>CM062818.1:1222803505-1227808390 GCA_031772625.1 Pinus tabuliformis
TTGCGTATTTTATTTATGCTAATCCTTGAGTCAGTTATGAATGCATGCTTCTTGTAGTGTCCTTTCTTTGTCTTATTTGCAGGATCTCGTGTAGCTGGGCCCGTGAAAAGACTTGGAGCTGGGAGCAAGCGGCAAACAAAGGAGATTGGATCGACCATTTGCGCAAGACATCGGTAAGTGGATCTCTCCCTTTTATCTCTTGCATGTCATAAAGAAGAAACTTTAGATAGCTTTGCTTTCAGCTGTTGCTAAGGAACTGTCACCCTTAGAGTGGGTAAGGGTCATTCCGAGTTGGATACTTTCCCCCCCAACAAAATCCCTATCCTCTTGGTCTGTTCAGTGCCGATTTGCCTCAGGAATACCTTTCCTTTACTAAAGACTACATCATAGCCTTTATCTTCTAGCATAGAAATGGACACAAGATTCTTCTTCAGACTTGGTACATACTTTACATTAGTCAGGGTGAGGGGAGCTCCATGCTCCCTCTAAAACACAACCGTACCTTCACCTAAAACATGGTACTTTCCATCATCGCCCATCTTGATCCGCATCTAGAGATCCTTCTCCTCCAAGGTACTGAAAAGATTCTTGTCACCTGACATGTGGAATGAAGCTCCACTGTCCACGTACAAAACACATCCCACCATGGATGAAACCATGCATGTGATAAGAGAGAAATCCAACTCAAACTGTGAGGCCATTACCTCACCATCAGATCCCTTCGAGGATTCCTTCTTGGATTTCTTTTGTGGACAATTTGTAGCATAATGGCCCACTTCATGACAATGAAATCATCACACTTTCAATTTGTCAAACTTCTTCCCACCATGGGAAGAATTGGATTTGGATTGGGATGCCTTCCTTTCCCCTTCCTCACCTTACTCGCTAAGGCTATATTTTCCTCATCATCTTGCTTTGATGAGGATCCATCTCTGGTGCTTCTTCTTACCTCCTCCTGCATCAGATCCAACCAAAGTGGTTCCCAATCTGGCAGTTTTTCTCTTCCATTTACTGAGTCTTGGTAGCTATGCCAGCTCTTAGGAAGACCGAGGAGAGCTAGACTCACCATGTCATCATCGGCTGTCATGATCCCTACGCTTCCAAGTTCATCCCTGCAGGTGGTGAGCTTGTTCAGATACGTAGAGATCGTGTCACCCTTTTCACACTTGATTTTTCTGAAGCTTGTCTTTTAGTGCCAACTTCCTCTGATCACTGTTGTTCTGATATAGATCTTTAAATATTCTCCACATCGAAAACGGTGTCTCCTTCCCATGGAGACTCAAGACTATGTGGTCTCGAACTCCCTCTAGAAGGATTCTCCTTGCTCTAGCCACACATTTCTTCCATTCCGCCAATTCTGTAGCATTAGCCGCTGCGGGCTTGGGGGCTTCTTCATCAATGAATTCCTTTAGACCGTTATCCGATAATACTGCTTCCATGTGATCCTTCTAGGCTATATAATTTGAGCTGCCATCAAGGGCATACTCAAGTCTTAAACCGTTGAACGCCATTGGTGAAATTGAGATGTGATAAGAACTTGATTTCTATATTCAGGAACCTCAAACTTTGAACTTATCCCTTCTTGTATATTGTTCTCTCCTTTGATCACCTTTGCTCTGAAAACCATGTAGAATTTCCCACTATAGATCAACAGATTATGCAATATACTAAAGCAAAATACAAGATCTACTTCTACAACAAACTTTGCGGAAGCTTAATCGAATATGAGAAAGATCAATAAGAACACATATAACTGAGAATGAGAAAGCAATCACACATGAATACAGAAGACTACTTTGGGAAAAGCCTCAGCCTAAAACCCCGATCTCTGTAATATCATACAAGTGGAAATATGTTCAGATTACACAAAGCTTCAGCTAACAAGCCATCCAGCTCTCAGCCTAATCGAACAATACAACTCACGGACTAAATAGACACAACATATGTCTTCCTCAGCCCTCCAATCCTCCTATTTCCTTACGCAGTTTCTCTTGGGGTCCAATGTTGCCACTTGTGTGAATTGGCCTCATCACACAACCATCAACCTCAATAGTAACTGCACAATCTCCAAGGAATGAATTCCTTCTGCGTGCAAGAGATATCCTCCAAGGAATATTCCTGAAACTGATAGTACATTGTCCCATCAACTGATCTCAGCTGGGTCTCTAATTGAACTGACATGCATGAGTTATTTATGAGAGAATATTCAGTTATCTGAAGTGCAGCAGTTACATGCATGCATGCATTAACTAACTGAACTCACAATTATTTCAACAAACTATTTGAACTAATCTAACTAGACTTAACTCAGATAACTGAGCTAACTAATTACAACTCAAAGTACAACTCATCCTGATCTCCTTAATCAAGGGATAACTTCCTCAATCAATGGAGAGACTGTTGCATGTCTTCACATAGACTTCAAGTTTGATTTCCTATAACTAATTAACTCAAGATGAATCAATTAATTATTTTACAAACAGTTGCTAAGATCAAATTCGATTTTTACTTCTCAATTTTAGTTCAGGGACTAACTAAAATTGGAAGGTATCCCAAAATGCTATTTATAGCAGTGCTATTTTTAGCACTTCTATTTTTAGCATTTCTTGTTGCTATTTTCAACAGGGTCGAGGCCCTAGATTTAAGTATGCTTATAAGCCTAGATTGAAGGCATAAAATGAAGTCTTCCAAGGTGACACATACTAGGTAATCGAAGGTTGTTTTAGGGCTTGAGACAAAAGTTTTGATTTGTGTCTAAGAGCAGTGATAAATTGGAAGATTTACCACTGTTAGAAGACAAAGTTAGAAGTCCTAGTTTAGGGATTTTTCTTCACCAAGTTTTGTTCAAAAGGAACTGTCCAAGGAGTTGTAGTGGTCCACTAAATTGTGAAGCAAGTTTGGGATAGGTTGAGACCTTAATGGATGTGACAAAGGAGGTCATCTTGTCACTATTGATGCAACCATATATCTCATAGGAGTGAGTTTATATGGAAATCAATATACATCTCCTGGAGAAATATGTTGAACAAATAAGTTGGAGAGAAGGAGGTTGGACAAGTTAGAGAGTTGTTCTAGTGTTGAATAGCAGATCTACTAGTTTCCTAGATGAGGGAAGCATCTTGTATATGTTGTATACCTATGAAAATGAGTGCCAAGATCATTCATGGAGGGTTGTCTCCACAATCAAGGTCGCAGTTACTTTCAGATGTGTTTGTGGAGTAGTAGATCTCAATGGATGCCAGAGGTTGAGCAAAAGAAAGTTATGAACATGATCTGAGTTTGGAGCCCTAGCTAGAGGGAAGACTTAGAAGGCCTAGGTTTGCGCAATTAAGGAGTTGATTGTAGAACAAACGGAAGTTTACTCATGGCCCTAGAACGATCTAGATGCAATTGTAAGTGGGTAGATCTAAAGGGTCTAGGTGGACAAATACATTGGGTGCCTTAAGGTTGTTGGAGGGAAGCGAGTAGGTGACCCAAAGTAGCCCTATACCATCTTGTCAAGAAGGACTTTGACAACTGTAATATGGGCGAAGATTGGAGCCCTAATTGTAGTACATTGAAGGAATAATGGACTGCTAGTAGTGGAAGAATTGGTGAGCTCAAGACTAGTTCTTGAAGGGCAAAGAAAGGAGATCAAGGGAGAAGATCACATAAGCCCATGTTCATTGTTGGAGAAGAGACTTGCAGTAGTGATAGGTGGAAACTATCCTACCCTATGTTAGCCTTCATATAAGCAACAATGGAAAACTATAGCAGGAAGAAGACCACGTGTAGCCAAAGAGAAATAGTGGATAGAAGGAGTAGTTCACAAACGGAGTTGTGAAAAAATCAAACAGAGTCTCGATGTGTTGATGTGTACATGAACTTACAATCAATGTGAGAGTAGGTGGAGTCATGTTCAGTGGGAAAATGGACTTGGTTCATTGATAAAGGCAGATGTTGCAGATGGAGCGTTGAAGGACCGGGCAGATGTGTTCAAAATACGATTATGGAAGTTTTGATTGAGCTCTACATCAGTGAGATGATCAATGTATCTTGTTCTTGTTTGTATCTTGTACTTGTGGATGTATGAGGGCCATTATCCCTGGTATGGGAGCCCTAGATAGTTGTATTATATGTTGAAAATATGACAAATATGGGTTGAAAAAGTTTTAAAATGTCATGATTCGTTGATGTGTTATTTTCCACTATGCAAAGTAGGATAAGTTGAGGCATTTGAGTAGGTTATGTCATAGATTTTAAGGCACTAACCCAGAATCTCATATGTCGTGGAAAATAAACACAGCTAGTTGAATAAAATTAAATAGTTGTGTTGAGGACTAGCCCTAGAGATCATCATGGCCCATCATCGACAGTTCGGGAAATCGACTCTGCAATGGATGTCCACTGACGACAAACTTCTAAGAATTCCCCTAGAATGATGTGGCCTGCTGCGAGGGTTTGATTGTCAGCAGATTGGTATGGATGGGAGTGGGGTGGAATGGTACTAAAGAAGGGGGATGAAAGGGCAAAAATACTGTATGGACTGCATGGTAAGGGGAGGGTTAATTATCTATCCTGTGACCGTGAGTGGACCTGACTCAAGAAAAAAAGATAACATGGACATTAGAGCGACTTCTATGCCAGTAGCTACAATAATGGACTCGACAACGAAGTTGACCTCCATTTCCACTTATGTTCCTAGCAGTGTTCCGGAGGGTAAGGTGTCTGATATGGTGGCGGATGTGGAGGCTATACCAGGTGATGGATGTGCGATCGCGGTGACGCAAAAAAAGTGGAAGGTGGAGGTTCTTCGAGAATAATTGACTCAATATATGACCGGGATTCCTCATTTGTAAGATCAAGAATTTGGGTGGAGGTGGCTGTGTTTTTTCTCTTCGACCCGATCGGAGGTTTTTCACGTTTCAGCCGTCGAGGTTTTGGTTTACAAGTTCTAAGTGGGAATGCGGGCTCAATATAGGGAGCCAAGCAACGAGGGGAGTACCAATCACATAATCATACAAAATTGAACTTTGAAATTCAGAGAAAGTGGGGAACGAACCTACCGCGACTCTAATGTTCACCATGGTTTTCTGAAAAGAGTGCATTTTCATTTTGAGCCTCTTAATGACTGGTTCTAACGTTTCCTTAGCCAGCCGCTTCCTTGATGCTGCAGATGTCTCTCCTGGTAGTGGTTGTGGCACCATCCATCCAAAAAAATATAGATGATTCCCCTATCGAACTTATACAATGATCCCTAGGTAGGAATTGACCTTCGTGTGGAAATATTTTTCAATCAATATGAACTTTTGGGCCCTCGTTTGAAACGTGTCAGGATGGACGTGGGATGGATACATTTTAGTGGTATTTAGGTATTTCCATGATTGATGTCGAACCATATTTCCAATGAGTAATCATCTAATAACATCTTTGGGACCCTTTCCATGGCCTTAACGAGCTCCATCATGTTCTTTTACCATCCAGTAAAGGAGGCCTCATTGATTTCTTTGCTGCTTAGGTCCCTCGAGGTTTATCAAGGTGTATACCAGAGAGCCAGTGGTTGATCTTACACAATTAGAGACAATTCCCGACCCTTTATTGGGTACCATTTCCACATGGCCAGTGTAACAACAATATATCCATAAATGAAGTGAGTGGCTCTCTTATATACATCCTCGCAAGCCTCAAACAACTCTTTTAGTAGAAAACTACACCAGTTCAATTGTGCGCCCTATACACAATTCTTCACGACTGAAATAATATCCAATGTGCATACACGGTCCTCAAGAAATGCCGCATGAGAATCCCGACAATAATATAACAGGGGAATTTAACATTGGGTGTGTTGATTGGTTCTATTAGAGCACACTTTCCCCCTCTCTGGGTATTGTACCTGATATAGTAGTTATTATTCCCCATCTTCCTTGGCGCTTGGAAGTTGTTTGAAATGAAGTGGATATAACAACCCCAATAGCAGATAGGCCTGTGAGCCTCTAAAGGTCAACCAAGTGTATTAGATACTCCTTCTTGTGCCATAATGATCCTCCATGCATATGACTAATAAGAAGCTTTGTACACTGCATGGTGGGTCCCGTCATCCCAAACACGGGAAGACTCCTAAGGTTCAACAACGTCGACCTTTGAATTCCCCTGAAGTCCTCTGCAACCTTGATGGTTTGACTTCCATTAGCCTTGACTACTAGTTTGGTGCAGACCTCTCACTTAAGTGCTCGAAATCAAAAGGATTCTAAGAGTTCTTTGTCAATAAGCACTTCCTTTCCATATTTATCATAGAGAGGCTCCCTCTTCGTGATTCCTTCATCGAATTCAACCTTTGGGACAAAGATCACAATTTTCGTCATTGTTTCAAAATGACGCTGATATACACAAAACACAGGAGGCTTGAACTTGGGCTTAAGACAATGGAAATTGGAAACAAACTCTAAACTTGGAAATTATACCACCTCGGCTCTGGGTTCTGAAAAACTTATTGTTGCCATGCAGATTAGGTAGAAAATCTTGACATGACATTTTTTACTAGACCGCTTAACTAATTAATATGACAACTTTCCCCAATGGTCTCAACCGTGTTAACATTGACGACGACTGAGATAGACCTGACTCGAATGACATAAAAATTAAAAAGGAGGGTTGAGTTGATGGGTAATTATGGCGTTGTGATGGGAAGCACTTAGAAGTTGATGATGAGTATTATGGGAAATATTTAACACAATTTTGAATTGACATTGGGAATTATTTCCTAATTATTACGAATACGGCACCTTACATGTGTGGCTCCCCAACCACAAGCAGTTACGATGGGGTGGAAATACCTCTACAACTGGAAGAGACCTGATGGGAGATTTATTATAGAATAACTTAAATTGAAATAGCTTACCAACAAATTTAACAGACACAAATAATACATGACAAAGAACTAACTGACTCTACCTAATCCTCCTTTCAGAGATGCATCAATTTAGAGTGGAATTGTTCGATATCTGAAAGGGTTTCAAGTATGCACCATTCGCCCATCTTGGCAGTAAGACACCATATAATTGTGCAAGCTTGACAACTCCTAATTCCTTCACTTCCACAACAATAAAAGGTCCCAACCAATGCATCTGTAGCTTTCCAGGAAACCTCAAGAATTTTCTATCATATAATAGAACATGTCCTCCCACCGTAAATGATTTCCACTTAATATTCTTGTCGTTCCAGGCCTTTTGCCTCTACTTTTCGACCGTTTGATGGAAATTTTCCATGAACCTAGCCTCATCCAGTTCCCAAAGTTCCTCCAACCACTTCAGAATTGACTCTTCCTCCATCATATGAGTGGCCTATGCAATGAAAAGGCTAGGAATAGTGAACTCGACAGGTACTACAACCTCTCATCCATATACTAGATGGAAAGGCATATGCTTGTGTAAGTGTTTAGTATTTATATGATAGGCCCATAGAGTAGTTGGCACCCGCTCATCCCAATCATCCTTGTTGGCTGAGCATACCTTGGTCAGCCCCCTTTCTAAGATCTTGTTGAAAGCCTCCATAGTACCATTTCCTTCAGGGTGATACAGGCTCCTCCTATGGTGTTGTATTATGAAGTTATGGAGTGATGAGGCAATTGTTTCATTAATGAAATTAGTTGTTGATCACTAGTGAGGCTCCGAGGGCACCCAAATCAGGTGATGATTTTCTCAAAAATAAATATGGTGGCGGTATATGTGGTACAATCTTTAACTACTTTGACCTCCACCCATCTGGTAAGGTACTCTGTGGTGGTAACGTTTTTTTATTTTTGAGTTGCTTGGGAGGTATTACAAGCCCTAGGGTTCGGGTTTTGGAGAGAAAAGCACCACAAGATTCACTTGTGGGCTTGGAACACAAGCTTGGGGTTTCACACCCATCGTGATTTGGGCCAAAATCATGGGCAAATTTCGACATGTGATAGATGAGGATGCTAGCTCTTGTTGAGACGAATCTGACGAAATGAAAATCATCTAATTTCGAGTTGTGGAAATGGAGATATGAATTTTTGAATGAAATTTTGGGTTAATGTGGCACCAAATGTATGTCGGCTTGACAATTTGAAGTGCCACAAGTTGTGTTTTGACACAACATAGAATTGTAAAGTGACGTTGGAGGTCACTTATCATGCATCCAAGTGCAACAAATAACCTCCATACTTCTCTGAGGCAACCACAGACATAATACAAGGACAATGTGTGGCATTTATGTGATTTTTGGTGTTTTTGTCTTGGTACAGGTCCGATTGTTTTGCAGGGAGGAGGCCGCATAATAGATAATATTTTAGGTCTGTTTTTAGGTGTGGATTGGTGAAAGAGGTCTTTGTTTACGACAACGAGGTAGTATGGTATCTTTGGAGTGTTTTGAGGACTATTTATGGTTGTTGTAGGATGTTGCTAGCCTAAAAAACAGTGTAGAGGAGTGCAGTAACATTGGGAGTGGGATGGAAGGCTCATTCAAGCATTAACCTATCCCAATAACACAATGCTTGACCATAGGATTAGATTGGAGCCAATCCACAATTTTTGGAGTGATTCTAAAGGGTGGGTAGAGCATTGTAGCAGTGGGTAATCAACCCTAACCAGGAGCAGAAAAGGAAACAATGAACAAACCAACAAACTAAGGTATGTATGGATGGTTGTTAGTTGATTTGATGCAAGGGATGGTGTCCATGTGTGGACATAATTTGTAGAAGCCTATGGGAGCCATTTGGAGGACTTGTATTGATGGTTGAAATTCCCTCCTAGGAGCAGATCTTGTAGTGAGTGGATTGGGAGCCAATGGACTGATGGAGGGAAGCATGTTGGCTACCCAAAGTAGCCTATGACTTGTAGTCCTAAAGGAGGTGTGACAACTAAAGTTTGGGTGAAGTTGTTGAGCCTATGTGTAGCTCTTTGATGGATGAAAGAGGCTACTAAAAGGTAGATTGGAGCTCAGGTATTAGTCAGCCTAGAGAGCAGATTGGATCATCCTGTGTTCAGTATAACATTAGTGACTTGCAACAGTGATAGGTGGAAACCATCCTGGAGACTCTATGTGTTGTCCTTTGATGGACTAAGGCGCAGCTAGAGAGCAGAACATCAGCGAAGGACCTGCAGGATGAGATACGACATAGAGTCAGCGACATAATTGTCATTGTATCTTGTATTCCATAGATTGTTGTATTACTCAGATTGGTTTAATATAATGAAGATTGGGTTTGTACAATATTTTGTTAAAAATTGTGTATACTTGTGCATATGTGATTTACTACTTTATATTTTCCACTGTGAAAAGTAGTTTTGATTAGATTCTTGGTTTGGTAGCATCAAAGATTCTAAGATTCTATCCTAGACCAAAGATCGTGGAAATTCAACATGGTATCAAAGCATGTCTGAGTTACTTTGGAAGACAATGAATCAGAGTTGTGCACATCAAAGTACAACTTAATAGGGAGTTGGTCACATTGCAGGTGAAAATGTCGAAGTTGTAGGCTAGTCTCCAGTATGAGGACAGGTTGGATGGGTTGTCCAACTATAGTCCATGTAAGGAAAGGATCAAGTGGTCTTCCAAGTCAACAGGATCTGGGAGCTCACTGAGAAAGCCATCAAGAAGCCAACCTACCCAAAGGAGCTGAAAGTGTACGAGGATTTGGATAGGAGGGTGAGATTGATCATCCTTGATGGTGTGAAGGATCTCCTAATACCTCATTTTTCTAGGAAGAAAACTACACATGAGATGTGGATGGCTCTCCAAAATTTGTTTCAAAATAAGAACGAGAACCGTGTATTGGTATTGGAGGATAAGTTTAATTCCACCAAGATGATATAGGGTGGAGTGACTTCGTATTTGACGATATTGTCTCAGTTCAAAGATGAGCTTGTTGTCATCGATGTGACTATTTCAGATTCGGATATGGTGGGATTGCTTTGAAAGGGTTCACCGTGGAATGGAAACCCTTCATCAAAGGGATTGTTTCCAGACAGAAGTTTCCATACTAGAATAGGTTGTGGGATGACTTCATCTAGGAGGTGTTGCGAGATGAGGATCTTCATCCGAAGAAGAGGACTTATGATGATGACATGGAACTTGTAGCACGAATGAAGGGTAAGCATAAGAAGGACTTGACTAAAGTCAATTGTTTCAACTGTGGTGAGATGGGTCATTTTTCATCAAGATGTCCAATGAAGAAGAGGGGATATGATGAGAAGAAGAAAGGGAAGTTGGTCGTCAATTTTTCCACCTCTGCTGAGATAGATGCTCTCACCACGAGGTTGGAAGAGGAGGACTTTGCTATGATCTCTCATTTCTTGCAGGGTACTATTAATGAGGATGGATGGTACGTGGATAGTGGTGCATTGAATCATATGACAGGGTCACGAGAGGTTTTTGAGACTCCTGCTAAATGGAACTCGAAGTTGCACATGGTGTTGGGTGATAAGAGTCAAAAGGAGATCCGAGGATCGGGAGTTGTACTATTCAAGATGGAGATAGGAGGAGTGATGCAGGTCCAGGAAGTATTGTTTGTACTAGGACTCAGATATAGTGTGATTTCTGTCTCGATGATGGAGAAGAAGGGGTTTGAGGTCTTGTTCCATGATGGGAAGGCAAGACTTAGGCTCAGAGTCTCTACCTCTGTGGGGATTGTACTTTGATTTAGAGAGTATGGTCTATACAGGTTGATAGGAAAGCCTATGGATCATGGGAAGAAGAAGAAGGATTAGGTTAAGGTTCCATAGATGAAGGTCCAGGTTCCAGAGGCCCAGAGGGGGTCGAGTTATAGCAAGAGTTTGCAGGTTCATAGGGAGAATTTGCAGCCCACGAAGAGCACCTAGTCAGCACGGAGTAAGGGTGCTTCCACATCTTCTAAGAAGGAAGCATGGAGGGATTGGAAAGCGATACAGGAGAAGAAGAAGAAGCAGGATGCTTCCAATGATAGTGACACTTCCAAGAGAGGCACAGTTCATGCTACAGGGATTGTTGTATTAGTGAGCACCAAGAGTTGGGCGAGTGTGCGAGTAGTGATGATGATGATGAGTTAATTCCTAGTCTTGGAAGTACCTCCCTCGCTATATGGAGTGTTGATTTTTTAGTAGCTTGAGAGGTACTCCAAGCCCTAGGGTTCAGGGTTTGGAGGGAAAACCACCACAAAAGTCACTTGTGGGCTTGGAACCCAAGCTTGGGGTTTTGCACCTATCGTGGTTTGGGCCAAAACCATGGGCACATTTCCAAATGTGATGGATGAGGATGATATCTCTTGTCAAGACGAATCAGACGCAATGAAAATCATCTGATTCCAAGTTGTAGAAATGGATATATGAATTTTTTAATGAAATTATGGGTTGATGTGGCACCAAATTGAGGTCGGGTTGACAATTTGAAGTGCCATAAGTTGTGTTTAACACCACATAGAATTGTAAAGTGATGTTGGAGATCAATTATTATTCATCCAAGTGCATCAGATAACATCCATACTTCTTTGAGGCAACGACATACATAATACAAGGACATCGTGGGGCATTTCTATGATTTTTGAAGTGTTTTTGGCTTGGTACAGATCCGAGTTTTTTGCAGGGAGGAGGTCGCTTAACGGAGAGGATTTTATGCCTATTTTTAGGTGTGGATTGGTTTAAGAGGGCTCTGTTTACCACAACGAGGTAGTATGGTCTCTTTGGAGTGTTGTGAGGACCATTTAAGGTTGTCATAGGATGTTGCTAGCCTAAACAACAGTGTAGAGGAGAGGAGTAACATTGGGAGTGGGATGGAAGGCTCATTCAAGGACTAACCTCTCCCTGAACACAACGCTTGACCACAAGAGAAGATTAGAGCCAAGCCGCGGTTTCTGGAGTGATTTTGAAGGGTGAGTAGAGGATTATAGTAGTGGGTGATCAGCCCTAACCAGGAGTAGAACATGCAACAGTGAACAGACCAGCAAACTAAGGTATAAATGGATGGTTGTTGGTTGATTTTATGCAAGGGATGGTGTCCTTGTTTGTACATAATTTGTAGAAGCCTGTGGGAGACATTTGGAGGACTTGTCTTGATGGTTGAAAGTCCCTCCTAGGAGCAGATATTGCAGTGAGTGGACTGGGAGCCATTGGAATAGTGGATGGAAGCATGTTGGCTATCCAAAGTAGCCCGTAACTAGCATTCCTAAAGGAGGTGTGACAACTGAAGTTTGGGTGAAGTTTTTGAGCCTATGTGTAGCTCTTTAATGGATGAAAGAGGCTAATAGAAGGAAGATTTGAGCTCAGGTATTGGCAAGCCTAGAGTGTAGATTGGATCAGCCTGTGTTCATTGTAGCAAAAGCGAATTGCAGTCATGATAGTTCGTAGCCCTCCTGGAGACTCTATGTGTTGTACTTTGATGGACTAAGGGGCATCTAGAGAGAAAAAAAGGAGTGAAGGACCTGCAGGATGAGATACGACATAAAGTCTACAACATGATTTTCATTATAGCTTGTATTACATATATTGTTGCATTACTCAGATTGGGTTGTACATCATTGTACAATATTTTGTTAAAAATTGTGTATACTTGTGCCTATGTGATTTACTGCTTTATATTTTCTTCTATGCAAAGTAGTTCTATTGAGGTTCTTGGTTTCGTAGCATCAAAGATTCTAAGATTATATCTTAGACCCAAGATCTTGGAAATTCAACATGGTATCAAAGTGTGTCTAAGCCATTTTGGAAGATATTGAATAAGAGTTGCGCACAACAAAGTACAACTTAAGAGGGAGTTGGTCACATTTTAGGTTAAAATGTCGAAGTTGCAGGCTGGTCTCTGGCATGAGGATAGGTTGGAGTGGTTTTTCAACTATAGTCCATGGAAGGAAAGGATCAAGTTGGTCTTCCAGGTCAACAGGATCTGGGAGTTCACCGAGAAAGCCATCAAGAAGCCAACTGACCCAAAGGAGGTGGAAGTGTACAAGGATTTGGATAGGAGGGTGAGATTGATCATCCTTGATGGTGTGAAGGATCCCTTAATACCTCATTTGTCCGGGAAGAACACTGCGCATGAGATGTGGATGGCTCTTCAGAATTTCTTCCAAAATAAGAACAAGAATAGGGTATTGGTATTGGAGGATAAGTTGAATTCCTCCAAGATGATACAAGGTGAAGGAGTGACTTCCTATCCGACGAGATTGTCTGAGGTCAAAGATGAGCTTGTTGTTGTTGGTGTCACTATTTCAGATTCATCTATGGTGAGGATTTCTTTGAAAGGGTTCGTCGAGGAATGGAAACCCTTCATCAAAGGGATTGTTGCCAAAGAGAAGTTGCCAGACTGGAATAGGATGTGGGACAACTACATTTAGAAGGAGTTGCGAGACAGGGATCTTCATCCGAAGAAGAGGGCTTCTGATGATGATATGGCACTTGCAACACGAATGAAGGGTAAGAAAAAGAAGGACTTGAGTAAAGTCAAGTGTTTCAACTATGGCGAGATGGGCCATTTTTCGTCGAGATGTCCAATGAAGAAGAAGGGAGATGATGAGAAGAAGAAAGGGAAGTAGGTCATCGGTGTTGTCGCCTCTACTGAGATAAATTATCTCACCAGGAGGTTGGAAGAGGAGGAATTTTCTATGATCTATCATTTCTTGCAGGGTATTATCGATGAGGATGGATGGTACGTGGATAGTGGTGCGTCGAAACAGATGATGGGGTCACAAGATGTTTTCGAGACTCTAGCTGAATGGGACTTGAAGTTGCACATGGTGTTGGGAAACATGAGGCAGAAGGAGATCCGAGGATCGAGATTTGTGCCATTCAGAATGGAGACATGATGAGTGATGCGGGTGCAGGATATATTGTTTGTACCACGACTCTATAGTGTGATTTCTATCTCAATGATCGAGAATAAGGGGTTTGAGGTCTTGTTCCAGGATGGGAATGCAAGACTCGAACCTGGAGGCTCTAGCTCCACAGGGATTGTACTTGGAGTTAGAGAGCATGGTCTATACAAGTTGACGGGCAAGCCTATGGGTCTTGGGAAGAAGAAGAATGACCAGGTGCAGGTTCCAGAGAAGCAGTTGCAGGTGTAGGCTTTAGAGGTACAGGTACAAGTTCCAGAGATGAAGGTCCAAGTTCCAAAGGATCATAGGGAGTTGAGTTCTAGTGGGAGTTTGCAGGTTCAGAGGGAGACTTTGCAGCCCAAGAAGAACGCATGGTCGGTGGGGAGAAAGGTTGCTTCCAAGAGCGCATGGTCAGTGGGGAGAAAAGGTGCTTCCACATCTTCCAAGAATGAATCATGGAGGGATTGAAAAGCGATAAGGGAGAAGAAGAAGAAGAAGGATTCTTACAGCGACAACGACACTTCCGAGAGAGGCTTAGTTCACACTATAGGGATTGCTACAGTGGTGAGAGCCAAGAGTTGGTCGAGTGTTGCGAGTAGTGATGATGATGATGAGTTACTTCTTAGTTTTGGAAGTACCTCCCTCACTAAGAGGGAGTGTTGAATTTTTAGTAGCTTGGGAGGTACTCCAAGCCCTAAGATTCAGGGTTTGGAGGGAAAAGTGCCACAAGAGTCACTTGTAGGCTTGGAACCCAAGCTTGGGGTCTTGCACCCATCTTGATTTGGGCCAAAAACATGGGCACATTTCCACATGTGATGGATGAGGATGATAGATCTAGTCAAGATGAATTTGACGCAATGGAAATCATCTGATTCCGAGTTGTAGAAATGGAGATATGAATTTTAAATGAAATTGTGGGTTAATGTTGCACCAAATGAAGGTTGGCTTGACAATTTGAAGTGCCACAAGTTGTGTTTTGAGACCACATAGAATTGTATAAATATGGGTGACGTTGGAGGTCACTTATCATGCATTCAAGTGCATCAAATAACCTCCATACTTCTCTGAGGAAGGTGCAAACATAATACAAGGACAACATGGGGCATTTTTGTGATTTTTGAAGTGTTTTTGGCTTGGTACAGATCTGAGTTTTTTGCAGGTAGGAGGCCGTGTTAGCCTTCTATTGCAATAGGTTTCATATTTCATGATTGACAGTGGAAGTGCCCAAAATTTTCATCTTTTCCATACTGCAAAAGTTCCATTTTTGAAAGATTTCTCAGTTAAGGGAAGGCCAAACAGCTTAATCTTGGCTTCCCTAGGTTTAAATTTCTTGTTTCTAGAGATAGAGAATAAAGATCTGACCAAACTGTTTAATCTTGGCAGATTGTTAGATAGGTAGAGAAGCTAGAGTACTCAACAGCTTAATCTGAGCCCCGGAAGGCATAAGGATAGATTTAGATAGGAGGATAGCCAAAGAAAAGTTGAAAAGCTGGGTTTGCTAGTTCAAGTGCACCCAAACAAAAAGAAGAAAAAATGTTAGGTAAGTAGGCTGGGTAGGCAGTTTTGAGGTTGCAAAATCAAGAATTGTGATCAATTTTGTATTTCAAAGTGTTATTTTACTTCAGATCACAAGTGCAAGGCATCTTTCCATTCGGAGCAGCTCAAGCGAGGCGTGTCTAACTTCCTCTTCTTCCTTTTCCCTAAAATCATTCACTAAATTCCCCTACAGAGGTCAAGATTTGCTTGACTTTTCTGAGTTTCATCATCTTTCATATCATTTGCCTAAGTAAAGATCTACTTTACTTAGGAGTGCTCATATTCCTTCTATAAGTCCTATTTCCCCTTTGTAGCCTAAGATTTCTATACTTAGTGCTTTCTTCACCAATTTCATATTAATTTCTAACTTATTTTATAAATCCCTTATTATTTCCCCTTCCCCTACTAAAATATGTTATAAATCTCTTTTATATACATATCCCCTCCCCTGGCTGAAAAATAACCATAAGTATCCCTTGGGAATTACTAAGTTTACCTGAAACTTAGTAAGAACCATCATCTTGCTTCTCAAACCATCTTCCAAATGCATTAGGACTTATTCCTATGCATAAAATCCCTTCCAAAATATAAAATCCCTCCTTTTTATGCTTTGGACCCCTTCCAAAAGCATTAATAACCCTATTTTTATGTTATCGGACCCTTCCGATCATACAAAAGCCCCATTTCATTATAAAAACCCTCCTCCGATCAGAATTCCCCCCCTCCGACGCGATATCACTGTCGGAGGTGGTAGCAGTGATGGCCCTTTATATATATATGCCCCTTCCCCTTGCTCCGATGCGATATCGCTATCGCACCCGAAAGCGATATCGTTATCGCCAAGTATTCTTACCGCAATCGCCCCTTTTATCCCATATCTCTGCCTTTATCGTTAATCCATGATTATCGCAAAATCCATGGTTTATCGTTAAAACTGCATTTTTCCCGCAAAACACATGTTTTTCCGCTATTTTATCGCATCGCCCCATTATACATATCGCCATCGTCCATCGCCCCCGCCCAGATCAACGGCTCAAATCATTTCGGCGATCGCATATATATAAAGACCCACCCCCATGTCCCCACCGATAGCGAAATGCCGATTTAATCGCAGTCTCTCATTTCCGGCCCTCAGATCAACGGTCCTCATTAAGTCGCGGCCCCATATATAGGTCTGACTGGCCGGAGCCGAAATAATATAAAGTGCAGCCTATAAAAGTTTCGGGTCCGAAAGGAGCCTTTGTACAGCAAAAAGGGAGGACTCCGATATTCCGAAGCCGAAATTCTATAGAATGGAGCTTAATGTGTTTCAGGTCCGAAAGGGGTTGGTACTGTACGCCCCGTATTCCAGATCCGAAAATTATAAAGAGCAGTTTTGAAGGGCATTTCGGGTCCAATGACCCATTTTCATTAAAATCCGCCGATAAGGGATCGCCGATGGGCCGGACCCGAAATCCATAAAAGAAAGAGCCTATAGTATATCGGGTCCGCGAGGTTCATCGCTTTTCGGAGGCCTTGTGGTTTGGGATCCGCCGATCGCCGATTGTGCGCCAGCCGTTGGATCTGCCTTCGCGCGATCCAACGGCCCGGATTTGTTCTTAGCTACAGTGTCGCTCCCTCTCCAAATTTTCACGATTTTTGTGTATAATTGGTCTTTTTTCTTTGTAAAGGAAAAAGAGGCCATTTCTTCATTGTTTCAAAATCTACGCCTGTGCGCGCTCCAGTCAAGGGAAAACATGCATATTGTAACCATTTTGGATCGCTCCAAAGCCCAGTTTTGCTTCAGACAACGAGCACGGCCCCAGCACAAGCCATCAGTGAATATTCTTCGGCCATTTCTTTAGTATTTCTCCTTTTTTGATAATATTTTGATCGACCAGTGCCGAAACAGTTCTAAAGGCCACGGAAGGCATAGCAGCAGTCAAATCTTGCCATAAAGTGGCATGCAAGGGCGATTTTGTAGCGGCAAAATGTATCAGTGGAAAGAAAAGGGCCCGATTCAGTGAAAGAGTATCAGTTCGGACGAGAATTCAATGAATATCAATGCAGCAGTAAAGCCACAGTAAAAGAGCATTAAAGAGGATCCATTTAAGTCAAAGAGTATCAGTGATGGAATTTAAAGTCATTAAGGCTCATCAGATCGAGATTAGTGCACCTTAAAGCCACCTAAAAGCAGCAGAACCGCCTAAGAGGCGCAGATAAGAGATTAAAGGCCCAGTTATTACAGAAATAGTGTATAAAGCCACTTATGAGCAGCGCTTCAGCTCCCAAGGCGCAGTTATGGCCAAATGCCAGCACAGAGCTCCAAAGGACCCATATGAGCCATTTTTTGATGCTGCTGCCTCCAGCTCAGCATTAGATAGATATTTTGGCATTTATTTCAAGCATATGTTAGGTTAATCAAATTTATTTCTCCAGATCTTTATCAGATCTATTTTGTAGATATTTTGCTTATAAATACCTCCCCAAACAATGTATTAAGGGTTGGTTGGTTGGTTGTTTTCTCATTCTAGACTTGCGTTGTATATTTTGAGAACTTTATGAACAAAGATTGCTGGAATGTTTGCTTCTAAACTGGCTGGTTGTGGTTTTAATGGCTGAAGAGCTTAATATGGATTTCTCGTGCTTCCTCATGGTTCAATAAGTCTTTCTTACCTCTGTTTTCAGTTTATATGTGTCTATATCATCAATGTATCATGATCTAAGTTGCAGAAAGAAAGAATAGCTCAGATTTTACTTAACTGTACTCTGTGCTCAATTTCTGTGATTTTTCTATGTTTTCTTCTGAATTAGTCATGGATATGAATACTTTATTGATCATGTTTAAGCTATTTCTCTCATTTCTGAATGTTGTTTAGGAATCCTTCATTGCTCCTACATAGTCTTCATTCACTTTCCCTCTGTTGTCTGAATGAAAGATCCTTCATTGCCTTTCATTCCCTGACCTCCATTTCATCTTAATTCCAGCATTAAATATTGTTCTATGTGTAGCTATCCTGCTCTGTATTCCTCTCTTCTACCAAAGAAAACGCACCTAGTAGTTCACATTCATTGACTCCATGCCCAATGGTCTGAAATTCTTACACTTTGCATGCCAACTCTGTCTGAAAAACATCAACCATCCCACCAAATTTAAATCAAACTCATGCACTCATATCTAGCCTAAAATCACCCCTAAACAAAGCTAAATCATAAAGAGAGAGAGCCCTCTCTGACTGCAGGTAGGCTAGGACCTGCAGTCCAAAGATTGGTTTGTGGTTACCTCGACCGTATTCCCTTAGGAGTCAAAGGGAACAACCTGAGTGATAACAGGCCGCATAACAAAGAGGAGTTTAGGATTGTTTTTAGGTGCAGATTGGTGGAAGAGGGATTTGTTTACTACATCAAGGTAGTATGGTCTCTTTGGAGTGTTGTGAGAATTGTTTAGGGTTGTTGTAGGATGATGCTAGCCTAAAAAACAGTGTATAGGAGAGAAGTAACGTTGAGAGTGGGCTGGAAGGCTCATTCAACGACTAACCTCTCCCAAGAACACAATGCTTGACCACAAGAGAAAATTAGAGCCAAGCCGCAATTGTTGGAGTCATTCTGAAGGGTGAGTAGAGGGTTACAGTAGCAGTGGGTGATTAGCCCTAACCAGGATTAGAACATGCAATAGTGAAAAAACCAATAAACTAAGGTATGTATGGATGTATTTTAGTTGATTTGATGCAAGGGATGGTGTGCATGTGTGGCTAGAATTTGTAGAAGATTGTGGAACCATTTGGAGGACTTTTCTTGATGGTTTAAAGTACCTCCTAGGAGAAGATCTTGCAGTGAGTGGATTGGGAGCCATTGGACTAGTGGAAGATAGCATGTTGGCTACCAAAAGCAGCCTGTGACTAGCAGTTCTAAAGGAGGTGTGACAACTGAAGTTTGGGTGAATTAGTTAAGCCTATGTGTAGTTCTTTGATGGACAAAAGAGGCTACTAGAAAGCAAATTGGAGCTTAGGTATTGGGAAACCTAGAGAGCAGATTGGATTAGTTTGTGTTCATTGTAGCATAAGAAACTTGCAGTTGTGATAGGTGGCAACCCTCGTGGAGACTCTATGTGTTGTCCTTTGATGGACTAAGGGGCAGTTACAGAACAGAATGAGAGTGAAGGACATGCAGGACGAGATACGACATAGAGTATGCAACATGATTGTTATTATATCTTGTATTCCATATATTGTTGTATTACTTAGATTGGTTTAATATAATGAAGATTTGGTTCTACATTATTGTATAATATTTTGTTAGAAATTGTGTATACTTGTGCATATGTGATTTACTGCTTATATTTTCCGTTGTGCAAAGTAGTTTTGTTGAGATTCTTGGATTGGTAACATCAAAGATTATAATATTCTATCCTAGACCCAAGATCGTGGAAATTCAAAAATGATATATCTAGCATGGAAGTGGCATGCCAACGGATTGATAGGTACTATAAAGTTAATTGCCCATTTCACAAAAACCTGCAGCGCTCATACTAGTTGCAGAGGTAGTTCATCCCAGTGTGATTGCTTTCCAATCCTTTGGCAAACGCCACGCCTTCTAGCATATTCCTTTTCATCTCTGCAAACTTTGGGCCACTAGAGCCCCACCTGCAATACTTTCCTTGTTGTGGCCTTTCATCCAATATGACCTCCCTCAACCCTTGGATGACACTGGCACAATACATCCTGTCTCTCGTGATCTAGGACACATATGCACAATACTTGATCAAGGCCCAATTTGTACATCTTCCCCACAATCAACTGATAGTCTGGAGCTTCAACTCGAAACTCTTTAAATCAATTATCGTGTAGTTCTCAAAATCCCATTCTATCCCAAGCAGTGTCGGGTAGGGGTCCTTGTCCCCCATAATGTCTATCACTTCAAAGTCCACAAAAGTCTTCACCCCCACTATATTGACATCTACATCCTCCAGCCATCCAACAGGGAGGATGCAATATTGATTTTCCATACGCAGCTGAATTGGCGAAAATGCCAGCTAAGGCCTTCCCATGGCTTCCCAAGTCTTTCTCGGCAAAATATTGACATCTGAGCCTAAATCCAACATAGCATCCTTAATTTGGAAACCTGCAATCTGAGCGTCAATCCGAAACTCCCTTCCCATTCTCTTCTTGTTCATCCGCACCCTCCTGGAGTGTCTTTCAAGTAGGTTGGTAGAGATGATTCCTCCCTTAGACACTTTGTCTTTAACATTAGATTTCAAACTTTCCCGCAACTGTCCACGCATCTGATCGTCGTCCACAAATAGCAGGAATTGTTTGAACCATTCTCATATGGGTCAAGCATTGGATTGCAGTGGGTTTGGACTCCTAGCTTTTAGGGATCTTAGTTGTTCTTCTTGCGCGCCCCCCCCGCCTAGTGTTAATTTGTTAAAATTTGATGCGACTTCCTTGTAGAACTGCTTCTGATGTTCAGGGTCATGTGAGCGCTTTGGTGAAGCCAGTCTTATAATCCTGGGTTGTTCAATGGCTCCCATGTTAGTTCTAGTATTTTTACCTCCACGAGTGACTATGTTGATGTTTCATAGGGGAGATGTCTCTTGAAACCTTGGCTCCACATTGATTAATTTTTCTCCCCCTTGGAGGTTGTGTTCTTCCCATCCAGCAATCAACTCTAGGTAGTCCTCTGTTGCATGTGTGTTAACCTTGCACTGAGAGCACCATGGTCTTCTGGGTAGTGGGAAATCTCGTGCAACGTGCCCTTCCTGATCAAATTTATAACAACGAACCAAGCCTCTGCCTCTTGTCTTTCCTCCCCTTGTTCCTCCTTGTCCTTGTCCCCGAGGAGCCTCATTGATTCAGTAGGCTAATCGGTCCAACCGATTAGCTAAGGCATCTGGTGCTCTACAGTGATTAGTATGATGAGTTAGTGAAGCACAAAATTCGCAAAAGGTGTTGTTTGGAATGTTGGAATACTTATGTAGAATTGGACAGAGACGAGGGAGATGTCCATATGCTCTGCATATCTCACAGTACTCTATTGGTGTTGAATTCTGCTGACTTGGAAACACATGAATTGGTTGTGCCTTGTGTATAATCCTTGCGTCCCTATCTGGACAACTCCTGCAGCGGGGGTAGATCCAGATGGTCCCACTGGTGTAGGTGTAGTGTTTGGGCCCCACAACCTTGGGCACTCCATATCAAGATGACCCTCTACCATACAATTATTATACCATATATTTGGTCACACAGGTCATGCTGGTTGTAGATCCCTCAGCTTCTCTATCAGGTTTGCAATTTTATGCTGAAGACCCAATATGGACGGGACATGAGGCGTTTCTCCCCCCGGTACTCATGTGGGTATCCCGCCATGGCCTCAAGCCAAGTCGACTGCTCCAAGGCGTGTTGCAGCATATCAATGTTCTTCTAAGTCAATGGTGTGCTGGCAAGGGGCAATAATTCTTTAATGAACCAATCTCGTTGATGATTTGGGTCTATCGAGTAGCTCATCTTGCTAATCGCACCCTTGAATCTCTGCATTAGCTCCCAAGCATACTACCCTTCCTACTGCTTGATTTCCCATAGCTCAGACAACCCCTATTGGTTTGTCTGAGGAACCTTAAATTCCTACACAAATTCTCGCTTGACATCATCTATCGTTGGATTCTGGTGCAGTTCCAACCACTTAATGAACCATCTCAACACTCTTTCTCTGAGAGTGATTTGGAACTCAATTAACTTTACAACATCAGGTGTCTAGAAGGCCCTCCAAATGGCTTCGCACAGATACCAATGCTTCTCTACATCATTGTTCCCTTTACTAGAGAACTAGGAATATCGAGTGAACAATCCCGCCATATTTGACTAAACTTGTTATAGGAGTGTAAATCTCCATGACCCAGGCTGCAATGATCATTGCAAGTTCGCACTAATATTACTAGTTCCACTGCCAACAACACCAACTTTATAGATAGCATGCACATTGTGAACTCTTATGAATTTGATTAACTTAGTCAAAAATTTATCAGGCTTATGATAGAGTATCGAGGGAAGGTTGGGGAAGATACTACATGAGTTATGGGGAGGTGAGCCGTTGCTTACATTGGATGCATCATTTTCTACAAATAATATCCCTATGGAAAAGTGCATGTATGTCATCATCTAGGTCTTCCTTAGAGCCTATGTAGACCATTCTATCTGACGTTTCCATTTCCACTGGCAGGGATGGGTCCCTGTCACCCTCCTGACCCATGGTCGCTATGGTCATCTCTGCTCTTCCCGATGGACCACGTTCCGCTCCTTCTTCCTCTTTTGGACCTCCTAACATCACTCCTGCTTGGTGTAATCTCTTCTATCATCTATTAATTTCTCGTAGACCACTCTCCCGCTATTTCTCAATGATCCGCACCCTCCTTTGCACCCTAATATCCCTAGCCTTTAGGAAGTCATCTGCGTCCATTTCTTCGATATTATCATTATTCTCCGCTCAGTAACATCCCTACCTTTAAGCCCGCCGCACCCACACCCCCCTCCTCCCCCACCCCCCCGTACTAAGCGGTTAAGATGCCATGTTTGGGTTTTGGAACACCAACAAGTTCTCCTCCACAATCAGAGCCTTAACCCACAACAAGATTTCCTTTAGTAGTCTTCCTCTCAATCCTGACCTGAACACAACCATAGATTTCGAAAAGGACTAATGACTCTCCGCAAAAAACTCAATAATGTATCCCTATAGCATGATTTGCACCCTGAAATCCATAATTCGTGTCATATTTGTGTCAAGTCGATGTAGCTTGACAATGTTTTCTTGATTCCAAGTACAGTGAGATCGGTTTTGTTCGTTGGTCTTCCCTTTTACTTGCACTCTCTACAACTAGTTGTAGAGCTCATCTGGGAATTTGCACCAAAAAATATTGTATTAATCGCTAGTTAGTTCCGCGTATAGGATATCTTCCTTCCACTTCTCCACACCTTGTCCACAGAGTTAAGCTTGTTGAGAGATGAACCGCTCCACTTGTGCCTGCCACCAGTCTTACAACGCCTTCTTAAAGATCCTCGATACTGTATTCCAAACCCCTTTTTGAAATTTTAGGTCCCGACAATGGAACCATTTGTTGGTGCAAAAATATTAACAGGATTGAGACCCTGGGGCACAGGGACCAACAAATCTCTATTGTAGTCTAGCACAATGCCGACATTTTCACCTTATCCAAGATGGATAAGGAGTCTCACCCAAGGCATGTTGTGACCCTAGTCAGATGGGGTGTGGGAGTTTGATATCGAGGTGGAGTCACATGAAGGATGCATGAGTCAAAGAGCCCCAGACTATATCAATTAGAAATCTAATCACAACAAATCATGAACATACAGAGGAGAAATGCAATACAGATATGATCATATTAAAATTTTTAAGAAACCATGTAACCATCCATACACTACACAAATATCCCAACAAACTCCCTTTTCTATTAATCCACGCAGCAATACAGTATTATATCCAGCTTGAGAGCCTCATCTCAACATCACAAAAATACCATGAGAGATCAATATATAACCAAATTAACCAAGACAATAGACATAGTGCGGCTCGAACAACTCCACAACAAAATTTCAATACTCGCCTTCCTCTCTTCCTATTCTTCTCGTCCTTCATATTTTTGCACTTGCTTGGACTATCAGTTCTCTCTTGGAGGCTCCGCCTTCTTCCTCATTCAAATGCTTCTATTGTTCGGTTGTCAGTATTCTTGTATGCTCGATTGTGGCTACCTTCTTTCATCATTCCTCCACAACTGTTAGTTCTTAGCAGGTTCCTTCACCCTTTCCAGTTGTCTCCCCCACAACTTCCAACAATTATCTTCGCAAAATTTCGTCAGCCTTCCAGCTTGTCATCTAAGTTCCTTAGTTCCCCAAAACAAAGGACCCAAAACAAACAAATGTCCCTCAAACAAGTTAAGAAGGATAATAAATTATCACCCAAGTACTATGGTCCTTACAAGGTGTTGCAAAAGATTGGTACTATGACATACAAATTGGAGCTTCTTGCATCTTCCCGAGTACACCCAGTTTTCCATGTTTCATGCTTAAAGAAGGTTATCAGTGACAAGCTCCCAGTTTAAAAAATATTTCTAGAACTTGACAAGGAAGGAAAAAACATATTGGAGTCTGAAGAAATCACGAAAACAAGAACCTGATAGCTATGTAATCGATCAATTTGAGAGTATCTCATTAAGTGGAAGAACTTACCCGGTAAAGATTCCACATGGGAGGATGAGAATTTTATACAAAAGCATCTAGAACTACTAAAGCATTATGGACAACACTTTTTTGAAGGATAGGGGCATGTTAGGTCCCTAAAATACTATTGTAGCCCCCTTATTGTTATTGTTGTGTCCAAGTAGCCCCCATATTGTTATTGTTGTGCCCCATAGAAGCCCACTATTGTTATTGTTGTGCTCTTACATTAGTATTGTTATGTAGGCTATCATTATATTGTGACCCCTTAAACTCCTATATATACAAAGGAGGTCTTGTCATTTGTATCATCCAATAATTGTTCATTTATGTAATGTAAAGGAGGTTTCCCCATCGAAGAGGATAATTTTTTTAAGTCGTTGATCTATTTTTCTTATGTTTTGTGAGTTGGTTGCATAACACAATGACAAATAGTTTCCTAGCACTTGGTGTCACAAAGGGGTGCAAGACCTTGAATCCACCCATTAGTGGGTGGGACCCTATGGTACTCATTGATTTTGATCCTCTAGTTACTTGATGGAGCCAAACCAAACTATGACCAACCTTCTCTTGCAACTTGTTGGGTCATAGGATAATGTTTATTACTTGGGCATGTGCCCTGTGTTTATGTTTTTATAACTGCAATTGTATGATGGAGGTGTTTTAGTAGTAACCAGCCTTGAATTTTTAGTTTTAGACATTTTATTGGAGGTTGCTTTGGGAGCCTACCAATTTTTGTATTAAAGCATGTACACATTACCAATTAATAAAGCTTAAAAGAAGCTTTAATTAAAAAAATACGATTCTCACTTTGAGTCAAGTGACTTTAGTTTAGGTAGGATGGAAGTGGTACAACCAAATGATGAGTTAAGGTAAAAGTTACCATAACCAACCCAGAAAGGAAGCCATAGGATGTGTAAATTGTTGAAGAAACCACCTACAAGCCAATAACCCCTTACAGGCATTTCATCAAACACTTAGCTAAACTGTGATTTCTAACTCCAATAAATATTCAACAATAATGTATTAAATTCTCACACATTCAACAACTATTTATGAGCAAAAATACAAATAACTAAGTCTGAAAATTATTTGCAGCAAAAATGAACAACAAACAGACACACTATTTGACACAATATTTTTTAGCAATGCCACTAGAAAAACCTAAGGTGGAAACTAGTCACAAGAGGGAAATTTTATTAATGAGCTCATAGAAAATTACAGTGAATTTTAACGCAGAAATTTCCAACAATAAATTCCCTATACTTATCTTGCAAATCTGCCTAAAAAATTGTGCACTTTTTCATCCTCAAAAAAGGTGTAGAACAATTGTACTACTTGCATCCCCTTTTCTTGTATTTTGTGTAGATTTATAAACACCACATGTACAATATTGTACAACCTTCACATAGCAAAAGCAACTCAAAATCTATGTCTCATGCCTCGATTTTTGTGCTTATTAAATGTTGCAGGGCCCTGCAACAAATCCATACTATACAACCTTCTTTATTGTTGTACTTCCTCCTCGGAATGCATGCCAAGTCCCTAGAATTTGAGCTATCTTTCAATTGCAATAAGTTTTGGTAAGGTTCTTTGGGATTTGTGTCCTTTCACCTAGCCTCTCCTTCACAATTTTCTTCACTTCCCCCATCTCCTTTTGTAACTCATTAATTACTAAAACCAATAAATCTTGCTATCTCAAGATCAACGGTGGTGACTTAATCTCTCATTGAGATGACTTAATTCACTTTTCAAAAAAACACTTTCTAAAATCACTTAAGCCACTCAAACTTTATAAAATCACTTTTAGAAAAAACCACTTTCTATAATCACTTAAGTCACTTTTAGTAATTAAATATAAAAAACCACTTTATAAATAAACTGGCTAGCAACTGACATTTGCGCAATCGCAATCACTTTTGTATGCTAGGCACTAGCATTGTAGAAGTACCTTCGAAATACAATTTCTAACACTCCCTCTTAGTGAGGGAGGTACTTCTAGTACATCCACCACCTCTGGGATCTAACTTCATGTCCTTAACTTTGTTCCTTGTAGTAGCTCCCTTTGACCCGAGAACACGTCCCACTACTTTCTCTAAACCTTGACTCAAAGACATGTGCCTGAAACCTATGTTCCGAGGAGACTCCTCTCCCCCATCTTGAGCATCCTGCATGGCCATCTTGTACCATGACTTCTTGAACATGAAGATTGTCTTCCTTTGAAGACTGACTCCTTCCTATGCCTTCTCACTCCCTCTGAAGCTTGACTCCCTATGACTCCAGATCACAAGACTTCTCAACCCTCAAGGTCTCTGCTTAACCTTCACTCCAAGTTTCTCACTTGGATTTCCAATGGCTATCTCAAAACCTCTGATCATCTTCGTCCTGCTTTCTTTGCTCCTCTTCTATCACAGGAACAGATCTAACCCCTACTTGGCCCCTCCAAGCTCAAATATTCACAAGACCTTCACACCTAAATCATAATGAATCTCTCATTCTCTTGTGTCGATCTCCTCTCAAGATCCTAGCACATCTAATGAATGAATCTCTCATTCATTTCTCTTTTTTAAGCAAAGCCCCTGCAATCCCTGCAATATTCCTTGTGTCAAAATCTACACACGTGTAAATGCCAACTCCCTCTCAACCACCAAATCTTTGGGTATATAGGTTGGTTATGTTTGTTGTTCAATGCTTCTCATTTGATCTACCAACTTGGCTCTGATACCATGTTGAAGAAACCACCTACAAGCTAATAACCCCTTGCAAACATTACGTCAAACACTTCGGTAAAATCCAACTTCTGACTCCAATAAATATTCATCAATAATGTATTAAATTCTCACACATTCAACATCTATTTATGAGTAGAAATACAAATAACTATGTTCGAAAATTATTTGCAACTGAAATGAACAACAAACAATCACCATTTGACACAATATTTTTGGGCAATGCCCCTAGAAAACCACTGAAGGAAAAACTAGTCACAAGAGTGAAATCTTATTAATAAGCTCATCAAAACTTACAATAAATTTTACAGCAGAAATTTCCAACAATAAATTTCCTATACTGATGTAGTATACCTAGGGGGGATAGTATGGAGCACAGAGGGAGGTACCCAAGGGAATAATGTAATAATGGTATGGGCCATAGTTAATAAATAGTGGTTAACCCGCATCATGTAAGGGACCACAAGTTGTTAGCAATAATGTGATAAGCCCATGGTATTAGATGTATGGTATTGAGAGAACCATTGTAATGACCCATGGTATTGTATGTATGAATCTTATATAGAGGCTAGAGACTCCCCCATTAAGATGTAAATGATTATTGTATTGGCAATCATATGGCTTGTGGAGTGTTCTCCTTCCTTAAGGAGTGAATGTATGGTGTTGCCCTACCTCAAGGGTTTGATCAATATAGAAGCATTTCTATCTATATTCAGATCTCCACTTTGCCCAAGAAAGTGTTTTGATACCACTTGTTATAGATCTGACCTGCAAATATATAATAATGATACTAATATACCCAATAAATGTAAATAATCACCAAAAATAACAAGATCTGAATATAAATAGAAATGCTTCTTTATTGATCAAACCCTTGTGGTAAGGCAACACCATACATTCACTCATTAAGGAAGGAGAACACTCCACAAGCCATATGTTTGCCAATACAATAATCATTTACATCTCAATGGGGGAGTCTCTAGCCTCTATATAGGATTCATACATACAATACCATGGGTCATTACCATGGTTCTTTCAATACCATACATCTAATACCATGGACTTATCACATTATTGCTAGCAACTTGTGGTCCCTTACATGATGCAGGTTAACCAATGTTTTAAAACTCCGACTCCGACTCTGACTCGGCCGAGGATCGACTCCGACTCCGACTCGGTATCAACTCGGCTTGCTCGATTTCAATGACTCAGTCGTTGTAAAAAATACATTAAATATTTATTTTTTTAATAAAAAAACATAATTTTAAAGATTTTCATTCATGTTTCCAAACACACAACATTATAATATAGATGGAAGACAACATATGATCAAAGTAGGCTAATGAACCAATCCATTATATCAAAATGGCACCCAGTGCACTGTCCAATGGCAATACATAGTCAACTGTCGTATATGATCAAAGACTCAAAACAAAAAACACATAACCAAGGAGGCTAGAAATGGCCTCTACAACAAAAGTAAACTGTGACCAGACTCCAGTACTAGTACTACTGGCTAGTAGCTACTGCCAGAGGAGCCAAGATCATGTCGATCAATCTCTGGATCATTATCAGAGTCAGACAATGGGCCCCATGGCTCTTCCTCATCATCATCATCTCCAACTGCAACTGTAGAAGTGGTACCACTAGCAAGTTGTGCAACTGCAGTAGATGCAAGCTGAGATAGAGTAGATATGCGGTTGCGCTTCTGTCGTGGCTGAGCCAAGGAAGCACCTGCAACTAGAGTCCTTGCTGGCTGTGAGACTGAGGCTGGTGGATCGGGATCTGCATTCAACTGAACAGCATGTTCAAGTTCAACTGATGCCTCGATATCTAAATCTAAATCAAGATCCTCATCAGGATCAAACTCTATTGGACAACTCTCCACTACCCAATCTGATGTTGGATCAATGTTTTCCAACACAATGGGATCTGAATCAGGTCTTTTGTTCAGCAATTGGTTTCGTCTGAGCCGGAGGTTGTATTGGACATAAACTAGATCATTTAACCGTTTTTTTATCCAAACGGTTTCTCCTCTTTGTGTGAATCCTCTCAAAGACAGACTTATTGCACTCACACCCAGTTGCACTGCAAGTTTGACTCAAAATATGAATTGCAAACCTTTGCAATTCAGGACAATGGCCACCAAAGGCCTCCCACCATTGTGCTGCAAAAAACATAGGAGAGTAATGAGTTAACTCAACAAAATTACAAATTATATCTAACTTTCAAATTATAAACGATTTAGCAAACTTTAAAAAAAAATAAAACTATTAAGAATTTGAAAATTGAAATTTTTGTTTACCTGGCTCATCTGCTTCTCTTGCAATCTTTGCTAGGTTCTTCCCAAAGGTACCCAAGGCATTGTTGAAGGTTGTGACCTGTCGGTGTATCTCCAGCGGATCAGACTCCAATGGGATCATGCGATCAATGCAATCAATCAGTGCATCTCTGACCTCCCCGCTCAAAGCTCTTGACTCCTTAGCTTTATAATGATACCGTGGGTTCAAAAAATACCCACCTGCATGTATAGGGCGATGGAGTTGATTGTTTCATCTTTCATCAATGATTGCCCAAATGGGCCCAAACTTTGCCACTCTATCCTTGTATGTTGTCTTTATTTGCTCCTTTGCTTGATCCATAGCCTCATAAATGAAGCCCATAGCCAACCTTTCCCCATCCACCAACCGCAACACCTTAACTAGTGGCTCAGCAAGCTTCACAGTCTCTGCTGCCTTTCCAAAAAGTTTCTTCATAGACTTTCTTTTTCATTTCTTTGCCTTCCGGTTTGTTAGACCAATTGCTTTGATTCCATTCATCACTGGAAAACATCTTTTGCAAGTTTCTATGTTGGGAAAGCATAGATTGCAATGTCAAAAAATGAGTAGCAAATCTAATGATGGCAGGGCTAATAATATCCTTGCCCCCAGTGTGTTTCCTCATGAGGCTCAAAATCAATGAATGCTTGTAGATAAATTTTGTTATGCTTTTGGCATGATCTACAATGTTTTTGACCCAATCTATTTTTCCAATATCCTCAAGCATGGGGTCTATGCAATGTGCAGCACATAGGGTCCAAAAGATGGTCTTGTGTTTTTCCTCTAACAGTTTACCAGCAAGAACATAGTTAGAGGCATTATCTGTGATGTCTTGAACAACATTAGCCACCCCCGCCTCCTCAACAACCTGATCCAATAGTTGAAACAACAAGTGGCCATCTTTTACCTTATCAGATGCATCAACTGATTTTAAAAACATGGTTCCCCGTGGGTAGAAGACAAGAAAGTTTATGATGGTATGGTTTCTTTGATCAGTCCATCCATCTGACATGATGGTACATCCTGTTCTTGCCCATGAGTCCTTGAACTCTTTCAAATACTCATTAATGGATTGAATTTCTTTCTGCAAACGATACCCCCTTAGCTCATGCATAGTAGGGCCTTTGAAACCTTTTCCAGCAGCATGTATGACATCAAACATAGGCTCATAATATGGTGAACAAGAAGCATTAAAGGGGATATCAGCATCATACCACCATCTAGCTATGTACTCACAAGCAATCTCCCTCAATTCTTTCTTCAAATGGTCATCTAAAGTGGGCTGCATTTGACTTTTATTAACTTGAGGACCATGTGCATCTGATGGAGAGGAGGGAGTGAAATAACTTTTGATAGTCACATCACCCTTTTTCATTCTACCCTTTCCCTTATCTTGAACAGAACCAAAAGAGGGAGGAACATATCGGAAAGGGTTGGATGTATCAGTTTGAGGGATAGAGGAAGAACCCTCAAAATCATAATTGGGGTTGGTAGCCATCATTTTTTTGTATCTCCCTCTTCCTCCCAATTTCAGCCTCTATTTCTCTTTGCCTAGCCTTATCTTCTTTAAATTTCTCAAAGCTAGCCAACAATTGCTTCCTAATCTCCCCAATTTCTGGTGAGGTACATGGAGTAATTTGGCCTCTAATCCCTGCCAAGTGTTGTTTCAGCCTATTAATGCCCCTGGAAACTTCCTTAATTTTCCTATGGCAAAATTTGCATTGCATTTGACTATCAACCATTTCAACATATGCCCAAGCAGGATCTCTCGCTCTAGGTGCCATTTTTTTACTAGGAAATGAAAGCAAACAATCTGAAAATGAAAAAAAAAAAAAAAAACATTGATTCAATGTTCATTTCTTTGACAAAAAACACTCTCTAGGCTTTCTAGATATGCACCTAAAATCTAATAAGCAAAAACAGATTTGTAGAGGTGAAAAAAAATACCTTCAAGCACAAACTGCCTCCTCATGCTTGCTCCAAGAATCAGCTCCTCAATGCTGCTCCAAATGGCTACCCAAGAAGCTCCTCACTCTAACGACAATGCTTGCCCAAGACTCCTCACTGCTGCTCCAAAAACAAGCTCAAGAACTGCTCACTAACTCTCAAAGAAGTTCTCACTCAAATGCATGAGATGGCTGTGAGAGAATGAGAGCATTTGAGTGTTAAATAGGGTTTGGGAGGGGGAAATGGACCCCAAATAACATTTAACTAATTCATAAAACACATTGGAGTCCAAACCAATCAGCAAACACTTCAAAATTTCATTAAAAATATGACAAATCACTGTTTTGATGGGGTTACGGGCCGCAGGTTATGACTCGGCCGAGTTAATAAGGAAACGGCCGAGTTGGCGGAGTCATGGCTGACTTGGCCACCCAAACCGTTTCCTCCATCGAGTCACAATTTTTGGCATTGAAACGGATCAACTCGGCTGTTTCCGTTTCGAATCGGCCGAATTTTAAAACATTGAGGTTAACCACTCTATTTATTAACTATGGCCCATCCCATTATTACATTATTCCCTTGGGTACCTCCCTCTGCACCCCAGACTATCCCTCCTAGGTATACAACAACTTATCTCACAAATTTGCCTCGAAATTCATGCACTTTTTCATCCTCAAAAAATGTGCCAAATAGTTGTACGACATATTGCCCCTTTTCTCGACTTCTATGTAGATTCATAAGCACTAGTTGTATAATATTGTACAACCTTCACACAACAAAAAAAACACCTCAAAATCTATGCCTCACGCCTCAATATTTTTGCCCATTAAATGTTGTAGGCACTTGCAACAAATTCATACTATACAACCTTCTTTATTGTTGTACTTTCTCCTTAGAATGCATGCCAAGTCCCTGGAATTTGAGGCCTCTTTCAACTGCAATAAATGTTGGTAAGGTGACTTGGGATTTGTGCCCTTTCACCCAACCTCTCCTTCACAATTATCTTCGGCTCTCCTTTTATCTCTCATTAAAATCTCATTAATGAGTCAATGTGTGCCTCTTCACTTCCCCATCTCCTTTTATAATCTCATTATTTACTAAAACCATTAAATCTTGCTATCTCAAGATCAATGGTGATGACTTAATCTCTCATTGAGATGACCTAAGTCACTTTTAGAAAGAAAAAAAACACTCTAAAATCACTCAAAGTTTATAAAATCACTTTTAGATAAAACCACTTTCTAAAATCATTCAAGTCACTATTACTAACTGAATTTAAAGAGCCAATTTATAAATAGTGTCTAGGAAGTGACATTTGCTCAGTCACTTCTGTAGGCTAGGCACTGCCATTGTAGAAGTTCCCCAAGCTATAGTTTATAACATAAATGGGATCATGACCCACCAACATAGAAAACCATAGAAAGTAAGACTTTTAGCATATCCACCATGAGATGCAATGAAATCAACCCTAATCACCTAATTGGAAATGAAAAGAAATTTCCACTTTTAATACATTATGTACGGCAGGTGATAAAATACAAAGTGCTATTTGGCAATTCCTTGACATCTACCCCTCATAAATACACACAATGAAAAGGGAAGGTTATCCCTTTCCTATAGGAAGAGATCAAGCTATGATCACAGTGGTAGGACTTTTCCTTCACCATGCCTAGGTTTAATACATTATGTACGATGGGTGATAGAGTCCAAAGTGTTATTTGGCAATTCCTTGACATCTACCCCTCATAAATACACATGATGAAAAGGGAAGGTTATCCCTTTCCCATAGCAAGAGATCAAGCTATGATCATAGTGCTAGGACTTTGCCTTCACCATGCCCAAGTAGCCTAGGGTTATGCTCTCTCTCTTTTGTACCTATGTATGATAAATTGGACTAATAGTGACTAGCTGTATGTGACAAAGCAAACTAGCTATGGTGATTCTCACTTGATTCGATCTCTCTCTATCTATAGTGTCAACTTATTAAATATCCTTATATAGCTAATAAGTGCCTTGTGAATAAATAACTTGACCTATCTATACAAGAAAACATTGGATGCTCTCTCTATTTGGTGAAAACTTTATGTTCAAGCAAGCAAATCATTGTAATGTCATTAAGGAAGGAAATAGCCAATGTCATAAATTATTTCCCAAGAGGATTGAAAGTGTTGTAGAGTCACCAATATATAATCTTAGTTGTACCCATAGCATCAATAGTATGAATGAAGGCAATACGGTTGTGCCTATTGTTGCTTTCTTTAAAAACAAACCAATAATGGTTGAGCAAAGGCCTATTGGATTGTGTGCATAATGAGAAAGACCTGGGATTGAGAATCAGAAACACTTGCTATCTAATATTGTCACATCACATCTAGCTCAAAGTGGTCACACAAAACAAAAAGAAATGGAGAGGTTGGGGTACTTCTATTTATAAGGGTTTTAATAGCCTCTCATAACCCCTTATGGAGATTAAGACCTTAACAACAAGGACAGAAATCCAAAGCCTAATACCATCATTTATTCCAACGAACTTGATGACGGGCGTCTTTCCTATGGTCTTTTTTTATGGATGTGATTCACCCTGTCGTTCCCCTCATAGAAACAGATTTCCATTAGGTTATCCCCGAAATGATTATGTTGTCTTGCCTCTCCTCTTAGGTTTCGAGGTGCACGGCAACCGTCTTCTTCATTGTATCTACACTCTCAGTTTGCAATGGATAGAACCAATGTGTCTACGCTTCAGCTCATGGCAATGATCCCACCGTTCATCTATTTCTTCGCTTCCATTAGTCCATCCATTGGAAATTTGATAACTTCTACATATAATGTTATTTCTAGTTTTCAGTTTTAACTTTTACCAATCTTGAGCTACTAGACTAACATTCTGATGAATACCATTGTAAAAGCCAGACCCAACTCAGTTGCGTCTATTAACAACAAACTGATTTTCCTATAACAACGGGCTAGTCTCTAGTACAGAAAAAATTTACTCAAAATAACAACAAAATTATGATAACAACAGCACATATAAATATAGCGCCAGTAGATTTAGCAATAACAGTGATATATATTTAACTGTGAAATAGATTCAGAAATAGCAACGATATATTTAGCTTTGCAAAACAATAATTTAGAGCACTGCAACAGCTATTTAGCCTATTTATAAAAAAAACTCGGAAACAAGGCAGTGAACAAAATTGCAAAATTCTTCACAAACTTTATTGATAAAATAGCTCCTTCAACAGCACACCTCTCACAGACTCCCATACAAGTATTCAACAGCAGGTTTCTCACAGAATCCCATACAAGCATTTACCCAGACATCCCTACTCTAAGGCCCAAGAGCCTTTTCATAATGAAAACTCCTAATTTTGCTCCATATATTTTTCATGTAGAATTAAACTTTATTTAACAATGGAAACTTCAACTAAATGAGATACATAATTGTAACTCGCATACATAATTATAAAAGGGACTCTATAAACAATTAGCAAACCCATCACCTTCGGACTGTTTCCCTAGAGTCCCTAAATTTGATTGAAAGCAGTAGCTTCTCATTCCTCTTAAGAGATCATCTTGTAAAGCTTTCATAAAGTACAATAATTACCGTTTCTATCTTTTTCCATTTATCCAAACAAAAATGTGGGTGGCATCACAGCATATAATTAATACAAGTTATAATATGAGCCAGAAATATTATGGTAACATGTTAGAAGATGAAAAGCCTCAATGAACTTGCCCAATTATGAAAATTACTTTCTCAAATATAAGTCAGTCTATAAATTATCAGTTGATTCTGGCAGTAAAAGCGTTAATAATTGAATGAAGTTTTCTGGCAGTAAAAGAGTTAATAATTGAATGAAGTTAAGGGCTTTGTTTCTAGAAGTACAGTTTCAAATTTAAAATGCAAATAGATAAACTCAACCAATAGAAAACATCTTAAAGAAAGTCTTACCAGAAAAAATTGCCAGAACAAATTTTGAAAAAAAGGCATAATAATGTTGGACAGATGGGACTTTATGAAAAAGGCGAAGTTCCTCAAGTTTCACACCATTTTGGAAAAAGTGCCCTCAAAAAATCAACCAAGTGATGCAAAGGCGAAAGGTAACAACTATGAACAAGTTATAAGAATGATTGTTACTGTCTTACAAAGTTCTTTAAAATTAGAAGCTGCTGATTCAAATCAGTCAAGCTCCTGGAATGATTCTTGTCAAGACTCCAGAGGCAAGAGAACCTTTACAACAGATACTCTCCATTGCACTGAAAATACAAAATTATATAAACAAAATAACAAGAGAACATTTACAAATGATTTAAACCCTACAAGATAATAACAATCATTCTCATCCTTCCATTGCCTCTGACCCTAGAGGTAGCATTTCATCTAAAAGCAGAGGCAATTTGGAAGGCGCTCTTGCAAGAAGAAGACAACAAACTTCTTATTAATGTTTGTAGGAGCAAGGCTAAGCGAGGTTCCTACTACATTGAGACAAGGGAAGGCACTAATATTTTGTGGCCTAGTCAAATGCATCAGAAATTATTCCCACTACCACTAGGAATGGTATTTGATAGCAGCAAAAAAATTCATTGTCATGAACTTTTTTCCCATGCAAAGGAACAGAGACCCTTGACAAAGAGTGGTGAGAAAACGCAAAGGAACAGAGATCCTAGACAAAGCATGTTGTGAAAATACATATTGCATTTTCGTTAAAATTTAGCACAGCATAACAAAATAAAATGAATAGCGTTCAATGTTTAGATTGGATGTAAGATACGTGTTGATTTTAGCTAACTTCCAAAGAATGGTTGACCAGGCAATAAATAATACATGACACAGTACAGGACATCAGAATTGAGAAGTTCTCTACATTTTCCAATGAGATTTGAGTATTTACTTTTCTTCAAACAGAGTACAAATTTCACATCTTTGTGAGAACCAAAAGGGAGAGCAATCCATGGTCGTTGCAAAATTACTAGCAAATAACAAGTTTTCTGGTGATAAAAGAGTATTTTTGCATATCTTGAAATTGAGTTACCTGTTGAATTCCAAAGAGATCACCTCTCAGCGAGTGTATTACAATAAAATGCCCTTCAATAATGCTTGTTGATTATGATTGTGATGTAAAAGTAAACTGGCCAAAAAAAATCCCTGCCCTAGGCTGACTGCATCATACACATCATAATTATCACTCATTGCTCATGTGAACTGAAAGGATGACACTGAACCATAATAGAGTAATGATCCCTGAGCTAACGTACTCGAATCTCTTTCGATAAACAAGAGCTACACAATACAATCCAACGCTGACCAAATCAGAAATAAAATCGTCGAATTTCTCGTCTCTTAAAAAAGGGCATTGTCAATGGATCGTGTCAAGATCAACAGGCTTGCCACTGTAAATGTCAATAAACTTTGTGGAATGGGGACTGCATTTCACATACTTTTCCAGGAACCTTTGCTCAGTTAAAGAAACCACATAATAAAGGGCGGAAGGTTGCATAGCACTTAGAGATTTCAACACCTTGTGACGAGGCTTGATCCTACGCTCCAAACTATAAGTCAAGATTTTAGGATATGTGATAACAAAATTTGCAGAAAGCCCTGCAGTATGAATCAAATAGTCCATGGTCTTCTGTACCTTCTCACTGGAATAACTTACTACGAATGGAAACCTCCTAACAAGCTCCTTGATCTTATCATCTGGGAGGCCAAAACTTGTCAAATGTTTCAATCTCCTCTCGAAGATTTCAGGGCCATTCCTCTTATATAAAATCCAATTTGCCACTTTGAAAAGCCTGGAGATATCAGCCTCTGATCCGAATAGGGTTTGAAGATACAGGATATTGGGACACAAGGTTTTCTCTAGACTGCCGCTAAAAATCCTGGAACAAATGCATATGGCATTTCTGACATCTTCTGTTGTGAGGCCCAATGTTTTCATGAACTCAAGCTTGGGTTTCAACTGCTTCTCAGCATTTATAGCAAGAAAATTTGGGTTTTTGGTAATGACCTTCTTTACCTGCTGTTCTGTGCATCCTAAATCTCTCAAGAACAGAACCGCTTGTTGGGCCGTATGAGTGGATTTTGTTCTGACTAAGGATGGCCTTCTTTTGAGGACTGTTGAGAGCTCAGACTGGCACAACCCACATTCGCTGAGTAAGTAATCTGACACGACACCCGTGTTCTCCTGTTCCCTGTAGCCTACGGACCTGTTCTTAACGGAAGTAGATGTAGAAAGCGTTGATAGTTTCAAAAAAATAACCTGTGGAAATGGTGGGCATCCTGTTGCAGCAGCCGCTGCCGCCCGACGGTAAATAGGAGATGCCAAGGATGAACCAAAGTACATGGAGAACATGGTTGGAGTATGAGGGATGAGTGAGACCGATTGTTAGAGCAAAACTTCCCAAATAGAGGAGGTTATATTGGAAGTGAGAGTGTCGGGTATTATTATGCGACGAAGGCTGATGGTTAGAATAACTTTTTTAGAATGCAGGTTGACTTATTACTCTCTCAAAAGAGAAATTACATTGGAAAGGGTAAATTTGTCTATCAATGATGTGGGAAGATTGGTTTGTATTTTTTTAGATGAAGATTTAATCAGTAAACAACAAGAGAAAAGAAGGGAAGAAGTGGAGAAAATTAGAGCAGCAAGAAATGACAAGAAAAGAGCATGGTTGTACAATGGTAAAGTAATTATTGCAGTGTTTGGAACTCGAGCAAATCAGGGCAGCAAGCCGACAGTGAAAAAAAAATACAAACAAAATAATTCAATAATAGGGAGGAAAACAACAAGATCAATATGGATGAAAAGGGCTCAAGACTCAAATTTGAGTCTTATGTGCCAATCTACGTAGCAAACAATCCTACCCAAGTCCGCCTAAGTTTAGTTTGTTGGAATTGTAGAGGTTACCCTTGGAGGAGGGGACCTGGGTTATGACCTATTGCGGAAGGTAGAGACATAATTTGTCTCACAGAAACTCATGAACATGATGGTTGCCAAACTCGTGCATTTGATGGTTATTTGAAGTTAGCAGTGTGGAACAAGGTAGCAGAAAATGGCAAAGGGTATGGGGGAATCCTAGTTTTAGTGAAAGAAAAAGAAGGTCGTCACATTCCGTTAATGAAAGAAGATGCAAATAAACAATATTTATGGTTCAAAATATCAGAGAACAAGAATCACATAAGAATTGCAACATGTTATTTTGCCCCTTAAATTTCAAAAACTTAAAAAAATAAGGGGCTAGACAACAAGGATCCATATGTAGCTTTAAGGCAAGATATTGCCATGTACTCTCAGCATGGAGAAGTCCTTTTAGTGGGAGATTTTAATGTTATAACAACAAATCATTACGTTAGTATTCTTTGTTGCAAAGAGGATCATAATCCTATTTGGCTCACTAAAGGGGAGAAGCCCCAATGAGTGAGATGCTCAGAAGATAACAAAGTTAGCAATCATTTTGGAGAGAAGTTGATTACACTGTGTGGTGCTTTCAACTTAATTATTTGCAATGGTCCAGATAGATGGAAAAGGTATGGGAACTTCACTTGCAACACATATAATGGAGCAAGTCTTGTTGTCTATGTGATTTGTTCACAAACCTTGATAGAAAAGATAGACTAAGTTAAGATTGGAGAGCATATCTAGGACTTAAATTCAAACCATAACCCAATTTATATAAAGTTATCATGGTTAGAAGAAAGGAAGTATAGGAGAAAAACCCAATGTTCTTGGCAATCACTATCAAGGGGCAAAATTATTCTAACACAAGAAAATTGTATTATCTTCAAGACAATGCTAGAGAGATTAATTCAAAAGAAGAAAATTGGTTTCCAAAGCTTCAACAGTCATGAGTTCACAAATATAATTCAAAGTGCACTTGAGAAGTGAAAAAGAGTAAAAACTAGGAAAACATAATCAAATTTTTTTTGTAAATGCTTGGTCCAATGACAAATACAAAATGGCAAGGAAAACCTTGAAAAAGACAGACAAGAAGAACATGAATGTAAAGTTATATAAGCAGATACTAAAAAGGAAAAAAGATGAGTTTATGCAAACAAGGTGAGAAGAGGTAATATATCTAGGCAGGAATAACCCAAATCTTTTCTGGCAAGAACTTCAACCAAATAATATTATAGCCAATCAATGGTTTGAATATGCAAGACAACTCTATGAGAAAGAATCAGAGGTTGAGCCTCCCCCCAGGATCAACACAACTACAAAGTTTTTCACATTACAGGAGGTGGAGATTGGAATTAAGAAGTTGAAAACAAGAAAGGAAAAGGACTTGATTGAAATTCAAGCAGAGTATCTAAAATGGGGAATGCACACTCTTGCACCTCACGTCATGGAAATATTCAACAACATCATTCAGCAAGGATTCCCAAGAGACTGGACAACTAGCCTATAAATACCCATTTTTAAAAGTGGAGACATTAATAATCCTTCCAATTATATACCATTATTGTTAGGGTCCAACCCTAACCCCTTTATTTATGTAATAGAGTCGAGTCATAGTTATAGTTAGTTAAAGAATCAATAAAGCCCATATTGATAATTGTAAGTGGTTGACCCGCATTTAAGAAAAGGACCATAGTTAGTTGCAAATGGGCCATGGTATTAGATAGATGGTATTGAGAGAACCATGGTAATGACCCATAGTATTGTATGTATGAATCCTATATAAAGGATAGAGACTCCCCATTGAGAAATATTGAGTCTTATTTTGTAATCGAGCTCTGCTTTGCTGGAGGTTGCCCCCTTGAAGAGGCAAGTGAACATTGCTTTCATCTTTGAATAATAAAATACTTGTTGTTTTTCTCATTTTGTTCTGTGTTCTGGGTTGTATTTCTTCGCATATTTGGTATTCTGGAATTTCTTGCAGGTCAAGAGCATAACAAGTGGTATCAGAGCACTTTCCAGGGCCGGTGGTACCTCCATTTTTGGCAGAAATGTTTTTTTTAGGCTAGAGATGTGTTTTAGCATCTTTAAACCACGGGATATGTCATTGAGCGCATAAACCTGCGTATTTGGGGAGGCATGCACACAAGAAATACAAGATTTGATCTCGCTTGTTGGACTCCCTTGTAACCCCTGTGGTTACCCCTTCGAGTAGTAGTGCATTAAACAGAACCGTGCACAGACTGCCTTCCACGTACCCTCTGAGTATATTCGAAGCCCATTAGGCTCACTTGAAACCTCGCCTTAGATAAACCGTCGGCTATCTTGTTGCTACAGTACACTGAGAACAACACTCGAGGAGATTACCCGCACGTACGATAGAGTAGTCGGGTAGTACAGCAAAGGGTACGGTTCATCCTCCTTAGTTAGTGCCCTGAAAGATTGGTCCGAGTACTATTGTTGGACCCTTATGTATATTGTGATTTGTAGCGCTTGACATTCCTTTGAGACCATAGTTCCCTCAACTCTCTGAAGATCGTCGATTATCTTAATTGCCAGATCAGATCTAGCAGTTGTGGTTCTATCACCGCCACAACAATCAGATCCACCAGTTGTGGTTCTACCACCACAGTACCATTCAGATCTAGCAGTTGGGGTTTTGTCGCCACCGTAGTCCAACTCACATTCAACAGTTGGGATTTCGTAGGCAAATCTGACCATTTGCGCAGTGAGGCTTGTGGCTCCTATAGTCTAGGCCCAATTTTCGCAGGACATTGGGCAGGATCAAGTTTTCCACTACATTATTGATCAGCAGGGAGTAAAAATCCATTTAGAGTTACAAAAAAAAAAAAAAAATGTGAGGCCTTCATGAGACGCTTACAAGAGACTTAGCCCATAAGATTCAAGACGACAAGCTGATCACAGCAGTACCATTCACTTATTAGCTTCAATTTTCGAGCGGTCCCAATTTTTTTTCAAAGTGACGACAAATGACCAAGATCTATGTATGGTAGCAACGAGAGCTCAAGTCATGGCCAACGAGAAAATCGAGCGCCTTAAACAAAAGTTGGAGACCTTCCAGAGCCTAGTGGAACAGATGCAACAATTCATGGCACAATTCAAAATGAGCACTTCAGGGTTGCATCCAAAGGCACATGGTATTAACGAAGACCTTGAAGGAGAATCTAGCCATCATATTCACTTCCATGGAAATCACCAACATTCCCACCCTCGCCCACCCAAGTTGGACATGTATAAATTTGATGGCTCTAATCTGTCAGTATGGATAGCATAAATGGAACAATATTTCATTCTGAATGATATTCGAGATGATCAAACTAAACTATGTGTGGAAGCCCTTTACTTGGACCAAGAGAGATGGCAATGGTGACAATGGCATCAGAAATTCTATCCCAAGAACATAACTTGGCAGGTGTTCTTAAAATCTCTTTGTGATTGCTTTCACAGAGAATCTAATTTGTTGGGCCATCTTACTAAACTCCGACAGACAGGCACTGTAAAAGACTACATTACAACCTTTAATACATTGGCCAACTGCACAGAAGGTCTGGGAGATGAATTCTACTTGGAATGTTTTATAAGTGGTCTCAAAGAAGCCATCCAAGCCCATGTTCAGATGCACCACCCTCCTACATGGATGGACGCTTGCACAAAGGTTATCGAAGTGGAACTTGATTTAGCTGCCCAGTGAACTCGTCCAAATTTCATAGCCAAGGGATGCCCCACCCAGGCTCAGGGCCCTACCCAAACACTTAAGGTTCAAAAGGTGTCTCCAGCAAAAATGGTTGAAAGAAGAAAACAAGGATTGTGCTACTACTGTGATGACAAATCTTCCCCGGACATAAATACAAGGAACCCAAATTCTTTCAAATTGATGTTACGGATCACAGCTCATCTGAGGAAGCCCCACCCCTTGAGGGACCAGAGGATGAAGTTGAGGAAATCTAGCAGGACAATGAACTCCCAGCTATGCCAGAGGAACTAGTTACATCGCTACATGATTTGAAGAGCATTTCTGCGCCCCAAACTCTCAAAATTAGAGGCTTTATTAAACATCGCCCTGTAGTAGTATTGATTGATAGTGGCAGCACTCATAACTTTATCCATCAACGAATCGTCAAATTTGTTCATTGTTTTGTCAGGGCAGTCCCTAATTTCTAGGTCCAGATTGCTGATGGGGGGACAATGAAGTGTGAAGGCTGCTGCGAAAATATCAAGCTTCAGATGGGAGACTACCACCTAAAGACCCATATGTTTGTGATTAACATGGGTGGTTGTGACATTGTTTTGGGTGTTGAATGGCTTCGCACAGTAGGCCCAATCACCATGGATTTCCAAGAGTTATATATGAGCTTTAAGCAGAATGAACACATACATACCCTTCGTGGACTCCAGGCAGGTGCTCTTTCTATCATCAGTTCGTATCGCATGGAAAAGTTGTTGAAAAAGGGCCATCATGGAGTTATTTCCCAGTTTAATGCCATCTAGGCCATAGAGCCCACTACTCTTCATATTCATCCTGAGATGCAACAGGTCTTAAATCGCCACCAGCAGGTATTTGACAAACCTAAAGAGCTTCCACCCTCTAGAGGGGAACATGATCATAGCATCACTTTGGTCCCTGGGGCACAACCACTAAATGTGCGTCCATATCGATATCCTTTCGCCCAAAAGAATGAAATTGGAAAAATCATCAAGGAACTCCTTGAAGCCGGTGTTATTCGTCCTAGCATCAATCCTTATTCATCACCAGTGGTCATGGTGCTCAAGAAAGATGGGGAATGGTGCATGTTTCAAGAATTTAGGGCCCTCAACAAGCTCACTGTCAAAGACAAATTCCCTATACCAGTTGTTGATGATTTGCTTGATGAACTACGTTGTGCTCAATTCTCTACTAAGCTAGATCTTCTCTTGGGCTATCGCCAAATACGCATGAAAGAAGTAGACATTCCCAAGACTGCTTTCTGAACTCATGAAGGCTATTATGAATTCTTGGTCATGCCATTTGGTCTTTGTAATGTCCCATCCACTTTTCAAAGCCTCATGAATCAACTACTGAAACCATATCTCTGAAAATTTGTCCTCATTTTCTTTGATGACATTCTCATCTACAACCTAACCTGGGAAAAACATCTTTAGCACGTAGACCTGCTCTTGCAACTTCTCCGGAATCACAAATTATTTGTCAAATTGTCCAAGTTCTCTTTTGCAATGGAAGAAGTCCGAGTGGATCCCAAAAAGATACAGGTAATGCAAGATTGACCCCAACTAAAAACCTTGAAGAGTTTGAGGGGATTCTTGGGTCTCACCGGCTACTATCACAAATTTGTTTGCAATTATGGTCGCATTTCTAAACCCCTCACTAACCTTCTCAAGAAAAATTCATTCCTTTGTACTGATGCAACACAACAGGCATTTACGGCTCTCAAACAGGCCATGTGTTCCACTCCCGTATTGGCACTACCTGACTTCAAAAAATCTTTTGTGATTGAATGTGATGCTTCAGGTACTGGTATTAGTGTTGTCTTAATGCAAGAAGGTTGACCCTTGGCTTTCACTAGCCAAAAACTGAGTGGGAAACATCTGGGACAATCTACTTATGAGAAGGAGATGACGGCCATCTTTCATGCAGTGGATACCTGGCAACCATAATTATTGGGGCGACGTTTCCAAATTCATACAGACCATCAAAGCCTCAAATATTTTTTGGAGCAACGTCTATCCTCGCCCCGGCAAAATAAATGGTTGGCCAAAATGTTGGGATATGATTATGAGATAATTTACAAGGGCGTGACAATGTAGTAGTGGATGCTTTATCACGCTAATTTTAGGATGACAACACCCTGCTATCAATCTCTCTTCCCATACCCTGTTGGATTAAAGAAGCCCACAAGGAATGGTTTTCACACCCCCTCTCTCTCTCAACTCATTAATAACTTGAGAGCAAATCCTAATTCCTCAGTTGGCTACTCTTGGAAGGATGAGATTCTTCGCTACAAGGATAGAGTAGTTATATCGCCGACATCCACCCTCAAAAATCGTATTTTGGCAGAGATGTACTCATCCCCACTGCAGGCCATGCAGGCTTTCAGAAGACTTATGCTAGCACTCGTCGTTCTTTCTTTTGGACAGGCATGAAAACTGACATTCTTACTTTTGTAGTTGAATGTGAGGTGCATCAATGCCACAAAGGAGAAGCAGTCAAGTTATCAGGCACCTTACAACCATTGCCAATCCCTGCCTCCATCTGGACGAATGTTTCTATGGATTTCATTACTGGTCTCCTGAAGTCAGGCAACAAATTAGTCATCATGGTGGTTGTGGACAGACTTTCTAAATATGCTCATTTTTGCGCTCTACCCCACCCATTTACCCCCACTTTGGTGGCTCAATCTTTCATGGACCAAATCTTCAAACTGCATGGCATGCCCACTTCCATTGTGTCTGATCATGATCCGACTTTCACCAGTAACTTTTGGCAAGAAATTTTCAAGCTACAAGGCACCCAACTCCAACTCAGTACTTCCTATCATCCCCAAACTGATGGTTAAACTGAAGCAGTCAACAAATGTTTGGAGACATACCTAAGGTGCTTCACTTCATAAAAGCAACATCAATGGGTATAGTGGCTACCTTTAGCTAAATGGTGGTATAATACTAACTATCATGCAGCTACCAAGATGAATCCATATGAAGTAGTGTATGGCCAACTCCCACCTTTACCTATTTCTTATATCCCTGGATGCTCTAAGGTGCAAGTAGTAGATCAACTCCTACAGAACCGTGCAACCATGATAGCCCGTCTCAAAGATAATCTCCATCAAGAATAGAATCGAATGAAGCAACAGGCAGACCAACATCGTTTAGAGCGCACATTTCAAGAAGGGGATCAGGTATTCCTATGGTTGCAACCATATAATAAAACATCGCTCAAAGAAAAAGGCTGCCAAAAATTAGCTCCAAATTTCTATGGACCTTATCAAATACTTCAGCTCATTGGAGGAGTAACCTACAAGCTGGCCTTGCCACCAACTTCAAAAATCCATCCAGTCTTCCATGTATCATGCCTCAAGAAAGTGTTGGGGAACAGTTGTAGAATTCAAACTAGTCTACCTGAATTGGATGAAGAAATTTCACTTTGGCTCCAACCTGAACAGGTCCTCGATACCTGAGAACGACATCCGTGTGGCCACACGATCAAGGAATTCCTTGTCAAGTGGAAATACACCTCTCCAGAAGATGTGACCTGGGAACTAGCCACTATTCTTTAACAGTTTCCACAACTTTAGCCTTGAGGACAATGCTGCTTTTGATGGGGGAGGGCATGTTAGGGTCCAACACTAACCCCTTTATTTATGTAATAGGGTTGAGTCATAGTTATAGTTAGTTAAAGAGTCAAAAAGCTCGTATTAATAATTGTAAGTGGTTGACCCACATTTAAGAAAGGGACCACAGTTAGTTGCAAATGGGCCATGGTATTAGATAGGATGGTATTGAGAGAACCATGGTAATGACTCATGGTATTGTATTTATGAATCCTATATAAAGGATAGAGACTCCCGATTAAGAAATATCGAGTCTTGTTTTGTAATCGAGCTCTGCTCTACTAGAGGTTGCCCCCTCAAAGAGGCAAGTGAACATTGCTTTCATTTCGGAATATCAAAATACTTGATGCTTTTCTCATTTTGTTCTGTGTTCTGGGTTGTATTTCTTCGCATATTTGGTATTCTGGAATTTCTCGCAAGTCAAGAGCATAAAAATTATTATCAATCCTTTGTTTGCAAAGCTTTTCGGTAGCATGGTAGAAAAAAGAATCAGTAAGTGGGAAGAAGTAAAAGAAAAGAGGGCAAAAGGACAAGCGAGTTTTAGGCCTAAGCATTCTATAGTGAATCATGGTATCACGTTGAGACACATTATTGAAAAGGTTTGGGGGGACAAAGACGAAGTAGTTTGATGCTTTGTGGACTTCAAAAAGGCATTTAACACAATCCCTAGAGATAAGTTTTGGCGTAGAATGCAAGAGCTTGAAATTCCTTTGCATTATAGAGTCATTGTCCATAGGCTTTATGAAGAGGTGAAAGTCAAAATTGGAACCTCAACAGGTATTTTTTTAATAAGAATGAGTTCTATTTAAGCCAACTCTGAGTTAAATCCGAGGGTTGAAGCTCTTGGGTTAGGGCTCGACCCAAGTAGCCAAAGCTCCTCTTTACTGTACATATATGCTAGCATAGAGTTCTTTTCTATTTATTTGCTTAAGTAGTTTCATGATTTTATGATCATTTGCTTAAGTAGCCTTATGGTTTTCACTATTTATTTGCTTAAGTAGTTGCACTTTTATTACAGCAACATAGTGTAGTTTATTCATAGTTTTCATGTTCATTTTCTCCAATAGCTACATTTGGTGTAGTTTACTTCCATTTGTGTTTTTTAATTAGCAGGTTAGCTAGAGGAAAAAGATCACTATCAGGTTGTGCGCAGGTGTCTCAGCCTCATCTCCTCCCTCTGGGACCATGACTTGAGGAAGGGACCCTTTAGCAACCCAAAAACATAGGTTTCTGGTTCTCGCTTGAGCTATGGAGTTCGTTGTTGATGCAGTTATTTGTTCACCTTCATCGGTTTCTCTGTCATTTTCATTTGAAACCGCATTAAGCACGTTCCTCATGCATCGCTTTCTTGTCGCCTGATCACCAACAAACCTTCACAATCATCGTCCGATTCATTATTTTCTCCAACTGCTACCTCGCGTGGAGTCCACCACTTACTTTATGAACTTTAAGTCCCCACCATCGATCTTCCTCGCCCAACGGCTATCACGTCACCCGATCACTTTAGGTGCTTTAAACCCCCACCGTCGATCTTCCTCTCCTGATCCAACGACTATCACTTCACCCGATTGCCAACTAGCTTCGTCGATCTCCACCATTGATCAGCCCCGCCTGATCCAACGGCTATCGCACAATCTCGCACAGATCCTTCCAAAATCATTATCCACCTGAGAGAACGCGAGAAAAGTGGTTTTCTCGTGCTACATGTCACGCAGTAAGTCTAATTTCATGAAATTTCAAAAATAGCTTACAGCCTGAAGGGCACTCGAGAAGCTACTTACCACCTTAGAAACCTGGCCCATCATTTCTGCACGTTTATTTTTCCTGCGATACGATCTCTGTCGTCCATCTCTTGACTTCACCCATGGGATAAGATCTCAACCGTTCATCGCTCCTATTAGCCTCATCCGTCCATCTCTTGACTTCACCTGCGCGATCAGATCTTGGCCATTCATCTCCTGTTAACCTCGTTCGCCCATCCACTCACTTAATCCCTCATGATACAATCAATTTCGTTCACCCTGTTCATTAACCCCATTCATCCATTTATTTTCTTAAGCCTTCGCGATAAGATATCCACCATTCATCCTATTAGTTAACCCTATTCGCCCATTAGTGAGCCCCAGTATTGCAGAATAATGCTGTAACTCCTGGAACTCCCTTCTTTAATTTTATCAACCCAGTAGTTCATAACAAACTTGGAAGCGACGGTGCTGTATGCATAAGTACTAGCTCTTGCCGCAGCTGTCACTTGGTCAGCTGGCACAAGTCCGCTAGGGGCTTAAGCCAACTTCTATGAGCTCTTAGAAGAAGCTTTTTAATCAATGGATAAAAGCTAACTCAAAGGAAGCTAATCTACTTGCGGAAAGAAGTTGAAAGCCAAAAAGAAATGCAAACCCTAGCAAACCCTAATTCTACCAGCTAGTCCTACTGATGCAAGGAAGAGGATGAAAGCTACCGAAAGGAATTCCATTGACTTCTAGGAAGGTAAAATGCATGTGTCTAAGTTATCACTATCAGAAGAAAACATATTTTTGTATTTTTGAATAAGTTGTTAGAATTATCATGCATGTGCTTTTAACTGTTTTTGACTGTGCAGAGGTGGATTGGCGAGAGGAAATTCTTGGAGGAGGTCGGGAAGGTTCAGAGAGGGCCTAAGGGGTCCCTAACACCCTTCCAGAGAGTTTCATAGAGTTTGGCTATCAATAAACCTCATTCGTGAGCTTCTACAGGAAGTCTGCAGGGGTTCTACAGGATGTTCTAGAATTTCTACAGGATGTTCTATAATTTTCTACAGGATGTTCCGAAAAGAGGATTTTGGAGGGTTGATGGAGGAAAAATGGTGGAGGAATGAGTATGGAGGTGAAATAGGGGTGTAGGGGAGTTCAAGACTTGGAGGATGGATTTGAGGAGTGGCGCGGATGGTTAGATTTGTTCAAGGAAGGATGAAACAATGTTCCACAAGAAGATGAGAATCATGGCAAAGTAAGCGAATGAGGCAAATGCAAGGTAAGGGTTCTAAGTGAAGGATGAAACAGGTAGGTTGGATGGAGTATGTGCAGGTAAGGAAGGGTAACAGGTACTCTGCAAGTGGTTTTTCAAACTAAACAAACAAACACTTATAAAACGTATGACCTAGTTAATTTACTCTATTCTGACCTAAATAACAGCAAAAGGAAATGAACAGCAGTTTATTCGAAATGAAATGCGTGAAATAACTTATGCCACTAAGCAATCATCAACTGAAGCATTTAAACACTACTAATATCAGCATCTGCAAAAGAGGATTCCAACACTAAGAATTGCATGACAAAGCAAAACAACATTTTTGTTGGCAGCAAAGTCACATTGGTCCCAGCTCATGATTCCACTGAGGGGGAGGTGAGATCTAAGGTGCTTGGTAGCCTTTTTATGAAGATATTCCTTGTGATTAACCTATCAAGTAAATCTGAACATGAAAAACATTTTTAATCATCAAAAGCAACTTAAATAACAACACAATATTTTAATCTAAATAGTAGATTTTATTCTAAGAATCCAGCAAAGACACATGAAAGTAAACAAAGGAGGTATTGGGTGCTTTAAATGGGCCCAACCCCAAGAGCTACAGCCTCCTAAGAGAGATTTAGAGCTGGTGCAAAGCTGGATTCATCTTTATTGAGCAAGAAAAGAAGAGTTACATCAAAAACTGTCCACAAGGAAAGCTTGAAAATGTGTTGAAATGCAAAGCTAATCTACTGACTAAAATCGAACTACAAGCTAGCTAACTTCTGCCTACAAAGTGACTACAAAATGAATAACTGAAATGAGGCCCTAAGCCCTATTATTTATACAAATTGGGGATCCCAACAAATCTCCTAAACTTTAGGAACTCAGCTGCCAAAACTTGTAGTTAACAACACTTTTACTAGCACTTGCTCGGCTGCCCTTGTGATAATTGATTTGGTGGCCCTTGAACTCCGAGATGATGGTGGAGAATTAGAGGTAAGGGCCTATAAATGAAGGGTACACTTTCCTACAATTCCTCTCCCTTGTTCTCCCACGAATTTGGCTGCCAAGTGCTCATTAAAACCTTCAATTTTGTCTCCAAATTGACCAAAAAGACTACACAAAGCACACATTAGACTTGTTGGCATAATGACTAACCCAATTCACTCTATTAGCATAAATATAATAAAAAACATGCAATAAACTAATGAGAATGGTAGATTAAGTCGAATTAGGAAGTTGAATGAGCCCATATAATTATCCATTTTTGGGGCTCATCATCACCCCCCTATTGAAAGTGTTTCTCATCCTCTGAGCAACTAATCTATCTCTTCCTCCCTATCATGCCAAGCTCCTGAAGTGATGTCATCTTCTCGATCATGAAACCATGCTTTTCTCTCTGCTTCTTCCCACTGCATGTGCCCCTTTTCCTAGAGAATTCTCAGCTTTCTGTAGAACTGTCTCAGCATCTTGTAGAGAGGCCTTTGTGTCCAACATTTTCATTCTCTCTCCAGGTGGATGTCTTCGGTCTTCCCTGTTCATAGGTGATGGATGCCTTGGAGTGATACCTCTCCTTTTGTGTAGCTGGGGTGTCTATAATCGTGATTGGTTCTTTTGACGGTGGCTGGGGTCTGCCAGTATTATCCTCACGCTCCTTCTTGCCTTAATATACAGGGAAGGCTCCCTCTTTCGCTTCCCTTTCTACTTTGGAGATGTGCTTAGGGTGGCTAGCAAAACTGCTGCCTCCCTAGCCAAAATCTCGGGCGATTTCTCCTTCTGCTGCCCTTTCCCCAGACTTCCTGTAGAAAGTCCTGTAGTGGCCGTTTTCTGGCTTCCTGTAGAAATAGTTTTCTGTCTTCCTGTAGAAACAGTCTGCTGGCTTCTTGTAGAACCAGTTTTCCCTGATTTGGCTTGCTTGGCTGGGGGTGTCTTCTCTTTGATTTTTGTTGTAGTTGCCTTGGGTGTGCCCTTACTTGTTTGGACTTTTTCAATCCTCTTTGCCCGGGTTTGCAACCACTTCTCCCTTGGCATTTGTGTTTTTACTTCACCCACAGCTTTGGCCTCAGCAGCTTGTCCTATTTCTTGCTTTTCCTCTTGCTTTTCCTGTGGTGGTTTTCCCTAGGTTTTCTTGCCCTTAGCTTCCTTACCCTTAGTTTTCTTCTCTGCCTCAATATGCTCCCTTTCCTCACTACTGGATGAAGTGAGTTCCTCGGCCAGAATTTGGATATAATGCTCTGTTTTGGCTTGTGCTCTTATCAAAATGGGATTTCTGTACATGGTTTCCTCCCTAGAACGTGGAAGACAGTATCCCTCAAGTGTTTGTATTTCCCTTTGCACCAAATCCCCGGTTAGAATGCTGTTGCTACCCAAACTCGACTGACTAAATGGAATTAGGCTTTCTCGAACAGGGTGCAGAGCTTGATTTTTATTCCCAACCACATAACAGTCACAATTTTTTTATAAACAGGTAAGCCTTACAATGGTTTATCATTATCATAGGGAGAACTGGTTAATAGGAACCTTGGAGGAGAATGTGACGCAACACTATTTGAAAGAAATTCTGTGTATCACACAGGAAGACCACCATTCTTGACCCACAGGCAGGCTTGTTTTAATTTTCCCTACTCCCACTCGTTTAATTCACCACCTTTCGAAATATCAAGCATAGGAATGGCGTGTTCGAGCCTACCTCTCTTCGAAACTTCCAATTCCAACGCAGAAGATATGGGTTTCTCTGCTCTGGGAGGTTACGCTGTGCTTCCTGTAGAGCTCCTTCCTGTAGAGAGCTCTTCTTGCTTTTGGAGGACGTCACGACACTTCTGAGCAAGCTTGGGACGCAGGAAGATTTTGAACCGGGTCGAGAAACTCGGGCTAACGAACTGCAGAGGAGGAGGACGCATACATTGCTGAAAACCGGTGGCAAATGTAAATGAACATCAGTTTGTGAATTTCAGCTGAGCCTTCTTTAATTACTGCGTGATTTGTGGTGAGGTGGCAAAAACTTGTGTTTTCTTTATTCAAACTACAATGATGTTATGAACTATATGTTCTCTTCTATCTGTTAATTATTTGATGTCCTGTGTGCTGGAGTTCAACACATCTACCACTACCTGTGTTTTTCAAATTTCACGTGAATGACCATACACGTGTGCTGCGTGATTTTTTCCTGAGCGCTAGAGAACTAGATGTCGGGTTAACCTTGCTATCTTCGTGGCTTAATCCCACCATTCCATTTGTTCATGTAGTTTTTAAATTAGATTTATGCAATAGAGGAACGAGTTTCAGTCACATACCTAGAAGCCGAATATGGCTGTTGTGAGGTGCTTTTTGCTGCTGCATGCATTTGTTTTGGTGGTTGCATGATGGCTTGGCTACTGATTCATGGTTGCTTTCTTGTGCAGGTATCCTCTGGTCGAATCCACACTACAGGAGCTAGCTTCCACGTTCAGATCTGGACCCTCAAGTTGCTAATGTTGAATTTTCACAGGACATAAACTTGTTTTCACCATTACTCCTGAATGGTAGACCGGATCAATCTAAAACTTGCTGAGCATGTTCCTATCATCATTATGCACCTCCCATAGAAAAATTGCGATCAATGGATGCACAGATTTCGAGAAAAACGGAAAATGGCTGAATATTACAGAGATCAATTTCTCAGAAATCGTGCATCGGAATCGGCTGAAACTGCTTGGGTAGGTTACTATCATCCATGTGCATCTCCCCACGAAACAAGTTTTGAAATGGATGCATGGATATGGAGAAAATGCAAAAATGGTTGAAGGTGATGGAGGCCGATTTCTTGGAAACCATGCACTGGAATTGGCTGAAACTTCTCAGGCATGTTGCCATCATCCCTGTAAAACTCCTTGTAAACCGGTTTTGTAATTGGATGCACGGTTTTCAAGTTATGGAAAAAACAAATTTTAGCACTAGGTATTTTTGCTTCAAGGCATTCTGCAGTTTTGTTGCATGGTAAGAAAGATGAGCTTGGGCTATAATACAGACTTGGAATTCATCGATGCAGAGTCTAGATGGAGCTTGGACAGGTAGAGTGTGCGAGACTTCGTTGCTTCACTTGTCACTTAAGAATTCTTGCTGTCAATCTGAGGCAAACAGGGTTTCTTGTATGACGGTGCAGGAACACATAACCAGGTGGGTGCAATGGAGGTGGAAAGAGATGGAACAGGGCGCCACATGGTGTTGGATTGCATAAAGGTGTGGCTATAGGCTTAACAAACTGATCCCAACCATCAGATTCCCTTTCAAAATTGAATTTGGCTCATTCGAAGGTTCTACAGGATGTTTCCTGTAGAAATTCAAAACTTCCTGTAGAAACGCCTGGAACTTCCTGTAGAAAGCCTAATCTTGACCTGAATGTGACCAAATCCTAGGAGAGGTGAGTGGCCATGGAGGGACTGTCCGAAGGGATGTCCTGGAGCCTGGTACAGACTTCTTTCCTTGTTTTGCATGCCCCTCTTTTCTTGCAAATTATTCATTACAACCTGCAATTTTTCAAAGAGATTAGTCCTGCTTTCTTTTTTTATTTTTTCTTTTTCTTTGAAAATAACTAGGGTGCCTCATGGAGGTTTTCACCCTAATTGCCTGCCTTAGGCGCCTCCAAGGGAGGTTTTCACCCAGGGATCTTATTCTCTTTTTATTTCCTCTTCTTTCCAACCCATTGATCGCCTCATGGACGTTTTCGATCAGTGAGCCAATCTGAGGCGCCTCTGAGGAGGTTTTCACCTTAGATTTTTATTTTTTTCTTATTTTAAATTTTTCTTGTTTCTTTTTCTTTTTCCTACCCTACCCTACTTGAAAAACAAAATCATTTTCAAGTGTAAGAATACTCCCAATGGAGCCATGTGCACATCGAGATTAGAGACAAAATGATGTGGAGGCTTGAAATGCATGCTTTGACAGCTATCCGGATTTTAGAGACCAAATGATCTAACTTTGAAGGGATCAAACATAGCTGAGGAAGAGAGTACAGCTACAACTTAGTGACCATCTGAAACCATATCTCAATACAACTCTGGTATCCTTGGTCCTTTTGCTGATCTGGATCATGTTTCATGTCACCTTCTACCATGACTTTCTCATCTCTTTTTGCTGATCTATCTCTTGAATACCTGGAAGATTTGATAGTAACCATGAGGGAACTTTCTTGATCTATGCTTCTGATGTCTTCTCTTCATCAAGTGCAGCCCATGGTGCTTTGATCTCCTCTTTTGAATCTTCTTTTTCCTTTGGTACTTCAATGTTGTTAATATCATCTCTGCTTTGCAACACTCTTCCTGAGTTATGGTGAAGATCATTGAGCTCAAGAGGAGTCATTTGGACATGTTGTGTCTCAGCTTTGCAATTGGGTTGAGCTATTCCAATGTGCGGGTTTGGAAATGGTGGTATGAGTAGTTGAGTGGGAGTGTATATTTGAGATGGATGTGGATGGGGTTGTGGTTGGGTAGGTGGTGGAGGCAAATGAGTAGGATGAGAGTTGTACTGGGGCCTCCACCCCTGATGAGGCGCATTCCACTAAGGCTGTGGCTGAGCATAAGAGTGAAACGAATGAGCAGCTGGAGAAGCATGGTATTGAGGAGGATATGATCAAGGAGGGGGTGTGGACTACGAAGAATTAGCAGGGTGACCCTAAGAAGGCATGGAAGTGGCTTGATAAGGGTTATAATGGGTCTAGGAGGTCCCTTGCATTCCCTCTTGGTAAGGTATGGGTCCATGTGGCCTCCTTTGGTTCAGATAATAGAGTGGTTCAGTGGCTCCTTTGGCTCTCTGATATGCAACTTTGATTCTAGGTAAGGAAGGGCACTGATTTGTAGGATGGTCTCTTTCACAGACAAAACACACTTCTATGGAGTGCAATGCACATTCATTCCCAGGATGCTTTCTAATGCACCTGGGACAAAACATGGACAAAGCCCTTTTGGCTTCCTCTTGCTTCCTTTGGATCTGCAAGGTATCTAGTTGCATGGTAAGAAACTGCCTCATATCACTCTGTTGTGGTCACCAACAACCCCCCCTCTTTGTTTGATATTAGCCATAACATCAAGCAAAGGGGGGACCCTGAACAAAAAATCCAAAAAATATTTTGTTAAATTTTTTGTATTTTTCTCCCTAAGGCTTAAATCGCATCGCCAGGAAAGACTGAGGCATCCCCCAAGTGCGAAAAGCAAAACTGCGAAAGAGCGACGCGAAGTTCATCGCGTCGCATGCATTCCAAGCACTCTAAAAAAAAAGAAGATCTTTAAGAAATTCCGATCACCGATATGCGACATCGCACATCGCAAACGTCGCACTAAGAAGCATAAACCATTGAATGAAATCAGCGATCTGCGATGTCAGCGATCGCGATCTGCGATATCAGTGAACTGCGATCAGCGATCAGCGATCTGCGACCTGCGATATGAAAAGACTCATCGCAAGAATTCTCCGACATACACGATAGACCCAAGATTAAGCGCGCGCCTTAAAAGAAAATTAATGACCGCATGCTTGAGTATCTAGAAATGATTGCATCGCATTTTCCGAAGAGTCAAGTCATGATGAATGTCAGGATTATGCATTCATTAGAATTTAATGCTTTCATGTCAATCTTTTCATTTCCCTTCTTCTTTGCATAGACTGAAAGACACGCAACTGATATAAATCTATATGCAGGAAACATCTAAGGAAAAGGGGAAAGCGCCAATCAGATAACAGAGAGAAGATGCCTCCGCAAATGGATGCCGCATGCAGCAGGACCGCGGATTCCAGACTATCAGCCAACCGACACTGATGAAATTAGATTGTCCAAGACGAAGAGTCAAAGGCGCACAAAAGCAGCGTGTTTGCAAAAGATCCTGAAGCTCAGACTTGGTAAAGCAAAGAAAGAAGCGCAAGAGAAGGAGGACGCTCCAGAAAAGCCTGGAACAAAGAACAGAAAAAATTCTCGACACAGGGAATTGTCCATATAGCACGACTCCTAACTCACTCAGTCATTCGCATGACCAGAAACCAAAATAGCAACAGCAAAATCAGTTCGAGAAGAACCTGGGTTGTGCTAAGTATATACGCAGCGAATACACCCAGCTAGAGAAAGATTTTCGAAAATATCTTCTGGTCTGTCAGAAGGAGGTGCCAGCTCTTGTTATTTCCACTTTTATCTCCCGAGCGAAAGAAGAAGGCAGCCAGCTGACTCTTCCCAGGCAAACGTTGCACTGTTTACAGCACTAAGGAGAATATACAGAAACGGTCAGAAATTAGATTTAAGTTTTATAAATAAATTTGCTTTTAGTAAAGGGTGGTGATTTGAAGTCGTTTCCCTAAATTCGTGTAATTAAGATTAATTAGTTAGCATTATTTAACCCTTCTCATGGCATTTGGAGAAGGGTCCGGAAATTTGTCAAAAAACTTGTCCTCAGAACATGCACTTCTGCACCCTCGGAGGAGGTTTTTGATGAATGGATGGATCGAGATTTATTTATGTTTGCATTTTAATGTCTGTTACTGATGTTGCACTTATGTACTCTTAGCAGATATTAGAACAAGTAGAAATAAATCATTATTGCTTGAAGTTTATTAGTGAATTCAGTCATAAATGGTACTTTTATCTCTTGACTAAATTCTGCTAGTATTCCTAGAGTGATATGCAGCTGAGTTCTTTATATGTTACTGTATGAATGTGTGTATTACCATTTGGCACTTATGTACGGTGGAGTCATTTATTTATGCTTGACATATGAATAACTAATTATGCGATACACTGTTCACAACTGTTCTGCCTAACTTCTTATGCAGAGTGGTTTATCTTTATTGATTTATATTCTGATAATAGCTGAATGATCTTTATTACCAGCTGTTGTTTGAAATCTTTCTAGATCGCATAACAAAAGAAAACACCCCGGGTTAGCGTAGATTAGATGTATTGTTTTTCTTCATTAGATTACATTAGTATAGAGTTAGTTTAGCAGTTAGAATTAAGACTAGCTTAGAAAAACCTTTAAATCAATACCATCAAACTCTACACACACACGCGCACCCTTCACATTGAGAAACTGGTCCCATTACCCCCAGTCGGACCCGCTACTCCAAACGGGCAAGGAGCCGCCAACCAGGTTCCGGACCGGGTGGGTATCCCCCTTGTTGTCGACCCGATTTCGGGGCCCTCAACACACTCTTGAAATCTTCCATCTGATTTTCAAATTCATTTTTGGACAAGGTACTGCTCCCAACATTTCTGCTTGTAGCCATTTGCTCCAAAGGAATGTTTTCTTCTTCTTCTTCCCTTGAGGTTCTTCAAATATGTCTTGCGGTCCACCTAAGGGTTCTTTAATCACAACCATCGGAAAAGAGAGAAGGTTGGCTATGTGAAGCAGTGGGGGCGTTGTGCAATCATTTTTCTGAATTATCTCTACTCCTACAAGGCATGAAAGGAAATCTTTTTGGTTGAGTTTTGTTTTTTCTGCTTGTACCTGCAATACTGAAATAGATTGAACTGCAACAAACTATCTTGCTGAAATGAAAATGCGAATTTGAAATGAAAGCAGGAAATGACTAATCTAGTTTTCTCAAATGAAATCGTAGGAATGAAATGATAATCTACCCTTGCAGAATTGAAATTGCGGAATTGAAATGCTAATCTATGAAAGCAGGAAATGCTATTCTACTTTTGCAGAAACAAAATTGCATAATGGAAATGAAATAAACTATTTAGCAGAAGGTTGTAGTGGAAAATAGAAGAAAATCAACAATCACCAATACTCTGACGCTTCCCCGGCAACGGCGCCAAAAAGAGTGGTGAGCCCCAGTATTGCAGCAATAATGCTGCAACTCCTGGAACTCCCTTCTTTAATTTTATCAACCCGGTAGTTCGTAACAAACTTGGAAGCGACGGTGCTATATGCACAAGTACTAGCTCTTGCCGCAGTTGTCACTTGGTCAGCTGGCACAAGTCCGCTAGGGGCTTAAGCCAACTTCTATGAGCTCTTAGAAGAAGCTTTTTAACCGATGGATGAAAGCTAACTCAAAGGAAGCTAATCTACTTGCGGAAAGGAACTGAAAGCCAAAAATAAACACAAACCCTAGCAAACCCTAATTCTACCAGCTAGTCCTACTGATGCAAGCTACTGAAAGGAATTCCATTGACTTCTAGGAAGGTAAAATGCATGTGTCTAAGTTATCACTATCAGAAGAAAACATCTTTTTGTATTTTTGAATAAGTTGTTAAAATTATCATGCATGTGCTTTTAACTATTTTTTACTGTGCAGAGGTGGATTGGCGAGAGGAAATGCTTGGAGGAGGTCGGGAAGGTTCAGAGAGGGCCTAAGGGGTCCCTAACACCCTTCCAGAGAGTTTCATAGAGTTTGGCTATCAAGAAACCTCATTCGTGAGTTTCTACAGGAAGTCTGCAGGGGTTCTACAGGATGTTCTGGAATTTCTATAGGATGTTCTATAATTTTCTACAGGATGTTCCGAAAAGAGGATTTTGGAGGGTTGATGGAGGAAAAATGGTGGAGGAATGAGTATGGAGGTGAAATAGGGGTGTAGGGGAGTTCAAGACTTGGAGGATGGATTTGAGGAGTGGCGCAGATGGTTAGATTTGTTCAAGGAGGGATGAAACGATGTTCCACAAGAAGATGAGAATCATGGCAAAGTAAACGAATGAGGCAAATGCAAGGTAAGGGTTCTAAGTGAAGGATGAAATAGGTAGGTTGGATGGAGTATGTGCAGGTAAGGAAGGGTAACAGGTACTCTGCAAGTGGTTTTTCAAACTGAACAAACAAACACTTATAAAACCTATGACCTAGTTACTTTACTCTATTCTGACCTAAGTAACAGCAAAATGAAATAAACAGTAGTTTATTCGAAATGAAATGCGTGAAATAACTTATGCCACTAAGCAATCATCAACTGAATCATTTAAGCACTACTAATATCAACATCTGCAAAAGAGGATTCCAACACTAAGAATTGAATGACAAAGCAAAACAACGTTTTTGTTGGCAGCAAAGTCACATTGGTCCCAACTCATGATTCCATTGAGGGGGAGGTGAGATCCAAGGTGCTTGGTAGCATTTTTATGAAGTTCTTCCTTGTGATTAATCTATCAAGTAAATCTGGACATGAAAAACCTTTTTAATCATCAAAAGCAACTTAAATAACAACACAATATTTTAATCTAAATAGCAGATTTTATTCTAAGAATGCAGCAAAGACACATGAAAGTAAACAAAGGAGGTACTGGGCACTTGAGATGGGCCCAACCCCAAGAGCTACAGCCTCCTAAGAGAGATTTAGAGCTAGTGCAAAGCTGGATTCATCTTTATTGAGCAAGAAAAGAAGAGTTACATCAAAAATTGTCCACAAGGGAAAGCTTGAAAATGTTTTGAAATAGAAAGCTAATCTACTGACCAAAATCAAACTACAAGCTAGCTAACTTCTACCTAAAAAGAGACTACAAAATGACTAACTAAAATGAGGCCCTAAGCCCTCTTATTTATACAAATTGAGGATCCCAACAACCCTCCTAAACTTTAGGAACTCGACTGCCAAAACTTGTAGTTAACATCACTTTTACTAGCACTTGTTCGGCTGCCCTTGTGATAATTGATTTGGTGGCCCTTGAACTCCAAGCTGATGGTGGAGAATTCAAGGTAAGGGCCCATAAATGAAGGGGACACCTTCCTACAAATCCTCTCCCTTGTTCTCCCACGAATTTGGCTGCCAAGTGCTCATTAAAACCTTCAATTTTGTCTCCAAATTGACCAAAAAGACTACACAAAGCACACATTAGACTTGTTGGCATAATGACTAACCCAATTCACTCAATTAGCATAAATATAATAAAAAACATGCAATAAACTAATGAGAATGGTGGATTAAGTCGAATTAGGAAGCTGAATGAGCCCATATAATTATCCATTTTTGGGGCTCATCACCCATCTATCTATGTAACCTCCTATGATCTGATCTTTGTCGTTCATTTTCCTTTAACCTGACTGAACCAACGATTCTTATGCACTGTTACTCCCTCATGTCCTCCTTTCACTGATTTCGTCCTTTGACTACTCTTCCGCTTGAAATCCGAGTTAGTTTAGTTCTTTGCTTACACCTTAGTCTAGTTTTGATGCTCTTTACTTCTACAACTTAGATTTGTAGCATTAGGTTAGCGTTGATTTATACATTCTGTTTAGGAATAACTGTTTAACTAGTTAGCTAGGGTATGGTGCGATTTAGCATTACATGTTTATTTCTTTATTACTGCAGTAGAGGATAGATTTGCTATTCTTCCATCAAAATCAAGCTTCTTTTGACCCTATAGAAGTCTAGCTTGGAACCCTTGGGGTCTCTTTCCAGATGAGCAGTGACAACAAGCAATGTCTTCACTTTTACTTGTGCATATAGCACTGTCACCTCCAAATTTGTACGAACCCCGGGTTGATAAGTAAAGCTGGTAGCCCTAGTAGTTGCAACATTATTGTTGCAATACCTAGGCTCATCACTTTTTGGCTTCGTTATCGGGTAGGTGTCTAAGTAGAAGTAATTACTGCTTTCTTCTATTTCTAGTCTTCAACTTTCTTTTCTTCTACTTCTTATCCTGAGTATTCTTCCATTAGTTTATTTATGTAAAAGTAATCTAGTTTCTTTCTTTCTTTCACTTGTCATTATCTGCTTTCCTTTTCATTCTGCAAGTACTTTCTAGCTTTGACAAAATATTACAAAAACCAACCCAAAAATATTTCCTTTCATGCCTCATAGGAATAGGGACAATTCAGGTAAATTCTTGAAAAATACCCCCACTGCATCCAATAGTCAACCTTCTCTCTTCTTCAGTGACTGTGAAGTGGAAGAACCTTTAGGTGAGAAACCTTACATATTTGAAGAACCTACAAGGGAAGAAGAAGGGGAAGAACCCATTCCTACTAAACCAGTGGCTGGAAACCAAAATGACAAGGGAGATAGAGAGAATTGAGAGTGTCTTCTCCATCAACCAATGGAGACACTAAGATGAAGAATATAAGCCCCTCTACTCTACCTCATTTCCATGGCCCGACCACAGAGGACCCTGGCACTTTCCTATTTGAGTTTGTTCTGTTGAAAATGACAACAAGAAATGCTAAAAATAGCATTGCTATAAATATCAGTTCAGGTACCAGTGTTGGACATAGCAACAAGGAATGAAAAATGGAAATGCTAAAAATAGTATTGCTATAAATAGCATTTTGGGATGGATTCCAATTTTAGTTAGTCCTTGAACTAAAATTGAGAAGTAAAATTCGAATTTGATCTTAGCAACTATTTGTAAAATAATTAATTAATTCATCTTGAGTTAATTAGTTGTAGAAAATCAAACATGAAGTCTATGTGAAGACATGCAACAATTTCTCCATTGGTTGAGGAATTTATCCATTAGTTAAAGAGATAAGGATGAGTTGTAATATTGAGTTGTAATTAGTTAGCTCAGTTAACTGAGTTAAGTCCATTTAGATTAGTTCCAACAGTTTGTGGAATTAATTGTGAGTTCAGTTAGTTAATGCTTGCATGCATGTAACTGCTGCACTTCAGATAACTGAATATTCTCTCATAAATAACTCATGCATGTCAGTTTAGTCAGAGACCCAATTGAGATCATAGGAAGGGACAATGTACTATCAGTTGGAGGATTTTTCCTATATAGGAAACTCATCCATGTAGAAGGAATTATTTCCTTCAGGTTTGTGCAGTTATTTCTAAGCCAAGTGAGCAGTGTGAGGTGGGAATTCACACAAGTGGAAGCACTGGACCCCAGGAAAAAGTGCGCAAGGAAATAGGAGGCTTGGAGGGCAAAGGAGAAGGTTGTGAAAGCCTTTGACTATCTATGAGAAGTATTGTTTGATTGCAGAGAGAGCATGATAGCTTGAGAGCTAATTCTTTTTGTAACTTGAAGATATTTCCACTTGTATGATAATACAGAGATTGGGGTTTTAGGCTGAGGCTTTCCCCGGGTTATTTCTTCTGTGTTATGTGTGATTGATTTCTCATTCCCAGTTATATGTGTTCTCATTGCTCTTGCTCAATTCGATTAACTTTCCACAAAGTTTGTTGTAGAAGTAGATCTTGTATTTTGCTTTAGTATATTGCATAGTCTGTTGATCTACAGAGGAATTTCTACATGGTATCAGAGCAAAGGTGATCAAAGCAGAGAACAATATACAAAGAAGAGAATTAAGAAGAAAAAAAATGGGCCGCGAGTTTGTAGAGCAGATCTGAAAATTTTTGTGCAAAATTTTCAGAAAAAAAAAAGATAAAAATCTGGATTCCTTGTGAAAAATACCCAAATTCAAAAAAAAATCGGCTGAATCGGAGTTCGGATGAGGGAGATATCACTGATTTAAAATCAACTCTTTTTCTAGAAAATTTTGTGACGGCGGGAAAGATGAAACAGATTGGTGTTGCATGCACAGCCTTGAGGAGCAAGGCAAATGTTAGAGACTTAGTGGTTGAGAGGGAGAGTACTTTACCTCTCAACATGCAGTGCCAGAAGAAGTCTCAGACAATTTTGAAGGAGCCACAATTGGTGAAACAACTTCAGGAAGTTGTGGAGCAGCCACAACTGGAGATGCTGAGAGGAGATCAAGTGGAGGCATCCACTCATGTAAAGACCTCTAGTAAGGGGAAATTTGGCCAAGTGGGCAGAGGGAGCACATGCATCCATACCTCCAGGTAGGAGGTGGGGTGATGTGAAGTGACAGTCCTAAGAAGGCTAGAATAGGGCAGGATCATTGAGGTACCCAACCTCTTTGATTAGACCTTAGTACAGGAGCCCCGACGAGGAGTAGCAGGACTGGTTGAGTGGGTAGAGACAGATGCGGATAGAGTGGCAGAGATAGCTACAATGCAAGAATCCCAAGACAGTGCAGAGCTAGCAGACTACAACAATGTGAGAGGCACAAGAGTGTTGCACTAGTGCATGATGGCACAGAGAGGTGTGCAATGGTGCGAGATGCATGGAGTGTTGTAGCAACTCAGAGGTCACAGAGGGAGCACTTGTTAGTGGCAGAGGGAGCTTCAACATTAGAGGGTGTTTCTAGCCCAGCAGGGAAGTCAGTTGGGAGATTTTTTTTTGTTTCTAGAGTTGTTGAAGCAATAACAATTGGGAGAAATGTTGCATGCAGAACATTCCAAAGGTTCAGGATCGGGTTTGAGTCGAATGCCTTTCTTGTTGAGAGGGAGTGTTGAAAATGGCAACAAGAAATGCTAAAAATAGAAATGTTGAAAATAGCATTGCTATAAATAGCAGTTCAGGTATCAGTGTTGGACATAGCAACAAGGAATGAAAAATGGAAATGCTATAAATAGAATTTTGGGATGGATTCCAATTTTAGTTAGTCCTTGGACTAAAATTGATAAGTAAAATTCGAATTTGATCTTAGCAGCTATTTGTAAAATAATTAATTAATTCATCTTGAGTTAATTAGTTGTAGAAAATAAAACCTGAAGTCTATGTGAAGACATGCAATAGTTTCTCCATTGATTGAAGAATTTATCCATCATTTAAAGAGATAAGGATGAGTTGTAATATTGAGTTGTAATTAGTTAGCTCAGCTAACTGAGTTAAGTTTAATTAGATTAATTCCAATAGTTTGTGGAATTAATTATGAGTTTAGTTAGTTAATGCTTGCATGCATGTAACTGTTGCACTTCAAATAACTCAATATTCTCTCATAACTAACTCATGCATGTCAGTTCAGTCAGAGACCCAGTTGAGATCAGAGGAAGGGACAATGTACTATCAATTGGAGGATTTTTCCTATATCGAAAACTCATCCATGCAGAAGGAATTATCTCCTTCAGGTTTGTGTGATTATTTCTGAGCCAAGTGAGCAGTGTGAGGTGGGAATTCACACAAGTGGAAGCACTAGACCCCAGAAAAAACTGTGGAAGGAAATAGGAGGCTTGGAGGGCAAAGGAGAAGGTTGTGAGAGCCTTTGACTGTCTATGAGCAGTATTGTTTGATTGCAGAGAGAGCAGGATAGCTTGAGAGCTAATTCTTTTTGTAACTTGAACATATTTCCACTTGTATGATAATACAGTGATTGGGGTTTTAGGCTGAGGCTTTCCCCGAGTTATTTCTTCTATGTTACGTGTGATTGATTTCTCATTCTCAGTTATATGTGTTCTCATTGCTCTTGCTTAATTCAATTAAGCTTCCGCAAAGTCTGTTGTAGAAGTAGATCTTGTATTTTGCTTTAGTATATTGCATAGTCTGTTGATCTACAGTGGGAATTTCTACATGCTTTGATATGCTGAACCTATGACTATACAAATGATGAGTAGAAGTTAAAATTGTTTCCATCTACCCTCAAGGATGCAACATTGTGCTGGTTCATGGGTTTACCTGGAGATAGCATCACAACTTGGGCTTAGATGCAACAAAATTTTAACAACAAATATAGGGACTATTGTAGGTCAAAGGATACTAAAGAAGATATTTTCAGGATGACCATAAGCCAGGATGAATCCTTAGAAGAGTATGAAGAAAGATTCCAGCTCAGTTACAAAAGGGCCAGGTGCACACTTGACCCTGAGTCACTAAAGTTGGTCCTGCTTAGAGGAGTAAGGGGGGATCTTTTGGATACCTTACATATGATAGCAAGAGGAGATGTCTACCAATTACCCTATGAGGATATTAAGACTGTCTTTAGAAACCATTATAGGGTAGCTAGGAAAAAAGGGTAGGGGTAGTCAATCTATGGCCAATACATCATCCTTTAACTTATCCATCAAGGGTGAAATTGGAAATATGCTAGAAGATTTCAAAAGTGATATGCTGCAAACCCTTGCCTTGCAATTAGACACTATGAACATCAAAAGGAAGCAAGAGGAAGCAGAGAGAGTCTTGGCCATCTTTTGTCCTGGATGCACGAGGAGGCATCCTAGGAATGAATGTCCATTGAACTGTATTAAGATTTGCTCAGTCTGTGAAGAAAACCACTCCATAGACAAGTGCCCTTCTTTACCTAAACTCAAATCTGTATATCAATGGGTTAAAGGTGTCACTAAGTAGCTTTGCTACATCAACCAAAGGAGACCTCCTGGGCCTAGACCATACCAGCAAGGTATGCAAGGGCCATCCCATGCATACTACAACCCCAACCAAGCCACAACTATACCTTCTTGGGGACCCCCTACTCATCCTTCCTGGTCTACACCCCCTCCTTGGTCCTATACATCTCAGTATCAATCCCAGCCATCCAGCTTGTTCAACCTTATGTTCAACCACAACATCAGTGGAATACACCAAACCAAGGGTGGAGGCCCCAATTCAACAATGTTCCAACCCTATTGCCTCCACCACCTACCCAACCACAACTCTTGCACTCTGCTCCACCTAAACAACTCCATATGCCTGCCCAGCCAAATTCGAACCCAAACAATAGGCAGGCTCAACAAGCATACAATGGAGAGACCTCATACCCAGCTTATGTTGTATAAATCCAGGAGATCAACCTAAGATCTAGGAGAATTCTCCCAGACAACCAACCTACCTATCTACATAGAGAGGTTGAGGAAGAAATAGAGGAAAGAAACCTTAAAGTAAATCCACCCTTTCCTGAGAGATTAGCCCAACCACTCCAGCCTACCCCAGAAGAAACCGAACTTCTGGGAGAATTGAAAAATCTATGTGTAAAGATACCCCTTCTCCAGGTAATCAAAGATGTTCCCACTTACCATAAAGTTGATTAAGGAGAGGTGCTTCAAGCATCCAAGAAGAAGAAAAAGTGATGCCCCTACAATTAATGTCATTGAGCAGTTGTTTGACTTAATGCTAGTGCAGGTAATATGTCCAAAAATATTTGGACCTTGGAAGCCCTGTAGTAGATGTGCACATAAATGGCACCATTGTCCCACACACTCTAATTTATCTTGGGGCTTCCATTAATGTGATGACTAAGGACACCATGCTCAAGCTCAAGCTCCAAGGTTCATTAAGGAAGACCACAACAATTTTGCAACTTGCAGACCATTCCATAGTCACCCCTAAGGGAATTGTTGAGGATGTGATGGTCTCCATTGACTCTTGGGAGTACCCTGCAGATTTCCTAGTTCTCCAACCTAAGGCTAAGCTTACTGGTTACCCTCTCATCCTTGGGTTGCCATGGTTGGCCACATCTAATGCTTAAATTAGCTGCAAAGCTGGGAATATGACCATCACGAATGAGCATATGTCCAAACAATTAGTCTTATACCCTCCTGCTCAACCTACCCTAGAGCATAATTTACCTTTATGGTTAGAGGAGGAGGAAGAAGATGAAGTTTATTTTGCCCAACTTTATGATTTGGAAGCAATCATAGGAGGAGGACAACAAGATGAGGATGACTTAATTGAACACCTGCTCCAAAGTCCAACTCTTAGATCACTACCATTAGAAGAAGAAGTAAGGGAAACCCGGAGCAATCATCCAATTGAATTATGCTTGGCCAATTCCAACCCACTTTGTGTCAAAACCATATAATTTGGCCCAGAAAAAAATTTGAATACTAATCCATCTCTTTCTGCTTTAGAAGAGGAAAAGCTATGCAACATGTTGAGAGAGATCGTAGAAGCCTTCGCTTGGAGTTATAAGGAAATGAAGGGAGTACACCCTTCAGTGTGTACTCACCACATATACATCAGAGAAGGTTGCAAGCCAATTAGGCAACAACAAAGGAGGATGAATCCAACTCTTAAAGACATAGTCAAAAAATAATTTCAAAAATTTCTAGATGCAAGATTCATTTACCCTATCTCAGATAATGAGTGGTTCTCTCCTTTAGTGTTAGTTCCAAAGAAAAATGGTAAGTGGAGGATTTGTGTTGATTATAGGGAGTTGAAAAAAGCCAGAACGAAGGATCATTTTCCCCTACCCTTCATTGACCAAGTGCTAGATGGCCTGACAGGGAAGAAGTTCTTTTCTTTCCTAGACGGATTCAGTGGGTACAACCAAATCCAAATCTGCCCATAAGATCGGGATAAGACCACATTCACTTGTCCTTAGGGTACTTTTGCCTATAGGGTCCTTCCTTTTGGCCTATGTAATGCTCTTGCCACTTTCCAGAGCGCAGTATTAAGTATTTTACACCTTATGGCTGTGATTTCCAAGAAGCCCTCACTAACCTAGGCAAAGTATTACACAAATGCATTGAAATGAATATGTTTCTCAGTCCAAAAAAAATGTGAATTCTTAATGACTGAAGGGACTGTGCTAGTTCATACAATATCTCAACAAGGACTACAGGTGGACCCAAACAAAATAGCAATCATCCAAAGGATCCCACCTCTACAAAAGCAGAGAAATGTCAGGAGTTTCTTAGGGTTAGCTAGATACTACCAAAGGTTCATAAAGGACTCCAACAAGTTGGCCTCTCCTTTTTTTGGGTTGTTGGCCAAAGATCTGAGTTTATATGGTCAAAGCGCTATCAAGAGGCCTTAGACATTCGAAAGGATAAGTTAACCATTGCACCAATCCTTAGAGGCCCAAACTGGGCCCTCCCTTTTCATATTCATGTTGATGCCTCACGCAAAGCCATATGAGCATCCTTAGGTCAGGAAGAGGAGAAATTTCCCTATGCCATCTATTTTATCAGTAAGAACCTGTCAAAGGCTAAGCTAAACTATACTGTGACTGAAAAGGAACTCCTGGTTGTTGTGCATTCATTGAAAAAATTTAGGCATTACATTACAAGCTATCAAACATTTGTGCATACTGATCATGCTGCAATCAAATATTTAATGAACAAGCTAGATGTAAATGCTAGAATTATAAGATGGTTGCTTCTATTACAATAGTTTGATCTAACTATTGTTGATTATCCTAGTAAGGAAAATGTTGTTGCTGACTTTCTATCTAGAATGAATCTTCCCGCAGGTGAAGAAGGAATGGTGGATGACTAGTTACCAAATGAGCATTTGTTTGCTATTTCAGTTCTCTCCCCATGGTTTGTTGATATAGAAAACTATCTAGTATCAACACAATTCCCACCAAACTTTCCCTCCAAAGAAAAGAGCAAGATAGTCAGAAAGAGCGCCCCCTTCACCTGGATTGGGGGAAATCTGTTCAAACTTGGCCCAGATCAAATCTTAAGAAGGTGTGTAAGGGAAGAGGAAGTCTTTGACATCCTTCTGACTTGTCATGATGGGCCTTGTGGAGGTCACTTTGCAGCAAAGAGGACATCATTCAAAGTGTTGCAAGCAGCCTATTATTGGCCTACTATTTATCAGGATGTGAAACAGTATATTAGTCAATGTGATTGGTGTAAGAGGATGGGAAAGCCTACTCCAAGATATGAAATTACCCTACAACCTTAAGTGACTTTCGAGCCATTTGACAAGTGGGGCATAGACTTCATTGGGCCTATCAACCCTCCTTCAAAGCAAAAACAACACATCATTGTGTGCACTAATTATTTGGTTAAGTGCGCTGAAAGCAAAGCAATTAAGGCAACAACAAAAGAGAAGGTAGTTGAGTTCCTAAGGGAGAATATATTCCACAAATTTGGGTACCCTAGAGAGCTAGTCACAGACCAAGGCAGCCAATTTACCTCCAACATTATTGAAGAACTACTCAGCCATCACAAAATCATGCATAGGTCCTCCACTCCTTATCATCCACAAGCTAATGGGAAAGTGGAGGTGACCAATAGGGCATTGGAGAACATTTTAACGAGGGTGGTGAGCAACAGAAGGAAGGATTAGGTAGAGAGACTATTTGAGGTCACCTGGGCCTATAATACAACATGGAAGGCCACCACTGGATTTACACCCTATGAGCTGGTCTATGGGAAAAAGGCTTTGCTGTCCATTGAGTTTGAATATAACACATTAAGGATGGCAGCCCAACTAGATTTAGATCTCAGTCATGCAAAGAAATAAAGGTTGTTACATTTGAATGGCTTGGATGAATTCAGAATGCAGACCCTCCTACATACAGAGATAGTTCAGCTTCAGAGGAAGATTTGGCATGAGAAGCACATCAAGGAGAAGAAATTTCAAGAGGGAGACTAGGAATTTTGTACGATTCCAGGTTTAAATACTTCAAGGGCAAGCTAAGGACAAGATGGCTCTGACCTTATGTGGTGGAAAAATGTTATGAAAATGGTTCAGTGCAAATCAGAACTATTGATGAAGAATCCATTCCATTGCTAGTTAATGGACATCGATTAAAAATGTACAAGAGGCCTTTATCAAAACAAGGGTCATAGACAATATCAATAAGACAATGATGATGGTGGAGCAAGTTCCAACTCCTCCCTCATCAGGTCACCGAAAAAGGGAAAAAAGAATAAGGATTCAGGTGAAAACCTCCATAAGGTGCCTGAGTCCCATCTTTGGGTTGAAAACCTCATGAGGCAGCCCAAGGATGAGAAAAATGAAGAGAAAAAGAAGATCCCTAGGTGAAAACCTTCCTTGAGGCGCCCAGGGAAGATATCTAGGGTGAAAACCTCTCTGAGGAATCTTAGGTGTTTAAAAAAGAAAACAAATATAATAATAAAAGAAAAAAAAACATAAGTGTTATTTGCAGGTGGGTGAGAAAGACAATCAAGGAGCAAAGAGAAGGTCCAAAGGGAACCTTGCCTCACATATATTCATCTTCTCCACTCCTTACCATGCATCCCTCCATCAATTCCATTGTTTTTCACTTCATTACTTCAATTCGGGTGAAGATTTTGTTTTCTAACAGCATCACCTCAACCATTACCATCATCCCTGCATCTACATACACTCCTACTCCCTCTGTCCACTCATTACAGCATCCTCACAGCACCATCCAACAACATGATCAAGAACTTCTAAGGGAGACACCAAACACTTCCAAGTGGTAATGCAAGAGCTCCACAACAACAACAACATCAAATCCAAGAGCTCCACAATAGCAACAACATCAGATCCATGAACTCCACAGTAGCAGCAATAACATTAGATCTTCAGTCACAGACACCTGCAAAAGCTAATAAATCATCAGTAGACAGTAGAGGAGGAAGAAGAATGACCATCAGCAACACCTCTAATATTTGACAATTGCAGCATGGCATCAATACCACAGGTAAGTATCCCATTCACTCACTCATATGTATCATTTGATCAAAAGTTGTAAAGGTTAAGAAGTAGTTGGTTTATAAGTGAAAAGGTGGAAAAAAGGAAATTATTTTAATAAGTCCATAGATACAGTATTGCTATGGAAACCATTTAGGAATGCTTGAAGAATTAAGATTTGGGGTAGAAAGACCGTTCACCAAAGACTCAACATACCCTATTTCTTGATGCAATCACTCATAGACTCCAACAGCAAAGTAAAGGAAGGGAATTCCGTACGGTTGGCTCACCATGGTTTGATCAAGATCCTCATTAAGGATTCCCTCCAAAACCTCAGGATCCCTATAAAATGGTCAGTCTTCAGAGACTTACTAGCAGAGGATGACATCAAAACCCTCATTTATGATGTTAGTCCTTCTGTTAGTGAGGAGGAGGCAAAACAAGAAGAAGATACAGAGTTAGATGGGATGAGATAGATGAAGAAGAAACTAATACAGAGGAACATGTTGAAACACAAGGAGGATGATGCTAAAACAGAGGAAGATACTGATGGAGATGAGAAAGAATAGTAGAAGGAAGAAGATAAGAAAAATAGAGAGAAAGAAGGCATTGACACAAAAGGGAAGAACAAAAGGAGGAGTCACCTAGGGTGTCTCTAGAGGTCCCTGAGGGGGAGGCAACAGTTGCCATCACTACTCTTAGTACACTAGTCAAGAAAAAAGGGAAAAGAAGGAGGCCATCCAGTGTAGGATGCCAGCTAAATCCTATGCTCTTAACCTCAGAGAACAATGGCTGCAATTTCATATTAAAACACTAGCACAAAGGAGCACCATGCCATTTCAGGACTGCAGAAAGTTTATTGATCTTTGTGATCAAAGTGAAATAGAGGATAGGGCCAAAATGGTTGAGTTTTACTTGCATAACATGGCCCTCACAGATATGAATATTTGCGACCCTAATGCAGAGCTAGGGGATCTACAATTAATGGCTTTGGCATCATCGATGAACCATGAGAAGTCAAGGGCTGTAGAGATGAAAAGAATATTGGCCAGAGAGAAAATAAACCTCTTTTTATTAGAGATGAACAATCAAATCCCATGGCCCTAATTATCACCCATAATCTAACTGCAAATGATCCTTAGCTGCCACTTAGATATGTTGTTGCCCAAGAGCAAGCAATTTCACATTTTGAGGATATGTTTATGCTACTAAGAGATGATAATATACATGCCTGCTAAAGGAGATGGAAAACACAACCACACAATTTGAAGACCAGAGAATATCACTCCACTCAAAGGTTGAGAGAGGCACTCAACAAGACACCTAGGTATAAGCAATCAATGCAAAAGTTGAAGGTCAATTGGATAGGCCTAAAACTCAGTCCACCACTACTCCTAGGGATGCTAGGGAGAAAAGAAGAAGAGGAAAAGAGGTAGTGGGAAGAAGTAGAAAGGAAAGTAGGCTTCTATAAACTAGAAGAAGAGACCACAACAGAAGCATGGGATGTAAGAGAGGCTACCAAAGCCATGAAGGACATGGACATTGACTAAGTTGCTCAGAGGATGAGCAACACTTTCAGTAGGGGGTGATGATGAGCCTTGTCATTGAGAAATTATATGGGCCTTAATTGGCTTTAATTCACCTCCTAGCTTAGTCAAACCAACTATTCTCACAATTTATTGCATACTTTTGGTTATATTTTGTTTATGAAATGAGTTAGAGTTGGATATTTGGCTTTGTAGTCTAATGTGCATGTAATACAGGAATAAAGGATAAAAGCAAGGAAAAATTCAGGTATAAAGGATAAAAGTAAAGAACTATGGCAAAGACCTTGGTAAAGACTCGAATGGAACAAGGGAGAGTAACTATAGGAGGTAAATCATCCTCATTTACTACCCCTCCATTCGAATATTCCTCCACCAGCTCGGAGTGCAAACAACCATCATTTTGAAGACTAGAAGACAACTGAGTAAGTGAAAAAGACATAAACCAGTTTTCTTGTGTTAGAGGCAAAGCCTACCTAATGCGAAGGAAGTCGTTAGAGACTTCAAATTTATAAATAGAGAGTCTTAGGACCTCAATAGGATTCAGACTTCTATTGTAAAACTCTGTTTTATTTCTGAGCTTCAAAGACTTGTGACAGTTTGCTTTGTAATCCATGGTTTTTATAATAAGAATGAGTTTTGTTTAAGCCAACTCTGAGTTAAATCTGAAGGCTGAAACTCTTGGGTTAGGGCCTCACCCAAACAGCCAAAGCTCCTCTTTACTATACATATTTTCTAACATAGAGTTTTGTTATGTTTATTTGCTTAAGTAGTTTCATGGTTTTCTGATCATCTACTTAAGTAGCCTTATGGTTTTCACTGTTTATTTGCTTAAGTAGTTGCACTTTCATTATATAAACATAGCGTAGACTATTCATGGTTTCCCTGTTCATTTTCTTCAGTAGCTACATTTGGTGTAGTTTAATTCCATTTGTGTTTTTTCAATTAGTAGGTTAGCTAGAGGAAAAATATCACTATTAGGTTGTGTGCAGGTGTCTCTGTCTCATCTCCTCCCTCTGGGACCATGACATGAGGAAGGGACCCTTCAGCAACCCCAAAAACACAGGTTTCTGGTTCTTGCCTGAGCTATGGAGTTCGTTGGTGATGCTGTTATTTTTTCACCTTCACTGGGTTTCTCTATCATTTTCATTTGAAACAACCTTAAGAACATTCCTCATGCATCGCTTCCTCACTATCTTATCACCAACAAACCTTCACTATCACCGTCCGATTCATTATTTTCTCAAACTACTGTGGAGTCCACCACGTACTTTATGAACTTTAAGTCCCCACCGTCGATCTGCCTCGCCTGATCCGACGGCTATCGCATCACCCGATCACTTTAGGTGCTTTAAACCCCCACCGTCACTCTGCCTTGCCTAATCCGACGACCATCGCTTCTCCTAATCGCCAACTAGCTTAGCCGATCTCGACCGTTGATCAACGCCGCCTGATCCAATGACTATCGTGCAATCTCGTGTAGATTCTTGCATGAACTTTATACGCTCGAGAGCACGCGAGTAAAGTGGTTTTATCGTGCTACATGTCACGCAATAAGGCTAATCGCGTGAAATTTCAAAATACAACTTATAGCCTGAAGGGCACGTGAGAAACTACTTACCGCCTTAGAAACCCGCCCCATCATTTCTGCACATTTCTTTTTCCCGCGATACGATCTCCGTCGCCCATATTTTGACTTCACTCGCGCGATAAGATCTCAGTTGTTCATTGCTCATGTTAGCCTCGTCCGTCCATCTCTTGACTTGACCCCACGATTAGATATTAGCCATTCATCTCCTGCTAACCTAGTTCGTCCATCCACTCACTTAATCCCTCGTGATATGATCTCCACCATTCATCCTATTCATTAACCCCGTTCATCCATTTATTCTCTTAAGCCTTCGTGATAAGGCCTCCACTCTTCATCCTATTAGTTAACCCTGTTCGCCCATCTATCTACGTAACCTCCTGCAATCTGATCTCCATCGTTCACTTGCCTTTCACCCAACTGATCCAACGGTTCTTATGCATTGTTGCTCCCTCACATCCTCCTTTCATTGATTTCGTCCTCCGATTTCTCTTCCACTTGAAAGCCGAGTTAATTTAGTTCTTTGCTTACACCTTAGTATAGTTTTGATGCTCTTTACTTCTGCAACTTAGATAATTAGCATTAGGTTAGTGTTGATTTAGAAATTATGTTTAGGCATAGCTGCTTAACTGGTTAGCTATGGTATGGTGCGATTTAGCATTACATGTTGATTTCTTCATTACTGAAGTAGAGCAGCTCTCCCTTAGGATAGATTTTCTCTTCTTCCATCAAAATCAAACTTCTTTTGACCCTATAGAAGTCTAGCTTGGAACCCCTGGGGTCTCTTTCCAAATGAGCAGTGACAACAAGCAATATCTTCACTTTTACTTGTGCATATAGCATTGTCACCTCGAGGTTTGTACGAACCCCGAGTTGATAAGTAAAGCTGGTAGCCCTGGAAGTTGTAGCATTATTATTGCAATACCTAGGCTCATCAATTGGAGTCAAGCAAGGTTGCCCTCTATACCCTACTATTTTTGGTTTATATATTGATAAATTGGAAGAGTGACTAAATCTGCAAGGTAGAGATGGTGTTTGGTTAGGTGAGTTTGTGATAAAACTTATTTTATATGTTGATGATCTTGTATTGATTTCTAGATTGGCCCATGGATTGCAGATACAATTATATGCCCTTGAGAATTTTTGTAGAGAAGTGGGGATGCAAGTCAATATTAGCAAGACCAAAATAATTATTTTCTCTAATAAAAGGAAGAAAATCTAGTGTATGTTCTTCTTTGAAGGCAACATTCTTGAAGAAGTAAATGAGTATAAGTACCTCAGGATTGATTTAAACAACAAACTTAATTGGGAGGACTACAGAAAAAAGAGAATGTGGAGGGTGGAAAGCATTATATGCCCTTCAAAATCGATGTAGAGAGGCAAAGCTATGGGATTGGAAAATGATTAAAGTGCTTTTTGGACTCCTATTTTGTCTAGTGAAGCTATATGGGTGTGAATTGTGGGATGGCAACACCCCTGTCTCAAAATGAAAATAAATTGAGAAAATCCAAAAAACGCATGATCATGAGCAAGTTCAAAATAAAAAGTTTGGTACCTTATGAGATAATGTTGAGTGAAACAGGAGCAACTCTCATCGAAGCAATTGGTATGGTGTGGCTCATAAGATATCTAAAATGAATTGAGAAAATGGGAGTAGGTAGATGGCACAATGTTATGTCCAATGAAGGCATGAGTGAAAGAAAGAAAACATGGATGAGACAAAACTACGCATGGATGCAAAAATGGAATATTTACTTCAATGTTTATCCCACAAATAGCAAGGAGCTAAATAATTTCGTAATGGAGAAGTTTCATAAACGGGTATGGGGAAAAGAGTTGGGTAGAAAGAAATACTACATTAAGGAATTCAACCCTATGTGTGATCTCCAACAAAAATAGTACATTGGAGCTAACATTCTGTGGAGGACCAAGGTTCTTATTGCTCAATTAAGAACCAACTCGCATCAACTTCTGTGTGAAACAGGAGGGTGGAAAAGGCCTAAATATGCTTGGGAAGTATGGGTGTGTACATTTTGCATGTCTGGGGCAGTGGAAGTGGAAAATAATTTCATTTTGCAACATGATGCATTCGCGTTCAAAGACATCATAGAAAGTTATGGGAATATGTTAGCATCGATTTCTTGGCATTGTCTTTTCAGCAAGAGAATTGTTGGAAGGTTAGGCTAGCTCATCATCAATTTGAATAAGAAAAGGATTGAATTGAAAAAGGTGAAAAACAAGGAACTGATGGTCCCATAGACTATTTTTAGTCTCGTGGACATTAAAATATCATTTCATTTCATCTTATGATTCTTTTCGGAAATCTATGCCTATTGGATTGTTAAATTGTTTCTTTAAATTTTAGGAATAACTTATTATTATATGTATTTAACTTCTTATATAATTATTTTAATATTTTATTTTGTATTTGTCTTTTTAGGAAAGAAAAATAGTGAAAATTGATATGATGATGTTTTCAAGCTATAAAAAATTGTTGATGAATTATTATATGATAGATTCTAATGGAAAGGGTTATGAAATTAAAATTAAAATTATATTTAAAGATACTTTAGTATTAATGTTAGTTGAGATTATTTTATTATAAGGTAAATTATAAGAAAGTATATTTATAACATTTATTGTGATTACTAAAATTTTATTTTACTTAAATATGATAGTTACAAATGTGTTATTGGAATATTAAGATTCCTTGAAATATGTAAAAGGTCTTTTTTAACCAAAAGGTTATATGGTCTATCAACCAAATTCTAACAAATAAGGGTTGGGTGCAAAAGAACACTATGGTTGCTTCTGACTAGTAGACTCTTTAGTAACCAAGTTGTTTTCTATGGATGTATAGGTCAAGTTCCCTAACATGACATTGTACTTGTGAAAGTTTTTCTATAATTTTATTATCAAGTTGGGAAGTTTATTTGCTCAAATTTTGTCATATCATGTTATCTTTGATTCATACCAAAACCTAAAGTCAAGTGAATGTATATAAGGATCTAAAAGAATTCATGATTTAGTGTGGTTGTAAGTACATGGCTTTCAAGGTGATTTATTGAAGTGTACTAGTGCTTGGTTTAAATGCCATTATAGGTCCTAGTATATCAAACAATCCCTGCTCTCTTAGAGGGAGAACCTAGACCTCAAGCCTAATGCTTATCTTCTATCTCAACTAGTGGATGATGTAGATTGTTGAGTTAAGGTTTTATGAAGAAAAACATGGAGAGAATTCTAATTTAATATTCTAATTTTTACCCCTTGTATGTATTAATTTAGGTTATGTAAATGTTGTAAATATGCTACTATGGATTTCTAGTGCAAATTTCATTGAATGGTTAGGCTTGTATACTGTAAATATATTTATATGGACCACATGATGGGCTTTCCACGTGATAAATTCAAGTTATGTAAATATTAAAGTTGGAATATAATATAAAATCATCCAAGATGGATGTGTGTAGCATGAGAGGGTCATGATTCTACTAAAGGGGAAGAGGAAGGGGGTTCTATGTCAAAACAAATCATCTATTTCCAAATGTCAACCTTAAAACTTATTCATTTTCAACATGTGCCTCAAGGGAGCGAACCACCTTTATTTTAATTATCAACCAATCATTGAATACATATAAAATGTTGGTGGGAAATTCCTTTTTAGATAGTTATGGAAGCATTGGTTGAGTACAATCATCATGGGAAGTGTAAAGAGAGGTAAGATGATTTTTTGGAAAAGAACTATGTTTGTGAATTTTGTAAGAAATTATCCAAAAGCATATAGTAAATTAGGTTCTTTTTGTCAACACTAAAGAGCGATATATGGAAGAATATCTCTGTTGGACCTTATCTTTACATTCCCAACTTGTAAATTTTCACCCATAAAAGTTGCTTCAAATTCATAAATGTCCTATATATCCTTCATAATTATAATTTTTCGTTGAACCAAGAACCAACTCTCTATTAATTTAACTATTTGGAATTCTAAAGGAACATTAGTGAAGCCAAGGTACATCTTTTCCTAAGCCATTTTGAGCATTTGAAAAAATTTGAGGAATTCCCATTGATTAATTTCTTAAGGGAGATCAAGAACAAATAACCCATGATGTAGTAAATTATATGGTTTCATTCATGGTTATGATACTACTATGCATGCACCTAGTGGATAGCCTCCACTAGTCCATCCATTGGAGATCTAATTGCTTCTTCCATAGATAATGTTATCTCTAATTTCTAATTTTATACGTCTTAGGTGGTTAAGAATGGTGTCATTGCTAGAGTCATGCCACAAGGCTATCATGGTGCTCTGATACCACTAGTATGAGCTGAACTATCATGGAGAAAATAAATAAACTAACATGTAGATTAATGTTATTGTAAAATACAGATCGAGCACTGTGACATTTATTAACAACATAAGGATTTGTTCATAACAATAAACTAAGCTCTAGATTTATAAAAAAAAAATAAAAAAAAAAATAAAAACAACAGCAACAACAAAAATATGATAACAACAACATACTTAGTTATAGCAATAGTAGATCCAATGATGGAAATTATATATTTAAATATACAAAGAAATAACTTAGAGTACTACAACAACTATTTATATAAACTAGGAAACAAGGTAGTGGAATAGATTCTAGAATTCAGTAAAATAAACCCTTCAATAACAGGGATCTCATAGACTCCCATAAAAGCATTCACCCAAACACGTCTACTCTAAGGCTAGAGAGATTTTTTATAATGCAATCTACCACTTTCGCTTCATTATCATTTTCTTATGGGATATTTAGATTTGTTTTGTTAATAATGAAAAGTTAAACAACCTAACATAAAATTTTGTTAACTAGCAGAAAAGTAAACTTACTAATATAAAACCATGTTAACCAGTAAAAGACAAGGATCCACACAAAATTGGTCTATAATGAACCACAAATTACTAATAACTAGTCTAAAAGTCACCCATGAGGTATAGAACAATTGTTTGTGTGTGTTTAATCCCCATCTGGTCATTGGTTCAAATCTCATGGAAAGGGTTTGAGGGTAGGAGCCACTTGTGAGAGTTAAAATTGCTCCACGGGGTATCCAGGATTGATTGAACCTCCCACAATCCCGGTGAAAACATCTTACAAGTGAGTATATCGTTCTTCCATCTAATATTGAGACTAGCCCTAATCTAATCTCACTTCTTCCCCTTAAATTGATTAGACGCAGTCACTTCTCACTTTTAAGAAAGATTATCTTATAATTTTTTATAAATTACAATGGTTAACATTTCCATTTTTTTCCATTTATCCAATTAAACAAAAAGGTAAGGAAAATTAAATTTTATGATAAATACAAGTCAAAATATTAGCCAAAATTTTTAGAATAGCATGTTAGTAGATAAAAACCTCAACAAACTTGTGAAAATTGGAAAAATACTTTCTCAATAAGCTATGAATAGGGGCAATAGGAGCAGGAGGGGTTATCTTTTTCACTGAGGAACAAACAATATATATTTTTTCTTAGAGCCTAGGGATAGAAGCAAACAATCAGGTTGAATTTTGGGCTTTGTGGAAAGGTTTGGAGATTTTCATCAGTAAAGGGATCAAGAAACTAAAGGTTTTGGGGGATTCCTTTGATTGTCATTAGGAAGATTTCCAATGTGATATCAGGAAGAAACTCTCATTCCTCTACAATTTTTCATAGGATAACACTGCAAATCAAAAAATTTGATGAGATCTCCCTCTCTCATATTCTTAGGTTCCTAAATGATGAGGCAAACAAGCCTTTTAGGCATGGATCCAAGCTTGGGCAAGGGACTATAGAAAAAAACTTTGAATTAAATAATTTCTCCCCAATACCTTAAAATAAGTTGATATGGTTATGGTGCAGATGGGTTACCCGACAACTTGAGGGGAGACTTTGGTTGATGGAAAAATGTGAATTAAATGGTGTTTTCTACTTGGTGTTCCGTTCTTCTGGCTCTATCATTTCAAAATCCTCTTTGCGTGGAAGAGATTAACTCACCACATCTCTTACCATGTCCTTTCATAAATATAGTTTGGATAGATGGGAAAGAGTGATGATTACTTATAATTGGGCCTCGAAATCTCACTTAAGGTCATCTATCCGCCTTAAATCCTATGAGGTTATAATTATTAATGATTTGCTACATTCTCTTAGCTTGGAGTTAATTAGAATGGTAGAAGTGGTAGATTTGTGGATTTTTGTTGTGCTTGAATTAATGTATTTTCTCAAGGCTCATCATGGGCGAAGCATAGAATATCTATTAAATGTGCAAGGCCCCTAAGAAATTAGCTTGTCTTCTTCTTATCCTATGCAATTGGTTTAGTGGTTACGTAGCTTGTGCTCAAGACTTGTCTTCGTGGCTACCTTTGAGAGTCAGGTTCCCAAAGGCGATTCAGATAGATAGAAGCAGTTAGTGGAGAAATTATTCAAGGTGCTAATGGGTATGACTAAGATCAAAATCATAAGGTTGTAACTCATTGAGTAAGAGAAGGAGGCAATGCTTAATCTCTTAGAGAAAAAGATGAATGGTTGCAGATGCGCAAGAGAAGGAAGCTAGCTAGCCTAGAAATAGACTTTATTTTGTTAAAGCTACAATCAAATGAAAAAGTAAGGAAACTAGAGGAACTCGCCACCAATCATAGTCTTTGATCTGAGTATCGACCTCTAAGAGGAAAAAGTGGTTGGTGTGGAATCTAAAGATGGATTTTCTTGATGCAAAGAGGTAGCTCTAGAAATTGCATCAGAGGTTGGCCCCTTTGGGGAAATCTAACTACATGTTTGTATGTATTACAAGTTTGAACTATTTTTGGGGCAATTTTGTAAAATCTATGGGAGGTTTCAATGTAAAACTATAGTGAAAAAATCCCATATAGGCAAGAATTTTTTAATTTTATGGCTATATTGGAACATCGAAGCAACATAAGTTATAGAAGCTTGTAACTCGTTCTGGCCATGAAATTCAGTTTATTATAATACAAAATATATTCATTTTTTTTTTTTAAAGTAAGGCCATTAATTATCGGTTGACTCTGGTAGTAAGAGAATAAATAATTGAAGTTAAGGCCTTTGTTTCTAGAAGTACAATTTCAAATTGTTGATGAACTAATTTGTGACTATAGCTTATATGTTTGCTTTTAATTCTTGCTTTCATTATTCCATGCAAATGCTAGTAATTAATTGTGAATCGATTTACAGTTGGTTTCTAGTACTTTCCTACTTGTGTATGTCTTAGATAGTCTTAGCTATTTGATTCTTTCTTAATACATACTCTTTCTCATTATTTTTTTGTTACTTTCTTGTATTATATTCTATAATCTATCATCATACGTTGATTTCATCCCCATTTTAAAATTTCACTCTTGATTTCACACTAACAAATCTTTACCTAACAAACAAGAGTAAAACTATCATGGTGGAAGCCAAACCCACATATCAAATGAGGCTCCTATCCCAAATGGTGTGAGGTATAATTGGGACTTCACACTGGGGAGACCCCCTAACTGTTGGTGGTACATTTTTCCCTGTCAATGCAAAATTAAAATTTCATAATTTAAAATGCAAATAGAGTGGCTCAACCAATAGAAAATATCTTAAAGAGAGCCTTGAAAAATAAGATTGCAAGAAGGATTTTAAAATAAGAATATATGGTTAATGTTGTATAGGAGGAGCTTTATATTTTATGAAAATGGTAAAGCTTCTAAAATTTCACACCAAAAGATGACTTAAAAATAAACTAAAGTGATGAAGAGGCTAAAGGTAACAATTTTGAACATTTTATGAGGAAGATTGCTACTATTTGACCAAGTATTTTAAAATTTTGAGATCATTGATTCTGATTGAGCAAGTCTTAAAATTATTATTGCCAACATCCTAACTAGAAGAACATTTATGGGACAAATCCTCTCAAATTTTCAAAGCTTACCGAATATGATGCAACTAAAACAAAAAAAGTTTAGAAGAAAACAATTACAATTAATTTAAAACCTTACAACATCAAAATTAACAATGGTTTACATTCCTCTTCTATATGGAGAGTTACTTCTTCCACCTCTAACCCTAGAAGCTGTTGAATAATGTAATGAGTTTCGATCTTCATAATTGTATTTGAGTCATGATGAAATTTATTGTCAAAAAGAGAGAAAAAGGAAATTTATTATTAAAGAAACTGAGTTATTAAAGCATGGGTTCATGCTTCGGTCAATTGTTTTTAGGTCAAAGCCTCCATTATAAGCTTTTAGGGTTTATGCCAAGTGTCCTTGTCCATGTCATAATGTAAAAGACCCTTCTCGGGCTTCATTTTTCAAGAAAGAAATTTATTTTTATGTAAAATAGGTCAATTAGGCCTCCCCCACCAAGTAGGACTCAAACTCGACAAGTCAGCCTAATTGAGGTGCAGAATATCCTATATAAAGGCAATAACTTGACCTCATTTGGAGCACTCACTCACCAAGTTCGATCTGCATTTGCTGGGGGCAGTAACAAGTGTGAAATTCAAGGAATAAGGTGGAAAGGGATATCGAAGGAGAAGGAGGTCGTTATCAAGCACAAGAAGTCAAAATTCTCTCTCTCTCTCTCTCACATGTGAAGCTACTAAATTGTTTGAAGGGTCAAAGTTGTATTAATATAGCTCAGCCAAAATTCTAGATTTGATGGGGGCCGAAATTCTGGGTTGTTATTGGCTTGAAGTTTCTGGACAAGAAGAGACTACTAAAATTTGTTGAATTTTATTGTAAGGATGACTTGGTGGAGGAGGAAGGTATTTTGGTCTAGGGTCTTGCTCTATCTCAACTTGAATTTTCTAGTGGAAGAGTTTGACAGGGTTTTTCCCTATAGAGGAGTTTTATCCCTAGAAGAGTGCCTACATCTGGTGTCTTGATCTTTGTGTTTTTATTTTGAAACTTTCTTGATGAAGCAAAGATAAAATAAGAAGTTAAGAAAGTTAATAAGAACACAGAGATATCACAAGTAATTATCAAAATAAGAAAATATTTCCTCCTTTCTAATTTTCTAGCATGGTATCAAAGCTAAGGTGGAGAAGAAGGAAAAAGGAAAACTGAATATCAATTGAAAGGAAAGATATAAGGATTTCAATAAAAGGGTCATACGGAGTAGAAGATAGAAATATGACAAACTCACTGAACTCATTAACAAGCTAGAAGGAGCCTCCAACTACAGGGCATGGAAGACAAGAATGGATCTTATTCCTGAAAGACATAAAGTGTTGGATTTTGTTCAAGAAAAAGTCAAGGAACCAGTAGATGAAGCAGGTAAAGAAAAATACAAGGAAACAAATATCTTAGCCATGAAATTAATTATGGATAGAGTGAAGGACAATCTCATACCTTACATGTCTAATATAGAATTTGTTAAAGCAATGCATGAGGATCTCTCCAAATTATTCACCATCAAGAACATTGGTCAAATAGCAAGCCTCAAGAATGAACTAATGACAATAAGAATGACATGAGACAATACGATATCATCATACTTTGTAAGGATATCTATAATAAGAAATGAACCCAAAGAAATAGATGAAGTTGTACCAAAAAAGGAGCTTGTAATTGTTGCTCTTCTAGGACTACCCAAATCTTGGAGTGCTTTTGCATCAGGAATTTGTAGTTGGAAGGATACTCCAACATTAGAACAAATGTGGAATGCATGCATTCAATAAGAAGCTTGAATATCATTAGTAAACAAAAAGAAGGAGGATGAAGAAGAAAACACCTCTAATTCCTATTCTTCTCATGACAAGAAGAAGGGAACCTTCAATAAGTTCAAATGACCAAAGAAGAAAGTTTACCTATCCAAGGTTGAATGTTACAATTGTCATAATATGGGTCACTAAAAAATTCATTGTCTCGAAGATTAAAGGAATAAGAAGAGAGAAAGAGAACATGCAAATGTTGCTAACGAAGCTCTGCCTAATAGAATCAAGACTGAAGAATCTAAAATCAAAGATCTATTTTCCAAAAATCCTTAGGGAATATTATCCCTTGCATATCCTTCTATATTAAGTGTTGCATTATTTTCCTTTAAGTTTTGATTTCTAGAATTTGTAGGTCTAACATGTCATTTTAGAACATTTTTGAATTATTTTGATAAGTTGTAGTTATCCCTCAAGATTAGATTAATAGGGGGCCTTCACCTTTTACCAAAGATAAGTATCTTGTTCCTTTTTTCCTCTTTTATGTTTGGTTTCCTTCTCATATCAAGATATGTTTGTATTATATGCTAATAACCTTTTCTTTGTATTTTCCTTTGTAGGAAATATTTCAGAATATACAAAGGTTATGGAGGATACTTCAAAGGATAAAATTGAAGCATGGAAGAAGTTATATTGCAAAGTAAGCCCTTCAAGAATTGATTTCCTACAAGGTTTGTTAAAGAACAATTCAAGGTATGTCTTAAACTACAAGTTTTGTTAGAAAATGTATGTTCATTCTCTTTTGAAATTTTCTTTACATTATTGACATCATTATGTCTAGGATTTTGAATCTTAAAATATTCTTGTTAGGGTGATTAATCATTTGATCGAATCTACCCTCATTATATTATCATTTTGATCATTCTTGTGAAACCCTAACCTTTAGGGTTCACTGTAAAAATCTAGCCTCTGATAAGGGTATGTCAATGTTAATAATGAAACCTTATTCTTCTTAGGGTTTGTCTAGAACATATGATGAAATCCTATTCTTTTTAAATTTAGGGTTTTGTTATTATTATGGTAAAACCCTAGTCCTTTAGGGTTTACTGTTATTATCTAGGTCATATAATGAAACCCTAGATCTTTATGGTTTTCTGAATTAGGGTTTATGAACAAAACCCTTGTAATAACTAAAGTAAGTTCCTAGGAATAAAATCCTAGGTGTATATTCGTCCATATAATCGAAACCCCAGTCTGATTAAAATTGTTGTAATTTTGATGTATTGACATTTGTGTCTTGCGTTTACCTAATAGGTATAGACATTGATATGAGATGCTAGTACATGATAATGAAGCCCTAGATATGTATATGCAAGTATGTTATATTGACAGTTGATGAAATCTAGGGCATATAACAAAACCCTAGTAGAGATTAATATTCTATGGCATGATCATATTGTTTTCGATTAGTGATATGAATTAGATTTGATGATAAAATCTAGGGTTTTGCAACAAACCCTAGTAGAGTCTCACATGCTATTCTAAAAGCATATTGTTGAAACCTTAAATGTATAATACTATGATTGGATTTTTAGTGCTTTATGTCTTGAAGATGGAGCCTATGGTTTATGACAAAACCCTAGCAAGAAGTTGAAGTATAATATATAAAGGACATGTACCTTGTTGATTATGAACCTAACTAGGTTTACGTATTTGATGTATAAAGTTTAAATGTTTTGATGCTTCCATTGTAATGACATAATAAAAATATTATAGTTGTTGCCATGCTTCTATATATTTGTATTTGGTTGTGCTTGTCGTTGAAGATTTGCAAGTACATAATCTTCAAGATATTCATAAGTTGAAGATGATAATGATGAACATGATGAAGGGAGTTATAAGATGATCAAGATGACCTTGATGCCATAAGAAAGAAATGAAGCCTTGAAATAATGAATTTTCTTTTATGTTATGAAATTTTTTATCTCCTCGCGTTAAGAGGGAACCTAGATAGAAGAAAGGGTATATCTCTCTGGTTGAGAGGGAGGGCATATTATGACAATCATAATGAATACCTTGAAGTAAGAATGAAACTAAATGAATGAAATTACTACAGATGAATGTTCGTGATTCATGAAGTTATAAACAAAAGACTTGAGAAGTATTGAGACTATATTTCGTGTTGCTGAAGAAATGGAAAAGAAAAAACTTTCGATAAGATTGAAGATGATATAAGCAACATAAAAATGGTTAAGGTCCCTAAAGGTTTGTGTTTACTTGTATATATACATTTGAAAGTTTATTACTGATTGGGGTTGTGATTGTGTGGATATCTCGATAAAAGATTGAACGTTTGAAGCATGCTTGGATTAGTGGATATATCTAATTTAGTTGGTTGGGAGAGATGAATAATCTTATGGAAAGATGCTTGAGAGGACATACACTCGGCCTATGTGTTGATGTATAGATCCCGAAGTAGGGAGGATGGCATTGGTTATGGAGCTATGACCTTGGATACACACCTAGATCCATGGGTTGGTGGTAGAGATTAAAAGCCTGATGGTTTCTATAGTAGCTAAAGCTTGAGGCCACCTTAGTCCCATCCAATTAGAGTAACCTGGTCAGGTATCTATTTTGTCGCATTGTGTGTTCTGTGACTCTTCATAGAGCATATCATTTTGAGATCTTCCATGTACCTTTGTATATATGTAATTATGAATATTTCCCTAATTAAGAGGGCGTGTTGAAGAATGTAACGAGTGTTTGTCTCCATAATTGTATTTGAGTCATGATGTAATGTATTTTAAAAAACAAAGAAAAATAAATTTTATTATTAAATAAATTGACTTATTAAAGCATGTTTTTCATGCTTGATTCAATTGTTTTTAGGTCAAAGCCTCCATTGCAGGCTTCTAGGGTTTATGTTAAGTGTCCTTATCCATGTCATAATGTAAAAGACCCTTCCTGGGCTTCATTTGTCAAGAAAGAAAAATATTTTAATGTAAAATAGGTCAACTAGACCTCCTCCACCAAGTCAGCCTGAAACTAGACAAGTCAACCTAATTGAGGGGAAGAATACTCTATATAAAGGCAACAACTTAACCTCATTTGGAGCACTCACTCACCAAGTTCGATCTACAGTTGTTGGGGGCAGTAACAATTACAAAATTCAAGGAAGAAGGTGGAAAGGGCTAGCAAAGGAGAAGGAGTTTGTTATCAAGCACAAGAAGTTGAAATTCTCTCTCTTTCTCTCACGTGTGAAGTTGTTGAACTGCTAGAAGGGACGAAGTTGAAATAATATAGTTGGGACGACATTGTGGATTTGCTTGGGGTCAAAATTCTAAGCTACGATACAAGAAGAGACTACTAAAATTTGTTGAATTGTATTGGAAGGCTGACTAGGTGGACGAGGAAGGTATTTTGGTCTAGGGTCTTGGTCTATCTCAACTTAAATTTACTAGCGGAAGAGTTTCAATGGGTTTTCCCCTATAAAGGGGTTTTACCTTGCCAGAGTGCCTACATGTTGTGGCTTGGTCTTCTTGTTTTGATTTTGATATTTTCTTGACGAAACAAATATAAAAGAATAACTTAAGAAAGTTAATAAAAACACAAAGATATCACAAATAATTATCAACATAAGAAAATGTTTCTGCCTTTCTAATTTTCTAATGGAAGTAATATTTCCTCTCAAGAAATGACCATTGGGAAGGTGAACATGCAACAAAATAATAATATTCTTATAATTTTTTGTGAAAGGAAGGCCAAGTGAGGATCCAACCATGTTGGGAGAAGGGAAGGCACCAATATTTTGTGGCCTAGTTAACCAATTATTAGAAATTTCAAATTGTTGCAATGCAACCTTTTGGAGTTTTGGCTAGGGTTTTATTTACAAGAGGCATGATTGAAGTGGATCTCTTTCCACTTCACTAACAATGGTATTTTATAGCAACAATAAAATTTACCACCATGAACTTGAGACCCTTGAAAAAGCACATCGATAAAACATGCATGGAAGTTTTGCCTAAATTCTACAAAGCATAGAAAAAGAAAATGACTCATGTCCACTATTTATAATGGACTTAAGAAATGTGTTGATTCAAGTTAATTAGTAAACATGATGAGTATTTAATTTTCCAAGTTAGCCATTATTCAAACAAAGTATATTAACATTGATATTTTTCACAATGAAAATAGAGGAATAAATGCATGGTTGTTGCATAAAACAAGTTCTTTCAAGAATGTATTAGTAGATGCATTCCAAGAGTTTGTTTCTTAATGATTGTACTATAACCTTATTTCCTTCACTAATGCTCAGTGAGAGTAATTATCATTCAATAATTCTTATTGATAGTGATTGTGATGTAAAAGTAATCTAGACAAAAACAAAATTCCTACCCTTCCTTGACTTTGGCATGACCCATCATGATAATATTTTGTCTATATAGTAATTCTCACTTGTTACTTGATTTGAAATTATCACATTAGGTCACATCATATTGATAATCACTGAGCTATTTACTTGAATCTCTTTCAATAAATAAGAGCAACACAATGCAATCAAACCTTGACCAAATAAGAAATAGAATCCTCAAAGTTCTAGGCTTTTAGAAGAGGTCATTGTCCATGGATAATGTCAACATGAAAAAATTTTCCCATGTAAATTTCAAGTAACAATGTGACATGAGAACTGCAATTCACATAGTTTTTGAGGATATATCACTCACTTAAAAAAACATTGCATAAATGAGACTACAAATATGTTCGAAAGATTGTACTACATGTATAGACTTTAGCACCTTGTGCCAAGGCTTCATTTTACACTCCAGAATCGAAGTCGAGACCAGAGAATGTGTCAAAAGAAGCTTTACAAGAAGCCCTATGCATGGGCTTCTCCTAACAATTACCTGAGCCAATATTTTAGGAGGCCAAAACTTTCCAAATGATTTTGTATCTTTTCCAAGATTTTAGTCTCGTTTCTTGTAAGTAAAATTCAAATTGTCAATTTCAAAACCCTGGAGACATAAGCCTCTTCTTGAAATAGGTTTTGAAGATACTTACGTTGGGATGTAATTTTCTATAGATTGTAGTTAAGAATTTTTTTACTAAATCTATAACTACTTCCTCTCTTCTTTCACATTAAAGACTAGATTTGGGAAGCTCCCCAAGTTTCTTAATACCTTTAGCAAGGGAGATATCCATACAGGTAACATAAGATAGAATTTTTTGGTTGGATATCGTGGTCATTGTCAATTCAAAGTTGTTCCATACAATGATCAAATCTCTTGCCCATCGTGTATATACCAAGTTCTTCAAGAAGACATGTAGTATCTACTAGCTTTGGAGTTAGTTTTGAATCATAATCATGCTCCAATCATCCAGATTCCACAAGCATATTTTACTTTGAATACTTTGACTCCATTGGACATGGAACTCTCCATTGCATCCAAAACATCTTAATGAATGACTCTTTCATCCACAAGCTTCCAGTGTAGGTCCAACTAGAACTCATGGCTCATGGTTGCCCTAGATCAATACCCTTCTAGTTGGTGCAGTGCATGAGACCTATGACACCTCCACTTTTTCGACAAATGCGTGTGCACATATTTTACCTATGAAATAAATGATGATGAAGAATATCCAATATCAGAGGTGAAAGAGGTCATGGGAAGTGAAATGTCTTGGAATGTAGTCAATTGATTTTCTTTCTTTTTTGACTAAAAAATTGTATTTCCAAAGTTAGAAGGGATCAATAGTAGGTTAAACTTAACATGGATGGTTGGTTAAATATTTTAGGACACTGATGGATTGGAAATTATACTTTGTTCAGATGATGAGATATGCATGTAAATATTTCTATCCAAGAGTTCAAGGGAGTTTTGACATCACGAAGTTTGACACGATACCTTTACTAGGATTATGAGACATTTCAAGTACTAATGATATCCAATAGTGTTGATAACTTGGATCACAATAGTAAGGTTATACCTCTTCAAGGAATGAATTACAGCTTGCTGGAGTTTGTAACCTGTAATATTTTGAAATGGTTAGAGATGTTGATGAATACCTTACTTGATACAGATTGAACCAAGCACTTGTTAAGGGAGAGTGTTGGGATTATTAACTCCTACTTGTCTTATTAATTAATATGTGATTTCTCATCATAATATAAGGTCATGATTGTTAAATGTATTGTTTATTGTAATGTAGAGTTTATCTCTATGTTGGTGGTTTCCTTCTAAGATTTAAAAGGTTGTCAGATCTAGTTAGACTTGAGAGATTCTTTTCGATTAGTTAGCTCCTAGACTAGTGAGTAGCTAAGTATTCCCCCAGCAAATTGTTAGTATATTTAAGATAACTTGATTATATTAAACCAAAGCTTTAAGTATTTATATATAAAAATGTTGATTGAATAATATATGCCCAAAAAAATTTATTTTTAGCATGTGAAGAAACCATACCTACTCTTCTATTTCCTATCATCTATTATAAAATGATATGTACTTGATATATAAAACTTTTTCAGATTTCTTATTGAGGTTGGTAAATCCTGATTTGCTTAAGAAATGGGCACAAGACAACTAGAAAATGTGTCGTTAGAATATTAAGACTAAATCCTTGTCTATAACCAAATATTTACCAAGATAATTGGGTTCATTAGAACACTATGGTTGTTTACCAACTGTTTAGTCAATTCAATGTTCTTAAATTGCTTACATAAATTATCGATCAGAGTTGGTAAACCTGTGAAGTGCAAGTGCACTATATATGCTAGAAGCCTTTTTGAGTTTATTAAGATAATGATTGTGGATGGTTTTTTTAAGGATTTTCTTTTTTCCTATGTTCTTAATGAAAAATAAATATTTGCAATACAATCGACTCTTGAAAATGAAAGTAAGACAAGCTATCATGATCCTCTTTAACTTACTATTGTTAGTTACTATGTAAAATGATAAAAACAAAACTATCTAAACTAACGTTCTAGAAAGACAATTACTTCTATTCTAAAAAGAATTACTTATATTCAAAGATAAAATTTATAAATAAATATATGTTAAGATCTACGCACTGCAATTAACAATATTAATTGAAATAATAAAACAAAAGCAGAAAGAATGTGATCTAAACAAACATAATTACTTATGAAAGGAAGGAGATTTATGTAGATAGTCCTAATTTAGAAAGCATGTAAATGATTTGAAATCGATAGAAAACAAATGAAAAATTGTAAACAAATAATTACAAAGAAATGAAACTATGATAATGCAATTTTGGAAAAATAATGAAATGAACTAAAATGAATAATAAGAAAATGAATGAACCTCAACTATCTGGAGGGGCCCTCCACAAAACAACAGGTTTATAACTCTATCTCAACAGCTAACTGCGCATGTTATTCACGATAATACTTCTTCAATTAAAAAGGAACAGAGTCATGAAACTTCAAATTGTTAATGACAAATTACATAAATGTCTGTGTCTTGTTTTTTGTTTATATATATCTATATATATATATATATATATATATATATATATATATATATATATATATATATATAGCATTCACGCCAAACGATTTTGAGAAAGAAAATCAGAGAGACATGATTGATTTGAACTCTAACTACTCTATTCATTCACGTGTTTACCTACTTCCTTGACTGCACCACTAGGCGATTCCCTTGATTATTTGGCTCGGGCGAATAGGAGGAGATCAATCCATATCTGCCCATGTGCTTTTTTGCTTGGTTGACGTACTGGAATCCGACAAACCATGGAGATAGCTGTGGAATCATAAAACAACTGCAAATTCATGTTAATTCTGTAACTATTATTGTAGGTTTTAACCTCGTACAGAAATTACCTGCATACGAATTCTAAAACATAGAAAATAAACAATAGCGAGAGTAGAACACATAAAACACATATACACAGAGATTTTCCACTGGATCCCAAAACCAGGAGTACCAGATTGATTTTTCAATATATTCCTTTCAAAATTACAATACATATATATACATGTCGAAGCATCCAATACCATGGACCAAAAACCATTGCGCCCAAAACCATGTGCGAAAACCATGCACAAAACCATAGGTAGTTCCGCCCACCTAATATAGGGTCCCACTTGGAAAGAATATAAAACAACCCAACATTCTCCCACTTGTTGTTTTCTTTCCACAAGGGGCCACAAGAGAGCTTAGTCAGTTATCGAGCCCTGCAACGACCACTGTTTATCTACACCAAGATAACTTCTCAGAGCTCACAAATTTTGTCAATGCATCTGCAGTATTCTTCAAAGTGTTCGCTTTTACCAGCAACATCTTTTTGTCTTCTATCATATCCCTCACAAAATGATACTGAACGTCAATGTGATTTGTCTTTGAATGATAAGTAGGGTTCTTTGCCAAGAAAATTGAACTTTGGCTGTCACAGTCTATCCTTATAGCTCCCTGTACTAACCCCATACTTGAACACAATCTCTGCAACCAAACTACTTCCTTGCTTGCATGAGTGGTTGCCATGTATTCTGCCTCTGTAGTTGATAGTGCCACTACAGATTGTTTCTTACTCATCCAACTAACTGCACCTCCAAATAGGTTAAACACATACCCACTTGTGGATCTTCTCCGATCCAGATCTCCAGCCCAATCTGCATCAAAAAATCCATGGATATCCAAAACTCTATCCAATCATAGTCTTCCTTGGTAGCACAAAAAATAATCACTAGTGCCACGCAAATACCTGAAAGCCCGCTTCATTGTTGTCCAATGGTCCTTCCCTGGTTTTGACATAAACCTGCTCAATACTCCCATTGTATGTGCAATGTCTGGTCTAGTACATACCATCACATACATCAGGTTACCAACTTCACTTGAATATGGAACACGGGACATGTCCTCTTTCTCTTCTTGTGTCTTGGGACACTGTTCAGCAAATAACTTTACACCTACAGGAATAGGAACCTTCACCGGTTTACTATCCTGCATATTAAATCTCTGTAGTATTGTCTTGACATACTTCCTCTGGTTTAACCAGAACTTCCTATTTGCCTGATCTCTTCTAATTTCCATGCCCAAAATATAGTTTTCAACACCAAGATATTTCATGTCGAATTTGGAGGACAATTGTGTCTTCAAACCCTGGATAATTTCTTTGTCATTTCCAACCATCAACATATCATCCACATACAAGACCAGATAAATAACACAGTCACCAATTAATTTAAAATACACACAATGATCTGCCTTACTTCTGGTGAAGCCAAGTCCCTGTATAAATGTATCAAATTTTTGATACCACATCCTTGGTGACTGTTTTAACCCATACAGAGACTTTTTTTAACTTGCATACTAGTTTTTTCTTACCCTTCATCGCAAAACCTTAGGTTGCTTCATGTAGATCTCTTCTTCCAGATCTCCGTGAAGAAATGATATATTCACATCCATCTGTTCTACCTCAAAATCAAAAGTAGCAACAACAAATAAAAGTAATCTAATAGAAGCCACCTTGGAAACAGGAGAAAAAATATCACCAAAATAAATTCCCAGCACCTGGGAATAACCTTTTGCTACCAACCAAGCTTTGTATTTCTCCACCTTTCCTTCTACATTTGTCTTCTTCTTAAACACTCATTTTCTTCCAATGGGTTTCCTTCCAGCTGGAAACTTCACCAGATCCCATGCCTCATTTTTGTGCAAAGATGTCATTTCATCAACCATGGCCTCTTTCCAGAGTTTGCCATCCTCTGAACTATTGCTTCCTTCACAGTTCTAGGATCATCATCAGTAATAGATAAAGCAAAATTTGAACAGAAAGTAGATGGACTATACCTTTCTGGATGCCTTCTTTCTCGAACTAATTTTCTCACAACTGGAGTTTGTGGCTCTTCATCTTCTGATTCCTCTTCTATTGTAGAGTCTGATTCTTCCTCCTTTAGCTCAAACTTTGTCTTCTCAAGTTCCTATGAAGGGACTTCATGTTTAATAACATCTTTCACCTCTCTGAACACCAAATCTCGGCTATACACAACCTTCCTTGTTACTGGGTTCCAAAGCTTATAACCCTTTAAACCATCCTTATACCCAATAAAGATGCACTTTTCAGATTTACTATCCAACTTTGTTCTTTTCTTGTTTGGAACATGTACATATGCATCACATCCAAATACTCTCAGATGTGAAAGAGAGGGTTTCTTACGAGTCCATACCTCTTGTGGAGTCTTATCCTCCGACGCTGATGAAGATGATCTGTTGACTAGGTAACATGCAGTCTCCATCACCTCTGCCCATAATTATTGTCCTAACCCGACACCACTGAGCATGCTTCTTGCCCTTTCCATCAACGTCTTGTTCATTCTTCCTACAACTCCATTTTGTTTAGGTGTGTATGGAGTATTCTTCTGTCGTGCTATACCACACTTCTTACAGAATTCTTCAAATTCCTTCTTACAAAAACTTCCACCATTATCTGTCCTCAGCACCTTTATATTCTTCTCTGTTTGGTTTTCCACCAAAGCCTTAAATTCTTTAAACCTGTCAAAGACTAAAGATTTCTTCTTAAGGAAATATATCCATGTATTCCTTGAGAAGTCATTTATAAATGATACGTAGTACACAGACTTACCCAATGATGGAACCTTCACAGGTCCAAACACATCACTATGCACAAGCTCTCATATCTGTTTCGCCCTCTTACCACCAGAGGGGAACTCACCCGATTTTGCTTCCCACATACACATTTTTCACAGAAATCAAAATCCAAAGAGCTATTAGTCATACCTTCTACCATACCTTTACCATGAAGTTTTTGAAGGCCCTTCTCTCCAATATGTCTAAATCTTTGATGCCATAGCATGGTCTTTTCTCCTGAGACCACTATATTTTCTCCCCCACTTTCTGGAACCACAGAACTATCGCACCCATCAACAACAGTGCTACCTTACAGCTTGTACAAAGTTCCAATCTGAACTCCCCACATCAATACCAATGCTCCCCGAACCATCTTGCAGGTATCCTTCTCGAACACTATTTTTACACCTGCATCATCCAGCTTGCTTACAAAAATCAGATTTCTGGCCAATGTAGAAATATGCAGTACACCCAGAAGTGTTATAATCCTTCCACCTTGCAAATTCAACTTAAATTTTCCACGACCAACGATTTTAGCCTTCCTATCATCCCCCAAGAAGATATCACCATCATCATATTTCTCATACTCGCAAAACCACTCTCTATGGGGAGTGAGGTTAAAGGATGCACTTGAGTTAATCAACCATGCCTCATGATCTACATGTGTACTTGAAGAAGCCAAGTACACATCCCCACCTTCATTTGAGGTGGTTTTCACCTCTACAGAAGGAGCATCATCAGATCCCTTTCCTTTGTCAGGAGCTTTAGATTTACAATCCCTTTTGTAGTGCCCTTCCTTTCCACATATCCAGCACACCTTTACAGGTTTTCCTGGAGATTTAGATCTCCCACTCGGTGACTTATTTTTGTTTGTGTTCTAGGACCGTCCTCGTACAAACAAGGTATCACCATTTTGGCTCTCCATATTTTTCCGTCTCATCTCCGAAGGATGAGACTATTTCAACAAACTGTAAGGCAGTTGCATTATTACCTATTGCAATAAGCAGACTATCCCACAAATTTGGTAGAGAACACAACAAACTGATGCACTTATCTTCATCTAAAATTTTAATATCAACAGGTAATAAATGACTTACCACAGTACTAAATGCGTTCATACGCTCTATCACCAAGTCTCCATATTTCATCCTCAGGTTATACAGCTTTTTCCATAGGAACAGTTTATTCACAAGAGACTTAGATTGGTACAAAGTCCCTAACTTGTCCCACAACGCCTTTGTCATAGCTTCCCCTGATACATTCAGCAATACTGAATCTGAGACACATAATCATATTGTGCTCTTTGCCTTCCGATCCAACTTCTTCCATTCTTCATTGGACACTCTCGTTGGTTTAGTACTTGAATCTATCGCGATCCACTGATCTTTATCTACCAACAGATCCTCTATCTTGAGTTTCCATAACTCAAAACTCTAACCATTAAATTTCTTGATCTCTGTCTTTCCATTGCTTGCCATCTTATTTCACCACCAGAATCGATACCGCAGATCTCCCACTGAACAGGGTCTACCACAGGCCCGAGCGAAACCCCTCAGCAACAAAGGCGTCCCCTTGAAGCCAAAATAGCTCTGATACTAAATGTAGGTTTTAACCATGTACAAAAATTACTTGCATACGAATTCTAAAACATAGAAAATAAACAATAGCAAGAGCATAACACATATACACAAAGATTTTCCCCTGGATCCCAAAACCGGGACTACCATCTTGATTTTTCATTATATTCCTTTCAATGTTACAATACATATATATATACATGCCAAAGCATCCAATACCATGGATTGAAAACCATCGCACCCAAAATCATGTGCGGAAATCATGCACAAAACCATAGGTAGGTCCGCCCACGTAATATGGGGTCCCACTTGGGAAGAATATAACACAACCCAACATTCTCCCACTTGTTGTTTTCTTTCCACAGGGGGCCACAGGAGAGCTTAGTCAGTTATGGAGCCCTGCAATGCCCATTGTTTCTCTACACCAAGAGAACTTCTCAGAGCTCAAAAATTTTGTCAATGCATCTGAAGTATTCTTCAAAGTGTCCACCTTTACCAGCAACACCTTTTTCTCTTTTGTCATATCCCTCACAAAGTGATACTGAACATCAATGTGATTTGTTTTTGAATGATAAGCATGGTTCTTTGCCAAGAAAATTGCACTTTCGCTGTCACAGTCTATCCTAATATATCCCTGTACTAACTCCATACTTGAACACAATCTCTGCAACCAAACTTCTTCCTTGCTTGCGTGAGTGGCTGCCATGTATTCTCCCTATATAGTTGATAGTGCCACTACATATTGTTTCTTACTCATCCAACTGACTGCACCTCCAAATAGGTTAAACACATACCCACTTGTGGATCTTCTCTGATCGATATCTCCAACACAATTTGCATCAACAAAGCCATGGATATCCAAAACTTTGTCCAATCCCGGTCTTCCTTGGTAGCACAAACCATAATCACTAATGCCACCCAAATACCTGAAAACCCGCTTCACTGTTGTCCAATGCTCCTTCCATGGTTTTGACATAAACCTGCTCAATACTCCCATTGCATGTGCAATTTCTAGTCTAATACATACCATCACATACATCAAGCTACCGACTGCACTTGCATATGGAACACGGGACATGTCCTCTTCCTCTTCTTGTGTCTTGGGACACTGTTCAATAGATAACTTTACACCTATAGGAATAGGAAACTTCACTAGTTTACTATTCTGCATATTAAACCTCTGTAGTATTGTCTCAACATACTTCCTATGGTTTAACTAAAGCTTCCTATTTGCCTGATCTCTTCTAATTTCCATGCCGAAAATATAGTTTGCAGCACCAAGATATTTCATGTCGAATTTGGAGGACAATTGGGTCTTCAAATCCTGGATAATTTCTTTGTCATTTCCAACCAGCAACATATCATCCACATACAAGACCAGATAAATAAAACAGTCACCAATTAATTTCAAAAACACACAGTGATCTGCCTTGCTTTTGGTGAAGCTAAGTCTCCGTATAAATGTATCAAATTTTTGATACCACATCCTTGGTGACTGTTTTAACCCATACAAAGACTTTTTTAACTTGCATACTAGTTCTTTCTTACCCTTCACCGCAAAACATTCAAGATGCTTCATGTAGATCTCTTCTTCCAGATCCCCATGAAGAAATGATGTCTTTACATCCATTTGTTCTACCTCAAAATCAAAAGCAACATCAATAGATAAAAATAATCTAATAGAAGCTACCTTGGAAACAAGAGAAACAATATCACCAAAATCAATTCTCGGCACCTTGGAATAACCTTTTGCTACCAATCGAGCTTTGTATCTCTCAACCTTTCCTTCTGCATTTGTCTTCTTCTTGAACAACCATTTGTTGCCAATGGGTTTCCTTCCAGCTAGCAACTCCATTAGATCCCATGCCTCATTTTTGTTCAAAGATGCCATTTCATCAACCATGGCCTCTTTCTAGAGTTTGCCATCCTATGAATCTACTACTTCCTTAATAATCCTGGGATCATCATCAAAAATAGATAAAGAAAAACTTGAACAGAAAGCAGATGGACTATACCTTTCTGGCTGTCTTCTTTCTCGGACTGATCTTCTCACAACCGGAGTTTGTGGCTCTTCATCTTTTGATTCCTCTTCTACTGTAGAGTATGATTCTTACTCCTTTAGCTCAAACTCTATCTTCTCAAGATCCTTTGAAGGGACTTCATGTTTAATAACATCTTTCACCTCTCTAAACACCACATCTTGGCTATACACAACCTTCCTTGTTACTGGGTTCAAAGTTTATAACCCTTTAAACCATCCTTATACCCAATAAAGATGCACTTTTCATATTTACTATCCAACTTTCTTATTTTATCCTTTGGAACATGTACATATGCATCACATCCAAATACTCTCAGATGTGAAAGAGAGGGTTTTGGAGTCTTATCCTCCAATGCTGATGAAGGTGATCTGTTGACCAGGTAACATGCAGTTTCCACCGCCTCTGCCCATAATTCTTGTCCTAACCCGACACCATTGAGCATGCTTCTTGTCTTTCCATCAATGTCTTGTTCATTCTTTCTGCAACTCCATTTTTCTCAGGTGTGTATGGAGTAGTTTTCTGTCGTGCTATAACACACTTCTTACAGAATTCTTCAAATTCCTTCTTGAAAAACTCTCCACAATTATCTGTCCTCAGCACCTTTATCTTCTTCTCTATCAGGTTTTGCACTAGAGCCATAAATTCTTTAAACCTATCAAAGACTTAATATTTCTTCTTAAGGAAATATATCCATGTATTCCTTGAGAGGTCATCTATAAATGATACATAATACACAGACTTACCCAGTGATGGAACCTTCATAGGTCCAAACACATCACCGTGCACAAACTCTAATATTTGTTTCGCCCTCTTACCACCAGAGGGAAAACTCACCCGATTCTGTTTCCCATATACAAAATTTTCACAGAAATCAAAATCCAGAGAGCTATTAGTCATACCTTCTACCATACCTTTACCATGAAGTATTCAAAGGCCCTTCTCTCCAATATGTCCAAGCCTTTGATGCCATAGCATGGTCTTTTCTCTAGAGGCCACTAGATTTTCTCCCCCACTTTCAGGAACCACAGAACTGTTGCACCCATCAACATTAATTCTACCTTACAACTTGTATATAGTTCCAATCCGAACTCCCCGCATCAATACCAATGCTCCCTGAACCATCTTGCTGGTATCCTTCTCGAACACTGTTTTTACACCTGCATCATCTAGCTTGCTTACAGAAATCGGATTTCTGGCCAATGTAGGAATATGCAAAACACCCAGAAGTGTTCTAATCCTTCCACTTTGCAAATTCAACTTAAATTTTCCACGACCAACGATTTTAGCCTTCCTGTCATCCCCCAAGAAGACATCACCACCATCATATTTCTCATACTCGCAAAACCACTCTCTATGGGGAGTGAAGTTAAAGGATGCACCTGATTTAATCAACCATGCCTCATGATCTACAGGAGTACTTGAAGAAGCCAAGTACACATCCCCACCTTCATCTGAGGTGGTTTTCGCCTCTACAGAAGGAGCATCATCATATCCCTTTCCTTTATCAGGGTCTTTAGATTTACAATTCCTTTTGTAGTTCCCTTCCTTTCCACATTTCCAGCACACCTTTACAGGTTTTCCTGGAGATTTAGATCTCCCACTTGATGACTTCTTTTTGTTTGTGTTCTGAGACCATCCTCGTACAGACAAGGCATCACCATTCCGGCTCTCCATATTTTTCCATCTCATCTCCTCCGTCAGCAAGGATGAGACTATTTCATCAAACTGCAAGGCAGTTGCATTGTTACCTATTGCAATAACCAGACTATTCCACAAATTTAGTAGAGAAAACAACAAACTGATGCACTTATCTTCATCTAAAATTTTAATATCAACAGGTAATAACTGACTTACCATAGTATTAAATGTGTTCATATGCTCTATCACCGAGTCTCCATCTTTCATCCTCAAGTTATACAACCTTTTTTGTAGGAACAGTTTGTTCACTAGAGACTTAGATTGGTACAAAGTCCCTAACTTATCCCACAAAGCCTTCGTCGTAGCTTCCCATGATACATTCACCAATACTGAATCTGAGACACACAATCATATTGTGCTCTTCTCCTTCCGATCCAACTTCTTCCATTCTTCATTGGACACTCTCGTTGGTTTAGTACCTGGATCTACCGTGATCCACTGATCTTTATCTACCAACAGATCCTCCATCTTTAGTTTCCATAACTCAAAACTCTAACCATTAAATTTCATGATCTCTATCTTTCCACTACTCGCCCTCTTCTTTCACCACCAAAATCGATCCCACAAATCTCCCACTGAACAGGGACTACCACAGGCTCGAGCGAAACCCCTCAGGAACAAGGCGTCCCCTTGAAGCTAAAATAGCTCTGATACCAAATGTAGGTTTTAATCCCATACAAAAATTACCTACATACAAATTCCAAAATGCAGACAATAAACAATAGCGATAGCATAGCAAATATACACAAAGATTTTCCCCTGGATCCCAAAACCGGGACTACCATCTTGATTTTCCATTATATTCCTTTCAATGTTACAATACATATATATATACATGTCGAAGCATCTAATACCATGGACCAAAACCATCGCACCCAAAACCATGTGTGAAAACCATGCACAAAACCATAGGTAGGTCTTCTCACATAATATAAGGTCCCACTTGGAAAGAATATAACACAACCCAAGAATTACAATATTTAACTTAATAATAAGGCACATTAATAAATATGAAAAATAAGACACATGAGTACCTTACCATGTCAAAATCTATAATTTTACTATTTATTTGAGCTTATAATAGTGATGAAAAGAGGAAATATTGATGGATATCATGTCAAAAACAAAACAATCATGAGACTCTACATTCCCCCATGCTGAGGCCTTTGCATGTCCTTGTGCAAAATATAACACTGATGCCTTTTGTTTAATTATTTCATTTATTTTGAAACTTCTACAGGTACATCCAACTTCATATTTTTCCCTTTCTTTCCACCCACTGCCCTCCTTGGCTTTTTCATGAGAATCTTGTACTTCAGGTTTATGACTTGCCTTTGTAGAGCTTTGTTTTTCTGTTTCAGCTTCTTGTTTTTCTTGTACCACAGACTTAGGTATAAAAGGAGATTGTCACTCTTAGCCACTTGGATTTCACTTTGCACCTTTAGGGTTTGATTCTCCTTTTGAATGTACCTGTTTAGTGTCTCCAGCTCGAAAATTTCTTTTTTTAAAACATTATTTACTGTAGGTTCTTGTGGTTTACTAAACTGTACTTCTTCTTGATTTGAAGCTGATGTTTTTGCCAAATTTCTTTTCTCCAGAGACTCAATATAATCATAGATTTCCTGTTGTACAGGATCAATTTTAGGTGTTCTTCAGCTCGAACATTTAGGAGGTGTGATGAAAGCTGGAGGAGAAACCCTTGAATCTTCCTCTCCTTCTAGGTTGATATGCTCCATACTTTTTGTAGCTCGTTCTTTTGTTGTTAGATTGATTCTAGTAATTATTCTTAAGCTTGTCGCATAAGGCTTTTGAATTTTTGATTTCTTTCTTTCTATCTTAGGTTTCTCTATTTTGTGTGTGCTCTCTGTCTTTTGGCTTGCTTTCTTTCTTCTAACATCCTTCTTGTTCATATTCTCTAAAATTTCTGCAAGAGGAATGCCATCCTCCAACTGCTCTTGTGACTGTTGTTGTCCTTGTTCTATTGGTGCTTCGGTTTTTCTTTTTCTTCCTCTCTTAGCATTGATGATGCTTGGTTGTTCTTGGTTATTTTCCTCAAAATGGTTCCTCACCAAAAATCTTTCCCATTTTAAGATAAAATTCAACAAGGATTTTAATGAGACGATGGTGATACATGGTGTTTTCTATAAACTGAATTTTCCTTTGGACATTCCTTAACATATTTCTTAGACTATTAAGCAAGAAATATGGGAGATTTATTTCATTATCCTCAATAAAATTCATCAACAGTCGGATATGATAGAAAAAAATGCATCCAAACTTCCCTTCACAAGTGACAAATTTTTGAATTATCAAAAGACAATTTCTCCTAATACTTTTTAATGTTGTGCTTGGGATGCCCTTCTTGAAATGGTGGTGTCCATGCTTGGGTTCTTCATAAAAAATTTCCATTCTTCAATCTCAATACCTTTGTTTTTAAACCATTTTCTCCAATTCGAGGCAGTCCAGTGGCTTCGGCAACAAAGGATTATGTCACTGTAAAATTTATGTCCCCTATCCCGACTTCCACTCCATGAAAGGCTCTAGAAAAATACTTGGTTACTTCCTTGTGGAATCCATCAAATTTATCTACAATTATTTATTTATTTTATTTTTTATATATTCATATTTTTTTTCTTCGATAATTTAGAAAGAAAAATATTTTTGGAGATCAAGTTGGAGAAGAAGGAAAGTCATTCACCAACTTTATATCAATATTATCTTGCAAAATTTTGAAAAATTCTTCCTTGGTCAATGGCTTATGATAGATTCTCAGTCGATGACCATTCACAAGAAAAGTGATCATTTCTTCATCAATAGTTTTGATTCTGACTGCACCATTGTCAAAGACTGTTTCAATCTCATAAGGCCCAAGCCAATGAGTTTGAAATTTCCCTTGGAAATCTTTGAACTTTGAATCAAACAGTAATGCCCAATCTCCTGGTTGGAATTTTCTCTCTTTGATATATTTTTCATGCCATCTAGATCTCTGTTGTTGAACTAGATTAGTTCTTTGGATTGCATCTTGTCTTATCTCATCAAGTTCATTTAGTTGCTCCATTCTTTGTTTTTGTGCTTCTAAAAGATCAAGGCCCAATTTGACTGTTGTCTTGAAATTTTTAACTTGAAACTGAATAGGAAACGAGACTGGTTTTCCATAGACAAGCTCATAAGGTGTATGTCCTGTATTGTTTCTCCACGTGGTACGGTATGCCCATAAAGCTTCTGGAATCTTTTCTGCCCAATCTCTTCTATGCAGATGCACAATTTTGGTGAGAATTGCTTCAATGAATTTATTGGTGGACTCCACTTGTCCATTTGCTTGAGGATGATATGGAGTAGACTTTTGATGTTTGATTTTGTATTCCTCCATTATCTTCTGTACCAACTTGGATGTAAATTGAGTACCTTGATCTGTTACAATTTCTCTTGGAACACCAAAACTAGTAAAGATATCCTCAAAAAGAAATGAAACTACAACATTTTCAGTAGCAGAAAGAAGTGCTTTAGCTTCTACCCATTTTGTAACATAATCAGTGCAAACAAGAATGTACCTTTTTTGTTTCGAAGGTGGATTGGTTGGACCAACAAAATCTAGAGCCCATTTTTCAAAAGGTTCAATAAGTACCAGAGGTTGTAGAGGCATCTCATCAAAAGGAACAGGTTTCCCCATCCTTTGAAAACTATTGCATCTCTTAATATACTCTCTGGAATCCTTAAAAAGGGAAGGTCAATAGTATCCTAGGAGGACTTTGTAATAAGTTCTTTTGTCAGTGAAGTGTCCTCCACATGGCTCATCATGACAAGCTTTTAATATCTCTGGTACTTCATCTTCTCTTAGACACCTTCTGATGATCAAGTCTGAACTCGTTTTATACAATTCTTCGTTTAGCCATGAATAAGATGCACTAATTTGAATTACCTTCTTTTTCTCTTTAGGATACAAGTATGGTGGTAATTTTCATGTAGCCAAATAGTTAGCAATATCTGCAAACCATGGAGATTTAGTAGATACTGAAAAAATATATTTATCAGGAAAATTATCTTCTATAGGCATATCATTGTTATTATTTTGAATCCTTGATAAAAATTCAACAACTATGTTTTGTTTTCTAGGTCGATCCAAAATAGTAATATTAAACTCTTGTAGAAATAATAACCATCTAGTGATTCTTCCATTAGCGATTGATTTATTCATTAAGTATCTAATTTCAGAATGATCAGTATGTACAAAAATTTCATAGCGAGTAATATGATGTCTGAATTTATTGATAACATGAATAACAGCTAAAAAATCCTTTTCTGTGACAATATAATTTAACTCTATAGGAGTCAAATTTTTACTGGTGTAATAAATGGCATATGGAGTTAAGTCTTTTTGTCCTAGTACAACTCCTAAAGTTGTATCTAAAGCATGAGTTGAGATATGAAAAGGTAATTTCCAATTTGGTCCTCTAAGAATGAGTGCTTCATATATTTTCTCTTTTAATGACTCAAAGGCCTTTTGGCAATCAGAATCCCAATTGAATTCACAGTCTTTCTTGAGTAGCTTGAAAAGTGGAGATGCAATTTTTGTAAAGTTTTATATAAATCTTCTATAATAACCAGTGAAACCAAGAAAACTTCTAACATCTCATTGATAGGTTGGAATTGATAATTTATAAATAACTTCTACTTTAGATGTGTCCACTATAATTCCATTTCCTGAAATATGGCGTCCTAGAAAAATTCCCTTAGTAAACATCATAAATCATTTTTCATGGCTTAATGAGAGATTTTCCTCTTTACATCTAGTGAAAACTTTTCTAAATTTTCAAGAGCTTCTTTAAAAGAATTTGCATAAAGTGTAAAATCGTCCATATACACTTCCACACAATCATGAATTGGATCACAAAAAATGCCTAATATTGCTCTATGGAATGTTGTAGGAGCATTACATAATCCAAAGGTAAGTGACTGGTAAGCATAAGTTCCCCATGGGCAGGTAAAGGTCGTTATATCTTGGTCTTCTAGGGCTACTTGGATTTGGTTATACCCACTAAAACCATCTAAAAATGAAAAATATTTCTTTCCTGCCAATGTATCTAAAACTTGATCTATGAAAGGGAGTGGAAAGTGATCTTTTAAAGTGGCTTTATTCAATTCTCTATAGTCAATATCTCCGTTTTCCATTCTTTTTCAGGACAATTACTAAGGGTGAAACCCACTGACCATCTAATGTTGGATAAATGAAATTGGCATTCAACAATTTTTATAGTTCTTCCTTAACAATCTCCCTTAAATTTGGATTCATTCTTCTTTGAGCTTGTCGAACTGGTTTGGCATTTTCTTCAATGTAGATTTGATGTTTACAAGTATTAGGATCAATTACTTTCATGCCAGTATATTCCCATGCATAAGCAGATGAATGTTCTTGTAACATCTTGATTAATTCTTTCTTTTGAAATTTTTCCAAAATACTATTGATATTCAAAGTTTTTCCTGGAAATATTTCAATTATAGAATTGCCAAATTTTTCCATAGAGTGCAAGGATAGTTGACGAGATGACAAATATTCAATATTTTATTGTTCTTGAAAATTTTGACTAAATTCACAATATAATGAAGATTCATTATTTTCCATTAAGTTTAAAATTTGATCTACTTCATCTAATTGTGAAGTAGCAAAGATTGGTCTTATATCGAAGTCATCATCTATCCATTCTTCATTTTCAGCCTCTATTTTTGTTTTTGCTGGTGGATACAGTGTGAATTTATTTGTTATACTACCATAAAAAATGAACATATCACCAGGTCTACAACTTATGAAAGCATCGGCTGTAGCTAGCCATGGTCTTCCTAGAATCAATGGATGCCCTCCTAAGTTATTATTGGGTGTTAAAATCATAAAATCAATAGGATATTCCCAAGAATCTTAGGATACATTTATGTCTTCTAATACACCATCAAGTTTGACTACAGATCTATTTGCCAATTGTAATAGTGTAGGTGTATATTGAAGATTAGAAAGTTTGAATTGATTCATAATTTGTTTGCTCATGATATTTATGGTTGCTCCTATATCAATCAATGTATTTGGTATCTATATACCATTAATGTGTGTTTTCACAATGGGACTTCCTGGATCAAGATATTTTTGAATTGTTGTTTTACCCATCATGATATATGCAATTTTTCCAACAAGTTGGATTTTTTTTATTTCTTTTCTCTTTCTTCCAGGTTTTTTTATGCTCAAGTCCCTAATTGTTTTTGTGAAAAATGGTATTTCCTTAATAGCTTGAAGCAAAGGAATCTTTATGTAAACACTATTTAGTTCATCTAACATGTCATAATCAGGCTATAAAATTTGTTTCTCTGCTCCATCAATTTTCAATCTTTCAAGGAAGGGTGGTTTTGAAACAGATATTGAAGGTTGTTCGATAATAGGGGTTGATTTATTTGGATGTGTTGGAATAACTTGTTTTTGAGTTTCTTCGTTTTTATTATTAAGAGACTTTTCTTCTTCAGGGATCTTTTCTTTTCACTTCCCTGAATAAAAACTGAGGGAGACTTATTTTCTAATATTCTTCTAGATCTAAGTTGGACATTATTTAGATCTAGTGGAGTTATCATGTAGGTTTGAGAATTTTGTCCTTCCATATAGTAAACTGGTTGTGAACTTTTATTATTATTTGGATTTGGAAGTGGTTGGGCATGCAATTTATTTGGTATTTGGGGAAATGGTAATGAAAGTTGTGGATTCAAATTGTGAGGTTGAGTTTGTTGAACAGGTCGAGGATAATATTGTGGAGGAAAAGTAGGATATGATTGCTGAAATTGTGGATATTGAGGCTATTGAGGATGTTGAGGGAATTTTCCATAACGATTTTTCCATCCTTGTGACCAAGGTTGTGGCCAAGATTGCCAAGGCATTGGGGTAGTCCAATTAGTTTGCAAAGATTGTGCAAATGGTTGGGGATTAAAACCTTGAGCTGTATTTGGCTGTGGATTCTACTAAGGTCTTTTAGCAATAAAATAGAGAGGGTTTACCTGATTTGGTATTCATTCTTCTTGATAAACAACTTTAATACACGGTATTGAGGGACATTTTTTTGTATCATTATTTTCCGCACAAATAACACAAGTTTCTATACTTTTTAAATTAAGAGAACATTCTCTCAAGGCATGTTTCTTTTTGCATTTAGGACAGAAAATGGACAATGCAACATTTTCAGCTTTTTGCTTATTTTGTATTTTAAGGGTGTTAATTTGTTCATTAAGAGTCCCTAAAATATATGTTTAAAAGTTATCAAGCAAATTTCCTAATTCTTCTCTACTTACTGTCCCACCTATAGATTTATTAATCCTTGATAGAAGAGGATCTCTTGGATTTTTCCCAGTTCTTGCTTTGCCTCTTGAAATATGTATGCACAACTTACAAATTTCTCCTAGTGATAACTGAGAAATGTCTCCCTTACCCATTAGATTGAGAAGATCAATCCATTCATCTCTAATTTATTTTGATAAGAGAGATTTCAAAGTTTCCTCATCTAGATTATTCAGTTTTTACCTTTTTACATTGTAAGCAAATCTTTCAACGAAATCTTCAAGATTTTCATCTTCCTTTTGTATCATTTTAAAGACTTCATCTTTAATGTTATGGGGCATACAATAATCCTTATATTTCTCTAAGAATGAAATTTTCATTTGTTCCCATGTTCTTATTGGGTTTATTCCTAAACCCATAAACCATTTTGATGTTGTATCCTTAAGGGTTGCAGGGAATAATTTCAACTTTTGAGCATCATGTAGATAATCATATGATATACACAAGACTTAAAATTCAAAGAGAAATGTCTCAGGGTCTTTTCTCCTTAACCTATGAAGGTTTGGAATCATAGAGGGTAATATATTTTTCATTGTTACAGTTGTATCTTCATCGAGGATTTGGAATCCAAAAGGTTCTGGATTTATATTCTCTTTTCTTCCTCTTCCTCCATCTCTTCCACATCCTCTTCCTTGTCTTCCACCTCCTCTTCTTCCTCCAATGCTAGGTTGTTCACCATTTAAATTATGTATCTCTCCTTCCCCTTCTCTAATCATTGTAGATTCTTCAGAACTAATATAGGGTTTTGCTTCTTGTTCTATGATTGGGTTTTCAATTTCCTCTAGTTCCTCTAGTTTTTCTATCTATGGTTTGAAGTAGGTCTAGTCTTCCTCTTCTTTAGTAGGAACTTCCAACTCTTGATCTATAAGTTGTTCTCCAGTTGAAGATAGGAAAATTATTCCTGTTGTTGGGGATATGGGATCTTCTTCTATTACAACTTATGTTGATGAAGTTGGTGAAACTTTAGGTTGGATTTCGGATCTTAATACCTTGGGAAGTCTATGTAGACCTGCTATGGATGGAATTCGAGTTTGTATGGGTGATGTGACACTATGAGGTCATGGTGGAGTAAGTGATGTTGTTGGAATTAAGCTCTTTCCTCTACCTACAAATCTACCCATAGAGTCTATTTCCCTATGCATATCATGTTTTTTTTTTATAAATAAATCAAGTCTTCTATTTACACTTCCCTATGCATATCATGTTTTTAGTCTATTCAATGTTCTTAAATTGCTTACATAAATTATCGAGCACTATATATGCTAGAATCCCTTTTGTGTTTATTCATATAATGGTTGTGGATGTTTTTCTTAAGGATTTTCTTTGTTCCTATGCTTTTAATGAAAAATAAATATTTACAATACAATCAACTCTTGAAAAGGAAAGTAAGACAAGCTATAATGATCCTCTTTAACTGACTACTGTTAGTTACTATGTAAAATGATAAAAACAGAGTTATCTAAACTAATGTTCTAGAAAGACAATTACTTCTATTCTAAAAGGAATTAATTCTATTCAAAGACAAAATTTATAAAGCAATCTATATTAAGATCTACGCACTGCAATTAACAATCTTAATTGAAATAATAAAAACAAAAGTAGAAAGAATATGATCTAAACAAACATAATTACTTATGAAAGGAAGGATATTTATGTACACAATCCTATTTTAGAAAGCATGTAGATGATTTGAAATCAACAAAACAAATGAAAATCTGTAAATGAAACTACGATAAATGCAATTCTGGAGAAACGGGTTCGGGCGATGGCAACCCTCTGCAACAGAACTACAATGGGTTGATCGTTATGGTTATCATGGGTACGAGGTACTGAAAATGCCGACACCTAGCCTGCAGCTACCCCTAATAGGTTTTCTTGTTCGCCGTGCCTCCTCTCCCCTCCGTTTACCTGCCTTAGCCTTCATTTACACTTTCACTGCACCATTTTTACACTTTCATTGTTCAGAGTTTCCGGTCTTCTTTGTTTGCGCTCTGGCGGGTTTTGCTTTCACCCTCCCTTCTCCTAACAGTTAGGCTCATGTGCCTACCCCGGCCCCCCTCGCGTTCCACCACCCCCCCCCCCCCCCCCCCCCCCCCACCCCCTGCCGTTAGAGACTTATTTTCTAATATTCTTCTAGATCTAAGTTGGACGTTATTTAGATCTAGTGGAGTTATCATGTAGGTTTGAAAATTTTGCCCTTCCATATAGTAAACTGGTTGTGAACTTTTATTATTATTTGGATTTGGAAGTGGTTGGGCATGCAATTTATTTGGTATTTGGGGAAATGGTAATGAAAGTTGTGGATTCAAATTGTGAGGTTGAGTTTGTTGAATAGGTCGAGGATAATATTTTGGAGGAAAAGTAGGATATGATTGTTGAAATTGTGGATATTGAGGCTATTGAGGATATTGAGGGAATTTTCCATAACGATTTTTCCATCCTTGTGACCAAGGTTGTGGCCAAGATTGCCAAGGCATTGGGGTAGTACAATTACTTTGCAAAGATTGTGCAAATGGTTGGGGATTAAAACCTTGAGCTGTATTTGGCTGTGGATTCTACTAAGGTCTTTTAGCAATAAAATAGAGAGGGTTTACCTGATTTGGTATTCATTCTTCTTGATAAACAACTTTAATACACGGTATTGAGGGACATTTTTTTGTATCATTATTTTCCGCACAAATAACACAAGTTTCTATACTTTTTAAATTAAGAGAACATTCTCTCAAGGCATGTTTCTTTTTGCATTTAGGACAGAAAATGGACAATGCAACATTTTCAGCTTTTTGCTTATTTTGTATTTTAAGGGTGTTAATTTGTTCATTAAGAGTCCCTAAAATATATGTTTAAAAGTTATCAAGCAAATTTCCTAATTCTTCTCTACTTACTGTCCCACCTACAGATTTATTAATCCTTGATAGAAGAGGATCTCTTGGATTTTTCCCAGTTCTTGCTTTGCCTCTTGAAATATGTATGCACAACTTACAAATTTCTCCTAGTGATAACTGAGAAATGTCTCCCTTACCCATTAGATTGAGAAGATCAATCCATTCATCTCTAATTTATTTTAATAAGAGAGATTTCAAAGTTTCCTCATCTAGATTATTCAGTTTTTCCCTTTTTACATTGTAAGCAAATCTTTCAACGAAATCTTCAAGATTTTCATCTTCCTTTTGTATCATTTTAAAGACTTCATCTTTAATGTTATGGGGCATACAATAATCCTTATATTTCTCTAAGAATAAAATTTTCATTTGTTCCCATGTTCTTATTGGGTTTATTCCTAAACCCATAAACCATTTTGATGTTGTATCCTTAAGGGTTGCAGGGAATAATTTCAACTTTTGAGCATCATGTAGATAATCATATAATATACACAAGACTTAAAATTCAAAGAGAAATGTCTCAGGGTCTTTTCTCCTTAACCTATGAAGGTTTGGAATCATAGAGGGTAATATATTTTTCATTGTTACAGTTGTATCTTCATCGAGGATTTGGAATCCAAAAGGTTCTGGATTTATATTCTCTTCTCTTCCTCTTCCTCCATCTCTTCCACATCCTCTTCCTTGTCTTCCACCTCCTCTTCTTCCTCCAATGCTAGGTTGTTCACCATTTAAATTATGTATCTCTCCTTCCCATTCTCTAATCATTGTAGATTCTTTAGAACTAATATAGGGTTTTGCTTCTTGTTCTATGATTGGGTTTTCAATTTCCTCTAGTTCCTTTAGTTTTTCTATCTATGGTTTGAAGTAGGTCTAGTCTTCCTCTTCTTTAGTAGGAACTTCCAACTCTTGATCTAGAAGGTGTTCTCCAGTTGAAGATAGGAAAATTATTCCTGTTGTTGGGGATATGGGATCTTCTTCGATTACAACTTATGTTGATGAAGTTGGTGAAACTTTAGGTTGGATTTCGGATCTTAATACCTTGGGAAGTCTATGTAGACCTGCTATGGATGGAATTCGAGTTTGTATGGGTGATGTGACACTATGAGGTCATGGTGGAGTAAGTGATGTTGTTGGAATTAAGCTCTTTCCTCTACCTACAAATCTACCCATAGAGTCTATTTCCCTATGCTTATCATGATTTTTTTTATAAATAAATCAAGGCTTCTATTTACACTTCCCCGAAAACGATGCCAAAATGTTTAGTCAATTCAATGTTCTTAAATTGCTTACATAAATTATCGAGCACTATATATGCTAGAATCCCTTTTGTGTTTATTCATATAATGATTGTGGATGTTTTTCTTAAGGATTTTCTTTGTTCCTATGCTTTTAATGAAAAATAAATATTTACAATACAATCAACTCTTGAAAAGGAAAGTAAGACAAGCTATAATGATCCTCTTTAACTGACTACTGTTAGTTACTATGTAAAATGATAAAAACAGAGTTATCTAAACTAATGTTCTAGAAAGACAATTACTTCTATTCTAAAAGGAATTAATTCTATTCAAAGACAAAATTTATAAAGCAATCTATATTAAGATCTACACACTGCAATTAACAATCTTAATTGAAATAATAAAAACAAAAGTAGAAAGAATATGATCTAAACAAACATAATTACTTATGAAAGGAAGGATATTTATGTACACAATCCTATTTTAGAAAGCATGTAGATGATTGGAAATCAACAAAACAAATGAAAATATGTAAATGAAACTACGATAAATGCAAATCTGGAGAAACGGGTTCTGGCGATGGCAACCCTCTGCAACAGAACTACAATGGGTTGATCGTTATGGTTATCATGGGTACGAGGTACTGAAAATGCCGACACCTAGCCTGCAGCTACCCCTAATAGGTTTTCTTGTTCGCCGTGCCTCCTCTCCCCTCCGTTTACCTGCCTTAGCCTTCATTTACACTTTCACTGCACCATTTTTACACTTTCATTGTTCAGGGTTTCTGGTCTTCTTTGTTTGCGCTCTGGCGGGTTTTGCTTTCACCCTCCCTTCTCCCGACAGTTAGGCTCATGTGCCTACCCCGGCTCCCCTGGCGTTCCACCACCCCCCCCCCCCTTCCCCCCCTCCCCTCCCCTGGCATTAGAGACTTATTTTCTAATATTCTTCTAGATCTAAGTTGGACGTTATTTAGATCTAGTGGAGTTATCATGTAGGTTTGAAAATTTTTCCCTTCCATATAGTAAACTGGGTGTGAACTTTTATTATTATTTGGATTTGGAAGTGGTTGGGCATGCAATTTATTTGGTATTTGGGGAAATGGTAATGAAAGTTGTGGATTCAAATTGTGAGGTTGAGTTTGTTGAATAGGTCGAGGATAATATTTTGGAGGAAAAGTAGGATATGATTGCTGAAATTGTGGATATTGAGGCTATTGAGGATATTGAGGGAATTTTTCATAACGATTTTTCCATCCTTGTGACCAAGGTTGTGGCCAAGATTGCCAAGGCATTGGGGTAGTACAATTACTTTGCAAAGATTGTGCAAATGGTTGGGGATTAAAACCTTGAGCTGTATTTGGCTGTGGATTCTACTAAGGTCTTTTAGCAATAAAATAGAGAGGGTTTACCTGATTTGGTATTCATTCTTCTTGATAAACAACTTTAATACACGGTATTGAGGGACATTTTTTTGTATCATTATTTTCCGCACAAATAACACAAGTTTCTATACTTTTTAAATTAAGAGAACATTCTCTCAAGGCATGTTTCTTTTTGCACTTAGGACAGAAAATGGACAATGCAACATTTTCAGCTTTTTGCTTCTTTTGTATTTTAAGGGTGTTAATTTGTTCACTAAGACTCCCTAAAATATATGTTTTAAAGTTATCAAGCAAATTTCCTAATTCTTCTCTACTTACTGTCCCAACTATAGATTTATTAATCCTTGATAGAAGAGGATCTCTTGGATTTTTCCCAGTTCTTGCTTTGCCTCTTGAAATGTGTATGCACAACTCACAAATTTCTCCTAGTGATAACTGAGAAATGTCTCCCTTACCCATTAGATTGAGAAGATCAATCCATTCATCTCTAATTTATTTTAATAAGAGAGATTTCAAAGTTTCCTCATCTAGATTATTCATTTTTTCCCTTTTTACATTGTAAGCAAATCTTTCAACGAAATCTTCAAGATTTTCATCTTCTTTTTGTATCATTTTAAAGACTTCATATTTAATGTTATGGGGCATACAATAATCCTTATATTTCTCTAAGAATGAAATTTTCATTTGTTCCCATGTTCTTATTGGGTTTATTCCTAAACCCATAAACCATTTTGATGTTGTATCCTTAAGGGTTGCAGGGAATAATTTCAACTTTTGAGCATCATGTAGATAATCATATAATATACACAAGACTTAAAATTCAAAGAGAAATGTCTGAGGGTCTTTTCTCCTTAACCTATGAAGGTTTGGAATCATAGAGGGTAATATATTTTTCATTGTTACAGTTGTATCTTCATCGAGGATTTGGAATCCAAAAGGTTCTGGATTTATATTCTCTTCTCTTCCTCTTCCTCCATCTCTTCCACATCCTCTTCCTTGTCTTCCACCTCCTCTTCCTCCTCCAATGCTAGGTTGTTCACCATTTAAATTATGTATCTCTCATTCCCCTTCTCTAATCATTGTAGATTCTTCAGAACTAATATAGGGTTTTGCTTCTTGTTCTATGATTGGGTTTTCAATTTCCTCTAGTTCCTCTAGTTTTTCTATCTATGGTTTGAAGTAGGTCTAGTCTTCCTCTTCTTTAGTAGGAACTTCCAACTCTTGATCTAGAAGTTGTTCTCCAGTTGAAGATAGGAAAATTATTCCTGTTGTTGGGGATATGGGATCTTCTTCGATTACAACTTATGTTGATGAAGTTGGTGAAACTTTAGGTTGGATTTCAGATCTTAATACCTTGGGAAGTCTATGTAGACCTGCTATGGATGGAATTCGAGTTTGTATGGGTGATGTGACACTATGAGGTCATGGTGGAGTAAGTGATGTTGTTGGAATTAAGCTCTTTCCTCTACCTACAAATCTACCCATAGAGTCTATTTCCCTATGCTTATCATGATTTTTTTTATAAATAAATCAAGGCTTCTATTTACACTTCCCCGAAAACGATGCCAAAATGTTTAGTCAATTCAATGTTCTTAAATTGCTTACATAAATTATCGAGCACTATATATGCTAGAATCCCTTTTGTGTTTATTCATATAATGATTGTGGATGTTTTTCTTAAGGATTTTCTTTGTTCCTATGCTTTTAATGAAAAATAAATATTTACAATACAATCAACTCTTGAAAAGGAAAGTAAGACAAGCTATAATGATCCTCTTTAACTGACTACTGTTAGTTACTATGTAAAATGATAAAAACAGAGTTATCTAAACTAATGTTCTAGAAAGACAATTACTTCTATTCTAAAAGGAATTAATTCTATTCAAAAACAAAATTTATAAAGCAATCTATATTAAGATCTACACACTGCAATTAACAATCTTAATTGAAATAATAAAAACAAAAGTAGAAAGAATATGATCTAAACAAACATAATTACTTATGAAAGGAAGGATATTTATGTACACAATCCTATTTTAGAAAGCATGTAGATGATTTGAAATCAACAAAACAAATGAAAATATGTAAATGAAACTACGATAAATGCAATTCTGGAGAAACGGGTTCTGGCGATGGCAACCCTCTGCAACAGAACTACAATGGGTTGATCGTTATGGTTATCATGGGTACGAGGTACTGAAAATGCCGACACCTAGCCTGCAGCTACCCCTAATAGGTTTTCTTGTTCGCCGTGCCTCCTCTCCCCTCTGTTTACCTGCCTTAGCCTTCATTTACACTTTCACTGCACCATTTTTACACTTTCATTGTTCAGGGTTTCTGGTCTTCTTTGTTTGCGCTCTGGCGGGTTTTGCTTTCACCCTCCCTTCTCCCGACAGTTAGGCTCATGTGCCTACCCCGGCTCCCCTGGCGTTCCACCACCCACCCCCCCCCCCCCCTCCCCCCCCTCCCCTCCCCTGGCATTAGAGACTTATTTTCTAATATTCTTCTAGATCTAAGTTGGACGTTATTTAGATCTAGTGGAGTTATCATGTAGGTTTGAAAATTTTTCCCTTCCATATAGTAAACTGGTTGTGAACTTTTATTATTATTTGGATTTGGAAGTGGTTGGGCATGCAATTTATTTGGTATTTGGGGAAATGGTAATGAAAGTTGTGGATTCAAATTGTGAGGTTGAGTTTGTTGAATAGGTCGAGGATAATATTTTGGAGGAAAAGTAGGATATGATTGCTGAAATTGTGGATATTGAGGCTATTGAGGATATTGAGGGAATTTTCCATAACGATTTTTCCATCCTTGTGACCAAGGTTGTGGCCAAGATTGCCAAGGCATTGGGGTAGTCCAATTACTTTGCAAAGATTGTGCAAATGGTTGGGGATTAAAACCTTGAGCTGTATTTGGCTGTGGATTCTACTAAGGTCTTTTAACAATAAAATAGAGAGGGTTTACCTGATTTGGTATTCATTCTTCTTGATAAACAACTTTAATACACGGTATTGAGGGACATTTTTTTGTATCATTATTTTCCGCACAAATAACACAAGTTTCTATACTTTTTAAATTAAGAGAACATTCTCTCAAGGCATGTTTCTTTTTGCATTTAGGACAGAAAATGGACAATGCAACATTTTCAGCTTTTTGCTTATTTTGTATTTTAAGGGTGTTAATTTGTTCATTAAGAGTCCCTAAAATATATGTTTAAAAGTTATCAACCAAATTTCCTAATTCTTCTCTACTTACTGTCCCACCTACAGATTTATTAATCCTTGATAGAAGAGGATCTCTTGGATTTTTCCCAGTTCTTGCTTTGCCTCTTGAAATATGTATGCACAACTTACAAATTTCTCCTAGTGATAACTGAGAAATGTCTCCCTTACCCATTAGATTGAGAAGATCAATCCATTCATCTCTAATTTATTTTGATAAGAGAGATTTCAAAGTTTCCTCATCTAGATTATTCAGTTTTTCCCTTTTTACATTGTAAGCAAATCTTTCAACGAAATCTTCAAGATTTTCATCTTCCTTTTGTATCATTTTAAAGACTTCATCTTTAATGTTATGGGGCATACAATAATCCTTATATTTCTCTAAGAATGAAATTTTCATTTGTTCCCATGTTCTTATTGGGTTTATTCCTAAACCCATAAACCATTTTGATGTTGTATCCTTAAGGGTTGCAGGGAATAATTTCAACTTTTGAGCATCATGTAGATAATCATATGATATACACAAGACTTAAAATTCAAAGAGAAATGTCTCAGGGTCTTTTCTCCTTAACCTATGAAGGTTTGGAATCATAGAGGGTAATATATTTTTCATTGTTACAGTTGTATCTTCATCGAGGATTTGGAATCCAAAAGGTTCTGGATTTATATTCTCTTCTCTTCCTCTTCCTCCATCTCTTCCAAATCCTCTTCCTTGTCTTCCACCTCCTCTTCTTCCTCCAATGCTAGGTTGTTCACCATTTAAATTATGTATCTCTCCTTCCCCTTCTCTAATCATTGTAGATTCTTCAGAACTAATATAGGGTTTTGCTTCTTGTTCTATGATTGGGTTTTCAATTTCCTCTAGTTCCTCTAGTTTTTCTATCTATGGTTTGAAGTAGGTCTAGTCTTCCTCTTCTTTAGTAGGAACTTCCAACTCTTGATCTAGAAGTTGTTCTCCAGTTGAAGATAGGAAAATTATTCCTGTTGTTGGGGATATGGGATCTTCTTCGATTACAACTTATGTTGATGAAGTTGGTGAAACTTTAGGTTGGATTTCGGATCTTAATACCTTGGGAAGTCTATGTAGACCTGCTATGGATGGAATTCGAGTTTGTATGGGTGATGTGACACTATGAGGTCATGGTGGAGTAAGTGATGTTGTTGGAATTAAGCTCTTTCCTCTACCTACAAATCTACCCATAGAGTCTATTTCCCTATGCTTATCATGTTTTTTTTTATAAATAAATCAAGGCTTCTATTTACACTTCCCCGAAAACGATGCCAAAATGTTTAGTCAATTCAATGTTCTTAAATTGCTTACATAAATTATCGAGCACTATATATGCTAGAATCCCTTTTGTGTTTATTCATATAATGATTGTGGATGGTTTTCTTAAGGATTTTCTTTGTTCCTATGCTTTTAATGAAAAATAAATATTTACAATACAATCAACTCTTGAAAAGGAAATTAAGACAAGCTATAATGATCCTCTTTAACTGACCACTGTTAGTTACTATGTAAAATGATAAAAACAGAGTTATCTAAACTAATGGTTCTAGAAAGACAATTACTTCTATTCTAAAAGGAATTAATTCTATTCAAAGACAAAATTTATAAAGCAATCTATATTAAGATCTACACACTGCAATTAACAATCTTAATTGAAATAATAAAAACAAAAGTAGAAATAATATTATCTAAACAAACATAATTACTTATGAAAGGAAGGATATTTATGTACACAATCCTATTTTAGAAAGCATGTAGATGATTTGAAATCAACAAAACAAATGAAAATCTGTAAATGAAACTACGATAAATGCAATTCTGGAGAAACGGGTTCTGGCGATGGCAAACCTCTGCAATAGAACTACAATGGGTTGATCATTATGGTTATCATGGGTACGAGGTACTGAAAATGCCGACACCTAGCCTACAGCTACCCCTAATAGGTTTTCTTGTTCGCCGTGCCTCCTCTCCCCTCTGTTTACCTGCCTTAGCCTTCATTTACACTTTCACTGCACCATTTTTACACTTTCATTGTTCAGGGTTTCCGGTCTTCTTTGTTTGCGCTCTGGCGGGTTTTGCTTTCACCCTCCCTTCTCCCGACAGTTAGGCTCATGTGCCTACCCCGGCTCCCGTGGCGTTCCACCACCCCCCCTCCCCCCTCCCCCCCCCTCCCCTCCCCTGGCATTAGAGACTTATTTTCTAATATTCTTCTAGATCTAAGTTGGACGTTATTTAGATCTAGTGGAGTTATCATGTAGGTTTGAAAATTTTGCCCTTCCATATAGTAAACTGGTTGTGAACTTTTATTATTATTTGGATTTGGAAGTGGTTGGGCATGCAATTTATTTGGTATTTGGGGAAATGGTAATGAAAGTTGTGGATTCAAATTGTGAGGTTGAGTTTGTTGAATAGGTCGAGGATAATATTTTGGAGGAAAAGTAGGATATGATTGCTGAAATTGTGGATATTGAGGCTACTGAGGATATTGAGGGAATTTTCCATAACGATTTTTCCATCCTTGTGACCAAGGTTGTGGCCAAGATTGCCAAGGCATTGGGGTAGTACAATTACTTTGCAAAGATTGTGCAAATGGTTGGGGATTAAAACCTTGAGCTGTATTTGGCTGTGGATTCTACTAAGGTCTTTTAGCAATAAAATAGAGAGGGTTTACCTGATTTGGTATTCATTCTTCTTGATAAACAACTTTAATACACGGTATTGAGGGACATTTTTTTGTATCATTATTTTCCGCACAAATAACACAAGTTTCTATACTTTTTAAATTAAGAGAACATTCTCTCAAGGCATGTTTCTTTTTGCATTTAGGACAGAAAATGGACAATGCAACATTTTCAGCTTTTTGCTTATTTTGTATTTTAAGGGTGTCAATTTGTTCATTAAGAGTCCCTAAAATATATGTTTAAAAGTTATCAAGCAAATTTCCTAATTCTTCTCTACTTACTGTCCCACCTACAGATTTATTAATCCTTGATAGAAGAGGATCTCTTGGATTTTTCCCAGTTCTTGCTTTGCCTCTTGAAATATGTATGCACAACTCACAAATTTCTCCTAGTGATAACTGAGAAATGTCTCCCTTACCCATTAGATTGAGAAGATCAATCCATTCATCTCTAATTTATTTTAATAAGAGAGATTTCAAAGTTTCCTCATCTAGATTATTCAGTTTTTCCCTTTTTACATTGTAAGCAAATCTTTCAACGAAATCTTCAAGATTTTCATCTTCCTTTTGTATCATTTTAAAGACTTCATCTTTAATGTTATGGGGCATACAATAATCCTTATATTTCTCTAAGAATGAAATTTTCATTTGTTCCCATGTTCTTATTGGGTTTATTCCTAAACCCATAAACCATTTTGATGTTGTATCCTTAAGGGTTGCAGGGAATTATTTCAACTTTTGAGCATCATGTAGATAATCATATGATATACACAAGACTTAAAATTCAAAGAGAAATGTCTCAGGGTCTTTTCTCCTTAACCTATGAAGGTTTGGAATCATAGAGGGTAATATATTTTTCATTGTTACAGTTGTATCTTCATCGAGGATTTGGAATCCAAAAAGTTCTGGATTTATATTCTCTTCTCTTCCTCTTCCTCCATCTCTTCCACATCCTCTTCCTTGTCTTCCACCTCCTCTTCTTCCTCCAATGCTAGGTTGTTCACCATTTAAATTATGTATCTCTCCTTCCCCTTCTCTAATCATTGTAGATTCTTCAGAACTAATATAGGGTTTTGCTTCTTTTTCTATGATTGGGTTTTCAATTTCCTCTAGTTCCTCTAGTTTTTCTATCTATGGTTTGAAGTAGGTCTAGTCTTCCTCTTCTTTAGTAGGAACTTCCAACTCTTGATCTAGAAGTTGTTCTCCAGTTGAAGATAGGAAAATTATTCCTGTTGTTGGGGATATGGGATCTTCTTCGATTACAACTTATGTTGATGAAGTTGGTGAAACTTTAGGTTGGATTTCGGATCTTAATACCTTGGGAAGTCTATGTAGACCTGCTATGGATGGAATTCGAGTTTGTATGGGTGATGTGACACTATGAGGTCATGGTGGAGTAAGTGATGTTGTTGGAATTAAGCTCTTTCCTCTACCTACAAATCTACCCATAGAGTCTATTTCCCTATGCATATCATGTTTTTTTTATAAATAAATCAAGGCTTCTATTTACACTTCCCCGAAAACGATGCCAAAATGTTTAGTCAATTCAATGTTCTTAAATTGCTTACATAAATTATCGAGCACTATATATGCTAGAATCCCTTTTGTGTTTATTCATATAATGATTGTGGATGTTTTTCTTAAGGATTTTCTTTGTTCCTATGCTTTTAATGAAAAATAAATATTTACAATACAATCAACTCTTGAAAAGGAAAGTAAGACAAGCTATAATGATCCTCTTTAACTGACTACTGTTAGTTACTATGTAAAATGATAAAAACAAAGTTATCTAAACTAATGTTCTAGAAAGAAAATTACTTCTATTCTAAAAGGAATTAATTCTATTCAAAGACAAAATTTATAAAGCAATCTATATTAAGATCTACGCACTGCAATTAACAATCTTAATTGAAATAATAAAAACAAAAGTAGAAAGAATATGATCTAAGCAAACATAATTACTTATGAAAGGAAGGATATTTATGTACACAATCCTATTTTAGAAATCATGTAGATGATTTGAAATCAACAAAACAAATGAAAATCTGTAAATGAAACTACGATAAATGCAATTCTGGAGAAACGGGTTCTGGCGATGGCAACCCTCTGCAACAGAACTACAATGGGTTAATCGTTATGGTTATCATGGGTATGAGGTACTGAAAATGCCGACACCTAGCCTGCAGCTACCCCTAATAGGTTTTCTTATTCGCCGTGCCTCCTCTCCCCTCCATTTACCTGCCTTAGCCTTCATTTACACTTTCATTGCACCATTTTTACACTTTCATTGTTCAGGGTTTTCGGTCTTCTTTGTTTGCGCTCTGGAGGGTTTTGCTTTCACCCTCCCTTCTCCCAACAGTTAGGCTCATGTGCCTACCCCGGCTCCCCTGGCGTTCTACCCCCCCCCGCCCCCGAGGTTTTCGTCCCTAATTTGGATCGTTTCCGTTGCTGTTGTCAGTGCCAGTTTCCCGTCGGCATCTGGTTTCGAGGTATAGCATTTAACAGTGCAGTTGTCACTATGGACCTTGATGAAGTAGATTATTCAGAGGATCCTCTAGTGGAGGGCTCCATCTGGCAAACCTCTTTTGCTGCCTCTGAAGGTATGTATAGCGAGGACCTTTCTGCTAATATTGTTGATTATCCGCATCCCTCTGGTCCTGTTCTCCCCACCTCCGGTTTTCCGGACGAACCCTCATCCTGGTCGCAGTTTTCTGTGCCATCCCCGGCTACCCTAGGGTTCCTATCAGACTGCTTCCAACCCTCTCCGGATTGTGCGGGTCCTTCTGCTCCGCCGGATCCCTTGTTGGCCCCTCTTCCCGGCTCGTCATCTGACCCCCTCTAGCCATCCGCCCCCCGGTCTCTGCACCTTCCATTCCCTCAGGCAGCTTTACATCGATCCCTCTCCTCTCCGAAGCCATCTCTTTCAACTCCCCCATCCCAAACCCTCCGCCCTCGCCCGCGGCCCCGGAAGCGGTGAGGACCTCTGCTCCCCCTAGCCATCCCCCCTCCCACCCCTTGAAGAAACAAAGGGTTTTCAAATCTCAGCTCTTCGACATTATTCTTAGACTTGAGGAAGATATCCAGTGGGGGGACATGATGGACTATGCGGACAGGGTTCTCATAGGTCGCATCAGAGGGAGGAACTACTCGACGGCTCGTCTGAAAGCCTGGGCCACGGAAATATGGGGACAACACTTGGCGGATATCCCCTTTGTACAGACCTTCGTCCGAGGGTGGTTCGCATTACGCTTTGCAAGGGCTGACCACACCAGTTGGGTTCTCTCTTCTTTCTGGCACTTTGAGAACGCTCTTGTACTTCTCAAGCGCTGGACTCCCCTCTTCGATCCGGAGACGGAACAAATTGGGGTCGGCCCGGTCTGGATAAGGCTCCCCGGTTTACCCCTTCAATACTAGTCAGAGGAAATTTTTAGGAAAATTGGGAACTCCCTCGGCACATTCATGGATTTTGACAAGTCTTATCAAACCACGGGGATGATGGCATATGCTAGAATCCTTGTTCACCTAGATACCAGAGGCGGCCTACAGGAATTCATCACTATTCAATGGAGGTCCTTTTCGTGAAAACAACCACTTGATTATGAAGGTATCCCCTACCGCTGCAGACGATGCCACCAGGTGGGTCATCTTTACAAGGCTTGCCCTCTCTTACAGAAACTGAAGCAGGCTTCACAGGACCAGGATCAGGAATTGCCAGCGGAACAACATCCTCCGCTTGTGGCAGAGACTCAGCCGACTGAACATAACAAGACATCAGACACAGTGGATGTGCCACCTGGTCCAGCTCCGAAGAAGTGCGGCAAGACTCCTTTGCGGCCTCCCTCTCCTCCACTGACACGTTCCAAGGCTGCAAAAGGTGACGTCTTCTCTTCGGGTATGTCTCCTTCCCCCTTTATCTCTGCATCTCATCTATCGGCTTCTATTTCGTCGCACTCTCCCCTTACATCTTCCCTGGATTTGTTCCCCCCTCCCCCTTCCTTATCTGGCCTCTCTCTGGGCTCACATCCGCCCCCCTCTCCCCGCCGACCCCCCCCCTCCTATCCTGCCCCATCCCCTTGCCTCCCCCTATTTACACCACCTGCTCCCTCTCCTCCGACCCATCCCCTTCCCTCCCGCCCCCCTCCCCCTCGGTTAACTTTGCCCCGAGGTATTCCACCTGCTCGAGAGCAAAGGAGAGGCCCCCGGATGCTGTAGGTCTTGATGTGGAGTCCCCCCTGACTTCGCCCAAACCCGCAAGAGGTAGACCCTCCAATCTTCACAAGGCGAAGGACCAAGCTGGGCTGGAGGTCGCCCAGGGCAAACAGAAAACTATTGAAAGGGTTCTTAGAGCAAAGGACACCCTCCCCCCCCTCCCTCCATGAAGCTTGTCTCCTACAACTGTAGAGGTTTGGCTAGCCCTGAGAAAAAATTAGCCCTGAAGCGACTATTACTCTCTGAGATGGTCGACATGATCCTTTTACAAGAGACCCTCTGTATGGCTGACACGATCATTCCCCTCATGAAATCTTGGTTGCCTGACTGGACCTTCCATGCATTGGATGCCTCTGGGCGATCTGGGGGGATTGCCATGGGTTTCAAGAACAGAACTATTGATATAAAGAACATTTGGGGAGGTGAGGTATTTATTGGAGCTGATATTTCCTCCAAAGATTTGGAGAGGGAGATTCGAGTCATAAATGTCTATGGGCCCTGTCAAAACAGAGAGACCCACTAGAGAAGGCTTCTCAGCACCTCTCTCTTCCAGGCAGATAATGTAATCCTTGGTGGCGACCTGAACTTCTCCTTGGGGTTCATGGAATCATGGGGCCATATGGCTCAGATAGACCCGCTATCTGATGTTTTCCTGCAATTACTCGAAGACCATCTCTGGATTGACATCCCCTCGGCAAAAATACAGCACACCTGGAAAAACAATCGTTCTGGTAGCCAAAGTCTGGCTCGGAGACTGGACCGTTTTCTCATTAAGGAAGCCTTTTATGCCAGATTTCCATGCGCTAGGCAATGGGTAGGCAATGGCGGTATCTCGGACCACCGGCCCATTTTCCTGGAACTGGATGATAGCTCACCCAAGATCTCTGCCCCTTTCAAATTCAACTCCATCTGGCTTAGGGATCCCTCCTACATCAGTTTGGTCACTGAGTACTGGTAATCTCACCCGATCACAGGGGAGCTGGATCCGGCAAAAGGGTTTGTTAAAAACCTCAAGGAGCTTAAAGGTCTCTCCAGGAGATGGGTGCACAAGAAGAGGGAACAGGAGGATATTTGTCTCAAGCTTGCCGAACAGGCCATCTCTCAATTTGAAGAGAAATCGGAGGGCACCTTCACCTCCCTCGAGCAAAAGGAACAATATATCCATCTGATCAAGCAGAGAACCCAAATTCTCAAGGACAGAGAAGGAAGCTGGCGTCTTAGAAGCAGAGCGACCTGGCTCAAGGAAGGAGATGATAACACCAAGTTTTATCACCGCTTCGCGAATGGGCGAAAGGCCATCAACACCATTTGGGAGCTCCAGAATGACCAGGGATACAAAGTTAACACCTCCAGAGAATTGGCTGCCCTAGCCAGCTCTCATTTCAAAAGCATATACTCAGCCTCCGGTGAGGCCAACATTCTGGAGGTAATGCGCACAGCAGAACTTTTCCCCCGATTTGTTGAGGGGGATGAGGCAGATGAACTATCCAAGGAGGTATCCCTGGGGGAACTTGAAGCCACCATCAAGGGCTTTCAAAGAGACAAGAGCCCAGGGCCTGACGGCTGGCCTGCTGAATTCTACCTGGCTTTTTTCGACATCCTGGGCCACGACCTGCTAAGGGTGGTGGAGGACTGTCGCCTCTCAGGAAGAATGTCTCCAGCTATAAAATCCACCTTCATCGCCCTCATCCCCAAAGCTGACAAGCCCTCCTCTTTCAATGATTTCCGCCCCATCTCTCTGTGTAACTGCCTGTACAAAATCATAGCCAAAATCATTGCTAATTGGCTTAAGCCCATCCTCTCGGCTCATATCTCCTCTGAGCAGTTTGCTTTCCTTCAGCACCGACAAATCCATGAGGCAGTTGGAACCGCTCAGGAGCTCCTCCACTCTATGCACACTAAGAAGCTGAAAGGCATGATTCTGAAGGTGGATTTAACAAAGGCTTTCGACAGAGCGAATTGGCTCTATATCTGTCTGCTCCTCACACACCTGGGTTTTCCCTTCCTATTCATCAAATGGATTATGAGTTGCGTCACAGATGTCACTTACAATGTTCTATTAAATGGAGCTCCCACTCCTTTCTTCTCGGTCGAAAGAGGCTTAAGGTAGGGATGCCCGCTCTCCCCCCTACTCTTCCTCCTCATCATGGAAGGCCTCAGCAGATCAATTGGAGCCAAACACAGCAGGGGCAGGATTGTGGGCATCAAGATCACAGAAAATTGCCATTTAACGCACCTTCTGTTTGTGGACGATGTCCTCATCTTCTTGAACGGCAACATCGGAGACACCACTGTCCTACAGCATGTCTTTGAACTCTTCCAGAAGGCAACAGGCATGGCTATCAACATCCACAAGTCCACTCTGACTGCTACAGATTGCTCCCGGCAAGAAGTACAATTTTCCCTCCGTCGTTTCCCTTTCACTCTACTTTCTTTGGAGGAAGGTCTGAAGTATTTGGGTTTTCGACTGAAGGCCCTGGGCTACAAAATTGCGGACTGGACCTGGCTCATCTCTAAGGTAGAAAAGCGACTAAACAATTGGTACAACAGATACCTTTCACGAGCTGGCAGGTTGGTCCTCATCAAAGCTGTATTGGAAGCAACCCCAGTTTACTGGATGACCTTGGCTTGGATCCCCAGGGGAATTCTAGCAAGGCTCAAAAGTATCTGTAGCAGCTTTCTATGGAAGGGAAAAAAGCAGGGTAGCCTCTTTGCTTGGGTTAAGTGGGACACCATCTCTCGACCCAAAAAATGGGGAGGATGGGGCATCAAGAAATTGGACATCTTTGCCAAAGCTCTGGCAGCAAAATTGGGATGGTAGATCATAACTACATGGAGTCTCTGGACAAAAGTTGCCCATGCTAAGTACATCTCTCCATCTAGCTCTATGGACTGGATCAGGCAGGACCACCGTAACACCAACAACATTTCCTCCATCTGGAAGGCGGTACTAAACTCACTCCCCCTCATCCGGGAGGGTCTAACATGGAGGATTCGAGAAGGAAATGCTGTTCGTATTGGGGTCGACCCCTGGATTGGATGTGGGAACGCTCACAGGCTCCCGGCTGAAGTGTTGGGTTTCCTGGCGGATCATGGATACACACACCTATGTCACATTGCCGATTCCACAAATTCCACCTTATTTCAGCAGGCCTGGAAATCGGCCCAGGACCTACAACTTCCGGCCCAATGGCAACAGGCCTGGGATTTATTTACTGATGCCCTCACACAAGCTCACATTAGAATCACTGAAGGAGAAGATGAAATTGTGTGGGCTCATGCCAAGAACGGCAGATACTTGCCAAAGGAAGGGTACTTAAAGCTCATGGAAGCTCACAAACTGGAAAATCTAGAACCATGGTGGAAGGCTCTTTGGAAATTAAAAGCGGCCCCCAGAACGCGAGTACTCATGTGGTCCATCCTTTTCAACAAAGTACCGACCGGCCTGAACTTGATGAAGAGATCCTTTCATGGACCTTTCCGGTGTCACCTGTGCAGATGCAATGAGGAAAGCACTGAACACCTCTTCCTGGATTTCCCTATTATCTCTGAGCAATGGAACCTCAGGCACAGTACCCCCACCTTCAGGGTTGGCGCGGGGGAAACCTCCGAGAGGCTTGGCTTTGCTGGCTTGGTGGACACAACGGAAAGGACAGAAATCTGTCGCTGCTGATGAGCTGGGCCTTTTGGACAGCTCGAAACCGAGCCATTTTCGAGCTCAAAATCCCCCACTGGCCTTCAATCAGATCCCGAGTCATAGCTGATTTTGACTCTATCCCTGAGGATCCCCCTCAGCCTCCCCCTAGGAACCTCCACCCGGAATCCATTGACAAATCATACCCATGGGCCTATTTTGACGGGTCAGCCCAAGATGAGGGCTGCGGAGGGGGAGCCATCCTCTACCTTAGTGACTCCCACTGCTTCAAACTCCAAATGCACCTGGGCAGAGGCACAAACAATTTTGTTGAGCTTGCCACTACAAAACACCTCCTTCATTTTTCCCTTGAGAAAAATTGCACCCAGCTCCAACTCTTTGGGGATTCCAAACTCGTCTGCGACTGGCTCAATAGATCATCTCATTGCTCTGCTTTCTCATTGACGCACATTTTGGATGAGGCTCATAGATTGATAGCATCTTTTGATAACTTTGTATGCCGTCACATCTACAGGGAGCGCAACACAGGGGCAGATCACCTTTCAAAGGAGGCAGCGCGCCGGTAGGAAGAGGACTGGTTAATACAGGAGAAAATTGATGGCACTTTCCATCAATATTATCACAGGCCTTTCATGGACTGGCACAGGCACCTGGAGACTTAAAAAACTCTATCTTTTTACTTTCTTCATGGGTTTTTCAGTTTTTGTACGCAGTCTAATTTTTGTACATACCGGCTATAGAACTTCTGTTAAAACAATCTAGTGTTATTACTTTTTTGAGACAACAGGACCTCCCTGCGTGGAGAATACAGTTTCACTGCTCTTTTTTTGTCGTTGGTTATTTTTGAAAACTCTGATAAACAACAGCATCATTGAGATTTACATGACCTCCCTGCGTGGAGAGTATAGTTTCTTTCTGTTGGCGGTTTCGTCAAACAGTCTGGTGAGGCAACCAGCCTCAATATGAATATGCTATGGCATCTACAGAATGTAATTTCTCTTTTACTAATAGAAATTACGACTTTTTCCAAGGGAAAAAGATAATGCAATTCTGGAAAAATAATGAATTGAACTAAATTGAATAATAAGAAAATGAATGAACCTCGACTATCTGCAGGGGCCCTCCACAAAACTGCAGGTTTATAACTCTATCTCAACAGCTAACTATGCATGATATTCATGAGAATACTTCTTCAATTAAAAAGGAACAAAGTCATGAAACTTCAGACTCTCAATTACAAATTACATATATGTCTGTGTATCTTGTTTTTTGTTTACAAAGATATATATATATATATATAGCATTCGCGCCCAACAATTTTGAGACTTTCATGTCTTAAAAACTTAAAAACAATCCTAATCTAAATGCTAATCTGATAATGGAGATTTTAACGTTTCTCAACAATTTGATATTTGGAAAGCTAATCAAAGAGTCGTGATTGACTTGAACTCTCGCTGCTCTATTCATCCACGCATTGACCTGCTTCCTTGACTGTGCCATTGGGTGATTCCCTTGATGATTTGGCTCGGGAAAATAGGATGAGATCCATGAGGAGATCATTCCCTATCTTCCCATGTGCTTCTTTTTCTTGGCCGGTGTACTGGAATCCAACAAACCATGGAGATAGTTGCGGAATCATAAAACAACTGCAGATTCGTGTTAATTCTGTAGCTATTACAATCTTTAACTTAATAATAAGGCACATTAGTAAATATGAAAAATAAGAAATATGAGTACCTTACCATGTCAAAATATATCATTTTACTTTTGAGTTGATTGTAGTGATGAAAATAGAAAAATGGATGGAAATGGTGTCAAAAACAGAACAATCATGAGACTCTACACCAACACTAAGAAACAAATTATTTAACTAACCAACTTGTTTCCTTTGAATTTCAAGTATGGGTCAAGTTTCCTAAGATTCCAATGTACTTATGGAAATTTTGTTGTTGTTTATTATCAAGTTGTGTAATTTATTTGCTTGGAGGTTCTTAAACCATAATATCCTTAATTATGGCCCAAAACCTAAATCAAGTGTATTTATCCAAGGATCTAAACCAAAGCATGATTTAGTGTCATTGTAAGAACATGGATTTGAAGGTGATTTATCAAAGTGTGCCCAAAGCTTGGTTAATTTCCATGATAGGCCCTACCATATCAAATAATGTTTGCTCCTTTCAAGGGATTACCTAGAATTCAAGTCCAATATTCCTCTTCTACCTCAATGAATAGTTTAGGTAGATTGTTCGGTTGATATTATTAAAAAAATAATGGTGAGAATTATAAGAATTAACAAAAGGGATTCCCCACTTAATTTTTCCCTCCAAACCCCAACCCAAAATTCCTCAAAGCATCACACTTCTCCAATTCCAAAGTATCCAATACCTATGTCAATGTCTTGAGGTATTCAATTATATTAGTATGGTACAAAATACTAAATAAGGGACATGCCACTTTCATTTCTAGTTAGCTAACAATTAAGCTGTCACAAAGCATTGAATTTTAAATTGTGTGGTAACATGTAGAGATATAGGAATAAGGAGAGATGATTATCACCTCCTTATCTTCCTATATCCCTTTCCTCAAACTCTACTATGGTTTTAAACACAATACACATGGAGCATGTCGTTGTTAGGTAGAGAATAGTGATGGTTATGTTGGGGAGGAGAGTGGAGTTAAGGTACCTTTGGAGAATAGTCCAACTCTATTTTACAAAGATTCATTTCAGGAATTATGGCTTGAAAAATCTACCCTGCCTCTAGATTTAGTGGCGGGATGACTTCAAATTTGCAATGGAGGCATCTCACCTATTATTTAAACTTTTCTTAAGTAAAATATGTTGCTTGAATGACACATTATTTAGAGTTTTGATGGCCTACCAAATAGTCCAAGCGTCAAGTAATCATACCTAGGAAGACTGAGTGAAGGTGTCGGAAACAATTAACCTTATGAATGTCAAGTAATGATCCCATACACCCACAAACTTTTGTCCTGGGTGTAGTTTCTTCCCACAACCACCACCTATAAGGAAATTTTAATTAAAAATGGCCACTAAGGTTGCATTCTATAGTGGGGCCAAGAGAATCTCAATTTATGGGTGTCAACTTAGGACCCAAATTATCGACCAAGAGTTGGGAGATTCAAGGGGAATTATTAGATCCAAATTCTTAGCCTCACCCCCTTCACAAATCTCTTCTCACACTAACTTTGGCCATTGGATTATGAATGATTTCAAACTCCAATGGTCAACCACTATGTCTCAATGTATAGTAGCCAGTAGGAGTTATTTAGATGTTTATCCCAATATCTCTAACCTAAATATTAGTTTTTTTTTGGTGCCCAAGTGGGCTTAATGATGTGTTAGATTATGGTTAATTCTAGAGGCTTGGATTGGGTTCTTGAACCAAGTGTTAAATTTAGTGGTGTGGAAATGTATGCAAGTAAGGTGTTTTATTGTAGGCTTTAACCTTGTACATAAATTACCTTCAAACGAATTCTTCAAACTGAAAAATAAACAATGGCAAGAACAAAAAACAAATATACATAGAGATCTTCCCTTGGACCCCAAAACCGAGACTACCAGATTGGTTTTTCATTATATTCCTTTCAATGTTACAATACATATATATACATGTCAAAGAATTCATAAACCCCAATCCATTAACCCTAGATTATAACATAATCGTAGTTCCCTTAACGAAATCTACAAAATACCATGGGCAGAAAACCATCATGACCAAAACCATGGGAAAAACCCATGCAAAAAACCAAGGGTAGGTTTTCCTACCATCTTTGGGTCCGCCCCTCATCCTTGGTTCCATCCAACTATTATTGGGTCCACATAAAAAAAATCTCAAGGTGTTGCCCCGAACCTCATGCAGGGGGGCTACCGCCCCCTGCAAACCCCCCGACAGGGGGGGGGGGGGGGGGCTTCCGCCCCCATGTGACCCCTCTGCTGCTCCCGGTGCAATGTACATCATGTGCACCTAGTCGTGGAAAGAATATAATACTCACCCAAAATTTATAACATGTAAAATAAATTACTTGCAGTAAAATAAAAAGCTACGTAAAATGAAAAGTAGTAAATAACAACAAGATAATTTATTTGCAAATGATACCACTCAATAGAAAACAAACTACCCTATAAGGATTTTTTGCAAGCAAATATGGGTGTAAAATAGGAAGAAAGGAGGCCAAAATGGGAGGATAATGAACTAATAACAACAACAACTTCAATATGTCACTAACATACAACCACTTTCTACAATAATAACAACAAATAAATTGTGGTTTTATGCTTCTACAAATCCTATTTAAGAGCTATGAATGAAGGGGGTTCCAAGGAGTAAACAAAATAGAGGCCATTACTAACTAAAAGTGAGGGTTTCTTAGCTAATAAACTCTAAGGATGAACTTAGCCAATAAATTTAACGAGGAACTAAGTGAATGAATCTCAAAATGATTATGAGAGGGTTTCTACTAGTCTGCAGTAACAAACTTCCTAATTGGTCACCAAGATCCAACATGATGGAGAAGTTCTAAAACCCATTTATGGGTATCTTTATTTCTCCTCAAATTTGGGTACCAAAAATATCAAGGATTTCTAGAGGCTTATTGTTAATACGAACCCTAAAATTACACAACTGACATATAACTATAAAAAAGGGGAAAATTATACAATTTTCAAAAAATTGTGTAGTGGATAAAATAACATGTTCTGACATTTACATTGTATATTCTAAGGCAATAAATGCATTATTTCATCTCAATTATAGGGCTAAAAGTGTATTGGCATTCCCAGGGCTTGTGTTGTTGGGATCTACTCTGGAACTTTCATTTTTTGACCTACCAAGACCTGTAAACTGTAAACCTCACATGAAGGCTAAAAAGAACCCAAATAATCCAAAAATTACTAAAAATGGAGAATAAATGAGTGAGTAAAGAGAATGGTTACTCACGTCACACAACCCAATATTTGAAAATTTTTAGATCCCCAATGTAATCACTATTTTATTGGTAGCTTCTTGTAGTAAGGGTTAGTAAAACACAAAAAACTAATGGTTGTACCTAGCCCAATATTTAATTATAAGGATTGAACTCAAACCTATGGAATTAGTGATTGTGTATTAAACGTTACTATTTATAAATATAAGTAAAATACCTAAAACAATAAACATACATATGAGGATGGAGCTCATGCAGAGCATTATGGTTTCTTTCATATGTGGATTTTCACCATGCGGTGTTGTTGGTCACGAACTCGAGACATGTATCAAAGGTGAGATATGGCAAGGAGATGTAGAACCTAGCTTTCCTCAGGGCAATGCACATTAGGTGCATTTTCTTATGTCTTCTCACTACATACCTCCCACGGTCTACAAGAGAAAGTGAATGCTCAGTCTAGTAGAAACCACCCATGACTTGGCTCTTTATGAGACTTAAGCCACATAAATTGTTTTGAATAAGGGCTCAAAATTTTGTATCTTCGATAGAGTTTTGACTATTTTAGGGTGGTCATAGTAGGAAATCCCTTTAGGGTTGATATTAAAAAACCCTCTCCCTTCAGCTGAAGACTCATTTGTTTGCACATACTTGAAGGAATTATGGCCCATGGAGGGGAAGACGCATGTGCACAAGTGTCATTCATTTTTACAAGGAGACCCCACTCACTCTAATAGTCCCGAGTTGAAAGAAATACAAGATTATAATCAGGGAATCTTTCATATTTTCATTAAAAATATTAATGGGAAGTACTCCCTATTCTGGATTGGGTGTTCAAACTCAATCAAAAATCTGAAACAGTGCATTAAGAATAGGATGGGAATCCCTACAAATTCTCAGTGTCTGAAGGGAAAATTCCTTAGGATTTTTCCCATATAAAGGACTACACATCACAAGGAACTCTACCATAATCATGAACCTGAGGCTACGAGGAGGAGTTACACAACCCAAAAACTCTAGCGGATCTAATGCCTACAAGGATGCAGTCAAAGGAAAGGCTTTCAACCTAGCATACAAGCCTCAATACAACCTAGGACCCTATATTGTAAAACAAATGAAAAAAGGGTTTATCATGTAAGTCAATCTTCCATAAGTAAACTACATTTTTTCTACTGTCCAATCCAAGGTTTATATTTGCAGGTTCAATGATTTTTGGACTAGACCTGATGCTTTACACCAGTGGGTATTTTCATCATGGATCTTAAACTATGATATATATTTATGTTCCAAAGGTTTTTTTATTGTCCAATTTGATACTTAGTAAGACTTGGAGAAAGTATTAAATGAGGGGTTATGGTTTTGGGGAGGAGCGAGGCTCTTCATCACCCCTTGGTTCCCAGATTTTGATGTCACAAAAGTGGTGGTATCAACAGTGATGGTTTGGGTGAGGCTACAAAATCTACCCCTACCTTTCTGGCACCACAAGGTTCTATATGAAATCAGAAACACCCTAGGAAAATTCAAAAATCTGGACCTCAAAAGAATAGAGAAAGATCTATTTATCTTTGCTGGAATCTATGTAGAGATAGACCTCAAAAAAGGTCTACATGATCACGTTCAAATAACACATAAAAATGTATAGTAGATGCAAGTATTAGATTATGAGAGCATGACATTCAAATGTCAAAATTTCTACCAAACAAGACACTTGCAAAAAACATGTCCATAGGAAAAAAAATATCGCCAAAAAGAAAAAGGGGCAGGCCCACAAACCAAAAGGATAGTAGTCCTCATATCTCCACTTCATAAAAGAACAAGAATAAGAAACCATATAAAAAACTCCAAACAAAGCAGAAGTGGCTACTCAGGACCATAATGGAATCATATGCCACTCACAAAATGACATTAAAGTACAAGAGATTGTTGTAGCTGCTACAACCACCCTCCAAAATTTTGCTCATGCTTTTATTTTGGGGCCTCCCTTTTGTCCATAGGAGATTAGCTTTCACTTTCATCAAATAATCATGCTATGATAAAATATTTATCTTTCATGATTTGTTTGTGATGTATTGATCCTGGTTTGATATCTCTTGACTTAACCTTACAAAATTGTTGGACTTTCCTCCAGAAACTGCACAATCTTGGAAGGCAGACCAACCTTGCCTCCAGAAACTGTGCAATTCTTCTTGGCAAAGCAACCTTGAGCTTAGAAATTGTGTAATACTATATTCCAACCCAACCTTAATCCCGGAAACTATGCAAGCCTTCCTTGAGCTCAAAAACTGCACAATGCATTGAGTTAAGAAATTTCCTAGTCCTTGGGAATTGAGCAGTCCTTCTTGGTAGTGCGACTGCCTGGTTCCTGAAAAATAAAAAGCATCCCTAGAAAGTAAGGAGTCTCTAATTAGTTTCTTGAAGGTGGCACACTTACTATTTTTGGAACTTTCCACCAAGTGTTGCTTTTTCCTTTATTTTAAACATAAACATCATAAACCCTAATCGGTCTAGATTTATATAATGGATGCCCCTACAACTCATTTTTACAATTGATCATGGAGCTCTAGCATTCACAAGGAGATCAAGGAGCCTTCGGTGGAGTTTGTGACGCTTTTCTGGGTATGTTTTTCTCTTATCGTCTTTTGTCACTTTTTCTGTCGCTTTTGTTGCTTGGCTTCTGTGAGTGTTGTTTTGCATGTTTATTTTCATGGTTGATAGTGTTTTAACTTATATTAGATTGTACAAGTGTTGGTTCAGTCCGACATTTTCCTTTTACAAGTGTTGCGTCAGTTTTCTTGTTTTTCCCCATTAGTGGTCTTCATTTCGACAACTCTCCATGCATGTTTGTTTTTACTTTTGCATGTTGATATTCTACACTTGATTTGCACTGGTTCATATATCCTTAGTCATATTTTCACTCTAAATTGCACCATCAATCAAATCTTCCAGTTTCCCACACACTTACTAGTCATATCTACTCATCCCTTAGTTAGTGTTTGCCTTGTCTAGCTGGGCATTGCGCAAGTCCAACGCTCAAGCTATCAACTTGGCCTCTAAGACTACGCAATGTGTAGTACCTAACTGGCCCTACTGTGCATTGTGCAGTTCCAGTGATCCAAACTTAAAAATGAACACAAAAAATTACAGATATAACCATAAATACAGAGATGCAACATAAATAACACTTCATTTCAATAATAACATAATACTGAAATATGCTTACAAACATAATGGAAATAAACTAACTTGGGCAATGGAAGCTTATCTCCGATAAGAGATGTGGTAGATACATGCCTCAGAATTGTGTTATAATGAGGCTCAAGGGCCTATTTATTATTGAACAACAAGAGAAAACTTTAAAAAACCAAAACCCTAACCCCAGGAGATGTAACACCAAGAGTTTGTAGGCCCCGTTGGGGTTAGTTGGGCATCCAACTTCCCGGGGTGGTAACTTGGTCATATTAATTCAGTTTGGTACGTACGATACCTTGTTGGAAAGGTCTCTCCGAGGACTATAGGATTTGTGGTAGTCCCTTGAATTTTGTGATGTGCCTACAGTGGACCTAAAAAAACATTGTTTAGGGGGTTAAAACTACTCCGGAAGTTCAGAACCTGAAAAACTGCTAAAAATAGTAAATATTAAAATAAACAAGGAAACAAATGAAACTGACTAGAGGTCTAGGTGGAATAGGAGGGTGGCCACCAATATTCACCTGGATCATTCGTCCCCCTTAGGAAGAAATGGTCCCCATTGTGTGAAGAGTCTCTATGAGGTGAGGAAATTTTTGTTAAACCTGGTCCCTAGTGAAGGAGTTGGCCTACTTTGAAAACTTGATATAGCTGAATCCTCTATTGGAGAGTGTTATTTATCTATGTGTCCATGATTTGATCAATTGTGGCCTGCTCCATGTAGTCTAGGTTGAGCTCTGTTGGTGTGAGTTGTTCTTCAATGTCAGATGTGTCCAACAATGGTGGAAAGTATGGTTGATGGCGGTCTACATTGAATACTAGGTGTAGAGCAAGGAATTGTGGGATGATGAGCTCGAAGGAATTATCATCAACAACCTTGGTGATGGTGTATGGCCCATATCAGAGCAGACGAAGCTTACGATGGGGTCTAGCAAGGCGCTCCTTCCGCAAATCTAGCCAAACTTTGTCGCACACCTGGAACATGTGTTACACTCGATGTTGATCATGGCGCTTCTTGTACTTAGCATTGGCTCTATCCAATATATCATGGACCTCTTGGTTGATGTGTTGAATGTTCTCAATGAATTTGTTAGCTCTGTCGGGTTTGGACTAGGTGTGAGCCGATTTTTCTTGAGTGGCTGCAAATGGTATGGCCACATTAATGGGAAACAATGGATGAAATCTCAACTCTACCTCAAAAGGGTTGTGGCCCGTTGAGCTGTGGAGAGCTCTATTGTAGTTATGCTAGACATAGGGGAGAATTTCATCCCATTACATGGAAGTTTCGAGTTTTACATGTGTAGAATGTGTACAATCATCTTGTTAACAACCTATATTTGACCATTAGTTTAGGGATGGAAAGCCATGGACTTAGTAAGTTTTGTACCTAGCATCAACTAGAGATTTGACCAAAATGTACTCAGGAATATATTGCCCTGATTTGAGACAATGGACTGTGGAATCCAAAAGTGTACCCAAACTCGCTCAAAGAAGAGCTTAGCAGTTGCCTCTGCTATGATACTCTTCTTGTAGGCCGCCATGATGTCCATCTTCGAGAACCTGTAGACGACCATGAAAACACAGCCATTGCAGTGCTTAGTAGAAGGAATGCCTAACATGTAATCCATGGAGATAGATTCCCAAGGTCGACTATGAGTAGGTAGAGGAGTATATAAGCCTTTATTATTGATCGTTGGTTTGGAAATGATGCAGGCAATGTAGGATCTAATGTACTTCCCAACATCTTGATGAAGTTTCAGAAAATAAAAATATTTCGGAAATACCGTCACTGTTTTCTCTACTCCAAAATGTCCAATGACCCGACTATAGTGCGCCTTCCAAATCATCTTGGAGAACCCACTTGAAAGAACACAATTGTGAACCAGATGGCATAACAGTGTATCCTGAAGGTGAAAACTTGTAACTTTCTTCCCTTCCAAGAATGTCTTGTATGCGATGCCGAATTTTGGATTGCTCTGGTAATTATGTGGCCACTCCGAAGTCTCGTGCCCATAGGAGTCGAGCACAGTGATCAACACCATGGCTGGTGGTCAGTTGAGGTAGTATGAAACATTATCGGTGTTTCCATTCTTGTACTTAATGTTTAAATGGAATTATTATAGGTAGGTGGACCATTTCTGACTGTGATCGTTCTCCAACTTCGCTTGTGTCTGTATGGACTGCGAGGATCGGTGGTCTATGTGGATGATCATTTCCTTCCCCAAAATGTAATTCTTCCATTGACAGTAGGACTGCATAATGGAATACATTTCTTTCTCGTAAGTGGGATACTTTCAGACTATTTCTTAAAGTGTCTCACTGTGGTAAGCCACTAGATACCCCTGTCAAGTAAGAACTGCACCAATAGCTTCCTTGGAGGCATTTGTCTCAATCTAAAATGGTTGTTTTAGGTTTGGTAATGTGAGCATTAGTGTAGAGTAGAGGTGATGCTTCAACTTGAAAAACATCTTCTGTTGGATTTCGGACCAATTTTTTTTTTCTTTCGCTCTACCCTTGGTGACTTGACTTAAAGGCTATGTGATAAGAGAGAACCCCAGCATGAACCTACAGTATAAATTCGCAAGACCCAAAAATTTGTGGAGCTATTTTAGAGTGGTTGGGGCTAGCCAATCCCAAATGACTTGTATCTTGGTTGGGTCCACATGCACACCCTGCTCATCAAATGATGTACCCCAGATATTGAACCTGGGTCGCGCCAAAAGTGCATTTCTCTAAATTGGCACACAACTTGTACTATCGCAGGGTTTGAAGGACCTATCGAATATGGTGGAGGTGTTATTCCCAACTTTGGATGAAGATCAAGCTTTCATCTAAATACACCACCAGGAATGCATTGGTGAAGGGTCACAATATGTCATCCATCAATCTCATGAAAGTTGTAGGGGCATTCGTCAACCCAAAAGGCATTACCATTCATTCAAAATTTACCTCCTTGGATTTGAAGGCAATCTTCCACACATCAAAGGGTTCGATAGGCACCTTGTGATAGCCGAACTTCAAATCAATCTTTCTGAAATATTTGACCCCTTAGAGCTGGTCTAGAAGGTCATCAATCCATGGGGTTGGGTACCTATTCCAGACAAGGATCTTGTTCAGAGCCCGATAGTCAATACCAAGTCTCCATGTCCCATCCTTCTTCTGTACCAATACAATTGGGCTCCCATAGGGTGATGAGCTTGGCCTAATGTTCCCTTTCTACAACAACTCCTGAATTTATTTATTGATCACATCGTTCTCTAGAACGGAACATCGATAGATCGGTCCATTGGGTAGTGACGCACCCAAGGGTTAGATCGATGGAGTGCTTGACTTGACAGTGCAGAGGTACCCCCTGTAGGTGAGTCGAAAATGTCCCGTACTCCTCCCCAACCTTGTCCATTTGCTGCTATTGTGCGGTGGAGCCCTATCTGGAAGCCGTGGCCACAACCTTCTTCTTGTGCTGAGAGTGTATCATAAGGAAAATAAATTTCCTAGTTTGGGAAATAATATTACTGCATTGCTTTGCAGTGATCAAAGAGAGGATGGGTTACCTTTGGTATCCTGTACAACTTATTTCCCATAGTAATAATCACATAGTGAGGTCCACAAGTATGGCTGTCCTAATAATAAAACATGTCACTTCCACACAGTACCTCATTCGTGAAGGGCTTGATGTTGTAGGGAAGGCGACATTGCTGGCTAACGTGGAGATCTCATCCTTGGTGAAGCCACCCAATGGTGTATGGATGTGGATGTGCTGTCGTCGGTAGGCCCAACCACTTCACGACCTCTACTGAAATGAGGTTTTTTGGCACCCGCTATTGACAATGAACTAAAGCATAGAAACCTTCACCCACATCTATGAGTGGAAGAGGTGTTCCCCCTCCTCTGGATCTTTAAGCTCATTCTTCTGGATCTTGGTGGTGGCCATAGTGGCACTGGGCTCCGCATCAATGATCTGCTTCCATTTTTCATTCCCCTTGTTGAGTTTTGACTTATATTCTGAACTTGCATTTGATTCGGAAGCCTTTAGCTCTGCCATTAGTGACTGCTTGATACGACACTCACTTGTGTTGTGGGTGGAGCTCTTATGGAACTCACATCATTTTCATGTGTCCTTATTTAGCTTCGTGGTGTTTTTATTTGCTTGTGGCTTTGGCGGATTGTCCTTGGTCACCCCACCTTGGCTTTGGCCTTTTCTCTTTGGTTTGGGGATGCCTTTTCCTTTCTTTGGATTCATAGATCCAAAGTCTCACTTCTTCTATTTAAACTTCTTCTTGATCTTGATATCTTATCGGTATGATATGTGATGAGGCTCATCAATGGGTAAATTATATGCACCTTAATGCACCTCCAACTTACTAAAATAAACTTTTCTCATCATTCTTTACATTTTTTAGTTATATTTTTTTTAATGAGGAGAGTAAAGATGAGATGTCATTTCTAGTGGTCTAATGTGCATTGATTGCAGGTTTTGGAGCAAAGTTTGGCTAATTAAAGTGTAGGAAAATGAATGAAGAAAAGAAAGATGGATTCTAGGAGACAGGATCTCCCTCCCTAACTCCTCACTCACTCGAAGATTCCTCAATCAAACCTCATCAGCTCGGAGTTGCAAGCAGCCAAGTGATGAAGTTCAATGGCAGCCAAGTCAGTGACAATTGAAGACCAGTTGATCTCGAGATTAGAGCCGAGACTCCATAAATTTAAGGAAGTTGTTGGTAACTTCAGCTGTATAAATCAAGAAGGCTAGAGCCTCATTAGGATTCGGATTTTTTGTTCAAGATAGCTAAACAGATTTTGAGTTGAAGCATTGTAACCAAGCACTCTTATGTATGTCTGATTTTTTAATGAAAATGAGTAGCATTCCCTTGATACAGTACTGAGTTGACTCAAAGGGCTGAAGATCTTGGGTTAGGTCCCAACCCTAGCATCATAGGTTCCTCTTCTTGTATATGTATGCTTAGGTTATACTCATAGTTAGCTTCTAAACTAATTTTGGTGTTGTTAATTTGCAAGAATTGGTAGATTTAATTAATTTGCTTCCATTTGTGGATAGTTCCAACAATAGCATTGTAGTGATAAGAAGATATTCTACAAATTCTGATAGCAAGTGGTTTTCAGCTCATTTCTCCCTTTCATGAATCATGGTTTGAGGAACACTTCCCGTACAACCCAAAAAGACAAAATTCTTGCTTTTTGTGTAATCTAGGGTTTTCCTGCTAATTAGGTCATTAACTTTTAGTTTCATAGGATAAGTTGCAATTGGCATTTCTAGTCTCTTAGGTTTTGCACTGATTTCATCTCGCTTTTATATTGGTTTCAAGCACTTCCATGCATGAACTTATCAAGTAAATGAGGACAATTTTTTTTTCTTCTATTTGAATAAACCCTTCTTGTTTATAGATGAATTTATGTATAAATCCCAACATTGATATGTGTTGTTGCGGGAGTTTCTACATTGCAGGGAGACCTCATCTCATCAGCCTCAACCAAGCCATATCCACCCATGATTTCCAAAAGTCACTAAGGTCTCAATTCAAATTCTTGTCTTATGAGGAAAAATTACCATTTCCATTGAGAAAATCCAACCATATTATAGCTTTTGTTTGAGTTATAAGTAATTTCCTAACACTCCCATGCCTTATTCCCTCCTTATTCACCTTTTCCAAGCTCCATCCCACCTTCTAAACCAGTCCCTCAGCTTTCAGCTTGTTCCTGTAGGTGAACTAGTACATCTTGTAGACATCTTGTAGGAAAACTTGTTGCAACTTGTTTTGGGCCCGAATTGAGAAAAATCATCACTAAAAGCCAAGATTAGTACCCTACTTGTCCTCCAAGCCATCTGAACCATTGTACTCCTCTTCCTCCACACATGTCTCCCCTGCCAAAGAACCAAGAAATATTAGCATTTACAGTTTTCAAGCCAAAAGATAAAAAAGGAAAAAAGTTATTTTATATGTATTCATGCACACAACAGTTAGTACTCTCTAGATCAAATTTCATGCTTAGATTAGTTAAAACCTCACATGTGCTAAAGTAGGGTTATTTTGCAAGTAAGGTATGTTAGCAAGCAGATAGAGGATTTCATATTATTTTACAAGCATTTCTTTCAGTCTTTCATTCTTACAATAGGCAACATTTATTTTCCCCCAATTAGGGTAAATTTCCCCTCTCCAAGTTGGTAATCAGACTTCTTCTAGTCAATAGAAGGCTGGTTTGAGAAACCCTAGTGGTCTATCACCCCATCTCAACAGTGATAAAGAGAAGACCAATTACATTTATTTTTTTATACAACATTGTCACCTCCAAGTTTGTACGAACCCTGAGTTGATGAAGTAAAGTTGGTAGCCCCAGGAGTTGCAACATCCTTTCTACAATATTGGTTCTCATCAATCTGTGTGTCAAAATCCCGCTTCTCCAAGCTATCAAAGATGTCCCCATTTACAACAAGTTGATCAAAGAGAAGTGTTTCAAATATCCAGGAAGGCGAAAGAAAGAAACCCCTATCATTAATGTCATTGGACAACTGTCCGAATTAATAGTGGGGTGGGTTATTTACCCAAAGTATCTAGATCTTGGGAGTCCTGTAGTAGATGTACACATCGATGGCACCATTGTTCCCCATGTCTTGATTGGTCTTGGGGCTACCATCAATTTGATGACTAAGGACACTATGATCAAGCTGAATCTCCAAGGATCATTAAGGAATACCACGACTATCTTGCGAACTGATCCACAGTAGCTCCTGAGGGATTTGTTGAGGATGTGATGGTCTCCATTGCTTCCTGGGAATACCCTGTTGAATTCTTAGTTCTCCAGCCTAAGACCAAATTCAATGGTTATCCTCTCATCCTTGGGAGGCCTTGGTTAGCCAATGTTGATGCCTACATAAGCTGCAGGGTTAGAAATATGACCATAAAAAATGGGCATATGTCCAAACAATTGATCCTATACCCTCATGCTCAACCATCCCTAGAGTATGAATTACCTTTATGGCTAGAAGAGGAGGAAGAATATGAATTCTACTCCTCCCACATCTATACCCTAGAAACTACCATAGGAGGAGGACAACCTGATGAAGATGACTTAATTAAACACATCCTCCAAAATCAAACTCCCAACACCATGTCTTTGGAAGAAGTAGTAAAGGAATCTAAGGAAAACCATTAGATTGATCTATGCTCAGCTAACTGAAACCCTACTTGTGTCAAGACAATAGAAGTCGGCCCTGAAAGAGCATTGAAAATCAACCCCTCTCTCTCTCTCTGTACACCAAGAAGAGGAGTTATATAACATGATAAGAGAGTGTTTGGATGCCTTTGCTTGGAATTACAAAGAAATGAAGGGAGTGCACCCTTCGGTGTGTAATCACCACATTTACATCAATGAAGGTTGCAAGCCAATCTGCCAACCCTAAAGGAGAATGAATCCAACCCTCAAGGACATAGTCAAAGAGGCACTGCAGAAGTTGTTGGATGCAGGATTCATTTACCCCATCTCGGACTATGAGTGGGTGTCTCCTCTAGTGTTGGTTCCAAATAAAAATGGAAAGTGGAGGATTTGTGTGGATTACTGAGAGCTAAACAAAGCCACAAAGAAGGACCATTTTCCTCTACCTTTCATTGACCAAGTATTAGATGGTCTGGTAGGAAAGAAGTTATTCTCTTTCTTGGATGGATTCAGCAGGTACAATCAAATCTAGATCAGCCCAGAGGACTAGGATAAAACCACCTTCACCTGTCCTTGGGGTACTTTTTCTTATAGGGTCCTTCCTTTTGGTTTATGCAATGCCCCTGCTACTTTCCAGAGAGAAGTCATGAGCATCTTTGCAGAGCTAGTCCATGATGCAGTAGAAATTTATATGGATGATTTCACACCCTATGGGTGTGATTTCCAGGAGGCTCTCTCCAACTTGGGAAAGGTGTTAAACAAATGAATTGAAATGAAATTATCCCTTCGTCCTGAAAAGTGTGCATTCTTAATAATTGCAAGCATTGTTCTAGGTCACTCAATATCCCAGGAAGGACTGCAAGTAAACCGAAATAATATATCCATCATAAAAAGTGTCCCTACTCCACAGAAGCAGAGGGATGTCAGAAGTTTCTTAAGGTTAGACGGATACTGTAGGATATTTATAAAAGATTTTAGCAAGTTAGCGTCTCCCTTATTTGGATTATTGGTCAAAGAATCTGAATTTATATGGTCAAAAAGCTGCCAAGAGGCCGTAGAAACCCTAAAGGACAAATTGACTACTGCACCTATCCTCTAAGGCCCAAATTGGGCTCTTCCTTTTCACATTCATGTTGATGTCTCTCACAAAGCTATAGGAGCAGCTCTAGGCTAGAGAGATGACAGGCTACCTTATGCCATTTACTTCATCAGCAAGAATCTATCGAAAGTCGAGTTAAAATACACAGTAACTTAAAAAGAGCTCATATTTGTTGTCCATTCATTGAATAAATTTTGGCATTACATTACTGGATACCAGAAATTTGTACATACTGATCATGTTGCAATTAAATATTTGATGAACAAAACTGATGTAAATCCCTGGATTATTAGATGGTTACTTTTATTGCAACAATTTGATCTAACTATTATTGATAATCCTGGCAAAGAGAATGTAGTTACAAATTTTTTATCCAGATTGACTTTGCCTGTAGGTGAGGACGAAATGGTTGATGATCATATACCAAAGGAACATTTATTCACCATTTCAGTTCTCTCTCCATGGTTTGCTAATATAGAAAACTACTTGGTATCTGCACAGTTCCCTCCAAATTTATCCTCCAAGGAAAAAAGCATAATCATAAGAAAAAGCGCCCCATTCACTTGGATTGGGGGCAATCTCTTCAAGCTGGGTCCAGATCAAATTCTGAGAAGATGTTTCAAGGAGGAGTTTTTTGACATCCTTTTGGCCTATCATGATTGACCTTGTGGAGATCACTTTATAGCCAAAAGAAAAAAATTCAAGGTACTACAAGCTGGCTATTACTGGCCCACTCTCCACGAAGATGTAAAGAGGTATACCAACTAGTGTGATTGGTGCCAAAGGATGGGGAAGCCTACCCGCAGGGATGAAATGCCTCTACAACCTCAAGTAGCTTTCGATCCATTTGACAAGTGCAACATGGATTTCATCGGGCCCATTGACCCTCCATCCAGACAGAAGAAGTACATCATTGTGTGCACCGACTACTTAACAAAATGGGCTGAAGCCAAAGCTATCAAGGTAACAACAAAAGAAAAGGTGGTTGAATTATTGAGGTGGAATGTGTTTTATAAGTTTGGATACCCTAGAGAGCTGGTCACTGATGAAGGAAGTAAATTTACATCCCACATGATTGAAAATCTATTAAGCCAGCACAATATCAAGCACAGAAAGTCCAATCCTTACCACATAAAGGCTAATGGGAAAGTGGAAGTCACCAACCAAGCATTGGAAAGCATTCTGACAAAAGTGATTAACAACAGTAGAAAGGATTGGGTAGATAAATTGTTGGAGGCCACCTAGGCCTACAATACTACTTGGAAGACCATCACTGGCTTCATTCCTTATGAGCTAGCCTATGGGAATAAATCCCTAATGTCCATTGAATTTGAATACAACACCTTAAGGATGTTAGCACAATTGGATCTAAATGTCACAAGGGAAAAACAGGAAAGATTTCTCTAGCCAAATGGGTTAGATGAATTTAGGATGCAGGCTCTCCTACACACAAAAGTGACTCAAGTACAAAGAAAAATATGGCATGACATAAATATCAAGGACAAATTGTTTCAAGAAGGCGACTGGGCCTCGTTGTATGACTCCCGATACAAAGATTTCAAAGGCAATTCAATGACCAGATGGTTGGGACCATATGTGATAGAAAAGTGCCATGATAATGGTGTTGTTCAAATAAGAACCATCAATGCAAAAGGTATCCCTTTGCTTGTCAATGGGTATAGGTTAAAAGTCTACAAAAATCCCTTATCAAAGTAGGAATTAATTAGTAGAATCAACAAGGTAGTGATTGTGATTGAATAAGTCTCGGCTTCTACCTCACCAAGTTCTTAGAAAAAAAAGACCCGTGTGAAAAAATCCATGAGGCACGTAAGTCCAAATTTTGGGTTGAAAACCTCTTGAGGCAGCCCAAGGGTTTAAAACAAAAAAGTATATAAAATAAAATATCTCTGGGTGAAAACCTCCTTAGAGGTAGACTAGTTGTCTTTCAAAAAAAAAGGAGAAAAAAATACGAAAATAACAATTATGTTTTGCAAGTTTTCAAGAAGATAATGAGCACAGGATATAGAGGACAACCGGCCCTACAAAAAAAAAAATGTTTTACTTCATCCACCTCATATCCTCCATAATCCCCATGTTCTTCCATCCATACTCAACTCCATATTCCAATTCCAAGTAGTTCTTTGTTTTCTACATGATTCCCTGTAATACTACAAGAGTTTCCTGTAGGTATTACAAGAGGTCTTGAAAAAGTACAAGAAGGGCAATCCAATGGAAAAATGGTGACACAAGCATGTTTTGGAATATGAAAAGAGCCATTAACCTAACCACACCTCAACCAACGCCCTTCATTACCATGTCACCCTTGTGTCCATCAAAACAAATCAAGTTAGAAAAAAAAAAGCATTAAAAAGAGGCATGCCAACAGCATCCTACCTCACCTACCACTCCATAACCACATATTCCACTCATTTCAACACCCCTTCAACTTCAGAGAAGAGGAAAGATGTGAAATTTCAAGAAAAAGGCAGCTACATGACATCCTATAGGAAATCCTGTAGCAACCTATTTCACAAAAAAGGCCACAACAACTCCAACCCACCATCAACACAAGGACTACAAGAATGAGGAAGCTCCTCCAGAGCTCAGCAGTAGCAGGAAGACCAATAGCAACAAAAGCCAGCACCTGTACATCATTAGAGGAGAAAATCATCAACAAAAGAAGAAAAAACACAATAGAAAATATGCAGCAAGAAAAGAACAACAAATTGACACTACTCTCCAGCATGCATCAGCAAGGCAAAGGACGCACAGGTATGTCATCTCACCAATACTCCCTCGTAGGTATGAATATGATTAAACTATAGGAATAATGCAGGAAGTTGATTTTATAAGCGAAGGTGGCCAGTTAACTTGGCCACACTCGGTCAAATAACAATAAGAAAAAAGGTTAGTCAACTGCACACGTGGCAAGGTCACATAAAAAAAGGGGAATGAATAAAAAAAGTGGTTAAGCTACAGAGAATAAAAGTGGGAGATGATTACGAGGAAAGGTGATATGATGAACTTGTAGTGGGACCAACGGTCCAAAAGGAGGTATTCGTACTCGTCCAACCAACACATCACCCAACGAAATCATCCACAAATAGAAATAATCATTGATTCCCATGCAAAGTATTGGTTATTTCAAAAATCTGAAGGCAGAGGAAACTTCGAAGAGTCATCGAAGGAAAAAATTACTCTCAGCATCCCTACACTGACAAACTACAAGAAATAGTCAGCACCTATAGCAAACAAGAGCACCTATAGGAAACTACAGGAAATATACAAGATACAAGGAGAATTACCACACAGAGTTGTAAGTGGACATTGAGGGAAATCAATTCAAGGGTTCTCATCATCAGAGGATAGCAAAGGGAGCTAGGTGCCATACCTTCTATGTTTCTCATTTAAAAATAAGAAATCCTCATTTCTTTTGAGTATTTGCAGTACGCATAAAGGTAGAAAGATTTTTGTGAAGGTCAATGAAGGATAAACTCTAAAACCTCATCACCTACCAAAGTTATTAAACTATAGCCACCCAAACCTCACTCAGACAAGAATTTCCATAAAATATGACAGGAGGTTTCAACAAAAGAGAGCCCACCAACACAACCAAAATACACTAGCATCCTCCTGTGGTAGAAATCTTTACAAGGCATCAATGGATGGGGTTCTTTGAGCTACTAAGGGGATACGATGATGATGTGGCTAGAGAATTTGCAATGTCACTCATACCTCTCACTAGAGCCAGTGCCACTGCTGTAGTGAAGGGTTTGTTAGTAACAATTACCCCTGAGAGTATTAGCAGGATAACTACACTCCCCCTAGGGTTGCAGTGGAGAAAAGAGGACAAAACTAACAACACTCTTGCAAAGAAAGGTTTTTTTTTGGAAGGAGAAGAACCAATTGAAGACAAAAATGGGGTTAGAAGGGAAAACATTCCATATCCTTGGAATGAATTAAGTTACCACATCATCAAGTATATTTCCTATGAAGGTAGATACAATGTAGCATATGGGTACCTCTTTAGACTCCTCCATGAGCTAATATTTGGAGAGGAGACACCTCCTCATAACAGGCTTAGTATACCTTATTTTCTGTTACAATCAATAATAGACATGAGCATCAAGGTACAAGGAGGGAAACATCAATAGCTAGCATATCATGGGTTGATCAAACTCATCCTAGAAGATGCTCTAAAAAAATTGAGAATCCCTATTGCATGGTCAACATTTGTAGACATGCAAGAAGAAGGAGCAATTTGAGCCATTGAGTATGACAGAAGCCCTACTTCTAGTGAGGGAGAAGAAGAAACAGAGGATGAAAAAGAAGAAGAAACAGAGGATGAAAAAGAAGAAGAAAAAGAGGATGAAGAAGAAGATGAAAAAGAGGATGAAGAAGAAGATCAAAGAGAGGATGAACTATAGAAGGATGAACAAAATACTGAAAAACAGAGCAGGGAAGAAGAAGAATTACCAAGGGTGTCTCCAAAGCCCATAGAAAAGGAGGCAGCAACTGCTCTAACTGCCCTAAGTACACCTATCAAATCAAAGGGAAAGAGACAAAGGCAAACTCTCCTTTACTTTAGGACAAGGAAGAGCACACAGATTAAACAAGGGAGACCTCAAACCCCTACTAAGATTATAATTATCATAGAGGACTCACCAAAAGAAGAAGAGAAAGTAGTCCCTATAGAGAAGAAGAAAGAAGAAGAAACATAAAAACAAGCTTCTCCTAAGTTACCAATCACCTATGTTAGGATACCTGTCGCCAGGTCAGCCTCAAAATAACAAGTTAAACAACCTTTGGCCCCTTCACAAAAACGAAAAGGTTTCCTACAGGAAACACAAATAGAACTACAAGAAGCAAAAACAGTCCTACAGGAAACCCTATCAAAGCTACAGGAAACATAGAAAAAAGATCAGGAAAGGTTGTAAGGAAAAAGGGAAGGAAAAGAGGCAGGAATTGCTCAAGAAAAAAATAGAGGAAGAGGCCCAGGAGCTAAAGGATCCTAGCCCACATCCAAAACTCAGCTCCTACTACATATTCATTGAAGGAGGTAGGGTGATACCAATTTTTTTTTCCATTCCTCTATTGTTTGAACTTGAAAAAGAGAGAGAAAGGACACATTGGTATGAAAATTGCTAAATCAAAAGGGGTGTAGGATGTAGGCCACATGGAAGAGAAGCCGCAAGAAATGGGCAGAGAATTAAGTAGCATAAGAGACAGGGAAACAATGATGAAATCTAAATTAAAGGATGAGAATACATGACAAAGAAAGTAGCTACGAGACAAGGAAAGCCAATTGGAAACTATGGCAAGTTTATCCATGGAGGCAATTCAATGCAGGATTCCAGTAAAGTCATATGCCTTATACCTCAAAGAACAATGGCTGCAGTTTCATATAAAAACCCTAGCACAAAGAGGAACTATGCCTTTCCAAGACTACAGGCAATTCATTGACCTCTCTGATCAAAGCACCCTGGAGGATAGAGCAAAGATATCTGAGTTCTACCTACACAATTTAGCCCTGACAGATTTAAATGTGTGGGACCCCAATCCAAAGCTAGGGGACTTACAACTAATTGCCTTGGCATCTTGGATGAGTCATGAGGAAGCCAAAGCTACAGGAATGAAAATGGTTTTGGAAAGAGAAGAAGCAGAACCCCTTTTCATCATAATAGAATAGAATAACTCAATGACTGTCATCAACACTCATAAACTCATTGCAAATGATCCCAACCTTGCACCACGATACCTTGTTGTACAAGAAAAAGTAGTAAGTCATTTTGAAGACATGCTAATATTTCTAGGAGATGAGAGCCAGCAAGCCTGCTAAAGGAGATGGAACACCTTACCATACAGCCTAAAGATCAAAGAATATCATTCTCCTAATAGAATGAGGGATGCACTAGAAAGAGTCCCAATGTATAAGAAAACATTACAGAGACTCAAAGTCAACTGGATTGGATTGAAACTCAGCCCACCATTGCTTTTAGGTATGTTAGAGGGGAGAAAGGAAGAAGAACAAAGAAAACAGTGGGAGGAGATAGAGGCGCATACATGGTTTTATCGACAAGAGGAGGAGACTACAATAGAAGCCTAGAATGTCAGGGAGGCCACCAAAGCAATGAAAGACATGGACATAGATTGAGTTGCTCAGAGGATGAGAAACATTTTCAGTAGGGGGGTGATGATGAGGCTCATTAATGGGTAAATTATATGGACCTTAATGCACCTCCAGCTTACAAAAATCAACTTTTCTCATCATTCTTTACATATTTTAATTATATTTCGCTTAATGAGGAGAGTAAAGATGAGATGTCATGTCTAGTGGTCTAATGTGCATTGCTTGCAAGTTTTGGAGCAAATTTTGGATAATTAAAGTGTAGGAACTCGAATGAAGAAAGCAACAGGGATTATAGGAGACAAGATCTCCCTTCTTAACTTCTCACTCACTTAAATATTCCTCAATCAAATCTCATCAGCTCGGAGTTGCAAGCAACCGAGTCATGAAATTCATTGGCAGCCAAGCCAGTGACAGTTGAAGACTATTTGATCTCAAGATTGGAGCCAAGCCTCCCTAAATTTAAGGAAGTTGTTGGTAACTTCAGTTGTATAAATCAAGAGACTTAGAGCCTCATTAGGATTCTAATTTTTTGTTCAAGATAGCTAAGCAATTTTTGAGTTGAAGCATTGTAACCAAGCACTCTTATGTTTCTGATTTTTTAGTGAAAATGAGCAGCATTCCCTTGATCCAATACTGAGTTGACTCAGAGGGATGAAGCTCTTGGGTTAGGGCCCAAAGCTAGAACTAGAGTTTCCTCTTGTTGTGTATGTATGCTTAGGTTATACTGATAGTTAGTTGCTAAACTGATTTTGGTGTTGTTAATTTGCAAGTATTGGTAGATTTAATTAGTTTGCTTCCATTTGTTGATAGTTCTAATAGTAGCATTTTAGTGAGAAGTGTAGAAATTTTGAATAATATGACACATATTCACAGAGATTATCCTGATTATACACTTATAAGTGGAACATACATGATACATAACCTCCTCTACGTTGATCATCAATTTACAGAAGCAGAAACAATAACATGTGCACATAGAAGCATCAATCACACATATCAACACAGTATTTTCCCGGGGAAAGCATCTCGCTAAAAACCCAAACTATCTGTATATTATATTGATTGAGAACATGTAACAAACATAGTACAATACTCCTCACAAGTATCCAACACTATCTCCACTGGTTACACACAATACAACTTAGATCTGATCTCCAAATCTCCTCCGCTGCTTGCCTGCCTCCACTGCACAATCCTGCAAGAGAATGAATTGAATCCAAACTCGTTCCAAGTTCTATTTACCTTGGAAAAGTCACTCACACTGGGAATCACGTGAGCACAGGCTATCTACTGGGCATATCTCATGAGCATAATCAATTTTGTGCAAATCTCATGCACAAGTGACAGCTACAACTCACCCTTTCACTTATCTCTACCACCTATCTTCACTGAACTTTGCATGCACTGAGTTAACTGATGTATTCTTCAGTTGAATTATGAGTTAATAATTTATGAATTCATTAATAACTAATTCACCCAACTCATCACTTAGTCTATTGGCCAGTTAGACTAAATACAACTAGTTCAACTAAGTCAAACTGAACACAACTCCATTAACTGCTCATCCAACTCCACAGAACTCAATCACTTGAGTTCTAACTGAAGTCCTTCATGCAATAGTTCACTTAACCCATGGGAAACCATGTGTTTCCTTCTATCAGCTGCATGTGCCACATTCGTAGCTCGAACTGAAGTGCTCCAAGAGAATAAGATAATGTTTATAGTCCAAATATTATTAAGGGCTAATAATATTGGATTGTTCTATATTTAGACTGACAGTCACTCCGCTATGATCTAAAAATAGAAGTCCATCTATTTTTTCCAACTTGACCAATCATCCATAAACAACATCCTGCAACTCATAGACATGATCCATATGTCTAAAAATAGACATAGTCTAAAAATAGACTTGCGCCAAAAATACCCAATGGGCCCACTTAGTGAAGGAGACTCCTTTCCACTAAGCTCCATCATCTTGTTGCATCTTCAACAAGCATTTCTTGTTGCACACCTTTCAAAAATAAGAAGATGTTCCAAAAAGGCTGAAAACAAGTGGTTTTCACCTCATTTCTCTCTTTCAGGGATCATGGTTTGAGGAGCACTTCCCATACAGCCCAAAAAGACATGATTCTTGCTTTTTGCGTAATCTAGGGTTTTCCTGCTAATTAGGTCATTAAATTTCAGTTTCATAGGATAAGTTGCAATTGGCATTTCTTATCTCTTAGGTTTTTCATTGATTTCATCTCACTTTTATATCGGTTTCAAGCACTTCCATGCATGAACTTAGCAAGTAAATGAGGACAACTCGATTTTCTTCTATTTGAATAAACCTTTCTTGTTTCTAGATGAATTTATGTATAAATTCCAACAATGATATGTGCTGTTGCAGGAGTTTCTACATTGTAGGGAGAACTCATCTCATCAGCCTCAACCAAGTCATATCCACCCATGATTGCAAAAAGTCACTAAGGTCTCAATTCGAATTCTTGTCTTACGAGGAAAACTTGCCATTTCTGTTGAGCAAATCCAACTATCTTAAATATTTGGTTTGAGTTCTAAGTAAGTGCCTACCACTACCATGCATTATTCCCTCCTTATTCACCTTTTCCAGTCTCTATCCCACCTTCTAAACCACTCCCTCAGTTTTCGGCCTGTTCCTATAGTAAAATAGGGGATCCCGTAACTGATTAGTACATCCTGTAGGAAAACCTGTAGCGGCCTGTTTTGAGCCCGAATTGAGAAAAATCATCAATAAAAGCCAGGATTAGGCCCCTACTTGCCCTCCAAGCCATATAAACCATTGTACTCTTCTTCCTACACACCTGTCTCCCCTACCAAAGAACCAAGAAAGATTAGCATTTACATTGTTCAAGAAAAAAGATAAAAAGGAAAAAAGTTATTTTATATTTATTCATGCACACAACAGTTAGTACTCTCTAGATAAGGTTTCATGCTTAGATTAGTTAAAACGTCACATGTGTTAAAGTAGGGTTATTTTGCAAGAAAGGTATGTTAGCAAGGAGATAGAGGATTTCATGTTATTTTGCAAGCATTTCTTTTATTCTTTCATTCTTATAATAGGTAGCATTTTATTTCCCCAAATTAGGGTAAATTTCCCCTCTCCAAGTTGGTAATCAGACTTCTTCTAGTCAATAGAAGGCTAGTTGGAGAAACCCTAGTGGTCTATCACGCCTTCTCAGCAGTGAAAAAGAGTAGACCAATTACATCTGTTTGTGTATACAACACTGCCACCTCCAAGTTTTTACGAACGTCGGGTTAATGAAGTAAATTTCGTAGCCCCAAAAGTTGCAGCATCCTTGCTGCAATACTGGTGCTCATCATCGTGATGAGCGAAGAAATTTCCAAGAACTCCATATCATCCTCGATGTACTTGTGTAGACAACCATGGTACTTGAGTAACAAATTCTGCTATGAATCCTTGATACCCAACTTCTTGTGGAGGGTATCAAAAAAATTTGTGAACTCCAACACATCTTGGTCCCTTCCTTACCATAGCGTGGTCCACTTTATGTATTTATCTTCGTAGCTCCCAATAGGGTAATATTGCTCCTTGATGGAATCTTACAAAGAATCCCAGGTGGATGCATATGAAAACAATGAGGTTTCACTCTCATCCTTTTATTCACAATAGGTTTCACACCAGTCCTTGACGTGTGGGGCAGCTTTGAGAAGTGAAAAAAGTAATTTTTCCTGATTGGAAAGGTCATGAAATAAAAAATATCCTTCCAATAGATTCAACCATTTATCTACAACGTCTTCATCTATCTGGCCCTCAAATATGGGAATATCAAAGTTAACTTATACCTTAAAAGGAGTTGCACCTCTAGTCCGCCTCGGGTAGCTCATGTGGCGATGGGCGTGAAATGAAGTATCACCGAACCGAAGATCTTGGTTTCAAATCTTGTGCTACCCTCCCCGTAGCGGGGTGAATAATGGACATGTAAACATGAAAATAGGAGAATCTTACCAAGCTTACAAAAAAAAAGGAGTGGCGCCTCCATAATGGTTATTGGATGAAGATGTGTAGCCTATGGGTATTCGTTGAAGGATCTAGGAAAATTTATCCATCATTGCATTCCTCTATCACTCGAGAGCTTCCTCAAGAAATATTTTGAAAGGATATCTTACCCCCTCATCTTTCTTTTCTTCCATCATGGGAGGTCTTCGAGGTTTGTGAGGCTGGTCTTGCAAAGGTTCAACCAGATCAAGCCCTAACTCCTTATACCCTAACCTCATTAGGGACATGCAAAGAAAAACACAGAAAGAGCAGACTGGTCTGAACTTAAACAAGAATAAAACAAATTATAGATATACCCATAAATTCAGAGATGCAGCAACAATAACACTTCATTTCATTAATAAGAGAATACTAAAATATGCTTACAAACAAAATGGAAATAAACTAGCTTGGTCGATGGTAGCTTATCTCTGAGAAGAGATGTGGCGGATACATGCCTCTGAACTATGTTACAATGAGGCTCAAGGGCCTATTTATTATTTAAAAATAAGATAAAACCCTAAACAACCGAAAACCTAACCCTGGGAGATGTAAGGCCAAGAGTTTGTGGGCCCCATTGGGGTTAGTTGGGCAGCCAACTTCCCAGGGTCGTAACTTGGTCATACTATCTCCATTCGGTGTGTACGATACCTTTTTGGAAAGGTCTCTCTGAGTACTATATGATTTGCAGCATGCCCTTGCCTATATCTACAGGCTTGTAGTGGACCTAACAAAATGTCATTTAGGGGGTCAAAGCTACTCTGGAAGTTCACGACCCAAAAAACTACTAAAAATAGTAAATGCTAAAATAAACATGGAAAAAGATGAAACTGACTGGAGGTCTAGGTGGAATAGGCGGGTGGCCACCAATATCTACCTGGATCATCCAGGACTCAAGCCCACTAATTGGACACTGAGATTGCACAATGCATAGTCTCCACCCCATTCTGCCCAAGCTGAAATGCACATTGCACAATATCTAGCCTCAAGTTGCACCATTGTCTACTGAGACTTTGTAATGCACAGTTCAGGCGACCAATCTCCCTCCTTCACCTCAAAAATTACGTAATTTTCCTTGTCAGTCCAGTGGTTGTTATTGTGATCTTTCTTGAGAGTTAATTTTCTAAAGCTAATTTGTCTTTGCCATGAGTGCATTTTCCTCCTACACGTATTGTAGTTGTTTATCACTTCTCTTCATTAGTCACTAACATCATGGCACCAAAGAGATCTACTTCAAAGGATACCATAAAAGGCATCATCAGGGAGGCAGTTGAGAGAACGTTAATGAACTTGCCATTTTATGCAGATAATCAATTATTCATAGAAAAGGAATCAAATATCACTTGGTAGAAAATGAATTAAGCATTCTCAGCAAGAAGCTTCAAAGCAAACCTTGAAGGCCTACAGGTGTATATCAATGTACAAAAGTTAGGGTTACATAAGGTTGCATGTACGTATTTTTCTTTTCCATGTGGAGGCATTGTCAGCTAAATAGTTTCTCATATAGATAGGGGGGTTATGACTCTGAACAATGCCAGCAGATAAAGGCTTGCATCTTTTCTGGCACCATATTATCATCTCATGTATAATTTTTCGGAGTTATAATCTCTCACGGATTCTTACTTTTATGCTTCCACCAGCTACTTGAGCACCAAGGATATTGTTAAAAGTTAGGTGAAAGAGAAAAACAAGTTTTGCTAGACACCCACCAACACCTAGAAGACAAAATCTCTTAGGAGGGCCTATCATCTCTTGATAGTTGTATGTTGTAGAATCTATGGTCGGCAGAGCATTGAGAGCTTTCTAAAGGGTGGGAATTGTTAATGAACCAAGTTGTGAACGAAGGAAAACCATTCAACTAGTCAGACTTTTTGGCTCAACAATTGCAGATCCATGTATCTAATGCCCTCAATCCCCCCAAGGGGAAGAAAGCTAGATTTTACATTAATACCTATCTACTGGATGTAATATGCACACACAATTCATTCCCTGGAATGAATTGGACTTGGACACCAAGGGATCCTGTCGTGCAAATATAGTGCAAACTACTTTTGGAGTGTAGCCATAAGGGAGTAATGGAAAAGCTTACTAATCACTTCCTCATTTAATTTTATAAGTTTATCTTTGAGGAAAATCCAACTTGTATGTCACGTGGGGCAATGGAAGTAGTGTCAGAGATAGTAGATTAGTTTGCCTCACCAGATGGAACCTTGCTTAGGATGTTCAGCGAACAGAAGTCTCTGCATATTTTTCCGAGGTATGCCACTGATAATTTAGTCATGCAAGAAGTTGCGTATCAATTCTCCATAGGGTTATCAACAACTTTATACAAGAATACGAAATCCCCTTGACCAACTCTTCCTATGCAAAGCAAATTATATGAGATCAAGATATGAAAGTATGGATACCAAAGGAATGATGATAGAAAAATTTTCATTCGGTAGTCTGGATTTAAATTTGTACAATCCTCGAATGTTTTTAGAGACCACTATGCAAGGATTCATTTCCAGTGGCTAAGAAGGACATTCTAAAGGTTGGAGGAGGGACCATGGAAGAATGGTTATAATGCCTCCAAGTTCGGCAAACCAATCAGCTTCGTTGGAACATCACAGGTTACTCCACAGAAAGAATTCACTCTAGAGGCAGTACTAGCGAAAGGGTGCAACCTAGTGCATGAGAAGGGAAAGAGGAAAGTTGTGCACAATGTTGAATTTCCACGATCTTAGGTCTAGAATAGAATCTTAGAATCTCTTATGCTACCATACCAAGAATCTCAACAAAAGCTACTTTGCACAATGGAAAATATAAAGCAGTAAATCACACATGCACAAGTATAGAAAACTTTTTACAAAATATTGTACAAATATGTACAACAACCCAATCTTCGTTATATTAAACCAACTAAGTATACAACAATATAGGGCTCCCATACAAGGGATACAAGATACAATGACAATATTGTTGCATTATCTATGTTGTATCTCATCATGTTGATCCTTCACTTCTATTCTGGTCTCTAGTTGCCCCTTAGTCCATCGAGAGACAACACATAGAGTCTCCAGGAGGGTCTCCGCCTATCATTGCTACAAGTTGCTTCTACCAAAATAAATGTGGGTTGATCCAATCTACTCTTCTAGGTTTGCCAACACTTGAGCTCCAATATTTCAATCTATCAGTCACTTTTGTCCATTAAAGTGCTGAACATTAGGCTCAATCCTTCATCCAACCTTCAATTGTCAAGCTATCATTATGACTTCTTGTCAAGGGCTACTTTGGTCACCTTCTTGTTTCCCTGCACCAAATACTAAGTTCTCAATACCTCCATTGTGAAATATGCTCCTAGTTAAGTTTTCTTAACACCCAATATAACCTTAACACATGGCTACCATAGGCTACAAAAAAATTGTCCACACTAGAACCATCCAACTAGAAACAAATTCAACATAAAAACAACATCACCATACCTCAAATATTTTGTCAAACTACAGCCCCTACCTGCAAAAAATCGACCTATACCCAGCCTACGGAAACCCATTACTTGCAAAAACCTAGTTTGCAGAAATGTATTGCCAGCGAAAACCCGATCTGCGGAAATGCACTACCTGTGGAAACCTAGTATGTGGAAACGCATTTCCTATGGAAACCCAGTTTGTGAAAACTTGTTGCCTGTAGGAACCCAATATGTAGAAACACAGTCTACATAAACTCACTGCATGTGAAAACCCAGTCTGCAGAAACTTGGCCTACCTTCTTCTAGAGCTGCGGCTACCTCTGAAGTTTATATTCTATCTTTGTTGCACATTTGGTGCTAAAATGAAACACATTCACCTTCTATTTATACACTTTAGAAGGGTTACTCGAATTCACATATGGACATGTCTTTTGGACTTAACCATTTCAAGCCTACATGACTTGATTGTCCAAAAATCCATTATCAACCTCACTAAGGACAACTCAAATTTTGACGATTCTCGAAGCATTGGATTCTCCTTGCCGTCCTATATAATATCCATCCATCTCATGTCCAAAATTGTCCACGGTTTTGGCCCAAACGTCGATGGGTGAAAAACCCCAACCTTGGGTTAAAAGCCCACAAGTGACTCTTGTGGTGCTTCACCCTCCAAACCCCAAACCCTAGGGCTTGGCGTACCTCCCAAGCTACTCAAAAATCAACAATCCCTCTTAGTGAGGGAGGTACTTCCAAGACTAGGAAGTAACTCATCATCATCATCACTACTCACAACACTCGCCTAACTCTTAGCGCTCACCACTGTAGAAATCCCTGTAGTATGAACTACACCTCTCTCGGAAGTGTCTCTATCACTAGAAGCATCTTGCTTCTTCTTCTTCTCTTGTATCTATTTCCAATCCCTCGATGATTCCTTCTTGGCAGATGTGGAAGCACCCTTGCACCCCACTGATCATGCACTCTTCTTAGGTGGGAAAGTCTCGCTCTAAATCTACAAGCTCCTTCTAGAACTCGATTCCCTCTGAGCCTCTGGAACCTGGGCCTTCTTCTCTAGAACTTGTACCTATACTTCTGAAGACTTCACCTACAACTGCTTCTCTGGAACCTGCACCTAGTCTACCTACTTCTTCTTCCCATGATCTATAGGCTTTCCTGTAAGCTTGTATAGACCATACTCTCTAACACTAAGCACAATATATGTAGATCTAGAGCCTCTAGGCCTGATTCTTGCCTTCACATCCTATAAAAGTACCTCAAAACCCTTCTTATCGGTAATTGAGACAAATATCACGCTATATCTTAGTCCTGTTATATATAGTACATCTTGGACTCGCATCACTTGTCCTGTCTCCATCTGGAATGGCACAACTCTTGATCCTCGAATCTCCTTCTGACTCTTTTTTCCCAATGCCATGTGTAACTTCGAGTCCCATTAAACTAGATACTCTAAAACCTCATGTGACCATGTCATATGTTTCAATGCGCCACTATCCACATACCGTCCATCCTCATCAAGAGTACCCTGCGAGAAATGAGAGATCATCAAAAAGTCCTCCTCTTCTAATATTCCAGTGAGAGAATCTATCTCAGCATAAGTGGAAACACTGGCAACATGCTTCCCTTTCTTCTTCTCTTCATTTCCCTTCTTCTTCATTGAACATCTCGACAAAAAACAACCCATCTTGCCACAGTTGAAACAATACAATTTACTCAAGTCCTTATTCTACTTACCCTTCATTTGTGCTACAAGTGCCATGTCATCATCTGAAGCCATATTGTTCGAATGAAGATCCTCTTCTCATAACTCTTCCTAAATGAATTCGCCCCACAACCTATTCCAATATGGAAACTTCTCTATGGAAATGATCCCTTTGATGAATGGCTTCCACTCCTCGATGAACCCTTTCAAGGCAATCCTCACAATTGTTAATTTTTGCAGTTGTGGTCAAATTCCACATTGGACAGCTCAAATGACCTAGATGATGATTTCATTATATTCCTCTTTTTAAGAGGACCAAAATCAACCTAAATATCACCCAATTTGTTCAAGCGGAAGTTGATTTTTGAATTATTTTATTCATACATGTATTATGGAATGGATCAACCCTAACCACATGAGTAACTACTTAGGTCAACCTCAACCCTAAGTGGACCGTCATGAAATCCTATAAATAAAATATACCTCAAGCTCATTTGGACACATTCAATCAAGCTATCTTCTCTTCTCTTATTTTCTTGGTTCACACAAGTCTGTCGAAGAAAAGATTACACAAGGTTCTGAAATCTTAGGGTCAATGCTTGCACTATTATAGGGTTTTCTAGATCTTAGATGCTAGCACATAACTGGGCATTTTAGTCCCTAGAAACTGGCACACAGTGGTCTAGACAATGTCTAGAGAGCCTTGAACACTGGCACAGTGTGTATGGAAGTGTCTAGGGTTTCAAAGGTAGATTTGGAGGTATCAGTTCCTAGACGCTCACACAGAATGGTCCTGAGATCGTCTAGGTTGTCTCGGATGCACGCACAATAACTACAAGAGAGTTTCCAAGGGTTTTTTTAAGCATATCCGATGAGCTGATCCCTGAACGCATGGATATAATGGTCTGGGAGTGTCCAGGCTTCCATAAATGTTGGCACACAATTCACAGAGAGCATCCATGATTGTTATAAACGCTCACACAACTCCTCCTCCCTGCATCTGAGACTCAAAGATAATATTTTAGTATTCTAAAGTTTCCGCTCAGTCGCAACAGTTCTCAATAGTATCCAATAGATGTCTATAGTTAGTGATAATACATTACAGTCATTAGAACCACGATTTTGACTATAAGCATGATTAGATATGCTTCATTGATATCATAGTTGTTTTGTTGCATAGAATAAGTTATGGAGCATTGTACTCTCTTTTTCTAAATCATTTGATGACGATCTACGAAGAAGAAGATTTGCAAGGGTTTTCCCCGTAGTGGGTTTTTCCCTTGTCTTAGACCAGTCCTAGTGTTTCTATGTGTGTGAATTATTTTCTTCTATTGTTCCTTTATGTTTTGTTGCATTGATGATGATGTTCTTTCTATCTAGTTGCATATGCTGATGAATAATAGTATAGATCTTAATAATGTAATGATTATATGTGGTGAATTTTATGTATTAATGAATAAATCCAATTATCAAAGAAAAGAACAATGTAGCCCAATGAAAAATTAACATGGTTTTGGAGTTGGTTTGAAGAAAATCCATGGAGATCACCCTGATGATGACACCTTTGATGGAAGAAATAAGAGGTGGTGGATACCTAAAAGAATTCTAGGGTTTGAAGAAAACCCTAGGAAACTTGATTATTAAGGATTTAATGGTTAGGGTCTGAGAGAAACCCTGGTTTATGGAAAAAACTTGAGATTTGATGTATGAAACTCTAGCATGGTTTACGTGAAGATGCTAAAGAACTTGGGATAGATTTAATGAATCCCTAGATGGGATAATACCTAGCAGACTTGAATGGATAACAAAATATTACATTGGTATATGGATCATGGACATTGATGGATCTTGAATATTGGTTCAAGAGGGAGAGGATTACCTCTCATTGAATATAATTATTTCTTGACTCATGATTCCTCTTACTTTTGTTTAAACTTGTGGATCTTATTATTACGTTTATTGCTTCTATTTCCTGCATATGTATTTGAGTAAATGAATTTTATAACCTCCATGATGAGTTTTGATGAGATAGATCCTTCTTGAGGATCATTTGAAATGGAGGAAGGATAGATAGAGTTGGAAAAGGTTAAGAGGCACTATAAGATGAGAAAGTGCTTCATAATGTGCACATGTATTTGAATACCACAAGGTATGCATGGTATGTTGAATTTCAGCTATTAGCTCGGTAAGCCCTAAAGTATGACGAATCTTTCTTTGATGGCTCATACATGCATATGAAAGTAACTTGGATATATGTTCCCCATGATTAAATGATGCACCTGGTGTTGAACATTTTGATCTTCTTGAATTATATGAGGCTATCTAATGTTTACACATTGATACACTTGATGAGTGGCTAACATCCATCAGTTGGACATCTTGATCATATAAAGAAGGTTATCACCTGCACTCGTAAATTATACTCTTGACACTTGTCATGATGGAAGGATAGCTCATTGACTCTTATACATGATACTATTGGTAATGCTTGAGATAAGCATGATGGAAGCATATGGTGTTATGCAACCATCTCAGAAAATAGAAGAAAAGAGAGATAAACGCCTTCAAAATCAGCCTCTTCGAGGGGGAAACCTCCTTTACATTACACAAATGAAAAATTCTTGGATGATTCAATTAACAATACCTCCTTTCTATATATAGGAGTCTAAGGGGTCATAATATAATTAGAGCCGACATAACAATAATAATGTAAGGGCACAACAATAACAATAATGGGCTTCTATGGGGAACAATAATAACAATATGGGGACAACATGGGCACAACAATAATAAGGGGTACAATGACAATAATAATAAGGGAATACACTAGTATTATACGTACCTAACATGCCCCTCTCCTTCAAAAAAGTGTTGTCCTCAAAACTTGAGTAGTTTTGGATGCTTTTGTATAAAATTATCATCCTCCCATGTAGAACCTTCAGTGAGTAAGTTCTTCCACCTGATGAGATACTCTGAAATTGATTGATTTCGCAACTATCGAGTTCTCGTTTCTGTGACTGCTTCAGGTTCCAATATGATTTTTCCTTCCTCGTCAAGCTCTGGCAATATTGTTTGAACTAGGAGCTTGTCACCTATAACCTTCTTTAAGCATGAAAGATGGAAAACTGGGTGCACTCGGGAAGATGCAGGAAGTTCCAATTTGTATGCCATAGTACCAATCTTTTGCAACACCTTGTACGGACCATAATACTTTGGTGAGAATTTATTATCCTTCTTAGCTTGCTTGAGGGACATTTGTTTGTATGGTTGTAGCCGTAGAAATACCCAATCACCTACGTCAAAACTTCTTAAGCGGCAATGTTGATCTGTCTGTTGTTTCATTCTATTCTACGCCAAAGTGAGGTTATCCTTTAAGAATCGGAGAAATTTTTCTTGATGCTCGATGTGATCTTCCACATCTTGAACCTTAGAATTTTCTCTCAAATATGATGTGATGAACAAGGGATGATATCCATAAAGCACTATAAATGGGGTTATTTTTGCTGCAGTATGGAAGGAAGTGTTATACCACCATTCAGTGAGAGGCAACCATTTGACCCATTGTGTTTTTTTATCACATACAAAGCAATGGAGATATTCTTCCAAACATTTCTTCACTATCTTAGTTTGACCATCAGATTGAGGATAATAAGATGAGCTATGAGCTAACTGAGTAGCCATACAACAAAATAATTATGTCCAAAAATTTCCAGTGAAAATAGGATCTCTGTCACTCACAATAATATTTGGGTTTCCATGTAGCTTTTGAATTGTTTCCATAAATGAATTAGAAACTATACTGGCTTTAAATGGATGAGATAATGCACAAAAGTGTGCATACTTGGTAAGCCTATCAATTACCACCATGATGACACTCTTTTCTTTGAACTTGGGTAAACCTCTGATAAAATCCATTGAAACCTCCTCCCAACGTTGACTTGGAATGGATAAAGCTTGTAACAAACCTAGGGTCTTAATTATCTCAACTTTATTTTGTTGGAAAACCAAACATTCTGCCACAAAATTTTGAATATCATATTTACGGTCATCCCAAAAAAAAATCCTTCTTAACCTTGTGGTAAGTTTTTAAAAATCCTTAATTCCCTCCTAAGGGAGATGTGTGTAATTCCCTAAGAATATTTTGTTTGAGTTGGGAATTCTTACAGAGATATAAGCGATCTTTGTACCATAATGAATCATTTTTCCTGCTAAATGTATCATATGTACTGGGATCTTGCTGAAACTTTTGAATGAGTGCCCACACTTCTTTGTCATTCTTCGATTCATCCCTTGCTTCATTTATCTAATCTGGTTGGATAATAGAAATGGCACAAAGAAATTCTTCCACATCCTCATCCTTTCTTGAGAGTGCATCTGCAACAACATTTTGCTTCCCTTTTTTGTATATGATTTCAAAGTCATAACCCAACATCGTTGTGACCCATTTTTGCTACTCTTCTGAAGATAATATTTGTTCTAAAAAGTATTTAAGACTATCATGATCTATTTTTACCTTGAAGTGTCTTCCCATTAGGTAAGGTCGCCATTACTTCCAACATTTCCTTCTCATAAATAGATTTGTGTAGATATTTTCCTTTGATTGGACGACTTTTGAAAGCAACGGGTCTTTCTTCTTGCATTAAAACAACACAAACTCTATTTCCTAAGGCATCACATTCCACATTAAAGGTTTTTGTGAAGTTAGATGTAGCTAAGACCATTGCTTGGAACATTGCCTCTTTAAGATGTTCAAAGGCCTTTGTTGCTTATGCAGTCCAAGAAAATGCATCTTTCTTCAGTAATGTTGTTAGAGGTGCCGCTATTCTCCCATAATTTTAAAAAAACTTGCAATAATACCCTGTCAACCCGAGAAATCCTCACAGATGCTTTATGGATGTGGGGATTTTCCATTCCTTAATGGCTTTAATTTTGCTAGGATCTACCTTAACATCTTCATGAGATACAATATGACCCAAATATTCCACCTTTTGTACTCCAAAGAAACATTTGGAGGTTTTTGCATATAATTGTTTCTCCTCCAATAGTTTGAGCACTCTGTCAACACGTTGAAAATGATCCTTCCAAGACTTTTTGTAGATTAGTATATCATCAAAAAATACTAACACAAATTTTCTAAGGAAGGGTTTGAAAATGGAATTCATCAAACCTTGAAATGTCGAAGGTGCATTGGTAAGGCCAAAAGGCATGACCAAAAATTCATAATGACCCTCATGAGTTCTAAATGTTGTTTTCAGAATGTATTTAGTCTTCATTCTGATTTGATGATATCCCGAATGAAGGTTTAACTTGGTGAAGTAAATTTCTCTATGCAATTCATCCAATAATTCATCAATGAAATGAATGGGGAATTTATCTTTAATAGTGAGCTTGTTGAGCTCCCTATAATCTGAACACATGTGCCATGATCCATCCTTCTTGTGCACCAATACTAATGAAGCAGAGAAAGAACTTTGACTAGGTTGAATTATACCAACCTCTAGCATCTTTGCAACCATACGTTCAATTTCACTCTTTTTGGCATAGGAATATATGTAAGGCCAGATGTTTAGAGGAACACTTCCTAGAATAAAATGAATAACATGATCATGATCACGAATAGGTGGGAGGCCTTTGGGAGTCTCAAATACCCTGGAATGATTGTGCAAGACTTTTTGGAGAACTGGAGAAATAGATGATTCCAATGTGGGAACCTCTAACAAACATAATTGTGCAATTACGCCTCGTTTTTCTTTCTTTAGAAGTTTTTTCATGCTGTTAGAGCTGATTATCTTTCCCAGTTTCCCTGTGATACCCCTTAATTCAACTTCCTTTCCTTTTGAAACAAATTTCAAGAAAAGTTCTTGAAAATTAAAAGTTATCGTTCCCAAAGATTGTAGCCATTGTACTCCTAGTACAACATCAGCACCACCCATTGCAATGGAAAGCATTGGACTATTCAACATATATTCTCCCATGGATAGCTTGATATTATGGTACTTTCCTGAGCAATTTTTGGTTCCTCCATTTGCAACCATCACTTGACACTCTGGTGCTAGATATAGAAAGTAATTCAATTCCTTGGCTATCTTACAATGAATAAAATTATGGGTACTTCCAAAATCAATCAACATTATTACATTTTTCTTCTTGATATGTCCTTCTATCTTGATAGTTTGAGGAGTGGTAATTTTGGCCAATGCATTACAAGATATGGTCAGATTCATTTCTTCTTTCTCTAGGGTTTGTTCCTGGTGTGTATCCTCTTCTTTTGATGTTTCTTGTTCCTTTTCTTCCTCCTCTTCACAATCTATGTAAAATAATTTCTTCTCAGCACACTTATGACCTTTAGTGTATTTGCTATCAAAACTGTAACAAATCACTTTTTCTCTTTTTTCTTGCAATTTTTGTGGTGTCAACCTTGTAGGTTGTCGAAGGATAGGGGCAACAACACTTCCATATTTATAGTTGTGAGTGGTAGGCTTCCTTGTTGCCATAATTTTGCTTTCAATTTTTCTTGCCAACTTGAATGCCTTCTCCAATGAATCAGGTTCCCAAAGGCGAACCTCATGTTGGATGTTATCCTTTAAATTCCCTATGAACACATCAATCCTATTCTCCCCTATAATATATTTTACCCTTATATATAGTTTTTGGAAGTCCTCAATGTGCTCCACCATTGAACCCTTTCGTTTGAAATTTATCAATTCGCTAAAAAAGGTGTTTCTTTTTGTATCCTCATAATGTGTTATCATTTCTTCCATAAAAATTTCCCAAAGGACAATTTGTTTACGAGAGAAAAGCCATCGATACCATACAAATTGATTGGGTTCCAAATATAAAGTTCCAATGTGTACCTTTTGTGTGATTTGCACATTATGGAGATCAAAATTATTAGAGGACTTTTGAGGTCTAAAATGGGTCTCCCAAGGAAATTATAAAATAATAGTGGAAATAATAAAATAATATTAGATTACATCATCAAATTTTAGAGGGAAAAAGACAAAACTACTTTTTGATTTCGTATTTTCAATTTATATTCCCAAGTTTTTACTCAAATTTCGAGCGGGAGTACTCGTTGGATGCAAAATCTAATTCCTCATCCAAGGAGTACCCATGTTGCATACTTTCACTAGAACCTACTACACAAAAAATGAGAAATACATGAGAAAACGTGATTGCAATCACGTTTTCTCATGTATTTCTCATTTTTTGTGTAGTAGGGTCTAGTGAAAGTATGCAACATGGGTACTCCTTAGATGAGGAATTAGATTTTGCATCTAATGAGTACTCCTGCTTGAAATTTGAATAAAAACTTGTGGAGATAAATTGAAAATACGAGTTAAAAAAGTAGTTTTATTATTTTATTATTTTTTAATATTTGTACTTTTTTACTCCAAAAATGGTGAATCATCCCCCATGGTTGACATCATCTTCTTGAATCCTATTGGTTCTTATAAAATTTATTTTGGTTGTACATTTTTCTTAGAAGGCCCATTTTAGACCTCAAAATTCCCCTAATGATTGCTCCATCTGTAGTATCCATGTTACGAGATCCTTGCCATGAAAATTCCTCATATCTATCTTTGGAACATGGTGGGTCTTCAATCCAACGTTAGAATCTATGAAATCATAACTAACATTTCTTTTGTTCTCCTCACGATTTTCATTTACTACCCTTTTTCCATTAGTAAGCATTTATTGTAGAAACTTTTTCAAATCCATCTTCATATCTTCCATGTTGCCTTTAAGTTTTGCTTCTATACCATCCATCTTAGCTTCCATGTCATCCATCTTAGCTTCCATTCCATTTTTTAAACCATCCATCTTAGCTTCCACATTTTTCTTTAAACCATCCATCTTAGCTTCCATGCCATACATCTTAACTTCCACACCTTTCTTTATACTATCCATCTTAGCTTCTGTTACTTTTTGTGAGAGTGAATTTTGTTGCACTTGGTCTCGTAATTTTGATATATCATGTTGCATTTCTTCCTCTTCTTCATGAGTCATGCTAGAGCTTTCACGTTGCTTACTAGGTGTTTCTATTTTCTTTCTTCAAGGCATTAATTAATGATAATAATGCTTCAATATGCCCTTTGAATTCCTTCAAACTATTTTTTTAGCCCAAACTTATGAAAAATTAAAAAAAAAACTACACACCTTTTTTCACTTTGTAGAAGCTCGATATTGAATCTGTTGTATCTCTATAATTTCGGATCTCCAAGGTCTGAAATTTATTCTTGCGGTATCCTTCTGAGTCCTCTTTCCAACCCTACAAGTTTGATCAAGATTGGATTCTCCAAGGAAGAGTTATGCCAAATCTCCTACGATGACCTAATTATAGACTGGTTCAGTAGAGAAAACTTGTACGAAGTGCCACATGTCACTGCTTCGAACTAAAGACCTGAAAAAATACAAAGAAAACTACAGGCCGCTCTCTTTTTGTAACTTTTTACGAAATTTCAATCTAATGCTCAGAGATAAAGTTATGACAGTTTTCCCCAGGTCACCTGTTTGAGATATAATTCGGGAGTCTGCCAAAAACCCTAACTTCCTTGGATCATATCTCTGAAAATATAGTGATACAAGATCTGAAATTCTGACTTGAGGTTCATCAAGATTTAGGCTCAAAATGGTTCTTTTTTTAGCTTTTGAAACATCAAAAGAAAAGTTATAGTGCAAATTCCACAATGACCTGTTTGGAGCAGCGAAACCCTCGAATCCAAACCTCTGATACCAAATGTTATGCAACCAAATCATAAAATAGAAGAAAAGACAGATAAACGCCTTCAAAATCATCCTCTTCCAGGGGGAAACCTCCTTTACATTACACAAATGAACAATTCTTGGATGATTCAAATGACAAGACCTCATTTCTATATATAGGAGTATAAGGGGTCACAATATAATCAGAGTCGACATAACAATAACAATGTAAGGGCACAACAATATCAATAGTGGGCTTCTATGGGGCACAATAACAAAAATATGGGGACAACATGAGCACAACAATAAAAATAAGGGGTACAATGACAATAATAATAAGGGAATACACTAGTATTATAGGGACCTAACATATGGAAAGAGAGATTAGCACTCTTGTTGCTTTAGTAAAGTTTTATTGAATGACCTAACTTGATCTCATTGATCACGAAGAGCATGGTAACCCTGCTGTGAGAGGTATAAGTGTAAGATTGATAAGTAAATCTCTTAGTAACTATTGTCATATCTTGATGAGATGAGTAACTATGGCATATTCGATTGCCATAACTTAATGGAGTGATTTGATAGAAAGTATTATTGTGTTCATTATCTCTGAGATATGATGTTGCATCTATCTATTGCTTTGAGTCTAACCTTTGATTTATCTCATGATGCAAATGGCCATGATAGATATATGTTTATGATCTAACAAATCTGTTGTTGCATGACTCTAGTAGAGGTAGGTTGATTGCATGAATGAAGATGAATGAAGTCAGAGGGAGAATCTCTTCTCTAATTACTATTTGCATTTTGTATTGTTGAAATATGATTTATGTGCATCTGACATTATTGATCTGTAATAAAGTATCAAATCTGAAAAATGTACAGAAATTAGGGTTTATGCTTTGGATGCAAGCATACAATTGGGATATTTCATCCCTATACGCATGCATGTTAAGGCCTAGATAGCGTCCAGGATGCTAAAGATGCTCCCATGCTAACCTAAAGGGAGCATCCAAGGGTTTGACTATAGTTGACCATCATCTGAATCTTTCTGAAGCTGTCTGAACTATGAACCAAGAGATATTTGACATATTCTCCCACTGTAATATGATTTTTGAAGTTGTTGGGTTAAATTTTTGATCACATAAAAAATGAAGTATCTTTCATGAAATTAGATGTTCACTTGGAAGATGTCAGTACCAAAGATGTGTTGTAGATAACAACAAGATCTGCAAGTAGGAAAAACTTGAATGTTTTCCATAACATGAACATGCATACTAAATGTGTGTTTGCAGGTGACCGGGACATACATATGAATATGTCACTATGTTTGTGCTACAAGAGGTTGGCATGCTTTGGCCAATTGATATAGATGAACAATGTTTTGTCATGATGCTTAAAAATAACTTTGAATTGGTTATTGAGATATGTTTTGACTATAGATCTATCTACGATAGCGAATTTGGACTTGATCTAATGACTAATGATCTAATTTGATGATTGCTGATTTGCCCTAATATCAATGCTATGTGGGCATAATGACTTATGTGGGTATTTGGAAAAATGATTTTGTATTGGCCTCCTCATTCCTAACACAATGGTTGAGGTACTAATAGTTGCGATTCAGCTTGAAATTGAAACCATAATGACTCATTCTTGATGTTTGCATTTACACCTAGTTTCAAATTGATATTGCATGGTTTTTTACAACTTTTTGGGATGACAATAAATCATTTCACGACTTGATATGAGCTCTCCATGTCACCTGGTTGAAAGTATTGATATTGTGATAATAATGACTTTGATAATGGTCGTGATTTGGCTTCTAAACTCTGATTAGGTGACTTTTTTGTTGTGATGGTACAACATTGATTTATGTAAGGCTTATTATGTTGGCTTAGCAAGGCATTATGCTTAGAGCATTGCATGAAGCAAGCTCCCCGATCCAAATATGTCTATATTTGACAGTTATCTGATGTAGTCATGATGATGAGTTCCAAGGTATGGCTTTGATTTTGACTATGGTTTTGGTTTTATAACCCGATGACCTACTATTGATAGGTGATGAGCCTCTGATGATCTAAATCAGAGGGAGATGGCTTCTAAAGCTCAAAATGATGTATCATGGCATGATGAATCAATTTCTGGAATTTGGAGAAGAAATTCTATATTGCAAAGCTATTGGAAAATAGTTTTCAATAATGAAAATGAAAATCCTTGGACACTCTGATTTGAAGTTCAATATGTTGTTGAAATTGACATAGCACCCAACAATTGATTGAAGCATTGATGTTCCGTTTTGAACATCCATATATATATATATATATGTATGATGTGCATAGAACCTGAATAAATTCATGATTGAGCTACTTCACTCACATAGAGTTTCCACCGAGCATCTTTGAAATATCTGCATGAGATGTTCTATTTTTTAAGGCTGATATATTTCTCCTATGATATGTGATTGTATGGATGTATTTATGACATTTGATATTATTCTTGATAAGAACATTTGGATGTTGCTTTAGTATGAGATCTACCATGATATCTTGGATGAGAGGTCCATAACATGATTGAGGTTGATCATGATGTTGCTAGCATGGCTAGTTGTGAGGCAGGATGAAGAAGCTCCTTAGAGAGATTTCTGAGCATGATATGGATATGACATGGAAACATTGTGATGAATTAGATTGAGATCTAGTTGGCAGAAAATCCCATATTTATAGTTGGGACTAAGATACTCTCATATATTGAGGCACTGCAATTGTTCGAAACAAGCTCAGGATTGTGGTTGGCACCTCCTTGAGAGGGAGGATGATTATGGTATCATTTTGTTATTTATATAATTATTTGTGTTCTAACATGATATTTGATTTGATGTCTTGCATGAACAGGAAAAAAATTGCTATTGAAACAAGTTGATACCAGATTTTAGTATGATGAGAGCAACATTGATCAACGATACTGAGCCAAATCTTCCTCCTTGTCTGACCTCCCAGAATGAGGAGTTCAAGTAGAAGGGATCCCAGGGTTGAGGGAACTCTGGACAATAGGGTATGACCCCTATCTATTACCCATAGGTTTGAAGATGTTTCTCCCCTATCTTTATAGGGTTGGAGAATGTTTCTCCCTTGTTTGGTTTTTGTAGAGTATACCCCAATTGGCATCATACCCACACGTAGGGCTTCTCGCGAATATCGCACCTTGTTTGGCCAACGAGTTGAGAGTGCACTTGGGGTGTACAACCCAATTCAATTATGATGCAGGTGTTCTACCACATGACTATTTAGGGTGATCGATGGGAAGATCAATAGCCAATAGGATGGGTTGAGATAACCTTATGCGATTCCGGGTTGAGATTGTGCTCCCTAATGTGATACAAGGTCGATATTTTCTCCCTTATGTGTTTGGATATCCTATTTCTATATATGGGGCTATAGATGTATATCTCCCACATGAGATTCTGGGTCGAGATGTGTTCCCCGATGTGGCTCTAGGTTGAGATGTGCTCCCTGATGATATGCTCTTTGATGATGATTGATAACATTTCGAGTAGTATCCCACTGGCAGGGATTCCGGGTAGCAACCAATGGATAGAGGGTGGTAGCTTGAGCTCCCCTCAAGTAACAAATTCTTCTTCTTCTAGATTCGATAATTTTCAGCATAGAACAAGAACAATCAAGAGATAAGCAGGATTAACCAAGAGATAGATCGAGACGTACATTGATGATTCAAGATACTTTAGGTGGTCATGGAATGATGACTACATGACATAGATGGTCAATGATCGTATGTGATGACACTTGAAGATTCCATATTGGCATATTGATCGATGGATAAATATTTATAGGTGGAATTCTCCCTAGTTGAGATGGAGTGTTAATTTTTGCAATTGCGGTCAAATTCCACCTTGGAAAACCCAATGACCTATATTATTATTGCATTAGATACATATTTACAAGAGGACCAAAATCAACCTAAATATCATCCAATTTGGTCAAGAAAAAGTTGAGTTTTGAATTATTTTATTCATACATGTATTATGGAATGGGTCGACCCTAACCACATGAGTAACTGCTTAGGTCGACCTCAACCCCAAGTGGACCATCATGAAAGCCTATAAATAGAAGAGACCTCAACCTCATTTGGACGCATTCAATCAAGCTATCTTCTCTTCTCTTATTGTCTTGGTTTTCATAGGTTTGTCGGAGGAAAGTTCGCACAAGGTTTTGAAATCTCAGGGTCAAATCTCGCATTGTTATAGGGTTTTCTGGATCTCGGATATTCGCACATAATTAGGTATTTTGGTCCCTAGACACTGACATGCAGTGGTCTAGATAGCTTCCATAGAGTCTTGGACACTGGCATAGTGTGTTATGGGAGTATCCAGGGTTTCAGAGGTAGATCTGGAGGTGTTGGTCCCCTGACGCTCACACAGAGTGGTTGTGAAAGCATCTAGGCTATCCCAGATGCACACATAGTAACTACAAGAGAGCGTCCAAGGGTTTTTTTGAGCAGATCTGATGAGTTGGTCTCCGAGCACATGCACAAAATGGTCTGGGAGAATCCAGGCTACCATAGACGCTAGCACACGGTTCACAGAGAGCGTTCAGGCTTGTTATAGATGCTCGCACAACTCCTCCTCCCTATGTTTGGGACTCAAAGATGAGATTTTAGTATTCTAAAGTTTCCGCTCAGTGACAACAGTGTTCAGAAGTGTTTGGCATAGTGACTGTAGTATCTAACAATTATATACAATAAGTGATAGTACATTACAGTCATCAGAATTAGCGTTTTGACTATAAGCATGATTATATCTGTTTCATGGATATCATAGTTGATTTGTTGCATAAATAAAGTTATGGATCACTGTACTTTATTTTGTTGAATCATTTGATGACGATCTAAGAAGAAGAGGATTTGCAAGGGTTTTCCCCATAGTGGGATTTTCCCTGGTCTCAAACCAATCCTAGTGTCTCTATGTTTGTGCATGCTTTTCTTCTATTGTTCCTTTATGTTCCATTGCATTGATGATGATGATGTCCTTTCTCTATAATTGCATATGTTGATGAATAATGGTATATATTTGATTATTGTAATGATGATATTGGGTGAATTTGAGGTATTAATGAATAAATGCAATCATAAAATAGCCCCACGGGTTAGCTCAACTGGTTGAGTCCCCATTGTTAAGTACCTTGCCGATCGGGAGGTCACATGGTCAATTCTCCTCGATGCCCTCGGGGTTAAGCCCTGCTAGTCTAGCCGACAGGATTTATAAGATTCTCTTCAGGGTTGATCTGCCCAGATTTTCCTATGGGAAAAAAATGCAATCATCAAAGAAAATAACAATGTATCCCTATGAAAAAATAACAACCATATCATTCTCTGAAATAGTCACACTAACGACAAGAAGCTCATCTTTTACCTGAGACAATCTCGTCAAATACAAAGTCACTCCTTCACCCTATATCATCTTGGTGGACTTCAACTTATCCTCCAATACCCGTACCCAATTCTCGTTCTTATTCTTGAACAAATTCTGAAGATCCATCCACATCTCATGTGCAGTGTTCTTCCCGAACCAATGAGGTATTAGAGGATACTTCACACCATCAAGTATGATCAATCTCACCCTTGTATCCAAATCCTCATACACTTCCATCTCCTTTGGGTTAGTTGGCTTCTTGATGGCTTTCTCGGTGAACTCTCAGATCTTGTTGACCTGCAAGACCAACTTGATCCTTCCCTTCCATGGACTATAGTTGAGAAACCCCTCCAACTTGTCCTCATATCGAAGAACAACCTGCAACTTCGACATTGTAGTGATCCATTCACCTACAATGTGACGAAATATCTCTTAAGTTGTACTTCATTGTGCATTCCCATGATTCATTGTCCAAAGTAGCTCAGACATTCTCTAATTCCATCTTGAATTTCCACGATCTTGGGTCTAAGATAGAATCTTAGAATCTCTAATGCTACCAAACCAAGAATCTCAACAAAAGCTACTTTGCACAGTAGAAAATATAAAGAAGTAAATCACACAGACATAGTTAGAGAAATCAAAGGTTCGAATGCTCATCCAGAATAAAAAATCGCTCATGTCATTCATTGCCAACACTTAGGACTCATATGCACGATTATACAATCGCATGGGATCCCATCAGTTGGCTGGCTCACTAAGTGTTATAGAAAAATTTGGGCACTACAACCCCAATCATACTTGTACATAAACCAAGGGCTTCTAAGTCCCTAAAAGTGTTGTTTCATACCCTAAAAGAGCAAGGTCAGCTGATTACATCATCTCCCAGAAGTTCTCCATGAAAAACTACTCAAAACTGGTCAATGCAGGACCATACAGTCTGCCCAGTGCTAAAAGTGCAAAGCATCTCACCTGCTCCATGTAAAAAGTTTGATGCATACTGGAAAGCCCTTCTATGGGGTGAAATGAGCTAGAGCTGAAAAATGGCACAAGTAGTTTTCTAGGTGGAAACCCAGAGAATCTTCTAGAAACTGCCCATTTGACACTTGCCTCTCTAAATTCACCCAGGGATGAGTAAGAGATCTGAAATCTCCATGTGGAACCAAGAACTATCAGTGAAATGACACTAATCAAAATCCCATAAGCTGACTCACTCTCCTGTAAGCATCTATATATGGATCCCTCATAAAATAGATCCAAAGGATGGAATTTTGTAATTTGCAAGGAAGTGTTGTTGGTTTCTCTTTGAAGACATTGTTGGGTGATCTTGCTTTGTATGAGGTGAAGAGGGCTTTCATGCTAGGAGAATGACGCTGGGTCAGACCAAGTGGTTGTAATTCTCCCTTCTACTACTTTTACTAATAAAGCTATTTGAGTTTTCCTCCATATTCTTGTGTATCTCTGAATATTGTGTTGATATATGCATTTGTATGGTCAATATATATCAAATCCTGTATTGTTTACAGTGAAAGATCTCTATGCTTTGATGGTATTATGCTACTGTGAATCTACAAGTGTTCTTTGAAGCGGGACAAGTAAGGAAGCAGTGGCGAGATTCTGCCAAAGGGGAAAGGAAACAAGCAAGGAGACAAGTGGAAGTCTGAGGTTGGTACTCTCTGCTTCTTTCTCATCTCTCTCTCGTAAAGGAAAATAAATTAACTTTAATTTGTTTGTTTCTAATACAGCTACCCATCTTAGTGGACTAGCAGCTCTGCATAGACACTAGTTTTCTCGATAAAAAAATGGCGACTCTTCTAGGGAGCGATTAGTTTGATTGCTTGTCGCTATTTGTTTGATTCATAAACCACAGACGGACCTTGAAATTAAGCTAGCTAGCCTTCAAACTGCATTTGTTATGCAAGTGCAAAGTAGATCAACGCTGCTTCAGTCAATCTCCGGATTTGTTTATGAACTGAACAACTGACTTGCAAACATCCTAAGTGCCCTAGAGGTAGCTTAAGTAACCTCATTAGATCAGCCCTATACTTTGTAGTTACTGACTATAATTTGTTCGGCCTAAATCCCTGGACTAAATTGCAAACTGTGACCAAAAACCAAGCTAGAGTCTGGTTGCTTGACCATCGCACCCTCTCCTTTAGGAAAAATGGATGCACCGCACCTCCCGTGTACAGTAAGTGGGATGCATCCCTGTTTCCATGTGTTACAAGTGCGATGATTAGAAAAGACTAGATCTGCCCCCAGATTTTGGTTTTTTATTCACTATCTTCAGTTTTATTCAGGAGATTTGTTGTCTATGATCAGTAGACCATTGTTGAAACCCCCTTCCTTTGCATCATTCAGCCTCCATTGTACAAATATTTATGAATGGTTTTGTGTATTTTTCGCCATTCACAGTTCTCATTTACAAAATAGTAGCTTAATCGTACTGTCGTCTTTTGATTTGAAAGTGTCGCAAGTGTCGTTTTAAATCAAAGAAAAGAATCCTATTGTTCCTGACAGTCGGTTACACTATTACTCTTTTATTTGATTTCAATTAGTAGATTTTCAAGTGTCGAAAGCAGTTTTCAATTCAAAATCGAAAAGTGTTGCCATTATCTTCCTTTCATTTTTGAAGAGAAATTTGTTAGTACTGTCACTTTGAAAAGATAATTCAAATTTGTACTCGGCGTTCTTTCTGTCATTCACACATTAAGAAAGCAAAAACAAATACATGCATGTGCATTTGCATTTAGACTGCTTGTTGATTTAGGATAGTGCATCTAGTGTGTACTCTCTGCTCTATGTTGAAAGGATTTCGTTTCTCTTTCCTTAGTAGTTAGGATTTTCATTGCAAAAAGAAGATTAAACGATTTTTTATCATCTTAGATTGCATTTTAGGAATTGTATATCTACATCACGCGGTGAACCTTAAAGGCAAACTTCTTAAGCAAGATCAATTGTAAAATAAATTCAATGAACATAAAAACGCTTTGGAACGTAACGCACAACATCTAGAAGTCTAGGCTAGAGACGTATTCCAACGTCGTAAAGCCTGGTAACTGTCACTTTCATCATAGGTTGGGTGATTCCTCCTCTTTGAGCCGAAAAGTGCCAGTACGGACTTGTGCTCCAACGTACCGTCGAGTATATATTGGGAGACCACAATAGGCTATATCCTTTATCCTTAGGAAGCCTGAGTCTGCCGCCCTATTGATCGCAATGCACTAAACACAACATTCTGGAAGATTGACTGTCGTACCGTAAAAAGTATTCTGCAATTTTTCTATTGGTTTGGTAATCCCTCTATCTATATTTCCAGAGTAGTCTCTTTCGTTCCTTTTTAGACTCCTTAAAGGAAAAGGTCCATCTGAGCACTTGCCACTTCAAGCTCATTAAAAATTGAAGGCAACCAGAGTCATCTTTAGCTTTTTCTCGACTCTTAAAAAGTGAAAAAGCAAGTTGTGTCAAAGCATCTAAAATTTATTTTAAACGGAATAACGTCACTGTTCCCTTGTTTATTTTGGGTTGAGAAAATGGAGTCCACCCACCAAGGATTTCCCTCTGGGGGAAATCCTAGTCCTTTCTCCTCTTGGGGAGATGTTGGTGCACCTCATATGGCCACATTGTCCCTTCTAGGATTGACAATCGGCTTTCCAATATGGCTCTTCTCGACCTCTGTTGTTCAAAGCACCGCGATTCCTGAACAATCAAGTCAACAACTAGATGATGCTAGAGTTACCCCAACCCTATGCTTCTCTTATTTCTCCCTCCCCTCATTCCTCTTTTCTTGGTGAAGCTAGTAAAGCCAAAAACCAAGTAACTAGGAAGAAGAAGAAAGGGAAGGAGAAGGAAAAGAAGAAGAAGGAGCCAAAGGCAAAAAGGGGCAACCATGCATCGTCTAGCGAAAATCCACACACTGCACCGTCCAAGCCTAAATATCCATGTGTCATTTGCAAAGGAGACCACTATCATCAAGATTTTCCTTGCATCCCTCAGATCTTAAGGGATTGGTCTCCTCGTTTGCATAATCCGGTGTTATCAACCTCTGACGATCATGTTGAAAGTACACCATCAACTAGTGAAAGCGAAGTCTTTGTATAGAAAACAAAATGTAAATTTCCTTGTAAACTGTGTGAAGGCGATCACGTCGTCAACCATTGTCCCTTCCTAGACGAAGCTAAAAGAGTCTTGGATAACCGTCCTGCTTCACCGCTTCGGCTTCCTCCTAGATACAAGAAACTCTTTCCAAGTCCATCACTAGTTGAAAATCCAACTGACACATCTTTGGGGTCGGTCGAAGCATCTATCATTGAATATAAACCCTCTAAATCCACACCAGACGAAATTCAAAAGGTCAAGGCGGCACTCGACCCGGTCTTGTCTTCGAAAGGTCCAACTTCAGATGATACAGTCACCGAAGAGAATGAGAATGACACCGTCCAAATTATTTTCGTAAACACAGACTCCGATGAACATATACCCATTCCTTTACCGTAGAAAGGAAGTTCATCAGAGTCGTATCCGACCGTCTATTCGATCCCACCTCCAAGCAACCTAGTCGTTTCCTTCGATTGGAATCTACTAGGCGGACCCCGTCTACCATCTAATGTACCATTCCGAATCATTGTACAAGCTTACAGAATGGTCATGGTCGGTACTATCATAGATGAAGGGGCTTCTATGAGTATCCTTTCCTCAACTTCTTGGAAAGTGCTTGGTTCGCCATCGCTTCTGCCTGAGATGAGAAATCTGACAGGCTTCGACAAAGGAACCAATCGACCGTTAGGGATCCTTCCAAATTTGATTAACTTTGAGAAGGAAAACCGTTTATCTAAACGTAATGGTAGTCCAAGGACCTCTAAATTACAATCTAATCCTTGGGTGTGACTACATTTATAGCATGGGAGCTATTGTTTCCTCACTCTTTCAAGTAATGTGTTTTCCGCATGAAGGCAGAGTGGTCCAACTCATAGATCAGCTTTCATTCCCCTGTTCACACATAGATAATAGTCAAATGCCATCCCTAACAGGTATTTTTGCGCAAGGAATGTCTCATCAATCACTATTCCATCCACCTGATGAACGCGACTAATTCGGTGGTTGTGATTGAAACCCAGAGGGCATGCACCCTGGTCTGTTTCGGTAGGAAAACTTCAGGTATAGGGTAAAGTTTCCATGAAGGATATATGACTAGTGTGACACACCCGTCCATATAGGAAAATGGGATTAGACCGGAATAAGATTCCCTCGTCAAAGTTATGTGAGTGGAGGTGACTGCGCCATTCACCTTTGTCTATTTCGGTAGACATCGCCAAGGAAGTGTTTTGTCTGCAAATGCGGATGGAGCAATCTTGCAAATGCAATAACTTTCATATGGTAACCTGAAAAATTTACTTCACTATAACTGGGGGCATGCAAACCTTTTGTATGCAAGTGAAAAGTGACCAACGTAACTCTAACTCCATAGTTTTGCTAACTTCAACTACTTAAGTTAGGTGATTGGTCTAATCAACCATTCCCCTTTGCCGGGACCGATGGAAACGGTAAAGTAAAGGAGATGTTTCCCGATGAGAAGTTATCCTACCTAACCTTAGTAGTTCTTTAACCCCTAGGACAGTAGTTGGTAGTTCCCAGCCTGCATACAAAAGGCTTCGGAGAAAAGCTTCGAAAGGTGCAAGCTCCATAAAAATGGAATCTATCTATGAGATGTCCTTATTATACGACTAGCGCGAGCAATTTTACGTGAAGTTCAAGCTCGTTAAAAATTAAACCTAGCAATGAGCATATGTTCCACCAGAGTTTAATCTCACTAAAAAATGAACCAATCTCCGGTAAATAACCATTTTGAATGCATTATCATCAGCTTTTGAGCCTTGGTCGTGTTATCATCATCACCTTCACTCTGTTTTAGTTGATCATACGCCTCTATTTGATTGTTTACCCCTTTTGAGGAACAACTATGATGAGTGATCCTATTAGCCACGTTCTTTACACTGTCATGATTGAAAAGTTCCAAAAATTACCTGGAACCAGTTGCTATCTGAACGCATCACTCGTTCCTCAAAAAATGAGTCTCCTTTAAGCTCTTTTCATCTGACTCGTAAAATATGAAAGGATTGCCGAGAAATTGGCCTCTCCAGCTCGTTAAAGTGATTGGAAGTGTCATCCCTCCTCTAGATTCTAATCTTTTTGGACCTGAGGGATTATTACACAAAAAGATTGAGCGTTTGTCTTGTTCAGCTCGTTAAAATTACCGAAAAGTCATCCCTTTCGCATTGTTTTATACTTTTTCGGACTTAAGGGATTACATTACGAAAAAGGAACATTGGAGTCTCATTTCCGTCTCTTTTCAGAATCTCTAAAATTGAAAAGAACCGAGTTATCTTTGTCATTAAACTCATTAAAACAATAGCGACAAACTTGTCCATTTAGACAAGAGCGAGTTTCACTGCTACTAGGTTCGTTAAAACATAGCGACGGGTTTGCCCGAAGGGCAAATTATAGAACAAGCATATGTTATCCTCCTCAAGCTTGACAAAAATAAAGAGGTACTGGTCAGAAATGACTGGGGAAATTGGGAAGAAAACTCGAAGAAACTTTATTGGTAGCAGGTCGCTCTTGAACATGACACTTTCACTCCATCACCATGATTGGGTCGGGTTGGGTTATTCCGTTCGCTGGTCATATACCATTGGTCCACTGTACCATCCAATTTTGGGGTTAATGCTACCAATCTATTTTAGTGTCGCCGATATGTTCAAGAGAAGTTGCTTAGATAATTCACCTAACCAGATTGTGTCTCATCCGCTGCAATACCTTCACGCTTGATTCTTTCATGACCACCACCGTGAACACTGTATCGTCAAACTGTTTTCACCTCCACAAAATCATTTGCTCCATTCTGTGTCGTATATGTGGGATTCATTAATGGCCTCCTACGACGGGTCACTTCTTGTCGAAATTAGCTCATTATCCAAGAAGCCAACCTAGGAACAACCCTTTCAGTACTTTAAAGCTTGCATGCCTCAATGGCAAGTTTCTCACTTCCGGCGACAGATTTACATTAATGGCCTTCGACCGAAAGATTTTACGTGGTGTTCGACATCAACCCATGTATTCACACCACGTGAATTTTACTGCAGTACCTTGAGGATCATCATCATCATTGGTGATTCCTCTCACGCCTGTTAACAACTTACATCATTGGCTGGTAATCAGGCGATGTCTTTCCATGTTTGACACCAGAACATCTTTTCACATGGATCAACTTGTACTTCGGACGAAGATTGAACGAGTTTGAAGACCCCGGATCTAGTTTCATCCATCCGGGCTACGATATATTCAAGAAAATAAAAACATCAAATGTACATCATTGCTGCACATATAATCATCCAAACTAAGGGATGATGGCTCTACCAGGATCATCAGTCTGCACACAAACGATTGTCTGTCCTATGTACATGAAAATGAATTTATCAAAGCTGAGCATGGGAATGCCCGCCTCAGCTAGATCATGAAAAATATTATGAAGATAATGTATTGTATTGTATCTTATTACAGGTCACCTTCCAGTTCGAAAAACCTCGGATCATCATTATAAATCATTTCACCCGACATCAAAAAGGATTTATGACCTCATAATTTAGGGGGCAACTATTATAGAAAAATTTGGGCACTGCAACCCCAATCATACTTGTCCATAAACCAAGCGCTTCTAAGTCCCTAAAAGTGTTGTTTCATACCCTAAAAGAGCAAGGTCAGCTGATTACATCATCTCCCAGAAGTTCTCCATGAAAAACTACTCAGAACTGGTCAAAGCAGGACCATACAGTCTGCCCAGTGCTAAAAGTGCGATGCATCTCACCTACTCCATGTAAAAAGTGTGATGCATACTGGAAAGCCCTTCTATGGGGTGCGATGAGTGAGAGCTGACAAATGGCACAAGCAGTTTGCTAGGTGGAAACCTAGAGAATCTTCTAGAAACTACCCATTTGACACTTGCCTCTCTGAATTCACCCAGGGATGAGTAAGAGATCTGAAATCTCCATGTGGAACCAAGAACTATCAGTGAAATGACACTAATCAAAAACTTAGAAGCTGACTCACTCTCCTATAAACATCTATATATGGATCCCTCATCCAAGAAATCTAAAGGCTGAAATTTTGTAATTTGCAAGGAAGTACTGTTGGTTTCTCTTTGAAGACATTGTTGGGTGATCTTGCTTTGTATGAGGTGAAGAGGGCTTTCATGTTGGAATAATGACGCTGGCTCAGACCAAGTGGTTGTAATTCTCCCTTCTACTACTTTTACTAATAAATCTATTTGAGTTTTCCTCCATATTCTTATGTATCTTTGAATATTGTGTTGATATATGCATTTGTATGGTCAATATATATCTAATCATGTATTGTTTACAGTGAAAGATATCTATGCTGTGATGGTATTATGCTGCTGTGAATCTACAGGTGTTCTTTGAAGTGGGACAACTAAGGAAGTAGTGGCGAGATTATATCAAAGGGGAAAGGAAACAAGCAAGGAGCCAAGCGGAAGACTGAGGTTGGTACTCTCTGCTTCTTTCTCATCTCTCTCTCGTAAAGGAAAAAACAAGTAACTTTAATCTGTTTGTTTCTAATACAGCTACCCGTCTTAGTGGGACTAGTAGCTCTGCATAGACACTAATTTTCCTGATAACACTAAGGCTAAATGAAGGAATCATGTTAGATAGGATATTGAATAATACTTGGAGAAGTTGAGACAAATCGCCATCAGGGAAGATATTGAAGTAAATAGAAATAATATGCAGAAGTACATTGGTGGCCCTGTCCAAATCAATACAATGTTGTTGTTGCTTAAGAAGGAAACACATACCAATTCCAATCGGTGTACTCGGATGCCATGGAGGCTAGAGTCAGCTTCCAACCTGACACCATCGCACAGTTTGGGGATGTCATCACGTTGTACAAAGCTTGGCACCGTTACGTGATAAAGAAACATAAAGTGGAAGTTGTTGAGTTGGAGTTTCCCCTAAGTCAAGATTAATTGTTTTGTCTTATTAGGCTATCTAGTTGGATCTATCTAATTTTCTCTTATATGGGTACGAGTGTATTATAATATTCTTTTGCAATTAATTTGTAAGTGGAATTCCAAGAGTCAATTGTGGAATGTGAAGAGTCACGATGTAATAAATTTAAAGAGTCACCTTGTAAATAAGTCCAAGAGTCATAAGGGGAAGTGGATAGTCAACCCTTTTGTTATAAATAGACCCTCATAACTCATGTAAAGGGATTTTGGGAGCCAAGATTTTGACCAAGATTTTAGGTTAGAAACAAGAGCTTGGGAGTTTGTGAGAGCCTTGGCTTCTCCATAGCATAGAGGAAGTATCTTTCTTTGGAGGAGTAGGTGTAGACTTCATGTTAGACTATTGGGGCTAGTGGTTCGTCAATGGTATATGTATGATTGGAACTTTCACTTTAGTAAAACTTAGAACCAACATGTTTTCATGCATATTTTGTGAATATAGTAGGACTATTCTTCTTGTATTTTCAATGTATGTTATTTCAATTAATCTTATGCTTACAAACTATTTCGTTTGACTTGGTACTAATTTGGTTGAATGCGTGATGTTGTATATTTCCATCATGGTTAACTTGTGAAATATTTTGCAGGCTAACTTGTGATGTCATTATGCTCGTGTGTTCCTTCCAAGTTACATACTATTATAGGATTCTAAGGGTCTCACTCACTTTCCCTTTGTGTGTTAGAACCTTCATGCATTTCACTTGACTTTCCATAGATTTACACACTTGTTCCCACCAAAGTCACTATACCCCACTCTATGTGTTATTGCAGCCAAGACACATCATGAAAACCCACTACATCGACAACCGGGCCATATTCCAGATGGGACTCCTACACCAAATGATGTGAGGTCTAATTGGGACTTCATATCGGGGAGATCCCCTAAATTTTAGTGGGTCCAACACCGTCAACATTTATGGTGCTATAAGGAGGGCCAGATGACAAGCTAAGCCCATGAAGTTCGTTTGAACTTTCCTTATCTTTAATGGATTATTTTCAAATCTTAACCCTGACATGTTTTTCTAGAACTGTAAATCTGAAAGTTCCCATGGGAATAATCGATGACTTGTCAGATATGAAATTCAATGGTGAGGGTGGAAAAACCGTTCTTTAGCACACCACTGTTTTTTTCAAATTTTGCACTAAAAATAATATTCACTGTGAGGATATTGCGTGCAAGTTTTTCTTCCTCGCATTTGAAGCACGTGTAAAGGAATGGTGTTACATGTTTCCAGTCACTTCCATACACTCGTTTGACCACATTATCAAAGAGCTCTACCACGCCTTTGAAAGGTATGATTATAAATTTGTTTTCAAGAAAATCATGTGTTTGTGAAAAGCACCTGATGAATCACTTAATGATTTTCACGATCGTTTTATTCATTTATGTTTTGAATTTTATGAAGATGATGTTGATTTCCATTTAATGAAAGATAAATTCGAATTTATTTTTCATATTTCTATGAATCCACAAGAAAATGAATATTTCAAAAGTCTCCCAACATACCTTGGCTATGGATCTCTTAAATCTGCAACGAAGGAAGTTGTCCCAAGTGAATCTTCGTCTTTTCCTCATCAAAGTACTCCTTTTCCACAAGTTGAGGTGGGAGAACTTGAGAGTTCCTCTATTGATTTACCATCGTCTTCTCCCACCCCATGTACTCAAAATTTTAGTGCAGGTTTGGACTGTGAATCTGATGTTTTCTATGATGTGCTAACTCCTCGTCCTCCATCCATTGGTTCTTTTGGTCCTCCTAATTGTGATTTGTTGTGTTGACACATCTCAATCGTTTCTTTTGATGTTCATGAGGATCAAATTTAGGATGGATTTAGTGTTGAACAACAAACTTGTATGTGCGAGTTTATTTCTGAATAAGAAATTGTGATGAAGGTTGATTTTTCTCCTTCCACGCCTCTCCCTCATTATCCTGACATTTTCCTCGACTCTGCCATTCCCATAGAATATTCCAAAGAATCAGTTTCTAATGATGTTATTTGTGATCATACTCGAAACTCGTGGAATGTCAATTCTACATCCGAATGCGGAGAGGAAAAATATTCTCTTCTTGATCTCTCCAATCCATCATTTGATCATTGTGAAGAAATAGAGGCTGAAATTTCTTGTTTTCAATCTCCCCCTTTTTATGATTCATCAAATCATGAGGATGCCTTTGTTTTTATCTTTGAACTTAATGATCATGGATATCATGATCTTTTCACTATTTTATTTGGTCATGACTCTAATTTTTCTATTGTTGATATTTCTAAGCCATCAATTTTTTATGATCTACCTTTTGATGTTTTGGAACTACCGCAAGTTGTCAAGGCACTTTAGCCCATGCTAATGGCTATGTCAAGTTCTTACAGTCTTGAGGCTAGTTCCAATCATGATTAGGATAATGTTGTACCTTTCAAGGATCCTCATCATTCCATCGTGCAAATTGAAAATCAATTTATTCCACAATATTCACATCCTCTATCTGTTTTACCTGATCCCATCACTCAATCATTGGAGGAGTCATACCTAGAAAGCTCTATTGCAAAATGAAAGTTGTCTTCATACTTTATTTTTTCCTATTTTCTAAGTTCGAAAGACTGTTATTACATGTCATTTTTTCGCAGTGTGTTCGAACACCATAATGCTTTCGCAGAGTGTTTTGCATGCACTTTTATTTTGTGTTTCTCTGCGTGCATTTTCAAACTTCAAATGTTATAGTATGTATCTCTTTATATTTCTTATTTGTTGTTATTTTTTTATATCTTTCTTGATATGCATTCCCTTGCCTATATAGCTCAGCTGATGCATCAGTGGTTACATTGGAAGTTTCATTTCACGTAAGCCTAGCCTATTCTCGGTTAGTTGAAAATACGAATAGTTTGTTTGTTTTCTTTGTTTCATTTTAGTTTTGGTTTACTTTCCACCCTACCCCTTTTCTTTCCTTTATGTTTCATTGTAGGATAGCTTCCGCATGAGACTGTGCTTGGTTTCTAAAGAAAGCATGGTGAAGTTTTGAGGAAATTGTGCTATTGTCAATGCTTAGTAATCTATTTATTCCCTCTCTTTGCGTGAATCTTGTGTCTTTCAGTCGATGATACCCTAATGGAAAATACGTTCTTTTTTAGAGAAAACCATAGTGGAACCACGATGCTTAAATCTATAACTAGCACCACCTACTTTGATCGGTTTTGTGATTGTTCAATTTTGTCTTGTCAATTAAGTTGAGTAGAGTAAGGAGGGGAGGAAACTTTAAAAAGTGAACTATATTTCAGAGGTGTATAAACATCATTCTTTGAAGGGACAACCTCTATTGCTCTCAATAAGATGATATCCCTCTTCCGCCTCATTAAATAAATAAGTTCCTATGCACAGTTCTTTGAACAAAAATATAAAAAGAAAAGAAAATAATAAAAGGTGAAAGAAGAGAAAGGCTTCCTACACAGAGAGGTTAATCAATAAACTCCACCAGGGTAATGTCCAAGCTTGCTGGTAGCGAAGCAATGTTTGTGTCTCTGAAGTGACTATGTCGAGGTACTTTCTAGACCTGTTGGTAGCGGAGCAACACTAGAGATGAAAACCAAGAATCTGATAATCATGCTTCACTTGTGCATCTGTATACTCCCCATCCCCAATCGAAACAACTTAGTTTGACTTGCCTTTGAAGTTTGTCACCAATTAAGAGAATGGTAGGGACTACATCTTTAACATAAGCTAAGTAAAGAAGATATGGTGATCAATGAACTGAACAATAATTCCTGAAGAGTTAGACATGTTTTACATGAGTTAAGATCCATACAGAGAGATGGAGTTCTACCAGTGTGTCGCCAAGTGTTGTAGCTACTACAACCACCCTCCAAAATTTTGTCCATGCTTTGATTTTGGAGCCTCAATTCTTCCACAAGAGATTATCTTTCAATGCCATCAAGTATTCATGCTATGATAAAAGACTTATCTTTTCGTGCTTTGATTGTGATGTATTGATCCCGGTTTGATATCTTTCAGGCATAAACCATCTCTTGACTTGACCTTGCAACATTGTTGGGATTGCCTCCAGAAATTGCAAATCTTGGAAGGCAGGCCAACTTTCCCTCCAGAAACTACAATTCTTCTTGGTAGTCCATCCTTGAGCTTAGAAACTCCACAGTAATGGATGGAAGTCCAACCTTAAGCCCATAAACTGTGCAAGCCTTCCTTGAGCTCAAAAACTGTGCAATGCACTAAGTCAAGAAATTTCTCAGTCCTTGGGAATTGCGCAATCCTTCTTGGTAGTGTGCATGCTAAAAAAAGAAAAAATTAAAAAGCATCCCTTGAAAATAGGGAGTCATTGATTATTTTGCCAAAGGTGTCAAACTTACTATTTTTGGAACTTTCTACCAAGTGTCATTGTTTCCTTGATTTTAGGAATGCGTGTCATAAACCCTAACATATATATATATATATATATATATATATATATATATATATATATATATATATTCAATCATGGAGATATAGCATTCCCAAGGAGATTAGGGAGCCTTCAATGGAGTTTGTGACGCTTTTCCGGGTAAGATTTTCCTTTGTCATCTTTTGTCACTTTTTTTGTTGCTTTTGTCATTTGGATTTTGTGAGTGTTGTTTTTATTGTTTATTTTCATGTTTTTTGGTTTTTTTAACTTATATTATCCTTTACACGTGTTGGTTTGGTCCTTCATTTTCCTTTTACAAGTGTCACATCAGTTTTCTTGTTTTTTTCCATTAGTCGTTGTCATTTTGGTGACTCGCTATGAATGCTTGTTTTTCCTTCTACATGTTGATATTATGCACATGATTTGTACTAATCCATCTATACTTAATCAGATATGCACTCTAACTTGCACCATCACTCAGATCTGCCAGTTTCCCACACTCTTATCAGGAAGATTATCTCATCCCTTGGTCATTGTTTGCCTTGCCTAGTTGGGCATTGTGCAAGTCCAAGGCTCAAGTTTTCAGCTTGGCCTATGAGATTGCGCAGTGCATAGTAACTGGCTAACCCAACTGCACATTGCATAGTTCCATGACTCAAGCCCACCCAATGGCCACTGGGGCTGCACAATGTGTAGTCTCCACTCAAGTCTGCCCAGGTTGAACTACACATTGTGCAGTCTCTAGCCTCAAGTTCAACCACTGGTTGTTGACACTGTGCAATGCACAGTTTAGGCAACCAACCTCCCTCCTTCACCTCAAGAATTGTGTAATTTTCCTTTACTTTGAGATTCAATTTGATTCCTAATTTTCCTTTTCCATGAGTGCATTTTCCTCCTAAAGATATTGCAGTTGTTGAGCACTTCTTTTCGTCAGTCACCGACATCATGGCGCCAAAGAGATCTTCTTCAAAGGATACCACATAAAGAAACATTGGGGAAGCAATTGAGAGTAAGCCAATAAACTTGCTAGTTTATGCAGATACTCAATTGTTCGTAGAAAATGAATAAAATATCACATGGCAGAAAGTGAATGAATCATTCTCAGCAAGAAGCTTCAAAGCAAACCTTCAAGACTAGTAGGTGTATATCAATGTCCAGAAGTTACGGTTACATAAGGTTGCATGTAGGTATCCAACTTTCCCATGTGCAGACATTGTCAGTTGGATAGTTTCTCATATAGATCTAAAGACTATGACTTTGAACAATGCCAATGGACAAAGGCTTTCTTATTTTCTAGCACCATATTATCATCTCATGTATCATTTTCTAGAGTCGGAATCGTTCATGGATTCTTACTTTTATGTTGCCACCAGCAACTTGAGCACCAAGGATATTGTTAAAATTTGGGTGAAAGATCCAAACAAAAAATTTAGAAACAAACAAACACCTACAAGAAAAAATATCTCAGGAGGGCCTATCAGCTCTTAATAGTTATATTTTGTAAAATATTTGGTCACCAGAGCACTAAGACCTTCCCTGAAGGGTGGGAATTCTTATTGAACCAGGTTGTGAACGGAGGAAAACCATTCAACTAGTCAAACTTGTTGGCTCAACAGCTATGGATCCATGTATCTAGTGCCCTTAGTTCCCCCAAGGTTAAGCAAGCTATATTTTACATGTCTGCCTATCTACTGGATGCAATCTGCGCAAACAATTCATTCCCTGGCATGAATTGGAAATGGACACCAAGGAAGTCTGTCGTGCAAATTTTCCATTTCTTAATGGACACCAAGGGAGTTTGTCGTGAAAATACAAGCATGATGATATGTTTCTCATCTTGGGGATTTTCCATTCCTTAATGGTTTAAAATCCCTACACCTCTAGATTGGCTTATATTCCTTCTCCTAGGGCTTCATTTTACCTCAAATGGAGATCATATTTCCCCGCCTCCCACCCACTTCATCCCCCATATAATTGTATCTACTTTCGCTTTGGGATTTTTTACATGAGTAATCATACTGGCAGACATATATATATTGATATGATGATATGTTGGTTGCATTGGCTTTATGATTACACCTAGCATTAGCATTACTATGCATGTTAGGGTAGGATGCATTGCATGCCAATTTTCACATTAGAACCAACAACATATGATTTTTCTCATAATATATTAGTTTCGTTTAGATTAAATTTTCATATCTTGTCTCTCTTGTTGATTTTTGCGGCCTAATACTGATCATGGTGATCATAAGACACCATAAAAAAATGTTTCCCCATGCGCTTAGTCTTTTTATGTGTAGGTAACAGGTCTACAGTAACCAAGAGATTGCTGGTGTTCTCATGACCTCTTGTTCGAGTAGCTTTGTGCACCTTTCCGAGAGCTCATATCCCAATTGGAGCCAGATGTTACCCACCACTTGTGGGTAGTGTATATAGGAGAAAAAATTTCTCCTAAATGATCCTCAACAGACAGCCAAAAACCCCTTGCAGCCACTAGATAGCTCAATGTGCCATTGTCTCTACCACCTGAGCCAGCCATGTGGTCCCTCGACCACTTGCCATGAATGTAAATTTGAAGGTGGGCCTCCCGACCCCAAAGGTATGCATTTTCATTGGTATAGTTGAGTAATTTTCCTTACTTGTCATGGGCACTTTTGGGCATGGACTGGTTGGAGGATTTGGTGGAAAGAGTGGGTTAGGATTATATTCTTGTCTCCATTGCATGATTTTGTGGTTACCATTGTGTCCCACTCTCATGGTATCTCCTTTACTAACCATTTGGATTTTGGGTTGCGCTACATGGGATATCCCAATTTTGTTTGTGTGGTCTCGCTTCCCATACTACCTACGTCACTCCCCTTCCATTCATTTTAATCCCAATTTATATATTTTCCCATCCGGGTCCACATGTGTCCATTGGGTCCACTAATGAGCACCAGTATTGCAGCAAGAATGTTGCAACTCTTAGGGATATCAACTTTACTTTATCAACCCGGGGTTCGTACAAACTTGGAAGCGACAATGCTATATACATAAGTAAAAGTGATGGTTCTACCTTTTGTCACTGTTCAGCTGGTGAGAGACCACTAGGGTTTTTCAAGCCATACTTCTATGGATTCAGAAGAAGCTTGATTACTGATGAGGGAAAGAGAAATCTACTCTAAGAGAAAGCTTGTCTACTGCAGTAAGGAAAAAGACTGAAATCCAATGCTAAAACACACCATTTCCTACCTAACTGCTAAGAGACTATGTTTCAGAAAGAATTCTAGATTAACATGTATGAAATTCTACTGTCTTAAGCATGTAAATTCAAAACATCAACATTCTACTACTGTGCATGTAAATGGCTAAAATAAATATGTTTTTTTCTTTTTGTCTTTTTTTCCTTTTTATGGAGAAGTGTGAAAGCTAATCTCTCTTGGTGATGTGGTAGGTGGCTTAGGGATGCTGGTGGATGGTTGGAAGGTTTGGGGGACCCTTAGGTGACCTTTCCTGGCTTCCTAGAGGTTTTCCCTCAATTCAGCCTCAAAATAGGCCACTACAGGATGTCCTAAAAACCTACAAGATTCATTGTATTTCTACAGGATACAACCGAGAGAAAAATGATGGGTACTGAAGGTGATGGAAAGATTAGGGAAAGTGGTTGTTGGGTGGAATGAAGTGATAAATGCCTAGGAGCACTCAGAACTCAAAACCAAGGTTGGGAGATGGTTGGATTTTCTCAACATGGTTGGAGAAGTTTCCTTGTAAAATGATGAAATTAGTGAGTGTCTTAGTGAAAGAAAGGAATGATCATGGATGGATGAAGTTTGAAGGAGGTTGTTGGCTATGAGATCTTTGTTTACTTCTGAAACACTTGCACTGCATCAAACATTGATATTTTCCCAAAAATCATGAAAACGAGAATTTCAATAAGCTAGGAAAACAGAGTTTAATGAGCTAGTTGTCTACTTCATGCATGGGGGAAACTTGCAAAATAATATGGAATCATTGATGAGATCTACTGTAAGACTAAATATGGAAGAAATGACAACTAGATCCTAATCTTGCAAACTGATCAAATGCCGGCTTAAGCACAGTAAACTCTAAATTCTATGAGAAAGTAGAATTCTATCTTTCTGGGGCTGCATAGGGGTCCTTTCCTCAAATCATGTTCCTTGAAGGAAGAAGTGAGGCCAAAATACCTATTGACAGCTTTTTGATGTTCCTTTTATCCCTTCTAAACTATTGTTGAAGTAAAGCACAAATGGAAGCAAACTAATAAACAAACTAATCAAATCTATACTACTTGCAATGAAATACTTCTAAAGACAATTTAACCATGAATTTATGAAATTAATCTAAGCATGCAGATACAAGAAGATGAGCCTTTGCTGCTAGGGTTGTGCCTTAACCCAAGAGCTTCAGCCCTCTGAGTTAACTCAATGTTGGATCAAGAAAAAGCTCATTCTCATTATCAAAATAAAAAATTACATGGCAATGTCTTCCACAAGTCTTGAGCTCAAAAATAAATAGTGCTTTTACAACAAAAAAATCGAATCCTAATGAGGCTATAGGTCTCTTTATTTATACAACTGAAGTCCCCAACTGCTTCCTTAAATTTAGGGAGGCTCGGATCCCAAACTCGAAATAAGACAACTCTTTGACTGTAACTTGCTCAGCTGCCTTTTGATCTTCATGACTTGGCTGCTTATACTCCGAGCTAGTGTGATTGATGGAGGAATATTCAAATGAGGGAGGAGTAAATAAGGAAGATTTACCTCATACAATCTATCTTCCTTATCCCATTCGAGCTTCATCCTTTAATCTTGCCAAAATTCCCTGATTTTCTCTCACAAACCTGCATTCAATGCACATTAGTCCACTGCGCATGATATCTCACTTTGAATCATCTCATTAAACAAAATATAATCAAAACATGTGATAAATTGTGAGAAGAGTTTACTTGACTAAGCTAGGAGTTGAATTAAGGTCCATATAGTTACCCAATGATGAGGCTCATCATCTACATAGGGTTAGCCACCCCCTCCCATTGCCCACACCTTGGGTAGGGCCTGGAACGATGCCCCAGAGGTTGATGCAGCTAAAAAGAAAAGAAAATGCATAATGTTTCCACTCTCAACAGGAAAGGTACCACAAAATGAAATTTATGGTCGGGACATACAAACTTAGCACGTGGGAAAATTCAAGCATGAGCTTTACCCCTTACCCATGGCCATCACCCTGGTTCCTATGGGCACTAGATGAGCTCCCTCTATCATTAAGGAACCCATGATTGTCCCAACCCCTATTGGGCAATGAACCACCCCACCTTAAGGGGGTGTTCATTGTTACATCTCACACATCATGCTCTCCATCCCTTGGAGCCCCAAGTAATTACGAAGAAAAAATCAATAAATGCAAAAGGCATATGAAGAAGGGTGGAAAAACAAAGGTCGGGGTAACTCAAGTACCATGATTTTCTCCCTCCTACACTTATATACCCAAGTATGGTCTTTCATTGATATAGATAACCTTGCACCCTGAAATGTGGCTTGGATGTTTCCCCCTTATCCCCACTAAATTCCATTATTATATCATTTTCCACCTACCACTTAAAGGATGCACCATGGACACGTGTTAAAATTGGAAACCAGGGAAAAAATTCATGTGGATCATCTTATTCATGGATGGTAATATTTTTATTAGATTCCTCTCGTCGAGAGGTGTAGGATTGATATAAAGATCATCCGATTCCGATAAGTATTCATGGAGATATGAATTTATTTTGATTAAGGAATTATTATCAAGCCGACCTACAACTCATGTAGGCTCAGAAGCCCAACAGTGGAATCTATTCAGCGACCAACGTTGTGTATAAATATAAGAGGAATTTTCCTCATTTGGACTCACTCATCTCATCACATCTCTCTCTCTCTCTACTGCGCAGATACGAGTCTCTTCTCTACTACGCTGAAATGGGTCTCTCTCTCTCACACATGTGAAGCCGGAAGCTGTTGAATTTGAAGCTGCAACTACAGAAGTAAAGATTGACTTGCATGGCCTACTATGCTATAGGTTCATCTGAACCTCCTTTGAAAGCCGCAACTTTTGGTGGTGGAATGAAGTCAATCCGACGAACGGTTTGCAAGATATCGACTGCCCTAGTTTGGAGCCGGAAACTGCTGAAATTGAAGCTGTAACTGCAGAAGTAAATATTGACTTGCGTGGCCTAGAATATCTCCTCATCTGAACTGTGTTGTAGGTTCATCTGAACCTCCTTTGAAAGCCGTAACTTTTGGTGGTGGAATGAAGTCAATCTGACGAACAGTTTGCAAGATATCAACTGCCCTAGTTTGGAGCCGGAAACTGCTGAAACTGAAGCTGTAATTGCAGAAGTAATGATTGACTTGTGTGGCCTAGAATATCTCCTCATCTGAACTGCGCTGTGAGTTCATCTGAACCTCCTCTGGAAGCCGAAACTTTTGGTGGTGGAATGAAGTCAATCCGATGGTCGGTTTGTGAGATATGGTCTGCCCTAGTTTGATAATGAAGCCGCTAATGTTGATGTTGTTGATCTAGGGTTTGCTACTGCTGATATGAATCAGATTTATTGTACTATTTCTCTCTGATGAATTATTGAAGATAAAAGAAGATTTGATCAAAGGGTTTCCCCACACATTGTGAGGTTTGTCCCTGGCTAGCCGCCACATCTTGTGTCTCTTGTCTTGGCTTGTTTTCTGCCGATCGTTTAATGTTCTCTCCGCACTTTACTTTATGTACATGTGATTGCTAATCGGTGGAATATAATAAGAAAAAGAAGTAAATTGTTATAAGCATAGAACATACCATAACTTAACATGGTATCAGAGCTGAGGTGAAGACAAAGCCCGAGCAAGAGCAAGAGCAATCATTGAAGAGAATATTGGCAAGGCTATCCTAAAAGAACTATGGGGTCCTCAACACTCTTTCCTGCCGAAGACAAGCTCCGTGAGAAAGCTGACTATCACGGATGGAAGATGTCTATCGATCTAACCCTTGAAGATCAAGGAGTGCTGGACCATGTAAGAGGCAATATTGTTGAGCCTTCATCAAATGCATCTGCTGCTGCCTGGAACAAATGGAAAAATTGAGAAGTCAAAACAAAGAAGATCATCTGGGACTCTATCGACAAGCGCTTGGTGGCCTACATCTCTGATCTAGACACCTCCAAGGAAATCTACGACAGACTGGTGAGTTTATTTAAAGTTAATGATGCAAATCAAGTTTTGTTTCTTAGAAATAAGCTGAGGGAAATCAAGAAGGGTAAAGATGAAATTATTGAAGCATACTTCTTAAGAATCACCGAGATCAAGAACGATATCCTATCTATTGGGGAAACTATTACTGACAGAGAAATGGCACTCACAACTCTTGGAGGATTACCATCTGAATGGTATGTGTTCAGGACTACTCTTCTGAACAATAATGTAATTCCTAGTTTCGAGGAATTAATGGCTAGATGCATTCAAGAAGCAACAAGGGTAGAAGAGCAAGAAATGCCCTTGCCTAAAGGTCCTCCCATTTCTTTTTCTTCTCATGCTAAGAAAAGAAGTAATTCTGGGTCTAAATCGAAAAGAAAGGCTGGATTTAAGGGTGGAAGAAAAGGACGATGTTTCATTTGCAATAAAGTAGGTCACTATGCAAGGGAATGCCCTGATAGAAAGGACTCTCACCGTGACGATGATCAAAATTCCTTTGATGGCAAATCAAAGGAATGACAAATTCAACAGAAAAGGTAAGAGGAGAGCTGGGGATCGAGGAAGAGGACAACCATTCAAGAAGGCTAGAAAGTTCAAGATGTATTAAATGCACCTGACCTAAAAAAGAACCTAGCGTCCATCTCGGAAATGGAAGACAAAGGCTACAAGGTAACCTTCAACAATGGCAAGGTATGTATATGGAAAAATAATGTTAAAGATGCCTTTACTCTTGGGTTTAGTGTTGATTCATTATATTAGGTCGATGGAAGTCTGCTAGGTGTCATGTCTTGTGACACAACTCTTCAGTCCGAACTTTGGCATCGGAGGTTTGCCCACCTTCATTACAAAGCTCTACCCGATGTAAGACAGATGGTAACAGGGATGCCTGAATTCCAAGTAGAGAAAGAAGGTGTATGTCCGGGATGAGCCAAAGGAAAGCTCAAAAGGGGACCATTCCCCTCAAGCCAAAGCAAGACCTCCGATATATTACAATTGGTTTACTCAGGCATACCTGAGGTTGGCATTAAGAGGGAGACTACTACACCACATACTCTTGAGAAGAATGGTGTGGTGGGAAGGAAGAACCACACGATGATGGAAGCTATCCGGGCCATGCTACATGATCAAAGACTTCCAAAGTTTCTATGAGCTGAAACTACAATCACCGCCGTATATGTACAAAATCGATGCCCTCATCAAGCATTGGGTTCCTAAACTCCTGAAGAAATGTTCACCACTGGTCAAAGGGAAGTCGTGATTAGTCATGATGTCACCTTTAACAAAGATATGGCTCTCAGCAAGGTGGACAATCTGCTGACTTTGAGTAGCTCTCAAGAAGCCGACACCAGGGAACCGAAAGAAAAGGATGATGAAACAATGCCTGATGTAGAAGAACCCATGGATTCGATTGATCCTCATCCACATGAGCCTTCCTCTTCTAGGAAGAGGCCTTCATGGCTTAGGGGGATACTTGATGATGCTGAAGGACATGCTGCACCCTGAGGAACCTTCCATCAAAGTAAGAAATGTAACAAGTATTAGGGATACTTGACCATCATGAGCACGATCATACAAAGTTAACCCTCATCATTCTCAGATGTCATTAAGCATTAACTATGGAAGGATGCTATGACCATAGAATATGAGTCTATTATGGAGAATGATGTCTGGGAAGTAGTTCCCAGACCCTGGACAAGACAATTGTTACTTCAAAATGGCTTTACAAGATAAAGCATGCAGCAAATGGAAGTATGGAAAAGTATAAGGTTCATTTTGTTGCTCATGGTTTATCCCAGAAGGGAGGTATAGAATATGATATTTGCACCTGTTTCCAGATATACGACCATCCGCTTGATCATAGCCCTTGTTGCTTCACAAAGATGGAACCTACATCAGATGGATGTTAAGACCGTGTTCTTGCATGGTTCTATCAAAGAAGAGGTCTATGTGGAGAAACCTGAAGGATTTGAGATTTATGATTGAAAATCTCATGTATGCAGGTTGAAGAAGGCTCTCTATGGGCTGAAGCAAGCACCCCGAGCATGGTATGAGAGGATCAATAGCTACTTGATGAAGCTCGGATTCACTAGGAGTGAAGCTGATCCTAACCTTTACTTTAAGGTTGAAGATGACAAGCCTCTCATACTGGTGTTGTATGTGGATGACCTCTTTCTAACAGGTGCAAACCCTCTCATTCACAAATGTAAGAGGGAGATGGCTTCTGAATTTGAAATGAAGGACCAAGGACTTGAAGTGTGGCAGAAGCCAAGGGAAATTTTCCTATCTCAAGGAAAATATGTGGTAAATTATTGGAAAGATTCGGTATGATGGACTGCAAGCCTATGACTACCTCGAGGATCTTAACTTTTAGAAGTTATATGGTAGTGATGTTGGACCAGACTTGGGAAATGCCTCTGAGTTTCAAAAAAAAACTCATTTGCATTGATGTTCTTGGTGAACCTCCGTCCGAACATATGTTTTGCAGTTAGCATTGTGAGCTCATATTTGGTTGAGCCTCACTGGATTGATGCCAAGAATCTTCTGAGATGTCTTCAGGACGCAATCTCTCATGGATTAAGATACACTGCCAGAGATGTGAGACTACTTGGATATACTGATGTTGATTGGGCAGGCAGTGTGGTGGACCGTAAGAGCACTTCCGGGTACTGTTTCACCTTGGGATCTGCTTCGATATCCTGGATGAGCAGGAAGCAGAAGTCGGTGGCTTTGAGCACCGCCGAAGCAAGATATATTGTTGCTAGCATAAACTCGTGTGAGGCAGTCTAGTTGCGAAAGCTCTTCAGTGAGCTGTTTGGATTTACATTGGATACCACTGTGATTCTCTATAACAACCAGAGGTGGGATTCGATTATTGAGGAATCCCGTATTCGTTAATTGCTCCAGCAGATAGTCATCATCTGGGATATGGTAAGTCAATGAGCAAGGAATCTCCATCACATTAAGATGATGTACAGGTTGATACACCTTGTCAAAGCCCCGAGGAAAGATCTAATCTGTGATTTTCCCAAACGACTTGGAGTCGACAAGAAACCCTTGTACAAGGGTCCTGAATGTTGCATATATTGAGCTCTGGGAGCTCTGAGGGCTTGCGGTTCCTACTGGAGCAACATATGACCACAGGGTGACTCACCCTCCCCTGGTGGTGCACACTGGAACAAGATGATTCGCTCTCTTGTGGGACAAGATGATTCGCTCTCTTGTGGAACAGGATTATTTGCTCTCCTATGTAGCAGGATGATTAGTTCTCCTGTGAGGCCTGGATTGATGTGTTCTCCATGGCAGCCTGGATTGATGTGTTCTCCATGGCAATTGTAGCAAGATTGATGTGTTCTCTTGTGAGGCCTGGATTGATGTGTTCTCCATGGCAATTGTAGCAAGATTGATGTGTTCTCCTGTGAGGCCTGGATTGATGTGTTCTCCATGGCAATTGTAGCAAGATTGATGTGTTCTCCTGTGAGGCCTGGATTGATGTGTTCTCCATGGCAATTGTAGCAGGATTGATGTGTTCTCCTGTGAGGCCCGGATTGATGTGTTCTCCATGGCAATTGTAGCAGGATTGATGTGTTCTCCTGTGAGGACAGAATTGATTAGTTCTCCTGTCGAGGCATCCTACCCATGCAGTCTGGGACTCATGGGAAGTACCTCTCATCTAATCAATGAGCAGGGAAATGAAGTTAGGGACCATAGTAGTACTGATGGACGCATCGTTGTAACTACCGTACTCCTTGTTATAGACATTTTTGTGCCTTACAACATTGAGCATGAAATGTCCATAATCTAAGGGATCCAAAGTCCCTAAACATGTTGTTCCTACCCCTAGAGGAACAAGGCTAACAAACCACAGCAATTCACAGAAGTTCTCCACCAGAAACTGCTCAAAAACAAGTCAATTCAGGATCATTTCAGTGGCTACACTAGCTGTTTGCGCTGAATGTCAAGGCCAACACTGTCTACCTGCGTTGAATGTCAAAGGGAACACTTGCTGCCTGCGCTGAACGAGAATGGACATGTGGCAGGCTCATTTCTCAAGGTGTCAAAACCCAGGAAGCTTCCAAAATGACACTTGCCTCAGGGAATTCGACTGGTGATGAGTAAGAGGTTCCAAATCTCCAAGTGGAAGCAAGAACCTCCAAGTGGACTCAAGAACTGACAGAGGGAGAGGACACTAGTCAGATCTCAAGCTGACTCATCCTCTCTCCAAACATCTATATATGGATCTCTCCTCCTTGAGATCTAGAGGCTGGAATTTTGTTATTGCAAAGAATTGTTGTTGGTTTGAGATTGGAATCATTGGGTGCTTAATGCTTTGAAGGGGGTGAAGATAGGAATTCCATTTGCTGGGAAGGAGATGCTGGATTGGAGCCTTCTGGGTTGTATCTCTTCCTGAACCTTGTTATTCATCAATAAAGCTATCTTGGTTTCTCCTATATGCTGATGTATTTTTGATGTATGAATGCATTAGTATGTTTAGTTTATTTCACCCTTCACATAAACTATCAATATAATTATGGGAGTGTTTTAGGTATACTGGCGAATTAAGTCGTGATTGTATATGCAACTGTGGGATCAGCGTGATCCTTCTCATCATAAACATATTGAAACCATAATACTGTGATCTTTCCTTGCACCAAGATCATGATCAATATTGTCACCACCAAGGAGATATAACCTTGCTTGTTGTAACCCACGAAATATCAAAGGCATACGGAAAAACACAGAAATCCTTCACTATCTGAAACACTGATCTATTGTCTTCATCTGAGAATCCTATAGCTCTGTGCCATCCAAAGTTGCAGAGATAAGTGCGAAAATTACTTGACTGTAATTTCTCACTGTGATCACCACCAAAGTTGTAGAGACCTCCAAGATCCTGTACCCATCTGAGATCACAAAGGAATCTGATTTTCTGTGTCTCACTTTTGCAGATACCCTAGATGGTTATACATAGTGGTTTGCCCTCCATGTTTAGCCGACCTGAGCCAGTGAAGAGTTGTGTCTTTAATGCAAGCTGACATGACATCCTTTTAATTCATTTGCAGGCTGACAAGACTGTGTTTTTCATCCTTTAGGTTGTTGCCTTCTCCAAGAGGATTGTGCTTGTCTTGGAGGCCTAATCTAGACACTAGGTAGACTTATATATATTACATATATGTTCAAGAAAATCTCTTTGCCTCTTTGACTTTTCTAGACTTATGGAATGAGCAAGAAATTCATTCTTATAATTCACAAAAATAATATTTCTTTTTCTTGACAAGTACAAAGATCAAAATTACATTTGTAAATACCGAACCTAGTTACACTTTTCTTCAACACAAATAACTAAAAAATAATAAATGTGACCACAAGAACTCAACAAACATCTAAGGTAGCTTATTGTTTTGCTAAAGAAATTTTCTATTTTCATGGAGTCCACAAAAGCATGTTCAATAAACATGTTTAGTGGAAATTCATAATTTACACCCACATGTACAAGAATCCCATTTTGGTAAGCTTAGAACTCACCTTAATTTTTGAATTGCCTAATAATTACAAATAGAAGATCAAACATAAAGAGTTTGTTATACTCAAATACATACACTTGCTAATCATAATTATTCACAAAGGGCATGAGAACAACATCAATCCCACTCCTTCATGGTCCTTTTCCATTTAACTTTTCTAATATAGTGTATATTAATTCAGAACAAATATTTATTGTCAAAGGCAAGTGCCTTGAATATGGCCTTAAGGCATACTCAAGTCAATTGAATTACAACAATTTACAGAATCATTTATAATTTGTTAAGAATGAATATCTCATATACGATCCTTGTGGAAAGAACAATTAGATTTCATCAAATTTACTTATAACTAATGTCATCATTCCACCATTAAGGTATTACTATTTTTAGTGTTATATGGAAGATATTGCAATATCCTTGTATCTTAGTGACAGAGAGTACATTAACAAAATGGTATACTAATAAAGACATGTAAATGGATTCAATCATAAATAAAGACAATGTTAATATGAAAGATAACGAAAATAATAAACCCCAAATAAGTTTTTCGTCAATTTTATAAGATATAAAACATTTGTCAAAATAAATTTGAAATGGAGTTCCCTTAGGAAATAGCCAAATTGTCCTCCGATCAAAGTTCCTTGAAGCCCCTTCAAAAATTAGTCAAATTGCCTTCCAAATGAAGTGTCATTCAATATATATAGTAAATATGGAAAATATGCATATAAGTTCCATGAACTAGTACAAACTATACCAAATTGTTGTCCAAATAACTATACCAAATTGTCATCCAAATATCATGGTCCCTTGAAAATTCTTAATAAAACATATGAATTGGCCTTGACATAGGGATAATTGGATCTCTTGCATAAATGCATACAATTTGTTAAGCATTTTGGAGTGCTCCCTTTACGATTATCCGCTCAATTGTCTAGTATATCCATATTTTGATTGTCTTTTAACTTTTGTTGGGAGAAGGGGTATCACAAATTTATTAAGATTTCCCGTGGACTTGTTAAAATTGGCAACTAGGGCCAAACTCCATGTGGGTCATATTATGTATGGCAGCTAATATTTTTAATGGATCCCTCTCAGTGAGAGGTGTAGGATTGATCTAAAGATCATCCGATTCCGGTAAGTATTTATGAGGTTATGAATTTATTTATGTTATGGACAAATTGTTAAGTCGGCCAGCAACTTATGTAGGCTCAGAAGCCCAACAGTGATGTCTATTCAACCTCTACACTTTAGTATAAATAGAAGAGGACTTCAAGTCATTACTACACACACTTGGATCTCTTCCTCTCTCTACTTGTCTTTGGGTTTTAGTAGGAGGAGAGATCCTAAGGAATAGCCAGAAAAACCGAAAAAGCTGGAACTGCTGAAACTACCGAAAAAGCCGAAAAAACTGGAAACACCGGAACTGCCAAAAAAGCCGGAACTGCTGGAAGAGCCAGAACAGTCGGAATAACCGAGAAAATCGGAAAAGCCGAAACTACCGGAAAATCCGAAAATGCCGAAAATGTCGGAACTGCTAGAACTGTCGAAAAAGCCAGAACTACCAGGAACAACCAGAGCATCTATCTCCGAAGGAAGGCAGCATGATGTATGAGATCAGGGCAACATAATAAGCAGCATGATGATATAAGCATGGGCAACATAATGATGCATGATGATACGAGCATGGATTACATAATGATGAATGAGATCATGAGCATGGGCAGCGTGATGATGAATAAGACCATGGAAGATGCAGCATGATGAGCACCATGAAGATGAGAACAGCTCAGTCATCAAGGTTCAACACATGTGACAGTATAGCAAGGTGTCACAAGGTAATGTGCAACAAATAGACGAGATGCAGCACTATGATAGGTGAACGAGTCACCTTAAAGAATCAGTTGAAGCAATATGTCTTCAACTAATCTCAGGACGATATCAAAAGTCAAAGTGATTGACTTCTATTGTAAATGTACTATCTCTCTCACTTTCTCTGTTGAACTTTGAAGAACATAAAAGAAGAATTGATCAAGGGTTTCCCCACATTGTGGGGTTTGTCTCTAGCTAACGCCACATCTTGTGTCCTCTTGTCTTGCCTTTTCTTCTGCGATTTATATTTATGTTCTATCTGCAGTTTACTTTATGCTGATGTGATTGCTAATGTGGAAAAGAAATTAAATAAATTGCTCTAGCGTAGAACATACCTAAAATTAACATGGTATCGGAGCTGAGGTGAAGACAATGCCCAAGCAAGAGTGAAAGAGCAATCACCAAAGACAATAGGGACAAGACAAAAGGATCAATGAGTTCCACATCTCTCTTCTAAGTTTGCTAAGGGTGAAATGGAAGCAAAGAATATTATCGAAATGGCACAGCAGAAGATCACTTCATTGGAAAGTTCAGATCTAAGGGTGGAAGGAAAGGCAGATGCCTTGGTTGCAATAAGTTCGGCCATCATGCAAAGGAGTGTCCAAATAGCAGAGACACATCTCTTGATGGAGATAACAATCATTCCAGGGACATCTTCAATGATCAGAGGAATGATAAGTAATGCAGGTCATCAAGGAAATGGTCGACTCTTCAAAGAAAGCAAGGAACCCTAGAATCTCTTTTATGTACCTGATCGCAAGAAGAACCTGGTGCCCATCTCAGAAATGGAAGTTTAAGGTTTCAGGGTGGCACTCATCGACGGAAAGGTACGTGTTTGAAAATAGATTTTTCAAAGATGTTTTAGAGTTCAGGGTTGTATCAAGTCCACTGGAGACCATGTCCATTAACTCAGCACCGGAGGTCTGTGAGTCAGATGGTGACTAGGATGCCTGAATTCAAAAAGAGCATGAAGGTACATGTCTAAGATGTACCGAAGGAAAATCTTACAAGGGGACCATTCCCCTCATGTAGCAAGTCCATAGGTTTGGAACAACCCGTGGAATTTGAGATTCATGAACGAGAATCTCATGTATACAGGTGGAAGAAAGCCCTCTATGGCTTGAAGCAAAACACCCCGGGCGTAGTATGAGAGAATTGATAGTTGTTTGATAAAGTTGAGATTCACTAGGAGTGAAACCGATCCAAACCATTACCCGAAGGTTGTGGATGATATACCTCTCATATTGGCACCTCATAGGGACGGCCTATTTCTGACAGGTGCAAACCCTCTCATTTGCAGAAGTAAGAGGGAGTTGGATTCTTAATGTGGAATGATAAACTGCAACCCTGTGACTACCTCGAGGATATTAACTTTCAGAAGTTATATGGTAGTAATGTCGAACCAGATTTGGGAAATGCCTCTGAGTTTCATAAACTCAATCACGTTGATGTTCTTGGTGAACTTTCGTCCGGACATATGTTTTGCAATTAGCATGGTGACCTCATATTTGGTTGAGCCTCACTAGATTAGTGCCAAGAATCCTCTGACATATCTTCGGGACACAATCTCTCATGGATTGAGATACACTGTCGGAAATACGAAAACTGCATGATTATTCGAATGTTGATTGGGCAGGCAATGTGGAGGATCACTAGAGCACTTCTCATTGCTGATTCTCTTTGGATTCTGCTTCAATATCATGGATGAGCAAGAAGTAGAAATTGGTTTTTATAAGTACCGAAGAGACCGGATACATAACTACGAGTATGACCTCGTATGAAGTTGCCTGGTTGTGGAAACTCTTCAAGTGAGTACACATGATGAATACCACTGTGATTCTCTGCGACAACTAGAGGTGGGATTCGATTATTGAGGAATCTCGTATTCAATGATTGCTCCAGCAAATAGACATCAGATACTGCCTTATCTAGGATATGGTAAGACGATGAGCAAGGAGCCTCCATCACACTGAGATGATGTACAGGTCGCTAAACTTTTTCAGAGCCCCGGGGAAAGATCAAATTTGTAATTTTCCCAAACGACTTGAAGTCCTTGAGAGACCCTTGTAAAAGGGTCCTGCATGTTGCATACATTGAGCTCTGGGAGCTCTAGGGGCTTGCGGTTCTTACTGGACCAACATACGACCATAGGTTGACTCGCCCTCCCCTGGTGGTGTGCACTGGGACAAGATGATTCGCTCTCCTATGGACAGGATGATTCGCTCTCCTGTGGACAAGATGATTCGCTCTCTTGTCGGATAGGATGATTCGCTCTCCTATGGACAGGATGATTCGCTCTCCTGTGGGACAAGATGATTCGCTCCCTTGTAGGACAATATGATTCGCTCTCTTGTGGGACAAGATGATTCGCTTTCCTGTGTAGTAGGATGATTAATTCTCCTATGAGGTCTGGATGATGTGTTCTACATGAAGATTGTGTAGTGGGATGATTAATTCTCCGGTCAGGTCTGGATGATGTGTTCTCCCTGGCAATTGTGTAGCAGGATGATTAGTTCTCCTGTGAGGTCTGGATGATGTGTTCTCCATGACGATTGTGTAGCAGGATTATTAGTTCTCCTATGAGGCCTAGATGACATGTTCTCCATGGCGATTGTGTAGCAGGATGATTATTTCTCCTGTGAGGACAGGATGGATTAAGTTCTCCTGTCGAGGCATCCTACCCATGCAGTCCGAGACTCATGGGAAGTACCTCTCATCTGATCAATGAGTAGGGAAATGAAGATAGGGACCATAGTAGTACCGATGGACGCATCGCTTTATCTACCGTACTCCCTATGCTAGGATGACCTTCATTGATCTGGGATCAATGATACTGGTCTGGGACCAATGGTAGGAGTTGTACCCACTATGACACTGACTTCGGGTCAGTTGAGGACTGGTCTGGGACCAATGGTAGGAGTTGTACCCACTATGACACTGACTTCGGGTCAGTTGAGGACCGATCTAGGACCAGTGGTACATACTCTGAAACTGACTTCGAGTCAATAGATTACTGGTCTAGGACCAGTGGTAGGAGTTGTACCTACTATGACACTGACTTCGGGTCGATTAAGGACTGGTCTGGGACCAGTGGTACATACTCTGAGACTGACTTCGAGTCAGTAGAGTACTGGTCTGGGACCAGTGGTAGGAGTTGTACCTACTATGACACTGACTTTGGGTCGGTTGAGGACTGGTCTGGGACCAGTGGTACATAATCTGAGACTGACTTCAAGTCAATAGAGTATTGGTCTGGGACCAGTGGTACATAATCTGAGACTGACTTCAAGTCAGTAGAGTACTGGTCTGGGACCAGTGGTACATAATATGACACTGACTTCGAGTCAGTAGAGTACTGGTCTGGGACCAGTGGTAGGAGTTGTACATGCTATGACACTGACTTTGGGTCAGTTGAGGACTGGTCTAGGACCAGTGGTACACACTCTGAGACTGACTTCGGGTCAGTGGAGAATGGTATGACACATTCTCGAGCAATTCTTCTTCTTCATGGTTTAGCAGAGCTAAGTTGAGCTGAGCTGAGCCGAGCCAGCAGAGCTGAGCAAAGCAGAGCAGAGCCAACAGAGCTAAGCAGAGCTGAGTTGAGCACAGCTAAGCAGAGAAGAGCAGATCCAACAAAGCAGAGCAGAGCCAGCAAAGCTTAGCAGAGCTAGTAGAGTTGAGTAGAGCCAGCAGAGCTGAGTAGAGCCAGCAGAGCAGAGCCAACAGAGCTGAGCAGAGCCAGCAGAGCTGAGCAGAGCCAGCAGGGCTGAGCAGAGTTGAGCAGAGCTAAGTAGAGTTGAGCAGAGCTGAGAAGAGATGAGCAAAGCTGAGCAGAGATGAGCAGAGCAGTGCAGGGCACTGATGGCAGAGATAGTACAGTTGGACATATGGATCAGCGGATGGAGTTCTCCCTAGTTGAGAGGGAGTGTTAAAATTGGCAACTAGGGCCAAACTCCATGTGGGTCATATTATTTATGGCAACTGATATTTTTATTGGATCCCTCTCATTGAAAGGTGTAAGATTGATCTAAAGATCATCCGATTCCAATAATTATTTATGAAGTTATGAATTTATTTATGTTATGGACAAATTGTTAAGTTCACCAGCAACTTCTGTAGGCTCAGAAGCCCAACAGTCATGTCTATTCAACCTCTACGTTTTAGTATAAATAGAAGAGGACTTCAAGTCATTTCTACACACACTTGGATCTCTTCCTCTCTCTACTTGTCTTTGGGTTTTAGTAGGAGGAGAGATCCTAAGGAATAGCCAGAAAAACCGGAAAAGCTGGAACTGCCGGAAACGCTGGAAACGTCAGAACTACCGGAACAGCCAGAAAAGTCGGAACTATCGGAAAAGCTGGAACTGCCGGAATAGCCGAAAAAGTTGGAACTGCCGGAAAAGCCAAAAAAGTCAGAACTGCCGAAAAAGCCGAAAAAGCTGGAAAAGTCGGAACTACCGAACTGCTGGAAAAGTCGGAACTGTCGAAAAGCCGGAAACGCCAGAACTAGCGGAAAAGCCGGAAATGCCATAAACGCTGGAACTATCGTGATCTGGAATTTATCCAGGACAAAGAATTAAAGGTATTACAGACTCATGTGCATGGATGTGCCTATGTTACTTTATGCAATGCATCGATAAGATTGCAAAATACATAGACACTGAGGCAGTTAGAGAAAACATAACAGGAAAACATGTAATGCAACAAGTTTAATAAGAAGTTCACCCAATACTCCTAGGCTACGTCTCCTAGTCCAGCGTTCAATGGTTTGTTCTCTATTATGTTTTCAAAGCAGAGTTTCTTTACAACAATGAGCTCAATTGGAGTCTCACTCAACAGATATGAATCAGTAGGATTGGAGTACACAGACTCTCCTTATTGATGCTTGACCTCTTTTGGTCACAGTAGTATGAACCCAATCTGAAACTCATACATGACAGGCCTATGCCGAGGAGCTCGCTTGAACCTCTCAAGATTTCTCTGGAGTGCACAGACTCTTCGACTCTCTCTGGCTCTGTCAGGCTCGATGTTTCCTACAGGTCAGCTCGGCTTCTTCTCTCTGTTCTCTGCTCTTAGCTTTCTGTGTCTAACTAACTCCTCTCTATGTTGTCTCTGCTTCTGTCAGTTCATGCCTTTAAAGCCAGTCTGCTTTCTGTCGATTCGTTTCTTCTTCCCGACATTTTGGTTTTCCCTGCCTCTGTCCGTTCAAACTCCCCTGTTCTGCGTCATCATCACTATGTAACGCTTCCCAGGGAGGTGGCCACCTATTCTGTAATAGGTGAGTGTGTCAAGTTCCTTGGACACATTTGAACGGCTGTTATTTTCGTTTGCTCCAAGATGCCTGCAGAACACGAACCTTCTGCCAACTCATCGACCAAGTCGGACTTCAAATCCCATGTAATCTTGCTTTACAACCTTGTTAAATCCGGCCATTTATCAAGACGCGCCTCCGCCGTTGATCTGGGCCCCTCAAATCCTACAGTCGTCATTCATATCGGGTTGGTAAGTAGCATGACGTTTACCCTTCCGCTGTGAGCGATTTTCTCTCTTCCGCCAGACGCGTGTCACTCAATGTATGGCATTGGGCAGGACTCAGTCAAAACTGCTTATCGCCTCAAGGCCTTCTGATATCATGTCAGCTTTGTGGAATCCACGGAACCGAATTAATTACTTTTTCGCATTTCATAGTCATTTCGGGTCCGGGCACTTCGGGGCTTTCCTTCACTGAGGGGGATGCCCTGCGATACGCAATTAGCGTTTTAGCGTTAATCACGTATCATAAACCACCCCCGTTTCTTGAATTAGCCTCTGGTTTTGCCAATTTGCGCCAGTGCGTGTTACCATGGGCCAACGGTATGCGCGCTCAACCAAGGGTCCTCATTGCTCCGTGCTGATCACAATTGTAACTGTCACGAGGATTCCTTCTGATAGCGTGATCTTTCTAAGACGTGAATCTATTTGGCATAATTTGAATGAGTTTATGAAAACTTAGAGAGTGTTTAGGATCCAATTTGGATCACGGCCTTCCCACTGAAAAAGCTTTTGGACCACCAAAAGTTTATTTTTAAGCATCCATCAAGTGAGGGTATTGATTCCTCGCTTGCCCAATTTCTATCCATTTCGCACTACTTGGTTTTGAACCTTTGAGTCTGATCTTGAGGTACTCAACATCCCCTCTGCGCATAGTTCTAACCTTCCTGTCCAGAACTGTATCTTCCTGTAATCCATTAAGATATTCAGACAACAGATCATCAATAGAAGATAATTGACTCTACTCTTCGGGATCTTCAATTAATGAAAGTTCAAATAATCTCAAGTTGTCTACATTAACAACTGAGTAGATGTGCATGTAAGCTGGTAAATCAAGGCGAAAAGCATTCTCACTAATTTTCTCAAGTATCTTGAAAGGTCCATACCTTATTGGCTTCAACTTCTTACCTTCACCTTGCATTCTATCCTTGCTAATATACAGCCAAACTTGATCACCAACTTGGAAACTATGCTCCCCTTACTTTATACTTGGCTTAGCTCTTTTCCAGTTGTTCCTGTACTGCCTGGTGAATCTCTTGGATTTGTTCAATGAACTTGGTTGCCTTGTCCACATCACTGTGTCCATCAACCGCTATGTCTTTACCAAAGACAAAATCCAAGGGAGACCTTGGTGTGAAACCAAAATAGGTCTCAAAAGGAGATCTCTGTGTAGAAGAGTGTTTAGCTCGGTTGTAAGCATGTTGCACATAACTAGTGTTCATCCCAAAGCCTAGGATGCTTGCTGCAATAGCCTCTAAGCAACTGGATAACTATCCTGTTGACTACTTCTGTTTGGCCATCTGTTTGCAGATGAAAAGTTGTGCTCTTCGTCAGCCTAGTGTCCATCAATTCCCACAAACTTGACCAAAATTTCCCAACAAATCGGGTATCTCGATCAGATATGATGGAAGTGGATAATCCAAAATAAACCCATACATGTTGAAAGAACAACCTTGCAGTTTGCTCAGTTGTAATCTGTTTGTAACAAGGTATTAAAATACACATTTTGCTGAACCTATCCACAACAACATATAAATAGTCATGACCTTTCCTAGATTTAGGCAGTCCTCCGACAAAGTCCATGGAAACACTTCCCAAGGATGAGAAGGAATTAGTAGTGGAGTGTACAAGCCTAGTTTTTTATTGATGGGCTTGATTTTAGCACACATAGTACACCCTCTTACATATCTAGAAACTGTCTCATTCATTTTTGGCCAATAACAAAATCTTTGCAGCTGTGCAACTGTTTTAGTTACACCAAAGTGACTTAATATTAGAGAAGTGTGTGCCTCTCAAATTATCTTTACTCTTTCAGTTCGACGAATGCATAGCTTCCCAAAATGATACAAGAGTTGGTCCTTAACATGATAACCCAATTCTTCTACTTGTTTGCCATGACTTAAAGTTGCATATATATCTTTAAAATCTATATCTTGAGCATACTGTTCAATGTAGCTTTCATGCAATACTGGATTATGCTTAAGTATAGTGGTTGCATTTATGATTGGTCTGGACAACATATCTGCAACTTTATTGTGTATGCCCTTTTTATACCTGATGACTAGATGAAACTGTTGTAGAAAACCCATCCATCTATAATGTCTTGATTGCTGCAACTTAGTTTAGGAAATATTGAAGTGGTTGATGATCAGTATGTATAACTCTCTTTGCCCAGTAAGTAATGTTTCCACTTTTTCACACTTTGTACTAATGCATACAATTCTTTATCATATGTGGAATAGTTAACTACTGCAGAATTAAATGTCTCATAATGATAACATATGGGTTTACCGTGCTGCATCAACACTGCTCCCATGACATACTCACTGGCATCCATTTCAATCTCAAATGGTCTTTGAAGATCGGGCAATGCTAGTACTGGTGTTGTACTAATCTTTTCTTTCAAGGTGTCGAAGGTTTTTTGTTGTTTTCCTCCCCACTGAAACACCTTGTTCAATCTTGTTAAAGCATGTAAGGGAGTTGCAATTAAGGAAAAGTTGAAATAAACTTTCTCCAATATTATGCTGCTCCTAAAAAGCTTCTAACTTCGGTCGCAGATTTGGGTTTAGGCTAGTTTACAATGACTGCAACCTTAGAGGTATCTATCTTCAATTCACCACCCCCTACAATACGATCCAAATAATTCAAAGATGTTTTGTCAAATTCACATTTTGAAAAGATTTTCTTTTTTCAAAACATCTAGAGTCTGCTTAACATGCTTTAAATGTTCTTCCCATGTTTTACTGAATATAATAATGTCATTCAAATATACAATGACAAAATCATCAATAAAAGGTCTAAGTACATCATTCATTACTCTCATGAAAAATAGCAGGAGCATTAGTTAAGCCAAAAGGCATAACCAACCACTCATACAATCCCTGTTTTGTTTTGAAAGTAGTCTTCCATGCATCTTGCTCTGCAACTCTGACCTGATGATAGCCACTATGCAAGTCCAGCTTGGAAAAATAAACAGCTTCCTTTAATTGATCTAATAGATCGTCTATGCAAGGAAGGGGATAACGATTTTTTATTGTTATCTTATTCAGTTCTCAGTAATCAATGCACATTCTCCATGAGCCATCTTTCTTTCTCACCAAGACAAGTGGAGACCCACATGGTGATGTGCTAGGTCTGATGAACCCCTTCTCGAGCAGCTCCTGTACCTGCTTTTTGATTTCTGCATTCTCTAAAGTGGACAACATGTACATTCCGACGTTAGGCAATGGAGCATCTTGCTGCAAATTAATATCATGTACTATTTCCTTTTTGGGTGGCAGACCTTTAGGTTTTTGAAATAGTATATCATATTTTGAAACAACTTTTTCTAAATCAACTTCTTGTTTAGCATCACATCCCGTTTCTTTTCCTTTACAACCATCAGTAAAAAATTGTTTGCATGAATTTACAATTCTTTTCATATGCCCTGAGTTTATAAGAGTATAATTATTCTTGAGTTTATGAGCTCTTACAATATATTCAATTCCATCTTTAACGAGTTGATACTTGTTCTCAGCTCTATAGAAAATAGCTTTTCTATCATACAAGTAAGGACTTCCTAAAACAATTCCACATATATCCAAAGGAACTATATCTAACTCAACCTCATCTAAATGCTGACCCAAAAGAAAACCAAAGTTTACATTGTCTAGTCACTTGTAGTTGTGCTTTATCACATAACCAACCTAATGGATATGGTTTTTTGTGAGGTGTGGTTAGTAATCCCAACTTCTTTACAATTGCTTCAGAAATTAAATTTACTTGTGAGCCACTATCAAACAAAGTATCAATCTTTTGATGCTTGGAAATAACTCGAATATGAAAAAGCTCATGTCTTTTCCTCTCATTTCCATTTTTGTTTTCTCTTTTCCTTGCTTTTGCTTGCAGTGGGTTTTGATGACCCCCTAACTTCTGGGTTCACATTCTTTCCTCTAGCCTCTAGATGTGTAGCCTGAACAAATACCTCATCTATGTTAGTGGGATTAAACATGAGAATAGTGTGCCTTAAGTAGATGTGTAAACCACCTATATACTTCAGCAGAGTTTCAAGTGAGTCTAAATAAATTCCTAGAATCAAAGCTCTTTTCCTAAATTCTTGAATGTTACTTTGTACACTTTGCCCTTTTAATTGGCAAAGAGTTTTCTAGCTCATCATGGCTTGCTGCATATAGGCTAGTGGATAGAATTGCTTTTTAATTGCAGAAACAAATTCACTCTAGACAGAAAGAATTTTACCATGTTTCTTCATGTCAGCTTGCGTCCTGCCTTCCCACCATACCAAGGCAGTGCCTCCAAGGCATATGCTGGCTAGCTGCATCTTACTCTTGTCTGAATCAATGCTCTGCACTCTGCAATAAACATCAATCTGTCTAATCCAATTATCCAGCTTCTCTACATTCAACTCTCCATCATATATCGACAAATCAAATTTAACATCTAATTTAATCAAAGATGTTTTCTTTTTGTTTTCAGGGCTACTAGGAGGTGTGGGAAGTTTTTCTTCTTTCCCTTTGCCTTTAGAGTGGTCATGGAGGAGAGATTCTTCTGCTCCTTTATCTTGTTTGGAGTTTGATGAATCTTCAGCTCTACCTTTCTTAAATTCTCTATACATTTCCTCCACCATGGCTTTCATGGTTAGGAAACCATCCATGAACTGGGAGTCTGATTCCAAGGGGTTTTCTTCTGACATTTTCCTCTTAGAGTGGACTCTTCCAATTTCAGGGTTAGCTTCAACCAACTCTCCTTCTCCTAATTTAAGCTTTGATCTAGTTAGCATTCAACAACAAAATCTAGCACAAGCTTGTCTAACCTTAGTAACCTAGAGCTCTGATACCACTTGATCTGGAATTTATCCAAGACAAAGAATTAAAGGTATTACAGACTCATGTGCATGGATGTGCCTATGTTACTTTATGCAATGGATCGATAAGATTGCAAAATACATAGAGACTGAGGCAGTTAAAGAAAACATATCAGGAAAACATGTAATACAACAAGTTTAATAAGAAGTTCACCCAATACTCTTGGGCTACGTCTCCTAGTCCAGTTTTCAATGGTGGCCTCTCTATTATGTTTTCAAAGCAGAGTTTCTTTACAACAGTGAGCTTAATTGGAGTCTCACTCAACAAATATGAATCAGTAGGATTGGAGTACACAAACTCTCCTCACTGATGCTTGACCTCTTCTGATCACAATAGTATGAGCCCAATCTGAAACTCATACATGACAGGCCTATGTCAAGGAGCTCTCTTGAACCTCTCAAGCTTTCTCTGGAGTGCACAGACTCTCTGACTCTCTCTGGCTCTGTCAGGCTCGATGCTGCCTACAAGTCAGCTCGGCTTCCTCTCTCTGTTCTCTGCTCTTAGCTTTCTGTGTATAACTAACTCCTCTTTGTGTTGTCTCTGCTTCTGTCAGTTCATGGCTTTAAAGCCAATCTGCTTTTTGTTGGTTCGTTTCTGCTTCCTGGCGTTCTAGTTTTCCCTGCCTCTGTCCATTCGAACTCCCCTGTTTTGCGTCATCATCATTGTCTAACGCTTCACAGGGAGGTGGCCACCTGTTCTGTAACGAGTGAGTGTGTCAGGTTCCTTAGACACATTTGAACAGTCGTTATTTCCATTTGCTCCAAGATGCCCGCGAAACACGAATCTTCTGCCAACTCATCGTCCACGTCAGACTTCAAATCCCATGTAATCTTGCTTTACAACCTTGTCAAATCTGGTCATTTATCAGGACGCGCCTCCACCATTGATCTAGCCCCCCAGATCCTATGGTCGTCATTCATATCGGGCGGGTAAGTAGCATGACGTTTACCCGTCCGATGTGAGCGGTTTTCTCTCTCTTCCACCGGACGCGTGTCACTCAATGTGTGGCATCAGGCAAGACTCGGTCAAAACTACTTACCGCCTTGAGGCCTTCCAATATCCTACTAGTTTTGTGGAATCCACGGAACCGAATTAATTATTTTTCTGCATTTCATAGTCATTTCGGGTCCGGGCACTTCAGGGCTTTCCTTCACTGAGGGGGATGCCTTGCAATACGCGATTCATGCTTTACAACTAATCATGTATCAGAAACCACACATTTTCTTGAATTAGCCTCTGGTTTTGCCAATTTGCGCCAGTGCGCGTTACCATGGGCCAACGGTCTGCACGCTCGACCAAGGGTCCTCGTTGCTCCGCGTTGATCACAATTGCAACTGTCACGAGGATTCCTTCTGATAGCGTGATCTTTCTAAGACTGGAATCTGTTTGGCATAATTTGAACGAGCTTATGAAAACTTAGAGAGTGTTTAGGATCCAATTCGGATCACGTCGGAACTACTAGAAAAGCCAGAACTGCCGAAAAAGCTAGAACTACTGGGAACTACCGAAACAGCGGGAGCATCTATCTCCGAAGGAAGGCAGCATGATGTATGAGATCATGGGCAACATAATAAGCAGCATGATGATATGAGCATGGGCAGCGTAATGATGAATGAGATCATGAGCATGGGCAGCGTAATGATGAATGAGACCATGGAAGATGCAGCATGAAGATGAGAGTAGCTCAGTGATCAAGGTTCAACACATGTGACAGTACAGCAAGGTGTCACACAGTAATGTGCAGCAAATAGACAAGATGCAGCACTATGATAGGTGAATGAGTCACCTTAGAGAATCAGTTGAAGCAATATGTCTTCAACTGATCTCATGACAATATCAAAAGTCAAAGTGATTGACTTCTATTGTAAATGTACTATCTCTCTCACTTTCTCTGCTGAACTTTGAACAACATAAAAGAAGAATTGATCAATGGTTTCCCCACATTGTGGGGTTTGTCCCTAGCTAGCGCCACATCTTGTGTCCTCTTGTCTTGGCTTGTCTTCTGCGATTTATATTTATGTTCTATCTACAGTTTACTTTTCGCTGATGTGATTGCTAATGTGGAAAAGAAATTGAAATAAATTGCTCTAGCATAGAATATACCTAAAATTAACAGGACTCAATGTCACAATAACAAGCCTTCTATCCTCGTAATCATCAATGTCGTAATCAAAATAATGTTATAAAGCTTTCTGCATCTTCATAGGGAATGGATGTGTAAGCTAATTGTCACTTGAACATGACTCTCCCATGCCTTCACCATATTTTTTGTGTAACAATTAATAATCCAATTATTAAAAGTTATGTCTGCCATTTTCTTTGGGAATGCTGCCTTTGTGAGCAGCAATTACAATTCATGCATTCTTCGAGTAATGCAGATGGACTTTCAACAACTTTCTATACATTTCTAAAGGATATTTTTTATAAAAGATCGTCATCAAACGGGAGAAGAAAATAAATATTAGCAGAATAAGTAACCAACTTGCATAGACTCCAAAAGGAAAAAGTCAAAAGCATTTATGAACTAAAAAGCACTAGGAATAACACCCGCTGTAATTATGATTTAACTGAACACAGTAATGGTCCATTCAACTGCTACTACACATAAGCAACCAACAGAGTTAATTAATTATGCTTACAGATACCTTCTATGTACTCATGGTTCTCCTCAACCATACTGCACATAAGCAACCAACAGAGTTTATCAATTATGCTTAAATATTTCTACTATGTACTCATGGTTCTTCTCAACCATTGGCTGCCACCTCACTTAATATACAACTTGCGCTTATTTCAGAATTGAGGTTTCTGTGATTAGAATTGATTTGAGTTTCATCTTTCGGAAGATGAAGCTCAAAACCTGCATTTATATTAATTTGTTTTCATTGGTCTCGACTTGTAACTCTTTCCATGATAGAACAACATATTCAATTAAGAATTAGATTATACTCATCAAATGGAATGATTGTGAACGAATCATTATAGTGTATGATCCATGAAATGATACCATAAAATGAGATGGAAAAGTGAAAGCTTGAACCCTGTGGAATAAACAATTAGATAATCATTTAAATTTAGCAATAAAGATAGTGTTTAATTTTTATTTTTTTTCTTATACACTGCCCCTTAAGGCATCTACCAATGCCTCTTTCAAATGGGCATTACTGACTGCCACTCGCTGAGATGTAATATTGAATTCATTTCCTGATCTGTACAGTCAATCACGAAAATAATCAACAACCAAACCACATGCAATAGTAAATCTCCAAGAAAAAGGGCACTTGTGTTGTTAGCTTCCAATAAACTTACAGTCAACAAACTAATGGTTGATAAAAATACTTACGGGTCAAAGACACAACCACCAGCTTCTTGAACTATTAGAACCCCAGCAGCCACATCCCTAATAAATCTAAGAAGCTTTAGTTAAATCAAACCATCACAAGGTTATTATCTCCATGCCTTCCTATACAATCTTAAATATATTACAGCAGTACATTATACTTACCAGGGACCACCATATCCTAATTCATAGAAGAGATCAAGCCTTCCATTTGCTACTCCACACAAGTTCAAAGCACATGAACCAGTCATGCGCAGGGAGCGCACCTTTCAAACAAGTTGCAACTAGTGAAATTAGTATTGCAGCATAGATTTTAGTTACGCAAATGTTTATTATTGCAGCATAGATTTACCTTGAAAAGTAATCCATTAATGCGATCTGTAACGACATCAACAGTCAGTTTATCACGTTTTGTCCCGACCTGCATATTGAGCAACAACAATAGGTAGCGTATACCCAACGTACATCACCCAAGTTCTGAATGATTGACAGGAATGACTTAATCGAAGTGCTGCAAGGACTAGCTAAAGAAACAACATTTTATTTAAATTTAATTTCATAAACTCAAACACTTCATGTTTTAAATTTCATTTCAGTCCTCGGGGCAGCTTATTGGTGATTGCTGTGTTATAAATTTCATTTCAGTCCTCGGGGGAGCTTAATTGGTGATTGCTGTGTTATAAATTTCATTTCAGTCCTCGGGGCAGCTTATTGGTGATTGCTGTGTTATAAATTTCATTTCAGTCCTCGGGGGAGCTTAATTGGTGATTGCTGTGTTATAAATTTCATTTCAGTCCTCGGGGCAGCTTAATTGGTGATTGCTGTGTTATGAATAATATGTAAACTATGAGATTCAAAGTTCAAATACCTCATGGATCAAGCTAAAAAAAATTGTTTTAAATTTCATTCCTCGATATAACTTCCTCAGATAATTGTCTTCAAAGAAATTCAACTTTCTTACCTTTCCAGAAAAAGCTTGGATGTGAGTTTGTGAGCATGAGCATTCATTCAACTTGTGTAAAACCTAAATTACTAGGTAGCCAAGCTTAAAATTTCTTGGAGATTATTTTCTAATTTTAGCATACAATATTCATCTGGGAACAAATGAAACCGGTATAAATACATTAGCCATTTAAATAGAAAACGTCGGTTTAAGGATTGACTCAGATAATAGTGTTACCCCTGGCAATTAATAAGGTTTATGTGATGCTCATTCGATTTTAGCTTAGCAGTTCAGCTTGCAATATTGACATCGATTTTAACACAGATGTAAACAATCAGAAAATGGAAAAAAAATGAAAGTAGTACTCTTTTAGAAAACCAAAAAAAAAAGAACTTTAGATAGAACCAAATGCATTGGAGGTCATTACGTCCTGGTTCCAAATGCTCAAAACATCTGCTGAAACTCACCAACAAATTTGAGACTTCGCATATTGAAATGCAATATTGGACCTTTAGCATTTTGACAGTTCTAAATCCATTTTGGTGTCCTTACATTACGTTTCAGACCACCATAAAATTAACTAAAAACACATTCTATCACCATCAAACTGAGCACGGGGAAGGAGAATAGAAAAAGGAGTGAAGTTCACTTTGAGTTTGAGTGTTGGGAGCAGATTCGGATATCTACATTAAATGATGGATGGCCTCACATTAAAAGCACTTTAAGTGGCTGATCACATGGTGATTTAGTTACGATATATAGAACAGGAATAAGTCCATGAAAGATGATGTGCGTTTTATTTTCAGTAGCAAAACGTTAAAAAAAATAAAGTCTAAGGAGAGTTAAATGGATGTATGGGTTAATAGAGTTATCAGTTCCGGTTGATTCTATGTTAGGGAACACTGGAAAAGCAGTATTCAATGATTTTGTTGGTTATCTTTATAGTTTGAATCTGCTATGGCTGAGAACAAGTATGAAGATTTAACCTTCCACTATGACACACATTTGGAAATTCTTCTACTGAGGGTTCTATTTATTTATTTATTTTTTGTTAGGTAATGTGAGTCCTAAGATGACTGGCACACCTAACCTGTGGCTTGAGTAGCCGCGAACTAGAGGCATCTAAGCCATCAAAATCACCCGGGGATCGCACCCAGCCAAAGCCACACCAGCCGTTATCATGGCTGGAATTTTTGTTCACGGAGTTTCCAACCGATAACCTTTTCACCACCGTCTATTTTAAGCCCCATGGGCTTCAAGAGGCTTTTACTTTTATATTCATCTCCTCCATTTCAAATTCCAAGTCACCACAGTTTGAAGAGTATCCCCACATCCCTGACTTTCATAATCTGAATTGGACAATTTTAAAAACAGGAAAAACTACACGTTACTTTGGCATCCCTTTTGTTGGAATGTCCATCTAAATAGGATGTGGAAATGGGTTTTGGAAAAGATCGAGGATAATGCATTCAAATAATACAACTGCAACCTTCTTCTTGATGGTAAAAATCACAGTAACATCTAGGAACTTGGAGGTTGGACTCGTATATTACTTGTTGATTTCTATCTGATATGGATTATGCCTCAGTGGAGAGGATTTTGAGAAGGTTCTTTTGGAGACAAGAGATAGATCCTCGGCTAAGTTGCACAATACAGGGAAATGGGTATGAGTTTCCGAAACAGGTATGGATACGAAACGCGACCCCCCCAAATTTTGGAAATGGAGAAACGCATATATATATATATATATATGGACATTTAAGAAATGTTAAGTGCAAGGATTTCCATAGTTTTCTCAACCATGGTATCCATGACATCATATACTTCTAAGAAATGTTGGTTAGTGTTAGCATTCCGAAGAAGCTCAAATGCAGGGTTTGTGAACTTTAGCAAGAAATCTATCTTGCTCCACCACTCCTCAGCAAGGCACAACCTACGCACCATATATCCCCGCTCTGAATCTGCCTGTTTCCACTTGCCCAGAGTTGACTCACTACCATAGAAACTAATGGTAGTTTAACCTCAACAAGGCGGTGCAACATTAGGAAGTTTGAGGCATATCTTGTCTCAGCAACTTTTAACAACTCCAATTTTGAGTACTCTCAAAATATTGCTTGAGATTGGTGGTGGTTGGTGATGAATTTAACAATCTCCCTTGCTTCCCCTGTGATTTCCTTTATCCATGGAACTTTATTGTCAATCTCCACGAAGATCAAATTCAATTTCTGGGCAATGCAGGGTATCCAAAAGATGTGGTCATACCTCCCCTTAATAATTAAACTTGCAACTTTGCAAACTGGAGCATTATCCATGATAAATTGCACCACCATGTTAGGTCCTATTTGTTCAATAGATTTTATAATAACATCGGCAATGAACTCTGCATATTTTACCTCTCTTGAGCAGTCTTCCTCCTTTAAAAACATTGCTCCTTTTGGTGAAGTGGCAATGATATTTATCAAGGTATGCGCCTTGTATCTATCCATCCATCTGAGACTATGCTAACCCCAGAGCTACTCCAGGGAGAACAAATTGGTGATAAGATATCCTCCACAAGCTCCTTCTCATTTTTTAGAAGCTAAGTTCCGACTTTCTCATAGTTGGGCCCCTTGTACACTATGGGAGCTTTGTTAATTGCCCTTATCATATCTTGCCAGTAAGGAGAACGAACAACATTGAATGGGATACCACATGCTATAGATGCACCTAGCCACTCTGGAATCATCTTCTTCTCTCTCTTTTACATTCACCAATTTAGCAATTCTGCTAATCTTGGACTGAAGCAGATGCCCCTCTGGTATTTTTGGATGGTGGTTGTTCTTGTTGTTGAATAGTTCTCCTCTTCCTTGCTTCAATCACAATCCTTGGCTCAATGTTTGGTGGAGATTGAGGAGTAGCTTGAGTAAGCTCTTCATGCCTTCTTTTAATTCCATCAACCTCATCTTGCTCTCTTTGATATGCCCTCCTCACCAATGGGTCTGTTGTTTTTGTGCAACTTTCAATCCCATGTCCTCCTCCATGCAAAAGATGTGCCTTCACTCTAGAGTAGGAGCCCTTGTACAAATTACTACAAAGATTACATCGGCATTCCCATGAGCCACCACCTACACATCTTTGAAGCTTTTGAACATGCCTCCAAAGAGGATAATATTCAGCCCTCGGGTTGGACTTGGGGGTTGAAATTGCACCTTGGTTGGAAGCCATTGCTTGAAAAAAAATTGTAAAGAAAAACCGTTTTTCACATTTTTTGAAGTATAAACCCTCGAAAAATAAAATAAATAGTGGGAAAAAAAACTAAGAAAATGAATGTCACTTACCCAAATTAATTTTTTGCAACTGAAGCTACCCCGAAATGCCACAAAGGACAAAAGAGATATGGCTATAGCTGAGCCAAAAACCAAGAACGTCGTAGCCAGAAACTCCCCACTCCAAATTTGCTTGTGAAATCTCTTTCTCTTGCTGCTGAAATCTCCTTTGCTCACTATTGAAAATTCCCTAGCTGAAACCACTGCTCTCTTCCTCTTTTCTCCTTGCTAAAATCGTTTGTCTCCAAGTGAAATGACTTGCTCAATTCGTGTGATGAGGGAATGAGGCGAGAGTTTTTTTATAACTTGTGAGAGCAATCTAGAAGCATCAAAAAAATATTTTATTCGCCAAATAAAATAATAAAAACGAGGAAAAAAACCACTTAAGCGCTGAAATGTGGTCGTACGGCCTGGAAACGCGTTTCAGGCCATACTGCGTGTTTCCGGGCCGTACCAAATGCATTTCAGCATTTCCGTATCGTTTTTGCCTAGAAACGGGCTCTGACCCAACGTTTCTTGCAACATAGATCCTTGGACTTTCCACTAGTTGTTTGGACAAAGTGTTCTTTTTCAAAAGATAAAGATGACCCAAGCCTGGAGGATATTTCAGTTCTACGTTAAGTGTTGTCAACTAAATGGATAATCGGATTTATATTGGGAAATGAACCTCAAAAGATTCTAGTAAGATACAGGATAGAACAAGTAAGGCATAAAAAGGGTATTAACAGACCTTTCAATCTGCATGACATCATCACATGTCCAAGAGATTTCAACATGGGGGTCCTCTTTTGCTGAAAAGAATCTGGACAAGTTGGCAAGAGGTCTCCATGAATCTGGAAAGAGATATAATGGATTTTAAAAGGGGCTTTACCATTGGTAATGACAGAACTTGGTGTATTGCTACTAGCAAAGGTTCAATGAGTATGTTGATAGATATGGGAGAAAGTGGTTGAGCATTATGGGGATTAACCTATGGAAGGGACCTCAAGGATGCCCACAAAAAAGAGTGGCTAGAGTGGAAACATTTAACCAGGAGAAAACACTAATAGGGGGGTGACAAAGCCATGCTTTTGAACATTTGCCAAACAATTTCTAAATAAGGGAAGACTAAAATAAGAGTTATTGTCCCTCCCTCCTAGAATTAGAGGGATTGAACCTCGAGTCATGTGACACCTTTCTGAGTATACAAGCCAGGAGATTTGTAACAAGAAGATGTTCCCCAAACTTTCTATTGCAACTAAGCTTAATAAAAGGTGGAATCTCAATGATGGCAAACATAAATGGCACAAAAAGTGTGAGCTATTTGAGATGCAATGATATCCTTTCGTATTAGGTTCCTTTCTTGTTTAATTTTGTGCATGTTGCTTCTGACTAAAGGAATGCTTCATAAATTGGGTTTAAAAGATGAAAAGGCAGCCATTACAGGATTCCTGAAGATGTTGACCATGTTATTTGGAGGTGCCCCTTTGCTAAGGAGGTTTGAAATTGGATAGAAATCCATTTTAAAGGTATGCTTATGTCCGCCATTGCAGAATTCCTGAAAAAGTTGACCATGTTTTTTGGAGGCGCCTCTTTTCTGAGGTTTGAACTTGGATAGAAATCCCTTTTAAAGGCATGCTTATGTCACTACTCTAGTGGTGGGCTATCCTACTTTCAGATCTTTCGTGCGGCCACAAGTCTATCTGACATATCTGATAGGTAACCAGGAAGGTCACTCTCCAATTCCCACTGAAAAGGAAATGCACGAGGATGCTTCAAGATTCATTCCTAGAAAGGGGAACTATAATAAATTATCAGTTCTAGACTCTACAGCAATTCAATGTCCAACTTATCTAATGGCCTTAAAAAAATGATTGTGGAAATCCATATCTCATGCACTTGCTCTAATTGCATGGGTAGGCAGGGGGGAGGCTATCTTGACGTAATGAAGACCTGGATGTATAATTTGAAGAGGTGACAACAATCTCTTTTAATAATATAACCATCACATGTTGCAGCTAAATCTAAAAAACATTAAAAATGCAACAAGAATATTTAGCTCCTTGCGATTTTCAGAATATTTTTCTCCTTATGCTTTGACGGATGGGGTTGCAGTTGCTAGAAATGCTTGTTTCCATGTGGTTCCTGACAAGGTTTCTTATGGTGATAGGGGGCGAGTTGGACAGAGAATTTTCAATGGAAGAGCTCTTTGTTGCATTGTCTTTCATGTAGAATGGTAAATCTCCAGGCATGAATAAGCTCCTTGTGTGTTCTACCGGGTCAGGTGAGACACTGTTGGTGATAATTTTTTCTCTTTGGTTTCCAAAGTTTTGCTTCTGTTTGACTATCTCAGTTTCTCAATGATAAAGCCTATCCCAAAGAATGCCACTAGAGATTCCATTGCTGATTGGCAACCTATCACTTTGCTCATTATTGCTTGTAAAATTGCATTCAAGGCTTTGGCATTGCAGATCCTCTTGGTGGCAAAGTATGTGGTTCATTGGGAGTAGATAGTTTCTGTTAAAGGGAGATTTATTCTTAACACTATGGTTTCTGCCTAGGAGGCTATGGAATGGGGAAAGGAGATTGGGCCATAGTGTTTGATCTAAAAAACTGATTTGAACAAAGCATATGATCAGGTTGATTGATCCTCTATTTCTGAGATGTTGATTTGGTTGGGGTTTGGTCCCCATTGCGTTGCCATGGTGAATGCCAAAATTCCTGTGCTCTTTTACTTTTTATGCAAAACAGAAATTTCATCTCTTCGGTTTTAACTTTTAACCCTCTGAATCTTCAGTGTTAGAACTTAGGACTGCTATGAAATATAATACAAAACAGTAGCAGAAGTGGGCAATTTTTCAATCCTTAACAACCCCAAAATTCTAGGCAATCAAAGAGAAAATATACAAAAAAATTCCAATAAATTTCAGCCCTCAGGGCAATCTTATTATACATACACCTAATCAGAAAACTCTTATTTGTATTAAATACAGCTGTAGAACAACCCTTAACGTCTTCAATTATAATGTTAAATCACTTAACATAATTTCCTTTAACTTAAGCCAAATCAGCAAGACATATAGTTTTAAAAACTGGAACTGGATTTCAAACTGGCCACCTATACCACTGTGATTCGAACCAGAACTGGATCAAACAGGATCGAACCGGATTCAATAAACCGGAATTGGAAAAAATACATAAAATAATTAATTTTAATGATAAAAAACTATTTTTAAGATTGCAAACCATTAGAGACAAAATATGGAAAGTCTTCTCATCTATATACCATGTAGGGTTGCATATATCAAAATGGCACTTAGTGCAATACATATCAATGATATCATTTACAAAATACATAACCAATGAGGCTCTAAATGGCCTCTAGAGTCCCAAAACAATGCAACAATGAGGCTCTAAATGGCCTCCTGTGTCCAAAAACAATGCTACAAGTTAAGCTAATACGCCACTAGCCTACTACAATTCACTAATCGATATCATCACTCATCAAACTCATTATGACTACTACACATGGGATCCTCACCAGGAGCTACATAAACATGATCTAGCTCAAAATTTGAGGACTCCTCAAACTCCTCTCTAGCCTTAATAGCAGTACTAGTAGTAGCATGAGCAACATCACTAGGCCTACCAGAGCTAGAAGCACACGTTCACTGAGTTGCACGACTATTGCTTCCCTCACGAGTCACCATCTGCGATGCTTGGTCTTGCTGGTTCACTTCCTTCAGCTCTTTGTTCAACTACCAGAACTGTCCAGAGCTCTCATACGCACACAAACACTAGAAATCAAATGTGTGAGGCAAATAGGAGCTTAGGCATCCTTTTATAAGTTTAGGGGGGCATATTTAGAAGGGAACCTACCATGGTTTGCTAAAAAACACCTCCAAAAAAACTTGGGCATCCCATCAACATGCCCAATAATGTGGCTTCCTACAAAAACCGGCCAGTCAAGTACAAAACTGGCCAAACCGATCGGTTTGGTACCAAAACCGATTGATTTGGTAACCAATCAGTCCTGACCAACCAACCAATCAGATTTGTTTGGCTGGTTTGATATCTCAAGGAGCTAACCAGCGGGTTTGACAGATTTTCGGTTCGATTGGACCGTTTTTAAAACTAGGGTTGAAACTTACAAATTATGAAGAACATAGGTGGCTAAAAAGCAAATATGTAATTTACACAAGTATTGGACAGCAGAAACTTCATTCCTATGCATAAGATGAAGTTGGTGTACATACTATAGACTTATCACAAGGCTAGTATACAATCCACTAGCTCTCCACAACCCTAGCTACGGAAAACAATGAAAACCCCTATCTCAAGCAAGGAGATCCAACAAGCATGAGTCCTAGTCCTCCAAGGCAAGACATCTCCTCTACTTCTTCACCAAGTAAAACCAAAGGTTTCATCTCAAAGCTCTAATCTCCAAACCTCCAAGGGATGAAACCCTAAATCTAGACTTCAAGATGTTCCAATAAGATCTAGAAACCCTAGTGACTCTAAGAGAAAAAGAGACCAAGTATAATAAAGATATAAGCGAGAGACGATGACTATTGTGCTCCTAAATTCTAATCACATCTTTACACAAGAGTGAATAAGAATTATGAGTATTGTTACACTGTATTTTGTATGAGGTGTCCAAGGGCCATTTTCATGACACCTTACAAGATGAAACTCATGAATTTTCACTGTATCAGTTGTAGATCATGGGCATTATCAAGGTACCAATGTTATCCTTGGTGCTACCTGTTGTAACATAAATTATCCTCCCAAAACTTTTGTCATAGGTAACCTTAGCCCATTAATTTTGTCCCCTAGCCATTTTTCTACACTAAGTTTCATTATCCAAATCCACATTCTATATATATATATATATGTGTGTGTGTGTGTGTGTGTGTGTGTGTGTAATGTAAAATGATTAATGTTAATTATTAATTAATGTTGATTAATTAAATAAATGAAGCTAATTAAAGTTAATAATTTTTATTTAAAACCCCTAGATCTGGGTGTTAACAATGTTGCATTGATCACAAGACCTTGTCATATACCACATGACATGTCTCAAGCCAACATTTAACAATCCGTCTGAATGGCGGTCATGCAATTACAACTGCATCAAGGGAGGCCAAACACCATTACTCGAGCCCATCCAAAGCATTCCTTCAATCTTAAATGCTATCTCCAACTCATGCTTCAAATTATTCACCTGTTCATTCATTCTCTCCTTAGTCTTCCCCTATGTGAAAATTCCTACACTTGAAGGAACCCCTACTGCGGAAAAACTGAATCTACTTCATCTACTTGATTTTTAATATACAGTAACAAAGTTATTCTTCTAAGTACTGAAGCAAACTACTTCTACAACCTGCACTAATTAAATATTTGATCTCATGAAACAGAAAACAAAGCAAAGAACAAGATACATAGGACACACTTATTTTTGGACACAATAGTCCCCGTAAAAACGCAATGCCAGAAAATTGGTGCAGCAGTTCTGAGGGTTTATTATTATGCAAGAGAAATATCTGAATACATATCTAGGATGCTCATCTAGCAATCATTTACAAAGAAAATACGGGCAGAAAATCTGAGTGAGTTTTACCTCACTTCACCCGGTAGAATTCCGGTTGATCCGGCACAAGACTGGCTAACCCCACTCTTTTTGCGCTAGCTCTGCGTCACCTTCTCTGCCCTCTACGTCAGCTCTCCCAATTGTTTCAGCAATTCCCGACAGTTTCGGTTCTTCCAGTAGTTCTGGATTCTGCATGACAGGTAGCTTTTTTGCGTCACCTCTCCCGGATATTAAGCTGCCTCTGTGTCACCTCTCCTGGCTATTTCGGTAATTCCCAACAGTTCCAGTAGTTCCTAGTGGTTTCAGTTGTTCCGACAGTACTGGATTTTGCGTGACAAACAACTTTTCTGCATCAGCGCTCCCAGCTACTGCGTTACCTCTCTGCAAGCTCTCTCCACCTCTCTGTTTTGTATTTTCCGAAAAGTCCTTCTCCCGGATTCTCTCTGCCCCTCAGCTACAAGATCTCCCCAATCAATTTTCCTCCTGAGAACTTCTCACCTCAGAAAATTAATTTCCTCAATCTCTTTGTGTGTGTTTCCAAATGAATCCCAAGCCTCCATTTTATACTTTTCCTGTTGAGTTTTCAACGACAGAGATTAAGTCTCTAATCAACGGCTAATATTAAAACATGATTTGATCCGCCTTCTAGATCATTCTCACCCATATTTTGATTAATACCCATTAATATTTTAATTTTCCTAAGTTTAGACTTAAGAACCCCATTAAAAATATTAATTATTTTAATAAAATACAATCCGGGTGGAATTTCACCAAACAGTTTCTAGGTTCTTTAGAACTCATGTGTCTTAGCCTCTCCACCAATTTTCAAGGCTAGATCACTTCTGATAAACTAACACCCTACAGGTTGTTAGCTCTGATGAAGGCAGTAACAGTCCAATGTTGAGAATCATCAAACATCTTTTCACCAGGCATCATAGTTCCAGGAAAGCAAATTATGGTACGCAAATGAGGTAAAGCCCGTCGAGAAGGCAAAGGGCACGGTCAACCTCCCCTTTCTCCCTGGCATGACCAAGAAGTGGAGCTCTTTGATCCGGATATCCCTCCCCACATTTGCAGTCTGGTTGTTGCAATGGAGGCGGAGGAATGTCGTCATTTAGAAGATGGGCACTAGGTCGTAAGAAATCTGCTTGCATGCCATCTTTGGACTATGGAAGAAACTAGGGTTGGAGCCACTAGCAGAATGGCAGAGGTTATCACTAATCTCAATATTACTCAAATCTCTCTGTGTAACCTCTCAAGGGCTATCAACATTGATTTCCCTCGTGTTCCTCTTACTTCAGCGTCTACCAGCTCAGAAGAGAGTTTTGTTGCAATTGATTCTTCCAGTCGAAGGGCCATTCCTCCTAGCCGTAACCCTTCAATGGTGTTGGCAAAGGATAATGGCCTTGTTGAAGATGGTGCCTCTCCTTCTGGCAAGAAGAAGGAGCAAAAACTAGATAGTCAGCCTCAATGCCCTGAGAGTGATACCCAAGCCACCAAAGGGGAATCCTCTCAGCTTGGTGCAAGTTCTTATGGCTGCATCATTAAGTGGGAGCGACCTCCCTAGCTACCTAAAGGTTACAATGATCCTTTTTCTTACCTAAACATGCAGGAGGAGAAGAAAAATAACCAAATACAAGCAGAGTCAGCGCCAAAGCACTCTACCACCAAGAAATCAACATGACCATGTCCCTCACTAGGCTTCCTAGGCCTCTGTTCCTTTTCCAGTTGCACAACTATCTCAGTTTTTTCAGTTCAGCTAGATATTACCATTTTCGTATTGAATATGCTCAAAACTGTCTCGATTTCTCTCATGTTTCCTCCAAGAGACCATTTGATTTCTCTGTTAAGCGTAGACGGTCCCTCTTGAAAGCTTCTCAGACCAAAACTAGCTCTTTGCAGACAACTCACTGTCTAAACACAAGCTCACCTTGTTCTCATCACCTTGTACTTTATGTAAAAAAAATTGTTAATTTTCCTTGAAACTTTGCGGCTAGTTAGATGAATTACTAAAAACTAGGCAACTGAACACTGAAACCAAATTTACTTTCAACAAGATACAAAGTTTCTTAACAATTTGGCTGAATAAAAATGCATGCACACAAATTGATGTTAGTTTTTGTAGCAGCGGATGGTGTTCTAGCCTCAAGACTTTGTGGAGAGGCTAAAACACGAGTTCTCCATAACTCAAATCGTTTTTGGAAATTCCACCTAGAAGTGTCTTCATTAGATTATTAGCCTATTTTTAAATTTTCCTAAGTCCAAACTTGGAAAATTGGTTAATTAATTAGTTTTAATTGAGAAAGGTGTGAATCATCTAGAAACTCACACAGATTGACTAGGAAATAATCTCAGCCATCAATTAAGTTTTAATCTTGGCCGTTGGAGTCCAATAGTGAGATTATAAGAAGTCGTCTATGGGTAGATGGAGAACCACACTTGTGGCACAAGAGATCGATTTCGTTGGTAGGTTCAACTTTCCAGAGAGCAGCAGCAGTTGCCGAAAGAGTTCAAGCCAAAGAGGAGCAGGGACAGTGAATCCGAAAGAATTTTTCCAGTTCTAGAGAGTCAAAAAGAGGACGCTGAGATTTTCTCTACGAGGCTGCACAGAGCCTCAAGAAGGCAATTTGATCCAGCTGAAGAGGAAGACGTTTTCAGTTCCAGAGGTCAGGAAAGTTTTCCAAAGGGTCGGAAAAGCATTTTCCCAGTCAACAATAGGCAAGACGGCTATATTGGCAGTGGATTCGGGCAGAGAGTTTGAGGGACTGTGCTAGGATGGCGTAGGGCCTGCGTAGAGCTGGTTGGACGGCTAGCTTTTCAGGGGCAATAAAGTGTCGGGATTGCTCAAAGAGAGGGTAAAACCCCTCGAATAATTTTTGCCAGTATTCCTCTTGGATAGATTCGTTAGTTTGGCGATATTTAAAATTTCTCACTACTGCTTAATAATAAAAAAAACCCTTAGTTGTTGCACTGGTTTTCTCAAGTTGGGTTTTTTTGGGGACTTTGTCCAAAAATAACTGTCAAATTTATTGTGTGTGTGCCAGTATTTTCTCAGTTTCCAATTTATCTTCCACGGTATTTTTATTTGTGAAGATTGCAGTGTGATTTATTCAATATTTGTCATATCAAATAAATTGTTAATTAATTTACAGTTAGAAGAATTAATTCCATATGTTGCAATATGATTTCAGTGGTGAAATTTTCACATGGTATCAGAGTGATTTTGATCAGACATGGAAGCTCGAAGCAGAAGCAAAAATTCGTTGTTCAGAGGGAGCAACATGACGAATTTCTGGGGGTTGCGCAAAGCCTAAGCCAGGCAGTACGAGTTGCTTGAGCAAGTTCGATTTTTCAGTGTAGGTTGGCAGGAAAATTCGGCTTGCCAGAAAGAGTGATTCTAGCAGGCAAGAGGAGCAGCAATCCAGTATTTTCGTTGGGTAGATTCCTTGTTTCGGTGCAGAAGGGTTTTATCGTAGTTTGAAGAAGCAAAATCAGCATCAGGTGGAAGAGAAAGTGCACACACTGAGGGGAATTTCTCTCAGAGTATTTCTAGCCTAGAAATCCATATTTCTAGTTGTAGTCGACAGTTGCTGCAAGCAATTTTTCTCACTCCAAAAGGTAATGCGAATAGCAGATTCAATAGCCAAGCACGTGAAAGAGGGAGTTTCCAGTTCAGATCCAAAGATGGCCACAACTGGGCTTAGAGATCAACATAGGTTGGAGCGAGCCTCCAACTATGTCATCTTGAAGGCTACAATGTCCTTCCTACTAGATGAAATTGGCTTGAAGACCTATGCAAACAATGGTGTGGCAGTACCTCAAGATGCAAATCAGCAGAAGGAATACAAGAAAGAGATGGCAAAGGCAAAGCAGATGATCTTGGATGGAGTCTAAGACCATATAGTCTCACATATAGCATACAAAGGAACGACCAAAGAGATGTGGCATGCTCTTGCTCAGCTATATCAGAATCCTTTCGAGCAACAAAAGATATTCCTGTAAGAAAAACTGAGAAACATTAGGATGCAGAAGGGTGAAGGTAAAGATTCCTTCCTCACCAGGATTCAGGAAATCTGGGATCATCTTGCAGCCATTGGGGAAGCGTTTCAACCTACAGAGCTTGCGCGTTTAGCACTGAACAATGTCTCAGAAGAGTGGCAAGTTTTTGTCCAAAGTATCTTGGGCCGAGACACTTTGCCGAGGTAAGACAGGATGTGGTCAAACCTACAGGAGGAGACAAGGCGAGCTCTAGTAAAGAGCTCCATCAATGGAAGTAGCAGTAAAGGATCGAAGGGTGAGGAGGTGGAGGAAAATGTGGCCCTTGCATCAAAGGGTCACAGTCAAGGACAGGGGGAGAGGAATAAGAAGAAGGGCCTATCTAAGGTCAAGTGTTTCAGGTGTGGCGAGTTTGGCCACTACAGTACTCAATATCCTCCCAGAAAGGAGGACAAGTAGGAGAAGCAAGACCAGGCAGTAGCGTCCACAAAGATAGACAAATTGTCTTCCAGGTTGGAGGAAGACTTCGCCATGTTTGCAGCTATACCTCCAAGAGTGAGGTGGGGTGATATGGAACTATAGTCCCAGAGCAGAGCAGAGGTTTGGGCAAGGTCCACTGAGGTGTCCACCTCATGGATCATTACCTTGCTATAGGGGCCCATAGTATTCAGTAGTAGGATGGATCAATGTCAGTTGATGCAATCAGATACCCGAGTGACAGTTGCAGACTAGTTGCAGTCAAGTATTAAGGAGCGCAGATGCAATGTTGACAATAGAGCAAGAGGCTCAGTAGCAGATTCAGCAACAATGCAGATTTCCCAGTGGACAGTGCACAAGCTAGTGGCAGTCAAATGCTCAGGAGACAGATGCAACACAAAGACATAGTTGATTCAATATTTCGGATGCTTCTCAATTGCAGTATTTGCAGTAGCGGCAACAACAGTTGAGAGGGAGTTACAGTGCAGATGTAGAATTGGCAGCAATATAGCAGTGTCATCAGCAACACAGATGCAACATCATATTCGCGTAGTGGTTGGTGGGCAGTAGCAGGAAGTTACAGTGGCCAAACATCAGCAGTGTGACAAAGGGTGATAAGAGACAGGGTGTTGTAGCAATGCAACACTAGAACTCCTTCCTCGCTAAGAGGGAGTGTTAGTTTTTGTAGCATCAAATGGTGTTCTAGTCTCAAGACTTTGTGGAGAGGCTAAAACACAAGATTTCTCCATAACCCAGAAATCTTTTATGGAAATTCCACCTAGAAGTGTCTCAATTAGATTATTAGCCTATTTTAAAATATTTCCTAAGTCTAAACTTAGGAAAAGTGGTTAATTAATCAGTATTAATTGAGAAAGGTGTGAATCATTAGAAACTCACACAGATCGACTAAGAAATTATCTCAACCATCGATTAAGTTTTAATCTTGGTCATTGGAGTCCAACAGTGAGATTATAAGAAGAAGTCGATGGGTAGATGGAGAATCACACTTGTGGCATAAGAGATCGATTTCCTTGGACATTTTGACTTTCCAGAGAGCAACAACAGTTTCTGAGGCCAGAGAGGGGAAGCACAATCAGAGAGGGGCAGGGATAGTGAGTGTGGAAGAGTTTTTCTAGTTTCGGAGAGTCAGAAAGAGGTCAATATTTTCTCCAAGAGGTAGCACAAAGCCTCAAGAAGGCAATTCGATCCAGCTAAAGAAGAAGACGTTTTCAATTCCAGAGGTTGAGAAAGTTTTCCAAATGGTCGGAGAAGCATTTTCCCAGTTAGCAGTAGGCAAGACAGCTAGATTGGCAATTGATTCAGGCATAGCATTTGAGGGACTGCGCTAGGTTGACGCAGGGGCTGCACAGCGCTGGTTGGATGGCTAGCTTTTCAGGGGCAGTCAAGTGTCGGGATTGCTCAGAGAGAGGGTAAAATCCCTTAGATAATTTTTGCCAATATTCCTCTTGGATAGATTCACCAGTTTGGCGATATTTATTGTACTTAACATTTCTCATTGTTGCTTAATGATAAAAACCCTCAGCTACTGTACCAGTTTTCCCAAGTTGGGTTTTTCCAGGGACTTTTGTCAAATAATAGATGTCAAATTTATTGTGTGTGCCAGTATTTTCTCCATCTCCAGCTTATCTTCCGCAGTATTTTTATTTGTGAAGATTACAGTGTGATTTATTCAACATCTATCATAGTAAATAAATTGTTAATTAATTTACAGTTATAAGAATTAATTCCAGTTGTTACAATAGGATTTCAGTGGTGAAATTTTCACAATTGACACGCTTGTTTTATTTTACCCAAGAAACCCTAAAGGGAAAACTTACTCTCTTTGTTGTGGTATTTTATTTATTGTCTTGAGCAATTAGATCTATTGCAATTCATGTTGCTACTACAACCAACAATCTATCTCTAAGAACACACTTTTTCTCCTATTGAATAGCCTTGACTTTCCCTAAGAATCCTAATCTTTGCTCCCCATAATCCTTGCACACTAGCTCCTATTTCCTAGCACACATGGAGCCTCCTATTTTCGAGTGCATCAAGCCTCCTATTTCCTAGTCCGCTTCAACTCCTATTTCTTAGGGCACAAGGCTCTTATTTCTTAGCGCACTTGTGGCTCCTAAATTTGCGCGCACTTGCTCCTCAAGAATGCACACTCCACACACAAAGAATTGATCAAATGATCTCAATTGTGCTTTCATCCTTCTCTTTATAGATAAAAATTTGAACATGCAAGGAGGCCTAGCTCGATTTAGAAGTTCGAGTTGTGATTGCGAGTTAACTGAGAGTTCAATTCATTCTCTCTCCCATCAACACTGGAGTCTTAACTCGTTCTAACTGAACTTGTAACTGCCACCTCGTCCTGTAGTCAAACTAAAGAAGACTCCATGTAACTGAAGCTCCAACACTATGCATGCAATTTTGATGACCATTCCAATAAACTGGAAATCAACTCACCGTAACTAAAGTCTATCTCATGAACTCACATCCATGCTAGAAAAAGAAAAATGTGTGGTCTTCACTGACTAAGGCACAAGCCAGAAGACCTTCCATTGCTACATTTTCAACACTCCCCCTTAGCAATGAAGGGATTTTGTACAACTCCCAACTTATCTCTGAAATAGATGAAATTGTCTCTTGTCAATGCCTTGGTCAAGATATTTGTTGTATGCTACTCTATTGGAATGTACAATAGCTTCACTATCCCTTTTTGCTCACAATCCCTGAGATGATGATATCTAATCTCGATATGCTTGGAGTGATCATGAAATACTAGATTCTTAGAGAGCTTAATGCAACTATGATTCTCACAATGTATCACAGTGAGCTCCATCCCCTGTTTGAAAAATCCCACAAGTAACTTCTTCATCTAGATAGCCTCACTCACTACCAAACTAGCAACCATGCACTCGACCTCTGCTGAACTGAGTGCAACTGATTTCTGCTTTCCACTGAATCAAGAAACAACTGTCGACCCAATGCTGAAGATGCAACCTGAAGTACTCTTCCGACCTGTGGATCTCCCTGCCCAATCTGCATCTGTGAAGCCCTCAAGCCTCACTCCATCACCCTGTCTGTACCATAATCCATAATATGATGTGCCTCTAAGATATCTCAAAGCATGCTTCACAACAACACAGTGAACTCTGGTAGGATCCATCATAAACTGGCTCAATTGGTTCACTGCAAAACATATGTCAGGTTGTGTGTTGACTAAGTACATCAACACCTCGATGAGTTGTTTGTACAATGTAACATCTACTCACTCTGCTCTGCTAGCGTCCACCTTCCTCTAGTTTGTGACTAGAAGCGTGGTCATAAGCCTGCAATCCTGTATATGAAACCTCCTAAGGATCTTTGTAGTGTACTTCCCTTGCCCCAAGAAGATTCCCCATCACCCTGCCATGCCTCCCACCCGAGGAAATAGTGCATAAGCCCTATATCCTTCATCTCAAACTCCCTTGCAAGGTTTGCCTTGAAATCTTGGATCAAGTTGTTGTCATGATAAGATTGTCAACATAGAGCACTAGAATGAGCGTAAGCCCTCCAACCATGATGTAATACAGGTTGCCATCCACCTCACTCTTAGTGGAAACCAATCCTCGAAGGTAGCTATCAATGCTAATGTACCATGCTCTCTGTGCCTGCTTGTCCATAAAGAGCTCTCTTCAACAAACATACATGAGTGTCTTTGTTGAAAGTCTGAAACCCCTTTGGTTGCTCCATATAAATCTCCTTCTCAACCACCCTGTTAAAGAATGGTGTCTTCACGTCCATGCCTTAAACTCCACTTAGCCTCCTTGCTGCCAGCTACAAGGTACCTACAACAATTTGATTTCACACATGGAGATATGCACAGCAGTCATATCAACCACTTGTTGGATCACTATTACATTGGGATCTGCTCCATGATGCCACTCGTTGACACATTCTACATTGGGATCAACTCCCATAGTTCTATATAATAGAGCCTTGAGCTCTCAATTGTATCAATTGAAAACGAGCTATTTTGCTTGGAGAATCACTGTTCTTATGTACACTTATGTTCTATTGCAATAAAAGACTTTGGGGTTTCACATATGAGGTGTTGTTCTTCTTGAGCAAGGTAATATCTTGATCATTGTGTTTTATTTTTTACTTATGCTATTGTGTTTATTAGTTTCCATTATGCTTTTAGAGATTTGTTAATGTACAACTATCTCACATTGCCATTTGGTTTTGAGAGTTCGCTCTAGCTAAAGTTGTAGTTGATTTTCCAATAAATCTCTAAGATCTCTTTATCATTGTATTTCTTTTAACCCATGTGGATCTAATGTTTATTTGAAGTTGTGTAAAGACATCTCTTGGATCAAGCCTCAAGCGTGAGGGAAATTCTTGGAGGAATCATCCCACTCTTGAGCAAGTTCATTGAAGAACCCGCATTTGTCATCTCCCAAGGCCTCATCTCACGATTTTGTGTTGCAAGGATCCTTGGTTTTTAGCTTGTGTTTCAAAATCCAATTTTAATTAAAATCATTTGTCTCAATTTCTTGTGCTAATAACGATTTTATTTCGCTACTGAAGAGCATGTTGAAAATTAGGCAAGAATTGGAGTTTCACTGCAATTCCTTAGTCTAAATTTTGTAGAATATTTGTATATTATATTTGCTAACTTTTCTCTTTGTTTTATACTAAGTTTCAGTGTGGGTTTTGTAGAAAATTCAGATCTATTTATGGACTATGTTCACCTTTTGTGTCGACGGGATTGAGGAAGCTAAAGTTCGAAATTCTAACTATTTGTTGTAGGACCCCAAGAGCACTTCAAGATCAACTTTAGGGAGACCATGGGCAATCTTGGATAGCAGCAAATTAGTTTGGTCGTGGGCCTTTGTGCATTTGTAATTTTCAGATTTCAAGAGTTGTTTCTTGGCCATTGTGGTTGCCACTTCTTGGAAAGAGATTTTGGTTTCTATAGACTCCTATTTTGTAATTGTCTCTTCCATCTTTTGGGCAGCCCATTAAGGGGCCTTCTACTCATTGTAAAAAGCTAATAAAAGATCTGCTTTTGTTGTGGGGGCTTGGGTTTTATCCATGGCATCCCTTCTCTCCATTTAGAGAGAGAAACATGTGGGTGGATTAACTTTTGCATTTTCTCGTTTTCCATTTTAATTGCATGCTTAAAATTTACACAACCTCACTCGTCACATTTTTATTTTTGTTCAAATAAGTTTGCTACAATTCAACTTAAGGTTCATGTGGGTGGATTAACTTTTGCATTTTCTCGCTTTCCATTTTAATTGCATGCTTAAAATTTACACAACCTCACTCATCACATTTTTATTTTGTTCAAATAAGTTTGCTACAATTCAACTTAAGGTTTTGCATTTTCCATTTTATATGTTGATTTGAGATACAAACACTTTACTTTGAACAAACTACTCTTCACATGTTCATTAACTTAATTTTCTATAAGTCATTTTAAATTCATATTGCAAATTCAAGTCCATTTCTTTTGCAAAATTAATCAATCTTGAGTTCACTAAGTATTGTTATTTACATGGAAGGCATCTCTCAAGTTTTATTTGTTTTTAGGTAAATCACAAAACTATCATAAAGCAAAGCAAATATTTTTCACAAATCCTACATGTGTATGCAATCTTGTGTTTAAGGCAATTTCTATCATTTACTTAACTTTTGCAAATTTACTTGCATGACATAGTAGACATATTAAATTAGTTGCATTTTACAAGCTTCCAAAGCCTCATTCAAAATTAACCTCCAACTTAAGTTGGTTGTACAGACATTTAGGGACCCTCCACCTCTATTGACTCCTCACTGTGAGATCCAAATTTTCAGGCGAGAGTGAGGTCTAAGGATTGGAGTTTAATTGAAATCTTGTTTTTAGAGTTTAAATAATATAATCAACCAATAGCACATTTACATCATTATTTTATTTTACTTGCAATTTCTTATTTTCCTATCTTGATGTGTTTTGAGTTTCATTTGCAGAAGCATTTATGATGCAAGTATTGTGACTCCTTTACTTTTGCAACAATTTAATTTTCTTGTACTTAGAATATTGATCATTGGTGTATTTCTATTTCATGTTATTGCTTTGATGATCATTATGCTCATGAGTAATTGATGTATCTTATTAATTTTCTTCCAAAGTACTATTTCCTTTATAGTTGAAATTGGTGTTCTGTTGTAGCCGCTACAGCCACCCTCCAAAATTTTGCCTTAGCTTCGTTTTTTAGCCTCCCTACCAACCATCCTTAGCAGCATGTCTTGCACTGTCAAGTACATAGGCTTCAGCTAAGTTTCAGTGGCCTACCGGCCTGTGCATGTCAGCTTGTTTGTCTCCCTCCCACAAACCAGCCTTTCGGACTTAGACTTTTGTTGGCTAAGAGGCCCCCCCAGAAAATTGCGCAATTCTGGAGGGTGTCAGGCCAGGAGTAACTCCAGTTTGCCAGAAAACTCAGGAAAATTGATTCGATTTATTACATTAGGTAGCTATTGTTATATACAAGAATGTGACTGCTCAATTCATATTCTGATGATTGTTCACATTCCAGGTTCACCCAACCGCAAAGGATTAGGTGTCAACATTCCCCCCCTTAATCTGAAGGGATGTTGGTGAGTCCAAGCATCATTCTGAATCTTTCAAGCTTTTCTCTTCTAAGCACTTTGGTGAAGATGTCTGCAATTTGCTCATTTGTGGAACAATGACGGAGATGGATTGTTTTGGCCTCAACATGATGTCGGATCAGATGATATTTAGTATTGATGTGCTTTGTACGATCATGGAACTTTGGATTCTTGGCCAACTTTATTGCAGAGGTGTTGTCAATCATGAGTGGAGTTGATTGTACTTGTTTTACCTGCAAATCTTCAAGAATTTTCCTGAGCCACACAATTTCTTTCGTTGCTTCAGCTGCTGCCACGTATTCTGCTTCTGTTGTAGAATCTGCTGGAACTGATTGTTTGCGTGATCTCCAAGAGATAGCTCCTGATCCAAGACTCATAGCATATCCTGAAGTAGATACCCCAGTTTCTTTGTCTCCATCGAAGTCTGAATCAGAGTATCCAATCAAGTTGAAGTCGTCCACCTGTGTATACTTGATTCCAAGGTCTTGAGTTCCCTTCAAGTACCTTAGAACTCTTTTTGCAGCAGACCAATGTCCCTCACAAGGCTTTTGCATAAACCTGGAGAGGATTCCAACAGCAAATGAAATGTCTGGTCTGGTAGTAGTGAGGTAGATGAGACTTCCTACAAGCTGTCTATATTTTGTTGCATCCTCAAATTCCTTTCCTTCAATAGATGTGAGCTTTAAGTTTTGTTCCATTGGAGTAGAAAGAGGATTGCACTCTGTCATGCCAAATCTGTTTAACAAATCTCCAATGTATTTCTTTTGAGAAAGAAATATGGATTTTGGATGTTGGGTTACTTCAATGCCAAGATAGTAATGAACATAGCCCAAATCAGTCATTTCAAAACTTTTCCCCAATTCCTTCTTTATGGATGCAATGTAGCTTTCATTGTTCCCTGTCATTAAAAGATCATCTACATATACCACAAGATATACAACTGTTTTGCCAACTTTCTTGACAAATAAAGTTGCATCATCAAGATCAAAATGATTGACGTTGAGTTTCAGAAGATGCTCAGTTAGTTTTTCATACCAAGCTCGCGGTGCTTGTTTGAGGCCATACAAAGACTTCACAAGTTTGCATACTTTTTGTTCATGTCCTTTCACAGCAAATCCTTCAAGCTAGGACATAAAAACATTCTATTTTAGATCTCCATTCAAGAATGTAGTTTTTACATCCATTTGATGGACTTTCCAACCGTTCTGAGCTGCTAGTGCAAAGAGTGTCCGGATGGTGGCCCATTTTGCTGTGGGGGAAAAAGTTTCCTCATAATCGACCCCTTCCTTCTGTGCAAAACCTTTTGCCACAAGCCTAGCTTTGTGCTTGTCAAGTGAGCCATCAGCTTTGTATTTGTTCTTGTAGACCCACTTGCAGCCAATTGGTTTGGTTCCAAATGGAGGATCAACCAGCTTCCAAGTGCCATTCTTTATGAGGGCATCATACTCCTTTTTCATCGCTTCTTTCCATTCATCATGAGAAGCAGCTTCTTTGAAGGAAGTTGGTTCAAAATCTGTAGACAAGTTCAATTCACAATCATAAGTAACATCCATATCAACAGTTGAATTAGAGTCATCTACATCACCTCCATCTTGTCAGTTTGAATTTCTGGTTCCTGTTTTTCCAATTTCATCAGGATGAACACTTTCAAGTGTCTTTGTCAGCCACTTTGGGGGACCTTTCTGAGATGGTCCAGGCTTCTATGTTGATTGAGTTGGGACTGAATCAAGATTGAGTCTCCCAATTCTATCAATTACATCACTTAAAGCATCATCCGTTGTTGGAGTTTCATGCAGAGGAGATTGTTCTTCAGAAGAAGATTCCACATGTTGTTCTAGTATAGGAATCCCCCCTTCAAGATGTGGAATCTGATTATCAAATTCTTGAAATGATTTCGTTTTTGTGAATCTATCCAAGCGATCAAGTTGTCGTTCAACAACATTGTTAGATTTGGATGATTCAAGAAAAATGACATCTCTAGATACAACAAACTTTTTATTTACTTCATCATAGAGGCGGTATGCTTTAGAGGTGTTTGAATACCCCAGGAAGATACACTTATGACTTCTAGCACCAAGTTTGTTTCTATGTACCTTTGGTATCAAAGCATAACAGGTGGAACCAAAGATCCTGAGATGTTTTACCGAAGGAACATGTCCATACCACAATTCATAAGGAGTCTTGTTTCTTATAACATTAGATGGACATCTATTCTTTATATATGCAGCACATAGAACAGCATCAGCCCAAAACATTATCTTTACATTTTTGAAGAAAAGCATGGATCGTACCATATTCAAGATTGTTCTATTCATTCTTTCCGCTACACCATTCTGTTGGGGATTATAAGGCACAGTTGTTTGATGTTTGATCCCATGTTAGCGAAGATAGTTTTCAAATTCATTTGACGTATATTCTTTTCCATTATCAGTGCGAATAGACCCAATATGAGATTGTGCATCATTTTCAATCCATTTATGAAATTCTTGAATGTTTGAAAAGCATCAGATTTGTTCTTCAATAAATAAACCCAACACATTCTGGTGTAATCATCAATAAATGTCATGATATATTTATTTCCATTTGCAGAAGGAACCGACATTGGGCCACATAAATCTGAATGAATGTGTTCAAGCTTCCTATGTGCTCTTGAATGTGAATCATGAAAAGACTGTTTGCTATGCTTTCCTAGAATGCAAGCATCACATTGCTTATGTTTCCTAGGAATTGTAGGCAAACCAGCAACACCATTTTTCTTCAATAAGCGGAGACTGTCACAGTTTAAATGTCCAAATCTAGCATGCCATAATAAACTTGATGGAAGTGTACCTTCTTCATGATGAGAAATATATGAGAAATGTTGTGCATGAGCAGAGGTTCCTTGCAGTTTGAGAAGCCTTTCTTCTTCTATTCCCCTCATGACAAGTGAGTGGTCAAATGCTTTTCTTACCTCAAGCTTGCCATCAAACATATGAATGGAGTGACCTTGCTGGCGGATGTGGACCAAGGACAGCAAGTTTCTCTTGAGTTGTGGGAGATATAGAACATGATCCAAAAGAAAGTCTGGAAGACCAGGCAGTTTAAGCCTAATTGTGCCAAGCCCTGATGGCTTGATTTTTGACTGATCTGCAAAGTATACTGCTCCATCAACATTGTCAGTGAAATCTTCAAAAAACTCTTTCCTATGAGTCATATGACAAGTTGCTCCTGAATCAAGCAACCAATCATTTTTCGAAGAAGCAAGTGAAGCATTAAACAAATCTTCATTTACTCCAATGTTACATTGTGCCTCAATATAGTGAGCGGATTCAGGTGCTTTACCTTTGTCTGTATCATCAGTTTTACCTTTCTACTGGTTTCTTTTCTGCTCAATTTTGTCCCATGGTAGCTTGCATGTAGAAGCATCATGTGATCCATTTCGTTTGCAGCGAATGTAATGTAAGTCTGCCTTTTCTCCTTGAGAATGTCTGCCCCCCCTACCTCTGAAGTATCTTCCTCTTCCTCTTCGTCCACCTCTTCCTCTTGTAGAATCTTGAACAGGATGCTTTTCTTTATGAGCAAGGCACACAGTCTCTTCAGAAGATTCAGGAGTTGTCTTCTTTCCAAAGGCTTTCTCTCTTTCAGCAAACTTTTTCACAAGAGAGTCAAAGGTTATATCTTTAAGATTTCCATTTGCTTGTAAAGACTCAAGATAATTGGAGTAGGTAGGATAGAGTGCCTTGAGAAAAGTAATAAGAGGGATATCTAGCTCAACCTTAGTGGATTTAATATCATGCATTATAGACTTTACTTCAGATGCAAGAGCAAGAGGATCATTATTTTTCAGTTCAAGAGTGAAGAGTTTAATCATGAGCTGAACAACTTCAAGTGCAGAATGTGAGTCATAGAGTTCTTTCAGCTTTTGTAAAGCTTCAAAGGCAGTTGAATATGATGAAATATGGCGACTCACCTCTTCATTTACAGATGCTGCGATTAATGCATAGGCTTTGTTGTTCTTGTTTTCCCAAATGACGAGCTCTTTGTCTGATGTACGCTGCACTGGGTCATTGTCTCCTTCTCCGACACACACTCCCTTCCACAACTCATTGAAGATGAGGGTGTGTTTTATCATCCGGGACCATTCAGGATAGTTCTCCTTGCCAGTGAGAACTATTCCTACCATAGAGATGATTGAATGCATTCTGTAAAAAATACTTCTGCTGATATACAGTGAAATTGTACTCAAAAGGGCAAAAAAAAATTCAAACACTTTTATGTACTGTTTCTTCAAATCCCTCCAAGGATCCTCATATAATATATCCATCATATTCCATATCTACAAACTATTCAAATAGCGTCCAAAAACCATTCAAAACTTTATTCAAACAAGATGGTCAATTTATATATATATATGTTGGTCAATCATCAACATCATTCAAGCCACAGTTCAATGGGACAGCGCATTCAAAACATATGCTGGTCAATGTAACCACAGCGCACATATATATACAGCTTTAGCGCACATATAAACCACGCATTAATTTAGCACCGCTTTAATATAAGACATAGCAACAGGCATTAATTCAGCACCGCTATCTCAAATAAAAAGAACACCGCATACAGCTATTCAGGTCTTTGTCAGCACCATTATCTCAAAAAAGAGGAGCACCGCACGATAGCCTCGTTCTGAAACACCACTATCTCAAATAAAAAAGAACAACGCATACAGCATTCAGGTCTTTGTCAGCACCATTATCTCAAAAAAGAGGAGCACTGCACGATAGCCTCAACTCCAAAAGATCTATCAAAAAAAATTTGCAATTAAAGCTACAGGATTGAATTTGGTAAATAATGCACGTCTGGACAACTTTTCACACGCATTTACATATATGAACAATTATATATGGGACAGAGACCACCACGCTTTGATACCAAGGCGCCACTCTGATACCAGGGCGCAGGACAGCAGCAAACTGGAGAATAAGAAACCTGCAAAGAACCACGGGTACCCAAAACCACCAAAGTCTCGGCTGTCTGGTATTGTAAGGTTCAGAGACCACAACGATTAATCGACCTCAGCTGTCGTTCGGAGACCACAACGATTAATCGACCTCGGCTGTCGTTCGGAGACCACAATGATTAATCGACCTCCAAAGTCTCGGCAAAATGAGGGTGGAGGTTGTCCCTAAGAAACCACGATGCGCTTCTGTGGAGCCATACCTGACACTGAATCAAGAGTTGAGGGATGGCTCTTGGCTACCATAAACCGAGGTAAAAACCTCTAGCTCATTCATGTTCGTAGTTTTGGCATGGTGACACACACACAATATCAAGACTTAAAACAACCAAATCGCCATATAGAGCAGAAGGCCAGAGATGGAGCAGAAGTGTTGGCTAGCTGAGAGACCAAACCCACGAATGCATGCCGAACGAATGGATTCTTGTGAACAAACAAAAGTCTATTCGGATGAGAAAACCAGATGATATTACTACAGATGCGTTAACACAGATGACAGATGCGTTAATGGACAGAGGCGTTAATACAGATGACAGATGCGTTAATGGAGAGAGCCCAGTGGCGCAGGAATATGGAACGATTTTGGATTTTGAGTGTCAGGAACCAGGTCAGGGCAGCGCAGAGACAGAACGTAGGTAGGCAGATAGAATTATAGAAAGAGCAATGGAGCAGATCAGGAGTTACAAAGACATAAAGGGTAAACAGGGAGCTGGCTCTAATACCATGTCAGGCTAGGAGTAACTCCAGTTTGGCAGAAAACTCGGAAAAACTTATTCGATTTATTACATTAGGTAGCTATTGTTATATACAAGAATGTGACTGCTCAGTTCATCTTCTGATGACTGTTCACATTCCAGGTTCACCCAACCGCAGAGGATTAGGTGTCAACAGAGGGGAACCAGCCTTCCCTCCAGAAATTGTGCAAATCAGCTGGGCTGCCTGCTGAGCTCCATATTTGCACAGAACAATCAGGCAGTCCTCCCTCAAGAAACTATGCAATCTAGCACGGAACTAGACCTCAGCCCAGAAATTGCGCAATTTTGGGAGGCAATGACCTAATGACCCCAGAAATTGCGCAATGCCTAAGGGACAACCAGCCCTACTCAGCCCAGAAACTGCGCAAATCCCTCTCCCAGGCTGGCGAACTGTTGCATGTGCCTTCAGGTTGACTGGTTCTCTCCGGGACCGAGCAAAACTGATTTGCATGTTTGAGTTGTTTTTCCCGAAATAGCAAAAAGCAACGTGCAAAAAGCATCCCTAGATTTTAGGGATCTATTTTAGCATTTGGAGGTTACAAGCAAAGATCATTTTAGAAACCTCCCGCAAAGTGTCGCTTTTTCCTAGATTTGTGGCATGCACGTCATAACCTTGATCTTATCAAAACTTATGAATCGGGCGTTGTAGAGCTCATTCCTCACATCGATCTTGTAGCTCTGACATCCCACATCGCATCCGGGAGTCTTCGGCACTTTCAGCTTAGTTGTTTCAGGGCAAGTCTGCTTCTCATGTCTTGCGTTGTGTTTCTGTCGCTTTTTGTTTTTCACTTTATTCAAGTGTTGTCTACTTGATTTCAATGAGCACTTGTTGTCATTTTAAAGTATGTTAGCTTGTAGAAGCATCGTTTCAATTTTTGTTTGCATCTCACTACTGTCGCATGCATGACATTGTTTTTGCACAGACGATCGCAGTTGCGGCGACCCGCTTCACACACATGCATGTTTTCCCGTTTTCTGAACCCTGCACTTATTGTTAGCATGCATGATCATTCACTCTTGTTTACACTCAGTTTCACCATTCATTCAAACTTCTCATGTTTTCAGTCGCCTGTCGGTGGGTCTAAGCAACCTTGTCCTGGGCCTTGCCTTGCCCGAATAGCATTACGCATTTCTGAGAGGGAAGGCACTGCCTTTCCCCCAAAAAATACGCAAATCTGGCCAGACATTGTCCTCTAGGCCTGCTATGGGTAATTCTGAGAGGCAGTGCTCTGCTGGCCCAGAAAATGGCACAATGTAGTCCCTGGGCCTGCATGCCTTGCCTGAAATTGTGCATTGCACAATCCCAGCCCCCAGCAGGTCAGCCTGGACTGTGCATTGCGCAGTTCCAGTAGCCAGTCAGCCTCCCGACAGCCCAGACTGTGCCTTACGCAGTTTTGGCACTCAATCTCCCAACGTCCCGGTGAAAATTGCACAATCTTCACAGACAGTCACACAGGTATGTTGCACGTCAATCCTCCAGTTTGTTTTGGTTTTCAACTGACAGATTGCTTGCCATGAGTGTTGTGTCTCTAGGTATCACAGGTGTTCGTCTGCCTCTCAGCAGTACAGGTACAACAGCCTCAGAGAGCAAAGTCAAAGGACACTGTTGAGAGCGTGACTTGGGATGCAGTCAATCAAGTGTCTACGAACTTGCCTATCTATGAAGACATCAAGTTGTTCATAGACAAGGTTATCAAGATGAAGTGGCAATGACATTGCAATGAGCAGCACCATCAACAACAGCAGAAGGTAGCAGACCTATGTGCGACAAATGCAAGAGGAAGGTTGTTGACAGCGCAAAGGCGGAGCAAAGTTGCAAGTTCAAGCAAATCCACTTGTGGTGAAAGTAGCTTTGGAGATTGAGGTTATGAGGTGACAACACGACATGAGGATTGCGCGAAGGCAGAGACAGAAATAGAGAAGGAGTTGCAAGTGTTGAAGCAGCAATTCAAGGAAGAATAGGAGTTGCACAGACAAGAGGAGGAGTTGCAGCAGGAACAAGTACAGCAGGAGGCACAACATGCACAGACTGATGAAACTACGCCCATATAGGTTATAGACCCATCCCAGCAGCTGGCACGGAGAAGACAAGGTGAGCAGTGTTGTCGATCACATGCAGGGGTGTTCAAGAACACAGATGTCATTATGCGCACGCATGTGATCCCACCCATTGGCACACTCACCAAGGTGAAGACAAGAACCAAGTCCGACTGGAGCTGAACATGTATTTCGACAAGTTAATGTGCATAGCCACCAGCACACACTTGGAGATCAGCGCAGACACTATGCATCAGTATGTTGCTGGTATGGCTGCACTCAAGACAATGATACGCATGTTATCAAACGAGTTGGATGGAGGAGCCAAATCATTGTACCCGGATGCAACAGAGGCAAGAGTTCGCTTACAACAGGATGTCACCTTTGAGCACCCGGACACCATCACAGATGACCAAGCTTGGCATCAATTAGCCACCATCGATCATCATGAGGATGTCGAAGAGTTGGTCTTCCCACAACTGTTTGAGTCTTAGTGATAGCTTGCATGGCTTGCTCAAACCTATTTTGTCTCACATGGGTACATGTGCAGATTGCATGTAACATCTTGTAAAGTGAAAGTCCAAGTGTCGATAGTTGAATGTAACAATCATGTAGTAGTTGAAGAGTCATGAGGGTAGGTGAAGAGTCACAAAGGGGAATGTCAAGGGTCACCCCACCCTTTGCTATTTATGGAGCCTCATAACTCATTTTACAGGCTTTTGGGTAGCCAAGCTTCCGATAGGAGTATCTTAGAGAAAGCTTGGAGTGTATTGTAACGAGCCTTGACTTCTCCACAGTGCAGAGCTAGTACATCTCTTTGGAGGAGCAAGCAGCAGTGACTATAATGTTCCATTAGCGGGGCTAGTGGTTGGTCAGGGTTGTACTATATGATTGGAACTTTCACTTTTAATATATTAGAGCCAGCATGTTTCATGCATATGTTGTTATTGTGTTTCAGCTATCTGAGTTACTCTAATGATATATGTAGTTGTTTGTTACACATGTATGAACTTTTCTGTATATGTATGTATGAATCTTACTGAGGCATGTTGTTGGTTTAACCATCACTTTGGATCGTTGGCCCACCTGCCTTCCAGTTTGTGATGCATCTTTGCTCGTGTGTTTCCTTCCAAGCCATGTGCTTTCACAGGTTTCCAAGGGGCGCACTCACCCCACTTTCCAGGTATTCATGCACCTTCCTTGGCTTGTTGCGCATGTCACATCCTTGCTACCAACAAGGACATCCTACTTACCTCTGTGCGCAACCGCGGTCAAGGTGATACCGTATGACCCACTGCTGGGACTCCTACACCAAACGGTCTGAGGTCTAGTTGGGACTTCTTACTGGGGAGATCCCTTTGACATGTTGGTGGGTCCAGCACTGTCAGCATGTTCATATGCTTATTCTGGTCTAACATTTGAATTGCTTGTCATTGTATCTTCATTTCATTTTTTGAGCAAGCTATTGTTATTTACTTGAATGCAATAGTCTATACTCTATACTTTGAATATATCATTGAAATTTGTGCATTTATATGCTTGCTTAATTCTTGGAAACAAGTTATTTTTGACAAGTAATCCAAATTAACTTTCCTCCTAGAACCTCATATCACTTTTAACTTAACTTTTCATTAGGAACCACCCCCCTTAGCTAAACTAGGAGATAGCTCAAACAAAGAGAGTAAGGATTAGTGTGACAGTCGCTTCTCTAAGTTCCCTGCCACCAACCACACCTTGTGGAGTTGAAAGCTTTTCCCACTGACTTGTAGGTAGGTGTAGGCGGCAGGTGATAACAGTATCATCTCCAAACTCCCTTTAGCTCTGTTATCTTGGCCCTGAAAAGATGGCTTGGCATACTTGCCAAGTGCGCACCCCTTGAACACATCATGTTAATCAAACACGCACTGTGGTAGTCTTGTGGATATCTGTTGAACAATCTTCATCACCCCATGATGCAAGTGTCCCATGCATTTGTGCCAAATCTCCCCCACGTCTCTACTCTGTGCACTTCCTGCCTTGCTACTCAAGGTTGCGCATGTTTCAACCTGCGACCTATAGATATTCTTCATCCTCACACCAATCTGCTTCATTGATCCAGAAGTTAAGTGCTTGAGGTAAGCCTTACCTTTGCTAAAGATGACATCATAACCCTTGTCCTCTAGGATAGCAACAAAAATAAGGTTCTTCTTCAGGCCTGGAACATAGAGGACATCCCTAAGACAGATAGAGCTACCAAACTCCCGCTCAAAACTCACAGTACCAACTCCCCTAGTCAAGTACTTGCCATCATCTCCTAGATGAATATGAAATGTGTGTCTGTCTCCTTTAGCTGGCTAAAATACTCTTTGTTTCCAGTCATGTGGAAGGATGCTCCAGAATAAATATCATACATTGTTGCCTACTGAGCTTACCATGCAAGCTATCAATGAGAAGTCTTTCCCGAACTGAGAAGAAAACTCATCTACCTCAGTTGATGCAGCCACATGATCCTTACTAGACCCCTTCTTCCAATTACGACACTTAGTGGCATAGTGTCTGAACTAATCGCAAGGGAAGCACTTGATCTTGCTCAGATATTTCTTCTTCTTCTCGCCCTTCTGACTGGACTTGTTCTTTCCTTGGCCCTTCTTGCCCTTGGCTTTACTACCTTTGCCTACCAGGGAAAAATTCTCCTTGTCCTCTGTCTTTGTTGATCTTCTAGCTCTCATCCCTCTCTGGATTTCTTCTTGGACACAATTTGACCACATCCTTTCCCAACTGGGAATATTCTCTCTGCCACTGACTGCATCTTGGAAATTCTCCCAAGACTTATGAAGTCCCATTAGCACAAGACTCACAAGGTCATTTTTTGCTACAATCTCGCCCACCCTAGCCAGCTCAACCCAAACCCGGGTGAATTTAGAAAGGAATGTAATGATGGGCTCTCCTTTTCTCATCCAGATATTTCTTCACTTGTCCTTCAAAGCAAGTTTCCCGGCATCGCTAGAACCCTGATACAAATCTAATATGGCTTTCCACATCTCGTATGTTGTCTTCTGCCGATGGAGATGAGGGGCAATATGGTCTTTGACCTCCTCAAGAATGATCCTCCTGGCCTTGGTGTCATTCTTGTTATGTTGGATCAACTATTGGGCATCTTGAGGTGGAGCTATTTGAGTCTTCATAAATTCTAGCACCCCATTATCTTCCAACACCACTGAGATCCACTCCTTCCATGAGCAGAAGTTCGCGGCTCCCTCTAGACAGTGATCTGCCCATAGTCCTTGGAACAACACACTGCTTATCCAAAAACTGACCTTCAAAACTCTAGCACAAGCCTTAATGACTGATCTGCGCTCTTCATTGACTAATCAATTTGGTGTTGGTCTTTATGCTGAACTCTGCTCTAATACCATGTTATTTTTTCTTGAAACTATATAACTACTTCAAATGAATTACTAAAAACTAGGCAACTGAAAACTGAAACCAAATTTACTTTCACCAAGATACAAAGTTTTTTAACAATTTATAAGCAACGGAATAAAAACACCAGAGATAAAAACACATGCACACAAATTGACACGCTTGTTTTACCTAGGAAACACAAAAGGGAAAACCTGGTTTCTTTGTTGAGGTATTTTATTGATTTTTCTTGAGCAAATGGATCTATTACAATTCACGTTGCTACAGTAGCCAGCAATCTGTCTCTAAGAAGACACTTGTTCTCCTGCTGAATACCCTTGACTTGCACTGAGAACCTTGATCCCTACTCTCATTAATCCTTGCACACTAGCTCCTATTTCCTAGCACACATGGAGCCTCCTATTTCCTAGTGCACTTTAGCTCACATTTCTTAGTGCACAAGCCTCCTGTTTCTTAGCGCACTTGTGGCTCCTAAATTTGTGCGCACTTGCTCCTCAAGAATGCGCACTCCATGCACAAAGATTTAATCTCACAAGAATGATCTCAATTATGACTTTGTCCTTTTTATAGATAAAAATTCGAACATGCAAGGAGGCCTAGCTCAATTTAGAAGTTCAAGTTGTGATTGCGAGTTAACTGAGAGTTCAACTCGTTCTCTCTCCAATCAACATTGGAATCTTAACTCATTCTAATTGAACTTGTAACTGCCGCCTCGTCCTGTAGTCAAACTGAAGAAGACTCCACAAAACTAGAACTCCAACACTACGCATGCAATTTTGATGACCATTCCAGTAAACTGGAAATCAACTCGCCGTAGTTGAGGCCTATCTCATGAACTCGCATCCATGCTAGAGAAAGACAAATTTGTGGTCTTCATTGGATAAAGACAAGCCAGAAGACCTTCCATCACTACTTTCAACAAACTTTTGCTAATATAAAGTTTTCGGCTTGCTTACAACAAAAAAATGTTTAAAAATCAAAATTATAAATAGATTATAAAAAACCAAACAAAAATTCAAATCATAAAACCCCGCCCACCACTTTTTATGGAGTCGACCATTTTTTGTGGGGATAATAAAATATAGTATTTATTAAACTTCGTGCCATGCATAAAGCGGAATCGAATCCCTGCCCATAGTTGTTTGATAAACCATTGGGATGGGGGGTCGGATCTTGCCACGGTAACACCGGTAAATTCGTTTGTTTCTATATCAGACCCCCCACCCCTCCTTAAAATTCGATGGGCAATCCCCCAAGCCCCCAAAATGAACCTTAACCACAAGAAAAATTTAAAGTGGGCACGAATTAATGCATCAGGATTGAGAATAATGCCAAGTTTAATTTAATTAATTAAAGATAATGTTTTTTACAGAATTGCAATTTAAATAATATGTAACACGTAAAATTGTAATTTTTTTTGGAAAGGCACCTCGGTTCAGAGGTAGATAGATCAGCCTCGGCACCTTACAAAAAACAGGTGTATGCATAAGTCAGTTTTTTTGTAAAACAGTCTTGGTAATCCCTCAGTCGGATTAGTGATGCTTCAGCATTTGCAATGTAAACTTTTTATAAGCTTAATAAAAAGTTTCGCTTTTTCCTTTGGAGAAAAACACGTAAAATTGTAATTTTACTATTTTATTAAAATTAATTAACATAATAAAAATAAAATTGCAGAAACTTGTAAGAAATAAAAATGAAATTAAACAAGAATTAAAATTAATAAATAGATTTACTCAAACATCAATAAAGTTTGGCTTTCACGATCAAGTTCTTGTACTCTAGCAGTGGATGAGAGGAAATCTAGAATATTTTGCTATTGTTGGACAAAATCTTTTCTAGTAGAAAAATTTCTCCTTAGCAAACTATTCCTTTTGTTCAATCCCAAATTTGAAGACATTTTCCAGGCCAACAATCCATATTTGCAGTTTTGTTTTGCTATAATTGAAAATATATAAAAAGGAATATTAGCTAAAGACTGATGGTGCGGGTGGAGGGCAAAATTAGATTTATGTGAAAAGACATTGTGTTTCTTTTTTGTAAGCCTGATGGGCGATGTTACCGCTCAAACTAGAAGGGGGTCCTAGAGAGGCACTTACTAGGTCAAGAGCAACAATGAAGCTAAAGCCCATTGTCACCACAGCTAAAGCTTCCTACTCTTTATGGACTTTCACCGATGGGAGGAGACCCAATATATAGAGAATCACTTATAAAGGATAGATCAACTAAGATGGATGTGAAGTGATCTTGGGGACCCTTTCCTAGGGGAGGCTCAAGAATGGGACTTCCTTGCTTCTTAAGCAAGGTACAAGGCTTTCTAGGAGAAGGGGATGAGGATTTAAGGGCTAGGTTTAAGGAGTGTGAATTGTAAAGGAGCTTCCAAAACCCTAAAATCCTTGTTGAACTTGGTTTCCCAAGTGGTTTTTGAAGAGTTGACTTTGACAAGGTATGGGACCACACAGGACCAAGTGGACCCAGGTTAGGTCAAGAGGAAAGAGTTTAGCAACCAATGATAGATTTGACCTAAACAAGGGGGAGAAGGGGATCAAAGAAGTGATATTCACTCAAAAGTGCAAGACGATCCCTACAAGCATTAACTTCTTGTACTTGTTGTGATTTATAAAACCTGAGCATGAGTTCCATATCCATACCTTCCAATACATTTTGATAAGATTTTGCATATTTATCCCCATTCTTTTGCAGTTCTTGAATGTCTTGGTCATTGAGTTTTGCAAATGTGGGACCAAGATTAATCTCTCTTTTATGATAGTCCATTTTCTATGATTTTGCATATTAGGATTAAAATGGAGTCGCCAGGGTGAATTAAAGTGCCTTGATAGATGCTTGCTTCACCCTACAAGCATTAACTTTGAAGCTTAATGAAGAACTAGGGCTTCGTTCTTCCAACAGAGTCGCCAATAATGATATGTCAATATGTAGTACAAGGAACCAAACACACGTTTCACTTCCCCAGCAACGGCGCTAAAATGTTACCGCTCAAACTAGCAAGGGGTCCTAGAGGGGCACTTGCTAGGTTAAGAGCAACAATGAAGCTAAAGCCCACTGTCACCACAACTAAAGCTTCCTACTCTTTACGGACTTTCACCAATTGGAGGAGAATCGATATATAGAGAATCACTTATGAAGGATAGATCAACTAATATGGATATGAAGTGATCTCGGGGACCTTTTTCTAGGGGAAGCTCAAGAATGGGACTTGCTTGCTTCTTAAGCAAGGTACAAGGCTTTCTAGGAGAATGGGATTAGGATTTAAGGGCTAGGTTTAAGGAGTGTGAATTGTAAAGGAGCTTCCAAAACCCTAAAATCATTGTTGAACTTGTTTTCCCAAGTGGTTTTTGAAGAGTTGCCTTTGACAAGGTATGGGACCAAGTGGACCTCGATTAGGTCAAGAGGAAAGAGTTTAGCAACCAATGATAGATTTGACCTAAACAAGAAGAAGAAGGGGATCAAAGTGATTTTCACTCAAAGGTGCAAGATGATCCCTATGAGGAACTAGCCTAGGGAATCTTAGGGCAAAAACCAATCTCAAGGCTAGGGCTTGGGATATCTCACAACCCCACTGTCGGAATTCCCGCAAATTTGGTGGAGGCCTAGGAGAGACACCAGCGCAATAGAGGCCAACAGATTGAAGTTTTTCTATGGGTGGTTTGTCGAGAAAATGATGCCCTAGGAGCCCTAATGTGGCTAGACCTAGAATAAAGAAGGAGAGGTGAAGAAAAATGGTTCTTTAAGTGATCACCTTATGGTAGAATAGTGCCTAATCCTTTGGGGAGATTGGAGTCAAGAAAAATATGAAGATGGACTTTGTTTCTAGGTCAAGGAGGCTTCAAGGACAATTTCTCTTGTCATTAGGGCAAAGGAGAGTGACCTTAATGATTTTACACTTTGTTTTGCAAGGTAAGACGGCTTGTCAAGATAAATTCAACCATAGAATTATCCCTAGGAGAATTCGTTCAACATACAAGGCCCATACATAGAGATATGTTATATAGAAACATAATTCCACAATCTCGCAGTAAATGCATACAACAACTAGCCCTAGTATAGCGAAAATCTCATCATCAATGTATGTGACAAAGTAAGAGAATAAATAGCATTAAATTTGTATTTACATGTAAGAGAATATATCCAACCACCAATAAACTTTCCAATCAAGAAACCAATAAACTTGCCAATCAAGAAGCTCCAAGATAGGAAAAGACAATCCATACATCAAAATTCATCCATGCTCCAAACTTTCGTCCACCAAGAAGGAATAGCGAAAATCTCAAGAGAGATACAAGTCCAAACCAAGTGATGATGAGAAATGAACTCTCATCATTTGTATTTATACACCTCTAAGGAGTTTGATTTAGCTACTTGAGCATACTTAGGTTTATAATGTATAGGAGGGAGCAATCGTGGTACATGAGGTGCCCCGGCCTTGATTTTTCCACCGTTCTTTATATGCCTTTTGCCTTTTATGATTTTATTTAATTAACTGCTCAGGGCTCAAGGGGTAAGAGCATGATGTGTGAGATATAGCAGTGGATACCCCCTTTAAGGTAGGGTGATTCATTGCCCACCAAGGGTTGGGACAATCATGGGTTCCTAAATGATAAAAGGGGGCCATCTAGGGTATGTAGGAACCAGGGTGATGGCCATGATGATGGGGTAGAGCTCATGTATTGGCTTTTGCCCACATGCTAAATGTGTTTGTCCCAACCATATTTTGCATTTTCTGGTACATCTCCCTGTTGAATGTGACCAATTATGCTTTTACTTTTCTTTTCTGCTGCATCAACCTCTGGGGCATCATTCAAGGCCTGACCCAAGGTGTGGGTAAGGGGAGGGGGAAGGCTAACCCTATGTGGACCTAGTGGAGGAATGTGAACCCGAGTGGGAGAAATGATGAATGAGGTCATAATGAGTGGAAGGGGAGTGATATATGTGGATGAGGGAGCAGGACCACGCAACCAAAATCAGGGTTTCCCATGTAGTACCATCCCTAAAGCCCAAAGGTCAGTAAAAGAGATCCCACGGGACTAGGGTCCAAGGTTAACATCCAAAAGTGGTCTAGAGGACAAAATCACAAACCTAGCCTACTCTTTCCACCGAATTCCCCCATTAATCCATGCCCAAAAGTGTCCATGATAAGCAAACTACAATACTCAATTACCAAATAGCAAGGCATACCTTTAGGTTCGGGAGGCCCACTTTCAAACATATGATCATAACAGATAGGTGAGGGACCACATGACTGGCTCAGGTGGCAGAGAAATTGCACAACGAGCTAGTTGGTGGCTGCAAGGGGCTATTGGCTGTTGGTTAAGGACCATCTTAGAGAAAAAAATTCTCCTAAGGATATCACCCACAAAATTGTGGGTAACAGGCCACTAAGTGTAATTTCTCAAATCTAAGGGACTGTTTTCTTGATTTCATGGATTGGATAAAATAGAGCCAATTCTCTTCATTATTTTCTGTGTTACATTGTCTTTTAAATTCACCTCTTTTCTTTTTGTTTCAGTTGTGCAATTTTGAAGTTATATGAGATATTTGAGAGCTTAAGCTGAGGATCGATTTCCTTTACATCACCCGGAAAAGTATATTTCACATAGAGAATTATGGTATAATCAGATTGTTTGTATCATACCTCTAAAAGGATAGATTGTTGCCTTTATCTTAGATAACTAAATTTTGCTCACTTATTCAACCATTAGAATATCATTCTGATATGTTTTCTGCAATAGCAGACACTAAAGATATTTTGTGAATGTCAAAGGCTTTGTTATAATTCTTCAAGACTCCACGCCCAGTAGAATTTCTTTTGACTATCTGTGAGTTACATTTTATTTTTATCCCAGCTCTCTGTCTTTCCTATTCTCAACCCAGTCCAACTTATCCTTTCTCGTTTAAATCTTTCCACTGTACTTAATGTATGAACAACTGTTGTGGTGACATTGGATAGTTGATTTATCGAGGGAGCCCTCTTTGATTGGAAGGGTCAACTTGTAGTCATGAGTTGGTTCAAAATGTTCTTGGCATGTTCTTATTCGGCTGGAGAACATCTCAACTGACAACATTTTTCGGTGTCATTGTCAGGGAGCGGAGACAAGAAGATATATTTCCTTGGGTGAACAACAAAGACCAAATCTGGTCCTTGAAGTGAACAAGGATCAAACACACACAGGTTGTTGTTTGGTATTTCACATGGCAACTCCACTTTTTGAAGCAGTTCAAAATTTTCACTAGCGACTCCATTGGTTTCAAAATGTCAAAAATCATCTCCTACTTGTGTAGTTGCAAGGTTTTTTCTGCTATTCCTGCTTTTCCAAATTTTGTTCCTCATATGGATGAATGGGTAGATTATCTTCTTGACTTTAGAGAAGATAAGGACAATAATCCTACACAGCATTTGTTAGAGCTTCATGAGTGCATGCATTGACAGGGTATTAATCATGAAGATGTCTGTATGAAAATGTTTATGTTTTCTTTGGATAAAGGTGCTTGAGAATGGTACAAAAATTTACCTCCTTCTAGTATATCTTCCTTGAAATATTATCATACATGCTTTCATAATCATTGTAAAATATTTTTTCCTAAGCTTATATTTGAAAGCTAAGTCACATGACACGAGGACACAAGACACGGAGAACACATAAATACGAATATTCAATACGAAATGCAGTGTCCTGGAAACAGGACACGGGGGACACGTTTTATATAATTTAATAAAATATATATATATATATATACACCAAAATATAGTTTTTTATCCATATTAAATTGCACGTTGCAGCTTATCTAATCAAATTAAAATATAATTACTTCTCAAAATTCATAGTTCACTTTAAAAAAAAAAATAGAATCAAAATTTACTATTTAGAAATTAGAATGTGATGTGCTTGGTATTGATTCTTGAATATTCAATGTTCATTGTTCATGTACAACTTACAAGCACATAAGAAAATAACTAAAGTCTAATCCTATTGATTTCCTCTACCCCTCTTGCGAGAAAATGCCACAGTTTTCCCTTTCCCTGTAGATGTAGATGCTGGTGCTAGTGGAGTTGGCAGTGGAGTTTGCTATGCTCTAGAAGCGAAGAAATAGAAGTAGGAGCTATAGGAGGTAGACCACGTCCTCTACTAGTGGCAGGGGTAGCTCGGGCAGGTGGTGTCACCTAAAAACATTACAATCTCCCAATCCTGAAATCCTGAAAAACTGATATGTCTGTTGCATTTTGAATGAAATCTAAAATTCTACTTTCTCCATATGAAATCCAATGAGGCTGGAACCACTCTCAAACATCCTGAGTCATTTCATGGTAATGTTAAAAATTTAAGTAAAAGGATGAAAATGAAGATTAAGGAGAATGTCACTTTTACTTCAAGAATTTAACATTACCATGAATAGCATATCAATACTAGGGCCTAGACTTGATCATTAAGCTGCCCACTCAAAAATAATTTGTTTCTTTCAAAAAAAATTGCAGCTTATGCAGGCAATGTTTTCTATCAACGGAATACGCGTTTTCCAGATGCAGGACACGACAAAAATCGGCGAATACGTTTTACATTTTACAGGACACGATGAAAAACGTTTTCGACACGTTTTAGGGCTGTTTCGTGTCTGACACGTAAAATATAGGACACGAGACCTTGGAGGACGTGTTCTGTGACTTAGTTTGAAAGCTATTGTGAAGAATTTAAGTCAAGTATTCAACATATAGAAAATGATAATGAGGAAATGGGATTTACTAATGAAGAAATTCTTCAGGTTAGCAATGTTGAAGATGTGGGTGACAACAATGAAACAGAGTCTCAACAAGTTATGGATGAGCATAAAATCATTTTCCATGAATATGAAGATCCCTTCTCAGTTTTTCGGGAGTCATCATGTGGAGCGAGTTTTTCAATATTCATACAGTATGAGTATATATATAAATTGCATGATAAAGTTGCCAATATCTCTTTTGTTGCAATTATCAGTCCATTTTTCTCAATCATTTGCAAAAGGAGAGTTTATGATTCAGTGAATGAAGATGATTGAGCATATTAATACAAGAGATGCTTGTACATAAATAAGTTTGTCAAATGAGCATTTGATTTTCAGTCTATAATGCTAATTTCTATAATTTGTTTTCAGCAAGAGAAGAATGAAGAAGACTCTAGATTCCAAAGAAGGAACAAGCATACAGAATATTTTAAGCCGATGATTTTAGAAACAAGATACAGGTTTTGGGAGCTATTTTTATGATTGTCAAGGCACCTAGTCTGTGTGTTCTTAGCATCTCAAAGGGAGATGCTCTCGCTCATGGAGCCAATGTTGTAACATAAATTAACCTCCCAAAAATTTTGCCTTGGTAATTTTAGCCCATTAAGTTTTTCCCCTAGCCCATTTTTCTACACTAAGTTTCATTATCCAAATCCACATTTGTTGAAAAATGTAGCTTTGGTTGGTACTTTCATTGGCATGTTATTGGAGACAAAATTAAATTAGTTATTCTGGTCAAGTCGGCTTCTTAAAGATCAGGTCAGCTACATGGTCAAAATGTGGCTTTTTAAGGGTCATGACCCTTCACATTGACCACTATAAATAGAGCCACGTTGGAGGTCATTTTGCATCGAATCATCACATCAAAATAACAACATAAATAAGACTCCATTGTTCTTTTGTGGCAAGGTATGCGAGCCTATTGAGGCCTGGATAAACAACATGGTATCGGAGCCCTAGTTCGTTGAACAATGGAAAGGCCTCTGTGGTAAAGAAGATCTGAGTTTTATGATCTTAGGCTTTCCGTTATACAAATTATATGGTCATCTATCTCTGTGGATTTAACTCGCACTCCTATAGCCTTAATGAATTGTTATGAGCTTCTTGTCTCTATGGTTCGGATTTATTTTTGTAGCTCGAAAACACTGGTTGGAACTACCTTTTCTATGACTTGTATTCCATAACAGTAACTCGCATATGTGTATAGCTTTGTTGCTCGATTTTTATACCTTTGTAGTTTGAATTTCGGTATCTCGCATTTTGTATTTCTGTTATCCCTATGGCTCATTACAGTGGCCCATATTCTATGTCTTTGTGGTAGCTCATTTCAATGGCTTGTTGTTGCTCAAATTGTATAGGCACGAAGTGACAACGATCAAGGCGAGGGTTGTCACTCTAATCCCCACCCTCTCCATTCTATTTGTCTCCCAACAACAGGTTATGGGGGGTAGTCCTGATCCGAATTTAAACAGGAACACAACAAATTATAGATATAACCATAAATGCAAAGATGCAACAGAAATAATACTTCATTTCATTAATATCAAATATTGAAATATGCTTATAAACAGAATGGAAATAAGACTAACTTGGGCAATGGTAGCTTATCTCTGAAAAGAGATGTGGTGGCTACATGCCTCTGAACTATGTTACAATGAGGCTCGAAGCCCTATTTATTATTGAGAAACAATGGAAAACCCTAAACATCCAAAAACCTAACCCTAGGAGATGAAGCGCCAAATCTATGGGCCTCGTTTGGGTAAATTGGTACATCAACTTCCCTAGGTCGGAACTTTGGCATACGATCTATGTTTGATGCGCACAATACCTCGTTAGAAAGATCTATCCGAGGACTACAACTTTCGAGTGGCCAACATCGGTCGATGACCTATGTTGGCCACAGTTTTCCCAAAATATGCCATTTATGGCCTCAAAACAGCGCCAGAAGTCTAGGACCTGAAAAAACTGCCAAAAATAGAAAATTGTGCTACAATTAAGGAAACTGAAAACTGAAAGAAACAGTGGTGGGGGTCCAAGTGGAATAGGTGAGTAGTCACCAACATCCACCTGGATCCAGTCCCTATGAAATGTGAAGATGAAAAGACCCATTGGCAATCAACAAGTCTGGGAGGCACAACTAAATGGCCTAACAACTTGGTTAATTTAGAAAGTTTAATGATTATATTAGGTTATCTTGAGGGACCAGTGCCTTAATGGAATCAAAACACTAGCTTGAGGGACCAGTGCCTAAGTGAGATGCAAGATCTTGGTTTATTTTAAATGATATGCCTAATTAGGTGAATCTTTCCTCCTAATTGTTTTGAGGCTAGTCTCTAGAGTAATTTGTGGAGAGAAATGAAGGGGAAGCAAACTATGATTTGATTAACGATCCCTCCCCTTGAGTTCTAACGACCAATGCCTGCAACGCTGCAGAGACTGTGGTTTTGACGACTGCAAGGTCACCGTGTTAACCACTAAAGAGAGTCTACCCTTTGCAAGCTAAAAGAGAAAAGGTAGTCCTATCTTTCTATCAACCAAGCTTATGCTTGGAGGTAAATCAATTAGTGCAAGACTATGCCAAGAATGTAGATGCAATATGAGGGAATGCTTCAATGAAATTATTAATTAGATTAAGTACTCCAATAAGATAAATTATTTAAATTCACACGCTTGTAGTGATATTCAATATGAGAGCAATTGAACAACTATCTCAAGTGAAGCAAGATAAACAATTGCAATGAAACACAAGTGCACAATTATCAAGAGATTACTTATTATTGCGTTACTTAATGTTACCTAAGAACAAACTAAAGCACTTAATGAGACAAGGCTAACAATTCAAGTGGAATGAAATTAACAATTCCAATTACAGCTTATCAATTATGTCAACAAGACCTTATCTTATGATTAGCGATATTATTCAGTGATTAGGTAGGTCACCACTTATATCATAAACCAATGAAGCACATTAGATGACAATAGAGACAAGCTCAAAATGAGATTGCTAATAGTGATAAACAATGGATGCTAATGCGATGATGCAAAGATGCAAGAGGAAATTCAAGACAAGACTATTATCAAGATACCAATGCAACTTAAGATATTAGAGAGCTCCTTTTGCAATAACTCACTGTTATAGATCAGCAAACAAGTTACTCAATAGCAATCCCAAAAATCACTTGAAAACAATCACTATTTCAATGATAAACCTTTAGCAATTAGAGAGATGACCTTTAGACTTGTTAGGCTTATTAAAATTTGGTCCTAGGGACTGATCTTTAAATCTGATCAGACTTCTTTAACAGTGATAACAGTCCAATATTTTGATTGCAAATGAAGAAAATTAATGACCAATTCAACCCTTTAATCAAAATGATGATTTCTTAGTGTATTAGGCTTATTTAGATGAGTTTTTAAGAGCAATACATCAACAATTATGTTGTTATAACACTTACATCACACTGTTGCAAACTTATATCAGATTTCTCAATATGTATCAGACCTCAAGACTACATAGGACAGCTAACATAAAACAAGAAGTTTGATGAATTAAATCCCTATAATCAAAGCATGATGCCTTATATGAGTTATTAGCTTATTAAGGGGTTACTTTGGCTTATTCTTTGATTTGTTTGCCACTGCTAACAGAAATTTAGATTGTTATAGGTTACCATCCAATAGATAGCAATCAATTATATGCCAATATGGACTCTTAAATGCAGATATAGAAAAGTCAGTGCGCAAAGAATACTTTTAATGGCAAGAAGAACAAGTCAGGCTAGGAAAAGATCACTGAAACCTCTAGATCAGACTTCTTTAACAGTGATAACAATCCAATATTTTGATTGCAAACGAAGAAAATAAATGACCAATCCAACCCTTTAATCAAAATAATGATTTCTTAGTGTATTAGGCTTATTTAGATGAATTTTTAAGAGAAATATATCAACAATTATGTCGTTGTAACACTTATATCACACTGTTGCAAACTTATATCAGATTTCTGCAATATGTATCAGACCTCACAAACACATAGGACAGCCAACATAAATCAACAAGATTGATGAATTAAACCCCTATAATCAAAGTATGATGCCTTATATGAGTTATTAGCTTATTAAGAGGTTACTTTGGCTTATTCTTTGATTTGTTTGCCACTGCTAACAGAAATTTAGATTGTTGTAGGTTACTATCCAATAGATGACAACCAATTATATGCCAATATGGACTCTTAAATGCAGATATAGAAAAGCCAGTGCGCAAAGAATAGTTTTAATGCCAAGAAGAACAAGTCAGGTTAGGAAAAGACCACTAAAACCTCTAGATCAGATCTCTAAAATTTATATCAGACCTCCAAATATTCAAATCAGTTGATTGTTAACAGAGAAATGAACAACTTTTTGACAAGATCTATTCACACAAATGCATGAAAAACAAAGCCAAAACACTTATAATGTCCTTGACATTAATATGTGATGATTTTAGAGTGTTTTAGGCTTGCATCTCTTGAATTTAATGTCTGCAATAAAATGTTCAGATCTGATTTGATTTATGCAACAAGTGAAAGAGAAGGTAAGGAAAGAGATCAAACCCTCAAGGCCTCTAGGCCTATGTCCAATGGTTGATTTAGCTAGCCAAGGCACCAATGAGGCTAGTCTTGGTCTTGAATTGCAAATTGTGGGCTTGCCAACACCTGCAACCACAAATGTAAGTCTGAAATAAAATAGATCAACCACCAAAACCCCACATCCAAGCTATAGAATGCCCTCTAAACCCAGCGGCTAGGCCAACAATGGTCTCTAGCCCTTGCGGGTAGGCCAAACTAGCCTCAAAACACCAAAAAATGCCTTCAAACTCAAGAATCCACTTGCAAAACAACTTCAGAAAATAATTTGCCCAAAAAAACCCCAGTTGCTGCAGCAGAAAGACCCTCTAAGGCTAGCGGCTTCCTCTTCCAGGCCCAACGTCCAGATTTGGTGATATGGGTTTTGTAGATCGGGGCCCAATAAGGGCCTATATACTTTGAAGCCCCACAAAATCCTTTCCAAAATAAAAACACTAGCCAAAAAATGGGTAAAAACCCTCAAAACCCCAGTCACTGGGCAAGAATCTTTAGATCTATGAAATAACACCTCTTCTTCAAATCGATGGGGCTTTCACCTGCCAAAATTCTTTAAACACAAAATGCTCACAACTAAAAACTAGATTTAAACAACCCATGTTAGATAAGTACAAATATATATACAAAACATCAAAAAGTCTCAAAAACCCCAAGATCTATAAAATATAAAACAAGGGTTAGAAATAATTTACAGATATTCACAATATTTACAAATTAAAATTACAAGCTCTCATTGGCAAAATAATTCTTTTTAGCCCAATATCAAATAAAAAAATTTGAGAATTTTGAAGTAAAATTTATGGATGAATAATTTCGTAAGATAGCCAAGCCAAAACCCTCCTAAAAAATAATTTACCAAAATGAAAGCTTAGAGCCCAAAAAAGGTCAGCGCTTCTATAAATTCTTAAAAATCGTTAGCTCATATGGTCAATCAGATCATCCAAGATACTTGTATCAATAGAATGTTCTTATCACCGACAAATAAAATAACAGTGAAAAAAAATCATTTAGCACAATATAGGATGAAGTTTAAACACATAGACAACACATACCACAAATCAGCAAATAGAAGAACACCATGAACTAAACCCCAAAGTCTTTCTATTATGATTTAAAAGGTTTCCAACAGAGTTGTAGCCCGATACAAAAAATCACCTCATCCAAAGATGAAAAAAGAAGCAAAATATCTTCCTTATCTAGAGAAACTCCTCCAAGTGGAAAATAATGGCTAATTGGCTTAATCGTCGTCAAAATAATCTCGACCGACGAAAATAACTTGATCATCTTTTAATGTCCACCATAGAATTTTTAATTTGAGGAAAAATCCGAATTTTTCTTAAAAACCACTTTTAATTAATCCAAAAATTAATATTTTGGATTAATTTCTTCAAAATTTTGACTTTTACTTAACCACCAGGGTCCAAGGGCTCAAATTTTCTTAAAATATCCATTTTTCCATTGGTGAGGGTGTTAGGATATTCCGACACATAGGAAATAGTTAAGTACAACTTGGTCTAGTGTAGAGTTAGGTATAGAGTTAGGTAAAGTGTGTTTCTTTACCGTTGTACATTTTGTAACTTACAATCCGACGGTCACGATATGTAGTGATCCGACGGTTCATTCTCTCCTCGGTATTACCGACACTTGATCTGTGGCTTGACACCCGATTGGTCCATGAATTCTATTTAAAGTGCATGGAGGGTCATTTGTAGGGTAATCCGTGCATGAGAGAAACATATGTAAATTTTCATTCTTTTATTAATAAATTGCCTGAAGTGGCCGCGTTGGCTCAGGCCGTGGACTGTTTCCTTCTTTGAGGGTTTTAACCACATCAAAATACTGGTGTATTGATCTGCGATCTGGTTGTGAGCGGTGTCCTTTTGGTGTTATGTCTGAGGAACTTACCCTATAAATTCCTACATGGTATCAGAGCTATTTGAGGGCCGCGTCCGTTGGTGATCCAAATCTGAAGCCGGTAGAACTGCATCCGACGGCCGTTTCCTAGATCTGTTGTTTCTGACTGCTTTCGAGCCGAGAGGACTGCTCTGTAGTGTTGGGAGCATCTGTTACAGTAAGGAACCCCTTTCGTTTCACGCGAAAAGGTTTCCGGTAGCCCTAGCTGCGTCATTTTTAAGATCTGGAGGTATACAGTGTTTATTTGCAGTTTACTGTTATTTTCTCTCTATTTTTTTTCGGTTTCGGTTTATTTAGCCTTTTTATTACCAGATCTATACCTTTCATTTCTGCGTATGCTCTTTTCCCTGCCACTCTGTGCGATCTGGGCAAATCAGAAACAGAAAGGAAGGATTTTTCTCATGCGTATGCTCTTTTCCCTGCTCCTTAGGGTGATCTCGAAAAATCAGAAACATTGAGGAAAATATTTAGTTTCCGGCCAAAGCTAACTTTGAGCCGCAAGGTTCATTTTTGAAAATATTTAGTTTTTTGGCTAAAGCTAACTTCGAGCCATAAGGTTCGTTTTCTTTGCATGTCCGTGTTGGGTTTTGTGTTTTTTGTTTTGTAGGGAAAAAGAGCTTTCTCAAAGCAAGCACGTAACCCAAAGCCCCCCCTCTCTCTCTCTCTCTCTCTCAAATTTTTTGTATAGATCAATTGGTTCAAAGCTATTTTAAGAGAGTAGAGGTCTTGGGTTCAAGTCTCCATTTTGTGGGGGCGGACTTTTTCATTTCCGCACATTCCCGCACTTCATTGGCAACTTCAACAACTTTTTTTTAAAAAGCCATAACTTCTTCATCCGGAAGCCGTTTTCAGAGCCGTTTTTTTTAAACCAGCCTAATTTTTCGAGATCTATCCATTGGAACTCTTATTTTCAGCATCTTTAACTTCAGTTTCCATTGAAATGGAAAGTCAATACCAAGTTACCCTTGACAGCACCAACTACTTCCAATGGTTGGCTTACATTGAGGATTTACTTAGAAGCAAAGGTCTCTACAGAATAGCCTCAGGCCAAGAAAAGAAACCGAAGGATGAAGATAAGGCTGCTAAATGGGAAAATAGGCAAGATCAAGCACGTGGATTGATAGGGATGTCTATTTCTCTAGATCTTAGATTCCATATTGCAGAAATTGATACTCCTGATGAAGCAATGAAACAAATCAATAAAGTTTTTGGGATTAAAAATGAAATTAGAGCCCATCAACTTGAAAATGAGTTGCTTACATTGGACCCTAATAATTTTTCTTGCATTGAAGATTTCTTGTCCAAGTTCAAGACCCTTAGATATATTTTGGAAGGTGTTAAAGTTAAGAAAGAAGATAGTAACCTTATCTATTCCATTCTTACAAAGTTGGGACCAGCCTACTCTGTGTTTGTTTCCACCTTCCATTCTACAAGAAAAGCCTTCATTTCTCAAGGAACAGACTACAAGTCCCCTTCCTTTGACTCTTTTTGTGATTCTTTAATAAGAGAACAAGAAAAACTCTTACACCTTGGTCTTCTTAATCTTGGAAACTCTTCCAAGAAAGCATTAGCCGGCCAGCAGCAACTAAATTCAAAGAATCCTAAGAAGTCATATCCTAAAAAGAATGGTCCTAAACCAAACAAGGGTCCTAAGCAATTTCAGCCCCAAAATGAAAAATCATTTCAACAAAATGATAAGACAAATAAAAACAAAGGGAAGAAGACTGATAGACATTGCAATTTTTGTAATCGAGATGGCCACTTAGAATCAAAATGCTTTAAGAAGATGGAAGCCTTGGAAGCAGCAATGAAGAAGCATAACATCCATTTGGGGAAATCTTCAACTTCAACTTCATCTTCAGGAATGGCACTTTCTGCATGTGGTTGTCAAGCATCTCGGTCTGGCTATGCATTAAATGTATCTTCTTCTTCTCATTCTCATGAGTGGCTCATTGATTCTGGAGCTTCTTATCACATGGCCAAAAACAAAGCCATGTTTTCTTCTTTAAATGATTGTAACACCAAAAATATATATGTTGGTGATGATAGATCTCTTAATGTTCTAGGGACTGGAACTGTTCATCTAGACAATGGTCAGTTTAATGATGTATTATGTGTTCCAACCTTATCCTGCAACCTTCTATCTGTATATCAGATAACTCATTCAGGTGAAGGTAAAATCGTTGAATTTTCACCTCATGATGTTGTAATCAAGGACTTAAGAGATCCTAAACAGATTTTGGCTACTGGCATTGTTGATGATTCTACAAGGTTGTATAAGTTTCACAACTTTGGGTCATCAAATCTTCCCTCAGTATTCGTTGCTCATAACGATGAAGTGAGCAAACTTTGGCATGAGCGATTTGGTCACTTAAACTATCGCTCCCTTCAGCATCTATGTAAAGAAAATATGGTGACAGGTCTTCCTATGGTATCTTGCAGAGATGGTGTTTGTTCCGGATGTGTACTCGAGAAACGTCATCGGGACAGTTTTGAAAAACGTGCCTCTTGGCACGCCTCAGCCCCTTTACAGCTTGTGCATAGTGATTTATGTGGTCCACTTCCAGTTGTGTCATTCTCTGGCTGCAAGTATTTCTTAACTTTCATTGATGATTTCTCCAAACGCACTTGGGTATACTTCTTAAAACTCAAGAGTGAAGTATTTAACACTTTTTTGGCCTTCAAGGCCTTTGTTGAAAAACAATCTGGACATCAAATTCTTAAGTTAAGATCTGATAATGGCGGAGAATATGTTAAAAACACATTCATCAACTATTGCACTGAGAATGGAATTCAAATGCAACATACTGTTCCATATACTCCACAACAAAATGGTGTAGCTGAAAGGAAGAATCGCACCTTAAAGGAAATGGCTAATTGTATGCTACAATCTAAAGGACTTGGTCTTAGTTTTTGGGCAGAAGCAATTAACTGTGCCAATTACATAATAAATCGCACTCCTACTAAGGCTTTAAAGAATATCACTCCAGAAGAAGCATGGAGCTCAATCAAACCAGATGTAAGTCACTTTCGTGTTTTTGGAAGTGAAGCGTGGGCCCATATTCCAGATGAAAAGCATAAAGTTTTAGAACCTAAGAGTGAAAATGTACTTTTGTTGGATATTCTGAAGATGTCAAAGGCTATAGACTTATTCGATTTAAGTCTAAAAATGTTATCATTAGAAGAGATGTAAAATTTGATGAAAATATATCGGCCTGCGAGCCTAGTCCGGCGGATGTGCCACCTCTCCCTATCTCTTCTACCTTTGAAAACATTTCTTCTTCAGATGATGAAACTGAGGATGACAATCCTCCCCCACCATCTCAGGATCCTCCTTCAGCTCCTGAGCTTCCAAAATGGGTTCGTGCTACTCGAGATGCAGCAGGTGATCTTGCTGGTGATCCTACAGATCAGCGACGCACACGTTCTCAGTTCGAGAGAGCCTCTTCTTTACTGGCTCAAGCTCCAGTAAATTATGATCCTGACACCTTTGCAGAAGCTTCAGGCCATCCAGATTGGGAAGCAGCTATGAATGAAGAATATCATTCATTATTGGCAAATGATACATGGGATCTTGTACCTTTACCAAAGGGACGAAAACTTGTTAGATGCAAATGGGTTTACAGAACCAAGTATGGACCAGATGGGAAAGTTGATAAACATAAAGCTCGTCTTGTTGCTAAGGGCTTTTCACAGGTTGAAGGCATTGACTACACTGAAACCTTCTCCCCTGTTGCCAAAATGAACTCTATCCACCTTGTTCTTTCCCTTGCTGCCTCTTTCAAATGGGAAGTCCATCAGATGGATGTTAAATCTGCCTTCTTGCATGGGGACTTGCATGAAGAAATCTATATGGAACAACCCATTGGCTTCATACAAACAGACTCCAGCCTTGTTTGTCGACTTAAGAAATCCCTTTATGGTCTCAAGCAAGCTCCTCGGGCTTGGTATGCCAAAATGGATAGCTTTCTTTTAGAATCTGGCTTTTCTAGGTGTCATTCTGACAATATTGTCTACACCAAGAAAGTGTGCAACTCTCTTATCATCCTTGTTCTTTATGTTGATGATCTTATCCTTACTGGTAGTGATCCCAACCTTATAAACCATGTGAAGTCTAGCCTTAAAAGGAAATTTGAAATGACAGACTTAGGACACTTACACTATTTTCTCGGTCTTCAAGTCTTGCAATCCAAGGAGGGTATTTCCCTTTCCCAGTCCAAGTATGCTTGTGATATTCTACGTCATTTTCACATGGAAGACTGTAAGCCAGCCCCTTCTCCCTTTCAGTCTGGAGTCAAACTCTCAGTCACTTGTACTTCTCCTGAAGTTGATGCTACCTTATACCGTCAACTTGTAGGAAAACTTTTGTATCTAACCCATACTCGTCCTGACCTTTCCTTTGCTGTTGGCCTTGTTGCTCGATTCATGCAAAACCCTCGTGAAAGTCATTGAAAAGCAGCTAAAAGAATACTTCGTTATGTTCGAGGTACAGTTCAGTTTGGGATTCATTATAGTGCCGAAGCATCTCCTCTATTGGTTGGTTTCACTGATTCCGATTGGGCTGGTGACCCTGATGATCGGAAGTCTACTGCTGGTTATGTGTTCACTCTTGGTTCAGGACCTATTACATGGGCTTGCAAGAAACAGGGTGCCATTTCTCTTTCGTCAGCAGAAGCAGAGTATCGTGGTGCCGTAGAAGCTAGTAAGGAAGCCTTGTGGCTTCGTCAGATCCTGTCAGAGTTTGGCTTTGAGCAGCAGCATCCGACTACACTTTGGTATGATAATCAAAGTGCCATTCAGCTATGCAAAGATCCAGTCCAACATCAGCGCAGCAAACACATTGAACTACACATGCACTTCATCAGAAAGCTCATTCACGACCATGTTCTTGAAGTGCAATATTGTTCAACAAATGATCAAGTTGCAGACATCTTCACAAAGGCTCTCACAGAGGCGAATTTCACTAAACTTCGATTTATGGTTGGAGTTCAGGAAGTTGTCACTAAGGGGGGATAGGCTCTAGTGCCTCCTTCCTTCTCCTATTGTGTCATATTTGTAAATCCTTCAATCCTATCCCAAGTTGTTCTTAAGGGGGGATGTTAGGATATTCCGACACATAGGAAATAGTTAAGTACAACTTGGTCTAGTGTAGAGTTAGGTAAAGTGTGTTTCTTTACCGTTGTACATTTTATAACTTACAATCCGACGGTCACGATATGTAGTGATCCGACGGTTCATTCTCTCCTCGGTATTACCGACACTTAATCCATGGCTTGACACCCGATTGGTCCATGAATTCTATTTAAAGCGCATGGAGGGTCATTTGTAGGGTAATCCGTGCATGAGAGAAACATATGTAAATTTTCATTCTTTTATTAATAAATTGCCTGAAGTGGCCGCGTTAGCTCAAGTCGTGGACTGTTTCCCTCTTTGAGGGTTTTAACCACGTCAAAATACTGGTGTATTGATCTGCGATCTGGTTGTGAGCGGTGTCCTTTTGGTGTTCTGTCTGAGGAACTTACCCTGTAAATTCCTACATTGACCTCCAAAAATTGACTTCCTTTTGACCCACGAATTTTTTATTATTTTCTACTTGAAGAGAAATTAATTTCTCTATAGTTATTTTTTGACTCAAAATTAATTAATTTTTTGGCTTATGATTTTAATTTAATTTAGCCAAAAAAAATAATTATTTGACACTAAAAGGGATTAAAAAAAATTCCACCCTCAAATATTTTAGCCATGGTCTCTGACTACGAGGGACCATGCACTAAAATAATTTTACATCAAAATAATTGCAATATCAACCCTTAAAAGGGGAAAACAACTTTATACATAGACCCTCAATAATTTACCCAATTCGGTGACACAATATGATTTAGTATGAAACCAAGTGTGCTTGTAATAAAATAATTTAGTCATGGTGTCTGACTGCGAGGGACCATGCACTAAAATTATTCCCAAACACACTTTTACAATAGACTCGATAACACTAGGACTCACCTAAGACCTTGTCAACCAATTCCACCCTAGCTTTGGGGTTATAGTTGGAAGAAAAACTTTGCCGATTAGGCATGTTTGCAAACACACATAATTTGGGGAGGTTAAAAAACTTCCTAGGATGAAATCTTTTGCCAAAATCAGAGGCTCACCTAAGTGTTGTTACATAATTAAATGGTCATAATAGCATCATTTACAATCAAACTTGCAAAAATTGGGTTTACAATGATATAATCATGTTGGTTGATGACTTTGATCTTTGAAAAAATTTGATTCAATTCTTTGTACTCTGTTTCCTTGGATTGTTGACAAAGTTGTGGATAACATGGCTCACTGTGTATAATTTTTAAGATCTTCGCTCATGCTATTTTCTATATGGTAATTTTTTATGGCTCATATTGTCTTTATTCTATGAGGCTTGCATTTCTCCATGTCACTCGTTGATCCATGTGGTATGGCTTGCTTATCTTTGTGGTGGCTAGTATAATTACTGAGGCTATGGCAAGAATTAGCGAAAAATGGAACCATTTACAATAATGGGAATTGTCATTTTCACAGTTTAATATTCAATTTTAAGTTAAACAACATTTTTCTCAGTTTGCATGTGTTTTTAAACTTGTGGAAGGAAGTAATATGTGCTTTTAAGGAATTTTCCATGGATAATGGCATGTTTAAATCTCATGCATACATCTACAATCCATGGCGTGCATACAAAGGGATATGCTCTAAGATGACATCATGGAACCAGAGACTCCAACATTGTCAACTCGGTTTTAAAAGAAGACGCCCATGTAAGAGTTGGTTATTGGTTAAGTTGTCGTAGTCTTTGATTGACATGGACAGATCTGGAGAGGATGCTTTGACATAGATTGAAGAAAATTAAGAGAGACAACTTAACAGAAAGATATGAATCAGAATTGAAATCCATATTTAATTGAAAGATTTGTTTCTATCACGTATTCTAATAGTAGACGGTAGGCGTGCTTGCACCAAGTTGAATATTTCTTGTGACAAAAGAAAGCCCCAACTAGACTGTGGAGGAAAGGGATAATTGCCAGAAGAGACAAAGATTGAGTTGACTAAATAATTGCAGAAGAAAAGAAAATTGCAAGAAATGTGAAAGGAAAACTTGTTCAAAGAGAAGGTCAAGGAAGACCCAAAAGAGAGGATGAACATGTTGTAAAAGATGTTGCAGAGCAATTGGAAGCATTATCTAAAAAGATTAGATGTCTTGGTGGTAGACCGATGAAGTCAGAATATGTCTATAATCTCTGCGTGTTAAAATTGGCAACCAGGGCAAAACTTCATGTGGGTCATCTTATTCATGGCTGATAATATTTTTATTAGATTCCTCTCGCCGAGAGGTGTAGGATTGATATAAAGATCATCAAATTCCGATAAGTATTCATGGAGATATGAATTTATTTTGATTATGGAATTATTATCAAGCCGACCTACAACTCATGTAGGCTCAGAAGCCCAACAGTCGCATCTATTCACCCACCAACGTTGTGTATAAGTATAAGAGGACTTTTCCTCATTTAGACTCACTCATCTCATCACATCTCTCTCTCTCTACTGCGCAGATATGAGTCTCTTCTCTACTGCGCTGAAATGGGTCTCTCTCTCTCACACATGTGAAGCCGGAAACTGCTGAAACTGACGCTGCAACTGCAGAAGTAAAGATTGACTTGTGTGGCCTAAAAGATCTCCTCTTTGGAACTGCACTGTAGGTTTATCTGAATCTCCTTTGAAAGCCGCAACTTTTGGTGAGGAATGAAGTCAATCCGACGAACGGTTTGCAAGATATCGACTGCCCTAGTTTGAAGTCGGAAACTGTTGAAACTGAAGCTGCAACTGCAGAAGTAAAGATTGACTTGTGTGGCCTAGAAGATCTCCTCTTTGGAACTGCGCTGTAGGTTCATCTGAATCTCCTTTGAAAGCCGCAACTTTTGGTGGTGGAATGAAGTCAATCCGACGAACGGTTTGCAAGATATCGACTGCCCTAGTTTGAAGCCGGAAACTGCTGAAACTGAAGCTGCAACTGCAGAAGTAAAGATTGACTTGCGTGGCCTAGAAGATCTCCTCATCTGAACTGCGCTGTAGGTTCATCTGAACCTCCTTTGGAAGCCGAAACTTTTGGTGGTGGAATGAAGTCAATCCGACGGTCGGTTTGTGAGATATGGTCTGCCCTAGTTTGATAATGAAGCCGCTAATGCTGATGTTGCTGATCTAGGGTTTGCTACTGCTGATATGAATCAGATTTATTGTACTATTTCTCTATGTTGAATTATTGAAGATAAAAGAAGATTTGATCAAAGGGTTTCCCCACACATTGTGGGGTTTGTCCCTGGCTAGCCGCCACATCTTGTGTCTCTTGTCTTGGATTGTTTTCTGTCGATCGTTTAATGTTCTATCTGCACTTTACTTTATGTACATGTGATTGCTAATCGGTGGAATATAATAAGAAAAAGAAGTAAATTGTTATAAGCATAGAACATACCATAACTTAACACTGTGATACCATGACTACAATCTATGTGATGCTAAATGACCCTAATCTCCTTAATGTAAAGCAATATGTAATGTGAAGGAACCAGTGACCTTATTCTCTGTCACAAAGAAAGTCTTATTCTCTATGATGTTATAGAAGAACCCAATATCTGTGAAAAGATGACTATGACTTCTATCATGCAAGAAGATTTGATCTCTATTAATGCAAAGAACTTTACGATGATGCGAAGAAGCCAATTATCTCCATTGATGCGAGAACCATATATGATAGATGACTGTGATCTTTGTGGTAAGTGATACAAAATGTAATATTTATGTGATACAATTAAGTAAGGTGCCCTCATTCTCTGATGAGAAGACATACTCTTTGTGAAGAGGAACAAGAAGACTAGTCTCTGTGATGCAAGATCTTAAATCTCTGTGATTCAAAGTAACAACAACTTATGTGATGCAAAGTACTGAATTTTGTGATGTAAGATGTCCATAATATGTTGATAGTGACCATGCACTTATGATACAATGACCTTGCTATTATGATACTTGATGACAGTGACTTGTTTATGTTACATGACGATAGTAACCTTTGGTGTATGGCAGTATATCTTCGAGGATGACATTTGGCAGTGATAGTGATGACACTTATTCCTCTGAAACCCTAGTCTATGTTAATTTTTGGTAGCTTAAGAGGTACTCCAAGCCCTCGGGTTCGAGGTTTGGAAGCTAGAGCACCACAAGAGTCACTTGTGGGCTTGGAACCCAAGGTTGGGGTTTTGTACCCAAAGGAGTTGGGCCAAAACCATGAGACATATGGGCATGAGAAAATTTAAGGTGATAAAGGATGGCGTGGCAAATCCAATGCTTCGAAAATCACTCAAATCGGAGCTCTAGATCATGAGTTATGAATTTTTGAATGCCATTGTTGGGTTTTGTACAAGTCGACGTAGTGGAGGAAGACTTGTTGACAATTTGGCAAGCCCATGTGGACGTCCAAATGAAGCCCTCCTTTAGTGGATAAAAAGGACGTGAGGAGACTTCATTTTAGCACATCCAAAGTGAGCAACACATAGCAAGAAGAGCTCGTTGAAGGAAGAGAATAATTTTGTCTTAGCTACAGGCAAAGGAGGGAGATCAGCGAGGAGGAGAAGGCCTGTTAGGGCATCTTTCAAGGTTGTTTGGGGACCGAGTTTGTTGTGCAAGAGGGCTGAGGGAGAGGACCAGAATTTTGAAATGTTTTGAGGGTGTTTGTGGGTGGACAGTTGTTAATTTTTGGTATGTTCTATGCTTAAGAGCAATTTACTTCAATTTTCTTGTTAGCCCAATATCAATGTTTTATTTAGCAATCACATTAACATGATAGAAAATGCAGATAGAACAGAAACATAAGCAGTAGAAGAAAAGCGAAGACAAGAGGACACAAGATGTGGCACCAGCCAGGGACAAACCCCAATGTGGGGAAACCCTTGATCAATTCTTCTTATATTCTTCAATAGTTCTGCAGAGAGATAGAGACAGAGTACAATGATTTAAAGTCAATACTGACTTGCCAAATAGGAGATCAGACATCAGAGATCTTCACCATGAAGATGAAAAAATGAGGTTGCAATCCCCCTTCCTTCGCTACATCACAGATTATGTCAGAGCTGCTAATCTGGCACATTTTACATGCTGCAAGGACTGGTGCTTTTCTTGGAAAATTTGGTCACTGGTTAGCGCACAAACTCTGACTGCTACAGCACCCTAAATACACCCAACAACGCACCTATTGACTATGGCTTTCCTTCACACAGTCCCTCCAACTATACGCTGCCCTTTAACCTTCTCCTAGGCTACAAAACAGCCTCTTGATCAAGCATAATAGACTGCGGTATGTCTCCTTTCCTAGCTGTTGTGGTACGCTGGAATATAAGGCTAGAACCAACCCCTATATTCACCCAACAGATTTGATCTAGAGCTCCTCTAACTCGGCCCTCCTACAAGAAGAAAACGCAGTCACAAAATGATGCCTAAACAGTCCCTTAACCCATGCCTAGGAACAACCTTCTTTCACGCTATCAACAGAATTATTCTTGTTGCGTTAGGGCTCCTTCATGGTTGTGGCTTGATCTCCTTTAAGACAGTGGTTAGGGCACCTTCTTCAACTGCGGCTAGGGCTTCTTGTCTTGCTGCGTCTAGGGCTTCTTCATGACTGTGGCTTGATCTCCTTTAGGACAGCGGTTAGGGCACCTTCTTCAACTGCGGCTACGGCTCCATTCTGAGCTGCGTATTAGACCTCTTCTGGACAGCGTATAGGAGCCTCTTTAAACTGCATATAGGTCTCCTCTTTGAGCTATGTATAGGTCTCCTCTTAACTGTGGCCAGACTGCTGCTAAGGTTACTTTAGGTGATAGCATCTAGATCTCTTAGATAACCCTTTCCACTACATCCTCCTTGTGAGAGGACAAACCCAAACTAGTGGAGAGGAGAGATCAAGAGAGATGTGTGTGTAACAAATGACTTGAGGACTCCTCTATTTATAATGCAACGTTGAGGTTGAGCTGGGGTAATTTGCTTGTTGGCCGACCTTGACAAATTGTCAAATAATACAAATAAATTCATATCTCCATAAATACATGTCGGAATCGAATGATCTTTAGATCAATCCTACACCTCTCGAAGAGAGGAATCCAAGAAAAATATCAGTTGCCATAAATAAGATGACCCACATGGAGTTTGGCCCTAGTTGCCAATTTTAACAATAGTCCTCAAAAGAGGTTGCCGCAGGCCTGTATAGGAGTCCTGAAGTAGGCCGCAGTCATAAAGGGAGGGTCAAGTATGTTTTGAGGGCTAGAAGCAGCCCAAAATTTTGCGTATAAGGACGACCTCTCAATGAAGGAAACCCGCAGTTGTGAGGAGGGTTGCTAGGCAAGAGTTTAGGGCTGGAAGGGGTTGTTATCTTGCCCTAGCTAGGCCGAAGTCAACAGCAGAATGACAGGCCCTCAAATAGTGAGCAGAGGTATGTATTTTGGTACATTCTTGTAGGTGTTGGATCCTTGTTTGTGGATCAATTTTGGATCAGATTTATTGCAGCTTGTGGGAGCCAATTGGAAGGCTTAACATGGTCGTTGGAAGCCTCTCCTTGGAGCATATTTCACAGCGGAGTATTGGGCATCATTGGACTGGTGGAGCGCAGCGTGTTGATAGCCCAAAGTATCCCTTGACAAGTAGTCATAACGAGAGCTTGACAACTGAAGGTTGGGTGAAGATTGGAGCCTAATGTGAAACACTTTGATGGACGAAAGTGACTGCTAGATTGGTAGATTGGAGCTCAATGTTGGCCAGCCTAGAAGAGTAAATTGGATCAGCCCGTGTTCATTGTAGCAAAAGCGACTTGCAGCAGTGATAAGAAGCAACCCTCCTGGAGACTCTATGTTTTGTCCTTTGAAGGACTAAGGGGCAACTAGAGAGCAGAATGGAAGCGAAGGACCGACAGGACGAGATACGACATAGAAACTGCAGCAAGATTGTTAGTGTATCTTGTATTCTTGTACTTGTGGATAACTGAGGGCCATTATCCCTTGTTGGGAGCCCTAGACAATTGTATTATATGTTGTTTAATATAACGAACTTGGGTTGAACTTTGTAAAAATTTGTTTATAATTGTGCATGTGTGATTTACTACTTTATATTGTTCCGCTGTGCAAAGTAGCTTTGTTGAGATTCTTGGTTTGGTAGCATTAGAGATTCTAAGATTCTATCCTAGACCCAAGATCGTGGAAATTCAACATGGTATCAGAGCATATCTGAGCTACTTTGGAAGACAGTGAATCATCAGAGTGCACAGCGAAGTACAGCTTAAAATGGAGTTGGTCACATTGTAGTTGAAGGGCTCACTACAATGTTCAAGTTGCACGCTGGTCTCTGGTATAAGGACAGGTTGGAGGGATTGTCCAACTATAGTCCATGGAAGGAAAGGATCAAGTTGGTCTTGCAGGTCAACAGGATCTGGGAGTTTGCCGAGAAAGCCATCAAGAAGCCAACTGATCCAAAGGAGCTAGAAGTGTATGAGGATTTGGATACGAGGGCGAGATTAATCATCCTAGATGATGTGAAGGATCCCCTAATACTTCATTTGTCTGGGAAGAACACTACACATGAGATGTGGATGGCTCTTCAGAATTTGTTCCAAAATAAGAACGAGAACCAGGTACCTGTATTGGAGGATAAGTTGAAGTCCACCAAGGTGATACAGGGTGAAGGAGTGACTTCGTATCTAACGAGATTGTCTCGGGTCAAAGATGAGCTTGTTGTTGTCAGTGTGACTATCTCAGATTCGAATATGGCGAGGATTGCTTTCAAAGGGCTCACCAAGGAATGGAGGCCCTTCATCAAGGGGATCGTTGCTAGAGAAAAGTTGCCAGACTGGAATAGGTTGTGGGATGACTTCATTCAGGAGTAGTTGCGAGACGCGGATCTTCATCCGAAGAAGAGGGCTTCAAATGATGACATGGCACTTACAGCATGAATGAAGGGTAAGCACAAGAAGGACATGAGTAACTTCAAGTGTTTCAACTATGGCGAGATGGGTCATTTTTCGTCTAGATGTCCGATGAAGAAGGGAGATGACGAGAAGAGGAAAGGGAAGTAAGTCATCAGTGTTGCCACTTCTGCTGAGATAGATGCGCTCACCAGAAGATTGGAGGAAGAGGACTTTGCTATAATATCTCATTTCTCGCAAGGTATTATCGATGAGGATGGATGGTACGTGGGCAGTGATGCGTTGAAACGTATGATAGGGTCATAGGCGGTTTTTGAGACTCTCATTGAATGGGACTCGAAGTTGCAAATAGTGTTGGATGACAAGAGTAAGAAAGAGATCAGAGGATCGGGAGTTAGGCCATTCAGGATGGAGACAGGATGGGTGATGCAGGTCCAGGATGTATTGTTCATACCAGGACTCAGATATAGCGTGATATCTGTCTCAATGATCGAGAAGAAGGGGTTTGAGTTCTTATTCCAAGATGGGAAGGCAAGACTCAAGCCCAGAGGCTCTAGCTCCACAAGTATTGTGCTTGGAGTTAGAGAGCATTGTCTGTGCAAGCTGACAGGCAAGCATATGGATCACGGGAAGAAGAAGGTGGACCAAGTGCAAGTTCCACAAAAGCAGTTGCATGTGCAAGCTTCAAAGGTACAGGTACAGGTACAGGTTCTAGAGAGGAAGGTCCAGGTTCCAGAGGCTCAAAGGGAGTCAAGTTCTAGCGAGAGCTTGCAAATTCAGAGGGAGACATTGCAGCCCAAGAAGAGTGCGTGGTCAGTGGGGAGCAAGGGTGCTTCCACATCTACCAAGAAGGAATCATGGAGGGATTGGAAAGCGATATAGGAGAAGAAGCAAGATGCTTCCAATGATAGCAAGACTTTCGAGAGAGGCGTAGTTCACACTACACGGATTGTTGCAGTTGTGAGCACCAAGAGTTGTACGAGTGTTGCGAGTAGTGACGATGATGATGTGTTACTTCCTAGTCTTCGAAGTACCTCCCTCACTAAAAGAGAGTGTTGATTTTTGGTAGCTTGGGAGGTACTCCAAGCCCTACAGTTTGGGGTTTGGAGGTTGGAGCACCACAAGAGTCACTTGTGAGCTTGGAACCCAAGGTTGGGGCTTTCTACTCAAAGGAGTTGGGCCAAAACCATGAGAGATATGGGCATGAGAAAATTTAAGGTGCTAGAGGATGGCGTGGCAAATCCAATGCTTCGAAAATCACTTAAATCGGAGCTCTAGATCATGAGTTATGAATTTTTGAATGCCACTATTGGGTTTTGTACAAATTGACCTAGTGGAGGAGGATTTGTTGACAATTTGGCAAGCCCATGTGGACGTCCAAATGAAGCCCTCCTTTAGTGTATAAAAAGGAGGTGAGGAGGTGAGGAGACTTCATTTTAGCACATCCAAAGTGAGCAACACATAGCAAGAAGAGCTCGTTGAAGGAAGAGAATAATTTTGTCTTGGTTGCAGGCAAAGGAGGGAGACCAGCGAGGACGAGAGGACCTGTTAGGGTATCTTTCAAGGTTGTTTGGGGATCGAGCTTGTTGTGCAGGAGGGCCGAGGGAGAGAAGCATAATTCTGGTCTGTTTTTAGGGTGTTTGTGGGTGGACAGTCCTCAGAAGAGGATGCCACAGACCTGTACAAGAGTCTTGAAGTAGGCTGCAATCATAAAGAGAGGGTCAAGTCCATTTTGAGGGCTAGAAGCAGGCCCGAATTGCAGCGTATAGGGACTGCCTCTTAATGAATGAAACCGGCAATTATGAGGAGGATTTTTGGGCAAAAGTTTAGGGCTAGAAGGGACTATTATCTTGCCCTAGCTAGGCCGAAGTCAACAGGAGAAGGATAGACCCTCAAACAGTGAGCAGAGGTATGTATTTTGGTACATTGTTGTAGGTGTTGGATCCTAGTTTGTGGATCAATTTTGGATCAGATTTATAGTAGCCTGTGGAAGGTTTAACGTGGGTGTTAGAAGCCTCTCCTTGGAGCAGATTTCACAGCGGAGTATTGGGCATCATTGGGCTGGTGGAGGGCAGTGTGTTGATAGCCCAAAGTAGCCCTTGACAAGCAGTCAAAACGAGAGCTTGAAACTGAAGGTTGGGTGAAGATTGGAGCCTCATGTGCAGCACTTTGATGGATGAAAGTGACTGCTAGAATGGTAGATTGGAGCTCAAGCGTTGGCCAGCCTAGAAGAGCAGATTGGATCAGCCCATGTTCATTGTAGAAAAAGCGACTTGCATCAGTGATAGGAGGCAGTGCTCGCGGAGACTCTGTGTTGTCCTTTGAAGGACTAAGGGGCAGCTAGAGAGCAGAACGAAAGCAAAGGACTGACAGGACGAGATACGACATAGATATTGCAGCAAGATTGTCAATGTATCTTGTATTCTTGTACTTGTGGATAACTGAGGACCATTATCCCTTGTATGGGAGCCCTAGACAATTGTATTATATGTTGTTTAATATAACGAAGTTGGGTTGAAATTTGCAAAAAGTTGTCTATACTTGTGCATGTGTGATTTACTGCTTTATATTGTTCCAATGTGCAAAGTGACTTTGTTGAGATTCTTGGTTTGGTAGCATCAGAGATTCTAAGATTCTATCCTAGACCCAAGATCATGGAAATTCAACAGTTTATGCATGGTGATGTGGGTGAAATTTTCATACAGGCTAGATGCTAGATGAAGTTGACGAAATGATTAAGTTGGATTCTAAAAGGACTCAAGACCAAGAGGGAGTTGTATTGATCTTAAAAAAAGTTAAGAATCTCTTCAGTGTAAGAGGGAGCTGATCGAAAGTATTGCATGAGCCTAAAAAAATTCTTGCTGAAAATGTGGCATGATGAACTATGAGTCCATGGACACTTGTTTAAGGAGTTGCAAGACTCTGCTACTAATGTGTTGATTTGGCTCGTTAAGCTAAGAAAGAGCCTGTTAGGTTGCTAATGTTTGCTTAGCTCTGGTTAGAGTTGGATAAATAGTAGGATTTGTTACTGAAAAAAGTGTTGAAATCCACCATGGCTGCTTTTTTGCATTTGAGCAGGCTGATGATTATGTAAGAAGCCTAGAATGGTTGAGGATCCCTTTGAGAGGGAGCATTAGTTTGATAGCATCTTCTAGTTATTATAAGACCTATGTGGTTTGAAATTTGGTTCTGAGGTTTGCAGTCATTGAGGTACAATTTTTCATCTCTACTGAGAGGAGATTGATGGTATATTGTTTTCATCTCTCCATGAAAGAAGATTGATGGTGTCCAAATTTCATCTCCTTGAGAGAAGATTGATGGTGTATTGCTTTCATCTCTCCATGAGAGGAGATTGATGGTATATTGTTTTCATCTCTCCATGAAAGGAGATTGATGGTGTACAAATTCCATCTCTCCCTGAGAGGAGGAGATTGAAGGTACATTGTTTTCATCTCTCCGTGAGAGGAGATTGATGGTTGTTTTCATCTCTCCATGAGAGGAGATTGATTGTAGACTATTTTCATCTCTCCCAAGAGGAGATTGATGGTATATTATTTTCATCTCTCCTGAGAGGAGATTTGATGCAGGAGAATTCGGCTCAGAAATATCATTGTATTTTAGTAGACATAGGGGGTCTTGCATTTTAAGGAAGTTGGTTTCCTGAGTATTAAATTGATGTAATTATTAAGGTTTTTGAGTGATTTTAATAAGAGATATTTAGAATAGGAATTAATTAGATATTGTGAGGAATATTGTAAATGTTCTCTAATGTTGGAGAACATGAAAGATTTAAGCTAGTTAAGATTCCATAGGGATTGAGAGATTTGAAAATCAATTGTAAATCTTAGATTAGGAATTGGTTTCATGGTTTGTGGAACTAGAGAGGATCCTTAGGGATTAGTTGAGTCAAAAGTGGACTTAGAGGATATTCAGGATTTAGTTCAAAAGATTAAGGATCTGAACCGAAATGGGTTACAGAACCTTTTGTATAAATGTAAGCCTAAAAGGCAAAGAGAGAGTTACTAGTTAGAGAGTTAGGACTTTTTTCTTGCTCACCAAATGCTCATGTCCGAATGTCCATCTTCGAATGAATGCCAAATGCTCCAACGCCTTGCCATATTTATACGAGCGGTTGGGCGAGTCGCTGCCCAAGCCGACTCGACCACCGCGTGCCAAAACGCCCTTAGACGTCGCAAACTTGCCGTCCGGTTGTTGGTCGGCAACCAATCCTTCGTTCAAGCCGCCCCAACATGTAAGTCAACCCGTGGGTTATGCCAAACGCTCCCACGCTATAAACCAACCATCGCTCCACCTCTAATGCGCATTATACTTATGTCCCTTCGCACATTTCGGTCGTAGAGTTCGCACTTCGCACCAACAGGGAGAAACCAAACCACAGGTCCTTACACCGCGTTTCCCAGACTTGGGTAGCAATTTTTGTTGGGATTGATTTAGCCTATGGGCAGATAGAGGGAAGTAGTGTCAAAAGGCCACTGATTAGAAAATCAGGTCAAAGAGAGAGATTCATTATGTAAATAATTGTTTATAAAGACAGAGAATTCGATTCGTGAGTTGTGTGGTGTGTATTGAGTAATTGAATTATAAATTGTGTGTGGATTAGAGTAATTCTGCGTAACATAGGTTTGCAGGTGTGCAGAATCAAAGAAGAAGTGTAGAGAAGAATGTTACGGGTTTGCGCATAGACAGTATTGGAGAAAACTTTCAATGTTACAAGGAAGGTACAACTGCAAGGTTTCCTAAAACTTAAGGACTTATGAAGGAAGCTTAAAGGCGCGAAGAAATGAAGTAACAGAGTGGGGATTCAAATCAGAACAAGTGAAGACCGTAAGGCAAGAACAAATACACAGGTAGAAAGCCGAATGGGCTATTACACAGTAAGAAACAAAAGAACATAACAGTGCACAGGAATCGTTGGATTAGTCAGATCAACGGACAGGATTAATGGAATATGAGCGGCGGAGATCTTATCACAGGAGATTAAGTTAAGAAATGGACAGATCACATCAAGGCACGTGTCAACAAAAGGGTGGAAAATGTGCAGAATGATGGAGCCGTCTTCATAGGCAGTAAGCAGTATCTCCCGCGCCCTCAAAGCAGTAAACGGTATTCTATAATTTCACGTGATTAGCCTAAGTGGGTGACACGTAGCACACAATGGAAAGAGAAAACCACTTTCCTCCCGCGCTCTCGACCCGATATTGGTCGTGCAAGAATCTGCGTGAGATTGCGCGATAGTCGTTCGATTGGGTGGGTCACATCGACGGTGGAGATTGTCCGGGCTAGTTGGCGAGTGGACGACACGATAGCCGTTGGATCGAACAAGACAGATCAACGGTGGAGATTTAATGCGCTAGAGAAAGCATCGATATATGTGCAAAGGTTTGTGGAATGGCGGAAAGGTAAGGTTTTAAGTATAGGTTATGAAATATTTCTATTATACAAGAGTTATAATAGAAATGAGCGGAATAAATGTATTATGGTTAACGTTGGGTTAAACTAAAACCAGAGTTAAAGGGGTACTATTGATATGCGCAATTAATAAGAATTAACCAAAGATTATGAAGGGTTGTATAAGGTTCTGCTCAAAGGTTTATTAAAGTTTAGGCTTGGGATAGTGACATGAAATGTTTTCGCATAGACTTTATTTAAGGAGCCTTAAACCTTGATTTGTGAAGGTTTTACTAAATATGGAATTTTGAAATTCTTGGGACATAGTGTGACATACAATTTTATTTGCATAATGTGGGTAGATACGGCCTAGGCTGCATCAAGATTGATGGTGTATTGTTTTCATCTCTCCCTGAAAGGAGATTGATGGTGTACAAATTTCATCTCTCCTTGGGAGGAGATTAATGGTGTATTGTTTTCATCTCTCCCTGAAAGGAGATTGATGGTGTACAAGTTTCCTCTCCCCTCGAGAGGAGATTGATGGTGTATTGTTTTCATCTCTCCATGAGAGAAGATTGATGGTGTATTGTTTTCATCTCTCCATGAAAGGAGATTGATGGTATATCGTTTTCATCTTTCCATGAGAGGAGATTGATGGTATGATTCCTTCCTTGGTTGATGAAGGATGAGTCATCTCTATGAGAGAGATTGGACTATATACCTTCCCTTATGATGAGTTTGATCTCTTCCTTTTCATATTTGATGAGACCTATGACTTGGTCAGGGAGATAGATCGAGAGAGAGAGAATGAAGAGTACCTCCCTAGCTAAGAGGGATTGTTGAAAATGTAGCTTTGGTCAGTGCTTTCATTGGCATATTATTGGAGACAAAATTAAATTAGTTATTCTGATCAAGTCAACTTCTTAAAGATCAGGACGACTCCATGGTCAAAAGGTGGCTTTTCAAGGGTCATGACCCTTCACATGGACCACTATAAATATAGCCATGTTAGAGATCATTTTGCATCAAATTATCACATAACAACAGAAATAAGACTCTAATGTTTTTCTGTGGCAAGGTATGTGAGCCTACTGAAGCCTGGAAAAACAACACGTTTAATTAAAAAAAATCAGACAAATAAATATATAAATCACACACACATAATTAAAATAGCTTCCTGGTTGAGCTGGCAGGAAGTGATCCCTTCAGGTGGATCTGCCTAGTACAAATATTCCATGGATGTATCAGTCACCGATCTCCAAGGTCTGTGAACCACATACAAAATATATATATAATTAAAATGTAAAATTATTAATGTTAATTATTAATAAATGTTGATTAATTAAATAAATGAAGTTAACTAAATAGTTTTTATTTAAAAACTAAAACAAATTTTTTTAGAAAGGTATAAAAAACCAAACAAAAAGTCAAATCATAAAATCCCGCCCACCACTTTTTATGGAACCCACCATTTTTCATGGGAGTAATAAAATATAGTATTTATTAAACTTCATGCCATGCAAAAAGTGGAATTTGACCCCCTCCCCCAACATAGTTTGATAAACCATGGCAGGGAGGGGAACCAAGTGGTTTCTATATCAAAACCCCCACCTCCTTAAGCTTCGATGGGCAAGCCCCACCCCGTCCTCCACCTGAAATGAACCTTAACCACAAGAAAATTTTGAAGTGCACACGAATTAATGCATTGAGATTGAGAATAATGCTAGGTTTGCTTTCATTAATTAAAGATTATGTTATTAATAGATCTGCATTTAAATAATTTGAAACATGTAAAACTGTAATTTTACTATTTTATTAAAATTAATTAACATAATAAAAATAAAACTACATAGGTTTGTAAGAAATAAAAATTAATTGAAACATGAACTAAAATTAATAAATAGATTTACTAAAACATCAATAAAGTTTGTCTTTCACAATCAAGTTCTTGTACTCTAGCAGTGGATGAGAGAAAATATGACATATTTTGCTATTACAGCACAGAATCTTTTCTGTTACAAAATTTTATCCCTGCGATTTATTCATAGTGTTCAATCCCAGATTTGATGATATTTTTCAGGCCAACAACCCAAATTTGCAGGCTTCTTTTGATACAACTGAAAAGATATAAAAAGGTGTAGCTAAAGACTCGTAGAGGGCTAGGGAAGAATTAGATTTTTGTGCAGAGAGGTTGCGTTTAGTTTTTGTAAGCCCGATGGGCCACTAAGTCTATAATTTCTCAGATCCAAGGGATTGTTTTCTTGGATTCATGGCTTGGATAAAATATAGCCCAGTTTTCTTGATTATTTTCCTGTGTTAAATTACCTTTTAAATTCACCTCTTTCTTTTTTTGTTTCAGTGGTGCAATTTTGAAGTTATATGAGATATTTGAGAGATTAAGTTGAGGATCAGTTTCCCTTGCATCACCCGACAAAATTAAATTTCACAGAGAGAATTATGGTATAATCATATTTTTTGGATCATGCCTATGAAATGATAGATTGTTGTCTTTATCTTAGATAACTAAAATTTTGTTTATTTATTCAACCATTAGAATATCATTCTGATGTGTTCTCTGCAATAGTAGACACTAAAGGTATCTGGAGAATGTCAAAGGGTTTGTTATAATTCTTCTTAGGTTCCTCCACCTCTCATCACCAATCTTGTGCTTTATTCTTCAAGACTTCATGCCCAACGGACTTTTTTGTTTGACTACTGGAGAGTTACATTTTATTTTTATCCCAACTCTGTGTCTTTCCTATTCTCAAGCAAGTGCAACTTATCCTTTCTCATTTAAATCTGGCCACTGTACTTAATGTATGAACAACTGTTGTGGTGACATTAGACAGTTGATTCATCGAGGGAGCCCTCTCTGACTGGAAGGGCCAGCTTGCAGTCATTAGTTGGTTCAAAATGTTCTTGGCATGTTCTTGTTCAGCCAGAGAACATCTCAAGTGACAGACTACCCTTATGATTTACCAACCCTAGCTAGCAAGGGGGGAGGTGACATTCATGGAGGATGACTTGCCACAATTAGTCTGTCATGCCCTTTTCACTCTTTTCAGCATATCAGATGGATTGGTCATGTCCGTACCATTAGTGAAGGTAGCTTCAGCTACATAACATGTGAATGAATGTCCTAGTGGTGAACTTTAACTAGCTCTCACATGAAAAATCCATTATCCTTTGCATAGGTAAATGCTTGATTTTTTTTGCTGCTAGGGTGTTGAAATTCAATTGCAATGTTTGAATTTCAAATCATGATAATTACTTATGACAATATTTATTGTTCCTTCTTAGTTCCTTTTTGTTATTCATCAAGCAATTACCAATTTAACCATTCAAGTACAAGATACAAAAGACATTAAAAATTAGGCCAGAAGCTAGGGCAAAACCCACAAGAGGAAAACCCAACAATCTTTTCCTTATAGAATATTTTGTCAACAAGAGAAATCCAAGTCAAACTAACGAGCATCCCAAGTGCCAAGTCAGCCCTCCCTCTGTCCATAATACTACTCACAAGATTGTTCCACAAATCTGTCCTTAGAATGCCATATATCACTGAAATAGAGTGCCTCAGGAATATTCGCTCAACCACATAGAATATGTTTCAGGAACTCCGTACTTTATCACATAAATACATGCTTCAGAGCTCTGTTATGAGCCTCAGGATTCATCACAGGAATCTTGGTTATGTGCCTCAGGATCTGCTGCAGGAAGCTCAGTTATGTACCTCAGGATCTGCCACAGGAAGCTCGGTTATGTGCCTCAGGACCTGCCACAGGAAGCTTGGTTATATGCCTCAAGTTTGTATGCCACAGACCCAAATTGTCTTCCAACTTGTCATCTGTAGGACCAACTTGTTCAATTTGGAGGGATAAATGATACTGTCAAAAATTCAATTTTTCTTCTTTTACAAGGGTCACGAAGAACATGCCCTTTTACATTTTCTTTCAACCAAAACAAAGCATGAAGAACATGCTAGAAAATAATAATATTTGTTCTTTTTTTGTTTTTACATAAAAATTCATATTGATATAAGTATAATGACAATTATGAAGACCGAACGTAGTTACAATTTCAACACTCCCTCTTAACTAGGAAGGTATTCATAATCATTGATCAGGGTATTCTCAAGTTGAAGACTTCTATAAGAAAGGATTTGGATTGATAAGCATCAATGATGATAATATCATCATAACCAGCATTGTCAAATTACCAAGGCCTTGACAAGTAAGCTCTATCTCTCCACTAGATCAGAGCACAATGCTGGGAGGTATTCAATAGGACATCACAACACCTCTATGAGGAACATACTCCACCTAGGTTCACCAAAGTATGTCCTCACAAGACGATTTCCAAATCCATTGTCACAATACTTAACACAAGGAAATGTCGGTCCTCCGCACCATTTTTATATCAGATCAATGTATTTGGCTTAGAGTTGTTAGTCCTGGTCACTGTACAGAGCTCAAGAATTTTGATCCATGATGCTTATCCAATCGAGTCATCCACCATTCTCCTTACTTGTGTTCATGTACTCGATTTATGGTTGTTAGTCCTAGCCATAGTACAAGACACATTGAGAACAAGGTGTCCACCCTCACTCCCTCTCAAACAGGGAGGAGATATCTGCAAGCCCAAACTTGTCTCAAAAATACTCATCCTCTCCCTTAGGAAGGGACTTCATCAACGCATCGACTACTTGTTCGTCCGTGGAGATCCACCGTAGCCTCTCGGCATTTATTCGCACTATATTTTTGATTCATAAAGTGCTTCGACCTTCCATGAAAATCAGGTTTTCTAACCATCTTTATAGAGTATCACAATCAAATCCAGCACGGCGTCCAATAGTCCATTAAACATTTTACAAAGCCAAATTACTTCATAGCTAATTGTACAAACTACCATATTTTCTACCTCCACAATGAAACAGAATTTTGCTTCATGTTCTTGCAAAAAACCATACCAAATCCCAACCATCAGTAGTATCTCTACTCATCATCAGTACTGCTAAATTAATCAATGTATCCTCAAGTCCCAAGTTGTAGTGTAAGATCCTTCATGTCAAGTTCTACTTCTAGCTCCTTTTGAAGTCAATATTTCTTCCTTTGATTCATGTGTCCTTCTTTCCAAAATACGAGGTCTACACGAGGCTCCTTCAAAATTTGGGGTAACTCTCTAACTAAGGCAATCATCTTAACATGATCCTTTCCCTTTTACTGGGAGATCCTTCTTGCTTCCATGTTGTCATTTGGTGGATGCTAGATTTTGACTGCTCTAATACATACTTCAAACTACTCCCTTTTTCTGCATTCACATCTTCTATGATTCAAAAAAGTCCTCGTGCTTTGTTACATTCTTCCAAATATACTTGTGAAATCTTGTCATTGACCTGCCAACTTTATTAGGAAGCTATGGAAGAATAAATATAATTAAGCAAAGTGCAAAAGATTATCCAAAAATAAATACAATAGCAACAATAGTAACCAAAGAAAGGAGATGTAGAGCACTTACCTTTTGAGAAGTGAATCAGCTCCCTCTTAATCTTGTACTTCTTGTAATCATCCTAGTCCTCATATCAGCGTGATACCATTTCTTTCATTCTCCCATTAGGGCTTACAAACCCTAGATGCTTCAATATACGAAATGCCATTTATATGCTTTCTATATTAGAGATGGAGTTCATCAATGCTTTCGATTGACTTACTCAAATTGTATCACAAAATTTTGACCTACATATGCAAGGAGAGAATATGTAATGTTCCTAATTAGGAAATACAGTTAGTATCAAATATATGCACTAAATTATAGCAAGGGAATTCACACACGTAAGTACAAATTTACACAAGCAAGTATAAATTAGTAAACCATAGACAATCTGAGCCATTTTATTGAATTTCAAGTTGGAACCGAGTAAAATGGAATGAAATCATAGAACCTAGGCTTGCTACTGCAAGCATGCAATACCCAGGTGAGAAATTAAGTAAAATCTCCCATTGAAATTGCCCAATGTATCCAAACGCATTGCCCAGAAATTTTTGTTGTTGTTGCTACTGCTGCTAGAGGCAAACTGTGATATTAACCCTCAAAATTGTTCCAAAAGTTCTAAAAAATTACAGAGGCTCCTAACACCCTGTTGACCACTACGTGTCAACTTCCCAGCAGTACACCCCCTTTTCTTCGCAAAAAGGGATAGCGCTTGATCGACATGTCCGTGCCATTTGACAGTCATCGACAGCTTGATCAATCTATGTTGTAAACCCAATCTGCATGTGTGAATTGTAAATGATCTTAGCAGATATTAGTCATGTATGTAAATTGCCTAGGTGGACCTAACTTTTTAGTGATAATCTACGTTCCGGAAGGTTTTTCGTCTCACCGATCCATGATTGGCAGAGTTTTCCTTCAACCTAACCCCAAAGCCGGAATGGATTTTGTCATTATAATCTTAGGAGAATCCTAGTGTGTTAATCTGCTAGATTATAGTTGTGTTGCAGAACTGGGTGGTTTATGAGGGTCTATGTCAAATGGGTTCTCCCCCTTGAGATGTAAAGTCATGATGTAAAGTGTCTTGAGGGTTAGAAAATGTTTTAATCCCCTCATAAGTCCTAAGTCCTAGGTCCTAGGTGATTTTTCCAAAGGCTAAGTTCGAGGATCCATTTAAAAAAAAAAAAATTAAAAACAAAAAAAATATAAAAATAATATATATATATATATATATATATATAAAATAAAAATAATAAAATAAAATAAAAATAATAAAATAAAGTAAAAAACTTAAAAAATAATAAAATAATAATATTTTGAGTAAATAAATGCAGAATTTCAAATTTTTTAATGCATTAAAAATTCGACGGATGAGATTAAAAGATATCTTGATCCTCATCGACGGTCGAGATCACTTTGACACGGATCACTCGAACTAGCTGTTGGGAATTTTTCCTTTAAATAGGGTGCTAGGGGTCATTTGAGATCAGATTGGATCTGAGAGTCTGGTGCTAAAGAAAGCTCTCTTGTAGTCATTTTTTGCGCAATAAAGAAGACTTTGGGGTTAAAAATCTTGCTGGTGTTACTCTTCTGAAAATGTTGTAAGATTGTTCTATTTGTTCTGCATAATTTTATTTTCAGCCATTAATGATAGCTTAATAAAGATTGATCTAGGCACAGGTATCTTGTCTGATCTTTAGGGTTTGAATGATAGTTTAGATTCTGAAATATAGTGGCAGGTATCTCCATTTGATCTGGGTTTCACTATCGTTTTTTCCCTCTATGTTAATGGTTGGTTGTAAGCTGTGCAGGAAATCTTAGTTTTCAGGTTACCGGGCGTTAGGGGAAGTTCTCGGCTGAACCAGCCAACTCCCGGATTGTGTTTTCTGAAAGAGCCCAGCCAGTTTTTGATCCCGGGCTTATCATTCGAAATATTTTTTATGAATGCATGCAGGGTTTTCTGAAGCGTTTTACATTAAAATTAAATTCTGATAATATTACTGTGATTATTGATAAATCTGGCTATTTTAAGAGCCTGCAAATTGTAAATACTGTAAATTTCTTGCTGGGTCTAGGGTTTTAGTTTCATTTGCTGCACATATTATTCCTGGTTTTTGTTTTCCCATTGCAGGTTGCAAGCACAGGCTTTGAGTTTTTTTTTAGGATTTCATCAGGCAATCTCAAGCACTCTGCCATCCGGGGTTTCATTTTTGCAGGGATATTCTCCAAAAAAAAGATTTTTTCAAGTTTTCTGGCGAAATCCGAGGGTGTACGTTGGTCTCAGTCCCAGAAAGTCAAGAGAAAAACGCATATATATATACAAGGGAAAAGACTGCATACTTTCCAGCTTGCAAAACCCTCTTGTCAGTCTACTGTCAACGCATCTTCTTCCTAATCCTCCCTCCTCTTCCCATTTCTTTTCTGTTGCGGTTCCATTCATTCCCGCGCTCAAATTAAAGCCTGCAAGTAAATTAAAATAATCGTGGCATCCCTATCTGCCTGCGTCTGATCCTTTTCTCATCTCCACGCAGTAAAAAATCACGTCTGCAAGTCGAAATCCATCATCTGAACTGTGGAACCTGCGTCCTACGTTGCCCAAGCCGCAAGCCTCTTTCTTCCTCTCCAAACGCATTTTTTTTATTCTTCGCCGCCGTCCTGATTCGACCTTGCAAACCTGCATGAGCCTTTTTTCCTTCCACGCTGCTCCTGCATTCACTGTTCCGCTGTCACCTATAAAAAACACGTTTTTTTTAAATATACACGGGCCAGCGATTACGTCGGACAAAAATTTGTATGGTAAGCTGGGTTTATCGACCTTCATTTTGCCTGCGTAATGTGTGGATCAAGCTCCATCTGTGCCTCAGGCTTCCGTCGACCTGCGCAGCACCAAGTAAACTCATCGACTTCATCGACTTCCTTTCGGTTGCTTACTGTGAGTCTCGACTTGATATGCAGGCGTAGTTTGATTTTTTTTAAATAGATTTGAGTTTTTTTTGTTTGGAAACGTCAATTTTCAGAGTTAGGGTAGCGTGTGATTTTTTTTTTTTAATAGATTTGTGTTTTTTTTTGGATACGTCAATTTTCAGAGTTAGGGTAACAAGTGATTTTTTTTTTAATAGATTTGAGTTTTTTTGTTTGGATACGTCAATTTTCAGAGTTTTTTTTTTTTTTTTCTGGATAAAGACTATTCTATTAAAAAGATAAAAAGAAAAAATATTTACAGAGAGGATTAAACCTCTGAGGGGGCCGTAGCCTGCCCATCGCCAAAAAGACTATTGCAGGTAGCAAGCTGCATTCCTTTTACAAAAATGAGAGTTTTAGAAGCAAGAATTGTAGTGAGCTTGAGAGACCAAAAACTAAACTGTTCTATAGGTGATCGAAGCTTCAGAAGTAGCTGATCACTTACAAAAAAGCTATCCTTTAAAACTGCTATTACAAAAAGATTCAAAACCAAACTTTCGACCTGAAGACTGTAGTATTTCATGCTGATATCAAAAGAAGCCGGAGACATGCACATAATGAACCATGGGAACTTAACACGAGTACCAGAAATCAAAAGAGGGATTGCTGTCATGACACTAGAGCCAGAAGTCTTTAAACCTGCGGAGGAGAGCCTGTCGCGTCCACGTTTGCCTGGTTGGGGGAGCCAATCCAGGTCACCATTACATTGTCTTCAGCTTCCATCATACTGCCTTCTGGAGGAAGAACAAGATTCAGAACGCTTCCAGAGAGGCGCGCTGGTTCACAAGCAAGAATTTGCTCTTGTGGTGAAGCTGGCTAGGGTTGAGGGTCTTCCTGAAGGCCATCCTCGTGCTGCACGGAAGTGTCATTGAGGACAACTCCAGCCATGTCGCCCTAAAAGTCACTTGAATTCTGAGACTGAGATTGAGCTCTGGAGGTTTCATCCGAGCTTGTAAGCTCATCTTCCTCCTCCGAGAAGATAACAGTAATAGTGGCTGAGATTAGAGGCTTATTGAGCCTACTTCTGAACTTGAACCGGGTAGTTTGAAAGGAGCTATTCAGAGAGGGCCGAGAATGATCAGAGGGCGGAGAGGATGGAGAGGCAGAGGCTAAAGGAGTGATGCGTTGAGGGGCAGAGCCACCACGACCCCGAGAAACTCCACGAGAACCTGAATTACTTCCACGCCGGGGGACGCCGCGTCGACGAGCCATTACAGGGTGCGCAGGCAGCTTGGGTGAGTAGGGAGACCGAAGCTGGGGGTAAGGCGACCAGACACAGGCTGAATGGACCCAGTTAAAGGACCAGACACCTGCGTGATAAACCCAATTGCTAGAATCGCCACAGATGGAGTAGACTAGGTGAAGAAACCAAGCACAGGCAGAATGAACCCCGTGAGTGGACCAGACACTGGCTGAGAAGACTAAATCAATAAACCAGACACAGGCGGAGAAGACCAAATCAATAGATCAGACACAGGCAGAGTGAAACAGGTTAAGAAGCCAGAGGGGCTTCCATATACCCTGAGCTGCGCAGGGGTGCTGAAGGCATAACGAGCAGAGGAAAACCAGATTGCAGATGTCTGAAAAACTCGTATCGAACGAGCCGTGATTAAAGCACGCCATGATTAAATCCCTTGCCTGAAGATCTCGAGTCGAATGAACCATAAATGCTATGACCAGAGCCTTGATATCACATACCGTGAACTGCTGGATCCGTCCAAGTGTGTGGACAGCTGCCTCTGTCGCATGCATTGCAATTAACACGCAGTTATTACACCCGCATCCGGGTGTGTATCTTCCTTCGAATGCATGTCATTTTTTACAATGGTATGGAAGTTGGAGAGTTGGTTCTCTGATGCTATGCTGGAGAGAGGGCCTTCGAAGAATTCCATTCCGGTGTCCACTCCTAAATTAGCAAGAAAGTCCGCCAGCTTGTTCCCTTCCCGTCTGATGTGTTTGAAGGAGATTGCTTGGTGATGAGAAAGCCATTGGTTTAGAAGCTCAAGTCTTGGAGCCATTCTCCAGCTGCTGCTGACTTTGTGAATGGGGGATCCTTGCATAAGTTTTGAGGCCATATCGATGATAATTTGGGAGTCCCCTTCAACAATTAGAGGAAAGAAACCTCTTTCTTGCGCAAGATTAAGCCCTCTCCATAATCCTTCCAATTCCGCTGCATTGTTGGTGTTCCAACCTTTTGAGCCAAAAAATGTTAGAAGGGGAGTGCCCTGATGATTTCTGAAGGCTCCGCCAAATCCTGTTTTCCCAGGATTACCCCTCGAAGCTCCGTCAAAGTTAAGTTGAAACACGTTGATTGGCGGCAGAGTCCATCTTGCTGGAGGATCATGATACCTTGAGGAATTGTTAATAGAAGAGAGCGGATGATCTAAGTGAATCTTCCAGTTGTCCCAGATAGTTTGTTCTTGCGGGATTGATGGGAAGTCTTCTTGGGACCAGGCTTTAATAGACAAGGTTTCTTTAATATTTTGGTGCAATCCAGTCCATATCTGCTCAATCGACAGTGATTGATCTTTAAAGATTCTTCTGTTTCTCTCCTTCCATATATTCCACATTAGTAACCCCGGAATAAGCTGCCATAGTGTGTTTAAAAGTTTGCTTTGATATGGCTCTTAGCTCCAAGTGCGAAGAGTGCCTTTAATGTCCCCATGTACTATGCCTTCCTTTTGACAGCGGAATGTAACCTTTTCCCACAATTTCCTTCCTAGCTGACAGGTTTGCATTAGATGTAATGCTGATTCCTCTTCCTGTTTGCAGTTAGGACATATGGAGGGCCCAGAGAAATTCCTTTTCCTGAGGTTGTCCCATGTGAGAATCCTGTTATGAGACAGAAGCCATAGAAAAGTAGACACCTTCGGCCAGATAGATGAATTCCAGATCTTATCCCATAAATTATCTCTGATTATCCTGTCTTTGATAATGATTTTGTATGCTTCTCTGGTGGTGAAGGTGCCCTTCTCCTCATATCCCCACCTGAGAATATCCATTCCTGCCGATGATAGGATTTTTCGTTTTTGAAGTTCTGAGGAAAGAGAAAGTTGAATTTGCTCCGTGTTGTGCGGTATTATATGACTAGCTTCTTTCCACTTTCTGTATTCTTGTGTAGAGAGTGAGTCCCAAAATTGACTCACCTTATCATACTGATTTATATCTTGTTCTGGAAGGTCAGGGAGAGTGTCTCTGAGATTTGGAAGCTGCTGCCATGAGTCTTCCCAAAACCGTGCTGTGTTGTCGTCCTTCACATCCCAGAAGCTATGCTTTTGTATTAGATTTCGATGTTGAATGGCTGAGTTCCAGATGACTGAACCTTTACTTACTTCTGACATTCTGATTCTATCCTCTATGGGTGTATTGCTCGCATATTTCGCTGTCCATAGGGAGGCCCAAGGAGTGCTGGGATTTGAGAGCCATCTCCACCAAATTTTGGCCCCCATTACCATATTGCTGTGTTCTGGGTCTCTTAGCCCAATACCTCCAGCTTTCTTTGGGAGACAGACATTCTCCCATTTGACCAGAGCCCACTTTCGATTTGGACCTGAATTACCCCATAAGAAATTGCGCTGAAGCTGCTTTATTGCTTTGAGAACCCACTTAGGTGCAGCTAGAATAGAAAAAAGGTAAAGAGGCATGGAATGAAGAACAGCTTTAATGAGCACCAACCTGCTGGCCATATTAAGAGCTCTGTGGGTCCATAGGAACAGTCTGGCTTCAAGTTTTTCTAAAAGGTCTTTCCAAGAGGAATGCTTGAGAGCAGAGGCAATTAAGGGAGCGCCCAGATACTTAGAAGGAAGGGAAGCAATGGTGAAGCCTAGAATGCGGGCAATGGCTCTTTGGGTGGGGGGAGGAGTATTAAAGAAGAATATCTGAGACTTAACTTTGTTAATGAGGGCTCCTGAAGCATCAGAGAAGTTTGAAAGAATGGATTTGAAGGAACGAGCTTCTTGAACAGAAGGATGACCGAAAAGCATATTATCATCCACGAATTGCTGGTGAGAAAAGGAGGGAGCATGGTGGAAAGCGAGACCTTTGAGGCTTTGAGAGAGGAGAGCCGATTTGATGCTGCGTCCTAGACCTTCAGCTAAGATGACAAACAGAAAGGGCGAGAGTGGGTCTCCTTGTCTAATACCCCTAGAGGGACGGAATGTGGGCGACGGGATGCCATTAATGAGAATAGAGAAGAACGAGGAGGATAAAAGATTACTGACCCATCTAACCCAAGAAGGGGCGAAGCCAAAGGCATTAAGGATTTTTGCATATAAGTCCAACTTATACTATCAAAAGCCTAAGATAAGTCAATTTTGAGTAACATACCTGGTTTTTTTGAATGCTTGAGGGAGTGGATTATTTCATGAGTTAAAATAATTCCATCCGTGATCTGCCGTCCTTCTACATATCCAGATTGTTCTGGAGAGATAATAAGGGGAAGCAAAGGCTTCAATCTGGAAGCTATAACCTTGGAGACAATTTTGTATATGATGTTGCACAAAGCAATCGGTCTGTATTTGTCCGGAGTATTGGATTCCTCTGCTTTGGGGATTAGTGCAATAAATGTTGCATTCAGACCTGGATACATCCATCTTAAAGTACGTGATTCTTCCACGACCTGCCACACTTCCCATTTTACTAAATCCCAGAAATGATGAAAAAAGTTTGAGGTGAATCCATCTGGTCCCGGCGCTTTCCCTGCTTTTAGCTGATGCACAGCAGTCTCAACCTCTTGAAGGCTTGTGGGCTTGAGAAGGAGAAGATTATGATCCTCGGTGATTAATTTGGGAATATGTCTCATGACTTTATCAATGGCCTCTGTTCGATCTATGTTAGGTTCTTGATTCACCTTTTTGAAGTAATTGAGGAATTCCCGTTCAATGCCTTCATGGGTTTCAATTTTACTTCCTTGCTCATTTTTGATATGGGAAATTTGATTGTTCATTCTTCTTTGCACCGTAGTTTTGTGAAAGAATTTCGTATTCTTTTCACCATCCTTCAGCCATCTAACTCTTGATTTTTGCCTCCAGAGAGTTTCCTCCTGTAAGGCTCTTTCAAGGATTTGATTTTCTATGTACTGCTCTTTCTTGGCTAGCTCTTCGGAGCGTCCTTCTGTGATCATCCTTTGCTGAATGATTTTCATTTCGTGATTGAGGGTTTCCTGAGCTTTGAAGATGTTGCCAAAGATGGATTGGTTCCATCGTTTAATTTCCCCTTTGAGATATTTCAGCTTCCGTTGGAATATAGACATTTTAGTGCCATCCGTAGGATTGAATTTTAACCAAGATGCTCTGACAAATTCATTAAATTCAGGATGAGATAACCAAAAAGCCTCAAACCGGAAGGGGCGCCTAATACTGCAGCCAAGTCGATTCCAATGGAGGGCTATTGGCCAATGATCAGAGCCTGAGACAGGAAGGATAGAGGAAATGAATTCTCCTCCTAGGTGAACTGCATTATCTGATATCAGAAATCTATCAAGACGAGAGGCTATTTGCATTGGTTCTGCCCTCTTGTTGTTCCAAGTGAATAGGTTGTTATTTGAAGGGAGATCAATCAGCCAGTTGTTAAGAATGAAGTCTTTTAATATGGATCCATCTCTATTGATTCTGCATCTGCCTCCCTTTTTTTCCTCCATTGTTGCTATCATATTGTAGTCACCTCCGGATATCCATAACGGGTGCATCCTCTCTGTGTTCAGCTGCGTCAAGGTATCCAGAATTTCAACTTTGTGCAGGGTTTCTTGAGGGAAATACACATTTGTCATATGGCCGTAGATATTGGTGCCAATTATGTGAAATATAGCTTGAATGAAATTTTTATTTGCATGTATGTTGTTCAGTTGAATCACTCGTGCATCCCAGAGCACTGCAAGTCCTCCTGACGCACCCTGAGCATCAACAGCTGTTACTAACCCTCCTGGCCAGGCCTTTGCTGCTATTTTTTCCAAGACTGTCGAGTTACATTTTGTTTCTTGCAGAAAGAGAATGGTAGGTTTTTCCTCCATGAGCATGTTTTTTAGTAATCTTCCTTTTCTTGGGCTATTGAGCCCCCTAATATTCCATGAGATCAACTTCATTGAGAAGGCTTGGGGTTAGCATTGAAGTACTTGGTTAACTTGGCATATCGGCCTGATTCTACCAACACTTCTCCTATCTTGATGGTTCTCTCCAGAGTGGTCTTCCTTCCCCGTTTTTTACTATCTTTGGTGATGAATTTCCCATCCCATTGGCTACCAATTTGAACCCCTAATGAGTATTTTTTTTGGGCTTTATTGAGGACTGCCACTAGATTATCCACTTGTCGATCAGGTATTTTGTCGAAGTTTCCCGTTTTACAGGCCTGTTCTAAGCCTAGAATATCCAGCTCGCCAATATCTATAGATTCCGTGTCCTCCTCCATGATCTGAGGTTCTTGAAAGTTTCCATCGCTTTCCTTCTCGTCTTCTATATTGCGATTGGTACCATCTATATCCATTCCAATGAAGCTCCCGGTTTTTGAAGCAGTTTTAAGATGATTATCCGATTGTTCTGCTACCTTTTCCCCTGTCTTCGATTGAGATCCTTCAATCTTTTCCTGACTGGTTTCTTTTTCATTGGAAGGTGTGTTATCTGGATCCTGCATGTCTTCATTGGCTAAGGCTGCAAAGCTATTGCTTGTCGAGGGTTTTGATGGGTCAGCCGGAGGAATCTTTGTAGAGACTGCTGTTTTTTTATTTCCTCTTCTGCGATTCAGCACTTTAGTGAAACCATCCGGCGTTGGATTTTCCGGGTCCATTTGAAATGAGGGCTTACTATTCAGCGGGCAGTCTCTATAGAGGTGTCCTAAATCATGACATTTCCTGCACCTAAAGGGTACATGCTCATAATCAATCAACTGTATCCATTCAACATCTTCATGAAAAAGACTTACCGTATCAGGCAGAGCTTGTTTAAGGTCCATGTAGACACAGATCCGGGCGTATGAGGTGTATCTATGCGTCTTTGTTTCCTCTGCTACCTTGACGAACTCGCCCAGAACATTACCAATCGCCTTGAGAGATTCCTCTTCCCAGTATTCCAATGGTAGAGAATACAGCCTGATCCACACCGGTGCGCAACTTAGGTCTTCCTTATCTGGATTAAAACGTTCGATCCATTCTTTGAGAAACAGTCCCGCAGAGTTAAAGAAGTAAGGCCCTCCATCTAAAACTTTGTTTCTGTCTTCCAGGCAGTTGAAGACTGCAGTAAAAAACCCTTTAGGCCCTAGATGCAAGGTTATGTGTCCTTTTGGATGCCATTTGACATTAATCCAGGCTCTCAACGCTTTCTCATTTGGCCATATTCCAATGAATTTGCCAATGAGGGCATGATCTCTCATATACTGTATTCTGGCATTGATGTGATGGCTGGGTAACTCTACTTTTGGCCTATGCGTGGCAACTGGCTTGCATGTGGAAGAACTGACTTTAGGCTTATCTTTCTGTGCTTGTTCAGTATTTGCCTGCTGGCTGCTGGCAGCGTTTCCGTCATTGTGCCCTTTTTCACTGTCTGAGTCCTCGATCAGGCTTTTCTGGTTGTCGTTTGTTGGAGGAGGTGCCCCTCCTTCCCCCTGAGGGGGGTTCATGATTTCCGTCAGCCAAAACCCACGGATTGGAACCTAATAATTTGCCGTGTTTTGCAAAGGATGATCGCTGTCAGGAGCGCCTGCCGTAGCAGGTATCTGTTGAAACCCTAAGTCGAGTTGTAGAGCGCCTCGTGACCTCTCCTAGATCGATCACGTCAATTTTCAGAGTTAGGGTAACGAGTAAATTTTTTTTTGGGGGGGTTTAATTTTAAGTTTAGCATAAAAACTTCTTTAGGATTTTAGATTTGGTTATATTTAAAAAAAAAAAAATATATATATATATATATATATATATATATATTATAAAAAACATAAAAAATTTCCTTCATTAAAGTTTAGGTTTCAGATTTTATTTTAGATTTGATTTTTATAGTTTTAGATTAGATTATATTAGATTTTATTTTTCATTTTTTTTAGTTTTGTTTTGAGTTTAAAGTTTTAAAAATCATAAAAATATAAGGAAAAAAAAAAAAAATTAGACTTTAGTTAGCATTTTACTTTTGTTTAATTTTTAGATATAAAAATAAAAGAAATTAAAATTAAAATTAAAAAATAGTTTCATTTTTTTATTTTTTTTGTGTGAGTTAAGTTTTATTTTAGGACTTAAATTCAGTTTTTGTTATAGTTTAGTTAAATTTTATTTTATTAAAAATTCATAAAAAATTATAAAATTATAAAAAAGCAAAAAAGGGTTTCTTTTATTTAATTTAGATTTTTTTTATTTTAAATTTTGTTTTATTTAAAAAAAAATATAAAAAAAAATAAATAAATAAATAAATATATATATATATATATATATATATATATATATATTTGGAAATTTTTTGCCAATTTCAGTCTTGGCTCGGGAATTTCTTAGGTTTCATCTTTTATGCTGAGGCTAAAATTTTGACGTGGGAATTAGTGTTTAACATGATTCAATGTTCATCTGAAGATTAACTGCATGAATGTGATCTCTGGTTAATGTTTTACGTGATCTTTCGAAATTTCAATTGCTGGAGTATCATTTAAGCATTTTCTCGCATTTGATAAAAATTAATTTTTGTTTGAATGGTTGCTCTACATGGTTTCTATTTCTGCAGCATCTGATAATTAATCGTTTAAACATTAAATCCACGAGGCACTGGTCTATTAACTTAATAAAATCAATTTAGTGCTTGTTTCTTCGTGTCTCCCAACCCAACTGGTCGCCAGTTGGTCTTCATCACCTCATAGGGTCTACCCCCCTTAGCCGCGGGAGACAGTACTAAACGGAGAGATCGGGGATCAGAGTGATAGCCCCCGGTCTGAGCGTTGCCGTGACAATCTGTGCGACAACACACCCCAACCAACAAAACCCAGAAATCTTTTGGGCTAATTCCAATTGACCTGGAATGCCCAAAATAGTGCGAAATTCCCAACTAATGGGTTCTGCAACTAGCGAAAAATCTCTGCTGCAAAATAGCTCGAATTTCCTCCCTCAATTTGTCTGAAATTCCTCTGCAAAATTCCTCCAAAAATAAGTGTGAAATCCCAACCCAACTCCTGCACAAAATTTCCACTCCAAACCTCTGTGTTGTATGGTGCCCAGAAGACCCCTGCGCAGGCCCTAGAGAGAAAAATTTAGTCCTCCGAGTAACAATGTTCTTAGCCTGAGAAATCTCCAAGGGCAACTTGTCCTCCACTAGGCAAATTCTCCAACCAAAAATCCACCAATTGCCTGCTCTCCTAAGCTCCACGAATTTCTCTTTTGTGTCCTCCTAGAACTCACACCCGTTGAATGATCACTATGAATTGGCCCTCCAAATGTCTGGATTCAGCTCTCAAATCCTCTTCTAGAGTGACACTTGAACTTCACCGAAGAATAGATAGAATTCCCGCTTGGAAATTCATTGTGCTAAACAACATTGGTTGATTTGGCTAAGTAGCTCAAGAAAACTCTCTAGTTCTGAAATAAAATTCCAAAAGATGCAAAAATGACGCTCCTCTCTCCTTTTTATAATTGTTGCTCCCCTCTTCCTTGTGGGCTTCACTAATTCGACCCTCCTCATTTCTTTCCTTATGGTTTGATTTTTCCTAAGGGGGTTCGATTTCCTTTTTTGAGTGGTCCCCACAACCCATTACCACTTTAATTTATCTTTTCTCCTAATTTTAGCCTTCTTTTCTCTCGAAAAATTAAATTGTGCCTCCACAACCCACTTTTCCTAAGTTTATATGCCAAAATATTTATTAATCGCCAAAATTGCAAAATTGAGAATTCTCCTTAGCAAAATTATTTATTGGGGACATGACAATCCTCCCCTCCCAAATGTTGCTTGTCCTCAAGCAACTGCAATGTTGGATGTTGTAGAACCTGTTCTCCCTCCCAAGTGGCATCCTCCTCTGGTAGGTCCTTCCACCTGACAAGATACTCTCTGATAGTCCTGTTCCTGAGCCTCCTCTCCCTCTCCTACAAGATGGCCTTAGGTATCAAAATCAAGTGTCCCTCATCATCCAAGGTTGGCAACTTTGCAACAGTTGTACCCTGTTGTCCCAAGGCCTTTTTCAGGCAAGACACATGGAACACATTATGCACCTTGCTCCCTGGTGGAAGTTCTAGCTCATAAGGCCACCTTTCCAACTCAGGGATGTCAGGGAGCGCCCCCCCCCCCCCCCTCAAGAATGCTCCCGGAGCACACTCCAAGCGGGAGCGCATCGGGAGTGACCCTGAGAGCGCGCTCCCTAAACAAAAATTTGCTCCCTTCCATAGAGGGAGCTATTGAAGATTGGAAACAAAATTTTTTGAGTGGGGCAACCTAATGTTCAAGTCTATGGCCCTAGTGTTGATATGTAGTTCATGGTAAAAATGAAAGATAAAGGAGAATGTCACTTTTACTTAAATTTTTAACATTACCATGAAATGACTTAGGATGTTTGAGAGTGGTTTTAACCTCATTGGATTTCATATGGAGAAAGTAGAATTTTATATCTCACTCAAAATCCAACAGACTTATCATTTTTCAGGATTGCGGAGATTGCAATGTTTCCATTGGATTTTGTCATGTACTAGGGTATGGAACTTGTATTTAATCAAGAGCACCAAGCCCTCTATGTGGGGGAGACTCCCAATAATCAAGAGCACCTAGGGTACTAGGGTAAGGAACTTGTATTTAATCAAGAGCACCAAGGTTGTTCGACTATGCAGAAGGAGACTCCCAATAAAGCACGAGACAAGAAATTTGAAATTTCTTGTGGCAAGTGGGTCAAGCAATAGATAACAAATTGACTTGTTTTTTCTAGTTTCTAGTACATTTTATAACTACTTACTCTTTCATATTTATTATGGTATTTTTTGTAAACAATATATGACAGTTTAAGTTTGAAGTTTGAAGTTGGCATTTATAACTCATTAGTAATGAATTAGGAATATGATATTTCATGAAAGTTGAAAGCTGAAACATTTCATTTCATGTTAGATATTCTTTGTTATAGTTTGGTTACTTGGTAATGGTAATGGTTACAAGTACAAGTTACAACTTTCGTGATCAATGATGATAAATGTTATATATTGAATTTTGAAAGCGTGAAACTTTAAGATTGATGAATCACGATACTCGATATGTTGTATGTTACTAACTTGTGGAGGGGGTTGATGAAGATTATAACTTCTAAATGATTGATGTTATATGGTTCAATCCATGTTTTTATGTTTTTTATATCTAATTCGTCATTCTACATGCTTTTGTTGGCATATATGCATCAAAATATACAAAGATATATATTATTTAAAAATTCGCTCCTGAACCAGGAGCTTTTGAAAATGTCACTCCCCGCTTCTGCTCCCAAGTAACCTTGCTCCAACTTGTCGAATCACCATGTACAGCCCAATAAATCATAGTTTGAGGTTCTCATCTCCCTTCTACTTCATTGTAGACTGTTTGTACGACTCGAGACACAAAAAAACTAAGTCTCCAACCTCAAAATGCTTCTCCACGCGATGCCTATCTACATACATCTTATGTTGGTTCTGCATTGTCTACAAGTTTTCTTTGAGATCCCTTAGGACCTCTTGCCTCTCCTGTATCCAATCCTTTGCCCCAGGGGCTCTACTATCTCCAAAATCATGTCAACAAATGGTAATGCATCATAACCATAAAGGGCACGGAAAGGTGACATACTAATGGAAATATGGTGAGTGGTGTTGTAGCAATACTTTCCCAAGTGAAGCCACTTCATCCATGCGCGTTTTTGCCCAGTCACACAGTTCCACAAATAACCCTCTAGCCATTTGTTCACAATCTTTGTCTGCCCATCTATCTGGGCGTGGTAGTTAGTGCTAGGAGTGAGCTCAGTGCACACCAATCTGAATAACTCTTTCCAAAATGCCGCCATAAATCTGTTGTCTCAGTCACTGATGATGGTCTTGGGAAGACCATGCAACCTGAATACCTTCTTGAAAAACAGCTCATTTATCTGTGAGGCTGACGATCTGGATGGGATAGCGAAGAAATGAGAAAACTTGCTCACTTTGTCCACCACCACATATATACAATCACGCCCCTACACAGTTGAAAGTCCGATGATGAAATCCATAGAGATGCTCTCCCATTTACACTCTGGAATCAGAAGGGGCTAGAGTAAATCGGTTGGATGTGTCTGCTCCCCCTTGTTCCTTTGACAAACATCACACTCATGAACATGCCTCAGAACATCCTCCTTGAGGCCTCTCCAAGTAAAACGCTCCCTGATGGTCCAATCGGTTTTGAAAAACCCCTGATGTCCAACTAATGGCGAATCATGAGCCGCCTACAGGATCTTCTTCCGCAATTGTGAGCCTAACACCAAATAGATCATGTCCTTGTAATAAATCACCTCATCCATCACTTTGTACCTGTAATTCCCGGCGGTACCATCCAAGATCTCACATGCATGTTGATCCTTGGAGTACTCCACCAATAACTGCGCCTTCTAACCCTGAGTGGTGTCCATCAGTGAAAGTGTCGCGACCTCCTCGACAAAGCATCAACTACTATATTATGCTTACCCTTGACATTCTCTATCTCAAAATCATAGGCTTGGATCTTGCTGACCCACTTCCACTGCCTCTCTTGAAGCTCTTTCTGCTCTAAAAAGAATCGAAGACTGTTGTGATCAGTCTTCACCTTAAACTTGTTACCCACCAAATACTGTCGGAATTTGGCCAGCACATGCATTATGGCCAACATCTTCTTATCACATATGGAATACAATCTCTCATGAGGTTGTAGCTTCCGGCTCTCAAATGCAATCGGGTGGCCTCCCTACATCAAAATTGCCCCAATACCCTCTCTAGATGCATCGCACTCCAACACAAAGAGCTGTGAAAAATCCAATAAAGCCAAGACTAGGCAACTACTCATCACCCTCTTCAATGCTCAAAATCCTCATATGCCACATCTGTCCATTCAAATGCTCCCTTCTTCGTCAAGTCTGTGAAACGTGTTGCCAACTGAGAGAATCCCTTCACAAACACAAACCACTTGTAGTAAGTACATATTCCCAAGAAACCTTGCAACTCCGTCACATTCATGGGTGCAGGCCAATCCAAAATGGCCCTGATCTTCTCCAGATGGACCCTAACTCCATCCTCCCCAGCCACATGTCCCAGATATAGCATCTTTGTCAATCCAAACTCACATTTAGAAATCTTGGCATAGAACTATTGCTCCTCCAAGATGTGCAAGACCACCTCCAAGTGCTACAAATGTTCCTCCCATATCTTGTTGTATATTAGAGTACCATTGAAGAATACCAACACAAACCTGTGTAGCTGCTTGTTGTACACATGGTTCATGCAAGACTGAAAAATAGTTGGTGCATTGGTTAGCCTGAAAAGCATCACCAAGAACTCAAAATGCCCATAGTGGCATCGGAATGCAATCTTCGAGATCTCCTGCTCTCTCACCTGAATCTGATGGTACCCCGAATGCAAGTCTATCTTAGAGAAGTATTTAGCTCTTCTAAGCTCATCCATCAACTCATCAATGTGTGGGATTGAGTACCTGCTCTTCAGTGTCTTCATGTTCAGGTCCCTGTAATAAATGCACATGTGAAGTGTCCCATCCTTCTTCACCAGCACAACTAAAGAAGAAAAGGGACTGGAATTGGGTATGATGTGTCCCAAGGTCAAAAAATCTCGTATCGCTTTTTCGATCTCATCCCAATATGCCTTGGGATGTCTGTAGCGAGTAGTGATGACTACATGCACACCCTCCTCTAGCGCTACAGTATGCTCAAACCCTCTATCTGGTGGACGGCCTGGAGGAATGTCCCCAAACATTGCTTGATACTTCTCTAGTAGTGTCAAGGTATTTGGATGTGGTTGTTGTTGCTTCCCTGCCTCTGAAATACGCAACTCTACTACCCACGCTATGTCCCCGTGTCTCAAATTTGCCTCCATCCTGTGGGCTGACATGGTTTGTGGCAGGTACAAATGCATGCCCCTCAATACTATTAGCTTCTCGTCCAACCTCATGAACTACACTCTGGAATCAAAAGGGGCTAAAGTAAATCGGTTGGATGTGTCTGCTTCCCCTTGTTCCTTTGACAAACATCACACTCCTGAACATGCCTCAAAACATCCTCCTTGAGGCCTCTCCAAGTAAAGCGCTCCCTGATGGTCCAATCGGTTTTGAAAAACCCCTGATGTCCAACTAATGGCGAATCATGAGCCGCCTACAGGATCTTCTTCCGCAACTGTGAGCCTAACACCAAATAGATCATGTCCTTGTAATAAATCACCTCATCCATCACTTTGTACCTGTAATTCCCTGCGGTACCATCCAAGATCTCACATGCATGTCAATCCTTGGAGTACTCCACCAATAACTGCACCTTCTAGTCCTAAGTGGTGTCCATCAGTGAAAGTGTCGCGACCTCCTCGACAAAGCATCAACTACTATCTTATGCTTACACTTGACATTCTCTATCTCAAAATCATAGGCTTGGATCTTGCTGACCCACTTCCACTGCCTCTCTTGAAGCTCTTTCTGATCCAAAAAGAATCGAAGACTGTTGTGATCAGTCTTCACCTTAAACTTGTTACCCACCAAATACTGTCGGAATTTGGCCAGCACATGCATTATGGCCAACATCTCCTTATCACATATGGAATACAATCTCTCATGAGGTTGTAGCTTCCGACTCTCAAATGCAATCGGGTGGCCTCCCTACATCAAAATTGCCCCAACACCCTCTCTAGATGCATCGCAATCCAACACAAAGAGCTGTGAAAAATCCAGTAAAGCCAAGACTAGGCAACTATTCATCACCCTCTTCAATGCTCAAAATCCTCATGTGCCACGTCTGTCCATTCAAATGCTCCCTTCTTCGTCAAGTCTGTGAAACGTGTTGCCAACTGAGAGAATCCCTTCACAAACACAAACCACTTGTAAGTACATATTCCCAAGAAACCTTGCAACTCCGTCACATTCCTGGGTGTAGGCCAATCCAAAATGGCCCTGATCTTCTCCTGATGGACCCTAACTCCATCCTCCCCAGCCACATGTTCCAGATATAACATCTTTGTCAATCCAAACTCAAATTTAGAAATCTTGGCATAGAACTATTGCTCCTCCAAGATGTGCAGGACCACCTCCAAGTGCTACAAATGTTCCTCCCATATCTTGTTGTATATTAGAATATCATTGAAGAATACCAACACAAACCTGTGTAGCTGCTTGCAGAACACATGGTTCATGCAAGACTGAAAAATAGTTAGTGCATTGGTTAGCCTGAAAAGCATCACCAAGAACTCAAAGTGCCCATAGTGGCATCAAAATGCAATCTTCGAGATATCTTGCTCTCTCACTTGAATCTGATGGTACCTCGAAAGCAAGTTTATCTTAGAGAAGTATTTAGCTCTTCTAAGCTCATCCATCAACTCATCAATGTGTGGGATTGAGTACCTGTTCTTCAGTGTCTTCATGTTCAGGTCCCTGTAATAAATGCACATGTGAAGTGTCCCATCCTTCTTCACCAGCGCAACTGAAGAAGCAAAGGGACTGGAATTGGGTATGATGTGTCCCAAGGTCAACAAATCTCGTATCGCTTTTTCGATCTCATCCCAGTATGCCTTGGGATCTCTGTAGGGACTAGTGATGACTGCATGCACACCCTCCTCCAATGCTATAGTATGCTCAAACCCTCTATCTGGTGAACGGCCTGGAGGAATGTCCCCAAACATTGCTTGATACTTCTCTAGTAGTGTCAAGGTATTTGGATGTGGTTGTTGTTGCTTCCCCGCCTCTGAAATACGCAACTCTACTACCCACACTATGTTCCCATGTCTCAAATTTACCTCCATCCTGTGGGCTGACATGGTTTGTGGCAGGTACAAATGCATGCCCCTCAATACTATTAGCTTCTCGTTCGGCCTCATGAACTACACTCTGGAATCAAAAGGGGCAAAAGTAAATCGGTTGGATGTGTCTGCTCCCCCTTGTTCCTTTGACAAACATCACACTCCTGAACATGCCTCAGAACATCCTCCTTGAGGCCTCTCCAAGTAAAACGCTCCCTGATGGTCCAATCGGTTTTGAAAAACCCCTGATGTCCAACTAATGGCGAATCATGAGCCGCCTACAGGATCTTCTTCCGCAATTGTGAGCCTAACACCAAATAGATCATGTCCTTGTAATAAATCACCTCATCCATCACTCTGTACCTGTAATTCCCTGTGGTACCATCCAAGATCTCACATGCATGTTGATCCTTGGAGTACTCCACCAATAACTGCGCCTTCTAGTCCTGAGTGGTGTCCATCAGTGAAAGTGTCGCGACCTCCTCGACAAAGCATCAACTACTATATTATGCTTACCCTTGACATTCTCTATCTCAAAATCATAGGCTTGGATCTTGCTGACCCACTTCCACTGCCTCTCTTGAAGCTCTTTCTGCTCCAAAAAGAATCGAAGACTGTTGTGATCAGTCTTCACCTTAAACTTGTTACCCACCAAATACTGTCGGAATTTGGCCAGCACATGCATTATGGCCAACATCTCCTTATCACATATGGAATACAATCTCTCATGAGGTTGTAGCTTTCGGCTCTCAAATGCAATCGGGTGGCCTCCCTACATCAAAATTGCCCCAATACCCTCTCTAGATGCATCGCACTCCAACACAAAGAGCTGTGAAAAATCCAGTAAAGCCAAGACTAGGCAACTACTCATCACCCTCTTCAATGCTCAAAATCCTCATGTGCCACGTCTGTCCATTCAAATGCTCCCTTCTTCGTTAAGTCTGTGAAACGTGTTGCCAACTGAGAGAATCCCTTCACAAACACAAACCACTTGTAGTAAGTACATATTCCCAAGAAACCTTGCAACTCCGTCACATTCCTGGGTGTAGGCCAATCCAAAATGGCCCTGATCTTCTCCTGATGGACCCTAACTCCATCCTCCCCAGCCACATGTCCCAGATATAACATCTTTGTCAATCCAAACTCACATTTAGAAATCTTGGCATAGAACTATTGCTCCTCCAAGATGTGCAGGACCACCTCCAAGCGCTACAAATGTTCCTCCCATATCTTGTTGTATATTAGAATATCATTGAAGAATACCAACACAAACCTGTGTAGCTGCTTGCAGAACACATGGTTCATGCAAGACTGAAAAATAGTTGGTGCATTGGTTAGCCTGAAAAGCATCACCAAGAGCTCAAAATGCCCATAGTGGCATCGGAATGCAATCTTCGAGATATCCTGCTCTCTCACCTAAATCTGATGGTACCCCGAATGCAAGTCTATCTTAGAGAAGTATCTAGCTCTTCTAAGTTCATCCATTAACTCTTCAATGTGTGGGATTGTGTACCTGCTCTTCAGTGTCTTCATGTTCAGGTCCCTGTAATAAATGCACATGTGAAGTGTCCCATCCTTCTTCACCAGCACAACTAAAGAAGCAAAGGGACTGGAATTGGGTATGATGTGTCCCAAGGTCAACAAATCTCGTATCGCTTTTTCGATCTCATGCACACCCTCCTCCAGCACTATAGTATGCTCAAACCCTCTATCTGGTGGACGGCCTGGAGGAATGTCCCCAAACATTGCTTGATACTTCTCTAGTAGTGTCAAGGTATTTGGATGTGGTTGTTGTTGCTTCCCCGCCTCTGAAATACGCAACTCTACTACCCACGCTATGTCCCCATGTCTCAAATTTGCCTCCATCCTGTGGGCTGACATGGTTTGTGGCAGGCACAAATGCATGCCCCTCAATACTATTAGCTTCTCGTCCGGCCTCATGAACTACATCTCTAACTTTGTCCAATCAATAATGACACACCCCAAAAAATATAACCACTAGACACCTATCACCACATTACTGTCCGGCACATCGACCACAAAGAAATGATTTGTCACCAAATAATTCCCCATGGTCAGGGTCAAGCTAGGAATGTATCTTGTGCATTGCATAGTCTGATCTCCTGGTACAAGCATTGAAAACCCCTCAAATGTCTCTGTGTGTATGCCTCTCCACTCCACCATCTGAGCATCGATAAAATTGCGGGTAGCCCCACTGTCCACTAGCACCGAAACATGTTGTCCCTGTACTGTGCCCTTGATCCGTAGTGTCAAGTACTTTGGAACTCCCAAAGTGAAGCAATAACCCCTCTAGTGAGCAAAAGCAGTCCTCCTCCCTGCGATGGTGGTGGTGGTAGCGATCCACCTCCCATGGACCGGGGTCCTCCATCTCCTATCTCAACCTCTTACTCAAACTCACCATGAGGCTCGCTATCTGATACAACTCGATGTAATGGGCCTTGCCCTTGGTGCACTTATGCCCCGGTGCCCATGGCTCCTTGTTAGTTTTTGTAGCATTGAATATGATATAGCCACGAAATTTGGTGGAGAGGCTAGAATATATGAGATCTCCAAAACCCAGAAATCGTTTATGGAGATTAAACCTAGAGATGACTTAATTAGATTATTAACCTAATTTTTTAATGTTTCCTAAGTCTAAACTTAGGAAAACTGGTTAATTAACAAGAATTAATTAAGTCAAGGTGAGAATTATCTAGAAACTCACACAGATCGATAGGAAATTAATTTGGGAGCTTGATTAAGCTCTAATCTTGGTCATTGGTGCTCCAACAGAGAATTATAAGAAGTCGATGGGTAGATGGAAAATACACCAATGCAAATACTCAATGATTTAGTTAATTCGATTTTCCAGTGCAGGTGATCCAGCAGGAGAAATTGAGTCAGAGGTCGAGTTGCAGGTGGTAGAGGGGAAAAGTAGCATATTTCTGAAGGAGTCTCCAATTCCAGAAGAGTCAAAAGAGAAGGTCGAAAATATTTCTCAAAAAGCAGCGTTGGGACTGCACAGTGCCTCGAGATAGACAGTTTGATTCAGCCAGAAGGAGAATCGATTCAGCGTCTAGAGGCAGGGAAAATTTCCAGGACGCTGGAAGTGATTCAGCGTCCAGAGGCAGGGAAAATTTCCACGAGGCTGGAAGAATCTCTTCCAGTGACAGTAACAGGTTAGACATCACATTAGAGGCAATTTCTGGGTAATACGTGTAGGGCCTATGCAGAAGGCTGACGCAGAGGGTTCTAGAGCCAGTTTTGAGGCTCAGTTTGTTGCAGGATTGCTTGAGGAGGAGGGTAAATTCCCTCAAATATTTTTCCCAGTATTTTTTCTCAGATAGAAATGCCAGTTTGGCGTCATTTTATAGTACTTAGAATGTATATTGTTGCATAAATAATAACACCCTCATCTACTGCACCTGTTTTCCCACATTGGGTTTTTCTCGGGACAATTGTCCAAAAATAACAGTGTCACAATTCTTGTGTATGTGCTAGAATTTCTCAATTTCCAATATTTTATTTTTCGGATGTTTTTTATGGTGAAAATTGCAGTTGTGATTTTATTCATTGTTTGTTGTAGCAAATAAACTGCATAATTAAATTTACAATTAGGAGAATATTTCCAGTTACTGCAATAGATGAAATTTTCACATGGTAATGGAGCTTGAGTGATCAGCCAGGAAGCTTAGAAGCGAAGGAAAGAATTTCGTTGCTCGGCGAGAGCAGCAAGCCGAAATTCCTAGAGGTGGTGCAGTTCATTGACAAGCAGGCCGAATTGCTAGGGCAGAAATTCGATTTTCAATTGCAGGGTTGCAAAAAATTCGAGTTGCCCGGGATAGTGATTCCAGCGGTCAGAGGGAGCAGCAACAGCTCAGATTTTTCACAGAGCAGACTTCTGGTTGAACGCAGAAGGTTTTGCAGCAGCATAATTGTTAATTTTAGGTAACAATGGTATGTTCTATGCTTAAGAGAAATTTTACTTAAATTTTCTTTATTAGCCCAATATCAATATCCAGTTTAGCAATCACATCAACATTATAGTAAAATGAAAATAGAACATAAACATAAACATAAACAGTAGAAGACAAGCGAAGCAAGAGGACACAAGATGTGGCACCAACCAGGGACAAACCCTAATGTGGAAAAACCCTTGATCAATTCTTTTTATAGTCTTCAATAGTTCAGCAGAGAGAGTTGTGTGAAGATGAGTGTGTCCAAATGAGGCTAAGTCATCTTTTATTTATATGCAACGTTGAGGATGAATAGACGTGACTGTTGGGCTTCTGATCCTACATAAGTTTGTTGGCCAACCTTGACAATTTGTCCATAATCAAATAAATTCATAACTTCATTTGTACATGCCAAAATGGATGATCTCTAAATCAATCCTACACCTCTCGGGGAGAGGAATCCAAGAAAAATACCAGTTGTTATAAATAAGATGACCCATGTGGAGTTTGGCCCTAGTTTCCAATTTTAACACTCCTTCCCAACTAGGGAGAACTCCATCTGCTAATCCATCTGCTCTGCTTTGTTGAACTATGAAGAAGAAGAAGTGATCGAGAATGTATCATACCATTCTCTACTGTCCCGAATCAGTCCCAATCAAAAGAGAGTGTCTCATACCACTCTTACAGGCCTGAAGTCAGTTCCCATTGATCCCAGATCAATATTGGTCATCCTAGCATAGGGAGTACGATAGTACATGATGCGTCCATCAGTAGTACTATGGTCCCTATCCTCATTTCCCTACTCATTGACCAAATGAGAGGTACTTCCAATGAGTCCCAGACTGCATGGGTAGGATGTCTTAGCAGGAGAAGGATGAACCACTCATTCTGCCTACATGTCGCCAAGGGGTATCACAGGGGAAGGTTGAACCACTCACCCTGTACACAACAAACCACTAGGGGAAGGTTGAACCACTCACCCTGTACACAGCAAACCACTAGGAGAAGGCTGAACCACTCACTCTATGGTTGCTCGCCACTCCAAGAAGTACCCCAAGCCCCGCGTAGCTCCCAGAGCTCAATGTCCATCTCATACAGGACCCTCATAAGAGAGTCTCTCCATGACTCCAAGTCGTTCTCAGAAGGCCAAGAATTTGACCTTCCCCAGGGGCTTTGTAAGAATATCAACGACCTGCTCATCAGTCCCAATGTGATGGAGCCTTATTGCTCCTCGTTCTACCATATCCCAGATAAAGTGGTACCTGATATCTATATGCTTGGAGCAATCATGAAACACAGGATTCTCTGATAATCAGATCCCACTCTAGTTGTTGCAAAAGATCACGGTGGTATCCATCACATGTCCAAACAGCTCACTAAAGAGCTTCTTCAACCAGACAACTTCACAGGAGGCCATACTAGCAGCTATGTATTCGCCTCGGAGGTGCTCAAGGCAACCGATTTCTGCTTCGTGCTCATCCAGGATACCAAAGCAGAACCCAAAGAAAAACAACATCCATAAGTGCTCTTGCGATTCACAACACTGCCAGCACAATCAACATCAGAATAACCAAGCAGCCTCACATTTCCAGCAATGTATCCCAGTCCATGAGTGATTGTGCCCCGAAGATATCTTGGAAGATTTTTGGCAGCAATCCAATGTATATGATGAGGCTCAACCATGTATTGGCTCAATGTGTTAACTGCAAAACATATGTCCAAACGGGAGTTCACCAAGAACATCAATGCTCCTATGAGTTGACGATACTCAGAAGCATTTCCCAATTCAGGTCCAACAGCACTACCACATAACTTCTTAAAGTTAAGTTCCATCGAAGTAGTCACAGGCTTGCAATCCACCATCCCATATTTTTCTAGTATCCTCACAACATATTTTCCTTGAGAGAGGAAAATTTTGCCTGCCTTTTGCCAGACCTCCAACCCTAGGAAATAGTGCATCGGTCCTAGGTCCATCTCAAATTCAGAAGCCAACTCCCTCTTACAATTGTGAATAAGAGGGTCTGCACCTATCAAAAAGAGGTCGTCCACATAAAGTACCAAAATGAGAGGTTTATCATTTTCTACCTTAAAGTAAAGGTTCGGATCCGCTTCACTTCTAGTGAATCCTAGCTTCATCAAATAGCTATCGATCCTCTCATACCAAGCCCGAGGTGCTTGCTTCAACCCATAGAGAGCTTTCTTCAACCTGCATACATGAGATTCCCGATCATGAACCTCAAACCCCTCGGGTTGTTCCACATAGACTTCCTCTTTGATTGAACCATGCAAGAAATCGGTCTTGACATCCATCTGATGTAGGTTCCATCCTTGCGAGGTTGCAAGGGCTATGATCAAGTGGATGGTGGTGTATCAGACAACAGGTGCAAATATCTCATTATAATCTACACCTTCCTTTTGAGAGAAGCCTCGAGCAACGAAGCGAGCCTTGCACTTTTCTGCACTTCCATCAGCTCCATGCTTGATTTTGTAGAGCCACTTAGAAGTGACAACGGATTTCTCTTGGGGTCTAGGGACCACATCCCAGACATCATTCTTCATAATTGACTCGCATTCTTGATTCATAGCATCCTTCCATACTTGTTGCTTCACGGCTTTTGAGAATGATGAAGGCTCATTTTGAATGATAGTGCTCATGGCGGTCAAATATCCTTCATACCTGTTCAGCTTCTTGCTTTCATGGAAAGTCCCCCTTATTGCAATGTGTCTCTCAGCATCTTCGAGAGTCTCCCTAAGCCATGAGGGTCTCCTTTTGGAGGAGGCGGGCTCATGAGGAGGAGGATCAATAGGATCCATAGTTTCATCAACATCAAGCATCGTTTCGTCCTCTTTTTCACCCTGATTTCTGGTATCAGATTCTTTCTCCTTCCTTAGGATAGGAAGGTTGTTGATCTTCCTGAGGGCGATATCTTCGTCGAAGGTGACATCATGAATTATCTCAACTTCCTTTTGACCAGCCACATTGATTCTATATCCCTTAGAATTTTCCCTATAGCCCAAAAAGATTCCTTTCTTCCCAGATGCACCCAATTTGCTTCTTTTCTCTTTCGGCACATGAAAATATATGGGGCTTCCAAAAATTATAAAATGAGAGACATTGGGCTTCTTACCAGTAAACATTTCTTCGAGAGTCTTGGCGTCCAATGCTTGATGAGGGCATCGGTTTTGAACATACACAGCGGTATATGCAGCTTCAGCCCATAGAAACTCCAGAGGGCCTTGATCATGAAGCATGGCATAGACAACTTTTACAAAAAAGCGATTCTTCCTTTCAACGACACAATTTTGCTTCGCAGTGTATCGCATTGTAGTCTCCCTCTTAATGCCAGCTTCTCTACAATAATCTTGGAATTCATTGGATTCATACTCGGTCCCATTATCAATCCTCAATATCTTGATTTTCTTCTCAAATTGGTTTTCGATCAAGGCTTTGAAGTGTCAGAACCAAGTGAACACTTCATCCTTCTTCTTCAAGAAGTAGATCTAGGGATTGCGAGAATAATCATCCACAAAGGTGATATAATATAAGTATCCTCCCAAGGAGTTTACGGGCATGATACCAGATATGTCAGAGTGGATCAATTGCAATATGTTTGTGGTCTTGCTATTACTTGAGGGAATGGTCCCCTTGTAAGTTTTCCTTCGGCACATCCCAGACATACACCTTCATGCTCTACTTTGAACTCGGGCATACCTGTCACCATCTGTCTCACATTGGGTAGGGCCTTATAATGAAGATGGGCGAACCTCCGGTGCCATAGTTCAAATTGTAGAGATGTGTCGCAAGACATGGCTCCCAATGGACTTCCTCCACCTTGATATAAAGTGTCAACCCTGAACCCAAGAGTAAAAGCATCTTTAAAATTTCTTTTCCAAGCACGTACCTTTCCATCGATAAAAGCCACCTTGAATCCTTTATCTTCCATTGCTGAAATGGACACCAGGTTCTTCTTGAGATCGGGTGCATATAGTACTTCTAGCAAATGAATAGTGTTACCTTGATTCAATTGAAGGGTAACATTCCCTACTCCCTTCACGAGATAGGTGGCATCGTATCCAAGGATGATCTCCAAGTTTGTCTTCTTTTCTACCATATTAGAGAGGGCTTCCTTGTATCCAGTGAAGTGCCTTGGGGCACCACTATCAATCAGCCAATTTCCCAAAGTGTCTGGAGGAGAGGCAATGGAGAGGGCCAATATAAGATAGTACTCTTTTTTATTATTGTTAACAACATTGGATTCTTCATACTTGGAGATCCTTGATTTCTTGGAGGGTCAACCATTTCCTTGATGTCCCGCATTCCTTTTTCCCTTGCTATTGGACCTGCCATTCCTTTGATCGTTGTTGTTGAAGTTGCCCCTGGAATGATGTGATCATCATCATGCAATGTGTCCCTTTTGTTTGGACACTCCCTTGCATAGTGGCCAAACTTATTGCAAACAAAGCATCTTCCCTTCCTTCCATTTTTGAATCTCGGTCTTCCTTGACTTTGCTTCTTTGAACCTGCATTGTTCTTCCTCTTGGCATGAGCGAAGAAAGCAGTGGGGTTGCTTCTATTAGAAGGCATTTCTTGCTCCACCATTCTTGTTTCTTCTTGAATGCATCTCGACATCAATTCTTCAAACCCTGGAATTCAATCATTGTTGAGTATAGTGGTTCTAAATACATACCACTCAGGTGGGAGTCCTCCAAGTGTGGTGAGAGTAACTTCCTTGTCAAGAATGACTTCTCCAATCAAGAGTAGATCATTCTTGATCTCAGTAATCCTCAAGAAATAGGATTGAATGTCCTCGTCCTTACCCTTCTTAATATCCTTCAACTTATTCTTGAGAAATAGAATTTGATTAGCATTACTAACCTTGAACATGCCGACCAACTTGTCGTAGATCTCCTTGGAGGTCTTCAATTCGGAGATATAGGCCACCAGATGCTTGTCAATGGAATCCCTGATAATCTTCTTTGCTTTGACTTCAACCCTATTGTACTTGGTCTTCGTAGCAGCCGGTGCATTTGAAGGAGGTTTAGGGATTTTACCCTGCACATAATCCATCACTTCTTTTTCTTCCAAGGTCAAATCAAAAGACATCTTCCATCCATGATAGTTAGATTTATCATGGAGCTTGTCTTCAGCCAGGAAGTAAGATGAGGAACCCATTGAAGCTTTTGTCCTTGTCCAATTGTCTTTGGTGATTGCTCTTTCACTCTTGTTGGGGCTTTGTCTTCACCTCAGCTCTGACATCATGTTAATTTTAGGCAATAATGGTATGTTCTATGCTTAAGAGCAATTTCACTTCAATTTCTTTATTAGCCCAATATCAATATCTAGTTTAGTAATCACATCAATGTGATAGTAAAATGCAGATAGAATATAAACATAAACAGTAGAAGACAAGCTACGACAAGAGGACACAAGATGTGGCACCAGCCAGGGACAAACCCCAATGTGGGGAAACCCTTGATCAATTCTTCTTATAGCCTTCAATATTTCAGCAGAGAGAGATGTGTGAATATGAGTGTGTTCAAATGAGGCTAACTGCTAAGTCATCTTCTATTTATATGCAACGTTGAGAATGAATAGACGTGACTGTTGGGCTTCTGAGCTTACATAAGTTTGTTGGCCAACCTTGACAATTTGTCCATAATCAAAATAAATTCATAACTTCATTTGTACATGTCAAAATCGGATGATCTCTAGATCAATCCTACACCTCTCGGAGAGAGGAATCCAAGAAAAATATCAGTGGTCATAAATAAGATGACCCATGTGGAGTTTGGCCCTAGTTGCCAATTTTAACAAGAATCAGTGTCGGGTAAAAGAGGAATAGCACACAAATTGTCCATGCTATGACCATGGACAGAATTGACATTCAGGAGGCTTCAAATTTGTCTTCCAAATTGGAGGAAAAATTTGCTTGCTTGTCAGGATCAGCTTCACGGGGTGTTTGGTATATATACAATGGAGCATCAACTCATATGACAAGGATTAGAGAATATTCCTCTAGCTACAAGGAGGAGCAGATGGAATTCCATATTACGATGGGAAAAAAACGAATTGTACTCCAATAAGGAGAGGTACCATCAATTTTCAAAGGGAGTCAGAAGCAATCACCAGCACTACCGATGTATTGCATGTGCTACATTTGGGTATGAACCTGATTCCAGTATCTCAGTTACAAGATAAGGGATATGATATCCACTTCATAGGGAAGAAAGTGTTTGTCAAATACTCAAGATGGAAGAAGGTAAGACAGATTGGAGTTTGAAGCAACAGATTATACAGGTAGCAGCTCGACTCTCCACTGACACTAATAGGCAGTGACAATAGCAGTGGGAAGGTACTAAATGAGTTATGGCATAGGAGAATGGGACATCTACACCATGGAGCACTCAAGATGCTCAAGGAAACAATAACAGGTGTTTCAAAACTTGGCACGGAACACGATGATATGTGCAGAGGATGCGTACATGGGAAGTATGATAAGGCAGCATTCCCAAGAAGTGATAGCAGAGCAGAGGACATGTTAGGACTTATAGATTCAGATATTTGTAACCTGATATCCACTAGAGCTCTCAGTGGTGTTGAATACTTCGTCACCTTTATTGATGACCATTCCAAGAAAACCTGGATCTACTTCTTGAAGACCAAAGATGAGGTCTTTGATCGTTTCAGAGAGTTTAAGGCTCTCGTGGAGAATGCGACAGGGAAGAAGATCAAGGTGCTTCGCTCAGATAATGGTGGAGAATATATTGATAAAGACTTCACAGATTTTGTGCGAAGGAAGGCATCAGAAGAGAATGGACAACTTTGTATAATCCACAGTAGAATGGGGTAGTAGAGCGGAAAAAAAAAACCATAGTTGGGGCTGCAAAAGCTATGTTATATGACCAAGATTTGTCCAGGTTTCTATAGGCAGAGGCATGTAACACAAAAATGTATATCCAGAACAAGACTCCTCATAAAGCATTGGGAAAGAAAAAGCCAGAAGGGGTCTTCACAGGAAAGAAGCCAGAAGTTAGTCACTTCCGGGTCTTTGGCAATGTTGCTTATTGCCACGTGCCAGATGAGAAGTGCACCAAATTGGATTAGACTGCAGAGAAGGGGTATCTCATTGGGTATACCGAAACCTCCAAGGAATACAGGATCTACATTCCTAGCAATAGGAAGATTCTAGTGAGATGGGACGTAAATTTCATGGAAGACCAAGCTTACAAGAGATCTCATGAGATGCCTACAGGTGATAAGAATCAGCCAGTTGAAGCTCCATTGGTCCAACAACAAGGACAACCAGTGGGACCACAAATGGGACAGTCACAGGGATCCAGTACAGTAACCAGTACTAGCATTTCCTCAGGAACAGGGAATCCAGTGAGATCTCAAGAAACAGAGTAGCAGTGGCAGGATGAGGAGGAGCTAGTAGAACATCCCATTACTAGTGATTGAGCCAGCAAAGAGGTTAATCAGACATTGAGAGATGCATAGGAGTTCGTTGGAGCTCTTAGAACGAATAAAAGTGAGCGCAGGCAGCCTGACAGATATCAAGCATTGCTAGCTTGGGTTGCAGAACCTTCCAGCTTTTAGGAAGTCACACAACATCAGGTGTGGGTAGATGCCATGGTAGAAGAGTAAAGCTCTATCATGACAAGTGATGTTTGGGAGGTGGTGTCGAGGCCTGAGGACAGGTCAGTTGTAGGTTCTTGATGGATCTACAAGATCAAGTATGTTGAAGATGGCAGTGTGGAGAAGTACAAGGCTAGGTTCGTGGCAAAAGGGTATGCACAGAAAGAAGGGATAGATTATGAGGAGACCTTCGCTCCAGTTTCTAGATACACCTTTATTCCGTCAGTTATATCCCTAGTAGCTCAGATGGGATGGCAAATTCACCAGATAGACGTCAAAACAGCTTTCGTGATTGGGGTGATATAGGAAGAGGTGTACATTGAACAACTAGAGGGCTTCGAGACTCGTGAGAGGCACACTCATGTGTGCAGATTGAATAAAGCTTTATAGTTTATACGGACTCAAGTAGGCTCCCAGGGCATGGTATGGTCGGATTGAAAACTACTTGTAGCAGATGGGATTCGTCAAAAGTGATGCAGATCCCAACCTTTAGTACTTCATAGTAGAGGGTGAGCCACTCATCCTACTATTGTATGTGGATGATCTCTTCTTGATAGGATCATCAAGGCTCATAAAGGACTGCAAGAGGAACCTAGCAACAGAGTTTAATATGAAGGATTTGGGGTTGGTGCACTATTTTCTAGGATTGGAAGTGTGGCAGAAGGACAGGGAGATCTACCTTGGGTAGGGAAGATACGCTATAGATATTTTGAAGAGGTTCAGAATGCAAGATTGTAGAAACATGTCTACGCCCATGATCACCAACTAAAAGAAGATAGATGCATCAGATGACAAGGATGTCGACCCCGCCTTGTATAGACAACTTATCGGTTCTCTCATGTATCTAGTCACAGTAGACCAAATATTTTCTTCGTAGTCAATACCCTCAGACAGTTATGGTAGAATCGAAGAGGGTACATTGGGCAGCAGCGAGTCATATTTTGAGGTATGTGCACAACACAGCCAAGTATGGTTTGAGATATACCCGAGGGGATGATGTCAGACTATGTGGGTTCACAGATGCAAATTGGGCAGGCAGTTCAGTGGACAGGAAAAGTACCTCTGGGTACTGCTTCAACGTTGGATCAAGGATGGTTTCTTGGTGTAGCAAGAAGCAGAAGTCAGTAGCACTGAGCTCTGCAGAAGCAAAGTATATGGCAGCAAGCACAGCTATGTGCGAAGCTATATGGCTTCGGAAGTTGTTAGTAAGCTTGTTCAGGCAGAGGATGGAGGTGACCAGTGTCTACTGTGATAATCAGAGTTGCATTAAGCTCTCTAAGAATCCAGTGTTTCATGATAGGTCGAAACACATAGATATTCGGTGTCATTTCATCAAAGATTATGTACAGCGTGGAGCGGTCCAGCTATAGTATGTTCCCACAGAAGAGCAGGTTGCAGGTATACTCACAAAAGCTCTAGGGAGAGCTAAGTTCGTCTATTTTAGAAAACATATGAGTATGGTGGAGAACCCATTTCAGTAGAAGGGGCAAATTATTTTGGATGCTTCTGAGTTGCAGAAGTTGCAATGGCAGCAGCAACAGATGAGACGGAGTTGCATTGTTGGCAACAGTTTGGCAGTGTCAGCAGCAGCACAGATGCAGCATCAGAGTTGCACAATGGTTGGTGGGCAGTATAACCAGACATCAGTAGCATGACAAAGGATGATACATAGATAGGGTGTTGTAACAGGGTGTGCAGCACTAGAACACAGTCCTCACTTAGAGGGACTGTTATGTTTTGTAGCATTGGATGTGTTCTAGCCATGAAATTTGGTGGTGAGACTAGAATACATGAGATCTCCAAAACCCAGAAATCATTTTCGGAGATTCCACCTAGAGATGACTTAATTAGATTATTAACCTATTTTTAATGTTTCCTAAGTCGAAACATAGGAAAATTGGTTAATTAATCAGAATTAATTAAGTCAATGCGAGAATTCTCTAGAAACTCACACGGATTGACAAGAAATTAATATGGGCCCTTGATTAAGCTCTAATCTTAGGCATTGGTGCTCCAACATAGGATTATAAGAAGAAGTCAATGGGTAGATGGAAAATACACCAGTGAAAATACTCAGTGATCTAGACAGTTCGATTTTCTAGTGCAGGTGATTCAACAGGAGATATCGAATCAGAGGTCGAGTTGCAGGGGGCAAAGGCACAGAGTAGAAGATTTCCAACGGAGTTTCCAGTTCCGGAAGAGTCAGAAGAGAAGGCCGAAAATATTCCTTAGAAGGAAGCGTTGGGACTACGCAGTGCCTCAAGATAGACAGTTCAATTCAGCGAGAATGAGGATCGATTCAGCTTCTAGAGGCCGGGAAAATTTCCAAGAGGTCGAAGCAATCACTTCCAGTGACAGTAACAGGCTAGATGTCACATTAGAGGAAATTTGTGGGCAATACGTGTAGGGCCTACGCAGAAGCAACGCAAAAGGATGATGCAGAGGGTTTCAAAGCCAGTTCTGAAGCTAAGTTTGTTGAAAGATTGCTTGAGGAGGGTAAATTCCCTTTGATATTTTTGCCTGTATTTTTTCTCAGATAGAAACACCAGTTTGGCGTCATTTTATTGTACTCAGAATTTTTGTTGTTGCATAAATAATAAAACCCTCATCTGCTACACAAGTTTTCCCACATTAGGTTTTTCCGGGGACAATTGTCCAAAAATAACAACAACATAATTCTTGTGTGTGTTTATTTTCCGCAATATTTTTATGGTGAAAATTGTGGTTGTTATTTTATTCATTGTTTGTCATAGCAAATAAACTGCATAATTAAATTCGTTGTTAGGAGAATAATTTCCAATTACTACAATAGATGAAATTTTCACACTCTTGACACGTGAAACACAACTTCCTCCACTGGAGGTCCCTCCTAGTCTCGACATCAAGCGGTCCACGCCCAACCTCCATATGTATCTGTCTAGTATCTTTGCCCCTTGGGGTGTGTCTGACGATTATAGGGGCCTTGGTCTTGGGCAAGGTGTCAATCATGTCTCTTGCCCTACAAATGGCATCCAACAATGTCGTGGGCCTATAGGCCCTCACCCAACCACATAAGGGATCTACTAGCCCCTCAACAAACAACATAATCAGTCAAGTCTCTGAAATGTTTGTAACCATCACGGCCAATCGCTGGAACTTTGATATGTAGACCTCAGGACCAACAATTTGTCTCAGATGTGCCAACTCCCTAGAGTGCAACTTTGGGTCCTTCCTGTCAAACCTCTTGATCAATCTCCTGGTGAACTCAGTATAGGAAGTAATGCGTATGTTCCCAAGAGTGATCAGGCCATGGTACCACCACTCCTATGCATCTCCCTCCAAATGCAGGGCTACTAATTACATAGCATCAGTCTCTCGCATAAGGTTCAAATGGATATAAGTGTTGAATTTCCACGACCTTGGGTCTAGGTTAGAGTCTTAAAATCACTGACGCTACCAAACCAAGAATCTCAACCATAAACTACTTTGCACAAAGGAAATATAAAACAGTAAATCACATATGCACAAATATACACGGTTTTTAACAAAATTGTACAATCCCAATCTTCGTTAGATTAAACCAAATCTAAATAATACAACAGTCTATGGTATACAAGATACAATGACAAACTTCACTGCAGCTTCTATGTCGTATCTCGTCCTACCAGTCCTTTGCTTTTGCACCGCTCACTAGCAGTGCCTTAGTTCATCAAGGCATCTACACTTCGAGACTCCAAGAGGGTTGCCTCCTATCACTGCTGCAAGTCACGTCTACTACAATGAACACGGGCTCATCAAACTACTCTCTAGGTAGGCCTAATTCCCGAGCTCCAATCTACCAATCTAGCAGTCACTTTCATCCATCAAAGTGTTGCACATAAGGTTGCAATACTTCACCCAATCACGCACCAACAACGTCCTTCTTGTCTGCTGCTCTAGGGCTACTTTGGGTAGCCAACTCACTGCCCTCCAATCAGCTCTATGACACCCAATCCACTCACTACTGAATCTTCTCCTAATATGACACTTCACCACCTCGAAATATCATATACATGGCATCAACAGGCTGCTCACTCACTGATCCAATCCCATCATTGCTTGACCCAATACACCTCCACAAATATCGTTGTTTGTTGCATAGTTGTAATACCGCACCACTGGTTAGGGCCCACCACGCTGCCCTCAACCTCCATGCAACTCAACAAAATAGCCTTCAATTGACTGCGGTTCACCCTAGGGAGACTCCTCTAGGCATACGTTGCCTTATAGGGTTGTTATCCACCCTGAATGCAGCTCCTAAAGGCCTCCAACTGCTGGCTATGCCCCACGGCCTAGCCCAACAGTGGATTGTAACTTCGGTCCCCTCCAAAACGTGCCACAATCTGTCTTAAACAGCGGCAACACACTCCTATTTGCTGCGGCCATTGCTGCCCTACAATCCGAGCCCAAGACAACCCTCAAACAGCCCTTAGACTTCCACACTATCACCTACAACAACCTGAAAGCCTCACGCTGTCCTTTGGCTCCTCCATGTTGTCCCTTCTGGCTTCTTTTGTTGTGGCTTCCTCCACGAAATTTCAGAGCTCACTTTGGTTTATATTGCCCAAACTTGGATGCCTCAAATAGCCTCAAATAATCCTTAATTTATAGACTTTGAGCCTCAACGAATTTGCTTGAAGTAACACATCTATTGGCTCTCTTTTACACCAAGCCTACATGACTTGGTAACCAATAATTACCTTGTCAACTTCAAAAAATCATTTATCTCTAACGACAACTCAAATTCGGACAATTCTCGATGCATTGGAATCGTATCGTCGAGCACTAACCTCCTCATCCATCACATGTCATACCTCCATCACGGTTTTGGCCCAAATCATGATGGGAGCAAAACCCCACACTTGGGTTCCAAGCCCACAAGCTGCCCTTGTGGTGCTTTGCTCTCCAAACCCTAAACCCTAGGGTTTGGAGCACCTCCCAAGCTACACAAATCAACACTCCCTCTTAGTGAGGGAGGTACTTCCAAGACTAGGAAGTATCTCGTCATCATCATCATTGCTCTCAACACTTGCCCAACTCCTGGCACTCACAATAGCAGCAATCCTTTTATGGTGAACTACGCCCTTCTCGAAAGTGTCGTTGTCACTGTTGTAACCAACCTGCTTCTTCTTCTTACCCTGTAACATCTTCCACTCTTTCCATTATTCCTTCTAATAGACTTTGAGGCTCAACGAATTTGCTTGAAGTGACACATCTATTGGCTCTCTTTTACACCAAGCCTACATGACTTGGTAACCAATAATTACCTTGTCAACTTCAAAAATTCATTTCTCTCTAACGACAACTCGAATTCGAACGATTCTTGATGCGTTGGAATCGTATCATCGAGCACTATCATCCTCATCCATCACATGTCATACCTCCATCACGGTTTTGGCCCAAATCATGATGGGTGCAAAACCCCACACTTGGGTTCCAAGCCCACAAGCTGCCCTTGTGGTGCTTTGCTCTCCAAACCCTAAACCCTAGGGCTTGGAGTACCTCCCAAGCTACACAAATCAACACTCCCTCTTAGTGAGGGAGGTACTTCCAAGACTAGGAAGTATCTCGTCATCATCATCATTGCTCGCAACACTTGCCCAACTCCTGGCGCTCACAATCGCAGCAATCCTTGTATGGTGAACTACGCCCTTCTCGAAAATGTTGTTGTCACTGTTGTAACCAACCTACTTCTTCTTCTTATCCTATAACATCTTCCACTCTTTCCATGATTCCTTCTTGGTAGTTGTAGGAGCACCCTTGCTCACCCCTGACCACGCGCTCTTCTAGGGTTGTAGAGTCTCCCTCTGAATCTGCAAGCTCTCTCTCGAGCTAGACTCCCTCTGAGTCTCTGGAATCTGGACCTTCTCAAGAAAGCGTACCTTCGTCTCATAAACCTGTACCTACTCCTCTGAAGCCTGCACCTACACCTGCTTCTCTGGACCCTATACCTGCTCCACCTGCTTCTTTCCATGATCCACAGGCTTGGCCGTCAACCTGTAGAGACCATGCTCTCTAACTCCAAGTACAATCCCATCAGACTTATAGCCTCTGAGCTTGAGTCTTACCTTCCCATCCTGGAACAAGACATCAAACCCTTTCCTCTCGATGATCGAGACAGAAATCACGCTATATTTGAGTCTTGGTACAAACAGTACATCTTAGACCCGCATCATACATTCTGTCTCCATCCTAAATGGCACAACACCTGATCCTCGGATCTCCAACTGACTCTTGTCGCCCAACACCAAATGCAACTTCGAGTCCCATTTAGCTAGAGTCTCGAAAATCTCCTGTGACCTTATCATATGTTTCGACGCACCACTGTCCACGTACCAACCATCCTCATCGATAGTACCCTACGAGAAATGAGGGATCATAGCAAAGTCCTCCTCCTCCAATCTTTTGGTGAGAGCATCTATCTCAGTAGAAGTGGCAACACCGATGACTTGCTTCCCTTTCTTCTTCTCGTCATATTCCTTCTTCTTCATCAGACATCTGTACGAAAAATGACCCATCTCGCCACAATTGAAACACTTGAAGTTACTCAAGTCCTTCTTGTGCTTACCCTTCATTCGTGTTGCAAGTGCCACGTCATCATCTAAAGCTTTCTCCTTCAGCTGAAGATCCTCGTCTCGCAACTTTTCCTGAATGAAGTCATCCCACAGCCTATCCCAGTCTAGCAACGATCCCTTTGATGAATGGCTTCCATTCCTCGGTGAACCCTTTCAAGGCAATCCTTACCATATCTCCATCTGAGACAGTCACACTGATGGCAGCAAGCTCATTTTTGACCTGAGACAATCTCGTCAGATACGAGGTCACACTTTCACCTTTTATCATCTTGGTGGACTTTAACTTATCCTCTAATACCAATACCCGGTTCTCATTCTTATTCTGGAACAAATTCTAAAGAGACATCCACATCTCATGTGCGGTGTTCTTCCTGGACAAATGAGGTATTAAGGCATCCCTCACACCATCAAGGATGATTAGTCTCACCCTCGCATCCAAATCTTCCCATATTTCCAACTCCTTAGGGTCAGTTGGCTTCTTGATCTCTTTCTTGGCAAAATCCCAGATCTTGTTGACTTGCAAGATCAACTTGATCCTTTCCTTTCATGGACTACAGTTGGACAAACCCTCCAACCTGTCCTCATATCGGATACCTACCTGCAACTTCAACATTGTAGTGAACCCTTCACTCACAATGTGACCAACTCCCTCTCACGTTGTACTTCGTTGCACACAACTCTGATTTACTTACTTACAAAGTAGCTCAGACACACTCTGATACCATGTTGAATTTCCACAACCTTGGGTCTAGGTTAGAGTCTCAAAATCACTAACGCTACCAAAACAAGAATCTCAACCATAAACTACTTTGCACAGCAGAAATATAAAGCAGTAAATCACATATGCACAAATATACATGGTTTTTAACAAAATTGTACAATATGCACAACCCCAATCTTTGTTATAGTAAACCAAATCTGAATAATACAACAGCTTATGGTATACAAGATACAATGACAAACTTTGTTGTAGCTTCTATGTCGTAGCTCGTCCTGCCGGTCTTTCGCTTCCACACTGCTCAACAGTAGTGCCTTAGTCCATCAAGGCATCTACACTTTAAGACTCCAAGAGGGTTGCCTCCTATCACTACAACAACTCACGTCTACTAAAATGAACACGGGCTCATCAAACTGCGCTCTGGGTAGGCCTAATTCCCGAGCTCCAATCTGCTAATCTACCAGTCACTTTCGTCCATCAAAGTGTTGCACATAAGGTTGCAATACTTCACCCAATCATGCTGTGAAAATTCCTAAACCGGAATCCCCACTGCAGCAGCTGATGATATTTCTCCTATTTGTTAATTTCCTTTAAACAAATTACTTGCAGTTTGCTATGACAAATATCGAAATACATACACTGCAGCCTTCACTTAATTAAATATAATGCAAAAACAAGGAACTGAGCAAGAAAAAAAATGCAACACAATCACACCCTTGTTTTTGGACAAACGTCCCCGAAAAAACCCAGTGGGAAAACCAGTGCAGCCGATCTTAGGGTTTTATTATAATGTAGTAGTAATTTTGAGTACAATTCCTTGGATGCTCAACTAGCAATCCGATACAGAGAGAAACTGGACAAAACAAATAGTGAGATGCTCTCAACTTGTCACTGGAAGAATCTGAGTCTGATCACGCTGGACTGGAGCCATGTAACGACCTATCTATAAATATAGAAAATGCAAAAATAATAGCAGGCATACGATGCATGCATATGATAGATACATATGCATGTGTCGCATACACCGCACTAGTATTTATATACTAAATTAACTATAAGTATTAAATATCATGACGCTTCTTCGAATAGAAGTTCTACCCACCCATCAACACAAATATTGCTTAATGTATCATGATTAATGGGTAAATACTAAAAGATGGCTATATATTATATATTTCAGATTATTAATAAAAATTATATTAATAAATTAATAAAATGATTAAAAATATATATAATAAATTAATTAAAAGGGGACTTAGTATAATCTTATAATCTTTATATTAAAAAAAGTACTTAAGTAAAACATAAAGAAATACAATTTATTAAATCATAAAGGAGATATATATATATATATATATATATAGATATACGTGACCATAAAAGAAATATAGGATATGATACGTGACATGGAAGGGTGTCACCAGGAGACTAAGCAGTGGGCTGCTGGTGGAAGAGCGGCCACCGCCAAGAAACCAGATAAAAACCACCGAGCAGAATTTTAGAGGGGAGCCGGGAGGAAGGAAAAGAACGGAGGAAAGGGAAACTGAAGGAGGAAGGACATCATAAACTAAAATTACCAACAGGAAGAGCGCGGATTGTTCTGAGGTTTCTGGGCACAGAGGAACAATCTGCTTCAACTAAGAAGTTTACTGGACTGAGTAGCGAGGTTCTACTCAGTTTGGTTGGGTGGATTCGGTCTTTTGTTAACTGAAGCAGAGTAGCAAGAGGCATCATCAATCGTAAGTGCACAGGTAAGTACCCTCATTAATTCTGTTAGTTAATTTGCAAAATTTCAGGAAATTAATTACAAGCTCATGAATCTTCTTTATGGCCCTGTCATTTGGTATTAGAGCACGGTTAAAACCCTTTGACCTTACAGGCCTTACACCCACTTGCGTTTTCCTGAATTTGTTGGCATAGCTTCACAACTATAGAACTATTTTGCCTTGTCTTCATTTTCTAAATAAAACTAGAACCATGGACTCGGAAGCAACCGTCTCAGTGAAAGTATCGAACTGAATTATGAGGTAACTTGAAACCCCAATTTCCTGTTATATATCATCACCACCCATAAGCTGAAACAATGGCTATTATAAAGAGGTTCCGTTGCTATTGACTTGGCTGGTCAGGTTCACACTGGAATTCGACTATGACTGGAGTCCTCATGTTTGCAGACGGAGGGAATGGCAATGGTGTGTGATGGCATTGTTTTCTAAAATTCTATTTTTAGAACCATTCAATTCAACTTTGTCGGCACGAATTTGAAGCTAAACATAGTCACAGGACGAATTTCAAGGTTTGTCCAATTTTGACTTGAATAATGGTATACAATGGTATTACTGTTTGTAAATCCCTCACTGCCCTGCCCTGCCTATATTCGATTTATAAAACGTAAGTTGTTCCTTACTGGTTCATGGAAATCAATATTTACACATAATAAACCCGCAAAATATATACAGTCGCCGCAGCAAGAGATCCAAGCCATCTCCCAACAGGATGTGGCATTGATTTGTCCAGGTAATATTGAAATCTCCGAGAGAAAACGTTTCTCCATCTGCCATTGCCTGCAATCCCCTCCATAGCACTTAGGGTTCTAAAGTTTTCTGGCTCCTCTGTCCAATTCAAAGGGTTTGAGCGTTGATTTCCTTGTGATATTATCAATTTCATCGAATTTTCTGGGGTTTCGCCTGTCTGGACCAACTTTGAAATGCAAAAAACAGTACCGAGATTGTGATCTTCGTATATGGCCCGTTCCGGAGCTACAAGTGCTTGAGATTGAGCTCCCAGAACGTCGTTAGCTGATATATTTGTAGCCGATGGAACCCGCAGACCTCCTTTGTAATAACGCGGTGTCTTACCAATGAACCAGGGCCACATTGACGCCATAAACCCTTGCCGTCCATATTCCTCGCCTTCCGTTCACCATTAAAATTGCCATTTGATCGGCTTTCCAAATTGTATCGTATAACTTAAATATTACCATATGTAATTATATGGTAATAAAATAAATTAAATCTTATATATCTTAAAGTTTTGGTATGCATTTTGGTGGGTCGAACCCACGACAAACCATACAACAGCACAGTGTTCAACCGTTAAACCACAGCGGACGGTCTCGACCAGCGGTGACCTGCTCTCTGGTGCCACCCGATGTATGGACCCGTGGCACTATGCCTCAACACGCATCAGCAATTTGAACCTGCGGGGTATGTATGTAAGTTGTAGCGCTGGAAGCTGGAGGTGCCATGTTCAATCTGCACCGAAAAACAAATTAAAATATATATAAAAATATCTACCTATTAAAATGTAAGTCGTAGCGCTGGACGCTAGAAGTGCTGTGTTCAATCTGCACCGAAAAACATTATATAGATTAAGTCATATAAATTTTAATTATAATAATCAAATATTGATATGCCAAATCCATCCACGCCGTTAATTTCGATGTAACGGCCAACATTGCCTCTTCAGTATGTAACGTCTTTGTCACCATCGTTAACATTTTGGAATCTGTTCAGAATTCCAGCACACAACTTTGAAACTAACAGAGCATATATTAAAAAAAAAATAAGGATGGAAAGGTAGAATTGCAATCTGATGTGCTAAACACTTGTTATGGAAAAGTTGGGCAAATATATATTTAAATAATAATATTATATGTTTATTGAGAATAAAACACATGCTATTTTAAATAGTTTAGAATAGCTTTATGTTTAAATTTTCTGGAGCAATTTTATAAAGGTTGTGAGCTTTATTTTATAGAAATATATAACTTTCCAACCTACCATAATTTTAGGTAAACATTTTTGAATTTCTTTTATGAAATTGCAACGAATATGTTCTAATTGATATCCCGATAGTATACATCTAAGTAACATATTCAACATTATAACTATGTGTGTCCTTCTTTAAAGGTAATAGTTAGTTTGAGGTGTGATGGGTATGTTGATGACGTTCATTATAACAAGACATTTAATATTTTAATTTTGTGAATGTTATTTAGTAATTAATTTTGGATGATCTACCTTGGGAATTAATAACCATACGCTTCTGCATTATTTCATATTAGGATAGAATACCCTGCATTAGGACAAGGAGGTCGCAAGACCACCCTCCTTGACCTCGGTACCAGTAAGATCTGCCTAGCAGATAAAAATAGCAAAAACTATACCCGTTTATGAATGTGAAATTGCAAAAAAAAACTATATGTTAAATCCGAATGTCTACCTCAAATTTTTACAAAATTTTATTATGTATACAGGAAACATTACAATGGTAAGGACATATGAGCGACGACGACGTGATCGGGCAGCATCACCGTCATTAATGCCACCACCGTCGTCATCATCATCCCCATCGCCACCACCATCATCATCGTCTCCACCGAGACCATCATCAACACCAATTGCTCCAGCACCAAAGTTGACCGTGATAATGAACTCATTGGAAGCCTTATTGGAAACATTAAAAGGGTCAACTATGGCTAAGACCAAAGAAGAACTTCAACCCTTAGCAACCAATTCAGCGGAACCAAAGAATTTTGAGCATAAAAGATCAAAAGAAGATATTTCTAGGGGACTTCAGAAAATTAAACTCCTAGAATTTTCAGGAGGTCGAGCAGGTGAATGTGTTGAGGCATGGTTAGAAGGAATGAACAGATGTTTTGGATTAAGAGAATATTCTTCTTCTGCAAAAACAAAAATTGTTGTATTTCAATTAAAGGAAAGTGCCTTGATTTGGTGGGGAAATCTAGAAAAACAATTGCACCTTACCTCAGATAATGTCCCTTGGGAATTGTTCGAGGAAAGATTCCGTGCAAAGTATTTACCTCCATACTTTCAACAATAGCAAGCCAGAGCCTTCCATACAATAGTTCAAGATAATAAAACAGTGGAAGAATATGAGATAAGGTTTATGGAGCTTGTAAAATACATTCACTACTTATATTCTGATGAATGTCAAGCTGAACGCTTCATATTTGGGTTAAATCCTCGCATCAGGGCCTTGGTGAGCATGTGGAAACCATCAACAGTAGCTGAGGCGGTAGAATGTGGTCATTATGCTGATGAACATCTAGGAATCAAAAAGGATGTAAGGCCAGCAGAACCTTTACAATCAGGATTTCCAAGAAAGACTCCGCGAAATTTCTTCAGGGGAAGTAGCTCAAGGCCACCTTATGGTAATAGATTTACCTCAAGAAATGTAGGAACAAGAGCTCCCATGGCAGTTAATACTATAGCCGCTGAATCATCAAACACCAGCCCATGGATATCTCGTGGAACTGCTCATAGAGGAAGAAATTCGAGAGGAAGCAACATGAGAGGACGAAGCTCTTTATCTAGAGATTCACGTCCTAATTCAAGAGGAGAAACACAGGTTAATTGTTGGAGATGTGGAGGACCGCATTTTCAACGGGATTGTCCAGAAACTTCATCAAATATATTGCATAGGACTAGAAGGAACCAATATCAAACAACCAAGGCAATCATAGAATTCATGCACTAGTCAACAACGACCAAGCAACACATCAATCCACTGTAGTGGAATCTTCAGGTATTATTAATGGTATAAAACTCAAAATCTTATTTGATACTGGTGCCACAAATAGTTTCATTTCGTCATATGCATCAAACAAATGTGGGTTGGCAACTCGCAGACAAAATGATTTCAAACAGGTAGAAATGGCCACAAGAGAACTCCAATCCGTAAACTTAAGTGTGGATCAATGCAAAATTGACCTAGGGGTCTGTACGACTAAACTGAAAGTTTATGTCACAGCCTTAGGAACTTATGATCTTGTCATAGGTATGGATTGGCTAGAAGCTCATCAAGCTTGGGTAGATTGTTATGGGAAAAGAATTCTAGGTATAAATGATGAAGGAGAAGCAATCCAAATTCAAAGAATCAAGAGAAAAATATCTTTACGCTACATATCAGCAATGAAAATGAAGCGTTGCTTAAGAAAAGGTTGTCAAGCATATGTAATTCACGAAGTAAAGAAAAAGGACCATCCTTAGAACAATATCAGGTGTTAGCCGAATTTCCAGATGTATTTTTAAAGGAACTACCAGGATTACCCCCTGTAAAAGAGCTAGATCTCACTATTGAATTGAAACCTGGTACTCAACCAATCTCTAAAACACCCTATAGAATGACAGCTCCAGAACTTCAAGAATTGCAAATTCAATTGAAGGAACTATTGGATATAGGACATATTCGACCCAGTATATCACCTTGGGGTGCTCCTGTAATTTTTGTCAAGAAGAAAGATGGATCTTTAAGATTATGCATAGATTATCGAGACTTGAATTGATCTACAGTAAAGAATCGATATCCTATGCCTCGAATTGATGATCCTTTCGATCAAATAAAAGGAGTTGTTGTCTTTTCAAAAATTGATCTTCGATAAGGCTATCATCAGCTAAGGATTTCTGAAAGCGATATTTCTAAGACTGCATTCCAGCCACGTTTTGAACATTATGAATTTGTTGTGGTACCATTTGGATTAACAAATGCACCAGCAGTATTCATGAATCTTATGAACAGTGTTTTCCGCGAATATATTAATCAATTTGTACAAGTCTTTTTAGATGATATTCTCATCTATTCCAAGAATAAGAAAGAGCATGAAAATCATTTACGGATAGTATTGTCCTGCCTTAGAAAACATCAGTTGTATGGAAAATTATCCAAGAGTTCATTCTTTCAAGAAAAGATTCATTACTTAGGTCATATCACATGAGCCTGTTAATTAATTGCCTGAAATTTTTGCAAATTAACTAACAGAATTAATGAGGGTACTTACCTGTGCACTTGTGGTTGATGATGCCTCCAGCGACTCTACTTCGGTTACCAAAAGACCGAATCCACACAGCCAAACTAAGCAGAACCTTGCTACTCAGTCCAGTGAGCTTCTTAGTTGAAGCAGACTGTTCCCCCGTGCCCAGAAACCTCAGAACAATCCGCGCTCTTCCTGTTGTTAACTTCACTTTATGATGTCTTTTCTCCTTCAATTTCTCTTTCCTCCGTTCTTTTCCTTCCTCCCGGCTCCCCTCTAAAATTCTGCTCGGTGGTTTTTATCTGTTTTCTTAGCAGTGGCCGCTCTTCCACCAGCTGGCAGCAGCCCACCACTTAGTCTCCTGGTGACACCCTTCCATGTCACGTATCATATCCTGTATTTCTTTTATGGTCATATATATATATATATATATATATATCCTTTATTATTTAATAAATTGTATTTCTTTATGTTTTACTTAAGTACTTCTTTTAATATAAAGATTATACGATTATACTAAGTCCCCTTTTAATTAATTTATTACATATATTTTTAATCATTTTATTAATTTATTAATATAATTTTTATTAATAATCTGAAATATATAATTTATATAGCCATCTTTTAGTATTTACCCATTAATCATGATACATTAAGCAATATGGGTGTTGATGGGTGAGTAGAACTTCTATTCGAAGAAGTGTCATGATATTTAATACTTATAGTTAATTTAGTATATGGATACTAGTGCGGTGTATGCAACACATGCATATGTAGCTATCATATGCACGCATCGTATGCCTGCTATTATTCTTGTGTTTTCTATATTTATAAATAAGTCGTTACATACACTCCCCCTTCAGAAAACTTCGTCCCGAAGTTAGATTTTTTATTTTATATGACTACTTATGATAGCAATTGGTACATTCTTCTTAGGATTGTGCATCGAGGTTAAATTATTATTTAATGTGAAGACACTATAAAATTGGTGTTTTTGAATACTTTTAGGTTTGCAACTTTAACGAATATGTCTCACTTCAATCAGGTCCCCAAGATATTACAAAATCATCCTATCCTTCCTAATCTCTTCCGCCCCATCCTATCCGTCCTCTACTGGAGTATGCCATGGCGTCAGTGATACTAACCTAACCATTCATAAACTCTAAGGATGACAGCGTCGACTATACCGACCTGATTCCCAATAGGCATCCGGCAGTCATCATCACACATCTAGGGGAGCATGATTCGCACAATCCTCCCATGACTCCAAGATTCGGAGGATAAACGATGGGCAACACCTCCACCCCTCCCAATAGAATTAAGGTTAATACCCTATCATAGAATCTCTTTGAGTCTTAATTGTTCTGAGGTTTCTGTCATCACGTGGTCATTTTGGTAACGGATATTATCTGCAATCATAAACACTTGTCCATGCATTTATAAAATGTGCATTAACATATTCAAAAACAAATAACTTATATATAATTCACACATGTCAACTACAGTATCACATACTTCGCCATATTCTATTCATGTCATTGACTTTCATATTAAAATGTAATTATTCTTTGATTTCTATCTCATCAATCATATTGATACGCATAAATAAAACAGAATTATAATATTTTAATTCCCATCAGAAGCAAAATCACTTAAATATTTTAAACTTTACTTTGACAACTATAATTTAGTAAGATCAATAAAATATTCCGTCTTGGTATCCATGTACCAGCGGAATTTAAACAGATATTATGTCATAAAAATTCATGTTTATATATGATCATTCAAAATGGTTCTGAGTCTCTGATTTGCAGTAAAGTAAATATATACAAAACATAGTTTAAAGTTCTTCAAAATTGACACAGATTAGGGTATTTTTGACATATGTTCTCTATATCTTCCACGTAGCTGATCCAAGACTATATTTGTCCCACTGGACCTTAACTTGGTCTACCAGATGATTCCTGAGTTGTCGAACCCTACGTTCCAGTATACCTAATGGTTCGACCGATATGATTCCTTTGTCTGATACCTGCAGTTCCTTCCATTGAAGGTTATGAGATTGATCAGCTATATAATATATTAATACAGATACATGAAATACATTATGAATTTTATGCAAGTGAGGTGGCAGTGCAAGACGATAGGCGACAGGTCCAACTCTTTCCATGACTTTAAATAGTCCAATAAATCAGGGTGACAACTTTGTCCCTTTTCCGAATCAAATAGTACTTTTATTTGGTTTGATGCGGATGAAAACTTGATCCCCTACTTCATACTTCCTATCAGTTCTGTGAGCATCAGCATAACTCTTTTGTCTATCCTATGCTTCCTTTAACTGTTGTCTAATTTGTATTACCTGCTCTTCCATTTCTTGGATTAATTATGGTCCTATTATCACTCAATCTTCTAACCTGTCCCAACTTAACAGTGTTTTGCAAGGTTTGTCGTATAATGTTTCAAATGGAGGCATTCCAATTGAACTGTGGTAACTGTTATTGTATGCAAATTCGACTAAGGATCAGTACTTTTCCCAGTGTGATTGTTGATCCATAACATACATCCTCAACATATCGTCAAGTACTTGATTTACCCTTTCTGTTTGCCCATCGGTTTCAGGATGATAAGTTGTGCTCAAATTTAGTTGAATTCCTAAGGCTGACTACATGCAAGTCCAAAATCTTGAAGTGAATCATGAATCTCTATTTGATATAATTTTCTTAGGTACTCCATGAAATCTGATAATTTCCATTTTGAATACTCGAGCTACGTCAGCAACATCATAAGTATCTCTTACGGGAATGAAATGGGCGCTTTTTGTTAATTTATCCACTACTACCAAAATGGCATTGTGTCTTTGAGAAATAAGAGGTGGTCCACTGATAATATCCATAGAAATAATCTCCCATTTGGTCATAGGAATGTCATGAGGTTGTAAAAGACCCACTGGATGACAATGATCTGCTTTTACTTGTTGACATTCCAAATTTCTTGCAACGAATTGAGCGATATCATGTTTCATGCCTGACCAGAAGAAGAGTTTCTTGGTATCCACATACATTTTTTTTACTCCAAGATGTGCACAATACACTGCTCTGTGGGCTTCCTTAAGGATAATGTCTCGAATATCCCTATTATCAGGAATATACATCCTTCCATGGAATCGTAAGATTCCATCATCTTCTAGTTCATATCCTTCAAACTTAGATTCTTTTGGCTTTTTACCCTCAAGACTAGATCTCACCTTTAAATACCAGCTATCTTTTATCAGATATTCTAGTACTTGTTGCCTTAAGTCTACTTTGATAGGTATGAGAGAGAATATCTGTAGTCTTCTGCTTAAAGCATCTGCTACTACATTTTCTTTTCCCTTGATATATGATATTCCAAAGTCATATTCACTTAGGAATTCACTCCATCGTCTTTGTCTAGCATTTAAGTCTCTATGGGTGAACAAATATTGTAGACTTTGATGGTCGCTTTTAAGTGTAAAACTTCGCCCCATTAGATAATGTCTCCAGATCTTTAAAGCTAGTACTACAGCGGCTAACTCTAAATCATGAGTAGCATAGAGTTCTTCATGAGACTTTAACTTTCTTGAGACATACGCTATTACTCCTCTATCCTGCATCAATACTGCACCCAGCCCTTGTTTGGATGCATCAGTACATAGCGTAAAATCTTTGTCCATATCAGGGACTCTTAAGATTGGTGCACTGGTCAGTAGTCTTTTGAGTTCAGAGAATGCTTTATTACATTCCTCAGTCCATTCATACTTAACACCTTTACGCTGAAGGGTTGTAATTGGCTTTGAAATTTTGGAGAATCCCTCCACAAATCTTCGGTAGTAACCGGCTAAACCCATAAAGCTTTGTACTTCATGTGCGTTTTTCAGTATTGGTCATTCCATGATTGCTTTTACCTTCTCAGGGTCTACTGGCCTGAAATTTTTGCAAATTAACTAACAAAATTAATATGGGTACTTACCTGTGCACTTGCGGTTGATGATGCCTCCAGCTATTCTGCTTCGGTTACCAAAAGACCGAATCCACCCAGCCAAACTTAGCAGAACCTCGCTACTTAGTCCAGTAAGCTTCTTAGTTGAAGCAGATTGTTCCCCCGTGCCCAGAAACCTCAAAACAATCCGCGCTCTTCCTGTTGGTAACTTCAGTTTATGATGTCCTTCCTCCTTCAGTTTCCCTTTCCTCCGTTCTTTTCCTTCCTCCCGGCTCCCCTCTAAAATTTTGCTCGGTGGTTTTTATCTGGTTTCTTGGCAGTGGCCGCTCTTCCACCAGCAGCCCACCACTTAGTCTCCTAGTGACACCCTTCCATGTCACGTACCATATCCTATATTTCTTTTATGGTCACGTATATATATATATATATATATATCCTTTATGATTTAATAAATTGTATTTCTTTATGTTTTACTTAAGTACTTCTTTTAATATAAAGATTAAAAGATTATACTAAGTCCCCTTTTAATTAATTTATTATATATATTTTTAATCATTTATTTAATTAAAAATAAATAAATACTAGCCATATTTATTTATTTTTAATTAATTTATATAGCCATCTTTTAGTTTTTACCCATTAATCATGATACATTAAGCAATATGGGTGTTGATAGGTGAATAGAACTTCTATTCGAGGAAGTGTCATGATATTTAATAGTTATAGTTAATTTAGTATATAAATACTAGTGCGGTGTATGCGACACATGCATATGTAGCTATCATATGCATGCATCGTATGCCTGCTATTATTCTTGCGTTCTCTATTATTCTTGCTTTATGGATGTGGGGATTTTCCATTCCTTAATGGTTTTAATTTTGCTAGGGTCTACATTAACACTTTCATGAGATACAATATGACCCAAATATTCCACCTCTTGTACTCCAAAGAAACATTTGGAGGTTTTTCATATAATTGTTTCTCCTCCAATACTTTGAGCACTCTACCAACATGTTGAACAGGCTCCTTCCAAGACTTGTTGTAGATTAGTACATCATCAAAAAATACTAACACAAATTTTCTAAGGGTTTGGAAATGGAATTCACCAAATCTTGAAATGTAGAAGGTGCATTGATAAGGCCAAAAGGCATGACCAAAAATTCATAATGACCCTCATGAGTTCTAAATGTTGTTTTTGGAATGTCTTCAATCTTCATTCTGATTTGATGATATCCCGAACAAAGGTCCAACTTGGTGAAGTAAATTGCTCCATGCAATTCATCCAATAATTCATCAATGACAGGAATGGGAAATTTATCTTTAATAGTGAGTTTGTTGAGCTCCCTATAATCCGGACACATACGCCATGATCCATCCTTCTTTTGCACCAATACCACTGGAGCAGAGAAAGAACTTTGACTAGGTTGAATTATACCAGCCTCTAGCATTTCTGCAACCATACATTCAATTTCACTCTTTTGGGCATAGGGATATCTGTAAGGCCTGATGTTTGGAGGAACACTTCCTAGAACCAAATGAATAGCATGATCATAATCATGAATAAGTGGAAGGCCTTTGGGAGTCTCAAATACCTTGGAATGATTGTCCAAGACTTTTTGGAGATTTAGAGAAATAAATGATTTCAACATGGGAACCTCTAGAGAACATAATTGTGCAATTACGCCACATTGTTCTTTCTTTAGAAGATTTTTCATGATATTAGAGCTTATTATCTTTCCTAGATTCCCTGCAATACCCCTTAATTCAACTTCCTTTCCTTCTGGAAAAATAAATAAATAAATAAATTTAAAAAAAGTTCTTGAAAATTAAAAATTATTGTACCCAAAGATTGTAGCCATTGGACTCCTAGTACAACATCAGCACCACCCATTGGAATGGAAAGCATTGGACTATTCAACACATATTCTCCCATGGATAGCTTGATATTATGGCACTTTCGAGAGCAATTTATGGTTCTTCCATTTGCAACCATCACTTGACACTCTTGTGCTGGTTATAGGAAGCAATTCAACTCCTTCGCTATCTTACAATGAATAAAATTATGGGTATTACCTGAATCAACCAACACTATTACCTTTTTCTTCTTGGTATGTCCTTCTATCTTGATAGTTTGAGTGGTTATTTCGGCCAATGCATTACAAGATATGGTCGGATTCATTTCTTCTTTCTCTAGGCTTTGTTCCTGGTGTGTATCCTCTTCTTTTGATGTTTCTTGTTCCTTTTCTTCTTCCTCTTCACAATCTATGTAAAATAATTTATTTTCAGCACACTTATGACCTTTAGGGTATTTTCTATCACAACTGTAATAAAGCCCTTTTGCTCTTTTTTCTTCCAATTGTTGTGGTGTCAACCTTGTAGGTTGTGGAAGGCTAGGGGCAACAACACTTCCATCTTTATAGTTGTGATTGGTAGGCTTCCTTATTGCCATAATTTTGCTTTAAATTTTTCTTGCCAACCTGAATACCTTCTCCAATGAATCAGATTCCCACAGGGACACCTCATGTTGCATGTTATCCTTTAATGTCCCTATGAACACATCAATCTTATGCTCCTCTAGAATATCTTTTACCCTTCTATTCAATTTTTGGAAGTCCTCAATGTCCTCCACCATTGAACTTTTTTGTTTGAGATTTATCAATTGGCTAAAAAAGTGTTGCTTTTTGTATCCTCATAATGTGCTATCATTTCTTCCGTAAAAATTGCCCCAAGTGACAATTTGTTTACAAGAGCAAAGTCATTGATACCATACAAACTAATTGGGTTCCAAATATAAAGTCGCAATGCATACCTTTTTTGTGCTTTGCACATTATGGAGATCGAAATATTGTTCTATTTGTAGTATCCATGTTATGGGATCCTTGCCATCAAACTTCCTCATATCGATCTTTGGAACATGGTGGGTCTTCAATCCAACATTAAAATCTATGAAATCATAACTAACATTTCTTTTGTTCTCATCATGAGTTTCCTCTACTACCTTTTCGCCATTACGAAGCATTTCTTGTAACAACTTTGTCAAACCTCCTTTCAAACCTTCCATGTCTTTCTTCAAATATTCAATGTTTACTTCTAAACCATCCATCTTAGCTTCCACGCCATCCATCTTAGCTTCCACACCATTCTTTAAACCATCCATCTTAGCTTCCACGTCTTTCTTTAAACCATCCATCTTAGCTTCTGTTACTTTTTGTGAGAGTGAAATTTGTTGCACTTGGTCTCATAATTTTGATATATCATGTTGCATTTCTTCCTCTTCTTCATGAGTCATGCTAGAGCTTTCAGGTTGTTTACTAGGTGTTTCCATTTTCTTTCTTTGGGGCATCAATTAATGATAATTATGCTTCACTATGTCCTTTGAATTCCTTCAAACTAATTTTTCAAACCAAACTTATGCAAAAATTTTAAAAGACCACACAATTTTTTTGGCTTTGTAGGAGCTCAATATTGAATTTGTTGTATCTCTATAATTTTGGATCTCTAAAGTTTGAAATTCATTCTGTGGTAGCCCTCTGAGTCCTTGTTCCAAACCCGCAAGTCTGATCAAGATTGGATTCTCCAAGAAAGCGTTATTCCAAATATTCCACGATGACCTGATTATATACTGGCTCAATAGAGCGAACTTGTACGAAGTGTCACGTGTCCCTGTTTCGACATTCAGACCTGAAACTGATACACAGAAAACTACAGTGTGTCCTCTTTCTGTACCATTTTACGAAATTTCAATCTGATGCACAGAGAGAAAGTTATGACAATTTTCCCCAAGTCACCTGTTTCAGATATAATTCGGGAGCCTCGAAAACCCTAACTTCCTTGAATCATATCTCCAAAATTATAGCAAAATGAGATCTGAAATTCGTATCCGAGGTTCATCAAGATTTTGGCTCAAATGGGTTTTAATTTTAGCTTCTAAAACGTCGTAGAGAAAAATTTATAGTGAAAATTCCACAATGACCTATTTGAAGCAGCGAAACCCTAGAATCCAAAGCTCTGATACCAATTGTTATGCAACCAGATCACCAGCGACCATGTGATGCGTTGATAGCCGATAAGGCCAATCAGCGCAATTGGCAATCGGAGGTCCAGAAGGATATGCGAAAGCGATATAAAAGCGGACCCGATGAAGTTATAGGGCAGATTCGATAATATTTCAAGTCCGATAAACAGCCATTTTATGGGTTTTCCTTTGTATTTGGGATTTTTCATAATAAACCCAAAGACAAAGGAACCCGCGACTAAGCGACTGCGATAGCGATCTAAAGGCGGACCTGATGGAGTTCAAGACAGAGGTAATAATATTTTAAGTCTGGAAAAAGGCGTTTTGGTGGATTTTTATAGTGTTGCTGTGTATTTCTCTGTGTAAACAGAGAACGACTGTTTTGGGATTTCTAATGCACCGATGGTCCCTTCCGTTGCAAAATAGGTGACCACCATCCCTGAAGACGTTTAACAATGATTGTTTAACACTCGGAGGGGATTTGAGCAGATAGAGGCCGGAACAATGTTGCACGAAGCGGGAGCGCGGAAGCGGAAGCGGAAGCGCGGAAGCGTCATTTTCCAAAAATCTAGGAAGCGAAGCGTCCGCGGAAGCGTCTGCTATATATATATATTTTTTATATTTTTTTGCATTTATACTCAAAACAAACATCCCAAATACCAAATTAATTGTAGAAGACATGAAAACATGCATATTTTTGCATAAATCAAGATAGATATGGCATCCATGATTCCATTGTAGTTACTAGTATGTACAACAATCATCTATATTCTAGCTATTACAAACATACATCAAATTTTTAAGCATATTATAAAACATAAAACATTTAAGCATATTATAAAACATAAAACATAGAGCATATTATGATTTATCTAGCAAGTGAGCAACTGTCAACATTTGTCATGTCCAAAATTCAAATAATAATGTTTACAAAATATGTCACTTGGTCACCGCCAAGCCAAAAAGGTTCAAAATTCAAATTCACAAGTCTACAAGTCTAATGAGTAATCTATGACAAAAAGTAATAGATTGTGAATATATCTACTAATCTCTCCTCCTTCCACCACGAATAGAACGTGGTGGTGGGCCTCCACGTGGTGGCAATGAAGAAGATGGTGCCTCTGGAAGTCGTGGCACTGAAACTGATGAAGAAGAACCGCCTGCTGTTGGTGTTGAACCATGGAACCTGGGAACCAAGGGACCAGATGAGGGAGCATCTGCTATATTTATATTTTTTTTGCTTTCATTTGTCACCCTAACCCAAGGTGGACCCACCCCCAACAAGCAAACTCACCTAAAATTTTAAAAAAAATTGAAAAAAAAACGATTTTCTAAATGCTTTTCCGGAAGCTTTTCTGGAAGCGTCTCGGAAGCGTCTGGGAAGCGTCTGGGAAGCGCCGTACGAAGCGCGCTTCGGCGCTTCGGAAGTGCGCTTCGCCATTTTCGGAAGCGCGCTTCCGGGGGCGCTTCCGTACGGGGCGCGCTTCGGGCCTAGGATCCGGGGGGGGCGCTTCCTGCAACATTGGGCCGGAAGCCAGAGAGCCCGAAGGGGAAAACGAACAAACAAATGTTGATTGGCTTAAAAGCCACTAAATGACAGAGACAGGAGCAGGGCAGTGCTGAGACAGAGAGAAAACAGAGACAGAGAGCGAGAGGGAGAGTCTATGTACTCAAAAAGACTTGGGGGATCCAAGTAAAGCCCTATTGTTTTATTCATGTTGTGTTGAGACTCAATTTGAGCTCACATTTGTAAAAACTCTGCTCTTGAAGACATAATAGAGAGGTCACCACTGAAAGCTGGACCAGGAGACGTAGCCCAAGAGTTTTGGGTGAACTCCTTGATTATTTGTTGTGTTATGTGTGTTTGTCTATTATGTTTCTTTAACTGCTTCATTATCTATATTATTCGCAATCTTTTCAATCCATTGCACTAAGTAATATAGGCAAATCCTGCACATGAGTCTGTAATACCTTAATATTAGTCTAAGATCTCATTTTCAGATCAAGTGGTATCAGAGCTTTTGTTTTTTGGTTTTGTTAAGGTTAGACAAGCTTGTGCTGGATTTGAATGCTAACTAGGTCAAAGCTCAAACTAGGAGAAGGAAAACTTGTTGAGACTAATCCAGAGATTGGAAGAGTCTATCCTCGGAGGAGAATGGCAGAAGAAATTCCATTGGAATCAGAATCTCAGTTCATGGACAGTTTTATGGCCATGCGAGCCATGGTGGAAGAGATGTATCGGGAATTTAAGAAGGGTCGAGGTGAAAGCACTTCAACACCCAAACAAGGCAAAGGAGCAGAGGAACCTCTTCTAGTTGCCCATCCAGAAGGCAAAGGGAAAGGGGAAGAGCCTCCACCATCCCCTCCATCTAACACTGAAAAGAAAAAGAAGAAAACTTCTTTGATTAAATTAGATGTAAAGTTTGATTTGCCAATTTATGATGGAGAATTAAATGCAGAAAAGCTAGATAACTGGATTAGACAAATTGATGTATATTGCAGGGTGAAAACATTGATTCAGAAAGGAGAAAGATTCAGCTGACTAGCCTTCGCCTTGGAGGAACTGCCCTAGTGTGGTGGGAAGGCAAGACACAAGCTGATCTGAAGAGACATGGTAAAATTCTTTATACCTGGAATGTATTTGTTTCTGCCATTAAAAAGCAGTTCTATCCTCTAACTTATTTGCAGCAAGCAATGATGAGTTGGCAAACTCTTCACCAATTAAAGGGCCAAAGTGTACAAAGCTATACCCAGGAATTTAGAAAAAGAGTTTTAACTCTAGGCATATCTCTAGACTCACTTGAAACTTTGTTGAAGTATATAGGTGGTCTGCATAGCTATTTGAAGCACACCATTCTCATGTTTAGTCCCACTAGCCTAGATGATGTATCACTTCAGGCTACACATCTAGAAGCTAGAGGCAAAAATGTGAACCCAGAGATTGGGGGATCATCAAAATCCTCTGCAAGCAAGAACAAGGAAAAGAAGAAGCTGAAATGGAAGGAGAGGAAGACAAAAGCTATACAGAAAAACAAACCTTCATGCACTCATTGCAAGAAGGATGAACATGATGATGAACACTGCTAGTCTTTGCATCCGGAACTGAAACCCAAAAAGTTCGTTGGTAAGAAGAAGAAGGTTGTTGCAGCTATTCAGAAAGACTTGGGGTCAGACTCAAGTGATGAAACATCAGTCACAACCACAGATATAAAAGGTTATCCGCTTTAGAGAATGCAGAGATCAAGAAGCAGGTACAAGCGCTGCTCGATAAAGGGTTCATAAGACCAAGCACGTCACCATGTGGATCTCCAATCATACTGGTGAGAAAGAAAGATGGTTCGTGGAGGATGTGCATTGATTATAGAGCAATGAATAAAATAACGATCAAGAATCGTTATCCTCTTCCTCACATTAATGATCTATTAGATCAGTTGAAAGAAGCAGTTTACTTTTCCATGTTAGACTTGCGTAGTGGCTATCATCAGGTCAGAGTAGCAGAACAAGATGCATGGAAGACTGCTTTCAAAACAAAGCAAGGGTTGTATGAATGGTTGGTTATGCCTTTTGGCTTAACTAATGCTCCTGCCACTTTCATGAGTCATGAATGATGTATTCAGACCTTTATTGATGATTTTGTAATTGTATATTTAGATGACATTCTTGTTTTCAGTAAAACATGGGAAGAACATTTGAAGCATGTAAAGCAGACTTTAGATGTTTTGAAAAGAGAAAATCTCTATGTGAATTTATCAAAATGTGAATTTGGCAAAACATCTTTAAATTATTTGGGTCATATTGTAGGGGGTGGTGAATTGAAGATAGATCCTTCTAAGGTTGAAGTCATTGTGAATTGGCTTAAACCCAAATCTGCTACAGAAGTTAGGAGTTTCCAAGGAGTAGCACAATATTGGAGAAAGTTTATTGTTAACTTTTCTTTGATTGCAACTCCCTTACATGCTTTAACAGGATTGAACAAGGTGTTTCAGTGGGGAGGCAAACAACAGAAAGCCTTCGACACCTTAAAAGAAAAAATTAGTACAGCACCAGTACTAGCACTGCCAGATCTTCAACGACCATTTGAGATTGAAACAGATGCCAGTGACTATGCCATGGGAGCAGTGTTGATGCAACACGGTAAACCCATATGCTATCATTCTGAAACATTTACTTCTACAGTAGTTAATTATCCCACATATGATCAAGAATTGTATGCATTAGTGCAGAGTGTGAAAAAGTGGAAACATTACCTAATGGGCAAAAAAACAATTATACATATAGATCATCAACCACTTCAATATTTGCACTCACAAACTAAATTGCAGCAATCAAGACATTATAGGTGGATGGGTTTCCTATAGCAATTTCATCTTATCATCAGATATAAGAAAGGCATACACAATAAGGTTGCAGATATGCTATCAAGACTAATCATAAATGCATCTACTATACTTAAGCATAACTCAGTAATGCATGAAAGCTACATTGAACAATATGCTCAAGATGTAGATTTTAAATATGTATATGCAACTTTAAGTCATGGCAAACAAGTAGAAGAATTGGATTATTATGTTAAGGACCAACTCTTGTATCATTTGGGAAAGCTATGCATTCCACAAACTAAAAGAGTTAACATAATCCGAGAAGCACATACTTCTCTTATATCAGGTCATTTTGGTGTAAGTGAAAAAGTTGCACAGTTGCAAAGGTTCTGTTATTGGCCAAGAATGCATGAAACACTTTCTAGATATATTAAAGGGTGTACTATGTGTGCTAAAAGCAAGCCCAAAAATAGAAAATTAGGCATGTACCCCCCACTTCCAGTTCCTTCTCGTCCTTGGGAAAGTGTTTCCATGGACTGTGTTGGGGGATTGCCAAAGTTTAGAAAAGGTCATGATTATTTGTATGTTATTGTGGATAGGTTCAGCAAAATGTGTATTTTGATACCTTGTAACACGCAGGTTACAGCGGAACAAATAGCAAAGTTGTTCTTTCAGCATGTATGGGTTCATTTTGGGTTACCCACTTCTATTGTATCTGATCGAAATTCTCGATTTGTTAAGAAGTTTTGGTCAAGTCTATGGGAGTTTATGGACACCAGATTGAAGAAGAGCACAGCATTTCATCCACAAATAGATCGTCAAACAGAGGTGGTCAACAGGACAGTGATCCAGTTGTTCAGAGGCTATTGCAGCAAGCATCCCAAGCTTTGGGATGAACATTTGTGTTATGTACAACATGCTTACAACCGTGCCAAGCATTCTTCTACTCAGAGATCTCCTTTTGAGACTTGTTTTGGTTTAATACCAAAGTCTCCCTTGGATTTTGTCTTTGGTAAAGACATAGCAATTGATGGACACAGTGATGTGGACAAAGCAACCAAGTTCATTGAACAGATCCAAGAAATTCACCAGGCAGTACAGGAACAGCTGGAAAGAAGCCAGGCCAAGTACAAGGCAAGGCATGACAAGCATCGAATTGAGCATAGCTTCCAAGTTGGTGATCAAGTCTAGCTGTACATCAGCAAAGACAAAATGAAAGGTGAAGGTAAGAAGTTGAAGCCAATAAGGCATGGGCCTTTCAAAATACTTGAGAAAATTGGTGAAAACGCTTTTCACCTTGATTTGCCGGCCTATATGCACATCTATTCAATCGTTAATGCACAGAACTTGAGACTGTTTGAACCTTCATTGATTGAAGATCCCGAAGAGCAAAGTCAGTTCCCTTCTATTGATGATCTGTTGCCTGAATATCTCAATGAGTTGCAGGAAGACACAGTTCTGGACAGAAAGGTGAGAACTACGCGCAGAGGGGATGTTGAGTACCTCAGAATCGGACTCAAAGGTTCAAAACCAAGCAGTGCACGATGGATAGAGATTGGACAAGTGAGGAAGTTGTATCCTCACTTGATCGATGCTTAAAAACCAACTTTTGGTGGTCCAAAAGCTTTTCAGTGGGAAGGCGTGATCCAAAATGGATCCTAAAAACCCTCTAAGTCTTCAATACTTAAAAACTATCGCATGAGAAAAACCTTTACCAAAGGCGAATTACACTATTGGGCAAGAAAAAACACGCGGAAATGGTGAAGACAGAGCCTATCGGAGGCCAAAACAAAATGCACAGGAGCCGTTGGATTTGGCCGATCAACGATCCAGATCTGATCGACATATCGCAATCAGCGGTGGCAGGCAGAGTTAATCGGGCACAGCATTATGGAAATCGTGATGGTGATCAAACGCAATTAGACGAGGACCATCAATCAAGCGCGCAGATCCGACGGTCCAAATCTACCCGCGCTATATTGCATCGCTCGTATGCATGTACAAAGGGACTTAACCCGCGACCCGGAGGATTAGGGATATGCAATTATGATATCGCATCGCAACTACATAAGGGGTGATGCCAAGGAGGCCAGCGACCATGCGATGCGCCGATAGCCGATAAGGCCGATCGGCGCAATCAGCGATCGGAGGTCCAAAAGGATATGCGATAGCGATATAAAAGTGGACCTGATGAAGTTATAGGGCAGATGTGATAATATTTCAAGTCCGATAAACAACGATTTTACGGGTTTTCCTTTGTATTTGGGATTTTTCATAATAAACCCAAATACAAAGGAACCCACGACTAAGCGACTGCGATAGTGATCTAAAGGCGAACCCGATGGAGTTCAGGACAGAGTCAATAATATTTTAAGTCCGGAAAAAGGTGTTTTCGCAGATTTTTACAGTGTTGCTGTGTATTTCTTTGTGTAAACAGAGAACGACTGTTTTGGGATTTCTAATGTGTCGATGGTCCCTTCCGTTACAAAACAAGTGGCCACCATCCCTGAAGACGTTTAACAATGATTGTTTAACGCTCAGAGGGGATTTGAGCGGACAGAGGCTGGGAGCCAGAGAGCTCGAAGGGGAAAACGAATAGACAAACGCCGATTGGCTTAAAAGCCACTGAATGACAGAGACAAGAGCAGGCAGTGCTAGGACAGAGAGAAAACAGAGACAAAGAGCGAGAGGGAGAGTCTATGTACTCAAAAAGACTTGGGGGATCCAAGTAAAGCCCTGTTGTTTTATTCCTGTTGTGTTGAGACTCAATTTGAGCTCACATTTGTAAAAACTCTACTCTTGAAGACATAATAGAGAGGTCACCACTGAAAGCTGGACCAAGAGACATAGCCCAAGAGTTTTGGGTGAACTCCTTGATTATTTGTTGTGATATGTGTGTTTGTCTATTATGTTTCTTTAACTGCTTCATTGTCTATATTATTCGCAATCTTTTCGATTCGTTGCACTAAGTAATATAAGCAAATCCTGCACATGAGTCTATAATACCTTAATATTAGTCTAAGATCTCATTTTCAGATCACCGCAAGTCTGATCAAGATTGGATTCTCCAAAAAAGCATTATTCCAAATATTCCACGATGACCTAATTATATAAAGGCTCATTAGAGCGAGCTTGTACGAAGTGTCACGTGTCCCTGTTTCGACATTCGGACTTGAAACTGATACACAAAAAACTACAGTTCATCCTCTTTCTGTACCATTTTACGAAATTTCAATTTGATGCTCAGAGAGAAAGTTATGACAATTTTCCCCAGGTCACCTGTTTGAGATATAATTCGGGAGCCTGGAAAACCCTAACTTCCTTGGATCATATCTCCAAAAATATAGCGAGACAAGATCTGAAATTCATACCCGAGGTTCATCAAGATTTCGGCTCAAATGGGTTTTAATTTTAGCTTCTAAAACATCGTAGAAAAAAAGTTATAGCGAAAATTCCACAATGACCTGTTTGAAGCAGCGAAACCCTAGAATCCAAAACTCTGATACCAATTGTTATGCAACCAGCTCACAAAATAGAAGAAAAGATAGATCAACGACTTCAAAATCATCCTCTTCGAGGGGGCAACCTCCTTTACATTACACAAATGAACAATTCTTGGATGATACAAATGACAAGACCTCCTTTCTATATATAGGAGTCTAAGGGGTCACAATATAGTCAAAGTCAACATAACAATAATAATGTAAGGGCACAACAATAACAATAGTGGGCTTCTATGGGGCACAATAATAACAATATGGGGACAACATGGGCACAACAATAACAATAAGAGGCTACAATGACAATAATAATAAGGGAATACACTAGTATTATAGGGACCTAACAGCTGCCCACATACTATCCTAGTCTCGCAAAGCTGCCCTGCCCAGGATGCTCTGGACAAAGACTTGCCACTCTTCTGAGCTGAATTTAGGGTCAATCTCACCATCTCGGAACCTTGAGGTGTATACCCCACAACTGCTAACTCGTCCCGGGTCTCCTAAAGCTTCATGAGGAACGGATCAATCGCTCCCCCTTTTGCATCTGTGCAGATCTCAATTTCTGCTCTAAGTACATCTTCCGCTGCTCAGAAGATCCTTGATACAGCGTTGCCATGGCATCCCACATCTCCTTAACAGTCCTTCTGCTAGCGATGTGACATACCACGTGATCCTTTACTCCATCAAGAATCATCCACTTGGCCTTCACCATTTCTCCCTTGTACTTCTTCAGCTAATCTGGATCTGCGAGCTCAGCCACCACGCAGTCGACATAGGCCTTGAGAAAATGGTCATCTAGACGTCACAGCATCTTTGCCTTCCAAATCACATAGTTGGATGCCCCATCCAACTTGTCCTGATCTCTCAACCCACTAGTTGCCATCTCTACCACGTAAAATGTCAAACTGCTCCTCGTTGTCTCTTACTGTTGCTGCTTAGGCAATAAGAAAACAGAGTTCTTGGCGGGAAGTCTACTGAGGAAAAAATCCCTCACTGTGCTTCTCCTCTCCTTCTGACATCTTTCAGCCCAGCAATCTGCTTACTAAAAACTGCGTCCCACCAACTTTTTCCTCACGCTGAGGCTCTGCGCTACTCCCTCTGGCACGACAAAATTTCGATATAGAAAACCTTCCTCTCTGTCGACTCACTCAGAGAGAGACTTTTCCTCGAATATTCAGCCCTCCTGGCTTGGACTGTGCAATTCCTCTGGGGATTCGAACTACAGCCTTCTGCAGCTATTCAACCTCCTTTTATGCTCAGCGGTGGGTTCTCTAGTACTCCTCTTCTTGTTTCACCTACTGCTCTGAAGACTGATACTGTGTGAAAATTCCTAAACCGGAATCACTACAACAACAACTAATGATATTTCTCCTATTTGTTGATTTCCTTTAAACAAATTACTTCCAGTGTACTACGACAAATATTGAAATACATACACTGCAACCTTCACTTAATTAAATATAATGCGGAAACAAGAAATTGAGCAAGAAATAAAATACAACACAATGACACTGTTGTTTTTAGACAAATGTCCCCGAAAAAACCCAATGCGGGAAAATTGGTGCAGCAGATATGAGAGTTTTATTATTATGCAATAGTAATTCTGAGTAAAATTCCTTGGATGCTCAACTAGCAATCTGATACAGAGAGAAACTGGACAAAAAAAATAATGAGATGCTCTCACCCTGTCACTGGAAGAATCTGAGTTTGATCACGCTGGACTGGAAACTCTACGTCCCCTCTGCATGGCCTCTGTGCAAAACTATGTAAGCCTCACGCAGTCTCTGTGTCACCCCTGCTGGGAATCACACTACTCCTTCAGACCCTCTGCTGGCTGGAAATTCCGAATTTCTGCCTCCCGGTCTAACACCCTGGCTCCCGACTTCTAAAACTCGATCTCCTCAGCAAGAACTTGATCTCCCTCTAAGGCTTGCGCTGCCACTACATCAACTCTGCATGGGCCAGCGTCTGCCTCTCTCTGGATGTCGTTCTACCCTCTCTACCTTGTGCTCTCCGACCCAAGAAAAATTCCCTCTTTCGGATACTATCTTTGCCCCTCATTGCAAAAGATCACTTCGATCACTCCTCTAACAATTGTTGCGCTACCCTCTCTGAGAAATTTGATCTTCTTGATCTCTCTTGGTGTATTTTCCAAATGACCCTCAAGCCTCCTTAAATAATCTTCTCGTTGACATTCAACAACCCAAATTAGAAGCTAATCAATGGCTAAGATCATTTATGCTTGATCCTCATCTTCTTCTAAAAGTTACACCTATAGTAAGATTAATACCCATTAATTATTTTAATTTCCTAAGTTTAGACTTAGGGTCCCATTAAAAATAATCAATTATTTTAATAGAATTGTCTCCGGGTGGAATTCCCCAAAACGTTTTTTGGGTTCTTTGGTTAACATGTGCCCAAGCCTCCCTGCAAAAATTGAGACTTAGAACACATTCGATGCTACCAGAAATCAACACACGCACCAACAAAGTCCTTCTTTTCTGCTGCCCTAGGGCTACTTTGGGTAGCCAACTCACTGCCCTCCAATCAGCTCTATGACACCCAATCCACTCATTACTGAATCTACTCCTAATATGACACTTCACCACCTCAGAATGTCATATACATGGCATCAACACGCTGCTCACTAACTGATCCAATCCAGTCACTCCTTGACCCAATACACCTCCACAAATACTATTGTTCACACCTTGTTGCACTGTTGTAACACTCCACCACTAGTTAGGGCACACCATGCTACCCTCAACCTCCACACAGCTCAACAAAACAGCCTCCAATTGACTACGGTTCACCCTAGGGAGACTCCTCCACCCATACGCTGCCTTATAGGGCTGCTATCCACCCTAAATGTAGCTCCTAAAGGCCTCCAACTGCTGGCTATGGCCTACGGCCTAACCCAACAGTGGACTGTAACTTCGGTCCCCTCCAAAACATGCCACAATCTATCTTAAACAACAACAACACACTCCTATTTGCTACGACCTTTTCTACCCTACAATCCAAGCCCAAGACAACCCTTAGATAACCCTCAAATAACCCTTAGACTTCCACACTGTCACCTATAACAACTTGAAATGCTTACGTTGTCCTTTGGCTCCTCACGATGTCCCTTCTGGCTTCTTTTGTTGCGGCTTCCTCCACAAAAGGCTCAACAAATTTGCTTGAAATGACACATCTATTGGCTTTCTTTTACACCAAGCCTACATGACTTGGTAACCAATAATTACCTTGTCATCTTCAAGAATTCATTTCTCTCTAACGACAACTCGGATTTAGATGATTCTCTATGCGTTGGAATCGTTTCATCGAGCACTATCATCCTCATCCATCACATTTCGTACTTCCATCACGGTTTTGGCCAAATCACGATGGGTGCAAAACCCCACACTTGGGTTCCAGGCCCACAAACTGCCCTTGTCGTGCTTTGCTCTCCAAACCCTGAACCCTAGGGCTTGGAGTACCTCCCAAGCTACACAAATCAATAATAAGTGTCCAACTTTTGGACCCATGCTCTAGCTAAGCTCTTGGTTGACCCATCAAAGTATGGAAGTGTGACATTCACCACCTTTTGCACCTTCTAGTTCGACTATCCCCCCCTATAAGATATTCCAACCCCTGTCTTGCATCTCTCTCTGAGGTGTATAAACTCCCCAAAAGACATGACACACTGAATCCTTGGGTCTAGCCCCTCATACTCATCAATCCCCGTCTCCACAAAGTGCACCAAATCTGCAACAGGATTTAGTTCCCTCTCTCTTTGGCTCATCCATAAATTGTGGCATAGTGGGACAGCTAGCCTAGCCACACATGGGAGTATGTGGCTGCTGGAATGTACACTCATTCGTGTGGTGACTCCCACCTCCTGCTCTGGAACCCCCATCTCCATTATGGTCATGCTCTGGCTACTTGTACACTTGCAAGCCCATCATTTGTTGCACCATATCCATCATCAATTGGCCCTGCCTCAACACCTATTGATTTACCCTCAACAGCTCATCCTTAACCTAGTTATGTCATCCTTGTCTCAGTTGTGTTACGCACCACCTGTGGGTAGTGTATATGGGAGAAATTTTTTTTCTCCTAGATGGTCCTCAGCCGGCAGCCAACAACTCCTTGTAACCCTTGATAGCTAGATGTGCCATTTTCTCCGCCACTTGAGCCAGCGATGTGGTCCCTCGCCTATCTGTTAATGAATGTATGTTTGAAGGTGGGCCTCCTAACCCCGAAGGTATGGCATTTCCTTGGTAAATTTGAGTAGTTTTCCTTACTTGTCATGGGCACTTTTGAGCATGAATTTGTGGGGAGATTCGACGAAAAGAGTGGGTTAGGTTTGTATTCTTGGCTCCATTGCCCGATTTCGTGGTTACCCTTGTATCCTAGTCTCGTGGGATCTCCTTTACTGGCCATTAGCTTTAAGGTTGGCACTACATGGGTAATCCTCATTTTGGTTGAGTGGTCCCGCTTCCTGACATCACCTACATTACTCTCTTTCCACTCATTTGAACCTCATTCATCTCTTTTCCCGTTCGGGTCCACATGTGTCCATTGGGTCTGTTGTCGCTCGAATTGTACAGGCACCGCGACAATGCACAGGGCGGGGGTTGTCACTCTGATCCCCACCTACTCTGTTCTAGTTGTCTCCCAACAACGGGCTATGGGGGTAGTCCCTATGGAATGAGACGAAGGAAAACAAGTTGGAAACCAACTTGTTTGGGAGACACAAATGAGTGGCCTAGCCACTTGGTTGAATTTAAGCAAGATTATTAATTAGATTAGATTTTAAAGTATGAGACCAGTGCCTTAATGGAGTCACAAATTCTTGCTTATAGTAAATTGGAACCAAATGACCAGATGGACACCCGCTGCTTGAGATGATTGACTAACCTATATGAGATGCAAGTCCTAAGACCTATGTGAGATGCAGTGATCTTGGTAAATTTTAGTTATATGCCTAATCTAAGTGTAACCTTCCCTTAACTATTTTGAAGTTGGGCTCCAAGGTAGGTTGTGGGAAGGAGGCCAACAGGAAGCAGGCTAGGGCCTAATTAACGATACCTTTTGTTGTGCTCCTATCACCCGATGCCTCTGACGCTACAAAGACTGTGGCTCTGACGACTGCGAAGTCACGGTGTTAACCACCGAAGAGTTGTCAAGGCCCCTCAAGCTAGATGAGAAGGGTTGTCCTATGTTTCTATCAACCTAGCTTATACAAATTATTAATGCAATCTAGACTTAGTATGCTTAATGCAAGATGATGAGTGAAATCTATCTTGAGTTAAGATTGTGTAAGTTACTTAAGTACTTACTGTGAATTTATCTTAAAGCAAGAGCACTTAACAATATTAAGATACAATCTTACACAAAATACGAATGTAAACTTCAACAATTTTCCACAAGATGCTTAACCAATTAAACCAACTTATCCACTTATCAATCAAGATGCCAATCACAGTTAAACAAGATTATACGTGATCTTATTACTGAATGCCAATATTCCCAAGAGATTGAAGTGCTTTAAATGAGTTTGAAATATGATTCCTTATAGCATGAAAAATCACAAAAGATACAACATGTCAGGTACTTTCACAATGCAAATGCTAGGAACAAAATATGAAGACACTTAGGTACTTTTATGTTCCTATGATCTTTTGATGAGCAGCAAGTAACTATTATGACAGCAGTAAACAATTTATGACAGTGGTAAACAAGCTATGACAGCAGTGAGTAAATATCAATCCAACAACGTTTATGCTTGCTAAAATATGCCCAACCGCCAAGTAGCTTGATTAACTAAAACAATCAGATATATTAGCCTTCTTAAAATGTATTCTTTAGTAAATTTTTAAATCTGAAATATCAATTACAACAGTAAGCAACCACAGATCAGCAAGCTAATGATACCAAAATTAGATGACCAATATGCCCAAAAATAGTAAAATTGCACTAGAACTTGAAAAATTCAATTTTTTAGGCTTTTAGAGAGTTTGATTCAACAATTTTCAGAACCTATATGTTTATTACAGCAGTGAAACGCTGATAGATCAGCAAGTTAGTCAAGCCTAAGACAATGCCCAATATGTCTAAAGATAGCAAATATTTCACCGAAACTAAAAAAATTTAGATGTTTGACCCTAATTAATTGTGTGATTCAGAAATATTCAGACCTAAAATTTTCAGTTATGCAGTAAATTCCAACAAGCTTGAAAATTAGATCTAGGCCAAATCCAAAATGCAGCCAAAAATTCATAAAAATCTAAGTCTTACAATTCTAAGTGATTTTGACCATTAAACATGTGGGGTCCGGAAAACCAAAAAATCGTAAAAATCAGGGAAATATCGATAAAAATTCGGCAAACATAAGATACCATAAAAATATTTTTAAAAATCAGCAAACATCGGCTAGGCCAAAAAATCGTGATTTCGAGATAAAATCGGGATGTTATCGCGATGTTCGCAACACTTGATTTTAGGGGTGAATTCTAACAGAAGTAAAAAACTAAGGTTTATAGGTCAAACCCTAGGCCCAAAGCCTTGAAGATCGCTTGGCCAAAATTTGTTGAAATTTTGGGATCAAGTTGCCGCTTGAAAAATAGAAATTTTGAGCTCCAAAACCTTCAAAACCACCAAGTATTCAGTCCAACACTTTAGATCTAGGGTTTTAGGGCAGATTAGGGCAAAACAGGCCAAAGAAGGCCAGCATTTGGGATAAAGGGGCTAGGATGATAGATCGGGGCTCGAGGAAGCAGAATAAGGCCACAAAAGGTCAATGCAAAGGCTCAGAGCGGGGGACGCAGGCAGAGAAGGAGGCTGCAAGGAGGACGTTGAGGGTTTTAGGGGCTGAAAGCCCACGAAAATCCCTCTAGGGCTACCGCCTAGCCTTCCAGAGGGATCTTGAAGCCCAAAAGCACCACGGCTAGGCCGAAGAACGCCTAAAAGGGATAGCGCAAGGGCAAAGGATAGAGGCCGACGCCTCTAGCCCTCATGGCCTGCCTCAGAGAAGCCGAAAACACTGACGCAAGAGGAGAAAAGGCTGACGTTGTGACCTAAGAAGTCGACACTGGCCTTGGAGGGGCCAGATCTGGTCCCAGGGAGGCTGAAAAGTAAAACCCTTGTCTTGAAAAAAAAAATCTTCCTCAAATCACAATTTTGTAAAATAATCTTCAGTGAAGGGCACTGCAAAATTATCTAGAGACTAAATCTTACCCTAAAGAGCCTAGATCTAGCTCTTCCTTCACTTGATCCCTTGATCCAACTTGCAAAAAATAAAATTACAACACCCAAACCCCAAATATATACAAAATAAATCTAAAACCCCAACCTAAGTTAGCAAAATAATTTACAATATAATTTTACAATAATTTTACAAATTATATAATGGTTTCAAATAGATTTTTGAGATAATGTTTTTTTATAGTACTTTTTCCTTTCAAGAATGACTAGAAATGCTTCAAAAAATTTATGCTCACTATAGCCTTAGCGAAGATTTAATCCACTATATAAAAACTAGAGATCCAAGCAAAATGATCCTTACCCACAGTCTATAAACTTGGAGACCAAGGATTGAGTACCTACAAACATTATGTATTATCTCAAAATAATCACATGAAGCACAACATAGGAGGCCCATAGTCAATGCATACCACAGATCAACGAACAAGAACAACTCGAGTTGCACCCCAAAGTCTTTTATTATAGCAAAAAAAAAAAATTCCAAGCGAGACAATAGTTTACAAAAAATGTTTCAACAGCGATATTCTAGCCAGAGATCAAGATGACTAGAGACTCACCTGACTCTCTAATTTATAGATAAATCCTCCAAATGGAAAAATAGCTCCTAGTTTTTTTTATCCTTGTCAAAATAATCTTGGTCGTTGATAAACACTTCAAGATCTTCTAATCTTGGCCCTTTATTTTTAATTTTTGAGGTATTTTCGAATTTATCATTTAATTCCATTTTAATTAGCTCAAATTAATTATTTTGAATTAATTTCCTTGAAATTTTGACTTTGACTTAACCATCAAAGTCCAAGGGTCCAAATTTTCTTGAAATATACAACATTTTCTTGGTTGAGGACCTTTAAAACTTGACTCTTTTAAGACCCACAAATTTTTTCATTTGGAGAATTTATTTTCCTAAGGCAATTTAAATTTGACTCTAATTAATTAATTTTCTGGCTTAAGATTTAATTCTATTTTACCAGAAGAAATTAATTAATTTACATGAGGGGATTTAATTATTTTTCCAACCCTCTAATACATAAGATTTTTCATTTACAAGACTCAAAGAGGGAATACACATTCGGCTTAAACCCTCAAGACACACAACCCATCTGCAACACAATGTGATCTAGTAAACCAAGTGATGTGTAATAAAATAATTAAGCCAGCTGCCAACTAGCTTAAAGTATTCGCAAACCACTTCCATCAAACTCAACTAAAAACACTAGGACTCACCTAATAATTCAATAATAAATTTCACCCTAGCTTTAGAGTTTAAGCTGGAGGGAAAAACTCTTCTGATTAGCAGTGTCTAGAAACACAAATAACCAGTGAAGTTAAAAAACCTCCCAGGATGGAATTCGTCATCAAATTATAGACTTACCTAAGTTGTTACATAGACTCAATGATTTACTAAGATTATTTACATCAAATAATTTGCAGAAAATGGGATAACCATGACTCATGGACTATTGATATGTGATCCAATCTTTGTTGAAAAAAATGGTACTTCCGCTTCCCTGGAACTTTGACAATTTGAGTGCAACAGGGTCCACATAAGGGTAGCCTCCCCCTCCCCTTGTCCGCACCTTGGGTCGGGCCTGGAACAATACCTCAGAGGTTGATGCAACCAAAAAGAAAGGAACATAAGTTGGCCACTCTCAACAGGAAATGTACCACAAAATGCAAAAGATGGTCGAGACATACAAATTTAGCACGTGGGCAAAAGTCGACCATGAGCTCATGAGCTCTACCCCTTATTCATGGCCATCACCTTGGTTCCTATGGGCCCTAGATGAGCCCCTCTCCATCATTAAGGAACTTGTGATTGTCCCAACCCCTTGTGGGCGATGAACTACCCCACCTCAAAGGGAGTATCCACTGCTACATATTACACATCATGCTTTCCACACCCTGGAGCCCCTAGAAGTTATAAAAAAAAATCAATCAAAGGCAAAAGGCATATGAAGAAGGGTGAAAAAACAAAGGTCAATGTAACTCATGTGCCACAATTTGCTCCCTCCTACACTCAAATACCCAGGTGTGGGCTTCCCTTGTTATAACTACCCAATGTACCTTGACTTGTGGTTTGGATGATTCCCCTAATCCCCACTCCATTCCATCATTATATCATTTGCCACCTACCTATTAAAGGATGTACTATGGACATGCCACCCCCTTTAGAGGTTGAAACCACCTAATAGGGTCCTTGGTTAACCCCCTTTTGAGCTTGAAGACACTTGTACTTGTCAAAGCCTACTATGGAAAGGCCTGCCACCATGGAGTGCCCCATTGATCCCATAACTTGTATGCATTATTACTTTATTATTCTAATGATTTGTTGTATTGGAAGGCAAGGGAACACATTGGATCTTATGGTTCCCCAGCAGTGTTCATTGATTGTTCGTGTTCCACCTTTTGGATGAGGGTGATGCACCTAGTCCACCATGCCCAATCAGCTCCACAGTGGTACCATACACTTGGCAGATGTTCTAGGATGCCTCCCGATGTGAATGGAGGGTTTATGTCATCACTCCAACCCTTACAGATGGTTTATAGGCATATTTGATCCATTTGGAGACCATGAGGTTGTCCTTCTACCCCCACACCCACTTGGGAGCACCATAGGTTCTTGATTGGATAACAAGGGGCCAACCCCTTGTCCACTATGTTTGGAGTCATTTTCTTCATCATGGCACCCCTTGGACTTCATCAGGCCTCCTCAAAGGCCCAACGACATCACTTTGTTGATCATTCGACCCTCTTGAGAGGCTTATCTTTACATGATTGAGCTATTTGGTGGGTTTGTCACCAAAATTTTTGTTATTATGCACATTATTTTATTTTAGGGGCTAAACTAGGCCTAATTAGCTAAAGCGAATTCATTAGTAAGTGTATAAATACAAGTGTGATGAATCATTTTGATCATCATCACTTGGATTGGATCATTCTCTCTTGTGATATTTTCGCTATTCTTTTTGGAGGACGAAATTGGATGGATGGATGAATTTTGATGTTTGGATCTCTTCATTTTTGTCTTGGAGCTTCTATATTGGCATATGATGATGATTGGATATACTTGTTCTCACATGTAAGTGCTCTTTTAATGCTATTTTGTCTTTTTCTTATGTCACATGCATGTTGCTGGGGAATTTCACTATACTAGGCTGAAATTTGTTGCTTTTCTTGTGTGAAATGGTGGAAATTTGTCTTTTTATAGTGTTGCATCATGTCATGGGCCATGTTTGAATAAGTGAATGTTCCTAGAGATATTTTGTGAAAATTTTATCTTGATAAGCCATCACATATTACATTTCGAAGTATAAAGACCTTGAAGCAATTGTTCCATGCCCTAATTGCCATGTGAAATTGTTCTAGAGGCCTCCCTGAGCAAGTGAATGTGAAAAATTCTAAAGAGAAATCCAACTGCAGTGAATGATATTATTCTTCTACTTATTATTTCATAAATAAATTATTCACAGTGTTTCTAAAACAAATATCGAAATAAATTATTCTTCTACTTATTATTTCATAAATAAATTATTCACAGTGTTTCTAAAACAAATATCGAAATAAATTCTACTGCGACCTTCACAATTAAAATACTGCAAAAAGTAAATGCAAGGAAAAATACTAGCACAATTATAATCACAATGACAGTTATTTTTGGACAATTGTCCCCGGAAAAACCCAATGTGGGAAAACCGATGCAACTGATGAGGGTTTATTTATTGATCTTCAGCAAAATCTCATGTAAAAGATACAACCAACAAAATAGAAGAGGAATTTCTGTGAGAAATATTACAGATGATATTCTCACGCTTCTCAGCTAAATTCCAACTCTGGAGAGGACCTGTTACCCCCTCTGCATCTCACTACGTCAGCTTTTGCGTAGGCACTGCACAGTCCCAGCGTCACAGCCTCACCAATGTCCCTCCTCTGCTATGCGTCTTCGTTCTGCTCTTACACCCCTGACTAATGTTGTTGCCCTCTCTCCTTCTAATTCGATTTCCTCTTGCCGAACTTTGACTAGTGAGAAAATCGATCTTACTTGGGTAACTGAGTATTTGCTTGGTGTATTTTCCAAATGCCCATCAAAGTCCTTATAATCCTCTAGTTGAGTAATCAACGGCCCATATTAGATTCTAATCAATGGCTCAGATCATATTGACTTGATCCTCGTCTTCTTTTAGAAGTTTCACCCACAGTTTGATTAATACCCTTTAAGTATTTTAATTTCCTAAGTTTAGACTTAGGCACCCATTAAAAATAATTAATTATTTTAATAAAATTGTCTCCAGGTGGAATTTCCCAAAACGATTTATGGGTATTGTGTAATACATGTGTTTAAGCATCCCTGCAAATTTTGAGACTTAGGGCACATCTGATGCTACCATAAATCAACACTTTCTCTTAGCGAGGAATATGCTCTAATAATTCAACCTGCTGAAGCATCACTCTGATTCTGAGACATCTCCCTATGTGTTGTTGATGTCTAACACCATTGTCCATCAACAACTGCACAAATGTTGCATCTGTACTGTTGTTGGCCCTGCCACCACCAACACTACATCTATACTGCAACTCCCTCTCATTTCCTACCACTGTAACTAAGAACCCACCTGTTTCTGCTACTAAAACGGATTCTCTACCATACCCATCTGCTCCCTGAACTAGATGAACTTAGCTCTTCCTAGAGCTTTTGTGAGTACGTCTGCTACCTGATTTCTTGTGGAGACATACTGCAACTATACTACCCCACGCTGAACACAATCTCTGATAAAGTGACATATGATATCAATGTGTTTCGACCGATCATGAAATACTGGATTCTCAGAGAGTTTAATACAACTCTAATTATTGCAGAAAACATTGGTCACTTCCATCCTCTTCCTGAACAAACTCACAAGCAGTTTTCTAAGCCATATAGCTTCGCATGTAGCTGTGTTGGCTGCCATATATTCTACTTCTGTTGAGCTCAGAGCTACCGACTTTTGCTTCCTGCTACACCAAGAGATCATTCCTGATCCAACACTGAAGCAATACCCGAAGGTACTTTTCCAATCTACTGAACTACCTACCCAATCTGCATCTGTGAATCCATTCAATCTGACGTCATCTCCTTGGGTGTATTTCAACCCATATCCGACTGTTCCATGCACATATCTAAGAATGTGCCTAGTTGCTACCCAATGCACCCTTTTCGGTTCCACCATGAACTGACTAAGGGTGTTGACAACGAAGCAAATGTCTGGCCTAGTGTTGACCAGATACATGAGCAACCCAATGAGTTGTCTGTACAAGGTGGGGTCCACCTCCTTATCTCCTGATGCATCTATTTTCTTCCAGTTAGTGATCATGGGTGTAGCCATGGGTCGGCAATCCTGCATTCTAAATCTCTTCATAATCTCTGTAGCATATCTTCCTTGCCCAAGAAATATCTCCCCATTCTTCTGCTAAACTTCAACCCTAGAAAATAATGCATCAACCCCATATCCTTCATGTTGAATTATGCTTCAAGATTCTTCTTGCAGTCCTTCATGAGCCTAGATGACCTTGTTAGAAACAAGTCATCCACATATAATACCAAAACAAGTGGCTCATTCTCCACCATTAGATAGTAAAGATTGGGATCAGCATCACTCTTGACGAATCCCAACTGCTGCAAGTAACTATCAATCCGACCATACCATTCTCTAGGTGCTTGCTTGAGCCCATACAGGGCTTTCTTTAACCTACATACATGAGTTATCTATTCATGAGTTTCGAAGCCTTCGGGTCGTTCTATATACACCTCTCCTTCTATCACCTCGTTCAAGAATGTTGTCTTGACATCCATTTGGTGAATCTCCCATCCCATTTGAGCTGATAGGGATATAACAGATCTGATAGAGATATATCTGGCAACTGGGGCGAAGGTCTCCTCATAGCCTATTCCTTCCTTTTGTGCTTACCCCTTAGCCACGAACCTAGCCTTGTACTTCTCTATGCTGCCATCTGCATCACACTTGATCTTGTAGATCCACCTTGATCCTAAAACGGATCTATCCTTTGGTCAAGGTACCACTTCCCAAACATCATTCGTCATGATAGAACTATACTCTTCTACCATGGCATCCACCCAAACTTAGTGTTGTACGACTTCCTGGAAGCTGGAGGGTTCTTCAACCTATGCTACCAAGGCTTGGTACCTGTTAGGTTGTCTACACTGCCTCTTCTCGGTTCTAGGAGCTCCGACAAACTCCTTTGCGTCCCTCAGCATCTACCATATTTCCCTGCTAGTTCTACCACTGGTGGTGGGAGGCTCAATCAAATCCCCCTCTTGTTCTTGTTGTTCCATCTGCTGAGAACTGCCTGGATTTCCTACTTCTGAGGAAATACTGGTGCTGGTCACTGTGCTTGATCCAGGTGTTTGTCCTCCTGCTTGTCCTCCTTGCTGCCCTTGTTTTTGTTGGACTAATGGAACATCTACTAACTTCCCTTCTGCTGGCATCTCTCGAGATTTCCTGAAAGCTCTATCCTCCATGAACTTTGCATCCCGTCTTACTACAATCTTCCTGCTGCTAGGAATGTAGATTATGTATGCCTTTGAAGTCTCGCTATATCCTATGAGGTACCCCTTTTCTGCAGTCTGATCCAATTTACTACGCTTCTCATCTAGAATGTGACAATATGCCACACTTCCGAATATCCTGAGATGACTCACCTCTGGCTTCTTCCCTGTGAAGACACCTTCAGGTGTTTTCTTCCCCAATGCTTTGTGAGGAGTTCTATTCTGGATATACACCATTGTGTTGCAAGCCTTTGCCCATAAGAATCTAGGCAAGTCTTGGTCATACAACATAGCCTTTGCCGCCCCAACAATAGTTCTATTCTTTCGCTCTGCTACTCCATTCTACTCTGGATTATATGGAGTTGTCCATTCTCTTTTGATGCCCTCCTTTGCGCAGAAATTTATGAAGTCTTTGTCCATATACTCTCCACCATTATCTGAACGCAATACCTTTATCTTTTTCCCTGTCATGTTCTCTACGAGAGCCTTAAACTCTTTGAACCGATCAAAGACCTCATCCTTGGTCTTTAAGAAATAGATCTAGGTTTTTCTAGAGTGATCATCAATAAAGGTGACGAAGTATTTGCCACCACTAAGAGCTCTTGTGGACATTGGGCCACAAATATCTGAGTGTATCAATCCCAATACGCCTTCCACTCTATTGTTACTTCTGGAAAAAGTTGCTTTAGCGTACTTCCCTAGTACGCATCGTCTGCATACATCATCATGCTCAATAATAAGGACTAGAACTCCCGTAACAGTCTCTTTGAGCATCCTGGGTGCTCCATGGTGTAAGTGTCCCATTTGCATGTGCCATAGTTAATTCAGTTCCTTTTCACCATTATGATTGTTGCCTATCAGTGCCATTGGAGACTCAAGCTGCAATCTATACAGTCTGTTGCTTCAAGCTCCAATTTGTCTCTTCTTCTTCCAACTTGGATGTTTGACATATACTTTCCTTCCAATGAAGTATACAGCATATCCCTTATCTTGTAACTGGCACACTGAAATCAAATTCATTCCTAACCCGGGCACATGCAGAACATTAGTGGCTCAGATGCTAGTTCCTACTTTCGTTTGAAATGCTATGCTACCTCTCCCTACTGGAGTACACTTCGTTTTGTTTCCCATAGTAATTCGGAAGTCCAGTTCTTCTTAATAGCTCAAGAAATATTCTCGTACTCCAGTCATATGGGCTGAAACCTCACTATCAATATAACAAACATCTGTTGACGCTGAACTTGACAAGCATGCGAATTCTTCTTCCAATCTGGAAGATAATTCAGAGACATCTTGATTTTCCATCCTTCTTTGTGCTATTTTTCCTATCGATTTCTGACGTTTTTCTATCCCAGCAACTGTCGCAAAAAAAATGCGTCTTCACCTGAAGACTACTCTGCGCTGAAGCTTCTGCACCGCTCCCTCTATCACTGGCAACCTTTCGATCTAGAAATCTTCCTCTCTGTCGACTCTCTCAAAGAGACATTTTCCTATGAAAATTTTCCCTCTTAGACTGGACTGCACAATTCCTTTGTGGATTCGATTTTCTGCCTATGCAGCAATTTCGAATTCCCTTCTTCTCTTCAACACTGGCTCTTCCGATCTACACTCCTGCTTAACTCAGTTTCAGTACCACGTGAAAATTTCTAAATAGAAATCCAACTGCAGTGACTGATATTATTTCTTCTACTTATTATTTCATAAATAAGTTATTCACACTGTTTCTACAGCAAATATCGAAATAAATTCTACTGCAACCTTCACAATTAAAATACTGAAGAAAGTAAATGCAAGGAAAAATAATAGCACAAGTATAATCACAATGACAAATATTTTTGGACAATTGTCCCCGAAAAAACCTAATGTGAGAAAACCAATGCAGCAAATGAGGGTTTCTTTATTGATCTTCAGCAAAAATCTCATGTACAAGAGACAACCAGTAAAATTGAAAAGGAATTTTTGTGAGAAATATTACAGACGATATTCTACGCTTCTCAGCTAAATTTCGACTCTGGAGAGGACATGTTGCCCCCTCTGCTTCTCACTGCGTCAGCTTCTGCGTAGGGACTGCGCAGTCCTAGCATCAATCCCAATGTCACAAGAGAGACTCAACTCATGCTAAAAGACAAAACTCTTGGGCAGGCCGACATGTCATCTAGAGGGTTGACTTGGTCAATTTGAAGGGACAAATGATGCTGTCAAAAATTCAGATTTTCTTCTTTTACAAGGGTCATGAAGAACATGCCCTTTTACATTTTCTTTTGACCAAACAAAGCATGAAGAACATGCTAGAAAATAATAATAATTTTTCTTCTTTTGTTTTACATAAAAATTCATATTGATATAAGTACAATGACAATTATGAAGACCGAACCTAGTTACAATTTCAACATAAGGCATCAAGAATTTGGCCTCCTTAGAAACTTTTTGGCTAACCCATCAAATCATAGACTCCATACTCCCAAGGAACAAGGGACTGGTCCATTTTGTTGGTGATCAAACTTGCTTTTATCCATAAATTCTTCCCTCCCTAATTCAGCCCCTTTAAGGCCAAGCTTGCTAACTAGGGCTTGGTGCAAATCCCTAGGCAAGGTACATTTGTGGGATTGGAGAGCCTAAACATCAAGAGGAGGATATTTTCCACAAACTATCTTCTTTTGGTGGGCATCCACTTCAATCTTGTCCATAAATTTCTTTGCCCTAGTTATTATCCCCAAGGCCAAAACCTAGTCTAGTCTTGCTTCAACTTAGGGGATTGTTGAGAGTTTCATGTGCCTTGATATTGCTAATAAACATTGTTGGAAACCCTTTCTCTTTGCCTTGACCTTTGGCCACCCCAACACTCAACCAATCAATCAAGCCCTAGGTCTTGTGCTCTTAACCCTAGGCCTTTATAAAGAAAGCGAATTGCCTCCTAGTAGAGCCTTGAACCTAAATTGTGCCTTTCTAGCAGGAGGTCTCATTGAGTCGCCTTATACCCTAGCCCTAGAATATCCATTAGGTGACCTTCTCACATATCAAGACTCCTCCCATTGGCGTTTGTAAAGAGTAAGGGGTTTTCGTTGTGGTGACCGTGACAGTGGGCCATCACCCATTGTTGTCACTTGGTCTAGTGCTAACCTCGTAAGGTGCCCCTCTCCAAGTCTTGCTAGATTTTGCAGCAACAAGCTTCAGAGGAGGTCCCACTAGACTAGGGTCAAAAACTAACCCCCCTAGTGAAGTGAGAGAATAGGTTTACAGTCGAGATCGATCAATCATCTAGATCATTCTTTGATCCATTGTAGAATGCCCCAAGCATTAAGTAAAAGCACATGGTTGCAAGATGGTTAAAGTACCTGCCAAATGATGACCCACCTTCCTTCAAGAGGAATGCCAGATGATGAGAGGTGTCTAACTGGTGCAAATGGTGGAGAATCTTAGCATAATGTCATGTACTCAACAATGTAGGGCTGCTAACTAGTTGGCTATGCAAATGAGTAAATTTTTCTCCTATGGGGTTACACACGTTTTGGCAAGTAACAGGGCACAAGAATTAATATACCACTAAATATGAAGAACTAATAAGCACAAGAATGTGATTGATGGATGGAGAATAATAGGTCCAAAGTGGGAATTGCATCAAAGTAACAACAAGTTACACCCAAATGTGTGTCTATGAGGTAGGCAACTCTAAGGATCATGATCATTTTGATATGAACATGGAAAACACATTTAAATGAAATAATTTTTACACGAGTATTGTGAGCCTTAAGACATAGATGGGACATAAAGAGTGTATTTAATGTCATGAGAGTGAAAAATAAATATTGATGGAGGAATGCCACGTTTTGAGTGAGATGTCCTATTGTGTAATATAATTACCATAAGGTAGGAGAAGTTGTAAGGGAATATACTAAGTGTTATGAATAATAAAAAATAAAAATAATAATAATAAATAATATTAATATAATAATATTGATAATAATTAAATTAATTGTCTTTCATTAATTATGAAGGGACAAAAGGTCAAACAACATGACCATTAACCTTTGTGGCCAGTCAATGCCTATAAAGGCAAACCGCCACAAAGGTTTGTAACCACCATTTAGATTTTATCAATAGTACAATTACCTATTTACACTTATCTACATATATTTACACACTCTACATATAATTGCATTTGTGTGTATTGTTTGTTAGGTCTTTATTTACATACATAATATATATGATAGTTGTTGTTACCAGAATATGACATTTATCCTAACAATTATGCCAAAATCCATAATTTACATTAAATTTATCATTAACCAAACATAGAATTTGAAAATTAAGTGCAGAGGAATACCTGGAAATTAGCTTGGAGACGTTTCCAAGTTCACTCTCGCTCCTGTTACCAAAATACCAAAACCTCCAATCCAAGCTGAGCACAACCTTGGTACTGAGCTCCAAAATACTTCCCAATTGGAGTATTTTCGTCCCTCTTGCCCAAACACTTAAGAATAATCGAATCCCCGGCTTTGATTCAGATCTCCTGTTCTCCTTCCAGTCTTCCTTTTCCCAAAAATCCTCCCCCTCTGCCTCTGCATGCTTGGGATAAGTATCCTTCCTACTTGGTCACTGCCTTCTTCCACCGCCCTCATTAGATTTTATTTGGCAGATTTAACTTTACGTGTAAAGTGAGGTGAGGATATGAATATATATCTTAAAGTTTTTGACATGTTTTAAACTTTGATGATTTTATCTTTTCTAATATTTTTAAAAATTTATCTTTTATAAAATTTTAATTATAATAACAATGTCAATAGTTATCAAATGTTTATGATGTTAGAGTCACGATTGTCGTTACACCAAAACCCGCAGGTGTTAAGCACATGTAAACAGACACATCACTAGTGTTAAGCACATGCCATGAAACACACGAGCGTTGGATTAACACCGCCATTAACGGGAAGCGCAACAATCTCCCCCCTCAACGCGAGCCAAGTGTGTTTCAAACTCGAGACTTTTGGCTCTGATACCACTTGTTAGAGTCACGATTGTTGTTACACCAAAACCCGCAGGTGTTAGTAAACAGACACATTGCTAGTGTTAAGCACATGCCATGAAACACACGGGAGCGTTGGATTAACACCGCCATTAACGGGGAGCGCAACATATGATATTAATTTAAAAACTTTAACTTTAAAAATATATATTTATATACATATATATTAACAATAATTAACTTATAATTTTAAAGTCTATAATGATCAATATTTATATTAGAATGGTTGGAATTGTAAATTTTATTTAACACCTTATAAGTACAAAGTATTCCATATGTATCTTTTGAATATCGGATTTTAGGTAATATCTCTCTTCTCGATAATTTAGGTGTTTAGTCCTTTTTCATTCATTTAAACATTTTTCCTAATTATTTAATAAGTATACTAGTGCAAGGCATGCGATGTGTGCATATGTAGCTCTCATATGTATATATCATATGCATGCTAATACTCTTTTGCTTATAAATTGAAATGGGTCATTACATTGTTCTTATTCTAACAGTGGTATCAGAGCAAGTAGATCCTTTGTGTGGAACCGTACAAGTCACTATCCTACTGGCACCCTATTTTGTTGTAGTGAGCTCCGTTGGTTTCTCTGTCGTGTTCCATCCACTCGACGTCCTGACCCTTGCCGTTGACACCCCCAACCATCGTTCAGCATCCAAACCCTCCCTTCCGCGTGTCCGACCAGCCGCCTGCCTCCCCGTTCGCTGTACGACCTTCCAACTGCCTACACTCTCTCCCACCAGCGTTTTCCTCCGGACAACAGTGCCAGACCTTAGCTGCTTTTTTCCTTGCCGCCAAACCTGTCAGACCACTAGTGAACTGTTGTGACAAATCGAACCGTTCACCATCCATTTGTGACTTAATAAGTCACGTGCTTCCTTCTGCGTGTCCATTCGTTCCATTCATGAGTTTCGATAACAGTACAAAGTTTATATATCTTAAGTTATATAGTGACCCAAATTATATAACTAAGTTAATTAGCTATATAGTTAATTAATTAATTAATTTACTTTATAACTATATATAAATAATATTATAAATTAATAGAATAAAAAAAAAACATGGGTTTGGCTAGGAAGAAAAATAAAGCTAATATGGGGAATAATAATGATGACACAAAAAAATATCAAGAACTCGATAATGTATGAAGTCGTCTCGATAATGTTGAGAAGAAGCAGGAAGAGTTAGGAGAAGGTCAAAATAGGATAATTGTAACTCAAGAGAAAATGGTAAGCGATATTAAAAAAATAAATAACATTGAGAAAATGTTGCTAGGAATGCAAACCCAGTTAATGGGAGGGGTTAATTCATTTTTTAACTCTTTAATTGCTCAAGAACCAACACAAAGTCCCAAGACTCCATAAAGCGAAGATTTCCCAAATCATTAAATTCCGCAAATGCATCATGAAATTCCGCAAACGCTGCGAATACACTTCTCAAGTAGTCAGCACTATACAAAGTTCCCCAAAAAAGACTATTAGCGAATTAAGAAGGAGCTTCCAAAATAAGATGGAAAAGACCATAGAGGTGCCATTTTTTGGGTTAATAAAATGGAGGCCATTTTTGAGTCAAACCCGCCAATAGGTTGACGTGAAAAAATCATGACCGCATCCAACAATTTGGAAGTTGAGGCATATGACTGGTTCCTATGGTGGTCCAACAAATGTGAAGCTCGTTTATTCCTTTGGAAAAAATTTGTGGATGACTTGCTAAAAAGGTTTCATGACGAAGAAGAAGATGATATCTACGAAAAATTTGTTCATCTCAAGCAAAAAGGGTCTGTAAGCGAATACACCCACGAATGGGAAGTATTAGCTGTAAGACAAAGAGGATTTACTGATAAAGAATTGCTAAAAATGTATAGATGTGGACTTAAGGAGTATATCCGTGCAAAATTAAAATTATACAAACCTAAAACTACCAAAGAAGCTAGACAGGTTGCAAAGATTATTAAACAAAAACATAAGTTCATAATGTTATCATTCAAGGAAGATGAATACCAACAACAATACTCTAGAAAAAAAGAAACAAACAAATGTAGGTATTGTGGGGAAAAATGGACCTCAAGGCACAGATATCTTAACAAGAAATTGTATACTTATGAAGTTGAGAAAGAGTCAGATTCCTCAAGTAATGATCAAAGAAAAGGATAAAAAAGAAAAATAATTGTCGCAAATGTGTAGGAAATTGGATGCCAAGACATAAATGTGAGGACACGTCCTTACGCTACTATAAAATAGTAGATGGGAAGCGAGTTGAAGTACAAGAACGTGATGAAGAAAGCATTGTCACACGCAATGAGGAATCAGATTCTGAGGAACCATCATTAGTTGCAATGTTAGGGTCCCACCCTAACCCCCTTATTTATGTAATAGGATCGAGTCATAGTTATAGTTAAGTAAAGAGTCAATAAAGCCCATATTAATAATTATAAGTGGTTAACCCGCATTTAATGAAGGGGCCACAATTAGTTGCAAATGGCCCATGGTATTAGATAAATGGTATTAATAAGAACCATGGTATTGCCCCATGGTATTGCAGGTATGAATCCTATATAAAGGATAGAGACTGCCCTCGAGGAGCATCGTGTCTTATTTTGTATTGAGCTCAGCTCTATTGGAGGTTGCCCCCTCGAAGAGGGAAGTGAACATTGCTTTCTGAATAATAAAATACTTGCTGTTATTTCTCATTGTTCCATGTTCTGGGTATATTTCTTTGCATATTTGGTATTCTGGTATCATCTTGCAGGTTAAGAGCATAACAAGTGGTATCAGAGCGCTTCCAGGGCCGGTGGGATCTCCAATTTTTAGCAAAAAAAAAATTGGCTAGAGACGTGTTCCGGCGTCTTTAAACCACAGGATTTGTTGTTGAGCGCATAAACCAGCGGATTTGGAGAGGCATGCATGCAGGAAATACAAGAGTTGGTCACACTTGTTGGACTCCCTGTAACCCCTGTGGGTAACCCTTCGAGTAGTAGCGCATTAGACAGAACCGCGCACGGACTATCTTCCAAGTACCCTCTGGGTATATCAGAAGCCCCCTAGCTCCCTTGGAACCTCACCATAGATAAACCGTCGGTCGTCTTGTTGCTATAGTACACCGAGAACAGCACTCGGAGAGATTACTTGCGCATACGATAAGGTAATCGGGTTGTACGGCTAAGGGTACAGTTGATCCTCCTTGGTTAGTGCCCTGAAAAATTGGGCCGAGTACTACTGTCAGACCCTTGTGTATATTGCAATCTATAGCACCTGATACTCCTGGAGACCATAGTTCCCTTCTCTATCTCTGGATCACGCATAATCTTTGCCAGTTCAGATCTCGCAAGTGGGGTTTTGTTGCAGCAGCAGCAATCAGTTCCGCCGTTCAGATCTATCAAAATAGCCATTCAAATCTATTAGATCCATCAGATTCACAATAGCAATCAGTTCCGCCATTCAGATCCGCCATCCAGATCTGAGTAGTTGTGTGGGTTCCTATACCTAGGCGTGATTTTCGCAGGACTTTTGGCAGCATTGGCGTTTCTGGGATTCGACTACTGCAGTATTCCTAAGCAAGGAGTAAAACTCCGTTCGAAGGAAAAAGAAAAAAAGTCTTAGACCCCCCCGGGCTGCTTATTGGTAACTTAGCCCATAAGAATTAGGACAACGAGCTGAGCAAGGTGGTACCATTCAATAGTTAGTGCCAAAAAATTCGGGCAGTCGCACATTTCAAGTGCATCGGATCGGTCCATGGTACAAACTAATGAGAGGATCGACAAACTTGAATCAACATTGAACGAGGTACTATTGTCGCTGAAGAACATAAATGAAACACTCTCAAAGGGCAAGATGGAGGAATGCACAGAGGCATATATTGGCAATGAAAACAGTGAGGGTGAGTCTAGCCAGTCTCTTCACCTCTTTGGCACCCACCAACAATCCCATCCGCGACCACCCAAGCTGGACATGTATAAATTTTATGGCTCTCACCCGGCTGCATGGATAGCACAAATGGAGCAATATTTTACTCTGAATTACATCCTAGATAATGCGACTCAGCTTAGTGTGGGTATCATGTACTTGGACAATGAAAGATGGCAATGGTGGCAATGGCATCAACGTTGCTATGGAAGGCCCTTGACTTGGGAGACATTCAAAAAAGCTCTTATGGATCGCTTTGACCATGAATCTGACTTTTTGGGTCGTCTCACTAAGCTCCGACAGACATGAACAATGAATGAATATATTGCAGCCTTTGAAGCCTTAGCTTTCCGCATTGGAGGTCTACATGATGAGTTCTACGTGGAATGTTTTGTCAGTGGTCTCAAAGAAGCCATACAAGCCCACGTTCGACTGCACCACCCTAGCTCATGGTTGCATGCTTGCAGGATAGCTCGTGAAGTCGAACGTGCATTAGCGGCCTAGTCCAATCGCCCAAATTTCATCGCCAAGGGTCGCCCCCCACAGGCTCAAAGCACTACCCAAACACTCAAGGTTCAAAAGGTGTCACCAGCAAAAATGGCGAAAAGAAGAAAGCAAGGATTATGTTACTGCTGTGATGAGAAATACTCCCCCGGGCATAAATGCAAGGAGCCCAAATTCTTTCAAATTGATGCTACTGATCACAGTTCATTGGAGGAAGCCCCACCACTTGAGGAACCAGAGGAGGAAGAAGAGGACAACCAGCAGGACAATGTACCTGAAGAACCAGTTATCTCGCTGCATGCTTTGGCAGGGATTTCTTCGCCTCAAACTCTCAAAATCAGAGGTTTTATTAAGCATCGCCCAGTAGTAGTCTTGATTGATAGTGGAAGTACACATAATTTTATCCATCAAAAAGTCGCGGAAGCAGTGCATTGTTTTGTCCGAGAAGTTTCTAACTTCCAGGTCCAAATTGCTGATGGGGAAACAATGAAATGTGAAGGCCGTTGTGAAAATGTCAAACTTCAAATGGGGGATTATCAGTTAAAGACCCACATGTTTGCCATACACATGGGAGGGTGCGACATTGTCCTCGGTGCTGAATGGCTTCGCACACTTGGCCCAATCACAATGGATTTCCAGGAGTTATATATGAGCTTTAAGCAGAACAACCACACACATACCCTCCGCAGACTCCAGGCGAGAGCTCCCTCTATCATCAGCTCACATTGGACGGAAAAATTGTTAAAAAAGGACCACCATGGAGTTATAGCCCAAAGTAATGCCATCCAGACCTTCAAACCCCATTCTCTTCATATTCATCCTGAGATGCAACAGATCTTAAACAACCATCTGCCAGTCTTTGACAAGCCTCATGAGCTTCCACCCTCGAGAGGGGAACATGATCATAGCATTACTTTGGTCCCAGAAGCCAACCACCAAATGTGCGCCCATATAGATATCCGTTCGCCCAAAAGAATGAAATAGAAAAAATAATCAAGGAACTCTTGGAAGCAAGCGTCATTCGTCCCAGCATTAGTCCTTATTCATCGTCAGTGGTCATGGTGCTCAAGAAAGATGGAGAATGGCGTATTGTCCAGACTTCAGGGCCCTTAATAAGTCGACAGTCAAAGATAAATTTCCTATCCCAGTTGTTGATGATTTGCTGGATGAACTAAATGGGGCTCAATTATTTACTAAGCTCGACCTTTGCTCAGGCTACCACCAAATTCGCATGAAAGAAGTAGACATTCCAAACACTGTTTTCCGAACTCATGAAGGCCATTATGAGTTCCTAGTCATGCCATTCAGTCTTTGTAATGCCCCATCCACTTTTCAGAGCCTTATGAACCACCTGCTCAAACCATATCTCAGAAAAAATGTCCTTGTTTTCTTTGATGACATCCTCATCTACAGTCGCACCTGGGCCGCACATCTTCAACATGTAGATCTGCTCTTACAACTGCTCCGCAAGCATAAATTATTTGTCAAGATGTCCAAGTGTTCTTTTCGCATGGAAGAAGTTGAGTATTTGGGCCACATTGTGGGGTGTGAAGGTGTCAGGGTGGACCCCAAAAAGATCCAGGCAATGCAAGATTGGCCTCAACCTAAGAGCTTGAAGAGCCTGAGAGGATTTTTGGGTCTCACAGGCTACTATCGCAAATTTGTTATGGTCGCATTGCTAGGCCCCTCACTCAACTCCTCAAGAAAAATTCATTCCTCTAGAATGATGAAGCACAACAGGCCTTTACAGCTCTCAAACATGCCATGTGTTCCACTCCAGTCTTAGCACTACCCGACTTCACCAAATATTTTGTGATTGAATGTGATGCTTCAGGTACGGGTATTGGGGCGGTCTTAATGCAGGAAGGTCGACCCTTGGCCTTCACGAGCCAACAACTAAGTGGGAAGAATCTGGGACAATCTACCTATGAGAAGGAGATGATGGCCATCTTACATGCAATAGATACCTGGCGACCATACTTATTGGGGTGACGTTTCCAAATCCGCACAAACCATCAAAGCCTTAAATATTTTTTAGAGCAACGCCTATCCTCACCACAACAAAATAAATGGCTCGCCAAAATGCTGGGATATGATTATGAGATAATTTACAAGAAAGGGTGCGAAAATATTGTAGTAGATGCATTATCCCGCCAATTTGAGGAGGAAAGTACCCTGCTCGCAATTTCCCTTCCCATTCCAGAATGGATTGAAGAGGCTCGCAAGGAATGGTTTTCACATCCCTGGCTCTCCCAGCTCATTAATCAATTGCAGGGGGATCCAAATTCCACAGCGGGCTACTCGTGGCAGGATGAGATTCTTCGCTATAAAGACAGAGTCGTAATATCACGAACATCCACCCTCAAAAGCCGCATTTTGGCGGAGTTGCACTCATCTCCCACTGCAGGACATTTAGGCTTTCACAAGACGTATGCTCGCACTCGAAGATCATTTTTTTGGACAAGCATGAAAAAGGACATTCTTACTTAGTAGCTGAATGCGACGTCTGTCAGCGCCACAAAGGAGAAACAGTGAAATCCCCAGGCACATTACAGCCATTTCCCATCCCAGCCTCAATCTGGACAGAGGTTTCTATGGATTTCATTACGGGTCTTCCAAAGTCAAGAAACAAGTCAATCATCATGGTGGTTGTGGACAGAGTTTCTAAGTATGCTCATTTTTGCACCCTTTTACACCAACTTTGGTCACTCAATCTTTCATGGATCAGATCTTCAAATTGCATGGCATGCCCACTTCCATTGTGTCTGATTGTGACCTGGTCTTCACCAGTAACTTTTGGCAGGAACTCTTCCGGCTACAAGGTACCCAACTACAACTCAGTACTTCCTATCATCCACAAATTGATGGTCAAACTAAAGCAATCAACAAATGTCTAGAAACCTACCTTAGGTGTTTCACTTCAGAAAAGCAACATCTCTGGGTACAGTGGTTACCTCTAGCTAAATGGTGGTATAACACCACCTATCATGCCACCACCAAAATGACTCCATATGAAGCAGTTTATGGACAACTCCCTCCTTCCCCTACTTCTTATATCAAGGGATGTGAAGGTACAAGCAGTGGATCAACTCCTACAGAACCGCACAACCATGCTAGCCCACCTTAGAGAGAATCTTCATCAAGCTCAAAATCGCATAAGCAACAAGTAGATCAACATCGTTTAGAACGCCAATTTCAAGAAGGGGATCAGGTATTTTTGAGGCTGCAACCATATAAGCAAACATCACTCAAAGACAAGGGTTGTCAGAAACTATCTCCAAAATTCTATGGACCGTATCAAGTACTTCAGCGCATTGGAGAAGTTGCCTACAAGCTAGCTTTGCCACCCACTGCAAAAATCCATCTAGTTTTCCATGTCTCATACCTCAAGAAAGTGATTGGGAACAATTGCAAAATTCAAACCAATCTACCTAAACTGGATGAAGAAGGGTCAATCTGGCTCCAACCTGAATAGGTTCTTGACACACGAGAACGGCACCTGCGTGGCCGCATGATCAGGGAAGTCCTCGTCAAGTGGAAAGACACCTCTGGAAGATGCAACCTGGGAACCAGCAACTATTCTTTAGCAGTTTCCGCAGATTCAACCTTGAGGACAAGGCTATTCTTATGGGGGAGGGCATGTTAGGGTCCCACCCTAACCCCCTTATTTATGTAATAAGATCGAGTCATAGTTACAGTTAAGTAAAGAGTCAATAAAGCCCATATTAATAATTGTAAGTGGTTAACCCGCATTTAATGAAGGGACCACAGTTAGTTGCAAATGGGTCATGGTATTAGATAGATGGTATTAATAAGAACCATGGTGTTGCAGGTATGAATCCTATATAAAGGATAGAGACTCCCCTCAAGGAGCATCGTGTCTTATTTTGTATTGAGCTTAGCTCTATTGGAGGTTGCCCCCTCGAAGAGGCAAGTGAACATTGCTTTCTGAATAATAAAATACTTGCTGTTATTTCTCATTGTTCCATGTTCTGGGTATATTTCTTCGCATATTTGGTATTCTGGTATCATCTTGCAGGTTAAGAGCATAACATGCAATCCCATGTGTCCAACAAAATCAGGGTGAAGAAGGCAATTCTTCAATGGGTCAAAAACAAGTCACTGCAAAATACGTTCCACCACACCTTCGGAAGCAGAGAAACCAGTCTCCAAGAAGAAAGAACATTAAGCCTACTACTCTACCAACAAACATGACAAGAAGGTTACAACCTAAAACCCTAAAGCTTAAGGGGCTCATAAGAGGCAAAAATGTCAATATACTTGTAGATTCTAGTAATACTCACAATTGTATAAACATTGATCTTGCTAAACAACTTGATCTTTGTATATGCCCAATCAAGGACCTTAGCATGATTGTCACTACTGGGCAAAAGTTCGAAGAGATAGGAGAATGTCTTAAGGTTTCAATTCAGATACAAGAACTAGAGCTACAGACAGATTTATATGCCCTACCACTCAAAGAAATGGATATAGTGCTAGGTGCAGAATGGTTAATGCAATTAGGAAGCTATACTACAAACCTTGAAGAACAGTTCATGGAGTTTAGTTGGCAAGGACAACACTATAAATTACATGGTGTTAATGCACCCAGCTTCAAGAAAGCTGCAGTTTCATATGAGAATGTCACCAACTCAGAAGACACAAACAAGTCAAAGAAAATAGATGCCATTCTATAGTAGCATGTTCAACTAGAGAAAACCCTTTTATTATGTTTTCAGGACAAAGCATCTTTAAAGGGGGTGGCAATGTTATGAATAAAAAATAAATAATATTAATATAATAATATTGATAATAATTTAATTAATTAATTAATTAATGTCTTCATTAATTATGAAGGGACAAAAGGTCAAACAACGTGACCATTCACCTTCGTGGCCAGTCAATGCCTATAAAGGCAAACCGCCACAAAGGTTTGTAACCACCATTCAGATTTTATCAATAATACAATTACCTATTTACACTTACCTACACGTATTTACACGCTCTACATATAATTACATTCGTGCGTACTGTTCTTCTTCTAACACTAAGTTGGAAATTCAGTTGTGAAGTGAATTAGTAAAAGTACACTTCTTATAATGATTGATTTGAAAGTGTCCAATGTTATTCAGGCTCTAGAAAATCTTGTACTTGTATGCTGTTTGTGCGGCAATCTGAATTAATGTATAAACTTTGTCATTGTGCCCCCCTCTCTCTTGATTCTTCCTTGTTATGCTGCAATATGGATTCTACCATGCTAACTATCTGAGTAGTGCATTATATACCAACTTATTCGTTTTTTATATAAATTTTGTGGTTGTAAGGTGTTAGGAGACCAGTGTGCATAATAGTAAATACCAATGCTTGCTTAAAGGAAAAAAAACTAGAGAGTAGGATGGAGGGTAAAAATCTAATTCTTGGGCTAAACATTTCAAGCTAGGTCAGGACAACTAGGTAGCAAGTCTATGGGAGATGTTGCCACCAGAAAATGTACTGTGGTCATTACACCAACTTGTCTAGCCATCTAGTCCATTAACGTTTCTGAGAAGACCATAGACTTGCCTATGCCTGGGCTGTAAGAATTGCCAAGATTATCTGTTGAGCATGGATCTAATGAGTAGTCAGTTGGCAAGTCAACGAACCCATCAGTCAGGGAATTTATGGGCCCATGAATCTGTCAAGGGTGAACCCACCAGCCTGGTAATCGACTCGCTAACCACAAATCTGCTGAGGCAACACAATCCACCAATCACTCTAACTATCAATATATAAGAATAGGACTATAGCTGAACAGTGAACCAAATCATGTTGGCTACCTACTAGGTAGTTGTCTAGATAGATTCAGAATTGTATAAATAAGCTTATTGGGATGATAATAGGGCAGGGCGGCGCTGTGGTGAGCCAACTAGTCCAAACTCCAAAGTAGCTTCCTAAAATTCAACCAAGGATGAATCCACCAGCCCAATAATCAATTGACTTTCTAACCACAAATCTGCTGAAGCAACAAAATCCACCAAATTGCTCTAAGTATCATTGTATAAGAATAGGACAACTATCATTGAATAGTGAACCAACTCATTTTGGAGACTTATTAGGTAGTTGGCTAGATAGAATCAGAATTGTAGAAACAGGCTTATATAAAAGATATTGAGGTGGGGGGCCATTGTGGTGAGCCAACTAGACTAAAGTAGCTTTCTGAAATTTTGTGTAGTAGTGAGCTTCGGACCATTAAACAAACATGATCGACCTGCAACCAGTAAAATGTTCATGTGACTGCATGTGCTTTTGTTATTCTGTTATTTCATTCTATTGTTATATGATAATTAAACTGATACAGTACTGATAGTCTGTAGTCTGCAGTGCTTTCTATTTTAATGGTGATGGCTTGGCAACAATTATGAGTGATAGCCAGATGACATAACATATACAGTTTAAAATAAAACATTCCTCTATAAGCAGAGACTCAATATGCTAGAAAACCTTAAATTTCATTAGAGGCCAAGTAGCTCAGAGAGAAATGGTATCAGTGATCTACAGATGAAGATATCCAGAGTGGTAACACAAATATCACCGAGAACTGTCATGGTAATTGCATACATACCAATACGAACTGTGAAAAAGAATGTCAAGAAGTGGACTTTTACCAGTACAAGCTTTCTGATTTCAGAGTTGAAGTACATGAATTCGATTAGCATCCCCCAATTTAACCTTCTTTATGGAAGACCAAATACTGGGTTCATCTACTTGCCAGGCAGAATACTTGAAGAAATATAGTATTTCCCTAGCAACAACTTACTGGAGACTTATTCCATAGAGGTAAATCAAGCCAATCCCCCATGCACACTCGTAACTTTATTTTTCTATCTAGGAAAGGTGTCTTGAAAGTTTAAATATTTTTTTCAATCTTTTGAAAAAGGGGGATTGAAAGATTACTCTGAAAAAGATGCATATGATATGAAATAAAATGTAACATATTTTTTACAGTTATGATAGAGCCTTCTTTTGTATTCATGCAAGCAACAAGGTCAGAAGTAGAAAGCATTACACATTGAAAGTTAACCAAAAATAATAATCTGCATACCTCAGTTGCAAGAAGAGCCTTTATCATCTCCGATTGAGAAGATGCTACAGGACAGAAATAAATAAATAAATGAATAGTGCCAATACTATTATAGTTAACAAAGTCTCCAAACTATTTATGAACATTGAGGATACAATAAAACCTTGCTCACGTACAATTTATAGGGCTTGCATTGAGAAATGACCCCCTTCCTCGAATAGCAGTATACAACTGAAAGCTCATAGACAAACATAATTAGGCACTAAACCAAAGAAAGACAACTTCAAAGCTAGTGGAGAATAGCATGCGGGACAAACAAAAAAGGAAATTTGATTGAGGACAAAACATGATAAAACAGCCAAAGTTACTTAAAACTATACTTTTAACAATAAAAAAATGAGAAGTAGTAATAGCATTGTTTTTTTATGCTTATATGATAATTACCATCCCTAGTTCAAAAATGATTTTGAATCTTGATAGTTATGGTTCATTGGCATTCATTTGATGAAGAGCCCATTACCACAAACTCTGTTGCACAGTTCAGGGCAGATGTTTCGAAACTCTCTTGGGAAGACATGTAATGACCCATCTTTAATATAGAGAGCGCAAGAATATTAGCATGCATACGATACATGCATATGATAGCTACATATGCATGTATTACATGCCCTGCACTAGTATTTATATTCTAAAATTAACTATAAATGTTGGATATCATGAAACACCTTCAAATAGAAGTTACCTTCACCCATCAACACGCATATTGCTTAATGCATCGTAATTAATGAGCAAATAACAATGATATAAATTTTAAAAAAAAAGTATTAAGTTAAAAGGGTTATAAAGAAATAGATGTAAAAATTAAGTTAATTTTTACATATGGTTATATAATTATATATCCTAGAATATTAAATATTAATAAATTATTAAAATGATAAATTAATCAAAATAAAGTATTTAATATAAACCTAAGGCATTTAAATTAAACAAACAAAAAAAATCCTAAATATAAGATAAATACACCTTTAAAGGAATATGACTCTCATACATAGAGGGAAAAGTATTAAGTTTCGTATGTTCTATGCTTATAACAGTTTACTTCTTTTTCTTATTATATTCCACAGATTAGCAATCACATGTACATAAAGTAAAGTGCAGATAGAACATTAAACGATCGACAGAAAACAAACCAAGACAAGAGACACAAGATGTGGCGGCTAGCCAGGGACAAACCCCACAATGTGTGGGGAAACCCTTTGATCAAATCTTCTTTTATCTTCAATAATTCAACAGAAAGAAATAGTACAATGAATCAGATTCATATCAGCAGTAGCAAACCCTAGATTAGTAGCATCAGCATTAGCGGCTTCATTATCAAACTAGGGCAGACGATATCTCACAAACCGACCGTCGGATTGACTTCATTCCACCACCAAAAATTTCGGCTTCCAGAAGAGGTTCAGATAAACCTACAGCGCAGTTCAGATGAGGAGATATTCTAGGCCACGCAAGTCAATCTTTACTTCTGCAGTTGCAGCTTCAGTTTCAGTAGTTTCCGGCTTCAAACTAGGGCAGTTGATATCTTGCAAACCGTTCGTCGGATTGACTTCATTCCACCACCAAAATGTTAGGATATTCCGACACATAGGAAATAGTTAAGTATAACTTGGTCTAGTATAGAGTTAGGTAAAGTGTGTTTCTTTACTATGTACATTTTGTAACTTACAATCCGACAGTCACGATATGTAGTGATCCGACGGTTCATTCTCTCCTCGGTATTACCGACACTTGATCCGTGGCTTAACACCCAATTGGTCTATGATCTCTATTTAAAGCGCATGGAAGGTCATTTGTAGGGTAATCCGTCTATGAGAGAAGCATATGTAAATTTTCATTCTTTTATTAATAAATTGCCTAAAGTGGCCCCGTTGGCTCAGGCCGTGGACTGTTTCCCTCTTTGAGGGTTTTAACCACGTCAAAATACTGGTGTATTGATCTGTGATCTGGTTGTGAGCGGTGTCCTTTGGTGTTCTGTCTGAGGAACTTACCTTGTAAATTCCTACATGGTATCAGAGCTATTTGAGGGCCGCGTCCGTTGATGATCCAAATCTGAAGCCGGTAGAACTGCATCCGACTGTCGTTTCCCAGATCTACTGTTTCTGACTACTTTCGGTCCGAGAGGACTGCTCTGTTGTGTTGGGAGCATCTGTTCCAGTGAGGAACCCCTTTCGTTTCATGCGAAAAGGTTTCCGGTAGCCCTAGCTACGTCATTTTTAAGATCTTGAGGTATACAGTGTTTATTTGCAGTTTACAGTTATTTTCTCTCTGTTTATTTCAGTTTCGGTTTATTTAGCTTTTTTATTACCGCATCTGAACCTTTCATTTCTGCGTATGCTCTTTGCCCCGTGACTCTGTGTGATCTGGGCAAATCAGAAACAGAAAAGAAGGATTTTTCTCATGTGTATGCTCTTTTCCGTTACGCCTTAGTGTGATCTCGGAAAATCAGAAACATTGAGGAAAATATTTAGTTTCCGGCTAAAGCTAACTTCGAGCCGTAAGGTTCTTTTTCTTTGTATGTCTGTGTTGGGTTTTGTGTTTTTTGTTTTGTAGGGAAAAAGAGCTTTCTCAAAGCAAGCACGCAACCCAAAGTTTCCAACCCCTCTCTCTCTCTCTCTCAAATTTTTTGTATAGCTCACTTGGTCCAAAGCTAGTTTATGAGAGTATAGGTCTTGAGTTCAAATCTCATTTTTGTGGGGGCGTTTTTTTTTATTTCCGCACATTCCCACACTTCGTCGGCATCTTCAACAACTTTTCTTCAAAAAGCCATAACTTCTTCATCCGGAAGCCGTTTTCAGAGCCTTTTTTTTAACCAGCCTAATTTTTCGAGATCTATCCATTGGAACACTTAGTTTCATCATCTTTAGCTTCAGTTTCCGTTAAAATGTAAAGTCAATACCAAGTTATTCTTGACAGCACCAACTACTTCCAATGGTTGTCCTACATTGAGGATTTACTTAGAAGTAAAGGTCTCTACAGAATAGCCTCAGGCCAAGAAACCAAACCGAAAGATGAAGATAAGGTAGCCAAATGGGAAAATAGGCAAGATCAAGCACGTGGATTAATAGGGATGTCTATTTCTCCAGATCTTAGATTCCATATTGCAGAACCTGATACTCCTGATGAAGCAATGAAACAGATTAATAAAGTTTTTGGAATTAAAAATGAACTTAGAGCCCATCAACTTGAAAATGAGTTGTTTACATTAGACCCCAATAATTTTTCTTGCATTGAAGATTTCTTGTCCAAGTTTAAGACCCTTAGATATCTCTTGGAAGGTGTTAAGATTAAGAAACAAGATAGTAACCTTATCTATTCCATCCTTACTAAGTTGGGACCAGCCTACTCTGTGTTTGTTTCCACCTTCCATTCTACAAGAGAAGCCTTCATTTCTCAAGGACAAGACTACAAGTCCCCTTCCTTTGCTTCGTTTTGTGATTCTTTAATAAGAGAACAAGAAAAACTCTTACACCTTGGTCTTCTTAATCTTGGAAACTCTTCCAAGAAAGCGTTAGCCGCCCCGCAGCAACCAAATTCAAAGAATCCTGAGAAGTCATATCCTAAAAAGAATGGTTCTAAACCAAACAAGGGTCCTAAGCAATCTCAGCCTCAAAATGAAAAATCATTTCAACAAAATGATAAGACATAAAAAAAAGGGGAAGAACACTGATAGACACTGCAACTTTTGTAATCGAGATGGCCACTTAGAATCCAAATGCTTTAAGAAGATGGAAGCCTTGGAAGCAACAATGAAGAAGCATAACATCCATTTGGAGCACTCTTCAACTTCAACTTCATCTTCAGGAATGGCACTTTCTGCATGTGGTTGTCAATCATCTCGGTCTGGCTATGCACTAAATGTATCTTCTTCTTCTCATTCTCATGAGTGGCTCATTGATTCTGGAGCTTCTTATCACATGGCCAAAAACAAAGCCATGTTTTCTTCTTTAAATGATTGTAACACCAAAAATATATATGTTGGTGATGATAGATCTCTTAATGTTGTAGGGACTAGAACTGTTCATCTAGACAATGGTCAATTTAATGATGTATTATGTGTTCCAACCTTATCCTGCAACCTTCTATCTGTATATCAGATAACTCATTCAGATGAAGGTAAAATCGTTGAATTTTCACCTCACGATGTTGTAATTAAGGACCTAAGAGATCCTAGACAGATTTTAGCTACTGGCATTGCTGATGATTCTACAAGGTTGTATAAGTTTCACAACTTTGGGTCATCAAATCTTCCCTCGGTATTTGTTGCTCATAACGATGAAGTGAGCAAACTTTGGCGTGAGCGATTTGGTCACTTAAACTATCGCTCCCTTCAGAATCTATGTAAAGAAAATATGGTGACAGGTCTTCCAATGGTATTTTGCAGAGATGGTGTTTGTTCCGGATGTGTACTCGAAAACATCATCGGGATAGTTTTGAAAAACGTGCCTCTTGGCACGCCTCAGCCCCTTTACAGCTTGTGCATAGTGGTTTATGTGGTCCACTTCCAGTTGTTTCATTCTCTGGCTGCAAGTATTTCTTAACTTTCACTGATGATTTCTCCAGACGCACTTGGGTATACTTCTTAAAACTCAAGAGTGAAGTATTTAACACATTTTTGGCCTTCAAGGCCTTTGTTGAAAAACAATCTGGACATCAAATTCTTAAGCTAAGATCTGATTATGGCGGAGAATATGTTAACAACAAATTCATCAACTTTTGCACTGAGAATGGAATTCAAATGCAACATACTGTTCCATATACTCCACAACAAAATGGTGTAGCTGAAAGGAAGAATCGCACCTTAAAGGAAATGGCTAATTGTATGCTTCAATCTAAAGGACTTGGTCTCAGTTTTTGGGCAGAAGCAATTAACTGTGCAAATTACATAATAAATCGCACTCCTACTAAGGTTTTAAAGAATATCACTCCAGAAGAAGCATGGAGCTCAATTAAACCAGATGTAAGTCACTTTCGTGTTTTTGGAAGTGAAGCATGGGCCCATATTCCAGATGAAAAGCATAAAGCTTTAGAACCTAAGAGTGAAAAATGTATTTTTGTTGGATATTCTGAAGATGTCAAAGGATATAGACTTATTCCACTTAAGTCCAAAAATGTTATCATTAGAAGAGATGTAAAGTTTGCTGAAAATATATCGGCCTGCGAGCCTAGCTCGGCGGATGTGCCACCTCTCCCTATCTCTTCTACTTTTGAAAATATTTCTTCTTCAGATGATGAAAGTGAGGATGACAATCCTCCCCCATTGTCTCAAGATCCTCCTTCAATTCCTCAGCTTCCAAAATGGGTCCGTGCTACTCGGGATGTAGCAGGTGATCTTGTCGATGATCCTACAGATCAACGACGTACACGTTCTCAGTTAGATAGAGCCTCTTCTTTACTGGCTCAAGCTCCAGTGAATTATGATCCTGACACCTTTGCAGAAGCTTCAGGCCATCAAGATTGGGAAGTAGCTATGAATGAAGAATATCATTCATTGTTGGCAAATGATACATGGGATCTTGTTCCTCTACCAAAGGGACGAAAACTTGTTAGATGCAAATGGGTTTACAGAACCAAGTATTGACCAGATGGGAAAGTTGATAAATATAAAGCTCGTCTTGTTGCTAAGGGTTTTTCACAAGTTGAAGGCATTGACTACACTGAAACCTTCTCTTGCCAAAATGAACTCTATCCGCCTTGTTCTTTCCCTTGCTGCCTCTTTCAAATGGGAAGTCCATCAGATGGATGTTAAATCTGCCTTCTTGCATGAAGAAATCTATATGGAACAACCTATTGGCTTCATACAAACAAACTCCAGCCTTGTATGTCGACTTAAGAAATCCCTTTATGGTCTCAAGCAAGCTCCTCGGGCTTGGTATGCCAAAATGGATAGCTTTCTTTTAGAATCTGGCTTTTCTAGGTGTCATTCTGACAATACTATCTACACCAAGAAAGTGGGCAAGTCTCTTATCATTCTTGTTCTTTATGTTGATGATCTTATCCTCACTGGTAGTGATCCCAACCTTATAAACCATGTGAAGTCTAGCCTTAAAAGGAAATTTGAAATGACAGACTTAGGACACTTACATTATTTTCTCGGTCTTCAAGTCTTGCAATCCAAGGAGGGTATTTCCCTTTCCCAGTCCAAGTATGCCTGTGATATTCTACGTCATTTTCACATGGAATACTGTAAGCCAGCCCCTTCTCCCTTTCAGTTTGGAGTCAAACTTTCAGTCACTTATACTTCTCCTGAAGTTGATGCTACCTTATACCGTCAACTTGTAGGAAAACTTTTGTATCTAACCCATACTCGTCCTGACCTTTACTTTGCTGTTGGCCTTGTTGCTCGGTTTATGCAACACCCACATGAAAGTCATTGGAAAGCAACTAAAAGAATACTTCGTTATGTTCGAGGTACAGTTCAGTTTGAGATTCATTACAGTGCCAAAGCAGCTCCTCTATTGGTTGGTTTCACTGATTCTGATTGGGCTGGTGACCCTGATGATCGGAAGTCTACTGCCGGTTATGTGTTCACTCTTGGTTCAGGACCTATTACATGGGCTTGCAAGAAACAAGGTGCCATTTCTCTTTCTTCAGCAAAAGCAGAGTATCGTGGTGCCGTAGAAGCTAGTAAGGAAGCCTTGTGGCTTCGTCAGATCCTATTAGAGTTTGGCTTTCAGCAGCAGCATCCGACTACACTTTGGTGTGATAATCAAAGTGCCATTCAACTATGCAAAGATCCAGTTCAACATCAGCGCAACAAACACATTGAACTGCACATGCGCTTCATCAGAAAGCTCATTCACGACCATGTTCTTTAAGTGCAATATTGTTCAACAGATGATCAAGTTGCAGACATCTTTACAAAGGCTCTCACAGAGGCGAAGTTCACTAAACTTCGATTTATGGTTGGAGTTCAGGAAGTTGTCACTAAGGAGAGATAGGCTCTAGTGCCTCCTTCCTTCTCCTATTGTGTCATATTTGTAAATCCTTCAATCCTATCCCAAGTTGTTCTTAAGGGGGGATGTTAGGATATTTCGACACATAGGAAATAGTTAAGTATAACTTGGTCTAGTATAGAGTTAGGTAAAGTGTGTTTCTTTACTATGTACATTTTGTAACTTACAATCCGACGGTCACGATATGTAGTGATCCGACGGTTCATTCTCTCCTCGGTATTACCGACACTTGATGCGTGGCTTAACACCCGATTGGTCCATGATCTCTATTTAAAGCGCATGGAGGGTCATTTGTAGGGTAATCCGTTTATGAGAGAAGCATATGTAAATTTCATTCTTTTATTAATAAATTGCCTGAAGTGGCCACGTTGGCTCAGGCCGTGGACTGTTTCCCTCTTTGAGGGTTTTAACCACGTCAAAATACTGGTGTATTGATCTGTGATCTGGTTGTGAGCGGTGTCCTTTGGTGTTCTGTCTGAGGAACTTACCCTGTAAATTCCTACACAAAAGTTGCGGCTTTCAGAGGAGGTTCAGATGAACCTAAAATGCAGTTCCAAAGAGGAGATCTTCTAGGCCACGCGAGTCAATCTTTACTTCTGCAGTTGCAGCTTCAAATTCAACAGCTTCCAGCTTCACATGTGTGAGAGAGAGACCCATTTCAGCGCAGTAGAGAAGAGACTCATTTCTGCGCAGTAGAGAGAGAGAGAGATGTGATGAGATGAGTGAGTCCAAATGAGGAAAAGTCCTCTTATATTTATACACAACGTTGATGGGTGAATAGATGCGATTGTTGGGCTTCTGAGCCTACATGAGTTGTAGGTCGGCTTGATAATAATTCCATAATCAAAATAAATTCATATCTCCGTGAATACTTATCGGAATCTGATGATCTTTATATCAATCCTACACCTCTCGACGAGAGGAATCTAATAAAAATATTATTAGCCATGAATAAGATGACCCACATGAAGTTTTGCCCTGGTTGCCAATTTTAACAAAAAGGTGTCAATACGATTGGAAGTGGTGGGATCGTTGGTGGAGAGAGCGGTCACCACCAAGGAAGGCTACATATAGAGGTAGAAAGAATTTTTTAGGGGGCAGGAAAAACCAAAAGAAGAGAAAGAGGAAAATTGCTACACAGAGCTCATGAGAAACGATTGAGCCTTGAGGTTTTGGGGCTTGAGGTTTTTGGGCACGGGGCAACAGTCTGCTTCAGAAGCTTACTGGACTGGACTGAGTAAGTGAAGTTCTGCTCAGTTTGGCTGGGTGGTTTCGGTCATTTGGTAATGGGAGCGAAAGCTGAAGCAAATCTGAAGTCTCTTCGTTCGCAAGAAATCAGGTAGGTACTTCTCATCAAATCATTCAATTTGATATATGAAATTTATCATTAAATTTTAGAGCAGGTTCATAAAAAATTTCTTATGCTGTTCAGAGTAAATTTTGTGTAATTTTAGAACAGGTTCATATTGATTTCAAAAAAAAACATTTACAGTCTTTACAATAGCTCTTTAAAATTATTCTCAGTCTTTACAATAGCTGCAGTTGTTTAATTTATTTACGGTCATTACAATTTGGTACCAGAGGGGGTTCAACCCTTTCGACCTCATAGGCCCTACGCACCGTGAATGAATTTCTTAAGCCTTGTCAATCTATATTCTAAATAACCTCTGTGTTGTATCATCATGAAACTGATTAGGAGTCTCTGCCTCGCTGTCCAATGGCATGTACTGTGTTGATCAAGTCAGATAGAAAAAATGATTCCTCCTCAGCTAGAAATAGACAAATTTCCCATTGTCTCTAGGTGCTTCAACACTCTCATGCATCTCCGTAGGAGACTTCTCTTTGTAGCTTTTGTCTCCTAAAATTCTACCGTACATCCAATGTTAATGTTAAATGACCAATGCTGATAAAAAAAAATGAGCAATAATCATATCAATTTTTAGTTTCCTTTTAAATCAGAACAGCAATTCATGTGCTCACAATACAATGGAAAACATGGAATCCTATGTTTCAGTTAGTAATTTTATTGCAAAGCCATCCTGAGACCATACCAACTTACTGCACCAGTTTATCATTTGACAACCAGCAGAAACCATAAATTAAGTTTACCTGGACTACATTAGCCAGATTGTGCAAGTCATATTGTAATTGAGCAAAGTTCTTTGGACCACCACCAATTTCCCATCCCTCACACAAAGGTTGGCCATCAAGTATTGCTTGTGCTTGGGCATAAGACAGTTGATGACGAGATCGAATGATTGTTTTTCCAGACCAAACATCCAGAACTTCAAAATCATTATCTAGATCAACGGTCCAAATAATACTAACAGCCAACCTATCCTTTCCTTCGCAAAGAGAGCATAGGTTTTCACTCAAGATAGGAGGGAGCATATGGTAGGTGCTTCCTACCATGTACACAGTTGTACGACGGCTACGGGCTTCAATGTCTGGAAGAGAATCTTTGTTAACAAAGTATGACACATCAACAATGCGAACTCCCACCTCAAGAAAATTGTCAGGCAATTCATAAATTGAAAGAACATCGTCTACATCCTTACTTCCAGGAGGATCAATACTGCAAGATCTATGTGAAAACCGTAGATCTCGGCGTTTGATTCTTCTTCTGGTATTTCCCATAGATGCTCCTACGTATCTTCTGGAAGTTCTTGCAATGAAGCAAAGCTGAAAGGTGAGATATTTATATCATTCTCCACCAAGAGAGCCATATTTTCTGCACTAATGTGACCTAAGTCTATATTTATAAACAGCATAGACTCCTTCCCGGTGACTTGACGCACGGCCTCGGTCAAGGCATTGGACCTGTGTCAAAAAGGCATCGCCCGGTGAAGACGTGAAGGCATATGGCTTCCGCGTGGTTTGAATTACATGACACTGAATCCGCCAAATTGACAACAGTCACCAAGCCAATAAACAAGACCAGACATCGAGGGGGCACCGCGCCAAGCCACGTCACGGGGCCACCCTTCTCCGCACGGTGTTGTAACGATCGTGGTTCTGCAAATTTCATAACCGTGGCATATTTCGTAACCATAATCCAACGGTTTCAGATTTTTGACTCTGCACCGCTATACCACAATCTATGTTTAATACATAAATTTACTTTATCGCGTTAACATATGCATTTTATATGTTTCTCAACCATATGTAATGTTCCCACCATATTTTATATACGTTCCACCTTATGTTTTGACTTCCGCTCCCATTAATTTGTACCACTATATGTTTTAATATATGGATTGGTAATATATTCCATTCCCACGGTTTATAACTCATCAAATTTGCATCATTCCGTTATATAGCTTGTACATAGTTTTTTTTTAATTTATATATAATGCACCATTTTTCTAATATATGGTTTATATATATATTAGTTTTAATTTTTATAAATAATTTTATTTTAAATTAACACAATGGACGTGTTAGATGAACCCCAAATATCTATCATATAGAGTAAATTTGTATACTTTAAGGTATCATATATCTTTGTGTTATATTGTTAGAAATTCATTATTTTATTATTCATAAAGTGCATATGAAATAAATTAGATAATTTAAAAATAATTTTATTTATATATATATATATATATATAACCACATTTAGACCTATATAAAAAAAAAAAAAAAACATTCACCACTAAATGACAAAATATTTCTATCGCTAATGATAAAATATTTTAGTTTACATGTGCTTTTAATATTTTAAAATACTCTTTTAAAGTTAAACTAAGAGAACACGGAGTATTATGGAAGAAACTTAGAAACATTCTTATTTTATATAGTTACGCATAAATATTTTTATTATATTACAATGATGAAGACTCATGCACTAGAATGAGTATTATTACGCATTAGCGTAGGATTCCCTGCATTAGGATAAAGAGGTCGCGAGACCACCCTCCTTGACCTCGGTATCAGTAAGATCTGCCTAGTAGATAAAAATAGCAAAAAAACTATACCCATTTATAAATGTGAAATTGAAAAAAAAAAGTGTTAAATCCGAATGTATACCTCAAATTTTTTACAAAATTTTATTATGTATACAGGAAACATTACAATGGTAAGGACATATGAACGACGACGACGTGATCGGGCAGCATCACCGTCATTAATGCCACCACTGTCGTCATCATCATCTCCATCGCCACCACCATCATTACCGTCCCCACCGAGACCATCATCAACACCAATCGCTCCAACACCGGAGTTGACCGTGATAATAAACTCATTGGAAGCCTTATTGTAAACATTAAAAGGGTCAACTATGGCTAAGACCAAAGAAGAATTTCAACCCTTAGCAACCAATTCATCGGAACCAAAGAATTTTGAACATAAAAGATCAAAGGAAGATATTTCTAAGGAGCTTCAAAGAATTAAACTCCCAGAACTTTCAAGAGGTCGAACAGGAGAACATGCTGAAGCATGGTTAGAAGGAATGAACAGATGTTTTAAATTAAGAGAATATTCTTCTTCTGCAAAAACAAAACTTGTTGTATTTCAATTAAAGGAGAGTGCTTTGATTTGGTGGGGAAATTTGAAAAAACAACTAACCTCACAATAGATAATGTTCCTTGGGAATTATTCGAGGAAAGATTCTGTGCGTAGTATTTACCTCCATATTTTCAAGAACAAGAAGCCGGAGCCTTTCATACATTAGTTCAAGGTAATAAAACAGCGGAAGAATACAAGATAAGGTTTATGGAGCTTGTAAAATACATTCACTACTTAGATTCTGATGAACGTCAGGCTAAACGCTTCATACTTGGGTTAAATCCTCGCATCAGGACCTTGGTGAGAATGTGGAAACCATCATCATTAATGCCACCACTGTTGTCATCACATCTCCATCGCCACCACCATCATCACCGTCCCCAACGAGACCATCATCAACACCAATCGCTCCAACACCGGAGTTGACCGTGATAATAAACTCATTGGAAGCCTTATTGGAAACATTAAAAGGGTCAACTATGGCTAAGACCAAAGAAGAATTTCAACCCTTAGCAACCAATTCATCGGAACCAAAGAATTTTGAACATAAAAGATCAAAGGAAGATATTTCTAAGGAGCTTCAAAGAATTAAACTCCCAGAATTTTCAAGAGGTCGAACAGGAGAACGTGCTGAAGCATGGTTAGAAGGAATGAACAGATGTTTTAAATTAAGAGAATATTCTTCTTCTGCAAAAACAAAACTTGTTGTATTTCAATTAAAGGAGAGTGCTTTGATTTGGTGGGGAAATTTGGAAAAACAACTACACCTCACAACAAATAATGTTCCTTGGGAATTATTCGAGGAAAAATTTTGTGCGTAGTATTTACCTCCATATTTTCAAGAACAAGAAGCCGGAGCCTTTCATACATTAATTCAAGGTAATAAAACAGTGGAAGAATACAAGATAAGGTTTATGGAGCTTGTAAAATACATTCACTACTTAGATTCTGATGAACGTCAGGCTAAACGCTTCATACTTGGGTTAAATCCTTGCATCAGGACCTTGGTGAGAATGTGGAAACCATCATCAGTAGCTGAAGCGGTAGAATGTGGCCGTTATGCAGAAGAACATCTAGAAATCAAAAAGGATACCGGGCCAGCAGAACCTTTACAATCAGGGTTTTCAAGAAAAACTCCCCGAAATTTCTTCAGGGGAGGTAGCTCAAGGCCACCTTATGGTAATAGATTTATCCCAAGAAATGTAGGAATAAGAGCTCCAATGGCAGTTAATACTATAGTCGCTGAATCATCAAACACAAGTCCATGGAAATCTCGTGGAACTGCTAACAGAGAAAGAGATTCGAGAAGAAGCAACATGAGAGGACGAAGCTCTATATCTAGAAATTCACGTCCTGATTCAAGAGGACCAACACAGGTTAATTGTTGGGGATGTGGAGGACCGCATTTTCAACGTGATTGTCCAGAAGCTTCATCAAGTATATTGCATAGGACTGGAAAGGAACCAATATCAAATAATCAAAGCAATCATAGAATTCATGCATTAGTCAACAACAATCAAGCAGCGCATCAATCCACTATAGTGGAATCTTCAGGTATTATTAATGGTATAAAACTCAAAATCTTATTTGATACTGGTGCCATAGCTAGTTTTATTTCGTCATATGCATTAAACAAATGTGGGTTGGCAGCTCGCAGACAAAATGATTTCAGACAGGTAGAAATGGCCTCAGGAGAACTCCAATCCGTAGACTTAAGTGTGGATCAATGCAAAATTGACCTAGGGGTCTGTTCGACTAAGTTGAAAGTTTATGTCACAACCTTAGGGACTTATGATCTTGTCATAAGTATGGATTGGCTAGAAGCTCATCAAGCTTGGGTAGACTGTTATGGGAAAAGAATTCTAGGTATAAATGATGAAGGAGAAGCAATCCAAATTCAAGGTATCAAGAGAAAAGTATTTTTACACTACATATCAGCAATGAAAATGAAGCGTTGCTTAAGAAATGGTTGTCAGGCATATGTAATTCAATAAGTAAGTAAAGAAAAAGGACCATCCTTAGAACAATATCCGGTGCTAGCCGAATTATTGGATGTATTTCCAAAAGAACTACCAAGATTACCCCCTGTAAGAGAGTTAAATCTCACAATATAATTGAAACCTGGTACTCAACCAATCTCTAAAACACCTTATAGAATGACAGCTCCAGAACTTCAAAAATTACAAATTCAATTGGAGGAACTATTGGATATAGGACATATTCGACCCAGTATATCACCTTGGGGTGCTCCTGTAATTTTTTTCAATAAGAAAGATGGATCCTTTAGATTATGCATAGATTATCGAGACTTGAATCGAGCTACAGTGAAGAATTGATATCCTATGCCTCGAAATGATAATCTCTCCGATCAAATGAAAGGAGTTGCTATCTTTTCAAAAATTGATCTTCAATCAGGCTATCATCAGCTAAGGATTTCTAAAAGCGATATTTCTAAGACTGCATTCCGAACACGCTTTGGACATTATGAATTTACTGTGGTACCATTTGGTTAACTAATGCACCAGCAGTATTTATGAGTCTTATGAACAGTGTTTTCCCCAAATATCTTAATCAATTTGTACAAGTCTTTTTAGATGATATACTCATCTATTCCAAGAATGAGAAAGAGCATGAAGATCATTTACGGATAGTGCTGTCATGCCTCATAAAACATCAATTGTATGGAAAATTATCCAAGTGTTCATTCTTTCAAGAAAAGATTCATTACTTAAGTAATATCATATCAGGTGAAGGGATCTCAGTAGACCCTGAGAAAGTAAAAGCAATCATGGAATGGCCAATACTGAAAAACGCACATAAAATACTAAGCTTTATGGGTTTAGCCCGTTACTACCGAAGATTTGTGCAAGGATTCTCCAAAATTGCAAAGTCGATTACAACTCTTCAACGTAAAGGTGTTAAAGTATAAATGGACTGAGAAATGTAATAAAGCATTCTCTGAACTCAAAAGACTACTGACCAGTGCACCAATCTTAAGAGTCCCTGATATGGACAAAGATTTTACGCTATGTACTGATGCATCCAAACATGGATTAGGTGCAATATTAATGCAGGATAGAGGAGTAATAGCATATGTCTCCAGAAAGTTAAAGCCTCATTAAGAACTCTATGCTACTCACAATTTAAAGTTAGTTGTTGTAGTACTAGCTTTAAAGATTTGGAGACATTATCTAGTAGGGAAAAGTTTTACGCTTAAAAGCGACCATCAAAGTCTTCAATATTTGTTCACCCAAAGAGACTTAAATGCCAGACAAAGACAATGGAGTGAATTCCTAAGTGAATATGACTTTGGAATATCATATATTAAAGGAAAAGAAAATGTAGTGGCAGATGCTTTAAGCAGAAGACCCCAAATATTCTCTCTCATACCTATCAAAGTAGACTTAAGGCAACAAGTACTAGAACATCTCATAAAAGATAGCTAATATTTAAAGGTAAGATCTAGTCTTGATAGTAAAAAGCCGAAAGAATCTAAATTTGAAGGATATGAACTAGAAGATGATGGAATCTTACGATTTCATGAAAGGATGTATATTCCTGACAATAGGGATCTTCGAGACACCATCCTTAAGGAAGCCCACAAAGTTGTATATTGTGCACATTCTGGAGTAAAGAAAATGTATACGGATACCCAGAAACTCTTCTTCTGATCGGGCATGAAACATGATATCGTTCAATTTGTTGCAAGATGTTTGGAATGTCAACAAATAAAAGCAGATCATTGTCATCCAGCGGGTCTCTTACAAAGTTACAACCTCACGACATTCCTATGACCAAATGGGAGATCATTTCTATGGATTTCATCATTGGACTACCTCTGACTTCTCAAAGACACAATTCCATTCTGGTAGTAGTGGATAAATTAACGAAAAGCACCCATTTCATTCTCGTAAGAGATACTTACGAAGTTGCTGACGTCGCTCGAGTATTCATAAATGAAATTATCAGATTTCATGAAGTACCTAAGAAGATTATATCAGATAGAGATTCACGATTTACTTCGAGATTCTAGACTTGCATGCAGCCTTAGGAACTCAATTAAATTTAAGCATAGCTTATCATCCCGAATCTGATGGGCAAACAGAAAGGGTAAATCAAGTACTTGAAGATATGTTGAGGATGTGTGTTATGGATCAGCAATCATAGTAGGAAAAGTATTTATCCTTAGTCGAATTTGCATACAATAAGAGTTACCACAGTTCAATCGAAATGCCTCCATTTGAAGCATTACATGGCAAACCTTGCAAAACACCATTAAGTTGGGACAGGTTAGAAGATCAAGTGATAATAGGACCATAATTAATCCAAGAAATAGAAGAGCACGTAAAACAAATTAGACAGCGGTTAAAGGAAGCACGGGATAAACAAAAGAGTTATGTTGATGCTCACAGAACTGATAGGAAGTATGAAGTAGGGGATCAGGTTTTCATCCGCATCAAACCGAATAAAAGTACTATTCGATTCGAAAAAGGGACAAAATTATCACCCCGATTTATTGGACCATTTAAAGTCATGGAAAGAGTTGGACCTGTCGCCTATCGTCTTGCACTGCCACCTCACTTGCATAAAGTTCATAATGTATTTCATGTATCTGTATTAAGGCATTACATAGCTGACCAATCTCATAACCTTCAATGGAAGGAATAGCAAGTATCGAACGAAGGAATCATATCGATCGAACCATTACGTATACTGGAACGTAGGGTTCGATAGCTCAGGAATCGTCTGGTAGACCAAGTTAAGGTCCAGTGGGACAAGTATAGTCCTGGATCAACTACTTGGGAAGATACGGAGATCATATGTCAAAAATACCCCAACTTGTGTCAATTTTGAAGAACTTTAAACCATGTTTTGTATATATTTACTTTACTTTAAATCAGAAACTCAAAACCATCTTAGAATGACCATATATAAACTTGAATTTTTATGACATGATATCTGTTTAATTCTGCTAGTACATGGATACAAAGACAAAATATGTTATTGATCTTATTCAATTTTAGTTATCAGGGTAAAATTTAAATACTTGAGTAATTTTGCTGCTGATGAAAATTAAGATATTATATTTTTGTTTCATTTATGCATATCAATATGATTGATGAGATAGAAATCAAAGAATGATTACATTTTAATATGAAAGCTAATGATATAAATAGAATATGGCAAAGTATGTTATACTATAGTTGACATGTATGAATTATACATAAGCTATTTGTTTTTTAATATGTTAATACACATTTTATAAATGCATGGACAAGTGTTTATGATTGCGGATAATATCCGTTACCAAAATGACCACGTGATGACAAAAACTTCAGAACAATTAACGTTCAATGAGATTCCATGATAGGGTATTAACCCTGATACTAGGAGGGGTGGAGGTGTTACCCAGCGTTTATCCTCTGAACCCTGAAGTCATGGGAGGACTGTGTGAATCACACTCCCCTAGATGTGTGATGATGACTGTGTAGAGGACGGATAGGATGGGAGCAGAAGAGATTAGCAAGGATAGGATGATTTTGTAATAGCTAGGGAACCTAGTTGGAGTACAGCATGACCATTAAAGTTACAAATCTATTAAAGTTATAAATCTAGAAGTATTCAAAACACCAATTTTATAGTGTTCTCACATTAAATAAGAATTTAATCTCGATATACAACCCTAACGAGAATGTACTAATCACTAAAATAGTATTGATATACGATAAAACCCTAACTTCGGGATGAAGTTTTCTGAAGGAGGGGTGTCTGTAATGACCCATCTTTAATATAGAGAACGCAAGAATATTAGCATGCATACGATGCATGCATATGATAGCTACATATGCATGTATCGCATGCACTGCACTAGCATTTATATTCTAAAATTAACTATAAATGTTGAATATCATGACACACCTTCAAATAGAACTTACCTTCACCCATCAACACTCATATTGCTTAATGCATCGTAATTAATGAGCAAATACCAATGATATACATTTTTAAAAAAGGTATAAAGTTAAAAAACTCGCGCGCGCTCTGATACGAGACCAAGCTAGGTCTGCGAATGACTGTCGCCGCCATGGCTGCTCCAGGGGGTGCGGAGCCCTCTCCCACCCCTCCGCTAACACCTGCAGAAGCCTTCCGAAGTATTCTAACGCAGAGGGGAAAAAAACGATCTCACCCTGAAGTCCCGAAGTTTATCAAAAAGCTGGACGAAATTCCAGAAATCGCTTTACCAGAAGACCAAACGATCAAAATCGCCCTTGCCTTGGCTGACAGAGGCTTAGTGGGGCAATTTATGGGTCGGTGGCCAACCACAAAGTCGACTGATGAATGGGTTCAACGAAACTAGAGACCCCTGCTGCCCAACAATGTGATCAGTTACGCGGTTGGAAGGGGATTTTTCATATTCGAATTCACTACCAAGGAAGACCGAGATCTGGTGTTCAGAAATGGCCCATATTTCATGGGAAATCAAGGTCTCTTTCTGAACAAATGGACACCCGATTTTGACCCCTCAGTCGATGTTCCAAAGGAGGTCCCTGTTTGGGTTCGGTTGCCCAATCTGCCAATACACTGCTGGAGCTATCAATCTCTGCAAAAGATAGGAAACGGACTGGGTAGATTCATCGACAAAGCTGATAACAAGGGCCAATACACCTGCGCCAGAATCTGCGTGGAAGTTGACCTGGAAGCTGGACTACCGGAAGCCATCAAGCTTACAGTGGGAGATTGGCACCACTTCCAGAAGCTGGATTACGAGCAATTGCCCTTTAAATGCAGAATCTGTCATGAGCACGGCCATTTTCAAAGAAACTGCCCCAAAGCACCATCAGGGGACAAAGAGGAAGAAGAAGGTTGGAAGGAAATAAAAAAGGGAAAGGTAGTCTCAAAGCCAAACGAGAAGAAGCAGACAGGACCAAAGGGGAATCATCAGCCCAATGACAAGTCCAAACCAGTCTCAAACGAAGGCACATCCTCAGGTGAAAAGGTGGAGGCCTTAGAGAACCAAGAAGAACCTCAAGACCAGCCGAAGATAAGGAAAGATACCGAAGAAGAATCAAATGCCCACCCAGCCAAAGCAGATCAAGGAGAAAAAGCAGGCAACGACGAGCACATTAGTCTTGCATCTGACTCAGGGGAAGAAACAGAAGAAAGAGAATCCGAGTCAGACAGCTCACAAATATCTCCTATCAAATCGACAAGGGGCCGGAAATCCAAGAAGAAACAGAGAGAGGAGAAAACCTACATGGATGTTCTCCAAGGCTCCCAGAAAACTCTAAAGGGAATGATGAACACCAGATCCGGGCGCAAGAATAACAAGGCTCCAAAAGGAGCCACTCCTCCCCAATCCAATAAATAATGAAATATGTCTCCTGGAATTGCAGAGGATTAGGTAGCAGGCTGAAAGAAGAGGCCCTGAAAGACATTGTGAGGTTGCATGTGCCTGAAATCCTTCTCATCCAGGAGACAAAGCTGGAGGACACTCTTCTCCTCCACTCCAACAAAACATTCTGGCGCAAAGGCCCTGGTAGAGCAGTCAGTGCTAGAGGTGCCTCTGGTGGGATTGCCTCCTTCTGGGACAGCTCCAAATACGACTTGATTCAAGAAGAAAGTTGCCAGCACTGGATATTCACTCAGCTTCTACACAAAGACTCTGGTCAACAAGTAAGTATGTTTAATCTTTATGCTCCGGTCTCCCCATCAGAGAAAAAATTTTGTTGGGACTCGCTGCAGTCCTTTCTTTTACTGCAAAATCCAGAAAACATCATTATTGCAGGGGATCTGAACGTTACTCTAGGCGCTGAAGAGAAAAAAGGTGGTTCCCCTGTAAGGGATCCAGCTAGAGAATGGGTAGAAGATATAATGATTGGCTGGGATCTGGAGGACATCAAACCTTCAGCTGGGAAATACACCTGGTCTAATAAAAGATTAGGCCCCAGCCATATAGCTGCTCGTTTGGACAGATTCCTAATCCAAGCCTCCTTCCTTACTAGCGGTCTAATGGCCTCATCCAAAATTCTGCCCAACTGCACCTCCGATCATAAACCCATAAGTCTCGAGCTCTCCATGGATGGGTTTCTCGGCCCCATTCCTTTTAGATTTAGCCCGTTGTGGATTCAGCAAGAGGATTTCAATGAAGTGGTTTCTGAAGTCTGGAACCGGAAAATACAGGGATCCCCTTTCTTCGTGTGGGAAGAAAAGTTGCGGGCTCTTAAGAGAAGACTCAAGGAGTGGGCTAAAGCTTTGAAAACTCCTGCTGCCAAGAGAAAAGAGTCTGAAGAAAATCTTGCTGTCCTCCAAACATCAATGGAGAATTCAATTATTACCCAAAGTCTGCTCCAAAAAGAAATTGAGTTGCAAAAAGCCCTTCATAAAGCCAGTAGAGACGAAGAGGAGTATTGGAGACAAAAATCCAGAAACTTATGGTTGCAAGCCGGCGACAAAAATACTAGTTTCTTCCACAAGCATGCCGAAGCCCGAAAGCAATTCAAAAATGTTTCTGAAATTCGCTCCCATGATGAAGTGGTTAAAGACTTTGAAGGCATCAAAAGAGCAGCCTTCTCTTACTTCAAAGATCTCTATTCAGCGCCGGATGACCAGCCTATAAATCCTCAAGCCTATCCGTATAATCTAATTCCCCTCTGTGTGCAAGACCCTGTCAATAATATGCTGACTGCTCCGATCAGCATGGATGAGCTCAAGAAAGCCTTGGATTGCATGGAACCGGATAAGGCGCCAGGGCCTGATGGGTTCACTGCTAGGTTCCTTCAGGCTTGCTGGTCAACTATCAATAAAGACCTTCTGAGAATGGTCAGGAAGTCCCAATACTGCGCAAATATAGGAGGCAGTACCAATTCAGCCTTCCTGGCACTAATACCGAAAGAAAAAGGAGCTTCAGATTTCAGTAGATTTCGACCCATTTCACTGTGTAATACTAGTTATAAACTGATTACCAAAATAATATCCATTCGCCTCAAGAATATTCTGCCGGACATCATCCCGGAGAACCAAGGAGGCTTCATTAAAGGGAGAAAGATACTCGATAATATTGTGCTGGTACAAGAGGCAGTTCACTCAAGTGGCCAGAGGAAAGAGAGAGGAATGGTAATAAAACTCGATTTGGCTAATGCCTTTGACAAGGTGAGGCATGACTTTCTGTTTGTTGTCATGATGAAAATGGGCTTCTCAATAAAATTCATAAATTGGGTGAAAGCCTACATCGCCTCTCCTTGGATTGCACCGTTGGTAAATGGCCGTTCGACTGAATTTTTTAAAGCTTCCAGGGGATTAAGACAAGGTTGTCCGCTGTCACCGCTTCTCTATGCTATTCAAGCCTCAGTGCTTAGTTTCCAGCTCGACTTTTGTCAGCAAGTCCAAATTCTGCCAGGACTCAGAATGGTGCATAAAGTCAAAGACATAAACCATGCCCAATTTGCCGACGATACGCTGCTTCTAGGTGGAGCGAGCATTAACTCGGCCAGATCTTTTAAAAAGGAACTGGACATTTATAAGGAAGCCTCCGGCAGCAAGATAAACTACTCAAAAAGCACAATCTATGGCTGGAACTGCTCAGCCAAAAATCTGGCTGATATAGCTAGGCTTCTTGAGATGAAAATATGTCAGGACTGGGAATCATTCAAATACCTTGGGATCCCAATTTTCAGATCCATTCCTAAAGTCACCCATTGGATGCCCCTATTGGATAAGCTTAAACTCAAAATTCAAGCCTGGGGAGCCTCCTGGCTGAACACTGCTGGGAAAATAATTCTTATAAAATCTGTCCTAACAAGCATTTCTCTCTTTCAGCATTCCATTCTCCTTGGCCCCAAAACCTTTCTCAGTAAAATGGATGGTATGCTGAGGAGATTCCTGTGGGAAGGGGGGAAAAACAATGAAAGAAGACTTCATCTTGTAAATTGGGATACCATTAAGAGACCATTCATGGAAGGAGGTCTGCAAATGAGAGAGTTGGCTGCTCAAATCTCGCTCTAGGCTCAAAAGTTCTGTGGAATATTGTGGCTGGGAAAACAAGTTGGAGCAAGAAAGTACTGTGGAAGAAATACTTTCAAGGTCAACGATTAAGATGTTTGGACCTTCCACCAAAAACCGCCAAAGGTTCCCCAATATCCAAGCTCTGTATCGCGGCTCTGGAGAATTTCAGCTCCAAGCTGTACTGGATTCCAGGTAATGGGAAAAAAATCAGAATTTGGGAAGATCAGATTCTTGGAGACCAGTCGCTACACCATATAGAAGGCCTGGCAAATATTAAATCATGGCTGCAATCCAACAACAAAGAAACCCTCTGGGACATATCCAACTGGACGGAGGATGATGGTAGAAGATGGGAGAGCTGGAATCTAGGAGAGGTGCCTCACCGGTTGAAATCTGAAGCTTCATTACTCTTAGACAAACTCCAAGGAAAATCCCCCTTGTCAGCAACAGCCAAGGACAAAAGAGGATGGGGCTCCCATACTGGCTCCTTCTCGGTTGCTGAAGGATACAAAAGTTTGATAGTTGTTCCGAATGTTCCTCCAGACCCAACGCAATGGAAATTCATATGGAACTTCCCTTCTCTCCCTAAAATAGATTTCTTCTGTTGGACGCTTGCTCATAACAGTATTCTCACTGGAGATAATCTGAGAAAACGTGGAATGGAAGGGCCTTCCAGATGCCCATTATGTATTTCAGAGGAAGAAACAGTTGATCACCTGTTGTTGTTGTGCCCCTTTGCCAAGGTTGTTTGGAACGGGGTTCTGAGCTCAAGGGCGGACAAGATTGAGATGCCAAGAAATGTGCCAAATCTACTTCACGAGTGGGCCAAGCTAGCTCCGTTCTCTTTCAATAAAAAAAAAACCTGCTAAAAACTGCATGGATGTGGATCCCGAAATTCATCTGCTGGAAGTTATGGCTGGAAAGGAATAGCAGAATATTCAGAGGAGAAATCTGCACATCTAACAAGGTTATATCCAAAATTAAAGCTATGCTGGGAGAGACACTGGAAGCTAAGACGGCTTTAAGGAACGAAGTGAGCCTGGACAGCGAGGAGGAGCTTTGGCTGAAAGATATTGTTCCAAATAATCAAATCATCCCTGTTTCGCCAGCCTCTTGCCATGCTATGTGGGAAATACGACTGGAAGAACAAGAATTTCTAAAGTGGAGATCGGCCCTAGATGACCACTGTCTATTTTTCGACGGGGCCTCTAAAGGCAATCCTGGAGCTGCGGGAGGAGGTGGAATACTGCTGAATCCAGATGGCACTACAGTTCTCAGGTATCATTGGGGTCTGGGAATCGAATCAAACAATAGAGCTGAGGCTCTAGCTTTGTGGCAGGGGCTGAAACTGGCTCTCAAACGGAACATCCAATCCCTAACGGTCTTTGGAGACTCTCGCCTCATCATTCAAGCAATGAACTCTTTCTCGAACCCGATGCAGATCCACTTAGGCCGCATTCTCAAGAAAGTTAGATCCATGCTGGTCAAATTTCAAAAAATTTCCTTCTACCACATATTGAGGCAGTTGAATCAACAAGCTGATTTGGAAGCCAATCTTGGCTCAGCCAGTAGCCATCGAACCCTTACAGTCAACTCTGAAGATTCTCAATGCATCATACCTTAATTGCCTTCCAAGAAAACTGTTCTATCGGATGAATGGGGGTTCATCTTCTGAACCAGTAACTCTGGATATGCTTCAGGCTATGCTTAGCTAGTTACCAAATCACCAGTTCCTGAGTCAAATCTTCAAGCTCCAAAGGAGGGCATTCAAAAACTTTGATGCTCAGATTCTCTGTCCCTGGCAGACTCTTTAATACTCAGCAGAAACAGGAACCTGAGGATGAATAACTGATTTTAAGTAAACAAAAGCAGAGGCGATCTTATAACAGGAAGGGTACTGCATGGGAAAAGCAAGGAATCATTGGGCAGCATCTGAATCGTTTCCATTCGTGAATCCCTAAACTGAAAGACGGAATCCCCTGTGTCGGCTTGGATAATGTGAGATCGCGTGGAGACTTGTACCAGCGAGTTACAGGTGTGCAGCTTCCCGGAACTGAGGTCGAGTGGCTGTAATCAGATCTGGGGCGCATTTTCAATCATTAATGTTGATGGAGGTAAAGTTTAGAATCACTTCCGCAGCTGAAAACATCGCTTTGGTTTGAATGCCAAGGATCCGTTGTTGCAGTTGCCAGGAGGGTAAAAGCAAGAAGCGGAGCAGCATTGACTAAGATCGCCCTTCTTCATTCCATCCAGAAAGCGGAGGGATCCTCAATAGTTCGTGCATCCAGGGAAAGAGGAGGAAAAGGCATTGTTCCTTATTGCGAGACAGAGAACCAAATCGGACAGCATAAACTTTTAAATGGTCGATCAACCAGAACCTAACTGGCAAACTGGAATAGTCTGGCATATCTCAGAACCAATAAGGCAAGGATTCGGTGAACATCTCCCAAAAGGGCGACATTTTGTAACAAGAAAGCTGAGAAATATGAATTTTGAGAAATCTCTTCCAGATGTAAAAAGTATGCGGCAGCTGTTTTGCCGCCAATCAAAAATTAACCGTTACAGTCAAAAAAAAAAGGTATAAAGTTAAAAGGGTTATAAAGAAATAGATGTAAAAATTAAGTTAATTTTTACATATGGTTATAGAATTATATATCTTAGAATATTAAATATTAATAAATTATTAAAATGATAAATTAATCAAAATAAAGTATTTAATATAAACCTAAGGCATTTAAGTTAAACAAACAAACAAAAAAATCCTAAATATAAGATAAACACACCTTTAAAGGAATATGACTCTCGTACATAGAGGGAAAGGTGTCAATACGATTGGAAGCGGTAGGATCGCCGGTGGAGAGAGCGATCACTGGCAAGGAAGGCTACATATAGAAGTAGAAAGAATTTTTAGGGGGGAGGAACCGAGAAAAACCAAAAAAAGAGGAAGAGGAGGAAAATTGCTAAACAGAGTTCATGAGGAACGATTGAGCCTTGCTTGTTCTGAGGTTTCTTGGCACGAGGGAACAGTCTGCTTCAGCTGAGAAGCTCACTGGACTGAGTAAGCGAGGTTCTGCTCAGTTTGGCTGGGTGGTTTCGGTCTTTTGGTAACGGGAGCGAAAGCTGAAGCAAATCTGACGTCTCTTCGTTTGCAGGAAATCAGGTAGGTACTTCTCATCAAATCATTCAATTTGATATATGAAATTTATTGTTAAATTTCAGAGCAGGTTCATGAAAAATTTCTTGTGCTGTTCAGAGAAAATTTTGTGTAATTTTAGAATAGGTTCATATTGATTTCAAAAAAAATCATTTACAGTCTTTACAATAGCTCTTTAAAATCGAAATGAATACAAACCAATTTAATTTACATGTAATCATAATTCAAACCAGAAGATGGCTCTGAAATCGCCGGGTCAGGTTAGCGCACGCGACGGGTTAGGTTAGGGTTTCGTTATGAGCCTTGAAGCTGCAGTCATCGCGCCCGTATCTCCGTTCCGCTCTCGCCGCTACTGCAGACCCCGCGCTCCTTTCTCCGTCACGAGGCCGCTGTAAACTTCAAAGTTTTCGCGCTTTGGGACTCTACTCGCCGTGACCTCTGTTTACCTATCTGTGGCAGTCTACATTCCTAACCTGGCCCGATCCGTTAGTTGTTACTGCGACCTGTCATTTTCCCCGGGGTTTTTCTACTCCAATTAGGTGTCCGTCGTCCCGAGGTGCAGTTGGCCATGGAGGACTTGGAGGCTGTAGATTATTCCGCTGACCCATTGGAAGGGGTCTCCATCTGGCGCACCCCACATGCCACATCAGAAGGTATGTTTAATCCTGATTTTCCCGGAAATTTCTCACAGTTTTCACCCGGTGAATCGTCTAGGGCACAGCCTGTGGTCCTCCCGGATGAGCCCCCAACATGGCCTGCCCTTTCCACGCCGCCTTACTCTCCGGCTACCCTCGGTTTTGTCTCCGGATGCCTTAACCCTAACCCTGGGTCGGTTCCCCCGGTATCCAGCTCCTTATCTCATCCGCCGTTTAACCCTCCCCTGCTTTCATCCTCCGCCGGTCTCGCTGCTTCCTTTGGTCACCATTCTGGCAGTTTCAATGCCGTACCCCTGCTTTCGGGTCCCCCAATTACATTTGGGTTTGACATTCCTATCTCCCACCAGTCTGCGACCCCTTTGAATGTTACGGCCCCGCCTCCGGGACAGTCTCTGCACCCTCCATCTGCTCGCGGCTCTAAGCGGAAGTATAAGTGCTTCAAATCCAAGGAGGACGACATTTTTCTCAGACTCGAAGAGGACATTCGGTGGGGAGAATCGATGGACTTTGCAGATCGGGTCTTGGTCGGCCGCATCAGGGGACGCAGCTACTCGGCGGCACAATTGAAAACCTAGGCAACTGAAGTATGGGGACAACACTTGGTGAACATCCCTCATGTGCAGACTTTCGTGAGGGGATGGTTCGCACTGAGGTTCGCGCGTGCAGACCACACAAACTGGGTCTTGTCCTCCTATTGGCATTTTGAGCACGCCCCTGTGCTCCTTAAGAGATGGACACCCTTATTCGACCCTGAGACAGAGCAGATAGGCATTGGACCAGTCTGGATTCGGCTTCCGGGTTTACCTCTTCAATACTGGTCAGAGGATATATTCAAACGCATTGGAAACGCTCTGGGCACTTTTATGGGCTATGATAAATCTTATCATCAGACAGGCATGATGGCTTATGCTAGAATTTTAGTCAATATGGATACCAGAGGTGGGTTATATGAGCACATTACCATTCAATGGAGGGACTCTGCCCGCAGACAGATCATCGATTATGAGGGCATTCCCTACCGCTGCCGCAGGTGCCACAAAGTAGGGCATCTCTATAGGGATTGCCCTCTCCTCCGGAAAGGTGCTGGGAAAGGCAAAGAAGCTGGAGAGGTCCCTCCCCTGGACACCTCCCCAAATCAGCAACCCTTACAGCAATCGGGGCCTCAGATGCAAGCACAAGAAGGAGATGTCCCACAGAACTCTCCTGCGGTCGCTGATACGGTCTCCGCCCCTGAGGCACCTCCATCTACAACAGCACCTGTTCATTCTGTTCAGCCAGAGGACGCAGCGAACCCGGGTATGTCTCCATCTCCCCCTTCTTTGATATCTCATGCATCTTGCACTGCATTGGGCATATCTTCTCCCCCTTCATGCTCCTCTCCCCTTTCCCCATTATCTCAGCCCGATCCGCTCACTTCCTCACACCCTCCCCTTACTTGCTCCCTCTCGCTCCCCCCGCCACTGGCCCCCCCTCTTCTGATCACATCGACGCTGGCTTCCCTCTCCATCCGAACGACTCAGTCTTCTCCTCGATACGCTCTGCGATCTTGGATGAGGGACAAGGGCCGAGATGCGGTTGGCCTTGACTCTATGAGCATCCCCTCCTCTCTGAAGACCTCCCAAGGTCGACCTTCCCGTATCACAAAGGCTAGGCATACAGCCGACGAAGAGGTTGCCCTTGGGCGACAACAGACAATTTTTGGGGCGCTTAGAGCAAAAGATGGCCCTCTTCCCCTTCCCCCATGAAAGTATTATCTTTTAATTGCCGTGGTTTTGCTAGTTCACCAAAAAAACTAGCGCTCAGGAGGCTGCTTTCTTCGACTCAGCTTGACATCATTTTCCTGCAAGAGACTCTTTGCCTGGCTGAACCCCTCACTCACACCCTCTCCTCTTGGCTCCCTAACTGGACCTTTCACGCATTGGATGCAGCTGGACGATCAGGAGGATTGGCTATTGGGGTATCAAACCGGGCAGTGGACATTCGGAACCTCTGGGGTGGAAGGGGTTTCATAGGTCTTGACATTTTTGTTCACTCTATAGAACGAGACCTCCGCATTATCAACATCTATGGCCCTTGCATTGATCGGGTCAATTATTGGAGATCATTATTGGCATCTGAACTTCTCCAAGCCGATAACATCATACTAGGGGGGGATTTGAATTTTTCCTTGGGTTATTGTGAATCTTGGGGGCATATGGCTCAGATAGACTCCCTCTCTGAAACCCTCTCATCCTTATTAGAGGATCACAAATGGGTAGACATCCCTTCTGCTCGTTTACAATACACCTGGTCGAATAATAGGAGTGGGGAGCAGAGTTTAGCCAGGAGACTCGATCGTTTTCTTATCAAGGAAACTCTGTACAACAGCCTCCCCAGAATACGACAATGGGTCGGATCAGGTGGCATATCCGACCACAGACCTATCTTCCTAGAGGCCGCGGACCTTAATCGCAAAATCAAGAGCCCCTTTAAATTTAACGCCTCTTGGCTCCAGGACCCTTCATATCTTCAGTTGGTCCATAATTTTTGGCAGAACAATCCCATCAGGGAAGAGGAGGACCTAGCAGCAGGCTTTGTCAGAAAGCTCAGGGAGCTAAAACATATCTCCAAATCCTGGGCTCACCGAAAGCGTATACAAGATAAACTTATTCTGAAAGAGGCAGAACAGGTCATTGAGGAGTTTGAAAATGCATCCTCTGGGACTTTCCCCTCGCAGGAGAGGAAAGAACTGTACGCTTCACTTATCGCCAAACGCACTCAAATTTTGAAGGAAAGGGAAGAGAGCTAGAGGCTTAGGAGCAGGGCTATCTGGCTCACAGAGGGAGACAATAATTCTAAATTCTATCACAAATTCGCCAATGGTCGCAAAGCCATCAATACAATTTGGGAGCTTAAGGATAACCAAGGCCATACTGTTACATCACAACCGAACCTGGCAAGATTGGCCACTGAACACTTTCGAGGTATATACTCTGCTCCTGGGGATATAAATATCTTGGAAATCATGAGAGTTGCTGAACTCTTTCCCAGATATGTTGACCAAGATGCATTGGATGAGCTGCAGAAGGAAGTATCCATGGAGGAATTGGAAGCAACTCTCAAATGGTTTAAGAAAGATAAGAGCCCAGGCCCAGATGGATGGACCATTGAATTCTACATTGCTTTTCTTGACATCATGGGGAATGACCTTCTGAAGATTGTGGAGGATAGTAGGCGACGAGGCAGGATATCCGCAGCCATCAAGACCACATTCATCGCCCTTATCCCTAAATCCGATGATCCATCATCCTTCGATGATTTCCGGCCCATCTCACTCTACAACTGCCTCTATAAAATCATTGCCAAGATAATCGCTAACCGCCTCAAGCCCATCCTCTCGCAGCACATCTCCCCTGAACAGTTCGCTTTCTTACACCACAGACAGATTCATGAAGCCATCGCCACGGCCCAAGAGCTCATGCATACCCTGCAGATCAAAAAACAAAAAGGTATGATCCTTAAAGTGGACCTCTCGAAGGCTTTTGACAGAGTAAACTGGCTATATTTGAGGCTGTTGCTTACTCATCTTGGCTTCCCCTATGACTTCATCAAATGGACAATGAGCTGCATCACTGATGTAGCTTACAGTGTATTACTCAATGGGGAAGCCACCCCTTTCTTCACTTCAGAGCGAGGGCTTAGACAAGGATGTCCCCTCTCACCTTTGTTGTTCCTGCTAATCATGGAAGGATTAAGCAAAATTATCTCAACAGCCAGGGAGAGACATCAATTAACAGGCATCAAAATGGTGGACAACTTCTTCCTCACGCACCTGTTATTTGTTGATGATATCTTGATTTTCCTAAGCGGCAGCATTGGTGACTCCACATCGCTTCACAGCTCTTTCCTTCTATTTCAGCAAGCCACGGGAATGAAGATTAATGAAAACAAATCCACGATCACCATGGTGGGTTGCTCCATACAGGAATTTGCCTATATCTCTCAGCGTTTTCCCTTTGTTCTCATGAATCTGAAGGATGGGATAAAGTATCTGGGCTTCAGACTAAAACCATCCGGATATAAGATTGCAGATTGGTTATGGCTAATTGCAAAAGTGGAAAAGAGGCTCTAGGTATGGTACCATCGATACCTCTCACGCGCTGGCAGATTAGTTCTCATCAAAGCTGTCATTGAAGCTACGCCAGTCTATTGGATGGCCCTTGCCTGGATTCCAAAAGGCATTCTGAATAGACTACAAAGCATTTGCTGCAGATTCCTTTGGAAAGGAAATCAACAGGGGAGACTTTTTGCTTGGGTCAAATGGGATACCATTGCCAAGCTAAAGAGTTGGGGCGGATGGGGCATCAAGAGATTGGATTCCTTCTCCAAAGCTCTGGCTGCTAAGCTTGGTTGGAGGCTCCTCACCTCAGATGGCCTCTGGTCACAAGTGGCTTACGCTAAATACATCAAGCCCCAATCCGTATTGGATTGGATTTGTACCCACCATGGCACTAATCATCCAATCTCAAATATCTGGAAAGCGGTCTTGGGTACCTTACCACTTCTGCGTGAAGGCATCACCTGGCGCATAAAGGAAGGTAACGCGGTACGCATCGGGCAGGACCCATGGGTGGGATGTGGAAATGCCCACAGATTACCTGCTGAATTAATTCAACACCTTCAGGTCAGAGGCATCACACACATCAAGCATATTGGGGACAATGCAAATTCATCTTTCCTACATCAAGCTTGGTTGACCGCTCAAGCTCTGGAAGTACCTGCTCAATGGACATCCAAATGGACAGAGTATACAAATGCTCTATCACAAGCACATATCAGGCTCACGGATGGTCCGGATGAAATCATATGGGCTTTTGCCAAGCATGGCGTCTATACACCAAAGCTTGGATATCTAAAACTCATGGAACCTTATAAGCCCCCGGATATTCAACCCACCTGGAAGGCTCTCTGGAAACTTAAGTCAGCCCCCCGGACGAGACTACTGATGTGGAACATACTTTTTGATAAAATTCCCACTGGCACCAATCTCATGAAGCGATCCTTTTATGGACCCTTCCGATGTCACCTCTGCCATAACGCAGAGGAAAGCACCGAGCACTTATTTCTCTCGTGCAGATCTTCACAGCAATTCTGGCATTCTCTTACATCGCAGATCCCGCTTTTAAAATACTGGCAAGGCAATAACCTCAGGGATGCCTGGACTACCTGGTGTCAAAATCACTCTGGGAAAGCTATTAACATGCCACTGCTAGCATGTTGGGCCATTTGGATTGCTCGGAATCAGTATATTTTCAATCTTAAAGCCCCTCATTGGCCTTCTATCATTCTCCACACTGTTGCAGACTACAATATGCTACCTGATGAGGATCCCCCAGCCCCACCCCGCATTCTCAGACCTGTACCCATTGACACATCCAAACCTTGGGCTTTCTTTGATGGCTCGGCTCAAGAAGCGGGCTGTGGGGGAGGAGCTATCCTCCACCTAAATGAAAGGCATTGTTATAAGCTACAAATCAACCTTGGGAGAGGCACAAATAATTTTGCTGAGCTATGCACCGCCAAACACATCATTCACTTTGCACTTCATAAGCATTGCAGACACCTTCAGCTATTTGGAGACTCTAAAACTGTTTGTAATTGGCTGAATAATGCATCCCATTGTTATGCATTTACTTTGAGGCATATACTTGATGAAGCAAAGAGATTAACAGCTGCTTTTGAATCCTTTGTCTGCCATCATGTATACAGGGAGCAGAACACCATTGCCGACCAGCTCTCCAAAGAGGCCGCGCATAGAGATGGAGAAGACTGGTTGATACAGGAGGAGATCGATGGCACATACTACCAGCATTACCACAGACCTTTTGACGACATCTTGGACGCGGGGCTGTGAAGCCCTCATTATATCAGCACAGTTTTTGTTTATAATATGTATATAGTCACTATCCAGATATGACTACAGCACACTTTATTTTGTTTATACACGGTATATATATTGCTCTCTGCGAAGAGCACAGACAAATTTTGATCTCTGATAAACTTAACAGTTTTATTATGTTGGAAATGCTCCCTGCGTGGAGTCATCATGGACTGCTCTACAGTTATTTTTTTGAACTCTGATAGGCAGTGCTGCCTACATATGAATATGCTACGGCATCTGCAAAATGTAATTTCTTAACTCATAATAGAAATTACGACTTTTTCCCAGGGGAAAAAAAAATAGCTCTTTAAAATCATTCTCAGTCTTTACAATAGCTGCAGCTGTTTAATTTATTTACGGTCATTACAAGACGAGTCTCTCTTGTATCAAAGGTTAGAATTCCTCCAACCATTTTGAGGATATAGCCTCAGATTGGTATTCTATGTGGCCTTTAGAGGACTCATTGCATGGTAATTGACAATTATGAAGTCATGTGTATTGGCTTGATTAATATTTGACTCCAAGTCTCACTGATGACTAAAACCATAACATATCAGACACTTGTTATAATCAGCATCCATGATATAAATATGAAAACTAGATTTTATGTATATTTTCACCGTTTTAGAATTTCTTGCAATGTTTGACGATAATATGAAGCCTTGTATGTATTTATGTTCTGCCGTTCTAGAATCACTTGCTGCTTATTCAGTGAGCAAATGTAGACAATTACTTTATGATCTCTAATATAGATAGTCACAGGGCTATCTGTTTATGTCTCTACCATATTAAGTTTCTTTTTTTCTGTTAAGACTCCACATATTCTTCATACTTTAGTTTCTCTACGTTTGTTGCTAAATTTAAGCACAGGTTATGGATTGGATACTTGTATGGCTGTAGACTAGAGTTATACTCTTATATAAGAAGAAAAGTTTTGTTTTACAAAATGCACCATAATAGAACTTAGTAATTCAAAGGTGGTTCCTAGGGGTGGCAAGCATGGGGGGTCATCTTCAACCCCAATGGACAAAAGGAACAAGAAAATGCATGGGGACTAGGAAACACATCCAATAATGAGGTGTAGCCCTTAACAGTTCTTCAACTATGAAGTTTCCTAACTCTAGGTGACTGCTGTTCTAATATTCAGTTATTTGAATAACTCAGAAATTAATTTATGAATATTCCAACGATCACACAATAGTTGGAAATAGTAAATAGCAGAAGCATAAAACAATTCACACAATGGTAATTTTCTCCTTAAAATCTGCTTATCATTCAACTAACCAAAGCTTACAAAGCAACCTTGACAACCACAAAAAGCTAGCAGCTGCATGGTAAACAAATCCACTCCAACTTGAGGTGTATGGCTTGTCGAAGAGAGGTATGTCTGCAAAAAAAACCCAGAAAACAGCAGTTGTAAATACTTTATGATGTACAACTATACAGATCTGTTGTACAGCCTCAGTTATATTGTACTGCTCCTCCTAGCTTATGCAATTTGCTTTCTCTCTCTTTCTCTTTCTCTCACTCTTCCCCTCTCTCTTCCAGTCACTGTCCCTATCCAACAAGAACCATATTTGAATTCTCCATCTTCACCTATCTATATTCTTTAACCAAAACCCTAATCTGCCAATACCCCAATCTCTTGGTCAGATGTATGATCAAAATTAATCCAAGTCATTAATGCATTAAATACCCTCTATTAGACTCAACAGCTAAATATAAGACTTTTCACTTTTACCTAAAGTGAATAACAAAAGAGAATTACTTTTTGAAATATCTCAAACGACTTACTGCATGTCCACATTAAGCATATGAAGAAATTCCTGTACGAGCTATATTTCTCAACACTTTCCTCATAAAGAGAAAGAAATTCTACACCAATCCAAGTTTATCTCTGAATGCTTCAAACTTCCCTTTTGTTAAGAACTTGGTCAAAATATCAACTATCTGCTAATTTGTGGGAGCATACTACAATGTCACTGCCCCCTTTTAAATCCTGTCTCATATGAGGTGAACATACTAGAGCTTTACTCCTCCCTTCCGAATCCTATCTCGTATGAAGTGATGTTGTATTATCCCAATTTTTCTCCTTGGAAAACTTGTAATTAAATTTCTTTGAAAACTATGTTAGCTTTCTAATACCCAGCTGCTAATTTAATAAAAATTATGAGATAACGAAACTAAAAAACTGAACTCCAAACTCTTTTACTAAATAAGTTGAGTATTCTAATTTCTAATAAATAATAGCATGTGGAAAATAAAATCACAAAGACACAAGCACACAATAAATAATACACCAGAATTTACCTAGGAAACCCCAACTGGGAAAAACTTGTGAAAATTCTATCACTGCAACATCTGATTATTTTTCCTACTTATTCTTCAATAAGTTATTTATGAAATTCCTTCAATAAACATTAAAATAAATTCTGCTGCAGATACCGTAATTAGAAACAAACACATGTACAAGAATCAACACATTGACACAGATATTTTGGACAATAGTCCCCAGAAAAACCCAATGTGGGAAAACCGGTGCAGCAAAGGAGGATTTTATTATTCAGCGATTCTTCAGTACAACAGGGTGCCAAACTAGCTTACCCATAGAGAGAAAAATTCTCCAACACTTCTCCTAGTCCCAGCGTCAGCTTGGCTAACCTTTGCATCGCTCCCAGACACTCTGCGTCAGCCCCTGCTTGACTGCGTCATCCTTGGGCCTCTCTGCATCACCCACACAGGCCCTCTAGTGACTGCGCAGTCTCCTGCTACCTCTGCGTCTGCCTGAAATGCCATGTGTCTGCCTCTCCTGCCTCAGCGTTGATCTCCAGTGGCTGATCCTTTCTCTCTATTCTGTACTTGCTGCCTCCTGATTGCTCACCAGACCACTAGTTCAAATTTCTTAGCTAACCCCGCTCCAAAAATTGAACTAACTGGTCTCCTTCAATGTGTCCTCCAAGTGACCCTCAAGCCTCCTCTTATACTTTTCTTGTTGACAAATCAACGGCTGAGATTAGGTCCCTAATCAACAACTAAGATTAACTCTGGCTTGATCCATGACTTTTGGACCCTTCTAACACAGTTTCATATTAATTCACATTAATATTTTATTTTCCCTAAGTTTAGATTTAGGGACTTTATTAAAAATATTAATTATTTTAATATCTTCCAAACTGTTTAGAATCTGCTCAAACCATTTCTGGGTATTGGAGATCTCATGTGCTTTAGCCTTTCCACCAATTTTCGTGGCTAGAGCACATCCGATGCTACTCCAAATCAACAAAACCTGCCAACTTGTGTGTTTTTATTAATCTGCTCAACAAAATCTCAGAAATTGATTACAAGGTACTGGGAAAAATTCCTTCACAATTTACTAATCCTCAACATACTGATTTGTGCACCCTTGTTCAACTCAGCCTCTCTCATGCGCACCTATATGGACTGTACAGGCTAAAACTGCCTCACGGCGGAAGCCAACTCAGCCCTACAAGTGATGCACTCTGGCTCTAGCAATGTCTTGAGGCTATTCAGCCTCTTTCTTTTCCTTCACACATTGAACTGGAAACTCCTTTCTTGAGCTCAAACACACATTTCTCAAGTGCATAATCACATGATTAACAAGTTTGTGCCCTTCCTCTTGAGTCTTTATAGAATCAAACTAGCTCCTCAACTCAAGCAAACTGGCTCACTGAACTCAAGTCAAACTGAGATTAAATCTCCATGCATGGCTGAGTTTGATTTACTATTTTTGACTATAAGAAAAATAGAGAATTTTCCCCAAGTCAAAACTAAGAGAAAAGATAACTACGCCTTAGCTTCACTCTTGGATTCCATTGCGAAATTTAGTGCAATTCTAAATTTAGCAGAACCCTTCCTACTCTAACTTTAATTAACACCCCTCTTAGAGAGGAAGGCATTTTGTACTACAACCAGTTTATCTATGAAGTAGACGAATCTGCCTCTTGTCAATGCCTTAGTCAAGATATGTGTTGTCTACTCCTTTGTAGGTATATACTAAAGTCTAACTTTACCTCTTTGAACACAATCTCTGATATGGTGGTACCTGATCTCAATGTGCATGGAGCGATCATGAAACACTGGATTTTTAGACAGTCTGATGTAACTCCGATTATCACAGTTTATGAATGTGGGCTCCAACCTCTAACTGAATAACCCAACAAGTAGCTTCCACAACCAAATAGCCTCGCAAGCTTCCAGGATGGAAGCCATGTACTCAGCCTCAGTTGAGCTCAATGCCACTAATCTCTGCTTCCTACTGAACCAAGAAACGATTGTTGATCCAACACTGAATGCACAACATGAAGTGCTCTTCCAATTTGTTGAACCCCTACCTAATCTGCATCTATGAATCCCTGAAGACTCACTCCATCAACCTATCTGTACAACAACCCATAATCTGTTGTGCCCCTGAGATACCTCAACACGTGCTTGGCAGCAACCCAATGCACTTTGGTCAGCTCAACCATGAACTGGCTCAACTAGTTAACTACAAATCAAATGTTTGGTTGTATGTTCACAAGATACATCAACGACCCTATGAGCTTCCCATATAGCGTGGTATCCACTCGCTCACCTCTAGTAGCATCCACCTTCCTCTAGTTTGTGACTAGAGGCGTGGTCATGGGCCTGCAATCCTGCATGTGGAACCTCTTGAGAATCTCCTACGTGTATCTGCCCTGTCCCAAGAATATTTGTCCACCACCCTACCAAACCTCTAGCCCATGGAAATAGTGGATAAGCCCTATATCCTTCATCTCAAACTCCTCTGCAAGATCTCTCTTGCACTCACAAATGAGCTCCTCGCGCCTTGTCAATTATCAAATCATCAACGTACAACACAAAAATGAGAGGTTGGCCCTCAACCACAATATAGTAAATGTTAGGGTCAGCTTCACTCTTGGCGAAGCCCAAACCAAGAAGGTAGCTCTCTATTCAGGCATAACATGCCCTCGGTGCCTACTTGGGCCCATAAAGAGCTCTTTTCAGCGTGCAAATATGTGTATCTCTACTAAAAGTCTCAAATCCCTTAAGTTGCTCAACATAAATCTCTTCCTCAACAACTTCATTAAGGAAGGAGGTATTCACATCCATCTAGTGGATCCTCCATCCCACCTATGCTACGATTGCCAGAATAGTCCTAATGGACGAATATCGAGCCATAGGTGCGAATGTCTCATCATAGTCAATCCCTTCGACCTAAGAGAACCCTTTGGCCACGAATGTAGCCTTACACTTCTCCACGCTCCCATCAGTTGCATGCTTGATATTGTGCACCAAACGTGATCCCACAACTCATTTACCAACCGGTCTTTGCACTATCTTCCAAACATTTTTCTACATGATGGAAGAGCACTCTTCCTCCATAGCATCATGCCAAACTTGTTGTGAAGCTACCTCCATGTAACAAGAAGGGTTAGAGTCTATCACCTCTGTCAACAGTGCCATATATCCCATATATCTCTATTGTTGTTTACTCTGTCTAAGACTCTAAATGTGGAATTGGGAGTTCCAACTCTCTCCTGAGCCTCCCTAATCAACTGATCTCCCCACCTAGCTCGTCCTCTCCCTGCATTGGGAATCACTGGCTCAGTGGGCCCTTCTAACTCTACTCTCTTGTCCCTGTGCTTTCTCCTCAACTGTGTGCAGGTCAGCCTGCCCAACAAATGGCTATGATGAAGCTTGAGAAAATGGTTAAGCCTCCATCTTCAAAGTTTGTTGCTCCTCCTCCTATGTTGCACCCTGCTCACACTCTAAGCACTTCCAAAGATCCCTTCCTTCCTCGAACGTCACATCGCGTCTAATCACTATCTTCCTGATTGTTGGAATATATGCTCTGTACACTTTAGATTTCTTGTTGTAGCCCACAACAATGCCCTTCTCTGTTGTGGGCTCCAAAGTTATTCTGGCTATCTACAGACATACAGCAGTAAACAAGGTTGCCAAAGTTCCGAAAGAAATACACATCAGGTTTCTTTCATGTGAAAGCCTCCTCTGGTGTGACTTTTCCTATCTCCCTGTGTGGACCCCTATTCTGCATAAAGGCTGCAGTATTGCATGCCTCTACCCAAAGAAACATAGGTAGCCCCTAGTCATGCAACATAACCATGCCCACTCCAACAATGCTCCAGTTCTTGCGCTCATCCACCCCATTCTGTTGAGGGTTATGAGGTGCAGTGAGCTCTCTCTTAATGCCCTCCTTGGCACACAAGTCTCTGAAAGCATTGGAGATGTACTCCCCACCATTGTCTGACCTCAGTGCCTTGATCCTCCTACCATTATGGTTCTCCACCAAGGCCTTGAACTCCACGAACTTCGAGAATACCTAATATTTCTTCTTCATGAAGAAGATCCAAATCTTTCTCAAGTGGTCATCAATGAAAGTGACATAGTATTTGTCCCACTAGGGATGGAGAGGAGAATGGTCTGTAATAACTTGAATGTACCAGCTCCAAGATGCTCTTGGCCCTATTGTCTCTGCTAAAAAAGGATGTCTTGGCATACTTGCCAAGTGTGCAGCCCTTGCACATGTCATGTTGATCTACATTGTATTGTGGCAACCCTATGGCAATCTCCCTCAAAATCTTCAACGCTCCATGGTGTAAGTGACCCATACACCTATGCCAAAGCTCTCCAAGGTCACATCTATGCACATTGATCTCTCTATTGCTCAAGGCCGCTTCTGTCTCAAATTGTAACCTGTAAAGGTTCTTCACCCTAACTCCAATCTGCTTCATGGCTCCAAAATTTAAGGGCTTGAGGAAAGCCTTTCCTCTACTGAAGATAACCTCATAACCTTTGTTTTCCAAGGTTGAGACTAAAACAAGGTTTTTCTTCAACCCTGGGACATAGATGACATCTCTAAGGTAGAGAGGATTTCTAGACTCCCTCTCAAACTTGACAATGCCTATGCCCTGTGCTAGGTACCTATCATCATCTCCCATCTCTGTATGAAACTGCATATCCTTCTCTTAGCTCTGTTAATTGGTTGAGATATCCCTTGTTCTTGGTCACACGACAGGATGCTCCACTGTCAATATACCACATGCTCCTGGCCATTGAGCTTGCCATGCAAGCTATGAGAGAAAACTCCTCAAACTGAGAAGTGAACTCCACCTTTGTTGATGCTGCCACGTGATCCTTCTTGGATCACTTCTTCCCATTTGTACACTTGGTGGAATAGTGCCCAAACTGATGACAAGACAAGTGCTTCACTTTGTTGAAATATTTCTTCTTCTTGCCTCTTGAACTGGACTCAACCCCCCCTGTATTTTTCTTGCCCTTAGCTTTGCCCACTTTGCCATCTAGGGAAAAGTTTTATTCTTCCTTAGTCTTCATGTGAGACCCAGATTTAGCTTGTTTCTGGATCTCCTCTTGCACACAATCACTCCATAGTTGTTCCCTATTTGGAAGCTTTTCTTTGCCACTCGCTACGTCAATGAAGTTTTCCCGTGACTTGGGAAAGCCCAATAGTTCAAAACTGACAAGATCTTTGTCCAAGGCTATCTCTCCAGCCCCGGCTAATTCGTCCTTCACTTGGCTGAATCTGGTGAAGTAAGAAATCACAGACTCAGACTTAGTCATCTTGATATTTATGAGTTTATCTCTAAGTACCAACTTCTTGGCCTCACTCGTACCCTAGTACAACCCTAAGATAGTTGTCCACGTTGCCTAAGTTGTCTTCTTTTCGAAAGGTGAGGTGTGATATGATCCTTGACTCCTTCAAGGATTATTCTTCTAGCCTTTGCATCCTACTTGTTATGTCGGGCCAGTTGTTGAGGATTTGCTTGTGCCACTAGTGGACTCTAAACAAACTTCCAAACTCCCTGCTCCTCCAAGACTATACCAATCCTCTCCTTCCAAGAACAAGAATTCAAGGCCCCGTCAAGGCAGTCCTCAAATCTCATCCCCAAATATGCCATCATGTTTATTCGATCTGCTTAGAAATGCACAGAGCCAGATTGAAATACCCCTACGTAGATTAAGCCTTGGTCATGCAGCCAGAAACTCTAGCGCAACCCTGAAGTGATTTGCGCCCCCTTTCCTACGTCTTTCACTTGCTCCTAAGGAAAATAACATGCTTTATGGTCTTCAACCAAAGACCCACTCTAATACCATGTTAGCTTTCTAATACCCAACTGCGAATTTAATAAAAATTCTAAGAGGAGGAAATTGAAAAACTGACTCCAAACTCTTTTACTAAATATGTTGAGTATTCTAACAAATAATAAAAGCATAAAAATAAAATCATGGAGACACGAGCACACAATAAATAATACACCGAAATTTACCCAGGAAACCCCAACTGGGGAAAACCTGCCAACTCGTGTGTTTTTATTAATCTGCTCAGCAAAATCTCGGAAATTGATTACAAGGTATTGGGAAAAATTCCCTCACAATTTATTGATCCTCAACACACTGATCTATGCATCCTTGATCAACTCGACCTCTCTCATGCGTAGCTATACGAACTGCACATGCTAAGAATGCCTCTCTGCGCAAGCCAACTCGGCCCTAGAAGTGATGCACTCTAGCTCTAGAAGTCTCTTGAGGCTATTAGACCTCTTTCTTTGCTTTCACATGCCAAACTAGAAACTCCTTTGCTGAGCTCAAACACACAGGTTTCTCTCGGGCATAATCACATGATTACCAAGTCTGCGCCCTTCCTCTTTATAGAATCGCATTAGCTCCTCAACTCAAGCGAACTAGCTCCTTGAACTCAAGTCAAACTGGCTCCTTGAACTCGCGTCAATCTAGCTCCTTGGACTCAAGTCAAACTGCCTCACTTAACTCAAGTCGAACTAAGACTAAATCTCCATGTATGGATGAGTTCGATTTACTATTTTTTACTATAAGAAAATTAGAGAATTTTCCTTAGTCAAAACTAAGAGAAAGTATAACTACGCCTTGGCTTCACTCTTGGGTTCCACTATCAAATTTAGTGCACTTCTAAATTTAGCAAAACCCTTCATTCTCTAACTTCAATTAACATTGTTGCCACACAATCTAGCAAGGCCCTAGGAGGAGAACCTATGGGACAACTACCAAACTAAGTGACAACAATGGGATAAAGACCCACTGTCACCTTAGTCAGTGTCCCCTGCTCTTCACAGACTTTTATCGATAGGAGGAGTCCTGGAAGGATAGGAATCACTTGAAAAAGGAAGGATCAGTAATTAATGTGAAGTGGTTCCACTAAGTCCATTCAAGGAGAGGCTCAATTAAGGTTTGATGAAAGAAAAGCTCTCCAAGAAAGACCTAGGATGGAAATCAAGACCTAGGGTTTGAGATTTTTGCAATGAGGATAGGTATGCCTAGGATCAAGACTTCCAAGATGAGATAGGACCTCTCAAGAAGCTTTGTAAGATGATTTATCACTTCAAATGGGCTTTCACTATCCTTGAAAGACCTAATTAGGGCTTAGCTAGACCTAGGGTTTTAGGATATTCGTGGGAAGAAATTCCTCCAAAGTATTCACTAGGTCAAGGTAAGACAAAAGAAAGGGTCTCTTAGGGCTTATTCCATTGAATACTAATTTCATATGACCCTGAAGAAAGCCATCTATCCAAAAGATTCAAGCTAGGTTTCCCTTCCAGGACACACCTAGGGCATCAAAATTTATGGAGAATCCACTGTTAGAACTTGACCAAATTTTGAGATCTTCTAGAGAAAACACTGAGGAACAGTTCTATCCAAAAGGATTAGAAAAATTCCTTCTCTAATGAAATTCGCAGCATGCCCTAGCTACTCGTCCAAAGGAGAGGGGCCGAAAATTTAGAGGAGAGAAAAGAAAGCGAAAGGAGGGGATGATCACCAATGTTCATGGACTAGTGCCTACTTCCCTTAGCTATGGAGTCTATGATGATTCAAAATTTGCCAAATTTGTCTTCAAGGAGGCTAAAGAATGATGCCCTAGCAAACACTCTTTTGCGGTGCTGATAAAATCGGTAATTAATCGCGAGTCAACAAAATCTTCAGGTCGTGCAGCGAAGTGATTTTAAAGGTAAAAATTTCGGTTTTTTTCCTCTCATTTTGCAAACAGAGGGCAGAGGTGAGAGCTAAGGAGGAGGGGAACTCATCTGCAAGGGAAAGAGAGGAGAAAAGTGAAGGAATTTAGCATCCCAAGCAAAAAAAATCAAGTTTGGACAGATTTTCTTTAGCAGCGCGTGGTTTTTAGGTATGGGCATCAAATTTGGCCCTATTTTTTTTGTTTTTTTTTTGTTTTTCGTTGGGTTTCTATCACCCACATATTTCCATCATTTTTGTTTGGATTTGAGTGTGCTTTTTTTTTTTCATTTCCATTGCATTTAGTGGAGAGGGTTTTTTTTTGGTCAAAAATGCAAAATCTTGATTGTTAGTTTTATTTGTTTAATTACTTCTTGTGCCCTAGTTTTTTTCCATGATTTTTGTTTGGGTTTGAATGTGTTTTTTTTTGCCATTATTGTTGCATTGAGTTGAGGGTTTTTTTTTTGTCAAAAATACAAAATGTTATATGTAAATTTTAATTTCATTTGTTTCACTTGCAATTCTTCTTGTGCCCTAGGTTCAAACTTCAAACTTCAATCTTACATTGAAACTCAAGATTCAACAAAGTTACAAACATGCCAAGGAAATTGGACCCTCTGTGGGAATTTGGTGAACCTGATGGAGGGTTTGACAGATCAAATTTGACTTGCAAGTTATGTGGACATCATATGACAGGGGGGTATACAGATTGAAGTTCCACGCACGAATTCTTGGACATGAGGTAGGGCCTTGCACAAATAAAAATCCAGAAATCATCTGAAGTGCCCTCAAATCATTGGAAGAAATAGAGATAACCAAACAATCCAAGGCAGCTCTGAAGAGTCAAATGGCAGGGGGTGGAGTGGCAGGATTGGGATGTGACCGTAACAGTGGTATTGGTTCTTCTTCACCATCATCATCTAGATCCATCCCAACCCCATAGCTACATCATTATTTTTTGTTCCTAGAACCACACCTAGTGCACAACCATCTATCATGTCAGTTCTTAAAAAAAAGAAAGAAGAAGCTGACAAGTTGTTGGGCGAGTTTCTTCTTTGGAGTGATATTCCTTTCAACATTGCCAGGAACAATCCATTTTTCCAGCCCACGATTGATGTTATTGTTATTGTTGGCCCAGGGTACAAAGCCCCTTCATATGATGACTTTAGAGGGTGCATTCTTCAGAATGAAAAGGTTGATTGCACTAAGAGATTGGAGGAGTTTAGGGGATCATGGGCACACACATGATGCACTTTGATGTCAGATTGTTGAAGTTTCTAAGTTTACTTAGCTTAAAAACCCTTTATGCACTTTTTTTTATTTATTCCTACCTACTTCTTATTTTTCTTTAACAAGTTATTTACAAAGTAAATACTAAAAATAAACACGAGTGCATGCTCAACATATTACAGATCAGCAACTAAAAGAAACAAGAACAAACACACCACATGACACCATTATTTTTGGACCAATGTCCCCCGAAAAACCCAATGCCGGAAAACCAGTGCAGCTATCTGAGGGTTTGCTTATTAAGCAATATCAGAGTACAATCTGGGTGCCGAAACTGGCCTACCCAACAGAGAATTTCCTTAGCAGCTATACCTCACAGTTTGAGAGAAATCTCCTAGCTGAAACCCCAAAAAAGCCTTTCCTGCAACTCCTCAACACAAAACTGCTCTGCAACCCCTGCGTCAGCCCCTCTTCGTCTCACGCTGGCCCTGCGTCAGCCTTTCTTGGCCTGCGTCAACCCCAAGAGGCCCTGCGTCAGCTCTGGAAGCCTTTGCGTCAACTACGCTGGCCCCTCTAGTGCTCTACACAGCACTTGGCTGCCTCTGTGTGGCCCTACGTGAGCCTTTGCTAGCTCTGCGTCACCCTCCTTGGCTGTTGCGCTGCTCTCCCGGCACAATCTCTGCCTTCTCTGTTCCTCTGTACTCAATGCCCCTCAGCTGCTCTCCCGATCACTGATTCTATCTCTCTTAGCAAACCCCGCTCTAGAGAATAGAATGACTGATCATCTGGTGTGATCTCCAAGTGACCCTCAAGCCTCCTCTTATACTTTTCCTGTTGACGATTCAACGGCCGAGATTAAGTCCCTAATCAATGGCTAAGATTAGATCTGGCTTGATCCATGTCTTTTGGACCACTCTAACACAAATTCATATTAATACACATCAATGTTTTTAAAACCGGAACCGGTGATCGGACCGGTCCACCTAATGAACCGGTTTACCGACCGGAACCGGTCTAACCGGGACTGGTTTGGTCTAAACGAACCGGTTTTAAAAAAATACATTAAATAATTAATTTTTAATAAAACAAAACTATTTTTAAGATGTAAAACCATGATTCCAAGCCAATAGAGACAAAATATGCAAAATTTGCTCATTTATATACCATGTAAAGGTGAATATATCAAAATGGCACCGAGTACAATACATATCATCGACAAAATAGCAAAATACATAAGAAATGAGGCTCTAAATGGCCTATAAAGTCCAAGCTGTTGAAACTTGAAGCCTTGGAAATGTGTCTAAATGGATAAACAACAGAGATAGAACATCATGTTTTTGTCAAATAGGTCTAACTCAGGTGGTTGAGAGAAGAAACTGTTATCTTCCCCACCAAAGTTCAAATCCTGCAGATGACATGTTCACTATTTGTGAGGCAATCGACATTGAGGCTCTTCATAAGCTATGAGGAATACCTCTCGCTTATGGGCTGGAGGGTGGGGTGATAAATTGGATGTAAACAACAACAAAAAATTGTCATTTTTCTGGTAAGGATAAAGAAAGAAAAAATTATCGGTGGAGAGTTATGAACCCCATGTCCACATTATCTCAGTCTGAGTTCAATGTGGGGAGCTGTCAAATTCAGCCAAAGCATGCTCTGTTCTATGGCTCTATGCCCATCAAGTTATGAACCGGGATCATTTGTGTTAACACCCCATTTTAACCATTGACCACAGCCCAACAAACCAGACATACGATGTCATCTGCTCCCTGAGCACATTTCATAATCCTTTCTTGCTATTTATGGCCTAGGTGAAGGTTAAATTTGAGCTTCTTAGTGCAATGGGGGCACAATCAGCTTCCTTGACACTGGGAGATAATCAGAGAGATGTGGCAGAAGCAGGCTTTAAAAGATATTCTGAAGCAGCCAACATATGTGAGGCACTTACCAAACGAGTTCCATGCAGGTTACAGGAAAGCTAGGCTCTCAATAACTTTGGCAACTATCCCTTTGAAGAATTTTTTTTTGCAACTTCTGTGAAAGAATTCATTTAAAGGGGCATGAAAATTGTTGTACTTTTGACAGAAATCTCAGATGTGCAGTAGTTAATAACTTAATACCAATACAGGCATTCGAATACAAAAAAGTAAAATGGTTATGCAAGAACAAATATTAAGGATCTTTATCAAACTAAACTACACATAAAAAAAATACTACTGCTTCATTCAAGAACACTTTGGATGGACTTTCAGATACCCGTGTGCCAAATTAACAAGCTTTTCATTCACAAGACCATGGTAGACTCCAATGACCTCTGCCCCTTCCATACGTAGCAAATCACTTTGAATTCCAGTTATAGGATCTTTCATAACAATATATCCCACCTTTACTTCCCCCCCAAAACCCCTAAACCACAGTCAAAATCCCTTTTTTTGCATGTTTCAGTGGGCGTGCCTAAAACCGGCCGGTTTAGGACAGAACCGGCCGGTTTGATACAAACCGGCCGGTTCTGTCCTAAACCGGCCGGTTTTCACCGGTTAGGGCTAAAAAATGGCAAAATGCCCTATCAAACCGGGTTTTTTGGCCGGTTCGGACCGGCAGCCTTGCTAACCGGCCGGTTTGACCGGTAACCGGTTTTTAAAAACGGTTTTAAAAACACTGATACACATTAATATTTTATTTTCCCTAAGTTTAAACTTAGGGACCCCATTAAAAATATTAATTATTTTAATATCTCTTGATCTGTTTAGAATTTGCCCAAACCTTTTCTGAGTATTGGAGATCTCATGTGCCCAACCTCTCCACCAAATTTTGTGGCTAGAGCACATCTGATGCTACCCCAATCAACACGCCCTCTTAGTGAGGACTGTGCTCTAATAATACTCCTCACTGAGTATTACTCTGATCATCCGGCATCGATACCTGTGTTGATGTTAGGCCTTCCTGCCCAACATCCTCTGCACTGTTGCCTCCTGTACTGCTGCCCATGGTTCCGCCATTGCCACTGCTACATCTGTACGACAGCTCCCTCTGCATCTGTGTTGTTGCTGGTCCTTTCTCCCAGCACTACATCCGCACTGCACCTCCTCTCATCATGCTGCATCGTGCTGCCCACTGCTACACTGCAACTCAGTTACTGAGAAGTAAGTAACTAACCTCCCCGTTGGGCTAGAAACACCCACTGATGTTGAAGCTCCTTCTGCCACTGACAAGTGCTCCCTCTCTCTGACCTCTGCGCTACTGCAACAACTCCCTGCATCTCGCACCGTTGCACACCTCTTTGTGCCTTCCTGCACTGGTACAACACTCCTGTGCCTCTCACACTGTTGCAGCCTACTAGCTCTGCGATGTCTCGGGACTCCTGCACTGTAGCTCCCTTTGCCACTCCATCTGCATCCGTCTCCCCACCCAGCCAGTCCTACTACTCCTCGTTGGGGCTCCCGTAGCAAGGTCTAATCCAAGATGTTAGGTACCTCGAGGATCCTGCCCCTTATCACTCATCACCTGTAGTCCGCCTGACTACAGCTCGATGTCTCCCACTTCCGCTCAAGTGGTGCATGTGCACTCATGGCACAGTCATCGTCTGTCAAAACTTCCTTCTTTGCCCGTGTTGGTGCTGCCTTAGTCTCGGAAGACTCTCCCTTACTCTTCTTCCTTGGGCACTGGGTCGCATAATGACCCATCTCCCCACAGTGGAAGCACTTGATCTTGGAGAGATCTTTCTTCTCCCGCTTCTCCTGCTTTCCCTCAAAAGCTAGGGCCACATCCTCTTCCTCCTGCTTGACTTTGATCCATTTGTTGCTGCTACTTGTCTTTGACTGTCGTCTAATCTCTTCCTAGCGAAGAGTTGCCCACATCTCGTCCCAAGGTAGGAGAGTCCCTCTGCCCAAGATGCCCTGGACAAACACTTCCCACTCTTCTGAGACAGCATTTAGAGTTGTCCTCACCATAAGCTCCTGATCCGGTGTCGCTCCTATAGCAGCCAACTGATCTCGGATCTCATTCAATCCTCCGAGAAAGGAGTCAATTGTTTGACCCTTCTTCATTTGATATGACCTCATCTGGTTCTCGAGCGGCATTCTTCTCTGCACATAAGTATGTTGGTATAGGTTCTTGAGAGCCTCCCACATCTCAGCTGTCATTTCCTTCTTGGCTATATGTGGTACCACATGATCCTTGACCCCGTCAAGGATAATGCACTTGGCCCTCGCCATCGCCTCCTCGTACTTGTCGTTATCATTGGGGTCGACTGGGATAGCTATAACCTTCAAGGCGAAGTTCTTGACATGATTCCTGTCAAGCATTGATAAGATTTTGGCCTTCCAGACTGCGAAGTTCGATGCTCCGTCCAATCTATCCTGGTCTCTTACCCCGTGTAGTGCCATGACGCTCCTCTACTTCCCTCCTAGAAGTTCTTTGTTCGACTCCTCTGAGTCTCTACTTCCCGTCTGGAAGTTCTCTTTTGGACTCCCTCTGAGTCCTGATTTCCCTCCTGGAAACCCTTCTACCACTTGTTGAGATGCCCCCTACTCTGATTGTCTTGTGCAACTGCACTTCTGATCTGGGTTCCTCGGCTAGAAACCCTCGGTAACAACTCCTCTGGCCCTGCTCTGTCAAGTATTGTTCTGACTACAATACCTCACCAGCTCCACTCTACAATATTCCTGCAACCTTCTAAACCCCAGCAACTGCCTCTCCGTGAACTGCGTCAACCCCTCCCTGCCTCACGTTGTCTTTGCATCACCCTGGATGGGTCTGCATCAGCCCTGGGATGCCCTACGTCAGCCCTCTGGCCCTCTACGTCAGCAACGGTGGCCTCTCTAAGGCTCTATGCAACTCCCGGCTTCTTCTGCGTGGCTCTGGTTAGCTCTACGTCACACTTACTTGGCTTCTGCGCTGCTAAAGACAGCTTTTGTCTAAAGACAGCTTTTGTCACCTCGGGATAGCTATTTTTTGCTGCTATTGCTCCGCTTGGCTGATGTCTTTTAGTCCTCCTCTGATCTGCAATCATGCTCTGATACCATGTTGAAGTTTCTAAGTTTACTTAACTTAAAAACCCTCCATGCACTTCTTCTGATTTATTCTTACCTACTTGTTATTTTTCTTTAACAAGTTATTTACAAAGTAAATACTGAAAATAAAAACTAGTGCATGCTCAACATATTACAGATCAGCAACTAAAAGAAACAAGAACAAACACACCACATGACACCATTATTTTTGGACCAATGTCCCCGGAAAAGCCCAACGCGGGAAAACTGATGCAGCTATCTGAGGGTTTTCTTATTAAGCAATATCAGAGTACAATCTGGGTGTCAAAACTAGCCTAGCCAACAAAGAATTTCCTTAGCAGCTATACCTCACAGTTTGAGAGAAAAACTCCTGGCTGAAACCTCGGAAAATCCTTTCTGACAGCTCCTCAGCACAAAACTGCTCTACAACCCCAGCGTCTACCCAATCTGAACTGCGTCAGCCCCTCTTTGTCTCACGTTGGCCCTGCGTCAGCCTTTCTTGGCCTACGTCAACCCCAAGAGGCCCTACGTCAGCTCTGGGAGCCTCTGCGTCAGCTATGCTGGCCCCTCTGATGCTCTGCGCAGCACTTGGCTACCTCTACGTGGCCTTGCGTGAGCCTTTGTTGGCTCTGAGTCACCCTCCTTGGTTGTTGTGCTGCTCTCCCGACACAATCTCTGCCTTCTCTGTTCCTCTGTAGTCAATGCCCCTCAGCTGCTCTCCCGATCACTGATTCTATCTCTCTTAGCAAACCCTGTTCTAGAGAATAAAATGACTGATCATGTGGTGTGATCTCCAAGTGACCCTCAAGCCTCCTCTTATACTTTTCCTGTTGACGATTCAATGGCCGAGATCATGTCTCTAATCAACGGCTAAGATTAGATCTGGCTTGATCCATGTCTTTTGGACCACTCTAACACAGATTCATATTAATACACATTAATAATTTACTTTCCCTAAGTTTAAACTTAGGGACTCCATTAAAAATATTAATTATTTTAATATCTCCTGATCTGTTTAGAATTCGCCCAAACGCTTTCTGGGTATTGGAGATCTCGTGTGCCCCAACCTCTCCACCAAATTTCGTGGCTAGAGCACATCCGATGCTACCCCAAATCAACACAGATGGTTGGACCGATCAAAAGGGTAGAAGCTAAGTCACCTGACATGGGGATTCGGGACACGTAGGATTCGAGATTCGTGGTGTCGGATTCGGGACACGCTGACCCCCCGGAACAGGACACGTTATATATTATTTTATTAAAAAATATATATATATATAATATATTTAAAAATATATATATATATATATATATATTAAAAATTAGATATTATCATATTTCTTACACAAATTTTAATTAATGATACAAATTTATTGATTTCAAACATAGATCTTCATCTATAACTATTAGCATGCATAGTACATACAAAATTCAAATAAATGTCAGTGGTACTGGTCACATAAATGATAAATCTATTAAAAATTTAAATCATGATTCATAATTCATAACTGAAAGACAACTTACAACTACAAGATAGTAAGATAAACACACTGACAACTGTAGTTTTCTCATTAAGTCATCAAATCAAAATGTGTTACATAGGTAGTGTTGGTGCAATGCCAATGGCAAATAGAAATAGAAAATATAAAACAACTACAGGTATACAAGCCTCAAGGCATCAATCAGCATCAGAATCAGCATCAATGTCCCCATCATCATGGTCCCCACTGCTCTCCTCTACATCCTCCTCCTCCCCTGTATCCATAGTCGCCTTTGCATCTGCTGGTATGGAGGCTGACCCCTCTAAGTCATCAAATCTAACAGGCTCTAGCACTGGATCATTGAGATCCATGTTGGCCAATGCCAACTCAACAATGGTGTCCAGACCCATATCATCAGGAACAGTGTTACTTGGGAGCGGGAGCGAAAGCGGGGAGCGGGAGCGAAAACGGGAGCAGGAGCGACATATTCAGAAGCTCTTGGTTTGGTGCTCTTGATTAAATACAAGTTCCATACCCTAATACATGAAAAAATTCAATGGAAACATTGCAATCCCCCAATCCTAAAATCCTAAAAAACTGATAAGTCTGCTGGATTTTGAATGAAATCTAAAATTCTACTTTCTCCATATGAAATCCAATGAGGCCGGAACCACTCTCAAACATCCTGAGTCATTTCATGGTAATGTTAAAAATTTAAGTAAAAAGATGAAAATGAAGATTAAGGAGAATGTCACTTTTACTTTAAGAATTTAACATTACCATGAATAGCATATCAATACTAGGGCCTAGACTTGATTATGAAGCTGCCAAAATGCTCTACTCCTTGCTGCAACAGCACAAATCACTTACCAAATGAAAATATTAATGAGCAAACACGCCCTTTTCATACCCGCGCTGAGCTTAGCAAGTCCTGGAAACCAGACACGTGTCCTAAAATCGCGACACGCCCCTGAAAATCGCGACACGCCCTTGGACACGACGTGTCTGAAATGGACACGACGTGTCCTGTGATTTGGACACGAATCCGGACGAATCGTGTCGGATTCGCCGGATTCGGGATTCGCAGGGGGTTTAGGACGAATCCGATTTCCTAGGGTAGAAGTCTTATTAACTTCTTGGTTAATTGTCCCAAGGGGACAATGTTTATGAAATCTATTGATGCATCTACACATATCAAAGATGCACAGTTATTATGTGATTTGTTGGACGTGTTCATTCAAGACCAGGGTCCACAACATGTTGTCCAAGTCATAACGGACAATGCTGCAAACTATATTGCTACTTGCAAGATGCTTATGGAGAGGCATCCTAACTTATTTTGGACACCTTGTGCTACACACTACATTGATTTGATGTTGGAGGACATAGGAAAATTTTCTTTTGTCAAGATATTGTTGAATCATCAAAAAGCACTACAAAATTTATATATAATCATGCATATGTACTTCATTTGATGAGAACATTCACCAACAACAAGGAGTTGGTGCGCCCTGCTATTACACGGTTTGCCACTAATTTCATATCTCTTCAATCCCTCCTGAATTCTATGTGGGATGTGAAGCGAATGTTTCTTTCAAAGGAGTGGTGTGCTTTGTCATATAGTTGCAAACTAGAGGGAGAGGCCATATGCAGGTTAGTTTCATACCAGGATAGCTTTGGGGCGGGAGTGCAGGAGGTGTGTAGCATTACTGAACCTTTGGTAAAGGTTCTTCAATTAGTTGATGGAGACAAGCCCGTAATGGACTACTTGTATGAGGCCATGGATAGGGCCAAAGAATCCATTCGCAACTACTATGATGATAAGGGGGATGAGGGGTTTGAGAAACAACAACTCATATGGGAAGTGATTGATGAGTGATGGAACAATACACTCCATCGTCCCATTCATACTGCAAGGATATACCTAAACCTCGCATTTTCTTACTCTTGTGGTTTCTTATTTGATGTTGAGGTTATGGATGGATTCTTCACTTGTGTTCAGAAGATAGTGTCATCTCCAGCGGAACATGCAAAAATCTCCAAAGAAATGGAGATATACAGGATGGCAGGTGGCACATTTAGCTTTGACGTAGCAATCCATGATAGGAAGACTAAAATGCCAAGTAAGCTTTAGTTTGTTTCAAAATTCATTGTCTCTTCAAGTTCATACTTAGTTTTAACTTTCAAATTTCATTTTTTTCTTATGTTTATCTTATTTGTTGTAAATGCATGGTGGAGAAACTATGGTGGCAGAGTACCCAATCTCCAAAGGCTTGTCATTCGAGTGCTCAACCAAACATGTAGCTCCTCGGGATGCGAGCGCAACTGGAGTGTATTTGAAAAAATACACACCAAGAAGCACAACAAGCTAAAATATTCCAACTAATATTTTGAATTCATTAAATAATATTTTTTATAACTATTAATTTATTATTTATAATTTATTAATTTATGACCCTTGTACAGATTGGAGTCCTAACGACTTAATGACATGATCTATGTCTACTACAATCTTCGATTGTGGGTGAAGCAACTTGAGAGGACACCTGATGTGGAGGCCATCTCATTGGATGGGATTGACACCACTATTGCATGGAGGATTGAGGCCGAGAGACCTATCATGGAGTCAACTCCTGATTGGTTAGAGCAAGAGGTAGTGGAGGGGGTAGAGGAGGAGCAACAGGAGGAGGAGGTGATACCACCTAGCCCTGTCACCAATAGAGGACGTGGTCAACCTCCTATAGCTCCTAGTTCTTCAGCTTCTAGAGCACAGCAGATTCCACTGCCAGCCCCACTGCCTTATTCATCTAGAGGGAAAGTTGTTACATTTTCCCGCAAGAGGGGCAAAGGAAATCAATAGTATTAGTTCTTGCAAGAAGGACAGAGGAAATCAGCAGTATTTCATGTTTCTAACATGAACAAAAGGAAACATTCAATGATTTATTTTCTAACATTGAAATAAGTAGTATTAGTTCACGCAAGAGAGGCAACTTGAGAGGACATCTGATGTGGAGGCCATCTCATTGGATGGGATTGACACCACTGTTGCATGGAGGGTTGAGGCCGAGAGGCCTATCATGGAGTCAGCCCCTGATTGGTTAGAGCATGAGGTAGTGGAGGGGGTAGAGGAGGAGGAGGAGGAACAATAGGAGGAGGAGGTGACACCACCTACCCTTGTCACTAGTAGAGGACGTGGTCTACCTCCTATAGCTCCTAGTTCTTCAACTTCTAGAGCATAGGAGAGTCCACTGCCAACCCCGCCGCCTTCTTCATCTAGAGGGAAAGTTGTTACATTTTCTTGCAAGAGGGACAGAGGAAAGCAGTGGTTTTAATTATTTGGTTCATTTCATTGTATATGACATTATGACTCATGATATACGTTATTATATTTTTTGTTGATATTTTGAGGCTGAGTTGGGACTCAGGACTTAGTATTCAGGACATGATTCACTATTATGTGTGATGTAGCACTAGACATGATATTACACATCTTATATATTAGTTCTCTTTTCATATGTATGTGTCAATGCATTTATTTTATGTTGTGAATGCTTTAAATATTAAATAATTTGAAAAAAAAAAAAAAAAAAAAAATTGTATTTGCCGATTTTTTCTCGATTTTTACGATATTTTCCAATTTCGGACCCTCACCGATTTAATTCCGATCGCAAAGCTCGCAACATTGTCAAGAGACACTCTGAATAAAAAAAACTTATAAATTTGTTTCTTCCCTGCTTATTCTAAAAAGACTATTTTTTCTATATTCGAATAACTCCTCAAAAAGGCTTCCTAAGTAACTGTTTGGAAAATTCAATAATGATTCAGCTTCCTGGGCTGCTTTTGATGCATAGAATGCTTAACACTGATTTGGTCATTATTAGGACAATTGTCAATATTAAAATGCTATTTTCGATGTTAGAAAAGAAATCATTGAATGTTTCCTTTTGTTCACGTTCGAAACATGAAAAAGCCAGAAAAAATTAACTTTCATACTACAATGATAATGTACTTTCAAAGTTCAGATAGTTAGTTCATTATGATGCTACAACAAGGAAGTGTCATTCAAAAAGTTTGAACATAATGGTTTGGAACTTGAGTTCTCATTAATACACACACAAGAGGGTCCGAGGTTTGATGACTTGTTCCCTATATGGTTATTTTGTCTCTATGGTTATTTCCAATGGACAACTATAAGGGTTTTGTTTAGAAAATAGTAATTCATATGGAAAACCGATTCATTGCATGATGAAGCATTGTGGTTTTTGAAAAGACGTGTGTACAAGGTGTTCACCAGGAAAGCCAAATATGCTCAAGTACAACTTTCAGAACACTTGCACTAACAAGAAACTCGTCCTAATTGTATTCATGTATACAAATTTTGACAAAACAATATATCTCACCTCACCAAGTATTGGATTGTACACGACACCGACAGTAGGAATCTTTCCAATGGTAAGTCCAATTGACACACAAACAAAAGGAAACCTGCCAATCAAGTTCAGTAAGCTTATTTTTTCCCTAAAATATCAACTTTAAAAATAAACCATTACAGCTCTAAGAGGAAAGTCCAGAAGATAAATAAGAGGAGTGAAAATAATACTCTTATTTCTCTTGAATCACTTCATTTTCTAATTTTGTTGATTTTTTCCCTACTTCTAACTACAAGGAAGAAATAACAGAAGAAGACGTTATATTAATGTCCAGATATGACGAAAAAAACAGCCAAAAGAACAGCAATAAACATCACCTAAAATACCTCCAAGTTAGGCAAAACCCACATTTGGACATCACATGGTAAACATATGCTCTAAAATCCAACAGATCCTAAAATTCAAACCTGTGAACAAAATTTGTTGTTCCATCGAGTGGATCAATTATCCATGTTGGTGCATCCGTCAAATCAGCAGTTCCATAGACTGCAGAAGTTTCTTCTCCTATGAACTGCACAGCAAAGCAAACTTTGTCAACTTCAGCAACAGAACTGAAAGACAACAAAAGACCCTAAAATATTGACCACGTACCTGATGATCAGGGTATATTTGTTTTAGATGTTGAAAAATAATCTCCTCGCATGCCTTGTCAGTCTCTGTAACCAAATCCACCTGCCTTGCAAAAACACGCAAATGATTTTCCAAACAAGTAGACCAGTTTACAGTGTACACTTCATGAGACATCTCGCATCCCCATAATAAAAACATTAACAATGAATTTTTTATAGAGGTTGAAACAGTTTCAATATGCCTTTCAATCCTTGGCACAACTGACCTTTTATTGTTCAGCAGGGAAGGAGATACTATAGAGCACTGCCAAACAGAAGATATTTTTATATTCTTTGACTACAAAAAGGAGAGCAGAAGACCACCCAGCAAGAAAACATACTCACCCCATAAACAATCTATCATTATTGTTTATCATTCTGTTTGTGTGAGGCACCACTCCCTTGTAGCCACCACATTGGCATAAGAATCATGGTATTTCAGGGCTTTTATGTCACAGCCAATGTGACATAGTAAGTCTTAGAAATATTTGCAAGACACCATTCATTCTTTAGCATTTGAAAGGGGTACTTTAGAGCACTGCCTGAAAAAGGACATAAAATGCTACTCAACCCTCCAGTAACCAAAACATTATGTTAGAGGCATTACTCTCTTGTGTTGCCCCATCCACTCTCTTGTGGCTCTCCCCATCGCAAGAGAATCATGATATATTGGGACTTATATATTACAAGCAAAAACCTTTATATTTTAGACTTTAGTGAACAATCTTATTGATTCATCTATAATACCCATGCTAAATATCCTTTTTGTTAGCAAAATAGCCAAGAGTTTCTACCCTCTCCAGCCAAAAATTGGGTGGTTCTGTTAGTAAGAAAGACAAGCACAAAAACTACCATCATCCTCATCAATTCTCGTAAGTACTAATTGCGTATTCTGTGTTTAATGTCACCCCACGTAACTATCTAGTGGCAGCTCTAAACCCAACTAAGAGAATGCAGCAACAATTCAGAATGCAACTGTAAACAAACAAATGAAGAAGAGAAACAATTCTAGGAGTAGCTATGAAGATGGAAACCAGACGCTAAGAAAAAGGCAAAATTAAAACTATAAGAGTATTAAGAATCTGCATGACTATTCAAATCCCTGCAAAGAAGGATGAGAACCAAGAATTCAAAAGACTAAACAAGAAAGGAATTGAAGGAATTTTGGTGAGTTCAACTGGTTTTAATCCATTTCAATTCATTGTGGGGTCAGTTTATAGAAATGAGAGTAAAAAAATAGCCCCGAAATATTTCTCTTTTCCAGGGGATGAGCCCATGATGCAAACTGGCATATCTCTTGGGATTAGAAGAAACACTTACCTGTCCTTTGTGCTCCACGACTTTCGTTTGGTTGAAATTCTGGGAGATTATCTGCATTGCATAAATTTTACATACATAAGAGCACACGCGCATATAGGCTAAACTCAATGTCAAATATGCATCCAAGTGTATATATATAAAATATATTGTCACCTTCCCCGCCATTTTTGCTGCTTCAACTGCTGTAGAAAGAAATGTAGTGAATTCATCTGTTTGCACTCAACACAGGATCACAACTCAGTTAAAACCATGGCAAACCTCTGAAACCAACCCATATATACAGAGCATTCATTTTCTAATCAACAAATAGGAACATGCATTGCGCACCGCAATCCTCCATTGCCATCGTGAAAGTGTTTGTTCCTCGTGATCTCTGTGGGGCTTTGTGTTCGTAGGAGAAGGGGGTTAAATGAGATGTGGAGCGTACCATATTGATTGAGAATATCCTCGTCATATTCCCAAATCCTATTTCGAGAAGTGAATACATATTCATGGAATCCCCTAAGATAAATTTATTCCATTCGTACTTATCATCGTGAACATTTTAACAATCTGCCATCTGCGTTCAATATATTTGAATGGATTTGTTCGCGGGTATATACTTTTTAACACATTTGGTCTTATAATCCATATATAAATTACTATAACTTGATAAAGGAATAAATGATTTATAATCCATATATAAATTACTATAACTTGATAAAGGAATAAATGATGGGATAGGGTCACAAAGAGTATATGAATTTTGGAAGTTCTGATTCTGAAAAAGAAATAATATTTTAAGGTCCACAAGACTAAAAATAGTTTATGAGACCATTAGTTCTCTGTTTTTCGCTCTTTGCAATTCAGTGTTTTTCCAATTCAAATTGATGATGCGCTGACCCAACCTTCCAACAATCTCCTCGCTAAAAAGACAATGCCAAGAAATTGATGCTAACATGTTCTCATAACTTTCTCTTATGTCTTTGAATGCATCACATTCCAAAATGAAATGTTTTTCCGATTCCACAACTCCATACGTGCAAAATGTACACACCCTTTCTTCCCAAGCTTCTTTAGGCCTTTTCCATCGTCCCGTTTCACACCGAAGTTGATGTGAGTTGGTCCTTAATTGAGCAATAAGAACCTTTGCCCTCCACGAAATGCTAGCTCCAATGAATTCTTTTTGTTGTAAATCACACGTAGGGTTGAATTCCTCAATGTAATATTTCTTCTTTCTACCCAACTCTTTTCCCCATACCTTTTTATGAAACTTCTCCATAACAAAATCCTTTAGCTCCTTGCTATTTGTGGGACAGGCATTGAGGTAGATATCCCATTTTTGCATCCATGTGTAGTTTTGTTTCATCCATGTTTTCTTTCTTTCACTGATGCCTTCATTGAAGATAACATTAGGCCATCTACCTACTCTCATTTGTTCAATTCTTTTTAGGTATCTTATGAGCCACACCATAGCAATTGCTTCAATGGAAGTTGCTCCTGTTTCACTCAACATTATCTCATAAGGTATCGAACTTTTTATTTTGAACTTGCTCATGATCAAGCGTTTTTGGATTTTCTCAATTTGTTTCCATTTTGAGACAAGAGTGTTGCTAGCCCACAATTCACACCCATATAGCATCACTGGACAAACTAAGAGTCCAAAAAGCACTTTAATCGTTTTCCAATCCCATAATTCTGCCTCTCTACATTTGTTTTGAAGAGCATATAATGCTTTCAACCCTCCTAAAATTCTCTTCTTTCTGCAGTCCTCCCAATTGAGTTTGTTGTTGAAATCAATCCCAATGTACTTGTACTCATTTACTTCTTCAAAAATGTTGTCTTCAAAGAAGAAACTGTGTTGGCTCTACTTCCTTTTATTAGAAAAAATCATTATTTTGGTCTTGCTAGTATTGACTTGCATCTCCACTGCTCTACAAAAATGCTCAAGGGCATATAAGTGCATTTGCAATCCATGGGCCAATTTAGAAATCAATACAATATCATCAGCATATAAAAGAAGCTTTATCACAAACTCCCCCAACCAAACACCATCTCCACCTTGCAAATTTAGCCACTCTTCCAATTTATCAATATATAGACCAAAAAGAGTGGGGGATAGAGGGCAACCTTACTTCACTCCAATGTCATTTCTAAAGCTTTCTGAAATACCTGCTGAGGTTCTAATTTTGACTTTCACTTCTTCATAAAGTCTATGGACAGCGGCTCTATAATGCACAGGAATTTCAAGGTCTTCCATTCTACGCCACAACTTATCCCTAGGTACTATGTCGAATGCTTTTTTGAAGTCAACAAAGTAGCAAAATACTTCTTTTTTCTCCCAAGCCTTTTCAACAATGTGTCTCAACGTGATGCCATGATCCACTGTAGAATGTTTCAACCTAAAACCCGCTTGTCCTCTTGCCCTCTTTTCTTTTACTTCTACCCACTTGCTAATTTTGTCTTCTACCATGCTGCCAAAAATCTTTGCAAACAAAAGATTGATCATAATTGTTCTATAATTGGATGGATTATTAATGTATCCACTTTTAAAAAGGGGTATTGCTAAGCTAGTTATTGAGTCTCTTGGGAATCCTTGTTGAATGATGTTGTTGAATATTTTCATGATGTGCGGTGCAAGAGCATTCATTCCCCATTTTAGATACTCTGCTTGAAGTTCAACCAAGTCCTTTGCTTTCAAGGTTCTTGATTCACATAATGCTTCAAAGCATGTGTAAATGTAACCAAAAAAATAATTTGATAGAAGAACAAAGAATTCATAATAATATAATTCCTCATTTTCTTTCCATTTATTTTGATCAAATATTCAATCTATTTTCTCTATTTCTTTTTGAAAGATATCTATTTTTCTATAAGATTATTTTTCATTAATTCTTGTATCTTCTTTACATTTGTTTTGATTTGATGCTTTTTTTTTCCTATTTTTTTCCTAAAAGATAGTGGTTTTTTAACAAGATCATTTATCTATTGTTTTGGTTAAAAACCTTGATGCTTATGGCAATGGAGTTCTACATTTTTTTTACACAAGGTTAAGGTGGTGTTTTTTGTAATTGCCATATTCTGTTTATTTATGTAATTTTTTATTTATTTTATTAGTGCATGCAATTATTAATTTTACCCAAAGAGTGTCAAGTGTAAGGAGGTTATTTATGATTCAAAGGGACACAAGTAAATAGAGTTGGTATGTATTTTAGGAATCACAATAAACAATGAGGTGGAGGTGGAACTGCTAGAAGATTTCTAAGACCTAATCCTGCTTAGAGACAAAAGAGTGAAAAAAACTATAATGACTAGAGATGGAATGGTTATTTTGTGAGCCCTACACCATGAGGCCCCCTCCACAAAACACCATGCCCTCTAGACTCTGTGAAAGAAATTCGCTTGTAAATAGAATAACTTGAGCAAAGTAACCACTTTTGCATCATGCAAAGGCAAAAAATTTCCATTAATCCAAAGGCCAACCTTGGGCACGATTACAAGAAAGGATATATAAAATAAATGGTGATTCAATTGATCAAGTTTCCATCATACATCTCCCATGACATATATGTGTACTATGGAAGCTTGTCACCCATCAATACTTACATGTTCATGCAAGCATGAAAAGAGAGGGCATTAAGACTTCATCATCACTGCCACTTTTATACATAACACCCACCAACATACACATTAATTGAATGTTGGTGGACCTGCAAGCCAGGTGTCATATTTCCCTAGATGATATTGATTTATGTTTGTATTTTAATGCATTCATTTGAGAGCATGCCAAGAAAGGCATACAAAAAAGGTGCCCTTCACCAATTCCTTAACAATGTGCTCTTTGAAAGATTTAACTTGCCTTGTTGTTCATTGAGAATATCTTCTCTTCAAAGTCCCCCTCTAAAACTATTTTAAATCTCTTAGCATGAATGTTTTATCTAAGCACGAGTTATTTGACAATATATGATGTATCTAAGGGCCCCTTTGTTGAAATGGAGCATGCATATATATTTTCTATATACCAATGTTACTTCTTTCTTTCTTTTTAAATCAGTGAAATGACCTCTAAGCTCATAAAGTTGTATATAAGAGTTGAGTTATATTCCATGTTTTTTAAATGCAATTTCAAACATAGTCCCCATGGGTTGAATCAATGCATAAGTGATCCAATTTAGATATAGTGTACCATGATCTCCATTTACAAATAGAAGAAAATTATTTTTTTGGAAAGGCTTATAATAACAGATGTTATGTTAACAGCGCAATACCTAGAGGCATCTGGCAAGAGTGAAAGCTTGCTCCCTTACGGACCACCAACAAAAATTCCAGGTGCTGTGTTTTTCCTTAATTAATAGTGATGAGTCATCTTGCATTCACGGATAGTAACCAATGATGGTTGTCCCCATTGTTGGTTTGACAACTGAGTTATGATAAGTTTTCCCATTGTTTAAAAAATAATAGATGTTATGAACCTTAAGCCTTGAAAATGATAAAAAAACCCATAATTTAGCCAACTCCTAATATAATAATTCAACTAATAATGAATGCTTATTAGGGCCTTAATATAGGGCCCAAGGAGCATAACATAGCCCCCCTATTTTAAAAAACATTTTTCCTCAAAGCTTATAGTTGGGGGTGTTTCTTCATGAACTGCTCATTTTCCCAAGTAGCTTCTTCTAGAGGCATGTTCTTTCACTTGATTATGTACTATGTAATGGTTCTATTTTGAAGAGATAGAGAACATTGATCCATAATTTTTTTGGTTCGAGAATGAACTTTCCTTCTCCATCTAATTCTGAAAGTTTTTTTGCATTGGTACAGTTTGTCCCACAACCTTTTTTAGGCAAGATACATGAAAAACCTTAAGAATATGAGAAGAAGGCAAATCTAACCCCATATGCCACTTGTCCAATCTTGTGAATAATCTTCTCAGACCCATAAAATTTTAGAGTTAATTTCTAATTCTTCTTTTGCTTGAGTGTGGATTGCTTATAAGGTTGTAGTCTCAAAAATACCTAACCACCCTCTTCAATTTGTCTTTCGCTTCGATGTTGATCTACTTGTTGCTTCATCTTGTTTTGCACCATTTGAAGGTTTTCCTTATTAATTGCCAAAGTTTCTTTAGTCTTCTCTATATGTGGCTGTATTGCTTATACTTTGGACTTATCTTGTAAAAAATATGAGATACTAGAAGTCGTATATTCATAAAGAGCCTCAAATGGGGTAATTTTAGTAAATGTATGATAGATAGTATTATACCACCATTTTTCCAAAGGAAGCCACTTCATCCATTGAGATTTCTTATCTGAAGAATAACATCATAGATAACCCTCTAAACATTTGTTTACTATTTCTATTTGACCATTTGTTTGTGGATGATATGTTGAACTCATTGCTAGTGTTGTTCCACTAGTATTCCATAATTCTTTCCAAAAATTACCTATGAGTTTTAGATATTTGTTACTTATTATTATCTTAAGAATATCATGAATTCTATGAATTTCCTTCATGAACACTTCTGCTACTTGGCTTGATGTGTACGTACTTTGAATTTCAAAAAGTGTGCATATTTTATGAGTATATCAATGACTACAAAAATGGAATTCAGAGGAGTGCTTCCAGGTATATATTCAATTGGTTGTTCATGATCTCTAGATGGATGTATATTTTTGAGAATTTATTGGAAGTCCCTAAAATTGTTTTCCAAGGTTCCTTTTAATTCCCTAGGAATATTTTCATGTTACTGCTTAACTTCCATAGAATACAGTTTAACCAAAATTTCATTGCTAGCCTTTCTTAGGAGTTTTTCCATTATATGAAAGCTAATGGCTTGACAAGGTGTCCATATTTTAACCCTTTGAGCTCATATAAACTCTTTACAACTCAAATCTCATGAATAATTCATTACAGTTTATAGAAATAATACCCAATGTTCTCAACCATTGAATCCCTATAATAACATCTACACCTCCAATTGGAATGGCATACATTGAGCTTTCCAATTTATATTCTCACATGCTTATTTTAAAGTCGTGGAATTTTCCCACACAATCAATAGTCCCTCCATTGGCAACTAAAGTTGAAATTTTTTCATTGCATACGCAATAAAATTGAGGCACTATGCTAATCTTTTATCAATGAAGTTATGGGTATTACCTGAGTCAGTGAGCATTATGACCATTTGCTTCTTATTGTAACCAACAATCTTTAGGGTTTGAGGACTGACAAACCTACTAATGCATGAACAAATACCTCAAGCATGTATAAATCAATGTCATGCACAATTTTTTGTTCTTTTTCCTCTATTCCTTCGTATGATATTCTAGTAGGTTAAGGTAGGGTTGTCTTATGAAACCCAAAACAATATTTGCTTCCCATGTATGCTCCCATGGAAAACTTGTGTGTATCCTTTCTCGGCTTAATTATGACAAGAAAATTGCATAACTTTCATAATATTTTCTATTTGCTTTAGGAAAAGTTCATCTTTAATGTCTTCTTTTAATCCACCCATGTAATATTCCAATAAATGTTCATTACTTATGTTATCCACCCTTATGGCCAAAACTTGAAATTTTGAATTATAGTCTTCAATATCACCAAATTGCTTGATTCTTGTCAATTTATTGAGATAGTCTTGTTCCTAAGCTTCGTTATATTGCACTTATAAGTCTCTAGTAAATAAACCCCAAGTATGATGATAAAAATGGGGCTTCCTTTGGACTACCCATTGATACCATTGACAAGGTTTCATCTCAAAGTTTAAAGTTGTTTTGTGAATCCTTCACTTGTCATTCATAATATTATGTAATTAAAAATATTTCTCTATTTGATGCACCCAAGTAACGAACTTTGTTTCATCAAACTTCTTTAAATCAACCTTCGGAATGTTCACTCCTTTAGGAAACCATCCATGAGTAGCTCCACCATTAGAGTCAAATCCACTTGAAAAATTATTATTATTAGCAAGTTGTTCAACTTGAATATTACCTTTATTTTCATGATTTCCTTCAAATATATTATCAATTTTAAGGAACCTCCCATTTATAGCTTATATAATATTTTGTTCCATTTGTTTCATCTTCTTATCCATTTCTTCCTTATTTTCCTCTATTTTTTGTTTGATATCCCTTGTAACTATTTCTTGCAACAGTGACAACTGATTTTCCCACTCAGTTACCTGGTAGTTGACATCTTCTATTTCTTCATGAGTCATGGATGAGCCTTCAGAGGTTTAATTGGTGTAGTAGCTTTTGGATATTTCTTTGGAGGCATGTGGGAAAATAATAATAATACTCCTTTTTATCACAACTTTTAGTCACCCAAAAGAAAATGGATCTTCTAATCAAAAGTTATGTCACTTGTAATTTACATACCTTATTTGGAGAATATTTGAATGAATGAACTTTTTCTTGCTATATCTCTAATATTTGAGCCCTTCTAAATTTGAAGTTTTAGTTTGTAACATATGTTATTTCTTCTTTGCAATTCCACCAACCAAGATTTTATGTGTTAAGTGAAAGTAATGGTAACTTTCCCAAGACTTGTTGATTTTCAACCTCTTCCCAAGAGCAAACTTGTATAGCTTTTCATGTGTCCAATTCTTCAAATATAATTTTGAAATTCTTAATTGAGGTACTTCATTATGTTTCCTTAAATCTATGAAAATTTCATAGTCTGAGGTATCACAAAAAAAGTTTAGTGAAAATGTTAAGCTCACTTATTTGAAATTTATTTTAGGACCCTTCACAAACATAACTTCCACATAATATATCTAAAAAGGTATAGCAAACCAAACTCTAAAATTTTACGAGATGTTCCTCAAGATCTCAGCTTAATATCGCCCAACTTTCATTGTTCGAAATGTCCCCGAAAAAAGTTATATTGAAAATGTCAAACTAGCTTGTTTGAAATTGATTTCAAGAGCATTCAAAAGCCATAACTTCATTAGAGCATATCTCCAAAATTATAGTGAACCAATATCTTAAATTTTAACTAGATGTTCCTCAAAAATTCTCTTTAATATGCTCAAATTTCACCATCTGAAGCATCCTAGAAAAAATAGTTATAACGAATATGCCAAGATGTCTCATTTGAAGTAGCAAAACCATAGGAGCATATGTTATGATACCAAGTGCCATGAACATTGCATCTTAGAAATGATAAGAAATCAATAATTGCAATCCTCTTCAAGGGGGAAACCTATTTTTAATATGAATATAATGAACAAGACAATATTTGATGATCCTAAGATTAGGTTTCCTTAATATATATGTAGGAGACAAGAGGTACAATTATAATAAAATGGGACCATGAAAGGTTCTAGTCAACCTCTAAATATAAAAATTAAACTAATAATGAATGCCTATTTAAGGCCTTAATATAGAGCCTAAGGGCCATAATAATAAAGGTTCTTGCAAAGGGTTTGTGTTTAAAACCCTTTTCCAAGGAGTTGTGTTTTTTTCTTGCATTAGAGTGCTAATGAAACTAACATGTTGAAATGCATGAAATTTTTTATATGTTTTACTTAATGAATGGAGGACTGGAGTCTTAGGTACACATGAGAATTAAAACCTATTAAGGGCAATAAGTTTCCTACATTTCTTTTTTGGACTTGATATGTTTTGTTGTGGTCTATTTTTACTTTTGCAATTTGTAATGCATTATACCTATCAATAATTTCATAGATAAACAAGGAAACATGATCCATCTTTTGTTTTAGTAAATAAGACCCATATTTTGGAAACCTAGCCATGGCCAAACCACCACATAGTGTTGTATTACAATGTTGTTCATTTCAGCCACAGTCTTTTCTAATATAAAATCTATTGATATTGCAAACAAAAAATAATCATTTATGGGGTCTATGGTCTAATTCTTTCTCTTTTGTTGTCTCTCTCAAAACTAATGGTTCCTTCTTTACTCTTGCTTTAAAATTTGTCATAGGTATTATCAATATCTCTATAAGGGTGAGAATTTCAACTCTCTCTAGTGTTGTCCCCCATGATTTGCTTGATGCAAGAATGAAATTCATTGAGCAAGCATTTTATCTACCTTGCCTAACCTAGTTCTAGTTCTTCTCCTTAAGTTATTGAGCACTTCATTGTAGCGAAGGTAGCGATCTCTATGAGGGTTTTAGTTAATGGCGAAGTGGTAGATTATATTTTTTACCATGATGCTCATGGCATGATTTGTCAATCTAATTCCTTTGGCCACGTATTTTAGACTTGCACCAATGGATATTGCATATATATACGCCTCTCTTTTGAGAGGATGCATCCATTTTTGTGTGTGGTAAAAGGTTATTTATTGTTTCTCTGGATGAAGTATAGAGACGAAATCCTTCTTCCTTGACCATGGTTTATGGTACATGTTGATTTGTGAATGAAACCCTGATCTCTTTTCATTGTCTGGAAAACAAATATTTTACTACTAATGCATGATCCAAAATATTTACATAAAAGTCTATTAAACCCAACATAAGAGGTTTTTGTGGATGCTTTAGTAAAAAGTTCTATGTAAATTTCGCAAATGTTTTTTTTTTTTGGAAAATGGAGGTTTTCCTAGGAGTTTTTCCCAATGCATCAATATAGATATAACACATTATATCCAAAAACACAACACTAGAAGCAACCCACATGATCATTCAATGTGATTTATCATAACAGATGTACCAATATGCTCCATCAAAAATAAATGTACCACATATGAATGTGAGGTTGTAGTATTATGTGTGGAATCCATAGTGATTTTTATTGTGCAAAAATCATTGATGGTCTTATTTTCACATGAAGCACCAATACACATCTATATATGATGCATTATTACAATGTGTTCCCACGTCCTTGTTGTGCTATTTGTTCTTAATTACCAATGCATATTCCACAACCTAGCATCGACGTGTCCATCATGTATCAAGGCATCAACACTCTTGTGTCATGTTATAACATCAATGCACAAAGTACGTTATAGCATGTATGTTATTATGCCATGTTAGAGCACCTGATTAGAATATAAGGTAGAGCATTGGTGTGAAACATATAAAAATGCATGGAAAATATAGATATTAGTCCAACACCCAAGCAAAACCTACATTAGAGCAACATTACACTGATTTCATAATAAAAATACCATTTTAATAAATTAACAACGATCAATCAAACTATTTTAAATTGAATAATATGATAATTTTAAATTAATATAGTGATAAAGTAATTATTAATATAAAAATTAAATAATTAATTAAGTATCAAGTAAATAATTTGATTATTTTATCATTACACTAATTTGTTATATTTCGTTTAGTAAGTAAATTGTCAAAACATCATAGAATGTTTACATAAAAATCCACATAGGTTAGGAAAGGCATGAGAATAAGAAAATGATTTTAAAAGATTAGAAAAAAATAAAATAAAATAATAAATATTAACATTTTTTTCCATTGTAAACAATTATTGCATAGTTTAAAATTTTCATATTAAAGGAAAAATAACAAAAATATGTTATCTTTTGAATTTTGAAAATATAATGTGTTTCTAATAATATATCTAAAAGTCATTAATTCAGTTCAGTTTCGGTTGTTGGGCAGAATAGTTGTTATCCTCTTCACCTTGGTTCAAGTCTCGTGAGTTGATATGTTTAAGCTCTAGAATATAGTAACTTATTACACTCTTAAGTTAGTTTATAATGAGGGTTGACCTAGTACTAACAACTTCTCTCTTGCCTTTGTGTTGAGAGGGAGGCTGAATTTCTTCCCCGAGCGGTATCCAATGCCCACTTAGCCCCAAGGGTTAGCTTGGTTGGTCAAGTCCTCATCATTAAAACACCTCTACTATTGTGAGGTCACGAGTTCAATTCTCTCAACACCCCCAGGGTCAGGCTCCGTGATTGAGCCCATAGGAAGTGATCATTTGAAGTAGATATGCCCGATACAAGTATTTCGTGAACATAGCAATCATTGATCTCCAGGGACCATGAACCACATAGAAATAATATATATCTAAAAGAAACCCTTAAAATCCTAATTAGTTCATTTGTCCTACTTAAGTTGTTTTCATTGTAGTTTGAGTTGCTTCTATCTTCATCTATTGATAATATCATTTGTGTATATTTTTGCACTACACCTCATGCTTGTACTTTAAGGTCTCCTTTTTTGAAATGATCAATATTAATGTGTTCCTCTATAGACATATAAATTAAAGTTGAATCCATATCTCTATTGATTATGGAAAACTATTAGTTTTTATTGATATACTTACCTTAAAAACCTTCATTGTTTCTTATTATTCAATTATTTTTCCCAAGTAACTTGTTCTAGAGAAAACATTGTCCATTTCTCATCATTCCAAAGATAGTACCCATGGTCAACCTTATATTCTCAAATGCACAAACAGAGGTCAACAACAAGCTCAAAATTGTTATAACAATATACTTATTATAAACTCAACATGTCATTTATGGGAATAAATTATCAAGATAAAACTCCATCCCATAACCACTCAAGTTAAACCCAATTCATATTTTATAATATTCACTTAATTCTTCAAAATTCCTTTTACATGTGTCAACTTCCATGTATTACATCTACAAACATATAAAAATTAAGACTATATACTTATCCATTAAGGTGGGAAACTATATGCCTTTACAAATAAACATGTCTAAAATGCCATAATTTTTTTCTATGATAGCTGTAGAAATTTTGAATAATAAACACATATTCAACAGAGATTATCCCGATCATGTACTATTGCGGAACACATACACAATACATAAGCTCCTCTACGTTGATCATCAATATAGCAACATCAATAACAATAAAACATCAAGAGCATTCACACATTAACACAATATGTAACCTGGCGAAAGCATCTCGCTAAAAACCCCACACTATCTGTATATTAATGATTGAGAACATGTAACATTACAAAGTACAATGCTTATCACAAGCAATCCAGTACCAGCTCCACCTGTTACACACAATACAGCTCATATCTGATCTCCAAATCTATTCCACTGCTTGCCTGCCTCCACAGCTCAATACCTGCTCAAGAATTCATGAGAATGGTTTACCAAACTCGTATTTTACTTGCAAAGAATCACTCACACTGTGAAATACGTGAGCATAGACTGCAATTACTTGGTATTGGCCAATTCGTTGGCATACTCAATCCCTTTGATTGTGCAAATCCTCATGCACAACTATAGTCACAACTGATAGCAATCTGATCCTCTAACACCTGTCCCTGCTGAACTGAACATGTACTGACATGCAACTGAGTTAACTGATGTATTCTATAGTTGCATTATGAGTTAATAACTTGTGAATTAATTAATAACTAATTCACCCAACTCATCTCTAGTCTATTTGCCAGTTAGACTAAATACAACCAATTTAACAAAGCTAAACTGAACACAACTCCATCAACTCCACCTCCAGTCCACTAAATTCAACTCACTTGAGTTCTAACTGAAGTCCTGCATGTAAAGATCAGTCATCCCATAGGTAACCATGTATTTCCTTATGGGATCTGCATGTACCACATCCGTAGCTCATCCTGAAGTGCTCCAAGAGAATAAGATTAAGTTTATAGTTCAAATATTATTATGAGACAATAATATTTGTTTGTTCTACATTTAGACTGAGCAGTCACTCCGCTGTGATCTAAAAATAGAAGTCCATCTATTTTTTCCCAACTTGACCAGTCATCCATAAACAGCAACTTGCAATCCATAGACATGATCCATATGTCTAAAAATAGACTTGCGCCAAAAATAGCTTGCGGGCCCACTTAGTGAAGGCGACTCTTTTCACTAAGCTCCATCATCTTGTTGCAATCTCAACAATACCTATACGTTGCTTCAAATTCTCATCTCATGCCAAAGTTAATCACATTGTTTGTCTAAACTATCTAATTCTATTCATATGTTCAAATAGAACGAAGTTTAATTATATTAAAAGTTACAAGTAGTTACATATTAATAATAATGTTTATCCTACAAATTGATTTATAATTTGTTTGTAGCGCAACATGTGGTCACCTGTTTACAAGAAGAGATTGTCCTGTGAGGGATTGACACAAATAACTCACAGCTGCATAGAACAAAGGGGTTTTTGACTCCTTGACGCATGTTAAGTTTGAGTTATCAGTATCCTCGGTAAGCCGTGTCCGAAGAAGACCTCGTCTCAACATTGTATACTGCTGTGAAAACCTTTGTGCCTCACAGCGACACGGAAACTCTAGAAGGGAAACAAAACACACTTTGTTTCAAGGCGGAAAAGGCAGGAGCATGACTTGAGAGAGGGGGATTATGTCTCTTTGTCACGTCTCGGAGGAAATGGTTGGGATGAATAATTTCGTTTTTGGCAACTCGATGTAAGGTATTCCTAGTTTCCACAAGAGATTTTTATAAACATATTTGTAAACCATATTGTATTAGCTCCCATTCTGGTTCTTTTCCTGGTTCGTGGCCTCAATAATATTTATCTATCAACAAGTTTTTTCCTTTCTGCAAAATTATCAGGGTTCATGCCTTTCTGTATAGATATCAAAAATTTCATCTGTCTTAAAATTCCGGTGCTCGAATCGTCTATAGCCCACCATTTTGGTTTTGGCTATCAGATATGTGTATTATTTCCCGTCCATGCCTAGGATTCAGGTTCAGAATAGGGAATTTCTAGTGTAATTGCAAAGGATGTTATTGATGTTGCATAGTGTTTTAAAAAAATATATTGGAACGATATGATTGTTGCATAGTTTTATGCTTCTCTTTTCACATTATATTAACCATTTCTATGGCGAATTCTCTGAGGTCATAGTCCATACTAATTCCAATTTTAAGTATAAAGGAGCGTCTTGAATTAATCCTGTACTATTTTTGTCTTCAGCATCCTTTCTCTTTACTATCTTGTTGTTGCACTCGAAATCCATCTCTGGTTCCATTTTCTGCCTTGCATGGTTTTTCTGGTTTTTCCGGTGACCGGAAATACTTCTCAGGTGACGTTTTCTCTATATTCTAGGTGGGTGGATGAACGTGTGTTAGATGACACCGGCCACATGGTAGGCTCTCGTCATTTTCCCATTTCCCTTCATTGACACTGCCAAAAATCTTCATCCGACGTCACCCTTTTCACATTCCCATACATTTCTCTGACATCACACATTCCTCATCAGGAAGGTTGCAGTGTGGAAAGTACACTTGATTACGCATCTGCTTTTGGTCTTGTACTATGATGGTGGTATTTTATTACCATGTCAGAAAAGATCTATTGGAAATTTAAATGTTCATTCAAACATTCCCTTCGTGGAATGGGGCTGCGTCCTTTCCAATATTAATCTTTGTCAGTATAATCTACCCACACATGTTTCCTTACACCCATATCTAATTCATTCTCCTCCAGGTCAGTCTACACCTTTTCCCGATCCACTTTCTGACAGCCCTCGTGAAGTCCACCCTAGACACGCTCATGTCTGGGGCCACGATGGAAATTGTGTTCGACGTGTCTGCTTCATCTGCTCTGGTCCGCGCAACCATTGAAGTGGAAATGGTCCATGCTGGATCAAGCCACCCGGATGCCTGGAATTCCATGTTAGGTGAATTTAATATATCTTCTCTAGGCCTTCCATCACAAACATCTCAGGGTGGCGAGCATGCACTCCAATGTCATAAACAAAGACAACGTCCCATAAAAACCACCCCGCCTCCCCCTGTTATCAATCTTGACAGTGCCACCCTTGTGGACCAAATTATCAGCCTGTGGAAATGTGCATTAGTTGGTCGTTGGTATTTCTCAGATATGGAGGATTCTGAAATGAGGAATTAGCTGGGAATGAAGTGGAAATCATTGCTAGGATACATCCCCACAATTGTTAGGCTCATGAAAAATTGGTACAGTTTCCATTTCCTTAGTATGGAGGATCTTGAGACTATCAGGTGCATTCCCTGGGTTCATGGCAAGAGTTTCCTTGCCCTACGTAACTGGTACATTGGATATAATCCCCTGCATAATACCCCTACTAATAAGCTCATATGGGTCAAATTATGTGGTCTGCTGATTGAATTATGGACAAATGATGCATTAACTGATACTGAAAACACCATTGGAAAATTTGTCTACATGGACCCGAAATGTCTTGGTGCAAAGGACAAGAGAGTTGCTTGGATCTTAATTGAGAAGGAATATCGGGGCGGTTTTCCTGATCACATTAATCTCCATTGGGGGGACATCAATCTCCATCAGAGGTTGGACTTTTGGGGGGTGCCCTTTCATTGTTCGACCTGCCATAGAACAAGACATCTACAAGACCAGTGCCTGTTCCATCCGGGAGGCCGCCTTTAGGGAAGGAAAACCAAAAACAAATCAAAGATGGCTTACTCCATGAAGGAACAGATTGGAAATATTGGTCAAATGATAGCGTCATATCAGAAAGTGACACATCCAGGTAATTCTCACTGTACTTTTCCCCATATTTCTCCTTTTGTAGACTCTAGGGGTATCTCTCCTATACCTGTTCCATCTTCGCCTTACAACCCTCGAAAATCTGCGTCAGCATTTTTGGGTTGTCTAGCTCACCCTAGCTCTCCCCCCCCACCTGAACCCATCCCTTGCCAGGAAATTCCCGCCCCTTTACCCTTCTCTCACCCTTTCAACAATATCCCGTCATCATCGCACATCACCGACGTACCCTCACCTACACCTTCCCCTACTATGTCCTCTCGTAAAATAAAAGGCAAAGACCCTTGCCTTTCTGTTACCCCTCCAAACTCTCCCATTTCAACTTCTCCTAACTTGGTGGGAAGCGACCTGGATTTTCTCTTAAAAAAAAAGACTCTGCGCCTGCAAACCCTCACCATTCACAAACTTGTTTCTCCTGGTTCCCATCACATCAGCCCAACTTCGGTTGGTAATATTATTGTCAGGCGGAAGCAGAATAGGGGTAGCAGGCATTTCCACGGAAGGAAAACCAGTATCTCACCCCTCATCGATGAACTGCTTCCTTATTGACATTCCTATTACAGATCTTTCTTCTCATGGGACTCTTAGAGAAAGGAAGCCTGTTGATCCTTCTCCATGATGTGCATCATGTCTATTAATATCAGGGGGCTAGGAGTGGACCCAAAATTCATAGCTCTCAAAGACTTGTTCCTTTCCTTATATCATAATGTCATTCTCATACAAGAAATGATGCATAGGCGTACTAAAGTTGTCTCATACTTTAGGAAAATGTATCCAAGCTGGCATATCATAGCCACTAACTCCACTGGCCTATCTAGGGGTCTGGTTGCTTTATGGGATCCATCCTGGGTCTCGGTCAAGGCTTTCAGATCTTTTACTGGCATTTTTCTTGAAGCCAGTTTTCGTGGCACTCCTGGTTTCATCAACATACTAAATGTATATGCCCCTTACAAGGACCGTCTCGTTTTCTGGAATCGATTTCTCTCCTCTGAAATAATGGAACTGGACTCCTTAATGATTGTGAGAGATTTAAACTATACTTTAAGCAGTGATGAAGTTTGGGGTTGTGGTAGGAAGGTGGATCCTCTGGCCGGCTTTCTACAAGATGCCCTACTCACTTATAACTTTGTAGACGTATGTCCTACAAAAATAGCCCCCACTTGGGATAATGGGAGATTTGGTTCTGTTTATTTGGCCAAACAACTCGATCATTTCTTAGTCCATGAAAATTTGTTGGATCGTCTAGGTATTTTAGGTACGGAAATCATTAACAATTTCATTTCAGATCACAAGCCCATCTCACTGCAATGGAGAAACACTAGAATTCGAAAGGGCTTTCCTTTCAAATTCAATAGAACTTGGTTTGATGACCCTAAGTTCGATGAACTTGTTCAGGAAACTTGGGGATGTCAATATTCTCTCACTAGATCCTCCCCTTCACATCATCTCCTTGAAAATTTAGTTTCCCTTCAGAAAATAGTAAAGCACTGGCAAATCCAGAAGTAAAAATCGAATAGAAAAGCCCTAGAAGACATTCAAATGGAATTGGATAGGATTGCCTCAGGGATGACAGCTCAATGTCTTCCGTTAAAGTATCGTCTCCGCATAAAAGAACTGGAATTTAAGAAACACAAATTACTGTCCATTGAGGAAGCCACATGGAGACTAAAAAGTAGGACTATATGGCTAAAAGAAGGAGACTGTAATACGAAATTCTTTCACCGATATGCAAACCATCGATGGAACATTAACACAATCTGGGAGATTAGGGATGAGGAGGGGAAAACTTTTCAAACTCAGGAAGATATTTGCAATGCGGCTGTACGACACTTCCAGGAATCCTACAATAGGAATGAGAACATAATGGCTGAAGATATCATCTGGGGAATTGATCCATACCCTACAATGTTCAGAGATGAACATAATGAAGAACTATACAGACCTGTTTCCGAAGAAGAACTTTTGAAAGTAATGAAATCTTTTAAGAAAGATAAATGTCCAGGTCCGGATGGATGGACGATAGAATTCTCCCTTCACTTTTTTGATCTAGTAAAGAAGGATCTTCATAGTATGGTTGAGGAATCCAGAATGTAGGGTAAAATCCATCAATATATATCATCAACCTACATTGCTTTTATTCCAGAGAATAAAAATGCCAATTCCTTCTCGGATTTTAGACCAATATACTTGTGCAAATCAATATATAAAATTATCTCTAAGATCATTGTTGGCAGAATACAGGGTACCCTCTCGCGCTATATCTCACAAGAACAACATGGTTTCCTAAAAGATAGACTTATTCATGATGCTGTTGCAAACACACAAGAATGTTTGCACTCCATCCACACAAAAAAACTTGAAGCAACCATTTTTCAAATTGATTTAAAGAAGGCATATGACTGCCTAGATTGGGGTTTTTTAAGATGTGTTCTTTCCAAAATTGGTCTTAAACCAAACTGTACAAACTGGATTATGGCTTGTGTTGAAAAGGTTAATTTTGTCATTCTTATAAATGGACACCCTACTATCTACTTCCGTGTGGCTAGAGGATTGAGGCAGGGATGCTCCCTATCCCCATTACTGTTCATCCTAGCAATGGATTGCCTAAGCTTGCATATCAAAAGGGTTGTTTCGGAGGGACACTTCTGGCCTTTGATGATTAGCAAAAACAACTGCATATCTCACAACCTTTTTGTTGATGACATCCTGATTCTGGGAATGCTCTGTCGTTTCACCTGGATATGTCTTTATAACATCCTAAAGAAATTCACAATGGCTACAGGTTTACAAATCAATGAAAGGAAATCTATTATCTTTCATGGAAAATGTGACAGGGAAACCATTGATTACATTGCAGGGTTGTATAACATTAAAACAACCCCTATACAAGAGGGAATGAAATATCTTGGATATCACCTTAAACCCTCCTGCTACACCAGAGTGGACTGGCAATGGATCATTGATCGTTACTATAAAAGAATCTCTGGATGGGAATGCAAGTGCCTGTCAATGGGAGGGAGAGTTATACTTGCTCAAGCAATTTTAGCATAGCTAACTGTATATTGGGCTCACCTTTTTTATATACCAACTAACGTTATCAACATGCTAAATCGACTTACAACAAATTTTATTTGGGGAGGTTGCAATGAAAAGAAGAAATTTCATTTAACCAAACTTTATAATATTACTCTTCCAAAGGATCTGGGAGGTTGGGGGATTATGAATCTTCGTAAATTTGGAATAGCCTTATTATGCAAATCCTTATGGAGGGGCCTATTCGGGGAAGGCACCTGGAGTATGTCCATAAAAAAAAGTATTTGGGCAATAAAGATTTTACTTTCTGGTATAGAAAAGGCACTATAGGATCTATTCATGGCTCTGCTATCTGGCAAAGTTTCCGTAAAATACAATCTTTCTTTTTACAAAATCTCTCATGGAGCTTCCAGAACGGGAACAAAATTTTCATTGATTTGGATCCAATTTTTGGAGCTGGGAAGGATTGCTCTATTCCTCAGGAAATTATAAACGTCCTTCATCGAGTGGGCATCTTTGTTTGGGGACAGGTCATTGCGGGCTGGCAGGGACCTTCTCCTATATGGAAAGAAGCACAAGTTATGGGTTTACAAGGACAGTTGGCTTTACAATGGAACAAGATACTGACAAACATAAAAAATATTGGAATTTGTCGTATAGAGCCACATGACTATCTCACATGGAAGGGGAGAAGGAGGACAAATAGTATAAGTGTTGCTGAAACCTATTTAACTATATCCAATATACAACCTCCCCAAACAGGACGCCAATTTCCTACTGCCTTATGGAAAACAGGAGCTCCAAGCAAAATCATAATTTTCTCTTGGTTAGTTTTTCACAATAAAAACCTCATATGGGAGAATCTGCAAAAGAGGAAGTGGCATGGGTCGGGCATCTGTTCAATCTGCAAAGCTGAAGCGGAAAATAATGAGCATATCTTCCTACAATGTAATCTCACCTCTTAGGTATGGAAAAACTTATCAATTTTATTTGGTTTCAGTTTTATTATGCATTCTTCCATAAAGGACTCACTGGAATGGTGGAGTGTGCAGAAGGTTTCCTGGAGATCCATCCCCCAAATAGTTATATGGACAATTTGGAAATGGAGGAACAATTTTTTGTTCCAAAACAAAAAGGAAGAGTTTCAGCAAATAACTCATAAGGTTATCTCATATTACAACGTGTTCATGCCACAGCACAAACAACTAAGTAGTAAGCCCCGTGGACATAGCAACTCTTTGCTAGAATACCCAATGGATTTTTTTGATGGTGCAACACAAAAAGGTATATGTGCTTGTGGTGTTTGCAGTTCCATGAATGAACATCTAAAATTCAACCATTACAGGAAAGGAGGGAAAGGTTGCAACAACAAAGCAGAGGCAATGGCACTTTTGGGCCTCTTATGTTTCAGCGAATTTCTAAACATACCTGATCTACATATTTATGGAGACTCCAAAATTATAATTGATCATGTCTTAGGGAATTTTTCCATAAACAACCCTTTTCTAATAGGATGGGTGAAGAGAATTGAGATATTATGGCAAGCACAACATGGTTTCTCTATTCAGCATGTTGACAGATCCCAAAATGAACAAGCTAACAGATTATCAAAGGAAGGTCTATCTCAAGAACTAGGCAAATGGTATATGGATATTCTTTTGGAAAACATCACCTACAACATGGAAGAATTTCTCCTTCCAGGAACATAACTCTGAACATATTTTCTCTTTTTTTCCTTGTTGATGGACTACCTCTGCTTGGCCACTGGGCATTTCACAGTGTCCTCTGCGAAGTGGGGTTTCTCCTTCGCAAATGGTGACTATCCTTTTCTTATCAACAAGGTATATTTTTTGCTCCAAGTATAGGGTTGTATTACTACCTATTAATGTTACTATTACACACAACTTCCATAATCTAGCTTCACTGGTCCTTCCTTCTAATTTTATGGGAAGATGACTCACGATGTTACACATGAAGCTTACTGTATTTTGATTACTGTTTTTGATTGGCATGTTTTGTGAGACTATCTGTTAGTTCTGTAAATTTCTCTCTGATATTAATGTAAATAACGTTTTTTTGTATTGAAGAATAAAAAATAAAAAATAAATAAAAAATAAATTAAATAAATATATAATTCCAATAAAAGTATATAATGGCTCTTCTCAAAACTCTAACATCTTTAAAACATGCATAATTAAGTGAAAAGTATAAATAAAAATAACAGTGTACATTCAATACATTAGTTAGTTAAAAAAGGGTACATATTATTTTACATATTTTGTCATGTGATCAACACTTACATGATTTGTGGGACATCCATCTTCTAACAATATAAACTTGTAAATAATCATATGATCAAGATTTTTGCAATGTCATTGTGCTGGTATAACATGTACAAATGTATACATTCTAGTGCTCCTTTTGGGGAAAGCGGCATCAATGTGTAACCATGGAAAAGGGACATCAATGCTCTTTTATCATATAGAGCATGTAAATAATAATCAGAACGTTTAAATAATAGCTATCTTAAATGACATTTCACATCTTTATTAAATGGCATTTCACATCTTTATTAATGCATGTGTGAGAAACTATTCACCCAAATCAATTTTTAAATAAAAATAGGAAATTGGTAGGTTGATTAATAAGGAGGGGTTAATATTTTTAGAGTCTAACAACAAATGTTCATTCCTAGAATTATTTAAATTATATTATTATTTTTATTATATTATTATTAATACTAAAAACTAAAGTAGAAAAGTATATGGATAAAAACTCTAAATTTCTACAACAATAAAATATGAAAGTATACGGATAAAAACTCTAAATTTCCACAACAATAAAATATGAAAATATACTGATAAAAACTTTAAACTTTTATAACAATAAAGGAAAAATCAATCATAAAAGATCATTAACAACCAATTTTGGAAATACTTCTATAACAATAAAAGAAAAATCAATTATAAGAGATCATTAACAAACAATTTTGGAAATATTCAACGTAGCATGTCTATTATTTTGTTTATTCCTCATTTCATTTTTTATTTTTCAATTTGATTGGATTAAAATGTTGTAAAGAAAATTATTGTTTAAATAATATAATCGAAAACAATTGTTTTTGTTGTTTTTTACAATGCGCTCATTAAATGATTTGGTTGTCCCCCAATGTTTTTTGGAATCTCTTTTTGGTATCTTAAATCTTTTAGCATGAATGATTTTAAGTAAGCATGAGTATTTTTTAAAGTGTGTGTATGCGTGCATACATATATCATATTTTATGTGAAATGGAGTGTACATAGGGGAGAGACGTCATTACTTGTGTTGATCCGGATTTAAACAAGAATGCAACAAATTATAGAAATAATCATAAATGCAGAGATGCAGCAGAAATAATACTTCATTTCATTAATGTAAAATATTGAAATATGCTTACAAACATAAATGGAAATAAACTAGCTAGGGCGATGGTAGCTTATCTTTGAGAAGAGATGTGGCGGCTACATGCCTCTCAATTGTGTTACAATGAGGCTCGAAGGCCTATTTATTGTTAAGAAACAATGAAAAACCCTAAACATCCAAAAACCTAACCCTAGGAGATGAAACGCCAAATTGTGGGCCCCGTTTTGGGTAAATTGGTACATCAACTTCCCGAGGTCGTAACTTTGGCATACGATCTTTTTTTGACATGCACAACACCTCATTAGAAAGATTTACCTGAGGACTACAACTTTGGGATGAGTGACATTAGTCCATGGACCCATGCTGCTCCCACTTTTCCCAAAAAAAACGTCGTTTAGGGCCTCAAAATGGCTCTGGAAGTTCAAGACCCAAAAAATTGCTAAAAATAGTGAATTGTGCTACAATTAAGGAAACTGAAAGAGACAGTTGTGGGGGTCCAAGTGGGATAGGCGGATGGCCACCAACATCCACCTGGATCATTCCTCCCCCCTTAGGAAGCAATGGTCCCCATTGCGTTGAGTTCCTCCATGAGATGATGAAACTTTTGTTGAACTTGGTCCCTAGTGAGTTGTTCTGCAACCTCTGATGTGTCAGTAATGATGGGAAGCATGGTTGAGGGTGGTCCACATTGAACACTCGGTGCAAGCGACAGAATGGAGGAATGTTGTGCTCCAAAGCATTGTTTCCCACAATCTTGGTAATGGTGTAAGGACCATGTCGGAGTGGTATGAGCTTCTGATGCGCTCTTGTAAGGTGTTCTTTCTACAGATGCAACCAGACTTTGTCGCCCACCTGAAACTTGTGTGACACGCGATGTTGATCATGTCGCTACTTGTACTTGGCATTTTCCACAATGGAGTGGTGATAGATCAGCTCGTTGGGTAGAGGTGCTCCGAGAGTTAGATTGAATGAATGCTTGACCTGACAGTGTAACGGTACCCCTGTGGCTGAGGAGAAGATGTCCCTGTCTTCTTTCATGACCGTATCCACTTGTTTCTACTACGTGGAGGAACCCTTCTCGGGGGCCATGGATGTGGCTATGATTTCCCCTTACTTTGAGAGCGAACCAGACAGAAAAATAAATTTCCTTGGGAGATGATCTTACTGCCTTTCTTAGCAGAGATCAAAGAAGTGGCAGTAAGTGGGGCTACCTCCAATATCTTGTATAATGAATTACCTAAATAAATAATAATAGCGCAAGGCCTTGACTCATACACAGCATGTCGCCTCCACAAGCATGGTTTGCTTAATAATACATCACAAACATCAAGAGGTGCAACATCACACAATACCTCATCTGTGAAGGGCTTTATGCTGCAGGGAAGGCGGCACTGCTGGCGGACTTAGAGATCTCGTCCTTGGTGAAGCCACTCGATGTTGTACGGTTGCGGGTGTGGTATGGTTGGTAGTCCTAGACGCTTCATGACCTCTGTTGAAATAAGGTTCTTTTGGCTCCCACTGTCAACAATGAATTATAGCGGCGAACCCTTCACCCACATTTGTGAGTGGAAAAGACGCTCCCCCTCCTTTGGATGTTTGGGCTCATTCTTATAGACCTTAGCGGTGGCAACAGTGGCGTTGGGTTCGACATCAATGGTTTTCTTCCCTTTTTCATTCCCCTTGTTGGGTTCTGAATCAGGGTCGGAACATGCATCTGATTCTGAAGCCTTCAACTCGGCCACCAACGACTGCTTGGTCCAACACTCACTTTTGTTATGAGTGGGGCTCTTATGGAACTCACACCAGTTTCTTGTGTCCTTCTTTGACTTTGTGGTGTTGTTCTTTTCTTGCGGCTTCGACAGGTTGCCTTGGGTCACCCTGCCTTGGCTTTGTCCTTTGTTCTTCGGATTCGCAAATCCAAAGTCTCGCTTCCTTTGTTTAAACTTCTACTCGATCTTGACAGTGTATCAACTTCTGTGTTGAGCGAGGACATGTTCAGGAACTCCATCTTGTCCTAGATGTATCTATGAAGGCAGCCGCGGTATTTGAGTACTAAATGTAGCTCAGAATCCTTAATACCCGACTTTGTGTTAAGGGTATGAAAAATATTTGTGAACTCCGACACATCTTGGTCCTTTCCTTGCCACAACGTGGTCCACTTTATGTATTTATCCTCATAGCTTTTGATAGGGTTGTATTGCTCCTTAATGGCATCTCATAATGAATTCCAAGTGGATGCGACTGAAAATAGTGAGTTCATACTTTCATCCTTCTACTCACGGTAGGTTTCCCACCAATCCTTGACGTGGTGGGGTTGCTTTGAGAAGTGCAAAAGTGATCTTTTGCTAGCTGGAAAAATCATGAACAGAAAAATAACCTTCTAGCAGATTTAACCATTTATCTACGACATCTGCGTCTATCTGACCCTCGAATATGGGGATTTCAAAATTAACTTGTACCTTAAACGGTGTGGCGTTTCCAGAGTAGCTATTGGAAGTAGATGCGTCACCCCTGGGAAGCCGTTGAAGGACCTGGGTAAATTTTTCCATCATCGCGTTCCTTTATCGCTCGAGGGCTTTGTTGAGCAAGATTTTGATAGGATCTCCTGCCCCCTTGTCTTCTTTTCATCCGCCATGGGAGGCCGTCGGGATTTGCGAGGTTAGTCTTGCAAAGGTTCGACCAGTTCAAACCCTAACCCCTTATATCCTGACCTCATTGGGGACATGCAAAGAAAAACAGAGAAAAAGCAGACTGCTCTGATACCACTGATCCTGATTTAAACAGGAACGCAACAAATTATAGAAATAACCATAAATACAGAGATGCAGCAAAAATAATACTTCATTTCATTAATGTAAAATACTGAAATATGCTTACAAACATAAATGGAAATAAACCAGTTAGGGCGATGGTAGCTTATCTCTGAGAAGAGATGTGGCGGCTACATGCCTCTCAACTGTGTTACAATGAGGCTCGAAGGCATATTTATTGTTAAGAAACAATGGAAAACCCTAAACATCTAAAAACCTAACCCTAGGAGATGAAACACTAAACTATAGGCCCCGTTTTGGGTAAATTGGTACATCAACTTCCCGAGGTCGTAACTTTGGCATACAATCTCCGTTTGATGCGCACAATACTAATCCGGATTTAAATAGGAACATAACAAATTACAGAGATAACATAGACACAGAGATGCAACAGAAATAATACTTAATTTCATTAATGTAAAATACTGAAATATGCTTACAAACATAAATGGAAATACACCAGCTAGGACGATGGTAGCTTATCTCTGAGAAGAGATGTGGCGGCTACATGCCTCTGAACTAAACTACAATGAGGCTCAAGGAATTTTTATTATTGAACAATAAGAGCAAACCCTAAACAACCAAAACCCTAACCCGAGGAGATGTAACACCAAGAGTTTATGGGCCTTGTTGGGGTGAGTTGGACAGCCAACTTCCCGGGGTTGTGACTTGATCATATTATCTCCGTTTGATGCGCATGATAACCCATTGGAAAGATATTTCCGAGGACTACGATAGAAAAGATGATTTTAAAGAGAAAATCACTGGCGGTAGATTTCCAAAAAAACGTCGTTTAGGGCCTCAAAACGGTTTCGGAAGTTTAGGACCCAAAAAATGCTAAAAATAATAAATTGTGCTACAATTAAGGAAACTGAAAAATTGATAGAAGCAATGGTGGGGGTCCAAGTGGAATTGGTTGGTGGCCACCAATATCCACCCGGATCAAATACCTCGTTATAAAGGTTTACCCAAGGACTACAACTTTGGGATAAGCAACATTGGTCCATGGACCCATGTTGCTCCTAGTTTTCCAAAAAACATCGTTTAGGGCCTCAAAACAGCTTTGGAAGTTCAGGACCTGAAAAACTGCTAAAAATAGTAAATTGTGCTACAATTGAGGAAACTGAAAAACTGAAAGAGACAGTTGTGGGGGTGCAAGTGGGATACGTGGGTGACCACCAACATCCACCTATATCATATGCACCCTCCCTTCCACGCTGGCCATTGACGTGGAGAATCGCTCATCTGTCGTACGACACCTATCAATTGGGACGTGCCACATGTTGTGGTTGGTGAATGCATTAAATGAAACATTAAACCCTATGTCTAGGGTTTCCTCTAGCGCGTTTTGTGGTATGTCTTCGTCGCCTTGTGTTATCTTGTTCGGGTTCGGTGTGTGGGGAGTGCGCTCTGCCAACGATGGCTCCTCTTGGCTCTAATACTGGTTCACTTAGTCCATCATTCTAGCGCTGCTCACCGGGCAATCTTGTTTGTAGTGGTTCATTTCTCGTTTAGGGTTTAGGTGTTGTTGTTTTACTTGTTTCGAGGGGGGTTAAACAATGGTTTTATGGTTGTTTGCTTTGCTTCATGGGGGGTTAACCAACGACTTTGTGGTTGTTCTTCCTACTTTGTCAGTGGTTTACAAATACATTTGGTGTTGTTTCATCCTTGCAGCTTGTTGCAGTGGGAGATTTGAGTAAGTTCGGTGGTCGACATGCAGGTTTCGAGGTCCATGAAGGTAAGTCTTGAAATTCATTGGTTTTTTTGCAAATTTGTTGTAATTTTTTTTGGGTTTTTGTCGAAATGTTAATTTCTCTTTATGTTTGTAAGTTTGTGTTGCAGGTAATTTATATGGCTGTCGCAAAAGCGGTATGGCGAGGTTTGGACATGCTGGTGGCTTCTGCGGCTCTCTGGTAGAATTCTAAATCCTACTAGCCACTCTGTGTTTTTCAACGCTTGAATTTGTTGTTGGGAATTTAGCTCTCGTTGCATTATTATGTTTTTCAACACTTGAATTTGTTGTTGGGAATTTAGCTCTTGTTGCAAGGTTTATGGTAGGGTTCGATAAGGTTTATGGTTATTCATGGGTTTATCTCTTTTTGATGCCATGACTATCTTTATATGTTGTTTATAGTGTTGCTTGTAGGGTTGAAAACGTGTTTTTTCTTGCCTCTGTTTCTGAGAAGCAATTCCTGCACTTTCTTCCTCTATTACGAAAACCTTTTGGGATTGTCTACCCCTTATGGAATTCTTTTTCTTATGGTCATTTTGTTACAGGATTTATGGTAGGGTTCAACAGGATTTATGGTTATTCAGGGGTTTAACTCTTTTTTATTCCATGACTATCTTTATATGTTGCTTGTAGGATTGAAAACATATTTCTACTTGGCTGTGCTTCTGAGAAGCAATTCTTGCACTTTCTTCATGTGTTACGAAAACCTTTTGGGATTTTCTATCCCTTGTGGAATTCTTTTTCTTATGGTCATTTTTTTGCAGGGTTTATGGTAGGGTTTATGGTTATTCACGGGTTTAGCTCTTTTTGATGCCATGACTATCTTCATATGTTGCTTGTAGGGTTGAAAACATATTTCTGCTTGCCTCTGCTTATGAGAAGCAATTCCTGCACTTTCTTCCTCTGTTACGAAAACCTTTTGGAATTATTTTTCTTATGGTCATTTTGTTGCAGGGTTTATGGTAGGGTTCAACAGGGTTTATGGTTATTCATGGGTTTAGCTATTTTTGATGCCATGACTATCTTTATATGTTGCTTGTAGGGTTGAAAACGTGTTTCTGCTTGCCTCTCCTTTCGAGAAGAAATTCATGTACTTTCTTCCTCTGTTACGAAAACCTGTTGGGATTGTCTATCCCTTGTGGAATTATTTTTCTTATGGTCATTTTGGAAAAAAAATTGTTCATGCTCTTGACTTAAAAACCCTGCATATCCATAATCAATTTTACCACCAAAAATCATATTTTTCCCTTTAGATGCAATGGGCATCTCTTCTTCTACCTCTGGTTCTCTCAACAACCTTGATTCTTTATCACCTCTATGAGATAATATTGCCTCATTTCCTTTTTAAACATAATTTTGGTTTTATTCTCCATATTCCTCCCTCTTCATGAAATCTACAAATGACTATCCATCATCTCCAAAGTCGAAGTCTCTCACAAATTTTAATAATTATTCCTCTCTTTTTATGAGGTTCTCCACTTCAGCTTTTGAGATTTGTTCTCCTCCTTCAACATGGAAACTTCCACAAGTCACCATTGTTATTTTTGATGTCATGACTATCTTTATATGTTGCTTGTAGGGTTGAAAGCATGTTAATTCTTGCCTCTACTTCTGAGAAGAAATTCCTGCACTTTCTTCCTCTGTTACGAAAACCTTCTGGGATTGTCTATCCCTTGTGGATTTGTTTTTCTTATTCATTTTGGAGGAAATTGTGTTCATGCTCTTGACTTAAAAACTTTGCATATACATAATCAGTTTTACCACCAGAAATCATCTTTTCCCTTCAGATGCAAAGGGTATCTCTTATTTTACCTCTAGTTCTCTCAGCAACCTTGATTATTTATCACCTCTATGAGACAATATTGCCTCATTTCCTTTTTAAACATAATTTTGGTTCTGTCCCCCATATTCATGAAATCTACAAATGACTATCCATCATCTACAAAGCCAAAGTCTCTCATAAATTTTAATAGTTGTTCCTCTCTTTCTATGAGGTTCTCCACTTCATCTTTTGAGAGTTATTCTCCTCCTTCTGCATGGCAACTTCCACAATTCATTTGATGCCATGACTATCTTTATATGTTGATTGTAGGGTTGAAAGCTTGTTTCTGCCTGCCTCTACTTCTGAGAAGCAATTCTAGCACTTTCTTCCTCTTTTAGGAAAACCTTTTGGGATTGTCTATCCCCTGTTGAATTCTTTTTCTTATGGCCATTTTGGAGGAATTTTTTTTCATGCTCTTGACTTAAACCTTGCATATACATAATCAAATTTTCCACCAAAAATCATCTTTTTCCCTTCAGATGCAATGGCCATTTCTTCTTCTACCTCTGATTCTCTCATCAACCTTGATTCTTTATCACCTCTATGAGAGAATATTGCCTCATTTCCTTTTTAAACATAATTTTGGTTTTGTCCTCCATCTTCCTCCATCTTCATGAAATCTACAAATGACTATCCATCTTTATTCACTCGTTTTTCATTTAATTATTCTCTTGGCTTGTTGATGCTTTATTTGGCTTGTTGATCATTCACCGCACATGCACTTTGTTTGCCTTCTAAGTTAACTTATAGTGAATGAGGTTTGATATGAGGTGTGAGGTTAGGTACTTTTACTATTCATTGTTTTATGGAATTTTCATTTTAAATTAAGTGAATTGTTCAAGATTTCATTGTTTACTCATTTGTCATGTAATTAACAACTTAGTTGATGCTTGTTGATGCTTTATCGTATAATTAACAACTCTTGTTGATTTCATTATTCACTTGTTTGTCATTTAATTATTCTCTTGGCTTGTTGATGTTTTATTTGGCTTGTTGATGCTTCACTGCACATGCACTCTATTTGTCTTCTAAGTTAACTTACAGTAAATGAGGTTTCATATGTGGTGTGAGGTTAGGTACTTTTACTATTCATTATTTTATGGATTTTTCATATTAAAACAAGTGACTTGTTCAAGATTTCACTATTCAATCGTTTGCCATTTAATTAAACACTCAGTTGATGCTTTATCATTTAATTAACAACTCAGTAGATGCTTGTTGATTTCATTATTCACTCGTTTGTCACTTAATTATTCTCTTGGCTTATTGATGCTTTATTTGGCTTGTTGATGCTTCACTGCACATGCATTTTGTTTGTCTTCTAAGTTAACTTTAGTAAATGAGGTTTGATATATGGTGTGAGGTTAGGTACTTTTACTATTCACTATTTTATGGAATTTTCATATTAAAATAAGTGACTTGTTCAAGATTTCATTGTTCACTCGTTTGTCATTTAATTAACAACTCAGTTGATGCTTGTTGATTTCATTATTCACTTGTTTGTCATTTAATTACTCTCTTGGCTTCTTGATGCTTTACCACACATGCACTATGTTTGTCTTCTAAGTTAACTTACAATAAATGAGGTTTCATATGAGGTGTGCGGTTAGGTACTTTTAATGTTCATTTCTTTTTGGACTTTTCATATTAAAATAAGTGACTTGTTCAAGATTTCATTATTCACTCGTTTGTCATTTAATTAACAACTCAGTTGATGCTTGTTGATGCTTTATCATTTAATTAACAACTCAATTGATGCTTATTGATTTCAATATCCACTCGTTTGTCATTTAATTATTCTCTTGGCTTGCTGATGTTTTATTTGGATTGTTGATGCTTCATCGCACATGCACTTTGTTTGTCTTCTAAGTTAACTTACATTAAATGAGGTTTCATATGAGGTGTGATGTTAGGTACTTCTATTGTTCATTGTTTTAAGGAATTTTCATATTAAAACAAGTGACTTGTTCAAGATTTCATTATTTACTTGTTTTTCATTTAATGTACAACGCAATTATAAATGTGCTGTAAATCATTTGGTGTGTAGAGGAAAAACATAAAATCCCATTTGCATTCTCAAGTAAGGTTTCTACATTATAACATACTATAGATGTTCCTTCTAAAATGGATTTTGGTATCAATTCCTCAAACAATATGAAATAAAAAGAGACAATTATACAAGCCAAAATCATCTTGTGATAAGAAAAAGAGACAATCCATCCAAAATCCACACCATAATGTGGTTACAACCAAAAACATATGACACCCCTATTCTTTATGGCCTTGAGAATCTTCAATGCCAAAACTCCTTGAGTTGCCTGATTGAGCCAAGTAGGTTGGCCTACTTAAAAAGGGTTGATTAGGATGTGGTGGATTGTTTCCATATGATTGAGTCCAATTTTCCCCTTCCAACCATGGAGGAATTGAGTACCCATACCTCACACTTGCACTACTAACCCCCGTATTAAGTGGAGGTGTGTGATGAGCATACATAGAATTGACACCTGCTCTCGTAGGAATAATGCAAGTGGGTAAACCCCATTTTGATAGTGAGGGACTTGAACGTTTACGAGGTCTTGGAATAATGTTGTATTATCTGCAATATTGTCCAATGTGTTTGATATAATCTTGGTTTCCTCAGTTGTGCTTGCATCATTGTCAACCATATCGGTCATCCCTTGTTCCTTTTCAGGCATTTGTTTAGCCTTTCTTTCTTCCTTTTCTTGTCTTGCCATTTGTTTTTTATGGTCCTTCTCTTGCCTTACTTTCTCTCTCTCATGCCTTTCATCTGCTCGATGTTGTGCTGCAACAATCCTTGTTGCCTTCTTCTCCGTAGATAAATCCTTCTTTTTTTGTTTTAATTCATGAATTTCCTATTTATTTTGTTTCAGAATCAACTAATAGGTTTATATAGTCTTATGAGGTGAGTAACTGTGAACTTCGACCCAAACGAAGACTACCTAGTTTTCCTTGCTTTTTTTTCATTGACACACTCTCTACTGGTAGCTTTAGGAACTGACCAAGTAACTTCTCCACCTCTCCCACCTGCATGTCATTACTTGGCACTTGCCTTTTAGTATCCGAGACAACTGATTGAGCTATATTGTTCTCTTCATCCAAAGCCTCATTATGTGCACTATCTTCTTCCACTGATCTATTGTCCACAAAAAAATGAACAATTTCATTGGTTGTGAAGGCATGTTCATGCTTTGTTCATTGGTTCTTGAGACACTATGTTTGCTCAAATTAATCATGGTTTCTGCCATCCATGATGGTGGGGTTACTTGGCTTGGCAATGTTAATTGGTCATTGTTTCTTCCTAGTGTAATATCAGCGATGTCATTTTCAACTACATCGTCATTGTCAACTGCACGTTCAACAATGTCATTAACAATAGCAGCAAAAAAAGTTCCATGTGCTTCAGTTGGTAGAACGACCTCCATGTTACTGTCATTTGGTTCATGATTATACTTTGTTTCACATACATGTTCATCATCATCACCATATAAGTGTCCTTGAGAGAGGGAAATCATATTACCAACTGCAACCACATCATCTTGTTCATCTACTTCTTCTTTCACTTCAACACTCATTTGGACATGCCCTTCTTCTTGACCATCCACATGAAATTCCTGGCTGCAACTAGTATCATGCATAAGAGCATCATAATTTAGTGGCCAAATTCTAGTCCTCCTAAATCCAGCCTTGATATTTGATGGTGTTAGAGCCCTTTTAAAATCTTTACTTGCAAGCTTTTCTAGCTCAAACCTTTTCACCTCAACCTCTAGATTATTTGTCATCCATGCAACACGCTCTGACTTGAAAAATTTCTTGAAAGGGCCAAACACACCGACATCAAGGAGTTGTAACCTACTAGTGTTATGAGCGGGCAATGTTAACAACTCAATGCCTAAATTATTTGCTTCCTCAATTGTTTGTACAACAATGTGGCTTCCATGGCCATCTAATCTCAATAGGTGTCTATTATTAGGTGAGACACCACCTAGTACAGATGCAACAAAGTTACAAAGCCAATTTAAAAAAAGTTCTTTAGTCATCCATGCATGGGGATGTGCAGTCATGCATGCACCTAGTTCACAGTTTTGTATATAGTTTATCAGTTGGCTTTTAGCTTTGAATATATAAAATCCTAGGATTGAAGCACCAATTGCATTGACACAACATAGAATAGTTATCCACCATGTTTCACCTCCCTCACTTGGAAATTACCTACATGCCACAATTCCTTCTTGCCTGTAAACATGTTTCATCATAGTTCCATATATGGTATTCACCATAAGAGTGCTTATCGTATGCACTAGAAAGAGTGTCATAAAACTTACATACAACTGCAGGGTGAAAATTTGATGTTTTGTCTTTGTCAAGGCCCTCAATTGTACACAATACAAGGTCTGGATGCCTTTTTTAAAACCCAAACCACCAGGATTTACGAGGAAACCCATGCTTGAATGGGTTTGGCCTCCCTTGACAGATTTGAGCAATTATGGATTTGAGTTGTATCAACTCTACCCCATGTCCCAATTCGACCATCTCTTTACACCACTCAACCACCTCTGCCTCCTCTTCTTCAGTCATAACTAGAAGAGGACCTCTACATTTTGTATGAGTTAACCCATTTATCCAATAATGTATTGATGAGGGAGGAATGCCATGTTTTTTTGTAGATGCCCAAACTGAATATCCATTAAACTTTATGTAGTCAATTGCAACTAACATGTCTTCTTTTTTCCAACCTCTTATAGCGCTGATATTTTTAGTTGAACTTGCGTGGACTATGGTTGATGGTGGCTCTGTGGTTGATGGTGTGACAACTTTAGCTTCAGTTGTATTGTCATCCTCAACAAAAATGCTAGGAGCATTGTTAACATTCACATCACCTATCATGTCCTCATCTAATGAAGTGCATCACAACTGAGCACCCCTGGTCACTCGCATGCAACTTCTCCTTGTACGAGCAACATAACTAACTCTTGCCATAGATGCAACTACCTACAAAATTATTTCATGCATTTAGTTAAGAATAATTGAAATTATGCTTTCATACAAGTCAATAGTATTTTTGCTTTATTACATGCAATTATCAACATGTATGTTAGTAGCAGCTTAACAGATTTTCATACATATGCCTTTTTGATAGTATCCTTAAAAAATCAAATCTATAGAAGGAATTTGTTGTATATCTTCAAATATATTAATGATTGTTTTTTTGATAACTTGTTTTTACACTTAAAATACCATGATTGTATTTGCACTTGGAAAACTACTGCCAGTGTGTTGAAATTGACCTAGAATTGGTTGTATGTCTTCAATTATATCAATATATGTTTTGGATAAAATATTTTATGCATTTTAGGAGGAATTTCAACTTAAAAAGTGACACCTGGTTCCTTTTCTCCTATTGTGATGGTTATGAGTTTGTCAAATTTATTGTGGGAATGGTTCTGAGTTTGTCAATATTGTTATTCCTATAGATAAGATGTTGATCTGGTCTAGTTATTGTTGTTTGAATTAAATTGTTTAGCCTCATGTTTGTCATTATTGTTATTCCTAATCATCACAATCTCCAGGCATGAAGGAAGTTGTAGGCTTGCCTTGCTAAAGGAATTTAGCAGCTCAATAGAAGCTCTAGGCTTTCCTTAGTAATGGTTAGTGATTCTCCTATTGTGGGAATGGTTCTAAGTTTGTCAAATTTATTGTGGGAATGGTTCTGAGTTTGTCAATATTGTTATTCCTATAGATAACATGTTGATCTCGTCTAGTTATTGTTGTTTGACTTAAATTGTTTAGCCTCATGTTTGTCATTATTATTATTCCTAATCAACACAATCTCCAGGCATGAAGGAAGTTGTAGGCTTGCCTTGCTAATGATCTAGGTGGCTCCAGAAATGCTCAGAATTCAGAAGTGGCTCAAAATAACTCAAAAATCAAAGTACTCATATTGAAGTGAAACTAGGACTAGATCATAGTTCTCGTCATCTCGATTCCAACGGTGCAAACAGAACTCAAATCTGAGTTCGTATGCTCAAGATATTTGCGGTCAAAGTTTGGGTCAAACTAGGCCGAGTGGCAGCCACTAACGAGACAACAATTTGGCAAATTACTAGTGCACAGAATCTAGTTGTCAGAAAGGGCGAATTTGTTGCTTACTTAATTTTTCCAGTGACCGTTAAAAACCGGTCGGAAAATTTTGGCAGGTTGGTTATTAATAAAACAAAACAAAAAAATATTGAAAAAAAGGTGGCAGACCACCACCTCCGCCACCCCACCTGCCCACACACAAACACACACACACACACACATATACATATACATATATATTAAAATATGATTGGCAACCCACCACCATATAACATAAAATGACACACACCAAAACCGATAGGAATTGAGCCCACGGTCGGTGGGTCTATCGGCCCTGCCCAATGCGGTGACCTTATTACATTCCAACGCACCATATCATAACGGTTACCACATTTAACGTCACTCCAAACTGTTATAACACACCAAAAAACATTAAACATTAACCAAACCCATAATGGTTGTACCAACAACTGCCTCCAAATGAATTGCAAACACCCCAAAATAATTGTTTAATTTAGGCAGCGGGCAAGTTTTGAACCCGAACCACCTATGCCCTAATATAGATATGACACCAATGTGCCGACAACACCACCATTGGAAACTCTACCTCCCACAATACATATAAACCAATTTCACCATTCCACAAGAGAAGGGAGAGCAGATCGGAGGTCGAGCAGCGGAACTAAGCGCTAAGTCGAACCGCGCCTAGTCGAGCATGACTTTCAAGGCAATTATATTCTAGGGGAATATTCCCTATAATATTCCACAAAATATTCTTTGATGCAGTGAGGAATCTAAAATATTCCCTGAGGGGTGATTTTTCACAGTGACAGAAACATGTCAACTTTATACTCAAAAGAACTAGAATTTTGTAGCGAACGTGATGATGTGGTCAGTTTCCTCATCTGAGAAACAGAAATTTAGGTGTCCAGCATCAAAGAATCTTTATAGAATCTTATGGAATCTAAAATATTCCCTTGGAGGCTGATTTTTTACAGAGGCGAAACGATGCCAACTTTATAGTAATTTTTCATAGAATTTCGTAAAGAGTGCAGTTGTGTACTTAGAATCTTCATTTGAGCAGTGGATTTTTCAGCCATCTTTAGTAAGGAATCTTTGGGGGAATCTTCGAGATTCTTGAGGGTCCAAAATTTGACTATGTCAGAAAGGGGCCAAGTTTATAGTCGTTGGAAACGACTTCGCGCCACAAGTTCAACGATGATGTCCATTTCAGCAACTGAGCTTTTCATTTTCCAGCCATCCTCGAAAGTGGAGGTATATGATGCAGTTATGCCACGTCTTTATTTTGATTTGCTGAGATGATGTTGTTGTTGTTGAGATCCTTGTTACCATTATGTTGAGGGATACTTGTATGCCATGTCATGTGAAAATTTATTAGCTTGTCATGCTGAAGGAAGGCCCATTTGAGTGAGAGTTCCTATAGGGAGAATGTCTCATGGAGAGACATGCCACTCTGGTTAAGGGAATTTATCCTTGTAATGACAAAGAATGTACTATGTACTCATCATCGTCTTGCAACATTTAATGAAGCATCCTCCCCACTCTTGACACCCGACCCAAAGACGTAACCCACACTGGGTGAACTCCGTTATCAATGTGTTTGTGTCCTTTGATTTGTTGATCATCATTATGTTTCCTCTTCTTTACAGTATGCACATGTGGCTTTCCTTAATCTTTCATATGCAATTCTGCTAAGATAAAAAAAGTAAAATATCTTGGTTAATTTTGGTAGCTGAAGAGATCCAGATCAAGTTTGGTATCCGAGCATTTTTATTACTGATGTGAATTGCGAGTGTGAATGATTGAACGTGAAACAAGAAGGGAAATCGAGAACAACAAAGATCTTTACGGAGACCTCCTTAGGATGGCACGCATGGTGGACATAATGTATGCATATTATGAGGAGATGATGGCAAGAGGTTAACGGGAGAAACAAAGAGTAGAGGATGAGGCTCCATCTACCCCCTCGAGTGAACATTCTTCTTCATCATCTTCTCATCATTCAAACGAGGAAATCAATTAGAGCATGCAAGCAAAGAATTCTAAATTGGGGAGACTTCTATGCGAAGAAAAAGAGGAGAAACAGAAAGAGAAACTTCAATTACGAGCCACAGAAGAGACCTTAGAAAAATTGAAGCGCAACGAAGGCTTAGTGAAGCCATTATGACATGTTTCAGAATTGACAACTGAGGTAAACAATGTTGATTGTTCTTCAATTTCATCTTCACATGATGTTATTTATATTGGAAACATGGAGGTACTCATTTCAGGAACAGGCATGAGACTCCTTACCAAGATGGGGTATAAAGAAGGATCACTTGGTGTTAATGGCCAAGGAATGAGTCATCCATTGGAAGTTGTACAAAGACCTTGATTTGCGGGTTTGGGATACACTCAAGGAGAGTGCTCAAATGCATAAAAATCTTCCAAGACATTGTCAAAGCCATCGAAGAAAGAGGATGATTGGAACTCATCACATTCCTCCCATGATAGTGCACATTGCAGAGGAAGAGCTAAGTCAAGCTCTCATCGCCAGGATTGCACCAAAGACAACCAAGAGAGGTATAACAAGTCTCAACATTCTAGAGTTAATTTTGATTACAAGCATATTGTTAATGATGAACAAAAATCATGGCATAGAAAACCATGTAGTTTTTGCAATTTACATAACCATATGGTTGTTGAATGTTGGAAGAGAATGCTCTCAAGAAAGAGGATGAGGCATGAAAGGCCTTCTCCACATCAGGGAAAGAAGAAGGTTAAGCAGGTCTAGAGGAAGAAGTGTTTTTGCAGTCATTGCAATAGAGGTGGACATCAAAGAGCCACATATTGGAGGCTCCATCTAGAGTAGCGTCTCAAGGACAAAGCGCTCGTGTAGGAACCAGTTGGAAAAGCTATTCAACAAGAGAATTTGCCACAGGGAGATGATGATCTGTTCACTTTCATGAGTGTGAGATGTTTTTTATAGATATGGTAGCTTTCCATGGCCAGATTTTTTAAATCATGTGTTGTGATATAAATGTAAAAGTGATGATATGTTTACCATCTCTTATTAAAGCAATGATGATGTTTTGGCTTTTTAATTGATATATGGGGTATTTAATTCTATTATGATGTAAACTTGACCAAAGAGTGTGTCTTATAAACTCTTGGCAAGTATGTGGATGCTTGGGTCATGAATGGTCATGTAATTGAACACGTAATTTGCAAATATTGTACTGCAAGTTTGCAGAGGATGCAAGTGTTGGCTCATCACTTATGGCTCTGAAGGACAAGGGTGAAGGAGAAGGAAGTGTGACCTATCAGGACACTTGTGGTGCAAGCAATGTAACACAGTAGTTGCAAATTATGTTCATGCTTTTGGAGGACCAAAAGCTCCTTAGTGGGGAGGAATGATCCAGGTGGGTCTTGAAACGCTTAGAATTCAGAAGTGGCTCAAAAAACTCAAAAATCAAAGTCCTTAGATTGAAGTGAAACGAGGACTAGATCATAGTGCCCATCGTCCCGATTCCAACGGTGCAAACAGAACTCAAATCCGAGTTCATATGATCAATATATTCACGGTCAAAGTTTGGATCAAACTAGGCTTAGTGGCAACCACTAACGAGGCAACAATTTGGCAAAGTATCCATGCATGGAATCTGGCCACCAGAAAGGGTGAATTGGTTATCTACTTAATTTGTACAGTGACCCTTAAAAACTGGTTGCAAATTTTTGGCGGGTTGGTATATATATATATATATATATATATATATATATAAAGGAGGTGGTGGGCCACCACTTCCGTCACCCCACCGCATATATATTATATATATTAAAATACGGTCAGCGGGTGGTCAAACCTCGCCAACCCACAATCATATAGCATAAAACGACATACACCAAGACCGATGGGAATCGAACTCACGGCCGACGGGTTCACCAACACCACCCAACGCGGTGACCTTACCACATTCCAACGCACCATATCATAATGGTTACCACATTTAACGCCGCTCCAAACCATTATAACACACCAAAAGCATTCAACATTAACCAAACCCGTAACAGTTATACTAGAATCGCCTCCAAATGAATTACAAACGCGCCAAAATAATTGTTTTATTCAAGCAGCGAGCAGGTTTTGAACCCGGACCATCCGCGCCCTAAAATAGACATGCCATCAATGTGCCAACGGGGTCACCATTAGAAACTCCACCTCCCACATTACATATAAACCAGTTTCACCATTCGACGGGAAAAGGGAGAGTGGATCGGGGTCGAGTAATGGAACCAGGAGCCGAGTGGAACCGCTCCCAGCTAGGCGTGACTTTCAAGGCAGGTATATTCTAGGGGAATATTCTACAGAATATTCTTTGATGTAGTGAGGAATCTAAAATATTCCCTAGGCGTGTTTTTTCACAGTGACAGAAACATGTCAACTTTATACTCAAAAGAAACAGAATTTCGCAGGGAAAGAAATGATGTGGTTCGTTTCCTTATCTGAGAAACATAAATTCAAGCATCCAACAACAAGGAATCTTTGCAAAATCTTGTGGAATCTAAAAGATTCCCTTGGAGGCTGATGTTTACAGAGGTGGAATGATGCCAACTTTATAGTCATTTTCACAAAATTTCGTAGGGAGCATAGTGGTGTGCCCAAAAACTTTATCTAAGCAGCAAATTTTTCAGCCATCTTTTGGAAGGAATCTTTGGGGGAATCTTTGAGATTCTCGAGGGTCCAGAATTTGACAGTGTCAGAAAGGGGCCAAGATTATAGTCGTTTAAGACGATTTTGCACCACAAATTCAGTGGTGATGTTTGTTTCAAAGACTAAGATTTGCATTTTCTAGCCATCCCCGGAAGTGGAGGTATATGATGTAGGTATGCCATGTATTTCTTTTATTTGCTAAGATGTTGTTGTTGTTGTTGAGATCCTTGTAACCATTATGTTGAGGGATACTTGTATGCCACATCATGTGAGAAAATATTAGCTTGTCATGCTGAAGGAAGGCCCATTTGAGTGAGAGTTCCTATAGGGAGAACGTCGCGTGGAGAGACATGCCACTCTGGTTGAGGGAATTTATCCTTGTAATGACAAATAATGTACTATATACTCATCATCATCTTGCAACATTTAATGAAGTGGCATCCCCATTCTTGACATCAGGCTCAGCCACGTAACCCACATTGGGTGAATCCATTATCAATGTGTTTATGTCCTTTGATTTTTTGATCGTCATTATGTTTCCTATTCTTTACAGTATGCACATGTGGCTTTCCTTCCTCTTTCATGTGCAATTGTGCTAACATCACATAAGTAAAAGATATTGGTTAATTCTGGTAGTTGAAGATATCTGAATCAACTAAAGGAATTCAGCAACTCAATAGAAGCTCTAGGCTTACCTTAGTAATGGTTAGTGATTCTCCTATTGTGGGAAAGGTTATGAGTTTGTCAAATTTGTTGTGGGAATGGTTATGGGTTTGTTAATATTTTTATTCCTATAGGTGAGATGTTGATCTGGTCTAGTTACTATTGTTTGACTTAACTTGTTTAGCCTCATGTGTGTCATTATTGTTATTCCTAATCATCACAATCTCCAGGCATGAAGGAAGTTGTAGGCTTGCCTTGCTACAGGAATTTAGTAGCTCAATATAAGATCTAGGCTTTCCTTAGTAATGGTTAGTGATCCTCCTATTGTGGGAATGGTTCTGAGTTTGTCAAATTTATTGTGGGAATGGTTATGAGTTTTTCAATATTGTTATTCTTATAGATAAGATGTTGATTTGTTCTAGTTATTGTTGTTTGACTTAAATTGTTTAGCCTCATGTTTGTCATTATTGTTATTCCTAATCAACAAAATCTCCAGGCATGAAGGAAGTTGTAGCCTTGCCTTGCTAACAGAATTTAGCAGCTCAATAGAAGCTCTAGGCTTGCATTAATAATGATTAATGATTCTTCTATTGTGGGAACGGTTCCGAGTTTGTCAATATTGTTATTCCTATAGATAAGATGTTGATATGGCTAGTTACTGTTGTTTGACTTAAATTGTTTCGCCTCATGTTTGTCATTATTGTTATTCGTAATCATCATAATATTCAAACTTGAAGGAAGTTGTAGGCTTGCCTTACTAAAGGAATTTAGCAACTAAATAGAAGCTCTAGGCTTGCCTTAGTAAAGGTTTGATTGAGCTGCTAATTTCCTTTAAAAATGTTGAGCCTCATACAGGTTGAGTTTACAGATTGTCTTGGGAAAAAATAAAAACCAGTAAGGTGCACTGTCATGACAATTAGCTGCTTATAGAGGTTGTTTATACAATTAACTCCTCAATTTGTCTAGTATAGAGTCGAGGATATACATCTTAATAGATTGTGGTTTCACTCTACTATTCTTGTTAAGAATAAAGAAAATACTCCTTACTGGAAAAGAGGTTTACTCTTTCTTCCTCCAATACATTTCTCCATAAGATACTAATAATTGTTTTCTCTTATAATTATTACTAGTTGATCTACTAGACAATTTTTGCTTCTTTGGAGTAGGCCCTAGTTTTCCTTTTTTCCCAACCACCCAAAACTTTAAAATCTTTGTCATTTAGTTTTGTTTTTTTTTTCTCATGCAAATTTGGAAATTACTTGCATATATCTTTATTAGATTTGCTTCAATTCAATTTTGATCATTTAACTTGTTTATTAGTTGGACCGACTTGTCACCAAGAGATTTATTTTTGGTTTCATAGTTAGATCTTTCTAAATTTCTATTCACTAACCCCCCTTTAGCTCGTTGGTTTTAAAATTCTTATCAGAGGGATTCACCTAGATTTGAGATACTTATTAAGTAGATTCTTTTAAAATAGATCTAAACACGTGATAAGAGCATTTCATGGTTTATTAGTTCAGAATTTATTTTCAATTTAAATTCTCTAAATTTCTTCATATATCACCGGTTTAGAAATTTGAAGAGAAAAATATGATCTAGATCTAAACTTTTTCAAGACAAACACTCACAAACCTATTCCTCAACATTACCTTCTCTTAAGTAGTAAATCGAGGTGATATGCCCTAAGAAGTTTATTTGAATCTTGGTTATATCTCTTGCTCATGGTACTTCACCCTTGGATAAAACACTAAGCATATTTAAGTTTGGGATTTGCGTATAAGGAATTGAACACTTGAAATTTCCAGATTTAATGTTTTATTGCTAAATCTAATCTTTTCATGGTAATAAACGATCGATCAACTTGCTAGTTCATTCACACATTAAAGGTCAACTACTTCTTCAAATTTCTAGCGTTTTGGAACTAAGTTTACTACAAGTTTATGGTTTGATGGTTCACTGTTAAATTGGAAATATCGTGTTGATAATACAGTGAATGGATTCTAAACCTTAAAAATAACATTGGGATGCATCATTTCATATATATGATTTCACTTTCAAGTCCCATCATTGGACAATTAAGGAATCAAACTTGTATTTGCAATATTTTGGTTCACATCACATTTAACTTGTTGATGTAATTCTTTGTATGAGCATCTTTCATACTCAATTTGAATATATCATAAGTGAAACTTGAAATCTGAAATAATGTGAAAGAGGTTGGACTTCAACTGCTTAGCTCCTTTTGGACATCAAGATGCTTTAGTATTCATTTTTCCTTCATAATTGCTTTAGTTTTCTAATAGTTGAGTTGCGTTCCTAAACCACTTCAACCATTTGTAATTCTAGATTCCATCCCCACCATTGTATCCAAACCTTGGATTGGTTCTATGAGTTAAAGTTAACTCCTGTATCTATCTAGTATAGAGTCGAGCATATCCATAATAATATATTGTGGTTTCAATCTACTACTCTTGTTAAGAATAAAGAAAACTAGGATATGCCTCTATTCGAGCTACTATCTAATCTTACCGTGCTCTAGTTGCTTCTGCCTCTGCATATGTTGTCGAGTCAAATTGTCAATTGCACCTTATCTAAAGCCATTTCCTTCTTTTTGTTCGTTTAATGAAGTAAACTAGGATATGGATCCACTATTGGTGGGACTAGGTAAGACCTTGAATTATATCATTGTATTTCCAACTAATGTAGCAAATGAGTTTATTGAAAAACTGAAGGCATTTACTGTGGAAAAGAGATATTCAGAAATTAATTAAACTGTGCAAAAGACTGAAATAAATAACCTGAATATACTGTGAAATGTTATGTGATCCACAAATGAAAATAAAACCATAAGAAAAATTTGCAGAAGCTGAAATAACTAACCTGAATATAATGTGAAATTTTCTGTGATGGTTTGTCTCCAGGGTCGGTGAATAGTTTGAATGTTAAACATGTGATTTCAACAATGGTTGAACTCCTTCTATAATTGTTTGCACTTGAATTTAATTGGTGGCAAGGATTGAAATGGATTGCAACAACTTCATTTTGAATGTGTGATATGGATTGATTTGGATGTGATCCAATGGTTGGGAATTTGTTATGGTTGATCCATGTTCTTTGATCTATTTTAATGGGAAATTTAATGGCTTGGGTGTCATTTATTGAACACAGTGGGTTTAATTATTGAATAACACAAGAATTATGGCTAACATGCATCAACTTTTATTATGTGCATGTATGAATATGCATTTGGGATACATAGCTTCAGTTCATATTAGTGGGGGTTGAAGTGACTGCTACTTTGTACTTCTGGAATAGACCATTTTGGAAGGATTTATGGTTTTATTTGTTTTCTAGTTGGTACAAGATGATTTGTATTGTTGATACTTAAAATACTATTTATGGACAATTGTGGGCCCAGTCAATATTTTGGGAATTTTTGGACATAAATTAAAAGATATTTGCACTTAATGTTATTTATTTTTGTTTAAATATTGGTTGCACATCTCTCAATTTCTGGTAGCTTGGTGGGACCAATACTATAAAAACTACTAGTCCCTGCACAAAATTAGACATCTCTCCCCTCTATATTTTCCGTACATCAATGCTCCTTTGTGAAAATGGAGAATTGATTCTCATATATTGAATTAGTACTTGTGCATCATTCTTGTTATGCACCACTAGCAATTGATTTTGTATTATCATTTTTATTTTTTATTAAATTTGTGAAAGGACCTCTAAGCACATAAAAGTTTTATATAAGAGTGGAGCTCTATTACATGTTTTTGGATACATTTTAAAAACATGGTGCATGGATTGAATTAACGCGCTAATGCTCCAATTTAGATATGGTATACTATGAGCCCCTTTTACAAAGAGAAAAATAATAGATATTTTTTTCATGTGCTTGAATACAAAGACTTGTAACAATAGAGGTTTTTTACAAGGGATTGTTTTTAAAACCATTTTCCAAGGAGTTGTGATTTTGCTTTGTATTGGAGCACTGTTTTACTTAACACATACTAAATGCATGGAAAAAATAATATATTTAACTTCAAACCAATGCCACTAAATTATCTTCGCTCCTTTATATATATATATATATATATATATATATATATATATATATATATATAAACAAAAAAATTGATATACAAGATACAAACCGAGATGCACGGGGTTCATGGCTTGGAGGTTCCACAAAGAGATACAGAAGGGAGACCATTTGCCCCAAGGAGGGGAAACCAGATAATTTGCTAGAAGAAAGTGAGTCTGGTGCCAATACATTGTCCAAAAGAGGCAAAACCAAAATGAGTTGAACAAAGCATTAATAAAGGAGGTTGCAGCTACAACTACTTGAACAAAAGATAGAAGCTTTAAATTCATAATGATGGACTTATTCATGTTTGATGAGTACCTCGAGAGCTTGTGGGAGTGGGTTTCTCTTCTTTTGGACTGGCTGCATCAACGTTTTTGGTACCTAGAGGATCTGCTTCTAGAGGTTCCTCCTCAATATAATAATCGAAGGGGCTAGGGCCCGAAGTAGAGGTCTTCTTATCAAATAGCTTAGTATTAGTGGATTGAATTGGAGTGCCCTACATCGCGCAAGCCAGGGAACCATGCCCAACACTAACGAGGATGGAAGAAGGTAATGGAGAGCCAGATTGGGTTGAATTGTTTTCGAAAGGGATAAGAGAGGGTGAGGAAGCAAGCTTCGACGGGAAATTTAGGTTGAGGTCACGGGAGGGATGATGGAGAGAAGAATGAATGTGACTGGTGTGGGAATTAACTTCAACATTCTCTGAGCAACTCTATTTCATTCAATTTTTTGAGTCCAGAGGTGGTGGTCGAGAAGATTTCTAACTCCCCAAAGTGTGTTTCCAAGCCGACAACTTTTTGTTGCTTCCATAATTATGACGTGCTACTTGATGTGCTCAGGGATATCTCCATTGTGGAGATCTAAGTTTTCTTCCAGTGTAGGAGTAGTAGGCAGGCGACCTCGCCCTCGCCCTCTGCCATCCCAACGGACACGACCTCTTTCCTAGACCATGTATATTGAATGGGAGGTGGAGGAGCTTTCTAAATGAGTAGATAGAAAAAAAGATAAGGGAGAAGAGCGAGAATGATTACACAGTTGAGTAGAGAGCAGGATGATAAGCGAGGGGGGATGGATGCACCAAAAAGGAGTCATGGTGTGAGACATTAATGAGGACAGGGTGGTAAGTAGGATCATATTAATCTAGAATGTGTGAGGATGTAGAGGAGGACGACAATTAAAGAATTGGGAATGAATGGAGATATGAGCCATGGTGAAAGGCCACTAAGTGGAGAATGGCTTCGTGCCATGCGCTTGGCTTAGGAGACTAGAGAGCAACTAGATCTCTATGTGAGAGAGAGAGAGAGAGTATGTTTAACTTGTAGCATCACATGGCTAACTTTGAATAAGCCCAAGTCGACTAAATAGATCATCACTATAAGGTCATGAGTTCTTCCAAAACTATTGCAACAAGTTTCCTTTCTAATTATATTTCATTTTTCTGATATAATATTAATTAAATTGGCACATGCATAGACATAAATTTGATATCTTTAACATCAACTTAAAGAAACCAATTCAATTTCATGTCCATTGATTTCTTCCATCCCTTTATGTCCATTGATGTCTCTCTTCAATCTCATAGTAAGTCTCATATATATCTTTGTTTCATTTGTTTAATGTGATATTAATACTTTGACACATGAATATACCTAAGTTTGATATTTTGTACATTAGCATTTCTAGGATATTGCTCTAAAACAGGTAGGTTGTTCCATAACATATAACATATTTTTAGGACCTTAAATCTAGCGAAACATACTATAGGGAGTTATTAAATGAATTTAAAGATCCATTTTATCTTGCTATTTATGAAAGGTTATCATTAAATTTCTAAAGTTAGTTGTACCTTAATATGTAATACATGTACACAATGTCACTCCTATAGTGTGTAGCATTTCAACAGGTAAAGGGTTGAAGATGAACCTTTGACATGTGACATTATCCCATTATGTTAATGACAAACTACACCAAGTGTATAGCCTCATACCTCCTACTATTATGAAGGATCCTATAGGTTTCATAGAAGAAACATGTAGTAATCACTCCATTTATGTAGCTTTGGAAAGGATGGAAGCTACATTGAATCTTGTTTCTATCCCATCTCTATATGCTTGATTCAACACATAATTTTAGTGACATGAGGGAAAAGAAAAGTACTAATACCCCAAGTTTAATTTCCATTACAAGGTCCAAACATATAAAATTAATGATAAGAAAGATGTCCAAGTATAAAGAAATGACCCTTGATTTGTCATAGACTAGTGAGCTCTCCTCACATCCTCTTAATTGGGGAAGAAATCACTAAACTTCATAAAATCACACTATGTATGGAAACTAACATCATCCATCCCCATTGCAACTATGGAGCACATTTATCACATTGTGGTAATAATTACATGATTGTGAAGTATAGCATAAAGTCTATAGGTATGGGTAGTTTATTCTTTCTCGTGTGTTTGTTCTTCCCAAGCATTCAATATTATTGATGTCATTCTATGGTCCTCAATATAGTAGATATTATTACTTGATATTTTTATGTACAAACATAAAATTTCCATGTATAGCATGTACATGAATGATAATACCTCAAAAAACTTGAAGAGGAAGAACTTATCATAGATTGATTGTCATCCACACACTTAAAGAAACATCACAAGGTTCATAAATAACTTTGAACAATTAGGTATTTACTTTGATAATAGTTACATTTCAAACTTATATGTGGAATATTAGACACTCTACTATGTGTTAGGTGGAGGCATAACCACCTAGCAACCTTCTTGGTGCACCAAATACTATATTAAGGCGATGATCATAAAAACACAATATCTTATGTGCCTTGGTGTTAACTAAACTGTAAAATATTAAACAATATGTGTGGTAGTTGAAATTAAATCCTATACAAAGTGTAAATATTAAATAGTGTCTATGTGATAGATGCATTTAAATCCTATATAATGTGCATAAAATATAAAACAATATATGTGTGATAGATTAGATATGTGATTTATTACACAAGTATAAGGCATAAGCCACATGTCCTTAATAATAATGTTGAAAATGAGTGGTCTTAATGGATGATATTCAAAAGACAAACAACTGAGATGATACAACCTTTGAATTAAGAAAAGTTTTTTGGTAGAAATCGCATAAGATAAACTTTTGGTCGAAGCGTTTCGAACCAATAAGTGTGGTTCATCATTAGGAGCAGATGAAGAGGCAGACCATGGCAAAGGCTTAAATAGAGAGCAATGTAGACACCATAATTTCAAGTAATGGTTATATTTGAACAATAATATTTAAATTACGATATTAATTTATTAATATATTAAAAATAGATATTATTAAGTAACGACTATATTAAACGACTAATTTTCGAAAAATAATATCTAAATTATGATATTAATTTATTAAAAACAAATTTTAATAGGTAATGGCTATATTAAACGGCCAACTTTTGAAAAATAATATTTAAATTAATTTATTAAAATAAAATATTATTAAAAAATTCTATTATTGGAAAATAATCGAAATAAATAGATAAATTCACAGTCAAACTCCAAACAAAGAGGGAAGTAAAAAATGATAAAAAGAGTCAAGACCCTAATCGAGACAAGAAAATTAATAAAAATAATTAATGGAAAAATAAAATAAAACAAAGATATACACAAGTTAAAAGAAATATATATATGTGTGTGTGTGTGTGTGTGTGTATTCAAAGAAAAGTAATCAATAAATAAAACAGGGTCAATAATAAAATATGGGGTTGAGGCCCATCAAACAAACAACAAAAATACTAAAAGGAGTTAAGAATGAATAGGATGATAAAATACTTAAGAAAACATGAAGGATCAAGAATATAAACTCTAATGAAGAATAAATCAACAACAAATACTATAAAAAAGACCAATACCTACATAGATAAATAAACAAACAAACTAAATCCCAAAAAGAAACAAAAAATACTAGGAGGACATGATAGGGACCCAACTTCTACTAATAATCAAACCATCGTCTCTATTCAAATTATTGGGTATTTTTTCGATTTCTAGGGCCTCCCTCTATCTACGATGATGGAAATGACTAACCCTAGCAATGATTTGGGCCTCCCCAATGTAGATGTGATGCTTAGATTTATTTGCATGCTCTGTCAAAGCAGATGAGTGAATCTTTCCATGCTTGATGTCAGCGGCATGCTCATGAATCCTTTGATTAATTGAGTGATCAATCTCACCAATGTAGGGAGTCCCACAAGAGCATGGGATAACGTAAACACCATTCATATTCTTGGGGTCCATTGGGTATTTTACAAATATAAGGGAGCTTCATATGGTATTTAAATGCATAAAGGTTGAAGCCACCTTATGCTTCCTTAGGATCCTCGCAATCTTGTCAGTAGTTCCTTGGATAAAAGGAAGATGAACACCAAAAAATCAATCCTTGGTATCTTTCTTAACATTAGGACCTTTTTCAGCTATGATGAAAGCCTTAGTACATTGGTGCCTATTATACCCATTATTAAAGAAAACACTTAGGAGATGTGCTTTCTCTTCATTCAGATGGTTGTCATCTGAAACTCTTAAAGCTCTAGTCACTAAGGTGTTGAGAACACCAAGATTTTGAGTTGGGAAATGATGATAATTAGCATGAAGATATTGTTCCGTATGAGTTTTCTTACGAAATACTTGATGAGAAAAAGAGCCATCATCATTCCTTGAGAGGAGGATGTCAACGAAAGGCAGACTACCATTAGTTTCAAATTCCACAGTGAACTTTATGGAACTAGATTGATTGTTAAGATGGAGGAAAAACAGTTCCAACTCTTCCTTACCATGGGACTAGATGACACAAGTGTCATCCACAAACCTCTTCCACATCTTAGGCAAAAGATGAGAGGAAGCTAAGGCCTTTGATTCAAAATCCTCCATGAATAGATTAGCTACCACAGGGGAGAGGGGGAAACCCATGGCGACACCACATGAGAATATTTCTTTTGACTTGTGTATATTTTTGTTTTTGTTTTTGTTTGTTTGTTTTGTTTTTGTTTTTGTTTTTGTTTGTTTGTTTGTTTTTTTTTTGTCCATTAATTATATTTATTTTAGTTTATTTTATTTCCATTAAATATTTTTATTTAATGTTCTTGTCTTGATTGGGATCTTGACTCTTTTTTTATAATTTTTGACTTCCCTCCTTGTTTGGAGTTTGACTGTTATTTTTTTTTTTTAAATTTCCCAGTAATAGAATTTTTTAATAGTAATTTATTTTAATAGATTAATTTAAATATTATTTTTCAAAAACTAGTCGTTTAATATTGTCGTTACTTATTAATATTTGTTTTTAATAGATTAATATCATAATTTAAATATTAATTTTTAAAAACTAGCCATTTAATATAACCGTTAATAATATTTGTTTTTAATATATTAATAAATTAATATCATAATTTAAATATTATTGTTCAAATATAGTCGTTACTTGAAATTATGGTCTCTACATTGCTCTCTATTTAAGCCTTTGCCATGGTCTACCTCTTCATATGGTCCCGATGATGAACCACACTTGTTGGTTCGAAACACGTCGGCCAAAAATTTCTCTTATGTGATTTCTACCGAAAGACTTTTACCTTGTTGAAATTTGGTACCAGAGGACATGTGGTTCCTTTAGGCTTTGATCTTTGGCCTAGGGAAAAGTGTCCAAAAGAATTTAATTTTTCTCCTAAAGTGACTTTATAATTTTATAAAGTTAAATCTAATTTAAAAGTGACTTTAAGTGATAAAGTTACTAAGTCTAATTTTAAAGTAACTTTTATAAAGTCAATGAAAAATTAGAAAGGAAAAGTGACTTTGGAAATAAATGACTAAGTGGGTCTTTATTAAAGTGGGGTGAATTAAAAAATAGAAAGTGAGATTTAAATGAGCATTTAATCTTAGCCATTGATCTAAATCTATTTCAACCATTGGATTTAGAGATCACCCAAAAGTCACTTGGATCACCCAAAAGTCACTTGGAGTTATATTAAAGGAGGAAAAGGAGGAAAAGGTCATTCATTCTTTCATGAGCAGATTGGGAGAAGGAGAGCAAGCGAGCAAGAGAGATTTCTAAGCAGGGAGGAGAAGGAGACAGCAGCTTGGCACACATTCCAAGGCAACAGTTGAGCAGATTTGTACAGCTGATTCAGCACATAGTGAAAGGCAGATTTTTGCACAAAAATCGAGGAGCAGTTTGCTGATTTTTCTGCACACAAAACGGAGGCCGTACAACATTTATTGCTGTCTTGTTTGCTGTAATTTCCAGATTGCTGTGAGGCACAGGAAAGGAGATAAGTTGTAAATTTGCTTGCTGAATAATTCTCACTGTAAAAAGGCAATTTTCAGAAATAAAGAAGAGCTCTCAAACTGGTTTTCCCCAAGAGTTGTAGGGGGTTTTTCCAGGGTCAAGTTGACCAAAAATATCAGTCTTTTAATGTGTTTTAATGGCTGTTTTTGATTGCTGATTTTTAATTCTGCAATTTCCAGCATTCTGAAAAATTTCCAGAATTTGTGTTTTTAGCATATATATATATATATATATATATATATATATATATTTTTAGTCTGTTAAATGTATGGTTATGGGAATGGGCATTTAACTACATGGGAGAAATAAGGAGAAACTGAAAACCGGGGTGGGAAAACAGAAATTTCTACATGGTATCAGAGCTTGAGTGCTGAAGGGCAGTTTGGGACAGCAAAAGGAAAAATTACAGTTGCTGATTTTTCACTAAGAAAATTCCAGCAAGTTGATTTTTTCATAAACAACAGTTTTATCTTTATTACAGCAGTGCTATTCTTTCAGTTTTAGGACAGTAGGATGTCATTGGGATTGAGGGTGGAGGATAGGTTGGATGGGCATACAAATTACAGTGTTTGGAAGGAGAGAATGCAGAGTATCTTTGAGGAGGCAGAAGTCTGGGATATCATGGTGCATACTGCACAGAACCCTGTTGTTGTGCCCACTGATGTTACTCAGTTGGCTCAGTATAAAAAGAAGAACAATAAGGGTAAGAGACTGATTCTAGACGGAATCAAAGACCATTGCATTCCTCATGTGAGAGGAAAGAGCAATGCCCATGAGATGTGGACAACATTGTCCAATCTCTACCAGAGTACCAATGAGAACCGGAAGATGGTCCTGAAGGAGAAGCTGAAGAACATTAATATGGGGAATGATAGTGCAGCTGGATATCTCACAAAGATTACCAATGTGAGAGATGAGTTGGCAGCGATTGAAGAGGCCATTCCACCCACTGAGTTGGTGCGGATTGCAGTGAATAGCCTCCCTCGTTCATGGTTGAACTTTGCTGATGGGGTTTGTGCACGTGAGACCCTTCCCACATGGGAGAGGTTTTGGGATGATTGCATTCAGACAGAGATCAGGAAAGGACAGCTTGGGGCAGCCAAGCCAGTTGAGCAGGATGAGGACGTAGCACTGGTGGCAGGAGGCAAGAAAGGCAAAGGGAAGAAGCAGGCTTCCACAAGTGGTGGTGGAGGCAAAGGCAAAGGTAAAGGTAAACAGGGTAACACACAGAAGGACTATTCCAAGTTGAAGTGTTGGAATTGTCAGAAGATGAGACACTATGTAGTTGTGTGTCCGGAGAAGAAGAAGAAGAAGGGGAAGAACCAGGATGTGGCAGCTTCAGCTGAGATTGAGGACTTTGCAGGTTGTTTTGACCGAGAGTTTGCGTTCACTACGTGTGAGTCCTCTAGTGCAGGATCACCTGCCACACAGGTTCAGAGGGAGCATGCTTTTCCCTCGATTAGCGGAGCATATTCAGGTATCTGGTATGTGGACAGTGGGGCTTCACGTCATATGGCAGGAGTCCGTGAGTACTTCTCAGAGCTTTCAGAGAGTGGCACTGATATTGAGGTAGTACTCGGTGATGACAGAGTTGTTAGAGCAGTCGGGGTGGGGACACTGACATTTCAGAGGGAGTCCAGACCTCCCTTGAAAGTGTCAGATGTTCTTTATGTGCCAGGGATGAGGAAGAACCTCATATCCGTCTCAGCTTTGGAGGACAGAGGATATGAGGTACTGTTCAGGGGAGGACAGGTGTTGATGTATCCCAGGGGCACTCCAGCTGATTCAGCTAGAGTGATAGGTGTACGCCATGCAAAGGTGTACAAGTTTGCATTTCAGCCCCTTTTGGCATTGAGCAGTAGTACCGACAGCAGAGCTAGCAGTTCTGAGCTGTGTGAGATTTGGCACCGCAGGATGGGACATATGTATCATGGAGCCTTGAGGACATTGCGGGAGATCACTACAAGTGTACCAGATTTCAGTACTGATCACTTTGATACTTGCAGAGGTTATGCGATGGGCAAGTTTGCCAAATCCCCTTTTCCCAGCAGTGACAGCAGAGCGGCGAGGATACTTGATTTGATTCATTCCGATGTGAGCGGTCGGATGTCTCATGTTTCCTTGAGTGGATATGAGTACTATGTCTTATTCATTGATGATCACTCCAGGAGGACCTGGATTTATTTCTTGAAGACCAAGAGTGAGGTCTTCAAGCGGTTTCAGGAGTTCAGAGCTCTTGTGGAGACTCAGACAGGTCGAAAGATCAAGTCCCTGAGGTCAGACAATGGAGGAGAGTACACCCTTGGAGAGTTTGTTGATTATTGTGCGGAGGCAGGCATTAGGAGGGAGTTCACTTTTCCTTACAATCCCCAGCAGAACGGGGTTGCGGAGAGGAAGAACAGATCCATCATAGGGGCTGCCAAAGCCATGATACATGATCAGGGGTTGCCATTGTTCTTATGGGCAGAGGCCTGCAACACAGCTGTTTACTTGCAGAACATGAGTCCGCATCGTGCCTTGGGGCACATGACTCCGGAGGAGGCTTTCTCTGGGAAGCAGCCTGATCTTGGTCATCTTCATATCTTTGGATCATGGAAAATTTTAGGGGCTAATGTTCGCCTAGTGGGCTAATTTTCCATGATTTTTCCAAAAAACGATTCGCCAATTTCCAATTTTTATAAAAGATGATTCGCCCAAATTTTAGAATATAAAATTATTTTACCTTAAAAATCGCCAACATTATATAGATACCATATATAAAATCATTATCAATTTGAATAATTTAGCAAATATATCATTAAAAAATTTATAGTTTGCATATTAGGGATTAGTGAGATTCGCCAATGTTTTTAAACTTCAAGAAAATTTTCCATCCTTAAAATTTTCCTTGCTTTGGATGCATTGCATACTCCTATATACCCAAGGAGAAGAGGACCAAACTAGAGCCCACCGCAGAGAAGGGTATCTTTGTGGGCTACAGTGAGACCTCAAAGGCCTTTCGGATTTACATTCCTGCACAGAGGAGAGTTGTTGTCAGACGGGATGTGAAGTTCGAGGAGGACAGGGCCTTTAGGAGGTCACGGGAGTTAGAGTATCTGGATCAGCCAGACCCTTAGTAGCAGTTGAGTCAGTCGCAGGGATCCAGTGGGCAGGGATCAGAAGGATTAGGAGGTACATCTATGAGGATGTCAGGTCCGTCAGTGAGCAGTGGCTCATCGAGCCAGAGGTGTGGTGCTCCCGGCAGCATGCAGAGCAGTTCACTAGTGAGTCCACTGATGGACAGTTCACACGGTACCTCAGCTTCTACAGGTTTAGGTGCAGGCAGGAGGACAACAGGCAGACAGTCAGGAGTTCAGGCTATTGATGATGATGAGGAGGAGGAGTTTCATTCTCCGATGGGAGAAGTGCGCTCAGGGAAGAGGAAGCCCAAGTGGCTTCAGGACACCTTGAGAGATGCCACATCTGTTGCTGAGCCGAAGAGGCCGGTTAGAGAGAGTAGACCACCTGAGAGGTTTTGTAGCTATATGGCGATGGTTACCAGCATCCTTGACTCTGAGCCTTCTAGCTATGAGGAGGCAGCTAGCCAGCAGGTCTGGAGAGAGGCCATGCAGGAGGAGTATTCTTCTATCATGAAGAATGATGTTTGGGAGGTGGTGCCGAGGCCTGAGGGGAAATCCGTGGTTACTTCCAGATGGCTTTACAAGGTAAAGCATGCTGCAGATGGCAGCATTGAGAAATTCAAAGCGAGGTTTGTGGCTAGAGGGTTCTCCCAGGTATAGGGAGTTGATTATGAGGAGACCTTCGCTCCTGTGGCTCGATATACTTCGATCCGCTCCATTATATCGATAGCAGCAGAGATGGGTTGGAAGATCCACCAGATGGATGTGAAGACCGCATTTCTCAATGGATTCATACAGGAGGAGGTGTACATTGAGCAGCCACAGGGCTTTGAGGTGCATGGGAAGGAGTCCCATGTGTGCAGATTGAAGAAGGCCCTTTATGGCCTGAAGCAAGCTCCCAGAGCTTGGTACTCCAGGATAGATACATACTTGCAGGGGATGGGTTTCAGAAAGAGTGAGGCAGATCCGAACCTTTACTTTATTGTGATTGGTGAGGAGCCTCTCATTCTGGTGCTGTATGTGGATGACTTGATCATTACAGGTGCATAGAGACTCATAGAGCACTGCAAGAGAGATCTTGCGGCGGAGTTTGAGATGAAGGACATCGGCTTGATGCATTACTTTTTGGGTTTGGAGGTGTGGCAGGAGGAGGGGCATTTCTTCCTGGGGCAGGGGAAGTATATTGTGGACATCCTTAGCAGATTCCACATGGAGGATTGTAGACCCATGTCGACACCGATGATCACCAACTGGAAGAAGCTTCATGCTTCGGATTCCGAGTGGGTGGATCCCACATTGTACAGGCAGCTGATTGGTTCCTTGATGTATTTGGTCAACAATAGACCAGATATCTATTTTTCAGTCAACACGATGAGTCAGTTTATGTGTGAGCCTAGGAAGGTTCACTGGGTGGCTGCAAAACACATCTTGCGGTACTTGCAAGGGACAGTGGATTATGGTCTGGACTACAGGCAGGGAGATGGAGTGAGATTGGCAGGATACACTGATTCTGATTGGGCAGGTTGTGCTTCTGATAGGAAGAGCACTTCAGGGTGCTGTTTTGGATTGGGTTCAGCAGTAGTGTCATGGTTCAGCCGGAAGCAGCAGTCAGTAGCACTGAGTTCAGCGGAAGCAGAGTATATGGCAACCAGTCTAGCTAGTTGTGAGGCCATCTGGCTTCGCAAGATGTTGTTTGGCTTATTTGGTCAGCCGTTGAGACCTTCAGTGATTTACTGTGATAATCAGAGTTGCATTAAACTCACGGAGAATCCAGTATTTCATGACAGGTCAAAGCATATCGGGATCAGATACCATTTCATCAGAGACTATGTTCAGAAGGGAGTTGTGAAGCTTGAGTATATTTCCACTGATGAGCAGGTTGCAGATATCCTTACCAAAGCCTTACCACGGGGCAAGCATGTCTACTTCAGGGACAAGATGGGTGTGGTGAGGAACACCTTCCTCGGTAAGAGGGAGTGTTGAAATTTGGTACCGGAGGACAGGTGGTTCCCTTAGGCTTTGATCTTTGGCCTAGGGAAAAGTGTCCAAAAGAATTTAATTTTTCTCCTAAAATGACTTTATAATTTTATAAAGTTAAATCTAATTTAAAAGTGACTTTAAGTGATAAAGTTACTAAGTCTAATTTTAAAGTAACTTTTATAAAGTCAATGAAAAATTAGAAAGGAAAAGTGACTTTGGAAATAAATGACTAAGTGGGTCTTTATTAAAGTGGGGTGAATTAAAAAATAGAAAGTGAGATTTAAATGAGCATTTAATCTCAGCCATTGATCTAAATCTATTTCAACCATTGGATTTAGAGATCACCCAAAAGTCACTTGGAGTTATATTAAAGGAGGAAAAGGAGGAAAAGGTCATTCATTCTTTCATGAGCAGATTGGGAGAAGGAGAACAAGAGAGATTTCTGAGCAGGGAGGAGAAGGAGACAGAAACTTGGCACACATTCCAAGGCAGCAGTTGAGCAGATTTGTACAGCTGATTCAGCACATAGTGAAAGGCAGATTTTTGCACAAAAATCGAGGAGCAGTTTGCTGATTTTTCTGCACACAAAACAGAGGCCATACAACATTTATTGCTGTCCTGTTTGCTGTAATTTCCAGATTGCTGTGAGGCACGGGAAAGGAGATAAGTTGTAAATTTGCTTGCTGAATAATTCTCACTGTAAAAAGGCAATTTTCAGAAATAAAGAAGAGCTCTCAAACTGGTTTTCCGCAAGAGTTGTAGGGGGTTTTTCCAGGGTCAAGTTGACCAAAAATATCAGTGTTTTAATGGCTGTTTTTTATTGCTGATTTTTAATTCTGCAATTTCCAGCATTCTGAAAAATTTCCAGAATTTGTGTTTTCAGCAATATTATTTATTTATTTATTATTTTATTTTATTTTTATTTATTTTTTATTTATTTATTTTTTTTTTTTTATTTTTTTATTTTTTTTCAGTCTGTTAAATGTATGGTTATGGGAATGGGCATTTAACTACATGGGAGAAATAAGGAGAAACTGAAAACCGGGGTGGGAAAACAGAAATTTCTACATACCTTCAGTTACTACCCACCATAATTTAAGAAATTATTTTCATAAAATACATAATAGGAACAAGATGTAAATAAATTTACTTACCAGGAGTTACTATCCACCATTATTTACGTGATCTTCCGAACAATTTAACAAATATAAGTAAAAATATAAATGTGCAAACTTACTAGAATTTCATTTACAAATAGATGTGATTTTAGTTAAGAGACATATCTCTTGGGTATCTTGGGTACAAAATACACTTTTACATTTTCATTTTACATACACATTTATCACTCACATATCTCTCTCTCGTACACATTGAGATATCTACTTTCCTTTCATGGTTATTAGTTGAATTTTTGAAGTTTGATTGCTTGATGCATATAAAATAACTATAATATATATTCACAAGTAACTACCATAGTTCGTAAATAAAGTACTTGTATCAATTGTATTGAAAAATCAACATGGTATCAGAGCTTTGGTAAAGGGAAGAGCACTTAGATCACTTCCATAAAAACCCTACCTTGAGATCACCTTGAAGAAACCCTAGATCTATATTCAAGGTGCATCCATAGCCTCTACTATGAAATCAGAGAATAAGTTAGAGGGGGCCACTAATTTTATGGCTTGGAAGACAATAATTGACCTAATTCTTGCAAAATAAGATCTTTTGGAAATTGTGCAAGGCAAAGTGATTGAACCTATAGATGAAGCTATAAAGAAGAAGTACAAGAAATATGACATCACCACCATCAACATTATTGTGGACTCCATCAAGGAACATCTTATTCCATGCATCTCAAAGCTTGAAACTTCAAAGAAGATGTATAATGCCCTAAATAAGTTATATACTATCAACAATATTGGCCGAATCACGAGCTTGAGAAATAAGTTTCATGATATCAAAATTACAAAGAATGACACAATGGATTCATACTTTGCGAAGGTTTCTCAACTAAGAGATCAACTACAAGCTATTGATGAAATTGTCTCTGATAAAGAACTTGTGACTTCAACAGTTAATGGACTACCACATTCATGGCTTTCATTTGTAGTAGGTATAAGCAACTGAAAGGAAGCCATAAGTTTGGAAGAACTATGGGCAGTGTGTGCTCAGGAATAATTAATACTTCTACCTAGAGAAATAAATCCAAAAGAAGAAGAAGATTCTCAAGCATATGCAACTTGTTACAAGAAAGTTGGAGGAAGAAAGAAGTTTGTTTTTCATAAGAAGAAAAAGGGTTTTGAGAGAAGACCCGATCCTCAAACGAAGAAAACTATGTCTCAAATTTAATGCTTTCATTGCAAAAAAATTGTTCACTTCAAAGCCCAATGTCCTAGAAGGTTTAATGATAGGAAGAAGAGAGGAAATCAACATGCTATCATGACAACATTTGATGAGCAATCCAAGAGATCTAAAATTGAAGGAGATAAAGATCACTTCTACTATTCTACACTTGCAGGATCTCTTGTAGATGAAAACAATACACGTTTAATTGATAGTGGAGATTCAAGACATATGAAAGGGGGCGTGATAATATTACAAGTTTGATGGAAAGAATATTAGCACAAAAGGTAGAGGTTGAAGGAAACAAAAACCATGCAGTCAAAGGAATTGGGACAACTGATACGTTGAGCTAGAAACAAGTGAAAACATTCACTTGATCAACATACTCTAAGTTCCAAGTTTGAAAAAGAATTTGGTTTCAATTTCATGTTTAGAAGATAGTGGAGATAGAATGGCCTTCATTGATGGGAAATTCCTTGTGTAGGATGATGGATCTAGTATAAGTTATGCTAGGGTTATTGGGATTCATGACGGAAGATTATATAGAATCCTAGGGAAATCTTCCAAAGCTTTAATACATACTGATATTAACCCTAGTGAGCTATGGAATATGAGATATGCACATATTCATTATAGAGCCTTGTCATATTTGAAGCAAATCTTTTCTAGTGTACCAGATTTGCAGATACATCATAAAGGTGTGTGTAAGGGATGTGCTCTTGGAAAGAATATTATGAAACCCTTTCTAAGCAGTGAACATAGGTCCAAAGAAAATTTGGATCTATTCCACTCTGATGTGTGTGGTCCCATACTGATGAAATAGGCCTGGAGGTGCTCCATACTATGTATCCTTTATCAGCGAGTTCTCGCAGAAGACATGGATCTATCTTGTGAAGTCAAAATATGAAGTTTTCAAAATGTTCCAAAAATTCAAAGCTGAAGGGGAGAACTATAACAACCCTCGTGAAAATTTCATGTAATAAAAGTTAATAAAGTAAAAATAATAACCACGATTATGGGACACTTATTCCAAGTTGAATGTTGGGAAAAACATGCTAATGTGGGTGTTCATTTCAGTTATTATGGATAGGAAATTGGAAAAGGAAATGACAAAGGATTTGGAAAGGCAAAATGACATTTTTAAATTTATTTATGAAAATAATGGAAATTATGAGAAGGGAAGGTGTTACTCATTAGTTTGTCGCATTAGGAAAATGTCCATCAATTTGGATCTTTCGCTATCCACAAATGTGTCCCAAAGCATTCCCCTGCAAAGTTAGAATCCAAATTATCCCAAAGAAAGTGGAATTCCTGGATCCCATGGTTCAAAACCTGTTTTCAGCTTCTTGTGCAGTTCCCTAGTCAATTTATGTGCATACACAGAAGAGCACATTAAGAACTGTGCAAAAGTACACATTATCTTACACTGTGACTTGCGAAGATGACTTAACCCATGTAAAAATAAAAGGTAAAGTCTAGAAGCATTGTTGGTAATATCTATTCCAACCAACAAGCTTCAAATGGTTTCTTATTCAGTCCTAATTCCTCCCATCATGGAGCAGCTCCCTCTCTTTGTGGAATACCTATCCCACCAATAGTGGATCTCATCCCTTGGAAAATGGATCCCAAAATTCCCACTCTTGGCCTATAAATCTAACGCAGGCCTAAGGATTGAGGAGGATTGTTGGAAGTAGGCTTACGTTGTAGGAATAAGGTTTGAAGGCTATTCATTCAAGGAGAAGGTTGGAGATTGTGGGAAGGGACTTGCAACATCAAGGCTTCATGGTTGTAAGAATATTCTCCATTTTATTAATATAAAGGAAATTATTCTTTCTCAATTATATCTTTGTTGATACAATTTGTAGGATTCCTTAATCATAAACATAGATTGTGATTTCATATTGATCAGTTTATGATACATGGTTGAGTTAATTAGTCCATTTATCTCTTATGTTGTATACTAGGTGCTTTGATATCATGTTTGTTTCTATCTATGCAGATCTCTTTTAGCACATCATGGAGAATTTGTAGGAAGCAACAAGAGGATCTCTAAATCATTGAGGAGGAGCGGATGGTCAAAATCTTTGAAGGGGACTTCATCAATCATTTCGATTAAATTGTAAGTGGCCTTTATCATAGTGTTTATTCAGTCAATCATTGTCTAGAGAAAGGTAGCAGTTCCTGGTTGTTTGTTACTAGATTTCTCTAGAGTCTATAGAGATATCTCTTGTCCGCAAGAGGGATAAGTCCACATAACAAATTGGCAACTCCGTTGGGGAATCGTCTCACTTTTCATTATTTTTCTCGTTTGACCTTTTGAACCTTCTGTACAAGCCTTACTTGAGTGTTTGGAAACCTTTAAAATCTTTGGATTTTGGGTTTGATTTGACTTGTTTTTTTTTTCCAAAATTCCCCACTGTGCGCACTTACGCTTTACGCACAATGCACATTTATGCACACTTGTCTTTATGCAACAGAGAGTATGTGCACTGGTTTCCCTCTAGGACTTGCACACTGTTGGTACTATTTTATTGCCATTCTTTTCTTCTAAAAATCCATCATTTATCTATCATTTTCTTCCATAAACCCCTCATAGTCCATTGAAATCGATTAATGAAGCATTATAATTGTTGTTTTACATTAAATTTAATTTATGGATTTTTATGTTAAAAATTGGAAATTTTCAACAAAATTACGGGATGTCATGACTTCCTGTAATTGGTTTATGTTGTGACACGTGGCATGGCAGGAAAATCAAAACAAAAGATAAGGATGTGATCTAGGATGTACATACATGATGGAAAATCTATTTAGCATCGAATTTGGAGCTCCTGAATACATGGTCAATGCTGGTCAAACCCAACCTTTTTGGTTGTAAAAGCAACAAAAATTTGAAGTTACCTAAACTGATTTCGTTTTGTTTTAGAAATCAGTTAGGATTAGGAAAAACGAAAATAGCCTTTTTGATTGTAAAAGCAAAAACATCTGAAGTGATAATGAATGTACATTTGATTGTAAATTTTAATAAATAAGAGGAACGCTGGTAAGGAAGGGAGATTAGACAAGAGCAGACTTGAGACTGTAAGCGTATTCCAGAACTCTGTTTTGAATTTAATCGATTCTCAGAATTTAATCAAAAAGCAGAATTTCATATGGTGTTTATGACTTAGTGTTCTTATCATCTGAAGTTTTCTAAGTGTGCCATCAAAACGTGGAAGGGCCCTACGTGAAGACTGGTACACTTTCGTTTCTGTTTCATAGGATTTAGTCTTCAAAGCTGAATAGCGTTTGATGTTATTTCATTGCTTGTGAGTTGATCAGTTTGATTAGAAGTTCTTGCGATTGTTATTTTATGATTCATAGTACAGTACCTTGGAAATTCAATTGCAAAATTATTGAATCAGACTTTGTAAAAGGTTTAATTGAACATTGAATTTCAATATATTTCTATGGACTCTGTTTTCACGAATTTGATCTTTGGTATGCTTAGTGTGTTGTCTTGAAAGAGTTTTTGTGAATTATGTACTTGTAAGAGGATTGAGAACTCAGACGAGTAACACTCTATTTTTAGAACAGTTAATTAAATTAGATGATATAAGTGTTTAAATTGTGAAAGGAAACATATTTCAATCTCTTGTAAAAGAGTGTTGTAGCCTGTCATAATAGACACTTATTTAGATAGATGAGATCCTTTTAGGTCTATAAACTTTAGACACGTGCCTCTAAGTTTAACTACCTTGGTTGCAATTAAATTTAGTCTAATCTAGACCCCTGGATTGGTCACTACATTTTGGCGCCGTTACCGGGGAGGCGCAACTAGAGGATTTCTACAAAAAAAATAAACAAAAACATAGATTTAATTTTGTTTCATCATTTTAGAAGTCATGTTTACTTATGTCTAGACCTAGAGATGATAAAGGTAGATTCATAAAAACCCCCCATCCAAAAACTAATCCACCACTAGGAGCAGACCCTTTAGGAAAAATTGAACACACAACACCAGCTGGGAAAGTCACCATACAAAAATTAGAGGATAAACAAAAATCAGAGCAAAGACTTACACTCATTGAGAGACAAATTCTATTGGCGCACGAATTACAGAAGAAACATCTCCCTGAATCCTCTATAAAAAGAGAAAGTAGTAAAATAACTCAACAATCTCTCCTTGAACCTACTGATTTTGAAAAATCTCAAGAAGGAGAAAGATCACTAGAACAACTTCTCTTTGAAACAAGTGACATTGAACAAGAAATTAAATCAACAGAGGAACCTATCAAAATGGCTTAGGAAGGAGGAGGATTAGTAAGACGACCCACTCCTGAACAACTTAGAGAATATGAGAGACAACAAGAGGAAAGAAGAAGACAAAGAGAGGTTGAACTGAAACAAAAACAAGATCAAGATCAAAGAGAGGAGGAAGAGTCAACCTTTAAATTTCCTATTCAAGAACCAGGAGAAAATCATGACGAGGAAATAAAAATGAAAAACATACCTCCATCTGTGTTACCAAAATTTTATGGCATGGCTTCAGAAGATCCAGTTTCATTCTTGTTTGAATTTGACATAGTATGCCGAACATATGGTTACACAGATGATGCCCATAGGCTTAGACTCTTTCCAAAAACATTAAAAGCATCAGCATTAAGATGGTTCATGGGACTTGGTGAACATGCAATAACTGATTGGGATGGCATGAGAAGAATATTCCTAAAGAAATACCAACCTTATTGTAGATCGAAAGATTCTAAAGATGATATCTTTAGAATGAATCAACAAGAGGATGAAAATTTAGAGGAGTACTTGGAACGATTTGTTTACAATTTACAAAAAGCAAAACATAGAACCATGTCTCTTGATCTGTTTCGAACAATATTTTTGAAGGGCATTCGAGAGGAATACTTAGATGATCTTAATTTGATGGGAAAAGGTGATATTTCCACCTTATCTTTTGAAGAAATTGCTGATTTATGTGAAAATTATTCTAGGAGCAAAGCCAGAAATGGAAAAAGAGCTATATCATCCAAAGCCACAAAATCTGCTTCAGCAAGTGTCACAAGGGCTGAAATAGGAAACTTGTTAGAAGAATTCAAAACAGATCTATTAAGTACCTTAGGAACTCAAATTGAAACTCTGAAAGCAAAGAAAAGACAAGAAGAGGAAGATCAATTAATGGCTGTCTTTTGTCCAAAATGCCGGAAGAAACATGCTCTGAAAGACTGCCCATTAGAAAACATTCAAGTTTGCACCTTTTGTACTGAAAATCATGATATATTTCATTGCTCTAAACTCAAGATTTTTCAGAATTGTAATGTGGAAGCTAACACAGATTTGGAGAATGTGTATTTCATGGGCGCTAAGAGATCGTGGCAACCAAGACCTCCACCTCCAGGTGTGTTTCCAAACCAAAATTTGCAATTTCTTGCACAAGATCAGATGTATGTTCAGAATTCTTGGAATGTACCCATGCCATGGCAACACCAAAATTACCCACAACAACAATGGAAACGATTCCAACAATACTCTCAACAATATCAACCATATCCTCAACCATACCAACCATATTCTCAGCCATATCAAGAGTATCATTAGCCATATTTGCAATATCCTCAAACATGTCCTCGACAGCAAGTTGTTTATCAACCCCAAAACACTCAACATGCATTGCCTGCTCCTCCACCAATAAATCCACCTCAATTACAACTTCCCTCTAACTAACCTCCTAGACCTACTCAGATTCCTGCTCAAACTGTACAAAATCCAAATAACAGAGCAGAGAGACCAGCTTACAATGTACATGAGGGACCATCATATCCCACATTACCTTTACAAAATATCGCACCGAGGTCTGGTAAGGTACTTCAAAAAGAACCTCCAACAACTGAAAAACAAGAAGAAAACGAAGAAAATGAAAATGAAACTCCAACTCAAAGGAAACAAAATGATGACATAAAAAATAAACAAATGCAACCGTTGCATCCACCACCTTTTCCAAAACGATTGGTCCAAGCAAAACTTCCCATGTCTATACCAGAGTTTGATGTTTTAGATGAGCTAACGAATGTCTATATAAAAATTCCACTATTACAAGCTATAAAAGACATTCCCATATATACTAAAGCAATCAAAGAACTATGCCTCAAGAAGCCTACTAGAAAAAGAGTTGATCCACAAACTATTCATGTTATTGGACATTTAATCGGCCTTATGACAAACACCATTTCAATGGAAAAGTATGTTGATCCTGGTATTCCTAGAGTCACTACAATAATTAACAACATACATATTCCAAACACCTTAATTGACCTTGGGGCCGCAATAAATGTGATGACTCTTGAAACAATGAAAACACTGCAGCTCATAAACTTGTAGCACACAACAATTGTTCTAAAACTAGCTAATAGGTCTAAAGTGATTCCTGAAGGGATTTTGGAGGACATAATTGTTTCACTGGACTCTTGGGAGTATCTAGTGGACTTTTTAGTTCTTCAGCCAAAATATAATTTAGGAGGACACCCCATCATCCTTGGTAGACCATGATTAGCAACTGCTGATGCATTCATAGGATGTAGATCGGGTAATATGATTATTTCACGAGGAACTGAAAGAAAACAACTCACTCTTTACCCATCAGCACAATCACCAACAGTAGCACACACTTTATGGCTTGATGATAAATACAATGATAAGGAAGAAGTTCAATATGTTTTCAGCATCAATCAAATCTATGATTTTCAAGAACATAATAACGATGATTTGGTAGAATTGTTCCTTTCTCAACCTGATATTTCTGAGGAATTAAGAAATGACCAATACCATGTTGCAAATTAACTTTTGGCACAGAATTTTTAGGAATCGTGTACCATTCATTCTTTGCAAACAACATTTCAGAACATTTTTCCCATTCAATCTATCACAAACACACAGAGCAAGACCATAGAGATTAGTCTAGGAAAAACTTTGAATATTAGCACTCACCTAGACTCATCTCAGGAGGAAAAATTGATTCAATTATTGAGAAAATATCAGAAAGCATTTTCTTGGGATTACACTGATATGCACGGAATTCACCCTGAAACATGCACTCACCATATTTATATGGATAGTAATATCAAACCAGTGAGGCAACCGCAGAGAAGAATGAATCCCATGCTTTAGGATATTGTTAGAGATGAATTACAAAAACTATTGAAATTCAATTTTATTTATCCTATCTCTGACAGTCAATGGGTATCCCCATTGGTAGTAGTGCCCAAGAAAAATGGCAAGTGGAGGATTTGTGTTGATTACAAACAATTGAACAAAGCAACACTCAAAGATTATTTCCCACTACCATTTATTGACCAAGTTCTAGACACGTTAGCTGGGAAATCATCATTCTCTTTTCTTGATGGCTTCAGTGGCTATAACCAGATCGGGATAGCCTTAGAAGACCAGGAAAAAACCACTTTTACTTGTCCCTGGGGCACTTATGCCCATAATGTTTTACCATTTGGACTTTGCAATGCTCCAACTACATTTCAGAGAGCTGTATTAGCTATTTTTGCTGATTTAGTTCATGAATGTGTTGAAGTTTACATGGATGATTTTTCAGTGTATGGTAATTCATTTGAGCATTTATTAGAAAATCTTGAAAAAGTTTTGAAGAGATGTATTGAAGCTAATCTGTCCCTGAGCAATGAAAAGTGTTTTATTATGTTAAATGAAGGGATAGTATTAGGTAACTATATTTCTTCTCAAGGCATTAAAGTTGATCCATCAAAAATCCAGATCATTGTCAATTTTCCAATTTCGAAGACTCAAAAAGAGGTAAGAAGTTTTCTTGGGTATGCAAGCTATTACAGAAGGTTTATTGAACATTTTAGTAAAATAGCTTTACCTCTGTTTAAGCTTCTAGCAAAAGATACACCTTTCAACTGGAATGAGAATTGTCAGCAAGCTTTTGAAATACTCAAAGAAAAATTATCAACCACACCAGTCTTAAAAGGACCTAACTGGACCCTACCATTTCACATTTTTACAGATGCATCTGATACTGCAGTAGGTGCCTTGTTAGGCCAAAAAGAAGAGTCTTTCAATTATGCCATCTATTTCATTAGCAAAAATCTAACACCTACAGAATTAAACTATACAGTCACTGAAAAAGAAATGCTTGCAATCATACATGTTGTGAATAAATTCCGACATTATATAACTGGTTATGAGGATTTTGTACATACCGACCACTTTGCCATTAAGTATTTAATGAATAAACCAATCACTAATGGCATAGTTACCATATGGCTGTTATTATTACAAGAATTTAATATTACAGTGTTAGATAGACCAGGTAAGGAGAATCAGGTGGCATATTTTCTTTCTAGACTGCAAAATTCAGGTGAGGTTGTTCCGGTTGAAGATTATTTTCCAGATGAAAATTTATTTGCAATTTCAATAGTGAATCCTTGGTATGCTGACTTGGATAATTATTTATCCACAGGAAAAACACCTCCATATTTTACTCCAAAGGAAAAGAAGATGCTGATCAAACAAAGTGATACATATTCATGGGTTAATGGAGCTTTATTTTACACCGGTTATGATATGATTATTAAATGATGTGTAAGAAATGATGAAATAATTGATATTTTAAAATCTTTTCATGATGAACCGTGTGGTGGGCATTTTGCAGCAAAAAGAACAACGTTCAAGATTCTCAGTCTTGGATACTATTGGCCATCTATTTTTAAGGATTCCAAGAAGTATGTGAAAAGTTGTGATAGCTGTCAAAGAATGGGCAGACCAACAACTACAGATGAAATGCCACTTCAGCCTCAAGTACATTTTGAGCCATTTGAAAAATGGGCTCTAGATTTTATAGGACCCATCAATCCAACTTCCAGAGGCAAAAAGTACATCCTAGTATGTACTGATTACGTGAAAAAATGGGCTGAAGTAAAAGCACTAGTCCGGGAAACTGAACAAACAGTGGTAAACTTCCTTTTTGAAGAAATTTTTGTAATGTATGGAGTACCAAGAGAGATAGTGACAGATCAAGGTACTCAGTTTACTTCAAATCTAGTCAAAGACATTACAGAAAAATATAAAATCAAGCACAGGAAAAGTGCACCTTACCATCCACAGGCAAATGGCCAGGTGGAATCTACAAATAAAACATTGGAAGGAATTATCACTAAGACAGTAGCAATGAACAGAAATAATTGGGAAGAGAAGCTTAAAGATGCACTCTGTGCTTACAGAATCACGTGGAAAAACACTACAAGATTTACACCATATCAGCTGGTGTATGGAAAAGAGGTAATGCTTCCTATTGAATTTCAAATACATACTTATAAGATGGCTGCAGATTTAGGAATTGATCTCAATGAAGCACAAACAGAGAGAATTCGGCAATTGAACTAGTTAGATGAAATGAGGCAGCAAGCAGAGGAGATATCAATCCTAATGCAGAAACAAAGGAAGCAGTGGCATTATGCACACATTAAAAAGAAACAGTTCAAAGAAGGAGACTGGGCTTTACCCTTTGACTCTAAATTCAGAGATCATAAAGCCAAATTTACAACACATTGGATGGGCCCATATGAAATAGTTCAAGTATATGAAAATGGATCAATCAAGCTTACTACAATTGATGGAGAAGGCAACACCTTTATTGTCAATGGGCATAGGTTGAAACTCTATCATAAACCCATCAGCAAGGAAGATTTTATTCAAACTATATCTCAGCAAAGAGAAGTTGAGATATTGTAGCCTTTAGCTGTGATATCTCTACCTTAGTTAATTCAATTTCATTTTTATTAAAAAATAAAATAAAATAAAATAATAATAATAATAATAATGGTTTAGATGTGAAAACCAGACTCTGGCACACTCTAAACCCGAATTCTTACTAGAAAACCATTCATTTGGCTGGTAAGAATTCCTTGTTCTACTTGTTTACTGTTTTTCATCAATTCAATAATGACTTGAGGACAAGTCATAGGCTTAGTGGGGTAGAAGAAACAATGGTTTTTCCCTATCTCATCTCCTCATTTTTAAATATTCAAGGAATTTGTTTCAGTAATTCAGTATTTCAATAAAAGAGTTGTTTTTGTTCTAATTAGAGGGACCTGTTCAAGCAATATGCAGTGGGACCTGTTCAGAAGACTATGTCAACATTACCAATATCAGAGGGACCTGTTCAGAAGGCTATGTCAACATCATCAATATTAGAGGGACATGTTAAAGACTGCATTCAAGATACATCAGGCTACTTCAACAAAGTTTTCAAAGGTTGCTTATCATCAGAATTATAATAAAGGCTACATCAACACCAAGGATAAAAGAAGCTTCAAAAACATGGTTCTTCATATTTTAAAGGGATCTGTTATATTCAATTTCATTTCAAAGGGACCTGTTTTAGACAATGAAGATCAATCATACCTATGCACGTCAAATCAAGATTTTGTCAACCAACAAGTGTAATGTATTGTTGAAATTTTCATTTTTAACATTTGAAATTCTTAAATTATTTTAGTGTTAAAAATGATAATTATTATTGCTTGTTATCAATTTCAAAAATCCCTAGCCCCAAGGGTTAGCTCAACTGGTCAAGTCGTGCCTCGCCAAAGCGGGAGGTCACAGGGTCAATTCTACCCGAAGCCCTTGGGGTCACGTCTGTGATGGCCGAGGGGTTTGATCCTAGAGATCAGCCTTAGAATTTATGTGGATGTAGCCTACACCCCCTGACCATGGATGTTCGTGAACCACCGGGAAAAAAAATAAAAAAAATCTTTATCCCCATAACCTTTGTCATTTTCCTAAATACTCACCTCATTATCACTCTGCTTATCATTTCCTATCACACCTTAGCCTATTTTTATTCCTACTACGCTCTTCAAACCTTGTCATCAACTCATCATTTTTAAATTGGCCTTCTGGCAATCAAGTACCAACAAGTAGTGGATACTCAATGTACAAGTCCGTTCAATGGAAAGACAAGTGTTAAACCATCTGTCCTCAAATGATTTCATTCATTTCGACTGCTGGAGTTATAAAACAATCTTTTGACCCAAGTTTGCTTATGAAATATATCCGTTATCATCACACGCTTTGCATATTGTGTTATCATGATTATGCTTCTGCAAATCAGTACTGCTCCCCTGTATCCATGATTTGAATGCGCCTTCCGACTCTGCATTATCATTATAGCAATTGGATGAAGGTCAGCCGTTGAGTTTTCATTTTATAAAACTCTGAGTTCATAAAGTTAGTTACGACATCAGTATTCAGACTCTGAGTTTCTCAAAGAGGGCCAAGATAGTAGGTGCTATAAAGGGAGACATATAGCAGACAGGCTTATCCCGAGTTTTTTACTTCAGCCCAGAATTTGAGGACGTTAACCAGGTCAACTCAAGCAATTGAAGAAGTAAACTCAAAGAATCGAGGATGTTACCAGGTCAGCTCAGTGGAACGCACGAAAAGAGGTAACAAGTTAAAAACCCTGATTGAATTTTTGAGCATAAAAAAGGGGTTAGAACAGAGATTTTTAACAAAATGACCAATAGAGCAGAGCCCGAAAAATTTGATAGTTCACAATATCATGAAGACCGTGTCACGATTTTAAGGGAAAAACATTGGTTTTCTTTTCTAGAGAAATTCAATGGAAACAATGAAGAAGTTACGGAGAAATTTGCATTTTCCTTCAATGGAGAGAAAGCTTTAATAGGAAATTTCTCTTTAGAATTTCAGAGGATACAATAGCACAAACATTGGGAATCAGTCCAGAAGGGGAAAGTATTTCAAAACCAAACAATTTAGGGAAAAATCATGGACTCAGTTTATGTCTAAGTCAAGGGTTTCCTCTATCAATTGGAGAAAGGGTGTTCCTGAAAGCTGGATAATTCACCCATGGGACGAAATGGTATACATTATTCAGAAATTTGTTACATGTGAAGGATGTTACAGTATAGTGTACCTATATCACATAAAAATTCTGTTGCACTTAAAAGGTCAATGCATCATCAGTCTGCCCTATTTTCTCTTACAGAGTTTGACTAAAATGTCAAAGACCATTCAGAAACAAAAAGGTAATGAAGATAGGAGTTTGTATCATTTTGGGTTGATCAAAATTCTAATTGAATTTGAGTTGCAGAGGAGAGGAAAAACATGGAAAGAATTTTTGATTGACAATCAAATTAAAATTAAAGAAGATGAACAGGAACAACAAGAATGCACAGAGTTTATGATTGATATTGATGAGGATATCCTTGAGCTTAAGTCAAGCAATGTTCCTCAACCCAGAAGTAGTGTAAAGACAAGAAGGATGAGGCAAGAAACTGCCGAGAAAATTGAAAAAGATAAAATCTTCACTACTTGTAAGAGAAGATCAAGGAGAATAAAAAGGAATCAGAGACAAGATGATCAATCAGAGTGAATGCAAATGCACCAATGGAAATTGAAAGCAGTGCTAACTCACAGCCAGGACAGGAAGGAGAAATGGAAACTGAGAGTAACAAGGAAGAAAGGAAAGAGCCAACACCTACAAACAAGAAACAGAGAAGGTTAGAGAAATGGATTGAAGAGCTAAAAGAGGAATTGATGGAAGTAAACATGTTAGAGAAGGTCATAAAGAAGGAAAATGAAATGTTGAGAGCTCAAAGCAAGAAGATTCAGCAGAAAAATGAGAAACTGAAGAAGAAAATCAAAGAACTTAGGACTGATCAAACTGAAACGTGCAAATGGGCGACAAAATGGTACACTCAGAAAAAAGTTCTCGAAGAAAAATATAAGAATATGAAACATGAGTTCCAAGTTCAGAAGAGTGCCCAAGTTCAAAAGAATATAGATGTATTGCTACAAGCGGCAGAGGCACAAGCAGGAACATAATATAAAGGGAGCACATCAGGATTAACATGAGGACATGCTAAATCATTGAGCTTGGGTGAGATGTTGGTACTATTTTATTGCCATTCTTTTCTTCTAAAAATCCATCATTTATCTATCATTTTCTTCCATAAACCCCTCATAGTCCATTGAAATTGATTAATGAAGCATTATAATTGTTATTTTACATTAAATTCAATTTATGGATTTTTATGTTAAAAATTGGAAATTTTCAACAAAATTACGGGATGTCAAGACTTCCTGTAATTGGTTTATGTTGTGACACGTGGAATGGCAGGAAAATTGGAACAGAAAATAAGGACGTGATCTAGGATGTACATACATGGTTGAAAATCTATTTAGCATCGAATTTGGAGCTCCTGAATACATGGTCAATGCTGGTCAAACCCAACCTTTTTGGTTGTAAAAGTAGCAAAAATCTGAAGTTACCTAAACTGATTTCGTTTTGTTTCAGAAATAAGTTAGGATTATGAAAAATGAAAATAGCCTTTTTGATTGTAAAGGCAGAAACATCTGAAGTGATAATGAATGTACATTTGGTTGTAAATTTTAATAAATAAGAGGAACGCTAGTAAGGAAGGGAGATTAGACAAGAGCAGACTTGAGACTGTAAGCGTATTCCAGAACTCTGTTTTGAATTTAATCGATTCTCAGAACTTAATCAAAAGGCATAATTTCATATGGTGTTTATGACTTAGCGTTCTTATCATCTTAAGTTTTCTAAGTGTGCCATCAAAACGTGGAAGGGCCCTACGTGAATATTGGTACACTATCGTTTATGTTTCATAAGATTTAGTCTTCAGAACTGAATAGCATTTGATGTTATTTCATTGCTTGTGAGTTGATCAGTTTGATTAGAAGTTCTTGCGATTGTTATTTTATGATTCACAGTAGTACCTTGGAAATTAAATTGCAAAATTATTGAATCAAACTTTGTAAAAGGTTTAATTGAACATTGAATTTCAAGATATTTCTATGGACTCTGTTTTCACGAATTTGATCTTTGGTATGCTCAGTGTGTTGTCTTGAAAGATTTTTTGTGAATTATGTCCTTGTAAGAGGATTGAGAACTCAGACGAGTAACACTCTGTTTTTATAACAATTAATTAAATGAGATGATATAAGTGTTTAAATTGTGAAATGAAACATATTTCAATCTCTTATAAAAGAGTGCTGTAGCCTATCACAATAGACACTTATTTATATAGATGAGATCCTTTTAGGTCTATAAACTTTAGACACGTGCCTCTAAGTTTACCTACCTTGGTTGACATTAAATTTAGTCTAATCTAGACCCCTGGATTGGTCACCACACACACATTTGAAATTTTTGAAAATTTCATTTTTATCCTCATTAAGTCCAAAGTTTTTGGTTTTTCCTATTAAGTTACACTTGTTTGTACCTTATTTGAGTGTGTGTTAGTTTGTAGAAAATCTGCTATGTAGGTTAACCCGACAATGTAATATATATCAAAGCAGAATAGTATAACCTACTTCCATTATCAATTTATGGAAGCTTAGAGATCGAGCTAAAAAATATAACTAGAAGAAGAAGAATCAATGCACAATACACATGAAAATACTTTGGGGAAAGCCTTAGCTAAAAACCCCACTATCTGTATTATCATACAAGGTGGAAATACATAAGCATCATACAATGCCTTAGCTCCCACAGCTAGCCAGCTCTCTGTACAATCCTCACAGATGCTCATAGGCAATCTAGGCTTCTCACAAGCCTTCCTCTCTGCCCTCCAAGCTCCTATTTCCTTGCAATGTTCCTCTGGGATGATTCACCTTCAACCAAGTGGAAAACCTCTTCTACCTAGTGGATGATCACTCTCACAGACTGTCAGAATTGCGCAATCCTCAAGGAATGATTCCTTCTGCATGCATGAGTTTTATTTATAAGAAAACACATGCAACTGATAGTACACTATCCTTGTCTTTAATCTCAACTGGATCTTTCTCAGAATAGACATGCATGAATTTCTGATGAGGGAATCTTCAGTTAACTGGAGTACACTAGTTGAGTGCATGCATGCATAAACTGACTGTTAACTCTCTATTAGTTCCTCAAACAGTTTGGAACTAATTTAACTAGACTTAACTCAGTAAAATAAGTTAACTAATTACAACTCAAATATAACTCAACCTTATCTCCTTAATTTAAGGGATAACTCTTGCATGATTTCAGAAAGACTTCTAACTTGAATTTCTACAATTGATTAATTCAAATCGAATAATTAATTATTTCCAAGTAGTTATTAAGACTAAATTCGATTTTAATTCACAATTTAATTCAAGGAAAAATTAAATTGGAATATTCTTGTTGCCACATTTCAACACTCCCTCTCAAAAAGAAAGGGATTATCTGCCACCCCGATCCTGTCTCTATGGAACTCGAGTTTACAGTTTGACAATGCCTTTGTCAAAATGTCAGCATCTTGCTCCTTTGTCGAAATATACTGCAGCAACATGATCCTCCTCGCTACACAGTCTCTGAGATGATGATACCATATGTCGATGTGCTTGGACCTATCATGAAATACTGGATTCTCAAAGAGTTTGATACAACTCTGATTATCACAATAGATCATAGTTGGATCCATCCCTTGATCAAACAAACCGACTAGGATTTTCCACATCCCGATGGCCTCACATGATGTCTGACTTGTAGCCATGTATTTAGCCTCTGCCGAGTTGAGTGCAACTAACCTCCGTTTCCTACTGTACCAAGAAACTGTCGCTAAACCAAGGTTGAAAATACCTCTTGATGTGCTCGTACGATCTGATGGACTCCCTGCTCTATTTGCATCAGTGAAGCCCTGTAGCTTCACTCCCTTTGTCAGTCTGTACCATAATCCATACTGAGATGTGCCTTTGAGGTATCTCAATACATGCTTTGTCACCTTCAAAAACATCTTGGTAGGCTGAACCATCGCCTGACTCAGCTGGATCACTGCATAGCACGAATATGGTCATGTGTTCACTGAGTACATTAGTGAACCCACAAGCTACCTGTACACAATAGCCTCCACTACTTCTCCTGAAGTAGCATCGTCCTTCCTCCAGTTATCAGCTAGAGGAGTCTGCATGGGATTGCACTTCTCCATGTGGAATCTCCTGAGTATCTCGTTGGCATACTTTCCCTGAGACACAAACAACTCCCCATCCCTCTGCCACACTTCCATGCTAAGGAAGTAATGCATGAGACCCATGTCTTTCATCTCGAATTCTCTTGCAAGGTCCTCCTTACAAGACATGATCAACTGATCATCACCAGTCAATATGAGATCATCAACATAAAGTACGATGATCAAAAACTTACCTTTCACCACAATGTTGTATAGGTTTGCATCCGCTTCACTCTTTGTGAAGCCCAACCCGGTGAAGTAGTTGTCTATCATGGTGTGCCAAGCAGGAGGTGCTTGCTTCAGCTCGTACAATGCTCTCTTGAGTCGGCACACATGTGACTCACGATCGAAGGTCTCAAAACCTTTCGGCTGCTCTATGTACACCTCTTCCTCAATCTCGGCATTGAGGAATGCAGTCTTCACATCCATTTGATGATCTTCCAACCCATCTGTGCTGATAGTGCCAACATATATCTGATAGATGAGTACCTTGCGATAGGAACAAAAGTCTAATCATAGTCAATCCCCTTGACCTGTGAAAATCCACAGGCAACAAATCTTGCCTTGTGCTTCTCCACACTACCATCATCAGCTTGCTTTTATTTGTAAAGCCAACGGGAACTCACAACTGACTTGTTCTCCGGTCTTGGAACCACGTCCCAAACACTGTTACGAACTATGGGGTCATACTCCTCCACCATAGCATCAACCCAAATCGGTTGCTACACTACTTCCTAAAAGGAATATGGCTCGGTCTCAACACATTCCCCAACAAGGGCCATGTATCCAGTGTACCTCTCAGGTGACCTCCTCTGTCTGCGCTGAGAAAATGGTGCTCCCACATGCTCTCTCGTATCCTCCAACAATTTGTGAGATTCTCTTGTGCACTTCCATCCATCTCTGTAAGACTCTGCTTGAGTGGATGTCTCCACTCCTGGAACCTCTGCATGCGGCTGCTCTGCATTAGTTTGAGGCCCCTCTTCCTTAGGAACCAACAGTTCCTCCACAACCTGCAGTTGGAGCTCCCTCTCAAGGGAAACTCGCATGGCCTTTTGCTCATCAAACTTGAGATCTTTGCGAACCACTGTCCTCCGATTGGTAGGCAAGTACACCTGATATTTGTGAGGTGTATCAGTGTACCCCACAAGTATCCCCAACTCTATTGCCGACTCAAGCTTCTTCTATGCATCCTTTGTCCCACGACAATATACCAATGAGCCAAAGATCCTGAAGTGACCCACAGCTGGTCTCTTACCAGAGAAATATTCCTCTAGTGTCTTCATCCCAAGTATGCATTGCGGGCTTCTATTCTGCAAATAAACGTTGTGTTGCATGCCTCATCCCACAAGTGAGAGGGGTAGACCTTGGTCATGTAGCATCGCCCATGCTGCCCCTACAATAGTTCTGTTCTTCCTCTCGGCCACCCCATTCTCCTGTGGGTTATGAGGCGTTGTCAACTCTCGTTTAATTCCTTCCACTGCACAAAATTCCTAAAACTCTTGAGAGACATATTCTCCACCGTTGTTGCTTCTCAGCGCCTTGATCTTCTTCCCTAACTCTTTCTCGACCAAAGCTTTGAACTCACAAAACTTTGTGAAGGTTTGGTACTTCTTCTTCATGAAATAAATCTAGCATTTACAAGAATAGTCATCAATGAAAATCACATAATACCTTTGCTTCATTGTGGATGCCATCGATAATGGTCCACATACATCAGTATGAATTCGCTCTAAGATAGCCTCTGCTCAATTGTCTCGATCATGAAAGGAAGACTTGGTGTACTTTCCCAAGGTACAACCTTTGCATGTGTCAACTTGCTCAAGTTTACCTTTGGGAAGTCCTCTAGATATCTGCTGCATTATCAAAGCCCCATGATGCAAATTGCCCAACCACCTGTGCCATAACTCATCAATGTCTTGGCTTTGCACCAATTCTGCTTTCGTACTCAATGCTGCACAATCATCTACCTCTAGTTTATAGAGATTCTTCACCCGAATCCCCATCCTCTTGGTCTGACCCGTGGCTATGTGTCTTAGGAACACCTTTCCTTTACTGAAGACAACATCATAGCCTTTGTCCTTCTTCACATCTGTCAAGGTGAGAGGAGCTCCATGCTCCCTCTGAAAAGCAACCATGCCCACTCCTGAAACACTATACCTTCCATCGTCACCCATCTCTATGTGCATCTTGAGGTCTTTCTCCTCCAAGGCACTGAATAAAATTTTATCACCGATCATGTGGAATGAGGCTCCACTGTCAAGATACCAAACACAACCCATCATCGATGATACCATGCATGCGATTAGGGTAAAGTCCATTTCAAACTGAGAGACTAATGCCTCACCTTCCGATCCTTCCTAGGATACCTTCTTGGACTTCTTCGACGGGAAATTAGTCTCATAATGTCCCATCTCATGATAATTAAAGCATCTCACTTTAGACTTGTCTTCCCTCCATGAGAAGAATTTGATTTGGAATGGGATGCCTTCCCCTTCCGTTTCCTTTCCTTACTTGCTAAGGCCAGGTTTTCTTCATCATCATCCTTGGATGAAGAACCATCTCGTGTGTTCCTCCTGATCTCCTCTTGCATCAGGTCCGACCACAGTCGTTCCCAATTTGACAGTTTCTCCCTTCCATTCACAAAGTCCTGGTAGCTATTCCAACTCTTTGGAAGGCCAAGGAGAGCGAGGCTCACCATATCATCATCGATAATAGTTATTCCCACACTACTAAGCTCATCTCTGTAGGTGGTGAGCTTGTTCAGATATGTGGAAATGGTATCGCCCTTCTCCATCTTGATTCTTTGAAGCTTATCCTTGAGCGCCAATTTCCTCTGGTCGCTATTGTTTTGATAGAGGTCCTTTACTGTCTTCCACATTGAAAATGGAGTATCCTTCCCGTGGAGACTCGAGACAATATGGTCTCAAACTCCCTCAAGGATGATCCGTCTCACCTTCGCCACACACTTCTTCCACTTAGCCAACTCTTGTGCATTAGTTGAAGCTATCTTTGGGATTTCTTGATCAATGAAATCCTTCAATCCATTATCTTCTAATACAGCCTCCGTGCGATCTTTCCATGCTATGTAATTCGAGCTACCTTCAAAGGCATACTTGGGTCTTAAGCCATAGAACACCATTGGCCAACCTTGAAGTATGATATGAATTTAATTTGCACCTGCAACCCTGAACTTCAAACTTCAAATTCTCTTCTTCGTCTACTGTTCACAGCTCTGTTACTATGTAGAAAATTTCTACAAATCCAGCTTTGATACCATGTAGAAAATCTGCTATGTAGGTTAACCCGATAATGCAATATATATCAAAGCAGAATATTATAACCTACTTCTACTATCAATTTGCGGAAGCTTAAAGATTGAGTTGAACAATATAACCAGAAGAAGAAGAATCAATGCACAATACACATGAAAATACTTTTGGGAAAGCCTCAACTAAAAACCCCACTATCTGTATTATCATACAAGGTGGAAATACATAAGAATTATACAAAGCCTTAGCTCTCACAGCTATCCAGCTCTCAGTACAATCCTCACAGATGCTCACAGGAAATCTAGGCTTCTCACAAGCCTTCCTCTCTACCCTCCAAGCTCCGATTTCCTTGTGATGTTCCTCTGGGATGATTCACCTTCAACCAAGTGGAAAACCTCTTCTACCCAATGGATGATCACTCTCACACACTGCCAGAACTGCGCAATCCTCAAGGAATGATTCCTTCTACATGCATGAGTTTTCTTTATAAGAAAACACACGCAACTGATAATACACTGTCCTTGTCTTTAATCTCAACTGGGTCTTTCTCAGAATAGACATGCTTGAGTTTTTGATGAGGGAATCTTCAGTTAACAGGAGTACACTAGCTGAGTGCATGCATACATCAACTGACTGTTAACTCTCTATTATTTCCTCAAACAGTTTGGAACTAATTTAACTAGACATAACTCAGTAAACTGAGTTAACTAATTACAACTCAAATATAATTCAATCTTATCTCCTTAATTTAAGACGTATCTCCTTAATTTAAGGGATAACTCTTGCATGACTTCAGAAAGACTTCTAACTTGAATTTCTAGAACTAATTAATTCAAATTGAATTAATTAATTATTTCAAAGTAGTTGTTAAGACTAAATTCGATTTTAATTCACAATTTAATTCAAGGACAAATTAAATTGGAATATTCTTGTTGCCACATTTCAACACAGTTTGGTTGAGTCTTATTAAAAGATTTGCTTATGATTATCTTGTTTTGCAAATTAGGGTAAAGTCTAATTTGACGAATGGTCGATCGATCAAAAGAGAGATATGTTGGTCTTGTCTTGTCGACTGTCTATCTTTCTTCTTTTGATTAGATCAGGTTTAGAGTCCAATTTTATCTTTTTCGAAAGATTGTTTTGTGTGTCAAAATCAATAATTTACAAGATTAGGTATTTCTTGTGAAAAATAATTCTTATGCTAGTTCTAAACAACAATTTAGTTTCTTTATGTTGCTGAAGTGTTCATGAACATTACTTTTTACTGCAAGTGAATTAATAACATTCAATTAAGAAAAAATCATTTTAGTGATTACTGGTTTCTTTTTGCGTTTTGCGAATTTATGAGTGATTGTATGTTTAAAAGAGGAATTTCTTGATTTTTTGTGTTATTGGGTGTTACACAAAAATATCATCACCATGATTATTTGCAGTCAGTATGGGTCTAACATCACTTGTAATGTCCTCCTGAGTAAGTCTAAGATCTCAGCTCTTCAAATCAAGCTTTGGAAATGGGAGAAAGACATTAAAAATCAATGTAACTCTGGTTCCGCACTTTCTCTCATGGTCACCTGCAGTCCCGCACCTTCTGTGTACAAAAGCTACGTCCCTACCTGCTCTGTCCCTAACGGTGTAGGTGCGGACCCCTGTGAAAGTCAAAAGGCACAAGTTTTATCTTAAAAAACTCACTTTGGGTTAATTCTAGAGTTTTCTAGAAGGAATTTTGACGTGGATTGTTCGCTCTGAGGTGGTTCATGCATCCCCAAAGAGAAGGAGCTAATCCCTTGACTAAAGGAGCTATCCCTTTGAAGGAGGGCTTTATCCCTTTGAAGGAGGACCTAGTAACTTCCCTCCATTGCACTATAAATACAGGCATTGGGGTGAGGATTAGAGAGGTTAGAAGCTAAAAATTTTGAGGGTAAATGCTGGTGAAATTAAGACTTCCTAGTTGAGCTTAAGAGGAGAGATCACATACCTTTTTGGCTTCATTGGGGAGTGAGTGAAACTTGTCAAAGTAGAGGAGACTTCTTGTTGGACCCTGGGAGGAGCTTGTACAGCATCAAGGCAAAGGTTGTAAGGTTCTTCTTCTTTTGAATGAATACAATCAAACTCATTTTTCTCAACAAGTATCTTATGTTATTTGTTTCATGGACTCCTTGACTTTCATGTTAAATATGTTTTATGCAATTGGTTTTTCAGGTGATATTTAATTTGTTTGCCTTGTTTGTGTTTGCGGATTCGCGAAAAGGAGCTCATTGGAATCAAAGGAGCGAGGGCATCCACAAGCTTGCGTTGGACCAAAGGTAGGCCCTAAAAACACTTGTTTGCTATTGTTTATTAAAGCATATTTAGGGAAAGATAGTGTCTGGTTGGTTTGCTTGTCATTAGGTCTTCTTTAGATTCTAGGAAGGTCTATCTTGTCCGCAAGATCGACTCATTCCGTGCGACAAAATGGCGACTCCGCTGGGGACTTGATTGTTTTCCTTGTTTATACTTTGACCTGAGAAACTGTATTTCTGTTTCTGTTTTTGACTTGATGATTATGGGATTGGGTGAATTTAGTTAATTTTGAGTCAGTTTGTATTTTTCATAGTTTTGGGAGAAGTACGCACCCTCTGAGTTAAGCACAGTTGGTACCTGTACGCACTTTTTCTTTGTACACAGAGCGTGAACGCACCTGTGTAAACAGGCTGCCTACGTACCCTGTCAAAAATTTGAGAAATTTTAAATTTTTCTCTTTTTTATCAGTTTAGAATTTGTTTATAGGTTTTAGCCATTGCCCAGACCTGCTTGTTCCCTGTCAAAAACTTTCCTTGGTTTAATTTCATTAGTGTTAGGGTTTTAGGTGGAATTCCTAAGAGTTTTTCTTGTTGGGCTTGTTTTTCATTTTTGGTTGTGTAGTGGCTCTGAGCTTAGAAGCTGTAGGGACCTCAGATCACATTGGTGTCTACCAGCCTTCTTATGAGTCTGACTATTTATGAAATCTCCCCTTGTTGAGGAATCCGCTTTGTGTTTTCTCATTTCAAAATTTCGAAAAACTTGTATTTGAAAGTTTGGATTTTTCATTTTTAAAAAGAAAACGAAAGATTGGTTGTTTTTTGACTAATTGTGATTCTGCATAAATTAGTCCTTAGCTCACATTTAGCTAAGTAAAACATCCTCAAAAGGACACTTTGTAAGCTTTAACTTCAAATAGGTTTTTGTAGTTTGTAGAACTCAAGATTAGTCATTTTCATAGTTTTGAGTGTCTTATGAAAAATAAAAATAAAATCTCTTTTGGAAAAAGTTTGTTTTGTAGTGGTTGAGTGCTTTGAAAAGAAAAGGGAAATTTTTGTGAAATAACTAGTTGCTCGTTTTGAGTGCTTTGGAAAGGAAAAAGCTCTTCTTTTAATTTGTTTAATTGAGAAAGATTTGTGTTTACAAAGTATTTGCATTCTCAAACTCTTTCTTAGTTTAGAAGTTCATCGAAGAGAAAAGATTGTTTAAATCATCTTAGGTGCATCTTTTTAGTGATTTCGAGTCGAGTCTTTACACCACGAGTTTCATCTCCGCAATCTCTTGACTTAAACAACAACCACTAAAATTAACGCTTAAAATAAAATTCACCTAGTAACATTTTATTTCTAGGGCTATGATACACCAACTTAGCTTAGGCTAGTGTCTTTGAGTAGGAGAGTAATTAACTCTCCAAGACAGTAAAAACAAACAAGTCGCTGTATCTTGTGGTAGGAAGAAATCCAATTGTTGCATTTATGCTCTGGGAAAGCTCCTCTTAAAGGAGAAGCACGAGATCATTTCCGAACCAGTGTGGGAATCAATCCTTCCTCATTGGGAACAACGCCAGATATTCACGTATTAAAAACGGTAAACCTCGGATTAACCATTGTCTAGGAGCCTGGGGTCACTTGTTGGTAAACCTTGGATTATGTCAAGGAGCCTTCAAGGGGATTGAGCTTGCTACTCTGCCCTTGCGTGTGTATCGGATCGTAGACTGTTCCCCCAGGTGTATTTGTCTCAGTTGGTAACCTTAGAGGCCATATTCTTTAGGATTCTTCCTAAGGTGACAGTGGTGGGAAGATCCCACTGTACCTGGAGCAGACGTCGGCTAGACTCACTTGGATTTTCTGGGGGGTTCACTTCACTCGAGATGGTTAAGTGGAGGAACTTGGTCCAGTCTATTCATTAAGCAGGTTGCCGGGGTAACTGTTCCAACCGCCATTTCTGTACTGAATTCTGCGACGTTGGATTTCATCACCAACTAGTGTTTTCGGTCCGGAAAGTTACTATTTGTGTGTGTTTGATCTCTAGATTCTTTAGGCATGTGATTCAAATTTGTTTGGTTCTTTAGAGGCTTTAGGTTTTTTTCATTGAGATTTTACTTTGTTTACGTGTGAAGTAGTTAAAAGTTTTTAACTGTGGCTGAATTACCAAGACAGTCCCGTAGACTTCAGGGCTAGTCTCCTGAGTTTGTAACCGTGGCTGATTTATTGAGGAAGTCCCGTAGACTTTGGGGCCAGCCTCCTGAAGAAGTCCCAAGCCAGCTTGAAGGCTTGAAAGTCCTCGTAACTCCTAGTGGTAGTAAAGTTGGGTCACCTGAAGAAGGAGAGTCTTCATTAGTTGTACATCCTGATTACCAAACTCTAGTGACAGGTTACGATCCGCAATCGATTTTAGTTTCTGAACTTGCTGGTAGCTTTTCATCTACTAGTGATATAGGTGAAGAACCTGAGATATCTGAACCTGTTACTCCAACATCGGGTTTTGTCTCTCCAACTTCTAGTGGTCCTGATTCACCTAGGGTAGAAAGAGTAATTACCCAAGATCTTCCTTCTGGACTTATTTCTATTGAAGAACTTGCTCCGGAAGAAGAAGTAGGCATCCCTACCCCTGAAAATCAACCTGTTCTTGATCTAAGGGAGCGTGAATCAATTTTTTACAGTCCGCCTAGGAGTACTACTTGGTATCTTTCTTTGACTAATTATTTGGAAAACCCAGGGTTAAGTTTTTCACCACCTCGTGCTCCTTATCATCCTAGAGGTTTTTATACTCCTGTAAATATGTCAGGTCAGTCGTCCATGTTTACTCAATCGACTGAATCTTTTTTGTACGGCGGTCCTTTTGTTCCCTCTGGGTATCAGTCACTTTCTGGTACTTTTTTGGGAGCATCTCCTCAACCCATTGAGCAAGGGTTATTAACTGGAAGCAATGGGACAAAGCCGTTGAGCGTAGAAGACATTCTCATGATGTCAGGTTCTATTCCCAATTCTCAACCTCAGGGTGGCCAGTTACCGCCTAGGGGGAAACCTCAATTAACGCCTGGGGGCCAACCTCAAGGTACACGATTTGCATATGGGGGGAAACCTCAAGGACAGTGCGTACCTATGGTATAGTACGTTCCTCAAGGTCAACCCCAGACTCAATATGTACCCCAAGGTCAACCTCAGTATCAATTTATCCCTCAAGGTCAACCCGAGTATCAGTACGTGCTTCAAGGGTATCTACCCCAAGGTCAGTACTCGAACCAAGGTTTCCAACCATCCCAAGGTCAATCTTATGTTCAAGGAACAGGAAATGTACCTTTCAATTATCAATCCTACCCTAAACTCGGTTATGGTCCTCAATATTCCCAACCTATTATGGGTCAGTACCCCGGAATGAACATAGTGTGGGATCCATCACAAACCCAACAAGTGTTGCAACCAAGTGTACAGTTGTCATCTCAAACTGGACAACCCTTAGTTTCTGGTACACCCCAGCAACCAATCCAGTCTAACATTCAAACTTCTGTACCTTCGGTATTTTCTCAGTCAGGGCCTACTGCGCCTCGTACTCCATCTCAAACGACTGTTGCAACTGCCGCAACATCTGTTCAATCTACCCCACCTACTTCTGAAGTATCGACAGCTCCGGTTTCTACTATTCCTGTATCTACTCCTCAGACATCTTTACCACCATCTGGATCCACGATTCAAACTACGGTTCAGATGCCTGTAGGACAACTTGGTTTAAGTACGGTTGTCACAAGTCAACCACAATTCACCTATCAACCGTACCAGGGACAGTACCAATTCGGTCCTACTATCCAGCAGCCAGTTTATCAGTATCAACCGTATCCTGGGTACACTTATCAACAACCTCGACAACCCCAGTACGGTCCGATTAATCCTGGTTTTCCGGGAGGATACAATATCCCGAACGCGATTCCTATTCCTAGTTATCTCGGATATCCTCCTCCTGGGGCTGGTATCATGACCCAGAGTTTTAGGGATCCTAATTGGCAGTTACTGTCTATCGCAACTTTGGACTTACCAGACTTGTCACGCCTAATGAACGATCCCATTAATTATCTTCCGTTTTGGCCGCCAATGCCGAATAAGTTGCCCAGTGACATTCCCAAGTTCGAAGGTAAATCAAGAGAGGACCCGTCGAACCATGTGATGAATTACCACCTCTGGTGTGCGTCCAACTCCATCACAGATGATTTGATCCGTCTTAGCCTTTTCCAGCGCACTCTAATTGGTCTCGCGGCCAAGTGGTACATTGAGTTACCGCGAGGCACTTTTTATAATTTTAGTCAGTTAGCTACCTCGTTTTTAACTCATTTCCAGTTGCCAGTCCGATATGACATTGGCACGGAATTGTTAACTTCGCTAAAACAGTCGACATCCACGTACATTTCAGATCATATTCATGAGTGGAGACGTCGACGTCGTTTAGTGAAGGTATTTATTCCGGATCAAATCTTGGCTGAGTGGTTTGTAAAATCTTTGTTGCCAAAGATCACTGAAGATGTTGCTAAAGCCGGAGTGGTTACTGAGGAGCAAGTCATTGCTCAAGCACAATACCTTGACTTAGTTTATACTCAGTCAGGTATGTTACACGAAAAAATCCCCGATCTTCCCAAGTCAAATCAAATCGCTGCAGCTCCTTCGGGATCTCATGCCGCTGATGGTATGATTGGCACGGTTAACACTAAAGGTAAGAAGAAATCCTCCAAGAATTCTTCTCCTATTATAACCTTGCCTGATTCCCCAACAGGAGATTCTTCTGCAGAGATTTCCGCCGATATTCACGTTGTAGAGTCATCTACAGCTAAATCAAAATCCGGTGGGAAGAAGAAAGGAAAGAAGAAGAATAAAACGGACAAAAGTTCAAAGGAGAAACCTGAAAAGGTGGAATCTAATGATGAAAAGCGTAAACCTCGTTATCCATGTCTCATTTGTGACGATGAACATTTTACAAGAGACTGCCCTCATCGTGCAGAGGTTGCGAAGATCGTCAAAGGTTCCCAAACTCGTGCTGTTTTGAAGGATCCATTTCCAAGTCAAGACAACAAAATGATAGGTTCTTCCTCGAGTGCCAATGAAGAACCCATATTGATGATGTCCCATGTTAGGATTGCGACTCGATCGCAAGATTATGGTAGTAAAAGTCTTGTTGATGGCAAAGAATCAGAATCTTCTCGTTCTAATCCATCAACCTCAGCTCCCGGTTCCGATCTACTACAGATCGAGAAACCTAACCCGAACTTGGTAATCAAACCGCCCGCCAAGGGTATACTTCGAAAGTCAGCTTTCAATCCACATGCGAGAGCGGCTCAGAACTATAACATTGTTGAGGATTTAGCTGTTTCACCCTCGGCAATGTCGGCTTTGGAAGTGCTGCAATCATGTCCAGCACAACGTAAATTACTTTTGTCGGCTATAGGAGCTGTTGACGTTCAGGACCCGAACCTAATAATTTTCGATCTAGAAAATAGTACACCGCACCTCCCTCATCAAATGGCTTTCCAGATCCTAGTGATAGTAAAAAACAGGCCTATTCATCGGACTATAATTGATGAGGGAGCCTCAACGTGCATTATGTCGATACAGTGTTGGAGATCACTTGGTTCTCCTTCACTAAATCAATCCCCGACGATTCTTAAGGCCTTTGATGGCCGTGGGTTTCATCCTTTTGGCATTCTACAGGATTTTCCTATAGGGGTTGAAGGAAGAACCGTTAGTCTAGATGTGGAGGTGGTTGATGCCCCTCTAGACTACAACCTTCTCTTGGGTCGAAGTTGGTCTTACGCTATGACAGCGGTCGTTTCATCGCTCTTTCGAGTAATAAAGTTTCCACATAATGGAAAGATCGTAATAATAGACCAGCTGGCTTACTTTTCATCCGACCCAGCCTCTTCGGAGAGTATTCAGCATGTTGGTAAAATGACTATCCCATATAAGGATGTTGGAGTAGGATTAGTTAAAGATGCCGGTTTACTGGGAACTTTTCCTTTTCCTCCAATCAACGCATCATCTTCATTTGCAACTATTCATATGATCACATCAGACACCATTATTTATGATCATCCTTGGATCATCCCTTCTGAATCTGAGATAGACTCATTTGGTAATTCCATGCCTTTGAGTCCATATGAAATTGCCTATGAAGCCGTGCAGTCTTTTGCCGACCTGGGTTCAACCGAAATTGACTTAATGAATGTGGTCCGTGAGGAATCACTTTTCACATCAACCTCGGATTTAACTACGTTTTCTGAACTTGTTCACTCTGATGAGAAAATTCGTGAAATCCTATGTGTAGATGATTTACCATGGGAAGATCTCCATCACAGATCTTCGTTTTTACCTGAGGATGATCATTTTGAAAATGATTTCTCATCAATTTTTACAACTGAATATGTCAAGGAACCTCAGAATCCAATGAAACATCCCGATTCAGAGTTAAATTTGGGAAACATCTCTCGAACTATTCCTATTGACATTTCGGTTAAGCCTGGAATCGTTGAAAATATTCATATAGGTGCCTCGTGTACAGATGACGAAATTCAATTATATAAGGCCCTATTTCAAGAATTCCGTGACGTGTTTGCCTAGTCCTATGAGGAAATGCTAGGAATTGATCCCGCGATTGTTGTTCATGAGATCAAGACTTACCCGGACGCTAAACCCGTCCGACAACGTTTGTGTCAGATTCACCGACGAAAAGCTGCTGCAATTAAAGCAGAAGTTGAAAAACTGTTGAAAGCAGGTTTCATTTATCCGATCCCGTTAACGGATTGGGTATCGAATATTGTTTCGGTTAACAAAAAGCAGGGAACAATAAGAATATGCATCGATTATAGGGACATTAATCGAGCCTGTCCGAAGGACAATTACCCAACTCCCTATATCGATCAAATCATTGATGATTGTGCCGGCAGCGAAATATTTTCCTTTATGGACGGTTTTTCCGGATACAATCAAATCAACATTCTACCTGCCGATCAACCAAAAACGGCTTTCATTTGTCCATGGGGGACATTTGCTTATTTCAAATTGCCTTTTGGGCTTAATAATGCCGGAGCAACTTTTCAAAGGGCGATGTCTTATGCGTTTCATGACATCAAACACATTGTGCAACCGTATCTCGATGATTTGCCTGCTCACTCTTTACATCGAGCTGATCACCTTGTCCATTTACGAGCAATCTTTATGAGGTGTAGGCATTATCGTATTCGGTTGAACCCACAAAAATGTATCTTCTGTATAGCAACGAGTTGATTGCTGGGATTTGTAGTTTCGAAAACCGGCATTCGCGTTGATCCCTCAAAGTTCGAAGCTATCATCAAATTGCCTCCTCCTTCGAGTCTTCGCCAACTCCAAAGTTTGCAGGGGAAAGCATACTTTTTACGATGATTCATTCCTAACTACGCCGAGGTTACAAAGGGTTTTACCCGGTTGTTGAAGAAAAGCACTCAATTCTCTTGGGATGAGATAGCTCAGAAATCTTTTGATGCACTCAAACACGCGTTGACCCATGCACCGTTGTTGCATCCTCCCAACTGCAACCAAGATTACTTCTTGTATCTCGCCGCCTCCCATTCCACCATTGGAATGGTCTTAGTTCAGGAAGATGAATTCGGAACGGAACATGTGATATATTACCTTAGTCGAACATTAAATCCAACTGAGCTAAAATACTCACATGTGGAGAAATTGGCATTGGCAGCCGTTCAAGCTGTCCAACGTTTTCGTCACTACATTTTACTACGTAAAACTACGGTAATTTCGGATTGCAACCCTATGATCTACATTTTGACCAAGCAATTGCTAGGGGGAAAGTACTCTAAATGGATCGTTATCCTGCAGGAGTTCGACTTGGAGTTTGAGAAATCTAAGTCTAAGAAATCTTTAGTTTTTGCGGAGTTAACGTGTGACTTCCCGCGTGCTAAAAAGGAAACTGTGGCAGAGGAGCCATTTGCGGACGAATCTTTGTTTCTAATCAGCACTTTAGATCCGCGGTATGGGGATATCATCGTCTATCTCCAGACCCAATCCTTTCAGCTAGAAATTTCAAGGTTGGAACGTCGGAAAATTCGATTCCAGTCCTAACAATTCAAAATTATTGGAGATACTCTTTATCGCCGTGGGGCAGACTCTATTTTTCGACGTTGCTTAACTCACGAAGAGGCTGAAAGGGTTCTAAATGACTGTCACTCTGGAGCGTGTGGCGGTCATATGTATGGGTATGCCACAGCCCAAAAGATATTGCACGCTGGCTATTTCTGGCCGTCCTTGTTTAAATATTGTATTACGGCGGTTCGAAAATGCCACAACTGCCAGATTTTTGATCGTAAGATGCGCGCTCCACCTGCTCCTCTCCACCCTATAATTGTCGTTGGTCCTTTTGCCAAATGGGGTATCGATTTTATTACATATAACCCTCACTCGGCTGGGGGGCATGCGTATATCATCCTTGCGGTAGATTATTTTACTAAGTGGGCCGAGGCGATGCCTACATTCGAGGCAGATGGCAAAACAACTACAATTTTCGTGTTCAATCATATAATTGCTAGGTTTGGTGTCCCACAAGTGATAATCACTGATCATGGGCGTCATTTTCGAAAAGTTATGATGACCGAACTTACAGGCCAGCTTGGTTTACGTCACGATAGTTCAACCCCTTATTATCCACAAGCGAATGGTCTGGTTGAATCCATCAACAAAGTTTTAGTTATCATGATCCGACGAATCATTGGGATTCATCGGTCGAATTGGCACAACATGCTATTTTCAGCGCTTTGGGCGTACCGAACTTCAGTAAAAACATCAACAGGGTTCACTCCTTTCCAACTAGTCTATGGTTTGGAAGTTGTGTTACCCATTGAATGCGAAATCCCGTCACTGCAAATGGCCATCGAGTTACTTCCAACCACTTCCGAAGAGGAAAATCGTTTGTTATACTTAGCTCAATTAGATGAGAATCGACGTGATGCTGCATTGGCAATCGAGACTCACGCAAAACGTATGAAAGCTCAGTATGATCGAGATGTGACCCCTCGAAATTTTTCGGAAGGAGACCTAGTGTTATTATATGATCAAGCCAATGATAAATTAGGCGCTGGAAAATTCGTTCCTATGTGGCATGGTCCCTATATTGTCAAGCGAAAGCTAGCAAAAGGGGCCTATGAATTAGTAGACTTTAACGAGGACTCTTTAGGTAAACCCATAAATGGTCTTTACCTGAAGAGGTATTATGCTTAAAAGAATGGGTATGGAGATTTTTTAGTTAGGTTAGTTTTTCCTTCTAGCTAGTGTGTTTTAGTTTAAAAAGTGTGCTTAGCTTAGAGAGTGTTTTTCCGTCATTATTCCTGCTTATCTTGGTTTTACTCTTGATATTGCAGATGTCGATGCCTCTCCAAACATACATTGGATTTGCTGATGGTGCTTGTCATAATACACGGAACATCTCTTCCGCAGCTTGGGTTATCTATTCGCCCTCTGACGAGTTAGTTTCTATGCATGGGGTAAGCCTCGGTCAAACAACAAAAAAAATTGCAGAGTATAGTGCAGTGATTGAGTTATTATCTGAATCTATTTCATTTGGGATTCGGAGTTTGATAGTGAGGTTAGATTCTGAACTCGTTGTATTACAGCTTAATAGAGTGTATGCCATCAGAAATCCAGTGTTATTGAGATTATTCTTGAGAGTGCGTCTCTTGGAACGTGAATTTGATTACATTGAATATCAGCATATTCCAAGGTCTTTAAATACATTAGCAGATGCAATTGCTTCTCGAATGTTAAATAGACATTTGCAATAATCATACATGTAAATTTAAAACCATTTCATAACATGATTTACAAGATAAGCCAGTAATAGTGATATATATAGGAGTGTGTCAAAAAATACATCATCCTCGATCATAGGTTGAAAAACACCTTATGATCGGCAAAAATGATAGGTACAAAAAACAAAAATGTCACATGTGCCCACAATAGGCGATCATCCTATCACTGGTGATGATCTCTATAAGAAACCACTGCCCGGGCCACCTTGCAAAGGAACCTCCTAAAAGGTTCTGGGACTCCAATCACATAGCGCTGAAGTCGACGAGGAATGTCGTCTATAGTTGTCTCAGGAATATCCCCTGTCAAGCGCTCAAGATGACCCTCCAACTCGGCCAAAACCTCTGCTGATTCGTCCTGTGGGGTTGGCGCGGGTGCAACTGGTTGCCTCCTCTCGAAAAGCCGGAGAGCGGCTGGTCGCTGTGGACCCACATCTGCATTTGAAATTTTTACTATCAGTTTTGAGACGATGGAAAAAAAAAAAAAAATTAAAATAGGAAAAAGTTGAAAACGATTTTACTTGACTCATCCCACTACTCTTCTGGTGGAAGAGCCATGTCTGGGTCACCACGAAAATCTATCCCAGCGTAAGGGAAATCCTGAATGGAAAAGACCTGGTTTTCCAACCATTGGAATACTCAGGTTTGAACCGAGCAACCTCTGTCCTCTCGTCCGGGTGACGAGCCATGATTGCGACCCATCGCATCAGTTTGGGCTCTCGAGGAAGCCCAGCTCCAACAGTAAGGTGCTGTGGGATCAGCATAGGAACCCTCTCCAGGCCAAAACTCACGACCAAAGCCCCATAACCAAAGGTCTTTAGTCGTCCGCTCTTGGCCCTGGTCAGTTTGCCTTTCACATTGGCCAGCACAGCATTGCACCGGTTGAATATGGTGCCTCGAAAGCAATCAACTGCCATACGCATCTGGGATCCGGTGGCAATATGTAATGCGGCAGCTCCGCAAAGTCTGGTGAAGGTAAACGCAATCACCATGAGTTCAGGATGGGATATGGTCTTTATGTCTATCCCTTTGTCTCTAGCCCGGCTGTTGCAGTACTCTAGCCGGAGGCTATCGACAGACTGGCCACGTGGCCTAGTCCTGTGCAGAGTCAAGTCTTCCCCTCTCTTAGGCAAACTAGTCAAGAAATAAATGTCCGTCGGCTCGATTTCGAGCCGGTGGCCGCCAATGAAAAAGCACTGGTCCTGTATGCTCCATCTGTCAACCAACCACTGTAAGAAATCCACCTGAGCCCTAATGCCAGGAATGGTCCAGAATTTGTACAGTCCGCACGTCCTCAAAGCATCAAGTGAAGGCTGATGATTCCATGCGGCAGCATCCACGTCCTCATGCTCTCGTTCACGCCAATCTAGCATGATGTACTCTCTGCATCAAGTATAAAGATTAATTAAATTGCTAGAAAACATTTTGATTGGTCCATTTTTGAGAATTTTTGGGTTCAAAACCCTTGCGGCGGGGTACGCACCCTCCGAGTTAGACACAGTGCGTGGGTCTGCACTTTGTCTACATGGAAGGTGCGGACCCTGAGCTTTTTCCCAATGGAGAAAAATTCGGGGTCCGCGGGTCCACAATGGTAAACCTGCAAACCCTCGCGCGCGGTTTTTGCGCCTAAAAACCCTCCCAAAAAATGAAATGAAGGACTAAAACAAAAAACTAAATGGATGGAAATGAAGAGTAGGATCATGTGGATTACCTGGAGAAGACGACGCTCGATTCCGACGGTTGGATTTTCCAAAATCTTCACGGGAAGTTTTCTAAGCAAAAGCACTATTTTCTTACCCGAACTCAAACGGTAAAAATGAATCGACAAAGGCCCTTTTTATAAGTTTTTTGAGTAAATAAATCGCAAATTTGTTTATGTTTCACTTTGAAAAGGTATTTTGTGACGCTTTTATCTATTTCAAACAGGTATGAGTAATGTTTGTGTTTTTGTGCAGAATAAAGGATTGTTCAGGCGAAATCTATCATTTTCGACAGAAAAACATGTAGAGTCATCTTTAAGCTCTTTTCTGACTCCTAAAACATGAAAATATTGCCGAGTGTTTCTTTTAAACTCGTTAAAATGGAATTAAAAGACGGTCCACTTACATCTCTTTTTCCGACCGTAAAAACGTGAAAAGATTTCCGGATTTTTGTCGTTTCGAATTCGATATTGGTTATAAAACGACGTGTCATTGATCGCTTTTTTACTTTTTTGGGTCAAGGGCACTAATAACGAAAAGTACTCCTTGGTCGTAAAAGATCAAGCAGTTCTCTCAAGTATTATTTTATACTTTTTCGGGCTTGGGAGACACAAATTTACGAAAAAGGTCAACCCTGGAGTCTTCTTAAGTTTTTTCAGACTCTCTAAAATTGAAAAACGCCGAGTTTCTCCTATACTGGACTCGTTAAAATTTCACAGTAAAGGACCTGTTCAATTACAAATAGGAACGAACCACTCCTTCTTAGGGTTCGAATTTAAACTAAGTTGGACTCATCCGAAGGATGAGCTTATAATCAAGCAAATGTTATCCTCCTCAAGCTTGTCAAAAATAAAGAGGTACTTGCCAGAAATGGTGGGGGAAAAGAGAGAAAAATGAATCTGTTTGTCATACTTTGTAACCACTCTTGAACACGACACTTTTATTCACCTGGGTTGGGAAATCCTTTTCCTAACAGTTGATCAAACCACATTGAAATTATTCAGCTGGTTTCTGGGTATTAACTTTGAGTCAATTGTCACCAAGCCATCTGTCGTGTCGTTATGTGTTCAAGAGGTCACTGCCAATAAGCCATTCATCTGCAAAATATCTGTCATCCATCTTGACCATCCCTGAGTCAGTCCTTGCAACTAAATTTCTTCAACTTGATCTATGATTTCGTGTTGTGGGCTTCCCTACGACGGATCGCTTTCTATCAACATCAACTCATTATCTAGAAAGATGATCTAGGAATCGTCAGTACCTTGAGATCTGCATGCCTCAATGGCGGGTTTCTCGCCTTTGACGACAGTTTACATCATTGACTTTCGATCGAAGGATTCCGTGATATGTTCGACATCAACACATTTACTCACATCTCATGGATTGTACTGGGTACTTTGAGAGCCATTGACATCACTGGTGGTTTCTCTCACACTTGTTAACAGTTTACATCATTGACTGGTAATCAAGTGGTTTCTACCATGTTCGACATCAACACGTTTATACGCATGGATAGAATCATACTATTTCGGGAAGTAGAAATGAAGACCCTGGATCTAGTTTCCACCATCCAGGTTGCGAGGAATTTTGTATTCATTATGTTGTGGACTATTCATAAACAGATGGCTGCGCCCATACTGTGTTCACATGAGTCTATACTTGTGATGTTTTACAAGATCATTCCTACATCAGAGCAGTAGATAGTTTTCTAGTTAGTTTTGGTCTGAGTATGGGAATGCCTACCTCAGCGATGATATGATCTCATACATATATCTTGCATTGAATGTTTTTACAGGTTCCGACCAGGCTCTCCACAAGATGATCCTCGAAATGATAAAGTACTTCACTCTTTCTATATGATAAATGAAATCCTCATCTACTACAAACTTCGCACTTTAGGGGGCAATCTGTTACAAAAAAATATCGTCACCATGATTATTTGCAGTCAATATGGGTCTATCATCACTTGTACTGTCCTCCTCAGTAAGTTTAAGACCTCAGCTCTTCAAATCAAGCTTTGGAAATGGGAGAAAGACATTAAAAATCAATGTAACTCTGGTTCCGCACTTTCTCTCATGGTCACCTGCGGTCCCGCACCTTCTGTGTACAAAAGCTGCGTACCTACCCGCTCTGTCCCTAACGGTGTAGGTGTGGACCCCTGTGAAAGTCAAAAGGCGCAAGTTTTATCTTAAAAAACTCACTTTGGGTTAATTCTAGAGTTTTCTAGAAGGAATTTTGACGTGGATTGTTCGCTCTGAGGTGGTTCATGCATCCCAAAAGAGAAGGAGCTAATCCCTTGACTAAAGGAGCTATCCCTTTGAAGGAGGACCTAGTAACTTCCCTCCATTGCACTATAAATACAGGCATTGGGGTGAGGACTAGAGAGGTTAGAAGCTGAACATTTTGAGGGTAAATGCTGGTGAAATTAAGATTTCCTAGTTGAGCTTAAGAGGAGAGATCACATACCTTTTTGGCTTCATTGGGGAGTGAGTGAAACTTGTCAAAGTAGAGGAGACTTCTTGTTGGACCCTGGGAGGAGCTTGTACAGCGTCAAGGCAAAGGTTGTAAGGTTCTTCTTCTTTTGAATGAATACAATCAAACTCATTTTTCTCAACAAGTATCTTATGTTATTTGTTTCATGGACTCCTTGACTTTCATGTTAAATATGTTTTATGCAATTGGTTTCTCAGGTGCTATTTAATTTGTTTGCCTTGTTTGTGTTTGCAGATTCACGAAAAGGAGCTCATTGGAATCAAAAGAGCGAGGGCATCCACAAGCTTGCGTTGGACCAAAGGTAGGCCCTAAAAACACTTGTTTGCTAATGTTTATTAAAGCATATTTAGGGAAAGATAGTGTCTGGTTGGTTTGCTTTTCATTAGGTCTTCTTTAGATTCTAGGAAGGTCTATCTTGTCCACAAGATCGACTCATTCCGTGCGACATTGGGCAAAGTGAAAATTTGAAATTATTTTCAATATTTGGGTGATTAAAAATTGGATATCTGCATTTTAGGAAAAGGGATATAGTGGGATTTAGAGTTTTTGTTTACATTTCCATTGAAAAATTGAAAGACTCTTTGCTTACTTTAGATAACTTTTCATTGAAACAAAAATATTACATTTTCATTTTCTACTGCATTAGGATTTACGTCAAGTCATAATTTCATCATTTTCACATCCATTACCTTTGAGTAAATAAAAACTCTTAAAATCAATGCTAATAAAAATCAATCTAGAATTTATTTTTTTTTATTTTTTTAGGGCTCTTTTGCACCTATAATAGATTAGCTTTTAAGACTTTGGAATAGGGAAGTGAGTTAAATTTCCAAAGCTGTAAACAAAAATTATTATCTTGTGATAGGGAGAAAAATCCATTTACTGCAATTTTTCTCTGGGAAGTTCCTCTTGCAAAGTAGTCAAGCACGAGATCATATTAGACTCAATGAAGTGATCGAACCCACTTCATTAGCTACGGTAGAGTGATTTACACATACTAAAAATGGCGCAGAAAGGTACTTGGGAGTCACTTAGAAGTAAACCTCAGATTAACCATGTTGAGGAACTTCCATGGGGGTTGTGCTTTGTTACTCTGCCCTTGCATGTACGTCTGATCTATGACTGTCCCCCCAGGTTAAATTATTTTATGTGGTAACATTAGTGACCATATTCTTATGGATTTTACTCGAGGTGACGGTGGAGGGAAAGTCTTTGTTATACCTAGAATAAACATTGACTAAACTCACTTGGAAATTTTTGGAGGGTATTCTTCATTCGAGATGGCATAAATGAAGTTTACTTGCACTGAATTGTGTACATTAAGCAAGTTGTTGACGTAATTGGTTCAAGCTGCTCTATCTATAGCCACTTTTCACTTTGATTTCTGCGACATTGGATTTCATCACCAACTAGTGATTTCGCTGTGAAAAGCTTGTTTGCATGGTTTGAATCCTTAGATTTTTTAGCGTGTGTTAATTGTTTGTTTTTACTTTTTAGAGACCTTAGGATTGGATTGTGAATATTGTTTGATTTTGTAATAAAATTTCATCCTGGCTAAATCACCAAGGCAATCACGTAGAATGCAAGGTAAACCCCTTGAATACACACCTAGTCAATTGGAAAAGATAAAAACTGAAAGGTCAAAGTCAACAGGATATAGAGCCTCAGCAAAACCTGAAACATCGATAATTTTATAATTTGAGACAATAGAAACCGAAGTGAATCCAACACAAGAAGTAGAATTTGGTTTATTTCATTATGACCCAAAGATTATCAAAGTAGTTTAAACTGAATCTGATACTGGTGAGGTTTCAGACACTGAACTAACCAAACCAGAAATAGAAAAACCTAAGTCTGAAGTTTCTCAACCTGAATCACCTTCGGATGTTATATCTCCTACTCCTGATCCACCTTCACCTCGAAGGAAGTTGATAATTACAACTGAATTTCCTCTTGGGTTAATCAACATTGAAGATATTTCCAGAAATGAAGAGGTAGAAACACCTCATTATTTATTTACCGATGGTGAATATTTTTGACCTAAGATTTCCTTTCTCTCCTTTCTGACCTGACCCTTGGTATTCTACCACTTTGACCTTTTTAGGTCATAATTGGTCACCGCCACACGTTCCTTTTTATTCACCAGGAAGAACCATGTCTGAAATTCCTATTGGGAGCCAATCCATTGATTCATTTATGTTTACTAGATCTTCAAAATCATTATTGTATGGTGGTCCATAAGTTCCTCCTGAATACCAGTCACTTACTGGGACTTTTTCAAGAGCATCTTCTTCTCCTCAACCTTATGCTTGGTCATCTGGTTTATCTACATCTATTCTTCAAAGCATGACATCCATGCTTGAAGTGCCTGTGGCATCAACCCAACAAATTAACATGGTATTTGGTAACTTAGTTAACCCTTAAGTAACCCAAATTGGTGTTTATTACCCACATGGGGGGAAACCACTTTATCCTCCACCTAGAGGACAACCTGTTGTCGGATCTTATCCTACGGTTGGGGGTAAACATTTTACTAGAACTTATGGTCAGATACCTCATCCCATTCCAGGTCAACTTGTTGTAACTCAACCTTTGCTTGGTACTCCTTACCATGGGATGAACACTATTTGGAACTATGCTTTTAATCAATAATTTAGTCTAGTTGCTCCACAAGTGCCACTTTATCAACCTGTTCAACCTACTGGACAACCTATTCCAAGTATTGTCATACCTATCCAACATGCTGTTCAGGGGATTCCACAAATAGTTGTCCAACAAATTGTCCAAGGAATTCCATAAACACCTGTTTAGAGTGCACCTCAAATACCTGTTTCGCAGGAAGTTCCAATTTCCCATCAGACACCTATCCTAGGAGTATCGAAAACGATAGTTCCAGTTACCCCTTAAATATCTATTCCTCCAACTACTCATACAATCCCTCGGGATTTTGGTTATCAAACTGGTCCTACAGTCCAGTCTATACCATAGATGCCTATGAGACAACATACTATAGGAATAATGAAAACACCTTTTCAAGGTCAAGCTCATCAGGTTCCACCTTTTCAAGGACAAGCTTTTCAAATTCCACCTTTCCAAGGTCAAAATTTCCAAAACCTGCCTTTTTAAGGTCAATTTATTCAAAGTAAACCTGTTCAAAGTCAATTTGTTTAGGGTCAACCTTTGCAAGCTCAAACTGTATAGGGGAAATATTAATTAGGTCAAATTGATCAAGCTCAACCTTCCCAGAGTCAACCATATATGGTCATACTTATCAAGTCCCTGTTCAACCTCAACCTAGTTTGATTCACCCTGGTTACCCTAGTGGAATCCAAATTCCAACCACACAAGCTATTCCAAGATATCCTGGGTATCCTCCTCCAGGGGTTGATCTTAACCCATAAGGTTATCAAACTTTACCGCAAGACCCTAACCGATAATTATCGTTTATTGCAACCCTAGATTTACCTGGTTTTTCTCGATTAATGAACCATCCCATTTATTATTATCCTTATTTGCTGATGATTCCTACCAAGTTACCGAGTGACATACCTAAATTTGAAGGCAAATCAAGAGAATACCCATCCAATCATGTGATGACATATCATCTTTAGTGTGCATACTATTCTTTAATCGATGATTTTATCTATCTTTGCCTTTTCCAATGAAATTCGACCGGTTTGGAAGCCAAATGGTACATTGAGCTACCTCGCACCTCTTTCCATAACTCACCCATAACTTTAACTCTCTAGCAACATCGTTTATCCGATTTCCAGCTATCAATTCGATACGATACTGGTACTGAACTATTTACTTCCTTAAATAATCAAAATCGACTCACATTTTCGATCATATACCTGAATGGAGACGTAGAAGTCAGTTAGTCAAAGTTTTTATTCTAGATCAAATTTTAGCTGAATGGTTTACGAAGTCACTTCTTCCCATTATTACCGAGGATGTTTTGAAGGGAGGTTTCATCATGAAAGAGAAGGTAATTTCTCGTGCCTAGTATGTAGACTTAGTCTACACCCAAGCTGACACCTTGTAAGAGAAAATCCTGTATTTACCACACCCTACAAATGATCCAATAGTTATGAATCCTACTGTGATCTAATGTTGCTGATTGTACAATAGGTTTTGTTAGCCAAAAATCCAAGGGGAAAAAGAAAAATTCTAAAAGTACTCAGACATTGGCCATACAATATTCACTCGCTGAAAGCCTTTCTCTAGAAGTTATTTCCGAAATTAATTTCATAGAATCATTTACCAGTAAGAGTCAATTAAACAGAGGTAAAAATAAGGGGAAAGGTAAATCGAAACAAAATGCTTCTTCGAAAGAGAATCCCACTAAACTGAACCTACTAACGAGAAATGAAAACCTTGCTATCCTTGCCTTATTTGCAATGAGGATCAATATACAAAGGAATCCCACATTAGGTATAGGTTTCCAAATTCATTACAGGTTCTCTAATTCCCACTGTCTTGAAGAATCCATTTGCTTCTCAAGATAGCAAAATGGTTTCTCATAACACATCTTTCTCTTCCATATCGTAAGATATCATGATGATGTCTTCACATCAATTTATGGTAGCTATGAGATCAAAAGATTATGGATCTAAGGGTCTTGTAGAAAATGGAAATGAGGCTAGCTCATCTGGTCAACCTTCCAGTTCAATTCCTCCTCCTCCTTCTGAACCATTACAGATCGAGAAACTAAATCCTAACATGATGATTCGACCACCTCCTAAAGGTGTGCTTTGAAAATTAGCTTTCAACCCACATGCTAGAGATGCACAAAATTACAACATTGTTGAAGACCTAGCTATGTCTCCTTCCGTATTTCAGCTCTGGAAGTGTTGCGAAGATGCCCAACATAATGAAATATTTTATTGTTAGCCATTGGAGCTATTGATCTGCAAGATTCTAATCTAATTATATTTGATCTTTAGATTCATATACCGAGACTTCCTCATCAACTAGTGTTCTAGATTTCAATTTTGTTAAAACCAAACGAGTGTTTCACATAGTTGTTGACGAAGGAGCTTCTACGTGTATTATGTCGATTTCTTGTTGGAAATATTTAATAGGTTCTCTAATCATAAATCAATCACCTACCACTCTGAAAAAAATTGATGGAAAAGGTTTTCGTTCTTATGGAATCCTAAATGATCTGCCCATAGAGCTAAAGGGTAAAATGGTCGCAATTGAGGCTGAATTTGTTGATGCTCATCTTGATTACAACCTTGTGATTGGTAGAAGTTGGACCTATGCTATGTTAGCAGTGGTCTCATCGCTTTTTCAAATGATACAATTTCCTCACAAAGGGAAAATTGTCAAAGTAGACCAGTTGTCTAACTATAATTTAGAACCTATCTCTATGGGTAGCATACCTTTTGTCAGATAAACAAATTCTCCTTATGAGGATATTTGTGTTGGTTTGCTCAAATACTCGTCACTAAGGGTAACCTTTGCACTTTCTCCACCGAAGTTTCCTTCTAATTTTGCTAAGGTTAGCATGATTACTTCAAGCACTATGAAATCTTCTAATCCGTCGATAGTGAATATTGAATTAGCCTCCTATGGCAATGAGATGCCTTTGAGCCCATTTGAATTGGATTATCAGGGAGTTCAATCATTTTTCAACCTATAATCCTATGATATTGATTGAGTGAATATGATTAACAATGATTGTTCTCCTTTTCCTTGGTTAGAACCAGTTTCACTCCCTCATCCTTTTCACTATACATTTCCAATTGACGAAATTATTATGGAGGTAAATCCTTCAGATGAAATGCCACAGAATGATTACCATCACCTTTCATCTTTTCTACCTATCCTTGATAAAATCGAGAATTATTTTTTAACTATTTTTTCGCCCGAGATTGTAGATAGTCCAGAATGACTCATGTTAGTTTTTCAAAGTGAATTAGAAAGGAATTTTTGAAACATATCTACAATGATTACTATTAATATCTAAGGAAAAACAAGAATTATTGAAAATATTCACATAGGTGCCTCATGCTCATTCGAATAAATTCGAACATATAAGGCCCTATTTCAAGAATTTTGTGACATTTTTGCTTGGTACTATGACAAAAGCTAGTAATTGACCCAAGCATTGTTGTGAATGAGATTAAAACTTACTTGGATGCAAAAAATATTAGACAATGATTACGTCGAGTGCATCCATGAAAAGCTATTGCGATTAAAGCTAAGGTCGAGAAACTGCTTAAAGCAAGTTTCATCTACCCAGTTCCCTTGACTGATTAGGTGTCCAATATTGTATCTATTAACAAGAAACATGGAACCATTAGAGTATCTGTCGATTATAGGGATATCAATAAGGCTTGTCCGAAGGACAATTGTCCTACTCCCTATATCGATCAAATCATTGATGATTGTACCAGAAATGACATGTTTTCATTTAAGGATGGATTTCTGGCTACAACCAAATCAACATACTCCTAGCTGATCAACACAAAAATTCATTCATCTACCCATGGGGGACCTTTTCCTATCGGAAACTCCCATTCAATTTGAAGAATATCGGTGAAACTTTCCAATGAGCTATGTCTTATGCATTTCACGATATCAACCATATTGTGCAACCTTATTTGGATGAATTTATAGCTCATTCACTAAGATGGGAAGACCATCCAATGAATTTGAGAGCAATATTTATCAGATGTCATCGTTACCATATTTTCTTGAATCCACACAAGTATGTTTTTTGTGCGCAATCCGGTCGATTTCTAGGATTTGTCATTTCAAAGGAAAGCATTCATGTTGGTCCGCTGAAGGTTGAGGTTATTTTGAATTTGCATTCTCCTTCCAATCTCCACCAACTCCAAAGTATGCAAGGGAAAGTACACTTTCTACGTCGATTCATCCATAATTACACCGAGTTAACTAAAGGTTTTAGTCAACTATTGAAAAACGGAATCTCATTTACCTCAGATGAAGTGGTTCAAAAGGCATTTGATGCACTTAAACATGCGTTGACCCATACACTATTATTCCATCTTCCTGATTATCACCGCGACTACTTTTTATACTTAGATGTATCCGATGTCACTATTGGCATGGTTTTAGTTTAGGAAGATGAATCGAATGAGAGCATGTGATATATTAGTTAAGTAGAAATTTGACCAAAACTGAAGCAAAATATGCACATGTGGAGAAATTGGCCTTGGCAGCCATTCAAGTTGTCCAACATTTTCGTCACTACATTCTATTGTGCAAAACTACTATGATTTCTGATTACAACCCCATGGTTTACATTCTTACTAGATAATTTATAGGGGCAAGTATTCCAAATGGATAGTCATCCTATAGGAATTTGATTTAGAATTCATAAAATACAAATCTAAGAAATCACTAGTATTTGCTGAATTATTATGTGACTTTCCCCATATTGAGATGGAAAACGTGATAGAGGATTCTCTTCCAGACAAATCCCTCTTTCTGATCAATACTTTTAGATCCTTGGTATGGAAATATCATCATTCATCTTCAAACCCAAACATTTCAGCCAAAATTGAGTCGAATTGATTGTCATTGTATCCAGTACCAATCCCAACAATACAATATTGTTGGTGATACACTTTATCATTGTGGTGCCGATTCCATCTTCAGACGATGTTTAACTCACGAGGAAGTCGTAAAGGCATTAAATGACAACCATTTTGGAGATTGTGGCGGTCATATGTCAGGGCTTGCCACTGATCAAAAGATCCTGCACGCGGGCCATTTTTGGCCTTCTATGTTCAAAAGGTGTGTAATTGCAGTCCAAAATTGCCATAATTGTCAAACCTATGATCGAAAAATGCATGCACACCCAACTCCACTTCACCCAATCATTGTTGTCGGTCCTTTTGCTAAATGGGGCATCAATTTCCTTACATGTAACCCTTACTCAGTCGGGGGGCATGGGTACATTATCCTAAAGGTAGATTATTTTACAAAATGGGTTGAGGTGACGCCTACATATAAGTATGATGGTAAAAAAACATCCATTTTCATATTCAATCATGTGATTTCTCAGTTCATAGTTCCACAAGCCATTGTCACGAATAATGGTAGGCATTTTCGAAACTTTATGATGAATGATCTTACCATGAAGCGAGGCTTGTGTCATGACAATTCTACTCTATATTACCCATAGGCAAATGGCCACGTATAAGCCGTTATCAAGGTTTTAACCACCATTATTAAGCGGATTATCAAGAGTCATAAAAAATATTAGCATCTAATGCTTTATTAAACCTTGTGGGCATATCGTACAACAACAAAAACTTTGATTGGTTTTACTCCTTTCCAGCTCGTTTACGACATGGAAGCAGTTTTACCTATTGAATGTGAAATATCATCTTTGAAACTGGAAATTGAATTATTACCAACCACTTCTGCTGAAGAATGTTTCCTATACTTAGGACATCTTGATGAGACTCGCCATGATGCTGCGTTGGCTATCGAGGCCCAAAATAAACGAGTTAAAAAACTTTATGATCAAAATGTCGAACCTCATTCATATACAGAGGGTGATTTAGTCTTGGTCTATGATCAAGAGCACGATAAGTTAGGTAATGGTAAATTCGAGCCCATGTGGCTTGGCCCTTATGTTGTAAAATGTGAGTTGGAAAAAGGGGGCTATGAAATTGTTGATTATGACAGAATTCCTTTCAGAAAGCCCATAAATGATCTTTACCTAAAGGGATACTATGCTTAGATTGTTCGGTGAAATTTTTATATATTGTTGTACCATATTTTATGTGCGGCAATTTTTAGCAGTTTTTTACGATTTTCTGCTACTTCTCTTGTTTATCTCGTGTTACACTTGATTTTAAGATGTCGATGCTCCCTTAAACTTACATTGGCTTCGTTGATGACACTAGTCATAGTACTCAGAATTTATCTTCCGCAACCTGGGTCATTTATTTGCCCACAAATGAGTTAGTTTCTATTCATAGGATATTCCTTGGTCGAACAACAAATAATATCACAAAGTATAGCGCAGTGATTGAGCTATTATCTGATGCCATTTCATTTGGAATAAGTCGATTGATCGTTAGGTTATATTCACAACTCATATTATTACATTTGAATGGTGTTTATTAAATTAGAAGTGTTTTCATGTTAAGAATGTTTTTGCGGGCTCCTAGCTTGGAAAGGGAGTTTGATTATATAGAGTATTAAGATATTCCGAGAAATTTAAACACATTAACTGATGCATTGGCTAATTATGTGTTAAATTGGCATTTGTAAAACATATGTAAAGAAATAAATGCAATATTCATCCATATATTGTAAAATATAGACTGAAATAAAGTAGTATCTTTCATTGGATAAATGTCTATAAAAAATGTGGCTTTACAAAACTATCATCCAAAGACTTGAGGCATTGTGGCCTTTATTTCCGAACATGCCGACACATCATCAAAAAAAAAAACCTAGCCCTCAGACTAGTGACTATGCATGATGATGATCATGGTAGCATACAACAACGCAAGCTACTCATTGTAGCAAGCAGATAATAGGTCCAAGAACCCCCACAACGCGCCTTTGATAGTGGAGAGGCAATTCATCTGTTTTGACATCCAAGATGTCCAAGGTGAACCTATCAAGGTGGTACTCTAAGTCAATCAATGCCTTTGTCACATCCGGGTTCGGCACTACGGGAGCTACTGGATGCTCACCACACCTACTATATCTGCACAATCCTACCGTTTTCATCGGGGCCACATTTGCATGATCATTTCTGACAATATTTTTGGATGCCAAAAAATAACAAAAAATTAAAAAATTAAAAAACAATCAAAGTGGGAAGTTTTACGTACATTGTCCCACTGCATTCTGACAGTGGCATATCTGGATCACCTGTGCAATCCATGCCTGCATATGGAAAACATTCAATCATGATGATTTTATTTTCCAGCCGCTTGAAGAATTCAGGAGTATACCAGATCGTTGGTTCTTCGCCACCTCCGTGTGACCTATTTCAACATGTGAGGGTCCCTAGGTAATCCACTCTCTATAGCTACCTGTGGAGCGAGAAGAGGGATCCTCTCTAGAGAAAATGAGACGATAAAGGCACCATACCCAAAGTTTTTGAGTTTTCTTGTTCTGACTCTAGTTAGTTTCCCTTTCAGATTGGCATCTACAACCTAACTCCAGTAGAATATAGTAGGTTAAAAACACTCTATGAAGGCTTTCATCTAAGCCTTTGTAAAAAAATGTAGAGATGCACTACCGCATAATCGTGCAACAGAGAACCCGATATCTTTCAAAGAAAGCCTTGTTGTGGTTTTAATGTCAATTATCCCATCTTTGAGAGCAACTCCATCAGTACAATGTTGTATCAGATAGGTGTCATTGGTTTCACCACCTCGCCTATGCCCATATAGAGAGATTTCCACCCCATGACGTGGAAGTCCAGTCAATAAGTAAATGTCATCAACATCAATGATGAGCCTATGGTCTCCAATTATGAAGCATTCTTCTTGGACATTCCACTTGCCTACCATCCACTCTAGCAAGTCTAATTGGGTTTCATGCCCAAAATGGTGAAAAACTTGTACAAACCATATTTTGTCAACGCCTCTATGGTATCTAGATGGTTTAGAGCAGTTATATGTTACTCTTCATATTCACGTTCTCTCCATTCCATTTTTGTAGCTTAAAACCCTGCAAATGAACATAAAAGATCATTAGAAACAATCATGGTAAAAATTGGCAAGAAATTTGGGCGTTTTCTATTTTATTTTTTGTGCCCTCGGCGCTGTGCACAACCAATTGTGTTAAATGGTGCAAATGTGTATGGTTATCTCCTTATAAATTGCACACATTGCATTTTTTAGTGTAAAAAACTATGATCGATGTGCACAGGCCTAATATGGGTGAACTATGCACATTGAGGGTGATTTTCAATTTTAAAACCCTCCCCAAAAAATCCAAATCCACAGTGAAATGCTAAATAAAAACCATGAAAATGAAGATCTTGGAGAGATGATTTACCTGGAAAAGATGACTTCCGATTTCATCCAATGGTTTTCCTGAAATATGCCTCTGAAGATTTTGGTGAAAATGACTTCTATCACCCTCACTTGGTGAAAAACACAAATGATAATTTTGTTTTTTACCTTTTTTTTGGGTTTTTATAAGTTTTTAGGCCCATTAAAATAATTTTTTTTCCTATTAACCTTTGAAATCCAAATTTATAATGTTTTTCACTATATTTTTGTGCAGATATAATTATTTTGAGTTCAAGTGTGCAGATCACAGGTTCTGTACAAAGAAGAAAAAGAAAAAAAATAAGAGTGAAACCAGTGATTTATCTTTACACCCTTTTCAGACTCCTTAAACACGAAAAGATCGCTAGTACTTGATTGTTCGAACTCGTAAAAGTAAATGAACAACTGCCTATTCAGTATAAGTTTACCCCTTTTACAAATTGAACTAGACTATTTACGAAAAATGTATATGTTGACTAATCATGGTCAATAAAGTTCTCTCTTGCATTATTTTACCCATTTTTCGGGTTCCAGGGACTAAATTTATGAAAAAGGACATTGTGGAGTTTACTTATGTTCTACTGACTGCATAAAACTGAAAAACACCAAGCTTTACTTTCTCAGGGCTCGTTAAATTTACGTTGAAAGAACTGAACGAGTTTTGTGTGTGTGTGTATTTTCAAACTCTTTAAACATGAAAACAACATTGAGTTATCCCTTCACTGGAATCATAAAACTTAAACAATGTAGGACTCGTTAAGCATGATGAGATTGAACCACTCCTTCCTAGGGTTCCTAAAAAATACATTGAAGGACTCATCCGAAGGATGAGCTTACAGGACAAGCATATGCTATCCTCCACCAGTAATGGTGGGGGAAAAGTGAGAAAGAAATTTTGTTTTGTATTTGTAAGAGGAAGTATGTCACTCTTGAACATGACACTTCGTCAAATTTTGTGTCCAGGTTGGGAAATCCATTTTCCGCTTAGTTGACCATACCTGATTGAAAGTATTCAGTTTGTTTGAGTATTATTTTTGAATCACAATGATGCCAAGTCATCATATCATGTCGCCGATATGTTCAAGATATGTCCAACCTCAGTTAAATTAGTTTTCCAGTCATAGCCTTTAGTTGCATTGACCATCCCTGAGCCAATCCTCGATTACTCTAAACTGTTGTTCTTCAAAAATTGACACAATTTTCGTGTCATAGGCTCTCTTGCGATGGGACACTTCCTATCGACTCCAACTCACTATCTAGGAATTTGATCTAAAAACCTTAAGTACCTTGGAGCTTGTATGCCTTCATGACAGGTTTCTCACCTTCGATGACAGGTTCTCATCATTGACCTTCGATCGAATGATTCTATGAGTGTTCGACATCAACACATCTATTCAAACTTCATTGATTTTTAAGGAAGTACCTTGATAGCCATTGTCGTTATTGGTGGTTTCTCTCGCACTTGTTAACGGTTCACATCATTGACCAGTAATCAAGTGGTTTCTGCCATGCTCGACTACGAGACATTCACTCGCATGGTTAGATTCATATTAAGGATCAAGAGATGGATATCAAGACCTTGGATCTAGTTTCACCCATCCAGGTTGCGTGGAGTTATTAAATATTAATGATTGTAAACATAGATCCATTGATGGTTGCATCCATGCTATGTTGTCTATTGACATGGATCTTCATATGTATTTCCGTACTGGTTCTTTGAGACATTTATACTCTGATTATGGGAATGCGTACCTCAACGATGATTGTATATTGCATTGTAACGTTTGTTTGATTGTTTCAGGTCTCCTAATGCAGTTTGTAACCGAAACCTTGACATGATAAAGCGCTTCATTCACCAAACTTCTCTTATGACTTTGCACTTTAGGGGGCAATCTGTTACACACCATTTTGTTGCATTAGGAAAATTACCATCGGTTTGGATCTTTCGCTATCCTCAAATGTGTCCCAAAGCATTCCCCTGCAAATTTATAATCCAAATTATCCCAAATAAAGTGGAATTCATGGATCCCATGGTTCAAAAATCTGTTTTTGACAAAGTTAGAATCCAAATTATCCCAATTAAAGTGGAATTCATGGATCCCATGGTTCAAAAACCTGTTTTAGGCATCCTATGCAGTTCCGTAGTCAGTTTTTGCGCATACACAGAAGAGTCCATTAAGAATTATGCATAAGTACACATTATATTACACTGTGACCTACGAACATGACATAATGCATGTAAAAATGAAAAGTAAAGTATAGAAGCATTATTGGTCATATCTATTCCAACCAACAAGCTTCAAATTTTTGCATGTTCATTACTGGTCCCTCCCATCATGGAGGAACTCCCTCTCTTTGTGGAATCCTTGTCCCACCAATGATGGATCTCATCCCTTGGAAAATGGATCCCAAACTTCCCACTCTTGGCCTATAAATCTAACCTAGGCTTGAGGATTGAGGAGGACTATTAGAAGTAGGCATATGCTGCAGGAATAAGGTTGGAAGGGTATTCATTCAAGGGGAGGGTTGGAGATTGTGGGAAGGGACTTGCAACACAAGGCTTCATGGTTGTAAGACTATTCTCCATTTTTAATAATATGAAGGAAAATGTTCTTTCTCAATTATATATTTGTTGATACAATTTGTAGGATTCCTTGATCACCTACTTATATTGTGATTGCATATTGATCAATTTATGGTACATGGTTGAGTTAATTAGTCCATTTATCTCTTATGTTATATACTAGTTGCTTTGATGTCGTGTTTGTTTCCATCTATGTAGATCTCTTTCAGAACATCATGGAGAAGCTGTGGGAAGCAACAAAATGATCTCTAAACTTCCGAGGGGGAGCAGATAGTCGAGAGCTTTGAAGGGGACTTCATCAATCATTTTGATTAAATAGTAAGTGGCCTTTATGATAGTATTTGTTTTAGTGAATCATAGTCTAGAAAAAGGTAGCAGTTCTTGGTTGTTTGTTACTAGGTTTCTCTGGAGTCTAGGGAGATATCTCTTGTCCGAAAGTGGGATAAGTCCACATAACAAAAGATAAAAGGTCACAGGTTTCATATCAGGAGGAAAATGAAGGAAAATAATGGAAAATGAAGAAAATAGATGCCACATTAATAAAAAAGCTTATGAGGACCAATTCATAGCTTTTGGTCAGTTCAGTTTTGGAGTTCTCTCTCTATTCTCTCTCTCTCACACTCTTGGACACTTGGAGTTTTCTTGGAGCACTTCAACATTGGATCAAGAAAGGAAAAGAAGGCAAAGAATAAGCAAAAGATCAAGCAAGACAGAACAAGATCAAGCAACAACACCGAGTTTACTTGTAGGTATCGATTTGCATGTGTGATTCACTTGCTAGATTTCGCATGCATGGTTATGCATGTTGTTCTTAGTTCTTTTGTTGTCATGGGCATGGGTTTTTCTAGGCGTGATAGGGTTCTCCAGCCTTGCCTTTCCATTTCCAGATAGCCATGGTGTGATAGGGCTCTCATGATTTGGTTGAGATGGATTTTCGGATGGATTCAAATCTTAGTGAGGTGCATATCTGAATGAAAGAACACATGGCCTAGTGATCCCTGAACTAGATTGTGGATTGCGGTAAATCCACTAACCTAGTGATCACTGAACTGAACTGTGAGTTGTGGTAAAGAAAAGTATTGTGTGCCTAGGAATGCTCGAACGATGAATGATAGGATATACGGTAAATCCTAGACCTGGTTGCCTTTGCTTAGGCCTAGGAATCATGGCCGATGAATGATGGGATATACGGTAAAGCTTGGATTGTGGTAAATCCTAGAGGCTAGGAGATAGGAAAAGAGGTGGAGAAATCCAGTGGCATCCATTCTTTCTTTATGGCCTAGTGATCTAGTGAGGATTGCGATAAAGCTTGATTCTATTGATGAGGGTGAGGTGGTTTAGCCTTAGGAAGCCCTGGTTGGTTCTTTTGGTTTGAGTCCCACATGCATGCTTGGAATATGGCATGGGGTGATTGGTTGAAGAGAGATTTGGCTTAGCCAATCTATGGTCAATTGGAACATGGTAATCCCATATTGGGTTGGATTTTGCATTCATTAATAAGAGTTCCTTTCTTTAGTATTTTATGTGTATAAGTACTAGATTATATGTGGCATTTATGGATGTTGTATCCTCATTATTTATGTTGTTTATATGATGGACCTTAGGAAAATGTTTTATGACATTGAAAATGTATGGCTCTCATCATGTTTTGATTTGTAAATGATTTAGAAATGAATCTATGACCTAATAGATGATAATGTAGCTAATGTGATAAGGCATCAATGATTCTTAGCGATTCTCAGATAAGTATAAGATCCCTATGCTTAGATATGTTATTATGACTCATAGAATGTATATTTGTGACTTGTTTGACGAAATGCATGTTATGGATAGTAGGGGTTTAGTCGAGTCTTTGTTCAATAATTTGCATTGGCATCATTCTTTATGTGTTTCTTTTCATTTATATAAATTCCATGAAGTTATGGGAAGTGGTTGGGTCCTAGCCCTGGAATTTAGCCTTAAATATCACAGTTTTTGGTATAAAACTAACATAAAAAAGCTACAGTTGCACTTAGGTAGCTTCATGGGAGTGACTAGGACCCTCAGTTTCTTGGAGGGCTTGGCAAGGGAGCAACTGGGGCTATAGGTCCTTGAATTGCTGAGTTTCCTTAGGGGCTGGTCACTTGGAAATGTGTGGTAGCTCTTGGAGGTTATGTAGGATGTGTGGATGGTCAATTTGGTTGTGTTTTGTTGGTTCCACTTCCTTAAGGTGACCTCGGAGGTCGAATCAGATCATATTAGCCTCTTGTCACATGTTTACCCTAGTTGGCTAGTTACTTGGGTAGATGTGGGAGGAGGGTGTTACAGAGTGGTATCAAAGCATGGTTCACCCCTTGGATTGGATGGGCGGTGTGTTGGCCATGTATTCATGTCAGTTGCATTTTTGTTCTCTTGTTTGTGGTGTATGTACTAGCTATGTATGCATGGTGTTGGTTATGGTTGCAGTGGTGTTTCCATGTGAAAAGTTAATGGCATTGTTGTTGGATGTGTTTATCATGAGTTTATGTCGGTTATGCACTGGATATGCATGTCAATGTTTGTATGTAATGTGTATGCATGTGTGTCATACATATGTTGTTATGCATACAATGATATGGTTATATTTTTCATGCATGAGGTCATGATGTGTGGTGGGTATGGTCATGCATTGATGACTAGATAATGGTTGAGATGATGATTAAATGCTGATATGATTATGTTTATATATGTATTGTGCTAATCTAGTTGGTCTTGCAGATGAGATATCCTCCCCGAGTTATACTAAGGTACGTTGGTTTGTTTATGATTTGGTTTAGCTGGCATAGTATGCCTTTCAGGAAGTGATCAAGATGACTAGCAAGATGGTAGACTACAAAGATTCTCCCTATGAATTATATGAGAAACATGGTTTTAGGCACTCATCTGACTTAGCAGACACATTGAGGAGTTTGAAGGAAGAAATAAGGAGTTTTAAAGTAGATAATGATAAAATCAAGCATAAGTCAATGCAATAATTCTTTAGATTTTGTCAGAATTGCAGAGATAGGGACCACTCTGATTTAGCTATGGACAGGAGGATGGGACTAATGGGGCATATAACAATAGGTATCATGGTGGTCACATGTTAGATAAAGATGACATGATTATAAATGGTAGATTCTTGGATACTCCAGATAGGAGAGGTGATGGACATATGTACTATTCTAGCTCTGGTTGTGACAGGCAGTATGATCATCATCGTTATCACCCTTATAAGAGGAGTGATAGGGGATATTTGCTGGATAAGTTTAAGAAAGCAAAGCCACCTAATTTTGATGGAGAGTTGAAGAAGCCTAAGGATTCAGAGGCTTTATTACATGGCATGAATAAGTTCTTTGAACGACATGAGTATATAGAGAATATGAAGGTCAAAATAGCTATCTCCAGCATCAAAGGGAAAACCGATATCTGGTGGGAAGATGTAAGACAGATTCAGAGACATTAGGACAAAGGCATTGAGTTGGCATGAATTCAAGAGACTCTTCAGAAATAAGTACTTGTCAGAAAGTTACCACGACAACAAAGCCAAGGAATTCTATGAGCTCAAAATGGGATCGATGACAGATGAGGAGTATGTGACCTAGTCCTTGGAGCTATTGAGGTAAGTACTGTATATTAAAGATGAAAAGGCTAAATTTCAAAATTTATCAGTGGTTTTTTATTATCATTTAGAGATCAGATTGAGTATGATGAGCCTCGACCACTTGAGGAAGTTATTGGGAAACTAAAGCATTACTATGCATAGTCAAAGTGTAATACAAAATCTCAACAAGGATGGAAAGGGAAAGATAAAAGTAATGGTAAATGGCAGCCGAAAACAACAAGGCCTCAGAATACATAAGAGAAAGAGAATGTTTCACTGCATAAGAAGTTCAATTCAGCTAGAGAGGGACATGGGACACAACAACAAAATAGAGGTGATGGTATAGGACAATTGGAGTGTTGGACATGTGGTAAGGAGAATATTTAGAGGGATTGTTTGCAGAACCAGGGTGGCAGGCATCAGATTTATAGTGCACATGAGGTGCAGACTATTGGGGACGTTGGGAAGATAATTCCTCGTATCTATGCAACGCCGGAGTATTTTAACGCATCTAGCAATGAAGTGAGTCCCAGCATAAATAATACGCAGAAACTTCCTAATACACCCTCGCAGATGAATGATACGTACCCTAAGGAATATTACGCTGGTCAACCTTCTTCACAGTTTAAAAAGTCTGAAGAACTAGCGCAAATTAACTGTGTTGCTGTTCCCACGCAGTTGATTGATGAACAAGTCTCCAAGCAGAAGGATCTGACCTCCACGCAGCACAATATTGAACATATACCGAACAAAACACAGTTGGCCTCCTCGCAGCACAATAATGAACATCTGCGTAACAAAGAATCTTTAGAATCTGTTGAAACAGTAAAAGATGTAGCAGACCACTATAATTCCAGCGCACCTTCTATTAACTCTTCTCAGCTAAATAAGAAAGCCTTTCAAGCAGTGGACTGTAACCAAAGTAATAACTCCTCAAATTCTCCTCACCTCCTCAGCAATAACTCTACTGTAGTAAACCTCTCTCACCTAGTGTTAGATAACAATCTAAAACTTCTTCTTGAAAAAGGCCTAAACTTTGCAATATCCCCAGCCAAAATTCCTATATATGACATCATAAGTAACATTGAAGTCAGTATAAAAAACACTGACCAAAACAAAGCAGAAGAAATAAGGCAAGATGTGTCCAGAATTCTTAGAAATGCTAGACCTCCCCCCAGCAATATATCCAAAGAAGAAGCCAAAGCCCTAAAAAACATCAAAAATAACAAAAACATTATAATCTTAAAAGCGGACAAGGGTAATGCCACTGTAATCATGAATAGGACTGACTATGAGCTCAAAATGGAAGAACACTTAATAAACAGTGGCTGTTATAAAGTTCTAAACAAAGACCCTACCAGCAAAATTCTTCGCCAAGTTAGTGATAAAATTAAAAACTCCTCCCTTGATACCTCCATTAAGAAAAAATTAATCCCTAATAGTGCCATCATCCCTAGAATTTATGGTGTGCCAAAAATCCATAAATCTGGTGTTCCATTAAGACCTATAGTGAACACTATAGGATCCCCCACTTATTGGCTAGCTAAATATCTAGCAAGCAAACTCAGACCTTTAGTTGGGAACACTCCCTCATATATCAAAGATTCCTCTTCCTTCATAGAATGGATCAAAAACCTAAAATTTAATGACAATGACCTAATGGTTAGCTTCGACGTAGTGTCTCTATACACCATGATTCCTGTAGATGAAGCCTTAGAAGTGCTAAAAAATATTACTGACTTAGAAACTGTGGAACTTATAAGAATTTGCCTTAAATCCTCATACTTCAGTTTTAAAGGTAAAATTTATGAGCAAACCCATGGTGTTGCAATGGGTTCCCCATTATCCCCATTGATTGCCAATCTTTACATGGAACACTTTGAGAAAATGGCTCTTAGGTCTTTCCCCTTCACACCTGAAGAGTGGAAACGGTTTGTAGATGATATCTTTGCTAAATGGAGCCATGGCTTAGATAGGCTCAAGGAATTCTTATCCCATATAAATAGCCTCTCCCAACACATAAAATTCACCATTGAAATTGAGCAAGACAACCAGCTCCCCTTCTTAGATGTCCTCCTCACCAAGAAAGAAGGCAAGTTAAGCCACCAGGTCTTCAGGAAGAAAACACACACTGACAAGTATCTTCATGCAAACTCCCACCACCATCCTAAGCAAAAAATGGGTGTCATCAAAACCCTAACCACGAGAGCCTCCAGAATCTCCGACCCAGAACATCTAGAGGAAGAACTTATCCATCTCCACGAAGTTTTTGTAAACAATGGCTATCAACATCACACCATCAGCAAAATTATTAAAAATTCCTTAACCAATAAACAAAACAAAAAGAAATCATTTGATAACCCTAGAATATCCCTTCCATATATCAAAGGAATCACTGATAAAATTGCCAAAGTTCTCGCTAAGCATAACATTATGGTGGCTTTCACCCCCCCTAACACCATAAAAAACATGCTTGAATCTGCAAAAGATGCAATTGACCCAAAATGTCACAAAGGCGTTTATTCGATTCCCTGTTCTTGTGGTAAAGTTTACATAGGGGAAACAGGAAGATCCTTTGGAGTAAGATTAAAAGAGCACATTAGTGATATTACTAGAAATAGGTCTGATAAATCAGGTCTTGCAGAGCATGCTTGTTCCTCCTCACACTATATATGCATGGAACAAGCTAAATTAATCCACAAGGAAGACCACTATTTAAAAAGAAGAATTAAAGAGACAATAGAAATTGAAAAATCCTCTAATAATATGAATAGGGATGATGGTCTTAAACTAAGTAATACATGGAAACCCTTGTTAAACAAAATAAAGTAACTTTAAGTTATACAAATTCTCCCTTAATACAGCATTTACAGCTCAAATAAATAAATAAATTACAACTAACATATATATATATATATATAATTTTAATTATAATTGCATAAATTAATAACCAAATTCTATTAATTAATTAATTTAAAAAAAAAAAATTAACTAAATTTAAAATTAATTTAATTAATTAATTAATTAATTTAAATTGATTTTATTTTAAATTTAGTTCAATCTAAGTTTATTTTAATTTAGGCCAAATTAATTTAAGTGAATTAATTTTATTCAAAAAAAAAAAATCATTATTAATTAATTTAAAATTTAAAATTAATTAATTAATGAATTAATCAACATAGTTTTAAATTGATTAATTAAACCAAATTTAAAATTAATTTAATTAATTAATTAATTAAATTAATCTTTCGTTAAATTTAGTTTATATTAATTTATTTTTATTTAGGTCAAAAATTACTTTTAAATTTATTAATTAGATTAAAATTTATAACAAAATTAAAATTTATTTAATCCATTGAGTTTATATTAATTTTATTTTTAAATTAGGCCAAATTAATTTAAGTGAATTTATTTTATTAAAAAAATTAAATTTATTAATTAAACTAAATTTAAAAATTAATTAATTAATTAATATACTTTTAAATGTAAAACCAATTTATTTAATTAATTAATTAAATTAATTTATTAAATTGATTTTATTTAGTTTATATTAATCTTATTTTTAATATTAGATCAAATCAATCTACTATTAAAAAATTACTTTTAATATAGGTTAAAATTATTAATTAAATTAAAACTTAAAAATCAAAATTAAAAATTTATTTATCCATTTATTAATAAAGTGTTGAAATCTAGCCGACCTCTCCAAACCTAGGTTATCTATCCATCCTTCTATTAATAGGTTCTCATTTTCTTGACTCTCTCTTTCTCAAAATGCAGATCTCATTACCCTGATGATGGACTCACCTAGCTAGTCCGAAACGTTGGTTTCAAAATTGCTCACAGGTTTTTCCATTAATTAAATAGATCATTAGGGATCTATCATTGAGATGGATGGTAAGCTTTGTGATCAAGTTGTTTCTGTTTTGATTGACCTTGGATCTAATTATAGTTATGTTAACCATGACTTGGTGGATAAGTGTGTTTTGAATAAAGAAGTGCATGCAAAATATTGGTTAGTGTAGTTGGCTACAGGTACCAAGCAACAGGTACCAAGAAGAGAGGGGTAAGGTCTTGTGCTTTTGATTTGAATGGTATGCCTACTTCAGTACATTTGAACGTAGTACCATTGGGGTCATATACTATGATTTTTGGTATGGACTGGCTATATTTCATAGGACCAAAGTGGACTGTTATGATAAAGCCATTGAGTGCTTGGATGACAATGGGGAGCAGAGAATATTGCAGGGTAAGAAGAAAGCAACATCAATTAGCATGTGATGAGCCCCAAAAATGGACAAATATTTGGGCTCATCCAACCTCCTAATTTGACTTAATCCACCATTCTCATTTGTTTATTGCATGTTTTGATTATATTTGTGTTAATAGAGTGAATTTGGTTAGTCATTATGCCAACAAGTCTAATGGGTGCTTTGTGTAGCCTTTTTGGTCAACTTAGAGACAAATTTGAAGGTCTTAATGAGCACTTGGCAGCCAAATTCGTGGGAGAACAAGCTAGAGGATTTGTAGGAAGGTGTCCCCCTCATTTATGGGCCCTTACCTCGAATTCTCCACCATCAGCTCGGAGTTCAAGGGCCACCAAATCAATCAGCTCAAGGGCAGCCAAGAAAGTCAAGTTGGACTGCTGTTAACTCCAAGTCTTGGGCAGCCAAGTCCCTAACTTTTAGGAGGACTGTTGGGTCCTCAAATTGTATAAATGAGAAGGCTTGGGGCCTCATTTTGGTTAGCTAGTGGGTAGTCATTTTGTGTAGCTAGTTAGTCATTTTTGGGATTAGCTAGTTAGTCATTTTTGTAGCTAGTTAGTAGTCATGTTGTAATTCGAGTTGTAAGCCAGTTTTGGCATGACATCTGATTTTTGGTTATGAATAAAGAAGGTAGATTTGAGCTCATTCTGAATTACTAAGGAGACTATAGCTCTCAGGTTAGGGCCCAACCTGAGAGCCATAGATCCCCTCTGCTGTAGTGTTGTTTCCATTTCATTTCAGCACTTTGAGTTTTCATTTTCACATGCAATTTGAATTACAGGTTGTTAAATTAGTTTTCTTTCATGAGTTTAGATAGGATTTACTTATGGTGAATTTGTTTCCAGTTGCTTAGGTTAGCAGAGGATAGATATAATCTATTGGAGCTCCAGCAAAAAGGTTGTTAAGGCTCACTGCCATCTCATTTGGGATTGGGGTGCAGTCCATGACTAACCACCAAAAATACGCATTTATTTATTTCATGATTGCTGCAAACACAGTCATGTTATGTTAGATGCTTCCACATGATTCACACCTGCACCACACTCCTTTACCACAGCTTCATGCACATTCTCCTTCGCGTTTTGGATTGTTGTTCATTGAATTTACAAGCACAGGTAGTTTAGGTTAATGCATTTTCGGTTTGGCGACAGTCATAAGCATTTGTTTCACTTACACTGCTCTCTCTCGTTCCATTACCTCATTATCCATCTCGATCACGCCTGCAAACACATCTTTGACCTCTGCTCCGCTCTGTCATCTCCCAAAGTCTTTCACTCCTCGCGTACTTCCATTCTCTAGCCCTTTCGTTGACCTAGCCATCTATCTTCCAACCTACTCCCTACATTCACTCCCTATCCCCATTCCTCCACTTCTACAGCCATCACCAGCCTCATTCCTACCTTACACATCTCCCCCTACCATTTCATCACTCCTCCATCACGCCAAACACTCACGGTAGGTCATCCTGTAGCCGTTTGTAGACATCCTGTAGAAACTAGAGTATCCTGTAGGATCCCCTGCAGACTTCCTGTAGGAGGCCACTCACTCGGTTGCCGAGCTTCTGAATGTGAGGAACCTCTGTGGATGGATGCTAAGGATCCCTAGGAACCTCTCCTAGCCTCCCCAACCTGTCCCACGCTTTCCTTCCTTCTCCATCCCATCTGCACAACCAAACCCTAGTTAGCACAAAATCACAATCATTCCACACACTTAAAGGAAAAATACAAAAACATGTCTTTCATGATGCAAGTAGTTTAGATCCATGCATTTGCACTTATTAGAGGTAACAACAGCCTTGGTTGAAGTTTCATTCACATTCTTTGCATTGTAGAGGTTAGACTAGTTAAATTAGGGTTTCCTAGGTTTACATGCTTTGATTTGCTTTCAGTTCAGTTTGTCAAGTAGAGTAGCTTTCCTTTGAGAATAGCTTTCGTCCATCAGTTAGCAAGCTTCTTCTGAGAGCCTATAGAAGTTGGCTTGAGCCCTAGCGGACTTGTGCCAGCTGACCAAGTGACAGCTGCGACAAGAGCTAGTACTTGTGCATATAGCACCGTCGCTTCCAAGTTTGTATGAACTACCGGGTTGATAAAATTAAGAGACAGGAAGCCCCAAGAGTTGTAGCATTATTGCTACAATACTGGAGCTCACCATCTTTTTGGCGCCGTTGCCGGGGAAGCGGCAGAGTATTGGTGATTGTTGCTATTCTTCTATTTTCCTTTACAACCTTCTGCTAAGTAGTTTATTTCATTTCCCTTATGCAATTTCATTTATGCAAAAGTAGATTAGCATTTCTTGCTTTCATAGATTAGTATTTCCTGCTTTCATAGATTAGCATTTCTTGCTTTCCTAGATTAGCCTTTCTTGCTTTCATAGATTAGCATTTCAATTCCGCAATCTCATTTCTGCAAGCGTAGATTAGCATTTCAATTCCGCAATTTCATTTCTGCAAGCGTAGATTAGCATTTCAATTTCGCAAGCGTAGCCTAGCATTTCATTCCTGCAATTTCATTTGAGCAAAATAGATTAGTCCTTTCCTGCTTTCATTTCAATTCCACATTTTCATTTCAGCAAGATAGTTAGTTGCAGTTCAATCTATTTTAGTTTTGCAAGTAGAAGTAGAAAAAACAAAAAAAAAAATCAACCAAAAAATTTCATTTCATGCTTTGTAGGAGTAGAGATAAGTTAGAAAAATGATTGCACAACCCCCCCACTGCTTCACACAGCCAACGTTCTTCTTCGATGGCTGTGATGAACGAACCCCTGGGTGGACATCAAGACATATCTGAAGAACCTCTAGGGGAAAAGAAGAAAGAAACACTCCTCTGAAGCAAATGGCTACAAGCAGAAATGATTGGAGCAGTCCCTTGTCCAAAGATGAATTTGAAAATCAGATCGAAGGTTTCAAGAGTGATGTGAGGCAGTTTCTTGCCATGAAACTGGATACCTTGCGGATCCAAAAGAAGCAAGAAGAAGCCAAGAGGGCTTTGGCCATTTTTTGTCCTAGGTGCACTAGAAAGCATCCTTGGAACGAATGTCCAATGCACTCTCTAGAAGTGTGTTTCATCTGTGAAGAATACCATCCTACAGATCAGTGCCCTTCCTTGCCCAGAATCAAAGCTACATATCAAAGAGCCAAGGGAGCCACTGAATCACTCTGTTATATGAACCAAAGGAGGCCACATGGACCCATACCCTACCAGCAGGAACTACAAGGGACACCCGAGACCTATTATGACCCTTATCAAGCCACCTTCATGCCTTCTTGGGGTCCCCCTGCTCATCCTTCCTGGTTCACACCTCCTCCTTATTCCTTCACAGATCCATATTATGCCCAACCAGCTGCTCATTCGTTTCACTCTTATGCTCAGCCACAGCCTCAGTGGAATGCACCTTATCAGGAGTGGAGGCCCCAGTACAACTCTCATCCCACTCATTTTCCTCCACCACCTGCTCATCCAAAACCATCGCCTCCTCCTCCACCAAGGCAACCCCAAATGCCTACCCAACCACAATGCCATCCATCTCCATCTCAATTTCACACCTCCACTCAGCTACCCGTACATCCATTTCCAAAACCATGCAATGGAGCAGCTCAACCCAATTGCAAATCTGAGGCACAACATGTGCAAATAATTCCCCGTGAGCTCAATGATGTTCACCAAAGCTCAGGAAAAGTAATGCAAAAAAGAGATCATCTTGAAAGCATTGAAGGACCAAAAGCAAAAGAAGATTCAAAAGAGGAGATCAAAGAACCATGGGCTGCACTTGATGAAGAAAAGAGATCAGAATCAGAGAACGAGAAAGCTTCCTCATGGTCACCATCAAATCCTCCATGTACTCAAGAGAAAGATCAGCAAAAAGAGGAAGATCAGAAGGTCATGATAGAAGGTGACATGAAGAATGATCCAAATCAGCAAGATGACCAAGGATATCAAAGCTATATTGAGATATGGTTTCAGAAGGTCACTAAGTTGCAGTAGCACTCTCCTCCTCAGCTATGTTTTGTACTCTCAAAGTCAGATCATTTTGTCTCTGAAAGTTGGATAGTTGTCCAAGCATGCATTTCGAGCCTTCACATCATTTTTTCTCTAATCTCGATGTGCACATGGCTCCATTGGAAGTATTCCTATACTTGAAAATGATTTTGTTTTTCAAGTAGGGTAGGGTAGAAAAAAATGAAAAAAAAGGAAAAATAAAGAAATGAAAAAATGAAAATAAGAGAAAAATAAAAATCTAAAGTGAAAACCCCCTCGGAGGCGCCTTAGATTGGCTCATTGATTGAAAACCTCCATGAGGCAGTCAATGGGTTGGAAAGAAAAGAAAATAAAAGAGAAAAAGATCTTTGGGTGAAAACCTCCCTTGGAGGCGCCCAAGGCAGGCGATTAGGGTGAAAACCTCTATGAGGCGCCCTAGTTGTTTTTCAAAAAAAAAAGAGAAAAAAAAAAGAAAAAGAAAAATAAAGCTAATCATCATTGAATAATTTTATGTTGCAGCAATGACATTTCAGGTTGCAAGAAGGATGTTTCATGGCAGGAGGAGCACTCAAATCAAGGTCAAAGGAGTTTTTGTGCCTTCTACAGGAAGTTTCGTATCTTCTACAGGAAGCTTACAAAAAAGCCAAATTGATCTCCGAAGAGGACCTGAATGCTTGGAATATGTCCATGAGGCCTACACTCATCCATGTTTCCACTCCTCACCCCTTTTCCATCATTTTTTTCATGTCATTATGCTTCTTTCCTCAAAACTGTGTTTTCTACAGGAAGCTCTGTATTTCTACAGGAAACATCCTGTAGAACCTTTGGACGAGCCAAATTCAATCTCAAAAGTGAATCTGATGGTGGGAATCTGTTGATTAGGCCTACAAGCACTTGTGTGTCCATCTCTTGCCTTTCTCCATCATTTTTCCACCTCCTTGTGCTTCTCATTGTGCTTCTACAGGAACTTCCTGTAGAAATTGTGGGAAACTAGGCATGCATTTCAAAAAGTGGTTTGGCGAGCATGGTGGCTTTCTCAAGGGTTCATAAGCCCTCATGCAATCTTCCAACTCCTCCTCCATCATCTCCATACCTGCATCACAGCAAAAATTCATTTTGTCATACCATGCAAACACATGCAAAATGCCTTGAAGCCAAAAACACATAGAGCAGAATTTGTTTTTGCCATAACTTGAGAACCATGCATCCATTTGACAAACCGTTTTATGGGGGATTGTACAAGGTCGATGAAAACATGCCTGAGCGGTTTCATGCAATTCCGGTGCACGGTTTCCAAGAAATCAGCCTCCATCACCATCAGCCATTTTTGCATTTTCTCCATAACCGTGCATCCGTTTCAAAACCTGTTTCATGGGGATATGCACGTGGGTGATAGTAGCCTACCCAAGCAGTTTCAGCCAATTCCGATGCACGGTTTCCGAGAAATCGAGCTCTGAAATCTTCAGCCATTTTCCAATTTTCTCGAAATTCGTGCATCCATTGATCACGAATTTGCTATGGGAGATGCATCATGATGGTAGGAACATGCCCACCAAGTTTCAGCTCAATCCGGTTTGCCGTTTGGGAGAAATGGCAAAAAGAAGTTCTGGTCCTGTGGAAATTCAATGGCAACAGTTTTAGGATGCAGATCTGAACGTGGAAATGAACTCGTGTTGCATGCATCTGGCCAGAGGACACCTGCACAAGAAAACCAGCCATGAATCAGCAACCAAGCCATCATGCAACCATAAAATCAAATGCATGCAGCAATGACAGCCCACAATAGCTCACGGCAGCCATTCAACTTCGAGGTACGTGACTTAACCTTGTTCCTCTGTTGCATGAATGTAATTCGAAGCATTGCATGAACGAATGAGATGGTTGTGGTTAAGAGAATCGGTGGCCAGCCAACTGGACACCCTCATCTAGTTCAACAGCGCTCGGTGGGTGGATACGCCACGTGTGCTCAGCCAACTCAGGAGGAAATTTGGAAACAGGCAGTGGTGACCATTTAACCTTCAGCGTGATCGATGGACGTGATTATAGGCAAGGAAAAAATAGTTAAACACTGCAGTGAGGACCGACAGTCTGCATGGGGCCAACGTGTAGTCGGCCAGCTCACCCTCCATCAACGGAAATCTTCATAATGGCCAATCGAACTCTCACCGATGTTGTTTCCAGTTTACCACATTCCTTGCAGCTGCAACAAGCTCCATACCAGCCCCATAGCAGCAAACCAAGCTTTCTCGGCCATTTTTCAAACCCACCTATGCAAGGGCGTTCTACAGGAAACGGGTGGGTCTTCTACAGGAAGTATGACACAGCGTTTTGGAACAAAGAAACCTGAGATTTCCCTCATCAAATTTGAAGTTCCGAGAAGGGTAGGCTCGTAAACACTCTTCCATGCACGATATATATTTTGAAAGGTGGAGAATTGAACTGTCTGGAGCAGGAGAATTAGAGACCAGTTTGCCTGTAAGTCAAAAATAGCAGTGTGATTGTGTGTTGCATGGAATTTCTCATGTTTTTCTGCATCTCTCCACGTTTCATATCTAAAATCCTCTTATAAGGACGGCATATGCAGCTGTGAATGCCAGCATGGGTATGAAAAATTTGAAGTTTGCATATCTGAATGTGTCTTGAGAAGGAAACTTGGTCCTTGTCCTCTATCTGTAGAAGCAAAACTCTTCCTCTCATAACCAGATAGCTGAAGAATTTTTAATATCCTTGAGATCTCTTTCAAAAAAAAAAAAAAAAAAAAAAAAGGAGAACCAAAGAAGAAAACTTGGTTAGGGTCTTTTGCAGGCATGAGCATAATTGTTAAAACAGAGTATGGTATCATATAAAAATTTTATGCAGGTGATCCAGGATTGTAAAGGGATCATGTCATAGATCCAAGCTAGTTTGGAGCTGTCTAAATCGAGAACAGGGGAACACTACTTTGAGAGTGCTTATAAAAGCAATCAGGCTGGGAATGAAAAAATTTATTTACTGTGACAGATCAGGTTTGGCAGTTACAGCAAGAAGGATTAATTGAAGGTGGCCAAAATTGCACAAATGAAGAGTTAACAAACATTGGTGCGACTTAAAGTTGACCATAAGACTAATGAGATGAAATAAGTGTAAGGTGGAAATCAATCATAGCTTGGACCATTCAAGGCATGTCATTAACCAACCAAGAGCAGCAAGTTTGTGTCTTGTCATAGTACAGTCATACAATGAATAGGTGGGATCTTTTACATGATCAAGAGAAATACAAGGAGCCAAATAAAAGCGAGAGGGGGAGGACAAGGCTGGATACTCAAAGAACTAATGTTGATGAGTTAGTGGAAGTGCTGAAGAAAAATAAAGAATGGCAAGGAAGAAAAATACATTGAAAAATAAGAGAAAACCAATGATGAAAAATGCAAGACATTCAAACAAAGGCAGAACAGAGAAAAAGGCTACGGTAGAGAAGGCAGAAGCTAAACAGAGCATGAGGAAGCTAAAAACCTTCACCTAGAGAGAAGCAAATCAAGGTGATGGACTCAAAGACTGCTTCTACAGGAAGACAGAGAACAGTTAGAGGACTGTTTCTACAGGAAGACAGAGTCTGTTTCTACAGGAAGACAGAGACTGTTTCTACAGGAAGCCAGCGAACTGGTTCTACAGGAAGTTTGAAAGAAGGAAACCAAAGGAGAAATCAGCCGAGATGATTAGCCAAGGAGGCCACCAGGGCTATCAAAGACGAGGAGAGGAATTGGTTGCTCAGAGGATGAGCAACACTTTCAGTAGGGGGGTGATGATGAGCCCCAAAAATGGACAAATATTTGGGCTCATCCAACCTCCTAATTTGACTTAATCCACCATTCTCATTTGTTTATTGCATGTTTTGATTATATTTGTGTTAATAGAGTGAATTTGGTTAGTCATTATGCCAACAAGTCTAATGGGTGCTTTGTGTAGCCTTTTTGGTCAACTTAGAGACAAATTTGAAGGTCTTAATGAGCACTTGGCAGCCAAATTCGTGGGAGAACAAGCTAGAGGATTTGTAGGAAGATGTCCCCCTCATTTATGGGCCCTTACCTTGAATTCTCCACCATCAGCTCGGAGTTCAAGGGCCACCAAATCAATCAGCTCAAGGGCAGCCAAGCAAGTCAAGTTGGACTGCTGTTAACTCCAAGTCTTGGGCAGCCAAGTCCCTAACTTTTAGGAGGACTGTTGGGTCCTCAAATTGTATAAATGAGAAGGCTTGGGGCCTCATTTTGGTTAGCTAGTGGGTAGTCATTTTGTGTAGCTAGTTAGTCATTTTTGGGATTAGCTAGTTAGTCATTTTTGTAGCTAGTTGGTAGTCATGTTGTAATTCGAGTTGTAAGCCAGTTTTGGCATGACATCTGATTTTTGGTTATGAATAAAGAAGGCAGATTTGAGCTCATTCTGAATTACTAAGGAGACTATAGCTCTCAGGTTAGGGCCCAACCTGAGAGCCATAGATCCCCTCTGCTGTAGTGTTGTTTCCATTTCATTTCAGCACTTTGAGTTTTCATTTTCACATGCAATTTGAATTACAGGTTGTTAAATTAGTTTTCTTTCATGAGTTTAGATAGGATTTACTTATGGTGAATTTGTTTCCAGTTGCTTAGGTTAGCAGAGGATAGATATAATCTATTGGAGCTCCAGCAAAAAGGTTGTTAAGGCTCACTGCCATCTCATTTGGGATTGGGGTGCAGTCCATGACTAACCACCAAAAATACGCATTTCTTTATTTCATGATTGCTGCAAACACAGTCACGTTATGTTAGATGCTTCCACATGATTCACACCTACACCACACTCCTTTAACACAGCTTCATGCACATTCTCCTTCGCGTTTTGGATTGCTGTTCATTGAATTTACAAGCACAGGTAGTTTAGGTTAATGCATTTTCGGTTTGGCGACAGTCATAAGCATTTGTTTCACTTGCACTGCTCTCTCTCGTTCCATTACCTCATTCTCCATCCTGATCACGCCTGCAAACACATATTTGACCTCTGCTCCGCTCTGTCATCTCCCAAAGTCTTTCACTCCTCACGTACTTCCATTCTCTAGCCCTTTCGTTGACCTAGCCCTCTATCTTCCAACCTACTCCCTACATTCACTCCCTATCCCCATTCCTCCACTTCTACAGCCATCACCAGCCTCATTCCTACCTTACACATCTCCCCCTACCATTTCATCACTCCTCCATCACGCCAAACACTCACGGTAGGTCATCCTGTAGCCGTTTGTAGACATCCTGTAGAAACTAGAGTATCCTGTAGGATCCCCTGCAGACTTCCTGTAGGAGGCCACTCACTCGGTTGCCGAGCTTCTGAATGTGAGGAACCTCTGTGGATGGATGCTAAGGATCCCTAGGAACCTCTCCTAGCCTCCCCAACCTGTCCCACGCTTTCCTTCCTTCTCCATCCCATCTGCACAACCAAACCCTAGTTAGCACAAAATCACAATCATTCCACACACTTAAAGGAAAAATACAAAAACATGTCTTTCATGATGCAAGTAGTTTAGATCCATGCATTTGCACTTATTAGAGGTAACAACAGCCTTGGTTGAAGTTTCATTCACATTCTTTGCATTGTAGAGGTTAGACTAGTTAAATTAGGGTTTCCTAGGTTTACATGCTTTGATTTGCTTTCAGTTCAGTTTGTCAAGTAGAGTAGCTTTCCTTTGAGAATAGCTTTCGTCCATCAGTTAGCAAGCTTCTTCTGAGAGCCTATAGAAGTTGGCTTGAGCCCTAGTGGAATTGTGCCAGCTGACCAAGTGACAGCTGCGACAAGAGCTAGTACTTGTGCATATAGCACCGTCGCTTCCAAGTTTGTACGAACTACCGGGTTGATAAAATTAAGAGACAGGAAGCCCCAGGAGTTGTAGCATTATTGCTACAATACTGGAGCTCACCAGCATGGTGATAACTATGCAGGCAAAACGTAGTCACAGAAAAGGGTGATTGTTATTTGCAGTATACACTTCTAGTGATAAAGGTAAGGAGGATGAATATTCAAAGATATTGATCAGGTACCCAATCTTATAGTAGTTTCACAATGTGTTTCCAACAGATAGCAAAGAATTGCCGCCTCATAGAGAAGTGGAATTCTCCATTGAGTTGGTACTAGGGGCAACACCAACATCAAAGGCACCATTAAAGATGAGCACTTCAAAGTTAGTAAAGTTGAAGTTGCAGTTGAAGGAAATGCTTGAAAAGGGATAAATAAGGCTAAGTGTATCACTGTAGGGTGCATTGGTCTTGTTTGTGAAGAAGAAAGATGGGACTCTCAGGCTATGCATTGATTACAGGTAGTTGAACAAGGTGACCATTAAGAACAAGTACCTGTTGTCGAGTATTGATGACTTATTTGATCAGTTAAAGGGAGAAATTGTGTTCTCAAAGATTGATTTGAGATCCAGATATCATCAGTTACTCATCAAGGAAGAAGACATTGACAAGACAACTTTCCGGACTATGTATGGGCATTATGAGTTTGTTGTAGTTCCATTTGGTTTGACTAATTATCCAGCTACCTTTATGTGATTGATGAATAGTGTGTTGCATTCTTATCTGGACAAGATTATTATTGTATTTGTTGATGACATTCTGACACATTCTAAGAATGAGGAAGAACATGCTGAGCATTTAGCAGCAATATTGAGACTGTTGAGAGAGCATCAATTGTATGCTAAGCTCAGTAAATGCAATTTATTTCAGACAAAGGTACATTACTTTGGGCATATGGTCTCCAAGGAAGGCATAACAATAGATCCAAAGAAGATAATAACTATCATGGAGTGGGAAGCTCCTAGAAATGTCGATAGGTAAGATCATTCACGAGGATAGTGGGTTACTATATGAGGTTCATGAGGAACTTCTCTCAGATTGCATATCCTATTACGTCTTATAGAGGAAAGGTAAGAAATTTGAATGGAAAGAGGAATATGCAACAAGTTTTGAGCAGTTAAAGCAATTGTTGACAAATTCTCTAGTGTTAAAGATTAGAGATCCGAACAAGGAGTTTGTGGTATGTATAGATGCCTACAAGAGAGGACTTGGTCAAGTCCTTATGCAGGAGAGATAGGTAGTATGTTATGAGTCGTGGAAATTGAACGAGCACGAGAAGAACTATTTCGACACATGATCTTGATTTGGAAACAATCATTCATGCATTGAAGATGTCACTACAACAAAACCAGCGATTAACGTCCCTTTTTACTTCTTTTTTTGCATCTAGAGCCCATTTTTGGTGCTATTTGCACCCATTTATCAAATATGGTGCAAAACTTGACACAAATTTTGCATCAAGTTTTGCACCAAATCTTACACCAAGTTTAGCACCAGGTATTGCAATAGGTTTTGCACCACGTTTTGTACCAAATTTTATGCCAAGTTTTGTGTCATCCTTTACACCAGGTTTTGTTCCAGGTTTTGCATCAAGTTTGGCACCTAATTTTGTTTGACATACTTTTGCATCCTCATTTGCATCCACTTTTTGCACCTACACTTGCATCAACTTTTGCATCGACTTTTGCATCCTTTTTTGCATCCTTTTTTAAATCATTTTTTGCATCCATTTTTTCATCCATTTGTGCATCCCTTTTGCGCCAAGTTTTACATCGTGTTTTGTGTCTAGTTTTGCATAAAATGTTGCATCTACTTTTGTTGCATCCACTTTTCCCTCTTGTTTGGCATCCATATTTACATCCTCTTTTGCATCTATTATTGTACCCACTATTGCATCTAATATTTTTGTGCCACAATAAGCGCCTAGTTTGGCACCTACTTTTGCAATCACTTTTGATTATAATTTTGCATCCACGTTTGCATCCTCATTTGCGTCTAGGTTTTCATCAACTACTACATCTATTTTTGCATCCCTTTTTGTATCCAATTTTGGACCGGGATTTGCATCGGGTTTTGTGTCTCGTTTTGCATCTACTTTTGCATCGACTTCTATTGCATCCACTTTTGCACACAATTTTGCATCCACTGTTGCACCCATTTTAAATTTCACTTTTTGCATGCCTTTTTACATCTTCATTTGCATCATACTTTGATTCTTTTTTTGCATCTATCATTACATCCACTTTTGTTATGCCACAATTTGCACCATGTTTTGCACTCACTGTTGTATCCATGTTTGCTTCCAATTTTGCATCCATGTTCACATCCTCTTTTGCATCAAATATTGCATCTATTTTTGCATCCACCTTTATGTCAGGTTTATGCATTGGGTTTTGCATCTCGTTTTGTATCTACTTACATTATATCCATTTTTTGCATCCAATTTTGTTTTGCCTGTCGCATCAATGTTTGCTTCCACTTTTACATCCATTTTTGCATCTTATTTTGCATATTTTTTGTCTATTGTTACATCCACTTTTGTTGCACCATATCTTGCGCCTACCATTGCAACCAAATTTGCTTCCACGTTTGCATCCCCTATTGCATCCACTTTTGTTTCATCCATTTTTGCATATACTTTTGTTTCCGTTGTTGCATCCACATTTGTTTCACCACAATTTGTGCCAAGTTTTACACCTACCATTGGACCCATGTTTGCTTCCACTTTTGCCTTCATGTTTGCATCCAAGTTTGCATTGACAACTGCATCTAATTTGTGCATCCCTTTTGCGCCAAGTTTTACATCGTGTTTTGTGTCTAGTTTTGCATAAAATGTTGCATCTACTTTTGTTGCATCCACTTTTCCCTCTTGTTTGGCATCCATATTTACATCCTCTTTTGCATCTATTATTGTACCCACTATTGCATCTAATATTTTTGTGCCACAATAAGCGCCTAGTTTGGCACCTACTTTTGCAATCACTTTTGATTATAATTTTGCATCCACGTTTGCATCCTCATTTGCGTCTAGGTTTTCATCAACTACTACATCTATTTTTGCATCCCTTTTTGTATCCAATTTTGGACCGGGATTTGCATCGGGTTTTGTGTCTCGTTTTGCATCTACTTTTGCATCGACTTCTATTGCATCCACTTTTGCACACAATTTTGCATCCACTGTTGCACCCATTTTAAATTTCACTTTTTGCATCCCTTTTTACATCTTCATTTGCATCATACTTTGATTCTTTTTTTGCATCTATCATTACATCCACTTTTGTTATGCCACAATTTGCACCATGTTTTGCACTCACTGTTGTATCCATGTTTGCTTCCAATTTTGCATCCATGTTCACATCCTCTTTTGCATCAAATATTGCATCTATTTTTGCATCCACCTTTATGTCAGGTTTATGCATTGGGTTTTGCATCTCGTTTTGTATCTACTTACATTATATCCATTTTTTGCATCCAATTTTGTTTTGCCTGTCGCATCAATGTTTGCTTCCACTTTTACATCCATTTTTGCATCTTATTTTGCATATTTTTTGTCTATTGTTACATCCACTTTTGTTGCACCATATCTTGCGCCTACCATTGCAACCAAATTTGCTTCCACGTTTGCATCCCCTATTGCATCCACTTTTGTTTCATCCATTTTTGCATATACTTTTGTTTCCGTTGTTGCATCCACATTTGTTTCACCACAATTTGTGCCAAGTTTTACACCTACCATTGGACCCATGTTTGCTTCCACTTTTGCCTTCATGTTTGCATCCAAGTTTGCATTGACAACTGCATCTAATTTTGCATCCACTTTTGTGTCAGGTTTTTCATGTTGTTGTGCATCTACTTATGTTGTATCCACTTTTCATCCAATTTTACTTCTATTGTTGCCCCCATTTCTATGTTCGCTTTTGCATCCCTTTTCCAACACTCATCATATTTTCTGCATTGATGATATTCCTTATGGCATTGACAATTATGAACAATTGATGACAATGTCAATAATATTGACAATGATGAAAATGAAGATGATGGCGATGACATGAATTGTGATTATGATGATAAAGACGATAATGGTTACAATGACAATGATGATGATGGCAATGATTATGATGATGACGATGCTAATGACGTTGGCGAATCTTCCCAATTTTAGATGTTGTCATTTTCATAATCATAAGCATTATCTTTGGTGTCATGATCATCATTTTCATCTTGGTCATCATCAAAAACAATAATGGCATGAATGATGATGATGCATGATTACAACAATGTCAATAGAAATTACATTAATGATGATGATGGGGATGATAAAAATGACAATGACGATGATAATGGTGGTGATGATGATCATCATCGATCATCTGTCAAAAATAGAGTTGTTATTTCTCTTACGTATATCAATGTGTCCTAAACAACCCTTTTCTAGCACTGATCACATTTTTTGGGTTGATGATATTTCTTACAACATCTACAATTATGAACAATTGCAAACAATGTCCATAATGATGATGATGATGGCATGAATGGTGATTATGATGATAATGTAATGATGGCAATAACAATGACAAGGATGATGGTGATGATGATGACAATGATTATGATAATGAGAATGACCTTACAATCTTATGGATTCGTGAACAATTACTAGTTTCAATACCATCTTCTGGATACGTATTACTATCATACTTTTTAAATTTTCTGTCTCTCTTCAGGTATCTTACTATAATGGTGTTGTCAACACTAGAAAGATATCTTGTTGTAATGGTGGTTCTAATGTTAGCACTAGCAAAGTTTAGTAGGGAGGATGCCACTACAAGAGGAATTCCTTCTAAGTGACTATGGCATTCAAAATGAGGCTTTATGGGCTGCTTGTTAACACATGTTCTCATGCTCATATAAAATTAATGTGAAAAGTTGCTTTAATTGGTTCCCATGCATAATTGGTATTGATAATGGGGTGGTATAAAATTGTAATGGGCATATCCGTTAGTTAGTTATGATGGGTCAACAACATTGAAACCATCCAAGTGACATTTCACCTTGGAACAATCGTCGCTCGTGCGAAAACACGAAGTTTATGTAAATGAAAGTTGTGATTGTAGTAGAATTAAAACCATCGAGAAATATCAAAGAAGACGCTGCCTACCAGTTTTGAAAGACAACCAAGGCATTGAACAACTATTTGCGTTAGGATGTAGTGAGGGAATCGAAGGAAATTTGGCAGCCCTAAGTTGCCATTACTATTGCCAATCACACATTCAATAGTAACCATAAAAGGTAGCCACATATAAACAGAACCTCGAGGTGTTGACAGTCAGAATCTATTGTAATAGCTTTGACGTATATATAGTTTTGTGTTTAGATGAGAATGAAGTGGGCTTCATCCAGGGTTCAGCTCAATCCTCGTCCATTCCATGCAGTGGTGTTTAATTCACCAAGCAAGAGAATATTACATGAGTGTTCAGAGTTAAATCAACAGAAATCAAGGACGTGTGATTGTCAAATTATTGCTCCTCCCTTATGATTGAGCGCTTGATGCGATGGTCATTATCCTTTGGTGATACTTTTATTCCCCATTTTCTATTGAAAAAGTAGCGTTTTTCTGTTCGATTATGATAGGATTGGATGAACGCCGGTTTGGGTGGATGTAGACCCATGTTTTTTTGTGGTGATCTTCAAATGTCTTGAGGATAAGAAAAAAATCCTTGACCAAGGTCCATGGTTTTGGGGATGAGTTGGTCTTCTAGTGAAGCCATGGTTTCCCAACCTCAATCCTCTCACTATGTTGCCGATGACTACTCTAGTATGGGTAAGATTCCCAGTTTTCCCATTCACTTTACCCATCTAGATCTCTTAGAAAAAGTGGGCAATTTTATTGGAAGATTCGTCAAAGTAGACAGGGAAAGACTTTTGAAAGGCATTTTCACCTATGTTTGCATATGTGTTTAGGTAGATCCCAATGAAGTTTTGCGAGATAAAATTGAGCTCAAGTGGATGGGAATTGTGTATTCCCAACCCCTGGACTATGAAAATACAACTTATAGATACACGTATAGATACACCAATAAATTTCAACCACAAACCTGTAAATTTCATTTTCCTTCACACCATGCATCTAATTTGTATTCTGTATGAGAATTAACAAAGGAATGATGCTCTTTTTCCTATATTTTGACTCCTGGAGAATACTATGATAAACGTGGATAGACATAGGGTCCTGTATGGTCCATTTACATCCCATGGATGGGAAATCAGAAGTAAATAAAATAACATCCATTACATAGGCACTCATGTAAAATGGGGGAACAATGTTTTCTAGAATAAAAAAACTACAATTCTTCCTATAATCTAGGATTTGGATACTTAAATTATTAGATAGAACAGTCCCCCAGTCCATAACATCGCTGCATCAATCAAGGGTACCCACTGGTCTGAAAATTTTGGGTATTGACATAACCAAATAATCTACATATCATAGTGGCAACATAACAATATGGACCGACAAGAGAAGCTATAGAATGCATACCCATATTTTCTCGCTTGTGCTTGCTGGCATCTCTTCTCCATCCTTTGATGACTTCAGATTGATCCTGATTTTCCTTCATGAATTTATCAATGAAGTCATTATCATATTTCTTCTGAGCTGTCGACAACTGGTACATTCGAGTCGAATCTTTGTTGGTGAAAGAGCCGATGATTGTGTTCCTCTTGGTCATAAAGTTTCTGTCAGCGATGTTTAGATGGTCAACAACACATGTGATCATATCCATGTAAGGAAGGATGTTCAGCTGAGCAACAATTCTGTGGAGGAATGAATTGGCCAGATCACTATATGTAGTATCAGAAACCGGGTATGAATCTTCGGCTATGACTACTCTTTCTGTGACTCTCGGCTCTTCATCTTCGAAAAGTTGATATGTGGCCTCCCAGGTAGATGTTCCGGTGTTTGAGGTGCATGTGGTATCAGTAAATAATGCAAGCAATTCTGCAAACTCAGGGGGAAGAGCAACTGATTGTTGTTGAACAACAGGTTTCTTCATGGGTTTGGTCGACCAAGACATTTTTGTTGAATTATGCTTGTTGGGACTGACTTGTCAAGAGAAACACAAGGGTGAGAGTAACTAACATTCAGAGCGAATAACTTAGCAAATAACCGATTACATAATAATCCAATACTTTTATGAGCGAAATCTCAAGAAACCATTAGTAATAATGAATCCGTTTATTCTATCGAAAACCATTAATTCTCCACATTTGGCCATTAATATCGCATCCACCATATCTCAACTTTTGAAGCCTTGTCACTTTGAAACCTCCGATTGCAATACGTGTTGCAGACTCGACTGCTCCATCATAGCACACCTTAATATAATATCACAGTTGCCATGTCACGCCTTTCATATCACAAGTTTTAAAGACGTGTGTCTGGTCATGGACATTAAAAGTTGCAATGGTTATGGTGTAAATAATTAAATTGAATGGATATGGTGTAAATAAAGTCGCAAGTTAGAGGCTTCAGAAGTTTGGTCATGGACAATAAAACAAAAACGCCACTCGCGAGATCCCAATATGCAACGTGGCAGTTTTATGGGGTCGACCTCTTTATTACTATTTACATATATATGTCGGCTTTTATTATATTTATGATTTAAACCTTTAAAATTTATTTGGAAAAGGTTTTAATCGCCATTTTTCTTAAAATACTTTTTAGGATGTTCTAATATAATCCTTTCGCATTGAGGCTTTAGAATTAAACCTAAAATTTATCGCTCTTTTTAATTAATTTTTTTTTGATCTTAAAACTAATATTTCCTCTCAATTTTTTTTTATAATTATATCCTAAATTTTAAAATAATAACCCTTCTCTATTAATTCTTTTATTAATTATATAATAAAATTATTAATTCATACAACACATATTTAACATTTTACTAAAATATTACTTTTACTTACTTCCATATCCCACTACTTCTATGACGTTGCACCGGTTTGTGCAAATGCTAGTTCTATATACGATGTAGGGTTTCAGGGTCGGCGACAATGCTCTTTAACTTTTTAAAACATTTATATCTTAAAATGGGTTGTTATATCAGATGCAGGGTTTCAGGTCCGCAGATATATCCTTCTCTGAGGGGTTTCAGGAGGGCCTCTTACGCCGCGCCCCCTTTTCAGGTAGACGCATTTGCAAATATTTGCATTGTGCTATTTTTCTTTCCAGGCGGCGGATTGACTTGATCGGTGCACGGACAAAGGTGCATTTTTGGATAACCGATGCGGCTGGTTCAGATCCTCATATGCAATCGGATAGAGGTGAGTCTAAGCCTTGATTTCTTTTGTCCCTCTCAACCCATATTCTCTTATTACGATGTCTTTTTTGTTTTGTATTTCCGCTTCACATTTTCCAGAAGAGGTGCTGCTTATATTTTCTTTCACAGACTCACAGCAGGCATATTTTTTCAATCTGTGTTTTTTTTGGCGCATTTATTGGCTTACATATCGATTGATATTGATATATTTTCCCTCAATTTTTCTAATATTTTATTTCATCCGAGTATAAAGAGATACATTCTGTAAATGCTTTAAGCTTCGAGAAATATCAGAACGAAAATATACATTCTTTGCTAAGCCTGAAGAAGGCATTGATATTGATTGAAGGGTCCTGTATCTTCTCTAAAATTCAGAATTCTTCTTTTGAGGCACTTGGATCATCTTCAAAATACCGACTGTCATAAGAATCCCCATTCGAGGATGCAGAAATATCTTCGTGTAAGATATGACAATCCTTGATTTCACTTCATAACCTTGAACCCTCAGCCAACTGTAGTCCTTCCTTCCTCAAGGTGTCTGCTTCACCATTTAATTCTTTGTAGACATGTTCAAAGCACTCTGAAATAAAAATGGACAGAACGTTTGATTTCAGCTTCTACTACTGCCATTCATCCAATTAATTACTAACAACTGATGAATTTAGTAACACTTGTTTAACAGATTCTTCTCCTACAGGAAAGTAGCACAGTCTGAATTTAAAGGCTAATCGAAACTGTAATCTGAATGTCGTTTGAGCCTATAAACGGACACAGTTAGAAAACATGCACAGAACATGTAGATCACTGTCGAGAACCCCTGTTAATTCTATTCCATTATCATTGAATAAAAATCTGCATCACTAACATATCTCAGTGCAAAATGCACTGCCCCCTTCCAAGTATTAGAACTTGTGTTTTGTGGCAACCTGATGAACTTGCCTAGGCTGCACCATGTACTGAAAGTGTTGACTGCAAAACAAATGTTAGGCCTTGTGTTAACTAAGTACATGAGGAAACCTATCAATTCCCTTTATACAAATGTTCATCAAATCTGAATTAGAATCAGCAAAGTACAATGGATTTACTACCACAGGGGAGTAGCCATGGGTTTGCAGTACATCATTTGAAATCTCATCAGAATTTCTATTGCATACACTGGAGTAGCCATGGGTTTGCAGTCCATCATTTGAAATCTTCTAAGAATTTCAATTACATACTTTTTCTGTCCAAGGAACACTTCACCTGCACTTTGCTACACCCCTAGAGCCAGCAAGTAGTGCTTCAAGTCATGACAAATTCTCTTGCCAATTTTGCCCTGCACCAGTTTGTGGATTCCTTTTAACTTCCTGTGAGTGTAAGATTGTCTACATATGGGACTAAAACAAGCAGATTAGAATGATCTACCAAATTGTAAAAATTAGAATCTGCATCTGTCTCAGTGAAACCCAAATCTGAAAGTTACTCATCGATCTTGGAGTGTCATGCAAATGGTGCCTGTTTCAACTCATAAAGGGCCTACTTCAACTTGTAAACATGGGTCTCAAGCCTATTCACCTAAAAGCCTCTTGGTTGGTTTATTCATATAACTCCTTAATCAACCTATTAAGAAATGTTGTCTTTACATAAATTTGATATAAAATCCAATGGAAGATTGTTGTGAAAGACATAGTAAATCTGATAGAGGTATATTTAGTAACAAGAGCAAAAGTCTCCTCATAGTCAACTCCTTTTTAATGGGAGAACTGTCCAGCCACAAACCGAGCTTTGAAGTTTTATATGCTGCTATCTGGTGCATGCTTAACCATGCATGATTGTTGTAAGAAAAACTAGAGTCAAATATTGACTTCTCCACTAGTCTAGGCACTATCTCCTACCCATCATTCTTTAGGAGGAGATGTATTCCTCCATCATGGCATTTTGTAGTACTTGCTTCCTTACTGCCGTTACTAGAAGGTTTTGTTTCAATAATGAAAGATATCAGTGCAACATAACTAGGGAACTTTTTAGGAGGGTGGCTTATTTGAAGGGAAGTAGTTGGAGCACCAACTTACTCTGTTGCCTCTTTTAATGTCTAGATTAGCCATCTAGGCTTTCTAGCTGAACTTGAAGGTAAAGAGGCACCCCTTGCACTTCCAAAAGCTTGCTGATCTAAGTATGCATTTCATGATCTTTTTGATTTCTGCAGATCTGTTTTTGGGATACCAAGCTCTTCTGCCTCCATTGTCACTATTGGAGGTTCTTGAGACTTAGAGGACCATGCATTTTCTTCAAACTTGGTATCTCTGCTCACAACTACTTTATGTTGAGATGGAATGTATATTCTATAAGCTTTTGAGGTTTCACTCTAACCTACAAAAATGCCCTTCAAACTAGAAGGTTCCAACTTGGTCCTTTTCCCATCTGGAATATGAATGTAGATAGGACAACTGAAAAACTCAAAGATGTGTTACTTGAGGCTTTTGAATTCCTCCAGTCTTATCCTTCAAAATTTTGTGAGGATACCTATTCAAAATATAGACAATGAAGAGACATGTTTATACACAGAGACACATGAGCAGAACTAGATCATGAATCAAGGCCCCAAACTACTGAGGGTTGTAGGGAACTATCAACATTTTCTTGATTCTTGATTTCATGCAAAAGGTATCAAACTCCTTTGGTTTTTGTGAATTAAGTCTAGGATTTGCTAGAAGAATCATCAATAAAATATTCATAGTAAATGTTACTTGATAAGGAAGTTGAAGAGATGGGCCCACATACATTTGAGTTGATTAGGCCAGAAACCTAAGTTACCAGAAAACAGATACGGGAACGGATACGGGTACGGGGTTTGAAACGGATACGGCAAATTTTCAAAAAATCTGGATACGATACGGCAGGAAACGGCACATAATAAATATATAATATATATATATATATATATATATATATATATATATATATATATATATATATGTATGTATATATATATATATATATATATATATATATATATATATATATATATATATATATATATATATATATATATATATATATATATATATATATATATATATATATATATTAAAAATAAAAAATTCATATTTCCATTCATATTTCAGAATCTAGATTATCTGTATCATCTATGATCTATCATGATTCATGATTGATCATCATCAATTCAAGTTTCAACATATGCCATATTGAAGCAACGTTTCAGTGTTCACTCTCCAAAGAGGCAGAGATTACCTTCTCATATCAAGCCAAGGGTTCCTTTTTTGCTGGCTAAATATATCTTGTTATCTGGGCCGAGTTTACCTCTTATTACTTGCTAGTCGAGTTTGCTGCTTTGTGGGCTGAGTTCTGCCATTTTAAATGGGCTGAGTTTTGTCCTTTTGAGGACCCAGTTCCAGTCTATTTCCGGAGTTCAAGATGCTACTAAAAAGGGGGTTTAGTCCCCTCTTGTTGTGCCATTCAAGCTGCCCAAGACCTCTGTTATTGGTGGCTGAAGATTTGTTTGGAAGAACTGTGGGTAATATTTGATATCAGTCTTGCGTTTTTTGAATCTATCTTGTGCTAGACCAAAACAGTTCCAGTAAAAACTTAAAAGCCAAGGGAGGCAGTCTTGCTTGTGTCTGCCTGTATCATGTCAACTATGTTCCAACTTCCAAGATGAAGATAATGTTCCAACTTGCCGAAAATGCTTTTTTTTCACCAAAAATGTTTCACGATTTTTGAAAAACCTTTTAAATTTTCTAAATACTTCTCAAAATTTCCTGAAAACGTTTTCATTTTTTTAAAACTGCAAGTTTTTTCGACAAAAACGCCTCAAAAACGGCTGAAAAAAAACTTCCCGTTTCCAGAAAAAAAAACGGTAAAAAAACGTTTTTCCGACGTTTTTCCGGCGTTTCGTACGTGGATCCGAATCCGAAACGGGAAAACGCCGTTTTGGGGTTGGAGGTAGCCGTTTCCGGCAACTTAGTCAGAAACCCCTCTTGACCTATGTTTAATGCCAGGAAAACATCCTTTACATGCTGGCCAAGTGCACAACCTTTGCACACTCCTTTCTTCTTAGCCTTGAAGATTGGCAATGCCCACACCATGTTTTTCAAGATTGGCAACATTCACTAGTGCAAGTGACCTAGTCTCTTTTGTCAAAGCTCACACATGTTGTCACTATCATACCCTAAAGTTCTTATAGGATTCCCTTGCAATTTAGGATGAGGACTTGTTGATCTTCAAAGTTAGCCATATATGTAGGATCTATCATCACTGAAATTGGAAAGAGATTTTTAGTTAAGCTAGGTACATACAAAACATCATTAACTTAGTAAGCTTAAGGATATCACTTGATGGATCCCACTCTTGCAACTGGATATGTGGCATCATCACCAAGTTCTACTAAAGTTACTCTTGTTAGAGGTTGTATGTTTGCAGGCTCCACTGTCCACATACCAGTCCACATCAGACATGATGTCAGATGACAGGCATGAGACCATTGAGAAGTGTATCTCGAGATTGGATGAAAGCTCATCCACTTGAGCTGATGCTTTTGTACTCTTTACAAGTTGCTTTCCCTTCCCCTTCTTTTGATGACATTGGAAGCGAAGTGCCCAAACATTTGACACTTGAAGCACTTGATGTGGCTCAAGTCCTTCCTTCCCTGGTTACAAGAACCTGGCTTCTCTTTCTTCCATTTTTAACCCTTCTTAGTTCCTCTTTTCTTGTTTCCCTTCTTCATCTTACTAATGGGGACAACATTCTGCTCCTTCTAGTTGAAGTCATTCCATAGCCTCTTCAAAATGGGAAGTTTTAACTTTTTTTTGGCCTAGATGTCATAGCCAAAAAGTTTCCAAAAAGAACAGGACCTATTCAATGCAATGAGTACTAGCTTTTCACCCTTCACCTCCTCTCAATTGCTGCAAGCTGATCATGGAGATCAATAATCTTCATTAAGTAGGAAACTACAATATCCTTTTACTCATTTGCAGGGATTAAGCTTATTTCTTAGCAATGTCTTCTGTTTGTTGTTCTCACTCTGATAGAGTGACTAGAGCATCAAACATGTACTTTATTGTGGTCTTTTTGGTGATGTGAGGGATCTAATGATCCTTCATAGATTTTAGTATGACTCACTTGACCTTGGCCATCTTCTTTTTATGATTTACTAATTACACAGGTTTGGGAGGCTCTACAACCAGTTTCTCAATGAAGTTAGACAAATCCTACTCCAACAATATCTTTGTGCCTAGAGGCGCTCACCAGCCTGGTATGGAAGAGATGTTGTAATGTCGTGTCTTGATATGTAAACATTTTGACTCAGTCAAATTGCATAAAATGGAAATGAAATAAAATTAAAAAAAAATAAAATAAAAAATAAAATTAATAATTAAAATAAACTTGAGGTAAAATAGTCAATTTATTGTTGGTGGTTTTGACAACCCATGGTTTTGCTAATGGTATTCTTATGTAAGAATAATTTCTCACTCTAGATCCATCTTAACTCCAGATCTATCGAGTGTCGAGAGGGATCAAATCTATTGAGGTGCAAACCTCTTTTAGAGTGAAAAAAAATCTGATCCCGCCAAATGCTTGGAAGATCTGTAGTTAAGATGGATGCAGGCTGGTTACCTGAGACTTCCCTAGGATGAAGTTAAGAGGGACCTTCCAATCTGTCCATGTATTTGAGATTGACTGTAGCCATACTACTGCATTGGAATATCGCCTAAACGAAAGTTAAGACAGATCAACAGCCTAACAAAGAACCCGACAACTTGAAACTTCACTGTGCTTTTCTCAAGCATGGATCACAGCATCCGATCCCTGGAGCCTCCTGACAGCTCCCTTTCATAGGTAGCAGTCCTACTATCTATTCAAGGATTTTTAGAATGTTTCAACAAACCTTTCTCTGATACCATTATGAATTTTTGTCTAACTCATTGTAAACAGATTCTTCTTCTAGTGGAAACTAACACTGTCTAAATTTAAAGGCTAATCAAAACTGCAATCTGAATCTCACTAAAATCTACAAACACAGTTGGAATACATACATTGGAACACACAGATCAATGTCAAAAACACCTGTTACTGCTATTCCAATACTGCTGAATAAAAATATGCTAGAAAGGATTTTGTGTAAGAACTGAAACTAACCCTATTACAGATCCATACTCTCACTCTTTCTTATAAGTGACACCTAGGGTTTATAAAAATAGATATATTACTTAGATCTCTGGATCTGTGCTCTATCTAACTGATAAAAAATGAATTCAGAAAGACTGAAAAATAAAACAGAACTGACTCATCTAACTTTAGCACTTTATCTTTAACCTGAAGTATAATGATAAAATTATCTTATTCTTTTTATGGCTGGTCCATACATGCATGTGTGTGCCCTTATTGCTGGAATAGTAAAATTTGTGATGTGCTCCTATTGTCTATTTATTGCTGCATTCTCACCAACAGATCATTATGCTGTTTGGAATTTAATGCTGCATGGATTTGTGTAATGCTGCTGTAATATAAGGTGCCCAGATCTGCCATGTGTGCTCCAACCTAGTAGAAGATGATCTGGGGTACACTATCTAACAACAATGAGCCAAAAAACACTGGTATTTTTTTAAATGCCACTGTGGGCTGCTAGCTTTTAGAGTATTGTTAGGGAAATAAGCTCGGTGTAGTTATTTGATCCTCACCTAAATCTGTTTTAAATCTGATACAGTGAGAGTTATTGAGATAGAGAACACGTATGACTTCCCTTTTTTGGGGGGTACCTTGACTAGCTCCATCAAAGTAATCCCCATGTTCCAGATTTGTCCATAGGAGCACGAATCAACTTTTTTTGTGTTGGGGTTGATGAAAAAGCTTTGAAGTTTGAGAAGATTGACTGACCTTGGAAGGCACATTGAAAGAGTTATATACCTGTCTTCAAAGATTTCAACATTTCTATCTTTCTAGATTCCCCATGATACTATTAGAGGAAGGCCTTTGAGGACTGAGTTTTGCTACCACTTTTTAGAGCACTCTTCAGCATAACCTCCTTGTCCACAGTCCTTTATCCTTGTCAAACCATCCGGATTTCCTTTATTAAGGACAGAATATCAGTAAGTGGTCTATGTTCTTTTCAACTCTTTTACACATGATACATTTGCTTGGACTTGATCCATTTCTTCTCTTAAGAACTTCCTATGTGGGTGCTCTATTTAAGATTGCCAACTGCATGTAAATAATGAACTTTTGAAAGGTTCTTATCCAGATGCACTTCCACCATGAGAGTGTGCATTCTGGTCTGTCCAGGGTACACGATTCTTATCCTAACTTTGGAGTGTAAATCCCTAAGGCTGGATTTTAGACCAGAAATGTTCATCATCAGAGTCTTTTATATAGGCATGGCACACTTTTGATTTGTTTATAAATCCTTTTGATTGAATATTTTCTTGGCCTTTGAGTCGTCTCTCTGTTCAGCGCTATTCCAATCCTGCTGACAAATGGAGGAGTTTCCTGGTCCAGCTGCCTGGTCTAGATTGAAGAGAGTTTATCACTGCTTCTGGCAGCTTGTACTCAGCTCCACTGCTTATCCATGCGTCTATACTGATCTTCGCCTTAGCCTCATTGCAAACCTTCCATGCCAGCAATCTGCCTATTAAAGGGAATGTTATAGTCAGTACTTTCAATAATATGGATGCATTGTTGATTGACTTGTTTGGGTTTCCAATCCAGTCTTCTGCTGAATTGGGCTCAATATATCTCTGAATGTGAATCTGATTCCAAAGGTCCTCTTTTGATATTAGTCTCCACATACACTTGGCTTTTAGGGCTTTCCCGAAGGAATGATATTCGATATGTAATGCATGTGGGCTTTTTTGTATACCTTTGTTTTCTTAGCAAAATATAGTCTTATATTATAAAAAACAGATCAAGTACTGTAATTGCTTTCTCTTTGCATCCATGCTAGAAGAGCCAACATATCAGATTGGGCATCATATTTGGAATGTCTCATGTCATTCTAAGGACAAAATCCACAACAGTGATAAGATTCAATGTTTGCTTTTATTTTTATTGTGCTCTTTCCAGCTTTGTGGCTGGAATGTGTTGTAGGTCCAATTGAATCTGTATTGAGTTCAACCTGATTGTACAATGTATTTTTCTAACTTTCTACAAACGTGTTGTTTATATCTAGTATAAGCAGATGGGGGATAGACTCATGGAGTACTAGGCTTGTGCAGTTACATCCTGTAATTAATCTATTAAGATTGGTTCTGGTCTCCTTAAGTCCATATCCAGATGGGTCATGAGGGGAATGCAGAAGTTGATTTTGTATTCTTATCGGCACTGGGTCATAGATCCCACGATCCTTCATTTAATGTCTAGTTTTTGTCAATAATTAGGTTCTGTTCTTTAGATACTCCAATCTTTAGTTCTAACTTTTAATGTTTAGTGTTCTTTTATGGTGATTATTTTTTAGTATTTAGATCCTGTAATGATCCTTCTACTATGATTGGTTCTTTTAAAATTCTTTTCTAAATCCTTTTCTAAATCCTTGATGTCAAAGGAACACAATTTCGTTATCGATTCAGGCAAGTCTTTGTTCATTGGAATTAAAAACATTTTACGGAAATGAGAGTGCTACCAGGAAAAAATTTAGATAATACAGTTCTGTAGTTTGATGCTACAACAAATTTTGTTTGGGAGTAGTCTACCTAGGCGGTAGAATGGCCCGGTTTCCGGTGCCGCTCGGAAAAATCTCCGACTCCGGCCACCGGTAATTTCTCCGCTCCGCCCAGCTCCGCCACCCTTAGCGACCTTCGCCCAGCTCGGCCACCGTCGAACACTGACAGGTTCTGACATACATTCTGATTTCCATAGCGTCTTGCCGCCGGGAAGTGGAATTTGAATTTGGAAACAACCCGCCTTTTGCTCCCTCACCAATTCGACCCAGCATCCCTTGCAGTTCACCAGGTAACCAGATCATTTTGGAAAACCGGCTCCGCTTTCTGCCCTATACTTTCTACGCTGTAGGGATCAGTTGCGTGCTCAACGTTTGGGGTTTAGAAAATTTACTCGCGGGACAATTTGCATTCGATTCTCTTGAAAAATGTACTCTGCGTTGTAATAGCTCTCTCCATCGATAAATGTTTGCAATCGGAACATACACAAACATGACATCGGCCAATATGTGCAGACGATATGTTCAATTGCTTATCCCCTTCCTCGCGCAGGGTACTCTTCTTATTTGGAAATAAGTGTTGAAAAGTGTGCAACGAGAAATGCTTGTTGAGAATACAACAAGATGATGGAGCTTAGTGAAAAGAGTCGCCTTCACTAAGTGGGCCCGCAGGCTATTTTTGGCGCAAGTCTATTTTTAGACATATGGATCATGTCTATGTTTATGGATGATTGATCAAGTTGGGAAAAATAGATGGACTTCTATTTTTGATGAAAGTGTGAGTGATCACAGTGTGAGTGATCAAAGTCTATTTTTAGACTGGCTGTCAAAAATAGAAAAGTCAAATATTATTATCTCACAATAATATTTGGACTATAAACTTGATCTTATTCTCTTGGAGCACTTCAGTTTGAGCTACAGAGGTGGCACATGCAGCTGTCAGAAGGAAATACGCTTTTCTTATGAGTCAGTTGAGTTGTTGCATGCATGACTTCAGTTAGAACTCAAGTGAGTTGAGTTTAGTGGACTGGAGGTACAGTTGATGGAGTTGTGTTCAGTTTGACTTAGTTAAACTAGTTGTAGTTAGTCTAACTGCAGATAGACTAATGATGAGTTGTTAAACTAATTATTAACTCATAATACAACTAAAGAATACATCAGTTAACTCAGTTGCATGTCAGTGCATGTTCAGTTCAACAGGGACAAGTGGTAGAGAATCAGATTGCTATCAGTTGTGACTATAGTTGTGCATCAGATCTTGCACAATCAAGGGATTGAGTATGCCAATGAGTTTGCTCACGTATTTGGCCCACATTTTAGCCTTTGCTCACGTATTTGGCCCACATTTTAGCCTTTTCTCACGTCTACAAAGAGTGAGTGACTATTTTGCAGGTGAAAATCGAGTTTGGTGAGCCATTCTCATCAGTTCTTGAGCAGGTATTGAGCAGTGGAGGCAGGCAAGCAGCGGGGGAGATTTGGAGATCAGATCTGAGTTGTATTGTGTGTAACAGGTGGAGCTGGTACTGGATTGCTTGTGATAAGCATTGTACTTTGTAATGTTACATGATTCAATCAATATAATATACAGATAGTGTGGGGTTTTTAGCGAGATGCTTTCCCCGGGATACATACTGTGTTAATGAGTTTGATTGATGCTTCTATGTGTGCCTGTGAATGTTTCTGCTTCTGTAAATTGATGATCAACGTAGAGGAGATTATGTATTATACATGTTCCGCTTATAATTGTATGATCAGGATAATCTCTGTGAATATGTGTTAAATTATTCAAAATTTCTACATGGTATCGGAGCTAGATAATTGTAGAAAAAGTTTCTACATGGTATCAGAGCTAGTTGATTTGTAGAAGAAGTTCTACATGGTATCAGAGCTAGATGATTTGTAGAAAAAGTTTCTACATGGTATCGGAGCTGCTTGATTTGTAGAAGAGATTTTTACAGGATATCAAGCGAGGATTGATCATCAGATCTACTATTCAGGAAGTGTTTACATTCTATTTCTCTAGGCAGAGCCTGTAATTGGGCCAGGTAGCCTCTGGATTCATCCTTCCTTTGGAAGGTGAAATATCCGGTGAAAGCCCATACAATCAATCTCTGTACGAGAAATATTGTGTTCTCACGAATTCTAGATCGGAAGCAGTTGAGTTTTGAGCTGGTGGAATTCAAATTTAATTCCAAAGCAAGGGCAAAACTCAGAAACATTCAGTGTGAGAATGGAGACAGTATGCCCCAGTATCTCACGAAGTTCACCCAATGCCGGGATGAGCTGGGAAGTGTGGGGGTGACTGTCGGATGAGGATGGTGAGTCTAGCACTTCTTGACCTTCCTAAGAGTTGGCATAGCTACCAGGACTCGGTGAATGGAAGGGAGAAACTGCCAAATTGGGAACGACCATGGTCGGATTTGATGCAGGAGGAGATCAGGCGGAGCACCAGAGATGGTTCTTCATCCATGCAGGATGAGGAGAACTGTGCCTTAGCGAGTAAGGCGAAGAAGGGGAAGGGGAAGGTTTCTCTTTCCGAATCCAGTTCTTCCAATGATGGGAAGAAGGTTGACAAGGCGAAGGTGAGATGCTTTCGTTGTCATGAGTTGGGTCATTATGCTACTAATTTCCCAAAGAAGAAGTCCAAGAAGGGATCCGGGGAAGGATCTGAAGGTGAGGCAGCCTCACTTGCTTCACAGTTTGAGTTGGACTTCACACTCTTCGCATGCATGGTTTCATCCATGATGGGAAGTGGTTGATTTCTTGACAGTGGAGCTTCTTTCCACATGACCGGTGACAAAAGTTTGTTCAGTACTTTGGAGGAGAAAGATCTCCAGATACTCATAGGGATGGGTAATGATGAGAAGTATAGTGTCTCAGGTGTAGGCACGGTTATTTTTCAGAGGGAGCATGGAGCTCGCCTTACCTTGACCGATGTCAAGTATGTACTTGGACTGAAGAGAAACTTGGTGTCGATCGCGATGCTGGAAGACAGAGGCTATGATGTAGTCTTCAGTAAGGGAAAGGTTTTCCTTAGACACATCATCACCAGACAGGTGAAGAAGATTGGTTCACGGGTCAAGAACCTGTATGCTCTTGAGGTTCAAGATGCATGCAAAGCCTTGAGCAGCAAGGAAACTGATGGAGACTTGGTGGTTGAGAGGGAGCGTATATTACCTCTCAACATGCAGAGCCAGAAGAAGTCTCTGACGATTGTGGAGGAGCCACGATTGGTGCAACAGCTTCAGGAGGTTGTGGAGGAGCCACAACAAGGAAAGCTGAAAGGAGATCGAGTAGAGACATCTACTCATCCAGAGACCTCCAGTAGGTGGAAACTTCAAGCCAGGTGGGCTGAGGGATCGCATGCAGCCATACCTCCAGGTAGGAGGTGGGGTGATGTGGATTGATTGTCCCAAGGAGGAGGGGCAAGATCCTTGAGGTACCCAACCTCTTGGATGAGACCTTGCTACGGGAGCCCCGATGTGTAGTAGCAGGAAATGACTGATTGGGTAGAGACAGATGCGGATGGAGCGGCAGAGAGAGCGACAGTGCAGGGAATCCCAGGACAACGCATAGCTAGCAGGCTACAGCAATGCGAGAGGCACAAGTGTTTTGCATAGTGCTAGGTGGCACAAAGAGGTGCAATGGTGCGAGATGCATGGAGATTTTGCAGTAGCGCAGATGTCAGAGAGGGAGCACTTGTCAGCAGCAGGTAGAGCTTCAGCATCAGAGGGTGTTTCTATCCCAACAGGGAGGTCAGTTGGGAGGTGCAGTGCGGATGCAATGCTGGGAGATAGAACCAGCAGCAGCACGGATGCAGTCAGAGATCAAAGTGACAGAGGCTAGAGTAGTCAGATACTGAAGAGCACAGAGATGCAGAGTTTCAGTCGACAGAGGCAATAGTAGTCAGAGACTTTGATGACAGAGCAAGTGGACCAGCCAGATGTGTTGCATGGAGAACATTCCAGAGTTACAGGATCGGGTTTGAGAGGAAGCCTTTCTTGTTGAGAGGGAGTGTTGAAAAGTGCGCAACAAGAAATGCTTGTTGAGAATACAACAAGATGATGGAGCTTAGTGAAAAGAGTCGCCTTCACTAAGTGGGCCCGCAGGCTATTTTTGGCGCAAGTCTATTTTTAGACATATGGATCATGTCTATGTTTATGGATGATTGATCAAGTTGGGAAAAATAGATGGACTTCTATTTTTGATGAAAGTGTGAGTGATCACAGTGTGAGTGATCAAAGTCTATTTTTAGACTGGCTGTCAAAAATAGAAAAGTCAAATATTATTATCTCACAATAATATTTGGACTATAAACTTGATCTTATTCTCTTGGAGCACTTCAGTTTGAGCTACAGAGGTGGCACATGCAGCTGTCAGAAGGAAATACGCTTTTCTTATGAGTCAGTTGAGTTGTTGCATGCATGACTTCAGTTAGAACTCAAGTGAGTTGAGTTTAGTGGACTGGAGGTACAGTTGATGGAGTTGTGTTCAGTTTGACTTAGTTAAACTAGTTGTAGTTAGTCTAACTGCAGATAGACTAATGATGAGTTGTTAAACTAATTATTAACTCATAATACAACTAAAGAATACATCAGTTAACTCAGTTGCATGTCAGTGCATGTTCAGTTCAACAGGGACAAGTGGTAGAGAATCAGATTGCTATCAGTTGTGACTATAGTTGTGCATCAGATCTTATACAATCAAGGGATTGAGTATGCCAATGAGTTTGCTCACGTATTTGGCCCACATTTTAGCCTTTGCTCACGTATTTGGCCCACATTTTAGCCTTTTCTCACGTCCACAAAGAGTGAGTGACTATTTTGCAGGTGAAAATCGAGTTTGGTGAGCCATTCTCATCAGTTCTTGAGCAGGTATTGAGCAGTGGAGGCAGGCAAGCAGCGGGGGAGATTTGGAGATCAGATCTGAGCTGTGTTGTGTGTAACAGGTGGAGCTGGTACTGGATTGCTTGTGATAAGCATTGTACTTTGTAATGTTACATGATTCAATCAATATAATATACAGATAGTGTGGGGTTTTTAGCGAGATGCTTTCCCCGGGATACATACTGTGTTAATGAGTTTGATTGATGCTTCTATGTGTGCCTGTGAATGTTTCTGCTTCTGTAAATTGATGATCAACGTAGAGGAGATTATGTATTATACATGTTCCGCTTATAATTGTATGATCAGGATAATCTCTGTGAATATGTGTTAAATTATTCAAAATTTCTACATGGTATCGGAGCTAGATAATTGTAGAAAAAGTTTCTACATGGTATCAGAGCTAGTTGATTTGTAGAAGAAGTTCTACATGGTATCAGAGCTAGATGATTTGTAGAAAAAGTTTCTACATGGTATCAGAGCTGCTTGATTTGTAGAAGAGATTTTTACAGGATATCAAGCGAGGATTGATCATCAGATCTACTATTCAGGAAGTGTTTACATTCTATTTCTCTAGGCAGAGCCTGTAATCGGGCCAGGTAGCCTCTGGATTCATCCTTCCTTTGGAAGTTGAAATATCCGGTGAAAGCCCATACAGTCAATCTCTGTACGAGAAATATTGTGTTCTCACAAATTCTAGATCGGAAGCAGTTGAGTTTTGAGCTGGTGGAATTCAAATTTAATTCCAAAGCAAGGGCAAAACTCAGAAACATTCAGTGTGAGAATGGAGACAGTATGCCCCAGTATCTCATGAAGTTCACCCAATGCCAGGATGAGCTGGGAAGTGTGGGGGTGACTGTCGGATGAGGATGGTGAGTCTAGCACTTCTTGACCTTCCTAAGAGTTGGCATAGCTACCAGGACTCGGTGAATGGAAGGGAGAAACTGCCGAATTGGGAACGACCATGGTCGGATTTGATGCAGGAGGAGATTAGGCGGAGCACCAGAGATGGTTCTTCATCCATGCAGGATGAGGAGAACTGTGCTTTAGCGAGTAAGGCGAAGAAGGGGAAGGGGAAGGTTTCTCTTTCCGAATCCAGTTCTTCCAATGATGGGAAGAAGGTTGACAAGGCGAAGGTGAGATGCTTTCGTTGTCATGAGTTGGGTCATTATGCTACTAATTTCCCAAAGAAGAAGTCCAAGAAGGGATCCGGGGAAGGATCTGAAGGTGAGGCAGCCTCACTTGCTTCACAGTTTGAGTTGGACTTCACACTCTTCGCATGCATGGTTTCATCCATGATGGGAAGTGGTTGGTTTCTTGACAGTGGAGCTTCTTTCCACTTGACCGATGACAAAAGTTTGTTCAGTACTTTGGAGGAGAAAGATCTCCAGATACTCATAGGGATGGGTAATGATGAGAAGTATAGTGTCTCAGGTGTAGGCACGATTATTTTTCAGAGGGAGCATGGAGCTCGCCTTACCTTGACCGATGTCAAGTATGTACCAGGACTGAAGAGAAACTTGGTGTCGATCGCGATGCTGGAAGACAGAGGCTATGATGTAGTCTTCAGTAAGGGAAAGGTTTTCCTTAGACACATCATCACCAGATAGGTGAAGAAGATTGGTTCACGGGTCAAGAACCTGTATGCTCTTGAGGTTCAAGATGCATGCAAAGCCTTGAGCAGCAAGGCAACTGATGGAGACTTGGTGGTTGAGAGGGAGTGTATATTACCTCTCAACATGCAGAGCCAGAAGAAATCTCTGACGATTGTGGAGGAGCCACGATTGGTGCAGCAGCTTCAGGAGGTTGTGGAGGAGCCACAACAAGGAAAGCTGAAAGGAGATCGAGTAGAGACATCTACTCATCCAGAGACCTCCAGTAGGGGGAAACTTCAAGCCAGGTGGGCTGAGGGATCGCATGCAGCCATACCTCCAGGTAGGAGGTGGGGTGATGTGGATTGATTGTCCCAAGGAGGAGGGGCAGGATCCTTGAGGTACCCACCCTCTTGGATGAGACCTTGCTACGGGAGCCCCGATGTGTAGTAGCAGGAACTGACTGATTGGGTAGAGACAGATGCGGATGGAGCGGCAGAGAGAGCGACAGTGCAGGGAATCCCAGGACAACGCATAGCTAGCAGGCTGCAGCAATGCGAGAGGCACAAGTGTTTTGCATAGTGCTAGGTGGCACAGAGAGGTGCAATGGTGCGAGATGCATGGAGATGTTGCAGTAGCGCAGATGTCAGAGAGGGAGTAGTTGTCAGCAGCAGGTAGAGCTTCAGCATCAGAGGGTGTTTCTATCCCAACAGGGAGGTCAGTTGGGAGGTGCAGTGCGGATGCAATGCTGGGAGATAGAACCAGCAGCAGCACGGATGCAGTCAGAGATCAAAGTGACAGAGGCTAGAGTAGTCAGATACTGAAGAGCACAGAGATGCAGAGTTTCAGTCGACAGAGGCAATAGCAGTCAGAGACTTTGATGACAGAGCAAGTGGACCAGCCAGATGTGTTGCATGGAGAACATTCCAGAGTTACAGGATCGGGTTTGAGAGGAAGCCTTTCTTGTTGAGAGGGAGTGTTGAAAAGTGTGCAACAAGAAATACTTGTTGAGAATACAACAAGATGATGGAGCTTAGTGAAAAGAGTCGCCTTCACTAAGTGGGCCCGCAGGCTATTTTTGGCGCAAGTCTATTTTTAGACATATGGATCATGTCTATGTTTATGGATGATTGATCAAGTTGGGAAAAATAGATGGACTTCTATTTTTGATGAAAGTGTCAGTGATCACAGTGTGAGTGATCAAAGTCTATTTTTAGACTGGCTGTCAAAAATAGAAAAGTCAAATATTATTATCTCACAATAATATTTGGACTATAAACTTGATCTTATTCTCTTGGAGCACTTCAGTTTGAGCTACAAAGGTGGCACATGCAGCTGTCAGAAGGAAATACGCTTTTCTTATGAGTCAGTTGAGTTGTTGCATGCATGACTTCAGTTAGAACTCAAGTGAGTTGAGTTTAGTGGACTGGAGGTACAGTTGATGGAGTTGTGTTCAATTTGACTTAGTTAAACTAGTTGTAGTTAGTCTAACTGCAGATAGACTAATGATGAGTTGTTAAACTAATTATTAACTCATAATACAACTAAAGAATACATCAGTTAACTCAGTTGCATGTCAGTGCATGTTCAGTTCAACAGGGACAAGTGGTAGAGAATCAGATTGCTATCAGTTGTGACTATAGTTGTGCATCAGATCTTGCACAATCAAGGGATTGAGTATGCCAATGAGTTTGCTCACGTATTTGGCCCACATTTTAGCCTTTGCTCACGTATTTGGCCCACATTTTATCCTTTTCTCACGTCCACAAAGAGTGAGTGACTATTTTGCAGGTGAAAATCGAGTTTGGTGAGCCATTCTCATCAGTTCTTGAGCAGGTATTGAGCAGTGGAGGTAGGCAAGCAGCGGGGGAGATTTGGAGATCAGATTTGAGCTGTATTGTGTGTAACAGGTGGAGCTGGTACTGGATTGCTTGTGATAAGCATTGTACTTTGTAATGTTACATGATTCAATCAATATAATATACATATAGTGTGGGGTTTTTAGCGAGATGCTTTCCCCGGGATACATACTATGTTAATGAGTTTGATTGATGCTTCTATGTGTGCCTGTGAATGTTTCTGCTTCTGTAAATTGATGATCAACGTAGAGGAGATTATGTATTATACATGTTCCGCTTATAATTGTATGATCAGGATAATCTCTGTGAATATGTGTTAAATTATTCAAAATTTCTACATGGTATCGGAGCTAGATAATTGTAGAAAAAGTTTTTACATGGTATCAGAGCTAGTTGATTTGTAGAAGAAGTTCTACATGGTATCAGAGCTAGATGATTTGTAGAAAAATTTTCTACATGGTATCGGAGCTGCCTGATTTGTAGAAGAGATTTTTACAGGATATCAAGCGAGGATTGATCATCAGATCTACTATTCAGGAAGTGTTTACATTCTATTTCTCTAGGCAGAGCCTGTAATCGGGCCAGGTAGCCTCTGGATTCATCCTTCCTTTGGAAGGTGAAATATCCGGTGAAAACCCATACAGTCAATCTCTATACGAGAAATATTGTGTTCTCACGAATTCTAGATCGGAAGTAGTTGAGTTTTGAGCTGGTGGAATTCAAATTTAATTCCAAAGCAAGGGCAAAACTCAGAAACATTCAGTGTGAGAATGGAGACAGTATGCCCCAGTATCTCACGAAGTTCACCCAATGCCGGGATGAGCTGGGAAGTGTGGGGGTGACTGTCGGATGAGGATGGTGAGTCTAGCACTTCTTGACCTTCCTAAGAGTTGGCATAGCTACCAGGACTCGGTGAATGGAAGGGAGAAACTGCCAAATTGGGAACGACCATGGTCAGATTTGATGCAGGAGGAGATCAGGCGGAGCACCAGAGATGGTTCTTCATCCATGCAGGATGAGGAGAACTGTGCCTTAGCGAGTAAGGCGAAGAAGGGGAAGGGGAAGGTTTCTCTTTCCGAATCCAGTTCTTCCAATGATGGGAAGAAGGTTGACAAGGCGAAGGTGAGATGCTTTCGTTGTCATGAGTTGGGTCATTATGCTACTAATTTCCCAAAGAAGAAGTCCAAGAAGGGATCCGGGGAAGGATATGAAGGTGAGGCAGCCTCACTTGCTTCACAGTTTGAGTTGGACTTCATACTCTTCGCATGCATGGTTTCATCCATGATGGGAAGTGGTTGGTTTCTTGACAGTGGAGCTTCTTTCCACATGACCGGTGACAAAAGTTTGTTCAGTACTTTGGAGGAGAAAGATCTCCAGATACTCATAGGGATGGGTAATGATGAGAAGTATAGTGTCTCAGGTGTAGGCACGATTATTTTTCAGAGGGAGCATGGAGCTCGCCTTACCTTGACCGATGTCAAGTATGTACCAGGACTGAAGAGAAACTTGGTGTCGATCGCGATGCTGGAAGACAGAGGCTATGATGTAGTCTTCAGTAAGGGAAAGGTTTTCCTTAGACACATCATCACCAGACAGGTGAAGAAGATTGGTTCACGGGTTAAGAACCTGTATGCTCTTGAGGTTCAAGATGCATGCAAAGCCTTGAGCAGCAAGGCAACTGATGGAGACTTGGTGGTTGAGAGGGAGCGTATATTACCTCTCAACATGCAGAGCCAGAAGAAGTCTCTAACGATTGTGGAGGAGCCACGATTGGTGCAGCAGCTTCAGGAGGTTGTGGAGGAGCCACAACAAGGAAAGCTGAAAGGAGATCGAGTAGAGACATCTACTCATCCAGAGACCTCCAGTAGGGGGAAACTTCAAGCCAGGTGGGCTGAGGGATCGCATGCAGCCATACCTCCAGGTAGGAGGTGGGGTGATGTGGATTGATTGTCCCAAGGAGGAGGGGCAGGATCCTTGAGGTACCCAACCTCTTGGATGAGACCTTGCTACGGGAGCCCCGATGTGTAGTAGCAGGAACTGACTGATTGGGTAGAGACAGATGCGGATGGAGCGGCAGAGAGAGCGACAGTGGAGGGAATCCCAGGACAGCGCATAGCTAGCAGGCTGCAGCAATGCGAGAGGCACAAGTGTTTTGCATAGTGCTAGGTGGCACAGAGAGGTGCAATGGTGCGAGATGCATGGAGATGTTGCAGTAGCGCAGATGTCAGGGAGGGAGCACTTGTCAGCAGCAGGTAGAGCTTCAGCATCAGAGGGTGTTTCTATCCCAACAGGGAGGTCAGTTGGGAGGTGCAATGCAGATGCAATGCTGGGAGATAGAACCAGCAACAGCACGGATGCAGTCAGAGATCAAAGTGACAGAGGCTAGAGTAGTCAGATACTGAAGAGCACAGAGATGCAGAGTTTCAGTCGACAGAGGCAATAGCAGTCAGAGACTTTGATGATAGAGCAAGTGGACCAGCCAGATGTGTTGCATGGAGAACATTCCAGAGTTACAGGATCGGGTTTTAGAGGAAGCATTTCTTGTTGAGAGGGAGTGTTGAAAAGTGTGCAACAAGAAATGCTTGTTGAGAATACAACAAGATGATGGAGCTTAGTGAAAAGAGTCGCCTTCACTAAGTGGGCCCGCAGGCTATTTTTGGCGCAAGTCTATTTTTAGACATATGGATCATGTCTATGTTTATGGATGATTGATCAAGTTGGGAAAAATAGATGGACTTCTATTTTTGATGAAAGTGTGAGTGATCACAGTGTGAGTGATCAAAGTCTATTTTTAGACTGGCTGTCAAAAATAGAAAAGTCAAATATTATTATCTCACAATAATATTTGGACTATAAACTTGATCTTATTCTCTTGGAGCACTTCAGTTTGAGCTACAGAGGTGGCACATGCAGCTGTCAGAAGGAAATACACTTTTCTTATGAGTCAGTTGAGTTGTTGCATGCATGACTTCAGTTAGAACTCAAGTGAGTTGAGTTTAGTGGACTGGAGGTACAGTTGATGGAGTTGTGTTCAGTTTGACTTAGTTAAACTAGTTGTAGTTAGTCTAACTGCAGATAGACTAATGATGAGTTGTTAAACTAATTATTAACTCATAATACAACTAAAGAATACATCAGTTAACTCAATTGCATGTCAGTGCATGTTCAGTTCAACAGGGACAAGTGGTAGAGAATCAGATTGCTATCAGTTGTGACTATAGTTGTGCATCAGATCTTGCACAATCAAGGGATTGAGTATGCCAATGAGTTTTCTCACGTATTTGGCCCACATTTTAGCCTTTGCTCACGTCCACAAAGAGTGAGTGACTATTTTGCAGGTGAAAATCGAGTTTGGTGAGCCATTCTCATCAGTTCTTGAGCAGGTATTGAGCAGTGGAGGCAGGCAAGCATCGGGGGAGATTTGGAGATCAGATCTGAGCTGTATTGTGTGTAACAGGTGGAGCTGGTACTGGATTGCTTGTGATAAGCATTGTACTTTGTAATGTTACATGATTCAATCAATATAATATACAGATAGTGTGGGGTTTTTAGCGAGATGCTTTCCCCGGGATACATACTGTGTTAATGAGTTTGATTGATGCTTCTATGTGTGCCTGTGAATGTTTCTGCTTCTGTAAATTGATGATCAACGTAGAGGAGATTATGTATTATACATGTTCCGCTTATAATTGTATGATCAGGATAATCTCTGTGAATATGTGTTAAATTATTCAAAATTTCTACAATAAGGCGCGCAACTACCTACTCAACCAAAAATTGCTTCACAGAGACTGCAGGCAGCGAGAAAGGATGCTACTTTTCTCGGGCATACGATCTCGCAAGGTTACTTTGCCATTACAAATGTGCACTCTGCTATAGTTATGGCTAAAACATTTGCATCCAGGGTGATGGGATTTGGATTCACTAAAATGGCGAAATCTTCGAGATTTAAAGTGAAAAATTTGAGTACCGGGTTTAGTGGTTCTCAGCATGAACATGAGTCTAAACCAGCAACTCAGCGAGAGGATGGAGCTGCCAGAAATAAAGTCACTAGCTAGACAGAGCATGAAAAAACAATCAGAGGGAAGCCAGAGTGAATCCAAGGTCAAAATAGGCTCAGAAACTGGAGGGCTTTCTGCAATAACCAATTGCAAACAACAAGAAGTAGAATGGAATAAAGTCATGAGAATGTGGGAGGCCCATTTGGAGGGACACATTAGGTTATCCAATGAACAGATGACAGTTCTGAATGCCGATTCAAGAGGGGGAATATGTGTTTCTTACAGGCTGTTGAGTGGGTTAATGGGCCAGATTGTTGATTTTGTTAGGGATGATATGCAGTTGAGAGCTATTAGTCCAACAGGGTTCTGGCCAAAGGTGAGATTTCTATATGGGGTCGAAAGGATTATCACATCAGAATCCTGACATGTTTATGAAGGTGAAGTGAAAGTGGCTACCCGAACACAGGTGCCATTAATTTTAGGATGGACTATTACTGTGCACAAGTGCCAAGGGATGACATTGGAAAGGTTGGAGACAAATCTTCAAGCATTTGATTATGGCATGGGATATGTAGCTCTTTCCCGCGTGAAGAGTTTAGATCGGCTGAGGTTTACAAGATTTAAACCATCTAAGATCAAAGCACACCCAAAGGTGCTTGATTTCTATCAGAAACTTACCAGCAGTGGGGGGCTACATCGATGATAAAGAAACGAAACGAATCCCCTGCCCAGACTTCACAGTTTTGGTGACATTATTAGCCTTCACACATCTCCAGTAATTTGACTTGGGTTTCAATATTTATTTGTGATAGGGAGATGGTAGTATTATAGGAGCTATCTACTTGAATCTGGTTGAACATCCTACTGTATATCGATCTCAATTTGACAGAGAAGTTGTTTTCTTAAAACCTGAGAAGTACATTAATGACTGAGTTATCAAGAAGATAAACTTTTGCAATCTGGTAATGTTATTATGGATTTTGGTTCGATGTTCAAACACTATGTTAAAGATATATATCAGTTATAATTAATCTTAGAGCATTAAGTTTCTAGTCCAACGATCAGAAAGTAGGAAGGCAGGAATGTTACTGTCCCCTATTTTTGGTTATATGCGAGAGTATTTGATATTATGTTACATTTTGTTTACATAGGCGTATGGCATTGTCACTAGACCTGATTATTGCACCGTATTAACTAATTACCACACCTTATTATTGCATCATATTAACTTATTTTTCATAAATATACAAGGTAGAACGACTTTTTTCGGAGGAAAAAAACACTGATTTTATTATAAAATAAAAACCAGTACATGTGCATTGTATCTTCATGCAATTAGCAGAAATTAGTTCACTATGTAATAATTGCCATATATGTCATTTGTCAAAACTATGAAACAGAAATCCCCTTCAAATATCATTGATTTTTATATTCTCTCTTCTGATATGCATAATAAGTTTCTAAGATTATCTATCCATATACTTTCATTAGCATATATTTGTGTTGTCTGAAAATACCAAAAAACATAAAGGGTATGTTGCTCTGACCAAAAGTGTCACGGAAGGTTGAGCAGTCCCTCATCCCATGTAGTGTTGTCCACTGTGTATCTGTATTTCATGATTCCATAGGGCTCTCCAATGTAATCATTTGACAATTTATCTACCCCATGTTGACTTCTATATAGATGTGAGTGATAGTATATACTGTGAATGATCCCAATATGTGCTTGATCCTCTTTATCCAACCAGATAGTATGAGGATCAAAATCTGAATGTCCCATAATTCCATGACCTGATTTTGCCTAACTGTTCTTGTATGGGCTAATGTCGGTACGGTTTACCATTCTCTCTGTCTTCTATCTCAAAGCAAATTTCTAAGAGAGAGTGATTAAGAGAGTGCCCTGTATTACAATGACTCCAATAAATGAATTCCCATAAGCAATTGGAGCAGACCTTCTAAGACATGGTGAAAATGTTGGTGACTCATGAACATGGAGTTACGCCTTTACCAAACACTTCACAAACTCAAAATAAACAATGTGAATGTTGTTATTTGAAAACACCTGTTATGATTTTTGACAAACGTGAAAAGCATCTTCATCAATATATCAATTAGAATTGGTAATATAGAATAGACTAATTACCCCAATTTTTTTGTCTGTTGCACCATGATCTTGGGGTTGAGATTTGAGATTTGTCATTGCTATAATGATGACCCAGTTTCAAATCCCAACAATCATAGAGCCATGGAAATTGATAGGTAACATTCATTCAAAACATGTTTATCCCTTTGTATATTGGTAACCATAAGGTCCAATAGCATTATGAATCTAAATCAAATAACGAGGTCCAAAGTCATCAAATGTCGGGTTATCCATTGTTGGCAGGGTGCCAATAAGCATTACCACTCTCTGTTTATGTATGTGTGACTATGAGGTAGTATGTTGATTATGAGGTATGTAGCTTTATGATTCCATGTCTAGGAAATTACTTTCATTCATTCAGGAAGAGACCGTCTAATAGCATTATGAATCTAAATCAAACAACGAGGTCCAAAGTCATCAACTGTCAGGTTATCCATTGTTGGCATGGTGCCAATAAGCATTACCACTCTGTTTATGTATGTGTGACTATGATACAGTAAGTAGTTTTATCGTTGTTCATGTATGTGTGATTACAAGGTATGTAGCGTTATGATTCCATGTCTAGGAAATAACTTTATTTCATTCAGGAAGAGACCGGTCCAAAGTCATCAAATGTCAGGTTATCCATTGTTGGCATGGTGTCAATAAGCATTACCACTCTGTTTATGTATGTGTGACTATGAGGTAGTATGTAGCTTTATGGTTGTTCATGTATGTGTCATTATGAGGTGTGTAGCTTTATGATTCCATGTCTAGTTAGGAAATTACTTTCCTTCCCTCAGGAAGGAGGTCTGTGCCAATTTTGTGACTATGAGGTAGTATGTAGCTTTATGGTTGTTCATGTATGCATGATTATGAGGTATGTAGCTTTATGATTCCATGTCTAATTAGAAATTTCTTTCATTCACTCAGGAAGGAGGTCTTTGTCAATTTTGTGACACTATGAGGTAGTATGTAGCTTTATGGTTGTTCATGTATGTGTGATTATGAGGTATGTAGCTTTATGATTCCATGTCTAGTTAGGAAATTTCTTTCATTCACTCAGGAAGGAGGTCTCTGTCAATTTTGTGACTATAAGGTATTATGTAGCTTTATGGTTGTTCATGTATGTGTGATTATGAGGTATGTAGCTTTATGATTCCATGTCTAGTTAGGAAATTTCTTTCATTCACTCAAGATGGAGGTCTCTGTCAATTTTGTGACTATGAGTTAGTACGTAGCTTTATGGTTGTTCATGTATGTGTGATTATGAGGTATGTAGCTTTATGATTCCATGTCTAGTTATGAAAGCATGCATTTTTTACTATAAATATCCAGCAAGACCTGGTACAAAGCATAAAATAACACACATTTGTGCTGGAAGCCCTGGTTTTGTAGCAGAACTGAATTCATTCATTGGAAAGAAACAAAATGAAAATTAATAAAGTAGCTGCTGTCACAATTCAGTCCGTCCTTATTTGTATCTTGAGAAAAGAATTGGAGGTGCAGTTGGGATTTTAATGGATGGATATCTTCTCTGAGAAACTTTCCCATCAATTTGACTCTTCTTTTGAGATCCATAATTACAGAAACAACGAACCTCTACATCATAATAGTAATGCTCATTGCATCAACCCAAGAAAGAGATTAACAATTTTCCATTGAGGACACCTGTATTGGGTATTTACAAGGAAGAAGAAACATAATTATAATAAATCAGATATCTTTATCACTCACACACAACACACCAACACCATCAAAAGTTAGCCTGAGGTTGTTGATGCCCAAAAGAGACACACTTCCATTTCAGAAGATTGTAGCCCTGAAAGATTTTCAACCTTTTCAAGCCTTCAATTCCACACTGGTAACATCAGATGAGATCCCAATTTCAGCATTGAAGAAGAAATTTCAAGCCATGTGACAAGATCTTCACACTTAAAGACAAAGGGAAAGCCAGAAGGCTACTGTACATCTCATCTAAGCTCTGTGCATTTTCTTCAGACTCTCATATACAGCTGTAATTGGCAGCAACCTCATATGAGGCCCAATTTTTCAATGGTAAATATGCTGCTCACCCCAAGAGGGGTATTAGGGATCATAAGAAACCTTGTGGGTAGTAATGGATCTCTGTGAGGAACTTTTGGCACAATGAATTCATTGCACCCAAAAGTAGAGAGTCCCTAAAAAAGGCCAAACCACATGTTGTTTTTCCTTAGAGCTCACATAATCTTCTTGTCTTCTAAACCACCAAATAAAATTGAAATTAAAATTGAGCTTCCAATGCTCTGATCTAACAATCAACTCAATCCATCAGAGAGCAGCAACCTCAAAAATACTCTCCAAATGGGGTCTCCACACACCGACGCGGCTCATCCTCCTACTATGCCTACCAGACCTGCTGCTCTCATGGTGGGCCTTCTCAGAAAACACATCTGCCAAATAATGCTCAGAGATTACAAGCTTTGTGATCGACCCACATTTCTTGATCCAGATTGAAGCACCATCCCCTTTTTTAGACTCACTTGGATTTGCATCTCCATCTGGGGCAACAGCAGATGCAGATTGTTCCCTTCTGCCCCTCCTACTTGACGCCCTTTTGCTTGATGAAGGGCATCTCCCTCTCTCCTAGTGTATATCTACTCCTATTTTTCTAGACCACCTATTTTTCTCTCCATAGTACACAACCCTATGTTTGACGAAATGCCTGAGAAGATTTCACTACCTTTTCTTTGTTCTAAGGCAATGAAATCTTCTCAGGCATTTCGTCAAACATTTCGTCAGTATATATATGAAAAATAAGTTATATGATGCAATAATAAGGTGTGGTAATTAGTTAATATGATGCAATAATCAGGTCTGGTGAGAATGCCATACGCCTATGTAAACAAAATGTAACATAATATCAAATACTCTCGCATATAACCAAAAATAGGGGACAGTAACATTTCTGCCTTCCTACTTTCTGATCGTTGGACTAGAAACTTAATACTATAAGATTAATTATAACTGATATATATCTTTAACATAGTGTTTGAACATCGAACCAAAATCCATAATAACATTACCAGATTGCAAAAGTTTATCTTCTTGATAACTCAGTCATTACTGTACTTCTCAGGTTTTAAGAAAACAACTTCTCTGTCAAATTGAGATCGATATACAGTAGGATGTTCAACCAGATTCAAGTAGATAGCTTCTATAATACTACCATCTCCCTATCACAAATAAATATTGAAACCCAAGTCAAATTACTGGAGATGTGTGAAGGCTAATAATTTCACCAAAACTGTGAAGTCTGGGTAGGGGATTCATTTCGTTTCTTTATCATCGATGTAGGCCCCCACTGTTGGTAAGTTTCTGATAGAAATCAAGCACCTTTGGGTGTGCTTTGATCTTAGATGGTTTAAATCTTGTAAACCTCGGCCGATCTAAACTCTTCACGCGGGAAAGAGCTACATATCCCATGTCATAATCAAATGCCTGAAGATTTGTCTCCAACCTCTCCAATGTCATCCCTTGGCACTTGTGCACAGTAATAGTCCATCCTAAAATTAATGGCACTTGTGTTCGGTTAGCCACTTTCACTTCACCTTCATAAACATGCCAGGATTCTGATGTGATAATCCTTTCGACCCCATATAGAAATCTCACCTTTGGCCAGAAACCTGTTGGACTAATAGCTCTCAACTGCATATCATCCCTAACAAAATCAACAATCTGGCCCATTAACCCACTCAACAGCCTGTAAGAAACACATATTCCCCTCTTGAAACGGCATTCATAACTGTCATCTGTTCATTGGATAACCTAATGTGTCCCTCCGAATGGGCCTCCCACATTCTCATGACTTTATTCCATTCTACTTCTTGTTGTTTGCAATTGGTTATTGCAGAAAGCCCTCCAGTTTCTGAGCCTATTTTGACCTTGGATTCACTCTGGCTTCCCTCTGATTGTTTTTCCGTGCTCTGTCTAGCTAGTGACTTTGTTTCTGGCAGCTCCATCCTCTCGCTGAGTTGCTGGGTTAGACTCATGTTCATGCTGAGAACCACTAAACCCGGTACCTAATTTTTCACTTCAAATCTCGAAGATTTCGCCATTTCAGTGAATCCAAACCCCATCACCCTGGATGCAAATGTTTTAGCCATAACTGTAGCAGAGTGCACATTTGTAACCCCAAACGTTGAGCACGCAACTGATTCCTACAACGTAGAAATCATAGGGCAGAAAGCGGAGCCGGTTTTCCAAAATGATCTGGTTACCTGGTGAACTGCAAGGGATGCTGGGTCAAATTGGTGAGGGAGCAGAAGGCGGGTTGTTTCCAAATTCAAATTCCACTTCCAGGCGGGAAGACGCTATGGAAATCAGAATGTATGTTAGAACCTGTCAGTGTTCGACGGTGGCCGAGCTGGCGGAGATTGCTAAGGGTGGTGGAGCTGGGCGGAGCGGAGAAATTGCCGGTGGCCAGAGTCGGAGATTTTTCTGGGCAGTACCGGAAACCGGGCCATTCTACCGCCTAGGTAGACTACTCCATTTTGTTTGTGTTGTCACTGCCTTGTTTGGTTATTGGTATCAATTCTACTTTGGTACTGCATTTAGATACTTCAAGCTACATCATTTCCACATAAGATTGATAGGAATTCGACTATGTAGTGATTATAAAAAACACTGCTGTTTATCTATCCTATTTTAGTACTACCACACAACTTGCAATTGTGCTAAACATAAAATACGAAATAGTTAAAATTTTGATCCATTTTTTGCTTTTGTAAGAAAACAATAGTTTATTTTAACTAGTGTTCCATGAGGATGTGTCCCCTATGGTGGGGTGCACGTATCCACGCTTCCCACACACCTAGGATGGGAAGATGCTCAGGGACACGTTTCCCCACGCCCCCTTTTAGGGAGACACAGGGAGACGTAGGGGGAAACGTTTCCCTACTGTGGGGATGTGTTTCCCCAAAAGGGGTGCTTCTGGGCAGCTCCCCTAAAAAAGGGCTAGGTGCTCCCCCTTAATTTTGCTTGAAACAATAATTTATGAGTGGGAAAGCTCAACATTCAACCCTAGGGCCCTATTAATTGACTTAGGATGTTTGAGAGTGGTTCTGACCTCATTTTATTTCATATGGAGAAAGTAAATTTCAGATTCCACTCAAAATGCATCAGACATAACAATTTTTAGGATTTCAGGAATGAGCGAATTGCGATGTTTCCATTGGGCTCTATTATATATAAGGGTTTGGAACTACCATTTAATCAAGAGCACCAAGCCCAAAAGCACCCCTTTTGAGGGGGGCCATGTTCTGCTTAATTTTTTTTCTAGTAACTGTTGTAATATAGAAATTAAAAAAATTTATAAAACAACCATAAAAAAATTAAAATTAAAAAGAACAACACATAACAAATATCAAAACCTAAACTAATTTGCAATCTCTAACTCACTCATTCGAGTTACCAAGGTTATGTCTACTCAGCTTGCTGCGCAACACTATTTGACTTACCAGTTAACTGTTGCACCTCCTCCATGGCACTCCTAAAATGCTCATTGGCCATTTTTAATCGTCAATTTTAAATTTCGAGTCTTGACTTTAGATATGGATGACCTTAGACTGATTCTTTGACTTTCACTCTTTACTTTTTTTGAGTTTGAGTTATATCAATTTACTATTCCAATCTTCACGCTTAAGTATCTACTATAGTCTATTTTGGTTAATACTAATTAGATTCTAGAATCATGAATTTAAATTTTAAATCAATTTAGAATCTAGAATGATGAATGATGAATTTAATTTTTAAATCAATTTAGATTCTAGAATGTTGAATAATGAATGATGAATATGGATCAATCTAGTTCATTATTGAATCTCGTGGTGTATGAATGAATGATGTATGTATTAGTATGAATGATGAGTATGGATCAGTGTATTTCATTATTTAATTCAATCATGTACGGATCAATGTATTTATGCTTTCATTATTGAATATATATATATATATATATATATATATATATATATTAAAAAAATTATATACCCCCATATCCCCCTGCCCCCTAATTTTACCTAAAATTTGAGGGTACTCTCACACGCCCCCCTTGTGCATCACCCCAGACATGCATCTCCCTATCCCGGAGTCTTGGTGGAACATTAGAATTAACTTGCCAACATAGAAGGGTTGAAAATATAGTATGACTTCATATTGAAATATGAACATGCCCTTCAAATTTGATGCCAGGTTGAAGAAGTATTTTGAAGTGTGTTCTAGTGTTTGCCTTTTAGAAAATGTTAATCTTTTTTCAAGTTTTCTTTTCAGTTCTTATAACTGATTTGTTTGTTTTACTTTAGTGGTTTATTTATAATAGTTAAAAAGGCTTACGAGATTTAATGGAAACCTTTTATACCCACACCAGATATGCCAAAAATACCTTAGACGTGTGAATGCCAATTTTGATGCACCGTTCATATTGTGCAGTTGTGATGTTTTTTGTTAACGATTGTGCTGAATAGCTTTGTGTCGAATGATGCAGGTACCTTCAAGACAATTTATACCACATACGGGAATCACATGAGATGGATCTAGATTTGAAGATATAATTCTTCAAACATGTTAACTAATGCATTCAACTGTCCAATGTTCTTAGGTAGCGGTCTTGTAAGATTTCTTCTGACAATATCTGGTAACAAGAGTATTATTGTAATCATTAAAATGTTATAAATAAGATATATGAAATAAAAATTTAGGTATTGAATTTTTCATTAAACATTATTTAGAATGTATTAATACTTATAAGTATCTTAGACATGTATTTGTGTGAAAATAAATTGAATTGGTTTATGTTTAAGGACAAGGCATCCAAGGCGAGGTTAACCAAGACAAAAGTCACTCATCGTAGTGGCCAGAAAGGTTTAAAAGCACTGATAACAACCTTTGTAAGTATATTAAACATGTGATATTTTTTTAATAAATTTTGTACTAGAAGAAAGTCATTGTTATCTAATTTCTCCCTATTTACTGATTGATAGGAACTAAAATATGGAAGACCTCCAAATCATTTAGAAAAGGAGGTGCTGCAGCAAAAGAGATGGGTTGAATTTGTTGTTTGGATGGACTCTATGGTATGTAATCTTAGTTGGATTTCCAATATACTTTTAAACCATATTTGCATTTTTTTTTTTAGTACTATTAGATATTATATCTTACCTCATTTTATGTTTAACATTGTATAACAAAAACATGTGTTGTGTTATGTAATTAATACTAACATGTAATATTGATTTTTTTTGTCAGAATGCTATAGGTAATGATTGCCAAGACGATGATCCAAATTATGTTCAACATATATCAGGAGATGATGAGGATGAGGATGAGGATGATGGTGGTGAAGGAGGAGATGATGATGATAGTTGCGGTGTTAGTGATGATGTGGATCAGAGTAATGAGGATGGTCAAGATGATCATGAGGATGATCTTGGTGGTGGTAGCTAGGCATGCACATGCATTGTTTTTTATGAAGAAATTATTGTGTAGAATGACATTGTTATGTTTAGATGGGTGTTGTGAATTTACCCTATATCAATGAGACATTTTGATTTTGTAATCATACGATGAGTTTGATTTATGTATGTTGTTAATTTATCATAGAATAACGATATTCATGAAATATTTTGATTTGTTAATCATATTTGAATTTTACTTGTTTTGATTAAAAATAATACTGATTTTATTAGTATTATGTTGCTATTTTATACATGTTTTGAAAATTGTTAATGACACATTGTTATTTTTTTGGATGGATGTTGTCAATTTCTCTTAAATTTCTTTACAAATGATTTTGAATTGTGATATCTGCTTTAATGATATTTAGAAACTATCATATATTTCACTATGAATCTATAAAGGGGGTCATATATGTAAAGAAAATATACTCTATAAGAGAAGTCAAATGCGGATGTAACCATGGATGCAAAATTGAAATTAAAATTGGATGTTAAACTAGGAATTAATACAAAATGCAAACAATTGACATACAAAGTGTTTTAAATTAGAAGTGAAAAATTGTGCAATAGTTGACACAAAGAAGGGAACAAAACATGGCATACAAAAGGATATCAAATTGGGCAAAAACAATGACACATAAATGGGCACCAAATTAGATGCAAAAAAAGACAACTAGATGTAAAATAAGATGCAAAGTTGAGCGTTAAAAAGAAGCAAAAAACGTTACAAATTAATATGCCAAATGATGATGCAAATAATGGTGTAAATTTGAGATGCAAACTTGGGTGCAAAAAAGGAAAAAAAAAAAAGATGTAAGAAAAGACATAAAACAAGATGCAAAATGGGGCTGAAAAAAGGTGAAACCAAGGATGCCATATTGGATGTAAAAAATGATTCCTAATCACATGCAAATTTAGGCTCGAACTCAGACACAAAATTATATGCAAATGTGGACACAAAATGAGGCAAAAAAAGATGCAAATCTGGATGGTGAAAACGATGTAAAACTAGACACCAAAAAAATGCAAAATTGGATGAAAAAGTCGGTGTAAATAATGGTGCAACATTGGACACAAGTAGACACAAAAAAATGATGCAAAAAGGGGCATAAAATAGCTTAAAATTGGATGCAAAACTTGGTGCAAAAACAAATACAAAAGTAGACGTAAAAAATGGCTCTAAATTGAATGTACCATTAGACACAAAATAAGATGCAAAGGTGGACACAACACATGACTCAACATAAGATGCAAATATAAATGCAAATTTGGATGCTCAAAATGATGTAACATTAGATGCAAGAGATGGTGTTAAAAATGATGCAAAATTGGATGAAACAAATGACGCAAAATATGGTGCAAAATGAGATGGGAAAAATGGAGACAAATCAAACGTAAATGTGGATGTAAAAAATGGTCCAAAAAAAGATGCAAAAATGGGCACAAAAATGGATGCAAAATTTGGTGCTAAATCAAATTCAACACATGGTGCAAAGATAGGCACCAAAGCTGGTGCAAAAATAGAAGCAAAAACTAGTGTAAGACTAGATACAAAACCTGGCGTAAGACTAGATGCAAAAACTGACACAAAATGGATGCATAAAAAGACGTTAAATTGGATTCAAAATACAGTGTAAACTTGATGCAAATGATGGTGCAAAAATGGAAGCAAAGAATGACACAAAATAGGAAGCAAAAGAGAATGAAAAATAGATGCAAAAAATGACACAAAACTAGAAGCAAAACCTGTCATAAAATAAGATGCAAATCTTGGTTCAAAATTTGATGCAAAAAATGATGCATAGTTTGTGTAAAAAATGATGCAAAATCTAGCGTGAAAAAGGATGCAAAATCAGGTGCAAAAAAGGACGCTTTAAAAATTGTACAATAGAGACAGATTTAGCGCCAGGTTGCTCATCACAATTACAAAAAAAATGCACTAAATTATGGCGCTAAATCTGGCGCAAATCGCTGGTTTTGTTGTAGTGTGTGGAGGCACTATCTTCTTGGAAAGAGGTTTGTATTGATGAGTGATCACAGTGGGTTGAGATAGCTATTTGACCAATCGAATATGAATTCCATGCAAGCTAGATGGTTGTCCATGATCAATGAGTTTGAATTTGAGATCAGGTACATCAAGAGTAAAGAGAACATGGTTGCATATGCTCTTAGCAAGTAGATACAGGTAAATCACATTGCAATTATGAGTTATTATGGGACAAACTCACATGATGGTATTTTACAAGCAGGTCAGCGGGATGACATGTATAGAGAGATTATGCAAAAATTATGGTGGAGTACATGTACATGTACATGTAGTGGTACATGTATAGGTAGTGGTACAAGTACAAATACAAGTGCACAAGAGATGACTATCATCTCTCAGCAGATGGCTTGATCAGATTTAGGGATAAGAGATATGTGCTAGACAACAGTGAGCTCAAGAAGATTATCTCGAGGGAGTTTCATGCAAAACCGTATTCAGGTCACCTAGGATACCAAAAGACATTGAAAACAGTAAAGAAGTTTTATTATTTGTCAAATATGAAGAAGGACGTGGAAGAGTTTGTGGGTAGATGTTTGGATTGTTAGTAGGTAAAGGCAAAGTGTAGGCATCCAGGTGGAATACTATAGTCGATTTCGATTCCAGAATGGAAATAAGAGGCAATTTCTATGGATTTAATTACAAGTTTTCCAAGGAAATATAGACAACATGATTCCATCGTGGTTGTGGTGGAAGGGTTGACTAAGGCAACACACTTTATTCTAGTGAAGACTACATATTCAGCTAGTGATATGGCATAGGTGTTCATCGGAGATGTGGTCAGATTACATGGTGTTCTGAAGAATATTGTGTCAGACAGGGATGAAAAGTTCACTTCCAAGTTTTGGAAGGAGTTGTTTGCAAGTTTAGGTATAGAGTTGGCCTTTAGTACAACTTATCATCTGCAGACAGATGGATAGATAGAGAGGGTCAATAGGATATTGGAGGACATGTTGAGGATGTATGTGATGCATCAGCAGAAGATATGGGAGGAGTACCTTCCGTTGGTTGAGTTAGCTTACAATAATGGTTACTAGGAAACACTAAGGATGAGACTATTTGAGGCATTGTATGTGCAAAGTTGTAATACTCCCATAAGTTGGAGTGACATGGTGAACACGGTATTGATTGGACCAACCATGTTAGCAGAAATGGAACAGGAAATGCAGGTAATCAAGAAGAATCTAAAGGCAACACAGAACACGCAGAAAATCTATGCAGATCGGAATAGGTTGTTTAGGGAATTTCAGGTTGGGGAACAAGTGTACTTGCACATCAAGCCAAAGAATAACTCCTTGCGAATTGGATCATGTCCCAGGCGCCTCAATTTTGTGAACCTTTTAATATTCTTGAAAGGATTGGTCCAATAGCCTATCGACTTGCACTGCTTATGACAATGAAAGTCCATGATGTTTTCCATGTGTCACTGCTTAAGAACTATGTTAAAGATGTTGACCATGCGATTGACTAGTCTATATTGCAGGTGGAGCCAGATGAAGAATTCCAGCTAGAACCTTAGTGTATATTGTAGAGAAAGGTGCTCATTCTCTGGAACTGAGCAATCGAGTAGGTTAAAGTGCAGTGGAAGGACTTTATGCCCGATGAAGCTACATAGGAGATGGCGATTCAGATGCGGGCTATGTATCCTTCTTTATTCATTGGTTGAGTGAATGTCCTTGATATATTTTTTGGTATATGTTTGATGTGATGTTTTGGTATATGTACATATGTATATGGATGTAAATACCACCATGAATTGTGATATAAAGCTCCAATAAGCGGTATGGGGTTCATGTCAGAATGATTGTTACGTTATTATGTTGTCATGTTGGTTTACTTCTCAGTAGGTTGATCATTGTAAATGCTACAACGAGATAAGTTATAAAGCTCCATGGGAATATGTTTTTCTTACAACAGTATTGTTGGTTGTAGGTGTGATTGAACACTCAGGAAAATGTTCCCCCAAGGGGGAGGGTTCTGTAATAGACCTGGTGAAAATCCCATGTAATAAAAGTTAATAAAAGAAAAATAATAACCATAATTATGAGACAATTATTCCTAGATGAATGTTGGGAAAAACATCTTAGTGTGGGTGATCATTTCAATTATTATGGCTAAAGAAATTGGCAAAGGAAATGACGAAGGTTTTAGAAAGGAAAAATGACATTTTGGAAATTTATTTATGAAAATAATGGAAATTAGGAGAAAAGGAAGGTAAAAGGTCACAGGTTGCATGTGAGGAGGAAAATGAAGGAAAATAATGGAAAATGAAAAAAATAGAGGCCACATTAATAAAAAGACTCATGAGGATCAATTCATAGCTTTTGGTTAGTTCAATTTTGGATTTCTCTCTCTATTCTCTCTCTCTTGTAGGTTTTAACCTTGTACAAAAATTACCTGCAAACGAATTCTTAAAAACAAAAAATATACAATGGCGAGAAATAAAAAATAAATGCACAAATATTTTCCCCTAGATCCCAAAACCGGGACTACCAGATTGAATTTTCATTATATTCCTTTCAATGTTAAAATGAATATATATATACACACACACACACATACATAGACATAGACACAGACACACAGAAAGACACACAAATATATACACAACGAAGCATTCATAAACACCAATCCATTAACCCTAGATTAGAACATAACCATACTTCCCTTGACCGTATCTACAAGATACCATGGGTAGAAAACCATCATGCCCAAAACCATGTGCAAAAACCATGCGAAAAACCATAGGTAGGTATGCCCACCTAATATAGGGTCTAATTTTTTTCTCGTGCCACTACCCTGGACCTCGTGCAAGGGGGCTACCACTCCCATGCAAACCCCCCAAAAGGGGGGGTTGGCCCCCCCCACCCCCCTCACCCGCTCCCCCCTTGTGACCCCCTATTGCACCCAGTGCAAAAAAGGGGGGGCTTCGCCCCCCCCTCTAACCTCCCTACTTCGCGCGTGGGGCTAGTCATGGAAAGAATATAACACATACCCAACATCTCTCACACTCTTGGAAACTTAGGTTTTTCTTGGATCACTTCAACATTAGATCAAGAAAGTAAAACAAGGCAAAGAGGAAGCAAAAGATCAAGCAAGATATAGGAGGATCAAGCAACTACATGGGTTTACTTGCAGGTATTGATTTTCATGTGTGATTCCCTTGCTAGATTTGGTATACATGGTTATGCATGTGTGTTCTCAATTATCTTGATGTCATAGGCATGGGTTTTTCCATGTGTGGTAGTGTTCTTTAGCCTTGCTTTGCCATTTCCAGATAGTCATGGTGTGATGGCGTTCTCATGTTTTGTTTGAGTTGGATTGTTGAATGGATTCGATGCTAAGTGAGTTGGATCTCTGAATGAAAGAACACATGGCCTAGTGATCCTTGAACCAGAATATTGATTGCGGTATAGCCATTGGCCTAGTGACCCCTGAACCAGATTGTGGGTTACAGTAAAACCAGGTATTGTGTGCCTCAGTTGTTATAGGAATCCTCTACCGGTGAATGGAGGGATATACGGTAAATCCTAGAGGTGGTTGGCCTTGATCAGGCCTAGGAATATTTGTCGATGAATGGCGGGATATATGGTAAATCCTGGAGGGTGGTGTCTCGATTATGGCATAGTGATCCCTGGATCAGACTGTGGATTATGGTAAAGCCTAGAGACTAGGAGATAGGAAAATTCCTCATGGGGTAGGTGGAGAAATCTGGTGGCATCCATGCTTGTTTATGGCCTAGTGATCTGGTGATGATTATGGTAAAGCCTGATTCTATTGATGAGGATGAGGTGGTTTAGCATTGGGAAGCCATGGTTGGTTCTTTTGGTTTGAGTCCCACATTCATGCTTGGAATATAGCACAGGGTGATTAGCTGAAGAGATATTTGGCTAAGCCAATCTATGGTCAGGTGGAACGTGGTAGTCCCATACTAGGTTGGCTTTTTCATTCATTAATAAGTGTTACTTTATTCGGTATTTTCAATGTAAAATTACTAGATTATATGTGGCATTTATGGCTATTGTATCATCATTATTTCCGTTGTTTACATGTTGGTTAGGAATATGTTTTATGACAATGAAAATGTATGGTTTTCAACATGTTTTTATTTGTAAATGATTAAGAAAATAATATATGACCTAATAGATGATAAGGCATCAATGCTTCTTAGCGATTGTTAGATAAGTATAAGACCCCAATGCTCAGATCTGCTATTATGACTTGTAGAATGCATATTTGTGACATGTTTGCCGAAATTCCTGTCATGGCTAGTAGGATTCTAGTCGAGTCTTTGTTCAACAATTTGCATTGGCATCATTGTATCTATGTTTTCTTTCATTTTTGTAAATTCCATGAAGTTTTGGGCAGTGATTGGGTCTTATCCTTGGAATTTAGCATTAAATCTCGAAGTCGTTGGCATAACATTGGTAGAAAAAGGCTATACTCACACTCAGGCAGGCTCATGGGAGCAACTGGGACCCTCAGTTGCTTGGAGGGTTTGGCAAGGGAGCGACTGGGGCTCTAGGTCCTTGAACTGCTGAGTTTCCTCAAGGGTTGGTCACCTGGAAAGAAGGGGTAGCTCCTGAAGATTCTGTAGGATGTGTGGATGGTCAATTTTGTTGTGTTTTTTTGGTTCCACTTCCTTAAGGTGACCTAGGAGGTTGAATCAGATCATAGTAGCCTCTCGTCACATGTTTACCCCGGTTGTGCAGTTACTTAGGTAGATGTGGGAGGAGAGTGTTACAAGAACCCTATGAGGAAGAGAATCAAGATATTGAGATTAGATAATGGAGGAGAATACACCTCCAAGAAACTCATTTCCTTCTGTAAAGAAGATGGAATTAAGAGGGAGCTAATAGTTCCCTATACTCCTCAAAAGAATGGAGTAGTTAAAAGAAAGAACAAATCTATTGAAGAGTCCATGAAGGCAATGATACATGATCAAGATGTACCAATTTTCTTGTGAGGAAAAGATACTATGACAACCATCTACCTCTTGAATAGAAGTCCTCATAAGATTCTAGAAGATAAGACCCCCAAAGAAGCATTCACAGGTCAGAAACCACAGGTTAATCATATGAGAACCTTTGGTTGTCTAGTGTTCATACATGTACCTAAGGATAAGACAAACAAGTTAGAGCCTTCTAGTAAGAATGGAATATTTTTTGGGTACAATGAATAATCAAAATCATATAGGAGCTATGTTCTAAGGTAACGATGGGTGGAAGTAAGTAGAGATGAGACTTTTAATGAAGATGTAGCTTATTAGAAATACAAAGAAGAGTGCTTGGACATTGAAGATGAAGAGAAAAAGCACGTGGCTCCAAAATAATAGGTTAAAAGTCCTCCTTTTTCCTCTAGTCATCTTGAATATCATGAAGATATGCCAGAAGGACCTTGTGATCTGTTGGATCCTATGGTTGTCCCAAAAAAGAGAAAAATACCATCTTGGTTAAAATCTACTTTGAAAGATGTAGAAGGAAACGCGGCTCCACAAGGCACCTTTAGGAAATCTAAGAGACCTAAAAGGTATTCTGGTTATGTAACTTTGAAGACTAAGTTGATTGGATCTGAAACTTCCAACCATAGAAAATTTTAGGGGCGAATGTTCGCCCTTTGGCGAAATTAAGGGGTTTTAAATTTTTAGTGGGCGAATATTTTGTATCATAGTACATTTTTACAAATCACCTCAAATAGCCCACCTTATTTTAAGGGAGAGGGTAAAAAAGTTAAATTTAGCCCTTGAAATTAGGAGTTACAACCTTCCATTCGCCCATTTTCAAGAATAGGTTTTATTTAAGTGAATCCATTCGCCCATTTTCAAGAAGGAGTTACAACCTTCCATTCGCCCATTTTCAAGAATAGGTTTTATTTAAGTGAATCCATTCGCCCATTTTCAAGAATAGGTTTTATTTAAGTGAATCATATGGGCCAAAGGCCCAAATACCATATTTATAAAAGAGGTATGGTAAATTAATAAAAATATAAATAAATGAGAGGTATGGTAATAAATAAAACATTTTTTATATTTACTCCATAAGTCACCTTATATACATGCAAGGGTGTAAACAAATAAAAATATAAGTAAAGTGGAGGTATGGTAAATAAATAAAACGTCTTTTTATACTTACTCAAAAAGTATGGTAAATAAATAAAAATATAAATAAACTAGACGCATGGTAAATAAATGAAACCTATTTTTATATTTAGTCCATAACCCTCGTTCTATTTATGAAGACTCAAGAAAGAGGTTTTATTTAAGTGAATCCTATGGGCCAAATACCATATTTGTAAAAGAGGTATGGTAAATTAATAAAAATATAAATAAACGAGGTATGGTAAAAAAATAAAACATTTTTTTTATATTTACTCCATAAGTCACCTACCCATGTTATTCACCTAGAATGTAGCCTATTTAAATGGGGGAATTAAACCAACATAGATCCATCTTTACTCTGGATCTACTAACCCCCGAGAGGTATCAAATATCGTGATATGCAAACTAGCATAGAGTGAAAATATATTTGATCCGGTCAAGAGTAAAAATGGATGTTGTAATTTAATGTATGTTAAACATTTTAGGTTGGTTAAAATAAAAAATAAAATAAAAATCAACTATTAATTTTATTAATTTTTATAAATTACTAATAGTAATTTTTAAGCTCCAGGTTTATGATAACCCATTGTATTGACCCATGGTAATACCATGGTATTCATGTGAGCATAGACTATTTAAAGGGGAAATTCTATCATCTTAGATCCATCTTAATTTTGGGTCTACCAAGTGCTCAGAGGGATAAATAGATTTCATCCCCCTAAGAGTGGTAGATGTGGAGTTAAGATGGATATAGGTTGGTTTTTATGATAATGAAGATATTAAATAGACTTAGGAAATTATATTGTAAAAACATCTTAAGGTGAATGGTTAAAGCATAGACATTGGACAAGTATATTTGTATACTTCTGTTTTAAACTGAAACAAATCCAGGGCTAAACAGAATGGATTGATTGCACTAGTCATCCTTCTATAACTTTCCAACATATGTTGGAGTAAACAAATAGTAATTTGGGTAATTTTTCTAATTGCAAACAGGAACATACTTGTGTATTGGCAGGGTGGTTACGAGGCCCTAGAAGTGATGAATTTGAATTTTTCTTGGTTTTATATATAGTATTAGGTTTTTTCTCATGCTTTCTGTGAATGGCACGGGTGAATTTTATCCTACACCCACTAGGTTATTGATATGTAATTTCGGTAATTTTGATTTCAAAAGATATTTTAAAGAAATGCAATGATTTCATTTGTGTATTCAATAAACACAAGATTTTATAATTGAGTAAAATATTCGCCATGTCTGGTGAGAGATTCGCCAAAAAATTATATATACATATCATATTATTGATAAATCGCCTTCCATTTTTCCTATATACCATGGAGATTCGCCCATTTATTATACATGCAAATTTAGGGGGGGTTCTTAAAATTTTCCCTGCTTCCAACTTCAAGGAAGCAACTACTTCATAAGTGTGGAAGGATGTAATGATGGAGGAATACCAGTCTATTATGAATAACAATGTTTGGGAAATTATTCCAAGACCTGAACTAAAGTGTGTGGTAACCTAAAAGTGGGTTTACAAGATCAAGCAGAAATAGATGGGAGCATTGAAAAATACAAGGAAAGATTCATGGGTAGAGGATTCTCCCAGAAAAAGGGAGAATACTATGATGAAGTCTTTGTACTAGTTTTCAAGTTAAATCATGCCTTGTATGGACTGAAACAAGCTTCAAGAGCTTTGTATTCTAGAATTGATGGATATATGACGATCCTTGGTTTCTATAAAAGTGTTGTTGATCCAAATAATTATATCAAGGTTGTAAAATATGAGCGAGTGACAATGTTACTATATGTTGATGATGTATTCTTGACTGGTGTAGAGCATCTTATTTCTCAGTGTAAAAGGGATCTGGCCTCTAAATTTGACATGAATGATCTTGGCTTGATGCATTAGTATTTGGGGTTAGAAGTCTAGTTGAGACTTGGTGAAATCCTTCTTGGACAAGGAAAATATGTCATCAAGATTCTTAAGAAGTTTGGCATGATGGAGTGCAAGTATATGGAAACTCCTATGGTGACAAACTTGTGAAATCTTTGAGGTTCTAAGTCTAGCCTTGTGGATTCATCCATGTATCAGAAGTTGATTGGATCATTGATATATTTGGTAAATACTACACCAGATATTTTTTTTGCAGTTGATACCTTGAGCCAGTTCCAGATGGAACTGAGACATGAGCATTGGATTTCAACAAAGCATATATTGAGATATTTTCATGTTACTATTGGCTATTGTTTGAGTTATGCTTCAAATGGTGAGACACAATTGTAGGGATATATGGACTCTGACTCGGTAGGGAGTGTGAATGACAGGAATAGTGCATTTGATGTATGCTTTAGTTTGGCTTTTGTTATGATATCCCGGATGAGTAGGAAGTAGGACTTTGTCACACTCAGTACTATAGAACCAAAGTATATTGCATCTTGTTTGGCATGCTGTGAGGGAGTATGACTTCATAAGCTATTCTCTAGATTGTTCAACTAAATGCTATAACCAACTGCATTATTTTGTTACAATCAAAGTCATGTGAAGCTGACAGAAAATCAAATGGCTCATGATAAGATAAAGAATATTGAGATCAAGTACCACTATATTCGTGATATGTTACATAAGGGAGAAGTGAGGCTCCAATATATCTCCATTGACGAGCAAATGACTGACATTCTCATAAAGACTCGATCTCGGGCGAAGTTTGTATACTTCAGACACAAGCTTTCACTAGTGGAGAAATCCTTTATCAGTGAAAGGGATAATTAATGTGACATAATCAGGGGCATGAATCAGATTGTTGGTAACAATAGGATCTTGGCCCATACTATTTATGGGTAGACAATAGAGGTATGGCTTGGACTGTTGGTGACAACAAGAGCATGACATGAATCGTTGGTGAGATAACATGAGGGACAAAAATTCTTGAAAGGAATGGTATTTGAGGCCCAAACACTTGTGGAGTGGGTGCTTCTTCGACATCATGGCCTAAAGAGACGTTTTTGGATTTGGGACATGGGTTTACCTAGGGTTTGACCATGGGGGATGGCAACCCTGAACTAGTCAGAGTACCAAGAGGTGAGGCGACCACTAAATCATGGTGACTAGTTGAGTAAGTACCTTCAATTAGGAGAGCTAACATGGGATGTGGTAAATTTTGATGATGATGATAATATAGGTCAAGGGTATTGACCTAAATAAAGATGTTATCAATGAGATTTAATTTATTTTTGTAGAAATATTATGTATACAGGAAACATCTGGATAATCATTATAAATACGTCCATAGCTAAGATGGAGCATTGAAGAATGTGGCTATGGTTGGTCTTCATAATCTTTGATGTACTTATAATACTATGTAAAAACATGAAATAAAATTAAAAGAAAGGAAATCAACAAAACCACCTAAAATTAAAATCCTTGAAAATAGCTCATACTCACGTAAATAACATATTTACCATCAATTACTACCTGTTGTCTAGGTAAATCCTCTCTGCAGGCAGATACAATCCCTTTAGCCCAATGAGTGGGACTAGAAACCTATATGACAATCTACTACACACTTTCCTAAGTTACAATTGAAAAGAGAGACGAAGAATATGGCCTACCTCATTTTGATGCTATCAAGTCGTCCTTTGTTGAAGATCTTGAATCACTTACGTCACGGGCTCGTTGCTACTGCTCACAACGTCTATGCACCTACACAAGAGATCAAGACACAACAAGGCATGCAAATACAAATAAAATATTCAAAAGTAACCTACTTAACAGATCAAGGAGCATTAAGCTAAATGATATATGATCATACACATTTAGGGAAAATGAACCATCAGTTGTATATTAATAGAATAAAGGAGGAAGCATACAACCAAGCCTTGATGTCAATAGGCTCTCCTTGGATGAATTCCAAGTCTAAGCTAGGATCTCCAAGCACTCCTTCTCCAAGTCAAATGAATAGCATACAGGCACAATCTTAGCATAAGGGTGCAAATAGGCATAAGGGTGCAAATAGACATATACCAACCATTTGGGAATGGGAGAGGATGGATATATAGGCTGGGAAAGGGAGTTTGGATCTATCCAAAGATAGTATTAGGCCCTCATCTCAAGGAGGTAGCTCATAGGGATAAGATCAAGAGGCCAAGTTGGGAGAACTTGACCTCATCTACGCCGAACAACCTCCAGCTCATCGCTCTGGAAGCTTCTTGATCATGAAGCTTCTCATCCTCTTTGGGTAAATTTACTTTTTGGGATCATCTTGGGTACAAAAATAAAAAGAGAGATACCATCATGGGTCGAGTATAATGCAACATGCGACCATCGTGGTTTTTAGTCTCATAAGAGCGATGATTCTCAAATTAGGGTTCTAGAGCTATTTCCTTCAGGGGAAGCTTAAGGCATTTTCCAATCAATGTCTTAGGGAGGATCTAAGCTGCATATATGAATGAGTACACTGCATAATGGTCATGTTTCATGCACTTCGAGGTATGTCACAGGGAAGTGAAGGAGGTGTGACAAAATATTGTGTAAAAAATGCCCCCTAAAGCATGAAGGCAAAACGAGGAGTGACGACTGAGATGCTTTACGAGCTTTTGCAAGGATGAGAACAAACACTATCAAGATACCTGAAAATCAAGGACACATATACATATACATATCTGATATCAAAACACGAATCCACGGTATGGACGCAGCCATCTAGATAATAAGGACTATATGAAAGGATCCATGGCATGGGCGCAACCATCCAAATGAAAAGGATCATTTGTAAATCTAAGATCCAAGGTATGGACGCAACCATCCAATATAGAAGGATCATCATAAATGTAAATTCCCATGTTATGGTCACAACCATTCGCATAGCAGAAACATGCATACAATTATGAATAACACAACTCCAGGCATCCTGATTCATATCAGACAAGACTTAGGGTCTTGCGCTCCATCCCAACTCGATAAAAGTACAAATTATAACATGTGAATGAATGTGTCAAAGTCAAACATGCTAGAAAACCACCTGATTATCGACCAATGACGTGGATTGTTAACATGCATGAGAGAAACCACAAATAATGACAATGGTTCTCAAGGTACGACAATACAATCCGTGAATGTGATAATGAAGTTGAAGTCGAACACTTGTGGAATCATCCAATCGAAGGCCAATGATGAAAACCTGTCATCAGATGTGAAGAAATTTCCATTAAGGCATGTAAGCTCTAAGGTACTAAAAGGGAGTTTCTAAGTCATCTTCATGGATAATGAGCTGAAGTTGACATGAAGTGACCCGTCGAAGGAGGGTCATAATGATTCCATCATAATTGACACGAAACAAGGAATAAAATGGAATAAACGAGTATGATCTAGGACTGGGTCAAAAGGTCAGACAATGTATTGGTAATAGACTGTAGATAGGACTTCTCTTGAACATATCAGCGACATGACTCCGAAGTGTGGAAGCATTTGACACAACATACGACCAAGGGTCATAATGACGAAGTGGAATGATCAAATGAGAGGCAAAATGGATTAACCAAACCTGGAAGGACAAGTGACTAAGTGAGGATATCCCAAACCCAACACGAGAAACAAATGAGTGTCATGTTCAAAAGCGACATGTTGCCTATACAAGATATGTTTCAATTTCACTTTTTCCTCACTATTTCTAGTGAGTACCTCTTTATTTTTACACAATCTTGAAGAAGATACCATATGCTTATCGTATAAGTTCACCCTTCAGATGAATCCATCCTAGTAAGTTTTACGAGTCCTAGGAAGGAGAAACTTGGGTTCGTCATGGTGATCTTTTGTCATTCAATTTTTACGAGTTCGACAGAAGAGTAACTCGATGTCTTTTTCATATTTAGAGAGTTTGAAAAAGAGATGAAAAAGAATACTCCATTAGGTCCCTTTTCTTAATTTGTCTCTCGAACCCGAAAAGGTAGAAAACAATATTTGAGAGAACCTCTTGACCATGTCGACCAAGGTGTTCCTTTTTTGTACAATAGTCAATCTCAGTCCAGAAAATGTTTAAACTTATACTAAGTACACATCATTTCATTTAATTTTACGAGTTCGAAATGAGAAGTGCTCGTCAATGTTTTCATTTTTCGAGAGTAAGAAAAGAGCTAAAAGATGACTTTTCCTGGAGGAACAGTGGTATAAAAGGATAGCAGTGGGTTTTGATCATGATGGAACTGCCCAAAATATGTAAGGGTTAAGAGGCTGCTAATAAGACCACTCATCGTAGATGTTCCTCAGCAAAAGGGTAAACAACCAAGTGAAAGAGTATGATTGACTAAAGAGATGGTGACGATGGAATGAAAAAACCAAGGCTCGTCTAGAAAAAATCGACTGATAAAAACAACAATCACAAGATGTAAAGTGGGAATGGTTTCATTTTTACACAAGCTTGAAACATGGGAAACTATGCTTGAGTATACTTGAAGATGGTTTCATTTTTTCACAAGCTTGAAACATGGGAAAAAACTATGCTTGTATTTGGTTTCATTTTTACACAAGCTTGAAATGGAAACAAACTATGCTTGGGTTTGTTTTAATTTTTACACAAGCTTGAAACAGAAACAAACTATGCTTGAGATAATTTTTCATGCCCCCAGCATAATGACTCAATTTGAGGTACATGCCCCCCAATCTTCATCTCATGCACCTAAGTAGACCAGTGGCTACGAACAGGTGGATGGAATGAAGGTTTACTTATGAGATCAAGTGGAAGACTTGTTTGGGATTTTACGAGATCTAATCAAAGACTTGAATTGGAAGGGGTTTTGTTTAATTTTTTAACGAGCTTGACACAAGAAAAGAACCATGCTCATGACACCTTGTTTCATTTTTGAACGAGCTTGACACAAGTAAAAAACTATGCTCATGACCTATTTCATTTTTTAACGAGGTTGACATAGTAAAAGAGCTATCCTCATGGGATCTATTTCATTTTTTAATGAGGTTGACATAGTAAAATAACTATCCGCATAGTCCTTGTTTCATTTTTTAAGGAGCTTGCCACAAGACAAGGAACTTTGCTCCATATCCCTTATTTCATTTTTTAAGGAGCTTGACACAGGACAAGGAACTCTACTCCAAACCCTTTATCAGAACCTAAAAGAGGCCATGGATTCCAAGAGGTTCTCATCAGATGGGAGAACAACAATCTGGAAGGGCCACATGTCTAGGGATCCAAATGAAAAATTGGGCTCCAATGCCCCTAGTACATGGTGTACTACATCACCTACTAGATCATCTGTAGATGTGGGCATGGAATAGGTGGCCATGTAATTAACCTGTGGTGGGGGTGATACCACTTGCACATAAGAACCATTTAGGGATGATGGTTGATTGGGAGTTGATTCAAGACCAATGAATGTAATATAATCAATGATCAAAATGCTTCTTTCATGCGGGAAACATATCACTCGAAAAAGGGAAGAAGTAAGAGCTCCCATGACATAAACATAGTCACGACCAAGCAGTAGATTAAAATCTAAAGGGCCTTGGACAACCATCACATCTATATAGACAATATTTCTTCCCAAAGTAATAGGTAACTTAGGAAGGATCCCTCACGGTTGACTAGTTCCTCTGTTAAAAGCTAAAAATTTATGAGTGATTGAGACAAGCTGAAGAGAACCTAAATTTTGCCAGGAAGTTGAGGACAGAATACCAACATATGCACCTTCATCTATGAATGTGCTAGGCGCGACTATATGGTAAACCTGTACTATGATCTGGAAAGGCACATAAGACGGAAGATGATATCCTTTCAGTCGACTCCAATTAAAAGAATTGACTAAACTACTCGGAGGGGGTGTCGTAGGAACAAGAGAGCTGTTCTCTTGCTCTATAGCAATAGGAGAACTACTCTCATTCACCTCCAGTATGGGAGGATTTCCCTCCAGTTTATTCAAGATTGAAGAAACCAGAAGAACCTGAGCAGTACGAGGTTCACTCTCTACCGAAAAGGTACGGTTAACTGAAGGTGGAGTCAAGTCTACTATTTTCTCAACCAATGGTTGATTGAGAATGGACTCACGAGACTCACTTTCATAGAGAGTAGGGTTGACCAAAGATGATTGTTGATCAATCGCTGTATAAACTAGTGAAATATCAGGGCAAAGCTTTTGATACCTAGCTGGAAGACGAGGTTGAGAAGCTGTAAGTTTGTCTAACTCTTTGGAAGCTTCATCCATAAGAGGAAAAAGGTGAATGGAATGATTACCTTCACATAGCTTACATGGAAATTTGACTTTTCCATTTTTCCCATGAGCTTTACTATTACTAGTTGAGGGTTTATCACCAACATGATCGCCGAAGGCTGATGACAAAGGTTGACATGAACCTGTGGACCACACTTCTCAGACCTTGGGAACACCAAGACAATTTCGAAGAAGGTGGTCACCCTTACATAACATGCAATGGAATTTTACTTTTTGGGGTTGGTTGGAATATTTTTCTTCATTAGTTGCATCTGTAGCAATGGCCATTTGGTTGCCCCCTTGCTTATCTTGCTTCTTCTTCTTCGTCCTCTTATTCTTCTTCTTAGCTTCCTGGTTACTATAATCCATACTTTCACTAGGCAAAGAGGAAGAATAGGGTGAATAAATAGGTGAAGAATGTGAGGGGTCAACTTTAGGATCAACATGAGGTTGATTTTGTTCAGGTGGAGGAGAACTCAGTTGAAAAGCAGTTTGGAAACTTGGAACCACCGAGGTCGCAAATAACCAAACTGGCAGGCCAATGGTCAATCGAGGAAGGGACAACGTTTCCATATAAGGAGCACTAGTATTTCCAAAAGAAGGAAAAGGACTAGGATTCCCGTCAAAGGGTTTCCTTGACTGGAAAACTCATGAAATGTTGCCATCAGTATCAACCTAAGATCTACCAAGGAGTATTTCCACAGGAAGGATGTTTTTCCTTTGTCATTTAATTGATTTTAGAACTTTTACAAAAATAAATAAAAAATAGGTAATCTAGGAAAAAGGGATTACCAAGTATCCGTGAATTGCAATATACACCTTAGCCGAAACCAAGGACTTAACATACGGTGACCAATCTCCCCGAATGCTGTGTTTAGTGTATCACGTTTACAAGGTGGCTGACTCGGTTACCTGTGGCTAAAGGATAGCAACTTTGTGGGGTCTCCCAATATATATGCGACGGTATAGGGATCACAAGTCCGTGTTAATACTGTCTAATGTAGAATCGTTCGATGAGAGCATCCCTATATACTTCTCATACTGAAGTGCTTTCGATATACTCGAAAGTACTGGAGAATATTCTATATACTTCCATACTGGGACAAGATTTCACCCCCAGGATACACTGTAGGCAGTTAGTGACAACTGCTATGTTTAAAGATGTTAGAATATGTATCTAGCCTAAACGTCTAGATATTTGCATTAAGTTCCAAATGCTCCTTAGGTTAATTGAGGTAAGTTTTAATGTTTATCTTCAATTATGTTTTAGTTTTAAGGCTCAAAACGATGTCACCTGAACACCTATGATGCAACTATATGAGAAAAGGAAAACTTTTCATTTCAATGAAAGCTAGACTAATGAAGGGAAGAAATTTCAATAAATAATGTATCATGCAAAAATGCCTTCCACTAACTTTCATTTTTGTCCTCCAAATGCAATGCTAAAAGTAAAAATGATTCTGGCTTTTCACTATCCTAAATGCAACTTTTTCGAAAGCAAAAAGATTTTGACTTTACTAAGATGCATTTATATGAAATATTCTTTTCTTTTTGTTTTGAATGATTTGATGCACCTAATACAATTTTTAGCTCTCAATCACAGAAAAAAGTGATCTATTTTCAATGATTAATATCAAAAATAACTTTTCAATGCAACTAATCTAATGCATTTTCATGAAAAGTAATTTCCGAAATACAAGCTAAAACAAATGCAAAATGATGTTTTCAATGATTTCCATAAAAAGCAACACTCAATCAATAAAAAAACAAGCATCTCAACGACACCAACAAGCAACAAGTGATGACCAATTGACTAGAAACCCTAGAACTCAATCATATTTTACTTAAAATCCAATAAGACAATTTTTGTAAATTAATCAAGACATAAAATCAAAAACTGACAAATCCAAGCATATAGGATAGGAAAAGACCTTAGGGTCCAAAACACACTGGATTCTAAGGAAGAAACCTTAAAAATTCTCACATTGAAGGATCATTGCTACTTTATATACCCAAACCTGTGATGATTGGGTTATCATCGCTACTTTTCATAGTCAAACCCATGATGGTCGGAGTCATCATCACTACTTTGTATAACAAAAGTAGTGATGATTTCAGCGCAACCAAAAAGTGAAGAAAATATTATTATTATTATTTTAAAATTATTATTAATATTTTTATTTTTTATCGCGAATGTACAGGTAAAAACTCGCGATGCCATCGCGATTGTTAGAGCTAAACCCACGATGGGCGAGGAATATGGGAAAAAACAAAAAATATTCCAAGAAACAATCCATACTTAGCACTCTAAGGCAATAACCAATGATGTTATAAATCCAGACTTATGTAGACAAGCTGAGAAATCGATGGTTGGTCTAACTAGTCAAAGGATCTGATTAAAGGAATGGATGGAAAGGGTTATAGCTTCCCTAATGGAGTCACCATTTTGTTGTCTAGGTAAATCCTCTCTGCAGATAGAGACAATCCCTCTAGCCTAATGAGTGGGACTAGCAACCTACGTGACAATCTACTAGACACTTTCCTAAGTTACAATTGAAAAGAGAGATGAAGAAGATGGCCTACCTCGTTCTGATGCTATCAAGTCGTCCTTTGTTGAAGATCTTGAATCACTTGTGTCACGGGCTCGTTCCTACTGCTCACAATGTTTATGCACTTGCACAAGAGATCAAGACACAACAAGGCATGCAAATACAAATAACATATTCAAAAGTAACCTACTTAACAGATAAAGGAGCATTAAGCTAAATGATACACGAGCATACACATTTAGGGAAATTGAACCAGCAGTTGTATATTAATAGAATAAAGGAGGAAGCATACAACCAAGACATGATTTCAATAGGCTCTCCTTGAATGAATGTCCAAGTCCAAGCTAGGCTCTCCAAGAACTCCTTCTCCATGCCAAATGAGTAGCATATAGGCACAATCTTAGCATAAGGGTGCAACTAGACATAGACCAACCATTTGGGAATGGGAGAGGATGAATATTTAGGCTGGGAAAGGGAGTTAGGATCTCTGCAAAGATAGGATTTGGCCTTCATCTCAAGGAGGTAGCTCATAGGGATAAGACCAAGAGGCCAAGTTGGGAGAAATCGACCTCATCTATGCAGAACAACCTCCAGCTCGTCGCTCTAGAAGCTTCTAGCTCACGAAGCTTCTCATCTTCTTTGGGAAAATTGCCTTTTTGGGATCATCGTGGGTATACAAATAAACAGAGTGATTCCATTGCGGGTCAAGTATAATGCAACAGGCAACCATGACAATTTTTAGTCTCATATGAGTAATGATTATCAAATTAGGGTTTTAGAGCTATTTCCTTCAGGGGAAGCTCAAGGCATTTTCCAATCAATGCCTTATGGAGGTTCTGAGCTACATATATGAATGAGTACACTGCATAATGGTCATGTTTCGGGCACTTTAGGGTATGTCATAGGGAAGTGCAGGAGGTGTGACAAAATACTGCGTAACACTATCCACCATCATTTAAGCAAGTATTTGCAAAGACGAAATAGGAGCAAGATTTAAATAAATATTATTACTAGGAGCTATTGCCCATCATTATTTACATGATCTTCAACGCTTTAAAAAATATGAGTAAAAATGTAAATGTGCATACTTACTAGAATTTAATTTGCAAAGAGATGTGATTCAATTTAAGAGACATGTCTCTTGGGTATCTTGGGTATAAAATACACTTGGAATTTTATATTTTACATACACTCTTATCACTCACATATCTCTCTCAGATACACATTGTGATATCTACTTTCTTTTCATGGTTATTAGTTGAATTTATGAAGTGTGATTTCTTGATGGAGATATAAGAACTATATTATATATTCACAAGTAATTACCATAGTTAAAAATTAAAGTACTTGTATCGATTGTACTAAAAAATCAACACTATAAAGGAAACATTTGGAGGATAATTCCATTGAGTGTCTACGGAAATAATCAAACGATCATTATTTATTGTAGTGCTACTTTCTCAATCAATATGAAATTCATCTTTTCTTTCCCCATTGCAATATTCATATATTGTACCTTATGCATTGAAATTTGGATTTATCTAACATTTATATTCAAATGTACTTTTATTTTGATTTTGTTTATTGTTGTTTGTTGTGTTGAATGCTAGAGGTTGGACATGGATCTTCATCAATTGAAAAAACTTAACATTTAGATGATAGTTTATCTTTTTTATTTTATTGATTGGGCTATGTTGTTGAGTTTATTCTATTCAAACTGTTGATGTTGAGGTCTCAAACCCTAGCCTTAGGAAAGAGATTCCCCTAATAGATAGATATACTATAATAATTCTTAGAAATAATCAAAGACAGGTAGACCAATAGGTGGTAGAGTACAAGGACATATTCACTTTATCCACGTAAGTATATCTAAAGTGCCAATCAAACCATACAATAAACCTAATTTCAAGTGCTCCTTTACCCATCCACTATGCATATTCATGCTCTATTTTTTAGAATGATGATATCAAGTGATAAATTAAGGAGTTAATTATAAAAGGGCAAATTCAATATAATGCTTCACCTTATAAGAGTCTAATTATGTTGGTTCAAGAAAATATGGGACATGATGACTCTGTGTTTAATATAGATGCTTAAACAATATTGTAATACAAATATGGACAACATTTATTGGATTAATAACTTTCTAGATTATCTTAGAGATACTAAATTCTTCAAAGATAAATATCAATTCATAGCAACACCAAGTGTAAATTGAACCCACTAATGTGTGAAATATGACATTCAAGTCCAAGAAAACGATGCTTGAAAGATTAGTCATTCCATCTGTTCCAACTAACCAACATACCATGTTCATGAAGACGATGGATGAAATTTTGTGACTATTAATTGATGGACGACATTTTGTAGTTATTAATTGGTTATTTTGTGGTTGTATTCATGTAGAACATTCCTATTTTCAACAAAACATGGGGGGATGATGTGGCACATATTCAACAAGTCCTCTCAACAACTTACATCACATTAAGTTGTATTGAATAAAGGAGAAGTGCTATTTCTACATGTAGAGAATCCCACACATGGGATTCATTATGGATCAAGAAGTAGTACATGTAGACCCAAACACACCCCTCAACGTCATCCCCAAGTTTTCAAAGTTCATTTGTAGGTTTATTTTGGGGATATTCCAAATCTCAAGGGCACTAAAGCAATGAGAGAGGAAGCCAAATCCAATCTTATTTCGACTAGGGCACAACAACATACATTTAAAGAGATAAAGCATCAAATTTATTGATCACTAGTACTTAGTCACTTGAATAAACAAATACCTTTTGAGATTGAGATGAATTCCTTGGAGTGAACAAACAAATCTATACCCACTCAACATGGGCACTTGTTTGCCTACAAAAATGAGACCCTCACAAACATGGGTTGTGAATACCTTATCATCCACACATATAATGAGCTTCTCCAATTTATGAAAATTTAGGATGAGTTGTAGAATGATCTCCTCGATAAGTGGTATAGCTACATCTAGTACAAGAGAGGACACAAAAATTGAGTTATATTCTATCAAAATTACCCTCTAATCTATCAAAATTACCCTCTAATCACATCATTGACTACATTAATCAACACCTACAAATATGTTGTAAACCAGGAAAATACTAAGTGGGGGAGGAGGTGAATCAATATTTTAATACTTTTAACAATTAATTAACCAATCAAACACATTCAACAAGACAATAATGTATTAATCACACAAATATTGAACACCAAAATTTTATGTGGAAACCCATATGGGAGAAAACCGCATATTATTTTTTATTATGATGTAAATGTATGCACCAACTCCAAATTACATCAAATTATGTAGGCAACAACCTACATGAGGCTCCAATCCCCTTTTCTTTGCAAGCACCCACTTGTTGGAAGCATCAAATCCCTAATATTTACAAACACCAACCTGAATGAGGCTTCAACCCCCATCTGCAAACACCTACTTTCTCAACCTAACAAATCCATCTTTCATCATTTTCCACACTCATATCTTAGGAACTTTTAATTAAAATTATTTGACACAATTGTTAAATCTCAAATTTGCATCTCCTTTCTCTACAATTACCTATTCTTTCTCTAATTATTTTTATTCAATTAAGGTTTCTCACCATATATTGTTCGTTGATATGTTCTTGATTATATTTATTTTTTATAACTCAATTTTGGATGCTTCAAATCTACATATCACAACCTCACAATCACTGAAGATCTTAACTTATATTCACATGCAACCTTTGCACAATCACTTATTTTTAGCTCTATTTCAGATATGCCCCTATTTAATCTCTGCTACTCCCTCTCATCTCTTCATTCTCTTCTCCTTCTATATCTCAATAGTAGAAACAAATCATCATTTTGCATGGGAACACACTTTCTTACATCATTTGATTTCCTTTTATAGGTGTTTCACCTTTAAATTTCCCCTTATAACAACCTTTAATCACTTAACTGTGTTTTGGTGCTTGAATGCCAAATTTATAGTTGAAACCCTTTATCTTCATGCTCCTTGGAGCATATTACTGTGAGCTTGAACCAAGAGCTTAATCCCCAAGGGGGCTTAGTCCTAGATTGCAGCAGAGAGTTTAGTGGCTATTGTCCAAGACATTTTGAAGTGTGCCAAGTGATCCAATTTAAATTGATAGCCAAAACGTCACTTCGTGCCCCCTTTGTATGTCCAAGATTTAACGAGGGTGGGTCTACAATTTTACATATATGTGACTTAATTGACCCCCACATTTTCCTAGTGAACTAAGAAATCTTGTAAGCTAATGAGATCCAATGGCATAGACAACACTTCGGGCCTCCCTTTCTTTTTCAATTTTTAATTGGGGGGGGGGGGGAGGTCTAAAGTCTCTCATTTGACATCTACAACAACTAACATCCAAATATCTATTTTTTGTCTGCCACTAGTATGGGAATCCACAATTCTTTTTTCCCATGCGAGTGGGTAATGGGAAATGGACGATAGAACCTTCAACTTTCATACCTAAGCCACATGTGACTACTAGCTATACCCTGGTGCTTATCTCTTTTTGACCCACCACTTTCCACATGAGCTCATTTACCACCCATCGCTCACCGCTTGCCGCCTGCCAACTAAGCTACAACACTAATCCATGCTCCAATGGCTCGGTGCTTCGGTATCCCAGTGGAGGGTCCCATATGCCACCTCGATCATTGTGTAATGTACATGTCATCTGATGCAACCAATGAGATCTTGCCACATGTTCTCCTGCACACATCACTACCATGGGTCACTCAGAAAAGGGCCACTTAGCCACCCAAAGAGACCAAATCCACCTACCATGTATCCTCACCTCAGTGTGCCATGTCATTGGCCTACCAATCATCTCTTCCAAGTCACCTTGTCATGGAATATGGGGTCTAGATAGGGTTGGGCGCTAGGTAATCCTAGATTTAACCATTTTCACACTGTCTTACATGTTATACCTCCCAAATGCCTTGGTGCATTCGAGATGATTTTGGATGCCTTAGATGTGAAAATGAATCAAACATCTACCTATTTATGCAAAACATTAATTGGCTACATCTCAGATGATTCAGATAGACCGGGAAATCCTAAATCAATGTGGTCATCTTCCCATCTTCCGGATCGATTAATCATTCACCCAACCCCACCTCTATATGGCCAGATAAGGTGGAACCATGCCTAGATTCCAACACTTCAAACTTTGATTTTTCCTCATCCCTTGGGAGTTAGGCTAAGTGCCATATATCGTTCGCAAACTCTTTTAGAGGGTTATCCAACCAAGCACTTTTCATGTGCTTTTGAGCAAGCTAGCTATACGATACTCAATAAACAACCTAGTATTTGTCAGTTTAAAAGAAATAACCAACACATCAATAATATCATAAGCATCATGCATGACAACTCAACAAGCTCCACCTGAGCTTGACATCACTTGACACCAATGATTAGACTTGACATCAATGAAAACAACTACAAACATACTCAACAATATCTCTCTTTGGCATTGATGTCAACACCTCCTAACATTGTTTGTCATTGAAGACACCACCACCACCTAGAACACTTCCCTTGTTAAGCTAAGGAAACTATCACTGCCTGCAATTCTATGTTCAAACATAGTTATCGATCAAACGGGGACTATTACCTCAAAACGGGTACTTAAGCCTAAAAAATCCAAAAAACATGAAAAACAACCCAGAAATAAAAAGTGTTGATTCTGCATCACCATCATTTTTTTTGTCAGAGTAAATTTTCAATATTTTTTAAAAATAATAGTAAAAAACAATAAAGGCCATTTTGTTTGGTGCAAAAAGCACCTTGAAATCGAAAAGTGTTGAGGCCGGAATAATATTTTTTTTTCTTTTTCTTTTCAGGGTACATTTTCAACATTTTTTAATAGTGACGTTAAAAATAAAATATCTTGAATCTGGAAAACTTTAAATTTTCAATGATTTTCAAGCATGACATTAAAGATAAAATATCACGTCTTTGAAAAACCTTAAAATTCCAACGATTTTTAAGCATGACATTAAATTTAAAATATCACTTCTTTGAAAAACCTTAAAGTTCCAATAATTTTCACGCATGGTGGTCAGAAAAAATACTTATTACTGTTTTCAACCATAGCATTAAAGATAAATATCATGACTTAGAAAAACACTAAAATCTTGACAGTTTTTCAACCACAGAATTAAAACCAAAGATTATGACTACAAAACAATCTTAAGTTTTCAAAATATTTTAAGCATGATATTATGGAAATTTTTTTTGACTAAAAAACTTAGAAAATGAACACATGAATCAAAGAGTTATTATACCAAGAGTAATTTTTTTTAAATGCTAAATGCACAACGATTTTAAAATCTTAGCCTAAGACAACTTGATACGTTGCAAAATAAAAATAAAAATCAACTATCAAATTGACACACAATATAGGTGAACTCAACCCATTGTGATGAAAACTTAAAGATCAACCATGAAATTAACACATTGTGGGGCAGACTCGATTCATTATAACGAAAAATTTAAAATCAACTATCAAATTGCACATAATGGGATCAAGTTGCTAGACAAGTATCGACAAGGACTGTACAATATATATATATATATATATATATATATATATATATATATATATATATAAGAAATAAAAATTCAAATATTGAAAAAAACAATAAAAAGAAACACAAAAATACAAAAGAAAATAAAAATTCAAATATTGAAAAAAAATAAAATTAAAAAATAATGACAAGTAATAAAACATAAAAAAACATGACCAAAAAATCAAATATAAAAAATATATAAAAATGACAAAAAAAAACTATAAAATGTAAAATGTTAACCATACCATGTAAAAAAAAAAAGAAAAAAAGAAAGAGTAATATAAAATAAAAACCAAATAACAAAATAAAAAATAAAAATAAAAAAGAAAAAGAAAAAGAAAAAAAATAGAGTAAAATAAAATAAAAACCAAATAATAAAAAAATAAGAAAAATAAAATCGTTACTAAAATAAAATAGAACATTAAAAAAAATAAAAACTTAAAAAAAAGGTTAAATTTCCACGACCACCTCGAGGTCGAGCTGGCCAGGGGTGGCAAGTAGATGTTTCATGACAAAAAAAAACATAAAATAAAATAACTAAAAAATATATATAATTTAAGAAAAAAATAAAAATAAAAATAAAAATAAAAACCACACTTGAAAAAAAAGTTAAATAATCACCAAAAAAAAGAATTAAATAAAAAAGGTTAAGAAAAAAAGAGTAAAAATTTAAAAAATTAAAATTAAAAAAAAAGAGATATCCCACCACCTTACCACCACCACTCTCCCTCTCTTCCTCCCCCTCTCCCCTACCCTTTCCGCGCCACGCCACCCCTGTCCCATGCTTCCTTACCACCCCCTTCCTCCCCACCTCACTCCACCCCATCCCCCCCTCCGTTGCTACCCGCGCACACCCTTCCTCCCCACTCGGCCATCCCCACCTGCCCAGGTTCCCAGCCAGTGGCCCCTTGGCCGTTCGCTGGGGGCCTGGGTGGGCGGGGAAGGTTGAGTGGGGAAGCAGGGTAGGGGTGGACGGTGAGCAAGGGAGGGGGGATGTAACGCCTTGCAGGTTTGTGCACGAGCGCGCGCCCCTCCCGTTGCGAAATGCGACTAAGTGTCGAATGTGCGAGTGCTCCAAACGACGAAGACACAAGTTATATGTGTGCGCAAGAATGAGAGGGCGCTCGCCCATATATAGAGCGGGTTGGCAACTCGCCATACAAACAAGCCGACCAAGGAATGAGTTATGCGTTGGGCAAGCCGACGGTAAAAGGCATGTTGGTTGGGCGTTATTATTGTAAGTTGGAGGTCGGCCGAATAGAGGGTGACACCTCCCATGTGTGCGTATATATACATGAAGCGCACGCTCATTTGGACATCACCTCCTCGCAGAGCATCTACGCACAAGTCTTGGGTGTGCACAAAAGGTGCGAAGTAGAGGTTTACCGCAGGTCGCACAAAGGGATGTGCCCGCCGAGCCGGGCGACGGTGTTGTGCTACACGGTTGTAGGGTGAACGGTGGTGCGCAAGGGCGCCCACCCGCAAGGTATACACGGAGTTTGGTTTGGGTTGGGCACGGGTCGTGCACGGGTGCGCCCACCCGTTCAACGAAGGAACTTGTGTATATTGTATATTGTTTCGGTTGAAGGTTGAGGCAGACCGCCGTGCGCTCTTGCACGGGCGGGTGCCCGCCTTGGTTATGAACGTCGGTGGAGCGTGGCTCCCGGTCATTGTAATCTTTCTCTATTATAATAAAAAGATTACTTCTGCATATTATTGGGTTATTATTATTGTTCTTGTATTATTGATGGTTTCCGCACATTAATAATGTTAATTCATGTTTATTATGAATTGTTGAAGGCGTAGTTCGTAAAGTTAATTAACGATGGATAAAGTTATTAACTTAGGCGGTGCCGCACCCGACCAATTTAATGAAAAAAGAATTGGGGGCGTGACAGGTGGTATCAGAGCTGATTCAGGGTTGATGAAGCTTGATAGAGCAGGTTCACAGGTGGTGAAGCCGTTGCTTATGACAGGTAAAGCTGATTTAGGGTTGAAGAAGCTTGATGAGCAAGGAAAAGTTATGGAGAAATTGTGGATGAACAGTCTGGGTTTCGTGGACTTGATGGTTCATGGCAAGACCATTCAAGCTCTGGTGGACACGGGGGCCACTCATAACTTCACGACGACACGGTTGGAAAAAGAGGTTGGATTGATGATCTTCCCATCAAATGTGGAAGTCAAGGTAGTGAACTCTAGAGCTAAAGTGGCGGGTTTGGTACACGAAGTACCTGTGCAGATAAAAGACTGGAAGGGTCAGTTGGACTTCACAGTGATGGAGATGAACGACTTTGATATGATACTCGGATAGGATTTCTTGAAGGGCAACAAGGCTATTGTTGTCCCCTTCTGTGATGAGGTGGTGCTGGTTGGACAGTCACAAACTTGGACTTTGCCCACTCATAGGCAAAGGAGGGAAGTCAAGGTGCAGCATGTTTCGGCACTGAGTTTGGAGAAGGCTATGAAGGAGTCAGATATGGAGACATATGCGGTGATGTTCAAGGATGTCGAAGGTGATGGAGTGGGGACGCCTGTTCCAGCTGAGATATCTGATGTGCTGACCAAGTATGCGGATTTGATGCCTGATGAGCTTTCGAAGAAACTTCCACCAAGGCGTGCAGTGGACCATAGCATTGAGCTTGAGCCAGGAAAGCTTCCCCCGGCTAAAGCACCTTATCGGTTGTCAGGGCCTGAGTTGGAGGAGTTGAAATGACAGTTAAAGGAGTTAACTGATGCAGGTTTCATTAGACCTTCAAGGTCCCTTATGGAGCTCCAGTATTGTTTCAGCGGAAGAAGGATTCGAATGAGCTACGGATGTGCTGTGATTACCGTGCATTGAACAAGCAGATGGTAAGGAACATGTATCCTTTGCCGTTGGATGCTGATTGCTTTGACAAGCTTGCGAAAGCCCGAGTGTTTTCCAAGCTGGACTTGAGGCATGGGTATTATCAGGTGCGGATAGCTGAAGGAGATGAGAAGAAGACCATAATAGTAACAAGGTATGGTAGCTTTGAGTTCCTTGTTACGCCATTCGGGTTGTGTAATGCTCCTGCTACATTTTGAACTTTGACGAACGATGTCCTATGACCATACTTGGATTCGTTCGTAGTAGTGTACTTGGACGATATAGTGGTGCTCAGTGACAACATGGAGGATCATAAGAAGCACTTGGTGATGGTGTTCGAGGCACTGAGGGAAAATCAATTGTTCTTGAAGAAGTCTAAGTGTGTGTTCGCTCAGACCGAGATTCCGTTCCTTGGGCATATTGTTGGTCAAGGGTACATACGGATGGAGCCGAGCAGAGTGAAGGCGATCGAGGACTGGGTTGAATCGAAGAATGTCCATGAGATGAGGGTGTTCTTGGGCATGACCAACTACCAACGAAAGTTTGTAGAGGGGTACTCCAAGGTGACATCGGCACTGACAGACTTATTGAAGAAAGACAAGAGGTGGAGTTGGACGAGAAAATGTCAAGAGGCATTTGATGACTTGAAGAAGAGGATGGTTACAGCACCGATACTGAAGTTGCCTGACTTCGAGAGACTGTTTGAGGTACACACAGATGCTTCAGATTTTGCCATAGGAGGGGTTCTTATGCAGGATGGGCATCCGGTGGCATACGAGAGTCAGAAGTTGCAGGATAGAGAATGAAGGTATCCTGTCCATGAGAAGGAGATGACTACCATCATCCATTGTCTTCATGTGTGGAGGCATTACCTGATTGGGAAGCCGTTTGTTGTCAAGACTGACAACATTACAGCAAGTTATTTTGCATCACAACCGAAGCTTTCTGCGAAGCAAGCTCGTTGGCAGGACTTCTTGGCAGAGTTCGACATGACTATCGAGTCTAGATCGGGAAGACACAATGCGGTAGCAGATGCCCTTAACAGGAAGGGACAACTTGCAGCATTGGAAGGAGAAGATCGGGCAACTAGGAGTAGGAGTTGAGTTCAGATGTCAGAAGAGATGCAGAATAAGATCAAGGAAAGTGTTGATGGCACAGAATATAGTGAAGCAGATAAAGGAGGGGAAGACACGAAAGTTCTTTCTACGAGACGGGTTCTTGTTCTTTGGAAACCGACTCTATGTTCCAAAGTCATCCGGGCTTAGGAGGCACCTTTTGAAGGAGTGCCACGACTCGCCATGGGCTGGCCACCCAGGGATGCGTCATTCTTTGGCATTGTTGGAGAGAGGATTGTTTTGGGAGAAGATGCGGGAGGATGTAGAGGAGTATGTACATACGTGCATCATTTGTCAACAGGACAAATCAGATACTCAGAGGCAAGGAGGATTGTTGCAGCCTTTACCGATTCCTGAGAGACCATGGATGAGTGTCTCGATGGACTTCATCACTCAGTTGCCACAGGTTCAGGGGTATAATGGGATTATGGTTGTGGTTGATCGTTTTTCCAAGTATGCTATCTTTGTTCCTACAAAGATACCTTGTGGAGCCGAGCAGACTGCGGAGTTGTTCTTTAAGAACATAGTGAAGTATTGGGGGATGCCATTGAGCATTGTGTCAGATAGAGATCCGCATTTTACAAGCAGATTTTGGACCACATTGTTCAAGCTAGTCGGGACGGAGTTGTTGATGAGTTCGAGTTACCATTTGCAGACAGATGGGCAGACCGAGAGGATCAATGCATTGCTAGAGGACTACTTGAGACATTATGTGATGGCTGATCAGAAGAATTGGCCTGAACTCTTGGATATTGCTCAGTTTAGCTACAATATTCAAAAGACTTCTAGGACAGGGTATAGTCCATTTGAGTTGGTGAATGGACAGATGCCGGTTGCACCACATACCGTAGTGACCGGAGGCTTCTTGAGAAGTCCTCATGCGAGGAAGTTCATGAAGGCTTGGGAGGAGACCTTGGAGTTAGCACAGTTGCGCTTGCACGATGCTGCAAGGAGGATGAAAAAGTATGCTGATTGTGGAAGACGGGAGGCACACTTCAGTGTGGGAGATATGGTGTTTCTCAAGATTACCGAGGAGCAGTTTCAGGCAGCCAAGGGGACGACGAGCAAACTGACACGGAAGTATGAGGGACCATTCCGAGTGAAGAAGAGAGTGGGGGAAGTTGCTTACGAGCTGGAGCTTCCACGCCATATGCACATGAAGCAACCAGTTTTTCATGTGAGTCAGTTGAAGAGATGTAGACTTGATTCAGACCATCCATAGAGAGTTGAACCGAGGAGAGGACCAGCGGGGATTGTGGACAAGCCAGGATTGGAGTTGGAGAAGATTTTGAGGCTCAGAACTACACGAGTTGGTTGCCACATGAGAAGGGAATTTCTTTGTAGATGGACAAATGCACCGGAGGAAGAGAGTTGGGAATCGGAGGACTCGCTTTGGAGATGGAAGGACAAGATCGAGAAGTACAACAGGAAGTTGATGAGAAGAGCAGGATTGTCGAGGGCGACAATGATTTCCAGTGGGGGAGGATGTAACGCCTTGCAGGTTTGTGCACGAGCGCGCGCCCCTCCCGTTGCGAAATGCGACTAAGTGTCGAATGTGCGAGCGCTCCAAACGACGAAGACACAAGTTATATGTGCGCGCAAGAATGAGAGGGCGCTCGCCCATATATAGAGCGGTTTGGAAACTCGCCATACAAACAAGCCAACCAAGGAATGAGTTATGCGTTGGGCAAGCCGACGGTAAAAGGCATGTTGGTTGGGCGTTATTATTGTAAGTTGGAGGTCGGCTGAATAGAGGGCGACACCTCCCATGTGTGCATATATATACATGAAGTGCACGCTCATTTGGACATCACCTCCTCGCAGAGCATCTACGCACAAGTCTTGGGTGCGTACAGGTGCAAAGTAGAGGTTTACCGCAGGTCGCACAAAGGGATGTGCTACACGGTTGTAGGGTGAACGGTGGTGCGCAAGGGTGCCCACCCGCAAGGTATACACAAAGTTTGGTTTGGGTTGGGCAAGGGTCGTGCACGGGTGCGCCCGCCCGTTCAACGAAGGAACTTGTGTATATTGTATATTGTTTCGGTTGAAGGTTGAGGCAGACCGCCGTGCACTCTTGCACGGGCGGGCGCCCACCTTGGTTTTGAACGCCAGTGGAGCACGGCTCCCGGTCATTGTAATATTTCTCTATTATAATAAAAAGATTACTTCTTGCATATTATTGGGTTATTATTATCGTTCTTGTATTATTGATGGTTTTCGCACATTAATAATGTTAATTCATGTTTATTATGAATTGTTGAAGGCGTAGTTCGAAAAGTTAATTAACGATGGATAAAGTTATTAACTTAGGCGGTGCCGCACCCGGCCAATTTAACGAAAAAAGAATTGGGGGCGTGACAGGGGAGGTTGGGGTGGAACGAGTAGGGCAGGGCGGCAGTGGGGTGCTGCGGGGAGGGAGAGGGAGCGAAGGGAGGTGGGAAGGGGAAGGAGGGCGGAGGTGGTGTGGGGCATTTTTTTTTTTTTTTTTTCAACTTTCAATTTTGTTTATTTAAATTATTTAATTTAAATATTTTTATTTATTTATTATTATTATTATTATTTTTATAATTTTGTTTGGTAATTATTTTAATTTTCTTTTTGATGAGATTTTTATTTTTTATTTTTAACTTAAAAAAATGGTTTTAGATTTTTTTTGTTTGGTTTAATTTGTTTTTCTATATATATATATATATATATATATATATATATATATATATATATATATATATTGAAAAAAAATCATTTATTTATTTATTTTTTGTTTTTTCTTTGTAATTGATTTTTTTTTGGGTCATGTTTTGTTATTTATTTTTTTATGTTTTATTACCAAAATGAAAATCACCAACATTTAAAAAAAATATCCACAATTAATACATTAGAAAATTTAAAGTGTAAAAAATAGGTCCTCTAAACAAAAAATGTTGATGCTCATGAGCACTTTTCAAAATCAAGATGAAAATCACTAACAAAAAAATATGTTCATACTTGATACATAAAAAAATTTAAAGTGTCAAAAATAAGCCCTCTAAAAATATGTGTTGATGTTGAATCAATACTATTCAAAATCAGCGTGAAAATCACTAACATTTAAAAAAAGGTTCATACTTGGCACATAAAAAATTTAAAGTGCCAAAAATATGCTAAAAAAAAAGGTGTATTCTGAATCACCATTTTTCAAAATCTAGTGATTTTTTTCTACCTCAAAAAAACGGGTACTAGGTAATTTTCTCGTTTGATTAGTAACTAGGTTCTCACTCCCCCCCCTTTGCTTTTGAAGAGACAGTGGCTGATAAATCTCGCCCTTTGACATCAATGGAAAAGGGCTTTAGCTACTCCCTGTTGTGCAATGACTGTTGACTTGAATTTGTTGTTGAACATTTTGGTTGTTGCCACTTAAATGAAGTGATACCAATTGAAGAAAGATAGAGAAAAACTTATGAATCATGCAAAATTTCCATTTCATAGTGTGTTGTACTCCCCTAAAGTTGTACTACCCCCATTAATCTTAAATCCCCCTCGAGCTTAATCTCTTCTCTTCTTTCTAACCTCATAACAAGCAACTATCCTTAACATATTTAGACCACTACCCTTTACGACTGTGAAGTAATCTAGTGAAGAGATAAGTGAGACACTCCCAACTCTTGCCTTAAATACTCAAAAGGCTCGGGCAAAAAGCTTAGTGAAGACATTGACAACTTGTTCTTTTGTGCATATGTACTCCAACTTCATAATCTAATTAGCCACTTGTTCTCTAAGAAGATGATATTTTATGGGAATATGCTTGGCCTTTGAGTGAAGAACATGATCCTTAGATATACTGATAGCACTTGTGTTGTCACATATAATGGGAATAGGTTCATTTTAAGTTACATTCATGTCTTGTAACGTTGGCTTCATCCACAAAATCTAAGTGTAGCTAGTTACAACTAGTATTATCAAACACACACATGAATAGACAACCAAATAAGATAATCATGAGTTGCATTTACTATTCACAAGATATACATTTATAATACATTTTTATGACCCTTGGTTTTCATATACCAAGTGGTCTCTTGGACTCCAATGAAATTTCACATTCCACACCAAAACCCTTAGAGAATTAGGTGTCCAAAATTCTCCCCCTTAATCTAAGAGAGTTGTAATATAATAGTCACAACCAATGGCTAAATGTGTTCTCTAAAAAAGGTATAAGGTGGGATAACTTGAGGTCTCAATTGACGGTGGTTTAAGGAGGGCCACCAACAATGGAATGCTTAGTGCAGTTCCTGGAACTCTTCCAAATATGACTAGAAGCCGAAGTATTCTACAAGAGGAAGTGCTCCCAATTTTTTGTGAAAAGGGAGACCTTTGGGTCTCAACTTGGAACACTTAGTGAAATTCCTAAAACTCTTCCAAATATGGAAAGAAGCTGAAGTCTTCTGCTAGAGGTAGTGCTCCTTAATGCTTTGAAGAGGGAGATCATCAACCTAAAAAAGGGAGTCTTCAACTTGTGTAAAAAAGGGAGAATATAAACCTGAAAAGGGAGGTCTCAACCTGCAATGATTTAAGGAAGGCCACCAACAAAAGGCATTATCATGGGCTTCTTTGTTTTTGGCTACAACTCTGAATTTGTGTATAACTATCTCTGGTTGTAGGCTCATGAAGTAGGTTCATGTTGTGGCTCAACTCGCTTGATGTATCTTTGAATCTTGTATATGATCATCAATACCCCCTTGTCAGATAGAAGGTGAGAAGATGAATATATCTCAATTGCAAGGCTTTTCAATACTTGAGAAAAAATTCTATTGTATGAGTGAAAAATCTTCTTGTTTGTTGAAGTCCATTTCCAAGAAGTGATCCATCCAAGGTGAACCTTCATTCTTGTAAGAGGCTTGTTTCTAAAGCATCTATGTGAATGATGAGTGATGACCACAATTCTTAGAAGGATGAAGACCAAAACAATGATATTTCACATGGCCAGCCCTGTCACAATGTTGGCATTTTACAATTTGCTATGAATGTGGAAGAGGAGCAGGTGAAATTGAGTTGTCTTGAAGAAACCCAATACTTTGACATTGAATGGGCCTAGAGTAGTCTAGAATATGAAAGGACACCTCCTTGTCATATCCAAGACTGGTTATGTTCCTATTGTTGATAAGCTCTTCCCAAGATTTGGTGATGAGCTTGGGAAGTGGAACATGAAATGCTACATCTTTATGCAAATTTTGCTCCTAAAATTGGCACCTGATGGGGATCACTCTCAACTTTATTAACTTGATCACTTGCTGGCTGCTGACAAGTGTCTATTTCGACCTCAAATAGAGGATTATTCTGAAAAAAATAAGTTCAGAATGATGCATTTTCTATTGTAACTCATCTTGTTGAAGCTGTGATTCAAGCTACAAATTCAATCTTTTCATGTGAATTTTGTAGACAAATTTTAATGTCAAAAAGAGTGCATTTGTTAATTTGGATTGTGTTGTCAGCAACAAAAAAGTCTATCAAGGCATTCAATAACTCTAATAATTTACTAATTTGAGCCATTTTCCAAACAAATCAAGTGTGATGAATTTTGTTGTTGAGGCTCAAGTTGTTGATACTGTTAGCACTCAGAATTAACCTTAAGGTTGAGAAAGGCAATTCCGAGGTAACCACATACCAAGCTTAACCTGGTAGCTAGTCCTATCAGGTCGGGAGAGGGCTCTCTCTTTACCAACAAATTGTGGCTGCAATAAATAAAATCTTAGGCTAGCTATGGAGTGCGGTGATTTGTTTGAAAAGTTTTGGGTCGAAACAACAAGAGAAAGGATGATTTGGACTATGGAGTCGATGCCAGTTTCTGTCGAAAAACTTGGGGCAAATTAAGTGCCATGTTTAGCCAGATAGAAGATTGCAAATGTGAGAAGAATAGAGGGGAGAAAGCCCGCTGCCCTGCAGGCATCAAACAAGGGATGGATCTGCAGCAACAACTTTAGACGAAAGAGAATCACGAGGTTTCTCAATAGAGCATCTAGCAAAGGATGAATTTTGCTAAGACAACCATTACATCTAACAACAAAATCATCATGAAAGGAGAATCACAGGGGATGGATTCCTATCACATCTCTTAGATAATTCTGTAACAAGGTAGAGAAAACAAAATACATAATTGAGTTACATGAAAAACATACTGAACAATAACACCGTGATGGATCCCAGGTCCAAAGGGCAGAAAACTGCTTTGTTAAAATGATATTTAGGAAAAATTTACACAATGCCAAACAACCTCTCTGTTGCCAAAATCAAACCTCTACACTATGAAATTCATAAAATATGTATATTTTCTCATCCATGTACAAAGGGAATTGAGCTCAACCATCTTCTTCAAAATAGAATCAGTTACATTAAACTTGGACCGAATTTCTGAAAATAGGTGTTGAAGATGAACTCGTATCTCCTAAACCATAGCACCTGTTACAAAATTGAAAGAGGTTTTTGTAGATAAGGTCATTTTGGAGAAAAATCTCCCTGAAAGTTTGGAAATTCATTTCCAATTGCTCGCAATGTGTGCCACAAAATCATCTCTAAAACAAAAAATCATTAAAAATTTAAATCTGTGAAAATGAGCTGTAAATATCTAGTCACATATCCAAATTCACGACACCTGTGAAAAAACTGAAAGAGGTTTTTGTTATATGGCTCGTGGTTAACAAAAAACTCCTTGGGGTTTTCAAACTTACTTTCCATCTGCTGTAAAATGGCACCGCAGTAAAATGGCTAAAACAGTAAAATAAATGAAAAATTTGCTTTGTTTTAATGTAGGCTCCAAATATCACTGCATATCTCCCACATAGTAGCACCCATGCATAAACTAAAGGAGGTTCTTGTTATTTGGTATGTGATGAAAAAAAACCTCTTTCACTTTTGAAAAATTCCTTACCATTACTTCAGAAACTGATTTTGTAGTAAACTTGTTGTTGTGTGCAGCAACTTACCTCATAACATGCATAACCAAGAATCACTCATTCATTTCGATTATATATTCTGATCTAGAAACCGGTTATGGGAGTGTGATATACCGTTGGAAATATTTTTTCGAGCTTCTTCTGATGGAAATACTTAGGATATGATTTGCACTGAAGATCATGTGCAAAACATCTAACCAAAATAAAAAATAGTAAGAGATCATGTTGATCCCTGGTGATAGGCTGCGAAGGCTGGAACTAACATCGGCCTTATTGGGGATGGCAGCTCCTTGGAAGTGTCAAGAACACTGTATACCAAGTGCTTCATCCATTGGGAAATATGCTCAAACAACTGCAAACCCAAAACAACTCATACCAATCCAAAAGCATATACATATTGCAACCTGTACATAAACAAATACTGAAAACTGAAATGCTGCCTCAGGCAGCTTATTTATGTACAAATCTAACCTACTTTGCTGCAAAATTGATAGATTAAGTAACGTTGTAATGCTAGATCAACCAATAAAGTAATTGTGACAAGGATGCTGCTTGGAAGTGCTCGAACCAGGACACAATTGAAAATGATGACAGCCATCCATGCACGAACTGAATTTGGTTGTGTGAAAGACAATCTGACTTATCATTCAGACTGAAAAAATACTCCATATATGTGACAATAGGATCAAAGAAACCAGACTCCGTTTGTTGCCCTAACTCTTCAACACAGACCTCCAATTGCAATCTGTCAATGCAAACATCCACGGACAACTCTATCGTTTCTTGTTTTGAAGGAGGGAGAGTTTCCAAGAACTTTTTGGGATCTCGGAATTCATATGATTGGATCTGATCATTTAAATACTGAATCTCCTTCTCAAATTTTTCAACAACTAACTCAAAGAAACCAGTTTTAGCTTTAGGAGGTAACTTCAGAGATCTCAATCATTGAAGCACGGTAATGAAAAATACTTCATCAATTTCACTATCCACTAATTGATCTCTAACTTCTTTTAAATCTTCACAAAACACAGGGTTTGCCACATACCTACCATTTTATTTTAGTGCATGAACGAATCAGTGAGCGTTGGAATCTCTGGATTGAGTTAGAGTCATCAGGTGAATGTTTCAGCCTTCATATGTGTCTGACTGCTGTCCACCATCAACAATCAGATCTGCAACTTGAATGATCTTTCTCTGAGAAGATCTGTCACCTCTTCCCCAGTATGGTCGCCACTATGTTAGCACTCAGAGTTAACCTTAAGGATGAGAAAGACAGTTCCGAGGTAACCACATACCAAGCTTAACCTGGTAGCTAGCCCAACCAGGTCGGGAGAGGGCTCTCTCCTTGCCAACAAAGTGTGGCTGCAATAAATAAAATATTAGGCTAGCTATGGAGTGCGGGGATTTGTTTGAAAAGTTTTGGGTCGAAACAACAAGAGAAATGATGATTTGGACTATGGAGTCGATGCCAGTTTCTGCCGAAAAACTTGGGGAAAATTAAGTGCCATGTTCAGCTAGATAGAAGATTGCAAATGTGAGAAGAATAGAGGGGAGAAAGCCCACTGCCCTGCAGGTGTCAAAAAAGGGATGGATCCGCAGCAACAACTTTAGGCGAAAGAGAATCACGAGGTTGCTCAATAGAGCACCTAGCAAAGGATGAATTCTGCTAAGGCAACCATTACATCTAACAACAAAATCATCATGAAAGGAGCATCATAGGGGATGGATTCCTATCACATCTCTTAGATAATGTTGTAAAAAGGTAGAGAAAACAAAATATGTAAGTGAGTTACATGAAAAACATACTGAACAATAACACTGTGATGGATCCCAGGTCCAAAGGGCAGAAAACTGCTTTATTAAAATGATATTCAAGAAAAATTTACACAATGCCAAGCAGCCTCTCTACTGCCAAAATCGAACCTCTACAGTATGAAATTCATAAAATATATACATTTTCTCATCCCTGTACTAAGGGAATTGAGCTCAACCATCTTCTTCAAAATAGAATCAGTTACATTAAACTTGGACCGAATTTTTGAAAATAGGTGTTGAAGATGAACTCGTATCTCCTAAACCATAGCACCTGTTACAAAAATGAAAGAGGTTTTTGTAGATAAGGTCACTTTTGAGAAAAAATTATCTTCAATTTTGGAAATTTGTTTCCAATTGCTCGCAATCTGTGCCACAAAATCATCTCTAAAACAGAAAATCATTAAAAATTTAAATCTGTGAAAATGAGCTGTAAAGATCTAGTCACATATCCAAATTCACAACACTTGTGAAAAAAATGAAAGAGGTTTTTGTTATATGGCTCGTTGTTAACAAAAACCTCCTTGGGTTTTAAAAATTACTTTCCATCTGCTGTAAAATGGCGCCGTACTAAAATGACTAAAACAGTAAAATAAATGAAAAATTTGCTTTGTTTTAATGTAGGCTCCAAATATCACTGCATATCTCCCACATAGTAGCACCTGTGCATAAACTGAAGGAGGTTTTTGTTATTTGGTATGTGATGGACAAAAACCTCTTTCACTTTTGAAAAATTCCTTACCATTACTTCAGAAACTGATTTTGTAGTAAACTTGTCGTTGTGTGCAGCAACTGACCTCAAAACATGCATAACCAAGAATCACTCATTCATTTCGATCATATCTTCTGATCCAGAAACCGGTTACAGGAGTGTGATATACCGTTGGAAATATTTTTTCGAGTTTCTTCTGATGGAAATACTTAGGATATGATTTGCACTGAAGATCATGTGCAAAACAAATAACCAAAACAAAAAATAGTTAGAGCTCATGTTGATCCCTGGTGACAGGCTGCAAACACTGGAACTAACAGATACAATGTCAAAATAACAAGTTACTCCCTTCTTCAATTAACTGGAAGAATTGGAAACATGGACCAATGGTGTTCAAAGTTTGTTGCATTCACTTCACACATTAAACTACAATACTAATCCACATAGATCTAAATATTTCTATTCCCGCTATAAGAAATCAACATGGATTCCAAACGACAAACTTTCATATAGAGATGTCGAAGGCATTCTCAACAACTTGTCATTTGATATCAAACTTTGACCAAAACCAGAATTAATCAACTTACATAAACATAACCAACATACTTCAACGCCCAACACATATTTCATTGACAATAACGCTCATGCTTCAAGCAACTGTCTTCAACGCGTTTGAAAAATAGATAGGCAAGGTACCAATGAACCAACACATATAATGTAATTTTAAAGAAGATGGAGGGACATTCCAACACCTAAGTGCAATTAATATAGGCCCATCATAGATATACCACCACTCCATTGCACATATATAAAATGGAGACAATGCATACAGTCCGTGGTATATTTAAAAAAGGAACAACGACTCACTTACTACTCAAAGCATGCATAATTAATGCTCACTAAATAGAATGAATGCATATAAAATAGAATGAGAAACCAATTCATACATTCATTTTTTTTTTTTTTTTCAGAAAGAAAAGCAATATATTTATATTAAGGAAATATATACATCATAATTCTGATGGGTCTCATGAAACAAGATCGCCACTGAGAGGTCAAATATTTTAGGAGAAAAACAGCATAGCATCTAGAAAAGGAAGAGCTGTAGCATCACATAGGAACATATTGAAAACTTGAGGAAAAAGTCATCACCACCATTGACTCACTGTACTTCAGGAATGGGAGAAGAAACCCACAGTGTTTCTGATTACAACCTTCAGGATCAAAAATATAAACTCTATACCCTCCAAGACGTGTTGCAGTCATGAGATATGAGGATAGAGTGCTGAGACAGAAGACAACACATATTTGAAGGAAATGTTTGAATCCTCAAAATTTTTTAAATTCCTCCATTTCCGGAGGTACCAGATTGTTGTGGGAAGGATTGGGCGTTTGATATCATCTTGCCTTCCCCACCATGCAAAAGCTGCATAACCAGAAGTGAATTTAGGGTACTGAAAAGAAAAATACGAAGCAAGATCATACCAGATTTGTTGGGAGGCCATGCAATTGAAGAACATATGGAAGTTCGTTTCCTCCTCCATTTTACATAATACACATCTGCTGGGACCATGCCAAGATCGCTTCCTCAAGTTTTCCCAAGTTAAATTCTTGTTGTAAAAGACAAGCGAAGAGAAAATGATCACTTTGAGGGGGCAGGCGAGCTTCCACCATAACACTGGGAAAATCTTTCTAGCCGGCTTAATTTTCTTAGAAATGAGATCCGAGTAGATGTCCTTGACAGTTGCTTGTGAGTCTTAGAGAGATAACAACCATACCATATGGTCATCAATCCCGGCCTGCTTCAAACCTGCTTGATCAATGGATAATTTGAGGTTATCCCAGAGGAAAGACAATGCCTGAGGGATGCGAAGATCAGAAACATTCTTAAGCAGAGGATAGGGTCCTCTCCATTTATCAATAATCCTGTTCCAAGTGAAAATACCAGACCTGTGGAGGTGAAAAAGAAGAGGATCTGGAACCTGTAGATTTCCTTTGAAACCAGCAAAAGAGTCAAGACCAATGAAGATCTTCCTACCAGAAAAAATTCTCCATTTAAGATTGTCAAGAAAGTAATGCTCAATTCTCCTGAAACTAAGCCAAATAGCAGACCCCTGTTTGATACCAATAGAGCCAAACCTGAACCAGAACTCCAAGCTCCTTCCTTTTTGATATTTATGGCGGATAATTGCACTCCATGGATTTGTGTCAAAAATGCCCCTCCATAAGGATTTGCAGACAAGGGCTTTTCCAAAAATCCTTATATCCTTCAGACCCCAACCACCCAATTTTTTTGGCATAGATAAGAAGTCCAATTTTTAAAGATGGATTTTGCCTCTTTCCACTTTTGCCCCCCAGATAAAATTGGCAGAGATTCTGTTCATGGCCTGAATAATGCTAGCCGGAAGAAGAAAGAGGTGGGCCCAGTAGACCGACAACTGCATCAAAACTGCTTGGGCAAGAACTACCCTTCCACCCAGAGATAAGGACCTGAATTCCCATAACGATATCTTGCTATGAAAACGTTCAATAAGCCACCTCCAATCATCCTTTGAATATGCCTTAGGTTTAAGGCGAAAACCCAGATACTTAATTCCATCAGACAACGGCCTGGAGATAATCCCAAAGAGCTGGGAGATCCAATTTATGAAGACCTCATTTGTATCATTGTGGAAGAGGACCGATTTTGACTTGTTGATGGCAAGCCCTGAGGCCTTTTGAAACCGGTGAAGAATAGACTTGATGCATATCCAAGAGACTTTAGAAAGCATAGCAAAAAGCAGAACGTCGTCTACGAAGAGGTTATGAGATATATGTATATGCTTGCAGATTCTGACCGGAACATAATCTTTTGCCTCCACTGCACGGTTGATATGCAAGCTCAGAGGATTGATGGCCAAAATGAAAAGAAGAGGCGACAGTGGGCATCCCTGTCGCAGGCCCCTTTCCACCCGAAAGAAGGGAGAGGGAAAACCGTTAACCAAAACAACATAGTTAACATTTTCAAAACAAGCCATAATCCATCGAATCGGGCCCTGCTCCAAGCTGATTTTTGCAAGGAGACTTTGCAGATATCCCCAGTCCAGTACATCGTATGCTTTTTGAAGGTCAATTTTCATGATAGCTGCATTTGTTTTGTGCACAGACATAAAATATATGCATTCTTGTGTACTGGCAACTGCATCAAGAATATTACGTCCCTTTAAAAAAACATGTTGGTTAGGAGAGAGAGAAGATGCCAGAGTCCCTTTAATTCTCTCTACAATAATCTTAGAAATAATCTTGAAAGTTATGTTGCAAAGGGATATGGGCTTAAAGTCCAGAAAAGATTCAGGCTCTTCCTTCTTAGGAATAAGAGCGATGTAAGTGGATGAGGTGTGCAAATGAATGCTGCCCGAAAGTCTGGATGCTTCCACCATGCTGAGCAGGTCCTTTTTGAATAGGTCAAAGAAATGAATGAAGAAGTCAATTGACCATCCGTCAGGGCCAGGGGATTTATCCTTCTTAAATGATTTCATAACATCAAGGAGTTCCTTTTCAGAAACTGGGCAGAACAGGGCTTCATTTTTCGCTTGGTCAAACATCTCTGGCATCAAATCTATGCCCCATCTTATGTCGTTGAAGGCAATCTCACCATTCCTGCCGTATTGTTTTTTGAAGAAGCCCATAGCCTGCTTAGTAATATCCTCCTGTGAGACAGCTAAATTACCCTGGTCGTCCTTTATTTTCCATATGAAGTTCCTTGCTCTCCTAGCATTTGCATATTTATGAAAAAATTTCGTGTTCTTATCTCCATCCTTCATCCATAGTGCTTTGCTTTTGAGCCTCCATTTGGCTTCCTCCTGTTTCAGCAAACAGTATTTCTCCTTTTCCAGATTCCTAATGTGACATTTCATCTCAAAAGAGCATGTGGAGTAGTCTGTAGATGCCAGTACCCGGTCCAATTCCTGTTGGATCCTTTGAAGGTCTTTTTTATCCTTCTTATGTTTTTGAAATTGCCATTTTTTCACCAGACCCCTTATCTCTACCAATTTATCTCCGAAGGACCACGGAATTACGAATGGGATGTTCAACAATCCTTTGACCAGAGTATGAACCAATATATTCTCTTAACGCTTTGGTTTGGATTCTTTCTAATGAAATCTGGCTTCTTATATTAGCAATCCTATTACGGCTGGGCGTTATGGTCGGTGTCTTTCTAGAGGGCTTTGCTTGTACAAAACATGCGTCGATTTAAACATGCTCCCAACTGAACAAGAACTTCATTGCAAATGTGGTCACTCTTTGATTTTGATAAGGATCTATTCAGTTGTAAGTTTCACTTCACATTTCTACCGATGCAATTTTCTTCCTCATACGAAGAAACAGATTCACTCCATAGAAGTCGACAAATTTCTCCCCACATACATACTAAAGCGTAACTTCTGCTGTGTTAAGTTCCTCTTTTATTTATCCATATTTTTTAGCAGGATTCGAACACACATAGACACATAATTCTCTTCACAAACCGAATTAAGTGGTGGGGTCTTCATCTCCATAGGAATTCACATGGGAAATTTTCAACATCGACTATGAAGTGATCTTCTAGGAAAGAATGGCAGACGCTTGAACTCACGTTCACAATATGTGAACCCTACGACTACCTGGTCTTTCTTATGGCCCTTTGGTTTGCTTTCCATGACCAATGTGAAGAGAAGTTCAAGTTTTGAAAGGAGATTCCAAATAATTGAGCTCCTGGTGCTCAGACAACCATTCGTGCAATGACTGTTGCTATGGTAGGCTTAAAACAAGCAGATGTTTGGGAATACCAAGTGCTTCTTTTCCAGAACATATGTTTCCAAATCAAGGAGAAATATAGGGCGTTACTATGCATAAGATAAAATGTGGATTCTTGAATAATTGTTGCCTTGGTCTCCGTTTCCAGAAACACTATAGCCAAAATGGGAATGGTGGGCATAGACGTTAGTGACAACCCTGACAAACACATAGAAAATGGGATCTAACAGAAAATTGAAAGACCCACAGGCAACAAATAGCACCGAAAAGGGTGATTTGGGATCATACTTTAAATTCACATAGACACATATCTACTAAGGCTACAAAAAAGTGACTCACACTTGAGCTGGCAAGAGATTATGGACTTTGATACCATGTTAAACACACATATTAATTCAAAAACTAAATAAGATAATAGTGAGTTACATTTATTATTCACACGATATACATTTATAATACATTGTTATGACCTTTTGTTTTCATATACCAAGTGATGTCTTTGACTCCAATGATCTTTCACATTCCAAACCATAACCCTTAATGGATTAGGTGTCCAATAGGTATGTACTTGGCTTCAATAGTAGAAATGTTAGAAATACTGAGAGGGAGGGAGGGGCGTTGTGAATTATTATTTCATGCCCAATTAAATTTGACTTAATTTATGCTTTCATTTCAAAGTTATCTTGAACACAATATGTTGTGGATCTATGCATATTAGAAAACATGTGCATCATTCAACATAAGAGAAAATAAACCAGAGAAATATAACACACCATCAGCACATAGAGGCATTGGATTTTAGGTGGAAACCTAATATGAGAGAAAACCATAACTATTGTTGTCTAATTTGTCTTTTTCTTATTATTAAAGACATTCTTTACATCTTGCATTGGTGTAGGCATTTTCCCAGTGTGTAGGCTCCTACCTTCACTGAGTTTTCCAGCTTCTATTGGAAAGAATCAACCACTCCCTCTAACTTATTGTAATCCACGTTTCAAAATTTTAAAACTAGGACCACCTGCAACAAAACTAATCTGGTAGGTCACTTTTTAGATCCATAAAACACCAAGAAATATTTTGCACTCAAAATCATGATTAAACACACTAGCCAATCCTTCTCCGCTTAAACTGAATCAATTGAACATGCAACAACAAATTCCTCAACATACCACCATAGAAAATATACATCAACTAACTTCAATAACCAAATAAGCAAGACAACAGCATCTTATCATGAATAATTATTTGAGGCAATGCTTAGCTTCTGTAGTCCTTGTCATTCAAATAACTCTGTCAAAAATAATCACGCAACTATGTCATAGGAATAATACTAGGAGAGCAGAAATAGTATTGTTGTCACAAAAATAATACTGGTGTAACAGGAACCCTGTCAATTCTCTGTCTCAATCATTTCTCAAGCCATTCATCACCATGTAAGCAATGTAAAATGACTTCAAACTGCATCACATTTTACATCACATTTTACCCAAACAACAAGCATTATATATCAAGAGATGTAACATAACTGTCTCTCCATCATTAATAGATATCATAGTAATCATCCCATCTGCATAAAATATATGACTACTAATGTATGGTGTGAATGGAGCAATTTTAACAAAACAATTCTACGACAAGATTCAACACACCGCTGATCACAACTTCTTTTTCTGTTGTTGTCAAACCCATGCTTTTTGGATAAGAGAAAAATACCAATGTACTCATTTATATGCCTTGATCATAGTGTGCTGATTTAGATATGTAAAACCTTGCAGAAGATAATTCATATTACAATGCGCTATTTCTGTTGGTCCCTGCAAAGAAATCTCAGTTGATCTCAGTGCTTAGATCTCTGCAAAAAAGGATTACAGTCAATGTCTATATATGTGTATTGGAATGCGTACATCTAGTTTCGTGGATCCTTGTGCTCTATGCGAACAAAGACATTATTAATTTAGAGATACTATTTCAAATTCGTTAAATTTGATGTGTGCACTCTACTTCTGTGGCTATAATGTAATCTGGAAATAATACAAGTTTTGTGTATCCCCAATATAAATGAAACAATTCATCAAGAATAAACTCATAGACTGAACTGACATTGTGCACACAATTAGAATAGCAAAATAATTTCGCCACGAGAAAATTTAGACTCTTTTTGTCAACTTAGTGCATTCACAAAAACAAAACACAGATCTTCTCATTTAGTGAATTACATAAATATGTGAAGGGAATTTAGATTTATGCATATACAAAAAATGTCGTGCGTATATCCCTACAATACACATCAGAATTCGATATCGATTCCTATAATTTTTATTTCAGTTCTCTACATATGATAGGTGCAACAAGGATATAAAACACCACTGCGGTGTTCTCATTAAGACACATACTCCCGTGCAAAATCAATTTAAACGATCTCTGCATAATACAGTGTTGAACTCTGTTGGTGCCAAGTCAAATGAACAAATCAATCATTCCAACGCAATACCAAAATACTTGCTTGTCAAAACCAATCATTAAAGAATTTAGACTTCTGTGATCCATAACATTGTTCAGAAACTCTTCGGCAAAATCACATAACCAATCTTTTGTCGACGCGTTTCGAACCAACCAGTGTGGTTCTAAACGCGTCAACAAAAGATTGGTTATGTGATTTTGTCGAAGAGTTTCTGAACAAAACCAATCATTCTCCATCAAAAACACTATCTTTCTTCTCATTAAATGAGCATTAGGCTGAAGCCAAGAGCGGCTAGATCTATCTCACCAAAGGGCACCGCCTTCTTCTCATTAAATGAGCATTAGGCTAAAGCCAAGAGAGAGCATATTGATCTCAACAAAAGGCATTGTCTTCTTCTCATCAAGTGAGCATTAGGCTAAAGCCAAGAGAGACCAAATCAATCTCACCAAAAAGAATCTCCTTCTCATCAAGAGACTAGATTGATCTCCCTAGAGTCATTTTCAATCGTACCCGATCTGTCCCAAAACAAAGGAGATATGAAGCCTCATATTGATTATGCTTGAGAGCTCCAGCAACCTCTGGAAGACCATAAAGAAAAGAAAATAAAATGCTAAAGAATAAGTCGAGCTGAATTGATCTCACAAGTGCAAATACAAAGTCTCCTATAATTATAAATTTATAGATTTGGAGGGTTGTCTCAAACAAGAAAAACCATAGGTTCAAATAACTTGTGCCATTGATAGTATTTGACCTTTGGACCAAAGACCCAATGTTAATAATTTGATTTGGTGCAAAAATATTTTTCCGCCAATATTCAATGACATTCCTTTGGAATATAACCAAATCCAAGGATTTTTTCTTTGATTTTATTATTTACCAATCGTGGCTTCAATGTAAAATATTTTTACTTCAATCATCGATGGCCAAACCAACTCCACAACCACAATCTCATAATAAAATATTCCCTTATGAAAGAGATTTGGTACAATGATGAATAATTTAACATAGCAACCATAAATAAAATATTTTTTACGTGAGTGGATTGGACCACTTCACATTGACTTGTAATCTCCATAATCAATGATCAATCGATACTAACCAAATTAATAATATTGATTAATTGTAATGTCACACTCCATAAAGTATTGTTCATGTAAATTTTGTACTGTTCTTGTGAATATATTAGTATCAAGACAACTGTCTAGGTTGACATCAAGGAAAACATATAACTACAATGCCAACAATCTCCCCCTTTGGACTTGATGTCAACCTCTGCAAAACACCAAGTCCTTCTCTCCCTCTTTGACATCAAGGGAAAATGATAGAAGCAAGCAGAAATAAGTACTCCCCTTGACAATATGATTATGAGTTGCAATATGTCACATGCCAAGCAACACTGACAACGAACACTATAGTGGAAAATCATAGTGATAGGAGCATCAACATAGCAAGACATAGTGGTCCAATCAATAGTAAGTAAGGCAAGTAGTAGCAATGAATGCATCCGAGAAAGAAACACAATCTCATATGCTATATAGGCATCATGAAAAGTCTTCAATGAAGCAAGAGTAGATAAGAGTTCCCATCTGCTAGTAAGGAGCCATAATTTTAACAATAAGTTGATCAGACACATAAGAGTGGCTCCCCCTGAATCTGTGCTAATCCTTCATCACCAAACCTGATCACAATAGTTTTACCAAATGCATCATTAGTGGCATAAATCATCAACATATGAAATTGTTAGTACACATGTATAACTCTCCCTTAGATCATACACATGTTTTAATTAAGAGAGAGAGGAGGTAGAGACCATCCCTAACCATTGGCAAAGATATTCAAATGAATCATGGGGAAGAGGTTTGGTAAAAAGATCGAAAACTTGTTCTTTTGAAGGAATCTTTCAACTTTATCTTTTGTTCTAAGAGTTTTTCTCTAAGAAAATTATATTTTATTGGAATGTGTTCAGTTTTTGAGTGCATGACTGGGTTTTTAAAAATACTAATGGCACTTGTATTGTCACAAAGAATAGACATAGGTTGAGGACATGTAACTTGGATATCTTGTAGTGCTTGAATCATCCAGAGTAGTTGAGTATAACAAGTTGTAGCTGCAACATATTCTTCTTTAGCATACAATAATGCTATATAACTCTACTTCTTACCAAATCAAGATACTAAACATTGTCCCAAGAAGAAGGCTCCTCCACTGGTGCTTGTGTGATCGTCAATGCTACTTGCCCAATCTACACCAGTATAGGATTGAAGTGTAAAATATATTTTCTTAGGATATCGTAGTCCAAGATCTTGAGTGCCCTACAAATACTTGAATATTCTTTTGACAACTTTGAGATGTGTCTCTTTAGGATTTTCTTGGAATCATCTGACTATGCCAATTGCATGTATAATATTTGGTCTAGTACTTGTAAGATAAAGTAAATTTCCAATCATATACATGTATTCAGATTGATTAACATTTGGGGAGTCATCATATTGGCTTATACTACATCATGTTACCGTAGATGTGCATAAAGGTTTACAATATTCTAATCCATATTTTTTCATGATCTCCTTAAGATATTTAATTTGAGACAAGAAAATACCATCCTTAGTTTGATATACCTATAAACCAAGAAAGAATTTTAACTCACCAAGTAGAGACATTTCAAATTCTTGTTGCATGGTTGAAGCAAACCCTTGGCTCATTGAATCAACATTTCTCCCAAATATGATGTCATCAACATAAACAACTACTACCAAGAGTTTGTCTTTGTCTATTTTGATATATAAATTACTATCTGTAGAACCTTTCTTGAACCCTTGTTGCTGAAGATACTTGTCAAGACGATAATACCAAGCTCGAGGGGTTTGTTTTAACCTTATCTTTGTCTATTTTGATATATAGATTACTATATGTAGAACCTTTCTTGAACCCCTGTTGCTGAAGATACTTGTCAAGACAATAATACCAAGCTCGAGGAGCTTGTTTTAACCCATATAAAGCTTTCTTAAGTTTGCAAACAAGATTCTTATCATTGCCAAGTATGAAGCCCTTAGGTTGTTCAATATAGAATTCTTCTTCTAAATCCCCATTTAAAATTGTAGATTTAACATCCATCTAACACACTTTAAAATTAAAAAAGCCCACAAATGCTAGGAACATTCTAATAGCTTCAAGTCGAGCTACAGGTGAAAATGTTTCTTCAAAATCTATTCCTTCCTATTGAGCATAACCTTTGCAGACAAGTCATGGTTTGTTCCTTAATACTTCTCTATTTTCATTCATTTTATTCTTAAACAACCATTTGGTCCCAATTACATTTGTATTTTGAGGCCTTGGAACCAGATCCCATGTATGATTCTTTTCTATTTGGTTAAGTTCTTCATTCATTTCCTTAATCCAACATTCATCTTTGCTTGCTTGATTCACATTTTGAGGTTCAATAATGGACAATAAAGCTAAATGACTAGATGATCCAACAAATGTTCTTCTAGTTTGTATTCCAGCCTCTTTATCACCTAGAATTTGGGATTCAGGATGATTTTTCTGCACATACCTAGATGGAGTCTTTTCTAGCACACTTACATTTTGATTCTCTTCTTCTAATACTTCTCCTTCTTATTTACCTATAATTTCTTTGATTATAGTGGGGAATTATTCATAATATGATTGTATCTCTTGTTTGGGACATGTAGATCCTTTATCAACTAAAACATCTATATATTCAACAATATTTTGAAACCTTTTATTATAACATTTGTACCCTTTACTTTTGGAGGAATATCCAAGAAGAATTCCTTCATCAACTCTAGGTTCAAATTTTCTAAGCTTATCATCATTTCTTTTGATAAAACATTTGCTTCCAAAATTTTTAAAGTACTTAATAGTTGCAGGTTTGCCATACCATAGTTCATATGGTGTTTTTTCATTATTGACTTGTACATGGGCGTTTTTGAGGATATCAATTGTTGTTTGTATTGCTTCTCCCCAAAATGTGTGAGACACTCTAGATTCACCAAGCATAACACATTCCATTTATTGAACTACTCTTTTCATTCTTTCTAAAACTCCATTTTGTTGAGGAGTTTTGGCTATGGAGAATTGTCTTTGGATACCATGTTGATCACAAAAATTGAATAATTCATCTGATTTGAACTCCCCTCCTTTATCAGATCTAAGACATTTGATTTTCAATTCTAATTCATTTAAAATTTAAAGCCTCATATTTAAAATTTAGTAAGCTAACCCAACACATTCTAGTGAAGTCATCGATTAATAGCATAAAGTGTTGTTCACCACGAGGAGACTTCTTCATTGGTCCACATAAATATGTATGACTTAGTTTAAGGAGTTTTTCTGAAGAACACTCTTATTTTCTTACCAAATTGACAAGATTTGCAGATGCTATTTTCTGGTGGTATGATATCTGGCATGTCATGAACAAATCCCTTCTTGCTTCATTTATATTGCTGATTGAAACTGATATGTCCCAACCTCTTGTGCCATAGCCCACTTTCTTCAAATTTTCTCCAAAATCAATGATCACTATCACCTTCTAACATGTATACATTGTCAGGGGTTTTGGTTCCTTTGATTATGGTTTTACCTGTGCCGAATTATTTGACTAAGCAATTTTTATAACTGAAAAATACTTCGTGCCCCTAGTCGCACATTTGACTGAAACTCAACAAGTTATGTTTTAATCCATCATTAAAGAATACATTCTCAACTTTAGTTTTTTCTTTTAAGATCACAGATTCTTGTCCTTTAATAATAGCATGCGAATTGTTTCCAAAGGAGACATTCTTTTCTTTCTTAATTTCATTAAAAGAAACAAACTTATATTTGTCACCTATCATATGTTTTGAGCAACCATTGCAATGTACCACAAATTCTCTTGATCTCTTGCACATGATGATAAATTGGAATCATCCCGATTTTGCATTAAGTTTCTTCATGTCCAAAGTTATTGCAAATAGTACATTCAACTTCATTAAAAAGAGGAGAGAAAGCATTATTGGAAGACTTCCTTGACTTATTCAAATTATACTGTGTTCTTTCTTCTGTTGTCCTTATATAAGTTTTGTAAGCTACACAATGAATTGCCTTGTGACCAAAGTTATGACAATTAAAGCATTGACCATTGAAGTAAGAATAACTGGGAATGAAGAACCTTTTCAAATAGTTTGGCCTTTGATCATGGAAAGAGGGTCTTTCCTTTCTTGGGTTCCTTAACTTTGTATAGATTGATCCTTCCTTCTTTTGATGTTTCTTACTGTCTTGACAATTGCTTCCCTTTATAACATTGGCATAACTCTTAGTACCTACTTAAGGAGATATCATAGATTCTAATCCTTCATCATTTTGATTTGCATTATATCCAAGGCTTGTCTTGATTAATGGAGAACGTTGAACCTTAATAATTTCTTCTAATGTTTCAAACCCTTTTGCACATTTGAGATTTAGATTTAGTTGAGCCTTTGTTTTCTAAAGCTCCTTTATTAGTCCCACAATTTCAAATTCTATGTTCTCATAGTGTTTTTCCTTTTCTTGGAACTATTTCCTTAATGCTTCCTCTACTAATTTAGCCTCTTCTATACATACTTTTAGCTGAGTTAATTCTTCAACTAGGTTATTCTCTTTATACATATGGATTTCCTTTTCTTGATTCTTCTTTATGATCCCGAGTCTATCAATCTCTTTTAATGCATCCATTAAATCATCACAATTATCTAATTCACTCGCAAGTTGATCTTCAAAGGCGATGGGTAATTTGTATTAGTGATTAGAGCTTAAATCCTCATCCTCATCATCAAAAGTACATTCACTATCTTCATGAGTAATTTTTTTTGCTTCTTATTGTAACGTCTTTTGGCATTTTTCTTGGAGACATTCTTTCCTTTTTCCTTCTTATCATGATTTTCTTTACAAGGACATTTAGTAGCATAGTGACCTACTCTTCCACAAGAAAAACATTTAAAGGGAAATTTACCTTTGAATTTACCAGTCCCCACTTGCAACTTCCTGACAAAGTTTGCCTCTTCTTCTTCTGACATGTAGTTGGCATTATCTAGTTCTTGCTTCTATTTCCCTTTACTCGTAGCTTTGACCGTGGCTTCTCTAATTTTCGATGTATTCCTTTTTTTTCTCATTTCGTATCAATCCCATGGAGTCTTTCGAGAGAAAGCTAATTCAAGTCTTGCATTTCCTCAATGGCTGAAACTTTGGCATCCAACCTTGGAGTTAGTGATCTCAATATCTTTTCAATAATAGTAGAATCTGTTATCTTCTCCCCAATCCATTTCATAGTGTTAACAACTTTATCTACTCTAAGGAAAAAGTTTGCAATTCTTTAATCATCATGCATTTTAAGAGGTCCATACTGAATTCTATATGATTGAAGTTTGACATCTTTTACCTTAGTATCACCTTCATAGCTCTGGACAAGCATATCCCATATCGATTTTGTGGTGTCATGTTGCATGACTTTCATGAAGTCAGATTATGCAAGTCCTTGCAAGATAGCATTTACTACTTTTGCATTGTTCTCATATTGCTTCTTTCCTACATCATCTGTGGGAATGGAGCTTGGATATTGATATCCACCTTCAAAAAAATGCAAAAACATCAGTCTCTAGATATGGAAAATATGATCTCATTTTGACCTTCCAGAACATGAAGTTTGTTCCATTAAACAATGGAGGCTTGGTAGAGAAAATTCCATCTTGATTGCTCATCGTGTTGGTTCTCCCTTTAAGCGATCAAGCTTCTTATGAAGGTCCTGGCTCTGATACCAATTGTTAAAAATACTGAGGAGGGGGCAGGTGAATCAATATTTCAGGTACAATTCAAATTTACTTAATTTCTGCTTTGATTTCAAAGTTATCTTGAACACATTATGTTGTGGATCTATGCATATTAGAAAACATGTGCATCATTCAACATAAAAGTATATAAACCATAAAAGTATAACACACCATAGAAACATAGAGATACCATATTTTAGGTGGAAACCCAAGATGGTTGAAAACCACCACTAATTTTGTCTGCTTTGTCTTCTTACTATCAGTAAAGAAATTCTTTACATCTTACACTGGTGCAGGCTTTTACCAGTGCATAGACTCCTACTTTCTGAAGGATCCTACCTTCACTGAGTTTTCCAGTTTCTACTAGAAGAAAGCAACCACTCCCTCCAACTTCTTGTGATCCATGTTAATGAATTTTCAAACTGGGACCACCTGCAACAACACTAATATGGTAGGGCACTTTTTGGACCCACAAAACACGAAGCAATATTATGTGTAGAAAATCTGTGATAGGTTAACCCGATAATGCAATATAAATCAAAGCAGAATATTATAACCTACTTCTACTATCAATTTACAGAAGCTTAAAGATCGAGCTAATCAATATAAACATAAGAAGAAGAAACAATGGCACAATACACATGAAAATACTTTGGGTAAAGTCTCAGATAAAAACCCCACACTATTGTATTATCATACATGGTGGAAATACATAGGAATTATACAAAGCCTTAGCTCTCACAACTAGCTAGCTCTCAGTACAATACTCACAGATGCTCACAGGCAATCTTGGCTTCTCTCTAGCCTTCCTCTCTACCCTCCAAGCTCCTATTTCCTTGCGTTGTTCCTTGTGGATGATTAGCCTATTACCAAGTGGAAAAACAAGCCTTTAAAACTGCACAATCCTCAAGGATGAATCCTTGACTGCATGCATTAGTTTTCTCCATGAGAAAACACATGCAATTGATAGTACAATGTCCTTGAACATTAATCTCAACTGGGTCTTTCTCAACATAGACATGCATGAGTTTCTGATGAGGGAATCTTCAGTTAACTGGACTAGCACTAGTTGAGTGCATTAATGCATCAACTCACTATTAGTTCCTCAAATATTTTGGAACTAATTTAACTGGACTTAACTCAGTAAACTGAGTTAATTAATTACAACTCGAATATAACTCAATCTTATCTCCTTAATTTAAGGGATAAATCTTGCATGACTTTAGAAGGACTTCTAACTTGAATTTCTCCAACTAATTAATTTAAAATAAATAAATAAATTATTTCCAACTAGCTGTTAAGACTAAATTCAATTTTAATTCAAGGAAAAATTAAATTGGAATATTCTTGTTTCCATATCTCAACACTCCCTCTCAACAAGAAAGGGATTATCTGCCACCCCGATCCTGTCTCTATGGAACTCGAATTTACACTTTGACAATGCCTTTGTCAAAATGTCAGCATCGTGCTCCTCTGTCGAAATACACTGCACCAACATGATCCTCCTTGACCTGTGAAAAGCCATGGGCAACAAATCTTGCCTTATGCTTCTCCACACTACCATCAACAACTTGATTTAACTTGTAAAGCTAACGGGAACTCACAACTGACTTGTTCTCTGGTCTTGGAACCACGTCCCAAACAATGTTACAAACTATGGAGTCATACTTCTCCACCATAGCATCAACCCAAATCAACTGCTGCACTGCTTCCTCAATGGAAGATGGCTCGGTCTCAACACATTCCCCAGCAAGGGCCATGTATCTAGTGTACCTCTCTGTTGACCTCCTCCGTCTGCGCTAAGAAGATGGTGCTCCCTCATTCTCTCTCGCATCCTCCAATAATCTGTCAGCTTCTCTTGTGCACTTCCGTCCATCTCTAGAAGACTCTGCATGAGTGGATGTCTCCACTCTTGGTACCTCTACATGCGGCTGCTCTGCATCAGTCAGAGGCTCCTCCTCCTTAGGAACCAACAGTTCCTCCACAACCTGTAGTTGGAGCTCCCTCTCAAGGGAAACTCGCATGGCCTTCTGCTCATCAAACTTGAGATATCTGCGAACCACTGTCCTCCGACTGGTAGGCAAGTACACCCGATAGTTGTGAGGTGTATCAATGTACCCCACAAATATCCCCAACTCTGCTGTCAGCTCAAGCTTCTTCTGTGCATCCTTTGTCACATGGAAATATACCGATGAGCCAAAGATCCTGAAGTGAACCACATCTGGTCTCTTACCAGAGAAAGCTTCCTCTAGTGTCTTCATCCAAAGTATGTGATGCGGGCTTCTATTATGCAAATAGGCCGCTGTGTTGCATGCCCCAACCCACAAGTGAAGTGGTAGGCCTTGGTCATGCAAAATTTCCCGTGCTGCCCCTACAATAGTTCTGTTCTTCCTCTTGGCCACCCCATTCTGCTGTGGATTATGAGGTGCCGTCAACTCTCGTTTAATTCCTTCCACTACACAGAAGTCCTTAAACTCTTGAGAGACATATTCTCCATCATTGTTGCTTCTCAAGGCCTTGATCTTCTTCCCTGACTCTTTCTTGAACAAAGCTTTGAACTCACAAAACTTTGTGAAGGTTTGGTCCTTCTTCTGCATGAAATAAATCCATCATTTACGAGAATAGTCATCAATGAAAATCACATAATAACTTTGCTCCGCTGTGGATGTTGTCAAGAATGGTTGACACAAATCAGTATGAAATCGCTCTAAGATAGCCTCTGCTCGACTGTCTCGATCATGAAAGGAAGACTTGGTGTACTTTCCCAAGGTACAACCTTTGCATGTGTCAACTTTCTCAAGTTTACCTTTGGGAAGTCCAGTAGATATCTGTTGCATTATCTTCAAACCCCATGATGCAAATGGCCCAACCTCCTGTGCCACAACTCGCCAATGTCTTGGCTTTGCACCAATTCTGCTTTCGTACTCAATGCTGCATAATCATCTACCTCTAGTTTATAGGGATTCTTCACTCGAATCCCTATCCTCTTGGTCTGACCCGTGGCTATGTGTCTTAGGAATGCCTTTCCTTTATTGAAGACAAAATCGTAGCCTTTGTCCTCCAACATCGCGACCGATACCAAGTTCTTCTTCTATCTAGGCACATACATCACATCTGTCAAGGTGAGAGGAGCTCCATGCTCCCTCTGAAAAGCAACCGTGCCCACTGTTGAAACACTGTACCTTCCGTCGTCACTCATCTCTATGCGCATCTTGAGGTATTTCTCCTCCAAGGCACTGAATACATTTTTATCACCGGTCATGTGGAATGAGGCTCCACTGTCAAGATACCAGACACTACCCATCATCGATGACACCATGCATGCGATGAGGGTAAAGTCCATTTCGAACTGAGAGGCTAATGCCTCGCCTTCTGATCCTTCAAAGGATCCCTTCTTGGACTTCTTCGATGGGAAATTATTCGCATAATGTCCCATCTTGTGACAATTAAAGCATCTTACTTTAGACATGTCACCCTTCTTCCCTCCATGAGAAGAATTCGATTTGAAATGGGAAGCCTTCCCCTTCCCTTTCCTTACCTTACTTGCTAAGGCCAAATTTTCTTTACCATCATTCTTGGATGAAGAACCATCTCATGTGCTCCTCCTGATCTCCTCCTGCATAAGATCCAACCACAATCATTCCCAATCCAGTAGTTTCTCCCTTCCATTCATAGAATCCTGGTAGCTATTCCAACTCTTTGGAAGGACAAGGAGAGCGAGGCTCACCATATCATCATCGGCAGTAGTTATTCCGACACTGCCAAGCTCATCTCTGTAGGTGGTGAGCTTGTTCAGATATGTGGAAATAATATCGCCCTTCTCTATCTTGATTCTTAGAAGCTTATCCTTGAGTGCCAATTTCCTCTAGTCGCTACTGTTCTGGTAGAGGTCCTTCAATGTCTTCCACATTGAAAATGGAGCATCCTTACCATGGAGACTCGAGACAATATGGTCTCAAACTCCCTCAAGGATGATCCGTCTTGCCTTCGCCACACACTTCTTCCACTCAGCCAACTCTTATGCATTAGTTGAGCTGGCTTTGGGATTTCTTGATCAATGAATTCCTTCAAGCCATTGTCTTCTAATACAGCCTCCATTCTATCTTTCCATGCTATGTAATTCGAGCTACCTTCCAAGACATACTCGAGTCTCAAGCCATAGAACGCCATTGGCCAACCTTGAAGTATGATATGAATTCGATTTGCACCTGCAACCCCAAACTTCAAACTTTGAATTCTCTTCTTAGTATACTATTCACAACTCCAATACCATTTAGAGAATCTGTGATAGTTTAACTTGATAATGCAATATAAATCAAAGCAGAATCCTATGACCTACTTCTACTATCAATTTGCAGAAGCTTAAATATCGAGCTGATCAATATAACAACAAGAAGAAGAATCAATGGCACAATACACATGAAAATACTTTGGGGAAAGTCTCAGATAAAAACCCCACACTATTGTATTATCACACATGGTGGAAATACATAGGAATTATACAAAGCCTTAGCTCTCACAGCTAGCCAGCTCTTAGTACAATCCTCACAGATTCTCATAGGCAATCTTGGCTTCTCTCCAACCTTCCTCTCTGCCCTCCAAGCTCCTATTTCCTTGTGCTGTTACTTGTGGATGATTAGCCTATTACCAAGTGGAAAAACAAGCCTTCAAAACTGTGCAATCCTCAAGGATGAATCCTTGACTACATGCATGATTTTTTTCCATGAGAAAACATATGCAACTGATAGTACACTATCCTTGAACATTAATCTCAACTGGGTCTTTCTCAGAATAGACATGCATGAGTTTCTGATGAGGGAATCTTCAGTTAACTGGAGTAGCACTAGTTGAGTGCATTAATGCATCAACTCACTGTTAACTCACTATTAGTTCCTCAAATAGTTTGGAACTAATTTAACCTGACTTAACTTAGTAAACTGAGTTAATTAATTACAACTCAAATATAACTCAATCTTATCTCCTTAATTTAAGGGATAACTCTTGCATGACTTCAGAAAGACTTCTAACTTGAATTTCTCCAACTAATAAATTTACAATATATTAATTAATTATTTCCAAGTAGTTGTTAAGACTAAATTTGATTTTAATTCACAATTTAATTCAAGGACAAATTAAATTGGAATATTCTTGTTGCCATATTTCAACATTTTGCACTCAAAATCCTAATTAAACAAAATAGCCAATCTTTCTCTACTCAAACTGAATCAATTGAACATGCACCAATAAAATCCTCAACATACCATCATAGAAAAGATACATCAACTAGTTTCCATAACTAGATAAGCAAGACAACAACAACATATCATGAATAAGTATTTGAGGCAATGCTCAGCTTCTATAGTCCTTGTCATTAAAAGAAATTTCTCAAAAATAGTCACACAACTCTATCACATGAATAATACTACAAGAGCAGAAATAAGACTGTTGTCACATGAATAATACTGGTGTAACAAGAAACCTGTCAATACTCTACCTCAATAATTTCTCAAGCCATTCATCACCATGGAAGAAATGTAAAATGACTTCAAATTGTAACACATGTTACCCAAACAACAAGCAATATATATCAAGACATGTAACATAGTTGTCTCTACACCATTAATAGATCATCATGGAAACCATCTCCTTATGCAAACATCCCATCTAATGATATCCTTTGTCTCCCACAACTGATGTTTTAGCTTTGCAGAAAAAATATGACTACTAATGTATGGTGCGAATGGAGAAATTTTAACAAAAAAAATCCGCAACAAGATTCTACACACCACCGATCACAACTTAATTTTTTGTTGCCAAACCCATGCTTGTTGGATAAGAGACAAATGCTTATGTACTCATTGAGATGCATTGATCCCAATGCATTGATTTCGATATGTAAAACCCTGCAGAATATAATTCATATTACAGTGCGCTAATTTCATTGGTCCCTGCAAAAAAATATTAGTCGATCTCAGTGTGTAGATCTTTGCAAAAGGGATTATGGTCAATGTCTATGTGTATTGCAATGCATACATCTAGTTCGGTGGATCCCTACACTCTATACAAAAAAAAAGACATCTTTCATTCAAAGACACCATTTCAAATTCATTCAATTAGATTTGTGCACTCTACTTCTATAACTACAATGCAATCTGGAAATTATACAAGCTTTGGGTATCCCTAATATAAGTGTAACAACTCATCAATAATAAATTCTAAGACTGAATTAACATTGTGCACACATTTGGAATAACAAAATAATGATGTTTGCAATAAGAAATTTTGGCCTATATTTGTTGACTTAGTGCATTCACAAAAATAAAACACGAATTCTATCATTTAGTGAATTACATAAATATGTGAAGGGAATTTAGATTTATGCATATACACAGAATGTCATGCGTATATCCTTGTAATAAACATCAGAATGCCATATGGATGTCTACAATTGTTATTTCAGTTCTCTGTATATGATATGTGTAACAAGGATAGAAAACACCATTGTAGTGCGCTCATTAAAATACGTACCGTTGGTAATATTGGCATTGATGTCATTGATCACATTGGTGATAATTAGTTGAAAATGTAGCAAAAAATTCCTAAATTAATTTTTTCCTTGAATTAAAATAGAGAAAAATTGTATTTCCACATCACAATACAACTTGTATGAGTTAACTAACTTAATTTGGATTAGTTGGTTTAGTTAATTTGAGTTGAGGGTCTAACTTGAGTCACATAGAGTAGTTCTTACTTTTGAGGAGCCCTGGTTGAGTTTCTTTTGAGTTGTAATTAATTAATTCAGTTTAACTAAGCTAAAGTCAGTTAAACTAGTTCCAAATGATGGAGGAACTATTAGGAGCTCTAATAGTGGGGTGTTGCTTCATGTGTTCAACCAATTAACTGATAATTCAGTCATAAATAACTCATGCATGTGAGATTTAAGAGTTACCCAGTTGAGATTGGAGTTCAAGGGCAACATACTATCAACTGTATAATCATCCTAATTATATGGGTGGTGCATGCAATCAGAGGAAGGCCTATGATGGTTTGCGCAATTCCAATTGAGGATTTTCCCTAATTAATTGGGGCTAATTCCCAAGGAAACAACGCAAGGAAATAGGGACTTGGGCAAGCATAAAATTGGCTAAGTATTGGTCAAGGCTTGTCTAGGAAGTAGTGAGACATATATAGCTAGTGCAGAGATAACTCAGTCTTGAGAAAAACATTGTAACCTTATCGTATTTTCTGACTAATGCAATATATAGATAGCATGGGTTTTAAACTATGGATTTCCCTAGGAAATCAATGTGTAATGTGTTGATTGAATTCTTTCTCTTGTATGATTCATGATTTCTCGATTGATTAATTTTTTCCGTTGATCAACATAGTAGATTCAAGTCTTTTGTTTTAGCATATTACATAAGTAGTTTGAATCTATAAGGAATTTCTACATGGTATTAGAGCTAAAATCACAATAGAAGAGAAGAATTCGAAGTTGTCCTTGCAGTTGAATATAATTTGCAAGATCATTTCTTCAGAGCTAGCAAGATGGATTTCTATGGAAGAAGACTCGAGTATGCCCTTGAGGGAAGCTCAAAATATGTTGCTTGGAAGGACATGATGGAGGTAGTGTTGGAAGATAACCAGCTAAAGGAATTCATAGATCATGATATCCCGAAGCCTCCAACATATGATGTTAAATATCTAATAGATTTAAGAAGAGTGTATCAAGAGCTAGGAGGATCATCCTTAAGGGTGTGAGAGATCACATAGTCTTGAAAATACATGGAAAAGAGACTCCCTTTGCTATGTGGAATACCCTCAATGAGTTATTCAGAAATAACAGTGAAATCCAAGGGAAAGAAGTCCCAAGGAAAGGAGGGAAAGACGAAATACTTGTCCAACATCAAGTGCTTTCACTGTCATGAATTCAGGAACTATGCCACAAAATGTCCACAAGAGAAGGCAAGCAAGAAGGAGCATGCAATAGTAGCAACATGTGAGGCTCTAGCTTCACAATTCAATCTTGATTTTAGTCTCATTTCATGCATTGAAAGCACTGTAATGGGAATCATGTGGTATCTTGACATTGGTGCCTTGTTCAATATGATGGGGAATAGAGATATCTTCAGTGATTTGGAGGAGAAAGACCTCAAGTAGAACATTGAGTTTGGAGATGATGGGAGGTATAACACGAACAATATCGATACAATTACTTTTCATATGGAGCCTGGTTCCCTTCTTATACTCCATGATGCGATGTTTGTTTCGGGTCTAAAGAAGAAGCTTGTTTCTGTCACCGTATTGGAAGACCGTGGCTATGTTGTGATATTTAACAAAGGGAAGGTTTTCCTTAGACACATTGCCACGAGACATGTGAAGTAGGTCGATGTGCGAGTCAAGGACCTATATTCACTTGAGGTTGAAGATGCATGCAAAGTCTTGAGGAGAAAGGAAAATGTTAGGACTTGGTGGTTGAGAGGGAGCATAATTTACCTCTCAAAATGGAGCCTCAAAAGCAGCCTCAACAAGTTGTGGAACAACCACAAATGAAGAGGCAAAGAGGAGACCGAGTGGAAACATACACTAAAGCAGATACCTCTAATAGGGGTACATTTCAAGCCAAGTGGGAAGAGAGAGCACATGCATCCATACTACTAGGTGTGAGGTGGGGTGATGTGAAGCAATAGTCCCAAGAGTTGCAGAAATTCGGGCAGGGTCCATTGAGGTGTTTTTTGTCTCATGGATCATTACCTTGCTATGGGGTCCCCCAATATTTAGTAGCAGGAGGACCCATGCCACTAAAATAATGAGGAGTGCAGAGCAGTGTTGACAACAGAGTAGGAGGCTCAGTAGCAGAGTCAGCAACATCATAGTTTTTCCTAGTAGAAAATTGCAAATTGATTCAATTATTATATTTATTTAATTTTTTATTCTTGCAGATGTTATAATAGCAGCAACAACAATGAGAAATGTTGCATGAAATGCATTCCAAAGGTGTTAGATTGGGGTAGATGTGAATCCTTTTATTGGTGAGAGGGAGTGTTGAAAACACAACAAGAAATTCCTAAATTAATTTTTTCCTTGACTTAAATTAAGAGAAAAATTGTAATCCACATCAGAAGACAACTTGTACAAGTTAACTAAGTTAAATTTACTTAGTTGTTTCAGTTGATTGGAGATGAGAGTCTAACTTGAGTCATGTAGAGTGGTTCCTACTTTTTAGGAACCCTGGTTGAGTTTATTTGAGATGTAATTAATTAATTCAGTTTAATTGAGTTAAAGTCAGTTAAACTAGTTCCAAATGATGGAGGAACTAGTAGGAGGTCTAACAGTGGGGTGTTGCTTCATGTGTTCAACCAGTTAACTAATAATTCAGTTATAAATAACTCATGCATGTCAGATCTAAGAGTTACCCAGTTGAGATTGGAGTTCAAGGGAAATGTACTATCAATTGTATAATCATCCAAATTGTACATATGGTGCGTGCAATAAGAGGAAGGCCTATGATGGATTCTGCAATTCCAATTGAGGAATTTCCCTAAGTAATAGGGGATAATTCCAAAGGAAACAACGCAAGGAAATAGGGACTTGGATAAGCAGAAAATTCGCTAAGTATTGGCCAAGGCTTGTCTAGGAAGCAGTGATACAGATAGAGATAGTGCAAAGTTTGCTCGGGCTTGAGCAAAGCATTGTAATCTTCTCATATTTTCTTACTAATGCAATATATAGATAACAGGGGTTTTTATCCGTGGATTTTCGTAGGAAATTAGTGTGTAATGTGTTAATTGATTTCTTTCTCTTGTATGCTTCATGATTTCTCGATCGATTGATTATTTCCGCTGATGAGTTGAGTAGATTCAAGTCTTTTGTTTTAGAATATTATATAAGCAATTTGAATCTACAAGGAATTTCTACATGGTATCAGAGCTGAAATCGCAATAGAAGAGAAGAATTCGAAGTTTTCCTTACAGGTGAATAGAATTTGCAGGATCATTTCTTTAGAGCTAGCAATATGGTTTTCTATGGACTAAGACTCGAGTATGTCCTTGAGGGAAGCTCGAATTATGTTGCTTGGAAGGACACAATGGAGGATGTGTTGGAAGATAATCAGCTGAAGGAATTCATAGATCATGATATCTTGATGCCTTCAATATATGATGTTAAAGATCTAGCATAGTGGAATAAGAGTGTAGAAAGAGCTAGGAGGATCATCCTTGAGGGTGTGAGAGACCCCATAGTCTTGAAAATACATGGCAAAAAGACTCCCTTTGCTATGTGGAAAATCCTCAATGAGATATTTAGAAATAGTAGTGAAAGCCAAGGGAAGGAAGTCCCAAGGCGAGGAGGGAAAGAATAAATACTTATACAACATCAAGTGCTTTCACTGTCATGAATTCGGTCACTATGCCACAAAATGTCCATAGAAGAAGGCAAGCAAGAAGGAGCCTGTAGTAGCAGCAACAGGTGAAGCTCTAACTTCACAACTTAAGCTTGATTTTACTCTCAATTCATGAATGGAAATCATTGTAATGGGAAGCATGTGGTATATTGAAAATGGCGCCTCATTCCATATGATGGGGAATAAAGATCTCTTTAGCAGCTTGGAGGAGAAAGACCTCAAGCAAAACATTGGATTTGGAGATGACGGGAGGTATAGTGTGACTGATATCTGTACAGTTACTTTTCAGAGTGAGTTTGGCTCCCCTCTCAGACTCAAGGATGTGATGTTTGTTTCGGGTCTAAAGAATAATATTATTTCCATCGCAGTATTGGAAGACCATGGCTACGATGTGATATTTAGAAAAGGGAAGGTTTTCCTTAGACACATTGCCACGGGATAGGTGAAGCAAATTGGTGTGTGAGTCAAGAACCTATATGAACTTAAGGTTGGAGATGCATGCAAAGACTTGAGGAGCAAGGAAAAGGTTAGATACTTGGTGGTTGAGAGGGAACATAACTGATCTCTCAAAATGGAGCCTTAGAAGTAGCCTCAAAAAGTTGTGGAGCAGCCACAAATGGAGAAGCAGAGAGGAGATAAAGTGGAAACATCCACTGAAGCAGAGACCTCCAGTAGGGGAAAATTTTGAGCCAGGTGGGAAGAGGGAGCACATGCAACCATACCTCCATGTGTGAGGTGGGGCGATGTGAAGCAATAGTCCCAAGAGTTACAAAAATTTGCGCAGGGTCCATTGAGGTGTTTTTTGTCTCATGGATCATTACCTTGCTAGAGTGGCCCAAAATATTTAGCAGCATGAGGATCCGTGTCAGTCAGATATTGAGGAGTGCATAGCAGTGTTGACAACAAAGCAGGAGGCTCAATAACAAAGTCAACAACAACATAGTTTTTCGCAGTAGAAAGTTACAAATTGTTTTAATGATTAATTTTATTTATATTTTATTATAAGTTGCAGATGTCGTAGTAGCAAAAAAAACAATGAGAAGTGTTGCATGCAATACATTCCAAGGGTTTTGGATCAGAGTAGATGAATATCCCTTTCTTGCTGAGAGGGAGTATTGAAAATGCAGTAAGAAATTCCTAAATTAATTTTTTCCTTGAATTAAATTAGGAGAAAATTTGTAATTCCACATCACATGACAACTTGTACGAGTTAACTAAGTTAATGTGACTTAGTTGGTTTAGTTAATTCTAGTTGAGGGTATAACTTGAGTCATGTAGAATGGTTCATACTTTTTAGGAGCCTTGCTTGAGTTTATTTTGAGTTGTAATTAATTAATTTAGTTTAACTGAGTTAAAATCTGTTAAACTAGTTCCAACTGATGGAGGAACTAGTAGGAGGTCTAACAGTGGGGTGCTGCTTCACATGTTCAACTAGTTAATTGATAATTCAGTCATAAATAACTCATGCATGTAAGATCTAAGAGTTACCCAGTTGAGACTGGAGTTCAAGGGTAGTGTACTATCAATTGTATAATCATCCAAATTGTACAGGTGGCACATGTAGTCAAAAGAAGGCCTATGATGGATTCTGCAATTCCAATTGAGGAATTTCCTTAATTAATAGGGGCTAATTCCCAAGGAAACAATGTAAGGAAATAGGGACTTGGGCAAGTAGAAAATTGGTTAAGTATTGACTAAGGCTTGTCCAGGAAGCAATTAACTAGATAGAGATAGTGCAGAGATTGATCGGGCTTGAGCAAAGCATTGTATTCTTATAATAATTTTTGACTAATGCAATATATAGATAGCAGGGTCTTTTAGCTGTGGCTTTCCCCAGGAAATCAATGTGTAATAGGTTGATTGAATTATTTCTCTTGTATGCTTAATGATTTCTTGATTGAATAATTGTTTTCGTTGATGGGTACAATAGATTCAAGTCTTTTGTTTAGCATATTACATATGAAATTTGAATCTACAAGGAAATTCTACATAATTTATGTTGAATGTGAAGTGCACATGAATGTTGAATGTTGCATTGGTGATAATTTATGCTTAAATGCAAAAGGTTGAAAGTGATGTGAAGTGAAAAGGCTATGATAATCAATGTGAAGGCTAAACATTGTCAAACAGAACATAAAATATTGAGGCACAAGATGAAATACATATGTTTTCATTAAACATAAAAATGTATGATACAATCTAATACAAATATGATTTGTCTCTTGTAATCATTACTCATTGAATTCTTTTGTTTGAACTCTTTTTTTTTTTTTTTTCAGAACTGAAAATGAAGAGACAATTTTGTGAACAGGTTTAGGAGACCGAGAGACAATGCCTCATTTCATATTCCTAAAAAGAATACAAACAATGCCTCATTTCATATTCCTACAAAGAATACAAACAACCAATAAGGTTTTCTTATAAAATATATGTTGTTGAATGGAAAGATAACTTTTGAAGTGAAGCAGTCTGTATAAGAAAGTTGTTGAGCAACAACAGAAGATGCATAGAGTTGAAAGGGAGAAGTAGTAAATATTTGCAGTAAACTCGACAACAAAATTGTATATAAGATAACCAACACTTTTGACTTGATATTGTGATTGAGATATTGCTGCCACTTTCTACGTTGTAGCTTGATAAAGAACAAGTTGTATCCTGTTGAGGTAGGAGCCTCCTGTGGGTTTTAGCTTATAGAAAATTGGTGGGTGTTGGAGCTTCCTTTGAGGTAGGAGCCTACAAAAATATGATGTAATAAGGAGTCGTAACTTGCCTTCACATCACTTTCATCCTAAAGTTCATGGTTTTCTCCTTTTGGGGTTTCCACTTATATATGATGTCTTCATGTGTTGGTTCTTGAATGTTGTGTGACTGTTCTTGAATTCTTGATAAGTATATCTGTAAATTTCTCTCTCTGACACCTGAAAAAGGAGTCCAATAATAATGGAGCATATACATAAACTATTAGGTGCATAAAAAAAAATTTAAGTTGAGAAAAAAGTAAAGTTTTAAATTACTAATTCACCCCCCCACCCTCTTAGTAATTTCCAAATATAAATATCAATTGGTATCAGAGCGGGTTCCTTCAGAAGCAGTCTAAAAACTGGAAGGAGGTCCTAATTTAGTAAAATGTCTAGTTAAGAAGTATGCTCAACAAATAAAGCTCCTCTACTTACTGATACAAACTATGCCTTCTGGAAATTGAGAATGAAGACATATTTAATGTCTCTAGGAGTAGAAGTCTAGGCTACTGTGATGGTAGGGTATGAAGAACCAAAGGAAACGACTAGTGACAAAGATGCCAAACTTAATTTTATAACTAATGTAAAATCTATGAATGCACTTTTAAGTGGTCTATGTGAGTCTGAATTTATTAAAGTAATGCATTGTGAGACAACCAAAGATATCAGGGTTAAATTGGAAAATATTCACGAAGGAGATAAAAAGGTAAAGGTGGAAAAATTACAAGTATATAGAACACAAATTGAGACATTAAAAATTAATGAAGATGAAGATAAAGATAAATTCTTTTTAAGAGTTGATGAAGTTGTAAATTTAATGATGGGTCTAGGAGAAACAGTCAAATAAAGTGTAATAGTTCAGAAAATATTGAGGTCATTACCTTCTAAATTCAATCCTAAGGTTTAGTCTATAGAAGAGACAACAAAATTTGAGACTTTGAACATGGATCAACTACTAGCTCTTTCACATCATATGGGGTGAGAATTCCAAAAGGGAAGGACATCACTAGAGAGGCAACTTTCAAGGCAGTCAAGTCCATAGAAGAAAAGGAATGTTCATGCTCAGGTTCTGATGAAGAAGAAGCAAAATTTGTCCAAAGGTTGAAGAAATGTATAGGTAAGTACAAACGAAAAATTCCATTTAAGTGTTTTAATTGTGGAAGAGTGGGGCATTATGCCTCAAAATGTCCTTATAAGAAAGAACAAAATCACCCTAAAGGCAAAGAGAATAACAAATCTAATAAAATAAGGAAGGAGAGAAAATTTAAAAGAAAAAACTTATATTCTCAAGAAGATAGTAGTGTATGTGAAAGTTCTAATGAATCCTCTAGTGAATATGGAACTAGTGAATTCATGTTGATGGCCTTGGAAGAACTTGAAAACGATTTCCAGGAATATGAAGAAGAAGAGGAAGGTGAGGTAGATCTGGAGGGGATTTGATAAGTTCTATAGATGAAATAAAAAGGCTTCAAATAAATAATAGAAAGAAGAAAGAGATCCTATTGAAATATGTAAAAGAAGAATCAAATTCAGAAGACATTATCAAGTTGAAAGTTGAACTTGAAGAAGCAAAGAAGGTGGAATACATTTTGATGCAGCAAATAAAAGAGAAAAGCCAGGAGTGTGAAATATTGGAAGAGTGTGAAATATTGGAAGAAGAGGTGGTAAGTCTGAAGAAGAGGCTAGAGAAGTCACAAACTTAATTAAACATGAATATTCAACAGATAAAAGGGATTGAAAAATAATGTGATATTAAATGATTAGAGGTCTCCACTCATAAAGATTGGATTAGGCTATGAAGGAGAATCCAGTTAATCCAAGGAATAGGATAAAAGGACAATCACTTTTGTAAAATATGTTAGGGGAGAGAATTATAGCTCACATCAATTTGAGAACAAAAAATTGAGCAACACTTCAACATCAAATGAACAAATGCAAAGAAACACTGCTGGAAAAGTATAGAAGACAAAAGTAATGGAAAATAAAACAATAAACTATGAGAGACCATACTTCTTCAAGATACAAGATTATCAAATGTGAAGATGGCTATATTCTCAAACAACATCCACTACCATGTATAGATATTTTTCTATGGATATTGTTACTGCTATAAAAAGTTTGGACATAAAGCCATAGATTGCAGAGCTTATGTCAAAAGATTGATTTGAGAAATTCTAAGAGAAGTAAGGTAAATAATGGATTAACAAACATTAAAACAAACATGAATCTAAAAAAAATGCATTTTCTCCTCTCCTTGATATCACTGAATGTTTTTATTGCCACAAATTTGGGAATACATCATATGAATGTCATCTTAAATACAATATATTAACATCTTAGAATAATTATAAAACAAATGGATGCATGTAATGGAGAAAGAAGAAATAAGAAAATAAACTTGATAAGTGTGACCTAGTTTTGTATGCTCAAGATCAAAACAATAAATAGTACATGGACAATGGCTTCTCTAAACATATGACAGGAGATAAAATCAATTTTGTATCCCTGGATGAAAATAAAACTAGAAATGTCACATTTGATAGTGATGAAGCAAGAAGAATCAAAGGAAAGGGCATAATTAGTTTGAATAATGGAAGTGGAAAGGCTCAGGATGTATTGTTTGTAGATGGTCTGAAACATAATCCATTGAGTGTAAGTAAGATGTATGACAAAGGTTGTGATGTCCTTTTCAGAGCTCAAGACCGTGAAATCAGGTCAACAACTACTTGGAAGATTCTGGCTAAAGGAGTTCAAACAGAGAATAATGTATATATCTTGAAGGAAGAGAGTGAAGGATGATACATAAGAACACAAGATGAATCATGGCTATGGTATAGGAGATTGGGGCATGTCAATTTTGATCACATTATCAAGATCAGTGAGAAGAGAGCAGTTAAAGATCTACCAACAATAAATAAGCCTCAAAACGCTATTTGCAAGTCATGTCAAATGGGTAAACAAACATGAACATCATTCGAAGTTAAATATAAACTATCAAGTAGTAAGCCTTTGCAGCTGGTTCATATGGATTTGTGCGGGCCTTCCAGAACAGAAGCACCAGGAGGAGAAAAACATTTCATGTTGATAATTGATGACTATTCGAGATTGACATGGGTGGAATTTCTCAGAAATAAGTCAGAAGAATTTGAGAAGTTCAAAATATTCAAGGCACTAGAAAAAAACCAAACAAGGTGCAAGATAAAGTGCATAAGTTCAGACATAGGAGGTGAATTTACCCCAGATGAGTTTGTAGACCTATGTAATGAAATTGGCATAAAACATCAACATATTATTTCAGACACACCTCAACAGATTGGAATTGCACATAGACATTTAGAAAATGACCAAAGCCATGATGCAAGAAAGAAACATTCCTCAAACCTATTGAGAAGAAGTGGTACATACAACAATGCATATTCTTAATAAGGCACATCTCAGACCAAAATGTGATAAGACACCTTATGAGTCGTGGCACGTGAAGCCAACATTAATCAAACATTTTAAAGTATTTGGGAGTAAATATTATATCAAAAATAATTATGAAAAGCTAGGAAAGTTTGATGCCCGATCAGATGAAGGAATATTTTTGGGATATTCATAAAAAAGTAAAGGATATAGGTGCTATAATAAAAGGTTGCATAAGATCGTGGAATTCATACAAGTAAATTTTGATGAAGAGCTACCTAATAAGAACAAAAACACAGGTTTTATTAATCCTCCAGATCATCACCATTGTGACAATAAAGAAAATGAAGCATGAGATGAAGACTTAGAAGATAGAAAGACTAATTCAAATTATCCCTCAAGACAAACACAAAAGAACCATCCTGAAATTCAAATCATTGGAGATAAAAGTGAAGGAGTGCAAACAAGGAGACAAATTGCAGAAAAATCAGACCAAATTCATATTGCTATGGTGTCACAGATTGAAACAAAGAACTTTGACGAAGCAAGTAAAGACAAATACTGTATAGATGCTATGAATGAGGCTTTAGACAAAATTGAAAAGAATAACACTTGGGAACTAACACCAAGTCCAATATGAAAGAATGCCATTGTCACAAAATGGGTATTCAAAAACAAGATGAATAAACAAGGTCAAATTGTGAGAAACAAAGCTAGACTAGTATGAAAGGGGTACCCACAAGTAGAAGGTCTTGATTATGAATAAACCTTTGCACCAACTGTAATATTGGAGGAAATCATGGTTTTTTTGGCTTTTGCTTGTTACAAGGATTTCAAATTATACCAAATGGATGTGAAGTATGCTTTTCTAAATAGATAACTTGAGGAAGAGGTCTATATGGAACAACATGAAGGGTGTTTGTTATTAAATAAACCTAACTATGCTTGCAAGTTAAAGAAGGCACTGTATGGTCTTAAAGAAGAACTAGATGCATGGTACTCTAGACTGGACAAGTACCTTAAAAAACGGGGTTTCAGGAGAGGAGGAACCGATAGTAATATGTACATCAAGGATGATGGAGGTGAATTAATAATTTTTGTTGTGTATGTGGATGATATTATGTTTGGAAACAACAAATATCATCTAGTAAGATGGTTTGCTAGAGAGATGAAATCTGAGTTCGAGATGTCAATGATTTGCATCTTTTTTTACACCATATTTTACATTCTTTTTTACATCAGATTTTGCATTGGGATTTGCATCTGGTTCTATGACATGTTTTTCTTCTAGTTTTGCGCCATTTTTTGCATATGTTTTTTATCATTTTTTGCTTCCTATTTTTTTCCATTCTTTGCTTCCAATTTTTGCCATCATTTGCATGAAGTTTTTCACCATCATTTGCATGAAATTTAATTGTTTTTCTTGCATCTAGTTTGTGCCATTTTTTTGCATCTAGTCTTACGCCATATTTTTCCTCTAATTTTGTACCTATTTTTGCATTTGGTTTTGCTCAAATTTTTGTGTCTATTTTTGCACCATTTTTGCATTTGGTTTTGCTCAAATTTTTGTGTCTATTTTTGCATCATTTTTGGCATCCAAATTTGCATCTTATTTGGTGTCTAATTTTGCATCCTTTTCAGTATCCAAATTTTCATCCTTTTTGCTTCCTCATTTTGTGTCCACATTTGCATCTCATTTTGCGCCTAGGTTTGAGTCTAAATTTACATCTAGTTATGCATCATTTTTGGCATCCAATATGGTGTCCTTTGTTTCACCTTTTTTTAGCCCAATTCTGCATCCCAATTTTACACCAAGGCTTTGCATCCTCATTTGGCATCTAAATTTTCATCCTTTTTTGTTTCTTTTTAGCACCCAACTTGGCATCCCTTTTTGCATTCAATTTTATGTCTAGTTGTTTTTCCATTTTACATCTAGTTTCATGTCCATTTTTGCATACTTGTTTGCGCACGGTTTGGTATCCTTTTTTATGCCCTATTTTGTTCCCTTCTGTGTCTAGTGTTGCACCTTTTTTACTTCTAGTTTAAAACCATTTTCTGTCCTTATTTGCATATTGTCTTGATGCATAGTTTAACATCCAATTCTACTTACAGTTTTTCATCCATGATTACATCCACATTTGGCTTCTTGTTTAGAGTGTAATTTTTTTTCCATTTATGACCCCCTTTATGGGTTCATTTTACTAATTTCAATTACATAGTGAAATATATTATAGTTTCTAAATATCATTAAATAAGATACCACAACTCAAATTGATAACATAATGTTTGTAAATAAATTTAAAGGAAATTGAAAACATCCATCCAAGAAATAACAGTATCATCATATATAATAATTCTCCATTAAAAAATCATTAACAATTTTCAATATACATATATGACTACCAAATCAAAACCTATCACAAATATCATTATTCTAATGCAAATTCAAATCATCCATCCTAAAATAGTAATGTCATCATACATAATAATTTTCCATAAAAAAACATTAACAATTTTCAAAACATATATAAAGTAACGAGATAATACTAATAATATCATCACCATCTTTAATCAAATCAAATAAAATTCAAATTTGTGATTACCAGATCAAAATATTTCATGAATAACATTATTCTAAGGTAAATTCAAAACATCCATCCAAAGATAATAATATCATCATACACAATAATTCTCCATCAAAATAATGCTGATAATTTTCAAAATATATGTAAGGCATATAAAATTTAAACTTATAATGTTGTGATATGTGGTGAGCATGTAGTTAGGCTGCGAGCATTGATCAAACTATTATTCAACAAATGAAATCTTGAACAAACAAGTGGGAGTATCATATTCATAAATGTTGTAACCAAATTTTGTTGGTATCATATACATCAATTTTATAACGAAATGTTGATGGTATCATATACATAAGCTTAGCGACCTTTTAAAATAGATGAGATATGGAGAAAAATACAAAGGTTGCCATATACTTTAGACGATATCATATACATAAGGTTAGAGGTCTTTTAAAATAGCTAAGACATGGAGAAGAGTTCAAAGGTTTCCATACGCTTTAGATGGTCTATGACTGATGCCTGACCTTTCAAAAGTAGAAACAGATGGTAAAGAGTGGTTGCAGGTGTAATGTTTTGAACTTAAATAAACAATGATATGCAAAGCAAAAACAATTTGCAGCACAAAAATTTTAAACAATCAACAAATACTCATAAAAACTGTAGAAGTAAGAACCAACTGAGCCATTTTATTAATCAATGGATCAAGTACAATAATATGGAGGAATGCACCTAGGTTTCCCTCAATGGCAAGCGTGACAGAACCCAGGTGATAATACAATGATATCAAATGCTAGAAATGTTTTCTCCTCTAATGCTCTCTGCTGCCCAGAAAACTACACTACTAGCTGGAAAGGAACTGCAAGAAACACCACCTCATGTGCTCAGAAAATCTTGCAAATTTAACCTTAAGCTCCTTGACCAAAACCCACTAAAACCCATAAAGGGTTTGGCCTATTCCATAACCACAAAATGGTGCAAATTTCCTAGCTAACTCGCAATTCGCCATGTTATAACAATTAGAATTTCAGGCTCAAATATAGTCAGGAAAATTCTAAAATTTTAACCACGGAGTCCTCTCAGAAAAAATTACAAAACCTAGAAATGGTTTGACCGGATTTTGAACTTCCAAAATCAACCCCCAAGAGGCCCTACACCCTCCAAAATTGCTGAAGCACACAACTTGCAAATATACCAACAAATCCTCCTCCAATGCTCTGGAAAAACAACAATCACCTCCACTAGTGTTTCCCTTGTCTCTCCCGACAAGTATCAACCTCAATCGATGAGACTCCACCTCCCACGTGTTCACAATATTCTCCCTCTGCGCTGGCCCAAGAAGTGCGAAAACCCCACTGAATAGAAGCTCTCTCTCTCTCAGCTCAAAAACTCAACTAAAATGCAGAAAAAACACCCAAGCCTCCCTTCCTGAATTTCTCCCGGCCAAATCTCCTCTGAGAGATGTCGAAATCACAACTCGGCCTATTCTCACTGCATCCTCCAGGAATACGCACCACTTGGAGACACTGGATACAACTGCTATAAATCATAATGAGAACCTCCTCTGAAAGAATGTAGATGAACCTCTCTAGGGTGGCAGTCGAAGTCCCCTGAAGAAAGGGTGAGATCTTCGCTTGAATAATTCTTGCTAAATAACAAGTGACTTGGATAAGCAGCACGAGCAACCAAAGAGAACTTCGATATCCCAAAGATGAATGAAATGAGGAGAGCTGCTTTCCTTATATAGATTTCGTGGAACACTTTTCCCTCCAATTTTACCTCCATCGTGGGTCCTCAATTAACCACCTCCATGAAAAGCTTAACCACCTCAAAATAAATTCTCCTAAGTCTAATCTCCTAATAAAATCAAATGGGCCCCACTATCTCCAAAATTGGCCCAAAAATGCAATAATTAGACTTGTTACAAATTAATTTAGGAAGGAACATGATAATCCTCCCCTCCCAAATGTTGCTTGTCCCTAAGAAAACTTAGTGCTGGATGCTCAAGTATGTGCTTTCCCTCCCAAGTAGCATCCTCATTCAGCAAGCTCCTCCAATGCACTAAAAATTTCTTATCCTCAAGTAGTACCTGAACAAGCACTCTCTCTGACGGTGGATCTTGTTACATAGTATTTTGTCACCAACCCCACATCCCCTGATCCTGGAAAGATTCAGTCCCTGAATGAAATCTTCTCTTTGTCATATACCAAAATATGTGTCCAAATCTTCCATCTTACTCAAGAAGATTGCCTAATCTCATTAATCCTGAAGTTGACCCCTTTTTACCCATGTTTCAAAATTGTCTCAGGTCATCAGTATCTTGCTTACGACGATAGCCCTGAATGAACTAACACCTCGCGATGTCGTCTCTGAGTCTCAGTGTTTGACCCGCGATAGTCTCTAAGTCTCAGTGTTTGACCTACGACGACCTAGATATGGCGAATTAGTTCAAACAAAATACTTCTGGGTGGTTCTGGAGCTGGTTGTTGGGTCAAAGAAGTTCACCTCTCCTCATTTGAGATGGTGGTTCCACCTTTTGAGTAACCTCCTTTGAAGATAAGCTTCCTCTCCCCTCATTTATGGAGGCTCCTCCTCTTATAAAAGCATCCCCCATGACCATGATCAGCTAGTTCTGGGGAGTTCTTAGTTAGCTAGTTCTTAGTTTGTTGGATTGATAGCTTATAGTTTAGATTGTTGGTAGCCTAGCAATAGATTGTGAGGTATGAGAATAGCCTTTCATGTTGTAGATTGATAGTGTGAAATGGTTTTGTAAGAAGGAAGCCTTGTTGTGATTGCCTTAGTTTCATAATTTTGATTTTGGGTGAGAGAGAGTCATCAGTCTTTCTGGGAGACCTTTGAGAGTGAATTCTTATGGAGACATACTGATCGGACCCTTCAAGGAAGCTTGTGATGTAAAGGTGTGGTTGTAAGCTTTAGTGTTGTTTATATTAAAAAAATCAATGGTTATTTCCTATATCATGTATGAAATGTATATTGATAGCTTATGGTTCCTTAATTCTATAAGTAGATAGTTCATTGTTGTGCTCTATTATGTGTTTTGTCGTTTTTATATGTTGTTTCAGGTGAGCCATTCATTAAGGAGAAGAAAGCGATAGCTGAAGTGACGTGATGAAGACTTCATCAAACACCGGTATAAGGTAGGCCTCTTCAACGATAACTATTTAAGGAATTAGCTATTGTCTTTGTCTTGCTGTGACTAGACCCACTCTAGGGCTAGAGGGGTTGTCTCTATCCGCAAAGGGAACATACTTGCATCACAAGTTGGCGACTCTGCTGGGGATCCTCTGTGTGTTGTCTCTTGATTTTGCTCTTGTTCTTTTTTGATTGAATTACATAGTGTCTCTTTGTTTTGGGACTAAACCATCAATGATTTGGATCACTTGAGTAGATCTGGTAGTCCACCCTATTGTCTGAGAGATAAGCATGGTGTCTTTCTGTTGTTTAAGCCTTGTTTTCCCTCTTTACTGAGATCGTCGCTATTTAATTCCTAATAGCTGCGATGAATCGCTCCTGTTCTCTCTACCCTTGCTGTACGTCGCGGATATCCCGTCATACAGTTGCGATGATTCTTGAAATTGGATTGTCTCTAAGAACAAGTGTACTCCTGTGACGGTGTCTCTCAGTTGCCCGTGTTGTGCTTGCAAAGATTAGCGATCATCCCAAGTTCTCAGTGTTGTGCCTGCGACGATTCCTGTAGGGTTAACTTTTATAGCCCTACCTCTTGAATAAACCCATGTAGCTTGTCCTTTGCTGTTCCTTTCACCTTGTTAAGCTTGTTTTGATTGTGGTTACCGAGGCATGTCCTTCTCGGTTCCATTTGTATGAAATTTGTCTTTTTGGACTGTGTGACCTAGGTCTTTTAGGGTTCCATCAAGAATTCGTTGTTTTTGGGTGGCTTGTCCTTTCAAGTTTCTAAAATACATCCACAACATTCTTGTTGACTTGTTTGAAGCTGTTCTCTTGCTACTTGCCCATCTTCCTGGTTGATCCGTAATGATTGGTCATCAAACTAGCTTGTTGTGTTGATTTGATTTTAGTTCACTATTGAAGCATAGATTACATTTGCCTTTTGATCAGTCGGGCTGTGCATTAGCTTGTTTGTTATTTATTCCAAAAATAAAAAACAATTGCACTTGTATAGTATATGAAAATGAAAGAATGTTTGCATTAGTAGATTCTTTATGATTAGGAATTGAAAAGCGAAATTCAAATCTTTCATTTTTTGTCATAGTAGTTGTGAGATAAGCGGAAATTAATGCATTGTCTTTCCTATTGATTGGATTACTTGCTTACACTGCTGTTCTTGCATTTGCTTGTTATTGTCTTTGTTCACTTGGAAATGAACTCCTTACCCTCATTTAGGTAGTTGTTCATCGAAAGGAATGGTTTTTTACTCATTGTAGTTGCATACTAGAGATTGTTGAAATACATTCGGTAAGGCCTTGAAATCGAAACTTAATTCAAGATCAACTGTTAAAATTCATTGAATTAACCTAAAAACACATTGGAACTTAACACTCATATCTAGAGGTCTAGGCTAGAGACATGTTCCGACGTTGTTAAACCTCGTTCCTATTATTTTCACTAAGGTTGGGTGATTCCTCCTTTGTGATTCGATAAGTGCTAGTACGGACTTGTACTCCCTGTACTGTCGAGTATATAGTGGGAGACCCCATTAGGTTGAAATCCTTTTACCCTTAGGATGCTGAGTTTGCTGCCTTACACATCATAACACACCAAACACAACATTCGGGAAGATTGATTGCCGTACGGGAAGTCCTTGGTCATTTCTATTTCATTTATCACCAAGGTGTATATTGCAGTTTTATGATTTGTCTAGTAAACCTCTTGTCTAGAATTCTAGAGCAGTCACTTTCATTCCTTTTCGACTCTTTAAAAGTAAAAGGATCATCTGATCACTTGTCCTTTCAGGCTCATTAAACTTCGAAAGCAATAGAGTCACCTTTCGTCCTTTTCTCGACTCTTAAAATATGAAAACACCAAGTTTGGTTTCAATGTTGTAAAATTAACTACCCATGAAATATTCTTGGTTCTAGTTAGTGTTTCTTTCAAAGTCAATTCCAATGGCAACATTTCCAGAGTCTACTAGTCAAGGTCTTCCCCCGGATGGGAATCCTGGTCCTTTTCCTTCTTTTGGAAATGCTAGTGCTCCTTATATGGCAACATTGTCCCTGCCTGGGTTAACCATTGGCCTACCTATTTGGTTGTTTTCAACCTCAGTGGTCTCGAGCATCTTGACTCCTGTTCCACCATCTCCTTCATTTGAATCATGTCACGATGATTCTAGGGTTGACCCTTTGCCTTCTTCCCCTATTTCTTCACCTTCCACTCCTACTTCACCTGGTGAAAGTTCCAAATCCAGTAACCAGGAGGCTAAGAAGAAGAAGACGAAGACGAAGAAGAAGAAGTTAGATAAGTGAGAAGCCAATCATGTGACTATTGCTTTGAGTGCACCTCCAGTAGGAAAACCTTTTGGTCCTCCACGAAAGGTCAAATTTCCTTGTAAGTTGTGCAAGGGTGATCATCTCCTCCGAGACTGCCCTGGCATTCCCAAAATCTTGGAGGTATGGTCTCAGATTTCGAATCAATCATCCTCATTGACCTCTAGAGATCATGACGATGCTACGCTCTTGGCCAGCGATGGTAAGAAGAAAGGGAAGATTAGATTTCCCTGTAGGTTATGTGAAGGTGAACATCTTCTTCACCTTTTTCCTCTCATGGATAAAGCTTCCAAAGTTTTGGAAAACCTTACAGCTCCTCAACCCCACCTCTCGGTTGGTTATCAGAGGCTTTCTTCTGATCCTCCCCAGATTGGTAAAGAGATTGACTTGGATTCATCTCTTGCCCATCTTGCTCTTCCTGAGCCTGACTATGTTATGTCTATTCTCGACCAACCATTGGTCGAAGAGAGTGTCGGCTTGGTTTCACCACCAGTTGTTCATTCTGTTCCGGAAGAGCATAATGATCATATTGCTCATGTTCTTCTAGTTTCTTCAGATTCTCATGAATCCAAAATTGACCCTCCTGTACCTACTACTCTAGAGAGTCCTTCTTCTATTCCTGCAGAACATGGGGGTAATCATATGATACCGCCACCAAGTAGTTATGTCATTTCCTTCGATTAGAGTCACTTGAATGCTTTCCACCTCCCATCTTATGTGCCTTTCTAGATCACAGTACATGCCTATAATATGGCAGTACCTGGCACTCTCTTCGATGAAGGTGCATCTGTTAGCCTCATGTCTTCTACTACTTGGCAAGCTTTGGCTCCCCATAGCTTGTGCCTGTAACCCATAATCTGTTGGCTTTCGATGGAGGAACCAGTCAACCCTTAGGGATCCTTCCGAACTTCCCTATTACTTTCAGAGGTAAAACCGTCTATATAGACGTGAAGGTCATCCAAGGTGCATTGGATTTCAATCTTCTCCTTGGCCGCGACTATATTTATGTCATGGGAGCTCTTTTTTCTTCGCTTTTTCGTGTGGTTTGTTTTCCACATGATGGAAGAATTGTGACTATAGATCAATTGTCATTCTTTGGTCACCAGGTACCTCCTTTGCAACCATCATCCCCTATCGGCTCTTATTTGCCAGCAGTACCTTCCCCACCACAGGTCAATTATGTGGCTACCCATTCTGCCTCCATTGATGATCACGCAGATGATCTAGTACATCATGTACTGGGGGCATTGGGACCCAATTTGTCATTGGTACCCAATGACCTGTATTCCTCCCGGAGCGTGGTCCTTCTGTCTAGTGAAGACCTCTTGGGAGCCCTGTTCTCATATGTTCCATGAACAATTTCGTCGAGGATAGTTCTTTTCTTGTGTCGACCTTGTTAAAAAATGAAACAAGGGGTCCTGAGGATAGTTCTTTTCTTGTGTCGATCTCGTTAAAAAATGAAACAAGGAGTCTCGAGGATCATTATTTTCTTGTGTCGACCTCATTAAAAAATGAAACAAGCAGTCCTGAGGATAGTTTGTTCCTATGTCAACCTCGTTCAAAAAATGAAACAAGGAGTGATGAGCATAGATTTTGTCTTGTGTCAAGCTCCTTAAAAAATGAACCAAGGGTCTTGAGGATAGTTCTTTTACTATGTCAACCTTATTAAAAAAATGAAACAACTCCCTTTTCCCAATCGAGTCTTTGATTGAGATCTCGTAAAATCCCAGTCGAGTCTTTCCAAGATCTCGAAAGTGAACCTTCATTCCATCCACCTAGTTGAATGACATGAAGCTTGGGGGGCATGTACCTCGATTTCAATCATTATGATGGGGGCATGCGAAACTTATTCGAGCATAGTTTTTCATTTCAAGCTTGTATAAAACATGAAACTGAATCCAAGCAGAGTTCTCCATGGTTCAAGCTTGTGTAAAAAGAACCCATACCTAATTTACATCTCGTGATTGCCGTTTTTATCAGCTAATTTATGCTAGATGATCCTTGGTTGTTTCATTCCATCGTCACCATCTCTTTGGCCGATCATATGCTTTCACTTGGTTGTTTTTCATTTCCTAAGAGACCACAGTGATTAGTGGTTTTATTAGCCAGCCTCTTTCTCATTATGTGTTTTGAACAGTTCCTCCATTGTTGGAACCAATTGCTACCCTTTATACCACTCGTTCCTTTAGATGAGTCACCTTTAAGCTCTTTTCTGACTCGTAAAAAATGAAAAGATTGCCGAGTATTTTTTACTTTTTTGACTTGTAAAAGAAAATAAAAATAGGAGGTCTACTTTCAAATCTTTTCCAACCCTTTAAAAACGAAAAGATTGTCGATCTCTTGTTGCTTTGAACTCGTTAAAGGCTTCGAAGTGTCATCTACCTAGTATATGTTTACCCCCTTTTTAGGCTGGGATAGATTATTTACAAAAAAGGTATACATTGATTTTTCATGGTCAATAGGATCCCTTGGATATTATTTTCTACCTTTTCGGGTTCGAGGGACAAACTTACGAAAAGGGCCCATCTGGAGTTTTCTTTTCAGTGTCTTTTTCAAACTCTCTAAATATGAAAAATACTTTGAGTTTTAACTATGTCAGACTCGTTAAACACTGATGACATTGGACTTGTCACCATGATGAGACCCGAGCTTCTCCTCCCTAGGGATCATTAAAATTTCACTAGGTTGGATTTGTCCGAAGGACAAACTTATATTGCAAGCATATGTTATCCCCTTTAAGCTTGTGTTTCAAAAATAATTGGGGTACTCGCCAGCAATGGTGGGGGAAAATTTAGAAATAATCTGTTGATTACCTACAGCAGCTTGTCACTCTTGAACATTGACACTTTTTTGCTTCTCGCCGGGTTTGGGATATCCTCACTTCATCATTGGCATTCTGGTATTTGGGTTCTTCATTTTGCCTCATTCCATTCGATCCCTGCTATCTCCACATGACCTTCGATCCCTTAGTACCAAAATGCTGTCACATTCCGGAGTCATGTCACCGATATGTTCAAGAGCTTAATCCTTCTACAGTTTGCACCCTTACATCCTCCTCTGATTCTATTTTTCATCCATCTTCATCTTGTTCCTTTGTTTGTTTCATTGATGTGGGAAATATCATGGCCCTCCTGCGACGGATCGCTTCCTGTCGACATCAACTCATTATCTAGGAAGCTGATCTAGAGACTCTTTTTTCGTACCTTGGAGCTTGCATGCCTCAATGGCAAGTTCTTCGCACTCGACGACAGGCTTGCATCATTGGTCTTAGATTGGGTGATTTGAAAAGTGTTCAACTTCAGATCATTCTTCACACTTTGTGGATTGTACTAGCAGTACCTTGAGAACCATGGACATTACTGGTGGTTTCTCTTGCGCTTGTTAATGGTTCACGTCATTGGCCGGTAATCAAGTGATTTTCTAGTATGCTCGACTTCAACACATTTATTCACATATTAGAATTTGTATGATGGACAGGTTGGGATTCAAGACCCTGGGCTCAAATTACACAAGTCCAGGTTGCGTGGATTATTTATACATGACTCTTTTGATTGGATGGCTGTGACCATACCTGAGTCTTTCTGGATGGCTGCGACCATACCTGTGTTTTCATATGGTCTTTTCGACTGGATGGCTGCGTCCATACCACAGACCAGTTCTATTTGTCTTTTGGATGGCTGCACCCATACCTCGACTACATGTATTTCTTTCACTATCAGAGATATCAGTTGTACTTGTGTCTGCAAGTTCTCTGTGATGGTGTTCCGGTTTAGTTACGGTTTCGTAAAACATTTCACCCCTCCCACTCTCTCGGCCTTCATGCTTTAGGGGTCATCTGTTACATAGTATTTTGTAACCGACCCCACATCCCGTGATCCTGGATAGAGTTGATCCCTGAATGACATTTTCTCTTTTTCATATACCAAAATATGTGTCCAAATCTTCCATATTACTCAAGAATATTGCTTAAGCTCATTAATCCTGAAGTTGACCCCTTTTTACCCATGTTTCAAAATCGTCTCAGGTCATCAGTATCCTACCTATGATGATAGCCTAGAATGAACTAGCACCTCACGACATCGTCTCTGAGTCTCAGTGTTTGACCCACGACTATCTCTGAGTCTTAGTGTTTGACCTATTATGACCCAGATATGGCGAATTAGTTCAAACATAATACTTTTGGGTGGTTCTGGAGTTGGTTGTTGGGTCAAAGAATTTCGCCTCTCCTCATTTGAGATGGTGGTTCTGCCTTTTGAGAAACCTCCTTTGAAGATGAGCTTCCTCTCCCTTCATTTATGGAGGCTCCTCCTCTTATAAAAGCATCCTCCATGACTATGATCAGCTAGTTCTGGGGAGTTCTTGGTTAGCTAGTTCTTGGTATATTGGATTGATAGCTTACAATTTGGATTGTTGGTAGCCTAGAAATAGCTTGTGAGGTATGAGAATAGCCTTTCATGTTGTGGATTGATAGCGTGAAATGGTTTTGTAAGAAGGAAGCCTTGTTTTGATTGCCTTAGTTTCATATTTGTGCTTTTGGGTGAGAGAGAGTCATCAGTCTTTCTGAGAGACCTTTGAGAGTGAATGCTTATGGAGACATACTAATCAGACCCTTCAAGGAAGCTTGCAATGTCGAGGCGTGGTTGTAAGCTTTACTGTTGTTTATATTAATACAATAAATGGTTATTTCCTATATCATGTATGAAATGTATGTTGATAGCTTATGGTTCCTTGACTCTATAATTAGATAGTTCATTGTTGTGCTCTATTATGTGTTTTGTCATTTTCATATGTTGTTTTAGGTGAGTCATTCATTAAGGAGAAGAAAGCGATAACTGAAGTGACATGATGAAGACTTCATCAAACATTGGTATAAGGTAGGCCTCTTCAATGATAACTATTTAAGGAATTAGCTATTGTCTTTGTCTTGCTGTGACTAGACCCACTCTAGGGCTAGAGGGGTTGTCTCTGTCCGCAAAGGGAACATACTTGCATCACAGATCCCCACTATCGTTGCAAACTTCACCAGGGTCCCAAATATGCCATTGGATCATCCTTGATAGTTGTACTATCCTACAATGAAGGAGTCCCTCAATACGAGGATCCCAAGCCAACAAGATCAATGTGGAGCACTCGTTGCTCCACTCACTATTCTGCCAGATAGGGGCATTAGAACCCCTCTGTCTACTGCAAGTAAGTAGAGCATCCTGACGATGTAAAACTTTGTCCAAATTCTCATGAAGCTACCCTATCGAATAGGACCCCATGCACTTTGATTATGGGCCCCTGAATATACAACTCAATCCCCATGCGAATGAAGCCTCTCCTGCATGAGCTCCTCCTGAAATCCTCTTACTGTCCATCCTACCATGCTGATGAAGTATCGCACGCCATCAGTGAATCACAAAAACCCGATGGAGAATCTGGATGACCCTCTCCAGTAGAGACCAAATAACCCCTATGGGTAGCTAAACTGCTAAGTATTGTGATGCTAGAGCCCCCTACCTAGCGTATCAAGAAACTATCTTGTTGACCTCGTGACACTCTGGTCATCACTAATTGTCTAGCACACTCATTCCATAACCTCCTCTCGCATAACTCTTGGTCACAATCTATGTGATGATCGAGGTTAGGCCCAACCTTGCAAAACGCCTCAATAGTGTTAGTGATTATCGCCCCATGGCTGACCCTAATCCTGAGCAACAATCTGCCTTGTGCTATGGTGAGGGATTTGGTGACTCCCCATGTGTCTACGTGTGAATGAATCTGTTTGCCTGTTATTCTTACCAGGCTCACTGAGGAGTGGAGTATCCCATCAATCCATTGGATCCCATAACCATATTAGAGGTCCACAACCCCACATCCTCTCTTCCTGCTGCTAGCTGTTGGGACCCCTTTGTGCCCCGTCTCTATCTCCTATAGGTATGTAATAGGTAGACACTGAGAACCAAGAACCTGTGCCACGAATATCCAATTGCTCCATGCTTGCCAAATCCATAATGAGATATTCTATCCCAGCTCCTGATGATGTGCTTGGGTATTGTCGGGAACTTAGGCATCATCCTGCCAACAAGGACTATCATCCTCCACATCTCATGCTCACCTAACGCCTCGAGATGTCCAATTGAAAAACCACCATGTAACTCCCTCTTGGTCACCTCCCCAAGTGTGAGCTTAGGGGTGGAACATATGCTACCTCGATAATCAACCATGCCGTCCCTAAGCCTATATTTGTTAACTCGTGCACCTACCAAGTGTCTCAACTAGAGAGTCTCCTCCTAGCTCATGACACGAGGTGTCTCATGGCAACTTCCTAGGGTGAGCCTCCCAAGTCCTGGTGCTTAAATGGAGAGTGTCAAGGGTCAACAAAAAAACACTCTGCAACTGTAAACAACACCAACAGAGGATGGGTATGATCAAGAGTATGTTGGAATGCTCAAGAGTAACTATGAATTACCCCTTCTCTATCTCAGATCTGCTGATAACCCCCTCGAAACCTTGTCTCCACTAAACATGGTGTCCCCAAATGCTCAATAATGTTCTCATTGATCCTAGGTGGGCTGCATCCAATGGTACATGTAGTGCCCTTGTCCATAAGTCTCCTAGGAGGCAATGCTTCAAGCACCCGCTATGCCGCATCATCTGCCACTGCATACCACTCAATATGGATGCACTCCTCGACATGCCACTTTACACTGCAACTTGTCCCAGTACTCCACTGGATACTCCCAACTACGACTATACCATCATGTACCATCCTACGTCCCACCTGTGTCATTGCACTTTGTTGAAAATGGCAACAAGAAATGCTAAAAATAGAAGTGCTAAAAATAACACTGCTATAAATAGCAGTTTGGGTCCCAGTGTTGGATTGAGCAACAGGGAATGAAAAATGGAAGTGCTAAAAATAACATTGCTATTTTTAGTAGTTCGGGATGGATTCCAATTTTAGTTGGTCCCCAGACTAAAATAGGAAGTAAAATTCGAATTTGAACTCAACAACTGTTTGAAAATAAATTAATTAATTCACCATGAGTTAATTAGTTGTGAAAAATCAAACATGAAGTCTATGTGAGGACATGCAACAGTTTCTCCATTTATTGAGGGATTTATCCATTAGTTAAAGAGATAAGGATGAGTTCTAATTTGAGTTGTAATTAGTTGGCTTAGTTAACTGAGTCAAGTCCAGTTAGATTGATTTAAACAGTTTGTTTAAATTAATGTGAGTTCAGTTAGTTAATGCATGTTTGCATATAACTGCTGCACTTCAGATAACTGAATATTCTCTCATGAATAAATCATGCATGTCAGTTTAGATAGAGACCTAGTTGAGATCAGAGGAGGGACAATGTACTATCAGTTGGATGGATTTTTCCTATAAAGGAAGCTCATCCATGGAGAAGGATTTATCTCCTTCAGGACTGCGTAGTTGGATTAGAGGTTAGTGAGTGTGTGAAGAGGCCAATTCACACAAGTGGCTGCACTAGACCCCAATCAGAACTGCGCAAAGAAATAGGAGGCTTGGAGGGCTGACCAGAGGTTAGATAGGGGCCTTTGACTGCCCATGAGAAATAGAGGTATTGCACAGAGAGCAGAATAGCTTTTGAGCTAATTCTTTTTGTAATATTGACAACATTTCCACTTTTATGAGAGATTTTTCGGCGTAAATCACATGATATTTCATTTGTCGACGCGTTTTGAACCAACCAGTGTGGTTCATCGTCAGGAAAAGTTGAAGAATCAGATCCAGCTTTGCATGTTAAATAGTCAGAGCAAAACTTCCAACATCTATAATTATTGACCAGGCAACGACTATATTGACTAATGACTAAATTTGACTAGGAAACGGTTAGTTGGACAGGACCCGAGGCATAACTATATTTAATTAAAATATTAAAATAAGTTAATTTAAATGATTATTAAATTGATAATTAGTTATACTATTATTAAATTAAAAGTTAAAGGGACATATGAATTTACATAAAAGTTTTAACTATTTTATAATTATTTTAATTTTTATTATATATATATATATAAATAAATTAATTTAAATGATTATTAAATTAATAGTAAGTTATACATAATTTGAATGATTATCAAATTAATAGTTAGTTATACATAAAAGGTATTAACTATTAACTATTTATTTTAATTTTTATTATCTATATATATATATTAAAATAAAATAATTTAAGTATTATATAGAAAGAATAAAATTATACTATTTTAAATTTATAGATTTATTTAATTGTTAAAATAAGTTAATAAAAACACATTATCATAGATCGATTTCAATATTAAAGTAAATTATTTTCCTTTTATTAAAAATTACTAGTATATAACTAAATGCTATTAAAATATCTCATACTATAAAAACAACTCATCAAAGAACAAAGGCCAAAGAGAGAAGGATATGAGATAACAAGGGGAAAGTGACTTATAAGAAAACAAGAACAAGCTATAAAAAGAGGGAGGGGAGGAAGGGAAGAATACGACTAGGAAGAGAGGGCTAGGACCCAACAACTATTGATCTTCCAGCCGTCCTCTCTATTGAGATTGCTCGACCATTTTTCAATCTCAAGGGCTTCCCTAAATTTACGGTGATGGAACTGCGAAACTCTAGCAATAACATTGGCCTCCTCGATACAAACATGATGTTTGGTTTTCTCTGCATGCTCTACTAAAGTGGAAGACTTTGTTGTCCTATGTTTAAGGTCAACTGCGTGCTCACTAATCCTTTGATTAATGGAGCGTCCAGTCTCACCAATATAGAGGGTCCCACAGGAACAAGGAATAATATATACCCCCTTCATGTCCTTAGGGTCAATAGGATCCTTTATTGGTCTGAGGGACTTACGAATGGTGTTAAGGGGTCTAAAATTCGAGGGGACATTATGCTTCTTAAGAATCCTCGCAATCTTATCAGTGGTCCCCTGTACAAACGGAAGATGGATACTTGGAACCCGCTCTTTTGGTTCTCTTTTAGTTAACGAATTTTTGGCAGCTTTGAGGAAAGCTTTCTGACCCAGGTATCTACTATAACCATTCTCAACAAAGACATTAAGGAGATGGGATTTTTCTCTCTCGAAGCTCTTTCCATCATAGATCCTTAGGGCACGAGTAGCAAGGGTGTTGAGAACACCCAACTTTTGAGCTAGGAAATGGTGGGAACTGGCATGAAGACATTGCTCCGTATGTGTTTTCTTTCGAAACAATAGGTCGGATAGGGAACCATCACTATTCTTTGAAATAAGAATATCAAGGAAAGGGAGGAAACCATCGACTTCTTGTTCCTAGGTGAAATTAATGGCCGAGGATTGATTGTTGAGATGATTGAAGAAGAGATCTAACTCCTCTTGGCCGTGAGACCAGATGACATTAGTGTCATCTACATATCTTTTCCAAAGCTTAGGCAGGAGGCGGGCCGAATTTAGGGGCTTGGATTCAAAATATTCCATAAAAAGATTTGCAATGATAGGGGATAGGGGTGAGCCCATGGCAACCGCACATGTTTGCTCAAAGAATTCTCCTTCAAAACTGAAAAAGGTGGAAGTGAGGGAGATCTCAACTAACTGAGCGGTATCAGGATCTGTTAGGCGGTTGATTACCTCCATGGCCTTATTTATAGGGATGCAAGTGTACAAGGAAACTACATCAAAACTAACAAGAATGTCCCCAGGGTCAAGCTTAATGTCCTTGAGCTCCTCAATAAAGGAAGTAGAGTCTTTGACGAAGGACTCTGTATGGCCAACTAAGGGTTTACGCTTTAAGGCAAGGAACTTAGCAAGAAGATAGGTAGGACCTCGAATGGTGTTGACAATGGGCCTTAGGGGAGCTCCTTCCTTATGAATTTTAGGGAGCCCATAGATCCTAGGAGTGATGGGATTTCTCTCAATGAGTTTATGGTGTAGGGAACTCATTGAGTTACTGGATTTAATGGCAAGGGCCACACTCCTAGAAATCTTCTTTAACGGGTTTTTGGGAAGCTTCTTATAGCTTCCACTATTATGAAGATGATCCAACATCTTATTGCGGTAATATACTTTGTTGAGAATGACAGCAGCCCCACCTTTGTCGGCTTTTAGAACAACAATATCATTGTTTTGGTTTAAGGATCTGAGGGCTAAAAAATCTTCCCTACTAAGGTTGCTCTTAGGTGGCTTTGCCTTCCTCAGGACAACGGTACAATCCTGCCTGATAGTGTTTTTAATACTATTAGGTAAACCTCTAATCCCAAACTCTATGTCACAAATAATGTCATCCACAGGGATCTTCTTAGGGCCCAAGGCAAAATTTAAACCTTTACCCAAAACCTTAAAAACTGAAGGGGGAAAGGAGAAACTAGATAAATTGATAACCTTATTATTAATATGAGATGGAGGGTGAAGATTAATATTATTATTTATACTATGATTCTTCTTAAACCTAAAATTATTGTTATTATGCATGTTAAGAACTGTTAACTTATTATTATTATTAACATTCTTACTATTACTTTTTATGTCATTATTCATAGAACTATAATTGTTTGTAAATAATGCATCATCATCATCCTTATTATTATTATTATTATTGTTGTTGTTGTTGTTGTTATTATTATTATTATTAACACTACTCTTATTATTATTATTATTATTACTACTACGTGCACTACTACTACTACTACTACTATTATTATTACGATTAATAGTCTTATTACTATTATTATTACCAATGTTGTTGTTGTTATTATTATTATCACCACTACTCTTATTATTATTATTACTATTAATAGTATTATTACCATTATTATTATTATTATTGTTACAAACAAACTTTAAATTATTATTACTAAGAATACAACGCTGGTGGAGGTTAGAGTCCTTACAGTCGATGCAGAACAGGCCAGTCATACCTGCAACTGGAACCAAGCCATAGTTTTTCACTGGTTTGAATGAGATATGGTCAAATGCTAGATTCGATACACCATCCAGATGAGAAATGTAGAGGGAAGAACCCGGGGTTGGACAACTAGCAGTGGATACTGGCAAATCACCTCTGCACCCTGAAAAAGAACTGCATACAACGTTGTCCTGCAGTCCATCGACCGGAACCGGCAAACCTGTATTAATTTTATCTTCACGCAATGGTACATCAGAGTTTAGAGTAGAATGAACCCTTAGGTTGGGCTTGAAGGAAACCAACTCGCTAGCCAGAGATTGGACTGTTCACCATTCTCAGCCAAACCAGAATGAAAAGGATCTGAAGAAGATCAAAGCAGATTGAGGGGACCAGAGGAACTAGCCTCTTCATTAGCGATTGCAAAGCTTTCTTTAACCTTAAGCGGTGGGAACAAATTAGAAACCCCACAAGATAACCAATCCTTGAGCGCAGATTTTTGATCAGCCGAGACAAGGCTGTGGGAAACTACTCCCGTGGCGTTAACGGATAATGAAGTTTTTAGGGCTAATTTTTGAAACTTCGAAGTCTGCTTTTGCTTCCGAATCTCTTCTAACCGCAGGGATTTTAAGGCCGAACAAGCATCTATCTTGGTCCAAAGGGAGGCAAAAATTAAGCTCGCAAGATCTAGATGCAATCCCATAAGATTACGAGAGAGAAGATTCAGGGATCTTCTGACCTTGTTGATTTCAACTCTTAATAAAGCTAAACTAGCCTTAAGGAAAACTCGATGGTTCTGGGGAGTGTGAAGGCGATGATTAATTTGGGCGAAGACCAGGATGACGGAGGAGTCTCTGCATATTTTAAGAAATGCCAGATCTGACTTCAACTTCGAAACTTGCAAGCATGCCCATTCAAATTGATGAACCTTGGTTGCAATGGCTTTTCCATGCAGGGATTCAATTGTTGAATTGAGGCTTCTATGATCCATATCAAGTTTATGAGAGATTTTTCGGCGTAAATCACATGATATTTCATTTGTCGACACATTTCGAACCAACCAGTGTGGTTCATCGTCAAGACAAGTTGAAGAATTAGATCTAGCTTTGCATGTTGAATAGTCAAAGCAGAACATCCAACGACTATAATTATTGACTAGGCAACGACTATATTGACTAACGGCTAAATTTGACTACGAAATGATTAGTTGGACAGGACTCGGGGCATAACTATATTTAATTCAAAAATTAAAATAAGTTAATTTAAATGATTATTAAATTAATAGTTAGTTATACTATTATTAAATTAAAAGTTAAAGGGACATATGAATTTACATAAAGGTTTTAACTATTTTATAATTATTTTAATTTTTATTATATATATATAAATTAATTTAAATTATTATTAAATTAATAGTTAGTTATACATAAAAGGTATTAATTATTTTATATTTATTTTAATTTTTATATATATATATATATATATATATATATAAAATAATTTAAGTATTATATAGAAAGAATACAACTATACTATTTTAAATTTATAGATTTATTTAATTTTTAAAATAAATTAATAAAAACATATTATCATAGATTGATTTCAATATTAAAGTAAATTATTTTCCTTTTATTAAAAATTATTAGTATATAACTAAATTCTATTAAAATATCTCATACTATATAAATAACTCATCAAAGAACAAATGCCAAAGAGAGAAGGATACAAGATAACAAGGGGAAACTGACTTATAAGAAAACAAGAACAAGCTATAAAAAGAGGGAGGGAAGGAAGGGAATAATACGACTAAGAAGAGAGGGCTAGGACCCAACAACTACTGATCTTCTAGCCATCCTCTCTATTGAGATTTCTCGACCTTTTTTCAATCTCAAGGGCTTCCCTAAATTTACAATGATGGAACTGCGAAACTCTAGCAATAACATTGGCCTCCTCGATACAAACATGATGTTTGGTTTTCTCTGCATGCTCTGCTAAAATGGAAGACTTTGTTCTCCTATGTTTAAGGTCAGCTGCGTGCTCACTAATCCTTTGATTAATGGAGCGTCCAGTCTCACCAATATAGGGGGTCCCACAGGAACAAGGAATAATATATACCCCCTTCATGTCCTTAGGGTAGATAGGATCCTTTACTAATATGAGGGACTTATGAATGGTGTTAAGGGGTCTAAATGTCAAGGGGACATTATGCTTCTTAAGAATCCTCACAATCTTATTAGTGGTCTCCTGTACAAATGGAAGATGGACACCTGGAACCCGCTCTTTCGGTTCTCTTTTAGTTAACGAGTTTTTGGCAGCTTTGAGGAAAGCTTTCTGACCCAGGTATCTACTATAACCATTCTCAACAAAGACATTAAGGAGATGGGATTTCTCTTTCTCAAAGCTCTTTCCATCAGAGATCCTTAGGGCACGAGTAGCAAGGGTGTTGAGAAAACCCAACTTCTGAGCCAGGAAATGGTGGGAACTGGCATGAAGATACTGCTGTGTATGTGTTTTCTTTCAAAACATTTGGTGGGAGAGGGAACCATCACTATTATTTGAAATAAGAATATCAAGGAAAGGGAGGCAACCGTCGACTTCTTGTTCCTTTGTGAACTTAATGGCCAAGGATTGACTATTGAGATGATCGAAGAAGAGATCTAACTCCTCTTGGCCGTGAGACCAGATGACATTAGTGTCATCTACATGTCTTTTCCAAAGCTTAGGCAAGAGGTGGGCTGAATTCAGAGCCTTGGATTCAAAATATTCCATAAAAATATTTGCAACGACAGGGGATAGGGGTGAGCCCATGGCAACCCCACAAGTTTGCTCAAAGAATTCTCCTTCAAAACTGAAAAAGGTGGAAGTGAGGCAGATCTCAACTAACCGAGTGGTATCAAGATCTGTTAGGTGGTTGATTACCTCCATGTCCTCATTTATAGGGATGCAAGTGTACAAGGAAACTACATCAAAACTAACAAGAATGTCCCCCAGGGTCAAGCTTAATGTCCTTGAGCTCCTCAATAAAGGAAGTAGAGTCTTTGACGAAGGACTCTGTACGGCCAACTAAGGGTTTAAGCTTTAAGGCAAGGAACTTAGCAAGAAGATAGGTAGGACCTCCAATGGTGTTGACAATGGGCCTTAGGGGAGCTCCTTCCTTGTGAATTTTAGGGAGCCCATAGATCCTAGGAGTGATGGGATTGCTCTCAATGAGTTTATGGTGCATGGAACTCACCGAGTTACTAGATTTAATGGCAAGGGCCACACTCCTAGAGATCTTCTTTAACGGGTTTTGGGAAGCTTCTTATAGCTTCCACTATTATGAAGATGATCCAACATCTTATTGCGGTAATCTACTTTGTTGAGAATGACAACAACCCCACCTTTGTCGGCTTTCAAAACAACGATATCATTGTTCTGGTTTAAGGATCTGAGGGCTACAAATTCTTCCTTGCTAAGGTTGCTCTTAGGGGGATTTGCCTTCCTCAGGACAACGACATAATCCTGGTTGATAGTGTTTTTAATACTATCAGGTAAATGTCTAATCCCAAACTCTATGTCATAAATAATGTCATCCATAGGGATCTTCTTAGGGGCCAAGGCAAGATTTAAACCTTTACCCAAAACCTTAAAAACCGAAGGGGGAAAGAGAAACTAGATAAATTGATAACCTTATTATTAATATGAGATGGAGGGGGAAGATTAATATTATTATTTATACTATGATTCTTCTTAAACCTAAAATTATTGTTATTATGCATGTTAAGAACCGTTAACTTATTATTCTTATTAATATTCTTACTATCAATTTTTATGTTATTATTCATAGAACTATATTTGTTTGTAAATAATGCATCATCATCATCCTTATTATTGTTGTTGTTTTTATTATTATTATTATCATCAACCCTATTATTATTATTATTATTACTATTACTATTATTATTACCAATATTATTATTATTATTATTATTAACACTACTCTTATTATTATTATTATTATTATCAGTACCACTACTATTATTATTATTATTAACAACACTATTATTATTATTCTTATTATTATTACGATTAATAGTCTTATTACTATTATTTTTACCAATGTTGTTGTTGTTATTATTATTATTATCACCACTACTCTTATTATTATTATTAGTATTATATTTCCACTTGTATGATAATACAGAGTTGGGGTTTTAGGATGAGGCTTTCCCCTGGTTATATCTTCCATGTTATGTGTGATTGATTTCTTCTTATCAGTTATATGTGTTCTTATTGATGTTGCTCAATTTGATTAAGCTTTCGCATAATTGTTTGTAGAAGTAGATCAATTATTTTGCTTTAGTATATTGCATTATCAGGTGATCTACAAGTGGGAATTTCTACACACTTATCACTTCCCGCATGTACACAATGCGACGTGAAGCACTCCCACTCCACAATGCAGTCAAACATACTACACCACACCCCCATGCATCTCCATGCCCATCTATAGACCACTGATCCACGCTAGATGCTCCTACCCATCCCTGGATGTGATGGCCTAAAGATGTGTCCATATGCGTTGACCTACACCCAACCTGTATCATCACCTCCACCATCGCATCACTATGCTCTCCAATGAGGGGATCTGCCCTCCAAATCCTCCTTAAGGGACCCAAGAAGTGAATCTCCCCAGGTACTAGTAATAATGCCACAACTACTTTGCTCCTCCATGTCCTCCATGCCCCAAACAAATGTGAAGAATCCCCAGCTCCATACAAGGCACTGTCAGGTGGCCTGTCGGTGCCACCTCCTCCGACAAACTCCCACCAGAGTATGATGATCATCATGTGATCCCATGCACAATTGTCATACCAAGACAACCCAATGAATCTTCCCACAAACTAGTTGGCCGTTGGTACTGGAAAAACGTCCCTTAGCGAATGTGTGTGCTCAACCGCTAGGCCAATTACACCACCACAGTCGCAGTCAACCAATATATCCAGGGAATGATAGGTAGTCCCACCTAGATCCCAATTCCAGTTTGGGCTTTTGGTATCCCAAATGTATGAAATCTCCTGCTGAGCTTCATGTCTGTCCACTACCGTATCCATAGCCCACTACATCGGGTACCAACTCAGAATCTCTCGCCATCCAACCCCAAGAGAGGGATTGAATATACAAACTCTCATATGTAGGTCAAGCTCACCATCCAGCAAATGTTGCACCCTGCACTGCTCATGTTGCCTCATCTCATCGGTCTGGTCAACACATAAAATATGTCGAAGTGGCTTTGCCTTTCTCCCTCCAAGGTGCAAAGGAAAACTACTGATGCTACAAGACCCATCTATGTATGTCTAAAGAGCGCTGCTCTGATGATCTAAATTGCACTCTAGTGGTACCATTAGGGAATCCAACTATTCCCCAATGTGATTCAGTTTGGCCGTTGACTCGACACAAACCACTCTCATGCCCTCTAGCTCCTTGTTTTGCTATAGAATGGACTCTCATACTATGGTGACCTTCTCTCTCAATGCTAGAAGGCTGACCTGGAACTAATGAAATCGCCATGGGTATCTATCACCTGCAAACTCAATCACAACTCTGGATACCTCAACAATTATCAGCATCTCATCCATGGATGGCTCCTCCTAACAAATGTCTCTATGTGTGTAGGCTCTATCCTCTCCACCAAGGTGTCAACTAGGGCTATCAAAGAGGTCTCAAATAATGGTGACTCCTACGTCACACTCGTAAATCGATGTGCTCCTCACCATCATGTGGGCTCTCAGCATCATGCTCAACCTCCTCAGGCTCTTGATATCTAAAGCTAGGTCTCCACCAACAAAATCACACCCTGGTCTCACCCTCTAACTGTCCCTGTCTTACCTACTCCTTTTTAGGAGATCTGGTGCCCAGATTTTGTCGGATTTCCCCACATGGTGTAGGTGGTTATACTCCCACGGCTTGTGTACATCTAGTGTCTCTGCTGTAAGGACAAGGATGGATCTTGTCTGACACCTTCCTCAACTTAGACAACCTCTCATTGTTCTAGCGGATTCACCCCAAAATTCCTACATACTGGATCTCCCTTGAGCCATGGGTGGCGTATGGTGTAACCCATCACTATGCATACATGCCCAAATTTTCCATGCTCTTACTGGTTACCCACAACTGGGCCAAGATCATGCTCTGATGCCACTATAATGTTCCAAACTTAAATAATCAATGATATGCAAAGCAAAAACGATTTACAACACAAAATTTTTAAACAATCAACAAATACTCATACAAACTCCAGAAGTAAGAACCAATTGAGTGTTAGTTTTTGGTAGCATTAGAAGTGCTCTAGCATTGAAAATTGGAGGAGAGGCTAAGGCACATGAGTTCTAAAGAACCCAAAAACCGTTTGATGAAATTCCACACAGATTGTTTACTATTAAAATAATAAATATTTTTAATGGGGTTCCTAAGTCTAAACGTAGGAAAATTAAAATATTAATGGGTATTAATCAAAATATGAGTGAGAACGATCTAGAAGGAGGATCAAGTCATGTTTTAATCTTAGCTGTTGATTAGAGACTTAATCTCGATTGTTGAAGACTCAACAAGAAAAGTATAAAATGGAGGCTTGGGGTTCATTTGGAAACACACAAAGAGATATTGAGGAAATCGATTTTTTGAGGTAAGAAGTTCTTAAAAGGAAAATCGATTGGGGAGATCTTGCAGCTGAGGGACAGATAGAGTTCAAAAGGAATTTATAGAGAATATTGACAGAGAGGTGGAGAGAGCTTGCAGAGAGGCAACGCAAAAGCCAATAGAGCTGACGCAGAAAAGCTGCTTGTCATGCAGAATCTAGAACTACCAGAACTTCCGTGAATAGCTGAAACTTCCGGAACCACCAAGAAAGATGACACAGAGGCAACACAGCAGCCAGGAGAGATAACATATAAAATCTGTCTATCATACAGAATCCAGAATTGTCGGGAACAACCGGAAATGTCGGGAACTGCTAGAACAACAGGGAGAGATGACATAAAGGGAAAAGAAGGTGACATAGAGCTGACACAGAGACAATGTAGAAATAACTGGCGTTAGCTAGTCTTGTGCCAGATCAGCTGGAATTATGCCAGGTGAAGTGAGGTAAAACTCACTTAGATTTTCCACCAATATTTTCTCTGTAAAGGATTTCTATATGAGTATCCTAGATTTGTATTCATATATTTCACCCGCATAATAATAAACTCTTAGAGGTGCTGCACCAGTTTTCCCACATTTTGTTTTTCTCGGGACTATTGTGTCCAAAAATAAGTGTGTACTATGTATCTTGTTCTTTGCTCTATTTTATGTTTCATGAGATCAAATATTTAATTAGCGTAGGCTGCAGAAGTACTTTGCTTTAGTATTCAGAAGAATAACTTAGTTAATGTATATTAAAAATCAAGTAGGTGAAGTAGATTTATATTTGATGTAGTAGGGGTTCCTTCGAGTAGTAGGAATTTCCACATGGTATCAGAGCATTTATTTTGAAATAAGAACAACAGAACAAGTGCTGAGCAGTGATGCTGAAAGCTACACTTGGCAACAATTCAAATTCCCTTGAAGGGATTGCGCAGTCCTTGTTGGGAAGCAAATATGAGGAAATCTCTCTTTGAGTGAGACGACAAAGAGGTATGATTTCCAGTTTGTGAGTTTGCAGAGGCAGAGGGAGTGAGGCAGAGCCTCAACACAGTGTTTGAAGGGTGCAATTTCTGTCGGGGTAGAAATCCACTGGAAAAGAACAAAGACACGTAGAAGGGGAATTTTTCCCTCAAAGAACTTTTCGCCAAAAAGTTTGAATTTCTCACTTGCTCAGCAGTTGAGCAGTGCTAATCTGTGACTAGAGGAGTCAGTTCGACAGTTTGGTGAGATGGCATCGAATGGGCTTAGAGATCAGGATAGGTTGGAAGGTTCTTCCAACTATGTTGTATGGAAGGCCACAATCTTAGTTGTTCTAGAGGAACATGATCTCGAGACCTACGTCAATAGTTTTGGAGATGTTCTTGCTGAAAATGATCAAAATAAGAAGTACAAGGACGAGTAGGGGAATGCAAAGAGGCTCATTCTTGATAGAGTTCGAGATCATGTGGTCTCACACTTGAAGGGAAAGGATACAACCCAAGAGATGTGGGAAGATTTGTGATGAGCCCCATAAATGGGTAATTATATGGGCTCATTTTGCCTCGTATTTCAACTTAATACACCATTCTCATTAGTTTATTGTATGTTTTTGAATATATTTATGCTAATAGAGTGAATTGGGTTAGTCATTTTGCCATGTAGTCTAATGTGCATTATGCAGATTTTTTGGTCAATTTTGGACAAAGTCAAGGGATTTATGAGCAAATGGTAGCCAAATTCGAGGAATAACAAGGGAGAGGATTTGTAGGAGGGTGTCCCCTTAATTTATGAACCCTTACCTCGAATTATGCATCAAAAACTCGGAGCACAAAGGCCCACATTGATGATTCCAAGGGGTAGCTGAGCAAGTCAAGTTGGATTGCTGTTTATCTTCAGTTCTAGGAAGCTGAGTTCCTTGATTTTAGGAGGACTGTTGGAGGTCCCCATTTGTATAAATAAGGAGGCTTAGGGCCTTAGTTTTTTTAGTCAGATGTTAGCCATTTCATAGTATATTTTTGCACTTTTGTGCAGCCTTGTACTCAGCTCATTTTCGAGCTATTTTTGAAGATAATTTTGTGATGTAACTGCTTTTTTTTATCAATGAAGATGAACCAAGTTTTGAACCAATACTGATCTTTTCTAGAGGGCTAAAGCTCTTGGGTTAGGGCCCAACCAAATTTTCCCAGCACCTCCTTTGTGTATTTATATGCTTTTGCTTACATTCACAAGATAATTTCTGTTTTTTAGGTTAATCTTGCTTTGTTAAATTAGGTTGCTTTTGATGGTTAGAATAATTGTTCTTGCTTCAAGTTGCTTAAGTAGTTTGCTGCAGTAACAAGAAAAGATCCAAAAAGGCTACCAGCAGGTCTTGATCTCCTTTCTCCCTCCTTGGGGCCATGATTTGATGTCAAGGCACTACTGCTGCCACCAAATCCACAGTCTTTTCTCTTCCAATGCAATTGCTAGTGTGATATTTCGAGTTGGAGAGGTTGATATTAGTTTGGATTCACATGCTTAGATCATTTCATGTTCATTTACCATGGTTTTCTCACACAACTTTCTATTCATAAAGTTTTATTCAACACTTTTCTGGTTTTAGGTCAGAATTTAGGTTAAAATAGACAAAACTCTGTTTTTCAGTTCTTACTTTGGTCAGTTTTGAGAAGTAAGTGTGCAGATCTCTTGTGAAACATTCCAGCTCACCATCCTTCCATTAAATAGCCTGTACCAGTTCATCTCTCAAGATTTCCCCACTCATTCTCCACATTTTGCCAATCTGCCCTAATTTCTGCGTTTTTTTACAAAGTTTCTCTCTTGCCCTTTGAAAAAATCCAACCATCTTCTTTGTTCCTGATCATCAATGACAGAGTCCTAGACCCCTCAACACCTTCATCCAGCGTTCATTTCCCTTTATCCATCATTTTCCACCTTCAAACCTCTAAAAACCACTTTAGGCCACCTCCCGTAGAACCTCCTGTAGATCCCCTGCAACCTCTTGTAGAAGTTCATGCGAGTGATTTTTCGAAGTCTGATTACAATGGAAGTCTTCAAAAGGGTACTAGGGAATTCTTAGGACCTCTCCACACCTTCCTCTCCATCTCCAAAAGCCAACTCCATCTTCCTTTGCCACCAAACCTCTGTACAGGCACAACCAGTCAGATCACAAGCATAATAGTTCCACATAAAAATACTCAAAAGTACAAAAAGATCATTTCTTCTCATTTCTCTTCAGAAGTAGCTTGAATAAATGCAATTTAGCTTTTCAATAGTCAGTGGCACCCATTTCAGTAGTTTCCATCTCTTTTCTTGCAAGATTAGGTTTGCTAGGGTTTGTGTTTCATTTCAGTCTTCTCTTTCTGCAAGTAGAATAGACCCTGTACAGTTAGCTTTCTTCCATCACAGTAAAAGCTTCTTTTGAAAACTCATGGAAGTTGGCTTAAACTCCTAGCGAACTTGCGCCAACTGATTAAGTGACAGCCTGCAGTAAGAGCTAGTACTTGTGTATACAACATCGTCGCTTCCAAGTTTGTTACGAACTACCATGTTGATAAAAGTAAAGAAGGAAGCCCCAGGAGTTGCAACATTATTGCTGCAATATTGGAGCTCACCAATTTGTCTTCTCTGTCTGAAGATTCTTCTGAACAATGGAAGATGTACCTAGAGCAGAAGTTGTAGCGGACTTTGATGTAGAAAGGATAAGGGGTGAACCTATATCTTCAACGTCTTTTATGACACTACAGACCAACTTGCTACAGTGGGGTCCAATCCTCAGCCAATCGCAATGGTGAGGATAACCCTTAATGGAGTCTCAGATGAATGGCAAGTTTTCATCCAAATATTGGGCAGAGAAAAACTATCTTGATGGGAGGAGATGTGGGTGGCTCTTCAACAGGAGGGGTTAAGGAGGGACCTAGTGAAGGTCAACCTCAATGGTAGTAGTGGGAGTGGCACAAATATGAAGGAGGAGGAGGAGAACGCAACTCTAGCATCGAAGGGAAAACAAAATCCGAAGCGAAAGAAGGAAATTTCGAAGGTCAAATGTTTCAGTTGTAGTGAAATAGATGCAGTTGCAATATGGATGCAGTGTTAGCAGTGGCAGTGCTAACAAAATAGCAGATGCAATGTTTGAGAGGGAGCTGTAGTATAGATGCAGTGGTGGCAATGGTAGTGTCATGGGTAGCAGTACAGTTGCAACAACATCATGGTGTTGGTGGCAGCAACAGTGCAAAAAGGAGGTGCTTCAGAAACAGAGCAACATGCAGGTGGACACTATTGTTAGAGCACTTTTTTAGCTAAGAGGGAGTGTTAGGTTTTGGTAGCATTGGAAGTGATCTAGCCTTGAAAATTGGTGCAGAGGCTAAGGTACATGAGGTCTAAAGAACCCAAAAACCATTTGGTGAAATTCCCCCTTGATTGTATTTTATTAAAATAAATAATATTTTTAATGGGGTTCATAAGCCTAAACTTATGAAAATTAAAATTTATTAATGGGTATTAATCAAAATATAGGTGAGAATGATCTAGAAGGTGGATCAAGTCATGTTTTAATCTTAGCCATTAATTAAAGACTTAATCTAGGCCTTTGAAGACTCAATAGGAAAAGTATCAAATGGAGGCTTGGGGTTCATTTGGAAACACAAAGAGAGAGATTGAGGAAATTGATTTTCTGAGGTGAGAAGTTCTCAGGAGCAAAATCGATTGGGGAGATATTGCAGCTGAAGGGCAGAGAGAATCCGGAAGAAGGACTTTTCGGAGAATACTGACAAAGAGGTGGAGAGAGCTTGCAGAGAGGCAACGCAGAATCCGGGAGAGCTGACGCAGAAAAGTTGCCTATCACATAGAATCCAGAACTACCGAGAACAACAAAAACTGTTGGGAATTGTCCGGAACTGCTGGAACAACTAGAAAAGATGATGCAGAGGCAACACACTAACTGGGAGAGCTGACGTAGAAAATCTGTCTGTCATGCAGAATCCAGAATTGCTGGGAACAACCAGAACTGCCAAAACATCCGGGAGAGCTAACGCAGAGGGAAAATAAGGTGATGTAGGGCGGACACAGAGCCAACGCAAAAATAGCCGGGGTTAGCTAGTGTTGTACTAGACTAGCCGGAATTATGTCGGGTGGAGTGAGGTAAAACTCAGTTAGATTTTCTGCCGGTATTTTATTTGTAAAGGATTGCTAGATGAGCATCCTAGATTTGTATTCAAATATTTCTCCTGCATAATAATAAACCCTCAGAGCTATTGCACCGGTTTTCCTGCATTGGGTTTTTCCAGGGACTATTGTGTCCAAAAATAAGTGTGTCCTACGTATCTTGTTCTTTGCTCTATTTTCTGTTTCATGAGATCAAATATTTGATTAGTGTAGGCTGCAGAAGTAATTTGCTTCAGTATTCAGAAGAATAACTTAGTTAATGTATATTGAAAATCAAGTAGGTGAAGTAGATTCAGATTTGCTGCAGTAGCGGTTCCTTCGAGTAGTAGGAATTTTCACACTGAGCCAGTTATTAATCAATGGAGCAAGTACAATAGTATGGAGGACTGCACCTGTGCTTCCCTCAATGGCACGCGTGATAGAACCCAAGTGATAATACAATGATGTCAAATGCTGGAAATGATTGCCCCTCTAATGCTCTGCATTGCCCATACAACTACACTTCTAGCTGGAAAGGAACTACAAGAAACTCCACCTCCAGTGCTAAAAAAATGCTACAAATTTAACCTTAAGCTCCTTGATCGAAACCCACTAAAACCTAGAAATGGTTTGTCCTATCTCCAAGCTAAGGTCAAACCCACAAAATGGTGCAACTTTCCTTGTTAACTAGCAATTCACCTTGTTATAAGAATTACGATTTCAGGCCTGAATATTGTCTAGAAAATTTTGAAATTTTAACCACGAACGCCTCTCAGAAAACCAAAAAAAAGCTAGAAATGGTTTGAATGGATTTTTACCTTCCAAAATTGACCTCTAAGAGGCCCTACACCCTCCAAACTGCTGAAGCACACAACCTACAAATATACCAACAAAATCCTCCTCCAATACTCTAGAAAAACAACAATCACCTCCATTAGTGTTTCCCTTGTCTCTCTCAACAAGAATCAAGATCAATAGTTGAGACTCCACCTCCCACATGTGCATAATATTCTCCCTTTACGCTGGCCTAGGAAGTGTGAAAATCCCACTGAATAGAAGCTCTCTCTCTCTCTCTCTCTCAGATCAAAAACTCATTCAAAATGCAGCAAAACACCCAAGCCTCCCTTTTGGAATTTCTCCTAGCCAAAGCTACTCTGAGAGATGTCGAAATCACAACTCAGCCTCTCCTCACTTCATCCTCCATGGATACGCACCGCCTAGAGATAATGGATACAACTGTTGGAAATCACAATGAAAACCTCCTTCGAAAGAATGTAGATGAACCTATCTAGGGTGGCACTCGAAGTCCACCAAAGAAGGGCGATCTCTCCACTTGAAGAATTCTTGCTAAACAACAAGTGACTCGGCTAAGTAGCTTGAGTAACCAAAGAGAAATTCAATATGCCAAAGATGAATGAAATGAGGAGAGCTGTATTCCTTATATAGATTTCGTGGAACACTTTTCCGTCCAATTTTACCTCCATCATGGGCCCTCACTTAACCATCTCCATGCAAAACTTAACCACCTCAAAATAATTTCTCCTAAGTCTAATCTCCTAATAAAATCGAATGGGCCCCACTATCTTCAAAATTGGCCCCAAAATGAAATAATTAGTCTTGTTCCAAATTAATTTAGGAAGGGACATGACAACAGGTGCTACAAATGTTTCTTCTATTTTCGGTGGTAGTGAAGCCTCAGGTGTGGGATCGGAGGTTGTTTCTGCTATTGCCTGTGTTGGTGAAGCCTCAGGCGTAGGATCCAAGGCTATTTCTGCTACTGCCATTGGTATTGAAGCCTTAAATACAGGAGCTAGAGGAGAACCAATGGAGGACCAGAAACCAACAGAGTAGATGCGATACATGGCATAAAATGGGGGAATGGATGTGACATATACTAGAGATATGGAGGGGGTGGGATTTGGAAAGGCCTCCACATGCACATATCCTTGCGCAGTAGGAGCCACTTGCAAATTCTGATGATGTAGCCTTGAACTGTGGAAATGTGAAAGCATAACATTAAAATTATGCATTCCTTTCCCCTATGTTGTGAATATATTTTTATCATGTGTGAACCCATTGGATGGACTTGCACTATTAAAAACATGTATTATTTGTTAGGTCAAAACGATATGAATTACCATATACCATCCTGACAATTATAATAACAAATATCTAACCATTTAATATAGCTATGATGATTCCATATTATCTAGTGAATGGGTTAAGTGGATTCATTAAAAGTAAAAAAAAAAACAATTTCAATATTAATCGAAATATCCCGTGATTTAAAAGGTTAATATTAAATCAAAATTCAATATAAATTAATAATTAATCAAAACAATATGGATTACCATATACTATGCTGAGAGTTATAATAACAAATCGCTAAGCATTCAATATTGCTCCCATGATTCCATATTATCTAGTGAATGGGTTAAGTGGATTCATTATAAATAAAAAACAACAAATTCAATATAGATACAAATACCTTGTCATTGAAAAGGCCATTCAGTGAATGAAATAACTAAGATAAATGCCGCACCATTCTCGTGGAGGAATAATTTGGCGGAAAGGAGGCTATATGTTTAGAACGTGGCAAAAACCATCGATTAATTAGTCAATGTGGCTACAACTCCACATATGAAAACCTTTTTATTAAAACACTTGTATTAGGGAACTATAGCTACGATGGAAATATACATTTCACAATAATAAAAACCCTCTATTCTTTTAAGTAACTGGACTAAGTCAAGAAAAGTTGGTGCTCAAACATTAATTCTTCTTTTGCTTCTGAGTTATGGAGCTCTTATCGTTGTTAGACTTACATAATCAAAACCCATGCAATAGGGCAATCACAGAGCAATGATCTAGCTATGGATATATGAATCTCACAACAATAAAATATTTTTATCAAAACCCATGTAGTATTGCTGGTAGACCTGCATTATCAAAACCTGTATATCAGGGAAATAGATCTAGCTATGGATATATGCATTCTATAATAATAAAAATCTTTTATCTAAAACCCTTGTATTAGCTATGGATATATGCATTCTAGAACAATAAAAATCCTCTATCTAAAGCCCCTATGTCAATGAACTAGATATATAAATCACTTGTATCAGTGAATTAGATCTAGCAAACCCCTGTATCAATGAACTAGATCTAGCAAACCCCTGTATTGGCAAACTAGATCTAGAAAACTCTTCTAGCAAACCCCTGTATATGTGAACTAGATCTAACAAACCCTTCTAGCAAATGTCTGTATTAGCAAATTGGATCTATCAAACCCTGTATTGGCGAACTAGATGTAGCAATGGATATACACATTCCACAACAATAAAAACCTTCTAATCTTAAAAGTATATGGAATAAGTGTAACATATTGGAAGCTAGATGCTTCTTCTGCTTCTTAGTTATGCAGTTGTTATAAGCAAAAATAGATAGATATATTGACAGAGTATATATATAGATAAGGAGAATTAAAAAATGGGGAAAAAAGAGTCTCGAAAAAATTCAACTATTATTTATTTATTTCTATTTTTAATACATATGATCTAATTTAAAACCATTTTATTTCTAATTTAGTTATATTTTAGCCCCATAATTTAGCCTTATTTATAAGACTCTTCATAACCTTATTTTCATTCAATTTAAACAATGCCCTTGTTTCTAATAATTTATTATATTTATGTTTATAAATATTTATATTTAATGTTTTCATTTGTTTAAATAATTTATTGTTTTATTAGTCTTGTTGACTTTTCTTTTTACCTTTTTTATACATAATATATAATTTAATACCATTAACCACACAATTTAGTCTTATTTATAAGACTTTTCATAACTTATTTTCATTCAAATTAAAAAAAATGTTTTTGTTTTTAATAATAATTTCTAATCATATACTTTCAAAAAATTTATATTTATAAATGTTTATATTTTTTCTTATGTTGTATTTTATTATTTTTATGTTTTTATATGTTTAAATACAATTTTTTATTTTATTAGTTTTTTGCAATCTCTTAAAAAATATTATGGATTATATTAATATTTAATTTTGATGTCCGCGATTTTTCATCACAGAAAATTTGTAAAAACTAAAATCAGAGAAACCAGATATTTTTATGATTCAGGAGACAAAGACAAATGAAAAGGAAATGGAAATAATGATACAAAAAACAAAAATTATCAAGGAACCTCAATTCTAGCGACCAGAGCTTCAGGAGGAATATGCGCACTATGGAAAATAGAAAATTGGGCGCTCATTCAGCAAAAAAGAGGGTTGCACTGGATAAAAATAGACTTGGGAAACAAAAAAACAGAAGAGAAATATTATATTATAAATATTTATGCCCCAAAACATTATAGGGATAAGGAAGTCTACTGGTCCACCTTAAAAAATTATCTTATGCAGGACCAAATCAGAGGCATAATCGTAGGAGGAGATCTCAATCTAGTATTGATTAGAGAGGAGAAATTCGAGGGAATATACAATGCTAATCCTTATAGGGAAATGTTAGAATCAATTATGGAAGCATGAAAATTAATGGACATGCCTCTTAGCAATGGAAAGTATACATGGAGCAACAAAAGGATTGGGAAAAATAACATAAAGGAAAGGTTGGATAGATTTCTAATACAAGAAATAATTGTTAATGCCTTCAGCAAGATAAAATCCAAAATCATTCATAATATAGCATCGGATCACAAATCGGTGCCGCTCTCACTTGGGAAGTTAGAAAATCGGCCCAGTTCATTTCAAATTCAGCTCCACTTGGAACAAAAATGAAGAAGTAAAAAAAATCACTGCTGAAGTATGGACAAATCCAATTACTGGCTCTCCTAGCTATGTTTGGGAAACTAAATTAAAATCCTAAGGAGAGAGATGAAACATTGGGCAAGGATTAATAGACTAGAAACAAAAAAAAGAAAGCTAGAATAAAAAAAAAATTGATAGAATCCAACTGGAAAAAGAGAAGTAAGAGGAAATGCAGAAGAGAACATGGTAGGGAAAACAAGCGTATTGGGAGATGTATAGAAAAAACAGAAAGGAAGAAGAAGAGTGGCAACTAAAATAGTGAATTCTATGGCTCAAAGCAAGAGACAAGAACACTGTGTTCTTCCATAATACGACCAGGATAAGAAGAAATCAAAATCAAATAGACAACATAAAAGATAACGAAGGAAAATAAGTTAGAGGTCAAGAGGAAATAAAGAAGGAGGCTTACAGATATTAAAAAAATCTATTATCATCCCCAACATCAAATAATGAGTATGAAGGTTATTTTCAACACATTCACAGTAAAATCAGCGAAGCAGAAAACAATGAATTCACAAGATCAGTTGAAGAAAAGGAAGTTGCATCTGTTGTTTGGGATTTGCATCTAGACAAGGCCCTAGGCCCAGATGGGTTTCCTATCTCCTTCTATAAAAAAAAATTGGAACATTATTAAAAAAGATTTGATAAGAATGATCAGAAATGTTTTTGGGAAATTCAAGGTTGGAGGATTCACAAACTCTTCCTTCCTCGCCCTTGTTCCAAAAGAGTCGAATGCTAATTCATTTAGTAGATTCAGGCCCATTTCTCTGTGTAACTCCTCCTACAAAATCATAACAAAGATTTTGGAAAACAGAATAAAAGTATTGCTTCCAGAAATAATATCAGAAAACCAAGGAGGATTTGTCCCAAAAAGACAAATCCTTGACAACATTCTAATAGTTTAGGAAGCTTTGCACTCTAGTCTTATGAAAAAATAAAAAGGAATGGTTTTCAAGCTTGACATGGAAAATGATTTTGATAGGGTCAACTTGGGTTTCCTTGCAGCTATTCTACATATATTTGGTTTCTCAAAAAAGGCAATAGATATAATAAACCCCTATATTGTGGGTCCTTGGATTGCACCATTGGTCACTGGAAGACCAAGTGAATATTTGCAAAGTTCAAGGGGGATTCACCAAGGATGTCCTCTCTCTCCTTTTTTATATATCATAATGGTGGACTCACTGAGTAGAAATCTTGAGAAATGCAGACAAGATAGGACTATCACAAGATTTTCAATCTTTCTGGAAGTAAAAAGAATAAACCACTCTCTATTTGTAGATGACACCTTGGTCATGGGAGGGGCCTCCCGCATAATGGAAAGAAGAATAAAAAAGGTACTACACAGTTTTATGGAAGCCTCTGGACGACTACTAAATAATTAGAAATGTAGAATCTACAGTTGGAACACACCCCTCACACTCTCCAAAAAATCTCAGAAATACTAGAAATCCATTTTCAAGAAAAATGGAGCCATTTCCAATATCTTGGTCTCCCTATCTCAAAAGAAAATTTTGAAGACCGAGATATGGAATAATTACATTTAGAAAATGAAACAAAAAGTGAAAAATTGGGGTATGATATGGCTCAATATGGCATGAAAGGTGGTACTAATTAGGGCCTTACTCACAACTCTCCCAATTTATTAGTATGCAACAATACTAGCCTCGACAAGTATACACAAACAAATTGAGCTAGTTATCAGGGGTTTCCTATGGAAAGGAGGTAAAGTAGAGACAAAGAAGCACAACCTTGTGAAATGGGATGAGAAAATCTGCATATGAGAAAGGTGGGTTGGCAATAAGACTTCTAGGGATAATGAACTTGGCTCTAGGAGAAAAAATAACATGGAGATTTATAACAGGAGAGAGAAACTAGTGGAATAAAATCTTGGAAGAAAAATACATGAACCACAATAGAACCCACTTATTGTGAAAGGGTTATCCAATCAGGCCCTACACCTAGGTCTAGAATCTAATTTAAAAAATAGTTTCCCTCATCAAAGAAAACTCTTCCAAGATCCTTGGGAATGGTAAACTCATCAAAATATGGAAGGAAAGAATAATGGGAAATCAGCCTATAGCCTATCAAGAAAATATTTAGGATCTAAGAAGATGGATGAAAACAAAAGGAATCATTACTTTGGATGACATTTCTCTTTGGACAGATGGAGAATGGTGGGATTGGAGGATTCTCAACCTCCCTCATGGCCTTTTCCCTTAGTGGAAGTCCCTAATCTCTCATCTTAAGGGGGTTTCTCCTCTAAGTCTAGACTCAAAATATTCTCTTCGTTGGGATCCAGATGGAGGGGATTTCTCAGTCAAATCTGGATATGCTACCTTACATCAACATGGAAATCGAGACTGGGATTACTAGAGGGAGGCATGGAAAATTGAAACACTACCAAAAATCAAAGTTTTCATGTGGACTCTGCTCAAAGGAAAAATTATGACCGCTGATAATCTTAAAAATAAAGGTTATGAAGGCCCATCACGCTGTGCTATGTGTCAAGGGAGTGAAGAAAATATTCAACATCTCTTTGTGGGGTGCCCTTTTGCAAGGGTCTGCTGGCAAGGGCTAGTTAGTCCCTTGGAGGTTAGTATTCTGCAATCATTGCCTTTACATGAACTTTTATCAAGGTGGAGAAAACAATACCCATATTATTTCAAAAATAAAGAAACAATAAAATGATATTGGTTGAGTTTGCCCTCATTTATGTGCTGGCAAATTTGGTTAGCAAGAAACCAGAGGATATTTAAAGATCGCACCCCAAACACCATAACAGTCCTGACTAAAAATTGGAGCATGTCATCTCAATTCATTAACTCTAAAGGAGTTCAAGAAATAAATGTCAAACACATGCAAAAGAGGAAAGAGTCTGGGCCAAATTCATGATGAGAAAGCAACAAAAAATAAACATCAACAAATCTCCTAACAACATGTAGAACTAGAAAATTAGAATTAAAAAAGAGGAATTCAAAACATGGACAAAAAACTTAAATAGGCCCTTCTTACTATTTGATGGTGCATCTAAGTCCAACCCAAGCAAGGCTGGAGCAGGAGATATATTTTTTGACCCAGGAGGGAAAAATCCTATTACTTATAAATGGGGATTAGGAGAACTATCCAACAACAGGGCAGAAGCATATGTCCTCCTCTTGCGAACGAAAATCTTAAGGCAACTAAGTATGAAGAATCCAATCATAATGGGGGACTCTTCAATAATAATCCAATTGATGGTGGAAAGCAGAAACCCCAAGAACAAGGCTTTGAGTCAAATAACAAAAAGGGTGGGATAAAATTTGCAGTTTCTAGGTGAAGTCACCTTCAAGCATATCCTTAGAGAAAATAATTGTATCATCGACATGCAGGCTAATTTGGTGGTCAACCATCCAATGGGAGAATCTAGAATTGATAATGATATTGCTCAGTAACCGATACCATAGGATATATAGCCTCAATGTGTAGAGAATAGCACTCTAGACAAGAACATTGAGGTGGGAAACAATCACTTTAGCTCAAAAGGTTAGAACTCAGAAGATCAGGAAGTCCAAGAAAATCCCCAAGAATAGACATGATAGTTAGTCTACGACCATCAAGCGAAATGCATCTACGCAAGTTTCCCATAAAATGATTATGTTCTCTTCCCTGATGTAGCATGCTACGCAACAATATATACTCTCCTCGCACTCGTCTTATATTATCTCTACCATTTTCACCCTCCCTTTCCTTCCTCTGTGTCGTAGAAGTAGTAATCTAATATCCTATAAATGTCGCTACGCCCCTTTGGGGAATGAGCTTATCTCTCTGTTTTAGCCTCGCTTCTCCCCTTCACATAAATCAGTGGCTGTTTTCCAGATCCTTTTGCCTTCATGCAACTCTGGTGGTCCTCACCTTTGTGTAACTTTGGATGCGGTTTCCCAGAACCATTTTCCTTCGCGCAACTCTTATCTCCCTTGCCACCGTACAGCTCTGGTGGCCTCTGCCTCCCAGATTCTTTATCCTTCGCGCAACTCTTGTGGCTTTTGATTTTTGAGCCCTTATTTCTCTTTGGCAATTGTGGGTCTGTCTAGAGGCCATTTTTGTTTCTATTCTCTATTTCTTATTTCCCCTTCTTTACTTTGCTAGATCAGTCACTTTCTTCCCTTTGGAAAAATGGAATGGAACCTGCTTACAAGTGTTCCAAAGTGAGAAAAATGTGTAGTCTGTAGAGATAACAAATTCATGACAGAGCAGATAAGAGAAATGATCAAAGACTACAAATTTGAATCAAAATCTGAGAATTCCTTCCTAAAGAGACAAATGGAAGAGCAGATGAAAGAAATGTGAGCTCTAAAACAAAAGTGTAGGAATATGGAGGATACGATCAACTATATGAAGAGCTTACTTATTAATCAGATAGGAGAAAACTCTAACATTTAAAGTAGAAAGAATTGGCCTCAGTCCCATCAGGATCCCTCACTCAACAAAAATTAATTGTAATTGCCTCATTCCTCTCTTTTCTACAAAGTCTTTCTGCTACTAGTTTTTCTATTATGTAGGTGTAAATTGTTATTGAATCAATATGTAAGTATTTATAAGGATAGTGCAATTAGTAACCTCAAAAGCAAAAGGGGAATCACCTGGAAGATAGGGATTTTTTTCCCTCTGTTTTCTTCTAGGATGCCTCCTCCCATTTTGCCTGGATGTAATGTGAGCATGTCTCCCTCCTTTTTTTTTGGAATAGAAATCCAGTAACTGACTTTGTTAAAAGAAAAACATATTTTTGAGTGCAAAACTTAAGAAAATATTTGTACCTTGAGAGATTTGATCCCTCTCGACACTTGATAGATTTGGAATTAAGATAGATCTTTCTTGGTTTTATCAAATGTCGAGAGGGATCAAATCTCTTGGGATGCAAACTCATTTTGAGTGAAAAAAATGAGAAAATGTTGAAAGATGTGATCCCTCTCGACACTTAATAGATTTGTAATTAAGATGGACATATGCTTGTTCTTTATAATACTATTTATATTATATATAAATTTCACATCTCTATCTATAAAAATTCTTATTATTAATTTTATTATAATCCTCATAATACATATAACTACATACATGTAAAGGGAATTTTTTTAGACATGTTTTCTTATTATTTTTATTTAATTTTTTAATGTAATATGCATAACATAGAGTATATATAGAGAGGGAATGTGCACATGCTTAGAAAAATACTTTATTGTAAATATTAGTTTATTAACTAAATTTAAATATAAAATTTTGAAATGTCATACTTACAAATATTAATCTTCCCTTGATGGAATGACTAAAACATGGTAGGTGGGAGAGTGCATGACCATCATCCCATCAAGCAATCATAGATTAGTATGTGGAAACGCACCCTCCCCATTTTCATTAAAAAGCCATCATGCATGGAGGATCATTTAACATCACTCCAATTTGGTGTCAGATCCCTCTCGAACTAGTATTGCATTAATGGTTGCAACTAAGTTGAAATTAATAGTAGATATGATATTGGGGTATGTATTTCTAGAGCCATCATTTGTTTCATTATCAGCATACATGCCTATGCAGATGATCCAAATTGGATCATTATATTGTTTGTAATCCATCTCAATGCATTTGGAGTGGAAAAAGTGGAGGAATCAACTCACGGCACTGTTTTTACCAGTGGGACCCCGTTTGGTGAAACGAGGTCTGAAACCTTCTGGGAGAGTTTTAAGGCATAAAACGATTTTTTTGGGGGTAAAAATTTGTCTCTTTATCATAAAAATTTTTAATCCTATTCCTCACACGAAGACCTTTCCAACGATGCAAGAAGCACGTCAATCAGAGTTCGTATGAAAAAGTTATGCCACTCAGAAGTTGACCTTCATGTTTTCACAACTATAGTTTAGGAGGATGCCACGTCAACCCCCATTATTCATGGAAAAGGGGATAGCCACGTGTTTGTGATGTAAAATACTCTAGAAGATTCTATTTTGTAACTCTAGTTAAGAGTTGATGTAGTCAAACTTAACCACTAGTAGGCTATCCGATTGTGTTATAACTAGGTCACTAGGAGGAAGAGACATTCCATTCTTTTGAGAGCATTTTGTTCCATAGCTAAGAAAAGATAGACAAGAGAGATAAGAGGTATAGCACATAGAGAGGATTTGTGCACTGTAGTAGCCCAATGACCACAAACATTACTTATTTGTACCTGCATCCATATTTCCAGACATATAAAGAGAGCGAAGCAGCCTCACCTTCCAGTTGGGTTTTCTCCCGAAAGGGTTTTCTAGAGAGCACATATTATGTCTTATGTGTGCGTGAGCTTATTTTATTGTTTTCTACTTTAATGCATAATTTCCATTTGCATGCATGCACTAATTACAGTAAAATCTATAGCTCTAGAAATTAAATAATACCATAATAGTGTAGAATCTCAGATTTTAAATAAAATATTATCATATATGTTGTGAGGAATTGTCCAATGGAATATTCATGATAGTTTACGAATCATTTGATACCAGAGCAAGTCACATTGGGTATTTTATGGAGATTGCAAGGATTTAGATTGGTGGGGTCAAAAATTGTAAAACCCTAATCATGGCCAATAAATATGTAAACAAACCTCGTGATCCTGCAGAGGTGAGGTTTTCATAGCTTGGACAATAAGTCACAGATATAAACCACAATGTAAAACTCCTCATGGTGGCATTAAGTAATAAGTTGGGGATATTTGGAGAAAATGGGGGTTCGAATGCAGAGGAAAAATCAGAAGGGGATTAGGAGATCAGGAAGACACAAAGAACCAGTCGAAGAAACAAATCAAAAAATACCAATCCATTTCAAGTGCCGTGAATCAATCCTTGTTAAAAATGGAAGCAGAAGTTGATATCAAGCTGTACCACGATGAGATCGACGCTCTGTGCTGAACCACTGGTTGCAGCAACTAGAATTTTATTTCAACGTCCATCAGATTGAGGAAAGGTGAAATATATCATTTGCGTGGTTGAAATTAGAGGTCCATGCACTGAATTGGTGGGAGAGCCACAAAGAAACCTTGAGGTTGGAGGGAGAACCTCTAGTGAGTAAGTGGGAGGATTTCAAAACCCTCATTAAGTCACAATTTTATCCCATTGGGTACATGGGGGACCAGTGGATCCGGTGCACCAGGCCAAAGCATGTAGGAGTACACCACATAATTCATAAAAATGACTATAATTCTGAGTATCTCTCCAAAGAACCCAAATGTACTCAAGTATTTTTGGGGTCTGCACCATTATCTGTGTGAGCAAGTGATGTTGTTCAAGCCTAAAGTAATGAACAACCTCTATGTTGTTTAAGCCTAAATCAATCCCAAAGAATGCAATCAAGTGGATCAAAGGAGAAGGAGAGACATGAAGCTTCTAAGGAAGGGAAGAAGAAGAAAAACGGGGGAAAAGATACAAGGGCGACAACCACAACACACCAGAGCAAAGGTCATAACGACCACTACAACATTGATGGCCATACATAGGAGAAGTGCTGGAAGTTGCATCCAAAGCTAAACCTGAAGAATAAGAAGAAAGTTAATAAGAAGAAGAATCTCATGGCCACTGATTCAAGAAACCAAGTTGAAAGTAGCTCAGACATGGATGTGAATATCATTCGTACATTAGTGCAGAAGGAGGTGAATCTGAGTAGCCTTCAACAACAAGAATCAGAAAGAAATGCCCAAAATCTTCCATATAAAGATATAGGTCAAGAAGACAAAGATTGATGCTATGTTTGACTTAGGATCGCAGGAGAATCTCATTGCAACAGAGTTGGTCAATAAGTTGGGGTCGGAAATTAATGATCATCCAAACCCATATCCAATGGGATGGGTAAATAAGGATGCAGAGCTGAATGTAACAAAAAAATGTGAAATTGTATTTTCTATCAGTGTTGATTTTATTGATGAAGTAGATTTGGATGTGGTTCCCCTTGATGTATGTGGAGTCGTGTTTGGGAGTCCATGCATGTGCATGCGTGATGGAATACTCATGCGGAGAGCTAACCAGTACCAACTCATCAAGGATGGAAAATTGTTCACCATCAACGTGCACAAAGGCAAGTCAAAATTTTCACTAGTAAGTGCCAACCAAGCCAAGAAATTTACCAGTTCCAACAAGAAGTATGTTTTATTTTTTTAAGAGAAAGCTAGTTTGAAGAGGAGTCAATAAGAGGCAAGGCATCCCTGAAGGGGTGTACTAAGAAACATGAACAACAATTGGAGGTATTTTTACAAGCATACAAGGATGTGTTTTGAGAGCCTAAAAGGTTACCATCTAAAAGAGAAATGGAGCATGAGATCCAATTATTTCCAGACTCCCCATTGCCAAATATTAGGCTGTAAAGGCATTCTGTTATATAAGCAAGTGAGGTGAAGAAAAAATTGTAGTAGTTGCTGGAACAAGGTGTCATTTGACCGAGTACATCACCATGTGGGTCACCTATCATCATTGTGCCAAAGAAGGATGATACTCAGAGGATGTGTATAGATTACAGGGCGTTGAATAAAATCACGCTCAAGAACATATACCCACTGCCTAGGATATACGATTTGCTAGATCAGTGGCAATAAGAAAGGTATTTCACCAAGCTGGACTTGAGGTCTAGATATTACTAGGATTGAATCAAGGAAGAAGATACATGGAATACCGCCTTCAAAACCATGGAAGTTTTGTATGAGTGGTTAGTTATGCCAATTGACCTATGTAATGCACTAGCTACGTTTATGAGATTAATGAATGATATGCTGCACCCTTTTATAGATTCATTTGTTATTGTCTATTAAGATGATATACTAGTATATAATGCTACTTGGGAGGAGTATATTTCACATTTGATGCAGGTGTTGGAAACATTGAAGAAGCACCAACTGCTAGCAAATCTCAAGAAGTGTGAGTTTGCGCAACAATATTTAGTGTATTTGGAGTATGTGATAAGTGGAGGAGAGCTAAAGATAGATCCTTCCAAGATGGATCCCATCATGAAATGGACGGTGCCTACTAATGTTTATGAGGTAAGGATTTCCATTGGGGAAAAATAGTACCTAAGGAAATTCATAGCCTCATTTTCAGCAGTAGCAGCACTGCTCCATGCCATAACAATAAGTGGCAAGAGTTTCCAGTGCGGAAAAGGTTAGCAGAAGGCTTTCAAGGAGCTAAAGAAGAAGATCAATCAAGCACAGGTTCTGAAATTACCAAACTTGCAACGACCCTTTAAATTGGAGACAGATGCGAGTGGGTATGCTATGGGAGTTATCTTGATGTAAGGAGGAAGGCCCATTTGCTACCATTTCAAAGTGTTTCATGGGGCAGTTCTTAAATACCCTACCTACGATAAGGAGTTCTATGCCATGGTGCAAGCTGTGAAGAAGTTGAAACACTATCTGATGGGAAAGGAGACAATAGTCCACACAGATCACCATCTGTTACATTACTTGCAGGTCTAGAGTAAGCTACAATAGACCAAGAATCACAAGTGGATGGGTTTTTTACAAAACATTCATTTGGTGATAAAGTATAAGAAGGGAAACACAAACAAGTTGATCAATATTATTTTAAGGCCACCCACATCAAAGATGATAGCTTTGGGGACTCTTATGCACATGAAGCCATTCACCCATGATACATACAAAGAGGCATATTTAGAAGATGAGGACTTCAAGGAGGTGTATTGGCAGTTGGAGAGTTAGAGTCATGTGCATGATGGAAATAACACCGTTGACTACCATCTCTAGGATGGGTTACTCTACATGATGGATAAGCTATGTGTTCCTAAAGGTGAGTGTTTGCAGTTGATTAGAGAGGCTCACACCTACAAGGTTGTGGGACAATTTGGTGCAGGGAAGACCATGGCTAACTTGCAGAGGTATGTGTATTGGACCAAGATGCAAGAGAAGGTGGGTAGGCTCATAATATGATTCATGTTTTGTTGTACCAACAAGCCTAGTAATGGGAAACAAGGTCTATATCATCCCTTACCTGTACCTACTTGTCCTTGGGAAAAAAATTCCATGTACTTTGTTGGAGGTTTACTGAAAACTAGGAAGGGACATGAATACCTGTTCGTGGTAGTTGATAGGTTCAACAAGATGTGCGTTATGATGCCCTGTAAAAAGACCATCAACAAACAAGAAGCAACATGTTGGGTGTGTGTTATATTATTTCCACGACTAGCCCCCCACACAAAGCAGGGGGGGAGATAGCCCCCCTTTGTTGCACAAGGCGTAGTGCCTCGAGATTTTTTTTTTGGACCCTATATTAGGTGGTGAACCTACCTATGGTTTTGCGCATGGGTTTTGCACATGGTTTTGGGCATGATGGTTTTCTGCCCATGGTATCTTTTAGATTTGGTCAAGGGAACTACGGTTATGTTGTAATCCAGGGTTAATGGATCGGGTTTATGAATGCTTTGGATTGTATATATATGTGTTGTAATATTGAAAGGAATATGATGAAAAATCAATCTAGTAATTTCGGTTTTGGGATCTAGGGGAAAATCTTTGTGTATTTGTTTTGTGTTTCTCACCATTGCATATTTTCTATTTTTAAGAATTCATTTACAGGTGATTTCTGTATAGATTTAAAATCTACATTTGGTATCAGAGTTTTTCAGCTTCAAGGGGATGCCTTTTCTATTTAGGGGTTTTTATTGGGCCCGTGGTAGACCTTGTTCAGTGGGAGATTTGCGAGATCGATTCTTGCGGTGAAAGAAGATGAAGAGTAGTGGAAAGATAAAGATCAAGAAATTTATTGGTTAGAGTTTTGAGTTGTGGAAACTCAAGATGGAGTATATTCTAGTGGGTAAAGATCAGTGGATTGTAGTAGATCCAGGTACTAAACCATTGACAATGTCAACTGAAGATCGGGAGAAGTTGGATTGGAAAGAAAAAGGCACAATACAATTGTGTATCTTAGATTCAATATTGTTGAGTGTATCAGGGGAAGCTACGATTAAGACTTTGTGGGACAAGTTAGGTACTTTGTACCAATCTAAGTCTCTAGTGAACAAACTCTTCCTATGGAAAAAGTTGTATAACCTGAGGATGAAGGATGGAGACTCGGTGATACAACATATGAACGCCTTTAACGCTGTGGTAAGCTAGTTGTTATTTGTTGATATTAAAATTTCAGATGAAGATAAGTGCATCAATTTGCTGTGTTCTCTTGTAGATTTGTGGGATAGTTTGGTATTTGCAATAGGTAGCAATACAAATACCTTGAAGTTTGGTGAAATAGTCTCATCCTTGTTATCGGAGGAGATGAGACGAAAAAATATGGAGGGCCAGAATGGAGAAGCCTTGTCTATATGAGGATGGTACCAGAACATAAACAAAAATAAGCCCTTGAGTGGGAGATCTAAATCTAGAGGGAGATCTAAATCTCTAGGAAAACCTATAAAGATGTGCTAGAAATGCGGAAAGGAAGGGAACTTCAAAAAGGATGTAGATCTAAAGCTCATGAGAAAGGAAATGGAACTGATGATGCTCCTTCTCCAGAGGCAAAAACCATCTCAAATGAAGGTGGAGATGTGTACTTAGTTTCTTCTTCAAGTACACATGTAGAGAATGAGGCATGGCTGATTGAATTAGGTGCATCCTTCACTTCACTCCCCATAGGGAGTGGTTTTGCGAGTATGAGAAATATGATGGTGGTGATGTCTTCTTAGGTCATGATAGGAAGGCTAAAATCTTTAGATGCGGAAAATTCAAGTTGAAGTTGCAAGGTAAAAGGATTAGAACACTTCCAGGTGTTCTTTATATTCCTGCTTTAGCTAGAAATTTGATTTCTGTAAGCAAGATGGATGATGCATGTGTAAAAACAGTGTTCGAGAAAGATACTTGCAAGATGGTTTGGGGAGAATTGGTATTGATGTGGGGAGTTTGGATTGGAACTTTGTACAAGCTTTTGGGTAGCATTGTTATTGATGGGTGCAACATTTATGTGGTTCTTGAAAGTGGAACATAAAATCTAGTGGTCTTTGGAGAAAAGACCATGCTATGGCATCAAAGGCTTAGACATATTAGAGAGAAGGGCCTTCAAATACTTCATGGTAATGGTATGGTAGAAGGTATGTCTAATTTCTCTCTGGATTTCAATTTTTGTGAACATTGTTTATATGGGAAGCAAAATTGGGTGAATTTCCCCTATGATGCTAAGAGGGTGAAAGATATATCATAGGTTGTGCACAATGATGTGTTTGGACCTGTGTCGATTCCATCACTAGGCAAGTCTGTGTACTAGCGTCATTTATAGATGACTTCTAAAGGAATGCATGAATATATTTCCTGAGGAAGAAATCTGAAGTCTTTGACAGGTTTAAAGAATTTAAGGTTTTGGTGGAAAACTTGACATAGAAGAAGATAAAGGTGTTAAGGACAGATAATGGTGGAGAGTTTTGCAAGAAGGAATTTGAAGAGTTCTGTAAAAAGTGTGGTATAACACGACATAAGACTACTCCATACACACCTCAGCAAAACGGAGTTACAGAAAGAATGACCATGATGTTAACATTGGAAGATAAGACTCCACATGAGGTATGGAATGGTAAGAAACCCTATCTTTCACATTTGAGGGTATTTGGTTGTGATGCATATGTACATGTGCCAAAGGAGAAAAGAACCAAGTTGGATAGTAAATATGAAAGGTGCATCATTATTGGGTATAAGGATGGTTTAAAAGGTTATAATCTTTGGAACCCAGAAACAAGGAAGGTTGTGTATGTCAGGCTAGGAGGTAACTCCTCAAATGAATTGCATTTATTCATGAATATTACTCATGGTTATATACATGAGGGAGCGACTCTTGGGATTCACATCCCGATGACTCTTCATTTTCCATTATTTACTATTTACATTATTTACAAGCGTTCACCCAATCCTAATGGTTAGGTGTCAACATTACCCCCTTTAATCTGAAGGGATGTTGGTGAGTCTAACCATCATTCAGAATCTTTCAAACTTTTCTCTTCCAAACACTTTTGTGAATATGTCTACAATATGCTCATTAGTGGAACAATGGCGTAGATGGTCTGCCTTGGCCTCAACATGATGTCGAATCAGACGACATTTTGTATTGATGTGCTTCATTCGATCATGGAACTTTGGGTTCTTGGCCAACTTTATTTCAGAAGTGTTGTCAATCATGCATGGAGTTGAATGTAATTGTTTTACCTACAAATCTTCCAGAATTTTCCTGAGCCACACAATTTCTTTTGTTGCCTAAACTTCGGCCGCATATTTTGCTTCGGTTGTGGAATCTGCTAGAACTGATTGTTTGCGTGATATCTAGGAGAAAACTCCTGATACAAGACTCATAGCATAACCTGAAGTAGATACCCCAGTTTATTTGTCTCCATCAAAGTCTAAACCAGAGTATGCAATCAAGATGAAGTCACCCCCCTGTGTATACTTGAGTCAAAATTCTTATGTTCCCTTCAAGTACTTTAGAACTCTTTTTGCAGTAGACCAATGTCCCTCACAAGGCTTTTGCATAAACTGGAGAGGATTCCAACGACAAATGAAATTTTTGGTCTGGTAGTAGTTAGGTAGTTGAGACTTCTTATAAGCTGTCTATACTTTGTTTCATCCTCAAATTCTTTTCCTTCAATGGATGTGAGCTTTGAGTTTTGTTCCATTGGAGTAGTCAGAGGATTGCACTCAGCCATGACAAACTTGTTCAACAGATATCCAATGTATTTCTTTTGAGAGAGGAATATAGATTTCAGATGTTGAGTTACTTCAATACCAAGATAGTAGTGAACATAGCCCAAGTCAGTCATTTCAAAACCTTTCCTCAATTCCTTCTTTATGGATGCAATGTAGCTCTCATTGTTCTTTGTCATCAAAATATCATGTACATATACCACAAGATATACCACTATTTTTCCAACTTTATTGACAAACGAAGTTGCATCATCAAGATTGTAATGTTTGAAGTTGAGTTTCAGAAGATGCTCAGTTAACTTTTCATACCAGGATCACAATGCTTGCTTGAGGCCATACAAGGATTTCAAAAATTTGCATACTTTATGTTCATGTCCCTGTCTAGTCAATTTAACATCTTAATTGATCTACATAAATTATCAATCTGGGTATCGTAAATTGATGAAGTGTGGTGCACCATATGTGCTTAGTCAACCTTTTTCTTACTTCGTTGTTTTATAGTTTATGTTGTTTTTGGGGTTTGTTCTTGTTGGTTTCCTAAAGTGTTTAATGCAAATGGAAATCCTATTCTAAAGCCTTAAGAATACTTTTAAAGGTCAAGTATGGATGTAGATTTCAAGACAAGGTTTATGTCCCTTATGGTAACTTCCAAACTTAGCACTTCAAAAGATATCAAAACATGCTATTGATAAAATTAATACTTGAACAAGAATGTAAACATGCAGCTACTTAAATCAAACAAAAGATGAAATACTGATCATGAAATCATTGTCTCTCCTGCCCATCTAATTACAGAAATAAAATCTAAACTATTGCACTCAAACAAACCAAAAATTGCAGACTAACAAAAGCAAGATCAATTTACTTCACTTATAATCTGATAGCTCGCCAAGTAGCTTTTCCGGGTTAAGTCATGGCTCTGGAGATAACGTCAATAACATGAAGAATTGATATCTAAATTACCTACTTGCAAATGAAAGTAAAATCAAGTCACTTCACTTATAATCCGATAGCTCACCAAGTAGCTTTTCGGGGTTAAGCCATGGCTCTGGAGATAACATCAATAATATGAAGAACTTGATATCTAAATTACCTACTTGCAAATGAAAGTAAAATCAAGTCACTTCACTTATAATCCAATAGCTCGCCAAGTAGCTTTTCGGGGTTAAGCCATGGCTCTGGAGATAACGTCAATAACGTGAAGAACCTGATATCTAATTCCAGAGATGAAAGTAAAATCAAATCACTTCACTCATAATTCGATAGCTCGCCGAGTAGCTTTTCGGGGTTAAGCCATGGATCTAGAAATAACGTCAAATGACATGAATAATTTGATATCTAAACTAACTAACAACAACAAATAAATAAGATTGAAATCAAAGCATAACTGAAATTGAAAAGCTTAAGAAAAAGTTCAGCAGAGAGGCAAATATCATGTCACTATTTGATGCAAAACATGTAAAGAAAAACTAATCTACAATCAACTGGTTGAACACACTTGCATGAATTAAAATTGCATGAATGGAAAATCTAAACTATCAAACTTGAAAGCAATAAAATGACATAAATAAATGAAATAAAAGCAAAATTACAAAATAAAATATACACTACCTTACATTCTAATGTGCTCCATGACATCTACTTCACATCTCCTTCCATGTAGAGAACATCAAAGCTTTATTCAAATTCTTCAAAATTACAAAGTATAACAAAGCTCTCCAAAGCTTTCCAAAGCCATCAAGGAAGAACTACAAAGGCAAGCTAAGCTAAGACTAATAAGCTAACAAGCTCTAAACTCTAAAAAACTAACAAATGAAGGACAAAGATCTCCTATTTATACAAAAAGATGAGAAGCCATCTCATTAATGAGAGTCCATGAATCTATCCCTCTACCTCTAGAGTCCTAATTAAAATAGGAACTGATAAGACACATGTCTTCTTAGAGTTACAATACAATTAGGAGATGTGACACATATCCTCATGATCCCATGATTCTTTCCACTCAAATTCGAATTTGGCCTTAGAATGCCACATAAGGGTCTTCTAGAAGCCTCCTTTTAACCTACACATGTCAACAATCTCAACCCACTTGTTAGGTATAAACATATGCACATTATTTCCTAATTTTTAACCACAAATTCACTTAAAAAGGCTAAGAATTAATAAAGTTTGGAAAAACATAAATGTGGCCCAATGATAATGAAAGTGGGATGAATGTAGTGACATAGTAGTGAAATGGAGGTGATATAATGGACATAATAGTGAAAGTGTAGTGGAAATAAATGACATTTTCAAGACTCAACAGTCCCTTCATAGTAAATCCTTCAGGTTGGGACCTAAAAACATTCTCTTTCAGATCTTCATTCAAGAAAGTAGTTTTTACATCCATTTGATGGACTTTCCAACCGTTTTGAGTTGCTAGGGCAAAGAGTGTCCAGATGATATCCCATTTTTCTGTGGAGGAAAAAGTCTCCTCATAATCGACCACTTCCTTTTGTGAATTTTTTTTTTCCACAAGCCTAGCTTTGTGCTTGTCAAGAGAGCCATCAACTTTATACTTATTCTTGTAGACCCACTTGCATCCAATTGGTTTGATTCCCAATGGAGGATCAAACAGCTTCCAAGTTCCATTCTTTATCAAGGCATCATCCTCCTTTTGCGTCGCTTCTTTCCATACATCATGAGAAGTGACTTCTTTGAAGGTAGTTGGTTCAAAATCTGTAGAAAAATTCAGTGCACAATCATAAGAAACACCCATATCAACAAGTGAATCAGAATCATCTATATCACCTCCATTTTTCCTAGTTGAATTTCTTATTCTTGCCTTTCCAACCTCATCAGGATGAACACTTTCAAGTGTCTTTGTCAACCACTTTGGGGGACCTTTCTGAGATGGTCCAGGTTGCTTATTTGATTGAGTTGGGACTGAATCAAGATTGAGTCTCCTAATTCTGTCAATCACATCACTCAAAGTATCATCAGTGGTTGGTTGGAGTTTCATGTGGGGGAGAGAGTGCTTCAGAAGAAGATTCCACAAATTGATCCAGTATAGGAATCCCCCTTCAAGATGTGGAATCTCATTATCAAATTCTTGAAATGATTTTGCATGTCTGAATCTATCCAAGCGATCAAGTTTCCGCTCAACAACATTGTTAGCTTTAGAAGATTCAAGAAAGATTACATCTCTAGATACAACAAATTTTTTATTAACTTCATCATAGAGACGATATGCTTTGGAGGTATTTGAATACCCCAATAAGATACACTTATGAATCCTTACACCAAGTTTGTTTTTATGTACCTTTGGTATCAAGACATAATAGGTGGAACCAAAGCTCCTGAGATGCTTTATTGAAGGAATGTGACCATATCACATTTCATAAGGAGTCTTGTTTCTAATAGCATTAGATGGACATCTATTATTTACATATACAACACATAGAAATTCATCAACCCAAAACATCAATTTTACATTCTTGAAAAACATCATGGAACATACCATATTTAAGATTGTCCTATTCATTCTTTCAACTACTCCGTTATGTTGGGGATTATAAGGCACAATTTTTTGATGTTTGATCACATGCTGGAGAATATAGTTTTCAAATTCATTTGAAGTGTATTATTTTCCATTATTAGTGCAAATAGAACTAATATGAGATTGTGCATCATTTTCAATCCATGTATGAAAGTTCTTGAATGTTTGAAAAACATCAGATTTGTTCTTCAATAAATAAACCCAACACATTCTGGTGTAGTCATTAATAAATGTCATCATATATTATTTCCATTTGCAGAAGGAACAAGCATTGGACCGCATAATTCTAAATTAATGAGTTCAAGTTTTCTATGTTCTCTGGAATGTGAATCATGAAAAGACTGTTTTCTATGCTTTCCTAGAATGCAAGCATCACATTGCTTAAGTTTCCTAGGAATTGTAGGAAAACCAATAACAACATTTTTCTTTGACAAGCGAAGGCTGTCATAGTTCAAGTGTCCAAATCTAGCATGCCATAATAGACTTGATGGAAATGTACCTTCATCATAATGAGAACTGTATGAGAAATTTTGTGCATGAGTAGAGGTATCTTGCAGCTTTAGAAGTCTTTCTTCTTCTTTCCCCGTGATGACAAGTGAGTGATATGATGATTTTCTCACCTCAACCTTTTCATCAAACATATGAATAAAGTGTCCTGACTGGCAGATGTGGACCAAGGACATCAAGTTTCTCCTTAGCTGTGGGAGATATAAAACATCATGCAGAAGAAAGTCTGGAAGACCAAGCAATCTGAGCCTAATTGTGCCAAGCCTTGATGGCTTGAGTTTTGATTTGTTTGCAAATTATACTGCTCCATCAACATTGTCAGTAAATTCTTCAAAAAGATCTCTTCTAAAAGTCACGTGGCAAGTTTCTCTTGAATCAAGCAACCAATCATTTTTCCAAGAAGCAAGTGAAGCATTAAACAAGTCTTAATTTACTCCAATATTACAATGTGCCACAACATAGTGAGCGGATTTAGGTGCTTTACCTTTTTCTTTGTCATTGGTTTTACCCTTGGCTTGATTTATTTCCTGCTCAATTTTGTCCCAAGGCAACTTGCATGTGGATGCATCATGTGATCAATCTCTATTGCAACATATGCAATGAAGATGAAACTTTTCTCCTTGAGAGTGTCTGCCCCCTGCCTCTGAATTTTATTCTTCCTCTTCCTCTTCGACCACCTCTTCCTTTGGAAGAATCTTGAGCATGATTCTTCTCTCTATGTGCAAGACACACAACTTCTTTATAAGACTGAGGAGTTGTCTTCTTCCCAAAATATTTCTCTCTCTTAGCAAATTTATTCACAAGGGAGTCAAAGGGAATCTCTTTGAGGTTTCCATTTGCTTTCAATGACTCAAGATAATTTGAATAGGTGGGATAAAGTGCCTTGACAAAAGCTATCAGAGGAATGTCTAGTTCAACATTACTGACTTTGATATCATGCATAATAGATTTTACTTCTGATGCTAGAGCAAGAGGATCATCATTTTGTAATTCAAGACTGAACAATTTAATCATCAATTAGACAAATTCAAGTGCAGAGTGTGAGTCATAGAGTTCCTTCAACTTTTGTAAGGCTTCAAAAGCCTTTGAAAATGATGAAATATGTCGACTCACCTCTTCATTTATAGATGCTACAATCAAGGCATAGCCCTTGCTGTTCTTGTTTTCCCAAATGGCGAATTCCTTGTCTGAGGTAGGCTTTGCAGGTTCATTATCTCCTTTTCCTACACAAACTCCTTTCAACATCTCATTTAAAATGAGAGTGTGTTTGATCTTTTGAGACCACTCAAGATAGTTCTCCTATGTGTTTGCAATATAACATATAATAGTGAGGAGCATTCAACATAACGCTTTGAAGTGGAGGTGTCCAAGTGAGGGTCGACTGTACAGGAGCAGCTCTAGAAGGAGGGAAGCGTATGCATATGGAGGAATGTGGTATATGTGTGGTGTTACACTATGATGTAGGGAACTGATTGCATGGGGGCTTCACTCAATGAACCTCTGACCTATCACGTGCGTTTGTAGCATATTAAACAATACCCTTAATTTGACTACATATTGGAAAACACCCCTAAAAATCACATTATTTAACCCCCTACCAATATGAACCCAATACACCTTCCCAATTTTAAAAACCCCTACTGCCACTAGATATTGTAAGTATCCATTTTTTCATTAACATTTTTTATACCCCTTTATATTTTTTCATTAACTTTTAGCTCCATTTTTACCTGCTAATATAAAAACCCTTTACCCCCTATGTATCCCCCAATGTATTATGCCAATTTTTCCTCAATTTATATCCCCCAATATGAACCCACGTGGTATGGTATTGCTCCCCTAGTGAAGCCCCTGTGACTGACTGTGTGTCGAGCAACGTTCAAAACTAGGAGCGATGAGGGGTATGGGAGCATTGTATACTATTGGAGTAGGAAGGGAGCGTTATATACCATGGGTATAGGAAGGGAGCGTTATATGAGTGCGGGAAGGTAGTGTTATATGGGCGCAACAAAATATTGTGGAAGCGTTAATATACAATTGCAGTGAATATTGTTGTATGACAATGTTAACGAGGTATGGGAGTCTGTATGGAGAAAACTGCTGCGCAGTGGGAGGAGGCAGTGGGAGATACCAGGAGAAAGCATAATAGTGAGGAGCGTATGGTTCGAGGCCAAGGTGTGGCGGAATTTACAAAAAATGGGAGTCGATGCACGCTTAACATTATGTGTTATGGAAGCGTTAAATAGTGGATGGGTATACCATAGTGGACCGAAGCTAAGGTACGCAAGTGAGACTAGTGCAGGCTGCCTGAAATAAATACGCAGGTGAGAAGCATTATGCTAGGAGTGATTTGGGAGGCAACAATAAAAAAAATTGAAAACCAATGACTGTGGTAAGCACATATGACAAAATTCAAAACAAAACATTAGCCTTCACAAAAAAAATTACTCACAGTGGGTATTCGTTGCAGCCTTGATGAATATAAATGCATAAATCTTGTAGAAAATATGGCAGGGAATATAGGAACAGAATATGGTAGAGAACTGACAAGAGTTACAACACATAAAATAATTTGGGAGTTGGATCTGATACCATGTTAGGCCAGGAGGTAACTCCTCAAATGAATTGCATTTATTCATTAAGATTACTCATGGTTATATACATGAGGGAGTGACTCTTGGGCTTCACCTCTCGATGAATCTCCATTTTCCATTATTTACTATTTACATTATTTATAAGTGTTCACCCAATCCCAATGATTAGGTGTCAATAGTGTACAACCGAGATGCGGTGTTTAGAGAGGTGAAAGATGTTATTAAACATGAAGTCCTACCAAAGGAACATGAGAAGATGGAGTTTGGGCTAAAGGAGGAAGACTCAAATTCTATAGCAGAACAAGAATCAAAAGATGAAGAACCACAATCTCTAGATATGATAATATCAATTCGAGAAAGAATGCAACCATAAAGGTATAGTCCATCTGCTTTCTGTTCAATTTTTTCTTTATCTATTACTGATGATGATCCTAGAATTGTAGTAGATTTAGAGGATGGAAAACTTTGGAAAGAGGCCATGGTTGATGAAATGGCATCTTTGGACAAAAAAAAGGCTTGAGATCTGGTGGAGTTGCCAGCTGGAAGGAAACCCATTGGAAGCAAATCGGTGTTTAAGAAGAAGATGAATGCAGAAGGCAAGGTGGAGAAATATAAAGCTCGGTTGGTAGCAAAAGGTTATTCCTAGGTGCCGGGAATTGATTTTGGTGATATTTTTTCTCCTGTTGCCAAGGTAGCTTCTATTATATTACTTTTACCTGTTGCTACTACATTTGATTTCGAGATAGAAAAGTTGGATGTGAAGACAAAATTTCTTCATAGGGATATGGAAGAAGAGATCTACTTGAACCAACCTGAAGGCTTTGCCTTGAAGGAAAAGAAAGAACTGGTATGCAGGTTAAAAAAGTATATGTATGGGTAAAAACAGTCACCAAGGATGTGGTATCAGAAATTTGATACATATATACGGGGACTTGGCTTCACCAGAAGCAAAGCGGATCAATGTGTTTTTTTAAAATAATTGTTGACTGTGTTATTTATTTGGTCTTGTATGTGGATGATATGTTGTGGATTATAAATAAGAAAGAAATTATCCAGGATTTGAAGACCCAATTGTCCTCCAAATTCGACATGAAGGATCTTGGTGCTGCAAACTATATTTTGGGTATGGAAATTAAATGAGATTGAGAAAAGAGAAAACTTTGGTTAAACCAGAGGAAGTATGTTGAGACAATACTTAGAGGTTTAAAATGAAGGATAGTAAACCGATGACAGTTCCTATTCCTATAGGTGTAAAGTTATTTGCTGAACAGTGTCCCAAGACACAAGAAGATGACATGTCCCGTGTTCCATACACAAGTGCAATCGGTAGCTTGATGTATGCAATGGTTTGTACTAGACAAAACATTTCATATGTAGTGGGAGTATTGAGCAAGTTTATGTCAAAACCAAGGAAGGAGCATTGGACAACAGTGAAGCAGGTTTTTAAGTATTTACATGGCACTAGTGATTATGGTCTGTGGTACCAAGGAAGACCGAGTTTGGATAGAGTTTTGGAAATCCATGGCTTTGTTGACACAGATTGGGCTGGAGATATGAAAAAGAGAAGATATAAAAGTGGGTATGTGTTTAACCTATTTGGAGGTGCAGTGAGTTGGATGAACAAGAGTCAGTTTGTAGTGACACTTTCGACTACAAAGGCATAATACATGGCAACCAATCATGTAAGCAAGGAAGACGTTTCGTCACAGATATTGTGGTCAAGTATGGGGTTAGTGCAACGAGCTATAAGAATATCCCGTGACAACCAAAGTGCAATTTTATTGTTAAAGAACCCTGCTTATCATTCAAAGACAAAGCATATTGATGTTCAATATCACTTTGTGAGGGATATGGTTGAGGACAAAAAAGTGTTGCTATTAAAGGTGGACACTTTGAAGAATGTTGCATATGCATAGATGAAGTCTATTAACACTGAGAAGTTTTCTTGGTGTAGAGAAGCAATCAACATTGCAGGGATGGACAATGACTAGTCTCTCCTGTGACCCGCTGTGTGGAAAAAAAACAACAAGTGGGTGTGTGTTATATTATTCCCATGACTAGCCCCATATGCGAAGCAGGGGGGTTATGGGGGGTGTTATCCCCCCCTTCGTTGTGTCGGAGGCAAAACAACGCCTCAATATATTTTTTTTTGAACCCTATATTAGGTGGGTAGACCTACCTATGGTTTTGTGCGTGGGTTTCGCACATGGTTTGGGGCATGATGGTTTTCTGCCCATGATATATTGTAGATACAATCAAGGGAACTATTGTTATGTTCTAATCCATGGTTAATGGATTGGGGTTTATGAATTCTTCAGCATGTATATATATGTGATGTAACATTGAAAGGAATATAATGAAAAATAAATTTGTTAGTCCCAGTTTTGGGATATAGGAGAAAATATCTGTGTATTCATTTTGTGTTTCTCGCCATTGTATATTTTATGTTTTTAAGAATCCATTTGTAGGTAATTTCTGTACAAGGTTAAAACCTACACAACAAACTTGTTCTTTGGACAAGTCTGGGTGCACTTTGGGATACCAAGGAGCATCATTTCAGACATGGACACAAGATTTCTCAGTGAATTCTCGACTAAATTGTGGGAGAATATGGACACAAATTTGAAGAGATCTACAACATTCCATCCACAAACAGATGGGCAGGCATAAGTGGTCAATAAGAATTTGGTGCAACTTCTAAGGTGATATAACTAGAAGCATCTGAAGACATGGGATGAAAATCTGTTATATATACAACATTCTTATAACAAAGCAATTCATACTTCTACAGGAGAATCCCAATTTGAGACTTGTTTTGGATATTTTCCACCTTAACCTTTGGATATTGCATATGGGAAGCAAGGAGGAGTGAGGGAAGATATTACAAGAGATTCTTTGAGGGCTAGAAATTTTATATAGAAGATCAAGTAGATCCATCTATAGTTACAAGAAACACTAAAAAAGTCGCAGGAGAAGTATAAGGCTAGGCATGATCAACACAAAATAGAGAAATCATTCAAGGTGGGAGACAAAGTATGGCTACAATTGAACAAGGAGAGGCTGCAGGGGCCTGGTAAGAAAATAAAGGCTCTAAGGTATGGTTCCTTTGAGATACTGGAAAAGGTGGGTGATAATGCCTATCGAGTTAGTTTACGAACATAGCGCATTTACTCAGTTGTGAATGTAAAGAATTTGAAACTCTATGAGCCTTCCATGCTAGACTAGGAAGAGGAACACATCCTACCTTCTATGGAGGATTTGACACTAGATGCTCAAGCAAAGTTGACAGAAGATACAATTTTGCAGAAGAGCTCCAAAAATACAAGATAGGGGAAACATGACCTTTGGCAAATTGGTTTGAAGGGACAACTTCCAAGCAAAACTAAATGGTACACCAGAGAGAAGGTGGAGGAAAAATTTCGTCACCTCATTCAATAAAAGCTTTTTGGGACCAAAAGCCTCAAAACACGGGGAGGTGTGATCCGAATTGGATCATTATATTATTTTTCATATATCTCAATGCATTTGGAGTGGAAAAAGTAGAGGAATCAGCTCACGAGACCATTTTTACTAGCGGGACCCAGTTTGGCAAAACGAGGTCTGAAACCTTCTGGGAGCATTTTTAGGCATCAAATGAAATTTTTTGGGGTAAAACTTAATGCTTTGTTGCAACACCTTTTCATTCTATTATGCACACAAAGAGCTTTCCAATGACATAATAAGTGCGTCAATCAGAGTCCGTATGCAAAACTTACGCCACTTAGAAGTTGACCTCCCTATTTTCATGCCTACAGTTTAGGAGGATGCCATGTTAGTCCCCATTATTCATGGAAAAGGGGCTAGCCACGTTTTTATGGTGTAAAATACTCTATAAGAGTCTATTTTGTAACTCTAGTTAAGAGTTTATATAGTCAAACTTAACCACTAGTAGGCTATCAGGCTGTGTTATAACCGGACCACTAAGAAGAAGAGACATTCCATTCTTTCGAGAGAATTTTGTTCCATCGTTGAGAAAATATAGCTAGGAGAGATAGGAGGTATAACACATAGAGAGGACATGTGCACTGCAATATCCCACCAGCCACATGCATTACTTCTTTGTACCTGTAGCCATATTTCCAGACATAGAAAGAGAGCGAAGTGAACTCACCTTCTAGTTGGTTTTTTCTTCCGAAAGGGTTTCCCAGAGAGCATATCTTGTGTCTCATGTGTGTGTGAGATTATTTTATTGTTCTATACTTTTTTGCATAATTTCCATTTGCATGAATGCACTAAATACAATAAAATCTACAAATCTACAAATTAAATAAAACCGTAATAGTGTAGAATCTTAGATTTTAAATATAATATTATGAGATATGTTGTGAGGAGCTATCTAGTGGAATATCCACGACAATTTACTGATCAACATAACACTCATAATTTGTAGGTGTGGCCATTTTCTCTAAGAATCATTCATAATTTGCACGAGGTAGATGTTAATTCAGGCTACAGAGATTTGTAATGTGGTCAATTATTAACATTCATGAGTTATTATTCTTCACCTACAATAATACCATAGGAGGTTTCCTCTAGGGATATTACTTTAAATTTGTATAGTGGATAATTTCCTACCCTTTGTTGTTTCCTTTGTTTATGGTGTTCTCTCCCAATGCATCTCCCGAGAATTGGTTACATTGTTTTCTCTTTTCTTTTTTGTCATGTCATCTCTCAACCTCTCACTTAGACTATTCTGGTCATGTTTGGCTTGGTTTATCCTTCACTTTAGATATATTTTTCAAGTTAGTAATGATCTTTCTCCTTTAAGTTATTCTTTGAATCCATCCTTGAGAAAATGCCCCATCTCCCAAGTTCCTCTCCTCCTTGGCTTCCACTACCCTTCACTTCCATCTCTTGAGAAAATTTTCACATTTTAGGAATTTTTTGTTATCATTGATTCAAGCTTACAATGCATCATCAATGCAATCAAAGCCGACAAGGAATGGCCCACTACACAAAACAAGGAGGCTTTTGAGCCCAATAGAAAGCTTAAAATTCAACACCTCTGTATTTCATCCACACTCACTAAATATTCATGAAAAAATAATGCAAGTGAAATATGACATTGTAGGAAAGCACATATGTTTGATAGATATAAAATTTATCTGAGAGGTAGCATGTTAGGTGCTTAACATAACACATACCAGAGGAATATACTACTAATACATGTATATTGTTGATATCTACTAACATTTGAAAATTATATTGGGTAGTGTATTGTTGGATCACAATGAGGCCAAGGAGGAAGTCTTCCTCATGTTGTATGAGTTACAACTTCCCATGACGAACATAGAGAAACACTTGAATCAAATTGAACATTGTTTGGGCCTTCCTCCATATCTAGACTATGCGTTGGGTAGTAGAAAAGAGTTACTTGTAGTGGAAGAACCAAGATCTTCTAATTTTGAATATTGGGTTATATTCAATTGGATAGGCAGTTAAACTAGTTAGTTAACTCTCATATTCCTATGTTGATTGCACTTGCAACCAAGACAACTAAAAATTGTTCCCAAAATATCACCCATTAACTTGGTTCAGTCCATAGGACTAGGTAGATGATAATAACCAGGTGGTAAAAAGAAGAAGAATAAGAAAACTACTTCAAATGAGCTGAAAGAACCACAAGTTCCAAACACCAATGTTGGGGGAAAGAAAGAGCGAAAGCTAAAGTTCCCATACAAGATTTATGGTAGGGGCCATATGACACATCATTGTCCACATTTGGATGAGGTCAATGAGAATATTACTTGGTGAAATCCCGCCACACAATCTTTTGTGTTGAATGATCCTTCTCCACCTAAACAAGAATTCCAAATCATGATTGTTGCAAATATTTCACCTCCACAGGGGGGAAATGTAGGCCATCCTCCTAATGGGGATAAAATTTTGACCATTATGTTATGTGAATAAATGGTAAACTTGACCTCGAGATAAAAATAGATGCAATTTTCAATGCAAAGTTAGATGCAGATGTAGATTCAAAAGTGGAAACAAACAAGGGCGCAATAATAGGTGCAAAACTTGATACAAATTGTGGTGAAACAAAAGTGGATGCAACAATGGACACAAACTTGGAAGCAAAAATGATGCAAAATTGGATGCATAATAAGATGTTAAACAAAATGTAAACATGGACACAAACATGGGTGAAATAGTGGACACAAATTTAGATGCAAAAGTGGATGCACCAAAAGTAGATGCAATAGTAGGTGAAAAATGAGATGCAAAACCTCATGTAAAAGTGGGTGAAAATTGGGATGCAAAAACATACATAGTATTTGATGAAAACTTGGACATAAAAGAGGATTCAAATGAGGATGAAAAAGTGGAAGAAAGTGTCGGTGCAATGGAAGATGCAAAACATGACACAAATTGTGGCTTAACAAATGTGGATGCAAAATTGATACAACAAAAGAAAATGCAAACTTGGATGCAAAACAAGATGCAAAGAGGGATGAAAAAGTGGAACAAAAGTGGGTGCAACAATGGGCAAAAAATTGTATGCAAAAATGGATGCAACAGAAGTAGATCCAAAAGCGGATCTAAAATAAGATACAAAATCTGATGCGTAAAACTGACACAAAATTGGATGAAAAAAGAGATGCAATATTTGATGCAAATTTGGATGCAAAAGATGGATGAAAAAGTGGAAACAAACACAGGTTCAATAGTAGGTACAAAACATGGCACAAATTGTGGCACAACAAAAGTGGGTGCAATGGTAGATGCAAAAAAAGAAGCAAACTTTGATACAAAATAAAATGAAAAAAGGGATACAAAAGTGGACGTAAACATGGGTGAAACAGTGGATGCAACAAAAGTTGATGCAAAATGAAACTTAAAAATGAATAAAAAATGGATTCAACAATAGATGTAAAATTTGATGCAAACATAGATGCAAATTAGGATGCAAATGTGGAAGAAAATAAGGATGAAAAAGTGAATGAAAAATTAGAAGAAAAGGTGGGTGCAAAGGTAGGTGCCAAACTAGGCACAAATTGTGGCACCTCAAAAGTGGATGCAATAGTGGACACAACAATGGATGCAAAAGAGGATGCAAATGTGGATGTAAAACAAGATGTAATATTGGATGCAACATAAGTAGATTCAAAACTAGACACAAGCCTTGACACAAAACTTGGTGCAAAAGGGGATGCAAAAAATGTTGCAAAAGAGGATGCAAAAAAAATGTAAAAATTGATGCACTTGTAGGCACAAAAAAGTGGGCGCAATAGGGGATGCAAAAGTAGCTGAAACAAAAATTAGGTGCCAAAATTGAAGCAAAACTTGGCACAAAGCTTGGTGCAAAGGGTGTTGCAAGACTTGGAGCAAAAAGTGGTGCAAAACCTCATGCAAAGCTTGGTTCTAAAGTTGGTGCAAGACTTGGTGCAAAAACCTATGTAAATTTTGCACCATATTGATAAACGGATGCAAATAGCACAAAAAATGGGCTCTAGATGCAAAAAAGGAAGAAAAAAGGGATGCCAATCACAGGGTTTTGTTGTAATGAATACCGATTGGGCCAACCGTATGGATGATAAAAAAAGATACAAGTGGTGGTGCATTCTACCTATGAGAGTCTTTGGTAGCATGGTTAAGCAAGAAAGAGTAATAGATTTCTCTATCTATAGCCGAAGCTACAAGTGCAACAAGCATTTTGAAAAATCCTGTGCTTCATTCAAAGAGTAAACAAATCCTTATAAAGTACCACTTTCTCACAGAGCAAGTGGCTGAGAAAACAATGAAATTATGGAGTACATACCCACAAAAGAACAAATAACAGATATATTTATAAAGCCTCTCGCTAGAGAACCATTTGAATATATGAGAAACAAGTCAGGGATAGTTCCTGCAAATTATTTTCACTGATGCGACTTCAAAAGGAGAACCTAAAACATTATAGAGTATACAAAATTGAGTGCATGATCTAACGGGAAGATCTAAGGGGAGGATTACAGGAGTAAGAAGGAGTAATGAAGAGGAACAAGAAGCCTATGATTATGTCAAGAATTTGAAGCAATTAAAAGCAACAAGAACAAAGGCATCACCAACTTATGATATCAAGTCACTTTCTTCATGAGCTAGCAAAATCATTCAATTTCACCCTTCAAAAATTCAGTCTTTAATGATTTTTTTTATGTACAGGTATATATCCTGTACATAAGAGTGTAAATAAATATTTTCAAATGTACATAGTGTTGTTAAGACATTCACATATTCATTCAAAGGATGTTGGGAGATAAGCCTAACTCATTGTATGATTTCATCATCTGAATTTTCTCAAAATTCTTCATCTTCTGATAAATGTAAATGTCTATATGGAATGCATCAATGTACAAAATGATGATCCCTATTTAACGGACATTTGATCTATAAAAACCTAAGATCCATTCAAATAGATACATGAAAGAAAAAGCAAAGGTATTTCCCTCAATCCAAGGACCAAATTTTATTCTATTCAAATATAGACATGCAAGCAGAAGCAAAGAGACTACTATGGAAACAAAAATGGCTCTTAAATCAAAAGGAAAACAAGTAATTAAGCTACAATGCTACATTCAAAATTGAGATATATTCAAACATGTATGCTACCATCAAGCCTAGAGGAGCAACTTTTATTCATCTTTATGTTGAGTTTCCAAGAAGTCTTCATCATGAAGAATCATGAGATCGACATCTAAACCACAATATTTGCAAGTTTTATATGAAGAAATCTAGCTCAACAAAATATCAAGTACAAATTGCTGCAAAGGGCTATTTCATGCAGATATCCTTTTTTTATGATTGAAAAGAACAACTACGAAATAAAACTAAGAACATGTTTCTACAATAAAAAATGCAACATGTGATTAAACTACATTGCTACATTCTATAATATCACCTCCTTTAGCAATGTATCATTAAAGCAAATATTCTTAAGCTATGCTACATTAGAATGCAGGAATTTGAATGAATACAAAAGATGAATGTTGGAAGTATTGAAAAAAAATATATCTTGAACTGCTTCTGCAACATGTGGTATTCTTAGTTATCCTTGGCATAACGTGTTGATTATATATATATATATATATATATATATATTAAAAAAAGAAAGAAGAAGAAGGATAATACATATCTAAATGCAAATGATAGTTAATCAACCATTGTAGGAATCTAAATCTTCCAATGAAGCAGAATATTGCAAGGACATTTCACTAGATACAACTCACCTGTAACCTATAAAATATACAAATATACAACTCTGGTTTACTGGATTATTAATTCTTTCACACCAAGTATATACCCGCTAGTGATCGGGTTTCAAGTTACAGATGCTATTTAGCTTTAAAATTTTATTAAGTAATAATAATATTTAACATTTACATTCTGAATTCAACTTTTGATGCCATCTACTACATATGTTTGGATTACGTTGGTTTTTACTTAGTAGTTGGCAAAGAATTGAATTGCCTTAAGTTTTTCACTATGTGGCATATGTTGGCCATAATATAATATTGAATGATATAGGCTTGGAATTCAACGTCCCAAAACATATTTGTCTGTGAATAAAAAAATTACACTGAATTGCCTAAGTTTTTCACTATGTGGCATATGTTGGTGATAATATAATATTGAATGATATAAGCTTGGAATTCAACATTCCTGCGAATAAGAAATTTACAACTCAAATATTCACCGGCATTAGAAACCTGAAACTATTAAATCCGTGTTCACCTAATTAGCATGCCCAACGCGCATATGCTTTCAAAACTTCAAATGTGAAAAATCAATAGTGAAGATTTGTAAATGGTGATATTTATTAATGAAGATTTGTAAATGGTGATATTTATTATTCATTTGAATTGATTTTTTTTTTTTTTTAAATTAAATTATTAAATATTTCATATTAATATATATAATGAATTAATATTAATATGGAATACATAAATCATTAAATAAAATTTGTGAGGTTGACTTTGTAGACCAACAAGAAGCTTGATGGCAGTGACAAATGAGTGTCAAATGTTTTACTTACTTTTTTATTCTATTATTGAAATTGGTTGTAATTTTTTTAATAAAAATTTGTAGAGTAAGAATATAAAGAAAATAAAAAATTATGAAAGTGAAATTTATATATTATAATAAAAAAAAATTATAATCATCAATTTACATACTTTTTAATATTTATAATTTCTATAAAATTTGATATATAAATTTATATAAAATCTAAAATGAAAAACATGGAAAATAAATTATAATTATCAAATTTTAAATTCCAAATACAATATCTATAATTTTTTTTAAATGTGATATCTATAAAAAAAAGTATATATATATAGATTATTGTAAATATTAAACATGTTTATTAATTAAATTTGAAAATAAAGTTTTGAAATAATATAATTAAGATTATTATTGTTTAAATTTATTTTATTGTAATATGTATATTATGATTATTTTTATTTTTATTTTCGTTTATGTCTCAACACCATTAATGTATATTTTGTTTGATTTTATTTACTATACTATTTAACACAAATAGCCTATTGTAATTCTTCTCCATCTTATAGATTTTCTATACAAATCTATATAAATAATAGATTAAAATGAACAAATATGTTATTAAAGTTTATCAAAAAAAATATTCTCAAATAGAGTTATTATCATATTCGTGTGGGTTAACTATATTTAAACTAAGCCAGAATAGCTACACTTAGATTTGGTTCATACTTTTCAAAATTCAATAATTAAACTAAGAAACAAGAATGCTAGCTATGAGACTTTGTTTAGATTGAATTGAATATATGTTTGAATTGAGCATTATTGTGACCTCCTTGGAACAACATTTATTAAATATGTTAATATTTATTGAGCAACATTTATTGTGTCCTCTTTGGAGTACCAACATTAACATTATTGATGTATACTCTAATTTGATATATGGACAACACATATGTCCATTGAATTGGAACAACAAACAATAATGGAGAGAATTTATTGAAACAATAATGGACGTTGGTAGAGAATTTATTGAAACAATAATGGACGTTGGTAGAATATTGAAACAATAATGGATAGCATTTATTGAAATGGAGACAGTTGGCACAATATTAAAACAATAAGGGTTTATTGAAACAATAATGGAGAGCATTTATGAAGAACGTGGGCATAATCTTTAATAAATGGCTCAAAGTGATAATGACATTGGAATTAGGTTTGGAATTTGACGTTTTATAGGGTCTATTTAGTGTTTAAAAACGTATTTGATAAATCTTTTTCAAAGTCAAGTTTGACAGGTCTAATAGATGTCTGACGTTCAAATTCAAATTCAATTGATTTCATAATATGATAAGGAAAGTTTTCGAAAATGGTGAGATAGGACATTGTTAATAAAAGTGCAGTTATAGCACGTTGCACATTTAATGAATTTATGTGCTTTTAATTGAGATATTAGCAGGTTATTTAGCTCCCAAAGTAAATTAGTGTTTCTTTACACTAAATTCTGCTAAAGCCTATAATAGCTTTCTTGATTTTCATGAGTTTCTAAGTACACAATTTAGTGAGTGTATCTGTGTTTTTATTATAGTGTTTTGTTCCAACATTATTTGGATTCTACACCATTTATAGTATAAGTTATCTAATTGATTTTAATCATACTCTTCTAAAATTTAAAATTGCTTTATATTGTAATGTGGTTAAAATTCTTGTTATTCTTTTTTTCTAAAATTTAAAATTGCTTTATATTATAATATGGTTAAAATTCTTGTTATTCTTCTTAACCTTCGATCTTGAATTTAAGAAGAACAAAACTTCTTATATTTATCATAGTCTGCATAAATAAATAGTTCCCTAAATAAATGTACAATGCAAAACTTGTATAATAAAAATATAAAAGAGACACACGGATGCCTGAATAAATGTTTAGATAAATAGCCATTTAAATTTTGAATGTTAAATTAAATTTATTGTGCACATGGGTATATATATATATATATATATATATATATATATATATATATATATAATAAAATGGGGGCGAATAAAATAAAATCTAAAAATAGATGGTCATTTAAAGTTTGAAGGTTAAGTGAATTTTGTTGTGAACATGCTTTTATATTTCTTATAAAATACAGAGAGCATTATTAAATGATTATATATATAAAATATATTTATGTTATGAGATTTAATATAAAAAGTTTGATGTTGATTTTTTATTTATTCATGATTTTTTTAAGTAAGTTAATTTAGCAGTTTAAAGGAGTAATAAAAGTTTTTCTTCTTTTCTAGTCATATTTTATTTATTTATTGTTGTTAATTTTGATTTAAATTGTGTAGAGATTTCTTGAAATTGTACTATTCAATTGTAAAAATCTAAAAAATATTGAGTATCTTAGGATATCTTCTTAAGTGTGGTGAGTAACTTTTAAATTTGAAGCACCTCATTTTATTTGGAAATTCATTTAACCTTTCAAAGATTAAGGATTAATATACTTTATTAACAAGTGTATATTAAATTAACTTTTTATTAAAAAATGCCAAAATAATTAAAAAAAAAAGATTAATAAAAGTTATAATGTAAAAATAGTTGAAAAGAGAATTTCTTCACAGAAGAAATTCCAAAAGGATTTGGAATTCCAAGCCTGATTGGAATGGTGTTATTACATTAATCTTATGTTTGACATTAATAGTCATACTCCAGCATTAATTTGCTTCAACTTTAATATATATAGTCGAACGTTTAATATTTATATGCCCCAACTTTAATAAATGCTCTAACCTTCATTGTAGCTCTAGCTTCAATACATATATATATACAACCATTTACTCTACAACATTTTTCCTCAAACAGTTAATATGTTCCAGCGTTGCATGGTTTTTAGCGTTACATGGGGTTTACTCTACAACATTTATCCTCCAGTGTTTATATCCTCCAGCGTTTAACAATGGTATTATACATTACAGTGGTGTGTTGAATTTAATATGCAGTGAGGTGCCATAACAGTGTTGAGGCCGAGCGTTGATGCTCATCAATCCATCCAGCGTAGAAGAGAATGCGTTGAAGTGAATACCATCCTCCAGCGTAGAAATGAATGCGTTGATGCCTGGCAATTGTAATACCATCCTCCGGTGTAGAATTGAATGCGTAGATACCCAACAATTGATAAATGGCATATGGATCAGCATTAATGAGAATTGAATGCGTAGATACCCAACAATTGATAAATGGCATATGGATCAGCATTAATGAGTGTTAATATTGCAAACAAAGTTGGTAGATCCAGCATTAATGAGTGTTAATATTGCAAACAAAGTTGGTAGCAAAATTATAATAGAACCGGTTTGGTAGCAGTAGTACAAACAACGTTGAGTTGAGTTGATTCTGCAAGGAGCGTTGAGTTGGTATTACAAGAAACATTGGTGTTAATATTGCAAGCATTGTTGTAACAAGCTTACACATCTAAACAAACAAGCGCGCTCAAACAAATACATAATATTTCCACATAGCAAACTTACCTTCACTACATCACTACCTCTACCTGGAACAACAAGCTTACACATCTAAATAAACAAACAAACGCTCGCAAACAAATATATAATATTTCCATATGGCAAACCTACTTTCACTACATTACTTCAACCTATAATGGAGCTATCACACTCATATTAGTTTTTTTGCTATTTCATATCACGGAACAACTTATATGCGTTCAATATTATGGAGCAATGTATTATTTATTTATTTATTAAATTACAACATATTAACTTTTTTGCCAAAAGTTTATTTGGAGTAGCATATTATTTTTCTTAATTATCATTTGAAGCAATATTATTCATATATTGGACAACAGTGGCATCACTTTTGGAGAGTAGTGAGAAAAATGTTGTCACAACAGTGGCATCCTTATTGGAGAGTAGTGAGAAATATTCAACATATTTCTCATTACTTTCCGATAGGATGCCATTGTTGTCCAATATATGAATAATATTGAACAATAGTGGCATCCTTATTGGAGAGTAGTGAGAAATATTACAACATTTTCAATATATTGCATTTGAAGGGTCTACAATTTGGAGCAACCGTTCATAATGTTAATTGGAGCAACTTTAGTTCATAATGTTAATTGGAGCAACTTTAAGATTTGGAGTGTCGGAAATAACACCGAGAGGGGAGGGGGGTGAATCAGTATTAACAAGTCAATAATTTTTCATTTTCATAATCAGATTCAGTTAATGAAACTTGCGTGTATACGCAAACAACTAGCATATATCCTGAAGACTTAAGATTCAGTTAATTCTTCATATGTTGATCTTTAATCAATGCATCAAAATTATATAAACAATAACCAGGTTCAGTGAAAAAAAAACAGACACTCACACATAAAAACACAAGATATAAGGTGGAAACCCAATGTGGGTGAAAACCACCTCCTGCAATCGTCTCTATCTTCTTTTTAAATTAGAAACTTCTTTTTACAATTTTTGTACTGGTGCAGTCTTATACCAGTACACAGTCTTCTACCTCCAGAAGGTTACAACCTTCTCTTGTTCTCCAGCTCTCCTGGAAGGGAGCTACAACCCTCTAGCTCTTGTACTAGCTAAAATGTTTATTAGTACGTAGGTGCCAGCCTACAGAAGACTCCAACCTTCTCTTTTCTTCCAGGGACCACGTTTCAAAACTTTTCAGACTGGATCCATTAATAGCATCATTTAGTCATTTGCATCAACCAATCTCCTTTTGCACCAACCAAAACTGAATCAACCAATCACTTTGACAGATCTTTAGAATGCTGTAACCAGAATACAGTAACCAGAACCCAAGCTAGAACCTAGAACACTGCAATAGCAAGCAAAAGTAGCTAAAATATATATTTTTGAGATATACGCTACTTCCTTTCGTCGAACTTGCGTGTATACGCACTTTTCTCAAGGCGAACCTGTGTACAAATCTGCAAATCAAATTTAAGATGTATACGCTGCTTTGAGTCCATGCTCGAGTCCATGCTCCCCCTGAATATAAGCAAGGTCTGCAAAAATATGTTCTAAAGGAAGAACATGACTCTACACATACATCATAAATTACTTTCTTATCACCAATGACTCATACATACATCCATCTCTCAACCAAGTGGGGATATACCAAGAGTTTATAAATGTCAAAACAAGAACATTACATCATCCATCCTATGCATAGTGGGGAAACAAAATACGTCGTTTCATGACCTGACATCAAAAGATATACATGACATCGAGACCAAATATCTAAAACAAGACCATGATAGTTATTAGCAACTATCATTAGCAGCATTTGTCAATCACCATCCAGACCGACAACCATGATCTCCCCCTGAACATGTTCCACCTGAATAAAAAATAATTGTGAATTTGTACCAAGATCTTCTAGGATAATGCCAAAAATGCATTATTAGAAGTATATGCTCCCCCTGTTCCAGATGATGACTGTCGGACCCATATAAAACTCCTTTCATCCTGAGTTTGGCCCACTGTTTTTCTTCAAACCAACATATATGCGATTGTATCCAGAACAATCGACGTATGTAGATGGATACACTTCCTGGAACTCACATATAACCACTTTTCTCTGAAACAGATAAATTTTAACAACAAGATGATGCATCAAGTACTCCCAGCTTCTGTCTGAGATATTCAAATGTCTCTCTGGGAAGTGGTTTCGTGAATATATCAGCAACCTGTTCTTTGGAGGGAACATACTCCAATTTGACCTTTTGTTCAAGCACTTGTTCACGTAGAAAATGATATTTGATGGGTAAGTGCTTGGTCTTGGAATGCATGAGTGGATTCTTTGAAATGCTGATTGCACTTGTATTATCACATAGAATGGAGATGGGTGGAGTACATGTGATCTCAATTTCTTGCAATGTTTGCATCATCCAAAGGAGTTGTGTGCAGCAACATGCAGTAGCCACATATTCTGCTTCAACGGTAGATAATGCAATTGAACTTTGTTTCTTGCTGAACCAAGACACTAATCTGGAACCCATATAGAATGCACCACCACTGGTGCTTTTTCTGTCATCAATGCTTCCTGCCCAATCTACATCTGTATATGCATGAAGTGTAAGATTTGTATCTCTAGGATACCATAAACCAAAATTCTGTGTACCTTGAAGATATTTGAAAATCCTTTTGACTGCTTGAAGGTGAGATTCCTTTGGATTTGCTTGGAATCTTCCAACTATTCCTACTGCATGCATGATGTCCGATCGGGTACCTGTTAGATAAACCAGACTGCCAATCATGGATCTGTAAGTTGGTTGATATACTGCTGCTGATTCAACATTTGAGCTGAGATTGCATCCTGTTACCATTGGGGTACATACTAGTTTAGAATCTTCCATGCCATACTTTTTCAATATCTGTTTGAGATATTTGGTTTGTGATAGAAAAATACCATATTTATGTTGTTGAACTTGTAGACCAAGAAAATATGTAAGCTCACCAAGCAAGGGCATTTCAAATTCTTGCTGCATTACCAAAGCAAAATTCTGACTCATGGCTTCTTCATTGCTACCAAAAATGATATCATCAACATACACAACGAGTATTAGCAATTTATTATTGTCAATCTTTGTATATAGATTGCTATCAGCTAACCCTTTTAAAAAACCTTGTTGATGGAGATATTTGTTAAGACGGTAATACTAGGGCCTTGGAGCTTGTTTTAGACCATAGAGAGCTTTTCTAAGTCTGCATACAAGTTTTGCATCATTTCCAAGAATGGACCTGTCTGGTTTCTCAATATAGACTTCTTCTTCTGAGTCTCCATTAAGAAAGGCAAATTTTACATCCATTTGGTATACTTTGAATTTTTGAAAGCTAGAAAGAGCAAGGAACATTCTTATAGCTTCAAGTCCAACAGGTGCAAAAGTTTCTTCAAAATCTATACCATCTTGTTGAGAATATCCTTTACAAACAATTTTGGCCTTGTTTCTAATAACTTCTCCATTTTCATTCAACTTGTTTTTGAATATCCATTTAGTTCCTATGATATTCTTATCATGAGGTCTAGGAACTAATTCCCAAGTATTATTCTTTTCAATTTGCTCAAGTTCTTCATTCATGGCTTTGACCCAACATTCATCTTTACATGCTTCGCTTACATTTTGAGGTTCGGTGGAAGAAAATAATGCTAGATAGCTTGAAGCTTTTGAAATAGTTCTTCTTGTCTGCACACCTGCCTCTTTCTGTCCCAAAATTTGAGTCTCTGGATGATTTTTCTAAACATACCTGGACGGAGTCTTTTCTTCTACCGTTATCTCTTCTTCTGGTGCTTCATTGTTTTCTTCTTCAGAATTAGTTTGATTTGATGTGGAAGGATAATCCTCATCTTCTTCATGCTCTTCGATTTTTATTTGCCTTGGATTTTTGCGTGTTTCATCAACCACAACATCAATACTTTCAATAATTTTCCCAATTATTTTATTATAACATTTATATCCTTTACTTTGGGAAGAGTAACCAAGGAGAATACCTTCATCTACTCTGGGTTCAAACTTACCAAGTCTTTCATCAGTCCTTGTGATATAACATTTGCTTCCAAACACTTTGAAGTATTTTACAGTAGGAGTCTTACCATACCAAAGGTCATGAGGAGTTTGAGTGCTATTTACCCAAACGTTTGTTTTGTTGAGAATAGTGATGGCATCGAATGCAGCTTCACCCCAGAAGGTTGCAGGAGTTCCAAACTCATCTAGTATAACACGAACCATTTGTTGAACAGTTCTGTTCATCCTTTCTACCACTCCATTTTGCTAGGGAGTCCTTGCAGTGGAGAATTCCCTTTTTATTCCATCTTCTTCACAAAAGTCAAAGAATTCATCCGAGGTAAATTCCCCTCCTCGATCAGATCTGAGGCATTTGATTTTACAATCTAATTCATTCTCAACCAAAGCTTTGAAGGCTTTGAATTTTTCAAATGCTTCATCTTTATGCTCTAGAAGTCCTATCCAACACATTCTGGAAAAATCATAAATGAACAATATAAAGTATTCTTCTCCACAAGGTGCCTTTTTCCTTGATGGACCACATAAAGCAGTATGAACAAGTTCAAGAGGCTTACTAACTGATCCTTCCTTTTTAGGGAAATGCAACCTGGTTTTCTTACCAAATTGACATGATTTGCATATTGTATTTTATGGAATGCTAATATCAGGAAGATCACAAACAACTTGGAATTTACATGCTTTCCTTATTTGAGAGAAGCTTAGATGCCCCAGTCTTCTGTGCTATAGCCAGTGTTCACCATTTTTGCTTAGATAGCACTGTTTTTGTCCTTCCTTGAGTATGTATGAGTTATTTGGAGTTCTTATACCTTTGATCACGGTTTCACCTGTATCAAGCTCACGAACAACACATCCATTTGATCGAAATACTACTTCATTTCCTTGATCACACATTTGACTGACACTCAACAGGTTATGCTTTAGACCATCAACATACATAACATTTCCAGATTTAACCTTTTATTTTAAGAGAATAGAGCCTTTACCTTTTATGACAGCAGGAGTGTCATTTCCAAATGAGACCTTCTTTTCATTTTCTAAGTCATTATATGACTAAAGTTTTTCTTTGTCACCTATCATGTGTTTTGAGCATCCACTGATTTTCTTGTCCTTCTGCATACAAGGCTATACCACATCTTTCTGATTGCGGCTCTTTCTTTTTCCATATTTTGGGATTTAATGAAGTTTTCTCCTTCTGAGATGTTTGCCGGAATTTACCCCTGCATTCGGATTCCTCATGACCGAAGTTGTTGCAGATAGATCATTCTATTTCATTTTCAAGAAGAAAAAAGTTTTTGTAAGTTCGTTTCATGATCCCTATCACATTCCTTTGATTTCGTGCTTCTCTAGTCATGACGGTCTTATAAGCAACACATTGAGCAGCTTTGTGTCCAAATTTATGACATGAAAAACATTGGCCATTAAATAAGTTCCTGCGATTATCGAATCTACTGACCTAGTGATTGTAGTTTATATTGATATTCATTCTTTAAGCAGATTGAGTATGGTTTACCTGAGGTTTGTAGCTTCTGTTCATCCTTGAAGTAAATTGAGCCTGATTTACTTGGTGATCTTCTTTATGCCTTTGCTGACGACTGTCAAACTATTCACTGCTCTTTGCTGCATCAAGATAGATTTTAGTGGAGGTTGACGGCTTTTGTGATTGAGATGCTTCTTCAGTATATCCAAGACCTGTCTTTATCAGAGGAGAACACTGTACTTAGATAATTTCATTTAATGTTTATGAACCTTTAGCAAATATAAGATTGAAAGCTTTTGTTTTTTCAATATCCTTTCTTAGACCCACAATTTCACATTCTAGTTTTTCATTGTGTTTTTCTCATTCAGCAAGTTGGAATGTCCAAGTATCTATAATCATATTATTTTCTTCTAAACAAATTTTGAGTTTATATATTTCTTCATAAAGATCATCTTCATCTAAAGCATCCAAGAAATTATCATCTTCAAAATCGATCAAAAGTCTATAGTCATTACTATTTTCATCTTCATCACTATTAGATAGACCATCGCTATCTTCATGCGTATAGTAGCTTTTCTTACTTACACTTTGTTTTCTATTCCATTTCGTGGATTCTTTACCTTTATCAAGCTTATCATTATGAGGACATTTGGTAGCATAATGACCAACTCTTCCACAAGTAAAACATTTGAAAGGTAGTTTACCTCTGAATCTTCTGGAACCTCGTTGAAGGTTTGACAAAGTTTGCTTCTTCCTCTCCTTCTGAAATATGTCCTGATTCATTGAGTTCTTCTCTTCTTGAAGCTTCAAATGCAACTTCTCTCATATCTGATGGACCTCCTTTTCTCATTTCGAAAGCAGTTAAGATTCCATGCAGTTGTGTCATAGTAATAGTCTGAAGATCCTGCTTTTCTTCTATGGCAGATACTTTTGATTCAAGCTTAGTAGACAAGGATCTTAAAACCTTTTCAACTAAAGTGAATTCTTTTATCTCTTCACCCAAATTCTTCATGCAATTAACAATCTCATCTATACATAAGAAGTAACTAGCTATACTTTCATCATTGTGCATTTTGAGAGTTTCATATGGAATTATGAGAGTTTGCAGTTTTGCATGTTTTACTTGAGTGTTTCCTTCATAGCTTAGAACGATCTTGTCCCATATTTCTTTGGCGGATTTGAGCTACATAACTTTGACAAATTCTGATTGTGACAGAGTTGCCAATAATGTATTGATAGCCTTGGCATTGGTTTCATATTGCTTTTTGCCTATCATATCTGTAGGAATTGCCGATGGAAATGTATATCCTCCCACGATTTCCCAGACATCTATTCCAAGAGATTGAAGATAGGATATGGTTCTTACCTTCCAATAAACAAAGTTGCTCCCATCAAAGATTGGTGGTTTGATGAATCCCTCTTTTTCGTGGTTACTCATGATGATGGATCTTCCTTCAAGCGATCAAGCTTCTTCTAAAGGACCTACTCTGATACCAATTGTTGGAAATAATACTGAGAGGGGGGGTGAATCAGTATTAGCAAGTCAATAATTTTTCATTTCCATAATCAAATTCATATACGCTACTTCAGTTAATGAAACTTGCATGTATACACAACCGTGTTTAAGGTGACTAGAGTATATCCTGCAGACTTAAGATTCAATTAATTCTTCATATGTTGATCTTTAATCAGTGCATCAGAACCATATAAACAGTAACCAGGTGTAGTAAAAATAGAATAGACAATCACACACAAGAACACAAGATATAAGGTGGAAACCCAATGTGGGTGAAAACCACCTGCTGCAATCGTCTCTATCTTATTTTTAAATTAGAAACTTCTTTTTACAATTTTTGTATTGGTGCAGTCTTATACCAGTATGCAGGCTTCTACCTGCAGAAGGCTACAACCTTCTCTCGTTCTCTAGCTTCTCCTAGAAGGGAGCTACAACCCCCTAGCTCTTGTACTAGCTAAAATGTTTAGTAGTACGTAGGTGCCGGCCTACAGAAGGCTCCAACCTTCTCTTTTCTTCCAGGGACCACATTTCATAAATTTTCAGACTGGATCCATCAAAAGCATCATTCAATCATCTGCATCAACCAATCTCCTTTTGCACCAACCAAAACTGAATCAACCAATCACTTTGACAAATCTTCAGAATGTTGTAACCAGAACCCAAGCTAGAACCCAGAACACTGCAACAGCAAACAGAAGTAGCTAAAATATATTTTGTGAGATATACGCTACTGTGTATACACACTTTTCTCAAGGTGAACCTGCGTACAGATCTGCAAATCAAATTTAAGATGTATACGTTGTTTTGATATGCCGAACAAGCATGTATATGTGTCTTTTCTAAAGTGAACCTGCATACAGATTTCACTTCAAGCCTTAAGATCTTGACCCATCATTAGATCTTATCCTTCATTAAGCGCTAAGGTTCATCCTTGGTTCAGATCTAGCTATGCACCACAACCCAATATATTGTATATTAGATCTTGCTTTTCATCAGATATTCAATTCATGCGTGCCTTTCCTAATGATCTTCTCCTCCTTTTATAGTCTTAGGCCTTACTCAATACCTTGGACCAAAGCCACTTATAACCAATACCTTGGACCGAATATCTGGGGTCAACACTTCGGACAGGATACCTTGGACCAATACCATGGATCAAAACTAAATTTTCCAACATGTACGCACCTTTCCTTCCGTGAAAGTGTGTGTGTACGCCATACGCGCCTTTTGGTCTGCAAACCCGCGTGTACACGTGGCTTGGTCAATGGGGAATCTGCATATACCTCTATTTCTTCATTCTGTGAGTTTAAACTGTCATCTGTCATCTCAGTGAGTTGCCATCAAGGACAAAACCTATGTCATAGTGCCAAATCTGTGTCATAATGCCAACATGGAGCAACTTTTGCAATTAGAGAACACACTGCCAACATTCACAGTGCATTAATACTTGACACTAATAATGGATATGATTTTATTGATTGAGTGCTATTATGAACTATCCTTGTCAATCTTAAAACCCTTGCCCATTGATGTCAAAGGGGGAGGTAACAAAGGTTTTTTTTTTTTATATTTATTTTTTTTGGAGATAGAGGTATAAAAAAATGTATTCCTGGACAAGCAAGATAAAGAATTGTTGTGTTGCAATCAATGCCAAAGGGGGAGAATGTTGGTAATATTGGCATTGATGTCATTGATCACATTGGTGATAATTTATGTTGAATGTGAAGTGCACATGAATGTTGAATGTTGAATTGGTGATAATTTATGCTTGAATGCAAAAGGCTGAAAGTGATGTGAAGTGCAAAGGCTATGATAATCAATGTGAAGGTTGAACATTATCAAATGGAACATAAAATATTGAGGCACAAGCTGAAAAATATATGCTTTCATTAAATAGAAAAATGTATGATACAAGATAATACACATTTGATTTGTCTCTTGTAATCATTACTGGTTGAGTTGTTTTATTCCAACTCTATTTTATATTACAATTTTTTCTAGAACTGAAAATGAAGAGACAAGCTTGTGAACAATTTTAGAAGACCAAGAGACAATGCCTCATTTCATATTCCTGCAAAGAATACAAACAACCAATAAGGCTTTCTTATAAAATATACATTGTTGAATGGAAAGAGAACTTTTGAAGTGAGCAGTATGTATGAGAAAGTTGATGAGTTACAATATAAGAGGCACATAGTTGAAAATGAGAAGCAGTAAAGGCTTACAGTAGACTTGACAAGTGAATTGTATATCAGGTAACCACCACTTTTGACTTGATATTGTGATTGAGAAATTGTTGTCCCTTTCTATATTGTAGGTTGTAGCCTAGTGAGGTAGGACCCTCCTGTGGTTGTAGTTGCAGAAAATTTGTGGGAGTTGGAGCTTCCTTTGAGGTAGGAGCCTGCCTATAAAAATATAATGTAATAAGGAGTAGTAGCTTCCCTTTACATCACTTTCAAGGTAAAATTTGTGGTTTTCTCCATTGAGAGTTTCCACTTATATCTGGTGTCTTCATATGTTGGTTCTTGAATGTTATGTGAATGTTCTTGAATTATTGATAAGTATATCTGCAAATTTCTCTGTTTGACACCTGCAAAACGAGTCTAATAATAATGGAGCATATACATAAACTATTAGCTACATAAAAAGAAAATCAAGTTGAGGAAAAAATAAATTTTTAAATTAATGATTCGCGCGCACCCACCCCCAATAATTTCCAAACATATATATCAGGTACTCCCTTGCAAAATCACTTCAAACAATCTCTGCATAATACATTGTTGAAAGATGTTGTGCCAAACTAAACACACAAATCAATCATTCCAGCTAGAGAAAATTTTAGGGGTGAAATTTCATAAATGGGCTATTTTTTAGACATTTTCTGAAAAAATATATTGGCCAATTTGGTGAAAAATTCACCTATTTTTTACATATATATGATTAAATGGATGTTATTCTCCAAACATTTACCAATTTTAATAGTAAATTACATGTTTCTTATTGAATATTCGCTTATATTCTATACATATGATTTTTCAAATGAGAATAGTTGCCTATAATACTATATATAGGAAAATATTTGAATCCTTACAAAATACCTTGAAATTTCCAGCTCACTACAAAAATAATTGCTTGTCGGAACCAATCAGTCTCCATCCAAATCTCACTATCTATCTTCTCATCAAATGAGCATTAGGTTGAAGCCAAGAGAGTCTAGATCGATCTCACCAAAAGGCATTGTCTTCTTCTCATCAAATGAGCATTAGGATGAAGCCAAGAGAGATCATATCAATCTCGCCAGAAGGCAGTTTCTTCTTCTCATCAAGTGAGCATTAGGTTGAATCCAAGAGAGATCAGATTGATCTCACCAAAAGGCATTGTCTTCTTTTCATCAAGATACTAGATCAATCTCACTAGAGTCTTGTCAATCACACCCTGATATATCCCAAAACAAAGGAGATATGAAGCCTTAGAATGATTATCCTTGAGAGCTGCCTCAACCTGTGCCAAACCATAAAGAAAAGAAAATAAAATTCCAAAGAACAAGTCAAGCTAAATTTATCTCACAAGTGCATATACAATGTCTCTTAGAATTTTGAATTTATAGATTTGAAGGGTTGTCTCAAACAAGAAAAACCACGGGCTCAAAGAATTGGTGCGATTGATAGTATTTGACTTTTGGACCAAAACCCAATTTTAAATATTTAATTTGGTCCAAAAAGAATTTTCCTGCAATTGTCAATGACCAATTCCTTTGGAACGTAACCAACTCATATGATTTTTTCTTTGATTTTATTATTTACTAATCATGACTTTAATGTCAAATATTTGATGGCCAAACCAACTCTACAACCACAATCTCATAATAAAATATTCCTTTATGAAAGAGATTTGGTCCCATAATGAATAATTTAACATAACCACCATTATTAAAATATTATCTACATTACTAGATTGGACCACTTCACATTGACTTGTAATATCCATAATCAATGACCAATCGAAACTGACCAAATGAATAATAGTCATTAATTGTAATGCCAAAATCCATAGAATATTGTTCCTGTGCAAATATTATTATCAATATAACTGTCTAGGTTGACATCAAGGACACCATATAGCCATAATGGCAACAATAGAAATTTTATTTTTGCTTAGACAAGTCACCGAACACTTCCCTAGGAAGAAAGCACCACCACTTGTGCTTTTATGATCATATACACTTCCATCCCAATCAACCTTTTTGTATGTAGTGATTTTTATTTTTTATTTTTTCCATTTGGATACCATAGGCCATAGTCCATTATGGCTAGAAATCCTCTTGTAAAATAAGAGATGATTTTGTTTCGAGGCTGATTGGTACCTTGCAACTACACCAATAGCTTGCATAATGTTTGGACTTGAGGCTGTTAGGTACAACAGGATGCTAATCATTGATCTAAACATTGTTCGATTTACCTCTAGTGACTCATCATCTTTCCTGAGTTTACATCTAGTGACGATAGGATTATTGACAAGGAAACACTCTTCCATCCCAAAATTCTTTAACATTTCTTTGAGGAACTTGTCTTGAGAAATAAATTTACTTTTTTCTATTCGAGTAATATGTAAGCCAAGGAAAAATGAGTGTTCCCCAAGCATAGACATCTCAAATTTAGCTTGCATATCAGCTGCAAATTTTTGGCGAAGTAAATTTGCATCACTACCAAAAAAGATGTGTTGTGAAGGAAAATCCCCTCTGCGGACATAGGCGACATCTTTAATCTAATGAGTGGGTCTAGCAAAAAACTAAACGAACTAGCATACACTTTCCTAGATTATGTTTAAAAAATACAGAGAGAGAGTGACCTACCTCGCTTTGATGCTAATCGCTCAATCCTTTGGACATGACTTTGGTTCCTTCTCTTCCAGGCTTGCTCCTTACTTGTTCTTCACGTTTGAGTACCTGCAAGAAAGATCAAAGAGAAATACAAGGTACACGAGCATATATGGCATACATCAAACATAAAATGCTTAATATATCAAGGAGTATTAAGCTAAAAGCATAAAAAATTACATCCTTATGGAAAGTGAACATCAGACGTATATATTAATAAGCTAAAAAGGGAAGCATACAACCTATGCCTTGATGTTGGAGACCTCCTTTTGGTGGATGTACAAGTCCAAGCAAAGACTCTTCAAGCACTCCTTCTCCAAGTTAGAATGGGTAGCATTTAGGCATAATCTCAGTATAAGAATGCAGGCAATCAATGACCAACCATTTGGGGATGGAAGGGAGTTGATTTATAGGAAGGGAGAGGGAGTTAGAGATCCACAAAAGAGGGAGGAAGGTTTGCATCTCAATGGGAAGGCCCATAATGATAAGATCAAGAGCTCAAAATGGGAGATCTCAGCCATATCTACAACAACCAATATCCAAATTGTTATTCTCGAAGTTTCTAGCATACGAATCTTCTGCCCCATTTTGGAAAAACCTTTCGAAGAGGTTCATCACGGGTTTTCATATCAAAACTTGTGCTGGTAGTGCTAGGGTAAATCAGTGCAACCTGCCATTAACACGGGCAGGCAATGGAGCGAAGAGCGTTGGCACTAGAAATTAGGGTTTTAGCTAAAATTCTTTAGAGTTGACTCAGGGCAGTTTTCCTTTGATTTTTTAGGGATGTTTTTGTATGTGTATCATGATGGATATACTTCACAGTTGCCAACATTTTGGCACTTCGGGATATGGAATAGGAAGTGAATAGGAGGTGTGACAAAATGCTGTGTAACAGATGCCCCTTTAAGCATGAAGGCAGAATAGGGAGTGATGGCTGAGATGCTTTACAAGCCATGGAAAGGAACATAACAACATCATTAGGAGACCTGCAAATTAAGCATATACATATACATATATGACATCTCTGATAAACATGCCTAGTGATACATGAATAGGCATATAATGATATTTGAATCCATGGTATGGACACAACCATACAAACAAAAGGGATTATGTATATGGATCCATGGTATGGTCACAGCCATATAACTAAAGAGGATCATATATATGGACCCACAGTATGGTTGTAGCCATCCGTACATAGGAAAACATGTGTACAATCATGAATAACTCATAACTCCACGCAACCTGGATTTTATCAGATAGAATCCAGGGTCTTGTGCTCCGTGTCGACTCGATCAATGTATGAATTCTAACATGTGAATAGATGTGTCAAAGTCGAACATGATAGAAAAACACCTGATTACCGGTCAATGATGTAAACCGTTAACAAGAATGAGATAAACCACCAATAATGAAAATAGCTCTCAAGGTACAATCAACACAATCCATGAATGTGAATAATGAAGCTGAAGTCGAACACCCATGGCATCATCCAATCAAAGGTCAATGATGTAAACCTGTCATTGAATGCGAAGAACTTGCCATTGATGCATGCAAGCTCTAAGGTACTAGAAGGGAGTTTCTAGATCATCTTCCCAGATAATGAGCTGATGTCGATAGGAAGTGATCTATCGAAGGAGGGCCATAATGAATCCCACATCATTGACATGAAACAAAGGATGTGGTAGAGTAGATAAGTGTAATCCAGGATTGTGGCAGAAAGTCAAACAATGTATAAGCGGTAAATAACTGTAGATAGGATTTCTCCTGAACATATCGACGACATGACTCTAGAGTTTGGAAACATTTGACTCAACATAGGATCAAAGGTCTGGATGATGAAGTGGTATAATTAGATGAAAGGAAAAATGGATTTCCTAAACCCAGGAAGGGAAGTGACTAAGTTAGGATGTCCCAAACGGGACATGAGCAATAGATGAGTGTCATGTTCAAGAGAGGCATGCTACCTTTATGAAATACAAGAGATGATCACTTTCACTTTTTCCCCCACCATTTCTAGTGAGTACCCCATTATTTTTTATCGAAAGCTTGAAGGGGATAGCATATGCTTGCCATATAAGTTCATCCTTCGGATGAATTCATCCTAGTAAGTTTTATGAGCCCTAGGAAGGAGAAAATCGATCTTGTCATGGTGACAAGTCCTGCACCGTTTACTTTTTACAAGTCTGATAGAGGGGAAACTCAACATATTTTTCATGTTTAGAGAGTTTGAAAAAGAAGTGGAAAAGAAAATTCCAAAGGTCCCTTTTTGTAAATCGCCCCTTGAACCTGAAAAGGTATAAAACAATATCCAAGAGAACCTCTTAGTCATGTTTGACTAAGGTATTCCTTTTTCGTATAACAATCTATCTCAATCCAGAAAAGAGTTAAACTTATACTAAGTAGACGTCATCTCATTTACTTTAACGAGTTCAAAACGACAAGTACTCGGCAATATTTTCATTTTTCGAGAGTCAGAAAAGAGCTTAAAGATGACTCTAGGGGGTCATTTTTTCGTTTATTTTTTACGAGTCTGAAAAAATGATAAAATAAAACTCGTTGAATCAGTCAAAATAAATTACCGTCACTAAGTATAATGACCTGTCACTGCACAAGTGAACACACATTACCAATTTTTGAGGAAAAATATTTAAAGATAAGTGAAAAGGCCATAATTTTGGTAAAAATATCATTTGAGACATAAAAACTTGAAAAAACAAAATATTTTTACCATTTTACCAAATTGTAACTTGGAGAGAAAATTTACCCTATTTTACCTCAAACTTTAGGCGAGGAGTACGATCAACCTAGGACACCATTTGCCGAGCCGTCTGCTGCAAGTAAGAGATTTCTCTCTTCCCTTCATTTTGGTTGCTATTTCATGCATTTTTATCCATATATTAGGTTGCTAGGAGGACTTTTAAAAATTTTAGGTCGAGGGTGATCAACGCGAGTTTCACCCATTGGACCTGTGCTAATCACCCTGTGGTCAATTGTGCTAGCGCACTGGCAGTGCATGAAAATTCACACAGTCACGTTGGCACAAAGGTAAACATTTCTTGGTGAAATCCTCTATGCTTAATGGTTTTTCTTGAATTTTATCTCCATGGAAGCTCATGAAATGTTTTTTTATTGATTTTCCATAGGATAATCAGTCCAAAATGGTGATTGAATGGAAGGAATGAGAACATGAAGATGAAGACCATCAAGCAACTCAAGATCCGATTTGCATTGCTGCTCTTCGAGACTGTGGGCTACTGAAATTCTTCAGGATTCCTGGGATTAGGACCCAGCTTGAGTTGTTACACCATCTAGTCATCCGGTGGGATGTAAATCGCCAAATTTTCGTTATCGGAGATCAGGAGCTTGAGATAGATATCTCAGACATATACTTCATCACTAGGTTATCTAGGAGGGCAGAACAGATTCAGCTATCTGGTTCTTGTGTTGTTGGGGAGAGCAAAGACACATTGATTGCCAGACACTGCCCAAGTTCCTGAAAGACCAAAAGTGGGAAGATCAATATAAAAATGATCACAATTCTCCCTTTGAGAACTATCTTGCATATTATGGCTCTAATTGTTGGAGCCCAAGTGTTTCATGAGGCAACGGAATCTACTTTCTAGTATGCAATTAACTCTTTGAACCCCACGATTTTTAAATGGTGTGAGGGTTTGTTGGTCAATATGAAAGACCAACTAACAAGTGCAAAATAGGAAAACTGAAACAATTGGGTATGGTTCCATTTTGACGACGCTCTTTTTGGAAAATGTGCCATTTTTTCATTATCAGTGGATAGAGATGGAAGTCCCAGCACCCAGAGATCCATGATTACTTAAATGGGGTGAGTTGATTCCTCGATATGGAGGTGGCCAACATATGTCATTCCCTCCGACATTATTCAAATGGTTGTGTCAAAAACTAATCATGGTTGATGATTGGGCATATGAAGATATTGATTTCTGAGGATATTAGAATATTCCACTTCCGCGAGGTGCACAGTGTACTGATGCAGGTAAAAACTATTTTTAAAGTTTTTGAAGTTTTTATTTTTTGGTATTTGTACTGAGATTTAACTTATGATGATTTGTAGATGTGGGACTAGAGAGACCTCCAAGGGTCTCTCCGATAGCCAGACGAGTGGCACACTAGATTGAGGAGGCTCTTTATGAGGAGGGTGTAGATCCGATTGTTGAGGTAGAGTGTAACCTGGAAGCTTTAACCAGGGGATTCCAGAGTATGACTTGATAGATGATGTGCCACTTCAGTACCAAAGACACACTGTAGGGGTTTATGCCAAACTGTGTTGGTTGTTGAGACAAATTATTAGGGATATTTTGTGCTACCATGAGAACCATGTGGGTGGATAGCCAACTCTAGTTTACTTTCTACACTTATGTAGGTTTATGAAGCCATGTGTCTCAGAACACAGATTTTGTCATTTTGATGTAGCAAACTCTTTTGCAAACACTCTTTGTATATATATACATGTTTTCCTATTCACCATGTCTATTATGTGATGTTTTATGATTTACATGTTTCATAAATGTCTATCTAACACATAGCTAGCCAATGCATCTGTTAATGTGTTCATGTGTCTCAGAATGTGATGATAAATAGTAAAATCAAAGTTTCATTCCAAGAGATCAACACACAAATACATTCTCAAAATTTGAGGGTTCCCAACTGAATATTGTCTATTAAGTTGTAGTACAATGAGCTGTGAATCAAGATTCACGATTAACTCTCTAATGCCAAGAGAAATAGATTTTGAAAAAAGTTTGATGACTGCACTATATTCAACAATGTTATTAGTCGTACGACCTTGTAAATTCACTAACTCACCATTAGGGTCATATATTGCCCATGCAATAGAAGATAGATTCCGTGTACTACGACAAGCATCATTAGCAAAACTGATGTAAGGGTTGGGTGACATCTGTAAATCAAGTAGAGCATGAGGTAAGCAGAGGAAAACCCGCTTGCTAAAGAAAAATAACACACCAAAACCACATTGCACACTAATGTACAAAAGTATTTACACAAAAAATCACACATAATACTTCTTTAAAGGTAAAGCTCATTTCGAGGCTCAACCAAAGAATGTCCTTCATAATCAACTAACTCATAGGCATCTTTTTGTGAAACTTGTTTAACAATGTAAGGCCCATGCCACATTGGTTCAAATTTCCCAGCTCCCAATTTGTCATTGGCTTGATCATATAACAAGACCAAGCCACCCTCAACAAAAATACGAGGAGAAACAATTCTATCATATTGAGCCTTAACTCATTTCTTCTGGGCTTCAATTACTAATGCAACAATACAATGAGTTTCATCGAGCCTTTCGAGGTAAAGTAAACGTTCCTCCTCATGTGAGGTATCAGGGAGTAATTCGAAAACTAGTTTCAGTGAAGGAATTTCACACTAAATCGGAAGAGTTTCCTCTAGACCATACACCAGTGGAAAGGGTGTGAATCCATTGGTGGTCTTAGCTGCTATTCAGTAAGCCTATAGAGCTAAAAACAACATGAGATGTCAATTTTGTTTATGCATCCTAATGGTGCATTGAAGCATGGTAACCAAGACTTTGTTGATTGCCTCAACTTGGCCATTAGCCAATGGACAATAAGGAGTTGAGTTGTTGTGACACAAACCCAACTGAGCAGTAAGTTTTGCCATCATGTAATGTCAGAAATGAGAGCCATGATTAGTGACGATGTATTAAGGGACACCAAATCGAGCTATGACATGGTTTAAAAGAAATTGAGTGACAATGTTACTGTCAGCAACATATGTGGGCATCACCTTGGCCCATTTAGTGAAATAATCACTGAAGATGATGATATAACCATGCCCCTGATCGAGAGAGGGTTACATGTCATGAAATCAATACTCCATTTAGAAAAGGGGCCAACGGTAACAATTGGGTGTAAGCGTGTGGGTGGGGCGCGCTTTTTAGGGTTATAAATCTAGCAGGCATGCCATTTTTGGACTGCTAAAATGCAATATTTAAAGATCGAAGGCCAAAAATAACTACACAAAGGATTTTCTAAGTAGTAGCATATCCTGACATATGACTACCACAAGCCCCAGAGTGACAGTCATTTAGGACTCTCTCAACTTCTTCAAGTGTCAAACATGTAAAAAGGATATAATCGATACCAACATGGTACAAAGTATCACCAATAATCTGATAGGGTTAGGACTGATGTCGAATGCGACGACGTTCATAATTGGAAAAATCTGATTGAAAAGTTTTGGTTTGGAGATAAACAATGATATCCCTATACCATGGGTCAAGAGTGCTGATGAGAAAGAGAGTTTCGTCAGGAATTATCTCATCAGAAGCTGTAGATGTGGTCGCAGAGGGAAGGTCACAAATTAACTCGATGAAAACCAGTGATTTCTTTGATTTGGCTATAGCAAATTCAAAATCAAATTCTTGAAGGATAACAATTCACTTAGAATACTTCCCCCTAACCAACTAACGAGTCATAATGTATGTCATGGGGTTGCAGTCAGAAATCATAGTGGTTTTCCATTAGAGAATATAGTGTCGAAAGCGTTGAACAACGTGAACATCTGCTAAAGCCATTTTCTCGACATGGGCATATCGAGTTTTGGTGTCAGTAACATTTTGGCTTAAGTATTAAATCACATGTTTGTTTCCATCATCATCGTCTTGAATGAGTACCATGGCAATAGTACTATCGGTTGCGTTCAAGTACAAGAAGTAATCGCGGTGGTAATTGGGGGGATGCAACAAAGAAGCACTAATGAGGGTGTTCTTTAATGCATCGAAAGATCTTTGAGCTATTTCATCCCAAATAAATGGGATCCCTTTCTTGAGAAAACAAGTAAATCCCTTGGTAAGTTCAGAATAATTGGGTGCAAAATGGCAAAGGAAATTATCTTTCCCTTGTAATCTCTGCAACTGGTGTAAAGATGATGGAGGGGGTAAATTCACAATGGCTTCTACTTTGATAGGGTCAATCCGGATGCCTTATTTAGATACTGTTAGCATTCTAGGAAACTCTCCTAGGTTGCAGATCGGAGATGCCTGGTAACATATAATCTTCAATGTTGTTCTCTGAACTATTGGAATAAATGATGGTTTGGATCAAGTTAGATAACCATTTCATATCTTTTTTCACTCAATGCATGCATGAACACTCTCACCAATACAAGGCTTTAGACCACTAATGCTAAATAAGTTATAAATTCAATGGATAGATGGAGAATACTGACAGTACCAGCAGATTGCATACATGAACATATATGAATGGCTAGCTACAGGCAGCAAATGAGCTTACTGACTATACTAGCATATGCATATATATTAACACATATAAATGGCTACTACAGGTAGTAAAGAAGCTTGCAAATCTAATATATCAAAGCAGAGATAATATGACAGTTAGCTAGCCTTAAACACAAAGAAAACCTGAACAAATTGTTCAAGTGCAAGCATAGAAAAGCGAAGAGATTGGACATTGAACATATAATGGCAAAAGAAGCTTATATTGCTAGAATGAAGATGAGAAGCTTGAAGGAATAGAGGAGGAATAATCTCCAAAAGTTGAACCCCTATTACATTTAGCTTTCAGCTATTTATAGCCTGTTTACAATGCTCCTGAGCTCTCTAGAAGGCTTAGAGTCTTAATCTATCCCCTTTGTCTTCTTAACTGTTTGATTCCCTGAAGACAAGCATGGCTTGGAGGTTTTTCCTTCTTCTGACAAAGGAATAACAACTTTTAGATATTTTGGTTGCGCTGGAAGGGCTGTTGATGCTCCATGATTAGTTGTTGCTGTGGCTATGTCACGCTGTCTATGCTACCTGATCGATTCTGTTTAGGGCTAGCTGTGCTTGCTCCATGACTGATTTTGTTAGGGCAGGCTATGCTACTAAGGAAGAGCTATTAGGCCTCTATTTTCCCTTTATATATTTAGAACGACTATTCTTTCTGTTAAACACAGAAAAACAGAGCAACCTTGTGAAAATCCCACCCATTTCTGTCCTTTTCAGACTTAAAAAATCATTAGATATGGCTTATCAATCTCCCAGGTCCGCCCTTGTTGCCATCGCAAGTCGCATTCGTCTGCTCCATGTCTGTTTTCCTTTAAATAGTGAAATATGTGAAAACACTGAAAAATGTGTAAAAAATGCTTTGGGAGGACTTCAAATTTCATATATTCCACTTCTCGGACCCTTTCAGGTCCGGGCTTCATCGCTATCGGCACTGCCAGGCTTCCTTTGTATTTCGTTAAAGTAACGAAAATACGATAAAAAACATTGAAAAATGCTTGGGCGTGGATCTCAAAATCTATGAATTCCCGACTATAATTCCGCCGGGTTCGGTTATTGCATCGCACATACGCCTGTGCATAGGCCCCGCCTTATGGTATAGTGCCTATGTGATATAGCGATGTGACCCCATCGCAATTTCCGATCACTCAATGCCCGGGCCTTATATATATATATATATATATCACCGCATATGTTCCCCATCGATGCTACCCACCGATTCGATCATTAGCGATTGTTGAACAACGGTGTCATGTGCCCACCTGTAAACTGTCCCCTCTGCTTGGCGGATTGTGATTAGCCGCCTAGATCTGGGCCGTTGATCGGCCATATCTAACGGTGGCTGTTCCTTCTCTGTTTAAGCCTGTGTTTGTGGGTTTTTCACTGATTTTTAAGCATTCTAGCCTTCCAATGGTGATTTTCAGCCCTTCCAAGGGCTTTCCTCCTTTTCTTTTTTCGATCGATGGATGATCTTTGAGCACTTTTGAAGACTTAGAGGGTGCTTTGGAGCATATTTGGATCCAATTTTGGGCCTTTTGTGTTAGAAAATTATATATTACAGAGAAATGGAACACATGAAATATTGCAGAAATATAAACACAGAAAACGCATAAAACAAGAGAGACACAGATATACGTGGTTCACCCAGTTTCGACTACGTCCATGGAGAAACAACCAGTCCTTCCTTTTATATTATCCAGCAAACTGAAGAGATACAACCTACAACAGATCCGCTGTAACACCCTCTTCGCTCTCAATCTCGTCTCTCTTCCTCACTTAGAATACAGATATATATAGACGCAATACAATTCCCTCATATATAGTGAGGGGTTGCCTTCTAGGGAAAAAACCCTAAAATAACCATAACTTCTACTGTCAGATCATCCGCCTAATGAATGGCCCAGATTGACTAGAAATTACTAGACTTTTACAAGGCGATTTTACATCTATTTTTAGCTTCAGGGGTGCTGCCCTCGAACCCCCGCCGGGGGACCGCTGGCCCCCAGACCCCCCAGCCAAGGGGGATTAGCCCCTCCGGACCCCCGCAGGGGGGACAAGTCCCCCCCCACACCTCCCCGCATGGAGGGGTGTATAGTCTTCCTGGGGTATACATCCGGCTAAAACCTTTGAATAAAGAAGATAATCAAGCTCCACACCCAACAATCTCCCACTTGGAGATTGATTATAGCAACTCCACTGCTGCTTCATTTGCTAGAAAATGACTCCACTTTGGACCTGGTTGTTTCTCATCTTCTTCATCATACTTGAAGACCAATTGAAACTGAGCAGATTCTCAGTTTCTCCCTGGTTACAACTTTTGTTAGCATATCTGCAAGATTCTGGCTAGTGTGTATCTTTTCCAGCTTCAACTGTCCATATTCCAATGCTGACCGTATGAAATGGTACTTGAGCTGTATATGTTTAGTCTTGGAATGAAATGCAGAGTTCTTTGCAAGATGTATGGCACTCTGGCTGTCACTGTATAACCTGCCCAACTCCTGCTTCTTACCCAATTCATCCAGAAACCTTTGTAACCAAATCATTTCTTTACTAGCCTCTGTAGCAGCAACATACTCTGCTTCTATTGTTGAAAGTGCAACAACACTTTGGATTTTTGAAACCCAACTGACAACTGTTCCACCTACAGTAAATACATATCCTGTAGTACTCCTCCTGTTATCTCTGTCACCTGCCATATTTGCATCAACATATCCTTGTAGAGCAATGTTTGAACCACCAAAGCATAATGCTTGATTTGTGGTACCTCTCAAATACCTGAGAATCCACTTCACTGCCATCCAATTTTCTTTTCCTAGATTGTTCATGTACTTGCTTACAACTCCCACTGCATGTGCAATATCATGCCTTGTGCAGACCATTGCATACATTAAGATTCCAACTGCTGATGCATATGGAACTTTAGACATATGAGCCATTTCTTTCTGAGTCTTGGGACACGCCTCTTTACTTAATTTGAAATGGCTAGCCAAAGTTATACCAACCGGTTTTACATTCTGCATATTAAACCTTTTCAACACCTTTTCTATGTACTCACTTTGAGACAATGTTAATTTGCGATTCTTCCTGTCTCTAGTTATTCTCATACCAAGGATTTGTTTTGCAGCACCCAAATCCTTCATTGCAAATGAGTTTGCCAATTTTATTTTGAGCACATTTATCTCCTGCATGTTAGAACCTGCAACAAGCATGTCATCTACATACAATAACAATATAATATAGCTGCCATCATTTTTCCTTTTGAGATAAACACAATGATCAGAGTGACACCTAGTATAACCTTGTTCAGACATAAACCTGTCAAACTTTAGATACCACTGCCTTGGAGCTTGTTTTAAGCCATACAAGCTCTTCTTCAACCTGCACACTAGTTTCTCCTTCCCTTTTACCTCATATCCTTGTGGCTGCTGCATATATATCTCTTCCTCCAAATCCCACGGAGAAAGGCTGTCTTTACATCTAACTACTCAAGATGTAAATCTTTAGCAACTACTAGACTTAAAATAGTTCTGATTGAAGTCATTTTCACAATAGGAGAAAATATCTCATCAAATTCTATACCCTTTTTCTATGCAAACCCTTTCACCACAAGTCCAGCTTTATACCTATGTTTTCCTCCATCTTCTTCCTTCAGCTTGTAAACCCATTTATTCTGAAATGCTGTTTTACCTATAGGCAACCTGACTAAGTCCCAAGTCTGGTTATGTGCTAAGGAGTCCATCTCTTCTTTCATGGCTTACTCCCACTTCTTCCTGGTTTCTATCTGCACTGCTTCTTCATAACATTCTGGTTCACTAGAATCAGTCAACAATACATAATATAATGAAGGAGAGTATTGTTCAGGGGGTCTACTTATCATGGTAGATCTTCTAACACCACTTTCAGGTGTTTAAAGTGCTTGTTGCTATTGTGGTTGTTGTTATGGCTGTTGACAATTATGATTTTCAGGCACCATCACTTTTCTTGTGATATCGTCAAGCACTGTGTATTCTCTATTTTCTTTTTCTTGTTTCTTTTCCTGCAACTAATTCTTATACAAGACCTTTTCATTGAATATTACATCTCTGCTCCTAATGATTTTTTGATTTTCATAATCGTATAAGCGATAACCAAAATCATTAACACCATATCCAATAAAGGTACATTTCTTTGATTTTGCCTCAAGCCTTGTTCTATTTTCTTTGTTAATGTGGACAAAGGCTTCACAACCAAAAGTCTTCAAAAATGAGTAGTTTACCTTTCTACCTGTCCATGCCTCCTCAAGAATACCACCATCCAAGGAACTTAAAGGCCCTCTGTATATTAGATAAACAGTAGTGTCTACAGCATCTGCCTAAAATTGTAAAGGCAATCCTGCATGCAATCTCATGCACTTTGCACGCTCCATGATTGTCCTATTCATCCTTTCTGACACACCATTTTCTTGTGGTGTTCCTGGAACTGTTTTCTCTCTGCGAATTCCATTCTCTGAACAATACCTATCAAACTCTTTGCTTCAGTATTCACATCCATTATCTAATCTGAGACACTTCAACCTTTTCCCTGTCTCATTTTCAACCAAAGCTTTCCATTTCTTGAAAGTATCAAATACATCAGATTTATTTCGAATACAATAAATCTAGGTTTTTCTGGTTGGATCATCAATAAAAGTGACATAATAACGAGAGCCACCAAGAGATGATACCTGAGCAGGTCCCCATACATCTATATGCACAAGCTCTAATTTTTTTCTCTTCTTTTCTTTCCCAACTCTAAGGAATCTGACTCTCTTCTGTTTTCCATAAACACAATTCTCACAGAATTTTAAATCAACATGCTTCAAACCTGGTAACAAATTTCTTGAGTGAAGAATCTGCATCCCCTTCTCACTCATGTGCCCGAGCCTATGATGCCACAATGCCGTATCTTCTCCTATAGAGGTTAAAGCATTAACATAATTAGAAATACCATTGCATAAATATAATGTACCAACCTTTTCTCCTTTCTCTATTACCAGGGATCCTTTAGTGACCTTCTAAGTTTTATCTGTGAAAGTAGTTATGCAACCTTCACCTCCCAACTGCCCTGTTGAAATCATATTTTTCTTCAGATCTGGAACATGCCTTACCTTCTTCAATAGCCACTGATTTCCATTTTGCTGTTTTATGAAAACTGTACCCATTCCAACGATTTTACAGGGTTTATCATCACCCAATCGAACTTGTCCAAAATCTCCTTGAACATAATCATGAAAATGTTTCTTATCAGGTGTGGCATGGAATGAGGCCCCTGAATCTATCACCCGGGCATCAATAATATTTTCTAATGAAAGAATCAAAGCATCTTGCAACACATCACCTGTTACATTCGCTTCATGATTAGTTTCTTGCTACGCATCTCCTTCTTTTCCCTTCCCAGACTTGCAGTCTTTCTTCAGGTGTCCTTTCTTCTCACATTCCAGCACACTATCCCTGATCTGGACTTGGATATGCCTTTTCTTGACTTACTGCGATATCTTTGGCTCTTTCGTCTTTCTATTTTTCTCCCCCTAGTCTCTGCAGTCAAAGCATTACCTGATGTCTCACCGGATCTTTTCCGTCGCATTTCATCGCTAAGGAGTGCACTGAAAACATCATCAAACTTTAAAGTACTAGATCCAGAGACATAGTTACTAATGGCCATAACTAAACCATTCCAACTTTCTGGCAATGAGCACAGAAATAACAAAGCCCTAACTTCATCATCAAAATTTACCCCTACAGAACTTAACTGACTTGTAGCTGTATTAAACTCATTTAAATGATCTGCAACAAATCCACCTTCTAACATCTTCATATTAAATAAACGCTTCATAAGAAATACCTTATTTGAGGCCGAGGGTTTTTCATATGGTTTGGCCAATGCCAACATTAAACCCTATGTTGTCGTTTCCTTTGAAATATTAAATGCTACCGACGCCGCTAGGCATATCCGTATTGTTCCAAGTGCCTTTCTGTCCAAAATATCCCATTCTGTGTCTGTCATACTCGTCGGCTTCTTTATCTTTTTGCTCAATGGTAGGTATAGATCTCTCTGATACAGATAATCTTCCATTTGCATCTTCCATAGCTGGTAGTTTTGGCCGTTGAATTTTTTGACCCTAAACCTACCATCTTCTGCCATTGTTTCCACTCGAACCAGGGACCCTTCTCTCCTGCGAGTTTATCAGCCAGATAGACCTTCTTCTCTGATACCATTTGTTAGAAAATTATATGTTAGGAAGCAATGGAACACATAAAATATTGCAGAAATAAAAACACAGAAAACACATAAAACAAGAGAGACACAGATATACGTGGTTCACCCAGTTTGGGCTACGTCCATGGAGAAACAACCAGTCCTTCCTTTTATATTATCTAGTAAACTAAAGAGATACAACTACAATAGATCCACTGTAACACCCTCTTCGCTCTCAATCTCCTCTCTCTTCCTCACTCAGAATACAGATATATATTGATGCAATACAATTCCCTCATATATAGTGAGGGGTTGCTAGGGCAAAAAACCCTAAATTAACCATAAATTCTACCATCAGATCATCCACCTAATGAACGACCCAGATTGAATAGAAATTAATGGACTTTTACAAGGCAATTTTACATCTAGTTTTAGCTTTAGGGGCGCTGCCCTTGAACCCCCGCCGGGGGACCGTTGGCCCCCGGACCCCTGTCACACGGAATCAGTCAAGGGTGCGGACACAGCTGACCTTCCTAGAAGTCTAAGACATTCTAATGACAAACAAAACAAACTGGAGCTATCCTTCTCTAAACATACATTATGATATGAGAAATCAAGTGTTTCGTTCTTACCTTTGTCCAAACGCTGTTGTAGAAGTCCAAGCTTTGTTGATCTGGATGAGCTCTTCCCTTTCTCCAAAACCTGCAATCACCAACAGTCAAACAATTAAATAGCACCTGATTATAACATAAAACAAAGCATATTCAACACATAGACCAAGGAGTACATGAAATAACCCATTAACAACAAGTTATTGAGAAGAATGGACCAATTTGCATTAAAGGTAATCGAAAGGAACCATTACACCCTGAGCCTTGGTGTTGTGCAAGCTCCTTCCAGGGTCCACAAGAGTCTTCCTCTACTTTGACAAAGCTCACCCACTTCCAAATAGAATAAGTAAAGATGACAATCTCTCCTCACAAGTTTCTAAATGGGAGTCCTAATTCCTGCAGCATTTACCCTTAGAAATCTATAGCTTTCAACCTTCTTCCTTCTGGCTCAATGCCTCTTTTTATAGTGCTCAAGAGGAAGTTAATCAGGTCCACCATCAATGGGATAGTCCCCTCTTTGGATGGGATCACTCCCTTATTGATGGGATAAGTTCCTCTTTGATAGGAGTGCATGAACCATCTGGAGGCGCTCAATACACATCAAACAACCTTCTAGAAAGCTCTAGAAGTGACCACAAGTAAGTTTTTGAAGATAAAACTCGCGCATTTTAACCTTTTCAGAGGGACGCACCTGCCCCTTTAGATACAGAGCGTCCTTGGACGCAGACCTTATGAACAAAAGGTGCGTACCCGCAGGCAAGGCTTGAGAGAACCTGCGTACCCAGAGATAAACATATTTTATAAGGACTTTCTCTCTTTCTTGGAGTTTGACATGAATAGCTGAGGCATAAGACTTGCTCAAGAGGGTAGTATGACTGTTGATAGAGCCATACCGACTGTAAATAGCCATGGTGACATTTTTTAGTGTAACAACCCCCCAGCCGGGGGGGATTAGCCCCCCCGGACCCCCACGGGGGGGAAAAGTCCCCCCCGCACCTCCCTGCATGGAGGGGTGTACAGTTTTCCTAGGGTATACATCCGGCTGAAACCTTTGAATACAGAAGATAATCAGGCTCCACACCCAACATTTTGTCAGCGAAGCTAACAGATACAACAAACCTTAGGAGACGACCTAATTCGATGCAAAAGACACACTTATGTGGATTTAAGCGAATATTGTAGTGTCTACAATGAAGAAAAATCTCTCGAAGGTGGTCAGGATGGTCATGATGCTCAACAGAATGTGTTGGAAAGTCGTCAAGATACGGTTGAAAAGCATAAGACATTTCTTGTTGGAAGGTAGTGCCAACGTTTTTCAGACCAAAAGGCAGTCTTTTATAGGCAAAGGTTCCCCATGGATAGATAAAAGTAGTTTTGTGCTAATCGACGGGAAGAATGTTAATCTAGTTGTAGACAGAAAAACTGTCCATAAACAAAATCTCACTCTTGGCACACTGATCAATGACCTGGTCTATAAAAGGAGTTGGATAATTATCTTTCAGACATGCCCTGTTGATATCATGGTAATCAACACAAACACGAATAATCCCTTGTTTTTTAGTCACATGAACAATATTTGAGACCCAATCTGTCAATGGAATAGGGTAAATGAAACCAGCCATAAGAAGTTTTTCAACTTCTCCCTTTATAACAATTGCCTTTCTAGGGTGCACTGGTGAAGACACCGACGAATAGGCTTCACATTTGGATAAGTAGGTATTTCGTGCACAACTATACTCGGATCTATGTTAGGAATTTCTTCATATGACCAAGCAAAGACATCACAAAATTCCTTGAAAAGGGCAATGTAAATCTTGATCTCATATGGAGAACAAGAAACCTAGACATGGATGTTTTAGACAATTCCTATTTTAATAGAAATATCGATGGGCATTGTAGCAGTATTTTTCCCCATGTTTCCTTCAGAGAAAACTTCATGCACCAAAATAGGCGTTTGAAGTGGATGAGTTGGTTCATGGGAAACAAAGGTTTCTAAACACGATGAAATATCTCCAAGGCTTGGGAGGAACAAGGAACGATGATGGGAATCATTCTAGGGAGTTTCTTCAAGAGACATAACCTCGGTGATACTCTTGTGGATTGGAAATATCTTGTTCAAGGGATCCAAAGAATACCAAGAACCAAGCCAAGGGGATTGTTCTACTAGGCTAAGTGGAATAACATCGCCACAAGAATCAACTTGATCAGGATGAGGAATGATTCAAGGATCGTGTGAAATGGAGATCACGTTAATTAAAGCAACATTTGGAGGTGGGAGGGAAAAAGTTCCCATAAGAGTAAAGTCTTTAAAAAGACCCGCTCCAACACTCTCGTAAGGGATGTTAGTATTTCCCACACATGGCACATTTTCATTTGAAGAGCTAGAAGAGAAAAAGGCTAATTGATCAATGGTGACTATTTTCCCCTCACGAGGAAAATGGAGCACACGAAACAACACGGAAACCATGAAAAACATAGCATGGGTCCAACTCCAACCAAGTAGAAGGTTATAACTCAAGTTGGAATCAATGACTTCTACTTCTAGATTAACGATTTTCTCTTTCAACGTTATGGGAAATTTTGTTAGAATACCATATGGACGAGATCCTCTACCATCAAAGGCTTCTAAGGTGTTAGGAGACTAGTTGAGAGGTGGAGAGCCAATAACTTTCCAGCATGAGACAAACATGATACAGGTGGAAGTAACCTCATCAACAACAGTCATATGAATAATCTTCCTTTTGATAATGACTTGGATTAAAAAGGCAAGCTGATGTGGAAGACGTGGAACATGATTTTCTAGGTCAAAGGTAATCATAATTGAATTGGTAGGGTCAATTCCTCCTATATAGGATAGTAATGTTTTCCACTGCGATGGAAAACTCTGAGAACTTCCAAGGCAGACATTGCCAAAGGCGCTTGAGCTAAATCTTTGACGATATTATAATGTTGAGAAACTCGCGCATTCAGATTGTATGATGATTTCTGAAGGACACCCTTAGGGGTGGTCAGATAACAGAGTCATTACTAGGTCTCTCAATATGAAGAGGATCAGAATTGGGTGGAGTAGAAGTGGAAGGTGTACCCATAACTTCTTTCTCCACAACATATTTTGGAGGATTCATATAGTCTTTTGACCGAGTGACAATAGAAATAGGTGTCGTTCCACTAATATAAATGTGAGAGCCGGAAGATGTAGAAGATTGTGGTTGCTCTACCAATTGGGTTTGATGTGATGGAAAATGTTCTTTTAATATTGCTGGTGTCCCTTGGGTTCCTTTTAACAAATGATTGACTTCAGCATGACAAGGACAATCATTGGTATAGCGATCTTCATCACAAATGAGGTAAGGATATTTGGTCTTACGTTTAGACGCATCATCAGCAGATGATTTCAGAGGATCTTGTTTCTGGGTATCAAATTTGGCTTTTATTTTGCCCTTCTCTTTACCTTTTGAGGTTTTGTCTTCCACTGTAGATTGAACAACATTAACCTTTGAGGTTTTACTGGGATTTTGAGAGGAATTTGAAGGAGAATTGGATGCAGTAGTTGAAACATATTTCTACTTCGTACAAGCAGAAGAAGCTTTACTAGAGGTTTGAGTCACTGACCCAATAATACCGTCAATGGGTGGTGCCTCTGGAGGTTTAGAATATGAAGGATCAGTAGATGGTCTCGGAGCATCAGGCAAGAGATCATACAACATGCTAGATTGGGAATATACCAAATCAAGATATTAGGCACGGGCAATGACTTGCTCTTTGGTTACACAACCACCCATAGCTATGTCCTTAGAAATTTTATTAACGAATGATTTGGTAAGCCATTCACTTAAAAGTTTGTCAGGAATCTCAAACTTAATCAGACGATACTGACGTCTCCATTCATGGATGTGATAAAAAATGTGCATAACGATTGTCTGTTTCAAAGATGTAAGGAGATGGGTACCATTTTCATATTGAACTGGCAGCTGGAAATGAGTAAGGAAGGCCATTTCCAAAGTGTTGAAGTCTTGAAAGGCACCTCGAGGTAACTCAATGTACCATTTTGTGACAACACCCATCAAGGTTCATTGGAAAAGACGTAGACGAATGGAATCATCAACCCAAGAATTGGATGAACACCATAAATGGTAAGTCATAACGTGGGCCTGGGGGTCTTCTCTAGACTTTCCTTCGAATTTCAAACAATCACCAGGAATCTTAGTAGGAATCAGAGGCCAATACGATGAATGGAGTATTGGGTCATTTGTGAGCCTTGACACATCCGGTAGTTCCAATGTTGCTAGAAATGGAAATTGTGGATTGAAAGGCATGGAGGGCCTTTTATAAGGCCAAGTTTTTGGATTCCAACCTTGTTGGTATGGGTTTTTCTCCCAAAGTGGCAGTGACCATAAGGATTTTGATATTTCCCCCACTGAGAGATATTCTAACCATACAAGGGTGGAGTTTTTCCCCACAAAGGTGGGTTTTGAATAGGGTAAGGTTGATCTACTCACCCGTCATAGGCTATTGAGAACCATAAAGTGGATAAAGAACTTGCGAAGAGTATGGAATATAAGGTTTCTGCTACAACGGTTGACCCTAGTGGTAAAATTGTTGACCCTGCTACTGTAGGGGTTGACCTTGTTGCTCTAAGGGTTGGCCTTGTTGGTACAAGGGTTGGTTTTTCTGCTGCAAGGGTTGAACTTGTTGCTATAATGACTGTTGCTAAGGCCCTTGTTGCACATAAGGTCCTTCTTATAGATAAGGCAGTTGTTGTTGGAAAGTTCCTTGTGGAATTTCTTGGGTTCCATGTTGGTACTGATATGTTCCAATTTGAAATTGACCAGATGTCCCAAATGAGGGATTTGGACTAGATTGTATTTGGGGTCTTGCTTGTTGATTAAAAGGTGGATTTTGAGGCTGTTGTGAGCCATATGGAGGGTACGGTTGTTGGTAGGGTATCTGGGCTGAAAGAGGCTATTGATATGGGATTTGGCCTGATCCATATGGAAAATATGTTCCACTAGGATAAGGTAAACTTCCAACAATTTGACTAACTCTGGCAGCGTGAGTTTGAGATCCACTCACATAAGTTCCACCCGAAACAGGAGGTACATATGGAGGAGATGACTGTTTCCCTCCATGCAGTGGGATAGGTGGTGGCACATATTGTCCACTGAATGGAGGACTTGAGGAACCTATAGGGACATTAACCATCCTAAATGTAATTGTTGATTGTACAAGAACTAAAGAAACTGTAGTTTGCACAGGAATTTGAGAGGCCATGCTTGAAACAAATGGACCAGAAGTAGGCATAGCACTTGACGACCAAATGGGATTATGATAAAGTGAAGATTCACTTGGAGTACTTCAAATCAATTGAGTCAAAGAGGTGTAACCTGGTGGAAAGAAAGGTTCACTGCTTTCAAGCGGTGGTGGAGGTGGCATAATTCCCACATACAGAAATCCTTCAGGTGGAAAGTTATATTTAGATTCATCGCCAACACTAGGAGTGTGAGTGGCTAAGATTTCTGGAGGAGGATCTTGAGGAGAGGTTGGAATCTCACCTTCTGATGACATAGGTGGAAACGATTGGAAAGGAGGAATCCATGATGTACCAGGAGAATGTTCCAAAGGTACGTTGGGGTTATCAAATGAACTATATGGCCATTGAGGAGATATGACCAATGGATCAAAAAGTGGATTCAGAGGGAATAATAAATACCTCTACGGAACCTCAAGAGTTTCTGGATCAAATTCTTGAGATGATGACTCTCGAGGTGGAGGACGAGAAGCAAGGGGTTGAATACTCAGGATAATTCCAAGTTCAAAACCTTGGGCTTCAAGTGACTGTGAAATCTTAGGATGGAATCCTTGTGGTGACCCTTTAGTGTTAGATGGTGAAGGGGATATGTAAGGCGAACTCGGTGGTTCAACCACGATGACCTTCTCTCAAAAACAATAGGAGGTGGTTTATTTGAGCTTACAATTAAAATTTACTATTAATCAGGCAATGTGAGGCCAAGGATAACTGCATAGGTAAGTCATGTTATCATGGGCAGTTAAATTTTAGAACTTAAAAACAAGAAATAAATAAAAAAGGGTGTACTATGCAAGAGGGTTTACCAAGTATCTGTAAACCGCAATATACACCTTAGCCTAAACCAAGGACTTAACATATGATGACCAATCTCCCCGAATGTTGTGTTGTTATGAAACCAACTCACAAAAATATATAAAAGATAGATCAACGACTTAGAAATAAGCTTCTTCGAGGGGGGAACCTCCTTTACATTACACAAATGAACAATTCTTGGATGATACACATGACAAAACCTCCTTTCTATATATAGGAGTCTAAGGGGTCACAATATAACCAATGCCGACCAAACAATAATAATATAAGGGCACAAAAATAACAATAATGGGCTTCTATGGGGCACAATAATAACAATATGGGGACAATAGGGGCACAATAATAATAATAAGGGATACAATGACAATAATATTGGGGGAATCACTAGTATGACACGGACCTAACATGCCCCTCTCCTTCAAAAAAGTGTTGTCCTCAATGCTTGAGTAGTTCTGGATGCTTCTGTATAAAATTCTCATCCTCCCATGTGGAATCTTCAATGGGTAAGTTCTTCCACTTGATGAGATACTCTGAATTGATCAATTTCGTAGTTGTCGAGTTCTTGTTTCTTTGACTTCTTCAGGTTCCAATGTGATTTTTCCTTCCTCATCAAGTTCTGGCAATATTTTTTGAACTAGGAGCTTGTCACCTATAACCTCCTTTAAGCATGAAACATGGAAAACTGGGTGCACTTGGGAAGCTGCAGGAAGCTCCAATTTGTATGCCATAGTACCTATCTTTTGCAACACCTTGTACGGACCATAATACATTGGTGATAATTTATTATCCTTCTTAGCTTGCTTGAGGGACATTTGTTTATATGGTTTTAGCCATAGGAATACCCAATCACCTAAATCAAAACTTCTTTTGCTGCGATGTCGATCTACCTATTGTTTCATTTTATTTTGCGCCAAGGTGAGGTTATCCTTTAAGAGTTGGAGAACTTGTTGTTGATGCTTGATGTGATCTTCCACTACTTGAGCCTTAGAATTTTCTCTTAAATATGATGTGATGGATGGTGGATGATATCCATAAAATGCCATCAATGGGGTCATTTTTGTTGCAGTATGGAAGGAAGTGTTATACCACCATTTAGCCATAGGCAACCATTTGACCCATTGTGTCTGTTGATCAGATACAAAGTAATGAAGATATCCTTCCAAACATTTGTTTACTATCTCAGTTTGCCCATCAGATTGAGGATGATAAGATGAGCTATGAGCTAACTGAGTACCAAGACAAGAAAATAATTATGTCCAAAAGTTTCCAGTGAAAATGGGATCTTTGTCGCTTACAATAATCTTTTAGTTTCCATGTAGCTTTTGAATTGTTTCCATAAATGTAGTAGAAACTGTACTCGCTTTAAATGGATGAGATAATGCACAAAAGTGTGCATACTTGGTAAGTCTGTCAACTACCACTATGATAACACTCTTTCCTTCGGACTTGGGTAAACATGTGATAAAATCCATTGAAACCTTGTTAGGATATTCCGACACATAGGAAATAGTTAAGTACAACTTGGTCTAGTATAGAGTTAGGTATAGAGTTAGGTAAAGTGTGTTTCTTTACCTTGTACATTTTGTAACTTACAATCCGACGGTCATGATATGTAGTGATCCAATGGTTCATTCTCTCCTCGGTATTACCGAAACTTGATCCGTAGCTTGACACCCGACTGGTCCATGATTTCTATTTAAAGCACATGGAGGGTCATTTGTAGGGTAATCCGTCTATGAGAGAAGCATATGTAAATTTTCATTCTTTTATTAATAAATTTCCTGAAGTGGCCGCGTTGGCTCAGGCTATGGATTGTTTCCCTCTTTGAGGGTTTTAACCACGTCAAAAATACTGGTGTATTGATCTGCGATCTGGTTGTGAGCGGTGTCCTTTGGTGTTCTGTCTGAGGAACTTACCCTGTAAATTCCTACATGGTATCAGAGCTATTTGAGGGCCGCGTCCGTTGGTGATCCAAATTTGAAGCCGGTAGAACTGCATCGGACTGCCGTTTCCTAGATCTACTGTTTCTGACTGCTTTCGGGCCAAGAGGACTGCTCTGTTGTGTTGGAGCATCTGTTCCACTAAGGAACCCCTTTCGCTTCACGCGAAAAGGTTTCCGGTAGCCCTAGCTGCGTCATTTTTAAGATCTCGAGGTATACAGTGTTTATTTGCAGTTTACAGTTATTTTCTCTCTGTTTATTTCGGTTTCGGTTTATTTAGCCTTTTTTTATTACTAGATCTATACCTTTCATTTCTGCGTATGCTCTTTGCCCTACGACTCCGTGCGATCTGGGCAAATCAGAAACAGAAAGGAAGGAGTTTTCTCATGCGTATGCTCTTTTCCCTGCGCCTTAGTGTGATCTCGGAAAATCAGAAACATTGAGGAAAATATTTAGTTTCCGGTTAAAGCTAACTTTCAGCCGCAAGGTTCATTTTTGAAAATATATAGTTTTTCGGCTAAAGCTAACTTCGAGCCGCAAGGTTTCTTTTTTTTGTATGTCCATGTTGGGTTTTGTGTTTTTTGTTTTGTAGGGAAAAAGAGCCTTCTCAAAGCAAGCACTCAACCCAAAGCATCAACCCTCTCTCTCTCTCTCTCTCTCTCTCTCTCTCTCTCAAATTTTTTGTATAGCTCAATTGGTTCAAAGCTATTCTAAGAGAGTAGAGGTCTTTGGTTCAAGTCTCCATTTTTTGGGGGCGGATTTTTTTATTTCCGCACATTCCTGCACTTCGTCGGCGACTTCATCAACTTTTTTTCGAAAAGCCATAACTTCTTCATCCGGAAGCCGTTTTCAGAGCCGTTTTTTTTAAACCAGCCTAATTTTTCGAGATCTGTCCATTGGAACACTTATTTTCAGCATCTTTAGCTTCAGTTTCCGTTGAAATGGAAATTCAATACCAAGTTACCCTTGATAGCACCAACTACTTCCAATGGTTGTCCTACATTGAGGATTTACTTAGAAGTAAAGGTCTCTACAGAATAGCCTCAGGCCAAGAAAAGAAACCAAAGGATGAAGATAAGGCTGCTAAATGGGAAAATAGGCAAGATCAAGCACGTGGATTGATAGGGATATCTATTTCTCAAGATCTTAGATTCCATATTGCAGAACTTGATACTCCTGATGAAGCAATGAAACAAATCAATAAAGTTTTTGGGATTAAAAATGAACTTAGAGCCCATCAACTTGAAAATGAGTTGCTTACATTGGACCCTAATAATTTTTCTTGCATTGAAGATTTCTTGTCCAAGTTCAAGACCCTTAGATATCTCTTGGAAGGTGTTAAAGTTAAGAAAGAAGATAGTAACCTTATCTATTCCATTCTTACTAAGTTGGGACCAGCCTACTCTGTGTTTGTTTCCACCTTCCATTCTACAACAGAAGCCTTCATTTCTCAAGGAACAGATTACAAGTCCCCTTCCTTTGACTCTTTTTGTGATTCTTTAATAAGAGAACAAGAAAAACTCTTACACCTTGGTCTTCTTAATCTTGGAAACTCTTCCAAGAAAGCGTTAGCCGCCCAACAGAAACCAAATTCAAAGAATCCTAAGAAGTCATATCCTAACAAGAATGGTCCTAAACCAAACAAGGGTCCTAAGCAATCTCAGCCTCAAAATGAAAAATCATTTCAACAAAATGATAAGACAAATAAAAACAAATGGAAGAAGACTGATAGACATTGCAACTTTTGTAATCGAGATGGCCACTTAGAATCCAAATGCTTTAAGAAGATGGAAGCCTTGGAAGCAGCGATGAAGAAACATAACATCCATTTGGAGAAATCTTCAACTTCAACTTCATCTTCAGTAATGGCACTTTCTGCATGTGGTTGTCAAGCATCTTGGTCTGGCTATGCACTAAATATATCTTCTTCTTCTCATTCTCATGAGTGGCTCATTGATTCTGGAGCTTCTTATCACATGGCCAAAAACAAAGCCATGTTTTCTTCTTTAAATGATTGTAACACCAAAAATATATATGTTGGTGATGATAGATCTCTTAGTGTTGTAGGGACTGGAGCTGTTCATCTAGACAATGGTCAGTTTAATGATGTATTATGTGTTCCAACCTTATCCTGCAACCTTCTATCTGTATATCAGATAACTAATTCAGGTGAAGGTAAAATCATTGAATTTTCACCTCATGATGTTGTAATCAAGGACCTAAGAGATCCTAAAAAGCTTTTAGCTACTGGCATTGCTGATGATTCTACAAGGTTGTATAAGTTTCACAACTTTGGGTCATCAAATCTTCCCTCAGTATTTGTTGCTCATAACGATGAAGTGAGCAAACTTTGGCATGAGCGATTTGGTCACTTAAACTATCGCTCCCTTCAGCATCTATGTAAAGAAAATATGGTGACAGGTCTTCTTATGGTATCTTGCAGAGATGGTGTTTGTTCCGGATGTGTACTCGGAAAACATCATCGGGACAGTTTTGAAAAACGTGCCTCTTGGCACGCCTCAACCCCTTTACATCTTGTGCATAGTGATTTATGTGGTCCACTTCCAGTTGTGTCATTCTCTGGCTGCAAGTATTTCTTAACTTTCATTGATGATTTCTCCAGACGCACTTGGGTATACTTCTTAAAACTCAAGAGTGAAGTATTTAACACATTTTTGGCCTTCAAGGCCTTTGTTGAAAAACAATCTGGACATCAAATTCTTAAGCTAAGATCTGACAATGGCCGAGAATATGTTAAAAACACATTCACCAACTTTTGCATTAAGAATGGAATTCAAATGCAACATACTGTTCCATATACTCCACAACAAAATGGTGTAGCTGAAAGGAAGAATCGCACCTTAAAGGAAATGGCTAATTGTATGCTACAATCTAAAGGACTTGGTCTTAGTTTTTGGGCAGAAGCAATTAACTGTGCAAATTACATAATAAATCGCACTCCTACTAAGGCTTTAAAGAATATCACTCCAGAAGAAGCATGGAGCTCAATCAAACCAGATGTAAGTCACTTTCATGTTTTTGGAAGTGAAGCATGGACCCATATTCCAAATGAAAAGCATAAAGCTTTAGAACCTAAGAGTGAAAAATGTACTTTTGTTGGATATTCTGAAGATGTCAAAGGCTATAGACTTATTCCATTTAAGTCCAAAAATGTTATCATTAGAAGAGATGTAAAATTTGATGAAAATATATCGGCCTGCGAGCCTAGTCCGGCGGATGTGCCACCTCTCCCTATCTCTTCTACTTTTGAAAACATTTCTTCATCAGATGATGAAAGTGAGGATGACAATCCTCCCCCACCATCTCAGGATCCTCCTTCAGCTCCTCAGCTTCCAAAATGGGTTCGTGCTACTCGAGATGCAGCAGGTGATCTTGCCAGTGATCCTACAGATCAGCGACGTACATGTTCTCAGTTCGAGAGAGCCTCTTCTTTACTGGCTCAAGCTCCAGTAAATTATGATACTGACACCTTTGTAGAAACTTCAGGCCATCCATATTGGGAAGCAGCTATGAATGAAGAATATCATTCATTATTGGCAAATGATACATGGGATCTTGTTCCTCTACCAAAGGGACAAAAACTTGTTAGATGCAAATGGGTTTACAGAACCAAGTATGGACCAGATGGGAAAGTTGATAAACATAAAGCTCGTCTCGTTGATAAAGGTTTTTCACAGGTTGAAGGCATTGACTACACTGAAACCTTCTCCCTTGTTGCCAAAATGAACTCTATCCGCCTTTTTCTTTCCCTTGCTGCCTCGTTCAAATGGGAAGTCCATCAGATGGATGTTAAATCTGCCTTCTTGCATGAAGAAATATACATGGAACAACCTATTGGCTTTATATAAACAGACTCCAGCCTTTTATGTCGGCTTAAGAAATCCCTTTATGGTCTCAAACAAGCTCCTCGAGCTTGGTATGCCAAAATGGATAACTTTCTTTTAGAATCTGGCTTTTCTAGGTGTCATTCTGACAATACTGTCTACACCAAGAAAGTGGGAAAGTCTCTTATCATTCTTGTTCTTTATGTTGATGATCTTATCCTGAACGGTAGTGATCCCAACCTTATCAACCATGTGAAGTCTAGCCTTAAAAGGAAGTTTGAAATGATAGACTTAGGACACTTACATTATTTTCTCGGTCTTCAAGTCTTGCAATCCAAGGAAGGTATTTCCCTTTCTCAGCCCAAGTATGCCTGTGATATTCTACGCCACTTTCACATGGAAGACTGTAAGCCAGCCCCTTCTCCCTTTCAGTCTGGAGTCAAACTTTCAGTCACTTGCACTTCTCCTGAAGTTGATGCTACCTTATACCGTCAACTTGTAGGAAAACTTTTGTATCTAACCCATACTCGTCCTTACCTTTCCTTTGTTGTTAGCCTTGTTGCTCGGTTCATGCAAAACCCCCATGAAAGTCATTGGAAAGCAGCTAAAAGAATACTTCGTTATGTTCGAGGTACAGTTCAGTTTGGGATTCATTACAGTGCCGAAGCATCTCCTCTATTGGTTGGTTTCACTGATTCCGATTGGGCTGGTGACCATGATGATCGGAAGTCTACTGCCGTTATGTGTTCACTCTTGGTTCAGGACCTATTACATGGGCTTGTAAGAAACAAGGTGCCATTTCTCTTTCGTCAGCAGAAGCAAAGTATCGTGGTGCCGTAGAAGCTAGTAAGGAAGCCTTGTGGCTTCATCAGATCCTGTCAGAGTTTGGCTTTCAGCAGCAGCATCCTACTACACTTTGGTGTGATAATAAAAGTGCCATTCAACTATGCAAAGATCCAGTCCAACATCAGCGCAACAAACACATTGAAATGCACATGCACTTCATCAGAAAGCTCATTCATGACCATGTTCTTGAAGTGAAATATTGTTCAACAGATGATCAAGTTGCAGACATCTTCACAAAGGCTCTAATAGAGGTGAAGTTCACTAAACTTCGATTTATGGTTGGAGTTCAAGAAGTTGTCACTAAGGGGGGATAGGCTCTAGTGCCTCCTTCCTTCTCCTATTGTGTCATATTTGTAAATCCTTCAATCCTATCCCAAGTTGTTCTTAAGGGGGAATGTTAGGATATTCCGACACATAGGAAATAGTTAAGTACAACTTGGTCTAGTATAGAGTTAGGTAAAGTGTGTTTCTTTACCTTGTACATTTTGTAACTTACAATCCGACGGTCACGATATGTAGTGATCCGACGGTTCATTCTCTCCTCGGTATTACCGACACTTGATCTGTGGCTTGACACCCGATTGGTCCATGATTTCTATTTAAAGCGCATGGAGGGTCATTTGTAGGGTAATTCGTCTATGAGAGAAGCATATGTAAATTTTCATTCTTTTATTAATAAATTGCCTGAAGTGGCCGCATTGGCTCAGGCCGTGGACTGTTTCCCTCTTTGAGGGTTTTAACCACGTTAAAAATACTGGTGTATTGATCTGCGATCTAGTTGTGAGCGGTGTCCTTTGGTGTTCTGTCTGAGGAAATTACCCTGTAAATTCCTACAAACCTCCTCCCAACATTGGCTTGGAATGGATAAAGGTTGTAATAGACTTGGGGTCTTAATTGTTTCAACTTTATTTTGTTGGCAAACCAAACATTCCGCCACAAACTTTTGAATATCCGATTTAAGGCCATCCCAAAAAAATTCCTTCTTAACCGTGTGGTAGGTTTTTAGAAATTCTAAGTGCCCTCCTAAGGGAGAGTTGTGCAATTCCCTCATAATCTTTTGTTTGAGTTGGGAATTTTTACATAGGTACAACCGATATTTGTACCATAATGAATCATTTTTCCATCTAAATGTATCAGATGTACTGGGATCTTGTTATAGCTTTTGAATGAGTGCCCACACTTCTTCGTCATTCTTCCATTCATCCCTTGCTTCGTTTATCCAATCTGGTTGGATAATAGAAATGGTACAAAGAAATACTTCCACATCCTCATCCTTTCTTGAGAGTGCATCTGCCACATCATTTTGCTTCCCTTTTTTGTAGAAGATTCCAAAGTCATAACCCAAAATCTTTGTGACCCATTTTTGCTACTCTTATGAAGATAATCTTTGTTCTAAAAAGTATTTAAGACTATCATGATCTGTTTTTACCTTGAAGTGTTGTCCCATTAGGTAGGGTCACCATTTCTTAATTGCATGTAGTATTGCCAACATTTCCTTCTGATAAATAGATTTTTGTAAATACTTTCCTTTGATTGGATGACTTTCAAAAGCAATGGTTCTTTCTTCTTGCATTAAAACAACACCAATTCCATTTCTTGAGGCATCACATTCCACAATAAAGGTTTTTGTGAAGACCAATGTAGCTAAGACCGGTGCTTGGTACATTGCCTCTTTAAGATGTTCAAAGGCCTTCGTTGCTTCTGGAGTCCATGAAAATGCATCTTTCTTCAATAATGTTGTTAGAGGTGCTGCAATTCTCCCATAATTTTTAACAAACTTGCGATAATACCCTGTCAACCCGAGAAATCCTCATAGATGCTTTATGGATGTGGGGATTTTCCATTCCTTAATGGTTTTAATTTTTCTAGGGTCTACCTTAACACCTTCATGAGATACAATATGACCCAGATATTCCACCTCTTGTACTCCAAAGAAACATTTGGAGCTTTTTGCATATAATTGTTTCTCCTCCAATAGTTTGAGTGCCTTGTCAACATGTTAAACATGATCCTTCTAAGACTTGTTGTAGATTAGTATATCATCAAAAAATAATAACACAAATTTTCTAAGGGTGGGTTTGAAAATGGAATTCATCAAACCTTGAAATGTAGAAGGTGCATTGGTAAGGCCAAATGGCATGACGAAAAATTCATAATAACCCTCATGAGTTCTAAATGCTGTTTTTGGAATGTCTTCAGTCTTCATTTTGATTTGATGATATCCTGAACGAAGATCCAACTTAGTGAAGTAAATTTATCCATGCAATTCATCCAATAATTCATAATTGACAGGAATGAGAAATTTATCTTTAATAGTGAGCTTGTTGAGCTCCCTATAATCTGGACACATATGCCATGACCATCCTTCTTGTGAGCCAATACTACTGGAGCAGAGAAAGAACTTTGACTAGGTTTAATTATACCAGCCTCTAGAATTTCTGCAACCATACGTTCAATTTCACACTTTTGGGCATAGGGATATCTGTAAGGCTTGATGTTTGGAGGAACACTTCCTGTAATCAAATGAATAGCATTATCATGATCACAAATAGGTGGGAGGCCTTTGGGAGTCTCAAACACCTTGGAATGATTGTCCAAGACTTTTTGGAGATCTGGAGAAATAGATGATTTCAATGTGGGAACCTCTAGTGAACATAATTGTGCAATTATGCCTCATTGTCCTTTCTTTAGAATCTTTGTCATTCCGTTAGAGTTGATTATCTTTCTTGGTTTCCCTGTGATACCCCTTAATTCCACTTCCTTTCCTTCTAAAGAAAATTTCATGAAAAGTTCTTGAAAATTAAAAGCTATTGTACCCAAGGATTGTAGCCATTGGACTCCTAGTACAACATCAACACCACCCATTGGAATGGAAAGCATTGGGCTATTCAATACATATTCTCCCATGGATAGCTTGATAATATGGCACTTTCCTAAGCAATTTATGGTTCCTCCACTTGCAACCAGCACTTGACACTCCGGTGCTGGATATAGGAAGCAATTCAATTCCTTGGCTATCTTACAATGAATAAAATTATGGGCACTGCCCGAATCAATCAACACTATTACCTTTTTCTTCTTGATATGCCCTTCTATCTTGACAGTTTGAGGAGTGGTAATTCCAGCCAATGCATTACAGGATATGATCGGATTCATTTCTTCTTTCTCTAGGGTTTGTTTCTGGTGTATATCCTCTTTTTTTGACATTTCTTGTTCCTTTTCTTCCTCCTCTTCACAATCTATGTAAAATAATTTCCTCTCAGCACACTTATGACCTTTAGTGTATTTTCTATCACAACTGTAACAAAGCACTTTTTCTCATTTTTCTTCCAATTTTTGTGGTGTCAACCTTGTAGGTTGTGGATGGCTAGGGGCAACAACACTTCCATATTTATGATTGCGAGTGGTAGGCTTCTTTGTTGCTATAATTTTTCTTTCCATTTTTCTTGCTAACCTGAATGCCTTCTCCAATGAATCAGGTTCCCAAAGGTGAACCTCATGTTGGATGTTATCCTTTAAAGTCCCCATGAACACATCAATCCTATGCTCTTCTGGAATATGTTTTACCCTTGTATTCAATTTTTGGAAGTCCTCAATGTACTCCATCATTGAACCCTTTTGTTTGAGATTTATCAATTGGATAAATAAAATGTTGCTTTTTGTATCCTCATAATGTGATATCATTTCATCTGTAAAAATAGCCCAAGTGAAAATTTGTTTACGAGATCAAAGCCATCGATACCATACAAACTTATTTGGTTCCAAATATAAAGTTGCAATGCATACCTTTTGTGTGTTTTTCACATTATGTAGATTGAATAATTGCTCCATCTGTAGTATCCATGATACGGGATCCTTGCCATCAAACTTCCTCATATCGATCTTTGGAACATGGTGTTTCTTCGATCCAATGTTAGAGTCTATGAAATCATGATTAACATTTATTTTGTTCTCATCATGAGTTTCCTTTACTACCCTTTCGCCATTAGTAAGCATTTCTTGTAGAAACATTGTCAAATCTGTTTTCAAATCTTCCATCTTAGCTTCCACGCCTATTTTAGGGAAAACTAGTGTCGATTCGAACTACTAGTCCCACTAAGATGGGTAGCTATGTTAGAAAAAAATAATCAAAGCAATTCGAGATTTCCTTTAAGTGTAATAGATAAGAGGGAAGACAAGAGGACCAACCTAGATCTTCCGCTTGGATCCTTTCTTGATTTCTCTTTCCCTTGATAGAATTTTCCACTTCTCTCATACTTGTCCCACTTCAAAGAGTACCTGTAGAGTCAAAGTAGCAGAAAACCATCAAAGCATCTCTATCTAAAACATCATAAACAATGCAGAATCAGAAACACATTGACCATACAATTGCATTCATAAACAATAAGATTCATAAATACACGATTATATGGAGGAAAACTCAAAGAACTTTATTAATAGTAGAAGAGAGGATTACAACCCAGCTGTTTGATCTAGCATCATCCTCCCAACATAGAAGCCCTCTTCACCTCATGAAAAGCAAGATCACCCAACTATACAATGTCTTTTCTCATAAATAAACCAACAACACTTCCTTACAAATTACAAAATTCCCGCCCATAGATCTCTCAGATGAGAGATCCATTTATAGATGTCTTGCAAGGGTGTGAGTCAGCTCTGGGTTTTTTATTAGTGTCATTCCACTGATAGTTCTTGGTTCCACTTGGAGATTTCATTGATCTCTTACTCATCCCTGGGTGAATTCAGAGAGGCAAGTGTCTTGGTAGAAGTTTCTGGAAGATTCCATGAGCTTCCACTTAGCAAACTATCTCTGCCATTTGTCTATTCTCACTCATCGCACCCTATAGAAGGACATTTCAGTATCCATTGCACCTAGCTATTGTGGCAGCTAGTGTGCATCGCACCTTGACCATGGAGTAGTCATTATGGTCCAGTTTTGGCCAATTCCGAGTGGTTTTTCAGGTGGAACTTCTGGGAAATGATGTAATCAGTTGACCATGATCCTTTAGGGTATGAAACAACTTTTAGGGACTAAATAGACCTTGGTTTATGGACATATGGGTTTGGGATTACAGTGCCCAAATATGTCTATAACAATGCCTTTCTTGAAATCATCCATATTAGCTTCCACGCCATCCATCTTAGCTTCCACGTCATTCATCTTAGCTTCTACGCTTTTCTTTAAACCATCCATCTTAGATTCCACGCCATACATCCTAGCTTCTACGTCTTTCTGTAAACCATCCATCTTAACTTCCATGCCATACATCTTAGCTTCTACGTCTTTCTTTAAACCATCCATCTTAGCTTCTGTTACTTTTTGTGCGAGTGAAATTTTTTGCACTTGGTCTCGTAATTTTGATATATCATGTTGCATTTCTTCCTCTTCTTCATGAGTCATGTTAGAGCTTTCAGGTTGTTTACTATGTGTTTCCATTTTCTTTCCTCGGGGCATCAATTACTGATAATAATGCTTCATTATGCCCTTTGAGTTCCTTCAAATTATTTTTTCCAACCAAACTTATGCAAAAATTAAAAAAAAAAAACTACACACCTTTTTTCACTTTGTAGGAGCTCGATATTGAATCTGTTGTATCTTTATAATTTTGGATCTCCAACATCTGAAGTTTCTTATTGAGGTTACCCAGTGAGTACTCCTTCTAACCCCACAAGTTTGATCAAGATTAGATTCTCCAATGAAGAGTTACGCCAAATCTCCCACGATGACCTGATTATAGAATGGTTTAGTAGAGTGAGTTTGTATGAAGTGCCACGTGTCACTGTTTTAACCTTAGGATCTGAAACTAATAAAATAGAAAACTACTGTCCATCCTCTTTCTCTAACTTCTTACGACATTTCAATCTGATGGCTAGAAAAAATGTTATGAAGATTTTCCTCGGGTCACCTGTTTGAGATATAATTCAGGATCCTGTAACAACCCTAACTTCCTTGGATCATATCTCCAAAAATATAGCGATACAAGATATGAAATTATGACCCTAGGTTCAAGGATATTTCAGCGCAAATGGTTTTTTTCGCTTCTGAAACATCGTAGAAAAAAAGTTATAGGGAAATTTCCATGATGACCTGTTTGGAGCAGCGAAACCCTAGAATCCAAGCTTTGATACCAAATGTTATGGAACCAGCTCACCAAAAGATAGAAAAGATAGATAAATGACTTAGAAATAAGCCTCTTCGAGGTGGAAACCTCCTTCAAATTACACAAATGAACAATTCTTGGATGATACAAATGACAAAACCTCCTTTCTATATATAGGAGCCTACGTGGTCACAATATAACCAAAGTCGACCTAACAATAATAATATAACGGCACAAAAATAACAATAGTGGGCTTCTATGGGGCACAATAATAATAATATGGGGACAATAGGGGCACAACAATAACAATACGGGATACAATGACAATAGTAATGGGGGAATCACCAGTATTATAGGGGCCTAACGTATGTTCGATGTATCAAGTTTACAAGGTGGCTGGCTTGGTTACCTGTGGCTAAAGGATATCAACCTAGTGGGGTATCCCAATATATACGCAACGATACGGGGAGCACAAGCCCATTTTAGCACTGTCTAATGAATAACCATTTGATGAGAGCATTCCCACATACTTTCCATATGTGGAGCGCCTCTGATATACCCGAGAGTACCAGAGAACGATCCTATATACTTCCGTATGTGGATACAATGCATGCCGTTAATGATAACTGCTAGGTTTATAGACGCCAAAACACGTCTCTAGCCTAGACCTATAAATGTTTGTGTTAAGTTCCAAATGCTCCTTAGGTTAATTGACTAAATTTTAATGTTGTTCTTGAAGTATGTTTCAATTTTTTGGCTCAAACGATGTCACCTGAATCCTAAAATGCAACTATATGAGAAAAGGAAAGTTTTCAATTCAATGAAAGCTAAAATGACGAGGGAAGATAATTCAATCAATTAATGCATCAAACAAGAGAATGCATCAAAGAACATGCCTCCACTAACTTTTCTTTCCAAATGCAATATGCAAGCAAAAACAATCTTCACTATCTTATATGAAATCTATCGAAAGAAAAATGATGTTTACTTCACTAAGATGCACTTTATATAAATGATGTTTTCTTTGATTTTTAGATGCTCTAATGCAATTAAAGCTTTAATTAAAGCAAAAATGAGATTTTGATTCAAATTCTTCTAATGCAAACAATGCACCAGTAAAATCAAAACCAACTCAAATCCAAAAGAACTTAAATGAAAATGTCTTTCACTTCTCTTTTGAATGAATAAACAATGCACCCTTCTCAGCTTGTAAACCAAACAATGTAATCTATGTTCAATAAATAACAACGATGATTTTTCAAGTGCAATATGACCTAATGCAATTGAAAAGAAAATTTCTGAAAGACAAGCCAAAACTAATGCAAATTGACATTTTGAATGATTTTAACAGATAACTAGATCTAATCAATCAACAAACTACAAACTTAGTGACACTTACAAGCGACAAGTGACAATAAAATGACATAAAAACCCTAGAATCAATCCAATTTCTCTCCAAACACTTGAAATCTCAAGAGACAAGAATTGGCTAATCAAATAATATAATCAGACAAAACACCAATAAATCCAATCACAATGGACAAGAAAAAGGACCCCAGGGGCTAAGACACACTAGATTTTGATAGAGAAACCCCAATTTTCCCCAATATATGAGATCAACACGACTATACTAGGAAAACTCATGTTGAAAAGGGGTTTAGCACGACTATTTTAAAGGAAAGCATGCTGGCAGCATGACTGTCCGAGTCAAAATCGCACTAGGTGAGGAATAAGGAAAAAACAAAAAATATTCCAACAAACACTCCAAACTTAGCACTCTAAGGTAGTAATTAGTAACTTCCCTAGTAGAGTCGCCATTTTGTATGTGAAACCATAGATTCTGGGTTCGATCCCCAATGGAGTCGCCATTTTGTTGTGAAGGAAAATCCCCTCTATGGATAGAGGCAATCTCTCTAGCGTAATGAGTGGGTCTAGCAACAAACTAAACAAACAAACATACACTTTCCTAGCTTATGTTTAACAAATGCAGAGAGAGAGGGACCTACCTCACTTTGATGCTAATCACTCAATATTTTGGAGATGATTTTGATTCCTTCACTTCCATGATCACTCCTTACTTGTTCTTCATGTTCAAGCACCTGTAAGAAAGATCAAAGAGAAATACAAGGTACAATACAATATATGGCATATATCAAACATAACCTACTTAATAGATCAAGGAGTATTAAGCTAAAAGCATAAACATTTACACACTTATGGAAAGTGAACATCAGATGTATATATTAAAAAGCTAAAAAGGGAAGCATACAACCTATGCCTTGATGTTGGAGACCTCCTTTTGGTGGATGTCCAAGTCCAAGAAAAGACTCTTCAAGCACTCCTTATCCAAGTTAGGATGGGCAACATTTGGGCATAATCTTAGTATATGAATGCAGGAAATCAATGAACAACCATTTGGGGATGGAATGGAGTTGATTTATAGGAAAGGAGAGGGAGTTATGGATCTGCAAAAGAGGGAGGAAGGTCCACATATCAAGGGGAAGGCCCATAATGATAAGATCAAGAGCTCCAAATGGGAGATCTCAACCATATCTACAACAACCAATATCGAGCTTGATGTTATCAAAGTTTCTAGCATACGAAGCTTCTCCCCCATTTTTGGAAAACCTTCTAGAAGAGGTTCAATGCAGGGTTTCATATCAAAACCCATGCTGACAGTGCTAGGGTAAATCAGTGCAACCTGCCATCAGCACATGCAGGCAGTGGAGCAAAGAGCATTGGCCCTAAAATTAGGGTTTCAGCTAACCTTCTTCAGAATTGACTTAGGGCAATTTTCCTTTGGTTTTTAAGCGATGTTTTTGTCTGTGTATCATGATGGATATACTTCACAATTGTCAACATTTTGGTACTTCGAGATATGGAACAAGAAATGAATAGGAGGTGTGACAAAATACTGTGTAACAATATGTCATCATCATAAACAAAAATAACAAAAATATTATCATTTTCATATTTGATTTACGCATTACTATCGATTGTCCCTCTTTTGAAGCCTTTCTACTATAGGTGTTTGTCTATTTTTGAATATCATACTCTGGGTGCTGGCTTTAGTCCATAAAATTCCTTTTCCAACCTACACACTACCTCAAAAATTTTTGACAGCTAGAAACTTTAAGTTGTTCAATATAAACCTCTTCTTCAATCTCACCATTCAAGAATGTTGATTTTACATCCATTTGGTAAACTTTGAAGTTCCTGTGACAAGAAAATTCTAGAAACTTATAATTACCTCTAATTTTACTACAGAACAAAGGTTTCATCAAAATTTATCCCTTCAACTCGAGCATAGCCTTTTGTAAGGACCCATCTTGAATTAAAGGGGACATAGAGATATTAGCATGCACATGAGACGTGCATATGATAGCTACATAAGCATGCATCCCCTGCACTACACTAGTATATATATTAGTTAATATTGGAAAAATCATCTAAATTTAGGGTAATGAATTAACTATTGAAGTGAATACCTAACTTACAAGAATATAATAGGGTACTTGATATATGTACCACCCCATAATACGTACATATAATTCTACTATATAAAACTACAGATTAATGCAATGTAGTGAACTCACCATAAAGGAATTATGTACAAAAGAGTTATAATATATATTATTCTAACAAAAGAAATTACATATTCTATAAAATCAAAGTAAGGTATATATATATATATATATATATATATATTAAAGTGTGAATATAATAAAGAAAAGTATATATAAAACCATACTATTATGAAAATGATTTGATTTAAACAAAAGAGAAACATAATATTATGATAAAGGAGATAATTAATAAATAAAAGGGCATTTTCAGCGAATCAAAACGAGAGAAGGCGGTGACCACCTCTGCAACTTTTGAACTTATCAAATTAAAACGGTGGAGAAATGGGAGACAATGGAGTAAGCTCTCGAGCATAAAAGGAGGAAATGTACTGTAGAAAGGGGAGATAATTTTATATAGAGAGAAGCATAGGAGGAACTTACAAGAGAAAGACACAAAGAAGAATTGAGCAGTTTTTCTTGAAGCTTTTGTGCACAGGGGCCAAATTACTTCGAATTTGAAGTATTTTGAAGCTGGTACCGAGATTGTACTTAGTTTGTCTGGGAGGTTTTTGGTATTTTGGTAAAGGGAGCGGGAACTGGAGCAAATCAGAAGCATCTTCAACCATAGAAACCCCATGTAGATACTCAACATCAAATTGATAAATTCTGATATTTTCCCAAGTTTGAGTTTTCTCAATATGATTTAACTCCTCATTCATGGCTTTTATCCAATGCTTATCTTGGCTCGCCTGAGAAAAATATTTTGGTTCAATCATGGACAACATAAAAATACAAGCTCAACTAGAGCTATTTATTAATATTCTTTGAGTTTGGACTTTTGCTTCCTTTTCAACCACAATATGGTTTCTAGGGTGATGATTTTGTAATTGCCATAAGGGGGGTTTTGGGTGAGATCACTATGCCTCTTTTTCTTCTTCTTTTTTTGATTCTTCAAGCTATTTTTCTTTGTCTTCACTGCTAGTCTGATTAGGTGGATTGATAAATATTGGTTTCTTTCTTTTGGGAGGTAACTCCTCATCCATTCTCACATCAATGTTGTCGACTATTTTACATAATATTTTATTGTAACGTTTATAACCTTTGCTCTTGGTTGAATATCATAAAAATATCCCTTCAACAACCCTTTCATTGAAATTACAAATATTTTCATCATTGTTCTTGATGTATCACTTGCTGCCAAATACATTGAATTGCTTTATTGAGGTTGGTTTTCCATTCCAAAGTTCATAGGGAGTCTTGTCGTTATTTGTCTAGAGATGTGCCTTGTTTAGAATTTGACTATTGTATAAACAACTTCAGCCCAAAACATATTTGGAATATTTCTTTCATTCAACATAGGTCTATCCATTTGTTGCATTGATCTATTTTTCCTCTTAGTCACACCATTTTGTTGTGGAGTATTTGCAATTGTGAATTTTCTTCTTATGCCATGTTCTTCACAAAAATTATCAAACTAATTTGAAGTAAACTCTCCACCCTTGTCTGACCTTAGACACTTCAACTTGCAATCAATTTGGTTTTTAGCCATGGCTTTGAAAATTTTGAACTTTTCAAACGCTTCAAACTTCTCTCTTAAAAATGTGACCCATGCAAGCTTGCTATAATCATCAACGATTAGTATAAAGTATCATTCACCGCTTGGGGTCTCAGTTCTTGAGGGACCACATAATTTTGTATGGACCATTTGTAGAGGCCCGATAGATGATTTTTCTTTGGTCTTGAAGGGCACTTGAATTTACTTTCCAATTTGGAAAGATTTACAAATTATACTGCTTGCCTAAAAGATTTTCAACAAGTACCCTACAACTTCGTTTTTGATGAGCTTCACTATATGGTCAAAGTTCAAACATCCCAATATTTTTTTCCATAACCAGCTCTCATCAAGCTTTTCCAAATCACTTTTATCATTTTATTCATTTAATATGTATACATTACTTGATGTTCTTGTAGCTCTTGCCACTAATTTCTATGTGTTTGTAGTATTTATTTAAGATCCTTTGAAACAAAGAGTGACATCATACCCCTAATCACACATTTGAATCTCATTCAACAAGTTGTTTTTGAGTCCATCCACAAAAATAATGTTTGGAGCCTTGACTCTTCCATTTACAAAGCTAATTGTGCCTTTTCCCATGATCTTGCATATTAGACAATGCCACATTCTTCAATCTTTTATTCCTTTTCCTTCTTCCATGTCTTGGGTTCCTCTTGAGCTTGCTTGATCTAAGGATCTAATTTGAATTTTCTTGCCTATTACCTTTTACCTGTCTTTTGGGTATATGAGACAATTTCTTATTATTCAATCTTTTCTTCCTTTTTCTTCTTCCATGTCTTAGGTTCCTCTTGAGCTTGCTTGATGTAAGGAGATAATTTGAATTTTCTTGCCTTTTCCCTTTTCCCTGTCTTTTGGGCATATGAGACAATGTCACATTCTTCAATCTTTTCTTCCTTTTTCTTATTCCATGTCTTGGGTTCCTCTTGAGCTTGCTTGATCTAAGAAGCTAATTTGAATTTCTTGGTTCTACACTTAGCTACATTATGTCCATAGTTCTAACAATTATAACATTCACTATGATCAAATAGAGGAGTAAATGGGTAGTTGTCCCTCATATTACTTCTATTTGGATTTACAAATCTGTTATTTCTTTTTGATCGATAAGATTTATTTTGTTTATTTCTTATTTTATTATTTCCAAGATATGTTCTACAGTTTACAAACTTATATCTAAAATTTGTACATGAGTAATAGTAACCATTGAAAATATTTTGTACTTGGGAGCAATTGTCCTTTGAGGATATGATTTATTAATTCTTTGATGACTTTCCCCTTAAGGGGACAAGGTCTTTGTTGATTTATCACTTGATCTCTACAGCTCTTCAAATTTATGCTATAACTTTTTGTTTGGTCAATTTAGTGTGTTCTAAATTTCTAATTTAAATGTCAATCCGGGATTCGTAAACTGACGAAGTGAGGTGTACTATATGTACAAGATAAGCATTTTCTTAGTCTTTTGTCGTTTTTGAGTTTTTGTTTTAGTTTGTTTTTGGGTTTATCTTCTATGGATTCCCTAGTGTGTGATGGCGAAATTGAAAGATAAGTATGGATGGTAATGGTGATTTCTACAGTGATTTTCCAACTTAAAAGTTTTCAAAAAGAAAGCTCTAAACTAACTGTAATGAAATCAATTTTCAGAAGGAAGTAAATGTACCAAAACAATGAACTAGTGACAATGGCCCAATATCCTTACTGTTGTATGAAAAAGAAAGTAAAAACTGAACTTAAAGCAACTCAAAGACTGAAAGCAAAGCAACTAAATCACACTACTTCAACCCCTGTTCTGATCCTTCACCCTTCAACTCAATCTGTCTATAGGAAGTAATCATAAACAAGCTGAGTAATATGATATCTAAATTGCAGGAAATTAAATTGCATAAAAGGAAACTAAGATTTTAACTACTCATTCATATTTCAACTCTTGAAAATGACATAAGTAATTCAATCTCTAACTTGCAGGAAAGCAAACTAAATCATACTACAATAAGTAATATTATGATTCCTTACTAATAGAGTCACTTGACTATAGAAAGGAAATCATAAACAGATGAGTAATATGATGTATAAGTAGCAGAAAAGTAAATAAGCAAAATGCAATTTAAAAAATGACAGTGCTGGAATTAAACTCGGGAAATGAAAATCAGCAGAAAGGACAAGATGATCTCATGTCAGTAGTTATAAAAAAAAAATGTAAATCTTCCCGGGCTACCTACAAGAAAACCTATAAAAGAAGCACTGATCAGCTAACAGTTATTAAAGAAAACATAAAGGAAATATAGACAATGATGAACATGAGAACAACACAATATATATACAAACAATGATTTAAAAACAATAAATGAAAGCAAGTAAGAAACTATACAAAGCTTTGGTGTACAGGGGCCCTCTGCAACCTCGGCCAGTCAATCACTTAGTCACAAATCAGATTCAGAAAAACTGTCTTCTCATGTATTTAAAGTGCAGTAATAAAGCAAAGTGAAACGCAGTACAGTGGGCTGATGACAATAATCAAAATTACAATTCAAAAGCTAACTATTCAGCGTATATCAACGCGTTATTTATAAGAAAAGGTGCTGCAACTAATTCCTAGATTTATGCTTCCAAGAGACACGTAAATCTCCTTGACCCGAGATCTAGCGTGATGGTCATCATGACAGTTGAATTCATGGAGTGGTGGCTGCTTGGTTCCGTTCACAGGATGCTCTCTAGGTGTGCCAGCACCTCCGGAAACTAAGGATCGTGCCATGCAAACCTTCACGTGGGAAAAATAGAGCCGTGCCATAGTAAAATTCCTCATTTGGCCCTTCCTTTGACCATCGTTGACCGCGACCGTTTATGAGTGATTTGGCTGATCTGAGGGGACACACTCCATGTACACGTCACTTGCAGCTTACCCATGTGTTCGGTTTCTCCATTGGACACCTGTAGCATAGCCTTTAACAAAATGGCTGCGGAAACTTGGGCTGGCTGCGGAAAGTGACAAGTTTCCGCAGCTGCTTGAACAAAAATATAAATCAAACAACAGTCATAAACATAGTTAGGAAACCATTTGATAAGCTCTTTTTAAACTAATATGCAATGGTTTGATAGCTTGGTGGATGAATTAAATGGAAAAATAAGGCTGAAAGGGTATATAGGGAAGTGCAGGTTTGGGACTCAACATAACCCCACTGTGAAGGTGTTGCATGTCCTCATGCAACCAAAATTTAGTCACTCCTCTCTAATCCATATGTTATGATTCTTCTGCTAGGACATCTAGCCCTCTTTTCTTCTTCTTTGGTGCTACCACCATTCTTGGTTTCCTTATTAGACATCTGAACTTGAGATTGATCAATGCTCTGCTCAACTTTTTGCATTTTTTCTTCAGTTTCTTGTTTTTCTTTTGCCATAGTCCTAAATGGAGCATAGTGTTATCGTGAATAATTTTATCTACTTTGCTCTGCTCTTTGAGTGCTTCATTTTCCTGCTTGATATGCCTGTTTAGGACTTCTAATTCAAATACCTCATGTTTTAAGGATTGAACTTGTGCATCTAGCGGCAGAGTGGTACTTGGACCTGTAGCTGATTTTTCTAATGATTTCAAGTAGTCATATACTTCCTGTTGATTGGGGTCTACTTCAGGTGTCTTTTTTGGACCGAGTTCAAAATCTGGTGGAGGAGGAGGACTGCTCTCTAGCTCTGGCCGAGAAGGGCTTTCATCATGTGGAGGACTGATTTCAATGCTTGGCTGAGGACGAGGTGGACTACGACCAGCTGGAGTTTTCTCAGGTGTCTCTCCACCCAAGTCAATAAAGTGGGGCTGTTTTATTTGTGTTTTACTCCCTTTTCCTCTTAACCTTGTGCTTCTCCTTAAGTATGGTGGACTAGTACTCTTTTCTTGTATACTCTGTTTTCCTTTTGCCTTTTTCTTTGCTATAGCAGCAGCCTGAAGATGTACTAATCTTTCTGACAGTGGTTGATAATCCTCCTTTATGGATTTCTCAGGCGATTGGTAGACTTCTTGGATGGTCCTTTTGCCTTTTTCTTTCTTCTTTTTCTTGTCTTTAGTTCTATCTTCTTCTTCTTTTTGACCAGTTTCTTGAGTTTCTATAGTAGGGGAGTCTTGGATTGTAGTGCTCTTTTCTCTTCTCCTACTTTTTCTTGGTGTCTTTGGTGTGCTACTTTTAGAGGCCTTAGATGGCTCTTGGAAGTAATTTCTTATCAAGAATTGCTCCCATGTATCTTTGTTTTTCTTTAAGTGGTCTTCAATAAGAATTTTTATAAGTCCATGATGGTATAGATGAGGGTCTATATTGTCTATGTGCTTTTGGACTATAATGCTCATCTTCTTCAAACTCAAGAGTAAGAAATAAGGCAAATTAAGAGTCTGAATTTCTAAGAAATTTATCAACAGTCTAGCATGGTACATATACATCGAACCAAAGCGTCCATCACAGGTGACAAATTTTTGGATAACTAACAGCAGACTAGCCCATTCTTCCTTCAATGCATGAACAAGAATTCCTTTAGTAAACATGGTGGTGTCCATACCTGGGTTTCTTAGCATAATTCTCCATGCTTGTTCATCCATGCGTTTATTTTTGAACCATCTCTCACCTTCCTGAGGTAAGCCTGTGGCAGCTGCTACTGTTGTTTCGGTCACCGTGAGCTTCAGATCTCCAATCTCCACTTTCTAACCATCAAATGACCGTGCAAAAGCTTTGGCTACTTCTTTGTTATAGCCTTTAAACCTTTGAATGAACCGTAACCATTTGGATTTCTTCAGTAAATCCTTGGCTTGAGGGTAAGCTTCTAGATATTTTGGTCCTTCTGGCTCTGCCCTTAGTAGTTTTCCCATTCCTTTCCCTGTTTTAAATTTCAACTGAGGATGAAATTGCGTATGAGGATTTTAGCAGAGGAAAGTAGCTCGATTGCAGGGTTTATGGTAAAAGGCAATGGATGCAATCGATAGCAGGTAACGAGAATGCTTTAGATTATAGGCGGAACAAAGGATAAGCAGTAGTGAATGGGCTTACAAATTGAAATGCGTGTGTATGAAAAGGAAGGTCTTAAATGAAATGGTAAGTGAACGGTAGTGGAGGCGAGATCTTTTTTTTGAATTAATGGTTGCGTACGGGAGATCACACGTTTTGATAGATGGCTGTGGAAAATACGGTGAAGAAGAGCCGTAAAGAGATTGGTCACATCTTATGAGCGTAGGTGGCAAATGAAAGTGCAATAAACTTGAGTTTAAACCCGAAAACCCATCATGAGACCGTTAAGAAATTAATGCATGGTGTATGGAGTAATATCGTGGGATAGGAGTGGGTAATGGAGCTATTATATCGAATCATTGCACATAGTAGAAATTTTCATCGTTTGATGACTATGCATAATCATGACTTTAATTGCTATTTGATAAAAAAAATTGCTCATACCTTTGGAAACTTTGTCATTTCTTGCCCATAGCTTTTAACTAACTGTTCTTTCTTGATGTCTTGGAGATGCTCCATGTCTTCATGGCATTTGCTCACTTACACCTGCATTTTCATGATTTTTGTACTAACATTTTGACTGTGAATTTGGAAAACAGAGTGGTGGTAGCTGCGGAAATCGTTTTTGGCTGCAGAAATTGTTTCTAGCTGCGGAAACTGCTTCCAGCTGCGGAAACTGGGACAACACCCACTTAACTGAACAAATATCGTTAGAAAAGAAATAATTGAGTGAAAATAGTCCTGAAAGGAACTTTTATTGATGAAATGAAAATGAAATGAGTGGAATGGAATGAAAATGAAGCGGAGCGAAGTGAAGAGAAAATGTGAATGAGATGGAGATGGAGTGGAATGGCAAATGCGGTGGAGTGAAGATGGAAAGAGAAGGAGAGGAGATTTTTTTTTTTTTTTTGGAAAATATAGAGTGTCAAGTGTCCTTGATTTTCACTCTATATTTTCTGTATAAGACTTCCAATCTATGATTAGTTTTCAGGCTTATACAATATTTTTTTTTTTTTAACTAAAAGAATCAAAGGCTAGGCTGGTGGGGAAGAAGGATTCTTCTCCACTAGCCTTATTGCAGAATTCTCTTGGAACATCTTGAAAAATTCTTCTTTTGAGAGTGGCTTATGATAAATTTTCAATCGGTGGCCATTCACAATAAAAGAAATCTGAAATTCATCAATGGTTTTGATTCTTACCGCTCCATTGTTAAAGACTTTGTCAATTTCATATAGCCCAAGCCAATGGGTCTGAAATTTACCTTTAAAGTCTTTGAACTTGGAATCAAACAGTAATGCCTAATCTCCTTCTTGAAACTTTCTCTCTTTAATGTATCTGTCATGCCACTTAGCTCTTTGATGTTGAACTAGATCAGTCTTTAAAATTGCTTCTTGTCTGATCTCATCTAGCTCGTTCAACTGCTCCATTCTGTGCTTTTGGGCTTCTGATAGATTCATCCCCAACTGGACTGCCATCTTGAAAGTATTAACTTGAAACTCAATGGGGAGCAGGACTTCTTTCCCATAAACAAGTTCATAGGGAGAATGTCTTGTTGTATTTCTCCATGTAGTTCTGTAGGCCCATAAGGCTTCAGGAAGCCTTTCTGCCCAATCTTTTCTATGTAGATGAACAGTTTTGGTGATGATGCTCTCAAGAACTTTGTTTGTAGACTCCACTTGGCCATTTTCTTGCGGATGGTAAGGAGTAGATTTTCTGTGCTTGATTTTGTATTCTTCCATCAGCTTCTCCATCAAGTTAGATGTAAATTGACTTCCCTGATCTATCACAATTTCTCTTGGGACACCAAAACGAGTAAAATATCCTCAAAAAGAAATTGAACAACTGAATTTTCAGTGGCAAAAGGCAATGCTTTGGCTTCTACCCATTTAGTGACATAATCAGTGCATACCAATATATACTTTTTCTATTTAGATGGTGGATTAATAGGTCCAATGAAATCTAAAGCCCATTTTTCAAAGGGTTCGATGAGTACCTGTGGTTGTAATGACATTTCATTTGAAAGAGTCGGTCTCCCAACTCTTTGGCAACTGTCACACCTTCTGACATATTGTTTTGCATATTTGAAAAGGGAAGGCCAATAATATCCTAAAGAAAGGATTTTATAGGCCGTCCTTTTGTCAGAAAAGTGTCCAACGCATGGTTCATCATGACATGCCTTGAGGATGTCAGGCATTTCATCTTCCCGAACACATCTTCTGATCACACAATCTAGCCCTGTTTTAAAAAATCCATCAGAAATCCATGAATAACTTGAACTCTCCTGAATAATTCTTCTTTTTTCACCAGGAAATAAATGTGGAGGTAGCTTTCCTGTAACCAAATAGTTAGCAATATCTGCATACCAAGGAGTCTTAGTAGTTATTACAAATAAATACTCACCTGGAAACTTATCCTCTACAAGAGAATGTTCATTATTATTTTGGATTCTAGACAAGAAATTAGCTACTGTATTTTGTTTCCCTGGTCTATCCAACACAGTAATATTGAATTCTTATAAAAGTAAGAGCCATCTTGTAACTCTACCATTAGTAACAGGTTTATTCATGAGATATCTAATTGCAGAATGATCAGTATGGATAAAGTTTCATAGCCAGTTATATAGTTTCTAAACTTATTGATTGCATGAACAACAGCTAAGAACTCTTTTTCAATCACAGTATAGTTTAACTCGGTGGGAGTCAAATTTTTACTGGTGTAGTAAATGGCATAATGAATTAAATCCTTTGTCCCAACACAGCTCCTAGAGCTGTATCTGAAGCATCTGTGGGAATATGGAAAGGAAGTTTCCAATTTGGCCCTCTCAAAATGGGTGCTTCAGATATTCTTGTTTTCAAAGTTTCGAATGCATATTGACAATCAGGATCCCATTTGAATTCACAGTCTTTTGTAAGTAATTTGAAGAGTGGAGATGCTATTTTGGTGAAGTTTTCAATAAATCTTCTATAGTATCCAGTAAATCCAAGAAAACTTCTAACATCTTTTTGAAAATTTGGAATAGCCAACTTGGAGATGACTTCAACTTTTGATCTATCAACTTTAATCCCATCCCCTGAAATATGATGTCCTAAAACAATCCCTTCAGTAAACATCATAAAGAATTTTTCATGACTCAATGATAGGTTTGTTTCTTTACATCTTATAAGGACTTTTTCCAAATTCTCTAATGCCTCTTCAAACGAATTACCATAAATTGTAAAATCATCCATATAAACCTCTACACAATCATGGATTAGATCAGAAAAGATTCCTAGTACTGCCCTTTGAAATGTTGCGGGTGCATTACATAATCCAAAAGGAAGTACTCGGTAAGCAAAACTTCCCCATGGACAGGTAAATGTGGTCTTGTCCTGATCTTCAGGTGCTACCTGAATCTGATTATAGCCACTAAAACCATCCAAAAATGAAAAATACTTTTTGCCTGCTAAAGTATCTAATACCTGATCGATAAAGGTTAAAGGAAAGTGATCCTTCAAAGTTGCTTTGTTCAATTCCCTGTAATCAATGCATACCCTCCATTTACCATTCTTTTTAGGTACTATAACCAAAGGAGAAACCCATTGGCTATCTGAGATTGGATAAATGAAGTTTACATTGAGTAGTTTTTGGAGTTCTTCTTTCACTATCTCCCTAAGGTTTGGATTCATCCTTCTCTGAGGTTGTCTGATTGGTCTACTGTTTTCCTCAATGTAGATGTGATGAATGCAAGTCTTAGGGTCAATACCTTTCATATCAGTATATTCCCATGCAAATGCAGTAGAATGTTTTTGCAAGATTTTGGTTAGTTCTTCCTGTTGTGATCTTTCTAAATTTTTCTTAATATTCAATGTTTTACCTGGAAAGATCTCAATGGCAGAACTACCAAACTCTTCCATAGAGAAAAGAGACATTTGTCTAGATGATAGATACTCAATGTCAGAATCTAACTGAAATTGTGTGTGGTCATATTCTGAAGATGTTTCAAAGTTTTCTAATGTGTTCATAATTTGACTATCTTCACTAACTTCAGAAATGGTAAAGACAGGTTGTATAGTATCCTCACCATCAATCCACTCATTATCTCATATTTTTGTAATTGATTTTGCTGGAGGATACAGATTGAATTTCTTTGTCGAATTACCATCAGAAATATACATATCCCCAGACCTACAACTGATGAAAGCATCAGCTGTGGCTAGCCAAGGTCTTCCTAAGATGAGAGGGTGTCCTCCTAAATTACTCTTGGGGGTTAAAATCATGAAATCTACTGGATATTCCCAAGAGTCTAAGGAGACCGAAATGTCTTCTAATACACCATCTGGTTTGATAATTGATCGATCTGCAAGTTGCAATAAAGTAGGTGTAAAAAGAAGATTAGGAAGTTTCAACTGTTCCATAGTCTGTCTACTCATAATGTTGATAGCAGCTCCTAAATCAATCAAAGTATTTGGAATTTCTACCCCATTGATGTGTGTTTTGACAATTGGACTACTGGGATCTACATACTTCTGCATAGTAATTTTTCCCATCATGATGTCTGCAATTTTTCCTACCAGGTGGATTCTTCTTGTATCTCTAGGTTTCCTTCTTGGTCTTTTAAGACTCAACTCCTTCATTGTTTTTGCTAGAATAGGAATCTCTCTAATGGCTTGTAACAAGGGAATCTTGATACAGACATTCTTCAATTCATCTAGAAAATCATAGTCAGGCAACAAGATTTGTTTTTCCACCCCTTTGTCAATTTGTAATCTTTCAGGAAAAGGAGGTGTGGATGAAGATGCAAGTTGCTCAACTATAGTAGTTGTGGCGGTTAGCTCTTTTTCTTTTTCTTTCTGAGTGCTTGGGTTTTGAAGAGATGCTTCAAAACCTTTATTAGCTTCAAGAGAATCTTCCTCAGAAATGCTTTGCTTTTGGGCATCTATAGAAGGTTTATCTAAAACTCTACCAGATCTGAGTTGTACATCATTGAGAGGAACAATCATATAGGTAGGAAATTGTTGACCTTCTACCATGTAAGCATTTTGAGGGCTTTTATTATTGGGGTTTGGCAATGGCCGGGAAGGAAGTTGATTTGACTTCTGTTGTAATGGAAGCAAGAGTTGAGAATTTGGGTTCTGTTGAGAAGGTTGTTGTTGAAATGGCAATGATAGTTGTGGATTTTGATTTGGAAGTTGTGGAGCTTGTTGGTTTTGAAAAGATGGAGGATATTGAGCAAATATCCCATAAGGATTTTGCATGCCTTGTACCCATGATTGAAAAGGATTTTGAGGTTGGGACCAAGGTTGTTGCCAAGGATTCCAATTTGGTGGGGTTTGAAAGTTCATAGAGTTGTTAAACCCTTGGTTTTGTTGCACCTGCCAAGGTCTCCTTGCAACAAAACAGAGAGACTCAATTGTATTTGGATCTTCTTGGAAGACATCTTTGAGCCCAGGAATTGAAGGACAATCCTTGGTCTCATGATTCTTTGAACATATCGCACATGTTTCTACAATTTTTGCATCCAAGGGACATTCCCTGAGAGCATGTTTCTTTATACAATTTGGACAAAATATGGCTAAAGCTTCAGCTTCTGCTTTCTGCTTATTGTGGATCTTAAGAGTGTCTAGTTTCTCACTAAGACTCCCTAAGATATCAGTTTTGAATTCATCAAGCATATTGCCAATCTTAGCCCTACTTACTGATCCAGTTGCAGATTTGTTTGCTCTGATGATAGAAGGATCTCTAGGGCCTTTTCCAGTTTTAGATTTTCCTCTTGAGAGATGGACACACAGCTCTACTATATCATGAAGTGGAAGTTGAGATATGTCTCATTTTCCCATCATGTTCGAAATATCTATCCATTCATCTCTAATGGCTTTTAATAGAAGGGCTTTCAGGGTTTCCTCATCTAAGTTACTCATTTTTTCTCTTTTCAGGTTGTATTGGAATATTTCAAGTAAATCCTCCACGTTTTCATCTTCTCTTTGCACCATTTTGAACACTTCATCCTTGTGATTGGTGGGCATACAATAGTCCAGGTATCTATCCAAAAATGTTTGTTTCATATCATTCCAAGTCCTAATGGATTGAGTGAGTAATCCTATGAACCATTTCAAAGCAGCTCCTTTCAATGTTGAAGGAAACATTTTGAGTGTTTGAGAGTCTTCCAAATAATCATAAGTTCGACACACGACCTCAAACTCAAATAGAAATGTTTCAGGATCCTTATTTCTTAACCCATGAAAGTTTGGGAGGACAGATGGTGAAATATTTTTCATTGTTGCTCGAGAATCCTCATCGACTATAGGAAATCCGAATGAGTTATCTCCATCCCTATTTCCCCCATTGTTACCTCTACCTCCTCCATTATTTCCTCCTTCTCATCCTCTACCTCTACCTCTACCAAATCCGTTAACTACCTCCTCTGTCATGATAGCTTCCTCAGAGATTTCAGAGTCCTCTGGTTCCTCTACTAATGGCGAACGAGGAGGAATTTCTCCCTCTTCTTCCTCAGGTGATTCTACTTCTTCAATTACAATGTGTCTCCCTGTAGAAGGAAAGAAAGGATCTTTTCCTAATTCAGATTCGATGGATGGTGTGGAAGAGTCTCCTAACTCAACTACTGCCTCTTGAATTCCAGGAATCCTAGGGCTAGGAGTGTGGGTTGGAGATGATGGAGGTGTCTCTTGTCTATTCCTTGAAGTAGATGGAGTTGTGAAAATCGAACTCTTGGCTCTAGCTAAAAACCTTCCCCTAGAATCTCTTGCTCTATGCATGCCATTTTTATTTTTCTTCAAGTCAGGCTAATAATTCTCTTTCTGATCTTCCAAGTCACTCTAGGTGCAAGAAGAGAGAATACTCAAGAAACTATTAAACCAATAACTCTCTTTTCTGATCCTCCAGGTCACGCTAAGTGCAAGAGGAGAGCATACTTTGAGAGGTTATCAATTTTCCTTTCTTGATTTTTTTTTTTTTTTTTTTTTTTTAAGAAATTGGCTACCTAGTTTCACTTCCACGGCAACGGCGCCAAAATGTTTGGTCAATTTAGTGTGTTCTAAATTGCTAATTTAAATGTCAATCCGGGATTCATAAATTGACGAAGTGAGGTGTACTATATGTACAAGATAACCATTTTCTTAGTCTTTTGTCGTTTTTGAGCTTTTTTTTTTAGTTTGTTTTTGGGTTTATCTTCTATGGATTCCCTAGTGTGTGATGGCGAAATTAAAAGTTAAGTATGGATGGTAATGGTGATTTCTATAGTGATTTTCCAACTTAAAATTTTTCGAAAAGAAATCTCTAAATTTACTGTAATGAAATCAATTCTCAAATGGAAGTAAATGTACCAAAACAGTGAACTAGTGACAATGGCCCAGTGTCCTTACTGCTGTATGAAAAAGAAAGTAAAAACTGAACTTAAAGCAACTCAAAGACTGAAAGCAAAGCAACTAAATCACACTAATTCAACCCCTGTTCTGATCCTTCACCCTTCAACTCAATTTTTCTATAGGAAGTAATCATAAACAAGCTGAGTAATATGATATCTAAATTGCAGGAAATTAAATTGCATAAAAGGAAACTAAGATTTTAACTACTCATTCATATTTCAACTCTTGAAAATGACATAAGTAATTCAATCTCTAACTTGCAGGAAAGCAAACTAAATCATACTACAATAAGTAATATTCTGATTCCTTACTAATAGAGTCACTTGACTATAGAAAGGAAATCATAAACAGATGAGTAATATGATGTCTAAGTAGCAGAAAAGTAAATAAGCAAAACACAATTTGAAAAATGACAGTGCCGGAATTAAACTCAAGAAATGAAAATCAACAGAAATGACAAGATGATCTTATGTCAGTAGTTATCAAAAAAAATGTAAATCTGCCCGGGCTACCTACAACAAAACCTGTAAAAGAAGCACTGATCAGCTAACAGTTATAAAAGAAAACATAAAGGAAATATAGACAGCAATGAACATCAGAACAACACAATATATATACAAGCAATGATTTAAAAACAATAAATGAAAGCAAGTAAGAAACTATACAAAGCTTTGGTGTACAGGGGCCCTCTGCGACCTCGGCCAGTCAATCACTTAGTCAGAAATCAGATTCAGAAAAACTATCTTCTCATGTATTTAAAGTGCAGTAATAAAGCAAAGTGAAACGCAGTACAGTGGGCTGATGACAAAAGTCAAAATTACAATTCAAAAGCTAACTATTCAGCGTATATCAACGCGTTATTTATAAGAAAAGGTGCTGCAACTAATTCCTAGATTTATGCTGCCAAGAGACACGTAAATCTCCTTGACCCGAGATCTAGCGTGATGGTCATCATGACAGTTGAATTCATGGAGTGGTGGCTACTTGGTTCCGTTCACGGGCTGCTCTCCAGCTGTGCCAGTACCTCCAGAAACTAAGGATCTTGCCACGCAAACTTTCACGTGGGCAAAACGGAGATGTGCCACCATAAAATTCCTCATTTGGCCCTTCCTTTGACCATTGTTTACCGCGACCGTTTATTAGTGATTTGGCTGATCTGAGGGGACACACTCCATGTACACGTCAATTGCAGCTTACCCATGTGGCCGGTTTCTCCATTGGACACCTGTAGCATAACCTTTAACAAAATGGCTGCGGAAAGTGATAAGTTTCTGCAGCTGCTTGAACAAAAATCTAAATCAAACAACAGTCATAAACATAGTTAGGAAACCATTTCATAAGATCTTTTTAGACTAATATGCAACGATTTGACAGCTTGGTGGATGAAGTAAATGGAAAAAGAAGGCTGAAAGGGTATATAGGGAAGTGCAGGTTTGGGACTCAACACTTTTCTTTTGTTGTTGTTGAGTTGTGTTACAATCCTTTTTCTTTTCTTTGATGTTGTTGATTATTTTCATTTCCATTGGATGAATTTCTATAAGATCCTTTGACCGCTTCAACATAGTTGATTTGTTCTTTGTATTAAGCTTACTCAATGCTTGATTCTCCTTCATATCCTAGCAAAATTTTGATGAGAGGAGATAACTGAATACTCATGATCTCATCTAACTTGTTAGATCCTTCATTAAACTTTAAGTACTAGTTTAGTTGAGTCTTGGTTTTCTCTAATTCCCTTTTAAAAGAGAATATCTCTTCTTCAAGATTTTCACACTCCTTGTCATTCTCTATCAATTATTGTAACAAAGTGTCTTCAATTTTCTCTACTTCTTCTAACTTAACTTTCAAAAGGAGAAGTGACAAATCTTCAGATTTATCCTTTTCTTTTCAAATTTTGTGAGTGTCTCTTCCTACTTCCTACTCTTTTTCCCGAGCCTTTGAATTTCATCTAAGGCACAAATCAATTCAACTTCCAGATATACTTGAGCCTCTTCCTCATCAAACTCAACTTCTCCTTCATTTAGAGTTTCTAAGTCCATGAGCATGCAGTCTTTCATTCTTTCTTCATCAAAAGATAAGTCTTCTTCATCTTATGAGGAATTGTTGTCTTCTTGAAATTCTTTTCCTTCTTTACTTTATTTATTCTTCTCTTTATGATCATATTCATTCTTTTATTCCTTAGTGAAAGTTTGGATGCATAATGAATTACTTTTCCATAATTAAACCATTTTAATGGTAACTTACCATTGTACTTTCGAGATCCTCTCTTCAATCTTCTAAGAAAAATTTCCTCTTCTTCATTAGATCCATAACTTAAGTATCCCTGATCTTCTTTTCTCTTCTTATTAACTTTGAAGGATTCCTCCTTTGAGGTAGATCTTCCTTTTGAGATTCTCATTCATAGGCTGTCAATGTTCCATGGAACTGTTGCAATGTTAATGTGTTGATATCTTGCACTCCTCAATGGCTAATACTTTGGTATTTAATATGGAAAGAAGATATATCAATGCATTTTTAACTACAAAGGAGTCATTCATAGGTTCATTAATTTCTTCTGTGGTGTTAACTATTTCATCCACTCGAAGAAAGAATTTAGCTATGTCCTAGTCATCATTAATATTTAATGATTCAAATTGCATTCTATATACTTGGATTTTAGTTTATTTTACTTTATTATCACCTTCATAGGAACTCATCATCTTATCCCATATTTCATTGGCTATTGTTCAATGCATGACTTTAGCCAACTCATATTCATGCAAACCACCTAGGATTGCATTCATTTCTTTAGCATTGTAAGTGAACTCAAGATTATCATCTCTATCAACCAATACGTTTGGATTTTTATAGCCATTCTGCACAATATCCTAGACATTCGCACTGAGAGACATTATGTAGGTTCTCATTCTTACCTTCCAAAATGCATAATTCGTTCCAGTGAACATAGAGGCATTGTTGGTGAAATTTCCATCCTGGTTAGCCATTGTCTCAGATCTACCTTCTAGTTGTTAAACGACTGCTAGAGGAACCTCCTTTGATACCAATTATTGGAATTGAGGAAAATATTAAGAAGAAGTGGTGAATTAGTATCTTAATTATTTTAATAATTAATTATCCAATTAAACACATTAAAAAAGACAATAGTATATCAATCACATAAATATTGAACACTAGAAGTTACGTGGAAACCCATATAAGAGAAACCACAAATTCTTTTTGATTATGATATAAATGTAAGCACCAATGCCAAATTACATCAAATTATGTTGGAACCAACCCCATTTTCTTTGCAAGCACCCACTTTCTAGAAGAAAAAAATCCCTGATCTTTACAAGCACCAACCTCAAGGAGGCTCCAACCCCCGTGATCTATGAGCACCTACCTTATCACCCTATCAGATCCATGTTTCATCAATTTTCACACTAAAATTTGAGGCACTTTTAGTTAAAATTCATTGAAAAATGGTTAAATATCATATCTACATCTCCTTGCTTTGTAATCACCTATTCTTTTTCTAATTTCCTAATTCAATTAGGGTTTCTCACCATGCCTTCTTGTTACAAATCCATTTGGGCACATCATCCCTGACTTGCAGATCAGTACTATTAGGGCCCATCAAACCCTAATTCAGTTGTTACATGCCCTAAAGAAGTCAACCATTAGAATGCCTAGCTTCCCAAGAAGTTCCATGACTGAAATCATCCAAAAATTGCCTCTAAGAAGATCAACGCAGGCAGGCCTTCATTAGGGTGCACTGCAGTGCAGTCTAGTACACTGCTAGGGTGCTATGCAGTGCACTTGAGCCCTCTTTGGCCTGCGCTAGGCGAATTTGAGCGAAATTGCATTGGGATTTGGGAATATTCTTATCCATTGGATGCATCTAGAAGTTTCCCAAGTTTATCTACTCCTTTGGTCTTGAATTTGGATGAGGTATGGAGTTAAGGAACATCAATCCATCTATCCCTTCCTCCATGGAACTAAATCCTAAGTTTGGGAGGGCATTCATTATCACCATTTATGGCATAACTTCCTTCATTCACCTATAAAAAGACCACTCATCTAAGTGATCAGGGGCTGGAAATCATTGAATTATAGGGAGATGTTGTTAGTATGAGACTTGAGTTGGTTTCAAGTATTGTAATGATGTCAAAATTTCTTGCCTGTTATGAGGAGAGGATGTGATTGAACTGGAGGAGTGATGTTGAATCAAGCAAATTGGGTTGTAACTCTTCCTTTTACTAATAAAGTGTTCAAAAAGATTTTTCCATATGCTTGTATTGTTCATTGATGCTTTCCTATGTGTATTATGTACTTGATTCCATGCTATGTTTAGTCAATAGATCATTATCATATGCTTTGATCGATTTTTTTCTTCTGTCTGTGTAAAGGTACTCTTCAAGTGGATTAAGTACATAAAGGAGCAACAGAATTGGTCAAGTGAGATAAGGAGTAAGTGAAAGATTCAGGTAGGTTTCTTACTATCTTATTTAATCTATTGGTCATAGAAAAAGTAGAGAATTCTTTGCACTGTTGTTCTAGACTTAGCTACTAGTCTAGGGGTTTAAGCATTTATCCATAGACACTAAAAATTCCCAAAACACTTCTCTAATATGCTCTTGATTAAATTTATTTTCTGCAACTCAATTTTGGATGCTTCAGATCTACATATCACAACCTCACAACCACCACATATCTTAATTTATCTTCACATACATCCTTTGCACAACCACTTCTCTTCAAATCTATTTTAGATTTACTCTTCTTCATTCTCTTCTCCACTCCCTCTCATCTCTTCATTTTCTTATTTTTATATATCTCAACAATAGAAGTGGCTTATGATTTTTCATGGGAACATACTTACTTACACCATTTGATTTCCTTTTATGGACAATTCACCTTTAATTTCCCCCTCAAAATAGTATTTAATCACTTAATTTCATATTTATAGTCGCAATGCCATATTTCTAGTTCGAACGCCATATTTCTAGTCACAACCCTTTATCTTCATGATCCTTCGAACATATGGCTGTGATCCCAAACCAAGAGCTTAAGACCCAAGGGTTCTTATCCCTAGATTGCATTAGACTATGCAATGATTAACTTTCCAACATGTTTTGAAGTGTTCCAAGTGATCCAATCTAAATTGACATCCAAAACGTAACTTTAAGGCCCCTCTCACATATCCGAGCTTTAACAATGGCGGGGTTCGCAATTTGTCATGTATGTGACTTAATTGACCCCTACCTTTTCCAAGCACACCAAGCAATCATGTAAGATGATAAGATAAAACGAAATAAACAACACTACACCCCCCCACATTTCTAATCTTTAATGGGCGGGGAGGGGTATGAAGTCCTTCATTTGATGTATACAACAACTAATATCCAAACCTTTGTCTATCAGTTTTTTCTTGACTAGGCATTCACACTTCCACCTAGTGTGCAAATGCTGACTAGCAGGGCTTGCACAACCCTTGGGTAGATGAGTTCATGTGGGTTGGAGGAACAAGGATTAGGATCTGGAAACTGCAGGAGGTCATAAGGAGAATTAGTGGGGAAATTTCCTAGCATTTTGGCATGATTTACAGCTAGATTTCTAGTGGTGCGTTTGATTTAGGGGATAAAAAATATCCTCAAAAATTAAAGTGTTAAAAATATCCCGAAAAGAACAAAAAAAATGTGTATCTCATCGTTCTGATTCCAATGACACTTGAATCACCTCAATGTGACAATGTATGAGGAAGTTATCACATTCTGAAGTTTTTGGCAAGCAACTAAAAATTCAACTTGCAAGGTTGTCTTGGCAGTGTACAAATGCCACGTGGAAGTTTGTACGATGATGTCAGCAGGATGATCGAGAAGTATTAGACCAGTCAGGAATTAATACATGGTTCAGTTGTACATGGACAAAATATGGCATGCTCTTATTGGTAAAGGGCTTATGGAATGGGCCAATCATGGAGTGACATGTGGTCCAATCTCAGAGTGCCATGTGACACTCTGGATGGCACCAAAATATGGTTCAACGCAATGACCAATGTCCACAGGATTCAAACTACCAACCTAGAATTTAGCAACATACCACTACACCACCATGTAATGGTGTTTCTTGATATATATAAGTGGCAGGATTTTATTTAAAGTCATATGGTATCGACGGTAGGGCGAAGGGTTGTGCTAGCGGGCATGCTTGACCGACCCAACCCCAGGTGTTATGAAAAATCTGTGACTGATGGAAAGAGTTGGGAAGGGTGGGGCACATGACATTATACCCACACTCCTAGCCCACAACTATGTGTAAGAACGGTGACCACATGCGAGAGATGTGGTGAGAGTGTAGGAGAAGGGCATTATAGTTGAGTTTCGACCCATGGTTATGTTGAGAAGTTGTGACCACCGTCAGATGGGTAGGGTCTGTGGTTGCCTAGCACCCACTTGCGCTCAACCCTAGGCCATATGGAATCATGTGACTGAGATCGTGAGATTTGATACGGGCTTAAGTCCCACGTGTTTAAAAATACATTTATTGATTCAACAGAACACACCAAACCTGACGAACTGCATGGGTCCAACCCGAGACCTTTGGGTTACCAAATCTATGCCTTACCAAAACACCAAGGATTTTGTTTGTTGCCATTTTTTGCAGAGCGGGCAGTTTTGTAGAGAGATTTGCAGACAATTTGAAGAAGAAGGCCTATCTTGGCCATTTTTCAGCCTTTTTGAACCCAAGAAGAGCCTACAAAGGGGTTTTTGGGTGTTCTGGACACAATGGCAGTGTTATTTTTGCAATTTCAACATTGTATGTTGATTTATTTGTACATTTTAGCATATAATATAAAGGTCCACCATTGGAAGCTGGACCCATAAACGTATCCCATGAGGGGTGAATTCCATCATCAGTTTGTTGTGTTTTGATGTTGCTTATTGTCCATTTTAACTAGTAAAAATCTTCTTATTTACTTAGTTTGTGTGCTTTTGTAATCATGATCCATTGCCTACAAGACATAAAATAACTTGCAAAACATTTCAAAAAACCTGCATTTTTAATGTTAGGTTAGTTTGGTATCAAAGCATGGTTTTTGTGAAGGTTTAAAATAATTTGCCAGTGTTGTTTTTGAATGCTTACAATGTCTAAATTAAGAAGAGGAGAAGGATTACTTGAATAAACAAACCCTCAAATTGGCTTAAGGAGGCCACAAACTCCACAAGTCATGGCACATGAGGAAGGACAAGAAATGATGTCTGAGGATGAAAGATATTTTAGAAAGGCTTTCTATGATATTTCTAAGATTGTGAAAGTGTTATACAATGAGAGAAAAAAAAGTTTGCAAGGAGAAAGTTTTAATCAACCAAAAGGTAATGGTGGAAATGGGAGAAAGACTCCACCTCCACTTCCTCCTTCACTTACATGTACACCTCCATCCTCACCTCCTTCTTCACCTTCTTCATCTCATAGGCCTACTCGTGCTCCATCTCCAAAAGGACATGTTAAGTACCCTTTGATTAAGTTTGATGTCAAGTTTGTATTGCCTATGTAAAAGTGAGAAGTAAGTGCTGAAAAGTTGGATAATTGGGTTCGTCAAATTGAAGTATATTGCAGGATTTAAAAGATTGATGATGATGTCAAAAAGATCGAGCTTTCTTCTCTTCGCCTCAAAGGTGAAACCCTCATCTAGTGGGAGGCCAAAACTCAAGAGGATTTGAATAAAAGTGGTAAAATTATCTCTTCTTCAAATGATTTTATAACTGCATTAAGAAGGAAATTTATCCAGTAGCTTACATGCAAAAAATAATTATGGATTGACAAAATTTTAGACAGGCTAAAATCTAGAGTGTCCAAAGTTACACACAAGAATTTAGAAGAAGAGCTTTAATCTTCGGTGTTTATTTTATTTCACAAGATACTCTCCGTAAATATATAGGTGGATTACATATTTATTTGAGACATACTTTATTTATGTTTAATCAAACCAATCTAGATGAAGTATGTGTTCAGGAAACCCATTCAGAATCAAGAGGGAAGAATGTTCCTCAAGAGACCAACAAGAAACCTTTTGAATATTGAGACAAAGGAAAGGGGAAGATTAAAGGAAAAAGGAAAAATAATGCTATTGTTAAAAAAAGGGAGAGAAAGTTACTTGTAAACATTGTTCAAAAGATGGCGATGATGAATACCACTGTTGGAAATCACATCCAGAATTGAGACCAAAGAAGTTCAATAACAAGGGGAAACAAAAGGCTATTGCTGCAACTCAACAAGATCTAGGATCTGATTCAGGCGATGAAAGCAAAATCACAACCATGGGAATGAAAGGTATGCCTTATAATGCAAGTACTAGTTCTTCTAGTAAGCCTATTGAATCTTAAAATAATAAAGAAAGAAGTAAGATTTCCCATATTAGGGTCATTACAAAACATACAAACGTTGATGCAGTATTTGATAGTGGATCCCAGTCAATATTATCTCTGAAAAAATTGTCAAGAAACTTAATTTAGAGACTACACCTCATACAAAACCTTACCCTTTGGGTTGGGTATGTGATGATGCCAAATTACAAGTCACAAGAAAATGCAAACTCAAATTTTCCATCACTGCTAATTTTATAGATGAGGTAGATCTTAATGTTGTTTTTGAGCCTCAAAATTACTCTTTCCCTAGAAACTCTTCTCATTCCTTTTATTTGTTTTTCCATGAGAAAGATGCATTCTCATCACCAATGACCGGTATATACTATCTTAAGGAGGACATTTAGTGATTTACATGTTATACTTTTATGTTTTGTTGTTTGAATAAATTTTTGTATATTAGCTACGGAACACAGCCTATTCTATAGCTAATTGGCTATTCTGAAACTACCTTCATACTTTAAAAGGTTCCAGGTGTTAGAAGGAGAAACTAGCTACATGGGCAGCTTGGAAATTATCGTGACATGGACCCTGTCCTATTCACTTAGCCCAGATCGACAAAGAAGATGGCATAAGACTACGATCAATGGATAAGTCAAACGCAGAGACCGAAGGTAACATGACTCTGTTTTGTGGTTAATTAACACGTTTCACAGTGATGGGAAGCGTTATCCAGAACAACTACCTATACCTACGGACTCCAACAACCACCTGTAAAACTAAATCCAACAACCACCATGTCTTGGATTTATGTCTCCAGCAGCCGAGGAAGAAATTCTACATATCTATCTTCTACGTGTTTGACTGTAGCATGTTTTTCTCCACAAATAGTTGTATGGTTTTTCTTATAAATACCTGTGTAAAGGATCGAAGAGATGTGTGGTAATAGTGATAGTTTTATTGTGAAATTGAAGTTTTAAACTCTATAATTCCTGGGCATTTTGTGTCCCTATTTTTAATATGAAGACCGCATGTTTTATGGAAATATGAAGGAGTTTTCTTGGAGTTGATTGAGCAAGCATAGCCTAATCAGTTGCAGAGGGCCCCTGCACTGAAGAAGGTTTCATTTCATTTTATTTTTCTTCTTCTTGTTAACTGTAAATTCATCATTTTCTTTCACAGTGTTTATAATCATTTTCTTAGTAACAATGTTTATAATGCAATTTTCATCATTTTCTCATTAATAGTATTCATAATTTAGAGTAGCTTCTTTTTGCTTGATCTCTTTCTAGTTTTTATCAGTAGTTAGAAGTTGAAACTCAGTAATGTAATCTAGTTTACTTCATTCACTGTTTTACTAGTCTTTAAATCCTCAATTAGACTGATCAATTCCATTCACTGTCTTTGCCATTTTATTTTTAGTTCACTGACTCATGGTGTTAATGAATGTTTCTGAAAAACCCTTCAAGTTGATAATTCATCCTAAACTAAGTGGTTGAACATTTCATTTATGCAATGAGTCTTTGCTGCATCTCTGTATTTGTTTTCTCTTAGATTAATGAAGTACATAATTCCTCAAATGTCATCCCAAGGAGACTTTCTCCCAAAATTGAGAGACAGAGTAACTAAGTATTTCATTTAGTTTCATTTCTGTAATTAGTTAGACACCAACTACAAATTTCATTTTCAGTTTTAATTCATGATTTGGAAATAATAGTGAAACAGGAATATAAACTTTGTTTTCATTTCTTGCTTAAGCTCAGCTTCTAAGTCTTTCTTAAGCTTTGTTTTCATTTGTAGATTTTGAGCAGTCTTTACGAAAGTTGGATCTAAGTTTTTGATAATTACAATGTAAATCATTAGGAACTAAAGACTAAGAACCCCCAAAACAACATAAAATACAAAAGCAACGAAGTAAGAAGGGTTATCTAGCACAAACAATGCACTACACTTCATCAGTTTACGATACCCGGATTGATAATTTAAAAATTTAGGACACTAAATTGACCAAACAGTTGCACCACTTGATATTTGCGGGATTGTTTTAGGGATTCCATACTTATGTGACCGAAAATCCATATTCTATTGTCATGCAAACAAATATAATATTTTTAAAGATGGAGTTGAGTATATTGTTAGAGCACATCACAAAAAGATTAACTTATTTCTTGTTAGTGTTGGTCATATGAAAAGGCATGTGAATGCTAGTAAGAATTTTGTGTTGTTGATGACTAAAGCTAAGGATACTGCTGAATCTGAAGCTTTTATAGGATGTGATTCTAAACTCAAGCATGAATTGGTTGAAGTTGTTAACACTTATGAAAATATGTTTCAGGTACTTGAAGGATTACCTCCAAAAAGAGGAATCCAATGTGAGATTCAATTGCATTAGGATGAACCACTTCGAAACGTTGGAATGTATAGAATGTAAGTTTTGGAGAATGAAAAAATTAAGAAGCAAATTCAAGAGCTGTTAGACAAAGGGGTCATCAGGCCTAGTACATATCCTTGTGGGTCTCCTATTCTTTTGGTTCCGAAGAAATATGCTACATGGTGTATGTGTGATGATTTCCGAGCTTTGAATAAGATCATGGTAAAGAATCACTATCCTCTTCCTCACATTGATGATTGCTAGATTAGTTAAAGGAACATATTTATTTCACTAAGTTATATTTGAGAAGTGTTTATCATGAGATAAGGATTGCTGAAGATGATATTTGGAAAACTGCTTTCAAGACAAAACAATGTTTATTTGAATGGTTAGTTATGCCATTTGGGCTTTGTGATGCACCTGCAACATTCATGAGAGTTATGAATGATGTATTGTGAGCATTCCTTTATTATTTTGTCATAATCTACTTAGATGATATTTTGATTTTTAGTAAGACTCGTGAAGATCATGTCAAGCATGTGAAGCAAGTTCTAGATGTCTTGAAAAGGAAAAGTTGTGTTTGAAGATGTCTAAATATGAATTTTGGAAAACATCTTTGGTGTATTTGGGTCATTTTGTAGGAGGGGGTGAATTGAAGATTTTTGCCTCCAAAGTTGATGTTATTATGAGTTAGCCTAAACCCAACAATGTAACAAAAGATAGGAGCTTTTAAGGAGAACCCCAATATTACATAAAATTTATCGCTAACTTCTCATTCATTGCAGCGGCATTACATGCTTTGACAAGTGGGAAACAAGTCTTTTAGTGGGGAGGCAAGCAACATAAAGCCTTTAACACTTTACCAAGGCAGTAATTAACTATCCAACTTCTGATAAAGAATTGTATGGTTTGGTAAAAAGCGTGAAAAAACGGAAGCAATTTGATTGGTAAAGAAACGATTATTCATACTGACCATCAACCTTTGCAATATCTACAATCACAAACCAAGCTACACCAAGCTAGACATTTCATATGGATGGGATTTGTACAACATTTTCATTTGGTAATCAAGTATAAGAAATGTATATACAACAAAGTTGCGGATATGTTATCAAGGCCTATTGTTAATGCATATGTTATTATTAAACATAACTAAATCATACATGAAATTTATATTGAACACTTTGCTCAAGATGAATATTTTAAAGATGTAAATGCAACTTTGATTCGAGGAAATCATGTTGAAGTGTCTGGTTATGTTGAAGCCTCGAAAATTGGGTCTACAACAAGGGGGGTACCCACCTGGTTCGGACCTTGGTTAACAGATCCTTTTCTGTTTGCTATGGTGGGTCCGACTGGGGATATTGGACCAGTTTCCCTATTTATGTGCGTGTGTGTTGAGAATTGATATTTCTTTCCTAACGATTTCTAAGTAAAATGATTTTATTCTAAATCTAATGTAATTGTATTTTAATGAACAGAAATATCTAATTATAAAACTAACCTGGGATTTAATCTTTTAGTTATGAAATATAAAATGATTTCAAATGGCAATTGGTAATAAAGATCATTCAACTGCTATGAGAAAATAATTCAATAAAGATAAACAATTTCGTATAAAAAGTTAGATGAAACAATTGTGAAAAACATATCACATAATAAGTTACTCATATATTAAAGCATAAATAAATAGCTATCACCATATAGAAGTGCCAAATGATAGCTCAAGCATTCAAGCATTCATATATAAATAACTAAACATGAATATCACCTTAACACATAGGCAGAAATAGGAGATAAAAGTACCATTTATAACTAGTTCTACTCATGAGCTTCAACAATAATGATCTATCTCTTCTTAATCCAACATCTACTAAGAGTAAAAATGTGCGACATCAGTAGTAGATATTAAACACAGATATCAATAAATCCTGTTCCATTCATTCATCAAAACCTCCTAAAAGGGTGCAAAAGTGCATGTTCTGAGGACAAGTTTTTGACAAATTTCAGGATCCTTCTCTAAATGCATGAGAAGGGTTTAAATACTACTAGCTAAATCTAAAAATAATTTATTACAAAAATGTAGGATACGGTTTAAATGACCGTCCCCATTTTAGGAAAACAAAGCAAAACTAAAACTAAAACTGAATCTAAAACTAAAATTGACAACTAATTATCTATGTATCTGTTCCTTGTATTCACAAGCGTTCAACATTTGCTTGAGGAGAGTTGGCTGGCTAACTTCCGACTTTAGCTGTCCTGTGAAAACAGAATCGACAAGATTTGGCGCCATCTTCTCAGCAGAATTAATGATACATTTGAGAGCCATGCATTGGCTGTGTGGTTTTACCAAGTACGTCCAATAAGAATCCCAATTCAACCTGGTTAACCTTTTGATGGACTTTGCTTTTTCTTGAGCCTTTTATCTCTAGCTTGTCTGTAGATGCTGTACATTTTGTAGATATTTACATACCACTTGAAGATATTCCTGATAAATACCATTGGTTTTTGAGTTCAAGTTTTTCCTTTCGCCTTTAGCACTTTTTCCTACAAATTTCTAGGCTTACAAGCGACTAAGCAATTAGAGGCTTTCCTTCTCAATTTGGACTTCCCTGGTGCTATTTTTCACCTCTTGCACACCTTTTGTTAGAGCATATAAACCTTAAATTTTGTGGAAAGAACGGCTTCATACGTTCTTGGCTCCAAGTCTTAAACTGTCTATTCATGATATCAGGACTATCCAGTACCCATTTGACCATGTCTGTGTATGAAAGAATTTTAGGCCTCGCCGCTATCCGGTGCAAGAACGAACATGCTAGTTCTGTAATAGACGCCTCAAATGACTCGTGTGAGCCAGCAGTAGCTGTAACCTCCATTATTCTGGGGTTTTCTTCCTTGAGTAGACTGTACTTGCCTTCCCAAGTAGTAATACCGACATCTTTGTTACAGGTGGTGTCTGTGTATAAGGGCGTCATCTATTTATCTTTAGAACTCGGAGCTTTACCCTTCTTTCCCATAATATTCTCAACACTGCTATGTATACTTCTCTACTCTTCACTCCTACAGTTTACAAATGAGGCAAGAGTATTGATAAGAAAAAGGTGACGGGAAAGCTTTAAATGTTGAGAACATATAAAATATATCACCCTACATGAAATGGCTCTTCAATCAGATCAAAACCACATTTCATTAATGATTGCCAACTAACTCATTAATTAACATTAACGCGCATTACTGGGCATCAGTTTATGGAAAAATCTTTTTCGAACAACGAGCCCTGTAGATCTACGATAAGGCGATTTTGTGATTTGCTTCGCAATATCACAAATTTGTCGCGTGTGGCAATCATCCATTACAATGTGTTTTCTGTGAAATGCGATTTGCGAGATGCGCCATCACATATCGGCGGTTTGAGGCATCTCATCTTAAGTGATATTTGAGGCATGTGATGCAATGTGGGTCTTTTTATGCGTGATTTCGCATCGCGATTTCACAATCTTAGGATTCCGCTTTTAGGAAGGTATCGATTACCTTTTTGCGATGCGACACTTTTTATTAAGGGAACAATTTTGTTCAAACTTATCATAAAACTCAAGTCTTTTTAGATTTTTCGGGTATTCTCCTAAGTTTATGATAGTAGGTTTTATTCAAAAAGGGAATACAAGCACTAATTTATTTATTTTAAATTTTTGAATAAGGGTCCCCACTTATTTAGTATTAGTAATAAAACTAAATAAGAAGGGGGGTTGTTGTTGGTCTCAACAATTGGCGATTCACTTGGAAGAACCAGTTATCTCTACTTTTATTTTGAATTTTCTAAACATCCAAAACAGAAAATTTTCCAGAAAATCAAACTTTATTATAGAAAGATAAAGGACACCATGCTTTTAGTTGTCAATGATAGTTTGTTTCTTCTATGTTAACTTTGGTTATTTACTTCCTAGAGCTAGTCATTGTATCTACATTAGTTACTACTTAGTTTATAGAGATAAAAAAAAATGCTTCTCTATAAATCAGTTTTAAATATGCTCATTTGTCGTAGGTAGAGCCTCTACTGCCAGTAGGTGTTTATAGCCTCGACAGGGTTACCTGTTACCCAGCAATGATCCTGTATCCTACTTGTAGAAATGTACGATTTTATAACGGAAATCCATATCCACACTTATTGCTTTCATTTTCTTTTAATCCTTAAAGAACAATGCCTTGGTTTGGTAGCCAAATTATGACAGTGCCACTCACTTGATTTATAACTTTGCTGAACAAGCTGGCTCGTGATGAGACCCCTTGTCTTTTGATTGCAACAATCTCGAGTCATTGCCCTGTTGTGGTATGCAGTTTTGGCAAAGTCAGCAAGCTATAATATCTATGATCATGATAAGTCGGCTCGTGATGAGACCTCTTATTCTTTAAGTTAAAGTGTATCACTAGATTATTCCTTGAAGCTCGTAATTCCCTAGGTGGGGAGGAAGTCATTGTTTCCTTAAGAATAGCTCTGGACGACAATGGTAGAGTTTTTGGAAAGAGATTTTCTACAGAGAATCTTCGTTTTGTTATTGATACCTTTCATTTGACTGATATAAAACAAATTCCAACTAAAGGTTGCTTTTTATCAAAATTTACAAGGTTGGAACTAGTATCATTTTCAGGCTTATAGCCTTTGACTGTATCTTATAATAATAATGACCAATTTTCTAAATCAGTTCTATTTATACAAGCGAAAAAACAAAATCTAAGAGAAATACTTGTTTTTTTCGTGAATTCCAAATGTAACCATTTACAACTGGTTTTATTATCAAAATAAAGGAAAAATTAATTTACAAAAATAGAAGAATGATCTCCTATGGAAAGTATTTTTTGAGGATCTGTCCATTAAGAGGTAAAAATTCTCTTTTTCCTGTTAAATCTTGTAACATAAAAGTAGACAGACCTATGAAAGGGCCAAGCCACATTCGTTGAAATTTTGTATGTTTGCCCTCGGGTCAAGCCACATTCGTTGAAATTTCGTATGTTTGCCCTCTTCCTCATGGGCCTTATCCCATTTTGAAACTAGATCTCTAATCTGAAATTCCTTTCTGGATATCATGTTTGAATCAAAAGAAGCTTTTACTAATGCTTGGTGATGAGCATGAGTTATTTTAGCCTGTTCTCGTTGCTCTTCTAGCTTAAGGATTTGTAGCTGCCTTAGCTGTAAGGAAGAGGTTGGTGTTTCTTCAATATATTGAACTAAGTCCAAAGAGGGAATTGCTAGATGAGTTGGAAGGACCACTTCTTTCCCATAAACTAAATTAAAGGGAGAAGTGCCAATGGAGGCTTTCTGCATTATTCGGTCTGCCCATAGAGAATATATTAAGGATTTGTGCCAATTCTTATGATTTTGATCAATAGTTCACTTAATGATTCTGATTAAGTTTTTATTCGTTGATTAAACTAGTCCATTCCATTGTGGGTAATAATTGGCAGAGTATTTAAGTTTAAAACCTCTTTTGAGTGCAAATTCAGTGATAGCATTGCCAGAACAATACGATGCATTATCAAACATTAAAGCAGAGGGTAAACCAAACTTCGTGATTATGAACTGATCTATGAAATCAATGATGTGTTCAGCATTAGCTGTCTTGAGAGGAATTGCTTCTACCCATTTATTAAAATAATATGTAGCTGTAAGGATATACCTTTCTTGTTTAGAAGAGTGAGGAATGATCTCACCTATTATATCCAATCCCCATTGATCAAAAGGCTGCTCAATGTTGACTGGTTGCAAAGGCAATGATGGTTTCTTTTGTCTCCCAGCAGCAGTTTGACAAACTTGACATTTCCTTACGTAGCTATGTGCGTCTTTGAATAGTGTAGGCCAATAATATCCTGCACGTAGGATTTTATGTGCGGTAGCATCTCCAGCATAATGTCCACCTGCTGGTCCATCGTGGAGTTCCTGCAACACTTTTTCAGCTTCAGATTTCTCAAGACATCTAAGGAGAACAAAATCATAATTCATCCTAAAAAGTACATCATTCACTAGCTGATATTGCTTAGCCTTCAACCTTAGGGATCTTTTCTTTGTATAATCTAGGTTTGAAGGAGCATATCCATTCTTTAGATAAAATATGCTATCAGCATATAGCGATTCCAGATCGTTTAGGCTTGCCTCGTACATTTGTACTTCTGAATATGGTATTTCAAAAATAAGCGATGCTCAAGCCAGCATTTTACAAAAGCCTTGACCTTTCACAATATTTGCTGGTTTAATTTCTGCTTTGTATTCTTGTAAGGCAGTAACCCAATTGGCTCTTTTCTCACCCACATCTTTCTGTACTAAGAGATTTCTTACTGCTGGAAACGGTACTATGATTTTTGTATGGGTTTTAAGCAGAAAGGGTTTGAAATGTTTGATTGCTTTGAAAACAACATAAGCTTGTTTCTTGATGTCTGAATAATTTAATTCAACCCCTTGTAGATTTGAACTAAAAAAGGCAATTGGGGCTTCCGCCTTGTTTTGATTTGCTTGAGTGAGTAGCGCAGCATATGACCTATCAGAGGCAAATGTATATAAAATGAAAGGGTCGGAAAAATTTGGAGTTGCTAAAGATGGGGCGTTAACAATCGCTTGTTTAATCAGATTGAATGCTTCATATTCGTCTTGGCCCCATTTGAAGATTGAATTCTTTTTAATCATTGCTTGTAAGGGAGATACAATTCTTGAAAAGTTGGGAACAAATCTCTTTACAAAATTAATTTGGCCAAGGAAAGATTGCATAGCTTTCTTGTTGTGAGGTAAGGGTATTTCGGAAATATCCTTGATACTGTCGGGATCAATATGGATTCTATATTTTGACACTATAAATCCAAGAAGTTTTCCTTCACTTAATGCAAAAAAGGGCTTTTTTGGGTTAAGTGAAATTCCATAGCTTAGACAATGTTGGAAGATCTATTTTAAATTTCTGATATGATTACCTCGTTTCTTGGAATATATAGTTATGTCATCCAAGTAGATTACTACTAATTTGTTTACTAATCCCTTAAATTCGATGTCCATGGCCCTTTGAAATGTGGCGCCAGCGTTGATCAGACCGAAAGGTATCTTTTGATATGCATAAGTACCCCATTTGGTTCTGAACATGGTTTTTAATTGATCATCGGGATGGACCAAAACTTGGTTGTAGCCTGAGAAACCATCTAAAAAGGAAATTAATTCTGACCCTACAACTACCTGTAATATTTACTCCATGGGAGGCAAAGGAAAATTGTCCTTTTGGCAGGCTTTGTTAAAATTTCGAAAGTCAATGCAAATTCTAATATCTCCATTTTTCTTTCTAACAGGAACCATATTGGAAACCCATTTAGAATGTCAAACGGGGAAAATGATTTTGGCTTTCAATAACTTATTGAGCTCAGATTTGATCTGGTTTTCTAGGTTAGGATGGATCTTTCTCAGCTTTTGCTGGACCGATTTTTCATCATTTATCATTGGGATGGTATGCTGAATGATAGAAGTGTCGTAAGTCTTAAGTTCATTGTAGTTCCAAGCAAAGACATTTTTGTATTATTTCAGGAGATGAACATACGCTAATCTCTCTTTAAGGGCTAGGCCAAGACCTATATTGATATTCTGTGGCTTGGAATCAGTTCCTAGATTTACTAATTCATAGTTCAGAGTTGAACTTTGAAGTTTTGAATTAGTAGATATTTTGAATCGATATTTTAAATCATATAGGTCTTCTAATTTGACTACTGACTTTGGCACAGCATTATTAGTGTTATCTTGTTGCAATTGTTTGTCATGTTGGTCCTCATCAATTATCTGATTGGTGTAAGATCCCTCTGATGTGAGGAAGCTTACAATATCAGGATCATCATTGAAAATTCTCCAATTTGTAATGTTATCATGAATCGAAGCTCTAATGATTAATTCGATTGAAAATCTATCAGGGCTAAAGTCTTATGAGAAAATGAGCTTGGAAGCTACGTTTTCCAAGAGGTCAGCACTAACATTTTGGAGTCTGGGAATTGATGAAATATTGAATGCTATAAAATGTTCAGTCAGATCTTGTACTAAAGATTGATAATGCTTTAAATGACCTGATAGACAATGTATAGTATTTCGTACCTATCTGATAACAATTTTAGAATCTCCGATGAGTTGTAGATATTTGATATCTAATCCGATTGCTTTGTATAATCCTTGTACTAAAGCCTCGTACTCTGCAACATTATTTGTGCAATCGAACTCAAGTCTACAAGTCAGCATAGTTTTTTTTCCCTCTGGACTGATTAATACGCATCATGCTCCTGCTCCTTCGTTAGACTTAGAACCATCAAAAAATAACTTCCAAAACAAAGATTTATTTACAGGACTATCTATAAAATTAATACATTTAGAACTATCTGTTTGAGAAAAATTTTCCACTTGAGATAAAACATAATGTTCTAAGTAAGGTGAAGTATGAGCATTAAAATTTCCTAAGAAGGAATCAATAGAATAGTTGCCAATTATATTGTTGTTGTATGTTATAGGTTCATTTTCTCCTTCCAATTCTGTTACTATGTATTTTTGATGTCTTTCTCACTCAACCTTTATTTGATTTGGTTTACCATTGTAAGGGAGCCACATATGCGACCAATCAGTTGCAAAATATCCATGAAGCTTTTCAAACCAATCTCTGCTAAGAATTAAGCCATAAAATTCTGGAATATCTACAACTAAAATGTCAATAACTTGACATACCTTCGGATTAGATGACAGCCTTATGGTAACCTGATTTAATTCGCCGATCACTTCACCTTGCGATCGGTCCATCTGAACTATGCGTACTGCTGATTTTTGAGGTTGAACGTTGAACTTTGCACATATTGATTTAGGTAAGATATTAGATGAAGCTCCTGAATCCACTAAACAATTATGCAATTTTTTGTTGAAAACTTCGTAAGTAAAAAGAAATGGGGGAGTATGAGATCTTGACATTCCTCCAATTAAAGCGATATCATTTGGATCAATTTTATTAGTCACGTTAGTTGGAGGTCTTCCCATCTCATGGGAAGCTTGCGAGATTATAGTGGTGGGCAGAGGTGCAACTGGTATTGCGTGTAACTCTTTAAAAAGTATCTTTTGTTGGTGTTTTAACTAACTCAATTCATAAAAAGTGATGTTAGCCCTAGTCTTATTCATGTATTCTATGATATTATACTCCATCTCATCAGAAACAATCAACGTTTTAGATGGAGTTGGTGAATCTGTTTGGACTGGGCTTGTTTGAGTCGCTTTGGGTGACGTTTTCTTAGCTGCAACTTTATCCTTAGTCATTGAGCTTGCACTCTCCAGCTTAGGAGTAGGTTGAGGAGGATCGAGTTGATTTCTACTTCTAGTACTGACCGGCGATGCCTCTTGATCCTCTTCATCTAGTAGGATGAAATCCCACATACCTTGTACTTCTACAACTTCTTCTTCATCGGTAGGCTCTTCGTTAGCAATTTCCTCTTCTTCTTCTTCTGATTCAACATTTTTATTAGCATTGGGAGGCTTTGAATCAATCGAAGGATTTCTTCTATAAGGCTTGTATGGATTTTTAGAAGAAGTTTATGCTACTTGTTTCTTAATGTCAACCATTTCGTTAGACATGGTTTTCATAACTTTCTGTAATCCTTCTAAATCAAATGGGTCTTTCGATTTTTTCTTTGGATCTTCTTTGAAAGTAACCTTCTTAGATTTTCGTTTATCAACAACGTTTTTCTTTTCTAAGGCTATGATACGTTTCTCTACTGCTATTTCTTCCTTCATATTGTCAGCTAAATTTGTTTTGTTAGCCCTATCAACGAAGATTGCTATGTTTGATGGTAAAGCAGATATGTACCATTCACTTCGAACTTATTTGCTAGGCTTAGAAGCGGTAGGAATTTTGTTCAACAGTTTATTGAAACATGAGTTAAAATATTTGATAGGGTCATTTGACTCAACCCTAAGGTTAGACAGGTCATTGATCAATTTCGCAGTAGACCTGTCATCACTGAACTTAGTCAAGAATTGTTCTTGGAAAATATCCCAACTAGTAATAGATCCGGATGGTAATGAGAAATACCATGATCCGGCTGCTCCTTGCAAAGTGTAAGGAAAGAGCTAGACAACAACGTCTTCATTAGTAACCCCATTGAAATTTATAGATAAAGTTTTTAATATGTTCTTATGCTAGCATGCCTGCTTCAGGATTAATCTTAGGCAGGCATTTTTCAGGATGGGTCGGTATTTGACTTAAGGGCGCAGGAATTAAGACTGCCCCTGGGTTATTCCATGGAGTTTGGGCCATCGTTGAACTACTAACAGAGGAAAGCACAGAAGATGATCCTTGTGGTTGTGAAGATGAGGATATTACAGTTCTAGATGATTGAGAAGGAGATGTGGAAGTTCCAGTGGATTGGTGGACAATAATCTGAAGTGGAGGGGTGGATGGTTGACTTCGCGATGGAGAGGTTGAGATGGATGATGATGACGAAAGAGTCTGGCTATCAGACCCTTTAGGTGATTTCCTTGCTCTCTTTTTTGTAGGTAGAGGTAACTCAGTTGTTTCAATACCAAACTTTTCACTCTTCAATCTGGTAAGAGGATGAGCAGGGTTATATTGCGAAGTCACACTACCTTGAGAGTTTTCAAAGCTTTGGGGTGATATAGAAAATCATTGAATTTTATGGATCAAAGATTCGACTTTAGGAGGTTCTATTGTAGATTTCTCTTAAATGTTCAGGTTTGTGGCAGTGGTTGTTGTTTTATCAACTTCTTGCTCAATATTTAAAGATTCGAAATGCAATGGGGAAGTTGAGGGAGATGGTGAGGGTGATTTACTCTTAGAATGGTATTTAGATTTAGATTTACTTGCCATTCACAGTTCGGTGCCCTCCTTCTAGCGCCAAATATGTTGAAGCCCCAAAAATCGAGTCTACAACAAGGGGGATACCCACCCGGTCTGGACCTTGATTAGCAGCTCCTTTTTCGTTTGGTATAGTGGGTCCGACTAGGGATATGGGACCAATTTCCCAATTTATGTGCGTGTGTGTTGAGAATTGATATTTCTTTCCTAATGATTTCTAAGTAAAATGATTTTATTCTAAATCTAATGTAATTGTATTCTAATGAACATAAATATCTAATTCTAAAGCTAACTTGGGATTTAATCTTTCAGTTATGTGATCTAAAATGATTTCAAATGGAAATTGGTAATAAAGATCATTCAACTGCAAAAAAGAATTCAATAAAGATAAACCATTTCGTATAAAAAGTTAGACGAAACAATTTTGAAAAACATATCACATAATAAGTTACTCATATATTAAAGCATAAATAAATAGCTATCACCGTATAGAAGTGCCAAATGATAGCTCACACATTCATATATAAATAACTGAACATGAATATCACCTTAACACATAAGCAGAAATAGTTAAGAGATAAAAGTACCATTTATAACTAGTTCTACTCATGAGCTTCAGCAATAATGATGTATCTCTTCTTAATCCAACATCTACTAAGAGTACAAAAGTGCAACATCAGTAGTAGATATTAAACGCAGATATCAATAAATCCTGTTCCATTCATTCAACGGAACCTCCTCGGAGGGTGCAAACGTGCGTGCTCTGAGGACACATTTTTGACAGATTTCAAGACCCTTCTCTAAATGCATGAGAAGGGTTTAAATACTACTAGCTAAATCTAAAAATAAATTTATTACAAAAATGTAGGATACGGTTTAAATGACCGTCCCCATTTTAGGCAAAAATAAAGCAAAACTAAAACTAAAACTGAATCTAAACTAAAACTGACAACTAACTATCTATGTATCTGTTCCTTGTAGTTGCAAGTGTTCAAAAGTTTCTTGAGGAGAGTTGGTTGGCTGACTTTCAACTTTAGTTGTCCTGTGAAAACGGAATCAACAAGAGCTAGTGCCATCTTCTCAACAAAATTAATGATACATTTGAGAGTCATGCGCTGGCTGTGTAGTTTTACCAAGTACGTCCAGTAAGAATCCCAATTCAACTTGGTTAACATTTTGATGGACTATGCTTTTTCTTGAGCCTTCTGTCTCCAGCTTTTCTGTAGATGTTGTACATTTGGTAGATATTTACATACCACTTGAGGATATCCCTGATAAATACCACTGGTTTTTGAGTTCAAGTTTTGCCTTTCACCTTTAGCACTTTTTCCTACAAATTTCTGGGCTTACTGGCGACTAAGCGATTAGAGGCTTTCCTTCTCGATCTGGGCTTCCCTAGTGCTATTTTTCGCCTCTTGTACACCTTTTGTTAGAGGATATAAATCTTAAATTTTGTGGAAAGAACTACTTTGTACATTCTTGGCTCTGAGTCTTAAACTGTCTATTCGTGATATCAACACTATCCAGTACCCATTTGACCATGTCCGTGTATGGAAGAATTTTGGGCATCGCTGCTATCCGGTGCAAGAACGAACATGCTAGTTCTGTAATAGATGCCTCAGGTGACCTGTGAACCAGCAATAGCTGTAACCTCCATTATTCTGGGGTTTTCTTCCTTGAGTAGACTGTACATGCCTTCCCAAGTAGTAATACCAACATCTTTGTTACAAGTGGTGTCTGTGTATAAGGGCGTCATCTCTTTATCTTCAGAACTCGGAGCTTTACCCTTCTTTCCCATAATATTCTAAACTTTGCTATGTATACTTCTTTGCTCTTCGCTCCTGCAGTTTACAAATGAGGCAAGAGTAATGGTAAGAAAAAGGTGACGGGAAAGATTTAAATGCTGAAAACATATAAAATATATCACCTTACGTGAAATGGCTCTTCGATCAGATCAAAACCATATTTCATTAATGATTTCCAACTAACTCATTAATTAACATCAACGTGCATAACTCGGCATCGGTTTATGGAAAAAGATTTTTCGAACAACGAGCCCTGTAGATCTGCGATAAGGCAGATTTGCGATTTGCTTCGCAATATCGAAAATTCATTGCGTGTGGCAATCATCCGTTACAATATGTTTTTTCTGCGAAATGCGAGATGCTCCATCGCATATCAGCGGTTTGAGGCATTTCAGATTAAGTGATATTTGAGGCATGCGATGCGATGAGGGTCTTTTGATGCGTGATTTCACGTCGCGATTTCACAATCTTAGGATTCTTCTTGTAGGAAGGCATCCATTACCTTTTTGCGATGCAACGCTTTTTATTAAGGGAACGATTTTGTTCGAACTTATCATAAAACTCAAGTCTTTTTATATTTTTCGGGTATTCTCCTAAGTTTATGATAGTAGGTTTTATTCAAAAAGGGAATACAAGCACTTATTTTTTTTAAATTTTTGAATAAGGGTCCCCACTTATTTAGTATTAGTAATAAAACTAAATAAGAAGGGGGGTTGTTGCTAGTCACAATGATTGGCGATTCAATTGGAATAACCAGTTATCTTTGCTTTTCTTTTGAATTTCCTAAACTTCCAAAACAGAAAATTTTCCAGAAAATCAAACTTTATTATAGAAAGATAAAGTACACCATGCTTTCAGTTGTCAATGATAGTTCGTTTCTTCTATGTTAACTTTGGTTATTTACTTCCTAGAGCTAGTCATTGTATCTACATATGTCAGTACTTAGTTTATAAAGATAAAAACAAAGGCTTCTCTGTAAATCATTTTTAAATATGCTCATTTGTCGTAGGTAGAGCCTTTGCTGCCAGCAAGCGTTTATAGCCTCGATAGGGTTACCTGTTACCCAGCAATGGTCCTGTATCCTACTTGGAGAAATGTACAATTTTCTAAGGGAAATCCATATCCACACTTGTTGCTTTCATTTTCTTTTAATCCTTAAAGAACAATGCCTTGGTTTGGTAGCCAAATTATGACAGTGCCACTCACTTGATTTATAACTTTGCTGAATAAGCTGGCTCCTGATGAGACTCCTTGTATTTTGATTGCAACAATCTCGAGTCATTGCCCTGTTGTGGTATGTAGTTTTGGCAAAGTCAGCAAGCTATAATAGCTATGATCATGATATGTCGGCTCGTGATGAGACCTCTTATTCTTTAAGTTAAAGTGTATCGTTGGATTATTCCTTGAAGCTCGTAATTCCCTAGGTGGGGAGGAAGTCATTGTTTCCTTAAGAATAGCTCTGGACAAAAATGGTAGAGTTTTTGGAAAGAGCTTTTCTATAGAGAATCTTCGTTTTGTTATTGATATCTTTCATTTGACTGATATAAAACAAATTTCAACTAAAGGTCGTTTTTTATCAAAATTTACAAGGTTGGAACTAGTATCATTTTCAGGCTTATAGCCTTTGACACTATCTTATAATAATAATTACCAATTTTCTAAATCAGTTCTATTTATATAAGCAAAAAAAATAAAATCTAAGAGAAATACTTGTTTTTTTTTCGTGAATTCCAAATGTAACAATTTACAACTGGTTTTATTATCAAAATAAAGGAAAAATTAATTTACAAAAATAGAAGAATGATCTCCTATGGAAAGTATTTTTTGAGGATCTGTCCGTTAAGAGGTAAAGATTCTCTTTTTCCTGTTAAATCTTGTAACATAAAAGTAGACAGACCTATGATTTCTGCAATTTGGAAAGGACCAAGCCACATTCGTTGAAATTTCGTATGTTTTCCCTTTTCCTCATGGGCCTTATCCCATTTTAAAACTAGAACTCCAATCTGAAAGTCCTTTCTGGATATCATGTTTGAATCAAAAGAAGCTTTTACTAATGCTTGGTGATGAGCATGAGTTATTTTAGCATGTTCTCGTTGCTCTTCTAGCTTAAGGATTTGCAGTTGCCTTAGTTGTAAGGAAGAGGTTGGTGTTTCATCAATATATTGAACTAAGGCCAAAGAGGGAATCGCTAGATGAGTTGGAAGGACCACTTATTTCCCATAAACCAAATTAAAGGGAGAAGTGCCAATGGAGGCTTTCTGTGTTATTTGGTCTGCCCATAGAGCATATATTAAGGATTTGTGCAAATTCTTATGATTTTGATCAATGGTTCGCTTAATGATTCTGATTAACTTTTTATTCGTTGATTCAGCTAATCCATTCCCTTGTGGGTAATAATTGGCAGAGTATTTAAGTTTAAAACCTCTTTTGAGTGCAAATTTAGTGATAGCATTGCCAGAAAAATACGATGCATTATCAAACATTAAAGCAGAGGGTAAACCAGACCTGGTGATTATGAATTGATCTATGAAATCAATGATGTGTTCAGCATTAGATGTCTTGAGAGGAATTGCTTCTACCCATTTAGTAAAATAATCTGTAGCTATAAGGATATACCTATGCTATTTAGAAAACTGAGGAATGATCTCACCTATTATATCCAATCCCCATTGATCAAAAGGCTGCTCAATGTTGACTGGTTGCAAAGGAAATGATGGTTTCTTTTGTCTCCCAGCAGCAGTTTGGCAAACTTGACATTTCCTTACGTAGCTATGTGTGTTTTTGAATAGTGTAGGCCAATAATATCCTGCACGCAACATTTTATGTGCGGTAGCATCTCCAGCATAATGTCCACCTGCTGGTCCATCGTGGAGTTCTTGCAACACTTTTTCATCTTCAGATTTATAAAGACATCTAAGGAGAACAAAATCATAATTCATCCTAAAAAGTACATCATCACTAGCTGATATTGCTTAGCCTTCAACCTTAGGGATCTTTTCTTTGTATAATCTAGGTTTGAAGGAGCATATCCATTCTTTAGATAAAATATGATATCAACGTATAATGATTCCAGATCGTTTAGGCTTACCTCATACATTTGTACTTCTGAAGATAGTATTTCGGAAAGAAGCGATGCTCCAGCTAGCATTTTACAAAAGCCTTGACCTTTGACAATATTTGCTGGTTTAATTTCTTCTTCGTATTCTTGTAAGGCAGTAACCCAATTTTCTCTTTTCTCACCCACGTCTTTCTGTACTAAGAGATTTCTTACCACTGGAAACGGTACTATGATTTTTGTATGGGTTTTAAGCAGAAAGGGTTTGAAATGTTTGATCGCTTTGAAAATAGAATAAGCTTGTTTCTCGACGTCTGAATAATTTAATTCAACCCCTTGTAGATTTGAACTAAAAAAGGCAATTGGAGCTTCCGCCTTGTCTTGATTTGCTTGAGTGAGTATCGTAGCATATGATCTATCAGAGGCAAATGTATATAAAATGAAAGGGTCGGAAAAATTTGGAGTTGCTAAAGATGGGGCATTATTAATCGCTTGTTTAATCAAATTGAGTGCTTCATGTTCGTCTTGGCCCCATTTGAAGATTGAATTCTCTTTAATCATTGCTTGTAAGGGACATACGATTCTTGAAAAGTCGGGAACAAATCTCTTTACAAAATTAATCTGGCCAAGGAAAGATTGCATAGCTTTCTTGTTGTGAGGTAAGGGTATTTTGGAAATCTCCTTGATTCTATAGGGATCAATATGGATTCCAGATTTTGACACTATAAATCCAAGAAGTTTTCCTTCACTTAATGCAAAAAAGGACTTTTTCGGGTTACGTGAAATTCCATACCTTAGACAAAGTTGGAAGATCTGTTTTAAATTTCTGAGATGATTACCTCGTTTCTTGGAATATATAGTTATATCATCCAAGTAGATTATTATTGATTTGTTTAATAATCCCTTAAATGTGATGTCCATTGCCCTTTGAAATGTCGTGCCAGTGTTGATCAGACCGAAAGGCATCTTTTGATATGCATAAGTACCCCATTTGGTTCTGAACGTGGTTTTTAATTGATCATCGGGATGGACCAAAACTTGGTTGTAGCCTGAGAAACCATCTAAAAAGGACATTAATTCTGACCCTGCAACTGCCTGTAATATTTTCTCCATGGGAGGCAAAGGAAAATTATCCTTTTGGCAGGCTTTGTTAAGATTTCGAAAGTCAATGCAAATTCTAATGTCTCCATTTTTCTTTCTAACGGGAACCATATTGGAAACCCATTAGAAATGTCGAACGGGAAAAATGATTTTGGCCTTCAATAACTTATTGAGCTCATATTTGATCTTGTTTTCTAGGTTAGGATGGATCTTTCTCATCTTTTTCTGGATCGGTTTTTCATCGTTTATCATTGAGATGGTATGTTGAATGATAGAAGTGTCATAAGTCTTAAGTTCATCATAGTTCCAAGCAAAGACATTTTTATATTGCTTCAGGAGATGAACATATGCTAATCTCTCTTTAGGGGCTAGGCCAAGACCTAGATTGATATTTTGTGGCTTGGAATCAGTTCCTAGATTTACTAATTCATAGTTCAGAGTTGAACTTTGAAGTTTTGAATTAGTAGATATTTTGAATCGATCTTTTAAATCATATAGGTCTTCTAATTTGACTACTGACTTTGGCATAGCATTATTAGTTCTATCTTGTTGCAATTGTTTGTCATGTTGGTCCTCATCAATTATCTGATTGGTGTAAGATCCCTTTGATGTGAGGAAGCTTACAATATCAGGATCATCGTTGAAAATTCTCCAATTTGTAATGTTATTAGGAATCGAAGGTCTAAAGATTAATTCAATTGAAAATCTATTAGGGCTAAAGTCTTCTGAGGGAATGAGCTTGGAAGCTACGTTTGCCAAGAGGTCAGCACTAGTGTTTTTGAGTCTGGGAATTGATGAAATATTGAATGTTATAAAATGTTCAGTCAGATCTTTTACTAAAGATTGATAATGCTTTAAATGACCTAATAGACAATGTATAGTATTTCGTACCTGTCTGATAACAATTTCAGAATCTCCGAAGACTTGTAGATATTTGATATCTAATCCGATTGCTTTGTATAATACTTGGACTAAAGCCTCGTAATCTGCAATATTATTTGTGCAATTGAACTTGAGTCTACAAGTTAGCATAGTTTTGTTTCCTTTTGGACTGATTAATACGCATCCTGCTCCTGCTCCTTCGTTAGACTAAGAACCATCAAAAAATAACTTCCAAAATAAAGATTTATTTACACGACTATCTATAAAATTAATACATTTAGAACTATCTTTTTGAGAAAAAATTTCCACTTGAGATAAAACATAATGTTCTAAGTAAGGTGAAGTATGAGCATTAAAATTTCCTAAGAAGGAATCAACAGAATAGTTGCCAATTATATTGTTGTTGTATGCTACAGGTTCACTTTCTCCTTCCAATGTTGTTACTATGTATTTCTGATGTCTTTCTCACTCAACCTTTATTTGATTTGGTTTACCATTATAAGGGAGCCACATATGCGACCAATCAATTGCAAAATATCCATGAAGCTTTTCAGACCAATCTCTGCTAAGAATTAAGCCATAAAATTCTGGAATATCTACAACTAAAATGTCAATAACTTGACATAACTTCGGATTAGATGACATCCTTATGGTAACCTGATTTAATTCACCGATCACTTCAACTTGCGATCAGTCCAGCTGAACTATGCGTACTGCTGATTTTTGAGGTTGAACGTTGAACTTTGCACATATTGATTTAGGTAAGATATTAGATGAAGCTCCTGAATCCACTAAACAATTATGCAAATTTTAGTTTAAAACTTCGTAAGTATGAAGAAATGGGGGAGTATGAGATCTTGACCTTCCTCCAATTAAAACGATATCGTTTTATCAACTTTATTAGTCACATTAGTTGGAGGTCTTCCCATCTCATAGGAAGCTTACGAGATTACAGCGGTGGGCAGAGGTGCAACCGGTACTGCGTGTAACTCTTTCAAAAGTATCTTTTGCTGGTGTTTTAACTTGCTAAATTTATAAAAAGTGATGTTAGCCCTAGTCTTCTTCATGTATTCTATGATATTATACTCCATCTCATCGGAAACAATCAACGTTTTAGATGGAGTTGGTGAATCTATTTGGACTGGGCTTGTTTGAGTCGCTTTGGGTGACATTTTCTTAGCTGCAACTTTATCCTTAGTCATTGAGCTTGCAGTCTTCAGCTTAGGAGCAGGTTGAGGAGCATCGAGTTGATTTCTACTTCTAGTACTGACCGGTGATGCCTCTTGATCCTCTTCATCTGGTAGGATGAAATCCCACATACCTTGTACTTCTACGACTTCTTTTTCATTGGTAGGCTCTTCGTTAGCAATTTCCTCTTCTTCTTCCTCTGATTCAGCATTTGTAATAGCATTGGGAGGCTTTGAATCAGTCGAAGGATTTCTTCTATAAGGCTTGTATGGCTTTTTAGAAGAAGTTTCTGCTACTTGTTTCTTAATGTCAACCATTTCGTTAGACATAGTTTTCAGAACTTTCTGTAATCCTTCTAAATCGAATGGGTCTTTCTATATTTTCTTTGGATCTTCTTTAAAAGTAACCTTCTTAGATTTTCGTTTATCAACAGTGTTTTTCTTTTCTAAGGCTATGATACGTTTCTCTACTGCTATTTCTTCCTTCATATTGTCAGCTAAAGTTGTTTTGTTAGCCCTATCAACGAAGATTGCTATGTTTGACGGTAAAGAAGATATGTACCATTCACTTCGAACTTCTTCGCTAGGCTTGGAAGCGATAGAAATTTTGTTCAACAGTTTATTGAAACATGAGTTAAGATCTTTGATAGGGTCCTTTGACTCAGCCCTAAGGTTAGATAGGTCATTGTTCAATGTCACAGTAGACCCGTCATCACCGAACTTAGTCAAGAATTGTTCTTGGAAAATATCCCAACTAGTAATAGATCTGGATGTTAATGAGAAATATCATGATCTAGCTGCTCCTTGCAAAGTGTAAGGAAAGAGCTAGACAACAACATCTTCATTAGTAACCCCATTGAGATTTATAGATAACATAAAGTTGTTAATATGTTCTTCTGCTAGCATGCCTGCTTCAGGATTAAACTTAGGCAACCATTTTTCAGGATGGGTTGGTATTTGACTCAAGGGCACAAGCATTAAGACTGCCCCTGGGTTATTCCATGGAGTTTGGGCCATCGTTGAACTACTAATAGAGGAAAGCGCAGAATATGGTCCCTGCGGTTGGGAAGATGAGGATATTACAGTTCTAGATGATTGAGAAGGAGATGTGGAAGTTCCAGTGGATTGGTGGACAATAATCTGAAGTGGAGGGGTGGATGGTTGACTTCACGATAGAGAGGTTGAGATGGATGATGATGATGAAAGAGTCTGGCTATCAGACCCTTTAGGTGATTTCCTTGCTCTCTTTCTTGTAGGTAGAGGTAACTCGGTTGGTTCAATACCAAAATTTTCGCTCATCAATCTGGTAAGAGGATGAGTAGGGTTATATTGCGAAGTCACACTACCTTGAGATTTTTCAGATCTTTGGGGTGATATAGAAAATTGTTGAAGTTTACGGATCAAAGATTCAACTTCAGGAGGTTCTATCGTAGATTTCTATTAAATGTTCAGGTTTGTGGCAGTGGTTGTTGTTTTATCAACTTCTTGCTCAAGATTTAAAGATTCTAAATGCAATGGGGAAGTCGGGGGAGATGGTGAGGGCGATTTACTCTCAGAATGGTATTTAGATTTAGCTTTACTTGCCATTCACAGTTCGGTGCCCTCCTTCTAGCGCGAAATATGTTGAAGCCCCAAAAATCGGGTCTACAACAAGGGGGGTACCCACCCGGTCTGTACCTTGGTTAGCAACTCCTTTTCCATTTAGTATAGTGGGTCCGACTGGGGATATGGGACCAGTTTCCCAATTTATGTGTGTGTGTTGAGAATTGATATTTCTTTCCGAATGATTTCTAAGTAAAATGCTTTTATTCTAAATCTAATGTAATTGTATTCTAATGAACAGAAATATCTAATTCTAAAACTAACCCGGGATTTAATCTTTCAGTTATGCGATTTAAAATGATTTCAAATGGAAATTGGTAATAAAGATCATTCAACTGCTATGAGAAAAGAATTCAATAAAGATAAACCATTTCATATAAAAAGTTAGACGAAACAATTGTGAAAAACATATCGCATAATAAGTTACTCATATATTAAATCATAAATAAATAGCTATCACCGTATAGAAGTGCCAAATGATTGCTCAAGCATTCAAGCATTCATATATAAATAACTGAACATGAATATCACCTTAACACATAAGCAGAAATAGTTAAGAAATAAAAGTACCATTTATAACTAGTTCTACTCATGAGCTTCAACAATAATGATCTATCTCTTCTTAATCCAACATCTACTAAGAGTATAAAAGTGCAACATCAGTAGTAGATATTAAACACAGACATCAATAAATCCTGTTCCATTCATTCATCAAAACCTCCTCGGAGGGTGCAAAAGTGCATGTTCTAAGGACAAGTTTTTGAAAAATTTTAGGACCCTTCTCTAAATGCATGAGAAGGGTTTAAATACTACTAGCTAAATCTAAAAATAATTTATTAGAAAAATGTAGGATATGGTTTAAATGACCGTCCCCATTTTAGGCAAAAATAAAGCAAAACTAAAACTAAAATTGAATCTAAAACTAAAAATGACAACTAATTATCTTTGTATCTGTTCCTTGTAGTCGCAAGCATTCAACATTTTCTTGAGGAGAGTTGGCTAGCCAACTTCCGACTTTAGATGTCCTGTGAAAATGGAATCAGCAAGAGCTGGCACTATCTTCTCAGCAGAATTAATGATACATTTGAGAGTCATGCACTGGTTGTGTGGTTTTACCAAGTACGTCCAATAAGAATCCCAATTCAACCTGGTTAACCTTTTGATGGACTCTACTTTTTCTTGAGCCTTCTGTCTCCAGCTTGTCTATAGATGCTGTACATTTGGTACATATTTACATACCACTTGAGGATATCCCTGATTAATACCACTGGTTTTTGAGTTCAAGTTTTGCCTTTCGCCTTTAGCACTTGTTCCTACAAATTTCCGGGCTTACAGGTGACTGAGCGATTAGAGGCTTTCCTTCTCGAAGGGTTTTTCCTGGCGATGCCTAGGCGCTAATCGCGCATCGGAAAATGCCTCCTTTTCTCGATATTGGATTCCCTAGTGATATTTTTCGCCTCTTGCACGCCTTTTTTTAGAGGATATAAACCTTAAATTTTTTGGAAAGAACGACTTCATACGTTCTTGCCTCTGAGTCTTAAACTCTCTATTCATGATATCAGCACTATCCAGTACCCATTTGACCATGTCTGTGTATGGAAGAATTTTGGGCCCCGCCACTATCTGGTGCAAGAACGAACATCTAGTTCTGTAATAGACACCTCAGATGACCCATGTGAGCTAGCAGTAGTTGTAACCTCCATTATTCTGGGGTTTTATTCCTTGAGTAGACTGTACATGCCTTCCCAAGTAGTAATACAGACATCTTTGTTACAGGTGGTGTCTGTGTATAAGGGTGTTATCTCTTTATCTTCATAACTCGGAGCTTTACCCTTCTTTCCCATAATATTCTGAACACTGCTATGTATACTTCTCTAGTCTTCGCTCCTGCAGTTTAAAAATGAGGCAAGTGTAATTATAAGAAAAAGGTGATGGGAAAGATTTAAATGCCGAAAACATATAAAATATATCACACACATAACTGGGCATCGGTTTATGGAAAAATATTTTCAAAAAACAAGCCCTGTAGATCTGCAATAAGGCAATTTTCTTCACAATATCGCATATCGCAATATGGAAAATTTGTTGTGTGTGGCAGTCATCCACTACAATGTGTTTTCTGCGAAATGCAATTTGTGAGATGTGCCATCGCATATCGGCGGTTTGAGGCATTTCAGCTTAAGTGATATTTGAGGTTTGCGATGTGATGAGGGTCTTTTGATGCATGATTTCGCATCGTGATTTCTCAATCTTAGGATTCCGCTTGTAGGAAGGCATCCATTACCTTTTTGCGATGCGACGCTTTTTATTAAGGGAATGATTTTGTTCGAACTTATCATAAAACTCAAGTCTTTATAGATTTTTCGGGTATTCTCCTAAGTTTATGATAGTAGGTTTTATTCAAAAAGGGAATACAAGAACTAATTTTTTTTTTTTAAATTTTTGAATAAGGGTCCTCACTTATTTAGTATTAGTAATAAAACTAAATAAGAAGGGGGGTTATTGCTGGCCACAATAGGTTATCATGTTCATAACAAGTTGTCGTATCATCTTAGCAAGTTATGTGTTCCACAGGGTTAAAGAATCAATTTCATAAGGGAATCCCACACTTATCTTATTGTTGGCCACTTTGGTGTAGGAAAAACAATTGCTCAAATATAGAGGTATTGTTATTGGCCTTGCATGAATGAAACTTTTTCAAGATATGTAAAAGGACGTTCTATGTGTGATACTAAGAAGTCAAGCAATAGGAAATTGGGTTTGTACACTCCACTTCGTATCCCTTCTTGTCCTTGGGAAAGTATTTATATGGAGTTTGTTGGGGGACTACCATAGGAGAACACATTGTAGTTGAAGAATTAGGAATACCTGGTAAGGAAGAAGAAGTAGAACCTCTCTCCCATATTCCATTAATAGAAGAACCAGAGGAGGAGGAAGTAACCTTGCAGGTTGAACCCTATACTGACTCTGAAGAAAGTATAATGGTAGAAGAAGAACAATATGGAGAATTCTCACTGTTTAGAGGAGGGGGTAGAGGGAGAGGTAGAGGAAATAATGGAGGAGGTAGAGGAAATAATGGAGGAGGCATAGGAAATAGGGAAATAGATAATTATTTTGGATTCCCTATAGTGGATGAGGAAACAAATGGCACAATGAAAAATATCTCACCTTCTATCCTACCAAACTTCTATGGGTTGAAATGTGAGGATCCTGAAACATTTTTGTTTGATTTTGAAGTCTTGTGTAGAACTTATGACTATCTAGAAGACTCTCAAAAAATTAAATTGTTTCCTTCAACATTGAAAGGAGCTTCTTTGAAATGGTTTATGGGGTTAGTCATACTTGGATTATTGCATGCCTACCAATCACAAAGATGAAGTGTTCAAAATGATGCAAAGAGAGGATGAAAACTTAGAAGATTTGATTGAGAGATTCAACTATAATTTGAAAAGAGCAAAGATGAACAATTTAGATGAAGAAACCTTGAAAAATATTTTATTAAAAGCCATTAGAGATGAGTGGATAGATATCCTTAACATGATGGGAAAGGAAGATGTCTCTCAACTTCCATTAAATGATATAGGAGAATTGTGTGTTCATCTCTCAAGAGGAAAATCTAAAACAGGGAAAGGGCCAAGAGATCCTTCTCTTGTTAGAGTAAACAAATCTGCAACGAGATCTGTAAGTAGGGCAGAAATTGGTAATATGCTTGATGAATTTAAAACTGACATTCTAGGGAGCCTTAGTGAGAAATTAGACACCCTTAAAATACAAAACAAACAGAAAACTGAGGCTGATGCTTCAGCCATTTTTTGTCCAAAATGCAGAAAAAGAAAAAAACATGCTCTAAGGGAATGCCCTTTAGATGCAAAAATTGTAGAAAATTGTTTGATTTGCTCGGAAAGCCATGAGACCAAGGATTGTCCTTCAATCCGAGGTCTTAAGGTTGTCTTTCAACAGGAAATGGTTCCAAATTCTGTAGAACCTCTTTGTTTTGTTGCTAGAAGACCTTGGCAAGGGCCAAAAAATCAGGGATTTAACAATAAAATGTATCTTCAACCCCCACCAAACTGGAATTCTGGACAACAACCTTGGCCTGAACCTTAACCTCAATCTCAATCTCAAACGTGGGCACAAGGAATACAAAATCCTTATGGGAGTTTTTCTTAATATTACCAACATCCTCCATCATATCAGAATTATCCTCCCCCACACATTCAGCAACAAAATCAACAGCCACAACTTCAAAATCAGAACCCTCAACTTTCATTGCCATTTCCACAACAACCTTCACAACAAAACCAAAATCCTCAACTCTTGCTGCCATTTCAGCAGAAACCAAATTAGCTACCTGCCCAACCATTACCAAACCCCAACAATAAAAATTCTCAGAATGCTTACATGGTAGAAGGACAACAATTTCCAACTTACATTATTACTCCTCTAGAATTTAATGATGTTCAACTAAGATCTGGAAGGATATTAGAAAAGGAAAAACATTTTGTAGTTATCTAGGAACAGGATAGTTCCGAGGAAGATTCTCTAAAAGTCAATAAAAGTTTTGAGGGAACATCTCTCCAAAACCAAAACATTGAAAAAGAAAAACAAAAAGAATCAGTGAACACAACTCCTATCATTGAGCAACCAACATCTACTTCTACACCTCCTTTTCCTGAAAGACTACAAATTGATAGAGGGGTAGAAAAACAGATCTTGTTGCCCAACTATGATTTTCTAGATGAATTGAAGAATGTCTGTATCAAAATTCCTTTGCTACAAGCCATTAGAGAAATTCCAATTCTAGCCAAAACAATAAAGGAGTTGAGCATAAAAAAACCAGGAAGAAAAGCAAAAGAAACAAAAAAAATTCACTTGGTAGGAAAAATAGTAGACATAATGATGGGAAAAATTGCCATACAAAAATATGTGGATCCAGGAAGTCCAATTGTCAAAACACATATCAATGGAATTGAAATTCCAAATACATTGATTGACTTAGGGGCAACAATAAACATCATGAGTAAACAAACTATGGAGTAGCTTAAACTTCCTAATCTTCTCTACACACCTACCTTACTGCAACTAGTAGATAGATCAGTAATCAAACCAGATGGTGTGCTAGAAGATATTTCAGTATCCTTAGATTCTTGGGAATATCCTATTGATTTCATGATCTTAACTCCCAAGAACAATCGAGGATGACATCCACTCATATTAGGAAGACCTTGGCTGGCCACAACTAATGATTTTATTACCAGTAGATCTGGTGACATGCATATTTCTAATGGTAATTCAACAAAGAATTTACTCTATATCCTCCAGCAAAAGTAATCACAGAAATAGATGACAACGAATGGATTGATGATGAATATGATATTCAACCTCTCTTTACTAGTTCAGAAATTAGTGAAGACAGTCAAATTTTGAATACATTGGAAATTTTTGAATCATCTTCAGAATATAACCATGAGCAATTTCAAGGAAAATCTAATGTTGAATATTTGTCATCTAGGCAAATGTCTCTCTATTCTATGGAAGAGCTTGGTAGCTCTACAATTGAAATTTTTCTAGGTAGGACATTGAACATAAACAAAAACTTGGAGAAACTACAACAAGAAGAGCTAATCAAAACATTACAAAAACATTTTGCTGCATTTGCGTGGGAATGCACCGACATGAAAGGCATTGATCCTAAGACTTGTATCCATCACATCTATATTGAGGACAGTTGTAAACCTATCAGACAACCTCAGAGAAGGATGAATCCAAACCTTAGAGAGATTGTGAAAGAAGAACTCCAAAAATTACTAAATGTAAGCTTCATTTACCCAATTTCAGATAGCCAATGGGTTTCTCCTTTGGTAATTGTGCCTAAAAAGAATGGTAAATGGAGGGTGTGCATTGATTACCGAGAATTGAATAAAGCAACCCTTAAAGATCATTTTCCTTTTCCTTTTATAGATTAAGTGTTAGATACATTAGCAGGTAAGAAGTATTTCTCATTCTTGGATGGTTTTAGTGGTTATAATCAAATTCAGGTAGCACTTGAAGATCAGGATAAGACCACATTTACTTGTCCATGGGGAACTTATGCCTACTGAGTACTTCCTTTTGGGTTATGTAATGCACCTGCAACATTCCAAAGAGCAGTACTAGGAATTTTTTCTGATCTGATACATGATTGTGTAGAGGTATATATGGATGATTTTACAGTCTATGGAAATACATTTGAAGAAGCTGTGGAAAATTTGGAAAATGTTCTTAAAAGATGTAAGGAAAGAAACCTTTCACTAAGACATGAAATTTTTTTTATGATGTTTACAGAAGGTATTGTTTTAGGACATCACATTTCGGGAGATGGGATTAAAGTTGATAAATCTAAAGTTGAAGTCATCTCTAAATTATCAATTCCAAATTTCCAAAAGGATGTTAGAAGTTTTCTGGGATTTACAAGGTACTATAGAAGATTTATAGAAAACTTCACTAAAATATCATCTCGATTCTTCAAATTGCTTACCAAAGAATGTGAATTCAGTTGGAATTCTGATTGCCAATTGGCATTTGAAACCTTGAAAGCAAAAATTTCTGAAGCACCCATTCTAAGAGGTCCAAATTGGAAACTCCCTTTCCATATTTCTACAGATGCTTCAGATACAAATCTGGGAGCTATATTGGGACAAAAATATTTGATTCCTTATGCCATTTACTATACAAGTAAGAATTTGACTCCCGCTGAGTTGAATTATATTGTGACTAAAAAGGAATTTTTAGCTATTGTTCATGCAGTTAACAAATTCAAACACTATATAACATGCTATGAAACCTTTGTTCATATAGATCACTCTGCAATTAGATATTTGATGAATAAACCTATTACTAATGGCAGAGTTACAAGATGGCTCTTACTTTTGTAAGAATTCAACATTACTGTGCTAGATAGACCCGGAAAACAAAACACAGTTGTTGATTTCTTGTCCAGGATTCAGAATATCAAAGAAGATTCTCAGGTTGAAGATAAGTTTCCTGATGAATATATTTTTTCAGTAACTAGTCAAACTCCTTGGTTTGCAGATGCTGCTAACTACTTGGTCACAGGAAAGTTACCTTCACATTTGTTTCTTAGAGAGAAAAGAAAAAAATATTCAGGAAAGTGCAAGATATTCATGGATCACTAACGAATTGTATAAAATAGGGCCAGATCTTATGATCAGAAGGTGTGTTATGGAAGATGAAATGCCTGAAATTCTTAAAGCATGTCATGATGAGCCATGTGGTGGACACTTTGTTGACAAGAGGATAGCCTATAAAATCCTTTCTTTAGGATATTATTGGCCATCCATCTTCAAATATGCTAAAGAATATGTTAGGAGATGTGACAGCTACCAAAGGGTAGGGAAACCTGCTCCCTCAAATGAAATGCCATTACAAACTCAGGTACTCATCGAACCTTTTGAAAAGTGGGCCTTAGATTTTATTGGACCAATTAATCCTCCATCTAAGCAGAAAAAGTATATATTGGTATGCACTAATTATGTCACTAAATGGGTAGAAGCCAAAGCATTACCTTTTGCTAATGAAAAATCTATAGTTAATTTTATTTTTGAGGACATATTCACTCGTTTTGGTGTTCCAAGAGAAATTGTGACAAATCAAGGATCTCAATTCACATATAACATCGTGGAAGGGCTTGTGGAAGAATACAAGATAAAGCATAGGAAATGTACTCCATATCATCCACAACCAAATGGTCAAGTGGAATCTACAAATAAAGTGATTGAAAGAATCCTCACCAAGACTGTGCATCTACATAGAAGAGATTGGGCAGAAAGGCTTCCTGAAGCCTTATGGACCTATAGAACTACATGGAGGAACACAACGGGACAAACATCCTATGAACTTGTTTATGGGAAACAAGTACTATTCCCTATAGAGTTCCAAATCAGAACTTTCAAGATGGCAGATCAACTGGGACTAAATTTATCAGAGACACAAAAGCATAGGCTGGAGCAATTAAATGAACTTGATGAAATCAGGCAAGATGTAGTTCAAAGGAATAGTATAGTCCAACAATAGAGGGCTAAATGGCATGACAAATACATCAAGGACACGAGGTTTCAAGTGGGAGATTGTGCGTTGTTATTTGATTCAAAGTTTAAAGATTTTCAAGGGAAGTTTCAAACTCATTGGCTTGGGCCATATGAGATTGAAAAAGTCTTTAGTAATGGAGCAGTAAGGATTAGAAAAATAGATGAAAGTAAAACTCCTTTTCTGGTGAATGGTCAAAGAAATATCAGAAACCAATTTCAAAAGAGGGGTACATCAAGATTTTCCAAGACAATTCTGAAATGAAGTTAGTGAAGAAGAAGTCTTCTTCTCCACTAACTTAGTTTTTATTTTTCCTATGAATATATCTATATATATATATATATATATATATATAAAATAAAAAATATATAATAAATTGTATAAGGTTGAAAACCAATCATTGATTGGCATACTTATACAGAAAATACAGGGTAAAAATCAGAGGTTTCTGACACCCCATATTTTTCATTTTTTTCTGTAATAAATAGTGACAAAAAGCCACAGTCACTCTGTAGTTTAGATTCCGCAAAATTCATGATCTCACCTCACTCCATTTTATTTTTGCTGTTTCACTTTATCCCATTATCATATTTCATCAATAAATTTCTCAATTTTTCCTTTTTCAGTATTCATTCCATCTTCATTTCATTTATCATCTTGTCTTACATCTCATTTCATTTCTCTTACATAGCCATTTACATTTCATTCATGGTCCATAAACCATATTTCACTTTCTGTTTCACGTTCTGCAGCTAATCTGATTCTACAGTTACAATTTGTTTAGCAGTTCAGGCACAAGTGTACAGTTCATAATAAAATATTGAATGTAGGGAATCGAAGAAAAATCAATTTTTGAAGACCAATCATGCTCGAGGTACCTGTGGATCAAAAAATTAGCAAGAGAAAGGTAAAGGTTCCAAAGGTAAATGCAAAAATTTATTTCAAAAAGCAATTTGAAAACATAAGTTTGTATAGTATGTAAGATCACATGTCTCCTTAATCAACCATCATTTGATTTGACCACCACGATGTCTCTTCCATATCTTCCGTCTTTAATGACAAACAGTCTCAATGATTCTTTCATAACAAATCTCCACTTCAAACTTCATAACCTGTACTTAAACAATCCTCCACAACTACACCTGTTAATGGTCAAGATGAAGATGTGACCTCCTTATCTACGACTCTCTAAACCCTTACTGTCTATTTTAAATGCTAACTCTCAAGTTTTTCTCTCATATTCACGCAGCCATTTCATATACACAGTCCTTCCATTTTCTATATACACAGTCATTCCATTTCCATACACACAATCATTCCATTTCCCAGATAGCACTTGTTTCATAGACAGTGAGAGTAATTTTGAGGTTAGTAAATTCTACAAATAGAGACCATGGGACTCATCGTCAGGGCAGAGCCCGTAGGGACAAAATTTATGGAAGGGTATCCCCAACTCAAGGAGATGTTGTAGAAGACTAGATGGCTCAAGTTCATTGAAAAGTTTGATGGATATCACAAGGAGATCACGAAATCTTTCGCTAGATCATTTGATGGTACAGAAGTGGAGATTGGGGACATCAAGTTTGCAATAACATAATCTTACATAGCAGAGGCGACAGAACTGCTAAGACTTGGTGAGAGGTGGTTAAAAAACAAATAATTTCACAGTGAATCATGGAAGGTATTCCTGAGGAACCCAGGTATGGATGTCACTGTGTTTAGGAAAGGAATCCCTATTACAACACTCAAAAATAAATGGAGAAGCATGCTTTTGATATTACAAAAATTTATTACCTGTGAGGGAATATTTGGATGTATGTATGTTTATCATATACATTTATTGATGAACTTTCTAGATAATGGAAACATCAACCTCCCTTACTTCTTCCTAAACAGTTTAAGGAGAATGGCGTCAAATGTACAGAAGAAAATAGAATCTCTGGAAATAACCATGTACCACCATGGATTAGTCAAAATCTTGGTTGAATATCATCTAAAGAAAATAGGGGACATTGGGAAAAATTTCTGATAAGAAACCATTTCCAAGAGATATTAGAATCTCCTGAAAAAGATAGTGTCAGAAAGAGTAGGATAAAGAAGACTAATCTCACCATTCAAAGCAACCTTGAGACTTCAGTACAGAAAAATGATGAAGAAGAACCAATATTTGAAAAATTAACAGAGATAAAAAAGAAAATCAAGCAGAGGAAAAAGATAAAACAACAAGCTGGTGGAATTACTGAGAACACACTTGAATCTCCATTACAACCAGATGATGAAAAACCAATATCTAAACAATTGACAGAGATTAAGAGACAAATCTAGGGGAAGGAAAAGATGGGAAAAGAGGAAAAGGGTGCAAAGGAGGAGAACATAAAACCTCTTAGAAGAAGTTCTAGGATAAGAGGAATGGTAAAGAAGGTATCATCAAAGGAAACAAATTTCATCAATCTGGAAGGAGAAACACCAACATCATCTCTCGAAAATATTCCATTTACATACAGTCCTCAAAACTCTCCTAGACAGTATTTTGAAGGCAGCCCCAGTAGAGGATCCCCAGGCATAGATCCAATACAACAACAAATTTATGATTACATAGAATCACTAGAAGAGAAAAATGCCTCAAGGGATTCAGGTTCCTCAGCCAATCGAGAACAACCTGTCAATCCACAAGAACCTCTAACTGACTCACTCAAACAAGAAATCTATGAGTTGGAGATATTGAATAGGCATATGAAGAAAGAAAATGAAGCCCTAAAGGAACAAAGAAAATTGGAGACAACCATTCATGACAATACCATACTGCACCTAGGCCTATGGTACAAGAAAAATAGGAAGTTGAAGAGGAAGAATAGAAATTTGAACAAAACAATGATCAACCTTAAATACGGACTTCTCATGAAGAAACCAAGGATGTCTGTCACTTCAAAGAAGATCAAGAGAAGGAAGTTGGATGTGCTGGCAGAAGTGTCAGAACAGATGCAATAGGAGGAAGAAGTTCACATTTTTGAAAAATTGCATGAGGACATGCAATTCTTTTGCAGTGGGGGTATGTTGAGCCTCAAAATTACTCTTTCCCTAGCAACTCTTCTCATTCCTTTTCTTTGTTTTTCCATGAGAAAGATGCATTCTCATCACCAATGACTGGTATATACTATCTTAAGGAGGAAATTTAGTGATTTACATGTTATACTTTTTTGTTTTGTTGTTTGAATAAATTTTTGTACATTAGCTACGGAACGTAGCCTATTCTACAGCTCATCAGCTGTTCCGCAACTACCTTCATGCTTTAACAGGTTCTAGGTGTTAGAAGGAGAAGCTAGCTACATGGGCAGCTTGGAAATTATCATGACATGGACCCTATCCTATTCACTTAGCCCAGATCGACAAAGAAGATGGCATAAGACTACGGTCAATGAATAAGTCAAACATAGAGACCAAAGGTAATAGGACTCTATTTTGTGGTTAATTAACATGTTTCACAGTGATGGGAAGCGTTATCTAGAACAACTACCTGTACCTACGAACTCCAACAGCCACCTGTACAACCGAATCCAACAGCCACCATGTCTTGGATTTATGTCTCCAGTAGTCGAGGAAGAAATTCCGCATATCTATCTTCTACGTGTTTGACTGTGGCATGTTTTTCTCCACAAACAGTTGTATGGCTTTTCTTATAAATACCTATGTAAAGGACTGAAGAGGTGTGTGGTAATAGTGGTAGTTTTATTGTGAAATTAAAGTTTTAAACTCTGTAATTCCTGGGCATTTTGTGTCCCCGTTTTTAATATGAAGACAACATGTTTTATGGAAATCTGAAGGAGTTTTCTTGGAGTTGATTGAGCAAGGATAGCCTAATTAGTTGTAGAGGGCCCCTGCACTGAAGAAGGTTTCATTTCATTTTATTTTTCTTCTTCTTGTTAACTATAAATTCATCATTTTGTTTCATAGTGTTTATAATCATTTTCTTACTAACAATGTTTATAATGCAATTTTCATCATTTTCTCACTAGTAGTATTTATAATTTAGAGTAGCTTATTTTTTCTTGATCTCTTTCTAGTTTTTATCAGTAGTTAGAAGTTGAAACTCAGTAATGTAATCTAGTTTACTTCAGTAACTGTTTTACTAGTATTTAAATCCTCAATTAGACTGATCAGTTCCATTCACTGTCTTTGCCATTTAATCTTTAGTTCACTAACTCATGGTGTTAATGAATGTTTCTGAAAAACCCTTCAAGTTGATAATTCATCCTAAACTAAGTGGTTGAACATTTCATTTATGCAATGAGTCTTTGTTGCATCTCTGTAATTGTTTTCTCTTAGATTAATGAAGTACAAAATTCCTTAAATGTCATCCCAATGAGACTTTCTCCCAAAATTGATGGGCAGAGTAACTAAGTATTTCATTTAGTTTCATTTTTGTAATTAGTTAGACACCAACTGCAAATTTTATTTTCAGTTTTGATTCATGATTTGGAAATAATAGTGAAACAGGAATAGCAACTTTGTTTTCATTTCTTTCTTAAGCTCCACTTCCAAGTCTTTCTTAAGCTCTGTTCTCATTTGTAGATTTTGAGCAGTCTTTACGAAAGTTGGATCTAAGTTTTTGATAATTACATTGTAAATCATTAGGAACTAAAGACCAAGAACCCCCCAAAACAACATAAAACACAAAAACAATGAAGTAAGAAGGGTTATTTATCACAAAGAGTGCACTACACTTCATCAGTTTACGATACCCGGATTGATAATCTATGTAGAGTAATTTAGGACACTAAATTGACCAAACAATTGTACCACTTGATATTTGTGGGATTGTTTTAGGGATTCCATACTTTTGTGACCGAAAATCCATATTCTATCGTCATGCAAACAGATATAATATTTTTAAAGATGGAGTTGAGTATATTGTTAGAGCACATCGCAAGAAGATGAACTTATCTCTTGTTAGTGCTGGTCATATGAAAAGGCTTGTGAATGCTAGTAAGATTTTTGTGTTGTTGATGACTAAAGCTAAGGATATTATTGAATCTGAAGCTTTCATAGGATGTGATTCTAAACTTAAGCATGAATTGGTTGAAGTTGTTAACACTTATGACAAGATGTTTCAGGTACTTGAAGGATTACCTCCAAAAAGAGGAATCCAATGTGAGATTCAATTGCATTAGGATGACCCACTTCCAAATATTGGAATTTATAGAATGTAAGTTTTGGAGAATGCAAACATTAAGAAGCAAATTCAAGAGCTGTTAGACAAAGGGGTCATCAGGCCTAGTACATATCCTTGTGGGTCTCCTATTCTTTTGGTTCTGAAGAAATATGCTACATGGTGTAAGTGTGATGATTTCCGAGCTTTGAATAAGATCATGGTAAATAATTACTATCCTCTTCCTCACATTGATGATTTCTAGATTAGTTAAAGGAACATATTTATTTCACTAAGTTATATTTGAGAAGTGTTTATCATGAGATAAGGATTGCTGAAGATGATATTTGGAAAACTGCTTTCAAGACAAAACAAGGTTTGTTTGAATGGTTAGTTATGCCATTTGGGCTTTGCAGTGCACCTGCGACATTCATGAGATTTATGAATGATGTATTGTGACCATTCCTTGATTATTTTGTCATAATCTACTTAGATGATATTTTGATTTTTAGTAAGACTCGTGAAGATCATGTCAAGCATGTGAAGTAAGTTCTAGATGTCTTGAAAAGGAAAAGTTGTGTTTGAAGATGTCTAAATATGAATTTTGGAAAACATCTTTGGTGTATTTGGGTCATATTGTAGGAGGGGGTGAATTGAAGATTTATCCCTCCAAAGTTGATGTTATTATGAGTTGGCCTAAACCCAACAATGTAACAAAAGACAGGAGCTTTTAAGGAGAACCCCAATATTGCATAAAATTTATCACTAACTTCTCATTCATTGCAGCGCCATTACATGCTTTGACAAGTGTGAAACAAGTCTTTTAGTGGGGAGGCAAGCAAAAAAAAGAATTCAACACTTTACCAAGGCAGTAATTAACTATCCAACTTATGATAAAGAATTGTATGATTTGGTAAAAAGCTTGAAAAATGAAAGCATTTGATGGGTAAAGAAACGCGTATTCATACTGACCATCAACCTTTGCAATATCTACAATTGCAAACCAAGCTACACCAAGCTAGTCATTTCATATGGATGGGATTTGTACAACATTTTCATTTGGTAATCAAGTATAAGAAAGGTATATACAACAAAGTTGCAGATATGTTATCAAGGCCTATTGTTAATGCATATGTTATTATTAAACATAACTGAATCATACATGAAATTTATATTGAACACTATGCTCAAGATGGATATTTTAAAGATGTAAATGAAACTTTGAGTCAAGGCAATCATGTTGAAGTGTTGGGTTATCATGTTCATAACAAGTTGTTGTATCATCTTAGCAAGTTATGTGTTCCATAGGGTTAAAGAATCAATTTCATAAGGGAATCCCACACTTATCTTATTGTTGGCCACTTTGGTGTAGGAAAAACAATTGCTCAAATATAGAGGTATTGTTATTGGCCTTGCATGAATGAAACTTTTTCAAGATATGTAAAAGGATGTTCTATGTGTGCTACTAGCAAGTCAAGCAATAGGAAATTGGGTTTGAACACTCCACTTCCTATCCCTTCTTGTCCTTGGGAAAGTATTTATATGGATTTTGTTGGGGGACTACCAATGTCTAGGAAACATGATTATGTATATGTTGTAGTGGATCATTTTAGAAAAATGCATGTTTATGACATGTAGGAAACAATTTATAGATGAACAGACCACAAAGATGTTCTTCCAAAATGTATGGGTTCATTTCGGGTTACCTACTTTGATTATTTATGATCAAGATTCTTGACTTATTGGGAAATTTTGGTCAAGTTTATGGGAACTCATGGACACAAAGTGGAATAAGAGCACATAATTTCATCCACAAATTGATGACCTAACAAAAGTAGTGAATGAAACAGTAGTACGTATCCTTCGAGGATATTGTGGTAAGCATCCTAAACTTTGGGATGAGAATTTGCATTACATCCAATATGCCTACTATCATGTCAAGCATTCATCTACACAAGTATCTCCATTTGAAGCTTGTTTGGGATATTTTCAAAGTATCCTTTGGATTTCATCTTTGGTAGATGGACACCGTGTTGTGTACAAAGCAAAGCATTTCACTGAAAAATTCAACTAGTGCATCAAAAATTACATGAACAGTTGGAGAAAATCCAAGCCAAGTACAAAGCAAGACATGATAAGCATCAGGTTGATCATGATTTCCAAGTGGGAGATCAAGTTTGGTTGTACATTAGCAAGGAAATACTACAAGGTGAAGGTAAAAAAGCTCAAGCCTATCATATATGGTCCTTTCAAATCTTGGAGAAGATTGGTAACAACACTTTCCAATTAGATTTTCCACCTTACATGCAAATTTATTTTGTTGTGAATGTGGAAAACTTGAGATTGTATGAGCCTCCTATGATTGATGATCAAGAAGAGAATGTTAAAATTCCATCTATAGAATGTTTTTCTCCCGAATATTTAAATGAGTTGTAGGAAGACTAAATTCTTGATAGGAGGATGAATTCATGCAGAGGTAATGTGGAGTATCTTCGAGTGGGGCTCAAAGGTACCAATCCAAGCAAAGCAAGGTGGATAGAGTCGAGAAAGTGAGGGAGATGTACCCTCATTTACTTGTGGAGTAAAAACAAAATTTTGGTGGTCCAAAAGCTTCTTGTGGGGAGGAATAATCCAGGGGATAAAAAATATGCTAAAAAATGAAAGTGCTCAAAATTTTCGGACCAACGCCAAATCGTAGATCTCATCATTTTGATTCTGATGATGCTTGAATCGCCTCAATTGACACCTTATGAGGAAGTTATCACATTCTAAATTTTTTGGTAAACAACTAAAAAGTCAACTTTCAGGGTTGACTAGGCAGTGTACAACTACCATGTGGTAGTACGTACGATGATGTCATGTTGACATTAGCGGGATGACCAAGCAGTACAGGACCAATCAAGAATTGACACGTGGCTTAGTTGTACGTGGGAAATTGGTACCCTCTTATTGGTTGAAGTCTTATGGAATGGGCCAATCACGAAGTGACATGTGGCCCAATCTCAGGGCGACACATGACACTCCAGCTGGCGCCAAAATTTGGTTCAACGAACTAACCAACCTCTAGAGGATTTGAAATACCAACCTATAGTTTAGCAACAGACCACTCTACTATCACACCATGTGTTTCTTGTTATATATAGGTGGAAATATTTTATTTAAAGTCATATGGTATCAGCAGTTGGGGGGAAGGTCGGGGTGGCCAGTGCTCTCGATCAACCTAGCCCTAGGTGTTATGACAAACCCATGACCGATGGTGAGAGTTAGGAAGGGCAAGGCGCCTGGCACCTTGCCCATGTCCCAACCCACGATTATGTGTAACAATGGTGATCATGGGCAAGAGATGCAATGGGGGTATAGGAGAAGGGTGCTACAATTGAGCATTGGCTCATGATTATATTGATAATTTACAACCACTTTTGGATGGGTAGGGTTAGTGGGTGTGGTGTACTCACCCGTGCTCATCCCCGAGCCATATGGAACCGCGTGACCGGGAGAACGGGATTTGGTAGGGGCTTATGGTCCACGCGTTAAAAAAATCATTTAATGATTCAATGAAACACACCAAAGCCGACAAAGTTCGCAGGTCAAACACGAGACCTTTGGGTTACTAACTTTGTGCCTTACCAATGCACCAAGGAGTCTGTTTGTTTACAATTTTTGCAAAGCGGGAAGTTTTGTAGAGTGATTTGTAGAAAATTTGAAGGAGTCCTATCTTGGACTTTTTTTAACATTTTTGAGCCCAATAAGAACCTACACAGGGTTTTTGGGCATTTTGGATGCAATGGTGGTGTTGTTTTTGCAATTTTAGCATTTTATGTTGATGTATTTGTACATTTGAGCATATAATATAAAGGGCCACCATTGGAATCCAGACCTGGAGACGTAGCCCAGGAGGGGTGAACTCCGTCATCAATTTGTTGCGTTTTGATGCTACTTATTATCCATTTTAACTGTTAAAAATCTGAAAAATTTACTTAGTTTGTGTGCTTTTGCAATCACGATCCATTGCATTAAATACATAAACTAACTAGCAAAACATTTCAAGAAGCCTTCATTTTAAATTTCAGATCAACATTTCAGCTGGGTAAGAGTCAATTATGCTCTAAATTGTGGGAATTTTGGGGCAGTGGAGTAAGGATGAAAGATTTAAGGGCCTTTGTCGGTTTATTGAGGAGATCCTACAACCAATTTTGCATAATTTTCTGAGTACTCTACAGGGGTCAAATTCCATTTCCTTCCTAGCTAGTAGCAGTATAATTCTTAGTCCAACGCAAAGGTTGAAGGATAAGTACTTCCTAGAATCCAGGAAACACCTTTTCTCACCTGGGACTTGTCTATCTTTCTTTAGAAATCCCAAGTGCACATATTCCATACATATATTGTACTCTCCTTGATTTGATAATAAAATGGCCCAGCTTAGCGCAAATTCTAGGAAATGTGTGGTTGTCTAATTGCATGTTTGAATTTTGTGTTGCATGTTGTGATTTTTCTTGATTATCACTATTAATTTCCTAGTAAGAATATTATAGTGATATTATAGCACTCATCTTGGTTCAATCGTGGGGGAAATATTAGATGAAAATAGAAGAAAAGAATAACATTATCTACAAGAGGTATAAATACATAAGTCGAGAGAGGGAGTTGGAGATCAAACCCGATTCTAAGACCCCATAACAAGAGGTAGTGGAAGTAAACATGGTGGAACCAGTGAGAAAAGAGGATGCAACATTCAATAGCCTCTTGAAGGATTTGAATGACCTGGAAGAGGGGAAGAAATAAATGTTGGAGGATATTAAGCAACAAAACCATGATAAGAGTGTCCACTAGGATTTTGTGCTCGGGGAGACCTCAAGGGATTCCCATGAGTATGAATACCATTCTCCTTTGACTAACCTGCACGCTTTCAATGGGCCAACTAGAACCACATTTCTGATGCATTTACCTTCAAGAGATGGTGATAAGTCAGGGAAGGACGAGATACCCATGGGAGAGTATTTCTAAGAATGGAAGTTGATGGTGGAGGAGTTTCAAGCTGCATTGGGTTTCTGGGATTTCTACCAACTCAAGCAAAATGAGAAGGGCAAGAGCATAGGAGGTTCAAGCATGCATAACTAAGAATTGAATTGTACCATTGGGAGGATGTATCTGATCAGGAGCTCAAAATTTGCCAAAAATTCAAAGTGTCAGAATCTTGACAAGCTTAGCTTTAGATCGAAGAGCTTATCATTCTGAATCCACTGGTGTGAACAACACTCAAATTCGAGCTTGTATGCAGGAGTTAGAATAGGTCAAATTTTAGGTTTGACTTGGACACGTGGCAGGATTGGATGACATGGAAAAGGTCCTAGTGAATGGGGAAGCGCCAAGTGGCAGGTTTCCATTGGCCCCCGCATATCGCATATCGTAGCAAAAGGCAGGTCGATGTTAAAGAATCGGCCCTAGGAAAGTGGCGATGCGATAATCGCATAAACGGAAAGTGTTAAGAATCGGCCCCTGGCAGGATCCCAGTTGCAATTGCTATATTGCAAGATGAAGGAGGAACGAGAATCAATCCTTAGCGAATTCCAGTTGCGATACGACAAAATCGCAATCGCAGATCGCAACAAGAGCATGAAGTAACACCCCGACCGCCGTCAATTGCGATTTGCGATGTGGGGACTTTCGGACCTGATATTGTTATATGTTGTATTTTATAACCCTAACGGGTCCGCTGTTATCACAGTGTATGGACTTTGATATCCATCGAGGGAAAGTGTCGATTACGATTGCAATGGGGTCCCGAGATGTGATATGCTATATTTTGTGTTTTATAATCCCGGCAGGTCCGTGTATCGCAGAGTGCCCATTGTTTGGGCTTGGGACTATCCGTCGATGGTTGGACTTTACCGATTAAGAGTTGTGACAGAGCTGCAAAACCGTAGCCTTTTCCGCCGGACCACCACTTTGCATGTGACCACTCGACCCTTAACCGTGAGATAGGTGGGAAAGTTGGCGGGACCATCGATTTTGGCGGAACTGCAAATTTTAACTGCGGATAATGAATTTAACTCACAGTATTTGGATGAGAAAAATGTGGAAAGGCTGACAAAAGTCATAACTAAGGAAAGTTTTGACCAAATGGGATGAAAAAAGAGGCTAGAAGGCCATTTTTGGGTGTTTTGAACTCGTTGGAATAGGTTTCAGGATCAAAGGAGCACTTCTGGATAGGATTTTTTGAAAGTGAAGCCTATGGGTGCTCTGGTCAACTAGAGTGTTTATTCAGTTTATGGAGGAGTATGAAGGTGGAGATGACCTTGCAGGGGTCTTACAGCCTCCATGTGCTTTCTGCAGCAGTATTTACATTAATGTTGTAGATTTATTTCTTCTTTTCCCTATATGTGTTTAGAGAAAGAGACTTGTTTATGTACTTCAAGTGGATTCTAGTACTGTTTATGATCTTGGAAGTTACAGTATGGGGTCTTGGTGTAAGATGCATGTGTTTGCTAAAGGTTTACATGTTTGACTGTAGGTTAACATGTGTATGGAATTAGAAATTTTACAAAAATTGTTTCTTTGAAGGAGAAACTAACCATTCCATTTCAGCAATTTATGTACTCTTCTTTTCTTGATATTGAGCATAATGAGAAGGGGTCATGCCTTTAGAGCTGATCCAAGGAGAGGTAGCCATGGAGGGGTGAACTCCTTTAACAATGGCTGGTTTATTACTATTTGATGCATGCTTCCATTTAGTGCTTTGGTTTCATATTTTAAGTTTTCTTCATGAAACTAACTTAAGTAAACACACATAAAATTCATGCTTTTACTTGCTATTTTGGAGTACAAACCTCAACCATATTTTTATATTCTGAATGGGGAATTAGCATAGCATTACCAATATGCTCCATTTCAGATCAAGTCGGTATCAAAACTTAGGTTTTCTTTGTGCAAGGAGGAATTGGTTGTTGTTTGCAAGTGAATGTGTTTTGAAGCTCAAGTGAGGAGAAGATTTTGGAAAGGAGAGCAATATTGTTACAATCTCTACCACCAAGTTCTACCTCAAATTGCAGTAGAAGCTTCAATCAAAGCATGTCCTAAGGAGGAGAACCTGCAAGAATGTCAGAGGATGTGAAGGCTTTTAGAAATTCTTTCTTAGACATGTTATAATGGTGAAAGTCCTCTATGAAGAGAGGAATACCAAATTGCAAGGTGAAATCTCTAGACCTCCAAGAGGAGGATGTTCTCCAAGGGAATAAGGTAACAAGAATGGTGATAAACAACCATATTCTCCACAATCTTCATGTTTTTCTACAACTCTTATGCAATATGCTAGTGTAGAAAGTCCCTTAAACAAGGTAGATGGACAAGTTTGTACCTTTTGTCCACATGATGTGGAAGATGAGGTTCTATCAACACCTAAATTTGAGGAGCTAAAAGAAGAGAGCCAAAGAGTCCAAGAGGACACATCCAAAATCAAAAGGGAATTCAGAAACATCTTTATATGTCAATCACAAAATGTGGAAAATGGTAAGAATTTACATGCTTCTTTCTTATGCGAAAGTGTTGACGTAAATTCATTTGCAGCCTTTGGAAAACAAACTAAAGGCATTGGGTCCAAGCTATTGACCAAGATGGGTTACAAGGGAGGAGGCCTTGGAGTAAACCAGTAAGGAATTAAAAATCCAATTGAGGCCATGGAGAGGCCTAAATATGAAGGCTTAGGCTATGTAGCAAAAGAAGAATGGTCTTTTAGTGACAACATATGGGTATTGTGTTCCTTTTTCCGTAAGAAAGGACATGAGGAGGCAAGATGTTGGGAGTTGCATCCAGAATTGGTTAACGCTTGGTTCCTCAAGTGTAAGGAGGAATCAAAGTGCAAAGCATCTCCAAAGAGAGATGAAGATGTTGAAGAATAAGGGAAGCTAAATTATTCTTCTTGCGCAAGTTCCTCACACAAGCAACGTAAGCCAAAAGACAAAAAACATAGGTATATCCATTCTGTTAATTCGAATGTTGTTCATAATGGAAAACAACACGCAGATTTGTATAACGTGTTGAGGAATATGTTTCCATGCACCTTTTTCCTTTGATGTAGCCATTGTGTAGATAAGTGTGATAAAAAGAAATTAGTCATTAAGAAGATGTTTATGTCTACTGGAATTGAGACCCGAAAACAGAAGATCTCATCTAAGTTTAAAGGAAAGTGAGCCGAAAGGAGTTCAAAAGAAATTCTGTACTCACTACAATATCAGTGGGAATTGGGTTGAGAAGTGTTGGAAATTGTTTCCACAAATTCATCCTGGTAAGGGAAAGAAAATCATGCAAGCACCAGAAGAGGAGGCGACAAAAGAAAAAGTGGCGCAAGATGCGACCATCCCTGAAGTAGCTTCAGAAGAAGAGAAAGTTCAAATAGAGGGTTCATTTACCTAGTTGGGTAAGAAATGGGTGGACTATTTGTCCAGTTGAAGTTTGTAAATTTTTGTTTTGCACTAGTTGCATACCCCTAGAGTTGGGTAACTTGTAGAAGTGATGTTCATAAAAAAATCACTTATATGCAACATTGTTTTCTTTAAGCATTACAATGCTAGTTTGGCTTGTTGATAGTCAATTTGAATGGAAAATTTGGGATTCAAGTTTATTCCATTTCGTAAAATGATTTCTCAAACCGTCGATTTTAAATTTGTTGTATGAGTAGTTGCAGCACATTTAGTATGTTCCAAATGTGCTTAGCACTCAATTATACAAGTATTCACTGTGTGAGGCTTGTTTTGGTTCATTTGCCAAAGTCTTTTAGGATCTTATCCTCAATAAGGATTTTGTAGATGAGCACCTTGGAATTATTCTTGGAAATGATGTTGTTGTGGATGGCCATAGAGACATGGACAAGCCGAGAAGAACTTCGAACTTGAATTCTTTGGTCAATTTATATTTTAAGTTTAGCTTGAGAAAAAGCTAAGACAAGTACAAGTCAGGGCACTGCAAACATCGAGTGGATCGAGTTTGGAAAAATGAAGGAACTATACCTTCAAATGCTAAACAATTGAAAGTAAACTTTTGGAGACCAAAAGTTTTTTCAGTGGGGAAGAGTGATCAAGGTCTCAAAATTTGCCAAAAATTTGAAGTGTCAAAATATTAATAAGCTTAGCTTCAGATCGAATATCTCATCATTCTGAATCCAATGGTGTGAATGAAACTCAAATCCAAGCTCGTATGCAGGAGTTAGAGCAAGTCAAAGTTAAGGTTTGACTTGGACACATGGTAGGATTGGATGACATGGAAAAGGTCTCAGAAAATGGGGAAGTTCCAAGTGGCATGATCCCATTGGTCCCAACATATCGCATATCGGAGCAAAAGAAAGGTTAGCGTTAAATAATTGGCCCTAGGAAAGTGGCAATGTGATAATTGCATATCACAATCACACAAAGGGAAAGTGTTAAGAATCGGCCCCTGGAAGGATCCCGGTTGTGATTACGATATCGCAAGATGGAGGAGGAACGAGAATCAACCCCTAGCAAAGCCTGGTTGCGATGCGACAAAATCGAAATCGCAGATCACAATGGGAGCATGAAGTAACACCCCGGCCGCCGCAGATTGCAATTTGCGATGGGGGGACTTTCAGACCTGATATTATTATACACTGCATTTTATAACCTTAGTGAGTCTACTATTACCGGAGTGTATGGACTTTGATATCTGTTGAGGGAAAGTGTCGATCGCAATTGCGATGGGGTACCTAGATGCGATATGCTATATGTTATGTTTTATAATCTCGATGGGTCTGTGTATCGCAGAGTGCCTATTGTTTGGGCTTGGGACTACACTTCACCGATTGTGAGTTGCGACATAGCTGCGGAACTATAGCCTTTTCCATCGGACCACCACTCTGCATGTGACCAATCACCCCTTAACCACAAGATAGGCGGTGAAGTTGGTGGGACCATCGATTTCGGAGGAACTGCTAGTTTTAACAGCGGATAATGAATTTAACTGGAAGTAAGCCAAATTTGGAGGAGAAAATTGTGGAAAGACTGACAAAAGTGATAACTAAGGAAATTTTCGACCAAATGGAATGCAAAAAGAGGCTAGATAGACATTTTTTGGTATTCTAAACTCATTGGAACAAGTTTCATGATCAAAGGAGCACTTCTGGATAAGATTTTTGCAAAGTAAAGCCTATGGATTCTCTGGTCAATCTGAGTGTTGATTCAGTTTATGGAGGAGTATGAAGGTGGAGATGACCTTGCAGGGGTATTCCAGCCTCCATGTGTTTTCTGCAACAGTCTTTATAGTAGTGCTCTAGATTTATTTTTTCTTTTCTCTATATGTGTTTGGAGAAAGAGACTTGTTTATGTACTTCAAGTGGATTGTAGCACTGTTTATGCTCTTGTAAGTTGGAGTATGGGATCTTGGTGTAAGATGCCAGTGTTTGCTGAAGGTTTACATGTTTGACTGTAGGTTAACATGTGTATGGAATGAGAACTTTTACAAAAAAATTTTCTTTGAAGGAGAAACTAGCCATTCCATTTCAGCAGTTTATGTACTCTTCTTTTCTTGATATTGAGCGTAATGGAAAGGGGTCATGCCTTTAGAGCTTATCTAAGGAGAGGTAGCCTAGGAGGGGTGAAATCCTTTAACAATGGCTAGTGTATTACTATTTGATGCATGCTTCAGTTCAGTGTTTTGGTTTCATGTTTGAAGTTTTCTTCATGAAACTAACTTAAGTAAACACACATAAAATTCATGTTTTTACTTGCTATTTTGGAGTACAAACCTCAAGAACATTTTTATATTTTGAATGGGGAATTAGAACATCATTACTAATCTACTCTATTTCAGATCAATATCTCCCCACATTTGATTTCAAATCCAAGTGCACTCTAGGGCATGGGTGGAGACGTTAGATACATTTTTCATCTTAACCAAATGATGGAGGTGGGAGCCATTAAAATGGCTACCTTGCACTTGGAGGGGGAGGCACATGATTGGTGGTTCCACGGGTTGACCACAGTAGGGCATGCCAGCATGAATTCCTATGAGGAATTTACATGAAGGATTGTGGAGAATTTTGACAGGAGGGATCCGGAGGCCCACTTTAGAGAGTTGACCCAGCTCAAGCAAACATGCAACCTTGAGCATTACATAATAGAGTACTTCAGGGTGTCTGTGATGGTGCTGGATTTATTAGATGCTAGAAGGGTCTACACCTTTGTGGAGGGTTTGGTTGAGCTCTTACGGGGGGCTAGTGAGGGAAATCAAGTCCACTACTATACAGGAGGCAGTGAATCACACATGATATTTGTAGGACATAATTAATTACCAGGACCAGGACACCACTTCCACCACAAGCTCCTTTCCCACAGAGGGGCTGAAACACTACACCCCCATAGCAAAGAGATGTTTAGGGGCATGGGAAGTTGGATGATGAGACTAGGAGAGACCTCCATAGGAGGAAGTTGTGCTTCACTTTCCAGGAGCCATAAGAACCTGGGCATATGTGTACCAAGGGCAAGGCCCATTATATAGAGGTGTTTTTTGATAGTGAGCTGAAGGGTAGTGTAAAGAAGGAGGATGATGTAGGAGGCGGTGAGTTGTAGACTATTGGAGGTAGTGGAGGAAGAGGAGCACCACACCCACCTGATGGAGACCTCTTTGGACCCACTGGAGGCATCATCACTTCAGTGAGGGGAGTTCCCAAGTATCTCACACTAAGGATCAGGGGTACGATGCAGGGTCAATGTGTAGCAGTCTTGGTGGACAGTGGGGCTACCCAAAACCTTTTTGTTGCACACATGATGGAGAAAAAAGGTATACAAACTGAGATATTTGAGGGGTTTTCAGTGCTATTTCCACGAGAAAGGACTATGAAGTGCACCAAGTATGTCCCTAGTCTGACAGCGACTATGGAAAATTACTTTATGATTGATCACTTCTTTGTGATCGATGTTCTAGATACCGAAATATTCATGGGTGTCCAATGGCTCTACTCCTTGGAATGAGTCACTATAGACTAGAGGAAACTAGAGATGGAGTTCATGGGGCCAAATGGGAAGCTAGTGTTGTTGAGAGGGATGAATTCATACCCACCTGTTGTACTACGAAACAACCCCCCCATTTTCATCTAACACTTGTTAGCATTTGAATTATAAATGGGGACCCTTTTAAATTTTTAAGCCTAGGACATTAATCCCTAACTCCAAAGAAAAAATTAGCAAAGCCTTGCAAAATGAGCTAAGGAGAAAACTTATATCGCACATCGCATATCACTCTTTTTCACATCACAATTTTATAAATCCTTACGAAATTGGGATATGCGAAAAGGTCTCCCATTGTGATAACCTCATGTCGTCACTGTGTAGGTTTTAACCCCGTACAGAAATTACCTGCGTACGAATTCTAAAACACAGAAAATAAACAATGCGAGAGCATAACACATAAAACACATATACAAAGAGATTTTCCCCTGGATCCCAAAACCGGGACTACCAACTTGATTTTTAATTATGTTCCTTTCAATGTTACAATTCATATTTATACATGCCGAAGCATCCAATACCATGGACCGAAAACCATCGCGTCCAAAACCATGGACCGAAAACCATCGCGTCCAAAACCATGTGTGAAAATCATGCACAAAACCATAGGTAGGTCTGACCAACCTAACATAGGGTCCAAAACCAAAATTTTTTGGGGCGCTGCCTCGAACCCCATAGAGTGGGGTTACCTGCACCCCTCAAACCCCCTGTGACTCCCCCTGCTATGCAATGGGCGCAACAAAGAGGGGGCTCCGCCCTTGTCCTAAACCCCCAGTTAACTACGTGGGCTAGTCGTGGAAAGAATATAACACAACCCAACATTCTCCCACTTGTTGTTTTCTTTCCACAGGGGCCACAAGAGATCTTAGTCATTTATCCAACCCTTCAATGCCCATTGTTTCTCTACACCAAGATAATTTCTCAGAGCTCACAGATTTTGTCAATGAATTTGCAATATTCTTCAAAGAGTCCACCGTTACCAGCAACACCTTTTTGTCTTCTATCATATCCCTCACAAAGTGATACTGAACATCAATGTGCTTTGCCTTTGAATGATATGCAGGGTTCTTTGCCAAGAAAATTGCACTTTGGCTATCAAAGTCTATCCTTATAGCTCCCTGTACTAACCCCATACTTGAACACAATCTCTACAACCAAATTGCTTCCTGGCTTGCATGCGTGGCTGCCATGTATTCCGCCTTTGTATTTGATAGTGCCACTACAGATTGTTTCTTACTCATCCAACTAACTGCACCTTCAAATAGGCTAAACACATACCTACTTGTAGATCTTCTCTGATCCAGATCTCTAGTCCAGTCTACATGAACAAAGCCACGAATATCCAACACTCTGTCCAATCCTGGTCTTCCTTGGTAGCACAAACCATAATCACTAGTGCCACGCAATTACCTGAAAACCTGCTTCACTGCTATCCAGTGCGCCTTCCCTGGTTTTGACATAAACCTGCTCAATACTCCCACTGCATGTGCAATTTCTGGTCTAGTACAGACCATCGCATACATCAGGCTACTGACTGCACTTACATATGGAACATGGGACATGTCCTCTTCCTCTTCTTATGTCTTGGGACACTGTTCAACAGATAAGTTTACACCTACAGGAATAGTAACCTTCACCGGTTTACTATCCTGCATATTAAACGTTTGCAATATTGTCTCGACACACTTCCTCTAGTTTAACCAGAGCTTCCTCTTTGTTCGATCTCTTTTCATTTCCATGCCCAAAATACAGTTTGCAGAACCAAGATCTTTCATGTCGAATTTGGAGGACAAATGGATCTTCAAATCCTGGATAATTTCTTTATCATTTCCAACCAACAACATATAATCCACATACAAGACTAGATAAATAACACGGTCACCAATTAATTTAAAATATACACAGTGATCTGCTTTGCTTCTGGTGAAGCCAAGTCCCCGTATAAATGTATCAAATTTATGATACCATATCCTTGGTGATTGTTTTAACCCATACAGAGACTTATTTAACTTGCATACTAGTTCTTTCTTACCCTTCACCGCAAAACCTTCAGGTTGCTTCATGTAGATCTCCTCTTCCAGATCCCTGTGAAGAAATGTTGTCTTCACATCCATCTATTCTACCTCAAAATAAAAAGCAACAGCAACAGATAAAAGTAATCTAATAGAAGTTACCTTGGCAACAGGAGAAAAAATATCACCAAAATCAATTCCTAACACCTAGAAATAACCTTTTGCTACCAACCGAGCTTTGTATTTCTCCACCTTTGCTTATGCATTTGTCTTCTTCTTGAACACCCATTTGTTTCCAATGGGTTTTCTTCCAGCCGACAACTCCACTAGATCCCAAGCCTCATTTTTGTTCAAAGATGCCATTTCATCCACCATGGCCTCTTTCCAGAGTTTTCCATCCTCTGAATTTACTGCTTCCTTCACGGTTCTGGGATCATCATCAGTAATAGATAAAGCAAAATTTGAACAGAAAGCAGATGGATTATACCTTTCTAGCTATCTTCTTTCTTGAACTGATCTTCTCACACCCAGAGTTTGTGGCTCTTCATCTTTTGTTTCCTCCTTTGCTGTAGAGTCTGATTCTTCCTCCTTTAGCTCAAACTCTATCTTCTCAGGTTCCTTTGGTTAGACTTCATGTTTAATAACATATTTCACCTCTCTGAACATCACATCTTGACTGTACACAACCTTCCTTATTACTGGGTTCCAAAGCTTATAACCCTTTAAACCATCCTTATACCCAATAAAGATGCACTTTTCAGATTTACTATCCAACTTGGTTTGTTTCTCCTTTGGAACATGTACATATGCATCACATCCAAATACCCTCAGATGTGAAAGAGAGGGTTTCTTAACAGTCCATAACTCTTGTGGAGTCTTATCCTCCAATGCTGATGAAGGTGATCTATTGACCAGGTAACATGCTGTCTCCACCACCTCTGCCCAGAATTCCTGTCCTAACCTGGCACCAACTAGCATGCTTCTTGCCCTTTCCATCAACGTCTTGTTCATTCTTTCTGCAACTCCATTTTGCTGAGGTGTATATGGAGTAGTCTTTTGCCGTGCTATACCACACCTTACAAAATTCTTCAAATTCCTTACTGCAAAACTCTCCACCATTATCTATCCTCGGCACCTTTATCTTCTTCTCTGTCTGGTTTTCCACCAGAGCCTTAAATTCTTTAAACCTGTCAAAGACTTCAGATTTCTTCTTAAGGAAATATATCCATGTATTCCTTCAGAAGTCATCTATAAATGATACATAGTACATAGACTTACCCAGTGATGGAACCTTCATAAGCCCAAAAACATCACTGTGCACAAGCTCTAATATCTGTTTCGCCCTCTTACCACTAGAGGGGAAACTCACCCGATTCTGCTTCCCATATACACAATTTTCACAGAAATCGAAATCCAGAGAGCTATTACTCATACCTTCTACCATACCTTTACCATGAAGTATTCGAAGGCCCTTCTCTCTAATATGTCCAAGCCTTTGATGCCATAGCATGGTCTTCTCTCTAGAGACCACTAGATTTTCTGCTCCACTTTCAGGAACCACGGAACTTTTGCACCCATCAACAACAGTGCTACCTTTCAACTTGTACAGAGTTCCAATTCGAACTCCCCACATCAATACCAGTGCCCCCAGAACCATCTTGTGGGTATCCTTCTCGAACACTGTTTTTATGCATGCATCATCCAGCTTGCTTACAAGAATCAGATTTCTGGATAATGCAAGAATATGAAGAACACCTGAAAGTTTTCTAACCCTTCCACCTTGCAACTTCAACTTTACTTTTCTACGACCAACGATTCTAGCCTTCGTATCATCCCCTAAAAAGACATCACCACCATCGTATTCTCATACTCACAAAACCACTCTCTATGGGGAGTGAAGTGAAAGGATGCATTTGAGTCAATCAAGCATGCCTCATGATCTACATGTGTACTTGAAGAAGCCAAGTACACATCCCCACCTTCATCTGAGGTGGTTTTCGCCTTTACAGAAGGAGCATCATCAGATCCCTTTCCTTTATCAGGAGCTTTTTATTTACAGTCCCTTTTGTAGTGCCCTTCCTTTCCGCATTTCCAACACATCACCTTTACAGGTTTTCCTGGAGATTTAGATCTCCCACTCGATGAATTATTTTTGTTTCTATTCTGGGACCGTCCTCGTACAGACAAGGCATCACCATTCTGGCTCTCCATATTTTTTTGTCTCATCTCCTCCGTCAGCAAGGATGAGACTATTTCATCAAACTACAAGGCAGTTGCATTGCTACCTATTGCAATAACCAAACTATCCCATGAATCTGGTAGAGAACACAACAAAATGATCCACTTATCTTCATTTGAAATTTTAATATCAACAGATAATCACTGATTTACCACAGTATTAAATGCATTCAGATGATCAGTCACTGAGTCTCCATCTTTCATCCTCAGGTTATACAGCTTTTTCCACTGGAACAGTTTATTCGCTAGAGACTTAGATTGGTACAAAGTCCCTAACTTGTCCCACAAACCCTTTGTTGTAGCTTCCCTTGATACATTCAACAATACTGAATCTGAGACACACAATCATATTGTGTTATTTGCCTTCTGATCCAACTTCTTCCATTCTTCATCGAATACTCCTGTTGGTTTAGTACCCGGATCTACTGTGATCCACTAATCTTTATCCACCAACAGATCCTCCATATTGAGTTTCCACAACTCAAAACTCTGACCATTAAATTTCTTGATCTCTATCTTTCCACAGCTCACCATCTTCTTTCACCACTAGAATCGATCTCGTAGATCTCCCATTGAACAGGGTCTACCACAGGCCTGAGTGAAACCCCTCAGCAACAAAGGATACCAAAAGTAGGTTTTAACCCCATACATAAATTACTTGCATATGAATTCTAAAACACAAAAAATAAACAATGCGAGAGCATAACACATAAAACACATATACATAGAGATTTTCCCCTAGATCCCAAAACCAGGACTACCAGCTTGATTTTTCATTATGTTCTTTTCAGTGTTACAATACATATTTATACATGTTGAAGCATCCAATACCATGGACCGAAAACCATCGCATCCAAAACCATGGACCGAAAACCATCACGTCCAAAACCATGTGCGAAAATCATGCACAAAACCATAGGTAGGTCTGCCCAACCTAACATAGGGTCCAAAACCAAAATTTTCCGGGGCGCTGCCCTGTACCCCATAGAGTGGGGTTACCTACACCCCTCAAACCCCCTGTGACTCCCCCCGCTACGCAATCAATGCAACGAAGAGGGGGCTTCGCCCCCATCCTTAGCCCCGGTTAACTATGTGGGCTAGTCGTGGAAAGAATATAACACAACCCAACACATTGCACAATCACATTTCGCAATTCACAAGAAACTTGAACATGCCATATGACAACCGTTAACGATTTGCGAAATGCGATGTTGCAAAATTTTGCAATCGCATTTCGCCTGATATTTGATAAGCACTACATGGTGCCCCTTTAATTACCACGATCTGCGATTAAGGAGGTAAAGCGTGCAGAATAATTACGTTTTAATATTAAAAACAAACGATTTGACAGGTTATTAAATGTTTAGTGGCCCGAGGGAGGGTAATCATTCTCCAGGTTATGGGTAGTTATAATCGAGTATCCCATAATTGTAGAAATTTCTCTTTATATTAGCTACCTTTGATACCATGTAGAAATTTCACTGTAGATTAAACTGATTATGCAATGTACTAAAGCAAAATACTTAATCTACTTCTACAATCAAACTTGTAGAAGCTTTATCAATTTTGTGCAAGATCAAATTGAACATATATAACAGAGAAGTAGAATCAATCACACATGAAACATAGAAGAATACTTATGGAAAGCCTCAGCTAAAAACCTTGCTCTCTGTATTATCATACAAGTGGAAATATCTCAATATTACACAAAGCTTTAGCTCACAAGCTATCCATCTCTCAACAGAATCTCTCACTACTGCTCATAGACAAAATAGACAACACATATGCCTTCCTTCAGTCCTCCAAGCCTCCTATTTCCTTGCACAGTTTCTCCTAGGTCCTCCAGCTGCAACCTGTGTGATTCTCACCTCACACACAACACTGACCTCTGAAATAACTGTGCAATCCTGAAGGAGATAATTCCTTCTGCATGGATGAGTTTCCTTTATAGGAAAATTCCTCCAACTGATAATACACTATCCCTTCCTTTAATCTCAACTCGGTCTTTCTCTGAACTGACATGCATGAGTTATTTATGAGAGAATATTTAGTTATCTGGAGAACACTAGTTGCATGCATGCATGCATTAACTGACTGAACTCACAATTAGTTCCTCCAACTGTTTGGAACTAATTTAAGGGATAACTTCCTCAATCAAAGGGATAATTGTTGCATGTCTTCATAAAGACTTCATATTTGATTTTCTCCAACTAATTAACTCAAGATGAATTAATTAATTATTTTTCAAACAGCTAGTGAGACTAAATTCGAATTTTAATTCCCAATTTTAATTCAGGGACTAATTAAAATTGGAATCTATCTTGAAATGCTATTTATAGCAATGCTATTTTTATCATTTCTATTTTTTTCTATTTCCAACAGAGTTGGAGTATATCCTGAAATGCTATTTTTAGCATTTCTTTTTTATTTACTTTCAATAATAATAACCTTCCTCACGATCCAAAGTCATTTCATAGGGGATTTAAATCTTAACTACTTAAAATCGTCTATGCTGATATTTCTTCTCTGTTTCAGGCATTTGACAAAAGACATGCCCTTAAGAAAGGTGATGCAGAAGCAAACTGAGAATACCATTGTTGAGACAAAGCATACAGAGATGGCTCCTATCTTTGCTGATACAGTCTGTGATGTAGCTGGAGGCGCAACAACTTGGGAGGTAATTTAAAATTGTAGAAAATTCTGATGGTAGGTTAACCCGATAATGCAATATAAATCAGAGCAAAATACTATAACCTACTTCTACTATCAATTTGCGGAAGCTTAAAGATCAAGTTGAAAAATATAAGAAGAAGAAGAAGAAACAATAGCATAATACACATGAAAATACTTTGGGGAAAGCCTCAGCTAAAAACCCCACACTATTGTATTATCATACATGGTGGAAATACATAGGAATTATACAAAGCCTTAGCTTTCATAGCTAGCCAGCTCTCAGTACAATCCTCACAGATGCTCACAGGAAATCTTGGCTTCTTTGTAGCCTTCCTCTTTTCCCTCCAAGCTCTTATTTCCTTGCACTATTCCTTGTGGATGATTCACCTGTTACCAAGTGGATGATCTTCTCACACATACTTCAAAACTGAACAATCCTCAAGGCTTAAATCCTTGACTGTATGCATGAGTTTTATCCATGAGAAAACACATGCAATTGATATTACATTGTCCTTGACTTCAATCTCAAATGGGTATTTCTTATAATAGACACGCATGAGTTTCTGATGAGGGAATATTCAGTTAACTGGAGTAGCACTAGTTGAGTGCATGCATGCATCAACTGACTGTTAACTCTCTATTAGTTCCTCAAACAGTTTAGAACTAATTTAAATGGACTTAAATCAGTGAACCGAGTTAACTAATTACAACTCAATTATAACTCAATCTTATCTCCTTAATTTAAGGGATAACTCTTGCGTGACTTCAGAAAGACTTCTAAATTGAATTTCTCCAACTAATTAATTTGAAATAATTAATTAATTATTTCCAAGTAGCTGTTAAGACTAAATTCGATTTTAATTCACAATTTAATTCAAGGACAAATTAAATTGGAATATTCTTATTGCCATATTTGAACACCCTCTCAACAAGAAAGTGATTATCTGCCACCCTGATCCTGTCTCTATGGAACTCAAATTTACAATTTGACAATGCCTTTGTCAAAATGTTAGCATCTTGCTCTTCTGTCGAAATATACTGCAGCAACATGATCCTCTCGAACTGTGAAAAGCCACGGGCAAGAAATCTTTCCTTATGCTTCTCCACACTACCATCAATAGCTTGCTTTACCTTGTAAAGCTAACGAGAACTCACAACTGACTTGTTCTCCAGTCTTGGAACCACGTCCGAAACACTGTTACGAACTACGGAGTCAAACTCCTCCACCATAGCATCAACCCAAATCAGCTGTTGCACTGCTTCCGCAGAGGAAGATGGATTGGTCTCAACACATTCTCTAGCAAAGGTCATGTATCCAGTGTACCTCTCAGGTGACCTCCTCTGTTTGCGCTGAGAAGATGGTGCTCCCACATTCTCTCTCACATCCTCCAACAATTTGTTAGCTTCTCTTGTACGCTTCCGTCCATCTCTGGAAGACTCTACTTGAGTGGATATATCCACTCTTGGAACCTCTGCATGCGGCTACTCCACATCAGTCTGAGGCTCCTCCTCCCTAGGAACCAACAATTCCTCCATAGCCTATATTTGGAGCTCCCTCTCAAGGGAAACTCGCATGGCCTTCTGCTCATCAAACTTGAGATCTCTGCGAACTACTGTCCTCCGACTGGTAGGCAAGTACATCCGATAATTATGAGGTGTATCAGTGTACCCCACAAGTATCCCCAAATCTTCTATCGGGTCAATCTTCTTCCATGCATCCTTTGTCACATGGAAATATACTGATGAGCCAAAGGTCCTGAAGTGACCCACATCTGGTCTCTTACTGGAGAAAGCTTCCTCTGGTGTCTTCATCCCAAGTATGCAATGCGGGCTTCTATTTTGCAAATAGATCATTTTGTTGCATGCCTCAGCCCACAAGTGAAGTGGTAGGCCTTGGTCATGCATCAATGCCCATGTTGCCCCTATAATAGTTCTGTTCTTCCTCTCGGCCACCCCATTCTGTTGTGGGTTATGAGAAGCCATCAACTCTCGTTTAATTCCTTCCACTGCACAGAAGTCCTTAAACTCTTGAGATACATATTCTCCACCATTTTTACTTCTCAAGGCCTTGATATTCTTCCCTGACTCTTTCTTGACCAAAGCTTTGAACTAACAAAAATTTATGAAATTTTGGTCCTTCTTCTGCATGAAATAAATCCATCATTTATGAGAATAGTCATCAATGAAAATCACATAATACCTTTGCTTTGCTGTGGATGCCATCGAGAATGGTCCACACAAATTAGTATGAACTCGCTCTAAGATAGCCTCTGCTCGACTGTCTCGATCATGAAAGGAAGACTTGGTGTAATTTCCCAAGGTACAACCTTTGCATGTGTCAACTTGCTCAAGTTTACCTTTGGGAAGTCCTGTAGATATTTGTTGCATTATCTTCAAAGCCTCATGATGCAAATGGCCCAAGTGCCTGTGCCACAACTCACTAATGTCTTGGCTTTGAACCAATTTTGCTTTCATACTCAATGCTGCACAATCATCTACCTCTAGGTTATAGAAATTCTTCACCTGAATCCCTATCCTCTAGGTCTGACCTGTGGCTATGTGTCTTAGAAATGCCTTTCCTTTACTGAAGATAACATTGTATCCTTTGTCCTCCAACATCGTGACCAATACTAAGTTCTTCTTCAGTCCAAACACATACTTCACATTTGTCAAGGTGAGAGGAGCTCCATGCTCCCTCTGAAAAGAAACTGTGCCCACTCCTGAAACACTATACCTTCCGTCGTCACCCATCTCCATGCGCATCTTGAGGAATTTCTCCCCCAATGCACTGAATAAATATTTATCACCGATCATGTGGAATGAGGCTCCACTATCAAGATACCAAACACAAACTATCATCAATGACACCATGCATGCGATGAGGGTAAAGTCCATTTCGAACTGAGAGGCTAATGCCTCACCTTCTGATCCTTTTGAGGATCCCTTCTTTGACTTCTTCGATGGGAAATTAGTCGCATAATGTCCCTTATTGTGACAATTAAAGCATCTTACTTTAGACTTGTCACCCTTCTTTCCTCCATGAGAAGAATTCAATTTGAAATGGGAAGCCTTCCCCTTCCCTTTCCTTGCCTTACTTTCTAAGGCTAGATTTTCTTCATCATCATTCTTGGATGAAGAACCATCTCGTGTGCTCCTCCTGATCTCCTCCTGCATAATATCCGACCACAGCCATTCCCAATCTAGTAGTTTCTCCCTTCCATTCACAGAGTCCTAGTAGCTATTCCAACTCTTTGGAAGGCCAAGGAGAGCGAGGCTCACCATATCATCATCGGCAGTAGTTATTCCCACACTACCAAGCTCATCTCTGAAGGTGGTGAGCTTGTTTAGATATGTGGAAATAGTGTCACCCTTATCCATATTGATTCTTCAAAGCTTATCCTTGAGCGCAAATTTCCTCTGGTCGCTACTGTTCTGGTAGAGGTCCTTCAATGTCTTCCACATTGAAAACGGAGTATCCTTCCCATGGAAACTTGAGACAATATGATCTCGAACTCCCTCAAGGATGATTTGTCTCGCCTTCACGACACACTTCTTCCACTCAGCCAACTCTTATGCATTAGTTGAAGCTGGCTTTGGTATTTCTTGATCAATGAATTCCTTCAAGCCATTGTATTCTAATACAACCTCCATTCTATATTTCCACGCTATGTAATTCGAGCTACCTTCCAAGGCATACCTGAGTCTCAAGCCATAGAACTCCATTGGCCAACCTTGAAGTATGATATGAATTTGATTTGCACCTGCAACCTCGAACTTCAAACTTCAAATTCTCTTCTCAGTATACTATTCACAGCTCTGATACCATGTAGAAAATTTCTACAAATCTAGCTCTGATATCATGTAGAAAATTCCAATGGTAGGTTAACCCAATAATGCAATATAAATCAAAGCAGAATAATATAACCTACTTCTACTACAAATTTGCGGAAGCTTAAAGATTGAGATGAACAATATAACTAGAAGAAGAAGAATCAATAGCATAATACACATGAAAATACTTTGGGGAAAGCCTCAGCTAAAAACCCCACACTATTGTATTATCATACATGGTGGAAATACACAGGAATTATACAAAGCCTTAGCTCTCACAGCTAGCCATCTCTCAGTACAATCCTCACAGATGCTCACAGGCAATCTTGGCTTCTCTCCAAGCTTCCTCTTTGCCCTCCAATCTCCTATTTCCTTGCGTTGTTCCTTGTGGATGATTCACTTGTTACCAAGTGGATGATCTTCGCACACACACTTCAAAAATGCGCAATCCTCAAGGCTTAAATACTTCACTACATGCATGAGTTTTCTCCATGAGAAAACACATGCAACTGATAGTACATTGTCCTTGACTTTAATCTCAACTGGGTCTTTCTCATAATAGACATGCATGATTTTATGATGATGGAATCTTCAGTTAACTGGAGTAGCACTAGTTGAGTGCATGCATGCATCAACTGACTGTTAACTCTCTATTAGTTCCTCAAACAATTTGGAACTAATTTAACTGGAATTAACTCAGTAAACTGAGTTAACTAATTACAACTCAAATATAACTCAATCTTATCTCCTTAATTTAAGGGATAACTCTTGCATGACTTCAGAAAGACTTCTAACTTGAATTTATCCAACTAATTAATTTGAAATAATTAATTAATTATTTCCAAGTAGCTATTAAGAATAAATTCGATTTTAATTCACAATTTAGTTTAAGGACAAATTAAATTGGAATATTCTTGTTGCCATATTTCAACAACAACAGATTGAAGGACAAGCATCCTAAAATTACTGTTACGAGGGCAACAGTTGGGTCGACAAAACCTTCAGGACCTCAATGCAGGGATTCCTCCTATTCTTTCCCTCATAGGATAGGAGCAAGAGCCAAAATCCTTCCCTACACAGACATGATCAGATGGGTGGTCAAAAACCTTATCATCGAAGATAGGCAATTCATGAATTCAAGGATGGAGCTCGTAGGATCATTCAAGGTAGAAGATTTGAAGGCTATGTATTACATACCTGACTTGCAGGAAATCTACGACAACACATTTGTGGCTAACTTTGAAAAAAGTAATCCAGAACCCTTCAAGTTAATTCAGACTTGGAGAATGTTAAACAACCAATTCAATTATGAAAAATCAGGTATGTATGAAACAACCTCTTTGGCAAACCCTTACAATTATGTAGCAGCAAATGTTATGTAGACTGTATGGACTTCCAAATAACACTAAGTTTTCAATAGAATGGATTCCCTTGATAGATTCTTGTGTTAATTCCAATATCATGAATTGGCCTTCTATCCTATCTAACAACTTAGCCACCTCCATTACTAAATATCGACAAACGAAAGCCTCCTCTTCAGATAGCCTCCCTCCCTTCTATTTTTGTGCTTATATTGTGGATGCTATCTGCTTTTGCACGACATTTCCAACCATGGGTTGGAAATGGACCATACAAGATCCTTACCCAATCCATGTCACTCATAAGAAAATATGGGAATCACATTACATACCTCATTTCTACAAGATATTCCATTCTATTGTGTTTCCCCTACACCAAAGGATTTTCAATAAGAAAGTCCCCTAGGTTTTCCCAAGAAGCTGTAGTAGACTTGCTTGTTGTAGGCAAATATTTCATTGAGGAATGGTTCGCCTACATTAAGGTTTTTCGTAGCAATGATAATCCACACGTCCTTCCCTTATATGTTTCTGATAAGCTATTAGCAAGGGAGACTACCTACCAAAATGTGGGAAAGGGCCTGACCAAAGTTCTTAAAGATGGCAAGAAGTCATTATGGCCTAATTTCCCCATCAAATGCAACTCTTATACATTGGCCAATTTTGTTCATGCTACTAAGGAATCATCACAAATGGAAGCCCTCAGGCTTCATAAGTTGTCTACAAGGCAATTCGATCCAAACAATGTAGCATACAATGTCACTACATAACTAAAGCTCAAGGCATACAATCATATAGATAATTACTTCGAGGATTTGTTGTAGTCAACAGTTTATTTTGAGCAAGCACTTGAATGGGCAAAGGCTAACCTAAAACCCGAAGATTTTCAAAGATTTCAGGAATTCAGGAATGAGAGGCTTTGGGTCATTCCAATGCATCTATTAAAGCTCGAGGATAAGCCTACCCTGAGTAACACCGTTGATAGCACAACCCCTAGCTCTCAAAAGGGATCTAAGGTGAACACTGAGAATACACCAGACATAAGGAAAGTTCAGGATGCAAACAATATGGTTGAGTCTAGCAAGAAGTCAGCCAAAAAACAGGTAATAGACACTCTGGCCACAAAGGCAAGTTCAGTAGCCCAAGGCACTAGTTTGGAGCAGGAATGGGATCAATTCAACCAGAAATTGCAAGTTACCCCCAAAGCTTCAAATACTCAAGAAAACGAGGAATTCAAGAATCATCTAAAAATTCATCAAGATATAGAGCCCAAATCTATCGACGTTCAATCTACACCTATGGATCAGGAAGCAACGAAATCCCAACATACTGAAATAATCCCTGCTCTAACCACATTAGAAATTTTTTTGAAGGTGACGGAGATACCTCCACTTGACGTATTCTATAGCCCTCTCCATAAGGCTGTAGTTCGAAGGCAAAGGAAAAGAAGAAGTGTGGACACACCCGAATTCTCATACCAAGATGAGCCACTGGATGTTGTTTGGAAGGACATGCCTTTCAATCCGGTCGAGAACTTGACTAGACTGTCACAGTTCACAGGAGCATACGCATCGGTCACTATGGATAAGGCCATTGAGGTGTCTACTCTGCTTAATGAAAGGGAGGAAACAATTGAACAGATCAAACAAGAGCTCAAGACAGAAAAAGCAAGCGCAAATAAGCAGGTAGCCGAGCAACTTGCACAATTGTAGCAGGACATGGAAGTCTTGAAAATAAGCCATGAGGCTGACTTATCGACCAAAAACATGCAGCTATAGGAATTACAATAATCCTTGGATAGGTAGAAGGATGTTCCTACTACTGAGAAATTGATCAAATAGGCTCTCGAACTAAATTCTCTTCTAGTCAAGCAACAAGAATATTTCTACCAGAAGCTGTCACACATCACTCCCTACCCGATTACTAGCGACCAGCTCACAGACAGAGCCATTGACCAAAGAACAGAGTTTAATGATTTAAACACCAAGATCTTCGAATTCATTGAATGGCAGGAATCAGAAGAGGGGAAGAAGGCCAATCTACCCGAGATTGAGGAAACTCACAAAGATATCCTTAGGCCCCTATACTACTAGTGTAACCCCTTATTGTTATTAGTACAACCCCCTTATTATATTGTTGTGCCCATGTAGTCCCCATATTGTTATTATTGTGCCCCATAGAAGCCCACTATTGCTATTATTGTGCCCTTACATTATTATTGTTATGTCGGCTCTAATTATATTATGACCCCTTAGACTCCTATATATAGAAAGGAGGTCTTGTCATTTGTATCATCCAAGAATTGTTCATTTATGTAATGTAAAGGAGGTTTCCCCTTGGAAGAGGTTGAATTCTAAGGTGTTGATCTATCTTTTCTATCTTTTTGTGAGCTAGTTTCATAACATTTGGTATCAGAGCTTTGGATTCTAGGGTTTTGCTGCTCCAAATAGATCATCGTGGCATTTTCGCTATAATTTTTTTCTGCAATGTTTCATAAGAGAAAAAAAAAAACCCACTTGAGGCGAAATTGCGTTGAACCTCGGGTCCAAATTTCAGAGCTTTTTGCACAATATTTGTGGAGATATGATCTGAGGAAGTTGGTCTTTTTGCAGACTCCTGAATTTCATTCCAAACAGGTGACCTGGGGAAAATCGTAATAACTTTTTTTATGAGCATTAGATTGAAATTTCGTAAGAAGTTACAGAAAGAGAACATAATTTAGTTTCATGTGTATGTTTTTTCAGATCTATAGGTCAAAACAATGACACGTGGCACGTTGTACAAGTTTGTTCTACTAAACTAGTCTATAATCAGGTCACCGTGGGAGATTTGGCATAACTCTTCCTTGGAGAATCCAATTTGGATCAGACTGGTTGCATTGGAAAGAGGACACAGAGGGATACTATAGGTTGCGATTTTAGAACTAGAATATCTGAAACTACAAAGTTACATTCATTTCAAGATCGAGCTCATAAAATCAAGAAAAACCAAGATGAGGAAGTTTGATGGCAAGGATTTGGTAAATTGGATACTACAGATGGAGAAATATTTTGATCTACATGGTGTACCACTGTTACAAAAGGTATGTATTGCATCTAATTATTTAGAACCAAATCAATTTTTATGGTATAAAGGGCTTTGTTCTCGTAAACCACTTGTCACGTGGTCAATTTTCACGGAGGAAATGATAGCACATTATGAGGATACAAAGAGAAACTCCTTCTTTAGCCAATTGATAAATCTCAAACAAAAGGGTTCAATGGAAGAGCACATTGAGGACTTTCAAAAATTGAATAGAAGGGTAAATTATATTCCAGAGAAGCAAAGGATTGATGTCTTCATAGGGACTTTAAAGGATAACATTCAACATGAGGTTTGTTTTTGGGAACTTGATTCATTGGAGGAGGCATTCGAGTTGGCAAGAAAAATTCAAAGCGAAATTATGAAAACAAGGAATCCCACCAATCATGACTATAATTATGGAAGTGTTTCTTCTCCTAGCCTTCCACCACCTACAAGGCTTACACCACAACAATTGGAAGAAAAAAGATAAAAAGGGCTTTGTTACAATTGTGATATAAAATGCACTAAAGGTCATAAGTGTGCTGAGAAGAAATTATTTTACATAGAGTATGAAAAGGAGGAAGAAAAGGATCAAGAAACATCAAAAGAAGAGGATATATGCCAGGACCCAACCCCAGAGAAAGAATAAATGAATCCGACCATATCTTGTAAAGCATTGGCAAGAATTACCACTCAAAATCTCAAGATAGAAGGACATATCAAGAAGAAAAAGGTTCAAGAAGTGAAAGATCACATCGAGAAAGAAGAAATGAATCCAAGCATATCTTGTAATGCATTGGCCGGAATTACTACTCCTCAAACTATCAAGATAGAAGGACATATCAAGAAGAAAAATGTTCAAGAAGTGAAAGGTCACATCGAGCATCAAGAAATGAATCCGACCATATCTTGTAAAGCATTGGAAGAAATTACCACTCCTCAATCTATCAAGATAGAAGGAAATATCAAGAAGAAAAAGGTTCAAGCAGTGAAAGATCACATCGAGTATCAACAACAAGTTCTCCAACTTTTAAATGATAATGCCACTTTGGTGCATAATCGAATGAAAAAACAGGTAGATCAACATCGCAATGAAAAATGTTTTGATGTAGGTGATTGGGTATTTTTATGGTTACATCTCAAGCAAGCTATTTATGAGAAGGAAATGTTGGCAATACTACATGCACTTAAGAAATGGCGACCTTATCCAATGGGAAAACACTTCAAGGTAAAAATGGATCATGATAGTCTTAAATACTTTTTAGAACAAATATTATCTTTAGAAGAACAGAAAAAAATGGGTCACAAATATGTTGGGTTATGACTTTGACATCATCTATAGAAAAGGGAAGAATTTTTTTTTGCATATGCACTCTTAATAAAGGATGAGGATGTGGAAGCATTGTTTTGTGTTATTTCTATTATCCAACCAAATTGGATAAATGAAGCAAGGGATGAATGGAAGAAGGACAAAGAAGTGTGGCCACTCATTCAAAAGTTGCAGAATATCCCAATTTAAACAATATTGCCAAAACTTTAAGAGGAAGGAAAAATCATATTGGAACCTAGAGCAGTCACAAAAACAAGAACCCGACAGCAACAAAATCAATCAATTTCAGAGTATCTCATCAAGTGGGAGAACTTACCCACTAAAGATTCCACATGGGAGGACAAGAATTTTATATAGAAGCATCAAGAACTACTCAAGTGTTGAGGACAACACTTTTTGAAGGAGAGGGGCATGTTAGGCCCCTATACTACTAGTGTAACCCCTTATTGTTATTAGTACAACCCCCTTATTATATTGTTGTGCCCATGTAGTCCCCATATTTTTATTATTGTGCCCCATAGAAGCCCACTATTGCTATTATTGTGCCCTTACATTATTATTGTTATGTCGGCTCTGATTATATTATGACCCCTTAGAATCCTATATATAGAAAGGAGGTCTTGTCATTTGTATCATCCAAGAATTGTTCATTTATGTAATGTAAAGGAGGTTTCCCCCTCGAAGAGGCTAAATTCTAAGGCGTTGATCTATATTTTCTATCTTTTTGTGAGCTGGTTTCATAACAATGTTGTTTGGAAGGACATGCCTTTCAATCTGGCCGAGAACTTCAATAGATTGTCACAGTTCATAGGAGCATATGCATCGGCCACTAAGGATAAGGCCATTGAGGTGTCTACTATGATAAACGAAAGGGAGGAAACAATTGTGCAGCTCAAACAAGAGCTCAAGATAGAAAAATAAAGCGCAAACAAGCAGGCAGCCGAGCAACTTGCACAATTATAGTAGGACATGGAAGTCTTGAAAATAAGCCATGAGGCCAACTTATCGACCAAAAACATGCAGCTCCAGGAATTACAATAATCCTTGGATAGGTACAAGGATGTTCCTACTGCTGAGGAATTCATCAAAGAGGCTCTGGAACTAAATTCTCTTCTACTCAAGCAGCAAGAATATTTCTGCCAGAAGTTGTCACACATCACTCCCTACCTGATTACCAATGACTAGCTCACAGACAGAGCCATTGAAAAGAGAAGAGAGTTTAATGATTTAAACACCAAGATATTCGAATTCATTTAATGGCAAGAATCAGAAGAGGGGAAGAAGGCCAATATACCCAAGATTAAGGAAACTCACAAAGATATCCTCTTTACTGATTAGGATGCTAGAATAAAACAAATCGAGCTGGCAGTCGCAAGGGCAGTGGGAGTATCAAAGAACATCATTAAGGCAGTAAATCATACCTTGTTTGCTACCAACCTCATGAAGGAGGGTAATTCGAAAGAAATTCCTGACTTAACTGCCATGAGTAAAGACTGACAAGAAAATGTGGGGAAACAGAGAGATGAAATTACAAAACTAATTACGACTAACTGGGAGTCGTATTGGAAGTATTTGGTCAAGCTGCATAGCCAGATAATGACTCTCAATTGTTCCCTCCATGCAACTCAAAGGATGCTACCACCTCTTGCCGATGCGATATTTACAGGACAACTCAAGTCTCATTTTGGGCCACCTCCTCAAATTCAACCGATGATCGATATTTGCAATTTAAAGGATAGGCTGGCAGACAACAAGTCATACTCTTAGTTCTGTTTAGTTAATATCTATTTATTTTTGGATTTAGTTACCTATGAAGGAGGAAGGTTGTTTGAAACCTCCTCAAATTTTGTATAATCTATTTTTGCATACTTAGCTAGAATAATATTTATACCCTTCTCATGCATTTAGAGAAAGGTCAAGAATTTTATCAAAAACATTTGCAAAGAATACACTATTGTAAGTTTGTGAATGCTTTGGTGAAATGATGGAACATGATATTTTATTTTAGATATCAGACTAATTTCCTTTGTTGATGCACTTCTGTATTCTTGGGAGATAATCTGATTTGAAGGAAGAATTTGGTCCATGTAATTTGTCAAATGAGCAGGACTTCATACATCTGGTACTATTATCGTGTCTGCATAATTTCGTTAACATTTAATTAGTGGAAAAACTTTCTTTTCATGAATTATATGTGAGATTTATTGTTTCTATGAAGCATTAATTTCACTTCTGTATTGATGCCATAACTGAGCTTTTAATTTTCATATATAACTCATTAGACATAAGAAATATTTTATAAATTCCTTTGACTAACTATTTAGTCAAAGGAATTATCTTTTACGTTATCATCTCCATTTAATTGTGTTCAATCTTTATTATCACATGTTAAAAGGATATCTTTGTAGATCGCATACCATGCAAGAACACTTGGGTTTATATTAGAATAAGTTAAGTTAAAGAAATTTTCATTGTAGAATAAGTCACTTAGATTATCATTATTTTATTGCAAAAAATTCATGAAACCACCCATTCTCATCTTAAAAACCATATTTGGAAATTGGTCCCATTATCCCGAGCTGGAGCCACCACTTCAAATGAAAAAGGAATTGTCTTAAGGTACAGACCAGATGGTTATCCCTCATCTTTAGGCAGTAGAATTCTGAAGCCGCAAAACCACCACATAAAGTATCAACACATTGGATGGAGGTTGATTTAATACATGGAGACATAGAGTGGGAAATGGAGCTCATGATTATAGAGGCAATGGCTCAACCACGACTAGTGCACTCAAACATCCAGGAGATATTGGACAGGTACCTAATAGTCTTTAGAGACATTCCTCTAGGCAAGCCACCTGACAAGGGATTTGAGCACATGTTTGAGTTAGAGGAGGGTGTGCACGTTGCGATCACCACTCATTACCGATATCCCAAGGCTTATTAGGATGTGATTGAGCATTCCATACACAAGTTGTTAGCCTTGGGGCACATTAGGCCTAATTTGAGTCCCTTCGCTTCTTTATTTGTGTTGGTGAAGAAGAAGGATGGGACTCGTTGCATGTGTATTGACTACCGAGCCTTGAATAAGAAGACCTTGAAGAACTGGTACATGATCTCATGCATAGATGAGCTGATGGACGAGCTTAGAGAAGCTAAATACTTCTCTAAGATTGATTTTCACTTGAGCTAACACTAAATAAAAGTTTGGGAGCAAGACATCTCGAAGACAACTTTTCGGTGCCATTATGGGTATTTTGAGTTCTTGGTGATGCGTTTTGGGTTAACCAATGCTCCAACCAATTTCAAGTCTTGCATGAACCACATGTTCTGTAATCATCTCTGTAGGTTCGTGTTAGTGTTCTTCGATGAAATTTTGATCTATAACATGACTTGGGAAGAGCAGTCGAGGCATTTGGAGGAGGTGATTTGTATCCTTAAGGAGCAACAGTTGCACGCCAAGGTGTCTAAATGTGAGTTTTGACTAATAGAGATGTTGTACCTTGATTAGGGAGGAGGGGATGTGAGTGCACCAGGAGAAGTTTAGGGCCATACTGGATTGACCTACACCCAAGAGCATGACTGAGCTATGTGTATTTTTGGGCATTTGCACCTATTACAGGAAGTTCATGATGGGGTTTTTACAACTGGAAACACCACTCACCAATTTGAAAAAAAAAGGAGTATCTGAGTGGAATAATGTAGCACAAGAGGCCTTTGAGCACCCCAAGAGGGTCATGAGCAGTTTTTGTCGTGCTAGCACTGCCAGATTTCAGACAATATTTTGTTTTGGAGAGTGATGCGTATAGCGAGGGCGTTGGAGCTATTTTGATGTAGGGTGGGAACCCAATAGTGTTCGAAAGTCAGAAGCTCCTTAGCCATGAGAGGTTATATTATATATATGACAAGGAGATGTTGGCCATAATGCATGCATTGGTCAAATTCCAACAATATTTGCTGGGAAATAAGTTCAGAGTGAAGACTAATCACAACAAACTTCGATTCTTTTTGGAGAAGAGAAAGCTTAACAAGAGGCAACATAAGTGAGTCAAAAATATATAGGATTACGATTTTGGTATAGAGTATGTCAAGGAAAGGTAGAGTATAATCGCTGATGGTTTATCTAGGAGGCCCATGACATTATCCCTTATGAGTATCTGCTAAGATTGGAGAGCACAGTTGTTGGTGGAGTACTCTAAGGATAGACAGGTCTGCGATATCTTAGATGGCACTGATGGGGATGACAAGAAATAGGTGATGAATGAGGTGATTTATTACAAGGGGAGGATCTATTTTGTGACTGGTTCATAGTTGAGGGAGAGGATCATGCAAGCTATGCATGATTCTCCACTAGTTGTACATCAAGGATTCCTCAAAACATACCGAGATATCTGGGAGCATTTCATGTGGAGGGTCCTCAAGGGGGATGTTTTGAGGCACATGCAGGAGTGTGATACATGCCAAAGGAACAAGGAATAGCAAACAAACCACATAGGTTTATTTCAACCCTTCCCTATTCTTGAGAGGAAATGGGGGAGTATATATATGGAATTTATTACAGGGTTTCCAATAATATAGGGTCGTGATTTCATGTACTATGTGGTGGTTGAAAAATTGACCAAGTACGCCCATTTATTTTCCATACATTCTCGGTCATAAACTTCATAGGTTGTTGAGTTATTTTCAGGGAGGTTTTCAGGCTACATGGTCTACCTATTGACGGTGGTGGACCCACCAACATGTTAGAGGATCTCCCCGATAAGAAGTCCCCACTAGACCTTAGGCTGTTTGGTGTAGGAGTCCCAACAGTGGGTCATACGATATCGCCTTTGACCGTGGTTGCGTGCAGTGATAAGTAGGATGTCCTTGTTGGTAGGAAGGGTTTGACATGTGCAACAATCCAAGGAAGGTGCATGAATGGTTCTAACACATGGAAGGTGGGTGAGTGCACCCCTTGGAAACCTGTGGAACCATGTAGCTTGGAAGGGAACACACGAGCAAAGATGAATCACAATCTGGAAGGTAGGTGAACCAACAATCCAAAGTGATGGTTAAACCAGCAACACATCTCAGTAAGATTCATACATACATATATAAAAAGAGTCTATACATACATGCGTAAGCAAACATATACATATATCATTAGAGTAACCAAGGTAACTGAAATACAATTACAACATATGCATGAAACATGTTGGCTCTCTTATATTAAGAAGTGAAAGTTCCAAACATACAGTACAACCATGATATACTAGCTCTACACTGTCTAGAAGTCAAGGCTCGTTACAATAATCTCCAACCTTTCTCTAAGATACTCCTATCGGAAACTTGGCTCCCAAAAAGCCTCTACAATGAGTTATGAGGTCCTATAAATAGCAAAGGGTGGGGTGGCCCTTGACATTCCCCTTTGTGACTATTCACCTACCCTCATGACTCTTCAACCACTACATGACTATTACATTCAACTATCGACACTTGGACTTTCACTTTACAAGATGTTACATACAATCTGCACATGTACCCATGTGAGAAAAACTAGGGTTGAGCAAGCCATGCAAGACATCACTAAGAATTAGACAACTATGGGAAGATCAACTCTTTGACATCCTCACCATGGTCGATGGTGGTGAACTGATGCAAAGCTTGGTATTCCATGATGGTGTCCATGTACTCTGTGGTGACATCTTTCTGGAGACGAACTTTTGCCTCTATTGCATCCAGGTACATTGATTTGGCTCCTCTGTCCAACTCGTCTGATAACATGTGCATCATTATCTTGAGTGCAGCCGGACCAGCAAAATACTGATGCATAGTGTCTGTGCTAATAACCAAGTCTGTGTTGGTGGCTATATGCATCAACTCGTCAAAGTACGTGTCTAGCTCCAGTCGGACTTGATTCTTTTTCTTTGCCTCGATGAGTCTCCCAATAGATGGGATTGCATGTGTGTGCACAACAACATACATGCTTCTGAACACCCATGCATGTGAAGCCTGCAAACTGGTGATGAGCTGTGGGAGTTCCTTATAGTTCCGAAACTGACTCTGGATGCATGCCTTCAACTCCACTGCCTTGGGCTTCATCATGTTACACAGTAATTTGTCACTGCCTTAATACCAGTCTCCCTACTGTGTCACGAGACCAAATCATTCATGCTTATGCTCTCTGATGTTGCCAAATGACCCACTTTGCCAAATTTTTTTGCATCATCGTGACTGTTGTAAAAATAAACGCGATGAAGAGCGCTCCAAAACAGACCGAACGCGCTGCCATCGCATAAGTACATGTGATTCCCGCAATGGTCGAATTTCATGAGACAGCGCGACTGTTGCCTATATTTGATCGCGCTGACATGACTTTCTCCGTTATGCAGTAGCGATGTCAGCGCTCCAGTACAGTTATTCACCCGCGATGCTCCAGTCTGGGCGAGTTTGTTCTAACAGTCAGCCTTCCAGATGACTCCAGACCTGGTTGTTGGCCTTGTATATGTCGCCCTCCCTTCTCTAGCATGTCTGTTTTGTCATTTGAGCCACCTTCCTTGGAGATAAGCTCATCCTCCCACCATTAATGGAGACTCCTTCTCCTATTTAAGCCTCCACCATTGCTATGAGATGCTAGTTTGGAATTCATAGTGCTTGGAGTGTTGCTGATAGTGTGTGAGATTGATAGGTAGCTGGTGTGACAAGTGTGGGATTGTTAGAAATCTTAAGGAAGGTTTTGAAGTGTTTTGATCTTGTGTAAACTTGTGAGTGAGAGAGTTTTGTCTTAGGAGATCTACCTTCAAGGGTGAATGCTTGAGGAACTTGCTGGCTGGACCCTCTTGAGAAGGATTTGATGTCAAAACTATGGTTGTATTCTTCTTTGTTTATCAATAATAGACGACTATCATTATGGTTCCACTCTTATTGTCTTTATGATGGTGTTTGAGTTATATCCTTTCCGACTGATATATGGTTGCATCCATTGGATTTTACGCTTGTGTTTGTATCGTTCTTTGCATGTGCAGGTGTCCGTGCACGAGGATCGTGGGGATTGTGACCAGTCGGAGCAAAGGAACGGGAGCATCGACTCTTCTATAGGTACTAGCATTGGAATCTAGGTAGGCCTTCATCATCGGTCTTTAATTTGAAATTAGGAACCTGCGTGTTAGCGTTGTTTGATTGTTGCTAGACCCTATTTCGACTAGTAGGGATCGCCTCTGTCCATAAAGGGGATTTACCTCCACAACAATTTGATGACTCCGCTGGGGAGTTTACCTTGTTGTTTGATTTGTAAACTTTAGATGGAGCTTGAAGCACGGCCAGGTAGCCTTCGAAACACTATTGCTCTACATTAGCGAAGTAGATCAACGCCACTTCAGTCCATCTCCGATTGGTTTACGAACTGAACAGCTTGGAGCTGGCTTTTGTCCTTTTTTGTCCATTCTTTCCTTGAGCTTGTTTTTGGTCTCTTTTCGAAATTTGGGGATTAGTTCTCTGTTTCTTGGTTTCCTGGTTCGGTCTGGGAGATGCCTTGTTTGTTTAAAGATTGATTGTCTTGGTTTGGGAGTTTTTGGCTTGATTGTGGCTGTTTTTGAGCATCATCAGGGTTTATAATTAAACAGTCACGCTGTCATCGCGCAGCCCTTTCTTTGACCTCCTGATCATCGCGTTAATACACCAAACAGTCGCGACGGTTCTGTAAATCAGACCATCACGGGTAAGGCGTGTACTTCCGCGCTGACATCGCATTATTGCTACGCGTAGTTCTTTATCAGCGCATTTTTGCTGTGTATCACCCGTGCTGATTCCTGTAGAATTGAATTTCTTCAATTCTGCCTCCTGAGCCTGTTGGTCTTGCTATCCCCTGCTGTTCTCACTTGGTTTATAACTTGTTTTTCTCTGTCTGGAGATTGAAACACTCTCTTGTGAGTCTTGTTGAGAGGATCTTTCCTTTTTGCTTTGTGACCTAGTTTTATTTTTCCAAGTTTGTTGGATCAGCTTTGCTTGGTTACTAGTTTGAAAAGGTTCGTTTACTACTTGCTATTGGTTTGATTGAGCCTTCCTCTTTGCTTTCTTTTGCTTGGTTGTTTAAGTGATTGTTGTTGAACCAATCTTGACATTGTTTCGATTTCTTTCCACTACCCAAACACGGATCACAGTTGTTTGGGGTCAACCAGTTCTTTTCACATTTGTTTGTTATTATTTCTCAAAGTTTGTTTAATGCACTTTGCCATCAACAAAAAGAAAAATATCTTTTGCTTTGTATTAGTTAATGAGAACTAGAAGCTTTTCATTTTGATTAGTGATTAGTGATCTCAAAGAAAAGTTTGTGAATTTCCATTAGCTGCATTAGGGAAGCTATTTTTTGTTTTGTGATCATTTCGTTTGCGTGAAAGCCCTCAAACCCTCTCGTAGCTAACATTCATCGAATGGAATGACATATTTTGGCATATAGTTTGCATTTAGTCAATTTTGAGAGATTTCATACGGTAAGGCCTAAAAACCGAAACCTAATACAAGATCAACCTTAAAATGAACTGAATGAACCTAAAAACGCATTGGAACATAACGCTCACTGTTTAGAGGTCTACGCTAGAGAAGTGCTCCGGCGTCGTTAAACCTAGTCACTTTTGTTTCACTTAAGGTTGGGTGATTCCTCCTTCCGTGACGCACCAGTGGTCTAGCACGGATTTGAGCTCCCACGTACCGCCGAGTATATGGGGATACCCCACTAGGTTATCATCCTTTATCCATAGGAAGCCATGTCTGCCGCCTTGCACGCCGTAATGCACCAAACACAACATTCAGGAAGATTGACTGTCGTATGGGAAATCCTTGGTTTTCATATGACTGCCAAGGTGTATATGCAGTTTTACGGATTTTTTTGGTAAACCTTTTTTCCTAGCTCTCCAGAGTAGTCACTTTCGTTCCTTTTCGGACTCTCTAAAAGAAAAGGTCCATTTGAGCACTTGTCACTTCAGGCTTATTAAACACTCAAAGGCGACTAGAGTCATCTTTTTGTCCTTTTCTCGACTCTTAAAAAATGAAAAGGTCAAGTTATGTCCTTGCGTCTTAAAATTTATTCGGTCGTGATTAACATTTACTCGGTTAGATCTTGTTTGCATTAGTTTTAGTAGGGTCCTTTCTCGTTAGTTTCCCTAGGACTTTTTGAAGTTTGTCATCCTGGCAGAATCATCGATCCCGTCTCCCGTTCCAAGTGATCAAGGGTCTCTGTCTTCTATTGCTCTTGAGGTACCGGTTGTGAGTGATACTCTCCCTGTTATCCCGAGTATCCAATCGATTAAATCTCGCGCCCCAGACGACGAGGCTTACGAATTTCACTGGAACCCCATTTGGGAGCCTTACGAAGACGATATTCCTTTTACCCCTCCTGGTGTTTCGACCCCAATGTCTTCCTCTGACATGGATGATACATTTCCTAGAGTGAGTGAGACACCTCTTTTGTCAAGTATTGAAACTCCTATCCCGGCCACATCTCTGGTACCCTCACGCTATAAGTCTTTGAGGGATAATATGGGTACTAGGATCCCCTCTTCAAGTAGCATGTGGGATCACCACATCACTCCCACTACGGGATCTTTTGTTTCACAAGTTCACAATACACCTGTCACTTCAGTTCCAACACCGGTTGTTAGTGCCATTACAACACCGGTTGTTAGTGCCATTACGACATCTTCAGTTGTGACTACTGTTGCTGGTCCGTCTCATGTCCTAGTAAGTAGTGGCCAGCCGGCACATACACCCAGAGTTTTTCATCCTGCACAAAGTGCACCGCCCTCTTCTGGTCCCACTCTAGGAGGGGGGCCATATGATCAATATTTGCAAGCTGTCCAGGATCCGAGCTCGCAAGGTCCGTTCTATTACTACGATTCCACTGGTCAGTACCTTTATCTTTCCAGGCCCTTGCCATCTCAGCCTGCTGTTGAGGTCTTGGTGCCATTATCCGTTGCTTGGGGCACCACCACTTACCATGGTGGCCAAGCAATGCCTGCACAGCTTCAGGGACTGCCTAACCAAGGCCAGTCGTCTTACGTGCAAACCCCCCAAGGGCAGTAGTATTACGGCCAGTCTTACCCAGGGCAACCTGGGGGCCCACAAGGACAACCCTATCAGGGACAAACTTTGGCCTCTAGTGGTCCATCTTTCACTCATCTTGCTCAACCTTCTGGTAATCCGGGGCAACCTGGTATTCAGCAAGGTTACCCGTCTGGGCAACCGGGACAACCTTATATCCAACAAGGTCAACCTGGTGTCCAGCAAGGTTATCCACCTAGACAAGCAGGGCAACCTTATATGCAACAAGGACAACCTGGAATCCAGCAAGGGTACCCTTCTGGGCAGGGCAGTCAGCCTTACGTTCAGCAAGGCCAACCCACTGCCCAGCCTAGTCATCCTTCTAGACAAGTTGGTCAACCTCAAGGTCAACTGGCCGTCCAGCCCGCTCAGCCATCTGTTCCGCAAGGACAATCCTCGGTTGTACAAGGACAACCTAATACCCAGCAAGCTCATCCTTTTGGGCAAACGGGTCCGTCCCAAACTCAACCAGGACAACCTTTTGGCCAGGTGGCCCAAGCTCCGCCTTTTCAAGGACATCCTTCTGGGCCCCAGACTCAAACTAGTCTTCAGATGCAAGGTGGGTTGCAATCCCAACCTTCTTACCAAGCACAGCCTGGTCACCAGGCTCAGTATGGAGCTCAGCAACTGTATAGTTACCAGCAACCTCAGGGGCAAACTCAGTTGGCCCCGTATCAAAATTATCAACAAATGCAGGTCACTCCTTATCAGAATTACCAGCAATAGTATGTTGCTCCTCCAAGTCAAGTTGGTAATCCATGGGGTGCTCGGGGGTAGATCCAAAGTCAACCGTCTGGTTATGGACAGAACCCCTATCAACAGAATCCCTATGGGCAGAACCCTTATGGGTCAGGCCCGTCCGGACAAAGTCCATGGGGGCAACCACCACCTGGTTGGAACTCTGGTATTACCTCTTATCCACGGCCATAGATGTCCTTCAATCCTCAGTTACCTTTCTTAGCAACATCGGAACTGCCAGATGTGTCCAAATTGACTAATGATCCCATTCTTCATAATCCATACTGGCCACCAGTTCCAACCAAGATACCCAGGGATTGTCCCAAATTCGATGGCAAAGCTGGAGAGGACCCTCAAGCCCACATCATGACTTATTACCTTTGGTGTTCATCAAATTCATGGCTTGATGATTCCATCCGGCTTCACCTTTTCCAAAGGAATCTCACCGGCTTAGCTGCTAAGTGGTACATTGAGTTGAATCGCAGATCCTTTCAAGATTTCAACTCATTGGCAATGGCATTTCTAACTCACTTTCAGTTGCCCATTCGGTATGAGACATGCACGCATCTCCTCACGTCTCTTAAACAGGACACGGCCATGCACATATTCGATCATATACATGAATGGAGACGGCGTCGTCGGTTGATCAAGTTCTGGATTCCTGATCAGCTCCTGACCGATTGGTTTACAACCTCCTTTGTCCCTGCAATCACGCGAGACATTGCTATGGGAGCTTGTGTAACTGAAGAGCAAGCTATCGCGCGTGCTCAGTACCTCGACTTAGTCTATTCTCAATCAGGTACCTTATATGATTATTTTCCTGATGCCCTGAGACTCGGAACATCCAAAGCTCCACCAAATCCATCTGTTGACGGTGTTATTGGCTCTATAAATTCGTCTTCGAATAAATCATCCGCGAACCCTGGGAAGAAAAAATCGAATGCTTCAAACGAAAACACTTCTCAGGGTCAATCTAATTCTGGAAATACTTCCGAGGTCAACACCGTCCAGTCCACCACGGCAAATAAAGCCTCGAAAGGAAAGAAGAAAGGGAAAGCGAAGGATAAATCTGAACAACCCAGACAGGACTCCCCTAAACCTCCACCCGAGGAAGGAGCCAAACGTAAACCTAAGTATCCTTGTCTTATATGTGACAAGGATCACTATACTAAAGATTGCGCCAGGTGGTCCGAAGTTAGTCGATTGCTGAAAGGTGCTCCCGGGACTCCTTCTGTGCTCAAAGAACCTTTCCCCTCACAGCAAACTCAAATGGTGGCTGATCCATCGCAACCCTCTTCTTCATTTGGCTCCCATTTGTTCATGGCTGGAACGATTCCCGTTCATATTACAACTCGAGCAAAGGAATATCCGTCATCCACTAGGAAGGAGCCTAAGGTCCCCTCAAGCGCCCCTCCATCCAGTTCTGGTCCACTCCATATCGAGAGACCTAGCACTGAGACACCTATTTGACCCCCTCCTAAAGGTGTACTCCGGAGATCATCTTACAACCCTAATGGTCATGCTGCCCAACACTACAACGTCATTGAGGACTTAGCTCAGGCTCTGTCAGCTATGTACACTTTAGAAGTTCTCCAGAACTGCCCCCCCTAGAGGAAGTCCTTGCTATCGGCCATCGGTGGCATCGACCCGGCCGACTCGGATCTGATCACGTTTGATGTCCAGTGCCATGTACTGAGATTGCCTCACCAGATTGCCTTCCTCATTCAAGTCATCATCAACTCGAAAACGATTCATCGTATGGTTATTGATGAAGGCGCGTCAACTTGCATTATGTCTGTTGCTTGTTGGAAGGCTATTGGGTCTTCGACTTTGAGTCAGTCTCCAATGACACTGGAGGCCTTTGACGGAAGAGAATCTCGCCCTTACAGTATCCTCCAATGATTGCCGATTACTTTGGAAGGGAAGACCGTTGAAGTGGAAGTTGAAGTTGTCGATGCTAACCTTACTTACAACCTCCTCTTGGGCCGGAGCTGGACATATGCCATGCGTGCCGTGGCTTCATCCCTATTTCGTGTCATTCGTTTCCCTCATCAGAGGAAAATTGTCATGGTAGATCAGCTCTCCTTCTTCACTTCCTCTTCTGAAGGTAACGTGTTTTTTGTGGAGCATACCTCCATTCCCGTAGAGAATGTGGGAGCCGGGCTCTTTAAAGACCCTGCCCTCATGATTGTCTTCTCACTCCCACCTCTGAATCTTGCCTCGATCGGTTTGATTTCCACTCGTCCTAATTCCCCATTGCACATTGTCGCTACCCTCGGCCCCTTTGCCCAGGGGGGCATTTATTATCTAGCCGGTAACCCTCGCTCGGCCAGGGGGCATGGGCAGATCATCAGTGCCGTCGATCATTTTACAAAACAGGCCAAGACGATGCCTACACTATCTAGGCCGGTCACACAGCGATGCAAAAGGGTAAGTCCCGAAATGGGCTTGACTTGAACAAATTTCATGCATGCACTCTATTTTTGTACATACGTGTGCTTTTAACAGGTGTGTTGTGTGTGTGTGATTTTTCGTTTTCATAAAATAAAATCCATTTCCAAGCATAGTTTGCATATATGTTGTCATGTGTGCTTTTAAGATTGCGTAAAAATAAAATATGTGGGTCGTGTGTTATGCAACTGATACATTAGATTACATTTGGGTTAGACATTTGCATAGCATATAAAAACATCATCACATGTAAAAAGATCCATCCAAAATGGGTATATATATATATATATATATAAGTGTACATGTCTAAATAAGGCCTGTGTTCTCTGTACATCTGAGACACATGTCTCTCAAAAAATCACCAGTAGGAAATAAAGACCTAGATATCTACTATGGCGGGTTGTGGTCCCTATACTGCACAGCCGCTCGTGCCACTCGCCTCAACAGGCGGTGCATTCCACTGTATGGATCTAGGATGCTATGGAGACCTCCTCTATCCCCATGTGATCTGGAATCCCTGTCAGTAAGCCCTCGAGGTTTTGTATCACGGTCTCCATTGTGTCATCTCCCGGAGGAGCCAGGGCTAGAGCTCCAATGCCCTGCGCGTCCCTCCGTGCCTCTGGAGCCAGGCCGAGAGGTCTCGCCGGTCCTAAATTTGCATACCATAGCGTTCATCATTAGGACATGTACATAGAAAAATCAAAAACATCATAAAAATAAAAAAAATCAAAAAATGAGATCAAGTGCCTTACCACCATCATCCCACTGCTCTCTAGCAGGCAGCGGCATGTCAGGGTCTCCGCGGAAGTCTAGGCCGGCATACGGCTAGTCCTCCACAAAGATAGTCTGCCACTCCAACCACTCTCGGAAGTATACCCCCCATGCCACTGGTCGGCCGCCACCTCCTCGTGGCATGACATGGGCCCATCGTGTGGCCCTCGTCTCGCGTGGCCTGGGTGGGTCCAAGACCATATCCTACAGTTGCAATACCGGCACCCGCTCCAGCATGAGCGAGACTAATATCGATCCATAGCCAAACTGCTTCGTCTCACCGCGACAACAGTTGGTCAGTTGCCTCTTCATGTTTGTCGCTACTGCCCTTTCCCAGTTAAACATGGTGGGATTCAAGCATTCGAGAGCCAGTCGGAGATGGGCCTTCGAGGCCTCGTGTTGGGTCTGGGAGCCCGCTGCCCGTGTCACCATGAAGAGCATAGTTTGAAGGATGATTTCCTCCACCACAGGAATTTCCACTTTTTCGCTCCACGACTTGTGTGCCCGTGGGCACACCTGAGCCATCAACATATCTAAAGTATCACCGCCGGGTCGGTGCCCCTCCAAAATAGGCATCTCACCTCGACGAGACAACCTGGTCAAAAAATAGATGTCTGTGTAATCAAACTCAATGTCTTGGCCTCGGATCACGAGCTTCCCATCCGTGTGATTCCAGGCCCTGATCAAGAGTTCCAGAAGGTCAGGCTGTGCCCGCAAGCGTGGAGTTAAGAAAAATTTAAGAAACCCGCACCCCCGCAATGCATTTCGGCACCCAGCATCAGCAAAAGCCGCTATGTCATCATTATCGTGAGCACGTTCCTGCCAAACGAACGCCATCATACCCTGCATAATCAAAAAAAATCATTAGGGCCCTGCTTGCAAAGTTTCATACGTTAATGTTATTAAAAAACTTGTTGCGCGGCATCAGCGCGACTATTTTTAAAACAGTCGCGCTGATAATGGGCGCCTTTGTTATTTTTTCTTGGTCAATGCAGAAGTACATCACTCTTCTGCGCTGATCTGGGAGTGGCCTGTGGAAGTTTTTATCGGTCAGCGCGGACCCGATAGGGAAATCCGCGCTGACCGAGAGCAGAATGCGTTTCAAAAAATCCGCTCAAACAACCACTTTCCACCATTAAAATGCAGAAAAAAGACTTCAAAATAGAGCGTAGGGCAAGATGTATCTACCTGGAACTGATTTCAGGATGGATGATGCACGTACGGGGTGGAATTTCGCTCGCCAACCTCAATGCTCCAAGTCGCTCCACAAAGCTTCAATGGTAACAATGGTAAAAAAATTTGTTTACCCCCCCTATTTATGGTAATTTTTAAAAATTAAATATTATTTTCCATAAATATGGGTTTTTATTATGGTTTTTACTATATGCTTGGTTCCAATATAGTTTTTACTATGTTTTTATGCACATTGTCTATATTATCTCGAACGGGTTTACGCATGCGGTGTTCCTTGTGCAGGATCTCAGCTGGTGGAATTACGACAGTTCTATACGCACTTGGTCTCGAAAACGTCATCTTTAAGCTCTTTTTCGACATGAAACAAGAAAAGATAGCCGAGTCTCCCTCTCAACTCGTTAAAAGAAGCGAGAGGCGGTCGCCTTTAAGCTCTTTTTTTGACCGTTTAAACTTAAAAAGATCGCCGGGTTTTTGTCGTTTCGAACTCGTTATTGGCTACAAAGCGACGTGCTTCTGACCGCTTTTCTACTTTTTCGGGTCGAAGTCACTACTTACGAAAAGTACTCCTCGATCATACTGGTCGGGCGGTTCTTTCGAGCATTGTTTTATACTTTTTCGGGTTCGAGAGACACAACTTTACGAAAAAGGACCCCCCTGGAGTTCACTTTTCTGCTGTCTTTTCAGACTCTCTAAACACGAAAAGACGTCGAGTTCTTCCTTTTTCAGGCTCGTTAAAACTTAATGACATCGGATATTATCGAAATGACACTTTTCAAGCATATGCTATCCCCGTCAAGCTTGTCATCAAAAAGTAACCGGGGTACTCGCCAGCAATGGTGGGGAAAATGGAACCACAATCATTGTCGTGTCGACAGTATGTCGCTCTTGAACATGGCACTTGTCTGCATTCGCGTCTGGGTGGGGACATCTCATCTTGTTTTTACGCTTTCCTCTGTGGGTTTGGGTTATCCTGTTTGACCTCTCATCTGCTCATTACCTTGTCACCATGACCCCTGATCATTTAATGTCAAATACTGCGAAGTCCACTGTCATGCCGCCGATATGTTCAAGAGAAGTTGACCTCTGCAGAATACTCAACCTCCCTCTAATACCTCACGCAAAACATCTTATCCTTCTCTGTCTCGTGACGATGATGTGGGAAACATTATGGCCCACCTTCGATCAAGGTCACTTCCTGTCGACTTCAGCTCATTATCCAGGAAGTTGGCCCAGAGACTCCCTTCAGGTGCCTTGGAGCTTGCATGCCTCAATGGCAGGTTCTTCGTATTCGACGCGAGGTTTTCATCATTGGCCTCTGATCGAATGATTATGCGGGTGTTCGACGCCAGCTCACTGATTCGCACGCCGTAGATTGTACCTATAGTACCTTAAGGACCATTGTCATTATTGGTGGTACCTCTCGCGTCTGTTAACAGTTTTCATCATTGACTGGTAATCAGACGATGTTCTTGCATGTTCAACTTCAATTCCTATATTCACATGCTTGGACTTGTACTTTGTTCGGGTCGAGATGGAGTGCAAGACCCTGGATTTTGTCTGTTGAGATCCAAGTTGTATTTTTGTGGATTTTTATGATCATTACATGACTCATTGATGGATGGCTACGCCCATACCTGAGTCTTCATGGATGGCTGCGACCATACCTTTATTATCATCATGGTCTCATTAGCTGGGTGGCTGCGTCCATACCACAGACCTCTTTCGTATGTCTTTTGGATGGCTGCGCCCATGCCTAGACTACATGTAATTGATTATCAGAGATATCAGTCGTACTTGCGTGCAGGTTCTTCCTGGTAGTGTTCCCGTTCAGTCAGTTTCGTAAAGCATTTCACCCCTCCCACTCTCTCGGGCTTCATGCTTTAGGGGGCATCTGTTACACAGTAATTTTTCACTGCCTTCATACCAGTCTCCCTACTGTGTCATGAGTCCAAATCATTCATGCTCATGCTCTCTGATGTTGCCAAATGACCCACTTTGCCAAAGTTTTTTGCATCATCGCGACTGTTCTAAAAATAAATGCATTGATGAGCGCTCCAAAACAGACCGAACGTGCTGCCATCGCGGAAGTACACGTGATTCCCACAATGGTCGAAGTTCATGAGACAGCGCGAATGTTGCCTATATTTGATCACGCTGACATGACTTTCTCTGTTATGCAGTAGCGATGTCAGCGCTCCAGTACAGTTATTCACCCACGATGCTCCAGTCTGGGTGAGTTTTTTCTAACAGCCGGCCTTCCAAATGACTCCAGACCTGGTTGTTGGCCTTGTATATGTCGCCCTCCCTTCTCTGGCATGTTTGTTTCGTCATTTGAGCCACCTTCCTTGGAGATAAGCTCATCCTCCCACCATTCATGGAGACTCCTTCTCCTATTTAATCCTCCACCATTGCTATGAGCTGCTAGTTTGGAATTCATAGTGCTTGGAGTGTTGCTGATAGTGTGTGAGCTTGATAGGTAGCTGGTGTGACAAGTGTGGGATTGTTAGAAAGCTTAAGGAAGGTTGTGAATTGTTTTGATCTTGTGTAAACTTGTGAGTGAAAGAGTTTTGTCTTGGGAGATCTACCTTCAAGGGTGAATGCTTGAGGAACTTGCTGGCTGGACCCTCTTGAGAAGGATTTGACGTCAGAACTATGGTTGTATTCTTCTTTGTTTATCAATAATAGACGACTATCATTATGGTTCTACTCTTATTGTCTTTATGATGGTGTTTGAGTTATATCCTTTCTGACTGATATATAGTTGCATCCATTGGATTTTATGCTTGTGTTTGTATCGTTCTTTGCATGTGTAGGTGTCCATGCACGAGGATCGTGGGAATTGTGACCAGCCGGAGCAAAGGAACGGGAGCATCGACTCTTCTATAGGTACTAGCGTTGGAATCCAGGTAGGCCTTCATCATCGGTCTTTAATTTGCAATTAGGAACCTGCGTGTTAGCGTTGTTTGATTGTTGCTAGACCCTATTTGGACTAGTAGGGATCGCCTCTGTCTGCAGAGGGGATTTACCTCCACAACACATCAACTTGGGAAAGTGTAATGGGGCTCCCTTGTATCTCATTGTCCATGTTTGCATTTTGTTGACATAAGTATGAATATTTGACAAGATACGTGCTCTCCTAGCACAATGCTACTACTAATCGTTGAGGTGGAAAACTGCCTTATGCATGGTACCGAATCTGGAATACAACATTCGCATGTCTATCTCAAGGGATGATACTTCATCCAGTATTGTTCTCTTCAATTTTGCTTTGGTAGATGTTGTAACCTATTCTCCTCCCTACTTGGCCATCTGTAACTCCTTAGCGATTCGCTCGTTCTTCTCTATCAATAAGTGAACACTCGAGCTGGTGTCTTCGACATATGCTCTGGTAGCATCAGATAATGTTGTTGGATGTTTACACATGTCAGATATGATCACTCGTTCTTCAAACTACGTAGGAGATGTGCAAACATCTGGAGTAGCCACTCTACGTGATTGCACAACTCTAAGTTGCAACTCATCAAATGATATGTTGTGCATCTCTTCTTCTGGATTGTCTCCAAGGATCTTAGTATCTCCTTGGTTGCTCAGGACTTTCTCTACTTCCGAATCTGGTGAAGCTAGAGGGTTGACCTCTTGGTTGTAAGGAATGAGTTCAATATCCTACTTTGACTTTGGCTGCTCCGTCTTCGTATCCATCTGCTCCAGTATCTGTTCAATCTCTTGAGTGAAGTTCTGCTCCTGCGACTACTCACCCTGCCTGCTTTGTACCAATTGCTTGGATGAGTCTACAACCTGTATGGGTACAGTTTCATCTATCTGTACATGTTGTGCCTCCTGCTATGCCTGTCCCTGCTGTGCTTCCTTCTAATGTCTGCGTAGCTCTTGTTCTTCCCAGAGTTGTTGCTTCAACTCTTGCAACTCCTTCATTGTTTCCTCCATCCTCTGTTTATCTCTCTGCCTTTTCCCGTTCCTCTTCTCGCGTTGTCGCCTTTTTGTCTCTATCTCCAAAGCTTCTTTCTCCATAAGTGGGTCTTCTTTGAACTTGCATATTTGTTATGCCTCTACTCTGTCAACAATATTTCTCTTTCCTTTTTCACGCATAGGTATGATGGTGATCTCCTAGACGCTACTTTTCTAACCACTCCACAGATATGTTGACCGATTCATTGGGACTGGAGAAGCTATGGCAATATCTCCATTGGTATTCCTTAGCCTAATGACACACCCTATGGATCCAAGGAAATTGCACTCTCACACAGTGATCCTTTAGAAAGCAATGCAGGTCATATGGATCGAAGCTTCTGGGGTCGAAAGTAAATATTTTGAACTCTTTTGTCTCGACATCGGAATTCTTGAGATTTTGTATCTCATACAACCCGATCCGCAACAAAATAGCGCGCTAGGATGCCTTCTTCTTTCGATTCAGTATAGCTGACAATCCTGTCGAGATGTGGCACGACACTTCTTGTAGGACGAGCTTGTCCATGGAAAACTTCAGTAAACCATGAGGAGGCTTCTCCACGCTGTACATCTATATGAAGGTGCTAAGAGGTGAGGCATACCAATCTGCTATATTGATCAATTCCTCCATTGCTACCTTCGACATGCAAGGTGGATCCTGCTCAAATATCATCTTGTACACTGGGGTAACAAAATGGTCTGACAACTATTTGATGAATCCGCGGAAGATGCATTCAGAAAACAACCTGCAATAAGTGTGTACATAGGTTTTCGCTAATGTCCATCCCCAACCCAAGCCTGGGAAGTATTGAAGGGCATAGATTGCATCCACAATGTAAGCAGACATGTATATTTCTGCTTGCTAACCTTTGGACAGTTTTTAGGCTCCCGTCACCTATTCCTTCAGCCTATGAGCCAACCTGTTAGACCAGTTGAATGGTTTTCCTTCACTGGCCAGTTGGTCCAACATGATCATCCAACTTTGTGTGGAGGTCTCCGTTCTCTCTTGGCCGTATAAGTGAGATCCAAAGATGACCAAGTACTGATATTCCTTCTGCAGTATATTTGTCTTGTAAACCTAGTTGGGTGCCATCCTAAACTTGGCTGGCTCTTTCACCCACCTCTTCAAGATATCCCTAAAGTTTTCGCTGCTGCTAGGTCTGTTGAAGGGTGTTTCCATAATGATCACTCGATGTGCCAAGTGGCACATTTGTTGATAGTATTATGCCATGAAGGTAGCAATCTCTATCCCACTAACATTTCTTAACACCATTATCTCGAGATCAGTGTGCGAGACGATCAAATGTATCATGTCCGTGCATGGAAACATGGGATACCTATATGCAACCGGCACAGGCAAGACTTGTGAATATTCACATGAACCCTGCGGTCTTCCAAATCTTCCCCAAATGTGCCTGAGAATGCATCATTGATGTCCTACCATTTGAACTTGATGTCTTTGTCTACGATCAACTTGGTTTCTTCGTAAATCAACAAACTCATAGATACTTGCTCAACTGCATCTCCAGTTGCACTTTTGTTGGTATCCTTTGACCCTGCTCTCTTGGAGGCCATTGAACCTAAACGACTAAGAGATGGATAAACACCTTCTATACCTAGAGACATGGCAAAATTCATGGAAAGAAATATGTCATTTGAAACCAAAGGAAACTTGAGGACTAACATGCAACATACCCAGGATACTGATGGCAAGGATTGTGCAATTTTCACTTGGAGATCGGGAGAATCACTGTCGGAACTGCGCAAAAGATAATCTAAACTATCAGGAGGCTGGTTGGATGTTGGAATTGCAGAATGCATAGTTTATGTTAGCCTATTGGGGGCTGAGATTACGTAATGCGCAATTTCAATTGACAAAGAATGCAAGCCCCAGGACTACATTGCACAATTTTCTGGGCTAGCAGAGCACTGCCTCTTAGAATTGTGCAAAGAAAGCTTGGAGGATAGTGTTTGGCCAGTTTTGCAAATTTTATGGGAGGAATGTAGAGCCTTCCTTCTCAAAAATTTGTAATGTTGTCTGGGCAAGGCAAGGCCTGGGCCAAGGTTGCCCAAACCTGCCTGCGGGCGACTGAAAACATGTGAAGCTTTGAATGCGCGACGAAAATGAGTGTATGCAAGAGTGAATGGTCATGCATGAAAACAAAAAATGCAAGATTCAGAAAATGGGAAAAAATGCATGCATGTGAAACGGGTCACCGCATCGGCGACCATCGGTGAATAAACAATGTCATGCATGCGACAGTAGTGAGATGTAAAAGAAAACTGAAACAATGCTTTTATAGGCTAACATGCATGCAAACGACAACAAGTGTTCACAAAAATCAAAAAGACATCACTCACACAAGCCAAAACACAAAAAGTGATAGAAATTCTACAAAAGACATGTAAAGCGGACTTACCCCGGAATAGCTGAGGTGAATGTGCCAAAGACTCCTAGATGTGTTGTGGGATGTCAGAGCTCCAAGATTGATGTGAATAATGAGCTCTACAGTGTCAAATAAATAAGTTTGAGGCTCATGATGCGCATGCCACAAATCTAGGAAAAAGTGATACTTGGAGGGAAGTTTCTAAAATGATCTTTGCATCTAACCTCCAGCTGCTAAAAATAGATCCCCAAAATCTAAGGATGCTTTTTGCATGTTGCTTTTTGCTATTTCGGGAAAATAAGCCCATTCATGCAAATCAGTGTTGCTCGATCCTAGAGGGAACGACCAACCTGAAGGTGCATGCAATAGCCTACAAGATTGGGAGAGGGATTTGCGTAGTTTCTGGGTTGAGATGAGCTAGCTGTCCTTGAGGGATTGCACAATTTCTAGGATCAATAGGTGACTGTCTCCCAAAATTGCGCAATTTATGGGCTTCAGCCCAGTGCCGGGCGCAGTTTTATATGGGAAGCCTATCTGACTATTCTGCACAATTCTGGAGCCTAGCAGGTTGCCCATCAGATTTGCACAATTTCTGGAGGGAAGGCTGGTTCCCCTCTAGAATTGCGCAATTTTTGGGGGAGACTGTTAGCCAGCAAATAATCTAAGGCTATAATGGAAACTTTTGAAGGAAGTGAAGCAAACTGACATACATAGGATGGCGAGCCATTGGAAATCTGAAGCCTATGTACTTGACTGTGCAAGGCATGTTGCTAAGGATGGTTGGTAGGGAGGCTCCAAAACGAAGCTAAGGAAAAATTTTGTAGGGTGGTTGTAGCCGCTACAACACTACCCAAGACCATAGTGATTGATGGGAACAACATATTTATGGGGGATTCTAGTAGGATTTTTTTAGTTAGGGGTATTTGGTGTTAGTGTCGAAGGCCATTTTGGAGGTGAGAGAATGAAGGCTCAAAAACATGATTGTTCGAGAGTTTCTGGTGAAGTGGAAAGATTCTCCAGAGGAAGATGCCACTTGGGAAGGGGAACAAGTACTCCAACACTCATCATTATAGTTGCTTGAGGACAAGAAACATCTAGGCGGGGAGGATTGTGATGTTTCTACTTAGCTATTTTTCTAAGTAATTACAATTTTGCACAATTTTGAGTTTTGCTATGATGGACTTAGAAGAAGTGGGTTAGGAGGGCCCCACTTTATGATTTTGGCTAAGGATTTCTCCAACATAGGAGAAGAGAATAAAATCAAAATATTAGTGGATGGTGGGGGCCACCCCAAGTGGAATACACACCCTTGGAGAAACATACACTTGTGGAGAGAGAGGGACAAGAAGGGGTCGATATATGGGACCCACATGGAGAGAGAACGAGATCAATGATAAATAGGAGGAGAATACATCATTTTTGGGCTTTTAATCATTTGATAATTGAACTCTCTTGTACGCTTGAGCTATTGAGCCAAGTCTGCATATTGTTGTTTAGCACATAAGATTTCCAAGGGGATATCTCACCTCCATCTTCGATGGACTCTGAGTGCCACCCTTGGGGAGATATTGCTACACTTTGGGGTTGTCTCGAGAGTATATGTAAGCATTTTTTGCCATTGAATGAAGTAGACTAGTTGCAGAAAAGATACTAGACACTTCTTGGATGAGAAGCTATAGTGTAGTTTGAGTTCCGAGATTTTGAGGGACCAATCTACATGAAAATTTCTAAGGATTTCGAAGGGTTCGCATGGCATATCTTGAGTGAGCTACACAAGCCAAATTTCACACTTCCAGCTAGTGCACAAAGGCTGAATGGAAAGCCCTACACAATCTGTGGGTAGCTGAGTTCCTGTGGGTTGAAGGATCGAGGATTAGGAGTTGGAAATTGTAGGAGGTTATAAGGAGAATCAGTGGGGAAATTTCCCAACACTTTGGCATCATTTGTAGCTAAATTTTTGGTGGTGAATTTCAACTAGGGAAGAGCCAATTATGCCCTAAATTGTGGGAATTTTGGGGTAGTGGAGTTAGGTTGAAATCTTTCTAGGTCTTTGTGGGTTTATTAAGGAGATAATACAACCAATTTTTCAAAATTTTCTAAGCACTCTACACGTGTCAAACACTAGTTCCTTCCAAGCCAACAATAGTTGAATTCCTGGGCCAGCATAGAGGTTGAAGGAGAAGTACTTCCTTGGATCTAGGTAACACCTTTTCTCACCTGGGACTTGTCTAGCTTGCTTTAGCAAGACCAGGTGCACATATTCCATACATATTTTTTACTCTCCTTGATTTAATAATAAAATGGCTCATCTTAGCGTAGATTTTGGGAAATTTTGGTTGTCTAGTTGCGCGCTTGAATTTTGTGTTGGATGTTGTGATTTTTATTAATTATCACTGTTAATTTCCTAGTAGGAATATTATAGAAAACTAGTTGGAAACTGACGCCTATATTTTTTCAGCCCATCATATGCCACATGAGCTCATTTGCTGCCCATCACTCACCACTCATCAGCCAAACTACAACACTAGTTCATGCTCTAATGACTGATGGTCTGATATATCAGTGGAGGGGCCCACATGCAACCTTGATTCCCATGTAGTGTACACATCATCTAACATAGCCAATAAGATTTTTCCACATGTACACTTACAAATTTTGTCGCCTCATGTCACTGCTTCTTGTCTCTTAGAAAAGGGACACCTAGCCACCCAAAGAGTCCAAAGCCACCTAACATATTTCATCACCTCAGTGTGCCACATCATTGTTCTGCCACCTGTCTCTTACAAGTCAGATTTCCATGTCAACTGAGGTCCACCTAGTGTTGGGAGTTGCATAATCATGGATCTAAATGTTTTCATTGTGTCTTACCTGTTATACCTCCCATATCTTCGGATGCCTTGGTGCATCCTGGGTGAGTCTAAATTCCCTAGATGTAAGAATGAATCTAGTTTCTTCTTGTTTTTGAAAAATGTCAATTGGTTGCATCTTGAATGACTTGGATAGGTTGTGAAAGCTCAAACCAATCCATCCATTTGCTTTCTTAATAAATCATCTACCCAACCTGACCTCTAGATGGCTAGATAAGGGAGAACCATGTTCCAAGGAACCATGCCTGGATTCCAACACTTCAAACTCTATTTTTTCCTCATCCATTGGGAGTTAGGCTAAGTTCCATATACCATTGGAAATATTTTTGAGAGGGTTATCCAACCAAACACTTTTCATGTGATTTTGACCAAGTTACGTGCAAGAAAAATGCCTCCAAATATAGGATACTTAACCAATAATCTAGTCATCATCATGTTAACAAAAACAACCAAGACACCAATAACAACATAAGAATCATGCATGAAAAGTCAACAAGTTCCCCCTGAGCTCGATATCACTTGAAAACAATGACTAGACTTGACATGAATGACTATAACTGCCAAAAATTGCCAACATAGTTAATAAAAATGTTTGTCTACAAAACGAGACCCTTACAAACATGAGTTGCAAATACCTTATCATCCACACATATAACAAGCTTCTCCAATTTATGCAAATTTAGGACGAGTTCTAGAATAATCGCCCCCATAAGCATTCTAGTTAAATAAAATACAAAGGGGGACACAACAATTGATTTGTGCTCTATCTAAGTTTCCATCTAATCACATCATTGACTAGATTACTAAACACCTATAGATATATATAAAAACACTATTTATCCTTCCTTTTTAATTCTAAGTCCTTTTTTATTAATCGCTTAGGTAGAGTAAGACTTATTGGTTTAAATTTTTCTCAATATGTACATGATATAATCAAGTGGCCAACATGAAAATAATTATGAATTTCCCACATTCTTTATTTCCATACTCCTACCCTCAAATGATGCATGCTAATGATATATAATTGACCCAACTATATGGAAGAGACACTAATTTTGTTGACATATGTCAGACACTTATTGCAGGGAAGCAAATTAATAACTATCCTTTATAGGATGGGTCTTCATCACCGTCTAGGGAATTTATGTGCCCCATTAGGAGAGCATTAGAAGATGATTTTAGAGGCACATTATAGTCTAGTTTTAGGGAACTTCAAAGTGGATAGACTATTATAGTACCACATAACTACTTATGGTGGCCAAATATATGATGAAATGTTAATAGATATATTGAATCATGCATAAATTATAACAATCCTCAGGCAAGAATCAAGAATCATGGTTCGTAAAACCCACAACGAAGTACTAAAAATCTGAAATAGAATATCCATTAACTCTATGACAAGTATACCTTCTTCCGAGTATGATAACAATATTTTTTAGTGGTTGTTGGTAGATTCTCTAAATTGGTAGTTTTGGAACCCTATATGAAGAGCGTCTCAAAAATGCAATGCTAATATTTTCTTTGAGCATGTGTGGGCTTACTTTGGACTACCTAGGGCCATTGCATCAAATATCGATAGTCTATTCTAGATAATCTTCTGGTCCATCATGAACACAATACTAACCAAAGTGATTACCTTCCACATACATATTTATGAGAAAATACAACTGGTCAACTTAATGATAATTCTTCTTCTAGTGCTATATAAATCGAACTAGTCACACACATGGGACAAATTCTTTCCTTATTTATATCCTCACCACAACAAGAATTCAAAAATTTATTGGGCACAACCTCTTTTAAGGGTATTGGAGGTTCTATCCAGTGACGCCAATTGATGTAGTTATACCCCTACATTGATAAGTGATTATTTGCATTCTAAAGAGGCAGTATATAAGTAATAAGGATTGTGAAGAAGATATATCAAGATAGCTAATAGATATAAGATATCACTATAACCCCCCAATTAAAGCTGGGATCAACTATTCCCATGGGAATAACTACTCCTACCAGTTATTAACAAGTAAGGAGTCTAGATACAAAATAGGCACATGTGATCATGATACTGTTGAAGCGCATGGGATGGGAAACATGAAGCCCTAGGTAAATAATAAGCTTAATATACTATCAGGGAGACACTTAACCTCATTATTAATAATTGTTCGATACCTCACCATTGTAGCTAGTAATTGAAGCTTGAATGCAAGGGATTGAATTTTGCATCTAGTTATAGCTTTAAGCCTCTATTGAATTTTACTTCTTCTAGCCAACTATAATTGAATTTGAAAGGGATAGTAGGTTCACAATCTTGGTTATCTACAGCCCCTCGTTCTAGTTTAGAGTGGGTTCATATAGACTTTGGGTTATGACATATGCTACTAGATAAACTACCAGGAATGTTACTAACAAAATCTATTAAAGGAAATACTAGATGGGTAAAGGCGTTGTTAGTGGAGGTGGTGTTTATAGGTCAAAGGGAGGGGTTGGATTGCTTTGTACTCCTCGTGACTCTTATTTATTCCTCTATTGGACAACACATATTATATACAACATTTTATTCTCTTGGTTTCCTATGTTTGTGTTGATTGTAGTGAGACATGAATAACATAATGGATTACTGGACAGTGTGTTGATGAGCCCCAAAAATGGACAAATATTTGGGCTCATCCAACCTCCTAATTTGACTTAATCCACCATTCTCATTTGTTTATTGCATGTTTTTGATTATTTTTATGTTAATAGAGTGAATTTGGTTAGTCATTATGCCAACAAGTCTAATGGGTGCTTTGTGTAGCCTTGTTGGTCAACTTGGAGACAAAATTGAAGGTCTTAATGAGCACTTGGCAGCCAAATTCGTGGGAGAACAAGCTAGAGGATTTGTAGGAAGGTGTCCCCCTCATTTATGGACCCTTACCTCGAATTCTCCACCATCAGCTCGGAGTTCAAAGGCCACCAAATCAATGAGCTCAAGGGCAGCCAAGCAAGTCAAGTTGGACTGCTGTTAACTCCAAGTCTTGGGCAGCCAAGTCCCTAACTTTTAGGAGGACTGTTGGGTCCTCAAATTGTATAAATAAAAAGGCTTGGGGCCTCATTTTGGTTAGCTAGTGGTTGGTCATTTTTGGTAGCTAGTTGGTAGTCATTTTTGTAGCTAGTTAGTCATTTTGTTTTAGCCATTAGTTAGCTAGCTTGTAGTTCGATTTTTAGGCCATGGATTAGCTTTGCTTTCAGCTCATTCTCAAGCTCTCCTTATGGACAGTTTTGATGTACTTTTCATTTCTTGATTAATAAAGATGGATCCAGCTTTGCACCAGCTCTAAATCTCTCTTGGGAGGCTGTAGTTCTTGGGGTTGGGCCCATCTCAAGTGCCCAGTACCTCCCTTGTTTATCTTTATGTCCTTGCTGCGTTCTTGAAATAAAATCTGCTCTTTAGATTTAATTCGTGCTTTGTTACTTAGGTTTCTTTTGATGGTTCAAGTAGCTTCTCATGTTTATAATAGATTGGTAGGAGTTTGTATGCATTTAGATCTTTCGGCATGTTCTTTCTCATGTGATGTATATGGTTCTCTTTTCAAACAAGGCTACTGTTTACTCATTCATTAACAGTTGGATTGAGTTAGCTAGGACTTGGTTTGTTTGCAAGAATTCATTGATTTGTTTGAATAAGCATTGTGCAGGGCATCTCTATCACCTTCATCACCTCCTCGTTAATTTGAGCCTCGTTCAGATCAGCTACTCCATCACCAAGTCTGTTCCCTCATCTCCCATCTTCTCTTTTGCCAAGTAACCTTACCTTCTTCCCCATTGTTGTCTCAACTACCTTCAATCCAAGTCAGCCTTCCACCTATCATCTCATCACTCCATCCATTAGTTCCTAGGTCACTTCAGACCCCCATCCTACCTCCATAACCATCCATGCATCTTCCATCAACCATCCATCCTCAAAAATCCAATTCGTAAACATCCTGTAGAAGACCTACAGGACTATCCTATAGAAAACAGAGTATCCTGTAGGATCCTCCACATCCATCCTTTAGAAGGCCACTCTCTCGGTTGCTGAGCATCTGAATGCGAGGAACCTCTGTGGATGGATGCTAAGGATCCTTAGGAACCTCTCCTAGCCTCCCCAACCTATCCCACGCTTTCCTTCCTTCTCCATCCCATCTGCACAACCAAACCCTAGTAGCACAAGATCACCATCATTCCACATACTTAAAGGAAAAATACAAAAACATAACTTTCATGATGCAAGTAGTTTAGATCCATGCATTTTCACTTATTAGAGGTAATGACAGCATTGGTAGAAGTTGCATTTACATTCCTTGCATTGTAGAGGTCAGACTAGTTAAATTAGGGTTTCCTAGGTTTACATGCTTTGTTTTGCTTTCAGTTCATTTTTGTCAAGTAAAGTAGCTTTCCTTTTGAGATTAGCTTTCGTCCATCAATTAGCAAGCTTCTTCTGAGAGCCTATAGAAGTTGGCTTGAGCCCTAGCGGACTTGTGCCAGCTGACCAAGTGACAGCTGCGACAAGAGCTAGTACTTGTGCATATAGCACCGTCGCTTCCAAGTTTGTACGAACTACCGGGTTGATAAAATGAGAGACAGGAAGCCCCAGGAGTTGTAGCATTATTGCTACAATACTGGAGCTCACCATCTTTTTGGCGCCGTTGCTGGGGAAGCGGCAGAGTATTGGTGATTGTTGCTATTCTTCTATTTTCTACTACAACCTTCTTCTAAGTAGTTTACTTCATTTCCATTATGCAATTTCATTTATGCAAAAGTAGATTAGCCTTTCTTGCTTTCCTAGATTAGCATTTCCTGCTTTCATAGATTAGCATTTCCTGCTTTCATAGATTAGCATTTCCTGCTTTCCTAGAATAGCCTTTCAATTCCGCATTTCAATTCTGCAAGCGTAGATTAGCATTTCAATTCCGCAAGCGTAGACTAGCATTTCATTCTTGCAATTTCATTTGAGCAAAATAGATTAGTCCTTTCAATTTCGCAAGATAGTTAGTTGCAGTTCAATCTCTTTCATGCTTTGTAGGAGTAGAGATAAGTTAGAAAAATGATTGCACAACACCCCCACTGCTTCACACAGCCAACGTTCTTCTTCGATGGCTGTGATGAAAGAACCCCTGGGTGGACATCAAGACATATCTGAAGAACCTCTAGGGGAGAAGAAGAAGAAACATTCCTCTGAAGCAAATGGCTACAAGTAGAGATGTTGGGAGCAACATCTTGTCCAAAGATGAATTTGAAAATCAAATCAAAGATTTCAAGAGTGATATGAGGAAGTTTCTTGCCATGCAACTGGATACCTTGCAGATCCAGAAGAAGCAAGAGGAAGCCAAGAGGGCTTTGGTCATTTTTTGTCCTAGGTGCCTTAAAAAGCATCCTAGGAACGAATGTCCAATGCACTCCCTAGAAGTGTGTTTCATCTGTGAAGAATACCATCCTACAGATCAGTGCCCTTCCTTGCCCAGAATCAAAGCTACATATCAAAGAGCCAAGGGAGCCATTGAATCACTCTGTTATATGAACCAAAGGAGGCCACATGGACCCATACCCTACCAGCAGGAACTACAAGGGACACCCGAGACCTATTATGACCCTTATCAAGCCACTTTCATGCCTTCTTGGAATCCCCCTGCTCATCCTTCCTGGTCTACACCTCCTCCTTGGTCCTATTCTCCTTGTTCCTTCACAGATCCATATTATGCCCAACCAGTTGCTCACTCATTTCACTCTTATGCTCAGCCACAGCCTCATTGGAATGCACCTTATCAGGAGTGGAGGCCCCAGTATAACTCTCATCCCGCTCATTTTCCTCCACCACCTGCTCATCCACAACCATCGCCTCCTCCTCCACCAAGGCAACCCCAAATGCCTACCCAACCATAATGCCATCCATCTCCATCTCAAACTCACACCTCCACTCATCTACCCGTACCATTTCCAAAGCCATGCAATGGAGTAGCTAAACCCCATTGCAAATCTGAGGCACAACATATCCAAACAACTCCTCTTGAGCCCAATGATCTTCACCAAAGCTCAGGAAGAGTGTTGCAAAAAAGAGATCATCTTGAAAGCATTGAAGGACCAAAGGCAAAAGAAGATCCAAAGGAAAAGATCAAAGAACCATGGCCTGCACTTGATGAAGAGAAGAGATCAGAATCAGAGATGGAGAAAGTTCCCTCATGGTTACCATCAAATCTTCCATGCATTCAAGAGAAAGATCAGCAAAAGGAGGAAGATGAGAAAGTCATGATAGAAAGTGACATGGAGAATGATCCAGATCAGCAAAGGGACCAAGGATATCAAAGCTATATTGAGACATGGTTCCAGACAGTCACTAAGTTGCAGCAGTACTCTCTTCCTCAACTATGTTTGATCCCTTCAAAGTCAGATCATTTGGTCTCTGAGATCTGGATACCTGTTAGAGCATGCATTTCGAGCCTTCACATCGTTTTGTCTCTAATCTCGATGTGCACATGGCTCCATTGGAAGTATTCTTATACTTGAGAATGAATTTGTTTTTCAAGTAGGGTAGGGTAGAAAAAAAAGAAAAAGAAAAAAGAGAAAAAAGAAAAAGAGAAAAAAAGGAAAAAAGGAAAATAGAAATCTAAGGTGAAAACCTCCTCGGAGGCGCCTTAGGTTGGCTCATTGATTGAAAACCTCCATGAGGCAGTCAATGGGTTGAAAAAAAAGAGAAAAAAGAAAAAGATCTTTGGGTGAAAACCTCCCTTGGAGGCGCCCAAGGCAGGCAATTAGGGTGAAAACCTCCATGAGGCGCCCTAGTTGTTTTTCAAAAAAAAAAAAATAAATAAATAAAGCTAATCTCCATTTCATGTTGCAGCAGTAACATTGCAGGTTAAAGGAGGATGTTTCATGATAGGAGGAGCACTCAAATCAAGGTCAAAGGAGTTTTTGTGCCTTCTACAGGAAGTTTCGTATCTTCTACAGGAAGCTTACAAAAAAGCCAAATTGATCTCCAAAGAGGACCTGAAGGCTTGGAATATGTCCATGAGGCCTACACTCATCTATGTTTACACTCCTCACCCCTTTTCCATCATTCTTTTCATGTCATTATGCTTCTTTCCTCCAAACTGTGTTTTCTACAGGATGCTCTATATTTCTACAGGAAACATCCTGTAGAACCTTTGGACGAGCCAAATTCAACTTCAAAAGTGAATCTGATGGTGGGAGTCTATTGGTTAGGCCTGCAAGCACTTGTGTGTCCATCCCTTGCCTTCATCCATCATTTTTCCACCTCCTTGTGCCTCTCATTGTGCTTCTACAGGATCTTCCTGTAGAAATTGTGGGGAACTAGGCATGCATTTCAAAAAGTGGTTTTGCAAGCATGGTAGCTTCCTCAAAGGTTAAAGAGTCCTCCTGCAGTATTCCAACTCATCCTCCATCATCTCCATACCTGCATCACAGCAAAAATTCATTTTGTCATACCATGCAAACACATGCAAAATGCCTTGAAGCCAAAAACACATACAGAAGAATTTGTTTTTGCCATAACTTAAGAACCATGCATCCATTTGACAAACCATTTTATGGGGGATTGTACAAGGTCGATGAAAACATGCCTGAGCAGTTTCATGCAATTCCGGTGCACGGTTTCCAAGAAATCAGCCTCCATCACCATCAGCCATTTTTTCATTTTCTCCATAACCGTGCATCCGTTTCAAAACTTGTTTCACGGGGAGATGCACGTGGGTGATAGTAGCCTACCCAAGCAGTTTCAGCCAATTCCGATGCACGGTTTCCGAGAAATCGAGCTCTGAAATATTCAGCCATTTTTCAATTTTCTCGAAATCCGTGCATCCATTGATCACGAATTTTCTATGGGAGATGCATCATGATGGTAGGAACATGCCCACCAAGTTTCAGCTCAATCCGGTTTGGCGTTTGGGAGAAATGTCGAAAACACGTTCTGGTTCGGGGAAGATGCAGCAACAGCAGCTTGAATGTGCAGATTTGAACGTGGAAACAATTGTCTGGAGCTTGGATCCGGCCAGAGGACACCTGCACATGAAAAACACAATCAAAGATTAGCAGCCCAGCCACATGCAACCAGAAAAACTAAGCATGCAGCAGCAAATTCAGAGCAGGTAGCAGCCAAAAAGCTTCACAAGCAACGGTTTGACTTCAGGTACGTGACTAAACTAATTCCTCTGTTGCATGAATGTAATTCGAAGCATTGCATGAACGAATGAGATGGTTGTGGTTAAGGGAATCGGTGGCCAGCCAACTAGACACCCTCATCTAGTTCAACAGCGCTTGGTGGGTGGATACGACACGTGTGCTCAGCCAACTCAAGAGAAAATTGAAAACGGGTAGTGATGGACAGTTAGACCTCAGCGTGCTTGATGGATGAGATTAACAGCAGAGAACAACTAGTTAAACACCGCAGTGGAGACAACAGTTGCATGGGGCCAACGTATACTTGGCCACTTCACTACCTCACCAAAAATCACGTTGAAATTAAATGATGCTTGGCTGACTCTCACCACTCTTTGTTCAACTGCGGTCAACTGAAGCGCATGTCCACCATCCAGATCAGTTAAACAATGGTGCTCTACCGATTTCTGCCTTTTATTCTCGAGATCTCTTCAGTTCCTTAAAAAAATTCCCGTTTCTACAGGATGTCGTCTACAGGAAAGTGCAGCAGAGTCTTTTCAAAAGCAGAGAAGCCCAAGTTTTTACGTCTTCCATTTCTGATCAAAAGGACCACCATCAAGTTCACATGGAAGAAATTGGCAGAGATACATTGGGTGTTGTCGATGATCCTTGTGCAAAGAAAGTAAGAAACAGAGGGGATTCCCCTTCAGCTGACTCATTTTCTGGACCAATTCCCTGTCAAGAGCATGGCACATCTGTGAATTTAGTAAATCCAGAGACTCAGAGATACATGGAAGGCTTAGACAGTCATAAGAATGTCTTGAAGGAAGCTCATAGGAAATCAATCCATGCAAAGATATTCAACCCAAGCATCTGGAAGAAGCGAAGAAACGAGGGCATGATGCAAAAAGGTGATTGTGCAACAGCAGGTATAATGGCAGTATTTATCTCTATGTTGACTTGGATCAAATATACTTAAGTGAAAAATATTACCTTCTGGCATTCTAGTCCAAAATATGGGTCCTAAGAGTTAATGTTGAAGTCTGCCAGCACTGTATTTCAGCTTTCTGCATTATCATGCCACTGCCCTATGCTTGCAATTACTTCTGTCACTTGTCAATACAGCATATTGTCTTCAATTCCTGTTACATTTCCTATCAATGATCTTAAGGAAAGCTCTGTTTTCAGCACCTGAATTGGGGCATTTGAATTCAGCAATACATTATATTGTTTCTGCTGCCCTGTGTGATATTTTCCAACTATGAAAGGAAAATACAGCGTATAGAAAAGAGAGCATTGATATTGGGCATCTGATTTTTCAGCATCAATTCAGGGTATATGATTTTTCAGCAGTAAGTCATAATACATATTTCATTGCCTATGATCTTTCCAACTATGAAAGTAAATAGAGGACAGGTCAATTTGAGGCACATGTTTCTACAGGAAGACAGAACAGTTTCTACAGGAAAGGTTGAAAAGAGGGAAGCCAAAGGAGAAATCGGCCGAAATGCTAGCCAAGAAAGTCACCAAGGCCATCAAAGACAAGGGGAGAGATTTGGTTGCTCAGAGGATGAGCAACACTTTCAGTAGGAGGGTGATGATGAGCCCCAAAAATGGACAAATATTTGGGCTCATCCAACCTCCTAATTTGACTTAATCCACCATTCTCATTTGTTTATTGCATGTTTTTGATTATTTTTATGTTAATAGAGTGAATTTGGTTAGTCATTATGCCAACAAGTCTAATGGGTGCTTTGTGTAGCCTTGTTGGTCAACTTGGAGACAAAATTGAAGGTCTTAATGAGCACTTGGCAGCCAAATTCGTGGGAGAACAAGCTAGAGGATTTGTAGGAAGGTGTCCCCCTCATTTATGGACCCTTACCTTGAATTCTCCACCATCAGCTCGGAGTTCAAAGGCCACCAAATCAATGAGCTCAAGGGCAGCCAAGCAAGTCAAGTTGGACTGCTGTTAACTCCAAGTCTTGGGCAGCCAAGTCCCTAACTTTTAGGAGGACTGTTGGGTCCTCAAATTGTATAAATAAGAAGGCTTGGGGCCTCATTTTGGTTAGCTAGTGGTTGGTCATTTTTGGTAGCTAGTTGGTAGTCATTTTTGTAGCTAGTTAGTCATTTTGTTTTAGCCATTAGTTAGCTAGCTTGTAGTTCGATTTTTAGGCCATGGATTAGCTTTGCTTTCAGCTCATTCTCAAGCTCTCCTTATGGACAGTTTTGATGTACTTTTCATTTCTTGATTAATAAAGATGGATCCAGCTTTGCACCAGCTCTAAATCTCTCTTGGGAGGCTGTAGCTCTTGGGGTTGGGCCCATCTCAAGCGCCCAGTACCTCCCTTGTTTATCTTTATGTCCTTGCTGCGTTCTTGAAATAAAATCTGCTCTTTAGATTTAATTCGTGCTTTGTTACTTAGGTTTCTTTTGATGGTTCAAGTAGCTTCTCATGTTTATAATAGATTGGTAGGAGTTTGTATGCATTTAGATCTTTCGACATGTTCTTTCTCATGTGATGTATATGGTTCTCTTTTCAAACAAGGCTGCTGTTTACTCATTCATTAACAGTTGGATTGAGTTAGCTAGGACTTGGTTTGTTTGCAAGAATTCATTGATTTGTTTGAATAAGCATTGTGCAGGGCATCTCTATCACCTTCATCACCTCCTCGTTCATTTGAGCCTCGTTCAGATCAGCTACTCCATCACCAAGTCTGTTCCCTCATCTCCCATCTTCTCTTTTGCCAAGTAACCTTACCTTCTTCCCCATTGTTGTCTCAACTACCTTCAAGCCAAGTCAGCCTTCCACCTATCATCTCATCACTCCATCCATCAGTTCCTAGGTCACTTCAGACCCCCATCCTACCTCCATAACCATCCATGCATCTTCCATCAACCATCCATCCTCAAAAATCCAATTCGTAAACATCCTGTAGAAGACCTACAGGACTATCCTGTAGAAAACAGAGTATCCTGTAGGATCCTCCACAGCCATCCTATAGAAGGCCACTCTCTCGGTTTCTGAGCATCTGAATGCGAGGAACCTCTGTGGATGGATGCTAAGGATCCTTAGGAACCTCTCCTAGCCTCCCCAACCTATCCCACGCTTTCCTTCCTTCTCCGTCCCATCTGCACAACCAAACCCTAGTAGCACAAGATCACCATCATTCCACATACTTAAAGGAAAAATACAAAAACATAACTTTCATGATGCAAGTAGTTTAGATCCATGCATTTTCACTTATTAGAGGTAATGACAGCATTGGTAGAAGTTGCATTTACATTCCTTGCATTGTAGAGGTCAGACTAGTTAAATTAGGGTTTCCTAGGTTTACATGCTTTGTTTTGCTTTCAGTTCATTTTTGTCAAGTAAAGTAGCTTTCCTTTTGAGATTAGCTTTCGTCCATCAATTAGCAAGCTTCTTCTGAGAGCCTATAGAAGTTGGCTTGAGCCCTAGCGGACTTGTGCCAGCTGACCAAGTGACAGCTGCGACAAGAGCTAGTACTTGTGCATATAGCACCGCCGCTTCCAAGTTTGTACGAACTACCGGGTTGATAAAATGTGAGACAGGAAGCCCCAGGAGTTGTAGCATTATTGCTACAATACTGGAGCTCACCATGTGTCACAACACTTTTGAAAAAAATATGGTTAAAATACGAATTCTACACTATGAGGGTTTCTTTCTCCTTAGACTTCTTGATCTATAAATTTTTTTCTATTGCATATGCATGTAAATTATAATTATGTAGAAATATATATTAATGAAATAAAACTCACAAACCACAAATTAACACAATATATAACCTCGGAAATCCTTTTGGGAGAAAAATCAACTAGAAGGTGAGGTCACTTTGCTCTCTTTCTTTGAATTGAAAATGGAGGCAAGTAAAAAGATGTGAGACCTGTGGCTTGTGGGCTACTCCAGTAAAATGATCCTCTATATTTCTCTCTCCCCCTATCCAATAAAATGGAACCTCTTTTCCTCCTAGTTTCTCGGTTATAACACAACCTGATAGCCTACTAGTGGTTAAGTTTGATTCATAAACTCCTAGATACAGTTATAATATGGAATCTTCTATAATATTATTCATAATGATCATTTGTCTAGTCCTTTTTCCATGAATAATGCACCTAATGTGACATCCTCTTGAATTATATTGGTCAAAATAGGAAGGTTAACTTCTTAGTCACATAACTTTTGCATACAGACTTTGATTGAGGTGCTTCTTGCGTTGTTGGAAAGGTATATATGTGTAGAATAGAACAATAAGGTGGTACTTACATGACAAATGTTTACCCCAAAAAAATGCAGTTTGATGCCTAGAACCACTCTCAGAAGATTTTAGACCCTAATTTGTCAAACTGGGTCCCATTGGTAAAAATGATCTTACGATTTAATTCTTCCAAATTTTTCACTTTAAAAGTATTGATTTGTATTAAAAACAAAATAATGATCCAATTTGGATCATCAATATATCATCATACTAAAGGAGGTTACAGTATGTAATAGATGGCAATCAATACATGTGTTTAATATGAGTGAAGAAAATGGGGGCACATCCTTGAAAAGAGAAGGATCCCATATTTACACCGCACTTTTAATTCTCTCCTTTGAAATTGATCCATAATACCAAAGGAATTTATACATTCGTTGTAAATGGGTGGGAATAAATAGAGAGATAAAATTTACCTCTTACTAGAGCAAGGGTTTCAATCGATCTTGTATTTGTAGGACCTATTAGTTTAATGAGAGTGACATGAGGATCGGCAGAAGCCCAACTAATAAGGAAAGAATCCAATAAGACAAGTCAATAAGAAAATTTAGCCAATAATGCACATTAATTAGGAAATAATCCTGTAAGATAGGTGAATATTAAAAAACAAACTTAACCAACTGGGAGAGGAAGGATTTTTCTTTTGGAAGAAGGAAGGATCTACTCACATTGTTTTGGTAAAAGGAAGGACCTAGCTCACTTTATTTTGGAAGAAGGGAGGCAAGAAAAGCCTAGGCTTTAGTTGATAGGTTCTTTATCCTCTAACATGCATATTTCAAGATGGGTAACAACTCCATGTACAAGGAGGAGGAGGAGGCCATCCTCTTTACAAGTTATGCTTGCTCGATCTTAGCCATTAAGGTGAAGGTTATAAACCCTCCCTAAAAGGAGTTGTTCTTGTTGCCAAAGATAAAGATTAACTAGGAAAAGCATGAATAACTTAGCTAGCTAATTCATCTCACACACTCACCTAGACACTAACACTAATACAAACACAACCAAATCTCACCTGGAATTTACTCTAACAAAGACAAAGCCACACAAATTTTCCTTTGATTTTTTGGATCTAGTAAGGAAGGGGTTATTGGGAAAGCAGTGGTTTAACCTTAAGGTCATGGTAACTCGATCACCCCAATGGTAGGTTCCTTTCCTATCTTTAACTAGGAATTATAGTATCTATATCTACAATTCGGTAAAGTAAATTTAGGATTAGGTCCTAAATTGATTCATAGACTTCATCTTGATAAGCATAATCTATCATTAGCCAATATTTAACTATGGTCCATGCATCCTTTATAGAGCATGGAAAAAAAAACCAAAGAAGTATTTGTATCCAACAATATTTATTATCCATTGAGGTGGGCCCTACTACTATTTCTTTTTGTCTTCCCATCGAGTACCTGCTTCAGGTGCTCAAGGTTAAGTATAACCAATTTCTTTACGTAGGTAATGATGCTTTCCCTTTCCCAATTGTGTGTTCCGTCCCACTTGGTAATTGGAAAATGTGGTCTTACTCTTTCTTCCATGATTTTCCACTTAGTTTTTTCCCCTCATAGAACCCTTCATTGGAAGTAGCATGGGTATAATTAACCCGTGCCATTGGAATTCAAACAACACAAAATTGAAAAGGTCAACACATTGATCAATATCTGCATAACTATCATTTATTAGTGTCCAGTTAATAGAAGTTGATTGATATTTTGTGCACCACCACTCAAGTTGGTTAGCTAGAAGCACAATTTGTATAAATTTTCTTGGGTTGTTGAAAATCAATAACAATATCCTAAGCCAAGTAAATTCCCAGCACCACTTGAGGTCTCCTATATTTAGGAAAAAATGTGGCAACTAAGGTACTAACCCAAAATATCTCTCTTCTTATGGCTCATATTTTGGAACAAAACTCTCACCTGGGATAAGCTTCAAACTAGGGATTTCATGGACCCTCCATCTGCTTCCTTTGCCTCCTAAATCCAAATATAGCAACCATATCTTCATCAATTACATCTATACATCCTCCCTATGGCACAATATTGCAATTCTTTTCCACCAATCAAATTGTAACTCCAACAACATCACCTCTAATTTTATCTCATGGTAATCCTCACTATTTTCCAACCCCATCATCAACAAATCCTGGAATATCCTACCTAGCTTCCTCCTCTAGAATACCTAGAAAGAGAGGAATCGGAAAATTTTTGGAAATATATCCCCCCTTACAATGATCTATGGCATCTCACTCTAAGAAACATGTGGGAATCTATCCTCTCTCTCTTGGACAAACAAATATTAGGAATGTAATCCATTTGAATAACCAATTATTTTCTCCCTTGGGCACTCCTACCATATATCCTCACATACTCTATCTTTGCCCCCCCAATTTTACTTCAAGCCCTTCCACTTGGTCCCCCTCATATTGATATCATCAAACTCAATTTCGACGAGGCCTCAAAAGGAAATTTAAGACTTGCTTGTTATGGGGGAGTATTTCAGGAAACAATTTGTCAAATTATCCACAATAGTGTTGGATTCCTATGCAGTACTACAGATAATGTAGTCGAAATATGGGTGCACACACAAGATTTTCAAAGCACCATCAACAAGTGCTTCCACAAACTCATAATTGAGGGAGATTCAAAAACCATAATCAACATTTTTCTAAGAGTTAAATTTGGTTTTGATCCTTCCAAAACAATCAAAAACTAGAGATTGGAATAATGTGTTTCTGATATAGAAAATATATTGAATTAGATTATAGTCCCCCTCCTCTCTCATGTCCGCTAAGATGCCAACAAACTAACTAAACTTTTGGCCAACTATGGACTCACTCTTCAAAAATCTTGGGGTTGGGACCTCAATATACCAGACTCTCCTTGTTCTCCCTTTCATCCCCAAGCTATGGTAGACCTCTCCCCTCAAAGCCCCATTGGAAGCGAGACCATCAACCCGACTAATGCTATTTGGATCTTTGCAGATGGATCGTGAACATGCAGCCAATGCCTATGCTGATAGTAAAAACACTTCCCGTGATTAGCCATAAATAAAGGACATCAACCAACATGTTGTTAATGAAATCAAGAAAATGGTGGTCAACATGAAAAAAAATTCATAGTTGCAACAAAGGGTGGAATCACGAGTGTAGACCCCCCCCCTCTTATTTGACGTCACACCTACCCCCCCCCAAACAAGCCATCAATATTGGTTAACATACCACCACTGTCTGATATGCTAGATGAAACCATGAGTTAGATTTGCAAGTGCAAACGCCCCCAGATGACATTACACCCCCCCTCCCACAAGCCATCAATCTTGCTCAACATACCACCACCGTCTGATACACTAGATGGAACCATGAGTTGGATTTGTGAGCGCAGACCCACCCAAGATGACATCACACCCCCCCTACATGTTGTCGATCCCATTTAATTATCTATTTCCATCTGATTCACTACATGGAACTATGCACTGGATCCCTGAGTGCAAGTCCCCCCTAGTTGATGTCACTAGGGGAGGCCCCCTACTCTTCAATTTGGCCATAGATATTGATCAACCGATCATGGTCGTTGGTTTCAATCTAGTGATGGAGGCCAATTGTTACAAGAATCCATTGGTGCCCAAGAGCTTTGGGCAAGCTCGAGAAAGTGTTCATGGCCAAATAACTTGGATTGAATCCATCTTCACAGGCATTTCCTCCCACCTACAAGCTACAAAGCACCATAGGAACCCTAACTTAGACGACATGTGGGGGAACAATCTCACTGATAGGCATAAAGCTCATCAAGATCAAGGAATCAATCTGATAGAACTAGCTCTCAATATGACTCTTCCTTTTTATCAGTCAAATAATAAGCTCTCATTATATTACAACAATCAACCTAAGGGTTGCACTTTTAATCCTTCAAATGAATTAGTCAGAAACAATTTCCACAATATTATGAGTTTGCACCTAAATCTCTTTTGGTTTCTCATTGGACAAACCATAGAATAATACTTTTGGACAATGTAACCTTTAACCTATTTAATATAAAGTGTCTAACTAAAAAAACAAGAATTCGTGGTCCCACTTAAAATGATAAGGTCTTACCTTGAACTTAATTATTCCAAGGAAATTCCTAGTCCCACTTGAAATGTATAAAGTCTTATGCTGACATTAATTAATTAATTGGTTTAGTGCATGCTTTCATTATTAGTGAGGTTTGGGAATGTGACATCTCTCTTTATCCATCATTTTGGCATTCTTATTTAGATAGTAAGTAGGATAGTTCCTACCTGTCAATCGTCCCCTACCCCTATCTATTCAAGCATGGTGATGGGCTCTTTTTGGTTTTCCTCATGCCACCAAAGAAATAATGGTTCACTAGGTGTTGAATTCCATTCACCCAAGTGGATTTGTAAGCTAAATGCACAAGTCATACATGCCTAGAGTTACATTATGCCTTTATCTTTATGACAATTTGGATTTTCTAGAAAGGGATGATTAGATGATCAATAAATAGGAGGAGCTTGATAGGGAAGCCTCAGTTAGGGATACTCTTATGGGCCTACACTTCTTTTTTTCTTAGGTGGGGTAATAGCCACAACCTAAGTTGATATGATCCCTTTCTTTCAATAGGTCTATAACTATTACAAAAGGTGCTAGAGCGAAGTACACATAACATTATGATTAATATCAAGTGTTGCATCGACACAATGTTTTCCGAAAGGTGTGGTTGCATTTACAAAATATGAGTTTGGAGGAACAAACTATAAGATTAAAATATTGTTCTAGAAACCATACAACATTAAGAACCAGGTGGGGGAGAATGTTTTTGTGAAATTTATGCTACCCATAAGGTTCTATAAACCCAATTTATTATTATTATTAATTATACAAAAAAAATTTAAATCTTCAATTGAAAGTAATGAATAAAAACATAAATAACACCATTCACTATATAACAATTGCAGTGGAATACATTAGAAACCAATCACATAAATGTCACAAATGTTTTTGGAAAAAAAGTCCTTGGAAAAAATGCTAGTGTGAGAAAACTAGTTTTTAAATCGAGGGTTTTATTATTAATCTTTAGAAAATATGATATTGATAAATTACATAACCTGCTTACCACTCACTGGAAAATATTCGAAAAAATTATATTCACCATTGTTGATCAAATTGAACTAGGAAAACCCAATGACTTCCTCTCCGCAAATCACATTGCCTCTCTCGCAATTCACACAAACTCCCTAGCTATTCACACTGCTTCCTAGCTAACTCACACAACTTCCCAAAAAACTCACACTGCCTATGGAAAACTAACACTACCTCTAGAAACTCCTCTGGAAATTCACACTACCTCCAACAACTCACACTAGGTAATTTGGTAATTCACACTTCCTTTGGAAAATTCACATTGCCTCCATAAAATAACTTGGCCTTCTCTATAGATAATAAAATGGTCAACAAAACTCTCTCTGAAACTTAGAAGCTAGAAGTATTCTCAGATGAAGAATAAACCATACAAGAATTTACTCAATTACTGCGACTAAACTCTCCTCGTGTCTTATGAAAACGTCAACTCAAATGATTCGATGTGTCTCCAAAGTTGCCCATCAAATTCCCTTTATAATCTCTCTTTCACAATGAATGGTCATATTAGAAGTTAACTTGTCCCAATCGATGGATAATATCAACTTAGAATGTTTCTTGAAGCTTCTAGAGGTAAATTAATCATCCACTTTCCCTAAGTTTTAACTAAGGAAATATTTTAAAATCACTAATTGACTTAATTAAGATATTTTCCCTAGGTGAAACTTAGGAAAAATTACAAAGGTTTGGAGATAATTAATTCCTTCGCGTTCCTAGCCTTAATGACACATATCAAGGCTATAAAACCTATTTGAGATACAATATTTAACACTCCCCCTTAGCAAGGAAGGTGTTCTCCACAAACCCAACTTATCCCTGAAGAAAACAATCTTTCTTTTATTCAAGGCCTTTGTTAGAATGTCCACTACCTGTTGATCTATAGGAAAATACTGTAGTCAAAATGATCCATGTTGTACACAATCCCTGATGAAATGGTATTGTATAGTGATATGTTTCGACTGATTGTGGAATAATGGATTCTCAAATAGCTTGATGCAACTTTGATTATCACAGTGAGTGATGGTTGACTCTATCTTCTAACCAAACAGTGCCACTAGCAACTTATGAAGCCATATGGCCTCACATGTAGCCATTCTTGCTGCCATGTACTCTCTTTTGTAGAGCTTAATGTGATATACTTATGCTTCTACTATACCAAGAGATAACCCTTGATCCAATGTTGAAGCAACACCTTGAAGTGCTTTTCTGATCCACTGCATTACCTGCCTAGTCTGCAACCATGTAGTCCATCAAACTGGCACCATCACCTTGAGTATATTTGAACCCATAATCAACTATACCTCGTAAATATTTCAACACATGATTTCTATTTTCCAATGCATTCTTTTTGGTTCCACCATAAAATTACTAAGAATGTTTATTGCAAAGCAAATGTTCAGCCTTGTGATGACCATATACATAAGAGAGCCAATAAGCTATCTATAAAAGTTGGGGTCCACTGCCTCCTTCTTTGGTGCATCAATATTCCTCCAATTGGTTATCATGGGTGTATAGATGGGTCTATAGTCCAACATCTTGAATTTATTCAAGGTCTCCAAAGTATATCTCCCTTTGACCAAGGAAGATTTTCCCATCTATCTGCCACCCCTCGAGTCCTAGAAAATAATTCATTAACCTCAAATCCTTCATTTTGAACTTTTCCACTAAGTACTTCTTGTAGTTTTCTATGAGCTCTCATGACCCAATAAAAAATAGACCATCCACATACAAAATGAGAATGAGTGGTTCACCTCCAACCATAAGATAGTAGAGGTTCAACTCTATTGCACTCTTCACAAAGAATATCTATTTTAAGTAGCTTTCAACATGACCATACCATGCACTGGGAGATTGTTTGAGTTTGTATAGCACTCTCTTTAACCTGCATACATGGGTTTCCCTCCGATGCATCTCAAATCCATCTGGTTGTTCGATATACACCTCCTCTTCCATGACTCCATTCAAGAATGTCGTCTTGACATCCATCCGATGAATCTTCCCTCCCATCTGTGCTGCAAGTGATATCATGACCCTAATGTAAGTATACCTGGATATGGGAGAAAACGTCTCCTCATAATCTATTCCTGTCTGAGAGAAACCCTTGGCCATTGATCTAGTTTTGAATTTTTCAATGATTCCATCTGCAATGTGATTGATCTTAATGATCCAACGAGAACCAACCATTGTCCTATCCAATGGTCTATATACCACCTCACAAACATCATTTTGCATAATGGAGTTATACTCCTCCACCATAGCATTCTACCACAATTGGCGTTGTGCAACCTCATCATAGATAGAAGGTTCATTGTCAATGAGTTGACTCATCAATGCCTTGTAACCTAAATATCTCTCTAAAGGTCTCTTTTCCTTGGTGCTCGGTCTAATATTTCCTACAAACTTCTATGCACCTCTCAATGTCTAAAGCACCTCACAGTTCCTCCTTCCAACTCAAGTTGGTGGAGATTCAAGATGCTCATCATGCTCCTGCTCCTTGCTTTGCAAACTCTCCTCTGCAGCTATACCTATACTAGTCACTATACTTGTACTTGTTCCCTACACCCGAGATTGTTTTTCAACCATGGGAGATTTTTTTTGCTACTTTGATTAATTGCTAACAACTCACGATTTCTCCTGAAGGTTTTCTCCTAGTGAAACTTAATGTCCCATCTCACGATGATCTTTTGACTCCCTGGAATATAGATCATGTACACCTTGGATGTTTTATTGTAACCAATGAAATATTCCTTCTCTGTAGTTGAATCCAACTTGGTGCGCTTCTTAGTTGGAACATGAACATATATAATACTACCAAAATTCTTGAAATGATTGACTTTTTTCTTCTTCCCTGTAAATTCCTTGGGTGTCATTTTCCCAACACCTTATGTGGGACCCTATTCTGAATGTAAACATATGTGCTACATGCTTCTACTCAAAGATATCTAGGAATATCTTGAATATATAACATGACCCTTGCTGCTCAACCTATGGTTTTGTTCTTGGGTTCTACAATCCGTTCTGTTGTCGGTTGTATGGAGATGTCCACTCTCTCTTGATTCCCTCCTTGGCACAAAACTCCTTTAAGGATTTATCGATGTACTCACCCCTATTATCTATTTGAAGTACATTTATCTTTTATCCCACCGAGTTCTCCACAAGAGGCTTAAACTCTTGGAAGCGACTGAAGACTTCATCTCTTGTCTTAAAGAATTATATCGAGGTCTTCTTAGAGAAATCATCAATGAAGGTCATGAAATATTCATAACCCTTGAGAGAATTTGTGGACAATGAACTAGAAATATCAAAATGTATCAACTGTAAAACACCCTTGGTTCTACTATCACTCCTTGGAAATTATGCTTTTGACAAATTCCCAAGTACGCACCTTGAACATACTTCATCATGTTTTGTAATCATTTCTAGAATAATTGCCATGGTCTCTGTGGTGAAGTAAAATTATAAGTGAGGACACGAAGGAATTCCTCTAGCCCAATAATGGGTCTAGCCACAACAGATACATTCTATGGAAGATTTCCTTAGATTAGAATCAATCAAGAGGGCCTACCTCTTGGTCACTTGTTCTGCTTGATTATGTCCTTGGTTTCTCGCTCCAGCAATATCTCACTTCCTTCTTTAAGTTCCTAAAACAAGTAAACAACAACATCACACAAACATAATAATAGACAAATTTCAATTCAACCTACTTAATGAGTCAAGAAGCATCAAGACATGAATATGTAATTGTTAGAAAATTATATATTACAGAGCAATGGAACACATAAAATATTGTAGAAATATAAACACATAAAACTCATAAAACAAGAGAGACACATATATATGTGGTTCACCCAGTTTGGGCTATGTCCACTTAGAAACAACCAGTCCTTCGATTTATATTATCCAATAACTTGAAGAGATACAACCTACAACATATCCGCTGAAATTCCATCTTCGCTCTCAATCTCCTCTCTCTTCCTCACTCAAAATATAGATCTACATAGACACAATACAATTCCCTCATATATAGCAACGGGTTTCCTTCTAGGGCAAAAAACCCTAAATTAAACATAACTTCTACCATCAGATCTCTGCCTAATGAACAGCCCAGATTGAGCCACCCCCCCTGGACCCCCCCTGTAGCGAATATTTTACAGGTGGCATTTCGAACCAGGGTCCAATGCAATGATACCTTTGAATACAGAAGATAATCAGGCTCCACACCCAACAATCTCCCACTTGGAGACTGATTATAGCAACTCCACCACTACTTCATTTTGTTGGAAATAATACTGAGAGCGAGGGGGGTGAATCAGTATTATCAAATAAAACACTTTTTCATTTTCATACTCAGATTCATATACACTACTTCAGTGAATGGAACATGCGTGTACACGCAACTGTGTCTAATGCAACTAGCGTATATCCAGTAAACTTATGATTCAGTTAATCCATTAAATGTTGATCTTTAGTTAATGCATCGGAACTTTTATTAAACATATGAAAAGTAAACAGGTGTAGTAAAATAGAATAGATCATCACACACAAGAAGCACACATGAACACCATGATGTAAGGTGGAAACCCAATGTGGGTGAAAACCACCTGCTGCAAGTCGTCTCTATCTTCTTTTAATAAGAAAATTCTTTTTACAATATTTCTGTACTGGTGCAGTCTTATACCAGTACACAGGCTTCCACCTATAGAAGGCTACAACCTTCTCTCGTTCTCCAGCTTCTCCTAGAAGGGAGTTGCAACCCCCTTAGCTCTTGTACTAGCCGATCCTTTTACTAGTACATAGGTGCCGACCTACAAAAAGCTACAACCTTCTCTTTCTTCCTCCAGGTACCACGTTTCATAAATTTTCAAATTGGATACTCATGGAACACATCATCATAATTTGAAGACCACGTTTCATCCAATTTTCATACTGGACCCATCAATATCATACTAGCATCATCAATCTTTGAATCACCCAATACTAAATCACTGAAACCTAGTCAACAAACTGCAATCACCAGAACAGAGAACTCTGCAACAATGTTCAGATCTAACTGAATCATCGAAAATCATGTATCAAAGTGCATACACTACTTGGAAGAGCCAAACCAACGTGTATACGCAACTTCACCAAAGCGAACCAACATATATGTCATTAATTACTTACTTATAACTTCGCTGCACTTCTTGACTCCATACAAACCCAGATCATTACATATACAAGGATAATACGTATGTTAGCAACCAGATATAGTCCATCATATCACATAAAGATAAGTCATTATGATCCTGATCCATTATAGATTTCATCCATCAACACTGAAGCTAAACACAATTAACCAAACTGAATATGCAGAATACTGACACCAGTAAATAGTCACCAGAACTCAGACTTTGCATCAACTACCAGAACCATCTGTAACTTCAAATATCATAGTGTATATGGTATACGCTACTTAGATGTATATAACCTGCGTATGTACGCGCTTTTATCAAAGTCAACCAGCGTATACATCTGTAAATATTCATTCATGAGTTGCAGCTATTTCAAACTTAATTTATACCCAGATTAGAACATTACATGTGTCAGTATAGAGATCTAGAATAAGAATAATCAAACCATATAGAGATGATTCATTCCAAACCATTTGATCCCGATATAGCCTTAGATCTTGTTCTCCATCAACCGGTGAGATTCCTCCTTAGCTCAGATCAAGCAAAGCATCAGGAACCCATAACCTGCATACTGGATCTCATACTTCATCAAATATTCAAGACTTTCTCAATGCCTTTGCCTAATGATCTTCTCCTCCTTTTATAGTCTTAGGCCTTACTCAATACCATGATCCAAAACCATAGAGAATCAATACCATGGACCCAATACCTGGGTTCAACACATCGAATGAGATACCATGGTCCAAAACCATAGGTTCAAATACCAAGGACTAAGTACCATGGACCAAAACCCAATGTACGCGCCTTCCCTTGCATGAAAGTGTGTGTATACGTATACACACCTTTTGGTCGGATAACCTGCGTGTATACGTGGATTTATCAAAGGGAACCTGCGTATATCTTCATTCTGTGAGCCTTAACTGTGATCTGTCATCTTAGTAAGTTGCCATCAAGGACAACACCTATTTCATAATGCCAAAAATCTCCCCCTTTGGACTTGATGGCAAAGCTAACATGCCATACTAAGAACTATCATTTTAATGATTTTCCATTTGTAAATTACATCTGAACTTGATTCCTTTGAGCTGCCCTACATCCCATGTATTCTGTCACATATGATATCTCTTTTGTAGATTCATCTAGTTATATATAAGTGAGTTGTTCTGCTACAAGAGGGTTGCCATCAAGTACAACACATGCATCATAATTCCAACACATTTTTTGGACAATGGCTCCACTTTGGACCTGGTTGTTTCTCATCTTCTTCATCATACTTGAAGACCAATTGAAACTAAGTAGATTCTCAGTTTCTACCTGGTTACAAATTTTGTTAACATATCTGCAGGATTCCGGCTGGTGTGTATCTTTTCCAACTTCAATTGTCCATCTTCCAATGCTGACCGTATGAAATGGTACTTGAGCCATATATGTTTTGTCTTGGAATGAAATGCAGAGTTTTTTGCAAGATGTATGGCACTCTGTCTATCACTTTATAACTTTCCCAACTCCTTCTTCTTACCCAATTCATCCAGAAACCTTTGTAACCAAATCATTTCTTTACTAGCCTCTGCAGCAGCAACATACTCTGCTTCTGTTGTTAAGAGTGCAACAACACCTTGCAATTTTGAGACCCAACTGACAGTTGTTCCACCTATAGTAAACACATACCCTGTTGTGCTCCTCCTATTATCTCTATCTCCCGCCATACCTGCATCATCATATCCTTGTAGAGCAATGTTTGAACCACCAAAGAATAATGCTTGATTTGTGGTACCTGTCAAATACCTGAGAATCCACTTCACTGCCATCCAATGTTCTTTTCCTAGATTGTTTATGTACCTGCTTACAACTCCCACTACATGTGCAATATCAGGCCTTGTGCATACCATTGCATACATTAAGCTTCCAACTGTTGATGCATATGGAACTTTAGACATATGAGCTATTTCTTCCTGAGTCTTGGGACACTCCTCCTTACTTAATTTGAAATGGCTAGCCAAAGGTATACTAATTGGTTTTTCATTCTGCATATTAAACCTTTTCAACACCTTTTCTATGTACTCTCTTTGAGACAATGTTAATTTGCGATTCTTCCTATCTCTAGTTATTCTCATACCAAGGATTTGTTTTGCAACACCCAAATCCTTCATTGCAAATGAGTTTTCCAATTTTCTTTTGAGCACATTTATTTCCTACATGTTAGAACTTGCAACAAGCATGTCATCAACATACAATAACAATATAATATAGCTGCCATCATTTTTCCTTTTGAGATAAACACAATGATCAAAGTGACATCTAGTATAACCTTGTTCAAACATAAACCTATCAAATTTTAGATACCATTGCCTTGGAGCCTGTATTAAGCCACGCAAACTCTTCTTCAACCTGCGCACTAGTTTCTCCTTCCTTTTTACCTCATATCCTTGTGGCTGCTGCATATATATCTCTTCCTCCAAATCCCCATGGAGAAAGGTTGTCTTTACATCTAACTGCTCAAGATGAAAATCTTCAACTGCTACTAGAATTAAAATAGTTTTGATTGAATTCATTTTAACAGAAGGAGAAAATATCTCATCAAAATCTATACCCTTTTTCTGTGCAAACCCTTTCACCACAAGTCTAGCTTTATACCTTTTTCTACCTCCATCTTCTTCCTTCAACTTGTAAACCCATTTATTATGCAATGTTGTTTTACCTGCAGGCAACCTGACTAAGTCCCAAGTCTGGTTATGTGCTAAGGAGTCCATCTCTTCTTTCATGGCTTGCTCCCACTTCTTCCTAGTTTCTACCTATACTGCTTCTTCATAACATTCTGGTTCACCACAATCAGTCAACAATACATAATATAATGAAGGAGAGTATCGCTCAGGGGGTCTACTTATCCTGGTAGATCTTCTAACACCACCTTCAGGTGTTTGAGGTGCTTGTTGCTGTTGTGGTTATTGTTTTGGATGTTGATCATTATGATTTTCAGGCACCATCACTTTTTCTGTGATTTCGTCAAGCCCTGTGTATTCTTTGTTTTCTTTTTCCTGTTTCTTTTCCTGCAACTGATCCTTACACAAAACCTTTTCATTGAATATGAAATCTATGCTCCTAATTATTTTGTGTTTTTCATAATCATAAAAGCGATAACCAAAATCATTAACACCATATCCAATAAAGGTACATTTCTTTGATTTTGCCTCAAGCTTTGTTCTATTTTCTTTATTAATGTGGACAGAGGCTTCACAACCAAAAGTCTTTAAAAAATAGTAGTTTACCTTTTTACCTGTCCATGCCTCCTCTGGAATACCACCATCCAAGGAACTTGAAGGCCCTTTGTTTATTAGATAAATAGCAGTATCTACAACATTTTCCCAAAATTGTAAAGGTAATCCTGCATGCAATCTCATGCACCTTGCACGCTCCATGATTGTCTTGTTCATCCTTTCTGACACACCATTTTCTTATGGTGTTCCTGGAACTGTCTTCTCTCTATGAATTCCATTTTCAGAATAGTACCTATCAAACTCTTTGATGCAATATTCACCTCCATTGTCTGATCTGAGACACTTAAACCTTTTTCCTGTCTCATTTTCAACCAAAGCTTTCCATTTCTTGAAAGTATCAAATACATCATATTTATTTCGAATACAATAAATCCAGGTTTTTCTGGTTGCATCATCAATAAAAGTAACATAATAAAAAGAACCACCAAGAGATGATACCGAGCAGGTCCCCATACATCTCTATGCACAAGCTCTAATTTTTCACTCTTCTTTTCTTTCCCAACTCTGAGGAATCTGACTCTCTTATGTTTTCCATAAACACAATTCTCATAGAATTTTAAATCAACATGCTTCAAACCTGGAAAAAAATTTCTTGAGTGAAGAATCTTCATCCCCTTCTCACTCATGTGCTCGAGCCTACGATTTCACAATGCCATATCTTCTCCTGTAGAGGTTAAAGCATTAACAGAATTAGAAATACCATTGCATGAATACAATGTACCAACCTTTTCTCCTTTTGCTATTACCAGGGATCCTTTTGTGACCTTCCAAGTTTTATCTGTAAAAGTAGTCACACAGCCTTCACCTCCCAACTGCCCTATTGAAATCATATTTTTCTTTAGATCTAGGACATGCCTTACCTCCTTTAATAGCCATTGATTTCCATTCTACTATTTTATGAAAACTGTACCCATTCCAACGATTTTACAAGGTTTATCATCACCCAATTGAACCTATCCAAAATCTCCTTGAACATAATCATGAAAATGTTTCCTATTAGGTGTGGCATGGAATGAGGCCCCTAAATCTACCACCCAGTCATCAATAATATTTTGTAAAGAAAGAATCAAAGCATCTTGAAACACATCACCTGTCACATTCGCTTCATGATTTTTTTCTTATTGCGTGTCTCCTTATCTTCCCTTTCGAGACTTGCAGTCTTTCTTCAGGTGTCCTTCCTTCCCGCATTTCCAGCACACTATCCCCGATCTGAACTTGGATCTGCCTTTTCTTGACTTACTACGATATCCTGGACTCTTTCCTCTTTCCATTTTTCTTCCCCTAGTCTCTACAGTCAAAGCATTACCTGATATCTCACCAAAGATTTTCCGTCATATTTACTCATGAAGGATTGCACCGACAACATCATCAAACTTTAAAGTTCTAGATCCAAAGACAGAGTTACTAATGGCCATAACTAAACCATTCCAACTTTCTGGCAATGAACACAGAAATAATAGAGCCCTAACTTCATCATCAAAAGTTACCCCTACAGAACTTAACTAACTGGTAACTATATTAAATTCATTTAAATGATCAGCAACAGATCCACCTTCTGACATCTTCATATTAAATAAACGCTTCATAAGAAATACCTTATTTGAGGCCAAGGGTTTTTCATATAGTTTGGCCAATGTCGACATTAAACCCTTTGTTGTCATTTCCTTTGAAATATTAAATGCTACCAACGATGCTAGCCACAACTGTATTGTTCCAAGTGCCTTTCTATCGAGAATGTCCCATTCTGTGTCTAACATACTTACCAGCTTCTTTGTCTTTCTGCTCAATGGTTGGTACTTATCTCTCTGATACAGATAATCTTCCATCTGCATCTTCCACAGCTGGTAGTTTTGGTCGTTGAATTTTTCAACCCTAAATCTACCATCTTCCGCCATTTCTCCCACTAGAACCAGGAACCCTTCTCTCCTGCAAGTTTTTCAGCCAAATAGACCTTCAGCTCTAATACCAATTGTTAGAAAAATTATATATTACAGAGAAATGGAACACATAAAATATGGCAGAAATATAAACACAGAAAATGCATAAAACAAGAGAGACACATATATACGTGGTTCACCCAGTTTAGGCTACGTCCATGGAGAAACAGCCAGTCCTTTGATTTATATTATCCAGCAACCTGAAGAGATACAACCTACAACATATCCGTTGTAATTCCCTCTTCGCTCTCAATCTCCTCTCTCTTCCTCACTTAGAATATATATCTACATAGACACAATACAATTCCCTCACATATAGCGAGGGGTTGCCTTCTAGGGAATAAAACGCTAAATTAAACATAACTTCTACCGTCAGATCTCCGCCTAATGAACGGGCCAGACTGACTACGAAATAACAACATTTTACAAGGCAATTTTACATCTATTCTTAGCTTCGAGGGTGCTGCCCCCGATCCCCCCGCTAGGGGGGGCTCCCAAAAGGTCGTAGCCGCCCCCCCAGACCCCCCTTGAAGTGAATATTTTACGAACTGGGGTCCAATGCAGCGATATCTTTGAATACAGAAGATAATCAAGCTCCACACCCAACAGTAATATTACAAAACATGTAGGAAATCAATCGATAGTTGCATATATTAATATCAAAGAGAGATTACAACCATTCGTCTTGACGTTGTAGTCTTCCTCTGACAAGACCAGGTTCCCACACACTTCTGCTAGCATTCCATGATGGCTTTAAACAAAAATAGTTTAAAGGCTCTTCCCTTTGAGCTTTACTCCAAACCAAACACACTTCTCCCTCACACAACTAGATGGCTACAACTAGTAATATCTTGCTTGTCTAATCAAAATAGTATACTCACACTTAGCGAATACTCTAACTAACTTGTGCTTGGGAAGAAGGGAGGTTTATATAAGAAATATGGATGGGGGATGGATCCTCTTCTCATGGGAGAAGGACTTATCCCTTGAGGTATTTCCATCATTATAGGGGAAAGGAGCCCAAACTATCATCCTCGACCCCATCCGGTCAAACCATTTACCAGACTTCCGTTACGGAGCTTCTAGAGATGGAAGTTTCATCCCTAATTTAAAAAACTTTCCATAACAGGAATGACAGATTGGAACATAGCTCTGTCACACCGATCAGCATGGAGAATAGTGCTAATATCTGCACATCGGCACGGGGGAGACAAAATCCATTAGCACTTGTCTTGTAAATTGGGAAAAATAGAAGTTTCATGGGAAATGGTGCAAAAGGGAAATGATCTGCTCATGAAGAGGGACATAATGGGAGTTTCTTCATGAGGGAAAAGTGTTGGAGAGGTAAATCCCCTCTACGGATAGAGGCGATCCCTACTAGCCCAGCAGGGGTCTAGCAACAATCACACAATGTTGCTACGCATGTTCCTAATTACAATTAAACAAGAGGTAAAGAGCACCTACTTGGATTCCTGCGCTGTCATTTGACGAAGAGATGTTGCCTTCGCTCCTTCGCTTCAGCTGGTCACGACCCTCCGCGATCTCCGCGAATAGATACCTGCACACACGAAGAGGAAACAAACGCAAGCGTGAAATCTAGTAAAAGCAACCATACATCAGTCAGAAAAGATGTAATTCACATTTAACCATTGCATAGACAAATGAGAATGGAACAATAATAGCAGTCATCTATTATTAATCAGAATAGAGAAGAGTACAACCAAATGTTCTGACGTCGGTAACCTTCTCAAGAGGGGCCAGTCAGCATGTATCTCAAGCATTCACCTTTGAGGATGATTCTCCCAAGACAAACAATTCTCTCTCTCACACAAATAGCACAAAACAACCTTCCCTAAGCAATCAATCACTTCCACACCTAGCACACCAAACCTATAGCAGCAATCTGAGTACTACAAGCTCTGTACAATCCAAGCTATTCCAAGCTAAGTCTAACTAGCTGCTCATGGTAATGGTGAGAGTTTATATAGGAGAAGGAGTCTCCTAAAAAGGGGGAAGGGTGAGCTTATCTTCAAGGGAAGTGGTTGGAAAGGGTCGAACAGACATGCCATAGAAGGGATTCGACATTCACAAAGCTAACAACCAAGCCTGGAGTGATCTGGAAGGCTGGTTGTTTGAACGAATTCGCCCAAACTGGATCAGCGCGGATTATAAGGAAACTGTCGCGCTGTCGTCGCGTCTCAATAACTGGGACAGTCATGTCAGCGCAGAAGCACACGGAAAAGACGCGCTGTGGGTCATCGCGGAAAAGTGATGTTCTTCCGCGCTGGCAGCGCACAGAATACACTACAGGGCGCCTGTCATCACGGTTATTTTAGGAACAGACGCGCTGATGAACAAAACTTTGGAAAAATGGGTTTTTAAGCCAGTTCAGGGAGCAAGAACTTGGTGATTGTGAATTCTGGGCACAGCAGGGTGACTGACAGGAAGGCAGTGACAAATTACTGTGTAACAAAAAGCATGTGAGGTTCACTGTAAAGGTCCTCCAGGATCAGGGAATAGGGAGTACATGGATAGTGACAAAAAATTTTGTAACAGATGCCCCCTAAAGCGTGAACGCTGAGTTGGAGCGAGGGATGAAATGCTTTATAAATCAGTGCGAGGAATCGGTCTGCTATCGAAAAACCTGCACGCAAGTACAGATACATATACATAAACTGAGATCTCTATCAAATGATACATGAATCATGGCATGGACGCAGCCATCCAGAGAATGATCATGTAAATGGATCCAAGCATGGGCGTAGCCATCCGTCAAAGAGGATCATAATGAAACCAAGGTATGGTTGCAGCCATCCAATAATGAGAAGGATCACATATGATAACTCATGGTCTAGTCGCAGCCAGTGATATGAAAGAGAAATGAATATCATCATAACCATGTCACACCACTTCGCAACCTAGACTTTTTGTAATATAAGTTCAGGGTCTTGCGCTCCAACACAACCCGATCAAAGTACAGATTCCAACATGCGAATAGATGTGTTCATGTCGAACATGCTAGAAAGTCGCTTGATTACCAGTCAATGATGTAAACTATTAACAATTACAAGAGAAACCACTAATAATGACAATGGCCCTCAAGGTACTATCAACACAATTCACGGAATGTGAATACAAGAACTGAAGTCGAACACCCGTGAAATCACTCGATCGAAAGCCAATGATGTGAACTTGTCATCGAGTGTGAAGAACTTGCTATTAAGGCATGCAATCTCTAAGGTACTGGAAGGGGGTCTCTCAATAAACTTCCCAAATAATGAGTTGATGTCGATGGAAAGTGACTACGTGGAAGGAGGGCCATAATGTATCCCACATCATCAATGCGAGATGAGAGGATGCAAAATGATTTTGGATGATACAAAGAAACATAGTAAGTATAACTGCAGAAGGACAACTCTTGAACATATCGACGACACAACTGGAAGTTTGGTAGCTTTTGGATCCATGGGATCAGTGGTCATGGTGACATAGCAGAGATCAGATGGGAGGAAAAAATGAACGGCCCAAACCTAGGAAGGTCAACAATGTAAAGGAGGATGTCCCAACCCAACACAAAGCAAAGAGTGTCATGTTCAAGAGTGAGTTGCTGACATGATTCGATAGATTTCCAAATTTTTCTCCCACCATTTCTGGCAAGTACCCCAATTATTTCTTATCGCAAGTTCATCCTTCTGAGGAATCCGACCTAGTAAGTTTAAGGAGCCCTAGGAAGGAGAAGCTCGTGTTCGTCATGGTGACGAATCTGATGTCGTTTAATAGTTTAAAGAGTCCGACAAAGGTGTAACTCGGTATGTTTTTCATGTTTAGAGAGTTTGAAAAATACATGTAAAAGAAAACTCCACATGGTCACTTTTCATACATTTGTGTCTCTTGAGCCCGAAAAGGTAGAAAACCATACTTGAGATAACCGCTTGACAATTTCAATCAAGGAATACCTATTTCGTAAATAGTGCCTCCCAGCCTGAAAAAGGGCTAAACTTATACTGGGTGCATGACGTTTCACATCCATTAACGAGTTCGAAATGACAAGGGCTCGACCATCTATTCGTTTTTAAAGGGTCGAAAAAGAGCTAAAAGCGAACCCCCCATCTTTATTCTCTTTGACGAGTCAAAAAGGGAAAAATACTCGGCGATCTTTTCATGAGTTTTAATGAGTCGAGAAAAGAGCCTAAATATGACTCATCGCCATCGTCGAACGTCCATCACTTGTTGTTGCACAAGCAAGGCAAAGTGTATTATCGAGTCCTTGAGGCAAAACATGTCAAAAATATTTACAAAACCTAATAATTTCATGAAAGAATGAATAAATAGGGGCAAAGTAAATATATTTTTACCACTTACCTTTTTACCTTTGCAGTGAAAACTTTTACCCACTTTTGCCCTAGTTTTTTTGAAGCGGATTGTGGGAGATCCGGGAGGCCAATCGACGAGTCGTCAGTTCCAAGTAACAATTGAAGCCTTGAGCTCCATTTTCATGCTATTCATTTATTCTTTTAACCATTTTTTTTAGATTTTTAGGGAGATTTTTGAGAAAAATTTTCGCCCTCGATAGGTGCAATTTCTTGGCACGGGATCGCACCGGCCGAGGGTTATTTGCATGACCATCCACACCGACCGGTGTGAATGTTTATAAAACAGGTGCACCGGCACCGTGGATAGGGAAAAAATAAATTTTCTCAAGAACTGACCGTTAAAATTTGATTTTTATGTACCAAAATTGATGATTGACTCAAATAAATGGCTTTTGTAGGAGAGAAATCGCCGAAAATGATGGATTGGAAGGAAAGAGAACAAAAAGATGTGGACACCCAGGCAATGAATGATCCAAATTTCCTGGAGGCTTTGAGGGCTTGGGGGCTCCTCAAATTTTTCTTGACTCTAGGTATGCGGGCCCAACCCGAATTGCTTCAGTATTTGATAAGACTTTGGGACATCAATCATGAGATTTTTGTCATTGGGGACCAAGAGCTGGAGTTGATAACTTCAGACATTTACTTCATCATTGGGTTGTCTCGCAGAGGTGATCCAGTGAATTTGTATGGATCACGTCCGGTCGGAGCAAGCATATCTTCCCTGCTACCCACGCATTGCCCTAAGGCCTTAAAATCCAAAAGCGACAAGATTGAGATTTCCAGTGTACGGGTGATCTAGGTGGCTCCAGAGAGACACAAAAGACAAATATTGCTCAAAAATCAAAATGTTGGATTGTGCTCAAACCAGGACCAGATCAAAGACCTCGTTGTCCTAATCATGGAGGTGCAAAAAGTTCGTCAAACTGAGCCCGTATATGAAAGATAGAGCTCTTCAAAGTCTGACATGACAGGGGAAAAGTGGGGCCCACAGTATGCCACTTGGCATCCCAGTGAGCAGGTGGGACCCACATGGCAGCCCATCAGCCATTTACACTTGGAATTCTCTCATTTGTCTCCTAAAACTGGCATAAGAGACAAAAATCATGGGAAATGGTTAAATAAATAACCATATAACAAAATGTTGTTTAATATATAGTTATTAATAACTATATAAAAACAAATCGCAATTGCCCCTTTTTACCAAAGAAAATCCATATATATATATATATATATATATATATATATATATGTTAAGGCCGACGGCCATAACCCGCTGAACCCTTTAAAATCGCAAGCGCAACCATATATATGTGTGTGTGTGTGTGTGTTGTTTTAAAACAATGAATTGAGGGGCAGGCACGGGCCATCGGTGGTGGACCCAACCCAAACCCCAACGGCCCAACCATAATATATATCGCTGATATATATATATAGATATATGCGCAACCTCCATGTGTCATGTCGATTAATATTCCAATTGCCCTACTGATCACCGATGAAAACGCTGTGCCGACCGCCAATGAATGTGATCACCGATATGATATCAGCGAAACCCTATATCGGTTGCCGATATATGCGCCAGCGCCCCTTGCAACTGCCAATCGCCGATTTTTTGCGCCAACAGTGCACTGGTAAGGTAATAATGTGGGGTTTAAGGCATTTTTGGTTAATAAAAGGTTTATATATGTGAGAGGTGGGATTTGATCCCCCGACCTCTCTTTAACCATTTGTTGCTTTTCACCAGCATGCCAACCACCTGACATTGGAGAATCTGCCGATGAATTCTACTTAAATAGTCATTTTTGCCTTTGCACACAGTTCGAGGAGGAGAGGGACTGTAGGCATGGATTTCGAGGCAAAATGCAGGCACAAAATTCAAGGCAGTGGATTAATTAATATTTTAATGCAAGAACCATGAATTTTGCAGGAGGGCAGAATTTTCACTTTGTCAGAAATTGACAAGTTTTATATGGTTTTTACACCTCTCATTGCCACGAACACAATGGTGTTGTTCGTTTCTTCATCAGAAGTCTATATTTTCTTGTAAGTTCTAGAATGCACATGGAACCATGAATTCAGCGAAAACAGGGAGTAGAACCATGAGCCATGAAAGTTTCCCGAGGTAAAATTTTGACATTTCAGAATATAGTCAAGTTTATACTTGTTTTTCATGGTTTTCCACAGGGATCGCAATGGCAAGATCAGATTCACCATCTGAGTTGCAGATTTCCAATCCATCCATGGAATAGAATATTTGAGGAATCTTAGGGGAATCTAAAAGATTCCTTGAGCCCAGAATTATCAACTTCTCAGAATTTGGATTTTGGACAGTCAATTCAGCACTACTCATTGCCACAAATCTGATGGTGGCTTCAGATTTCTTATTCTATCATTTCTTCTTCTAGTCACTTTTCTAAGTGCCAATGCAGATGTCCACATTCTTGTGCAAGTAGCCATCCTCATGAGATAGATGCCTTGAGAGCAATGGTCTAAGCAACTTCAGCAATGTGACATCCACTTCTTCAGATGGCCCTTGGTTGTGAGGTATATGATGTGTTCATGTACTTCTTCTTTTTGCATTATGTTGTACAGATACTTGATTGATGTTGATGCAGGATCTTCTTTATTACATGTTGTCATGATTCCTTGCTTGATTTCATGCCGAATATTTTATGTGATTTCATAACTCTTTATGTTATGCTTTGAGATCCCTTTTTGTATGTTGCTGGGATACTCTTGTTGTCATCATGCCGCGGAGACGTAGTCCCTCCTGGATGAACTCCGTTATCAACGGCTTTTTGTCTCATGTGCTAATGATTGTTATGTTCCTCTTCTTTACAGTATGCAGATGTATTCATTAATGTTCTTTTAAAAGAAATTTTAACACATCATGAAAGTAAAAGGTCTTGGAAGGGTCCTTCTTCACACCGGACCTGGATCAACGGGATTTGACACTGAGGGTCCTTATGTTGACCATCAACATAGTGGTGGGGTCCCAGGTGGAACATGATACTAATCAGTCAAAGTTACTTTACGCTATAGACTGCATAGCTCCCACGATCTTCAACTGGGCAGAGGCCATGAAGATGAATATCAAGTGCTAGTTGTCCAAGTTGAAGGCGGGAAATATGAAGCAATTTGGCTTCGAATCAGTACTTATGACCTTTTTCCTGGAACGAGTGCCACTGTTCCACTATCAGTTGATTGAGGTTGATCCTCCTACGCCACGTGATCCGCGGATGGCTTGCTGGAGTCGTTTGATGCTCAAGATCACTGGGGGTCAGTAGATGTCCTATCAACCAACATTCATTTTGTGGTTACGAAGAAGAAAATCGTTGTGGAGGACTGGTCGCACAATGGCAATGATTTCCATGGAGACCCGAATATGCCCTTGCCAGATGGGGAGGACTTCGATGACGAAGGTAAAAAACGAAACCAAATTTTGATTTTGATTTTTTTTAATTGTTTTTAGTATATGCATGCTTATAACATTTCTCTTGTGTATGCAGATGTTGGACCAGAGTGGCTAGCCGGGATGTCCCCGATAGCCAGGTGCTATCCCTGTCCTATTGATGTTGTCGCCCCTTATCAGGAAGGGAGCGATAATGAGGAGGAGATTGCGAGGAACCTCAAGGGGTTGACTCATGGTATCCCAGAGTATGCTTGGATAGGAGACATGCCTCGGCGGTACCAGAGGCACACAGTGGGAGTCTCATATCGGATCCGTCGATTGCTGAGTCATGTAGTACAAGTTGTCTCATGTTATCATGACCACCATGCCGAGTAGTTCCTAGGTCCAGTACTTACATATTTTTTGAGGCTTGTGTGCCACGGATGTACGAGGCCTGCGAGCCACCGATGTTATTGTGGACATACATATTATTTTTTGGGGTTTTGATGTATCAAACATTCTCACATATGTATATATGTTATATTTTCCTATCTATTATGGTACAAATGGTTTGTCTTATCTTTTACATGTTTCGCAAATTTCTATCCAACACGTAATTAGCTAATGCATCTGTTAATGTATTCATTCGTCTAGGAATATGATGATATGTGATATAATCAAAATGTCTTTCTAACAGATGGATACGGAGATACATTCATAATATTTGAGGGTTCCTGACAGAATAATTCTCGTTGAGTTGAAGGATGACAAGCTGTGAATCTAGGTTGATAACCAATTCTCTGATGCCCAAAGCGATGGCTTTTGATAACATTTCGATGACCGCACTGTATTTAGCAATGTTGTTGGTTGTATGACCTAGGAAGATACCTTGAATATTAATCAACTCACCATTAGGGTTGTAGATAGCCCATGCCACAAATGATAGGTTTCGGATACTTTGGCAAGCACCATCAGCGAAACTGACATGAGGAGCTACAGACATCTGCAAAGCACGAAAAGCATAGTAAACAATAAATTTGTTTGAAAACTTCCACACAAAACAACATTGTACAAAAATGAATCACACACTAATGTACATAAGTAACCATGCAAGATGACCTAAGCATAGTAATTTTTGAGGTAAAGCCCGTTTCGGGGCTTATCGAGAGGATTTCCTTCATAATCAATAAGCTCATAGGCTCCTTTATGGAAAACACATTTTACAATATAGGGCTCGTGCCACATAGGTTCGAACTTGCCTACCCCCAGCTTATCATTAGCTTGGTCGTATAGCAGGACCAAATCACCCTCAGAGAAAGTGCGAGGGGAGACCGACTGGTCGAAATGGGATTTGACCCATTTCTTTTGTGCTTCAATGACCAAGGCAGCGAGACGGCGAGTCTCGTCCAGTCATTCCAAATATAAGAGGCGTTCCTCTTGAGGTGATGTTTCAAGGAGGAGTTCAACAACTAACTTAAGTGAAGGTATCTCACATTCGATCAACAATGTTGCTTCCAGACCATAGACCAGCTAGAATGGTGTGAAACTAGTGGCGTCTTTGGTTGTAGTTCAGTAGGCTCACAGAGCTAAAAAAGCATGAGATGCCAATTTAACTTGTGCATCCCAATAGTACGCTAAAGCATGGTGACCAAAACTTTGTTCACGACTTCAACTTAGCCGTTGGCCTGAGGGTAATATGGGGTCGAGCCATCGTGGCGCAAGCCCAATGCTGATGTCAGTTCTGCCATCATGTAATCTCTGAAATGGGAGCCATGATCTATGATAATGGCTTGGGGTATGCCGAACCTGGAAATAACATGGTTAAAAAGGAATTGAGTTGTTGTCTTACCATATGCCGAATATGTAGGCATTTCTTTGGCCCATTTGGTGAAGTAATCCACAACAACGATAATGTAACCATGCCCCCCGGCTGAATGAGGGTTACATGTCATATAATCGATGTCCCATTTGGTAAAGGGACCAATGATAATGACAAGGTGTAGGTGAGCGGGTGGGGCGTGCATCTTGCATTGGTAGATTTGGCATTCGTGACACTTGCAGACAACAAGAATGCAGTCTTTGAAGATGGACGACTAGAATAACCGACACGAAGGATTTTCTAATCTGTAGCATAACCAGACATATGGCCACCACATGCCTTGGAGTGGCAATCATTGATAACTCTTTCAACTTCCTCAATCATGAGGCATTAGCGAAGAACAAAATCGACATCGAGACAGTACAAAGTATCACGAATAATGCGGTAGGGTTGAGAATGATGTTGAATCCTTCGACGATCATCTTTGGTCAATAAGGACTGAAACGTGGAGGTTTGGAGATACACGATGATATCACCATACCATGGATCAAGGGTGCTAATCAGGAAAAGGGTCTCTTCTAGGAGTTGTTCATCTATACCAGCAGGGAGAGCTTTGGAGGGAAGGGAACAAATCAATTCATCGAAAACAAGTGACTTCTTAGATTTGGCCGTAGTGAAGACCAAATCGAATTCTTGCAGGATAACAATCCATTTAGAATACTTTCCCCCCAACAACTGACGAGTCAGGATGTAGGTCATAGGGTTGCATTCAGAAATAACTGTATTCGTTCGTAAGAGAATATAATGTCGAAAACGATGAGCAACCTAGACGGTGACCAAGGCCAACTTCTTGACATGTGCATAACATGTTTCAGTGTCGAGGAGATTCCGACTTAGGTAGTAGATCATGTGTTCAGTGCCTCCGTCGTCGTCTTGAACCAACACCATAGCTATGGTGTTAGGGGCTGCAGCTAGGTAAAGGAAGTAATCGTGGTAATAATCTAGTGGATGCAACAAAGGAGCATTTATAAGGACAACCTTAAGATCATCAAAATATTTTTGGGCTATCCCATCCCATGCAAAGGGTGTTCCTTGTTTGAGTAACCGGGTAAATCTCGTAGCTAGCCCGGCATAGTTGGGTATAAAACAATGAAGAAAGTTGGCCTTTCCTTGCAGGCTTTGGAGCTGGTGTAGGGAAGATGGAGGGGGTAAGTTTACAATGGCCTCGACTTTTAGCAGATCCAGGCAAATCCCGTCCTGGAAATGATGAAGTTGAGGAGTCATCCTGATTCTACGCAGAAAACACATTTGTGTGGATTTAACCAAATGTTGTAGTGCCTGCAGCGTAGAAAAATCTACCGAAGGTGGTTTGGGTGATCTTGTCGCTTACAAGAATGGGCAAGAAGGTCATCTAAGTAAGGTTGGACAATGTTGCGAATGTCATGAAATGCATAGGAAATTTCCCGCTGAAATGTGGCCCCAACAATTTTCAGGCCGAAAGGGAGCTTCTTGTATACGAACGTACCCCATGGGCAGATAAAGACTGTCTTCTCTTGGTCAGCCGGTGCGATATTGATATGGTTGTAACTAGAAAAATCATCCATAAATGAAAATATCTTGCTCTTGGCACATTCATTAAATATTTTGATCAATGAAGGGAGTAGGATAGTTATCTTTAAGACATGCACGACTAAGATCTTGATAATCCACGTAAACGCTGATCATGCCTTGTTTCTTAGTCACTGGGACAATATTGGACAACCAATCTATAAGGGGAATGGGATAAATGAACCCACCTTTGAGAAGCTTTTCGACTTTTCCCTTAATAGCAGTGGCCTTTCTAGGGTGCACCAAACGAAGCCGTTGGCGAATGGGTTTCGCATCCGGATAGGTTGGTATTTTATGCACCACAATGCTGGGATCAATGCCAGGCATTTCTTTGAAAGACCATGCAAACACATCATGGAATTCCTGAAAAAGACGAGTATATGTCTTGATCTCATCTGGAGAACAAGATACCCCGATATGAACGTGTTCAACGACATCGGGTTTGATAGAAATGTTAATCTACATCATTTGGGTAATATTACCCAAATTTCCTTCCAACCACACTTCATAAGTAACAGTCGGTGGTGGAAATGGATAATATGACTCTTCGACAGAGGTAGACATGACCGCCAGGCCGGGCAGGAACGAGGAGCGATGATGGGTATCGATCCATGGCAGTTCCTAGAGAGACATGATTTCCATGATACCTTCATCAACAAGGAAGGTATCGGCTAAGGGATCAAATGATTCCAAAGTGCCAAGACAGGGTGATTGAGAATATATATCGAGAGAGGTCTTTGAGATATGAGAATCAAAGGATGTAGAGTTCGTAGCTGAAACAATTTCCACGTAATTGACTTCAGTGAGATTAAGCGGCATGACGTCGCCCCAAGCATCAACCAGATCTGGCGCAGGTATGACCCAGGGATCAGATTTCACTGGGATCATGTTGATGAAGGCAACATGAGGAGGTGGGAGTGGAAAAATCCCCATTAAGGTAGAATCTTTGAAGAGAGCTATCCCCACACTCTCAAAAGGAGCACCAGAGTGCTTGACATATGGCATGTTGTTTAGATAATCTTCGGCAAAATCACATAATCAATCATTTGTCGACGCGTTTCGAACCAACCAGTGTGGTTCATCGTCAGGACAAGTTGAAGAACTAATCTGGTTTAGCTTGATTAAATAGGGTGTGCAGAGACTCCAACGGCTATAATGCAACGGCTAATTTTGACCTGATGATCATAGTCAAACCCTTAATTTTATTATTAATAGAAGCATATAATTTATTATTATTCGTTAATTGAATAATACAATAATTCTTATTGTTTAAATATAATGGTCATTATATCTTCATATTTATTAAGTAACCTATATTTATTTTTATTCCCCAATTTATTTAAATATAAATAAATAGTATTAAATTATTATTATTGTTAGAAATTAGTTACAATAGGTAACTTGTGTATTTATTTATTAATAATTGTTTAAATCTAAGGGTCCAAAGGTAATACTAGAAATAATGGTCATTATGGTAAACTAAATAATGGTAAACTAAATATAAGGGTCATTGATAAATTATATCTTCATATAACCTATATTTATTATTATTCCCAAATTATATTTAAATATAAATAAATAGTATTAAACTACTATTATTCATAGAATTTTATTACACTAGGTAACATGTGTATTTATTTAAAAATAATTGTTTAAATCTAAGGGTACAATGGTAAACTAGATCTTCTCTTAAAATAAATCATTATTATTAATTATTTAATTGTAATAGCTCAATCGAAATTAAATTAATACGTTCTATACGATAATTAAGTCCATTAAATAATCTATATTTACTTAATAATATATAATTTCAATATTATTAAAAATAATAAATAGAATTCTAGTAAAATCATTATTATGGTAAATATAGATTATTTAATGGACTTAATTATCCTATAGAACTTATTAATTTAATTTCGATTGGGCTATTACAATTAAATAATTAATAATAATGATTTATTTTAAGAGAAGATCTAGTTTACCATTGTACCCTTAGATTTAAACAATTATTTTTAAATAAATACACATGTTACCTAGTGTAATAAAATTCTATGAATAATAGTAGTTTAATACTATTTATTTATATTTAAATATAATTTGGGAATAATAATAAATATAGGTTATATGAAGATATAATTTATCAATGACCCTTATATTTAGTTTACCATTATTTAGTTTACCATAATGACCATTATTTCTAGTATTACCTTTGGACCCTTAGATTTAAACAATTATTAATAAATAAATACACAAGTTACCTATTGTAACTAATTTCTAACAATAATAATAATTTAATACTATTTATTTATATTTAAATAAATTGGGGGATAAAAATAAATATAGGTTACTTAATAAATATGAAGATATAATGACCATTATATTTAAACAATAAGAATTATTGTATTATTCAATTAACGAATAATAATAAATTATATGCTTCTATTAATAATAAAATTAAGGGTTTGACTATGATCTTCAGGTCAAAATTAGCCATTGCATTATAGCCGTTGGAGTCTCTGCACACCCTATTTAATCAAGCTAAACCAGATTAGTTCTTCAACTTGTCCTGACGATGAACCACGCTGGTTGGTTCGAAACGCGTTGACAAATGATTGATTATGTGATTTTGCCGAAGATTATCTAAACAATGTTATGGATCACAGAAGTCTAAATTCCTTAATATGGCATGTTGTCATCAGAGGAGGAAGAGGCAAATAAAGGCAGTTGATCAATGGTGACAATCCTCCATTCATGGGGAAAACGAATCACATGAAATAAAGAGGAGGCCATGGCATGCATGGCATGAGTCCAACTTCGGCCGAGTAGAAGATTATAATTGAGATTGGTGTCAACAATCTCTACTTCGACTTGCACTGTCTTTCCTTCCAGGGTGATGGCAAGGTTGGGTAAAACACCAAAGGGTCGCAAATCACGCCCATCGAAAGCTTCCAATGTGTTCAAAGACTGGTTCAGTGCAAGGGAACCAATAGCCTTCCAGCACGCAGTTGACATGATGCAAGTAGAAGCACCTTCATCGATGATAGTGTGGTGGATGGTCTTTTCATTAATGATTACCTGAATAAGAAAGGTAATATGATGAGGAAGTCTCGGAACATGGTTCTCTAGATCGAAACAGATCAAATTAGAATCGGTGGGATCGATCCCCCCGATAGCTAACAGAAAAAATTTCCGTTGTGATGGGCAGCTTTGGAGTACCTCGAAAGTCGACATGGCTGACGACACCTGAGACAAATCTTCAACGATATTGTAATGTTGTGCGGCTCGAGCGTTGGGATTGTACAAGGATTTCCTTAGCACACCTCAGGAGGGTGGCCGTGGAGCGAAATCAGAGTTAGGGCGATCGATTTGCAGAGGGCCAGAACTTAGGGTAGAAGAAGAAGGGGGATCTTATTTTTCTTTCCCTACTATGGGAGCTAGAGTTCGATAATCCTTCGATCAGGTAGCCACATTAATGGGCGTGCTCATCATGAACACTTGGGATCCAGAGGAAGTAGATTGGGGTTGGTCTACCATTTGAGTCTGTTAAGATGAAAATGGATCTTTGAGGACAGTAGGGGTCCCCTTGAGCAATCGACTAACTTCAGATCCTCGTGGACAATCCTTAGTATAGTGATCCCCCTCGCAAATGAGGCAAGGATGTTTAGGTTTCCATTGTGATGATTCAAGGTCAGATAATTTGGGAGGACCCTATTTCGGGGCATCGGCTTTAGCCTTGCCTTTGCCTTTCTTTTTTCCTTTTGAGGATTTGTCCGCTATGGTAGAATGGACAGCGTGGACCTCTGAGGTTTACCAGGGCCTAGAGTGTTTTGAGATGAACTGTTGGGAGCAGTATTCGAGACCAACTTATGTTTGGAAGAAGTTTTGATGGGGGCCTAGGATACTGAACCAATAACTCCATCAGCGGGAGGGATAGCGGGTGACTTTGATGTCGCAGGATTTGATGATGGTCATTGAGCATTGGGTAATAATTCGTATAAGGTTCCAGACTGAGAGTAGACTAGGTCCAAGTACTGGGCATGAGCAATGGCTTGCTCTTCAGTGATGCATCCACCCATGGCTATATCGCGAGAAATTGGGGCTACGAATGATTTGGTAAACCATTCGGTGAGAAACTGATCAGCTATTTTGAACTTGATCAGTCGACATCTACGTCTCCATTCATGGATATGATCACAGATGTGTGTTGCAGTGTCTTGCTTAAGCGATGTGAGCAGATAGGTGCTCGTTTCATAACGAACCGACAATTGAAAATGTGTGAGAAAGGCCATGGCTAATGAATTGAAGTCGTGAAAAATACTTCGAGGTAGCTTAATGTACCATTTTGCTGCGACACCCATAAGGGATCGTTGGAAAAGATGAAGATGAATGGAATCGTCCATGTATGAGTTTGATGAGCACCAGAGGTGATATGTCATCACATGGGCCTGAGGATCTTCTTTAGCTTTCTAATCAAACTTGGGGCAATCACTTGGTATCTTGGACGGCACTAGAGGCCAGTACGATGAATGAAGAATCAGATCATTCGTAAGACGTGATACATCTGGAAACTCAAGTGTAGCCAAGAAAGGTAATTGAGTGTTAAAAGGCATGGGAGGTCGATAGGTGGGCCCATAAGGAGGATCCCATCCCTGCTGGTAAGGATTTTGACCCCACAGTGGGGGATTTTGGCCATATGGCATCTGAGGCTGCCCCCATTGCGGGTTACCTTGACCAAAGGGAGGATTCAGACCAGGAATACCTTGAAACTATCCATGCATAGGTTGCTAGTAGGCAACGTATGGGTTAAAAGGCTGCTGAGCCTGTTGACCTTGGACATATGGATATGGGACCTATTGTCCTGGAACATAGGGCTGTTGGGTCTGTTGTCCCTGAACAAGAGGGTTCTGAACCTGTAGTCCATGGGCATAAGGTTGATACGCTTGTTGCCCTTGGATATAGGGGTTCTTTACCTGGTGCCCTTGGTCGGCAAGATTCTGAACCTGTTGGCCTTGGACAAGAGGATTTTGCACCTGCTTTTGCAGGACTTGACCTTGAAATTGTCCCTGCAAGGGTTGCCCTTGTTGATAGGTATACAAGGGTTGTTTTTGTCCAGGTTGGTTTTGTTGGCCTTGTGGTTGCAAAATTTGTCCTTGGCTTTGCAAAGGTTGGCCTTGCAAGGGTATGGGTTGAGAGGTGTGCAGAGCATATTGCATCTTCTGCTGCGCGGTTTGCTGCAACTGTTGGAAGGAATGACCTTGCCGCGGGATAAGTTGCCCTTGCTATTGCGCGGAAAGCCCTTGCTACAAAAAAAGTTGCCCTTGTTGTTGCAAAAGTTGTCCTTGTTGTTGCAAGGGTACTTGAATAGTGCCAGGGAAATTACCGAACTGAATATGGTCACAGCCAGGTTAGATGTATTGCCCAGATGAGATGGTGTAAGGTTGTTTAACCAATCCTTGAGAACCGTATGGAACGTAAGGATTTTGATTTGGACCTGAGCCCCATAAGGCTGCTGATACTGAACATTGCTCAATCCATACAGACCACCAGGATTCTGAACCTGTTGGTACTAGACATTTCTTGACCCAATGGGGCTAGCAAGATTGTAAATAATACAAGAAGAGGGCTAGTTTATACCAAGCATGTGAGCTTGTGAACTGCTCACATTAGTGGCACCTGACACCATGAAGACATTCAGATTCTGCCCCCCAGGCAGTGGCACAATCTAGCCACTGACTAACGGGACATAGGAATTGGCAGAGACAATATTTGAAACTGTCGGTTGCGACTGACGCGTAACTGAGATTAATGGTACGAGAGTGTTTAGGATGGTGGGTTGCACCAGGACTGAAGTAAAAACCAGTTGGGAGGTCGTGTTCGTGACGAATAGACCTGATGTAGGTTTGACACCTGATTCCCAACAGAGTTATGGTAGAGTGATGAATCACTTGGTGTGCCTGAAACTAAGTGCCCTAAGGACACATAGCCAGGTGGTAATATGGAAGGAATACCTTTTGAATAAGAGAAACCCTAAGGAGGGATTTGCAGTTGCAATTATTCTCCCTCAACAATGTGTGGAGTTGAGACTTCAGACTCATCCAGAGAAGTGACTCGAGCATCACCCTCGGGTTCCATGTCTGGAAACAAACGACGACAGACAACTGAACGTGTACTAGGGGATAGTTCCAAAGGAACACCCGGTTGATTGTACGGACTGTAAAGGCACTGTGGTGATATCTCAACAATGTCAAACAGAGGGTTCAGAGGATATATAACAAGTCCAAGTGGACCGTCAGTGGTCGGCGAGTTCTCTGGAGTTTGAACGGGATTATCCAGAGATTCCAGGTCAAGACCAGCAGATGACCCTGAATCGAAATTAGGTGGAGGACGAGATGATAATGGTTGAACACTCAAAACAATTGCGAGCTCAACATCTTCGTCCTCAAGTGACTTTGATAACTCAGGAAATGGCTCCTCAGACAATCTTTCAGATGGAGGAGACGAAGAGGAAATGGGTGAACCAGATGGTTCAGCCATGATGACCTTGTCTTAGTTGAAAAAACAAACAACTTCAAGGATTTAAAATGTCCTTTTAAGGGAACTCAGGATTTGGTAAAAAATCTAATTGCATGTTTTGGATCATGGGAAATCAATTATTTAAGACACATAAAAGGTTGATGTTCTTTCAATTTTAAAGAGTCGAGAAAGAAACAAAGGTGACTCTATGACTTTCGATTGGAAACGAGCTCGAAAAGACAAGCGCTCAGATGATCTTTTAAGTTTAACGAGTCAAAAAGATCAAATAACTACTCTAGATGATCTAGGTAAACAGGATTTTCAGGCGACCGTGAACTGCAGAATACCTCCTAGCGAACCAAGAAGTATGAGCAGACAATCTCCTCGAATGTTGTGTTCGGTGTATCACGTTCGCAAGGCAGCCGACTCGGCTTCCTAAGGATAAAAGAATTGCAGCCTAGTGGGGTCTCCTTTTATATACGCGATGGTACGAGGAGCACAAATCTATGCTAGCGCTATCTAATCCCGAAGCTAATGACAGCTGCTAAGTTTACAGACGTCGAACATGTCTCTAGCCTAGACCTTCTAAATGTGATCATTAATGTCAAATGCGTCTTAGGTTAATTGAATTCATTTTAGAGTTGATCTTGAGTTAAGTTTCAGTTTTCAGGTCTTAGTGATGCTACTCGAAAAACCTAAAATGCAACTAAATGGAGCAAGACACTTTCAATTCGATGAAATGCCTACACTAGAGAGGGTAGAAACTACTCAATCAAACGCAAACAATCAAGCAACTAAAAACGAAATGATTTTTCACTAGTTCACTTTTTTGAAAAAATAAATTAAATGAAAATTGCATTCCAATTCCTAATTTCTTGACAAGCACTTATCTATTATTCCTTTCAAAATGAAAAAAATTCTCTTCCTTCTCAATGTTGATGCAATTCTAGTTTCTAAGGGATGTGAATCAGAATGAAACGAGAAGCTAGAATTTCACATTTTCTCTTGAAACAATGAGACAAAATTTCGCATACAATATTTCAATGAGAAAATTTTCGAGACTATGAGCTCTTCAAGCAGATGAAAACATGAAAAGAGAAGTTCATTCATATTGACGAAGCACCGACTTTGCAAAACACAAGACCGACAATGTAATCTATGCCGGAAAAAGACGTTCAAACTAGTAAACAAAACTTTTTCAAACTTGAGCGAAAAGAGGTCAAAGTTGTAAGATGGACCAAAAATAAATTCCAGGAGCAAACACACCCACAACCAGACTCGATGAGTCCAAAAGCTACTAAATGGACGACTAACTAGATGTCCTAGTGTCGCAAGCCATTCAGTGACTCAATCAATCAAACAACGAGATGACAAGCCTACAAGCAAGCAAAACCAAATGAAAAGTAGCTTTCTAATCAGGGATTAAAATAGTCAAAAGGCTCATAAGGTCAAAAACACAAGAGTAGAACACACTGGCCAAGATTGTGTTCTAGTCCTAATATTCACTTACAGGAATTGGCGCAACTAGGAACTGACAACAAGCGCCAAAGGTGGGTCAGCGCGACTGTTCCTCTGCAATTCGCGCTGATTAGCGTGACTATCAGCCGATTAAACACACTATCCGAGGGAACTAAGAAAAAAAATTCAAAATAGGGACCAAATCTGCTAATATGATTTTTAGGCTTAAGCCAATAAGCAGGAGAAAAGCAACAAAACAAAAGGGAAAACATGAAACTAGAAAATTTCTCACGAAATCATGAAATCCAAACAAACAAAAAGATGGGATCTCCCCAGCGGAGTCGCCAATTTGTGGTGAAGTAAAATTATAAGTGCAGACACAAATGAATTCCTCTATCTCGATAATGGGTCTAGCCACAACGAATACATTCTATGGAAGATTTCCTTAGATTATAATCAATCAGGAGGGCCTCCCTCTTGGTCGCTTATCTTGCTTTATGATGTCCTCGTTTGCTCGCTCCAGCAATCTCTCGCTTCCTTCTTTAATTTCCTAAAACAAGCAAACAACATCATAGCACAAACATAATAGACAAATTGCAATTCAACCTACTTAATGTGTCAAGAAGCATCAAGACATGAATATATAATATTACAAAACATGTAGGAAATCAATTAGTAGTTGCATATATTAATATCAAAGAGAGATTACAACCATTCATCTTGACGTCGCAGCGCTCCTCTGACAAGACCAGGTTCCCACACACTTCTGCTAGCATTCCATGATGGCTTCAAACAACAATAGTTTAAAGGCTCTTCCTTTGAGCTTCACTCCAAACCAAACACACTTCTCCCTCACACAACTAGATGTTTACAACTAGTAATAACTTGCTTGTCTAATCAAAATAGTATACTCACACTTAGCCAATACTCTAACTAACTTGTGCTTGGGAAGAAGGGAGGTTTAGATAAGAAATATGGATGGGAAGTGGATCCTCTTCTCATGGAAGAAGGACTTATCCCTTGAGGTAGTTACATCATTATAGGGGGAAGGAGCCAAAACTATCATCCTCGACCCCATCCAGCCAAACCATTTACCAAACTTCCGTTATGGAGCTTCTAGAGATGGAAGCTTCATCTCTAATTTAAATAACTTTTCATAATAGGACCGACGTGACTGGAACACATCTTAGTTGCACCGATTGGCGTGGGGAATAGTGCTAATCTCTGCACATCGGCATGGGGGAGACAAAGACCATTAGCGTCGGTCTTGTAAATTGGGCAAACAGAAGTTTCAGGGGAAATGGTGCGAAAGGGAAATGATATGCTCATGAAGAGGGACATAATTGGAGTTTCTTCATGAGGGCAAAGCATGCGGGGTTCATTGTAGAGGTCCTCCGGGATCAAGGAACAGGGAGTACAGGGACAGTGACAAAATGCTGTGTAACAGTCTCTCTAAGAAACTTAAGTTATTCATGATGGTTATGACCCATCCTCCTATGCCATAACTCTCCCATATGTCTACTACTACTGCTGCTAACTAGTGCTTTTAGAGTGTCGAACTACAACTTGTTGCTTCTCACCTAGATATCCTTTACCAACTTCCAATCTTGGTGTTTCAAATACACCTTTTATGCTCAGAAGTATACATGACACCCCTTATCTTGAAGAGAAGAAACCAAAATCAGGTTCATTCCCATACATCGCACATGTAACACATCTCTAACATGGATATTTTTGTCCGACTTCCTATGAAATGTGACTACCCCTCTCCCAGCTAGAGTAAACTTGGACTTGTTTCCCAATTGTATCTTTAATCCTATCTCCCATTCTTTGTAGCTGGATAAATACTCTCTAACTCCTGCTATGTGACATGACACCCCATTATTGATGTACTAGACTCATGTCGTGTTCGAGCTAGATAGGAAATCTATGAGAATGAACTCATCGTCAAGTCTTGAGGACATTTCATAAATGTCTATTGATGTTTTTGTCTACTACTTCTTTTTATTTTCAATCTTTATCCTATTATGACATTGTCTGACATAGTGTACCTGTTGATGAAAGCCGAACCACTTTATTTTAAACGAATTTCTTTTTGTTCTCTCCCTTGGAGTTAGACCCTTTACTTGAGCCTTTCTTGGATTTTCCTTTTCTTGCAAGAGCAACATTGTCATCATCCTCATCCTTTTGGCATTTATTGCTTCCTCCACTGATAAGGCTCAACCTAATATTTCCCCGAGTTAAATTGCCCCACAGATGATCCTTGACAGGTAGGTCCCATCAGCCATTAATCACTTGGACAAATACATCCCTCTACTTTGAGAACCCATTTAACGTGTTCTCACGAGCTCATCATCATCTATTTTCTCTTTGATATTTGTTAACTCGTCTTTGACTTGTTTGACCCTAGTAAGATAAATTACAATGCCTTCTCCCTTGTTATGTCTAGTGTTTCATAGTTTCTCTATGAGAATTAATTTTTTGTTCATAATGGCACTCTAGAACAAATTCATGGTGACATTCCACACCTTCTTACATGCATCCAATTATGTAATATGGGGTATGATATGATCTTTGACCCCATATTGGATAATATGCCTAAATTTGGCATCCTTCTTGCGATAGGTCACTAACTGCATTGGATTTGTCAATATGAAAATAACAGATGTTGCATATTCCTTTCTTCCATGATCCTCTAGCAACAAAAGTATCCTGGATTTCCAAATATGAAAGTTTGATGGACCATCAAGCCTATTTTGATCCCTCAATCTAGCTAAATCCATCTCTGAAACCCTTGAACAATAAATGCCAATGAATATGAAGAGATATAAAGATAACCGACTTGTGTGATGAAACCATTGGTTTCTCCTTCAAAACCCTCACGCTCAGATAAAGAAACACCCCAACATTGTATGTAGCTCTACTAACATGTGAAATTTTTGCTACCGAGAAGATTTTATTGACCTAATTTATTATTATTATTACTTATACACAACAAATTTAAATATTTAGGTGACATTAATGTATTAAAACATAAATAACACCATTCACCACATCAAAATTGTAGAAGAATACACAAGAAACCAATCACACAAATTACTGAAATATTTTTTGACAAACGTCCCTGGAAAAAACCCCAGTGTGGGAAAACAAAATTTCATATCGAGAGTTTAACTATTAATCTTCAAAAAATCTTTTATTGATAAATTGTATAAACTGCTTGCCTTCCACCAGCAAAGCTCTGGAAACTTTATCTTCACCACCGTTGATCAAATCGAACTAGGAAAACCTCACAACTTCCCTTTTGAAAATAACATTGCTTCTTTGACAACTTGCACTACCTCCTTGACAACTCTCACAACCTCTCGACTAACTTGGGAAACTTCTAGGAAAACTTGTATTTCCTTTGGAATCACACAATATATCTAGAAACTTGATCTAGCAACTCGCACTACCTCCAACAACTCACATTGTTTAATCTAACAATTCCCATTGCCTCTACAAATTTTGAATTGCCTTCAAAAAATAACTTGGCATTCTCTACATATAATAAAATAGTCAACAAAACTCCCTCTGAAACTTAGAAGCTTGAAATCTTCTCAGATGAAGAATAAATCCTAGAAAATTTTCCTCAGTTATTGTCATTGAAACCCGCCCAGTTTCTCACTGAAAAATCACCCAACTCAAATGATTTGATGTGTCTCCAAAGCTTCCCATCGACTTCCCTTTATAGTCTTTCATTCATAAATGAATGACCATGTTTAGAACTTAAATTATTCCCATCAATGTCTAAGGTAAGCTTAAAACATTTCTAGAAGCTTCTAGAGGTAAATCGATCTTATCTCGACTATTGCTAATTAATTATCCACTTTCTCTAAGTTTTAAATTAGAAAATATTTAAAAATCACTAATTGACTTAATTAAGATATTTTTACATGCACTCGAAGATAATTAATTTCTCTATGTTCCTAGCCTCAATGACACCTCTCAAGACTAGAACACATGTTTGAGCTACAATATTTAACTCATTTAAGTGTAGTATATTACCATACATTAGCATACATCATATCATCAATGTAAAGCTTCTTTGTCCATATTTTCTATCTCAACTTGACACATTAGATGCAATAGAACCCTACGTACAAACAAAGTTTGATCTTTGATTGAATAACACCAACCATAATAGATCATTTAGTAGACCTAAAAGTGAAGAAGAACTAAACACATGCCATACCACTCTATTGGGTTATCAAGGTATTGTAGCTCATTCACCAAGGGAAGTGGTTCACTAGGAATTAAATTTTGTAGAAGTTGTCCCACTTGGTCCAAGCAATGGGCATGCCATTTCTCTCCAAGGGGGCCACTAATCCAAAAACTTAACGGTAATTAGAATTATTTAAGACCTATTTTGGACTATTTAGGTAGGTTAAGCATTGTTTAAACATGTTTAAATAAATTTGGGTAGTGCCAAAAGTTTACAAATAACCACCATTTAGAGCTATTTTTGGACCCATTCTAATGGATTTAGGTCAAAAATTATTTGATTTGATACCTTTTCATGTTTCCTCCTTGCAATACAATGAGATTTGGAGCACCCAATATTAAGTTTGTATGTAGAGTTATGATCCCATCAAGTTTATTATTGCTCACCACAACACCCTAAGTTTTGGTCTTTCATCTACATTATCTTTTTTGCATTTCTCATGTACATTTAAATAAACAAGGCCGCATAGCTAGTGTTCCCTGCCGCTTAGTTTAATTTAGCTACTAATTGATTTTGTATTGCTATGATGTAATTAGTTTTGGTTAAATGTAATTAGTCAAAAAATTGGTTAAAAGTAATGTTGCTTTCATATTGCTTTTTTTCAAAGATGTTATATAACAATTTCTCTTTTTCTTTTAATGTGTCATCTACAGAGCCGATTGGTTCAAGTGATGATCTGATCCTACTATATTATAGATATAATAAATGCGAAAGTAATATTTAAGAAAATATTATTTCTTTAAAGGAGAACTTCAACTTGGATACGGTGAAGTTGTTGGAGAAATGTAACTCTTTCTCTGTAATGGAAGCGATTTCTGACAATTTAATTCTTCCTTATTTCCTTCATTTCCTTTAAAAATATTTAAGTGGTATTTGAGATTAATGCACTTTGTTTTAAGTGGTTTATGACATCATCACACTTTTATTCTGGCCAATACTTTTGAGGTTGTAATTTGTAGTCTGTAAAAGTAAAAGCAAAAGGCACTACATTAACACTGAATATACGAGTATTCTTGAAGTAATGAAAATTGTTAAATTTATTTTTTTGTTTTTCATAAACATACCAACAATTCTTATACAATATTTAATTTATATATATTGGTTAAGTATTCAATAAAAGTTAATAAGACGTTTTCCATATTGAAGTAATGAAAAATAAAATACTCATTGAATAAATGAACTCTGAAAATATAATACATCATTATTTTATCAAACACATCTCCTTTTTCCTTTGACACCTTGGTCGAATCTCAACCAAGCCATATCATAAACCTGTGTGGCAATTCCTTATTTAATACGCCATAAATTCTCAATTGTCGGTTGGAGCCATGGAATAGTAGTAAACTTGGAGAATCTTTCCTCATTAGTAGACAGTTCAATAATTTATCCTTGGAATGCACTCTTGTAATCATTTGTTTAACTCACATATTGAAAAATTCGGTTTTTACATTATATAAAAATCAACAAAAAAAAAGACAATCCATTAACCACCAGGGAAGCATAACACAAAGAGACACAAACTAGACTGCCAGCATGTATTGATGATGACGCCAGCAGTAAAGCTGAAAGAAACGGATACAACATGGCAAAGCCGAACATTTAGCAGCCATTAACATTAAGACTACCGTACCAACATTCATTTATGAAGTGACAATTGCTGGTACACCATCATCATTACACAATAAGACCTAAATTGATTTAACCAATCAAAATGTAGAAAAATAAAAAATTAAATTATTTTAAAAATAAATTAAATTAGTTTCTGATGTAAACATTAGATAACATAATTTATTTTTTTAGTAAATTTAAATTTAATGTCAACATCAATTCATTTTGAATGTGTTATTACCTTGCTACAAGGAATAATAATATGTTGAAAATTATGAATGCGTTATTACCTTGCTACAAGGAATAATAATATGTTGAAAATTATATTATTGAATTTTATAAAAAATATAAATATAAATTAATGAGATTGTGTCATTATTAAAAAAAAAACTAAAAAGGAAAATGAAAAAACCTTTTTGAAAATTTGATATGAATCAGTGTAAATTATAGACGTCAAGTTTCTTTTTCGAAATATCATCTTTAATGTGATTTAATTAATATATATTTTCTTTACATTTTACTAAATCTAATTTTTAAAAATAAAATAATTTATATAATTAACGAAATTATTAAATTTATAAAAAACCAATTCATACTTGTATTTTAGTCATCAACCTCTCGTCCGGCCCACTGATTTTGATAACGTTTTGACTTTTAAGCAATTTTGGCAAAAACTTCACCACAAGGAGAATGTTGTCTGTGTTTCATACTCTCTGCTAAACTAAGAAAATACTATCGTACTCTAAAGCTAGCTACTACAAGTAGAGGAGGTGCATGAGTTTGGAGATATTCAACATAATTCCCATACATTGTGTGCACCCACTAAAGGCACATTGAATGCAATGTGGCATTGATTTCGGTTTTGCAGAAATTCCAAGAAACCTCAGACTTCCAAGGGGTGCAAACCTCATACTTCCAAGGGCATACAGTTAAGCCTTTCGATAAAAAAGATGCAATGCCCAACATTTGGCAGCCATTAACATTAAGATTATAGTACCAACATTTATTTATGAGGTGACAATTGTTGGTACACTAGTATCATTACACAATAAGACCTAAATTGATTTAACCAATCAAATATAGAAAAAAAAAAAAATTAAATTATTTTAAAAATAAATTAAATTAGTTTATAATGTAAACATTAGATAATGTAATTTAATTTTTGGTAAAATTAATTTTAATGTCAATATCAATTCATTTTAAATACGTTATTACCCCACTGAAACAAAAAAAAATAATAAATATATTATTTACTTGTACCAAAATTTTAACTCATAAATCTTTATCAAAATAGCTATCACAATGGCTTGTTGTTAATATTAACATTACAAATATGTGTGAGCTTTAATTGTTATTTTTTTATTTCTATAATACTTCCATAATTCAGTGGATCCCGCTCACATTTTTATAGATAACAAACCCTAAACCGAAACAAAACATTATTTTCAAAGATGGTTGAAAACTCATAATGATAGAGGCCTTTTTAGATCATTTCCGCTTAATTCAGTATTGGCCATATTAGAGAAACATTCTTAGCTAAATATCTAACTTTATTGAAGGAAACAATTTGGCATTTTTTCTACAAAAGTGATAACCTTTTTGTAATTAATAATTAACCTTCAATAATTTTTTATTAATTATTTTTTATATTTAAATTTATGATGACTTAAGGTATATCTTTATTGTACTTTGTCACAGGTTGAGGCCTCTCCAAAAGTATTAAGTATGGGTCCTCACATATTGAAAGGTTGGTAGTACATTGAATGTTATTTTTTTTGACATAATAATATATAAATACAATGTCATGATACCAATTCTAACTATTTATGTTGAGGTGTTTTGTTTTTATTTAAGAAAATTTCGCTTTAAGCATGAGTGAATTATATTTTTTTGATTTTATTTATAGGAGTGATTTATGTTTTTTTCATTTCTTTTGATATGATAACTAAATAACTAATTATATAAGTGTTAGGAGTTATGTCCACGTCATTTATTTGAGCATGTTTTATTGATTTTTTTGGTTTATTATTATTATTATTATTTTGTAAACTGGTGCAAAAGATTTTCATTAGTAAAAAAAAATGTACATTGAGATCACATATCGAGTTTTTGCAAAAGATAACAACATGGGATTGGAGGTCTCCTCAAAACTACAACATACATCCACACAATGCCCACCGACAACAAGTTGAAGCATAAAAGCTAATAGGCCTTAACTATGCCAACCTAAGCTATACCTTCAAAGACCAAGAGGTATAATTACATCGCACAATAATTAAGCTTCCAAACTCCAAAATTACAACAAGAGATGTGTGCAAGAGCCATAATTTTGTAGCGTCATAATATTCCATGACAAAACGCGGTCGAGGACCATGTTGTCAAAGCCTTAAACACAAGTAGAAGAATTTTCCATGAACCCACTTGCCAGTCATTACTTCAATCATTCAAAACCAAAGAGAGAGCGATTACTTATTGCAAATATCTGGGAATCAAGGGAACATAGAGAGAGTTGTAGGTGTAATCTTGAATCTCAAGCTTTGTCAATCTGAAGAGGACTGTATTGTGAACTGCATCATGCCCAAAGACATGAACCAAAATACCAGAAGGTGCACCACCACACCCAATTTCCAAGACCAATCATCAAGGGAGACACAAAGAACTAACCAAGTGCATGCCCAACAAAATATCATCATCAACCTATGAATTTCATATATCTCCACGGTGAGGAACATTAAAAATGTAAGTAGCCTAAAAACTAGTTGAATACAAGAAAAAAATCAAAACTTCAAAGGCAAAGACTAGCTTTAATTAGATGAAATAACTGTAAAGTCTGGATAATTATCAACATGTGGGTCATTAGGGTCTCCAGGAGGGTTAGTAAGATCCCCTGAGGCTGAATCTGACACCACATAATGTACCACCTGACTTAGGTTAGAATCAGTATCATCAAGGCAGTATGTTATATTCCTTAAAAGTGTTTGATATCCTCTTGATAAAAAAAAACCTTATAATTATCAACTTGCTTGTCTCTTAATACCATATGAAAGAGAGTGTCCATTTGTTGGTGAACATTTTTGGGTCTGGAATCCATTTCAAACCTTCTCCTCCAACATCTGAATCAGAAAAGTATAAGTGATCCTTAAACTCTTTCGGTTCTAGCAGAAAAATTTCCCTCCATACCTCCATAGGGACTAAATCAAAGCAAGATGCAACTAAATCCCAAGCAAAAAATCGATGATGATGAACACCAGTAGTACTATCTCCTCCTCTTCAACTTTCCATTCTTTGGTGAAGAGGCATGGTAGCTAGGACAAGTGAACAATTCCAGCAACCCGAGGAAGAACCATGACCAACGAAACAAATAGAGGGATAAACCACTAACCCTTGAAATCCTGATAAAAACACAATCAGATCATCCTCCAAACTCCACACATGGGGTTCTAATTCAAGAAAAACTTGAAATCATTGAATGCAAAAGACATAAAACTAAAATAACCCCACTCACTATACACCACAACAAGACTCCACAGACTCAAAAAACCCTCTGAACCACACCCAAAGTTAAGTACCAACAAAAGCTTAGCCACAGTGGTTCCAATTATGAAGATAGAAAGTGAATTCCCAATTGAGTTTACAAAATCCCAATTCCACAAAACTAGTTTCAATGAGGACATATAGAAGAGAAAGGAATGCAATGCCCTAAAATTATAGTGCACTTCTAGTAAGAAAGAGAAAAGGAAAACTCTCGTGCTAAAACCACATAAAAATTACCAGGATACCAACAACCACTAACCAATATTGGGGAGGGATATGAAATACCTGCAAATTCATTATCCTAGAGGTTTGAATTCGATAAGATAACCACTAACTCAAAGATAGGCCCACGCTCTGTGACATGAAGAAATATAATGAAAAACATTGACCCAAATCTCTCAACAACATACAAAATACCACAGACAAGGATGTCTCTTTAACACCAGAGTGAAAGACTCCAGTGGCCACACCCAAGCATAGGACATACACTCCCAAGTAGACAAAACTCACTACTTCAAAATACTAAAAGAAACAAGCTGAGGTTATCACCTTACCACCATTGCGATGTACCCTAACACTGCACCCATGCATTTATAATAATAACCAATAATTATAACTTGTAAAACTATAAGGAGCAACACTATGGGCATATTTAACAACTTTAGATTAGAATTCTTAAATTATCACTATTTAATAAAAATGGGAAAATTATTAAAAAGATAAGGTGCAACTTCATAACTTTCAAGGTGAAGGAAGAAAAAAAATGTAAATAAAATTATAATAGGGATAATATATTTGATTATTGACATAATTGTAATTTATTTGAAAAAAACAATACCAATCCATTTTATGTGTTCAATTACAAAATAAAAATAATAAAATAAATCCATCTTAACCATGTCCAATATCAATAAATTTTTATTATGAGTCCAAACCTATGATTTAGAAGAAACAAATAATCAATTAAACCTTACTTCAGACATTCCAATCATTATTTGGAATGAGATATTACTATTTGAATTTGGCCCAATGAAACATGAATGCCACTTGCCTTATCATCAAGTGGGCAAGGGGTGTAGTGTAAAACCCATCTATGAGTAAGAGAGTGTAAGGTTATTTAAACATAGGCTATATCCAAAACATGACAATTAAAGTGGAGCACCATGAAAGAATGTTGTGATAGATCCATGTTTTGTTTTTTTTTTTTTTTTTTGCATGTGGTTCACGAGCACCCTGGTCAGTGAGTGATCGCTACGTCCACGGAAAAATCTAGGCGATAGCTAGGCTAAATCGCCCCTCGGCCTACTGCAAGACCTGACCCCAAAGGCTTCGGGTGGATTCGACCTTGTGACCTCTCGATGGCGAGGCACGGTTTTTGACCAACTGAGCTAACCCTTGGGGCTGTGATAGATCCATGTTATATATATAATAAATATTATTTTTAGTCCCTGTCGTCTGGCATGGGACTATAGTAATCAGAAATATACGTTTAACATTAGTTCGTGTTAGAATTGAGTCAGTTTTTAACAGTGTTGTGTACTCTGCAACCTGCTGACCATATTGCAATTTATTTCCTGATCTTATTTGGCCTCTTCCCGAGGCCAAATAAGATCATGAAATAAATTGGATTTGTGTGGTTTATATTTCAGACGTGTCAACTAATGCTAGAATTAGTATATGGGTATTAAATGCTATGAAATGTTGTATTATTATAGGAGACCTAAATTCATTTAACGCGGTTGAGGTTTCTAGGTGTTGAAAGCATGTTGCCAAGGCATATACTGTGGCGTCTACGGGAGCTGGAAAAAATTGGGAAATCATATGCTATGTTGTGTTTGTTCAGATTTGGATGCTTAAACGTCTCTGGCCTTTATATTATTTCTCACGCTATAGTCTTTCGATAATGGAGTTCTCACGTACAATGCAGGGTCTTTCAACAACCGCTATGAAACCTTACTTGCATCGTGTTACAATAAAGATTTCTTGCGATCTTTGGTAAGCCAAACTATCTTTATTTCATCGAGCGAGGAAAGTGAGTAGCACTATTGTTCCTATTAAAAAATATCAAAGTTGTTAATATTGTAAAACAATGGTTGCTACCTTTTCACTAACTATCCCCACCCGTTATAGCCCTCTCCTACTACTCATCAATAGATTTAAGTTCATTTCAAAGCACTGAATATAAAACATTGCAACTAGCTCTAGATATGTATTTGGGCAATGTGGTTCGAAATGGCTCTCACGAACAAGCCCAAGCTATACTCCTTGTGAGCGCAAGAAATATCTACTAAGGTATAGGTGTAGACTCTAGCAAAGAGATGCCTATCCAAGAGATTTTATAAATAAAAAGAGTTGAATGCCCCATCTAAATTGAATGCCTCCATTGAATCTGGTCGCTCTTCAAGCTCTTCATAACATAAAAATGGCAGACGCACAAAAGGATTAACATATTATAGTGAAGCAATGGACTCCACGCAGTAGGGGCAGGTGGATTGCATCCAAGCCCGCTTTCCCACCCAAGCATTCTTATATTTAATTTTTATTTTAAATATTTTTTAGTTTTTTTAATTTGAACATAACTTTATTTATTTGGAAACAAATAATAGTTGGCGTTGCATGCGAGGTACCTGTCAACGTCACAGTTTGTTTTTCGAGGTATCTAGATAATAAAATGCACATGGCAATGCAAGACGTTTACCGAGACATTTTCTATGTTTTTTCCTTAATGTCTTGCAGTAGTCTACCTGTCGTTGTAAACTGATGTAGCTACAATATTTTGTAGTGATGTAATGTTTCAGTGCCCGACAGTTTTTTCGCTGGAATTTGATTTTTTTTTGTTGGAATCTAAATTTCATGTTTCTAGATGTAGATATCAAAAAGTTCATGGATAGTTTAGAGTATTTTTAATGATGGATGCATCTCAATAGGGTTTGGGATATGATACTCTTCAACCCAATAATTGGATCTCAGTGTAGGGTCTATTGTGAGATAATTTCCTCTTGATTTTTATTCATAATGCTTTTTTCCTAGCTTTCTGTTTAGGCAGAATATATGTTATAGTTGCATCATGGATTTCATTGTGCATGATATGGAATTCTAAAAATGATTTCAATTTAGTGAGTTTTTACTTAGGTCATTACATTTATAAACAAAAGAGGTCTTAATTAAAATTTAATAGAAATTCATGACCTTTAGTAACCTATTTAATGTCTTCATGAAAAATTACATAATCCTAACATGAGTAAAGTTTGGGATATTTCCACTGGCAATCTTGAGTTTGGTATGTTATTCGATTTAAAACCCAAAACTTTTAGAGCCATTTTGTAGTGATCCATATTGATGTGTGGTTTGTTAACTTGGTCTATCTTACCATCTTTAGGTTGTTGATCAAGGTCTTGCAATGTGAATTAGAGTGTGATTTATTGTATTGCCAACAACAATTAGAGTGTGAATTATTGTATTGTCCCCAACCACTAGTGATGGCCACACAATAGTTCCTAGTGTTGAGCTTCGAGCTTTGCATTGTAGGATTTGTAATTTAGTAGCATTTCAGCTATGTCTTATGTAGTGATCTCATTATTGCATGATTGGGTTGAGAAAAGTGAGGATAAAATGTCTATGTCACTAATAAAATAAAATGGAAAACATTGAAAACAGAGAATTCTATCATTTAATCTTAAAAGTAAGAAATAGAATCCATTTAACAATTCCAATCATTCCAATGGAGAGGGGAAAATGGATGCTATGATGGAAATCATAATGAATTTCATGTTGTACTTTGTTTCATAGTTTTACTTATTTATCTCCATGTCCAAATGGACTTATGCTGCCCATTTTTATACCATATTTCCTTATACATTCCATCCAGTTTCTATAAACTGTTTAGGCTAAAAATCATCAATAAAAAATAATTTCTCACCGTCTCCCATGCTTGTATTCTTCTGATTTTCTTTGAAAAAGAATTTTGTATTTAGCCATATTTTATTGTTTCCCAGAGCCATGGATAGAATTTAGAACAACCCTGACGGACATTAGAATGTCTACACTTACTTTAGAGATTAATTCCTTATTTTCATGCCCCAAATTATTTCTCAATTGTGAACTTTGTGTAGGTAGACCAAGTGTTAAAATATTTTAATATCAAGAAGTGGATGGAGATTCATATGTGCCAGTTGTAAAAAATTATATTGTAAATGTTACTAAAAACTTTCTTGAGGTGCAATTTTTATGGGCTAGAAAGGGAACCTGTTGCATACCATCACCACAAACACATGGACTATTAGTATCAACAATTAGACTCATTCATGGAAGGCAAAATATTATTTAATTAACCATTTATGCACATTTGGACCTTCATACATCCGTTACAGGGCATTCTCTAATTTATCTTTTAATTGGTTTTAATGTGGAAACTATTTACTTGAGAGGGAGAGGAAGAAGGCGAGATATGCCTAATATTTTCCATTTCAAATCAAAAATCGATGAGGATGTATGATTGTGTTTTGGTGATTCACATTCCCCAAATTTTGCAACTTTTCCTAGACTAAAAATCAATAATTTTCTTTAGCCTTCCTAATCTTGGATCAATAGTAATCTTCATTCATAGTATCTAGAGCTTGTCCTAAAAGCTAAATATTGGTACCTACCTAGAATGGATGAATTATACATGTGTTTAACTTACACCTTTCATTGGACGAGCGTTAAATACAACAACATTACAACAATATTCGATAACAACACTTTCCTTTCATTACGCTTTGTTTCTAGGCACTATTGCTATTTACCCTTACTCAGCACAATGCTCCTCACAATCCATCCTTTGGTTCTTGTTGGATCTGATACATGTGTAAAGATAAACAAGAACCATTCCTTTTTACTGGAGGAAGAACAAAGGTGAACATAGTACATACTGTTGGTACTGCTTTCTAAACTTGACAAGGAATTTTGATTGGCTTGATGTTATTTTCTTCAACAGGTTGCAAACCACAAGTTCATGTTGTTTCCAAATTATCAAACCTTTAGCATCTTAGTTCAATTGAAAACATTTTATTGCATGAAAAAAAACTTGGTTTCAGACTTCAAGAACTCATTGAATCAATGGAAAACATGCCTTTCATCTACTCTTACAGTAAAAAACTATGTGAGATAAGTGATATGTACTTGTAACACATGACATGGACACGGAAAGCAATCTGTTTTGGGTACTTTGTGATTACCAAGAGTGTGCTCCTAGGTACTTGGCCTTATTACATGCTACCATGAGGTCCCTTTTTGAAGTTTCCACTAGAAGTGCTGAGTTGAGTGACAATATTAACTACACTAGCTCATACCCCAATAGATGTTCTACTAGTTTGAACATGATCCCTGCAACGGACAAAGTAATGGTCTAGCTTCACCACTAAGCTCATAGGTATTAATAATGTTTTCTTGCCTATTCTTAATATATGTAACATGAATGTCCCTTTATTCCATATTCATTACTACTTTGTCCATTAAACCCTTATGAAGTGTCCACTCTAGGTTGCACACCGTTGTACACTACCAGAATAACAAAGAAGTCATGTAATGGACATATAGCCTTCTTACATTTTGCATGAGGCTTCAATTGTGATGTCCATCATAAAGTCATTTTGTCAAATTGAATGTTGGTTCGTAGTTTGGGGGCATGTTACTAAAATCATTCTCTAGTTTATACACAGAAGCAAATGACCTTGGCTCAACTGAGGTTGTAATCTATAATTATAAGATGAAATACACGATTGGTTTGATATTTTTCTTGGGGAATATACAACATGAATTTGTCTTTGATAATTTTTAGATTGAATACTTGAATCATGCATTTATCTGTATAGTAACAAGCATTAATACTTGAATTTAGTTGTCCTTTTTGGTAAATACTGCTATGGTGCTTTCCTTAAAATCTTATTATTTCTTGATCCAGGTGGCATTAACAGAAAAGTGGGTTGAGCTTTATGGGGATATGGACATTGGTTACAAAGTGGGTCGAGGCTTATTGGGATAGGGACATTGGTTTTTACTCAATGCATCCAGTTTGGGCAACAAAACTATATGGGGATGTTGTATACGACTAAAAACTTCAACATGCAAAACAACCCAATAAGAATAATAAACCAGTAGTCCATTGTATTTGTAATATAATATAGTCTAAATTTACTGTAAAAATCACAAAATTTAGGAGGTTTAATGTTCCTCATCGTACTTCTATTGATATAAATTTGGAGGTTGGTTTCTTCATTTGGTTATTTTTCTAAATTTTTCTTGGTTGGATGCTTTCATTATTTTATGCTTTTATTGCATAAATGTTGTAAATATGTTTAATTTACATCTGTAAAATGTTGTTGATTTGAAATTAAATAGGAACGCAACAAATTATAGATATAATCATAAATATAGAGATTCAAAATAAATAACACTTCATTTTATTAATAAAAGAATACTAAAATATGCTTACAAACATAATGGAAATAAACTAGCTTGGGCTATGGTAGCTTATCTCTGAGAAGAGATATAGTGACTACATGCCTCTGAACTGTGTTACAATGAGGCTCAAGGGCCTATTTATTATTGAACAACATGAGAAAACAATAAACAACCAAAACCCTAAACCCAAGAGATGTAACGCCAAGATTGTGTGGACCCTGTTGGGGTTAGTTGGGCAACCAACTTCCCGGGGTCGTAACTTGGTCATATTATCTCCATTTGGCACATACAATACCTTGTTGGAAAGGTCTCTCTAAGTATTACAAGATTTACTGCAGGGCTATGTCGTTAGCGCAATCTTGTAGCAGACCTCAAAAAAATGTTGTTTAGGGGGTCAAAACTGCTTTGGAAGTTGAGAACCCAAAAAACTACTAAAAATAGTAAATGTTGAAATAAACGAGGAAACCGATGAAACCGATTGGAGGTCTAGGTGGAATAGGCAGGTGGCCACCAATATCCACCTGGAACATTCCCCCATTAGGAAGTAATGGTCCCCATTGCATGCAAAGCCTCCATGAGGTGAGGAAATTTGTATTGAACCTAGTCCCAAGTGAACCACTCGCCCTGGTGAAGGAGTTGGCATGCTTTAACAACTCGATATAGTTGAATCCTCTGTTGGCGAGTGTTCTTTATATATGATTCCATGAGATGATCAGTTGTGGCCTTTTCCATGCAGTCTAGGTTTAGCTCTATTGATGTGAGTTGTTTTGCAATGTCATATGTGTTAAAAAATGGTGGAAAGTATGGCTGAAGGTGGTCTACATTGAACACTAGGTGAAAACCAAGTAACAGTGGGATGTTGATCTCGAAGGCATTGTCACTAAAAACCTTGGTGATGGTGTATGGCCCATATTCGAGTGGGTGAAGCTTGTGGTGGGGTCCAACAAGGCGCTCCTTCTACAAATGTAGCCAGACTTTGTCTCCCAACTAGAACTTGTGTGGCAAAAATCGATGCAAATCATGGCGTTTCTTGTACTTAACCTTGGCTCTATCCAATATATCATGGACCTACTGGTGGATGTGTTGAATGTGCTCAATGAAGTTGTTAGCCCTGTTGGCTTCAGACTGGATGTGAGCCAAATCTTCCTGAGTGGCTGCAAATGGTATGGCCACATCAATGGGACATAATGACTGAAATCCCAGCCCTATCTAGAAGGGTATGTGGCCCGTTGAGCTATGGATAGCTCTGTTGTAGCTATGTTGGACATAGGGGAGACTTTCATCCCATGTGAGTGGATGCTTTGAGTTGTACATGCACAGAATGTGTACAACCATCCTCTTGACAACCTTTGTTTTGCCATCAATTTAGGGATGGAAAGTCATGGACTTATTAAGTTTTGTCTCCAGCATCAACCAGAGACTTGACCAAAATGTATTCAGGAATATTTTATCTTGATCTGATACAATGGACTGTGGGATCCCAAAGTGTACCCACACTCTCTCAAAGAAGAGCTTAGCAATGGCCTCTGCTGTGATACTCTTGGAGGTAGATTCCCAAGGTCAACTAGGAGTAGGTAAAGGAGTATATAGGCCTTGCTTCTTGATGATTGGCTTAGCGATGGTGCAAGTGCTACAGGATCTAATGTACTTCCCAACATCCTGACGAAGTGTTGACCAATAAAAATACTTCTGCAATACCGCCACTATTTTCTCTACTCCGAAATGTCCAGCGACTCAACTGTAGTGCACCTCGCACATCATCTTGGCACACTCGTTTGAAGGAATGTATATGTGTCCCAAGTGGCATAACAATGAATCCTGAAGGTGAAAATTTGGAACTTTCTTCCCTTCCAGGAGTGTCTGGTATGTGCTTTTGAATTCTATATCGCTCTCATAAAGATGTGGCCACCCCGAAGTCTCATGCCCATAAGAGTCGATCATAGTGACTAGCGCCATGATAGGTGGTCGACTAAGGCAGTATACATCATTATTGGTTTTTCCCTTCTTATACTTAATGTTCAAATGGAACTGTTGTAGCTAGGTGGACGATTTCTGATGGCGATCATTCTGCAACTTCCCTTGTGTCTATATGAACTGCAGGGGTTGGTGGTTTGTGTGGATGATCGTTTCCTTCCTTAGAATGTAATGCTTCCATTGACGATAGGCCTGCATAATGGAATACATTTATTTGTCGTACTTGGGATACTTATGTATTGTGTCTAAAAGTGTCTCAATGTGGTAAGATAATGGATGCCCCAGCTGAGTAAGAACTGCACCAATAGCATAGTCGGAGGCGTCTGTCTCAATCTCAAATGGTTTCTGCAGGTTTGGTAAGGTGAGCACTAGTGTAGAGCAGAGGCAATGCTTCAACTCGAAAAATTCCTTCTAAAAAACTTGTCTTTCACTCCACCCTTAGTGACATGACTTAAAGGCTAAGTGATATGAGAGAACCCCAACAAGAACCTACACTAGAAATTGGCAAGACCCAAAAAGCTCTAGAGCTCTGTTAGAGTGGTTGGGCATGGCCAATCTTGAAAAACTTTTATCTTGGATAGGTCAACATGCACACCCTACTCATCAATGATGTACCCTAGATATTGAACCTAGGTCATGCCAAAAGTGCATTTCTCCAAATTAGCACCAAACTTGTGTTGTCGCAGGGCTTGAAGGACCTGTCGAATATGTTGGAGGTGCTCTTCCTAACTCTAGCTGAAGATCAAGATGTCATATAAATACACCACCATGAATGCATTGGTGAAAGGTTGCAAGATGTCTTCCATTAATCTCATGAAGATTGCGGGGGCATTTGTCAAACTGAAAGGCATGACCAACCATTCGAAAAGGCCCTCCTTGGATTTGAAGGCAGTCTTCCATGCATTGGAGGGTTCGATAGGCATCTGGTGATAGCTAAACTTCAAGTCAATATTGTTGAAATATTCCCCCCCTTGAGCTAGTCTAGAAGGTCATCAATCCATGGAATGGGGTACCTGTTTCGGACTGTGATCTTGTTCAGTGCTCAATATTCAATGCAGAGTCTCCAGGTCCTGTCCTTCTTTTGTATCAATACAATTAGGCTCCCACAGGGTGATGAGATTGGCTTGATGTGACCTTTTTGCAACAGCTCCTGAATCCACCTCTTGATCTCATCATTCTCTAGAACAGAGCGTCAATAGATCGATCCATTAGGTAGCGGCGTGCTCGGGGTCATATCGATGGAATGCTTGACGTGACAGTGTAGAGGTACCCCTATAGGTGAGCCGAAAATGTCCATGTACTCCTCCATGACTTGTCCATCTGCTACTGCTGTGTGGTGGAGCCTTGTCTAGAAGTCATGACAACAACCTTCTTCTTGCCCTGAGGGCGTATCATAAGGAAAAAAAAATCCTGGTCTGGGAAATAATTTTACTACATTGCTTTGCAGTAATCAAAGAGATGGCGGTAGGAGGGGCTACGTCCAGTATCTTGTACAACTCATTTCCCAAAGTAATAATTATAGAGAAAGGTCTAAACTCATATATAGCATGTCACTTCCACAAGTATGTTTGTCCTAATAATACATCACAAACTTCAAGGGGAGAAACATCACACAGTACCTCATTTGTGAAGGGCTTGATGTTGTAGGGAAGGCGACACTACTAGATGACGCGAAGATCTCATCCTTGGTGAAGCCAACCGATGGTGTACGGCTGGAGATGTGTTGTTTTCAATAGGCCCAATCGCTTTACAACCTCAACTTAAACAAGGTTCTTCTGGCTATCGCTGTCAACAATGAACTACAACGGAGAACCCGTCACCCACATCTGCAAGTGGAAGAGGCATTCCCATGCCTCTGGATCTTCAGGCTCATTCTTCTAGATCTTGGTGGTGGCCATGGTGGCACTGGGCTCCACATCAATGATCTTCTTCCCTTTATCATTCCCCTTGTCGACTTCTGACTCTGAGTCAGAACCTACATCTGATTCAGAAGATTTTATTTTTTCCACCAGTGATTGCTTGGTCCATCACTCACTTGTGTTGTGAGTGGAGCTCTTATGGAACTCACACCATTTTCCTGTGTACTTCCTTGGCTTCATGGTGTTTTTATTTGCTTGTAGCTTTGGTGGGTTGTGCTATGTCACCCCGCCTTGATTTTGGCCTTTGCTCTATAGTTTGGGGAAGCCTTTTCCTTGGCTCAAATTCGCAGATCCAAAGTCTCACTTCTTCAGTTTAAACTTCTGATCGATCTTGACAGCATATCAATATGTTGTGCCAAGTGAGGAGATGTTGAAGAAATCCATCTCGTCCTAGATGTACTTGTGAAGAAAGTCACGGTACTTGAGTACCAAATTCTGCTCAATATCCTTGATACCCAACTTCGTGTGGAGGGTATGGAAAATATTTGTGAACTCTGACACATCTTGGTCCCTTCCATGCCATAGCATGGTCCACTTTATGTATTTATCTTTGTAGCTCCCAACAGGATAATATTTTTCCTTGATGGTGTCTCGGAAAGAATCCCAAGTGGGGTGCAGCTGAAAACATCGAGGATTCACTCTTGTCCTTTTATTCACAGTAGCTTACCCACCAATTCTTGACGTGTGGGTGGCTTTGAGAAGTGAAAAAGTAATCTTTTCTCTGAACTAAAAGATATCCTTTCAAAAGATTCAAACATTTATCTACAGTGTCTTCATCTATCTGGCCCTCAAATATGGGAATATCAAAGTTAACATGTACCTTGAAAGGAGTGACTGCTAGATGAAGATGCGTCGCCTGTGGGTAGTCGTCGAAGGATCTGGGCAAAGTTATCCATCATTGCATTCCTTTTTCGCTCGAGGGATTCCTTGAGAAATATTTTGAAAGGATCTCCTGCCCCCTCATCTTTCTTTTCTTCTGCCATGGGAGACCTTCAGGGTTTGTGAGGCTGGTCTTGCAAAGGTTCAACCGGATCGAGCACTAACTCCTTATACCCTGACCTCATTGGGGACATGCAAAGAAAAACAGAGAATGAGCAGACTGCTCTGATACCACTGATCTAAAATTAAACATGAATGCAACAAATTATAGATATAACCATAAATATAGATATGCAACAAAAAATACACTTCATTTCATTAATAATAGAATAATGAAATATGCTTACAAACATAACGGAAATGAACTAGCTTGGGCGATGGTAGCTTATCTCTGAGAAGAGACATGGTAGCTACATGCCTTTGAATTGTGTTACAATGAGGCTCAAGCGCCTATTTATTATTGAAAAACATGAGAAAACCCTAAACAACCAAAACCCTAACCCCAGGAGATGTAACACCAAGAGTTTGTGGGCCCCGTTGGGGTTAGTTTGGAAGCCAACTTCCCGGGGCCACAACTTGGTTATATTATATTGTTTTGGTGTGTACGATACCTTGTTGGAAACATCTCTCTAAGTACTAAAGGATTTGTGCAGGAAAATGCTTGCAACTGACCTCAAAAAACACCATTTAGGGAGTCAAAACTTCTTCGGAAGTTCAAGACCCAAAAAACTATTGAAATAAACAAGGAAATATATGAAATTGACTGGAGGTCTAGGTGGAATAGGCAGGTGGCCACCTAGATGAGTTGCTAGAATTGGCATCTAAATAATAGTAATTTTTAGACTCTACATAGTCAAGAAGTATAAATTCCTTAAACTAGTTATAAACTTCATACATCTCATTGAAATTACTTCCACCCTTAGGTTGGTAGACCCATATGAGCCCTCTCCAATCTTATTTGATTTTGAGAAGACCAAATAAACTACATAAAATTTGGGGCTTTTGTTATTGGTATACTAGATATGCCCAGCTAAGGACCATTATCTTTTTCCTTTTTAGAGACTTTTTTTATGGATTCAAGAGCTTCTCCTATACATGATTTTATATAGCTTAGAGTAATTATATAGGTCAGAGTATGTTAGTGTCATTTGAAACATGACTCTTCCTCATTAGTATAAGAAATTTATAGGCAAAACTACTAGTTAATGTGGTGTTATCTTCGTTGTTGTAGTACTGATGACGTTTCCCTTGTAACCCTTCAATAGCTTATCATTGTTATACACCTAACACCCATAATTTCAAGTTATATTACAATGAAGTGTATAGATGTTGGATTTCATTCTAAATTAATAATTCCTTTGTAAGAGGCAAGCAACAAATATGCAACTTTCACTTTTCAATGACTTAATCGTCCCACTCTCCTGCAACTGATAGCTTGCCTACTTGGCCTGCATTCTTATCAATTGGAGGGTTACAGTGTAATCAAAGTCCTCTTCATAATGAATAGTCCCACAAAAACCTATTGGAACTATTCACTTTACAATTCAGATCTGGCCTCTGGATGAACTTTACAGGTCCTAAAACTACAAATTTAGATTGTGCATGTTAAATATTTAGATTGCCATATTCTAAATCTTTAGATTTTATGATTAACTCTCGCTGGTTTCTCACGATCTGCTTTAGGGAAAATTTTCCACATTTAGGCTATACATTATAGTCAGTAAGGGCAAGCATTGTTGTAAGTTTCGTTTTAGTATCTTTCACATATTTCATGAGTATTGGGGGTTTTCCTTCTCACATCAAGGAAATTAAGGTATATAAACATGAAACAAGTAATGGAAACTCTATAGTAGTTTCCTTTTTCTCTCTTTAATGTCACAAAAAAAATTCAAAGGAATTATGGTTATGGTATTTCTTTAGGATATCATGATGTTTGTTGCAGGTTATTTCAAACTTAGACATGAGCCGCCTATGCCAATCTACAGATATCCACCACCTTATTTGCCATTCCATACCTATTCTATTTAGGGTCTTCTTGAAAATTAGTACACATGATTATCTTTTCCTTTGGGTCATATTGGATTACTTTTAGGAGTGCAAGCCCTTCAAATCCACTTTCTATATTTATTGGTGATACCATATTTCAGAAAGGTTCATATTTTGTATTGGCATAATATATAACAATATTGTTATTGCAAACAGGAATCAAACAAGAAATCTATCTTTCTCTGTTTCACGTGGATTTTTATGTAGAAAAAATGTCATGTCCTTCTCCTCCTGATGACTACAAACCACTAATGTTGCCTCTTGTGCCGCTGCCACAATATTGTTTTCATTAACATTCTTCTTCTTCTTCTTCCCCTTTCTCCACTCCTATGGTTCTGTTTGTTTATGTACCAAATTGTTACTTATGATCTCCTCCTTAAAGGTACTGGGCTTGAAAACTTTCTTCATCAATCATATTAGGTTTGAACAACATCAATTTTCACTGGATTTGTGGTAGCAAGGCTCCTAAATATTTCATCACCATGTATGGACTCTTGGAGGGATACTCCAAATTGAATGGCTCGCTTCCATAACTCTGTAGTAAGCTAGTGCAATGATTTTCCCTACCTCTACCTAAAGTAATGCCATACAACATGTTGATGATCCTCATATCTGACTAGGTAGAACTGTGCATCACTCTCCCACCATGCTAAAGAATTCCCTTCCAGCTTAAAATGATAAAATGCAATCCTTTTCTTCCTGGTGACTTCATGTATGTTGAAGTACACCGCCATCAGTTTGATGGCATCTGGTTCAGTTTGATGGCATTTTCTTCTCCTACTTAAGGATTTATATTCACCTTCACATATTGATATAGGTGCCTTGATTGTATCTTACATCTGCCTTTATCAATAACATAACAAAGCAATTTTGGTGTTTCTCTTTTCACACAAGTCTTTCAGAATTCTGTATTAATTTCAAATTTCATGTCAAACTTTGTAGCCTCGCAGGATGAGTGTTCCACTCCTTCAGATAAGGATGGATTACTTCCATTATAGCCTATTAAAATAACAAGAAGGACAATGATACACTTTTTCAATGGGATTCTAAGCATAATTCTAAGAACTTTTTTGTAACTAACTGCAGAAAAGAGGAAACAAAAATGACACTATTTGAAACAATAGTGTTATTTCTCGACTAGTTTGTTTCCTTCTGACCATTCTTATGGGACCATAGATACTAATATGTTTACCACGAAGTATGTATAGATGCAAGTTGGCCATAAAGCAGTTGACTATTGGGGCTCCTCCAAGTGTGCTTATCTTGTAATGTTCTTTGTTGTAATGTGCTTAGCTTGTACTGTTCTTTGCTGTAACTACATGTTTGAACAAGGTGACATGCTTATCTTGTATTATTCTTTTCCGTAACTACAAGTTTCAACAAGGTTATCCACTAGCCCCCTTTGCTAACACCATTGAATGACCATTCAAGGTCGTAACTACATGTTTGAACAAGGTCATCCACTAGGCCCCCTTTGCTAACACCATTGAATGGCCATTTAAAGCAGGGAATTTCTACCCCATAACCCACTTTGTTATATTACATACCCAAGAATTCACCTTTTTTCACAAGTTATATGTGAAACATGGAAATTAGACTAAAACACTATATTATAATGAGACAATAAAAGAAAAAGTGATATCACAATATCATAAAAAATGGTATGATATTGAGAAAAAAGAAAAGAAAAAACACATATTGGAATAAATTATACATATATCTTATTTTTATATTAATTCATTTTTTATTTTCTTTTTAATTGTGCTGAGAGGTGTTATACAACCTAGTATGAAGGAGATGTTGTCACATAACTTCACATTTAAAAACAATAAAATAATACTTATAATAATAAATTAAAAAATAGTAATAACAAAAAAATCAATGTCTTCTATAAATAAAATACTACAGTTTCCACTTTAATTTCACGTCTACTTTATATAGAGAAAAAGTAATTGAAAGTAAAGAAAAAAAATATTTTAATTTTTAAAATTTAAGAGATATGTAGCCCATGTGACATAGAATAGATGGTGACATAGTGTTAGTGGTGAAAAGGTCACCGGTTTGAAAATTTGTGGGAAAAAATCCAACCATGCTAAGGGTTGGTGTGGCCCAAGTCGGGTGTAATCTGTTGGAAATAATACTGAGAGGGGGGGTGAATCAGTATTATCAAGTTCTTTTAATAAATCTTCCTTATTTATACTTTGAATTATTTTTGCATGTTAGTACCATAAAATAATGAGCATGAACAAATAAAACAGATAGTCACACCAAAGAACACCAGATGTAAGGTGGAAACCCAATGTGGGTGAAAACCACCTGCTGCAATATGTCTCTATCTTCTTTCAAATTAGAAACTCCTTTTACAATGGTTTTGTACTGGTGCAATCCTTTACCAGTACGCTGGCTGCAACCTGCAGAGAGCTACAACTCTCTCTCGTTTTCCAGTGTCTCCTGGAAGGGAGCTACAACCCCCTACTTCTTTTCTTTCAAGGACCACTTTTCATAAATTTTCAAACTGGATCCATAAACATCAAGAGATCATCAAGTACAAGTAAATCACCCAGTCAACTGCAGTAACCAGATCAACAATAACAGTAAACTAAACCCAGAACACCTTATCAACAGAAAAATTCAGCCAACAAAAGGTCTTAAGACAGATCCGCAGTTTTTCTTTATCTGGCCTGCGTGGCTCCGCACTTCACCTTCTGCTCCCCTGCATATACCTGCAGAGAGCCTTCTGTTGCACCGCGTACCCACGCACTGTTTCTTCAATCACGCCGCGTACTGTTACTGTAGGTACGCACCCACAGATGCTATCGCGCCGCGTACTGCTACTGTAGCCACGCACCCACAGATGCTATTGCGCTGCGTACCTACGCACCTGCGGCTTCTGAAGCGCCGCGTACTTTCACTGTGCCTACGCACCTGAACCTCTGTCGCGCTGCGTACCCACGCACTGTGACTTCTTCTGCTCTGCGTACCCATGCACTGCTCCTTCTTCTGTTATGTGTACCCACGCACTTGCACCGTTAATCACCTTCGTACCTCTGATTAGGGCCGAATTGGCAGTCCCCCAGTGTGCCACAGATAGTCAGGTGCTCAGATCTGATCCTGTGCTCGAGAGATCACCCTTCATAGATTCGCTTTCAACTTCACTTTTATATAGATCAAGCTTTTAAAACAATAACCCAATATTTCAGATCTTAAGATATTCAATTTGCAAAAAAAATGCATTAGCCAAGTGATCTCCTTCCCTATTTATAGTCAAGCCCTTATTCACACCATGGGGCAAAACCATCAATAACCAATACAAGGGATCCAAACCGGGGCTAAAATAGATCCTATACCACGGGCCAAAACCATAGAATCAAGAACGGCGGGCTAAATACCACGGGCCAAACATAGGAAACCCCATGTGAACGCGCTTCTCTGCCTTGAAGTAAGTGAACTGGGGGTACGCACCTTCTGAACGGGTGACCTGCGTGTGAGGCCGCAGTCCCTTCACGGCGTACCTGTGGGTACGCACCTTTTGAACTATTCTCCGGTGTACCTCTTAATTTCCAACATTTAGAGAGCCTGATCAGAGCATTGCCACTTGAGGGTGTTGCCATCAAGTACAACATCTGTATCATAGAGCCATACCAGAATCATAATGCCAACATAATCCTCAAGTGATTTTGATGGCTTAGATGCCCCTAGGTTGCACAACTACTCAAACCACAAGTTATACGCGCGAGTCATCTCATGACTCACAGTACCTAACAAAAAAAAAGAATAAAATTTAAAAGATATGTAATTCCTTCACTACTTAATATGGACTTGAGAGATGGGTCGTGGCTACTTAAGCCATAGGTCACTAGCACCAGCCATCTCAAGGCTCATGTTACCTTACAAACAAAATAAAATAAAATTTAAGAGGTATGTAATTTCTTCACTACTTAATATGGAGTTGAGAGATGGGTTAAGGCTACTCAAGCCATAGGTCACCCGTGCCAATCATCTCAAGACTCACATTACCTAACAAACAAAATAACATAAAATTTAAAAGATATGTAATTTCTTCACTACTTAATATGGAGTTAAGAGATGCCATATAAAAATAATATAATTGATAATACATACTATGTAATTCATTCTACGTTTAGTTGGAATGTAATATTTAAAATAAAAATATACTAATAACAAAAAATATTTACGATTGGCCATAACAAATATATTTCAATGTTCATATTAAATTAAATAATTTATATTAAGTTTATATGAATAAAAAAAAAGTAATTTATATTAGAAAATTCCTTATATTTTCACTTTTCATTGTAAGGGATATGTGTGTGTGTGAGAGAGAGAGAGAGAGATCTTATTCAATTAATAGTTTCTTTAGGGTGATTTGTAATTTGTTCATTTTTTACCATAGAGTTGAATTGTAACATTATGTATACACACACACACACACACAAAAGGATATAGAATTTTATCTAAATGAAGGTCCATTGGTTTTGGGGAAGAGTAGGGCTCTTTATTACTCCATGGTTTCCTGAATTTGATGCAACAAATATGGTCATCACAACATTGCCAATTTGGGTGAGCCTCCCAAACCTTCCTCTTCCTTTTTGGCACCATCATGTGTTAGAGGGTATTGGAAATTCCTTGGGCAAGTTTAGAAAAAGAGACATGGAAATAATAGAGAAAGATATATTTACCTTTATTAGAATATGCATGAAGATTGATCTAAACAAAAAGATTACTTGACCACATAATTTTAAAACATAAAAAAGTTTAGTGGTCACAACCTTTAGACTATGAAAACATGACAATAATATGTCATTCTTGTTTCAAATGAGACATCTCCAAGGCGCTTTCCCACAAGCTAAAAACACCCCAAAAAGAAAAATATACGAAAGTCAAAAGGATGGCAGTTTTTAGAACCATATCTGTCTAAATAAGGAGAATAAGAAGAAGAAAACATGAAGAATCCAATGAAAGATGATGGAGATAAACAAGAAGGAAATGTTTCTCAGAATCAAGGTAAGGTTGCGTTATGCAACCAACTCACAAATAAATAGATCAACGACTTAAAAATTATCCTCTGTGAGGGGGAAACCTCCTTTACATTACATAAATGAACAATTCTCGGATGATTCAAATGAAAAAACCTCCTTTCTATATATAGAAGTCTGAGGGGTCAAAATATAATCAGAGCCTACATAACAATAAAAATGTAAGGGCACAACAATAACAATAGTGGGCTTCTACGGGGCACAATAACAATGTGGTAACTACAGGATACAACAATAATAATAAGGGGGTACACTACAATAACAATGAGGGGCTAAATTAGTATTATAGGGACCTAACATACCCCTCTCCTTCAAAAAAGTGTTGTCCTCAATGCTTGATTAGTTATGGATGCTTCTGTATAAAATTCTCATCCTCCCATGTGGAATTTTCAACAGGTAAGTTCTTCCACTTGACGAGATACTCTGAAATTGATCGATTTCGTAGCTATCAAGTTCTTGTTTCTGTGACTGCTTCAGGTTCCAATATGATTTTTCCTTACTCTTCAAGTTCTGGCAATATTGTTTGAACTAAGAGCTTGTCACCTATAACTTTATTTAAGCATGAAACATGGAAAATTGGGTGCACTCAGGAAGATGCAGGAAGCTCTAATTTGTATGCCATAGTACCAATCTTTTGCAACACCTTGTAAGGACCATAGTACTTTGGTGATAATTTATTATCCTTCTTAGCTTGCTTGAGGGACATTTGTTTATATGGTTGTAGCCGTATAAATACCCAGTCACCTACATAAAAAATTATTTCGCTACGATGTTGATCTTCTTGTTGTTTCATTCGATTCTACACCAAAGTGAGGTTATCCTTTAAGAGTTGGAGAACTTCTTATTGATGCTTGATGTGATATTCCACTACTTTAACCTTAGAATTTTCTCTTAAAGATGATCTGATAGATGATGGATGATATCCATAAGGTGCCATAAATGGGTTCATTTTTGCTTCCGTATGGAAGGAAGTGTTATACCACCATTTAGCTAGAGGTAACCACTTGACCATTGTGTTTTCTTATCAAATACAAAGAAATGAAGACATCCTTCCAAAAATTTGTTTACAATCTTGGTTTTCCCATTATATTGAGGATGATAATATGAGTTATGAGCTAATTGAGTACTCAAGCAAGAAAATGATTTCACTAAAAATTTCTAGTGAAAATGGGATCTCTGTCGCTTACAATAATATTTGGGTTTCCATGTCGCTTTTGAATTGTTTCCATAAATGCAGTAGCAACTGTACTGGCTTTAAATGGATGAGATAATGCACAAAATTGTGCATGTAAGTCTATCAATTACCACCGTTATGACACTCTTTCCTTTGGACTTGGGTAAACCTATGATAAAATCCATTGAAACCTCCTCCCAACGTTGACTTGGAATGGATAAATGTTGTAACAAACATGAGGTCTTAATTTTCTCAACTTTATTTTGTTGGCAACCCAAAAACATTTCCACAAACGTTTGAATATCAGATTTAAGGCCATCCCAAAAAAAATTCCTTCTTGACCATGTGGTAGGTTTTTAAAAATCCTGAGTGCCCTCCTAAGGGAGAGGTGTGAAATTCCAAAAGAATCTTTTGTTTGAGTTGGGAATTCCTACAAAGATACAAGTGATATTTGTACCATAATAAATCATTTTTCTAGCTAAATGTATTAGATGTGCTAGGATCTTGCCGCAACTTTTGAATGAGTGTCCACACTTCTTCATCATTCTTCTATTCATCCCTTGCTTCAATTATCCAAACTGGTTGGATAATACAAATGGCACAAAGCGATGCTTCAACATCCTCATATTTTCTTGAGAGTGCATCTACAACAACATTTTGCTTCCCTTTTTTGTAGATGATTTCAAAGTCATAACCCAACATTTTTGTGACCTATTTTTGCTGCTCTTCTGAAGATAATCTTTGTTCCAAAAAATATTTAAGACTATCATGATATGTTTTTACCTTGAATTGTCTTCCCATTAGGTAATTTCCCCATTTCTTTAGTGCATGTAGTATTGGCAACATTTCCTTCTCATAAATAGGTTTGTGTAAATACTTCCCTTTGATTGGACGACTTTCAAAAGCAAAGGGTCTTCCTTCTTTCATTAAAACAACACCAATTCCATATCCTGAGGCATCACATTCCAAAATAAAGGTTTTTTTGAAGTCTAGCATAGCTAAGACCGGTGCTTGGCACATTGCCTCTTTAAGATGTTCAAAGGCCTTAGTTGTTTATGGAGTCCAAGAAAATGCATCTTTCTTCAGTAATGTTGTTAGAGGTACTACTATTCTCTCATAATTCTTAACAAACTTGCTATAATACCCTATCAACCCTAGAAATCCTCGCAGATGTTTTATGGTTGTGGGGATTCTCCATTCCTTAATGGATTTAATTTTGTTAGGGTCTACCTTAACATCCTCATGAGATACCATATGGCCCCCCTATACTCCAAAGAAACATTTGGAGGTTTTTTCATATAATTGTTTCTCCTCCAATAGTTTGAGCACCCCATCAACATGTTGAACATGATCCTTCCAACACTTGTTGTAGATTAGTATATCATCAAAAAATACTCACACAAATTTTCTAAGGAAGGGTTTGAAAATGGAATTCATCAAACCATAAAATGTAGGTGCATTGGTAAGGCCAAAAGGCATGACCAAAAATTCATAATGACTCTCATGAGTTCCAAATGTTGTTTTCGAAATGTATTCAATATTCATTCTAATTTGATGATATCCTGAACGAAGATCCCACTTGGTGAAGTAAATTTCTCCATGTAATTCATCCAATAATTCATCAATAACAAGAATGAGGAATTTATCTTTCATAGTGAGCTTGTTGATCTCCCTATAATCCAGACACATGTGCCATGATCCATCCTTCTTGTGCATCAATACTACTGGAGCCGAAAAGGAACTTTGAATAGGTTGAATTATACTGGCCTCCATCATTTCTGTAACCATACGTTCATTTTCACTTTTTTAGGCATAGGGATATCTGTAAGGCCTGATGTTTCGAGGAACACTTCTTGGAATCAAATGAATAGTATGATCATGATCACGAATAGGTGGGAGGTGTAGAGTTTCCTGCAAATTCTCTACAAATCTACCTCTGAGATCTATGTAGAAAATCTGACTGTAGATTAACCTGATAATGAAATATAACTAAAGCAATATACTTTAATCTACTTTTACAATCAAACTTGCAGAAGCTTAATAGATTTGAGAAAGATTAAGTGGAACACATATAACAGAGAAGAAGATTCAATACACATCAAACACAGAAGGATACTCTGGGGAAGGCCTCAGCTAAAAACCCTACTATCTATATTATCATACAATGTGGAAATATCTCAGGATTACACAAAGCTTTAGCTCTCACAACTAGCCAGCTCTCAGTACAATCCTCCTCGTTGCTCACAAGAAAACAAGGCTTCTCACAAACCTTCTCCTCTACCCTCCAAGCCTCCTATTTCCTTGCGTATTTTCTCCTGGGTGATCCAGTTGTTACCAAGTGTACCACTGATCTCACACCCTGTAAAACTGTGCATTCTTCAAGGAACCTTGTTCCTTCTGCATGGATGAGTTTCCTTTATATGAAAACTCATGCAACTAATAGTATAATGTCCATGTCTTTAATCTCAACTGGGTCTTTCTCTGAACTGACATGCATGAGTTATCAATGCGAGAATCTTCAGTTATCTAGAGTACACTAGTTTGATGCATGCATGCATTAACTAACTAAACTCACAATTAGTTCCTCAAACTGTTTGGAACTAATTTAACTGGACTTAACTTAATTAACTGAGCTAACTAATTAGAACTCAAATAAAACTCACTCTTATCTCCTTAATCAAGGGATAATCTCCTTAATTTAAGGGATAATTGTTGCATGACTTCACAAAGACTTCTAGCTTGAATTTCTCAAACTAATTAACTCAAGATGAAATAATTAATTATTTTTCAAGCAACCGGTGAGATTAAATTCGAATTTTAATTCTCAATTTTAATTCAAGGACACATTAAAATTGTAATGTTTTGAATGCTATTTTTAGCATTTCTATTTTTAGCATTTCTTGTTCCTATTCTCAACACTCCCTCTCAACAAGAAAGGAATTCAACTCGAACCCAATCCTGAACCTTTGGAATGTTCTTCATGCAACACTTCTCTCTAGTGTTGTTGCTCTAGCAACTCTAGAAACAAAAAAAAACATTCAACCTGAATCAGTATGATGCATATGTCATCAAAGTCTCTGACTGCTATTGCCTCTATCAACTGAAAACTATGCGCTTCTGCTGACTTAGCCTTTCTGCACTATTGTCAATCCTTCTATGCGCTCTTTTGTATCCGACTGCTCTAGCCTCTGTCACTTTGATCTCTGATTGCATCAATCCCACTGATTCCTCCCGCTACTATGTACTTTGGGCTCCCGTAGAAAGGTACGATCCATGAGATAAAACCTCTCGATGGAACCTGCCCAATTTCATCCTTCTTGAGACTATCACTTCACATCGCCCCACCTCACACCTGGAGGTATGGCTGCATGTGATCCTTTTGCCCACTTGGGTTGAAATTCCCCCCTACTAGAGGTCTTTGCATGAGTGGATGCCTCCACTCAATCTCCTCTCACCATCTTCAATTGTGGCTCCTCCACAATTGTCTGAGACTTCTTCTATGGCTGCATGTTTATAGGTATTTTACTCTCCCTCTCAACCACCAAATCTCCAATATTTGCCTTACTCCTCAAGGATTTGCATGCATCCTGAACCTCAAGAGCATACAGGTTCTTGACTTGTGAACCGATCTGTTTCACTTGTCCCGTGGTAATGTGTCTAAGGAAAACCTTTCCCTTACTGAAGACAACATCGTAGCCTTTGTCCTCAAACATCGTGATCAATAACAAATTCTTCTTCAGTCTAGGCACATACTTCATTTTTGTCAAGGTGATAAGAGCTCCATGCTCCCTCTGAAAAGCAATTGTGCCCACTCCTGAAACACTATACCTTTCATCGTCACCCATCTCTATGTGAATCTTGAGGTCTTTCTCCTCCAAGGTAGTGAATAAACTTTTATTGTCGGTCATGTGGAATGAGGCTCCACTGTCAAGAAACCAACCACAACCCATCATCGATGACACCATGCATGTGATGAGACTAAAGTCCATCTCGAACTGAGAGGCTAATGACTCACCTTCCAATCCAACTGAGGATCCCTTCTTCGACTTCTTTAATGGGTAATTAGTCGCATAATGACCCATCTCATGACAATTAAAGCATCTCACTTTCGATTTGTCAACCTTCTTCCCTCCATGAGAAGAATTCGATTTAGAATGAGAATCCTTCTCCTTCCTTTTCCTTGCCTTACTCACTAAGGCCGGATTTTCTTCATCATCATTCTTTGATGAAGAACCATCTCTAGTGCTCCTCCTGATCTCCTCCTGCATGATATCTGACCACAATCGTTCCCAATATGACAATTTCTCCCTTCCATTCACAGAGTCTTGGTAGCTATGCCAGCTCTTTAGAAGGCCAAGGAGAGCGAGGCTCACCATATCATCATCAACAGTAGTTATTCCCACACTACTAAGCTCATCTCTACAGGTGGTGAGCTCGTTCAGGTATGTGGAAATAGTGTTGCCCTTCTCCATCTTGATTCTTTGAAGCTTATCCTTGAGAGCCAATTTCCTCTAGTCGCTACTATTATGGTAGAGGTCCTTCAATGTCTTCCACATTGAATATGGAGTATCCTTCCCATGGAGACTCAAGCCAATATGGTCTCAAACTCCCTCAAGGATGATCTGTCTTACCCTTGCCACACACTTCTTCCACTCAGCCAACTTTTGTGCATTAGTTGAAGCTGGCTTTGGGATTTCTTGATCAATGAAATCCTTCAAGTTGTTGTATTCTAATATAGCCTCCATGCGATCTTTCCATGCTATGTAATTCGAGCTGCCATCCAAGGCATACTCAAATCTCAAGCCATAGAACGCCATTGACCAACCTGAAATATGAGATGAATTCGATTTGTACCTGCAACCTCGAACTTCAAACTTCGAATTCTCTTCTCCATATACTGTTCATAGCTTTGATAGCCTTTTCTCCGATACCATGTAGAGTTTCCTGCAAATTCTCTACAAATCTACCTCTAAGATCTATGTAGAAAATATGACTGTAGATTAACCTGATAATGAAATATAACTAAAGCAATATACTTTAATCTACTTCTACAACCAAACTTGCAGAAGCTTAATATATTTGAGCAAGATCAAGAGGAACACATATAATAGAGAAGAAGAATCAATACACATGAAACACAGAAGAATACTTTGGGGAAAGCCTCAGCTAAAAACCTCGCTATCTATATTATCATACAAGGTGGAAATATCTCAGGATTACACAAAGCTTTAGCTCTCACAACTAGCCAGCTCTCAGTACAATCCTCCTGGTTGCTCACAAGAAAACAAGGCTTCTCACAAACCTTCTCCTCTACCCTCCAAGCCTCCTATTTCCTTGTGCAATTTCTCCTGGGTGATCCAACTATTACCAAGTGTAACACTGATCTCACACCCTGTAAAACTGCGCAATCCTCAAGGAACCTTGTTCCTTCTGCATGGATGAGTTTACTTTATAGGAAAATTCATGCAACTGATAGTACAATTTCCCTGTCTTTAATCTCAACTGGGTCTTTCTCTGAACTGACATGCATGAGTTATGGATGAGAGAATCTTCAGTTATCTGGAGTACATTAGTTTGATGCATGCATGCATTAACTAACTGAACTCACAATTAGTTCCTCAAAATGTTTGGAACTAATTTAACTGGACTTAACTCAGTTAACTAAGCTATCTAATTAAAACTCAAATACAACTCACTCTTATCTCCTTAATCAAGGGATAATCTCCTTAATTTAAGGGATAACTATTGCATGAATTCACAAAGACCTCTAGTTTGAATTTCTCCAACTAGTTAACTCAAGATGAATTAATTAATTATTTTTCAAGCAACTGATGAGACTAAATTCGAATTTTAATTCAAGGACAAATTAAAATTGGAATATTTTGAATGTTATTTTTATCATTTCTTGTTGCTATTCTCAATAGGAGGCCTTTAGGAGTCTCAAATACCTTGGAATGATTGTCCAAGGCTTTTTGGAGATCTGGAGAAATAGATGATTTCGATGTTTGAACCATTAGTGAGCATAATTGTGCAATTACACCCTGTTGTTATTTATTTAGAAGCTTTGTCATGCTATTAGAGCTAATTATCTTTCCTAGTTTCCCTAAGATACCCCTTAATTCAACTTCCTTTCCTTCCCAAAAAAAATCAAGAAAAGTTCTTGAAAATTAAAAGCTATCATACCCAAAGATTGTAACCATTGGACTTCTAGTACAAAACCAACACCACCCATTGGAATGGAGAGCATTGGACTATTCAATACATATTTTCCCATAGTTAGATTGAAATTATGGCGCTTTCCAGAGCAATTTATAGTTCCTCCATTTGCAACCATCACTTGACACTCTGGTGCTTGGTATATGAAGCAATTCAATTCCTTGGCTATCTTGCAATGAATAAAATTATGGGTACTACTTGAATCACAACACTATTACATTTTTCTTCTTGATATGTCCTTCTATCTTGAGAGTTCGAGGAGTGGTAATTCCTGCCAATGCATTACAAGATATGGTCGAATTCATTTCTTCTTTCTCTAGGGTTGGTTCCTAGTGTATAACCTCTTATTTTTAAGTTTCTTGTTCCTTTTCTTACTCCTCTTCGCAATCTATGCAAAATAATTTCTTCTCAACACACTTATGACCTTTAGTGTATTTGTTATCATAACTGTAGCAAAACCATTTTGATATTTTTTCTTCCAATTATTGTGGTGTCAACCTTGTAGGCTATGGAAGGCTAGGGATAGGAACACTTCCATCTTTATAATTGTTAGTGGTAGGCTTCCTTGTTTCCATAATTTTTCTTTCAATTTTTCTTTTCAACCCATGCCTTCTCCAATGAATCACGTTCCCAAAGGTAAACCTGATGTTGGATGTTATCCTTTAAAGTCCCTATGAACACAACAATCCTATGCTCCTATGGAATATCATTTACCCTTATATTCATTTTTTGGAAGTCCTCGATGTGCTCTGCCATTGAACCCTTTTGTTTGAGATGTATCAATTAACTAAAGAAGGTGTTTCTCTTTGTATCCTCATAATGTGCTATCATTTCCTTTGTAAAAATTGACCAAGTGACAAGTGGTTTATGAGAAAAAATCCATCGATACCATACAAACTGATTGAGTTCTAAATACAAAGTTTCAAAGCATACATTTTGTGTGTGTTGTGCATTATGAAGGTTAAGATATTGCTCCATTTGTAGTATCCTTGTTACTAGATCCTTGCCATCAAACTTCCTCATATCGATATTTGGAATATGGTGGGTATTCAATCCAACATTAGAGTCTATTAAATCATGATTAACGTTTATTTTGTTCTCATCATGAGTTTCCTCTAATACCCTTTCACCATTAGGAAGCATTTCTTGTAGCAACTTTGTCAAACCTTCCATGTCTTCTTTTAAACCATTCTTCAAATCTTCCATGTTACCTTTCATTTTTGCTTCTATGCCAGCCTTCAAACCTTCCATGACTGATTTTAAACTATTTTTCAAACCATCCATCTTAGCTTCCATTTCATTTTTGTTGACTCTTTGAGAGAGTGAAATTTGTTGCACTTGGTGTCATAATTTTGATATATCATGTTGCATTTCTTCTTCTTCTTCATGCGTCATAGTAGAGATTTTTGGTTGCTTACTAGGTGTTTCCATTTTCTTGATTCAAGGAATTTTGAAATCAAACAATGGTATCTATGATTCAATATGCCCTTTGAATCACTTCAAACTGATTTTTCAAACAAAAGTTATGCAATTTAAAAAAAAATAATACACACATTTTTCTTGCTTTTAGGAGCTCAATATTGAAATGATTGTAAGTCTATAATTTCGGATCTAAAAGTTTTGAAATTTCTTCCTATGGTAGCACTATGAGTCCTCTTTCCAGCCCCACAAGTCTGATCAAGATTAAATTATTCAAGAAATAGTTATGCCAAATCTCCCATGATGACCTAATTATGGACTAGTTTAGTAGATCAAAGTTGTACGGGATGCCACGTGTCACGATTTCAACCTTCGGCCATGAAATTACTACACAAAAAACTAAAGTCTGTTCACTTTAATCCACCTTTTTACAAAATTCAAATATGATGCCTGAAACAAAAGTTATGACGATTTTCCATAGGTCACTTGTTTGAGACAAAATTCTAGTGCCCGCAAAAACCCTAACTTCCTCAGAGCATATCTCCGAAAATATAGTGAACCAAGATTTGAAATTTTTACATTGAGTTATATGAGATTTCATATCCATGTGCTAAATTTTTTGGCTTCTGAAGCCTCGTAAAAAAATGTTATAGCGAAAAATCCAAATTACATGTTTGAAGAAGTGAAACCCTAGAATCCAAAGCTCTGATACCAAATGTTATGGAACCGACTCACAAATAGAAGATCAACGAATTAAAAATTAACCTCTTCGAGGGGGAAACCTCATTTACATTACATAAATGAACAATTCTTGGATGATTCAAATGAAAAAACCTCCTTTATATATATAGGGGTCTAAGGGATCACAATATAATCAGAGCCTACATAACAGTAATAATGTAAGGGCACAATAATAATAATAATGAGCTTCAATGGGGCACAATAATAACAATATGGGGACTAGATGGGCACAACAATAACAATAATGGGGCTACATTACAATAAAAATAAGGGGCTATACTAGTATTATAGGTGTTGAATAATCTAGGGAAATTTAGGTTAATGAGATTCTTCTAGCATGATAACTACTTGTGAGATATTTTAGGTTTTCTTCTTAGCACAATCTTCACTTGTTCTTATTAGAGTGTGTCTTCTTATATTCATCAAATAGTTACCAAAAAAAAAGAGACAATAACACAAGATGTTTGGCTTTCTTCCAAGGCCAAAACCTCTCCCTCTTGGAGAGGAAACCTGCACAAAATTCTTCTTATATAGATTCTAATTAACAAATACCAAGACCATGACCCTTGACCTACTAGGCCACTCCAAGACCAAGGCGCCAATCATCTTCTTCATCATTTTTTAGATAATACTAAAGCCATCACCACTGCATCACCGAGATCTTGCTGCACCATTCATTGAAGTATTCACTACACCAATGAGATATCCATTTATGTGAATGAGATATGTACCTAAATCCACCGAGATCATGATTGTTTCATAGTTGCACCTTCACTAATACCATATCTATACTTAAGATCATGAATGTGTCTCCATTGATACTATATCTATGCTTAAGATCATGACTCCACCTTTGAGAAAATGTGTGTTACTAAGAGTCCTTCTCATTATGTTGAGACTATGTGTGTTATTGTGTGATACTAAAATCACCTTTCATCGCTGAGATTGTAACTACATTCTCCTTGCACCGAGATTTCCTTGTCAAAGTTATGCTGAGAGTGTGTGCTACTGCAATATCTATCCAAAAACCATAGAATCCTTCTCCAACCGAAACATTGTAACCCTATCTTCATTCGAGATTCCTATACCCATTGTGCCATCTGAAGTTGCAGAGGTATGTCCGAAATTTCTTGACTGTAATTATGAACATACACGCCTATTTATAGTGGTTTGACACATTAAGCCGACATGTCATAGCGAACTATTGTGTCATTTTATTGAGCCGACATGACTGTCCTTTTAATTCATTTGCAGGCTGACATGATTGTGTTTTACATCATTTAGCTTGCTTCCTTCTTCAAGATGATTGCGCTTGCCTTGGAGGGCTAACCTAGACACTAGGTAGAATCATATACATTACATATGTGCTCAAGAAGAGATTTTCATGACTTTGACTCTTAATAATACATCCTAAGGCTCCTAATGGGAGCCACTAAATAAATAAACCTCTTTCTCATGAAACCCATGCAACAAGGAATAATAATAAATTCATTTTCTTGTTTACAAAAATCATAATTAAAATGTCATGAAGACTGAACCTAGCTACACTTTCTTCAACACTCCCTCTTAACTATGGAGGTATTCATGATGGTACTTGGTCATTATCAATCTGAAGAATTTCTCATAAGAAGAATCGAATTGGTAGCCCATCTGTATAGAATCATAGTAAACAACATTGTTTCCATAATAAGGCCTTAATTGATAGATCTATCTCTCATTAGATCAGAGCACAATGTTGGCCAGACCAATGACTATAGAAACCTTCATCATTGTCTCTCAAGGTACATACCCACCCGGGTGCTCACTGTGTATGACCTTATAGGACTATTCTTATCTTGGGTTCCCAAGCCTAAAAGAATAACAGTCCTCTTGCCCACTCTTATCTTGGATGCCCTACACATCCTCAAAGAGCATCAGATGTCAGATGATTACCCAATCCTCCATTCTTTCTTCCAAAGTGAAGACAAGAATGTTGTGTCTATCTCTCCCTCTCAACTGGGGAAGATATCCCCAAGTTCCCTCTGATCAAGAACTTTCCCATGCTCCCTTTTAATTAGGAACTTATTAGAGATCCCTCTTAGCTGGGGACTCTTCTAGACATCAACAACTTCTTCTTCGTGGGTTCTTCAACTGCTTGATCAACTTATCTCCTTGATGTCATGAAATTCAATTGAGATTCTTCCTTGTAGGGAAACATCCATCGATCACTTTCCTCCTTAGTTCGTCATGTCATCCCTTTCGTCACGGAAAGTGGCCTTCTTCATATCTGGAACCTTCATCATCTGACTACTTATTTCTCAACATGCTTCTTCTATCTACCATATGAATGCTAGTTGTACTTGTATTCACAACTCTTGTTCGAGTAGCCTTGCATGAACTTATCTAGATATTACTTAAGAAATCAAAACATAATATTAAATAATAACTTACACGATGGCTCTTCATCATGACATCTTCTTTTAAGTGTGAATATCTTACATACATGTTGACACATCTCCCAAAGATATCCATTGTCAAGGGTCTCCATCTTTTTCCATCAGAGTCTTCATATCTTTTTGGGAGATTTCCTAGTTAAGTCTTCTTGGTCTTTTGGATGTTGATCACCTTCATTAGGGTTTCTTATCTCATGATCTCTCCCTTCTACACACATTCCATTACCAGGTGCTTTCAATCAGAGTTTCTTAATTGTATTCATATTATGTTGATTTCATCTTAATGTGTCTTATGCCTTCCTACATCCTTTCACAGGAGGAGATCTTATTTATCTTGATCATGCTTCTTAAGCTAGAAGTAATGATCCATGTAACCTGCAATCATAGGACATGTCATTATAATATTAAACACAAGCATACATAACTTATTTTACCTTTAGGTCATCTAGGCTTCTTTAACCAACTTCCTTGATTGAAGTGTCTTCAACCTCTTAATCTACTTATCCTCTTATGTCACCATACCATCATGTTGACAGTGTTGGACCCCCCTACATGTCAGGGGATATCCCCAGTAAGAAGTCCCAACTAGACCTCAAACCGTTTGGTGTAGGAGTCCCAGCAGTGGGTCATACGGTATCGCCTTGAACATGGTTGTGCGCAGAGGTAAGTAGGATGTCCTTGTTGGTAGCAAAGGTGTGACATGCGCAACAAGCTAAGGAAGGTGCATGAACAGTTCTAACACACAGAAAGTGGGGTGAGTGCGCCCCTTGGAAACCTATGGAAATACGCGGCCTGGAAGGGAACACACCAGCAAAGATGCATCAAAAACTAGAAGGCAGGTGAACCAACAATCCAAAGTGATGGTTAAACCAACAACACATCTCAGTAAGATTCATACATACATATGAAAAAAGAGTCTATACATACATGCGTAATAAAACAACTACATATATAATTAGAGTAACCAATATAACTGAAATACAATAACAAGACATGCATGAAATGTGTTGGCTCTGTTCTATTAAGAAGTGAAATTTCCAATCATACAATACAACTATGACCAACCACTAGTCCCAATAACAGAATGTTATAGTCACTACTACCTGCACCTCCAAAGAGATGTACTAGCTCTGCACTGTGGAGAAGTCAAGGCTCGTTACAATACACTCCAAGCTTTCTCCAAGATACTCCTATCGGAAGCTTGGCTACTCAAAAGCGTATACAATGAGTTATGAGGTACTATAAATAACAAAAGGTGGGGTGACCCTTGAAATTCACCTTTGTGACTATTCACCTACCCTCATGACTCTTTAACTACTCTATGACTGTTACATTCAACTATCGACACTTGGACTTCTAATTTACAAGATGTTACATACAATTTGCACATGTACCCATGTGAGACAAAATGGCTTGAGTAATCCATGCAAGACATCACTAAGACTCAGAAAACTGTGGGAAGACCAACTCTTCGACATCATCATGATGGTTGATGAAGGCAAACTGATGCCAAGCTTTCTAGTCGGTGATGGTGTCCGTGTACTCTATGGTCACATCTTTCTGGAAACGAACTCTTGCCTCTGTTGCATCCGGGTACAGTGATTTGGCTCCTCTATCCAACTCGTCTAATAACATGTGCATCATTATCTTGAGTGCATCTGGACCAACGACATACTGATGCATAGTGTTTCCGTTGATCGCTAAGTCTGCGTTGGTGGCTATGCGCATCAACTCGTCAAAGTAAGTGTCTAGCTCCAGTTGGACTTGATTCTTTGTCTTTTCCTCGGTGAGTGTCCCAATAGATGGGATCACATGCATGCGCATAAAAAAATCCATGCTTTTGAACACCCGTCCATGTGAAGCATGCACACTAGTGATGAGTTGCGGGAGTTCCTCGTAGTTCCAGAACTAACTCTGGATGCATGCCTTCAACTCTACCTCCTTGGGCTTCATCAACTTGGGCAAGTGTAATGGGGCTCCCTTGTATCTCATTGTCCATGTTTGCATGCGATCGACAATAGTATGTAGATTTGACAAGATATGTGCCCTCCTAGCACAACGTTGCTGCAATCTGTTGAGATGGCCAACTGCCTTATGCAAGTTACCAAATCTAGAATACAACATCTGCATGATTGTCCCAAGGGACGATACTTCATCGAGTATCGCCTTCTTCAACTCTGCTCTAGCGGATCCTATAACTTGTTCTCCTCCTTTCTTGACCATCTGTAACTCCTTAGCCATTCGCTTGTTTTCTACTATCAAAAAGCGAACACTTGAGCTTGTGGCTTCAGCATATGCTCTAGGAGCATCAGCCAATGTTGCTGGATTCTTGCACACATAAGATACAATCACTCGTTCTTCAAAATGCATAGGAGATGTGTGGACATCCAGAGTAGTCACTCTGCACGATTGCACAACTCTATGTTGCGACTCGTCGAATGATATGTTGTGCATATTTGCTTCTGGATTCTCTTCAAGGATCTTGGTATCTCCTTGATTTCTCAGGACTTGCTTTGCTTCCAGATCTGGTGAATCCGGTGGGTTGACCTCTTGGTTGTAAGGCATGAGGTCAATGTCCTGTTCTAACTCTGGCTGCTCCATCTCCGTATCCATCTGCTCAAGTATCTGTTCAATCTCTTGAGCGAAGTCCTGCTCCTGCGACTGCTCACCCTATTTTATTTGTGTCAGTTGCTCGAATGAGTCTACCACCTGTATGGGTGCAGTTTCAACAATCTTTGCATGCCACACCTCCTGTTGTGTTTGTCCCTGCTGTGCTTCCTTCTCCTGTCTACGCAGCTCTTGTTCTTCCCAGAGTTGTTGCTTCAACTCTTGCAACTCCTTCATTTTTTCCTCCATCTTCTGTTTATCTCTTTGCCTTTGCGTGTTCCTCTTGTTGCGATGTCGCCTCTTCACCTCTATCTCCAAAGTTGCTTTCTCCACAAGTCGGTCTTCTTTGAACTTGCATCTTTGTTCTGCCTCTTCTTTGTCAATAATCTTTCCCTTACCTTTGTCACGTGCAGGTATGTTACCCTCTACTGGTGTTGATGTTGGTGCTCTCCTAGATGCTACTTTGCTAACCATTCCACAGATATGCTGGCCGATTCATTGGGCCTGGAGAATTTGTGACAATATCTCCATGGGTCTTCCTTAGCCCAATCACATGCCTCGTGGATCCAAGGAAATCACACTCTCGCACAGTGATCCTTTACAAAGCAATGTGGGTCATACAGATTGAAGCTTCTGGTGCCGAAAGTAAATCTTTTGAACTCTTCTGTCTCAGCATCAGCATGCTTGAGATTTTGTATCTTGTACAACTCGATCCGCAACAGAAGAGTGGGCCAGGGTGCCTTCTTCTTCCGATGCAGTCTAACTGACAGTCCTGCTGAGATGTGGTACAAAACTTCTTGCATGAAGAGCTTTTCCATGGAAAACTTTGGTAAAACATGTGGAGGCTTCTCCACGCTATACATCTGTATGAAGGTGCCAAAAGGTGAGGCATACCAATGTGCTATGTTGATCAATGCGTCCATTGTTTCCTTCGACATGCAAGGTGGATCCTACTCAAATATCATCTTGTACACTGGGGTGACAAAATGGTTTGACAACTGTGTGATGACTCCATAGAAGCTGCATTCTTAAAGTAGCTTGAAATAAGTGTGTACAAAGGTTTCCGCTAATGTGCATGCCCATTTCAAGCCTGGGAACTTATGATGAGCACAGATTGCATCCAGAATGTATGCAGACATGGATATTTTTGCCTGCTAACCTTCGGGCGACTGTCAGGCTCTTGTCACCTGTTCCTTCAGCCTGTGATCCAACATGTCGAACCAGTTGCACGCTTTGCCTTCATTGGCCAGTTGGTCCTACGTGATCACCCAACTTTATGGGAAGGTCTTCGTTCTCTCTTGGTCATATAAGTGGCATGCAAAGATGACCAAGTACTGATATGCCTTCCGCAGTATCTTTTTCTTGTAAACCTAGTTGGGTGTCATCCTGAACTTGGATCGCTCCTTCACCCAACTCTTCAAGATATCTATGGAGTTTACATTGTTGCCGGGTATGCTGAAGGGTGTCTCCATTTTGATCATTGGCTTCAGCAAGCGGTAAATCTACTAATAGTCGTGTGCCCTGAAGGTAGAAATATTTGTCCCACTGACACTACTTAACACCATCGTCTCGGGATCAATGTGCGAGATGATCTAATGTATAATGTCCACGCATGGAAACGCGGGATATCTGCATGAAATCTGGTACAAGGCAGACTTGTGGATATTCAAATAGACCCTGCAATCTTGAAGATCTTCTTGAAATGTGCCTGAGAATGTATCATTGATGTCCTGCCATTTGAGCTTCATTTCTTTGTCTATGAGCAGCTTGGTGTCTTTGTAAATCAATAAACTCATAGACACTTGCTCAACTGCATCTCCAGTTGCGCTTTTGTCGGTGTCCTTTAATCCTGCTCTCTTGGAGACCATTGAACCTGAACTCCTGAGAGACAGATGAACACCTGCTATACCTGGAGACATGGCAACATGCATGGAAAGAAATATGTCAATTGAAAAACAAAGAAAACTTGAGGATTGACATGCAACATACCCCAGAAACTGATGGCAATGATTGCATAATTTTCACTGTGAGGCCGGGAGAGTGACTGCCGGAACTGCACTAAAGGCAGTCCAGACTGTCCATAGGCTAGTTGACTATTGGAATTATGCAGTGTGTAATCTAGGTTGACCTGCTGGGTGCTGAGATTATGCATTGCGCAATTTCAGTTAGCAAGGCATGCATCGCTAGTGACTGCATTGCGCAATTTTCTAGGCCAGCAGAGCACTGCCTTTGAGAATTGCACAAAGTAAGCCTAGAGGATAGTGTCTGGATAGTTTTGTGCATTTTTTGGGAGGGAGGAAGAACCTTCATTCTCAAAAATGCGCAATGTTGTCCGAGCAAGGTAAGGCCTGGGCCAAGGTTTCCCAAACTCGCCGACGGGCCACTAAAAACATATGAAGATCTGAATGCATGGTGAAACTGAGTGTAAGCATGAGTGAATGATCATGCATGCAAACAACGAATGCAAGATTCAGAAAATGGGAAAACATGCATGTGCGTGAAATGGGTTGCCACATCGGCGACCATTGGTGCAAAAAATAGTGTCATGCATGTGACAATAATGAGATGCAAACGAAAAATGAAACGATGCTTATAAAGGCTAACATGCATGCAAATGACATCAAGCGTTCATAGAAATCAAGCAAACAACACTCACACAAGCCAAAACATAGAAAGCGACATAAATGTTGCAAAAGAAATGTAAAGAGGACTTACCCAAAAATAATTGAGTTGGACGTGAAGAAGACTCATAGATGCATTTTCGGATGTCAGAGCTCCAAGATCGATGTGAAGAATGAGCTTTGTAGCGTCAAATAAATAAGTTCGAGGCTCATGACGTGCATGCCACAAACTTAGGAAAAAACGACACATGGAAGGAAGTTTCTAAAATGATCTTTGCATGTAACCTCCAACTGCTAAAAATAGATCCCTAAAATCTAGGGATGCTTTTTGCATGTTTATTTTTGCTATTTCGAGAAAAGCAGCCCATGCATGCAAATCAAGTTTGCTTCTCGGAGGGAAGTGGTCAACCTGAAAGCACATGCAACAACCTGCCAGATTGAGAGAGGGATTTGTGCAATGTCTGAGCTGAGCTAGGTTGGTTGACCCTGAGGGATTGTGCAATTTCTAGGGTCAGCAAGTGAATGTTGCCGAGAATTGAGCAATTTTTGGGCTGAGTAGCACTGATGGGCCAGATTGCGTAGTTTTCTCTGGGAAGCCTGTCTAACTAGTCTACACAATTTTGGAGCCCAGTAAGCTGCCCAACAAATTTGTGTAATTTCTAGAGGGAAGGCTGGTTCTCCTCCATAATTGAGCAATTTTCCGGGGGAGCTGCTCAACCACAAATTAGCTTAAGTCCAGAATGGAAGACTATGAAGGGAGTGAAGCAAACTAACATGCACAGGCTAGCAAGCCACTTAAAATCAAATGAAGCCTATGTACTTGTTAGTGCAAGACATGCTACTAAGGATGGTTGGTAGGGAGGCTCCAAAACGAAGCTAAGGAAAAATTTTGGAGGGTGGTTATAGCCATTACAACACTTGGCGACACACTGGTAGAATTCCAGCACTCTTAAAGGACCTTATTCGTGAAAAGCAATTCTAACACCTCCAGAAGTATTGTTCAGTTCTCTGTTTGTCTTGGTTTCCACACTTGCTTGATTTTAAGATGTAGCCTCTACCAAGCTCTTGTTCGGTTGGCACACATTCCAAGCCAAGCCAACACAGTTGTTTCGATTGGGATGAGGGGTATATTGGTGCACAAGCCATATGATAGTCAAAGTTTTAGTTTCATCTATGGTGTTACTCTGCTGCAAGCAGACCTGGACAGTACCCCAACGAAGTCACACAGGGACACAAATATCACTCCGTTGCCAGCGAGCCTGGTCAGTACCCTGACAAAGTTACTTGCATAAACTCTCTGTGTAGGAAGCCTTTCTCTTCTTTCACCTTATTCAATTTTCATCTTTTCAAAACTTTTTCACATTTTCATTTTTCGTAACTGTGCATAACACTTATTCATTTCAAAGGCGGAAGATGGATCCCGACTTATTGAGATCAGAAGAGGTTGTTCCTTCAAAGAAGTAGTTTGTATATACCTCTGACGTTCTTGTTAGGGTTTTCCCCCTCACCTTACTCTACTTGACTGAGCTGACAAGGATTAACTCAAAAACAACCGACTAAAGTAGGTGATACTAGTTAGCGCGCAAGAATTGTATTTTCACCAAGCTTCACTACGAACAACACTTATTTTCCATTAATTTATCATGGACTGAAGACAACAAGTTATTCATACAAAGGCATTACGACAGATAACCAAGTATTTCTAACTACACAAGTCCTCTTGCACTTTACTTAGCTTGTTTCAAGAGTCGCACATGATTTCATACAAAACTGACCTACATACGTAAACAAGAAAATAAACAATAAAGCAAAGCAAAAGTAGAAGTAAATGCATAAGCAAAGTGAGTAAGAAAACAAGCATACAAACAAACAAGCATGCAACAAACAAACATGCAAGGTAAGAAGCAAATATGCATGAAAGAAAACAACCCAAAAGCAAACACTACTCTTACTCTTCAGCTAACGATGCATGGGTCTGCTCACGTGAAGTGATACTTTCAATGCAGCCACCGGTGCATTGGTCGACCCATGTTGGTGAAGGCATGGTTTGCAAAAAAAACATATGTGCAAACTAGCAAACATGAAAGATATAACAATGAAGACAAACACACTCCGAGCTTAAAAGTGTCCACAGAACATAAGTGAGTGTAAGCGCATGACATGCAATCCGTGGACTTACCATGATGTTGTGCAACACCATGTGTAGATGTTAAGCATATGCATACTCTTGACTATGACATGCAAGAAAATGAAAGAAACAAAGACAACTTGCATCGTGCACGTGTGCTTATTATGTAACATTCCTCCAATGCATGAGCGATGGGATTGTGCAGTTCAAGTGGAGGAAGCATAATCTGTGTGTGAGATTGATCTTCAATGCATACAAATGAGTGATGAGGAGCCTCGAGTGTTTCAACAATTTCCTGATCAAAAGTGAAACCAACCTCAGGGCAGCGAGGGCTTAGCATAACCATCAACTTGGGCTGAAGTGCCTTGACAATCTGCGGGGTTTCGACTTCTTCGACAGAAAGATCATCATAAACAGGGGGCTTTGAAAAATCAACTGTGATAAAATCATCATCGTGATCGAATATGGAGGTAAATAGATCATGATAGGTATGGTAAAAAAAATCACTGATTTCATCGGCATCCCCATGATATGATGAATCAATTAGAGGGGTAGATGAGAAGCAAAAAAATTCACCCTTTGCGTTTCTGGAAAAGGTAGATGAAAAATCAAGTGGATTTTCAAAGAATAATTTGTCCTCTTTGTTGTCGGATGATGGACTGACATCCAGTGTGTTCTGCAAATGATCAACAATGGGTGCATCCGTGGATATAAATACACATGTGAAGTCAGAGATGGTAGAATCACCGAAGGTGTTAGGAAAAAAATGGAGGAGGTGCAGACAAAAGGGAATCATCCTTCATCGTGGGTTGATGCTCAGGCTCCTAGTCATACTCTTCATGAATCACAATGCAGGTTGGTTGTGCAACACCAACTTTGTTGATAGCTTGATTCTCATTCACAACAGGTGTAGAGTCTGGAATGGAAGAACAAAAGATAGTGCAATCCAGAGGATCAGCAGAACACTAAGACGAAGGTTGAGGTAAGACATGCATATGACAATACATGGGCTTCGCAACCAAGTCTATGCGAAAATTGAGAGAAGTGATGTTGGGAGGATGTGGCAGTTGAACGGACATGTGCGCATGTTCTCTCACATCACTCTGTGGTGGTGGAGCTGTTTGACGAGGGGATGATGGATAGTCACTTGTGATAGCGACCGTGTCCATCTGTGATTGTGCATCTCCATCACCGAAGTATGCTGAGAAAGGTTTGAGCTTGAACTTCTTCTTGGGTTTGATAGATTTGGTAAGACAATACTCAAATTTGTCCATGAGATACTGGAGTTTCATCTGACTTTACAGAGCTTGAAATTGCAACACACGGATGCAGTCCCAAAAATCCATAGGCGATTCTTATGGGGTCTTCCGTTGTTTTAAAAAAAAAAATTCAAGAGGTTCTGGATCAAAATGATGGAAAGTAGATTCAATGAGATAACAAAACTACTCAAGTGAGTGCACACTACTGGGTGGCAGACTCCAACACCACCATTGTGGGGATTCGCGAAGTGTGTATGCAAGCAGCAGGCTGACCTCTTCCTTAGAGAAGTCATTTGCATCATCAAGAAATTCATAGAAGTCTTGTAAGTAAACAAGCCAGGCCACTTCGTCTTCACCATCATATGTGAAATCAGACAAGAGATCAAAAGAATCCCTTGTAATGTCAAGAGGTTCCGCATGCGAAAAACATCATGGAGGGAAGAGTCTGATAGTATCCATGATAGATGTGCAAGGTTTCAAAACAGGATGAGAGGATACAACTTGTCATCTAGCCCTCCTTCTAGTGCCAGAAATGTTGATGGTGTTGGACCCACCAACATGTCAGGGGATCTCCCCGGTAAGAAGTCCCAACTAGACGCACGACCATTTGGTGTAGGAGTCCCAACAATCGGTCGTACGGTATCGCCTTAACTGAGGTTGCGCACAGAGGTAAGTAGGATGTCCTTGTTTGTAGCAAGGGTGTGACATGCGCAGTAAGCCAAGGAAGGTGCATGAATGGTTCTAACACACAAAAAGTGGGGTGAGTGCGCCCCTTGGAAACCTGTGGAAACGCATGGCTTGGAAGGGAACACACAAGCAAAGATGCATCACAAACTAGAAGGTAGGTGAACCAAAAATCCAAAGTGATGGTTAAACCAACAACACATCTCAATAAGATTCATACATACATATACAGAAAGAGTCTATACATACATGCGTAAGCAAACAACTACATATATCATTAGAGTAACCAAGATAACTGAAATAAAATAACAAGACATGCATGAAACATGTTGGCTCTGTTATATTAAGAAGTGAAAGTTCCAATCATATAGTACAACCATGAGCAACCACTAGTCCCGATAACCGAACGTTACAGTCACTATCGCTTGCTCCTCCAAAGAGATGTACTAGCTCCGCATTGTGGAGAAGTCAAGGCTCGTTACACTACACTCCAAGTTTTCTCTAAGATACTCCTATCGGAAGCTTGGCTGCACAAAGTTATGAGGTCCTATAAATAGCAAAGGGTGGGGTGACCCTTGACATTCCCCTTTGTGACTGTAGACCTACCCTCATGACTCTTCAACTACTCTGTGATTGTTACATTCAACTGTCGACACTTGGACTTCCAATTTACAAGATGTTACATAGAATTTTCACATACGCCCATGTGAGACAAAATGACTTAAGCAAGCCATGCAAGAAATCATTAATACTCAGACAACTATGGGAAGACCAAGTCTTCAACATCCTCATGATGGTCGACGATAGCGAACTAATGCGAAGCTTGGTAGTCCGCAATGGTGTCCATGTACTCTGTGGTGACATATTTCTGGAAATGAACTCTTGCCTCTGTTGCATCTGGGTACATTGATTTGGCTCCTTTGTCCAACTTGTTTGATAACATGCACATCATTGTCTTGAGTGTGGCTGGACCAACGACATACTGATGCATAGTGTCTGCGTTGATCGCCAAGTCTACATTGGTGGCTATGCGCATCAACTCGTCAAAGTACATGTCCATCACCAGTCAGACTTGATTCATTGTCTTTGCCTTGGTGAATGTCCCAAGAGATGGTATTTCATGTGCGCGCACAACAACATCCATGCTTTTGAACACCCGTGCATGTGAAGCTAACAAACTAGTGATAAGCTGCGAGAGTTCCTCATAGTTCTGGTTCTGACTCCGGATGCGTGCCTTCAACTCTACCACCTTGGGCTTCATCAACTTAGGCAAGTGTAATTGGGATCCCTTGTATCTCATTGTACATGTTTGCATGCGATCGACAACATTATGTAGACTTGACAAGATACATGCCCTCCTAGCACAACACTGCTGCTAACTGTTGAGATGGACAATTGCCTTATGCACGGTACCAAATATAGAATACAACATCCACATGACTGTCTCAAGGGATGATACTTCATCGAGTATCACCTTCTTCAACTCTGCTCTGGTGGATGCGATAACCTGTTCTCCTCCTTTCTTGGTCGTCTGTAACTCTTTAGCCATTCGCTCATTTTCTGCTATCAGTAAACAAACACTCGAGCTAGTGGCTTTGGCATATGCTCTGGTAGCATCGACCAATGTTGTTGGATGCTTGCGCACATAAGATACGATCACTCGTTCTTCAAACTACAGAGGAGATGTGTGGACATCTAGAGTAGTCACTCTGAGTGATTGCACAACTCTATGATGTGACTTGTTGAATGATATGTTGTGCATATCTTCTTCCGGATTGTCTTGAAGGATCTCGGTATCTCCTTGATCGCTTAAGACTTGCACTACTTCTGGATCTGGTGAAGCCAGTGGGTCGACCTCTTGGTTGTAAGGCATGAGGTCGATGTCCTATTATAACTCTGGCTGCTCCGTCTCATATCTATCTACTCAAGTATCTTTGCAATCTCTTGAGTGAAGTCTTGCTCATGTGACTGCTCACCCTATCTGCTTTGTGCCATCTGCTCGGATGACTCTACCACCTATATGGGCGCAGTTTCATCAATCTATGCATGTTGCGCCTCCTGCTGTGTCTGTCCCTGCTACACTTCCTTCTCCTGTCTGTGCAACTCTTGTTCTTCTTGGAATTTCTACTTCAACTCTTGCAACTCCTTCACTCTTTCCTCCATCCTCTATTTATCTCTCTTCCTTTGCACGTTCCTCTTGTCGCGCAGTTGCGTCTTCACCTCTATCTCCAAAGCTGCTTTCTCCACAATTGGGTATGTTTTGAACTTGCATTTTTGTTCTACCTCTGCGATGTCAATAATCTTTTTCTTTCCTTTGTCATGCGCAGGTATGTTACCCTCTACCGCTACTGATGTTGGTGCTCTCCTAGATGTTTCTTTGCACTACTTCTCTAACCATTCCACGCGATGCCGACAGGTTCATTGAGCCTAGAGAATCTATGACAATATCTCCATGGGTCTTCCTCAACCCAATGACACTCCCTGTGGATCCAAGGAAATTGCACTCTCGCACAGTGATCCTTTACAAAGCAATGCGAGTCGTATGGATTGAAGCTGTTGGTGTTGAAAGTATATCTTTTGAAATTTTTTGTCTCGGCATCAACATGCTTGAGATTTCGTATCTCGTACAACCCAATCCACAACAGAAGAGTGGGCCAAGGTGCCTTCTTATTCCGATGCAGTCTAGCTAACAATCTTGTTGAGTTGTGGTACGACACTTCTTGCATGACGAGCTTGTCCATGGCAAACTTCGATAGAACATGTGGAGGCTTCTCCGCATTGTACATTCGTATGAAGGTGAAAAAATGTGAGGCATACCAATCTGCTATGTTGATCAATGCATCCATTGTTGCCTTCGACATGCAAGGTGGATCCTGCTCAAATATCATCTTGTACACTGGGGTGAAAAAATGGTCTGACAACTGTGTGATGACTTCGTGGAAGCTACATTCAAAAAACAACTTGCAATAAGTGTGTACAGAGGTTTCTATTGATTTTCATGCCCATTTCAAGCCTGGGAACTTCTGACGGGCACAGATTGGATCCAGAATGTATGCGGACATGTATATTTATGCTTGCTTACCTTTGGGCGGATGTCAAGATCCTGTCACCTATTCCTTCAGCTTGTGAGCCAACATGTGGGACCAATTGCATGATTTGCCTTCATTGGCCAATTGGTCCAACGTGATCACCCAACTTTGCAGTAAGGTCTCCTTACTCTCTTGGTCGTATAAGTGGCATGCAAAGATGACCAAGTACTGATATGACTTCCACAGTATCTTCGTCCTGTACGCCTGGTTGGGTGTCATCTTGATCTTGGCTGGATCTTTCACCTAACTCTTCAATATATCTCTGGAGTTTGCACTGTTGTTGGGTATGTTGAAGGGTGTCTCCATTATCATCACTGGCTTCGACAAGTGGTATATCTACTGATAGTCCTATGCCCTAAAGGTATCAATATTTGTCCAGCTAACACTGCTTGACACCATCGTCTCAAGATCAATGTGCAAGACGATCCAATGTATCATGTCTGCACATGGAAATGTGAGATACCTGCATGCAATCCGGTACAAGCCAGACTTGTAGATATTAACATAGACCCTACAACCTTCAATATCTTCCTCAAATGTGCCAGAGAATGTATCATTGATGTCCTACCATTTGAGCTTGATGTCTTTGTCTACGAGGAGCTTGGTGTCTTCATAAATCGATAAACTCATAGACACTTGCTCAACTGCATCTCCAGTTGTGCTTCTGTCAATGTCCTTTGACCCTACTCTCTTGGAGGCCATTGAACTTGAACTGCTAAGAGATTGACGAACACCTACTATACCTAGAGATATGGTGACATGCATGGCAAGCAATTTGTCAGTTGAAAACCAAAGCAAACTTGAGGACTGACATGTAACATACCCCGGAGACTGATGGCAATGATTGCGCAATTTTCAACGGGAGGCCGAGAGACTGACTGCTGAAACTGCGCAAAAGGCAGTTCGCACTCTCGAGAGGCTAGTTGACTGCTGGAATTGCGCAATGTGAAATCCAGGCTGACATGCTGGGTGCTGAGATTGCGCAATGCACAATTTCAATCAATAAGGCATGCATGCCTAGGGACTGCATTGCACAATTTTCTGGGTGAGCAAAGCACTGCCTCTCAGAATTGCGCAAAAAAAGCCTGGAGGACAGTGTCTGGCCAGTTTTGCGCATTTTCTAGGAGGAAGGTTGTCTGGCCAATTTTTCACATTTTCTAGGAGGAAGGCAAAGCCTTCCTTCTCAGAAATGTGCAAAGCTCTCTAAGAAAGGCAAGGCTCGGGCCAAGGTTTCCCAGACCTGCCGACGGGTGACCAAAAACATATGAAGATTTGAATTCATGGTGAAACTGGGTGTAAGTAAGAGTGAATGGTCATGCATGAAAACAACGAATGCATGATTCAAAAAACGGGAAAACATGCATGTGTGTGACACAGGTCGCCACATTGGCGACCGTGGGTGCAAAAATAGTGTCATGCATGCGACAATAATGAGATGCAAATGAAAATTGAAATGGTGCTTGTGCAGGTTAACATGCATGCAAACGACAACAAGCGTTCACATAAATCAAGCAGACAACACTCACATAAGCCAAAACACAAAAAGCAACATAAATGCTTCAAAAGACATGTAAAGCGGACTTACCCGGAAATCACTGAGTTCGATGTGTCGAAGACTCCTAGATGTGTTGTGGGATGTCAGAGCTCCAAGATCAATGTGAAGAATGAGTTCTGAAGCATCTAATAAATAAGTTTGAGGCTCATGACGTGTATGCCACAAATCTAGGAAAAAGCGACACTTGGAGGGAAGTTTCTAAAACGATCTTTGCATGTAACCTCAAGTTGCTAAAAATAGATCCATAAAATCTATGGATGATTGTTTGCATGTTGCTTTTTGCTATTTCAGGAAAGCAGCCCATGCATGCAAATCAAGTTTGCTAGGTCTCGGAGGGAACCGGTCAACCTAAAAGCACATGCAACAGTGTGCCAGACTGAAAGAGGGATTTGCGCAATTTCTGAGCTGAGCTAGGCTGGCTGTCCCTGAGAGATTACGCAATTTTTGGGGTCAGCAAGTGACTGCTACCCAGAATTGTGCAATTTCTGGGTTGAGCTGTAGCAATGTTGCACGAAGCGGGAGCGTTTTTTGGAAGCGGGGACGCCGAAGCGTCATTTTCCAAAAATCTAGGAAGCAAAGCGTCCGTGGAAGCGTCTGCTATATATATATATATATTATATTTTTTTGCATTTATACTCAAAACAAACATCCCAAATACCAAATTAATTGTAGAAGACATGAAAACATGCATATTTTTGCATAAATCAAGATAGATATGGCATCCATGATTCCATTGTAGTTACTAGTATGTACAACAATCATCTATATTCTAGCTATTACAAACATACATCAAATTTTTAAGTATATTATAAAACATAAAACATTTAAGCATATTATAAAACATAAAACATAGAGCATATTATGATTTATCTAGCAAGTGAGCAACTGTCAACATTTATCATGTCCAAAATTCAAATAATAATGTTTACAAAATATGTCACTTGGTCACCACCAAGCCAAAAAGGTTCAAGATTCAAATTCACAAGTCTACAAGTCTAATGAGTAATCTATGACAAAAAGTAGTAGATTGTGAATATATCTACTAATCTCTCGTCCTTCTACCATGAATAGAACGTGGTGGCGGGCCTCCACGTGGTGGCAATGAAGAAGATGGTGCTTGTGGAAGTCATGGCACTGACACTGATGAAGAAGAACCCCCTGCTGTTGGTGTTGAACCATGGAACCTAGGAACCAAGGGACCAGATGGGGGTGGGGGTGGTGGCATATCAACATGGTCATCATCATCCTAGAATCGCTCAAAAAATTCATGCAAAAAAAAAAACACTAGTTAACAAAAAAATTAAAAACATGAATTAGAGAAATGCTTTATAAGGGAAAATTGGAAAATTCATACCACAATGGACATACCTGGATAAGAGCATCCTCTAATTGCTCTAGTCGCAACACTCCATCCTCCAAATTGGGCTCCTCTGGATTCTTGTCCCAAATCAACAAGTCTTTATTAGACTTTGCATCTTCACAGTAATGGGACAACAATCGCAAGTTGTAATGAACATAAACCAAGCTCTCTGCCCGGTCTAAATTCAACCTGTTCCTTTTAACACTGTGGATGAAAGAATAAGAGCTCCAACACCTCTCTGCAGAAGAAGTGTTTACCACCTGTGATAGCACCCGCAATGCCAAACTCTGTAGAAGTGGAATACCCCCTCCATGCATGTTCCACCACTCAAGAGCAGAAAAAGTCTCTCGATCTTTAATTGCATGCATGCTCCCAAATGGACCAGTGTTGAGCGTATAGTTGCTCACCTGTCTCCGTACCAATGCAGCCTCCTCCTCATCAGGGATTAATTTACTCAATGCAGCCATATATTTTTGGTGAACCTCTTGATCTTGGTGTGGTTTTCTCCTGCTTCCCCCCCCCAGGTGCTAGTGTTGAAAGCCATGATGGATGATAATATTTAGGTGTCAAAACATATGCTAATGCATGCAATGGAACATTTAGCATTTCCCATCGGTTTTGCACCTCTACAAGAATATAATTGTACAAGTTGATATCTCTAGGCTCAACAATGTCTTTAATCTGCCCCAACATGCTATCCATTTGCTCATACACCTCCCCAATTACTGGTCGATCTGAATCTGCAAACTTGATCATGTAATAAATTGGTTTGGTGAATTGCAAAACATATTTAACCTGTCCCCAAAAGTAACTGTCAAGAACAGTGTCCTTGACTGCATTAGCACCATCTATGTCAGTGTTAATTTCATCCCATGTTTCAGCACACACCAGATTAGTTAAAGCTTGTCTCACCTTCACTAGCCGCCTAAAGGTGAGGTAATAACTAGCAAATCTTGTCTTTGCAATTTTAAGCAATTGCAACTTGGAGTAAGTGCCATAGAAGTAGTTTACCCTTGTATGCCCTGTGATGAATTTAATGAGCTGCTTCCCTCTCCTGTAAACCTCAGCAATCCACCCACATTCTTTGTGTTTCACAATATCATGCATCAAAAGGTTCAATGTGTGAACCAGGCACCCAGACCAAAAGATGTGTGGATGAGTACGCTCAATAATTTTTCCTGCTGCCTTACAATTTGTTGCATTATCTGTGATCACTTGAACCACATTATTCGGAACAACATCTTTGATTGATTTCAATAGGAGATCTGCAATGTTTTGTGCAGATGTAGTGATGGGGGAGGAGTCATGACATGCAATAAATACTGCACCACTAGAAGAAACACCAAGAACATTTATCAAATGTTGGTTTCTAATATTTGTCCACCCATCTGATACAATGGATACCCCAGAATCTACCCACTCATTTGTAAAACGTGTCAAAGCTCTTTGAACCTTAGCTTTTTCTCTTTCTAATAACACTGTTCTAGCTTTCTCATAGTTGGGGGCCTTGTATCCTTTTGGGGCTTCATTGATGGCCTTTACCATTTCATGCCAATAGGGAGAGCGAAGCACATTGAATGGTACACCGCAAGCACAATGAAAATGGACTATCTTTCCATCCACATCATCCCTCCCAGCAACATTAAGGAAATCCCCTATTGTTCTTCTACCTCCAGAGCTTGCAGAAGTACCATGAGGAGATGAGCAACTACCAAATTTAGAGGTTGCACTTGATTCAGAATGAGTTTTTTGTTTCTTGTTTTTTTGTTGTGCAGCCATCTCTATTTGGATGTATTTTCTTCTTTCTTCAGTTGAAATGTTTGGGCAAATTTGTACCCCCACAGAACCCTTTTTTTCATCATTGTCCAGCACCCCACAAAGATGCCTCCTCAGACGGGTATACGAACCACAATATGGTTTTCCTCCATGACAACCATGAGGGCACACAAATTTGTAAGATCCACCACCCTTTCCCCCATCAAGTTTGGTCACATAGTTCCACAAGGGTGTTGATGTAGCTTTCCCATCTTGTGTTTCAGTGTCCCCTTCAAGTTCATCCCCTTCCTCTTCAAACCCTTCCTCCTCATCATACATTGGGTCACTACTATTAGGACCATCACCAATGTCCTCTTCTGTTTCTTCCCTTCTATTCCTCACCCTTGCCATCATTAAAACCAAGAGTGGAATGATACATAGAAGCCAAAAGAACACCATCTTGGAATATGGATATAGGTGGTGGACAACGGCAACCTGTAAATAAAGGAGCAAGTAGAAACAATGGGAAAGAGTAGGAGAGGGAGGAGAAAAATACAAAAATAATTTCAAAAAAACAAGGGAGTTTAGGGTTTGAACTTACCTCTTTAGCTCTTGTAGATGAAGTCCTCCAAGCTCTTGCTCCAAGCTCCTCCTCCTTCTCCTAGCTCCTCCTTCTTCACTCCTCCAAGCTCTCCTCTCTTCTCCTCTCCTTTCCTCTCTTCTCTTCTCCTCTCCTCTCTTCTCTTCTCCAACTCTCATAAACTCAAAGTGAGAAAATGAGGAATGAATGGGGGCTTTATTCTTTTCATTCCTCACCTTAACATCACTCTAACCTCACCCTAACCCACCCCCTTAAGGTTGAGTGAACATAACTTAAAAAAAAAAATTAAAAAAAATGTGTTTTTCTCCCTTGGGCGCGCCCCTTTCCGCCGAAGCGTGCGTGAAGCGCACGCTTCCTGCTCCGAAGCGCCACGCTTCGGCGGCCCGAAGCGCCGTACGAAGCGCGCTTCGGAGCCGACGCTTTGGAAATTCCAGGAAGCGCTAAAAATTTCCCGAAGCGCGCTTCCAAAATTCCGAAGCGCGCTTCGTACGACACTTCCTAGGCGCTTCCGTACGGGGCGCGCTTCGGAGCTTCGATTCGGGGGGGGGGGGGGGCGCTTAGTGCAACACTGAGCTGTAGTGTTGGGCTGGATTATGCAGTTTTCTCTGGGAAGCCTGTCTGACTGTTCTACGCAATTTTTGAGCCCAGCAGGCTACCCAGCAGATTTGCGCAATTTCTGGAGGGAAGGATGGTTCCCCTCCGTAATTGTGCAATTTTCTAGGGGGCGCTGCTAAGCCAGAAATTAGCTTAAGTCCGGAATGGCAACCTGTGAAGGGAGTGAAGCAAACTAACATGCATAGGCTGGCAAGCCCCTGAAAATCAAATGAATCCTATGTACTTGACAGTGCAAGACATGCTGCTAAGGATGGTTGGTAGGGAGGCTCCAAAACGAAGCTAAGGCAAAATTTTAGAGGGTGGTTGTAGCCACTACAACACATCATTCATGAATTCCATAAGTTGGAGTACCTGATGAAACACTTGCTTCCTCTCTAGATTAGTGAACCCTCTTATGAGGATTCCATCAGAGAATCTTGAGGATCTTGTATATCCCCATCTGGGAGATGTTTCCTTTCTAACTTATTGATGAGCCTTGTCCTAGATGAATTTTTCCTTTTCTTCAATGAGGTTCCCAAGAGCTATATTCTTCATGTTTAATTGCCATGGATTTTTTTCCTTCATGATTCCCATGGTGATGTCATGCGCTTGTTTCTAATTATTCCATGATGCCATGATGCATCTTATTATCTTGGTCATATCTATAACACAAGATTTAGGAGCTTATGATAGGACCCTTTTGTGAGGGATACCATCTTACTCATAGGAGAGAGTTGGTCCCTTTTCTTCAACTTCCTCCATCTTTCCGTTGATATGAGCTTCTTTCTATAATCTTTCCATAGCATTGAATCTTAGCTATATTATTATGTATTGTTTGAGAACCAACCTTCCCTTTCTTTTCTGCAAATTTTTGGGTTCTTTAACCTTCAATACTTTTGTCATCAACTTGTCTTTCTCTATTTAGCATAGAGACCATAAGTTTTTGAATGAGGTAACTTTCTTATTCCAAAGATATTTGTTACCATGATTATCTTTTAGTGCATTATAATCAATGATGGTTATCTTTGTTCCTAGATCTTGTAGATGGGACCTTATGAAGATATCCTACATCCTTTGATACCCTTTATTTTCATGTAGATCATATTTCATGTGACCTTCTTCATTGCACCTTCAGAGAATGAGTTTATCATATACTTTTCTTTGATGTCTCCAATATTGCTATATGACGGGATCTTTCATAAGTATCCCTTTCCATGAATTCAAAGGAGACTTTTTGATTTTTTCAATGACTTCAGCTACTTAGAGTATTATGTCTATCCTCCTTCTTTATGCAAGGAATCTTGATGATCCAACCAATTTATAGATCTCCTTGCAAACAATAAGTCATTTAACCAAATTTGATTATATAATGAAAAGATAATTACTTGACATGTGAAGATGAAATCTTCACCTTGATTGCTTTAATGATGGTTGAAGAAGATGTATTGGTATTTCTTCCTAGTGACCCTCTTTTGAATGAGATAATATTTCCTTAATAGACAAGGTTTCTCCTTTTGATGAGGATGATTTGCTGCTTCTTCGGATGATCTTCTTCTAGGGTAGGGAGATGATCCTTTCTTGAAGATGACCATGCCTTATTGCCTTCAATATGCTTTGCCTTCTTTTGTAGTGTAAATCAGGATTGCTGCTCAGGTTTCAACCTGTTCCAAGATGAGGTGATCTTTGATTTTGAGGTCCTTTGAGTTACCTTGTTTTGTCGACATATTGATGTTGGTCTTGGTGTCCTTTTGATGATGACCGTGGAGATACAAACTCTTGTTGTTGTAAACTATCTCCTTGAATGCATAGACAAAAAATCCTTGCTGATGTACACTGTTGTTGTAGATTGATCCTTCAATTTTGACAATTAGCCCTTCAACTTGCTTTGATGCCCTTCTTGAAGCTGATCCTTGAATGTCTCTTTTTGTTGCCCTTTCTTTGACTTCAGCACCTTAGCTCTGATTCCATGTTGAAGAATCTAGGGCAATGTAGGTTAATGAGATTCTTCTAGCATGATAACTACTTGTGAGATATTTTAGGTTTTCTTCTTAGCACGATCTTCACTTGTTCTTATTAGAATGTGTCTTCTTATATTCATTAGATAGTTACCAAAAACAAAGAGACAAGAACACAAGATGTTTGGCTTTCTTCCAAGGCCAAAACCTCTCCCTCTTGGAGAGGAAAACCTGCACAAAATTCTTCTTATAGAGATTCCAATTGACGAATACCAAGACCATGACCCTTGACCTACTAGGTCACTCCAAGACCAAGACACCAATCATCTTCTTCATCATTGCTTAGATAATACTGAAACCATCACTACTACATCACCTAGATCTTCATTACTGTTGCAACACCATTACTGCACCATTCATCTAAGTCTTCACTACACCAACGCGATCTCCATGTATATGAATGAGATATGTACCTAAATCCACTGAGATTGTGATTGTTTCATATTTGCACCTTCACTGATACCATATCTATACTTAAGATGATGACTGTGTCTCCATTGATACTATATCTATGCTTAAGATCATGACTCCACCTTTGAGACAGAGTGTGTTATTATGAGTCCTTCTCATTATGCCAAGACTGTGTGTTATTGTGTGATACTGAAACCACCTTTCATCACCAAGACTATAACTACATTCTCCTTACACTGAGACTGCCTTGTCACAGTTATGCCGAAAGTGTGTACTATTGCAATATCTATCCGAAAACCATAGAATCCTTCTCCAATCGAAACAATGTAACCTTGTCTTCATTCGAGATTCCTATACCCACAGTGCCATCCGAAGTTGCAGAGGTATATCCAAAATTTCTTGACTGTAATTCTGAACTTACATGCCTATTTATAGTGGTTTGACCCACATATTAAGCTGACATGTCACAACGAATTGTTGTGTCCTTTTATTGAGCCGACATGACTTTGGTTTTAATTCATTTATAGGTCGACGTGATTGTGTTTTACATCGTTTAGCTTGCTGCCTTCTTCAAGAGGATTATGCTTGTCTTGGAGGGCTAATCTAGACACTAGGTAGACTCATATACATTACATATATGCTCAAGAAGAGATTTTCATGACTTTGACTCTTAATAATACATCCTAAGGCTCTCAATGAGAGCCACTAAATAAATAAACCTCTTGCTCATGAAACCCATCCAACAAGGAATAATAATAAATTCATTTTCTTGTTTACAAAAATCATAATTACAATGTCATGAAGACCGAACCTAGTTACACTTTCTTCAACAATAGCGACTTAACATGTTGTTTCTGTGGCATTTTAGGATATAGATAACTAGAAAAATACAACATAAAAAGAGTATGGCACAATTGGCACAAAACATGTCCACATATAAGAAAGTTCAGATTCAGATAAAGAGCATCCTTAGAGATTTCCAAGTGCAATTTGGCTTTGGTCCCAGTGGATCTCAAAGCTGGGGATTGACATCATGTCCAAAAAGAGAAAGGAACGAAAGGGAAGACAAGTGATTCCTACATTATTTGATCTTCCTCCATGTATATTAATACCTTATTGTAGGTTTATAGTTTTTGTTTGCTCCATTTCATGAATTTTTGGCCGCATTTTCCGAATGCTTATTAGCATATGTAAATGTCCTATTTTTGCCCCAAAAGGATCTAGGAAGATCCTTGTTGAATGCACACTTACAATGTGTCTATACAAAATGTACTTTCCTCTCAATATGAATGAAATACAAGTTTATATATATATATATATATATATATAACATTTTATTAGTTAAAAAGTTTGATATAGATTTTATATATATAGAAAATTCTTATTTCATTAATAGGTTTTTTTTAAATATTTATAATTCATTCATTTTTTAATATACGGTGCAGATGTAACATTTAAAAAAATATTTATAACATAAATAAATTTATAAAAAAAGAATGTAGTATGCATATATATGTTTTTTATTTCCAAATAAAATTGAGATATATATTAACATTTTAATGTGAAGCATAAATAAAATATTTCAATGTCAATTAAATATATATTCTATATATAAAAAAAATGCATTTAAAAAAAAACAATTATCATCTTGAAATATTTAAACAATCACCACTTAAAAAAATAAAATGGATCTATCACTATTATTATCACATTAAAATGGATCTATCACTATAATTATCACATAAACATCTCTTCCACATGATATCCACATGATATAAAAACATTTAGTTTTTTTAATTACAATAGCTAATCTACTCATTATTTTAATCCTCATTTCCAGTCCTAATTATTTCCCTTATTGTTTATCATTCAACTTCCAATGCATTCAAGAAACCCACAGTCAACTAATTATGCCCAAAGATTCTACCACGTGCTCATAGTTCTTGTCAACAGGGTTTGCCACCTAGATTAACATACGACTTGCGATAATAATAATTTGTTTTCATTGTTCTCAGTTGGTGTAAGTCTTTCCATAATAGGAGTATCATATTCAATTTAGTGAACATGAAACCATGACATACAGTGAGTTGGGCAAGCGAAAGTATAAAATCAATTGAAACTCGATTAGATATACTGAGATGATCATTTAATTGTAGCAACGAAGATAGCGTCTCGATTTTAATTCTTATACTTTGCCCCTTAAGGCATAAACCAATGCCTCTTTCAAATGGGCATTAGTAGCTGCCACTCGCTGAGATGTAATGCTGAAATCATCCCCTGATCTACACAGTCAAAAACAGTTGAACGAATCAAGAATTGAAACACTTTTGCAGATGATACATCTTATAGTAAATCTCAAAGCAAAAGTGTACTTATGTTCCAACAAATTTGCATCCTCGGTTGATAGAAAAAAATGCTTACGGGTCGAAGACACAACCACCAGCTTCTTGAACTATTAGTATTCCAGCAGCTGCATCCCTAATGAATCCAAGAGGCTTAGTTTAATCCAATGATCACAAAGTTATCGCCGTCATGTCTCCCTATAAAATTTTAAATCTATTACAGCAGTGCATTATACATAGTACATACCAGAGACCACCATATCCTAATTGATAGAAGAGATCAAGCCTTCCACATGCTACTCCACACAAGTTCAATGCACATGAACCAGTCATGCGCACAGAGCGCACCTTTCAAACATGAGTAAATTGCAACTAGTGTCAAACATTGCAGCATAACTTTTAGTTCATTCATGTGTTTATGACTGCAGCATGGATTTACCTTGAAAAGCAGTCCTTTAATGCGATCTGTATTGGCATCAACGGTTGCTTTATCGCGCTTTGTCCCGAACTGCATGTTAAGCAACGAGAATAAGTAGTCTATCCCTGACTTATATCACCCTAGTTGTAAACGATTGATAAAAATGACTCCTAAATTATCGAGTGCTGTAAGGGCTAGCAGTTACCCAGACGAAAAAAAAAAAAAAAAACACTAGTTTTAGATTTCAGTTCATAAACTAAAGAAAATAGTTAAATGGAATATCTATTTCGATCACTGTCTCACAAATAGCAAAGAGTTAAAGAATTTTGTTACCTCAATCACTGTCTCACAAATAGCAAGGAGTTCAAGAATTTCGTTAGGAAAAAGTTAGGGCAAAATAGCAAGGAGTTAAAGAATTTTGTTAGGAAGAAGTTAGGGCAAGCTTATAGGGGAAAGTAATTGGGTAGAAAAAATAAGTACTATGTTGAGGAATTCCACCTTAGCTGTGATCTCCAACAAAAAAAAGTACAATGGAACTAACATTTCTGGGAGAGCAAATATTTTTATTGCTCAATTAAGAATTAATTCACATGAACGTTGGTGTGAAACTGTATTGTCGAAAAGATCTAAGGAAGCTTGGGAAGAATGAATGAGTTAAAGAATTTTGTTAGAAAGAAGTTAGGGCAAGCTTATAGGGGAAAATAATTGGGTAGAAAAAATAAGTACTATGTTGAGGAATTCCACCTTAGCTGTGATCTCCAACAAAAAAAAGTACAATGGAACTAACATTTCTGGGAGAGCAAATATTTTTATTGCTCAATTAATAATTAATTCACATGAACATTGGTGTGAAACTGTATTGTCGAAAAGATCTAAGGAAGCTTGGGAAGAATGAATGTATTTTTTGCACTTCCGGGGCAGTGGAATCTGAAAAACATTTCATTTTGGAATGTGATGCTTTCAGGGACATCAGGGACAGTTATGACAATATATTAGCAAAGGTTTCTTGGCATTATCTTCTCAGCAAGGGGACTGTTAAAAGGATGAGCCAACTCATTATCAATTTGAATAAGAAAAATGCCAATTGCAAAAGACAAAAAACATAGAACTATTTTTAATATAATAGACATTAGAATCTCATTATTTCATAAGCTGTTATAAAATTCATGTTATGAACTCAAAGCAGTTGTGTTCCTCTATTTAACTTCGCAGAAGAGAGAAGACAATTACCTTCGTTAAAATCAAACTCACTCACTCAAAGCAGTTGTGTTCCTCTATTTAACTTCGCAGAAGAGAGAAGACAATTACCTTCGTTAAAATCAAACTCACTCACTCATTCATAATTTTCATGTGATAAACTCAAACTATTTGTGTTCCTCTATTTAACTTCGCGGAGGAGACAATTTAGTCTTTGGTTATCTTACCTTTTCAGGAAACGCTAGGATGTGAATAGATTTGATTTTGTGGGTCTGATGGGATGTGAATAGATGTGAATTTGTGGGTTTGATCGTTCATTCTTCTGGTGTAAAATCTATATTACTAGCTTGCTGAGCTTATGGAGATTTTTTCCACTTTTAGCATACCATATTCAACTGGATATTCGAGAATATCTCAGAACAATAACATATATCAACCATTCAAATAAAAAACATCAGTTTGAAGCCTGACCCAGATAACGGTCTTACCACTGGCAATTTAAAAATGTTTCTGTGATGTTCAGTTGGTTTTAACTCAGCAGTCCAGCTTGCGATATTGAAACAGACTTCGGATATAACAAATGCATTGGATGTCATTATGTGCTGGTCCCAAATGCTTAAAAACATCAACTGAAACTCACCAACATATTTTAGACTTTGCTCATTGAAATGCAATATTGAAGCTTTAACATTTCGACAGCTCCAAAATATATTTTGGTGTTCTGACATATGTTTTAGGCTTCCACTTATCACAATGACACGAGCTTGCTGTAACTGGCCTGAAACATTCAACAAAGAGACTGCTTATTTATTTAACTCTGCCCAATCAATACAGAGGTGGAGAGTTGACGGTGCCAGGGCTCGTAACTTTGTCCATTTCCATGTCCATCCCGATTCCCACTTATGCAGCCATGACAGTCCTGCTCTTTCAGGAGGCTAACCAAATTTTATTTTGTTGTTCTTATTTATTTATTATTTTCATTTCTTTTTTTCTGGAGAAAAATCCTGCAATGCATTCCTGCTTGCCCATGAGGCCCAAAAATAGCTGTCCAAGAGGATCCAGCAGCAAGGTATGATTTAAAAATGAGTATGCAGTCAAAAGGACCATATTAAATTGCTGTACAAAACTTTTTACTCCAGAATCTGACATATAAAACGCATATATATCACTGATAAGCTCAAAGACTTTCTGCAAAATTTGATGTCATTTATTTTAACTACTTTAACTAGAACCAAGGGTCATGAAGATGTTCTGTTTGTTGGCCTTCCTGGCTTTTTGTAACCTTCCATGTGCGTAGGTCCAAGTCCACGCCAGCTTTTGAGAGCTGATCTGCTTCTTCATTTCTGTTCTTGTATATATGATCAAATGTAATGTGAGAAAAAGAAGATTTAATCTGTTGAATGTTTTGAAATAGAGGCTGAAGGGTGTAGTATCGATAAGCCCTTCATACAGTTGATGACTATCAAGGAGTCTGGATAAATATGTAGAGGGGTAATCGTTTGTTCATTTGCAAGAGTAAGTAATTTTAATGCCAATAATTCTGTAAAGTTGTTTGTGGCTGAACCAATACAAACAGAAAATGAAATATGATGGGAGTAAGAGAGAAAAAGAATTCCTCCAGCGCCCTCCTGAGGTGGTGTTGTGGGAGTGTGTTTCCTTGAGCTGCTCCATCAAAGAATTCCCAAGGAGAATCAGTTTGTATATTTTCCTCAGGAAGTGGAGGCCTCTGCTTAGGAGTAAGAACAGATTTGAAAGAGTCCACAATGGCCAAGCTCTGAATTGCTACTTTTAGGAAAGAAGGCCCAGAATTTTCAAAGATAGCATAATTTCTGTCCAACCAGACCCCCATGCTAGAAGAGCTTTGTGATGTGAAGATAACCATGAATTAAGGGCTTCTTCTACTGTGAATCCTTCCCAGCCATATGACCTGTCATCAAAGTTTCTGATTTCCTTCCATACTGCTTGAATGAAAGGGCAGAACAGAAAGAGATGTTCAACAGTTTCTTTGGTTTGTGAGCATAAAGCACATTTGCTAGGTCCATGAAAAGAGCATTTCTGTTGGTTGTCCCAAGTTTGGGCCTCGTTGCAGAGAAGAAACCACAAAAAGTTTTGCTTTAGGTGGGCATTTTAATTTCCAGAGTTTTTCCCCACTAGGGATCAAGAGGGAGCAGATCTCCTTGAGCAAGACAGACGTATCCAGATTTGGAAGAATATCCACCAAAAGGATTGTGCACCCAAATAAGTTGATCTGGTTGGTCTATGAGAGGCAAAGAATTGTTGAAGATCACGCATGTAATTTTCCCAAGCCGCAACGTGATCCCTTTCCAACTGTAGGTCTGCTGAAGAAACCCAATTTTGTGAGCCATGAATAAAATCCCTGCAGGAGAATTGATTTAGAAAGAGGAAGCCTTCTCTGTTAAGGTTTATGAGTTAATTTTTCAGGAAAAATATGATTTCTTTGGCTTCCTGTCCAATCTCAATCCTTGACCAATAATGGGAAATGTCTGAATAATGGCTTTCCAAATGATAGAGCCATTCCAAGAAGTTTTCAACGGAGATCTATGAGGGGCTGATGTATTTTTGATGCATTACCTGAGCCTAGAGACTGCTTCCTTGGATTAGTCTCCAAAAACTTTTTGCAGAAAAGGCTTTTGAGAACCAAAAAGAGGTTTTTAAGGCCTGAACCCCCTTGGGCCTTTGGCATGCCAATCGATTTCCAGGAGGCTAATACAAAAGGATGTTTCTCTTCCTTTCCTTACCATAAGAAATGAAGGGAAAGCTATATCTTTTTTTTTTTTTCAATATCTCTTTTGGAATCCAAGCTAAAGAAGCCCAGTGAACTGAGATCGCCTCCTAACAAGTACAATCGACCAGCATGGAAGCAATGTTGCATTAATCGTTATCGGGATAATATCGGCACGAGGAAAAAATCGTAATTATCGGGAAATAATTGGAAATAATCGGGAAAAAATCGTTTGGTACAAAAATATTCATTTTTTTTCATTTTTTTCAATTTTTTTAATATCTAAACCATCTACAACATAAAATAAATACATTGACACATAAATATGATAAAAGAACTAATATATAAGATGTTTAATATCATTTCTAGTGCTAAAATCACACATAACATTGAATCATGTCTTGAATAGTAAGTCCTGACTCCTGAGTCCCAACTCAACGTCAAAATATCAACAAAAAATATAATAATGTATCTCATCATGTCATAATGTCATATACAATAAAATGAAGAAAATAACTAAAGTCTAATCCTATTGATTTCCTCTGTCCCTGTTGCGAGAAAATGCCACAGCTTTCCCTTTCCCTCTAGATGTAGATGTTGGTGCTAGTGGAGTTGGCAGTGGAGTCTGCTATGCTCTAGAAGCTGAAGAACTAGAAGTAGGAGCTATAGGAGGTAGACCACGTCCTCTACTGGTGGTAGGGGTAGCCCCGGCAGGTGGTGTCACCTGGAAACATTACAATCTCCCAATCTTGAAATCCTGAAAAACTGATAAGTCTACTGGATTTTGAATGAAATCTAAAATTCTACTTTCTCCATATGAAATCCAATGAGGCCGGAACCACTCTCAAACATCCTAAGTCACTTCATGGTAATGTTAAAAGTTTAAGTAAAAGGATGAAAATGAAGATTAAGGAGAATGTCACTTTTACCATGAATAGCATATCAATACTAGGGCCTAGACTTGATCATTAAGCTGCCCCACTCAAAAATTATTTGTTTCTTTAAAAAAAAAATGCATTTCAAACATTTAGCATCCCTTAAAAAACCAAAAAAAACATTATAAAACCTCGCTGCCGGAGACCCCCATGATAATTTTGATTGTTATCGCGATAATTTCAAATTATCGTGATAATTTCATAAAAATCGGCTAAAAAAAAATTCTGGCAATAATTTCCTATAATAATCGCAATAAATTGGCGTATCGAAAAAATCATGATAATTTCAATTTATCGCGATTTTCACAACACTGCATGGAAGAGCCATCTATTGCACAAAACATGGATATGCTTCTCTATTTTTTCTAGAAGCCAGTGCTAATATACCTTTAGATAGTTCTTTGGCTTTGGGATAAAAGCCAGGTATTTATATCCTCCGATTTCCTCAATTTGAGAAGAGAGAAATAGCCCTTAATTCATCATCTAATAAGCTCCACCAGTACACTATGTTTTAAATTTGTTGATGACCATACCGGTAGCCATAGAAAAAATATCCAAGAGGACTTTCAAGTTTTTTAGATGCTTTAAATTCCAATCATAGAATATCATAATACTGTCTATGAATAATAGATGTGAAATGAAACAATTTGGGCTGGTAGATATGCCTTTAAATTTATTCCTATTTATGTTACCTATTTATGGAATCCTTGATTAGTCTAGTTAATACTTTACCCACCAAGAGAAAGAGGGGAGAGGGGGCATCCCTGGCAGAGTCCTCTTTCCACATTGAAGAATGGCGAGGCTGCACCATTTATTAGAAGGGAAAATGATGTCGAGCTAATGTAGTTTAGGACCCAAGTTACAAATGAGTGACATGACCCTAGGTACATTAAAAGAAGTTTAATATACAACTAGTTAACTCTGTCAAAGGCCTTTGAAAGGTCCACTTTATAAACGATTGCTTTGATGTCCAAACTGAATAGAATGGAGAACTTCTTGAGCAAGGCTAATAACTTCACGAACTCCTCCTTAAAAACATGAATTGCTTAGGAGAGATGTTCTCATAGAGAGCATCCTTGAGGTGCAAAGTGATAGTTTTAGAAATAGTCTTATTCATATAATTACATAGGGAGATGGGCCTAAACTAGTTAAAGGAAAAAGTGTTATTAGATTTGGTAATAAGAGCTACTGAAGTGGAGTTAAAGGGAGAAAGAATTTGGCTCAAGGTCCTGGAGAATTCAATAATATTTTGCAAATCCTTGCCAAAATCACAGTATTCTAGATAAAATTCAATTGGAAGCCCATCGTGGCCTGGGCAAGAAGAATTGGAAGCCCATCTTGGCCAGGGATTTTGCCCTTCTCGAAGCTATACATGACCCTTTCCGAATCTTCTTTTGAGACTTCCTTCATGAGAATGAGAGTCTTCCTTTAAGATTGATTTAAAATGTTTGGAACCTTCATCTACCAAAACCTTGAAAGAAGTAGCATGAGAACCATCTCACCTTGTGATATCATAGATGGTATTGGCAACTTTTGTATGGTTTGCAAAATGGTTAAAGTATTTTGTATTGTCATCTCTTGCCTGTAGCCGAAGGGCTTGATTGTTGTTTCTCCACTCCTCCCAATCAAAAAGGATTTTTCGACACTTCTCCTCCAAAGATTTTAACTTTTCTCTAAGAATGTCAAAATGGGGAATTTCAATCTCTTTGTCCACACAACCTTTTATCATCTCTTTTATTTCAATCAATGTTTTAATGTCCCTCTCTCTCTTCTACTTAGCCCAGGATAAAATGGTTCCTTTAGATCATTTCAAGTTATCTTGAAATTGGATGAGAGGAGACACTCTATCATCATAGGGGAATGGCCTCCAAACATCTTGTATTTCTTATTTAAAACAAGGGTCCTTGAACCAATGTGGATTTAATTTAAAAGGGCAAGGAGGTTTTTGAGGAGAGGACTCCATCTCTAGGATAATGGGCCAATGATTTGCATCCCCACCCTTCGAAATCCATTGAAGATATCTCAAATTGGTATCAAGGAAGGATTCCGAGATAAGAAAACAATCCAATCTTTAAGCAATCCTTACATCCCTAGCTCTGTTTTTCCTCCATGTGCCACGAGCTTTGGAGGTTGAATATCTATAAATCCCACTTCTTCTAAGCAATCCAACAAGAAGTCTATAAGATGATCAAGATGGGCCATAAAACCCCAAACTTCACATGACCCCAGTGTAAAGTTTAGATCCCCGCCAATTTAATGCAACCATAATGATTTAGGGGAATTTTTAAGGTTTTTTTCCTAGAAATCCTTCCTATCCACATAAGGTTCATACACATCTAGATAGAGTATGGTCACGTCTAGATCTTTGGCATAGAGATTAGTTGTGATACATAACTTAATTGACCAAAAAAATAAGATTTTTAATGCATCCTTCCTCCAACCTAAGATTAGACCCCTTGATCTACTAGAAGCATCAAAAGCTAAAAAAAAATCATTTTGGGAAGAAATACCCCATTAATCTCACACTAGATCTTAATGGCCAATTTTTTTACAGGGTTGGATAATACCCTACAACTTAAGGATAAAATATTTCAAGAAACCCCTAAAGGGGCTAATGCTCTAAGAACCCCAATAATATATTTCTACCTCCCTAACTGAATCTCGACATTTGCTTGACATTGTTGCATTGAGAGATAAGATTTTCAACCTTGACTAGAGAATTTTTGTTTAGGGTGCCCAAAGGAACCCAATCCATAGAAAAGAATGGATTTAGGAATTAAATCCCTTGAAGAATTTGACTATGAGGTGAAAGAAAGGATGGATTTTTTTTGAAGGTTATAGTTGGATAATGAGGTAGTAGGAGGGGGCTTTGCCTCGTGGGTGCAAAGAGAAAAGGTGATTAGAAAAGAGAAATGGATGGTATGAGGATTCAAAATGAGTGGAGGATTGAAGGAAAATAAAGGGGAAGAATGAGGGAAGGAGAGGTTGATAAGATTGGACAGAGAGTCACTAGGGGAAACAATGGGCGTGGGGGTTGAGGGGGAGGGGGTGGACCACATAAAAATTTGAATTACAAATTGATTGATTGAGTTTAATTACGTCCACGAGGTTGAACATCCTAAGGGACCAAGAGAGTAACAACCCTAGCTCATCTTCATGCTCCTTTCGATGTCGGATCTTCTGCTATGGATCTTGACTAGAAGGTTAGCAATATGGTTGATCTTATCCTCGTCAAATAGATGGTGCATGTTGTTGACCTTTAAATTGTTTTAATCCTTAATGCAGATATCGTCATAGGATGTTGCAAATTCCATGACAAAGTGCCATTTTGTCTCCACCACACCCTTATTGCAGAATATTCAAGTTCTCTCTTCCCAAACTTCCTTGGGTACTCTCCACCTACTGGTCTCACATCTAAGGTGATGTGATCCCATCCTCAGTTGTGCAACTAACAACCTTACTTTTCCTTTAATAGCTGCCCCTAAATATATTTTCTCACCATGGTCACAAGTTGGGTTAAACTCTTTGATGTAATATGTTTTTTTACGCCCACTATGATTGGTCCACATGGCGGTCCTAAATTTTTCAAACACAATTTTTTTTATTTCTTCTTTGGTGTTAGGACATTCATGTAGTTTGATACTCCACTTACTCAACCACTTTTTGTTTTTCTTCATCCATGTTTCCTTCCTACAGTCTAACTCCCCTCCATGGCAATCTTGGACCAATGTTTGTTATCCATGTTTTCAACCTTCTTTAAATAGCCTATTAACCTGATTATAGCTATTGCCTCCAATGGAAAAGGACCTGCTTCAACTAAAAGAATTTCATACAGGACTATGGATTTAACTTTGAGATTGCTAGTAATTAGTTTCTTCTAGATTCTTTCTAGTTGTCTCCAGTTGCAAGTTGACATGCTACTTCCCCATACTTCACAACTGTAGAGAAAAACCAGTGTAATCAGCAAACCAAAAAGTTCTTTTTTTGGTTTTCCTATCCCAAAGTTTAGCTTTTCTGCACTTGTTTTGGACTAAGTATGAGGATTTCCATCCTCCCTGTATCATTTTCGCTCTACAAGTTTCCCAACTGATCTTTTATTGGAAGTTAATCCTAAGATATTTGTATTCTTTCACTGTCTCCAATTTTATTCTTTCGAAAAGATAGGTGACTGGTTTGTCTTTTCTATGTAAAGAGAATATCATGATTTTGGTCTTGGCAATGTCCACTTGCATCATGACCTCTTGACAAAAGTGTTGTAGGACCTTTAAGTGTTTTCTTAATCCATGTTCTGTTTTTGAAATTAGAATAAGATCATCTGTGTATAAAAGTAGCTTCACCACATAACTGTTGGAGAATGTAAGTAGTTTCAGTCTTCATAATTTGTACCATTGTATTTTTATGTAAAAAGCAAAAGGAAAAGAAAAAGAAAAATTATTATTATTTTTCTAGACAAGCATGTTCTTCACACTTCTAGGTTTTTGAGTCAAAAAGTCAAAGTCTTATTTAAAACTATTTTAAAATAAAAAGAAAAAGGAATTTTTAATATGTATTTTTGGGTCAAAAACCCCTCTGGTTGTCAAGTCGGCCTATCTATTAAGTCAACCTTGCCCCCATGGACATGTCTGTTTGCACCCCCTTTGGATGGTATAAATTGAGGGAAGACGGAGCTCATTTGGATATACACACTTCATGGAATATGGTCTAAAATATCGCATAGAGGACAAAGAAGAAGTGGAGGGCCGAAGTTTGAAAGGAAGATTTTGGAAATCCTACCTTGGTACATCTCTTGTTGCTGATCTCTCGATAATGAATTTGTTGTGTAGAAAGGAGGATTTGAATTGGCATCTAGCAGGTGAAGTTTTATGTGGTCATGAGTCTTGGATATTTCATTTTTGATCCAATTTTATAAGAAGATAATTTTTCTAGGTTTTCTCCTTGGAGGAGTTTTTCCCTGGCTTGGAGCCTATATCTTGTGTTCCTTTGTTTCTGTGATCTTCATGTTCATGTTATGATAATTGTTTGATGAAAGAATCAAAATAAAAATTAATAAGAAGACAACTAATTTCACAAGCAATTATCGTTGAAAGGAAAATCTAATCTAATTGTGAAACCTCCCGATTTTCCAACATGGTATCAGAGCTGAGGTTTGTGCAAGGAGGTTTGAAGATCACATTAATTTTGGCATATTTGATGAAGACTTTGTGGAATCCTTAATAAAAATATTTAATCCTGTGTAGTCGACACTGGTATTAAATATCGATGGTTCTCTAGTTCACTCTTATGATTGAAAGCTTGCTCTATGCTACGGTAGCACACACTCTGTAAGATATTTGTGGCACATGGTTCGTTTATCGGTAGCACGTAATTTTGTAATCTCACTTCCTTTCAGTGGATCGGATCCTCCTTTCTGTGGCTTAACATTTCAGTGGTTCGATAAAATATCACTGTGGATAGCATTATGATCGCATATATGATGTAGCCTTGTATTCTACAATGGCTCAATATAACAATAACTCGCATTTTTATAAGATTTGGATCGTTTATCTATTTAACTATGGCACCATGCCATTAATCTGTACATGTCGACATCACATTGCGATGGCTAGTAATGACGTATAAAATCTATGGATGCCAGACTCATCGAATTCCTGTTTGTGACTTACATTTGAGGCTGCTTGCACTTACTATAATAGTAAAATTCATTTGATATGAGGCTCGGGTCGTATGAATTCTCTATGATGGCTTCTCGATGAATTGCTTGCACCATAATCTATGGATCACACTTGAATGGCTCAGAGTTCTATATATAGAGACAAGACTTTTACGTATGGTTTGAAAATGATATTTATAATAAATCGACTTACTCTACATTAGCTCGCTTTTAAGTGCCTTGCATCAATGTTTATGGCATTGCTTTCTACAATAGCTTTGTTATCTCAACTCATTGCATTGACGATAACAAGCATGAAAGTTCACTAATGAACGTAATGGCTCGATGATATCAAAATAATGAAATCATCTTTCTCTATGCCCTGAGTAACACATTACAATGGTCTCAAGCATAATACAGTGGCCTTATTCTTGTTGAAGGAATAAACATGCTAACACATGACTTGCATACTTTGCATGTTCAATGGATTGTGGATCACATGTCTATGGTAATGCAAAGATAGCCCTAATGTATATTTAGCAATAATACAAAGTTGTATATGGCAATGAGATGACGACATATACAACAGTAACCTTCGATGTATGATGGCAATCTTGGCATAAAACTTTAATGACAACTATGACAGTGATATAGAGTCATATATTAGTAACCGAATGTGGCTATAATTTCAATATAGTTGTAGCCTTCATGTGATAGTCAAGTGATGCTTGACATGATGGATCATCTCTGAAAGATTGAAAATACTTAGGTATTTGGAAGAAGTTGAGTCACCTTGTTGTGACACAAGAAAGGAACCAAAACTATGATCTTGTGAACCATGGAGCATCTTTGTTGAAGAATGATTGGCCCTTGACAATTGAAGAAGGACCGAATCCTTACGAAGAAGGCATGGTAAGAGGTATGTACAATTTGTTTTATGTTGTGAGTCAAGATTATGATGAAGATAAAGGGTCTGAAAAGTCTTTAGGGTTTTGTAGTTAATTTGTTGCATATCTTGAGAATTTAGGGTTTGTAGATGTGTGTAGTCTTTAAGACTCTTTGTACTTAGGGTTTATAAACCCTAGTTTAGATTAAATTAACCCTAGGAGTGAAAAAACCCTAACCCTATTTGGTTGTTCCCTCTAAAGAAACCCTAGCTCTTGACATCTAGGGTTTGCAAATTTAAATTTTGAAAGGATAATCTAGGGTATTTAGTTGAATTGGATAAAACCTAGGGTTTGAAATCAAAACCCTAGGGTTGTTGTTTCTGCTAAAAAGCCTAATGAGGGTTAGATTAAGAAATATAGGGTTTGTAACTAGAACCCTAGAAGTATATCCTCTGAGAAACCATGGAAACCCTAGATTGACAAATCTAATATCATGCTTGTCTTTGTATATTTTGCTTGGTTTATGGAAGCAAGATGAGAAGGATGGAAGAAGAAAGAAAAGAAACACTCGTGTTTGTTGATGACTCCTTGAAAAATGATGAGCATGATGGAAAGAGGGAACTATAAGGACCCTGATGGACATGATGTTGAAACTTCCAACTGATGAGTTCATTCTAGGAATGCATTGATGATATTGATCAACATCATATATGATCTCCTGAAGAAAGAGAGAGAATTGTAAATGATGAATCCAAGGAAGAAGATATTGTATCTTGTTGGTTAGTTCGTTCCATGGGCACTTTGATTGAAAAGTGAAAAGCATGGAGAAGGATTTTTGTACAATATGCGGAAGGATGTTGATCTCAAAGGAAACAAGTATGCAAAATCTGATACTTTGATGAAAGGCCATCATATTGAGGTAATTATGATATTGATGTTTTGGTATTGGTTATTTGGTTGGTATATGGTTTTGCTACTTGGAAAAATGTTGCAGAAATGCATCATGGCAATTAAGACAAGTACAACTGTTTGTTTTGAACTCAATTCGATGAATACATGGATTAAGTGAATGACTCTAGTAATCCTTGGAGGATTATGTGGTCAAGATGTCTACATCATCTTGGGATTGAAAGGTAGCAATACAAGAAGATAACCTGATGTTTATGTTTTGATGACAATGAAGATCACTTTCATGATTAGAAGGAGCTATGTCTAGCTCTACTTTGATTGGCCCAATATAATGCCTTTGTTGATGATGACAAGAGGAAAGTGATATGAAAGGTTGATGGCATGAACCCTGTCACAATTTGAAGAAGAGGTTTGGCTCCATTATATATAAAAGCTCAATATGATGAGATACAAAGGAAAGAAGGAGCCATGCAACTACTTGAAGATCTCCATGAAGAACTAGCAGCTTATGTATTGATGAAGACACACTAAAGAGATAACTTCCCAATTGAAAGGAAGTTAGGAATCTCCTCTATGCTTAAGAGGGAGAAAGAAGTCTCCTTAAATACTTGAGAAGGAGCAAGGATCTATTCCCTAATAAAAAAGGGATGAAGATCTCCTCTCTGGTTGAGTGGAAACAATGTTAGACCTCATATTCACCATGTGTCGTGCACTAGACCAAGACTAACAGCCTTAAGTCTTAGTGAAGGCACTAGGAAAGAGAATGGAGGATTGAATACACATCTGAGATTGATACTCCTTGAGGATAGAAAATCAAAGATAGGAAGTTGACCAATACTCTTTAAGGATTGGACAAGTATCCAAGACAAGAGTGGTCAAAGAGGATTGATATTCTTTGAGGATGGGTATTCTAAGATAAGAACAATCCTAAAATGACATACCTAGTGAACATCCGGATGGGGTATGTGCCTTAGAGGTAGTGTGATGTCTCATGTAAAGCTTCCTAGCATTATTCGTTGAAAGAAGAAGAGCTTGCCAGTTAAAGGCCTTGCTATGTTGACAATGTTGGTTAAGATATTGATGCTTGTAGATGGCTTATCAATCTGAATCTTCCTGTGAGAATATTTCAGTTTGAGAGTATCCATGTGCCAATTGTACAATTATGAATACCTCCCTAGTTAAGAGGGAGTGTTGGAGAATGTAACTAGTTTCGATCTTCATAATTTGTACCATTATGTATTTTTATGTAAAATGCAAAAGAAAAAGAAAAGAAAATTTATTATTATTTTTCTAGACAAGCATGTTCTTCATGCTTTTAGGTTTTTGAGTCAAAGAGTTAAAGTCTTATTTGGACCTATTGTAAAGGGAAATAGAAAAAATAATTTTTAATATGTACTTTTGGGTCAAAAATCCCTTTGGATGTCAAGTTTGCCCTGCCCCAATGGACATGTCTATTTGCACCCCCTCTAGATAGGGTAAATAGAGGGAAGATGGAGCTCATTTGGATATACATACTTGATGGAATTTGGTCTTGATATCATAGAGAGGATGAAGAAGTGGAGGGACAAAGTTTGAAAGAAAGGTTGTGGAAGTCTTGCCTTGGTACATCTCTTGTTGCTAATCTCTTGATGATGAATATGTTGTGCAGAAAGGAGGATTTGACTTGGAATCTAGAGGGTGAATTTTTCTATGGTCATGGGTCTTGGATATCTCATTTTTTATCGTATTCTATAAGAAGATAATTTGTTAGACTCAGAATCACAAGAAAATCTCATTGCAATAGAGCTGGTGAACAAATCGGGATTCAAAGTTTGTGATCATCCAAGTCCATATCCATTGGGATGGGTAAATAAGGATGCAGAGATAAAGGATCATTTGCTTCGCCTTTACCATCTCTTTCCTGTGCTCTCGAAGTTTATCTGCATCGGTCAGAAATACCAGAATGTTCTCTACATAGATCTTCAGGCCATGTTCATCTAATAGGAAACACACCCTAGCCTTCGAGATGACATAGTTGGAGGCTCCCTCCAACCTATCCCGATCTCTAAGCCCAACTATGGCCATATTAGAAACTGAAATGGAAACTCCCTCTTTCTCCTGCTCGGCTATTGAATCTTCTATTTACACTTCCTTCTGGAGTGAGAAATTCTGCTTGCAGCTATTGCCAACTGCAACTGGAAATTTTGATTTCTAAACTAGAAACCCTCTAAGAGAAATTTCCATCCGACGCTAATTCTGCTACTGCAAACTACTACAAAACCATTCTACACCCAAACAAGGAATCTTCCCAGTGAAAAATCAGAGCTACAACTTCCCTTCTGCCTACTAGAATAACTTGAACTGGCAAGCCGAATTTTTCTACCAACCTGCACTAAAAAATCGAATTGCCTAGCAATTTGCACTACCTGGCTTAGGCTCTGCGCAAACCCTAGAAATTCATCTTGCTACTCCCTTTGAACAACGAATTTCTTCCTTCGCTTCTGAGCTACCCCGTATGATCAAAATTGCTTTGATACCATGTGAAAATTTTAACTATTGCAACAACTGGAATTAATTCTTCTAACTATTAATTAATTAGCAGTTTATTGCTAAGGTAACAACAAATTAATCACTCTGCAACCTTCAAAAATAAAAATACTGTGGAATATAAACTAGAAACTGATAAAATATTAGCACACACACACAAAAAAATTACACCATTATTTTTGGACAAAAAGACCCTAGAAATACCCAACTTGGGAAAACTAGTGCAACAACTGAGGGTTCTTATTATTAAGCAACAGTGAAATAATATGAGTACAATAAATATCACAAATTGGAAAATCTATTCAAGAGAAATATTGGAAAAATTATCTGAGGGAAATTACCCTCTCTCCGAGCAACCTTGACACTTGAATGCATCTAAAAATCTAGTCATCCAACCAGCTCTCTGCAAGCCCTGCATCACACTAGCGCAATCCCTCAAATGGTCTTCCTGAATCAACTGCCAATCTAGTCATCCTGCCTACTGCCAACTGGGAAAATGCTTCTTCAGCCCTCAGGAAAACTTTCCCAACCTCCAGAACTAAAAACGTCTTCCTCTTCAGCTGTATTGAATTTCCCTCTCGAGGCTCTGCACTACCTCTACGCAACCTCCTATAGTAAATCTTGGCCTCCTCTTTCTGACTCCCCGGAACTGTAAGAATTCCTTCGAACTCACTATCTCTGCCCCTCTTTGCTTCCCTTCTCTGGCTCAAACTCTTCTGATAACTGCTCTTGCTCTTTGGAAATTGAATTGACCAAGGAAATCAATCTCAAGTGTTACTTGTGTGTACCTCCATCTACCCATCGACTTCTTATAATCTCTTGTTGGGACTCCAACGACCAAGATTAAATCTTAATCAATGGCTGAGATTATTTCCTAGTCGATCCGTGTGAGTTTCTAGAGAATTCTCACCTTTGTCAATTAATAATGATTAATTAACCATATTTCCTAAGTTTAGACTTAGGAAGTATTTAAAAATTGGTTAATAATCTAACTCAGACACTAATTGAGACAATGATGTGGTAATGGAGGCGAGAAGACTTCATGGTCAAGTGCCATGGTGAAAGGGACCAACTGATGGGGTATCCACATCTAACTGTATAGATGTGGGGAGGGAGCATTTGTGGACACATGAGTTACCAAATCAGCCTTGTTTCCAACCCTCTTGTGTGCCTTTTACTTCTTGATTATTCCTTGTATTACTGCTTATAGCTAAAGGGTTAGAGCTTGCTTTGTAGGATGTAGTAGTTTTATTACCCCTTAAATATGAGTTAGTTTATCACTCATCAGGGTTGGGACATGCAAGGTTTCCTTTTTTATGTAATGGAGCATCATGTGCTCAGGAACCAGGTGATGGCCATATGAGGTAGGTAAATCTCATGCTAGGCTTTTGCCCACTTGCTAATGTTTATGTCTCGACCATCTTTTTCATTTTGATTTTTTTTTTTTTTGTGTGGCCATGATATGATTTTTCCTTTTCTTTTGGCTACATAAACCCCCCAGGGCAAAGTTTCGAGCCCTACTCAAGGTATGTGAACACATGAGTGCCAAATCCTCAAGAACCAATGACAAGTTGTACTCAAAGAATTAGGTGAGATATGGGGCTCGTAATGTGGCATGGAAGGTGTTAAGTATGGTATAGGGAAGATGGAGCACGTTATCTCTATCATGGTTTTCTAGATAGTGCCCCTCCTGTAACCCAAAGGGCCTTAAAGGAGCTCCCATTGGACTAGGGTCAAAGATTAAACCCCTAGTAAGGTGAGAGAACAAGATTACTGTCAAGGTCTATCGATCTTCCAGATCACCCCATCATCCATACTAAATGCCCAAAACAAACATGTATAAGAACTTGATTTCAAAAGGATTAAAGTACCTGTTGCCCACCACCTATGGGTAGGAGAATTTTTCTCCTAGATTTGTCTTCAGCCGATAGCCAATAGCCCTTGATAGCCACTAGTGTAGTCGATGTTGTGCCAGATGTCTCCACTCCCTGAGCTAGTCATATGTCCCCTTGCCCATCTGTCGAGATCGTATGTTTGAAGGTGGGTCGTCCAATCCTAAAGGTATGGCTTTTCATTATGAAAGAAAGTGTTTATGCTTGCTTTTCTTGGGCAAACTTGGGTATGGATTATTGGGTGACTTGTAAGGAGGAATGGTTTTGACTGTAGTCTTGCTCGCTCACCTTAATTGGGGGGTTAATCCTCAACCCTAGTCTTGTGGGATCTTCCCTACTGACTTACAGCTTTAGGATGGGCACTACATAGGAAACCCTAATTTTGGTAGCATGGTCCTGTTTTCCCACTCCACTTTTTTCACTCCCCTCCACACATTACATGCCCTATTTCATCATTTCCCCCTCTGGGTCCACAAGGCTCTGGTATTCCCCTCCCCTTGTCCACATGTTTGGGTTGGGGCTTGAACAATGCCCCATAGGTTGATGTAGCTAAAAAGAAAGATAAAAGCATATCATGGCCACATAAAAAAGGAAATGTACCACAAAATGCAAAATATGGACAAGAAAATAAAATTTAGCACTTGGGCAAAATACGAACATGAGCTCTACCCCTTATCATTACAACCATCACCCTGGTTCCTAGGGCCCCTATGAGTGCCCCTTGCATCATTAAGGAACCCATGTATGTCCCAACCCCTGGTGGGTGATGAAATTCCATACCTTAAGGGGGTAATCACTACTATATCATACACAACATGCTCTCATCCCCTAGAGCCCCAAGCAGTAAAATAAAATAAAATAAAAATCAATAAAAGGAAACAGGCAAATGAAGAAGGGTGGAAAAATAAAGGCCAAGGTAACTATGTACCATGATTTCTCCCTCTTGCATTCATACACCCAAATATGTGGACATACCTCATCATTACCACCTTTGAGCCCATGTCATATGGCTTTGAGACCCCTTTGTCGCCATCCACCTTATTATTATCCACGTGACACCTACCACTTGAAGGATGTACCTTGGACATGTCCTTCTCTTTAGGGGCTGGGAACACCTAATAGGGTTGTTTATTAACCACTCCTACCTAGGAAGGTAACACCATTACATGCTCAAAGCCCTAAATCTGGAGGGGAAACCCACTATGAAGTCCCCATTTATGCCCTTGATTAACAAGCTTATTCACTCAATTGCACTAATGAATTATTGTATATGAAGATGAGGAGACACATTGGATCTTATATAGGATTGGCAGGTGGTTTCATCATGGGCTTGGCAACTTAATTGGGGCTCAATCCCACCAAAGGATCATATCGATGCCTGTAGGGGATGCTTTGAGAGCCATGGGTTTCCATCATGTGATAGAGAATTATCTCATGCCATGGGAAACCTCAACACCTTTAGCGTCTTGTTCATTGCCCCAAATTATATGCGAGATGATACACTTAGACTAGCAGTGCCCCCAACCGGCTTAGCATTGTATACAGGGTTTGGCAGCTGATCCGAGGCCCAGAGGAGGTTTGTCTCATTGTTGAGACATGGGAGGTAAAGCTCCATCTTCTGTACCCTCATTTGGTGCAGTCTATAGGCTTATTTTACACTAAGAGACCCATGAAACCACTACTTTTGCCCCAAGGCCACTTTGGAGCACCATATGATGTTTTACTTGGAGATCAAGGGGCCACCCCCTTAACCATCATTCATGGGATCCTATTCTTCATTGTGGAACCTTAAGGACTCAATTAGGCATTCCAATGACCCTCCTACACCATTGTTTCATCATTTCGGATTCATTTGGATGGCTTATTCTACACTTCATGAGCTATTTGGTGGGCTTGTCTCCAAAGTCGTGTTATTTTACACATTCAAATATTTTTAGGGGCATCTTAGGCTAATTTGAATTAGAAGAGGCTCATATAAATAAAGCTAGGTCTCATTTGTATCAAACATGATCATCAACACTTGGGACTTCTCACTTAGAAGAATTTCACACTTTTTCTTGGATGCTACTTAGATATTCTATTGATGCATTTCGATATCTTTGGAGGCTAAAATTTTGTCCTATCTTGGAGCTACTTGTCTTTATATGGTTGGATATATCTATTATCATCTTGTAAGTGCTATATTGTGGAGTTTTTTTTTCATTTAATGTCTAATGTGTGGAATTATGGCAATTAACTAGATCTTGTGTGCCCTAATTTATTGAATATCATTGTGAAAGATTGTTTGATTGGAAATTGCACATGTTACTCATTGCATGATATTAGATGAATGTTCCTAATGGATGGGATTTGGTTCTTGTTCCATGAAAAGCCATATAAATTTAGTAGGTAATTATTGAAGAGTGCATGCTAGGGCATCACTTTTCGGCCTCCTTAAAGGCAAATTTTGGAAAATATTTAATCATCATAGACTCCATAGCCCAAGAATAAGGCACTAGTCCGAGCGAGATTGATGGTCACCCCTCTTTTCCTTTTCTTTTTCTCTTCTCAAAAATTTCAGCTGCTTTTCCTAGAAGACTAGATAGGGCACCCTACAAAATCCTTTGGAGGGAATATTTTTCAGATCCGCTTAGATAGGGATTTGTGCTATTGTTTCCTCTAGGGGATCTCAAATTTTGAAGCAATTCTCACGGTGGAATCTCTAGATATTTGATGCCCTAGCCATTATCCTAGAAGGGTAACTCAAGTGGTCCTTATTTGACAAGGTGGCTTCCTTGAAGGTAGTATGAGCCTAATATTCATTGGAATAACTCACAAGAACCCCTTTCCTCTGTCTTACCTTGACTTAGAGAGTGCTTTGGAAGGAATTTCCTCCAGCTATTATCCTAAAAACCCTAGTTCAAGCGTAACCCTAATTAGGTCTCTCAATTATAGCGAAATCCTATTCAAGGTGTGCAAACATCTTACAAATCCACCTGAGAGGTCATGTATCTCCTTAGAAGTCTTTCCCTTAGACATAGTCATCATCATTGAATATCTTTAACCCTAGGTCTTGACTCTACTCTTAGGTCTTTCTTGGAGAGATTTTCTTTCGTCAAGCCCTAATTGAGCCTCTCCTTGAATGGGCCTTGGAAATAGCTTTATGCCTTATCATAGATCCCACTATTATTAGTGATTTCCTCCATACCAAGACTCCTCCCATCGGTGAAAGTCTATAAAGAGCAAGGGACACTGACTGAGGTGACAGTCGGTCTTTGTCCCATTGTTGTCATTTGGTCTAGTAGTCCTCTATTAAGTACCCCTCCTAAGACCCCTGCTAGATTGTGTGGCAACAATACCTTTTGAATTAAATCCCACATTCATCTCAAGCATTGTTATTAAGAACGAACTGAACCAGTCTGACTGTTTTGAGGGAAAAGTCAGTTCAGACTGATGATTTGGACTGTTTTGGCCAATTCAGTACCGAACCGACTGATTCTATAATGGAACCAGATAGTTTGGTATCAAACAGACCATTTTCACTAAACTAGCCGATTCAGTAAATCCACATACAACACAACAAGTGGGGCTTGTTTTGCATTTTTTATTTTAATTGTTGTCCTAGTTGGGCACTAGCCCAGAATAGGTGCCTAACATTCAAGCCTATGGCCCTATTATTGCTATGCAATTTATGGTAATGTTAAATACTTAAATTAAAGCATCCTTTAATTAAAATTCTAACATTACCATGAAATGACTCAGGATGTTTGAGATGGTTCTAACCTCATTGGATTTCATATGGAGAAAGTAGAATTTTAGATATCACTCAAAATCCAACAGACTTAACAGTTTTTCTGGATTTCAGGATTGGGGGGATTGTAATGTTTCCATTGCATTTTGTCATGTATGACAATATTGAACTAGCATTTAATCAAGAGAACCAATCCCTCGATGCACCTTCAGTTCAAAGATACCAACAAAGCCTAACTTATATCAGCAACAGAGGGACATGGCTTCAAAGGTCAGATTACACAAGAAAACCACACACTATGCTCTAGTCAATGAACCCTTATGACATCACAACAATATAAAAGTGTGCATGAACCATAGAATCATTACATCATATTTAAACTAAATGACCATCAACACTAGTCGAATCCTCAATTAGCACACAACACACAAGTTACCTTCCTAACATGTGAGATAGTCTATAGTCTTAAGTGTAGTAGTGAGCCATCAACTTCATAAACATTACAGATAACTAAAAACACTTGGAATAATAGGTTAATTGAGTGACTTCTACAACCAATCATATTCATATAAGTAACCCTGCAGTTCATGAAGATAATAAGAATCACATAGTGACATAAGTTTAACATAGTCATAAAGACATCCAATACAATTTCTTCACCATGAACATGCAGTAATTTCAACAACCTTTCATGAATAGTGGTGAACCATAAATCATCTAATGACATATCACAAAATTTAATCATCCATAGTTCAATGGATACAAATAATTCTACTTAGTTGATTAACTTGAAATGGAGGGGAGAAGACTTCATGGTCAAGCGCCATGGTCAAAGGTACCAAATGATGGGTGAGTCTACATCCTAAGTGAAAAGATGTGGGAAGGGAGAATTCATGGACTCATGAGTTACCAAATCAGCTTTGTTTGCACCCCTTTTGTGTGTGTTTTACTTCTTTTTTATTATTCCTTGTATTATCGCTTATAGCTAAAGGGTTAGAGCATGATTTGTATGATGTAGTAATTTTATTACCCCTTAAAGATGAATTAGTTTATCACTCATTAGTGTTGGGACATGCAAGGGTTCCTTTTTTATGTAATGGAACATCATGTGCTCAAGAACCAGGTGATGACCATATGAGGTAGGTAAAGCTCATGCTAGGCTTTTGCCCACGTGCTAATGTTTATGTCTCAACCATCTTTTGCATTTTGATTTTTTTTTGCTTTGTTTTATTGTGGCCATGATATGCTTTTTCCTTTTCTTTTAGCTACATCAACCTCCCAGGGAAAAGTTTCGGGCCCTACTCAAGGTATGTGAACATATGAGTGTCAAATCCCCAAGAACCAATGACAAGTTGTACTTGAAGAATGAAGGTGAGATATGAAGCTTGTAATGTGGCATGGAAGGTGTTAAGTATGGTATAGGGAAGATGGAACATGTTATCTCAATCATGGCTTTCCAGGTAGTGCCCCTCCTATAACCCAAAGGGCCTTAAGGGAGGTCCCACTGGACTAGGGTCAAAGATTAACCCCCTGGTAAGGTGAGAGAACAAGATTATGGTCAAGGTCTATCAATCTTCTAGATCACCCCACCATCCATAATAAATGCCCAAAACAAATAAGTATGAGCACTTGATTGCAAAATGATCAAAGTACCTTTTGAATAACAACCCAACTTCATCCCAAGCAGTGTTATTAGGACTGGACCGAATTGGTCTGAACCGGTTGGTTCGACCATTTTGAGGCAAAAACTAGTTCACACCGATGATTTGAACCATTTTTTGCCGATTCTTTAATAGAACCAACCAGTTTGGTAGCAAACAGGCCATTTTTATTGAACCGACCAATTTGGTATCGGTTCAGTAAAGCCATGTAGAACGCAACAAGTGGGGCCTCTTTTGCTTTTTTTTCTTTTAAATTTTTTCCTGATTGGGGACTAGCCTACAATAGGTGCCTAACATTCAATCCTATGGCCCTACTATTTCTTTGCAATTCATGGTAATGTTAAATTCTTAAAGTAAAAGTGACATTCTCCTTTATCTTTCATTTTCATCCTCATGAAAATGGAAGATAAAGGAGAATGCCACTTTTACTAAAATTTTTAACATTTCCATGAAATGACTCGGGATGTTTAAGAGTGGTTTTGACCTCATTGGATTTCATATGGAGGAAGTAGAATTTTAGATCCCACTCAAAATCCAGTAGACTTAACAATTTTTCAAGATTTTAGGATTGTAATGTTTCCATTGGATTTTGTCATGTAAGAGGGTATCGAACTAGCATTTAATCAAGAGCACCAATCCCTCTATGTAGCTTGATGTTAGTGGCATTATTTGTTGAACTCCTCTATCATGATCCTACTAAAAATGTACACATCACTCAAACAAAATCTTGAATTGATATGCTAAGCATTTTTTATCTTATTTTAATGCTTAGAGGGTGATATTGATGACAAAGATCCCAATATAGGCAAATATTTTGATGATATGTAGGTATTTGTTGTGGAATGATTTTTTTGAATGCTAGAGGTCATATAGGTCTTGTTTTTTTTATGTATTTTCGGTTCAAATATGGATTGCACTCAGTGTTATTTTGGTTATGTGAACCCTTACATGCTCTATAAATGATATTTTTTGCTTATTTGTGTATAAATGGTTTGGATTCATATGGATGCACGTGAACATATGTGGTTTTTTTAAATTTGAACATTTTATGTGTTTTCGGTTGACCAATTTTTTGGTCTAGATTTTTTACCAGTTTCCGTCCAGTTTCCAATGCTGGGGGTTTATCGGTTCGATGATCGATCCGATTCTGATAACATTGATCCCAAGTGCTAATGTTGGATGGTAAGAGGTACACGGCTGCTACAAATGTCAGAGGAACATGGCATATCATCATATAATGATGCATGTTGTTGGTTTTCTGGCTTACCAACTGGCTATCAAATGTAGGAGAAAATTGTCCTCCTATGGGGTTACCTTTTTTGGCGGGTAAGAAGGACCATTTTTACCTACATGACCCAGTTTGGTAATTTGGGGCCTGAAACCTTCTGGAAGCATTTTTAGGCATCAACTAATTTAAAAATTAGCTAATATCTAATTAAGCCATCTCTAGGTGGAATTTCGAGAAACGATTTCTGGGTTTTGGAGATCTCATGGATTCTAGCCTCTCAACCAAATTTTGTGGCTAGAACACATCCAATGCTACAAAAACTAACACTCCCTCTTACCGATGACTGTGTTCTAGTGCTGCACACCCTGTCACAACACTCTATCACTATGTCATCTCCTGTCACGTTGTTAATGTCTAGCTATCACTGACTGCCTGCTATGGCCCACCAACTACTATACAACTCTAATGTTGCATCTGTGTTGTTGCTGACACTGTTATGTTTCTTCCAACACTGCAACTCCCTCTCATTTGTTGTTGTTGCAACTACAACTACTACAGCTGAGAAGCATCCAAAATATTGAATTATCTATGTGCAGTATGATGCATCTGTCTCCTGAGTCCTGACTGCTACCAACCTTTGCACTGTCACTGAAGAACCTGCGCTGCTACTAACTCTGCACTGAGCCACCTGCTCTACTGTCAACACTGCTCTGTGCTCCTCAGCATCTGAGTACTACTAGTCTACAAATGTCACTCTAGTTCTGACTGCATCAACTTCCACTGATCCATCCTACCACTGAATACAGTGGGCCCCCATAGAAAGGTAATGATCCTATGAGGTGGAATCTTCAAGGACCCTGCCCAATCTTCGTAGCTCTCTGGGGCTACAACACCGAATCATCCTACCTCACTTTTGGAGGTATATCTGCGAACAAGAAAACTCTTCCTCTAGCCTAGAGTAAAGTTTATCTATTTCCACAGATGCTGCTTGCTTATCTTGCTTCTCTCGCTTGGCATTCTTCCTGAGAGGACATTGCATGTTGTAGTGACCGAACTCACCACACTTGAAGCACTTGACCTTTGATAGGTCCTTTTTCTTCTTTTTCTCCCCCTGCCCCTGATTGGGACCCTTCGATGCTAGGGATGCATTCTCCTCCTCCTTCACACCCTTCGATCCACTACTTCTGCTACCACTAATGAAGATCTTAAGCAAAGCTCGCCTCATTTCCTCCTGGTGCAAATCAACCCACATCCTGTCCCATCAAGGTAGCGAGTCTCTGCTCAATATACTTTGGACGAAGACTTGCCAATCCTCCGAGACACTGTTTAGTGCCAACCGTACTAGCTCTGATGGTTGAGGCATTGCCCCAACAACTGCAAGTTGATCTCGGACCTCTTGAATCCTGGTGAGGAAGGGATCTATGCCTTCTCCCTTATGCATCCTGATGCATCTGAGATTTTCTTCTAGGAACATATTTCATTGCTCAAAACAACTCTGATATAGTGTGGAGAGAGCTACCCACATTTTTTTTTGTTGTACTTTTGTCTGCCAAATGTAAGGCTATATGATCTTGGACTCCATCCAAGATCAACTGCTTTGCCCTCGCCATCTCCTTTCTATATTCTTTGAGTTGATCCGCATCCTAGGGAACTGCCACCACATTATCTATGTAGGCTTTCATGCCATATTCATCTATAAGGAAGGACATCCTAGCCTTCCAGATGATATAGTTGGAATCTCCAGCCAACCTATCCTAATCAATAAGCCCTATTGTGGCCATATCTAGATCTGCTCTGGAACCTCCCCCTTCCTTTGCTCGACTGCTGCTCTATTACTCACACTTCTGAGGAAAAATCCAACTCTTGAGACTCCAAGTTCCCTGAGAGAAATTTTCCCTCTGTTATGTGTGCTTTTCTCTTCCACCTGATACTGGTTCTGCTGCTGCAAAACCCTTTGCGTCCAGCCAAGGAATCTACTTAGCGAAAATCTGAGTTGCAACTGCTCCCTCTAATTGTAAGAATCACTAACCCGCGCAAACCGACTTTTCTACAACCCTACAACTGAAAATTGAATTGTTTCCCCAACAATTTGGCATGCCTGTCAATGAATTGTGTAGCCTCTAGGAATTTCAGCTTGCTGCCCCCTCTTAGCAACAAATTTTTTTACTGAGCTTCTGAGCTTCCCGACCCATCACTTACGCTTCGATACCATGTGAAAAATTCAAACTCAAATCCTATTGCAGCAACTGGAAATTATTCTTTTGATTGTTAATTAATTTTAACAATATATTTGCTATGAAAAATATTGAATAAATCATACTGCAACCTTCACAAATAAAATACTGCGGAAATAATAACGCTCGAAACTAGGAAAATACTAGCACACACATAAAAACTAACACATTTATTTTTAGACAAATGTTCTCGGAAAAACCCAATGTGGGAAAACCGGTGCAGGAGTTGAGGATTTTATATTATTAAGCAACAACAAAATCTGAGTACAATTTATAGATGCCCAACTAGCAATCCAAACAACAAGTATCTAACATAAATAATTAGAGATAAAATTCTCTCACCCCACAAGCAATCCCAACACTGGCTTCCCAAAAAAACTAGTCATCCAAACCCCAGCGTAGGTCGTATGCACAGTCCTTACACTACCTCTCACATGTGTGGCTCGAATTTGCCTCTGAGCAAGTCGTCTAGCCTATCTCTGCTGCGGGAAGTGACTCTCTAGCCCTTTGGAATACTTTCTCAACCTCTCAAAGATGAATCAACTTCCTCTCCAACTCAATCGAGTTGCTTTGCTTTAGCTACTACGCAATCCTTGCATTGCTTCTGCATGGATCACTTCTATCACTTGTTATTTCCTCTCCAAATCTGGAAAACTTCCTCTGGATCACTGTCCCTGCCCCTCACTATCTCTGCTTCGATCTTTGGCTCTCCGACAACTGCTGCTGCTCTCTGGAAATCAAATTGCTCAAGTGTCTCTGGTGTATTCTCCAAGTGCCCATCGGCTTCTTATAATCCTCTGTTGGAGCACCAACGACCAAGATTAAAACTTAATCAAGGGATAGGATCATATTAAAGTAGATCCATGTGAGTTTCTAGAGAATTCTCACCTTGACTTAATTAATTTTAATTAATTAACCACATTCCCTAAATTTAGACTTAGGAAATATGTAAAAATTGGCTAATAATCTAACTAAGCTATCTCTAGGTGGAATTTCCAGAAATGATTTATGGGTTTAGGAGATCTCATGTATTCTAGCCTCTCGACCAAATTTTGTAGCTAAAACACATCCAATGCTACAAAAACTAACACAACTAGTATTTTTTGGAGGGTAAAACTTTGTTGCTTTAGTGTTGCACCTTTTTATCCTATTATGCACACTGAGACATCTCCAACAGTGCAAGAATCACTTCAATAAGAGTCTGTATGCAAAAGTTATGCAATTCAAAAGTTTACCATCCTGTTTTGACCACCATAATTCGAGAGGATGCCACATCAACTCTCATTATTTATGGAAAAGGGGCTAGCAACTTGATCATAATCATGAAGATTCTAGAAGATTCCATATTGTAACTCTGGTTAAGAGTTGAGGAATTCAAAACTAGCCACTATTAGGCTATCAGGTTGTGCTATAACTGGGTCACTAGGAGGAAAAAGGGGTTTCATTCTTTTTAAGTGCATTTGTTCTATATACGAATAGAGTAGAGAAGAAGGATAGGGAGAGAGCACATTGAGAGGATTTGTGCATTGTAGTAGCCCACAGGCCACAAGCCTTACTTCTTTGTACTCACAAACATTTTCTCTTCAGAGAAAGAGAGTAGAACGACCTCACCTTCCACTGGATTTTCTATCGAAAGGGGTTTCCCAGGTTATATCTTGTGTCAATTGTGGTTTGTGAGTTTTTATTTCACTGTTCTCTATTTTTTGCATAATTATAATTTGCATGCATACACAATAAACAATACTTTATAGATCCAGAAATCTAAATAGAAATAAACCCTCATAGTGTAGATTTTGTATTTTTAAGTATAATTTTATCATATTTGTTGTGACGAACTGCCTAGTGGAATATCCATGACAGTTTACAGATCAGCCCTAGGGTTGAGTATTAGGGTGCATCCTTATAAATTATTGTTTTCTTAAAAAAAAATGAGTTTCGTGGGTCCTTACTCACATTGTATGATGTCATATAGAACCACATGATTCTATAAAGAACTGGTAAGATCAAGACAACTAATTGGACAGATTTCACGTCCAAACTGGTTAGACTAATTGGTTCCACCAGTTCCAATCTGGTTCTGATAAAAATGTGCAAGATCCAATAGGGAGTGATTCCACATGATAGTGAATTGGCCAGTCAACAAATCCACTAGTTTGGAAATATACTAAGGGTGAATCCACTATACCGGTAATAGATTGACCCACATACTACAAATCCACGAAGGCAACATCCAGCCCACCAAATTGCTCTAACTATCAATGTATAAGAATAGCACAACTATAGTTGAACAGTGAACCAACTCCCATTGGTTATCAATTAGGTAGTTAACTAGGTAAATTCAGAATTGTATAAAGAGGCTCATAGTTATGTTGGGGGTAGAGCCTAATAGTGAAAAGTGGCTGTCTATGATGAATCTACATGGGCGATGAAAAAAACATTTTCTTAGAATGTTCTACTTATGTCCACACTAGGTTTCAATTTCAAAACACTTGAAATAACACTAACGTTCCCAAACTTTTAACTCATCCCTTCCCAACATTTTAACTCATCCAGACTATGGAGATTTAGGAAAGTTTCTCTTCAATCTTTTCAAGTATAGGAATAAAGTTTTAATGAAAACCAATTAATTCCTTACCATTTTTTTCTCTCAAAATCTGATAGAACACAGATAGTCCCAATGAATGTTAACAAACACCATCATCATAAAACAAACATGATTGACCTGCATTTTGTTATTCTGTTCTCTCATTCTATTTATTTATATACTAATTACAGGATATAGTAGACAATGCACTGATAAATTGTAGTGCTTTGTATTGTATTAGAGATGGCTCGGTGCAGCTTATTAGTAATTACAATTTACCACATGTCATAAGATCTACAGTTTAGAACAGGGCACTATTCTATAAGCAGACTCTGTATATTAGAAATCCTTACATTTATCAGATGTTATTTAGCTCAGAAATAAATGGTGTCAGTTATCTGCAGATTAAGATATATAGAGTGCTGGCACAAGTATTACTGAGAATTGTTAGAGTGCTTCCGTAGATACCAATAAGAACTGTCAAAAGGTAGAATTTTGCTGTATGGGCTTTCTGATTTAATAATTGAAGTCCAGAGATTCAATTAGCATCCCCCATTTTATCCTTTTTTTTTTTTTTATGGAAGACAAAATGTTGGATTTAGCTATTTGCTGGGCACAATACTCAGACAAATATAGTTTTTCCCTGGCAATAAAATATGGGAGACTAGCTCTGTGGTTGTATATGAATCCATCTCATTTGCATACTTGTAACTTTATCCGTCTATCTACGAAAAATGTCTTAGTAGTTAAAATATGTTTTCCAATCTGTTGAAGAAGGGGGATTGAATCATTAGTTTGAAAAGGACACATATGATATGAAATATAATGCAACATAATTATTTACAGTTACGATATAGAATTCTTTCATAGTATGAAAGCAACAAGGTCATAAGTAGAAAGTATTATTCATTGATAATTTGACCGAAAAACATCTGCATACCCCAGTCGCAAGAAGAGCATTTATCATTTCTGATTGAGAAGATGCTGCAGAACAGAAGGGAATAATGAGCAGTGTCAATTCTATCGAAGTCGTGAAAGTTTCCAAACTATTTATGAACATTGAAGGATATAAATAAAACCTTGTCCCCTTACAGCTTATAGGACTTGCGTTCAGAAAGGACCCCCTTCCTCGAATGGCGGTAAACATCTGAAAGATCATAGACACGTAATTAGGCACTAAATCGAAGAAGGACAACACCAAAGTTATTGGAGAATAGCAAGCAGGCAAAATGAAAAAGGAAATTTATTTCAGGAGATCAAGGTAGTTGTATTTGAACAAGAATAAAAAGAATGGAAAAAACATGATAAAAAGCCAAAATTACTTAAAAGTGCACCTTTAATACTGAAAAATGAGACATAGAAATCACATTATATATAACTATTTATAGGTGGATTGTCATTCCTGGATCAAAAATAATTTGATAGTTACTGTTAATTGACATAAATTTGATTAAGGGGGCACTACCACAAGCCTCTGTTGCACAGTCCAGGCAGACGCTTGAAAGCTCTTTTGAGAAGAGAGGGAGATTCTCTCATGTCAAAGATTAGAATCCTTCCAAGCGGCATGGGGATACAGCCTCAGTTGGGAACTCTATGACCTTAGAGGACCACTTGCATGGTTACTGATAATTATGATGTCATGTGTATTGGCTTGATTAAGCTGACTCCGAATCTCAATATTAAAGACTTGAATCAGGACAGAGGAGATTCTTGTTGTTCTCGACTGAATAATGAGGCATGCACAATATAATATGAAAACTAAAGTTCTCTATATGTTTCATAATTTAGAAATCTCCTGCAAGGCTGGGGACATTCTCCTATAGAAGAAGAAATGATCGTTTTCATAAGTGCATCATAATAATAAGTCTTAGTAATTCAAAAATGGTGCTGTAACACATCCAACATAATCACTTTGGAGGTAGAGATTATAATTTTTTTTATTTTTATTTTTCAAGAAATCAACCTCCCTCTCAGCCTAATGGCTAGATTGAGGTTGCTGGTACTAAGCCAACCCACAAATATACTCACTTAAGATCCCACAAGGCATGAAGCCAATACAACAATATTCATAGGCACATGCCATTACAACCATGCTCATCATGTCACTAGTGGGGATTTGAACCTGGGTGGGGAAGATAGTAGCCATTCTGCCCAACCACCTGAGATAACCCCAATTGACAAACAGAGTTTACAGATTAAAATAGTTATTATTTATTTGTGGTGTTGTAATTGTCTTTCAGTTGTCAATAAAATTTACTACTGATCTATTGTGTTACTTCTTATTTTGCATGAGGGCTACACGAGTAAATTTCTTCACTATGCTTGTGATTTTTATCACAAAGGAAGGTTTACAGGTTGATGAGGCTCTGGATGGATGGGGAGTTGGATGAGGATGATGTGGCTTTTATTTATGGAACACCCTAGAGATTATTGATGAATCAAGAGTGACATGGTGTGGTTCTAGTTCATGATGGTGTTATTTGTTTTTCACTAGGAGAGAGTGTACCACATGATCCATTTTGTTATGTTATGACTTTGGCTCATGACTTTGTATTCTGATGGGCATATATGTGGAGGGAATTTATTTTTATTTTAATGGGGTCACCCCCATGATACACCTTAGACCATATTTTTCCTGGAGCATGCATTTAGTGATGGAACATATGTGAAGGCAACTTTATATTATTTTATTTTGGGCCATTTTATTCCTGAGATGGGAGTTGTTCACCTTTTTTAGTTTATTATTTTCTCATGACATCACATATGGGGGCCTTTTTCTTATGAAAGATTAATCTTCCAATGGAGATGCCTTCGGTTGACTATACATTGGATGGACCATCCCTTATATAAGAATGGCACATATATTCACGCAATGACATTTTAATGGTTAAGTATCATGGAGCTATGACTATCCATATATTTGACTTGATTCCTCGTTGATTTTCGAGATACGTACTTCCCTCTCTCATGTATCGGATCCATGAATTGAGGTCTTATTGAACACTTATGAAAATCATTTAGAGGAGACATCCACCTTTTTCAGATTTCCTTGAACACATATGCTTTTGATGATGGCATCCACTCTTGACTCTTGAGGAGAATTAGGAAGGGCCATGTAACACTCCCTTGCACCCCTTAAACTATCTCAAGGTGTGGGAGGTGTTACTTGATAATTGACCCGACCTCTAGGGTCTATTATGATGATGGGGTCACAAAAATTCTCTTTTTCTAAAGTTTGTGGAATCCACCACTGTGTTTTGCTTGTCGAGAGCTTTCTGGTGATATAAATTTTATCTCAATCCAACTCTTGGATTGAAAGTTATGCCCAATTGAATTTTAACCAATTAGATAATGCCACATCAACCATAAGAGAAATTTTGAGTTCTAAAATGGGTCTCTGAAGGAATATTATAAAATAATAGTGGAAATAATAAAATAAAATTGGACTACCTTATTAAGTTTTGGAGGGAAAAAAGAAAAACTATTTTTTCAACTCATATTTTCAACTTATCTCTCTACAATTTTACTCAAATTTCAAGCGGGAACACTTACTGGATGCAGAATTTAATTTTGCATCCAACGAGTACCCATGTTGCATACTTTTGATGGACCTTACTACATGAAAAATGTATCATGTTTTTTCATGTATTTCACATTTTTCGTGTAGTAGGGTCCATCAAAAGTATGCAACATGGGTTCTCCTTGGATAGAAAATTAAATTCCGCATCCAACGAGTGCCTCGCTCAAAATTTGAGTAAAAACGTAGGGAGATAAGTTGATTTTTTTTTATTTTTATTTTTTACTCCAAAAATGGTGAATCATCTCCATGGTTGACATCATCATATTGAATCCTATTGGTCCTTATAAAGTTGATTTTTTTTCGTACATTTTTGTTTTGAGGCCCATTTTTGACCTCAAAATTTCTCTAATGAATAGACTCCCATGTTTCATCCACGTGTAGTCCATAGGCTTTGCTATGTCATCGTAGGTAGTCCACATCACTTGGGCGCTTAAGTGGTATCCACTAGACCACTACCAAGTCCCCATGGTATTTCCACATCAATCCCGACATGTGGATCCCACTGGGCCAAGACTCTACGAGTTATGTAATGATTCCATGTTATATCTATTTTTGGGTTCCTGAAAACCAAAGTTGGTTTTAACACAAGTGGTTTCTTGTTTCAGACTCCCCCCATTAACTCACGACGGATCAGGGGGCCCTAGGGTGAACGTAGGCCATTGATCAGGCACTTACTATGATTGTGTTGCTGCGAGATGTCGCCCTTTTTAATGTGGGACCCTCGGTGGGAATTCCCACGTCAGGCCCCCCCTCCTTATTAACTCATAGCGGACTAGGGGGGGCCTCAAAGTGAATGAGGGCCATTGATCTAGCCATATTTCTATCACATTGTCCGAAGGAGGCCTCCTATTAATGAGAGCCTAGAGAGGGCGATCCGATGAGTGATGGGTGGTCCCATCAATTGACGACCCCAATGGATGGGAAAGTTTCATGGTAGTTACCATAACTGCTCCACTGCCACCACCCATTCCATGTTACATTTTAGATTGGTTATCGTAGCGAGCGGTGGGTAGTGGCATGATTCAACACCAAAACCAAAACTGGGTCAGCCTCTTCTTCACCGACACATTCATACTACATACTCGAACTTCCTAGTGGCGGGCGGTGGCAATGGTAAGCTCACCTAGTGCCCACTTGGCCTCCATGTCACCCCGATTAGTCATCATATAGGGGCTCACCTCCACTTCCAGGTCATGTCGCTCGGAGTTGTCACTGACATGGTGCTCCAAGTTAAAGAAAGGAAAAGAGGTGGTGAGTGGTGGGTGGTATCAGGGCTCCACGTGGCACTTGACGTGGGGCCCACTAGTCTTTCCCTTTGGATTCATATGATAAATTTCCATTATATTCGACTCCAGAGTAATCCGGGGTGTCATGCAATTATCCACTGTTGACATACTCTCTACCCCTAAACCTCTAGATTTTATGTGCATTTAAAAGAAATCCGGTCTTAGCCTTATCCAAGACACTCGTGTATGCAAAAACTCGTCCACATCCAAATATCCTAGATCCTGGATGCACTTAATACAATCTGGTCCCCTAACATGTGTGCAACTCGCCTACACCTAGATTTCAGAACCTTAACAACTTCACGAGAAAGTTTGGTCCGTGTGCAAATGAACTACCAATGTCGGGACCACCCTAAATTTTAGTTTTGAATTGTGCTTACCACTAAATCCAATTCAAACTAGATCCAGACCATTTTTGATGAGTCCATTCCTTGTTCATTTGGAGACCCACATCATTGGATACATCCGCAAATGAGGTGGAAAATCCGCCCCATTGAGTATCATAGTACAATTAACAATTGGCAAAAGAAGTATTTGACCCAAATACAAGGTACATTAAAAGGGCCATCTAGTCCTAGATGAGTTTTGGTTTACTACTAAGGCTTGCAGAGAAGGAAAATTCAAGGAAATTGACCATAATTGCTTAAGGTAGGGAATTTGCCTAGAAAACTAAATTTTAGAGACAAGGACCAGATTCTGAGAATGAACCTTCAAAGTGTTATAACATGTCCAAAAGCGTTCAAAGGCACTGACAAGGCCTAACTTACATCAGATTTTCAACAACAAAGGGACATGGCTTCGAAGGCCAAATTACACAAGAAAACTACATAATATGCTTTGATCAATGAATCCTTCTGACATCGCAACAATATACAAGTGTGCATGAACCATAAAATCATTACATCACCCTTAAATTAAATGACCATCAACACTAGCCGATCCTCGATTAGCACAAAACAAACAAGTTACCTTCCTAACATATGAGATATTCTATAGTCTTAAGTGTAGTAGTGTTACACTAAAAAATGTCACCATGACTACTTACATTTAGTATGGCTCAAATCAACAGTCATACTACCCTATTAGGCAAGCCTTATGCCTCTGCTATCCATCTCAAACTCAAAGAAGAGAGAAAGTCTTGTAAAAAATGTGTTTATCTCTGGGGTCGCAGGTTCTCTCAAGCCTTACCTGCGGGGACGCTCACAATGTTCACAAAGTCTGCGTCTTTGGACGCTCTGTATGTCAAAGGACAGGTGCGTCCTTCTGTAAAAGGCAAAATGCGCAAGTTTCATCTTAAAAAAGTTACTTGTGGTTACTTCTAGAACTTTCTAGAGGTCGGTTTGATGAAATGGATGCGCCTCCAGTTGGTTCATGTATCTCTATTAAGGAGGAACTTATCCCATCAATAAGGGAGCTATCCCACCCAAAGAGGGGGATTATCCCATTGATGGTGGACCTAAATAACCTCTTTACAGCACTATAAATAAAGACCTTGGGCCAGAAGGAGGGGAGGTTGGAGCTATACATTTTCTTTGGGTAAATGCTGCAGGATTTAGGACTCCCATTTAGAACCTTGTGAGGAGAGATTGTCTTTGCTTGATTCTACTTGGAAGTGGGTGAGCTTTGTCAAAGTAGAGGAAAACCCTTGATGGACCCTGGGAGGAACTTGCACAACACCAAGGCCAGGTTGTAAGAGTTTCTTTGTTTCGTTATTAATACAAACTGGTTTATTTTTCTCAATAGCTTGTGTTAATGAGTTATTTCATGTGTTCCTTGGTCTGCATGTTGAATATATGTTTTATTATATGAAATGCAAGTGCTTGGTAATTGTTTGATTGTTTGTGGTTGCAGGAATTGATGTGAAGGAGGAGCTCATCCGGATCGGCAAGGACGGACTACAACAACAGCGTTTTGGAATAAGGTAAGCCTAAACACTTGTAGTTTTCATGTTGTAAAAGGTATATTTAGAGAAAGATCACTCCATTTTGTCTTGTTTGTCGCTAGAGAGTTTAGACTCCTAGGGAGGTCAGTTGTGTCCGCACAAACGACTTTTTCCGCCACGACAAATTGGCGACTCCACTAGGGAGCCATTAATGAGAAAGTTTTTTCCTTTGTGTGAACTTTGCTCTGAGAAAATCATTTTTATTTTCTGGTTTTTGACTGTGAGAATTAGTATTTGGGTGGCTTAGCTTTAGATTTAGTTAGATTTGGTTTTTCTTAACTTTTCCCGAAGGACGCACCCTCTGAGTACTGCACAGTGCGTCTTTGGACGCGCTGTTGCCGTTTGCACAGAGCGGGCCCGCGCCTGTGATAACGGGTTGCCTGCGTCCTCCTGTAAAATTTAGGAAAATTCCATTTTTTGCTTTAATTGCTTTTAGATTTTGATTTTTCTTAGTATTTTCTGCCCAGATCCTTTAGTACCCTGTCGAAAATTTTCACCTGAACTTGTTTTGTGAGCTTTGAGTGTTTTAGTGGATTTCAACGAAGTTTAGGCCTAGGGTTTGATTTTTGGATAGGCCCTGTAGTGACTTTGACGATAGAAAGTTGTCCAGCCTTAGATCTCTCTGGTTTGTCAGCCTTCTTAGAAGTCGGGCCTGTCGTAAAGTCTCCTTGTGTGAGCAGCTTGCCATTTAAGTTGTTTTGGGTCAAATTTCGAATTACTTGTTTATAAAGTGTTGATTTCCATTTTACAAAAGAACAAAAAGATTAGAGTTTTGTTTTGGCTAGTTTTTGGTTCTGCAATAAGCTAGTCCTTGATTTGATTGTGATCAAGTAAAACACCTTAGAATAATCATTGTTGGTTTTGGCCTCGTTAAGATTGCTTAGCGTAAATTTACCTTTTGGTTTGCTTGTGAGTGAATTTTCATAGATTTTAATAGTTGTTAAGATTGATTTTTGTTACCTTAGATTTATTTGCTTTATTAAAAGAAAAATACAAAAACATCTTCTTTAAAAGTCTTGTTTCAAGTAGCTTTTGTTTTTGAAAGAGAAAAAGAGTTTTTTCGTGCATGTAAAGAGCGGTTATGTTTTTATGCTTTGAAAAGACAAACGAATTGTTTCTTTGATTGTCTTCAATTAAGAAGTTGCTTTTATAAAGATTGCATTCTCTCAACTTTTTAGTTAAGCAATTCATCGAAAAGTAAAGTAGTGGGTAAATCATCCTAGGTGCATTTTGTAGTGGTTTCGAGTCGAGTCAACACACCACTGGTTTCACTTCCATCACCTTTTGACTTAAGAAACAACCTTAAAAGTAACGCTTAAATTAAAATCAATCTAGTAATTTTTATTTTTCTAGGGCTCTGAAACACCAACATAGCTTAGGCTAGGGTCTTGGAGTAGGTGAGTACTTAACTCTCCAAGACTACAAAACCAAACAGATAGTTTATCTTGAGTAGAATAAATCCAATTGTTTCAGTTGCACTCTGGGAAAGCTCCTCTTAAAGGAGAAGCACGAGCTCGTGTCCGAACCAGTGAGGGGATCATTCCCCCTCGTTGGGAACGACGCCAGACAGTACGTATTACAAACGGTAAACCTCGGATTAACCATTGTCGAGGAGCCAGGGGTCACTTATCGGTAAACCTTGGATTATTGTCAAGGAGCCGGTAAGGGGATTGAGCTTGTTACTCTGCCCTTGCGTGCTGTCGGAGTTTAGACTGTTCCCCCAGGTGTAATTGTTGTGATTGGTAACTTTAGTGACCATAATCTTTAGGGTTCTACCGAGGTGACGGTGGAGGGAAGGTCCCACTGTACCTGGAGCAGACGTCGGTTATACTCACTTGGATTTTCCGGGGGGTTCACTTCACTTCGAGACGGTTAAAGTGGAGGAACTTGTGCCGGTCTATTCATTAAGCAGGTTGCCGGGGTAACTGTTCCACCCACCATTTCTGTACTGAATCCTGCGAGGTTGGGCCTAATCACCAACTAGCGCTTTTGGTCCGGAAGACTACTGTTTGTGTTTGGTTTGACGCTCTAGATTATTTAGGCGTGTGCTTCAAATTTGTTTGCTTCTTTAGAAGACTTTAGGTGGTTTGATTTGAAATTTTTACTTTGTTTTCGTGTGTTGTAGTTAAAAATCTTTAATTGTGGCGGAATTACCGAGACAGTCCCGTAGACTTCGGGGCAAGTCTCCTGAGATTGTTACCGGAATAGATTTGTTAAGAAAACTCCGTAAATCGCGGGGTGAATCTCCTGAAGACATTCCGGGTCAGTACGAAGGGTTAAAGGTCCTTGTAACTCCTCCTAGTGACAGTAGAGTAGGTTCACCTGAAGAAGGAGAATCTTCCTTGGTAGTCCATCCAGATTACCAAAGTTTAGAAACAGGTTACAATCCCGAAACTGTTACAGTTTCCGAGCTTGCTGGTAGTTTTTCATCTGCCAGTGAAACAGGCGAAGAACCTGAAATTTCCGAACCTGTTACTCCAACTTCTAGTGTCCCTGATTCACCAAGAATAGAAAGAATTATCACCGAAAATCTTCCTTCTGGTTTGATTGCTATAGAAGAACTTGCTCCAGAAGAAGATATAGGTGTCTCTCACCTTGAAGGTCAACTTACTATTGATCTAAGGGAGCGTGAATCCATCTTTTACAGTCCTCCTAGAAATACTTCTTGGTACCTTGCATTAACCAATTTGTTAGACAACTCAGTAGGTTTTTCTACACCTCGTACTCCTTTTCCACCTGGAGGTAGTTATACTCCTGTAAATATGTCTGGTCAGTCGTCTGTGTTTACTCAAAGTCCCGAATCTTTTATACACGGCGGTCCTTCTGTTCCCACTGGGTATCAGTCACTTTCTGGTACCTTTGCGGGGGCATCTCCTCAACCCATTGATCATGGGTTATTTGCTGGAAATAGTGGTAATATACCATTGGGTGTAGGAGACATTTACATGATGTCAGGTTCAGTTCCCGTTTCCCAACCTCAAGGTGGCCAATTACCGCCTGGGGGGCAACCGTAATTAACGCCTGGGGGGCAACCTCAAGGTACACAAATCGTGTCTGGGGGGCAACCTCAAAGTCAGTATGTACCTATGGTGCAATACGTGCCTCAAGGTCAACCTCAGCCTCAATATGTACCCCAAGGTCAACCTCAGTATCAATATCAACCTCAAGGATGGCAACCCCAAGGATGGCAACCTCAAGGGTATCAACCCCAAGGTTATCAACCTCAAGGGTACCAACCTCAAGGTCAAGGTCAACCCCAGTATCAGTATTTACCTCAAGGTTATCAACCTCAAGGTCAATACTCAAGTCAAGGTTATCAACCGCCTCAAGGTCAGTCATATGTTCTAAGTATGGGAACTGCACCTTACAATTATCAATCCTACCCTCAATCTGGTTATGGATCTCAGTATCCTCAACCTGTTACGGGTCAATACCCTGGAATGTTAGTGTGGGATCCATCACAGGGTCAACAGGTGTTGCAGCCAAGTGTACAGATGGTTCCTCAAGCTGGACAACCCGTAGTTTCTGGTCCAACCCAGCAACCGCAACCTGTCCAGCCAAATGTTCAAACTTCTGTAACTTCGGTAGTTACTCAGCCGTCAATTGCACCTAGTACTCCATCTCAAACGGCTGCTGCAACTACCGCTACATCTACCATACTTACTTCTGGAGTATCGACGGCTCCAGTTTCTACTGTCCCTGTTACCACACCTCAGACATCTTTACCGTTGTCTGGATCTACGATTCAAACCACGGTCCAGATGCCTGTAGGTCAGCCTGGTATAAGTACGGTTGTCACTACTCAACCTCAATTTGTTCAACCTCCGTACCAGGGACAGTACCAACATGGGCAAGCTGTCCAACAACCGGTTTACCAGTATCAACCGTATCCTGGGTACACTTATCAACAACCTCAACAACCCCAGTACGGTCCGGTTAATCCTGGTTTTCCAGGAGGATATAATATCCCAAATGCGACTCCTGTTCCTAGTTATCCTGGATATCCTCCTCCTGGGGCTGGTATTGTGACCCAGAGTTTTAGAGATCCTAACCGGCAGTTACCGTTTATCGCAACTTTGGATTTACCCGACTTGACGCGCCTAACGAACGATCCAATTCAATATCTTCAGTTCTGGCCGCCAATGCCAAATAAGTTGCCCAGCGATATACCCAAGTTCGAAGGTAAGTCTGGAGAGGATCCGTCCAATCATGTGATGACTTACCACCTCTGGTGTGCTTCGAATTCTATCTCAGATGATTCCATCCGCTTACGTCTTTTTCAGCGTACACTCATTGGTCTCGCGGCCAAGTGGTACATTGAGTTACCACGGGCCTCTTTTTACAACTTTAGCCAGTTAGCTACCTCGTTCTTAACTCACTTTCAGTTGCCGGTCAGATACGATAACGGCACGGAGTTATTAACTTCGCTAAAACAATCGACGTCCACGTACATTTCTGATCACATCCATGAGTGGAGACGTCGTAGGAGGTTAGTGAAAGTTTTTATCCCGGACCAAATCTTAGCTGAATGGTTTGTCAAATCATTATTACCGAAGATTACTGAAGATGTAGCTAAGGCCGGAGTAGTTACTGAGGAGCAAGTCATTGCTCAGGCACAATACCTTGACTTAGTTTACACTCAGTCGGGTACGTTACACGAGAAGATTCCGGATCTTCCAAAGTCGAACCAAATCGCTGCTGCTCCTTCGGGATCTCATGCCGCTGATGGTATGATTGGTATAGTGACTACGAAGAGTAAGAAGAAATCTTCCAAGGCTTCCAATACTCCAATTATCACTTTGCCTGATTCTCCGACAGGAGAGTCTTCTCCTCCTGAACTTACCGCCGACATTCACGCTGTAGAGTCATCTACGGCCAAATCAAAAAACGGTGGAAAGAAGAAAGGAAAGAAGAAGGCTAAAGCAGACAAGACTCCAAAGGAGAAAACTGAAAAGTCGGAAACCAATGACGAAAAACGCAAACCTCGATATCCTTGTCTTATTTGTGAAGAGGATCATTTTACGAGAGATTGCCCTCATCGGGCCGAGGTTGTGAAAATAGTCAAAGGTTCTCCCACTCCTGCTGTGTTAAAAAATCCATTTCCGGAGCAGGAGAATAAGATGATAGGTTCTTCTTCGAATGCCAGTGAAGAACCCATTTTGATGATGTCTCATGTGAGGATTGCGACTCGATCGCAAGATTATGGTAGTAAGGCTCCTGTTGATGGTAAGGAAGCAGAATCTTCTCACTCTAACCCATCAACCTCAGCTCCTGGTTCCGATCCACTACAGATCGAAAAACCTAACCCAGACTTAGTGATTAAGCCGCCCGCCAAGGGTGTACTTCGAAGGTCTGCTTTCAATCCACATGCGAGAGCAGCCCAGAATTACAACATTGTTGAGGACTTAGCTGTTTCACCTTCAGCAATGTCGGCACTCGAAGTGCTGCAATCATGCCCAGCACAACGGAAATTGCTTTTGTCGGCTATCGGAGCTGTCGATGTTCAGGACCCGAACCTAATGATCTTTGATCTAGAAAATAGTACGCCACGTCTCCCCCATCAAATGGCTTTCCAAATTCCAGTGATAGTCAAAAACAGGCCTATTCATCGGACTGTGATTGATGAGGGAGCTTCTACGTGTATTATGTCGATTCAATGTTGGAGATCGCTTGGTTCTCCTTCGTTGAACCAATCCCCCACCATCCTTAAGGCCTTTGATGGCCGTGGGTTCCGTCCGTTTGGTATTCTACAAGAATTGCCTATAGGGGTAGAAGGTAAAACCGTTAGTCTGGATGTGGAAGTGGTTGATGCCCCTCTAGACTACAACCTTCTTTTGGGTCGAAGTTGGTCATATGCTATGACAGCGGTCGTTTCATCGGTCTTCAGAGTAATTAAGTTTCCACATAACGGTAAGATCGTGACTATTGATCAGCTGACATACTTTTCATCCGACCCAGCCTCTTCAGAGAGTATCCAGCATGTCGGTAAGACGACAATCCCTTATAGGGACGTTGGTGTAGGTTTAGTTAAGGATTCCGGTTTACTGGGAACTTTTCCTCTCCCTCCACTCAACGCAGACCCTTCATTTGCAACAATTCATATGATTACATCAGAAAACATTATTTATGATGATCCTTGGATTGTCCCATCTGACTCTGAGATAGACTCATTCGGTGATGTTATGCCTTTGAGTCCGTATGAAATTGCTTATGAAGCTCTCATGTCTTTTACCGACTCGCATTCAACCGAAATCGACCAAATGAATGTGGTCAGTGAAGAATCACTTTTCACCTCAACCTTAGAACGGATAGCGTTTCCCGAAGTCGTGTCATCTGACGAACAACTTCGCGAAATCCTAAGTGTAGATGATCTACCATGGGAGGATCTCCATCACAGATCTTCGTTTTTACCTAAGGATGATGCATTTGAAAATGATTTTTCATCTATCTTTACCGCTGAATATGTCAAAGACGCTCAGGATCCAACGAAACATTCTGATTCAGAGTTGAATTTAGGGAATATTTCTCGTACTATTCCCATTGATATTTCAGTGAAGCCCGGAATCGAGGAAAACATTCATATAGGTGCCGCATGTACAAAAGATGAAATCCAAACTTACAAGGCCCTATTCCAAGAATTCCGCGACGTGTTTGCCTGGTCTTACGAGGAAATGCCGGGAATTGATCCTGCCATTGTTGTTCATGAAATAAAGACCTACCCGGATGCTAAACCCGTCCGGCAACGGTTGCGTCAGATTCACCCTCGAAAAGCGGCTGCGATTAAAGCAGAAGTCGAAAAGCTGTTGAAAGCAGGTTTCATTTATCCGATCCCGTTAACGGATTGGGTATCGAATATTGTTCCAGTTAACAAAAAACAAGGAACAATAAGAATCTGTATCGACTATAGGGATATAAATCGAGCTTGTCCAAAAGACAACTATCCTACGCCTTATATCGATCAAATTATTGATGATTGTGCCGGAAGTGAACTGTTTTCCTTTATGGATGGCTTTTCAGGCTATAATCAAATCAATATTCTACCTGCCGATCAACCAAAAACGGCATTCATTTGTCCATGGGGGACATTTGCTTATTGCAAATTACCTTTTGGGCTTAAGAATGCCGGGGCCACTTTTCAACGGGCGATGTCTTATGCATTTCATGACATCAAGCACATTGTGCAACCCTATCTCGATGATTTGCCTGCTCATTCTTTACATCGAGCTGATCACCTTGTCCACCTACGAGCAATCTTTATGAGGTGTAGGCATTATCGAATTCGGTTGAATCCCCACAAGTGTGTTTTCTGTATAGAAACAGGTCGATTGCTGGGATTTGTTGTTTCAAAAACCGGCATTCGCGTCGATCCCTCGAAGGTCGAAGCTATCATCAAATTGCCTCCTCCTTCGAGTTTGCGCCAACTCCAAAGTTTGCAAGGGAAAGCGAACTTTTTACGCCGATTCATCCCAAACTACGCCGAGGTCACTAAAGGTTTTACACGGTTGTTGAAACAGAACGCACAATTCTTTTGGGACGAGATTGCCCAACAATCTTTTGATGCACTTAAACACGCGTTGACCCATGCACCGTTGTTGCATCCTCCCAACTACAACCAGGACTACTTCTTATACCTCGCAGCTTCGCATTCCACCATTGGAATGGTGTTAGTTCAAGAAGATGAGTTCGGAGCGGAACATGTGATATATTATCTTAGTAGGACCTTAAATCCCACTGAGTTAAAATATTCGCATGTGGAGAAATTGGCCCTGGCAGCCGTTCAAGCTGTCCAGCGTTTCCGTCACTACATTCTTCTCCGCAAAACTACAGTTATTTCGGATTGCAACCCTATGATTTATATTTTGACAAAACAACTGCTAGGGGGCAAGTACTCTAAATGGATTGTCATCCTGCAAGAGTTCGACTTGGAGTTCGAGAAGTCCAAGTCTAAGAAATCCTTAGTTTTTGCGGAATTGATGTGTGATTTCCCGAGTGCTGACACAGAGACTGTGGCAGAGGAGTCTATTGCAGACGAATCTTTGTTTCTTATTAGCACTTTAGATCCGTGGTATGGGGATATAATCATCTATCTCCAAACCCAAACCTTTCGGCCTGAAGCTTCCAAGGAAGAACGTCGAAAAATTCGGTTTCAATCCCAGCAATACAAAATTATTGGAGATACACTTTATCGCCGGGGGGCAGACTTAGTTTTTCGACGTTGTTTAACTCACGAAGAGGCTGAGAGAGTTTTGAATGATTGTCACTCTGGAGCATGTGGCGGTCATATGTCTGGGTATGCCACAGCTCAGAAGGTGTTGCGCGCTGGCTATTTCTGGCCGTCTATGTTTAAAGATTGTATCATTGCCGTCAGGAAATGCCACAACTGTCAAGTGTTTGATCGCAAGATGCGCGCTCCACCTGCTCCTCTCCACCCTATAATTGCCGCTGGTCCATTCGCCAAATGGGGTATTGACTTTATTACTTGTAACCCTCACTCGGCCGGGGGGCATGCGTATATCATCCTCGCGGTTGATTATTTTACTAAATGGGCCGAGGCGATGCCTACATTCGACGCAAGCGGCAAGACAGCTGCAGTTTTCGTATTCAATCATATCATAACTAGGTTTGGTGTCCCACAAGCAATCATTACTGACCATGGGAGCCATTTTCGAAACGTCATGATGACTGAGCTTACAAGCCAGCTTGGTTTGCGCCACGATAGCTCTACTCCTTATTATCCGCAAGCCAACGGTTTGGTTGAGTCAATCAACAAAGTTCTAGTCATCATGATTCGACGGATCATTGGTATCCATCGAACGAATTGGCACAACATGTTATTTTCGGCGCTATGGGCATATCGAACTTCAGTGAAAAATTCAACAGGGTTCACTCCTTTCCAGCTAGTTTATGGCTTGGAAGCTGTGTTACCCATTGAATGCGAAATCCCATCACTTCAAATGGCTGTCGAATTACTTCCAGCTACTTCCGAAGAGGAGAAACGGTTATTATACTTGGCTAAATTAGATGAGACTCGACGTGACGCTACATTAGCTATCGAGACTCACGCGAAACAATGAAAGCTCAGTATGATAAAAATGTAACCCCTCGAAGTTTTTCGGAAGGAGACCTAGTATTATTATATGATCAAGCTAACGATAAGCTAGGTGCCGGAAAATTCGTTCCCATGTGGCATGGACCCTACATTGTAAAGCGAAAGCTAGCAAAAGGGGCTTATGAGCTAGTTGACTTTGATGGGGACTCTTTGGGTAAACCCAGAAATGGACTTTACCTAAAGAGGTATTATGCTTAAATGATGGGTATGGAGAAATTTTTAGATAGGTTAGATCTTCTTTTTAGCTAGCGAGTGTGTTAGTTTAGTCAGTGTGCTTAGCTTAGAGAGTGTGGTTTTTCGTCGTTATTCTGGCTTATCTTGGTTTTACTCTTGATATTGCAGATGTCGACGCCTCTCCAAACATACATTGGATTTGCTGATGGCGCTTGTCGTAGTACACGGAATATCTCTTCCGCAGCTTGGGTTATCTATTCGCCCTCTGACGAGTTAGTTTCTATGCATGGGGTAAGCCTCGGTCAAACAACGAACAACATTGCAGAATACAGTGCAGTGATTGAATTATTATCCGAATCTATTTCATTTGGAATTCGACGTTTGATAGTGAGGTTAGATTCTGAACTTGTTGTATTACAGCTTAATAGAGTTTATGCCATTAGAAATCCTGTGTTATTAAGGTTGTTTTTGAGAGTGCGTCTCTCGGAACGTGAATTTGATTACATTGAATATCAACATATTCCAAGGTCTTTGAATACATTAGCAGATGCAATTGCTTCTCGAATGTTGGACAGACATTTACAATAATCATGCAAGTAAATTTAAAGACATTTCATCACATATGTTAAACAGGATAAGCCGGTAATAGTGATATATATAGATAGAAGTGTGTCAAAAAAGATATACATCGTCTTCGACCATAGGTTGAAAACACTTTATGATCGGCAAAATGATAGTACAAAAAGTCAAAATGTCACATGTGACTACAAAAGTGACTAGTCAATCACTGATGGTGCTCTCTGTATGACACCACTGCGCGGGCTACCTTACGCAAAAATCTCCTAAACGGTCCAGGGACCGCAACTACGAAGCGCTGAAGCCGGATAGGAATGTCGTCCATAGTAGTCTCAGGTATATCTGCCGTGAGACGCTCTAGATCATGCTCCAACTCAGCTAGTACTTCTGCAGTCGCGTCCTGTGGGACCGGTACCGGTGCAGCTGGATGTAGTCTATCAAAAGGCCGGAGGTTGGCTGGACGCTGTGGACCAACATCTGCATTTTGAAAATTTTACTGTTAGTTTTGAGACGATATATATGAAAAATAAAAAATACATAATTTGAAAACTTGTGAAAAATAAAGTACCTCTGTCATCCCATTGTTCTCCCTGTGGAAGAACCATGTCCGGATCATGTCGAAAGTCTACTCCGGCATACGGAAAGTCCTGTATCGAAAAAACCTGGTCCTCTAACCAGTGAAAGTAACTATCTGGGAATCGAACCACTGTCGCGCCCTCGTCAGGATGTCGGGCCATCACCGTAACCCATCGTATCAGCTTTGGCTCCCGAGGACCCAAGATATCAACAATGAGTTGCTGAGGGATCAGCATTGGAACTCTCTCCAAGGCAAAACTCACGACTAGAGGCCCATATCCAAAAGTCTTTAGTCGTCCGTTCTTTGCCTTGGTCAGTTGGCTCTTCATATGAGCCGACACAGCTTCACACCAGTTGAAAATGGTGCCTTGGTAACAGTCAATTGCCATCCGCATTTGGGATCCGGAAGCAATGTGTAAAGCGGCCGCGCCGCAAATTCTGGTAACCGTGAACGCTATGACTTTGAGTTCACGCAGAGTGATGTGTTTTATCTCTATGCCTTTCGAATGGTGAGCCCCAGGTGTGCACCACTCGTCGCGGAGACTATCAAGGGATTGGCCACCCGGCCTAGTCCCCGCAAGACTGAGTTGCTCGCCTCTGTTTGGCAAGCCAGTGAGAAAGTATATATCCGAGGGCTCTATCTCGAGCTGTTGCCCTCCTATGTAAAAGCATTGTTCTTGAACGTTCCATCGCTCAACCAGCCATTCCAAGAATCTTACCTGGCCCCTCATGCCCGGTATGGTCCAATATTTGTATAATCCGCATGCTCTTAGGGCATCCAGGGAAGGTTGATGATTTATTGCAGCTTCATCATCCTATACATGCTCTCTTTCTCTCCAATCTAACATGGTTAATGCCCTGCACATCAGAAACAGTCATTAGAAATTGATTTGGGAATTTTTAGATGTTTTTTGAGGGGGTTGGGGTTTTGAAATGCGCGTTTCACGGAAGACGCACCCCGACTTTACAGCACAGGGCACCCGCGTCCGCCGAGAGGCGCATTCCAAAACCAAAACCCCCCCAAAAAATCAAACTAAAACCTAAAAATTAATTCTAAACGGATAGAAATGCAGAGTAGGATGTGTAAAATACCTGGATAAGACGGCGTTCAGTTCCGACGGTCAGATTTTCCGCAGCAACCACGGGAAGTTTCTTGTCAAAAGCTCATTTTTCAACCTCAACAGTCAAACGGTAAAAATGACATGGTAAAAAGTCTTTTTATAGGTTTTTTGGATGAATTAGTTCATTTTTTACCATGAAAAGATGTTTTTTGATGCATTTTTGCCTATTTTAAACAGGTATGAATAATGTGTTGCTTTTGTGCAGGACAAAGGGATTTCAAGGGAAATTGTCATTTTTCACAAACAAAAATATCAGAGTCATCTTTTAAGCCCTTTTCTGACTCCTAAAACATGAAAAGATCGCCGAGCGTTTCTTTTACACTCGTTAAAACGGAATTAAAAGACGGTCCCCTTTTAGCTCTTTTCTGACCGTAAAATCAGGAAAAGATTGCCGGGTTTTTGTCGTTTCAAACTCGATAAGGAAATAAAACGACGTGTCCTTGATCGCTTTTTACTTTTCAGGTCAACGACACTATTATGAAAGTACTCCTTGGTCGCAAGATCAAGCGGTTCCCCCAGGTATTATTTTATACTTTTTCGGGCTTGAGGGACACAAATGTACGAAAAAGTTCAACGTGGAGTCTCCTTTAGTTTTTTCAGACTCTCTAAAATTGAAAAACGCCGAGTTTCTCCTATACTGGGCTCGTTAAACTTTTACAGTAGAGGACCTGTTCAATTACAAACAGGAACGAACCACTCCTTCCTAGGGTTCGAATTTAAACTAGGTTGGACTCATCCGAAGGATGAGCTTACAATCAAGCATATGTTATCCTCCTCAAGCTTGTTAAAAATAAAGAGGTACTTGCCAGAAATGGTGGGGGAAAAGAGAGAAGAATGAACCTATTTGTCACCTTTTGTCTCAAAAGAAACTTTATTACCACTCTTGAACACGACACTTTTCATTCACCTGGGTTGGAAAATCTTTTACCTCACAGTTGACCAAACCACTTTGAAAGTCTTTAGCCGGGTTTCGGGATTCACTTTGAGTTATTCGTCACCAAGCCATCTGTCGTGTCGTTATGTGTTCAAGAGGTCTGCGAGCAAAACTTTCATCTGCAAAATACTTGTCATCCATTTGACCATCCCTGAGTCAGTCCTCACAGCAACATTTCTTCAACTTGAACAATGATTTCGTGTTGTGGGCTCGCCTGCAACGGGTCGCTTTCTATCGACATCGACACATTATCTAGAAAGATGACTTAGGAATCGACAGTACCTTGAAGTCTGCATGCATCAATGGCAGGTTTCTCGCCTTTGACGTCAGTTTACATCATTGACTTTCGATCAAAGGATTCCGTGAAGTGTTCGACATCAAAACATCTATTCACATTTCACGGGTTGTGCTTGGTACTTTGAGAACCATTGACATCACTGGTGGTCTCTCTCACGCTTGTTAACAGTTTACATCATCGACTGGTAATCAAGTGGTTTCTACCATGTTCGACATCAAATCATTTAATCACATGGCTAGAATCGTACCAATTCGGGAGGTAGAAGTGAAGACCCTGGATCTAGTTTCTACCATCCAGGCTGCGAGGAGTTTTGTATTCATTATCTATGTAGACTAATCATAAACAGATGGCTACATCCATACTGTGTCTACAAAAGTCTATAAGAATGATGTATTGCAAGATCATTCCTGTATCAGAGTAGTTAGTCCATTAGTTAAAGTTTTGAATCTGAGTATGGGAATGCCTACCTCAGGGATGATATAATCTTATACATGTATTTTGTGTTGAAAATTGCAGGTTCCAACCAGGTCATCCACAAGACAATCCTTGAAATGATAAAGCGCTTCACCCTTCCTAGAATTACAAACCCTAATCTATTCCAGGCTTCGCACTTTAGGGGGCAATCTGTTACACTAAAAAATGTCACCATGACTACTTACAGTTAGTATGGATCAAATCAACAGTCATACTACCCTCTTAGGCAAGCCTTATGCCTCTGCTATCCATCTCAAACTCAAAGAAGAGAGAAAGTCTTGTAAAAAATGTGTTTATCTCTGGGGTCGCAGGTTCTCTCAAGCCTTACCTGCGGGGACGCTCACAATGTTCACAAAGTCTGCGTCTTTGGACGCTCTGTATGTCAAAGGACAGGTGCGTCCTTCTGTAAAAGGCAAAATGCGCAAGTTTCATCTTAAAAAAGTTACTTGTGGTTACTTCTAGAACTTTCTAGAGGTCGGTTTGATGAAATGGATGCGCCTCCAGTTGGTTCATGTATCTCTATTAAGGAGGAACTTATCCCATCAATAAGGGAGCTATCCCACCCAAAGAGGGGGATTATCCCATTGATGGTGGACCTGAATAACCTCTTTACAGCACTATAAATAAAGACCTTGGGCCAGAAGGAGGGGAGGTTGGAGCTATACATTTTCTTTGGGTAAATGCTGCAGGATTTAGGACTCCCATTTAGAACCTTGTGAGGAGAGATTGTCTTTGCTTGATTCTACTTGGAAGTGGGTGAGCTTTGTCAAAGTAGAGGAAAACCCTTGATGGACCCTGGGAGGAACTTGCACAACACCAAGGCCAGGTTGTAAGAGTTTCTTTGTTTCGTTATTAATACAAACTAGTTTATTTTTCTCAATAGCTTGTGTTAATGAGTTATTTCATGTGTTCCTTGGTCTGCATGTTGAATATATGTTTTATTATATGAAATGCAAGTGCTTGGTAATTGTTTGATTGTTTGTGGTTGCAGGAATTGATGTGAAGGAGGAGCTCATCTGGATTGGCAAGGACGGACTACAACAACAGCGGTTTGGAATAAGGTAAGCCTAAACACTTATAGTTTTCATGTTGTAAAAGGTATATTTAGAGAAAGATCACTCCATTTTGTCTTGTTTGTCGCTAGAGAGTTTAGACTCCTAGGGAGGTCAGTTGTGTCCGCACAAACGACTTTTTCCGCCACGACAAGTAGTGAGCCATCATCATCATAAACATTGTAGATAACTAAAAACACTTGGAATAATAGATTAATTGAGTGACTTCATAAAACCAATCATATTCATACAAGTAACCCTACAGTTCATGAAGATAATAATAATCACACAATGCCAAAAGTTTAACATAGCCATAAAGTCATCCAAGACAATTTGTTCACCATGAACATGCAATAATTTCAACAACTTTTCTGAGTAGTGCTGAACCTTAAATCAGTTAATACGTATCACAAAATTTAATCATCCATGGTTCAATGGATACAAATCATTCTACTTAGCTGATTAACTTGAAATGGCTAGCAACTAAAGGGGGGACTTCAACTTTCCACCCAACCATAGGCTAGTTACACTACGATCTATCTTGTAGATGACCACTCCCAAGACAGATCCAAAGTCTAAGGGGATGCTTACTCAGGGAATTTTCCCAAGGCTCCGTTTGGGTATTTCTTAGTTCCAAGAGTGTATCCCAACTAATAGTAGTGTTACATTTTTTACCATACAATGTCTCAAAATGACTCATCTTTGGTGACTCCTGATACCCTTTACTATTTGCAAACTTCACTAATGGTAGGAACTCTTCCCACTTCTTGGTTGATGCATGACATACATTCTCAACATGCCCTCTACAATTTTGTTCGCTCTCTCCATTTGACCATCTATTTGAGGATAAAATGTGGTACTAAAATCTAGCTGGATTCCAAAACCAATAAACAATGCCTTTCAAAAATTGTAAGTGAACTTGGCATCTCAATTTGAGATGATTTTCTTAGTTATGCCATGCAATTTGAATATTTCCTCCATGAATATTTGAGCTATATCAATGGATATGTGGGTGGACTTGACAACTATAAAGTGAGATGCCTTACTCAACTTGTCCACTATCATCATAATGGCAACATATTGTTTGGTTGTTTTTGGTAATCCCATAATGAAGTCCATAGATATGACTTTCCACTTCCACTGAAGAATTAGGATTGGTTGTAGCAATCCTATTGGGTTCTTGCATTCTACTTTGACTTGTTGGAATTCCAGGCACTTGGCAATGTATTCAGCAACTTCCATCTTCAAACATGACCAATAATGTTTTTTCTTTATGATTTTTATCATTTTCTGATAACCAAGATGACCTAAGTAAGGTCTCTTATGAAACTCATCCATGACGAGCTTCCTTATAGTCATCTACATAAGGCACGTACTATCTATCTTTGAACAACAACATACCATCATCGGTAAGCTTGTAGCTCTTGCTCCCTGACCCCCTGTCTCTTGCTGCAAACCTTCCTTAACATGCTGGCAATGCTCGTCATGTGGCAATGCCTCTTTGATCCTTTCTTTGACACCAATTTCACAAGTGCTCATGGCTGCCAAGTCATCCACTTGCAAACTTCTACTAAGTGCATCTTCCACCTTGTTTTCCTTGCCTTTAATGTGTCTTATCTCAAAGTCGAATTCAGTGATGAAATCCAACCATCTAGCTTGTCTAGCATTTAGCTTGGGCGGTCAAACAAGTATCTCAACACTCCATGGTCTGACATTAAAACAAAATTCCTCCCAAGTAAGTAGTGCCTCCATATCTTTAATGTGTGCACTATCACTACAAGCTCCAAGTCGTGAGTGGCATAGTTCTTCTCATGTTCATTTCGTTTTCTCGATTCATAACAAATCACATGTCCCTCTTGCATTAGGACTCCACCTTGCCCTTCCCTGCAGGGATTTGTGTAGACTAAGAAATCTTTCTCTGAGCCAACTATTCTCAGGATAGGTGCATGAGTGAGCAGGTAGTTGAGTTTCTCAAAGCTAGTTGTGCATTCTGATGTCCAATGGAATTGTACTCCTTTCATTTGTAAGGTTGTAATTGGATGCCCAATCTTTGAGAAATTTTGAATGAATCGTCGGTAATATCTTGTCAATCCTATGAAGGATCCTTTGTGACATTTCAAGGACTGGGCCACTCCATTATGCCTTGATTTTTTTGGGGTCCATGGCCACTCCATTATGGCTTTGATCTTTTTGGGTTCCATGGCCACTCCTTTTGAAATAACATGCCCCAAGTATTGAACTTGTGTTTGGAAGAATTCCCATTTACTGCACTTGGCATACAACTTATTCTCCCTCAACAAATGCAACACTACTTTGTATATGCTCTTCTTTGGTTTTCAAGTAAACGAAGATGTCATCCACAAAATCCAATACAAATATGTCCAAATACATGTTGGGGACATCGTTCATTAGGTACATAAATGTGGTTGGTTTATTTGTGAGCCCAAATGGTACAACCACACACTTGTAGTGTCCATATCTCGTTCCAAAGGATATCTTGTGGGTGTCCTTGTAATTAATTTGGACTTGATGATAACCAAATCTTAAATCTATTTTAAATAACACAGTATCTACAATCATCTAATCGAACAAGTGATCGATTCTAGGTAGCGGATACTTATTCTTCATTGTAGCTTTATTTAGCTGCTAATAATTAATGCACAATTGCAGCATGCCATCTGTCTTCTTTACAAATAGCACTAGGGCTCCCTAGGGTGATATGCTAGGTCTAATGTACCACTTATCCAACATTTCTTTCAACTTCATCTTCAACTCCGCTATGTTTGGCGTACTCACACAATATGGGGCTTTTGAGGCTGGCATTGCCCCAAGAATAAACTCGATGGAAAATTTGATGTCCCTCTTAGGTGGCAATCTTGGTATTTCTTCCAGAAATAGATCATTGAACTGCTTCAACACTAGGTTAGTTTCCATTCCGACCTTGCTACTTTTTGACTCATTGGTCACTTGGACTGCATACAAAGCACCCTTTTCTACTACATATTTTCACTTGTAGTGCTGAGATTTTCCTAATCATGACAGGCTTCCTTATCCCCTGCAACATCATTTCCTCGCCCTCATCACTGAGGCACTCTAACTACTTGCTATAGCAATCAATTTTGGTTTTATGGACCGCTAGCCAGTCCATGAAAAATAGAATGTCATATGAGCCCAATGGTAAGAGGTTAAAAGCGCTGAAGTAGACATACCGTTTATCATCATGGGGCGTGATTCCACCATGTTCTCTGCCCTTCTTTTGGTTCTCATGGCCAACTGAACCAACCACAATTTCTCATAAGTTTTCTTTTGCAAAGCACATTTCTTCGCAACCTTCGGGTTGATATAATTAAAATTAGAACCTGGGTCAATTAAAATTGAAACAAATATGTTAATGACCATACCTTCCATCTTGATTACTAAAGCTTGATGATCTTCCTAGCTATTGTCGAATGCGGTGTAAATTCATGGTATACTTTGAGCCACATCATTCATTGTTGTTGCCTCTTGCACATTGTACAACCTTGTGCCATTCTGCGATTGCTGAGGATAGCCTCTCTATAGATGGTTCTCTCCACATGTCTAACACTACAAGGGCCCTTTCTTGAACCCATCGACCTCTTGTCTTGCTGGTTTGTTGGACTGATTTTTGTTGATAGTAGTGGATTTTTTCTAATACTCATTCTTGAAAGGAGTAGTGAACTTCATATTCCTCCCTCCTTGCTTATATCCTGATGGTTTCATCCATTTTCCCTCAAATATGGTCATATCTCTCTTTTTACAATCTATTTGGAACTCAAATTTCTGTTTGGATTGCTCAAAATAATGATTGGCCTTTTGGATAGTGTCCTCGAATGTTCTTGGCTCATTAAACTCAATTGTGTCGCAATAAGCTTGTGGTAACCCACTGAGGTACCTTTCATCTTCACCTTCTCATCTACAATATAAGGAACATACCTCAACAACTCCAAAAATCTATTAGTGTACTCATCAACAGTAAGCTGCCCTAGCTTATGCTCGTGGAATTATTAACTTTGCTATCATAGTACCTCTCAGGCAAGTACTTCTCCCTGAAATATTTCTCAAATATTCTCCATGATAGTTCCTTCTCCTTCAGGTTTAACGTTAAACCGTCACTCTAATACCACTTTTTAATACTCCCTCTCACCCCCTTAAACTATCTTAGGTTGTTGGAGGTGTTCCTTGTTAATTGACTCGACCTCCAAGGTCTATTATGAAGATGGCATCAAAAAAATCATTATTTTCCAAAGCTTGCAGAATTAAAATTCTAATACCACCATTGTATTCAAGTCGCCGAGAGATTTCTGGTGATATAAATTTTATCTCAATCCGACTCTTGGATTGAAAGTTATTCCCAAAAGTTTAACCAATAAGATAATCCCACATTAGTAACAGACTCCCACGTGTCAACCACATGTAGTCTAGGAGCTCTGTCATGTCATCGCAGTTAGTCCACATCACCTAGGCCCTTATGTGGCATCCATTAGACCATTACCAAGTCCTCGTGGCATTTTCCATGTCAATCCTGACACGTGGATCCCACCGGACCAAGACAATGTGATTTATTCAGTGATTCCAAATTATATCTAATTTTGGGTTCTCGAATACTAGAGTGGGTGTTAACACAAGTGTATTCCCATTTCGAACCCCCCCATTAACTCACAGTGGACCATGGGGGCCCTAGGGTGAACATAGGTCGTTGATCGGGCCCTTGGTATGATCGCACCACCATGAGGTGGTGCCATTTTTAATGTGGGAGTCTCAACGGGAATCCCCACGTCGGACTCGCCCCCACCCCGCCACCCCCGATCCATTACCTCACAATGGACTAGGGGTCCAGAGTGAATGAGGGATGTTGATCTAGTGATGCTCCTATCATGCCATCCAAAGGAGGCCTCCTGTTAAAGAGAGCCTAGAAAGAGTGATTCAATGAGTGATGGGTGGTCCCGCCAGTTGAAATATCTGACAGATGAGAAAGTTTCACTGCAGTTACCATCACCGATCCACTGCCACCACTTTTTCCATGTTACATTGTACATTGGTTGTGACGATGAGTGGTGGAAAATAGCAAGATTCTTGATTAACCTCCTTTTTGAACTTGAGGACACTTGTACGTTCTAAAGCCCATTATGGAAGGGCATGCCACTGTGAAGTGTCCACTTAGTTCCATCATTTGTAAGCTCATTTACTCAATTGCACTAATGATTTTTTGTACTGGAAGGTGAGGAGACGCATTGGGTATTATACAAGATTGCAGCTGGGTCTTTGTCTTGCGGTTTGGTTGTTGAAAACAATGTTGATAATACTGGTATCAGCAAAATATTGGCGAGGGTCCAAAAAACAACTTATCGACAATATTGGCAAAAATATTGGCAAATATCGGCAAGCATAAAAAATGCATAATATATTCATTTTTTTTAGATATTTAAGCATATAAAGCAATAACAACATGAAATAAACACCTTGGCACATAAATATGAAGAAATCACTGATATATATGATGTCAAATAGAAATAATACATCAAAGGCGATACCAAATCCTGTTGATCCTTGATAATTGTCCAATCATGGACTCAAATGTGGAGAACCAATAAAAAATAACATCACATATATAAAAGTATCTCATCATCATGAGTTATATGTAACAAAACAAATAAAACTAGCAGTTATCTATCTGAAATCAGTGCCCTCTCCCCCTTTTACGGTAAAACATGATGGGTTGTTTGCCAGGCCTGCCCCTAGCAGTAGAAGGCCCTGGCCCTACCCCTATACCTAATGTCAAATAATGAGTGCTAGGTATGGAGTTGTGCTCTCCTATATCTATAGCAGATGGTGTTGATGCTAATGCTCCCACAGTGTCCTCCTCCTCCTCCTCTGCCTCCTGCTCCTCCTCTGAGTCCTCCTCCTCTTGTTGCTCATGTTCTAATGGATCATTTGGCTCTAACCATGAAGGTGACTCCTCCAAGATGGGCTCCTCAGACTCCGCCCTCCACTGAGACAGTACATCAATATTGTCTAAGGAAATGGCATCTAGATCCATTGGTGCTTCTATTTGCTTTACTCGAAGTCAGATATTGTAATGCACATACACTAAATCATTGAAGCGTGCGAACTCCAACTTGTAAGAGTGTCAGAAAAACTAATGAGTCTTGAGTCTTGACTCTTGACACTTGAGGTTCATAAATAAAAAATAAAAAATTACAATAAATGTAATTGCTCAACTGAAGGCTGAAGCTCAAAGTTATACCTGTTGCGCCTTTTTGTGTGTATTTTCTCAAATACACTCCAATTGTGCTTACACACTGAAGAGCTACATGTTTGACTCAAATACACTACAAATTTGGTGCCCTTGCAACATAGCTTCGCCACCAAATATCTACAACAAAATAAAGAAATAAAAAAATCAAAAGCTTAAAACATAATTAAATTTTCAAATAAAAGTTACATAATTGAATTTTAAAAATCTATAATTATAAATAAGAAAATTCTAAATTGAAAATTCTAATTTCTAATGAGTGATGACTTGTCACTTACGTGGCATGAAGAGGGTCCTTTCCCTAATAGCATCATCAAAGCCAAATAGGCCAACACAATCTCGATAAAACTGTATCTCGCAATTGATTTTGCTACAAAGCTCAGGATTAGGTACCATCCTCTGAATACAGGAATGGAGCCCTTCCATCACCTCGCCATCAAAATCAAAGGTACATTTGTATGAAAATGCAGGGTTGAGGAAGAGTGTTGTTGCATGAATGGTTCGATGAAGCATCCCTGTCCACTGACTATCAATCACATCCCATAAGATCATATGCCTATCAAGCCCAGCAGAACCCTTGTTTGCATAATAAGAACGAATGGCCTCCTTGGCCCTATCCATGGCCTCATAAAAATAAGCCATTGCAGGCTTCTCCCCATCTACCAATTTTGAAACCTTTACTATAGGTTCACTAACTAGGCATGCTTCTTCTACTCCCTGCCAAAATGTGTCAGAGTACACCATTTTTGCAATGGCTCTCCCGTCCTGTCTCCTGTTGTATCTACAATCACGCCAGTCATCAGAAACAAACATTTGCTTCAACTCGAACTGGCATCGAAGCAAAGACTGAAGAGTAATAAAGTTTGTGGCAAAACATGTGATTGCAAGACGCCGCAACTCCTTGTTTCTAGTGTACCTCCTCATGAGGCTAAGAACAAAAGCATGGTTATAAATAAACTTGGGGATGCTCCTAGCCATATCAATCACCTCCTTGATGAAGGAGAGTTTCCCCATATCCTCAAGCAGCAAATCGATACAATGTGCTGCACACGGAGTCCAGAACAATGTGTGATGCCTCTCCATAAGCATCCTGCTAGCAAACACATAATTAGTTGCATTGTCTGTTATGATTTGCACCACATTTTGCACACCAATCTCCCGAATGAATCCATCTAACAACTCACATAATGTTACTGCTCTTTGATATGTGCTGATGCATCCACTGATTTAATAAACATGGTACTTTTAGGACAATGTACCATGAAATTTATAAGGGTCCTACCCTTACTATCTGTCCAACCATCAGACATCACTATGCATCCAGAAACTTCCCATGTTTTTTTCAACTCCGCCAATCTAGAGCTGATGTCCTGCTTTTCTGCTTGAAGAATTGGCCCCTGCAACTCCTCATATGTAGCACTTTTGTACCCTGGGCCCACAACAACAATAGCATCACACATTGGCTGCCAAAATGGATTGGTTTTGGTGATGCTGAGAGGTAAGTCGCTCTAGAAAAGACACCTCCCCATAACTCTATCTGCTTCTTGCTTCTCCTTTTTTTTAACAATTGATTTTATGGAAGGTTGTGCTCCATGTCCTGTTCATGGAACAAAAAATGATGACCTCGCACTAGCAGTAGCAGGTGATGCTGTGGAGCCCCTCCCACTACCCTCAGCCTCAAAATCAGAAGAAGATATCCCAAAAGATCTACCTGCACATTCAGCGTTGTTTCTTTCTGCCTCTTCCTTCTTTCTATCTTTTTCATCAATTGCTTCAAGAGCTTTTTGTATAAGCTACGAACTAGAAACTGTACAAATCCCAGCATCAAGTCGAGAGAGTCTAGCCAGATGGTATTTCAATCGAGTAACCCCTCCTGTCATCCTTGTCCCACACAATTTGCATGATAGATATGCCTGATTTGTCCCACCATCAGGCTCCCCATACTCCCAAAATGGGTCCAAGGCTTTTGGCATATTTGTAGTGAGCTAATTCAAACCTAGGGCACCAAAAAAAATGGAATTAATGATTAAAGTTACTCCACCCATACACAAAAAATAATAAGTAATAACCACCTCATTTTACAAAATATTTTTTTTGCTACATTATTTGCAATGTGAATTCAATGAAAAATGACAATAAGAGGGTGCATTTAAAAGTTAAAAAAAGAAATGGAGTTTGCTGTCCAAATGTGGAGAAAACCCTTGCATTGGCTCATGGGCATGAAAATCATAGCAAATGGAAAAAAGAAGAAGAAGAAAAATGTTGGTAGGCAAAGAGGCAAGCAAGAATAACCCTAAATCTATCAAAAAAATCATTAACATAGGGGTTTTTTAGAACATACCTGTTAATGGAAGAAATGAAGATCGTCTCACTGTTCTTCAATCTTTGATCAACAAAAAAATCATTGTTGGTGGTGATAATGGCTCTTCAACCCTCAATTCCTCCTTGACAACAACCACAATGCTCTCCCCTTCCTTCTCCAACACTCAGAAAACAAAAATGAGCAAAAACAAATCGATTTTTTCCTTTTCTAGCCACGGCCCAGGAAGAAAGTCTCAATTTTGATTTTTTCCTTAATCAAATTGAGGAAATTTGAAATTCCAAATCAACAGAAAACTTGCAGGAGTTCACTGATGTGTCATGGACCTTGTCACTCAGTTAAGAACACTCAATTCGAGTTAATGAGTTAAAGTTCAGTTTAATTGAGTTGATTCCTAAAAAAAAGGAGTCTAGCTCAGTCAATTCGAGTTAGGGGCATGATGTTCAGTTGTGTGCAGTGATTCCTAAATTTTAGGATCCTAAGTTGAGTTAATTTTAGTTGTAGCAATTTAATCTAGTTAAATTGAGTTATGGTCAGTTAAACTAGTTCTAATTGTTGGAGGAACTATTGGAAGGTCAAGTTGTGGAAGTGTGACTTCAACCACACTCAGTGATCATCTAAATAACTAATCAATCAACCTAAATTAGCTCATGCATGCAGATAATTCGAGTTACCCAGTTGAGATGGAGATTCCAAGGTAGTATACTATCAATTGTAGCATATTCCCATGTGTACAGGTGGTGCATGCAGTCAGAGGAAGGATCTAAAGGAATTGCACAATCTAGATGAGGGAATTTCCTAGTTAATAGGGGCTTAATTCCTCAAGGAACAACGCAAGGAAATAGGAGCTTGGAGGGATTGAAAATTGGCTAAGTGTTGGCCAGAGTTAGTGAAGAAGGAAGAGGGATAGACTATATACTTGTAGGTTATGCTTAGGCTTGAGCAAGCATATGTATTCATCTCTATTCTTTGATTAATGAAATACATATATGAAGGGGTTTTGAGTAGTTGCTTTCCCCTAGATAAATCTTTTTGCATGTGTGAAAATTCTTCTTGCATGCCTATGATTCTTGTTCTAGATGATGAATTAACTTCCACAGATCAATAGAGTAGCTTCAAGTCTTGTGATTTAGCAAATTTCATGAACAATTCTGAATCTACACATTAATTTCTATATGGTATTAGAGCTAGATTTGTAGAAATTTCTACATTGGTCTCCCTATACGAGGTCCAAGCCCTCTAGAGTGTCATATTGGCATTTGTAGGGTGAGCGTAGAGAGCCATGGGCCTCCACTATAATAGAGAGAAGATAGCCACATCATGGGATCCTTCAGCTCCACTCAATGCTCGCTCATGTTCCATTTATTTGATGATGATGATGTACCTGGACCACCTTGCCTAGCCGACTACATACTTGCACCACACACTTGGCAGCTATTCCAGGGCCCAAATGAGGATGTGTACACCATGGGAGACAAAGGGAGGGCTTGCATCATTGTTCCAACCCTTACAGATGGGATACAGGCTTGTCCGATCCACTTGGAGACACATGAGGATGTTTTTGGAATCTCAAGTTTTGGCAAGCCTTAGCTCGCAAACCATTCTCCCTAGGTTTCCTTTGGTTAGTGGCTTTATCAAGGATCATTGTGTTAAAGTATCAAGTCAAATCCAATCTATTGATCCTTATTCGCCTGCCTCACTTGGTCAAACCCTTTTGTTTGAAGTTTCATCCCAAACCCTTGACCCAGTTTGGGTCCACTAGGGCTTCTTTATGGTCCCACAATCTTGTCACTCCAATTTCACAACGGTTGCATAGAAACCCTATTCTTCTAGGATTCGTAGGTCTAAGGCACTTCTTACCAAGAGATGCTCCTCAACCCTAGGTCTAGGTCTCCTTCTATCCCTTCTTGAAGAGCCATTCATTATGCTTCTAAAACAAGCAATCCCTATCATTAGAGTCTAACCTTTGAATAAGCTCTTTGAACCACTGCCTTTGCACCATTTATATATTTCTCCTAGTGATTTCCCTAATACCGGGACTACTCCCATTAGTGAAAGCCTGTAAAGAGCAGGGAGCTTTAGCTGAGGTGATAGTGGGCTATTGCTCCATTGTTGCCTCTTGACCTAGTAGTTGTTCTATAGGAACCCCTCCTAGTACCCATGCTAGTTTGAGCAGTAGCATTTTTGGCGCTGTTGTCGGGGACACAAGATGTGTGTCTTGTTCCCTTACGACATTATTGACATATCCTTTTGGTGACTCCATTGGAAGAACGAAATCCCAGTTCTTCATTGAATTTTGAGGTCAATGCTTGTAGGGTGAAGCAAACATCTCTCTAGGCATTTCAAGTTCACCCTGGCGACTCCATATCTAAAACCTTATAAAAATTTGCATGGAAACAAATGGATCATTGGAGAGGCCTATTTTATATGTTTCAAGACGATGATTCTCTGTCCAATGATCATGATGTCATTAGTAGCCAAGAAGAGTTTGAATCCCCTCTTAATGAATCTCTTTAGGGCCATGAGATTGAGGAGATTTCTCAATGCCCTAAAAGGGGATTGTGGTTCTTCCCAAGATATGATGATCATAGTGCACCTTGTTCCTCCCTTGATAATCAAGATAATGTAAATATGGATGAGCAATCTATCTCACTATGCTCTCACTATGCTATAAGGAGGATATGCCCGAGGTTGCTATTCATCGAAAGTTTATGAGCTTGGTCGTTGAGTTCTCCATATTTTCATTGCAAGAAAGGTTTCACGAGTTGGATTCCTCTTTTTCCTCCTCACCTATGACCATTGATGCATGGTCCTCAAATGTTCTCGTCCCCCACCCTTACCGTTGATCGAGCAAATCTTACAATGGGAAAAGTAATGTTTGTGTCCCCTGCCCCATAATGGTTCATAAGGGAAAGTGATTCTAAATTGACTTAATCATATGTTGGTCTCATTTTCTGTATCACTATACTTAGCATTTTCACAACATAACCATGCATATTAGAGTAGGATGCATTGCATGCTGAGTTTTGCATTAGAACTAATGTCATATTCTTTTATCATGCTAGATTAAATGCATTTAGATTAGAATTTCATTTAGAATGTAAAATTTATTTCTTGTTGTTTGATTTTATGGCCTAACATAAGCATGGGAGATCATGAGACGCTTTAGTCTTTGATATGCAGGTAATAGGTCTACGGTCCCAAGAGATTTCTGGTGTTCCCATGACCTCCCCGTTTGAGCATGTTCATGCACTCTACTGAGAGATCATATCCCAATTGGAGCCATATGTTATCCACCACCCGTTGGTGACACACACAAGACAATTTTTTCTCCTAGATGGTCTTTAGCCAGAAACAAGCAACCCCTTGCAGCTACCAAATAACTCGATGTGCCACCATCTCCATCACTTGAGCCATCCATTATGCTCCCTTTCCCATCTATTATGATCATATGTTTGAAAGTGGGATTTTCAACCCCGAAGGTATACCCTTTCATTATGTAGTTGGGGATTTTAGCTTACTTATCATGGATGCTTTTGCGCCTGGATTGGTGGGGGGATTTAACGGACAGAGTGGGCTTGGTTTGTACTCTTGTCTCCTCTGTCCAATTTGATGGTTAACCTTGTATCCTAGACCCATGGGATCTCCTTTATTGGCTACTAGCAATAGGGGTGGCACTGCATGGGAAACCATGATTTTGGTTGCGTGGTCCCGCTTCCTGACACCACATATATCACTCCCCTCTACTCATTATAACCCTCTTCACCATATTTCTCATTTGGGTCCACATTTTTCCATTGGGTCTGTTGTCGCACAAAGTGTCTAGGCACCGCGACAACGCTTAGAGTAAGGGTTGTCACTCTAATCCCTATTCACTCCATTTAGACTCTCTAATTTAAAGTTCCTTGGCGTTTTTGGTGTTAAATGCAATTTTTGTGATTTCTATATTGTCAAGAGTAAGAAATGTTTTTAAAATTTCACACTGACTTTTGGAGGAAGATAAGTTTTGCTTCATGCTAAAGTTTTGAGCATTTTACATTTAATTGTTCATGATCGTCATTTTCCCACATTTATAATTTTGCTCTGGATAACTTGTTTTTATTTAGTCTATGGTTAATTCAAATTAAAGGCACTGGTATATAATCAATTTTATCTTATGGTTGTGTGTTATTTTTATCTATCTATCTCAATTGACCAAGACTTGTTCTAAGCTCATCAAGTTGTTCATTCTTAAAACCTCCTAGAACCTGTGTTCTACAGACTATCCTCATCCATTCACCTTAGGGACTACCCCCCTTGACTTGTCTAGGAGAGAGTCTAAATGAAGTGAGTAAGAATTAGAGTGACAACCCTTACTTTGAGCATTGTCGCGGTGCCTAGACACTTTGTGTGACAACAAGGTCCACAAGGAGTTAGCTTCCCCCTCCCCTTGTCCACACTTCGGGTCAGGCATAGAACGGTGCCATGGAGGTTGATGCAGCAAAAAATAAATTAAAAATCTTAATTTGGTCACTCTCAAAAGGAAATGTACCACAAAATGAAAAAGATGGTTAGGACATACAAATTTAGCACGTGGGAAAAAGCCAACATGAGCTCTACCCCCTTATCATTATGGCCATCACCCTGGGTCCTAGGGCCCCTATATGAGCCCCCTGCATCATTGAGGAACCCATGATTGTCCCAACCCCTGGTGAGAAATGAACTACCCAACCTTAAAGGGGTATTCACTGCTACATCAGTCGCATCATGCTCTCATCCCTTGGAGCCCCAAGCAGTTATAAAAAGAAAAATCAATAAAAATGTAAAAGGCATATGAAGAAGGGTGGAAAAACAAAGGCCAGGCTAACTCATGTACCACGATTTCTCCCTCCTACATTCATACACCAAAGTGTGGGCTTCACTTATCATTTCTACCCTCGTACTGTGGCATGTGGCTTGGAGCCTTCTCCTGATGCCCCACTTCTTCCATCATTATATCACGTGACACTTACCACTTAAGGGATGTACAATGGACCTATCACTCCCTTAGAGGTTGAAACCACTTAATAGACTCCTTGATTAACCTCCTTCTTGAACTTGGAGACACTTGTACATTCTAAAGCCCATTATGGAAGGGCATGCCACTGTGAAGCGTCCACTTGGTTTGATGATTTGTAAGCTCATTTACTCAATTGCATTGATGATTGATGTACTGGAAGGCGAGGAGACACATTGGATCTTATACAGGATTGCAGGTGGGTCTTTGTGTTGGGGTTTAGTCTCCCTATACGAGGTCCAAGCTCTCTAGAGGGGCCACATTGCCATTTGTAGGGTGAGCGTAGAGAGCCATGAGCCTCCACTATAGCAAAGAGTAGATAGACACATCATGGGATACTTCAACTCCACTAAATTCTCGCTCATGTTCCATTATTTGATGATGATGATGTACGTGGACCACCTTGCCCAACCGGCCACACACTTGCACCACACACTTGGAAGTTGTTCCAGGGCCCAGATGAGGATGTGTCTCTCCATGAGAGACAAAGGGAGGTCTTGAATCATTGTTCCAGCCCTTACAGATGGGATAAAGGGTTTTCCGATCCACTTGGAGACCCATGAGGATATTTTTGTGCCCCAACAACCACTTGGGAGCACCACAAGTCATTTCCTTGAAGATCATGGGGCCACTCCCTTCATCACTATTTTTGGAGCCCTTCCAATCATTTTGGCACATATTGGACTTCACTAGGCCTTCCAATGGCCCTCCTAGCTATTGTATTATCATTTCAGCCATCTTGAGAGGCTTATTTTTCATGTTATGGAGCTATTTGGTGGGCTTGCCACCAATTAGGGTGTTATTTTGCAAGTTAGAGACACTTTTAGGGGTTTGTTAGGCTAATTAAACCCATTGAACTATTTGAGGCTCATATAAATACAAGTGAGGCCTCATTTGTAACTCATCATCACTTGGATTTGGGATATTTTTTTTCTAAATATTTCAGATCTGCAATTTGTGGAATGATTTGGATGATTAAATGCATTTTGATGTGTGGAATATTTTCATTATCTCTCTTGGAGCTTCTATTTTGCAAATATGATGCATGGATATACTCTTTTGTGATGTGATTTCTCTTTTCGTGTGAATTTATTGATAATTTATTGATAATTTATGGAATGCTATGCTTTGATTGTGCCCTAAAAATTAATGTGAATTTGTGAAACACTTGTTATCTTGGCTTGTTTCATATGTTATTAATCTTGGAAGGAAGAAATTTTTTTTAGTAGTGAAGCTACTTCCTTAAGCCTCCTTGAAGAGCGAAGTTCCCAAATCTTGATCATTTTGACTTTAATCTTCCCAATAGCCAAGCACTAATCCTAAATCCTTGGTGATCACATTAAATTAACGAAATATCATTCTTTCACCTCTTTTCTTCCTCTTTTCTTCGTCCCCTAAGGATAAGGATATTTTCTAGGGCTTGGTGCGAAATTTTAGGGAGGAGGAATTTTAGGATTCTATCCTAACAAGTTTCTTCATTTATGTCTCCTCTAGGCATCCTCCAGTTTTGAACAAATTCCGACAATGGAATTTCAAATAAATTGATGCCCTAGCTATCACACCAAGAGGGAACCCTTGAAGCTGCTTTGACTTGGGGATTTCTTAAAGGTTTTCACTTTGTAGTTCATCATTCAAAACCTTTTCTCTTAGCAATAGGTGATAATTGGATGGGCCTTTACCACAATATATCTCTCAACCCTTGGTCTCTTATAGTATCTCTCTCAAGGGGTTTTTCGTGGAAAGTCACCCTAGTTTCTCCCAAAGCTCACACTTTGATTGAATCTTTCCATTGGATGAGCCATCCTTGCCTCACTTTGAACCCTAGTATAAACACATAAATCACAAGTGAGGGATTTTGGAAGTTTTTATCTTAGGGATTCATCATTTTTTTTATTATTCCTAAGCCCGAGGTCATCCTTCCCTCAAGCATTTATTAGAGATCCATTCTTTTGCTTCTAAAACAAGCAACCTGTTATCTGAGCCTCTCCTTTGAATGGGCTTTGGAAATCACATTGTGCATCATTATTGACCTCATCATTATAGTGACTTCCACCATATCGGGACTCTTCTTCGCATCGGTGAAAGTATGTAAAGAGAAAGGGACATCAACTAAGGTGACAGTGGCTCCTTGTCCCATTGTGGCTACTTGACCTAGTAGTTTCTCTATAGGAATCCCTCTTAGGACCCTTGCTAGTTTGAGCAGTAGCATTTTTGGAATATCAAGTTTGGCAAACCCTAACTCACAAACCATTCTTCCTAGGTTTCCTTTGGTTAGTGGCTTTATCATGGAACATTGTGTTAAAGTCTCAAGTCAAATCCAATCTTTCGATCCTTATTCTCCTCCCTCACTTGGTCAAGCCCCTTTGTTTGAAGTTTCATCTCAAATCCTTGACCTCATTTGGGTCCACTAGGGCTTCTTTGTGGTCCCGCAACCTTGTCACTCCAATTTCACAAGGATTTCTTAGAAACCCTATTCTTCTAGGATCTTAGGTCTAAGGAACTTCTTACCAAGTGATAGGTCTAGGTCTCCTTCTAGCCCTTCTTGGAGAGCCATTCATCTTGCTTCTAAAGCGAGCAATCCCTATCATTAGAGTCTCTCCTTTGAATAGGCTCTTGGAATCACTGCCCTTGCACCATTGATATATTTCTCCTAGTGATTTTCCTAATACCAAGACTCCTCCCATCGATGAAATTCCATAAAGAGAAGGGAGATTTAGCGCAAGTGATAGTGGGATATTTATCCATTATTTCCACTTGACCTAGTAGTTTCTCTATAAGAACCCCTCCTAGGACCCCTGCTAGTTTGAGCGGTAACAAGAACCATGGTCAAATCAACCTCTTCTTCATTGACACATTCATACTACATAACTAAACTTCCAAGTGCTGGGCAGTGGCCGTTGTAAGTTCACGTGGCCTCCATGTCACCTTAATGAGTCATCATATAGGGAATTACCTCCATGTTCAAGTCATGCCACCCAGGGTTGTCACTGCTGCGACATTCCAAGTTAAACAAAGGAAAAGAGGTGGTGAGTAGTCCGTGGTATCAGGGCTCCAAGTGGCCACTACCACATGGAATCAGCATGGGGCCCACTAGGTCCTTTCCTTTGACATGCAATAATTTCTTATTATATATAGTTCTGGAGTAATCCATGGTGTCGTGCAATTATCCACTGTTGACATACCCGGACCCTCATACATCCAAATTTTATGTGCATTTAAAAGAAATTTGGTCCCAACCTTCTCCAGGATTCTTGCGTATGCGCAAACTAACCCACATCTAGATCTCCCAGATCCTTGATGCACTTAAACCAATCTAGTCCTAGCCTTATCCTCGAACCCTAGCATGTCCGTAACTCACATACGTCCAAATTCTGGGTACCTCAACAACTTCACGAGAAAATCTGGTCCTCACACAAATGAACCATCAATACTAGGCCCACACCAAATCCGAGTTATAAATATTGTTTACCACTAAATTTGGTTCGAACTATAACCAGAGCATTTTCAATGAGTCCATGCCTTGTTCATCTGTATGCTTGGATTACTAGATACATTCGCGAATGAGGTGGAAAATATGCCCCATCAAGTATCTGGGTACAATTAACAATTGGAGAAAGAAGAAGTATCCGAGTTGGATATAAGGTACATTGAAAGGGCCATCTCGTCCCATATGAGTTCCAGATTACTACTAAGGCTTGTAGAGAAGTAAAATTCAAGGAAATTTACCATAATTCTTTAAGGGAAGGCATTTGCCTAGAACACAAAAATTCAGAGACAAGGACCATATTTTGAGAACAAACCTTCAAAGTGTTATACCACGTCTAAAACAGTTCAAAGGTACCAATAGGGCATAACTTACATTAGATATTGAGCAACAGAGAGACATGGATTCAAAGGCCAGATTACACAAGAAAACTACAGACTATGCTTTGGTCAACGAATCCTTAGAATATCACAACAATATACAAGTGTGCATGAACCATAGAATCATTACATCACCCTTAAACTAAATGACCATCAACACTAGCTGAATCCTCATTTAGACAACACACAAGTTACCTTCTTAACATGTGAAATAGTCTATAGTCTTAAGTATAGCAGTGAGCCATTAACTTCGTAAAATGGAATATAACTGAAAGCACTTGGAATAATCGGTTAATTGAGTGACTTCATACAACCAATCATATTCATATAAGTAACCTTACAGTTCATAAAGATAATAAGAATCACATAGTGCCAAAAGTTTATCATAGCCATAAAGACCTACAAGGCAATTTGTTCACCATGAACATGAAATAATTTCAACAACCTTTCATGAGTAGTGTTGAACCATAAATTGGCTAATGATGTATCATACAATTTCATCATCCATAGTTCAATGGATACAAATTGTTCTACTTATCTGATTAACATGAAATGGTTGGAAATTGAAGGAGAGACTTCAACTCTCCACCCAACCATAAGCTAGCTACTAGCAACACCAAAATCTTTCTTGCGACTGACCACTTCTAGGCCAGATTCAAAGTCTAAGTGGATGCTTACTTAGGGAATTCGACCAAGTCTCAACTGGGGTATTTCTTAGTTCTTGGAGTTTGAATCCATCATCTAGGTGGTTTATCAACTGTGTTTTCAAAGCAAGCATTGCAGGAAACTTTAGCCCAATGTTCAGGTGGTTTATCTAATCCGACTTTAAATGGGAATGCAACAAATTACAGATATAACCATAAACACAAAGAAGCAGCAAAAACAACATTTCATTTCATTAATATCAAACATTGAAATATGCTTACAAACAAAATGGAAATAAGACTAGCTCGGGCGATGGTAGCTTATCTCTGAGAAGAGATGTGGCGGATACATGCCTCTGAACTATGTTAGAATGAGGCTCTAGGGCTTATTTATTATCGAAAAATGTGAGAAAACCCTAACCCCAGGAGATGTAACGATAAGAGTTTGTGGGCAGCCAACTTCCCGGGGTCATAACTTGGTCATATTATCTCCGTTTGACATGTAGATACCTTGTTGGAAAGGTATCTCCGAGTACTACAAGTTTTGTCGCACAAACATATAGTGGACCTAAAAAAAATGTCGTTTAGGGGGTCAAAACTGCTCCAGAAGTTCAGGACCCAAAAGATTGCTAAAAATAGTAAATGCTGAAATAAACAAAGAAACAATTGAAACCGACTGGAGGTCTTGGTGGAATATATGGGTGGCCACCAATATCCACTTGGATCATTCCCCCCCCTTAGGAAGCAATGGTCCTCATTGCGTGCAAAGCCTCCATGAGGTGAGGAAATTTCTGTTGAACCTGGTCCCTAGTGAGCCACTTGCCTTGGTGCAGGAGTTGGCCAACTTTGACAACCCGATATAGTTGGATCTTTTGCTAGTGAGTGTTCTTGACCTCTTTGTCCATAATTCGATCAGTTGTGGCCTGTTCCATGCAGTATGGATTTAATTATGTTGGTGTGAGTCGTTCTGCAATGCCTGATGTGTTTAGTAATGGTGGGAAGTATGGTCGAAGGCGGTCCACATTAAACATTGGGTATAGACCAAGGAATGGGGGAATGCCGAGCTCAAAATAATTTTCTCCCACAACCTTGGTAATGGTGTAAGGACCATATCGGAGTGAACTGAGTTTCCGATGGGCTCCGGTAAGGCGTTCTTTCTGCAAATGCAAACCAAACTTTGTCGCCCACCTGAAACTTGTATGGCACTTGATGTTGATCATGTTGTTGCTTGTACTTGACATTTGACTTCTTGATGGATGGCTTGGCGATGGCACAAGCAATGCGGGATTTGATATATTTCCCAACATCCAGTCAGAGTTTGGTCCAATAGAAGTACTTTTGTAGTACAACCACATTTTTCTCCACCCCAAAGTGTCCTGCGATCCAACTATACTGTGCCTCCAAAATCAGTTTGGCACGCTTGCTTGAAGGAACACAAATGTGGCCCAGGTAGCATAATAATGCGTCCTAGAGGTGGAAATCAAGAACTTTCTTCCCATCTCCTAGCGCCTAGTATGTGGAGGCGAACTCTGGATCATTTTTGTATAGTTGTAGCCATCCAGATATCTCGTGACCACAAGAGTTGAGAACAAAAGTCAGTGCTGCAACCGGGGGCCGGCTGAGGCAGTCTGCAACATGATTGGTGCTTCCCTTTTTGTATTTAATGTTCAAGTGGAATTGTTGCAGATATGTACACCACTTCTGATGGTGATCGTTCTGCAACTTCCCTTGTGTCTGTATAAACTGAAGAGGTCAGTGATCAGTGTGGATTGTAACGACCCATCCCTAAATACATATATTATACGCTCTAGAATATTAAAAAAAATAATCATATTAATAAAATAGAATAAAGATTAAGTATTAGTATCAATAATTAATTAATATAAAGTTATAAAGTTTATATTAAAAACAAATATAAATAAAGTTTATATTAAAAACAAATATAAATAAAACAAAAGTATATATGAATATCATAAAGTTAAATGACAAACAAATATGATAAAGTACATATAACTGTTATAAAGTTATAAAGGATACGCTATATGGTTATAATGAAGCGTGATAGTGTTATAATGACAATAACACATATATAAGGTTTAAACGTTAAATACCTTAATGCTACATATAAACACTGTAAAGGGAGTGTGACTCACGCTCATGAGGAATGCTGTCACCATGAGAGAAAGTGGTGGAGTCGCTGGTGTGCAGGGCAGCCACCGCTAAACGCAAGCTATAAACTGCAGATAATGGGCTGAGAAGGGGGGGGACAGAAATCAGGAGAAAATCAGGAGAAAACCAGGAGGAAGAAAATTGACCATTGGAAGAGCTTTAAGCACATTCTGAGGTTCTGGGCACGGGGGACAGTGAGCTTCTGTTGAGAAGCTTACTGGATTGAGCAGCCAGGCTCTGCTCAGTCTGGCTGGGTGGAATTGGTTTCCCGGTAATTGGAGCAGCGTAGCCGCAGGCAACATCATCTGCAACAGTTCAGGTAGCAGTTCAGGTAGGTACCTGCTTTAAAATTCTTACTGTATCTGCATTTCAGTTTTTCGGTTCTTACACATGGTATCAGAGCTGTCGTTCAAACCCTTCGGGACCTCACAGACCCTACGCTCGTGTAAATTTTGTGGTTAAATTTTGTTGCGTAAAAACTTTTAAGAAATTCTCGGTTATATTTCTGCGGTTTGAATCTAAGACCCCATGTTTACAAGCGCTGTGTGTTACCACTAAACCCTAGACGCGTGAGTTCTCTACGGCGTTTTACAGTGGTAATGAGAAAAGGGCAGTTGAAATGGATGCTAATGGGTTTATGAAGAGCAGATGGGTACATGAAATCGATAATTCTGATTTCTTAACTGTTGTGTTGTCCCTGTACATTGAATATCCGTACCGAATTTCAAATTGGCGTATTAATACATATTTTCGTTAGAGATTTGAAATGCCCCATGTGGTCAATGGCCTTGAGGTTTTGTTAGAACATCTCCAAATTTACATCTGGCCGTCTTGAATTACGCTTGGCATGGTTTACAGCATATTAGGTTTTCTTTGAATTCACTCTACTTTTCCTCTCAATAGGGTAACTTTGTTCCTTTGCTTAGGGAGTTGAGCTGGGCTTCAATCTTCTTCAAAAAAATGACATCGCTTCTTGAAAGGCTTTGCTTTGCGAGCTCCTCGTGGTATTTAGTTAACATTTCGCAGTAAGCCCCATAAATTGATCTAGTTTGGGTCGGATCCGGATTTGAACACATAACCTATGCGTTCCATCAACCACGCCTTAACAATCTCGTTCTGGGTCCATTCTGATGCTCAGACTCGACCGATGTTGTTGGTTTTCGTATTCATGGCTAAGCGCATCTAGACGCATCGTAACTCGGGAGGAGTCCCACCCTTTTGACAGTCGATGTAAGCTCCCATCAAGTTCGGATACGGTGGATGGGCTAATATTTTGGATTTTATTGCATCCGCCTCACTGAAATGGGGACTATCCGCCTCCAAAGACGTTATTATCCGCGCTGCACATGGTCATTCTATTTTGGGCATGGCACGGGATAGATTTGACCATGTGTCTCTGCTGGAAGCAAATCCTAACTCCAACGATGGTTCTTACATATGGTTACCATTAGACAGCGCCGAGGTTGCTGCTGTTCCTGAGATTTTCTTACAGATTAATTTTACTGGATTAAATTTACATTTTAATGAATATATCAGAGTTTTTAAATTTAATTAAATTCATAGCTTTTAAATTAAATTCATATCGGATCTTTTACTCTTACATGGATGACTGTCTCCTTCCCCAAAATGTAATGCTTCCACTGTCACCAAGCCTGCACGATGGAATACATTTCTTTATCATAGGTGGGGTACTTCCGAATTGTATTGGAAAGTGTCTCACTATGATAGGCCACTGGATGCCCGTGTTGGGTGAGGACTGCAACAATAGCATAGTCTGAGGCATTTGTCTCAATTTCAAATGGCTGTTGCAAGTCTGGCAGTGTGAGTACCGATGTAGAGAAGAGGCGACGCTTCAACTCAACGAACACCTTTTGTTGGGACTTGGAGCAAGAAAACTTTGCTTTCATCCTGCCCTTTGTTATCTGACTTAAAAGCCAAGTGATATGGGAGAATCCCAACACGAACCTCCGATAAAAAATTTCAAGACCCAAAACACTGCGAAGCTTCGTTAGAGTGGTCGGGGTTGGCCAATTCCGAATGACTTGGATCTTGGTCAGGTCCACATGCATTCCACACTCATCTATGATGTACCCCATGTATTGGACCTGGCTCATGCCGAAGGTGCATTTCTCCAAGTTGGCACACAATTTTTGTTGCCGAAGGGTTTGAAGGACCTGCCGAATGTGTTGCAAGTGTTCTTCCCAACTCTTGCTAAAGATGAGGATGTCGTCCAGATAAACCACCACGAACGAGTTGGTGAAGGGCTGCAAGATGTCATCCATTAGCTTCATAAATGTAGCAGGGGCATTTGTCAACTCGAAAGGCATAACCAACCATTCGAAAAGGCCTTCCTTGTCTTTAAAGGTGGTCTTCCATGCATCCGTGGGCTCTATTGGAACCTAGTGATAACCAAACCTCAGATCGATCTTGCTAAAATACTTGGCCCCCTTGAGTTGGTCTAGCAGGTCATCAATCTGAGGGATTGGATACATGTTCCTGACAGTGATTTTGTTTAATGCCCAATAATCAATGCAGAGCCTTCAGGTTCCGTCCTTCTTCTGTACCAGTACAATCGGGCTCCCACAAGGTGAGGAACTTGGTCGGATTTGCCCTTTTTGCAGAAACTCTTGGATTTGTCGCTTGATCTCTTCATTTTCAAGAATGGAGCAACAATATATCGGCCCGTTGGGCGAGGTGATCTGTGAGTCAGATCGATTGGATGCTTGACCTGACAATGCAGGGGTATCCTTGTGGGTGAGGAGAAGATGTTCCTGTATTCTTCCACGACCGCATCCACCTACTTCTGCTGCTTGGAGGAACCCTTCCTAGGGGCCATGGACGTGGTTACGACCTTCCCCTTACTTTGAGAGAAAATCAAAAAGAAAAAAAAATTCCCAGTTTGGGAGATGACCTTACTGCATTGCTTAGTAGAGATCAAAGAGATGGTGGTAGGTGGGGCTAACTCCGATATCCTATATAACTTAGTACCCAAAGAAATAATAACAAAGCGAGGTCTAGACTCATATACAACATGTCGCTTCCATAAGTATGGTTGTCCTAATAATACATCACAAACTTCAAGAGGAGCAACATCACATAGTACCTCATCCGTGAAGGGCTTGATGTTGTAGGGAAGGTGACACTACTGGCTGACGCAAAGATCTCATCCTTGGTGAAGCCACTTGATGGTGTACGGCTGCGGATGTGCTGTAGTTGGTAGGCCCAGCCACTTCACGACCTCTGTTGAAATGAGATTCTTTTGGCTCCCGCTGTCGATAATGAACTGCAACAGAGAACCCTTAACCCACATCCGTGAGTGGAATAGGCACTCCCCCTCTTCTGGATCTTCAGGCTCAATTTTTTGGATCTTGGTGGTGGCCACAGTGGCACCAGGCTCTGCGTCAATGATCTGCTTCCCTTTGTCATTTCCCTTGTCAAGTTCTGACTCAAAGTCGAAACATGCGTCGAACTCAGAAGCCTTCAGCTCGGCCACTAGTGACTTGCTTGGCCCGACACTCACTTGTGTTGTGAGTGGAGCTCTTATGGAACCCACACCACTTTCCGTGTCCTTCTTTGTCTTCGTGGTGTTGTTCTTTGCTTGCGGCTTCGGCGGGTTATCCTGGGTCACCCCGCCTTGGCTTTTCCCTTTACTCTACAGTTTGGGGGCACCTTTGCCTTGCTTCAAATTCGCAGGTCCAAAGTATCGCTTTTTCTTTTTAAGCTTTTGCTCAATCTTTACAGCGTATCGGTACGCTGTGCCAAGCGAGGAGATGTCCAGGAACTCCATCTCATCCTGGATGTACCTGTGTAGGCAGTCGCGGTACTTGAGTACCAAATGTTTCTTAGAATCCTTGATACCCAACTTCGTTCGAAGGGTATGAAAAACATTGGTAAACTCTAGCACGTCTTGGTCGCTTCCCTGTCGCAGTATGGTCCACTTTATGTATTTATCCTCATCGCTCATGACAGGGTAGTACTGCGCCTTGATGGCATCCCGGAACGAATCTCAAGTGGGTGCGGCTGAAAATAATGAGGGCGTACTTTCATCCTTCTGCTCGCAGTAGGTTTCCCACCAGCGCTTGACGTGGGGGGTGACTTTGAGAAGAGCAAAAGTAATCTTTTACCGGCTGGAAAAATCATGGACAGAAAATTATCCTTCTAGCAAATTTAACCATTTATCTACGACGTCCGCATATATCTAACCCTCAAATATGGGAATGTAGAAGTTAACTTGTACCTTAAAGGGTGTGGCGCTTCCAGAGTAGCTACTGGAAGCAGATGTGTCGCCCCTGGGTAGCTGCTGAAGGATGTGAGCAGAGTTGTCCATCTTCGCATTCCTTTGTCACTCAAGGGCTTATTCAAACAAGATTTTCATCTTTCTTTTCTTCCGAAATGGGAGGTCGTCGTGATTTGCGAGGCTGGTCTTGCAAAGGTTCGACTAGTTTAACCCCTAACTCCTTATATTTTGACCTCGTTGGGGACATTCAAAGAAAAACAGAGAAAGAGCAGACCGCTTTGATACCACTAATCCAAATTTAAATAGGAATGCAACAAATTATAGATATAACCATAAACACAAAGATGCATCAGAAATAACATTTCATTTCATTAATATCAAATACTGAAATATGCTTACAAACAGAATAGAAATAAGACTAGCTCGGGCGATGGTAGCTTATCTCTGAGAAGAGATGTGGCAGCTACATGCATCTGAACTGTGTTAGAATGAGGCTCCAAGGCCTATTTATTATTGAAAAACATGAGAAAACCCTAAACAACCAAAACCCTAACCCCAGGAAATGTAACGCCAAGAGTTTGTGGGCCCCGTTGGGTTAGTTGGGAAGCCAACTTCCCAGGGTCATAACTTGGTCATATTATCTCTGTTTGGCGCGTACGATACTTTGTTGGAAAGGTCTCTCTAAAAACTATAGGTTTTGCCGCAAACCCATGCCAACAGCTACTGACCTGCAACTAATGAGCCCCAAAAATGGATAATTATTTGGGCTCATTCAACCTCCTAATTCGACTTAATCCACCATTCTCATTAGTTTATTGCATGTTTTTTATTATATTTATGCTAATAGAGTGAATTGGGTTAGTCATTATGCCAACAAGTCTAATGTGTGCTTTGTGTAGCCTTTTTGGTCAATTTGGAGACAAAATCAAGGGTTGAAATGAGCACTTGGCAGCCAAATTCGTGGAGAGGATTTGTAGGAAGGTGTCCCCTTCATTTATGGGCCCTTACCTCGAATTCTCCACCATCAGCTCGGAGTTCAAGGGCCACCAAATCAATTAACACAAGGGCAGCCAAGCAAGTCAAGTAGGACTGCTGTTAACTGCAAGTTTTGGGCAGCCGAGTCCCTAAAGTTTAGGAGGACTGTTGGGGTCCTCAATTTGTATAAATAAGAGGGCTTAGGGCCTCATTTCAGTTAGTCACTTTATAGTCATTTTGTAGTCATTTTTTAGTCATGGTGTAGGCAGAAGTTAGCTAGTTTGTAGTTCGATTTTTAGGCAGTAGATTAGCTTTGCTCTCAGCACATTTTCAAGTTCTCCTTGTGGACAGTTTTTGGAATGTAACATTTCTTGCTCAATAAAGATGAATCCAGCTTTGCACCAGCTCTAAATCTCTCTTAGGAGGTTGTAGCTCTTGGGGTTGGGCCCATCTCAAGTGCCTAGTACCTCCTTTGTTTACTTTCATGTGTCTTTGCTGCATTCTTAGAATAAAATCTGCTATTTAGATTTAAATCTTGTTTTGTTATTTAGGTTGTTTTTGATGAGTAAAATAACTTTTCATGCTCAGATTTAGTTGATCGGTTGCTAACAGAAAAAGCTTCAAGAAAAGGGCCAACAAACATCTGTGGTTTCACCTCTCCCTCAGTGGGATCAGGAGTTGTGACTAGGATGACTTTGCTGCCCACAAAAACACTGATTTTGCTTTGCCATGCAATCGCTAGTGTTTGATCTTCATGTGTAGAAGTTGGTTACAAGTTCAGACTTTCGTTTGCTTAGTTGCATGAGTTAAAATACATGGTTTCATTGCAGGTCACACTTCTGTTCATTCTCTTTACTGACAGCTAGCAAATTAGGTCAACGTAACTACGTCTTTTAATTTACAAGTCTTTGTTGGTTCAGATTGGAAAAATGACTTGCAGAGCACCTGTACCACTCCTTCATCTGCTTATTCTCCATCAGCACCATCCACTCCACCCTCTACTTAGAATCCTTACCTCACTTTTGCCACATTTGCTCACATAACCCTAGTTTTTGTACATCATTGTTTCAACCTTCTTTGAGCCAACTTAGCTATCTACACCTTCTCACCACTCCATCCACCAGTCCCTGGGCCACTTCAGACCCCTATCCTACCTCCATATCCATTCATGCATCTTCCCTCACTCACCCATCCTCCAAAATCCAATTTTTAAACATCCTGTAGAAATTTCTGAACATCCTGTAGAAATTCCTGAAACATCCTGTAGAACCCCTGCAGACTTCCTGTAGAAGCTCACGAATGAGGTTTCTTGATAGCCAAACTCTGTGAAACTCTCTGGAAGGGTGTTAGGGACCCCTTAGGCCCTCTCTGAACCTTCCCAACCTCTTCCAAGCATTTCCTCTCGCCAATCCACCTCTGCACAGTCAAAAACAGTTAAATTGTATGCATGATAATTGTGACAACTTATTCAAAAATACAAAAGATGTTTTCTTCAGATAGTGATAACTTAGACAAATGCATTTTACCTTCCTAGAAGTCAATGACATCTCTTTCAGTAGCTTACATCCTCTTTTTCGCATCAGTAGGGCTAGCTGGTAAAATTAGGGTTTGCTAGGGTTTGCATTTCCTTTCCACTTTCCAGTTTCTTTCTGCAAGTAAATTAGCCCCTTTGAGTTAGCTTTCATTCATCAGTTAAAAAGCTTCTTCTAAGAGCTCATAGAAGTTGGCTTAAGCTCCTAGCGGACATGTGCCAGCTGACCAAGTGACAGCTGCGGCAAGAGCTAGTACTTGTGCATACAACACCGTCGCTTCCAAGTTTGTTAGGAACTACCGGGTTGATAAAATTAAAGAAGGGAGTTCCAGGAGTTGCAGCATTATTGCTGCAATACTGGGGCCCACCAGCAACGTACCTCAAAAAACGTCGTTTAGGCGATCAAAACAGCTCTGAAAGTTCAAGACCCGAAAAACTGCTAAAAATAGTAAATGCTGAAATAAACAAGGAAACAATTGAAATCGACTAGAGGTCTAGGTGGAATAGATGGGTGGCCACCAATATCCAAATGGATCATTCCTCCCCCCTTAGGAAGCAATGGTCTCCATTGCATGCAGAGCCTCCATGAGGTGAGGAAATTTCTGTTGAATCGGGTCCCTGGTGAGCCACTTGCCTTGGTGCATGAGTTGGTCAACTTCGTTGGATCTTCTGCTAGCGTGTTTTCTTGACCTGTGTGTCCATAATCCGATTAGATGTGGCCTATTCCATGCAGTCTGGATTTAACTTTGTTGGTGTGAGTTGTTCTGCAATGTTTGATGTGTCTAGTAATGGTGGGAAGTATGGTCGAAGGCGGTCCACATTGAACACTGGGTGCAGACCAAGGAATGGGGGAATGCTGAGCTCAAAAGCATTGTCTCCCACAATCTTAGTAATGGTGTAAGGACCATATCAAAGTGGTCTGAGCTTCCGATGGGCTCCAGTAAGGCATTCTTTCTGCAAATGCAACCAGATTTTGTCGCCCACCTGAAATTTGTGTGGCACATGTTGTTGATCATGTCGCTGCTTGTACTTGGAATTTGACTTCTTGATGGATGGCTTGGTGATGGCACAAGTAGTGTAGGATCTGATATATTTCCCAACATCCAATCGCAGTTTGGGCCAATAGAAGTACTTTTGTTGTACAGTCATAGTTTTCTCCACACTAAAGTTTCCCGCGATCTCACTGTAGTGTGCCTCCCAAATCGGTTTGGCACGCTCTCTTGAAGGAACACAAATGTGGCCCAGGTAGCATAATAATGCGTCCTGGAGGTGGAAATAAGGAACTTGCTTCCCATCTACTAGAGTTTGGTATGTGGAGGCGAAATATGGATTCTTTTTGTATAGTTGTGGCTATCCAGAGGTCTCGTGACCACAAGAGTTGAGAACAGTAGTCAGTGCTCCAACTTGGGGCTAACTGAGGCAGTCTGCAACATGATTGGTGCTGCCCTTTTTGTATTTAATTTTCAAGTGGAATTGTTGAAGACATGTAGACCACTTCTGATGGCGTTCGTTCTGCAACTTCCCCTATGTTTGTATAAACTGAAGAGGTTGGTGACCAGTGTGCATGACCGTCTCCTTCCCCATAATGTAATGCTTCCACTGTCAGCAAGCATGCACAATGGAATACATTTCTTTATCATAGGTGGGGTACTTCTTAATTGTATCGGAAAGTGTCTCACTATGATAGGTCACTGGATGCTCGTGCTGGGTGAGGATTGCACCAATAGCATAGTCTGAGGCGTCTGTCTCGGTTTCAAATGGTTGCTGCAAGTATGGTAGTGTGAGTACCGATGTATAGCAAAGGAGACACTTTAACTCAACGAACGCCTTCCGTTGGGACTCAGAGCAGGAAAACTTTTCTTTCGCCTTGCCCTTCATAATCTGACTCAAAAGCCAAGTGACATGGGATAATCCCAACATGAACCTTCGTTAAAAATCTGCAAGGCCCAAAAAGTTGCAAATCTCCATTAGAGTGGTCGAGGTTGGCCAATCCGGAATGACTTGGATCTTGTTCGGATCCACATACACACCATGCTCATCTATGATATAACCCAAGTATTGGACCTGGCTCATGCCAAAGGTGCATTTCTCCAAGTTGCCAAATAATTTGTGCTGGTGAAGGGTTTGAAGGACCTGCCAAATGTGTTGCAAGTGTTCTTCCCAACTCTTGCTGAAGATGAGGATGTCATCCAGATAAACCACCACGAATGAGTTGGTGAAGGGTTGCAAGATGTCATCCATTAGCCTCATAAAGGTAGCAGAGGCATTTGTCAACCCGAAGGGCATAACCAACCATTCAAAAAGGCCTTCCTTCAATTTAAAGGAAGTCACCCGATGGTGTACGGTTGCGGATGTGCTATAGTTGGTAGGCCCAACCGCTTCACGAACTCTGCTGAAATGAGGTTCTTTTGGCTCCCGCTGTCGACAATGAACTGCAACGGAGAACCCTTCACCCACATCTGTGAGTGGAATAGGCGCTCCCCTTCTTCTGGATCTTCAGGCTCAATTTTTTGGATCTTGGTGGTGGCCATAATGGCACTGGGCTCCGCGTCAATGATCTTCTTCCCTTTGTCATTCCCCTTGTCGAATTCTGACTTAGAGTCAGAACATGCATCGAACTCAAAAGCCTTAAGCTCGACCACCAGTGACCTTCTGGGCCCGACACTCACTTGTTTTGTGAGTGGAGCTCTTATGGAACTCACACCACTTTCCCGTGTCCTTCTTTGTCTTCGTGATGTTGTTCTTTGCTTGCGGCTTCGGTGGGTTATCCTGGGTTGCCCCACCTTAGCTTTTCCCTTTGCTCTGCGGTTTGGGGGCGCCTTTTTCTTGCTTCGGATTCACAGGTCCAAAGTCTCGCTTTTTCTGTTTAAGATTTTTCCACCAGTGGCACTCTCCCGCTTCTCCACTCTTCCTTAGACTTTGATCCGTGTGTCCCTCCCTTCAAGATAGCATTTTATAATTTTATTTGTTTTCAAGAGAACAATTTAATACTTGAATTGTTTGCAAGATTTTTCTTAGCTAGTCATGGTTTCCATGTTTCCCTTCACAATTATGACCACATGTACAAAAATAGGGAGTAGAAAGGTGGGACTATCACAGGTTAAACTCTAAATCTAAAATACCACACATGCTAGTTTAAGGAGTTAGCTGAAGGAAACAACTTTGTAGGTGTTATTGTTCAAGTTCACACTAAAGGTGTCAAAGTCCCAATTCACTAAATATGAACTCAAAGACAACTTGGAGTGGTCATCCATTGTCACCTCAATGAAAGACTCCCACAATGCTGAAATAATCTCCAACAAAAGGACCTTCCCTAAGCAACTAGTCTAAAAAATAATTAGGAATTTATGGTATATGAAGACTTTGAACAATCTAGTTTACATTGATGGATGGGGTTGCAATTTTCAGATTTGAGATAGGTTAAGACTCTAGGAGAACCTGTGAACGAAAATATTGTATGATTAATAGGTGCTGACTATTGAGTTTCACTTAGTAGATATGAAGACTCCATAGCCCATGAGACAAAATGTACATTAATTTTTTTTCAAAAATTCAGAAGTCAACAGGGCATTCTAGCCCCTTTCTCTCTCCTCTTTCTTCTTCAGTGCTCGAATTCCACATGTAGAAATTTGGTGATGAATTTTAACTGCTCAAGAAATTTAATCTAAATCAAGAGACACAATTCTACTCTACTGCTTTGCGGAAATTAATTCACAATTTAGAACAACATTCGCAAAAATACATCAATCACATACACAAGTACATAGATTTATCTAGGGGAAACCAACTGGTAAAAAACCCTTAAGCCTTCTTGCATTAATAAGATGAATAGAGAATGTATTACAATTTCTTGCTCGCTCTGAGATCAACTTGCAAGTGAATAATTGCTCTCTTTTCTCAATGAAAAGCTCTGACCCAGACTTGGTCAATTTTTGCCTCCACCTGAGCTCCTATTTCCTTGCACAAATCCTGAGGAAATTGGCCCCTATTTTTTAAGAATTTCCTCCAAAATGATTGTGCAATTCCCAAGGATTGATCACTAAATGCATGCAACACTTGTACACTCAAAACTAGTCTAAAACTAATGTTGCACTGCCTTGGAATCTCCACCATGCCTGAGCAATTTGAATTCCTTGCATACATGAGCTATTTTTGGTTGATTGATCAGTTAACTAAATGATCTCTGAGTTAGATTGTTGTCCCACTACACAACTGACCTCCAACTAGTTCTATTAACTGTTAGAACTAGTTTAACTGAGTACAACTAGAAATGAATGAAATGGATCGCTACAAATTAGCAATAATCACATGCAAACTGAACTCCAAGCCCATTAACTCAAATTTACTAAGCGAACTGAGTGACAAGAGCCATGTCACCTCAGTTCACTGCCTCTAAGTTGTCCGTTGATGTGGAAATTTTGAATTTTCTCAATTTGACCAAGGCTAATCCAAATTGAGCCTTTCTTGCTACACTTCTCAACACCGCAACCCTATGGGGAGTTGTAAAAATGTCGCTAGAATATTGAATAAAGCTACGTAAAAATCCTAGGAGACTTGGGACTTGATCAACAAGTGAGTACACCCTAGAGTTTTTTTTTCACTTGGCTAATTATTCCCACTCTTTAGCGGCGAAAAATTAGCTGAGTTTTTTCACTTACCGAATACCCCAAAGCTAGTGTGATGGCTTGAATATTTAACCCCTATTCCATCTTAGTGTCTATGGTCGATGTATATTACCATGCTAGGTCATCTCTGAAATTTTGCGGAATTTGACTAAGTCTAGATAAGAATTTTTAATAATTAAAAATTTCCCGCAAGACAAGATTTTTTAATTATTTTTTATGTAAAATGTAATAAAGTGATGTTAGAAGATGTTGAGGGTGTATGAGTACTCAAAATTCATCCTCTCCACCTCAACATTCTTCTAGGACACATTTTGAGGGGTGAAAAATCACTTCTAGCCCCTCAAAACCCACTTTTCCTAAGTCTAGTGGGAAAATTGGAAATAAATTGCCAAAAAATTAAATAAGTGGAGAAAATAATAAATATTTCCACATGACAAATGAAGATGAAATGAGGTGGAAAATCAAGTCAAATTAAAGAGGCAGTGAAAGGTTTGTTTCATGGTGAGTTGGCACCACATCACCAAATGATTTAATGCACTTGAGGAGGTTGAGTTAAGTGGCCAAATGTGGGGTCGATTTGCTTGTGCGGCAAGTCAAATCTCTCATAGAGAATCAACACAGAACTTGAGGATCAGTTAGAATATTTGATGGAGAATTTTGTGGAGTATTGTCTCCACTACCCTCCACTACTTCTCAGAGTTGGTGCCTACTATCATCTCCAGCCCATACGCAACACATGAAGGCAGCCACACACAAAATTGAGGGCAGTTTGTTGGTTTGATTGTAGATGTGTCATCACACAAGAATTCGGGGCAGATGGCTCGAGGATTTCATGGGAATATGCTCCATCTTCACCTACTATCATTCACACATGGTAACCAACAAAGGGAACTCACATTTCTGGCACATGAGAAAAAGGAATACTCTGCCACCTACCATATTTTGACTTCACACTTGGCTTGATGCTCTACATTTGGGAATTCAACTTGATCTTGGGATATCCACCATCTATCCACTTGTCATTGGACTCCTTATGGGGGTTCTCTCCATTTTTTGTATAAGTCAACCATTTGAGCTCCCATTTGCTCATAGTTAGAAGTTAGATGCTTGTTGTTACTATACTCAAATTTCTATTGATCAATAGAGGAAAGTCTTTGGGGGATACCTTCTTGCCTTGTGATGCTATGCATTGTGGATGAGGTAAAATGTATCATTGATTTTGTTCTTCATGCTATGATTATGTTTGATTGAGTTATATTGCATTGGCTAATTGATTTTGTGTATCCCTGAGGGCATTATTGTACAGGGAAGGAAGATTGCGATTACCTGAAATCTCCCTTGAGCTTGACATACCTTGAGCACTTGTTGTAATTTGTTGTTCTTGGTTGAACAACAAATTCAACTTTGCCTTTATATGAAAAGTCTCCTTTTGCACTAACAATTGGTTTTGCAAGTGTTTATTGAGTTCAAGATAGGTTACCGAGTCCCTTTGGAGATTGGCGATGTCTTTGGTTGGACCATCCATCTCCAAAGGCCTCAAGGAGCTCACAAGTCACTCAAGCTAGGCATTTTCCAAGGACATCATTTGACAATTGATAAGGGGGTTTCTATAAGCCTCACATTCTTCCTTCCATCAAATTCGAAATTCAAGTTTATTGGTTACTTTTAATTGTGCTTCATTTTATATCAAGCATATAAGGCTAGATCATTGGGCTTAGGCCCATCTTTCTCTCATTAGATCAGCTCATGCGAGTTGATTTTAGTGAGGAGATTGTTATAATATAAGTGTATCTGCTTTAGCATTGGATTCATAACTTCCTCCATCTCATGCATTCAATTTCCTCTTGTATATTTCAGCTCTTATCTCTATTGTATGCTAACTTGTCCTATTCGATTTTGCGTAGGGATTGGAGGTGATTTCAAATTAGGAGAAGGCTTGGAGGCAAATTCAAGTTTGATAAGGGGAGAAAAAATGCATGTCTTAGAGTCTTTTCCATTCAAACCTTCAAGACTAATATTCTCTCCTTTCCATTCATCATTTCTTCTTCTAGAACCTCGTATGCTTGAGGAATTGTAACTCTTGTATCCCATTATTCACTCGAGGTTTATAAGCCTTTTTCTTTTGTAAACTTTCTCAAGTAGATCTTAAATCATTCATTTGTGACTTTTTTTGGGGAAAAAATATCCTTGATCATTAAGAGTATTGTAAGCTCTTCCCAAGTTATTCTGTCATCTCTATAAGAGAGCCATCACATCACTAACTAATAATAAAAAGAACTACTTTTTCTTGGGAGCTTGGGATTTTCCCTTGGCATCCCACACTCCTGTCTTTGAGAGAAGGAGAGCTTGTGTGTTTGTCAATTTTCTATTTCTTCCTTTTACTCTTCATGCAAGTAGATTGATTTCATTTCCATCTTGTTTCACTCTAATGCTAATGATCTGTAATTGATCTAAGACAAACAATTAAGGTATTACAGACTCATGTGCATGGATGTGCCTATGTTATTTTATGCAACAGATCGATAAGATTGCAAAATACACAGGCACTGAAGTAGTTAAAGAAAAAATAATAGGTAAACATATAAACACAACAAGTTTAATAAGGAGTCCACCCAATACTCCTGGGCTACGTCTCCCGGTTCAGCCTTCAGTGGTGGCCTCTCTATTATGTTTTCAAAGCAGAGTTTTTACAATAGTGAGCTCAATTTGAGTCTCACACAGCAGATATAAATCAGTAAGACTGTACTTGGATCCCCCAAGTCTCTGGAGTACACAGACTCTCCTTATTGAAACTCGACCTCTATTGGTCATAGTAGTATGAGCCCAATCTGAGACTCATACATGACAGGCATATACAGAGGAGTTCACTTGAACCTCTCAAGCCTTCTCTGGAGTACACAAACTCTCTGACTCTCTCTGGCTCTATATGGCTTGATGCTACCTTTGCTTCTGTAGGTCAGCTCGGCTTCTTCTTTTTGCTCTCAGCTTTCCGCTTCTAACTTACCTTCTTCTCTTTCTGTCAGTTCGTGGCTTTTAAAGCCAATCTGCTTTCTGACTGTTCGTTTCCGCTTCCCGGCTTTCTGGTTCCCCTACCTCTGTCCGTTTGAATCCCTTTGTTCTGCGTAATCATCACTGTATAATGCCTCACAGGGAGGTGGCCACCTATTTCATAATGAACCGAGTGTCAGTTCTTTTGGACGTTTTCGAAATGACCATTTAATCCGTTAACTCAAAGAATGCCCGCGAAACACGACCTTCTGCCAACGCATTGTCCACCTCGGACTTCAAATCTTATACAACTCTACCTGTTTACCTCGTCAAATCTGGTCACCCATCGAAACGCATCTCTGTTGTTGATCTGGAGCCTCTAGATCCAATGGTCATCGGCCATATTAGGCGAATAAGTAACATGACGTTTACCTGTCCGATGTGAGCGGTTTTCTCTCTCTTTCGTCAGACACCTGGCACCCATTGTGTGGCATTGGGCGGGACTCGATTAAAACCACTTACCACTCGAAGCCCTTCTGATATTCTGCTAGTTTTTGTGGGACCCCGCTTCTGACGGAATTGGTGCGATATCCGTTGCATTTTATAATTTTTCGGGTCCGGGCGCTCGTGGCTTTTCCTTCTTTGAGGGGTTTGCCCGACGATATGTGATTAGCGACTTGTCTCTCGCTAATCGCATATCAGAAACTACCCCCGTTTCTTAAATTGACCTCTGGTTTCGCTAATTTGTGGCAGTGCGCATTACCATGGGCCGACGGTCTGCGCGCTTGACCGAGGGTCCTCGTTGCTCCGCGTTGTTGACAAATTGCAATTGTTTCGAGGATATATATGATAAGCTTGATCTTTATAAGACCTAAAACTTTGGCATGATTTTTAAAGAGTTCATGAAAACTTAGAGAGTGTTCTAGGATCCAATTCGGATCACGGCCTTCCCACTAAAAAAGCTTTTGGACCACCAAAAGTTGATTTTTAAGCATCAATCAAGTGAGGGTATAGATTCCTCGCTTGCCCAATTTCTATCCATCTTGCACTGCTTCGTTTTGAACCTTTGAGCCCAATCCTGAGGTACTCAACATCCCCTCTGCGCGTTGTTCTTACCTTCCTATCCAGAACTGTATCTTCCTGCAATTCATTGAGATATTTAGGCAACAGATCATCAATATAAGGCAATTGACTCTGCTCTTTGGGATCTTCAATCAATGAAGGTTCAAATAGTCTCAAGCTTTCTGCATTAACAACTGAATAGATGTGCATGTAAGTTGGAAAATCAAGGCGAAAAGCATTCTCACCAATTTTCTCAAGTATTTTGAAAGGTCCATACCTTATTGGCTTCAACTTCTTACCTTCACCTTGCATTCTGTCTTTGCTGATATACAACCAGACTTGATCACCAACTTGGAAACTATGCTCAATCCGATGCTTATCATGCCTTGCCTTGTACTTGGCTTGGCTCTTTTCCAGTTGTTCCTGTATTGCCTGGTGAATCTCTTGGATTTGTTCAATGAACTTGGTTTCCTTGTCCACATCATTGTGTCCATCAACCGCTATGTCTTTACCAAAGACAAAATCCAAGGGAGACCTTGGTGTGAAACCAAAACAGGTCTCAAAAGGAGATCTCTGTGTAGAAGAATGTTTAGCTCGGTTGTAAGCATGTTGCACATAACATAAATGTTCATCCCAAAGCTTGGGATGCTTGCTACAATAGCCTCTGAGCAACTGCATCACTGTCTCATTGACCACTTCTGTTTGGCCGTCTGTTTGCGGATGAAAAGTTGTGCTCTTCTTCAGTCTGGTGTCCATCAATTCCCATAGACTCGACCAAAATTTCCCAACAAATCGGGAGTCTCGATCAGATATAATGGAAGTGGGTAATCCAAAATGAACCCATACATGCTGAAAGAACAACTTTGCAGTTTGTTCAACTGTAATCTGTTTGTTACAGGGTACTAAAATACACATTTTGCTGAACCTATCACAATAACATATAAATAGTCATGACCTTTTCTAGATTTAGGCAGTCCCCCTACGAAGTCCATGGAAACACTTTCCAAGGATGAGAAGGAACTGGTAGTGGAGCGTACAAACCTAGTTTTCTATTGTTGGGCTTGCTTTTAGCACACATGGTACACCCTCTTACATATCAAGAAACTGTTTCATGCATTTTTTGCCAATAACAAAATCTTTGCAGCTGTGCATTTGTTTTACTTACACCAAAGTGACCTGATATTAGAGAAGTGTGTGCTTCTTGAATTATCTTTACTCTTTCAGTTTGTGGAATGCATAACTTTCCAAAATGATACAAGAGTTGGTCCTTAACATGATAATCCAATTCTTCTACTTGTTTGCCATGACTTAAAGTTGCATATACATCTTTAAAATCTATATCTTGAGCATAATGTTCAATGTAGCTTTCATGCAATACTGAATTATGCTTAAGTATAGTAGATGCATTTATGATTGGTCCGGACAACATATCTGCAACTTTATTGTGTATGCTCTTTTTATATCTGATGACAAGATGAAACTGTTGTAGAAAACCCATCCACCTATAGTGTCTTGATTGCTGCAACTTAGTTTGTGAGTGCAAATATTGAAGTGGTTGATGATCAGTATGTATAACTATCTCTTTGCCCATTAGGTAATGTTTCCACTTTTTCACACTCTATACTAATGCATACAATTCTTTATCATATGTGGGATAATTAACTACTGCAGAATTAAATGTCTCAGAATGATAACATATGGGTTTAACGTGCTGCATCAACACTGCTCCCATGGCATAGTCACTGGCATTTGTTTCAATCTCAAATGGTATTTGAAGATCGGACAGTGCTAGTACCTGTGTTGTACTAATCTTTTCTTTTAAGGTGTCGAAGGCTTTCTGTTGTTTGCCTCCCCACTAAAACACCTTGTTCAATCCTGTTAAAGCATGTAAAGGAGCTGCAATGAAGGAAAAGTTAGAAATAAACTTTCTCCAACACTGTGCTGCTCGTAAGAAGCTTCTAACTTCTGTAGCAGATTTGGGTTTAGGCCAGTTTACAATGACTACAACCTTAGAGGGATCTATCTTCAATTCACCACCCCCTACAATATGACCCAAATAATTCAAAAATGTTTTGCCAAATTCACATTTTGAGAGCTTAACATAAATATTTTCTCTTTTCAAAACATTTAAAGTCTGTTTTACATGCTTCAAATGTTCTTCCCATGTTTTACTAAATATAAGAATGTCATCTAAATATACAATGACAAAATCATCAATAAACGGTCTGAGTACATCATTCATTACTCTTATGAAAGTAGCAGGAGCATTAGTTAGGCCAAAAGGCATAACCAACCACTCATACAATCCGTGCTTTGTTTTGAAAGCAGTCTTCCATGCATCTTGCTCTGCAACTCTGACCTGATGGTAGCCACTATGCAAGTCCAACTTGGAAAAATAAACAGCTTCTTTCAACTGATCTAGTAGATCATCTATGCGGAGAAGGGGATAACGATTTTTGATCGTTATCTTATTCAGTGCTCGGTAATCAATGCACATTCTCCATGAGCCATCTTTCTTTCTCACCAAGACAATTGGAGACCCACATGGCGATGTGCTAGGTCTTATGAACCCTTTCTCGAGCAGCTCCTGTACCTGCTTCTTGATTTCTGCATTCTCTAAAGCGGACAACCTTTTATAACTGTGGTTGTGATTGTTTCTTCATCCCCTGAGTTTGACCCCAAATATTTTTGAATAGCTGCAACAATCTTCTTCTTTTTGCCATCGTACTTCTTGGGCCTCAGCTCCGGATGTAGAATCCAGTAGTGTTCATCATCATGCCCATCCTTCTTACAGTGAGCGCATGAAGATTTGGTCTTTTGTACAGTATTTGTCTTCCTCTCTTTCCATTTCTGTTTTCTCTTTTCTTTATACTTGCTTGCAATGGGTTTTGATGATCCCCCAACTTCTGGGTTCACATTCTTGCCTCTAGCCTCTAGATGTGTAGCCTGAATAGATACCTCATCTATGCTAGTGGGATTAAACATGAGAATGGTGTGCTTTAAATCAGTGTTGAAAATATCGGTATCGGCAAAATATCGGCGAGGGTCCAGAAAATATCTTATCGGCAATATCGGCGAAAATATCGGCAAAATATCAGCAAATATCGGCAAGCATAAAAAATATTTTTTTCAAATTTTTAAATATAGCCGATATTTTGCCGATATTTGCCGATATTTTGAAAATATCGCGATATTTTCAAAACAGAAAATATCGCGATATTTTCTCGGCGATATATCGTTTTGCCGAAAATATCGCGATATTTCCGAATATCGCCGATATATCGCCGATATTATCAACAGTGCTTTAAATAGCTATGTATACCACCTCTATACTTCAGCAAAGTTTCAGGTGAGTCTAAAGAAATTCCTAAAATCAAAGATCTTTTCCTAAATTCTTGGGTGTAGCCTTGTACACTTTGCCCTTTTAATTGTCGAAGAGTTTGCCAACTCATCATGGCTTGCTGCATATAAGCTAGTGGATAAAACTATTTTTTAATTACAGAAACAAATTCACTCCAGAAAGAAAGAATTTTACCATGCTTCTTCATGTCAGCTTGTGTCCTTCCTTCCCAACATACCAAGGCAGTGCCTCCAAGGCGTAGGCTGGCCAGCTGAATCTTACTCTTATCTGAATCAATGCTCTGCACCCTGCAATATACATCAATCTGTCTAATCCAATTATCCAGCTTCTTTGCATTCAACTCTCCATCATATATCGGCAAATCAAATTTAACATCTAATTTAATTAAAGATGCCTTCTTCTTTTTATTTTTAGGACTATCAGGAGGTGTGGGAAGTTTTTCTTCTTTCCCCTTGCCTTTAGAGTGGTCATTGAGGAGAGATTCTTCTGCTCCTTTATCTTGTTTGAAATTTGATGAATCTTCATCTCTACCTTTCTTAAATTCTCTATACATTTCTTCTACCATGGCTCTCATGGTCAAGAAACTGTCCATGAACTAGGAGTCTGATTCCAAGGGACTTTCTTCTGACATTTTCCTCTTAAGATAGACTCTTCCAATTTCTGGGTTGGCTTCAACCAACTCTCCTTCTCCTAATTTAAGCTTTGATCTAGTTATCATTCAACAAAAAAATCCAGGACAAGCTTGTCTAACCTTAGTAACCTAGAGCTCTGATACCACTTGATCTGTAATTGATCTAAGACAAACAATTAAAGTATTACAGACTCATGTGCATGGATGTGCCTATGTTATTTTATGCAATGGATCGACAAAATTGTGAAATACACAGGCACTAAAGTAGTTAGAGAAAACATAATAGGTAAACATATAAACACAACAAGTTTAATAAGGAGTTCACCCAATATTCCTGGGCTACGTCTCCCGGTCCAGCCTTTAGTGGTGGCCTCTCTATTATGTTTTCAAAGAAGAGTTTTTACAATAGTGAGCTCAATTTGAGTCTCACACAACAGATATAAATCAATAAGACTGTACTTGGATCCCCCAAGTCTCTGGAGTACACAGACTCTCCTTACTGAAACTCGACCTCTATTGGTCACAGTAGTATGAGCCCAATCTGAGACTCATACATGACAGGCATATACAGAGGAGTTCGCTTGAACCTCTCAAGCCTTCTCTGGAGTACACAGACTCTCTAACTCTCTCTAGCTCTGTCTGGCTCGATGTTGCCTTTGCTTCTGCAGGTTGGCTCGACTTTTTCTCTCTGCTCTCAGCTTTCCGCTTCTAACTTACCTTCTTCTCTTTCTGTTAGTTCATGGCTTTTAAAGCCAATTTGCTTTCTGACTGTTCGTTTCCGCTTCTCGGCTTTCTGGTTCCCCTGCCTCTGTCCATTTGAATCCCTCTGTTTTGCGTAATCATCATTGTATAACGCCTCATAGGGAGGTGGCCACCTATTTCATAACGAACCGAGTGCTAGTTCTCTTGGACGTTTTCGAAACGACCGTTTAACTGTTAACTCCAAAAATGCCTGCGAAACATGACCTTCTGCCAATGCATCGTCCACCTCGGGCTTCAAATCTTATACAACTCTGCCTATTTACCTCATCAAATCTAGTCACCCATCGGAACACATCTCCGCCGTTGATCTGGAGCCTCCAGATCCAACGGTCATCGTCCATATCGGGCGGATAAGTAACATGACGTTTACCCGTCCGATGTGAGCGATTTTCTCTCTCTTCCACCGGACGCGTGGCACCCATTGTGTGGCATCGGGCGGGACTCGGTTGAAACCGCTTACCGCTCGAAGCCCTTCTGATATTCTGCCGGTTTTTGTGGGACCCCGCTTCTGACGGAATCGGCGCGATATCTGTTGCATTTTATAATTTTTCGGGTCCGGGTGCTCGGGCTTTTCCTTCTTTGAGGGGTTTGCCCGGTGATATGCGATTAGCAACTTGTTGCTAATGTAGCTAATCGCATATCAGAAACTACCCCCGTTTCTTAAATTGACCTATGGTTTTGCTAATTTGTGGTAGCACGCATTACCATGGGTTGACAGTCTGCGCGCTTGACTGAGGGTCCTTGTTGCTCCGCGTTGTTCACAAATTGCAATTGTTTCGAGGATATCTCTGATAAACTTGATCTTTATAAGACTTGAAACTTTGGCATGATTTTTAAAGAGTTCATGAAAACTTAGAGAGTGTTCTAGGATCTAATGCGAATCATCTAATTGCATGCAACTTTCTCCATCTGCTAATACATTTTGATATTGAGTTAAGTGGTCATTTCAATTTCCATTTCACATAGCTATCATCTTTTTGTTAGTTGTTTGCATGTCAATTTCCCCAAACAAATTCAATTCCATTTCCATGCTAATGTCCTTCTACAATTTAGTTTAGTTTCATGCAATTTCTAATTTCATGATAATGTATTTGATCTAGTTTCATGCTCATTCCATTCACTAGTCTTGAGCTAATTGCCCATTTTATGCTTCATTTCATTTTGCATCTAATTTTCACTTAATCATTCACTTGTGTATATTCTCAACATCATGATTTTATTTACATGCAAGTGATATCTAGTTGGTAACTTGAGTCTTTGTTTACTTACAATCTGATTTCCATTTTACTTGATTTAGATTTTCTTACATAGCTCATTCACAACTTGTTTCATTCGCAAATTTGCAAATTTACTTCGGAAATTTTTCACTATCTCAAGCAATTGAAATTGTCATTTTGTTTCACTAAAATTAACCTCCAACATAAGTTGGTTGTATAGAGATTAGGACCCCTTCCTCAATACTCTTTTCCCAAGTTTGTGAGAAAGGTAAACACATGACTGGGCAGTTCAGGTTCAGTTTGTCCAGCGTTGGAGCGCCGACACGTGGGTTGACTTGAGGGACTAGTCGGATACTCATTAATGAAGCTAAGATTCTCCACTTGGGGTCCCTTGCAACCATTCCTGTCCTTACAAGAGTAAAAGTTTAAACAGGGAGCATCACCTTAGAATACGTAGAATAGGCCTAATAAAATAAACCAAGATCATCTTTACATTACACATCACTTTACTTTCCTTGCAATACATTTCATGTTCATGCTATCTTGAAGATCAAGTTTTATTTGTAAGTATTATTTACTTTTCAAGTAGCATTTCATATTTTGCAAGTATTGTGGGTTTACTTTTTGCAAGCATTTATATTCTTGTACTTGGAGCATTTCATTTGAAGTTCACTTGTTTATCTTGAAGCATTTGGAGTTTATTTACTTATCTTGGAATATCTTTCATTTAATTCGTGCAACCTTTCCTTCAAGTATATTTCATGTGAACACACTTTACATTTCAAGTGCAATTGTATCTTTACATGCTATCTTCCATTGCATGTTCTAAATTTGTGATATTCCTAATTGGAAAATTAACAATAATTACCAAAACATAAACTAGCAACATCAAATAAAAAATTTCCACACAAGCACCAATCAGTACACCAAAGAAATAAGGCGAAAGTGCTGAGCCATTTTATTAAATATGAAGAATGAGGTACATATAAGTGAGAACAATAGAACCTAGGATTGCTTCTACAAGCAATGCAAAACCCAGGTGAAAATGTGAAGACCCAAGTGCTAGAAATGACCCAAACAGGTAGCATGCATTGCGCAAAACATATTGTTGCTACTGTTGAAGAAAAAATAGAGTTTCTACCCTCAAAACTACTCCAAACATTCTGAAAATTTATACTAAAGATCCTCACACACCAGACCCATAAAAAGCTAGAAATGTTTTGGCTTAACTCCAAGCCAAGATCAAGCCCACCAAGTGGTGTGAATTACTCAGTTTATCAATAAAACACACCGCTGAACGAATGATGATTTCCAGCCTGATACTGTCCAAAAAATTCTAAAATTTTAGCCATAGACTCCTCTAACAAAACCCAAAAAAAATGTAAAAAAATATTGGCCAAATTCCATCTAACCCAAAAAGCGCTAATTAGTGTGAATTCCCCTATTTGCCCAACTCTGCGCATTGCTCCAAATAAGATACACTCATAGCAAAATGCTCCAACTCTTTAGTCCTGCAAACTCACTGCAAAATCATTGGCTCCAATGAGAGAAATCTCCTGCAAAAACTCTGGGACTCCAACCCTCTGTCGCTGATTCTCAAATGGACACTTCAAACTGCTTTTGTGCCTAGAAAATATGCATAATTGGGTAAACACCTCTAATAATCTCTAAACACCTGTAATAAGTTTTGTGGAAGCCTAGGAAATGGATTCCCCAATTTTATAACTAGGGAGACACTCAAAGTTCTCCGAAATAAGGGTGGAATCCCGCCTGGAATTCATGTGCTAAATAACACTTTCGCCCTTGTGCTAAAAATCTCCAAGAGAATATGAAATGTGAAGTGTAATAGTCAAAAGATGCCCAACAAATGAATCTCTCATCCTTAAATAATTTCTCTTCATGCTTCTAGACTCCTTTTTAATATTATTTTATTGGTGGGGGCCATTTTCCACTTAATAGATTTTTTCCGCCATTTTAATAAAATAATATTTGCTGACATTCTCCAATAAAATAATATTTTGCTGCACTTTTCTAATAAAAGTAACATCTGCCCCATTTTAATCAAAATTTGGAAAAAAACCCTTAGCTATTTTTCACTCACAAAAATTGGGAATATTATAGTCCTCCCCGCCAAAAATTGCTTGTCCTGAAGCAATTCCTGAACAAGCGTTGCCCCTTTCTGCTATCCCAAACTGTCACTGTAACAATACTGGGGTCCCAAATGTGCCACTGAGTCATCCCTGCCCCATGCACTTTCTTATCATAAAGGAATCCATCGAGACCATGATCCCAAGCTATCATGATCAACGTGAAGGACCCCTTGCTCCACGCACCGTCCAACCAAGCATAAGCTCCAAAATCCATCTCCCATACTGTCCATGAGTAGAGCATCACGATAATATAAAATCCTGATCAACCCCTTGTGAATCTGCCATACTGAGTAGTCAACCTCATGCACTTTAGGAGTAGGCTCCAGAAGACATAATCCAACCCCCGTGGATATGAATCCCCGCCTGCATGAGCTCCCCTTGATATCCTTCTGTTGATCATCCCGCCATGCTGGTGGAGTCCCTCCCTCGCGTCAACAACAAACCACTAAAACCCAATGGAAGATCTGAAATATCTTACCCTGTAAGAACCATCTTATCCCTAAGGGAAGCTAAACTGCAAAATCCTATGATGTCAGGATCCCATGCCCATCGTAGTGTGAGACTGTCCTGCTAACATCGCAACATCCCAGTCATGACTAACTACCCAACATGCTCTTACCAAAGCCTCCTCTCCTCTAACACTCAACCACAATATCTTTTATGATCAAAGCTATGCCCAACCTGCAAGGGCAACATAGTAATGCCAAAGTCTGCCACACCATGGCTATCCTGGATCCTGAGAAACAACTTGCCTCGCCATATGATGAATACCACAACTATCCCGCATGTGTCAACCGAAGAATGAACTGAATCACCTGCTATCATGGTTGTACTCACCGTGAAGTGGAGCGATCCATCAGTCAACTAAATCCCTGGATCCCATAGCCACATTGGAAGTTCACAACTCCCACTCCTCACTGGTTGCCGCTATGAAGCCCTGCTATCTACCAAAACCCAATTGTGCCTCATCTCTGACTCCTATATGTAATCAGATGGCCAGCAGTCATCAAGAATCAATCTTATACATGCCAAACTGCTCTGCTCCTGCCAGACGACACAACAAACTCTATTATCCCAACTCCTGATGATGCACCTAGACACTGCCTCGAGTCTAAACACCCTCTTGTAGACGAAGTCTACCATCCACTGTACCTCATGCTCATATATCACCCCGATTTGTCTTGCCGAAAGTGCATCATGCAACTCCATTGCAATCATCTCCCTAAGTGTGAGCTCAGGGGCAGGACATATGATACCTTTGTGGCAAACCATGTAATCCTCGAGCTTGTATCCGTTAGCTCACACCCTGACCAAATGCCACCATCAAGAAGTCTCTCTTCAGATAAACTATGTCCCATCCAAATGTCTTGAGTAAGCCTTTCACGTCCTACCACACTTAGAGCATCAAGGGGCAACAACCAAACTCTTTTCTACTATAAGAAATACTGAAGAGTGATAGGTGTATAGGCCCACAAGGGTAGGATCAATGTTGATTTGGGGTAGCATCGGATGTGATCTAGCCATGAAAATTGGTGGAGAGGCTAAAGCGCATGAGATCTCCAAGACCCAGAAAGGGTTTGGGCAGATTCTAACCGGTTTGGAAATATTTAAATAATTAATATTTTTAAGGGAGTTCCAAAGTCTAAGCTTAGGAAAAATAAAGTATTAATGGGTATTAATATAAAATTGGGTTAGAATGTTCCAAAAGTCATGGATCAAGCCAAATCTAATCTTAGCCATTGATTAAATATTTAATCTCGGTCGTTGAAGGACCAACAAGAAAAGTATAAGAGGAGGCTTGAGGGTCAGTTGAAGAACACACCAGAGTGATCAGTCATTCATTTTGCTAGAGTGGGGTTGCTAAGCAAAGTTGAATCAGTGATCAGCAGCGAGGGGCAATGAGTACAAGGCAAAGAGGCAGGGGCAATAGTGGGAGAACAACACAAAAGCAGAGAGAGCGAGAGTAGCAGCCAATCCAGGCTACACAAAACCCAGCAGAGGCAGCGCAGAGCCCTGAGAGACTGTGTCATCCACGCAGAGGGCAAATGGAGTGATGCAGAGGCTCCAAGAGGCTACGCAGTGCCTTAGAGGACTGACGCAAAGGGTCCTGAGGCTGACACAGAGGCCAGAAGGGCCAGTGTTGAGCTTCAGTTGTGCCGGAGAGGGTTTCGTGGGAGAGGTTTTCTGAATACTTGTTTCCGGATATGGAGGTATTGTTGCCGTATATTTTTCTCTGTTGGGTGAGACGGTTAGGCACCCAGATGTACTCAGATAGACTGCATAATAATATAACCCTTTGAATAGCTGCACCGGTTTCCTCGCATTGGGTTTTTCCAGGGACATTTGCCCAAAAATAATGGTGTCACTTGTGTGCTTGTTTTCTTTCAGTTGATGATTTGTAGATGTTGTGACTGTATTGTGTTTATTTCAATATTTAAATATATTAAATAACTTGTTCGATTTAAACAAGTAGAAGAAATAAACCAGCAGAATACAGAGTAATTTTCTAACGGATAGACTTAGAAAATTCAACATGGTATTAGAGCGTGGTTGCAGATCACTGGAAAACTGAAGGCATCAACTTAGCAGAGCATTTGCAGTAGATTCAGTTGTCTCGAGTGACAAAGTTGATCCTTGCAGAAAGCGATAGAGGAAGGAGTGACACAGAGGGACTGCGTCATCATTCAGGGCCAGAGAGAGGCAGCGCAGAGCCTGGGGAGGGCAAAATCAAGCTCACGCAGAGGCCAGGAGGGCTGACGCAGTTGGCTGAGGGAGCTGATTTTACAGTGCAGGGATTGCGCAGAGCCAAGTGGCTCAATCTTTTAGTTGTTGGGGCATAGGAGGTTGTGGGTAGTTTGCGGAGCGATGCTGTTGGGGTACTATGGTCAGAACAGTACCTAACAGGGCGAGACCAAGGTGGAGAGAGTTTTTGCCGAGGCAGATTTCTAGCCAGGGAATCTGGATCAGTGTTGCAGTTGCATAGAGGATCGAAGTGGGGCAACTTGACGTTGACAAAAGGATTTCCAAGAGGGAAATCAAGACTCAGAGGGAGTCCAGAAGAGAACTTCTAGACAAGAAGTAGAGAGACTCGGAGGAATCGAACCGAGAACTTCCAGACGGGAAGTAGAGAGACTCAACAGGATTCAAACCGAGAACTTCCAAATGGGAAGTAGAGAGACTCAGCAGGAGTCGAACAGAGGATTTCTAGGAGGGAAGTAGAGAGACTCAGTAGGAGTCAAACCGAGAACTTCCAGACGGGAAGTAGAGAGACTCAGCAGGATTCGAACAGAGGACTTCCAGGAGGGAAGTAGAGAGACTCGAAGGATTCGACAGAAGAGCAACAAGATGGTCGTGAATGGGCTGAGAGATTAGGATAGGTTGGACAGAGCGTCCAACTTTGTGGTCTGGTAGGCCAGGATCTTGTCCATTCTAGACAAACATCACATCAAGGGCTTCGCCTTGAGAACGATGGTTATCCCAGTTGACCCGGTAACAAATGATAGGAATGAGGAAGCAATGGCTAAGGCAAAGTGCATCATCCTTGTGGGGTCAAGGATCATGTGGTACCACATATTGCCGAGAAGGGAACAGCAAAGGAGATGTGGGACACTTTGAAGACATTGTACCAACATACTTCCGTGCAGAGGAAGATGCTCCTGGAGATCAACAAAGGGCATACCAGATGCAGAAGGGAGAGCAGATAGATGTCTTCCTTGGTCGGTTGAAGGAGATCCGTGATCAACTAACTTCCATAGGGGCCACGCCGGATGAGGAATTGATGGTGAGGACTGCACTTAATGCAGTCTCAGAGGATTGGGAGGTATTTGTCCAGAGCATACTGGGAAGGACGAGTCTTCCAAATTGGGAAGAAGTGTGGGCAGCTCTTTGTCAAGAAGAGATCAGACGGCTGACCAAGGTGGCGAGTAGCAGCAAAGGGGTTAGGATCAAGAAGGAGGAAGAAGAGGATTCGGCTCTAGCATCTGCAGGAAAGCAAGAGAAGAGGAAGAAGAAGGACCTCTCCAAGGTCAAGTGCTTCCACTATGGTGAACTGGGTCATTTTGTGAACTAGCGTCCGAGGAAGAAGAACAAGGGAGAGGCTTCTGACTCGAAGGCACCGCTAGCGAATGCAGAGAAAGAAGTCGAGGAGGATGACGATTGTGCCATGAGTGCTCATGTGCCACTTGAGAAGAAGTGGGAAGACATTGAGCTGTAGTCAGGAGGACTACAGGCGATGAGGGGCAGGATCCTTAAGGTACCCAACCTCTTGGATTATACCTTGCTACGGGAGCCCCGAAGAGGAGTAGCAGGACTGGTGGATGTGGGTAGAGAAAGATGCAGATAAAGCGGCAGAGAGTGCTACACTGCAGGAGTCCCTGAACAATGTGAGGCTAGCAGGCTGCAACAGTGCAAGAGGCACAGAAGTGTTACACCACTGCAGGATGGCACAAAGAGGTGTGCAATGGTGAGAGATGTAGGGAGTTGTTGCAGCACGCAGAGGTCAGTAGAGGGAGCACTTGTTAGCGACAAAGGGAGCTTTAGCATCGGGAGTGTCTCTAGCCCGACATGGATGTCAGTAGTTGGGTGGATCAGTTACTTACTTCTCAGTAACTGAGTTGCAGCGCAGTAGCAGTATGTAGTAGCACGATGCAACATGATGAGAGGGGGATGCAGTGTTGTGAGTATGGACCAGCAGCAGCACGGATGCAGAGGGAGCTGCCATACAGGATGCAGCAATGCAGAGGATGTTAGGAGGGGAGGCCTAGCATCAACACAGAGACCGATGTTGGATAATCAGGGTGATACTCAGTGAGGAGTATTACTAGAGCACAGTCCTCGCTAAGAGGGAGTGTTGATTTGGGGTAACATTGGATGTGATCTAGCCATGAAAATTGGTGGAAAGGCCAAAGCACATGAGATCTCCAAGCCGGAAAGGGTTTGGGCAGATTCTAACCGGTTTGGGAGATATTAAAATAATTAATATTTTTAATGGAGTTCCTAAGTCTAAACTTTGGAAAAATAAAATATTAATGGGTATTAATATAAACTGGGTTAAAATGTTCTAAAGGTCATGGATCAAGCCAAATACAATCTTAGCCATTGATTAAAGATTTAATCTCGGTCGTTGAAGGACCAACGAGAAACGTATAAGAGGAAGCTTGAGGGTCAGTTGGAGAACACACCTAAGTGATCACTCATTCATTTTGCTAGAGCGGGGTTGCTAAGCAAAGTTGAATCAGTGATCAACAGTGAGGGGTAATGAGTACGAGGGAGAGAGGCAAGGACAATACTGGGAGACCAGCACAGAAGCAAAGAGAGCGAGAGTAGCAGCTAGTCCAGGCTACACAGAGTCCAGCAGAGGCAGCATAGAGCCCAGAGAGACTGCGTCATCCACGCAGAGGGCAGAGGGAGTGATGCAGAGGCTCCCAGAGGTTGCGCAGTGCCTTAGAGGAATAAGGCAAAGGGTCCTCGGGCTGGCGCAGAGGCCAGAAGGGCCAGTGCTGAGCTTCAATTGTGCCAGAAAGGGTTTCATGGGACAAGTTTTCTAAATACTTGTTTCTGGATATAGAGGTATTGTTGCCGTATATTTTTCTCTGCCGGGTGAGACGGTTAGGCACCCAAATGTACTCAAATAGACTGCATAATAATATAACCCTCTGAATAGCTGCACTGGTTTTACCGCATTGGGTTTTTCCAGGGACATTTGTCCAAAAATAATGGTGTCACTTGTGTGCTTGTTTTCTTTCAATTGATGATTTGTAGATGTTGTGATTGTATTGTGTTTATTTCGATACTTAAATATATTAAATAACTTGTTCGATTTAAACAAGTAGAAGAAATAAACTAGCAGAATACAGATTAATTTTCTAACGGATAGACTTAGAAAATTCAACATGGTATCAGAGCGTGGCTGCAGATCACTGGAAAACTAAAAGCATCAACTTAGCAAAGCATTTAGAGCAGACTAAGTTGTCCCGAGTGACAAAGTTGATCCTTGCAGAAAGCGATAGAGGAAGAAGTGACGCAGAGGCACTGCGTCATCAGTCTGGGCCAAAGAGAGGCAACATAGAGGCTAGGGAGGGCAAAATCAGGCTCACGCAGAGGCCAGGAGGGCTGACGCAGTTGCCTGAGGGAGCTGATTTTCCGGTGTCGGGATTGCGTAGAGCCAAGTGGCTCAATATTTTAGTTGTTGTGGCATAGGAGGTTGTGGGTAGTTTGCGGAGCGACACTGGTGGGGTACTGTGGTCAAAACAATACCTAACAAGGAAAGACCAAGGTGGAGGGAGTTTCTGCCGAGGCAAATTTCTAGCCAAGGAATTTAGATTAGTGTTGCAGTTGCACAAACGATCGGAGTGGGGCAACTTGACGTTGGCAAAAGGATTTCTAGGAGGGAATCAAGACTCAGAGGGAGTCCAGAAGAGAACTTCTAGATGGGAAGTAGAGAGACTCAGAGGAATCGAACCAAGAACTTCCAGACGGGAAGTAGAGAGACTCAACAAGAATCGAATCGAGAACTTCCAGACGAAAAGTAGAGAGACTCAGCAAGAGTCGAACAAAGGATTTCCAGGAGGGAAGTAGAGAGATTCAGCAGGAGTCAAACCGAGAACTTCTAGACGGGAAGTAGAGAGACTTAGCAGGATTCGAACAGAGGACTTCCAAGAGGGAAGTAGAGAAACTCGGAGGATTCGACAGAAGAGTAGCGAGATGGCCGTGAATGGGCTAAGAGATTAGGATAGGTTGGACGGAGCGTCCAACCTTGTGGTCTGAAAGGCCAGGATCTTGTTCATTCTAGACAAACATCGCATCAAGGGCTTCGCCTTGAGAATGATGGTTATCCCAGTTGACCCGATAACAAATGATAGGTACGAGGAGGCAATGGCTAAGGCAAAGTGCATCATCCTTGATGGGGTCAAGGATCATGTGGTACCACATATTGCCGAGAAGGAAACGACAAAGGAAATGTGGGACACTTTGAGGACATTGTACCAGCATACTTCCATGCAAAGGAAAATGCTCTTGGAGAATCAGTGAAGGACATACCAGATGCAGAAAGGAGAGCAGGTAGATGTCTTCCTCGGTCGGTTGAAGGAGATCCGTGATCAGCTAACTTCCATAGGGGCCATGTCGGATGAGGAATTGATGGTGAGGACCACACTTAACACAGTCTTAGAGGATTAGGAGGTATTTGTCCAAAGCATAATGGGCAAGACGAGTCTTCCAGATTGGGAAGAATTGTGGGTGGCTCTTTGTCAAGAAGAGATCAGACAGTTGACCAAGGCGGGGAGTAGCAGCAAAGGGATCAAGAAGGAGGAAGAAGAGGATGCGGCTCTAGCATCTGCTGGAAAGGAAGAGAAGAGGAAGAAGAAGGACCTCTCCAAGGTCAAGTGCTTCCACTATGGGGAACTGGGTCATTTTGCGAAATAGTGTCCGAGGAAGAAGAACAAGGGAGAGGCTTCTGACTCGAAGGCAGCGCTAGCGAATGTGGAGAAAGAAGTCGAGGAGGATGACGACGTGCCATGAGTGCTCATGTGCCACTTGAGAAGAAGTGGGGAGACATTGAGCTGTAGTTAGGAGGACTACAGGCGATGAGGGGCAGGATCCTTGAGGTACCCAACCTCTTGGATTATACCTTTCTACGAGAGCCCCGAAGAGGAGTAGCAGGACTGGTGGATGTGGGTAGAGAAAGATGCGGATGAAGCAGCAGAGAGTGCTACACTGCAGGAGTCCCCGGACAACGCGAGGCTAGTAGGCTACAACAGTGCGAGAGGCACGGGAGTGTTACACCACTACAGGATGGCACAAAGAGGTGTGCAATGGTGCGAGATGTAGGGAGTTGTTGCAGCAGTGCAAAGGTCGGTAGAGGGAGCACTTGTTAGCGACAGAGGGAGCTTCAGCATCAGGAGTGTCTCTAGCCTGACAGGGATGTAAGTAGTTGGGTGGATCAGTTACTTACTTCTCAATAACTGAGTTGCAGTGCAGTAGCAATATGTAGTAGCACGATGCAACATGATGAGAGGGGGATGCAGTGTTGCGAGTATGGACCGCCAGCAGCACGGATGCAAAGGGAGCTGCCATACAGGATGCAGCAGTGCAGAGGATGTTGGGCGGGGAGGCCTAGCATCAACACAGGGACCAGTGTTGGATAATAAGGGTGATACTCAGTGAGGAGTATTACTAGAGCACAATCCTCGCTAAGAGGGAGTGTTGATTTGGGGTAACATTGGATGTGATTTAGCCATGAAAATTGGTGGAAAGGATAAAGCACATGAGATCTCCAAGACCCAGAAAGGGTTTGGGCAGATTCTAACCGGTTTGGGAGATATTAAATAATTAATATTTTTAATGGAGTTCCTAAGTCTAAACTTAGGAAAAATAAAATATTAATGGGTATTAATATAAAACTGGGTTAGAATGTTCCAAAAGTCATGGATCAATCCAAATATAATCTTACCCATTGATTAAAGATTTAATCTCGGTTGTTGAAGGACCAACGAGAAAAGTATAAGAGGAGACTTGAGGGTGAGTTGGAGAACACACCAGAGTGATCAGTCATTCATTTTGCTAGAGCGGGGTTGCTAAGCAAAGTTGAATCAGTGATTAGCAGCGAGGGGCAGTGAGTATGAGGCAGAGAGGCAAGTACAATACTAGGAGACCAGCATAGAAGCAGAGAGAGCGAGAGCAACAACCAATCCAGGCTACGCAGAGCCCAGAGAGACCGTGTCATCCACGCAGAGGGCAGAGGGAGTGACGCAAAGGCTTCCAGAGGCTGCGCAGTGCCTCAGATGGATGACGCAGAGGGTCTTGGGGCTAACACAAGTCAGCAAGAGGCTGACGCAGAGGCCAGAAGGGCCAGCGCTGAGCTTCAGTTTTGCCGGAGAGGGTTTCGTGGGACAGGTTTTTTGAATACTTGTTTTCAGATATAGAGGTATTGTTGCCGTATGTTTTTCTTTGTTGGGTAAGCTAGTTAGACACCCAGATGTCCTCAGATAGACTGCATAATAATTTAACCCTCTGAATAGCTGCACCGGTTTTCTCGCATTGGGTTTTTTCGGGGACATTTGTCCAAAAATAATGGTGTCACTTGTGTGCTTGTTTTCTTTCAGTTAATGATCTATAGATGTTGTGACTATATTGTGTTTATTTCGATATTTAAATATATTAAATAACTTGTTCGATTTAAACAAGTAGAAGAAATAAACCAACAGAATACAAATTAATTTTCTAACAGATAGACTTCGAAAATTCAATAATCAAGAGCTAGTATGCATACTCAAGGGTAATCCTATGGATGTCCCTCTCTCTGCCTCAGATCTATTGATAACTCAGTCAAAGACCTATCTCCACTAAACATGATGTCCCTAAATGCACATCCATCCCCTCATCGACTCTCGTTAAGCCAAACCCGATGGTATGCCTGACGTCCCTGTTAGGAGTCCTCCTTGGAGACAACACTCCAAGGTCTTGCTGTGAAGCACCATACACCACTGCACACAACCATGTCTCCCTGTTCACTCCTATGTACCAATGTGCCTTGCGGCATACTATTGTACACCACCGAATGCCACCGCTCGCTACTATGTCACCTCATATCCTCTAGTGTCTCGTATGTACCAATGCATCTGTCACTCTACTCACAAACCTAGTGCAGCGTGAGTTGTTGATTTGGGGTAGCATCAAATGTGCTCTAAGCCTCAAATTTTGCAGGGTGGCTTGGGCACAAGTATTCCAAAGAACCCAGAAAGTGTTTTGGGAAATTCTACATAGAAGTGATTTTATTAAAATAATTAATATTTTTAATGGGGTTCCTAAGTCTAAACTTAGGAAAATTAAAATATTAATGGGTATTAATCTAATCAGGGGTGAAACTTCTAGAAAAAGCCACGGATCAAGCCAAAACGATCTGAGCCTTTGATTATGTTTTAATATAGGCTGTTGGTTGTCCAACAGGAAGATATAAGAAGGGGCTTGAGGGTCATTTGGAAAACACAGAGAGATTAAGAAAATTGATTTTCTAAAGTGAGAAGTTCTCAGGAGGAAAAATCGATTGAAGAGATCTCTTGCAGTTGAGGGGTAGGGATAGCAGCTTCCGGAGAGAGAGATTCTCAGCCAGAGATACATCAACAGAGAGAGGCAGTGAGTGATCTAGAAGCCTTGACGTAGAGGTTGATGCAGAGCCAGAAGAGCCACGCAGAACCAGCGTAGAGGGAGAGAAAAGAGTCCGAAATTTGCAGAGGAATTTGATTTTCAGAAGCCAGAAGCAGGGGTGTGAGACTGGGAGGAAGAAATCAAATTTCCTAGGCAGTAGATCGACCAACAAGAGAAGTGATGCAACAACCAAAGAGCTTGACGCTAGGCTAATGCAGACATTGCGCAAAGGCAGCCAAAATAGTCGAGGGGCAGTCCGTTTGGGGTTGGATCACCCAGGATTTCTCAGTGATTATGTGAGGTAAACCTCACAAAGCTTCTACCAGTATTTATCTTTGTAACTGAATAACCCTGTGACGTATTCAGTGATGTATTCAGATTTTGCTACTGCTTAATAATAATAAACCCTCAGAGTTGCTGCACCATTTTCTGGCATTGGGTTTTTCCAGGGACATTTGTCCAAAAATAACTGTCTTATGTGTTTCTATTTTCCTTTCTCAGTTTCTATGTTTCAGAATCATAATTAATTGGTGTATACTACTTCAGTAATTTACTTCAATGTTTCATGAAGAAATCTGAAATAAGCTTGTAATGTCATTTACAATCTAGGTGAAGTAGATTCAATTAGTTGCAATAGGATTCCTAAGACTGATAGATCTAGGAATTTTCACATGATATCGGAGCTAGGTTTATATGAAACAGGGAAGAGCAGATCTAGCACTGAAGTAAGGGCCAACTTGTTGCAGCAAACAGCAATTCGAATCCCCTAAGGCATAACACAGTTCTAGCCAAGAGGGCTATATTTTCGTGGTGTCTGTCTCTGAGTGAGTGAGCCGACAGAGAGATAAGACTGCTAGATCGAGAATTTTTTGAGGCAAAAGGAGATACACAGAGCCACGCAGAGCTAGAGGGACATAGTTTTTTGCAAGTTGAGTGCTGGGCAGGAAAGTCGTCAGAAGGAAGAAGCACATCGCATAGTGAGGGAATACTTCCTCAATGATTTCTTGCCGAGGAAATAAATATTTCTCAATTGCTGAACAGCAGAGGAGAAACAACTTACCGGCTCCATCAGGGAGTGCGTAAGGCAACCTAGGAGCTACGCAACAGGGAGAAAGAGGGAGTTGTTCGACATTTTTCGAAGGAGATGGAAACCAGTGGCTTGAGGGATCAGGATAGGTTGGACGGGGCTTCCAACTATGCCATCTGGAAGGCTAGAATGACTTTCCTTCTAGATGAGCATGCCCTCAAGATGTATGTTGATAATGTGATGGCTGTCCAGGCAGATACAAATCCGCTGAAGAAGTACAGAGTTGAGATGGCTAAGGCGAAGAGGATGATCCTGGATGGAGTCAAGGATCACGTGGTGTGCCAAGTTGCTAGCAAAGGGACCGCTATGGAGATGTGGGATGCCTTGGCCACATTGTATCAAGGATCTTCCGAGCAACGGAAGCTGTACTTAGAACAAAAGTTGAGATCTGCTCAGATGCAGAAGGGAGAACGTGTGGATCCGTTCCTCACGAAACTGAAGGAGATCCGTGATGAGATGTCAGCTATAGGGCATACACCTTAGGATTCAGAGTTAGTGAGACTGGCTCTAAATTCCATCTCAGATGAGTGGAAAATATTTGTCTAGAGTATCATGGGCAAAGATGCATTGCCAAATTGGGACGAGATGTGGGCAACTCTGAAACAAGAAGAGCTGAGGGCAAACCTGCTCAAGGTCAAACTTGACGAGAGCAGCAACAACAGTGGGTCGAAGCCCAAAGTAGAGGAGGAGGATAATGCAACCCTTGCATCCAAAGGATAGCAGGGGCAACAGAGACTTAAGAAGGACGTCTCCAAGGTGAAGTGCTTCAGATGTGGCGAGATGAGCCACTATGCATCCCAGTGTCCTTTGAAGAAAAAGGACAAGGATGAGAAGCATGATCCTAAGGTTGTAGCCACAAATATTGAACAGGAGGAGGAGTTCGCCATGACATCCAAGATACCTCCAAAAGGGAGGTGGCTGATATAGAATTGTAGTTCAATAGAGCTATAGATGGGTCGGATCCTTGAGGAGCCCGCCTCTTGAATCATCACCTTGCTACGAGAGCCCATGATTAGTAGTAGCGGGATGGTGGAGTTTCAGTCGGTGCCATGGAGTTTTGATTTGACAGATGCAGTGGTTAGTAGAGCTAGAATGTGAGCAACGCAGAGCAGAGAGGCAGCAGTGCAAGGAGGCATAGTGCAGAGCTTTAGCAGTGCAGTGGCTTTAGAGGTGGCATGGGGCTTCAGCACCGATGAGTATCCACTAGATAGTTGTCCAGTTTTGGGTGTTTTCAGTTGCTTCTCTCAGCAACTGAGTTGTTGTACAGATGTAGTGTTAGCAGTGGCAGTGCTCGTAGCATAGCAGCTGCAACATTTGAGAGGGAGTTGTAGTACAGATGTAGCATTGGCAGTGGCAGTATCAAAGGCAGCAGTACAATAGTAGCAGCAGCGCAGTAGTTAGTGGGCAGCATGTCAAACATCAACAGTGCAGAGGACGACGCTTCAGAGTCAAAGCAGTATGCAGAAGCAGTGTATTGCTAGAGCACATTCCTCACTAAGAGGGAGTGTTGATTTGGGGTAGCATCGGATGTGCTCTAAGCCTCAAATTTTGCAGGGAGGATTGGGCACAGGTATTCCAAAGAACCAAGAAAGAGTTTTGGGAAATTCCACCCAGAAGTGATCTTATTAAAATAATTAATATTTTTAATGGGGTTCCTAAGTCTAAACTTAGGAAAATTAAAATATTAATGGGTGTTAATCTAATTAGGGGTGAAACTTCTAGAAAAAGCCACGGATCAAGCCAAAACGATCTGAGCCTTTGCTTATGTTTTAATCTAGGCCGTTGGTTGTCCAACAGGAAGATATAAGAAGGGGCTTGAGGGTCATTTGGAAAACACACACAAAGATTGAGAAAATCGATTTTCTGAAGTGAGAAGTTCTTAGGAGAAAAAATTGATTGAAGAGATCTCTTGCAGTTGAGGGGCAGGGATAACAGCTTCCGAGAGAGATTCTCAGCCACAGATACATCAGTGGAAAGAGGCAGTAAGTGATCCATAAGCCTTGACATAGAGGCAGACGTAGGGCCAGAAGGGCCATGCAGAACCATCATAGAGGGAGAGGGAGGAGTCTGAAATCTTGAGAGGAAATTGATTTCAGAAGTCGGGAGCTGGTGTGTGAGACTAGGAGGCAGAAATCAAATTTCCTAGGTAGCAGTTCAACTAGCCAAAGAAATGACGCAACACCCATAGAGCTTGATGCTGGGCCGACGCAGACACTGCGCGGAGGGAGCCAGAAAAGCTGAGGGGCAATCAGTTTGGGGTTGGATCAGCCTCTATTTCTTAGTGATTGTGTGAGGTAAAAATAAAAAATCTTCTACCAGTGTTTCTCTCTATAACTGAATAACCCTGTGAGGTATTCAGTGACGTATTCAGATTTTGCTATTGCTTAATAATAATAAACCCTCAGAGCTGCTGCACTGGTTTTCCTGCATTGGGTTTTTTCACGGACATTTGTCCAAAAATATCTGTCCTGTGTGTTTCTATTTTCCTTGCTCAATTTCTATGTTTCAGAATCATAATTAATTGGTGTAGGATGCTTCAGTAATCTACTTCAATGTTTCATGAAGAAATCTGAAATAAGTTTGTCATGTAATTTAAAATCTAGGTGAAGTAGATTTAGCTGGTTGCTATAGGATTCCTGAAACTGTTAGATCTAGTAATTTTCACATGAGTCGCTCCTCTGACTCCATAGTGCAAACCCATGCACCACAACACACCATCATGCACCTCTGTGCTCCTTTGCAGACAACTTCCCATCGCTATATACCTTTATACACCATTAGATGTTAGGGCCTAAAGTTAGGCCTGTATGCATCAGGCCGCATCCCTCTACAAAACACTCGACTCGGCGGCATATCTATGTGCACCCTTGGGTACCACTCCCTACTGTCGTACCAACCTATATCATATGGCATCCTGCATGTGCCAAAGTATCTGCCACTCTACCAGTGAACTCACCATGATGCGCGTCATATCTCCTCATTTGTCCTGGTAGACCTGAGTGGCCTAACTCCACACCTGCTAGAGGGGATATCATTGTTGTGTTGATCCTCGGTGGATCTTGTTCCCAATACATAAATGAGAGAGCATCGTCTCCATAAAATGCCCTATAAAGTGGGCTACTCATGCCACTTCCTCCGACAAGCTCCTGCCAAGTATGCTAATCATCCTGCGACCCCATGCACAACCAACACACCCAAACAACCCATGGAGTTTTCTCACAAACTAACTGGCCACTAGTGTCGAAATGAACTCCCCTAGAGAATGTGTGCGCTCAAATGCTCGGTCAACTATACCACCAATGCTGTAGACATCTGCATCTCTAGTATATTATAGGAAGCCCCACTTGGATCCCAATGCCAACTTGGGCCTCCAACATCCCCAATGTTTGAAAGCTCCTGTTGAGCTTCACTTTGGATTACAATCATCTGCATGAGTCTAGACCATTCCATCGGGTACCAACTCAGAATCTCTCTCCATTCATCCCCAAGAGAAAGATCGAATGCATGTGTGGGTGCCCTGTGCAACTCATGTCGCCCCATCTCACTATCCTGGTCAACACATGAGATTTGACTAGGTAACTCACCTCTCTCTCTGTAATGTGCAGAGATAAACTAACAGTGTTGCAAGCCCCATTTATGTATGCCTGAAATGGGTTGTTCTGATGCTCCAATGTTACTCCTCTAGCTGTACCATTAGGGAATCCAACCATTCCACAACGCGAGTTAGCTTCACCACTGACTTGTCACAAATCACTCTCATGCCCTCTAGTTACTCATTCTACTACTGAATGGTCTCTTGAACTGTCGTGGACTTCTTTTTCAATTCTAGAAGGTCGGCCTAGCATTGTTGAAACTATTGTGGGCAGCTATCATCTGTAAATTCGGTTACAACTATGGATACCTCTATGTCTCCTGGCACCTCATCAACAGTGGATATGTCTCCTGACACCTCATCAATAATGGATATCTATTTGTCTCCTGACACCTCATCAACCTGTGATGGGCGACCATCATCTGGAAACTCAGTCACAACTATGGGTACCTCATCAACGGATGGCCCTATGGGTGTATACGCAACTGTCTCCACCAATGTGTCAACCAGCGCTATCAAAGGAATCTACAACAAGGGTGACTCTTGTGCCACGTTGGGTATATCTACGTGCTCCTCGCAATCTTGCGTGCCCTCAGCCTCATGCTCAACCTCCTCCTCAGGCGCGTTGTTAATGTACATCTGTCCTAGGCCCCACGATCTGAAGTAAGATTTTCTCCTGGTCCCATCATCTAACTTCTCTCGTCACGTTGACTCCCTTTGAGGAGGTCTGTTGCCCTGATTTTGTTGACTTTCCCAACATGGCGTAAATGGATTCACCCCTGTGGCATGCGCACCTCTAGAGTCTCTGTCATAAGGACGAGGATGGTCCTGGTCCATCTTCCTCAACTAGGCCAATATCTCATCATTCCTGCGGAGCCCATCTTAGAGTTCATGCATACTCCCTCGCATCATTGGTTTGTCTATGGCTCCACCAATCATTATACATGCATGCCCAACTCTTCCATGATCTTGATAGATTCCCCATAGCTGACAAAGATTATACTCTAATACCATTATAATATTCCTAATTGGAAAATTAAAAATAATTACTAAAACATGAACTAGCAACAACAAATAAAATTTTTCCACGCAAGCACCAATTAGTACACCAAAGAAATAAGGCAAAAGTTCTGAGCCATTTTATCAAATATGAAGAATAGCGTACAAATAAGTGAAAAAAATAGAACCTAGGATTGCTTCTACAAGCAATGAAAAACCTAGGTGAAAATGTGAAGACCCAAGTGCGGGAAATTATAACCCAAACATGGAGTACGCACTTCCCAGAAAATAATGTTGTTGCTGCTAAAGAACTAGAGTTTCTACCCTAAAAAATGCTTTGAAAATTCTAAAAATTTAACTCCAAGCTCCTCACATCAAACCCATAAAAACCCATAAATGGTTTGGCCTAACTCCAAGACAAGATCAAGCCCACCAAGTGGTGTCAATTACACATTGCTGAAGGAATGATTATTTTTAGCTTGAATACTGCCCAAAAAATTTTGAAATTTTAACCACAAACTCCTCTCACAAAACCCAGAAAAACCTAGAAAATATTAGGCAAATTCCAGCTTCCCCGAAAAGCCCCAATTAGTGTGAATTCCCCTGTCTGCCCAACTCTGCGCACTGCTCTAAATAAGATAAATTCGTACCAAAAATCTCCAACTCTTCAGTATTGCAAAATCATTGGCTCCGATGAGAGAAATCTTTTGCAAAACCTCCGGTACTCCAACCTCTGTAGTTGATTCTCAAATGGACACTTCAAACTGCGTCTGTGCCCAGAAAATATGTAGAACTAAGTAAACACCTGTAATAAGCTCTGTGAAATCCCAGAAAATGGATTCCCCAACTTTCTCACTAGGGAGACACTCAAAGTTCTCCGACATGAGGGTGGAATATCACACGGAATTCTTGTGCTAAGTAACAATCTGGCCCTTGTGCTAAACAACTCTAAGAGAAGATGAAATGTGAAGTGTAATAGTCAAAAGATGCCCAAAAAATGAGTCTCTCCTCCTTTTATAATTTCTCTCCATGCTTCTAGACTACTTTTTAATATTATTTTATTCGTGGGGGCCATTTTCCACTTAAGACCTTTTTGCTGCTATTTTAATAAAATAATGTTTGTTTTCATTCTCCAATAAAATATTATTTTGCTGCACTTTTCTAATAAAAATAATATTTTCCCCCTTTTAATCAAAATTGGACAAAACCCCTTAGTGTTTTTGCACTCACAAAATTGGGAATATTACGTAGTTTTCAAGGCTTCCTTAAGCATTTATCTTTTGCAAGTTACTTATTTGGCACTGGTCTTATCGTTTCAATTCTTGCAAAGGATCTCTCTTGTTAATATCATTGCTTATCTATTTGCTTTACATATTTGGTTATCTCTACATGCTCATGGTTATATCATTTATTTGTTGAAGTATTTACATGTTTGATGGTTGATGTATCTCTTGATTAACTAATCTTTCATCTCCTAGAACTTGTTTAGTCTCACTAACCAAGCCTTAGATTTCCTTAGGGTCTACCCCCCTTGGCTTCATCTAGGAGAGAGCCTAGATGGAGGAGTTGGGAATTGGGTGACAACCCCAACTCACAGCTTGCCCCCAAGGCCACACCAAGTGGAGTTAGGGATTTTCTCCATGCTAACCTTAGGTGTGGAATCAAGTGGCAACACTAGGTTTAGCATAAAACTGGAAATTAAGTGCAAAATTTGAGGTGACTACCAACTCTTAGATATTTCATAGCCAATCAGTTTTAACACACACAAAAGAAAGTAAAATTCTGAATGTTATCAAGTTTATCTTTGCCAAAAGGTAGGTTGTGAAATGAATATTTTGAGAGGCTAAACGAGTCTTTGAATGTAAGTGAAAGACCACCCATGAAGGGTTTATGGCTGTAGAGTTAAGGCCTTTTACATCCAACATGTGGCATTAAGAGGTTGGGAACTAATCTTGAAATTGTGATATTTCAATATGTATTTTCTAGAAGTTAATTATAGCCAAAAGAAAGGGTTTTAGAGAGTGAAATTTTAGGGTTGTCTGAAGAGAAGATTAGTGCTATTACTATATGGGCTATGAGGTCTCGTAAATCTTGTTCTTTTAGTCCTCTCTCTCACTTATTTAGGGTTGTTAGTGGTTTAGCAAAGTATGCTGCAACCTCTAAATTCTTCCTGTCATATAAATTCCAGGACATTTCATGAACTCTAATGAAGAAGAAACATGTCAAATATTTGAGAGAAATTGCTCTTTAATAAAGTTCTTGAAGTATGAAATATTTCTAATGAAGATTATCTATTTTTACTTCAATATTTCATTCACACCATATGCACTAGAAATTAAAAGAAACAAAAGATTATTCATCCATAAAATGTTTTCAAACAAGGTTGATTATACTCGGATTGAATTCCCTCAAAAAGATTGACAACATGATGATGTTTTTCCCTTTGTATTCAGAAGATAAAATTCTTTACACCGATGTGCCAAAGGCACCAAAGAAAATTACAATATACTAGAGTTTCTCCAACTATCAACAACAAGAATGTCATCAAATTGAGAAATTTAAAGACTACTATAGCTTACTATACCATTGTCTTCATGAGGGAATGAAGGAGATGCTTGAGTGTTCTCATGATCTAGGCATCCTTCATGGATAACTGCAAAAGAGACTTCAATGGCTTCATTCTCAACTTTTTCCATTCTGAATTGTGATGCTCAAGAGGATCACGAGATGAATAGGAATCTAGATCTTGTAAGGATTCCTTGTCTTGTAGATCATGAGAAGTAGATTTATCTTGAACATTTTCTTCTTCAACTTCCCACTACTCACAAAAGGCCTTTATTTTAATCAAAATAAAAAAGCATGAACAGAGAACCAGTTTTTCAAAACAATCCACCACATAATCCACTTCTCATCTCTTGCTACTAGTATCCAACCCTTGGAATGCTAGAACCATCATACATGAACCAAGGTGTAACATTCTCTAGTCAAAATTAACAAGCATACCAATGCAACACCGTGATGAGGTAGCAAGCTCCATAATCATCAAAAGTATACCAAGAGGGTGATCTTCAAGAATGATCATTCATCTACTCAACCAATAAAAGCATCATACCCAAAGTAAAGATTGAAGGTGTATATCCCCAACCCATCAAAACTCCATAGGTGTCATGCTGCAAATCATATATTGTGATGAAATATTTTACCCTCAATTGATACGAGGGGGTAAGAAGAAGATTATTTTATCATTTCTCTTGGAGAATGTTGGAGCTATTCATTGATTAGGAGAGGAGATATGGCATATACAGCGATTGTATGTCATATAATATGTATTGTTGAGTTTGTACTTTCAAGTTAGTTAGAGGATATTATTTCTTTACCTCTCACTAGGATAGATATAAGGTTTTTGGTAGTGGATGTTATTATTTTATTGTAGATGAAGATGGAGATCAAAACCATATAAGGGTTTTTGCCCACAGGGAAAAGAATATATGGTGATGGGGTGTACTCTTAAGGCACTTCATGATGTGAAGCTCATTGGTTCAAAACTCCATGGGAAAAAATCCATCCATGTGAAGGGATGGTGTGGCCTAGACCTGGTGTGATCCCTGAGTGATTTTGACGGCTTAGATGCCCCTAGGTCACAGTTTCTCAAGCCAAAGGTTAAGCGTGCGGTCATCTCATGACTCATACAACTTCGCAAACAAAAAAAACCATACAAGGGTTTGCTCTCTTCTTTATTTCTCACGGCTGAAATTTTTGAGTTTCTCCTCCTTGGAGCTTAGTTGAGATATCTTTCTTGGATTGTATGCGAAGTGTAAGGGTTTTCTCCAATCAATGCGTGGCTTAATTTTCTAATGATTTTATTTGTTACTTATGAGTAGAGATTGCTATAATTTTCTTTGTAGGGCATGCTACCAATCCATATACATGGGTAACCTTCAGATAAATATTTTATCCTAAGATGTATATTTTCAGCCAACAACCTCACATGATCCTTAGATAGCAACCTCATAGATACCTCTCACCCACTCATTGGTCAAGTCGTCAACTTGATCACCATGCTATTTTAATGAAGCTAGGTCAATGATCATGATGTACATTAGCCATCGTTTCATGCGAGGTGGTTACATTCAATGTCTTAGGTATCTAAGTAAGAATGATGTGATGTCCCTTTTTCTAGGTTTTGGGAACAAAGAGAATCTCATTAGCCTAGCCTAAAAATTAAAATTAAATTGTGGGCTATGAAGGAATTAATTAATTAAAAGTGACTAAGAAAAAAGAATATTATAAAGTCATTTTACTAAGAGAAAAGGTGACCCATGGTATTGACCATGGTATTTCGATAGGCCATCTGTTGAGCCTCTGTTTTGTCTCGACCTTTTATGCTTTTTGTTAAACGACTTGTGTTTGCACCAAGTGTTTATAGCCATTACCATTCTTTTTATGCTAATATATAGTCACCCAGAGGTAATAAGCTGTGAATTCTTGAATTCTTCTTTATGTAATAATCTGAAGGTATTTTCATGTCAAAGCACCACTAATATCAAGTTTCTTGGATGGCAAATGTATAGATCCAGTTCCACTAGTCCACTTCCTGTTCCACCAGCCCAGTTCTTGCACCAACAGTGGAATCCACGATTTTCATACTTCGGACTATCATGAAAGAAAATGGCCATCTGGGTTTTGGAGGGCAGGCGATCAATATGCTGATGTGTTCCTTCAATGGATTCCAGGCCTTCCAAACAACGCATGGAGTTAGAGTCAAACATTCGGTCAAACTGCATTCAACAGTGTTCCGGCAATATCTACAATACTGGTTTTTCGCCTTTCTAGGGGAACTGCAGATCGTTTTGTAGCTATCCAGTTATCGTATCTCTTATTTTTAGTTGAAACGATTTTGAACTCTAATTTGTGTATTGGACCACCATAAAATTCGGATTGCTGGTGTGCCAACATGGTTATAAAACGTGAAGCCATGCTCTGTATGAGGGACACATGCATGGAGGGGGCACATCTGAATCGATAGCACAGGGAGACACCAGGACTTAGATGTATTGCGTTTGATAGAGGCAGGGTATTTTTATAATGTAGAAGATTAAGTTTTATTGTGCACTCAGTGGAATGACTGAGGGGACCACTAGAGTCCAGATATGTAATATCGATTTTAGAATTAATACAATCCGGCATTAGTTTTATATATTAATCCTTCCACTCAGATTCAATTCTTGTTCCAGATTTCCTCGCATGGTTTAATGTCGGTTAGTTTTCTTAGTTTATGATTCCTTGGCTTAGATTGGTATAGTTTGATTTGATATAGTGTGTGTTGGCATAGATTACCATTTGATTATGTGACAGTTTGTTTTGCGTAGTATGACAGCATGCTTCTGGTCTAGACTGCAATTCAAGCATATTATTAAATTCTTTCCATCATTTTGAATGTTATTTAAATTTGACTAATGATGAGAATACAAACCGGTTACTGGTTTGTATTCTGGCATTACCTATGCTACGCCTCTGAGTATTACGACCCCGGGTTGACAAATTAAATGTCGATATAAACGTTGGTGTCATCTTAGTTGTAGGGCAGCTCGAGGGCGGAAGTGACAGTAAGACGTGAGTGAAGAGCCACACATCTGCTGTAGCTTGGGTTGTTCCAAAGTCGAGTTGTTCATATAAAACCTAACATTTATACCACCCAACCCCATCATAATAAAAAGAGAAGCAGGAGCTCATATGTGGACATGATTGAATGATTTCATGAATTAATTTTGTGGCTCTCTGAGCATTGTGTGAGGATTTGTGACCCTGGGTGTGGATCATCTTCGAGGGTGAGATTGTTCTCGCTATGGATGTAACTATTCTCTAGTTTTGGTGTTGCAAGGAACACCTTAGCTAGTCATTTGTAGGGATCAACCAGTTTGTCATTGGCACTTAGCAAGGAAGATCGAGATTTTGGAAATTTTGTTAAAAGTATGAAGATGGTCTTTGGATGTCTCGGTCCTAGCTGAACTATGATTTTCTGATATTTGTGGCTTGCGGGTTGTTGCATATATATGGGGAGGCTTCTAGTTCCCCAACAACCATTTAATCTTTGAAAAAAAAGAGTATGAAGCAACACACTATCACAGATAGGGGAGTCTAGCTAGAGAGGGTTGTATGAAGGCTACAAATTACTCCAACTTATCTATTTGCCAAGTTTCCTTTCAAATAATTATGATGTAATTTCCCTCTCAATATTCAATAAATAAAGTAGTTGTGTTTTGTAGTTAAATTGTCCACAAAATATGTGTTAATTAATTCAATAAATTTATTTGTTTCTCTGTAGAAATTCTAGAGTGTATTTTTTGAATAAATATCACCATAAAACTTGGAAAATTCTAATTAAATAAATAAAGGGATGTTACAATGGTATCACAACTAGTTTTGCTGCCATAAGGGTTTTAATTAAGAAATGTTGTAACGACATCATGACAAAATTGTTTGTTGAAGACGAATGAAAGGGTAAAAACCATCGACCGAATTTTTACTGGCTTCTACCAGACTTGTAAAGTTGTAGAGCAATTCTCATTAAATTTATAGGGATCGAATTCACTGTGTAGATCGAGCCCTAATTCCTAGAGGCTGAAATATTTTCTAAAATTGAGTTTGTCTTGGCTAAGGTTCGACTTTCGTTCATGGAGGTTGAGTTTTGTACTAAGGAGGTTGTAGTTAATTCGTGGCAGCCATAATTCAGTCGTGGATACAGTGCTATTAGGGAGTACAACTTCCTCTGTTTGAAGACAAAATTAATGTTGTGGAATCGAGGCCTGTTGACCTCTACTGGTCAACTACCCATGCAGTACACCCCCCTTTTCTTTGCAAAAAGGGGCAACACCTGATCAGCGTGTCCATGCCATCCAGCAGTCATCAGCAGCTTGATCAATCTAATTGTAAACCCAGTCTGCATGTATTAATTGTAAATAATCTTAGCATATATGAGTCGTGTATGTGAATTGCCTAGGTGGACCTAACTTTCTAGTGGTAATCTACGTCTCGAAAGGTTTTTCGTCTCACCGATCCATGGATCGGCAGAGTTTTCCTTCAAACCTGACCCCAAAGCCGGGATGGATTTTGTCATTGGAATTTTAGGAGAATCCTAGTGTGTTGATCTGCTAGATTATAGTTGTGTCGCAGAACTGGGTGATTTGTGAGGGTCTGTATTAAATGGGTTTATCCCCTTGAGATGTAAATTGTAAAAGTCATGATGTAATGTGTCTTGAGGGTTGAAAAATGTTTTAAATCCCCTCGTGAGTCCTAAGTCCTAGGTCCTAGGTGATGTTTCCGAAGGCTTAGTTCGATGATCCATTTTAAAATGAATTAAAAAATTGAAAAATGAATAAAAAAAATAAAAAAAATTAAAAAATAAAGCAAAAACCCTAACTAATAAAATAATAATATTTTAAGTGAATAAATCGACGGATGAGATCAAGAGATGTCTTGATTCTCATCAACGGTCGAGATCATTTTTACATGGATCACTCGAACTAGCCGTTGGAGGCATTTCCTTTAAGTAGGGTGCTAGGGGTCATTTTGAGAGACGGAAGATCTGTGAGTCTGGTACTGAGGAAGCTCTCTTGAAAATCTGTTGATGGTTAATAAAAGAAGACTTTGGGGTCCATATCTTGCTGGTGTTACTCTCTTGAAATGCTGTGAGATTGTTTAATTTTCTGCATATTTTCTTTTCAGCCATTAATAATATCTTTTTGTAGAGTATTGTGGGCACAGGTATCTTGTCCACTTGCTAGGGTTTGAGTGTTGTTAGGGTTTCTGAAGTAATGGCAGGTATCTCCATTACTGTTTGAGATCTAGCAGCATTTTTGCCCTCTTTATTGACGGTTGTTTTGAGCTGTGCAGAAAGCATTTTCTGAAGGAATTTTGTGGGCGTTCGGGGAAGTTCTCGGCTAAACCAGCCAACTCCCGCAAGCATTTTTTGCTGAGCCCAGTTGGATTTGATCCTGGGTCTATCATTCGGTTTATTTTTCAAATTTGCTTGAGAGATTTTCTGAAGTTCTTCACAGTGAAAACCTTAAATTTTTATTTTTAAAATGTTTTTTGTGCTTATTGATGAATCTGGCTGTCAAGGGGCCAAATCTGTAAATTAAATTAGCTGTTCTAGGGTTTCAAATTTCTTTTCTTGGATTTAGGGTTTCAATTTTTGCTCTATACACAGATTTAAAGTTATGGTTTTGTTTTCTTGTGTTTGCAGCTACAAGGTTTTCAGTGAAGGCTTAACAAAATCATGCATACTTCAGTCATCTTAACTCCCTGCTCCTTACTGCATTGAGCACTATCAAGTGAAAATTTAAACTTGTGTTATCCCGTGAGCATCAAGTGGAGAAATCTGATCAGTTTACGCCTCAGTTTTACTGCTGCCTTTCCAGTTCCATCGCCCTTCTGCATGTTGTTTCTCTTGTTCACCCCATCATGCTGCATACTTACTACAACCAAAATTTTCATACCCACAGCAAAACCCAATGTTGTAAAAAACGCTTACGCTCTGTACAAGCCACCCTGCACACTCATTTTCACCTGTCTATATCCATCGATTTTCAACTTTCACACAGTTTCATTGTTTCATATCTCTGTCCGTCGTCAAAAGGAAAAGTTTGCTCTCAGCGCCACGCACCTGCAAACGCATAAGGTGATCAATCGATACGGGCCAAACAGCTGTGGTTGCATTTTCGCAGAAAATACGCCAGCAAACTGAATGTAGTTGAGAGCCCAGATCTGACTGTTCCATTTACAAGCGTTCAGCAAAAGCGTGGTCTCAAAATCGATTTCAAATCTTTTCTGTCCGCCCGCAGCAAGAACGCATTCCCCTCATTACGCAGATGTTTCAAATCGACGCTCAGTTCAGTCACAATTGAATTTCATGCAGGCATCAGGAACGTTGACTGAAAATCCTTCACAGTTAAACGCCTTCCTTCGTCAAGCACCAGGTATTGACTGTAAACGCGTGCCAGGTAATTCGTCTTGGTCTTGGGCATGGATTAAACTGTATGGTAATGCGTTTTGTTTCCTTAGGTCAATATTAAAATTTAGATGCGATTTTCAGTTTATGGCTAGGGTTTCCCTGTAAAAATTCGAGGCCGGGTCGCCTTCCTCCCGTGGCTGAGTATCATCGTTCAAACGTTTTCTCTTGGGTTTTACGATTATGTATATGTGTGCGTAGTTTTGGATTACGTTTAGTTCAGGTTTCCTTTGATTTAAAGTTTTTTTTTATATAGTTCTATTTTATATTTAAAATAGATTTCAATTAGTTTTTAGACTTAATTTTTTAGATTTTAATTTTTCATATTAAATCGTTTTGTTTGATTTTAGATTTTAATATGAAAAATAAAAAATAAAAAATAAAAAATAAAAAAAAAAAAAGATTTTAGGCTTAGTTTTATTTTTTAGTTTTAGATTTCATTTTTTTTAACTTTTGTTTTATAAAAAAAAAAAAAAATTCGAAAAAAAGTATAAAAAAAAAAAAAAAAAAAAAATATTTGGAAAATTTTCTTCTTCAGATCCAGTTATTTTCGGGAATTATCATCTTTCATGCTGAGATCTAAAATTTTCAAGTCAAGATGCGAATATGATGTCTGGTTAATGATTTACGATTCTCTTGGTGGTTTTAAGCATTTATCTTCTCAAAATTCTCAGTTGCTGGATATCGTTTTGGTTATGTGATTTAGCTGATACCTTTTGATGACAAATGATTGTTGTTCACAGTTTATTTTTCTATATCATCTAACAAGTAATCATTTTAACAACAATCTCTTAAGGCACTGGTCTGCTAAATTAATTAAATCTTTTTAGTGCTTATCTTAATCGTATCTCGTGTCTCCCAACCAACTGGTCGACAGTTGGCCTCATCATCTCACAGGGACTACCCCCCTTAGCTGCGGGATACAGGCTTAAACGGAGGGATCGGGGATCAAGGTGACAGCCCCCGGTCTGAGCGTTGTCGTGTCAATCTGCGCGACAACATTTTTTGGCGCCGTTGCCGGGGATAGAGTTTTTCTGTTCCTGGAGGTTTCATCGACATTCACCTTCTCATCTTTCTCATCTCTCATTTTGAGCTGGCAAATTCAACCTTTTGGGTTATCATTTGGATCTTTTATTGCCTTATTTTTCGCCATATCAATAGCATCTCTTCGGTTTGTTTCTTGTTTGGGTGGCGACTCCACTTTCTCATTCTTCCCAGACAAGGAGCTTTCCTCATATCTTCTTGTGGTTACTTTTTGGATCCTAGAATCAGATTCATTGTTCAAGTGGCGACTCCACTTATTTCATCTCTTAATTTTCTTGAGCAGAAATCTCTTTCTATCATCCATTTGATCCCTTATTGTTCATCATGGATTATTCATTTAAACCATGTCATTTTACTGATAATCTCCATGATCTTCCGAAAGAGGCCATTTCTAAATTATTTAAGTTCTCGGGTGGTGATTCGGTCGCTGTTGGAAAGCATTTAAACATGTTTACTTGTGTAATGATCTTATATTGTAGATTTCTTCAATATAATCATGAAGATTTCAAGATGCGTCTATTTGTCCATTCTTTAGAGGGTGATGCCTTGAATTGGTTTAATAATTTTCCTAATGATTTTTTCACTTCTTTACAAGACATTCTCAATGCTTTTAAAGATAGATATGATAGTCCAAACAGCTTGCCTTCTACCTCTAAAATTGTGCAAAAGAAAGAAAGTAATCTTATAAAAAATCTAGCTGTTGAAGAAAGTTTTCAAGATCAAAATGTGTCATCCACCGGAAATATCGCAGACCAAGTTCATGATAGTGAAAAATCAGGGACAAATAATAGTGAAAGGGAAGAACAAAAAAAAATTATACAAGATCTAATGATGCTGGTAAGAAATATGGAAAGCAATCAAACTAGTCTTATCAATGATGTTAAAACTTTATGCACCCACCTGGAAAAACGTAATAGGGAGTTGGAGGTCACACAAAATCAGCATGCTAAGGAAATTGAGGCCATGAAAACTAAATATGAAACAAAAATTAGAAGCATGCAAAGCAAGATGTCAGTCTTAGAAGAAAATATGGTGACCATGAAAGCTGATCATGATAGGGAAATTGATTCTATGCAAAACAAGTTATTAATTATGGATCATCAGTTGGCTGACATGCAAGCGAATCATAAAGAAGAAATAAATTTCATGCAACATTGCTTGATGGACATAAAGGAAAAGAATGATAAAGTAATAAAACACATGCAAAAACACCATGCCACACAAATCAGTGCTATAAGGGATGAATGCTCTAGTCAGATGGATGCCATTAGAATACAAGTTCAAAAGATTCAACAATGGTCAGATGATAAGAGAAACCAGGAGCCTTCTCATTTGCCGCAACAAGTTCCATCTTATTATGAGGAGGTCATTAGGTGGTTAATTGAAGGTGATCCAGATAAGCTTAAAAACGATAAAAATCAGATGCAAGACACAAAAAGACTCAACATGCATATCTTACATACTTCATCTGATAGTTTCGAAACAGAAAGTTCCAGGTCATCAGTAATTCGACCTGCCACAAAGAAAAAGCGTAAGAGAAAGAAAATAAGAAGAAGATTTGATGCATCAGACGGCCGTGAGCAGCTTGATTTTCGGATAGGAAAGAGTCCTACCATATGCAAAATTGGACATGGCACATCCGACAAGCAGCCGACAGATTTGCCTGAAAGCAGGCAAATGCTCAGTATGCACTATATTGAACACCTCTGATGCCGTAGGGCATCCTTTGTATCGTATTTCTAACCCTACTCCTTGTTTTTTCCGCATTTTTATTTCTGCTTTAGATAGTTAATAAATGAAGAGCTTTTATCTTTCCTGTGCTTAATGTATATGATTATTTTGGATGGACGCTACTTATTTTTGTGTTGTATGGATGCAGATTCTGGATTCTCACATTCCTGCAAGCAGCAACGCATCCCCAAGTAGAGCCAGATGTTGACCTCTACTGGTCAACTACCCATGCAGTACACCCCCCTTTTCTTTGCAAAAATGGGCAGCACCTGATCAGCGTGTCCGTGCCATCCAGCAGTCATCAGCAGCTTGATCAATCTAATTGTAAACCCAGTCTGCATGTATTAATTGTAAATAATCTTAGCAGATATGAGTCGTGTATGTGAATTGCCTAGGTGGACCTAACTTTCTAGTGGTAATCTATGTCCCGGAAGGTTTTTCGTCTCACCGATCCATGGATCGGCAGAGTTTTCCTTCAAACCTGACCCCAAAGTCGGGATGGATTTTGTCATTGGAATTTTAGGAGAATCCTAGTGTGTTGATCTGCTAGATTATAGTTGTGAACCAGAACTGGGTGATTTGTGAGGGTCTGTATTAAATGGGTTTATCCCCTTGAGATGTAAATTGTAAAAGTCATGATGTAATGTGTCTTGAGGGTTGAAAAATGTTTTAAATCCCCTCGTGAGTCCTAAGTCCTAGGTCCTAGGTGATGTTTCCGAAGGCTTAGTTCGATGATCCATTTTAAAATGAATTAAAAAATTAAAAAATGAATAAAAATAATAAAAAAATGAAATAAAAAAAATTAAAAAATAAAGCAAAAACCCTAAATAATAAAATAATAATATTTTAAGTGAATAAATCGACGGATGAGATCAAGAGATGTCTTGATCCTCATCAACGGTCGAGATCATTTTTACATGGATCACTCGAACTAGCCGTTGGAGGCATTTCCTTTAAGTAGGGTGCTAGGGGTCATTTTGAGAGACGAAAGATCTGTGAGTCTGGTACTGAGGAAGCTCTCTTGTAAATCTGTTGATGGTTAATAAAAGAAGACTTTGGGGTCCATATCTTGCTGGTGTTACTCTCTTGAAATGCTGTGAGATTGTTTAATTTTCTGCATATTTTCTTTTCAGCCATTAATAATAGCTTTTTGTAGAGTATTGTGGGCACAGGTATCTTGTCCACTTGCTAGGGTTTGAGTGCTGTTAGGGTTTCTGAAGTAATGGCAGGTATCTCCATTACTGTTTGAGATCTAGCAGCATTTTTGCCCTCTTTATTGACGGTTGTTTTGAGCTGTGCAAAAAGCATTTTCTGAAGGAATTTTGTGGGCATTCGGGGAAGTTCTCGGCTGAACCAGCCAACTCCCGCAAGCATTTTTTGCTGAGCCCAGTTGGATTTGATCCCGGGTCTATCATTCGGTTTATTTTTCAAATTTTCTTGAGAGATTTTCTAAAGTTCTTCACAGTGAAAACCTTAAATTTTTATTTTTAAAATGTTTTCTGTGCTTATTGATGAATCTGGCTGTCAAGGGGCCAAATCTGTAAATTAAATTAGCTGTTCTAGGGTTTCAAATTTCTTTTTTTGGATTTAGGGTTTCAATTTTTGCTCTATACACAGATTTAAAGTTATGGTTTTGTTTTCTTGTGTTTGCAGCTACAAGGTTTTCAGTGAAGGCTTAACAAAATCATGCATACTTCAGTCATCTTCACTCCCTGCTCCTTACTGCATTGAGCACTATCAAGTGAAAATTTAAACTTGTGTTATCCCGTGAGCATCAAGTGGAGAAATCTGATAGGTTTACGCCTCAGTTTTACTGTTGCCTTTCCAGTTCCATCGCCCTTCTGCATGTTGTTTCTCTTGTTCACCCCATCACGCTGCATACTTACTACAACCAAAATTTTCATACCCACAGCAAAACCCAATGTTGCAAAAAACGCTTACGCTCTGTACAAGCCACCCTGCACACTCATTTTCACCTGTCTATATCCATCGATTTTCAACTTTCACACAGTTTCATTGTTTCATATCTCTGTCCGCCGTCAAAAGGAAAAGTTTGCTCTCAGCGCCACGCACCTGCAAAGGCATAAGGTGATCAATCGATACGGGCCAAACAGCTGTGGTTGCATTTTCGCAGAAAATACGCCAGCAAATTAAATGTAGTTAGGCCCTGATCTGACCGTTCCATTTACAAGCGTTCAGCAAAAGCGTGGTCTCAAAATCGATTTCAAATCTTTTCTGTCCGCCCGCAGCAAGAATGCATTCCCCTCATTACGCAGATGTTTCAAATCGACGCTCAGTTCAGTCACAATTGAATTTCACGCAGGCATCAGGAACGTTGACTGAAAATCCTTCACGGTTAAACGCCTTCCTTCGTCAAGCACCAGGTATTGACTGTAAACGCGTGCCAGGTAATTCGTCTTGGTCTTGGACATGGATTAAACTGTATGGTAATGTGTTTTGTTTCCTTAGGTCAATATTAAAGTTTAGATGCGATTTTCAGTTTATGGCTAGGGTTTCCCTGTAAAAATTCGAGGCCGGGTCGCCTTCCTCCCGTGGCTGAGTATCATCGTTCAAACGTTTTCTCTTGGGTTTTACGATTATGTATATGTGTGCGTAGTTTTGGATTACGTTTAGTTCAGGTTTCCTTTGATTTAAAGTTTTTTTTTTATATAGTTCTATTTTATATTTAAAATAAATTTCAATTAGTTTTTAGACTTAATTTTTTAGATTTTAATTTTTCATATTAAATCGTTTTGTTTGATTTTAGATTTTAATATGAAAAATAAAAAATAAAAGGATTTAATAAAAAATAAAAAAATTAGGCTTAGTTTTATTTTTTAGTTTTAGATTAATTTTTAGATTTCATTTTTTTAACTTTTGTTTTATAAAAAAAAAAAAAAAATCAAAAAAAAAGTATAAAAAAAAAAAAAATTTGGAAAATTTTCTTCTTGAGATCCAGTTATTTTCGGGAATTATCATCTTTCATGCTGAGATCTAAAATTTTCAAGTCGAGATGCGAATATGATGTCTGGTTAATGATTTACGATTCTCTTGGTGGTTTTAAGCATTTATCTTCTCAAAATTCTCAGTTGTTGGATATCGTTTTGGTTATGTGATTTAGCTGATACCTTTTGATGACAAATGATTGTTGTTCACAGTTTATTTTTCTATATCATCTAACAAGTAATCATTTTAACAACAATCTCTTAAGGCACTGGTCTGCTAAATTAATTAAATCTTTTTAGTGCTTATCTTAATCGTATCTCGTGTCTCCCAACCAACTGGTCGACAGTTGGCCTCATCATCTCACAGGGACTACCCCCCTTAGCCGCGGGAGACAGGCTTAAACGGAGGGATCGGGGATCAAGGTGACAGCCCCCGGTCTGAGCGTTGTCGTGTCAATCCGCACGAAAACATTTTTTGGCGCCGTTGCCGGGGATAGAGTTTTTCTGTTCCTGGAGGTTTCATCGACATTCACCTTCTCATCTTTCTCATCTCTCATTTTGAGCTGGCAAATTCAACCTTTTGGGTTATCATTTGGATCTTTTATTGCCTTATTTTTCGCCATATCAATAGCATCTCTTCGGTTTGTTTCTTGTTTGGGTGGCGACTCCACTTTCTCATTCTTCCCAGACAAGGAGCTTTCCTCATATCTTCTTGTGGTTACTTTTTGGATCCTAGAATCAGATTCATTGTTCAAGTGGCGACTCCACTTCTTTCATCTCTTAATTTTCTTGAGCAGAAATCTCTTTCTATCATCCATTTGATCCCTTATTGTTCATCATGGATTATTCATTTAAACCATGTCATTTTACTGATAATCTCCATGATCTTCCGAAAGAGGCCATTTCTAAATTATTTAAGTTCTCGGGTGGTGATTCGGTCGCTGTTGGAAAGCATTTAAACATGTTTACTTGTGTAATGATCTTATATTGTAGATTTCCTCAATATAATCATGAAGATTTCAAGATGCGTCTATTTGTCCATTCTTTAGAGGGTGATGCCTTGAATTGGTTTAATAATTTTCCTAATGATTTTTTCACTTCTTTGCAAGACATTCTCAATGCTTTTAAAGATAGATATGATAGTCCAAACAGCTTGCCTTCTACCTCTAAAATTGTGCAAAAGAAAGAAAGTAATATTATAAAAAATCCAGCTGTTGAAGAAAGTTTTCAAGATCAGAATGTGTCATCCACCGGAAATATCGCAGACCAAGTTCATGATAGTGAAAAATCAAGGACAAATAATAGTGAAAGGGAAGAACAAAAACAAATTATACAAGATCTAATGATGCTGGTAAGAAATATGGAAAGCAATCAAACTAGTCTTATCAATGATGTTAAAACTTTATGCACCCACCTGGAAAAACGTAATAGGGAGTTGGAGGTCACACAAAATCAGCATGCTAAGGAAATTGAGGCCATGAAAATTAAATATGAAACAAAAATTAGAAGCATGCAAAGAAAGATGTCAGTCTTAGAGGAAAATATGGTGACCATGAACGCTGATCATGATAGGGAAATTGACTCTATGCAAAACAAGTTATTAACTATGGATAAGGAAATGACTATCATGACGTTCAATCATAACAATCAGTTGGCTGACATGCAAGCGAATCATAAAGAAGAAATAAATTTCATGCAACATTGCTTGATGGACATAAAGGAAAAGAATGATAAAGTAATAAAACACATGCAAAAACACCATGCCATACAAATCAGTGCTATAAGGGATGAATGCTCTAGTCAGATGGATGCCATTAGAATACAAGTTCAAAAGATTCAACAATGGTCAGATGATAAGAGAAACCAGGAGCCTTCTCATTTGCCGCAACAAGTTCCATCTTATTATGAGGAGGTCATTAGGTGGTTAATTGAAGGTGATCCAGATAAGCTTAAAAACGATAAAAATCAGATGCAAGACACAAAAAGACTCAGCATGCATATCTTACATACTTCATCTGATAGTTTCGAAACAGAAAGTTCCAGGTCATCAGTAATTCGACCTGCCACAAAGAAAAAGCGTAAGAGAAAGAAAATAAGAAGAAGATTTGATGCATCAGACGGCCGTGAGCAGCTTGATTTTCGGATAGGAAAGAGTCCTACCATAAGCAAAATTGGACATGGCACATCCGAAAAGCAGCCAACAGATTTGCCTGAAAGCAGGAAAATGCTCAGTATGCACTATATTGAACACCTCTGATGCCGTAGGGCATCCTTTGTATCGTATTTCTAACCCTACTCCTTGTTTTTTCCGCATTTTTATTTCTGCTTTAGATAGTTAATAAATGAAGAGCTTTTATCTTTCCTATGCTTAATGTATATGATTATTTTGGTTGGACGCTACTTATTTTTGTGTTGTATGGATGCAGATTCTGGATTCTCACATTCTTGCAAGCAGCAACGCGTCCCTAAGTAGAGCCAGATGTTGACCTCTACTGGTCAACTACCCATGTAGTACACCCCCCTTTTCTTTGCAAAAAGGGGCAGCACCTGATCAGCGTGTCCATGCCATCTAGCAGTCATCAGCAGCTTGATCAATCTAATTGTAAACCCAGTCTGCATGTATTAATTGTAAATAATCTTAGCAGATATGAGTCGTGTATGTGAATTGCCTAGGTGGACCTAACTTTCTAGTGGTAATCTACGTCCCGGAAGGTTTTTCGTCTCACCGATCCATGGATCGGCAGAGTTTTCCTTCAAACCTGACCCCAAAGCCGGGATGGATTTTGTCATTGGAATTTTAGGAGAATCCTAGTGTGTTGATCTGCTAGATTATAGTTGTGTCGCAGAACTGGGTGATTTGTGAGGGTCTGTATTAAATGGGTTTATCCCCTTGAGATGTAAATTGTAAAAGTCATGATGTAATGTGTCTTGAGGGTTGAAAAATGTTTTAAATCCCCTCGTGAGTCCTAAGTCCTAGGTCCTAGGTGATGTTTCCGAAGGCTTAGTTCGATGATCCATTTTAAAATGAATTAAAAAATTAAAAAATGAATAAAAATAATAAAAAAATGAAATAAAAAAAAATAATAAAAAAAAATTAAAAAATAAAGCAAAAACCCTAAATAATAAAATAATAATATTTTAAGTGAATAAATCGACGGATGAGATCAAGAGATGTCTTGATCCTCATCAACGGTCGAGATCATTTTTACATGGATCACTCGAACTAGCCGTTGGAGGCATTTCCTTTAAGTAGGGTGCTAGGGGTCATTTTGAGAGACGGAAGATCTGTGAGTCTGGTACTGAGGAAGCTCTCTTGTAAATCTGTTGATGGTTAATAAAAGAAGACTTTGGGGTCCATATCTTGCTGGTGTTACTCTCTTGAAATGCTGTGAGATTGTTTAATTTTCTGCATATTTTCTTTTCAGCCATTAATAATAGCTTTTTGTAGAGTATTGTGGGCACAGGTATCTTGTCCACTTGCTAGGGTTTGAGTGCTGTTAGGGTTTCTGAAGTAATGGCAGGTATCTCCATTACTGTTTGAGATCTAGCAGCATTTTTGCCCTCTTTATTGACAGTTGTTTTGAGCTGTGCAGAAAGCATTTTCTGAAGGAATTTTGTGGGCGTTCGGGGAAGTTCTCGGCTGAACCAGCCAACTCCCGCAAGCATTTTTTGCTGAGCCCAGTTGGATTTGATCCTGGGTCTATCATTCGGTTTATTTTTCAAATTTGCTTGAGAGATTTTCTGAAGTTCTTCACAGTGAAAACCTTAAATTTTTATTTTTAAAATGTTTTCTGTGCTTATTGATGAATCTGGCTGTCAAGGGGCCAAATCTGTAAATTAAATTAGCTGTTCTAGGGTTTCAAATTTCTTTTTTTGGATTTAGGGTTTCAATTTTTGCTCTATACACAGATTTAAAGTTATGGTTTTGTTTTCTTGTGTTTGCAGCTACAAGGTTTTCAGTGAAGGCTTAACAAAATCATGCATACTTCAGTCATCTTCACTCCCTGCTCCTTACTGCATTGAGCACTATCAAGTGAAAATTTAAACTTGTGTTATCCCGTGAGCATCAAGTGGAGAAATCTGATCAGTTTACGCCTCAGTTTTACTGCTGCCTTTCCAGTTCCATCGCCCTTCTGCATGTTGTTTCTCTTGTTCACCCCATCACGCTGCATACTTACTACAACCAAAATTTTCATACCCACAACAAAACCCAATGTTGTAAAAAACGCTTACGCTCTGTACAAGCCACCCTGCACACGCATTTTCACCTGTCTATATCCATCGATTTTCAACTTTCACACAGTTTCATTGTTTCATATCTCTGTCCGCCGTCAAAAGGAAAAGTTTGCTCTCAGCGCCACGCACCTGCAAACGCATAAGGTGATCAATCGATACGGGCCAAACAGTTGTGGTTGCATTTTCGCAGAAAATACGCCAGCAAATTGAATGTAGTTAGGCCCTGATCTGACCGTTCCATCAAGCGTTCAGCAAAAGCGTGGTCTCAAAATCGATTTCAAATCTTTTCTATCCGCCCGCAGCAAGAACGCATTCCCCTCATTACGCAGATGTTTCAAATCGACGCTCAGTTCAGTTACAATTGAATTTCACGCAGGCATCAGGAACGTTGACTGAAAATCCTTCACGGTTAAACGCCTTCCTTCGTCAAGCACCAGGTATTGACTGTAAACGCGTGCCAGGTAATTCGTCTTGGTCTTGGGCATGGATTAAACTGTATGGTAATGCGTTTTGTTTCCTTAGGTCAGTATTAAAATTTAGATGCGATTTTTAGTTTATGGCTAGGGTTTCCCTGTAAAAATTCGAGGCCGGGTCGCCTTCCTCCCGTGGTTGAGTATCATCGTTCAAACGTTTTCTCTTGGGTTTTACGATTATGTATATGTGTGCGTAGTTTTGGATTACGTTTAGTTCAAGTTTCCTTTGATTTAAAGTTTTTTTTTTATATAGTTCTATTTTATATTTAAAATAGATTTCAATTAGTTTTTAGACTTAATTTTTTAGATTTTAATTTTTCATATTAAATCGTTTTGTTTGATTTTAGATTTTAATATGAAAAATAAAAAATAAAAAAAAGGATTTAATAAAAAATAAAAAATAAAAAATAAAAAATAAAATTTTAGGCTTAGTTTTATTTTTTAGTTTTAGATTAATTTTTAGATTTCATTTTTTTAACTTTTGTTTTATAAAAAAAATTTGGGAAAATTTTCTTCGTCAGATCCAGTTATTTTCGGGAATTATCATCTTTCATGCTGAGATCTAAAATTTTCAAGTCGAGATGCGAATATGATGTCTGGTTAATGATTTACGATTCTCTTGGTGGTTTTAAGCATTTATCTTCTCAAAATTCTCAGTTACTGGATATCGTTTTGGTTATGTCATTTAGCTGATACCTTTTGATGACAAATGATTGTTGTTCACAGTTTATTTTTCTATATCATCTAACAAGTAATCATTTTAACAACAATCTCTTAAGGCACTGGTCTGCTAAATTAATTAAATCTTTTTGGTGCTTATCTTAATCGTATCTCTCGTCTCCCAACCAACTGGTCGACAGTTGGCCTCATCATCTCACAGGGACTACCCCCCTTAGCCGCGGGAGACAGGCTTAAATGGAGGGATCGGGGATCAAGGTGACAGTCCCCGGTCTGAGCGTTGTCGCGTCAATCCGCGCGACAACAAGGCCCAAAGTTGCGGTCGATTTACCCTAGCCATACATTGAAGACAGGGTCGAGTTCAGAAACCCTCGCAGGGGACAAAAAAACATAAACTCTAGCCAAGGTTTCATGGTCGAAGAGAATCATTCTATACCTGGGTAGAAGATCGATTCATTAGGTCTAGGATCAAAGCCATAGAAGAAGCTGGAAAATTAATCGAAGCGCCGAGATTTTATTTACTGTGATGAGCGATAGAGAGGTTGAAATTTATGTTTGTTGTGTAGGTCAAGAGTTCCCTTGGGGCCTAGTACTTATTGTCATAGCCGAGATCTGTGGGATCATGTGGACAATTGATCACAAGCTGAAGTTGATCTCTGTAACAACGCATAATCAGTTCCCAATCGTGTTTGTGTCAACAAATTTTTAGGGTTGTGGAGTGTGACTCTGCTAACCAGTGAAGATGGGGAACACCATGCAAAGAAATTGTTTGATTTTGTTAACAAGAGACTAATATATGACCGTACTGCTTCTATATGAGCAAGCACTTTGCAAAGAACAATATTGACAATGTGCCATATCGGTGGAATCCCAAAGATACAAGATAAATGCGAGAATTTGTGATGGAATGACTTACGAGGAAATAAAGAAAAACAAGCCTCAAGAATAAGAGTAGGTGTTGTAGATCGAAAAGTTGATAAACTAAGGTACCATTACCCTCATGATGAATCCTACCTTGATGTCATCTAGAGATTAGAACCTGCATTATTGAGTTGGAACGACAATGTGCTCCTATTGTAGTAATTGCTCATCATGTTGTTCTACGAGCTTTATATGCATATTTTGTTAATAAACCTTTGAAAGAAGTTCCACATATTGAGGTGCCATTACATATGATAATTGAGATCCAAATGGGTGTGAATAGTGTGCATGAAGGATGATTTATTTGTACTGCATTTTAACAAAATACATTGACAAACTATAACTGAGATTCAAATGCGCATAAGTGGTGTCCATGAAAATTTGTATAGGCTTATGGATTCATAATTGTAGGTAGGATGATTTATTTATCCTGTGTTTTTAACAAAATACCCCTATATAGTGGTAAACCTTTGAAAGAAGTTTCACATATTGAGGTGCCATTACATATGATAATTGAGATCCAAATGGGTGTGAATAGTGTGCATGAAAAGTTGTGCATGAAGGATGATTTATTTGTACTGCATTTTAACAAAATACATTGACAAACTATAATTGAGATTCAAATGCGCATAAGTGGTGTCCATGAAAATTTGTATAGGCTTATGGATTCATAATTGTAGGTAGGATGATTTATTTATCCTGTGTTTTTAACAAAATACCCCTATAGTGGTAGAGCGCAGAACTAAGCAGCGTTTCGAGTTAAGGGATCGAGTATGAATTCCAGAGTGCACAACAATCTCATTTATTGAAGCCCTAATTCCATGCAAGAGGAATAATTGGCTGGCTAACAAGAAGTCATATGTTGAACCTACACTAGATGCATTGTTAATGAAGGTATTGATGGTGTTGGACCCGCCAACATTAAGGGGATCTTCCCGATAAGAAGTCCCAACTAGACCTCAGATAGTTTGGAGTAGGAGTCCTAGTAGTGGGTGATAATGTAGTGCCTTGACCGTGGTTGCATGCAGAGATAAGTATGATGACTTTGGGTGGAAGCAAGTGTGTGACCTTACGACGAGTCAAGTGCGATGCATGGGGGTTCTAACACACGGAGGGGAAAAGGAAGTGTGCCCCTTAGAAGCCTGTAATAGTACATAGCCTATAAGGAACACACGAGCGGAATGACATCACAAGCTAAAATGCAGAATAGTCCACAAATTAAAGTGATGGGTTAATCCAACAACACGCATTCAACAAGATTCATACAATTGCATACAAAGTAGTTCATAAGCAAATGCGTAAGTTAAACAACATACAATGCTAAAGCAACCAGAATAGTTCAACTACAATAACAACATATGCATGAAAGCGTGTTGGCTCTGTTATTTTTATTATAAGTGAAGGTTCCATCCATACATACACAATTGACAGCCACTAGCCCCAGTAGTGGAACATTATAGTCAAGAACATCTGCTCCTCCAAAGAAGTGTACTAGCTCTACGTTGCGGAGAAGCCAAGGCTCGTCACAATACTCCCAAGCCTTTTCTAAGCCTAAGCCTAGCCAAAAGCTTGGCTCCCAAAAGCCTCTTCTATGAGTTATGAGGTTCTATATATAACAAAGGGTGGGGTGACCCTCCACATTCCCCTTTGTGACTCTTTGACTACCCTAAGGACTTTTCAACTCCTTTACAAATAACTTATTACATTACATAGTGACTATTCACATTCCACTAATGACACTTGGAATTTCACGTACAACATATTGACAAATAATATTACATTTTCCACATGTACCCATGTGAGACAAAATAGGCTAGAGACAACCTAACAAGACAAAACACTATGACTCCGAAGTTTGGGGAAAGACCAACTCGGCAACCTCCACTTGATGCTTCTCGGTCACGCATTGACGCCAAGCTTAGTACTGTGTAATGATGTTCCCAAACTGCTTGATGTTGTCTTTCTGATAGTGGATCCTTGCCTCCATAGCTTCAAGGTATATGGCCTTGGAATCTGTGTCCAACTCATCCTAAAGCATGTGCAACATGGTGTTTACCATGACAGGACCACCAATGTACTTCTGCATGTTTTGTGCGCTTAGCTCCAAGTCATCCCAGGTGGCCTCTAGCCTTAGCTACTCCATGTACCTATCAATCTCTAGCTAGACTTGGTTATTGTGCTTAGATTCGGTGAGGGAATCGTTTTACAGGATCCTATGCATTCTCACCATGAAATCCAAACTCTTATACAACCGTGCATATGAAGCCTTTATGCAGCTGACAAACGAGGTGTGCCTCTCATAGTTCTGGATCAACATCCGAAACTTTGCTTTTTCTAGCTCTCCCTGTGTCTTCATCATCTTCAGCAAGTGAAGCGGGGGCTCTTTATACCGCATTGTCCACTCTTGTGCATGGGCGATGGCAGCATGTATGTTCCTAAGAGTTTGAACAAACTCTTTGCTTTGTTGTTGTAATGCACACGGACAACTGCTTTATGCACGGTGATGAATCCATCATAGAGCTTCCTCATGGTAGTTTTAAGTGTTGATACTTCAGCGAGTATCGCTTTCCTCATCTCTGTTATTGCAGAAATTGCGCTCTGCTCTTTGTAATGTTCTGCCTCTTACCTGTTTGCCTGCAATTTCTTTGCCTTTTGTTCATTCTCGGCTAACAAGAACTTAACATTTGAGCTCGTGGCTCCTGCATAAGCCAAGGTGGCATCGACAAGGGTAAAGTTGCTTTTTGACATTTTGCACTATCACCCTTTCCGTCATGAATGCAAGTGACACATGATCATCCGGAAAGTGTTTACTTTGTGCCTGTATTATCTTCTTATGCAAATTGTCAAATGATATATTGTACACATCCATAACCAGATCATCATCAAGGAGAACAACCTCTCCTTGCTCGCTCGGCACTGGTTTTGACACTAGAGGTGGTGGAGAATGAAAGGTGACCTCGGGTGCTTTTGGCATGAGGTAAGTGTCTTGATCCTGTAGCTCCTGCCCCAACTCCATGTCCATCACTTCAATCAGTTGCTCAATCTACTGAGAAATTTTCAATCCCGCATCTGTTCACCCTTTTCTTTAGTTGCAGGCTATTATGAATCCTCAACTTGTATGGGCATTGTTTGCTCTGTCATCGTGCCTTTCCTTTCTTCTTCCTCTTGTTTCTGCTTCTCTTCCCTCTCTCTCCTTCTCAGTTCTTGCTCTTCCTTCAACCTCTTCTCCATTTCCTGCAACTTTTTTTCTACTTCCTTCAACTTCTTCTACGTTTCCTGCAACTTTCGTTCTGCTTCCTCCAACCTTTGCTTTTCTCTCTTCCTTTCACTCTGCTCTCTTTAGTCACTTCTCCCTCTTTGCCTCTTCTGCCAAATCTGCTTTCTCCAAGATAGGATCTGCTCTCATCTTGTATCTTTTCTTTATCTCTGGGTTTCTGGAAATCTTCCTCTTGCCCTTGTCTTGCGTTGGCTTGCTACTTATTGTTGCTATTGTTGTTGCTTCCTACTCTGCTGCTGCCTGTAGAGAAACATTCCAAGTTGTGGCTATACTAACCATCTCGTGGAGCTTGGAGTCATTGAATCAGTACCTCCAAGGGTCCTCCTCATGCCAATGAAATGTCCCATGGATCCATGTGTAGTACACCTTCGCATAGTGGTTCTTGGAAATACTGTGGGGATCAGACGGGATTAAAGTCTTTGGTGCCAAACTTGAACTTCACTATTTCCTTAGCTTCGACATCTGCATCCTTCAAGCTCTTAATCTCATACAATCCAATCCGCAAAGGAAGAGTGGGCCATGGTGCCTTCTTCCTCCTATGCAGCCCTGCTGATAACCCTGTGGAGATGTGATATGAGATCTCTTGCATGACCAACTTGTCTGTGGCATACCTTGGTAGAACATGCAGAGGCTTCTCTCCGCCAAACATCCTGATGAAGGTGCCATCAGGTGAGGCATACCAATCTGCAATGTCAAGTATTGCCTCCATCGCCTCTTGGGACATGCAAGGTGGATCCTGCTCGAAGATCAACTTGTACAACTGGATAATGAAATGGTCAATCAACCTCGCCATAGCTGCTCAGTGGTTACAGTTTGAAAGAAACTTGTAATAAATTTTGATGACAGTCTCTTTCGGTTTCCATGTCCAGCTCATGCTAGGAAACTGATGTTGGCCACAGATTGCATCAAGTAAGTATGCGGACATGTAGAATCTCGCTTGCTCATCCTTGGGCGGATTCCGGGCGTTACTCACATGGACTTTCGACTAAAGAGCCAACAAGTCCGACCAGTTAAATGGCCTTCCATCATTCACTAACATGTCCAACAAAACCACCCAACCTTCAGGAAAGGTCTCCGTGCTCTCTTGACTGTATAATCGACATGCAAATATGATCAAGAACTGATAGCCCTTCCTGAGAGACTTATTCTTGTAAACATGATTGGGTGTTGTTCTAAACTTTGACGGCTCTTTCACCTAGCGCTTGACAATATCTCTGGTGTTCACAAAGCCATGGGTGGCATAGACAAGTGTGTCCATGCAGTTCACCGGCTAAGGTAAATGATACATCTGATGATAGTTCTCCACCCTGAAGGTGGCAAGTTCTATCCCACTGGCACTGCTCAATGTCATAGTTTCTGGATCTATGTGTGAGACAATCCAGCGGATGATGTCCGCACATGGGAAGGCAGGGTACCTGCATGAAACCTTGTATAATCCTGATTGTTGGATACTGATATAAACATGTTGATCCTCTAAGTCTTCCTTGAAGTCCTCTGCAAAAGTATCCTTGATTTCCTACCATGTCAACTTCATGCCTTTGTCAATGAACAACTGAGTGTCTGCATAAACTGGCAAGTTCACTGACACATGCTCAATTGCTTCCCCAATACTATTCTCGACAGTATCCTTTGATACATCTCTCCTGGAGGCCATGCTAACTATAATTGCTAGAGAGATGCTCAACAACTGTTGTACCTAGAGACAAAGAGGACACTCATGGCATGCAAATGCTAGCTTAAAACCAAAAGCAACTTCAAGAACAGACCAAGCAACAAACTGAGCTAGTGCTAGGAGGGATTGCGTAATCCTGGTTCACAGAGGTGAATGGCTCCCTGTTGGAACTGCACATTCCGCAGTCCCAATAGTCAGTGGGGAGTCCTTGTTGACTGGAACTGTGCAATGCGTAGTTCAGTCTAGGCACAGGCCACGTGAGACTGCGCATTGCACAGTATTAGTGGCTAAGGCTTGGGGTTGGCTCCTGGAACTACGCAATGTGCAGTTGGAGCCAGGACTAGGCAACCTTTGTGCAATTCCAGAAGCCAAGGTCGAGGTCTTGAGCTCCACAAATGCACAATGCATGCTAGGAAAATGAGATCCGGGCCAAGGAAGCCCAGATCTATCCAAGGGGAGTGTGAAATCGAACAGATCTAAAGGATGGTGCGATGTTGAGTGCAAATATGACTGAGTGATGATGCATGTAAGTGAAACAAGTGCAAGAATCAATCAAACTGAAGGAAAATGAAGCATGTGGAAAGAGTCGCCGCAAAAATGACTGTTAGTGCAAAAATTGGGTAATGCATGCGACACTTGGGAAAGGCAATGAAAAAATTAAAACAACACTTCTACAAGCTAAAACAAGTTAAAACGACAGCAGTCGTTCAAAAAAACGAGTGAAACAACACTCTCCAAGCTAAACAAACAAAAATGACAGAAAAGCTAGCAAAAGACTAGACAAGCAAGAGTTACCCGGAAAAGAAACGAAGATCACACCGAAGGTTCCTTGATCTCCTTGGGAATGCTAGAGCTCCAAGATCGAATGTGAAAATGAGCTATGGCGGTGTAGATTAAATAGATTTGGTTGATTTAGGGTGTATGACACGAAGGCCAAAAATCAAGGAAAAAGCAACACTTGGCGGCAGTTTCCAAAATAACTCAAGTGCCTCCTCGGGGATGCTAAAAATAGATCCCTATTTTCTAGGGATGCTTTTTTGCTTTTTTGGGAAAATCTACCATGCATTTCCTGGAGAGATTGCACAATTCTGGGAAGGACTGGGCAACCCACTGGCTCATGCATTGAGCAACTTCTGAGCAAGAAGCTTCTGCGCAATTTCTGGGTTGAGTGGCTCTGGGATGCCTCTCATGCTCTACGCAGTTTCCCAACTGAAGGTTGGCTGTCAACTGGCTCTGCGCAATTTTGGAGTTGAAGGCTCACTGTCAGCTTGGACTGCGCAATTCCCGAGAGCAAGGTTGGTTTCCCTCAAGGATTGTGTAGTTCACTAAGGCAAGCCTAGAACCGAGTGAAAGCCAAGTCAAGAGATCGGCTTGTGGGTTAGACAGTAAGACAAGTAATAAAACACAAGCCATTATGCAAAGGATGAAGCTCAATCGAAGCATAAGTACCCAGGTCAATGCGAGATGAGCTATTGAGATTTAGGAGGGAGGCTTCAAAACAAAGCATAGGAAAAATTGTGGAGGGTGGTTGTAGCCACTACAACATTGGAGACACACTGGTAGAACTCCAGCTCTCTGTATGGACCTTGTCTTGTGTAAAGTGAGTCTAACTCTCCCAGAAGTATTGTTCGATTCTTCGATTGTCATGGCTTCTTCACTAGCTTGAGTTAGAGATGTAGTCCCAACCATTCTCTCTATTGGCAACACACATACCAAGCCAAGTCAAATTGAATTGTTTCGATTGAGAATGAGGGGTATATTGATGCACAAGTATTATAGACTGTTATAGTTTTAGTTTCATCTCTGGTGTTTCTCCGCTTCCAGCAAGCCTGGTTAGTATCCCGGTGGAGTCACTTCAGGAACACAAGTATTACTCTACTACCAGCGAACTTGTACAGTACCTCGGCAAAGTTACTTGATTCACCTCTCTACGCAGGAAGCCTTTCTCTTCTTTCACCTTTATTTCATTTTTTCATTTCATTTTTCAAAGAACTATGCATAGGCACTTATTTATTTCATGAGGCAGAAGAGGGATCCCGACTTATTGAGAGCAGAAGAGGTTGTCCCTTCAGAGAAGGATGTTTATATATACCTTTGACATACTTGTTAAGGTTTTCCCCCTCTCCTTACTCTACTTGACTGAGTTGACAAGGGTTAACCGAATATAGAAAACCAATTAGAGTAGGTGGTACTAGTTAAGAGTGCAAGCATCGTGATTTCACCATGATTCTCTCTGAAAGGAACGTATTTTCCATCAGGGTATCATTGACTAGAAGAAATGCAAGATTCTCATAAAGAGAGGGAATATACAGATAACCAAGTGTTGATAGTTGTACAAGTCCTCTTGGGTTTCACCCTGCTTGTCTAAGAATCCAAACATGGTTTCATGTGGGAACCAACCTATGGGTGCACGAGCAAACACGCAAAGGAAAGAAGCAAGACAAAGAAAAACAGAGTAAGCAAAATAAAACACTACTACTACTAAGCGAAGCAGAGCATGGGCCAACTCACGTGAAGTGATATTTCCAATGCAGGCATCAACACATTGGTTGACCCATGTAGGCGACAACACGATTGACAAGAAAATATTCAAGCAAACCGACAAACAAGAAAGATGAAAAATGCAAATCAAATCATTTGAAGTTCGAATGCATCCACAGATAAGAAAAGATTGAAAGCACATGAAAGGCACTCTGCATATGTATCATGGTGTTCTGTCACATTGCGCGTGGAGGATGAGCATGTACACACCTTCCATCTGGGCAAACGAGCAAACATGAAGAAAGAAGAAAACTTCCATTTTGCAACAGTGCTTGCTACGTATGACTCCTCTAATCCATGAGCAATAGGATCGTGTGATTCTAGTGGAGGATGCGAAAAATGTGAATTGGATTGATTTTCAATGTAGACAAGAGAGTGACGAGGATCCTGGGGAGATTCAACAGATTTCTGACTAGAAGTGGAACTAACCTCAAGGATACGAGAACCTGACATAACCATCAGCTCAGGCTGAAGTGCCTCGACAACTTGAGGAGTTTCCACTTCATCAGAATATGGATCATCAAAGACTGGTGGCTTAGAAAGATCAACAATAGGTGAATCAGAATCGTGATCAAATGAATGAGTGAAAATATCACGACAACCACGATCAAAAAATTCAAGATGGACAACGACATCCTCATGATCTGATGAATCATAAAGAGGGGGTGATGAAAAACAAGAATTTTCACCCTCTAAGTTTCTAAAAATGTAAGATGAGAGATTGGGTGGATTCGAGAAGATAGATTTGTTCTCTCTGCAATCAAATGAAATACTAACATCCCACTTGTTCTGTGAATGATCAAAAGTGGAAACATCAGAAGATGATTTTTCACAAGATGGAACAAAAATGGCATAATCATGGAAGATGTTTGGTTAAAGCGGACGAGGTGCGGATAGAAGGAGGTCATCCTTCACTATGGATTCTTTTTAGACTCCCACACATTCTCATAAAAAATGATAGCACAAGTTGGTTGTTCAACACCAACTCCATCCAAAACTTGATCCTCGTGAACATCACATGTGCAATTTGGAATGGATGAACACAACACACCAAAATCCGAAGGATCAAAGGAACCAGTGTATAGAGGCTGAGAAGATAAGACCACATGACAACCATCAGACTTGCAGTCGAAATCTGTGCAAAAATCCGGAGCAGGTAGGTTAGGAGGAGATGGTGACAGTTCAACTGGGGGATTCACAACTTATCCCACCTCATCTTGCGGAGCTAGAGCTGCTTGATGAGAAGGGGACGAAGGGTCATATGGGGCAACAACCTTGTCCGTATCAGATGCGGAAGCTGTAACCCCAAGGTATGTTGGGAGAGAGTCAGAAGTTTCTAAATCGTGCCGATTCTCAGAGATGTGAACAAGATATTGAAATCTTCCTTCCAAAAATTTCTAGTCAACTTCATCTTCAAGAAATTGAAAACAGTAATGAAGAAAATGATCATAAAGTGCTCAAGTGATTCTTCAAGTGATTTTCGCAATTTTAAATTTTTTTGATGAAGTGTTTTACGGTCCTAAAGAATGAAAGCATGACATAATTCTCTAAACATGTGATCGAAGGAGTGTATAGAGGTTGCGGGCAATGAGTGACACCATTGCTTTGCGTGCCCTTCAAACGTGAAAGCGAACCACCCACAGGCAATGTCATCTGAGGGGACATCATGCTTGTCACAGAAGCCCAAAGAGGCAACTATGTTCCTGAACAGGGATGTTCCATTATTGCCACTGAATTTGTATTTTGAAAAGTCATCTATAACATTTGCCGACACATTGAAATCAACAACGTGAGAAAAACATGTCGGGGTTGTGATTGAGACATATGTCATGAATGATGTACAAAAATTGAAAACAGACTTCAAGGGCTCAGCTTGTCATCTAGTCCTCCTTCTAGCGCCAAAAATGTTGACGGTGCTTGACCCGCCAACATTCAAGGGGATCTCCCCGGTAAGAAGTCCCAACTAGACCTCAGACCGTTTGGAGTAGGAGTCCTAGCAGTGGGTGGTAATGTAGTGCCTTGACTACGGTAGTGCGTAGAGATAAGTATGATGACTTTGGGTGGAAGCAAGTGTGTGACCTTGCAGCAAGTCAAGTGAGATACATGGGGGTTCTAACACACGGAGGGGAAAAGGAAGTGTATCCCTTAGAAGCCTGTAATAGTACACAGCCTGAAAGGAACACACAAGCGGAATGGCATCACAAGCTAAAATGCGGAATAGTCCACAAATTAAAGTGACGGGTTAATCCAACAACACACATTCAACAAGATTCATACAATTGCATACAAAGTAGTTAATAAGAAAATGCATAAGTTAAACAACATACATTGCTAAAGCAACCCAAATAGTCTAACTACAATAACAACATATGCATGAAAGCGTGCTAGCTCTGTTATTATTATTATAAGTGAAGGTTTCATCCATACATACACCATTGACAGCCACTAGCCCCAGTAGTGGAACATTACAATCAAGAACACCTACTCCTCTAAAGAAGTATACTTGCTCTACGCTGTGGAGAAGCCAAGCATCGTCATAATACTCCCAAGCATTTTCTAAGCCTAAGCCTAGCCAAAAGCTTTGCTCCCAAAAGCCTCTTCTATGAGTTATGAGGTTCTATTTATAACAAAGGGTGGGGTGACCCTTGACATTCCCCTTTGTGACTCTACCCTCATGAATCTTCAACTCCTTTACAAATAACTCATTACATTACATAGCGATTGTTCACATTCCACTAATGACACTTGGAATTTCACTTGCAACATATTGACAAATAATATTACATTTTCCACATGTACCCATGTGAGACAAAATAGGCTAGAGACAACCTAACAAGACAAAACACTATGACTCCAAAGTTTGGGGAAAGACCAACTCGACAACCTCCACTTGATGCTTCTCGGTCACGTACTGATGCCAAGCTTGGTATTGTGCGATGATGTCCCCAAACTACTTGATGGTGTCTTTTTGATAGCGGACTCTTGCCTCCATAGCTTCTAGGTATATGGTCTTGGAACCTATGTCCATCTCATCCTGAAGCATGTGCAGCATGGTGTTGACCATGACAGGAACACCAATGTAATTTTGTGTGTTTTGTGCGCGTAGCTCCAAGTTATCCCTGGTGGCCTCTCACCTTAGCTACTCCATGTACCTATCAATCTCTAGCCGAACTTGGTTCTTGTGCTTAGCTTCGGTGAGGGAACCGATTGACAGATCTTGTGCATTCTCACCATGACATCCAAACACTTATACAACTATGCATATGAAGCTTGTATGCTGCTGATGAATGGGGCGATCTTCTCATAGTTTTGGATCAACATCCGGACATTTTCTTTGGCTAGCTCTGCCTGTGGCTTCATCATCTTCTGCAAGTGAACCAAGGCCCCTTTGTACTGCATTGTCCACCTTGCACATGGGTGATGGCAGCATGTATGTTCTTGAGAGTTTGAACAAACTCTTTGCTTCGCTGCTGTAAGCCATGCACACGGACAACTGCTTTATGCACGGTGATGAATCCGTCATAGAGCTTCCGCATGGTAGTCTCAAGTGTTGATACTTCAGCAAGTATCGCTTTCCTCATCTCTGCCATTGTGGAAACTACGCTTTGCTCTTTGTACTGTTCTGCCTCTTGCCTGGCTGCCTGCAAGTTCTTTTCCATTTGTTCATTCTCGGCTAACAAGAACTTAACATTTGAGCTCGTGGCTCCTGCATAAGCCAAGGTGGCATCGACAAGGGCAACTGGATGCTTTCTAACATTTGGCACTATCACCCTTTCCTTCACGAATGCAGGTGACACGTAATCATCCGAAAAGTGCTTTCTCCGTGCCTTTAAAATCTTCTTCTGCAACTCGTCAAATGATAGATTCTACACATCCATCAACGGATCATTATCAAGGAGAACAACCTCTCCTTGCTCGCTTGAGTCTAGTTTTGACACTGGAGGTGGCGGAGAGTGAGAGGTGGCCTTGGGTGCTTTCGACATGAGGTCAATGTCTTGATCCTATGGCTCCTGCCGCAACTCCATGTCTATTACTTCAATCAGTTGCTCAATCTGCTAAGCAAGCTCCCAATCCTGCATCTATTCATCCTCTTCTTCAGCTGTCGTTTGTTCTGACTCCTCAACCTGTATGGGCGTTGTTTTCTCTATCATCGTGCCTTGCCTTTCTTATTCCTCCTATTTTTGCTTCTCTTCCCTCTCTCTCCTTCTCAACTCTTGCTCTTCCTTCAACTTCTTCTCCGTTTCTTGCAACTTTCATTCTTCTTTCTCCAACCTTTGCTTTTCTCTCTTCCTTCGCTCTGCTCTCTTTAGCCGCTACTCCCTCTTTGCCTCCGCTGCCAAAGCTACTTTCTCCAAGATAGGATCTGCTCTCATCTTGTAGCTTTGCTCTGTCTTTGGGTTTTCGGCAATCTTCCTCTTGCCCTTGTCCTTCCCTGGCTTTCTGCGTGTTGTTGTTGTTGTTGTTGCTTCCTGCGCTGCTTCTGCCTGCAGAGTAGCTTTCCAAGATGTGGCTATACTGACCGGCTCGTGGAGCTTGGAGTCATTGTAGCAGTACCTCCAAGGGTCCTCCTCATGCCAATGAAATGTCCTATGGATCCATGGATAGTACACCTTCGCACAGTGGTTCTTGCAAATATTGTGGGGATCATACACATTAAAGTCTTTGGTGTCGAATTCGAACTTCACTATTTCTTTAGCTTCGGCACTTGCATCCTTCAAGCTCTTAATCTCATACAATCCAATCCGCAAAGAAAGAGCGGGCCATGGTGCCTTCTTCCTCCTATGTAGCCTTGCTGATAACCTTGTTGGGATGTGATATGAGACCTCTTGCATGACCAACTTTTCCGTGGCATACCTTGGTAGAACATGCAGAGGCTTCTCTCCGCTAAACATCCTAATGAAGGTGCCACTGGGTGAGTCATACCAATCTGCAATGTCAAGTATTGCCTCCATCGCCTCTTGGGACATGCAAGGTGGATCCTGCTCGAAGATCAACTTGTACAACTGCATAATGAAATGGTCAGTCAGCCTCGCCATAACTCCTCGGTAGCCGCAGTCAGAAAGCAACTTGCAAAAAATGTTGATGGCAATCTCTATCAGTGTCCACATCCAACTCATGCCAGGAACTAATGTTGGGCACAAATTGCAGCAAGTATGCAGACATGTAGAATCTTGCTTGCTTATCCTTGGGTGGATTCCGGGTGTTAGTCACATGGACTTTCAACTGAAGAGCCAACAAGTCCGACCAGTTGAATGGCCTTCCACCATTCACCAACTGGTCCAACACAACCACCTAACCTTCAGGAAAGGTCTCCTTACTCTCTTGACCGTATAATCGACATGAAAAGATGATCAAGAACTGGTAGGCCTTCCTGAGAGACATAGTTTTGTAAACATGATTGGGTGTCATTCTGAACTTTGATGATTCTTTCACCCAACGCTTGACAATATCTCTAGTGTTCACAAAGCTATGGGTGGCATAGAAAAGTGTGTCCATGCGGTTCACTGACTAAGGTAAATGATACATCTGATGATAGTTCTCCGCCTTGACGGTGCCAAGTTTATCCCTCTGGCACTGATCAATGTCATAGTTTTTAGATCTGTGTGTGAGACAATCTAGTGGATCATGTCCGCACATGGGAAGGCAGGGTACCTACATTCAACATTGTATCAACCTAATTGTTGGATACTGATATAAACATGTCAATCCTCTAAGTCTTCCTTGAAGTCCTCTGCAAAAGTATCCTTGATTTCCTAGCATGTCAACTTCATGCCTTTCTCAATGAACAACTAAGTGTATGCATAAACTGGCAAGTTCACTGACACCTACTCAACTGCTTCCCTAGTATTACTCTCGACAGTATCCTTTGATGCAACTCTCTTGGAGGCCATGCTAACTGTAATGCATAGGGAGATGCTCAACAACTGTTGTACCTAGAGACAAAGAGGACACTCATGGCATGCAAATGTTAGCTTAAAACGAAAAGCAACTTCAAGAACAGACCAATCAACAAACCGGGCTAGTGTTGGGAGGGATTGTGCAATCCTGGTTCACAGAGGTCACTGGATGCCTGCTAGAGCTGCGCATTTGAGCAATCCCAGCAGTCAGTGGGGAGGTCTTGCTGACTGAAATTATGCAATGCGCAGTTCAGTCTAGGCACAGGCTAGGTGAGACTGTGCATTCCGCAGTCTTAGTGGCCAAGGCTTGGGGATGGTTCTTGGAATTGCATAGTGCACAGTTGGAGCCAAGCCTAGGTAAACTCTACACAATTCCAGAAGCCAAGGCCGAGGCCTTGAGCTCCAGCTCCTGAAATGAGCAGTGCATGTTGGGAAAACGAGATCCGGGCCAAGGAAGCCAAGATCTACGCAAGTGTGTGAAATCAAACAGATTTGAAAGATTGTGTGATGTTGAGTGCATATATAATTGAGTGATGATGCATGCAAGTGAAACAAGTGCAGGAATCAATCAAACTGAAGGAAAACGAAGCATGTGGAGAGAGTCGCCGCAATGACGACCGTTAGTGCAAAAACTGGGTAATGCATGCGACACTTGGGAAAGGAAATGAAAAACTTAAAACAACACTTCTACAAGCTAAAACAAGTTAAAATGCCAACGATCGTTCAACAAAACGAGTGAAACAACACTCTCACAAGCTAAACAAACAAAAGCAACAAAAGACTAGAAAAGCAAGACTTACCCGAAAAAGCAACGACGATTGCACTGAAGGTATTTTGATCTCCTTGAGAATGACAAAGCTCCAAGATCGAATGTGCAAATGAGCTATGGGAGATTCGATTAAATAGATTTGGTCAATTTAGGGTTTATGACACGAAGGCCAAAAATTAAGAAAAACCAACACTTGGCAGCGGTTTCCAAAATAACTCAAGTGTCTCCTCCGGGCTACTAAAAATAGATCCCTATTTTCTAGGGATGCTTTTTTCTTTTTCAAGAAAAGTTGCCATGCATTTCCTAGAGAGATTGTGTAGTTCTGGGAAGGACTGGGCAACCCACTGGCTCATGCACTTAGCAACTTCTGAGAAAAAAGCTTCTGCGCAATTTCTGGGCTAAGTGGCTCTGGGATGCCTCTCATGCTCTACGTAGTTTCCCAAGTGAAGTGTGGTTTTCAACTGGCTATGCACAATTTTGGAGCTGAAGGTTCACTGTCAGCTTGGACTGCGCAATTCCCGAGACCAAGGCCGGTTGCCCTCAAGGATTGTGTAGTTCACTAAGGAAAGCCTGGAAGGTGAAAACCAAGTCAAGAGATCGGCTTGTGGGTTAGACAGTAAACCATGTAAGAAAACACAAGCCATTATGCAAATGATGAAGCTCAATCAAAGCACAAATACCTGGGTCAGTGCGAGATGAGCTGCTGAGATTTAGGAGGGAGGCTCCAAAACGAAGCATAGGAAAAATTTTGGAGTGTGGTTGTAGCCATTACAACAAAAGGAAAGGTAGAGGTATTGTACTAAAAACAGTTATGGAGCGCCATATAAGGGACATTGCACCGGTCAAATTGTTCCCTATGAGAAGTTGAGTTTATCATTCCTTGTAATTCATGAGTTTAGTCAAGTGGGAGTTCTTGGATTCTCTTGCATATCAAGCATTCTTTCAGTTTTATATCGTTTGTGCATATGCTGAATAAAGTCTCTAGGAAATCAGATTTTGCAACAATTGCTTAAAATGGTGGCCCCAAGATCCTCGAGTTAGGGTTTGGAATTTACTAGTAATGTGAACAAGGTTTCTAACACTAGATCTTCAAGGAATAACAATCCTCATGTTTAAATTCATCATGTTTGACAAAATACTCATGAGATTCTTGTAGCAACAAAAATATGAATTTAAACTGGTGGAAAAAATTAAATTTCTGAAGCAACTGGTGGACAAAGTTGGAATTATTGTGAATGATGGAGTTTCATCAAGTAATCAACACTATTCCTGCATCAGTACAATAATATGTAGGTTAGATCCATGACAATAATGTTTTCATGGAGAAAGGAACAAAGTAAATCAACAAACCTTTCTCGAAGGGGGTCCATGCTACTCTTCAGCACCAACAAATAAGGGATCTACAGAAAGAAAAAGAAGTGGGAAGCTGGTTGTTTAGATTGGGGTCAAATCTGAAGTTTATGAAGATAGGGGATGCCCTCTCTAAATTGGAGGAGTTAGACACATGCTTGTCCAAAGTAGCCCAATTTGATTGGAGAATATTAAGCTGGGCATTGAAGTCATTGACGCTTTCCTTGATCCAACACAAGTTTATGGAACACCTTTGTAAGGAGGTAAGACTTACAATTGCTTCTTGCCTCAGTGCGATCATAAGGATAGTTGCTCTTGTTCCCCCCTACAATGAATAAAATTCTAAGAAGGGTGTTACAACGAATTGTGGAGAACTTCCAAGGATCGCATGATATGGGGAACCTTACCTTTGGTGAAAAAGTCAAGATCTTAGATATGGTGGCCCTAACCAAATTTTTGTACCATTATGCTCAATCTAGAATGTATCGCTTTAATTTCTCAGATATTCCAATGCTTCTTCACCAACATCCGAGAATATCCAAGCATTGTAAAAACCTACATGCAAAGTATTGTCTTTAATTTTAGGCTAATACGATGCCATTTGCAAGAGATTGCAATCAAACATGTTGGCTATTTGGAGGAAGAGTAGGTTGTTTCACCTACCGCTCTTGAATTCTCAGAAAGATTGTTCGGGCATAACTTTAAGGGGTTCAAAGGGAAATTGATTGAAAGAGAGCTAAATTCAATGGGGTTGTAGGTCACATGATATGCCAACAAGGGTAAGAACCAAAAAAGAAGGAAGCAAAATTGTCCATCACAACAGGAAAGGAGGAATACTAGTCACTGGGGTGGAATTGGTAAAGGAAAATAATTTTTGCAGTTAAAGGTTGCTAAGGACAAAGGAGTGACTGGAACTATGGAGCGTGGAGTCAATGCCATACTTCAAGAAGAAGAATGGGTAGAAGGAGAAAGGGATGGAAAAGTACAATCCTCATCATCTACAGATGCCATAGCATACGAGGATGACAAAAGCATTGGCATTCAAGATCGGATGGGTTAGTTGAATAGGTACAAAGAATTTACAGATTTGGAGGGCTTGAGAAAAGATATAGTTTGCCGCAGAAGGATCATGAATCACCCCCTCCGAAGAAATCATGAAATTCTCAAACCACAATATTGGGTGAGATGGTTATTCATGTTATGGACCAACCGTCAATGAAGTGTAAGCAAGCATGAAGACATCCATTGTACCTACAAGGCTTTCAGATGATAGTCACCAAGAACTTGTTACCCACCAAAAGTTTGGACCCCTAGGAGAACGTTTCTTCTATTCATCTTCTTTAGTTGACAATGAACCCTTGAGAGCCACTTTGTAGCCGATGTGATGTGCCACTTTATCTCCACTCCCTGCATCAGTTGTATGTTTCCTCGGCCATCTGTCAAGAGCATATGTTAGAAGGTGCACAATCTGACCCAAAATGTATGTTTTTCATTGTGCAATCATGTGCTTATGATCCAGGTGGATATTGGTGGCCACCCGCCTATTCCACCTAGACTTCCAATCGGTTTCATCATTTTCCTTGATTATAGCAACATTTACTATTTTTAGCAGTTTTTTGGGTCCTGAACTTCTAGAGCTATTTTGATCCCATAAACGACGTTTTTTTTAGGTCCGCAGCAAGCCCATAGCCATATGTAGGGACCTGCTGCAAATCCTATAGTACTTGGAGAGACCTTTCTAATGAGGTATTGTACACACCGAGTAGAGATCATATGACCAAGTTACGACCCCGAGAAGTTCGCTGCCCAACTAACCCCAACGGGGCCGACAACCTCTTGGCGTTCCATCTCCTAGGGTTAGTGTTTTGGTTGTTTAGGGTTTCCCCTTGTTGTTCAATAATAAAAAGGCCCTTGAGCCTCATTGTAACACTGTTCAGAGGCAACTACCACATCTCTTCTTAGAGATAAGCTACCATCGCCAAAGCTAAGTTTATTTCCATTCTATATGTGAGCATCTTTCAGTTCTTTGATATTAATGAAATGAAGATTTATTTCTACTGAATCTCTATGTTTATGTCTATATCTATGTTCTATTGCATTCTTGCATAAGTCCAGATAAATGGTATCAGAGCGGTCTGCTCTTTCTCTATTTTTCTCTGCATGTCCCCAACAAGGCCGGGGTATAAGGAGTTAGGGCTCGAACTAGTTGAACCTTTGCAAGACTAGCTTCGAAAACCCTGACGACCTCCCATGGCAGAAGAAAAGAAAGACAAGGGAGCAGGAAATCCCTTGCAAATATTGCTCGAAGAAGCCCTCAAGCGACAAAGGAACACGATGATGGATAACTTTGCTCAGATCCTTCGACGGATGCCCACAGGTGACGCATATTCATCTACCAGCCACTCTCGAGGCGCCACTCCCTTCAAGGTACAAGTCAACTTTACATTCCCATATTTGAAGGCCATATAGATGCAGATGCCGTAGATAGATGGTTAAATCTGTTGGAAGTATATTTTTTGTTCATGATTTTCCAGTAGGGAAAATATTTCTTTTGCACTCCTCAAATCTGTCCCCCCATCTCAAGGACCTATGGGAAACCTACTATGAACAGAGGGATGAGAGAGAACCCTCACTATTTTTTGCCACACCCACTTGGAATTATTTCCAAGACGTCCCATGGGGAGCTATGAGGACAAGTACATACAATGGACTACACTGCAACAACAAAGGGATCAAGATGTGCATGTGCTGACGCATATTTTCCATACGCTGCACACAAAATTGTGTATCAAAGATTCTGAGAAACATCTCGTGCTCAAGTACCGCAGTTGTTTGCACAAATACATTCAGGAGGAAATGGAATTCTTGGACATCCCATTGCTTGGTGCAGCACACCGATATGTTACCATGATTGAGAAGAAATTCAAGTAGAAGAAGTGATACTTTGGATATGCAAATCCAAAGTAGAGCAAAGGTTCCCCCAAGCCATAGAGCAAGGTGCAGAGTCAGGCTGCGACCCCCCAAGAAAACTCCTCGAAGTCGCAAGCCAAGAATAATGGGAAGGCGAAGAAGACATCGGTAAGTGGTGTGAATTTCATAAAACCCCCACTCACAACACGAATGAATGTCGCACGAAGCAGGCGCTGGTGGCCAAGCTGAAAGACTCAGAGATGGATGAATGCTCTGACTCTAAGACGAAACCTGACAAGGGAAAGTAGATCATTGACGTTGAACCCACTGCGACGGTAGCCACCACCAAGCTCCAAAAGGCGAAAATTGAGGATCCAAAGGAGGGGGAGTGCCTCTTCCACTCGCAGATGTGGGTAAAGGGTTTGTTGGTGCTATTCATCGTTGACAGTGGGATCCAGAAGACCCTGATCTCAGCTAAGGTCGTTAAGAGATTGAAGCTGCCAATAATGTCGCACCCACAACGTACACCATCGGATGGCTCCACCAAGGGCTAGATCTCCGTCTCAGCCGGCAGTGTTGTCTGGCTCATAGCATCAAGCCCTTTGTAGATGAGGTATTGTGCAATGTTGCCCCTTTGGAAGTCTATGATGTTTTATTAGGTCAGCCATACCTATGGAATCGTCATGTTGTAAGCCTCTATATGAATCTAGACCTCGGTTTGTTATTATTACTTTGGGTCAAAAATTATATAGGATACTAAAGGTAGCGCCACCTACTGTCCTTTCTTTGATCTCTGCTAAACAATGCAATAAGATCATTTCCCATACTAGGAAATTTGTCTTCCTTATGATTCGTTCTCTGAACAAGAGGAATATTTTGGCAATGTTCACATCCTCCAGATAGGGCTCCTCTGCATGGAAGCAGTAGATGGACAAGGTCGTGGAGGAGTATAGGGACATCTTCACCTCACCCACAAGGGTACCCCTACACTGTCAGGTCAAGCACTCCATCGATCTGACCCCGGGCGCGTTGCTACCCAATGGACCAATCTACCGACACTCCAATCTGGAGAACGATGAGATCAAGAGACATATTCAGGAGCTGTTGCAGAAAGGGCACATCAGGGCAAGTTCATCACCCAGTGGGAGCCGATCACGTTGGTACAAAGGGAGGACAGAACCTGTAGGTTCTGTATTGACTATCGAGCGTTGAATAAGATCACTGTATGGAATAGGTATCCAATCCCATGGATTAATGACCTTTTGGACAAGCTCAAGGCGCTCAAATATTTCAGAAAGATTGATTTTAAGTCTGGCTATCACCAAGTACCGATTGAACCCTCCGATATGTGGAAGACTACCTTCAAATCTAAGGAGGGCCTTTTCAAATGGTTGGCCATGCCTTTCGGGTTGACGAATGCCCCTGCAACCTTCATGTGGCTGATGAAAGACATCTTGCAGCCCTTCACCAACTTGTTTGTGGTAGTGTACCAGGACGACATCCTGATCTTCAACCATAGTTGGGAAGAGCACATGCACCATATTCGACAGGTCTTCCAAACCCTATGACAACACAAATTGTGTGCCAATTTGGAGAAATGCACTTTTGGCATGACCCAAGTTCAATATCTGGGGTACATCGTTGATGAGCGAGGTGTGCATGTGGACCCAGCTAAGATACAAGTTATTCGGGATTGGCTAGCCCCAATCACTCTAACAGAGCTCCGTAACTTTCTAGGTCTTGCCAATTTCTATCACAGGTTCATGTTGGGATTCTCTCATATCACTTGGCCTTTAAGTCAAGTCACCAAGGGCGGAGCGAAAGCAAAGTTCTTTTGGTTCGAATCCCAGCAGAAGGCGTTTGCTGATATGAAGCATCCCCTCTACTCTGCACTAGTGTTCACATTACAAGACCTGCAACAACCATTTGAAATTGAGATAGATGCCTTCGACTATGTTGTTGGCGCAGTTCTTACCCAACAAGGGCATCCAGTGGCATATCACAGTAAGACACTTTCAGATACAGTCTGAAAGTATCCCACCTATGACAAGGAGATGTATTCCATTGCGCAAGTCTGTCGACAATGAAAGCATTACATTATGGGGAAGGAAACAGTCATCCACAAAGACCACCGACCCTTGCAGTTCATACAAACACAAGGAAAGTTGCAGAACGATTGCCATAAAAAATGGTCCACATATTTGAAAAAAATCATTTGAACATTAAGAACAAGAAGGGAAACACCAATAACGTTGCAGACTACCTCAACTGACCGCCGATTATGGCGTTGACCACTGCGCTCAACTCTTGTGGACATGAGACTTTGAGATGGCCGCATATTCATAAGAGTGGTCCAGAATTTGACACCACATACCAGATGCTTCTAGAAGATAAGCAAGTTCCATAGTTTCACCTCCAAGACACACTGTTATTGCACCTGGGACACTTTTGTGTTCCTTAAAGCGAGCGTGCCAAGATGATTTGGGAGGTGCACTACAGTCAGGTCATTGGACATGTTGGGATAGAAAAGATAGTGGTAGTGTTGTAGACGTATTTTTATTGGCCAAACCTTCGATAAGATGTTGGGATGTACATCAGATTCTGCAATGCCTGCGACATTGCCAAACGTACAATCAAGAAGCAAGGCCTTTATACTCCTCTACCGACTCCTATCCAGCCCTAGGAATCCATCTCCATGGATTACATGTCGGGCCTTCCTTCTACCAAACATAGCAACGACTGTGTTTTCATGGTCCTCGACAAATTCTCTAAGATGGCCATTCTGGCGGCCCGCAAGAAGAGTATCACAGCAAAAGCCATTGCCAAACTCTTCCTTGAATGAGTATGGGTACACTTTGGGATCCCACAGTTCATCATCTCAAATCACGACAATCGGTTCCTAAGTGAATTTTGGTCAAGCCTCTAGTCATTGTTGGATACCAAGCTCACTAAGTTCATGACCTTCCACCCCCAAACTTATGGCCAAATAGAGGTCGTCAACAGGATGATCGTGCATAGCCTGCACATGTACAACTCGAAGCACCCTTGCACATGGGATGAGAGCCTCCCCTATGTCCAACACGGCTACAACAGGGCTCTCCACAACTCAACTAGCCACAACCCCTTTCAGGTGGGAATGGGATTCCATCCACTATGTCCCATTGATGTTGCCATACCATTTGCAACTACTTAGGCCGATTCAGCTCATGTCTAATTCGAAGCTGACAGGGCTAACAACTTCATTGAGCGCATCCAACACATTCACTAGCAAGTCTATGACATATTGGATAGAGCAAATGCTAAGTACAAACAACATCATGATCAGCATTGGGTGCCACACAAGTTCCAGTTGGGCGACAAAGTTTGGTTACATTTTCAGAAGGAGCGCCTCGCTAGGGCCCACCGCAAGCTTTGTATGCTCCGATATGGGCCTTACACCATCACTAAGGCTATAGGGGACAATGCTTTTGAGCTTAGCATTCCACTGTTCCTCGGCTTGCACCCAGTATTCAATGTGGATTGGTTGCGGCCATACTTTCCCCCATTGTTGGACACATCCAACGTTGCTGAGCAGCTGACACCAATAGAGCTCAACCCAAGCTGTATCGAATAGGCCACAACTGATAGGATCATGGACACTTGCCAGCAAAGGATCCAGCTATATTGAGTTGTCAAAGAAGACCAACTTCTTCACCAGGGCAAGTGGCTCACCAAGGACCAAGTTCAAAAAAACATCCCTCACCTCATGGAGGATTTGCACGCAATGGGGACCATTGCTTCTTAAGGGGGGAGGACTGATCCAGGTGGATATTGGTGGCCACTCGCCTATTCCACCTAGACCTCTAGTCTGTTTCATCAATTTCCTTGATTATAGCAACATTTACTATTTTTAGCAGTTTTTCAGGTCCTGAACTTTCAGAGTTGTTTTGACACCCTAAACAATGTTTGTTTTTGAGTTTCACAACAAGCCCATAGCCATAGGTAGGGCTTGCCGCAAATCTTGTAGTACTTGAAAAGACCTTTCTAATGAGGTATTGTACATGCCAAACAAAGATTGTATGACCAAGTTACGACCCCGAGAAGTTGGCTGCCCAACTAACCCCAACGGGGCCCACAAAATCTTGGAGTTCCATCTCCCAGGGTGCGGGTTTCACTTTGTTGTTCAATAATAAAAAAGCCCTTGAGCCTCAATGTAACACAGTTTAAAGACATGTAGCCGCCACATCTGTTACACTAAAAAATGTCACCTTGACTACTTACAGTTAGTATGGCTCAAATCAACAGTCATGCTACCCTCTTAGGCAAGTCTCATGCCTCTGTTATCCATCTCAAACTCAAAGAAGAGAGAAAGTCTTGTAAAAACTATGTTTATCTCTGGGGTCGCAAGTTCTCTCTAGCCTTACCTGCGGGGACGCTGACCATGTTCACAAAATCTGCGTCCATGGACGCTCTGTATGTTAAGGGACAGGTGCGTCCCTCTGTAAAAGGCAAAATGCGCGAGTTTTATCTTGAAAAAGTTACTTGTGGTTACTTCTAGAACATTCTAGAGGTCGGTTTGATGAAATGGATGCGCCTCCAGTTGGTTCATGTATCTCTATTAAGGGGGAACTAATCCCATCAATAAGGGAGCTATCCCACCCATAGAGGGGGATGATCCCATTGATAGTGGACCTGAATAACCTCTTTACAGCACTATAAATAAAGGCATTGAGCCAGAAGGAGAGGAGGTTGAAGCTATACATTTTCTTTGGGTAAATGCTGCAGGATTTAGGTCTTCCATTAGAGCCTTTGTGAGGAGAGATTGTCTTCACTTGATTCTACTTGGGAGAGGGTGAGCTTTTTCAAAGTAGAGGAAAACCCTTGATGGACCCTGGGAAGAACTTGCACAACACCAAGGCCAGGTTGTAAGAGTTTCTTTGTTTCGTTATTAATACAAACTGGTTTATTTTTCTCAATAGCTTGTGTTAATGAGTTATTTCATGTGTTCCTTGGTCTGCATGTTGAATATATGTTTTATTATATGAAATGCAAGTGCTTGGTAATTGTTTGATTGTTTGTGGTTGCAGGAATTGACTTGAAGGAGGAGCTCATCCGGATCGTCAAGAACGGACTTCAACAACAGCGTTTTGGAATAAGGTAAGCCTAAACACTTGTAGTTTTCATGTTGTAAAAGGTGTATTTAGAGAAAGATCACTCCATTTTGTCTTGTTTCTCATTAGAATGTCTTAGACTTCTAGGAAGGTCAGTCGTGTCCGCACCCTTGACAGATTCCGTGTGACAAATTGGCGACTCCACTGGGGAATCCATTAATGAGAGAGTCTTTTCCTTTATATGAACTTTGCTTTGAGAAAATCATTTTTATTTTCTGGTTTTTGACTGTGAGAATTAGTATTTGCGTGGCTTAGCTTTAGATTTAGTTAGATTTGGTTTTTCTTCATTTTCCCAGAAGGACGCAGTCTCTGAGTACTGCACAGTGCGTCTTTGGACGCGCTGTTGCCGTCTGCACAGAGCGGGGCCGCACCTGTGACAACGGGTTGCCTGCGTCTTCCTGTAAAACTTAAGAAAATTCCATTTTTGCTTCAAATTGCTTTCAGATTTTGTTTTTCCTTAGTGTTTTCTGCCCAGATCCTTTAGTACCCTGTCAAGAATTTTCACCTGAACTAGTTTTGTGAGCTTTGAGTGTTTTAGTGGTTTTCAACGAAGTTTCGACCTAGGGTTTGATTTTTGGAAAGGCTTTGTAGTGACTTTGATAGTAGAAAGTTGTCCAGCCTTAGATCTCTCTGGTTAGTCAACCTTCTTAGAAGTCGGGCCTGTCGTAAAGTCTCCTTTTGTGAGCAACTTGCCATTTGAGTTGTTTTGGGTCAAATTTCGAATTACTTGTTTATAAAGTATTGATTTCCATTTTACAAAAAGAACAAAAAGATTACAGTTTTGTTTTGGCTAGTTTTTGATTCTGCAATAAGCTAGTCCTTGATTTGATTGTGATCAAGTAAAACACCTTAGAAATAATCATTGTTAGTTTTGGCCTCGTTAAGATTGCTTAGAGTAAATTTACCTTTAGTTTGCTTATGAGTGCATTTTCATAGATTTTAAGAGTTGTTAAGATTGATTTTTGGTTATATTAGATTTACTTGCTTTATTAAAAGAAAAATACAAAAACATCTTCTTAAAAAGTCTTGTTTCAAGTAGTTTTTTGTTTTCAAAAGAAGAAAAGAGTTTTTTCGTGCATGTAAAGAGAGGTTATGTTTTTATGCTTGGAAAAGACAAACGAATTGTTTCTTTGATTGTCTTCAATTAAGAAGTTGCTTTTATAAAGATTGCATTCTCTCAACTTTTTAGTTAAGCAATTCATCGAAAAAGTAAAGGAGTGGATAAATCATTCTAGGTGCATTTTGTAGTGGTTTCGAGTCGAGTCAACACACCAATAGTTTCACTTCCATCACCTTTTGACTTAAGAAACAACCTTAAAAGTAACGCTTAAATTAAAATCAATCTAGTAATCTTTATTTCTCTAGGGCTCTGAAGCACCAACATAGCTTAGGCTAGGGTCTTGGAGTAGGTGAGTACTTAACTCTCCAAGACTACAAAACCAAACAGATAGTCTATCTTGAGTAGAACAAATCCAATTGTTTCAGTTACATTCTGGGAAAGCTCCTCTTAAAGGAGAAGCACGAGCTCGTGTCCGAACCAGTGAGGGGATCATTCCTCCCTCGTTGGGAACGACGCCAGGCAGTACGTATTACAAACGGTAAACCTCGGATTAACCATTGTCGAGGAGCCAGGGGTCACTTATCGGTAAACCTTGGATTGTTGTCAAGGAGCCGGTAAGGGGATTGGAGCTTGCTACTCTGCCCTTGCGTGCTGTCGGAGTTTAGACTGTTCCCCCAGGTGTAATTGTTGTGATTGGTAACCTTAGTGGCCATAATATCTAGGATTCTACCCAAGGTGACGGTGGAGGGAAGGTCCCACTGTACCTGGAGCAGACGTCGGTTATACTCACTTGGATTTTCTGGGGGGTTCGCTTCACTTCGAGACGGTTAAAGTGGAGGAACTTGGTCCAGTCTATTCATTAAGCAGGTTGCCGGGGTAACTGTTCCACCCACTATTTTTGTACTGAATCCTGCGAGGTTGGGCCTAATCACCAACTAGCGTTTTTGGTCCGGAAGACTACTGTTTGTGTGTGGTTTGACGCTCTAGATTATTTAGGCGTGTGCTTCAAATTTGATTGGTTCTTTAGAAGACTTTAGGTGGTTTGATTTGAAATTTTTTACTTTGTTTTCGTGTGTTGTAGTTAAAATCTTTAATTGTGGCGGAATTACCGAGAAGGTCCCGTCGAATTGCGGGCCAGTCTCCTGAAGTTGTTTCTGTGGCCGAATTGTTGAGAAGATCCCGTAGACTTAGGGGGTCCCCTCCTCGAGACGACCCAGGTAATTTAGAAGGGTTAAAGGTCCTTGTAACTCCTCCTAGTGGCAGTAGAGTAGGATCACCTGAAGAAGGAGAATTTTCCTTGGTAGTCCATCCAGATTACCAAAGTTTAGAAACAGGTTACAATCCCGAAGCTGTTACAGTTTCCGAGCTTGCTGGTAGTTTTTCATCTGCCAGTGAAACAGGCGAAGAACCTGAAATTTCAGAACCTGTTACTCCAACTCCTAGTGTTCCTGATTCACCAAGAATAGAAAGAATTATCACCGAAAATCTTCCTGTTGGATTAATTGCTATAGAAGAACTTGTTCCAGAGGAAGAAATAGGCGTTTCTGATTCTGAAGATCTAATTACCCTTGATCTAAGGGAGCGTGAATCCATCTTTTACAGTCCTCCTAGAAGTGAATCTTGGTACCTTGCATTAACCAATTTTTTAGACAACTCAGTAGGTTTTTCTACACCTCGTACTCCGGTTCCACCTAGAGGAATTCATTCTCCTGTAAATATGTCTGGTCAGTCATCTGTGTTTTCACAAAGTCCTGAATCATTTTTACATGGCGGTCCTTCTGTTCCTACTGGGTATCAATCACTTTCTGGTACCTTTGCGGGAGCATCTCCTCAACCCATTGATCATGGGTTATTAGTTGGAAACAGTGGTAATGTACCATTGAGTATAGGTGAAGTTTATATGATGTCAGGTTCAAATCCCATTAACCAACCTCAAGGTGGCCAATTACCGCCTGGGGGGCAACTTTCGTTAATGCCTGGGGGGCTCAACCACTTCCACATCCAGACTAACGGTTTTACCTTCGACCCCTATAGGCAATTCTTGTAGAATACCAAACGGACGGAACCCACGGCCATCAAAGGCCTTAAGGATGGTGGGGGATTGGTTCAATGAAGGAGAACCAAGCGATCTCCAACATTGAATCGACATAATACACGTAGAAGCTCCCTCATCAATCACAGTCCGATGAATAGGCCTGTTTTTGACTATCACTGGAATTTGGAAAGCCATTTGATGGGGGAGACGCGGTGTACTACTTTCTAGATCAAAGATCATTAGGTTCGGGTCCTGAACATCGACAGCTCCAATAGCCGACAAAAGCAATTTTCGTTGTGCTGGACATGATTGCAGCACTTCGAGTGCCGACATTGCTGAAGGTGAAACAGCTAAGTCTTCAACAATGTTGTAATTCTGGGCTGCTCTCGCATGTGGATTGAAAGCAGACCTTCGAAGTACACCCTTGGCGGGCGGCTTAATCACTAAGTCTGGGTTAGGTTTTTCGATCTGTAGTGGATCGGAACCAGGAGCTGAGGTTGATGGGTTAGAGTGAGAAGATTCTGCTTCCTTACCATCAACAGGAGCCTTACTACCATAATCTTGCGATCGAGTCGCAATCCTGACATGAGACATCATCAAAATGGGTTCTTCACTGGCATTCGAAGAAGAACCTATCATCTTATTCTCCTGCTCTGGAAATGGATTTTTTAACACAGCAGGAGTGGGAGAACCTTTGACTATTTTCACTACCTCGGCCCGATGAGGGCAGTCTCGCGTAAAATGATCTTCTTCACAAATAAGACAAGGATAGCGAGGTTTGCGCTTTTCGTCATTGGTTTCCGACTTTTCCGTTTTCTCCTTTGGAGCCTTGTCTGCTTTAGCCTTCTTCTTTCCTTTCTTCTTTCCACCATTTTTGGATTTGGCCGTAGATGACTCTACGGCGTGAATGTCGGCGGTAAGTTCAGGAGGAGAAGACTCTCCTGTCAGAGAATCAGGCAAAGTGATAATTGGAGTATTGGAGGCCTTGGAAGACTTCTTCTTACTCTTCGTAGTCACGATACCGATCATACCATCAGCGGCATGAGATCCCGAAGGAGCAGCAGCGATTTGGTTTGACTTTGGAAGATCCGGAATTTTCTCATGTAACGTACCCGACTGAGTGTAAACTAAGTCAAGGTATTGTGCCTGAGCAATGACTTGCTCCTCAGTAACTACTCCGGCCTTAGCGACATCTTCAGTAATTCTTGGTAATAATGATTTGACAAACCATTCAGCTAAGATTTGGTCCGGGATAAAAACTTTGACTAATCTTCTTCGACGTCTCCACTCATGGATGTGATCAGAAATGTACGTGGATGTCGATTGTTTTAGCGAAGTTAATAATTCTGTACCATTATCGTATCTGACTGGTAACTGAAAATGAGTTAAGAACGACGTAGCTAACTGGCTAAAGTTGTAAAAAGAGGCCCGTGGTAACTCAATGTACCACTTGGCTGCGAGACCAATGAGTGTGCGCTGGAAAAGACGTAAGCGGATGGAATCATCTGAGATGGAATTTGATGCACACCAGAGGTGGTAAGTCATCACGTGATTAGACGGATCCTCTCCAGACTTACCTTCGAACTTGGGTATATCGCTGGGCAACTTATTTGGCATTGGCGGCCAGAACGGAAGATATTGAATTGGATCGTTCGTTAGGCGCGTCAAGTCGGGTAAATCTAAAGTCGCAATAAACGGTAACTGCCGGTTAGGATCTCTAAAACTCTGAGTCACAACACCAGCCCCAGGAGGAGGATATCCAGGATAACTAGGAACAGGAGTCGCATTTGGGATATTATATCCTAAAGAAAATCTAACCTATCTAAAAATTTCTCCATACCCATCATTTTAAGCATAATACCTCTTTAGGTAAAGTCCATTTCTGGGTTTACCCAAAGAGTCCCCATCAAAATCAACTAACTCATAAGCCCCTTTTGCTAACTTTCGCTTTACAATGTAGGGCCCATGCCACATGGGAACGAATTTTCCGGCACCTAGCTTATCGTTAGCTTGATCATATAATAGTACTAGGTCTCCTTCCGAAAAACTTCGAGGGGTTACATTTTTATCGTACTGAGCTTTCATTCGTTTCGCGTGAGTCTCGATAGCTAAAGTAGCGTCACGTCGAGTCTAAAAAATGTCACCTTGACTACTTACATTTAGTATGGCTCAAATCAACAGTCATGCTACCCTCTTAGGCAAGTCTCATGCCTCTGTTATCCATCTCAAACTCAAAGAAGAGAGAAAGTCTTGTAAAAACTATGTTTATCTCTGGGGTCGCAGGTTCTCTCTAGCCTTACCTGCGGGGACGCTGACCATGTTCACAAAATCTGCGTCCATGGACGCTCTGTATGTTAAGGGACAGGTGCGTCCCTCTGTAAAAGGCAAAATGCGCGAGTTTTATCTTGAAAAAGTTACTTGTGGTTACTTCTAGAACATTCTAGAGGTCGGTTTGATGAAATGGATGCGCCTCCAGTTGGTTCATGTATCTCTATTAAGGGGGAACTAATCCCATCAATAAGGGAGCTATCCCACCCATAGAGGGGGATGATCCCATTGATAGTGGACCTGAATAACCTCTTTACAGCACTATAAATAAAGGCATTGAGCCAGAAGGAGAGGAGGTTGAAGCTATACATTTTCTTTGGGTAAATGCTGCAGGATTTAGGTCTTCCATTAGAGCCTTTGTGAGGAGAGATTGTCTTCACTTGATTCTACTTGGGAGAGGGTGAGCTTTGTCAAAGTAGAGGAAAACCCTTGATGGACCCTGGGAGGAACTTGCACAACACCAAGGCCAGGTTGTAAGAGTTTCTTTGTTTCGTTATTAATACAAACTGGTTTATTTTTCTCAATAGCTTGTGTTAATGAGTTATTTCATGTGTTCCTTGGTATGTTCCCTCTGACTCTGAGCTAGACTCACTCGGTGATGTTATGCCGTTGAGTCCGTATGAGATTGCTTATGAAGCTCTTATGTCTTTTACCGACTTTCATTCAACCGACCAAATGAATGTGGTCAGTGAAGAGTCACTTTTCACCTCACCCTTAGAACGGATAACGTTTCCCGAAGAAGTGTCATCTGACGAACAACTTCGCGAAATCCTAAGTGTAGATGATCTACCATGGGAAGATCTCCATCACAGATCTTCGTTTTTACCTAAGGATGATGCATTTGAAAATGATTTTTCATCTATCTTTACCGCTGAATATGTCAAAGACGCTCAGGATCCAACGAAACATTCTGATTCAGAGCTGAATTTAGGGAATATTTCTCGTACTATTCCCATTGATATTTCAGTGAAGCCCGGAATCGAGGAGAACATTCATATAGGTGCCGCATGTACTGAAGAAGAAATCCAAACTTACAAGGCCCTATTCCAAGAATTCCGCGACGTGTTTGCCTGGTCTTACGAGGAAATGTCGGGAATTGATCCTGCCATTGTTGTTCATGAAATCAAAACCTACCCGGATGCTAAACCCATTCGGCAACGGTTGCGTCAGATTCACCCTCGAAAAGCGGCTGCGATTAAAGCAGAAGTCGAAAAGCTGTTGAAAGCAGGTTTCATTTATCCGATCCCGTTAACGGATTGGGTATCGAATATTGTTCCCGTCAATAAAAAACAAGGAACAATAAGAATCTGTATCGACTATAGGGATATCAATCGAGCTTGTCCAAAAGACAACTATCCTACGCCTTATATCGATCAAATTATTGATGATTGTGCCGGAAGTGAGATGTTTTCCTTCATGGACGGTTTCTCAGGCTATAATCAAATCAATATTCTACCTGCCGATCAACCAAAAACGGCATTCATTTGTCCATGGGGGACATTTGCTTATTACAAATTACCTTTTGGGCTTAAGAACGCCGGCGCTACTTTTCAACGGGCGATGTCTTATGCATTTCATGACATCAAGCACATTGTGCAACCCTATCTCGATGATTTGCTTGCTCATTCTTTACAACGAGCTGATCACCTTGTCCACCTACGAGCAATCTTTATGAGGTGTAGGCATTATCGAATTCGGTTGAATCCCCACAAGTGTGTTTTCTGTATAGAAACAGGTCGATTGCTGGGATTTGTTGTTTCAAAAGCCGGCATTCGCGTCGATCCCTCGAAAGTCGAGGCTATCATCAAATTGCCTCCTCCTTCGAGTTTGCGCCAACTCCAAAGTTTGCAAGGGAAAGCGAACTTTTTACGCCGATTCATCCCAAACTACGCCGAGGTCACTAAAGGTTTTACACGGTTGTTGAAACAGAACGCACAATTCTTTTGGGACGAGATTGCCCAACAATCTTTTGATGCACTAAAACACGCGTTGACCCATGCACCGTTATTGCATCATCCCAACTACAACCAGGACTACTTCTTATACCTCGCAGCTTCGCATTCCACCATTGGAATGGTGTTAGTTCAAGAAGATGAATTCAAAGCAGAGCATGTGATATATTATCTTAGTAGAACCTTAAATCCCACTGAGTTAAAATATTCGCATGTGGAGAAATTGGCCCTGGCAGCCGTTCAAGCTGTCCAGCGTTTTCGTCACTACATTCTTCTCCGCAAGACTACAGTTATTTCGGATTGCAACCCTATGATTTATATTTTGACAAAACAACTGCTAGGGGGCAAGTACTCTAAATGGATTGTTATCCTGCAAGAGTTCGACTTGGAGTTCGAGAAGTCCAAGTCTAAGAAATCTTTAGTTTTTGCGGAATTGATGTGTGATTTCCCGAGTGCTGACACAGAGACTGTGGCAGAGGAGTCCATTGTGGACGAATCTTTGTTTCTTATTAGCACTTTAGATCCGTGGTATGGGGATATAATCATCTATCTCCAAACCCAAACCTTTCGGCCTGAAGCTTCCAAGGAAGACCGTCGAAAAATTCGGTTTCGATCCCAGCAATACAGAATTATTGGAGATACACTTTATCGCCGGGGGGCAGACTTAGTTTTTCGACGTTGTTTAACTCACGAAGAGGCTGAGAGAGTTTTGAATGATTGTCACTCTGGAGCATGTGGCGGTCATATGTCTGGGTATGCCACAGCTCAGAAGGTGTTGCGCGCTGGCTATTTCTGGCCGTCTATGTTTAAAGATTGTATCCTTGCTGTCAGAACATGCCACAACTGTCAAGTGTTTGATCGAAAGATGCGCGCTCCACCTGCTCCTCTCCACCCTATAATTGCCGCTGGTCCATTCGCCAAATGGGGCATTGACTTTATTACTTGTAACCCTCACTCGGCCGGGGGGCATGCGTATATCATCCTCGCGGTTGATTATTTTACAAAATGGGCCGAGGCGATGCCTACATTCGACGCAAGCGGCAAGACAGCTGCAGTTTTCGTATTCAATCATATCATAACTAGGTTTGGTGTCCCACAAGCAATCATTACTGACCATGGGAGCCATTTTCGAAACGTCATGATGACTGAGCTTACAAGCCAGCTTGGTTTGCGCCACGATAGCTCTACTCCTTATTATCCGCAAGCCAACGGTTTGGTTGAGTCAATCAACAAAGTTCTAGTCATCATGATTCGACGGATCATTGGTATCCATCGAACGAATTGGCATAACATGTTATTTTCGGCGCTATGGGCATATCGAACTTCAGTGAAAAATTCAACAGGTTTCACCCCTTTCCAGCTAGTTTATGGCTTAGAAGCTGTGTTACCTATTGAATGCGAAATCCCATCACTTCAAATGGCTGTCGAATTACTTCCAGCTACTTCCGAAGAGGAGAAACGGTTATTATACTTGGCTAAATTAGATGAGACTCGACGTGACGCTACTTTAGCTATCGAGACTCACGCGAAACGAATGAAAGCTCAGTACGATAAAAATGTAACCCCTCGAAGTTTTTCGGAAGGAGACCTAGTACTATTATATGATCAAGCTAACGATAAGCTAGGTGCCGGAAAATTCGTTCCCATGTGGCATGGGCCCTACATTGTAAAGCGAAAGTTAGCAAAAGGGGCTTATGAGTTAGTTGATTTTGATGGGGACTCTTTGGGTAAACCCAGAAATGGACTTTACCTAAAGAGGTATTATGCTTAAAATGATGGGTATGGAGAAATTTTTAGATAGGTTAGATTTTCTTTCTAGCTAGCAAGTGTGTTAGTTTAGTCAGTGTGCTTAGCTTAGCAAGTGTGGTTTTTCGTCATTATTCTGGCTTATCTTGGTTTTACTCTTGATATTGTAGATGTCGACGCCTCTCCAAACATACATTGGATTTGCTGATGGTGCTTGTCGTAATACACGGAATATCTCTTCCGCAGCTTGGGTTATCTATTCGCCCTCTGACGAGTTAGTTTCTATGCATGGGGTAAGCCTCGGTCAAACAACGAATAACATTGCAGAATACAGTGCAGTGGTTGAATTATTATCCGAATCTATTTCATTTGGAATTCGACGTTTGATAGTGAGGTTAGATTCTGAACTTGTTGTATTACAGCTTAATAGAGTTTATGCCATTAGAAATCCTGTGTTATTAAGGTTGTTTTTGAGAGTGCGTCTCTTGGAACGTGAATTTGATTACATTGAATATCAACATATTCCAAGGTCTTTGAATACATTAGCAGATGCAATTGCTTCTCGAATGTTGGACAGACATTTACGATAATCATGCAAGTAAATTTAAAAACATTTCATCACATATGTTAAACAAGATAAGCCGGTAATAGTGATATATATAGATAGAAGTGTGTCAAAAAATATATACATCGTCTTCGATCATAGGTTTAAAACACCTTATGATCGGCAAAATGATAGTACAAAAAGTCAAAAATGTCACATGTGACTACAAAAGTGACTAGTCAATCACTGGTGGTGCTCTCTGTACGACACCACTGCGCGGGCTACCTTACGCAAAAATCTCCTAAACGGTCCAGGGACCGCGACTACGAAGCGCTGAAGCCTGATAGGAATGTCGTCCATAGTAGTCTCAGGTATATCTGCCGTGAGACGCTCTAGATCATGCTCCAACTCAGCTAGTACTTCTGCTGTCGCATCCTGTGGGGCCGGTACCGGTGCAGCTGGATGTAGTCTATCATAAGGCCGGAGGTTGGCTGGACGCTGTGGACCAACATCTGCATTTTGAAAAAGTTTACTATTAGTTTTGAGACGATATATATAAAAAATACAAAAAAATACATAACTAGAAAACTTGTGAAAATAAAAAGTACCTCTGTCGTCCCATTGTTCTCCCTGTGGAAGAACCATGTCCGGATCACCTCTGAAATCCATTCCGGCATACGGAAAGTCCTGTATCACAAAAAGCTGGCCCTCTAACCAGTCAAAATAACTATCTGAGAATCGAACTACTGTCGCGCCCTCGTCAGGATGCCGGGCCATCACCGCAACCCATCGTATCAGCTTTGGCTGCTGGGGACCCAAGATATCAACAGTGAGTTGCTGAGGGATCAGCATTGGAATTCTCTCCAAGGCAAAGCTCACGACTATAGGCCCATATCCAAAAGTCTTTAGTCGTCCGTTCTTTGCCTTGGTCAGTTGGCTCTTCATATGAGCCGACACAGCTTCACACCAGTTGAAAATGGTGCCTTGGTAACAGTCAATTGCCATCCGCATTTGGGATCCGGAAGCAATGTGTAAAGCGGCCGCGCCGCAAATTCTGGTAACCGTGAACGCTATGACTTTGAGTTCCGGCAGAGTGATGTGTTTTATCTCTATGCCTTTTGAATGGTGAGCCCCAGGTGTGCACCAATTCTCGCGGAGACTATCAAGGGATTGGCCACCCGGCCTAGTCCCCGCAAGACTGAGTTGCTCACCTCTGTTTGGCAAGCCAGTGAGAAAGTATACATCCGAGGGCTCTATCTCGAGCTGGTGCCCTCCTATGTAAAAGCATTGTTCTTGTACGTTCCATCGCTCAACCAGCCATTCCAAGAATCTTACCTGGCCCCTCATGCCCGGTATGGTCCAATATTTGTATAATCCGCATGCTCTTAGGGCATCCAGGGAAGGTTGATGATTTATTGCAGCTTCATCTTCCTCTACATGCTCTCTTTCTCTCCAGTCTAACATGATTAATGCCCTGCATATCAAAAATAGCAATTAGAAATTAATTTGGGAATTTTTGGTGGTTTTTTGAGAGAGTTGGGGTTTTGAAATGCGCGTTTCTCGGAGGACGCACCCCGGCTTTGTAGCACAGGGCGCCCGGACGCAGCTGGCCTGAAGGCGGGCTGCGTCTTCCGACCGTTTTCCCGTATGAGAAAAAGTCGGGGGACGCAGGTCACCCGAAGGGCACCTGCGTCCGCCGAGAGGCGCATTCCAAAACCAAAACCCCCCCAAAAAATGAAACTAAAACCTAAAAATTGATTCTAAACGGATAGAAATGCAGAGTAGGATGTGTAAAATACCTGGATGAGACGGCGTTCGATTCCAACGGTCAGATTTTCCGCAGCGACCACGGGAAGTTTCTTGTCAAAAGCTCCTTTTTCAACCTCAACAGTGAAACGGTAAAAATGACATGGTAAAAGGTCTTTTTATAGGTTTTTTGGATGAATTAGTTCATTTTTTACCATGAAAAGATGTTTTTGAATGTATTTTTGCCTATTTTAAACAGGTATGAGTAATGTGTCGCTTTTGTGCAGGACAAAGGGATTTCGAGGGAAATTGTAATTTTTCACAAACAAAATTTCAGAGTCATCTTTTAAGCCCTTTTCTGACTCCTAAAACATGAAAAGATCGCCGAGTGTTTCTTTTTCACTCGTTAAAACGGAATTAAAAGACGGTCCCCTTTTAGCTCTTTTCTGACCGCAAAATCAGGAAAAGATTGCCGGGTTTTTGTCGTTTCGAACTCGATAAGGAAATAAAACGACGTGTCCTTGATCGCTTTTTACTTTTCAGGTTAACGACACTATTATGAAAGTACTCCTTGGTCGCAAGATCAAGCGGTTCCCCCAGGTATTATTTTATACTTTTTCGGGCTTGAGGGACACAAATATACGAAAAAGTTCAACGTGGAGTCTCCTTTAGTTTTTTCAGACTCTCTAAAATTGAAAAACGCCGAGTTTCTCCTATACTGGGCTCGTTAAACTTTTACAGTAGAGGACCTGTTCAATTACAAACAGGAACGAACCACTCCTTCCTAGGGTTCGAATTTAAACTAGGTTGGACTCGTCCGAAGGATGAGCTTATAATCAAGCATATGTTATCCTCCTCAAGCTTGTTAAAAATAAAGAGGTACTTGCCAGAAATGGTGGGGGAAAAGAGAGAAGAATGAACCTATTTGTCACCTTTTGTCTCAGAAGAAACTTTATTACCGCTCTTGAACACGACACTTTTCATTCACCTGGGTTGGGAAATCTTTTACCTCACAGTTGACCAAATCACTTTGAAAGTCTTTAACCGGGTTTCGGGGATTAACTTTGAGTTATTCGTCACCAAGCCATCTGTCGTGTCGTTATGTGTTCAAGAGGTCTGCAAGCAAAAACTTTCATCTGCAAAATACTTGTCATCCATTTGACCATCCCTGAGTCAGTCCTTACAGCAACATTTCTTCAACTTGAACAATGATTTCGTGTTGCGGGCTTGCCTGCAACGGGTCGCTTTCTATCGACATCGACACATTATCTAGAAAGATGACTTAGGAATCGACAGTACCTTGAAGTCTGCATGCATCAATGGCAGGTTTCTCGCCTTTGACGTCAGTTTACATCATTGACTTTCGATCAGAGGATTCCGTGAAGTGTTCGACATCAAAACATCTATTCACATTTCACGGGTTGTGCTTGGTACTTTGAGAACCATTGACATTACTGGTGGTTTCTCTCACGCTTGTTAACAGTTTGCATCATCGACTGGTAATCAAGTGGTTTCTAACATGTTCGACATCGAATCATTTAATCACATGGCTAGAATCGTACCAATTCGGGAAGTAGAAGTGAAGACCCTGGATCTAGTTTCTACCATCCAGGCTGCGAGGAGTTTTGTATTCATTATCTATGTAGACTAATCATAAACAGATGGCTGCGTCCATACTGTGTCTACAAAAGTCTATAAAAATGATGTACTGCAAGATCATTCCTGTATCAGAATAGTTAGTCCATTAGTTAAAGTTTTGAATCTGAGTATGGGAATGCCTACCTCAGTGATGATATAATCTTATCCATGTATTTTGTGTTGAAAATTGCAGGTTCCAACCAGGCCATCCACAAGGCAATCCTTGAAATGATAAAGCGCTTCACCCTTCCTAGAATTACAAAACCCTATTCTATTCCAGGCTTCGCACTTTAGGGGGCAATCTGTTACACTAAAAAATGTCACCTTGACTACTTACAGTTAGTATGGCTCAAATCAACAGTCATGCTACCCTCTTAGGCAAGTCTCATGCCTCTGTTATCCATCTCAAACTCAAAGAAGAGAGAAAGTCTTGTAAAAACTATGTTTATCTCTGGGGTCGCAGGTTCTCTCTAGCCTTACCTGCGGGGACGCTGACCATGTTCACAAAATCTGCGTCCATGGACGCTCTGTATGTTAAGGGACAGGTGCGTCCCTCTGTAAAAGGCAAAATGCGCGAGTTTTATCTTGAAAAAGTTACTTGTGGTTACTTCTAGAACATTCTAGAGGTCGGTTTGATGAAATGGATGCGCCTCCAGTTGGTTCATGTATCTCTATTAAGGGGGAACTAATCCCATCAATAAGGGAGCTATCCCACCCATAGAGGGGGATGATCCCATTGATAGTGGACCTGAATAACCTCTTTACAGCACTATAAATAAAGGCATTGAGCCAGAAGGAGAGGAGGTTGAGCTATACATTTTCTTTGGGTAAATGCTGCAGGATTTAGGTCTTCCATTAGAGCCTTTGTGAGGAGAGATTGTCTTCACTTGATTCTACTTGGGAGAGGGTGAGCTTTGTCAAAGTAGAGGAAAACCCTTGATGGACCCTGGGAGGAACTTGCACAACACCAAGGCCAGGTTGTAAGAGTTTCTTTGTTTCGTTATTAATACAAACTGGTTTATTTTTCTCAATAGCTTGTGTTAATGAGTTATTTCATGTGTTCCTTGGTCTGCATGTTGAATATATGTTTTATTATATGAAATGCAAGTGCTTGGTAATTGTTTGATTGTTTGTGGTTGCAGGAATTGACTTGAAGGAGGAGCTCATCCGGATCGTCAAGAACGGACTTCAACAACAGCGTTTTGGAATAAGGTAAGCCTAAACACTTGTAGTTTTCATGTTGTAAAAGGTGTATTTAGAGAAAGATCACTCCATTTTGTCTTGTTTGTCATTAGAATGTCTTAGACTTCTAGGAAGGTCAGTCGTGTCCGCACCCTTGACAGATTCCGTGTGACAACATCTCTTCTTAAAGATAAGCTACCATTGCCCGGGCTAGTTTATTTCCATTCTATGTGTAAGCATCTTTTAGTTGTTTGATATTAATGAAATGAAGATTTATTTTTGTTGCATCTCTGTGTTTATGTTTATATCTGTATTCTATCGTGTTCCTGTATAAGTCCAGATCAACTTATGCTTATTTTTCATTGGGCATTTTGGACATGGATTATTGGGTGACTTGGAAGAAGGGCAGGTTTTGACCGTGGTTTTGTTCCCTCACCTTAAATGGGGGGTTAATATTCAATCCTAGTCTTGTGGGATCTCCCCTATTGACCTATGGCTTTAAGAAGGGAATTACTTGGGAAACCCCGATTTTGGTAGTGTGGTCTTGTTTTCCCATTTCACATTTTTCACTCCCCTCCACATATTACAAGCCCTATTTCACATTTTTCATTCCTTGGGTCAACATGACCACTGGGTCCATAAGGTTCTGGCACACCCCCTCCCATTGTCCACATATCTAGGTCAGGGTTGGAAATGTTGCTCTAGAGGTTGATGCAACTAAAAGAAAGCTAAGAGCACATCATGGACACAAGCAAGAAACAAAAGAAAAAGAAGATCATAAAATGCAAAAGATGGTTGGGGCATTTAATGTGGCACGTGGGCAAAAACCAAACATGAGATCTATTGAGAAATCAATGTATGTAGGTATTAGGGTTTGATTCCTCTTTCTTGATAATTACTTGTCATTTATGTTTGCTACTTTTACTTCTTTATTATGTTTTCTTTCATCAAGCAATTACCAAATTAAATGTATATGAAGATCACAGGAATAGGAGACACAAGATGTAGGCACTCAACCCAGTCTAACTCTTCCACTAGAATATTCAAATCAAGATGAGACAATCCAAGACCCTTTAGACCTAGAGAAAGACCCCCTACAATCACCAAGTCAACCTTCCTTCAAGTAGATGACTAGCTTCCTGAAATTCAGCTTCAATCTAGAATTTCTACCCCTAACTTCAGAATTTCAGTCCCCAGCTTCAAAATTTTGGACCTTCAATTAATTCAGAAATTTCTGCCCCCAACTTTAGTCCAAAAACCCTAGAAAACTTCGCACGTGTGAGAGAGATGCCCATAAACTTCGATTTTTCTTCTTTCTTGGATTAGGTCTTCTTCTCCTGCACTTCGCTCTCTTTTTCATCCTCTTTCTCTTTGTAGATCGAACTTGTGTGAGTGTGCTTCCAAGTGAGTCGAGCTGCCTCTATTTATACTGCTTCCATAGGGTCGAATTTCCTCCAATATGGCCAGCTTCTCCAGGATAGGGCTGACTTGGTGAGGAGGGACAAAATGACTATTTTGACTCAAAAATAAATTTCTTTACATGATACAAAAGCCCAAGAAGGGTCTAATAAATATTACAATGACTCTCTTGACACTTGAAAAAACCTAGAAGCCTTGAATGGAGGCTATGACCTAGAAAGAGCATGAAATCCATGCTTCAAAAATATTTTTCTTTTACAATAAATTTTTCATTTGAAAAATACAATTATGAAGACTAACACTAGTTACATTCTTCAACGCTCCCTCTTAATTAGGGAAGTATTCATAATTACATATATACAGAGGTAAATGGAAGATCTCAAAATGATATGCTGTATGAAGAGTTATAGCACACATAGTGCTATAGATTAGATACCTGACCACAATATCTAACCTGGTGGGACTAAGGTGTGTTCCAAGCTTCAGCCTCTCTAGGTACCATCAAGCTTTAGCTCTAACACCAACCCAGGGATCTACGTGCACATCCAAGGTCAGAGCTCCAAGACTAATGCCATCCTCCCTACTTCAAGATCTAGACATCATCACAGGCCGACTTGATGTACTCCCAAGCATCTTGTTGCTCTAAGATGCTTCATCTCTCCTTATCAACTAAAGGAGATATATCCACTAATCCAAGCATGCTTCAAACGTTCAACCTTCTTATGGAGAGATCTTGCTCAATAACAACCCCAATAAATAATAAACTTTCAATATATATATATATATATATATATATAGCACAAACCTTCGAGGCCTTTAGTTATTTTGATGATGCTTAAATCATCATCACATTATCCAAATACATTTTGTCAGAAGCTTCCATCAATTTTCTAGCAACACCAAACTCAGCCTCAACAGTTTTCAACGTAACCAAGTTTTTTTCTTTTGCAACTTCATCAATCACAAACAACCTATCTATAGTGATTTAGATATTCTCCAATCTCAATAATTCTTATGCTCTTTATATCAAGTTATTAACTTTAAAATATTATCTTTTCAACCAGGCTCCCTCTCAACTAGTGAATAAGCCCATCAACAAATTTTATTCTTTCAACCACACAGACTCTTTCTTTTGCATCATCATTACATCAGAGAACTTCGATCTTTCAAATCTTCATTCCTTTAGGAACATCATACTTTCTATGGCAACAAGATCATATATTCATTTTTAATGTCATCAACTCCCTCTTTCCATCATGCTTAATCATCCTTAATTATGAACATCTTCAACATCTTGAAGATTATGTACCTACAAATCTTTAACAAGTACAACCGAGTAAAAATATACAGAAGAATGAATTCAACTATATCAAAATCATGTCATTTACAATGGAAGCATCAAAATAATCAAGCTTTAGACATCTAAACCTAGTTAGGTTCATAGTCAGCAAGGGTTACATCTTTTATATTATGGACTTCAATAACTTGCTAGTGTTTTGTTGCAAACCCTAGACTCCATCATTGAGACTTAGAGCCTTGTACATCAAAAACTAAATTAGGATAGTAATCCAATCACATCATTTTACATCTAAGGTTTCAATGTAAATCTTTACCATGGTTTTGTTACAAACCCTAGTTTCATCAATAAAACTAAATCATGTATATCAACAAACAAGTTAACATTTCATATCTAGCGATTCAATCTTATAACAATCTCTTACTACTACTAAGGTTTAGCTAGATACACATATCTAACTTCAAAGATTAGAAATAAATGTATGTAGGTATTAGGGTTTGATTCCTCTTTCTTGATAATTACTTGTGATTTATGTTGGCTTCTTTTACTTCTTTATTATGTTGGCTTTCATCAAGCAATTACCAAATTAAATGTATATGAATATCACAAGAATGGAAGACACAAGACATAGGCACTCAGTGAGGGTGAAACCCCTATATAGGGGAAAACCCAGTCCAACTCTTCTACTAGTAGATTGAAATCAAGATGAGACAATCCAAGATCCTTTAGACCTAGACAAATACCTCCTCCAATCACCAAGTAAACTCTTACTTCAAGTAGATGATCAACTTCCTCAAATGCGGCTTCAATCCAGAATTTCAACCACCAACTTTAAAATTTTGGACCTGCAATTAATTCACAAGTTTTGGCCCCTAGCTTCAGTGCAGAAACCATAGCAAACTTCGCATGTGTGAGAGAGATGCCCAGAAACTTTGATTTTTCTTCTTTCTTGGATTAGGTCTTCTTCTCCTTTACTTCGCTCTCTTTTTCATCCTCTTTATCTTTATATATCGAACTTGTGTGAGTGTCCTTTCAAGTGAGTCGAGATGCCTCTATTTATGTTGCTTCCATAGGGTCGAATTGCCTCCAATAGGGGTGAATTCTCCAGGACAGGGCCGACTTGGTGAGGAGGGACAAAATGACTATTTTGACTGAAAAATAAATTTCTTTACACTATACAAAAGCCCAAGAAGAGTCTAAGAAATATGACAATGACTCTCTTGATACTTGAAAAAAACCTAGAAGCCTTCAATGGAGGCTATGACCTAGAAAGAGCATGAAACCCATGCTTCAAAAATATTTTTCTCTTACAATAAATTTTTCTTTTGACAAATACAATTACAAAGACCAGCACTAGTTACATTCTTCAACAAACTCTACCCCTTATCATTATGGTCATCACCCTGGTTCCTAGGGCCCATGAGTACCCCTCACATCATTAAAAGAACCCATGCACATCCTAACCCCTGGCAGGCGATGAACTGCCCCTTTGTAAGGGGGTAATAACTGCTTTATATCATTCACAAGTTGCTCTTATTTCCCGGATCTTCAAGCAGTGATACAAAGAAAAATCAAGGAAAAACAAAAGGAAAATAAGGGGTGGAAAGACAAAGGTTGGCGTAACTCATGTATCCACAATTGCGCCTCCCTACATCTATATAGTCAATATGAGTACATCCCTCATCATTGCCATCCTTGTACCCATGGAATTTGGCTTTGAGACCTTTGTTTCCCATCCATTTCATCATCATTCACATGCCACCTATTAACTGAAGGATGTACCAGGGACCTATCTTTCCCCTTAGGGGCTAGGCACACCTAATAGGATTGTTTATTAACCACTCTTACCTACGGAGGTAACATTACTTTGAGATAAAAACCCCAAATTTGGAAGAGAAACTCCATATAAAGTCTTAATATGCCTTTGAATAACAAGATTGGTTCACTTAGATGCACTAATGAATTATTGTACCTGATGGTGAAGATACAACACTAGACATTATGTGTGATTGGTAGGTGGTTTCATCATGGGTTGGGCAACTTGATTGGGGCCTAAGTCCACTAGAGAAGCATAGGACACCCTACAAGTGAAGCGTTGAGAGCCATGGAACTCCTATCATTTGCAGAGCATAATTTTACTCGATGGGAACCTTCAGCACCCCAAAAAATCTGCACCATGCCCCACATTATTCATGAGATGATGCACTTGGACCAGTGTGGCCCCAACCGACTTAGCAGTATATATGGTTTTGGCAGCTGATCTGAGGCCCGGATGAGATTTGTCTCACTATTGAGACATGGGATGGCTAGCACCATCCTCTGAGACCTCAATGTTGGAGCAAATACATGCTATTTTATCACTAGGAGACCCATGAGACCCATTTCGTGCCCCAAACACAAAACTGGGGCCGCTTGATGATTTGCATGGACATCTAGGTGCCAACCCCTACAAGATGATTTTTGGAGCCCTCTTGACTCACTTTTGCAAAAAGAGAGCTCAGCACATGCCTCCAAGAGGCCTACATCATGATGATGTCAGCATTTTGACCCTCTTGTGGGTTTATTGTTATGATTTTACATTGGCTATGTGGTTGGCTTGTAACCACACTTAGTTTTTGCCATCCATTTGACAACTAAGAGGGGCTTTAGGCTAATATCAAACTTGATTGGACATGTATAAATAGATAAGATCTCATTTGAGTCTCTTATCATCATCACACTTGGAATTCGACCTCTTGGGAGAAACTCGCACTTGTTCCTTCTTGGCTATTAGAGATTCTTGGAATGCATTTTGATATTTGGAAGCTATTTTGGATTGTCTTTGGAGCTATTTCTTTGAAGATTATCAGTTTGGATTTGTCTAATGTATGGAATTGTTGCTTCTAGGTTATGCTTGATTGTGCCCTAATTTGTTGAAAATAAATTTTAATGTCTATCTAGTTGAGAATTGCATATGTTTCTCATTGTATAGCATGTAATGAATGCTCCTAGTGGAGCAATTCTTATAACTCTCCAACAAACTCCATTTATCATTGAATGGGTAAATGCTAGAATTTTGATACATAGGGCATCAAATTTCGGCCTTCTTATCAATGAATTTGGCTTATCTATCACATCCTTGACTCCATATGCCTAAAGGACAAGGCACTAGTCCATGTCTTTGGTGATCATCCCAAAACAATTTCCATATTTTTCTCCTCACAAAATCAGTCCTTTTAAGGCTAAGGCAAAAATCTAGGGCTTAGGGAAAAATTTTAGATAGGAGGATTTTTTGGTGATCTGAGAGCCTAAACATCAAGCTTAGGGTCTAGGCTACCTATTCTCCAAGTTTGGTGGGCATCCACTTAGATTTCATCCATACAATCTCTTGCCCTAGGTGTTGCTCTAAGAGGGAAACCTTAGTTTCTTTTCCCTCAACTTGAGGAATTTCTTGATGGTTATATGAGGTTAGTACTTGTTGAAGTATGTCATAAGAATACTTTTCTCTTGGGCCTTGACCTTGTGAACACCTATCATGTTAGGGTCCCACCCTAACCCCCTTATTTATGTAATAGGATCACATCATAGTCAAGAGTCAATAAAGCCCATATTAATAATTGTAAGTGGTTAATCCGCAATTAATGACGGGACCACAGTTAGTTGCAAATGGGCCGTAGTATTAGATAGATGGTATTAATAAAACCCACGGTATTGGTCCGTGGTATTGCATGTATGAGTCATATATAAAGGATAGAGACTCCCTGCGAGGAGCATCGTGTCTTATTTTGTAATCGAGCTCTGCTCTATTGGAGGTTGCCCCCTCGAAGAGGCAAGTGAACATTACTCTCTGAATAATAAAATCATTGCTATTCTGTGTTCTGGGTATCTTTTCTTCGCATATTCTGTATTTGGGTATCATTTTGCAGGTTAAGAGCATAACATATCACCATTGAAAAACCTCAAAACCCTAGGTCTCGTGCCTTCTTTTCTAGGGCTTTTCCTAGAGAGATTTGCTTCATTGAAGCCTTGCATCGTTATTGATCCTCTCTTTCGAATGAGCTCTAGCTTGATCACTTTTTTCTTTACACCTAACATATCTATTTTGAGTGATCATCCTTCTATTGGGACTCCTCTCATCAGTGAAATTCCATAAAGAGAAGTGTGTTTTGGCAGAGATGACATTGGGCCTCTACCCCATTGTTATCACTTTGTCTAGCTCATTTCATGTAGGGTTTCCCTCTCCAAGGTCTGCTAGATTTTGTGGTAACAAAGCACATTAAAGGAAAGATTAATAATCCTGTAGAAAGTGTGCTAGCAATGAAGCAAAAACTAAAGAGGGTGTTAGGACAACTGTCAAGCTTCCTAGTATAATGGAGTATTTAAAACTCCTAATAGTGAGGAAATAGAAATATACTCTTGAGTTTCTTGTAGCAAGAGCAAGAGGTGAGATGTACAATATCCCTCTTCATAAATACATAGACAAGACATGCAGAAACTTGAACCCACATGTGCATATGAGAAGGTATATGATTAATAAGCAGCCTTACATATTATTGTTCAGCCCACAGAGAGAGAGGTTGATGACACATAAGCAAGGGATGGATGGATGGTACATAGCAGGATCCCTATCTTCCAGGCAACAACCTATAACATGGCAACTATATCAGGATGCAAAATTAGGAGTCAAAACTATGGTATGGTGGCATCTCAGTTATAATCAGAGTAGCGCTACATTAACATGGTGGTCTATTTCAAGGATTGTTGATGACTGATGGGAGAGACGCACTATAGGAAGTCATGGACTCTGGAGGTTATATGGTGGAAATTGACAACTACTATGATAGATGTCTCCAACAATTATACTAGAGAGAGATTATGAATTGTACCCTATCAAATGGGAAATTTATGGGATAATACTTCTAACTAGCAGTATAACATAGTTGGAGAGTTGGGGACGAAACCCTAGAGCTCTGAAGGAAAGCGACCATGGGGGTTCTGTGGCTCAGCATCACGACGCCTGACAGTCTGGACTAAACCATTACGGCTCGGCAGACCCCATCCGTCCTAACTACCTATCTCCTTGTGATTTCCCTGGCGCCCTCTGCCCTCGTGGTCTTCCCGTTTTTCTCTCCATCAGTTACTTTCACCGACCATTTACTGTCGGTAACAATGGATCTGGATAATGTGGATTATGAGGAGGACCCTCATCCCCATGAGGTCATTTGGTCACACCAATGCACCGTGTCGGGTTCTGGTCCTTTTGCTGCAACACTGCGACCACTGTCAGCTGCTCACACTGCCCCGGTTTGACCAGGGCCATCTGTGCCCCATCCCCTGCCCTCGGTTAACATCGATGACGCCCCTGGCCTGGATTGTCCACCTCTTTCCTTGGCGACCCTAAACCTGCTCGGTACTTGTCTTCAACCTTCGCCCACCTTCGACGTGCCGCTTCCCCAGCTCCCCCACATCTCTGCTCCGCACTGCACCCCGTCCTCCTCAGGCATCCCCCCACCTGGGTCTACCTCCTTCACAAACCCTGCACACTCCAGCGCTACCTTAAACCCTGGTGGCCCTAACCCCAACACACCTATCCGCTTTGGTTGTTTTAGCTCCCCAATCCCTAACCCTAAATCCACCCCTCATACTGTAAACTAGGGCATCCGTGGCCTTCTTCGGGACTATCCGACGGCCCGCCGTTCTGATAAACTCAAAAAATGCAGGTGCCTCAAAGCTGTGGATAAGGACATCAACCTTGCTTTGGGCGAAGACATCTCGATGGGTGAAGTCACTGAGACTACCAAGAAGGTCTTGGTAGGCCGAGTTTGTGGGCAGAATTATTCTATCGAGAGGCTTCATCTTTGGACCACAGAGATTTGGGGCTCCTTACTCAAAGAATTGCCCATCCTTCAGGTGCTAGCGCGAGGTTGGTTTGTCCTTCGCTTTCACAAGGAGTACACAGACTAGATATTATCTCGGTTCTGGCATATTGAATTAGCACCTGTTCTACTGAAGAGATGGGATCCTCTGTTTGACCCTGAGAGGGAACAATTGGGAGTAGGGCCGATTTGGGTCTGTTTGTCGAGCCTTCCGATGCAATTCTGGACTCCTGTTGTTTTCAAGCGCATTGGAGACGCGTTGGGTACTTACCTGGAACATGATCAATCCTTTGAGAAGACAGGAATCATGACTATGGCTCGCATCCTGGTACATTTGGACACGAGGGAAGGGCTGGAGGAAAAGATAACCCTCCATTGGCGGCATTTCTCTCGTCGTCAAAATCTTGACTATGAAGGAGTTCCATTTAGGTGCAGATGATGCCATAAGGTCGGACATCTCTTCAAGGATTTCCCACTGCTCTCGCCTGCTACTCTGACTGCTACAAAGGGAACGAAGCATCGACAGACGGAAGACCTGATTGTGGACGAGCAACCCTCAGGTCCAGATCGTCCAAAGGATGCGGCTGGGGTCACTGCTCAGCCATCCAGTGCCCCCCAGATACCGCCTATATCCCCCCCATTGACTAGATCCTGGTCTGCTGCGGAGGTTGCTCCTACATCGGGTACTGTTTCTTCTTCCTTATCCTCTGCTTTGCTTTTTAATCAATTTATTGTCTCATTGGCACCATCTGCATCTACTTCATGTTTGGTAACTTCCCCCATCACTTGTGCACTTGATCTTCTCTCCCCTATCTTCTCCACCACCCCGTCGGCTGTCCTTGGATAGGGACATCTACACCTTCCTCATTCCCCTACCGCTTCAGGCTCACACTCCTACAACCTCCGTTCCCGACATCAGACAAACCCTAATATGCTTGACCTGGGCATCCCATCTTCTACCATTGAGCATAAACCCTACCAGGAGAGGCCTTCCAAGATGTCCAAAGCCATCAAAATTGTCGGGGTTGATGTTGCCCAGGGCCCAGAACACCATTGAAAGGGTACTTAGAGCACCAGACGCCCTTGGTTCTGTTCCCTGATGAAGTGACTATCTTACAACTGCAGGGGTTTGGCTAGCCCCTCAAAAAATTAGCCCTTAAGAGACTCTTGCGCTATGAACCCTATGACATTATTTTCCTTCAGGAAACCCTAGGTTATTCCGAGCAGATTGTTAAGACCTTACAAGCCATCATGCCCGACTGGCACTTCCAAGCTCTAGATGCTGCTGGGTGATCTGGGGGTCTTGCTATTGGGATCAACCCTCAATCCATTAAGGTGACTTCATCATGGGGAGGTCAAGGTTTCCTTGGAATGGATATATTCTTGGCTGAATTGGGTAAACATCTCCATATCATAAACATTTATGCCCCTAATCAAAACAGACTGGCCTTCTGGCAACAGTTCCTGGATAATCCCCTGATCAACCAAACCTCTATCCTAGGGGGTGATCTAAATTTCTCCATCGGACATGAGGAATCCTGGGGACACCACTCGCAGCTGGATCCACTCTCAGATCAGCTGAGCACCCTCTTGGAGCAATATGGTCTCATTGATGTTCCTATGAACAAGAAGATGCCAACGTGGCATAATAGACGGACTAGAGATGCAGCTCTAGGGAGGAGACTAGACAGGTATCTCATTCAAGAAGACCTTCTAAATTCCCTCTCAAACTACAGACAATGGGTGGGCACTGGGGGAATTTCGGATCACTCCCCTATATATCTGGAAGTGGCTGGCTCTTTCAGGAAACCAAGGGCGCCTTTCAAGTTCAACTCGACCTGGCTAAAGGATCCCAACTATCTCAGGATGGTCTCGGATTTTTGGAAAGCTCAACCCCCACCAATTGATCAGAGGAAGGCCAAAGGATTCTGTAGTAACCTGAATAATCTTAAGCGATTATCCATTGATTGGGAAAAAAGGAAAAAAGCTAGGGAGGAGCACACCCTAGCTGACATAGAAAATCAGCTGGCCTCTTTAACGGATGAACAGGGAATAGGTTTCATATCCATAGAAGAAAAACTACATCTTGTGGAATTGGAAGCCCAGAGATCAAATATTCTATTGGAACACGAAGAAACATGGAGATCAGAAGCAAGGCTATCTGGTTACAAGTGGGGGATGATAACACAAAATTCTTTCATAAATTTGCAAATGGAAGGAAAGCCAGCAACACCATTTGGCAGATGCCCACGGAACAAGGTCAGATTGCAAATACACACCCACAGCTAGCCCGGCTGGGTAACACTCACTTCAAGCAGCTGTTCAAAGCCCCCCCAGGCACACCACTTGCAGAAATCATCCGCATTGCTGGACATTTCCCCATATTTGTGGAACCTGACTTGATGGAGGATCTCATTAAACCTATTACTATGGGGGAACTGGAGAGCACCCTGAAGTGGTTCAAGAAGGACAAAAGTCCGGGGCCGGATGGCTAGTCAGTGGAATTCTACCTTACCTTTTTTGACATCATTGGACCGGACCTACTTGGGGTGGTCGAAGAAAGCCGGTTATTGGGTCGAATGTTTGAACCTATCAATTCCACCTATATAGCCCTCATCCCCAAGTCAGAATCCCCGCTATCTTTCAATGATTTCAGGCCTATATCCCTATGTAATTGCCTTTATAAAATTATTGCGAAGATTATTGCAAACCACATTAAACCGATCTTGTCAGATCACATCTCTCTAGAACAGTTTTCCTTTCTACAAAACCGACAAATCCATGAGGCCATAGGCTCGGCACAAGAGGCCCTTCACTCCATCAAACTGAAGAAACTCAAAGGGGTGTTGCTAAAAATTAACCTCTCAAAGGCTTTTGACAGGGTCAGCTGGTTATACCTAAGGATGATACTTACCCATCTGGGGTTCCCACTGGTTTTTATCAGATGGATTATGTGCTGCATCACCTCAATATCGTTCGCAATCTTAATCAATGGATCAGCTTCCCACTCTTTCCGGGCGGAGCGTGGAATCAGGCAGGGGTGCCCACTATCCCCTCTGCTATTTCTCATGGTCATGGAAGGCCTAAGCAGACTGATTGCGACAGAGAAGTGAGCAGGGCGGTTCATGGGCCTCAAGATAACGGATCAATGCACACTATCTCATCTGCTTTTTGTTGATGACATACACATTTTCCTAGACGGGGGAATACAAGACATCATCACACTCTCTGAAGTGTTGAAACTATTTAGCACTGCAACAGGGATGGAAATTAATGGGGACAAATCTACTATATCATTCTCTGACTGCTCACAACTGGAAACCCACCTAGCACTACAAAATTTCCCCTATCAAAGCCTGTCACTAGAGGATGGATTGAAGTACTTAGGCTTCAAGATAAAAGCAGATGGATACAAAATTGCAGACTGGACATGGTTGATTGCCAAGGTGGAAAGAAGATTAAACATTTGGAGCCATTGTCTACTCTCTAGAGCTGGTACATTGGTGCTCATTAAAGTGGTTCTGGAAGCAACACCAGTCTTTTGGATGTCTCTGGCCTAGATCCCCCAAGGTATACTACAAAGGATACAATGAGTCTGTGGTCATCTTTTATGGAAGGGCCAAAAGGAAGGAAAACCCTATGCATGGTTCAAATGGAGTAGAATTGCAACTCCTAAAAAATGGGGAGGTTGGGGCTTAAAAAATCTCCTTGCTTTTGCACAAGCACTTGTAGCCAAACTAGGTTGGCTACTCCTGAAACACAAGAGCCTTTGGTCGAAGGTGGTCACCTACAAATACATTTGGCCGAGCTCAGTCCTGGATTGGTTAAGATTACCCACATGGAACAAGAAGGGTATATCGGTGATCTGGAGGGTTGTATTAAATACCCTTCCCACCATAAGAAAGTGTCTCACATGGAGGATTGGTAATGGTGGGTCTATCCGCATTGGGATCGATCCATGGATTGGCAGTGGCAACTCCTACCATCTCCCACCTGACTTGAATACCTTCCTCAATCACAATGGAGTGGACTACATAGCACAACTTGGGGACCCTCACAATACAACTATTTATCAGCAAGCGTGGCTATCTAGGGAGGCCTTGGATATTCCAGTACAATGGCAAGTGGAGTGGAGGACTTCCTTGCAGGCATTAATCGAATCCCATGTGAGATTAAGGGATGTGGATGATGACCTTATCTGGGGATATGCATAGAAGGGAAACTATACCCCAAAGGATGGATATTCTGTCATACATGCTGGTCACAAATTTGTCGGTTTTGTAGGAAGACTATCATTTCCCTTCCTAAATTAATTCGGAACAAGATTAATTATTACATTTTGGGGCCAATTTTGGAGGTGATGGGGCCCATTCGATTTTATTAGGAGGTTAGACTTAGCATAAGTTATTTTGTTGTGGTTAAGTTGATGTGGTTAAGTTATACGTGGGGACCACCCACACTAGGAGAATATGCATTCCCTAGTTCGAATTGCATGGAGGATAAGTCGTTGGTTAAGTGAGGGACCCACGATTGAGGGAGAATGGAGGGAAAAGTACTCCATGAAATCTATATAAGGAAGGAAGCTCCACTCATTTCATTCATCATTTGGCATATCGAATTTCTCTTTGGTTGCTTAACCGAGTCACTTGCTGTTTAGCAAGAGTTATTCAAGCGAAGAGATCACCCTTTCTTCGGGGGACTTCAAGTGCCACCTTAGAGAGGTTTTTCTTCAGTCTTTCTGGAGGAGGATTTCATTGTGGTTTTCAGCAGTTGCATTCATCTCCAGGTGGTGCGTATTTCTGGAGGATGTAGTGAAGGGACGTTGACTTTGTTTGTGGCATCTTGCAAAGGATTTTTGGCCGAGAGGATTTCCGGAGAGGAGGCATAATAGTTTTTCTGTCATTTTGGAGAGTTTGGGAGCTGGAGGAGAGTGCTTCTCTGCAGTGTGACTTTCGCACTTCCTGGGCCAACGTAGAGACAACATTTGGTGCACACGTGGGAGGTAGAATATGTTAGGTCCCTATACTACTAGTGTAACCCCTTATTGTTATTAGTACAACCACCTTATTATATTGTTGTGCCCATGTAGTCCCCATATTGTTATTATTATGCCCCATAGAAGCCCACTATTGTTATTATTGTTCCCTTACATTATTATTGTTATGCCGGCTCTGATTATATTATGATCCCTTAGACTCCTATATATAGAAAGGAGGTCTTGTCATTTGTATCATCCAAGAATTGTTCATTTGTGTAATGTAAATAAGGTTTTCCCCTCGAAGAGGCTTATTTCTAAGACATTCATCTATCTTTTCTATCTTTTTGTGAGCTAGTTTCATAACATTTGGTATCAGAGCTTTGGATTCTAGGGTTTCGCTGCTCCAAACAGGTCATCGTAGAATTTTCGCTATAACTTTTTTTCGGTGACTTTTCAGAAGATAAAACAAACACCCATTTGAGACGAAATCTCTCTGAACTTCATGTCCGAATTTCAAATCTCGTCTCGCTATATTTTCAGATATATGATCTCAAGAAGTTAGGGTTTTTGCAAGCTCCAGAATTTCATCTAAAACAGGTCATCGTGGAATTTTCACTATAACTCTTTCGCTACAAAGTTTCAGAAGCTAATAAAAAAACCCATTTGAGAAGAAATTGGTCTGAACCTCGGCTCCAAATTTCAAATCTTGTCTCGCAATATTTTCAGAGATATAATCTGAAGAAGTTAGGGTTTTTACAGACCCCCGAATTACATTCCAAACAGGTCACCTTGGGAAAATTGTCATAACTTTGGCTCTGAGCATCAGATTGAATTTTCGTAAGAAGTTACAAAAAGAGGACGGACTGTAGTTTTTTGGGTATCATTTTCAGAACCTAAGGTGGAAACAGTGACCTGCGGCACGTCGTACAAGTTCGCTCTACTGAACCAGTCTATACTCAGGTCATCGTGGGAGATTTGGCATAACCCTTCATTGGAGAATCAAATCTTGATCAGACTTGCGGGGTTAGAAAGAGGACTCAGAGGGCTATTACAGACCGAAATTTTAGAACTTAAAGATCTGAAAGTACAGAGTTACAGTCGTTTCAAGATCGAGCTCCTAAAATCAAGAAAAAGCGAGATGAGGAATTTTGATGGCAAGGATCCGGTAAATTGGATACTACAGATGGAGAAATATTTTGATATACATGGTTTATCACTGTTACAAAAGGTATATATTGCATCTAATTATTTAGAACCGAATCAATTTTTATGGTATAAAGTGCTTTGTTCTCGTAAACCACTTGTCACGTGGTCAATTTTCACGGAGGAAATGATAGCACATTATGAGGATACAAAGAGAAACACCTTCTTTAGCCAATTGATAAATCTCAAACAAAAGGGTTCAATGACAGACCACATTGAGGACTTCCAAAAATTGAATATAAGGGTACATGATATTCCAGAGAAGAAAATGGTTGATGTCTTCATAGGGACTTTAAAGGATACCATTCAACACGAGGTTCGTCTTTGGGAACCTGATTCATTGGAGAAGGCATTTAGGTGGGCAAGAAAAATTGAAAGTGAAATTATGGAAACAAGGAATCTCACCTCTCACAACTATAATTATGGAAGTGTTTTTTCTCCTAGACTTACATAACCTACAAGGTTTACACCACAACAATTGGAAGAAAAAAGAGAAGAAGGGCTTTGTTACAATTGTGATAGCAAATACACTAAAGGTCATAAGTGTGATGAGAAGAAATTATTTTACATAGATTATGAAGAGGAGGAAGAAAAGGATCAAGAAGCATCAAAAGAAGAGGATATACACCAGAAACCCACCCCAGAGAAAGAAGAAATGAATCCAAGCATATCTTGTAAAGCATTGGAAAGAATTACCACTCCTCAAACTCTCAAGATAAAAGGAAATATCAAGAAGAAAAAGATTCAAGAAGTGAAAGATCACATCAAGAAAAAAGAAATACATCCGACCATATCTTGTAATGCATTGGCCGGAATTACCACTCCTCAAACTATCAATATAGAAGGGCATATCAAGAAGAAAAATGTTCAAGAACTGAAAGATCACATCGCGCATCAAGAAATGAATCCGACCATATCTTGTAATGCATTGGAAGAAATTACCACTCCTCAAACTATCAAGATAGAAGGACATATCAAGAAGAAAAAGGTAATAGTGTTGATTGATTCGGGCAGTGCCCATAATTTTATTCATTGTAAGATAGCCAAGGAATTGAATTGCTTCCTATATCCAGCACCAGAGTCTCAAGTGATGGTTGCAAGTGGAGGAACCATAAATTGCTCTGGAAAGTGCCATAATATCAAACTATCCATGGGAGAATATGTATTGAATAGCCCAATGCTTTCCATTCCAATGGGTGGTGCTGATGTTTTACTAGGCATCCAATGGCTACAATCTTTGGGTACGATAGCTTTTAATTTTCAAGAACTTTTCTTGAAATTTTTTTGGGAAGGAAAGGAAGTTGAATTGAGGGGTATCGAAGGGAAACCTGGAAAGATAATCAACTCTAACAGCATGACAAAGCTTCTAAATAAATAAAAACGGGGCGTAATTGCACAATTATGTTCACTAGAGGATCCCACATCGAAATCATGTATTTCTCCAGATCTCCAAAACGTTTTGTACAATCATTCCAAGGTATTTGAGACTCCCAAAGGCCTCCCACCTATTCGTGAACATGATCATGCTATTCATTTGATTCCAGGAAGTGTTCCTCCAAACATCAGGCCTTACAGATATCCATATGCCCAAAGGAGTGGGAACTCATTCAAAAGTTGCAAAAGATCCTAGTTCAAACAGTATTGCGAGAACTTGACAAGGAAGGAAAAATCATATTGGAACCTGAAGCAGTCACAGAACTGAGAAATCGACAGCTACGAAATAGATCAATTTCAGAGTATCTCATCAATTGGAAGAACTTACCCACTGATGATTCCACATGGGAGGACAAGAATTTATATAGAAGCATCAAGAACTACTAAAGCATTGAGGACAACACTTTTTGAAGGAGAGGGGCATGTTAGGTCCCTATACTACTAATGTAACCCCTTATTGTTATTAGTACAACCACCTTATTATATTGTTGTGCCCATGTAGTCCCCATATTGTTATTATTATGCCCCATAGAAGCCCACTATTGTTATTATTGTTCCCTTACATTATTATTGTTATGTCGGCTTTGATTATATTATGACCCCTTGGACTCATATATATAGAAAGGAGGTCTTGTCATTTGTATCATCCAAGAATTTTTCATTTGTGTAATGTAAAGGAGGTTCCCCCGTTGAATAGGCTTATTTCTAAGACATTCATCTATCTTTTCTATCTTTTTGTGAGCTAGTTTCATAACAGAGTATCAGTCTTTGAGGCTGGACTTTGTCGGGGGAGCTAAGGGAAGAATTTGTGGAGGAGATTGCTACATTTCTGAAGCTTGGATGGAGGATTTTTCTAGTATTCCTTGCAGGCCGTATTCTTGAGCAGTTTGGAGGGCATAGGGCATATTGGAGGCTGAATTTGGGAGGTTGGATTCAAACCAAACCCTTTTTGGGTTTTTGTGGGTTTTTCTCAAGGAGCTTGGGGCTGAAGTTATATCCTTTTATGAGTAGTGGAGGTGGAGTTTCTTGCAGTTTAGTTTTCTGGGACAGTGCAGAGCATTAGAGGAGTAGTCATTTCCAGTATTTGAGATCATTGTCTTATCACCTGGGTTCTGTCACGCTTGCCATTGAGGCAAGCCCAAGTGCATTCCTCCATACTATTGTACTTGCTCCATTGATTAATAAAATGGCTCAGCTGGTTCTACTTCTGGAGTTTTTATGAGCATTTACTGATTGTTGAAATTTTTTGTGTTGTAAATCGTTTTTGCTTTGCATATCACTGTTTATTTAAGTTTGGAACATTACAGTCCTCTGACCCAGACTATCATTGCAAACAATACCAGGGTCCCAAATGTGCCACTAAGTCACCCTGAATCCGTGCACCATCCTTTCATAAATGAATCCCTCAATACTAAAGTCCCATGCTAATCTCAAAAAGATGCCACCATGCCAACGTTGCGCCACTTTGATTACAACTGACTGCCCATTGTGCACATACCATATCCTCCTCTCTTGGAACCCGATGGTGAAATATTGATAAAGGCCAAATACATCCTGCCCAAGTATCTCCATGATGCCAAAGCCTCTCAATACAAAGCTAACCTTGAAGCTATGCAACAACAGGGAAAGCCTTCCTTGCCGTATGATGAAGGCCTCTGCGAACCCCCATGTGTCAACTCAAGAATGAACCAGATCATTCTTTTCCATGACTCCGCTCATCACGAGACAAAGTGATCTATCAACCAACTGAATCCCTACATCCCATAGCCAGACCTGCTGTGGCATAAATATGACAACTGCTGAAATCCATCTGTGCCTCGTCTCCAGTCCCTGCATGAAATCAATATATAGGCTCCATATATCATGAACTAATCTAATGCATGCTAAACTATCCTGTGCCTACCACTACATAGTACTGATGACTACTGGAAACCACATGTGCTGAATAGCTACCCCCTGAATTCAGCCAATAGATGGGTATCCGATACACGCAATAGACTCGGTGCGTCTGGATCCATCCTGCTCCTACCAACCATCACCACTAATTCTACCATCCGCCCTCTCGATAATGTGCCATTACAATGTCTAGAGCCCAGACACTCACTGGAAAATTGCCTCAATCATACACGATATCCTTTGCTCATGCAGGGTCTCAACATGCCTTGTCGAAAGAGTGGCACATGTCTCCCCCGTGACCAGCTCCCAAGGTGTAGGATCAGTGATAAACGATATTCCACCCCTACAGAAGCTCACATAATCCCCCAGCCTGTGGCTGTCAACTCGTGCACCGACCCTGTTCCTCCACTGGAGAATATCTATCATGCCCTTGAGACATTGAATCGCATAGCGTCGTCTCAGGTAAATCCCTCAAATCCCGTTATCCACACTGTGGGTCTGGATTGAAGACAACAAGGCTCCCATCAACTACATGTTGTGCCAATGTGTGGAAGATGCATGGGTTCTGATGGGTATGATTAAGAACCCATGTGGACGTTCTTGGCTTGTCCCGTGACCGATCCGCTCTCCCATCCTGGGTATGTCCACTCTAATGGCATGCGGACATCCTCGTCAAGGAATCTCCCTGCTAGTATCACTCCCTTAGTTCGCAATGCAACCCCACACATTATTGCATATAACCATGTATCCTCGTGTCCCTTGGCATACACCTACACCCAACTGCACATCTATCTGCACTACTGAACCCTACTACATGTTGTTGCATCATCCCGGATCAACTTGTATCCCTCATGTATCGATGTCTCTGCCACTCTATGAGGAAATTCACTGTGATGTGAACTGCTCCTCCTACACCACGATTTAACCCTGCACACCACTGCACACCTCTGTGCTCCTCCGCATACTGCTGCAAACCCCTATACACCCCTGGATATCAAGGCCTAAGACTAAATCCATAGGAATCATCCTACATCCTATTAGGGTCGCCATATCTACTACCACACCTCCATAAACTAAGATGAGTGGACCTCCCCTCCTGATCCTCCCAGAGAGATCTGATAGGAAAACCTCCCCAAGTTCTAGTGGCAGTGTCACTAAGGTGTTGTTGCTCTGTGACCTCTGCGCCCCACATATCCGTGAAAAATCCTCATCCCCATACAGCGCTTTTTCTATTGGCAAACCTATGCCACCTCCTCCGATCAGCCCCTACCAAAGTGTGTTGATCCTCCTATGGCCCCATGTCCAGCTAGCATGCCATGGAAACTCACAGAATCTGCCTACTACCTTATCAATCCACCCTATTAGTAGGGTTGTCCAAAAATTTGATGGAAATAGGAAAGTGTGTATACGCTCAGGCATTGGATCCATAAAAAAATTGCTGCTATCATCAACCAAATCCCTAATGTGATGGGGGATCCCACCTGGATCCCAATAATAGTTTGGCCCTGGAGCTCCTCTGGTAGCCCACAACCCTTGCAAAACTATGGCCAAGGATATATCCTGACACTTAACCCACTCCACTAAGTACCAACCCAAAATCTTTCGCCATCCAACCCCAAGAGAGGAATCAAATGCACAAACTCCCATATGCGGAACAAGCCCTCCATCCTGTGAATGTTGCACCCTGCGCAGCTCATGTCGCCTCATCTCACCATCCTAGTCAACACATAAAATCTGTCGAGGTGACTCTGCCTCTCCCTCTCCAACGTGTAGAGGCAACCTACTAGTCCTACAAGCCCCATCTATGTACGAAGATGGCTGCTTCGACGCTCCAATGTGTACTCTATATGTACCATTAAGGAATCCAATCGTTCCCCAATGCGAGTTAGTTTGGCCATTGACTCGACACAAACCGCTCTCATGCCCTCCAGCTCCTTGTTCTATTGCATAATGGAATCTCATACTTTCATGGCCTTCTTTTTCAATGCTAGAAGGTTGGCCTGGGACTAAAGAACTTGTTGTGGGTGGTTATCATCTGTAAACTTGGTCATAGCTCTGGACCCCTTTGTGTCTTCTGGCACCTTGTCACCAATGGATATGTCTCCAAGCACCTCATCAATCTATTGTTGGCAGCGATCATCTGAAAACTCGGTCATAGTGTTGGGTACCTCATCAATTGTTAGCACCTCATCCATGGGTGGCACCTCCTCAATAGATGGCCCTTTGAGTGTATGCTCTACTCTCTCCACTAAGGTGTCAACCAGAGTTAGCAAGGGGATCTCCAACAAGGGTTACATTCGCATCTCACCGGGTATATCTACAAGCTCCTTACAATCATCCGTGTCCTCTGCCTCATGCTCAACCTCCTCCTCAGGCTCCTAATATCTAAAGCCACGTCTCCACCAATAGAAGCACCCCCTGGTCTTACCCTTGTCCCATCCACTCCTTTTGAGGAGATCTGGTGCCTTGATTCTGTCGAATTTCCCCACATGGTGTGAATGACTACAACCCCATGGACTGCGCACTTCTAGTGTCTCTGCTATAAGGATGAGGATGGATCTATTCCATCACCTTCCTCAGCAGGGCCAACCTCTCATCATTCCAATGGATTCCACCCAAGAATTCTTGCATACTAAATCTTCCTTGAGCCATGGTGTCTATGGTTTCACCCATCACTATGCATACATTCCCAACACCTTCACGATTTTGCTAGCTTCCCACAACTGGCCAAGATCATGCTCTGATACCACTGTAATATTCATAATTGGAATTTAACCACTAATACCGAGTAATGGACTAGGAATAATAAATAAACTGGAACTCATACATAATAATTAAAACACCAAAGTGTCTAACCACACAATCTGAGCCATTTTATTAATTTTATGATAAAAGAGTACATAAAATGAGCTAAAATTTTGGAACATGGGCCTGCTTTGCACGCTGAGAAGAACCCAGAAAATTGTCTTGGACCCAAGTGGTAGGAATGGTCCTAAAGTGATATGCACACTACTAAGAAATAATCCGTTGTTGGCTAGAATTCTAGTCTAAAGGCTGAATACTCCATGGAATACTCTGAAAATTTAGCTTTGAACTCCTCTCCCAAAACCCAGAAAACCCAAAAATGGTTTGGGCTGATCTAGATGATGAAGAATCCCTCTAAAATAATGCAAATGACTCTCTGACTGGCTATACGCCCTACTCGGTTTCTACCCTATATATCGCTCAGAATATTCTAAAAAATTAACCTCTGTCTCTGCACGCCAATCCCAACAAAACCCAGAAAGAGTTTGGCCCACAACTGTTGTTCCAAAAGTTGTACCACGAACTCCCCCTGTGCCCAAGAAATGCGCAAAGTTGATCTTCTTGCATTAAGCTCAAGGGAAGCCCTGAATTAGACTCCCAAATTACCTCACTAGGGAGACACTCGAAGTTCTCCGAAATGAGGGTGGAATTCTACTTGGAATTCTTGGTGCTAAACAACTCTGGCCCTTGTGCTAAACAACTCCAAGAGAAGATGAAATATGAAGTGTAATAGCCAAAAAATAATTCACAAAACAAGCCCATCCTGCTTTTATAATTTCTCCTCATGCCTCTAGACCCTTTTTTTAATATTATTTTATTGGTGGGGGCCATTTTCCACTAAGTTACTTTTGCCGCCATTTAATAAAATAATAATTTGATGTTATTCTCCAATAAAATAATACTAGCGAACTTACTCCAATATTATTTGCCCCTTTTTAATTAATATTACTAAAATTGGGCCAAATTCCTTAGTGACTCTGATGCTCACAAAATTGGGGATATTACAAAAAACCCAAATATAATATTTGGGATGTTCTAAAAAATAGGGTACTTGAGATTTATATAACTATATATAGCTATAAAAGATATGTGATATGCAAATGCAAAATAAATCTCTCAAACAATAAAAAAAAATTACTACTCCGTGTCCATGAAAGAAAGAAGATTTTCCCTATACTCTTATAACCAATATTCCACCAAGATTCTGGTGCGAGGAGATGCACAAGGGGGAAGTGTGGGAGTACCCTCAAATTTTAGGGAAATTTTGGGGGTGCGGGGGGGTATCGGGGTAAATAATTTTTAAGTTTACATGCACACACACACACACATATAATTCAAGTTCATATTCAATAATGAAAGCATAAATAGACTAATAGTAGAACATTGAAATTTGATCTACACATAAAATTAAATTCATAATTGAATTAAATAATGACATATATTGATCCATCCTCATCATTCATTTTGATACATACATAATTCATAGGATGTACTCATCATTCATCCATACCATGAGATTCAATAATGAAATATTCAAATACATTGATCCATATCATTCATCACTCATCATTTTACAAGCTGCATTGATTTAACAATTAAAATCATTATTCATCATTCTAGAATCTAAATTGAAAGCAAAAAAACTAGAATATTAGTATTAATATACACTATATACTAGATACTGAAGTATAAACACTAAAATAGTAAATTACTAAATTCAAAATTTATATGACTCAAAGTCTCAAACTCAAAAATAGTTAAGAGTGGGGATTCAAGAATGAGTCTGAGGTCATCAATATCTAGCGTCACAACTCAAAAGTTAAAACTGAAAAGTAAAAATGGATAATGAACACTGAAAATAAAATCAACATCAAGGACTCAATCTCAATGATTGGTCCTCTACATCAAAGTCTCAAACTCAAAAATAGTTAAGAGTGAGGAGTTAAGAATCAGTTTGAGGTCATCAATATCTAGTGTCACAACTCAAAAGTTAAAACTGAAAAGTAAAAATGGATAATGAACACTGAAAATAAAATCAACATCAAGGACTCAATCTCAATGATTGGTCCTCTACATCCATCTAATGCATGAAGTCATCAGGACCATCAATGAGAATGTTGCTATTTGGGTCAGAATCACTCTCTTGAGTAACCAACAGAAATCCAACCAAACAATGCTGCAACTGAGTCTGGTCCATCCTCATCATCTATCTGTTCACTATCCTCTAGATCCACATCCCATCGTGTTGTTGGTCCCCTCCGATAGTCTGGTGTCTTCCTATGTGTAAGATGTAGAGAATTGTGCACTGTAACTAGCTTCTCCGCTCTCCTAGAGGAAAGTCTATTCCTTTTGGGGGGGAACGCACAGAAGCACCCCTTTTGGGGAGTCACACCCCCCACATAGGGGAAATACATCCCCCTGCGTCTCCCCATGAATCCCCAAAAGGGTGCATGGGGAAACGCACCCCCATACGTTCCCTATCCCGAGTGCATGGGGTGTGTAGTGTGTGTGCACTCGACCTTGGGGAGCGCATCCCCGTGGAACACTGCTTATAACTCTCTCAAAAAGCTTCCTACATGATCGTTTGTAAAGTTCAGCAATGCTTTCAACGCCCAGTGATGAAATTGATGCATTAAATGCTTAACACTAATTTGGTCATATCTAAGAAATTTGCGATAAATTGTTGTTTTCAATTATTAGGAAATAAATAATTGGCATGTCTAAAACATGAAAGGAAAAAAAAAACAAAAAAAAACACTTTCATAGTACAAGGATAATATATTTTCAATGTTCATAGTTAATTCATTATGATGCTACAACTAGGGCAGGTTATCCAAAACGGTCCAACATAATGGTTTGGAGTTTGAGTTTTCATAAATATACCCTCAATACAATCCTAGGTGTGTGGCATTGTCCCCTATCATAACTGTCTCTGGTGCGTGCTTGAAGCATTAAAAATGAACAAATTAAAGAATCTTGTCTAGAAAATGATAATCTATATCAAAGCTTGATTAATTGCATGATGAAACATCGTTATTTACCGAAATGATATGTGTGTTCAAACAATGTTCACTAGGAAATCCAAATATGCTGAAGTAGAGTTTTTGGATCATTCAAAACCTAAATGCATTCATGCATACAAGTCATGACAAAGTGAGCAATATTTCTCACCTCGTCAAGTATCGGATTGTATACAACCCCAACGGTAGGAATTTTTCCAATCGTAAGTCCAATTGACACACAAACAAAGGGAAACCTGCCAGCCAAGTCCTGTAAGCTAAATTTTTTCCTTAAAATATCAACCTTTAAAATTATATTATTACAGCTATAAGAGGAAACTCTAGAAGATAAATAAGAATAACATTAAATAATACTCTTTTGAAGCACTTTGCTTTTTAAATTTGTATAGTTTTCCACCTATTTCCATCTAAATGGAAGAAATTACAGAAGAAAGAAATTATATAAATGTTCCAAGATGACCGGAAAAACAGCCAATAGGACTGCAATATATATCACATACAATATCTCACAGTGGTAAAACCTGCATTTGGACATCACAAGGTAAGCAGATGCTTTAAAATCTAATGCATTAGTAAGTTCATACCTGTGAACGAAATTTGTTGTTCCATCCAGGGGGTCAATTATCCAAGTTGGTGCATCAGTCAAATCAGCAGTTCCATGGATTGCAGAAGTTTCTTCGCCTATGAACTGCACAGCAAACCAAATATGTTACCTACAGTGAGAAAACAGAGAGACAACAGGACCTTAAAATATTGACCATGAACCTGATGATCTGGGTATTTTTGCTTTAGATGTTGGAAAATTATCTTCTCACATGCCTTGTCCGTCTCTGTAACCAAATCCACCTGCGTTGCAAAAAATGGGAATTACATTCCAAAAAACTGGTTATGGAACACTTTACTGTTCAGGAAGCATCTCGCATCTCCATGATAAAAATAACATTAACAAGTAAAACCTTTAAATTTTAGACTTTAAACGCAAATTTACTAATTCTTCTGTAAGACATGATAAGATGCTAAATACCCCTTTTTCCAGCAGACAAAATCACCAAAACTGCGTACGCAGCAGACACAAAAAGGCAACATAAAATCAAGAACATGGTGGAATTTCAAGTGAGATAACTATCACATAGTTCAGAAACCCATAAAAATAACTACTAATTACAGAGGAGCTTTAGCGAATGAAATCAAAGAGGAGCTTGTCTGTGAATCCATGATCAATGCTGAAAAGTATACACCATGCTTCCTCAATTGGGATGACAAGGCCAAAATTGCCACCGAATAGGAAATTGCAGTCACTATAATTTGTGGCATTGAATTATCTAACTGGAACTGAGTTACATTGGATGTCTTGGCCATTTTGGAATCTGGATGCCCAAATTGCAATCTTTAAAAATGAAACATAATTCCAGTTAATTATATGTTTACATTTTACTAGCAATTATTCTTGTTTAAGACTGAAGCGTATAGCTAGCTTCATTAGAATTCCACTTGGGGAGGTGTTGCAATCTTTAAAAATGAAACATAATTCCAGTTAATTATATGTTTACATTTTACTAGCAATTATTCTTGTTTAAGACTGAAGCGTATAGCTAGCTTCATTAGAATTCCACTTGGGGAGGTGTCATTTATAACTAAGCAGTCGAAACGACTAGCATGCCAATCAAAGGCATGTCATAACCTCCTCAGAAAGCGTGCAGAGGTGTTTTTGTACGATAGCAAAGTGTCATATAAAACCAAGAAAGTTGAATTGATATGGTTCAAACTCTATACAAGAAATTGAATGAAAATAGATCAGACTACCTGCAGCTGATTGACAATTAAACTTCATGAAATTTGGTAAACGGAGAAACAGTAATATCTGTTTAAAAAGTTAAATGTAATAATTCTTTCATTATATAGGATAAACTGAAATTCATGGGATAGCAAAATATCTCTGGTATGACAGCCAACCCATTTCGTCGAAAGCCACTCCTACTTTATTAGCATCATTAGCATTATGCGAAGACATCATTAGCATTATGCCAAGTTGATGGACAACATCAAAGCACTGAAGTTAGAAACCAGTAGGAGGGGTTATCATCATTTTTCTTTTGGCCCTCTTGCCCTCATATTGGACATGACGTTTAGCACGTGTGATCTTCGTCACGCTTATGGATGATTTTCAAGGGTACTGATGCGCTTCAGATATACAACTTTATTTTGCTTGGAGATAGTTCATTTTCATGGTTGTGGATCCTCTCACTTCATCACGATGCAGGGGATGTTACATGTTGGTTTAGTAGTTTATATGGTTGCTTATATTGATGCATAGTAGTTCATTTTCATGGTTGTGGATCCTCTTACTTCATCACGATGCATGGGATGTTACATGTTGGTTTAGTAGTTTATATGGTTGCTTATCTTGATGCATAGTTTTCTTTTTATGGTTACAGTTGATTCTTAGATGGATAGGGGCAACATGCTTCTTGGTTTTATGATATGATATTGGTGGATGGCCCATTGGATATCTACATGGTTGCTTTTGGGTCAATTTGACCTAAATCTATGTAGATATAATATGATAATATGGCTTTGGTTCAATTTGATTAATTATAATACTAGTTTTTTGCTTTATGGTGTTGCTTCTCGTATGTTTATATGGATTATATGGATTGATGAGTTATGATTTTTGTGGAGGAACATTTTAGTCTTTCAAATGTTTATTATATTTTTATGATGGTTATTGGTAAAATAGAAAATAAACTTTATTGAGAGCCCACTTTTTTACATATACTACAGGCATATTACTTAATGTTGGTGATGAAGCACTCTGAGGTTTTTATGTGAACATGGCATGGCTTTGGCACTTATCTTTGAGGAACGCTTCACTTTTCACATGGTTGGATTCATGAAAATTATTCTTTACAAATTTTGAAAAAGTTGTCTACCTTATGAATTGTTACCCCTCATGTCAGCCGAGGTGCATATAGGTTTTTTTTTTTTTTTTTTGCAACATATTTCACCACTATTATAAGCTTGAGGTTACAAGTCAAAAGTTTTGTAAAATCATGTGATGCTCTATATTAGGTGTCCTAGACTTGTTTGGTCGCACTGTGATCGATCCCTCTGGGTTCATCTCTAGCTACTTTTTTTCTTGAATAAAATTTGAGGGTCTTAGATGGGATTGCTTGAGGACTCATGGTTCTAGGGGAACTTGCTTTTGTAGAGGTGATCACCAATGTATGGGCTTGTCCAACCCACATCAAGGTACACATATGTCATACCACATAGTTATGTGTCTACAGATTATGTATGTGGCCTTGGCATTGGTGCAATATCCCTTAGACAATTCTCATATATCACAATCTCACATAGATAACTTTTCATGTTTCCCAAGGTGGTTCACATTTCCCCATGCAAGTGGTCTTGGAAGTCAACAGGTCAACTTGATGAAAGGGTGAGATGCCGCATCAAAATTTTCCCAAACAGTGAAGGTGGTGGCAAGTTATAATTGGTCAAAGGTGGTCAAACAAGTCATCCAGGTTTTTAGGTGGCATATCAAAATGTTGAGTAGATTTGCACATGCCTTATGTAAAAAATAATCTAAAAAGGAAGAGGAACAAAACCCAAATATCAAAATCCTCAAATTCCCCGTGGCATTAAAGAACCATCATAGGGGCATGATGACGTTGACCATTAGAGGAAATATAAGCCTAAAAGTGCCCATGAAATTTTCACCTAATTTCCATCTCATAATATGTAAATCAATCAAAATCCTTTAAATTTAAAAAGAGGTGCATGTAAATATTTTGGAGGGAAAATAAGAAAAACTATTTTTTTAAATTGTATTTTTTGCTTATCTTCTTATAGGTTTACTCAAATCTCAAGAATAGAAAATCGTTGGATGCAAAATTAAATTCCACATCTAACGAGTACCCATTATTTGAGAAGACCCACATTGATCAAAATTGAAGATATATTAAAAAAACGTGTTCACTTTGAACACATTTTTTTAATGTATCTTCATTTTTTTATCAATGTAGGTCTTCTCAAAACTATGCATAATGGATACTCGTTGGATGTGGAATTTAATTCCACATCCAACGAGTGTCTACACTTGAAATTTGAGTAAACCTATAAGGAGATAAGCCAAAAATATAATTAAAAAAATTAGTTTTCTTCTTTTTCCCCCAAAATTCATAACGCTTATTTTATTATTTTAACTATTATTTTATTATTTTTCCTTAAGAGACTAGTTTTAGGCTGAAATTTTCTCTAATGATAGCAATGATGATGTGGCAACATTAGGAATGATATGGAAAATTGAAGGCACATCTAGTTCATATTAGGTTAGGTTAAAGCAAACCCATGTGTCAAAAAAGTCAAATTCATTAATGAATTGGAGATCTAGAGCACATGTTGTCAAGTTGAATTTACTAAGGAGGAAAAGTCAAGCTAACTAGCCATTCGGTGAGCCAACTAGTTGTTTGAAGGGTCAAATTAGTTGTTGGGAGTATCTTGGATGAAGAAGTTAATGAAAAGACCATCAATTAACTGTGATGAAGTCAAAGAAGCATCTAAAAAACCAAATCAGATTATCCTTGGACCAAGTCAAGCTACCAAGGAGACATTGGGATGGGATGTTGGGCTTCTCATGGATAGTATTCTTCATCATTACTCTTTTGGACCACAATGCAAAGGGAATGTTGGGCCGAATTGAATTTTGTGGGTTAATTTGACCCCTTAGTGGAAAACAAAATTTTGTAATTTAATATTTTATGAAAATATTAAGTCTCCAACATGTGGATGACTAGTAAAATTATTTTCTAGAGGAGTCTAACTAGATGTTCGATTTTTTATTGTAAAGGATTAGTTTCCACTCTAGCAAAAGGTTGTTGTCTTGTGATTTCAGTTCCATTAATAAAATAACTCATTTGCAAACTATGTGTAATCAATTTACATTTATGGGTTGGTTCTTACTACCTCTTTTCTTCTTGATTAATTCTTGTAAATATTTTAATACAAGTTACTTTTCATTTAGTAAGAATACATAGGAGCTAGAGGATTGGGTCATTGAAGGGATACATAGCCAACGTAAAAGGGGGATGGAATTAGGGAGAAATCCCACTTTGTTATTTTATTGCAGGTGGGTCATTCCAATAAGGATTGAACCATTCCAGTGTAGAGCTTCAATTGGGAAGGGATCTTGCATTTCACCACATACTCAAATTGAAGGCTAGAGAACCCCACGCTAGGGGCCACTCCCATTTGGGTCCTAAAAGTGGAGAATACCTTAAGTCACAAGTGGGTGTGATTTCTCTTATAAACCAATCTGACTTCCCTAATCAAGTGCAAAATTGTCTTAGAGAGGAGTGTGTTTCACAACCCAGTGCTTGAGGTAAGTATTGAAGGCACAAGGTAAGAAATTCTAACAATCATCTATTTCATAAAACCCAAAACTTTTTCATTTTCTATTTTAGTTTAGTATTTTTGCTAGTTTTTCCAAATCCATCTCAAAATAGCAGGTTAATTTTCCTTGGATTGTTTAAAATTGAATAATGTTTTAGCTAAGGTTGTATATAGTTAATTTGAAATATTTTGGTTATGTTTCATCCCTTGTATCAAGTTATTTTGTTGCATATTTAAGTAGTTGTTACAACATAAATATGCATGTATATCAAGGTTCTGTGCATATACTAAGTATGTATCCTTTGGAATCTTGCATATAAGACTCTATTATAGATCTGCATTGCAAATTTTTCACTTTAGAGTCTAAAAATATGATTTTTTAGTTGTTTTGATTGGATATTTGTTGTTGGAAATTATTTGGGCATAAAACCCAGTGGGATTTGATCCCAAGACTGCATAAAGACAATTTTTAGATTACTAGAAATTGCTATTTTCAACAATCTAATGCTTGGAAGTGGTCTTCTAAAATCTATATCTCACCTTCTAGCTCATTAGAAGTGCTTCAACACTCATTACGTGGTCTCTTTAAGTGAAACAAGTTGTTATCCTTACAATTAACTACATATTTTGTAGTCTACAGTTACAAGGAAACAAGTTGATTTGCCCCGTAACCTGTCTAACTAATAATCCAAAATAAAAAAAATAACTTCATATCTAGTTATAATATTTTTCCTACATCAATTTCAAGTACTTATGTTCCATATTTAACTTCTTCTTTTTTTATGTAGTGTTTTTTTTGTTGTTTCTAGTTTTATACACAAAAGTCAATAAGATAGCCAAGATAATTAAGTCCTCCACCTCGTCTTTGACCCCATTTAACACACTAGTCTTACTTGGGCTAGTTAAGTTATTAAGTGGAAATCCAAAATTTTCACTTTAGAGTCTAAAAATATGATTTTTTAGCTGTTTTGATTGGATATTTGTTGTTGGAAATTATTTGAGCATAGAACCCAGTGGGATTTGATCCCAAGACCGCATAAAGACAATTTTTAGATTACTAGAAATTGTTATTTTCAACAATCTAATGCTTGGAAGTGGTCTTCTAAAATCTATATCTCACCTTCTAGCTCATTAGAAGTGCTTCAACACTCATTACGTGGTCTCTTTAAGTGAAACAAGTTGTTATCCTTACAATTAACTACATATTTTGTAGTCTACAGTTACAAGGAAACAAGTTGATTTGCCCTGTAACCCATCTAACTAATAATCCAAAAAAAAAAAAAAACTTCATATCTAGTTATAATATTTTTCCTACATCAATTTCAAGTACTTATGTTCCATATTTAACTTTTTTTTTATGTAGTCTTTTTTTGTTTGTTTGTAGTTTTATACACAAAAGTCAATAAGATAACCAAGATAATTAAGTCCTCCACCTCATCTTTGACCCCATTTAACACACTAGTCTTACTTGGGTTAGTTAAGTTATTGAGTGGAAATCCTCCTTTGGTCTGTAGGAGGAAGTTGGGCCTAAAGAGCAAGGGTTCATGCCAAGATGACAGTCAACCCTTACCCTGTGTGTGCCCATCCTAGTAGGTTGGACGAACCTTTGAAACCCTACTAATCAGATCAGTAACAAGAATTTGACTATGCCGTAAGAATCGTAATAGATGCCTTGAGAGTTGTGACATATTTTTCCTTGAGATTTGTGACATTTCCTAGGTCATTGTGATATTTCCTAGGGCATTGTGCCATGCATTGGAAACGATGAATCCACCTAGAATGCTAAAGGAGCCTTGTCATAGGTCTTCCATGATGGTATATCTTTAGTATATATGGTCTAGTAATGAGGCATAAAATTTTGGTGATTTTTAGCCTCTAGATAGAGGTTGATGGTGTTGTACTTCTTTGTGATGGTTCCCTAGGGTTTGATGTGTCTATCAAGAGCTTGTGGTAATATTTGATGAATAGACACTCAATATTAGGGAGCAATCCACTATTTCATGATTCTTTAGGTTTGCATCCTATGTTTGGAGAGGAAAACCCACTCCTTGTTGCACAAATAGAAGTCATTTCTAGAGCGCTTGATTTCCTTGTTATATAAATTCGGATAATGAAGTTCCACTTTATGATAGAGATACACTTCCTTCTCATGGAGTGCTCTCTTACTTGCACACAAATGGTGGCATTTCACATAGTTTGGGGTTATTCTATCATTGGATAGAGGTTAACACAGCCCTTGGTTCATGGCATCTATTTTATGCTAGTCAACCACCTCCTATGAGATCCACATAATTTTTCTTAATTGATGAATGGTTGCTACACTTTGAAGCCACATGTGCTACTTGAAGGGTTTGTTGCACATCTTTTCGGTAGCTATGTTTTGGAGCTTGATCTGTATGGTTTACAACCCACTTAAGTTCAACACTCAATTTATTGAGGCATCCTTCACACTCTTTTCATGGTGATGATGGATACATCTACATTAAGATGGTTTCTTTGTACAAATTCCCATGGTTTTTTTTAGGATGTTCACAATGATGGATATCAACTTGGTCTTCTGCCTTTAGATGATGGCACATGCCACATGGATTTTCTATTGTGCATCCTTCATCACATTTTATGGGAAAAACTAGGCCACACATCTAGATGGATTTGGTTATTTAGCACATATCTTGAGGATCTATTCATGGATTGAATTTATTTGTACACATGGAGGTGTCTTGTGTAGATTTCCATGCCATTTTTTGATGACATCCTAACTTTGAGACTTAGATTCACAACATGGGACATACCTTGGAGGGTGCACATGTGGATAGTGATTTATCTATTATTTTTGGAGGTTATTACATGGCATATCCATCAACTAAAAGAGGTTCCCCATTATCTAGATATATTTTTGGATATGGTTGTAACTAACTCCATTATTTTACTATTGTTTGACTTTCTTATTAGAGTTACTTAAGGATATTAAGCGTATTGTTTTGATTGGCTATTTTTTTGTAACCTCTTGGAGCTATTTTTAGTAAGCAAGCTATTGTGAAGGTTATTTTGTTGATATTCCTCGAAGGGCTAATGGATCTAGGAAAACAATTTTTTGTTTATTATAAAATGAGATTGAGTTGAAACCTATACAAGGGTTTAATCTCTCCAATTGTAAAGTGTGAGTGAAAGAACTCCCAAGCTTTGGATTAAAAGTGTTTTATCTTTGTCTAAGCTATTGTGGAATGCATGTACAAATTTTTTATATTTGTGGTAGATATTCTTGATGCATATTGATAAAATTATATTGATGATTTGGATTATCAAAGTCAATCTGGGAGCCATAGAGGAGTAGTCTTGCTACATTGGAGGAGCTATTCATAAACTATCTTTGTCACTTTGTCTTAAAGAAAAGAAATCCATGCCCCAAGCACCCTTTTTTCAATGAATACATAGTTTTTGTCTTTAGATAAGGTCACTTTTGTATTGATTTGGATGTGGAGCTCACCTTAGAGTCCCTTCCCTTCCATCAATTTGTAATATATTCTATGTCAAATCCAAGGCTACTAGAGGCTCATATTATATAGCCAAAACCATCCCCTAGACCTTTAAATAATTTTCCCTTTGATGTTGCATGCATGAGCCCATAGCCCAAGCAAAATAAGGCACTAGTCTTCCCTTCCATCCGACACAAGAAAATTTACAAAAATATCCAACAATTATTTCCATTTTATAAGCTTTATCTTTCTTCCACTCTACATTGTATGTCACCACACATTGATATTTGTTATCCCTGGGGAATATTTTTAAGCCCTTGAAACACCTTATTAAGCCCTGGACATCGAGTTATTACATTTTTATTGTTATATTTTTATGAAGGCTAAACCTTTCATTATAATTGTACCTGTTACCCATGAGTGTCTAGCGTAACCCTGGGGATGTCAAAATTTGATAGTCTTGGGGAGTTGGGGGGTGAATTGATTGATTCTCCATGTTGGGTTGTGTTATATTCTTTCCACGACTAACCTAGGTAGTGAACCGATGGGTTAGAGGGGGGGCGGAGCCCCCCTTCATGGGGTTTGAGGCAGCGCCCCGGGAAAAAAAAATTGGACCCTATATTAGGTTGGGCAAACCTACCTATGGTTTTCAGTCCATGGTTTTGGACGTGATGGTTTTCGGTCCATGGTATTGGATGCTTCGGCATGTATAAATATGTATTGTAACATTGAAAGGAATGTAATGAAAAATCAAGCTGGTAGTCCCGGTTTTGGGATCCAGGGGAAATCTCTGTGTATATGTGTTTTATGTGTTATGCTCTCGCATTGTTTATTTTTCTATGATTTAGAATTCGTATGCAGGTAATTTCTGTACGGGGTTAAAACCTACATTTGGTATCAAAGCCAGGTTTTGGCTTCAAGGGGATGCCTTTGTTGCTGAGGGGTTTCGCTCGGGCCTGTGGTAGACCCTGTTCAGTGGGAGATCTGCGAGATCGATTCTGGTGGTGAAAGAAGATGGCGAGCAGCGGAAAGATAGAGATCGAGAAGTTCAATGGTCAGAGTTTTGAGTTGTGGAAACTCAAGATGGAGGATCTGTTGGTGGATAAAGATCAGTGGATCGCGGTAGATCCAGGTACTAAACCAACGGGAGTGACCGATGAAGAATGGAAGAAGTTGGATCGGAAGGCAAAGAGCACAATACGATTGTGTGTCTCAGATTCAGTATTGCTGAATGTATCAGGGGAAGCTACGACGAAGGCTTTGTGGGACAAGTTAGGGACTTTGTACCAATCTAAGTCTCTAGTGAATAAACTATTCCTGCGAAAAAAGCTGTATAACCTGAGGATGAAAGATGGAGACTCGGTGACAGAGCATCTGAACGCATTTAATACTGTGGTAAGTCAGTTAGCGTCTGTTGATATTAAAATTTCAGATGAAGATAAGTGCATCAGTTTGTTGTGTTCTCTACCAGATTCGTGGGATAGTCTGGTTATTGCAATAGGTAGCAATGCAACTGCTTTGCAGTTTGATGAAATAGTCTCAGCCTTGCTGACGGAGGAGATGAGACGGAAAAATATGGAGAGCCAGAATGGTGATGCCTTGTCTGTACGAGGACGGTCCCAGAATAGAAACAAAAATAAGTCATCGAGTGGGAGATCTAAATCTAGACGGAGATCTAAATCTCCAAGAAAACCTGTAAAGGTGGTGTGCTGGAAATGTGGAAAGGAAGGGCACTTCAAAAGGGACTGTAAATCTAAAGCTCCTGATAAAGGAAAGGGATCTGATGATGCTCCTTCTGCAGAGGCAAAAACCACCTCAGATGAAGGTGGGGATGTGTACTTGGCTTCTTCAAGTACACATGTAGATCATGAGGCATGGTTGATTGACTCAGGTGCATCCTTTCACTTCACTCCCCATAGAGAGTGGTTCTGCGAGTATGAGAAATACGATGGTGGTGATGTCTTCTTTGGAGATGATAGGAAGGCTTGAATCATTGGTCGTGGAAAAGTAAAGTTGAAGTTGCAAGGTGGAAGGGTTAGAACACTTCTGGGTGTTCTGCATATTCCTGCATTGGCCAGAAATCTGATTTCTGTAAGCAAGTTGGATGATGCAGGTGTAAAAACAGTGTTCGAGAAGGATACATGCAAGATGGTTCGGGGAGCACTGGTATTGATGCGGGGAGTTCGGACTGGAACTCTGTACAAGCTGCAAGGTAGCATTGTTGTTGATGGGTGCAACAGTTCTGTGGTTCCTGAACGTGGAGCTGAAAATCTAGTGGTCTCTGGAGAGAAGACCATGCTGTGGCATCAAAGGCTTGGACATATTGGAGAGAAGGGCCTTCGAATACTTCATGGTAAAAGTATGGTAGAAGGTATGATTCATAGCTCTCTGGATTTTAATTTCTGTGAAAATTGTGTATATGGGAAGCAGAATCGGGTGAGTTTCCCCTCTGGTGCTAAGAGGGTGAAACAGATATTAGAGCTTGTGCACAGTGATGTGTTTGGACCTGTGAAAGTTCCATCACTGGGTAAGTCTGTGTACTATGTATCATTTATATATGACTTCTCAAGGAATACATGGATATATTTCCTTAAGAAGAAATATGAAGTCTTTGACAGGTTTAAAGAATTTAAGGCTCTGGTGGAAAATCAGACAGAGAAGAAGATAAAGGTGCTGAGGACAGATAATGGTGGAGATTTTTGCAGCAAGGAATTTGAAGAATTCTGTAAGAAGTGTGGTATAGCACAGCAGAAGACTACTCCATATACACCCCAGCAAAATGGAGTCGCAGAAAGAATGAACAAGACGTTGATGGAAAGGGCAAGAAGCATGCTCAGTGGTGCCGGGTTAGGACAGGAATTCCGGGCAGAGGCGGTGGATACTGCATGTTACTTGGTCAACAGGTCACCTTCATCAGCATTGGAGGATAAGACTCCACAAGAAGTATGGACTGGTAAGAAACCCTCTCTTTCACATCTAAGAGTATTTGGATGTGATGCATATGTACATGTTCCAAAGGAGAAACAAACCAAGTTGGATAGTAAATCTAAAAAGTGCATCTTTATTGGGTATAAGGACGGTTTAAAGGATTATAAGCTTTGGAACCCAGTCACACGGAAGGTGTGTACAGCCGAGATGTGGTGTTCAGAGAGGTAAAAAATGTTATTAAACATGAAGTCCAACCAAAGGAACCTGAGAAGATAGAGTTTGAGCTAAAGGAGGAAGAATCAGACTCTGCAGCAGAGGAGGAATCAGAAGATGAAGAGCCACAAACTCCAGTTGTGAGAAGATCAGTTCGAGAAAGAAGGCAGCCAGAAAGGTATAGTCCTTCTGCTTTCTGTTCAAATTTTGCTTTGTCTGTTACTGATGATGATCCCAGAACTGTGAAGGAAGCAGTAGATTCAGAGGATGGAAAACTCTGGAAAGAGGCCGTGGTTGATGAAATGGCATCTTTGCACAAAAATGAGGCTTGGGATCTGGTGGAGTTTCCAGCTGGAAGGAAACCCATTGGCAGCAAATGGGTGTTCAAAAGGAAGACAAATGCAGAAGGGAAGGTGGAGAAATACAAAGCTCGGTTGGTAGCAAAAGGTTATTCCCAGGTATTGATTTTGGTGATATTTTTTCTCCTGTTGCTAAGGTAACTTCTATTAGGTTACTTTTATCTGTTGCTGCTGCTTTTGTTTTTGAGGTAGAACAGATGGATGTGAAGACAACATTTCTTCACGGGGATTTGGAAGAGGAAATCTACATGAAGCAACCTGAAGGCTTTGCGGTGAAGGGTAAGAAAAAATTGGTATGCAAGTTAAAGAAGTCTCTGTATGGGTTAAAACAGTCACCAAGGATGTGGTATCAGAAATTTGATACATTTATACGGGGACTTGGCTTCACCAGAAGCAAAGCAGATCACTGTGTGTATTTTAAATTAATTGGTGACCGTGTTATTTATCTGGTCTTGTATGTGGATGATATGTTGCTGGTTGGAAATGACAAAGAAATTATCCAGGATTTGAAGACCCAATTGTCCTCCAAATTCGACATGAAAGATCTTGGTGCTGCAAACTATATTTTGGGCATGGAAATTAAAAGAGATCAGGCAAAGAGGAAACTCTGGTTAAACCAGAGGAAGTATGTCGAGACAATACTATAGAGGTTTAATATGCAGGATAGTAAATCGGTGAAGGTTCCTATTCCTGTAGGTGTGAGGTTATCTGCTGAACAGTGTCCCAAGACACAAGAAGTGGAAGAGGACATGTCCCGTGTTCCATATGTGAGTGCAGTCGGTAGCTTGATGTCTGCAATGGTCTGTACTAGACCAGACATTGCACATGCAGTGGGAGTATTGAGCAGGTTTATGTCAAAACCAGGGAAGGAGCACTGGACAACAGTGAAGCGGGTTTTCAGGCATTTTCGTGGCACTAGTGATTATGGTTTGTGCTACCAAGGAAGACCAGGATTGGACAGAGTGTTGGATATTCATGGCTTTGTTGATGCAGACTGGGTTGGAGATCTGGATCAGAGAAGATCTACAAGTGGGTATGTGTTTAACCTATTTGGAGGTGCAGTCAGTTGGATGAGTAAGAAACAATCTGTAGTGGCACTATCAACTACAGAGGCAGAATACATGGCAGCCACTCATGCAAGCAAGGAAGCAGTTTGGTTGCAGAGATTGTGTTCAAGTATGGGGTTAGTATAGGGAGCTATAAGAATAGACTGTGACATCCAAAGTGCAATTTTCTTGGCAAAGAACCCTGCTTATCATTCAAAGACAAAGCACATTTTTTGGACCCTATATTAGGTTGGGCGAACCTACTGGTGAGCTCCAGTATTGTAGCAATAATGCTACAACTCCTGGGGCTTCCTGTCTCTTAATTTTATCAACCCGGTAGTTCGTACAAACTTGGAAGCGACGGTGTTGTATGCACAAGTACTAGCTCTTGTCGCAGCTGTCACTTGGTCAGCTGGCACAAGTCCGCTAGGGCTCAAGCCAACTTCTATAGGCTCTCAGAAGAAGCTTTATCAATGATGGACGAAAGCTAACTCGAAGGAAAGCTACTCTACTTGACAAACTGAACTGAAAGCAAATCAAAGCATGTAAACCTAGGAAACCCTAATTTAACTAGTCTATCCTCTACAGTGCAAAGAGTGTGAATGAAACTTCAACCAAGGCTGTTGTTACCTCTAATATGTGCAAATGCATGGATCTAAACTACTTGCATCATGAAAGACATGTTTTTGTATTTTTCCTTTAAGTGTGTGGAATGATTGTGATTTTGTGCTAACTAGGGTTTGGTTGTGCAGATGGGATGGAGAAGGAAGGAAAGCGTGGGATAGGTTGGGGAGGCTAGGAGAGGTCCCTAGGGATCCTTAGCATCCATCCACAGAGGTTCCTCACATTCAGAAGCTCGGCAACCGAGTGAGTGGCCTCCTACAGGAAGTCTGCAGGGGATCCTACAGGATACTCTGGTTTCTACAAGATGTCTACAAACGGCTACAGGATGACCTACCGTGAGTGTTTGGCGTGATGGAGGAGTGATGAAATGGTAGGGGGAGATGTGTAAGGTAGGAATGAGGCTGGTGATGGCTGTAGAAGTGGAGGAATGGGATGGGGAGTGAGTGTAGGGAGTAGGTTGGAAGGTAGAGGGCTAGGTCAACAAAAGGGCTAGAGGATGGAATCACGTGAGGAGTGAAAGACTTTGGGAGATATCAGAGCGGAGCAGGGGTAAAAGATGTGTTTGCAGGTGTGATCAAGGTGAAGGACGAAGTGATGAAACGAGAGAAAGCAGTGTAGATGAAACAAATGCTTGTGACTGTTACCAAACCGAGAATGCATTATCCTAAACTACCTATGCTTGTAAATTCAATGAACAGCAATCTAAATGCGAAGGAGAATGTGCATGAAGCTGTGGTAAAGGAGTGTGGTGCAGGTGTGAATCATGTGGAAGCATCTAACATAACGTGACTGTGTTTGCAGCAATCATGGAATAAAGAAATGTGTATTTTTGGTGGTTAGTCATGGACTGCACTCCAATCCCAGATGAGATGGCAGTGAGCCTTAACAACCTTTTTGTTGGAGCTCCAATAGATTGTATCTATCCTCTTCTAACCTAAGCAACTGTAAACCAATTCATCATAAGCAAATCCTATCTAAACTCATGAAAACAACTAAATTAGCAACCTGTAATTCGAATTGCATGTGAAAATGAAAACTCAAAGTGCTGAAACGAAATGGAAACAACACTACAGCAGAGGGGATCTATGGCTCTTAGGTTGGGCCCTAACCTGAGAGCTATAGTCTCCTTAAGAAAACTCAGAGCTAGATCAAAATCTGCCTTCTTTATTCATAATCTGATGTCATGCCAAATTGGCTTACAAAAAGGGACAAAAACTGAGCTCTAGCTCGTACTTTCCAATTACAAGAGTAATGCCAAGGTTCAAAAAGCTTCTCTACAAGGCTACGGCCTCAGTATTTATGCAAAAACGACTATCCAACAGGTGTCCTTGATTTTAGGAGCTCGGCTGTCCAACTAGAGTTCAACTGCAGATCCTGTAGGACGGTCATAACTGCTGTTCCTGTAGAGCAATTTATAACTGCTGTTCCTGTAGAACAGCTGGCTGCTTCTAAGCTCGGAGGGAAGATGGATTGGAGCTCGGAGTTCTTGGTGGGAATCACGAGGAATGTCCCCAAGACCGTGGACATCCTCTCCTAGAAACCAGCAGTGCCACCTCATTGCCTCCTTGTCTCCTTTTCACGTGGTCTTTACTCCCTTTTAATGCAAAAAACCTGAAATCATAATGCATTAGTCACGTAGATAAAGTGTCTACCCTTATTCCTACAAACAACACGAATAAACTAAGAAATGCATGCATAAGCAGTAAAAAGTGAATGGTTTGAGCAAATAGAATAGGCCAAAATGAGCCCGAATTGTACCAAAATTGGGGCTCATCACCTACCTATGGTTTTCGGTCCATGGTTTTGGAGGCGATGGTTTTTAGTCCATGGTATTGGATGCTTCGGCATGTATAAATATGTATTGTAACATTGAAAGGAATGTAATGAAAAATCAAGCTGGTAGTCCCAGTTTTGGGATCCAGGGGAAATCTTTGTGTATATGTGTTTTATGTGTTATGCTCTCGCATTGTTTATTTTTCTATGATTTAGAATTCGTATGCAGGTAATTTCTGTACAGGGTTAAAACCTAAACTCCAATGGTTGAGGATGACTAGGATGCATATTATGAAAATATGATAGTAAAGACATCCCAAGCATTTATGAAAATTGTTAATAATTCAAAGTTATGTGCTATTTCAATAGGTATTAATACAAAAGTAAGATATGGACAAGAATCCCAAAGTGAGAAACATATTAACTATGTATTGTACAATAAGAAAATCATAAGTTAACCTTGAGAGCATTACCTCGACAAAGAAGACACTAATTGGTGGATAGGTATTGAAGAAATGGAGGTGCTTTTGTAAGGAAACAAAGAGTAGGGTCAAACAAATTGATTTTTTTTAGGCTAGTGTTTATGAGTAGAAGTACACTCTGATTGGGAGATCCAAACACAAAACCAAAGGTATCTAATACTCAAGGTTAATGGCAATCTGTCACAAATGATTGGAGAAAAGAAAAGGTACTTGATACAATGAAGAGATCAAGTGGTAGATATACAAGGTAATTTGAGGTTGTAGCAACAAAAATAAATCATTCCAACATTCCTCAGAAAGTGTGTGGAGCCTCTCTTCATCATCTTCCCAATTTGAAAAACTTCTTGTAGTGCCTCAAACCTGCAACAAATTTAAGAGCACAATCATATCAAATGTGGCATGGAACAATGATCCTATAAAAAAGAGACCTTATGTATATATGATCATTGGAATACATAAAAGTTAGCGCCGACTTGTGTTGTAATAAGGAAGGATAACCTTGATAGCTTTGAAATAAGGTTTTGTGAGCGAAATTTAAAAAAGGAAAGTTGGACCAAACTTCATTTGAAATGATTTATAAACAAAGATGATTGATGCAACCACATTTGAAGTTCCATGAAAATCTAGCAAAAGTATGTTAAGGTGACCAAATTCTAGGAAATGATCATTAAAGGAAGCTAATTTTGAATGGATTTTGGGTTGATTTGGTGGTTAGCATGTCTACTTGTATGGTGAAATTGAGTTGGGAACATACCTTGTAGCCCCTTTAGCTACACATAAGGATGTACTTTACAGATTTGGTAAAGAAGATGTCATATTCTATAGGGTTGGTGTTCTTAGCTTGAAGGGTGCTTAGAGCTGGTCATTATTTGGAATCGATTTGTATGGTTAGACATGCTTCTTGGAGCATACTTGACCTCCTTGGAATAGGATTTTGGGATTGTGTGTCCAATTTAGAGGGCTTTGGGTAGTAGAGTGGAAGATCTATGGAAAAATTAATGTTGTTGAAGGGTCTTTGGAGGCTGGACACTGTACCAACAACTCTTCATTTGAGGAAAGGGTCATTTGTGAGGGTATTTTGCCCCTAGTTTTTGTATGTTGCATTAGAAACCCCATTTTACATTGATTTAGATTGATTAATTTGTAGAGAGGGCCTTTTGCTCCACCTTAGGCCAATTTAAGGGATTTTAGGTTGGAAAATATTACTTCATCATAATATTGAGTTGAGGCTCTCTCTTATAAATAGAGGAAACTCTCACCTCATTTTCTCATGGAGCTTTGAGGGAGAGATCCCATTGAAATATGAAATTTTACAATTTTTCTCTTATAAAAATTTGGCTATGGATATTTCAAGTTGAGTGAATTGTCTTAGGCAGGATAAAATTGCTTGGATGGATTTTCTTGGATTGACGAAGTGATGCTATGGTGAATTATGTTCTTTCGATGTGATTATATTCTTCCATTTTGAAAATTCATATAATTAGGGTGTCTATGAAATTTTCATAATATGTTGACCATTTTATGGCTTTAAAATCTCCTTTACAATATCTGTCACTTAGTGTCCATCAAGGAAACTCAAAATATGATTTCTTGACCTTAAATCTCCTATAAAATATCTAGGGTTTTATTGAGAGAATTTCTCTCTTTTGCTCACTCCAACCAAGGTATTAATCAATAGACTCTGGCCTTTTCTAAGTCTTGGTTAGCAGTGACATGTAGGGAGGACCTCCAAGAAATCATGTACTAGGTGGAACATGATAAATTCTTAGCAGAAGAAAACGCCCCCTATAGGATTGCTTTCACGATGATCATTTCCCTGTAGGAGGTATAATCGAGATGTAGATCATCCACGGTGGTAGTTTCTTAGCAGGAGGTATAATTGGCATGCAAATCATATGTATGGTACATGGGGTGGTAAACCTCGATGTAAGAACCATGTTCTACACTTGGCTCTGCATGCCCTTCGCGTGGCGACCTCATTGCTTTCAAACCATGTTTCAATTTCTAGGTCTGATCAACTTAAATTCCACATGTGGGAGGTTGGGATTATGGGTATGAAATTCATTTTTGCAACGAAATTTATCCTGTATGTTCTGAGATGAGTCGCCCCTCTCATGGCGGATTTGCTATGGGTGGAGAATTTCCTGACAACCGGGGAAAATTCATTCATGAGATTACCATTCTAAAGTTTTTTGGGATGGCTAAGTATTGCGTTAGATTGTACACTTGGCTTGCCATGATGAGTGCTCATGCTTCTCACATCACGCAACAACTCTGACCTCTCATTTCCTCACCTTGCTATATATGAATGGTTCGTGTCCCAGGGTGGTGACAAGACTTTGTTTTGGTGTTTGTTGATAAAAATCCATAAGCGTCAACTTATTCATGGTGGACAAGGGTGATTTATGTTGGACTTCATGGAGGTATGTTTTCTTCGTACTATCCTCAATTTATAATTGTGTGGTTGCATCATAGTCCCGAAGTGGTTTGGTTATTTCTTGGTCGTATGGTCATTAACAACAAGGTAGTCTGGTTATCTTTGGGTAGTTTGGTTTTTCACCATCGGAGTCATTGTTCTTTGTGCTTTTTTTACACAACTAGGGGTCTGGTCCTTCATTCAAATTGGCAGCAGTATTACCCTTTCCGTCACCTCAAAAATTTAACCCAACTACGATTTCCTTTAGTTTCTATGTGCTGGTATGCAGAGTGTGGTACCCTAGTACCTTCTCCATTTGGTTATGATAATGGCTATCGTTAGATTTTCATTTCTCCAAAAGTTTCTAATGTATATAGTTCTCTGCCCACACAAAATTTGGGGTCTCGAGAAGTTAGGGCAATTATCGGTTTGTAAGGGTTGTGAACTCCTCATTTTCTTCCTCTGCCCATAAATATTTCTCTCTTGTTTCATTACACAGTTTGTGGTTCGTATTGCGCTGGGGTCCTACCCTCCCTTCTCTTCGACTACAGGGTTTGTGGTTCACATTGTGTTGGGGTCCTACCCTCCCTTCGCTCCGTTTGTCCCCATCATTCATTCTTCGAGAGCTGTCTTTTCTCGTTCTGTCTGCAGGTTATATGTTTATATGACTCTTGGGCAGCGATTGCCTAGTTGCAAAGATGGCGCACCTGGGTCATCCTCTTCAAAACATTGGGGCTCGTTTGGATGGGAGTCCATGGCCAATTTCTTTGAGTCTACTCCTCTCAAAGTCAGAAAGGAAATTCTTCACTTAGAGGCCAAGGAGTTCGGTGATCATGTATATTTGTTTGATTCAGAGATTGGAGGAAGTAGCCTCAAGTGGGTTCCTGACCCAGGGAAGTTTTGTAAGAGAAGGCTTTACTTTCTCCTTTCTATTAGTTTGCATTGTCAGTTGGAAACTCTAATAAGCATGGTAATTCAGGATAAGCAAGTATATAATTACAAGTTGTTTGCAGGTTAGGAGAAGAAAAAGAGAATCTTGAGGGACATCAAGTACAACTTGGATGACATTGTGGTAATACTGACTTGGGTGGAGCGCTTTGTGGTCTTTGATTCAAAGACTACGTCTAATGAGCAACAGGACATGCCCACGATCATCAATGCTCTATCTCAGACCTCTCCTCACACAAACTCTTCTCCTCTCTTGCCAATGATCATCTTGGATTAATAAGTTCAGCATGCATATCGTATTAATGTTTATTGTGGGTTAGTCTATGTTTTTTTGTAAGTCATATGATGTTTTGTAAGCATTTCCATTAAGTCGACAAGATGCATTTCTGTAGTTTGTTTTTGGCATTTTGTATTATTAAGTTTTAGAGCGATAATGAACCTAAAGGATAATAAACTTATATGTTGTAGTTTTCAGTTTCTTGCATTGGAGCAGGGTAGTCTCATCTTGCTAATTTTTTTCCAATGTTAGTCATGTTGTGTCTATGGTTATCCCTGGTTGAAGATATGATATCCGAGGCTACTCTTTAGATAGCTATCTTGCATTGAAGTGACCCCATTAGAAACTTGGAATTTTTCTTCAACTCATTCTCACACCCTTATGATTTGTGTTGCTTCGATTCTAAGCTCTCGTCAAAGTATGTGGAGATTCCAATCTTATTTCTGATCCTTTTTGGTTCACAAGTTACTAAACATGTCACGAGGGTGAAGTGATTCAAATTACTAAAGCTCTCAAGAAGGATGGAAGTGATTGAAATTACTAAACCTAACTGAAGCATTTTCCCTTGAGCACCATAACATCCATTTTTTCCTTTTGAAGGGTAAGTACGTAAATAATCATTTCATTAGACAAGCTTAAGGTCCTCTTTTCTCAGGTTAGATTGTTACAAGGGGTGGCTTGGTCAATAAAATATTTGCTTCCCTTGCACGAGTTTGATCTCTTCGAACTATGAGATAAAGCTCCTATGACTCTCGTCCAGGCCATGGTGGCATGGGAAAATATGCTTCAAAGTGGAAATAATAATAAGGGGTTTGCCACCAGGCCTGGAATTTGACGTGCTGTAAGATGTATTTTGGGTTTCAAGACGTATTTGATGGCGAGATAAAAATAGAACTCATCAGATGTGACGTCTCTTTTATATCTGCAACCCGTCAGAATGACGTCTGATTTCAAATTTAAACCGTCAAAAATTATAATACCAATACCATTTAAGGGATTTTCCACTTAGCATAAGTTTAAATACAAGTAGTTGGCTGCACTCTCAATCTCTCCAGCGTGCTCGTATTGAATCCATAACTCCATGATAAAGCATAATTGCATTGAATATTTATAACTGGGAATTCAGGTTTCCAACAACTGTTCTGCACTCTCAAGCTCTATAACTAGGAATACTCATAGAATTTTTGGTAAAATATTTTTATTTTTGGAAACCGAATGCAATTGAATTTTATCTATACGATTCACGTCAATTTGTTGTATAATGCAATGTCATATAACACCCATAATTATTTCTAGTTAGAATTTGTGTGTTTATAACTAAATTGGTTAAGGGTTCAAACTTTGTACAATCCTAATAACCAAATTGTTGTCTCAACTAAAAACTTTCTGGAATAATTTTTTAAGAAGACACCATATGATTATAAGTTTTTAAAATGATTATTATATAATAATATGATTGATTGCATATATCAAATTCCAAATTGGATATGTTATTTATTTGTGTGAACTTGTCATATGCATTTTAAAACTTCGCATATTCAAATTTAAATGGATTGAGATAGAATTCATACTAATAGCACTGAATGCACCTAAAACTTTAAATTTATTGACATAAGCCTATTTATGCACTTCACACTTCCTCAAGAGTTGAGAGGCCATCCTGATCCCACTCCATGCCCAACTAGGTTTTAAAATGCCTATAGCTTACATCGTTGCTATCAGTGTAGTAAAGCACTGAAGTATTTTGAGGTGTTTTTGACTTGTTAAAGAAATGCTAAGGCAGATAGTTTTATGAGTTTTATGAATGTACATGGTTTGAGGTTAATAAAAACTTAGTTGTTTCAGCGAGTGGTATGCACTTAAGGTTGGAGGCTTTTCTTATTTAAAAAAAACAAATCAAAATGTTATTGTGTATTTTTTAAAATAATTTAATTGTATTTTTCGGTGGACTTTTAAAAATAATGTAATTGTTTTTTAGGTTTAATGTTGATTTAATTAGTTATAATATATTTTGGGTTGTTTTATAAATTAATTGTTTAATGATTAAATGAAATTGAAGTTCAATTTAATATAATTATAACACATAACTCTCAAATAAGAAGTAAGGATTAGTTGTTTTGCTTATATTTTCTAAAGTCAAGAATTTATAATGCTTTGGATGAGTAAGGATAAAAATAAATTATGGATAGAATAAAAATAAATTATGGATATCTCATTATTATAAATCTTTTAGCCAAAAGCATTAAGTATGAGTCTTAGTAGTTTTTTTCTTTATCAATTCTCTCTCTCTCTCTCTCTCACAGATATATATACACTAAATTAAAATCATATAAAATTTAAAGATATAAAAATTAATGGAATCAAGGTCTAATTATTTTTCATTATATAAATAGAAAGTTATCATATGAATAACAAAATCTATATCCTTAAATCCACTTTGCAAATTGAAATAGTTTTTAATGTCAAATATTTTATAACATAAAATAAAATTGAGAATGAAATAACTTATTCCTTTAATTTGGAAATAAGAGACCATATGATTAAAACGAGAGAGAATTAAACAAAAGATATTACTATGGAATAAAATTGCAACAATTAACATGTTTCTGCTAACTTAGGAAAAACAAGGCACTTTTAGAGGAAGATTAATGAAAATTGAGATGCAAAGGTAGTTGAAAGAGAATTTCAAGATAAGGGGAGGTTGACATTCACAAATTTGCGTAGAACTTAAAATGAAAGGCATGAAAAATACAAAAACATCAACAAACTTCCATTTAACAGGCAGAGAGGATTTGAAATTTCGGGCCTATTTGCCACTATTTCAAATGTGTAATAGATTTTTTTTTCTTTTTTTTTCTAACATAGAAAGAAATTAAATTTTAAAGAAAATATCTTATTTGTATGGTAAAATCATACACAGTTTTAGATTCACAATAATATTTATTTAAACACAAGGTATACAAATACATTGTAATTGCACCATCAAATATAAAGAGATTAAATATTTTTACATGTAAGTTCAATATGTTAATTTATTTTAATATTTTCAATTTATAAAATATAAAATATTGGTAAATATTTACATAAAGGTTTAATTAGATAATAATAAAATATTAAAAATAATATAAATCTCAGTATGAAATATATATTGTAGTTTTTCTAAAAAATCAATTTGTTATATTGTAATTTTGTTTTTATTAATAAAATTATGAATAATATTTTAGATAAAAGAATATCATATATATATATATATATATATATATATATATATATATATATATATATATATATAACATTAAAATCTATAATATATAAGTAGTAGCTATAAGTTAAGATCCATTAATGATTCTGTAACAATATTTAAATTTAATTAATAAACATATAAAATTTTAATACTTACAATAAACTTACAATATAACAATATTTTTAACTATAGATATTCATGCTTACTTTGCCATAGATATTATTAATTGTAAATAGGTTTTGTTACAATCTTATGAGTCAATACCATGGGTCATAAATACCACATGCCCAAAAACCATCTCATTTATATAGGAGTTGTCTATAATGTGACTTTTGGCAGAAATTAAACTGGTTTTGTGACCGCATATATGGATTCAACACCTTGAAAAATCCCATGTGATTTCAATGAAATCCTGCGGGATTTTAGAAAAATTAAATCGTAAAAGCTTTCAAAATTTTGCATTAAAGACAATTATATATATATATATATATATATATATATTTATTTATTTAATTTTATTTTATTTTATTATATTTTTACACCGAGAGATACTCTCTAACCCCCAATATGGAAGAGATGTTGTAATATCTTATTATATTATATTATATAAACATTTCGACTGATCAAATTACATAAAAATAAAAATAAAAATACATTTTACTAATTTTATAATTACTAATTAAAACATTCTTGAGTGCAAACCATTTCTCAACTTTTACACTCAAAAAAGAGGTTTACACCTCTAGAGATTTGATCCCTCTCAGGGGTTGATAGGAGTTAATATGAATGTAGATTGGTTTATTGTAGTTTGTGTATAGAGTAGTCCCACCCATGTTGTTGTTGTATAGAGTAGATGTTGTAGTGAAGCTTTAAATCAAAGCATACTAACATACTAATAAGAAACATAATGTTATATCAATTAAAAAAACAATAGTAATATTAAACAACAATAAAAATAAAGAGAGGATATTGTCATTTAAAAAATAATTAAATAATACTTACATTAATAAAAAAATAAAATAAAATTCAATATTGATCATTAAACAAAATTCCCTTTACTTTATAAATTTTAGCTTCAAGCAATAGCTCAATAGTCCAGTTGCTAAGTACCTTTTCAATTGATAGGTCATGGGTCAAATCTCCTCGACCCCCTTGGGGTTAGCCCTGACCAAATAAGATGGTGAGTAGACCCCTTCGGGTGGATCTGCCCGGATGCCACTCAAGAACCATAAACCACAGTTGAAAAAAAAATTATATAAAAAGGTAAAGTAATTGAAAATATAAAATTTCTATAATTCTTCACTACTAAATATGAGTTGACACGTAGCATGTAATAATAATATTGATATTGATAAAAAATATTTTAATCTTAGACATAAATAAAATATTTTTCAGAGTTGATATTAAGTAACATAATTTTATATAATATTATTGAATTTCATTTTTTTCTTATATTTTCACTTTCCAATTAAGGAAATGTGAAATTTATTTAATTCTTAATATGAAATTGATATGTCACATTTAAAAAAATATTATTAACAATAATGTAGTTTGGAAAAAAAAAAAATTTCAATATTCACATTAAGCAAAAATATATATATATATATATTCCATCAATGTGTGTTTTTTAATTCAAGAAAAGAGCCTTTTGGTAAGCGGGGGATTTGAACCTTGAATCTTTTAGTTTTCACAGTGTTCACATTATTTTAATCACCAATTAAACTACCCATGGAAAATTAATTATATATATAAAACAAAAAAAATTCAATACATATATAAAAAAAAGAAAAAAGAGAATGTGTTTTTATCTCATGAATATAAATTTTTTACATGTATTTTAAGAATATATTAATAACAAAAAAACTGGTAAATTAAATATGTCAATGATGTTAAATAATATATTTCAATTTCAATTAAATATATATTATATAAAATCAATAAAAATTTCTTTATTATTAAAATATTTTATTAGTGTGTTATTTAAGTTGAAGGAAATTTGCAGTTCCTTTAATGCTTACAAATTATGTATATATAACCAAAATAAATGGTTATTAATTCTAAATTTATGAATTTAAGGGGATGAAATTTACCAAAATACATACATTTATTCAAATGTTACATTTAAAAATACATTTATAAAAAAAACAAGGGAAGCTGCATCGCAGCAATTCCCTGCCAAGTTACTTTTACAAGTTAGTGCCACTGCATTAAAGAGTTGCCCAGCAACAATGTACATGAATCACTGTTAAAAAATAGTTAACAGGCTTTGGCCTAGCTGTAGAGCTTCTGATACAAAGTTTTGGTTGTGCGTAGTCTTCATAAGCTCCCTTGCCATGTCATGAGAAGAGATGACTAAGACGAGCTTGGAGCCGAATGAAAGGCATTCAGAAAATATCTCTTTGCTAAAGCAAGTTGAAATTATAAACTTTATGAAAAAACTTTCAAGGAGCCTAGCCATCATATGCAGGTAAACATTGAAAACATTGATGTGAGAGGTAAGTTTCAATATTCAAGTAAATTCGATATATTATATTAAGTTTCGATAGTTACAATTTAATGAAATCAACGAACCAAGGCAGGGAGGCTGCATCGCAGCTAGTCCCTGCCTTGGGGATTGGTTACATTCTCATTGCCAATAAAGCTTATCCGTTACAGAGTTTCATATCAGAACAGGACATGAAAAGAATAGACAAATCCATGTAAATCCTACTGGTTTCGCGATTCAAGGGAACTCAAAGATCTTTCAACACCTGAATCTAAGCAATGGAGGAACGTGAAAAATACTAAAACAAAAGATGCAAAATCAAAATGCAGTTTAGTGACAGAAGTCATACTTCTCCTTGATCTCCTTTGTAATGGTTTTAAGATGGTGCTGGTCAATATAGAAGGCGATGATGAAAACAGAAAGGTGGGTAAGTTGGACCGAAGTATGTGCTCCACTCGATTGAAACGCCCGATTATTATGATTATATTCAAACTGCCACAAACAGCACCAACTCCAGACTGTGTAAGCTAGGCAAAGTGCTTAGTGCTAGTTACTCGCTCCGATCGGAGTTACCACCTACCGGTAACTAGAAAAATAGACCGATGGTTGGAACTGAGAAACAATGTGACATACTGCCGCTACCTCTGCTTCTGGTGGTGCTGTTGCTACTACTGATTCTGGTTCTACCTGGCTAAAGCAAGCAAGAGCAAAATGGCTAGGCTATACAAACAGGGCTATCAACCTAGACACAAGCACTTCTCAGCTAGCACGGACCAACCGAGCTATCCACATCATTCCAGCGATGAACACCACCCAAGATACACTGGTCAAGATACAGATACCGGAATCAAGCAGGCAGTATAGACACCGCCAAGCTCACTAGATAAATGGATGGATACTGAGGAACAAAGATACCTTGATTAAGCATGCTTTGAGAGATGCAAGTTGATTTAGGATTCAGTTAATTTTTAAATTTCAAATCTCAATGTTGGATTCACACCCCGACCCTCGATTTCTCCAGCGAACCAAAGGCCCATTGAGCTCGAGTTTTTCGATTATTCGATTAGGAATATGCGCTCCGTGGAATAGTTGCAATTCATGTAACTCCACCGCTTCTTGACATTATTTATCTTTGAGTTTTCGCACATGTCAAGAGGTTCTATAAATAAAAACAGTGAATTTATTAATGATGAAAAACATGACTGATGACGAGAATATGATGAAATGAAAAATTTAAAAAACAATATACTTCCCTATTCTGACGTGGATGAAGTCTATATGGGGCAACCAAATAACGTGTTCATAGTGCAAAGAATATCTCTAGTTGACATTATTAATTCTCAGCGAAATTTTTTTTTTTATGGTAACCTCTTGGGTGGAAATCTATTAAGATCCATGGAAGTTAAGTTTACATGATTTTGTAGTAGGTACTGATTACAAGAATCCCTTACCCTCTTTGTAATTTTTTAAAGAATGTTACAAAGCTCAGAAAATTCAAGCAAATCCCGCACTTTTCATGGTTCTCGTAATGCCTGCCACGTTTTTTCGTGCATGTCCTACACCCGTGTCGTTGTGTCGTTGTATTCGGAAGTCGATCCGCTGCATCTCATTAGACACGTCAATACCCTCCTTCGTCACCTTGAATTGTGATTGACTCTCGATATTTTCAGTTTTTCTTTGCAATCTGGGAGCAGCTAGGTTGAACACTGACTGAAATCCTAGGTAGAGGTTCTGTGTGTGCACTGTGTCTGCAATTTGAGCCTCGGAGATCGTGAGCTGTTACATGATGCATGTCTTTCGTTTGTCATGGGGTTTTTAGGTTTTTTGGACATGAAGGAAATGAGCAGAGAAATTCAATCTGTGGCAGTTACTGGGATGCAGAGGGCTTGCAAAGGGAGAGATTCAATCTGTGGCAGTTACTGGGAGGCAGAGGGCTTGCAAAGGGTGAGGAAGAATTAAGAGAGGAGCTAAAGAGGCAAATCCCATCTGGTGGGCAGTCCCCAAGTTTAGCTGGACAGGAGCAAAATGGAGAAAAAATGGAACCCAACAATCCCGCAGGTACATTTTGAGTGAAATCCATGGATTTGTAATCGTCCCAGTTTAAAGTTTTCCTCTCTGGGCTCTGTTGTTGCCTTGTTCTGACAATACCCAAATGCTCTGACTGACGAATTTTTGCAAAATATAGTTAGATGTAGTATAGTGCACAGAATGCCCAAATTACATGACCTAATGAAAATGTTTTGGACAATATGTATACAAAACCAGGTGATTTTTTTAACACCGGTACGTACCCTGAGAGTATCCACTGCCCATGGCGATTTGGCCAAAAAAATGCAAGGCCAGAGTTAAGCCCACAGCAGAAGTTTCATGGCCAGCAAAGAGGATGTTGAGTATGAGATCCAGTATTTGTTCAGTCGAAAGCCTTCCATCATCCATGACATTGCTGAGGAGGTCGTCGTAGTGTATGTCTGGATGTCTTTTTCTCTCGTCCATGGCCTTTTTCACAAAGTCCAGTATCTTTACTCTAGACTGCCAAACAACACGAGAACTCTCAGCAACATAAAACCTAAATTGCTTAGCAACACCATAAATTGCTAAGTCCCTGTTTTCTACAGCACAATTAAAGAATTTTTTAGCAATATATTCAGAATTTTTTTTTATAGCTATGCTTCAGTGATCGCTTTATATTTAGATTTTTACACCAAAACAGATAATGTGAAACAACAATTTCTGAATTGCGGGACCACTACAGATATTCAGTGTTTTCTACACTGCAAATTGACCTGACATGATCAGTTCATCGATGTAAAGCCTAAAATTATGTTCAGTACATTACCTATCACATGCTTGCTTGCTCGGCCTCCTCATCCTCATGCCATGCCAATAATAATTTTAAAGTTATCTGAATTCATGTGCTTAGATCAGAATTTGCAGGCATTAATTTGTAGATATTTTGGATAATCAACGTATACACTATGGCTTTTTTGAGCATTAGCTTCTGGTGTAAACAGAATATTGCTGACATTGCTGGCTACTGCATTCTCGTTCTCTCTGAAAAAAACATCTCTTTCTTTTGTTCTTGCATTCAACATTGGGCTGCGTCAGCCTAACTGAAAGAAAAGCACTTTCTATCATTCTAAAAAAACACTTTCTGTCATTCTATTTGTTCTGGGCAGTGCATTAATGAATTAAATATGCGCAGGTGGGCATACATAGCATCCCATTTACCTGGAAGAACAGATAATGAGATCAAAAACTACTGGAACTCTTGGATAAAGAAAAAGCTTGCTAAGGCTGAAATAATCTCAAAGAATATTGAGGCTTCCAAAGTACATAATAATCTGCCCCAGTTCTTGTTCGAAGAATCTGCAACTCTGGGTAACGAAAGCAAGCTGCTAAAGTCTGAGATGAATACTGATGGGCATGCAGCCGAGACAGTCTCAGAGATGGCCGAGTTCAGAAAAGAAAGCCTCTGCAACAAAACGGCAAGGATCTGAAGCCTGCAATGGGAAATCTCCAGACGCACAAAAGAGCAGGTGGAAAGCTCCAGACGCACAAAAGAGCAGGTGGAAGACGAAAGAGGGGATGACTTGCAGAGGTTTGGCAATTGGGTTGCTCAGCAGGCGATATTTATCGGTGCTCCAGAACTCTCCCGGGCTCGTACAGAGGCAGAGCAGGTTCATGACACCTGCCGGCATCCACGGACAGCTGCAGCTTAACACGGACACCTGCAGCTTAACACCAAAGCTTAGGAAACTTTAGCATACCCCTGCAGGAAATAGGAATTAATGGAATTAATGTTAACATTAAAACCTAACCGTTGACGGTTAGGGGGAGAATGCACTGGGATAAAGGTAATTTAACCTATGATCGGGCCTCTTCCGCCTCGGGAAGAGGCCAAATAAGATGGCGAAGGGTGAGCTGCAAATGGAACTTTAGGTTATCAGGCACATCGGCGGAAAGGGAATTTGCAAACTTTATTATAAACGCCGAATAACACCGCAGGAAAGCTGCAAACTAATGCTAAGTCCCTGCCGATCGATTACAATAGTCCCTGCCGGATGCCAGATGGCAGGGACTAATAATCTATAAAGCAAAATTAACCTAAATCTATAATTTATAATTTAAATTGATTTGAGAGTATGACTTTATATAGAGGATGGCGTGAGCAGCACTTCTATAGACCATGAGACAGTACGAATTCTATAGTAGGCATGCTCTACTATTTTTACAATGCTCTTGTCAACAATGCAAAGAAGAGCCGGAACTTCCGAATTGTATTTGAAATAAAAGTTCTAATTCAAAACTAACACAAATAAAGAAGAGCACGAACTTCGGAATTGTATTTGAAATAAAAGTTCAAATTCAAAACTAACACAAATGTTTCTGCTTTCCAGGAACAGGTACTTAATAGAATTGAGCCGGAGCCCCTTTTAAACGAATTCTTACAATATAAAAAAAAAACCTAAAAGCGTTACCTGTCCTTTATGCTCGACGACTTTGTTTTGAAGGTGGAAATTTTTGGAGATTATCTGCATTATATAAACATGATATTCATCATAAATATGTATATGTACGTGTATGTATATACCCAAAACGCAGTGTGAAGTGTATATATATTTTGTCACCTCCCCCGCCAATTTTGCCGCTTCTACTGCGGTTGACAGAAATGCGGTGAAGTCGTCTGTTCACAAAGATTACAATTCAGTTAAACCAGGGTGTCTTTGGAAACCAAACCAGACAAAGGTCCAAATACTGCTCCATTAACAAAGGTCCGACAACTACTAAGATTTGAAAATCCAAGTTGTTTGCATCATATCACTCTGTACTAACCACTAAACCAGAACTCAGCAAAAAAAAATCATAGTTTGACATATACTTACTGCAATCTCCCATTGTTCTGCTGAAAATCTTTGCTCCCTGAATTTTTTTGTGTAGCTTTGTGATAACGAAGAAGGGAATTAAATAACATCGGAAAGGACATCGTTTTTTCAGGAATATTTTGAAATCTAAGACAGTTTCTATGTTAATTGAATAGCAGTAATATTGAAGATATCTTCGTCATATTCTCACAAAAATATTCCGAAATCCAATAAACAGTATTTCTGTGAAAGGTCAATCACATTGCAGTAACATTAAGCCTAATATTAATCACCATACAATACATCTCATATATTACCTAACTAACATGGTATTCAATAAACCTAATCTAAAAGCAGTATGCGAATAATTTGAGGATATCCACATCATATTCTAACATTAAGGATATGCACATCATATTCCAAAAATGCTATGCGATGCTTCATCTTATCTGAGCATTAAACATATTCTCATCATATACCGAAATCCCATGTATGTTAAGTCCTTTTAAGAAAGCGGCAACCATTCCCCGCTCTGGTGTCAGCCTACCTATCGGACAAACGCATCACAGTACCTCCATGTGCATCATCGCTGAGATTCTGTGGCTCCATATATTTTAGGTCTGAGGTGGATCGATGGACCTGAACCACACTTGTCGTGAAATCTAGAGCTCGTGAGGAGCACACTTGCGACACTTATAATTCAAAGCTAGCTCAAGTGCTCAAATAGAGAAACACTAAATTTTTATGGAGTTGTCTATAATGTGATTTTTTGGAAATTCCCACGGCAGTAAAAATTGAGGTTAAATCTTAATTTGTATTATTTAAAATGGTTTTTTAACTGCATATTTGGATTCAGCACCCTAAAAAACCCCTGGGATGCTTTGATTGTGCAGAAACTAGCTATCAAAGTTGCGATTCCAATAAATGGCTGTCGGATTTTGACCAGAAAACCCACCAGAAAAGCTTCCAAAAAATCGCATTATAGACAACTGCAATTTTTATCAATGCACACATACTCGTTGGATTTGTGGGGACGTGAAAAGTTGTTACTCTACGAGGTAAATGTTACAGAAATTCTAGTATCGTTATATATATTTCAATGCGGTATATATATATATATATATATATATATTCTTTAGTGAATTTGATTATTTGTTGTTAGTAAAATAGTATATATATGTGTGTTCATTGGACTTCATCACAACCCAAAGTTAATTAGGCTAAATTGTTAGTAAAATAATTAATATATATATATATATGTGGGGGTTTTACTCCGTGAGTGAGTTTGACTAATTGTTGTTAGTAAAATAGTAGATCTATGTGTGTTCATTTGAAGGGGTCTTATGTCGAATTAACTTTATTGAGTGAGTTTGACTCGAATGGACTCAAAGAGGACTTTATCACACCCAAAGTTAAGGACTTCATCAAAGTTAAGGACTTCATCAAACCCTTTGACCAACCAGGTTATTTATCTAAACTATATATAAAAAGTAATATAAAGTAATTTTTATTAAATTATAATATTAAATAAAGGAATATTGTATTTTTAATTAAAAAATAATATTTGTAATTATTATTATTTAATTAATTTCTAAAATATTAATATTTAGATATTGGGGATTATAGGAGGAGATCATCTTGAATAAAGATAATATTAAAAATACTATTACTTTCAAATTTAAGGCAAAATTGTGCGATGATAAGCACTCAGAGGGGAAAAGGAAGTTAAGGTATTATAAGGAGCTGATCAACCCCACTCTTGGTAACTAGAATTATCTCTGTGTCTTAGTCAGTGCCAAGAAGAAGATGAACATTGCAAAGATAAGAACTAACTCCCATGACAAGAAAGAAAGGAAGACAAAAGATGAATGAAATTGGAAAACCTCAGGAGAGGGCTCCCTGAGGCCGCCCACAACTGTGAATACATTCATTGAATTAACACAATCAATTACAACCTTATAAAGATGCATATGACTAGGATAGTTAGAACTAATTCCTAGAAATCATGATATAATCCCTAATTGAAGAAAACTTCTAAACACCAATTTGTTTCTCCATTATTTTCAAGTTTCGTCCTTAATGGAGAAATGATTGATTTCCAATCCTAGAATCTCTCTAAACAATTCAAATTTTATCTTCCCAAGGGGTTTTTTGAAAATGTCAACAACATTTTCACAAGTATTACAATATTCAATAAAAAAATCCTTAAACTGTATCTTCTGTCTAATAAAATGAAATTGGGCATCAACATGCTTTGTCCTTGCATGAAAGATTGGATTATTTGCCAACTTGATTGAGCTCTGGTTGTCACAGTTGATCACTGTAGCCTTCCTTTTTTCTTCTCCAACATCTTGAAGAACTCGCCTCAACCAAACAACTTCACAAATTGTTGCACACAAAACTTTATATTCTACCTCTTGAGATGACAAAGATACAATTGGTTTCTTTTTTGTTGCTCCATGAAATAATCTTGGATCGAATACTAAATGCATAACCTATAGTAGATCTTCTATCATCCAGATTACCAGCCTAATCTGAATCTGATTAACCTGTTAGATCAACATCAAATGAATCAATATATTTAAGACCAAAATCAATTGTACCTTCAATATACCCGAGTACTTCTTTCACTGCTCTCCAATGGATTTTTAGAGGTCTTGTCATAAATTGACTAAGCACACTAACTCGATATGCAATGTCAGGTCTAGTTGTAGTAAGTAATTTAGATTTCCAACTAGTTGTCTGTACAATGTACCCTCAACATGTTTTGAACCATCATCAAGATGAAGCTTCACATTCTGGTGCATAAGAACAAAAGAAGCTTTGCATTAATCCATCTCAAAATTCTTAAGCACCTCTCTGACATACTTACCCTATGAAACAAAAGTCTGACCAACATCTCACCAAAATTCAAGACCTAAACAATAATGCAACTCATCGAGATCTTCCATCTCAAATACTTGTGACATCTGCATCTTAATTTCATTAATTAACTTCACTGAATTTCCTGTAATGATTAAGTCATAAACATACAAATAAATCAACACCACATACCCCTTTGCATCAAATTCTGTATATAGATTCAGATCACTTTGTCTTCTCATAAAACCCTGCTAGAAAAAGAAGGAATCTATATTTTCATACCATGACGTAGGTCTCTGTTTAAGCCCATACAAAGTTTTATTTAATCCACAAACTAAATGTTCCTGCCCTTTTTTCACAAACCCTTTAGGTTGTGTCAAATACACCTTCTCCTTTAAGTCACCATTCAGAAAAGCACATTTTACATCTAGCTGGTGAAAATTCCAATGATACCTTGTAGATAATGCAATTAACAATCTAATAGTGTTCAATTTAGCTACAAGTGCAAATATTTCTTCATAATCAATACCCTCTTTTTGCGAGTACCCTTTTGCCACCAATATAGCTTTATATTTATCTATGATACCATTTTCTTTAAACTTGGGCTTGCATAGCCATTTTCATCCTATGGTCTCTTTTCCCTTAGGAAATTCAATCAATTCCCATGTTTTATTTTTAATTATAGATTCATATTCTTCCTCCATAGCTTTTCTCCACTCTTCATATTCAATAGCTTCATTAAAATTCATGGGTTCTATGACATTCAAAACACTAGTCATGAGAGCATAGTCCTTGTACCTTTCAGGTAGTCGAATCTGCCAAGTAGATTTCTTGCATGCTTCACTGCTTTCACCTCTGTTCTCTAATTCTACATTTTTTATTGGGCTTTGACTTCTCATGATGTCCACATCACTGGATTCTTCCCCAAGCTTTTGCTGCTCAATGTCTTCTGCTTTTGCTTTTTCTTTATTGTCTTCAACTTCAGGTAGAATGTGCCATCTTTCATAGATGTTATCCTTGTTTCCGTTATCTGACTGTTCATGAAAAATTACATTTCTACTCACAAATACTCTGTGAGTCGATGGATCAAACATTTTATATGCTTTAAATTCTGTACAATATCCTACAAAAATACATTTGATACCTTTATCATCAAGTCTCTTTCTATTATCCTTTAGAATATGTGCAAAGGCCTTAGACCCAAATATCCTCAAATGATGAACTGTTGGTTTAAATCCATATAAGGATTCGAATGGAGTCTTGAAATCAAGATAACTTGTTCGAATTCTATTCTTTAGATAAAAACGCTTCTGCCCAAAAAGAATTTGAGAGGTTCTTACCTTTGATCATACTTCGTGCACACTCCACCAATGTCATGTTTTTCCTTTTTGCAACACTGTTCTGCTATTGAGTGTATAGTATTGTAAATTGCTGCATTATTCCAGGATCCTTGCAGTACTTCAGGAAGTTCCCCAATCTGTATTCTCACCCTTGATCTGAATGGAGAATATTTATAAACTTCCTTGTCTTCTTTTCTGCCATGTTTTTGAATTCTTTGAAGTACTAAAAAACATCACTCTTTTTCCTGAGGAAGTACACCCAAGTGTACCTTGTGAAATCATCAATAAACAACAAAAAACAATAGGCTCCTCCTAAATATTTGGTTTGCATGGGTCCACAAACAATGGAATTTACAAGTTTTAATACATATCTTCTTCTTCTATCAAAGTTAGAGGGGAATTCATCTCTGTGAATTTTACCTAGTGCATAACCTTCAAAAGCAGCATATTCATTCTTTAGCATAGGGAGACCTTCAACCATAGTTTTTTCTGCAGCAATAATAAATTATGATAACTAATGTGACCATACCTCTGATGCCAAAGAATTTATGTTGACATAATTGTAGAAGTCAATGTTTGATGAATTTTGCTGGTAACATCAAGCTTGTACATGGCTCAAACTCTAAATCCTAAAGCAACATGTTTGCAGTGTTCCAACAGATCTTTCACTATGCAATGAGTTTTGAAGAATTCAACCTTCAGGTTCTGATCTGTAATTGTAGACACAGAGATCAATTTTTTCTTGATCCCAAGCACAAACATAACATTATGGATGCACCTAATGCTTCCATTTGGTAAAGTCACAAGTATATCACCATATCCCATGATCTTATATGCACGATCATCTCCAAGGTAGATGTTTCCACCATTGCTAATTTCCTTGAAGTTTTTGTACCAGTCCTTATTTCATGTCATATGAATTGATGCTCCAGATTCCACAAACCATGTATTAGCATCATCCATTTCAGCAGACAACACAACATTAGACACAAATAACTTGATATTTTTGAGATTAGAATTCAGGGCTTACCCTGTAAAATGTCTTGACTGTCTTCTATGTTTATGTCTACATTCATCATTTTTCTTCTTATAACAATCTCTCGCTAGATGCCGACTTATACCATAGTAAAATCATTTCATTTAGATAACATACCTTGATTTGATTTTGGAAATGGAATTTTATGGGATGAGCGTCTTCCTTGTTTACTCCTCCTTGTTTCCCTTTGAAGAATTTCTTCTTCGCCACAAGTGCCAAATATAGATTATGATACTTCAAGTACTTGTGCCTCTCTTCTTCCAGAAATAATATACCTGTCAATTCCTCAAAGTTTTGTGCTTTCTCCCTTGCTGTGAGACCTATAATAAACATCTGGTAATCTTCTGACATTCCATTTAACGTGATTGTTACCAGATCAATACTAGGTACTGACTCCCTTATGTCTCCCAACTTGTCTTTCAATTCTTTAATTATGGAAATAAAGGCATTAACAAATTTGTTCTCTTCCATTTTAATGTACATGAGCTTACTTTTCAAGAAGAGAACTCGATTTGTGTTTTTAGTTTCATATAATTCCTTCAGTGTATTCCAAGTTTCAGCAAAAGTCTTACAATCACGGATATGAGGAATTATAATCTCTTTGATAGACATTCTAAGCAATACCTTTGCTTTATTTTATTGATTCTCCCAGTCTTGAATTGCTATAGTTGTCGTGCCTGCACCAAGTTTTTCTTGATCCCCCCTTGTAATAGTTCAGGCACCATAGCCCTCCAACAGTGTCTGCAACTTGAATTTCTAGTAGACGTAGTTTGTGCCATCTAACTTATTGGCTTCGTTCAGGTATGTCTCTGCAAGGGGATTCACCGTCTTCTCCCAATATAAAAAAAGGCCCTTTTTATAAATATTAAAAAAAAATCATATATATATATAACCCTTTTAAAATATGAGTAGATTTTTTGAATAATGAAAAAATTGGCCTTTAAAGTAATAAAATGCTTCTCTCCAATAAAAGCCCCACGATGGGTGCAACTCCACCACTACAATAGAACATAATAATAAAAAAATACGGTCACTCTATCCACATTCTAGCAAAGCACCACTTGACTATCAGAACCTGCACCACCAGACTGGTCTATTGGTTTGACCGAAAGGTACATCACGACAATTTTCGAAGGAGAATTGGAGCGTTGCACAACAAGAAATTTAATTTCGTAAGGTTACTTACTATCAATACATCTCAGTCTCTTGAAGGGGATGTGGTGATGGCACACTTCTTTCCCACACAGTTCCCTCACACTGTACATCGAATGCACCTCCTCACAACACATAGGCTAGCATGACTCTCATGCTGGCACTGCTCCAAACTCTGATTCCCTGGCTGGCACAAATCTCATGCTAGCTTCACGTTAGAACTTGTAGAGGCATGAATAGGCTACCCATCAACAAATCCCAAAATAAAAACATGCACCACTGGAGTTGTGGGTAGATCCAAGATTAGACACCACCGCCGCTCCAAAATATAGACACCACTGCGGCTCCAAGATCTAACTAAACTACATGCATAATCGATGCTCCACAGAAGCATGAACAAAGGCACCAAACCATTAAAACGTTTCAAAACAGCTGAACACTGACCTAGAGCCTTGATGTCACCTAAATTGTTAAAGATCACCAAAACTAATGAATTGGGAGCGTACTATCAAATTTGACTCTCCACCTAAACAACACACCATCCTCAACACCACGATTTCTATCGGGAAGATCAATGCGTAGATTTTGAATCTCCTTGAAGTTTTTCTGCACCTCACCGGGGGGAATGATGTGAAACCTTGGCAAGAACTACCTTCTTCGTCTCGAGGATCTGTTGCAATGCCTATAAGGGCTTAACTATACTTTTGATCACAAGTGTAACAAAAAATAAATAAATCCCCTGCTCTTGCCACTCAAAATTTCACTCTCCTCACCAGATATCATGCAGTCCACCTTCAAGGACTCAATGCTCACTCAACAGACAACACACATAGGCCTCTGATCCACCACTCTAATACCAACTAGAAAGAAAGGAAGACAAAAAATGAATGAAATTGGAAAACCTCATGAGAGAAGTCCGTGAGGCTGCGCACAAGTACGAATACATTCATTGAATTAACATAATTAATTACAACCTTATAAAGATGCATATGACTAGGATAGTTAGAACTAATTCCTAGAAATCAGGAACTAATCCCTAATAGAAGCAAATTTCTAAACAACAATAAGTTTATCCATTATTCTCATGTCCATGAGCTTCGTATATCCAAAAAACACCTTGGGATGAAAGAATCTGTCAACTATGTGATACTAAGAGGGTTAAAGATGAAAAATGTTTTATCTTGGATTCTCTAGCTCTTTCTCACATCTGTCCCCATTTCCAAAACATTTTCCAACTACCAACCTTCTTGACTTGTTTATTCAACAAAAAGTTTTTCCCTTCTCTTTGATCATAGAGATAAAATATTAAAAAATTTCAATTAATATCTTTCATTCTTAAGGTCCTATAGACCTCATTGGTTTGTTAATCATCATCATCATTATCAATATTTATAATTTTATTAATTTAAAATGATTTTTTTAAAACTTCACATTAAATATACAACTCTTCTCTTTTGTTATTATTATTTAAATCATTAAAAAAAAAACCAATTTACCATATTACAAGTTTTTAAACTATAAATGAATATAAAGAACCGCCAAACTATAACCAAATGAACTTTAAGTACCTTGTTGAATTTGCATCCATCTCAAAAATCCCTTGCAGTTGTCTCATTGAGCCGAGAGACTCATTCTACAGCCTAGTATGAGGGGATGTGTAAGTTTGTCCATCCGTCCATGCCCCTTTAAAATAAAAATAAAATAAAAAATTATGTTCTAAATAGAAAAATAATGTCGGCTATAATTAAAAAAAATGAATATGCTGTAAAGTAATTAGAAGTAAAAAAAATGTGTGAATCAGATGTTTAAATCTTATACTTTACACATATATTCCAACAAGAGGTTTAAATAAATTATTTGGAGATCTATGTTAACTAATTTATGTTGATATCAATTTCATATATATTTATATATAGAAAAAAAATTAAGTTTTTATGGTTAAAATTTTTATTTGGTCCTATATATACTCTATTTAGCATTCAAAAATACAATTTAAACAATGAAAAATAACACATTGTATTTTTCACTCTAAAAAAGTTTGCACGTGAAGAAATTTGATCCCTCTCGGCTCATGTTAGATCCATACTTAAGATGGATCTATGCTGGTCAGATAACACAACCTCAGGCACCTAAGCAATTCATAATACATATTAACAAAAATCTAAACTTAATAAAATATATTCATCCTCGAAATTATAAAAAGCATTAAAAAGAATAAATATATTCATAAATCTATGTACAATGTATTATATATTTAAAACATTACCTATAATAAATTATATTCATGTCATAGATGTACATGATCATGGCATTGGGAAGACATAAAGTGATTGTTAATTTGGTATAATTATTTTGTGTTTATTAATTTTTTTCTTAGAAAAATTATGTTTTTCTTAGTTCGAGGGTAAAGGTGAGGATTAATACAACAATATTTTTAGGCAGGAATCCATTACAACAATATTTCTCTCCATTATGTCACTAGCATGGAATTGAATCTAGGTGGGGAAGATAACAAGCATTCTATCCGTACATCCAAGATAACCAAAATTGACTTTATATTTGTTAATTTTCTATCATTTTTAAAATTATAATATATATTAATATAATTATATAAATTAAATGCTTACTAAATGCCGGTAAGCATCAAAATACATATTTTATAATACATTTCGTATTACCAAGATTAAAACAATTGTAAAAATTAACTTTATTATTATTATTATTAAATCAACATATGAATTAAGCATATATACATTCACCCTCACTTTATCATGGAGGTTCTCAGATTTGTAAATAGGATTTGGTTTTTTTTTTTTTTTTGAATTTAAGCATATGAAACCCCATAGTACTTCCCTACATTTCGTTGATGGTAAATTGGTTAAACCATAAACCCTAATTATGGGGCCTCACCCAAAGGGAATAGAAGATAATCAAATCCACAATCAACAACAACTAGCAACAATATAAAAAAACTTCACATCTGGTTCTAAACCACTTGAGCTAAATGTTGGGGCTTATACATTGTTTTTTTTTAAACCATACTTTTATTATTTCTAAAATAGAAATAAAAAGGTATAACCTCTTTGTTGCATAGAAACTTACTTGATTTCCTAGCAGAAATTTTATCTTAGCATCAAAGTATTCTTTAAACATACATAAATAAGAAACGCTAACTCGTCATAGGAAAAGAAATATTAAAAAGATTGAAGGAAAAGACTGATGATAAAACACCATTGCAGAATTCTAAACAGGTACAAATACCAACATTCAAAAGTAAAACTTCCTTTGAGAGCATATATGCTAGAACATTATGCTCTTTTTAATAGTGAGGGATTTGGAGATCATCAAATTGTTGTTGTAATTGCCTAATCTTCCTTTTCTATGATTCCAGCTGAAGGATTCTATGATCTGTAAATTGACTTGGATATTCCACTTGATAGTTCGTCACAACATATATAATAAAATTACATTTAAAATCTTATATCATACACTATTCTAGTCTTACATTTCTCTTTAGATTTATATATCTATAGAATACTGTTAATAGTGTATGTATGCAAATTAAAATTATGCAGAAAATAGAGAAAAATGAAATAAAATCTCACGCACACATTTGACACAAGATATGACCTCGGAAACCCTTTCGAGAGAAAAACCCAACTGGAAGGTGAGGTCATTTTTCTCTCTTTCTTTTAATAGAAAATGTATGTGAGTACAAAGAAGTATGACCTATGACCTGTGGATACTACAATGCACAAATAATCTTGCTCTATCTCCTATCAATCTAGGCTATTTTTACTCATCTATGGAACAAATGCACTCGAAAGAAGAAAACACCTAAATTTCCTCCTAGTGGTCCGGTTATAACACAACCTAATAGCCTACTAGTGGTTAGGTCTAACTACCTCAACTCTTACCCATAGTTACAATATATAATATTGTCAAGTCTTATTTATCATAATCATGTGTCTAGCCCATTTTCCATGAATTATGGGGCTGACATGGCATCCTCTCAATTTATGGTGGTGAAAATAGGAAGGTCAACTTTTGAGTGGCATAACTTTTGCATACAGACTCTGATTAGCGTCATTCTTATTCCACTTGAAAAGTCTCTGTGTAGAATAAGAAAGAAAGGTGATACCCTAAAGCAGTAAATTTTTAGCCCCCCAAAAAGTCATTTAATGCCGCAAAACACTCTCGAAAGGTTTCAGACCACGTTTTTCTAATCTGGGTCTCGTCGGTAAATGGTAATTTGAGATTATTTCTCCACTTTTTCCACTCTGAAATCATTCAGATGGATGAAAAAAATATAATAACCCAATTTGGATCACACCTCCCCTTTTGAGAGGTTTTTAGTCCCCAAAAGATTCTACTGAATGTGGTGAAGACATTTTTCCTCCGCCTTCTCTTGAGTATAACATTTAGCTTTACCTGGAAGTTGTCCTTTCAACCCAATCTGCCAAAGGTCATGATGCCCCTATCTTGTAGTTTTGTACCTCTTCTGTGAAACTATATCTTCTATCAGCTTCGCCTAAGCATACACTGCTAAATCCTCCACAGAAGGTACGACTTGTTCCTCTTCCTAATCTAGTGTGGAAGGCTCATAGAGTTTTAGATTCTCTACATTCACAACAGAGTACATGTGCATATATGGTGGTAAATTAAGTCGATAGGCATTATCACCCACCTTTTCTAGTATCCTAAAGGGACCATACCATAGAGCCTTGATTTTCTTACCAGGCCCCTATAGCCCATACTTTGTCTCCCACCTGTAATTATTTCTCTATTCTATGTTGATCATGGTGTTAAAAAATGTAACCAGCGTTAGTTTTCATAATGTACTAAAATATGTATTTTTTTGACATATTTACCATATTCATCATTATTATTTTTAGTTTTGGTCAAAATCATGTTCTTCATGCTTATAGAGTCAAAGAAGATTTTATTACGAGTCAAAAAATATTTACTTGAGTCAAGTCCCATTTTGAATTTTGAAAGAAAAAGAAAAATACTTTTGTTTTTGAGTCAAAGTGTCATCACGAGACCAAGTTGACCCCCCTTGGACAAGTTAGCCTAATAGCACTACAAGGAATATACCTTCTAACGAAGGTTATAACGAGGGTTTTTAGTGTTATAAAATTGGAAAAATTTATTAAAAAAACATTTGCTAAACCATCCGTTTGTGATAGAAGATGTTTTAGCAGAGATTATAATGGAAATTCATCACAATTGAAAATTTTTGGGCAGACAAAGGTTTTAGCGGATGTTTTTTTGCGGTGTGTTTCATGGACAAATTAGTACCAGTGTGCTACATCTATAAATGCACCAGGAAACATATATAACTAAAATCATTGAGGCGTTGAATGGAAAGAACACTGGTGCCTGAAATGTATACCACCCTAGTGCGTTTATATAAAAAAAAGCCCTAGAATGTTCTTTTAAGGAACAACACCAGGGCACACAAAAAATAATTGCAATCCCAGTGCTTTTGTTTAAAATTGCAATGTAAATGCATATTGTTTGTATAAACACACTGGTGCGTTAGTTATATAAAAGGGTCAGTGTTGTTGATTTTAATAATGCACAAGGGTTGGAAATATTATTTTGTAGGATCCAGGTGTTAGTTCTATGAAAGCATTGGTGTGTTAAGAATTATAATGCATCGAGATGTTAATTGCAAATAATACTAGTGCTTGAAGAACTAAACACCTCGGTGCTATCGTTTTCCAAAAAGACACCGATCATGCAAAAAGATGTCGTCTCGGTGATTTTATAACATAATGCATCGGTGCATTTTTATGTTATCGACGCACCAATTTTTTGTATGATATTTTCTCCTTTTTGCAAACATCGACCTGTGAAAGTGCAATTATTGTAATTTTTAAAATCTATTATTCATCGAAAAATCAACATATATCTTATAACAGTATTCATATAAATTAAAATTTGATCAGTGCATTTGTATATGATGTTTGGATTAATTTTTTATATTATCTGATTTCACATCTCTTCATTATAATATTTAACCGTCCATATATTTAATCAGTGGTGTAACATTTCACAACGACATTGGATAACACAATAGAATAAATTAAAATGTATTTTATTATATATTAATAAGAGGCTCTTTGTCATACAAAATGGGATTGTTATTCGTAACCCATTGTCTTTCAATTGGGGCACTATGTCCATTACATTAAACAAAGTGTTTAATTTTCACAAAGAATTATTTCAAAAAATACAAACTGTTGCGTTGATATCCAAATAGATTATCATTCTTCACTGGAACTGTTGTTAGTGTTCGTGCTACTTTCATGACTTGAGTTATTTGGAGGAATGTTTTGTTGATTGCATCATTTTTTTCATCTTCTTGATCTTGTTCCATCTGCGAACATAAAAATAAAGTGTAATAATTGTATCTACATTGGTGAGAATAATGAAAATTGAAATAAATAATATACATCAATGTAAATTAAATAACAATGTACCATAGCAAGAAGTGACTCATAAACTGTGCACATGGTTGCAAAACCAAGTCTCATGCCTTGTTGCAACAAGACTTTTGTTGGCGTAGTTCTATACTTTGTTTCCTGCATGTTTTAAACTCCATTATAAATCACAGATTTAATATAAAAGATTTTTTTGTTCTATTAATTATAAAATCAGAGAGTTAAAACAACAAACATACTGACAAAATCCATAATTAATTTTTGATATGCCAACATATACTCACAACCCATATTTAACCTAATGTCAATCAATTCTTTTGATAGCTCTTCTTTGTATGTTAGCACCTATTTGAAGACATTCAGGTATGGTTGTTGTAAAACAACTTAAAATATACAAAAATGAAACCTTCAGTTGCTATAAGGAAATATTAACAATTACTCACAAACTTTGATATCAACCCTTTTCTTCCTTTTCATCCCGTTTTATGCATTGAATGAGTTCCATTTTGTTTTCTTTTTGCAAGAAAATACTTGAAAATTAATATTAATGTTAATTTTTTTTGTATGTACAAAGTCAATCACGATTACATACATTTGAAGAACATTTTTCTTGGGATGACTCCTCTTGTGATGAAATTATGTCCATTTCATTGACCATCTCCTTATACATTTTTTTGGTCATTCCTACTAGCATGTTTCACATATTAGCTCGTTGATCATTTGGGATTTTCATAATCTTCCTGAAAAAAGTAATAAACTAATTTTATATTGATATACGGAAACTAAATTTAACAAAATTGATATTAATAAATGAATGGTTTGTAGTAATATATACATATAATTCTAGAAAATCATTTTAGTTAGGAATATTACCTTTTGAATGATTATTTTTTGTTGTTGTATGTTTTTGCTATGGCACGTCTGACATGTCTCATTAGCCATTTCTCTGGAAACACTTCCTATAGTTTAGATGTAATTTGGTTCTTAGAATTATTGGATTTATTTTTGTATTGTAAGTGGAAAGTACGTCTATACATTTGTTCCACTATATCCCTTATAGTTTTCTAAAAAATTCTCCCCCTTTCATTAAGCTCCAGCACCACTCTAGATGAGCTAAGGACCAATTTATCATTATTTACATGTTCTATAATTTTTCTTTTCTGAGAATGACATTGATCTTTTACTTCGTTGTTGCACACTGTAGAACATTAAACACACATGAATTAATAGATTGTTTGAAACATGTTATCTAATATTCTTAAGTATATTATTAATGAAAATTAAAAGAAAAAACTCATAATGAATAGTATTTTTTCATTCACCTTATTCATCCTTCTGCAATTTTTCTATAAGGATTTTATGCTCTTCTACACTTAGATTAGAAATAATCTTATCGACCTTCTTAATTTTGTGGCTCTGCATGACACGCACTAACCAATATATATTAGTTAAACTTACATATAGTTCAAACATATTAATTTTGTAAAGAATTTACAAAGAACTTGCCTTTTCTGCTTTTCTTGATGTGCTATTATTGTTTCGACCAATCTTTTTGTTAATTAACACCTTCATAGTGGACATTTTTTTAATCAATATACAATATGTACCATTCAATACATAAGCCATTAATTATATTTTATACATAAATCACATAATTATCAAGAAAAAAGAGCTCTGGTAACCAATGAATTTATTTGAATAAATGCACAGGTGTGTTTATTCCATTAAACACATGAGACCTTTAATTGTTTGGCATTGTCATCGAAAATTGATTTTTTTAAATAGTTTTAAATTATGAAGGTGTGATTTATAACTATAAATGCATCATCATCACAGTAAAAAATGAACACATAAAAAATTAAATACAAGTCACTTAACAATGCTATTTGACAGAGGCAAGCCAATGTGTTATATTACAACGGGTGCACCAATAAATAGATCATGTTTTGTAAAAATGGATAGTGCTAACAAGATTTAGTGTGATAGAAACACCACTAACATCGATGCATTATATTACACAAGACACATCACGAATCAAACACCATTAAAAAAAATGGACTAGGCATTTAATTGTTCAGCACCGTTAGCAAAAAATATTTTTTTAAAATTATTTTAAATTATAACTGTGTTATTTGGAAAAGGTGCGCTGGTGTTTTATATTACACCGGGAGCAGCGATGAATAAATTGGAGAGAACCAACCATGCTATAATATACTGGTGCGTTGAATTACACAAGGCGCACTAATGGGTTATATTACATTAGCGCACTATAGAACATATATCTTCTTTTAAAAAAATGGACAATGTCAATGGGGTTTAAATCTAATTCAATAAGTGATCCCCCTACTTTACATGTCAAACACTCTATATATAGTAAGTACACAAATCCATTAAATCTAAAATGCCTAAAATGAAAAACCCTAATTGTGAAGTGGTAGAGGGAGTTAAACTCTAAGGTGAAATTTTGTAGTCACATAAGCAAGAAGAATCAAGGGTTTAAGGTAAGTATTGATTTTTTTTGTTTTTCTTTCTGAGTTTTAATTAAATTTAAATAGAAACGGAGATCATAATTTTTTTATGTAACAACCCTGGTTAAAAATCCATGTAAAAAATATAAGACCACGGTTGATGGAACACACATTCCAAGCTAAATGGTGGGCCAAACATCCTAGTGGGTTTTCATTTTGGTTATTATGGCTAAGGCTTTGGAAAGGTAAAATGGCAATTTTGGCACATTTATTTATGAAAATAATGGAAAATTAGGAGAAAATGAAGGTGAAAGGTCATAGGTTGCATGTGAGGAGGAAAATGAAGGAAAATAATGGAAAATGAAGAAGATAGAGGCCACATTAATAAAAAGGCTTTTGAGGATCATTGTGTAAGATTCTGCTCAGGTTTTGCTTTGGAGCAAGAAAGGCAAAGAAGGCAAGATGAAGGAAAGAGAAAGCAGGGAAGATTAGGATCACACAACTACAACAGGATTCTTTATAGGTATTGATTTGCATGTGTGATTTCCTTGCTAGATTTGGCATGAATGGTATTGCATGTGGTTCTTTGCAATTATGGAATGGGTTTTCCCAGGTGTGGCAGTGTTTTCAGTCTAGCCTTACCATTTCCGGATAGCATGGTGTGATGGGGTTCGCATGTTTCAGTTGAGATGGATTTCCAGATGGATTATAAGTTGAGTGAGGTGGATCTACGAATGATAGAACACCTAAACTAGTAACCCCTGAACCAGAATGTGGGTTGCAGTACAGCTAGATTTTTTGTTTCCTTGATGGGCATAGGAATCCTCGATCGGTGGATGGAGGAATATACAATAAATCCTATATGTGGGTGCTCTCCATCAATCCTAGTAATCGTGAGATGGGATATGCAATAAAACCTAGAGAGTGGGTCTCAGTTTAGGGCCGAGTGATCCGGTATGGATTGCGGTAAATCTTGAGAGAATAGGAGATAGGAAAATTTCTCACGGTGTAGGTGGAGAAATAAGGTGGAATCCATGCTTTCTTTGGCCTAGTGATCTGGTGGAGATCATGGTAAAGCATGTTCTTACATGATTATTATGTTGGCCTAGTGATACGAGATGGATTACGATAAAGCCTGGTTTCTTTTGATGAGGGTGAGGTGGTTTAGCCTCAGGATTCCCTGGTTGGTTCTTTCAATTTGAGACCCACATTCATGCTTGGAATATGGCACAAGGGTGAATGGCTGAAAGGATATTTGTCTCAGCCATTCTATGGTTGGGTGGAACGTGGTAGTCCCATACTGGGTTGGATTTTTCATTCATTAATAAGAGGTTATTTCCTTGATATCTTATGTATAAATGTATTGGCTAATATGTGGATTCTATGGCTGATGTATCCTTGATATTTCTATTGTTATTATGTTGGGTATAAGCATGTATTATGACAGTGATGATGTATGGATTTCCTCATGTTTTTACTTGTAAATGAATGGACAATGTATCTGTGATCTAATAGATGATAATGCAAAAAATGATATAAGTGAACAATGCTTCTTAGAGATTCTCAGATGAGTATGAGACTCCTATGCTTAAATCTCTTGTTTATACCTGTAGATTGCATTGATGCCAAGTGTTTGACATAATGTTAGTCTTGGTTGGGGATGGTCAAGCCTGGTCTTGGAGTTAGTTTTTGGTTTATTAATCTTGTCATCATGTGTTTAATGGATTCCAGAAGTTACAACAAGTTCTAGGTAGTTTCCGGAATTCTAGGCTTGAAAAGTGCCTTAAATCCCACATACTCTAGCATAGGTATACTAGAAATAGTCCCTAGATGCAAAAATGTAGGCTTGTGGGATCTTCTAGAGCTCTCTGGATGTTGAAATGCCCATAGCATGGGAGCATCCAAAGGTTTAATAGCTTAAAAACTCAATGAGACCTAGGGGCATGATAGTTGTGTGGTTGGGATGGCTCATAGGAGTGTTATTATTGATGTGGAAGGTATGTTTGATGTGTTTCCATCGATTACACTTCCTTAAAGTCTCCTAGGAGGTTGAATCATATCATAGTAGCCTCTCATCACATGTTTACCCTGGTTGGCTGGTTACTTGGGTAGATGTGGAAGGAGGGTGTTACCGAGTGGTATCAGAGCATGGTTCACCCCTCAGACTAGATGGGAAGTGTGTCTGTCATGCATTCATGTCAGTTGCATATGTGTTTCTTGTGTTGTAAGGCCATGTGCTTGTTTCATTTGTATGGTATGGGTCATGGTTGTAGTGATGTCGCCAAGTGAAGGTTGATGGTGTTTTTTTGGAATGTGTCATCATGAGTGTATGGTTGTATATGCATTTCTTTATGCATTTAAGTGTCTATATGTTGTTATGCATGCATTGTCATGGTTATAGTTATGCATGTATAGCAGGTCAAACATGCATTGTGAGGTCATTGTACCGCAATTAGGTTATCATGATGATATTGGTATGTTATGATGCTAATGTGTTAGCTGAGATAGAGTAAGAGATGCAGATCATCAAGGTGAAGTTGCAGAACTGGACCTCGAGGCAAGATCATGTCGTGATACAAGTTTGTATGTTGGACATGCATGTATGTTAGTTAATGGATTGTTATATGAATAAGGGTTATATACATTAGGCTTATGTACATGTCTGTGATGTTATGGTTACATATATGATAAATGTTAGTTGATTAGTGTAGTCATATGCACATGTGTCAAATAGTCATGAATGATAGTAACATGTGGTTGTATGCATTGCTATTGCTTTTTTACATTAGTTAACTTGAATATTATGTTATATGTTGTTGATGAGTCTATTATAGGTTAACTTGTTATTTCTATATGATAATTAGCTTGATGATTAGGTTATATGTTGTTGACAAGCATGATATATAACTTGTTGTTGTTATATGCTAGTAACTTGATGATTAGGGTTATTACATTAAGACCTTGATGTTATATGTATCATACTAAGTTGGATTGTTCTATGCAAATGGTTATGGTTATGACATTCATGTATGAGTTAGTACGTTGTGATATTATGTCATTCTAATATATACTGACTGTGTAGATGTGATTATTATGTATGAATGAAAATTGTGTATGAGTTTATGATGTGAACATGTTAGCTTATTTAGTTCTTTCTCTCTCTCTCTCTCTTTGACTCCCCTTTGGTGTCTTGTGGAAGTGTAACCTACAACGTATTTTGGTCATACAATTTGCTCCTAACACTCTACGTTGGGGGGCAATCTATTATCACCAAAAAATGATCACCTAATCATTTCTAACTAGGTGGATCAAAATACACCATGTAGGATTATTTTTACCATAATAAAATCACTTTCACCATGGAAAGTAATTTAGTAAACCACTTTTGTTAGATCATTTTCTGACTAAAATTAAAAAAAAAACCCATGAGAATAATTAGATAAATCCTTATTTATTTAATTTTATGTAGGAATAATTATTAAATCATTGTTTAAATAATTATTCCTTATTGCATTTGATTAAATCCCCTAGGAATAATTAAATAAATCATTGTTTATTTAGTATTCCTTATTTCCATTATTGGAATAATTGTTAAATCACTATTTAATAATTATTTCAATTTCACACCATTCTTAATCCTTGCAAAATAATTAGTAAATCATTTTATTTGTTAATTATTTTTAAATAAAGATATTTGACCATTTTAAATATCTTTTCCCTCTCCAATAAATATAATAAAGTATTCCTAGCAGTTAGATCTTGATTTGGTCAATATTATTTTATTATTCTCCATTTTTTATATTAACTCAATACTTTGTTATAAATAAGAGGGTTTTCCATTCATTCTTCACCATGATCATTATCATCGTCACCATTATCATCTGTTTTCTTTTGAACTCCCATTTGATTTCTTCACACTATTTTTGGTTTTTTACACATTGAGAGAGAAGGTTGATTACTAAAGCATCAAAGGACCCACCCCATGGAGCGGGATTTACAGACCATTTTTGTACATCTCCCTCACCAGATGTTATCAATAAATAATTTATTCATTTTAAAGTTTTTCCATTTGGGTTATTTCATTGTATATCTTTAATGTTGTTTTCTATTCTAAATTGTATATGTTTTTGTTGCATTTTTTCAATTTTTATTGCAGATCTGAATTGTAAGCAGCGAAAAATTGTCGTTAGGGTCATTTGTCACCTAGTGACTTAAGTGAAGTGTTTTTGGTACATATTCCAAGAAATTTCACACTAACAATTTATATGTCCAGTGTATTTTCAATTAGTTGTTGACTAACTTAATGACACATGTTTTACTTGTAATGTAATATATTATGATTTATTGAAACATGTTATTTTCTTGCATCATTTGTAGATTGTTTCCATTGGAAGAAATACATAAAGATGATATAAATCATTGGTAGAGAGAAATTCCTCAACTAATGTGTGAAATGCAAAATTATCTACCTCTGACATATTTCAATACACAAGAACACTACCTCATACACCAAGTCATGGAGATTGAATTGTGTGGATGTGTATAGAGAAGTTCATTGTGGATGGTGGAGTGGCACTTGAAATCATTGAAGACTTTGGTTAGAAAAAGAGCATGTCCTAAGGATTCTACGGCGGAGGGATATATGGAATATCAATCCATGGTGTATATTAGTCAATATATTCTTAAATTAGTAGAAAATATGCATGTGGATCACATTTGGGATCTGAACTACATCAAAAAAATTAAAGGAGAGCACCTATTGGGGAAAGGTATAATAACGAAACTGAGATATAATTAATTAAATATTTAATGTGGATATTTATAAGACATTTTATAAGAATTATAAGACTTTTCATTTTTGTGTATATCATATTGACCATGGTAACTAATATTTAATGGTGAATTATGATTTTCTAATACAATTGGTCAAGAGTGGGATGCAATACATTTATACATTGCAAACAATATTTATTGGATGAAGCCATGGATTAAAAGAGGTGATAATATCATCGTACATTATCATGGAAAGGGGTGTCTACAATTGTTAAATAAACTCATATTGCTTGAGATGCCAATATTACATAGAGGGAAATTGATTTAGCAGATGGTTTGAAAGATAAACAGGAAAGTATGCATTTTCACTGGCCTACAATATTTTATTACGTTATTTTATAGATATATTATTAATGTGTATGCAGGTGTGTTTCTTTCAGATACTTTCTAAGTTATATGAATATGTTTATTAATTGAAAATGCACTTTTATGTGTTTAGCATATTGCAGTTGAAACACGACAAGGCTATGTACCACAATGGTCATCAATTTCACATCGAAAAGTGGGATGAAAAGAGGAAAAAAATAGATTATGGGATAAATGTAGTCTTTTAGGTCACTAACATTTCCTCCAGAAGTGAAACACATCAACAAGTCTAAGGAAGATGTGCTTCAATTAGCCTTAAAATTTTATCTAATTTATGCCCAGTCAAGTTATGTATATAGTGTCATCTCCAATTGGCCTCGGCGTGGTCCCGCTAATGCATTGAGGGAATCTCATGTCACGAATGGAATAGTTGGAACCATTTCACACCGTCAACTATATGTTCCACCTCCGATGAGTTATCGTTCACCTCAGGGAGGGACCTGTTCCTCTTACAATTATCCCTCCCCCAATCCTCCACATGGAAACTCTTATCTAGGTCCCAGCACGCCATATACATATCTGTGTCCATATCAATAGATGTGAGCGACATCTATTGCACTGCCTGTTTATCCCACTGTTTCCCCTTCATCTTATTATTCGTATGCACCATCTAGCACTCCAACCCCTCCAGCACCAGCACCCTAACTCCCCATGCCTTCTCCGCTTCTACCACAGTAGCCACCTCCTCCATAGGGTCAAGTGTATGCTCAGCAGAGCGGACAGAATCCCCCTAACCCCAATAAAAGGAAGAAGGGGAAGGGTAACCAGAACTGGCAATCTCAAGGTAATCACGACAACCATGGTCCTCCACCCAATGCCCCTTAGGGTCCTTAGCCTAATCCCACAACCCAGCAACAGGGTAGTCAGCCCAAGCAAAACAAGGTTCTTCATATGAATAAACCTTGTTCGTGTTACAACATATATGGTCATTATACTCATGAGTGTCCCCTTTTACCTCAGATGTGTCAAGTATGGGAAGCTCAAGAAATTTCTTCTGGATTACCGCATCCCATCGCTCCTCCTCCCCCTCCCACTTCATCTCAAACGGTAGTGCTTACCAATCCTTTTCCTCACCAAGGATATATTTCTGCCCAGCCAACATTAGGTCAGGAAGCCTACCCAGCTCCACCATTTGGTCACTCTGATTATTATATTCTTATGATGAATTCTTATGAGGTCAATACCAAGCAAGTCAACCTTTAAACTCGATCACGCCAATATGACAAGCCATCGATAAGTCTACGACTGAGTCCCAACCCCAAGTTTCCAATGAGCCTTTATCACCATCTAATGGTACCTTACAGATCCCTCAGACTAAGGTTGAGGTCGTTCCCAAGCTCCCTAAAGGGCCATTACGTCAAAATGTTACTTTCGCTAAAGTCATCCATACCTATAGTATTGTAGATGACTTGGCACAGTCTCCTCCTGCCATGTCAATTCTAGAAGTCCCCCAGACATGGGCATCCCAATGAAAATCTCTACTCTCTTCTTTGGGTGTCATGGATCCCCAAGACAATCATATGAGTGTTTTTCACATTGACAAGTCGGAAAATCCTCCCCTACCTTCATTTGTTACATTTCAAATACTAGTCTCCATTAGAAACACCAATGTTCAGTGGTGTATAATAGACGAAGGCACCTCAACCTATGTGATGGCTGCTAGTGTTTGGAAGCAACCTGGTTCCCCTGAACTGTCCCCATCCACCATCACTCTTAATGCCCAAGATGGTCATCATTCACAACCACCTTGGCTTATATTTCAACTGCCTAATCACAGTTTTCAGCAAGACTATATCTCGACAGAAATCACATTGTATATATATATATATATATATATATATATATATATATATATATATATATATATATATATTATATCTATATATATCTATATATTATATATTTATATATATATATAACCTAATTTGTATAGTAACTAATTAACTATTTATTTATATATGTAATTTCGAAATGGTATATTTACATTTTATTCCATATTATATTAATGATTTTAGGTTTTGATTTAGTACTCCATATTAGTGTGTGTGTGTATATATATATATATATATATATCCTTATTATATCCTTGATTTTGTTTTTATAGGTCTATTAATAGGTGAGGGTCTTGTGAGCTATTTCTTACAATTTCTGTCTATGATATTAATAATAAAAGAAACTATCTTGCATAATAACTTATTAACTATTTATTCATATATTTACATTAAATTCAGAATGCATATATTTACATATCTTTCCATACTATATTATTGATGTAATGTTTTTGATTTCATAAGATACATATTGATTTAATTAGTATTCCATATTAGCTATTTTTAGGTTATTAATGAGTAATGTTTGTTTAAGTGATTATAATTTTTGGTGGTGTAAAAAAAAAAAAAAAACCTCCATGTTAATTTACTAACCTTTTACTTATTTAATTATAATAGTAACAACTATTTTATTAATTTTCTTAATTTTATTCAAATGGTGGTAATGAATATAACAATAACATTGATACCTTTTCCTCTCCCTTGGTCCAATCGAGTTGACCAGTCAAATTTAGCCGTTTCTCAGTCAAATTGCCAAGTCCAATATAGCTATTTCCTAGTCAAATATAGCCGTTGAAGATCTACTCTCCCTATTTAAATTGTAGCCATGATCTGGTTCTTCGAATTGTCCTGACGATTAACCACACTCATTGGTTTGAAAGATGTCAACAAAAATATTACAATGTGATTTCCGTCAAAATATTTCTCATTAAACTTGATATGGATCACAGAAGCTTAAATTCAACAAGACTATATCTATTGAAATTGAAGTCATCGATGCTACCTTAGACTATAATATCCTTTTGGATCGTAGTTATACCAATGTTATGTCAGTTCTCACATCTGTGTTTCACCATAATATGTGCTTTCCCCACAATGGAAATATTGTCACCGTTGATCAGTTGACGTACTATGATCCCAAATCCCAGACTTCACCTAAGTCCAACATCTCTTCCATGATTGACAATAAGGTTGTCTTGTCCCTTACCAATGTCTTTCTTGGAGTCTACAAAGATTCCACTTTTCTTGGTGCTTATTATTGTCCCCCACCTACTCTTTATGAGCATAACTCATCCAATGTTTGCATGCTCCAAGCATCAGGGGCCACCCACAAACAGCCTGGTATGATTTCATAACAGACATCACCTCTGCAACCTGCTATTCCTAACTCAACCTAGCCTTTCAGTACTACTCGGCAAGGATTCCTTCCTTTTGCTGGTATCTCTCCTAATCCTTTTCCGCCTGAAACTATTCCCCCAAGCATTAACCATCTCGGAGCAGTTCCTCTAGGCCATTATACTTTTGGTCATATATCATTCTTATTTCCACCCCTTGGAGTTTATACTACACCTGCCATGGCCACATTGAGTTTTCCTAACATTACCTTGTGGATCCCAGTCTGGTACATTGATCCTCCCACAAACACTCTCCCCCATCAACTCAAACATTACACTGCTTTGAGCCCGGTCCAACTTGTTGTTCCTACCTCTGCCTTTGCTTCAATTCCATAAAAACCTCTAGAGGAACCCACTCATATTGTGAAAGCATCTAGCAAGGGAGTTAAAGCTTAGAAAAAGGGAGCCCAAGACAAGGCACCTCGAACAACTTCAACTTCTCCTAAGCTGTTGAAGCCTATTCCTCCATGCAGTTTGTGTGATGTTGTTGGTCATGCCACCAATAATTTTCCTAAACTCCCTCATGTCAAGAATGTGGTCTCTGGTACCTTCCCTGATTCTAAAGTTCCTGAGGTCCATATCACCTTACCTAAGTTAGCTAAGAAAAATAGATCATTATGTAGGAATAACCCATGTGCTTTGTGTGATAATTATGGCCATTATTGTCATCACTATCCCCATCTCGAAGACTTTCATGATACACTTTAAGTGCTTTACGAATTATAGGTCTCTTGTAGTGAGTCCACCTTTCCTCTACCTGTGGATTCTGGTCCCACCCCTGTACTGAAACAAGAGGTCACTCAAACACCCATTTTGATCCCTCCTCCTGGTGTTGATATGACAGATAGCACCACTACCATTGTCTACATGTTGTCATCCATGAGATTGATGCATTGGAACTCCCTTGATGTATCCTATTGTGATTTTGTTGAGCCTTCTTAGATGAACACTTCGGTCTCAACATCGGTAGATGTCCCATCTACTAGTCATATGTCTCCCAGCCTCGACGATGCGTATGTGAACATTGTCTCTCATGAATATGCCTAAGGTTTCTATTCTCCATCATGTGGTCCCTCTTCTTCCAGTCCCCCCCATCTTCCATTCTAATAAATACATCATGGAATCCATGACCACTCCAGCTTATCCTTGGGATGATATGCATCATCATCCGTACTTCCTTCCGCAACACACCCATAACCAATATTTTGTGGAGTCCAAAGACTTCATCCACCGTGAGATCAATTGGTTCAATCAACCCTTACTACAAACCCATGAATTTGAAACACATACACCTTATGGCCATTACATTTCCACATATTTTTTTGGTAAGGCGAAATCCATTTTTTAGAGTCTGGGAGAAGCAATTCTAACCAACCCTCCTCATGCATCTAGTAGTCCTAACTCTAGTACCATTATTATTCCCCATTTAGAAAAACCTATAGAGTCTCATATCAATTTAGATAACTCTTGGGATGATCCACTTACTCATCCCTAGATTTTACCTCAACAACCCAGTCCCTTAGAAATTGTTCTTGTTCAACCACCATGTTTTCTAGGTTAGCATTAGTTCATTATATTTGAAGCCACTCTTCGGTATAGTGATACCATGTATGTGAACCTTGGAAATTCAATCCATTTGATTCATATATGGAGTGGCAAGCGAGATTGGTAATCCACCATTTCCTTTCTCTTACTTCATCCTTTATTTGTTCTTCTAATAAGAAGACATCCATAACATAAACCATTGGCTAACCACATCATCAAAATGTGTTTTGAGTCCAATACTCTAAATAAATCTAGTATGCCCATAAAATACTACATCCTTCCATTCAACACTAAGGGGAACATATGCCCCTACATCTCCACATCATCCTTTGGAGGATCTCGTGCCATTTTGGCCGACTTATTAAATCCCTTATTTAAGAACTTGGAACACAGTGGTGCTGCGCAAACTCATCTAGCTAGGGGGCATCATTCCCACTTGATTAGTCCCCTCCATCATCACATGTTGGGGGGAAGTACTCATGTTTGGGGGCATGATGGCCCCTGGCCATCCTCTCACTTGATTAACATAAGTATCGTCCTAGACCCCAACCATATAGGTATGGTTGATTATCCTCTCATTACTTAGATAGTTTGTCCTACTAGCCTCTTTGACGAGCCATATACACATCACATATCGTAGATAATTGATACCACATATTCAAGGATTCTATTGTATGTGATGCTACACTTACCACCAGGTCCCCATGTTTGACTTGGTGGGAGGGGATGATCCTAGACCTTATCTAGTAGTTCATTCCCGTATCTCTTTCTTACCTTGATTCTTCACCAGGAACCAACCCTCCAAGAAGCATTAAGGCCATTTTTAGACAAGTAAGACCACTTACCTGAAAGTCATAGATATGAATTATAATGGTTGGTTTGTCCACTACAATCTCCACAAGATTTAGGGTGTTCTCCTCCTCTCCAAATTCTCCAATAGCTCACTTGCAAATGAATTGGATTTAGGGGAAAGAAGGCCTTTAGTAGGAAAAAAACCTATATTTTTTGTTGCCCATTGCGACCAAATCATATCTTCACTCAAAAAACCACCAGCATTGTTGGTATACTCTCACCAAGTTCTATAATGGGTCTCCCTTTGTTTTTGGTAATTTGACACTTCATCAGGACACCATGTTTTCCTTGATGTCTCACTTTTCCGCCTCTTAAAATCAATTTTTTGCATTTGAGTCACCCATATTCTAGTACCACTTTACCTTTTCAATAGTTGACTCGTGTCAATTTTCGTCATGAGTAACCATCATTTACTCATGTTTTTATAGTCCCTTCCAGGCTTCCTCCCACATGGAAACATCATCGAGTCACCCTTGTTCAGGGCATCCCAGATGAGTCACCCTTGTATCTATGGAGTCTGTTTTGAGTCCCCCTGAGTCCACTTATAGTATTCCATACATATTTGTGTCCCATTCCCCCAATTATATTCATATTTTTCCTCCATCTCTATTGCTTCCCCTTTCCAAACCCCTGTTTGAGACATTGATCATTCCCTCTGAAATCGAGTCAGCCACTTCAAGTCAACCATACATATCATGCCCTAAAAAGGGAAGTCGTCAGTCTTCCACTCATATTGTTCTCTTTCATTGTCATCCTTGGTATCAGTCCACCAGTCACTCTAGTATGATACCTTGCACCTTTGTTAAGGATTCCTTATTTCCTTAACTCTAGCTGGCCCTCTTCTGTTGAATTCAACACTTTTATTCTAGATGCATGTTCTAGAGGGCGGTGTACCTTGGTTCGAACTTTCATATTTTTTTTGTGCCTTAGATCAAGTAAAGGGAATCATCATTTCTATTTGACTTGGTTGTTTCTCATGTTCTCGACGCCAACTCCTTATTGCATGATTTAGAATCATACACTTGTCGGTTCGGTGATCCAAATGATTGTCCTAGTGATTCTCGGGTGTGCGTGAGATGTTCCATACCTCATGAGGGGGTGTCCCTTTAGGTATTCCCCCACATGCCTAGATATCCACCGATGCTAATCCAGTCTTAGATACAATTCCACATATGTGATGGGTTCAGTTTCCATGACTTGTAGCGCCCCCAACATGCATGTCTCCTTCAGGTGATCCATTCAAATATTTAGAGCCCTTTCATGTTCAAAAAATCTTCTTTATTTGTGATCCTCCCTCACCATGCCATCTCGAGGGGCATTATGTCTCATGTACTCAGACGTTATTGTATTCAGTCCTTTCCTATGTCTTTCCAGACGCACTATGTATATGGGATCCATTGTATTATTTTCTGGTTCATTAATGCCAACATATCATATATCCAGGGAAAATTTTAAGAACCCCCCTAAATTTATAAATATAATAAAAGGGCGAATCTCCATGGTATATTGGAAAAATGGAAGGCGATTTTATCAATAATATAATATGTATATATAATTTTTTGGCGAATCTCTCACCAGGCATGGCGAATATTTTACTCAATTATAAAATCTTGTAAGATCTTGGCGAGTCTTTCACTAAATAATAAAACTTTGTAAAGTCCTAGTGAATCTTAGCATAGGCTACATGCTGGTTTAATTCCCCCATTTAAATAGGCTACATTCCACGTGAATACCATGGGTCAATACCATGTGCCATTTTGGTGAATACCATGGGTCAATACCATGTGCCATTTTTATTTTTATTAATTCTAATATTAGGGTTAATAATGGTTTTTTGCATGGTATTAATAACAATCTAGTCCATGGTATTTGTCCATAGTATTTTGGCCATAGGTTTCACCTAAATATAACCCATTTTTTGAGTGTTCGTAAATATAAGGTGACTTATGGAGTAAATATAAAAAAATGTTTTATTTGTTTACCATACCTCTCGTTTATTTATATTTTTATTAATTTACCATACCTATTTTACAAATATGGTATTTGGCCCATAAGATTCACTTAAATAAAACCTCTTTCTTGAGCCTTCATAAATAGAACGAGGGTTATGGACTACATATAAAAAGAGGTTTTATTTATTTACAATACGTCTAGTTTATTTAAATTTTTATTTATTTACCATACCTTTTGAGTAAGTATAAAAAGACGTTTTATTTATTTACCATACCTCCACTTTACTTATATTTTTATTTGTTTACACCCTTACATGTATATAAGGTGACTTATGGAGTAAATATAAAAAATGTTTTATTTATTTACCATACCTCTCATTTATTTATATTTTTATTAATTTACCATACCTCTTTTATAAATATGGTATTTGGCCCATAGGATTCACTTAAGTAAAACCTATTCTTGAAAATGGGCGAATGGATTCACTTAAATAAAACCTATTCTTGAAAATGGGCGAATGGAAGGTTGTAAGTCCTAATTTCAAGGGCTAAATTTACCTTTTTTACCCTCTCCCTTAAAATAAGGTGGGCTATTTGAGGTGATTTGTAAAAATGTACTATGATACAAAATATTCGCCCACTAAAAATTTAAAACCCCTTAATTTCGCCAAAGGGCGAACATTCGCCCCTAAAATTATCCTTGCATATATCATGTACTTTGTAGCTCAGTCCCACATTGTTGGGCTCACCCTTATTCTTTGTACTCAGTTATCTCAGTGCGTATAGGTATGCCTCCCCCACCTCATTTGGGATCATGTACTCCAACATAAAAGGAGACTTCTACCAATTTAGTAGGTCTCACCCCCTCCATTTTTGTCCTTCCTTACATCACTTCAGTTCTTTCTCTCTCTCTTTGACTCCCCTTTGGTGTCTCGTGGAAGTGTAAGCTACAACATATTTCGGTCATACAATTTGCTCCTAACTATACATTGAGGGGCAATCTATTATCACCAAAAAATGATCACCTAGTCATTTCTAACTAGGTGGATCAAAATACACCATGTAGGATTAATTTTACCATAATAAAATCATTTTCACTAAGGAAAATAATTTAGTAAACCACTTTTGTTAAACCATTTTATGATTAAAATAAAAAAAAACCCATGAGAATAATTAGATAAATCATTATTTATTTATTTTTATGTAAGAATACTTATTAAATCATTGTTTAAATAATTATTCCTTATCACAGTTGACTAAATCCCCTAGGAATAATTAAATAAATCACTATTTATTTATTATTCCTTATTTCTATTATTGGAATAATTGTTAAATCACTATTTAATAATTATTTCAATTTCACACCATTCTTAATCCTTGCAAAATAATTATTAAATCATTTTATTTGTTAATTATTTTTAAATAAAGATACTTGACCACTTTAAATATCTTTTCCCTCTCCAATAAATATAATATAGTATTCCTAGCAGTTAGATCTTGATTTGGTCAATATTATTTTATTATTCTCCATTTTTTATATTAACTCAATACTTTGTTATAAATAAGAGGGTTTTCCATTCATTCTTCACCATGATCATTATCATCATCACCATTATTGTCTCTTTTCTTTTGAACTCCCATTAGAGTTCTTCATACTGTTTTGGGTTTTTTACACAATGAGAGAGAAGATCGATTACTAAAGCATCAAGGACATCAAAGGTCCCACCCCATGGAGTGGGATTTACAAACCCTTTTTGTGCATCTCCTTCACCAGGTGTTATCAATAAAGAATTTATTCATTTTAAAGTCTTTCCATTTGGTTTATTGCATTGTATATCTTTACTGTTGTTTGCTATTCTGAATCGTATATGTTTTTGTTGCATTGTTTCCATTTTTATTGTAGATTTGAATTGTAAGAAGTGACAAATTGTTGTTAGGGTCTGTCAGGCCAGGAGGTAACTCCTCAAATGAGATTATTATTATTCATTTAGGCCGTTCATTATTATATACATGAGGGAGTGACTGTTGAGTTTCATCTGCCGATGACTCTCCATTTTCTCTATTATTTATTTACACTATTTACAATTGTTCACCCAATCCCTATGATTAGGTGTAAACATTCCCCCCCTTAATCTGAAGGGATGTTGGTGAGTCCAAGCATCGTTCTGAATATTTCAAGCTTTTCTCTTCCAAGTGCTTTGGTGAAGATGTCTGTATTCTGCTCATTAGTGGAACAATGGCGAAGATGGATTGTTTTGGCCTCAACATGATGTCGAATCAGACAATATTTTGTATTGATGTGCTTCATTCGATCATGGGACTTTGGGTTCTTGGCCAACTTTATTGCCGAGGTATTGTCAATCATGAGTGGAGTCGAATGTACTTGTTTTACCTGCAAATCTTCCATAATTTTCCTAAGCCACACAATTTCTTTTGTTGCCTCAGCTGCTGCCACATATTTTGCCTCTGTTGTGTAATTTGCTGGAACTGATTTTTTGCATGATCTCCAGGAGACAGCTCCCGATCTAAGACTCATAACATAACCTGGAGTAGATACCCTAGTTTATTTGTCTCCATCGAAGTCTGAATTAGAGTATCCAATCAAGCTGAAGTAACCCATCTCTGTATACTTGAGTCCAAAGTCTTGAGTTCCCTTCAAGTACTTTAGAACTCTTTTTGTAGTAGACAAATGTCCCTCACAAGGCTTTTACATAAACCTGGAGAGGATTCCAACAACAAACGAAATGTCTATATTGGTAGTAGTTAGGTAGTTGAGACTTCCTACAAGCTGTCTATACTTTGTTGCATCCTTAAATTCTTTTCCTTCAATGGATGTGAGCTTTAAGTTCTGTTCCATTTGAGTAGTTAGAGGATTGCATTCAGTCACGCCAAACCTGTTCAACAGATCTCCAATGTACTTATTTTGAGAAAGGAATATGGACTTTGAATGTTGAGTTACTTCAATACCAAGATAGTAATGAACATAGCCCAAATCAGTGATTTCAAAACCTTTCTTCAATTCCTTCATTATGGATGCAATGTAGCTCTCATTGTTCCCTATCATCAAAAGGTCATCTACATATACCACAAGATATAGAACTGTTTTGCCAACTTTCTTGACAAACAAAGTTGCATCATCAAGATCATAATGTTTGAAATTGAGTTTGAGAAGATGCTAAATTAGTTTTTCATACCAGGCTTGCGGTGCTTGTTTAAGGCCGTATAAGGATTTCACAAGTTTGCATACTTTATGTTCATGTCCTTTCGCAACAAATCCATTAGGCTGGGACATAAAAACATTCTCTTTTAGATCTCCATTCAAGAAAGCAGTTTTTACATCCATTTGATGGACTTTCCCACCGTTTTGAGCTGCTAGGGAAAAGTGTGTCCAGATGGTAGCCCATTTTGCTATGGGGGAAAACGTCTCCTCATAATCGACCCCTTCCTTCTATGCAAAACCTTTTTCCACAAGCCTAGTTGTGTGCTTTTCAAGTGAGCCATCAACTTTATACTTGTTCTAGTAGACCCACTTGCAGCTAATTGGTCTAGTTCCAAATGGAGGATCAACCAGCTTCCAAGTGCCATTCTTTATCAAGGCATCATACTCATTTTGTATTGCTTATTTCCATTCATCATGAGAAGTAGCTTCTTTGAAGGAAATTGGTTCAAAATCTGTAGACAAATTCAATTCACAATCATAAGAAACATCCATATCAACAGGTGAATCAGAGTCATCTACATCATCTCCATTTTGTCAGGTTGAATTTCTAGTTCCTGTCTTTCCAACCTCATCAAGATGAACACTTTCAAGTGTCTTTGTCATCTACTTTGGGGGACCTTTCTGAGATGGTCCAGACTACTCATTTGATTGAGTTGGGACTAAATCAAGATTAAGTCTCCCAATTTTGTCAATCACATCACTCAAAGCATCATCCATTGTTAGAGTTTCATGTGGGGGAGAGAGTGCTTCAGAAGAAGATTCCACAGGTTGATCTAGTATAGGAATCCCCCCTTCAAGATGTGGAATCTGATTATCAAATTCTTGAAATGATTTTTCATTTGCGAATCTATCTAAGCGATCAAGTTGCCGGTCAAAAACATTGTCATCTTTGGATGATTCAAGAAATATTACATCTCTAGATAAACTTTTTATTGACTTCATCATAGAGACGATATGCTTTTGAGGTGTTTGAATACCCTGGGAAGATACACTTATGACTTCTTGCACCGAGTTTGTTTCTATGTACCTTTGGTATCAAGGCATAACATGTGGAACCAAAGACCTTGAGATGCTTTACAGAAGGAATGTGTCCATACCAAATTTCATGAGGAGTCTTGTTTCTAATAGCATTAGATGGACATCTATTCTTTACATAGACAACACATAGAACTGCATGAGCCCAAAACATTAATTTTACATTTTTGAAAAACATCATGGAGCACACCATATTTAAGATTGTCCTATTCATTCTTTCAGCTACTCCGTTCTGTTGGGGATTATAAGGCACAGTTTTTTGATGTTTGATCCCATGTTGGCGAAGATAGTTTTCAATTCATTTGAAGTGTATTCTTTTCCATTATCAGTGTGAATATAGCCAATATGAGATTGTGCATCATTTTCAATCCATGTATGAAAGTTCTTGAATGTTTGAAAATGATCAGATTTGTTCTTCAATAAATAAATCCAACACATTCTAGTGTAGTCATCAATAAATGTCATCATATATTTATTTCCATTTGCAGAAGGAACAGGCATTGGACCATGTAAATCTGAATGAATGAGTTCAAGTTTTCTATGTGCTCTGGAATGTGAATCATGAAAAGACTGTTTGCTATGCTTTCCTAGAATGCAAGCATCACATTGCTTAAGTTTCCTAGGAATTTTAGGTAAACCAGTAACACCATTTTTCTTCAACAAGCAGAGGTTGTCATAGTTCATGTGTCCAAATCTAGCATGCCATAATAAACTTGATGGAAATGTACCCTCATCATAATGAGAATTTTATGAGAAATTTTGTGCATGAGTAGAGGTACCTTGCAGCTTGAGAAGCCTTTCTTCTTCTATCCCTGTCATGACAAGTGAGTGGTCTGATGCTTTTCTCACATCAACCTTGCCATCAAACATGTGAATGGAGTGTCCTTGCTGGCGAATGTGGACCAAGGACAACAAGTTTCTCCTCAGTTGTGGGAGATATAAAAAATGATGCAAAAGAAACTCTAGAAGACCAAGAAATTTAAGCCTGATTGTGCCAAGGCCTGATGGCTTGAGTTTTGATTTTTCTGAAAAGTATACTGCTCCATCAACGTTTTCAGTAAATTCTTCAAAACAATCTCTTCTAAAAGTCATGTGGCAAGTTGCTCCTGAATCAAGCAACCAATCATGTTTCCAAGAAGCAAGTGAAGCATTAAATAAGTCTTCATTTACTCCAATATTACAGTGTGCGACAACATAGTGAGCGGATTCATGTGCTTTACCTTTCTCTTTGTCATTAGTTTTACCTTTGGGTTGGCTTCTTTCCTACTCAATTCTATCCCAAGGCAACTTGCATGTGGATGCATCATGTGATCCATCTCTTTTGCAACGTATGCAATGTAAATATGACTTTTCTCCTTGAGAGTGTCTGCCCCCCATGCCTCTGAAATTTCTTCTTCCTCTTCCTCTTCGACCACCTCTTCCTCTGGAAGAATCTTGAGCAAGATTCTTCTATGTGCAAGACACACAACTTCTTTAGAATACTGAGGAGCTATCTTCTTCCCAAAATCTTTCTCTCTTTCAAATTTTTTTTTCACAAGGGAGTCAAAGGTAATATCTTTGAGGTTTCCATTTGCTTGTAATGACTCAATATAATTTGAGTAAGTGGGATAAATTTCCCTGAGAAAAGCTATCAGAGGAATGTCTAGTTCAACATTAGTGACTTTGATATCATGCATAATAGATTTTACTTCTGATGCAAGAGCAAGAGGATCATCATTTTGTAACTCAAGGCTGAAAAATTTAATCTTGAGTTGAACAACTTCAAGTGCAAAGTGTGAGCCATAGAGCTCCTTTAGTTTTTGTAAGCCTTCGAAAGCATTTGAAAATGGTGAAATATGGCAACTCACCTCTTCATTTACTGATGCTGCAATCAATGCATAAGCCTTGCTATTCTTATTTTCCCAAATGGCAAATTCCTTGTCTGAGGTAGGTTGTTCTGGTTCTTTGTCTCCTTCTCCAACACACACTCCTTTCCACAACTCATTAAAAATGAGAGTGTGTTTGATTTTCCGAGACCACTCAGGATATTTTCCTTCTCATTGAAGACCACTCCCACAATAGATATTAATGAGTGCATTTTACAAAATGTATTATGCTGTCAATATATAAAAAATGCAGTAAGGGAAGGTGGTATACGGAACAACGTTATACCATGATTCCAAGATAGTAAAAACAATGAAATGAGATATATATATATATATATATATATATATATACACCACTGTATATGAAACCTAGATAACATTATTATATATATGGGGGAGCAGATTCAAGTGAAGGCAGAGTTACGGGGTATGGAAACCGAGAGAGAGAGAGCAGAAAAAAAGACTCAACGTTTATGTATGCATTGAATTATATGACTGCACCTCTTACCAAATGCCAAATGGCATGATTGCACAAATATCAAATGCCAAACAACGTATTTAGGAAATCTGAACACTGTGTTCCCATCTTTGAAGGAGGCAATGATCATTCAATGCACAGTCTCCCCATCGTTGCTCTCTTAATGATGATACCAGTCTTTCAATTCTGTCACTCTTCAATCGTAACGTCGATATCAGTCTTCTTAAGCTTATTGCATGGACACATTTAAAATTATTAAAAACTTCAATGCATAGCATACTAGTCAAATGTAGATGATGAATTGGTCCACAACTCGGTTACAAGGAAGAGAGTTGCAACACGCCCGAACTGAAGATAATTTCCAGCCAGTTGTATGCTCTTTATAGCCAATAAATCACTTCATAAAATTGGTCCCTTAGTGAGGTAGGTTCAACGTCACACTCAGAATTTAATATGGCTCTCAATAGTGATAGAATCTCATCCCTTCAGCCAGAAACTCAACTTAGAACTAAGGTGATTCTTCCCATGATAAAGGTGTTTTTCCTTTATTCTTAGAGAACTACATCTAGACTGTGGTAAATAGTTGCGCTCATACAAGAGGGAGATTAGATTTCCTTTAAGGGAGAATTGGTGCCATCAGAAACTAGAACTCGACCTTTTCTCTTTTCCCAAAGTACAACCTCTATTCTCAAGATTCGACCAACAGAATTAAAAGGGAATGATACCATGAACAATATAGCAGAATGGCCATGGAGTTCACTACATTTTAATGCGTGACATTCAATGCACAGTCCAACATCGAGCGTACACAACAAACTAACAAGCAACGCGTTCAATATTAAGCCGAAAGAGCATTCAATAGACAAAGAATATGGCACGGATTTTAGGAGTTACAAAAAACATAAATATAAATTTTGGAGTTGGCATAGTGGCAGGAGGCGGGCTGCAGTGACAGAGAAGGAATGTCAGAGTGCATTGACCATAATAATACAACATCCAATTAATTCAATGCAGAGAAGTAATCTAGCCAGAGGATAGATAGAATAATGGCAGATATGACAGACTGGGAGTTACAAGGTAGAGAGGGAAGCCAAAGAATGGCCATGGCTCTGATACCATGTCAGGCCAGGAGGTAACTCCTCAAATGATATTATTATTATTCATTTAGGCTGTTCATTATTATATACATGAGGGAGTGACTGTTGAGTTTCATCTCCTAATGACTCTCCATTTTCTCTATTATTTATTTACACTATTTACATTTGTTCACCCAATCCCTATGATTAGGTGTCAACAGGGTCACTTGTCACCTAGTGACTTAAGTGAAGTGTTTTTGGTACATATTCCAAGAAATTTCACACTAATAATTTATAGGTCAAGTGAATTTTCAATTAGTTGTTGACCAACTTAATGACATTTGTTTTACTTGTAATGTAATATATTATGGTTTGTTGAAACATGTTATTTTCTTGCACCATTTGTAGATTGTTTCCACTGGAAGAAATACATAAAGACGATATGAATCATTGGAAGAGAGAAATTCCTCAGCTAATGTGTGAAATGAAAAATTATCTACCTCTAACATATTTCAATACACAAGAACACTACCTCATACACCAAGTCGTGGAGATTGAATTGTGTGGACGTGTATAGACAAGATCAATGTGGATGGTGGAGAGGCACTTGAAATCATTGAAGACTTTGGTTAGACAAAGACCATGTCCTAAGGGTTCTACGGTGGAGGGATATATGGAATATCAATCCATGGTGTATATTAGTCAATATCTTCTTGAATTAGTAGAAAATATGCATGTGGATCACATTTGGGATCTGAACTACATCAAAAAAATTAAAGGGGAGCACCTGTTGGGGAAAGGTATAATGACAAAAGTGAGAGATAATTAATTAAATATTTAATGTGAATATTTATAAGACATTTTATAAGAATTATAAGACTTTTCTTTTTTTGTATATCATATTGACCATGGTAACTAATATTTATTGGTGAATTATGATTTTCTAATACAGTTGGTCAAGAGTGGGATGCACTACATTTATACATTACAAACAATATTTATTGGATGAAGCCATGGATTAAAAGAGGTGAATAATATCATGGTAAATTATCATGGAAATGGGTATCTACATTGGTTAAATAAGCTCGTCATGCTTGAGATGCCAATCTTACATAGAGGGAAATTGATTTAGAAGATGGTTTCAATGATAAATAGGAAAGTATGCATTTTCACTGGCTTACAATATTTTATAGATATATTATTAATGTGTATGCAGGTGTGTTTCTTTTAGATACTTTCTGAGTTATATGAATATTTTTATTAATTCACAATGCATTTTTATGTGTTTAGCATATTGTAGTTAAAACACCATAAGGCTATGTACCGCAATGGTCATCAATTTCACATCAAAAAGTGGGATGAAAAGAGGAAAACAATAGATTATGGGATAAATGTAGTCTTCTAGGTCACTAATGTTTCCTCCATAAGTGAAAAACATCCACAATTCTTTGAAAATTGATACTATGGGTATTTGGATGACACACTTGAGTGTGACATTGATTCCTTCAATCTGGTTCTATTTGACATGAAATGGTATAGGATACAAATGAATGAACATGATCTTCACAGAACTATTATTCAACATGATAATGTATTTACCATGGTTAATACAAGGTCATTTGAGCTAGGATCTGATTACTATGTTCTTCCAAGCCAATGTGAACAAGTCTTTTACTTAGAGATTCCAGCTAGATTAGGTTGGTCATATGTTGTTAGATATGATCCAAGAGGAAGGCCAATAAAGAATAATTTCATGGAATAATATGATAATGTTGAAGAGGATTATGATGTGGAGGGGTAGTTAGTTGAACATGTGTCAAATCACAAATATGTTGAAGACGTTCAAGGAGATCTTCGAGACAATGTTCTCAATGAAGATGATATTGATTATGTAATTTCAGATGAAGAACTTGAAGAAGTTGAACCAAAAGATGACATCGATGATGATATTGAAATGGTTGATCATTTCAATGCATTACCGAACCGAATGACATAAATGTTGAGTTGCATGAAGAAGAAGATTAATGACATCGAAATGTTGAAATGTACAAGGGCTGCATTTATATGTGTTAATTTGATTTCTCTTTCTCATTTAAAACGTAATTTTCTCTTTCTTAGTAATTTCTAAAGATACTTGATTCTTACGATGTTTCTTTGAAATAATTTATTGTAGATAAATTGGGTATTGGGAATATTGCGAGTGATGTGTGGGGGGGCATTAAGAGCTTCCACCTTCATGTGGTTTCCCTTGTTCAGTAGAGAATATTATATTATTCTTGTAACTAAGAGAAGCTGATTATTTACACTAATCTCAAGTTGTTGTCACAGAAAATACATGACATCTTTATTATATCTCTCTTATGCTCCTATTTCCAATCTCAAACAATATGAGTCCCGACGAATGCAAAAATGATGGCTATGAACCAATTATATGCACCTATCTCAGGTTTATTGTTACCAATTATCGGCCTACCTCAACTAAGGACCAATGGCCACCACTTAAAATTTACTAATAATTAATGAACGAAATGATGCTTTAATTAATTGACCTTGAACATAGTGAACTGTGAATGGGGCCAACATTGATTTTTTTCAATTTGTGCTTGTACACATTGAAATGTGAAATGGCTATAGCAGATGCATGAATTGATGGTGTAGGAGGCTTTTGAGATCACCTAGCATTAGGGAAATTTTGATTTGTTTTGTTTCATAATCTAAGCATATTGACTCCTCCTATGTGAACCAAAATTGATAGTTCATTTGGATTCCTTTAGCTAGGTTGCCTCTTGGCCTTGGATATATTATATATAATATATATGACTAATTATATATAATATATAAAATATATTAAATTTTGTCTCCCACTGAGGCTTCTTTCATGCCATAATCTTCTTTCCCCTTCTATTCTCCTTCCTCCACACCCAGACCATCAATCCATGATTTGAATCACCATGGAGGCTAAAAAATTGATCCATGATTTCAATCACCACAAATTTGTGGCTAGAATTCCCCTACATTTCTTTGTTAATGTAAACCCACCCGTTTGAGCATCGAGACATTGATCTGCTAGGGTTTCATCAGAGGAGACATTTATATGATAGGGATGTGTTAGAGGAGACATTCATCTAATATGGATTTATCAGAGGAGACATTGATCTGCTAGGGACACAACGAAAGGCTGGCCAAAAAAGCACAAAAATGGTAATGTGGTTTCTTCATGCTTCAAATTTGTTCACTTTTGCTTCAAAACTCCCGTGTAGGTCCTCCTTCTTGTGTAATAAGTTCACGCTCTTATTTAGTTATTTTTATTAACTTTTATGTTTTGCATTTCATATCTCTTTTCTAATGCCTTTTGGTGAGATTTCTAAGTTCTTTAGAGATGTGGAAATAGGGTTGTTTTTAGCATGAGAGGTACATTTAGAGCACCTTAATTTTCGTATAAAAATTATCTTCTTTTTTCACCTTGGACACCATGCACCCAAGATATTTCAAATTTGCCTTGTAACTTTGAATTTGAGTTTTGTTTGAGCCTGTCACCAAAGTGTTTGAAAAAATGTTTGAGTGAAATATATCACATGAATGTTAGGGTTGATGGTATTTCTTGTCACAAAGATTTTCTACCTTTGCATAGGTTTAATGTCACAAAACTTGGCTTGTGTCATATTTCTTCTCTTCAAGGTGTATCCCACCTTGTACTCTTGGGGAATAACCTTCGGGCTTACATATCCTGGCAGGTCCATAGATGGCAACAACTCCAGAAGCAACAACAACAAAAGGCAGCAATCCCATGAAGGACAAGGGAAAGAGGAAGGTTATTGATAGTATAGAGGGAGAACAAAGATGCAATATGAAAGCAAATCTTATTCTCATGAAAGAAACTTTGGTAGCAAAATCAAAGAGGAAGTAGAGGATGTAGAGAGTAGAGTGGAGGAAGAGAGAAAAGAAGAGGTTAAAGGAAGTAGAACTGAAGCTAAAACAGATAGAGCAGCAACTGAAGGAAGAATAGGAGATGAGGAGGAGAGAATTGGAAGAGAAGTAGGAGGAAGAAAAAAGGCAAGGCTTAATGACAGAGGAAACAACATCGATACAGGTTGAAGAGCAGGAACATGACAAACTAATAGCTGAGGAGGAAGTTGAACAAATGCAGGATCAAGAGCTTGCTCAACATATTGAGCAATTGATAGAAGTGACAGACATGGAGATGGAATACGAGCCACCAAATTAAGATGTTGATTTGATGTTGAGAGCACCATAGGTCATCCCTCAATCTCCACCACCTCCAGCAGCAACGCCAACCCTGAACGAGCAGGGGGGTGATGTTCCCCTTCATGATGACCTGGTGATGGATGTGTACAATCTATCATTTGATTATTTCCAAAGGAGGATTGTACAAGCATTGAGAAAACACTTTTCAGATGATCACACATCACCTACATTTATTAGAAAAAGGGTGATAATGTCGGACATCAGGAAGCATCCAAATGTCATTCTTGAAGCCAACTTGGCCTGTGCAGGAGAAACAAGATCAAACATTCAGTATTTGATGACCAAAAATGAGAAGTTGGCACATAAATTGTAGGCTAATTGGAAAGAGGCAGAACAACTCTACATAACAGTGTAGAATGCATTTTCCACACAAGTTTACTTGGAGGAGATGAGAGCAGTGATACTTGTTGAAATATCAACACTTGGAGAAGCCACGCAAAAGATATATGAGAGGTTTTGTCACTGTACATAAATAATTTATTCGTTTGCATGACCTACAACAACATAGAAAAGGGTATTTTAAAACTCTCAGTAACGTACAAGCTTCCATGACCTATGTGAAAGAGTGAACAATGTGATACAAAGGGGCACCGCTTGACTTAGTGAAGAAAATGAAGCCATAGGAAGAGATGGAGAAAGAAAAGGTTCAACTGTTGATTCAGAACAACAAGCAACTCACCTAATTAATTGGTAGAATTCAAGCCTCATATGTATGGTCTTTCAGTAGTTTGGATGTATTGGTGACAACACACCACATCCCATCATTCAGTTCCCTCACCAAAGCCAAATCTAAGAACAAAGTCTGGGAGGAGATCGAAGAGTACTTCGAGTAGTTGAGATAGAATACCATCAAAGAAGACTTGGAGCTAAACAAACATAACATGAAAAATTTCATCAATGGTCCTATCTAAGTTAGAACAATGTTGCTCATGCTTCAGAACAAACTAGATATAGGTTCCAAAACATTGTACCTAGAGGCTATGGAGGCCAGAGTCCGCTTCCAGCCAAACACCATCACAGAGGATCAAGCCTGGCACCAATATGTGATCGAGAAGCAACAAATGGAGGTTGCTGAGCTAAACTTCTCCCAAAATCAAGCATCATAGTGTTGTGACTTGTTAGGCTATCAAGTTGGCTCTTCCCTATTTTGTTTCATATGGGTACAAGTGTAAAACGTAATATTATCTGTAATTATGTTGTAAGTAAAATTCCAAGTGCCAATATTGGAATATGAAGAGTCATCATGTAATGTAATGTGTCATTTTGTAAAGAAGTTGAAGAGTCATGAGGATAGTCCAAAGGTCACAATGGGGAGTTGAAGAGTCACCCCCTCTTGTTATAAATATAACCTCATAACTCATGTAAAGGGATTTTGGGAGCCAATCTTTTGGCTAGCCTTAGGATTAGAATGATATTGGGATTATTGTGAAGAGCCTTGGCTTCTCTGTAGCATAGAGAGAGTATACTTCTTTGGAGGAGAAGGAATTCTTGACTGTAGTGTTCCACTATTGGGGCTAGTTGTCTTCAATGGCGTATGTATGAATGGAACTTTCACTTATAATAATAAAATCAGAACCAACACGGTTTCATGCATATGTTGTGAATATAGTAGGACTATTCTTATTGTATTTGCAATGTACGTTATTTAACTTATGCTTATGCTTATGAACTATTTCTTTTGCATTTATATGAATCTTGTTGAAACTGTGTTGTTGTATTAACTCATCACTTTATATTGTGGACTATTCTATATCTTAGTTTGTGATGTCAATCCTCTCTTGTGTTCCTTTCAAGCTACATACTATTATAGGCTTCCAAGGGGCACTTCTCTTGAGTACAACTCTTAAGGAAGTACAACTTCAACTATGAGAGGAAGACTTTATCCTTGGGAAGAAGTTCCTTTCAAATGAAGTCCTTTATATGAATGGATAATGTAAGGTTGCAGGAAGGTGTGTATGATCTCAAGGTATTATACACTCATTTTTAAGGTTTTGCTAAAGGGTTTGTATGAAACAATTTAGGGTTTTGTCACATGTTTTTAATCTAGGGTTTGTAGACTTCTCATCATTTTTGGTATCTAGGGATTGTAAACCCTAGAGGGGAATTCAATTATAAACCCTTGTTATGTGAGAAACCATTACCCTAATTTGTTTGTTCCCTCATAGAAACCATAGCTCTTGACTTCCAGGGTTGATGATAAACCCTGGCAAGGGTGGAATTGGATAATCCCTATGGGTGATTAAACATATTTCCGATCAGAAGTGGAACTGACCTGAGGGTTGCGAGGACCTGACATAACCATCAAATGTGGTTGAAGTACCTCAACATCTTGAGGGGTTTCCTCCTCATTAGTAGATAAATCATCAAATATCAGTGGCTTAGAGAGATCAATAGTAAGTGAATCAGAATCATGATCAAATGAATGAGTAAAAAGATCACGACAGCCACAATCAGAAAATTCGAGATGTGCATCAACATCCTCAAATATGAGTAATCATACAGAGGGTTTGATGAGAAAAAAAAAATTCACCCTCTGAATTTCCAGAAATGAAAGATGAAATATTAAGTGGATTCGGAAAGAGGGACTTTTCCTCTCCGCAATCAAATGATGGGATGAAATCCCATGTATCCTATGAATGATTGGAAGTAGAAACATCTCAGGATGAATTTTGACAAGAAAAATAAGAAATAAAAGAATCAAAGAAGATGTTAGTATAAAGCGTATGAGGTGTGGACAGAAGGAGGTCATCCTTCACCTTAGGTTGTTCTTCAGATTCCCACACATACTCATAAAAAATGACAACGCAGGTTGGCTTCTCACCACCAAATCCATCGACAACTTGATCCTCATGAAAAACAGATGTGGAGTTTGGAACAAATGAACAAAACACAGTAAAATCTGGAGGATCATATGAACTAGAGGACGAAGATTGAAAAAACGGGATCACGTGAAAACCATCAGTGTTGCAGTCCAAATATGCACAAATATCTAGGGCGGGTAGGGTGGGAGTAGGTGAAAGTTCAACATATTGGTTTGCAACTTCTCCCACCTCATCCTGCAGAGCTAGAGTTGTTTGATGAGAAGAGGATGGAGAGTCACTTGTGACAGTGACCTTGTATGTCTTAGATTTGGAAGCTCTAACACTGAGGTATGTTGGGAGGGGTTTGAATGATTCTAACTCATGTGGATTTTCAGATATGTGAAGAAGATACTGAAATATTTCTTTGAGAAATTTCCAATCAACTTCATCTTCAGGGATTTGAAAATAAAGATTATGGAAGTGATCCCAAAATTGCACGACAGATTCATAGGTGATTTTCGTAATTCGATAATTATTTTATTAAGTGCTTTATGGTCATAATAGAAGAAAGCATTACCTAACTCTCTGATCATGTGATTAAAAGAGTGAATAGAGGTTATGGGAAATGTGAGACACCATTGTTGAACGTGCCATCCGAACGTGTGAGCGAACAACCCATAGGCAATGTCATCTGAGGGGACTTCATTCCTCTCACAAAAGCCTAAGAAGGAAACTCCATGTCTTAACAGGGTTATTCTGCCTTCACTGTTGTATTTGATTCGTGACAAGTCATCGATGAAATCCTCTGAAACTTCAAAATCATGTGCATGAGAAAAACATGTCAGAGGTTAGATTGTGATGTAAGTCATGAATGATGTGCAGAGATTCAAAAAAAAATTGAGGGCTCAGCTTGTCATCTCGCCCTCCTAGCGCCAAAAATGTTGATGGTGTTGGACTCGCCAACATGTCAAGGGGATCTCCTCGGTAAGAAATCCCATACCTCAAACCGTTTGGAGTAGGAGTCCCAACAATTGGTGGTAATGTAGTTCTTTAATCACGGTAGTGTGCAGAGGTAAGTATGATAGCTTTGGTCAGAAGCAAGTGCGTGATATTGCAGCGTGTCAAGTGAGATATTTTCGGGCTAGGATATGTAGTGGGACCACCCATTATGTTCTCCGGCCAATCATACAGTATGAGAAATTTCTTTTGGGTTTCCGAGGCATAATAAGGTTACCATCTTAAGGCTTGTTGGAATACTGCCACGTGGCCTAGTGCCCATCTCTTGGTGCCTCTACTCTACCTCTCTTTGCAATGCTTCGGGATGAACTTTGTGGGATGATGTGTCGTGTGGGGTCCTCTTGGTGCATTTTGCATTGGCACTTGCTTTCCTCTGTGGTTAACAACTTACCTCATGCCAAGTGATTACCTCCGGGTTATCACAACCGGGTTGGCTACACTCACTCTGTTCCTTCCCGACACTCACACTTGTGCCCCACTTGAAATGTTATGGGGTGTAACCGTCGGGGTTACGTGGGTTGTGGGACAACTTGCCCACCAATAGTAACACTGTCAGGCTCACGTCATCTGCCGCATGATCCCTACAATTTAATCTAGTTATTTTTGCAATGGGTTACAAGGTTACAAGGTTTCGACCATCGAGACTTTGGACATCACATTTTCATTATGAGATCCATCACATAATGATATTGAGTGCGTCAAGTGACAAACTTGTTGATCTCATCTTTCCAACTAAATTCCATTTCACATGTGGTTACAATATCCTGAGATATCGACCTCCTGGAACTTCTGAAATCAATCTCCGTTACGGGATTCATATGGTGACAATCCCTGTTCCATCAAGTGACAAGATTCTCAATGACTTAGTTAAATTATCTTATCATATTCAACTCATTCAAGATTCCTCCAGCCACGTGGTTCTTCTCCCAACCAATCACGTTGGAAGGGAATATGGCGTGTCAATAAGAAGCCTTGACTTATAGGGTTCTAAACCTACAAGGGGATAAGCCTATCTAGTTAATTTAGAGCTACACTCCTCTATTCCACAACCTTTCAATTTCCCTCACCAATCTACTATGGTCTAGTTAGGGGATTTTGGCTCTACCTTAAGCGATGAAACAAAAGGGGTTCTTCATGATAGCCCTAAGGACAAGCTTGACTACTACCTAGTTTCCCTCAAGCCAATATGTTTGATTATGGATCTAAGTCATAGCTCTGGAAGACCCCTCAATGAACATCAAGCTCTAATGCAGATGTTAAGGGTTTACTAGTGCGATTCCTAGTGCTACCCCTCATTAGCTTAGGTGATAACTTCATTAATTGGTTCCTCACTCATGAGCTTTCCTTGCCTTCAGGGAGGGAGTTCCTCATATGGTGACATAGGTGCTTCAGTGTCCATCATCTACAAGAGTTTTGGCACAACCTTTCGAGACTCTCCAACCTCTCCTGCTACACGCCAATAGTTCCAAAGTCTATGCAAACTCTAAAAGTGGCTCCTTGACCCCAATCATTGATTTCTTGGGCATTTGGCTGCTCACATGGACATGTAGTCCTCATCCCTAAAGTCCCTGTGGAGGGAATGGAGACTTTTGCAATTGCAAGTTTGGAGATTGATTAGGAAAATATTGTGGCCCCCTTGCCCAGGGCTAACCCTCTACTGCATTGAAAGAATGCTTTCCTTATGGCACAAAAACTCGTAAACGAATGCAAAACTTGCAAAAAAATAACCAGCTCTGCTGAATATAGGAACTTTTATGTAAACTGTACATCAATAAAAAGGGTCTCAGAACCCACTTCTTTTAATGGCTCAATTCAAGCTCTCTTGGCTTTAGTCATGATTTTGTAACTTCTCTTGGAGTTCATTTATTTTTGTTAATGTATTATTTTTAACATAGTTGATAATTTTATTTAGATTAAGATTCAACCTTGGCTCTATAGCTTAGGAATTATTGTGATATGGCTAATTGCTCATTTAAGCATCAAGCACATAGTGTTTACCAGTCCTGAGAATCACACCATTTTCCTTCCATATGCAAGCACAAACACATATACAGATTCAATATATATATACATCTATCGAATGTTCCCACAAAGATGCATCGCATAAACAAGCAATAATGCACAAACGTAGTCCTTAAACACATAACCATCACTAGTAACAATGAAACATGATTCAATAAAGGAATAAACAAGCACTCACATGATATTCATCTTTAAGGTTGCGGGTTAATTAGGTCTTGGAATATGACTCTTCACCCAACCGTGGACAGTTATAACCACTTCCACTTGCAGCTGCTACCTCGAAGCAAGATTCCACAGTATGAGGGGGGATATACTTTTTTCTAGGATTACACACCAATGCCAGTTAACATAGGGACTCCATAAGGCCTCTTGCTCAATCCCACCAGCTAATGGATGCTTTCTTTGCTAGCACATGGAGTCCAGAGGTGTCCCACCTCACCCCCAAGTACACACACAATGATTCACCCCCTTCTAGGGATTCCAGAATCCATTGTACCAATAGGGAATGCCCAAAGTATTTGATTAATACTTTCTCTATTTCCACTTTAAGATGGTATTTTCCCAAGTTGTTATAGGGCTCCAAAGTAACTATCTCAACTCATAGCCTCAAGGGGACCCAAGCTGTTACAGGGCTCCAGAGATTCCATCCTATGCCATAGTATCCATAGACCCAAGTTGTTACAAGGCTTCAAAGACCTCTGTCTCAACCCACAACCTCTAAGGACCCAAGCTATTATAGGGCATCAGAGACTAACACTCAACCCATAGCCTTTAGGGATAGAGAACTGATCCCCTTCTCTTCTCTTCTCTTCTCTTCATCGTTGCCTACTGAAAGCTTTCATTGGAGGCTGACTCTAGTTCCCTTCTTGTTCTTCCTCCAAAACAAGGTGTCTCCTCCCCTCTGTTGCGAGGAGTTCAAAGGGTTCCTCCTTTTCCAATGCTCTCCTCTAGAATGAAAGTCTCCCCTTTCTGAATGAGAGCCCACCCCCTTTTTTTCTTCACTTTGTTAACCTCTTTACTACTATGTCCTTGTTATTTTTTAGTCCTTCATAATTTATATCCTCTTTGCTTGTGGTGCTCTCTTAAGGAAGCATGGGCCTGAGTAATTTCCCTCAACCCATTTAATTTCAAGGATCAATTCCTTTACTTCATGCACCAACCAACATTCATGATTGTTATACAATTCAAGTTTCTCCTTTGCATAAGAAACTGTCACATCCTCAACAAAAATTCTCCTCCCTCATCTTTGGAATATGTACCCCTTTGACTCAGTCCCCTTTTGCTTTGATTTCAACACTACATAATATTTACATCACATTTACAATATAGCTCTAAGGAGAACCTTGAGTGAAGCTTTTATAGTCACTAGGTGAACTGCTCCACATGGGCTTTAAAAAATATAAATTGAAAAAACACATATAACTACAATTTATACAAGAACTTATACTTTGGAAAAACACACACACACACATATGTGTGTGTGTGTGTGTGTGTGTGTGCGTGCATGTATTTTCACATGTAATGTTATACATAACAAAAGAAACACATTCAATGTTCAATTTGCAAATATATCTTTCAATATGCTTAAAAAAAAAAGTTATCATTTACCTCCCTATAAGTATTTCATTGTTTACTATATAAGTTAGGAACAAATAGATTTGTTGGCTAAAATAATTCTTTATTCAAGTAAAATAAAAATATGTTAAACCATTAATATAAATTTATTATTTCTTTTCATTAAAATTGTGGAGGTTCATATAATTTTATTTTTCATGATATTTATTTAGAAACTTAAAAATATAAATCTATCCATATTACTTAATTATAAAGAAAATCATATTTATAAATATTATTATTTATTTGAGTAAAATTAATTCAATGCAACATACTAATAAAAATGTAGAACACAAAGTTAAAAAATGCATTTCTCACGACTTATTTGACCATTTAAGTTATATGTCCAGTTATAAATCATTTCTTGAAAATTATAAAATTCCATATATATATATATATATATATTTATATTTAAATGCTTATTTGAAACTCAAAACATAAATTAATAAAATTTCATGAATTTTCATAACCTTTATGATATCCTTATGAGATTTTATAATTTTTTATTTAAATTATTTAGATATAATGTAATATATAAGGTTTGTTTGTTTTTTTTTTTTTTTTTTTCCTGAATTTGTCTACTCCTATATTGATACAAAAATAAAATTACAGAGAGCCAGTGGCCTCGAGAAGTCTAACCCATAGATGCGTCATGCTCACAATACCTCGCTTGAACACTGACCAAAAGACTTGCTGAAGACTGACTAGAAGAGCTTCCATGAAACAGAAAACGCCCAGACTGAAGCTGAAGACTGACCAGAGGTATATCTAGACCAAAACAAGTTGACTGGGCCCGTACAAGTAAACAGTAAAGCGCTGCCCTTTCAAAACTGGAGTCTGACCCAAAAAACAGCTTAATCCGAAACTGAGACCCAAAGACACAGTCAGGAGAATGTTGCCCACGCAGGGGAAACTGGAAATTTAACATTGGAAAAAAGGTCTGAGCCTGAGAACTGTAAATCATGTAATGACTATAAACCAGGAGGGAATTGAGCATCTTCGAACAACAGAGAATCAAAAACCAATAAACGCAGACCTGATTAAGCTTCATGAGAGGTGGAAGGCGACTCTTCAACAATGCGACACCCATATTTGTAGGGGTCTTCATCCTCAGAGGGATGGCCCTCTTTGCCTGAAGAATCGCCACAAGTAGGGACGCTCCAACCGGCTTGAATGTTCATGTTCTAGGTTGCAGAGCCACCAGGATCCTTACTCTGCATATTGTTAATTTGAGAAGTACCATGCTTGTCCTCTGCCCTCGTCTCCAGAGACACCCTTGGTGTAACAGCAACCGAACCAAAAGTATCCTCTCGAAGCTCAATGGTGACTAAAGCTATGAAGGAGGAATTACTGAGAGTACAGGGGAACCGAAAATGAGCGGTGTGAGATTGGGAATTCTGAGAGCGCGCTGCTGTATTATGCTGCCCTCGACCCCGACCACGACCACTCCTGGTAACGGGATAGCTGTCAGAGCAGAAGTTCGAGGCTTCAGACGAGGAGTCTGAGGTAGAGGAGGAGGGCTGGCGGGTGACGCGGCCTCGAGAACTTCCTCTCCTGCAGCTCATTCTCAGGCACAATCTAGGCATGTTGAAATGAGCAAGAAGAGCAGAACAGGTAGCAGTGGGAAAGACTAAGGAGGAGTGACAGCTGAAATTTCAAAAAGGGCTATGTGAAGCATGAAATCCCAGCGGTAAATTAGCACAACATTCCAGAGCAAGACGATTCCCTGGGCTGGCTCGAGAGCGAGGCTCTGCGACAACACTGGAATGACATGAGCGCAGGGGAGGAGCAAGAATGAAATTTAGGAGGGGCGCCATAACAGATGAAATTGCAGGCTGGAGAGGGGGGACGAGCTGCATTAATGTGGCATTGATGTTGTTGGCTGAAGACTTTAAAACTAGCTTCATGCGAGGCCGGATGGCGGTGGTAATAAGCCACGCGCCAACCCACCAAGCCGCCCTCATACAGCTTGACATGTTACACACCCACATCCGGGAAAGGTATTGATATTTAAAAGAGAATGATTTTGTACATATTTTTATATCTTTCATTCAACACAAAGTGTCATGGTATAAAATATAAGATGAGTTCATTCACCATGATTAATTTTACCACTTCATGTATTTTAGAATGAAATATATGGAACATTCCAATATCACATCAAATACCATGTCTGAATATTATGGGGCTACTTAATATCATGGGTTCAAAAGCTATCTATGTCTTAATTTTTAAATAGGATTCACATGAACTACACTTACTGGTTCGAAACACATTGAATAAAATCTTCAATGTGATTTCTTTCGAAAAATTCATTATATATTAGAATTCATTCATTAAATATCATGGACAAATAACATAGATTATCTAATAGCAAAAACAAATATAATTCCAAAATTCTATTTTCCCATTAAAAAAATATATCATGTAAGTTAACACAAAATGTCCTAGAAAAAAATACATGATAACTTCATTCACCCCGATCAATTTCACTACTTGAAACATTTTACAATGAAATATACGTCAACACATTAAATCCTATGGATGAAGACCATGGGGCCACCCAAAAATAAAGACTCAATTTTTTTTTTTTTAACTTAACCTTTAAATATACGTCAACACATTAAATCCTATGGATGAAGACCATGGGGCCATCGAATACCATGAGTGAATATAATTCCAAAATATCCTTGCCCACTCAAAATAAAAAATGTGATTCTATATTTCTTTTTTCTACTGGAAAATAAGTGAGTATGATTCATTGTGAGATATATAATGTGGCTATATATATATATATATTAAATAATATTTAAATAAAATAAAATATCTTCCAACCTTAAAATGTTATCATAAAAAATTATTTTAAAACTATATTTTGGCCCTTAAAAATACCATATCTAGATTAATCATCTAATGACCTAAAGTATATCTCACTATTTATTTTAACATTAAATGATGCTTTAAATTTATTCTATAAATAAATAACTTTCTTGACATTGATTCTATAAGTGTAACCTTTTTGAAAGACGATGATTTTGATGGTTCCACTTTAGTAAATTTCTACAAAGAATTTTAAATAAAGGAGATCATTGATTGCCAAATCATTAAATTTCTTCAATCATTTGTTGATCATTGACATTGTAGTAAGAATTTCGTTTTAAAGAGAACATTTATATCAAAACTATTTAGAGAATTACTCGTTTTTAATATTGTATGTGAATGAAATTTCTTATCATTGATCATTAGAGTTTTAGTAAGAATTTATCTTTGTTATTTAAATCACTCACACATGTAAAGAATGCCTTATTTTTTATTATCTCTCATATTTGTTTTTTTTTCTATAGCCATGAACATGGAACTATAACTATGTATCTATAGCCATGAACATGGAACTATAACTATGTATCTAATCATTGACTTATCCTAGTTTATTTGTGGTTATTTTTAATTTTGGTTTTATATATCTATTAAGTTTTTGGTTGAAGGTAAGAGTATAGTTGGGTTTGTGATTTTTTCTTTAAACGATTACTTTTTAGTTAAGAATCTAAAATTCGAATTATTATTTATCATTTTAATATCTTTAAAAAATTATTATAAAATAGAAATGGTCATGGAGTCAAATTCTCAATGTGTTTTCTATTTCAAGTAGTGCTCATTAAGGTTCATTCTTTTTTTTTCCATAAAAATAACTTACTAATTCTACAAAATTGGGGTCATTACTTATTGATTTATGGGATTCCTTCTATATAACTCCTAAAAGGGAGTGGCTTTAAAAATATGATGAATTTCACGAAGGTTAATTTTTTCTTAGATATAATTTTAGCTATAAAATTGTTATATGTGGTAATGTATATAGAATTTATAAAGCTTAAATTGTAAATTTCAAATATAATGTGTTCCTTAGCCCAATATTGGAACATAAGTTGATCTTAGTTAGTCAAATGGTTGACGTAATTTGCAAAAAATATAATTATGGATTGGTCTAACAGGTTATGATTTTGGAAAGGAACTATGGCTTGGAGAATTATGCTTATATATTGTGTGACTAAAGTCATGTTATGGGACCCCTAATTCTCTTTTTGCTACCCATCTTGTGCCTTAATCTTGATACATTTTCCTTCATAAGCTTATGACCTTCCTAAAAATATTATTACTTGTGCTAGTCAATTTAGATGTTTTTGATTCATGCTTATCTAGATTATTTCTTAAGTGCTTTCAAGGTTAAGTTTATGTTGTTTGCATTTCTTTAGCTAATGTAGTAAGGAATTATTGTAACCTTGTTGAAGGAATTTGATAAAGGGGTTTGATAATCCTACCATTATTCGTCTTTATTCATTCTACATGCACAAAGTAACTAAGTGGGTGAGAAATCCAAGATATCTCTTCATGGATTTCAGTACTACCAACATTTGAAGGCAACAATGAATTCCATAGGTAGATTTAACTTCTTCAAGATAATGGGATTTCAATGGGTAAAGAAGGGAAAACACTCCTCTCAAATTATCCATGCTAAAAAGAAGGCAAATGGGGGATAACACTCCATAAGTCAATGAGATTATTGAGTGGGATAGTTAAGAATATTTTCAGTTGTAAATAGAACCATAGATGATAGATCTAGGGTACCCAAGTTATCATTTAATTTCCCCTAGTTTCTTTCAAAACCAATTAAAATTGTGTTAGAGAAGCATATATATCTCCTTCAATTTTTATGACATTTGCTAAATAGGAAAACATAGCAATTGTCAAAGTTTTGTTCCTTAAGAGTTTCTAAGAGTAATAGGAATGTCATTATGTAGGGGCCGCTTAAGGAAGGGACATAGGAGCCCTCCTTTTATCACAATTTATGTCTTCAGAAAATCTATTATAGATATTGATAAACTTCTATAAAACATAGTAGTTGTTCTATGTTAAATATGTATTTTCATTTCCAACATAATTTTTTTTATGTATTTTGTTTTTAGAAGTATTTTTTTTCATTCATTCCTTTGAATTTTCAGTTCTTTAAATTATAATGGTTAGTGATTGAAGTCGATCTTATGAATTAATTATACAATAACTAGTGATGTCAGAATTGATTGATCTAGTAGTAGCATAGTGATAATTCATTCAAGGAACCCTTTCATTTTGATTATTTTTCATCCAATAGACTTTGAACCTATATTCATTCATCTTTTGTAGTATTGTAAAAAGAGATAGAAATGAAAATTGTGTACCTTAATTCATGAGAAGTAAACTAGAATGAGTTATAAAAGTTATTTATTTTCCTTGTCATGATTTTATTAGAAATTTGAGAGAAAATTTTATTTAAAGTGAAATAATGCTTTTTTTTTTGGATTTATTATGGTCTCCTGAGATAAGTTTCCTTCACCTATAGTGGAGTAATTCTTATTTTAGGTATTTTTAGTTTGAATGAGCTAATGTAGATTGAATTTCCTTCACTCGGGATGCAACAACTAATTATGCATATTTTGTTCAACTTATGAATAGTCAATTACATATCATTCATGGAAATAGAATACATAATAGCCATAATGAAACCTTGTGATTGGATATATGACAAAAAATAATTCATGGGAATTATTGTTATACCATTGTATGAAAAACCCACAATATTCATCCATTCATCACCGAGTTGGAGAGCATGACAACATCATCACCAAGAGTGAGGCATCCATCATAGGTATCTGTGGCACTTGCATTTTGATGCTTGGTTTGGAAATGTGGGATATCTAGAAAAATAATGTGAAATATCACATGGTATGAATGAATTTACATGTTAGGAGATTGGTTTTATGCATGGTTCCAACATGGGGCAAGAATAATTATTAGCGATGCCATCACATAATGAGTTGAGATAATCCAACATAATTATTTACATGGGTAGGTAAGATGAGATAAGGGATATGTGTAATTGGTTATTAGTATGCCACTACATGATATGGACCGATGCATAAGTTTTTGGTGTATGCGCACATCAGGTGAGATGAGTGGATGTGATTGATCATTGGCATGCCCCCATGAGAACAAATGATGGAAATCAATTATGATGTCATAGTCTTATGTGGTATTGTCTTGTCATTGCAAGGGTCAGACTAATGCCTGGGATTCATGTGTCGACCTTTGCAATAGAAGGTTCATAACTCTTAGACACCCCCTTGCAATATGTATATATAATTGATAGTGCATTCAATGGAGAACAACAACATAATGAGAGGGATGTCATAACACAACACTTGCACACCTAACTTGAAAGGAATATGAGGATGTAGACTTAAGGTTAGGGAAAATAAATAATTGTATCAGGATATATCATAGGGTTTTAGATGTGATGTGGGTCACTATCATACCTGAATCTTGTACTTGGGTAGATGAGAGGACTAGGACTATTCGAAATTGTATTGTGACTTAAGAGATGATGTAGCTAGTGGATAGGTCTATGGTAGTGTTACCAATAATGTTTATTTGTGATTTTATGCAGTCAGGTGGTGACTCAAGCTTTGACTTGACTTGTGGAGAAGAACCACTCAAACAAACCTGGATTGTGATGAAGGGATTGGTTTGGGGTTGGACCAAGTTTCGAGTTAATTATTCAAGCATTATGGATCAAGAAAATTTTGGTGCGGCCATGGAAGGAAGCCAAGGGCTTCAACTTGATGGGTGGTCAATTGACTTGAACAAGTGGAATGATATTTTCATGATGTATTAAGGAGTTAGTTGGACAATGTGACCCAAAAGGGTAGAGCTATTGTAGCATATTTTTGGGTCCAACCCAACCAAGTCAAGATATTCATACATTGTAAATTGTACACCATTTGTATAAATAATTTGTGGGATGTTATGTTGCATTACACACCTTGATAGAAAGAATTTCATTTGTATATGTTTTATATGGTTTTATCGATGCATGTAATGTGTTAGTAATAAGACTTGATGAAGATTCTAATGTGATGTGTAATCATATTATTGACTTGGGTCTTGGATTAAGAAAATTTATTTCCACTACTATATAACATAATTGAAACATTAGCTAAGTGAGGTATAATTCAGGTGGAGTAAAACTAAGAGGACTTTCCTTTGGGAAGAATTACATCACTTCCACATTCCTAGAGAGCACACATCACATTTTCCTATATGTGCTATGATTTAGGGTCATGAAAGGTTGTATCAAATTTGAAGTGACAAAAGTCCGATGATCTTCACCACATTATCCCTCTCATGATACAAGGTATCTATTCAACATGTGTTAAATTATTTCCATGAATAGATACACAGATTGTTATGTTGCACCAAGAACAACATGGGGGTAGTGGCCCCCCTTTCCATGGTGCTTTCAAGGGAGTGGTAACCCCCCTACATGGTGTTCAAGGTAGAACCCCAAGAAAAAAATTTAATGCAGACCCAATAATGGATAGGCAGAACCAATGATGAGGGGCAGACCCAAAGGATTGTGGGTAGACCTACCCAATGTTTTGTGTATATTTTTTGTGCATGGTTTTGGCTATGATATTTTTTCCCACTGTATTTTGTAGATCTGGTCAACGGAAGTACGATTATGTTCTAATCTAGGGAAAATGGATCGAGGTTTATGAATGCTTTGACATGTATATAACACATTATAACATTGAAAGGAATATAGTGAAAAATCATTCTGGTTAAATTTCCAGTTTTAGGTTCAAAGAGAAGAATCTCTATGTATATTTCATGTTCTCGCTATTGTATATTTTTTTGTTTTTAAGAATTCATTTGCAGGTAATTTCTGTATTGGGTTACAACCTACATTTGGTATCAGAGTTATTTCATCTTCAAGGGGACTCCTTTGCAATTGGGGGGTTTGTTGCTCAAGCCTATGGTAGGCGTTATTATAGTGGGAGATCTATTGGATTGATTCTTGTAGTGAAAGAAGATGTTTAATAATGGAAAAGTAGAGATCAATAAATTCAATGGACATAGTTTTGGGCTATGGAAGCTCAATATGGAGGATTTGTTGGTGGAAAAAGATCAATGGATTGTTATAGATCCATATATTGCACCGACAGGAATGCCGCCAGAATATTAGGCAAAGTTAGATCAGAAGGAAAATAGTATAATAAAATTATGTCTCTCAAATTCAGTATTAATTAATTTATTAGGGGAAGCTATGGCAAAGGCTTTGTCGGACAAGTTAGGGAGTTTGTATCAATGTATGTCCCCAGTGACCAAATTGTTCTTGCAAAGAAATATGTATAACCTAAGAATGAAGGATGGAGACTTGGTGATAGAGAATTTGAATGCCTTCAATACTGTGGTAAGTCATTTGTTATCTATTGATATTAAAATTTTAACTGGAGATAAGTTCATATATTTTTTGGTTCTTTATGAAACTTGTGGGATAATGTGGTTGTTGCTATAAGTAGCAATACTACTACCTCAAAGTTTGATGAAATAGTCTTATCATTATTGTCAGAGGAGATGAGACAAAAAAATATGGAGAGCTAGAATGTAGATGCCTTGTCTATAAGAGGATGGTCCCAAAACGGAAACAAAAACAAGTCCTCAAGTGGCAGATCTAAATCTGTGAGGGGGATCTAAATCCCCAGGAAAAGTTGTAAAGGTATGTTGGAAATGAAAAAATACGGGCACTATACAAAGGAATATAGATCTAAAACTCTTGAGAAAGGAAATGGATCTGATGATCCTCCTTTTGCAAAGACGAAAACCACCTCAAATTATGGTGGGGATGTGTACTTGGATTCCTTTTCAAGTACAAAATTATATCATGAGGCATGGTTGATTCACTTAGGTGCATCCTTTCATATGACTCCCTATAGGTAGTGGTTAAATAAATATGAGAAATATGATGGCGGTGATGCCATTTTAAGTGATGATAGGAAGACAAAAATCACAGGATGTGGAAAAGTCAGGCTAAATTTGTAAGGTGGAAGGATCATAACACTCGGTGTTCTATACATTCCTCCATTGGCGATAAATCTAATTTAAGTAAAGTGGATAATGCAAGTGCAAAAACAAGGTTAAAGAAAGATACCTACGAGACGGTTTGGGGAGAAATAATATTGATGAGGGGAATTCAAATCGAAACTTTGTACAAGTTGTTGGGTAGTACTATTATTGATTAGTGCAACAGCTCTATGGTTCCTAAAAGTGGAGAAGAAAATATTATAGTCTCTAGTGAAAAGACGATGTTGTGGTATCAAAGACTGGGACACATTGGAGAGAAGGGCCCTCAAATACTACATGGTAATGGTATGGTAGAAGGTATGTCTAATTTCTCCCTAGATTTAGATTTATGTGAACATTGTGTATATGGGAAGGTAGAAGGGATATGTGAGAGCTTGTTCACAGTGATGTGTTTGGACCTATGTCAGTTTCATAACTAGGTAAATCTGTGTGCTATGTCTCATTTATAGATGAATTTTGGAGGAATACATGGATACATTTATTTAGAAGAAATATGAAGTCTTTGATAGATTTAAACAATTTAAGGCTCTAGTGGAAAGTCAGGTAGAGAATAAGATTAAGCATTAGAGAGATTTAAAGGTAAAAAATGGGCCTAAAAAACAAAATTTATAACAAAATTTGACTTTATAAAAATCAATAGGATCCAATATGATGATTTCAGCCATGGGAGATGATTGACCATTTTAGGAGTAAAAAGGTAAAAAGATAAAAAATAAAAAAAAATTGTTTTTTCAACTCATATTTTCAACTTATCTCCCTACGATTTTACTCAAATTTTGAGTACGAGCAGTTTTTGGCTGTGGAATTTAATTTTTCAACCACGGAGCACCCATGTTGCATACTTTCGATGGACCCTACTAGATGAAAAATGTGAAATACATGAAAAAACATGACTACAATCACATTTTTTCTTGTATTTCACATTTTTCTAGTAGTAAGGTCTATCAAAAGTATTCAACATGGGTACTTCCTGGATGCAAAATTCAATTTTTTATCAAACTAGTGCTCCCGCTTGAAATTTGAGTAATATCATAGGGAGATAAGTAGAAAATATGAGTTGAAAAAATAGTTTTTTTTTCTTTTTTCCTTCCAAAACGTGATGAGGTAATATAATATTATTTTATTATTTCCACTATAATTTTATAATATTCCTTAGGAGGCCCATTTTAGACCTCAAAATTTATCTAATGGTATTGAGGATAGATAATAGTGGAGAGTTCTACAAGAAGGAATTCGAAGAATTTGTAAAATGTGTGGTATAACATGACAAAAGAATACTCCATACACACCTTAGAAAAATGGAGTTGCAGAATGAATGAACATGGCGCTGACGAAAAAGGAAAGAAGCATGCTTAGTGGAAATAGATTAGGGAAGGAATTATGGGCAGAGGCAGTGTATATTGCATGTTACTTGTTTAACAGATCACCTACATCAACATTGGATGATAACACAAAACATGAGGTATGGAATGGTAAGAAACCCTCTCTCTCACATCTCAGGATATTTAGATGTGTTGCATATGTACAAGTTCCAAAGGAGAAAAGAACCAAGTTGGATAACAAATATTAAAGGTGCATATCTCTTGGGTATAAGGATGGTTTAAAAGGTTACAAGCTTTGGAACCCAAAAATGAGGAATGTTGTGTACAATCGAGATGTGATGTTTGGAGAAGTTAATGATATTATTAAACATGAAGTCCTACCAAAGGAAAAGGAACAAGAGAAGATATATTTTGAAATAAAGGAGTAAGAATAATACTATATAGAAGAACATGAATTAGAAGAGGAAGAATCATAGACTCCAGTTTTGAGGAGATCAGTTTGAGAGAGAAGGCATCTAGATAGGTATAGTCCATATAATTTCTATTCAAATTTTGCTTTATCTATTACTAATGATAATCATAGAAATGTTAAGGAGGTAGCAGATTCACAGGACAACTCTGGAAGAAGGCCATGGTCGAAGGAACAAAATCCTTGGACAAAAATAAGGCTTGGGATTTAGTGGAGTTGTTGGCTAGCAGGAAACCCATTAGTAGGAAATGGGTGTTTAAGAAGAAGATGAATGTAGAAGGAAAATTGGAGAAATACAAGGCTCTCTTAGTAGTAAAAGATTATTCCTAGGTGTTGGGAATTGATGTTGGTGATAATTTTTATCCTGTTGCCAAGTTAGCATCTATCATATTACTTTTATCTGTTGTTGTTGCTTTTTATTTTGAGGTAGAATAGATGGATGTGAATACAACATTTCTTCACAGAGATCTAGAAGAAGAGATCTACATGAAGAAACTAGAAGGATTTATAGTGAAGGGTAAGAAAGAATGGGTATGTGGGTTAAAAAAGTATTTGTATGGGTTAAAGAAGTCACCAAGGATGTTGTGTCAAAAATTTGATACATATATACAGGGACTTAGATTCACAAGGAGCAAAGAGGATCACTTTGTGTATTTTAAATTAATTGGTCACGTGTTATTTATTTGGTCTTATATATGGATGATATGTTGTTGATTAAAAAGGACAAAGAAATTATCCAGGATTTGAAGAGCCAATTGTCCTCTAAAATTGACATGAATGATCTTGGTGTTGCAGATTATATTTTGGGCATGGAAATTAAACAATATCATGTAAAGAGGAGGCTCTGGTTAGACCATAGGAAGTATGTCGAGACAATATTACAATGGTTTAATATGTATTACAGTAAATTGGTGAAGGTTCATATTCCTATAGGTGTAAAAGTTATCTGTTGAAAAATGTCCCAAGACACAAGAAGAGGAAGAGGACATGTGCCATGTGCCATATGAAAGTGTAGTTGGTAGCTTAATGTATGCAATGGTATGTACCAAACAAGACATTTCATATGTAGTGGGAGTATTGATTGGATTTATTCCAAAACTAGGGAAGGAGCATTGGACACTAGTGAAGCAGGTTTTCATGTATTTGAGTGGCACTAGAGATTATAGTTTATGCTATCAAGGAAGACTATGATTGGAAAAAGTGTTTAACATACATGACTTTGTTGATGTCAACTGGGTTGTATATCTTGATCATAGAAGGTCTACAAGTGGGTATGCGTTTAACCTATTTGGAGGAGCAATCAGTTGGATTAGCAAGAGACAATCATTAGTGGCACTTTCAAATGTAGAGGCTGAATACATAGTAGCCACTCATGCAAGCAAGGAATTAGTTTGATTGCAAAGAATGTGTTCAAGTATGGGGTTGGTACAACAAGCTATAAGGATAGACCGTGACAACCAAAGTGTAATTTTCTTGGCAAATAACCTTGCTTATCATTCAAAGACAAAGCACATTAATGTTTAGTATCACTATGTGAGGGATATGGATGAAGACAAAATGGTGTTGCTGGTAAAGATGGATGCTCTGAAGAATGTTGCAAATGCATTGAAAAAGTTAGTGAACATTGAGAAGTTTTCTTAGTGTAGAGAAACAATGGGAATTGCAAGCTTGGACCAATGACTATGAACTTCTATGCCCCCTTATGTGGAAAGAAAACAAAAAGTGGAGAATGTTGGGTATGTGTTATATTATTTCCATGAATAGCTTCATGTGTTGTTACATTGTGTGAGACACAGTGGGGAGTTCGCAGGGGTGGCATAGCCCCCCTTGTCAGGGGGTTTGCAGATTTTTTTCTATGCTGACCTAATAATGGTCGGTGGACCCAAGTATGGTGGGTGGACCTATCCATGGTTTTGTGCATAGTTTTTATGCATGGTTTTGGGTATGATTGTTTTTGCATTAATCTAAGGTTAATGGATTGGGGTTTATGAATGCTTCGAGATGCATATAATGTATTATAACATTGAAAGGAATACAGTGAAAAATCAATTTATTTTTCCTAGTTTTGGTTTCCAAGAGAAAAATATTTGTATAGATATTTTTTTCTTGCTATTTTATGGTTTTTGTGTTTTTAAGAAATCATTTGCAAGTAATTTCTCTACAAGGTTAAAACCTACAATATCAAGGTTGAAGTGCAGATGGTTTGATTCTCTTCATTACATTATCCTGATTGTGATAGGTTATATCAAAATAGAAAGCTTATTGTGATAGTTTTAGAGCTCTTTGCCAGCTAGGTTGTATTAGAGCTATCTTCACCCTATAGGTGATATATTAGAGTAGAGAAAACGTTAGAGTTATTACCATTGGGTCATTACATTATCTACGAAGGATAGATAAAATCACATGTTCTTCAGCAATCTATGGTTACCAATTAAGATGGTAGGTTCTTAGTAGGGAGGTAGTAGAACCGATATGAGGGGTACCAAGTTAGGGGACAAGGTCATTATTATTTATGCGCATGTGGGATAAATGATTGATGCTATGCATCACCATGGTGTAGAGTCGGATGATTTACGACAACATATGGAAACTTTGGGAGACACCTTGAACTGCACCATCATAGAGGTCCAAGGTGTTGTAGATGTGATCATGAAGTTCAAGGATGATGCATGAAGAGAATGGTCGAAACAGTTGGAGAGTGAGGTGACTTCTCTCATTGACTTAACCTAGAAGTTGACAAATTTATGGTTTTGAGTAGGGTTGTTGGATAAGGATCATCTATCACATTGATAAAAATGAATATCAAATATCCAACACCATTTTATGGGGATAGGAGTTCCAAGGTACCATGGAATTTATGTTGGGACATAGAGTAGTACTTGGATCAAATGAATTGTATTTCTAATGAGGCTAATGTAAACACTATAGCTATGTTTCTAACATGGAAAATTAAGTCGTGGTGCAGAAATCAAGTAGAATATTTGGAAATAGGCTACATCATAGATATGGACACTAAAAGGGTAGAGATGAAGGTATATTTATATGTATAGTTTGGTTTCGGAAATGACATTATGGAATTAGAGTATATAGGGATGATTTAGACATACATCAAAGAGTTTTCAAGCCTGGTGTTGGAGATCAAGGAGATGGAAAAGGAAGATCAATGGTACCATTCCATGAGTGGAATACATCCGCGGGAACTGAGTGAGCTAAGGATATAGAAGTTGTAGACTCTTGTAGAAGTTGTCACCAAAACAAAGAGAATTTTGGAATTTTGAAGTGCGAGGATGTTTGAAGGTAAAAGTAGTGATGATGGATGTGGTGAAAAAGGCATGGAGAAGAAGGACAAGGATAAATAAAAGTCTTCCAAGGAAGGTGAAGAAAATTAGACAAATATAGTGAGAGAGAAGTGGCCTCTTTCATGTTGGATATGTGTGAAATACCACATGGTAAAGAAATTTCCATCGAATCGAAAGTTTACAACTTTGGAGAAGATAAAGAAGCTATTTTTTGGATTGTTGTAGGTTTTTGGAGAAGCTTCTTCGAGATAGAATGCTTCTGGATAAGATGAGAGTAGGACATGACTTAGTATAATAGGAGAAGATTTCAGTGGTAGACAAATGTTGGAAATCGTAGACAATTGAGCCACATACAACTTCTTGAGAGAGGATGTGGCTAGATAGATTGAGTTAATGCTCAAGCTAGCTCAAGCATCCTTCAAGTTTTCTAACTTGGCAGATATTGGAGTAACTAGGACAATTGATTATTTTCATTTCCATATTGGAGTTTGGGGAGGGAAAGCCCTATCATTGTGAAAATTGATGATTATGAGTTAATTCTAGGTCAGGATCTTTTGAGAGTAGTATGTTATTTTTCAATTTGCATAGAGATTAGAATATTTGATAGACAGACCTGTGGGGGAGACACCAAAACCCAAGAATATAATTATAGAGGGGATGCAGATGATTTTTTGTTCCATAAAATAGACAATGGAGACACACTTAATCAAGGGTAGTGGGAAGGCAGTAGATGTTCCTTGGTATATATGAATCAAAGAAGAGTTTGGATCATACATAGAGACTATGTCAAAGAGAGAGTGGACCCATGATCCAAAGTGGGAGAGACTCATTAAGGAGGTAGGAGGTAGAACCAGGTCCCATGTTCCTTTGTTGATGTAAATGACATATAGATATGAAGGAGTTCCTCCAACAGGACAATTTGAGGATAGCGATGGAGGTGATGGCCAGGGTGATAATGTTGAAAATGAAACAAGAAAATCCTGATTTAATTTTGTCCTTGAATTAAATTAGGAATAAAATTGTAATTCCACATCATAGGACAACTAGTACAAGTTAACTAAGTTAATTTGACTTAGTTGGCTCAGTTAATTTGAGTTGAGGATATAACTTGAGTCACGTAGAGTGTCTCCTACTTTATAGGATCCCTGGTTGAGTTTATTTTGAGTTGTAATTAACTAATTCAATTTAACTGGGTTAAAGTAAGTTAAACTAGTTCCAAATTATGGAGGAACTAGTAGGAGGTCAGAAAGTGGGATGTTGCTTCATGTGTTCAACTAGTTAATTGAAGATTCACTCATAAATAAATCATGCATGTTATATCTTAGAGTTACCCAGTTCAGATTATAGTTTAAGGGGAGTGTACTATCATTTGTATAATCATTTGAATTGTACAAGTGGTGCATGCAGTCATAGGAAGGCCTATGAGGATTGCACTATTCATATTGAGCAATTTCCCTAATTAATAAGGGGTTAATTCCTAAGGAAACGTGAACTTGGGCAAGACAAAATTTGGTTAAGTATTTGCCTAGGCTTGTCTAGGAAGTTGTGAGATCGATAGAGATAATGCAGAGGTTGCTTGAGCTTGACAAAGGAATTGTAATCTTCCCATATTTTATGACTAATGCAATATATAGATAGCAAGGGGTTTTAGTTGTGGCTTTCCTCAGGAAACCATTATATAATGTGTTGATTGAATTTTTTCCCTTGTATGCTTCATGATTTCTCAATCGATTAATTGTTTTCAATGATGAGTGGAGTAGGTTCAAGTCTTTTGTCTTAGAAAATTACATAAGCAGTTTGAATCTACAAGGAATTTCTATATGGTATCAAAGCATAAATCACTCTAGAAGAGGAGAATGCACATTTATCTTTTGTAGGTGATATTAAATTTGCATTATCATTCTTCAGAGCCAATAGGATTTCATTCTATGGATTGAGACACATATATTCTCTTGAGTGTAGTTCGAACTATATTGCTTGGAAGGATAAGATGGAGGCAGTGTTGGAAGACAACAGGATGAAGGAATTCATAGACAATGATATTCGTAAGCCTCCAACAACAGATGCTAAATATCTGGAAGAGTGGAAGAAATGTGTTGCAAAGGTGAGAAGGATCATACTAGAAGGAGTTCAAGATCATATTGTCTCGAACCTCCACGGGAAGGATTCACCATATGCAATGTGGCAAGCCTTTATCAACTTGTTTAATAACAATAGTGATCACAAGAAGTTGGCACTGAAGGACAAGCTTCAGAATATTAAGATGTGTAAGGGTGACACAATTCCCCAATACTTGAGCAGTTTCACCAAATATCGAGATGATATTGGGAGTGTAGGTATTACAGTTGTTGAAGATGATTTTGTCAACCTAGCACTTATAGGTCTTCCCAAGAGCTAGCATAACTACTAGGATTCGGTAAATGGGAGGGAACATCTACCAAAGTGGTAGTGTTTGTGGTCTGACTTGGTGCAAGAAGAGATAAGACGGAGCACGAGAGATGCAACCTCATCCAAGCATGATGATAAGGAGAACTATGCCTTAGTTGGAAAGGCAGAGAAAGGGAAATGAAAGAAATTCCAATCCAAAGGAGATTCCAATCAAGGTGGCAAGAAGAAGGACTTGTCGAATATTAAATGTTTTCACCGTCATGAGCTGGGAAACTATGCCACGAAGTGTCTGGACAAGAAGGTCGTCAAGAATCCCTCAAGAGGAGAGGTAGGTGAAGCTCTTGCTTCACAATTCGAGTGGGATTTCACCCTCATTTCTTGCATGGTGACGTCAGTGATGGGTAGTGTGTGGTATTTGGATGGTGGAGCCTGATTCCATATGACCAGAAACAAAGAATGTTCTAGTGACTTGGAAGAGAAGGACTCGATATGCACATCGAGATGGGAGATGATGGAAGGTATAGCATGACCAACATCGGTACTGTTACTTTTCATAGGGAGTTTGGTTCTCCTCTCACATTAAAAGATGTCATGTATGTTCCGGGTTTGAAGAATAATTTAGTTTCAGTTGCTATGTCAGAGGACCATAGCTATGATGTGATATTTAAAAAAGGAAAGGCCTTCCTTTGTCACATAGCCTCATGACAAGTGAAGTGGATCGAGGTTTGGGTGAAGAAACTATACAAATTAGATGTAGAAGATTGTGCAACATTGAGAACAAAATCAAAGAAGGTGTAGAGCCAAGAAATCGATAAACTATGGCATAGAAGATTGGGACATATTCACCATGGACCTTTGAAGATCATGCAACAGATTTCTACAGGACTTCCCAAGGGTGCACTAGAGAAAAGAGATACATGCAAAGTGTGTACATTTGGGAAGTACACCAAAGCCACCTTTCATGAGAAGGACAGTCAAGCGCACATGATCCTTGAAAGAGTGCACTCAGATGTGTGTGGACCATTATCGACAGCCTCCACGACCAAGAACATGTATTATGTGATATTTGTAGATGATTTCTCACGTAAGTGTTGGATTTTCTTCATGCAGAATAAAGATCAGACATTCTCTAAATTTTGTGAATTTAAAGCACTTGTTGAGAAAGACACTGGTAGGAAAGTGAAGGCTCTTAGGAGTGATAACAATGGAGAATATGTGTCGAATGAATTTAAGAACTTATGTGCATTAGAAGGCATTCGACGGGAGTTAATAACACCACATAACCCACAACAAAATGGGGTTGATGAAAAGAAGAACGAAAGTATTGTGGGAGCGGCATGGGTAGTGTTACATTCTTAGGGCCTACCATTGCACTTGTGGGTTGAATCATGCAACACAGTTGCATATGTATAGAACAGGAGTCCTCATCAGATTCTTGAGATAAGTACATTAGAAGAAGTTTTTTTAGGTAAGAAACCAGATGTGGCACACTTAAGGATTTTTGCTTCATCAGTTTAATATCATGTTACCAAGGATGCAAGGAAAAATCTAAAACCGACAGTTGAGTTGATCATATTTATGGGGTATATTATTACACCTCACAACTATCAGGTGTACCTTCCATCTCACAAGATGACAATGGTTCGTAGAGATGTGAAGTTCGATGAAGAGAAGGCCATGAGATGTTATCTAGAGAGGGAGCTTCAGTTGCATGCAAATGAGGATATTTTAGCTCCAAAGGAAGAACCTCAGGATGATGTGGAGCAACCAGCTGTAGATGAGTAGAGAGTGGAAGCACCCAATCATGCAAAGACTTCTAGAGAAGGAAGGAAGTGCACCAGAGAAGCTGACATATTGATGCATGATGCTAGAGAGAATGTGGGAGCACCCACATCACAACATAGGTAAAGGAGGTCACAAGATTGGTACATTGGCTACATGGATATGATGAGCGAGAGTGTATAGATTGAGTCATCCTCATTCAAGGAAGCAGTGCAAGAACCAATATGGGTTGATGCCATGGTAGAATAGTATGACTTCATTATTAGAAAGAATGTTTGGGAAGTGGTCCCAAGACCACCAGACAAGTGAGTGGTGAGTTCCAGATGGCTTTACAAGGTAAAGCAAGAAGCAGATGGGAGTGTCGAGAAACACAAGGACATATTTATGGCCAAAGGGTTCTATCAGGTGGAAGGAATTGATTATGAGGAGACCTTTTCTCCAGTAGCAAGGTACTACTCAATCAGATATATTCTAGCACTTTTAGCACAGATGGGATCGAAGATACATAAGATGGATATGGAGACAACATTCCTCAATGGAGTGATTGAGGAAGAGGTGTACATTGAGTAGTCGAAAGGATTTGAGACCTTCAATAGAGAGTCACATGTTTACATAACCAAGCAAGAACTATATGGATTGAAAGAAGCACCTCGTGCTTGATACATCATGATTGATAAATATTTTACCAGGTTGGGCCTCACGAAAAGCAAAGCAGATGCAAACCTTTACCATATTGTGGTTGAAGGTAAATTATTGATTATAATATTCGATGTTGATGATTTAATTCTAATAGGTGATGTGAAGTTTGTCAAATATTTCAAAGAGGATCTTGCAAGAGAATTCAAGATGGAGGACCTAGGGTTCATGCATTATTTTCTTGGTGTGGAAAGTATGCCAAGGAGATGAGGAAATATTTGTCTCTCAGGGAACATATTCCAACAAAATACTGAAGAAGTTCCACATGCAGAGGTGGAAACACATGGAGACTCCTCTAGTAGGAAATTGGAGGAAGGAAGATGCTGCTTTAGGTGAAGTAGTGAAGGCTACTATTTATAGGAAGCTTGTGGGTTCACTTATGTATTCCGTGAACACATGACTAGACATATGTTTTGTAATTAACTAACTTAGTCAAGTAATGGTTGATCCAACCAAAATCTATTGGAAGGCAACTAAACATGTGTTGAGATACCTTAGAGGCACCACTCAGTTTATTCTTTGGTATACACGGATAGAGGGAGTGAAGCTGCAAGGCTTCACAGATGCAGATTGGGCAGAGGGTCCATCTGACAAGAAAAGAAACTTGAGAGGCTATCTGGATCAGGAAGATCCTTGTTGGGTTATTTGGTCACCATATGGATCCTACAGTGATTTACTATGCCAATCAGAGTTGTATCAAACTCTCTGAGAATCTAGTTTTTCATGATCGGTCCAAGCATATCGACATTTGGTATCATCATCTATGAGATTATGTGCAAAGGATAATCATATTGTTGGAGTACATTCCTACATAGGAACATGATGCATACATCTTGACTAAGGGACTTTCAAGAGGTAAATCTGAGTTCCATAGAGGTAATATTAGGGTAGATGATAATCCCTTTCTTGTTGAGAGGGAGCGTTGAAAATGCAACAATAAAATCTTGATTTAATTTTGTCCTTGAATTAAATTAGGAATAAAATTTTAATTACACATCACAAGAAAACTTGTGCGAGTTAACTAAGTTAATTTGACTTAGTTGGCTTAGTCAATTCGAGTTGATGGTCTAACTTGAGTCATGTAGAGTGTCTCCTACTTTATAGGAGCCCTAGTTGAGTTTATTTTGAGTTGTAATTAATTAATTCAGTTTAACTGAGTTAAAATCAATTAAATTAGTTCCAACTGATGGAGGAACTAGTAGGAAGCCAGACATTGGTGTGTTGCTTCATGTGTTCAACCAATTAATTGATGATTCACTCATAAATAAATCATGCATGTTAGATCTGAGAGTTATTCAGTTGAGATTGGAGTTAAAGGGAAACCTACTATCATTTGTATAATCATTCAAATTGTATAGGTCATGCATGCAGTCAAAGGAAGGACTATGAGGATTGCACAATTCATATTGAGGAATATTTTTCAATTAATAGGGGGCTAATTCCCAAGGAAATGACACAAGAAAATAGACTTTGGAAAGCCAAAATTTGGTTAAGTATTGGCCTAGTTTTGTCTAGGAAGCTGTGAGATAGATAGAGATATTGCAGAGGTTGCTCGGCATTGAGAAAAGCATTGTAATCTTATATTTTTTTACTAATGCAATATACATATAACATGGGTTTTATCTATGACTTTCCCCAGGAAATCGTTGTGGAATATTTTGATTGAATTATTTTCCTTGTATGCTTTGTGATTTCTCAATTGATTAATTTTTTCCACTGATGAGTAGAGTAGATTCAAGTCTTTTATTTTAGAAAATTACATAAGCAGTTTGAATCTACAAGGAATTTCTACAAACAACCCTACCTCATCTTCACATTGATTCATTAGGAGTTGGATCACTATCATAATTGGGAAGTGAGTCATTTCAATGGGTACCTTTCTTCTAAGAAGGATGATTGAGGAGCTACTTGGATGCTACTAAGATTTGAGGTGGTTGCATAAGACTTGTGATGATGTGATTTCTTGCGGATTTGGTGATATGATTATATTACCTACTTGGTTATCAAGAGATGTAGAGATATCCAATAAATGGAGGTATATAGGGGTATACATAAGAAGATGAATGACAAGATATAATCTACGATATATCACTTCATATGGAAATTATACATTAGTCGATGACATAATTCTACTAGTTAGAGTGTTGCCAAGGACAAAATAAATTTTGAGAGGGGGAGGATACATGGAGGATGTCAAACCCTTAGTATGATGAGGATCAATACCTCATCAATGATTGAGTTGGAGAGTGTGGTGATGTCATCATATATAGTAGGATTTCTATAGAAAGTATGTGTTCCATTTGAATTTTAGCCTTTGGTTGGGAAATTTAGGGTTTATGGCACAACTACCTTTGATATCCCATGGTGTGATCGAGTTGTCATGTTGGGAGTTTGGTTTTTAACATGGATCTAAAATGTGGCAAGTTTGGTTATTGACACACCCATGATATGATGAGTTTAGATGAACTAATTTGGTTATTGGTATGGGAATGTGAGATGAGGCAAGGGAGATGTGCAATTGATTATTATAACACCCCTACATGAGTTGAACCAACACACTCGTTATTGGCATGGGTAGGTGAGATGAGTGGCAATGATTAGTTATTAGTGCACCCACACAAAATGAAACAATGGTGATTTTTTATGGTGTAGAGAATGTATATGGCATCAACTTGACATCACAAGGGTTAGCTTTTGTAATATCCCCATTTTTTAGTTTTCATTATGATGCAGTCAAGATGGACTTCCAGACTTTGTGGTAGCTAGTTTATAGGAGCGATATTACATCATCTGAGGACATGGAGGACATTAGAGGAGTTTTATGGAGTCCATTGAAGCTCATCTACTATATTTCACCAGCAGGACCAATTCTACACAATTCAGTTGTCGTTTCATTGCATCATGATGACTCTCGTGGAACATAGTTATTTTCAGTATATTTTAATTGTGGGGACTAAAGGTGTTGTTGGGAGTGGGATATTTGGAGAAACACCTTAGTGCAATATCTTGTTGGAACCAGAATGTGGAGATATACAAATGAGATGGTGGAAGGTGATTCTGAAGGTGAATTTACCATTTTAATGGATTAAAAGTGACCTTACTTCATCAGATAATTAATTAGAGAGGGGCAAAGTGACCTAGAAAATAAAAAGTCACTTAAAATAAAGAAAAATGGAGAGGCTTGTAGAAAAGGAATAAAATAACAAAATAAATTTATTCTAGAAGGTCAGAGAAAGTTCCATTGAATCTTTAAAAGGAGGGAGAGGTAACCATTTGGGATATCTTAGATTTGTTTATTTGTCTTTGTTAAGGGTTGAGTTTCAGAGAGAGTTTCATCCAATCTTTAAAAGGAGGGAGAGCTAACCATTTGGGATATCTTAGATTTGTTTATTTGTCTTTGTTGAGGGTTGGAGAACTCAGTTCAATACTTCAGTAGTCCCAGGATGGAAACCCTCGGGTGATTAGTGAGAGTGGGTGAGAAACCATCTCTTCCCTAGGTGAATTCACTCAGAATTCATAGCGTGTGTACATTGGTTCTAGTTCTATTTTGGAGGCGAGGTCCAGTATTACATCAGATGTTTTGGAGGTCATAAATATTTAATATTAGTTATTTTCCCCGTTTGTATTGACATGTATAATATGATAATATAATAAAATTGAGTTTGTTGTTTCAATATTTCCATTTGTTTCTCGATTTATTCCAAGCTAGATTTATTTGTTGGTCACTATTATTGTGTTAAATTTTGCATATTTTATATGTTGTTCGAGAAATAGCTATGCCATGTAAACATTTTTAATAATTTGGATGAAATTAATAACAGAGATATTACAATGGTGTCAAAGCATGATTTTGGCAAGGGGTGTGTCTAAATCAAGGTAATACCGAGAATCCTATTATTGAGCCAAAATTCCTGTGCAATTTTTTTTTCTCAAAGGCTAGTCCTCCAAGAGGAGAGAAAATTTTAAGGATGGAAATTTATTTTAAAATTTATAAATCTTGGGGAATCTCATTAGTGTCTAATATGAAAACTATAAAATGTTTGTTTACATTTTTATAAAATATCCAAATTTCTAATTATTTTATAGGTAGAGTTCATATAATTTTGGCAATTTTTAAGGTAAAATAATTTTATACTATAAAATTTGGGAAAATTGGCCATTTTTTTTTGAAAAACCATGAAAATTTAACCCACTTACTAATATTAACCTCTAAATTTTTCCATATCCAAAAGCCATTATTATAGGCCATAGTTGTAGATTTTTTTCTTATAAAGATATGACAACTATTATTTTGACCCAATATTTTAGGGAAAGTTCATTGTTGGGCAGAATGTGCATAATTATTAAAAAGGCCCTAATATTTATATTTACAGGGCCTAACCATTATTGGAAAGTCCATTGGGCCATGAAAATATTACATTTATCGGAATCAGAATTTTTAGTATTCAAGGTTTTAATTGTCACGAGCTGCGATTCTAGGTGAGAGCTCCATTCTTTTTAAGAGGCAAGAGCCTGTTCTTTTGTAGAACGAGGTCATCATCTCGTCTCTTCTCCATGAAGTCGAGTACCAAGAGAAAGGATTTGTCGACTGGTTCTCTATAGGCCAAACTCAAGATCCAGTTGCAATTAAGTTAAAGGGCCGAGATTTCTCCTTCTCTTTGGTTAAGTTTTTCACTTCCTTGGAATTCGACCTGATGCTAGACTGAGCAACAGAGAGAAGAGAGAACAGGCTATTGAATTCATGTTATTGCTGGCTGCATTATTTACCAGCCAGCAATAATGGTCATAAATAGAACACGCGTGAATGGCTGCATTATTCAAATGAACATGCATTAATGCGTGCAGTGTATACTAAGATCGTATCGTATCGTATCATGTCAATATCAGGTGGTGTTTGGGGATTTGTACTTGTAGTCAGCCAGCAGCGTTTGAGGCTCTCTGGTACTTGTAGTAGCTGGAAATTGTTGTCTAAATGGTCAGAAATCCTTTATCTATCCATGTTATGGCCATGCACTAAGCCAATAGTTGACTTGCATGGCACTTAAAAATTTCAGTGGTCTATGCATGTGGCATTTAAAAATTTATGACGCTAGTTTAAAGAAGAAGAGTTTTTTCCACTAAATTATGAATATTTCATTAAGATGTTCAGGAATTTTTTTGAAAATTTGGATTACAGTTTTTGAAAATTTTGATTACAATTGTCTAGTTTCAAGATTTTACATGCTTTTTGAAAATTTTGATTACAATTATCAATTTTCAAGATTTTACATGCTTTAAAAAATTTTGATGATACTAAATCTATTTCTACAACTAAAAAACTATTAAAACATTTTCATAATAAAATAAAATAGAAAAACTAAATTCTATTAAAACATTTTCATAATAAAATAAAATAGAAAAACTAAATTCCTAGGATTAGAAAAATTATTGTCTCAACACAAAAAAATGAATGCTAAATTCTCCGGAAAGCAAAATTGTCACCACAGACCCGGTGTCAGGGAAGTGCTCTAGCAACTACCAACGCATATCCGGGTGTAAACAGAGCCCGATATCGGTGTCTAATGACAAAGAACATTCCCATGGCAGTCTTGAACGGTTATTAATTACTTGAAGACAAAGTGGCAAACTTGATAGCAGGAGGAGAGGAAGCAAGACCAGCACTTTACTCAGCAAACACTTGACCCAGCATCGGGCTCGGGACCAACAGTAGGGAGGTTAGTGAACATGTGAACTACCCATGCATACCCTGGTGTAAACAGAGCCCGATATCTTTGTCTGATGACAAAGAATATTCCCATTACAAAAATTGAAAAATATATTCATTTACTCAACCCAAGACTTACCACAATCCACAAAACTCTATGCCAAAGTCCTTTATAGGAATGGAATGGGTGACACTTCTATTTATGAGAACATTAAAAATACAAGAATGAATTCATGACATGGAAATAGCTGTAAAAATAGGTAGCTATGAACTGCATTATTCATTACTGAGATCCAATTGTAATTAAGTTAAAGGGCCGAGATTTCTCCGTCTCTTTTGTTGAGTTTCTCACTTCCTTGGAGTTCGTGCTGTGTTGGACTGAGCAACAGAGAGAAGAGGAACAAGTTTCTCTTGGTTGAATAAGACTGAACTCATGTTATTGCTGGCTGCACTATTTTCCATTCAAGATGGACGCTTTCTGGACTTGGGGCAGTGTATTTAACCCCCTACGCGGAGCCTCTAAGGAAGCAAGCCGTGGACATTCTCCTATCAATCCTGGAGAAGTGCATTAATGGTCATAACCTTCTCCTAAAAAGGGTCGAAATTCCACCAATACAACTGAACTTCCTAGTGGGGACGAGTAATGATACATTGATTCACTGTGTTGTATTACTGCTAATTTTAATTATTCCAGTGGTTAGAAAAGAGACATTAATATGTATTGAAAGTTGTTCCAGAGTGTTTAATAGTGCAGGAATGGGTTGGAATGAGTTGCATTATTGTATATCAGTGGGTTATTTCTGTCATGAATAATAAAATGTGATGCTCCAGTTAATGGTTAAACTTTGAATTTAGGGTCTGGCATCTTATTTGTATCGTTGTACCTGAAAAATCAGATCAAACTATATACATCATATCTACAGTAGCATGCAAATGAAGTTATTGATGGACATTGACTGAGAGAAAAAACCATTAACTCGGAAAAATACAGAGGTACAAGTTCTGGGCATTCCTGTCGCAATGTATTTATCAATGCTTATATATCGGGTTCCATCTTTCTGATGCATTATCACATTTGAAGACTATTAAGGATGGGTTGTCATATATTTTCTGTGTTTGCAATATAATATGGAAATCATGGTGAGACATAGCTTCTCCTAAAATATTATAAAACTCTCTCCCATAATTAATTGGGCCATCTGACTTTCTAGAAGTAGTGTGATTTTCAGAAAATGTCAACTCCTCCTGATGTTATGGCAACTTAGTTAAAGGCCATCTACGATCTCCTCCTCGATTTTGATATTGTACATACTCCAAGGATCATTTGCAAGGAAGAAATTGATCGATCTAATATGTGTGCATATTTTGATAGGGCATCTCTTCCTGAACGTTAATGTGGTGGTGTGGGGGTTGGCTTTATACACGGAAATCTTTCTTTCAACATCTAGAGTGGACTGTGCAACCATTCAACATCTAAGAAAGTGGACTGTGCAAGCAAAAAAATTATGTAGAACTTCTAAGCGTAAAGCTTCTTTTTATTTATAGATTTAGGGTTTCGTTATTAATTGTTTTAATAATATGTGGAGATTTACGGTTTTACTATTAATTGTTTTAATAATATCCAGAAATGTCACATGCACACACTGCTAAAGAAATATTTCGTTTGAAACAGGATTTTGATCATAGTTCTTCTTGCCATATATATAGATAAATAAACACAGCAAAAATTTCCCAATGCAGTCACTGCTTCCAATTTTAAAAGAAATATTTCTTTTCAAACAGGATTTTGATCATAGTTCTTCTTGCCATATATAGATAAAACACAGAAAATAATTGTTGATAGATAAAACACAGAAAATAATTATTTATCAATGCAGTCACATCATATTTCCACAGGCATTTCTATGAAGGCCAACAAGAAGAGCTATAACCGTATTGATTATGAGGCCCTGGAAAATTTCTCAATGCAGTCACTGCTTCCAATTTTAAAAGAAATATTTCGTTTGAAACAGGATTTTGATCATAGTTCTTCTTGCCATATATATAGATAAAACACACAAAATAATTATTTATCAAAGATGGGTGAAATTAAGGCTATGGGAGGTTGGAAAATAAATTTCTCAATAATTATTTATTATTTATCAAAGATAGGTGAAGTTAAGGCTATGGACACTTGGAGAATAAATTTCTCAATGCAGTCACTTTTATCAAAGATAAGTGAAGCTAAGGCTATGGACACTTGGAGAAGAATAAATTTCTCAATGCAGTCACTTCATAATTCCACAGGCATTTCTGTGAATAGGTGAAGTTAAGGCTATGGACACTTTGGAGACAAAATTTCTCAATGCAGCCACTTCATAATTCCACAGGCATTTCTGTGAAGGCCAACAACAAGAGCTCTAACAGAACTGATTACCCCTCATAGTACATAGTTTTTCTGTTTACTAATTTATGTTTTCTATTTGATGTACATCTCCAGGCTCTCATGTAAAAGAGCTTTGAAATTCTTTTTCTTTTATGTATATGGGATACAGTTAATCAGACACATTGTCCTTTGCCCACTTTTTATAATTTTTGTATATTGAAATTCCAAATAATGAGCTATATATTTATGCACTGGGCTAATGATAAACAACCTACATGTATTTTTGAATGCACGGGTGTATTTGAAAAATGTTATTTTATTAATTTTCGTTAGAAAAATATATATAGGTTTATTTCATGATTTTCTGCACATTAATGATGTTTTTCTAAATTATATTTAAAAAATATTGCAACTATTGAAAATACATTAAGTTATTTTAGATTAATATCTCAAAAGAGTTATATCTGTAGCTTTTAACTAAAATCAGGTTAATATCTCAAAAGAGATATATTTGTAGCTTTTAACTAAAAAAGGTCAGGTAAATTACTCTTTGATTAGGTGTTGCTTTTTAAGGTTTTTCTAGTCACAATATTTGATTTATAATTCCATGGTTGAAATTAATTGAAATTTTAAGGTTTTTTTTTCTCATGATATTTCGTTGTAATTCAATGGTTTGAAAATATCAAAATTTTAAGATTTTATAGTGTGGAGCTATTTAGTCTTTAACTTCATGGTTGAATATTGTTGGAATTTTAAGGCTTTTCATTATCATGATTTTTGTTTTTAGTGCTATGGCTTAAAATGTTCTAATTTTAACCTTAAAAAAAGATGTTCAAAGGCCTTTGTTGCTTCCGAAGTCCATGAAAATGAATCTTTCTTCAATAATGTTGTTAGAGGTGCTGCTATTCTCCCATAATTCTTAACAAACTTGCGATAATACCCTGTCAACCCAAGAAATCCTCGCAGATGCTTTATGGATGTGGGGATTTTCCATTCCTTAATGGCTTTAATTTTGCTAGGGTCTACCTTAACTCCTTCATGAGATACAATATGACCCAAATATTCCACCTCCTGGACTCCAAAGAAACATTTGGATCTTTTTGCATATAATTGTTTCTCCTCCAATAGTTGTAACACCCTGTCAACATATTCAACATGATCCTTCCAAGACTTGCTGTAGATTAGTATATCATCAAAAAATACTAACACAAATTTTCTAAGGAATGGTTTGAAATTGAATTCATCAAACCTTGAAATGTTGAAGGTGCATTGGTAAGGCCAAAAGGCATGACCAAAAATTCATAATGACCCTCATGAGTTCTAAATGCTGTTTTCGGAATGTCTTCAATCTTCATTCTAATTTGATGATATCCCGAACGAAGATCCAACTTGGTGAAGTAAGTTGATCCATGCAATTCATCCAGTAATTCATCAATAACAGGAATGGGGAACTTATCTTTAATAGTGAGCTTGTTGAGCTCCCTATAATCTGGACACATGCGCCATGATCCATCCTTCTTGTGCATCAATACTACTGGAGCTGAGAAAGAACTTTGACTCGGTTGAATTATACCAGCCTCTAGCATTTCTGCAACCATACGTTCAATTTCACTTTTTTGGACATATGGATATCTGTACGGCCTGATGTTTGGAGGAACACTTCCTGGAATCAGATGAATAGCATGATCATGATCATGCATAGGTGGGAGACCTTTGGGAGTCTCAAATACCTTGGAATGATTGTCCAGGACTTTTTGGAGATCTGGAGAAATAGATGATTCAAATGTGGAAACATCTAGCGAACATAATTGTGCAATTACACCTCTTTGCTCCTTTTTTAGAAGCTTTGTCATGCCATTAGAGCTGATTATCTTTCCTGGTTTCCCTGCAATACCCCTTAATTCAACTTCCTTTCCTTCCACAGAAAATTTCATGAAAAGTTCTTGAAAATTAAAAGCTATTGTACCCAAGGATTGTAGCCATTGGACTGTTAGTACAACATCAGCACCTCCCATTGGAATGGAAAGCATTGGGCTAGTCAATACATATTCTCCCATGGATAGTTTGATATTATGGCACTTTCCAGAACAATTTATTGTTCCTCCATTTGCAATCATCACTTGACACTCTGGTGCTGGATATAGGAAGCAATTCAATTCTTTTGCTACCCTACAATGAATAAAATTATGGGTGCTTCCTGAATCAATCAACACTATTACCTTTTTCTTCTTGATTTGTCCTTCTATCTTGATGGTTTGAGGAGTGGTAATTCCCGCCAATGCATTACAAGATATGGTCGGATTTATTTGTTCTTCATCTAGGCTTTGTTCCTGGAATATGTCCTCTTCTTTTGACCTTTCTTGCTCCTTTTCTTCTTCCTCTTCACAATCTATGTAGAATAATTTCTTCTCAGCACACTTATGACCTTTTGTGTATTTGCTATCACAATTGTAACAAAGCCCTTTTGCTCTTTTTTCTTCCAATTGTTGTGGTGTCAACCTTGTAGGTTGTGGAAGACTATGGGCAACAACACTTCCGTCTTTATAGTTGTGAACGGTATGCTTCCTAGTTGCCATAATTTTGCTTTCCATTTTTCTTGCTAACCTGAATGCCTTCTCTAATGAATCAGGTTCCCAAAGGCGCACATCATGTTGGATATTATCCTTTAAAGACCCTATGAACACATCAATCCTATGCTCCTCTGGAATATCTTTTACCCTTATGTTCAATTTTTGGAACTCCTCAATGTGCTCCATTATTGAACCCTTTTGTTTGAGACTTATCAATTGGCTAAAAAAAGTGTTGCTTTTTGTATCCTCATAATGTGCTATCAATTCTTCCGTAAAAATTGCCCAAGTGATAAATTGTTTACGAGAACAAAGCCATTGATACCATACAAACTGATTTGGTTCCAAATATAAAGTTGCCATACGTACCTTTTGTGTGTTTTGCACATTATTGAGATCGAAGAATTGCTCCATCTGTAATATCCATGTGGCGGGATCCTTGCCATCAAACTTCCTCATATCGATTTTTGGAACATGGTGAGTCTTCGATCCAACAATAGAGTCTATGGAATCATGATTAACATTTCTTTTATTCTCATCATGAGTTTCCTTTACTACCTTTTCACCATTAGTGACCCTTTCTTGTAGCGACTTCTTCAATTCATCCATCTTATCATCCATGCCATCAATTTTAGCGTCCATGCCATTCACCTTAGCTTCCATGCCATCCATCTTAGCTTCCATGCCCTTTACCTTAGATTCCACGCCACTTATCTTAGCTTCTGTTAGCTTTTGTGAGCATGACATTTGTTGCACTTGTTCTTGTAATTTTGATATATCATGTAGCATTTCTTCCTCTTCTTCATGAGTCATGCTAGAGCTTTCAGGTTCCTTACTAGGTGTTTGCATTTTCTTTCCTCGGGGCATCAGTTACCGATAATAATGTTTTACTATGCCCTTTGAATTCCGTTAAACCAAGCTTACACAAAAATTAAAAAAAACTACACACCTTTTTTCACTTTATAGAAGCCTGATATTGAATCTGATGTATCTCTGTAATTTCGAATCCTCCAATTCTAAAATTGCTACCTGTAGTATCCTTCTGCGTCCTCTTTCCAATGCCACAAGTCTGAGCCAAATTGGATTCTCCAAGGAAGAGTTATGTGAAATCTCCCACAATGACTTTCTTTTAGACTGGTTCAGTAGAGCGAACTTGTACGACGTGCCACGAGTCCCTGTTTCAACCTTTGAATCTGAAACACACATACAAAAAACTACAGTCCGTCCTCTTTCTGTAACTTCTTACGAAATTTCAATCCGATCCCCAGAGATAAAGTTATGACGATTTTCCCCAGGTCACCTGTTTTGAATGTAATTCAGGAGTCTGCAAAAAGACCAACTTCCTCAGATCATATCTCCGCAAATATCGCGCGAAAAGCTCTAAAATTCAGACCCAAGGTTCAGCGCGATTTCTTCTCAAATGGGTTTTTTTTGCGACTTCTGAAACGTCACAGAAAAAAATTTATAGCGAAAATGCCACGATGACCTGTTTGGAGCAGCGAAACCCTAGAATCCAAAGCTCTGATACCAAATGTTATGAAACCAGCTCACAAAAAGATAGAAAAGAGAGATCCACGCCTTAGAATTCAGCCTCTTCGAGGGGGCAACCTCCTTTACATTACATAAATGAACAATTCTTGGATGATATAAATGACAAAACCTCCTTTCTATATATAGGAGTCTAAGGAGTCACAATATAATCCAGCCGACCTAACAATAATAATATAAAGCCACAAAAATAACAATACAGGGATTCTATGGGGCACAGAAATAACAATATGGGGGTAATAGGGGCACAACAATATAAATAGGAGGTATAACTACAATAGTAATGGGGTAATCACTAGTATTATAGGGACCCAACACACAACATCACCATTTTTCAATTTTAAAGTGCTTTTCATGCTTTTGTGGAAAATTTTGGGTTCTTTGTGATAGCGTTTGCATTTTGAGACAGGTCTCATTATGTTGGATACATTATTCCATCTCTTTCTCATTATGTTGGATACATTATTCCATCTCTTTCTTCATAGACAAGATACTATCAATTTAGCCAACTTGTGTTCTATAGTGCTTTTCTGTTTAATTTATTAAGAGAAGTTGGATTTTCACTAAATTACTATGCTCTCTACTATATTCATCTTTATTAATAGAAGTTGCATGACAAAGTACTTTCCAACCCACCTTGTGATAATCAATGTATTCATGAAGTCTTTGAACAAACATCAAATATAGAAAATACTCTAAACTCAGAAAACATAGTGACACTTTGGGCATTTCCTATTTTTGAATTTTGTAGTTACATACATTATAGTAGACTTAGTAATCAAAGGTGATTCAAACTATTTCATTTCGTCATATTGTTATGCTATAACAAACCTATATTTTCACAGAAGGATCAAATTGTTCATTCCTTCCTATTAATATCCATAAAGGAAGGGTTGAATAATCAAAGCTCCAAGCATTATTCTTGAAGTGTCTGAGTTGTATTTTTCTTGAGGAATACTGGTGCCAAGTCACAAATAGCAAGGAGACTTAATTTCTAGCTAAGGAGACATTGGTTTTGTTATCATTCAGAAATTCCCCCTGGTTATAGTAGGAAATAACTAAGGTAACCTCAAACCAATCTTGTAAGTTGAAGCTGGCCCTTCAACCCAGAGAGGGCTCTCTCCGTAAAATTCAACTACCCTATGGTCACTGTAGTAGAAGGTTTTGTGCAATTGAGTTCAAGTGGCAATATTTTTTACTAAAGATGAATTGGTTGGGTGATCTTCAAAACGATTGGACATGGAGTCTAGCTACTTAAACAATTGAGATCGCAAATCCAATGAGAAGGTTGTACAAAGCACGAAAAGTCACAAGTCCTTTGACTGTTTGAAAAAATAGAAGAAAGAGAGACTCAAGGAAACATTGTTTATAGAAGGTTGTAGCAACAAATAATAATGGCTGATAATTTAAGAGAGGAGCATCAATGAAATCCAATCTCATAAACTAACATTCTCGAGCATGGAAGAAAACAATTATATAATAGAGCAAATACTAATAGGGAGAAACAACACATGAATTTCCTACTAACTTCTCATAAAGCACTGTGAATACATTCAAGATTGCTCAAATATATCTAGATTACAATTGTTTATTTAATAATTCCTAACCCTTATTACATATTCACAAACTGTTTATATAGTGCTCTATATAACAGTTTTACAAAAGATAAAATCTAAAATAATTTGAATGTCCTAGAAAAACTATAGGAAAACATGCTTTCTTTTAGGAAAAAGAATTGTCTAATCAATTGTTTTCCTTGAAAGTGGAACAGGCCCCTAAAATTGTAGCTTTAGCATTTTTTCTATAAATAGGTCCCTCTGCAATAATCCTTCAAAATTCTTCCTCGCTCTTACACAAATATATTGGAAAATATTTAGCCTTTTAAATTGGAAATTGGTTCCTTAACACCGATTCTCTGCCTAAAAATTTGGAGTGGTTGTAGTTATTTTCGGAGAGACTTGTTGACTATGCATTTCAAATCAATCTTCCTCTACTTTCTAAGTTTAAACAATTGTCAATCTATACATATGTTGAAACTTTAACATGGTTTATCAGAGAAGTCCCACATCACCAATGCCATGATACTTCACAGTCCTTTTTGTGTTTTGCTCGTAACTGCCGACCCATTCATGCTCTAACACTTCCACTTATTTCACTATGGGGGATTTTAAGCCCTATAATATCATTGTGATGTTATTTTAGAGCTTTTGCCTTATCAGAGCTTTACATAAGAAACATTAAGACAATAAAGAATTTTGATATTCCATTGACCATTTTTGTGTTTATCCCTTTCCTGTGTTTCTTCGCATATGACCGAGGGCTGTGACCATCGGCTTGCCCTTAAGGCGCTAAGGATTTTCATTCATTGTTGTGGGATATTTTCCTTTGTTAAATGCTTTAGCACCCAAGTTCTTTAAACTCTAAAGACCGCGTGCTAATCCCGATATTGGAGCCCCTTTATCAGAACTTTTTTAAGTGGTGCATGTTACAAATGTTAATTTGTGACCTCCGATTGTGATATCATCACTGCCTCTTGTCACCCTGTGAGTTGTGAGAAGATTCACTCTTACTTGGCCCCTTAGGACACCTCAAAATGTCGAAACTGCCTGCCACATGTCCACCATATGACTATGTCATGATGACATCAGCTTCCATGTGGTATATCAGAACCAATCGCTATTTGCCACGTGTCCTTTGGGAGGAGAGAGAAAAGGCTGAGCCTGACCTGGTTTTGAGAGCAATTCCTTCGTTAAACCTTTTTGACCTTCCTCAAAAATTTAACACTAAAGAAATTTCTCGACAGTTTTAATCGCACATCGCAAGTTCTAAAGGGTGTCATTCCTCTGACCTATAAACACCGATTGTCGATATATCACAATCTCAGATATCAACGATTCTGAAATGTGGTCATGTTTCTTGCTTTGCGAATCACCAATTGCCGATATCACAAGAGCTCCTATATGTTGATTGGACCCCACAAATCTATGCTCCAATATCGCTAGAACCCTACTGATATGCAATATGTCCTGCACCATTTCCATCGTCAATTGTCGATTCGCCATAGACTTCTGATCGCCAATTGGACCCCGTCGATATGTCACTTCGTTGATCTATTTTTCTGTTTGCAATGTGTATCAAACCTCTGATCACTGATATGCGATATCAGTGATCGTTGATCGCAAATTATACTTTGACTTCTACTACCTTGCTCTACAAACCTCTAATATGCGGGATCCGAGATCAATACTTAGCATATTTTTATTGTTTTTAAGCCTTTGAGGAAGAAACTTTGATTTTCTCTAACTTTCGATTCACAGGTCCATTTTAGGAGATCTATAGCTCGTTAGAAAGCTACTTTTGAGGAATTTATAATGGAGAGGGTCTGATGAAGCTCTAAATCCTTTCGATGTTTGAAAAATGACTTCAAAACTCCCTGTTTGTTACAAATTTGAGTACTAACACTAAAACTAACAATTTCAAAAAGATTAAAAATTTGAAAAGTTTATTGTGATAACAGCTGGCTCCATGGGGATGTTGTTAATCAATGATGGCAGGAAGAAGCTCCCATAGGTGAGTTGCCTCATCTATTACAAAACTTATATAAAATCGAAACTGACTAAAAAATAGAACTTCATCTTTTAAAAGATGATTTTACAGACTCTGAACTTGAAATTAAAAAATACAATTGTTTCTAAAAAAAAATTATTTTTTGATGAATATTAGCAGAACCTTAGGGCCTTCACTTCGGGCTTCAAGTCCTTCAAAAAATTCATCCACACTTGCAAAATACTTTCAAAATATATGGATATGTACATTGAAACTTTGAAAATCATCATGTGCTTGAGAAATATAGTGCTTCAGGAAATGTTCATTGACTAGACCTTCGGGTAAAAATTCTCCATATGGACCTTCCAAGATGAAACTGTTCTTTCCTCAGAACGCTGCAATTCTGTATGGCCCCTTCCACACATTTTCGAACTTCCCGTGATTGCCTTTATTCCCAATGTGAGCATCCCATTTTAGAACCAGGTCTTAGCATTTGAAATCATCCTCCTTGGTTTTTTCTCAAAAACCTTTTAATTTGATCTTGTACTTCTTGAGGATTTTCATATACCCTTTCTCTGGTTTCCTGTACTTCAATTAGTTTATTAATCCTCCTCTGTCGCTGATTTGGTTCTTCTTCCAACTCTTGCAAATATTTCATAATAGACATTCCAATTGAAATAGGAAATAATGCATCAAAGCCATATACTAATTGGAAAGGAGAAGTACCAATTGACCTTTTAGCGCTAACTCTATCTGCCCATAAGGAAAACTTAAGCTTTCTGTGCCAAGCCTTTTTGTTATCTTCTAACAGCTTTTCAATGATTCTCATTAAAATATTATTGGAGGATTATCCAAGTCCATTACCTTGAGGGTAATAGGTTCTAGAATGACTGAGTATAATATGGTAGTGTTCACAAAATTTCACTAACTTATTAGATTTCAAACACTGGGCATTATCAGTAATTATCCTCTTTAGGCAACCAAGTCTAGAAAGAATATTTTCTAAGAATTGAATAGTTATAATATCAATATATTGCTTGCTTGGACGCGCCTCAATCCATTTAGTAAAGTAATATGTCTCTGTCAAGATCCATCGATGTTGTGTTGATGATGATGGGTGAATTTCACCTATAAATTCAAGGCCCCATTGCTGGAAAAATGCTTCTACAAAGATGGGTTTCAAAGGTGAAGACATTACCTTTGACTTACCCTCAAACAACTGACATTTGTGACACACTACTACTTCTTTTCTAACATCAGAAAATAAAGTAGGCCAATAGAAACCAACTCTCAAGATCTTATCTGTTATGGATTTCCAATAATGATGCCCTCCATTTACTCCTTCATGAAAATCTTTACTCATTCTCTTGGCTTCATCTTCGAGTAGGCAGTTCATCAAAATACCTGAGGATCCTTCTAGTATAGATAACCATTCAAAAGAAAATACTTAACATATTTTAATTTCAAAAATATAGCTCAAGTTTTATCTATTCCTAGTGGCACTTGTAAATTTTGTAGAATGTAAACAATATCAACATACCACAGACATTGTTTAAAACTATCTTCAACTTCAATCACTAAGTCTTCATCTGGGAGATTTGACAATTCAAAAACAAATTTTATACCAATAGCATCAAGATTTGACTCAAATATAAGCCTGGCTAGGCCTTTTCCTTTAATCAACTTGGTAGGTTTTATTTCCATGTCGTATTCCAACATTCTAGCAACACATGTTCCTCTTCTCCCATCACTGTCTAGCTGTACTAAAATAATCTTTATTGCAATGTTTAGTACATATGCAATCACATGAGAATGTAAAATAAACACTTTAAAATATTTTAGTGCTTTGATTAATGCATATCCCTGTTTGTCTAGAGTATTGTATTTCAGTTCAACATCCATCAATGCCTTGCTGAAAAAGGAGATGGGTTGTTCCTGTCCTACATCATTCTTCTGAAGCAACACACTAGAAATAGCATGTTCAAAAGAAAAAGAAAAAATTACAAAATATTTTGAAAATTTGGGACTAATGAGTAGAGGCGCTTGCCTTAAGGCTCTCTTGATATCATTGAAGGAATTATTCGCTTGTTCAGTCCACTTGATTTAGTTCCCTTTCTTAATAATTCCTATTATTACTTTCAGGATTTCTATGAAATTTGGAATGGAACGCCTACAAAAGTTCACTTTACCTAAGAAAGATTGCACTTCCTTTTTACTTCTTGGCTTCTCAATATTTTGGATTTTTTTCACTCTGCTGGGATCTATCTTAATGCCATCCTCTAACACAATATGCCCCAACAACTTGCCTTCTTTCATTGCAAAATGGGATTTCTTCGGATTAAGAGAAATTTCAAATCTCCTGCACTTACTAAAAGCTATTCTAAGATGTTTCAAATGGGCAGATTCAGACTTTGAGAAAGTAGTAATATCATGTAGATAAATCACCACAAACTTATCTCTTTCATTAGTGAGGCTGATTGCCATCGCGCTCTGAAAAGTGGCTCTTGTGTTCATGAGTCTTAATGGCATCTTAGAGTACATGAACGTACCCTAGTGAAGGCAATTTTATCCTGATCTTTGGGTCAACCAAGATCTAATTTTATCCTGAAACCCCATCTAGCATGGATATCCTTTCTGAACCAACCAACTTCTGGAGAATGTGACCCATTTTAGGTAAAGGATAATTATCCTTGATTGAGACTTTATTTAGATTTCTAAAATCCACTCACAGGTGAATTTCCCCACTTTTCTTTCTTACTGGCACCAAGTTTTCCACCCAATTGGAAAATCTGAGAGGAATGATAATCTTTGTAGCCAACAACCTCTTCAGTTCTTTCTCAATCAATGGCAGTAGTTTCAGATTGATCCTCATAAAATTTTATTTGAATGGTTTCGCATTTTCCTTAACTAGTATGGCATGTTGGATAATGGACTGATCATAAATTTTCAAATCCTCATACCTCCAGGTGAATATATCAGTGAATTCTTTTAATAATTCTGGATACTGAGTTTTCTACTCTTTCTTCAAAGTGCTGGAATATTTGACAACTTTTCGGTCACTTTCAGTTCCCAAATTGTAATCCTCCATTTCCCCCTCAATTGGAAGAATTCTTGGCTTTAATGCTACATCATTAGAATCAAATAATCTTTCTAAAGGTACTAAGCCTCTAGGAATCAAATTATTACTGAACTAAATAATTTCCTTTCCTACTAAAACATTCAAAAAGTCTATTGTTTCAGAATTTTCATCTGTAATTTCATCTTCATGTCTTTCCATCGAAGTGTTGGAGAATTCATCTATTCTCTCCAGAAATCTCTTGATCTGTTTGTCATCTTCAAAAACCTACCAATACTTTGTATTATCTAGAATTGAAGGGTGGTGTCTAACATTTGTCTCATATTTTTCATTTGAATACAATGGAGTTCTGAATGTACTAGCAGCCTTTGCCAGAGCATCTACAATTCCATTCTTCTCTCTTTGTATCAATGAGATTTCATGTTCAGTAAAAAAGTTATCAAACAAATCCCAAATTTCATTTATGTAAGCTCTCATTCTCGAATGCTTAGTTTGATAGATAGGTTTAGTTCACAACCAACTTCGAATCTCCAAAAATGTGAAATTTTTGTTCCTTTTGCTCTCGTAATAGATTTAGACCAATAATGAGAGCTTCATACTTTGATATGTTATTTGTACACTCAAAAAGAAATTTATAAGAATGAAATTAACTTATACAATATGGTGGATAAATCCACATACCTACTCGTGAACCCTTTTCACATGTTGATCCATCATTTTTATGCAACTAGCTCACAAAAAAATAGAAAAGATAGATCAACAAGTTCAAAATCAGCCTCTTCGAGGGGCAACCTCTTTTACATTACACAAATGAACAATTCTTGGATGATATAAATGAGAAGATCTCCTTTCTATATATAGGAGTCTAAGGGGTCACAATATAATCAGAGCCGACATAACAATAATATTGTAAGGGCACAACAATAACAATTGTGGGCTTCTATGGGGCACAATAATAATAATGTGGGGACTACATGGGCACAACAATACAATAAGGCGGTTGCACTAATAACATTAAGGGGATACAGTAGTAGTATAGGGACCTAACATGTTGCTCTCCTTCAAAAAGTGTTGTCCTCAAAGCTTGAGTAGTTCTATATGCTTCTGTATAAAATTATCATCCTCCCATGTGAAATATTCAGCAGGTAAGTTCTTCCACTTGATGAGATACTCTGAAATTGATCGATTTCATAGCTATCGGGTTCTTGTTTCTGTGACTGCTTCAAGTTCCACTATGATTTTCCCTTCCTCACCAAGTTCCGACAATATTGTTTGAACTGGGAGCTTATCACCTATAACCTTATTTAAGCATGAAACATGGAAAACTGGGTGCACTCGAGAAGATATAAGAAGCTCCAATTTGTATGCCATAGTAGCAATATTTTGCAACACTTTGTAAGGACCATAGTACTTTGGTAATAATTTATTATCCCTCTTAGCTTGCTTGATGTGATCCTCCATTGCTTGAACCTTAGAATTTTCTCTTAGAGATGATGTGATGGATGGTGTATGATATCCATAAAGTGCCATAAATGGGGTCATTTTTGCTGAAGCGTTATACCACCCTTCAACTAGAGGTAACCACTTAACCCATTGCATTTGTTTATCAGATACAAAGAAACGAAGATATCCTTCCAAACATTTGTTCACTATCTCTGTTTGTCAATCTATCTTGAATTTGAGGAGTGGTAATTCATGTCAATGCACTACAAGATATAGTTGGATTCATTTCTTCTTTCTATAGGGTTGGTTCCTGGTGTATATCCTCTTCTTTTGAAGTTTATAGCTCCTTTTTTTCCTCCTCTTCCCAATGTATGTAAATTAATTTCTTCTCAGCACATTTATGACCTTGAGTGTATTCTCTATCACAATTGCAACAAAGCCCATTTTCTCTTGTTTCTTCCAATTGTTGTGGAGTCAACCTTGTAGGTGCTGGAATACTAGGAGCAACAACACTTCCATATTTGTAGTGATGAGTGGTAGACTTCCTTGTTGCCATAATTTTCCTTTCAACTTTTCTTGCCACCCTGAATGCATTCTCTAATGAATCAAATTCCCAAAGGTGAACCTCATGTTGGATGTTATCTTCTAAAGTCCCTATGAAGACATCAATCCTATGCTCCACTGGAATTTGTTTACCCTAATATTCAATTTTTGGAAGTCCTCAATGTGCTTTGTCATTGAACCCTTTTGTTTGAGATTTATCAATTGGCTAAAGAAGGTGTTGATTTTTGTATCCTCATAATGTGTTATCATTTCCTCCAAAAAAATGGACCAAGTAACCATTTCTTTACAAGATAAAAGTGATCGATACCATGAAAACTTACTGAGTTCTAAATATAAAGTTGCAATACGTATCTTCTGTGTGTTTTTCACATTAAGGAGATCAAAATATCTCTCCATATGTAGTATCCATGTTACAAGACCCTTTCCATAAAACTTCCTCATATCAATCTTTGGAATATGGTTGGTCTTCAATACAACATTAGGTTCTATGAAATCGTGATTAACATTTCTTTTTTTCTCATCATGAGTTTCCTCTAATACCTTTTCGCGATTAGGAGGCCTTTCTTGTAGCAACCTTTTCCCACCTTCCATCAAACCTTTCATGTTTTTCTTCAAATATTCGATGCCTTTACTCAAAAATGCTTCCAAACCATAGATATTATCTTCCATGGCTTATATAAAACTATTTATCTTAGCTTCTATCGCATTCTTCAAATCATCCATCCAGTTTTTCTTACTAAGTGTTTCTATTTTCTTGATTCGAGTCATTCTTTCTTTCTTTTAGGACCTGGATATTTAAATGATTGTAAATTTATAATTTCAAATCTCCAAGTTCTAAAATTTCAGCCTATGGTATCCCTCTGAGTCCTCTTTCCAACGTCACAACTCTGATCGAATTGGGATTCTCTAAAAAATATGTATTCCCAATCTCGCAAGATGACTTGATTATATACATTTTTAGTAGCGAGAACTTGTACGAAATGCCACGTGCCATTGTTTTGAGCTTAAAATTTGAAAATGATACCCAACAAACTATAGTCTATCCTATTTTTTTGAATTTTTACAAAAATTGAATCCGATGCTCAGAGAGAAATTTATGAAGATTTTCCCACGGTCACCTGTTTGATATGGAATTCGGGAGCTTGCAAAATCCCTAACTTCCTCAGATCATATCTCTGAAACTATAGTGGTCCAAGACCTGAAATTTGGACATGGGGTTAATCAATATTTCGTCTCAAATGGGTTTTAATTTCAGCTTCTGAAACTGTGTATAAAAAAGCTAAAGATAAAATTCCACGATGACTTGTTTGAAGATGTGAAACCCTAGAATCCAAAGCTTTGATAACAAATGTTATGCAATCAGCTCACAAAAAGATAGAAAATATAGATCAACGACTTCAAGATCAACCTCTTCGAGGGGGGAACCTCATTTACATTACACAAATGAACAATTCTTGGATGATACAAATGACAAGACATCATTTTTATATATAGGAGTCTAAAGGGTCATAATATAATTAGAGCCGACATAACAATAATATTGTAAGGGCACAACAATAACAATAATGGGCTTCTATCAGGCACAATAATAATAATATCAAGATTACATGGGCACAAAAATACAATAATGGGGTTGCACTAATAGTAATAAGGAGCTACGTTATTATTATAGAGACCTAACAATCATAGTATAATTTCCAGACTTCCTCTAAAGAGTTCTGAATCTGTTTCTGTTGAATATCAATTTCATTTGTGGTTGATGTTTCTCTCTCAACACAACAATAATTGAAGAATATTTATGGCCCCAGCTCTGTGTCTAGTGCATATATTATATGATTATCAGGTTGCATTTTTTTGCTCACCATATAGGCCATTTCAAATTCTCGGTATAGCCTTTTCATTTCACCAAACAATGGTGTAGAAGCATACGTCATATCCATCTCCAAATTTCATCTAAATCTTTCTGCCCAAGATCGGGATAGCAACATACCAAATCTAGCAGGAATGTCTGCTACTTATCCATCAAAATAATTTTAGTAGGAAATTGACCTAAGGTTACAACTAAATCTTTAATCAACCCTAAGCATTTGACTTTTCTGGAATAAAAGGAGAACACATCTTTATAGGGTCTAGTAATTTGAAGTCCTAGATGGTCCATGACTGATTTTGGCATGAGATTATGTGAGGGTTTGGAGTCTAGCATTGTGTTATGAAGAATCAAATCATGTACATTTAGACTTACATAAAAAGGAGGCACAACATCATTTGCACTTGTGACATGTGGGCCAAATATAAATTCGGGAGCATCATCATCTAGGTTCAAATAATCTTGTGAAACTATGTTGACTTGATCAATCTCTAACTTTTAATCATAATAGAAATTCTCTTCCTATTTTCTCATTTCTTAAAAGTTTAGCAAAAGGAATGGACACTTTTAACTTACTCATTTCAGACTCCAGGTTGAAAGTTGATTGTACTTTTTCTGCATCTTTAGACTTCTTCGGATTGTCCCTCTCTCACTCCTTTGGATTATCCTTCTTTGGCTCTTCCGACCTCTTCAGTATCTCCTTTCCGAGTTCAACTAATTGCTCAGTTGTTACCTTTTATGGTGGAGCTTTGATAGGAACATTCTAGATTATGAGATTGTATTGTCTTTGAAAATTTTCCACTGCATTATTGTACCCTGATAAATAATTGAATCACAGAGATAAACACTATCTTTTTCTCTCAAGCATCTAGTAGAAAGATCATGTTCCTCCTTAGTTGAAAAAACTTGGGTGTCTTTGTCATCAAGCACCCAATCTATTGATCTTCTTCTTCATTACTATCCTCACCTACAAATGATTCTGAAAAAGGAGTTCGAATAATGGGTTGTTTTTCTTCAAGAACTTTCTGCTCTTTGGGAAAATTTTGAGCAGCGCGGGGCCTCCTGCAATTTTGATTTCTGACTTGGGGTTACTCATGAGGAGGGGTCAATTTATCTACTAACTTCTCCATAGTCTTCAACATTACATCAAACTTCAAATCAGGGGATGGAGATGAATCTTCTTTGAAAACTACGCTTCTTTCGGCCTTCATCTTTAGTTTCTTTGCCAATAAATTGGCCTCCACTCCAATTGCATTACTTTTCATTTGCTCCAAAGTAGTAGGGTTTCTTCCACAGAGTTCATAAGCCAACTTGGCATCAAAATATTCAAGGTAATGTAGCAAAGCTAAACCAGGAGGGGCTTTGATTTCAGTTTGGATAGAATTATATATCTTGTTAAATCCGATGGTGAATTCTTGTACAGATTCTCTTGGATTCCTTTTGAGTGCATTATACTCTGCTAAAATCTACAATGGTTTTTTCTTCACCTCCCATTTGGCTAGAAACAACCTTTAAAAATCTTGGAAGTTATTAATACTAGTTGTAGGCAAATATCTGAACCATTTCTTTACCTCACGAAACAGCCTCTATGCAAACAACTTCAATTTTACATCATCATGATCGACTTCTTCCTAATCTATGAAATCATTGAGTTTCTCTATATGATATTGAGTAGTATAATATCCAGTTCCATCAAACTAAATAAGACGTTATTAATAATTATGTGGGAGAGCATGGACCTATTCTGGAAGATTCAAAAGAGCATATCAGCCAGTCATAGGTTTACGATGTAAACGTGTACTCATAGCAGGGGTAAAAACAACAGAAGTTACAGGTACTGAGGCTGATGGAATGAACTACTAAAAACCGCCAGAGGATGAATAAGTAGTCAGGGTAAACAAGGATGGGATAATATAAGAATGAGTAGGAGACTTATTAGCTTCTCCTTGAAGTTCTTTGATTTTTTGTTCCAATTTCTGAAAATGGGACTAGAGCTCTAAATCTTGGGGTGTTGTAACTACTTCAGGATAGAGGGTCCAGGGGTAAAAGTCTTAAGACCTATTGGATCTAAAATGGTTTCTGAGAAATCTCTTTCAGACTTAGATATGAGTAAGCTACTCTAAAATTTAACATCTGGCACTAAGTCTTCAAAAGTTTCAAGCATTGGAGGTAAAGAAAGAGATCTTTCTAAATAAATCCTACTTGTCTCCTTGGGAATCTTTTTTCTGAACAACATTTCTGGGCTTGACAAGATCTGATGTGGATTTGGATCCGGGTTCCTCCGAGGGTGAACATCCTTTTGAGCCAGAACTGCGTCAGTAAGAAACTTTCAGATCACAGTGTGGAGTCGCCAGAGAAAACATCCCTCAGCCAATCTAGATACAAATATTCGTTTGCTCTTAGAGATTTGATCTTTAATAATAAAATCATTAAGGGAAAGATATCCTTTTCCTTCCCTGGAAATGCCTCCAAAATGTTATCACTCAGAAATTTCCCTGAATGTAGGAGGAAATAACTAAGGTAACCTCAAACCAATCTTATAGGTTAAAGCTGGCCCTTCAATCCGGAGAGGTCTCTCTCCATAAAACTCAATTACCCTATGGTCACTATAGTAGAAGGTTTTGTGCAATTGAGTTCAGGTGGCCAGATTTTTCACTAAGGATGAATTGGTTGGGTGATCTTCAAAACCATTGGGCATGGACTCTAGCTACAATTTAAAAAATTGAGATAAAACTCTAATGAGCAGGGTGTACAAAGCATGAAAAGTCACAAGTCCTTTAACTATTTGGAAACTTAGAAGAAAGAGAGACTGAAGGAAACAAAGTTTATAGAAGGTTGGAGCAACAAATATTAATGACTGATAATTTGCGAGAGAAGCATCCAAAGAAATCCAATCTCATAAACTAACATTCTTAGGCATGGAAGAAGACAATTATATAATAGAGAAAATACTGACAGAGATAAGAAACACATGAATTTCCTACTAACTGCTCATAAAATACAGTGAATACATTCAATATTTCTCAAATATATCTGGATTACAAGTGTTTATTCAATAATTCCCAACCCTTATTACATATTCACAAACTGTTTATACAATGCTCTATATAACAATTTTACAAAATAGTAGTCCTTACATTATTACAGAAACATGTACAGTTAAAATACCTCTCAAGTTCATGTATGCAAAGATAAACTCTAAAATAATCTGAATGTCCTAGAAAAACTATAGGAAAATCAATTGTTTCCCTTGAAAGTATAGCAGGCCCCTAAAATTCTAGCTTTAGCATTTCTACTATCAAACATGACCCTTTGCAATAATCCCTCAAAACTATTCCTCGCTCTTCTTCAAATCTCTTGGAAAATATTTATCCTTTTAAACTAGAAATTGGTTCCTTAACACGAATCCTCTGCCTCAGAATCTAGAGCGGTTGTAGTTATTTTCGCAGAGACTTGTTGACTATGCATTTCAAACCTATATTCCTCTCTTTTCTATGTTTAAACAAATGCCGATCTATACATATGTTGACACTTTCGCATGGTTTATAGAAGAAGTCCCACGTCGCCAATTCCTTCATACTTCACAGTTCTTTTTCGTTTTTCTCACATTTGTAGACCCATTCATGCTCTAACACTTTCACTTATTTCACTACAGGATCCTTTAAGCCCTATAATATCGTCATGATTCTATTGGGTAGCTTTTACCTCATCGGAACTTTACTTAAGAAACATTAAAAAAACAACAAATTTTGACATTCCCTTAGCCTTTTTTTGTTTAGCCCTTTCTTGTGTTTCTTCGCATATGACCGAGGGTTGTGACCATCGTCTTGGCCTTGAGGTGCTAAGGCTTTTCATTCATTGTTGGGGGCTATTTTCCTTTGTTAAATGCTTTAGAACCTGAGCTCTTTAAACTCTAAAGACCGTGTGCTAATCTAAATATTGGAGCCCCTCTATTAGAACTTTTATAAGTGGCTCATGTTACAAACGTTGATTTGCGACCTCCGACTGTAACGTCATCACTACCATGTATTACCCTATGAATGGTGACAGGTGTCACTCTTACATGGCCCCTTATGACCCCTCAAAATGCCGAAATTTCCTTCCATGTGTCTGTCGTACGACTACGTCATGTTGATGTTAGCCTCCATGTGGTATATCAGAACCAATCACTATTCACCCTATGTCCTTTGGGAGGAGAGAGAAAAGGCCCAGCTTAGCCTGGTTTTCAGAGAAATTCCTTTTTTAAATCTTTTTGGCCTTCCCCGACAATTTAACACTGAAGGACTTTACCGATGGTTTTAATCACATATGTCAAGTTCTAAAGGGTGTCATTCCTCTGACATACAAACACCAATTGTCGATATATCACAATCCTGGAACCCTACTAATAGGAGAAATGTCATGTTCCATTTCCATTGCTGAGTTCTGATTCTTCATAGGCTTCTAATCGCCAATTGGACCCCGCTGATATGCCACTTCACTAATCTATTGTTCTATTTTCCTTGTGTATCATACCTTTGATCAATGATATGTGACATCAATGATCACTGATCACATATTCTAGTTCAACCTCCACTGCCATGCTCTACATACCTCTTATATGCAGGATCTGTGATCAATACTTAGCATATTTCTATTGCTTTCAAGCCTTTCAGGAAGAAACTTCGATTTTCTCTAATGTTTTATTCAGAGGTGTGTTTGTGCAGATCTATAGCTCATTGGAAAGCTACTTCTGAGGACTTTATATGCAAAGAGTTTGATAGACCTTTGAATCCTTCCAATGTTTGAGAAATTACTTCAAACTTTTATTACAAATTTTAATACTGACACTAAAACTGCCAGCAAGTTCAAAAAGATTAAAAAATGCGAAAAGCTTATTGTGATAACAGGGTTGTTCATATTCTAGATCTTAGGGCCATACTTTTTATACATGTAGTAGCCTGTGAAGAAGAATACCAAGCAGTATATGTGCTTTTAAGATGTACATGGTTGAACTCTAAGCATTAAGGAGTCAATTGACATTCTTATTCAAGATTTGAAGATTACCTTGGAATGGTGTACCTTTGTCATCCTCTTGTAGCATTATATCTATTAAGAAGGTAGATTATAATCAATTTCTCATCAAGTAGAGATGTTGTATGATGTGCTTTTTAAGACATCTCATAAACCAACACAATAGTGCAACAATTGATGCCTTAGACCAAAATGCTTCTATGGGCCAAGGAGCCAAGCAGAACAACAAACCTTTCTTGAGAGAGGTGCATAATATGCTCCAATAGAGGCATTCGATGGATTTACAAAAGGAAAAAGAAGTGGGGAATTATCTTTTCACTCTTAGGCTAGACTTGAAGACTCTCAGATCAAAAGATTTTATTCCCACATTGGAAAAGTTGGAATCCTATCTTTGCAAGGTAGAACAATCAGATTAGAGTTTGAATTAGGCTTTGAAGTAAGTCATGCATGACTTAATATAAACTAGATTCTTGGAGCATATGGGTGAACGAGTCAAGCCTATAATTTCCTCTTATTTTAGTGATATTTTGAGGATAGTACCACCCTTACCTCCCTACAATGATGACATCATGGGGAAATTATCCCATTTGATGGTAGAGTGCTATCAGGGACTGCATGATACCAAGATCTCTATCGTTGGTCAAAGGATCATGATCCAAGAAATCATGGCCAAATTCAAGTCCTATGTAATTATGCTAGATTTAGGACATGATGATCTGACCCTTTGAATGTGCCAATTCTTCTTAACCAATATCGTAGAGCATCACAATAATAAGGTGAAGGCCAACATGCGAGACATCCTCTCTTTATTCCTAGTCGAAGGTGGTGTTGGTAGTAAGAAGTTGCGGTAAAACTTGTTGGCCATTTGGAGGAAGGAATAGGTTGTCTCACCAACCACCTATGAGCTAGCCAAAGGGATTGTCGAGAAAAACATGAGGTTTTTTAGAAGGCAGTTCACCAAGGAATAATTGATGGAGATGCGAGTTGGGGGAAAGAAGAGGATGCAAGGATCCAAACATGTAGCATGAATGAGTTGACAAGGAGGGGTCATTTCTTCATATGAAAGGAACCTTGGGGGCCTAACCAATAATTCTCAAGTTGTATAGAGGACATGACGAAGGAGATCGCATCTGACCCTCTAGTGAGGATTCTTGTTCTATTAATTTTCACAGGGATACCTTTAAGGAGCATGAGCAATGGTGTGAAGATGTTAATGATGAGCTATTAGTGACGATCTAGGAATTAGATCACATAGAGGAGCATAAGTTAGAGGATGTTCTGCATGATAAGACATCTGTGGAGGGGAATCTAGAGGCTCATGTTGAGCCCATAACGGAGTAGGATGAGCTACCAACTATTAATGAGGGGAATATCGATGTAGTGGAAGATAACAGAGTTGCAGTGTTTTCATACAATAGCCCTCTCCATGAGTACACAAATAGGGGTTTGGCACTATTTTTACCTCCTTTATCCATGTAAGAGGGAGAGGAAAAGTTATCCTTATTATTTAACAATAAATAGTGACAAAATTCAAGCATGGAGCAACATTGGAATAGTGAACTAGTTCAATATAAAGGTGTCCAGGTGTTTGATCTTTCACAATGGATAGATTGGAGAGAAGTGATGAGTTTGTACTCTATTGATGGGATGATTCTCAGGAGTATACTCTTAGCCAAGGGAATATCATAACATGAGCCCTTAGGTAGGGATAGTGATGGAGGGTTAAGTTTGTATCACGGCTCACATGTCCCAAGACTTATGTGGAATTAGGATCCAAGTCGATATATTGATTTCAAATTGATTCAAGGGTGGCTTAAGGATCTAGGTATTGAGGGATCCATTCATGTTTGGTTAGCATAGAGGCAGGATGTGGACCAATAGTTTGTATGGGATCTTAGTATTAGTATATAATTGCCTCTATAGTGGACATATGTTGATTGCTTGAGCAAAATAAATCTTGGGGTGGGAGGATTTGTAATATCCCCATTTTTGTGTTTCTGTTATGATGAAATCAAGATGGACTTTTGGATTTGGTGGTAGGTAGTTTACAAGAGTGATATTGCATCATATGATGACTCAAAGGGTTTTGGAGGAAATTTATGGGGTCCATTGGAACTATCCTACTACATTTCACCATTAGGAGCAGTTTGACATAGTTCATTAGTGGTTTTGTTGCATTATGATGAATCCCACAAAACAAATTTATTTTCAGTGCATTTTAATTGTATGAACTAAAGGTGTTGTTGGGAGTGACATATTTGGGGAAGCAACTTATTGTAATACCTCGTTGTAACTGAAAAGTGGATATGTACAAATAGGATGGTGGAAGGTGACCATGAAGGTGAATTTACCATTTTGATGGATTAAAAGTGACTTTAATTAGTCATTTAATTAATTAAAGATAGGAAAGATGACTTAGAAAATAAAAAGTCACTTAAAATAAAGAAAAAGGGAGAGGGTTATATAGAAACATAATAAAATTAAATACTTTTAGAAAGTCAAAGAGAGTTCCATCAAATATCTAAAAGGAGGGAGAGCTAACCATTTGGGATATCTTAGATTTGTTTATTTGTCTTTGTTGAGGGTTGGAGATTGATTTCTCTACTTCAATAGCCCTAGGATGAAATCCCTCGAGTGATTTAGTGAGAGTGGGTGAGAACCCATCTCTTCCCTTGGTGAATTCACTGAGAATTCACAAATGTGTACATTAGTTGCAATTCTATTTTGGAGGCCAAGTTCAGTATTGCAATCAACTATTTTCCCAGTTTGTATTCACACGTGTAATATGATAATATAGTAAAATTGGTTTTGTTACTTCAGTATTTCCATTTGTTTATGGGTTTATTGCAAGCTCGGTTTATTTGTTGGTCACACTTATTGTGTTAAATTCTGCACATTTGTATGGTGTGTGAGAAAGAGTCGTGCCACGTAAATATTTTTTAATAATTTGGCTGAAATTAATAACTAGAATATTACGACTTCATGTATGCACACCATGTGCCAACCCTTGCAATCAAAGGATCACAACCCTTCATCACCACATTGTTATTTGTATATATAATTGAGAGTGCATTTAAGGGAGAACAACAACATGATGGGATGGATCACATAGAACGATAGTTGCTCACATGATTAAATGAGAAGACAAGGATGTAAATCACAGGGTTGTAGAAAAGCAAGAGTTATATTAGGCTATATCTTGGGGTTTTGAATGTGACATGGGCCGATATCATACCTAAACTTTGTGCTTGGTTAGAGGAGAGGACTAAGACTATTTTACATTTTATTGGCTCTCGAGAGCCACAGTAACTAGTGGACAGGTTTTTGGCAGTATTGAAAACTATGTAGATCTACAGGGTTGAGTAGCCTAGCGGTGACCCAAGCTATGATTCAACTAATGGAGAAGAGTTACTTGAATGGACTTGTTGTATGACGAGGGGATTTTTTTGGTGTTGGACCAAGAACTAAGTGGATTGATGAAGCATTCTATATGGAGAACATTTTGGTGCCATCATGGGAGGAATGTGAGGGCTTTAACCTAACGAGAGGTCGGGTGACTTAGAATAGTGGATTGAGATTTTGATGATGTATCAGGGGGTTGGATGATGTCCTATGTGACCTGAAAGGGTAATATTATTACAATCGAGGTGTCAATGTGACCCGATTGGATGAGGTTGTTGATAGTTTGTATATTGTACATCATTTGTATAAAAAAAAGTTTGCATTTGTAAGTGTTGTGTATGGTTTTATTGATGCCTCTAACTTGTTAATAATAATGCTTGTGTAAACATATTATTTTCTTGGGTTTTGGATTAAGAAGAAAGATTTCCACTTACATATAAATTAATCAAAACATTATCCACGTGAGGTGTATTTTGGGTGGAGTAAAAGCAAGATATCTCTCCTTTGAGAAGAGAAACGATGTTGCATGCCTAGAGAGTGTCCAGTGGATCTTCTTGGACAATATATGCTCTACAGTCATGACAATTACACTTCTAGATTTATACTTTAAGTGCATCCTTCGTATTAACACGAATTATTATTAAAATACCTTTTACTAGCATTAAGGTCAACTAGAATATAATGATAAAATAAAATATGAAATTAGTGGGAGCATCAAAGATAGAAAACCTGATATTATGACATGGTAGAAGGTACCCATGCCCCATTTTTATTATACTTAATAGTGTAACTTTTAATTTTATTCAAAAATATAATGAAAATCAAAATAAAATACCAACTATACGAGGGAGGTGAAGGAGTTTTGTGATGTAACTCTAGTAAAGGTTAAGTCTCAAGATAAGGTGAAAAACATTTCAACTAAGTGGCCTATGGAATGCAAAGAAAAACATTTCCACTAAATGGTGGATAGAATGCAATTTACTTTTGTGTAGGGAAAGGTGTAGAATTAAAGTTGTTTGGAGTTACTACCAAGTGAGAGATTGTTATGATATGTGATAACGGTTTTTTCCAACAATATTATTAAATTTCTATTAGAAATAGTTAGTTTATTTCATTAAGGTATGAACTACAGTCAAATTTGTATGATTTAATTGGATCTTTTAAAAATAAGTGAAGTAGCATAAAATAATTCTTAAAGCTATATTTTTTTAAGAAAAAATAGAGAATCAATTTTAAATAATGAAAATTTTCTTCAGTAGCCACCATGCTCGAATATTTTGGTTCCTTTTTATTGAGTATATAAAAATTTTAAATTCAACAATCACAACATGTGAATATAATCCAACAATTAGAACAAAGAAAAAATATTATAAATTTTTATGTTATTAAATATGAGAAAAAAAACTAATCACACCTATTATATAAATAACATAATATTAGATTGTATATATTTTATAAATTTGTTAGAATAATTAAAAATATATATCAATAAGCTTTTCAAACATATAATAAAATAAATTTATATTAAGTTAATATTTATTATCATATACAAAATATATAATATAAAAATTCCACGTATCCAACAAAATGTCATCCTTTTATATTAATTTAATATTAATAAACAAATGTGTATGAAAAGAAAGACATATTCCAAAAAAATTACGCCCAACAACCATACTAATCCTAATTAGAACCAACAAATAAGTTGACCATAATCAATTAAATTAACCAAATAACTCCGAACAATTATGATTAGTAGAATGTATATAAACTGATGACATTTATGGACATAAATATAAGAAAATACTTTGAATTCAAAATGATGACTATACCAATTATCTTAGTAATATTTTGACAACCATGGTAATCCTAATTAGAACCAACTAATGAGTTGAACATAATCAATTACATTAACCAAATGACTTCAAACAATTATGATTAGTAGAATGTATATAAACAGCTGGCATTTATGGACATAAATATAAGAAAATACTTTGAATTTGACTATACCAAATAATATTTTGATAGTGTTTAATTTAAGAGAACATAATAATAAAAAAAAAAATTGTAAATATTGATTTGGAAATTAGAAATTTTACTAACATGTTTTTATTGTTCAATATTGATTTAGAAACTATTATGCATATTTATTTGGAATAAGGGATTATGTATGAAGCTGGGTTACACTCTTTTACAAGAGGACGGATTGTGGATGAAAAAAGCACTTCAATCAAGATTTAAGATAGCATATATAAACTTTATAATATGCTTGATTTATAGATAGATGAATTTATGTAAAATTTTAATTTTCTGATAATTTATAATTTTAAAATTTATGTAAATATTAGTAATAATAAGAGACTTTAAAATTGTATATATTTCATAGTTAAATTAAAAAGAAAAAAACCAAATTTTAAATTATAACAATGAAAATTTAAATTATATTAAAAACTAATTTTTAAGATACCAAATTATAAATATATAAAATATTACAATTTCAATTGCATCCATAAATCTCTTTCAACATATAATATGCGATTGCACTCACAAGTGCAAAAGTTTTACTCTGGACTTAAGTTTGCAATATATATTTATAAAATAATAAAAACATAACAAAATCATAAATTTCAAAACATTTTTTTTTGACTAATTTGGATTTAAGTAATTTAGATTTAAATGAGTAAGAAATTATTTTTAAAATAATAATATTATAAAAAATTTTAAAAAAATTAAAATAATGATCTGAAGAAATATAACATATGATTTTTTTTATATGATTAATGAGTTATTTGCTAAATCTTTATAATTAGAGTTTCATTTTGTAATATATAGTGAACATATTTCAAGTTGACTCAATGGTGAAATTTTCTTCATAAAAGTGAGTGAGAAATAGTTGAACTTAGTTAACTTTTTATTATTATTAGAATGTGATTTATTTTTATTGAAATTTGGAAAAAAATATATATAAAATGATTCAATATAAAAAAAAAAAATGTTTTTTTTTTATAGTGTGGTTCATGAATACCCTGGTCTAAACCCCGGGAGTCCCCTTGGCCTATTGGCAAGACCTAACCCCAAGAGCTTCGGGAAAAATAGACCCTGTGACCTCCCAAGCTAACCCTTAGGGCAATATAAAAATATGTTATATGTAAAATAAAAACAATAAACAAATCATTTTAAGAATTTTAAAATTTGAAAAATGATACTTAATTTTTCTAATAAAGTTATCTATATATTATTATAATTATTTTTTGGTAAAATAAAATAAATTTAGACTTATAATGGAGGGAAAATAGAGTTTGGAATATATTTGAATATTTGTAAAATTTATTTTTGTGAAATAAATAAATTTTATAATTCGGTTAGAGATAAATATTGAGATGCTCCCTTTTTCTTTTTTTGGTAAATAATTATGATAGCTTTATGGAGCCTCGATTTTTTTTATTAAACGTACATGGAGTTATTTGAAATTTTATCGATTTTTTTTATTAAACGTACATGGAGTTATTTGAAATTTTATCTCAAACAATCAAACACTGGATTGAGTTGCTAACACTGGATTGAGTTGCTAAGGGCCTAAAAAACAAAGTTTTAGCTCCTTTTATGTATTTTTTTTGTAACACCATTTTGTACACTAGCCAACTCCAAGCACAATTTGATGTTAGAATCTCAAAGGAATCATCTATCCAATGACATATGAGTTTGATATTTTAGAATTCATATGATATTTTTTATCTAATTTCTTTTAAACATAATGCTTTACATTTTTTGAACAATTTTAAAAGAGTTGAATAAAAAAACAATAACATAAAATATACAAAACCAAAAGAATTCAAAAAATACAAATATAAACCAAAATGGTTTTTCAATTTATTTGAAAGGTTGAAAAATATCTTACATGAACCAATTTATTTAAAAGGTTGAAAAATATCTTACATGAACACCTGTCTACTAATCTCGTGGTCCGGTGGAATGACAGACAGCAGACTCTGTTTCGGGTGTTTCGGGTGACTGTCAGGGATCCTACAGGGTATGGAGATGGAACGCTGAGTGAGGGTATGGTTGTCCTCAAGAAAACCTTGTCTGAGATTAGTGTTTGGTAGCTGGTGAAGAGGATTGGATCTTGCTTCTATTTAAAGGAGAAAAAAAAAATGTCTGGGAGATAGGTGTGTGAGTGATCGGTCTAAAAGTCCTCTTAGGGGTCATAGTTTTCTTTAAAACAAGAAAAAGGAAAGAAAACCCACAGATTCGTGATAAAATCCAGAGTCATCAAAAGACTGTTGCTATAGCCAACAAAATGCATTCCATTAACAGTAGAAGGACCCACAGAGTTCTTTCTTTATTCTTTTTACATGCTGGTCATAAAGAAATACGAAAAAGTATGACGTTCAATTTGAAAAAAACCCTAAGCATCCACGGGATGAAAATAAACATCAGCATTTATAGAAAACTCTGTGTAAGGTAGTCGCGAGAGTATGCGAACTTCGTGGCCAGAGTTTAGCCGCTCTCTCAGGCAAGCAACAAAACCCACAAGACTGCACAATAAAACCCATAAGACTGTACGGTGATCACCTAAATATACATACGAAACGAGTAAATCCAAGAGAATGTATAAAAGAGTAAACTCAGCTCTGGATGCAAAATTTAGGAGCTAATCCTATAAGTTTACGAGCAAGAATCTCGTAACGTGAAGAACTGAACACATAACCACTGTTTAACTAAAACCCAAACCCTGTGAAGCATAAACTCTTGTCATTATGCGGTGAACATTGTGCCATACATTCAAACATTAGAAATTGCTGTGCACAATGAAATACATTATGAGAAACATTATGAAATGAAAACCCTGCTGACCAAACGCAGGGATGCTTAGAATCATAATACATATAAACAGTTCTAAAATGCTCTGCTACAGTCTTGGAAATATCATAATTTAACAGCTCAGAAACCATGACGAGGGTGCATACATTAAGATTATCTAGGATTATGGTGAGACGCTGCAAGGAAAGCGCTCATCCCTTGTCCATAGAACTCAGGCCGTAAAGACCAACCAACAATTCAAAAACTGGCATATAGATAAACATAAATTCGCGTGAACTGGAGCATTCAAATAAACATAATGTGCTTGGCCAGTCTCTAATACATAACATGCATCGCTAGTTTGCGAACTGTAGGTAGCCATCAAAATGCACCAAGGAAAAAATTAACTTGAAACAACATTATTTAACAGTGAATCACAGAGCAGAATTGCAAGAGAGCTCGAGGCTCATAAAAATATAGTCGACTGTTCAAACCCTTGCGAGGGCTAAATTCCCCAAACTATACTGGAGCTGGGCAGGTCTGCCAGGCCCAACATCGGCCAACCCTCTGTGCAATTTGGCAAATATAGCAATCGTAAGGGCTGGGCCAGAGGGCCTCACAATTAAGAAAAAAATAATAATAACAGAAAACCGTTCTCTCCACGCTATGAAGCATGTACTACATGCAGTAGGGCAATTAGATAATAGAGGAAATTGCGGGAAACCATGGATACATACCGGTCCGCCGAGCTCTGAGCGGAGGAGACCCTGAAAGCTGGGCAGCCACTCCTGCGCCCTTGCATGACTTGCTGGAGGAAACAGCAACCCTCGTCCATAGCAAACAGAGACAAGTCGAGGCACGTTAGGAACTCGGCCGAACAGAAGTCAAAGAAAATCAAACACTTTAGCAGACATCACAGTGAAACATTTACCTCAGGGCAACCATCGGTTAGAAATGATCTGGTCCGAGCCGATCTGGAGCCTGGCTACGCCTCAAGACCATAGCCATTCGTCATCCCAACAAAGTTCTGCGAGTGTTCCGCACCAGGTAGGAGAGGGAAGCTGTAGCAAAGCCGAGAGCAATGCCTTTGGCAGAGCACAATGGCGCGACTAACTGAATGGCGTATCGAGCATGCCTCGCCTCGGATGGGCTTCCATGACTCAACACTATCGATCTGGGGAGGAGCCCGAGGACGCAGCAGTAGAGGGTGCAATGACCACACCCTCATCACGTGAACGAGCCGGCGGGAGTTAATGCCATAGCCAGATGTAAAGAGCAGCAATAACAGCATTAAAATCTGACAGATAACTCTGTCGTCTATGGAATATTTCCCAATGCACCTGTAAATGACTAAAAGTTTTACCCGAAGCAAATATTAATATGGAACCTGCGCGAAATAGTATTAACGTGCATGCATGGTGGGTAGAATATGTTTGTGTTTAAAAAAAAAAAATTAGTTACACGTAGGATAATTTGTGGGGGTCATTACAGCCAGGATTATGAACTATTTATAATTAAAAATGAAAGTAATGAGCAAAAGAAAACACCATTTATACTTGTATACAATATATATCTCGCAAAGGCTAAATTGGGAGAAAATATACGTATAATGCCAGGATTATGCTTCGCTCGTTTTTCTTAATTATGGAAATGCATATACATAAAAAGAAGCACTCCTTGTGGAGAGGTTTTCGATATTGCGGTACATAGGGTTTCTATACCGTACTTTTTACTTTGTTATGTTTTCAAAATGTCATTATTAGCGACTCTACTCAATTATGAAATACAATAATGTTAAAGAATAGAAAAAATTATTTTCCAAGTAGTTTGGTATATAACATTCCAGAGTTATATAGGGTTAGGGTTTTTGTATTTTTAATTTTTAATTAATAATAATTTTTTATATTGTGTGGAATGTTTTTAAAATTATATATAAGTGGCTAATACATTTATGTGAGTAATGGGGTTTCACTCACAGTTTGGTGGTCAATAAGGTAGGGAAATATGTGGGAGGTATAGCATGAAGCTTATATTAAGGTGGTTTTTACACATTTGGAAAGCTTTCAATGTGTAAAACAACATCTAGGAGTGTAAGCAAATTCATATGTAAACCAAGAAAGTTTTGTTTGAAATCCCTGAAAAGATTGAAAATCTCAAATTTTTAAAGTAAGATATGCTATTAGAATGGACTTTACAAACTAATTTTTTTATTTCTTTCACCAAAAAAATATTAATATAAATTAAACTATATAAATAATAATTTTTAAATTAAATGAAGTGTTATGTACAAAAAGGTTCCAAGTTCAAATCCCCCAATTTACTGGTGTCCGCAAAAAAGGCACATATAAGTTCAAATCCCCAATTTACTGATGTTTACAAAAAAAAGCACATACAAATTCAAATTCCCCAATTTACTGTGTCCACAAAAAAGACACACATGAAAAACTAATAATTATAGGGATAACGACCCAAATTAACTCTATATCAAATAAAAACTGCACTGTCGAGTGATCAATTCTTCTAATTCACCCCCAAAAAATATGCATTAAGAGATAAAAAATTTAAATATATCAACCAACGAACAACATTTTATATTAATGAAATATTACACACGAATATTTTAAAGTAACTACAAAACCATTATATTTATTCAAGTCTCTCTCACGCATAATTGTTTGAAGCCTCTTCAAACATGGTTATAGATTAGGAAAACAAAACAAAAACCTTTTCAAAATAGTTTATGAATTAAAAAATCAAATATATAGTTTTAATGTTCATCTCTATAAGAATAATTGATTTTGTGCATTTATTTGACCAATACATAATCATAATAACAACATTTTGCATATAAAGCGAATTGATCGAGAAATGCACGTTTGTGAGAGGGTCACCATTTTTCAATAATATAAAATTGAATTATTTTACAAAAATATTTTGATTATTATTATTATTTTTAATATTAATAAATTATTTTTTTTAATAAATTCATGTAAACGGGATTGCAAAAAAGTTGCAAATCGATTGGCTAATTTGGGGTGTGAGAATTTCTCTATCTATATGTCCTCGTGTCTAGAAGCTTTTCTCGAATTGGAGTGGATGAAGTATGGCTAAGAATTGGTCAACAAAAGGCTACCAAATTTTGATGAAAAAATAGAATCATCTCAATTTTCTCTCAATTATGGTGTCTCGTGATGTGAGCAGAATTGGTCAACAAAAGACTACCAAATTTTGATGAAAAAAATAGAATCATCTCAATTTTCTCTCAATTATGGTGTCTCGTGATGTGAGCACTTAAAGGTAGCCAAGGAATGGTGGCCAAGGAATGTGATCTCCGCTATCTACCCTTACATTAAAATTATAATTAGTTGATCTAAATATTTCTTTATTCACTAGAAAAATATATATTTTACTAATATAACATTTTTACACATAATTATGGGTATATTAACGTATTTGAAATTATTATTGAATTATTTGACTCATTATTTGTACATAAGAAAGTATATAGAGAGAGAGTTGACAACTTATATATGTTTGTTTTGTTGTAAATTTATGTTCACTTTCCTATATCCAGTAATGTATCTTTTCCGTAGTTGATCTCCACATCCTCTTAAATCATTGATCCCTAGTCCCAACAACAAAACCATTTGTTGGTCGGTAAAAGGAAAACCTAAGTTTAAAGTGAAACAACCAAATAAACCCCTGAGACACTAGCCCTTTCATCATAACTCGCAAGTAGGTGAATGCTCACCTAAGACATGTTATGAGGGACTATAGGAACAAGGACAATTTTGTAGTGGCAAAGGAGACATAGAGCCCATGTTATTGCTATCACTCTCAAAACACAAATTTTTAAGTATGCCCCTAGTTTGCATGGTAAATCAATCATTCCTAGAGCACAACAAAGAATACATGATAAACGAGATAATTTATATCATAATGTGCACAATAGACAGTTGCATTACTTCATAAATATTTCATTGCATCAGAGATGGTGTTGCTCACCAGCCTAATCCATCAAATTACATTGTGAATCCTTCACATAACACTTTCTCTAATCATAACCATAACACAACACATAACCTAACATTACATTATAGTCTTAGTTATTTATAAGTTTACATTAGGACACAAGGTCAACAAACAACCAACTTTTACCATGAGAAATTCCTAATACTATGGGAGAAACCCAAAACTAGCCTAAAATATTTCCTTCCTTTTCATGTTCCACATGTTAATCCTTAACCGACCCTTTTCTGCGGTACTCTTCTGTGAAGATCCCAAAAATCCTGCTTAAAATTGCTACTCCAATAGGTAGCATTGACAATTGTGTATATCTATGGGGTTGAGAGGTTGGGTGGCGACCTTATTTTTGATTTGCCTAGTGGGGAAGAGTCCCTAAGATGGATCTAAAGTTTGACAAGGGGACCATTTTTGGTTTGGACTAAGACCTATGTGGATCGATCAACCATTTTATGGAGAACGATTTGGTGCAACCATGGGAAGAAGCTAAGGGCTTCGACTCGATGGGTGGATGAGTGACCTAAATGGGTGGACTAAGAATTTGGTGATGTGATGAGGGGTTGGTTGATGATCTATGTAACCTAAAAGGATAGTATTTTTATAGTCAAGGTGTGGGTGGGAACGGACTGGGTGAGGATATTGGTACTTTGTATATTGTACTCCATTTGTATAAAGAATTGGTGTGGTGTTAGGTTGTGGGGCACGCCTTGATAACAAGTATCACGTTTGTACATGTTGTGTATGGTTTTAATGATCTGTGTAAAGTGTTAATAATAATTCTTAATGAAGACAGTAATGTGATGTGTAATAATATTGTTGGCTTGGTTTTGGATTAATAAAAAAGATTGTTGCTTCAATATAACGTAATTAAAACATTAGTTAAGTGAGGTGTAGTTTTTGGTGGAGTAAAACCAAGAGATATCACCTTTAGGAAGAAAAATATCGATGTTGCATGCCTCGAGAGTGCTCGAGGCATATACCTAGAGAAGGTATGGTTTAGGGTCATGATAAGTAGACATCTAGATTGATAATTTATGTGCATCCTTAGGATTTCTTGAGATGGATTATTGTTAGAATACCGAAATCTACCATCAAGAGTCATGGAAATATAATGTTAAAATAAATTATCCAATGAGTGGGAGCATCAAAGATGCTAAGCATAATATTATGACATGGTAAATGGGAACTATTTCCATTTTTTGCAACCCTGATAGTGCAATGTCTTCGTTAAAGAATCTCAAATTTTGTTTGGATACAAGGAAAAGGAGAGTAAAATACCAACTATATTAAGAAGGTGGAGGAGTCTTGTGATGTAATTCTACTCAAGGTTAATATTTAAGATAGGCTAGAAAACACTTCAAGTAAGTGGTGTATGGAATAAAATTCACCTAGTACAGGGGAAAGGTGGATGTTTAACACTTTTGGTGTTATTACCAAGAGTGAGATTTTTATCATATGTGACAATAATTTTTTCCAACAATGTTACTAAATTTCTATTAAAAGTAGTTAGTTTTTTTGTTGATATGTAGAATGCAATAAAATTTACTTAATTTACATGACCATTTTGTTTGACATTGGATAAACCAATGCTCCCCATGTGTTTCGCGACATGGACTAACCACCTCTTTTTGATTGTTATCTTAGGCAATGCTTTTGATTGTGATAAAGCTTTTACATATATAATTATGAGTATCTTAACATCTTTGTCCGACTCATTATTGGTCCTCGAGAAAGTTTTTATAGAAGAGAGTGAGTGAGTGGAGACGCTATGTTAAGTATGAGACTCCTTAATAACCAGCAACTTTGGGTTGCATTTGAACCCACTGTTTTTCAACCTTAGTTCCCATGACCGCCTTACTCTTCACAGCGTCGATTACCTGAAACACAACGATGACATCAAGGGAATGGTTATTAGGAGAAATGTGTGAAAAGCCCAAAGCTGAAGAAATAAACAGCCTCGGCCTGTGCTTCAATTTATTATTACTTTGTGAAAAAATCATTTCAGATCATTTACCTGATGCTTCTTTCCATCCTAATAATACCCCATATGAAACGAACACATTTATTTCCATCCTAATAATACCCCAAATGAAACGAACACATTTATTTCCATCCTAATAATACCCATATTTACCATCTAAGGTTTAAAATGGAAAATTCAAGTATCAACATCAAATAACCACCTAACTTTATTATCGTCATTTAAATATCCATTTAATTTAATATTTTGAAATTTCTCTTTTAATTAATATTTAGATGTATAAAATGTGCGTTTATTTAAAAATAGAGTTTTTAGAATTTTAATATAACTAAATTAAAACGTTATGGTAATTTAAATTTCCATTTTAATTAATATTCTGAAATTTCTTTTTTAATTAATACTTTAGATGTATAGATTTAAAAAAAAAAATTAATATAGTTTTTAGAATTTTAATTTAATTAAAGAATCTATAAAATTAATAGTCAGTGTATTTTAAAACATATGAATCTCAAAATACTTATTGCTTTTAGAAGTTATCTACAACTCAATATAAGGAAATGTGTTTTCGTTAGATCTTACTATGCCGACATTTTTTAAATGTTGACTTTATTACATAATTAACATATGTGTAAACTTATATAAGTTTAGGGAGCTGAACGGAGCTGCGAATGTCGCGCATCGCTCAGATCGAAAAACCCTAATCACTGCATTCTACTGGTTTTCATAGCTTGCGCCATAGCGCACCTACTGACCTCTTTCCCATGGATGCGCCCTCCGGGAGGGGCGGGATCCGCCCCCCTCTTTTCAACGCCTCCGCGTCTGACATTTTAAAGCCTGTAGCATCTCTGACCCCTCCTGGCGGTTCACCAGAAACAGATCGGGGTTCCAAACCTGCCAACAATGAAGCTGACCCCTCAGCAGCACGTGAAAATGATGACCAAGACAAAGGCGTGAACCAGAAGTCTCCAACGTCACAGCCAAAGGTGACCTCAACAACATGCATCCTGAAAGCAGTAGAATGAATCAAAGTCGACCTCCCCAGTCATCGAATCAACAACGAAATCCAATTTATGCAGGACCACGCGCTCATAGGCAAATTCCTTGGATTTTGGCCAACTAAAAAGGCTCTGCAGGGCTGGATAGCTTCAAAATGGAAGCCCAAAGGACAAGTCACTCTGCAGCTGGGCCCCAAAGGCTTCTTCACGGCCATTTTCCACTGTGTGGAGGACAAATCTCGCATATTTGAAGGCGGCCCGTACTTCTTTAACTCCTCAGGTCTATACCTTCGGGACTGGAAAGCTAGGTTTAACCCAGATAAGGAAGATTTCTGTTGGGCTCCAGTATGGATACGTATGTACTCCCTTCCTGTGGAATACTGGAAAGAGGAAACACTAGCGGACATCGGCAACAAATTGGGGGTCTTCATCAAAGTTGCTGAGGAAACCAAATCATGTCGATACACCTCATATGCCAGGATCTCTGTCCAGATGCACTTGACCAAAGCTCTTGCAAACTCAGTAAGTCTCTTTCATGATGATTTTGAATGGATCCAACCATTAGACTACAAGCATATCCCTTTTCGTTGTCGGAAATGCCACGAACATGGCCATCTCTTCTGGGATTGTCCTCTGAATTCCCAGCCCAAAACCTCTGCTAATGAATCTAGCAAAGACTCTGAAGGATTCATTAAAGTCCCTAATCGCCAGAGGCATGCGAAGAAAAATCCTGCAGCCCCAGAAAGCCCCAAAAAGCCTGAGTCCCAGAACAGATTCATTTTACTCTCCTCTCAAGATCCCTCAGAGAATCATAGCTCCGATCCTCAGGCGATCCCCTCCCCACCCTCCTCCTCTCAGATTATCAAAGCTTCTTTGCCATCCTCCGCCTTCGATCCCTCCAGCTCATTATTATCCTCTGATTCGGAGAAACCTGTTCCAGATTCTGGCCTAAATCCCTCTACCTTGGAGAAAACCGTTGCAGAGTCAGGCCAGCAGTCTTCTTCAATGGATCTAGACGCTGCTCTGGCTCTTAGTCTGCATGACATCGCATACATGGAAGATCAGAATACTCCCACAATAATGGATGAGGATCCAGAGAATGTTAGCCTGGATGGTCTGGATATCCTCAAATTGGAAATGGCATGCAAGCAGAAAGAATACAATTCAATACCCCCATGGCAAATCGACAGGCTGGAAGGAGTTCTCACCAAATCTCAGCACAATAAATGTCTAGGTATACAAGCAGGAAGCCCCTGGGATGGAAAAAAAATTCTCAAAGAAACGAAGAAAAGAGGGCGCAAAACAGATTTGCAAAGGACCATTATCGTAGGAGAAATACTTATGGAATTAGGGTGATTCCCTAAGTTGACAAAGTTCTACAAACCCAAACCCCACTGTTTCTCATGAAGCTCATCTCTTGGAATGTGAGAGGGCTCAATAGCCCATCAAAACACAGAATGTTAAAAAACTTGATCTAGCAAGAAAAACCATCACTAGTTTTTCTTCAAGAAACAAAAAGTAATAATATTGCAATAGAAAGAATCCTCAACAAGGTCTGGTCAGGCAGCTGCTCAGTTTCAGTAGATGACTCTGGGGCTTCCGGAGGACTGGCAATTTTGTGGGACCCGTAGGTTCTCACTCTTCAAGACTTTCATGCTACCCATTTCCTCATCCAAGCGTCCTTCCATCTCATAGGAACAAACATTCACGGGCATCTCTCTAATGTGTATTTTCCGCAAAATATACAACAAAAACTGGAACTATTGGATACTCTTACCATTCTAAACTCCAATAGTCAATTCCCCCTCTGGATTGGTGGTGGTGATTTCAACATCATAACGTCGCTGGAGGAGAAAAATGGCGGAAGATCAAGGTTAGAAGGCGACAACAGCGGCTTCAAAGAATTTATTCAAAGTAACCAATTAATGGATATTCAGACTTCCAATGGTGTATACACCTGGACCAATAAGCGGAGGAGTACTCAACATATTGCTTCCAGGCTAGATCGGTTCCTCATCTCGGACAATGCCATACACCTGGGAGGGGACTTTCATGCTTCCATATTGCCCCAAGGAGGATCCGATCACTGGCCCATTATGTTACAATGGTCACGGCCAGGTACAAGATGCAACATACCTTTTCGATTTGAAGCCTTCTGGTTCTCAAATCCTAACTTCAAAACAGTGGTCAGTGAGGCCTGGCAATCCTTTATCCCACCTGAAGGAGCCAAAATGTTTCAATTCCAATAGAAACTAAAAAACTGAAACAAGTTCTCAAAGCTTGGAACCGCACTCAGTTTGGCAACATTTTCGAAAATCGGAAAAAGTTGGAACAGCAAATGAGCTCACTTCAACAGACTATCATTTTGGAGGGCAGGACTGAAGAGCAGGCGCATCAGGAGCAGAACCTTTGGACTAAAATTGAGGCTTGTAGGCAACAAGAAGAAATCCTATGGCGACAAAAGTCCAGAATCCGGTGGCTCAAGGAAGGGGAGAAGAATACAAAATTCTTCCATAGATCGGCCATCCAAAGAAGAAAGCACAACAATATTGCATTCATCAACAACAAACAATGGGACAGATTAGAAGTGCACGAAGACATGGAAAAGGAGTTTAAAGACTACTTTCAGGAAATTCTCAGGGAGCCTCCAGGAAGCAGAGATCAAGCCATTAGAACCATCACGCAACACATCCCTAAAATCATAACGGAGGATCATAACAATAAACTGCTCCAATCTTTTTCACTGCAGGAAGTAGAAGCAGCGATGGCCCAACTCAAGGATGGTAAGGCTCCTAGTCCTGATGATTTCACAGCCAATTTCTTTCATGAGTTTTGGGAGCTCATCAAGACAGAGGTATGGGAATTAGTGGAGGAATCAAGATCTATACACTGGATTCTCCCCTCCCTAAATGCCACCTTCTTAGCGCTAGTACCTAAAGGGGATGAACCAAATACGCTCGAAAAATACAGGCTGATTGCATTATGCAATGTCATCAACAAGCTCATCTCTAAAGTACTGGCGAACAGGCTCAAACCTCTCCTCCCTCTTCTCATCTCGCCGGAGCAGACTGGATACGTAGAAGGGTGTCAGATAATGGACGGCATCATTCTTTCAAATGAAGCAATCCATTCCCTGAAGATCTTGAAAAAGCCAGGTATGATTCTAAAGCTTGATTTATCTAAAGCTTTTGACAAACTCCGCTGGAACTATATTCATCAGATGTTACTGGCATTTGGTTTCAATTCCACATGGACTCGATGGATCATGAACCTCATCTCCTCTCCCTGTTTCTCGGTCCTGCTCAATGGCACCCCCTCATCGCCCTTCCGCCCCTCACGTGGTATTCGTCAAGGGGATCCCTTATCCCCCTTCCTTTTTGTCCTCATGGCAGAGGGGCTCAGTCGTTTGCTTCACTCTGTCGTTTCCTCTCATGTTCTAAAAGGCATTTCTCTCCATGGTCTTCATCCCTTATCCCACCAGCAGTTTGTAGACGACACTATGCTTTTTGGCCACCCCTCCTCTCAAGAGGCTAAAGCCTTCAAAAATTTGCTCTCTCTCTTCTCTGAAGCCTTAGGTACCTCTATCAATGCCTCCAAATCCCAACTCTTCTTTTTTAACACCCTAACCACCACTCAAAGGAACATCGCTCGTATTCTGGGATTCTCTATAGCAGTGTTGCCCTCGAAATACCTGGGAGCTCCTCTGTTGGACTCAGCCATAAAACATGCCTCATGGAGGACTCTTCTCGACAAATTGGACTCAAGGCTCTCATCCTGGACTTACCGCTCTCTCAATATAGCCAGCAGACTCATTCTGATCAAATCTGTTCTCTAGGCGATGCCTCTGTATCTTTTCTCTATCCTGGCAGTGCCAAAATGGGTCCTTAAGGCAATTCGCAATCTACAGAGAAACTTTCTATGGGGATCTTCTGGTCTCAATCGGAAATGGGCTCTTGTCAATTGGAAGGAAGTCTGCCAGCCAAAATCAGAGGGAGGGCTGGGATTAAGGGATCCTCTCCATAGCAACAATATAATGGGTGCCCGCATTTGGTGGAATTGGATCTCCAAACCACAAATACCCTGGGTGCGGCTATGGCAAGCAAAATATGCACCAGGAAGCCAAGGGAACGACCTCATAAGAATTAGAACTTCAACCCCAGGCTCTTTGATTTGGAATGCTGCCAAGCTCCACAGCGCCTTCATTCAAGAGCATAGCTTCTGGGAAATTCACTCAGGCACCATGGCTAGGTTCTGGGAGGACTCTTGGCAACAGCTCCCAAAACTAGCCTCTCTCTTCCACAAGCCAATCTGGCAAGTTTCGATGCAACAAGCAAATCTTACCCAGATCCATCAATTCTGGTAGCAGCAAGCAACCCAAGACTTTCATCTTTGGAAACTAGCCAGTACCTGGCAAGCCAATTGGCAAGGGGAAACCTTCACCGAGATCGATCGGGAGTTAAACCATAGAAGAATCAAATGCTCAGATCAGCAGGACAAAGTGAGATGGGGTCATACAACAAGGGGGATGTTCACCACCAAGGAAGCTTACTAGCTTTGCTACTCAGCCATTCAGACATACAAGGATCAGCTCTGGGAACAGGTTTGGAAACCAGGAATATGGACTAAGATATCCACCTTTCTTTGGCTCTTAAGCAAGAGGCGCATTCTCACTTGGGACAATTTGCAAAAAATAGGATTCATTGGCCCATCGAGATGTCCCAACTACAATCTCAACTCTGAAACCATTACGCATCTCATGGAGACCTGTCCTCTGGCTACTCAGTTATGGGAGAAAACTGACCAATGCAATTGAAGATCGGGATAAAGGATGGGGGATATAACATATACAATCAGAAAATGGCCAAAGCACCCCTTTCAAAGCCCTCTTTTAAACTCTCTGTGGACTCTATTACCAGGCTTGCTCTATTGGATTCTTTGGAAGGAAAGGAATAGCTGAATTTTTAACAATATCAGCAGGCCTATTGATACTCTATGGCTTCTTCTGAAGCAAAATCTCCAAGAAACTCTAGCCATCAGACATTGGCATGACACGAATTTGCCAGAATCACCTCAGGAACGCAACATCATGATCGCCTGGAATTTGGATTTGTCTTTTCTGGACCATGTCAAAGCTCGTCCTCCAATTAGCTCTGCCTCTCCTCTCACCTGGTCTCCTCCAGCATCCAACTCCTTCAAATTGAATTTCGATGGAGCAGCCAAGGGCAATCCTGGGACGACGGGCTTTGGAGGGGTCTTCAGGAACGATGTGGGCGCAGCATTGCATGTCTACTATGGAACCATTGGCAAAGATACCAACAATGCTGCTGAATTGGAAGGATTGTGGAAAGGGATTTGCATAGCAGATCAAAAAAACTTCTTCCCATTAGAGGTCGAGGGAGACTCCCTTATCCTAATAACAGCAGCTCTCAGGATTCAAGCAAGCACCTCGGCAGCCAAGATAGCCTCTAGCTGGAGGCTACTCAGCAGATTGGAACTATTGGAGGATTGGCTTCGGAACCCCAAAAGCATCACCTTCAAGCATGTAAGACGCAGTGCCAACAAAGTAGCAGATAGACTGGCCAATCAAGGGGTTAACCAGCAGATCCCCTACTTCTCAGGTCCTCTCGGCGACTCAGATGATGAACAACTTAAAAAGGAATGCACATCTCTGGTGCAACAAGACTACTCGCTCCCGGATGCGGGTGATTGTTAGTTTCATGGGTACGTTGGTGGCGCGCGAGATGGGCAAGTGGCAGCCCACCTGCGTGAAGGGCATGACTCCTGGCATGGACGACAGGCCTCGCACATACGCATTTAAGGCAGCATTTACTCTGCCCACCCTGTTTTTGGTCATAGGAACGATGGCGCTCCGTCTCATTTTCATTGCTGCTGTTCTTTGGTTTGCTCTCGGCTCAGTCCAGGTCGCGGTCTTGGGCTTCTCTCCAAGCGAAAGTCTGCCTGCCTACTCCCTTTCGGCACTGGTGAATGACGAGAATCCTTCCCATTTGGTCTTGCTCTGTAGAGCTTTCTACGCCTTAACCTGCTATGGTCTCCCTTCAGCTCCTCTTTCTAAAGCCTTCTGCTTTTCACTGGCTCAGTTCCCTGCTCTCTCAGTGACTTCGTCCCTCAGTCGTTCTTCCGCCTTTCCTCCTCCGTTTAATTGCTACCATCTCATAATCATGCCGAAAGAATGGCTGAGAATGATAAGCAGGCGCGGCGGTTCACGTGGTCGAGCCACCGCCCAGCATATCTCTACCTCTCTGGACCCCTCTGAAGAAGTGTCGGCCTACCCAGCAACCAGAAGTGGCAGAGGACGAGGTCGAGGGCAGGATAGAGGAGAAGCCTGTCAGCATCATGTGCATCCCACTGCCCGCTATCGCATTCCCTGTTCGCTAGCAAATTCCTCTTTCATCGTTTCGGTAACCATCGAAAGATGTGAGCACAACTCGGGTCTGGGTGCTGTTCATCAGAGGGCTACGGAGGAACAGAAGGTGGCAAGTCAAACTGCCACCCCGCGCCAAGGTACCGGAAGCATGCCCACCACGCACTCTGAGGCCAATGTCGGCCCAAGCACGAGAGGAGAGCCTTCCAGCTCTGCAATCCGCTCCTCTGACTCCATGGACTCCGATCATTTTGGGTGCAGGGTTATAGAGGAACAGCCAACCACTTCAGATGAAGATTGACACTGTCAACGCCTCTGGTTCTATGGTTTTGCCTCCGAAGTTAAAGCTCTCCTGTCATGCCTATCTCAGGCTTTTGTTTATGATTCAGGTCAGGGTCTTTTTATGCTTATATCTATGTAAAAATCGATCCTTGCTGTTATCCCTGAAACAGCAGTGTTACACTCAGTCCGATATCGCTGTTTGGGTCAGTTTTTGTGTCTGTCTGGTATGTTCAATGTTCCTGGATATTATTCTCACTGATGTAAGTCATTTTGACGGTTCTATAGTCAAGATGTCAAGTTTTTGCTATATGCCAACCTGATGGCATGAAATCTCGAGGCCAGCCTCGCTGTAACTTTTTTGTATGAATATAGGAGTAGACTAATTGAGAAAAAAAAACATATGTGTAAACTTAATGTAATGTAATATATGTCAACATTTTATATTTTACATTACAAAATGTAACACAATATAAAATGTAAAATGTAAAATGGATGTATAGTAAAATGTAAGTGAGAGAGCTACCAATTTCATCAAAATAAATTTGTTTGTCTATAATGTAAACTTAACATACTATTGTTTCTTTAACGTATTATTTATTTATATATTATTATTGGTCTAATAATAAAAAATATTGATGATTATTATTTCAATATATTATAATAACAATCATCATTATTACAAATATTATTATTCTAGGTCTTACATATATTATTGATAACACAAAGTGACAATTCTCGATAATATGGATGGACGAGAGAGAGAAAGAGAGGGAGAGATGGAAGGAGATAATGACAGAGTTGAGAGAGAGAGAGAGAGAGAGAGAGAGAGAGAGAAGGGTGGGGGTCCAGACGTGGGGTGAGGAGGGTAGAGAGAGAGAGAGATGAGGGTAGGAGAGAGAGGGAGGTAGGATAAAGAGGGACAGAGAGGAGAGAGAGGGAGGTAGGATAAAGAGGGAGAGAGAGGAAGGAAGAGAGAGAGCAGGGCATAGAGAGAGAAGAAAAAAGGGAGGGCGAGAGAGAGATTGAGGTCTGTTAGCACTTGAAATTTCACCCTAGGCTGAGAAAGGCAAACCTCAAGGCAACATCAAACCATTCAGCCTCGTAGCTAGCCCTACGGGGCAGGAGAAGGCTCTCTCCGGTCAATCTCGGTAGATCTTCAAATGGATGAGATGACCAACAAGGTGACACTGATATTAGGCTAGTAAACTGATCAAAGGAGTTGATTTGGGGTTTTTGGTGGCAAATTGAGGAGAGGGCAATTTTGGGTGCGGGGATTGGACACAGTCTCTGCAGGGGGTTCCTTGGGGCGAGGTAGGAGCCTGTATTGATGCCTTTAGTTGAGGTGGATGATCAGGAATGAAAGTGGAGGAGCTAAAGAGAGCAAACAATGACTTTGAATTCTCTTTAGACAGCAGAAAACATAGAAATTAAACAAACTTAAAAGCAGAGCATGGCAGGCATGAATTCATACTTTAACACTTCATTTGTTTAATATGCAAAAGTAAAGAAAGGAGATGAATCACATAAACACACTTACAAGTACATTAAGAAACACACCATCAACACATGAGTCCACAAGAATCCCAAAGATGACTGCAAAACCCTGGTCTTCCTTAGCCAAAAATTGCAGAGATACAAGTGAAATAATACAATGATAGTTTCTCCCTCAAGAGTCCAACCATGAAAATGAGCAAGAAAGTACATAATATAGATGATCTAACCTCTTTCCCTGCCTCCATGGGTCGAGCTCACTATCCTAGGAGCTGTTTCAACCACTTCTAAACTAAGCACTACAAATTAGGCAGTCAAAACAACTTGCCTCTATAAACTTGGAAACCAATTCATACATTTAATTTTTACCCTTTTCATAAATGAATCTTCTAGAAGAGTTACAAAAGGGTAAAAGTGTCTAAAAAGTGTCACAATTACATCAAAGAGGACCATCATTAACCTCAAAAAGTCAAAATGAGTCAAATCTGCGTTTTCCGGGCTATACAGTGCATTTCTGGACAAATCTGCCTGACAGGTCGCGCCCCCCTGCCTGACGGGTTGCGCCCCTTTGGAGCTCTGTTTGGGGTACTTGCAGGTGGCCAAATTGAGCAAAAGTGGGCTTGTTGGAAAGGTCTGTGAGTCTACTTTCCAACCCAACTAAAATTTTTGAATTTGGAGTTCATTTTCCCTGTCAAAAACCAATTCTCCCAAGACAGCTTTCTGCAGTTCAAAAAAGTGGCAGAAAGTCAAATTTTGCATGTATTTTGACCTTCTGGAGGCCCAAAATTCCATAAAAACTCAAGTCCATCCATGGGCATATGTAAATTTGCATGAAAATTCAGGAAATGCTGAGTTTTTGTGAAAATGAGTTGCCCTGATGTAGGGTCGCGCGGGGGGTGAGACCCGTTAAAGAGCCAAAACCTGTAAATTACCAAAAAATGCCAAAATTACCCAAAATTCTCAAAATTTTTTGGGATTTGTGCTGTGGCTGAGCTAGTGAGTGCCATGATCTTTGAGGGATGCCTCAGCCAAGATACGGAGTGGATTGGTCTTCTTCTTCCGCCTAAGAGCCTCGGACAACCTCCTTTGAAACATTTTCATTTTGGCCTTGCATACATGCATTCTTACCCTGTAATGATTTTTCATGTTTCTTAGCAATTTATTCTCTTGGTTGGCCTTATCCAACAACCTCTCTAAGCGTGCATTCTCCTGGATGAGCATAGACTCTCAGTCAGCAGGCAATGGGTCACCGGGTCTTCTACGGTTCAAGGTTCGGTCACTACGAATCCTCCATAGCTCATCAAGTGCTTTCTCCTCCTCCAACTGTTTGTTACGCTGCTCCAGGTAGGTGATGGTCCATTGGGCACCCTCAAATCTCCTCTGCAAAGCATCATTTTCAGCTCTGAGATGCTGAATGATCTCCTTTGCCTCTCGGCTAGGAGAACTGGCCTCAAGATCAATCACCTCAGTGTCTAGAACTCCTGATGGACCCTCATGAATCATGGGCTGTTTGCCCCTCTCTGGTACCTGTGCTGGTGAAGAAAGCGAGGCCCCTTCCACCTGATGTGGAGATAACACTCGCTGAGCTGAAGATGAAGGCGAGACCCCTTCCACCTGTTGTGGAGATAGTACTCGCCTGGCTGCTGCAAATAAGGCCCTTGGGCCTTTCTGATAGGTGACCAAAGGTGAGGAGCTAACATGTCGAGTGACCGGAATATCAGGCTGCTGAGATGGTCCTCCCTCCTCATGAATGACCTCAGGATGTGGCTGGGGTGGCACTGTGAAAAACTCACGGGAAATGAACTCCTCCCATGAGATGCCCTGCTGAGTCAACTGATGCAAAACTATGAGCTGAATCAAACCATAATGACATAGGCTCCTGTACTGTTGTGCCGGGGTCTTCCTCTGCAACATGGGCACCATCCTCTGAATGTTCTGGAAGAAGAAAACCGGGATGTTCATCATCCTCACTCGGGTGAAGTGCATCAAAAGGCGAATGTGATATGAGTACACCTGTGAAAATCTGCCCTCACAGGTAAAATAGTGCATAATAAGCCTCATGATGGGAGCATACTCGCTCCGGAGAAACCTGAATGGAAAAACACCCGCCAAATGTCTCATGAATGGTGGCCGGACATAAGGCTCAAAGTGAACAATATCTAGCATCTTGCGCTTATTCCACACCTCACCAACATTAGGTATCCCTGTAGCATGTGAGATCACCTCGGGTGTCAATGTAAAGTTTACCCCTGCAAGAGTGACATGTCCATCATGGAGGTGTAAAACAAAAAGGCGGGCCAACTCTCTGTGGTGTTGAAGCCGAGAAATCCTCTCACAGAACTCATAACAAGACATGTACCGAAAACAAGTGACTGCCATAGGACAGGCCTGTAACTCTGCTAAAGAAGTGGGCTCTTCTCGCTTATGATGTCCACCCTTACCACCCTTACGAGGCCTCCTCTGTACCTCAACCTCTGCTGATGATGAATGGTCATCACTTTGCTCGTAAGTTTCGGTTTCTGACATAGTTTAGGAGCAAAGTGGACAAACTGCACTGTTGTCTCTGCCTGTAAAAAATGCTGAATTCTATGTTGTTTCAAGGGGAAAAAGACATGAGGGAAATGTTAGGGGAGGGACCATTTTACTAGGAATTGGGAATATATAAATATAACAGGGAATTTATAAGGAAAATGTTGCAAACCATTATGCATATAGGAGTACATATTCATATTTAAAATCAGGGATATTGGGAAATCATTTGCAAAGATCACTGCATTTGGGAAAAACATGTATGAAAGTGAACATAAGGGGATATGAAAACATGCAGCATTTAATAGGGGAAGATAGGGAAACATATGCACAAAACTACTGATATATTTACCAACATCTTCTTTTGTTTACACATGCATATGGTAGAGGGGATTAGGGTTTTGAATGCTTTGGGAGAGGGGTAGGGTTTACTCTTTTAGTTATTAGGGAGAAGGGAGGGTTTGCATTTAGTTTATAAAATAGCATGGGAGGAAAATACGCATATATACAAGTGTGATTGGAATGGGAAAAGAGGGAAACAATAACAAAGGGCAAACACCTTGAAACAACACAAACCCTAGCATATTTTACCCATTAACATTGCAGTCATATGAAGAGGTTTCACTTGCACAATTTCGATCATTAAACATGCTTCATGATATCCACCAATCATAACCAGCAACCATTTCAAGTTTAGAACACCTACCTCAAATGAATTTGTGGCTTGGAGAGCGTTTGAGCAAGTTTAAATTTGATTTGCAGGGAGACAGCTCAACGGGTCGCGCACCACGCCCAACGGGTCGCGCCCCTCTGACGGGTCGCGCCCGTTATATTTTTACACTGCGGAGGACCCTCTGACGGGTCGCGCGCACCTGACGGGTCGCGCATCTGGCCTAACGGGTCGCGCACCAGTCTAATGCTCGAATTTGCTCCTTCTTCGCTCCTTTCTCTCAATCACTCTCTCAAACCTCTCTTGCAAGCGTTTAGGATGCACAATGAGAGTGATAGGAGGGAATTTGAGGTTTTATAAGTTTCATTTGAAAAAATTTCATTCACAAACCCACTTTCTAATGTTTTCTCTTGGACACTTTATAACACTGACTTTTTGGTTTCTTTTGTCAAGACTTTGACTCATTGAGTGCTTTGACTTGATTCTTTTTGCAGTTAGATCATCTGAGGGACTTTGGCAAGGGGACCAGGGTTACTGCTGCCCTTTTGAAGACTTTTTGGAATTTCATCACTTTTACAAAAATTTAAAATGACCTTGGCTTTAAAAACAGAGTTTTTAAATCCAAGGTAAAAATGAACTGTACAAGATAAAAATATCAAAGAAACATGTTTACAATCCTCCCTCTGGCTTGCTGAGCGCTCATGGACTTTCAAAGACATGACCTTGCAGAAATAAATGACCAAAACCCTAGACCTAGGACTTTGACCTCAAGACAAAACAAGACAAGCTTGAAAGAGCTTAATGACTGATATGACCTGATTCAGCAAAGCCAAGAGGGGTATAAATAGACCAGCTCCTCCATCAGGGTTATGGCATGCCTAACGGGATGCAAAACTTGACACTGATGAGACACCTACATATGCAAATGCAAAGAGTTTTGATCGCTGATGGAGGGCTTAAGACCGACTCTAACAAGGTCGAAGGGGTGATAGAGGGAGGGAAGAAAGAAGACATAGAGATATATATGATCCAAGTGGATATTGGTGACCACCCACCTATTCCAGCTGGTTTCATCAATTTCCTTTATTATAGCACAATTTATTACTTTAGCAGGGAGAACCCAAATAGTTTTTCCTATTTTTGGTGGGTGTTGGATATAATTTGGACACACTATGGTTATGATTGGACTTGGGCTAGGAGGGCTAGGGAACATATGGAAGTTAGATGGGCTTGTAAGTCAAACACCTAGATGGAAGGGTAGCATATTAGTTTAGGTGGTCTAAGTAAGAGAACCATAACTAAGACATTGTATTAGATACTCCTCTTGTTGTTTTATTTATGTAAATTTCTACAAATTAAATTCCTTTCATGTTTTAATATGTTTTAAACCAAATCAATTTTTTTTAAGCTATTGTCAAATAATTTTTATGTTATAAACAAGTTTTTTTCCTTGCTATGAAATTATGTGATAAATTTAGCTTTAGTTAGAGGACGTAGGTTGGGTACTTACATGTGGTATAGGAGCTATTAGGGTCCTATAATATATAGTATCAACGATCATTGAGTATTTGCTTTCAGTATTTCAGATTGTAAATAATATAGCTTTCTGCAAATGATTTCCAAAAAAGATAGAAAAATGAAAAGAGGGTATAAATACAAAAAATAGAAAAAAAGAGAAAAATAAATGATAAATGAACCCCACAAAAAATCAATAAACATGAAAGTGATGCTAGCTTAAGTGCCACTACTAGCCTTTTAGCTTTATAAAAGAATAAATTTGTGAAATTGTGTGCAGCTTGTTTAAAATGCCATAATCTCTTTCGGCTTGGGACATACAATTTAATCATGCTCAATTTGTTTTCAATTATGTTAATTACGTTGCAATGAAGAACTTAACCAAACAGTTTAATCTTGGTCAAGATTAGATAGGTAGGAATAGGTGAATAATGTTAATCAAACTATTTAATTTGGATTAATATAGTTGATTATATTAGTCTAGAGTTCGAAATAAATAGTCTTTATCTCTTAGAATAAAAATTGAATGGGTTTGCATACTCAAATGCACCTGCATTTGCTTTCAGATAACATTAGAATAGGAAAATGAAGATTTTTATGTAATAAGTCTGAAGTATTCCCTTATCCAAAGTTTTGGAGCTTGGGTAACATTTCATGCGCCCGAAAAAATGGGCAGGGCCCTCCGGTGTTAACCTCCCCACACTTCACGACCACTCGATCATTCACCGCATGAATTCGACGGTCCACGACATTTTTCGGACCCCATCCCCTCCAAGTGACAACGCTTAACAACAGGGGGGTCTAAAAATTTGTTTATCACCCCTCAACATGTTGCCACCTGGTGATTTCGGACCCCCACCCCCATAAACTGGATACCGCCGCACCCCCCTTGAAAGTTGTTTTGCTATCCCACTTCATCTCGCCTTCCCACCAATGGTTCGCTCCACCTCCTATTGCAGATACCACTCCTGTCGTGCCAGCTCTCCCTATCCCTGTCACTCCTGCCAACGGTCCCACTCCACTCATCCACCAACCCCCAGCTACCATGTCTGAGACCATTGTAACCTACATAAATCCCCTATTCGTTTACCTGCACCATTACAAGAGTTAGTGCGCTAAAAAGACCGTTAATCCAATAGTTAGGGCTAGTTGACAGTAAATAAATATGAAATTCAATACTACGATTACACTTTTATTTCTTCACTCATTCAATAGTGCTCCCGCCCCTCAATGTTGTAATCTTGCCACAACATTTCTGTTGCCTATTATTCATAAATTGACAGAGGTCTGCCACTCTGAATTCCCACCATTATTGGACACACAGCAATTTCCTCCTATCACAATCTTCAATTCTCCATTCTGCAACCACCATGGCACCTAAAACTTCCCCTTTAACCAATACAATGCTCAATCCCCCTATTGATTTAGACCATAACCCACTTGCAGACTGAGATTAAAAGGTCGCTAAAACACAATGCGAATTCAACTTGTTCGAATTGCGCTATTGGTTTCCGGATAATTTCCTTGACCAATCTGATGAGATACACCTCTAGCAATATAGACTCCCTTTGTTTGTTGTTCCCCAATCCTATCATTTTCCTGAATTATTCCTAAGATGGCAAGCCTCTTACCTTGCAAGCAAGGGGGCAATTATCTCCCCAAAAGGTGAAATTCTCTTCACCATCACAGCTCACAACATTAATCAAATGATGTAGGTTCCCGACTATGATTCCCTCTTCCCTTTCTCCATTGAAGCTCTCAGAGAAATTTAACAGAAGTTAACTTCCCCCAGAGAGTTGCCATCTTTGAAATATTCCTCCCTGAAGACTCTCAACTACCTAAGAAAAATCCCCCATATCCCTCTTCTATGTTCCCTCAAATGACAAGATAGATTATTTCTGTTTTGTCTTCCATTCTTGGTTACTATTAAGATGAGTGGGTAGATGAGCCTATTCTATCCTTTATGCCCACCCTTTCTTCAAAAGAAGGAACATCAATCACCTTTGACTATGGTCACTTCTTATCACATGTAATTCATAAACAATTCCTTTAATTTTTAATTGAAGGAATGTTAAGATATTCATCAATTTTTATGTATATATTTACATTTTTCCAAACATATAAGTTTACATTCTCTGTGCAGAAACTTGATCAACAAGGAGAGCCACAATAAATTGTTTTTTTGACTTGTTTAACCAGAAAACAATCACAGGAATATAGCTTCTCAGAGTTCATAGGCCAATTTGTATATCTATCCACTTGTTTGTTAAGTGGCAAGTAGGTTCCAAGGATCAGTGAAGAAATTCACAAGGTTCTACAGTTCAGTGAACAGGTCAAAATAGGGGATTGGTACCTTTACCAATCATTCACAGAGATTAGAGAGTATGGTTCACAACTGCCACCATAGAAACTACCCAAATATATGTCAATGAGGATATTTACCTTGGAATACATCTGGCAGATAATTCATTCTGACAATATTCATTTCATGGCATGCAAGAAGAAATCCCAATTCAGGATCAAGACACAAGTTAGACCCTTCATCTGCAACAGTAGAGTAGCAGGAGAGGAAGAAGACCTCCTTCTGAAACAAATGAACTTTCCTCTCAGTTTCACTTGGTATTATCACCCCTTTAGGGTAATTTCCAAGTTGAGAGTGGAACAAAAATCTACACCGTATGTGCACACTGAGAGGCTTGAAAGAAAAAAGTATATGAACCAACACACTTGGGTGGAAAACACATTTTTAGGAGGCCGAGCAGAAGGTTCTTTCCAGGAAAGCTTCAAAGACTCCCATACCCAAAGAGAAAATAGATAAGAGAGCAAGAGAGGATGATTCTCCAGTCACCGAAGTCTCAACCAAGGAATTTAAAATATATACTAAGAAGTTTAAAGTAGGCTCTAGTTCTAAAATAGAATTTCCATCACTCGAGGACACATAAGGCACTATTGTGCTCTCAGATGTGAAGAATTTCAAGCTAGACAGTGGTACTACAGAAGCTGCATCATCTTCCTCAGTTACAAAAGATATTCCAGCCATTGTCGATGAGACACCAGAAACATCTACAAAGCAAAGGCAATTAGACATGTTTTAGAGATATAAGGAAATAAAGCAGAGGAATGAGGTCATTCATGATAACATATCAACTTAGTTCAGAAAGAAATCCTCCACCATTCAGCATAGACTCATCTCAGCATATGATACAGAGAAGGGAATAATTCATATGGCATTCTTGCAGGCCCATGTCTCTCAACCAAAGTCAGTAGCATATTTCAAACATACCACTTTTGAATTTGAGGCAAATGATGTTCATTCTTTGGATCAAATAGATGCGCGTAGGCAGGAAGGAGAGATGGTGTATTCGAATTTCACTCAGACTATTATCATTGCCTCAAAACTACAACTTACTCTAAATAATGTGCGGTCTCAACTCAAATTGGAGAAAATATCCTCACTTTCGAAAGATAACAAAATCAAATACTTGGAGGAAATGGTGGTCAAAGCAGGGCTTGATCCAGACAATTCAAAATCTACAGAGGAGATAATCAGAAAGAAGAATTCTGACATTGCAACATTAAAGAAGCAATTGAAGCTACCAACAACAGAAGATCCCCATGCCAAAGAACTTGGAGAGAGAGCTACAAAAGGAAGAGATTCTAAAGCATCTAGTGGAGCAAGGTGCCCAGATCAAAGAAATGGACAAGCGAATAAAGGAAAAGGAGAAGAATTCATAACTTGTAGTTTTTCCTCTTGATGCAATTCCAATTTCATCTCTACTACAGACATGCATTCCTACAATAACCACTACGGTAGCAGCACCATCCTCAATAGTGCTTCCCACATCAGTTGTGGATGACTTAGTGAAGTTAGCTCAATCTATGGAAAACATGACTATACAGGAAGAGGAGCTAAAGAAGCTGAAACTGGAGGTAATTTTTTTATGGGAGCAGAGTGAAAGGTTTGAAAATGCTTACTTGAAAAAAACACAGAAGATGCAAACTTTGTCCCAAAGATTGCAGAAAATGGAAAAATATTGTGCCATGGGTAATACATTGGCATAGGTGAAAGAAAATATCTGGAAAAGGATGAACGAAGACATGGGATAAATTTTGTCTTCAATCCAAATCATTTTTGAACAACAGGAGTTTATTGAAAGGTCAAATGAAGCCACTAAGTAGGTTATAAAGAATCTAAGAGATAAACCAAATGAAGCCACTAAGGTTATCAAATTTATAAATTCCAAGAATAGTCAAGAACTGGAAGAATTAGAAATTGAAGATAGGATTGAAACAATTTTAGAAGTCAGAAAAGTGTTGACTTAAAAGAACCTGATGAGACAGCTTGAAGAAAAGGGTCAATTCATGAACACATGTATATAAATATTCTTTTCCAAGATGGAGCCTCTCTACAAGAAAGGACTTCCAAACCTGTTAGTGATTAATGATAAGCTCAACACGTGGCCATATTACAATGCACAAATTATGAACAAGGCAAGAGATAGCTCAAAAGTTATAACTAGAAGACTCAACATGACAGGAAAGGCATTCTTGGAAGCACTATCATATGATCTTGACATTCAATATGCAATTCCAAACTTGTTCATCACCCCACTGACATTTTCCAGGTATAGTGAAGTTGACGAAGCATATAGGAAGCTAATGAAGATGAATATGCCAAGTGAATATCGTTGGGATAAACTCTATGAATTACTAGAGTAAAAGGTGATTTTAGTGACACAACTCATCGTTACAACAAATCCTGTTTTTCAGCACTAGACAACCAACTGTTCCTTCATTTCAGTGCCACCAGTTCAGATAGTTCAATTTTCCTCATTTCATTGTAATAAGCTAGCTTAATTCAGTCTTATTTTTTTGTCAATACATCCTTGTCATCCTCACATGATATATTTTGTAAATTAGTTATAGATACTTCAATTGTTGAAGTAGTACAAGTTGGTTTTTGTATGAAGAAACACTATTGTATAAATTTTTCTGAAACATTAACATATTTTCCAAAGTAATACAGAAGCTCTTTCATAGGATTCATGTGTCAAGTTGTTGGTGAAGTAAATCTATACATTTTATGTGGTTATACCTCTATGTTTATAGCACATATTTGTTTTCCAAATCTAAATTATTCATAAGATAAGTAAAGGGCAGAATTTGTTTGAATCTACACTCAACACCTATGAATAATTTCTATGTTTTCTTCTAATCTTTGAATATAGAATTCAAGTAACAATGCTCTATATTTTAAAGTGAACCTTATTCTGTTCTTCTTCTTTGTTTCACAGACTTTAAAGAATCCAGCCGGTTTGGCTACCTTGTTTTGTGAGATCTATAGGTACTATAGTTAATCTATATTTTATCTGACAAACTCCTTAACCCAGTGGAAATCTAGTTGTCAACCTACCATTCAAATACAAATCAAACCACAAACTTCATAAATAGTCTTTTATTCAATCAAACAAAGTTAAATATTACAGAGAGATCTCTCTCTGAAGCTGGTAGGGCTAGACCCCAACTTCCAAAGTTGGTTTGTGGTGAATTTGGTGTTTTTCTTCTGCAACCTCAGAAAATTACTGAGTGCTAACATTCTGGCAACCATATTGGGGACTAAAAATAATCCTTTATTTCATCATCATAAGATTATTTCCCTGGTTTCTGTATCCTAATTTCAAGAAATTTAGTGATTAAGACATTGGAAATAAAGGATTAGAGATTGTTTTTCTTTACTTTTAAAAAGTATGGCTCCAAAAAGAGTTTATGCTCTATCCAATCCTGATCCAGACCCACTTGAAATTCTAGACAATCCTGAAAGAATACTCAGAAGGAGAAGTTTAGCTGAAAGCCAGGGAAGAAATAGCCCCCTTTCAAGGGCCAATTCTCTTCCTGAGAACCTTGATACTATTCAAGATATTCAGTTTGACCTACCTTTCGAACACAGTATTTTAAGGACTAAGTTTGAATATTTTGTTGATCAGACAGTGGTGGATGAAGCCATTCTTCAATAATATAAACTAATAAGACTATCCATTGAACTTGATTCAGATCAGCAAGCCCTTCAGGAGTTTTACAAATTGCAAGATCTTGTTTCAGCCCTTGATTAGGTTGTACATCAAGCTTACATACAACATTCTGTTGAGCTCTTTGCTCTTACTATTCCTGCATTTGCTTCATCCTCCCAATCAGTTCATCCAACGTAAGTTGGCCCTTCCTCTTTTGTAATTTCAACTACTCATCCAATAGTATCACAAGTAGTCACTCAATCAGTTCCCACAAATCCTATATCTGCTCCTCCCTTAAGACTGAAATCATGGCTGCTCACTATGCACCTCCACAATTGCATAATATGCCCCAAGACTATCAGACTAGGATACCCCAGTTTGATAGTACTATTCCTATTACTGCACAACATCACATTTATAGGATGAATGACTTCTTTGATCTTCACGAAGTAGATGAGAATGTTGTAAAACTTAGGCTTTTTTCCCAAAGATTAGGTGGAGAAGTTAGAAAGTGGTTCAAAGACGTAACAACAGGTAATATAACTGACCTTGTTGTTTTTCACCAATCTTTCCTAACTAGGTGGGAAATTAGAAAGAGCCCTCTGCATATCCTTAATGATTATTAAGACCTTGAGAGAGGTCCAAATGAAACTGTAGGATAGTACTGTGATAGATTCAATAGGGTTTACAATGCAATTCCCATTGCCATTAAACCACACTTAGGCTTGGCCCTGATACATTTCCCAGAAGGATTTGATGTTGATATGGCCTATCAAATGAGTGAAAGAAATCCCTCTACCTTTGAGGAGATGCAAACAAACACACTTAAAGTAGAGGCTAATTTGTTAGCCAATAAAGTTAAGTTAAAGGCCGAAAAAAGAGTAATAATAAAAGAGGAACCTTCATCTTATGTTTCTGCTGATTATAAATTAGACAGTCTATTGAGAGCAATAGAGAAAATGATGGACATAATCAATATAGCTGGTAGGACTCAGGGACAAAATCAAACTGGTCAAATAAGAAATCCAAACTATCGAAGAAATCAACCCCAAATAAAACAAAGGGACCCAAAAGGTCGAGACTAGCAGGTAATACCTCCTTTCCAAGAAAATTATACATATGAGGAGGCTAAAGTAGTTGATGATACCGAGAATAATCAAATAAATTTATTAGGAGTAAATGATAATGACTATATATTTCTTACTGTGAAAGATCAAGACCTTTTCCTGTTGTCTCAAAATGAAATAGAACCTGAAGAAACAAAGGATTACAAGAAAGACTTTGAGAATGCCATTATGAAAAGTTCATAAACAATACAACCTCAGGAGTAGAAAAATACCTGATACTCCTCCAAAGAAACCAGTTGAAACACTTTCCAAAAAGAATGTTGAGATTCTTACTAGAAATAATCCTGATGTTATAATCCAGAAAAAACTTGACATTGTGTCCAAAACAATTCAAACAAATGATCCCTCTACCAGCCAACCAAGAGATATACCCCAAAGAGATGTGGCTGATAAACTAGAAGTTGTCAATTCAAACAAAACATAGACATCATTTAATATAGAAAATGAATTGGCAAAACTCAAAATCCCTATTCCTTTGACAGAATTGATGAATAAAACTCCTTATAGATCCCAAGTAATGAAAGCATTGAGCATAGGAGAAACCACTGATATAATTAATGTATTAGATGATCAACCTAAATTACTATTTGGCCCAGAAGTTGATGGAAAACTTCAAGAGGGAGATGTTCCTCCCTTTTATGTTAGTCTAATTATTCATGATAAAATCTTGCATAACGCTATGCTTGATTCAGGGGCTTCCCACAATATTATACCAAAAGTAATTATGGAGAAGTTGGGATTAGATATTACTAGAAGGTATAAAGACTTGTATTCATTTGATTCTAGTCAAGTGCCTTGGACTTATAAAATATTTATGTGTAAATTTAGTCCAAATCCCTGCCAAAAGTGTACTTATGGATATAGTTGTTGCTGATATCCCACCCAAATATGGAATGTTTCTTTCCCATTCATGGGGAGCCAAAATCCAAGGAACTTTATAGATGGATATGCCTTACGCAACAATCCTTGTCTTTGGTCAGAACATAAGATTATATAGAAAGAAACTCGTGAAATTCATGGTCACCACTCAGGATAGGCCTAACAATTCCTATATATTCTTTTCATTCTGATTTAGACTTATTTACTCTTTATAATGATGTAAGCACACAAGAACAAATTCAAAACCATAGTATACTTTTTGTCTCAATGTTTATGGTCAAATACTAATCACTAAGCAGGATAATTCAGATGAAGTTTTGTGGAATTTCGGTTTTGATGGATCAATGAGTAAATAAGGAGTTGGTGCTGGTGTATGGGTTTCTAATCCATATACTCATCACTTAGAAGGTCACTCTTAAAAATTAAATTTTTAGTGTTCTAATAATGTTGCAGAGTACAAAGCCTTAATCTTAGGTTTACAACTCTTGAAGAAACTTGGTGCTAAATAAATTGCCATTCATGGAGATTATGAGTTAGTGATAAAACAAATCAAAGGAGAATACTCTGCAAAACATCCTAGGACGAGAGCCTATAGAAATGTTGTGTTAGAATTTCTAGATTCTTTCACTGAATATAGTTTGTCTACAGTTTCAAGAGATCAAAATATACTGCCTGATGGTATTGCTACTTCGGAATGTACTTGTAAATTACCATTTCTTCCTACTCATCCATATACTGTCAAAGTGAAGAATAGACCTATTATACATGATAACATTAGATACTAGCAGGTTTTTGGAGATGATGATCAGATTGAAAACTTTTTGGAGTATAAAGATGAATTTGAAGATACTAACATAGAAGTAGAATTTGATATAGAGGATATTGTACATGCTATTGTAAATAAATTAGAATTGCATGAAATAAATTAAGAAAAACAAGAAACAGATATTTTACAACTGAAAGACAACATCCTGCCTAGAGGATTTGTTCCTTTAGAAGATTTATTTGATTTCAATGATGTAGTGAAGAAGCCCAAAATTGAACCCACTTGAGCTGGTGTTCAGGAACATAACATTGGGGCTGAACTTCCACCCAAAATGATCAAATTGTCTAAATCCTTACCCCCAATTGAAAAGCTAAAGTACATTAAATTGTTCAAGGAATACATTAATGTTTTTGCCTAGAGTTATGAGGACCTAAAATCCTATGACACTAGTATCATACAACACAAAATTCCATTGAAAGAAGATGATGACACCTTTAAACAAAAATTAAGGAGGATTAATCCAATGCTTATGCCTCTGGTTGAAAAAGAGGTAAATAGAATATATGACGAAAAAATCACAATACCTCTGAGATATTCCAAATGGGTGTCCAATTTGGTTCCCACTCAGAAAAAGACTGGAGAAATTAGACTCTGCATTGATTTCCAGAATTTAAATAAAGCCTCTCTAAAAGACAATTACCCTCTACCTAAGATGGACCACATCCTACAAAAGGTAGTTGGATCCAACAGGATTTCCTTATTGGATGGCTTTTCTAGTTATAACCAGGTCTTAGTACACCCAGACAATCAAGAGAAAACATCGTTTACTACACCTTTGGGCACCTTCATGTATGTGAAAATTCCTTTTGGTCTAATGAATGCTAGAGCAATGTTTCAGAGAGCCATGGATTTCACTTTTGCTGATGAAATGGGTCATTTCATAGTTATATATCTGGATGACATTACTGTTTTTTCAAAAATAGATGAGGAACACTTAAATCACCTGAGAATATTTTTTTAACATGTCGAAAATTTGGCGTTTCCCTCAACCCCAAGAAAAACTTATTTGATTTGCAAGAAGGAAAGTTGCTGGGACACATAATTTCGAAGGAAGCAATCATGATAGATCCCAGTGGAATAGAAGCTATACTCAAAATTAATCCCCCCGGGAATATAAAACAAGTTCAATCTTTTATTGGATAGATAAATTTTCTAAGGAGATTCATTCCAAATTTAGCTGAACTTTTAAAGAATATTACCAATATGCTAAAGAAGAATACTGAGGTGAAATGGAACATGGAAACTAGACAATCATTTAACAATGTAAAGCAAGCTTTAACTCAGGAACCTATGTTAATTAGTCCAGATTTTGCTAAAGATTTTCTAATTTTTTCGTTTGCTTCAGAACGTACCATTGCTGCAGTTCTCCTACAAAAGAACGATGAGGGACATGAACAACCCATTTCTTTTTTTAGCAAAGTTTGAGAGATGTAGCCTTGAAATATGATATTATGGAAAAACAAGATTTTTCCCTGGTAAAGGGAATAAAATACTTTATAGTGTATATTCTTCATTCACACATCATTGCTTTTGGTCCAAGTGCAGTAGTTAGCGATACACTGACTCAAAATGATCTAGATGGGAAAAGGGGAAAGTTGATCATTGTTATATTAGAGTATGATATTGAAATATGACCCACTAAACTAGTCAAAGGTCAAGGGTTAGCAAAATTAATGGCAGAATCTAACTTGCATGCTTTAAATATAATTTTTTTGGCAATATTTAATGAACTAGATGATCTCGTGACTCCAATGGTAGCAGAAGATTTATCTACCTCTCTCTAGTATGCAAACATTATTTATGTGCTACATAATTTACAGGTTGCTCCTGGTTTAACTAAAACAAAGGCTATATTTATCAAACTTAAAGATGTTAAGTTTTGTATTTTGAATGAAAATCTATACTGGAAAGATGTTGGTGTTGTTTTACTAAACTGCTTATTGGAAAATGAAGTAGATCAAGTCATGAAATACTTCCATGAAGGACACTGCAGTGGACACCTATATTGGAAGACTACTGCAAATAAGATTCTCAGGGCAGGCTTTTACAGGCCCACCCTATTTTCTGGTATCCAAAAGAAATCTACTTCATGCCACAAATGTCAAATATTCGAAGGAAAGAAGAGGATTTTTCCTTTACCCTTGAGGCCTATATCTACTGAAACCCTTTTCTAACAATGAGGCCTTGACTTCATAGGAGAAATCCACCCTGCCTCATCTGCCCAACATAAGTGGATTCTAACAGCCACCAATTACTTTAAAAAATGGATAGAAGCCATACATACCAGACAAGCTTCTTATACAGTCAACATAAAATTCCTAGAGAACAATATCCTTGTTAGATTTGGTTGCCCTAGGAAGATTATTACTGGAAATTCTATAGCTTTCAGTTAAAAAATGTTGATAGATTTCTACAACAAATATCAGATGAATTTAGACATTCTACAGCCTATTACCCTCAGGGAAATTAACTGGAAAAATCCTCCAATAAAATCTTGGTTAACATTGTCAAAAGGTTTTTGCAGGACAATAAAAAGTCATGGCACATCAAGCTGGTTAATGCATTATGGGCAGACATGCTTACTACCAAAAATTCAATAGGCATGTATCCATATCAACTAGTTTATGAGATATATGTTGTTTTTCCAACCTCATTGGGAATTCTTGTTTTAGAGATGATGTAAGAGTTGGAGGTGGAACCAAATGATTTACAGAGGAGAATAAACCAGACCATCCATTTGCATAAGACCAGAGAAGTAGTTCATAACAGAACTCAACTGATCCAAGACAACATCAAGAAAACATTTGACCGAAGGAAAAAAGTTGATGACTTTCAGATTGGTAATCATGTTCTAAAATGTGATTCCAGAAGGGAAGAAAAAGGAAAGCATGGTAAGTTCAAAAAATTGTGGATGGGACCTTACATTATTGATTTTTACTGAGGTAACAATGTATTTTTTCTGAAGAACACAGATGGAACAAAAATACTCGGAGGACCTATAATGGCAAGATACTCAAACATTATGTTTTTTAGGACTAACAAAGTGTTTTATCACAATCATTTTTGATACCATTTACTTTTGTACTATCATGAGTGGGTAGCTTATATATCAAAGTTGAAGCCCATGGAGAAGGCCTTGAGCTTTGAAACATTTTTCCACGATAACTATAGAAAATAGAAAAAGCAGATGTAGTAAATACTAAAGATGAAGACTCAAGGCTACTAGTCTACGATGTTCTTGACACTTCACCAGGAAGTGCCATCCCCAGCTAGAGCCACTGTTAGGGTCCTATAATTTATAGGATCAATGATCATTGAGTATTTGATTTCAATATTTCAGATTGTAAATAATATAGCTTTCTACAAATGATTTCCAAAAAGATAGAAAAATGAAAAGAGGGTATAAATACAAAAAATACAAGAAAAAGAGAAAAAGAAAAGAAATGATAAATGAACACCACAAAAATTGAATAAACATGAAAGTGATGCTAGCTTAAGTGCCACTACTAGCCTTCTGGCTTTGTAAAAGAATAAATTTGTGAAATTGTGTGCAACTTGTTTAAAATGCCACAATCCCTTTCGGCTTGAGACATATAGTTTAATCATGCTTAAGCTGTTTTCAATTTATGTTAATTAGGTTAGAATGAAGAACTTAAGCAAACAATTTAATATTGGTTAAGATTAGAAGGGTAGGAATAGGTGAATAATGTTAATCCAACTGCTTAATATGGATTAATTTAGTTTATTAGATTAGTCTAGAGTTCGAAATAAATAGTCTTTATCTCTTAGAGTAAAAATTGAAGGAGTTTGCCCACGGGGCTTTGGATTGACGGTGAATGAGTACGCTGTTAAGGCACTCCTTGCGATAGGTCACCGGTTCAATTCGTGGGTACTTAGTTTAGTCTTAACATAGAAAAAATAAATAAAAAAAATTGAAGGAGTTTGAATACTAAAATGCACCTACATTTCTATTCAAATAGCATTAGAATAGGAAAATGAAGATTTTTATGTAATAAGACTGAAGTATTCCCTTATCTAAAGTTTTGGACCTTGGGTAATGTTTCATGCGCCCAAAAAATGTTATGTAAAAAATTAGATAGATTAGGTTTATTATTTAATTTTTAGTTAAATTAGGCGAAAGGGCACGATCATAAGATCATGCCCTTTCCCAAAGGGTGTCCATGGCAGTATATAAGCCAGGAACCCCATTTGTAATCACCATCATCTATATATTCATCTTATTAATAAAATATTTCTATATATATTACTGTCTATCCAGAAGTTTTATGCTTCATTGGTATCAGAGCGTACGATCCTCGGTTGCTATGCTGTGCACAGGTCTAATTAGCCATTCGTTTCCACCGTTTCCTACTGTGCTAATCCGTTGTTCTGGCTAGCGCCATATTGTTATCCGCCAACTTCCGTTCCCCGCTGCATCTATCTTCTACACCCCCAACCCCTATCCACTTCGCTGCTTCCGTGTATAACTGTTCCACTCCCCGCAACAGTGATCAGCTTGTCCGCGTCATTAATCCTTTTTCTGCCGCGACTGTATTACACACACCGACCCCTGCGCATTCACTATTGACTAGTGCATATTCCACTGAAGCGACACGCCTGTCAAACGAGAGGTTGTGGCTACGGGTTATTGCGTGGCTCTGCAGTTCGAAGGTGCGGCAAGTGTCTGCAGTAAAAACTTGAAAAAAAATGAAAAAAGGTGAATATTCAAACAAGAAGCGTGACTTTACGGTTGGACGTGACTGTCCATTCGGCCATTAAAAATTAGAGTAATAAGTGACTGTCCATATAAAACACATATATAATATATATGATATATATAAGTTATATATAATATATATTATAAATTATATAACATATAACTTTAATTTAGTTCTAAGTTATATATATATATATATATATATATATATATATATATATATATTTATATATTATATATATATATTAAAAAGTTAATTTAATTAATTAAATTATTTTCATTAATTAAAAAGTTATATATATATATATAATTTAATTAATTAATTTTATTTTAATTAATTAAAAGTTATATATATAAAATTTATTTTTGCTAAAAAAAAAGAGGAAACACATTTTAGTTGGCAAATAAATACACGCCACCGCAAACCCGCTCAATATCGACAATGACAATGGCGAATTTCCAAAAAAAATTGTTGGACGCGGAGCATAAGATCAATAGCAACCACGATGAAGTCGGTAAAAGATTAAATGAATTCCAGATCAAGCTTGGGGAGCAAGCTGATGAAATCAAAAATCTTCACGATACGACAAATAGAATAGAAATAAAGATGGAAAATTACCATGTCCAAACAGAAGCAGGCATCAGAGAGGTCTTAACCATGCTGAAAATTTTGTGTAAAAGGTCGAATTGTACACCCGAACAACTACTAAAAGAAGGTGAAGAGAATCAAGAACACATCTCGTCAGATTCAACAAAGTCAACAGACTCTCATGAAAAAGTTGAATCCCCAAAAAAACAGCAACACCCCACCAAGAAGCAAGTAACACAACCTTTACAAACAAGCAACTCTGGGATAACTTTACCAATCAACACCCTTTTTCGCTCAACCATTAGTAACATACCAGCGAAGGGCAAAATTTGAGATGCCTAAATTCGATGGAAACGAAAAAAGCAATGTTGCATTGATAAATAAAGCAGAAGAATACTTTGAGATATATGACATCAATGACGATGACGAAAAGCTCAGGCATGCATCCATGAAAATGGAGGGAGAAGCATATAACTGGTATATGTGGTGGAAAAAGACAACACACGTCATTAGCTAAAGAAAATTTAAAGATGCATTCTTCAAAAGATTCCAAGGTGTAAAGGAAGAAGAGTTCTTTTCAAAACTCATCAAATTACGACAAAAAGGAAGTGTGGACGAATACACTCAAGAATGGGAGACCTTAGTAACACGAGTACCTGGGTTATCAGAATCTCGTCTAATTCAGTCATACATCTCGGGACTCAAAACCCATTTACAAGCAGAACTTGAGATGCATGATATTACATCTATAGAAGTAGCAAGACGAAAAGCAAAAACAACCGAAAAGAAATCCGAACCAATATTTTGGTCAAAAGCGGAAAAAACTTATGCAAGACGAAGGATACCCCAGTATGTGGACTCAAATAATACAAGATATGTTCCACCACATCGTTGTGAAGATGAAAAATCTAATGTGGAAATGCAAAGGATAAAAGAGGGTAAATGTAAACGTTGTGGTGAGAAGTGGGACCCCAAACATAGATGTGCTAAAGGAAAAGAACCAAAGAACCTATATAATTGTGAAGCAACCAATGATTCAAACATTGAAGATTATGACAAGGAAGACACAGAAGACGCCCCAGAATTCTTACGAGAATTAGATGATGGAAGTATTCCGCAAGTGTCATTATCAGCTATGACAGGTATATCACAACCTCAGACTTTAAAGTTAAAAGGACAGATAAAGAAGAACAACGCAGTGGTTCTCATCGACTCAGGTAGCACACACAATTTTTTAGATGCAACCGTGGCAAAGAGACTCAATATCTTTTCATTTCCCTTGCCAAACATGAAAGTGATGGTAGCTAACGGTAAGAAGATTGAAAAGGTGGGAAAATGCCATAAGGTCAATTTGCAGATTCAAGACTTTAATCTAGAGTCTCCGTTCTTCACGGTACCGTTAGGAGGAGTAGATGTAGTCTTAGGTATCCAATGGCTACGAACTTTAGGTACTTATGCCGCTAACCATCAAGTACAATTTATAAAATTCAAATGGGGAGGTCAGAAGTACAAACTACACGGATTCCAAGCACCAGAAAATCAAGTTGTATCATCATCTCAGATGATGAAGCTGAGTCGAAAAGGAGCACCTGCTTATGTAGTACAATGTCACCAATTAGAAATATTATCTACAAATATGACCAGAGAAGAGGCACCAGAGATACAAGATTTGATTTGGAAGCATGAAAAAGTAATTCAAGACCTACCTATGAAGATGTCGCCTAATAAGGGAATTGAGCATACAATAGATGTCAAGGCAAGATCAGGCCCCGTCAACATCAAGACGTACCAATATCCACATCATCAAAAAACGGAAATTACAAGATTAATCCAAGACCTTTTAAAATGTAGGACCTTGGTCATCTTGGAATATCTAATCAAGAGGAAGGACTTACCCGAAGAAGATGCTTTATGGGAGAATGAATCATTCTTCAACAACATCCGTTGTTACTTATGCTTTGAGGACAAAGCATTCTTTCGAGAGGAAGGCAATGTTATGTAAAAAATTAGATAGATTAGGTTTATTATTTAATTTTCAGTTAAATTAGGCGAAAGGGCATGATCATAAGATCACGCCCTTTCCCAAAGGGTGTCCATGGCAGTATATAAGCCAGGAACCCCATTTGTAATCACCATCATCTATCTATTCATCTTATTAATAAAATATTTCTATATATATTACTGTCTATCCAGAAGTTTTATGCTTCAAAAAATTTAGCGGGGCCCTTCGGTGTTAACCTCCCCACACATCACAACCACCCAATCATTCATCGCATAAATCTGATGGCCCACAATATTTTTTAGACCCCCCTGAAGTGACAACGCGACGGTGGCGTCCGAAAAGCGGCTTATCGCCCCCCGATGTGTCGCCAATAGGTGATTTCGGACCCCCCCCCGATGTGTCGCCACTAGGTGATTTCGGACCCCCCCTCCATAAACTAGATACCGCTGCACCTCCCATCCAAAAGCTATTTTGCTATCCCTCTTTAGCTCACCTTCATGCCAATGGTTCCCTCCATGTCCCGTCGCAGCTACCACTCCCATCGCGCCACCTCTCCCTACCCCCGTCACTCCCGCCAACGGTCCTGCTCCACTCATCTGCCAACCCCCAGCTGCCACGTCTGAGACCGTTGTAACCTCCATAAATCCACTATATGTTCTCTCGTGCCATTACAGGAGCTAATTCCCTAAAAAGACCTTTAATCCAACTGTTGAGGCCATTTCGCAGCAAATAAATATGAAATTCACCACTACGATTACACTTTTCTTTCCTCGCTCATTCAATAGTGCTCCCACCCCTCTGTGCTGTAATCTTGCTAAAACATTTTCATTGCTATTATTCATAAACTGACAAAGGTTTGCCACTCTGAATTCCCACCATTATTGGACACACATAAATTTCCTGCTATCACACTCTTCAGTTATCCATTTTGTAACCACCATGGTACCTAAAACTGCCCATGTAATCAATCCAATGCTCAATCCCCCTATTGATTTAGAGCATACCCCACTTGCAGACCGAGATTTCAAAATCGTTGAAACACAGTGTGAACTCAACTTGTTCGAATTGCGCTATTGATTTCGGGATAATTTCCTTGACTAATCTAATGAGATAGACCTCTGGAAATCCAGACTCCCTCGACTTGTTGTTCCCCAATCCTATCATTTTCTTGAATTCTTCCTAAGATGCCAAGCCTCTTACCTTGCAAGCAAGAGGGAAAATAATCTCCCCAAATGGTGAAATTCTCTATTAGGTCCCTCTACTACTAGTGTAACCCCTTATTGTTATTAGTGCAACCCCCTTATTCCATTATTGTTCCCATATAGTCCCCATGTTGTTATTATTATGCCCCATAGAAGCCCATTATTGTTATTGTTATGCCCCTACAATATTATTGTTATGTAGGCTTTGATTGTATTAGGACCTTTTAGACTCCTATATATAAAAAGGAGACCTTGTCATTTGTATCATCCATGAATTTTTCATTTGTGTAATTTAAATGAAGTTTCCCCCTCAAAGAGGCTTATTTTGAGGGCATTGATCTCTCTTTTCTTCTATTTTGTGAGATGGTTTCATAACATTTGGTATCATAGGGCTTTGGATTCTAGGGTTTCACTGCTCCAAACAGGTCATCGTGGAATTTTTGCTATAACGTTTTCTCTTCGATGTTTCAGATGTTAAAAACAAAACCCATGTGATCCAAAATCATTTTGAACCACGAGTTTGAATTTAAGATCTTGTCTCACTATATTTTTGGAGATATGATATGAGGAAGTTAGGGTTTTTACAAGCTCCAGATTTCCATCTCAAACAGGCCATCGTGGCATGTTCACTATAATTTTTATTATACGAAGGTTCAGAATATGAAATTAAAACCCTTTTGAGCTGAAATCTTGGTGAAGCTCGGGCCCCAATTTTAGATCTTGTTTCGCTATATTTTCGGGGATATGGTCCAAGACAATTAGGGTTTTTGCAGGCTCCTAAATTACATCGCGAATAGGTGACCTTGGGAAAATTGTCATAACATTCTCTCTGAGCATTAGATTGAAATTTCAGAAGAATTTACAGAAAGAGGGTGGAATTTACTTTTCCGTGGATTGTTTTAAGGTCCGAAGGTCAAAACAGTGACATGTGGCACTTCGTATAAGTTCTCTCTACTGAAAACATATATAATCAGGTCATCTTGGGAGATTGGGCATAAGTCTTTCTTTGAGAATCCAATTTCGAGCAGACTGGTGGAATTGGAAAGAGGATGCATCGTGATACTATAGGTCGCAAGTTCAGACCTTGGAGATCTGAAATTTTAGAGGTATAATAGATTAAATATCGAACTGCTAAAAGCTAGAAAAAGAATGACTCAAATCAAGAAAATAGAAACAACTAATAAGAGAAATTGGATGGATGGATTTTCATAGTATAATTTTTTTAATGAAATTGGTTTTTGTTATTTAAAATGTATTTTTGAATATTTAAATAAATTTAATATAATTAAAAATGCTAATTTATTATATAAAATTCATAATTAAAACTTATAATTCCAGGATATATATATATATATATATATATATATATATATATATCTATATATATATATATAGATATATATATATATATATCTATATATATATATATATATATATATATATCTATATATATATATATATATAATAAACCAAAAAAAAAAAGTTTAATAATTATTTATAAATAACACAAATATATAAACAAATTTTTTCCATTTTCTTTTCTTTTTTCTAATCAAAGAGTTTTTATTAAATCATAAGATTACATCTAAAAGTACATTTTACTAGCCTCACTCTTACTAGATTTATTGGTGAATAGGTACAAACCCCAATAAAAGGAAAACTTCGAAAATAACATAAAAAGCCAGAACCAGAAAGGCAAGTGATACCAAAAAACCTACAAGATCAAGATATAGCCAACAACCATTGAAGAATTGACAAGAGCAAGGTGGTCTCGTCCCAAGCTAGGATATGGTAGAGGTCCAAAGTCACAGTGGAAATGTTTCTCCATATGGCCAAACCTGCCTTGAAGCCGTTCCACCTTCTCTTCAATACGCCTTTGCCCCCTCATTAGGCTCGCCAAGTGATCATGCATCTACCATTGGTTGCGCTGAAGATCGTTCATGAAACTTATGACAACATGTCGATCATCATGACGAGCGCAATTGAGCTTGTCCAAAGTGATAATAATTTTCCATTGAACACTACCAATACCATTAGGTAAGGGGGGGCTAGTTATAGTTCCATATGGCTGAGTGAGAGCTGAGGCTACAACCTCGCCCTATCCATGATCTCCTCGCATATGCCCCCACCTAGCCCCCTTTCTCCCAACCATCTTCTTGCCTATCCTCATTGGTAGAGCATTGTCAACCAGGTTGCTTTCTCGCTGATGGTGACAATCCTCCAATCAAACCCCCACCCAAAATCAAATTTAACAACCCCAAAACTCTAGAGCTTCTAGCAAGAAAACCATGCACCAGCGAGTGAAGCTTTTACTACAAAACACTAGGTATACAAACCAAGAGGACCCCCACAATGGTTGGGTCAACTACCACTAGACACCACAGAAGCGTTGAAATGCTAGCGACCATAAAATGCACCCGAGGTCAACACGCAATTATAGCTAGCTCCACAACTTAACCCACTAAGTCACAATGAGCTCAGGACCTCCAAACTAATACAAAGGGATGTTAACTAAGCTCAAACACTAGACCAATAAGTTCAGTACCAAAACATCATACCTTACGGCTTCCTTTACCCCCCACCAAAATGGACATATAATGCATGCTATTGAGTGCCAAAAGGTTTTCCCAACCTAACTAGTGAGAAGCTAAACACAATTCCCCTAGTCCAAGGCCCTCAACCCTCTAACAAAATAACAAACCCACCACAACCTAGAGCTAACACAAAAGGTTTAAAAATACAATGAACAACAACAACCACTGAGCACCACCTTACAATAGCTTTGAAACCAATCTCTTTAGAAAAGAAATAGACAGACTGAGGGAGAGAACCATACTTTCTTACCTCATTCCAAGCATGGAGCTTCCATGACTCGTTTTGGAGCAATATCGGTGCACCCACGGCATAAACTGGCTAGACAAGATTAATTGACTCTCTAGACAACTTCAAGCAACCTCACCATATTCCAGGATCCCAATTAAGTTTTAGTTGAATCGATCGTCCTCCTCTCCAACCTCCCCAGACAAAACAAAAACACCCCTCGACAAGCATTCCCAAGATGCACAGACAACTATCCCCATTATCCTTGCCACCCTACTTAGAAAATGCATGTTAAAAATACTCCCATGTCCATCTCATACAAGTCTAAATAACCTACAAACAACAAATAGGCTCTCTTTCCTGCGTCAGTATCACAACACTGCAAATCCACCTAAATTCCATTAAATATAATAACTATCGAGTAACCTCAGCCTCCTCTCTCACACGAGGGTGCATGTCACTAGGTGCCACACCACCCCTCATTAAATTCCCAAAGGATCATTGGGGTGGTGAGAACCCACCACAGTCCCCACATCTCCACATCCCCACGATGATAAAATTTAAACCCTAGCATTCAACATTATAAATTTTAGGGTTTAAACTCTCATATATTAAACATTAATGTTTATTAATTCCTAGCGTTTAATAATCCCTTGTGTTTTAAATATTGATTCCAAGATATTAATAATCCTTAGGAAGTAATATTGTAAACCCACATTAATTTATAAACCCAATGAATTATTAATATTATAAACCTAAATGACTAATAAACCTAAGGGTTTAATATTATAGACCTAGTAAATTAATAAATTCAAAAGATAAATATTATAAATTGTAAAAAAATGTATATATTTCTTCTTAAATATAAATTTAGAAAAAAATATTTACTTACATAAAATATCTGAATTTTTTTTGGGGAGAACTTCTAATATATATATATATATAAAACAAATTTATTTGTGATTATGTGTATTTTTTAAAATATAATAACTATAAATAATTTTTCATATGCTATATTCTCTTTATCCATTGTGTTATATTCTCTCTCCATTAAATCGTGATTTGTGTTATTGTTTTTTTTTCAGCATGAAATATATATATATATATATATCAGATGGGCCATGTACATAATATCAGCATGTATAACATGAATTATCAGAATCTCCAGACAATCCTGTGAGCATGCTCAATGAGATCCCAAATAAAAATCATGTACAATCATGTACATAACAATGTTGAGAGAACCAAATAAGAGATGCATGAGAGAAACAACATGTATGTAAAAGATAATTTGAATCAACTAACTCCTACAAGAAGCTAGTGATGAAAGCATAACAATCCATATACATAATATTTCTTGTAATTTTAAGACTCCATTTGATGTCAATCCTTGTACCATACAAAAAACAAAACTATTATACAAAAAAGATATAAACCATATGCATGTACTATCTAGGAAACGGGTACTCCATCGTGCCAATCCTCTTGTCTTCTATGATTATATCCATCTACACTTCTCCCATGATGCCTTGTAGTCCTTTTTTTGGGAGCTCATCTGCAATCTGATTATGTTCTCTGCCAATATGACTGATTGAAGGCTTCCTAAGTTGAGTCCAGAGACACTGTATTCTCCTTAACCAACCATGTAGTGTTGGTTGTTTAATCTGAGCCTTTCCTTTCACATGATCCACTATGATCTTTGAATCCCCATAAATATGAATCTCAGGTATATTGAGAAATTTTATAAGCCACAACATACCCCAAAGAGCCATAGCCTCTGCCTTGTTATTTGTTCCCAGGCCAACATTCCATTGAGCTTTATATTGTATATGCATTGATACAACTATCCAGAAACCGCAGCCGCATATATTATTTTGAGTCGCACCATCAAAATAAGCAGTCGGGAATTCCATGTGTGGAAAAATACTCCTTTATTTATTTATTTTTGGAGTACTGTCATGTGTAGGATACAAAACATATAAAGAGATAATTTTTTCATGTATCAGACTGAAATCCACTATCCTATTCTCAAAAATATACTTATTTCTCCATTTCCAAATGGTCCAGAAGAGAAAGTGTGGAATAGTTCTCCAGACAGGTTTCTGTTTATTCCACCATCCCATATAATCTGCAATGTCCTAATATTGATGATATGGAAAACCAAAATGTATAGCTAATTTAATCCATACCTGGATCACCTTTTGACAATTGAGAAACATATGATCATTATCCTCCACCTCCTGTTTGCAAATCACACATATACTGGGTCCATGCCATTGATGCTTTTGCAAATTCTCCCACGTGAGATTCTTGTTGTGGTATACTAACCATGAGAAGCAAATGATTTTAATAGGAATATGATTACTCCAAAGACCAGTAAGAGTCGGGTTCTCCATATTGTTGTCGTCGCCTCCACATAAAGTAGTATATACATCAGCCACGCATATGTTGCCCACCTTCATCTTCCCCGCCCACACCATTTTATCTCGGTGTTTCTCTCGGCATATACCAAAAACTTTATAGCCTACACAAACATTCTTCCATTCTGTAGCCAAGTTTCTGTCCATCACCAATTCATGTGAAGTTTTCCATATAGAATATCTATTCCTCCATGTGTTAATCAATTGATTCCATAAAAAAATACCATGATTATAAATAAAAGTCAGTAAAGTTTCAGAAAAATAGCAGTCCTCACTGACGCCTAGTATCTTGTCCACCCCAATAATAATTGAGTGTCCCGATCCCATACTCCACACCAATTGTTGTATGAAGTAAGATGACACCTTTTGCATATTGTTCCAGATAGCCGATGCACATGATAAACTAATGCTGTGTTTGCGATACCAAAATAGAAATTCTCGATTCTTCATATATTTATGTTTTATCACCTTTCTCCATATACCAGATCCGAATATGGCATGCCAAAGTAATTTCACCCGCTGTGAAATTCCAAAGGATTTTAAATTCATTATACCCCATCCTCCCATATTTTTTGGACGAGCAATATGAGACAGTTTAGTTAAGTGAATTTTGTGGTGATCATTGCTACCAGTCCATATAAACTTGGCCATAATAATATTAATGTTGTGTACAATGGCCATCGGGATTTGATATAAGTGCACCCAATAAACCCCAAGTTGTGCCAGAATAGCCTGCATGAGAATAACATGCCCCCCAGTGATAGACAACGAAATTCTCATCTAGCAACCTGTTTGAAGAAACGATCAACCAACCATTGCCAATCAAAGTTCCCACAACAATTTGGTTTAATGCGATATCCAAGATATTGCATACCATGCAACATTGGTTCCGCATCAATGCCAAAAATATTTTTGATATATTCAATGATCTCCATATCGTCAGAATGATTATATACAATAGATTTATTTAAATTCATACTCAAGCAAGAAGCAATAGCAAATTTGTTAAAAATATGGAAAATGTTCAGCGATGTAAGATGATTCAACATTGCCATAATAAGCACATCATCAACAAAAAAGCTATGATAAATTTTGATATTGATACCCATTACCAGTGCCTGAATGTGTTCTTCCTCCACCACTTTTTTGATGTGTAAACTCAATCCATCCATAGCTAATATGAACAGGAGGGGAGATATTGAACATCCTTGATGCAACCCACCTCTAGCCCGAAAAATGTGAGTTAGAAATCCATTGACAATTACAACATAGTTTATATTCAAGACACAAGCCATGACCCAATTCACACATCTAGGCTGTAAACCAATTTTGAACAAGACCATTCTCAAATAACCCCAATCTATGCAGCCATAAGCTTTTTGTATATCCACCTTCATAATGCGAGCATTAATGTGATTTGTGTTATTGTATTATCACACACTATGTTATATTTTCTTTGTGCATTAGCTCATTATTTGCCTCTCCTTTATTATCTTAATAAATTCTTTATATTCTACGTGTGTTGGCTGCAATATCTCAGTATTCTTATTGTATTCTCCTTCCGCAGAACATTGTTATTCATTTGGGCTATGTTATATCCTGTATGCAAACAAATTTTTTCTCGCGTTGGCTTTATAATAAGACTATGTGATTCTTTTCACTAGTTTCAATCCCACTTCTTCACCCCTGTGAGCATCGCCTGATATAATGAGTGCTAAGTGGACAATTCAAAAATCATGAGAAATTAGTCAGTTACGACTACCTCTCATGGAAATGGTCATAGATGAATGACTTTCTTAATGCATTTGAATCCCAAAATGATATCTAATATAATGCACTGTGAAATACCCTCAATACTTAATTACATAAGAGTGAAGGGAGCTCTGCTTGAATGGTTCATGAGGCACAATACTTTCTAAGGTTTTGCAAATGGGGTAGGCTAAGTGGGCTTCATTGTGGGAAAACCTCCACAATGAAGCGTGCTTGAGCCAAAGGCAATCTGGGATGGGTGACCTCCCGGGAAGTCTTGGTTACTGGGTGCAAGCCCCGGAAGTGATGGTTGATGCTATGTGATTCATTTCACTAGTTTCAATCCCACTTCTTCACCCCTGTGAGCATCACTCGATGCAATGAGTCCTAAGTGGACTATTCAAAAATCACGAGAAATTAGTCAGTTACAACTACCTCTAACGGAAATGGTCATAGATGAATGACTTTCTTAATGCAGTTGAATCCCAAAATGATATCTAATGTAATGCACTGCAAAAAACCCTCAATACTTAATTACAGAAGAGAGAAGGGAGCTCTACTTGAATGGTTCATGAGGCACAATACTTGCTAAGGTTTTGCAAATGGGGTAGCAAGCTAAGTGGGCTTCATTGTGGGCAAAACTCCACAATTAAGCGCGCTTGAGCCAGAGGCGATCTGGGATGGGTGACCTCCCGGGATGCCTTGGTTACCGGGTGCAAGTCCTGGAAGTGATGATTAACGCTATGTGATTCATTTCACTAGTTTCAATCCCAGTTATTCACCCCTGTGAGCATCACCCAATGCACCCGATGCAATGAGTGCTAAGTGGACTACTCAAAAATCATGAGAAATTGGTCAGTTATGACTACATATCATGGAAATGGTCATAGATGAATGAGTTTATGACTACCTCTCATGGAAATGGTCGTAGATGAATGACTTTCTTAATGCAGTTGAATCCCAAAAAAATGATATCTAATATGTGTTATATTCTCTTTTCTTAAGAAGCATTTACTCTACTTGATATTTTTAGGAAGTAAAATAGATAATTATATTATAGATATCACAATATTATATGTGTTATATTCTTTACCTCCTCTTCAGAGGAAGGAATATATTGGATAATGGAATTATATTTTCTTTTCCTAAAGAGTCTTTACTCTGTCTAATATTTCAAAGAATTTCTTAATATGGCCGGTATTATATGGTTTTTTATTTGGTATTCATAGGAATTAAGATAGATACTCAATGCAATGAGTGCTAAGTGGACTATTCAAAAATCATGAGAAATTAGTCAGTTATGACTACCTCACATGGAAATGGTCATAGAAGAATGACTTTCTTAATGCAGTTGAATCCCAAAATGATATCTAATATGTGTTATATTCTCTTTTCGTAAGAAGCCTTTACTCTACCTGATATTTTTAGGAATTAAGGTAGATAATTATATTACAGATATCACAGTATTATATGTGTTATATTCTTCACTTTATCTTCAGAGGAAGGAATAAATTGGATAATGACATTATATTTTCTTTTCCTAAAGAGTCCTTACTCTATCTAATATTTCAAAGATTTTCTTAATATGGTCAGCATTATATGTGTTATATTTTTTATTTGGTATTCAAAGGAATTAAGATAGATAATGCCATTACATGTGTTATATTTTCTTTTTTTAAATATTTTTTATTCTCTGAGGAATCATGCTAGATAATATTTCTAAGAATTAAGGTAAATAATTGCATTACAAATATTCTCTATTCTTAACATTGACTGTATTATATGTGTTATATTCTATTTTGAGGAATTAAAGTAAACTAGCAATTGCACCAAATGTTGCAAAGGAAATGCAGTAAGGCATAAATTGAAGAAGAATCGTGGCATATAAAAATCCATTATGTAGGTGCATAATTTGTCATTAATTCGTCCTCTTGGATCTGAAATCACTGCATATTCATCCTCTTGGATCCGAAATCACTGCATATTTTGAGAGCTCTGGAGGTGATATCAACCTCTTTCCCATTTGCAAACTACTATACCACTAGATTTGCCTCCCTTCAACCTCTTTCCCATTTGCAAACTACTATACCACTAGATCTTTCCCATTTGCAAACTACTATACCACTAGATTTGCCTCCCTTCAACCTCTTTCCCATTTGCAAACTACTATACCACTAGATTTGCCTCCCTTCATCAGATGGTTGGATGTCTGATAAGACATAACACTCAAATTCCTAAGACAGAAACTTGCAAACCTAAAATGCACAAGAATATTGATTCCCAAAACATTTGTATCTTATGCTTCTAAGAAAATTTATTTTATAAGATTTTACTTAAGATGAGATCTGATTAGTTTAACTAAGAAACAATATAAACTGAAAATGCATAGTGCTAAAGATTAACCATGCCTTTATTATCCTACAACTAACTATTAAGACTAGCTATAAATGATTGCCAGATGTGGCACATCATTTCTTCATTATTTTAGCAAAAATGACCCCACCTTCTCAACAAGGGGTGGGAAGTTATGATCAAAAGTAACCTGAGACGACCGTTTTTCCTAAGAAGGAAGTTGGCTTTGGTGCCCAACAAGATACGTCGTAGTCTAATGCTATAGGTCTAGTAGTGTGTCTTCCTCCAACAACTATTGAAAATCCAAAATTTTATCAGGTGGGTGGGAAATGTGAACTTCCTCTTCTAGAATAGGAGGTTCATAGGGCTTGAGATGATTAACATTAACCACATTATGGAGGCAATGCTAGCAAGCCAAATCTAAATGACATGCATTCACACCAACCTAGGCTTGAGATGATTAACATTAACCACATTTTCGAGGCAATGTTGGCAAGGCAAATCTAAATGACATGCATTCACACCAATGTGCTTGAGAATAGTACAGGGACTATAGTATAGGACTATGCTTGAGAATAGTACAGGGACTATAGTAGGGAGAATACTATAGGGACTATAGTAGGGACTATAGTAGGGAGAATAGTACAGGGACTATAGTAGACGTGCTTGAGTTTATGATGTCACTTCACAAACAAATTTAAAAATATAATAAATAACAAGTCATTATTTGACCAAAAAAATTCTACTATTATACTAAATATTAAAAATATTTACTTACTAAAAATCATAAAATAAAATATCAAAAATTTTATTAAAATATTTAAATAGAAAGTAAACTTTTTATGAAAAAATTAAGATTATTATATGAAAATAAACTTCAAAATAATTATTCTTGATTTAGTAAAAATATAATAAATAAAAAGTCATTATTTGCCCACAAAAATTCTATTATTATACTAAATATTAAAAATATATACTTACTAAAAATCATAAAATAAAATATAAAATTTCTTATTAAAATGTTTAAAAAGAAAGTAAAATTTTTATGAAAAAAATAGGATTATTATATGAAAAATAATTACCATCTAGTACTCATAATATTTAGGGTTTTTTTTTTAATACAAAGTCTTTTGAAAAATATATATAATGAAAATATTTATTTTTCAATTTCGTAATTCCTTGCACATATCAATCATCACTTTTGTCTCCTAAACACTATTTAAAAAAACAAACAAATTTAAAAATATAATAAATAACAAGTCATTATTTGCCCAGAAAAATTCTACTATTATACTAAATATTAAAAATATTTTCTTACTAAAAATCATAAAATAAAATATTAAAAAAATTATTTAAATAGAAAGTAATTTTTTTAATGAAAAATTAGGATTATTATATTTCTACTCACAGTTTTAACCTTTCTCAACTTAAATGAAGTAATTTTCCTTTAACTAACACTCATTAACAATTTATTATGGTTCATAAAATAAAATATCAATTTTTTTTTTAAAATATTTCAATAGAAAGTAAAACTTATAAAAAAATAGGATTATTATATGAAAATAAACTTCAAAATAATTATTCTTGATTTAATATCCATAAGATTTAGGGATTTTATTTTAATACAAAGTCTTTTGAAGAATATATATATAATGAAAACAACTTTTTTTTAAACAAATTTTATTTTTCAATTTTGTATTTGGTTGCACATATCAACCATCACTTTTGTCTCCTAAACACTATTAAAAAACAAACAACTTTAAAAATATAATAAATAACAAGTTATTATTTTATGAGAAATTTTTTACTATTATACTAAATATTAAAAATATTTACTTACTAAAAATCATAAAATAAATATCAAAAAAATTTATTAGAATATTAAAATAGAAAGTAAATTTTTTTATTAAAAAAATAAGATTATTATATTTCTACTCACACTTTTAACCTTTCTAAACTTACAAATGAAGTAACTTTTCCTTTAACTAACACAATATTAAAAATATTTACTTAATAAAAGTCATAAAATAAAATATCAAAAGATTTATTAAAATATTAAAATAGAAAGAAATTTATCTACAAAAAATCATAAAATAAAATATCAAAAAATTATTAAAATATTTAAATAGAAAGAATTTTTTTTTGAAAAAATTAAGATTATTATATTTCTACTCATAGTTTTAACCTTTGTCAACTTAAATGAAGTAATTTTCCTTTATCTAACACTCATTAACAATTTATTATGGTTCTTATTGGATTGCATGTGGATGAAAATAAACTTCAAAATAATTTAATTCTCATAAGATTTAGGGATTTTTTTTAATACTAGTCTTTTGATATATATATATATATATATATATATATATATATATATATATATATATATATATATATATATATATCATAACTTTTTATAAAACAAATTTTATTTTTCAATTTTGTAATTCCTTGCCCATATTAATTATCACTTTTGTTTCCTAAACACTATTTAAAAAAATAAACAATTTTAAAAATATAATAGATAACAAGTCGTTATTTTCCCAATTTTTTTTTGCTATTATACTAAATATTAAAGATATTTACATACTAAAAATCATAAAATAAAATATCAACAAATTTAACAAATTTAATAAAATATTTAAATAGAAAATAAAATTTTTTATTAAAAAATTAGAATTATTATATTTGTATTGACAGATAACTTTTCTCAACTTAAAAATAAAGTAATATTCCTTTAGGCTCATTTTCTGAACGCTTATGTTGTATTGGTTAAGAATTGTCTTTGATGTTTTATCAAGTGTAGCAGGCTCTTCAAATTGACAAACCATCCAACCGGTCCTGGAAAAGTTTGTTTCAAGTCCTGATCAAACAATCAGGGTTCGCAGTATATATTACCTGTCTATTAAGGTTACTTTGTTTATCCTCAGGCATTTCAGGAGCAGATTCTTCCAGATCTATCTTGACAGATGCGAGTCCCCGAATCAGATCTGCGATCTGGGGCTGTGATCCAGTGCGGAAGGGAGCCTTTGTGTGACCATGGCCCTGGGCAGATGCAGAACAGATATCTGCATAAACCCTCGCCCTTCCCTTCGTGTACGCTCCATTCCTGCTACCCGCTCGGTCTATGCTTGTCAGGTCTCTCGGGTTGCCCTCCTTGCAAACCAGATCCACTTTTTCCCATTCATTCTTCTCTCCTTCGCCGCTGAGGTAGCGAGAAACCCGTCGCGCAAACCCTTCCTTCCCGTTTTCGCTGATCTGGTTCAGCTTCGTGGCCAGGGCTGGAAGCTTATGGATCCGATGGATCTCGGCTGCGGATGAAACAGCTGCAGGTGCGGCGGCCATTTTCGATCGCACGAAAACTCCCTCAGGACCAAATCCCTTGTATTATACAACTGTTATACAACAGATATATAAATTTTGGTTTTTCTGTCAATTCCTCCTCTTCTTCTGTGCTATTCTGTTTTCCTCTGTTGCTGTTCTGTTTTGTCTACATACAATTCAAGCAAATGCTTGATCCTCATTTGGGATATTTGTTTTGTTTTTAAACATTTGGTGGGTCATTTTTATCTAGAGTACATGTTCAAATATTAAATGAGATAAATAAGACGTCAATTTTGTAACCCATTATGTGTAATTTTCCAAATATGCTTGGAGTTAAATTCAGCGTAATTGGTGCGTTCTTCCTGCAGTAACGCAGCTTCTATGTTTTCAGTGTTCTTTTTGTAAGTTGGTTTCTCTTTGGCCAACACTAAGTATTTTTTTTTTTTTCCGAAGGTGGTAAAACCTATCAACTCAACTCAGGTGTCAAACCAACAATGAGGAAGGCCAACACTAAGTATTAATGATCGGACCAGATTGTATATTTTTAATATTGGGCACTTTCCAGTTTATTATAAATATATCACTTTCCTATACTACATAATGAAATGCAACAGATATTTAGATTTAGTCTGTGTCAATTTATCTTCTTCCTTTTTCCCCTGAATGGATTCAAGATTCTGGTCAGTGCTTTCTGCTTTTAAAGAAGGAAATCTAAAATTCGTTATATTGAAATATAACGAATTTAGTGTCTAGCTTGACAGTAATCTTAAAATTATTAATAATTAGATAATAATAAGTATTTTCTGGATTACTATCTGACCACCACTACCTTTATGTAACCAGGTTTCGATGGATCTTGCCATCCTCCAAGAAATTGGGCTACAGCTAGCAAATCGCACGCTGGATGAAATAATTATTGAAAATATTCTACTAGCAGCGAACAGACTGCAGATATTGCACTTTATAGAAAAGAGGGATAGAGATAATAGTCGAATGATAATGTGGGGATTGTAACGCGCATATAATCAGATCTTCAATGAAGCAAACGTATTGCTTTATTTTAAGAGGATTTCAGGTATTATATAAGAGGATTTCAGGTATTATTTGATGGGTGGTTTTGAACGTCAAAATTATGGAGATCTCCCAAATTATGGATTTTTCCCCTCCTCCCATCAAAATAATCCCTGAAATCCTCTTAAAATAATTACGCCGTAAGGACCTAGGCAAGGACCCAGATAAGTTAGCAAATGGAATATGTAAACCCTCCATCTTTGACAAGTTACTAAGCTGCCACAGATTCCCGCTTGCGTAAGAATTGTGCCCGGTCATCATATCCCTGAGCTCTGCTGGGATTGAACCAGTGATCTCATTGAAGGAGGAGCAGAATTGCGAAAGATAACACTGCAAATTCATTTCAACGACATTGAGTGTCCTATGAAATTTAGATAAAAATGGAGACTTGATGGGATCTACTTTTGAGATTATCAACGTAGCTAGTACACACATCCACAACAGTGGTTACTGGTCAAACCGAACCAGCTTATCGGTCACCCCTCCAGAAATTACAGCCACCATCAGTGACTATCAATATCATATAAAGCCAAAATTGTCTGATATTATATGGCCCGGTGAAAGTGAAACTACGGCGCGGGATTGGGCCCGTGGAAAGGAACTTGCTATTGGTTTGCCTAGAAAGACAGGCTACTAAGAATTTGTAAAAGTGAATGGTAGCAACCCGATGAAAGGATTTTGTGTTGATGCGTTTATTGTTGTAGTGAAATTGCTGCCCTATTTTTGGTACACATTTAAACCTTGTGGAACAGGGAATTCTGCACCCAATCACGATGTTTTTAACGTGTAAAATGCAATGGGTTACCACACTGCCATATTGTTTCATGCAGGTTTTCTTTCTCTACGATGTTCTTGAAGCATGGTGACTAATATTTCTGCTCTTTTTTTATCCTCAGGGATTTTAGCTTCCCTCTCAAAACATTGGTTTTCTTTACATTTGATGGTATTGATGCGCTTAAAATGCATGATTCTGATGAAGACTTTGAGAGAATGATGAAGCTTCACTACGTAGGCAGTAAATGAAAGGTATTTGTGGAAATAAATTTAGGTGCCCATGTTGTTGCAAGTGTCCTAAATAAGTTGTGTTAAGAAGTTTGTGAAAAAAAATTAAATATGATACAAATATTCATAGTGTTTCATACTTTGGAAAATGAGAGTAATTTGGATTTTATGTTTCTGTTTCTTTCATAAGATTAAATTCTGGTGCTAAATGGTTCTTGTCAGGGAGCTTTCTGTACATATATTTTTGCAACTCTGTTTTTATTTTTCCATCATTTCATATATAAGAGAACTTTTGGATTTTATGTTTCTGTTTCTTTCATAAGATTAAATTCTGGTGCTAAATGGTTCTTGTCAGGGAGCTTTCTGTACATATATTTTTGCAACTCTGTTTTTATTTTTCCATCATTTCATATATAAGAGAACTTCAACATGTGTTTTATTTATTGTTTTTTTGGAACAAAATGGATTTAAAGAAATTATTTTTTTTTGCAACTCTGATTTTTCCATCATTTCATATATAAGAGAACTTCAACATTTAAATTTTGGAACAAAATGGATTTAAAGAAATTATATAGTTTTTCAAAAATGAATAGGGAAGATGTTCTCTATGCATAGCTGGAAAGCGTCTTCTTGGATACAGGGTCAAATGCAGTTATGCATGGTCTCATTTAGCCATGCCAGCCTTGCTAAAAGTTCTTTGCCCATACCCCATCTGGATTAAATGAATCTGTGCAGAGTAACGAGGCACATTACGGGCATGAAGTTGATTACGTCCATGACCACTTTCGGGATGGCAGCGGGGCAGACTACGGTCACAATGAGGCAGATCACAATTATGAGCCTTCAGCCTTGTCCTCTGAAACCGAAGGCCAAGAGGATGCAGATAGATTTGATGGTTTATTTTCTCCATCGCAAGAGTATACCGAGGTGCCACGCTCATTTGAGATCGGCTTCTCATGGCCAGAAGAAATCGATGCTGGAACAGAAGGATTTGATATAATATATGGTAAAGAACAAAAAGTTGCTGCAGAATACCAGCAGGTGATGGAAGTCTCAGTTGATGCAGAGAATACCCAAGTTCTTGAATCTGTCATTCTAGACAGTGTACATGATATAGAAAACTTACCAGTAGATGCAGAAAAAAATGTTAATAGTTCTGAGGACAGTATTCCTGAATTGGTATCAATTATGGACTTTGGTGCAGATGTATCTCATGAATCTGAGTCTCATTTTGGTAATAGTGGTTCACATGACTTTGTTTTCTCCTCATCTGAAACAGAAACTAACAGTGAAATACAGAGTTTTGAGAGCCTTTTCATTCAAGATCCAGAGGAACTGAGCACATCATCAGGTGGAGGTGATTACTATATTCCTGCAATGGCCAGTCAGTCCAAGACACTAAATTTTGAGAGCCAAAATGAATTTGAATTCAGACATAATGAATCTGTCATGTCTCTAGTGGAAAAGAGTAGTAGGGAGGGGGGATCAGACATATCAGTTGTTCATGATCTCGGAGATTCTAGTACTCCAGCAAAATCACTGAAATATATCTTGCTTTTTGGAACTATAGGTGCATCTATTTTTGCAGTTGCGATGCTTGCTACATATTTGGTCAGTGTGTATAGAAAGAGTGCCAAATGTACAAGTCCTAAGAGAGCCCAAGAACATGATCAGAACACTGTAGCAGAGAAAAATGGTCCTACAGAAGATGGTCATTCCATACCGAGAAGGGAGATACTATATCCCCAGAGAAATCACTTTTCTTCAATGCAGATGACTGTGCCCTGCGAAAATAACTTCGAGCCGAGGGATTCCTATGTGCCGAAGGTGGAACTTCTTAATGAGTATTTGCCATCAAAGGTGGTAAACACTTCAGAAAGAAAACTCAATACCTGGCTTTTATCAAGTACCCAAGAAAATTCATTTCACACCCCAGAGAGGAAGGTTAGGAGAAGCAACACATACTCGGAAACAGAGCAAGGAAGTATGGCTACTCAAGAGATGTCTATGGATGATTCTCCATCTTATGGGAGCTTCACAACTCTGATGAAAGAGGTATTCTACTTTTAATCCCAACATCAAACTTGTTAAGCTTTTCCTTTGTTTTTTCTACCTTTGTGTTTTGGTTTTGAAATAATATTCCAACCTTTGCAAGGCATTTTCTTGCTTATCAATTGCCATTGAATATCAAGTAAAAGTGGAATTTGGTTTCTTCATTTCGAGGTTGGTAAAATAGTTGTCTAGGAGCAGGGGAATTTGGTTTCTTCCATCCTACCAATCTTCCTTATATATCTTGTCAGACTTTTTCAGTGTTGTGCGAGCCATTTGATGTACAGATGTTGTTCATGTGCTTATTTCAGTCTCAATTCTCTTTTCACTGCACCTTGTTTCCTTTGCATTTCAAGTAAAAATGGAATTTGGTTTCTTCATTACAAGGTTGGTAAAATAGTTCTCTAGGAGCCGGGGATGCTCTTCTTCCATTCTACCAATCTTTCTTATATATCTTATCAGATTTTTTCAGTGTTGTGTGAGCAATTTTATGTAAAGATGTTGTTCATGTTCTTATTTCAGTGTCAAATCTCTTTTCACTGCACCTTGTTTCCATTTTATTTCTAGGATATCTATTCTTCCCTTGAAAATTTTCTTCTGGGTAGTCCTCAATTCATTCCATAAATATGTAAAAACAAACCAGCATGTAGGAAATATTTGAATGAGTTATAGATAGTGATCCAATTTCATACTTGTCTGATTGTGTATCTCCAAAATTTGGTTTCAGAGATACCTTTTTATGAGTTGTTTGTCTACAATGCAGGGTTCAAGTGAAGAGCAGATGAAAGTGACACCTGTAAGAAGATCAAACCGACTTCGTAACCAAAAGAAGTCTCCATTATCAGCTGTACGAACGATCTCTAAATGAAGATCCTGCATCATGTTCTTCCTTAGAGCTACCTGATTTGAGCACAGGGAAAAGCACGAACGACATAAAGAATTTTTTCTCCAAATGACTTTCGCCTTTACATGATTATTTCTCTCAAAAAGTTAAGGCTTCATTTTTATTTTTCATGAAAACGTGCAGGGAAATGGTGAGCATGTTCCCTTGGCGGATTGATAGTTGGCCGTCTTCAAGCTCATACTGTTGCTTAGCTACCATGGTATTGATCCAGTAAGTCTGTTGATGTTCAGCACCAACCTACTTCGATTCTGTTACTTACCTAATTCTGGAGGCAAGGACCCAGATAAGTTAGCAAATGGAATATGTAAAGCCTCCATCTTTGACAAGTTACTGAGCTGCCACAGATTCCCGCTTGCGTAAGAATTGTGCCCGGTCATCATATCCCTGAGCTCTGCTGGGATTGAACCAGTGATCTCATTGAAGGAGGAGCACAATTGCGAAAGATAATACTGCAAATTCATTTCAACGACATTGCGTGTCCTATGAAATTAGACAAAAATGGAGACTTGATGGGATCTACTTTTGAGATTATCAACGTAGCTAGTACACACATCCACAACAGTGGTTACTGGTCAAACCGAACCAGCTTATCGGTCACCCCTCCAGAAATTACAGCCACCATCAGTGACTATCAATATCATATAAAGCCAAAATTGTCTGATATTATATGGCCTGGTGAAAGTGAAACTACGGCGCGGGATTGGGCCCGTGGAAAGGAACTTGCTATTGGTTTGCCTAAAAAGACAGGCTACTAAGAATTTGTAAAAGTGAATGGTAGCAACCTGATAAAAGGATTTTGTGTTGATGCGTTTATTGTTGTAGTGAAATTGCTGCCCTATTTTTGGTACACATTTAAACCTTGTGGAACAGGGAATTCTGCACCCAATCACGATGTTTTTAACGTGTAAAATGCAATGGGTTACCACACTGCCATATTGTTTCATGCAGGTTTTCTCTCTACGATGTTCTTGAAGCATGGTGACTAATATTTCTGCGCTTTTTTTATCCTCAGGGATTTTAGCTTCCCTCTCAAAACATTGGTTTTCTTTACATTTGATGGTATTGATGCGCTTAAAATGCATGATTCTGATGAAGACTTTGAGAGAATGATGAAGCTTCACTACGTAGGCATTAAATGAAAGGTATTTGTGGAAATAAATTTAGGTGCCCATGTTGTTGCAAGTGTCCTAAATAAGTTGTGTTAAGAAGGTTGTGAAAAAAAATTAAATATGATACAAATATTCATAGTGTTTCATACTTTGGAAAATGAGAGTAATTTGGATTTTATGTTTCTGTTTCTTTCATAAGATTCTGGTGCTAATTTGGATTTTATGTTTATGTTTATTTCATAAGATTCTGGTGCTAAATGGTTCTTGTCAGGGAGCTTTCTGTACATATATTTTTGCAACTCTGTTTTTATTTTTCCATCATTTCATATATAAGAGAACTTCAACATGTGTTTTATTTATTGTTTTTTTAGAACAAAATGGATTTAAAGAAATTATATAGTTTTTCAAAAATGAATAGGGAAGATGTTCTCTATGCATAGCTGGAAAGCGTCTTCTTGGATACAGGGTTGGAACAAATGAAAGTATAAGGCCAGTGCATTTTTAAGTTACACAAAATGTTTTTAAGGTTGGAGTTGATCACATTAATTTGTAATACTTGTTTACAGTTTGCCAGAAAATCTAAATGAGCAAGTTAGTTATAAATTTTATTTTATAGTAAAAGGATGGTGGCTTGAAATTATGCTCGACAATAAACAATAATTAAAAAAAATTAATAAATAATAACTAAAAAAAAATTAATCATTGTTATATTAAACATTTTCATAGATTATATTTTTTTATCATTCCCTAAAATATAAAACAGTTATTCTTTAATTATTTCTTAAAATATAAAACAATAATATATAAAAAAAAAATGGTGGTCAAAAATTGTGTTAATGTTTTTTAATCTTTGTTATATGAAACTTTTCCATAGATTATAATATTGTTTGATCATTCATTATAATATGAAAGAAAAATATGTGATTTTTCATAATATTACATATTCATAAATTTTGTGAGATGAATAAAAAAAACCAATTGATCTATTATTTAAATTATGATATTAAACTGTGGCTCTTTACTGGTTTAAAAAATTAAATCCTAAATTAAAAAAATAATTTTTTATTTGTATATTTTAATGTTTAATTTTTAAGAAACTAATTTATTTGTATTTTATTTAAATTAATATTAAATTTAAGTTTATTAATACTTATAATTACATTAATAATATTAATTCCTTGAGCCTCAAAAACGAACTCGATGAAACCAATTTTGCTACATTCGTCCTTCACATATGGGATATGAAAACCTTCATCTTAGATCTCTCGGATTTATAGCAAAATTGGCAATGTGAAAATATAAGGCTGGTGCATTTTTAGGTTACACAAAATGCTTTTAAGGTTGGAGTTGATCACATTAATTTGTAATACTAGTTGGTTATAAATTTTACTTTATAGTAAAAGGGTGGTGGCTTGAAATTATGCTAGACAATAATTAAAAAAAATAATCATTGTTTTTTTTCAGAAGAAAAAAAAGCGGAATTCTATTATATTGGTATATCTGAATTACATAACAGAAAGTCTAGAGTTGATTCAACAACTCAGAATGCAGAAATAACCTTCATAGTGCAGTAATAAAACTAAATCCATGGAGACTGTAGTCATGGGAATTCTGGAAATAAGGTAGTACGAAAGTAGGGCAATACTTACATAACAGAAAGAGCTTGAGCGATAGAGTAAATAAAAAAACCGGGGAATGGTACATACCAGAGCCAGATGTATGGAAGAGAGAGTTATGTACCCGGAAGATCGAAATCCTGAATATGGTACCTTAGTTCCCCCACTGCAATTGTCATTTCCCATTTACCAACTTGTGATTGAAGTCCTTTCTTTGATAGTTCATCTGCCTGTGTATGTTGGGACCTGTTCACATGTTTTATTGCAAAATCCTTTCTTGATGACCATAGGGATTCTATTTTGTTCATCCATCCAGACAGATAGTGATTTTCTATGGAAAGCTTGGCATTAACATGATGTATAATGATTTTGGAATTGCCATAGATCTGCAACGACTCAATATTTAAGAAGATACTGATTTGAAGAAGCCCTGTTAGTGCCATAGCTTCCGCCTTGTTGTTTGATCCTTCACCCCCATTCCAATATATGGCAATATGCTGATCCTCCTTTGTGACAATGTAGACTCCACAAGTACATATTCCATTTTGAGCAGCCCCATCAAAATAAGCTCTAGGAATGTCCGTCGGACAAGGAGAATAAGAATGTTCCTTAGTCTTAGCTTTCTTCTGCTGTGAGCTGTAAGGAGAAATAGAGTGGTACTGAGAGATGATGTTTTCAAAGACAGATTTATAACTATCCTTGTCGTTTTGAAATAGAGACTTGTTCCTCCATTTCCAGATAGACCATAAAGCAATTAAAGGAACAAGTCGCCAGCTCTCTTTCTGATTACTCCACCAGATAAGTGCATCTTTTATAGAAGGATGTGATATATTTGTGAAACCAAAGTAAGTGGCCAGGTCCCTCCATAGCTCCTGGGAGTGAACACATTTTAGGAAAATGTGAAGATTGTTTTCTCCCTCCGCTTTGCAGATTAAGCAAATAGCCGGACCATGCCAATTCCTCTTTTGTAGGTTGTCCCATGTTAGATTTTCATTATGAAAAACTAGCCAAGCAAATATGATAATCTTATATGGAGTGCCAGATTTCCAAAAGGAAATGGGGAAAATGATTGCAGGAAGAGAAATATGAGTTTTTAGAAGTGTTAAATAAATATCTTTCACATAGACATTCAGCTTACCCTTGGCCCCCTTCCAGATAAGATAATCTTCCGATTCAGATTTACATATACCCCTATTCCGCATTGACCAGATTAGTTGATTCCACTGTTGAGCAAGAAGACCATTTAGGCCTAGTGCAGAGGCATTTTTCCATATGGGAAAGGGACCTTGCCACATATCAATGACCTGCCCCTAGAAGAAGATACCATTACGATGGAGAAACTAAAGTAGCTGTTGATATAGATTATATTTTTTTTATCATTCCTTAAAATATAAATCAACTATTCTTTAATTATTTCTTAAAATATAAAACAATAATATATAAAAAGATGGTGGTCAAAAATTGTGTTAATGTTTTTTAATCTTTGTTATATGAAACGTTTTCATAGATTATAATATTGTTTGATGATCCATTATAATGTGAAAGAAAAATATGTGATTTTTCATAATATTACATATTCATAAATTTTGTGAGATGAATAAAAAAACCAATTGATCTATTATTTAAATTATGATATTAAATTATGGCTCTTTACTGGTTTAAAAAATTAAATCCTAAATTTATTAATATAATTTTTTATTTATTTAAATTAATATTAAATTTAAGTTTATTAATACTTATAATTACATTAATAATATTAATAATGATATGAATATAAATATCAAAATTTGGTAATTAATAACAAAGGCCCAAGAAATATTTTTTTTGTATATTTTAATATTTAATTTCTAGAAACTAATTTATTTGTATTTCATTTAATTTTTTTTTTTTCCCCTTGGAAAAAGTCGTAATTTCTATTAATATTTAGAAATTACATTTTGTAGATGCCGAAGCATATTCATATAGAGGCAGCAATGCCTATCGAGTTCACATATCTATAGATCTGTCAATAAACACTAGTGGTCTCCACGCAGGGAGTCTACAAAATACTATAAGCAGTGATAAAAAAAATGTCCACGCTCTACGCAGAGAGCTCATATAAACTGTATGCAACCATAAAAGAGTTTGTCACTCATAACTAAACAGTGGATATATATACATGCTAATAAACAAAAATGGAGAGCTGTAATGTGTGAGCTTTATAGCTCATCTCCTATCTGATCATCAAACGGTCTGTGGTAATGCTGGTAGAAAGTGCCGTCGATTTCCTCCTGAATCAACCAGTCATTTCCATCTCTGTGCGCTGCCTCTTTGGATAGCTGGTCTGTGACTGTATTCTGTTCCCTGTAGATATGTCGACAGACAAATGATTCAAAAGAAGTAATCAGTCTTTTAGCATCATCTAAAATGTGCCTTAATGAAAATGCATAACAATGCGATGCATCATTCAGCCAGTTGCAAACAATTTTAGAATCTCCAAAAAGCTGTAGGTGTCTGCATTGTTTTTGAATTGCAAAATGTATGATATGTTTTGCAGTGCATAGTTCAGCAAAGTTATTTGTGCCTCTGCCAAGTTTCATTTGTATCTTGAAGCAATGCAATTCGTTGAGATATAGAATATCCCCTCCCCCACAACCAACTTCCTGTGTCGAGCCATCAAAGTATGCACAGGGCTTAGATTTGTCAATAATCTCAGGTCTGAGGATACGAGGGGGGACAGAGGGATCCACTTCAGGTATCAAGTCGATGTATTTCATTTAAATTAATATTTATATTTAAGTTTATTAATACTTATAATTACATTAATAATAATATGAATATAAATATCAAAATTTGATAATTAATAACAAAGGCCAAAGAAATTTTTTTTGTGGTGAATTATAATGGGAATGTGGTTGTTCGACCTCATGGTTATGAAACTCTTAGTTTTGAAGAAATCAATGTGATGAAGCTCATCAAGAAGGTTGTTGGTTCCAAATACTCTCTTGACAACAAAAAATAAATAACCATGGCCACCCGATTGAGTAGCATAAGCATAATTGAGAGCACAGACTTTCAAAAGCTGATAAAGCTTGCATTTGGAATAATAATTAATCTAATAATTCTTGCAAGTCTTCTACACCTACTTCCAATATGTTGAATGAGACTCTACCCTAAAATTGAGCTATACTTAGTTAATTTAGTTATATTTCCACTCATTTCTCCATTGTGAGATGTCAGCTATACTTATTTAATTTAGTTATATTTCCACTCATTTCTCCATTGTGAGATGTCAGCTATACTTATTTAATTTAGTTATATTTCCACTCATTTCTCCATTCCAGTACTATGCCCCTTCCTTCGACTGCCCCTTCCTTCCACTACTTCAAATCTTCTTCTAGGGCTAGTTTGGCTATTCAGACAACCTCTAGCTGCTCAGAAGATTGATCTGTAATTTTCCTACTCTTCTCCAGATCCTTCGACTACTTCAAATCTTCTTCTAGGGCTACTTTGGCTATTCAGACAACCTCTAGCTACTCAGAAGATTGATCTGTAATTTTCCTACTCTTCTGTAATTTTCCTACTCTTCTCAAGATCTGAATTCACCGCATTTAACATCTGCAAGGCTTCCTATTCCTTGATATTAACATGCTCCACCTAGGCAAGGACCTTTTCTATTCTTTTACTTGCATGTTCTTTGGCCTCTTATTCTTTCTTGTATAGCAAATCATACCCTTCTTTTGTAATTGACACAAAATTGTCATCTGATTTCTTAGATGAAGCTCATTTTCTTTGTCCAGAAGAGGATCTTTGACAATAGAAATTTTCATATTAGCACTTTGTGCATCTTCTTTTGCTGCAACGATCTCAGTTTTAACTTCTTCAAGGGAATCTAATAATTTAGTTGCATTTTCTTTGGCTATGTTAACCTCAACTTCGGTGCATTAGACAACTTCAACTCAATATCCTTGACATTGGTCAATTCTTTCTTCAACAAGTGAACCTCTTCATTAGCCTTACTTGCCATTGCAAATGCTTATTTGGCTTTAGATTCCCATTTTGCAGCAATAGCTTCCTCTTCATCCTCAACCATTCAACGTGATGCATATGCCGAATCGAGAGCCTCTTTCAGAAAACATATCTCTGCAGACAATTCCTCTGCTTTTTTGGCATTGGCCTTTGAAGCATTCACTGTGTCCATGCCCTGTTTAGCTGTCATGTCCTTACAATCCATCGCAATGGAGATGTTTTTCTCGACCCATTGAAGCTCTTGATGTGCAGATTGCAAGGAAACCGCATCAAAAGCATGTTGTCTCTACACAGCTTCAAGTTCAGATTGTCGGCCTTGATCCCTCTTCTGAGTAGCCTCAATTGTGTCCTACTCAAGCTCATCGATCGACAACTTCTCACTCTTACATTTCTTTAGTGCTCTCTTCTGAACCACACGAGACTCACTCAATCTCACATTGGCTTCATCTAATGCCCTCTTATAAAGAAGTTGATCAGAACTATTGCTTGGTTGAAGTTTATGAGATTCATATGCAATATTAATTCAATAATTAATAAAAAAATATAGTCTTACACACCCTAAATCAACTTCAGTTTATAAACATTAGAATTTCATTTTTGCTACATCTCTCCATCTTATTTATATGGTTTCTCAATTTATGCCACATCTCTCCATCTTATTTAGATGGTTTCTTAATTTATGCCACACCTCTCCATCTTATTTAGATTGTTTCTCCATTTATGCCTTACGGCGTTTCCTTTGCAACATTTGGTGCAAATGCTAGTTATGGATTATGGAGATCTCCCAAATTATGGGTGGTCTTGAACGTCAAAATAATTATGGATTATGGAGATCTCCCAAATCATGGGTGGTCTTGAACGTCATAGTAAAATTTTGTTTCGTTTCCTTTTTATTTTTTCTAATCAAAGAGCTTTTATTAAATCATAAGATTACATCTAAAAGTACAACTTTTCAAAATTTTACTGGCTTCACTCTTACTAGATTTATTGGTGTGTGGGTACAAACCCCAATAAAAGGAAAACTTCCATAAAAACATAAAAAGCCAAAACCATAGAGGCAAGTGATACCAAAAAACCTGCAAGATCAACATATATCCAACAACCATTGAAGAATTGACGAGAGCAAGGTGGTCTAGTCCCAAGCTAGGATATGGTAGAGGTCCAAAGTCACAATGGAAATGTTTCTCCATATGGCTAGAGCCACCTTCAAATCGATCCACCTTCTCTTCAATACGCCTTTGCCCCCTTATTAGGCTCGCCAAGTGATCAAGCATCTACCATTGGTTGCACTAAAGATCATTCATGAAACTTATGACAACATGTCGATTATCATGACGAGCGCAGTTGAGCTTGTCCAAAGTGATAATAATTTTCCACTGAACACTACTAATATCATTAAGGGGGGGCTAGTTATAGTTTCATATGGCTGAGAAAGAGTTGAGTCTACAACCTCGCCCTATCTGTGATCTCCTCGCATATGCCCCCCACGTAGCCCCCTTTCTCCCAACCATCTTCTTGCCTATCCTCATTAGCAGAGCATTGTCAACTAGGTTGCTTTCTCACCAATGGTGACACCATAGAAGCGTTGAAATGCTAGCGACCATAAAATGCATCTGAGGTCAACATGCAATTATAGCTAGCTCCAAAACTTCCTACGTTAACCGACTAGGTCACAACGAGCTCAGGACCTCCAAACTAATACAAAGGGATGTTAACTGAGCTCAAACACTACACCAATAAGTTTAGTACTAGAACATCATACCTTACGATTCCTCTGCCCCCACTTAAATGGACATATAATGCATGCTACCAAGTGGCAAAAGGTTTTCCCAACAAAAGGTTTTCCCAACCTGACAAGTGAGAAGCTAAATGCAATTCCCCTAGTCTAAGGCCCTCGACCCTCTAACAAAATAACAAACCCTCCATAGACTGGAGCTAACACAAAAGGTTTAAAATACAATGAACAACAACCAACACCTAGTGCCACCTTACAATAGCTTTGAAACCAATCCCTTTAGAAAGGAAGCAGACAGATTGAGGGAGAGAACCATACTTTCTTACCTCTTTCCAAGCATGGAGCTTCCACGACTCGTTTTGGAGAAATATTGGTGCACCCATGGCATAAATTGGCTAGACAAGATTAATTGACTCTCTAGACAACTTCAAGCAACCTCACCATATTCCAGGACCCCAATTAAGTTTCAGTTGAATCGATCGTCCTCCTCTCCAACCTCACTGGACAAAACAAAAACACCCCTCAACAAACACTCCCAAGACGCACAAACAACTATCCCCATTATCCTTGCCACCCTACTTAGAAAATGCATGTTAAAATTACTCCCATGTTCATTTCATACAAGTATAAATAACCTACAAACAACAAATAGACACTCTTTCTCGCGTCAATATCACAACACTGCAAGTCCACCTAAATTCCATTAAATATAATAACTATTGAGTAACCTCAGCTTCCTCTCTCACACGAGGGTGCATGTCACTGGGTGCCACACCACCCCTCATTAAATTCCCAGAGGGTCATTGGGGTGGTGGGAACCCACCACAATCCCCACATCCCCATGCAATGACACCCCATCAAGGAATATTTTGTTCAAATTACAATAATTTTATTTTTATTCATAAAATTATATATTAAATGTTGAAAGTTTGGAAGCGTTAGTCCACTCATATTGTACTCATCATTAACAAATAATCATCCTATATTCCTCTTAACTTCATATTTATCAAGTCTCTAGAGGTGCAAACCTTCTTACAAATCTACTTTATAGTACAAAAAGTGTTACTCGATTCAATATGAACAGAGAATCAATTTAGATTTATCTCAACTTTAATTTTATCAAATATCTTAAGGTCAAACTTATTTTAAAATGCGAAATTTAAAAAAATTACACTTAATTTATACTTTCCCAATCCTTAACAAATATCATTTTAAAATAGAAATAGATTCAAGTTTAAGCCCGCGGTAGACCGATTGGTCGGATCCCCTTTTGCCATTTCATCGGAAATCTGTCACGAGGTGCGAGTTCAATCTTCGAGTGCACCCGAGTCAGTCTTCGAAGGTCAAGCCAAATGGTATATGGCTATTACTCACCATAAGACCATTACACTCGAAGAAAAAATTAAAACTATTCAAATTTAAATTCATAATTTAGTCATCAAATTAATTAGCATATAAAAAAAATTTATTTACATGATAAAAAATTAAATATTTAAAATTAATATATTATAAAATATTTCTATATTGCAATTAATTTTTCTAGTTCTAATGAAGAATTATGATAAATATGCATGGACTGGGGAACGAACAGCTAGGGTTTACAGTCGTTCGCAGGTGTTGAACTCCATGGAAGGGCAGAAAGGAGGGAGCTCCACTCCCTCCTACAAGCAAGTTGTAGCCAGCCGAGGTAAGAAGCCAATAGAAGAGGTCAGAGGTATCGCTGAAGTAGGGAAAGAAAGCATGGAAGAAGAGCAAGAGGGAATTACATCAAAAGAGAATAATAGCACAAAGGAAAAGGAGGAAAACGACAAGGAACAGGGGGCAAAAACCAAGGCACAGAAGGGTCCATGTAAACTCAGAGTTAAAGTCAGACCCAGAGTAGTTCTGAATGATCCTGCTCTGCAAGCACACAGGGACCACATGCGGACATATGCTATCATTTGTAAGTTCATGGGAGTATGGCCCACTGAAAAAGCATTACAGTCATGGATTAAATATCATTGGAAACCAAAAGGAAGCATTGATCTACATCTTGGGTCAAAGGGATTCTTCATTGTGGTCTTCACAAATATTGAGGATAAAGACAGATTGTTTGAAGGGGGGCCCTACTTCCTCGTAGCTGCTGGCCTCTATATGAGGCCGTGGATGATGAATTTTGTCTCGGAGCGGGAGACATTCACTTCGGTTCCCATATGGGTAAGGCTTTACTCCCTTTCTCTTGGTTATTGGCAAACAGAGTCGTTAACAGCCATAGGAAATAAATTAGGACGTTTTTTCAAAGCCTCAGAAGCCACCAGAAGGGGAAAATACACTACCTTTACACGAATTTGTGTGGAAATGGATCTATCTGGAGCCCTACCGGATGAGGTTATCTTGGAAGTTTTTGATGAAGAATGGGTTCAAACAGTTGATTATGAACATATTCCATTTAGATGTCGCAGATGCCATGAGCATGGACACCTTTTTAGGGATTGCCCTCTCAGTTAAACAGAGAATAAGAGCAAAGCTACCACTATGAAAGATACTGAAAGCTTTCATAAAGTGAGCCATAGAGGAGAAAGGGGCAACAGAGGACTTAAGCAACATCAAGTAGAAGGGCCTCAGGCTAGTCTAAACAGGTACCAAGTACTCGAGGAAGAAGAAGAGATAAAAAAAAAGCAGATCAGGGAATGGAGGGAAGTCTAGAGGAGAAGGAGAAAGAGGAAGACAAGGAGCAAACAAAGGATAATAATAAACAGAAAGAGGCTATGATGAGTGATGTAGAACTAGATATGGACCAGGAAATGACCCAGAGCTAGATGGACATGGAGGACCATGAACTACAGGATATTCTGGAGAGAGAAAACCTAGATTTGGAAGGGTTCTTGAAACAAGGAACCATGGGAGGGGTAGACTCGTTACCTCAAGAAGAGTTCACTAGAGTACATCAACTGTACTTATGGAAAACCCAGACTACAGGGATGAATAGGCAAAGTAACACTACAAGACAGGGTAGTGAAGGGGTGAAGACTATGAAAAACACACCAGGATTAGCACCTAGATGCCCAGGAAACAAGAGAGGCAGAAAAAAGCAGAACGAGCTGTTGATGGAATGTGGAAAGCTAATGATAGATTCAGGTAAGATGAAAGACCTAACCAGTTACTCCTTCACAAATCTTTAATGATGAAGTTCACTTCTTGGAATATTAGGGGTCTAGGTAGTAAAAGGAAACAAAGATTAATTAGTAAAGGAATGAAATAAGAAGCTCCAGACATGTTTTTAATCTAGGAAACTAAATGTTCCATTCAGAAAATTAAAGAAATATATAAAAAATGGCTCATTCGTTTTGATTTTTTAGAAGTCAAGGCAGAAAATAGAGCAAGAGGCGTTCTTACTCTTTGGAACCCCAAAAATATTGGTATAAGAGATGCTGAGGCTTCTAGAAATTATTTATCAGTGGTTATTCAACCCGTGGGGGAATAGGGAGATCTATCTGGTCACCAATGTTTATGGCCCTCAGAGAATGGATGAAAACTTAGGTTTATAGATTCTCTTGTGGATCTCAGAACAAGATATGCAGATATACCATGGATTTTGGGTGGTGATTTCAACATGATCAAATCACTATCGGAGAAAAAAGGGGGCACCAGAACTCTAAACAAAGACTCCTTAGGCTTTCAAACTTTTATGGATTCTATGAAGCTAGTTAACATTGTTTCGAGTAATGGTCTCTTTACTTGGAACAATAAAAGAGGAGGAGAATCTCTAGTTGCTTCAAAGTTAGACAGATTCATCATCTCAGAGGACCTTATGCTCAATAATAAGGAAATGGCGGCGAGCAGTCTCCCCTTTGGAGGATCAGATCACTGGCCAGCTCAACTAGAGGTCAAAGGCATAGGTACCCCGAGGAATAGACCTTTCAGATTTGAAAATATCTGTCTCACCCATCTAGATTTCATCAACAACATTTCAGGTTGGTTGTCTGAGGATTTACACATTCAGGGTACAAGTATGTTCCTTCTTCACAAAAGATTAAAACATAGCAAGTGCATGCTAAAATATTGGAACAAGAATGAATTTGGAAATATTTTTGAAGGAAAAAAAGCTGTTGAAAACAAATTGTAGGAACTAAACCAAACCCTTATCATGGTTGGCTTTGAAAAAGTCAGAAATGAGAAAGCTACTAAAGTCCAGCAAGAATGGGAGAACTTTTGTAAACAAGAAGAAATATTTTGGAGAAAAAAATATAGAGTGCAATGGCTAAAAGAAGGAGAGCGAAACACCAGATTCTTCCACAGATCAACCTTGGCAAACAGAGCCCATAATAGAATCTCTTCGATCAAGGATTAGGGAGGGAAACTTCTTAGTTCCTACAAAGACATAGAAGCCGTGTTAGTCCAGCACTTTCGTGGGATAGCAAAGGAAATCATTTCGGACAGAGAGCATTTCATCAAGGACTTAACAAGACATATACCAAGACTAGTGTCTAGAGAGGATAAATTCAACCTCAATAGGCCAGTGACTGAAGAGGAGATCAGTGAGGTCCTCAAGGAAATGCAGAATGGTAAAGCGCTAGGCCCTAATGGTTTCAATGTAGATTTCTTTAAAGCTTGCTGGAATATTGTTAAACAGGACATTCTGAATGTAGTAGAAGATTCCAGGAGGAATAGAACTATTCTGAAGGCACTCAACACCTCCTTCATCTCTCTGATCCCTAAACAGGATAATTCCCTAACTCCAGATAAGTTTAGACCCATAGCATTGTGCAATGTGGTTTACAAGATAATATCCAAGGTTGTAGCCAATAGACTCAAACATATTTTGCCCACTCTTGTGTCTGGGGAACAATCTGGTTATGTGGAAGGCAGGCAAATTCTCAATAATATCATTCAAGCACAGGAGGTGGTGCACTCATTGACTAGTAACATGAAGGCTGGAATGATCATGCAACTGGACCTAGCCAAAGCTTATGACAAGTTGAATTGGACCTATATTAGGAGGGTTCTTATTACTTTTGGGTTTGATCATAACTGGGTCAGATGGGTCATGGCCCTGGAAACTTCCCCCAGTTTTTCTATTTTGGTAAATGGTTCTGCCTCCGAGACTTTTATTCCTTCAAGAGGCCTCAGGTAGGGTGATCCACTCTCTCCCTTTCTCTTCATTCTCATGATGGAAGGACTGGGTCGGTCCATCAAGCAGGCAAAGGAAGATGGCAAAATCAAGGGTCTCCAACTTTCTGAGAGTGGACAATCCTTGACTCATCAACAATTTGTGGATGATACCATGCTACAAGGAATCCCTACGGTCAAAGAGGCTCTAGCATACAAACAACTTCTAAGTGACTTTTCCATGGCTTCAGGTATGGAGGTTAATCTTTCCAAATCCAAGATTTTTTTCTTTAATACCAATATTGCTATTCAAAGGAATATCTCCAGAATACTGGGCTTTCAAAGGGATTTCCTTCCTTCAAAATATTTCGGCATTCCTCTAACTGCTAAACCTCTGCATAAGAGCATATGGGAACCGGTGATTAACAAGATGCAGGATAAAATTAGGAATTGGACCATCAGATCTTTAAACTTGGCTGGTAGATTTGTGCTTACAAAGGTTGTTCTTCAATCTATCCCAGTTTTCATGCTTTCAGCTCTCCCTACACCAAAAGGAGTCTTACAACAATTTAGAACCATTCAAAGAGATTTCCTCTGGGGAAAGGGGGAGAATAGAAAGAAATGGGCCTTGGTAGCCTAGGAAAAGATTTGCAAACCCAAAAATCATGGAGGTCTTGGTTTGGATGATCCAGAGATTCTAAGCAAGGCTTTAGGGGCTAAACTTTGGTGGCGTTGGGTTAAAGAACCAAAGGCTCAGTGGGCTAGTATTTGGAAAGAAAAATATGCTAGCACTTGGCAAATTAACGATCATATAAGGATGTCTGGAAGTATAAAGGGCTCATATATCTGGAATAAGGCCTGGGAGAATAGAGGCTTAGTACAAAAGAACAACTTCTGGGAAATCAGAGAGGGAGATCTGGCACTATTTTGGGAAGACAAATGGCAACAAGAACTAATACTATTAAAAGAGGATTTTAAGGACCTCAAGATAGAGACAGACATCATAGGGTTATCTAAGGTTAAATATTTTTGGGATCAAACCAATAATGCAGGAAAATGGAGAAACTGGAGGAATATTGTTTACAGGGAAGACAACCCCTTGAAAGCTAAAGGAGAGGCTCTTATGAAAATGTTGGAACAAAGGAAGATTCTAGTAATAGGGGGGCATGATCAGTTAAGATGGGGCAACAACAATGAGGGCACCTTTAATCTTAAGGAGGCAAAACGCATACTCCTTGAGCTGGATTCTCTTGCTCCGGATAGAATTTGGCAGAATCTATGGAGGCATCAAGGCTAGATGAAGATTAAACTCTTCATGTGGCTGGTTTACCATAAGAAAATTCTGACTTGGGACAACATTCAGAAAAGGGGGGTTCTGGGGCCTTCCAGATGCCAGCTCTGTGAGGCCCAAGAGGAAACTATGGAACACCTCCTCAACAATTGCATCTTCACCTCTAGATTGTGGGACTCTTTTGCCACCATCTTCCAAAATACCGACAGGGATAGAGGGAGTATCATCAATACCCTAAGCATATGGAGGCGAAATTTTTCTGATTCTGAAATTCTTTGCTCAGCTTGGGCTCTCACGCCTAGCTTCATTATTTGGAATGTCTGGAAAGAAAGGAACAATAGGATCTTTAAAAATGAAAAGAGACCCTTCCAATGTCTTTTTGAGCAGACCTTAAGACAACTTAGGGAGACGGTTAGTACGACTGTGAGAAATCCCCCTAAGAATCCACCTTCAGATGCTGAAATGAGAATTCTCAGACAGTTGGGCATGCAGGGGCTTATTCCTCAAGGCCTGGACAGAAAGGTTAGGATAATGGAAACTGAGCAGGACTATTGGCATCCTCCCCCTCAGGGTTTTCTGAAATATAACATTGATGGGGCCTCTAAAGGCAACCCGGGTATTGCTGGCTTTGGAGGGGTGTTAAGGGATGAATTGGGAAATATCCTTTCCATCTTCCATTGCCATTTAGGCAGAGCCACTAACAACATGGCAGAACTAATGGCTATGGAGCAATGCTTAGAACTCCTAGTGAAGGAAAATCGGCAAAATGTTATTATTGAAGCTGACTCTGAGCTAATCATTAACTCGGTCAAAAGAATCAGTTGGGGCATGGGGCCGGAGAAGGTTTCAAAACATTGGAGGTTGATCTAGGTCTTTCAATGGATCCAGCTCCACCTCATGAGCCTACACACGGTAAGTTTTAACCATGTACGAAGGAAGGCTAACAAACTGGCGGATTTATTGGCTAACCAAGGAGTGAATTGTACCATTAGTAGAGTCGTGATGGGTTGGCAAGGGTTGTCTCAGAACAGACTCAAGGAATAGTGTGGTTGCCAAGCAGATGAAGATATGATGGTGTATCGTCGCAGAGCCAGGGAGGCTGTGTCCAGATAATTTGGTTTTGACATGAGTTGCTACTTTTTCCTCATTTTGATCCTTCTTCGGTTGCTTGGCGATTTCTGCTACCCAGGTAGTTGGCCGGAGGGATGACTTTGTTCTTTACATGGGTTCATCAATGGGTGCAGAGGGGATGGTGTGAGAAGCCAGAATCCAGGCTTTTGTGGTGGTTGGAATACCCTAGATTCTCTTCACGGGGACGTAATTCCACCCGCAAAGTGGTTTTCTAGTCATCGAGCGCCTTTCAAGCAGAAAGTGGTTTTCAAGATTTGGGAGCGATTCCACTCAAGTCTCTACATGTGGCTGAGGGGTGGGTATGAATACCACCCTCATCGCACACTAACCAGCGGTGCTTTAGGCCCGTGTGATATGATCCTGGGCAATCAGATCAAGCACGGAGGATCAACGGCTAGGAATCATCGAGCATGTCAGTGGGTTTATGTGGTTATGTGGCGAGATTTTTGGCATTGCGATATCTTCCTTTGCCGTTGGATCAAGCCTGGGAGATCTACGGTCAGGAACCTTTGAGCATGTCAGTGGGTCCATACGGTTAATCGACGGGCTCCTTGGCACTGCGATATCTTCCTCTACCATTAGAATGGGCTTGTTGTTTTGACGATGGAGATTAAGGGTTTCAACGCTCATTTTTGTTTTGAAGATATTAGGTATTTCATTGGTATGAGTGTTAGTCCCCCATTCGGATTGTGGTGAGTCACGTGGCTGGCCTTGGTACAATTTGGGTTTTGCTATTTTGTTGGTAGGGATTAGGGTTTACATCCTTAACTCGATGCCCTTGGTTGTTAGGTGGTAGTTTTTACCTGGTCCATGGATCCACTTGGATGGTTGTAATCTATGTAAATTATTTTCTGATTTAATGATAAAGAAGGTACGGCTCCTGCTTTAGCAAAATAAAAAAGAAGAATTATGATAAATATCAAGTATTACTGCATTTGTTTTTGCAAAAGAACTTGAAATTCACTTAATCATATTTATAAAGGAAACATATATGTACAATATTTTGATAGTAATTGAAGTTTATAAAAATGTTTGGCTTATCAATATTATTTTAGCAATTCTATTGATATATACATACATTGATGATAGATTTAATGTGCTATAGAAACTTGCAAAAATGCTCATTTGTGTTATAGAAATTTGTAAATATGCTCATTGACAAGTTTTATTAATAAATACTTTTCGGAAGTGACTTCAAATATAGAAATTAGTTGGTTTCAATTGCATATTGTCACATATATAAATTGATCATAAACTTAATTTTCTATAGAAACTTGTAAAAATGTTCATTTGTGCTATAGAAACTTGTAAAATTGCTCATTGACAAGTTTTACTACTAAATACTTTTCGGAAGTGACTTCAAACATAGACATAAGCTGATTTCAATGGCATATTGACACATACATAAATTGATCATAGACTTAATATGCTATAGAAACTTGTAAAAATGCTCATTTGTGCTATAGAAACTTGTAAAATTGCTCATTGACAAGTTTTACTAGTAAATACTTTTCGGAAGTGACTTCAAATATAGAAATAAGTTGATTTTAATTGCACATTGGCACATACATAAATTGATCATAAACTTAATGTGCTATAGAAACTTGTAAAAATGCTCATTTATACTATAAAAACTTGTAAAATTGCTCATTGGCAAATTTTACTACTAAATACTTTTGGAAAATAACTTCAAACATAGACATAAGTTGATTAACAAATTTTACTAATAAATACTTTTCAAAATAACTTCGAACATAGAAATATGTTGATTTCAACCTAGAGAAAACAAATAATATGCATTATCTCATATGTTCTACAAATTTTTATACATATTTTTATGCAAGTGCAGTTATTTATGAACAACTTTTTCGAAGTGAAAATGCATATCTAATTTTTTTTAATAGATATGAATGTTCAATTTTTATTAATATAATTAATTTTCTTAATTTTTTTATATTTTTATTAAAAGTACATTCCAAATTATATTCAAGATTTTATTTTTTTTAGAATTTCTTTATTTTTTTTTTCTAAATTTAAAATTAAAATTTTAATAGATATACAAATTCAATTTATGTAAAACTCATATTCAAATTATAATAATGTAAAACTCTAATACAGTAATATCGAATAATCTATTTAGAAAAATATTAGTTAATATAAATTTAAAATTATATATATAATTGATTCATATTTTTTTATATTTCGATCTTGTAAAGATTTTTTCGCTACCATGAAAATATTTATTTAAAAAAATTATTTATCGCATTAAAAAACTATATAATCAATAACAATATATAAAATCAATAAATAACAATATATAAAAACATTAATAACAATATAGAGGCTACTATTAATAGTTTCCCTTTATGCACGAGCCTCCCTTTATAAAATCATTTTTTCATAAATAAGAGTCTCCCATTATAGGATCATTAGTCACATTGGAGACTATGCAATAGGGTGTGTGTAGGTTAATCATTAATTTTTATAGTTAATGGAAATTTCAAAACATATTTCAAAAATTTTGAGTATTTAAATATCCCTTAAGAAAATAAAATTGAATTTTGTAATATTTAATAATAAAATTAATATATCAAACAATATAAAAATTATAGTTCAATTTTTAAAAAAATTATGTATTAATTTTCTTAAAATCAATAAATTTAATTAAAATTTCAAAATAAAATAATAATATCTAAAATGTTAATAAAATATGATAATATTTTAATAATGAAAATAGATATTTTATAAAATAAATGGAGGGGCCAATAGGAAAAGTGATAGCAATAGCATCTAGGTTTTTTTTCTTTTGTTCAGGTCATTCTGAACCAAGGTTTGTTTGGCCTCTATGTGGACATGCGATGGAGTGACACCTGGCCTTCCAACTTCCTTATCTGCGTGGATTGCTATTCTCTTCAGCTTTCACCTGTAGGACTCATGCCCCCATGCATGACAATGCCCTTTTAGCTATCAAAAATGAAAGAAGACGGGTAAAATGAAAATATAGGAGGGCCCACCCTAGTGGAAGCCTCTAATGTTGAGTCTTTGTTGTGGACTATTTTATGCTTCAAAAATGCCTCTAGGAACCCTGTTTCTTGCGCTAAAGGAGGTTTGTTTCTTTCAACTTGGGTGAAGGGAAAACGAAATTAAGGTACCTTAACTTTTTTCCCTTATCCACCATTTTTCATGCCCTATGTAAGCTGAATATATGGAAATACACTATGTTTTTTTACCCAAGGGGATATGAGGCTTACACCGGTAATGGGGCTGAGTCTCCCATGGGTTCAACACTCATTAGTGGTATCACCCTGTTTTCAAACAAATGGACAAAGGAAAAATATTTTCCTATTTTCACAAAAAACATGGGGGAAAATCAATTGTTTTATAGGTAAAAAATACAAATTCATTTTTTCTATTAAGAATTTTTTTTAATAAAAATGGGGCATTACCAAAATGTTTTAATGTTTGTAATATGAAGGGAAGGTCCTTCATGACTTCTCTTTACTCAAAGATAATAGTATAACAACAAACTCATCTATAATTTTGAACTCTAGCTTATTTGAGGGTGCTTCGGCTGCCTCCTTCAAGGAAGGAGTTTAAGGGAGGGCTTTTGAACATGTAGAATAGAGCTAAAATATTTCACAACCCTATTTAGTAGACAAAATGGAACAAGCCCCAACCATGGTGATCAATAATTTGAAGGTGTCTACTCTTTTTCTACTCTTCAAAAGTAGGCAGTCATTTGTAGATTCAATGGCTTTTGGCCAAAACTTGAAATATTTATCTAGTGGATTTTCACTTCATGGACACAAAATGTGACATACACTTATGCTCCAAAGGGTTCTTCATAGTCCAATTCAACACATAAAAGTGCCTAGAATTTGTTCTTCGGGAAGGGCCATGGTTCTAGGGGAATGTTGGATTATTCATCACTCCATGTTTTTTGGAATTTGGTGCCACAACAATGGTGTACACAACCATGCCGATATGGGTGAGGCTTCCAAAACTTCCTCTTCCTTTCTAGCATCACAAAGTTCTTGAAGACATTAGAAATGCTTTGGGAAAAAAAAGTGACATGGAAATAACAAAAAATGTCTCTTTAGCTTTGCTAGAATATGTGTGGGTATAGACCTTAGCAAAGGACTTCTCGATCACATAACTTTGAAGCATAATAATTTACAGAGGTCACAAGTTTTTTACTATGATAATACAAACTCCAATGTTGTGAATGTTTTTAGATAGGGCGTCTACAAAATACTTGTCCATAAGCTAAGAAGAACCCAAAAAAGTAAAAGAGGCACCCAGTTCGACCAAAAAGATGGATATTTCCGAGCTTCCTCAGTCTAGAGACAAAGGAGAAGAAACAATAGAGAATAACCAAACTCAATCTGGTGTAGAGATTAATGCTCAACCTAGATATCATCCAGAAGAGGGCACCTCGACGTAGTTAGGAATGGTCATATGGATTCAACAGGGATCTAACCCAATAGGATTGTAGATATCAAATGGGCTTAGGGGCACTGAAAAAGCCCATGTTTCTAAGAGTTTAGATTCTAAAAAAGAAGCTCCCCCTATGGAAGAAGTTAGAGAATTGGTAATGGTTCCTATTGAACCAACTTTAGATGGTTGGAACAAGGTGCAAAAAAAGAAGGGTAAAATGATTGGCTAAGAAAAAATGTGAGTCAAATGTTCACTATCTTTATATTGTATGTGCATCAATTGTTATGTTTCTTTTTGTTATCTCTTTGTCGTGCAGAGTTATTCACATGAATGCTTTGTAGCATATGAAAAATGTAATTTCATTTATCCTCACGATGAATTAAATTACGCGTCATTTTCTAGGAAAAAAAGACACAAATCTCATTTTGAGTGTAAAACTCAAGGTAATATTGTATATTGTATATTTATATAAATTTTACATATAAATACTGTTATTTTTAATTTTATTAAAACTTTGATAATACATATAGTTACATCTTTTATAATCTTTTTAATTTAAGTTTTTAACATGACATGCATATTATTAATGATATATATAAATAGATGGATAGATACATAACTTAGAACTTTGCACCTTGAGAGTTTTCACATAAATCCAAAGTTTAAATTAAGCTAGACTTATTATAGAACCAATAAGAAATTATTCTTATTACGTCCTAAATTTGTGTTTATTTATACGCTATATCAGTTAGATAATTGTAGGTATTATAATTGATTTGTTTAGTCAACCTCATTAATGGATTGAACAATGCATGTACCTACACATTTATTCAACTAACATAACTATTATATATTATAACTAATATTTTTAGTCAACTTAACTAATCTATTGAACAAATCATTTACCTACATACGTCTTTATGTTGCTGGACTCCTCAACTTAGTCAAGTAAGAAGCTTTCCATGTTCAAAATTTCTCTCGAGTAACATGGGTACCATTTTTTCTCTTATAAGAAGGATACATAAATAAGCATTTGAAAATGTGCATCATGAAAAGAAAAGATTATTGATTTTGGAAAATATAAGAAATACCTAAGATGGGTTTTAATATTTATATTAATCATAGGCAACCAAATAAGATAATATTGTATAAAGAATTTTTTAAATAGAATTAAATTTTTTCATTATAAACTTATAACATTATGATGTTGTATCTATCAATAAATAGTACATTTCAATATTCTTATGCCCAAATCATAGGCTCCCTAAACGAAAAAATAGTAAAACTATAAAAATTATATCAATAATTTATCTTAAATGATAAAAATGATCAAAAGTGCAAAATATTAATGGAAAATAAATTTTTAAAATGCTAACAATCCTTCTTCAAAAAAACGATATCAAGACTACCCTTATAGGAATCATAAATGATTTCCCACTTAAAAAAGAATAAAAAAACTTTTGATTTTAATAAAAACTCATTGTTCCATATAAATCATGAAAAATAACTATTCTAATTTATAACTAGACACTATAGAACACCCACTATGGAGTGACTTTACTTAATAGATAATCATGACATATTTATTAACTGAGTCTCTTATTAGATATTTATACTGAAAGGCATTTTCTCTATGAGATTAGTTTTGGCAAACACCGTTTAACCCATCCAATCCCCTCACTCCAATTTCGTTGTTTTCTCCCATAAAAAATTTGACACGTGTAAACCTTTTATCAAACCCGATTTATCCTTCTGCGCCAAGTATGGCCACCTTTCGAGGTAGGGAGTTAACGCTTGCTGGAGTGAAACTAAAACACAATGATATTCACTTTCCTGAATGCAACTCAGATAAGATATTGAAAAAAGAAAATAAAAATTAACATCAAGTTTCTCCCTTCACCCTTATTTTCATATCTATGCTCGCGAAAATATGAAATTCAAACATATATATTAAATTCAAACATTCTTTAGTAGCTCCAAGGAATGTTTGAATTTTCCTGGCCTTTATGCGGTTTTAATTATTATCAAGGTGTTGATTATCAATTCAACCCATTGCATTATGCTAATTTCACTGAAGTAGGGAATCAAACAAACAAGAAAGTTGTGAGATTGGATGATTGTATGTCGGCCTGTTTGAACAACTATGAATGTCTGGGTTTCTCACACAAATTGGATGACAGAGAATATTGCGTCCACCATTTGAGCACGTTATTGAATGGATATTGGTCTCTAGATTGGCAAACAAACTTACTTGAAGCTGTTTGCAAAAGAGAAAAATGTCTCAAATAAAAATCCATACACAGGTATATTCTTTGTGGAGGAAAACGTCTGCGAGGCTGCTTTTAGTCTGCCTTTTCCAGCAAACAATTCTGATCACACAACACGTGATCTTATAATAATTTGCTCCATATTTGGCATAGAGATTTTCTGTGGAGCTTTGGCTTTCTAGACATTTCTGAGGCTGTACTCCAAATATAGAGACAACGTCATAATATTCAACTTGGATATTTCGCTTAATATTTCAGGCAGGGGACCAAAAAGGTTCACATACGTGGAGCTAAAAGTTGCGACTAATAATTTTAGTGATGAAGTGTGCAGAGGAGGATTCAAAACTATGTACATAGGTGTTATGTTCGATTAGAGACAAATTGTAGTGAAGAAGCTGGAGAGGGTATCTCAAGGGGAAGGGAAATTCTGGGTAGAGGTGACAATTATATGGAGAATCCATCATCTCAATCTTGTTCGTATGTGGGGTTTTTGCACAGAAGGTGAACACAGATTGCTTGTGTATTACTATATACCAAACAGATCATTAGACAAATATTTGTTTAGTATCTAGAACAAAATATTCATGCTGGAATGGAGCAAACGATATCAAATAACAGTAGGGGCAGCGTGAGCCACAACCTACCTACATAGAGATTGCTTAGGATGGGTTCTCCATTGCGATGTCAAACCAGAGAAGATACTGCTAGATGAGACGTTTTGTCCCAGGATCTATGAGTTTGGCCTAAAAAATCTGGTCGAGAGAGAACACAGTATGAAAGTGTCGAACATTAGAGGAACTCGTGGATATCTGGAACCAGAATACTGGATGAGGGACAACCATCCTATTACTGAAAAAGTAGATGTATACAACTTTGGGATTGTGCTTCTGCAGATTGTAAGTGGAAGGAGAATTCCATTCTTTAGTTAGTTAACTATGGAGGGTGATGGATGTTTCTTTCTGGACAAGGCTTTTGAGTGGGTGGTTTTAGGTGGGAATGTGGAGAAGATCGTGGGAAAAAACATTGTGAGTGGAGTAAGGGATGATTTCATTCAGTTGGAAGCAATTGAAAGGATGCTGGATAACATTTTGGTGCCATCAAAACCAACCACTTGACAAGCCTTCCATGGGAAAAGTTGCTAAAGTGCTACAAGGAACCCTCGATGTTCCCCAACCTCTGAGGCACGATTCCTTCGAAAGGCTATTTGGCACCGATAGGAAGGAATAAGATCACATAGAAGTGCCTCCATTTTATTTTTCCAAACAAGAAAATTTAATTTGTAGGAACTTACAGCTAAGTATTGTATCTACAAGGGAGAGGTGATTTGATCACAGGAAATTTATGTGCTAGGGACTTGTTATACCGAGTCCTTCGTATTGGAATTGGGCACTTTGATATTTTGTTAATTAATGTATTTGATGTGAGGGTGTAAATTGAAAAATGCGAATATATTCTTGTTGTAGCCACTTGATCAATGAATGAAATCAAAAGTGATAACCTCCTTACATATCTAAATCAAGTGTTTAAACCCTACTTAAATTAATTTTTTACCAAATGATCATTAAAATATTACTGTGCCTCTTATTTATCTCCACTTATGTGGGATAAGAAAAAATTAAATTAAAAATATAGTGTGCATTAAAACTGATGTCTATTTGCATTCTCAAACGTATGAATGTTGAAACTTGGAGGAAAAAAGTATCATACTAGTTATGCTACTAAGTGTTAATATTCTAAGTGTGTGCCTTTTTCATAAATGTGATTGTGTAATGGCCATGTGTTCACTTTCTCTTTGTCTCGTATGAACAGAAGTTGGTTTCAACTCATAAGATGAAAAGGAGACAAATCGCATGTGAGCGAGAACATCATCTAGACATCTATGCAAGATTGAGGTAAAATGTAATTTATGTCATAAAAATAAAATTGATATTTTATGATGATTAATTTAGTTTAAAATGTAACCTCCTTCGTAGTGAGTGTCATCTAGACATATGTTCAAGATTGAGGTAAAATGTAATTTATGTCATAAAAATCAAATTTACATTTTATGGTAATTAATTTAATTTAAAATGTAACCTCCTCTGAAGTTCATAATTTAGTTTATAATATAACATAAAAATTTAGTTTATAATATAACATATTGCATTTATTTCTTTTAATTTTGAGTTGTTTTGATTCTTTGTCAAGTAGGATGGGGTTGGGGTTATTTCTTTCCAAGATGCAAGGTTAATTGGTATAACCGGTAGCTACAAAGCCCTAATTTTTCTCTTGTACACCTCTTCGGCTTGGAATTTGCGATATCAAAATATAATTTCACCATGCTCTTCCATATTGGTTTTTTTTATCCCAGTATTGTTAGCCATGAGTGTTGAAATTATTGGGATTTCAATCATCCATGATTTCTCAATTCATTTTTTATTCAATTCAGAATGTTGTTAGTCACTTTGATTTTTTAGTTGCATATCATCACAGGAGGAGTTGGAGATTTATTTTTTGATCGCAGTGTTGTTTTCTTGTAAACCATAGCAGCGGTAATTAGAGATTGGTATTTAAATGCAAATATATATTTATGTTTTCTTTTACTTGAAGACCATTGTTGAATGAAATAAAGATTGGTTTTCTGATCACACTATCTTGATGGATGTTGATTCCACTGAAGGAATTGATAATAGGGTTTTTGATTGTACTATTGTGTGAGATATTGATTATCCATATGCTTGTTATTCCACCGGTTTGTTTCATCTTTCATAAATAAAAAAATATTAATGGTTTTTTACATACACCCTTTTCTTGATTATTATTATTAGTTTAGTGAATATATTTATTGTGGGTCTCTCGTGGGAAGAATTGTCGCTTGAAATCAAACATCAAAATTTACTCGGAAAGAAGGAAATACTATGTATAAGTTTATATGAAATATATGAGAGCTAAAACATTTCATTAATAAATTTTATGTCTCATCAACTATTTTCAGGTCTCACCGCTTAGTTTAGAATATTTTTGTAATGTGGATGATATAATCACTTTCTTTTGACCGTGGAAGTGAACTGGCTTAATGATCGTATTTTCATTAGTTGACATCTAAAATGGCAGACATCTAAAGTGAGAGGCCATGGTTTGAGTCCCCTTCGAAGTTTGATTACAAAGTTGAGATTGAATGGCAGCCTTTATCAAGAAACCCTATATTTATCCTTAATAGAAAAGTATTTAGAATAACGAGTCCAATTAGCCATGGTAAAATAGAAATAGGGAAATGGTCACCAACTCTTAGGGCATTAGCGGTGAATGCAACAGAGAAATAAGAGACCACTACATCAACTCAGTGAACCTGTCAGTTCATTCCTACAATTTTATGGAGAAAAATTTGATTGAGCAAAATGGGTGCATTTTTGGTTGAACTCGACACCCAATTAAATAATTGTAAATTAATTTGTATTAGGTGCATTTTGGTGGTAGTCTACTCCTCTTTTTTCAAAGTTGATTTCTCAAGAAGATGGATAAACCTGATGATTTGTTACAATTATTGAACAATTTAATGTCATCTACTATTCATAATAATGTCTAAGTCAGCAAGGACACACTTTCTAACATCCAATCTTATTTGCAAGATGCACAAGATAAGATCGACTTTTTGAAACTCGAATCTCAATTCCAGAGAGATGAACTTAAGCAGAAGCGTTGTGATTCTGAACTTATTTTTGTTTAGAACTTTCCTTTTAATCTTGACTCTCATCAACAATCAAATTTTAATCAGATTTGTAAAAATATTTCAGGAGAAAATTTGGGTGTAGCGGAAAGTCATGTTCAGGAAAATGTATGCAATATTTATTTGCATATAAATGTGAAGCTTGTCATTACCAAAACTATTATAAGGCCATGGGAAGAGATTACACACAATAAATACATAATTGGTTTGGGTTACAAAAAGAATATTTTGGATTTATCTTTTCGCATTCCAGATTTTGATAAACCTATACAATTCTGAAGAGTTAGATTTCTGGAAGGTGTTGTTCTAGAACAATTTGACAGATGCCAACAGTGTAACATAGTTGGAAATATGAAATATCGTTGTTTTAATATTCACCCGTGTAAGCATTGTGGAAAGTGAAATCATCATACAAATAGATGTTCCTAAAAGAAGACTACTGCAAGAGAGAAGCTAACTTTAAGATGGATTACTTCTTGGGATTAGACGAAAATAGCCAAGAAGATTTACAAGTCATAACAAAGAATATGTTTGAGAGTGATGACCAGCCTTACAGTGATGAAGAATACTTCTCACCCTGTATCCACCAAGGGGGGAATTGTTGATAGTTTGCTACAGGTTTGAGTACGAGATGTCAAGTGATCCTGAGTCAAAGTTGAGATTACTGAGTTGATTGATCACTTCCATGTTTAGAATTGTTTGAGGAACTGTTGTGATAGTTCCTGAGTTAGTGGTCACTTTGAAACCACATTTTTTTATTATTATAACTGCTATGAAGGTTCCATAGTTGGTTTTGGTTGAGACCTTGAGTTCTCACATATTGGTTTTTGGTCATCCTTAAAAACCATTTTTTGAGAGACATTCAACTCTTGGCTTAGATGCATTTTTTTCATTTTGAGCTCTCATTCTTGAATTTTGGTACATCCCTTCAAGTTAAGGGGGCTGTTAGGGTCCTATAATAATAGGATTCATAATTTTGAATTGGCTATGGTTAGTCTTGTAATATTGTTCATACTTTTGCTTTCTACAAAATGTTTACCCATATTAGAAATAAAAAATGTAAAGAGGGTAAATTCTAAAATAATAATCAAAGGACTAAAAGAAAGAGAAAGATAAAAGAAGTAAAAAATATGAACCCCAAAAAGAGAAAAGAATAGATCATGAATGTGTGCAAATTCAAATTCCACTCTTTTTACTTTACTTTGCAAAATAATATTGTGTGCAACTTGTCAAAAATGCCACAATCCATGATGGTCAACTAGTTTAATGTTGATTCATTCATGCTTTAAATTTCATGTTGATAGATAGGGAATAAAGATCTAACCAAATTTTTTAATCTTGGCAGATCAGTAGTTAGGTAGAGAATAATAATGAGCTCATCAATTTAATCTAAGCCATTGGAAGTTATAACGTTAGAACTAGATAGTTTTCTTATTAAAGAAAAAGAAATAAAGGATTAGCAAGCTCAAATGCAACCAATGAATAAATCGAAAATGCTAGGGTAAATAAAGGGTAGGTAGAAGAAGTTTTGGAAGTGCACAAGGTTGCTAAGTCAAAAGCACCTTCATAATTCTTAATGTTATGTTTCATGTGCAGGAGGAACTGTCAAAGAGAAAGGACATTCACTAAAGATTATTTACTAATTTTGTCTCATTTCACTAGACCCCCCACATGCTTAGTTTATTATTTTCCCTTCATTATCCCTTCATTGCTTGTAAAAACCCTTTCCCCTCATTTTGACCTTTTATTCCTTTGTTTCACACATTTCCCTTGACGTTACCCTTCAAAAATCATTCCCCCTTCCCAAAACCCCTTTCCCTAGTGTGAAACACATTCCCATCACAAATAATACATTCCCCCCATATCAATTTCCCCTTTTCCCCTTAAAAACCCACTAAACCCCATTTATCCTAGGTTATTTCCTAAACTATACCCCCGCATTATGTAATTAAAGTCCCCCACATTATAATTCCCCGACACCCTTTTAACTCACCAAACCTTGGTGTATAGTTAAAACCTCTGCCATATAAACCATGGTCCCCACCTTTTATTAACCCATTGCTTATATTAAAATCCGGTGATTACATTTTAATTAATCACATTTCATTGTAATTAAACCTTGGGCCCCACCAACCACATCCCAACTCCTTCCGTGCAACTTCACTGTTTCGCGCTATTTCATCATCCGACAGTTAACGGTCCAAAAGCACACGAGATTTGTGGTTTTGGTCAGACACTGTTTTGCTATGTAGCGACACCAAGTTATATTGCGTGCTCTTGAAAAATACTGCCCTTCACCCAAAAGTGGTGAGATATCGCCTAAAACCGCCCCCCATGCATAAGAGAAAAATTGCCCACTATTCATTTGCCAATTCTCACACCAAAATGTAATCGTTGTTGGTTAAAAGGCTGAAAAATCTCCATTTTTCTCTTTTCACTCATTTTGGATGCAAACATCTGTTAACTAATTCTTTAAACTTCAACCTTTGTGCAACCATTTAGCCACCTTTTGCAACTGGAAGACACTGTAGACACCAAATTGAAGCAACAATTAGACAATTGAAGCCTCAAAAACCTTTGCTGCTACCACAAAACCCTATATGCACACCAAATCATCATTTTTCAGTTATTCTTGAAAGAACCAAAATGACCTTGTAAATTTGAGCTATGCACAGTAATTATTAAAAGGTTAATTAATTAAATTAATCAAAAAACCTTGCTAAACTAAAGAGAAAACTTATTGTGCATCCAAACGCCTTTTCTACATATTGTAATTATCCTCCCCACTATTCCAGAGCTTTTTACCTTACTCGTAAAACTAGAGAAAGAGTAATGCTATTGAATAAACCAAATTATGGCTTCCCAAAGCTCTTTGGATGTAAGACCCCTACAAACCCCTCACCTGGATATTGACCACCTTCCATTAGACGACAAAGATTTTCAAATTAAGGAAAATATTTTCCCTAGCCACCTATTGAAACTCCACTACTGGAGTAAAGATAAATTCCTAAACCAGAATGATGACATTCACCTATGGGAAACAAATTTGCCCAAATACTTGTTCCCACAGGTACACCTATTCCCAGAAATCATCCACTTCTGCCAAGCTTGCTATGTCCCCAGTAAAAGAGACATAGTCTCCCCTGACCAACAGGTTTTATTTGCTATTACTGTAGAGTCAATAAATCAAATGCTGCAGATCCAGCCAGGCCAAAATGAGACCCCACTTTGCATTGAAGCTTTACTAGAACTATGCACAGAGCTTAAATCTTTTAGACTTTCATCATAGAAAAGTCTCATACTCCTACAAATAGTCCTCCATATGTTGCCACCATTTTCTCTGAGAGAGTCAGACAAATTATAACCATGCTCTCTTTTATTTTAGGATACACCACTGATGACCATGTGGATGAGGTTATACTTGCTTTCCTTTCTATTTTTTTCCCAAGCAAGCTGCCAGCTACAATTTACAATTTTGCTTAGTTCTTGGCAAACAGAATCCATGAACAATTTATCAGATTTCCAAATGAGAGAGTTTTCAAATACTCATCAGTATTGTTTCACATGTTCTTATACTTTCAGTCAGACAAGTTTCCAGTCAACATCCAAAAGTTAGATACCAAGGGCCATCCAAGATCTGTCATCTTTTGGACACCATTAATCCAAAGATATTCCATTGTTTTTAGTTATAAAGAGATCATTGACTCATTTTTTCATCCAGTTATAAACATGATAACCGGTAGCTATCAACCCAAGATCAATGAGGAGATTAAGAGAGTTTTATAGTTGTCTAAGAAAAGTAGAGTGGGGGACTGGTATCTATATCAAGACCACACACAAATCAAGATATATGGATACCAACTCACTCCCTATAAGCTGCCAAAATACCTCCCCGTGAGGATATTTGCATTAGAGCATTTGAGGCAGATCATAAACTTTGATGAGGTTATTTTTCTATCATCTAGGAAGAAAAATCAATTTAAAATTAGAAATCAATGGGACCCTTTCATTTGTCATAATAGGGAAGCTGGAAAAGGGGTAGAGAAAATCTTACAACAAATGAACTTCAAAAGCAGTTTCATGTGGCAGTATGACCTAGTGGAGTCATAAACAAGTGATGACTCAAGTTCAGATTAAGCCCTTTCATACATGAGCCCAGGCCAGATATTGAAAGATATGCCAACCAGTTAGAGTGGTTGGAGAATACTTTAATAGATGTGGAAAAATAGATTGATACTAGTTCCTTTCTGCAGGTTCCAGCCCTTCATTAACAGATGGGTATTACTCCCATTCTATAGAATCGGGCCAATGACGACAGAAATGTAAAAAGAACCAACGAAGAAGGTTCTAGCTATTGGAATTCAGGGAAAGTTTTAAGGATGGAAATTTATCTTAAAGTTTAGAAATCTTGGCGAATCCCACTAGTCCATAATATGAAATCTATAAAGTGTTGGGAGATATTTTTGTAAAAATATTCAAATTTATAATATTTTTATATAGTCTATATATAATTTTTTGGAAATTTTTATGGAAAAATAATTTCATTCTATCAAATTTGGGCAAATCATTTTTACAAAAAAATGGAAATTAGTGAAACTTCTTTTTTGGAAAAAAGTATAGAAAATTAGCCCATGGGTGAATATTAGCCCCAAAAATTTTCCTTGTGTGGGATGGAAACTACAAATGATAGATTTGAAATCAATTATAGGAAGAGGACCAAGCTTAATCCCATAACTGAGCAAGAAGACACCATTGAGATAGTTGAAATCACCGATACTGACACAATGGTTGGCAACAGTAAAGGTCCAACAGTTTCAGAGGAAACTCATCAGCCTTCCACCTCAAATACTCAAACCATAGAAAAGAAACTTAGTATTGAAGTTTCTTCATCCAGCAAGCCAGTGGATAAAGAGAAATATATAAAATAGAAGTACAAGGAAATCAAGTTGAGGAATGAGGCATTAAAGGTTGAAACTTATGCCTAGTACTTCAAACAAACAACTGCAAATTAGAATAGATTAATATCATCATTTGACACTAAGATTGGTAAGATGCAAATGACCTTTATGCATCCTACAGTCTAGCAGCCTAGATCATTAGCATACTACAGGAAGACAGAGTTTGAGGTTTTGGCTAGGGATGTCCACCCTATTGACCAAGTTGAATTCCATAAGCAGGTAGGTGAGATGATTTATTCTACAACGACTAATAAAGTAATGATTGTGCACAAACTTCAAAGCTCACTAGATAACATCACAACACAACTTAAGCTAGAAAAGGCATCCTCACAGACCAAGGATAACAAAATCAAGTCACTGGAAGACTTTGTAATTGAAATTGGATATAATCCAAGTGAGATTAAGGCAACAGAAAAACTGATAAAGAAGAAAAATGAGCATATTGCTGCTTTAAAGAAACAATTGAAGTTTCCACCTTCTGAACATCCATAGGCCAAGGAGGTCCTAGAGAGCTAAACCCAACAGGAGGAAATGATGGATCTTCATTTCATCACACTCGACTGAGTAATAAAGACATTGCATTATAGGATTTATATGTTGGGCCACTTCAGTAAAGTATTTTCTGTTTGTCAAATTTTTATCTTCATAAGTGTTTCACATACTTGCATGTTATCTAATTTGAATGAATTAACTGGAATATTATTAAATAATTTCCTTAAGTACAATCTGTCTTGAACAGTTAAGCATTTTAATGTTTTCTTCTGATATCCAGAGTAGGGAATCCCTCATTTCTCCCTAGTTTCGATTGACCTCTATCATCTCTCTCAGTATCTAGTTTGAGGAACCCTTAATTTCTCCTTGTCCCCTATTGGAAACCACTTCATCATCTAGCCTAAAAGATCAGAATTCACTTAGCTACCTTGCTCTGCAAACACTATCTTTAGAACTTGATTCAATCATGTTTTCTTGAAATTTGATCCCATAGCCTAATGGTAAAAGAGATCTCTCTATCCATCTAAGTCAATGATTCCACCACCAAATCAAAATTAAAACCCAAATTAAGCTTAAATAACTAGCATAAAATCAATTAACTAAAAAAAGTTAAATCATAAAGAGAGAGCCCTCTGTGAGCATTAGGAAGGCAGATCCTGATCTCAAAAGTAGGTTTGTGGTTACCTCTATTATTTCTTTCATAATAACTCTAGGGAAATTTTAGAGTGATAACATATTGGTAACCATACTGGGGATAGTTCTGAGTTTAATAAAAATTTAAGGAAATCTTAAATCTCATATTTTGCACCTTAAGGTAATTTTAGAGTTCTTAAAAGGTTCTGCTTAAAAAAATAAAATTCTGGCTCCCAAAAGAACACATTATACCAGTGCACATCCAGATCCAAACCCTGCTATAATAGATGATGATTCTGACAGAGTTTTAAGAAAACCAAAAAAGGTAAATACTCAAGGAAGTAGTAGTCAGTTAATTAAAGAAAATTCACTTCCTAAAGAGTTATCAAGTTTAGAGGTAATTCAATTTGATCTATCATTTGAGCTTTCTTTGTTTAGAACCAAATCTGAAAAATCATTTCATGATAATGTAATAGACCCCAATTTTATTCAATTTATTGAATCAAAAAAGGTTCCTATACATCCTGATTTACATCAACATGTTTTGGATACTTTTGACAAACTAGAAGCTTTAACCTCAACTTTGATAAGGGATATAGACAAAGCTTATCTTCAACAATCAGTTGAATTAGCTACCCTAACTATTGCTACCTCTGAAATTTCTACAGAGTCTTAAAAAAATGTAAATAAAACTTCATTTACTACCACTTCACCTATAACATCCACCACACTTCATTCCCCTAAACCATTTGTACCTCAACTTCCTCTCCAACCAAACATCTCAAGTTCATATAGTTCATCTACAACCATCTCAAGTTCTTATTCAAGAACCACTATTTTTCCCCATAGTCAAACCAAAGCCTTAGCGATGGCAAATAGATATGCATCTTTAATCTTACTAGCTCAACTACACGGCATGCCCCAAGACTATCAAAGTAAAATCTTTCTGTTTGATGCTACTGGTTAGTGTACGGCCCAACATCACGTGAATAAAATGATTGATTATCTTGAGTTACATGACATTGATGAGTTTGATGTGAAAATGAGGTTATTTTCCCAAACACTAGTAGGAGATGCAAAAAATGGTTTAAAGGTTTACCTTCTAATATTATTGTTGATTTAGCTGCTTTCTATACATTGTTTATCGATAGATGGGAAAGAAAGAAAAACCCTTTACAAATATTGTCTGAATATGAAAACATTAGGAGAGCTCCTAATGAATCTGTTCAGGATTATTGTACTAGGTTCAACAGTGTCTATAATGCAATCCCTGCAAATATCAAACCTCCACCAAACTTAGCATTAATCAAATTTCTTGATGGTTTTGACACTGATATGTCTTACTAATTGAGAGAAAGAAACCCCGAAACATTGGAACAAATGCAAAGTAATGCTGTTAGTGTAGAAGCCAATTTATTAGCTAAGAAAGATAGTATGAGAAATGAGAAAAGAGTTACCATTAAAGAGGAACCATCCACTTCAGATGGTAAGATAGACAGTTTAGCTAAAAGTGTAGAAAGGATAATGGATGGATTAGAAAATATGGAAAGGAAATCTCAGTAGGAAAATCAACAAGCACCCCCAATTAGAAACCCCAACATCAGGAAAAAACCTAATACTGGAAAAAAAAAGATGTTATACTTGATCAATAGATTAGACCACCTTTCCAGGAAAATTATGTTGAAGGTTCACAAAACCATGAAGAAGAGGAGGACACAGATAAACTTATTGGGGATTAAAAATGAAGATGTTGTTTTTCTTACTCAGGAAGAACATGAATTGTAGATGCTACAACAATTATAATTAGGATCTCGAGAATCCTTTGACTAAAAACAAGGTTATGAATATGTTATCTATGAAGTTCACAAACAGTATAGACATAGAATAAAAAAGAATACAAAAGTTCTCACTAATAAATCAGTCCAAACCCAAACTAAAAAAATAGCAGAAGCTCTTGTGACAAAAGTTATACAAATTCTCCCTAGAGGAACTCAGGAGAATTCCAGCCCAAAAATGATAGATATAGCTTCAGCTACAACTCAAACTTCAACTGTTAATCAAACTATTCAAAATAAGAGAATTCAAAACAAAACTGTTGGTACACAAAGTGAGTTGCCGAGTGCTGAAAAGGAAGATAAAAGTACACAAACCACAATTACTAAGTGTTATAGACATATTTGGGAACTGCAACCCCAATCTCATATGTCCATAAACCAAGGGCTTCTGAGCCCCTAAAAGTGTTGTTTCATACCCTAAAGGAACAAGGTCAGCTAATTACATCGTCTCCCAGAAGTTCTCCCTAAAAAACTACTCAGAACTCGTCAAAACTGGACCATACAGACTGCTCAGTGTTAAGGGTACTATGCATCTCACCTACTACATGCAAAAATTGCAATGCATACTAAAAATCCCTTCTGTATAGTGCGATGAGTGAGAGCAGACAAATGGTAGAGGCAGTTGGCTAGGTGGAAACTCAGAGAATCTTCTAAAGACTGCCCATTTGACACTTGCCTCTCTGAATTCGCCCAGGGATGAGTAAGAGATATTGAAATCTCCAAGTGGAACCAAGAACTATCAGAGAGAAGACACTAATCAAAATCCCAGAAGCTGACTCACCCACATGCAAATATCTATATATGGATCCCTCATCCTAGAGATCCAGAGGCTGGAATTTTGTATTTTGTAAGTGTTGTTGGTTTCTCTGTGCAACATTGTAGTGTTGGGTGATCTAAGATTTTCATGAGGTGAAGAGGGCTTTGATGCTGGGAGGATGGCACTAGGTCTGACCAATGGGTTGTAATCCTCTCTTCTACTACTTCTATCAATAAAGCTATTTGAGTTTTCCTCCATATTCTTGTACATCTCTGAATCTGGTATTTATATGTGCATTTGCATGGTTAATATACATCTGATCCTATATTGTTTATGGTTATAGATCTCTATGCTTTGATGGTATTACGCTTCTTTGACTCTACAGGTGTTCTTTGAAGCGGGACCAATAAAGAATGAGTGGCGAAGCTCTGTCAAAGGAGGGAGGAAACAAGCAAGAAGCCAAGTGAAAGACTAAGGTTGGTACTCTCTACTTCTCTCTCATCTATCTCTCATAAAGGAAAACATAAGTAACTTTAGTTTGTTTGTTTCTAAGATAGCTACCCGTCTTAGTGGGACTAGCAGCTCTGAATGGACACTAGTTTTCCCGATAAAAAAATGGCGACTCCACTAGGAAGTGAATAGCTTGTTTGCTTGTTTCTATTTTTTTACTTTATAAACTACAGACAGAGCCTGAGGTTAAGCCATCTAGCCTTCGAACTGCATTTGCTATGCAAGTGCAAAGTAGATCAACGTTGCTTCAGTCAATCTCTGGGTTCGTTTATGAACTGAATAGTTGACTTGCAAACATCCTAAGAGCCCTAGTGGTAGCTCAAGTAACCTCATTAGATCAACCCCTGTACTTTGTGTTTACTTCCTATCATTAGCTCAGCCTAAACCCCTGAACTTAGCTGCAAACTATGAGAAAAAACCAAGCTCAGTCTTGTCCTTGGATCATCGTACTATCTCTCATTGGTAGTCTGGATGCATCGCACCTCCCATGTGTTGTAGGCGAGATGCATCCCTGTTTCCCTATATTACAGGTGCGATGATCAGATGAGACTATTTCTGCCTCTAGATTTTGGTTTTTTCCTCATTGTCTTCAGCTTTATTCAGTAGTTTTACTGTCTGTGATCAGTATATCATTGTTGAAACTCTCTTCCTTTGCATTATTCACCCTCCATTGATAAAGAATTGTGAATGTTTTTATGTATTTTTCGTCATTTACAGTTCTCTTTTGCAAACAGTAGCTTAATTGAACTGTCGTCTTTTGATTTGAAAGTGTTGTAAGTGTCGTTTTCAGTCAAAGAAAAGAGTCTTCATCTTTTTTTATAGTCGATTACACTTATGCCATTGTATTTGATTTGAATTAATAGTATTTCAAGTGTCAAAAGCAATTTTTGAATTCGAAATCGCAAAGTGTCGTCTTAGTCCTCCTTTCATTTTTTTAAAGAAAATTGTTAGTACTGTCGCTTTGAAAGAAAAATAATTCAGATCTGTGCTTAGCATTATTTTTTCCATTCACACATTAAGAAAGTGGAAAACAAATACATGCATGTGCATTTGCATTTAGGCTGCTTGTGGAAATTGATTTACGACAGTGCATCTTAGTGTGTGCTCTCTGCTCTATGTTGAAAGGATTTTACTTTTCTTTCCTTAGTAGCTAGGATTTTCATTGCGAAAAGAAATTAAACAACTGTTTATCATCTTAGATTGCATATTTAGGAATTGTATATCTATATCACGCCATGAACCTTAAACGCAAACTTCTTAAGAAGGGTCAACTGTAAAATAAATCTCAATGAACATAAAAACACTTTGTAACCTAACGCACAACATTTAGAAGTCTAGGCTAGAGACGTATTCCGGTGTCGTAAATCCTGGTAACTATCACTTTCATCGTAGGTTGGGTGATTCCTCCTCTTTGAGACGACAATTACCAGTACGGACTTGTGCTCCCACGTACCGTCAAGTATATATTGCGAGACCACAATAGGCTATATCATTTATCCTTAGGATTCCATGTTTGTCACCCTATCGATCGCAATGCACTGAACACAACATTCAGGAAGATTGATTGTCGTATCGTAAAAAGTATTCTGTGGTTTTACGATTGGTTTGGTAATCCCTCTATCTATATTTCCAGAGTAGTCACTTTCGTTCGTTTTTAGGCTCCTTAAAAGAAAAGGTCCATCTGAGCACTTGTCACTTTAGGCTCATTAAAAATTGAAGGCGACTAGAGTCATCTTTAGCTTTTTCTCGACTCTTAAAAATTGAAAAAGCAAGTTGTGTCAAAGCGTCATAAAACTTATTTTAATCGGAATAACATCGCTATTCCCTCGTTGGTCTTAGGTTGAGAAAATGGAGTCCACCAATCAAGGATTTCCTCTAGGGGGAAATCCTAGTCCCTTCTCCTCTTGGGAAGATGTTGGTGCACCACATATGGCTACATTATCCCTTCCAGGACTTACAATTGGCCTGCCAGTATGGCTTTTCTTGACCTCTGTCGTTCAAAACACCATAATTCCTGAGCAATCAAGTCAGCAACCAGAAGATACTAGAGTTACTCCCCAACCTTCTACTTCATTTATTTCTCCCTCTCCTTCTTCCTCTTCACTTGGTGAAGCTAGTAACACTAAAAACCAAGTAACTAAGAAGAAGAAGAAGGGCAAGGAGAAGAAGAAGAAGAAGCCAATGGCAAAAGGGGACAACCATGCATCGTCTGGCGAAAATCCACACACCGCACCTTCCAAACCTAAATCTCCATGTGTCATTTGTAAGGGAGACCATTATCATTGAGATTGTCCTTGCATCCCATAGATCTTAAGGGACTGGTCTCCCCGCTTGCACAATCTGGTGTCGTCAACCTCTGACGATCATGTTGAGAGTACACTGTCAACCAGTGAAAACGAAGTCAATAGACAGAAAGGAAAATCTAAATTTCCTTGTAGAATGTGTGAAGGCGATCATGCCCTCCACCGTTGTCCTTTCTTGGACAAAGCTAAAAGAGTATTGGACAACCGTACTGCTTCACCACAACGACTTCCCCTTGGATATAAGAAACTCTTGCCGAATCCATTACTAGCTGAAAATCTGACTGACACACCTTTGTTGTTTGTCGAAGCACCTATCATTGAAGATAAACCCTCTGAGTCCACACCGGACCAAAGTCAATAGGTCGAGACGGCAGTCGACCCAGTCTTGTCTTCAGAAGGTCCACCTTCAGATGATACAGTCACCAAAGAGAATGAGGACGACACCATTCAAATTCTTGTTTTTAACATAGAATCTAATGAACATGGGGGCAATTTACCCATTCCTTTACCGCAGGGAGGAAGTTCGTCAGAGATTCACCCGACTGTTTATTCGGTCCCTCCTCCGAGCAACATAGTCGTTTCCTTCAATTGGAATCTACTAGGCAGACCCTACCTACCATCTAACGTACCATTCCGAATCATAGTACAAGCTTACAAAATGATCATGGTTGGTACTATCATAGATGAAGGGGATTCTGTGAGTATCCTTTCCTCAACTGCTTGGAAAGAGCTTGGTTCGCCATCGCTTCTGCCTGAGATTCGAAATCTGATAGGCTTCAATAAAGGAACCAGTCGACTGTTAGGGATCCTTCCAAATTTGCCTATAACTTTGAGAAGGAAAACCGTTCATCAAAACGTGATGGTAGTCCGAGGACCTTTAGATTATAATCTACTCCTTGGGCATGACTACATTTATAGCATAGGAGCTATTGTTTCCTCGCTCTTTCGAGTGATGTGTTTTCCGCATGAAGGCAGAGTGGTCCAGCTCATAGACCAGCTTTCATTCCCTGGTTCAAACCTAGCTACTAGTCAAGTTCCATCCCTAACTGGTCATTTTCCACAAGGAATGTCTCATCAATATCCAGTTTGTCCAATTGATGAGTGCGAGTGATTCGGTGGTTGTGACTAAAACCTAGGGGGCATGCACCCAGGTCTGCTTCGGCAGAAAAAATTTAGGTATAGAGTAGGTTTCCGCGGAGGATATATGACTAGTCTGACACACCCGTCCGTTTAGGAAAATGGGATTAGACTGGAATAAGATTCCCTTGTCAAAGGTTATGTGATTGGGACTGACAACAGTCACCTTTGTCCATTTCGATGGACATCGCCAAGGAAGTGTTTTGTCTGCGATGCGGATGGAACAATCTTGCAAATGCGAGAACTTTCATATGTTAACCTGGAAACTCTACTTTTCCTTATACCTGGGGGCATGTAAACCTTTTGCATGCAAGTGAAAAGCGACCTTTTATTTTCGTAGTTTGTAGGCTTATTTTCTTAGTTTATAGGCTCTCAACCCTTTAACCTCGTAGGTGGGTCGTTCCTAGCTTGCATAATAAAGGCTCTGAAGAAAAGTTGCACATGGGGCAAGCTCCCTACGAAATGAACCTACTGATAAGAGATATCCTTATTATATGACTAGCACGAGCAGTTTTACGTGAAGTTCAAGCTCGTTAAAAAATATACCTAGCAATGAGCATATGTTCCACCAGAGTTTAAGCTCATTAAAAAATGAACCCACCTTCGATAAATAACCATTGCGATTGCATAATTATCAGCTTTTAAACCTTGGTCGTGTTCTTACCATCACCTCCACTCTTTTTTAGCCCATCATACGCCTCCATCTGATTGTTTACCTCTTTTGAGGAACAGCTGCGACGAGTGATTCTATTAGCCATCTTCTTTACACTGCCATGATTGAAAAGTTCCAAACCTTTCCTAGAACCAGTTGCTATCCAAAAACATCACTTGTTCCTCAAAAAACGAGTCTACTTTAAGCTCTTTTCATCTGACTCATAAAATATGAAAAGATCACCGAGCAACTGGCCTCTCCAGCTCGTTAAAGTGATTGGAAGTGTCATCCCTCTTCTATATTTTAATCTTTTTGGAACTGAGGGATCATTACAAAAAAAGATCGAGCGCTTGTCTTGTTCGGCTCATTAAAACTATCGAAAAGTCATCCCTTTCATATTATTTTATACTTTTTTGGACTTAAGGGATTATACTAAGAAAAATGAATACTGGAGTTTCCTTTTTGTCTCTTTTCAGACTCTCTAAAATTGAAAAGGACCGAGTTATCTTTGTCGTTAAACTCGTTAAAACAATAGCACAAACTTGTCCATGCAGACAAGAGCGAGTTTCACTGTCACTAGGCTCGTTAAAACATAGCGACACGTTTTCCCGAAGGGTAAATTATTGAACAAGCATATGTTATCCTCCTCAAGCTTGACAAAAATAAAGAGGTACTGGTCAGCAATGACTGGGGAAAAATTCGAAAGAAAACATGAAGAAACTTTATTGGTAGCAGGTCGCTCTTGAACATGACACTTTCACTCCATCACCATGATTGAGTCGGGTTGAGTTATTCCGTTCACCAACCATATCACCATTGGTACTCAATACCATCCATTTTTGGGGTTAACGCTACCAGTCCATTTCAGTGTCGCCGATATGTTCAAGAGAAGTCACTCAGAGAATTAACCAACCCAGCTTGTGTCTCATCTGCTGCAATACCTTCACGCTTCATTCTTTCATGACCGCCACCCTAAACCTTGTATCATCAGATCATTTTCACCTCCACAAAATCATTTACTCTGTTCCGTGTCTTAGCTATGGGATTCATTAAGGCCCTCCTACTACAAGTCACTTCTTGTCGACATCAGCTCATTATCCAAGAAGATGACTTGGGAACAATCCTTTCAGTACTTTGAAGCTTGCATGCCTCAATGGCAAGTTTCTCACTTCCGGCGATAGGTTTACATCAATGGCCTTCCACCGAAAGATTTTGCATGGTGTTCGACATCAACTCATGTATTCACACCACGTGAATTGTACTGTAGTACCTTGAGGGTCATCATCATTATCGGTGATTCCTCTCGTGCCTGTTAACGGCTTACATCATTAGCTGGTAATCAGGCGATGTCTTTCCATGTTCGACACCAGAACATCTTTTCACATGGATCGACTTGTACTTCGGGCGAAGAATGAACGAGTTTGAAGATCTCGGATCTAGTTTCATCCATCCGGGCTGCTATATATTCAGGAGAAATAAAGACATCAAATGTACATCATAGCTACATAGATAATCATCCGAGCCATCAGTCTGTCACACAGATGATTATCTGTCATATGTACATGAAAATGAATTTATAAAGCTGAGCATGGGAATGCTCGCCTCAGCTAAATCATGAAATATTATGAAGATAATGTATTGTATTGTATCTTATTACAGGTCTCTTTCCAGTTCGAAAAATCTCGGATCCTCATGATCAAGCATTTCACTTGACATTAGAAGATTTACGACCTCATGCTTTAGGGGGCAATTATTATAGACATATTTGGGCACTGTAACCCCAATCTCATATGTCCATAAACCAAGGGCTTCTAAGCCCCTAAAAGTGTTGTTTCATACCCTAAAGGAACAATGTCAGCTGATTACATCATCTCCCAGAAGTTCTCCCTGAAAAACTACTCAGAACTAGTCAAAACTGGACCATGCAGACTGCTCAGTACTAAGGGTGCAATGCATCTTACCTACTACATGCAAAAAGTGTGATGCATACTGAAAACCCCTTCTGTAGGGTGCGATGAGTGAGAGCAGACAAATGGCAGAGGCAGTTGGCTAGATGGAAACCCGGAGAATCTTCTAGAAACTGCCCATTTGACACTTGCCTCTCTGAATTCACCCACGGATGAGTAAGAGATCATGAAATCTCCAAGTGGAACCAAGAACTATCAAAGAGAAGACACTAATCAAAATCCCAAAAGCTGACTCACCCACTTGCAGATATCTATATATGGATCCCTCATCCTAGAGATCCAGTGGCTGGAATTTTGTATTTTGTAAGGAAGTGCTATTGGTTTCACTGTGCAACATTGTATTATTGGGTGATCTAAGCTTTTCATGATGTGAAGAGGGCTTTCATGCTGGGAGGATGGCGTTGGGTCAAACCAATGGGTTGTAATCCTCTCTTCTACTACTTCTATCAATAAAGCTATTTGAGTTTTCCTCCGTATTCTTGTATATCTCTGAATCTAGTATTGATATGTACATTTGTATGGTTAATATACATATGATCCTATATTGTTTATGGTTATAGATCTCTATGCTTTGATGGTATTATGATGCTTTGACTCTATAGGTGTTCTTTGAAGCGGGACCAGTAAAGAAGGAGTGGTGAAGCTCTGTCAAAGGAGGGAGGAAACAAGCAAGGAGCCAAGTGAAAGACTGAGGTTGGTACTCTATGCTTCTCTCTCATCTATCTCTCATAAAGAAAAACATAAGTAACTTTAGTTTGTTTGTTTCTAAGATAGTTACCCATCTTAGTGGGACTAGAAGCTCTGAATGGACATTAGTTTTCCTGATAACACTAAGGAAAATCTCATACAATCAGGCAAAACTCAATTTCCATTCAACATTTAGACTGAGATAGCCAAGTTAAAAATATCAGCTCCTTTGACAAAGTTAGTAAAAAATGAATCATACAAAGCACAAATCACTGAAACACTAAACATAGGTGAAGGAGAAGACGTTGTAAAGCTTAATGATGATCAATTTAAGTTATTATTTGGTCCAGAAGTAAATGGCACCCATCAACAAGGGGTTATCCCTCCATTCTACATTAGCTTAAATGTTCATGATAAAATCTTACATAATTCTATGCTAGGTTCAGGGGCATCCCATAACCTAATGCTAAAGCAATCATGGAGATATTAAACTTAGATATCACCAACCCTACAAGGATCTCTTTTCCTTTGATTCTAGCCAAGTCAAATGCCTTAGCCTGATTAAAGATTTGTGTGTGACTCTAGTCCAATGCCCAACAAAGAGTATTGTTATGGACATAGTAGTTGCTGATACCCCACCCAAGTATGGAATGCTATTATCTCGTTCATGTGGAGAAAAATTGTAGAGATCTCTAAAATTGGACATGTCATATTCTACCATCTCCATACTTGGTCAGCAAAGAAATCTTTATAGATAAACCTTGATCAAATACATGGTAAGTAGTGTTGAAAAACCACAAAATTTCCCTATATACTCCATGCATTCTGATATGGACTCATTTATCTTGTATAATTCAGAGAATGGAAAAAATGAAATCACAGTTGTAGAAGAAATATAAAAAACACCTGATAGTGAAAACATAACACATGAGTCTCTTTGGCATTTAGATTTTGATGGCTCTATTAATAGATTAGGAGCAGGTGCAAGAGTTTAGATCATAACATGGAAAATAATCATTTTGAAGGTCATGCCTTTAGATTAAACTTTAAATGCACAAACAACATGACAGGGTACGAGACTTTAATATTAGGACTGTAAATAGTAACAAAACTTGGAGCCAAGAGAGTTTCTATCATGGGAGACTCATAATTGATCATAAAACAACTTAAAGGAGAATATTCTGTAAATAATCTTAGACTTAGTAAATGTAGAGAAACTTTTCTAGATATTATTAGGGAACTTCTTGAAACTGATTTTGCCGCTATTCCTAGGAAATAGAACATGCAATCTCACAGTTTAGCTACTTTTGCTAGCACTTGCAAATTACCTTTTCAACCCAACCACCATTACATAGCAGAAGTAAGACACGAACCTGTTATACCTGATAATCTGAAATATTGGCAGATTTTTTCACAAGATTATCAAATCTATGATTTCATGAATGTTGAAGGAGAATTTCTAAACTCTAACATAGATACTGATTATATAGTAGATAACTTCATAAATAGTGAAATAGATATAAATTCTTTAGATGTAGATAAACCCACAAAATTCCCTAAAGTAGAAATATATAACTTAGAAAAAAGTAGAAATAGAAGAAATGATCAATGATGATTCTGAGATTTTAAACCTTAAAAATATTTTTTTTCCTAAGGAATTAGTCCCATTAAAAGATTTGTTTGATTCAAATAATGTATCTAGAAAACAAAAAATGCAGCCTTTAAGATCAGACATATAAGACTGTAACATCGGAACAGAAGAAAAACCCAAGCTTATCAAAATATCTAAATCATTACCTCCAGATGAAAAGATGAAATACATGTCTTTTCAAATAGTTTCAAGATGTCTTTGCCTAGAGTTATGAAGACCTTAAGTCTTATGATACCAGCATTATTCAACATAAGATACCCATCAAAGAATATTAGAAACCCTTTAAGAAAAAGCTTAGGAGAATTAATCCAATGCTTCTGCCATTAATTGGAAAATAAGTAAAAAGGATATATGATTCAAAAATCATAGAACCAATTAGATATTCAAATTGGGTCTCTAATTTACTCACGAAAAGAAAGAAAATAGGAGAAATCACACTCTGTGTTGATTTTAGAAGCTTGAACAAAGTATCACTAAAAGATAACTATGCCCTCCCTAAAATGGACCACATTCTCTAGAGGATAATAGGGTCATCCAGAATTTCATTGCTTGATGGATTCTCTAGATACAACCAAATCTTAGGTCAACTAGAGGATCAAGCAAAGACTACATTTACCACTCCCTGGGGTACTTTCATGTATTTAAAGATGCCTTTTGAAGTAATGAATGCAAGGGATACCTTCCAAAGAGAAATGGACATAGATTTTGAAAAAAAAATCCATGACATTCTAGTTTTTTACCAAGATGACATCAAAGTGTTTTCCAAATCAGATAATGAACATCTAGATCACCTAAGGAGAGTTTTTATTAAATGTAGAAAATTTGGCATTTCCTTGAATCCCAAAATGGCACTCTTTGGGCTAGAAGAAGGGAAACTCTTGGGACACATAATATCAAAAGATGGAATTAGAATAGATCCAACAAGAATAGAGGCAATCCTAAACATCACTCATCCTAGAAACATCAAAGAATTGTACAATAATTCTTATGCAAAATAAATTTTCATAGGAGATTCAATTCTAACTTAGGAGAACTAATAAAAGAATTAAAAAACATGTTAAAGAAAGATTCAACACTTAAGTGGACAGTAAAGGCTAAATAGTCTTTTGAGGCAATCAAAGAAGCCCTTGTGAAAACACCAATCATCATAAGTCCCGATTTCAAAAAAGATTTTATAATTTTTTCTTTTTCTTCAAAACATACTATTGCAGCAGTCTTGTTGCAAAAGGATGATCAAGGTTATGAGCAGCCTATTGCATTTTTCAACAAACCTTTGAGAGTTTCTAGACTAAAGTACAACATAATGGAAAAACAAGCACTTGATTTAGTGAAAGCTATTAATGATTTCAGAGTGTACATCTTATACTCACACATCATTGCATATCTTCCAAATTCAGTAGTAAAGGATATCTTAACACAGAATGGGCCTGAAGGAAAGAGAGGCAAATGGATTGCCACCATTTTGGAATATGACATTGAAATAAAGCCTACAAAACTTATCAAAGGCCAAGGTTTAGCTAAACTCATGGTTGAATCAAACTGTCAAGACTTAGATATAAATTTCATTGGTGTCATAGATGATCAAGAAGAGATGGCGACTCCACAGATGAGTGAAGATTTCATAGATTCACCTTGGTATGCAGATATCATTTTTTTTTTACTAAACCTACAAGCTCCTCCTGGTTTATCTAGAACTAAAAGTAGATTTTTAAAAATGAAATATTGTATCATAGACAATTCTTATTCTAGAAATATAATGGTGACATTTTATTGAATTGTTTATTAAAAGATGAAGTTGACAATGTTATGCAAGAATTTCATGCAGGAGATTGTGGAGGACACTTATACTAGAAAATAACTGTTGATAATATTTTAAGGCGGAGATTTTACCGGCCCACCCTTTTTCTAGGTGTTAAGAAATTTGTGACCTCCTGTCACAAGTGCCAAATATTTGAAGGCAAAAAGAAACTCTTACCATTACCTCTCAAACCCATCTCCACAGAAATGCCTTTTCAACAATGGGGTTTGGACTATATTAGAGAAATTCACCCATCCTCCTCAGCCAAACATAAATGGATTTTGATAGCCACTGACTACTTTACTAAATGGATAGAAGCCATCCCTTCTAGACAAGCCATAGACTCTGTCATCATTTCATTCCTTGAGAACAACATACTTTATAGATTCAGATGCCTCCAAAAGCTCATTACTGATAATGCAACAACTTTCAAATCCAAGAAAATGGTAGACTTTTGTAACAGATATCACATTACTCTTGGCCATTCCACTGCCTACTACCCTCAAGGTAATGGAATTGTAGAATCCTCAAACAAAAGCCTTCTTAATATCATCAAGAAACTGCTAGAAGACTATAATAAGACCTGGAACAAAAGGTTGGTTAATGCCTTACGGGCAGATAGGCTAACTACCAAAAAATACATTGGTACATATCCTTACCAACTAGTACATGGAATGGATGTTGTTTTTCCATCCTCTTTAGGAGTACCACTGATGAAAATGATTCAAGAGTTGCAAGTGGAACCAAATGATATCCAAAGGAGGATAAATTAGGCAATACCTTTGCAGCAAATCAGAGAAGAAGTCTATGTCAAATCACAAGTGGTCTAGGATAAAACCAAAAATATTTTTGACAAGAAAACCAAAGCTGACGAATTTTACATAGGTAACAAAGTTCTTAAATGGGATTCTAGAAGAGAAGTAAAGGTAAACATGCTAAATTTGATTTCCTATGATGAGGCCCTTATATCTTTTATGGTTATAAAGGTAACAATGCATTTTTCTTGAGAAAATGAGATGGAACAGATCTGCCAGAAGGAACAGTAAATGGTAGAATGTTGAAGCATTACTTGTCCATAGATTAACATTACTTCATTTGTTTACTTTTCTCATTATATATAATGTTACAAAGTTTATATTGGATTGGATGGTAATATTTTGAGGTTGAATCCCAGAGAGAAGGACCTGAGCTTTGAAATTTGTACCATCATAAGTATGAATAAAGCAAATCACAGAGGAGAAGTTACAAGGTAACCACAGTCAAAGTTTCAAATGCTACTAATCTTAAAGTTCTTGACACTTCCCCAGGAAATGCCATCCCCATGTGGAGCCACTATTAGGGTCTTATAATAATAGGATTCATAATTTTGAATTGCCTATGGTTAATCTTGTAATATTCTTCATACTTTTTCTTTCTACAAAATGTTTTCCCATATTAGAAATAAAAAATGTAAAGAGGGCAAGTCCTAAAAGAATAATTGAAGGACTAAAAGAAAGAAAAAGTAAAAAAAAAATATGAACCCCAAAAAGAGATAAGAATAAATCATGAAAGTGTGCAAATTCAAATGCCACTCCTTTTACTTTACTTTGCAAAATAATATTGTGTGCAACTTGTCAAAAATGCTACAATCCATGATGGTCAACTAGTTTAATCTTGATTCGTTCATGCTTTAAATTTCATGTTGATAGATAGAGAATAAAGATCTAGCCAAACTGTTTAATCTTGGCAGATGAGTAGTTAGGTAGATAATAATAATGAGCTCATCAATTCAATCTAAGCCATTGGAAGTTTAGAACTAGATAGTTATTTTATCAAAGAAAAAGAATTAAAGGATCAGCAAGCTCAAATGCACCCAATGAATGAAGAGAAAATGCTAGGGTAAATATAGGGTAGGTAGAATAAGTTTTGGAAGTGCACAAGGTTGCTAAGTCTAAAGAATCTTCATCATGCTTAATGTTATGTTTCATGTGTAGGAGGAACTGTCAAAGAGAAAGGACATTCACTAAAGATTATTTACTAATTTCCTCTCATTTCACTAGATCCCCAACATACTTAGTTTATTAATTTGCCCTCATTATCCCTTCATTGCTTGTAAAAACCCTTTCCCCTCATTCTAACCTTTTAACCCTTTGTTTCACACATTTCCCTAGACATTACCCTTAAGAAATCATTCCCCCTTCCCAAAACCCCTTTCTCTAGTGTGAAACACATTCCCATCACAAATAATACATTCCCCCCTTAATAATTTCCCCTTTTCCCCTTAAAAACCCACTAAACCCCTTTTATCCTAAGTTATTTCCTAAACTTTACTCCCACATTATGTAATTAAAGTCCCCCACGTTATAATTCCCCGACATCCTTTTAACTCGCCAAACCTTGGTGTATAGTTAAAACCTCCCCCATATAAACCATGGTCCCCTCCTTTTCTTAACCCATTAATTATATTAAAATATCATGATTACTTTTCAATTAATCACATTTCATTGTAATTAAACCCTGGGCCCTGCCAACCATGTCCTAACTCCTTCCATGCAACTTCACCACACTATATCCCTCTGATCTCCCACCTCCAAATCTAGTGGCACATATCCATATCACGCAATCTCATCATCAAACAGTTAATGGTCCAAAAGCATGAGAGATTCGTGGTTTTGGACAAGCACTATTTTTCTACGTGGTGGCATCAGGTTATATCGCGTTCTCACAAAAAATACTGCCCTCCACCCAAAAGTAGTGTGATATGGCCTAACACTGCCTCCTAGCATAAAAGCAAAACTACCCACTGTTCATTTTCCAGTTCTCACGCCAAAATGTAACCATTGTTGGTTAAAAGGCTGAAAAAGCCCCATTTTTCTCTTTACACTCATTTCTATTGCAAACCTCTGTTAACCAATTCGGAAACCTTGAACCTCTGTGCAACCATTTTAACCACCTTTTGCAATAAAGCAATGAATGTGCACAAATTTCAAAGCTCACTGGATAACATCACAACACAACTTAAGCTAGAAAAGGCATCCTCACAGGCCAAGGATAACAGAATCAAGTCACTGGAAGACTTGGTAATTGAAATTGGATATAATCCAAGTGACATCAAGGCAGAAGAAAAATTGATAAAGAAGAAAAATGAGGATATTGTCGCTTTGAAGACACAACTGAAGTTTCCTCCTTCTGAACATCCATAGGCCAAGGAGGTCCTAGAGAGCTAAACCCAGCAGGAGGAAATGATGGATATTATTCTTCAATTAAATGCTCAATTGAAAGAAATGGAGAAGGAATTGGATAATTTAATATAACTGAAACAAGCCAGCCTTGAGACAGCTACTGCCATTGCTATCCCTATAGTCACAACAATAGTTTCTTCAACTTTAGTAGCTTGATTGGCCCCAACAACTCCATTAGGTACAACACTTCGAGCTGCAACAACAACTACATTAGCAACAGGTTCAACAATAGCACTAGCTCATCCAAGTGATGAAGCAAGTAAGATGGTCAAAGCCATGGAGGACATGCCCACTCGAATCACTGAGATAAATAAACTTAAAGAATAGATAAAAAGTCTAGAGGATGAGAAGAAACTGGCTAAGATTTTGCATAGAAATGAAGTACAGAAGTCAAACAGGTTAACTGAGAGGGTAAAAAATTTGGAAAAAGAATTAACATTGAAGGAGTCACTTGACCAAGTAGAAGAACAACTATGGGTCAATATCATTGATTCTATCAATGATATTTGGCCACCTATGCAAGTCATCTTTGAACAAAATGATTTAGTTAAAGAGGCTACTGAAGCAATTCAAAGAGTTAAGGCCGAACTTGGAGATATGCTAGAAGAAGCCTCAAGAATAATCCAATTCCTTCACTCTAAGAATAAATATGAATTGCAGGAGATGGACATAGCTGACAGGACTGGCATTATATTAGAGGTGAAGAAAGTGCTCAGCAAGAGGAACTTAATGATGCAGCTTGAGGACAAATGCCAAACGATGGAGCTGGCTATAGGTAGGTTCATGGTTAAATTTGATGCTTTGAGGAAAAGAGGTCTACCAAATCCCTTGGTAATAAATGACAAATTAATGACACATGAAGACTATAACAGGAAAATTAGAGAAGTGGCAAGAGAGCAGGCCAATAGTTCATCCATGAAAGGGATGCCTACAAGAAAGGCTATGTACCATACTTTTGAGAACCTCTTTTACCTCCAGCATGAGGTGAAACACCTTTTTGTAAACAATTCCACCTTTGAAAAATACACAGAAGCAGATGAAGTCTATAGAAGAATGGTAAATATTAAATTACCAGACACAAAGACTTGGGAAAAGTTAAATGATTTACAGTGAAATTGTAAGGTAAAAGTGGATATAGAACAGTGAAAGAAAAGAAATAGGTCAGCCTAGTCAAAGAGTATCAAATGAAAGAGTATCAGTCGAAGGGAAAAGTAAAAATACAGCCAGTGTGGAAGACAAACAGTAAATGAGAAAGGGTAGCAAAAGATCTTACAACAGAGCCAAATAAATAGGGATAGCTTGTAGGAGTTATATATCTATCTCTATCTTCTTGCATGAAGATATTTCTTTTTCCTAGAATAATTCCCAAAATGGTTTAGGATATTTTGTAAAAAGTTTTTGTATAAATACTTCATAATTGGAAGTATAGAGGGTGGATTGCTAGAAATTTCTATAGTTGTATTGATTTGAAACCTAAGGGTTCATTGTACCATTTTTTTTCAAGTCAACAGACTGGACTGAGTAATAAAGACATTGCATTATAGGATTTATATGTTGGGCCACTTCAGTGAGGTATTTTCTATTTGTCAAATTGTTATCTTCTTAAGTGTTTCACATACTTGCATGTTATCTAAATTGAATGAATTAACTAGAATATTATTACAGAATTTGTTTAAGTACACTCTGTCTTGAACAGTTAATCATTTTAATGTTTTCTTTTGATATCCAGAGTAGGGAATCCTTCATTGTTCCCTAGTTTTGATTGACCTCTATAATCTCTCTCATTATCCGGTTTGAGGAACCCTTAATTACTCCTCGTCCCCGATTGGAAACCACTTCACCATCCAGCCTAAAAGATCTGAATTCGCTCAGATACCTTGCCCTATAAACACTATCTTTAGAACTTGATTTAGTCCTGTTTTCTTGAAATTTGACTCCATAGCCCAATGGTAAAAGACATCCCTCTATCCATCTAAGTCAGTGATTCCACCACCAAATCAAAACCCAATTCAAGTTTAAATAACTAGCGTTAAATCAATTATCTAAACAAAGTTAAATCATAAAGAGAGAGCCCTCTCTGAGCATTAGGAAGGCTAGATCCTGATCTCAAAAGAAGGTTTGTGGTTACCTCTATTATTTCCTTCATAACAACTCTAGGGAAATTTTAGAGTGATAAAAGGGGGAATGTGAGAAAAATAATCCTCAGGGTTAATGATAGGGTTAATTTGAGTAGTTATTGGAGTCCAAGAATACCCAAGAGTGTATTCAACTATTTCCGATATGTATTTATATGTACACCAAGTACATAATTCTTTGAGATCAATTAATAGAAGTTTGATTTTGTTTCTAGTTTATTGTGTTTTATAGAAATTATTATTTCAAATGACAGAAAGGATTCGAAATCTCAGTTTGTTGAAGTAATATATGCTATTAACATGGACCTACACACTAATTCTTCTAGTTCTTTCACCCAAAAAATATTAATATAAATTAAAATATATAAATAATATTTTTTAAATTAAAGGAAGTGTTATGTACCAGGAGGTTCAAGGTTTAAATCCCCCACCAGTGTCTATAAAAGAGACTCACATATGTTCAAATCCCCCAATTTAAGGATGTCTGCAAAATAGACACACATAGTGACCAAGTGGTTATAGTGGTAGTGGTCGAAATTAAACCTATGTCAAGTGAGTACTAAACCTATCAAATTATCGACTCCTCTAATTCACCAAAACAAATATGAATTAACAAAGGAAAAATTTAATTATCTCAACCAACCCAATGACATTTTATATTAATGAAATATTACAAAACAAATATTTTAAAATAAATGCAAGACCATTATATTTATTAAAATCTTATATATATATGTGGGTGTGTGTGTGTGCACATAATTATTTGAAGCCTCTTCAAACATGGTTATAGATTAGAAAAGATAAAAACACTTTTCAATAATTTTGTACATTTATTTTGACCAATACATAATCATAACAACAACAATTTTCATATAAACGAATTGATAGAGAAATACATGTGTGTGAGAAGTTCACAATTTTTGAAATTTATATTATTTTTAATAATATTTAATATTGATAAATTTAATAAATTTATGTAAAAAGGGATTGCAACAAAGTTTCAGATCGATTGGCCAATCTGGTGTGGTGTGTGAGTATTCCTCCATCTATATGTCGTCGTGTCTAGAAGCTTTGTCAAATTGGATTGAATGAAGGATTGTAAAGAATTTGCCAACAAGGACTAGCAAATTTTGATCGAAAAATAGAATCATCCCAATCATTCCTGCAATTATGGTGTATCATGATTCCAGCACCTGAAGGTGGCCAAGGAATCTGATCTCCACTATCCACTCTTGGATTAAAAATATAATTAATTTATCTAAATATTTATTTATTCATTAGAAAATATATATTTTATTAATATAACACTTTTATACATAATTATGAGTATATTAACATATTTGAAACTATTGTCGAACTATCTCACTCATTATTTGTCCATAAGAAAGTATATGTTTATATATAGAGAGAGAGTTAACACTTTATATATGTTTATTCTGTTGTAAATTCACATTCTTTTCCCCATATCCACTAATGTATCTCTTATGTAGCTGACCTCCACATTCCCTTCAATTGTTGATCCCTAATCCCAACAAAGAAACCATTTGTTGGTTGGTAGAAGGAAAACCCGAGTTTAAAGTGAACAACCAACAAAACTGCTAAGACACGGGCCCTTTTAGCATAATGCGCAAGGAGTTGAAGGATCACCCAAGGAACCTTATGAGGGGGTATAGGAGCAAGGAAAATTTGGAGTGGGGAAGGATACATAATTCCCACACCATTACTATCACTCTCAATACATAAATTTTTAAGTATGTCCCTAATTTTCATGGTAAATCAATCATTCCTAGAGCGCAATAGAGAATAATAAATAAACCAGATAATTTATATCATAATGTGCACAATAAAAAATGTTACTACTTCATAAATCCTTCATTACATCACAAATGTCATTTCTCACCAACCTAATCCTTAAAATTATATTGTGAATCCTCCACATAACACTTGCTCTAACCATAACCATAACACAACACATAACCTAACTTTATGTCATAGCCTTAATTATTTATAATTTACATTGGGACACAAGGTCAACAAACAACCTACTTTAACCATGAGAAAGTCCTAATACTATGGATAAAACCCAAAAAATAGCCTAAAATATTTCTTTCCTTTTAGTGTTCCACATGCTACTCCTTAGTCGACCCTTTTTATGCAGTACTCTTCTGTGCAAATCCCAAAAATCCTCCTCAAAACTCCTACTCCAATAGGCAATATTGACAATTGTGTATATTTATGAGGTTGAGGGGTTGAGTGGTGACCTAATTTATTACCTGCATAATGGGGAAGAGTCCCTTAGAAGGATCTGAAGTTTGACAAGGGGAAATTTAGAGGATTGGAATGAGACCTTTGTGGATCAATCAACCATTCTATGGAGAACAATTTGGTTCAGCCATGGGAAGAAGCTAAGGGCTTCGACACGATGGTTTCATTGGTGACATAAATGGGTTGAATGAGATTTTGGTGATGTGCTAAGGGGTTGGTTGATGAGTTGTGTGACCTGAAAGGATAGTATTTTTATAGTCAATGTGTGGGTGGGAATCGACTCATTGAGTATAATGGTACTCTATATATTGTATTCCATTTGTATAAAGAATTAGTGTGTTGTTAGGTTGTGGGGCACCCCTTGATAAAAGGTATTCAATTTTTTGCATGTTGTGTATGGTTTTAATGATGCATGTAAGGTGTTAATAATAATACTTGATGAAGACAGTAATGTTATGTGTAATAACATTTTTGTCTTGGTTTCAGATTAAGAAGAAAGATTGTCTCTTCAATATAAATTAATCAAAACATTAATTGAGTGAGGTGTAGTTTTTTGTGGAGTAAAACCAAGAGGTATCACATTTGGGAAGAAAAATATCGATGCCACATGCCTGGAGAGTGATCAATGCATATACCTAGAGAAGGTATGCTTTAGGGTCATGACAATTACACATCTAGATTGATAAATTTAAGTGCATCCTTAGTATTTCATGACATGAATTATTTTTAGAATACCTTAGTCTACCATCAAAAGACATGGAAATATAATGTTAAAATAAAATATCCAATGAGTGGGAGCATGAAAGATACTACGCATAATATTATGACATGGTAAATGGGGCTTATTTCCCTTTTTTGCAACCCTAATAGGGTAATTTCTTTGTTAAAGAATCCCAAATTTTGGTTGGATACAAGGAAAAAGAGAGTAACATACCAACTATATTAAGAAGGTGGAGGAGCCTTGTGATATAATAATACTCTCAAGGTTAAGATTTAAGATAAGCTAAAAAAACACTTCAAGTAAGTGGTGGATGGAATACAATTCACTTAGTATAGGGGAAAGGTGGTTATTTAACACTTTTGGAGTTGTCACCAAGAGTGAGTTTTTTATGATATGTAACAATATTTTTTTCCAACAAAGTTACTAAATTTCTATTAAAAGCAGTTAGTCTTTTCGTTTATGTAGAATGCAATAAAATTTACTTAATTTAAATAACTATTTTTTAGAAATAAATAAAATTGCATAAAATAATTCTTAAAACTATATTATTTAGAAAAGAGAAAAAATCAATTTAAAATAATGACAATAATTATTTATAATCTTCTTTAATGATCACCATGCATGGGTATTTCATTTCTTTTATTGCATATATAAGGTTTTCAAATTCAACGATTACAAGATGTTTTCCCACATTGGAATGGTTGGAATCCAATCTTTCCAAGGAGGACCAATCATATTAGAGTTTGAATTGGTCTCTGAAGTTGACCCTGCATGCCTTAATATAAACTAGATTCTTAGAGCATCTGGGTGAAAGAGTCAAGCTTATAATTTCCTCTTATTTTAGTGATATTCTGAGGATGGTAGTACCCTTACCTTCCTACAATGATGAGATCGGGGAAATTCTTCCAGTTAATTGTAGACTGCATGATGCCGAGAGCTCTACCTTTGGTCAAAGGCTTGTGATCCTAGAAATCATGGCCAATTTCAGGTCATATATAATCATGCTTGATCTATGACATGATGATATGATCCTTTGAATGTGTCAATTCTTCTTCAGCAACATCAAAGAACATCACCCTCATGAGGTGAAGGCCAACATGCGAGATATCTTGTCTTTATTGCTAGTCAAAGGTGGTGTCACTAGCAAGTACTTTTTATCAAACTTTTTGGCCATTTGGAGTAATGAATAGGTTGTCTCACGAACCATCTATGAGCTAGAAAAAAGGATGGCTGAGAAAAACATGAGGTTGTTTAGAAGGAAACTTACCAATGAAGAATTGATGGAGATGCGAGCTGGTGGAAAAGAAGAGGATGCAAGGATCCAAACACATAAAACAAATGAGTTGAGAAGGAGGGGTCATTGCTTCATCTGTAAGGACCCTTGGGGGACTAACCAATTATGCTGAAGTAGTATAGAGGAGATGACAGAGAAGATCCCATCTGACCCTTCTAGTGGGGATTATTTTTCTAGTAATTTTCATAGGGATATCTTTAAGGAGCATGAGGAGTGGTGTAGAGATCTTAGTGATGAGCTACCAATGATGATCTAGCAAATAGAGCATAGAGAGGAGCATAAGTTGGAGGAGGATGTTATCCATGATGAGACATTTGTAGAGGGGAATCTAGAGGCTCATTTTGAGCCCATGACAGAGGAGGATGAGCTACCAACTATTGAATAGGGAAATATCGATGCAATGGAAACTAGCAGACATGCCGTATTTTCAGACAATAGCCCTATCCAGGGGTACGTAGATAGGGCATGCAACACTATTTTCCAATCCTTTATCCATTCGAGAGAGGGAGAGAGGAAAACTTCTCCTTATTGGTTAACCAAAAAGAGTGACAGTATTCAAGCATGGAGCAACATTGGCATTGTGTACTAGTTCGATATACATGTGTCTAGGTGTTTGATCTTTCATAGGGGATAGATTGGAGAGAAGTGATGAGTTGGTACTCTATTGATGGGATGATTCTTAGGAGGATACTCTTACACAAGGGAATAACATAGAATGATCCCTTACGTAGGGAGAGTGATGGAGGGTCAAGGTGGTATCATAACCCACAAGTCCCAATATTTATGTGGAATTGGGATCCAAGTGGCTATATTGATTACAAATTGATTCAAAGGTGGATATATGATCTAGGTATTGAGGGATCCATTCAAGTTTTGTTAGAATAGAGGCACGATGTGAACTAGTGGTTTTTATTAGATCCTGGTATTAGTATGCAATTGCCTCTATAGTGGACATATAAGGATTTCTTGAGGGAAAGAAATCTTGGGGTGGAAGGCTTTGTAATATCCCCATTTTTGAGTTTCTGTTATGATGCAATCAAGATGGACTTTGGGAGTTGGTGGTAGGTAGTTTGAAGGAGTGATATTGCATCATATGAGGACTTAAATGATTTTGGAGAAGTTTTATGGGGTCCATTGGAGCACTCCTACTATATTTCACGATTGGGAGGAATTCCACATAGTTCATCAGTGGTTGCGTTGCATTATGATGAATCTTGTGAAACAAAGTTATTTTCAATACATTTTAATTATATGAATTAAAGGTGTTGTTGGGAGTAAGATATTTGGGGAAACACATTATTATGATATCTTGTTGGAACTGAAATGTGGATATCTACAAATAGGATGGTGGAAGGTGACCATGAAGGCAAATTTACCAATTTCATGGATTAAAACTAACTTTAATTAGTCACTTAATTAATTAAAGAGGGGAAAAGTGACTTAGAAAATAAAAAGTCACTTAAAATAAAGAAAAAGGGAGAGGATTATAGAAACATAATGAAATAATAAAATTAAATAATTCTAGAAAGTTAGAGAGAGTTCGATCAAATATTTAAAAGGAGGCAGAGCTAACCATTTGGGATATATTGGATTTGTGTATTTGTCTTTGTTGAGGATTGAAGAATTGATTTCTCTACTTCAGTGACCCTAGGATGAAAACCCTTAAGTGATTTAGTGATATTGGCCGAGAACCCATCTCTTCCCTTGGTGAATTCCCTTAAAATTCACAAGTGTGTACATTAGTTAGATTTCTATTTTGGAGACCAAGTCTGGTATCACAATCAACTATTTTCCTTGTTTGTATTGGAACATGTAATATGATAATATAACAAAAATTGAGTTTTTTGCTTCAATATTTTACTTTTTTTTTCGCGTTTATTGCAAACTCAATTTATATGTTGGTCACTCTTATTGTGTTAAATTATGCATATTTGTATGGTGTGTGAGAAATAGTGTGCCAAGTAAAGATTTTTAATAATTTGGCTGAAATTAATAATTAGGGTATTACAACTTCATGCATGCAAACCATGTGCCAACCCTTGCAATCAAAGTATCACAAATCTTCGGCACCCCATCGTGATTTGCATATATAATTGATAGTCCATTTAAGGGAGAACAACAACATAATGGGATGGATCATATACAACGATAGTTTCTCACATAACTAGATGAGAAGACAAGGATGTAAATCATAGGGTTGTAGCAAATCAAGGGTTATATTAGGCTATATCTTGGGGCTTTTAATGTGGCATCAACCTGAGAAATAAGGTTCACGTACGCATCATCTGGAATGGTAGACGACGAGTTGGTAGATGGAGGATTTATGGATGTTGAGACCTGGGATTCTATTAGAAGAGGTTTGATAGAAGCACATGTAAAAACCCCATAAAGGTTTGCATGTGAGGAACTCAAGGATGACAATAGGTAAAGGATATGGCCTGTAGTGTCCATGATCTTGACATCGAGGGGAGGGATCACAATGGTGGGATTAGAGTCCCCTTGTTCTGGTTGAGTAGGGGTACCAGAATCCATGGCTAGAGGAGTAGGGGTTCCACTACGAGTGGCCTTTTATTCATGAAGCACTTGAAGGCAATCGTGAAATTCATTGAAACGAGGGTAACAATGGGAATAATGAACATGATGATCACATAAGGCACAAGGGTGATTTGTGCGTAATGTTTTGATTTTCTTGGGTGGACCCAACAAGTTAACATGGACTTTAGGGATATTTGACTCAGGAAACATTTCATGAACCAAAGGTTTGGGTTGAGTAAGTTCAGGACAATTATTGGTGGCATGCCCAACAACTTTACACAAAGTGCACAAAGGTGACAACTTTGGGGCCTTAGGGGTTGGAGTAGATTGGGGAGCCTTGTCCCTTAAGTTATTTCCTCTTAGCTTTGCCCCCTATTCGGACACTTTCGCAACACGAGTGGGTTCTTGTTGAGGTTGTGATGGAACTGAAGCAGTGACAGGGGGTGTAGGGACTAGTTGATTCGTGGTCAAAGCATGATAAGGTCTTAGCCAACTAGGCGGAATTCTTGCAGGAGGATCGATGTACCATACTGAGATCCCCAAAGTCATGTTAGGAAGGATCAGTGAATCCATGATAGGGACAGAAAGTACTCCAGGAGGGGGAAATAAGAAAGGTATCTTGCCTAGAGGGTAATGTCTCGATAGAATAGCTCATGGATGGTTGAGACCTGGCGGAACAATTCCTGGTGGAAACATAGGAGAGGCACCCACAAACGGAGGGGGTCCTCGGAGGGTGGATCTAGAGGGCTTAACTAGGATGGAAATTGTAGGGTGCTGAGGAGTTGGTTGTTGATCGGATGTACTAGACTGCTTGAGAGCAGCCTATGATGCTTGTAACATGTAAACACTCATAGAGTTAGGCTTTGATATGCGAGGGGGAGGACCAGGGAAAGCACCCAACAATGAGGAATCTTTATAGAATTCGGGTGAAACATTGGTGAGGGGAGGTGAACACTGCTTATCTGACATTGACGATATAATGGACTTGGGGGAGGCCACAGATGCCAGATCACACTAAGTCAAGTGATCAATGGTAATGATATTCCCTTCATGGGGGAAGCACATCTTTCTGAACATTGCAGATGCGATGACTGACATAGCATATGTGTAACTGTGACCTAAGAGAATGTTTTAATCCAAAGGGGCATTAATGACCTCAATGTTGACATGGACAATCTTGCTCACAAGGGTCGCTACACAATTGCGTACATGCAAAGGGGATGGGAGGAGTGTCCTTCCCAAGCACGCAAAGTGATGGTGGAGGGGGAAAACTCAAGTGACTTAAGTTGTTTCCAGATGGCAATGGACATCACAAAGGTGGATGCACCTTCATCAATAATGCATCTGTAGATGATGGAATTACGGACTCAAACTAGTATCTGGAAAGCAACAAATGAAGGCAATGGGGGATGTTCTGATGTATCAATAGGGAAGATGATCAAGAGATTGTTAGAAGGATCTACTGTGCCCAAGGCAGTTAGTAGAGCTTTCTTTTGAGATGGGCATGACTAGAGTACTTCCAGCATTGACATGGCAACAGGTGATTGTGCCAAGTCGTCTACTATACTGTATGTATGGGAAACTCGGTTAGAAGCCGCATTATGATGTAATAGTTCCTTTGGGATCTTTGGAATTGCCTCAACTTTAGGTTGAGGGGCCTATAACAGACAATTTAGTGTCTTAAGAGGCTCAACAGATACTTTGGTTTTGGACTCAGCGGCAGACGAGGTCAATGGCTTGTCATATTGATGTGACCGAGTTTGTAGGTTGATATCAGAGGGATTAACCTCATCAGAATTCATCATAAGGATATAGAAGTCACCAAGACCAGAAGGTTGGGGGGGATGGGCTACTTGACCTAGTTAAGGTTGAGCAACGACAAATCCTTGCTAAGGGAAAGGATTTGTCAGCACTACCGGTTGAGATGACACTGGATTCTAAGGTGATTATTGACCCTTAGAAGTTGCTTGAGCTTCCCACATTTGGCGCATCAAGGGTAAGAGAGGACACTCATGTGTATAATGGCCATGTATATCACAACATGCACAAGGCTTGTTTGTACGAATAATCTTGTTCTTCTTGGGCTAATTGTCGTGTTGCTGGTCGTTGGTGTTAGGTTGGTTCCCTTGGGGTTCACCAGGTTGATTGCCTTGATTACCATGCTTACCCTTGTTATCTTTCCCCTTATTCTTTTTCTTTGAATTTTGGGGATTGGTCGCACTCTGTTGTTCAAATACTTGACCTTGAGGGGGGGCGGTTGCTTCTGGGGTTGAGGATGCATGGGAGGCTGCGACGCTAATGCTTGAGGGGCATAAGTGTTGGAGGAACTGGTTCCCCCCTACGGATAGCCATATCTTTGTTCGGTATATGATTAAGGATGTGAAAGGGTTCCAATGATACCGTCGGTGGTGTGAGATTCCCTTGGTGCATTGGCACTTCAAGGACGAGGGATGTATGGAATGATGGTATAAACATTATCGAATTGCGCATAAATAAGATCATATGTTAGAGCAGTTTGGAGAGCTTCTTCCTCGGTCTAAGGAAAATGGGATGTGACATATTTTACAATGGTTGATAAAAGGCTCCTAAGAAACCAATCTAGGTAGGCACGGCCTTTGAAGGGTGGGGCACGACATGTGCTCCTACTTCGATGCCACTCTTGAACATGGTCAGAAAGGTGAGTGGTAGAGGACTGACAGAATGAGGTCAATAGCTCTGTATTGGTGTCATACCAGAGAGGTAACTGGAAATATGAAAGGAACTCTTTAGCAAGAATCGTGAAAAAAAAATTAGATACGGTGGTGGGCTGGTCTACATACCATTTTGCAGTGTCTCTAGTGAGCGTGCATTGGAACGGCTGAAGATGAATGGAGTCAACAGTAATGGAGTTGGACGAACACCACATGTGGAAGGATTGTACATGGTTGGTAGGATCCTCTCCAGCATTACTCTCAAAATTTGAGATGTCTGAGGGAAGCTTAGTGTTGTTGGGAAAAGTATCCAATACGGAATGGCCCTATCCCACTCTAAGGGTGATAGTACCTCAGCAACAATTAAAGCAAAGCTATTTGAGATTACTTCTTTATGAGATGTAAGAGAGGGGAGAAAGAGATCCACTAACCGATGTCTTCCGCTAATGATTGATCCAATCTTCTCTCCTTGCTGCTTGCTCCCAGCTCCTTGCTCTTTCACTGGCCCAGCTACACCAAGATCCTGCAAAATGGCGAGAGAGGGAAACTACAAGAAGCATACATTCATAACTGATTCAAGGATTAGAATAAATCAAATATACAAGTATAACAATACACCATTGAGACACATGCATATAGAAGAACCTCAAATGCTTTATTAATGGAAGAAGTAAAGTTCAGGAAGTGATACAACCATAAAAGGCCCAATCCAGCATCACCTCCCAGCAGAAAGAAATCTCCTCTTCACCTCCTTCAAAGAAAATCACCCAATAGTTCTATACTCAAACCAACAGCACTTCCTTACATTCACAAGATTCCAGCCCCCCTAGACCTCATGAGAGAGATCTATATATAGGATTTTTGGAGAAAGGATGAGTCAGCTTGAGCTTGGCATGAAGCTGACTAGTGTCCTCTCTCACTTTAGTTATTCTTCAGTTCTTGAGTCCACTTGGAGGTTCTTGCTTCCACTTGGAGATCTAGACCCTCTTACTCATCACCAATCAAATTCCCTGATCCAAGTGTTATTTTGCAAGCTTCCTGGGCATTAACACCTTGAGGAATGACTGTGCCACTTGGCCAAACTCGCCCAGTGCAGGTAGCCTTCTTTGCAGTTGACATTTAGCGCAAGTACACAGTGGAGCAGTTGACATTCAGCGCAGATGCTCAGTGGAGCAGTTGACATGATCCAGAATTAGCTTGTTTTTGAGTGTTTTCAGGTGGAGAACTGCTATTCAGTGCTGTGGTTTGCTGACCTTGTTCCTCTAGGGGTAGGAACAACATGATTAGGGACTTTGGATCCCTTAGATATGGACATTTCATGCTTCATGCTGTTAGGCACAAAAATGTCTATAACAGTTGCCCCCTAAAGTATGAGGTCGTTTATCGGGTGAAATGCTTTATCAGGAGGATCTGAAGTTCATTCAATCGTTGAGAGGTGACCTGTAATAAAATACAATACAATACATTATTTTTCATTCTGCTTTCATGATCTAGCTGAGGCGGGCATTCCCATGCTCAGCTTTATAAATTCATTTTGGTACATAGAATAGACGATCGTCTGATGATAGATTGATAATTCTCTGCTGAAATTATCATCCTTTGAGTAGGATGATCATCTGCTGCAATGATGTACATGTCAAATGTCTTTATATTTCCTGAATATATATCGCAGCCTGGATGGATGAAACTAGATCCGGGGTCTTCAAACTCGTTCGATCTTCACTCTAAGTACAAGTCGATCCATGTGAGAATTGCGCTGAAGTCGAACATGGAAAGACATCCTTGATTACCGGTCAGTGATGTAAACCGTTAACAAGCGCGAGAGGAATCATCGGTAATGATAATGACCCTCAAGGTACTGCAGTACAATTCACGTGGTGTGAATATAGGACTTGGCGTCGAACACCACGCAAAATCTTCTGGTCGAAGGTCATTGATGTATACCTGTCGCCGGAAGTGAGAAACTTGCCATTGAGGCATGCAAGCTTCAAAGTACTGAGGGGGGTGTTCCTAGATCAACTTCTTGGATAATGAGCTGAAGTCGACAAGAAGCGATCCGTCAAAGGAGGGCCTTAATGAATCCCACATCAGTGACACGGAACGGAGCTAATGATTTTAGTGGAGGTGAAAACAATCTGTGACATATGATTTAGGGTGGCGATCATGGGTGGATGAAGGATAATGTATGGCAGTGGATGGGACACGGTTGACTCTTTCTGAACAACATCTCTTGAACATATAACGACACTGATGCGATGGATCGGTAGCATTACCCCAAATGTGGATGGTTTGGCGAGACCATGGTGATGAGACCGGTGAATGAAACAACCCAACCTGATGTGATACGGAGGAAAAGTGTCATGTTCAAGAGCGACTTGCTACCATTAAAGCTTTGAGGTTCTCCCAATTTTCCCCCAGTCATTTCTGACCAGTACCTCTTTATTTTTGTCAAGCTTGAGGAGGATAACATATGATTGTTCTATAACCTGCCCTTCGGGCAAGCCCATCGCTATGTTTTAAGGAGCCTAGTGATAGGGAAACTCGTTCTCGTCTAAAGACAAGTTTGTCGCTATTTAATCATTTTAACGAGTCTAACGACAAGGAAAACTCGGTCCTTTTCATTTTTAGAGAGTCTGAAAAGGTACAGAAAGTTAACTCCAAAATTCCTTTTTCGTCATCTAATCCCTTAAGTCCGAAAAAGTATAAAACAATACAGAAGGGATTAGTTTTCGATAATTTTAACGAGCCGAATAAAACAAGCGCTCGACCTTTTTGTGTAATAATCCCCCAGGTCCAAAAAGATTAAAATCTAGAGGAGGGATAGCTCTTCCGGTCATTTTAACGAGCTGGAAGGCCAAAACTCGGCAAACTTTTCATATTTTACGAGTCATATGAAAAGAGCTCAAAGAATACTCGTCTTTTGAGGAACGAGTGATAAACAGGGACAACAACAGATTCCAGGTACAGGTTGGAATTTTCCAATCACAGCAGTGTCACAAGGATGGCTAGGTGAAATCACTCTTCACAGTTGTTCCTCAAAATAGGTAAACAATCATATGGAGGTGAACGATCGGCCAAATGGAATGGAGGTGGCAAGTGCAAAACGCGACCAAGGGTTTTATGGCTGATAAATTTACGATCACAGTGGTTATTCACTGGGATAGGTTCATTTTTTATTTAAAAATGAGCTGAAACTCTGGAGGAAACATTGCTCACTGCTTATATTTATTTTTTAACGAGCATGAAGACCGCGTTAAAACTGCTCGGATCTTGCGTTTATTTTTTAACGAGCATGAACTTTATGCTAAAACTGCTCGATTATACCAGTCATAAGATAAGAATGTCTCCTGAAAGATCCCATTTTTTATAGAGCTTGTGCCTTACCAAAGCTATGCTCACTCATCCTTTCTTTATGCAAGTTCGGAAACGGCTAATCGCAAAAACAGATAAATAACCTCTCTTAGCTTGCACTCCAAAAGGTTTGCATGCCCCCAGGTATAGAGTAAAATTTCAAGGCTGCCCCTACTTATCCATCAAAACATTTTTTTTTAAAGGGTGAGGCTTACCTCTTTCTGGTTACCCAAAGATTGTCTTGTTAACTTCTTCAAACGAAAACATTTCCTCGGCACTGTCTACCGAAATAGACAAGGGTGAATGACCTTTGTCAAACACGTAACCTTGACAAAAGAATCTTATTCCAGAACAACCCCTCTTCCATCCACGGACGGGGTACGGACTGGTCATATTCTTTCGCGGAAATTCTACCTTATACCCAAGGTTTCCTCTGCCCGAAGCAGACCAGGATGCATGCCCCCTGGGTTCCAGTCCCATCTTTCTGAATCACTCGCACTCATCAGGAAGGAGGACTGGGGGTGGAGACATTTCTTGATTGAATAGACCATTCAGGGTTGGTATGTGACTATTTGCGATGCGTGATCCCGGAAATGAAAGTTGGTCTACGAGCTTGACCATTCTTCCTTCATGTGGAAAACACATTACTCTAAAGAGTGAGGAGACTATCGCTCCCATGCAATATATATAGTCTCGTCCAAGGAGTAGGTTATAATCCAAGGGTCCTTGAACGACCATCACGTTCATTTGAACGATCTTCCCTTTCAATGTAACAGGTACATTGGGGAGGATCCCTAATGGTCGACTGGTTCCTTTATCGAAACCCGAGAGATTTCTTATCTCAGGCAAAAGCGCCGGGGAACCCAGTGCTTTCCAAGCAATAGAGGAAAGGATACTCACAGATGCCCCTTCATCAATGATAGTGCCAGCCATTACCATTCTGTAAATTTGGACTATGATTCTGAATGGTATACTAGCTGGAAACCGGGGTTTGCCTAGTTGGTTCCAATCAAAGGACACAACCAGGTTGCTTGGTGGTGGGACCGAATACACAGCCGGATATGACCCTGACGATGTTCCTTCCTGCGATAAAGGAATGGGCGCATTGCCCTGACGCTCATCAGAGTCTGTGTTGATGAAAAGAATCTGGATGGTGTCATCCTCATTCTCTTCAGTGAGGGTGTCATTTGAAGATGAATCTTCAGTGACGGTGTCATTTGAGGATGAAACCTCTGAAGGAAGAACCAGGTCAACTGCCGTTTCGACCTTTGGACTTTCGTCCGGTCTGGATTCAGTAGGTTCATTTTCAATGACTGACGCTTCAGCCGACCACTTGAGCGGGCCAGCTGTATTCTCAACCAACGAAGGACTTGGCACGAGTTTTTTGTATCCAGGAGGAAGTCTCAACGGTGAAACCGGACGATCTTCCAAAACTCTCTTCGCTTCGTCTAAGAAGGGACAACGGTGGATGGCGTGATCGCCTTCACACAGTCTGCAGGGGGATCTTGCCCCCCCTCTTTGTCTTGAACCTTCACTTTCGCTGGTTGACGGTAAGCATTCAACATGGCTATCAGAGGTTGATGCCCCTGAATTGTGCAAACGAGGGGACCAGTGCCTTAGTATCCGGGGAATACAGGGACAATCTCTATGGAAGTGGTCTCCTCTACATATGACACATGGCGATTTAGGCCCGGTCTGTGCTGTGTGTGGATTTTTGTCAGATGTCTTTTGCTTGCCCCCAGTCGCCTTAGTCTCCTTCTTCTTCTTCTCTCTCTTCTTCTTCTCCTGCTTCTCCATGGGAGTTTGGCTTTTGCCGGCTCTACCTTGCGAAGATGAAGGATTGGAGGAAGAGTTATAGGAAGTAGAAGGCTGGTGGGCAGCTCTAGACTGATCTAACTGTTGACTCGACTGTTCAGGAACCATGGTGTTCTGAACTTCATTGGTTGAGAATAGCCAAATTGGCAGGCCAATTGTCAGTCCTGGAAGCGACAATGTGGCCATGTGGGGCGCACCAACTTCTCCCCAAGAGGAGAAAGGACTAGGATTTCCATCATGTGGAATTCCTTGGTTGGGGTGTTCCATGTTCTCAACCTACAGATCAACGCAGGAATAGGAGGTGATTATGTTCCGTTTAAAATAAATTTTTTATAACGACGCTTTAGACACAACTTGCTTTTTCACTTTTTAAGAGTCGAGAAAAAGCTAAAGATGACTCTAGTCTCCTTGGATGTTTTAACGAGCCCGAAGTGACAAATGCCCGGATGGACTTTTTCAATTATAGAGTTTGAAAAAGGTCAAAAGAAACTGCTTTGGAGCTCTAGGCAGAGGGTGTGCCAAACTTTTCGCAAAACCACAGAATACGTTTTACGGTACGAGTGGTCGATCTTCGTGAATGCTGTGTTCACTGCATTGCAATCAGTAGGGCGGCCGACACGGCTTCCTATGGATAAAGGCTTTGTTCCTATAGGGGTCTCCCAATATATACGCGACGGTATGTGGGAGCACAAGTCCGTATTGATACTTATCGCTTCACCGTGGAGGAATCACCCAACCACTCAACGCTAAGATATCACGTTTAACGACGCCGGAACACGTCTCTAGCTTAGACCTCTATGTGTTTGCGTTATGTTTCAATGCGTTGTTATGTAAATTCAATTTATTTTAAGGTTGATATTGTTTAGCAGTTTGCCTTTATGGATCACCACGAGATGTATAGTAACACTCCTAAATGCAGTCTAAGATGATAAGCAAGCTTTTCAATCTTTCAACTTTGAAAATCTTAACTACTGAGGGAAAAGAAAGACATCATCTTTTCACACAGATCATAGAGCACACACTAATGCACTTTTTCCTAAATCAACATGCAAGCTGTCAAAATGCACATGCACAATGCAGGTATTTCTTTTCTCTTTCTTAATGTTGATGTAATACAAAAAGAAAGCTGTTGTACAACTTTGAATTCAATTTCAAGTGAAAGCAAACAAGCTTGTCCAAAATCAAAAGACACCTTAAGGTTTACTTGTTTCGACACTAGAAATATATAAATTCAAACCATATGACGAAAGCAAAAGCTCAATCAGCTATGAACAACAAACAAACTAACTCTTAAGATCAAAACGACACTTTATCACAGGTCTAGATCTAAGAGGCCACAGCAAGACTAGTTCACTTTCGTTATGGGAAACTGCAAATGATGTAAGAAATACACAAAGAACAAATACAGTTTCTTTATACAACCAAGGCGGAATAGTGGCAACGAAAGTTGGTTTCAGATAGGTACATTGACTGGTAACAGGCTGCAAAAACAAGGATGAAAACAGGGCAATAAACAGCAGGGAACTCCAGTTGCACAAGGCAAAACTGGTTTAGCGCAGGTAGTACACTGTCAGTTTGACATTCAGCGCAGGTATCCCCTTCGGGACCTGCGATGAAATGCAGACTGCCTTCACAGTGTCTGCAATGAAGAGATAAACTTTCGTTTTTCTTAGTTTTCGGGTCACAGATTGCTCAAAAATCAACAGTTTTTGGCCAAATCAGAAGCTATCAATCAAGTACACACTAAGGGATGAAAAGGAGGATGAAAAGCTATCACTAAGAGCTGTTCAGAGTCCTTGTGGATCAGCTCTTCAAATCATAGACATGCCCAGAAACTGAGCTAGAGTAGCTGCCCTCTACTTTGCATTTGAAAGATCCAAATGCAGTTCGATTCGGTACTCCCTGTGTTTATGAAATGAATAGCAGAAACACAAACAACCAACAAGGTACGATTCCCCAGCGGAGTCGCCAATTTGTTGTTGGGAAAAGTATCCAATACGGAATTACCCTATCCCACTCTAAGGGTGATAGTACCTCAGCAACAATCAAAGCAAAGCTATTTGAGATTACTTCTTTATGAGATGTAAGAGAGGGGAGAAAGAGATCCACTAACCGATGTCTTCCGCTAATGATTGATCCAATCTTCTCTCCTTGCTGCTTGCTCCCAGCTCCTTGCTCTTTCACTGGCCCAACTACACCAAGATCCTGCAAAATGGCGAGAGAGGGAAACTACAAGAAGCATACATTCATAACTGATTCAAGGATTAGAATAAATCAAATATACAAGTATAACAATACACCATTGAGACACATGCATATAGAAGAACCTCAAATGCTTTATTAATGGAAGAAGTAAAGTTCAGGAAGTGATACAACCATAAAAGGCCCAATCCAGCATCACCTCCCAGCAGAAAGAAATCTCCTCTTCACCTCCTTCAAAGCAAATCACCCAATAGTTCTATACTCAAACCAACAACACTTCCTTACATTCACAAGATTCCAGCCCCCCTAGACCTCATGAGAGAGATCTATATATAGGATTTTTGGAGAAAGGATGAGTAAGCTTGAGCTTGGCATGAAGCTGACTAGTGTCCTCTCTCACTTTAGTTATTCTTTAGTTCTTGAGTCCACTTGGAGGTTCTTGCTTCCACTTGGAGATCTAGACCCTCTTACTCATCACCAGTCGAATTCGCTGATCCAAGTGTCATTTTGGAAGCTTCCTGGGCATTGACACCTTGAGGAATGAATGTGCCACTTGGCCAAACTCGCCCAGTGCAGGTAGCCTTCTTTGCAGTTGACATTCAGCGCAGGTACACAGTGGAGCAGTTGACATTCAGCGCAGATGCTCAGTGGAGCAGTTGACATGATCCAAAATTGGCTTGTTTTTGAGTGTTTTCAGGTGGAGAACTGCTATTCAGCGCTGTGGTTTGCTGACCTTGTTCCTCTAGGGGTAGGAACAACATGATTAGGGACTTTGGATCCCTTAGATATGGACATTTCATGCTTCATGCTGTTAGGCACAAAAATGTCTTTAACACTTAGTCGACATAGAATGCCAACCAACATCATGGTGTATGGGGTCGTTTATCAAATGGCTAAAATCTAGTAGACTTAACCCAAAAATAAAGGAGAGCATGGGGGTTACTGGAACCATTCCTGAGATGGTTCTGATTGATGTGACCACCAGGATAGAATCAGAGCCAACACCAGGTTAGGTTCTTGCATTAGCTGTGGGTCCAGACATGGTGACAATATGCAGTGAAGGAGGCTCGGAATCAGATGAGGAATAATATGAACCAGGAGAATACTGGATATGGGGACTCGGAAAGCTATGATCCTGAACCCAACGGGGAGGGGTAATATGCCCAAGCGGAAATTGGGGATGAAGGCCTAAGAATCTCCATGAAAAATTCCTTGGTGGCACAATAATGGTAAGACACATGTGACACGGAAATGGTGAAGGGAGATCAACAATATGCCTTTGTCTCGATGAAGGGAGATAAATTATTATGTTAAGTCTTGGCTTGGCAATGGAAACCAAGCGCCCTTCACTTCAGTTGTGTTTGTGTGTGCAAGTGTATTTATTGATTAAGCCTAGATTGTTTTTGTAAAAAAGAAAAGATCTTGTTGAAAATAAACTGAAATTAACAACAAAAAAATGAACAACAAAACAATTAACTAAACCCCACCCAAACTGGGTTTGCAAACATTGTGCCTAAATCGATGGAAAACACACTAAAAAGGTCAATATATCTAATTATCGGTGTCACTGGGATCAAGTGACACTAGGCTGCTCAAAAGTGGTGTAGCAAGAACAAAAAACCAAAGAGGAAAATTGTTGCAAAAAGATAGGGAGATGGGTGAAACACTTAGGGCAACCAATGGGACCCTAAGGCCAATGACCAAACAAGTTTAAATATGAAACTATGGATGGTGACAACATATCTTTATAGATCTGAAACCGAAGGCTACAGATCTGGAAATTACGATTGAAAGTGTTGCAGAAACTTAGACTACTCACTCAGCTAAACTCCTCCTATAAAGGTGGAAGTGAACTAGAAGCCCTAGGGGGCTAAATTCCACTTCTACGAGTAAATTAGCGTATACCAAGGCCTAAGCGGGATGAAATAGAGGTCAAACAACCCAAGAGACAACTCTCGGCAAAACCCAGAAATAGTCTGATAAAAACCGAGAAACCCTAAAATCACAGGTACTGACCTGCTTTCAGGAGAGATTGAACTTTTTGGGCTGAAAGGTGCGCTATGAAGTCCAGATTACATTTTTTGGGCTATAAAGTGCGATTTCTTCTACGTGATCCCCGGTCAACAAATCTCGGAAAAATTGTCACCTCTGTCGCGGTTGGTTCCTATGACCTGCAGAAAAGACCAAAAAGCTTGCAGAAGTCAGAGATTTAATAGATATAGAGTTAAAAATCTAGGAAAAATTAAGAGACTTGAAAAAAGAAGAAACCCAAACCTGAAAACCGAAGGTCACAGAAGTTTCTAGATCTGAAGTATAAAACCACTGGAGTCACCAATTTTGTTGTAGTGCTTTATTCTCAAAGATGTACAGAAAGGACCCACTTAATATTGTGGATGACAAACAATATAAACAATATAAATGGCTGCTAAACATTGTAGATCTGCAGCAACTGATAGAAACAAAACCTGCCAAAATTTGTATATATGCCACAATCATAGTTGAACAACAAAAAGAAATAGTAATAACTCTAATCATCCAATGGAAACCATATATACAAAGAATAGTTTTATTATAACACCTATGAAGGGAACAAATAAATGTTACCAATCCCCCTCTATGGGATGGGTTCTTGGCTATCCTCAAACGTTTTCAACTTGTGTAGAGTCTCTCTCCTCTATAATGTGTAAACCCAACAAAAATATGGTGTGCGACAATGAAAATAATCAGAGTTTCAATAGTGAGTGCAACAATGAAAATAATCAAGAGTGAACAATGAATGGAAAACCCTTCTATTTATAAAAAATATTGAGTTATCCTCGAATAATGAGCAATAATAAAATATTATTAACCCCATTCTTCGAATAATCACTTCGAATATTTTATTATATTTGGTTGGGAGGGAAAAAGTATTTAAACTTTTATTTAGAAATAATAGATAAATAAATGATTTATTTATAACCTCAAGGAATTGGTTAAGGAATAATAAACAAATAATGATTTATTTAATTATTCCTAAGGGCTTTTGTCAAATTTGACAAGGAATAATAATTAAGTAGGTATTAATAAATTATGCCTAGAGAAAGATAAGATAATTAATAATTTATTTATTTATTTTTCATGATTGGGTCAAATATGACAAGGAATAATAATTTAACAACTGTTTAATTAATTATTCCTAGAAGAAAATCAAATAAATAGTGATTTATTTAATTATTCTTCATGGGTTTAACTATAAATTACTTAACAAAGGTGGTTTATTAAGTAATTTCTCACAGTGAAAGCAATTTTACTATGGTAAAACTGGTTTTACATGGTTTACTTCAATCCATATAATAAATTAGGCTAGATGATCAATTTTTTGGTGATAATAAAGAGCTCCAAATAAAAATTAACTCTATTCCTCATAGCTCATGAAGAAGAGCTCCAAACAATAATTGACTCGCAAACAGGGAAATATAACATTTTCTTCCCAACCACCCAAGCTAGACCCAATTGACATCACTACAAAACTTTCCACTAGACGTGTGTAATTTCCAGACATTTTACAATACAGAGCAAGTAAAGGTAATCTCCTAGTTGATCCATGAATTTTTTTTCAAAATACATGAGGGAATCACACAACACCAATGTTTTCAAGACCCTCTCCATGTCACCAAGGTGTTAGAGACCCACCATTCCAGGATATAAAAATGCATCCATTGAAACCCATATCAATCATCCAATTGATGGAACTACTGAAAACTGAACCTTGGCGATCAGTTTCAAAGTGTTGCACAATCTCTAAAATACATCAAAAAGAGGTTCACATGGGTAGTTAGTAGAGCTTTCTTTTGAGATGGGCACAACTAGAGTACTTCCAGCATTGACATGGCAACAAGTGATTGCGCCAAGTCATCTACTATACTGTATGTATGGAAAGCTCGGTTATAAGCTGCGTTATGATGTAATAGTCCCTTTGGGATCTTTGGAATTGCCTCAACTTTAGGTTGAGGGGTCTATAACGGCCAATTTAGTGTTTTAAGAGGCTCAACAGATGCTTTGGTTTTGGACTTAGTGGTGGACGAGGTCAATGGCTTGTCATATTGACGCGACCGAGTTTGTAGGTTGATATCAGAGGGATTAACCTCATCAGAATTCATCATAAGGATCTGGTAGTCACCAGGACCAGAAGGTTGAGGGGGATGGGCTGCTTGACCTAGGTAAGGTTGAGCAACGACAAATCCTTGCTAAGGGAAAGGATTTTTCAGCACTACCGATTGAGATGAAACTGCATTCTGAGGCAATTGTTGACCCTTAGAAGTTGCTTGATCTTCCCACATTTGGTGCATCAAGGGTAAGAGAGGACACTCATGTATATAATGGCCATGTACATCACAACATGCACAAGGCTTGTTTGTATGAATAACCTTGTTCTTCTTGGGCTAATTGTCATGTTGCTGGTTGTTGGTGTTAGGTTGGTTCCCCTGGGGTTCACTAGGTTGATTGCCTTGATCACCATGCTTACCCTTGCTACCTTTCCCCTTATTCTTTTTCTTTGAATTTTAGGGATTGGTTGCACTCTGTTGTGCAAATACTTGACCCTGAGGGGGGGTTTGCTTCTGAGGCTGAGGATGCATGGGAGGCTGTGACGCTAATGCTTGAGGGGTTGGAGTGGTCGGCTATGCATAGGGAGGAGCAATGGTTTGGTAAACCATTTATGGCCCTGAAAGCATGTTGCTAGCAAGAGGGGCATAAGTGTTGGAGGAACTGGTGCCCCCCTACGGATAGCCATATCTTTGTTGGGTATATGATGAAGGATGTGAAAGGGTTCCAATGATACCATTGGTGGCGTGAGATTCCCTTGGTGCATCGGCACTTCATGGCCGAGGGATGTCTGGAATGATGGTATAAACATAGCCGAATTGCGCATAAATCAGATCATATGTTAGAGCAGTTTGGAGAGCTTCTTCCTCGGTCTGAGGAAAATGGGACGTGACATATTTTCCAATGGGTGATAAAAGGCTCCTAAAAAACCAATCTAGGTAGACACGACCTTCGAAGGGTGGGGCACGACATATGCTCCTACTTCGACGCCACTCTTGAACATGGTCAGAAAGGTGAGTGGTAGAGGACTGACGGAATAAGGTCAATAGCTCTGTATTGGTGTCGTACCAGAGAGGTAACTAGAAATATGAAAGGAACACTTTAGCAAGTGTCGTGAAAACAGAATTAGATACGGTGGGCTGGTCTACATACCATTTTGCAGCGTCTCTAGTGAACGTGCATTAGAACGGCTGAAGATGAATGGAGTCAACAGTAATGAAGTTGGACAAACACCACATGTGGAAGGATCGTACATGGTTAGTAGGATCCTCTCCAGCATTACTCTCAAAATTTGAGATGTCTGAGGGAAGCTTAGTCAACATAGAATTCCAACCAACATCATGGTGTATGGGGTCGTTTATCAACTGGCTAAAATCCAGTAGACTTAACCCAAACATAAAGGAGAGCATGGGGGTTACTGGAACCATTCTTGAGACGGTTCTGATTGATGTGACCACCATGATAGAATCGGAGCCAACACTAGGTTGGGTTCTTGCATTAGCTGTGGGTCCAGACATGGTGACAATATGCAGTGAAGGAGGCTCGGAATCAGATGAGGAATAAGATGAACCAGGAGAATACTCGATATGGGGACTCGGATGACTATGAACCTAAACCCAACAGGCAAGGGTAATATGCCCAAGCGGAAATTGGGGATGAAGGCCTAAGAGTCCCCATGACAAATTCCTTGGTGGCACAATGGTGGTAAGACACATGTGACACAGAAATGGTGAAGGGAGATAAACAATATGCCTTTGTGTCGATGAGGGGAGATAAATTTATTATGTGAAGTGTTGGCTTGGCAGTGTAAACCAAGTTCCCTTCACTTAAGGTGAGTTTGTGTGTGCAAGTGTATTTTTTGATTAAGCCCAGATCGTTTTTGTAAAAAAGAAAAAATCTTACTGAAAATAAACTGAAATTAACAACAAAAAATGAATAGCAAAACAATTAACTAAACCCCACCCAAACTGGGCTTGCAAACATTGTGCCTAAATCGATGGAAAACACACTAAAAATCTCAATATATCTAATTGTCGGTGTGACTGGGATCAAGTGACACTAGGCTGCTCAAAAGTGGTGTAGCAACAACAAAAAACCAAAGAGGAAAATTGCTGCAAAAAGATAGGGAGATGGGTGAAACACTTAGGGCAACCGATGGGACCCTAAGGCTAACAACCAAACAAGTTTAAATATGAAACTATGGATGGTGACAACATATCTTTATAGATCTGAAATAGAAGGGTACAGATATGGAAATTACGGTTGAAAGTGTTGCAGAAGCTTAGACTACTCACTCAGCTAAACTCCTCCTATAAAGGTGGAAGTGAACTAGAATCCCTAGGGGGCTAAATTCCACTTCTACGAGTAAATTAGAGTATATCAAGGCCTAAGTGGGATGAGACAGAGGTCAAACAACCCAACAGACAACTCTCGGCAAAACCCAGAAACCCTAAAATCGCAGATACTGACCTGTTTTCAGGAGAGATCGAACTTTTTGGGCTGAAAGGTGTGCTCTAGAGTCCAGATTGCATTTTTTCAGCTATAAAGTGCGATTTCTTCTACGTGATCCCCCGTCGGAAAATCTCGGAAAAAATTATCGCCTCTGTCGCGATTGGTTCCTATGACCTGTAAAAAAGACCAGAAAGCTTGCGGAAGTTAGAAATCTAACAGATATAGAGTTAAAAATCTAGGAAAAATTAAGAGACTTGAAAAAATAAGAAACCCAAACCTGAAAACCGAAGCTCACAGAGGTTTCTGGATCTGAAGTATAAAACCACTGGAGTCACCAATTTTGTTGTAGTGTTTTATTCTCAAAGATGTACAGAAAGGACCCACTTAATATTGTGGATGACAAACAATATCAACAATATAAATGGCTGCTAAACATTGTAGATCTGCAGCAACTGATAGAAACAAAACCTGCCAAATTTTTTATCTATGCCACAATCATAGTTGAACAAAAAAACGAAACAGTAATAGCTCCAATCATCCAATGGAAACCATATATACAAAGAATAGTTTTATTATAACACCTGTGAAGCGAACAAATAAATGTTACCAGTCCCCCTCTATGGAATGGGTTCTTGGCTATCCTCAAACGTTTTCAGCTTTTGTAGAGTCTCTCTCCTCTATAATGTGTGAACCCAACAAAAATATGGTGCGCGACAATGAAAATAATCAGAGTTTCAATAGTGAGTGCAACAATGAAAATAATCAAAAGTGAATAATGAATGGAAAAACCTTCTATTTATAAAAAAATATTGAGTTATCCTCGAATAATGAGCAATAATAAAATATTATTAACCCCATTCTTTGAATAATCACTTGAAATATTTTATTATATTTGGTTAGGAGGGAAAACGTATTTAAAATTTTATTTAGAAATAATAGATAAATAAATGATTTATTTATAACCTCAAGGAATTGGTTAAGGAATAATAAACAAATAATGATTTATTTAATTATTCCTAAGGGATTTAGTCAAATTTGACAAGGAATAATAATTAATTATTCCTAGAGAAATATAAGATAATTAATACTTTATCTATTTATTTTTCATGATTGGGTCAAATATGACAAGGAATAATAATTGAACAACTATTTAGTTAATTATTCCTAGAAGAAAATCAAATAAATAGTGATTTATTTCATTATTCTTCATGGGTTTAACTATAAATTACTTAACAAAGGTGGTTTATTAAGTAATTTCTCACAGTGAAAGCAATTTTACTATGGTAAAACTGGTTTTACATGGTGTACTTCGATCCATCTAATAAATTAGGCTAGATGATCAATTTTTTGGTGATAACAAAGAGCTCCAAATAACAATTGACTCTATTCCTCACAGCTCATGAAGAAGAGCTCCAAACAATAATTGACTCGCAAACAGGGAAATATAACATTTTCTTCCCAACCACCCAAGCTAGACCCAATTGACATCACTACAAAACTTTCCACCAGACGTGTGTAATTTCCAGACATTTTACAATACAGAGCAAGTAAAGGTAATCTCCTAGTTGATCCATGAATTTTTTTTCAAAATACATGAGGGAATCACACAACACCAATGTGTTCAAGACCCTCTCCATGTCACCAAGGTGATAGAGACCCACCATTCGAGGATATAAAAATGCATCCATTGAAACCAATATCAATCATCCAATTGATGGAACTACAGAAAACTGAACCTTGGCGATTAGTTTCAAAGTGCTACGCAATCTCTAAAATACATAAAAAAGAGGTTCACATGGACCAAAAAACATGCAATAAATATTCAAGCTAGTTGGCTTACCTCCAGACACAAACACAACTAAGCCTTGTGAAAATGTACTCCTCTAACCGACCCATCATGCTCATCAAATCTATCAATGTTCCCTTCTGATAATGCCATAACTGAATAACCCCATTGTGATAAATGGCCAGGATCCATGGCCTTTTCATATAAAATCTCAACACCTTTACCTAGTTACTCCGAGACTCGAATTTGGTCGACATTGAAAACGATATTCCAACCTATATACCATAAAAGGGGTTTAATTAGCATATAGAACCGATACAAACCCTAGACCAAACCTCACGTGAAAAGTCATGAACAATCCAAACCATATGCCCCAATTTTATGTGGTATTTTGGTGATGCGTTATTATTTCTCCTTTAAGATTCTTATTTATAACAAACGTTGTGAGGCATTCCCCTCTTTTATGGGGAGAAATTGCTTAATGTGAATTGTATAGATGACCTTTCTCTCACTGCAAAGCTCATTCAATCATTTAGTGGAGGGAATGACACAATGCCTTGATATCGTCACTACATCAACAGACACCATGGTTAATCAAGAAAAGATAGAGGCCTTTATTATTTGGGCAGGAAGAATTTCTGGATTAGCTTGTCAATTAGGGGATTCTTGTTTCTTAAGATAACTTAAGGTTGAGTTCCCTCACTTTCCTTGATAGTTCCTCTTCATAGAAACTTGAGGTAAGAGAATTCAAAGAAACTCTTCAAGTTGGGATCATTTACGTGTTATTTTCACATATTAAGGAAGGAACTCAAATTATTTTTTGCTATTTTTTAGTATACCTTCATGCTTGTCTCTAAAATAAAAGCTAATCTTCCTAAGACCAATCATTTTGTTCAAAATAAACTTGTTTCCTCCTCTCCACCCCACACCACTTCTAAGGGATAACCCAATAAAATGGATTGAACTTGGTGTTCCGCAATGTAATACTTACAAATAGGATAGGAAAAAAGAAAAGGTGGTTCTCCTTTGACAAGAAGTATGAATATTTTGATGACAAAAAGGCACACGCCATCCTTGTTAAGCAACATTTTTATCAAAATTATAGCATAGCTATCACAAAATCATTCCCCGCTCTTCCTGTCGGCATTCTTTTGCACCTCTTGGTGCAATTGTTAGTATTATACTATTTGGTAAATAAACATTTACGACGAAATGGATTTTAGTTAGGCTCAATACTTTTATTTCGGGACTCTATTATTTATAGAGTTGTATTTCCAATAAACAGTAGTATTGTGATCATAAAATTAAAAAGAAATTTTAAATTATAAAAAAGGTAAAAAGTAAAAAGAAGTAATAGTGTCTAATAAAATATTGCTTTTTATTATATTTTAAATTTGTGTTTAATCGGTTAAAAATTTGTCTACTAAGATTTGAAGAAACAGGTTAATGGCCTAATATTGAGAAGCATCTAACACGAGTAAAAGTCTACCCCTTACAGACCAAGGGGTAATTTAGGTGGCTTAGTTTTCCTTGAATAATAGTGATGAATTAGCCTACACTGTTGTCCAATTTAGTGATGAGTGATGAGCCTCGGTATTGCAACAAGAATGTTGCAACTCCCAAGGCTACCAACTTTAATTATCAACACGAGGTTCGTACAAACTTAAGAGGTGTCAGCACTATATGTGTGGCATACAATGTGTCATTCCTTTGCTGTCATAGTGTAATGGAGTGCATGTACTGAAGTCAAATCCTAAACGAATTGTAGAAAATGAAATGTTTGAAATGGAAACTTAACCTATTGCAAGAAAGAAAGTACAAGGAAAGAGACAGAAATTCAATGCTAAATCACACCATGTCCTAATTAACTGCCAAGAAACTATGCTTTCCAATAACGCTAAATTATCATGAACAAAATGCTACTCTCTAAGAATGGAAGTAAGAAGCATCAAACATCACTAATGTGCAAGTAAAGGGACTGAAATAAATCTGTTTATATATATATATATATATATATATATATTCATGCAAAATCAAGTATGCAAACTAATGTCTTTTGGTGATGTGGAAGGTGAATTAAGGATCTTGGAGGTTGGATAGAAGGGTTATGAGATGGTTGGATGGTGTGGGAGACACTTGGGAGGCTTTTGGTGACTTCCTAGAGGTTTTTCACCAATTCGGCCTCAAAACAGGTCGTTTAGGGAAAACCTACAAGATGTACTAGAAACCTACAAGATGATCCTGTAGGAATTATAGGAAACCTACAAGATACAACCGAGAGCAAAATATGAGGTGTTAGAGGTGATGGGAGGCATAGGAAAGGTGTGTGATGGGTGGAATGGAATGGGAAAATTCATAGGATCACTCAGAGCTCAAAACCAAAGTCGGGAAATGGATGGATTCACTCAAAAATCTTGGAGAAGTTTCCTCATGAAATGATGAAATTGGTGAGGGTTTAATGACCAAGCAAATCAAATACAAATTGGATGGGACAAATTCTTTTATTAACTAGGATGTCTTAGGTCCCTATTCCAAGTGGAATCACTCAAACAGATCTATGTTAACCCATGCAAAAAAAATAAAAATGAAACATTACTAGTCGAAAATCTAGAAATTTGAGAACTAGTGAGCTAGTAAATCTAAGAAATGCCTAATCAAATCAAGTGAAAATGCAATGGGGTAATTTTTGTTATGAACTAGAATGGTTTTTGATATGGTGTAAGTGGAATTAATTCGTTTGAAGCTCGTTAGCATGCTCTAAAAAAATAGCAGAAATTTACTATTCTTTGCTAAAAAGGAGGTCCAACAATCTAGATTTGGGAATAAGAAGACTAATCCAAGCAACTCAATGATTATTATGAACTTCCAAAGCTTTTCCAAGGATGAAATAATTCTTGTGATCTTGCAAAATAACTTACATCAACCATTTAACTCAATCCTATAACAAGAAATCATTAACACTAAATACATAAATAGAAAGAAATAAAAACTAGATATGCATGTGAATAAGCAATGAAAAGAAGTAAACAAAACGATACAAAAAGGCTCTAAGGTTCTTGGGATGGCCAAGTCCAAGGAAACTCAGAGAGCTATGGAGGAGAACAAGATTTAGAGGCTAAACATGACACCAATCTTCATTATTTTCATTAATAGAATTACATCCCTGCAATAAAATAGAATGGAGCTGCAAAAATACAAGCTCTCTCCACAATAACACTAATGAAAAACTATCCCTAGAGGTAAGTTCGACTTGGTACTTATAAAAAATGATTAGGAATCATTCTCCATGAATGGAGGAAGCTTTCCCCACCAAATATCCCTTGGTTAGTGGATCTAGTCCCCAATACTAAGAATTTGCATTAAATGGAAGAGAACAGATTCCTAGATTTTCTCAATCATTCCCTAGAGACAAATTTGACTTGGTACTTATACAAAATGGTTAAGAATCATTCCCCGTGGATAGAGGAAGCTTTCCCCACCGAAATCCCTTGATTAGTGGATCTGCTTCCTTGATTGGTGGATCTGCTCCCTTGATTAGTGGAACACATTCCTAGATTTTCTCAATCATTGGAGTTCCACAATTTCTGCCATAATTCCATAATATCTTGTTGACTTGTTATTTATTATTGATCCTCCAATAGTAGGGAACAAGTCCCTAAATTATCTCCTCCTCCAACTCTTCATAATCTGCCCAATATTCTCATAATATTCCACAAAAATATATAATATTAGTCACAAATATTCAAATTCATAAACCTTCCTAATGAATATATTAAAGTTAAAAATAAATTATCTAATACAAAAAAAAGATGTTTAATGTGCTGAAGGATGGTCATAGGCCTTAATTTATGTTTTAAATTAGAGGCATGGGCCTTAATTTATGTCTAATTAGGAGGCCCATCAATGAGTAGGCAATAACTGTCACTCATTGTTGTCCTCCTTGTTGATTTCACAACTAAATTAATACAAATAAAAAAATAAAAGAAACATAGTTCAATATTTATTTGACAAAGATTTTATGTTGGAGTTACATGAAATATTCAATTATGTTGTAAAATAGAAGTCAAAATTAATAGTATTTAATAAAATATGGTTAAAATATGTAATTGTAAAGTGACCTGATAAATATTGGTAATTTGATATTATTTGAGTCAATTGTAAAAGAGGGTTAGGATTTTTTTCCCTCTTGAGTTTATGTGAAATTTAATTGGAAACCAGTTAATTTGTGTTTTCCTTTTCACACAAATATTGTATGGTAATTTAGTTTTTGTCAAAAAGTCATAAGATATATAATGAATATGAGTAAGTGTTTAAAAGGTAATAGATGATCAAACCTAATATGATAAGGGCATAAGTATGAAATCTACAAAAAGGGATTTAATTATCTATCCTAAAAACATGTTATATTAAGTATTCACACCTCTAACAAAATTTGAAGTACAATCCCGTGTATATTAATTATTAATATTGCACAATTAATAAAAATTGAAATAAATATCTGTCATATATATGTGTATAATATTATTATACATATGTTGTATATATTAATGTATATAGTTTTTTTTAAATATCTTTAAAAGGTTATTAGTTTCAATTAATAATTTTTTTTTTTCATTAGTTACAAGTTTTTATCTTTTTTTTTTAAGCTTTTATTTTTAGTGTGATTACTTTCTACATTGGTTTATAAGGCAAAGTTTAATTTGGTATATTATTTGGTGGTTGTTTTAAAATAAGTTAAATTATTTATGGAGAACATCTCATGGTTAAAAGTTATTATCAATCAAGTATACTTATAATTGTTATCAAAAAAATTATCTAATTTAAAATGTTTTTTTTTAATCATTAATTAACTTGTTTCATTTATTGATTACATAGTAAAATTATAAATTAGTAATATTATAGTTGATTTGTGTTATAAATTCACTTATAATATGTAAAATATTTAAATAATATGCAACACATTGTTATTTTTAGTTCTTGAAAAATGTGGAACCGACAATTATATGTTTCATCAACTTTAGATGCAAAATGCAATGCATATATTGATTCATCCTATGAAGTTGTATATTTTGTTGTTAAGACTTGAAAAAATTTCATGGACAATTACATTTGAGGACAATGCTAATCACCATGTTATAGCCCTACCTTTTTGGAGACAATGCTAATCACGATGTTGTGGCCCTACATTGTAATTGTAGCAGTCCTTTGACTCCACATGTTTTGGTGTAATGGATTAAGGATAAATGTTGAAGCCTATTTAAGAGCTAGCTAGGATGTCTCACATCTCATATCTAGTCAACTTCTCCTACCTATATATACCTTTGAGGGATATGAATAACATCTAATAATGAGTTTAAAACCCTCCATAACCTCTGCAAGAGACAACACGTTCCAACCTAATCTCGACCTTGTGTTATGGGTCCACGGGTTATCTAGACTAGTTGGCATAAGTCCTAAAGAATTTAAGAATGGGTGCCTCGACTTTACAGGCATATTGGCTAGTGGATAATCTAAGGATAGTCAAGCGTGAAGCTTCAATGAGTAGGAAGTGAACTAACCCCGACTCCAAGTTGGGGCGACACTAACGCACACAGTTAGTGTTCAGTGAGTGATACGCTACATCGTGAGTAAGTCTGGCCCGATTTACTGGGGAGCTCAACTCCTATTCTATTAAGGAGAGCAAGAAAGATCTGCAATTATGTGTGGGTCATTCCTTTGAGGTCTCTTTTTAAATTTCTCAAGAAGAAAAAAAGGTTTGAGGAGATTCCCCCACATGGAAATTGTGGAACCGAGACCACCTAGAGGTACTTGAGTTTCCTTTTCGGTGTGCACCTAAAAATAAAGAGAGGAAAAGTATTTTAACCCATGCATTGCTACATAAATATTAGGTAAATTAGGGTGATATAATCAACACTTTTGCTTTGGGGTTATACCTTGAGCTAGATTAATGGTGCATAAATATTAGGGAAATTAGGGTGATATAATCAACACTTTAGATTTGGGGTTATACCTTGAGCTAGATTAATGTAGTCAATATCTTGAGTTATTATGGTAGATGTGGAAATGAGAGATAGAGGACAAAAATAGATATGATAAAGTGCTCAAAGGTGAATTTAATTTTATGTGGGGTCTTGATAGGAACTCAATTGAGTCATAATTTACTTATAAGTCATTATATTTGGATTCCTTATTGTGCTTAATACACTTGTCCAATTCATTTAGAATAATTGTTGGGTGATTATCTATGTAATGTGTTTATTGAATGATTATAGTGATTGTTAATGAAAGGGATTAGATAGTGCACTTACCCCAACTACCTTCATGCATGTGTGATTGTGGACACAAAGAAATTGTGAATAAAAAGCATTGATTTCTCATTGTGATTAGTGTTAGAAAATCTAGTGTGGTTGGTGGCCAACAAATTTAGTGATTTCTAAATGATGCCATTAGTTTTGCCTATCCATAATTGTAAACAATAATGGTGTCTTTGATTATGAGTGGAAATATGTTCCACTTACCTTTGAAGTGACAAATTATTTTGTTGATAATATAAAAAATTAGGTGAATACCATACTAGAGAGTTCATACAAAGCTCCATGCAGCTACTAACAATTCAACAATTCCAATTTAACAATTTTATAAGCCTTTCCTTTCTTTTACACAGGCAGCTACTAACAATTCAACAATTCCAATTTAACAATTTTATAAGCCTTTCCTTTCTTTTACACTTTTAAGAGAATTACTAGGTTATATTGTTTTTATCAATATTCGTGTTGGCTTCGTCAACCAATTTTACAAGCCTGTGACCTCTGTCCAATAGTTTAAACTCCACTTGCATGACATCTGTGGTAAGTATTTTCCACTCATTCCATTTTCGGAATCACGTTAAACGTAACTTTTAAACGATGAATTTTCCACGACGCAGGAAATGGAATCGCTAAAAGTCTGATAAGATGGTCAAAAAGTAGATGTAGAAATATCTATGGGAAAATTAATTAATAATAATAAAGAAACAACCATGTGAATGAAGAGTTGGTAGAAGATATGTTGCCCGAGAAACCTGTAAATGTGAAACGGTGAAAAAGTAGATATAAAAATTTCTAGAAGGGAAAATTACTTAATAATAATAAAGATTAATTATGGTGTTAATATTATTTCTCTAATACTATTAATATCCATCCAATTACAAAGTTCGGCCGTACCGGCAAAAAGAATTCGGGAATTTGCTGATTGGGTTTGGTACGATGAATAATTCGTCAATTTGGTACGATTTTCGTCCAAGCTTTTTATCAATTTATGTTTAGCGTCTACTGTGCTGCTCCTGTTGAGTTGACAAACAGTGTGGCTGCGTAGAACAATGAAGCTCAGGCTCTGTGTAACATGGATAAGAATGTTGACAAATCCCCCTGAATAAAATGACATAAGAAATAAATCGAGTTTTTCAAATACATTTTATAAAATAACGCAGCTTGAGAATTGAAATTTTATAAAAATAATGCAGCGATCTTTGAGCTTTAATGCTAATTTTTTTTTAAGTTTTAATGCTCGTAGTTTTTTTTAGTTTTTATAAAAAAATTATTCGGATACTTTTTTAGAGGATTAATCAGAAAATTGGAGAAAAATAAACAATAATTTTTATAAAAAACAAAATAAAAAATAATAGTTCTTATATTATAAAAAAAACAATTTCTATCAAATTTCTCTATAAAATGTTAAATATGGTTAGAAATTTGATTAGAAAATTGATTATTTTAATTTTAGTTTGATTTTGGTATTTTATTATATATTTTTTAGAAATTGTTCTACCAGAGAATATAGTATAATCTAAAATAAATTACAGTATAATCTAAAATAAATTACTAGTACTAAAATGTAAAAAATTTATTAAATAATTAATTTAATTAAAAATGAATCAATATTGTCATTGACATTAAATAATATAAATAGCTCCTATATATATTTAGGAGGCATCATGTAACTCAATTGTTTTAAATGAGAGGTGAGTTAGTAATTTCTTTGTAATTGCAACTAAAAGAAATATAACTTCCATCTTAACAAAAATTATGAAATAATGAATCTGTTGCAAATTGGTACCTCTTTTATGAAAAACAAAAAACCTAATTTCTATATTTCAAAAAATTATAAATGGAGAAATTTAAACATAGTGATTTTTATATAATGACAAATTGCAAAGAAAGATAACTTCTCTCTTAAAAATAATTATAAAATAATAATTTTTTTGCAAATTGGTAACTCTTATAAAAAAATAAAAATCATAACTTCTATATTGAAAAAAAAATATGAACTAACAAATTTAAGTGTTAAATGGATAACTCCTATTAAAAAAAATAGAAAAAAGATAAATCAATGTTAGAAAAAATTATAAATCGTATAAAATGGTAAACTTTCAAATCCATTACTTTTATACAAAAAAAATAGAAAAACAGTAACTTCTATATTACAAAAAATTATAAAATGGCAAAATTCATTACTGTAAAAGATATAAAATGGTAAGCTTCCAAATCCACAGCTTTTATACAAAAAAAAAAATAGAAAAACAGTAACTTTTATATTAGAAAAAATTATAAAGTGGCAAAAAAATAGAAAAACAGTAACTTCTATATTAGAAAAAATTATAAAGTGGCAAAATTCAGTTTACAATGGATAAGGATTATGAAAAAATTAAAAAAAAAAAAGAATAAATTCAATATTAAAAAAAAATTAGGTATTTGTAATATGTATAATGTCGAATTTTTTTGAATTTTTTCCATATTGAATTTTATAGGTCTGTGGCATTTTGGTGCATTCTTCCCACGCCCACTGTTTTCTACAACGATCCTAGGTACTCCAAGATTCTGGTTAGTGCTTTCTGCTTTTAAAAAAAGAAATCTAAAATTCAATATAAAGAATTTAGTGTCTAGCTTGACAGTAATCTTCTAATTATTTATTAGATAATAATAAGTATTTTCTGGATTACTATCTGACCACCACTACCTTTATGTAAACCAGGTTTCGATGGCTAGCAGCATCCTCCGAGCAATTGGGCTATGGCTAGCAGATCACAGGCTGGATGAATTAATTGAAAATACTTCAGGTCGCGATATTACAGCAGAATCAAACAGACTGGGGATATTGCACTTTATAGAAAAGAAGGATAAAGCTGATAGTGAAAGGATGATGTGGGGATTGTTACGCACATATAATCAGATCTTCATGGAAGCAAACGTATTGCTTTATTTTAAGAGGATTTCAGGTGTTATTTCTATGGGTGGTCCAAATCATGGATTTTTCCCAAATCTCCATAAGTTCTGGGAAATGATAGTAGGCAAGAAAATCTTCTCTTCTCAGTTGTCTCAAAATTCCCCCAGAAGTCCACCCAGAGGCAAGAGCGTTATTAAAAACTCAAATGATTTTGTTAATAGAATATGTGGGCTTCACGAGAAAGGAAGCTCTAGATATGATAGACAGAAACTGGCGCGAGGAGTTGGGGATGGAAATAAATTATCGTTATGGACATTACTGGGAAACACCATGCTGTGTCCTACAGCCTCGCAGGTCATTTGATATGACTCCCAGATATGGAAGAATCTGGGATGCAACAGAAGTAAAGTGGTATGCTGGAGTAAGACGAATCTATCAGGAGGAAATATTCGGTGAAGCTACGAATAAAGCTCTAGATCCCACTCCCAAAGGATTAAAATTATTCGATCCTCCTGGAGAATATGAACCAGCAGGAATAGATGCAAATGGAGACTGGTTTAATGAGGATGCAGAAAGAAGTGCACAAGAATTATGGAAATTACTGGCATCTACTAATGCGTGGCCTGGTTGGGATGAAGCAAGAAAATATTGTAACCTAGAACAACGAGATCTTAGTATAAAGATCCCACTGATTCCCAAAAAGTAAAGTTGGCTTCGTCTGCCATGCGACTCCCTCCTCGCAATCCTTCCATATGTCTGTCAAGAAAGTCGAACAATGTGCATTCCAGGTGTGAGCTTACTCATCATAATATTGTTGAAAATAATAATTACTCCGCCATGGAGTGCAATCAATTTAGAGTTGAGTTGGTATGAGTTAACTGTAGTTTGAGTTCACTCTATATTTGAAAAGTAGGTATGAGTTAAGTCAAGTTCAATATTCTTTGTTTGAGTTTACTTTATATTTGGAATGTAAGTGTGTCTATGTCAAGTTATTTTGGATAAGTAGGGAGTCCAATTAAAGCATAAATATCTTTTTTATGGTTTATTGTAAGAATCAAGTTTTTGTGGTGAATAGAGATGAAAAACAACTCTTATTGTTTGTGTGTATTAATTTGATGATAAGGTAGTTGGTGTTTCAGTGTGGTGAAAGTGTTATATTATATTTTTCATAGATAATTTTTTAATAAAATTGGTTTTTTTATTTAAAATGTATTTTTGAATATTTAAATAAATTTAAAATAATTTAAAATATTAATTTATTATATAAAATTCATAATTAAAATTTATAATTCCACCCAATTAATTAAAAAAAAACAAATTGGAAAATATATATATTATTTAACACATATATAATAAACCAAAAAAATAATTGGAAAGTTTAATAATTATTTATAAATAACAAAAATAGATAAGCAATTTTGTTCTGTTTACTTTTTCTTTTTTCTAATCAAAGAGCTTTTATTAAATCATAAGATTACATCTAAAAGTACAACTTTTCAAAATTTTACTGGCTTCACTCTTACTAGATTTATTGGCGAGTAGGTACAAACTCCAATAAAAAGAAAACTTCCAAAAAAACATAAAAAGCCAGAACCAGAGAAGCAAATGATACCAACAAACCTACAAGATCAACATATATCCAACAACCATTGAAGAATTGACGACAGCAAGGTGGTCTAGTCCCAAGCTAGGATATGGTAGAGGTCCAAAGTCATAATGGAAATGTTTCTCTGGCTAGACCCACCTTCAAACCGATCCACCTTCTCTTCAATACACCTTTGCCCCCTCATTAGGCTCACCAAGTGATCAGGCATCTACCGTTGGTTGCACTGAAGATCGTCCATGAAACTTATGACAACATGTCGATTATCATGACGAGTGTAGTTGAGCTTGTCCAAAGTGATAATAATTTTCCATTGAACACTACCAATATCATTAGGTTAGGCGGGGCTAGTTATAGTTCCATATGGTTGAGCAAGAGTTGAGTCTATAGCCTCGCCCTATCCGTGATCTCCTCGCATATGCCCCCCACGTAGCCCCCTTTCTCCCAACCATCTTCTTGCCTATCCTCATTGGCAGTGCATTGTCAACTAGGTTGCTTTCTCGTTGATGGTGACACTCCAATCAAACCCCCACCCAAAATCAAATTTAACAACCCCAAAACTCCGGAGCTTCTAGCATAAACAAGAAAACCACACACAATGAGTGAACCAACAATCATTTTTACTACAAAACACTACATATACAAACCAAGAGGACCCCCACAATGGTTGGGTCAACTACCAGTAAACACCACATAAGCGTTGAAATGCTAGTGACCATAAAATGCACCTGAGGTCAACATGCAATTATAGCTATCTCCACAACTTCTTGTGTTTACCCACTAGGTCACAACGAGCTTAGGACCTCCAAACTAATACAAAGGGATGTTAAACGAGCTCAAACACTGCACCAATAAGTTCAATACCAGAACATCATACCTTATGGCTTCCTCTGCCCCCACCGAAATGGACATATAATGCATGCTACCAAGTGGCAAAAGGTTTTCCCAACAAAAGGTTTTCCCAACCTGACAAGTGAGAAGCTAAATGAAATTCCCCTAGTCTAAGGCCCTTGACCCCCTAACAAAATAACAAACCCACCACAGACTAGAGCTAACACAAAAGGTTTAAAATACAATGAACAACAACCAAAACCTATTGCCACATTACAATAGCTTTGAAACCAATCCCTTTAGAAAAGAAGCAGATAGACTGAGGGAGAGAACCATACTTTCTTACCTCATTCCAAGCATGGAGCTTCCACGACTCGTTTTGGAGCAATATCGGTGCACCCACTACATAAACTGGCTAGACAAGATTAATTGACTCTCTATAAAACCTCAAGCAACCTCACCATATTCTAGGACCCCAATTAAGTTTCAGTTGAATCAATCGTCCTCCTCTCCAACCTCACTGGACAAAACAAAAACATCCCTCAACAAACACTCCCAAGACGCACAGACAACTATCCCCATTATCCTCGCCACCCTACTTAGAAAATGCATGTTAAAATTACTCCCATGTTCATCTCATACAAGTATAAATAACCTACAAACAACAAACAGACACTCTTTCCTGCATCAATATCACAACACTGCAAGTCCACCTAAATTCCATTAAATATAGTAACTATCGAGTAACCCCAGCCTCCTCTCTCACACGAGGGTGCATGTCATTGGGTGCTACACCACCCCTCATTAAATTCCCAGAGGGTCATTGGGGTGGTGGGAACCCACCACAATCCCCACATCCCCATGCAATGACACCCCGTCAGAGAATATTTTGTTCAAATTACAATAATTTTATTTTTATTCATAAAATTATATATTAAATGTTGAAAGTTTGGAAGTGTTAATCCACTCATATTGTACTCATCATTAACAAATAATCATCCTATATTCCTCTTAACTTCATATTTATCAAGTCTCTAGAGCTGCAAACCTTCTTACAAATCTACTTTATAGTACAAAAAGTGTTACTTGATTCAATATGAACATAGAATCAATTTAGATTTATCTCAACTTTAATTTTATCAAATATATTAAGGTCAAACTTATTTTAAAATGCAAAATTTAAAAAGATTACACTTAATTTATACTTTCCCAATCCTTAACAAATATCATTTTAAAATAGATTTATTCCATCTCTGCAAGTGCACTCATATTTATTTTATTAAGTTTAAAGTCATAATTTTGTTTTTAGTAATAATACAACTATTTGTACTTTCCCAATCCTTAACAAATATAATTTTAAAATAGATTTATTCCATCTATCATGAGGTTTAAGTAATACAATTATTCAAGTTTAAGCCTGAGGTATCCCAATTGGTCGGATCCCTTTTTTCCATTTCATCGGCAATCTATCACGAGGTGCGAGTTCAATCTTCGAGTGCACTTGAGTCAGGCTTCGAAGGTGAAGCCAAATGGTATACGGCTACGACTCACCATAAGAAAAAATTAAAACTATTCAAATTTAAATTCATAATTTAGTCATCAAATTAATTAGCATATAAAAAAATTTTCTTACATGATAAAAAATTAAATATTTAAAATTAATATATTATAAAATATTTCTATATTGCAATTAATTTTTCTCGTTCTAACGAAGAATTATGATAAATATCGATGGATCACGGAACGAACAGCTAGGGTTGACAGTCGTTAGCAAGTGTTAATCTCCATGGAAGGGCGCAAAGGACGGAGCTCCACTCCCTCCTACAAGCAGGTTGTAGCCAGCTGAGGTAAGAAGCCAATAGAAGAGGTAAGAGGTATCGCCGAAGTAGGGAAAGAAAGCATGGAAGAAAAGCAAGAGGGAATTACATCAAAGGAGAATAATAGCACAAAAGAAAAGGAGGAAAACGAAAAGGAATAGGGGGAAAAAACCAAGGCACAGAAGGGTATATGTAAACCTAAAACTGAAGACAAACCCATAGTAGTTCTGAATGATCTTGCTCTGCAGGCACACAGGGACCACATGCGGACATATGCTATCATTTGTAAATTCATGGGAGTATGGCCCACTGAAAAAGCATTAGGACATGGATTAAATATCATTGGAAACCAAAAGGAAGCATTGATCTACATCTTGGGTCAAAGGGATTCTTCACTGTGGTCTTCAAAAATATTGAGGATAAAGACAGAGTGTTTGAAGGGGGGCCCTACTTCTTTGCAGTTGTTGGCCTCTATATGAGGCCGTTGATGATGAACTTTGACCCGGAGCGGGAGACATTCACTTCGGTTCCGATATGGCTAAGGCTTTACTCCCTTCCTCTTGATTATTGGCAAACAGAGTCGTTAATAGCCATAGGAAATAAATTAGGACGTTTTGTCAAAGCCTCAGAGGCCACCAAAAGGGGAAAATACACTTCCTTTGCACGAATTTGTGCAGAAATGGATCTATTCAGAGCCCTACCAGATGAGGTTATCTTGGAAGCTTTTGATGAAGAATGGGTTCAAACAGTTGATTATAAACATATTCCATTTAGATGTCACAGATGCCATGAGCATGGACACCTTTTCAGGGATTGCCCTCTCAGTAAAGAAAAAAATAAGAGCAAAGCTACCAATATGAAAGATACTGAAAGCTTTCATAAAGTGAGCCATAGAGGAAAAGGGGGCAAAAGAAGACTTAAGCAACATCAAGCAGAAGGGCCCCAGGCTAGTCTGAACAGGTACCAAGTACTCGAGAAAGAAGAAGATATAAAAAAAGCAGATCAGGGAATGGAGGGCAGTCCAAAGGAGAAGGAGAAAGAGGAAGGCAAGGAGAAAACAAAGGATAATAATAAATAGAAAGATGCTATGATGAGCAATGTAGAACTAGATATGGACTAGGAAATGACCCAGAGCTAGATGGACATGGAGGACCATGAACTACAGGAGATTTTTGAGAGAGAAAACCTAGATTTGGAAGGGTTCTTGAAACAGGGAACCATGGGAGGGGTAGACTTGTTACCTCAAGAAGAGTTCACTAGAGTACAACAACTGTACTTATGGAAAACCCAGACTACAGGGATGGACAGGTAAAGTAACACTGAAAGATAGGGTAGCGAAGGGGTGAAAACTATGAAAAACACACCAGGATTAGCACTTAGATGCCTAGGAAAGAAGAGACGCAGAAAAAACTAGAATGAGATGTTGATGGAATGTGGAAAGCTAATGATAGATTCAGGTAAGATGAAAGACCTAACTAGTTACTCCTTCACAAATCTTTAATGATGAAGTTCACTTCTTGGAATATCAGGGGTCTAGGTAGTAAAAGGAAACAAAGATTAACTAGTAAAAGAATCAAACAGGAAGCTTCAGACATGATTTTTATCCAGGAAACTAAATGTTCCATTCAGAAAATTAAAGAAATATATAGAAAATGGCTCAATCGTTTTGATTTTTTAGAAGTCAAGGCAGTAAATTCAGCAAGAGGCATTCTTACTCTTTGGAACCCCCAAAATATTGGTATAAGAGATGCTGAGGCTTCTAGAAATTATTTATTAGTGGTATTCAACCTGTGGGGGATAGGGAGATCTATCTGGTCACGAATGTTTATGGCCCTCGGAGAATGGATGACAAACTCAGGTTTATAGATTCTCTTATGGATCCCAGAGTGAGATATGTAGATATACCATGGATTTTAGGTGGCAATTTCAACATGATCAAATCAGTATCAGAGAAAAAAGGGGGCACCAGAACTCTAAACAAAGACTCATTAACCTTTCAAACTTTTATGGATTCTATGAAGCTAGTTGACATTGTTTCGAGTAATGGTCTCTTTACTTGGAACAATAAAAGAGGAGGAGAGTCTCTAGTTGCTTCAAAGTTAAATAGATTCATCATCGCAGAGGACCTTATGCTCAATAATAAGGAAATGGCAGCGAGAATTCTCCCCTTTGGAAGATCAGATCACTGGCCGGTCCAACTAGAGGTCAAAGGCATAGGTACCCCTAGGAATAGACCTTTCAGATTTGAAAATATCTAGCTCACCCATCCAGATTTCATCAACAACATTTCAAGTTGGTGGTTTGAAGATTTACACATTCAGGGTACAAGTATGTTCCTTCTTCATGAAAGATTAAAAAATATCAAGCGCAGGCTAAAATATTGGAGCGAGAATGAATTTGGAAATATTTTTGAAGGAAAAAATGATGTTGAAAACATATAGTACAAACCAAACCAAACCCTTATCACGGTTGGCTTTGACAAAGTCAGAAATGAGAAAGCTACCAAACTCCAGCAAGAATGGGAGAAATTTTGTAAAAAAGAAGAAATATTTTGGAGACAAAAATCTAGAGTGCAATGGCTAAAAGAAGGAAAGTAAAACACTAGATTCTTCCACAGATCCACCTTGGCAAACAGAGCCCATAATAGAATATCTTCGATCAAGGATGAGGGAGCACAACTTCTCAGTTCCCACAAAGACATAGAAGTCGTGTTAGTCCAGCACTTTCGTGGGATAGCAAAGGAAACCATTTCGGACAGAGAGCATTTCATCAAGGACTTAACAAGACATATACCAAGACTAGTGTCCAGAGAGGATAACTTCAACCTCAATAGGCCAGTGACTAAAGAGGAGATCAATGAGGTCCTCAAGGAAATGCAGAATGGTAAAGAACCAGGCCCTGATGGTTTCAATGTAGATTTCTTTAAAGCTTGCTCGAATATTGTTAAACAAGACATTCTGAATGTAGTAGAAGATTCCAGGAGGAATAGAACTATTCTAAAGGCACTCAACACCTCCTTCATCTCTCTCATCCCTAAATAGGATAATGCCCTAACTCCAAATAAGTTTAGACCCATAACATTTTGCAATGTGGTTTACAAGATAATATCCAAGGTTGTAGCCAACACACTCAAACCTCTTTCGCCCACTCTTGTGTCTGGGGAACAATCTGGTTATGTGGAAGGTAGGCAAATTCTCAATAATACCATTCAAGCGCAGGAGGTGGTGCACTCATTGACTAGCAACAGGAAGGCTGGAATGATCATGCAACTTGACCTAGCCAAAGCTTATGACATGTTGAATTGGACCTATATTAGGAGGGTTCTTATTACTTTTGGGTTTGATCATAACTGGGTCAAATGGGTCATGGCCCCGGAAACTTCCCCCAATTTTTCTATTTTGGTAAATGGTTCTCTCTCCGAGACTTTTATTCCTTCAAGAGGCCTTAGGCAGGGTGATCCACTCTCTCCCTTTCTCTTCATTCTCATGATGGAAGGTCTGGGTCGGTCCATCAAGCAAGCAAAGGAAGACGACAAAATCAAGGGTCTCCAACTTTCTGAGAATGGACAAACCTTGACTCATCAACAATTTGTGGATGATACCATGCTGCAAGGAATCCCTATGGTCAAAGAGGCTCTAGCATACAAACAACTTCTAAGTGACTTTGCCATGGCTTCAGGTATGGAGGTTAATCTTTCCAATTCATAGATTTTTTTCTTTAATACCAATATTGCTATTGAAAGGAATATCTCCAGAGTACTGGGCTTTCAAAGGGATTTCCTCCCTTCAAAATATTTGGGTGTTCCTCTAACTGCTAAACCTCTGCATAAGAGCATATGGGAACCAGTGATCAACAAGATGCAGGATAAAATTAGGAATTGGACCATCAGATCTTTAAACTTGGCTGGTAAATTGGTGCTTACAAAGGTTGTTCTTCAATCTATCCCAGTTTTCATGCATTCAACTCTCCCTACACCAAAAGGAGTCTTACAACAATTTAGAACCATTCAAAGAGATTTCCTCTGGGGCAAGGGGGAGAATAGAAAGAAATGGGCCTTGCTAGCCTGAGAAAAGATTTTCAAACCCAAAAATCATGGAGGTCTTGGTTTGGATGATCCAGAGGTTCTAAGTAGGGATTTAGGGGCTAAACTTTGGTGGCGTTGGGTTAAAAAACCAAAGGCTTAGTGGGCTAGTATTTGGAAGGAAAAATATGCTAGTACTTGGCAAATTAAGGATCATATAAGGATGTCTAGAAGTATAAAGGGCTCATATATTTGGAATAAGGCATGGGAGAATAGAGGATTAGTACAAAAGAACATCTTTTGGGAAATTAGAGAGGGAGATCTAGCACTATTTTGGGAATACAAATGGCAACAAGAACCAATACTATTAAAAGAGGATTTTAAGGACCTCAAGACAAAGACAAACATCATAGGGTTACCTAAGGTTAAAGATTTTTGGGATCAAACCAATAATGCAGGAAAATGGAGAAACTGGAGGAATATTGTTTACAGGGAAGACAACCCCTTGAAAGCTAAAGGAGAGGCTCTTATGAAAATGTTGGAACAAAGGAAGATTCTAGTAATAGGGGGGCATGATCAGTTAAGATGGGGCAACAACAATGAGGGCACCTTTAATCTTAAGGAGGCAAAACGCATACTCCTTGAGCTGGATTCTCTTGCTCTGGATAGAATTTGGTAGAATCTATGGAGGCATCAAGGCTGGATGAAGATTAAACTCTTCATGTGGCTAGTTTACCATAAGAAAATTCTAACTTGGGACAACATTTGGAAAAGGGGGGTTCTGGTGCCTTCTAGATGCCAACTCTGTGAGGCCCAAGAGGAAACTATGGAACACCTCCTCAACAATTTCATCTTCACCTCTAGATTGTGGGTCTCTTTTGCCACCATCTTCCGAAAGGCCGACATGGATAGAGGGAGTATCATATATACCCTAAGCAAATGGAGGCAAAATTTTTCTGATTCTGAAATTCTTTGCAGCTTGGGCTCTTACGCCTAGATTCATTATTGGAATATTTGGAAAGAAAGGAACAATAGGATCTTTAAAAATGAAAATAGACCCTTCCAATGTCTTTTTGAGGAGACCTTAAGACAACTTAGGGAGACGGTTAGTACGACTGTGTGAAATCCCCCTAAGAATCCACCTTCAGATGCTGAAATGAGAATTCTCAGATAGTTGGGCATGCAAAGGCTTATTCCTCAGGGCCTGGACAGAAAGGTTAGGATAATGGAAACTAAGCATGACTATTGGCATCCTCCTCCTCAGGGTTTTCTTAAATATAACATTGATGGGGCCTCTAAAGGAAACCCGGGTATTGCTGGCTTTGGAGGGGTGTTAAGGGATGAATTGGGAAATATCCTTTCCATCTTCCATTGTCATTTAGGTAGAGCCACTTACAACATGGCTGAAATAATGGCTATGGAGCAATGCTTAGAACTCTTAGTGAAGGAAAATCGGCAAAATGTGATTATCGAAGCTGACTCTGAGCTAATCATTAACTCGGTCAAAAGAATCAGTTGGGGCACGGGGCCGGAGAAGGTTTCAAAACATTGGAGGTTGATCCAGGTCTTTCAATGGATCTAGCTCCACCTCATGAGCCTACACACGGTAAGTTTTAACCATGTACAAAGGAAGGCTAACAAACTGGTGGATTCATTGGCTGACCAAGGAGTGAATTGTACCACTAGTAGAGTCGCGACAGGTTGGAAAGGGTTGTCTCATAACAGACTCAAGGAATAGTGTGGTTGCCAAGCAGATGAAGATATGATGGTGTATCATAATAGAGCCAGGGAGGCTGTGTCCAGATAATTTGGTTTCGACATGAGTTGCTATTTTTTCCTCATTTTGACCCTTCTTCGGTTGCTCGGCGATTTCTGCTACCTGGGTAGTTGACCGGAGGGATGAGACTGTTCTTTACATGGGTTCATCAATGGGTGTAGAGGGGATGGTGTGAGAAACCAGAATCCAGGCTTTTGTGGTGGTTGCAATACCCTAGATTCTCTTCATGGGGACGTAATTCCGCCTGCAAAGTGGTTTTCTGGTCATCAGGCACCTTTCATGCAGAAAGTGCTTTTCAAGATTTGGGAGCGATTCCACTCAAGTCACTACATGTGGCCGAGGGGTGGGTACGAATACCGCCCTCATCGCACGCTAACCAGTGGTGCTTTAGGCCCGTGCGATATGATCATGGGCAATCAGATCAAGCACGGAAGATCGACGGCTAGGAATCATCGAGCATGTCGGTGGGTCCATGTGGTTATGCAGTGGGATTTTTGGCATTGTGATATCTTCCTCCGTTGTTGGATCAAGCCTGGGAGATCTACAGTCAGGAACCTTCGAGCATGTCAGTGGGTCCATATGGTTAATCGACGGGCTCCTTGGCACTGCGATATCTTCCTCTACCGTTGGATCGGGCATGGTGTTTTGACGGTGGAGATTAAAGGCTTCAACGCTGATTTTTGTTTTGAAGATATTAGGTATTTCATTGGTATGAGTGTTAGTCCCCCATTTGGATTGTGGTGAGTCGAATGGTTGGCCTTGGTACAGTCTGGGTTTTGTTGTTTTGTTGGTAGGGATTAGGGTTTACACCCTTAACTCGATGCCCTTGGTTGTTAGGTGGTAGTTTTTACCCGGTCCATGGATCCACTTGGATGGTTGTAATCTATGTAAATTATTTTCTGATTTAATGATAAAGAAGGTACGACTCTTGCTTTAGCAAAAAAAAGAAGAATTATGATAAATATCAAGTATTACTACATTTTTTTTTGGCAAAAGAACTTGAAATTCACTCAATCATATTGCATTTTCCTTTGCAAAAGAACTTGAAATTCACTTAATCATATTTATAAAGGAAACATATATGTACAATATTTTGATAGTAATTGAAGTTTATAAAAATTTTTGGCTTATCAATATTATTTTAGCAATTCTATATTGATATATACATACATTGATGATAGATTTAATGTGCTATAGAAACTTGTAAAAATGCTCATTTGTGTTATAGAATTTGTAAATATGCTCCTTGACAAGTTTTATTAATAAACACTTTTCGGAAGTGACTTCAAATATAGAAATAAGTTGGTTTCAATTGCATATTGTCACATACATAAATTGATCATAAACTTAATTTCCTATAGAAACTTGTAAAAATGTTCATTTGTGCTATAGAAACTTGTAAAATTGCTCATTGACAAGTTTTACTACTAAATACTTTTCGGAAGTGACTTCAAGCATAGAAATACGCTGATTTCAATGGCATATTGACACATACATAAATTGATCATAGACTTAATGTGCTATAGAAACCTGTAAAAATGCTCATTTGTGCTATAGAAACTTGTAAAATTGCTCATTGACAAGTTTTACTAGTAAATACTTTTCGGAGGTGACTCCAAATATAGAAATAAGTTGATTTTAATTGCACATTGACACATACATAAATTGATCGTAAACTTAATGTGCTATAGAAACTTGTAAAATTGCTCATTTATACTATAAAAACTTGTAAAATTGCTCATTGGCAAATTTTACTACTAAATACTTTTGGAAAATAACTTCAAACATAGACATAAGTTGATTAACAAATTTTACTAATAAATACTTTTCAAAATAACTTCGAACATAGAAATGTGTTGATTTCAACCTAAAGAAAACAAATAATATGCATTATCTCATATGTTCTACAAATTTTTATACATATTTCTATGAAAGTGCAGTTATTTATGAACAAGTTTTTCGAAGTGAAAATGCATATCTATATTTTTTTTTTAATAGATATGAATGTTTTCAATTTTTATTAATATAATTAATTTTCTTAATTTTTTTATATTTTTATTAAAAATACATTCCCAGTTATATTCAAGATTTTTTTTTATTTTTTTTTTAATTTAAAATTAAAATTTTAAATATACGAATTCAATTTATGTAAAACTCACATTCAAATAGAATAATGTAAAACTCTAATATAGTAATGTCGAATAATCTATTTAGAAAAATAATATAGTAATGTCGAATAATCTATTTAAAAAAATATTAGTTAATATAAAGTTAAAATTATATATATAATTGATTCATATATTTTTTTATTTTATTTCCATCTTGTAAAGAATTTTTTGCTACCATGAAAATATTTATTTAAAAAAATTATTTATCGCATTAAAAAAATATATAATAAATAACAATATATAAAATCAACAAATAACAATATATAAAAACATTGATAACAATATAGAGGCTATTATTAATAACTTCCCTTTATGCACAAGCCTCCCTTTATTAGATCAATTTTTCATAAATAAGAGTCTCCCATTATAGGATCATTAGTCACATTGGAGACTATACAATAGGGTGGGTGTAGGTTAATCATGAATTTTTATAGTTAATGGAAATTTCAAAATATATTTCAAAAATTTTGAGTATTTAAATATCCCTTAATAAAATAAAGTTGAAATTTTCAATATTTAATAATAAAATTAATATATCAAACAATATAAATATTTTATAGTTCAATTTTTAAAAAAAATATGTATTAATTTTCTTAAAATCAATAAATTTAATTCAAATTTCAAAATAAAATAATAATAAGTATCTAAAATGTTAATAAAATATGATAATATTTTAATAATGAAAATATATATTTTATAAAATAAATGGAGTGGGCAACAGGAAAAGTGATAGCAATAGTGTCTAGGGTTGGGTTTGGTTGGTTTGTTTGTTTTTTTTTTTTTCGTTCATTGTGAACCAAGGTTTGTTTGGCCTCTATGTGGATATGCCATGGAGTGACACCTGTGACCTGGCCTTCCAACTTCCTTATCTGCGTGGATTGCTATTCTCTTTAGCTTTCACCTGTAGGACTCATGCCCCCATGCATGACAATGCCCTTTTAGCTATCAAAAATGAAAGAAGACGGGTCAAATGAAAATATAGGAGGGCCCACCCTTGTGGAAGCCTCTTATGTTGAGTCTTTGTTGTGGGCTATTTTATGCTTCAAAAATGCCTCTAGGAGCCCTATTTCCTACACTAAAGGAGGTTTGTTTCTTTCAACTTAGGTGAGGGGAAAACGAAATTAAGGTACCTTAATTTTTTTCCCTTATCCACCATTTTTCATGCCCTATGTAAGCTGAATATATGGAAATACACTATGTTTTTTACCCAAGGGGAAATGAGACTTACACCGGTAATGGGGCTGAGTCTCCCATGGGTTCAACACTCATTAGAGGTATCACCCTCTTTTCAAACAAATGGACAAAGTAAAAATATTTTCCTATTTTCATTAAAAAACATGGGGGAAAATCAATTGTTTTATAGGTTAAAAATACAAATTCATTTTTTTCTATTAAGAAATTTATTTAATAAAAATGGGGCATTACCAAAATGTTTTAATGTTTGTAATATGAAGGGAAGGTCCTTCATGACTTCTCTTTACTCAAATATAATAGTATAACAACAAACTCATCTATAATTTTGAACTCTAGCTTATGTGATGGTGCTCTGGCTGCCTCCTTCAGGGAAGGAGTTTAAGGGAGGGCTTTTGAACATGTATAATAGAGCTAAAATATTTCATAACCCTATGTAGTAGACCAAATGGAACAAGCCCCAACCATGGTGATCAATAATTTGAAGGTGTCTACTCTTTTTCTACTCTTCAGAAGTAGGCAGTCATTTGTAGATTCAATGGCTTTTGGCGAAAACCTGAAATATTGATCTAGTGGATTTTCACTTCATGGACACAAAATGTGACATACACTTATGCTCCAAAGGGTTCTTCATAGTCCAATTCAACACATAAAAGTGCCTAGATTTTGTTCTTCAGGAAAGGCCATGGTTCTAGGGGAATGTTTGATTATTCATCACTCCATGTTTTTTGGAATTTGGTGCCACAACAATGGTGTACACAACCATGCCGATATGGATGAGGCTTCTAAAAATTCCTCTTCCTTTCTAGCATCACAAAGTTCTTGAAGACATTAGAAATGCTTTGGGAAAAAAAAATTGACACGGAAATAACAAAAAATGTCTCTTCACCTTTGCTAGAATATGTGTGGATATAGACCTTAGCAAAGGACTTCTTGATCACATAACTTTGAAGCATAATAATTTACAGATGTCACAAGTTTTTGACTATGATAATATAAATTCCAATTTTGTGAATGTTTTTAGATAGGGCGTCTACAAAATACTTGTCCACAAGGTAAGAAGAACCCAAAAAAGAAAAAGAGGCACCTAGTTGGACCAAAAATATGGATATTTCTGAGCTTCCTCAGTCTAGAGACAAAGGAGAAGAAACAAAAGAGAATAATCAAACTTAATCTGGTGCAGAGATTAATGCTCAACTTAGACATCATCCAAAAGAGGGCACCTCGACGTAGTTAGGAATGGTCATACGGATTCAACGGGGATATAACCCTATAGGATTGTAGATATCAAATGGGCTTAGGGGCACTAAAAAAGCGGATGTTTCTAAGAGTTTAGATTCTAAAAAAGAAGCTCCCCCTATGGAAGAAGTTAGAGAATTGATAATGGTTCCTACTGAACCAACTTTAGATGGCTGGCACAAGGTGCAAAAAAAGAAGGGTAAAAAGATCGGCTAAGAAAAAAAGTGAGTCAAATGTTCACTATCTTTATATTGTATGTGCATCAATTGTTATGTTTCTTTTTGTTATCTATTTGTCATGAAGAGTTATTCACATGAATGCTTTGTAGCATATGCAAAATGTAATTTTATTTATCCTCATGATGAATTAAATCACGCATCATTTTCTAGGAAAAAATACACAAATCTCATTTTAAGTGTAAAACTCAAGGTAATATTGTATATTGTATTTTTATACAAATTTTACATATAAATACTGTTATTTTTAATTTTATTAAAACTTTGATAGTACATATAGTTACATCTTTTATAATCTTTTTAATTTAAGTTTTTAACATGACATGCATATTATTAATGATATATATATAAATAGATTGTTAGATACATAACTTAGAAAGTAAGTTTATTGTAATATTAAATATTTATATACTTATTAATTTAATCTAAATATGAAGTTTATATATATACACATTGTTATTAATTAAGTTTTTAAAATTTTTATAGGTTTACTAATAGAATCTTTGAATCATTATTATTTGAATTTATTTTAATGTGATATGAATATTATGGTTTATTTTTGGATGCATTAAGTTGAATAAATTTATTACTTTTATTATTTTTTACATTTTATTATTATTATTATTATTATTATTATTATTATTATTATATCCAAAGAGAAAAACATCATTTTTATTAGAGTAAATAAAATTACATTCTATATGTGCCTATAATGCACTCAAAAAGAGCTTGAAGATCCATCACCCAAAAAGAAACAAAACCATATATGAGAAACCAACTTATAGACAAAAAATATAAAAGACAGTGTGTGATCATACATCATGCTATCAAGCATTTTATCTCCATAAAAATATAATCATGGAAGACCATATAGAATAGTGTCTACCAAATATCGAAAAAGGAATTGAAACATCATCATTCAATGTCTAATCTATGGGATGTTGAGTTGATGACCTTCAATGAAAGATATGTGGTAGTATTTTGAAATGACCCCATTTAACTACTCATAAATTTTCCATAGTCCTCAATTTTGTGTAGCATCACCCTTACAAAGTGTGTCTATTGTGTGGTTATGCTCCCTGTAAATATGTCAATACTTTCAATGTTACAACTATGTCAATACTTTCAATGTTGTTAATGGGTTTATTACTGTTTAGTGGTGCTTGGATATTAGAAGCAAATATGAATGTAGACATGGGTGAAAAAGGACTTGATATATTTTGTAGTTTGTGTGTTTTGATGATGATTGCATGGATGAGTAAAGTGTACAGGTTCAGAACAGGGTGTAAAGATATCGACCAAGTTGGAAAATGGAACCCACATTTGTTTTATGGAATTTAAGACTTTTGGTGGTCCAAAAGGTCTCAGCGGGGAGGAAATGATCCAAAATTGATCAATGGATGATCAAGGAACCTAAAATTCAAAGTTACTAGATTCGAGTGGAAGCATCACCATTGCGTAGAGCTTGTAGAAATGACTCCAACGCAACTTGAATAGGTGCATTTGGCCTCTAGATGAATGAGAAATTGCTTATTGAAGTTTGTGACGAATTAGTGCACGTCGCATTTTTACTGCTCAACACATGGCATTCACAGTCAGCAGGGCCAAAGCTCAATTTTAATTGCAAGTGAAACATCTTCAGTTTGGTTGCAAGGTGAAATAATGGGTTGAATGGATTAAAAGGTGATTTTCTTATTATACATGATGGCATATAAATTTCATAGTTTACAAAAACCATATATTAAAATATATGTTATGCACAAAAATAATTTAAGTCACATAACATATATTAAACATGTATAGTGTGCATTTGATTTATTAACCAAAAACCTATGTTATGGAATGGCGCAAATAGATATGGGTCATCAACCTAAGTTTAAACACGACAATGGATAATGTTAACACTATGTAATAAACATAGTTTAAGGTATAACATGGTGCGGAGTTAACAATCCGAAACTGTCAGATTTTTGGTTACAAAACATGCTATAGTTTCGGTCTCAACAACACCGCCGCTCCAAGCCACGGGATCCACCGCTCCACTGTGTTCACATGCCACAGGTATATGGCTCTATTGACCACCTATTACATATGAGATTTGTTATGCGTTGTGTAAAGTTCTAATTGCACCGATATGGTTATGATATTTGTATGCGTTGTGGATATGGTTAGAAACCATATAATGTATTTATGGTATATGTGGTTAAAACAAACCTTTCGAATATGTCAATTTCAGAGTGGGTTTATAACAATAGAACCATATTGTTATATGGTTACAAAAGTTGATATGTAATTTAATTCATTTACTATATTTGGAACAGCCACAAACACTATATATACATGTAATATTATGCAAAGGATGGGGAGGAGGTGAAATTGGTTCCTTGAGAGGTATTGTAACCTTCTATGTAGAATAAGAGTTGTTCAGCAGCTTTGGAGATTCGGAGGCAAAATTTTGCAGGTTTATTCCAGGAGTTGTAAGAGGTCTTTTTCAGTGCCGTCAGTTGCATTGGATTCCTGAGGCCGAACAGATCACAAATAGACTAGTTAGAAATTCCATTCATGTAACTTTGATATGTTGTATGGATTCTGAAGTTTTATTAACATAAAAGGCCTCCCTGTTGAAGATTGAACCCGAAGATGTAGACTTTGAGATAGCCAAACAACGTTATCAATTTTTTGTGTTGCTTTCTTTCACACATGTTTTATGTTCTATTATTTTGCTACAACATTATTATTCAGCTTTCCATGCTTTAAAATTTATGTGATTAAGTGGTGTTATAATAATTCATGCATTAACTTGTTTTTGAAACATAAGCAAATCACAATTTCAATTAAAGATATTTCTGGGGATCATTTTCGCACATTGGGATCACATGCCCATCTACATTGATGATTACCCTTATAGTGGGATGAACTATCAAGGAGATCTTGACTTGCCACTTATGCCCGGGCGAGCATGGGGACCCGACGATAAGTATTAAGTTGCTATTTTTATGGTGAATTTCATATTTTTATCACATGTATATGGTACTAAGTGTAAAATATGTTCTATGCAAACATAGCACTGGTAAAACTGGCAGGATATGCAGGACGAGTCGTAGCACCTGGGGCTGCAAATCGGGGAACATCGTTATCACGACAGGGTCCAGAGGAGACTGCGTTACTCACTGATCTACATCATAGATTTGAGGTACTTATGACCGGAGTTTCAGAGTTTGGATGTCATGAGTTAGACGATCGATACACAGATGAGTGTACTGGCCTTACCTCAAAGTGGTGAGGTATCATACGACATGTGGTGATGGCTGGTTAGTAATTACGTGATCTACGTGCAAGTGAAGCAGAGCCTTTGGCGCAAGATCTGTCTGACAATGGCTAGATGTAGGGACATGTGGGTCCTTTTGATTTTGTTTTTTGTAACATGCTATGGGCATGTCAGATGTATTTAGAGCTACCAGGACCAAACATTTATATGATACGTAATATGATTATGCATTTTTATATGATGATGATGGTTTGCCATGTTTTATGGTTGTCTTTTGTGGTATACATGTGATAAATGCCAATCTAGAATATTATTTGAAATGGTATCTACATAGTTATTTTGGGCTCTAGGAACGTGACTGAACATAATGATTTCAAATTCATGTACTAACAGCTTAACTCGTAGATATTTTCTAAATAGGACTTGGTTATGCACATGATACACACCATTCAATTACATGACAAGTAGAAAGGAATCTAAACAAACATGAAGATGAAGGATGCGATGAGCAAGGGCATCAACTAACAAACATATCACTGCATCATATTCGGCCTGATTATTGGTGGCAGATCCAATCCATATGCCGATTGGAAGGAATAATGTATGCAAGGGGGTAAAAATGGTCCAGGCTGTCGAGGATCGATTCTGGGAGAAGCGACTCGCACTATTGGCATGACCGATATACAGTGTGGATGATGGATCCACCTGAAAGGTGCAAAAGACAACGGATGAGATGATGCAATCTACCTAACTTCATGGAAGAAATAAAGACACGCAAATCAAAGGGATATGTTATGAGCAACATTTCCTGAGATAGTGTGCACTTTGAGAATTAGGAAAGAGATGGCCTTCAGAATCCTCCAAAGGTATGCCCCCTTTCCTAAGTGTAGGTGTAATTAGGGGTAGACATATCTTCCATGATGTCCTCATCACACTGGAATATGGCCGAATGGGAGGAAGACTTGCTACATGATGTGGCGGCATTACCTAGTGCATCAACCTGAGAAATAAGGTTCACATACACGTCATCTGTAATGGTAGACGATGAGTTGGTAGATGGAGGATCTATGGATGTTGAGACATAGGATTCTATCGAAAGAGGTTTGATAGAAGCACACATAAAAACCCCATAAAGGTTTCCATGCGAGGAACTCAAGGATGATGAGAGGTAAAGGATATGGCCTGCGGTGTCCATCATCTTGACATCGGGGGGAGGGATCAAGATGGTGGGACCAAAGTCCCCTTGTTTTGGTTTACTAGGGGTACCAGAATCCACAGCTAGAGGAGTAGGGGTTCCACTACGAGTGGCCTTTTATTCATGAAGCACTTGAAGGCAATCACGAAATTCATTGAAACGAGGGTAACAATGGGAATAGTGAACATGATGATCACATAAGGCACAAGGGTGATTTGTGCGTAATGTTCTGATTTTTTTGGGTGGACACGACAAGTTCATGGACTTTAGGGATATTTGACTCAAGGAACATTTCATGAACCAAAGGTTTGAGTTGAGGAAGTTCAGGACAATTATTGGTGGCATGCCCAACAACTTTAGACAAAGTGCACAATGGTGACAACTTTGGGGCCTTAGGGGTTGAAGTAGATTGGGGAGCCTTGTCCTGAAGTTATTTCCTCTTAGCTTTGCCCCCCTATTCGGATACTTTCGCAACACGAGTGGGTTCTTGTTGAGGTTGTGATGGAACTGAAGCAGCGACAGGGGGTGTAGGGACTAGTTGAATCGGGGTCAAAACATGATAAGGTCTTAGCTGACTAGGCGGAATGCTTGCTGGAGGATCGATGTACCATACTGAGATCCCCAAAGTCATGTTAGGAAGGATCAGTGAATCCATGATAGGGATAGAAAATACTCTAGGAGGGGGAAATAAGAAAGGTATCTAGCCTAGAGGGTAATGTCCCGATAGAATACCTCATGGACAGTTGAGACCTAGAGGAACAATTCCTGGTGGAAACATAGGAGAGGCACCCACAAACGGAGGGGGTCCTTAGGGGGTGGATCTAGAGGGCTTAACTAGGATGGCAACCACAGGGTGCTGAGGAGTTGGTTGTTGATCGGATGTACCAGACTGCTTGAGAGCAGCCTGTGACGCTTGTAACATGCAAACACTCATAGAGTTAGGCTCTAATATGCGAGGGGGAGGACCAGGGAAAGCACCCAACAATGAGGAATATTTATATACTTCGGGTGAAACATTAGTCAGGGGAGGTGAAGACTGCTTATCTGACATTGACGATATAATGGACTTGGGGGAGGCCACAGATTCCAGATCATACTAAGTCAACTGATCAATGGTAATGATATTCCCTTCATGGAGGAAGCACATCTTGCGGAACATTACAGATGCGATGACTGACATAACATATGTGTAACTGTGACCTAAGAGAATGTGGTAATCCAAAGGGGCATCAATGACCTCAATGTCGACATGGACAATCTTGCCCGCAAGGGTCGCTACACAATTGGGTACATGCAAAGGGGATGGGAGGAGTGTCCTTCCAAAGCACACAAAGTGATGGTGTAGGGGGACAACTCAAGTGACTTAAGTTGTTTCCAGATGGCAATGGACATCACAAAGGTGGATGCACCTTCGTCAATAATGCATCTATAGATGATGGAATTACAGACTCGAACTAGTATCTGGAAAGCAACAAATGAAGGCAATGGGGGATGTTTTGATGTATCAATAGGGAAGACAATCAAGAGATTGTCAGAAGGATCTACTGTGCCCAAGGCAGTTAGTAGAGCTTTCTTTTAAGAAGGGCACAACTAGAGTACTTCCAGCATTGACATGGCAACAGGTGATTGCGCCAAGTTGTCTACTATACTATATGTATGGGAAAATCGGTTAGAAGCCGCATTCTGATGTAATAATCCCTTTGGGATCTTTGGAATTGCCTCAACTTTAGGCTGAGGGGTCTATAATGGACAATTTAGTGTCGTAAGAGGCTCAACAGATGCTTTGGTTTTGGACTCAGTGGCAGACAAGGTCAATGGCTTGTGATATTGACGCGACCGAGTTTGTAGGTTGATATCAGAGGGATTAGCCTCATCAGAATTCATCATAAGGATCTGGTAGTCATCAAGACCAGAAGGTTGGGGGGGATGGATGCTTGACCTAGTTAAGGTTGAGCAACGATAAATCCTTGCTAAGGGAAAGGATTTGTCAGCACTACCGATTGAGATGAAAGTAGATTATGAGGCGATTGTTGACCCTTAGAAGTTGCTTGAGCTTCCCACATTTGGCGCATCAAGGGTAAGAGAGGACACTCATGTGTATAATGGCCATGTACATCACAACATGCACAAGGCTTGTTTGTACAAACAACCTTGTTCTTCTTGGGCTCATTATCATGTTGCTGGTTGTTTGTCTTAGGTTGGCTCCCTTGGGGTTCACTAGGTTGATTGCCTTGATTACCATTCTTACCCTTGTTACCTTTCCCACTATTCTTTTTCTTTTAATTTTGGGGATTGGCCGCACTCTATTGTTCAAATACTTGACCCTGGGGTGTGGGGTCGCTTTTGGGGTTGAGGATGCATGGGAGGCTATGACGATAATGCTTGAGGGGCTGGAGTGGTCGGCTATGCATAGGGAGGAGCAACAGTTTGGTAAACCGTTTATGGCCCTGAAAACATGTTGCTAGTAGGAGGGGCATAAGTGTTGGAGGAACTGGTGCCCCCCTACGGATAGCCATATCTTTGTTGGGTATATTATGAAGGATTTGAAAGGGTTCCAACTATACCATCGGTGGCATGAGATTCCCCTAATGCATTGGCACTTCAAGGATGAGGGATGTCTGGAATGATGGTATAAACATAACCGAATTGCGCATAAATTAGATCATATGTTAGAGCCGTTTGGAGAGCTTCTTCCTTGGTCTAAGGAAAATGGGACATGACATATTTTACAATGGGTGATAAAAGGCTCCTAAGAAACCAATCTAGGTAGACACGACCTTCGAAGGGTGGGGCACGACATGTGCTGCTACTTCGATGCCACTCTTGAACATGGTCAGAAGGGTGAGTGGTAGAGGACTGACGGAATGAGGTCAATAGCTCTGTATAGGTGTCTTACCAGAGAGGTAACTGGAAATATGAAAGGAACGCTTTAGCAAGTGTCGTGAAAATAGAATTAGATATGGTGGGCTAGTCTACATACCATTTTGTAGCGTCTCTAGTGAGCGTGCATTGGAACGGCTGAAGATGAATGGAGTCAACAGTAATGGAGTTGGACGAACACCACATGTGGAAGGATCATACATGGTTGTAGGATCCTCTCCAGCATTACTCTCAAAATTTGAGATGTCTAAGGGAAGCTTAGTCGACATAGAATGCCAACCAACATCATGGTGTATGGGGTCTTTTATGAACTGGCTAAAATCCAGTAGACTTAACCCAAAAACAAAGGAGAGCATGGGGGTTACTGGAACCATTCCTGAGACGGTTCTGATTGATGTGACCACCAGGATAGAATCAGAGCCAACACCAGGTAAGGTTCTTGCATTAGTTGTGGGTCCAGACAAGGTGATGATATGTGGTGAAGGAGGCTCGGAATCAGATGAGGAATAAGATGAACTAGGAGAATACTTGGTATGGGGACTCGAACAACTATGAACCTGAACCCGATGGGGAGGGTTAATATGCCCAAGCAAAAATTGGGGATGAAGGCCTAAGAATCTCCACGACAAATTCCTTGGTGGCACAATGGTGGTAAGACACATGTGACACGGAAATGGTGAAGGGAGATCAACAATATGCCTTTGTCTCGATGAGGGGAGATAAATTTATTATGTTAAGTCTTGGCTTGGCTATGTAAACCAAGCGCCCTTCACATAAGGTGTGTTTGTGTGTGCAAGTGTATTCATTGATTAAGCCCAAATTGTTTGTGTAAAAAAGAAAAGATTTTGCTGAAAATAAACTGAAATTAACAACAAAAAAATTAACTAAACCCCACCCAAACTGGGTTTGCAATGTTGTGCCTAAATTGATGGAAAACACACTAAAAAGGTTAATATATCTTATTTTCAGTGTGACTGGGATCAAGTGACACTAGGCTGCTCAAAAGTGGTGTAGCAACAACAAAAAACCAAAGAGGAAAATTACTGCAAAAGTATAGGGAGATGGAGAAACACTTAGCGAAACCGATGGGACCCTAAGGCCAGTGACCAAACAAGTTTAAATATGAAACTATGGATGGTGACAACATATCTTTATAGATCTGAAACCGAAGGGTATAGATCTAGAAATTACGGTTGAAAGTGTTGTAGAAACTTAGACTACTCACTCAGCTAAACTCCTCCTATAAAGGTGGAAGTGAACTAGAAGCCCTAGGGGGCTAAATTCCACTTCTACGAGTAAATTAGAGTATACCAAGGCCTAAGTGGGATGAGACAGAGGTCAAACAACCTAAGAGACAACTCTCGGCAAATCCCAGAAACAGTCTGATAAAAACCCAGAAACCCTAAAATCACCGGTACTGACCTGCTTTTAGGAGAGATTGAACTTTTTGGGCTGAAAGGTGCGCTCTGAAGTCCAGATTGCATTTTTTGGGCTATAAAGTTCGATTTCTTCTACGTGATCCCCGATCGGCAAATCTCAGAAAAAATTTTCGCCTCTGTCGTGGTTGGTTCCTATGACCTGCAAAAAAGACCAGAAAGCTTGCGGAAGTCAGAAATTTAACAGATATAGAATTAAAAATCTAGGAAAAGTTAAGAGACTTGAAAAAATAAGAAACCCAAACCTGAAAACTGAAGGTCACAGAGGTTTCTAGATCTGAAGTATAAAACCACTGGAGTCACCAATTTCGTTGTAGTCTTTTATTCTCAAAGATGTACAGAAATGACCCACTTAATATTGTGGATGACAAACAATATCAACAATATAAATGGCTGCTAGACATTGTAGATCTGCAACAACTGATAGAAACAAAACCTGCCAAAATTCTTATCTATGCCACAATCATAGTTGAGCAACAAAAAGAAATAGTAATAAATCTAATAATCCAATGGAAACCATATATAGAAAGAATATTTTATTATAACACCTATGAAGGGAACAAATAAATGTTACCAGTCCCCTCCATGGGATGGGTTCTTGGCTATCCTCAGACGTTTTCAGCTTGTGTAGAGTCTCTCTCCTCTATAATGTGTAAACCCAACAAAAAGATGGTGTGCGACAATGAAAATAATCAGAGTTTCAATAGTGAGTGCAACAATGAAAATAATCAAAAGTGAATAATGAATGGAAAACCCTTCTATTTATAAAAAAATATTGAGTTATCCTCGAATAATGAGCAATAATAAAATATTAACCCCATTCTTCGAATAATCACTTGGAATATTTTATTATATTTGGTTAGGAGAGAAAAAGTAATTAAACTTTTATTTAGAAATAATAGATAAATAAATAATTTATTTATAACCTCAAGGAATTGGTTAAGGAATAATAAACAAATAATGATTTATTTAATTATTCCTATGGGATTTAGTCAAATTTGACAAGAAATAATAATTAATTAGCGATTAATTAATTATTCCTAGAGAAAGATAAGATAATTAATAATTTATCTATTTATTTTTCATGATTGGGTTAAATATGACAAGGAATAATAATTTAACAACTGTTTAATTAATTATTCCTAGAAGAAAATAAAATAAATAGTGATTTATTTAATTATTCTTCATCGGTTTAACTATAAATTACTTAACAAAGGTGGTTTATTAAGTAATTTCTCACAGTGAAAGCAATTTTACTATGGTAAAACTGGTTTTACATGGTGTACTTCGATCCATCTAATAAATTAGGCTAGATGATCAATTTTTTGGTGATAACAAAGAGCTCCAAATAACAATTGACTCTATTCCTCATAGCTCATGAAGAAGAGCTCCAAACAATAATTGACTCGCAAACAGGGAAATATAACATTTTCTTCCCAACCACACAAGCTAGACCCATTTGACATCACTACAAAACTTTTCACTAGACGTGTGTAATTTCCAGACATTTTATAATACGGAGCAAGTAAAGGTAATCTTCTAGTTGATCCATGAAATTTTTTTCAAAATACATGACGGAATCACACAACACCAATGTGTTCAAGACCCTCTCCATGTCACCAAGGTGTTAGAGACCCACCATTCCAGGATATAAAAATGCATCCATTGAAACCCATATCAATCATCCAATTGATGGAACTACTAAAAACTGAACCTTGGCGATCAGTTTCAAAGTGCCGCATAATCTCTGAAATACATAAAAAAGAGGTTCACATGGACCAAAAAACATGCAATAAATATTCAAGTCAGTTGGCTTACCTCTAGACAAAAATAAAACTAAGCCTTGTGAAAATGTACTCCTCTAACCAACCCATCATGCTCATCAAATCTATCAATGTTCCCTTCTGATAATGTCGTAACTGAATAACCCCATTATGAAAAATGGCCAGGATCCATGGCCTTTTCATATAAAATCTCAACCCCTTTACCCAGTTACTCTGGGACTCGAATTTGGTCGACATTGAAAATGATCTTCCAGCCAATATACCATAAAAGGCGTTTAATTAGCATACAGAACCGATACAAACCATAGACCAAACCCCACGTGCAAATTCATGAACAATCCAAACCATATGCCCCAATTTTATGTTGTATTGTGGTGATGCATTATTATTTCTCATTTAAGATTCTTAATTATAACAAACGTTGTGAGGAATTCCCCTCCTTTATGGGGAGAAATTGCTTAATGTGAATTGTATAGATGACCTTTCTCTCACTGCAAAGCTCATTCAATTGTTTAGTGGAGGGAATGACACAATGCTTTGATATCGTCACTACAGTAACAGACACCATGGTTAATCAAGAAAAGATAGAGGCCTTTATTATTTGGGCAGGAAGAATTTCTAGATTAGCTTGTCAATTAGGGGATTCTTGTTTCTTAAGATAACTTAAGGTTGAGTTCCCTCACTTTCCTTGATAGTGCCTCTTCATAGAAACTTGAGGTAAGAGAATTCATAGAAACTCTTCAAGTTGGGATCATTTACGTGTTATTTTCACATATTAAGGAAGGAACTCAAACTATTTTATGTTATTTTTTAGTATACCTTCATGCTTGTCTCTAAAATAAAAGCTAATCTTACTAAGACCAATCATTTTGTTCAAAATAAACTTGTTTCCTCCTCTCCACCCCACATCACTTCTAAGATAACCCAATAAAATGGATTGAACTTGGTGTTCTGCAATGTAATACTTACAAATAGGATAGGAAGAAAGAAAAGGTGGTTCTCCTTTGACAAGAAGTATGAATATTTTGATGACAAAAAGGCACACGCCATCCTTGTTGAGCAACATTTTTATCAAAATTATAACATAGTTATCACAAAATCATTCCCCGCTCTTCCTATCGACATTCTTTTGCACCTCTTGGTGCAATTGTTAGTATTATACTATTTGGTAAATAAACATTTACGATGAAATGAATTTTAGTTAGGCTCAATACTTTTATTTTGGGACTCTATTCTTTATAGAGTTGTATTTCCAATAAACACTAGTATTGTGATCATAAAATTAAAAAGAAATTATAAATGATAAAAAAAAGTAAAATGTAAAACGAAGTAATAGTGTCTAATAAAATATTGGTCTTGAGTATATTTTAAAATTTTGTTTAATCGATTAACAATTTGTCTTACTAAGATTTGAAGAAACAGGTTAATGGCCTAAGATTGAGAAGCATCTAACACGATTAAAAGTCTACCCCTTACAGACCAAGGGGTAATTCAGGTGGCTTAGTTTTCCTTGAATAATAGTGATAAATTAGCCTACATTGTTCTCCAATTTAGTGATGAGTGATGAGCATCGGTATTGCAACAAAAATGTTGCAACTCCCAAGGCTACCGACTTTAATTATCAACCCGAGGTTCGTACAAACAAGAGGTGTCAACACTATATGTGCGGCATACAATGTGTCATTCCTTTGCTGTCATGATGTAATGGAGTGCATGTATTGAAGTCAAATCCTAAACGAATTGCAGAAAATGAAATGTTTGAAATGGAACCTTAACCTCTTGCAAGAAAGAAAGTATAAGGAAAGAGACGGAAATTCAATGCTAAATCACACCATGTCCTAATTAACTGCTAAGAAACTATGCTTTGCAATAACGCTAAATTAGCATGAACCAAATGCTACTATCTAAGAATGGAACTAAGAAGCATCAAACATCACTAATGTGCAAGTAAAGGGACTGAAATAAATCTGTTTTTGTCATTTTGTTTTTTTTTAATGCAAAATCAGGTATGCAAACTTGGTGATGTGAAAGGTGAATTAAGGATGTTGGAGGTTGGATAGAAGGGTTAGGAGATGGTTGGATGGTGTGGGAGACCCTTGGGAGGCTTTTGGTGACTTCCTAGAGGTTTTTCACCAATTCGGCCCCAAAATAAGTCATTTTAGGAAAACCTACAGGATGATCTTGTAGGAATTACAGGAAACCTACAGGATACAACCAAGAGAAAAATGTGAGGTTTTGGAAGTGATGGGAGGCCTAGGAAAGGTGTCTGATGGGTGGAATGGAGTGGGAAAATTCATGGGATCACTCAAAACTCAAAACCAACGTCGGGAGATGGATGGATTCACTCAAAAAGCTTGGAGAAGTTTCCTTATGAAATGATGAAAATGGTGAGGGTTTAATGACCAAGCAAATGAAATACAAATTGGATGGGACAAATTCTTTTATTAACTAGGATGTCTTAGCTCCCTATTCCAAGTGGAATCAGTCAAAAAGACCTATGTTAACCCATGCAAAAAAAAATAAAAATAAAACATTACTAGTCGAAAATCTAGAAATTTGAGAACTAGTGAGCTAGTAAATCTAAGAAATGGCTAATCAAATCAAGTGAAAATGCAATGGGGTAATTTTTGTTATGAACTAGAATGTTTTTTGATATGATGTAAGTGGAATTAATTCGATTGAAGCTCGTTAGCATGCTCTAAGAAAATAGCAGAAATTTACTATTCTTTGCTAAAAAAGAGGTCCAACAATCTAGATTTGGGAATAAGAAGACTAATCCAAGCAATTCAATGATTATTATGAACTTCCAAAGATTTTCTATGGATGAAATAATTCTTGTGATCCTGCAAAATAAATTACATCAACCATTTAACTCAATCCTATAACAAGAAATCATTAACACTAAATTTAGAAATAGAAAGAAATAAAAACTACAGATGCATGTGAATAAGCAATGAAAAGAAGGAAACAAAATGATACAAAAAGGCTCTGAGGTTCCTGGGATGGCCAATTCCAAGGAAACTTAGAGACCTATGGAGGAGAACAAGATTTAGAGGTTGAACATGACACCAATCTTCATTATTTTCATCAATAGAATTACATCCCTGCAATAAAATACAATGGAGCTGCAAAAATACAAGCTTTCTGCACAATAACACTAATGAAAAACTATCCCTAGAGGAAAATTCGACTTGGTACTTATACAAAATGATTAGGAATCATTCCCCATGAATGGAGGAAGCTTTCCCCACCAAAATCCCTTGATTAGTGGATCTAGTCCCCAATACTAGGTATTTGCATTAAATGGCAGGGAAAAAATTCCTAGATTTTCTCAATCATTTCCTACAGACAAATTTGACTTGGTACTTATACAAAATGATTAAGAATCATTCCCCATGGATGGAGGAAGCTTTCCCCACCAAAATCCCTTGATTAGTGGATTTGCTCCCTTGATTGGTGGATCTGCTCCCTTGATTAGTAGAACACATTCCTAGATTTTCTCAATCATTGGAGTTCCACAATTTCTGCCATAATTCCATAATATCTTGTTGACTTATTATTGATCCTCTAGTAGTAGGGAACACGTTCCTAAATTATCTCCTCCTCCAACTCTTCATAATCTGCCCAATATTCTCATAATATTCCACAAAAATAAATAATATTAGTCACAATGATTCAATTATTCATAAACCTTCCTAACTAATATATTAAAGTTAAAAATAAATTATCTAATACAAAAAAAGATGTTTAATGTGCTGAAGGATGGTCATAGACCTTAATTTATGTTTTAAATTAGAGGCATGGGCCTTAATTTATGTCTAATTTAGAGGCCCATCAATGAGTAGGCGATAAGAGTCATTCATTGTTGTCCTCCTTGTTGATTTCACAACTAAATTAATACAAATAAAATAATAAAAAAACATAGTTCAATATTTATTTGACAAAGATTTTATGTTGGAGTTATATGAAATATTCACTTTTGTTGTAAAATAGAAGTCAAAATTAATAGTATTTAATAAAATATGGTTAAAATATGTAAATGTAAAGTGATCCAATAAATATTGGTAATTTCATATTATTTGAGTTAATTGTAAAAGAGGGTTAGGATTTTTTTCCCTCTTGAGTTTATGTGAAATTTAATTGGAAACAAGTTAATTTGTATTTTCTTTTTCACACAAATATTGTATGGTAATTTAGTTTTTGTCAAAAAAATCATAAAATATATAGTGGATATGAGTAAGTGTTTAAAAGGTAATAGATGATCAAACTTAATATGATAAGGATGTAAGTATGAAATCTACAAAAGGGGATTTAATTGTCTATCCTAAAAACATGTTATAGTAAGTATTAACACCATCTTAACAAAATATATTCATACAATCCCATGTATATTAATTATTGATATTGTACAACTAATAATAAATAAATAAATATCTGCCATATATATGTGTATAATATTATTATACATATGTTGTATATATTAATGTATATAGTTTTTTTTAAATATCTTTACAAGGTTATTAATGTATATATATATTTTTAAATATCTTTACAAGGTTATTAGTTTCAATTAATAATTTTTCTTTTTTTCATTAGTTACAAGTTTTTATCTTTTCTTTTTTAGCTTTAATTTTTAGTGTGATTACTTTGTACATTGGTTTATAAGGCAAAGTTTAATTTGGTATATTATTTGTTGGTTGTTTTAAAATAAGTTAAATTATTTATGGAAAACATCTCATGGTTAAAAGTTATTATCAATCAAGTATACTTATAATTCTTAGCAAAAAAATTATCTAATTTAAAATGTTTTTTTTTTTTTTAATTCCAATTAATCATTGATTAACTTGTTTCATTTATTGATTACATAATAAAATATAATATGTAAAATATTTATATAATATGCAACACATTGTTATTTTTACTTCTTGAAAAATGTGGAACCAACAATTATATGTTTCATCAACTTTAGATACAAAATGCGATGCATATATTGATGCATCCTATGGAGTTGTATATTCTGTCATTAAGACTTGAAAAAATTTCATGGACAATTACATTTGAGGACAATGCTAATCACGATGTTGTGGCCCTACATTGTAATTGTAGCACTCCTTTGACTCCACATGTTTTTGTGTAATGGATTAAGGATAAATGTTGAAGCCTATTTAAGAGCTAGCTAGGATGTCTCACATCTTATATCTAGTCGACTTCTCCTACCTATATATACCTTTGAGGGACATGAATAACATCTACCAATGAGTTTAAAACCCTCCATAACCTCTGCAAGAGACAACTCGTTCCAACGTAACCTCGACCTTGCGTTATGGGTCCACGGGTTATCCAGACTAGTTGGCATAAGTCCTAAAGAATTTAAGAGTGGGTGGCTCGACCTTACAGGCCTATTGGCTAGTGGATAATCTAAGGATAGTCAAGCGTGAAGCTCCAATGAGTAGGAAGTGAACTAACCCCGACTCCAAGTTGGGACCGACACTAACCGACACAGTTAGTGTCCAGTCAGTGATATGCTACATCGTGAGTAAGTTTGCCCTGATTTGCTGGGGAGCTCAACTCCCAATCTGTTAAGGAGAGCAAGAAAGATTTGCAATTATGTGTGGGTCATTCCTTTGAGGTCTCTTTTTAAATTTCTCAAGAAAAAGAAGAGGTTTGAGGAGATTCCCCCATATGAAAATTGTGGAACCGAGACCACCTAGAGGTACTTGAGTTTCTTTTTTGGTGTGCACCTAAAAATAAAGAGAGGAAAAGTATTTTAACCCACACATCACTGCATAAATATTAGGGAAATTAGGGTGATATAATCAACACTTTTGATTTGGGGTTATACCTTGAGCTAGATTAATGGTTGCATAAATATTAGGGAAATTAGGGTGAATGGAGAGGTACTGGAGAGTCGGTGGACGTGGACGCGGCGAACCATGTGAATGGAGAGTTGGGGAACTGTGGAAGATGATGTTGCGTGGGAAACTTGTAAATGTGAAGGGATCAATGGTCAAAAAGTAGGCCTAGTAATTTCTATGGGAAAATTAATTAATAATAATAAAGAAACAACCATCTGAATGAACAGTTGGTAGAAGATAATGCTGCGCGGGAAACTTGTAAATGTGAAACGGTGAAAAAGTAGATCTAAAAATTTCTAAAGGGAAAATTAATTAATAATAATAAAGATTAATTATGTTGCTAATATTATTTTTCCAATATTATTAATACCCATCCAAGGCATAGTTACCAAGTTCGGCCGTACCGGCAAAAAGAATTCGGAAATTCGCTGATTCGGTTCGGTACGACGAATAATTCGTCAGTTTCCAATTCGGTACAGGTTAGCGGTGAACGATTTTGGTCAAAGCTTTCTATCAGTTTATGTCCAGCGTCTACTGTGCTGCTCCTGTTGAGTTGACGAACAGTGTGGCTGCGCAGAACAATGAAGCTCGGGCTCTGTGTAACATGGATAGGAACGCTGACAAATCCCCCTGAATAAAATCACAGAAGAAATAAATCGAGTTTTTCAAATACATTTTATAAAATAACGCAGCCTGTTGAAATTTGAGAATTGAAATTTTATAAAAATAATGCAGCGATCTTTTAGCTTTAATGCTATTTTTTTAAGTTTTAATGCGCTTAGTTTTTTTAGTTTTTATAAAAAAATTATTCGGGTATCTTTTTAGAAGATTAATCAGAAAATTGGAGAAACATAAACAATAATTTTTATAAAATACAAAATAAAAAATAATAGTTCTTGTATTATAAAAAAACAATTTCCATCAAATTTTCCTATAAAATATTAAATATTGTTAGAAATTTGATTAGAAAATTGATTATTTAATTTTAGTTTGATTTTGGTATTTTATTATATATTATTTACAAATTGTTCTATGATAAAATATAGTATAATCTAAAATAAATTACAGTATAATCTAAAATAAATTACTAGTACTAAAATGTAAAATTTTTATTAAATAATTAATTTAATTAAAAATGAATCAATATTGTCATTGACATTAAATAATATAAATAGCTCTGATACATATTTAGGAGGCATCATGTGACTCAATTGTTTTAAATGAGAGGTGAGTTAGTAATTTCTTTGTAATTGCAACTAAAAGAAATATAACTTCTATCTTAACAAAAATTATGAAATAATGAATCCTTTGCAAATTGGTACCTCTTTTATAAAAAACAAAAAACCTAATTTCTATATTTGAAAAAATTATAAATGGAGAAATTTAAACATAGTGATTTTTATATAATGACGAATTGCAAAGAAAGATAACTTCTCTCTTAAAAATAATTATAAAATAATAAATTCTTTGCAAATTGGTAACTCTTATAAAAAAATAAAAATCATAACTTCTATATTGAAAAAAATTATAAACTAACAAATTTAAGTGTTAAATGGATAACTCCTATTAAAAAAAATAGAAAAAAGATAAATCAATATTAGAAAAAATTATAAATCATATAAAATGGTAAACTTTCAAATCCATTACTTTTATAAAAAAAAATAGAAAAACAGTAACTTTTATATTACAAAAAATTATAAAATGGCATTATAAAATGGCAAAATTCATTATTATAAAAGATATAAAATGGTAAGCTTCCAAATCCACAACTTTTATAAAAAAAAAATAGAAACACAGTAACTTCTATATTATAAAAAATTATAAAGTGGCAAAATTCAATTTACAATGGATAAGGCAAAAAGAATAAATCCAATATTAAAGAAAAAAGTTAAGTATTTGTAATATGTATAATGTCGATTTTTTTCCCTATTGAATTTACCTCTGCGGCATTTTGGTGCATTCTTCCGACGCCCACTGTTTTCTACAACGATCCTGGGTACTTGCTCTTAATTCACCTACTTGCTCTTAATTCACCCTCACACCCATTTTCTTTTTCGGAAATTGTTGTGTTAAGAAGTTCTATTTTTCTCTTATTTCTATGAGCAATCCATAAAGATTTCAGGCCAAGTCTATGTCTGTTACTGTTCAGCGTTTTATCAGAAACAATCAGTAATAACTCTCAGATGCCATGAATAACCAAAATTGTGTCTTAATAATAGTAATAATAATTGTTCGATGGAAAATTGAATTGAATTCAATTCTAAGATTTGTTTATAAACGCTTATGTTGTATTGGTTGGGAATTGTCTTTGATGTTTTATTAAGTGTAGCAGGCTCTTCAAATTGACAAACCATCCAACCTGTCCTGGAAAAGTTTGTTTCAAGTCATGGTCAAACAATCAGGGTTCGCAGTGTATACCTGTCTATTAAGGTTACTTTGGGGACTAAATCTTCTTCGGATCTGTTGGCGAGGCAGGCTGCAGAGTCTGCGGCATGTAGGCTGCTAGTTCCGGCCTTGCAAACATCGAAGTTCCTGTGACCATGGGCCTGGGCAGACGCAGAACAGATATCTGCATAAACCCTCGCCCTTCCCTTCGTGTACGCTCCATTCTTGCTACCCGCTCGGTCTATGTTTGTCAGGTCTCTCAGGTTGCCCTCCTTGCATACCAGATCCACTTTTTCCCATTCATTCTTCTCTCCTTCACCGCTGAGGTAGCGAGAAACCCTTCGCGCAAACCCTTCCTTCCCGTTTTCGCTGATCTGGTTCAGCTTCGTGGCCAGGGTTGGAAGCTTATGGATCCGATGGATTTTGGCTGTGGATGATACAGCTGCAGGTGCGGCGGCCATTTTCGATCGCACCAAAACTCCCTCAGGATCAAATCCCTTGTATTATACAACTGTTATACAACAGATATATAAATTTTGGTTTTTCTGTCAATTCCTCCCCTTCTTCTGTGCTATTCTGTTTTCTCTATTCTTTTAACTCTGTTGTTGTTCTGTTTTGTCTACATACAATTCAAGCAAATGCTTGATCCTCGTGAGGGATATTTGTTTTTAAACATTTGGTGGGTCATTTTTATATAGAGTACAGGTTCAGAGATTAAATGAGATAAATAAGACGTCAATTTTTTACCCCATTATGTGTAATTTTCCAAATATGTTTGGAGTTAAATTCAACGTAATTGGTGCGTTCTTAATGCAATAACGCAACTTATATGTTCTCAGTGTTCTTTTTGTAAGTTGGTTTTTCTTTGGCCAACACTAAGTATTAATGATCGGACCACATTGTATATTTTTAATATTGGGCACTTTCCAGTTTATTATAAATATATCACTTTCCTATACTAGATAATGAAATGCAACAGATATTTAGATTTTGTCTCTGTGTCAATTTATCTTCTTCTTTTATCCCCTGAATGGAGTCGATGCTAATTCAAGATTATGGTCAGTGCTTTCTGCTTTTAAAGAAGGTGTTAGCCTCCTGCTGCAGCAGGTTAATCATCTTTCATGATCGACATTTTTACATGCCAAATATGTCGTACTATGCATACTGTAATGCCCCATATTTGATACAGATGGCCAAAGAAGTGTCCATAAGAGTATGCTAGTCTAAGTGCCACTGTTGTGTTCCAATTTTGATAAGCAATCCATTTTTCGGTTTAAGGCAGTTTTTCAGTTGGAGGTACTCAGGTTGGACTAACCTCTCCCCTCTTCTCATCACCCCAAAGTCACTTACTAACATCCCCCAAGAGGTCAAGATCTGCTTGAGCCTCTCAGTTTCATCATTTCCATGACATGTGCCTTGGTGAACATCTCCTTCACTCAAGGACTGCTCACTTAGTGTTTGTGAGCCTTCTTTTCCCCAAAATGGCCTAAGGTCTCATACCTTAGCGCCCTCTTTTCATCTCCATATTAACTATTAACTTTATTATATAACTCCCTATCAGTTTTCCCTTTCCCCTATTTAAAACATGTATATAAATCCCCTTATGTAAATATTCTCCCCTGGCAATATAGCCATATTATTCACTAAGTCATGGAAATCACAGTCCATCTGGGATTGTTTTTAGCTCATCCGTGTCCAGGGATTACTCTGACATCTGGTCAGAATAATAACCTCTTCCCTAAACCAAAAACCCCTAAAAACCTTCAAAAAACCATTTTTTGCACCTTCTTCCCTTGTTTTGTGCATAATATATTAACCCCGCATGTCAAAAACCCATATTTCACTCATATCCCTAAGTCCGACTGTAAATACATTAATGCGCCCTTTATGAAACCCCATAACCCACTAAAACCTAAGTCTAAAACCCATCCGCCACGCGTATCAAATTTGGAATATTCCTGCGAATATTCCCACCCGCTAACCCGTCGATACCTCGCGATCGCCACCAATCGTTGGATCGCCCGCCCCACAGATCAACGGCTAGCGGGCATCCCCATCCCCAACACGCCTGGGCTTTAGCGTTTGGGCACGCATCAGGCTCTGGGGTGTGGCGGAGCCCCTTCCCCCGAAAAGCGGTGGGCCACATACCGCTTACTGCCCTGCCCAGTGACGTCACCACCTACGTCACCCCTTGTCCAGTCACCCGATGAGTCACCAGCCTGTGTGGCCTCCTACCACGTCACTGCCACGTGTCCCCGCCACCGTACCTGCCACATCATCGTTCGTACGTGATGACGTCATGCTGACGTCATCCTGCCACGTCGCCTTGCTGACGTCATGCTGACGTCACCTGCCGTACAATGCTGACATCATGCTGACGTCATCAGCACTTTTTTGGGCGCAGAGGCGCAAAAGTCGCACTTCGGAGCCCCGGAATCCAATTCTAAGGCAATTTTTGATGAGCGATTTGCGTCGCAGGTTTTTTTAGGCCAAAATGGAGAATCTTCAGGGAATCTTTAGGGAATCTTCTCACCGTGCGGCCCCAGGAAGCCCGAAAAGGCGCAGAAATGATCCGTTTTCTTCACAGAGCATACCAAAAGGATCAGAAGACAATTCCAGATGATACAGAGGCCGAACATCGTCCATTTACTGGTGATTAGACCCGCAGCATATCAGATCAGCAGTCCAGATTTTGTCAGAGAGTATCAGTGGAAGAAAAGACGCCAGAGAGTATCAGTCAAGATTTTTTAGGGGCTCGAGGCACCTGAACATTGATGAAGCCCCCAGAAAGTCAAATCAATAAGCATCAGCCCATCCTTGCCTTCAAATCACCATCAAGGCATCCAAAGCACCAGGACAACAAGAAATCAGAAACCCATACTCATTTATTGCAGAAAACACTGCAGCAAGCCACCAAAGACAACATCATTTTTTCAGTTTTGATACATCGGCCCTGAGCACGGCCCGAGATATTTTTTGTATTTATTTCAAGATAGGATTAGGTTAAGTAGTCATTTTTTATGACCTAATTAGGTCAAGATGTAATAAAAGCAGTAGATAGAAAGTTTTGCCCTATATATACCTCCCTCTGTATAGTTTTAAGGGTTGGTTAATTGTGAATTTTCACTAGAGACTCGCTGTGTATACCGGAACTTTCTATAATCAAAGATTTCCTAAAGCTTGGAGAGTGAACTGTCTGTTGTAGATGAATGTTTTGAAGAGTTGAAGATGGAATTCTTGCGCTGCGGCCCGAAGCAATAAGTGCCTCTTATCTCCGTTTATGTGTTTGCCATTATCTAAATAGCAGAAAAAAGGAATAGCCTAGAATTAGTTTAAATACTCTCTATGCTCAATTTCTGCTGTTTCTTGATGTTTTCTTCTAAAAGAATTGGTTATGAACATTGAATTCCTTCCGGCTCATGTTTACCCCAATTCACCTGTGTTGGCCAATTATCTAGGGATTCTTAACTGCCCCTAGGTAGCGCCCTGTTGCCTCTTTGCTAATCTGTTGGAGAGATTCTTAATTGCCTCTCTTTCTTTAGCATTCATTCCATCCTTTGAACCTGAAGATTGCTTCGACCTCAGCTATCTCGCTCCATGTTCCCTCACTGTTATTAAGAAAATGCACCAGTAGTTCCCCTCCTCGACTCCATGCCCAATGGCTTGAAAGATTCAGACTATACTCTGCCTCTCTACCTGAAAGTGCCAGTTTTCCCACCAAAACTCAATCAAAACCCCTGTGCATCATATCTAGCCTAAAATCATCCCTTTCAACAAAGCTAAATCATAAAGAGAGAGCCCTCTCTGACTGCAGGTAGGCTAGGACCTGCAGTCCAAAGTTGGTTTGTGGTTACCTCGGCCGTATCCCTTTAGGAGTCAAAAGGGACAACCTGAGTGATAACATAATGGCAACTCAGCTGGGGAGTGAATCATGTGTTTATTATTGTAAATCCTCAATTTTGACCAGTTCGCCTCGTTTTCTGGAGAAAGTGTTCCTTTTCTTCAGGGATTTTCATGTTCAGCTCTGATCTGTGATGGTGGACAGAGATCAGGCACTTCAAGGTTGATTCATCCACCTGGCGACTCCACATCATCCCCATAATAAAGACTTCGCTGGGGAAATGAACCCGAAGGAATTATATAAGCAGATCAAGCCCTTGACTTGGACTATCATCCAAGAGATCATGTTCTTTCTCTTGCACCAGATTTTGTTGTGCATATTGTACTTTAAAAACGATTTTATGTCATATTTTTATGTTTTTCCTTTGGAAAAGGTTGTTGAAAAGCCTCCTTGCACATCAGAGCAGCAACTTTCAAATGCTGTTGAAGATCATCATACAGCCAAGGAGGAACCAAAAATAGAGCCCAGTCTTCTAGTTCTTGTACATACTCCCGTGCCTCGTAAAGTTCCTGAAAGATGTAAGCCGCTCATTTTGCCTCCTGTGCTTGCTCCTCTGCCGGCAAATCATCCTGAATATCTCCCTAGATTTGATGGAGAGAATGGTATTACTGCCCAGAAACATATCCAGGCTTTTGAAGATTATCTTAATATATTTGAAGTGGAAGATGAAGATGTCAGTCTTAGACTATTTGCCCTTTCTTTGCAAAGCGAAGCTAGGACTTGGTTTAAAGCATTGCCTGAGGCGAGCATCTCTAAGTTTCAGCAGTGTGCCAAGATTTTCCTTGATAGATGGATGATAAGAGTTAGTCTCTTCGTGCTCATCGAAGAATACAATCATTTAGAAAGGCATCCAGATGAATCTGTTCAGCAGTTTTCAGACAGATTCAATCAAGTTTATCAGTCCATGCCTTTAAATATAAGACCTCCCCTTGATCTAGCTCTATTGCAATATCCTAGAGCATTTGACACAGAGATGAAATTCTGTTTGAGAGAAAGATGCCCGTCCACTTTGAAACAGATGCAGGACATAGTCGTGGACGTGGAGGCAAATCTAAAAAGGAGGGAAGAACAGCGCAAAGCAGAGCAAGAAGAAAGATTCCATAGTGTGTTACAAAAGACAGAGGAAATGATGCAGCTAATCACAATGAAAGTGGAATGTTCAGAGCACCAGAACAGATCTGTTTCGCAACAGGAAAGTAGTGACATTCACGAACAAACCTGCCACAAAACAGATGACATATTCATCCAGCCATACATGATGTAGCAGTCTCCTGATATACTGCGTGAATATAATAGCTTCTCTTCTTTCAACTGTCTGCCCAAATATGATCTTATGATGATGATTATGAGCCAAGCGACCAAATCAGCCTTGCAGAGGAATCAGATCCTATTTTGGCAGGAAGCAGTGTTCAGGTTCAGCAACCTGAACCCAATGATCAGCATGCCCATCTCAGCTATGAAGAAAAGGAAGAAAATGCAGAGTGTGTTGATTTCAGTGAAGGAACTTTACCCTTTTGTTTTGAATCTTTTCAATTTATCAAGGATAACTATCATGCTGTATATGATCAAGTGTCATCGCGTGTTGCTATTGACCATCTGGAGGTTAATCAAGATATTGTTCCAAAGGTATTGCCTCTAGTTTTGCAGCCACAAAGAGCCATTGAATATCAGATTGAGGAGGACCCAGAAGCAACAGCATATGACCAAATGATCCAAGTGGATCCCCTGACTCTTTGTTTTCAGCCATCTGAATTGTTCAAAGAAGAAGAAGACCAGCAACCTGCACAGATTAGTCAAGTCCTATTCGAGCCAGATTGTAATAAATTACAAGCACCCCTGCAAGTTCTGAATGACCTATCCGCTGGCAGGCAGAATGGTGAACGAGATCAGTGCTCTTCTCCATTAACAGGTTGCAAGGCTCAGTATCGAGTTGTCGATGATCTCCCAACTCCAAGGCATGGTAGCGATCCTCAACCTTTGTACAGTTCTTTAATTCAGCCTAGAAATTGTATATATACATTGCAGGACAGTTTTGTACAGTATTTAAACACAGCAAAGGAGGTCAGTAGCTTCCTGATCTTCTCAAAGATTGACAAAGCCATAACAAATTGCAAAATCTCAGTTGGTCTCACTAGCAAGCACAAGCAGCAAAGCCCACTCATGTTATTATTGCTTAAGTGGCTGCATTGGCTATTTCACTTCACCTAACAGTAAAGTAAGTACCGGTTAGGGTAGGTAGGTAGGTAGGATCAATAAGGCAGCCAGCCAAGGGAAATTTGCAGAACACAGCAACAATTGAATACAAGGCAGTCTGACCTGCTGTTCTTGGCTTTTCACAAGGTAAAGCCATCCCCAAGTGGAGCCACTGTTAGCCTCCTGCTGCAGCAGGTTAATCATCTTTCATGATTCACATTTTTACATTTTTACATGCCAAATATGTCGTACTATGCATACTGCAATGCTCCATATTTGATACAGATGGCCAAAGAAGTGTCCATAAGAGTATGCTAGTCTAAGTGCCACTGCTGTGTTCCAATTTTGATAAGCAATCCATTTTTCGGTTTAAGGCAGTTTTTCAGTTGGAGGTCCTCAGGCTGGACTAACCTCTCCCGTCTTCTCATCACCCCAAAGTCACTTACTAACATCCCCCAAGAGGTCAAGATCTACTTGAGCCTCTCAGTTTCATCATTTCCATGACATGTGCCTTGGTGAACATCTCCTTCACTCAAGGACTGCTCACTTAGTGTTTGTGAGCCTTATTTTCCCCAAAATGGCCTAAGGTCTCATACCTTAGCGCCCTCTTTTCATCTCCATATTAACTATTAACTTTATTATATAACTCCCTATCAGTTTTCCCTTTCCCCTATTTAAAACATGTATATAAATCCCCTTATGTAAATATTCCCCCCTGGCAATATAGCCATATTATTCACTAAGTCAGGGAAATCACAGTCCATCTGGGATTGTTTTTAGCCCATCCGTGTCCAGGGATTACTCTGACATCTGGTCAGAATAATAACCTCTTCCCTAAACCAAAAACCCCTAAAAACCTTCAAAAAACCATTTTTTGCACCTTCTTCCCTTGTTCTGTGCATAATATATTAACCCCGCATGTCAAAAACCCATATTTCACTCATATCCCTAAGTCCGACTGTAAATACATTAATGCGCCCTTTATTAAACCCCATAACCCACTAAAACCTAAGTCTAAAACCCATCCGCCGCGCATATCAAATTTGGAATATTCCTGCGAATATTCCCACCCGCTAACCCGCCGATACCTCGCGATCGCCGCCAACCGTTGGATTGCCCGCCCCACAGATCAACAGTTGGCGAGCATCCCCATCCCCGACACGCCTGGGCTTTAGCGTCCGGGAGTTCGGCGGTTTTGCCGCCGTACTCCCGCCACGCGTCAGGCTCTGGGGTGTGGCAGAGCCCCTTCCCCCGAAACCACCATCCCCGAAAAGCGGTGCGCCACATACCGCTTACCGCCCTGCCTAGTGACGTCACCACCTACGTCACCCCTTGTCCAGTCACCCGATGAGTCACTAGCTTGCGTGGCCTCCTGCCACGTCACTGCCACGTGTCCCCGCCACCGTACCTGCCACGTCATCGTCCGTACGTGATGACATCATGCTGACGTCATCCCGCCACGTCGCCTTGCTGACGTCACCTGCCGTACAATGCTGACGTCATTAGCACTTTTTTGGGCGCAGAGGCACAAAAGTCGCACTTCGGAGCCCCGGAATCCAATTCTGAGGTAGTTTTGCGCAAATCGCTCATCGCAGGATTTTTTAGGCCGAAATGGAGAATCTTCAGGAAATCTTTAGGGAATTTTCACACCATGCAGCCCCAGGAAGCCCAAAAAGGCGCAAAAATGATCTGTTTTCTTCACAGAGCATACCAAAAGGATCAGAAGACAATTCCAGATGATACAGAGGCCGAACATCGGCCATTTACTGGTGATTAGACCGACAGCATATCAGATCAGCAGTCCAGATTTTGTCAGAGAGTATCAGTGGAAGAAAAGACGCCAGAGAGTATCAGTCAAGATTTTTTAGGGGCTTGAGGCACCTGAACATTGATGAAGCCCCCAGAAAGTCAAATCAATAAGCATCAGCCCATCCTTGCCTTCAAATCACCATCAAGGCATTCAAAGCACCAGGACAGCAAGAAAGCAGAAACCCATACTCATTTATTGCAGAAAACACTGCAGCAAGCCACCAAAGACAGCATCATTTATTCAGTTTTGATACATCGGCCCTGAGCACGGCCCGAGATATTTTTTGTATTTATTTCAAGATAGGATTAGGTTAAGTAGTCATTTTTTATGACCTAATTAGGTCAAGATGTAATAAAAGCAGTAGATAGAAAGTTTTTCCCTATATATACCTCCCTCTGTATAGTTTTAAGGGTTGGTTAATTGAGAATTTTCACTAGAGACTCGCTGTGTATACCTGAACTTTCTATAATCAAAGATTGCTTAAAGCTTGGAGAGCGAACTGTCTACTGTAGATGAATGTTTTGAAGAGTTGAAGATGGAATTCCTGTGGTGCGGCCCTAAGCAATAAGTGCCTCTTATCTCCGTTTATGTGTTTGCCATTATCTAAATAGCAGAAAAAAGGAATAGCCTAGAATTAGTTTAAATACTCTCTATGCTCAATTTCTGCTGTTTCTTGATGTTTTCTTTTAAAAGAATTGCTTATGAACATTGAATTCCTCCTGGCTCATGTTTACCCCAATTCACCTGTGTTGGCCAATTATCTAGGGATTCTTAACTGCCCCTAGGTAGCGCCCTGTTGCCTCTTTGCTAATCTGTTGGAGAGATTCTTAATTGCCTCTCTTTCTTTAGCATTCATTCCATCCTTTGAACCTGAAGATTGCTTCGACCTCAGCTATCTCGCTCCATGTTCCCTCACTGTTATTAAGAAAACGCACCAGCAGTTCCCCTCCTCGACTCCACGCCCAATGGCTTGAAATATTCAGACTATACTCTGCCTCTCTACCTGAAAGTGCCAGTTTTCCCACCAAAACTCAATCAAAACCCCTGTGCATCATATCTAGCCTAAAATCATCCCTTTCAACAAAGCTAAATCATAAAGAGAGAGCCCTCTCTGACTGCAGGTAGGCTAGGACCTGCAGTCCAAAGTTGGTTTGTGGTTACCTCGGCCGTATCCCTTTAGGAGTCAAAAGGGACAACTTGAGTGATAACAGAAGGAAATCTAAAATTCGTTATATTGAAATATAACGAATTTAGTGTCTAGCTTGACAGTAATCTTAAAATTATTAATTAGATAATAATAAGTATTTTCTGGATTACTATCTGACCACCACTACCTTTATGTAAACCAGGTTTCTATGGCTAGCAGCATCCTCCGAGCAATTGGGCTATGGCTAGCAGATCACACGCTGGATGAATTAATTGAAAATACTTCAGGTCCCGATATTACAGCAGAATCAAGCAGACTGGGGATATTGCACTTTATAGAAAAGAAGGATAAAGCTGATAGTGAAAGGATGATGTGGGGATTGTTACGCACATATAATCAGATCTTCATGGAAGCAAACGTATTGCTTTACTTTAAGAGGATTTCAAGTGTTATTTCTATGGGTGGTCCAAATCATGGATTTTTCCCAAATCTCCATAAGTTCTGGGAAATGATAGTAGGCAAGAAAATCTTCTCTTATCAGTTGAGTCTCAAAATTCCCCCAGAAGTCCACCCAGAGGCAAGAGCGTTATTAAAAACTCAAATGATTTTGTTAATAGAATGTGTGGGCTTCACGAGAAAGGAAGCTCTAGATATGATAGACAAAAACTGGCGCGAGGAGTTGAGGATGGAAATAAATTATCATTATGGACATTACTGGGAAACACCATGCTGTGTCCTACACCCTCGCAGGCTATCATTAGATATGCTTTGCAGAAATGGAAGAATCTGGGATGCAGCAGAAGAAAAGTGGTATTCTGGAGTTAGACAAATCTATCAGGAGGAAATATTGGGTGAAGCTACGAATAAAGCTCTAGATCCCACTCCCAAAGAATTAAAATTCTAGTATCCTCCTAGAGAATATGAACCAACAGGAATAGATGCAAATGGAGACTGGTTTAATGAGGATGCAGAAAGAAGTGCACAAGAATTATGGAAAATACTGGAATCTAAAAATGCGTGGCCTGGTTGGGATGAAGCAAGAAAATATTGTAACCTAGAAACACGAGATCTTAGTATAAAGATCCCACTGATTCCCAAAAAGTAAAGTTGGCTTCATCTACCGTGCGACTCCTGGCAAATTCTCCTCGCAATCCATCCATAGGTCTGTCAAGAAAGTCGAACAATGTGCATTCCAGGTGTGAGCTTACTCATCATAATATTGTTAAAAATAATAATTACTCCGCCATGGAGTGCAATCAATTTAGAGTTGAGTCGGTATGAGTTAAGTCAGGTTTAATATGAGTAGTTTGAGTTCACTCTATATTTGAAAAGTAGGTATGAGTTAAATCAAGTTCAATATTCTTTGTTTGAGTTTACTTTAGATTTGGAATGTAAGTGTGTCTATGTCAAGTTATGTCAAGTTATTTTGGACAAGTAGTTAGTCCAATAAAAGCACACATATTTTTTATATGGTTTATTGTAAGAATCAAGTTTGTGTGGTCAAAAGAGAAGAACAACAACTCTTATGTTTGTGTGTATAAATTTGATGATAAGGTAGTTGGTGTTTCAGTGTGGTGAAAGTGTTATATTATATTTTTCACAGTATAATTTTTTTTAATGAAATTGGTTTTTTTATTTAAAATTATTTTTGAATATTTAAATAAATTTAAAATATTAATTTATTATATAAAATTTATAATTAAAATTTATAATTCCACCCAATTAATTTTAAAAAAAAAATTGGAAAATATATATATTATTTAACACATATGTAATAAACCAAAAAAATAATTGGAAAGTTTAATAATTATTTATAAATAACAAAAATAGATAAACAATTTTGTTCTGTTTTCTTTTTCTTTTTTCTAATCAAAGAGCTATTATTAAATCATAAGATTACATCTAAAAGTACAACTTTTCAAAATTTTACAGGCTTCACTCTTACTAGATTTATTAGCGAGTAGATACAAACCCCAATAAAAAGAAAACTTCCAAAATATATAAAAAGCCAGAACCAGAGAGGCAAATGATACCAAAAAAACCTGCAAGATCAACATATATCCAACAACCATTGAAGAATTGATGACAGCAAGGTGGTCTAGTCCCAAGCTAGGATATGGTAGAGGTCCAAAGTCACAATGGAAATGTTTCTCCGGCTAGACCCGCCTTCAAACCGATCCACCTTCTCTTCAATACACCTTTGCCCCCTCATCAGGCTCACCAAGTGATCAGGCATCTACCATTGGTTGCACTGAAGATTGTTCATGAAACTTATGACAACATGTCGATTATCATGACGAGCGTAGTTGAGCTTGTCCAAAGTGATAATAATTTTCCATTGAACACTACCAATATTATTAGGTTAGGCGGGGCTAGTTATAGTTCCATATGGCTGAGCAAGAGTTGAGTCTATAGCCTCGCCCTATCTGTGATCTCCTCGCATATGCCCCCCACGTAGCCCCCTTTCACCCAACCATCTTCTTGCCTATCCTCATTGGCAGTGCATTGTCAACTAGGTTGCTTTCTCGTTGATGGTGACACTCCAATCAAACCCCCACCCAAAATCAAATTTAACAACCCCAAAACTCCAGAGCTTCTAGCATAAACAAGAAAACCACACACCAGTGAGTGAATCAACAATCATTTTTACTACAAAACACTACGTATACAAACCAAGAGGACCCCCACAATGGTTGGGTCAACTACCAATAAACACCACAGAAGCGTTGAAATGCTAGTGACCATAAAATGCACCTGAGGTCAACATGCAATTATAGCTATCTCCACAACTTCTTGCGTTTACCCACTAGGTCACAACGAGCTTAGGACCTCCAAACTAATACAAAGGGATGTTAACTGAGCTCAAACACTGCACCAATAAGTTCAGTACCATAACATCATACCTTATGGCTTCCTCTGCCCCCACCGAAATGGACATATAACGCATGCTACCAAGTGGCAAAAGGTTTTCCCAACCTGACAAGTGAGAAGCTAAATGCAATTCCCCTAGTCTAAGGCCCTCGACCCCCTAACAAAATAACAAACCCACCACATACTAGAGCTAACACAAAAGGTTTAAAATACAATGAACAACAACCAAAACCTATTGCCACCTTACAATAGCTTTGAAACCAATCCCTTTAGAAAAGAAGCAGACAGACTGAGGGAGAGAACCATACTTTCTTACCTCATTCCAAGCATGGAGCTTCCACGACTCATTTTGGAGCAATATCGGTGCACCCACTACATAAACTGGCTAGACAAGATTAATTGACTCTCTAGACAACTTCAAACAACCTCACCATATTCTAGGACCCTAATTAAGTTTCAGTTGAATCGATCGTCATCCTCTCCAACCTCACCGGACAAAACAAAAACACCCCTCAACAAACACTCCCAAGACGCACAGACAACTATCCCCAGAACACTTTTTTCGAAGTGAAAATGCATATCTATTTTCTTTTTAATAGATATGAATGTTTTCAATTTTTATTAATATAATTAATTTTCTTAATTTTTTTATATTTTTATTAAAAATACATTCCCAATTATATTCAAGATTTTTTTTTTTTTTCTATTTTTTATTTTTTTTTATTTTTGTAAATTTAAAATTAAAATTTAAAATATACGAATTCAATTTATGTAAAACTCATATTCAAATACAATAATGTAAAACTCTAATATAGCAATGTCAAATAATCTATCTAGAAAAATATTAGTTAATATAAAGTTAAAATTATATATATAATTGATTCATATTTTTTTATATTTCCATCTTGTAAAGAATTTTTTGCTACCATGAAAATATTTATTTAAAAAAATTATTTATCGCATTAAAAAAATATATAATAAATAGCAATATATAAAGTCAATATATAAAAACATTGATAACAATATAGAGGCTACTATTAATAGTTTCCCTTTATGCACAAGCCTCCCTTTATTAGATCAATTTTTCATAAATAAGAGTCTCACATTATAGGATCATTAGTCACATTGGAGACTATACAATAGGGTGGGTGTAGGTTAATCATGAATTTTTATAGTTAATGGAAATTTCAAAATATATTTCAAAAATTTTGAGTATTTAAATATCCCTTAATAAAATAAAGTTGAATTTTTTAATATTTAATAATAAAATTAATATATCAAACCATATAAAAATTTTATAGTTCAATTTTTAAAAAAATTATGTATTAATTTTCTTAAAATCAATAAATTTATTAAAAATTTCAAAATAAAATAATAATAAGTATCTAAAATGTTAATAAAATATGATAATATTTTAACAATGAAAATAGATATTTTATAAAATAAATGGAGCGGGCATTGTGAACCAAGATTTGTTTGGCTTCTATGTGGACATGCCATGGAGTGACACCTGGCCTTCCAACTTCCTTATTTGCGTGGATTGCTATTCTCTTTAGCTTTCACTTGTAGGACTCATGCCCCCATGCATGACAATGCCCTTTTAGCTATCAAAAATGAAAGAAGACGTGTCAAATGAAAATATAGGAGGGCCCACCCTTGTGGAAGCCTCTTATGTTGAGTCTTTGTTGTGGGCTATTTTATGCTTCAAAAATGCCTCTAGGAGCCCTATTTCCTGGACTAAAGGAGGCTTGTTTCTTTCAACTTGGGTGAGGGGAAAACAAAATTAAGGTACCTTAATTTTTTTCCCTTATCCACCATTTTTCGTGCCCTATGTAAGATGAATATATGGAAATACACTATGTTTTTTACCCAGCGGAAATGAGGCTTACACCAGTAATGGGGCTGAGTCTCCCATGGGTTCAACACTCATTAATGGTATCGCCCTCTTTTCAAACAAATGGACAAAGTAAAAATATTTTCCTATTTTCATAAAAAACATGGGGAAAATCAATTGTTTTATAGGTTAACAATTTTTGTGAGAGAATTGAAATGTGCAGATCACAAAACTAATATTACTAAAAAATAATCCAAAACATTTCACAATCTAATATATATATATATATGTTTAAATTAAAATTTTAAATAAAAAATATTAAAAATCATTATAATAAGATTAAAAAGTCACTAGTTCAAATTTTCTTGGGTTAAAATCCATCTATGATAAGAGTTGGTGTGACCCATACCAAGTGAAATTCCAAGATGATTTTGAAAGCTTAAATGCTTCTGGAGTGTGACTACTCAAACCATAAATTAAGCTTGTAGTCATTTCAAAACTCACTATTTTTTTAACAAGATAATATTAATACATTATTATTATGTATACTCTACATGTAAGATAAAATAAATAACATAATGAAATTCTAATGAAAATGTTAAATTTAACTAAATATATTTATCTGATCTTAATTTATATAATTAATTAGAAATTAAAAATACAATATATATCTTAAAAAATAATTTAATATTATATATTTTGTTTTTATTTTTTAATATATATCTTAATTCCATTAATTAAATCGTTTTTTCAATATTGTAAATTTAAAATAAAATAAACATTTTAATTTTTAAAATATTTAATTTATGAATTTATAATATAAAGGAAGTTGAACACTATCATAAAGCGTTGATGGTAAAGAGTTTTTTATTAAGATATTATGTAGTGAAAAGGTTACTAGTTTGAAATTTTGTGGATAAAAATCGAGTCATGCTAAGGGTTGGTGTGGCTCAGACTTGGTGCATCTTAGGGAATTTTAACAGCTTAAATACTCGTGAAGTGTGACTCAGACTTTGTAAATCCCCCAATAATCTTGACAGCTTAAATGCGGAATTGAGGCTTATGTGATCCATAGTAGTTGAAAGAATAACTTCGGCGTAAATCACATGTAGACAAAAAATTGTCAACGCGTTTGGAACCAACTTGTCCTGAAGATGAACCACACGTTGGTTCGAAACGCGTAGACAAATGTTTGTCTACATATGATTTACGACTAAGTTAATCTTTCAACTTAAATGCCCTTATATCTCTGTTACTCAAATTACAAATTAGACATCCCACTCATCTTAATACTCACATTACCTAGAAAAAAATAAAATTCAACACAAATAAACTTTTCTTTTTCTTTTAATTTGCCATATTCTTTATATTAACTTCACTTCACAGTGTATTACATTCTGTTGGTTACAAAATTATAATATTGACCATTATAATAATGATATTCGGATACGTCTATTTAAAGTTTATTTAAAAATAAAAATAACAGGGTAAGGTAACTTCATTACTCTTTAGTACATTCTCTCAGTTACAAAAATTATAATTATGACAATTATAATAACGTATTCGGATAAGTCTATTTAAAGTGTATTTAAATATAAAAATAACATGGTAAGGTGTTATGATGGAAATTTTTTTATATTTATTTGAGTTTTAATAAATTGTATTAAAATTTTAATATTATATAAGTGTATTAAATTTTAATGATAATAAAAAAGAGTAAGTTATTTATTGTATGTTTAAAAAATTGAGGTGAAATTTTGATTTGTATTAATTAAATTAGTTTTTGATTGTATATATGGATTCAGCATTCTGAAAAAATTTTAAGGTATTTTTATTGAGTGGGGTTATTTATCAAACTTGTGATTTTAATGAATTCTTGTCGGATTTTAGAGAAATCAGACCAGAAAAATCCACTTCCGATAAAATTTTCTACGAAATTATATATTTTTGTTATTTAAAATGTGTTTTTGAATGCATAAATAAATTTAATATCTTAAAAAAATCCTGAAACACTTGAAATCTACAAATAGCAAAACTAATATTACTCAAAAAATTCCAAAATATTTCACAATCTCTATATATATAATTCAAAATTTTATTTTATTTTATAAAATTTATTTATATTAAATTTTTAATAATGAAATTAAAAATAATTACAATATATTTTCATATAATTTTAAATGTAATAGGAAAAATAAAATATTTAAATCTAATTAAAATCATATTAAATTTTTAAATAATTTTTAGTAAACTTTAAAAAAATCAACAAATATCTATTTTATTTTATGATATTTATTTTATTTCAGTTAAAATATTATTAAAATTTTAGTTATATCAATTTTTAATAAAAAAATAAACCACAATGATAATCAATATTTAAGTGTCAATATTTGAAGTATAAACCACAATCATAATCATAGCAATATTCATAGAGTATTTGGAGTATAAAGGAGGTGATTGTAACAAGCACAATCTCAATTATATGACAAGAGATGAAATGGTACTGTTTTCATCATGAGAAATGCACATCCTTAAATAAATCATGTACAGTGAAAAGTAATGGACTACAAGCTAAAACACAGTAAGGTGCACTTGTCCATACAAATGCTTTTATATATTTTTGAAAAGTGTAAAATATCACAAAGAAAGATGGGGTCCATCAAACAGAATCCAATCCCAATCCCTGGTCAAGTTGGATTAATCACTACAAGGGGATGGAACTCTGGACATGAATGAGCCATGTGCAGATATGTCTATATTCATATTCATCAGTGAACCCAAACATCGACACAACCTAAACCTGTACTGTTATCATACTGTCTTAATTATAACACTATTCCATTTATTTATAGAATTTTATTTCTTTGTCTGCAGTCCTGTGACTCCTGTCCTCCTCCTATGCTTGACTCAGCGGATCCTGTTATCAAAACCACAGATAATTTTCAGGTGAAGATATGAAGATATGAATCATGATATGAAAATGAGAAAGCAAATATTTATTCTTGTTTTTATTTAGATGGTAGATTTCGTGAATATTTTCAAATCTAGATTCAAGAATATTCTAGAAATATGTGAAATATGTAATTTATTGAAAAAATATTCTTATTTCAATAACAGATTTCATGAATATTTACAAACCTAAATTCAAGAATTTTCTAGAAATATGCAATCCAATGAACAGTAATGAATGACAGTAACAAACAGTTGTAAATTCAAGAATTTTCTAGAAATATGCAATCCAATGAACAGTAATGAATGACAGTAACAAACAGTAAAGATGTTTTCTGTTAAATTCACAATATTCCAGAAATATACAATCTCCCAAATCTAGAGTCAAGAATATTTTATTGAGCCGAGCATTTTTATGTCAATTGCAATTTTTTTGAAATATCTCCAAATCTAAATTCAAGAATATTTTAGAAATATACAATCCAATGAATAATAAAAATATTGTTCATTAAATTCAACAATATTTTAAAAATATACCATTAAGATCAATAAAAATATTGTTCATTAAATTCAACAATATTTTAAAAATATACCATTAACATCAATAATATTCCAGAAATATACAAGTAAATAAAAGATGATGGAAGAGGAAGAATCAATACGCGTTACAGTTCGTGGAAGCGCTGATAGGAAAGCCAACATTTACACCGCAGAGGCCGGGTATCTTGCCCGCCTTGTCAGAATTGTATTTGTAAGAAGCAGCAGCAGATTTAATGCACTTGCACGCGGCTTGCCTGTCTGGAGTAGTCTGGGCAGCGGCGTTGAGAGCCTTAACGCCATTGCAGCACCCCGCCGTGGGGCTAGCGGCGCTCCCCGTAACATAGGAAAGACAGGGGACCAGATCAGAGATCACCGTGGAGCAGGAGATGGCAGCTTCTGCACTCATGCGCATTGCTGCCGCCTGCAGTGCCAACGCGAACACCAGAACTTTCCATATTGTGCTCGTCCTCATCGTCGCCAGGCCTCTCTGCTCAACTCTGCAACACTAACTATCAAAGGAATTGGGACAGTGCAGTTCCAGGGCGCAGGGTAGAGAATATATATAGAGATTTGGTACATGAAAATGGGGATTAGTGGGCTACGTAACATCATGTGGCGCACTCCCCAGGGAATCGGCCACGTGAAGCTGTGATGCAGGGAAAAATAGAAAAAGAGGGGAGAATCTTTCCTTTTTTTGCGATTGGACGCAATAAAACTTGATATACAGAGATGGTGGAGGCCTTTTCCGAATACCATGAAATAATTGGAATGAACTGTACATTGAACATTGAATTTTCCGAATACCATGAAATAATTGGAATGAACTGTACATTGAACATTGAATTGATTGGAATATCGGCTCTGTGTTACATAAAGAAGAACCAGATATCGTTCTTTCCACCCGTGAATTAATTTAGTTCTAGGGGTGTTAAGAATAAGTTAAAAGTATTAATAAAATTAGTTATTATATAGTACTAAATAATAAAAAGTTATAAAGTTATAGGCCATTTTATCTTCTTGCTAAATTTTTTGCTCTTAAGCTTGAGCCTCTTGTGGGTAATAATGATTCCTATGTTGCGTCTTTTGTTCAAGAGTGGAAGGATGTGAGGGTGGACCCAAGGGATCTGCTTGTCAGTTTTGACGTTGTTTCCTTATATACCAAAATCCCCATTCAAGAAGCCATTGATGTCATTAGTCAGATCACTGACGAGGACACTACCAAATTGGTTGGTCTCCGCCTCACCTCGACTTTCTTTAGTTTTCAAGGTGAATTCTATGAGCGAACTTGTGGTGTTGCGATGGGCTCCCCTCTTTCCCCTATTGTTGCTAACTTATTTATGGAAGATTTTGAGAACAAGGACCTAGCCTCAACTCAATTTCGCCCTAAGAAGTGGAAGAGGTTTGTTGATGACACTTGTGTCATCTGGCCCCATGGTCATGAAAAATTGGATATGTTCCTGAACCACCTTAATTCCCAATCTGAATCGATTAAGTTCACAATGGAAGTTGAGGTAGACGAACGCCTTCGTTTCCTTGACATTCTCCTATCTAGATTGGATGATGGTTCTATTTCTCACTAGTTTTTTCGCAAAAAACTCACACGGAACAATATCTTCATGCTAATTCTCATCATTTTCCTGCTCAAAAATTTGGTGTTCTCAGCACCCTTGCTACCTGTGCTTTGAGAATCTCTGATGATAACCACCTAGAGAAAGAAAAATCTCATCTCCTTGAAGTTTTTAAAAATAATGGGTACAACAGAACTCAAGGCCTCAAAGCCTTTCATAGAGCCTGTAACAGATGAAGAGTTAAAACTGCTCGTGTTGATCCTATCTATAAGGTTCATCTCCCATTCATTCAAGGGACCATAGATAGGATTGCCCATATCCTTAGAAGAAATAATGTCTCCTCCTTGTTCAAGCCTCTTAGGACCATTAGGAATTCTCTTGGTTCTGTTAAAGACCCTGTAGACCCAAAGGACATGAAAGGGGTTTACTTGGTTCCATGTTCCTGTGGTATTCCATATATTAGAGAAACAGGTCAATCTATTAACCAGAGGATCCATGAGCACGCTGTAGACATAAGGCTTAATCGTTTTCGTTCTTCAGCTCTTGCTGAGCATGTGGAGAAATCCAAGCACCATGTCTGTATTGAGGAATCCAGAGTCCTTGCTAGGGTTGATCATTTCCACCATAGGAAACTTAGAGAGGCTATTGAGATTGAAAGACATGTTAGAAATCTCAATAGAGACGATGGTTGGCCCTCTCCTTATGATCATCTTGCTTTCTCTTTTTTAGATAAAACAAAAAAAATTAAAATAAAATTTCTATATTTAACGAATCTCCAACGCTAGTTTTCAACAAACCTAAGCAATGATGCATCCCTGCCATTTATTCATGAAGATTGTATGAAACCTGAGCAATGATGCATCCCTGCTATTTATTCATGAAGATTGTATGATTTTTTCCCACCTTGCCTGAGGATGAACACATTAGTTGGTTTGAATCACATTAGTTGGTTGAAACGTCGACCAAATCTTAATGATGTGATTAATCGGAAAGGCATTTCTCTACTATATGGATCACAAAAATCTCAGATCCATAATCTTAATTTATATAATTAATTAAAAATGAAAAATATAATATATATCTTAAAAACTATATATATATATATATATATATATATATATATATATATATATATATGTATATATATATAATAAAATAAACATTTTAATTTTTAAAATAATAAAATTAATTTATAAATTTATAATATAAAGAGAGTTAAAGACAAATACATTTCTATTTTGAATATTCATTAAGTGCGATTTTTGGGAAAAATTTTTGGTTTATTTTCTGATCTGATTTGTCCATACTTTAACAAGGATTCATTGAAATCACAAGTTTGACACTTGAACTCTTCACAATCCAAATACCCCTAGGTTTTTGAGGGTGCTGAATTTATATATGCATTCAAAAAATTAGTTTAAACAATACAAAACAAAATTTGACCACAATTTTTTTAGTCAGACTCTAACTAAAAATCCAGCTCCTTTTCATTTTAGTTTTCCATATTCTTTATATTAACTTCGTTAGTTTATTTAGAACGCATTTAAACATAAAAATAATATAGTACATTTAAACTTAGGTATCAGAGCTCGTGACAGGAGCCCCTGCTAGAAATTGGTATCAGAGCCAGTAACGTCTGGTTCTAAAGGTTGGTACTCAGATCTATACTCTATTAAGAAAGAATGGAGTCATTCAGAAAGTCTGTTTCATTTCGAGAGCTTGAAGAAAAAGATTCTCATGTAGAAGAAAATCCTCTTAAAGAAATGTTTGAAAATAGTTCAAGTAGAACATTAAATTCTGCTGAACTTACTTATGAGGAATCTCAGCCTTCTGCAAGATGGGCTCTACCAGATATAACACCCTCTGAAGTCTATAGTGACTTAGCCCCTTTCCATTTAATTGCTGCCTCCAGAATTAGCATTAAAGAGTCTGTCAGTCAAGTCCAAGAGAACTCTGAAAGTATTCAGACTATACCATTGCTAAATCCTCAAGCTTTACAAGCAGAAGCAAAGAAATTAAAGACAAATTATTTGCATCTCGGTTGCATTCGGGTTGGCATCAATCCTTTAGTTCATAAAGGATTAGAAACATTTGTGCTTGCTACTGTTAGAGATCTAATGCACAACAGATATACAGATTCAATAATCGGTGGGATAGTAGCTCCTTTGTCTGATGGCCCTGTATATTTTGATTGTTTCCCGAACTTCTCCATATATGTGTTTGATGAAACTATTAAAGATATCTTACAGCTTCAAATTCATACCATGGGTTTTGATATGAAGAAAAAGAGGAACAATATAGCCATCCAGACCAAAGCCTGTTTTAGACATACCAACACTCTATGGCCAGCCATCCGACATACTCCCAGTCGAGATTCCAAATCAAGTGTGGTAGTCAAAACAGACCCAAAAAACCAAAAAATTGAGCACCTATTAATCAAATGGCAAGATTTGCAATTCCCTGAACATTGGGTCGTAAATCATTCCAGGCCACAAATTCCCCGAAATATCACTTCTGCCAACATCACTGAAAATGCTTCAAATGCTGTCATATCCTTTCCCCGCAGATCAACTATTGATCGTCGCAGGATTGATGCTACTTGTAAATCCTCCAAGTACTACAGAGATCCCTCCACTGTTGATACCGCTTGTTCATCATCATCCTTTTCTTCTTGTAGACATAATCAGCTTTATGAATTAGCCCAGCTTGTTAATTTTTCCTCTTTAGAAGTCAAGTGTCCAGATTGTACAAATATCATAAATCTACTTACTCTAGCCGAACAGAATGTCCATCTACACCACAATCCTCGCACTGGTATTGCTCCTCCCTCCACTTCTATCAACTCATGTCCGAATCCTAAGTGTTTTGATATTCCTTTTCCACATGAGCTTGAGCCTGATTCAAATCATGTTCTTATGATCCATTCAATAGAAGAAGAAGACCATAGGCTTACTCAGATGATTTGCTTAATGAGACCAGCAAAGCGGAGATATGGGTTAGGGAAACTTGAGCAATCAGAACTGATTCCAGAATGCAGATTCAAACAAATTCATTATGACTGTAAAAAGCCTGCAGTCATGGAAATGCATAAGTTTTTTGCGCTTATGGATGGATGCTTAAAATACCAAATCAGTTCCAAATGGATGAAAGAAATGTTGAATTTGGATTTTAATACAAATCCTCAAGGAGATGAATTTGACCAAAGTTACTCCCTAGATCAGAAAAGAAAGTTAGCAACAGACTGGAAACATTATATGGAAGTAAATAATGTTTGGATATCTTTCTACTCATGGAAAGATAAAGTTGCTCCTATAAATGTTTTAACTGGTGCTACTTCTAGCAGTATGACTGATAAGCATGGATGGACTGCAATTGATGGATCCACAGTTGAAACTCCTACCACAGCCATCCCCCTGGTTCAAAAAGATGATAATGCCTTAGGAATTGATGGTAGAATTCAAAAGGCTAGTGAACAGTTGAATTGGACTAATACTGCTATAAAGGGTCTGGAAATGAATGTGGCTAAAGCAGAAGATGTAAAGAAACAAGTAGATGTTGTACAATCCTCTTTAAATAGTGTAAATTCTTGTTTGAACAATTTACAGTTTGATTCCAGTATGACTCATTCCTATACTAGAGAGTCATTGAATAAGATTGAAGAAGTACGAGAAAACTTAGTTGGACATATTGATATAACTGAGGCACTCCTTACTGGCTTAAATGAAAAATTTGAAAAGATGCAAGTCACAAAGATTGAAAAGCCGGTACCAAATTCTTTCTTAGTCAAAAGAAATATAAAGATTGAAAATCCAGTAAGAAATGTGCAGAAATTTCCTCTGCTGTTCCCCAAAGAGACCACCTCAAAAACTGATGAATCAGAACACATCAGTATTGCCTCCTTATTTAAGGAGCCTGAGACAGAAGAAAAAGAACATAAATCTCAAGAAACACAGATATTTCCAATCTATGAGCCTCTTGAGCATAGATTTTCCAAATATTCTGCTCCTGATATTGAAGGGAAAGGAAAAATGCCTGAAGCCCATACTTTCTTCCCCGATTCCCACAGAGAGTGGAACATAGATAACATGAGTATTGGCCAAATTCGCCAGATGATTGATTTAATGTATACTGAATACAAACTCATGTGTCTCAAAGGAAAGTCAGAAATAGATGCTTGCAAAACCATCATACAATGTTTTACAGGTACTCTTCTCAGATGGTGGGAAAGTGAATCCTCTCCTAAACTTATTGAAACCATGGAATCAGAAGTTCTTAAGGATGAAAAAGGAGATGTCATTCATAATCTTGATGGTACTGTCATAAGCAATATGATTGGTGCGCTCACATCAATGATTCTGGAACATTGGTGTGGCAGTGAGACAGAAATTGCTAACAAGCATGAGGTCATCTTGATGAACCTCAAATGCCATAAGATGTCTCAATTTGATGATTTTCATAGAGATTGGATGCAGCGAATCTATGAGGTAAAAGACTCCAAAAACTTGCTTTGGAAACAGGTATATCTGGCTGCCCTACCCTCTAGATTTGTTGACTATATTAGACTGCAAGAAATTTTCCAGTTGCCTTTTGAGTCCTATACATGGGGAGAAATTTATTCCCATATCACCAAGACACTGGTGAGTCTCTGTACCAGCTCAAAGGTAAACAAATCTTTGGAAAAATTGTCTAGACTACCAGATAGAAAGTCCATTTGCAGCAAATATGGACTGACAATAGATGACCCATTGGTCAAAAAGAGAAAGTCTAGAAAAAGGGCCAAAAGAGAATTCAAAGAGACTTTCTACAGAAATAGAAAAAATTATCCACAGAATAAAAGGAAGTATTCTACAAAGGATAAAAGCCCAAAATACAAAAAGAAGGGTCATTACAGATATATTCCAAAAACTCATTATTATAACCCTTCTGACATTCATTTGCATACATCCAAGCAAGAAAAATGGAACAAAATTACTTGCTGGTTGTGTGGCCAGAATGGGCATACAGCTTCAAGATGTCCCCAAGGAGAAGAATCAAAGCTTAATAAAGGGAAAAAGACAGTTGTTTATGCTCAAAAAGCTAAACAGGTTAAGAAAGAGCATTCAGGCCCAATCTTTTGCCTGAAATGCAAATCAAAGACCCATGTTACAGAAAGGTGTCCAAACCTTATTATTAAAGATTCAGCCCAGCAACACCAATTAGAAGAATCATCTCTTGATTCTTTTAGTACTTCATCAGAGGAAGAATTCCAAGTCAATATGGGCCAATATTTTGATTCTGAATCATCTGAATGTTCTTGTTCTAATTCAGAAGAATGTGCCTGTCATATTTTTTATGAAGATGATTCTGATTTTGTATACAGCTCCAGTGAAGAGGAAGAGAGGACAAAACCTCCCAAAGAGAAAGTCCTAATGGCCTCAGCTGAAGAAGAAGCAGAAATGAAGATCCTATCTTATATAAGGACGTTGGAAGAAGGAGACATGAAGAACCGCCTGATAGAAGCATTTACAGATCAGCTCAAATCAAAAGCTTCAAAAGAATCAGGTAAGAAACCTTTGTTTGTCGATGCATCCTATGAAAGGAACACTAAATCTTTCCAAATGCATCACCAGAAACCAGGGAAAGTAAGATCCCTGACTTTGGGAGAAGTGAGTGGTGAAATTCACCAACTCAAAACAGAGATTTCTGCAATCAAAGCTCAAATTGCAGAAATTAAGAAAGGCAAGGAGATTAAAGAAGAAAAAGAAGAAGAATCCTGGAACACAGCAGCCTATAGTCAAGAAATTCAAGTTGCTGAAGGAAGGTCAGACCCAAATTTTGGCTTTCAAGATATGAGACTGTTTACCATCACATATCAGTAACATCATGTCAAGGTAAAAATCTGTATCCAAGGACAGATATTTGTCATGACTGCATCATTTTTTTATATTAAGAAATTTATTTTATAAAATTGGGGCATTACCAAAATGTTTTAATGTTTGTAATATGAAGGGAAGATCCTTCATGACTTCTCTTTACTCAAAGATAATAGTATAACAACAAACTCATCCATAATTTTGAACTCTAGCTTATGTGAGGGTGCTCTGGCTGCCTCCTTCAAGGAAGGAGTTTAAGGGAGGGCTTTTGAACATGTAGAATAGAGCTAAAATATTTCATAACCCTATGTAGTAGACCAAATGGAACAAGCCCCAACCATGGTGATCAATAATTTGAAGGTGTCTACTCTTTTTCTACTCTTCAGAAGTAGGCAGTCATTTGTAGATTCAATGGCTTTTGGCCAAAACCTGAAATATTGATCTAGTGGATTTTCACTTCATGGACACAAAATGTGACATACACTTATGCTCCAAAGGGTTCTTCATAGTCCAATTCAGCAAATAAAAGTGCCTAGATTTTGTTCTTCAGGAAGGGCCATGGTTCTAGGGAAATGTTCGATTATTCATCACTCCATGTTTTTTGGAATTTGGTGCCACAACAATGGTGTACACAACCATGCCGATATGGGTGAGGCTTCCAAAACTTCCTCTTCCTTTCTAGCATCACAAAGTTCTTGAAGACATTAGAAATGCTTTGGGAAAAAAAAGTGACATGGAAATAACAAAAAATGTCTCTTCACCTTTGCTAGAATATGTGTGGATATAGACCTTAGCAAAGGACTTCTTGATCACATAACTTTGAAGCATAATAATTTACAGAGGTCACAAGTTTTTGACTATGATAATATAAATTCCAATTTTGTGAATGTTTTTAGATAGGGCGTCTACAAAATACTTGTCCACAAGCTAAGAAGAACCCAAAAAAGAAAAAGAGGCACCTAGTTGGACCAAAAAGATGGATATTTCTGAGCTTCCTCAGTCTAGAGACAAAGGAGAAGAAACAAAAGAGAATAACCAAACTCAATCTGGTGCAGAGATTAATGCTCAACTTAGACATCATTCAGAAGAGGGCACCTCGACGTAGTTAGGAATGGTCATACGGATTCAGCGGGGATATAATCCTATAGGATTGTAGATATCAAATGGGCTTAGGGGCACTAAAAAAGCCCATGTTTCTAAGAGTTTAGATTCTAAAAAAGAAGCTCCCCCTATGGAAGAAGTTAGAGAATTGGTAATGGTTCCTATTGAACCAACTTTAGATGGATGGAACAAGGTGCAAAAAAAGAAGGGTAAAAAGATCGGCTAAGAAAAAAAGTGAGTCAAATGTTCACTATCTTTATATTGTATGTGCATCAATTGTTATGTTTCTTTTTGTTATCTCTTTGTCGTGAAGAGTTATTCACATGAATGCTTTGTAGCATATGCAAAATGTAATTTTATTTATCCTCATGATGAATTAAATTATGCATCATTTTCTAGGAAAAAAGACACAAATCTCATTTTGAGTGTAAAACTCAAGGTAATATTGTATATTGTATATTTATATCAATTTTACATATAAATACTGTTATTTTTAATTTTATTAAAACTTTGATAGTACATATAGTTACATCTTTTATAATCTTTTTAATTTAAGTTTTTAACATGAAATGCATATTATTAATGATATATATAAATAGATTGATAGATACATAACTTAGAAAGTAAGTTTATTGTAATATTAAATATTTATATACTTATTGATTTAATCTAAATATGAAGTTTATATATATACACATTGTTATTAATTAAGTTTTTAAATTTTTTATAGGTTTATTAATAGAATCTTTGAATCATTATTATTTGAATTTATTTTAATGTGATATGAATATTATGGTTTATTTTTGGATGCATTAAGTTGAATAAATTTATTATTTTTATTATTTTTTACATTTTATTATTATTATTATTATTGTATCTAAAGAGAAAAACATCATTTTTATTAGAGTAATTAAAATTACATTCTATATGTGCCTATAATGCACTCAAAAAGAGCTTGAATATCCATCGCCCAAAAAGAAACAAAACCATATATGAGAAACCAACCTATAGACCAAAAATATAAAGGACAATGTGTGATCATACATCATGCTATCAAGCATTTTATCTCCATCAAAATATCATCATGGAAGACCATAGAGAATAATGTCTACCAAAAATCGAAAAAGGAATTGAAACATCATCATTCAATGTCTAATCTATGGGATGTTGCGTTGACGACCTTCAATGGAAGATATGTGGTAGTATTTTGAAATGACCCCATTTAACTACTCATGAATTTTCCATAGTCCTCAATTTTGTGTAGCGTCACCCTTACAGAGTGTGTCTATTGTGTGGTTATGCTCCCTGTAAATATGTCAACAAGAAATATGATCAAAAGAAAGTGTAAGTTATAATACCTCCTTAAGAATGGGAATCGATGTGGGCATGTGGCAATGCTAAAGCTCATTCAACCAACTTACAATAACCATGGAATCAACAAAAATCTACAAAGTATGGCATTCGTTTTTTATTGCTAAAATAAGAAGGAGCTTGATACTAATAAGTTTTGCATAATTGTTTGTTACTCTTCCTAGGCCATTGTGTAGCTTGTAACAATTAATTTCATGGAGGTAGAGAACAACCCCCCCACCACAATCTTCACCTTCTGGAGGCGCACCATCAAAATATACCCAAGTTTTTTTTGGTCAACATCTCTAACAACAATGTTTTGTCGAGTATGGACAGTTTCAACAAATGGGAGAATTTCAAAATCAACAACTACTTTGGAAGCCCCCTGATCAGGAATGGATGATTTATCTTGAAATATGGCCCTGTTTCTAGCATTCCATACACCCTAGCAAATTAGAGTTGGGGTATTTCTATTCTATTTAGGAGAGACATTATCCCACCACTCTTTCCATATTTTTGAAAAATATGATCCACGCCAATTCAAACCATATCCAATTGGGTTCTTGATAGACTTCTAAACTCCAACAGTGGATGAATATGAGATAAAAATGCACTTCAACGTTTCCACTTTGTTTTTCCATAAAATATACCAGTTGGGGACACTCACACAACAACTTTGTAGATTATCCCATGTTCGTGCTTTGTTTTCCAACAATCATCGAAAGAGTAAACAAGTTTTATGGGGACTCTTAAGATTCCAAAGCTTCTTCCACTACCACACCAATAAATCTTATTGTCTTTCGTTGTAAAAATATAAATAGCCAATTTTTTGGGTATATTCTCCAAGAGGGGAGTGTACCTAGTACAAGGTGTCCTTCTCCTCGCTAAGACAGACATGAGAAATATTTAAAGCAACAATATAATTGTTCCAATGTTCATAGTACTCGGTTACCAATTATGATGATACTGATTGACCCACCTGTTTGCTCATATGGATGTACGATGATGATCAACAACCTGGTTAATTTTTTTCTTTTTTTCCATTTTCATTTAAGAAAAGAACCATTTCATAGGGCAGGTGATAATTTTCCCCGCAACTGAGCCACTAATTTGGCCCAATTATCAGCTTTTCACCATTCCCCACTTTCCATGCAAGACAATCTTCAACCACCACTAGGGAGGGTACTATTTCTTTCCTAATAATGGAAATCTTTAGTCTTTTCTTGTTTAGAGACCAAAGCCATTCTTCAAGAGAGTTGGGATAGATGTACTTCATGTGGGCTATTGTAGTCCATAAACTATCTGTAGAGATCAACCTCTAGCCTACTTTAGCATCTAATGCTTTTTGCAAAAGAGGGGAGGAATTTTAAACCCCATTCTTGATATAACAGTTGGGAATCATAGTTAATATATCATATGTTGGATGAATTAATTGAATAAACTTTTGGTCCCAATATTACAATGTAGACAAGCAGAATGGGTATATTACAATTTATAGAAAAGAAGGATAAATATGATAGTGAAAGGATGATGTGTGGATTTGTACACACATATAATGACATATTTAAAACACCAAACATATTGCTTTATTTTGAGAGGATTTCAGGTGTCATTTCTATGGGTGGTGTTATAGAAAATGTGGAAGTTACCCAAATCTGCATAAGTTATGGGAAATGATAGTAGGCAAGAAAATCTTATCTTCCATGTTAAACAAATCTTGGTCAAAAGTCAACCTAGAGGTAAGACAATTCTTAAAATCTCAAATTGTTTTCTTAATAGAATGTGTGGGCTACACAAGAAATAAAGCTCTAGATGTGATAGAAAAAAACTGGCATGACGAGTTGAGGATCGAAATAAATTATCATTATGGAAATTATTGGGAAACACCATGATGTGTCCTCATTCCTCGCAAGCTACTATTATATTTGTTTTGTATATATACAAGAATTTCAGATGTAACAGAGGATAAGTGGTATGCTAGATTAAGGAAAATCTATAAGAAGGAAATATTCAGTAAAGTTGAAAATAAAGCTCTAGATCCCTCTCCCAAATGATTAAAATTCTAGGCACCTCCTATAAAATATGAACCAACAAGAATAGATGTAAATGGAGGTTAGTTTAATGAAGATGGGAAAATAAGTGCACAAGAATTATGGAATATACTACCATCTAGTCATGAGTGCCCTGGTTGTGGTGTAGCAAGCAAATATTCTAACCTAGGCCTACGAGATCTTACTACAAATATTCCACTGATTCCCAAAAAGTAAAGTTATCTTCATCTACTATGTGACTCTTGGAAAATGCTGCTATGAATGGACAACGAGAGCCATGATATGTGTGTGTGTGTGTGCATGCGCGTGTGTTTGTTTTGTTTTTAAAATTGGGATGGAAAAATTAAGCATGGAGTTCAAAGGAAATCCTTCCATATGTATGTCATGTATGTAGTGTATAAGTCAAACATTGTGCATTTAAGGTGTGAGTTGAGAGGTATTATACTAGAAGCTGCACCAAGAGGTGCAAAGACACGTCGATAAAGTGTAGACGAATGTAAAGTGACACAGAGGCAAGGAATATTTTAGGGGTTAATACTCCCATGTGGGATAATTTTCCATGCATTTTCTAAAAAAAGATTCGCTAATTTCCATTTTTTTCTAAAAATGATTCACCCAAATTTTATAGTATAAAATTATTTTACCTTAAAAATTGCCAAAATTTTATAGAGACTATATAAAATCATAAAAAAATTGTATATTTTTTAGTAAGATATCAGCAAAAATTTTATTGTTTGCATATTAGGGACTATTAAGATTCACCAAGTTTTCTAAAATTTTAAGTAAATTTTATCCTTAAACTTTTCCATGCACAAAAGTAGCGTTGCAAGAAATAAGGATGTGGACATGGAAGGCATAAGGAATTAGGAGGTGAGGAGTGGGGCGAATGGGAAGGAATTGGTAAAGTAAAGGGTTTCATGAAACAAATTTCAAATATTAAACTACAAAGCTTTAGAATATTCTTTAAAACCCTATTTCAAATTCATGGAACATATCGAAAGCCTTTTTGAAAATTTAGATAAAACCAATCTAAAATATTTTTGGTACCATGTTTTCAAATCCCATGTCTTCAGTGACTTAAAATATATTTCAATCCTCCTTTCCCCTAAAAATAGAAGAAAGCATTTGGCCATTTTCTTCCCTTTTTTTTATTAATTTGTACTTGGAAAGTGTTGGGTTAGTGTATTGAAGGTTGCAAAAACACAAGAAATCATTGAGGGCATTGTGCGCATATTAGAAAAGGAATCTTCAAGGAAAAAGGGCATTTTGTTTATGGAGAGATATGTGGGACATTGATCACAAATCATGGTTTGAGTGGAGCACCATATCCCTCTCTAAGGGCCTATTGTCTACAAATGAAGTAATCATACAAGAACCACCATAAATTATTGAATACAAGTAATACAAGAACTAAATGCCAAAATTCAATACGATTTCATTTCAAAAAAGGCTATAAGGAAAGAAAGTGTTTAATTGTACTCCTATAAAAACAATGATGGCAGTGGATACACTTAACAAAGTAATTCTAAAACATAAAAATATGTTTTGCAGGACATTATTTGAAGTGTAGCGAGTATAGTAATATAACAAATATTACACTAAGTAGGAGTGTCGAAGTAAAAAACCTAATTATATATGTTATGTCTTTTGTCCATATTTAATATCTATCTTCCTTGTCTTGTCTTTTGTGTTTAGGTCACACAAACATGCATTTCCTTGTAACATTTTGTACATTTGCAAATAAGAGGAATTTTTGTAACTGATTTGCAAAAATTACTTTTTCTTTGTTTATAAGAATGAAACAAGATATAGGTAATGTTTATAACTATAACATTGGGTAAATTATTGCATTTTTCATCAATTAATTAATATACTATATTTCCTTGTCTACAATTTTTCTAGTATGCATTACCAATTTTTTTATAATAAATTCCAACACATTGCTTACTAATTAGAGGGGGGCTACCTCAGACCCTTTAGAGGTGGGATACCGCCCCCTTTAAACCACCCAACAAGGGGGGTTACTGCCCCCCTGTGACCCTCCCGCTGCACCCCCACCCCCCAACCCCTTGGCTTCGCATGTGGGACTTATCGTGGAAAGAATATAACACACACCCAAAACTCCCTCCGCACACTTGGCTTGAAATTCCCCCCTACTCGAGATCTCTACTTGAGTGGATGTCTCCACTCGGTCTCATCTCTGTAACTTGTTGAGGCTTCTTCTAAGGCTACATGTTGAGAGGTAATTCATGCTCCCTCTCAACCACTAAATCTATAATCTCTACCTTGCTCCTCAAGGCTCTACATGCATGAGCTAAATATGATCTACTCATACTGTTGTTGCTACTACTTTGTTGCTGCTTTCGTACTGCTGCTACAACTACTATAATAATGAGTTTGATGTACCTAGATCTTGAAGTACTAGCTTCCATAGGGCTGCTCCCTCTGAAACTAGATTCCCTCTGAGTCTTGATATCCCTATGGGAAATCTCTCTGCTCCTCAATCTACCAATATCAATGATGAAACCTCCTTTTGGTGTCACTAAATATTGACTTGTTGATCTGCCCACTAACGTCATTCTAGCTCCATTAAGAAGTCCGCACATAGGTTCTTCTAGATCTTCCCTGAACTAGAGCTCCCTCAATCTACACTTTGACAACTTTGAATTCTTCTCTTCTATCATGACTTCACCTTTGATACCATGTAGAAATTTCTAAAAATTTAGCTCTGATACCATGTAGAAAATCCACGAAAATTCTGCTATGCTTGAATGAACAAATTTGTAACTAACTTGTAACCCAAGGCACATAATTTTCTCTACTTGTTTGTAGCGGAATAGAACAAAAGCAAGCACAGTCACATAATAGCCAAAAACATAAAAAAAATCTGAGTAATGGAGCTGCTAGCTATAGAAATTTTATTGACAAAATTGAACAAATAAAAGTAATTACAAGGCAAATTGTTTCATGAGATAACAAGGTTGTTCTCTCTGCTGACCCTTAATTGAAACCTCCTACCTGCAAGAACTCTATCTTTAACTCCTAAATTCTTGTGCTGGCCTTGGAAATTTCTACTATTTCCTTGTACATACCAACAAAAATTCTCTTTGCCAAACACTGTGTATAATTCTCTCCTTCATGCTTTTTCTCACTTGGCTAGGTCACACCCAGAACCTTCGTACCATGCACAAACACTTTTTAATTTTACTATGCTTTCTGAGTAAACCCTTTTTAATTATAAGGACCTCTAAAAAAAACCCTTTTATAAGGAGCACTAATTTCCATATATAAAAACTTAAAAAAAAAATTAGTACCAAGGGCTTTCGAAAAGTCTTCGAAACTTTAAAGTTGACTTTAGTATTCACCTTGAAAACCGTCTTGAAAAATTAAAAAAGATAACTTTAATATCTGCTTTGATATTTCACTCCTCACGGCAACATGGAAATTCGACTACGTAGAACTAGTATAGTGGTGGCAAGAGCTGCAGCTCTCTTTAATTAGTGGATGACTCGCTGACTTCCACGGGGACTAGTTTACTTACTTGGGGTTTCAGTCCTCACTCTGGTCAAAAATAAAAGTTGACAAGCTACAGCATAGCGTTTGGCAACAATTTATTATTTATTTATTCTCAGCCTTTTATTTTTTACGGTGTTCTGCACGCTGCATGATCTAGGAGGATTTCGTTGATTCTATAGTATAGGTATTCAAGTGTCATCATTAGTATTTAGTGTCATCGTCACTTCAGTTCAGCTTTGACAGTTCGACAATGTTGGTTATGGATCAGGTCGCTCAGGTAATGTTCATAATGTTCATGGCATTCAGTTGATATGGGTTGTACCTGGTTGTCAACTTGAGTTCATCGATAGTTCCGTTAGGAATGGTCGACGACATGTGTTTCTTTCGTTCGACAAGCAGGATTAGTGTCGACATGGGTGTCGTCATGGCAAAAGATCGATATCATCATTTTTCAATGATATGCATGTGGTTTTATGTCGCTTTGTGACAATGATTAGAAAAGGTTTTTCTACAACTTATGTAAAATCTAACATCCTAATCCTAAATCAAAACCCTAATTCATACATCAAACCTATGCTAAAATCCTACACCTAATAACCCTAACCATCATATTCAAACCAAGTTACAAACCTAGCACCTAAAAGTCCTAAATCCATGCATATGCATTCATACCTAAAGCCTATGTTCTAACCTTGTTAAACTCACGTCCATGCTAAAACAATATAAAAACATTGTAAATTAAAAACACAGTCAGAAGACCAAATAGTCATCTAACCGTGTCGGAAACATGTGAGTGGGTATGGTTAAGCTGCGGGTTGTCCAAAACAAGCGGAAACAGTCATAGTAACTGCGTCGGAACTATTGGCATGTGAATAATTAGTAGTTGGCCATCAGAGGTTAGCATTTGGATTTACCGTGCAGGAAAGGCCAACCATGACCGCAGCATAAACTATTGCCATGTGAAAAGCTACATTGTTAGTCAGTGGAGTCACCACAACATCAAACCATATCAGAAACTATCGGCAGAACCACCAGCAAGACATTAACATGTGAGCTTTATGACGGGGTTGGAATCTAACCACCAATCTCTAACTACGGGATAATCCAGGTGGTTGCCAAGGGTTAGACTGCTTGGTCACATGCCAATGGTCCACCCAATTCATGCCACCATAACTGTTTGTGGTTTCAGAATTTATTATATGGTTTTAAAATGGGTTTTTTTGTTACAAATTTCTAAATTAAATGGTGAATGTCACTAAGTGACATTAAAAACTCATAACCAAAACCCTAAATCGTACCTTCAAGTCAGCTCATTCACCTTAAATGCAGTCAAAGTAGGTTTTTATGTATCCACAGGCCTATAAGAGGCAGTTTTTCCAATGGAGGAAAAGGAGTGGTTTCTGACTTTGGTATGCAAATTTTGGAGAACATAGGTGATTTTGTTTTCAATGTTTCAAGAGCATCCAGGGTCGATTTTGGATACCGTAAGTAGCGTTGAAAAGTTGGTTTCTATATAATGACAGTGGTTAGAAGTGCCTATGTGCAAGTTTAGTCTGATTAAATCACTATGTAATCGACTCTTTTCTTCTCATTCCTAATAAAAACAGTCACCCATCTTGAAAGCAGACTCGGAGACGTAGTCCATCAGTGACAAACTCCGTCATCAATTTTGTTGTCTGGTATCACTGTGTTTTTATTATTTGAACTTCTATTATGCATCTATTTTATGTTTAATTAGTTGTTGTAAATTTTTTTTATCTAGTAGATTTCCTCAATTTGTGTGCTTTCAGCCAACATTCAAATCATTAATGGTTAATCAATTCTACATCAATTTTTAGTTCATGATCATTTTAGATCATATAATTTGGTATTAGAGCAAGTTGAATTTGTAGAATTTGCCATTGAATGTTAACCAGGTCAAAGTCGCAACGAGGAGAAGGAATCCTTGAGCAGATCGATCCAGAGATTGGAAAGCGACGAGTCATTCAGAAATCGACCATGTCAAGTCCTGATGCAAGTGAAAACACTGAAACTAAGATGAGTGAAGAATAGTTTCAGTAGGCATTCTTAACTATGCAGCAGATATGAAGACAAGAAGGCAAGAGATGCTTCTTCTTCAAAGACATCGGAGAAGGACAAAAGTAAAGGTAAGGCTGATAAACCACCTTCACCTCCATTATTTACGTCATCTTCTTCTTCTTCTTTTTCTTCTTCCAGTGTAGAATCTGAAATGGAAAAGAAACCTAAGAAAACATCTCTTTTGAAACTTGATGTTAAATTTGAGTTACGTATTTATGATGGCAAAATGAATCCTAAAAAGCTAGATAACTGGATAAAGCAGTTAGAAGTGTATTGTCACATTCAGGACATTTCTAGTGATAAAACTAAAATTCAGTTAGCTACACTTAGAATGGGGGGAACAACTTTAATTTGCTGGGAGAGTAAAACTCATATAGATGTAAAGCGTAACGGAAAAGTCATCTATTCAAGGTCTAAGTTTTTAAAAGCTCTTAGGAAACAGTTCTATCCTTTAGGATACATGCAGCAAGTTGTTATTGATTGGCAGCATCTGAGGAAAGGTAAAGGGCAAAGTGTTCAGGAGTTTACTCAGGAATTTAGAAAGAAAGCATTGGCACTTTGTATTTCATTGGATACATGTGAAACTTTGTTAAAATACATCGGTAGTTTACATTCATATTTGCAGCATACTTTATTGATGTTTAATCCTCATGATTTTGATGAGGTGTGTGTTAAGGCCATACATATTGAATCAGGTGGCATACCATTTAAGTTTTCATAGCAGTCATCCGAAGATTTGGAAACCAACGATTCCAATGACAGTAAGGGGAAGAACAATTTGAAGAGAAAGAAATCAATGATCGTTCAAAGGAAAGACCTACTTGTTCTCATTGCCAAAGAATTGGTCATGATGAATTGAAGTGCTGGAAAATTCATATAGAACTTAAGCCCAAAAAGTTCCTTAAGGAGAAGGATGAAAACAAGGCCATTGCAGTAGTCCAGCTTTATCTAGGTTCAGATTTAGGTGATGAAAGGAGGATAACAGCCATGGTTACGATAGGTAAAACTTCTGAAACTGGTTCAAGTTCGAAAACTATTGCATCTTCTTCAAACATAAATCCTCCACATGAGGATAAAAGAGTTGAACTATTTAACATAAGGATAACTTCTAAGCATACAAAGATAGACACAATGTTTGATAGTGGATCACAGGCAAATTTAATATCTGAACATATAATTATTGAGTTGAGGCTTCTATGAGCCATATCGATTTTGAGAAGATTTTTCGGCGAAATCACATCATGATATATTTGTCGACGCTTTCGAACCAACAAGTGTGGTTCATCATTAGGACAAGTTGAATAATCATACTAAGGCAGCAAATTACATAGGGAGAGAAGATCATCCAATGGCTATATTGGACCAAGAACGATTATATTTGACCATGAAATGGCTAGGTTTGACCAGGAAACTGTATTAGGACCGAGGGATATGGATAGGGAAAGTTAGTTTAGTTAATTTTATTATTAAATTTAATAGTTTATAATGAATCAAGAAGGTTCACTTAATTGGTAAGTTAGAGTAAATTTAATTTAACCATTCTTTGAATTTTCTATTATGTTTGAAGCCTATTTAATTATATTATATTACTGATTAACTAAATCTTAGTTTTAACTCCATATAATTAAGGAGTATAAAATAATATATATATTATTAATGTTAAAGTTGTATAAATTTAAATTAATCTTATTAATAATAAAGGAATTAATAAGAAAGATTAAAAAGTTAACCTAATAAGGGTCTAACTTAGAGGAAAGGGGAATATCTTATAAAATATATTATTTTAAGGTTATTAAGGTTATTAGGGTTATATTCAATTAAATTTCTAATTGTTAATATTTAATGAGAGTAACTAAATATTATTATAGTTAAATATTAATTAAATTAACATTGTTTATTAAGGGCTCACTCTACTAAACAATTTAACAATTGTTATTATTTTAAAGCTATTAAGGGAGTAAGAGAAATTCTAAATGGTTAAATGAAAATTCATTAATAAAGTATATCATCCTTTAAAAATCCTTTAATAAAGTAAAATGTTAAAAATGTTGATTAACTAAGGCTTAAAGATATTCTTACAATCCTTACAGATGGTTATCTAAAGAGAACACTGGAAAGGTTAAATAGAACTAAAATCCAATAGCAGAGACATGATGAGGGATAATCCAAGGTCAAAAGACAAGAGAAGAACAGAAAATAAGGGGTGGGGGCAGGGCAAGAGCGGGGGAGGGCGGGTTTGGCTAGGATGAAAGGGTGGGGATCCAACATCTACTAATCTTCCATCCACCATATCTATTGAGATTCTTAGGCCTCTTTTCAATTTCTATGGCCTTCCTAAACTTTCGGTGATGAAAGGGGGCAATCTTGGCAATAACACGAGCCTCTTCAATGCATACGTGATGTTTAGTTTTTTCCGCATGTTCTGCCAGGGCAGAAGACGTGGTCCTCCCATGTTTAATGTCGGCTAAGTGTTCATGAATCCTTTGATTAATAGAGCATCCAGTCTCACCAACGTAGGGGGTCCCACAAGAACAGGGAATAACATAAACACCTTTCATCTCTTTGGGGTTGATGGGGTCTTTAACAGATCTAAGAGAGTTACTGATGGTGTTAAGGAGTCTAAATGAAGAGGACACTTTATGTTTCTTAACGATTCTCGCAATTCTATCAGTAGTCCCTTGGATGAACGGGAGATGAACGCCTTGGACCTTATACTTAGGGTCTTTCTTGACCTTGGGAGACTGGCTGGCTTTAAGGAAAGCTACCAGACCTTGGTGTCTACTGTAACCATTATCCACAAAAACATTGAGGAGGTCGGCTTTCTCTTTCTCAAGGTTCTTCTGATATGAAATTCTTAGGGCACGAGTCCCTAGCGTGTTGAGAACACGCAACTTTTGAGCATGGAAATGATGGGAACTGGCATGAAGATACTGCTCAGTATGAGTTTTATTCATAAACACTTGGTGGGAGAAAGAATCGTCATCATTTTTTGAAATGATAACATCCAGGAAAGGTAAGCAACCATCAACATCCTGCTCCATGGTGAACTTAGGGGGATTGATTGTTGAGATGTTGGAAAAAGAGATCCAACTCTTCCTGGCCATGAGACCAGATACCATCAATTTCGCTAACAAATATTTTCCAAATTTTGGGCAAGAGTTGCACCAAGGCTAATGCCATGGATTCAAATTCCTCCATAAAAAGATTAGCAACAACTAGTGACAGGGGTAAGCGTTGAAAAATATATCATGATGTGATTTCTCCGAAAAATCTTCTCAACATTTGAACATATAGTTAATCAATTGGGATTGGAGACACAAAATCATCTAATAGCATACCCATTAGGTTGGATTAATAAATCAACTCATATACATGTCAGAAAGCAACATTGGTTAAAATTTGCAATTACCTCTAAGTACATTGATGAAGTGGAGTTAGATGTGGTTCCAATAGACATATGTGGAGTTGTCTTAGGAAGTCATTTTCTTTATGATAGAGATGCAGTGTTTTACAGAAGAGAACATAAATATCACCTAAAGAAAGAAGGGGTTGAATTTGTTGTTAGGGCACATAAAGTCGAATCAAACTTGGATTTAATTGTTACAAATCAAGTCAATCAGTTAATGAGTTCAAGTAAATATGTACTCATGTTTATTAAGGAACAACATAAGGATGATTGTTTGGAATGCGAGATTTGGTTTATAGATCAATTGGTCAAGGTGGTTAATTATTTTCCAAGAAATCTTATTCATAAAAAGGATAACCAACATGAGATACATTTGATGTCCTATGAACTTCTTCTTAAAGACATAATGACTCTCAACTCATTCATTCAACTGAATTCTAGAAACTATCATCATCAGCAATGCATTGTAGGGAATGGTACATGTGAGTCTAATCAGAGACTTGTTTTAGATGGTATATTTATTTTCAGTTTCAGGGGTGCAGGTCAGTTTTGGGGAAAGTAAGTGTTACATTTCTTTGGCATTGCATCATCATTTCATGCTTTAAAAAGTAATGAAGCCTCTTTTGAAGTGGAGAGGAAGTCTATAAGTTTTCATGACAAAGCATTTTCGAAAGCAGATCTAAAGTTTCCTTATCATGATTAGAAAACTAATGCATTAGGTGAAAGTTTTAGTCAATGGAGATGTCAGTTAATAGACGAAGAAATAGTGATTCAAGTAAATCAACAATTACTTAGATACTTTCAAATTCAAACTAAGTTGTGACAGTCTTTACATCAGAGCTGGATGAGTTCTGTGCAGCAAGTTAACTTAGTAATCAGTGAACAGGGAAGTAATTCAAGTCAAGTAATTGATATGAAGTCAAAATCAAACGAGTCTTTGAATATTTTAGTTATTCCAGAAAGTAGATTGTTAATACCGATCAAATGTACTGAACAAAGTTCTACAAATACTGTTTTCAAAGATGTTTTTGAATGATTAACTCATGATTCTTTGTGGAAAGAATTCAATTGCCATGTTGATAATAGGTTGTTTACCCATCATCGCAAGTTTTTCATACTGTGGATGGAAGAAACATGTCACCAACTCAAAAGATACCATGGTCAGCATCATCAGGGTCATCACTTGGAGGTGATTGATCGAATGTATTGGTACATCGTCAGGTCAAGGTGGAAAGAGAGGGAGTTCTACCCTCATCAACTATTTGTTTAGTTAAACTTTTGTGGTCCAAAAGCTTCCAAGTGCAGAGGAATGATCCAGGAGAATTTCGTTGATTCAATTGTACAGGTATTCAAGTGTCATCATAAGTATTCAGTGTCATCGTTGCTTCAATTCAACTTCAACAGTTTGACAGTGTTGGTTAGGGATCAGGTTATTCAGGTAATGTTCATAGTGTTCATGGCGTTCAGTTGATATGGGTTGTACCTGGCTGTCGACTTGAGTTCATCAATAGTTCCACCAGGAATGGTTGACGACATGTGTTTTTGTCATTCGATAAGCAAGATTAGTGTCGACATGAGTGTCGTCATGGCAAAAGATTGATATCGTCATTTCTTAATGATATGCATGTGGTTTTATGTCTCTTTGTGACAATGATTGGAAAGGGTGTTTCTACACCTAATGTAAAATCTAACTTCCTAATCCTAAATCAAAACCCTAATTCATACATCAAACCTACGGTAAAAGCCTAAACATAATAACCCTAACCATCATATTCAAACCAAGTTACAAACCTAGCACCTAAAAGTCCTAAATCCATGCATATGCATTAATACCTAAAATCTAAGTTCTAACGTTGTTAAAATTTCGGCCATGTTAAAACAATATAAAAACATTGTAAATTAAAATCATAGTCAGAAGACCGCGCAATCATCTTACCACATCAGAAACATGTGACTAGGTATGGTTAAGCCGCAGATTGTCCAAAACAAGCGGAAGGCAGTCAATGTAATTACATCAGAACTATTGGGTTGTGAACAGTTAGTGGTTGGCTGTCGAAGGTTAGCGTTTGGAGCTAATTTCACGGGAAGGGCCAACGATGACCGCAACGGAAACTAATGGCATGTGAACAAGCTGCACCATTAGTCAGTGGAGTCACCATAACGTCAAAATGTATTAGAAACTATTGGCAGAACTTCTAGCAAGACGGTTAACATGTGCGATTTATGACAGGGTTGGCACCTAACCACCAATCTCTAACTGCGGGATAAACCTTCCTAGTGGCCACCAAGGGTTAGACCGCTTGGTCACATGCTAGCGATCCACCCAGTTCGCACCACCATAACTGTTTGCGGTTTCATAATTTAGTATATGGTTTTAAAATGGGTTTTCTTGTTATAAGTTTCTAAACTAAATGGTGAATGTCACTAGCTGACAGTAAAAAATCATAACCAAAACCCTAAATTGTAGCTTCAAGTCAGCTCATTCACCTCAAATGCAGTTAGAGTAGGTTTTATGTATCCACAAGCCTATAAGATGTAGTTTTTCCCATGGAAGAAAATGAGTGGTTTTTGACTTTTGTATGCAAATTCTGGAGAACATGGATGATTTTATTTTTAGTGTTTCAGGAGCATCCAGGGTCGGTTTTGGAAACCATAAGCAATGTTGGAAATATGGTTCAGAGGGCTATCTAATGACAGTGGTTAGAAGTGCCTATGTGTAAGTTCAGTCTGATTAAATCACTGTGTAATCGACTACTTTCTTCTCATTCATAATGAAAACCGTCGCCCATCTTGAAAGTAGACTTGGAGACGTAGTCCATTAGGGATGAACTCCGTCATTAATTTTGTTGTTTGGTATCGTTGTGCTTTTACTGTTTTCACTTCTATTATGCATCGATTTTATGTTTAATCAGTTGTCGTAAAGTGTTCTTATCAAGAAAATTTCCTCGATTTGTGTGCTTTCAGCTAACGTTCAAATCATTAATGATTAATCATTTCTACATCAATTCTTAATTCATGATCATTTCAGATCACTGTGGCAGCAGGTTTTTTCACTTTTGAAATTTTTTAGTTTTGATACTAAATTGTTGGAAAAAAAAAAAATTTAAAAAAAAAAAAATCACACACAAAACATAATAGCTATTCTTAATTAATATGACAAATTTTATTTAACTTTACTTAACTAATCAACTATTCATACTAAAAATAATGAAAATTTCCAACAATAATAATATTATTTTTACTTCAATACCAACATTTAATTCTAACTAATACACTTATTTTTATCAATTAGATCCTCACAATTTTCTAAAAATTCTATCCTTAAAAAGTTCATTGTGCAAAGTAACTCTGTGAACTTTGTCTGAACTACCTGCATTTCACATTGCAGGGTTACGATTCATTTTCCTACTCTAATAAACAACACAATCATAAAATAATAATATTCGCATTTTCCCAAACTTGCTAACAAAAAAAATTGGATTATGAAAAATATATAGCTGGATTCTTTATGGATTCAATAATGTATTTAAAACTGCTAAAAATAATAATCTCACTTAAAAAACATATTAATTCCACCAGCGAAAAAACACAACACAACTAAACTTCAGCTATTTTAAAAAGACAATTCAACACAAATTTCATAATCAGACAAATAAATGATTTCTTGTCCAATGTAAGGTAGCCTCAACCGACATATTTCCCCAGCAATTAACAACAAACTAAAAGATATGTTGTGTGGGAAGATAGATTGTCTCGAACTCCACTCCACACAATAAACTTTCTCCAAATTACTTGCATTTGACATATGAGAGTTGCAATTCATTTTACTAGTTTAATAAAAAACACACTCAAAAAATTAATATTGCCATTTTCCCAATCTCGTTCACAATGTCAAACTTAAATTATTAAAATATATTGCTAAATTATTTATAAATTCAAAACGTATTTAAAATTAAAAAAAATAATAAACTCACCTGGAAAACATATTATCGAATTCCACCAATGAAAAAACACAACACAACTAAACTTCAACTATTCTAAAAGGACAATATAATAACACAAATTTCATAATGGGATGAATAAATTATTTCTTGTCGGTAACCTTAATTTCAACCCACCTATTTCCCAATTTATTGACGACAAACAGAGAAAATATTGGCAGCTTTGCTATCCTTCTCATTCCTCACAACTATGTTAGTTTATTCCGTAAATATTCTATTCACGACAAACAAAAATCCAATATGAGCCGGTGTGCTATCCCAACTACGTTAGTTTATTCCGTAATATATATGAATTAACATATAATGGTGCTCCATAAAAGTTATTTGTTATTTGTGCAGAGTGAAGAGGTGGCTTTCATAGTAAAGCAATTTCTACACTCTCCCAAATTAAATTACTCAAATCAGACTATTCCAAGTAACAAAAATATTAAGCATTAGCAATTTAGAGTATCACATAATATATCACTTCAAATAACAAATCATCTTAACCAAACATCAGAAGTCATATTTTTAGACCAATCTTTTCTTGAAAATAGTTAGGCTAACTTTTGTCTAATTTTTGCCATTGCTGGACCCTCTGTGAAATATGTGCTTTAATCTCTTTATTGAGTATAAGTTGTTGAAATTTTAAGATTTTATTTTGTATTTTTATATTTACTTTCTAAGAGTTTATTTTCTATTTTTATATTTATGTGGGTTTGTAGCATATTAAACAATACTCTTAATTTGACTACATATTGGAAAATACCTATACGAACCCAATACATCTTCCAATTTTAAAAACCCTTACTTTCACTAGCTATTATGAGATTCATTTTTTCATTAACATTGTTTATACTTTTTTATATTTTTCATTAATTTTAAACTCATTTTTTTATATCTACTAACATAAAAAAAAACCTCTTATTTCTATATATCCCAATATATTTTATCATTTTTAATCCATATATACCCGCAATATAAATGCAACGATGGTATAATATTGGTCTCCTAATAAAACTCGATATATGTTATTTACATAAAATAAAATAAAATTAATTAGATGAACTAGCACATTCTAACAATGACAGCGCAAGAATTGAGAGCATAAGTCTGCGAGGATGGGATTCCTGCAGCTTAAAGAGATTTAAATGTTTCATGGGATGTCATCTACAATTAAAAATAAAGTTGAATCATGTCCCTTAAATTTATGCACTGCGATTTTTTTTAACCTAGTGACCTTATATTCATTAACTAGACTTACTAAATCAATTACTTCAGATTACAAATTGAAAAAGATCGCCGACGGTATCTTGATATGTTTGATCATACAGGCACGTGGCTATATCGGCATGCTCTACGATTGTGCGTTCATAAAATGTTGATGTTATTAAATGTTTACAATTTCTATAATATTATTTGATTGTTTGTCACACTAATGTTTTAAGATAGAAAAAGATTTAATATTACTTTGATTGTTATTTTCACATTTTCCACATATTTTTAAACCATGTAAAATTTATTTTTAAAATATTATATATTTTTAATATTATATATCTATATGTATAAGAGTTTAATATTGTTAAAAATTGAGGATTGAATAGGAGAAAAACTTTCTGGGTTTAAAGAATATAATTAAAAATATAGTAAAATTAATAAAATTTTTAATAATGTTAATAAAATTATAGTGGTTATATTTTTTGATATTTTTTAATGAAGGTTTGAAGTTTTATTTATGTATTTAAATTTTGAGTGATAATTTAATATATTATGATAATTTAATTTTTTTATTAATAGAACATATATTGTTTGAGTGGGAAGTTTTTTTAAAAGAAAAGACAATGTTTTAAATGAGAATGTTTTTGTGATTAATCACATCAATAAGATTTGGTTCTATATTATGATAATTTGATTTTTTTATTAATAGAATATATATTGTTTGGGTGGGAAGTTTTATTAAAAAAAGACAATGTTTCAAATGAGAATGTTTTTGTGATAATCACATCATTAAGATTTGGTTATAATGATGTGATTAATCAGAAAGATATTCTTATTTACAATATAGATCACAAAAATATAAGATCTAACAAGACAATGTTTCTTTAATTCAAATTAGAACATATTAATATATTTTTACTTGTCCTTTTTCTTAATAAATATTATACATAATGATATTGTTATTAGTATATAATTTGCTGATCATTATCATAATTTGATTAACTGTATAGTTATATATATATATATATATATATATATATATATATATATATATATATATAAAAGGGGAATTATCTACTATGGAAGAGTTGTTGTAATGTCATGTTATGTAAACATTTTGATTTGGTCAAATAAATAAATAAAAAATCAAATTCAAATTATTTAAAGTAAATTAACATTAAAAAATTATAAGAACTTTGCACCTTGAGAGTTTTCATATAAATTTGTAGTTTAAATTAAGCTAGACTTATTATAGAACCAATAAGAAATTATTCTTATTACATCTTAAATTTGTGTTTATTTATACGCTATATCAATTAGATAATTGTAAGTATTATAATTGATTTGTTTAGTCAACCTTATTAATGGATTGAACAATGCATGTACCTACACATTTATTCAACTAACATAACTATTATATATTATAACTAATATTTTTAGTCAACTTAACTAATCTATTGAACAAATCATTTACCTACATACATCTCGATGCTGCTGGACTCCTCAACCTAGTCAATTGAGAAGCTTTCCATGTTAACATTTCTCTGGAGTAACATGGGTACCATTTTTTCTCTTATAAGAAGGATGCATAAATAAGAATTTGAAAATGTGCATCATGAAAAGAAAAGATTATTGATTTTTGGAAATATAAGAAATATGTAAAATGGGTTTTAATATTTATATTAATCATAGGCAACCAAATAAGATAATATTGTATAAAGAATTTTTTAAATAGAATTAAGTTTTTCATTATAAACTTATAACATTATGATGTTGTATCTATCAATAAATAATACACATTTCAGTATTCTTATGCTCAAATCATAGACTCCCTAAACGAAAAAATAGTAAAACTATAAAAATTATATCAATGGTTTTTCAAAAATGATCAAAAATGCAAAATATCAATGAAAAATAAATTTTTAAAAGGCTAAAAATCCTTCTTCAAAAAAACGATATCAAGACTACCCTTATAGTAATCATAAATGATTTCCTGCTAAAAGAATAAAAAAACTTTTGATTTTAATAAAAACTCATTGTTCCATATAAATCATGAAAAATATCTATTCTAATTTATAACTAGACACGATAGAACACCCACTATGGAGTGACTTTATTTAATAGATAATCTTTCTCTATGAGATTAGTTTTGGCAAACACCGTTTAACCCAGCCAATCCCCTCACTCCAATTTCGTTGTTTTCTCCCATCAAAAATTTGACATGTGTAAACCTTTTATCAAACCCGATTTATCCTTCCGCGCCGAGTATGGCCACCTCTCGAGGCAGGGAGTTAACGCTTGCTGGAGTGAAACTAAAATACAATGATGTTCACTTTCCTGAATGCAACTCAGGTAAGATATTGAAAAACGAAATCAAAATCAACATCAAGTTTCTCCCTTCACACTTATTTTCATATCTATGCTCGCGAAAATATGAAATTCAAACATTCTTTAGTAGCTCCAAGGAATGTTTGAATTTTCCTAGCCTTATGCGGTTCTAATTATTATCAAGGTATCGATTATCAATTAAACCCATTGCATTATGTTAATTTCACCGAAGGAGGGAATCAAACAAACAAGAAAGTTGTGAGATTGGATGATTGTATGTCGGCTTGTTTGAACAACTATGAATGTCTGGGTTTCTCACACAAATTGGATGACAGAGGATACTGCGTCCACCATTTGAGCACTTACTGAATGGATATTAGTCTCTAGATTGGCAAACAAAATTACTTGAAGCTGTTTGCAAAAGAGCAAAATGTCTCAAATGAAAATCCATACACAGGTATATTCTTTGTGGAGGAAAATGTCTGCGAGGCTGCTTTCAGTCTGCCTTTTCCAGCAAACGATTCTGATCACACAACACGTGATCTTATAATAATTTTCTCCATATTTGGCATAGAGATTTTCTGTGGAGCTTTGGGTTTCTAGACATTTCTGAGGCTGTACTCCAAATATAGAAACAACATCATAATATTCAACTTGGATATTTTGCTTAATATTTCAGGCAGGAGACCAAAGAGATTCACATACGTGGAGCTAAAAGTTGCGACTAATAATTTTAGTGATGAAGTGTGCAGAGGAGGATTCAAAACTATGTACATAGATGTTATGTTCGATTAGAGACCAATTGTAGTGAAGAAGCTCGAGAGGGTATCTCAAGGGGAAGGGAAATTCTGGGCAGAGGTGACAATTATATGGAGAATCCATCATCTCAATCTTGTTCGTATGTGGGGTTTTTGCACAGAAGGTGAACACAGATTGCTTGTGTATTACTATATACCAAACAGATCATTAGACAAATATTTGTTTAGTATCTAGAACAAAATATTCATGCTGGAATGGAGCAAACGATATCAAATAACAGTAGGGGCAGCGTGAGCCACAACCTACCTACATAGAGAGTGCTTAGGATGGCTTCTCCATTGCGATGTCAAACCAGAGAAGATACTGCTAGATGAGATGTTTTGTCCCAGGATCTATGAGTTTGGCCTAAAAAATCTGGTCGAGAGAGAACACAGTATTACTGAAAAAGTAGATGTATACAACTTAGGGATTGTGCTTCTGCAGATTGTAAGTGGAAGGAGAATTCCATTCTTTAGTTAGTTAACTATGGAGGGCGATGGATGTTTCTTTCTGGACAAGGCTTTTGAGTGGGTGGTTTTAGGTGGGAATGTGGAGAAGATCGTGGGAAAAAACATTGTGAGTGGAGTAAGGGATGATTTCATTCAGTTGGAAGCAATTGAAAGGATGCTGGATAACATTTTGGTGCCATCAAAACCAACCACTTGACAAGCCTTCCATGGGAAAAGTTGCTAAAATGCTATAAGGAACCCTCGATGTTCCCCAACCTCTGAGGCATGATGATTCCTTCGAAAGGCTATTTGGCACCGATAGGAAGGAATACGATCACATAGAAGTGCCTCCATTTTATTTTTCCAAACAAGAAAATTTAATTTGTAGGAACTTACAACTAAGTATTGTATCTACAAGGGAGAGGTGATTTGATCACAGGAAATTTATGTGCCAGGGACTTGTTATGCCGGGTCCTTCGTATTGGAATTGGGCACTTTAATATTTTGTTAATTAATGTATTTGATGTGAGGGTGTAAATTGAAAAATGCGAATATATTCTTCTTGTAGCCACTTGATCAATGAATGAAATCAAAAGTGATAACCTCCTTACATATCTAAATCAAGTGTTTAAACCCTACTTAAATTAATTTTTTACCAAATGATCATTAAAATATTACTGTGCCTCTTATTTATCTCCACTTATGTGGGATAAGAAAAAATAAAATTAAAAAAATAGTGTGCATTAAAACTGATGTCTATTTGCATTCTCAAACGTATGAATGTTGAAACTTGGAGGAAAAAAGTATCATACTAGTTATGCTACTAAGTGTTAATATTCTACGTGTGTGCCTTTTTCATAAATGTGATTGTGTAATGGCCCTGTGTTCACTTTCTCTTTGTCTCGCATGAACAGAGGTTGGTTTCAACTCATAAGATGAAAAGGAGACAAATCGCATGTGAGCAAGAGCATCATCTAGACATCTATGCAAGATTGAGGTAAAATGTAATTTATGTCATAAAAATAAAATTGATATTTTATGATGATTAATTTAGTTTAAAATGTAACCTCCTTCGTAGTGAGTGTCATCTAGACATATGTTCAAGATTGAGGTAAAATGTAATTTATGTCATAAAAATCAAATTTACATTTTATGGTAATTAATTTAATTTAAAATGTAACCTCCTCTGAAGTTCATAATTTAGTTTATAATATAACATAAAAATTTAGTTTATAATATAACATATTGCATTTATTTCTTTTAATTTTGAGTTGTTTTGATTCTTTGTCAAGTAGGATGGGGTTGGGGTTATTTCTTTCCAAGATGCAAGGTTAATTGGTATAACCGGTAGCTACAAAGCCCTAATTTTTCTCTTGTACACCTCTTCGGCTTGGAATTTGCGATATCAAAATATAATTTCACCATGCTCTTCCATATTGGTTTTTTTTATCCCATTATTGTTAGCCATGAGTGTTGAAATTATTGGGATTTCAATCATCCATGATTTCTCAATTCATTGTTTATTCATTTCAAAATGTTGTTAGTCACTTTGATGTTTTAGTTGCATATCATCACAGGAGGAGTTGGAGATTTATTTTTTGATCGCAGTGTTGTTTTCTTGTAAACCATAGCAGCGGTACTTAGAGATTGGTATTTAAATGCAAATAGATATTTATGTTTTCTTTTACTTGAAGACCATTGTTGAATGAACTAAAGATTGGTTTTCTGATCACACTATCTTGATGGATGTTGATTCCACTGAAGGAGTTGATGATAGGGTTTTTGATCGTACTATTGTGTGAGATATTGATTATCCATATGCTTGTTATTCCACCGGTTTGTTTCATTTTTCATAAATAAAAAAATATTAATGGTTTTTTACATACACCCTTTTCTTGATTATTATTATTAGTTTAGTGAATATATTTATTGTGGGTCTCTCGTGGGAAGAATTGTCCCTTGAAATCAAACATCAAAATTTACTCGGAAAGAAGGAAATACTATGTATAAGTTTATATGAAATATATGAGAGCTAAAACATTTCATTAATAAATTTTATGTCTCATCAACTATTTTCAGGTCTCACCGCTTAGTTTAGAATATTTTTGTAATGTGGATGATATAATCACTTTCTTTTGACCGTGGAAGTGAACTGGCTTAATGATCGTATTTTCATTAGTTGACATCTAAAATGGCAGACATCTAAAGTGAGAGACCATGGTTTGAGTCCCCTTCGAAGTTTGATTACAAAGTTGAGATTGAATGGCAGCCTTTATCAAGAAACCCTATATTTATCCTTAATAGAAAAGTGTTTAGAATAACGAGTCCAATTAGCCATGGTAAAATAGAAATAGGGAAATGGTCACCAACTCTTAGGGCATTAGTGGTGAATGCAACGGAGAAATAAGAGACCACTACATCAACTCAGTGAACCTGCCAGTTCATTCCTACAATTTTATGGAGAAAAATTTGATTGAGCAAAATGGGTGCATTTTTGGTTGAACTCGACACCCAATTAAATAATTGTAAATTCATTTGTATTAGGTGCATTTTGGTGGTAGTCGACACCTCTTTTTTCAAAGTTGTTTTCTCAAGAAGATGGATAAACTTGATGATTTGTTACAATTATTGAACAATTTAATGTCATCTACTATTCATAATAATGTCTAAGTCAACAAGGACACACTTTCTAACATCCAATCTTATTTGCAAGATGCACAAGATAAGATCGACTTTTTGAAACTTGAATCTCAATTCCAAAGAGATGAACTTAAGCAGAAGCGTTGTGATTCTGAACTTATTTTTGTTTAGAACTTTCCTTTTAATCTTGACTCTCATCAACAGTCAAAGTTTAATCAGATTTGTAAAAATATTTCAGGAGAAAATTTGGGTGTAGCGGAAAGTCATGTTCAGGAAAATGTATGCAATATTTATTTGCATATAAATGTGAAGCTTGTCATTACCAAAACTGCTATAAGGCCATGGGAAGAGATTACACACAATAAATACATAATTGGTTTGGGTTACAAAAAGAATATTTTGGATTTATCTTTTCACATTCCAGATTTTGATAAACCTATACAATTCCGAAGTGTTAGATTTCTGGAAGGTGTTGTTCTAGAAAAATTTGACAGATGCCAACAGTGTCACATAGTTGGAAATATGAAATATCGTTGTTCTAATATTCACCCGTGTAAGCATTGTGGAAAGTGAAATCATCATACAAATAGATGTTCCTAAAAGAAGACTACTGCAAGAGAGAAGCTAACTTTAAGATGGATTACTTCTTGGGATTGGACGAAAATAGCTAAGAAGATTTACAAGTCATAACAAAGAATATGTTTGAGAGTGATGACCAGCCTTACAGTGATGAAGAATAATTCTCACCCTGTATCCGCCAAGGGGGGAATTGTTGATAGTTTGCTACAGGTTTGAGTACGAGATGTCAAGTGATCCTGAGTCAAAGTTGAGATTATTGAGTTGATTGATCACTTCCATGTTTAGAATTGTTTGAGGAACTGTTGTGATAGTTCCAGAGTTAGTGGTCACTTTGAAACCACATTTTTTTTATTATTATAACTGCTATGAAGGTTCCATAGTTGGTTTTGGTTGAGACCTTGAGTTCTCACATATTGGTTTTTGGTCATCCTTAAAAACCATTTCTTGAGAGACATTCAACTCTTGGCTTAGATGCATTTTTTTCATTTTGAGCTCTCATTCTTGAATTTTGGTACATCCCTTCAAATTAAGGGGGTTGTTAGGGTCCTATAATAATAGGATTCATAATTTTGAATTGGCTATGGTTAGTCTTGTAATATTGTTCATACTTTTGCTTTCTACAAAATGTTTTCCCATATTAGAAATAAAAAATGTAAAGAGGGTAAATCCTAAAATAATAATCAAAGGACTAAAAGAAAAAGAAAGAGAAAGATAAAAAAAGTAAAAAATATGAACCCCAAAAAGAGAAAAGAATAGATCATGAATGTGTGCAAATTCAAATGCCACTCTTTTTACTTTACTTTGCAAAATAATATTGTGTGCAGCTTGTCAAAAATGCCACAATCCATGATGGTCAACTAGTTTAATGTTGATTCATTCATGCTTTAAATTTCATGTTGATAGATAGGGAATAAAGATCTAGCCAAATTTTTAAATCTTGGCAGATCAGTAGTTAGGTAGAGAATAATAATGAGCTCATCAATTTAATCTGAGCCATTGGAAGTTATAACGTTAGAACTAGATAGTTTTCTTATTAAAGAAAAAGAAATAAAGGATTAGCAAGCTCAAATGCAACCAATGAATAAACCGAAAATGCTAGGGTAAATAAAGGGTAGATAGAAGAAGTTTTAGAAGTGCACAAGGTTGCTAAGTCAAAAGCACCTTCATAATTCTTAATGCTATGTTTCATGTGCAGGAGGAACTGTCAAAGAGAAAGGACATTCACTAAAGATTATTTACTAATTTCGTCTCATTTCACTAGACCCCCCACATGCTTAGTTTATTATTTTCCCTTCATTATCCCTTCATTGCTTGTAAAAACCCTTTCCCCTCATTTTGACCTTTTATTCCTTTGTTTCACACATTTCCCTTGACGTTACCCTTCATAAATCATTCCCCCTTCCCAAAACCCCTTTCCCTAGTGTGACACACATTCCCATCACAAATAATACATTCCCCCCATATCAATTTCCCCTTTTCCCCTTAAAAACCCACTAAACCCCTTTTATCCTAAGTTATTTCCTAAACTATACCCCCGCATTATGTAATTAAAGTCCCCCACATTATAATTCCCTGACACCCTTTTAACTCACCAAACCTTGGTGTATAGTTAAAACCTCTGCCATATAAACCATGGTCCCCACCTTTTATTAACCCATTGCTTATATTAAAATCCCGTGATTACATTTTAATTAATCACATTTCATTGTAATTAAACCTTGGGCCCCACCAACCACATCCCAACTCCTTCCGTGCAACTTCACTGTTTCGCGCTGTTTCATCATCTGACAGTTAACGGTCCAAAAGCACACGAGATTTGTGGTTTTGGTCAGACACTGTTTTGCTATGTAGCGACACCAAGTTATATCGCGTGCTCTTGAAAGATACTGCCCTTCACCCAAAAGTGGTGAGATATCGCCTAAAACCGCCCCCCATGCGTAAGAGAAAAATTGCCCACTATTCATTTGCCAATTATCACACCAAAATGTAATCGTTGTTGGTTAAAAGGCTAAAAAATCTCCATTTTTCTCTTTTCACTCATTTTGGATGCAAACATCTGTTAACTAATTCTTTAAACTTCAACCTTTGTGCAACCATTTAACCACCTTTTGCAACTGGAAGACACTGTAGACACCAAATTGAAGCAACAATTAGACAATTGAAGCCTCAAAAACCTTTGCTGCTACCACAGAACCCTATATGCACACCAAATCATCATTTTTCAGTTATTCTTGAAAGAACGAAAATGACCTTGTAAATTTGAGCTATGCACAACAATTATTAAAAGGTTAATTAATTAAATTAATCAAAAAACCTTGCTAAACTAAAGAGAAAACTTATTGTGCATCCAAACGCCTTTTCTACATATTGTAATTATCCTCCCCACTATTCCAGAGCTTTTTACCTTACTCGTAAAACTAGAGAAAGAGTAATGCTATTGAATAAACCAAATTATGGCTTCCCAAAGCTCTTTGGATGTAAGACCCCTACAAACCCCTCACCTGGATATTGACCACCTTCCATTAGACGACAAAGATTTTCAAATTAAGGAAAATATTTTCCCTAGCCACCTATTGAAACTCCACTACTGGAGTAAAGATAAATTCCTAAACCAGAATGATGACATTCACCTATGGGAAACAAATTTGCCCAAATACTTGTTCCCACAGGTACACCTATTCCCAGAAATCATCCATTTCTGCCAAGCTTGCTATGTCCCCAGTAAAAGAGACATAGTCTCCCCTGACCAACAGGTTTTATTTGCTATTACTGTAGAGTCAATAAATCAAATGCTGCAGATCCAGCCAGGCCAAAATGAGACCCCACTTTGCATTGAAGCTTTACTAGAACTATGCACAGAGCTTAAATCTTTTAGACTTTCATCATAGAAAAGTCTCATACTCCTACAAATAGTCCTCCATATGTTGCCACCATTTTCTCTGAGAGAGTCAGACAAATTATAACCATGCTCTCTTTTATTTTAGGATACACCACTGATGAGCATGTGGATGAGGTTATACTTGCTTTCCTTTCTATTTTTTTCCCAAGCAAGCTGCCACCTACAATTTACAATTTTGCTTAGTTCTTGGCAAACATAATCCATGAACAATTTATCAGATTGCCAAATGAGAGAGTTTTCAAATACTCATCAGTATTGTTTCACATGTTCTTATACTTTCAGTCAGACAAGTTTCCAGTCAACATCCAAAAGTTAGATACCAAGGGCCATCCAAGATCTGTCATCTTTTGGACACCATTGATCCAAAGATATTCCACTGTTTTTAGTTATAAAGAGATCATTGACTCATTTTTTCATCCAGTTATAAACATGATAACTGGTAGCTATCAACCCAAGATCAATGAGGAGATTAAGAGAGTTTTATAGTTGTCTAAGAAAAGTAGAGTGGGGGACTGGTATCTATATCAAGACCACACACAAATCAAGATATATGGATACCAACTCACTCCCTATAAGCTGCCAAAATACCTCCCCATGAGGATATTTGTATTAGAGCATTTGAGGCAGATCATAAACTTTGATGAGGTTATTTTTCTATCATCTAGGAAGAAAACTCAATTTAAAATTAGAAATCAATGGGACCCTTTCATTTGTCATAATAGGGAAGCTGGACAAGGGGTAGAGAAAATCTTACAACAAATGAACTTCAAAAGCAGTTTCATGTGGCAGTATGACCTAGTGGAGTCATAAACAAGTGATGACTCAAGTTCAGATTAAGCCCTTTCATACATGAGCCCAAGCCAGATATTGAAAGATATGCCAACCAGTTAGAGTGGTTGGAGAATACTTTAATAGATGTGCAAAAATAGATTGATACTAGTTCCTTTCTGCAGGTTCCAGCCCTTCATTAACAGATGGGTATTACTCCCATTCTATAGAATCGGGCCAATGAGGACAGAAATGTAAAAAGAACCAACGAAGAAGGTTCTAGCTATTGGAATTTAGGGAAAGTTTTAAGGATGGAAATTTATCTTAAAGTTTAGAAAACTTGGCGAATCCCACTAGTCCATAATATGAAATCTATAAAGTGTTGGGAGATATTTTTGTAAAAATATTCAAATTTATAATATTTTTATATAGTCTATATATAATTTTTTGGCAATTTTTATGGAAAAATAATTTCATTCTATCAAATTTGGGCAAATCATTTTTACAAAAAAATGGAAATTAGCGAAACTTCTTTTTTGGAAAAAAATATAGAAAATTAGCCCATGGGTGAATATTAGCCCCAAAATTTTTCCTTGTGTGGGATGGAAACTACAAATGACAGATTTGAAATCAATTATAGGAAGAGGACCAAGCTTAATCCCATAACTGAGCAAGAAGACACCATTGAGATAGTTGAAATCACCGATACTGACACAATGGTTGGCAACAGTAAAGGTCCAGCGGTTTCAGAGGAAACTCATCAGCCTTCCACCTCAAATACTCAAACCATAGAAAAGAAACTTAGTATTAAAGTTTCTTCATCCAGCAAGCCAGTGGATAAAGAGAAATATATAAAATAGAAGTACAAGGAAATCAAGTTGAGGAATAAGGCATTAAAGGTTGAAACTTATGCCTAGTACTTCAAACAAACAACTGCAAATCAGAATAGATTAATATCATCCTTTGACACTAAGATTTGTAAGATGCAAATGACCTTTATGCATCCTACAGTCTAGCAGCCTAGATCATTAGCATACTACAGGAAGACAGAGTTTGAGGTTTTGGCTAGGGATGTCCACCCTATTGACCAAGTTGAATTCCATAAGCAGGCAGGTGAGATGATTTATTCTACAACGACTAATAAAGTAATGATTGTGCACAAACTTCAAAGCTCACTAGATAACATCACAACACAACTTAAGCTAGAAAAGGCATCCTCACAGGCCAAGGATAACAAAATCAAGTCACTGGAAGACTTGGTAATTGAAATTGGATATAATCCAAGTGAGATTAAGGCAACAGAAAAACTGATAAAGAAGAAAAATGAGCATATTGCTGCTTTAAAGAAACAACTGAAGTTTCCACCTTTTGAACATCCATAGGCCATGGAGGTCCTAGAGAGCTAAACCCAACAGGAGGAAATGATGGATCTTATTCTTCAATTAAACGCTCAATTGAAAGAAATGGAGAAGGAATTGGATGAGTTAATATAACTGAAACAAGCCAGCCCTGAGACAGATACTGCCATTGCTATCCCTACAGTCACAACAACAGTTCCTTCAAATTTTGTAGCTTCATTGGCCCCAACAGCTCCACTAGCTACAACACTTCCATCTGCAACAAGAACTACATCAACAACAGGTTCAACAATAGCACCAGCTCATCCAAGTGATGAAGTAAGTAAACTGGTCAAAGCCATGGTGGACGTGTCCATTAAGACCACTGAGATAGATAAACTTAAAGAATAGATAAGAAGTTTAGAGAATGAGGAGAAAATGGTTCAGATTATGCATAAAAACGAAGTACATAAATCAAACAGGTTGACTGAGAGGATAAAGAATTTGGAAACCAAATTAACATTGAAGGAGCCACCTTCCCAAGCAAAAGAACAACTATGGGCCAATATCATTGACTCTGTCAATGATATTTTGCCTTCTATACAAGTCATCTTTGAACAAAATGATTTAGTCAAAGAGGCTATTGAAGCAATTCAATGAGTTAAGGCCAAACTTGGAGATATGCCAGAAGAAGCATCAAGAATAATCCAATTCCTTAACTCTAAGAATAAATATGAATTGCAGGAGTTCGACATAGCTGACATGACTAGAACTATACTAGAGGTGAAGAAACTTCTCATCAAGAGGAACTTAATGATGTAGCTTGAGGACAAATGCCAAACCATGGAGCTGGCTATAGGCAGGTTCATGGTTAAATTTGATGCTTTGAGGTAGAAATGTCTACCAAATCCCATGAATACTATAACAGGAAAATCAGAGAAGTGGCAAGAGAGCAAGCCAATAGTTCATCCATGAAAGGGATGCCTATAAGAAAGGTTATGTACCAGACTTTTGAGAACCTCTTTTACCTACAGCATGAGGTGAAACACCTTTCTGTAAACAAGCCCACCTTTGAAAAATACACAGAAGCAGATGAAGTCTATAGAAAAATGGTAAATATGAAATTACCAGACACAGAGACTTGGGAAGATTTAAATGATTTACAGTGAAATTGCAAGGTAAAAGTGGATATAAAACAGTGAAAGAAAAGAAATAGGTCAGCCTAGTCAAAGAGTATCAGATGAAAGAGTATCAGTCAAAGGGAAAAGTAAAAATACTCCGAGTGTGGAATACAAATAGTAAATGAGAAAAGGCAACAAAAGATCTTACAGCAGAGCCAAATAAATAGGGACATCTTGCAGGAGTCACATATCTATCTCTATCTTCTTTCATGAAGATATTTCTTTTTCCTAGAATAATTCCCAAAACGGTTTAGGATATTTTGTAATAAGTTTTTGTATAAATACTTCATAATTTGAAGTATAGAGGGTGGATTGCTAGAAATTTCTATAGTTGTATTGATTTGAAACCTAAGGGTTCATTGTACCATTTTTTTTCAAGTCATCACACTCGACTGAGTAATAAAGACATTGCATTATAGGATTTATATGTTGGGCCACTTCAGTAAAGTATTTTCTGTTTGTCAAATTTTTATCTTCATAAGTGTTTCACATACTTTCATGTTATCTAATTTGAATGAATTAACTGGAGTATTATTAAATAATTTCCTTAAGTACACTCTGTCTTGAACAGTTAAGCATTTTAATGTTTTCTTCTGATACCCAGAGTAGGGAATCCCTCATTTCTCCCTAGTTTCGATTGACCTCTATCATCTCTCTCAGTATCTGGTTTGAGGAACCCTTAATTTCTCCTTGTCCCCTATTGGAAACCACTTCATCATCTAGCCTAAAAGATCAGAATTCACTCAGCTACCTTGCTCTGCAAACACTATCTTTAGAACTTGATTCAATCATGTTTTCTTGAAATTTGATCCCATAGCCTAATGGTAAAAGAGATCTCTCTATCCATCTAAGTCAATGATTCCACCACCAAATCAAAATTAAAACCCAAATTAAGCTTAAATAACTAGCATAAAATCAATTAACTAAAAAACGTTAAATCATAAAGAGAGAGCCCTCTGTGAGCATTAGGAAGGCAGATCCTGATCTCAAAAGTAGGTTTGTGGTTACCTCTATTATTTCTTTCATAATAACTCTAGGGAAATTTTAGAGTGATAACATATTGGTAACCATACTGGGGATAGTTCCGAGTTTAATAAAACTTTAAGGAAATCTTAAATCTCATATTTTGCACCTTAAGGTAATTTTAGAGTTCTTAAAAGGCTCTGCTTAAAAAAATAAAATTCTGGCTCCCAAAAGAACACATTATACCAGGGCACATCCAGATCCAAACCCTGCTATAATAGATGATGATTCTAACATAATTTTAAGAAAACCAAAAAAGGTAAATACTCAAGGAAGTAGTAGTCAGTTAATTAAAGAAAATTCACTTCCTAAAGAGTTATCAAGTTTAGAGGATATTCAATTTGATCTATCATTTGACCTTTCTTTGTTTAGAACCAAATCTGAAAAATCAATTCATGATAATGTAATAGACCCCAATTTTATTCAATTTATTGAATCAAAAAAGGTTCCTATACATCCTGATTTACATCAACATGTTTTGGATACTTTTGAAAAACTAGAAGCTTTAACCTCAACTTTGACAAGGGATATAGACAAAGCTTATCTTCAACAATCAGTTGAATTAGCTACCCTAACTATTGCTACCTCTGAAATTTCTACAGAGTCTTAAAAAAATGTAAATAAAACTTCATTTACTACCACTTCACCTATAATATCCACCACACTTCATTCCCCTAAACCATTTGTACCTCAACTTCCTCTCCAACCAAACATCTCAAGTTCATATAGTTCATCTACAACCATCTCAAGTTCTTATTCAAGAACCACTATTTTTCCCCATAGTCAAACCAAAGCCTTAGCGATGGCAAATAGATATGCACCTTTGATCTTAGCAGCTTAACTACACGGCATGCCCCAAGACTATCAAAGTAAAATCTTTCTGTTTGATGCTACTGGTTAGTGTACGACCCAACATCACGTGAATAAAATGATTGATTATCTTGAGTTACATGACATTGATGAGTCTGATGTGAAAATGAGGTTATTTTCCCAAACACTAGTAGGAGATGCAAAAAATGGTTTAAAGGTTTACCTTCTAATATTATTGTTGATTTAGCTGCTTTCTATACATTGTTTATCAATAGATGGGAAAGAAAGAAAAACCCTTTACAAATATTGTTTGAATATGAAAACATTAGGAGAGCTCCTAATGAATCTGTTCAGGATTATTGTACTAGGTTCAACAGTGTCTATAATGCAATCCCTGCAAATATCAAACCTCCACCAAACTTAGCATTAATCAAATTTCTTGATGGTTTTGACACTGATATGTCTTACCAATTGAGAGAAAGAAACCCCGAAACATTGGAACAAATGCAAAGTAATGATGTTAGTGTAGAAGCCAATTTATTAGCTAAGAAAGATAGTATGAGAAATGAGAAAAGAGTTACCATTAAAGAGGAACCATCCACTTCATATGGTAAGATAGACAATTTAGCTAAAAGTGTAGAAAGGATAACGGATAGATTAGAAAATATGGAAAGGAAATCTCAGTAGGAAAATCAACAAGCACCCCCAATTAGAAACCCCAACATCAGGAAAAATCCTAATACTGGAAAAAAAAAGATGTTATACCTAATCAATAGATTAGACCACCTTTCCAGGAGAATTATGCTGAAGGTTCACAAAACCATGAAGAAGAGGAGGACACAGATAAACCTATTGGGGATTAAAAATGAAGATGTTTTTTTTCTTACTCAGGAAGAACATGAATTGTACATGCTACAACAATTATAATTAGGATCTCGAGAATCCTTTGACTAAAAACAAGGTTATGAATATGTTATCTATGAAGTTCACAAACAGTATAGACATAGAATAAAAAAGAATACAAAAGTTCTCACTAATAAATCAGTCCAAACCCAAACTAAAAAAATAGCAGAAGCTCTTGTGACAAAAGTTATACAAGATGACATGGAGGAGAAAAGAGTGAAAATGGGGGAGAGTCCATGACGCTGGTAGGGTTCGATCCGGGAACCCTAGGCCATAGGCCTAGGTGATGCAGGTGGCGCAGGGAAGGCCCGTCGGTACGGGGCGTTGGAGTAGCTGGCGGATACTCCGAGGGCGATCTAGGCGGACAATCGTAGAAGGTGCCAGCTAGGAAAAAGACTGCAAACGGCTTTTGATTCTGGAGAACGGGTTTCGGGTTGCGGTTTTGGGACTTGTCCTTAGCGATTTTTCTTTGTGGAGGAACCCGTTAGGCGGTATTTCCTTTTCTGTTCCCTCCGGAGCAGTCAAAGCACAGGCGATTTCTGCAGTTTTACACCGGGTAGCAGTTGAGAGGCGGTGTCAGGTTTTTACGGGGCTGTTTTACCATGGTTAATCAAAGTGAAACGGTTGAACTTGACCCAGCTCCGAAAGATATTCTATCCGTCTGGGGAAAGGAGGTCACGGAGAAAAATATCGACGAGTTTTTTGGGCATTCTGTCAGCCATGCGTCCGTTTTGTTCTCGGGTGGAGGTTTGTGGTGCTCAAATTATGCTAAAGGGTTACTGGACGAGAGTTTGAAGCTTGCAAGCGGCTTCGAAAATGGTGGCAAGATTTCGGAGGAAGCAAACCCTCATGCAAGGTCAGGCTCGCTAAAGGGCAAGAATACTGCCTCACCAGATAGTAAGTCCTTATCCCCTTCAAAAATTTTCGTTTCGTCGGGTGGCCTTGAGGATATTATCAATTTTTCCCAAAATAAAGGGGTGTGGAGGTCTGTGGGGGGTGTTCAGTGTACTGGGAAAGAATTGGGTGATAGGAACAGCCATCCGGCTGTAAATAGACCCCTTTTTTCAAAGGAATCCTTGCAGAGCTTTTCAAGGGCGGAAGGGGCTTTAGCGGGTTTCAAAAAGACATCGAATCCGGGGGTTCTTGCTAACCCTCTTGATTCTGGAAAGGCGGAGGCAGGCGGTTTTTCGGCAGCAGGAGAAGCGGGGAGTCCGGTGGAAGGATTGATTGAAACCCCTTCCGGTAATGAGTTTCAGAGAGATGCGGAAGATGGAAGCGGCCATCAAAGGGATGCAGGAAATTCGAACCCTGACTCAGGAGGCAGAGAATCAGAGCCGGAATCAGAAAAGGTAGGGGAAAAAAGGAAGAAGGCCAAACCGTGGAAAAAAAAGCGGGTCACAAACTTGGTTCTAGGCATGGACGTCCAGGTTGAGGATGCTCTGGAAGTGGCAGAGTGTACCCTCATGGGTAGAGCGAGAGGGAGGTATGTATCTGGTAAATTCTTAAAACAATGGGCAGAGAGTCAGTGGCTGGAGACCTGGCAAATTCTTTCAGGACAACCACGTTGGTAAAGGGTTGGTTCATGGTAAAATTCGACTGTAAGGAAGCAATGGAATGGGTCGAAGAGAGAAACTGGGCGTTCGGGAATCGGCCTGTCTTCTTTAAAAGATGGTCCCCTCTGTTCGATGCATCAAAGGAAAAGGTAGACGAAATCCCCGTATGGGTTAGGGCTCCAAATTTGCCTCCTTTCCTATGGGTGGATTCAGTCTTTATGTCTATTGGAAACCATTTGGGCACTTATCTGGATGCTGATAGATCCTTCCTTCATACTTTTGAAAGAGCGGTGGCGAGGATCCTAGTAAGGCTTAATCCGAAGGAAGGACTTGCAGAATCGGTCACTTTGCAGTATAAGGATTATGTTTATGAGCAGATCTTGGATTATGAACTCCTTCCCTTCAGATGCCACCGTTGTCATGAGTATGGGCATTTGGCCAGGGACTGCCCATTGGGAAAAAGAAGAAGGAAGACGAAGAGTAAAGAAGAGGAATGGGAGGGTTTTCTGAGAAAAACCGAGGAACCGGTGGAGGCGAATAGCACAGAAGCAGAACATCAGAAAGAAGAACATGCTCCCCAGTCGGAAGAGGGCGTGCTGCGGGAGGAAGGGATTCCGGTTCGTGATGCAGATGACCAGTCCCTCAAGGAAATTACCTTGGACGTTCCGGCCGCCCCTCCTGAGGACGTTCCAACCGGTATGCAGTCTTCTCCACTCAATTTCTCTTTAAATTCCGAAACATTTATCGGTGGCATATCTTTGGATTTCCCTATGGCATCAAATTTGGATGATACTATGCAAAACATTGAATCCCTCTCAGAAGCTATTCCTTCTTTAAATCTGAACTGTGAGGATATCCCTAAGATGAGTCAAGATATGGGTAGTTCGTCTCCCGTTCGTCACTATAACCTCAGATCTCACAATAAGAGACCTGCTTGCTCTCATGATGTCCTGGAGATGGTGGGTGGTCTTAGTACTGAGTCGTCTAAGGGTCTCTTAAAGAAAGGTAGAGGGCGGAAATCTCTATTATCTAAAGCCCAAGTTAAGGCAAAATTTGATGTGGCTGATGGTAAACAAATGTCGATCCCTGGGGCGCTTAGAGCAGCTAAAACCCCTGAGACGGTTATCAAATGATCTGTCTTTCATGGAACTGTAGGGGTTTAGCTAGTAAACCCAAAAAACTAGCTCTGAAAGATTTAATCTCTCGTCATAGCCCGGATATAGTCTTCCTCCAGGAAACTCTGGGCAAAAGTGCTGAAGTCGAATCCATCCTCCGCACTTTCTTTCCGGGTTGGGTATTCACAGCCCTGGATGCTTCGGGTCACTCTGGCGGTCTTGCTATTGGTTTTAAGGAAGGAAGATATAAGGTTTTAAATTTCTGGGGTCTGCCCCATGCTCTAGGTATGGAGATTCTTTCTCCTGATTTTGATCAGCCTTTTCTGTTTATCAATGTGTATGGACCCTGTCAGGGTAGGGTCTCTTTTTGGAATGACTTTCTCTCAAAAGAGCTGTTAAAAAACAAAAATCTGATAATAGGGGGAGATTTAAATTTCTCTTTGGGGATCGCTGAAGCTTGGGGGCCCTCTGCGAGGGAAGACCCATTGTCAGATTTTTTCTCAAAAGCTCTTCAGACTCATAACCTGATTGATGTAAATATCATTAAGGCTAAACCGACTTGGAGAAACAGAAGAACGGGAGAGGAGAGAATTGCAAAGATATTGGATCGTTTTCTCATCAATGAATCGTTGGCATCATATATTCCTCTGTTCAGACAATGGGTGGGTGAAGGGGGAAATTCGGACCATTTTCCCATATTCCTTGAATTCTCAAAGTCCCCTCCAAAGCCGGCTTCACCATTCAAATTCAATGCCACTTGGCTTCAAGAGGAGTCTTTTCTTCAGCTGTTCAAGAATACATGGAGGCATCCGGGCCCTAATCCTACGGAAAACAAGGGAGCTCACTTTATGGAGAATCTAAAAACACTGAAGAGAGCAACCATTGAATGGGCTTCAGCCAGAAGGTGAAATCAAAACGAGGAGCTGGTCAAAATTGACGAGGCCCTAAGTGTGTTAGAAGATCCTGAAGCTGATGCTTATGTATCTCAGGAGTCGAAAGAAAGAATTCTGGCTTTAGAAAAGAGTAGAGCTAAGATCCTTCTAGATAGAGAAGAGGAGTGGAGGTTGAAAAGTAGGGCTATATGGTTGAAAGCGAGGGATGAAAATACAAAATTCTTCCATAATTATGCAAAGGGCCGGAAAAATGCAAATACTATATGGAAGTTGAAGGACCCTGAAGGAAGGGAGTATTCAACCTTTGAGGCTGTATCTACCTTGGGAAAGAACCACTTCCAATCCCTCTTTGCTGACCCTGGGGGGATCTCATTAGCTGAAATTATCAGGACAGCCCAAGCTTTCCCTCGTTTTGTGGAGGAGGAGGAAGCCGAAAATCTCTTTAGGGAAGTGAATAAGGAGGAAGTAGAATGTTTTATAAAATCAATGCCAAAAGACAAAAGCCCGGGACCAGATGGCTGGACCATAGAGCTGTTTTCTCACTTCTTTGAATTTATTGGTGAAGAGCTTACAGAAGTTGTGGAGGAGTCAAGGAAGAAAGGAGAAATCTATGGCCCTTTTAATTCAACTTTCATTGCCCTCATCCCGAAAAAAGAGGACCCGGAATCTTTTGAAGATTTCAGACCTATTTCTCTTTGCAATACTATATACAAGATTATAGCAAAAATTATTGCGGTCCGCCTGAAACCTATTCTATCTGTATGTATTTCCAGCGAACAATTTGGCTTCCTAGACGGTCGGCAAATTCATGAAGCCATAGGGGTGGCCCAGGAAACCATCCATAGTATCAGACAAGCAAAAAAGAAAGGGGTGGTGCTAAAAATTGATCTTTCCAAAGCCTATGACAGGATCAGCTGGTCGTATCTCAGACTATTATTGACTCACCTTGGTTTTAAGCTGGAGTTTATAAATTGGATCATGGGGTGCATTTCAAATGTAAGTTTTGTTGTTTTGATAAATGGGGCTGCCTCCCAATTCTTCAAAAGCCAACGAGGTTTGAGACAAGGATGCCCCCTTTCTCCTTTACTCTTCCTCCTGGCTGCTGAAGGCCTCAGTATATTGATTTCAAAATCCAAGAGATCAGGTTTGATCACAGGTTTGGAAGTTGCTGTAAATCTTTTCATAACTCATCTCCTATTTGTTGATGATATTCTATTATTCACAAATGGGAATATAAATGAAATAAAAGAGCTTAAAGACATTCTTGATCTGTTTCTGAAAGCTACAGGGCTTCAAATCAATCCCAGGAAGTCTCATCTTATCATGGAAGGCTTCAACAGGCAAGAGGAGACTTTGATCACATCCTACTTGCCGTTTGAAATCTGCAATATGGAACGGCCTTTCAAGTATCTTGGGTTTTGGCTAAAACCGTCTTCATACCGGAAGCAGGATTGGAATAGGTTGGTGGCAAAAATTGAACAAAGGATATCCCATTGGAGCTTCAAGTGGTTATCAAGGGCTGGAAGGCTGACTCTGGTAAATTCTGTTCTTCAGGCCATCCCGGTTTTTTGGGCTGCTCTGACTTGGATTCCCAAAGGGATCCTTCATAAAATCAAGCAGATATGTAGCAGATTTCTGTGGTCTGGATCTAAGGAAGACTCAGTGCTTCCATGGGTAGCTTGGGATAAGATTGCTAGACCAAAGGAGTGGGAAGGTTGGGGAGTTAAGCATCTCGTTGATTTCAGTCAATCTTTGGCAGCAAAATCAGGATGGCGAATTATAAATGCAGAGAACCTTTGGAAAAAAGTTGTCAAAAGAAAATATATTGATCCAGTCCTGCTTGAGGACTGGATTAGGAGTCCAAACAAAAAAGGTAGGAACTGCTCTGTTATTTGGAAGGCCACTACAGAGGCTTTTAAAATAATTGAACAAGGTTTAGCATGGCAGGTGGGGAATGGAGAAAATCTGCGGATTGGCAAGGATCCCTGGGTAGGGTGCAATGACCTTTTTGCCTTATCTCCTGGTCTTCTCGCTCATCTAGATGCAAAAGGAATCCAATGTTTAAATCAGATAGAAAACATGGAGCTATCTTCCATCTGGGGACAGGCATGGAAATCAGAAGAGGATCTGGGCATTGATCCCATTTGGAGAATCGAGTGGCGGGGTTTCATTCAGGAACTCAAATGATCAAATGTCAGATTAAAAGATAAACCAAACTCCCTAGTTTGGGCTCATGCTGAGACAGGTCACTACTCCCCAAAGGCTGGTTATAACTTCCTGATGAAGAGAAAGGGATGGGATCCTCCTGCTTGGTGGGCAAAGCGTTTTTTTAAACTGAAGTGCCCCAAAAAAGCCAGAATCTTTCTCTGGTGTGCCTTAAATAACAAGATTCCTTCTTGGGAAATTCTTCAAGCTCGCTTCAAGCAGGGACCGAGTAGATGTCCATTATGTTTTGCAGCCTCTGAATCCATCCCTCACTTATTTTTGGCCTGCTCCTTTACAAGACAAGTCTGGGATGAAACAAAAAAACTATTGAACATTAACGTAAGATGGGAAGGGGAAGATCTCTCTTCTGCTTGGGAATATTGGTGGTCCCTCTACCCTGAGAAGAACCTGAGGAACCTCCCTCATATACTTTGCTGGGGCATTTGGATTGCCCGGAATAGAAGCATCTTTAAAGATAAAGCCACTCCAGCGGAAGTAATTGCAATACAAAGCTCAGCCATTCTTGCCAGCATTCCTGAGCCGGAAGGCCCTTCAAACATGAACCAGCGGAAGGAAATCATTATTAGAGAAGGCATCCCTTGGGCTTTCTTTGACGGGGCAGCCCAAAACAACTCCACTGGAGCCGGAATTATTATCCATCTTAGCCCCTCACACTCGCTAAAAGCCTCAGTGGGTCTTGGGATGGGCACAAACAATTTTGCAGAACTATCAGCCTTAAAACTTCTCCTTTGCTGGCTCATTCATAGAAATATCCTCACAGTTCAGATTTTTGGAGACTCTTTAAATGTTGTAAACTGGGTCAATGGGAAATATAGATGCTGGAATTATATGTTGATGCCACTGTTAGAAGAAATTCAAATTCTAAAGTCTTCTTTTAATGTTTTCTCCATTGATCATATTTACAGGGATGAAAATGAAGAGGCAGACAGGTATTCTAAAGCAGGTTTACAACAGGTTTTGGGTTCGTGGAGGATAACCGAGCAGTTCCAGGACCAGATCCGTGTGTCAGATCTTCCCCCTTACACATAATATTTTTTTGTATATGTCTGTAAGTGCTCCAGGAACAAATGGACTTATTTTTGGTACTGGCAGCACATGAAAGTTTGTGTCCTTTTCTTTTCCTGTTCATCTCTTTTTCAATATGAAGAAGCACGAGAGACATCTTTGTTATTATGCATACTCAAAGGGTTGTTTTCCTTTAAAAAAGGAGACCCAGATACCCTGAGACAGTTTTGACTATATTTTGGTATGGCTGTTCAGGCCGAGTTCAGGAGAACTTTTAGTTTTTTGCAAAAGACATGTTTGATGGCATCACAGAGGAGGATTGATATCTCTCTGCCTCAAGCAGAATTCTGCTGAATGTTCACTCATCTGATTGTAACTTTTTTATTTTACTAATAGAAAAGTTCGGCTTTTTTCTTCGGAAAAAAAAGTTATACAAATTCTCCCTAGAGGAACTCAAGAGAATTCCAGCCCAAAAATTATAGATATAACTTCAGCTACAACTCAAACTTCAATTGTTAATCAAACTATTCAAAATAAGAGAATTCAAAACAAAACTGTTGGTACACAAAGTGAGTTGCCGAGTGTTGAAAAAGAAGATAAAAGTACACAAACCACAATTACTAAGTGTTATAGACATATTTGGGAACTGCAACCCCAATCTCATATGTCCATAAACCAAGGGCTTCTAAGCCCCTAAAAGTGTTGTTTCATACCCTAAAGGAACAAGGTCAGCTAATTACATCGTCTCCCAGAAGTTCTCCCTAAAAAACTACTCAGAACTGGTCAAAACTGGACCATACAGACTGCTCAGTGTTAAGGGTACGATGCATCTCACCTACTACATGCAAAAATTGCAATGCGTACTAAAAATCCCTTCTGTATAGTACGATGAGTGAGAGCAGACAAATGGTAGAGGCAGTTGGCTAGGTGGAAACCCAGAGAATCTTCTAAAAACTGCCCATTTGACACTTGCCTCTCTGAATTCGCCCAGGGATGAGTAAGAGATCTTGAAATCTCCAAGTGGAACCAAGAACTATCAGAGAGAAGACACTAATCAAAATCCCAGAAGCTGACTCACCCACATGCAAATATCTATATATGGATCCCTCATCCTAGAGATCTAGAGGCTGGAATTTTGTAATTTGTAAGGAAGTGTTGTTGGTTTCTCTGTGCAACATTGTAGTGTTGGGTGATCTAAGATTTTCATGAGGTGAAGAGGGCTTTGATGTTGGGAGGATGGCACTGGGTCAGACCAATGGGTTGTAATCCTCTCTTCTACTACTTCTATCAATAAAGCTATTTGAGTTTTCCTCCATATTCTTGTACATCTCTGAATCTGGTATTCATATGTGCATTTGTATGGTTAATATACATCTGATCCTATATTGTTTATGGTTATAGATCTCTATGCTTTGATGGTATTACGCTTCTTTGACTCTATAGGTGTTCTTTGAAGCAGGACCAATAAAGAAGGAGTGGCGAAGCTCTGTCAAAGGAGGGAGGAAACAAGCAAGAAGCCAAGTGAAAGACTGAGGTTGGTACTCTCTGCTTCTCTCTCATCTATCTCTCATAAAGGAAAACATAAGTAACTTCAGTTTGTTTGTTTCTAAGATAGCTACCCGTCTTAGTGGGACTAGCAGCTCTGAATGGACACTAGTTTTCCCGATAAAAAAATGGCGACTCCACTAGGAAGTGAATAGCTTGTTTTCTTGTTTCTATTTGTTTGCTTTATAAACTACAGACAGAGCTTGAAGTTAAGCCATCTAGCCTTCGAACTGCATTTGCTATGCAAGTGCAAAGTAGATCAACGTTGCTTCAGTCAATCTCCAGGTTCGTTTATGAACTGAACAATTGACTTGCAAACATCCTAAGAGCCCTAGTGGTAGCTCAAGTAACCTCATTAGATCAACCCCTGTACTTTGTGTTTACTTCCTATCATTAACTCAGCCTAAACCCCTGAACTTAGCTGCAAACTATGAGCAAAAACCAAGCTCAGTCTTGTCCTTGGATCATCGTACTATCTCTCATTGGCAGTCTGGATGCATCACACCTCCCATGTGTTGTAGGTGAGATGCATCCCTATTTCCCTATATTACAGGTGCGATGATCAGATGAGACTGTTTCTGCCTCTAGATTTTGGTTTTTTCCTCATTGTCTTCAGCTTTATTCAGTAGTTTTGCTGTCTGTGATCAGTATATCATTGTTGAAACTCTCTTCCTTTGCATTATTCACCCTCCATTGATAAAGAATTGTGAATGTTTTTATGTATTTTTCGTCATTTACAGTTCTCTTTTGCAAACGGTAGCTTAATTGAACTGTCGTCTTTTGATTTGAAAGTGTTGTAAGTGTCGTTTTCAGTCAAAGAAAAGAGTCTTCATCTTTTTTTATAGTCGATTACACTTATGCCATTGTATTTGATTTGAATTAATAGTATTTCAAGTGTCAAAAGCAATTTTTGAATTCGAAATCGCAAAGTGTCGTCTTAGTCCTCCTTTCATTTTTTTAAAGAAAATTGTTAGTACTGTCGCTTTGAAAGAAAAATAATTCAGATCTGTGCTTAGCATTATTTTTTCCATTCACACATTAAGAAAGTGGAAAACAAATACATGCATGTGCAGTTGCATTTAGGCTGCTTGTGGAAATCGATTTACGACAGTGCATCTTAGTGTGTGCTCTCTGCTCTATGTTGAAAGGATTTTACTTCTCTTTCCTTAGTAGCTAGGATTTTCATTGCGAAAAGAAATTAAACAACTGTTTATCATCTTAGATTTCATATTTAGGAATTGTATATCTATATCACGCCGTGAACCTTAAACGAAAACTTCTTAAGAAGGGTCAACTGTAAAATAAATCTCAATGAACATAAAAACACTTTGTAACCTAACGCACAACATTTAGAAGTCTAGGCTAGAGATGTATTCCGGTGTCGTAAATCCTGGTAACTATTGCTTTCATCGTAGGTTGGGTGATTCCTCTTCTTTGAGACGACAATTACCAGTACGGACTTGTGCTCCCACGTACCGTCAAGTATATATTGCGAGACCACAATAGGCTATATCATTTATCCTTAGGATGCCATGTCTGTCACCCTATCGATCGCAATGCACTGAACACAGCATTCAGGAAGATTGACTGTCGTATCGTAAAAAGTATTCTGCGGTTTTGCGATTGGTTTGGTAATCCCTCTGTCTATATTTCCAGAGTAGTCACTTTCATTCGTTTTTAGGCTCCTTAAAAGAAAAGGTCCATCTGAGCACTTGTCACTTCAGGCTCATTAAAAATTGAAGGCGACTAGAGTCATCTTTAGCTTTTTCTCGACTCTTAAAAATTGAAAAAGCAAGTTGTGTCAAAGCGTCATAAAACTTATTTTAATCGGAATAACATCGCTATTCCCTCGTTGGTCTTAGGTTGAGAAAATGGAGTCCACCAATCAAGGATTTCCTCTAAGGGGAAATCCTAGTCCCTTCTCCTCTTGGGAAGATGTTGGTGCACCACATATGGCTACATTGTCCCTTCCAGGACTTACAATTGGCCTGCCAGTATGGCTTTTCTTGACCTCTGTCGTTCAAAACACCATAATTCCTGAGCAATCAAGTCAGTAACCAGAAGATACTAGAGTTACTCCCAACCTTCTACTTCATTTATTTCTCCCTCTCCTTCTTCCTCTTCGCTTGGTGAAGCTAGTAACACTAAAAACCAAGTAACTAAGAAGAATAAGAAAGGCAAGGAGAAGAAGAAGAAGAAGCCAATGGCAAAAGGGGGCAACCATGCATCGTCTGGCGAAAATCCACACACTGCACCTTCCAAACCTAAATCTCCATGTGTCATTTGTAAGGGAGACCATTATCATTGAGATTGTCCTTGCATCCCATAGATCTTAAGGGACTGGTCTCCCCGTTTGCACAATCTGGTGTCGTCAACCTCTGACGATCATGTTGAGAGTACACTGTCAACTAGTGAAAACGAAGTCAATGGACAGAAAGGAAAATCTAAATTTCCTTGTAGAATGTGTGAAGGCGATCATGCCCTCCACCGTTGTCCTTTCTCGGACAAAGCTAAAAGAGTATTGGACAACCGTACTGCTTCACCACAACGACTTCCTCCTGGATACAAGAAACTCTTGCCGAATCCATTGCTAGCTGAAAATCTGACTGACACACCTTTGTTGTTTGTCGAAGCACCTATCATTGAAGATAAACCCTCTGAGTCCACACCGGACCAAAGTCAATAGGTCGAGATGACAGTCGACCCAGTCTTGTCTTTAGAAGGTCCACCTTCAGATGATACAGTCACCAAAGAGAATGAGGACGACACCATTCAAATTCTTGTTTTTAACATAGAATCTAATGAACATGGGGGCAATTTACCCATTCCTTTACCGCAGGGAGGAAGTTCGTCAGAGATTCACCCAGCCGTTTATTTGGTCCCTCCTCCGAGCAACATAGTCGTTTCCTTCGATTGGAATCTACTAGGCAGACCCTACCTACCATCTAACGTACCATTCCGAATCATAGTACAAGCTTACAAAATGATCATGGTTGGTACTATCATAGATGAAGGGGATTCTGTGAGTATCCTTTCCTCAACTGCTTGGAAAGAGCTTGGTTCGCCATCGCTTCTGCCTGAGATTCGAAATCTGATAGGCTTCAATAAAGGAACCAGTCGACCGTTAGGGATCCTTCCAAATTTGCCTATAACTTTGAGAAGGAAAACCGTTCATCAAAACGTGATGGTAGTCCAAGGACCTTTAGATTATAATATACTCCTTGGGCATGACTACATTTATAGCATAGGAGCTATTGTTTCCTCGCTCTTTCGAGTGATGTGTTTTCCGCATGAAGGCAGAGTGGTCCAGCTCATAGACCAGCTTTCATTCCCTGGTTCAAACCTAGCTACTAGTCAAGTTCCATCCCTAACTGGTCTTTTTCCACAAGGAATGTCTCATCAATCTCCAGTTTGTCCAATTGATGAGTGCGAGTGATTCGGTGGTTGTGACTGAAACCTAGGGGGCATGCACCCAGGTCTGCTTCGGCAGAAAAAATTTAGGTATAGAGTAGGTTTCCGCGGAGGATATATGACTAGTCTGACACACCCGTCCGTTTAGGAAAATGGGATTAGACTGGAATAAGATTCCCTTGTCAAAGGTTATGTGATTGGGACTGACAACAGTCACCTTTGTCCATTTCGATGGACATCGCCAAGGAAGTGTTTTGTCTGCGATGCGGATGGAGCAATCTTGCAAATGCGAGAACTTTCATATGTTAACCTTGAAACTCTACTTTTCGTTATACCTGGGGGCATGTAAACCTTTTGCATGCAAGTGAAAAGCGACCTTTTATTTTCGTAGTTTTTAGGCTTATTTTCTTCGTTTATAGGCTCTCAACCCTTTAACCTCGTAGGTGGGTCGTTCCTAGCTTGCATAATAAAAGCTCCGAAGAAAAGTTGCACATGGGGAAAGCTCCCTACGAAATTAACCTACTAATAAGAGATGTCCTTATTATATGACTAGCACGAGCAGTTTTACGTGAAGTTCAAGCTCGTTAAAAAATATACCTAGCAATGAGCATATGTTCCACCAGAGTTTAAGCTCATTAAAAAATGAACCCACCTTCAGTAAATAACCATTGCGATTGTATAATTATAAGCTTTTAAACCTTGGTCGTGTTCTTACCATCACCTCCACTCTTTTTTAGCCAATCATACGCCTCCATTTGATTGTTTACCTCTTTTGAGGAACAGCTGCGACGAGTGATTCTATTAGCCATCTTCTTTACACTGCCATGATTGAAAAGTTCCAAACCTTTCCTAGAACCAGCTGCTATCCAAAAACATCACTTGTTCCTCAAAAAACGAGTCTACTTTAAGCTCTTTTCATTTGACTCATAAAATATGAAAAGATCACCGAGCAACTGGCGTCTCCAGCTCGTTAAAGTGATTGGAAGTGTCATCCCTCTTCTAGATTTTAATCTTTTTGGAACTGAGGGATCATTACAAAAAAAGATCGAGCGCTTGTCTTGTTCGGCTCATTAAAACTATCGAAAAGTCATCCCTTTCATATTATTTTATACTTTTTTGGACTTAAGGGATTATACTATGAAAAAGGAATACTAGAGTTTCCTTTTTGTCTCTTTTCAGACTCTCTAAAATTGAAAAGGACCGAGTTATCTTTGTCGTTAAACTCGTTAAAACAATAGCACAAACTTGTCCATGCAGACAAGAGCGAGTTTCACTGTCACTAGGCTCGTTAAAACAGAGCGACACGTTTTCCCAAAGGGAAAATTATTGAACAAGCATATGTTATCCTCCTCAAGCTTGACAAAAATAAAGAGGTACTGGTCAGCAATGACTGGGGAAAAATTCGAAAGAAAACTTGAAGAAACTTTATTGGTAGCAGGTCGCTCTTGAACATGACACTTTCACTCCATCACCATGATTGAGTCGGGTTGGGTTATTCCGTTCACCAACCATATCACCATTGGTACTCAGTACCATCCATTTTTGGGGTTAATGCTACCAGTCCATTTCAGTGTCGCCGATATGTTCAAGAGAATTTGCTCAGAGAATTAACCAACCCAGGTTGTGTCTCATCCGCTGCAATACCTTCACGCTTCATTCTTTCATGACCGCCACCCTAAACCTTGTATCATCAGATCATTTTCACCTCCACAAAATCATTTACTCCGTTCCGTGTCTTAGCTGTGGGATTCATTAAGACCCTCCTACTACAAGTCACTTCTTGTCGACATCAGCTCATTATCCAAGAAGATGACTTGGGAACAATCCTTTCAGTACTTTGAAGCTTGCATGCCTCAATGGCAAGTTTCTCACTTCCGGTGATAGGTTTACATCAATGGCCTTCCACCGAAAGATTTTGCATGGTGTTCGACATCAACTCATGTATTCACACCACGTGAATTGTACTGCAGTACCTTGAGGGTCATCATCATTATCGGTGATTCCTCTCGTGCCTGTTAATAGCTTACATCATTAGCTGGTAATCAGGTGATGTCTTTCCATGTTCGACACCAGAACATCTTTTCACATGGATCGACTTGTACTTCGGGCGAAGAATGAACGAGTTTGAAGACCCCAGATCTAGTTTCATCCATCCGGGCTGTTATATATTTAGGAGAAATAAAGACATCAAATGTACATCATAGCTACGTAGATAATCATCCAAGCCATCAGTCTGTCACACAGATGATTATCTGTCATATGTACATGAAAATGAATTTATAAAGCTGAGCATGGGAATTCTCGCCTCAGCTAAATCATGAAATATTATGAAGATAATGTATTGTATTGTATCTTATTACAGGTCACCTTCCAGTTCAAAAAATCTCGGATCCTCATGATCAAGCATTTCACCTCACATTAGAAGATTTACGACCTCATGCTTTAGTGGGAAAATATTATAGACATATTTGGGCACTGCAACCCCAATCTCATATGTCCATAAACCAAGGGTTTCTAAGCCCCTAAAAGTGTTGTTTCATACCCTAAAGGAACAAGGTCAGCTGATTACATCATCTCCCAGAAGTTCTCCCTGAAAAACTACTCAGAACTAGTCAAAACTGGACCATGCAGACTGCTCAGTACTAAGGGTGCAATGCATCTTACCTACTACATGCAAAAAGTGTGATGCATACTGAAAAACCCTTCTGTAGGGTGCGATGAGTGAGAGTAGACAAATGGCAGAGGCAGTTGGCTAGATGGAAACCCAGAGAATCTTCTAGAAACTGCCCATTTGACACTTGCCTCTCTGAATTCACCCACGGATGAGTAAGAGATCATGAAATCTCCAAGTGGAACCAAGAACTATCAAAGAGAAGACACTAATCAAAATCCCAGAAGCTGACTCATCCACCTGCAGATATCTATATATGGATCCCTCATCCTAGAGATCCAGTGGCTGGAATTTTGTATTTTGTAAGGAAGTGCTATTGGTTTCACTGTGCAACATTGTGTTATTGGGTGATCTAAGATTTTCATGATGTGAAGAGGGCTTTCATGCTGGGAGTATGGCGTTGGGTCAGACCAATGGGTTGTAATCCTCTCTTCTACTACTTCTATCAATAAAGCTATTTGAGTTTTCCTCCATATTCTTGTATATCTCTGAATCTGGTATTGATATGTACATTTGTATGGTTAATATACATCTGATCCTATATTGTTTATGGTTATAGATCTCTATGCTTTGATGGTGTTATGATGCTTTGACTCTATAGGTGTTCTTTGAAGCGGGACCAGTAAAGAAGGAGTGGTGAAGCTCTGTCAAAGGAGGGAGGAAACAAGCAAGGAGCCAAGCGAAAGACTGAGGTTGGTACTCTATGCTTCTCTCTCATCTATCTCTCATAAAGGAAAACATAAGTAACTTTAGTTTGTTTGTTTCTAAGATAGTTACCCATCTTAGTGGGACTAGAAGCTCTGAATGGACACTAGTTTTCCCGATAACACTAAGGAAAATCTCATACAATCAGGCAAAACTCAATTTCCATTCAACATTTAGACTGAGATAGCCAAGTTAAAAATATCAGCTCCTTTGACAGAGTTAGTGAAAAATGAATCATACAAAGCACAAATCACTGAAACACTAAACATAGGTGAAGGAGAAGATGTTGTAGACCTTAATGATGATCAATTTAAGTTATTATTTGGTCCAGAAGTAAATGGCACCCATCAACAAGGGGTTATCCCTCCATTCTACATTAGCTTAAATGTTCATGATAAAATCTTACATAATTCTATGCTAGGTTCAGGGGCATCCCATAACCTAATGCTAAAGCAATCATGGAGATATTAAACTTAGATATCACCAACCCTACAAGGATCTCTTTTCCTTTGATTCTAGCCAAGTCAAATGCCTTAGCCTGATTAAAGATTTGTGTGTGACTCTAGTCCAATGCCCAACAAAGAGTATTGTTATGGACATAGTAGTTGCTGATACCCCACCCAAGTATGGAATGCTATTATCTCGTTCATGTGGAGAAAAACTGTAGAGATCTCTACAATTGGGCATGTCATATTCTACCATCTCCATACTTTGTCAGCAAAGAAATCTTTATAGATAAACCGTGATGAAATACATGGTAAGTAGTGCTGAAAAACCACAAAATTTCCCTATATACTCCATGCATTCTGATATGGACTCATTTATCTTGTATAATTCAGAGAATGGCAAAAATGAAATCACAGTTGTAGAATAAATATAAAAAGCACCTGATAGTGAAAAAATAACACATGAGTCTCTTTGGCATTTAGATTTTGATGGCTCTGTTAATAGATTAGGAGCAGGTGCAAGAGTTTAGATCATAACATGGAAAATAATCATTTTGAAGGTCATGCCTTTAGATTAAACTTTAAATGCACAAACAACATGACAGGGTACACGACTTTAATATTAGGACTATAAATAGTAAGAAAACTTGGAGCCAAGAGAGTTTATATCATGGGAGACTCATAATTGATCATAAAACAACTTAAAGGAGAATATTCTGTAAATAATCTTAGACTTAGTCAATGTAGAGAAACTTTTCTAGATATTATTAGGGAACTTCTTGAAACTGACTTTGCTGCTATTCCTAGGAAATAGAACATGCAATCTCACAGTTTAGCTACTTTTGCTAGCACTTGCAAATTACCTTTTCAGCCCAACCACCAGTACACAGCAGAAGTAAGACACAAACCTGTTATACCTGATAATCTGAAATATTGGCAGATTTTTTCACAAGATTATCAAATCTATGATTTCATGAATGTTGAAGGAGAATTTCTAAACTCTAACATAGATACTGATTATATAGTAGATAACTTCATAAATAGTGAAATAGATATAATTTCTTTAGATGTAGATAAACCCACAAAATTCCCTAAAGTAGAAATATATAACTTAGAAAAAGTAGAAATAGAAGAAATGATCAATGATGATTCTGAGATTTTAAACCTTAAAAATATTTTTTTTCCTAAGGAATTAGTCCCATTAAAAGATTTGTTTGATTCAAATAATGTATCTAGAAAACGAAAAATGGAGCCTTTAAGATCAGACATATAAGACTGTAACATCGGAACAGAAGAAAAACCCAAGCTTATCAAAATATCTAAATCATTACCTCCACATGAAAAGATGAAATACATGTCTTTTCAAACAGTTTCAAGATGTCTTTGCCTAGAGTTATGAAGACCTTAAGTCTTATGATACCAGCATTATTCAACATAAGATACCCATCAAAGAAGATTAGAAACCCTTTAAGAAAAAGCTTAGGAGAATTAATCCAGTGCTTATGCCATTAATTGGAAAAGAAGTAAAAAGGATATATGATTCAAAAATCATAGCACCAATTAGATATTCAAATTGGGTCTCTAATTTACTCACGAAAAGAAAGAAAATAGGAGAAATCACACTCTGTGTTGATTTTAGAAACTTGAACAAAGTATCACTAAAAGATAACTATCCCCTCCCTAAAATGGACCACATTCTCTAGAGGATAATAGGGTCATCCAGAATTTCATTGCTTGATGGATTCTCTAGATACAACCAAATCTTAGGTCAACTAGAGGATCAAGCAAAGACTACATTTACCACTCCCTGGGGTACTTTCATGTATTTAAAGATGCCTTTTGGAGTAATGAATTTAAGGGATACCTTCCAAAGAGAAATGGACATAGATTTTGAAAAAAAAATCCATGACATTCTAGTTTTTTACCAAGATGACATCAAAGTGTTTTCCAAATCAGATAATGAACATCTAGATCACCTAAGGAGAGTTTTTATTAAATGTAGAAAATTTGGCATTTCCTTGAATCCCAAAAAGGCACTCTTTGGGCTAGAAGAAGGGAAACTCTTGGGACACATAATATCAAAAGATGGAATTAGAATAGATCCAACAAGAATAGAGGCAATCCTAAACATCACTCATCCTAGAAACATCAAAGAATTGTACAATCATTCTTATGCAAAATAAATTTTCATAGGAGATTCAATTCTAACTTAGGAGAACTAATCAAAGAATTAAAAAACATGTTAAAGAAAGATTCAACACTTAAGTGGACAGTAAAGGCTAAATAGTCTTTTGAGGCAATCAAAGAAGCCCTTGCGAAAACACCAATCATCATAAGTCCCAATTTCAAAAAAGATTTTATAATTTTTTCTTTTGCTTCAAAACATACTATTGCAGCAGTCTTGTTGCAAAAGGATGATCAAGGTTATGAGCAGCCTATTGCATTTTTCAGCAAACCTTTGAGAGTTTCTAGACTAAAGTACAACATAATGGAAAAACAAGCACTTGCTTTAGTGAAAGCTATTAAGGATTTCAGAGTGTACATCTTATACTCACACATCATTGCATATCTTCCAAATTCAGTAGTAAAGGATATATTAACACAGAATGGGCCTGAAGGAAAGAGAGGCAAATGGATTGCCACCATTTTGGAATATGACATTGAAATAAAGCCTACAAAACTTATCAAAGGCCAAGGTTTAGCTAAACTCATGGCTGAATCAAACTGTCAAGACTTAGATATAAATTTCATTGGTGTCATAGATGATCAAGAAGAGATGGCGACTCCACAGATGAGTGAAGATTTCATAGATTCACCTTGGTATGTAGATATCATATTTTTTTTACTAAACCTACAAGCTCCTCCTGGTTTATCTAGAACTAAAAGTAGATTTTTAAAAATGAAATAAATGAAATATTGTATCATAGACAATGCTTATTCTAGAAAGCTAATGGTGGCATTTTATTGAATTGTTTATTAAAATATGAAGTTGACAATTTTATGCAAGAATTTCATGCAAGAGATTGTGGAGGACACTTATACTGGAAAATAACTGTTGATAATATTTTAAGGGCGAGATTTTACCGGCCCACCCTTTTTCCAGATGTTAAGAAATTTGTGACCTCCTGTCACAAGTGACAAATATTTGAAGGCAAAAAGAAACTCTTACCATTACCTTTCAAACCCATCTCCACAGAAATGCCTTTTCAACAATGGGGTTTGGACTATATTAGAGAAATTCACCCATCCTCCTCAGCCAAACATAAATGGATTTTGATAGCCACTGACTACTTTACTAAATGGATAGAAGCCATCCCTTCTAGACAAGCCATAGACTCTGTCATCATTTCATTCCTTGAGAACAACATACTTTATATATTTAGATGCCTCCAAAAGCTCATTACTGATAATGCAACAACTTTCAAATCCAAGAAAATGGTAGACTTTTGTAACAGATATCACATTACTCTTGGCCATTCCACTGCCTATTACCCTCAAGGTAATGGAATTGTAGAATCCTCAAACAAAATCCTTCTTAATATCATCAAGAAACTTCTAGAAGACTATAATAAGACCTGGAACAAAAGGCTGGTTAATGCCTTACGGGCAGATAGGCTAACTACCAAAAAATACATTGGTACATATCCTTACCAACTAGTACATGGAATGGATGCTATTTTTCCATCCTCTTTAGGAGTACCAGTGATGAAAATGATTCAAGAGTTGCAAGTGGAACCAAATGATATCCAAAGGAGGATAAATTAGGCAATACCTTTGCAGCAAATCAGAGAAGAAGTCTATGTCAAATCACAAGTGGTCTAGGATAAAACCAAAAATATTTTTGACAAGAAAACCAAAGCTGACGAATTTTACATAGGTAACAAAGTTCTTAAATGGGATTCTAGAAGAGAAGTAAAGGTAAACATGCTAAATTTGATTTCCTATGATGAGGCCCTTATATCTTTTATGGTTATAAAGGTAACAATGCATTTTTCTTGAGAAAATGAGATGGAACAGATCTGCCAGAAGGACCAGTCAATGGTAGAATGTTGAAGCATTACTTGTCCATAGATTAACATTACTTCATTTGTTTACTTTGCTCATTATATATAATGTTACAAAGTTTATATTGGATTGGATGGTAATATTTTGAGGTTGAATCCCAGAGAGAAGGACCTGAGCTTTGAAAGCTGTACCATCATAAGTATGAATAAAGCAAATCACAGATGAGAAGTTACAAGGTAACCACAGTCAAAGTTTCAAATTCTACTAATCTTAAAGTTCTTGACACTTCCCCAGGAAAAGCCATCCCCATGTGGAGCCACTATTAGGGTCTTATAATAATAGGATTCATAATTTTGAATTGCCTATGGTTAATCTTGTAATATTCTTCATACTTTTTCTTTCTACAAAATGTTTTCCCATATTAGAAATAAAAAATGTAAAGAAGGCAAGTCCTAAAAGAATAATTGAAGGACTAAAAGAAAGAAAAAGTAAAAAAAAAAGTAAAAAAAAAATATGAACCCCAAAAAGAGATAAGAATAAATCATGAAAGTGTGCAAATTCAAATGCCACTCCTTTTACTTTACTTTGCAAAATAATATTAAGTGCAACTTGTCAAAAATGCTACAATCCATGATGGTCAACTAGTTTAATCTTGATTCGTTCATGCTTTAAATTTCATGTTGATAGATAGAGAATAAAGATCTAGCCAAACTGTTTAATCTTGGCAGATCAGTAGTTAGGTAGATAATAATAATGAGCTCATCAATTCAATCTAAGCCATTGGAAGTTTAGAACTAGATAGTTTTCTTATCAAAGAAAAAGAATTAAAGGATCAGCAAGCTCAAATGCACCCAATGAATGAAGAGAAAATGTTAGGGTAAATATAGGGTAGGTAGAAGAAGTTTTGGAAGTGCACAAGGTTGCTAAGTCTAAAGAATCTTCATCATGCTTAATCTTATGTTTCATGTGTAGGAGGAACTGTCAAAGAGAAAGGACATTCACTAAAGATTATTTACTAATTTCCTCTCATTTCACTAGATCCCCAACATACTTAGTTTATTAATTTGCCCTCATTATCCCTTCATTGCTTGTAAAAACCCTTTCCCCTCATTCTGACCTTTTATCCCTTTGTTTCACACATTTCCCTAGACATTACCCTAAAAAAATCATTCCCCCTTCCCAAAACCCCTTTCTCTAGTGTGAAACACATTCCCATCACAAATAATACATTCCCCCCTTAATAATTTCCCCTTTTCCCCTTAAAAACCCACTAAACCCCTTTTATCCTAAGTTATTTCCTAAACTTTACTCCCACATTATGTAATTTAAGTCCCCCACGTTATAATTCCCCGACATCCTTTTAACTCACCAAACCTTGGTGTATAGTTAAAACCTCCCCCATATAAACCATGGTCCCCTCCTTTTCTTAACCCATTGATTATATTAAAATCTCATGATTACTTTTCAATTAATCACATTTCATTGTAATTAAACCCTGGGCCCTGCCAACCATGTCCTAACTCCTTCCATGCAACTTCACCACACTATATCCCTCTGATCTCCCACCTCCAAATCTAGTGGCACATATCCATATCACGCAATCTCATCATCCAACAGTTAATGGTCCAAAAGCATGCGAGATTCGTGGTTTTGGACAAGCACTATTTTGCTACGTGGCGGCATCAGGTTATATCGCGTGCTCGCAAAAAATACTACCCTCCACCCAAAAGTGGTGTGATATGGCCTAACACTGCCTCCTAGCATAAAAGCAAAACTACCCACTATTCATTTGCCAGTTCTCACGCCAAAATGTAACCATTGTTGGTTAAAAGGCTGAAAAAGCCCCATTTTTCTCTTTTCACTCATTTCTATTGCAAACCTCTGTTAACCAATTTGGAAACCTTGAACCTCTGTGCAACCATTTTAACCACCTTTTGCAATAAAGCAATGAATGTGCACAAATTTCAAAGCTCACTGGATAACATCACAACACAACTTAAGCTAGAAAAGGCATCCTCACAGGCCAAGGATAACAGAATCAAGTCACTGAAGGACTTGGTAATTGAAATTGGATATAATCCAAGTGACATCAAGGCAGAAGAAAAACTGATAAAGAAGAAAAATGAGGATATTGCCGCTTTGAAGGCACAACTGAAGTTTCCTCCTTCTGAACATCCATAGGCCAAGGAGGTCCTAGAGAGCTAAACCCAGCAGGAGGAAATGATGGATATTATTCTTCAATTAAACGCTCAATTGAAAGAAATGGAGAAGGAATTGGATAATTTAATATAATTGAAACAAGCCAGCCTTGAGACAGCTACTGCCATTGCTATCCCTATAGTCACAACAACAGTTCCTTCAACTTTGGTAGCTTGATTGGCCCCAACAACTCCATTAGGTACAACACTTCCAACTGCAACAACAACTACATTAGCAACATGTTCAACAATAGCACTAGCTCATCCAAGTGATGAAGCAAGTAAGATGGTCAAAGCCATGGAGGACATGTCCACTCGAATCACTGAGATAAATAAACTTAAAGAATAGATAAAAAGTCTAGAGGATGAGAAGAAACTGGCTAAGATTTTGCATAGAAATGAAGTACAGAAGTCAAACAGGTTAACTGAGAGGATAACGAATTTGGAAAAAGAATTAACATTGAAGGAGTCACTTGACCAAGTAGAAGAACAACTATGGGTCAATATCATTGATTCTATCAATGATATTTGGCCACCTATGCAAGTCATCTTTGAACAAAATGATTTAGTTAAAGAGGCTACTGAAGCAATTCAAAGAGTTAAGGCCGAACTTGGAGATATGCTAGAAGAAGCATCAAGAATAATCCAATTCCTTCACTCTAAGAATAAATATGAATTGCAGGAGATGGGCATAGCTGACAGGACTGACATTATATTAGAGGTGAAGGAAGTGCTCAGCAAGAGGAACTTAATGATGCAGCTTGAGGACAAATGCCAAACGATGGAGCTGGCCATAGGTAGGTTCATGGTTAAATTTGATGCTTTGAGGCAAAGAGGTCTACCAAATCCCTTGGTAATAAATGACAAATTAATGACACATGAAGACTATAACAGGAAAATTAGAGAAGTGGCAAGAGAGCAGGCCAATAGTTCATCCATGAAAGGGATGCCTACAAGAAAGGCTATGTACCATACTTTTGAGAACCTCTTTTACCTCCAGCATGAGGTGAAACACCTTTTTGTAAACAAGCCCACCTTTGAAAAATACACAGAAGCAGATGAAGTCTATAGAAGAATGGTAAATATTAAATTACCAGACACAAAGACTTGGGAAAAGTTAAATGATTTACAGTGAAATTGTAAGGTAAAAGTGGATATAGAACAGTGAAAGAAAAGAAATAGGTCAGCCTAGTCAAAGAGTATCAGATGAAAGAGTATCAGTCGAAGGGAAAAGTAAAAATACAGCCAGTGTGGAAGACAAACAGTAAATGAGAAAGGGTAGCAAAAGATCTTACAACAGAGCCAAATAAATAGGGATAGCTTGTAGGAGTTACATATCTATCTCTATATTCTTGCATGAAGATATTTCTTTTTCCTAGAATAATTCCCAAAATGGTTTAGGATATTTTGTAAAAAGTTTTTGTATAAATACTTCATAATTGGAAGTATAGAGGGTGGATTGCTAGAAATTTCTATAGTTGTATTGATTTGAAACCTAAGGGTTCATTGTACCATTTTTTTTCAAGTCAGCAGACTGGACTGAGTAATAAAGACATTGCATTATAGGATTTATATGTTGGGCCACTTCAGTGAGGTATTTTCTGTTTGTCAAATTGTTATCTTCTTAAGTGTTTCACATACTTGCATGTTATCTAAATTGAATGAATTAACTGGAATATTATTACAGAATTTGTTTAAGTACACTCTGTCTTGAATAGTTAATCATTTTAATGTTTTCTTTTGAGTAGGGAATCCTTCATTGTTCCCTAGTTTCGATTGACCTCTATCATCTCTCTCATTATCCGGTTTGAGGAACCCTTAATTACTCCTCGTCCCCGATTGGAAACCACTTCACCATCCAGCCTAAAAGATCTGAATTCGCTCAGATACCTTGCCCTATAAACACTATCTTTAGAACTTGATTTAGTCCTATTTTCTTGAAATTTGACTCCATAGCCCAATGGTAAAAGACATCCCTCTATCCATCTAAGTCAGTGATTCCACCACCAAATCAAAACCCAATTCAAGTTTAAATAACTAGCGTTAAATCAATTATTTAAACAAAGTTAAATCATAAAGAGAGAGCCCTCTCTCAGCATTAGGAAGGCTAGATCCTGATCTCAAAAGAAGGTTTGTGGTTACCTCTATTATTTCCTTCATAACAACTCTAGGGAAATTTTAGAGTGATAAAAGGGGGAATGTGAGAAAAATAATCCTCAGGGTTAATGATAGGGTTAATTTGAGTAGTTATTGGAGTCCAAGAATACCCAAGAATGTATTCAACTATTTCCGATATGTATTTATATGTACACCATGTACATAATTCTTTGAGATCAATTAATATAAGTTTGATTTTGTTTCTAGTTTATTGTGTTTTATAGAAATTATTATTTCAAATGACTGAAAGGATTCGAAATCTTAGTTTGTTGAAGTAATATATGCTATTAACATGGACCTACACACTAATTCTTCTAGTTCTTTCACCCAAAAAATATTAATATAAATTAAAATATATAAATAATATTTTTTAAATTAAAGGAAGTGTTATGTACCAGGAGGTTCAAGGTTTAAATCCCCCACCAGTGTCTATAAAAGAGACTCACATATGTTCAAATCCCCCAATTTAAGGATGTCTGCAAAATAGACACACATAGTGACCAAGTGGTTATAGTGGTAGTGGTCGAAATTAAACCTATGTCAAGTGAGTACTAAACCTATCAAATTATCGACTCCTCTAATTCACCAAAACAAATATGAATTAACAAAGGAAAAATTTAATTATCTCAACCAACCCAATGACATTTTATATTAATGAAATATTACAAAACAAATATTTTAAAATAAATGCAAGACCATTATATTTATTAAAATCTTATATATATATATGTGTGTGTGTGTGTGTGTGTGCACATAATTATTTGAAGCCTCTTCAAACATGGTTATAGATTAGAAAAGATAAAAACACTTTTCAATAATTTTGTACATTTATTTTGACCAATACATAATCATAACAACAACAATTTTCATATAAACGAATTGATCGAGAAATACACGTGTGTGAGAAGTTCACAATTTTTGAAATTTATATTATTTTTAATAATATTTAATATTGATAAATTTAATAAATTTATGTAAAAAGGGATTGCAACAAAGTTTCAGATCGATTGGCCAATCTGGTGTGGTGTGTGAGTATTCCTCCATCTATATGTCGTTGTGTCTAGAAGCTTTGTCGAATTGGAGTGAATGAAGGATTGTAAAGAATTTGCCAACAAGGACTAGCAAATTTTGATCGAAAAATAGAATCATCCCAATCATTCCTGCAATTATGGTGTATCATGATTCCAGCACCTGAAGGTGGCCAAGGAATCTGATCTCCACTATCCACTCTTGGATTAAAAATATAATTAATTTATCTAAATATTTATTTATTCATTAGAAAATATATATTTTATTAATATAACACTTTTATACATAATTATGAGTATATTAACACATTTGAAACTATTGTCGAACTATCTCACTCATTATTTGTCCATAAGAAAGTATATGTTTATATATAGAGAGAGAGTTAACACTTTATATATGTTTATTCTGTTGTAAATTCACATTCTTTTCCCCATATCCACTAATGTATCTCTTATGTAGCTGACCTCCACATTCCCTTCAATTGTTGATCCTTAATCCCAACAAAGAAACCATTTGTTGGTTGGTAGAAGGAAAACCCGAGTTTAAAGTGAACAACCAACAAAACTGCTAAGACACGGGCCCTTTTAGCATAATGCGCAAGGAGGTGAAGGATCACCCAAGGAACCTTATGAGGGGGTATAGGAGCAAGGAAAATTTGGAGTGGGGAAGGATACATAATGCCCACACCATTACTATCACTCTCAATACACAATTTTTTAAGTATGTCCCTAATTTTCATGGTAAATCAATCATTCCTAGAGCGCAATAGAGAATAATAAATAAACCAGGTAATTTATATCATAATGTGCACAATAAAAAATGTTACTACATAAATCCTTCATTACATCACAAATGTCATTTCTCACCAACCTAATCCTTAAAATTATATTGTGAATCCTCCACATAACACTTGCTCTAACCATAACCATAACACAACACATAACCTAACTTTATGTCATAGCCTTAATTATTTATAATTTGCATTGGGACACAAGGTCAACAAACAACCTACTTTAACCATGAGAAAGTCCTAATACTATGGATAAAACCCAAAAAATAGCCTAAAATATTTCTTTCCTTTTAGTGTTCCACATGCTACTCCTTAGTCGACCCTTTTTATGCAGTACTCTTCTGTGCAAATCCCAAAAATCCTCCTCAAAACTCCTACTCCAATAGGTAGTATTGACAATTGTGTATATTTATGAGGTTGAGGGGTTGAGTGGTGACCTAATTTATTACCTGCATAATGGGGAAGAGTCCCTTAGAAGGATCTGAAGTTTGACAAGGGGAAATTTAGAGGATTGGAATGAGACCTTTGTGGATCAATCAACCATTCTACAGAGAACAATTTGGTTCAGCCATGGGAAGAAGCTAAGGGCTTCGACACGATGGTTGCATTGGTGACATAAATGGGTTGAATGAGATTTTGGTGATGTGCTGAGGGGTTGGTTGATGAGTTGTGTGACCTGAAAGGATAGTATTTTTATAGTCAATGTGTGGGTGGGAATCGACTCAGTGAGTATAATGGTACTCTATATATTGTATTCCATTTGTATAAAGAATTAGTGTGTTGTTAGGTTGTGGGGCACCCCTTGATAAAAGGTATTCAATTTTTTGCATGTTGTGTATGGTTTTAATGATGCATGTAAGGTGTTAATAATAATACTTGATGAAGACAGTAATGTTATGTGTAATAATATTTTTGTCTTGGTTTCAGATTAAGAAGAAAGATTGTTGCTTCAATATAAATTAATCAAAACATTAATTGAGTGAGGTGTAGTTTTTTGTGGAGTAAAACCAAGAGGTCTCACATTTGGGAAGAAAAATATCGATGCCACATGCCTGGAGAGTGATCAATGCATATACCTAGAGAAGGTATGCTTTAGGGTCATGACAATTACACATCTAGATTGATAAATTTAAGTGCATCCTTATTATTTCATGACATGAATTATTTTTAGAATACCTTAGTCTACCATCAAAAGACATGGAAATATAATGTTAAAATAAAATATCCAATGAGTGGGAGCATGAAAGATACTACGCATAATATTATGACATGGTAAATGGGGCTTATTTCCCTTTTTTGCAACCCTAATAGGGTAATTTCTTTGTTAAAGAATCCCAAATTTTGGTTGGATACAAGGAAAAAGAGAGTAACATACCAACTATATTAAGAAGGTGGAGGAGCCTTGTGATATAATAATACTCTCAAGGTTAAGATTTAAGATAAGCTAAAAAAACACTTCAAGTAAGTGGTGGATGGAATAAAATTCACTTAGTATAGGGGAAAGGTGGTTATTTAACACTTTTGGAGTTGTCACCAAGAGTGAGTTTTTTATCATATGTAACAATATTTTTTTCCAACAAAGTTACTAAATTTCTATTAAAAGCAGTTAGTCTTTTCGTTTATGTAGAATGCAATAAAATTTACTTAATTTAAATAACTTATTTTTTAGAAATAAATAAATTGCATAAAATAATTCTTAAAACTATATTATTTAGAAAAGAGAAAAAATCAATTTAAAATAATGACAATAATTATTTATAATCTTCTTTAATGATCACCATGCATGGGTATTTCATTTCTTTTATTGCATATATAAGGTTTTCAAATTCAACGATTACAAGATGTTTTCCCACATTGGAATGGTTGGAATCCAATCTTTCCAAGGAGGACCAATCATATTAGAGTTTGAATTGGTCTCTGAAGTTGACCCTGCATGCCTTAATATAAACTAGATTCTTAGAGCATCTGGGTGAAAGAGTCAAGCTTATAATTTCCTCTTATTTTAGTGATATTCTGAGGATGGTAGTACCCTTACCTTCCTACAATGATGAGATCGGGGAAATTATTCCAGTTAATTGTAGACTGCATGATGCCGAGAGCTCTACCTTTGGTCAAAGGCTTGTGATCCTAGAAATCATGGCCAAATTCAGGTCATATATAATCATGCTTGATCTATGACATGATGATATGATCCTTTGAATGTGTCAATTCTTCTTCAGCAACATCAAAGAACATCACCCTCATGAGGTGAAGGCCAACATGAGAGATATCTTGTCTTTATTGCTAGTCAAAGGTGGTGTCACTAGCAAGTACTTTTTATCAAACTTTTTGGCCATTTGGAGTAATGAATAGGTTGTCTCACGAACCATCTATGAGCTAGAAAAAAGGATGGTTGAGAAAAACATGAGGTTGTTTAGAAGGAAACTTACCAATGAAGAATTGATGGAGATGCGAGCTGGTGGAAAAGAAGAGGATGCAAGGATCCAAACACATAGAACAAATGAGTTGAGAAGGAGGGGTCATTGCTTCATCTGTAAGGACCCTTGGGGGGCTAACCAATAATGCTGAACTAGTATAGAGGAGATGACAGAGAAGATCCCATCTGACCCTTCTAGTGGGGATTATTTTTCTAGTAATTTTCATAGGGATACCTTTAAGGAGCATGAGGAGTGGTGTAGAGATCTTAGTGATGAGCTACCAATGATGATCTAGCAAATAGAGCACATAGAGGAGCATAAGTTGGAGGAGGATGTTATCCATGATGAGACATCTGTAGAGGGGAATCTAGAGGCTCATTTTGAGCCCATGACGGAGGAGGATGAGCTACCAACTATTGAATAGGGAAATATCGATGCAATGGAAACTAGCAGACATGCGGTATTTTTAGACAATAGCCCTATCCAGGGGTACGTAGATAGGGCATGCAACACTATTTTCCAATCCTTTATCCGTCCGAGAGAGGGAGAGAGGAAAACTTCTCCTTATTGGTTAACCAAAAAGAGTGACAGGATTCAAGCATGGAGAAACATTGGCATTGTGTACTAGTTCGATATACAGGTGTCTAGGTGTTTGATCTTTCACAGGGGATAGATTGGAGAGAAGTGATGAGTTGGTACTCTATTGATGGGATGATTCTTAGGAGGATACTCTTACACAAGGGAATAACATAGAATGATCCCTTACGTAGGGAGAGTGATGGAGGGTCAAGGTGGTATCATAACCCACAAGTCCCAATATTTATGTGGAATTGGGATCCAAGTGGCTATATTGATTACAAATTGATTCAAAGGTGGATATATGATCTAGGTATTGAGGGATCCATTCAAGTTTTGTTAGAATAGAGGCATGATGTGAAATAGCGGTTTTTATTGGATCCTGGTATTAGTATGCAATTGCCTCTATAGTGGACATATAAGGATTTCTTGAGGGAAAGAAATCTTGGGGTGGAAGGCTTTGTAATATCCCCATTTTTGAGTTTCTGTTATGATGCAATCAAGATGGACTTTGGGAGTTGGTGGTAGGTAGTTTGCAGGAGTGGTATTGCATCATATGAGGACTTAAAGGATTTTGGAGAAGTTTTATGAGGTCCATTGGAGCACTCCTACTATATTTCACGATTGGGAGGAATTCCACATAGTTCGTCAGTGGTTGCGTTGCATTATGATGAATCTTGTGAAACAAAGTTATTTTCAGTACATTTTAATTATATGAATTAAAGGTGTTGTTGGGAGTAAGATATTTGGGGAAACACATTATTGTGATATCTTGTTGGAACTGAAATGTGGATATCTACAAATAGGATGGTGGAAGGTGACCATGAAGGCAAATTTACCAATTTCATGGATTAAAAGTGACTTTAATTAGTCACTTAATTAATTAAAGAGGGGAAAAGTGACTTAGAAAATAAAAAGTCACTTAAAATAAAGAAAAAGGGAGAGGCTTATAGAAACATAATGAAATAATAAAATTAAATAATTCTAGAAAGTTAGAGAGAGTTCCATCAAATATTTAAAAGGAGGCAGAGCTAACCATTTGGGATATATTGGATTTGTGTATTTGTCTTTGTTGAGGATTGGAGAATTGATTTCTCTACTTCAGTGACCCTAGGATGAAAACCCTTAAGTGATTTAGTGATATTGGCTGAGAACCCATCTCTTCCCTTGGTGAATTCCCTTAAAATTCACAAGTGTGTACATTAGTTAGATTTCTATTTTGGAGACCAAGTCTGGTATTGCAATCAACTATTTTCCTTGTTTGTATTGGCACATGTAATATGATAATATAATAAAATTGAGTTTTTTGCTTCAATATTTTACTTTTTTTTCGCGTTTATTGCAAACTCAATTTATCTGTTGGTCACTCTTATTGTGTTAAATTATGCATATTTGTATGGTGTGTGAGAAATAGTGTGCCAAGTAAAGATTTTTAATAATTTGGATGAAATTAATAACTAGGGTATTACAACTTCATGCATGCAAACCATGTGCCAACCCTTGCAATCAAAGTATCACAAATCTTCGGCACCCCATCGTGATTTGCATATATAATTGATAGTCCATTTAAGGGAGAACAACAGCATAATGGGATGGATCATATACAACGATAGTTTCTCACATAACTAGATGAGAAGACAAGGATGTAAATCATAGGGTTGTAGCAAATCAAGGGTTATATTAGGCTATATCTTGGGGCTTTTAATGTGGCATCAACCTGAGAAATAAGGTTCACATACGCATCATCTAGAATGGTAGATGACGAGTTGGTAGATGGAGGATCTATGGATGTTGAGACCTGGGATTCTATCAAAAGAGGTTCAATAGAAGCACACGTAAAAACCCCATAAAGGTTTGCATGCGAGGAACTCAAGGATGATGATAGGTAAAGGATATGGCCTGTAGTGTCCATCATCTTGACATTGAGGGGAGGGATCACGATGGTGGGACTAGAGTCCCCTTGTTCTGGTTGAGTAGGGGTACCAGAATCCATGGCTAGAGGAGTAGGGGTTCCACTACGAGTGGCCTTTTATTCATGAAGCACTTGAAGGCAATCGTGAAATTCATTGAAACGAGGGTAACAATGGGAATAGTGAACATGATGATCACATAAGGCACAAGGGTGATTTGTGCGTAATGTTTTGATTTTCTTGGGTGGACCCAACAAGTTAACATGGACTTTAGGGATATTTGACTCAGGAAACATTTCATGAACCAAAGGTTTAGGTTGAGTAAGTTCAGGACAATTATTGGTGGCATGCCCAACAACTTTACACAAAGTGCACGAAGGTGACAACTTTGGGGCCTTAGGGGTTGGAGTAGATTGGGGAGTCTTGTCCCTTAAGTTATTTCCTCTTAGCTTTGCCCCCTATTCGGACACTTTCGCAACACGAGTGGGTTCTTGTTGAGGTTGTGATGGAACTGAAGCAGTGACAGGGGGTGTAGGGACTAGTTGAATCATGGTCAAAGCATGATAAGGTCTTAGCCAACTAGGCGGAATTCTTGCAGGAGGATCGATGTACCATACTGAGATCCCCAAAGTCATGTTAGGAAGGATCAGTGAATCCATGATAGGGACAGAAAATACTCCAGGAGGGGGAAATAAGAAAGGTATCTTTCCTGGAGGGTAATGTCCCGATAGAATAGCTCATGGATGGTTGAGACCTGGCGGAACAATTCCTAGTGGAAACATAGGAGAGGCACCCACAAACGGAGGGGGTCCTCGGAGGGTGGATCTAGAGGGCTTAACTAGGATGGAAATTGCAGGGTGCTGAGGAGTTGGTTGTTGATTGGATGTACTAGACTGCTTGAGAGCAGCCCGTGATGCTTGTAACATGTAAACACTCATAGAGTTAGGCTTTGATATGCGAGGGGGAGGACCAGGGAAAGCACCCAACAATGAGGAATCTTTATAGAATTCGGGTGAAACATTGGTGAGGGGAGGTGAAGACTGCTTATCTGACATTGACGATATAATGGACTTGGGGGAGGCCACAGAGGCCAGATCATACTAAGTCAAGTGATCAATGGTAATGATATTCCCTTCATGGGGGAAGCACATCTTGCCGAACATTGCAGATGCGATGACTGACATAGCATATGTGTAACTGTGACCTAAGAGAATGTTTTAATCCAAAGGGGCATTAATGACCTCAATGTTGACATGGACAATCTTGCTTGCAAGGGTCGCTACACAATTGCGTACATGCAAAGGGGATGGGAGGAGTGTCCTTCCCAAGCACGCAAAGTGATGGTGGAGGGGGAAAACTCAGGTGACTTAAGTTGTTTCCAGATGGCAATGGACATCACAAAGGTGGATGCACCTTCATCAATAATGCATCTGTAGATGATGGAATTACGGACTCAAACTAGTATCTGGAAAGCAACAAAAGAAGGCAATGGGGGATGTTCTGATGTATCAATAGGGAAGATGATCAATAGACTGTCAGAAGGATCTACTGTGCCCAAGGCAGTTAGTAGAGCTTTCTTTTGAGATGGGCATGACTAGAGTACTTCCAGCATTGACATGGCAATAGGTGATTGTGCCAAGTCGTCTACTATACTGTATGTATGGGAAACTCGGTTAGAAGCCGCATTATGATGTAATAGTTCCTTTGGGATCTTTGGAATTGCCTCAACTTTAGGTTGAGGGGTGTATAACAGACAATTTAGTGTCGTAAGAGGCTCAGTAGATACTTTGGTTTTGGACTCAGCGACAGACGAGGTCAATGGCTTGTCATATTGATGTGACCAAGTTTGTAGGTTGATATCAGAGGGATTAACCTCATCAGAATTCATCATAAGGATCTAGAAGTCACCAAGACCAGAAGGTTGGGGGGGATGGGCTACTTGACCTAGTTAAGGTTGAGCAACGACAAATCCTTGCTAAGGGAAAGGATTTGCTAGCACTACCGGTTGAGATGACACTGGATTCTGAGGTGATTGTTGACCCTTAGAAGTTGCTTGAGCTTCCCACATTTGGCGCATCAAGGGTAAGAGAGGACACTCATGTGTATAATGGCCATGTATATCACAACATGCACAAGGCTTGTTTGTACGAATAACCTTGTTATTCTTGGGCTAATTGTCGTGTTGCTGGTCGTTGGTGTTAGGTTGGTTCCCTTGGGGTTCACCAGGTTGATTGCCTTGATTACCATGCTTACCCTTGTTATCTTTCCCCTTATTCATTTTCTTTGAATTTTTGGGATTGGTCGTACTTTGTTGTTCAAATACTTGACCTTGAGGGGGGGCGGTTGCTTCTGGGGTTGAGGATGCATGGGAGGCTGCGACGCTAATGCTTGAGGGGCATAAGTGTTGGAGGAACTGGTCCCCCCCTACGGATAACCATATCTTTGTTTGGTATATGATGAAGGATGTGAAAGGGTTCCAATGATACCGTCGGTGGCGTGAGATTCCACTGGTGCATTGGCACTTCAAGGACGAGGGATGTATGGAATGACGGTATAAACATAACCGAATTGCACATAAATCAGATCATATGTTAGAGCAGTTTGGAGAGCTTCTTCCTCGGTCTAAGGAAAATGGGATGTGACATATTTTACAATGGGTGATAAAAGGCTCCTAAGAAACCAATCTAGGTAGTCACGGCCTTTGAAGGGTGGGGCAGGACATGTGCTCCTACTTCGATGCCACTCTTGAACATGGTCAGAAAGGTGAGTGGTAGAGGACTGACAGAATGAGTTCAATAGCTCTGTATTGGTGTTGTACTAGAGAGGTAACTGGAAATATGAAAGGAACTCTTTAGCAAGAATCGTGAAAAAAGAATTAGATACGGTGGGCTGGTCTACATACCATTTTGCAGTGTCTCTAGTGAGCGTGCATTGGAACGACTGAAGATGAATGGAGTCAACAGTAATGGAGTTGGACGAACACCACATGTGGAAGGATCGTACATGGTTGGTAGGATCCTCTCCAGCATTACTCTCAAAATTTGAGATGTCTGAGGGAAGCTTAGTCGACATAGAATGCCAACCAACATCATGGTGTATGGGGTCGTTTATCAACTGGCTAAAATCTAGTAGACTTAACCCAAAAATAAAGGAGAGCATGGGGGTTACTGGAACCATTCCTGAGATGGTTCAGATTGATGTGACCACCAGGATAGAATCAGAGCCAACACCAGGTTAGGTTCTTGCATTAGCTGTGGGTCCAGACATGGTGACGATATGCAGTGAAGGAGGCTCGGAATCAGATGAGGAATAATATGAACCAGGAGAATACTCGATATGGGGACTCGGAAAGCTATGATCCTGAACTCGACGGGGAGGGGTAATATGCCCAAGCGGAAATTGGGGATGAAGGCCTAAGAATCTCCATGACAAATTCCTTGGTGGCACAATAATGGTAAGGCACATGTGACACGGAAATGGTGAAGGGAGATCAACAATATGCCTTTGTCTCAATGAAGGGAGATAAATTTATTATGTTAAGTCTTGGCTTGGCAATGGAAACCAAGCGCCCTTCACTTCAGTTGTGTTTGTGTGTGCAAGTGTATTTATTGATTAAGCCTAGATTGTTTTTGTTAAAAAGAAAAGATCTTGCTGAAAATAAACTAAAATTAACAACAAAAAAATGAACAGCAAAACAATTAACTAAACCCCACCCAAACTGGGTTTGCAAACATTGTGCCTAAATCGATGGAAAACACACTAAAAAGGTCAATATATCTAATTGTCGGTGTCACTGGGATCAAGTGACACTAGGCTGCTCAAAAGTGGTGTAGCAACAACAAAAAACCAAAGAGGAAAATTGCTGCAAAAAGATAGGGAGATGGGTGAAACACTTAGGGAAACCGATGGGACCCTAAGGCCAATGACCAAACAAGTTTAAATATGAAACTATGGATGGTGACAACATATCTTTATAGATCTGAAACCGAAGGCTACAGATCTGGAAATTACGGTTGAAAGTGTTGCAGAAACTTAGACTACTCACTCAGCTAAACTCCTCCTATAAAGGTGGAAGTGAACTAGAAGCTCTAGGGGGCTAAATTCCACTTCTACGAGTAAATTAGCGTATACCAAGGCCTAAGCGGGATGAAATAGAGGTCAAACAAACCCAAGAGACAACTCTCGGCAAAACCCAGAAATAGTCTGATAAAAACCCAGAAACCCTAAAATCACAGGTACTGACCTGCTTTCAGGAGAGATTGAACTTTTTGGGCTGAAAGGTGCGCTCTGGAGTCCAGATTACATCTTTTGGGCTATAAAGTGCGATTTCTTCTACGTGATCCTCGGTCAACAAATCTCAGAAAAATTGTCACCTCTGTTGCGGTTGGTTCCTATGACCTGCAGAAAAGACCAAAAAGCTTGCAGAAGTCAGAGATTTAACAGATATAGAGTTAAAAATCTAGGAAAAATTAAGAGACTTGAAAAAAGAAGAAACCCAAACCTGAAAACCGAAGGTCACAGAGGTTTCTAGATCTGAAGTATAAAACCACTGGAGTCGCCAATTTTGTTGTAGTGCTTTATTCTCAAAGATGTACAGAAAGGACCCACTTAATATTGTGGATGACAAACAATATCAACAATATAAATGGCTGCTAAACATTGTAGATCTGCAGCAACTGATAGAAACAAAACCTGCCAAAATTTGTATATATGCCACAATCATAGTTGAACAACAAAAAGAAATAGTAATAACTCTAATCATCCAATGGAAACCATATATACAAAGAATAGTTTTATTATAACACCTATGAAGGGAACAAATAAATGTTACCAATCCCCCTCTATGGGATGGGTTCTTGGCTATCCTCAAACGTTTTCAACTTGTGTAGAGTCTCTCTCCTCTATAATGTGTAAACCCAACAAAAATATGGTGTGCGACAATGAAAATAATCAGAGTTTTAATAGTGAGTGCAACAATGAAAATAATCAAGAGTGAACAATGAATGAAAAACCCTTCTATTTATAAAAAATATTGAGTTATCCTCGAATAATGAGCAATAATAAAATATTATTAACCCTATTCTTCGAATAATCACTTGGAATATTTTATTATATTTGGTTGGGAGGGAAAAAGTATTTAAACTTTTATTTAGAAATAATAGATAAATAAATGATTTATTTATAACCTCAAGGAATTGGTTAAGGAATAATAAACAAATAATGATTTATTTAATTATTCCTAAGGGCTTTCGTCAAATTTGACAAGGAATAATAATTAATTAGCGATTAATAAATTATGCCTAGAGAAAGATAAGATAATTAATAATTTATTTATTTATTTTTCATGATTGGGTCAAATATGACAAGGAATAATAATTTAACAACTGTTTAATTAATTATTCCTAGAAGAAAATCAAATAAATAGTGATTTATTTAATTATTCTTCATGGGTTTAACTATAAATTACTTAACAAAGGTGGTTTATTAAGTAATTTCTCACAGTGAAAGCAATTTTACTATGGTAAAACTGGTTTTACATGGTTTACTTCGATCCATATAATAAATTAGGCTAGATGATCAATTTTTTGGTGATAATAAAGAGCTCCAAATAAAAATTGACTCTATTCCTCATAGCTCATGAAGAAGAGCTCCAAACAATAATTGACTCGCAAACAGGGAAATATAACATTTTCTTCCCAACCACCCGAGCTAGACCCAATTGACATCACTACAAAACTTTCCACTAGATGTGTGTAATTTCCAGACATTTTACAATACAGAGCAAGTAAAGGTATTCTCCTAGTTGATCCATGAATTTTTTTTCAAAATACATGAAGGAATCACACAACACCAATGTTTTCAAGACCCTCTCCATGTCACCAAGGTGTTAGAGACCCACCATTCCAGGATATAAAAATGCATCCATTGAAACCCATATCAATCATCCAATTGATGGAACTACTGAAAACTGAACCTTGGCGATCAGTTTCAAAGTGTTGCACAATCTCTAAAATACATAAAAAAGAGGTTCACATGGGCAGTTAGTAGAGCTTTCTTTTGATATGGGCACAACTAGAGTACTTCCAGCATTGACATGGCAACAGGTGATTGCGCCAAGTCATCTACTATACTGTATGTATGGAAAGCTCGGTTATAAGCTGCGTTATGACGTAATAGTCCCTTTGGGATCTTTAGAATTGCCTCAACTTTAGGTTGAGGGGTCTATAACGGCCAATTTCTAAGTGTTGTAAGAGGCTCAACAGATGCTTTGGTTTTGGACTTAGTGGTGGACGAGGTCAATGCCTTGTCATATTGACGCGACCGAGTTTGTAGGTTGATATCAGAGGGATTAACCTCATCAGAATTCATCAGAAGGATCTGGTAGTCACCAGGACCAGAAGGTTGAGGGGGATGGGCTGCTTGACCTAGTTAAGGTTGAGCAACGACAAATACTTGCTAAGGGAAAGGATTTTTCAGCACTACCGATTGAGATGAAATTGCATTCTGAGGCAATTATTGACCCTTAGAAGTTGCTTGAGCTTCCCACATTTGGTGCATCAAGGGTAAGATAGGACACTCATGTATATAATGGCCATGTACATCACAACATGCACAAGGCTTGTTTGTATGAATAACCTTGTTCTTCTTGGGCTAATTGTCATGTTGCTGGTTGTTGGTGTTAGGTTGGTTCCCCTGGGGTTCACTAGGTTGATTTCCTTGATTACCATGCTTACCCTTATTACCTTTCCCCTTATTCTTTTTCTTTGAATTTTAGGGATTGGTTGCACTCTGTTGTGCAAATACTTGACCCTGAGGGGGGGTTGCTTCTGAGGCTGAGGATGCATGGGAGGCTGCGACGCTAATGCTTGAGGGGTTGGAGTGGTCGGCTATGCATAGGGAGGAGCAATGGTTTGGTAGACTGTTTATGGCCTTGAAAACATGTTGCTAGCAGGAAGGGCATAAGTGTTGGAGGAACTGGTGCCCCCCTACGGATAGCCATATCTTTGTTGGGTATATGATGAAGGATGTGAAAGGGTTCCAATGATACCGTTGGTGGCGTGAGATTCCCTTGGTGCATCGACACTTCATGGCCGAGGGATGTCTAGAATGACGGTATAAACATAGCCGAATTGCGCATAAATCAGATCATATGTTAGAGCGGTTTGGAGAGCTTCTTCCTCGGTTTGAGGAAAATGGGACGTGACATATTTTCCAATGGGTGATAAAAGGATCCTAAGAAACCAATCTAGGTAGACACGGCATTTGAAGGGTGGGGCACGACATATGCTCCTACTTCGACGCCACTCTTGAACATGGTCAGAAAGGTGAGTGGTAGAGGACTGACGGAATAAGGTCAATAGCTCTGTATTGGTGTCGTACCAGAGAGGTAACTAGAAATATGAAAGGAACACTTTAGCAAGTGTCGTGAAAACAGAATTAGATACGGTGGGCTGGTCTACATACCATTTTGCAGTGTCTCTAGTGAACGTGCATTAGAACGGCTGAAGATGAATGGAGTCAACAGTAATGAAGTTGGACAAACACCACATGTGGAAGGATCGTACATGGTTGTTAGGATCCTCTCCAGCATTACTCTCAAAATTTGAGATGTCTGAGGGAAGCTTAGTCAACATAGAATTCCAACCAACATCATGGTGTATGGGGTCGTTTATCAACTGGCTAAAATCCAGTAGACTTAACCCAAACATAAAGGAGAGCATGGGGGTTACTGGAACCATTCTTGAGACGGTTCTGATTGATGTGACCACCAGGATAGAATCGGAGCCAACACTAGGTTGGGTTCTTGCATTAGCTGTGGGTCCAGACATGGTGACAATATGCAGTGAAGGAGGCTCGGAATCAGATGAGGAATAAGATGAACCAGGAGAATACTCGGTATGGGGACTCGGATGGCTATGAACCTAAACCCAACAGGCAAGGGTAATATGCCCAAGCGGAAATTGGGGATGAAGGCCTAAGAGTCCCCTTGACAAATTCCTTGGTGGCACAATGGTGGTAAGACACATGTGACACAGAAATGGTGAAGGGAGATAAACAATATGCCTTTGTCTCGATGAGGGGAGATAAATTTATTATGTTAAGTCTTGGCTTGGCAGTGTAAACCAAGTGCACTTCACTTAAGGTGAGTTTGTGTGTGCAAGTGTATTTATTGATTAAGCCCAGATCGTTTTTGTAAAAAAGAAAAAATCTTACTGAAAATAAACTGAAATTAACAACAAAAAATGAATAGCAAAACAATTAACTAAACCCGACCCAAACTGGGCTTGCAAACATTGTGCCTAAATCGATGGAAAACACATTAAAAATCTCAATATATCTAATTGTCGGTGTGACTGGGATCAAGTGACACTAGGCTGCTCAAAAATGGTGTAGCAACAACAAAAAACCAAAGAGGAAAATTGCTGCAAAAAGATAGGGAGATGGGTGAAACACTTAGGGCAACCGATGAGACCCTAAGGCCAACAACCAAACAAGTTTAAATATGAAACTATGGATGGTGACAACATATCTTTATAGATCTGAAACAAAAGGGTACATATATGGAAATTATGGTTGAAAGTGTTGCAGAAACTTAGACTACTCACTCAGCTAAACTCCTCCTATAAAGGTGGAAGTGAACTAGAATCCCTAGGGGGCTAAATTCCACTTCTACGAGTAAATTAGAGTATATCAAGGCCTAAGTGGGATGAGACAGAGGTCAAACAACCCAACAGACAACTCTCAGCAAAACCCAGAAACCCTAAAATCGCAGATACTGACCTGTTTTCAGGAGAGATCGAACTTTTTGGGCTGAAAGGTGTGCTCTAGAGTCCAAATTGCATTTTTTGGGCTATAAAGTGCGATTTCTTCTACGTGATCCCCGGTCGGCAAATCTCGGAAAAAATTATCGCCTCTGTCGCGATTGGTTCCTATGACCTGCAAAAAAGACTAGAAAGCTTGCGGAAGTTAGAAATCTAACAGATATAGAGTTAAAAATCTAGGAAAAATTAAGAGACTTGAAAAAATAAGAAACCCAAACCTGAAAACCGAAGCTCACAGAGGTTTCTGGATCTGAAGTATAAAACCACTGGAGTCACCAATTTTGTTGTAGTGTTTTATTCTCAAAGATGTACAGAAAGGACCCACTTAATATTGTGGATGACAAACAATATCAACAATATAAATGGCTGCTAAACATTGTAGATCTACAGCAACTGATAGAAACAAAACCTGCCAAATTTTTTATCTATGCCACAATCATAGTTGAACAAAAAAACGAAACAGTAATAACTCCAATCATCCAATGGAAACCATATATACAAAGAATAGTTTTATTATAACACCTGTGAAGCGAACAAATAATGTTACCAGTCCCCCTCTATGGAATGGGTTCTTGGCTATCCTCAAATGTTTTCAGCTTGTGTAGAGTCTCTCTCCTCTATAATGTGTGAACCCAACAAAAATATGGTGTGCGACAATGAAAATAATCAGAGTTTCAATAGTGAGTGCAACAATGAAAATAATCAAAAGTGAATAATGAATGGAAAACCCTTCTATTTATAAAAAAAATATTGAGTTATCCTCGAATAATGAGCAATAATAAAATATTATTAACCCCATTCTTTGAATAATCACTTGAAATATTTTATTATATTTGGTTAGGAGGGAAAAAGTATTTAACATTTTATTTCGAAATAATAGATAAATAAATGATTTATTTATAACCTCAAGGAATTGGTTAAGGAATAATAAACAAATAATGATTTATTTAATTATTCCTAAGGGATTTAGTCAAATTTGACAAGGAATAATAATTAATTATTCCTAGAGAAAGATAAGATAATTAATAATTTATCTATTTATTTTTCATGATTGGGTCAAATATGACAAGGAATAATAATTGAAAAACTATTTAGTTAATTATTCCTAGAAGAAAATCAAATAAATAGTGATTTATTTCATTATTCTTCATGAGTTTAACTATAAATTACTTAACAAAGGTGGTTTATTAAGTAATTTCTCACAGTGAAAGCAATTTTACTATGGTAAAACTGGTTTTACATGGTGTACTTCGATCCATCTAATAAATTAGGCTAGATGATCAATTTTTTGGTGATAACAAAGAGCTCCAAATAACAATTGACTCTATTCCTCACAACTCATGAAGAAGAGCTCCAAACAATAATTGACTCGCAAACAGGGAAATATAACATTTTCTTCCTAACCACCCAAGCTAGACCCAATTGACATCACTACAAAACTTTCCACCAGACGTGTGTAATTTCCAGACATTTTACAATACAGAGCAAGTAAAGGTAATCTCCTAGTTGATCCATGAATTTTTTTTTCAAAATATATGAGGGAATCACACAACACCAATGTGTTCAAGACCCTCTCCATGTCACCAAGGTGATAGAGACCCACCATTCGAGGATATAAAAATGCATCCATTAAAACCAATATCAATCATCCAATTGATGTAACTACAGAAAACTGAACCTTGGCGATTAGTTTCAAAGTGCTACGCAATCTCTAAAATACATAAAATAGAGGTTCACATGGACCAAAAAACATGCAATAAATATTCAAGCCAGTTGGCTTACCTCCAGACACAAACACGACTAAGCCTTGTGAAAATGTACTCCTCTAACCGACCCATCATGCTCATCAAATCTATCAATGTTCCCTTCTGATAATGCCATAACTGAGTAACCCCATTGTGATAAATGGCCAGGATCCATGGCCTTTTCATATAAAATCTCAACACCTTTACCCAGTTACTCTGGGACTCGAATTTGGTCGACATTGAAAACGATCTTCCAACCTATATACCATAAAAGGGGTTTAATTAGCATATAGAACCGATACAAACCCTAGACCAAACCTCACGTGATAAGTCATGAACAATCCAAACCATATGCCCCAATTTTATGTGGTATTGTGGTGATGCGTTATTATTTCTCCTTTAAGATTCTTATTTATAACAAATGTTGTGAGGCATTCCCCTCCTTTATGGGGAAAAATTGCTTAATGTGAATTGTATAGATGACCTTTCTCTCACTGCAAAGCTCATTCAATCATTTAGTGGAGGGAATGACACAATGCCTTGATATCGTCACTACATCAACAGACACCATGGTTAATCAAGAAAAGATAGAGGCCTTTATTATTTGGGCAGGAAGAATTTCTGGATTAGCTTGTCAATTAGGGGATTCTTGTTTCTTAAGATAACTTAAGGTTGAGTTCCCTCACTTTCCTTGATAGTTCCTCTTCATAGAAACTTGAGGTAAGAGAATTCAAAGAAACTCTTCAAGTTGGGATCATTTACGTGTTATTTTCACATATTAAGGAAGGAACTCAAACTATTTTCTGCTATTTTTTAGTATACCTTCATGCTTGTCTCTAAAATAAAAGCTAATCTTCCTAAGACCAATCATTTTGTTCAAAATAAACTTGTTTCCTCCTCTCCACCCCACACCACTTCTAAGGGATAACCCAATAAAATGGATTGAACTTGGTGTTCCGCAATGTAATACTTACAAATAGGATAGGAAAAAAGAAAAGGTGGTTCTCCTTTGACAAGAAGTATGAATATTTTGATGACAAAAAGGCACATGCCATCCTTGTTAAGCAACATTTTTATCAAAATTATAGCATAGCTATCACAAAATCATTCCCCGCTCTTCCTGTCGGCATTCTTTTGCACCTCTTGGTGCAATTGTTAGTATTATACTATTTGGTAAATAAACATTTACGACGAAATGGATTTTAGTTAGGCTCAATACTTTTATTTCGGGACTCTATTATTTATAGAGTTGTATTTCCAATAAACACTAGTATTGTGATCATAAAATTAAAAAGAAATTTTAAATTATAAAAAAGGTAAAAAGTAAAAAGAAGTAATAGTGTCTAATAAAATATTGCTTTTTATTATATTTTAAAATTGTGTTTAATCGGTTAACAATTTGTCTACTAAGATTTGAACAAACAGGTTAATGGCCTAAGATTGAGAAGCATCTAACACGAGTAAAAGTCTACCCCTTACAGACCAAGGGGTAATTCAGGTGGCTTAGTTTTCCTTGAATAATAATGATGAATTAGCCTACACTGTTGTCCAATTTAGTGATGAGTGATGAGCCTCGGTATTGCAACAAGAATGTTGCAACTCCCAAGGCTACCAACTTTAATTATCAACACGAGGTTCGTACAAACTTAAGAGGTGTCAGCACTATATGTGCGGCATACAATGTGTCATTCCTTTGCTGTCATAGTGTAATGGAGTGCATGTACTGAAGTCAAATCCTAAACGAATTGTAGAAAATGAAATGTTTGAAATGGAAACTTAACCTATTTCAAGAAAGAAAGTACAAGGAAAGAGACGGAAATTCAATGCTAAATCACACCATGTCCTAATTAACTGCCAAGAAACTATGCTTTCCAATAACGCTAAATTATCATGAACAAAATGCTACTCTCTAAGAATGGAAGTAAGAAGCATCAAACATCACTAATGTGCAAGTAAAGGGACTGAAATAAATCTGTTTTTATATTTTTGTTTTGTTTCATGCAAAATCAAGTATGCAAACTAATGTCTTTTGGTGATGTGGAAGGTGAATTAAGGATCTTGGAGGTTGGATAGAAGGGTTATGAGATGGTTGGATGGTGTGGGAGACACTTGGGAGGCTTTTGGTGACTTCCTAGAGGTTTTTCACCAATTCGGCCTCAAAACAGGTCGTTTAGGGAAAACCTACAAGATGTACTAGAAACCTACAAGATTATCCTGTAGGAATTACAGGAAACCTACAAGATACAACCGAGAGCAAAATATGAGGTGTTAGAGGTGATGGGAGGCCTAGGAAAGGTGTGTGATGGGTGGAATGGAATGGGAAAATTCATAGGATCACTCAGAGCTCAAAACCAAAGTCGGGAAATGGATGGATTAACTCAAAAATCTTGGAGAAGTTTCCTCATGAAATGATGAAATTGGTGAGGGTTTAATGACCAAGCAAATCAAATACAAATTGGATGGGACAAATTCTTTTATTAACTAGGATGTCTTAGGTCCCTATTCCAAGTGGAATCACTCAAAAAGATCTATGTTAACCCATGCAAAAAAAATAAAAATGAAACATTACTAGTCGAAAATCTAGAAATTTGAGAACTAGTGAGCTAGTAAATCTAAGAAATGCCTAATCAAATCAAGTGAAAATGCAATGGGGTAATTTTTGTTATGAACTAGAATGGTTTTTGATATGGTGTAAGTGGAATTAATTCGTTTGAAGCTCGTTAGCATGCTCTAAAAAAATAGCAGAAATTTACTATTCTTTGCTAAAAAGGAGGTGCAACAATCTAGATTTGGGAATAAGAAGACTAATCCAAGCAACTCAATGATTATTATGAACTTCCAAAGCTTTTCCAAGGATGAAATAATTCTTGTGATGCTGCAAAATAACTTACATCAACCATTTAACTCAATCCTATAACAAGAAATCATTAACACTAAATACAGAAATAGAAAGAAATAAAAACTAGATATGCATGTGAATAAGCAATGAAAAGAAGTAAACAAAACGATACAAAAAGGCTCTAAGGTTCTTGGGATGGCCAAGTCCAAGGAAACTCAGAGACCTATGGAGGAGAACAAGATTTAGAGGCTAAACATGACACCAATATTCATTATTTTCATTAATAGAATTACATCCCTGCAATAAAATAGAATGGAGCTGCAAAAATACAAGCTCTCTCCACAATAACACTAATGAAAAACTATCCCTGGAGGTAAATTCGACTTGGTACTTATACAAAATGATTAGGAATCATTCTCCATGAATGGAGGAAGCTTTCCCCACCAAAATCCCTTGGTTAGTGGATCTAGTCCCCAATACTAAGAATTTGCATTAAATGGCAGAGAACAGATTCCTAGATTTTCTCAATCATTCCCTAGAGACAAATTTGACTTGGTACTTATACAAAATGGTTAAGAATCATTCCCCGTGGATAGAGGAAGCTTTCCCCACCGAAATCCCTTGATTAGTGGATCTGCTTCCTTGATTGGTGGATCTGCTCCCTTGATTAGTGGAACACATTCCTAGATTTTCTCAATCATTGGAGTTCCACAATTTCTGCCATAATTCTATAATATCTTGTTGACTTGTTATTTATTATTGATCCTCCAATAGTAGGGAACAAGTCCCTAAATTATCTCCTCCTCCAACTCTTCATAATCTGCCCAATATTCTCATAATATTCCACAAAAATAAATAATATTAGTCACAAATATTCAATTATTCATAAACCTTCCTAATGAATATATTAAAGTTAAAAATAAATTATCTAATACAAAAAAAAGATGTTTAATGCGCTGAAGGATGGTCATAGGCCTTAATTTATGTTTTAAATTAGAGGCATGGGCCTTAATTTATGTCTAATTTAGAGGCCCATCAATGAGTAGGCGATAACTGTCACTCATTGTTGTCCTCCTTGTTGATTTCACAACTAAATTAATACAAATAAAAAAATAAAAGAAACATAGTTCACTATTTATTCGACAAAGATTTTATGTTGGAGTTACATGAAATATTCAATTACGTTGTAAAATAGAAGTCAAAATTAATAGTATTTAATAAAATATGGTTAAAATATGTAATTGTAAAGTGACCTGATAAATATTGGTAATTTGATATTATTTGAGTCAATTGTAAAAGAGGGTTAGGATTTTTTTCCCTCTTGAGTTTATGTGAAATTTAATTGGAAACAAGTTAATTTGTGTTTTCCTTTTCTCACAAATATTGTATGGTAATTTAGTTTTTGTCAAAAAGTCATAAAATATATAATGAATATGAGTAAGTGTTTAAAAGGTAATAGATGATCAAACCTAATATGATAAGGGCATAAGTATGAAATCTACAAAAAGGGATTTAATTATCTATCCTAAAAACATGTTATATTAAGTATTCACACCTCTAACAAAATTTGAAGTACAATAGCGTGTATATTAATTATTAATATTGCACAACTAATAAAAATTGAAATAAATATCTGTCATATATATGTGTATAATATTATTATACATATGTTGTATATATTAATGTATATAGTTTTTTTTAAATATCTTTAAAAGGTTATTAGTTTCAATTAATAATTTTTTTTTTCATTAGTTACAAGTTTTTATCTTTTTTTTTTAAGCTTTTATTTTTAGTGTGATTACTTTCTACATTGGTTTATAAGGCAAAGTTTCATTTGGTATATTATTTGGTGGTTGTTTTAAAATAAGTTAAATTATTTATGGAGAACATCTCATGGTTAAAAGTTATTATCAATCAAGTATACTTATAATTGTTATCAAAAAAATTATCTAATTTAAAATGTTTTTTTTTAATCATTAATTAACTTGATTCATTTATTGATTACATAATAAAATCATAAATTAGTAATATTATAGTTGATTTGTGTTATAAATTCACTTATAATATGTAAAATATTTAAATAATATGCAACACATTGTTATTTTTACTTCTTGAAAAATGTGGAACCGACAATTATATGTTTCATCAACTTTAGATGCAAAATGCAATGCATATATTGATTCATCCTATGAAGTTGTATATTTTGTTGTTAAGACTTGAAAAAATTTCATGGACAATTACATTTGAGGACAATGCTAATCACCATGTTATAGCCTTACATTTTTGGAGACAATGCTAATCACGATGTTGTGGCCCTACATTGTAATTGTAGCAGTCCTTTGACTCCACATGTTTTGGTGTAATGGATTAAGGATAAATGTTGAAGCCTATTTAAGAGCTAGCTAGGATGTCTCACATCTCATATCTAGTCAACTTCTCCTGCCTATATATACCTTTGAGGGATATGAATAACATCTACTAATGAGTTTAAAACCCTCCATAACCTCTGCAAGAGACAACACGTTCCAACCTAATCTCGACCTTGTGTTATGGGTCCACGGGTTATCCAGACTAATTGGCATAAGTCCTAAAGAATTTAAGAGTGGGTGCCTCGACCTTACAGGCATATTGGCTAGTGGATAATCTAAGGATAGTCAAGCGTGAAGCTCCAATGAGTAGGAAGTGAACTAACCCCGACTCCAAGTTGGGGCGACACTAACGCACACAGTTAGTGTTCAGTGAGTGATACGCTACATCGTGAGTAAGTCTGGCCCGATTTACTGGGGAGCTCAACTCCCATTCTGTTAAGGAGAGCAAGAAAGATTTGCAATTATGTGTGGGTCATTCCTTTGAGGTCTCTTTTTAAATTTCTCAAGAAAAAAGAAGGTTTGAGGAGATTCCCCCACATGGAAATTGTGGAACCGAGACCACCTAGAGGTACTTGAGTTTCCTTTTCGGTGTGCACCTAAAAATAAAGAGAGGAAAAGTATTTTAACCCATGCATTGCTACATAAATATTAGGTAAATTAGGGTGATATAATCAACACTTTTGCTTTGGGGTTATACCTTGAGCTAGATTAATGGTGCATAAATATTAGGGAAATTAGGGTGATATAATCAACACTTTAGATTTGGGGTTATACCTTGAGCTAGATTAATGTAGTCAATATCTTGAGTTATTATGGTAGATGTGGAAATGAGAGATAGAGGACAAAAATAGATATGATAAAGTGCTCAAAGGTGAATTTAATTTTATGTGGGGTCTTGATAGGAACTGGATTGAGTCATAATTTACTTATAAGTCATTATATTTGGATTCCTTATTGTGCTTAATACACTTGTCCAATTCATTTAAAATAATTGTTGGGTGATTATCTATGTAATGTGTTTATTGAATGATTATAGTGATTGTTAATGAAAGGGATTAGATAGTGCACTTACCCTAACTACCTTCATGCATGTGTGATTATGGACACAAAGAAATTGTGAATAAAAAGCATTGATTTCTCATTGTGATTAGTGTTAGAAAATCTAGTGTGGTTCGTGGCCAACAAATTTAGTGATTTCTAAATGATGCCATTAGTTTTGCCTATCCATAATTGTAAACAATAATGGCGTCTTTGATTATGAGTGGAAATATGTTCCACTTACCTTTGAAGTGACAAATTATTTTATTGATAATATAAAAAATTAAGTGAATACCATACTAGAGAGTTCATACAAAGCTCCATGCAGCTACTAACAATTCAACAATTCCAATTTAACAATTTTATAAGCCTTTCCTTTCTTTTACACTTTTTATCAATATTTGTGTTGGCTTCGTCAACCAATTTTACAAGCCTGTGACCTCTGTCCAATAGTTTAAACTCCACTTGCATGACATCTGTGGTAAGTATTTTCCACTCACTCCATTTTCGGAATCACGTTAAACGTAATTTTTAAACGATGAATTTTCCACGACGCAAAAAATGGAATCGCTAAAAGTCTGATGAGATGGTCAAAAAGTAGATCTAGAAATATCTATGGGAAAATTAATTAATAATAATAAAGAACCAACGATGTGAATGGAGACTTAGTGGAGAGTCGGCGGACGTGGACGCCAGAGTACGGGAGAGTCGGCGGACGTGGACGCGAACCCTGTGAATAAAGAAGCAACGATGTGAATGGAGAGGTACTGGACAGTCGGAGGACGTGGACGCGGACGCGAACCATGTGAATGCAGAGTTGGGGAACTGTGGAAAGATGATGTTGCGCAGGAAACTTGTAAATGTGAAACGGTGAAAAAGTAGATCTAAAAATTTTTAGAAGGGAAAATTAATTAATAATAATAAATATAAATTATGTTGCTAATATTATTTCTCTAATATTATTAATACTCATTTAAAGCATAGTTACCAAGTTTGGCCTACCCGCAAAAAGAATTCGGGAATTCGCTGATTTTGTTTGGTATGACGAATAATTCGTCAGTTTCCAATTCGGTACAGGTCAGTGGTGAACGATTTTCGTCAAAGCTTTTTATCAGTTATAGGAACGCTGACAAATCCCTCTGAATAAAATCACAGAAGAAATAAATCGAGTTTTTCAAATACATTTTATAAAATAACGCAGCTGTTGAAATTTGAGAATTGAAATTTTATAAAAATAATGCAGCGATCTTTGAGCTTTAATGTTAATTTTTTTAAGTTTTAATGTGTATAGCTTTTTTAATTTTTATAAAAAAAAATTTGGGTACCTTTTTAGAGGATTAATCAGAAAATTGGAAAAAAATAAACAATAATTTTTATAAAAACCAAAATAAAAAATAATAGTTCTTATATTATAAAAAACAATTTCCATCAAATTTCTCTATAAAATGCTAAATATTGTTAAAAATTTGATTAGAAAATTGATTATTTTAATTTTAGTTTCATTTTGGTATTTTATTATATATTATTTATAAATTGTTCTACCACAGAATATAGTATAATCTAAAACAAATTACAGTATAATCTAGAATAAATTACTAGTACTAAAATGTAAAAATTTTATTAAATATTTAATTTAATTAAAAATGAATCAATATTGTCATTGACATTAAATAATATAAATAGTTCCGATACATATTTAGGAGGCATCATGTGACTCAATTGTTTTAAATGAGAGGTGAGTTAGTAATTTCTTTGTAATTGCAACTAAAAGAAATATAACTTCTATCTTAACAAAAATATGAAATAATGAATCGGTTGCAAATTGGTACCTCTTTTATAAAAAACAAAAAACCTAATTTCTATATTTGAAAAAATTATAAATGGAGAAATTTAAACATAGTGATTTTTATATAATGACAAATTGCAAAGAAAGATAACTTCTCTCTTAAAAATAATTATAAAATAATAAATTCTTTGCAAATTGGTAACTCTTATAAAAAATAAAAATCATAACTTCTATATTGAAAAAAATCATGAACTAACAAATTTAAGTGTTAAATAGATAACTCCCATTAAGAAAATAGAAAAAAGATAAATCAATATTAGAAAAAATTATAAATCATATAAAATGGTAAACTTTCAAATCCATTACTTTTATACCAAAAAAAATAAAAAAACAGTAATTTCTATATTACAAAAAATTATAAAATGGCAAAATTCATTATTATAAAAGATATAAAATGGTAAGCTTCCAAATCCACAACTTTCATACAAAAAAAATAGAAAAACAGTAACTTCTATATTAGAAAAAATTATAAAGTAGCAAAATTCAGTTTACAATGAATAAAACTTATGAAAAAATTAAAAAAAAGAAGAATAAATCTAATATTAAAAAAAAAATTAAATATTTATAATATGTATAATGTTGAATTTGTTCAGTATTGAATTTTATAAGATCCAATTTTCTACCTCTGCGGCATTTTGGTGCATTCTTCCGACGCCCACTGTTTTCTACAACGATCCTGGTACTTGCTCTTAATTCATCCTCACACCCATTTTCTTTTTCGGAAATTGTTGTTTTTCTCTTATTTCTATGAGCAATCCATGAAGATTTCAGGCTGTAACTGTAACCCATTATGTGTAATCTTTCAAATATGTTTGGAGTTAAATTCAGCGTAATTTGTGCGTTCTTCATGCAGTAACGCAGTTATATGTTCTCAGTGTTCATTTTGTAAGTTGGTTTTTCTTTGGCCAACACTAAGTATTAATGATCGGACCACATTGTATATTGTATATTAATGATTTCGGCTGCGGATGAAACAGCTGCAGGTGCGGCGGCCATTTTCGATCGCACGAAAACTCCTTTAGGACCAAATCCCTTGTATTATACCACTGTTATACAACGGAGGTATAAATTTTGGTTTTTCTGTCCATTCCTCCTCTTCTTCTTTGCTATTCTATTTTTTCTATTCTTTTAACTCTGTTGCTGTTCTGTTTTGTCTACATACACTTCAAGCAAATGCTTGATCTTCGTGAGGGATATTTGTTTTGTTTTTAAACATTTGGTGGGTCATTTTTATGAGTACATGTTCAGATATTAAATGAGATAAATAAGACGTCAATTTTGTAACCCATTATGTGTAATTTTTCAAATATGTTTGGAGTTAAATTCAGCGTAATTGGTGCGTTCTTCATGCAGTAACGCAGCTTCCAGTTTTTCAGTGTTCTTTTTGTAAGTTGGTTTTTCTCTGGCCAACACTAAGTATTAATGATCGGACCACATTTTATATTTTTAATATTGGGCACTTTCCAGTTTATTATAAATATATCACTTTCCTATACTACATAATGAAATGCAACAGATATTTAGATTTAGTCTGTGTGTCAATTTGTCTTCTTCTTTTTTCCCTGAATGGAGTCTACGCTAATTCAAGATTCTGGTCAGTGCTTTCTGCTTTTAAAGAAGGAAATCTAAAATTCAACGAATTTAGTGTCTAGCTTGACAGTAATCTTAAAATTTTAATTAGATAATAATAAGTATTTTCTGGATTACTATCTGACCACCACTACCTTTATGTAAACCAGGTTTCGATGGGCGTCCACCGAGAAATTGGGCAATGGCTAGCAGTTCACACACTGGATGAATTAATTGGAAATACTTCAGGTCCCTATATTCCAGCAGAATCAACCAGACTGTGGATATTGCACTTTATAGAAAAGAAGGTTAAAGCTGATAGTGAAAGGAGGATGTGGGGATTGTTACGCACATATAATGAGATCTTCAAGGAAACAAACGTATTGCTTTATTTTAAGAGGATATCAGGCTTTATTTTTATGGGTGGTGATACTTGTCGCCCAAATCAGGTTTTTTTCCCAAATCTCCATAAGTTCTGGGAAATGATAGTAGGCAAGAAAATCTTCTCTTCTCAGTTGAGTCTCAAAATTCCCCCAGAAGTCCACCCAGAGGCAAGAGCGTTATTAAAAACTCAAATGATTTTGTTAATAGAATATGTGGGCTTCACGAGAAAGGAAGCTCTAGATATGATAGACAGAAACTGGCGCGAGGAGTTGGGGATGGAAATAAATTATCGTTATGGACATTACTGGGAAACACCATGCTGTGTCCTACAGCCTCGCAGGTCATTTGATATGACTCCCAGATATGGAAGAATCTGGGATGCAGCAGAAGTAAAGTGGTATGCTGGAGTAAGACGAATCTATCAGGAGGAAATATTCGGTGAAGCTACGAATAAAGCTCTAGATCCCACTCCCAAAGGATTAAAATTATTCGATCCTCCTGGAGAATATGAACCAGCAGGAATAGATGCAAATGGAGACTGGTTTAATGAGGATGCAGAAAGAAGTGCACAAGAATTATGGAAATTACTGGCATCTACTAATGCGTGGCCTGGTTGGGATGAAGCAAGAAAATATTTTAACCTAGAACCACGAGATCTTAGTATAAAGATCCCACTGATTCCCAAAAAGTAATGTTGGCTTCATCTGCCGTGCGACTCTTGGCAAATGCTCCTCGCAATCCATCCATAGGTCTGTCAAGAAAGTCGAACAATGTGCATTCCAGGTGTGAGCTTACTCATCATAATATTGTTGAAAATAATAATTACTCCGCCATGGAGTGCAATCAATTTAGAGTTGAGTCGGTATGAGTTAAGTCAGGTTTAATATGAGTAGTTTGAGTTAAGTCAGGTTTAATATGAGTAGTCAAGTTCAATACTCTTAGTTTGAGTTTGCTTTATATTTGGAATGTAAGTGTGTCTATGTCAAGTTATTTTGGACAAGTAGCTAGTCCAATAAAAGCATAAATATCTTTTATATGGTTTATTGTAAGAATCAAGTTTGTGTGGTTAATAGAGAAACAATTTCTGTTGTTTGTGTGTATTAATTTGATGATAAGGTAGTTGGTGTTTTAGTGCGGTGAAAGTGTTATATTATATTTTTCACAGTATAATTTTTTTAATGAAATTGGGAATTTTTTTATTTAAAATGTATTTTTGAATATTTAAATAAATTTAAAATATTAATTTATTATATAAAATTCATAATTAAAATTTAAAATGTATGCTCAAGAAGATTGTACAATGTCTAGAACCTTACCACTAAGGGTTGAGGATGTAAAATCTTGAACCGTAGATAGCTATATCATGCTTGGTTAATTACCAAGCCACTTGTATGATCATTTTTCTCATTCTTTAGCATTGTAACCAAGCCAGTTGGATGATAATTTTTTCCATTCTTTAGCATTGTATTTTTTCAAGGTTGAGTACAACAACCAATACTTGTATTGAACCAATACTTCTATTTTGAGAGTAAAATGGGGAAATATTTTATACTAGAGTCCACAATGTCAAAAGAAATTTTATAATAAATATTTTTTTATATGTATTTCCATAATTGAAAAAAAAAAGGCATAACATAGACCTCACTTTATAGCTAAATTTTCTTTTAAATTAATTTTTTTAAATATATCTTATATATAAATTTGAATGGCATTGTATTTTTTTCATTTCTTTTATTTTCAGTTTCCAATATTTGATAAATTCAAAATATAAACTAATAAAAATTAATTAAAAAAAATAGAATTTAAAATTTCAAATATTATAAAATCTATTACCATAATAATTTATAAAACATTATTAAAATGTTACTAAGTAATTTGTATGGTCATCATTATGATTTCCAAGTTTTTATCTACATTTGATTAGTTATCTTGTTTGGAGTCATTTTGCTTGAATGTTTAGTTGTGATTGATTAGAGTCATTTTCAAGGCTCCATTCTAATTATTTAGACTTCTTATAGTTGATTGGATGTAATTTTTTTGTTTGGGTGCATTTCTTTGTGCCATAAAAAAATGTTTAATAATATTAAATTGATATAAAATGGTGTTATTTGCTCTTATATATAAATTTGATATAAAAATATTTTGTTGTATGTTTTATATATAATTATTTTATTGTATTTTTTATAATTTTATTGATATATATTTTTAATATAATAACGAATTTATAGAATTTATATAACTTAAATATTATTAATTTAGTTAGCACAATCAATTCTTATTTATCTAATTTTTTTCTAATATTTATGTACATAAGTATTTATAACATAATGTTTTTCTTTTCATTGTAATGGTTGAGATCATTGATTTAGATGTTTTAGTTACTTGTAATCGTTGAATTTGGAAACTTTATATACTCAATAAAATAAATCATATATTTATGCATGGTGGTGATCATTAAAGAAGAGTGTGATTAATTATTATCATTATTTTTAAATTAATTTTCTTCATCTCTATTCTATATAATAGAGTTTTAAGAATTATTTTATGTAATTTTACTTGTTCTTAAAAGATAGCCATGTAAATTAATTAAATTTTATTGCATTTCACATAAACCAAAAAATTAACTATTTTTAATAGAAATTTAGTAACTTTGTTGGAAAAAATCATTGTCACATATCATTAAAATCTCATTTTGGGTAATAACTCCAAAAGTGTTAAATATCCATCTTCCCCTATACTAATTGAATTTTATTCTATCCACCACCCACTTGAAGTGTTTTCTTTCTTATCTTAAATCTTAACCTTGAGTAGAATTACATCACAAGACTCGAGCTTCTTAATATAGCTGATATTTTACTCTCTTTTCCTTGTATCCAAATTTGTGATTATTTAAGAAATAAATTACACTATTAGGGTTGCAAAAAAGGGAAATAGGTCCCATTTACCATGTCATCATATTATGCTTAGCATATTAGGTGCTCCCACTCATTGGATATTTTATTTTAAATTATATTTCCATGTCCCTTGATGGTAGACTAATGTATTCTAACAATAATTCATGTCGTGAAATCCTAACGATGGACTTAAATTTATCAATCTAGATGTCTAATTGTCATGAACCTAAAGCATACCTTCTCCAAGTATATGCATTAAGCACTCTCCAGGCATGTGGCATCAAAATTTTTCTTCCCAAACATTAGACCTCTTGGTTTTACTCCACCAAAAACTACACCTCAATCAACTAATGTTTTGATTAAGTTATATTTAAGGAACAATCTTTCTTCTTAATCCAAAACCAAGCCAATAATATAATTACACATCACATTACTGCCTTCATCGAATATTATTATTAACACTTTACATGAATCATTAAAACCATACACAACATGTAAAAATGAAATACCTTTTATCAAGGGGTGCCCCACAACCTAACACCACGCTAATTCTTTATACAAATGGAATGCAATATACAGAGTACCAATATCCTCACCCAGTAGATTCCCACGTGCACCTTGACTATAAAAATACTATCCTTTTTCTTCACATAACTCATCAACCAACTCCTCAGCACATCACCAAAATCTCAGCCAACCCATTTGGGTCACTCATCTAACCATTGAGTTGAAGCCCTTAGCTTCTTCACATGTATGCACCAATTTTTTCTTCATAGAATGGTTGATTGATCCACATAGGTCTCAGTCAAATCCTAAGAATGTCCCCTTATCAAACTTTGGATCCATCCACAGGTCTCTTCCCCACCAGGAAGGTCACAACTTAGGTTGCCACCCAACCTCTCAACCCCATAGATATGCAATTGTCAATACTACCTATTGGAGTAGGAGTTTTGAGGAGGATTTTTGGAATATACACATAAGAGTACCGCATAAAAGGGTTGATTGAGGAGTAGCATGTGGAACACTAAAAGGAAGGAAATATGTTAGGTTAGTTTTTGGGTTTTACCCATAGTATTAGGACTTGCTCATGGTAAAAGTAGGTTGTTTGTTGACCTTGTGTCCCAATGTAAACTTATAAATAATTAAGGCTATAATGTGATGTTAGGTTATGTGTTTTGTTATGGTTATGGTTAGAGAAAATGTTATGTGAAGGCTTTACAATGTAATTTGATGGATTATGCTGGAGAGAAATGACATATGTGATGTAATGAAGGACTTATGAAGTAATACAATTGTCTATTGTGCACATTATGATATAAATTATTTGGTTTACCTATCATTCTCTATTGTGCTCTATGAATGACTGATTTACCATGCAAATTAGAGGCATAATTAAAAATTTGTGTATTGAGACTGGTAGCAATAGCGTGGGCTCTATATCTCCTTCGCCACTATAAAATTGTATCTGTTCTGATAATCCCTCCCAAGATTCCTTGGGTGAGCTTTCACCTACTTGTGATGTACGTTTAAAGGGCCAGTGTCGTAGGGGTTTTTTTGTTGTTTCACTTTAAAATTGGGTTTTGCTTCTACTGACCAATAAATGATTTCATTGTTGGGACTAGGGATCAATCATTGAAGGGGATGTGGAGGTCAACTACGGAAGAGATACATTAGTGGATATAAGGAAAGGAGCCTAAATTTACAATAGAACAAACATATATAAAGTGTCATCTCTCTCTCTCTCGCTATATATATATATATATATATATATATATACATGTATATGTATATATATACATGTATATGTATATATATATATATGTATATGTATATATATATATATATATATATATATATATAGATATATATGTATAGATGTATATATATATATATATATACATATACATATATATACATATACATACATATACATATACATATACATATATATATATATATATATATATATTTACTTTCTTATGGAAAAATAATGAGTGAGGTAATTTGACAACAGTTTCAAATATGTTAATATACTCATGATTATATGTAAAAGTTTTATATTAATAAAATATATATTTTCTATTGAATAAATAAATATTTAGATAAATTAATTATGATTTTAATGCAAGGGTGGATATGAGAGATCACGTTCCTTGGTCACCTTCAAGTGCTCGCATGATGAGACACCTTAATTGAGGGAAGGATTTGGATAATTCTAATTTTCGATCAAAATTTGCTAGTCCTTGTTGGCCAATTCTTTACAATCCTTCATCCACTCCAATTCGACAAAGCTTCTAGACACAAGGACATATATATGGAGATATTATCACACCCTAGATTGGCCAATTGATCTGCAACTTTGTTGGGAGAAAATTCTAGTGAAATCTCTTTGGACTTGTAGGTAAAAGTTTTATTTCTTTTTAAAACAAAGTAAATATTTAACTAAAAATGAATTTGTTGTGGGAATTCCTTTAAATTCTATGTTTTGTTTTCTCTTCTCTCCAAATTGGATGCCTTATGCAAGGATGAAATTTGTTGTGGGAATTTTTCTAAATTCTATGGTTTTTTCTTTCTTTTTTCTCTTCTCTCCTAATGGCCTTATGGGAGGGTTTTAACTCGAATGAGCCATTTTTCTTTTCTGAAACATATAGGCTATAAAAATTGACCAAATTTGATATTTTCTTTGACTTAAATGGTCAAAGAAATGAATGTTCTTTTTCTCTACATGGGCTTTGATTTTTATGATGTCAGAAAGCGATCTCGACCCACTAGCCTTAAAATTTATCGTTATTTTATTCTTTGGGTAGGGATTTTGACGTGGTAAATTTTGTGTTCCACATTAGAAGCCTTTTTTTTGTTCAGAACAACTTTCTCTCGAGGCTAAGTAAGCCAATCTATCCATGGTAACATTAAGAATGTAATAGCCCTTACCTGATATTATTAATGAATAAGCCAAGGTTTCCATCACTAAAGAATCCTTTCCAAAGGAATAATTATTGGATGTGATACTAATAAAATCCCATCTTACTGCTTTACAATGTTAGGGATTCACAACAAATCTTACAAATACTTCTCTAGCAAAATGCAGTGCTTTTGAGTGAAAAAAAACATTGATACTAGATGAAATAATCTTCTTTGTTTGTAAATGGAGCCTATAATCCAACATATTTTGAATATTTCGATGCAATTGCTAAGAATTACATAACCTTCTATAAATAACCCAACTTTTCTTTTCTAAAGTTGGTACAGGAACTGAATAAAGAACATTATACTTTAATTCTACTCTTTCAAAATGAACTCCAACAACACAACATTCCATCTTGCAAACACATGCATTAAAATTAAAAATATGAGGCCAGCTTGGGCTTATTGATTATAATAGAAATGGTCTCATATTTCACCTACTCTTCAACCCTATGAAATCTTTACAACATAATTCACCCTATTTTTTTAGAAAAGATGATATATCAAACTTTTTGATACCCTGATATGTAGTGCCACTAATTTTTAATATCCTATGTTGAACTCTTAACAATTGATATTGACTTCTACTATTTTTTTATTTTCTTAACCTATTTATGATGGCAAAAAAGTGAGGAGAAACAACCTTCTATGGCTTAGAAAAGAGTAAGGATGGACGTAGTGCATGAGATCAAGAAATCAAACCACAATTTGTTTAGCAAAACACCCAATATGGAGACTCTGTGTGAAGAGTTGACAGAAGTTATGGAGTTAAGTTTTCTTGGAATCGTAGAATTTTCACTCGGGAGGGAAACAAATCCAGGTCACAAAAGGAGCTCAAATCTGCATTATACAATTAATTTGAGTGACCACAGAGAGAAAGAAATGTGTTTACTCTCACCTTTGCTTCCAATCCGAATGTTCCATACTGGTCAACACAAAAACTTCTAGATATGCCAAAAATGGTGCAAAAATAATCATATTCAGTCAATAAATTGAAAAAAAAAACATATTTGGTACCTCATTTTCATTTTGTAGGGGATGCAAGCACGTGGGCCACTCTTCTATTCATAGATTGTTTGATATTATGCTTAAAACGGTTGTGGTAGGTGTTGCATGTGAGTTAAAGGCCAAACTATAACAAAACCCCACATAATTATTTATTTTTGCAAAGGTGTGAGAGCTCACCAAGGACATTATCACTATTATTTTCTATGCATGACTCAAAGATAGTATTTTCCTTGATGCTAATAAATTTCAGTAGTGGTAACTTGTATATTTGAGGGCCGATGCCTATTACGGAGTGTTGAAAATATTCTATGTCTTAGTAGAAATTAACCTTTGCAAGTTCATCATAGTTTATATTTTATCTTATTAGATTTATATACAAACATCATCAATTCAATATTTTTTTGACACCATCGTGGATTTCTCACCGGTTTAGAAGCTTACAAGTGACTCGAACCAGTGGGTTGGTGCATTTAGGTGGGTTTTAAGGTCCATATTTGAAGTTAGGCTACTGTTATCACTTAGTGATTTTCTAAGGTTGCAGAAGAAAATCACCAAGGTAACCACAAACCAACTTTGGAAGATGGGATCTAGCCCTGCCAACTTCAGAGAGGGCTCTCTCTATAAGATTTAACTTTGTTTGATTGAATATTAGGTTAATTATGAAGTTTGGGGTTTGATTTGTATTTGAATGGTTGGTCGATAACTAGATTTCCATTGGGCTATGGAGTCTGTCACATAAAATATAGATTAACTATAGTATCTACAGATAGATCTCACAAGGCAAGGTAGCATTGTTACCTGAATTATATATTCAAAGATTGGAAGAAAACATAAAAGTTCTTCGTAGCCAGGTGCAGAGTGTAGATTTAAACAAATTCAGCCCTTTACCTATATTTTGAATAATTTAGATTTGGAAAACAAATATCTAGTATAAATAGAGAGGTATAAACACAAAACATATAGATATACTTCATCAACAACTTGACACATGAATCCTATGAATGAGCTTCTATATTACTTTGGAAAATTTGTTGATGCTTCAAAAAAAAATGCAATAGTGTTTTTTCGTACAAAAACAAACTAGTACTACTTCAACAATTGAAGTATTTATAACTAATTTACAAACAATATTGTGTCACGATGACAAGGAATCAGGATGTATCTACAAAATAATAGGACTAAATTAAGCTAACTTATTACAATGAAATGAGGAAAATCGAACTGTCTAAAGTGGTGGCACTTAAATGAAGGAACAACTAGCTATTTGGAACTGAAAAAATGGATTTGCTGTAACGCTGAGCTGTGCCACTGAAATTACCTTTCAATCTAGGAATTCATAGAGTTTTTCCTAGCATTTTTCGCTTGGGGTATTCATCTTCATTAGCTTCCTGTATACTTCATTAACTTCAGTATACCTGCAAAATGTCGGCGGGGTGATGAAGAAGTTCGGAATTTCATAATCAATGTCAAGATCATATGATAATACTTCTAGGAACACCTTTCCTGTCATGCTGAGTATTTGGCTATAAATTTTGAGTTATCTTTTGCCTTTCTCATAATCTACATACTGTAATCTAGCCACATGTTGAGCTTGTCATTAATCACTAATAGTTTTGGAAGTTCTTTCTTGTAGAGAGGCTCTGGCTTGTCAAAGAATCTTTGTATGCCTGTGTTCATGTTTTGACCCTTTTCTTCTAGTTGTCTTACAAGGTTGCTTTTAGTTAACACTTTCTTGACTTCCAAAATTGTTTTAGTCCTATCTTCAATTTCTAATTCTTCCAATTCTTGATTGTTCTTGGAATTTAGAAATTTTATGAGCTTAGTGGCTTCATTTTATTTATCTCCTAGTTTCTTTTTAACCTGATCAATGGCTTCATTTTGACCTTTCAATAAGCTCTTGTTGTTCAAAAATGATTTGGATTCAAGGCCAAATTTCTCCCATCTCTTTATTAACCCTTTTCCACATATTTTCTTTCACATGTGCCAATGTATTTTCCATGGCACATTGTTTTTTCCATTTTCTGCAATCTTTGGGACAATGTCTAGTTCTTCTGTGTTTCTGTCAAGTAAGCATTTTCAAACCTCATACTTTGCTCCTTTAAAACTTTTATCTCTAACTTCATCTTCTTTAGCTCCTCTTCATGTATAGTCATTTTTTCCATAGATTGAACTAACTTCAATGAGTCATCCAAAATGATGTGGGAAGCACTGTTGAGGATGATGTTTGTGCTATAGTGGTTGATGTAGGAACACATGTTTATAACAGAGATGCAATTGGAACTGCGTCAAGAGGAACAACTGCAAGTTGTGCATTCTATTCCTTTTCCTTTATTAGCTTGTCCATTTCTGCTTCCATTGCTTTGATCTGCACACCTTGCTCCACTAGAAACTTTAAAATCTCTTCCTTTTGTAGCTCTATCTCTCTGAGTTCTTTGGCCTGGGGGTCTTCTGTTGCTGACAACTTCAACTGGTTCTTTAACACTGCGATGTCAACATTATTATTTCTAATATCTCCTCTGTAGATTTTGAATTGTCGGGATCAAGGCCTGCTTTGACCACCATTTCCTCCAAGTATTTGATTATGGTATCTTTTGCGAGGATATTTTCTCCAATTTGAGATGAGACTGCACATTATTTAGAGTAAGCTGTAGTTTTGAGGCAATGATAGTAGTCTAAGTGAAATTAGAATACACCATCTCTCATGCCTGCATATGCATATTTATTTTATCCAAATGATGAACATCCTTTGCCTCAAATTCAAAAGTGGTTTTTTTGAACCCTGCTAACTTTGGTTGAGAGAACTAGGCCTGCAAGAATGCCATATGCATTCTTCCCTTGTTTGTATCATATGATGAGATGAGTCTGTGTTGAATGGAGGAGGATTTCTTTCTGAACTAAGCTGATATGTTATCATGAATGGCCTCATTCCTCTACTTGATTTCCTTATATCTCTAAAAAATGTCTAACTGTCTCTGCTCTGTAGATGTTTCTGGTGTCTGAGGGACAGTAGCTAGAATATATTTTGTAACTGAGGAAGATGATGGAGATTCTGTAGTACCACTGTCCATCTTGAAAGTCTTCAAACCTGAGAGCACAATAGTGCCTTGTGTGTCCTCCAATGATGGAAATTCTATTTTAGAATCGAAGCCTGCTTTAAGCTTCTTAGTATATATTTTAAATTCCTTGGCTGAGACTTCAGTGACTAGAGAATCATCCTCTCTTGCTCTCTTATCTATTTTCTCTTTGGGTATGGGAGTCTCTGAAGCTGTCCTAGAAAGTACCTGCTCCTCAGCCTCCTGCAATGTGTTTTCCACCCAAGTGTGTTGGTTCATATACTTTTCTATTTCAGGCCTCTCAGTGTGCACATCTGGCGTAGCTTTTTGTTCCACCCTTAACATGGAAATTACCCTAAATGGATGATAAGACCAAGTGAAATCGAGAGGAAAGTTCATTTATTTCAATAGGAGGTCTACTTCCTCTCCTGCTTCTCTACTATTGTAGATGAAGGGTTCGACTTGTGTCATAATCTATGAGCTGGGATTTCTTCTTGGCTCCAACAAAATGAATATTATCAGAATGAATTATCTACCTAATTTATTCCAAGGAATCCTCATTGAGAAATATTTGGGTAGTTTGTATTGTGGCAGCTCTGAACCATACACTCTAATCTCTATGAATGATTGTTAAAGGTACCAATCTCATGTTTTGACATGTTCACTGAACTTCAGACCCTTCTGAATTTCTTCACTGATCCTTGGAACCTATTGGCCACTTAACAAACAAGTGGCTGGATATACAAATTGGTTTATGAACTCTGAGAAGATATATTCCTGCAATTGTTTTCTGGTTAAAGAAGTCCAGAAAACAACTGATTGTGGCTCTCCTTGTTGATCAAGTTTCTGCACTGAGAATGGAAACTTATCTGTTTGGAAAAACATAAACATATACATAAGAATTGATGAATATTTGAACATTCCTTCAATTAAAAACTGAAGGAATTGTTCATGAATTACATGTGATAAGAAGTGACCATAGTCAAAGGTGACTGATGGTCCTTATTCTGAAGAAAGGGTGGACAGAAAGCCTGGAATAGGCTCATCTACCCACTCATCTGCATAGTAACCAAGAATGGAAGACGAAATAGAAATAATCTGTCTTGTCCTTTGAGGTAACATAGAAGAGGGATATCGAGGATTTTTCTTAGGGAGTTGAGATTCTTCAAGGAGGAAGATTTCAAATATTTTAGCTCTCTAGGGGATAGTTAACTTCTGGTAAATTTCTCTGGGAGCTTCAATGGAGAAAGGGGAGAGGGAATCACAATGGTGAACCTGCAACATTTGAATAATCCTATCAGCTATGATGGTGAAGAGAATGTTATGAAACCAACTCACAAAATATAAGAAAAGAGAGATCAATGCCTTCAAAATAAGCCTCTTCAAGGGGGGAATTTCCTTCACATTACACAAATGAAAAATTCTTGGATGATACAAATGACAAGACCTCCTTTCTATATATAGGAGTCTAAGGGGTCCCAATACGATCAACGCCTACATAACAATAATATTTTAGGGGCACAACAATAACAATAGTGGACTTCTATGGGGCATAATAATAACAACATGGGGACTATATGGGAACAATAATACAATAAGGGGGTTACACTAATAACAATAAGCAGTTACACCAGTAGTATAGGGACCTAACATGCCCCTCTCCTTAAAAAAGTGTTGTCCTCAATGCTTGAGTAGTTTTGGATGCTTCTGTATAAAATTCTCATTCTCTCATGTTGAATCTTCAGTGGGTAAGTTCTTCCACTTGATGAGATACTTTGAAATTGATCGATTTCATAGTTGTCAGGTTCTTGTTTTCATGACTACTTCAGGTTCAAATATGATTTTTCCTTCCTCGTCAAGTTCCGACAATATTGTTTGAACTAGGACCTTGTCACCTATAACCTTCTTTAAGCATGAAACATGGAAAACTGGGGGCACTCAGGAAGATGCAGTAAGCTCCAATTTGTATGCCATAGTACCAATCTTTTACAACACTTTATAAGGACCATAGTAATTTGGTGATAATTTATTATCCTTATTAGCTTGCTTCAAGGACATTTGTTTGTATGGTTGTAGTTATAAAAATACCCAGTCACCTATGTCAAAAATTCTTTCATTATGATGCTAATATGCCTGTTGTTTCATTCGATTCTACATGAAAGTGAGGTTACCCTTTTTCTTCTTGATATGTCATTCTATCTTGAGATTTTGAGTGGTAATTCCTACGAATGCATTAAAAGATATTTTCAGATTCATTTTTCTTTCTCTGGTTTTGGTTCCTGGTGTATATCCTCTTCTTTTGACATTTCTTGATCCTTTTCTTCCTCCTCTTCACAATCAATGTAAAATAATTTCTTCTCAGCACACTTATGACCTTTAGTGTATTTTCTATCACAACTGTAACAAAGGTCATTTTCTCCTTTTTCTTCCAATTTTTGTGGTGTCAACATTGTAGGTTGTGGAAGGCTAGGAGCAACAACACTTCCATATTTATAATTGTGAGTGATAGGATTTCTTGTTGCCATAATTTTGCTTTCAATTTTTCTTGCCAACCTGAATGCCTTCTCTAATGAATCAGGTTCCCAAAGATGAACCTCATGTTGAATTTTATCCTTTAAAGTCCCTATGAAGACATCAATCCTCTGCTTCTCTGGAATATCATTTACCCTTATATTCAATTTTTGGAAGTCCTTAATGTGCTCTGCCATTGAACCCTTTTGTTTGAGATTTATCAATTGGCTAAAGAAGGTGTTTCTCTTTGTATCCTCATAATGTGCTATCATTTACTCCATGAAAATTGACCAGGTGACAAGTGATTTACGAGACCAAAGCCCTTTATACCATAAAAGTTGATTTGGTTCTGAATATAAAGATGCAATACATACCTTTTGTAACAGTTGCACATCATGTAGATCAAAATATTTCTCCATCTGTAATATCCATGTTATGGGATCATTTCCATCAAACTTCCTCATATCAATCTTTGGAATATGGTGGGTCTTCAATTTAATGTTATACTCTATGAAATCATGATTAACATTTATTTTTTTTCTCATCACGAGTTTCCTCTACTATATTTTCATCATTAGGAGGCCTTTGTTGGGGTAGCTTTGTCCCACCTTCCTTCAAACCTTCCATGTATTTATTCAAATCTTCCATGCCTTTCTTCCAATCTATTTCCCTACCATCGATATTAGCTTCCATTGCACATATAAACTATTTATCTTAGCTTTGATCACATTCTTCAAATCATCCATTCAATTTTTCTTATTAGTTGTTTCTATTTTCTTGATTCAAGTCATTATTTTTCTTGCTTTTAGCAATTCGATCTTGAATCTATTGTATCTCTAAAATTTCGGATCTCCAAGGTCTGAACTTGCGACCTATAGTATCACGATGCATCCTCTTTACAATGCCACCAGTCTACTCGAAATTGGATTCTCCAAGAAAGAGTTATGCCCAATCTCCCAAGATGACCTAATTATATACATTTTTAGTAGAGAGAACTTATACGAAGTGCCACGTGTTATTGTTTTGACCTTCGAACCAAAAAACAATACACGGAAAAGTAAATTCCATCCTCTTTCTGTAAATTCTTCTGAAATTTCAATCTAATGCTCAAAGAGAACGTTATGACGATTTTCCCAAGGTCACCTATTTGGGATGTAATTTACGAGCCTATAGTAACCCTAAATGTCTTGGACTGTATCCCCAAAAATATAGCAAAACAAGATCTAAAATTGGGGCCCGACCTTCACCAGGATTTCAGCTCAAAAGGGTTTTAATTTCATATTCTGAACCTTCCTATAATAAAAATTACAATGAACATGCCACGATGACCAGTTTGAGATGGAAATCTGGAGCTTGTAAAAACCCTAACTTCCTCATATCATATCTCCGAAAATATAGCAGGACAAGATCTTAAATTCAGACTCGTGGTTCAAAATGATTTTGGATCGCACGGGTTTTGTTTTTAGCCTCTGAAACATCGAGGAGAAAATGTTATAGCGAAAATTCCATGATGACCTGTTTGGAGCAGGGAAACCCTAGAATCCAAATCCCTGTGATACCAAATGTTATGAAACCATCTCACAAAATAGAAGAAAAGAGAGATCAATGTCTTCAAAATAAGCCTCTTCGAGGGGGAAACCTCATTTACATCACACAAGTGAACAATTCATTGATGATACAAATGACAAGGATAGGAATCTAAGGGGTCCTAATACAATCAGAGCCTACATAACAATAACAATAGTGGGCTTCTATGGGGCATAATAATAACATGGGGACTCTATGGGAACAATAATGCAATAAGGGGGTTGCACTAATAACAATAAGGGGTTACACTGGTAGTATAGGGACCTAATAGAGAATTTCACCATTTGGGGAGATTATTTTCCCTCTTGCTTGCAAGGTAAGATGCTTACATCTTAGGAAGAATTTAGGAAAATGATAGGATTGGGGAACAACAAGCTGAGGGAGTCTGGATTGCTAGAGGTGTATCTCATCAGATTTGTCAAGGAAATTATCCCAAAATCAATAGTGCAATTCGAACAAGTTGAATTCACACTGTGTTTCAACGATTTTGAAATCTCAGTCTGCAAGTGGGGTATGGTCTAAATCAATAGGGGGATTGAGCATTGGATTGATTACAAGGGCAATTTTATGTGCTACGGTGGTTGCAAAATGTATAACTAAAGACTGTGATAGCATAAAATTGATGTGTGCCCAATAATGGTGGGAATTCATAGTGGCAAACCTCTGTTAATTTATGAATAATACGCAACGAAAATGTTATAGCAAGATTATAGCACAGAGGGGCGGGAGCACTATTGAATGAGCGAGGAAAGAAAAGTGTAATCGTAGTGGTGAATTTCATATTTATTTGCTGCGAAATGGCCTCAATATTTGGATTAATAGTGTTTTTAGGGAATTAACTCTTGTAATGGCACGGGAGAACATATAGGGGATTTATGGAGGTTACAACGGTCTCAGACGTGGCATCTGGGGGTTAGCAGATGAGTGGAGTGGGAGTGTTGGAGGTAGTGACGGGGGTAGGGAGAGGTGGCAGGATGGGAGTGGTAGCTACGACGGTATGTGGAGGGAACCGTTGGTGTGAAGGTGAGCTAAAGTGGGATAGAAAAATAGTTTTCGAAGGGGAGGTGTGGCTGTATCTAGTTTATGGAGGGAGGGTCCGAAATCACCTAGTGGTGACACATCGGGGGGCGATAAACCGCTTTTCGGAGCCCCCTGTCATTAAATGTTGTCACTTCAGGGGGACCTGAAAAATATCATGGGCCATCAGATTTATGCGGTGAATGATCGAGTGGTTGTGATGTGTGGGGAGGTTAACACCGAAGGGCCCCGCTAAATGTTTTGGGCGCATGAAACGTTACCCAAGGTCCAAAACTTTGGATAAGGGAATACTTCAAACTTATTACATAAAAATCTTCATTTTCCTATTCTAATGCTATTTGAATGGAAATGTAGGTGCATTTGAGTATGCAAACACTTTCAATTTTTATTCTAAGAGATAAAGACTATTTATTTTGAACTCTAGACTAATCTAATCAACTAAATTAATCTAGATTAAACAGTTGGATTAACATTATTCACCTATTTCTACCTATCTAATCTTAACCAATATTAAATTGTTTGGTTAAGTTCTTCATTCTAACCTAATTAATATAAAGTGAAAACAGCTTGAGCATGATTAAACTATATGTCTCAAGCCGAAAGGGATTGTGCCATTTTAAACAAGCTGCACACAATTTCACAAATTTATTCTTTTACAAAGCGAGAAGGCCAGTAGTGGCACTTAAGCTAGCATCACGTTCATGTTTATTCAATTTTTGTGGGGTTCATTTATCATTTCTTTTCTTTTTCTCTTTTTCTTGTATTTTTTGTATTTATACCCTCTTTTCATTTTTCTATCTTTTTTGAAAATCATTTGCAGAAAGCTATATTATTTACAATTTGAAATATTGAAATCAAATACTCAATGATCATTGATCATATAAATTAGAGGACCATAATAGTGTCTCTAACTGGGGATGGCACTTCCTAGTGAAGTGTCAAAAACATCGTAGACTAGTAGCCTTGAGTCTTCATCTTTAGTATTTACTGCATCTAATTTTTTTGTTTTCTATAGTTATTGTGGAAAAATGTTTCAAATCTCAGGGCCTTCTCCACGAGCTTTAACTTTGATATGTAAGCTACCCACTCATGATAGTACAAAAGTAAATGGTATCAAGAATGGTTGTGATAAAACACTTTGTTAGTCCTGAAAAACATAATGTTTGAGCATCTTGCCATTGACAGGTCCTCCAAGTATCTCTGTTCCATCTATGTTCTTAAAAAAAAATGCATTGTTACCTCAGTAAGAATCAATAATGTAAGGTCCCATCCACAATTTTTCGAACTTACCATGCTTTCCTTTTTCTTCCCTTCTAGAATCCCATTTCAGAACATGATTAAAAATCTGAAAGTCATCAAATTTTTTCCTTCGGTCAAATGTTTTTTTGATGTTATCTTGGATCAGTTGAGTTCTATTATGAGCTACTTCTCTGGTCTTATGCAAGTGGATGGTCTGGTTTATTCTCCTCTGTAAATCATTTGGTTCCACCTCCAACTCTTACATCATCTCTAAAATAGGAATTCCCAATGAAGTTGCAAAAACATCATATATCCCATAAACTAGCTGATATGGAGACATGCCTATTGAATTTTTGGTAGTAAGCATGTCTGCCCATAATGCATTAAATAGCTTTATGTGCCATGATTTTTTATTGTCCTGCAACAAATTTTTGATAATGTTAACCAAGATTTTATTGGAGGATTTTTCCAATCAATTTCCCTGAGGGTAATAGGTTGTAGAATTCAAATTTCATCTGATATTTGTTGCAAAAATCTATCATTCTTTTTTACCTGAAAGCTGTAGCATTGTCAGTAATAATCTTCCTAGGGCAACCAAATCTAGCAAGGATATTGTTCTCTAGGAATTTTATGATGACTGTATCAGAATCTTGTCTGGTAGGTATGGCTTCTATCCATTTTGTAAAGTAATTAGTGGCTATCAGAATCCACTTATGTTGGGCAGATGAGGCAGGGTGGATTTCTCCTATGAAGTCAAGGCCCCATTGTTGGAAAGGGGTTTCAGTAGATATAGGCCTCAAGGGTAAAGGAAAAATCTTCTTCTTACCTTCGAATATTTGACATTTGTGGCATGAAGTAACTTTCTTTTGGATATCAAAAAATAGGGTGGGCCAGTAAAAACCTGCCCTCAGAATCTTATTTGCAGTAGTCTTCCAATATAGGTGTCCACTGCAGTCTCCTTCATGGAAGTATTTCATGACTTGATCTACTTCATTTTCCAATAAATAGTTTAGTAAAACAACAACAACATCTTTCCAGTATAGATTTTCATTCAAAATACAAAACTTAAAAACTTTAAGTTTGATAAATATAGCCTTTTTTTAGTTAAACCAGGAGGAGTTTGTAAATTATGCAGCACATAGATAATGTTTGCATACCAAAGAGAGGTAGAAAAATCTTTTGCTACCATTGGAGTCGCAAGCTCTTCTAGTTCATTAAATATTGCTAAAAAAATTATATTTAAAGCATGCAAGTTAGATTCTGCCATTAATTTTGCTAACCCTTGACCTTTGACTAGTTTAATGGGTCATATTTCAATATCATACTTTAATATAACTATTATCTCTACTACATATTGCTGATACTCGAGGAGAAGAAGTAATCTTAGTCCTTTGCTTTGCTCAAAGGAGGCCTATACCAAGTCATCCTCACCCTCTCCTTCACCCCACTTATCCTCCTTTCACCTCCATTTCCCGCCCTCATTGTTAAAAATCATATAAAGAACTTTTGCTCTTAAGCCTGAGCGCTAAAACCTAAACCCCCATACAACCATGTTCGCATGAACTTGCACAACCGTTTCCCCGTCATCCAATCATCTCCGCTACGATCAGATGGAAATCGCTCTCCCTGCGCCTTCGAACTGCTAGGATGATAACACGTGATGAAAAGTGGTTTTCTCCTTTCCCCGCCACCATGCGTCGCACTCTGAGTGGTATCGCACGCCATTGTACGTTTACGCCCAACCCCCAATGCGGGCAGATAACACTTACCACCCGTCCTCCGTCCCCACCCGTTAACTCCAGCGCGTCTCCTCCATCTGATAGTCGTTGGATCTGTCTATCCGAGATCTAACAGCCCACGTTCATTCCACCCCATGTTTTCCTATAGTCCCCACCAAGCCATATCCATCATCCATCCGCTCAATTCGATGACTGATCCTCATCCTTCATCCAACCCATCTTTTTGCCATGCAGTTCACTTGCCCTGACCATTCCGTGCACCCAAAGGATGAAGACAATCACCTACCAGTACCCCATGCATTTCCTCCTCAAAAACTACATTCAACAGATAATATGGCCAAGAAGGGAAAGGACAGAGCTCAAGTAGATAAATGCATTTAACAATTATGGGACTTCATCCCATACGATACTCCAGCCACCTGAGAGGATAGCAGAGCACCCGAGAAGATCAAATTCATCCACTACAACAAACAATCACACTCAGACTCCTTCAGGCAACTAAATGTGGTTGGTAGCCAATTATGGCCCCTCCATACTTAGAATGGTCGAGTGCCTTTGTATTGAAATTCTATATATACCCAAAAATAAGATGTAATCAGGGTTGATGGTTAATGTTTTGATGTAAGGTTCAACTTCTGTAGATTGTAACTACTTTGATACTTGTAGCATCTCGTCTTCATTTTTAGCTAATACAAGCTTCTTTTGCTGTTAATTGCTCACTTTTCATTCTCTTCCTGCTCTAAGCTGTGCCTAATATGCTGCATTTTTGAGCTCTTGACATTTAGCATTAGGGGAGTTGTCATCCTACCTCTACGTTAAAGTCTTGTATGTATCAGTGAATGAGTTATTCAGGTTTCTTTTCACATAATGCCAAAGAGCTGTCATCCTGTTTATGTGTTGGGGAATTATATTTACAGTTTTCTTTACTAGTTGCAGCGAGCCATCACATGGTCTTGTGCATCTGTTGGTGTGGTCAGTATTCTCCACATTCACCCAATCGTTAAATTGTGAGTAATTGGTGGTCTAAAGCCTTATAGTTTGGGGGTGTTCACACATGTCTAGAGTCAAGCAAAGTAGAAGTGGTTATCTGGCTTGAAAAAGCATCATCTCTTCCATTCATCCATTTGCAACAATAAGTTGAATTTGTAATGTTCCCGAGAATCTCCAAGCTACAACCTAGGAGAGTTTCTTGGAGTGATAACATTAATTAGCGCCATTGCCAGGGAGAGGAGATTGAAGCTCAGCTTCCTGGGAGAATGACATAGTTCCATGCTTTGATGATAGACAAGGTCTGGACACATTTTAGGTTGTAATCATCTATCTGGCAACTCTACTGGAGAACCAACCTAGTGGCGACTCCACATTATAGTTCTGGCTCATTTTGTGAGGCATACCCGAAGAAATCCTTAGAAATCACCCGCTGATCCAGTGCCTGACCCTGAGAAGATTGCTAAGAAAAGGAAAACATCACAGAAAGGAGCATCAAGATTAGGTAAGCCCGGAAAATTTTGTGTATCTCTGCAAGAAAAGCTTGTGGCTGAACATGTGCAGTTCAAAGATATAGAGCCTAGCATTGTTGGTAAAGAAATACCTTCATAGATTCATAAAGCTCCTTGTTCATTCAATTCCCCTTTGGATATCAGTCCAAAGAAAGCCTCTCGTACAGTCCATCATACTCCTTTGTTTCCATCATCCATTTCATTACTTCCTACCATTCAATCTACCAGTATCCTTCCACATATCCCAGTCATGGTAGGCCAACAAGCACCCACTAAGATGAAAAGAATCATAGCTGCTAGGTATGGACCCCTGGTCTTGCCTATTCCTTTAAATGCCATGCATGCAGGAGAGTATCAGAAATATATGCCTAGTTCACTAGTACAGAGGGAGTAACTACTGAAGAACATCTTGAGTCTTTTTATAGTTATGTTGATAACCTAGATATCAGTGAAGATAATGTGTGGATGAGAGTGTTTGTCCAAAGCCTTGATGGAGAGGCTAGAAAGTGGTTCAGAGAGTTGACCCCTCGGTCAATAGTAGACATCAAAGCCTTAGATGATGTATTTTTGAAGCATTGTGGAGATAAGAAATACCTTCTCTATTACCATATAGAGTTTGGAAACCTAAAGAGGGAGAATGGGGAATCATTACCTGATTTTAATAAGAGATTCAATTGTATGTAAAGTAAGATACCAACTGAAGTAAAGCTTACCCCCACCTCTGCCAAACTCACTTAGGCCAATGCTTTTGACTCTGATTTTTGCCTACTTTTGAGAGAAAGAAGATGTGCCACTCTAGCTGAAATGCAAGATGCAGATCTAGAGGTGGAATTGAATATCATGGCTGCAAAAAAGCTCAAAAGTCATGCTGATAAAAGGAGGAAGAGAGGTGAGGCTTCTCCTTCCTCTGCTTCATCTTCAGAACCTAAATTAGATAAGATGACTAAGAGGATAGAGTCATTGGCTGCTGAGATATCTAAGCTGAAGGTTGAGCAGAACTCTGGGAAGACTAGGCTTCAAAACACATTTTCTCCAAGAAATCCAAACCCATTCCGAAGAGCAAATCAACAATTGCAAATCATTCAAAGGGGTAAAGAAGCAAATGAAGAACAAAGAGTTAAGGCTCCTCCAAAACATAGTCATGGAAGAGGAACAACTTGAAGAAGAGGATGAAATTCATTGCATGGAAGATAAGGGCAGCGGTGCTTTCTTGACATTGGCTGCCTATGAAGAATCATTACTCCAAGACCAAACCAGTTAAGAGTGGGATAGAGAGGTTGTTCTACAGACTGGTGAACAACAAAGATATAATCTGAGGTTAAAAGCAAACAATGTCAAGTAGAATCCTGCCCAAAGAGCTATTGTCCAAATAAAGCAACAGAATATCAGACAAAAGAAGCCAGTAGCTAATCTAGTCATCCTCAAAGCGTCAGCTCAAGAGGTAAGAGGTCCTAATAAGTCTCCTTCCCCTTTCAGCTTTGAGTCAAAAGTCCAGAAGTTAAAAATATCTATACCTCTGATAGAACTAGTAAAGGGAGTGAAGTTTTTAGAAAGCCTATCCTTGATGCTCTTAAGCTGAAAGCCTCACAAACCCCCACTGACTACATCAATTTGCAAGATGATAAGCCTGCAGTTTTGCTTAGCCCAATGACTGAAACTGTTGATAATAGCTCACCATCATTCTATGTCTCCTTAACCATTCATGACAAAACCCTCCATAATTGCCTGCTAGACACAGGTGCCAGCCACAATCTGATGCCTAGAGCTGTCATGGAAGAGTTAGGCTTTGAGATCACTAGACCATATCATGACTTATTCTCATTCGATTCAAGAAAGGTAAAATGCCTAGGATTAATCAAAGACCTGGTCGTTACCCTAACTCAATTGCCCATGAAGAGCATGATTATGGATATCGTGGTAGCAGATGTCCCTCCCAAGTTTGGCATGCTACTATCAAGAGGGTGGATTAAGAGACTAGGTGGTACATTACAAAATGATTTATATTATGCCACTGTCCTAGTCTTTGGAGGGGAGAGCAGGAGATTGTATAGAGAAGCACAACTGGCCTACATCATCAGTGATGAGAAGAATCCTTCCAATCATCCCATTTATGCTGTGGATATTGATTTTGGAGCATGTATCCTCCAAATTGAAGAATCCCAGAAGGCCTCATTGCAGCTCAAGAAACCAACAGTTCAGGCCGAGGGGGAGTAAGGAAGTCAAGTTTGGGAAATGTTCTTTGATGGAGCATGTTCTAGGGAGATTGGAGGAGCAGGGGTGGTGATGATATCTCCAGAACAAGAAAGCACACATCTATATTTTAAGCTGGCTTTTCAAATCATGAACAATATAGCAGAGTATGAGGCTCTGATATTAGGTCTCAATGCAACTAAAGACAAAAGAATCAGGAACATAAAAGTGTTTGGAGATGCTGATCTTCTCATTTAGCAAGTGAATAAAACATTTTAGGCAAAGCACCCAAGGCTGAAAGTGTACAGAGATGAGGTATGGAGACTCAAAGATTATTTTGATAATTTTTGTATCTCATATATCCCTAGAGTCAGAAATTAGCTTTCTGATTCCCTTACAGTGTCTGATAATATTTTTATTCCTCCCATGCCTCCCAAATTAATTTATGAAGTCCAAATGAAATATAGACCATCCTTGCCTGATAATGTCTAGCATTGGAAAGTTTTTGAAGATGATGATGAGGTAAATAGATTTCTTCAAGTCATTGAGGAATTCTCTAAAATGCAAATTGATCAAGAGAATGAAGCCTTGGAAGAAAGTCCCCAATCCGAGCTTAGAAACAAAATTGGCAAAGATAGTATTGTCCAACTGCCCAGCAATCATATACCTAAAGGCCTAGTCCCTTTAGAAAAGTTGTTTGACCAGAATGATGTGCCTTATAAGGCTGCCCAAAAATAAGACCAATTTGTAGTTTGTAAGCATAATATAGGGAGTCTAGAACAACCAAAATATATAAATCTATCCACCCATTTGTCTACTGCCCAGAGTTCTGAGTACTGCAATTTAATGAAACAATTTTCTGATGTTTTTGCTTTGGAATATAATGACCTGAAAACATATGACAAAAAGATCATCCAACATAAAATCCCTTTAGAGAAAGACACCATTCCTTTCAAACAGAAACTGAGACCCATAAATCCTTTGCTCCTTCCTCTGATTGAAAAAGAAATCAAGAGGTTACTAGCTACCAAAATCATAGTCCCTCTGAGATATTCAAAATGGGTAGCCAACTTAGTGGTATTAAGGAAGAAAAGTGGAGAAAGCAGGGTTTGCGTTGATTTCAGAAACTTAAACAAATGCTCTAAGAAAGACAATTATCCTCTGCCCAAGATGGAGCATTTACTGCAGAAGATCTCAGGAGCCAAAGTGATGTATTTACTGGATGGATTTTCAGGATACAACCAGGTTGTCGTACATCCAGACAACCAAGAGAAGACTGCATTCACCACTCCTTAGGGCACCTTTATGTATTCCAAGATTCATTTTGGGTTGATGAATGCTGGAGCCACCTTTTAGAGGGCTATGGATATAGCATTTTGTGGGAGATAAGGACAAATTTGTCCTTGTTTACCTTGGTGATATAACAGTGTACTCCAGTAGCCATCATGAACACTTGCATCATTTGAAGAGAGTGTTTCTGAAGTGCAGAAGGTTTGGGATTTCAGTCAATCCGAAAAAGTCACAGTTTGATTTATAAGAGGGCAAGCTGTTAGGACATGTTGTTTCTGCTGCAGGTGTCAAAGTTGACCTAGAAAGAGTGAGAGCAATACAAAATTTGTCTGTCCCGAGGTCAAAGAAGGATATCCAGTCCTTTCTGGGCAAGATAAATTTTGTAAGGAGGTTTATTCTTAATTTTGCAGAACTTGTAAAACACATTACCTCCATGTTGAAAAATGGGTCAGAAGTCAAGTGGACTGATGCAGCAAGAAAATCTTTTGAATCCATCAAAAGGGATATTATGGAAGCTCCTACTTTAATTAGTCCAGATTACAACAAGGAGTTCCATGTATTTTCATTTGCCTCTGCATGCAGATGAAGAAGGCTCAAAGCATCCAGTGGCATTTTTCAGCAAAACATTAATGGATGTTGAGCTAAAGTATGATATCATTGAAAAACAAGCATATTCTCTTATCAAGTCTTTGAAAGCTTTTAGAATTTACATTCTGCATTCCAAGATAATTGCCTATGTACCCTCTGCTTCAATAAAAGATGTCCTAATGTAGCCTGATGCTAATGGGAGAAGGGCTAAATGGATTGCAAAGCTTATTGAATTTAACGTAGAACTAAAGCCAACCAAATTGGTTAGAGGTCAGGGCCGTGCCAGATTAATGGCTGAAGAAAATTGCAGAATGCTGGACAGAAATCTCATAAACACAATTTCAGAGAAGGGCCAGACAGAAGAAAAAACAGTTGAACCAGGGTGAAATCAGTTGTTAGCAGAAAATATAGCTTCTTGTGAGTGGTATTCCATCATGGCTCAATTCTTGCTGAAGCTAGAAAATCCTCCAAGCCTTAGTTCGAGCCAAGCTAGAACTATTAAGCTCAGGGCATCCAAATACTACATTCATGAAAATCTGCTCTACTGGCGAGATCCCTCTGGAATTCTTTTAAGGTGTTTGGACAAAGAACAATCCATGGAAGTGATGCAGCAGTTTCATTCCATCATATGTGGGGGACATCATTGTTGGAAAACTACAACCCAAAATATCCTCAGAGCTGGGTACTATTGGCCCTCCTTGTTTTCTGATGTCTTTTCATTTGTTAAATCTTATGACAGGTGCCAAAGATTTGAAGGGAAGCAACAATTGAAGTCCCTACCCTTAAAACCCATACATGCTAGTGGCCCTTTTCAGCAGTGAGGCTTGGATTTCATTGGAGAAATCAATCCACATTCTAGTGGCCAACACAGATGGATCTTAGTAGCCATAGATTACTTCACTAAATGGATTGAGGCCATCTCTACCAGAAAGGCTGATCATCATGTGGTCATGAGGTTCTTGACAGAGAATATCTTCACCAGATTTGGTTGTCCACATAAATTAGTCACAGAGAATGCAACAGCCGTCAGGGCAAAAGAATTGGTGGACATGTCTGACTCAATCGGCATTAAGCTAGTTCATTCCACCTCATACTACCCTCAAGGAAATTGTCTAGCAGAAGCTTCCAACAAGATCCTGATAAAGATAATTAAGAAACGGTTGGAAGACAACAAAAAGAATTGGCATTCTAAGCTCAAGTATGCACTATGGGCTGACATAGTAACCACCAAGAAATCCACAGGGAATCCTCCATTCAAGCTAGTATATGGCACTGAGGTTGTATTCCCAATTCTGCTAACCCTCCCTGTGGCAGAGTTCTTGCAAGAAGAGCAGAGGAAGACATGGCAAAAAGGATCACTAATTTAGTAGAGGTGCATCAAATCAGAGAACAACTAGTGGAGAAGTCTGCAGCACATCAAAAGAGAATCAAGGAAGCTTTTGACAGGAGGGAAAAAATAGATAATTTCCAGGTTAGAGATTTGGTTCTAAAGTGGGATGCACTGAAAGACAAGAGAGGAAACCATGGGAAGTTTGATGCTTTTTGGACAGGGCCTTTTATCATTTCTCATATCCAAGGGAACAATACTTTCGCACTGCAAAGTATGGAAGGGAAGGTAGTTTTTGATGGCCCAGTTAATGGCCTATTTTTGAAAATTTATGTTGTTTAAGGTATTCAGGCATTAAAGTTGTAAATATGTTGTTTTATCAGTTTTTGTGTAGACTTAGTTAGACTCCATGCCCAATGGAACATTAGGAAATATTGCTAATTTCGTTTTCACAAGGAAGGCAATGGTCTGTAGTTCTTGAGACCTCACAGGGAGGATCTCATCCCCAAAAGGAGCCAGTGTTAGCTCTGCTACATATTGCTGATACTCGAGGAGTAGAAGTAAGCTCTGTCCTTGGTTTTGCTCAAAGGAGGCCTATACCGGTCATCCTCACCCTCTCCTTCACCCCACTTATCCTCCTTTCACCTCTATTCCCTAGGCTCGTTGTTAAAAATCATACAAAGAAATTTTGTTATTAAGCCCGAGCGCTAAAACCTAAACCCCCATACAACCATGTTCACATGACCTCGCGCAACCATTTCCCCGCCAACCGATCATCTCCGCCACAATCAGACAACAATTACTCTCCCCACGCCTTCAAACCGCTAGGACGATAACGCGCAATGAAAAGTGGTTTCGTCCTTTCCCCACCGCCACACATCGCACTCTGAGTGGTATCACACGCCATTGTACGTTTATCGCCCAACCCCCAACGCCAGTGCAGGAAAATACCATTTACCACCTGTCCTCCTTCCCCACCCATTAACTCTTTCGCGTCTCATCCATCCGATAGCCATTGGATCTGTCTGCCCAAGATCCAATGGCCCACGTTCATTCCGCCCCGCTTTTCCCGATAGTCCCAGCCAAGCCATATCCACTGTCCATCCGCTCAATCCGACAACTGATCCTCATCCTTCATCCAACCCATCTGTTCGCCATGCATTCCACTTGCCCTGACCATTTCGTGCACTCGAAGGATGGAGACAACCACCTACCACTACCCGGTGCATTTCCTCCTCAACAACCGCATTCAACAGATAGTATGGCCGAGAAGGGAAAGGACAGAGCTCGAGTAGATAAATGCATTTAATAGTTATCAGACTTCATCCCATATGATACTCCACCCACCTGAGAGGACAACAGAGCACTTGAGAAGATCAAATTCATCCACTATAACAAGCAATCGCACTCAGAGTCCTTTAGGCAACTAAATGCGATTGGTAGCCAATTATGGCCCCTCCATACTTAGAATGGTTGAGTGACTTTGTATTGAAACTCTATATATACCCAGAAAGAAGATGTAATCAGGGTTGATGGTTAATGTTTTGATGTAAGGTTCAACTTCTGGAGAGTGTAACTGCTTTGATACTTGCAACGTCTCGTCTTCATTTTCAGCTAATACAAGCTTCTTTTGTTGTTAATTGCTCACTTTTCATTCTCTTCCTACTCTAAGCTATGCCTGATATGCTATATTTCTGAGCTCTTGAAATTTATCATTAGGGGAGCTATCATCCTACCTCTGTGTTAAAGTCTTGTATGTATCAGTGAATGAGTTATTCAGGTTCCTTTTCACCTAATGCTAGAGACCTATCATCCTATCTATGTGTTGGAGAATTAGATTTATAGACTTCTTTACTGGTTGCAGCTGGCCATCACATGGTCTTATGCATCTGCTGGTGTGGTCAGTATTCTCCATATTCACCCAATCCTTAAATTGTGAGTAATTGGTGGTCTAAAGCCTTGTAATCTGGGGGTGTTCACGCATGTCTGGAGTCAAGCAAAGTAGAAGTGGTTATCTGGGTTGAACAAGCATCATCTCTTCCATTCATCCATTTGCAACAATAAGTTGAATTTGTAATGTTCCCGAGCATCTCCGAGTTACAACCTAGGAGAGTTTCTTGGGGTGATAACAACAACAACATTCCACTTTCCCCTTTTCCCATCTAGATTGTTTTGAGTCAGTGTATCATTAACTACTGCACTTGGAACAAAAGAAATGATGTGTGAATGAAGAATATACACTATAAAGTATTTTATTGCCTTTACCATGGAAAAAGCTTGTTTTTCCATAATGTCCTATTTCAAGGCTGCATCTCTCAAACTTTGCTAAAAAAGGAAATGGGTTGTTCATGTCCCTCATCGTTCTTTTGTAGGAGAACTACAGCAATGGTATGTTCTGAAGCAAATGAAAAAATTAGAAATTTTTTAGTAAAATCTGAACTAATTAACATAGGTGCATGAGTTAAAGCTCGCTTTACATTGTTAAATGATTGTCTAGTTTCCATGTTCCATTTGACCTCAGTATTCTTCTTTAGCATATTGGTAATATTCTTTAAAAGTCCAGCTAAATTTGGAATGGATCTCCTTAGAAAATTTATCTATCCAATAAAAGATTGAACATGTTTTATATTCCTGGGGGGGTTAATTTTGAGTATAGCTTCTATTCCACTGGGATCTATCCTGATTCCTTCCTTTGAAATTATGTGTCCTAGCAACTTTCCTTCTTGCAAACCAAATAATTTTTTCTTGGGGTTGAGGGAAATGCCAAATTTTTGACATGTTAAAAAAAATATTCTCAGGTGATTTAAGTGTTCCTCATCTATTTTTGAAAAAACAATAATGTCATCTAGATATATAACTATGAAATGACCCATTTCATCAGCAAAAGTGAAATCCATGGCTCTTTGAAACATTGCACCATCATTCATTAGACCAAAAGGAATTTTCACATACATGAAGGTGCCCAAAGGTGTAGTAAACGATGTTTTCTCTTGATTGTCTGGGTGTACTAAGAGCTGGTTATAACCAGAAAAGCCATCCAACAAGGAAATCATGTTGGATCCAACTACTTTTTGTAGGATGTGATCCATATTAGGTAGAGGGTAATTGTCTTTTAGAGGGGCTTTATTTAAATTCTGGAAATCAATGCAGAGTCTGATTTCACCAGTCTTTTTCCGAGTGGGAACCAAACTAGACACCCATTTGGAATATCTGAGAGGTATTATGATTTTTTCATCATACATTCTATTTACCTCTTTTTCAACCAGAGGCATAAGCATTGGATTAATCCTCCTTAATTTTTGTTTAAAGGGGTTATGATCTTCTTTCAATGGAATTTTATGTTGTATGATACTGGTGTCCTAGGATTTTAGGTCCTCATAACTCTAGGCAAAAGCATTAATGTATTCCTTGAAAAATTTAATGTACTTCAGATTTTCAATGAGGGGTAAGGATTTAGACAGTTTGATCATTTTGGGTGGAAGTTCAGTCCCAATGTTATGTTCCTAAACACCAGCTCTAGTGGGTTCAATTTTGGGCTTCTTCACTACATCATTGAAATCAAATCAATCTTCTAAAGGAACAAACCTTCTAGGCAAGATGTTGTCTTTCAGTTGTAAAATATCTGTTTCTTTTTTTTCTTCATTTATTTCATGCAATTCTAATTTTTTTACAATAGTATATAAAATATCCCCTATATCAAATTCTACTTCTATGTTAGTATCTTCAAATTCATCTTTAGACTCCAAAAAGTTTTCAATCTGATCATCATCTCCAAAAACATGCTAGTATCTAATGCTATCATGTACAGTAGGTCTATTCTTCACTTCGACAGTATATGGACGAGTAGGAAGAAATGGTAATTTACAAGTACTTTCCGAAATAGCAAGACCATTAGTCAGTATATTTTGATCTCTTGAAACTGTAGACAAACTATATTCAGTGAAAGAATCTATAAATTATGACACAACATTTCTATAGGCACAATTTATTTAGCACCAAGTTTCTTCAAGAGTTGTAAACCTAAGATTAAGGCTTCGTACTCTGCAACATTATTAGAACACTGAAAATTTAATTTTTAGGAGTGACATTTTGAGTGATGAGTATATGAATTAGAAACCCATACACCAACACCAACTCCTTCTTTACTCATTGATCCATCAAAACCCAAATTCCACAAAACTTCATCTGAATTATCCTGCTTAGTGATTAATGTTTGACCATCAACATTGAGAAAAAAAGCAATACTATGGTTTGAATTTTTTCTTGTGTGCTTACATCACTATAAAGAATAAATAAGTCCAAATCAAAATGAAAAGAATATATAGGATAATTGTTAGGCCTATCCTGAGTGGTGACCATGAATTTCATGAGTTTCTCTCTATAGAGTCTTCTGTTCTGACCAAAGATAGGGATTGTTGCATAAGACATATCCATCTATAAAGTTCCTTGGAGTTTGGCTCCCCATGAATGGGAAAGCAGCATTCCATATTTGGGTGGGATATCAGCAACAACTATATCCATAAGTACACTTTTGGCAGGGATTTGGACTAAATTTACACATAAATCTTTTATAAGTCCAAGGCACTTAACTTGACTAGAATCAAATGAATACAGGTCTTTATACCTTCTAGTAATATCTAATCCCAACTTCTCCATAATTACTTTTGGCATAAGATTGTGGGAAGCCCCTGAATCAAGCATAGTGTTGTGCAAGATTTTATCATGAATAATTAGACTAACATAAAAGGGAGGAACATCTCCCTCTTGAAGTTTTCCATCAACTTCTGGTCCAAATAGTAATTTAGGTTGATCATCTAATACATTAATTGTATCAGTGGTTTCTCCTATGCTCAATGTTTTCATTACTTGGGATCTATAAGGAGTTTTATTCATCAATTTTGTCAAAGGAAAAGGGATTTTGAGTTTTGCCAATTCATTTTCTATATTAAATGATGTCTATGTTTTGTTTGAATTGACAACTTTTAGTTTATCAGCCACATCTCTTTGGGGTATATCTCTTGTTTGGCTAATAGGGGGATCATTTGTTTGAATTGTTTTGGACACAACGTCAAGTTTTTTTTGGATTATAACATCAGGATTATTTCTAGTAAGAATCTCAACATTCTTTTTGGAAAATGTTTCAACTGGTTTCTCTACATGAGTATTAGGTGTTTTTATACTGTTGAGGTTGTATTGTTTATGAACTTCCATAATGGCATTCTCAAAGTCTTTCTTGTAATCCTCTGTTTCTTCAGGTTCTATTTCATTTTGAGACAACAACAAAAGGTCTTGATCTTCCGCAGTAAGAAATATATAGTCATTATCATTTACTCCTAATAAATTTATTTGATTATTCTCAGTATCATCAACTACTTCAGCCTCCTCATATGTATAATTTTCTTGGAAAGGAGGTATTACCTGCTGGTCTCGACCTTTTGGGTCCCTTTGTTTTATCTAGGGTTGATTTCTTCGATAGTTTGGATTTCTTATTTGACCAATTTGATTTTGTCTCTGAGTCCTATCAACTATATTGATTATGTCCATCATTTTCTCTATTGTTCTCAATAGACTGTCTAATTTATAATTAGCAGAAATAGAAGATGAAGGTTCCTCTTTTATTATTACTCTTTTTTCGGCCTTTAACTTAACTTCATTGGCTAACAAATTAGCCTCTACTTTAAGTGTGTTTGTTTGCATCTCCTCAAAGGTTGAGGGATCTCTTTCACTCATTTGATAGGCCATATCAACATCAAATCCTTCTGGGAAATGTATTAGGGGCAAGCCTAGGTGTACTCTTGAATCTATCACAGTACTCTTCTACAGTTTCATTTGGACGTTTCTTTGAATCTATCACAGTACTCTTCTACAGTTTTATTTGGACGTCTCTTAAGGTCTTAATAATCATTAAGGATATGTAGAGGGCTCTTTTTAATTTCCCACCTAGTTAGGAAAGATTGGTGAAAAACAACAAGGTCAGTTATACTACCTGTTGTTATTTCTTTGAACCACTTTATAACTTCTCCACCTAATCTCTGGGAAAAAAGCCTCAGTTTTACAACATTCTCATCTACTTCGTGAAGATCAAAGAATTCATTCATCCTATAAATGTGATGTTGTGCAGTAATAGGAATAGTTCTATAAAATTGGGGTATCCTAGTCTGATAGTCTTGGGGCATATTATGGAATTGTGCATGTAAAACCAGAGGTGCATAGTGAGTAGCCATGATTTCAGTCTTAAGGGAGGAGCAGATATAGGATTTTGGGAACTGATTGAGTGACTACTTGTGATACTATTGGATGAGTAGTTGAAATTATAGAAGAGGAAGGGCCAACTGATGTTGGATGAACTAATTGGGAGGATGAAGCAAATGCAGGAATAGTAAGAGCAAAGAGCTCAACAGAATGTTGTATGTAAGTTTGATGTACAACCTAATCAAGGGTTGAAACAAGATCTTGCAATTTGTAAAACTCCTGAAGGGCTTGCTGATATGAATCAAGTTCAATGGATGGTCTTATTAGTTTATATGATTAAAGAATGGCTTCATCCACCACTGTCTGATCAAAAAAATATTCAAACTTAGTCCTTAAAATACTGTGTTCAAAAGGTAGGTCTAACTGAATATCTTGAATAGTATCAAGGTTCCGAGGAAGAGAATTGGCCCTTGAAAGGGGGCTATTTCTTCCCTGGCTTTCAGCTAAACTTCTCCTTATGAGTATTCTTTTAGGATTGTCTAGAATTTCAAGTGGGTCTGGATTAGGATTGGATAGAGCATAAACTCTTTTTGGAGCCATACTTTTTAAAAGTAAAGAAAAACAATCTCTAATCCTTTATTTCCAATGACTTAATCACTAAATTTCTTTAAATTAGGATACAGAAGCTAGGGAAATAATCTTATGATGATGAAATAAAGGATTACTTTTAGTCCCCAGTATGGTTGCTAGAATGTTAGCACTCAGTAATTTTCTGAGATTGCAGAAGAAAAACACCAAATTCACCACAAACCAACTTTGGAAGTTGGGGTCTAGCCCTACCAGCTTCAGAGAGAGATCTCTCTGTAATATTTAACTTTGTTTGATTGAATAAAAGGCTATTTATGAAGTTTGTGGTTTGATTTATATTTGAATGGTGGGTTGCCAACTAGATTTCCATTGGGTTAAGGAGTTTGTCAGATAAAATATAGATTAACTATAGTACCTATAGATCTCACAAAACAAGGTAGCCAAATCGGCTAGATTCTTTAAAGTTTGTGAAACAAAGAAGAAGAACAGAATAAGGTTCATCTTAAAATATAGAGCATTGTTACTTGAATTCTATATTCAAAGATCAGAAGAAAACATAGAAACTATTCATAGCCAGGTGCGGAGTGTAGATTCAAACAAATTCTGCCCTTTACTTATCTTATGAATAATTTAGATTTGGAAAACAAATATGTGCTATAAACATAGAGGTATAACCACATAAAACATATAGATTTACTTCACCAACAACTTGACACATGAATCCTATGAAAGAGCTTCTGTATTACTTTGGAAAATATGTTAATGTTTCAGAAAAATTTATACAATAGTGTTTCTTCATACAAAAACCAACCTGTACTACTTCAACAATTGAAGTATTTACAACTAATTTACAAAATATATCATGTGAGGATGACAAGGATGTATCGACAAAAAAAAAGACTGAATTAAGCTAGCCTATTACAATGAAATGAGGAAAATCGAACTATTTGAACTGGTGGCACTAAAATGAAGGAACAGTTGGTTGTCTAGTGCTGAAAAACAAGATTTATTGTGACGATGAGCTGTGTCACTAAAATCACCTTTTACTCTAGTAATTCATAGAGTTTATACCAACGCTATTCACTTGGCATATTCATCTTCATTAGCTTCCTATATGCTTCGTCAACTTCACTATACTTGGAAAATGTCAGTGGGGTGGTGAACAAGTTTGGAATTGCATACTAAATGTCAAGATCATACGATAGTGCTTCCAAGAATTCCTTTCCTATCATGTTGAGTCTTCTAGTTATAACTTTTGAGATATCTCTTGCCTTGTTCATAATTTGTGCATTGTAATATGGCCACGTGTTGAGCTTATCATTAATCACTAATAGGTTTGGAAGTCCTTTCTTGTAGAGAGGCTCCAACTTGGCAAAGAATATTTATATACATGTGTTCATGATTTGACCCTTTTCTTCAAGCTGTCTCATCAGGTTCCTTTTAGTCAACACTTTCCTGACTTCCAAAATTGTTTCAGTCCTATCTTCAATTTCTAATTCTTCCAGTTCTTGACTATTCTTGGAATTTATAAATTTGATAACCTTAGTGGCTTCATTTGGGTTATCTCTTAGATTCTTTATAACCTACGTAGTGGCTTCATTTGACCTTTCAATAAACTCCCGTTGTTCAAAAATGATTTGGATTGAAGACAAAATTTATCCCATGTCTTCATTCATCCTTTTCCAGATATTTTCTTTCACCTATGCCAATGTATTACCCATGGCACAATATTTTTCCATTTTCTGCAATCTTTGGGACAATGTTTGCATCTTCTATGTTTTTGTCAAGTAAGCATTTTCAAACCTTTCACTCTGCTCCCATAAAAAAATTACCTCCAGTTTCAGCTTCTTTAGCTCCTCTTCCTGTATAGTCATGTTTTCCTTAGATTGAGCTAACTTGACTGAGTCATCCACAACTGATGTGGGAAGCACTATTGAGGATGGTGCTGCTACCATAGTGGTTATTGTAGAAATGCATGTCTGTAGTAGAGATGAAATTGGAACTGCATCAAGAGGAAAAACTACAAGATGTGAATTCTTCTCCTTTTCCTTTATTTGCATGTCCATTTCTACTTCCATTTCTTTGATCTGGGCACCTTGCTCCACTAGATGCTTTAGAACCTCTTCATTTTGTAGCTCTCTCTCCAAGTTCTTTGGCCTGGGGGTCTTTTGTTGCTGGTAGCTTCAATTGCTTCTTTAATGTTGCAATGTCAGAATTCTTCTTTCTGATTATCTCCTATGTAGATTTTGAATTGTCTGGATCAAGGCCTGCTTTGACCACCATTTCCTCTAAGTATTTGATTTTGTTATCTTTCAAAAGTGAGGATATTTTCTCCAATTTGAGTTGAGACTGCACATTATTTAGAGTAAGTTGTAGTTTTCAGGCAATGATAATAGTCTGAGTGAAATTCGAATACACCATCTCTCCTTCCTGCCTACGCACATCTATTTGATCCAAAGAATGAATATCCTTTGCCTCAAATTCAAAAGTGGTCTGTTTGAAATATGCTGCTGACTTTGGTTGAGAGACATGGGCCTGCAAGAATGCCATATGAATTATTCCCTTCTCTGTATCATATGATGAGATGAGTCTGTGATGAATGGTGGAGGATTTCTTTCTGAACTAAGTTGATATGTTATCATGAATGATCTCATTCCTCTGCTTTATTTCCTTATATCTCTAAAAAATGTCTAATTTCCTTTGCTTTGTAGATGTTTCTGGTGTCTCATGGACAGTGGCTGGAATATCTTTTGTAACTGAGGAAGATGATGCAGCTTCTGTAGTACCATTGTCCAGCTTGAAAGTCTTCACATCTGAGAGCACAATAGTGCCTTATGTGTCCTCAAGTGATGGAAATTCTATTTTAGAACTAGAGCCTACTTTAAGCTTCTTAGTATATATTTTAAATTCCTTGGTTGAGACTTCAGTGACTGGAGAATCATCCTCTCTTTCTCTCTTATCTATTTTCTCTTTGGGTATGGGAGTCTTTGAAGCTGTCCTGGAAAGCACCTTCTACTCGGCCTCCTGAAAATGTGTTTTCCACCCAAGTGTGTTGGTTCATATACTTTTTTGTTTTAAGCCTCTTAGCACATACAGTGTAGATTTTTGTTCCACTCTCAACTTGGAAATTACCCTAAAGGGGTGATAATACGAAGTGAAACTGAGAGGAAAGTTCATTTGTTTCAGAAGGAGGTCTTCTTCCTCTCCTGCTGCTCTACTGTTGCAGATGAAGGGTCTGACTTGTGTCTTGATCCTGAATTGGGATTTCTTCTTGGATGCCATGAAATGAATATTGTCAGAATGAATTATCTGCCAAATGTATTCCAAGATAAATATCCTCATTGACATATATTTGGGTAGTTTCTATGGTGGCAGTTGTGAACCATACACTCTAATCTCTGTGAATGATTGGTAAAGGTACCAATCCCCTATTTTGACCTGTTCACTGAACTGTATAACCTTCTGAATTTCTTCACTGATCCTTGGAACCTACTTGCCACTTAACAAACAAGTGGATGGATATACAAATTGGCCTATGAGCTCTCAGAAGCTATATTCCTGTGATTGTTTTCTAGTTAAGCAAGTCCAAAAAACAATTTATTGTGGCTCTCCTTGTTGATCAAGTTTCTACACAGAGAATGTAAACTTATATGTTTGGAAAAATGTAAAGATATACATAAAAATTGATGAATATCTGAACATTCCTTCAATTAAAAACTAAAGGAATTGTTTATGAATTACATGTGATAAGAAGTGACCATAGTCAAAGGTGATTGATGTTCCTTCTTTTGAAGAAAGGGTGGGCATAAAGGATAGAATAGGCTCATCTACCCACTCATTTGAATAGTAACCAACAATGGAAGAAAAAACAGAAATAATCTATCTTGTCATTTGAGGGAACATAGAAGAGGGATATGGGGGATTTTTCTTAGGGAGTTGAGAGTCTTTAGGGAGGAATATTTCAAAGATGGAAACTCTCTGGGGGGGAGTTAACTTCTGTTAAATTTCTCTGAGAGCTTCAATGGAGAAAGGGAAGAGGGAATCATAGTCGGGAACCTACATCATTTGATTAATGTTGTGAGCTGTGATGGTGAAGAGAATTTCACCTTTTGGGGAGATAATTGCCCTCTTGCTTGCAAGGTAAGAGGCTTGCCATCTTAGGAATAATTCAGGAAAATGATAGGATTGGGGAACAACAAACAGAGGGAGTCTAGATTGCTAGAGGTGTATCTCATCAGATTGGTCAAGGAAATTATCCTGAAACCAACAGCGCAATTAGAACAAGTTGAATTCGCATTGTGTTTTAGCGACCTTTTAATCTCAGTCTGCAAGTGGGGTATGGTCTAAATCAATAGGGGGATTGAGCATTGTATTGATTATAGGGGAAGTTTTAGGTGCCATGGTGGTTGCAGAATGGAGAATTGAAGATTGTAATAGCAGGAAATTGTTGTGTGTCCAATAATGGCGGGAATTCAGAGTGGCAGACCTTTGTCAATTTATGAATAATAGGCAACGGAAATGTTGTGGCAAGATTAAAACATTGAGGGGCGGGAGCACTATTGAATGAGTGAAGAAATAAAAGTGTAATCGTAGTAGTGAATTTCATATTTATTTACTGTCAACTAGCCCTAACTATTGGATTAACGGTCTTTTTAGCGCACTAACTCTTGTAATGGTGCAGGAAAATGAATAGGGGATTTATGGAGGTTACAATGGTCTCAGACGTGGTAGCTGGGGGTTGGCAGATGAGTGGAGTGGGACCGTTGGCAGGAGTGACAGGGATAGGGAGAGCTGGCACGATAGGAGTGGTATCTGCAATAGGAGGTGGAGCGAACCATTGGTGGGAAGGCGAGATGAAGCGGGATAGCAAAACAACTTTCAAGGGGGGTGCAGCGGTATCCAGTTTATGGGGGTGGGGGTCCGAAATCACCAGGTGGCGACAAGTCGAGGGGTGATAAACCAATTTTCAGACCCCCCCTGTCGTTAAGCGTTGTCACTTTGAGGGGATGGGGTCCGAAAAATGTCATGGGCCATCGAATTCATGCGGTGAATGATCAAGTGGTCGTGAAGTGTGGGGAGGTTAACACCGGAGGGCCCTGCCCATTTTTTTGGGCCATGAAATGTTACCCAAGCTCCAAAACTTTGGATAAGGGAATACTTCAGACTTATTACATAAAAATCTTCATTTTCCTATTCTAATGTTATCTGAAAGCAAATGCAGGTGCATTTGAGTATGCAAACCCCTTCAATTTTTATTCTAAGAGATAAAGACTATTTATTTAGAACTCTAGACTAATCTTATCAACTGTATTAATCCAAATTAAATAGTTTGATTAACATTATTCACCTATTGCTACCTATCTAATCTTGACCAAGATTAAACTGTTTGGTTAAGTTCTTCATTGCAACGTAATTAACATAATTGAAAACAAATTGAGCATGATTAAATTGTATGTCCCAAGCCGAAAGAGATTATGGCATTTTAAACAAGCTGCACACAATTTCACAAATTTTTTATTTTAAAAAGCTAAAAGGCTAGTAGTGGCACTTAAGCTAGCATCACTTTCATGTTTATTGAATTTTTGTGGGGTTCATTTATCATTTATTTTTCTCTTTTTTTCTATTTTTTGTATTTATACCCTCTTTTCATTTCTCTATCTTTTTTGGAAATCATTTGTAGAAAGCTATATTATTTAAAATCTGAAATACTGAAAGGAAATACTCAATGATCGTTGATACTATAAATTATAGGACCCTAATAGCTCCTATACCACATGTAAGTACCCAACCTATGTCCTCTAACTAAAGCTAAATTTATCACATAATTTCATAGCAAGGAAAAAAACTTGTTTATAACATAAAAATTATTTGACAATAGCTTAAAAAAAATTGATTTGGTTTAAAACATATTAAAACATGAAAGGAATTTAATTTGTAGAAATTTACATAAATAAAACAACAAGAGGAGTATCTAATACAATGTCTTAGTTATGGTTCTCTTACTTAGACCACCTAAACTAATATGCTACCCTTCCATCTAGGTGTCTGACTTACAAGCCCATCTAACTTCCATATGTTCCCTAGCCCTCCTAGCCCAAGTCTAATCATAACCATAGTGTGTCCAAAGTATATCCAACACCCGCCAACAATAGGAAAAACTATTTGGGTTCTCCCTGCTAAAGTAATAAATTGTGCTATAATAAAGGAAATTGATGAAACCAGCTGGAATAGGTGGGTGGTCACCAATATCCACATGGATCATATATATCTCTATATCTTCTTTCTTCCCTCCCTCTGTCACCCCTTCGACCTCAATCTCTCTCTCTGCCTCCCTTTTTCTTCTCTCTTTATGCCCTGCTCTCTCTCTTCCTTCCTCTTTGTCCCTCTTTATCCTACCTCCCTCTCTCTCCTCTCTGTCCCTCTTTATCCTACCTCCCTCTCTCTCCTACCCTCATCTCTCTCTCTCTCTCTCTCTCTACCCTCCCCACCACACGTCTGGACCCCCACCCTCTCTCTCTCTCTCTCTCTCTCCAACTTTGTCATTATCTCCTTCCATCTCTCCCTCTCTTTCTCTCTCTCATCCATCCATATTATCGAGAATTGTCACTTTGTGTTATCAATAATATATGTAAGACCTAAAATAATAATCTTTGTAATAATAATGATTGTTATTATAATATATTGAAATAATAATCATCAATATTTTTTATTATTATACCAATAATAATATATAAATAAATAATACATTAAAGAAACAATAGTATGTTAAGTTTACATTATAGACAAACAAATTTATTTTGATGAAATTGGTAGCTCTCTCACTTACATTTTACAATACATCCTACATTTTACATTTTACATTTTACATTTTATATTGTGTTACATTTTGTAATGTAAAATATAAAATGTTGACATATATTACATTACATTAAGTTTACACATATGTTAATTATGTAATAAAGTCAACATTTAAAAAATGTCGACATACTTACATTACGTGTAAGATCTAATGAAAACACATTTCCTTATATTGAGTTGTAGAGAACTTCTAAAAGCAATAAGTATTTTGAGATTCATGATGTTTTAAAATGCACTTACTATTAATTTTATAGATTCTTTAATTAAATTAAAATTCTAAAAACTATATTAAAAAAAAAAATCTATACATCTAAAGTATTAATTAAAAAAAAAAAATCAAAATATTAATTAAAATGGAAATTTAAATTACTATAACTTATTAATTTAGTTATATTAAAATTCTAAAAACTCTATTTTTAAATAAACGCCCATTTTATACATCTAAATATTAATTAAAAGAGAAATTTCAAAATATTAAATTAAATGGATATTTAAATGACGATAATAAAGTTAGCTGGTTATTTGATGTTGATACTTGAATTTTCCATTTTAAACCTTAGATGGTAAATATGGGTATTATTAGGATGGAAATAAATGTGTTCGTTTCATTTGGGGTATTATTAGGATGGAAAGAAGCATCAGGTAAATGATCTGAAATGATTTTTCACAAAGTAATAATAAATTGAAGCACAGGCCGAGGCTGTTTATTTCTTCAGCTTTCGGCTTTTCACACATTTCTCCTAATAACCGTTCCCTTAAAACAATGTGTACATTTATGTTTTGGAGTTTTTTAAAACATTTTTTATAATATTAAATTGATAGGAAATGTTTTTATTTTGCTAAGATATTTAACTTTATTTAATTTTAGAAAATTGTTATATATATATATATAAAAGAATTCATATGTAAAACACATTTTATTGGCATATTTTATTTTGGAAAATTTAAATTAAATTTGGAGTCATTTTAGACCATCAATACTAATTATGTTGACTTACTTTATTAACTATTATCGGATGATTGGATACCACAATTCATATTTTTCACGTGTGGGTTATTTACATGTGTATGTTCAAGAAGATTGTACAATTTCTAAAAACTTACCACTTACTAAGGGTTCAAGAAGATTGTACAATTTCTAAAAACTTACCACTTACTAAGGGTTGAGGATGTAAAATCTTGAATCTTAGATGGCTATATCATGCTCGGTTAATTACCAAGCTACTTGGAGGAGAATTTTTTAACCAAGCTACTTGGAGGAGAATTTTTTCTATTCTTTAGTACTCTATTTGTTTTATGATTGAGTATAGCAACCAATACTTGTATTTTGAGAGTATAATAAGAGAAAGATTTTGTACCAACCATATAATCCACATTGTCAAAAACAAATTTATAATAAGTATTTTCTTTTATAATTATTTCTATAATTGAAAAAAAAAATAACATAAACCTCACTTTATAGTTAATTTTTCTTTTAAATCAATTTTGTTAAATATATCTTATATACAAATTTAAATGATATTTAAATGATATTCTATTTTTTTAGTTTCAATTTAAAATATTTAATAAATTTAAATAATAAACTTAAAAAAAGATATTATAAAAATATATTACAATAATAATTTATAAGACACTATCAAAATGTAGTAAAGTAATTTGTATCCTCGTCATTGTGAATTCCTAAGTGTTTATCTACTTTTGATTAGTTATATTGTTTGGAGTCACTTTGGTTGAATGTTTGGTTGTAATTGATTATAGTTTCATTATTCCATTCTAATTATTTAGGTGTATTATACTTGTTTGGATGTAATTTTTTTTGGTAGTTTGGGTGTATTTTTTTGTCCCATAAAAAATGTTTAATAATATTAAATAGATATAAAAAATGGCATTTTATTTTTATTTTTATTAATATATATGTTTGTATATAATAAATATCAATGTGTTATAAAATTATTTTGTTGTGTGTTTCATAATTTTATTCATATATTTTTATATATGATAATGAATTCATAGAATTTATATAATTTAAGTATTATTAAATGTTATTAATTTAGTTAGCACAATCAATTTTCATTTATCTTAAATTTTCTCATATTTATCTATATAAGTATTATTAAATGTTATTAATTTGAAAATCTTTAATATTCAATAAAAGAAATGAAATACTTATGAATGGTGACCATTCAAGAAGATTGTGATTAGTTATTGTAATTATTTTTAAATTGATTTGCTTCTTCTTTCTTCTAAATAATATAGTTTTAAGAATTATTTTATGCGATTTTACTTTTTCTTTTTTTAAATGTGTCGGGAATCATGATTGTCGTTAGATCAAAATCCGCAAGTGTTAGTCAACGATCACATTTCTAGAGATAAGGATCCACGAGAGACAATTAGTCCATGTCGTGAAACACACAGGGAGAGTCGGTTTATCCAATGTCCAACAATCTCCCCCGCAACACGAGCCGGGTATGTATCGAACTTGTGACCTACGCTCTGATACGACTTGTTGGGAATCACGATTGTCGTTAGACCGAAACCCGCATGTGTTAATCAATGATCGCATTGCCTGAGATAACAATCAGCAAGAGGTGGTTAGTCCATGTCTCGAAACACATGGGGAGCATTGGTTTATCCAATGTCGAACAAAATGGTCATGTAAATTAAGTAAATTTTATTGCATTCTACATATCAACAAAAAAACTAACTACTTTTAATAGAAATTTAGTAACATTGTTGGAAAAAATTATTGTCACATATGATAAACATCTCACTCTTGGTAATAACTCCAAAAGTGTTAAACATCCACCTTTCCCTGTACTAAGTGAATTTTATTCCATACACCACTTACTTGAAGTGTTTTCTAGCGTATCTTAAATATTAACCTTGAGTAGAATTACATCACAAGACTCCTCCACCTTCTTAATATAGTTGTTATTTTACTCTCCTTTTCCTTGTATCCAAACAAAATTTGAGATTCTTTAACGAAGACATTGCACTATCAGGGTTGCAAAAAATGGAAATAGGTCCCATTTACCATGTCATAATATTATGCTTAGCATCTTTGATGCTCCTACTCATTGGATAATTTATTTTAACATTATGTTTCCATGACTCTTGATGATAGATTAAGGTATTCTAACAATAATCCATCTCATGAAATCCTAAGGATGCACATAAATTATCAATCTAGATGTCTACTTATCATGACCCTAAACCATACCTTCTATAGGTATATGCATTGAGCACTCTCGAGGCATGCAACATCAATATTTTTCTTCCTAAAGGTGATACCTCTTGGTTTTACTCCACCAAAAACTACACCTCACTTAACTAATGTTTTAATTACGTTATATTGAAGCAACAATCTTTTTTATTAATCCAAAACCAAGGCAACAATATTATTACACGTCACATTACTGTCTTCATTAAGAATTATTATTAACACTTTACACAGATCATTAAAACCATACACAACATGTACAAACGTGATACTTGTTATCAAGGGGTGCCCCACAACCTAACACCACAACAATTCTTTATACAAATGGAGTACAATATACAAAGTACCAATATCCTCACCCAGGCCGTTCCCACCCACACCTTGACTATAAAAATACTATCCTTTTAGGTTACATAGATCATCAACCAACCCCTCATCACATCACCAAATTCTCAGTCCACCCATTTAGGTCACTCATCCACCCATCGAGTCGAAGCCCTTAACTTCTTCCCATGGTTGCACCAAATCGTTCTCCATAAAATGGTTGATCGATCCACATAGGTCTTAGTCCAATCCAAAAAAGGTCCCCTTGTCAAACTTCAGATCCATCTGAGGGACTCTTCACCATTTGGCAAATCAAAAATAAGGTCGCCACCCAACCTCTCAACCCCATAGATATACACAATTGTCAATGCTACCTATTGGAGTAGCAATTTTAAGCAGGATTTTTGGGATCTTCACAGAAGAGTACCGCAGAAAAGGGTCGGCTAAGGATTAGCATGTGGAACATGAAAAGGAAGGAAATATTTTAGGCTAGTTTTGGGTTTCTCCCATAGTATTAGGAATTTCTCATGGTAAAAGTAGGTTGTTTGTTGACCTTGTGTCCTAATGTAAACTTATAAATAACTAAGACTATAATGTAATGTTAGGTTATGTGTTGTGTTATGGTTATGATTAGAGAAAGTGCTATGTGAAGGATTCACAATGTAATTTGATGGATTAGGCTGGTGAGCAACACCATCTCTGATGCAATGAAAGATTTATGAAGTAATGCAACTATCTATTGTGCACATTATGATATAAATTATCTCGTTTATCATGTATTCTTTGTTGTGCTCTAGGAATGATTGATTTACCATGCAAACTAGGGGCATACTTAAAAATTTGTGTGTTGAGAGTGATAGCAATAACATGGGCCCTATGTCTCCTTTGCCACTACAAAATTGTCCTTGTTCGTATAGTCCCTCATAACATGTCTTAGGTGAGCCTTCACCTACTTGCGAGTTATGATGAAAGGGCTAGTGTCTCAGGGGTTTATTTGGTTGTTTCACTTTAAACTTAGGTTTTCCTTTTACCGACCAACAAATGGTTTTGTTGTTGGGACTAGGGATCAACGATTGAAGAGGATGTGGAGATCAACTACAGAAAAGATACATTACTGGATATAGGAAAATGAACATAAATTTACAAAAAAACAAACATATATAAGGTGTCAACTCTCTCTCATATATAAGGTGTCAACTCTCTCTCTATATACTTTCTTATGTACAAATAATGAGTCAAATAATTCAATAATAATTTCAAATATGTTAATATACCCATAATTATGTGTAAAAATGTATATTAGTAAAATATATATTTTTCTAGTGAATAAATAAATATTTAAATCAATTAATTATAATTTTAATGTAAGGGTGGATAGTCGAGATCACATTCCTTGGCTACCTTTAAGTGCTCACATCACGAGACACCATAATTGAGAGAAAAATTGAGATGATTCTATTTTTTCATCAAAATTTGGTAGTCTTTTGTTGACCAATTCTTAACTATACTTCATCCACTCTAATTCAAGAAAAGCTTCTAGACATGAGGACATAGATAGAGAAATTGTCACACCCCAAATTAGCCAATCGATTTGCAATCCCTTCTACATGAATTTATTAAAAAAAAATAAAAAATTATCAATATATAATCAAAATATTTTTGTAAAATAATTCAATTTTATATTATTGAAAAATTGTGACCCTCTCACAAACGTGCATTTCTCGATCAATTCGCTTTATATGCAAAATGTTGTTATTATGATTCTGTATTGGTCAAATAAATGCACAAAATCAATTATTCTTATAGAGATGAACATTAAAACTATATATTTGATTTTTTAATTCATAAACTATTTTGAAAAGGTTTCAACATTAAAACTATATATTTGATTTTTTAATTCATAAACTATTTTGAAAAGGTTTTTGTTTGGTTTCCCTAATCTATAACCATGTTTGAAGAGGCTTCAAACAATTATGCGTGAGAGAGACTTTAATAAATATAATGGTTTTGTAGTTACTTTAAAATATATTTTTTTGTGTAATATTTCATTAATATAAAGTGTTGTTGGTTGGTTGATATATTTAAGTTTTATATTTGTTAATGTGTATTTTTTTTGGGGTGAATTACAAGAATTGATCACTCGATAGTTTAGTTTTTATTTGATATAGAGTTAATTTGGGTCATTATTATTATAATTATTAATTTTTTATGTGTGCTTTTTTTTGCAGACGGGGAATTTGAATTTGTATGTGTTTTTTTTGCAAACACTAGTAAATTGGGGATTTGAACCTATGTGTGCCTTTTTTGCGGACACCAGTAAATTGGGGGATTTGAACTTGAAACTTCTTTTTACATAACACTTCATTTAATTTAAAAATTATTATTTATATAGTTTAATTTATATTAATATTTTTTTGGTGAAAGAAATAGAAAAATTAGTTTGTAAAGTCCATTCTAATAGCATATCTTATTTTAAAATTTTGAGATTTTCAATCTTTTCAGTGATTTCAAACAATACTTTCTTGGTTTACATATGAGTTTGATTACACTCCTAAATGTTGTTTTACACATTGAAAACTTTCCAAATGTGTAAAATCACCTTAATATAAGCTTCATGTTATGCCTCCCACATGTTTCCCTACCTTATTGACCACCAAAATATGAGTGAATACCCCCATTACTCACATAAATGTATTAACCACTTACATATAATTTTAAAAACATTCGACACAATATAAAAAAATTATTATTAATTAAAAATTAAAAATAAAAAAAACCCTAACCCTATATAACTCTGGAATGTTATATACCGAACTACTTGGAAAATAATTTTTTCCATTCTTTAACATTATTGTATTTCATAATTGAGTAGAGTTGCTAATAATGACATTTTGAAAACATAACAAAGTAAAAAGTACGGTATAGAAACCTATGAGGAGTGCTTCTTTTTATGTATATGCATTTCCACAATTACGAAAAGCAGTTGTGCGACTTTTTGAAAGCTTTTCTGGTGGTTTTTCTGGTCAAAATCCGGCAGCAATTTATTGGAATAGCAAGTTTGATAGCTAGTTTCTGCATAATCAAAGCGTCCCAGGGGTTTTTGAAGGTGCTGAATCCAAATATGCAATTAAAAAACCATTTTAACTGCAACAAATCAAGATTTAACCTCAATTTCTTCTGCCGGATTCCATCACCGGAATCTACAAAAAATCGCATTATAGACAACTCCTTAAAAAAAATGAGCGAAGCATAATCCTGGCATTATACGTATATTTTCTCCCAATTTAAACTTTGGGAGATATATATTGTATACAAGTATAAATGGTGTTTTCTTTTGCTCATTGCTTTCATTTTTAATTATAAATAGTTCATAATCCTGGCTGTAATGACCCCCACAAATTATCCTACGTGTAACTAATTTTTTTTTTAAAACACAAACATATTCTACCCACCATGCATCTACGTTAATATTTGCTTCGGGTAAAACCTTTAGTCATTTACGGGTGCATTGGGAAATATTGCTGTTATTGCTGCTCTTTACCCCTGGCTATGGCATTAACTCTTGCCGGCTCGTTCACGTGATGAGGGTGTGGTCATTGCAGAATCTACTGCTGCGTCCTCGGGCTCCTCCGCAGATCGACCGTGTTGAGTCATGGAAGCCCATCCGAGGCGAGGCATGCTCGATACGCCATTCAGTTAGTCGCGCCATTGTGGTCTGCCAAAGGCATTGCTCTCGGCCTTGCTACAGCGTCCCTCTCCTTCCTGGTCCGAACACTCGCAGAACTTTGTTGGGATGAGGAACAGCTATGGTCTTGAGGCGTAGCCAGGCTCCAGATCGGCTCGGACCAGATCATTTCTAAACGATGGTTGCCTTGAGGTAAATGTTTCACTATGATGTCTGCTGAAGTGTTTGATTTTCTTTGACTTCTGTTCGGCCGAGTTCCTAACGTGCCTCGACTTGTCTCTGTTTGCTATGGACGAGTGTTGCGGTTTCCTCCAGCAAGTCATGCAAGGGCGCAGGAGTGGCTGCCCAGCTTTCAGGGTCTCCTCCGCTCAGAGCTCGGCGGACCGGTATGTATCCATGGTTTCCCGCAATTTCTTCTATTATATAATTGCCCTACTGTCATTCGGCTGGACCACGAGATTTGTCTTTTAGGACCTTAATTTCCCTTTTTCTTCTTGCTAGCTTGTGCAGCAAGCAAGGTTATCTGGTCATCACCAGACTTAGCCACTTTTCTTTTCTTTTTTTTCTGACTATCCCAGCATCACACATTTTTCACTCCTCCCCTCTTTTTATCTAGAAACTTTTCTAGTTAGGGGAGGTAGTTAGGGTTTCTTTCACAGCAATTGTCTTTCCACTTCAAGAGGACAACTTCCTCCTTGAGGATTTTCTTTTTTCCTCTTAAGGAAAAGCTTTTCTTTATCTCATCATGAAAACAAATTACAATTAAATTTTTAAATAGATAAAAATAACAGGTTCAGTTTACATTTACCACAGTGAATTAAATATTTACATTTCTATCCCAGGGCATCACTGGCATTATAGTGATATTTTCTCCCCAATTTAAACTTTGCGAGATATATATTGTATACAAGTACAAATGGTATTTTATTTTGCTCATTACTTTCATTTTTAATTATAAATAGTTCATAAGTTCAAATAATAAAATAATAATAATTAATTTTAAAAATGTAAAAATAAATTATATAATTTAAGATTTCAAAATATTATAAAATTTGATATAGGGTAAATGCATGAGTATGGAAGAATTTTTGGGTCAAACACTGTGATGAAATTTCAAAATTCATTTAAGTATTGTAAATTTTGGTTTGGAGTAAAAAGAGAATATGTGGAGAATTGTGTTGTTGTCCTAATAATATTTTTTTGCAAAAAATTGTTCTTGCAATGAGGTATGTGTGTGTAACATAACTTAGTTTAAAATGTGTAATTTTAAGAAAATATATATAGCAACATGATCTACTTGCAATGAGGTATGTGTGTGTAACATAACTTAGTTTAAAATGTGTAATTTTAAGAAAATATATATAGCAACATGATCTACATGGGAGAACTAAGTTTTTCATATTAAAAAATTATTTTTTTATCCAAAATTATACTTTTTACTATTTTTGGAAGTTAGTGAAGTAATATTTCAATTGCATTTTGTAGATAGGTGTTCATGTAAGATATTTTTCAACCTTTTAAATAAATTGAAAAACCAAGAAAGAGCATTATATTTGTATATTTTGAATTTTTTTTGGTTTTGTATATTTTATGTTATTGTTTCTTTATTCAACTTCTTTAAAATTGTTCAAAAAATGTAAAGCATTATGTTTAAAAGAAATTAGATAAAAATATCATATGAATTCGAAAATGTCAAACTCATATGACATTGGATAGATGATTCCTTCGAGATTCTAACATCAAATTGTGCTTGGAGTCCGCTAGTGTACAAAATGGTGATACAAAAAAAAATATATAAGAGGAGCTAAAACTTTGTTTTTTAGGCCCTTAGCAACTCAATCCAGTGTTTGGTTGTTTGAGATAAAATTTCAAATAATATGTAGGGTTTAATAAAAAAAATTGAGGCTCGATAAAGCTATCATAATTATTTACCAAAAAAAGAAAAAGGGAGCATCTCAATATTTATCTTTAAGCTAATTATAAAATTTATTTATTTCACAAAAATATTCTTTACAAATATTCAAATATATTCCAAACTCTATTTTACGAAAAAATAATTATAACAATATATAGATAACTTTCTTAAAAAAAATTAAGTATCATTTTTCAAATTTTAAAATTCTTAAAAATGACTTGTTTATTGTTTTTATTTTACATATAACATATTTTGATATTGTCCCAAGTGTTAGTTCAATTGGTCAAAAACCGTGCCTCACCATTGGGAGGTCACAGGGTCGATTTTACCCGAAGCTCTTGGGGTTAGGTTTTGCTAGTAGACCAAGGAGGCTCTTGGGAGTAGGCCAAGGGGCCATGAACCACACTATAAAAATAAACATATTTTTATATTGAATCATTTTATAATTTTATTTTTCTTCCAAATTTCAATAAAAATAAATCACATTCTAATAATAATAAAAAATTAACTAAATTAAACTATTTTTCACTCACTTCTATGAAATTTTCACCTTTGAGTCAACTTGAAATATGTTCACAATATATTACAAAATGAAACGCTAATTATAAAGATTTAGCAGAGAACTCATTAATCATTTAAAAAAAATCATATATTATATTTCTTCAAATATAATAGGGTGTTCATGAACCACACTATAAAAATAAACACATTTTTATATTGAATCATTTTATAATTTTTTTTTTTCCAAATTTCAATTAAAAATAAATCACATTCTAATAATAATAAAAAATTAACTAAATTAAACTATTTCTCACCCACTTTTATGAAATTTTCACCTTTGAGTTAACTTGAAATATGTTCACAATATATTACAAAATGAAACGCTAATTATAAAGATTTAGCAGAGAACTCATTAATCATTTAAAAAAAAATTATATATTATATTTCTTCACATCATTATTTTAATTTTTTTTTTGTAAATTTTATAATATTATTATTTTAAAAATAATTTCTTATGCACGTTTAAATTTAAATTACTTAAATTCAAATTAGTCAAAAAAATGTTTTGAAATTTATGATTTGTTATGTTTTTATTATTTTAAAAATATATATTGCAAACTTAAGTCAAGAGTAAAACTTTTGCACATGTGAGTGCAATGGCATATTATATGTTGAAAGAGATTTATAGATGCACATACCATTACAACTATATTAATTAAACAAGCGGATATTACTGCATTATATTAATTAAACAAGTGGATATTACTGCATTGTATATAAGTTTGATTTTAATGGATATGATTATGACTAGGTTACCATAGGTCATTGTAAATTAACTCTTCAGTGAATTTTATAAAATATACATTTTCAGCATGCTCAAATTCACATTTTTGAGTTACACTTATTTATATAAAAAAATATAATATTTATTAAAATCAAATTCATAAAAGTTCTTATGTTTAATAAATTTATTACTTAAATTATATTTATAATAAATTTAATATTTAAATTATAACAACGAAAATTTAAATTGTATTAAAAACTAATATTTAAGATACCAAATTATAAATATAAAAATATTACAATTTCAATTGCAAGTGGGATGGAATTTTTTTTCAAATCTATACACCAAAATGCTAAAAATATAATGAAAAAATAATTTACACCATTATTAATTAATTATTCAAATATAATTTGCAATTAAATTTGTTTTTTCTTTTTTAATTTAACCACTAAATATATACAATTTTAAAGTCTCTTATCATTATTAATATTTACATAAATTTTAAAGTTATAAATTATCAGAAAATTAAAATTTTACATAAATTCACCTATCTATAAATCAAATATATTATAAAGTTTATATATGCTATCTTAAATCTTGACTGAAGTGCTTTTTCCATCCACAATCCGTCCTCTGGTAAAAGAGTGTAACCTAGCTTCATACATAATCCCTTATTCCAAATAAATATTCATAATAGTTTCTAAATCAATATTGACCAATAAAAACATGTTAGTAAAATTTCTAATTTCCAAATTAATATTTATCAATAATTTTTTTTTATAAATTAAACACTATCAAAATATTACTTGGTATAGTCAAATTCAAAGTATTTTCTTATATTTATGTCCATAAATGCCAGCTGTTTATATACATTCTACTAATCATAATTGTTTGGAGTCATTTGGTTAATGTAATTGATTATGGTCAACTCATTTGTTGGTTCTAATTAAGATTAACATGGTTGTTGTCAAAATATTACTAAGATAGTTGGTATAGTCATATTTTGAATTCAAAGTATTTTCTTATATTTATGTCCATAAATGTCCTCTGTTTATATACATTCTACTAATCATAATTGTTCGGAGTTATTTGGTTAATTTAATTGATTATGGTCAATTTATTTGTGGGTTCTAATTAGGATTAGTATGGTTGTTGGGCGTAAATTAATATAAAAGGATGACATTTGGTTGGATATGTGGAATTTTTATTTTATATATTTTTTATATGATAATAAATATTAAATTAATATAAATTTATTTTATTATATGTTTGAAAAGTTTATTGATATATATTTTTAATTATTCTAACAAATTCATAAAATATATATAATCTAATATTATGTTATTTATATAATAGGTGTGATTAGTTTTTTTTCTCATATTTAATAACATAAAAATTTATAATATTTTTTCTTTGTTCCAATGGTTGGATTATTCACATGTTGTGATTGTTGAATTTAAAATTTTTATATACTCAATAAAAAAGAAACAAAATATTCCAGCATGGTGGCTACTGAAGAAAATTTTCATTATTTAAAATTGATTCTCTATTCTTTCTTAAAAAAAATATAGCTTTAAGAATTATTTTATGCAACTTCACTTATTTTTAAAAGATCCATGTAAATCATACAAATTTGACTGTATTTCATACCTTAATGAAATAAACTAACTATTTCTAATAAAAATTTAATGATATTGTTGGAAAAAACCATTATCACATATCATAACAATCTCTCACTTGGTGGTAACTCCAAACAACTTCAATTCTCCACCTTTCCCTACACAAAAGTGAATCGCATTCCATCCACCATTTAGTTGAAATGTTTTTCTTTGCATTCCATAGGCCATTTAGTTGAAATGTTTTTCACCTTATCTTGAGACTTAACCTTTACTAGAGTTACATCACAAAACTCCTTCACCTCCCTCGTATAGTTGGTATTTTATTTTGATTTTCATTATATTTTTGAATAAAATTTGAACTTCTTTAACACAAAAGTTACACTATTAAGTATAATAAAAATGGGGCATGGGTACCTTCTACCATGCCATAATATCATGTTTTCTATCTTTGATGCTCCCACTAATTTCATATTTTATTTTATCATTATATTCTAGTTGACCTTAATGCTAGTAAAAGGTATTTTAATAATAATTCGTGTGTTAATACGAAGGATGCACTTAAAGTATAAATCTAGAAGTGTAATTGTCATGACCGTAGAGCATATATTGTCCAAGAAGATCCACTGGACACTCTCTAGGCATGCAACATTGACGTTTCTCTTCTCAAAGGAGAGATATCTTGCTTTTACTCCACGCAAAATACACCTCACTTGGATATGTTTTGATTAATTTATATATAAGTGGAAATCTTTCTTCTTAATCCAAAACCCAAGAAAATAATATGTTTACACAAGCATTATTATTAACAAATTAGAGTCATCAATAAAACCATACACAACACTTACAAATGCAAACTTTTTTTATCAATGGGTGCCCTGTAGCTTAACACCCCACCATTTTTTTATACAAATGATGTACAATATACAAACTATTAACAACCTCATCCAATCGAGTCCCATCGACACCTCGATTGTAATAATATTACCTTTTTAGGTCACATAGGACATCATCCAACCCCTCAATACATCATCAAAATCTCAATCTACCATTCTAATTCACCCGACCTCTCGTTAGGTTAAAGCCCTCACATTCCTCCCATGATGGCACCAAAATGTTCTCCATATAGAATGCTTCATCAATCCACTTAGTTCTTGGTCCAACACCAAAACAATCCCCTTGTCATACAACAAGTCCATTCAAGTGACTCTTCTCCATCAGTTGAATCATAGCTTAGGTCACCACTAGGCTACTCAACCCCGTAGATCTACATAGTTTTCAATACTACTAAAAACCTGTCCACTAGTTACTGTGGCTCACGAGTGCCAATAAAATGTAAAATAGTCTTAGTCCTCTCCTCTAACCAAGCACAAGGTTTAGGTATGATATCGGCCCATGTCACATTCAAAACCCCAAGATATAGCCTAATATAACTCTTGCTTTTCTACAACCCTGTGATTTACATCCTTGTCTTCTCATTTAATCATGTGAGCAACTATCATTCTATGTGATCCATCCCATCATGTTGTTGTTCTCCCTTAAATGCACTCTCAATTATATATACAAATAACAATGGGGTGATGAAGGGTTCTGATCCTTTGATTGCAAGGGTTGGCACATGGTGTGCATACATGAAGTCGTAATATTCTAGTTATTAATTTCAGCCAAATTATTAAAAATATTTATGTGGCACAACTCTTTCTCACACACCATACAAATGTGCAGAATTTAACACAATAAGTGTGACCAACAAATAAACCGAGCTTGCAATAAACCCAGAAACAAATGGAAATATTGAAGTAACAAAACCAATTTTACTATATTATCATATTACACGTGTGAATACAAACTGGGAAAATAGTTGATTGCAATACTGAACTTGGCCTCCAAAATAGAATTGCAACTAATGTACACACTTGTGAATTCTCAGTGAATTCACCAAGGGAAGAGATGGGTTCTCACCCACTCTCACTAAATCACTCAAGGGATTTCATCCTAGGGCTACTGAAGTAGAGAAATCAATCTCCAACCCTCAACAAAGACAAATAAACAAATCTAAGATATCCCAAATGGTTAGCTCTCCCTCCTTTTAAATATTTGATGGAACTCTCTTTGACTTTCTAAAAGTATTTAATTTTATTATGTTTCTATAAGCCTCTCCCTTTTTCTTTATTTTAAGTGACTTTTTATTTTCTAAGTCATCTTTCCTATCTTTAATTAATTAAATGACTAATTAAAGTCACTTTTAATCCATCAAAATGGTAAATTCACCTTCATGGTCACCTTCCACCATCCTATTTGTACATATCCACTTTTCAGTTACAATGAGGTATTACAATAAGTTGCTTCCCCAAATATGTCACTCCCAACAACACCTTTAATTCATACAATTAAAATGCACTGAAAATAAATTTGTTTCGTGGGATTCATCATAATGCAACAAAACCATTAATGAACTATGTCGCACTGCTCCTAATGGTGAAATATAGTAGGATAGTTCCAATGGACCCCATAAATTTCCTCCAAAACCCTTTGAGTCATCATATGATGCAATATCACTCTTGTAAACTACCTACCACCAAATCCAAAAGTCCATCTTGATTTCATCATAACAGAAACACAAAAATAGGGATATTACAAATCCTCCCACCCCAAGATTTATTTTGGTCAAGCAATCGACATATGTCCACTATAGAGGCAATTATATACTAATACTAGGATCCCATACAAGCCACTGGTCCACATCCTGCCTCTATGCTAACCAAACATTAATGGATCCCTCAATACCTAGATCCTAAAGCCACCCTTGAATCAATTTGAAATCAATATATCGACTTGGATCCTAATTCCACATAAGTCTTGGGACATGTGAGCTGTGATACGAACTTAACCCTCCATCACTATCCCTACCTAAGGGCTCATGTTATGATATTCCCTTGGCTAAGAGTATACTCCTAAGAATCATCCCATCAATAGAGTACAAACTCATCACTTCTCTCCAATCTATCCATTGTGAAAGATCAAACACCTGGACACCTTTATATTGAACTAGTTCACTATTCCAATGTTGCTCCATGCTTGAATTTTGTCACTATTTATGGTTAAATAATAAGGATAACTTTTCCTCTCCCTCTTACATGGATAAAGGAGGTAAAAATAGTGCCAAACCCCTATCTGTGTACCCCTGGAGAGGGCTATTGTTTGAAAATACTACAACTCTGCTATCTTCTACTACATCGATATTCCCCTCATTAATAGTTGGTAGCTCATCCTACTCTGTTGTGGGCTCAACATGAGCCTCTAGATTCCCCTCCACAGATGTCTTATCATGCATAACATCCTCTAACTTATGCTCCTCTATGTGATCTAATTCCTAGATCGTCACTAATAGCTCATCATTAACATCTTCACACCATTGCTCATGCTCCTTAAAGGTATCCCTGTGAAAATTAATAGAACAAGAATCCTCACTAGAAGGGTTAGATGCGATCTCCTTCGTCATGTCCTCTATACAACTTGAGAATTATTGGTTAGGCCCCCAAGGTTCCTTGCATATGAAGAAATGACCCCTCCTTGTCAACTCATTCATGCTACATGTTTGGATCCTTGCATCCTCTTCTTTTCCCCCAACTCGCATCTCCATCAATTATTCCTTGGTCAGCTGCCTTCTAAAAAACCTCATGTTTTTCTCGACAATCCCTTTGCCTAGCTCATAGGTGGTTGGTGAGACAACCTATTCCTTCCTCCAAATGGCCAACAAGTTTTACCGCAACTTCTAGCTAGCAAAACCACCTTCGACTAGGAATAAAGAGAGGATGTCTCACATGTTGGCCTTCACCTTATTACGGTGATGCTCTATGATATTGGCTAAGAAGAATTGGCACATTCAAAGGATCAGATCATCATGTCCTAAATCTAGCATGATTACATAGTACTTGAATTTGGCCATGATTTCTTGGATCATGATCCTTTGACCAACGGTAGAGATCTTGGTATCATGTAGTCCCTGATAGCACTCTACCATCAAATGGGATAATTTCCCCATGAGGTCATCATTGTAGGGAGGTAAGGGTGGTACTATCCTCAAAATAGCACTAAAATAAGAGGAAATTATAGGCTTGACTCTTTCACCCATATGCTCCAAGAATCTAGTTTATATTAAGTCAAGCATGACTTACTTCAAAGCCTAATTCAAACTCTAATCTGATTGATCTACCTTGCAAAGATAGGATTCCAACTTTTCCAATGTGGGAATAAAATCTTTTGAACTGAGAGTCTTTAAGTCTAACCTAAGAGTGAAAAGATAATTCCCCACTTCTTTTTCCTTTTGTAAATCCATCGAATGCCTCTATTGGAGCATATTATGCACCTCTCTCAAGAAAGGTTTGTTGTTCTACTTGGCTCCTTGGCCCATAGAAGCATTTTGGTCTGAGGCATCAATTGTTGCACTATTGTGTTGGTTTATGAGATGTCTTAAAAAGCACATCATACAACATCTCTACTTGATGAGAAATTGATTATAATCTACCTTCTTAATAGATATTATGCTACAAGAGGATGACAAAGGTACACCATTCCAAGGTAATCTTCAAATCTTGAATAAGAATTTCAATTGACTCCTTAATGCTTAGAGTTCAACCATGTACATCTTAAAAGCACATATACTACTTGGTATTCTTCTTCACATGCTACTACAGGTATAAAACGTATGGCCCTAAGATCTAGAATATGAACAACCCTGTTATCACAATAAGATTTTCACATTTTTTAATCTTTTTGAACTTGCTGGCAGTTTTAGTGTCAATGTTAAAATTTGTAATAAAAGTTTGAAGTAATTTCTCAAACATTGGAAGGATTCAAAGGTCTATCAAACTCTTTGCATTATAAAGTCCTCAAAAGTAGCTTTCCAATGAGCTATGGATCTGCACAAACACACCTCTAAATAAAACATTAGAGAAAATCGAAGTTTCTTCCTGAAAGGCTTGAAAGCAATAGAAATATGCTAAGTATTGATCACAGATGCCGCATATAAGAGGTATGTAGAGCACGACAGTGGAGGTTGAACTAGAATATGTGATCAGTGATCATTGATGTCACATATCAGTGATCAAAGGTATGATACACAAGGAAAATAGAATAATAGATTAGTGAAGTGGCATATCAGCAGGGTCCAATTGGCGATTGGAAGCTTATGAAGAATCAAAACTCAGCAATGGAAATGGCACAAGACATTTCTCATATTAGTAGGGTTCTAGCGATATCAGAGCATAGAGTTGTGGGGTCCAATAAACATATCGGAGGTATTACGATATGGGCGATTCAAAAAGAAGGCAACATGACCACATTTCAGAACCGCTGATATCCAGGATTGCGATATATCGACAATTGGTGTTTGTATGTCAAAGGAAAGTACTTCAGTGTTAAATTGTCAGGAAAGGCCAAAAAGATTTAAAAAAGGAATTTCTCTCAAAACCAGGCTAGGCTGGGCCTTTTCTCTCTCCTCCCAAAGGACACATGGTGAATAGTGATTGGTTCTCATATGCCACATGGAGGCTAACATAATCATGACATAGTCGTACGACATACACATGGAAGGAAATTTCAGCATTTTGAGGGGTCCTAAGGGGCCATGTAAGAGTGACACCTGTCACCATTCATATGGTAATACGTGGTAGTGATGACATTACAGTCGGAGGTCTCAAATCAATGTTTGTAACATGAGCCACTTATAAAAGTTCTAATAGAGGGGCTCCAATATTTAGATTAGCACACGGTCTTTAGAATTTAAAGAGCTCAGGTGCTAAAGCATTTAACAAAGGAAAATAGCCCCCAACAATGAATGAAAAGCCTTAGCACCTCAAGGCCAAGACGATGGTCACAACCCTCGGTCATATGCGAAGAAACACAAGAAAGGGATAAATAAAAAAAGGCTAAGGGAATATCAAAATTTGTTGTTGTTTTAATGTTTCTCAAGTAAAGTTCCGATGAGGTAAAAGCTACCCAATAGAATCATGATGATATTATAGGGCTTAAAGGATCCCGTAGTGAAATAAGTGAAAGTGTTGGAGCATGAATGGGTTTGTAAATGCGAGAAAAACGAAAAAGGACTGTGAAGTATCAAGGAATTGGCGATGTGGGACTTCTTATATAAACCATGCGAAAGTGTCAATAGATGTATAGATCGGCATTTGTTTAAACATAGAAAAGAGAGGAATATTGGTTTGAAATGCATAGTCAACAAGTCTCTGCGAAAATAACTACAACCGCTCTAGATTCTAAGGCAGAGGATTCGTGTTAAGGAACCAATTTCTAGTTTAAAAGGATAAATATTTTCAAAGGGATTTGAAGAAGAGCGAGGAATAGTTTTGAGGGATTATTGCAAAGGGTCATGTTTGATAGCAGAAATGCTAAAGCTAGAATTTTAGGGGCGTGCTATACTTTCAAGGGAAACAATTGATTAGATAGTTCTTTTGCCTGAAATAAATTATGTTTTCCTATAGTTTTTCTAGGACATTCAGATTATTTTAGAGTTTATCTTTGCATACATGAACTTGAGAGGTATTTTAACTATACATGTTTCTGTAATAATGTAAGGACTACTATTTTGTAAAATTGTTATATAGAGCACTGTATAAACAGTTTGTGAATATGTAATAAGGGTTGGGAATTATTGAATAAACACTTGTAATCCATATATATTTGAGAAATATTGAATGTATTCACTGTGTTTTATGAGCAGTTAGTAGGAAATTCATGTGTTTCTTATCCCTGTCAGTATTTTCTCTGTTATATAATAGTCTTCTTCCATGCCTAAGAATGTTAGCTTATGAGATTGGATTTCTTTGGATGCTCCTCTCCCAAATTATTAGTCATTAATATTTGTTGCTCCAACCTTCTATAAACTTTGTTTCCTTTAGTCCCTCTTTCTTCTAATTTTCCAAACAGTTAAAGGACTTGTGACTTTTCATGCTTTGTACAACCTGCTCATTAGAGTTTTATCTCAATTTTTTAAACTGTAGCTAGAGTCCATGCCCAATGGTTTTGAAGATCACCCAACCAATTCATCCTTAGTGAAAAATCTGGCCACCTGAACTCAATTGCACAAAACCTTCTACTACAGTGACCATAGGGTAATTGAGTTTTATGGAGAGAGACCTCTTCGGATTGAAGGGCCAACTTTAACCTATAAGATTGGTTTGAGGTTACCTTACTTATTTCCTCCTACAGTCAGGGAAATTTCTAAGTGATAACATTTTGGAGGCATTTCCAGGGAATGAAAAGGATATCTTTCCCTTAATGATTTTATTATTGAAGATCTAATCTCTAAGAGCAAATGAATATTTGTATCTAGATTGGCTGAGGGATGTTTTCTCTGGCGACTCTGTTGGCATTATGATGTATGTGTTGTACTTGATGGCAACCCTCTCATGGAAGAATATCTCACTTATGTATAACTGGATGAATCTTCAGAAGAGATGTCAGATGTGACTGATGGAGGACAGCTCAAAGGAATCAGATGATAGTTCTAAGTGTAACAAGTCAGCTTTGCCATCAAGTCCAAAGGGGGAGATTGTTGGCATTATGAGACAAGTGTTGTCCTTGATGGCAAATCACACTGATGACAAATCATAGTGCAGAAGGATAGCAGCAAGGAATTGATGATCAGTCTACAAGTATGAAGAAAAATATATACACGCTGGTTCACTATATACCAAGTCGCGTATACAAGCAGGTTCACTATATACCAAGTCGCGTATACGCAGGTTGGCTATATACCAAGTCGCGTGTACACGCAGGTTGGCTTCAGTAAAAGAGCGTGTATGTGGAAAACTTATCTTTGGTCTGTGGTGGTTATTCCTTGGAAGTTGTGCCTATGGTTTTGGACCATGGTGTCTCGACGGACGTGTTGATCCCTAGTTTTGAAGTTGATGGTATTCGATTTCTATGGTTTTGGCCTGTGGTATTGAGCAAGGCCTAAGGCTATATAAGGAGAAGAAGATCATTAGGCAAATGTAATCTGAAATGTCTTGAATATCTGATGAAGTATTAGATCCAGTATGCAGGTTATGGGTTGATGATGCATTGCTTAATCTTAGCTAAGGAGAGATCTCACCGGTTGATGGAGAACAAGATCTAAGGAGAGATCGGGATCAAATGGTTTGAAATGAACTATCTTTATATGGTTGATTATGCTTATTCTAGATCTGCATACTGACGCAAATAATGTTCTATAAGTGTTATATTATTATTGATGTCTGGTACAGCTGCAAAGTTATAAGGAAATATTTTTAGATCTGTACGCGGGTTGGCCTTGGAAAAAGGGCGTATACACGCAGGTTGGGTTCATCCAAATAGCGTGTACATTGTAAAGCTTGATATCTGAAGTTGCAGATGGGTCTGATGGTTATTCCAGAGTTCTGTGTCTGCTCTGTGTTCTGGTGACTGTGTTGTTGACAGTGTTTCAGTGTTTCAGTGATCAATGATGCAGGTTGTACTACAATGATGATTGTCTTATGGATCTAGTATGAAAATGTATGAAACGTGGTCCCGTGTAGATCGTAGGCCGGCACCTACGTACTGGTAAACATATCAGCCAATACAAGAGCAAGGGGAGTAAAGGTTGGAGCATTCTGTAGATAGGCACCTACGTACTAGTAAACGGATCGGCTAGTACAAGAGCTAAGAGGATTGTAGCCCTCTGCAGGTTGTAGCCTGCGTGCTGGTAAAGGACTGCACCAGTACATTGTAAAAGAAGTTTCTTATTAAAGAAGAAAGAGACGAATTGCAGCAGGTGGTTTTCACCCACATTGGGTTTCCACCTTATATCATGGTGTTCATGTGTGTGGCTTTTGTGTGATAATCTGCTCTGTTATACTGCACCTGTTTACTGTTAATATGGTTAATAATGTTCTGATGCATTTACTGAAGATAAGCTAACTGAATCATAAGATCTCTTGATATACGCTAGTTGCAATAAACACAGTAGCGTGTACACGCGGGTTCACTTAACTGAAGTAGCGTATATGTTTCTAAGTATGAAATGAAAAAGTTTTATTGATCTGATAATACTGATTCACCCCCCCCCTCTCAGTATTATTTCCAACAATTGGTATCAGAGCAGGTCCTTTGGTAGAAGCTTGATCGCTTGAAGGAGATCCGTGGAACAATGGGAAAGAAGCTTAAGAAGAAAGCTCATAAGAAGAAGAAGACATCTCAGAAGATCTATGACAGTGGGAGAGTCGATTGGGGATTAGGTATAAGAAGTTCTTCAGATTCAGAATCATTATCAGGTATGAATGTGTTATCCTCTGATGTTCCTGCTATATTTCCTTGTGAAAGTGATGGAAGTGATAGTGAAACTACTGGACATGCTTTTATGGGTGAGCAAGAAAAGTATCAAATAGAGGCAGTATTTAGAAGGCTTACAGACAAAGTTAAAGATCAATAAGATCTATTGAACAAAAGGGAGTGTGCTTTCAAAGAAGAAGTTACCAAACTAAAAGCTCAATCAGAGGAAGGAAACAAGGTAAGAAAGTTACTCAAGGACAAGGAAAATCAATGTCAAAAGTTGCAGGGTGAAGTGACATCATTAAGAGATGAAGTCAATGAAAGAAACACAACCATCAAGAAACTCAAAGATAGATCCAGCTACTATGAAAATCTTGAAGCTACAATCCTCTCACTAAAGGGAGATCTTGAAGAATCAAGGAAGCAAAATGAAGATCTACATCAAGCAATTGAAAAACAAGAAAATGAAGTCATCAGCTTAAAATCCCAGCTGGAATGTGCTTTCCGAGTTCGTCAAATGCAGCAGGATCTGAATGAAGAACAAGAAAAGGAGATTCTCAAACTAAGGGAGAAAATGGAAGAAGGAAGAAAAGCTGAAGAAAATTGGAAAAAGCAATCTCTTGAAAAGGAAGAACAGCTTCAGGTTGAGGTAAATATCTTGAAAGGTAAAATAGAAGAAAAGGATAAGTTGTTACGATTTCAAGATAGCTCTAAAGTCTTGGATGATATTCTCAGTAGTCAAAGGTATCCTGCTATCAAGACTGGTCTTGGTTTTCATGAATCTATTGAAGGTGAATCTAGTTCACAAGGTGAGGCAAGGAACTCTAAAGAGAAATCTAAAACAAGGAGATGAAAGATCAACCCCATCAACAATCAAGGAAGGAGACTACTCAAAGAAAATCTTTTACTCCTCCTATGAATAATGTTGAATGTTATAATCTTGGACATGTTGCAGCTAGATGTAGAAGAAGAAGGGTTCAAGACCATCATGCAGAAAGATCATCACACTCAAGGTACTTTAATGGATATTGCTTTGCTTGCAATATGTTTGGTCACAAAGCTGCTGATTGCTACAGGAGGAATATGAAACATGTAAGATGTTATGCATGTAACAAGCTTGGACATATAGCAAAGGAATGCAGGAACAAAAGATGGACATCACACCAAAAGGAGAAAACCTCATCACACTTGAAGATATGGAGGAAGAAGGAAGTACAGTCAGCACAATGTACTGAGACACAGCACAACACAGACATATCAGACTCAGGGGGAGTTGAAAGTGTGAAACTTCAGCGTTCTGAATCTCATACGCAAGTTCCTTAAAGGGAAGTTGCGTACATACGCGAGTTAGACACTGCAAAGTCGCGTATATGTCAGTCTAAGGAAAAGCAGTGGGGACAGGATCAGAAAAAGGATCTGATATGATTCAGTCTATTATTTGCTCTATTGGTTACAGTCTGCTGAGGATGTGTGGAAATGTTTTGTTACTTGTAGAAGTGTTTTGATCCTAACTTGAGGATGATGATGTTTTGATGCTTATTGCTGATATATGCATGATCAGATCTAACAGATGGCACTGGTTGAGGGGGAGCATATGCCTTTAGTAATTCATTGTTGGCATTATGGTTAATAATCCTTGGTGATGATTCTTATATGGCTAAATGATATATCTTGCTATGATATGATGTTGTGAGTTGTCTATGATAAACTCTCATATGATTCTTGAAGCTACATAGTAGATGTTCAGATCAGATTTATGGTTGATCCTTTGATGATGCTTACATGGTGATCTTCATAAGGATAAGGAGAAGTACAAAGCTTGAATACACATCTTCCTCACTTGATGATGAGTCACTCATATACTGCTGTTGTCATATGCATAAAGATCATACAGTTATGATGCAGGCACTCTTGTGGATAAGGATTGTTGCTGTTGATGATATCAAGAAGTTTTGTCAAATGAGCTTGAGCTCAAGATACATAGTGCTGATACATGGATGACTACTCAAAGTTGCTTTGTTGGAGACATGGTGATGAGTTCTTATCTATATGATGATAGGTTGATACTTACATATGTTGATTGATGCAGATGTTCCCAAGTAATGATACTTGGATCATGTAGATCTTGACGTTGATGTAATGGCTATGGTGGTTTCACATGTAATGTGAATGACTTCATGATGATGTTTAAAAGGAGGAGTTGACATCTATGTTCAAACATACCTTGCTGCAGGACATTTACAGGTTGCTGATATGAAAATGGTTGTACGCGAGTTTCATAAGGCCTATCCGCGTATATACGCTTGTTTATGTGGATGCAGACGCGTATATGGAGTTTTGAAGGAAATCAGCAGGGACAGATGTTGGTTGCAGAAAGTCTGATATGGGTCCGACAGAGATCATCTGGCACAGGTTCAGGGGGAGCAGATAATCTTCCAATGATGCATTGTTGGCATTATCTTAAAGCTTTTGGTTCTAGTTCACATTTGTTGTTGGTTTCAAGTGGAACAAAGGCGAAAGGAGAACAGAAGAATCTCTTGGTTGCTGATCTGAATGGTGATTATCAGATGCTGCTGGTGACTTTCATAAGTCTTGGTCTAGTTCTTTCATCTCTATGTCATATATCTCTTTTGTGGTATCTCTTTCATGGTGTCAAGGTCATGTAACGGCCTATTTTGGTTTCCCCACTATGCCTGGGATGATTGATGCAATGTGATTGGTTGTCATATGTAAACTTTTAATGTATCCCCACTTGGTTGGGTGGATGAGTCAATTTTTGTATATCCTCACTTAGTTGAGAGATGGATGAATGTATGAATCTTTGGTGATAGGAAGGTCTTTTATGATGTATAGAGTCATGTTCTTCTTGAAGAACATCTTTTGCAGATCTTGCCTACAGTCAGGAAGAGCATGAACAGCACACTTCAGCAGTACAGAGACTCGGCATGTACTCAGGGGGAGCATTGACAGATTGGTACACTTTGGCATATACAAAGGGGGAGATCATTCAGAGATTTTAACAGATACTCAGGGGGAGTATGGACAGCGAAATGTTCAGCAAAGGAAGAGAACATCTTGGTCCACCCTTTGCCCTTGATGTCAAAGGGGGAGAGTGATTTGGTGTTGTTGCCATCAAGTCCAAAGGGGGAGATTGTTGGCATTATGATGCATGTGTTGTACTTGATGGAAACCCTCTCATAGAAGAATATCTCACTTATGTATAACTGGATGAATCTTCAGAAGAGATGTCAGATGTGACTGATGGAGGACAGCTCAAAGGAATCAGATGATAGTTCTAAGTGTAACAAGTCAGCTTTGCCATCAAGTCCAAAGGGGGAGATTGTTGGCATTATGAGACAAGTGTTGTCCTTGATGGCAAATCACACTGATGACAAATCATAGTGCAGAAGGATAGCAGCAAGGAATTGATGATCAGTCTACAAGTATGAAGAAAAATATATACACGCTGGTTCACTATATACCAAGTCGCGTATACAAGCAGGTTCACTATATACCAAGTCGCGTATACGCAGGTTGGCTATATACCAAGTCGCGTGTACATGCAGGTTGGCTTCAGTAAAAGAGCGTGTACGTGGAAAACTTATCTTTGGTCCGTGGCGATTATTCTTTGGAAGTTGTGCCTATGGTTTTGGACCATGGTGTCTCGACGGACGTGTTGATCCCTAGTTTTGAAGTTGATGGTATTGGATTTCTATGGTTTTGGCCCGTGGTATTGAGCAAGGCCTAAGGCTATATAAGGAGAAGAAGATCATTAGGCAAATGTAATCTGAAATGTCTTGAATATCTGATGAAGTATTAGATCCAGTATGCAAGTTATGGGTTGATGATGCATTGCTTAATCTGAGCTAAGGAGAGATCTCACCGGTTGATGGAGAACAAGATCTAAGGAGAGATCGGGATCAAATGGTTTGAAATGAACTATCTTTATATGGTTGATTATGCTTATTCTAGATCTGCATACTGACGCAAATAATGTTCTATAAGTGTTATATTATTATTGATGTCTGGTACAGCTGCAAAGTTATAAGGAAATATTTTTAGATCTGTACGCGGGTTGGCCTTGGAAAAAGGGCGTATACATGCAGGTTGGGTTCATCCAAATAGCGTGTACATTGTAAAGCTTGATATCTGAAGTTGCAGATGGGTCTGATGGTTATTCCAGAGTTCTGTGTCTGCTCTGTGTTCTGGTGACTGTGTTGTTGACAGTGTTTCAGTGATCAATGATGCAGGTTGTACTACAATGATGATTGTCTTATGGATCCAGTATGAAAATGTATGAAACGTGGTCCCGTGTAGATCGTAGGCCGACACCTACGTACTGGTAAACATATCAGCCAGTACAAGAGCAAGGGGAGTAAAGGTTGGAGCATTCTGTAGATAGGCACCTACGTACTAGTAAATGGATCGGCTAGTACAAGAGCTAAGAGGATTGTAGCCCTCTGCAGGTTGTAGCCTGCGTGCTGGTAAAGGACTGCACCAGTACATTGTAAAAGAAGTTTCTTATTAAAGAAGAAAGAGACGAATTGCAGCAGGTGGTTTTCACCCACATTGGGTTTCCACCTTATATCATGGTGTTCATGTGTGTGGCTTTTGTGTGATGATCTGCTCTGTTATACTGCACCTGTTTACTGTTAATATGGTTAATAATGTTCTGATGCATTTACTGAAGATAAGCTAACTAAATCATAAGATCTCTTGATATACACTAGTTGTAATAAACACAGTAGCGTGTACACGCGGGTTCACTTAACTGAAGTAGCGTATATGTTTCTAAGTATAAAATGAAAAAGTTTTATTGATCTGATAATACTGATTCACCCCCGCCCCCCCCTCTCAGTATTATTTCCAACAGACTCCACACTGTGATCTGAAAGTTTCTTACTGACGAAGTTCTGGCTCAAAAGGATGTTCACCCTCAGAGGAACCCGGATCCAAATCCACATCAGATCTTGTCAAGCCCAGAAAAGTTGTTCAGAAAAAAGACTCCCAAGGAGACAAGTACGATTGATTTAGAAAGATCTTTTTCTTTACCTCCAAAGCTTGAAACTTTTGAAGACTTAGTGCTAGATGTTAAATTTGAGAGTAGCTTACTCAGATCTAAGTCTGAAAGAGATTTGTCAGAAACTATTTTAGATCCAATAGGTCTTAAGACCTTTACCCCTGGACCCTCTATCCCTGAAGTAGTTATAACACCCCAAGATTTAGAGCTCTGGTCCCATTTTCAGAAATTGGAACAAAAAGTCCAAGAACTTCAAGAAGAAGTTGATAAGTCTCCTACTCATTCTTATATTATCCATCCTTGTTTACCCTGACTACTTAGTCATCCTCTGGGGGTTTTTAGTAGTTCATTCCATCAACTATTATTCCATCAGTCTCAGTACCTGTAACTTCTGTTGTTTTTACCCCTGCTATGAGTACACGTTTACATCGTAAACCTATGGCTGACTGATATGCTCTTTTGAATCTTCCAGAATAGGTCCATGCTCTCCCACATAATTATTAATAACGTCTTATTTAGTTTGATGGAACTGGATATTATACTACTCAACATCATATAGAGAAACTCAATGATTTCATAGATTAGGAAGAAGTCGATCATGATGATGTAAAATTGAAGTTGTTTGCATAGAGGCTGTCTCGTGAGGTAAAGAAATGGTTCAGATATTTGCCTGCAGCCAGTATTAATAACTTCCAAGATTTTTAAAGGTTGTTTCTAGCCAAATGGGAGGTGAAGAAAAAAACCATTGTAGATTTTAGCAGAGTATAATGCACTCAAAAGGAATCCAAGAGAATCTGTACAAGAATTCATCGTCGGATTTAACAAGATCTATAATTCTATCCAAACTGGAATCAAAGCCCCTCCTGGTTTAGCTTTGCTACATTACCTTGAATATTTTGATGCCAAGTTGGCTTATGAACTTTGTGGGAGAAACCCTACTACTTTGGAGCAAATGCAAAGTAATGCAATTGGAGTGGAGGCCAATTTATTCGCAAAGAAACTAAAGATGAAGGTCGAAAGAAGAGTAGTTTTCAAAGAAGATTCATCTTCATCCCCTGATTTGAAGTTTGATGTAATGTTGAAGACTATGGAGAAACTAGTAGATAAATTGACCCCTCCTCATGAGTAACCCCAAGTCAGAAATCAAAATTTTAGGAGGCCCTGGGCTGCTCAAAATTTTCCCAAAGAGCAGAAAGTTCTTGAAGAAAAACAACCCATTATTCGAACTCCTTTTTCAGAATCATTTGTAGATGAGGATAGTAATGAAGAAGAATATCAATAGATTGGGTGCTTGATGACGAAGAGACCCAAGTTTTTTCAATTAAGGAGGAACATGATCTTTCTACTAGATGCTAGAGAGAAAAAGATAGTGTTTATCTTTGTGATTCAGTTATTTATCAGGGTGTAATAATGCAGTGGCAAATTTTCAAAGACAATACAATCTCATAATCTAGAATGTTCCTATCGAAGCTCCACCATAGCAACAACTGAGCAATTAGGTGAACTCGGAAAGGAGATACTGAAGAGGTTGGAAGAGCCAAAGAAGGATAATCCAAAGGAGTGAGAGAGGGACAATCCGAAGAAGTCTAAAGATGCAGAAAAAGTACAATCAACTTTCAACCTGGAGTCTGAAATGAGTAAGTTAAAAGTGTCCATTGCTTTTGCTAAACTTTTTAAAAATGAGAAAAATAGGAAGATAATTTCTACTATGATTAAAAGTTAGAGATTGATCAAGTCAACATAGTTTCACAAGACTATTTGAACCTAGATGATGATGCTCCCAAATTTGTATTTGGCCCACATGTCACAAGTGCAAATGATGTTGTGCCTCCTTTTTATGTAAGTCTAAATGTACATGATTTGATTCTTCATAACACAATGCTAGACTCTAAACCCTCACATAATCTCATGCCAAAATCAGTCATGGACCATCTAGGACTTCAAATTATTAGACCCTATAAAGATGTGTTCTCCTTTGATTCCAGAAAGGTCAAATGCTTAGGGTTGATTAAATATTTAGTTGTAACCTTAGGTCAATTTCCTACTAAAAGTATTTTGATGGATAAGTAGCAAACATTCCTGCTAGATTTGGTATGTTGCTATCCCGATCTTGGGCATAAAGATTTAGATGAAATTTGGAGATGGATATGACGTATGCTTCTACACCATTGTTTGGTGAAATGAAAAGACTATACCGGGAAGTTGAAATGGCCTATATGGTGAGCAACAAAATGCAACCTGATAATCATCTAATATATGGACTAGACACAGAGCTGGGGCCATAAATATTCTTCAATTATTGTTGTGTTGAGGGAGAAACATCAACAACAAATGAAATTGATATTCAACATAAACAGATTCAGAACTCTTTAAAGGAAGTCTGGAAATTATACTATGATTGTTAGGTCTCTATAATAATAGCGTAGCTCCTTATTACCATTAGTGCAACCTCATTATTGTATTGTTGTGCCCATGTAATCTTGATATTATTATTATTTTGCCCGATAGAAGCCCATTATTGTTATTGTTGTGCCCTTACAATATTATTGTTATGTCGGCTCTAATTATATTATGACCCCTTAGACTCCTATATATAGAAAGGAGGTCTTGTCATTTGTATCATCCAAGAATTGTTCATTTATGTAATGTAAAGGAGGTTCCCCCCTTGAAGAGGTTGATCTTGAAGTCGTTGATCTATCTTTTCTATATTTTTGTGAGCTGGTTGCATAACATTTGGTATCAAAGCTTTAGATTCTAGGGTTTCACATCTTCAAACAAGTCATCGTGTAATTTTCTCTTTAGCTTTTTTATACACAGTTTCAGAAGCTGAAATTAAAACCCATTTGAGACAAAATCTTTATTAACCCCATGTCCAAATTTCAGGTCTTGGACCACTATAGTTTCAGAGATATGATCTGAGGAAGTTAGGGACCGTGGGAAAATCGTCATAAATTTCTCTCTGAGCATCGGATTCAATTTTTGTAAAAATTCATAGAAATAGGACAGACTATAGTTTGTTGGGTATCATTTTCAAATTTTAAGCTCAAAACAATGGCACGTGGCATTTCGTACAAGTTTTCTCTGCTATATAATCAAGTCATCTTGCGAGATTGGGAATACATATTTTTTAGAGAATCCCAATTCGATCAGACTTGTGACGTGGGAAAGAGGACTCAGAGGGATACCATAGGCTGAAATTTTAGAACTTGGAGATTTGAAATTATAAAGTTACAGTCATTTAAATATCCAGGTCCTAAAAGAAAGAAAGAATGACTCGAATTAAGAAAATAGAAACACCTAGTAAGAAAAATTGGATGGATGATTTGAAGAATGCGATAGAAGCTAAGATAAATAGTTTTATATAAGCCATGGAAGATAATAGCTATGGTTTGGAAGAATTTTTGAGTAAAGACATGGAATATTTGAAGAAAAACATGGAAGGTTTGATGGAAGGTGGGAAAAAGTTGCTACAAGAAAGGCCTCCTAATCGCGAAAAGGTATTAGAGGAAACTCATGATGAGAAAAAAAGAAATGTTGATCATGATTTCATAGAACCTAATGTTGTATTGAAGACCAACCATATTCCAAAGATTGATATGAGGAAGTTTGATGGAAAGGATCCTGTAACATGGATACTATAGATGGAGAAATATTTTGATCTCTATAATGTGAAAAACACATAGAAGATACGTATTGCAACTTTATATTTAGAACCCAATCAGTTTTCATGGTATCGATCACTTTTATCTTGTAAAGAAATGGTTACTTGGTCCATTTTTTTGGAGGAAATGATAACACGTTATGAGGATACAAAAAGAAACACCTTCTTTAGCCAATTGATAAATTTCAAACAAAAGAGTTCAATGACAAAGCACATTGAGGACTTCCAAAAATTGAATATTAGGGTAAACAATATTCCAGTGGAGCATAGGATTGATGTCTTCATAGGGACTTTAGAAGATAACATCCAACATGAGGTTCACCTTTGGGAATTTGATTCATTAGAGAATGCATTTAGGGTGGCAAGAAAAGTTGAAAGGAAAATTATGGCAACAAGGAAGTCTACCACTCATCACTACAAATATGGAAGTGTTGTTGCTCCCAGTATTCCAGGACCTACAAGGTTGACACCACAACAATTGGAAGAAACAAGAGAAAATGGGCTTTTTTACAATTGTGATAGAGAATACACTCAAGGTCATAAATGCGCTGAGAAGAAATTAATTTACATAGATTGGGAAGAGGAGGAAAAAAAGGAACTATAAACGTGAAAAGAAGAGGATATACACCAGGAACCAACCCTAGAGAAAGAAGAAATGAATCCAACTATATCTTGTAGTGCATTGACAGGAATTACCACTCCTCAAAATCTCAAGATAGATTGACAAACAGAGATAGTGAACAAATGTTTGGAAGGATATCTTCGTTTCTTTGTATCTGATAAATAAACGTAATGGGTTAAGTGGTTACCTCTAGTTGAAGGGTGGTATAACACTTCAGCAAAAATGACCCCATTTATGGCACTTTATGGATATCATACACCATCCATCACACCATCTTTAAGAGAAAATTCTAAGGTTCAAGCAATGGAAGATCACATCAAGCAAGCTATGAGGGATGATAAATTATTACCAAAGTACTATGGTCCTTACAAAGTGTTGCAAAATATTGGTACTATGGCATACAAATTGGAGCTTCCTATATCTTCTCGAGTGCACCCAGTTTTCCCTGTTTCATGCTTAAATAAGGTTATAGGTGACAAGCTCCCAGTTCAAACAATATTGTTGGAACTTGGTGAGGAAGGGAAAATCATAGTGGAACTTGAAGCAGTCACGGAAACAAGAACCCAATAGTTATGAAATCGATCAATTTCAGAGTATCTCATCAAGTGGAAGAACTTACCCGCTGAATATTTCACATGGGAGGATGATAATTTTATACAGAAGCATCCAGAACTACTTAAGCTTTGAGGACAACACTTTTTGAAGGAGCAGCATGTTAGGTCCCTATACTACTACTGTAGCCCCTTAACGTTATTAGTGCAACCACCTTATTGTATTGTTGTGCCCATGTAGTCCCCACATTATTATTATTTTGCCCCATAGAAGCCCACTATTGTTATTGTTGTGCCCTTACAATATTATTATTATGTTGGCCCTGCTTATATTGTGACCCCTTAGACTCCTATATATAGAAAGGAGGTCTTGTCATTTATATCATCTAAGAATTGTTCATTTGTGTAGTGTAAAAGAGGTTGCCCCTCGAAGAGGCTGATTTTGAACTTGTTGATCTATCTTTTCTGTCTTTTTGTGAGCTAGTTGCATAAAAATGATGGATCAACATGTGAAAAGGGTTCACGAGTAGGTATGTGGATTTATCCACCATATTGTATAAGTTAATTTCATTCTTATAAATTTTGGTTTTGAGTGTACAAATAACATATCAAAGTATGAAGCTCTCATTATTGGTCTAAATCTGTTACGAGAGCAAAAGGAACAAAAATTTCACATTTTTGGAGATTCAGAGTTAGTTGTGAACTAAGTCTATCTATCAAACTAAGCATCCGAGAATGAGAGCTTACATAAATGAAATTTGGGATTTGTTTGATAACTTCTTTACTGAACATGAAATCTCATTGATACAAAGAGAGAAGAATGGAATTGCAGATGCTCTGGCAAAGGCTGCTAGTACATTCAGAACTCCATTGTATTCAAATGAAAAATATGAGACAAATGTTAGACACCACCCTTCAATGCCAGATAATACAAAGTATTGGTAGGTTTTTGAAGATGACCAACAGATCAAGAGATTTCTGGAGAGAACAGATGAATTCTCCAACACTCCGATGGAAAGACATGAAGATGAAATTACAGATGAAAATTATGAAACAATAGACTTTTTGAATGTTTTAGTAGGAAAGGAAATTATTCAGTTTAGTAATAATTTGATTCCTAGAGGCTTGGTACCTTTAGAAAGATTATTTGATTCTAATGAAGTAGCATTGAAGCCAAGAATTCTTCCAATTGAGGGGGAAATGGAGGATTACAATTTGGGAACTGAAAGTGATTGAAAAGTTGTCAAATATTCCAGCACTTTGAAGAAAGAGTAGAAAACTCAGTATCCAGAATTATTAAAAGAATTCACTGATATATTCACCTGGAGGTATGAGGATTTGAAAATTTATGATCAGTCCATTATCCAAAATACCATACTAGTTAAGGAAAATGCGAAACCATTCAAATAAAATTTTGTGAGGATCAATCTGAAACTACTGCCATTGATTGAGAAAGAACTGAAGAGGTTGTTGGCTACAAAGATTATCATTCCACTCAGATTTTCCAATTGGGTGGAAAACTTGGTGCCAGTAAGAAAGAGAAGTGGGGAAATTCACCTGTGAGTGATTTTAGAAATCTAAATAAAGTCTCAATCAAGGATAATTATCCTTTACCTAAAATGGATCACATTCTCCAGAAGTTGGTTGGTTCAGATAGGATATCCATGCTAGATGGGTTTTCAGGATAAAATTAGATCTTGGTTGACCCAAAAGATTAGGGGAAAATTGCCTTCACCAAGGTACGTTCATGTACTCTAAGATGCCATTAAGACTCATGAACGCAAGAGCCACTTTTCAGAGCGTGATGGAAATCACCCTCACTAACGAAATAGATAAGTTTGTGGTGATTTAACTACATGATATTACTACTTTCTCAAAGTCTGAATTTTCCCATTTGAAACATCTTAGAACAGCTTTTAGTAAGTGCAGGAGATTCGAAATTTCTCTTAATCCGAAGAAATCCCATTTTGCAATGAAAGAAGGTAAGTTGTTGGGGCATGTAGTGTTAGAGGATGGCATTAATATAGATCCCAGCAGAGTGAAAAAAAATCCAAAATATTGAGAAGCCAAGAAGTAAAAAGGAAGTGCATTCTTTCTTAGGTAAAGTGAACTTTCGTAGGCATTCCATTCCAAATTTCATAGAAATCCTGAAAGTAATAATAGGAATTCTTAAGAAAGGGAGCGAAATCAAGTGCACTGAATAAGCGGATAATTCCTTCAATGATATCAAGAGAGCCTTAAGGCAAGCGCCTCTACTCATTAGTCCCAAATTTTCAAAAGATTTTGTAATTTTTTCGTTTTCTTTTGAACACGCTATTTCTGGTGTGTTGCTTCAGAAGAATGATGTAGGATAGGAACAACCCATCTCCTTTTTCAGCAGGGCATTGATGGATGTTGAACTGAAATACAACACTCTAGACAAACAGGGATATACATTAATCAAAGCACTAAAATATTTTAAAGTGTTTATTTTACATTCTCATGTGATTGCATATGTACTCAACATTGCAATAAAGATTATTTTAGTACAGCTAGACAGTGACGGCAGAAGAGGGACATGTGTTGCTAAAATGTTGAATACGACATGGAAATAAAACCTACCAAGTTGATTAAAGGAAAAGGCCTAGCCAGGCTTATGTCTGAGTCAAATCTTGATGCGATTGGTATAAAATTTGTTTTTGAATTATCAAATCTCCCAGATGAAGACTTAGTGATTGAAGTTGAAGATAGTTTTAAACAATGTCTGTGGTATATTGATATTGTTTACATTCTACAAAATTTACAAGTGCCACTAGGAATAGATAAAACTTGAGCTATATATTTGAAATTAAAATATGTTAAGTATTTTCTTTTGAATGGTTATCTATACTAGAAGGATCCCTAGGTATTTTGATGAATTTCCTACTCGAAGATGAAGCCAAGAGAATGAGTGAAGATTTTCATGGAGGAGTATGTGGAGGGCATCACTATTGGAAATCCATAACAGATAAGATCTTGAGAGTTGGTTTCTACTGGCCTACGTTATTTTCTGATGTTAGAAAAGAAGTAGTAGTGTGTCACAAACGTCAGTTGTTTGAGGGTAAGTCAAAGGTAATGTCTTTACCTTTGAAACCCATCTTTGTAGAAGCATCTTTCCAACAATGGGGCCTTGAATTTATAGGTGAAATTCACCCATCATCATCAGCACAACATCGATGGATCTTGACAGAGACATATTACTTTACTAAATGGATTGAGGCACTTCCAAGCAAGCAATGTATTGATATTATAGCTATTCAATTCTTAGAAAATATTCTTTCTAGACTTGGTTGCCTAAAGAGGATAATTACTGATAATGCCCAGTGTTTCAAATCTAATAAGTTAGTGAAATTTTGTGAACACTACCATATTATACTCAGTCATTCTAGAACCTATTACCCTCAAGGTAATGGACTTGGATAATCCTCAAATAATATTTTAATGAGAATCATTGAAAAGCTGTTAGAAGATAACAAAAAGGCTTGGCACACAAAGCTTAAGTTTTCCTTATGGGCAGATAGAGTTAGCGCTAAAAGGTCAATTGGTACTTCTCCTTTCCAATTAGTATATGGCTTTGATGCATTATTTCCTATTTCAATTGGAGTGTCTATTATGAAATATTTGCAAGAGTTGGAAGAAGAACCAAATCAACTATAGAGGAGGATTAATAAACTAATTGAAGTACAGGAAACCAGAGAAAGGGTATATGAAAATCCTCAAGAAGTACAAGATGAAATCAAAAGGTTTTTGAGAAAAACTAAGGAGGGTGATTTCAAATGCTAAGACCTAGTTCTAAAATGGGATGCTCGCATTGGGAATAAAGGCAATCACGGGAAGTTCGAAAATGTGTGGAAGGGGCCATACAGAATTGCAGCTTTTTGAGGAAAGAACAATTTCATCTTGGAAGGTACATATGGAGAATTTTTACCTGAAGGTCCAGTCAATGAACATTTCCTAAAGCACTATATTTCTTAAGCACATGATGATTTTCAAAGTTTCATTGTACATATCCATATATTTTGAAAGTATTTTGCAAGTGTGGATGAATTTTTTGAAGGACTTGAAGCCCGAAGTGAAGGCCCTAAGGTTCTGCTAATATTCATCAAAAAATAAAACTTTTTTAGAAACAATTGTATTTTTTAATTTCAAGTTCAGAGTCTGTAAAATCATCTTTTAAAAGATGAAGTTCTATTTTTTAGTCAGTTTCTCTTTTATATAAGTTTTGTAATAGATGAGGCAACTGACCTATGGGAGGTTCTTGCTGCCATCATTGATTGACAACATCTCCATGGAGCCAGCTGTTATCACAATAAACTTTTCAAATTTTTAATCTTTTTGAAATTGTTAGTTTTAGTGTTAATACTCAAATTTGTAACAAACAGGGAGTTTTGAAGTCATTTTTCAAACATCGAAAGGATTTAGAGCTTCATCAGATCCTCTCCATTATAAATTCCTCAAAAGTCGCTTTCTAACGAGCTATAGATCTCCTAAAATGGACCTTTGAATCGAAAGTTAGAGAAAATCAAAGTTTCTTCCTCAAAGGCTTAAAAAAAATAAAAATATGCTAAGTATTGATCTTGGATCCCGCATATCAGAGGTCTGTAGAGCAAGGCAGTAGAAGTCAAAGTATAATTTGCGATCAATGATCACTGATATCGCATATCAACGATCGGAGGTCTGATACACATTGCAAACAGAAAAATAGATCAATGAAGTGACATATCGATGGGGTCCAATCGGCGATCAGAAGTCTATGGCGAATCGACAATTGACGATGGAAATGGTGCAGTACATATTGCATATCAGTAGGGTTCTAGCGATATTGGAGCATATATTTGTGGGGTCCAATCAACATATAGGAGCTCTTGTGATATCGACAATTGGTGATTCGCAAAGCAAGAAACATGACCACATTTCAGAATCGTTGATATCCATGATTGCGATATATCGACAATCGGTGTTTATAGGTCAGAGGAATGACACCTTTTAGAACTTGCGATGTGCGATTAAAACTGTCGATAATTTCTTCAGTGTTAAATTTTTGAGGAAGGTCAAAAAGGTTTAACAAAGGAATTTCTCTCAAAACCAGGTCAGGCTCAACCTTTTCTCTCTCCTCCCAAAGGACACGTGGCAAATAGAGATTGGTTCTGATATACCACATGGAAGCTGATGTCATCATGACATAGTCATATGGTGGACATGTGGCAGGCAGTTTTGACATTTTGAGGTGTCCTAAGGGGCCAAGTAAGAGTGAATCTTCTCACAACTCACAGGGTGACACGAGGTAGTGATGATATCACAATCAGAGGTCACAAAATCAGCATTTGTAACATGCACCACTTAAAAAAGTTCTGATAAAGGGGCTCCAATATTGGGATTAGCACGTGGTCTTTAGAGTTTAAAGAACTTGGGTGCTAAAGCATTTAACAAAGGAAAATATCCCACAACAATGAATGAAAATCCTTAGCGCCTTAAGGTAAAGCCGATGGTCATAGCCCTCGGTCATATGCGAAGAAACACAGGAAAGGGCTAAACACAAAAAGGGCCAATGGAATATCAAAATTCATTATTGTCTTAATGTTTCTTATGTAAAGCTCTGATAAGGCAAAAGCTCTAAAATAACATCACAATGATATTATAGGGCTTAAAAGCCCCCAAAGTGAAATAAGTGGAAGTGTTAGAGCATGAATGGGTCGACAGTTACGAGCAAAACGCAAAAAGGACTGTGAAGTATCATGACATTGGTGATGTGGGACTTCTTTGATAAACCATGTTAAAGTTTCAACATATGTATAGATCGACAATTGTTTAAACTTAGAAAGTAGAGGAAGATTGGTTTGAAATGCATAGTCAACAAGTCTCTGCGAAAATAACTACAACCACTCCAAATTTTTAGGCAGAGAATCGGTGTTAAGGAACCAATTTCCAATTTAAAAGGCTAAATATTTTCCAATATATTTGTATAAGAGCGAGGAAGAATTTTGAAGGATTATTGCAGAGGGACCTGTTTGATAGAATAAATGCTAAAGCTACAATTTTAGAGGCATGTTCTACATTCAAGGAAAACAATTGATTAGGCAGTTCTTTTTCCTAAAAGAAAGCATGTTTTCCTATAGTTTTTCTAGGACATTCAAATTATTTTAGATTTTATCTTTTGTAAAACTATTATATAGAGCACTATATAAACAGTTTGTGAATATGTAATAAGGGTTAGGAATTATTGAATAAACACTTGTAATCTAGATATATTTGAGCAATCTTGAATGTATTCACAGTGCTTTATGAGAAGTTAGTAGGAAATTCATGTGTTGTTTCTCCCTATTAGTATTTGCTCTATTATATAATTGTTTTCTTCCATGCTCGAGAATGTTAGTTTATGAGATTGGATTTCATTGATGCTCCTCTCTTAAATTATCAGTCATTAATATTTGTTGCTACAACCTTCTATAAACAATGTTTCCTTCAGTCTCTCTTTCTTCTAGTTTTTCAAACAGTCAAAGGACTTGTGACTTTTCATGCTTTGTACAACCTTCTCATTGGATTTGTGATCTCAATTGTTTAATTAGCTAGACTCCATGCCCAATGGTTTTGAAGATCACCCAACCAATTCATCTTTAGTAAAAAATATTGCCACTTGAACTCAATTGCACAAAACCTTCTACTACAGTGACCATAGGGTAGTTGAGTTTTACGGAGAGAGCCCTCTCTGGGTTGAAGGGCTAGCTTCAACTTACAAGTTGGTTTGAGGTTACCTTAATTATTTCCTACTATAGCCAGGGGGAATTTCTGAATGATAACAAAACCAGTGGCTCCTTAGCTAGAAATTAAGTCTCCTTGCTATTTGTGACTTGGCACTAGTATTCCTCAAGAAAAATACAACTCAGATACTTCAAGAATAATGCTTTGAGCTTTGATTATTCAACCCTTCCTTTATGGATATTAATAGGAAGGAATGAACAATTCGATCCTTCTGTGAAAATATAAGTTTGTTATAGCATAACAATATGACTAAATGAAATAGTTTGAATCACCTTTGATTACTAAGTCTACTATAATGTATGTAACTACAAAATTCAAAAATAGGAAATGCCCAAAGTGTCACTATGTTTTCTGAGTTTAGAGTATTTTCTATATTTGATGTTTGTTCAAAGACTTCATGAATACATTGATTATCACAACGTGGGTTGGAAAGTACTTTGTCATGCAAATTCTATTAATAAAGATGAATATAGTAGAGAGCATAGTAATTTAGTGAAAATCCAACTTCTCTTAATAAATTAAACAGAAAAGCACTATAGAACACAAGTTGGCTAAATTGATAGTATCTTGTCTATGAAGAAAGAGATGGAATAATGTATCGAACATAATGAGAAAGAGATGGAATAATGTATCCAACATAATGAGACCTGTCTCAAAATGCAAACTCTATCACAAAGAACCCATATTTTCCACAAAAGCATGAAAAGCACTTTAAAATTGAAAAATGGTGATGTTGTGTCACCTTTTTTAAAGGTTAAAATTCGAACATTTTAAGCCATAGCACTAAAAACAAAAATCATGATAATGAAAAGCCTTAAAATTCCAACAATATTCAACCATGAAGTTAAAGACTAAATAGCTCCACACTATGAAATCTTAAAATTTTGATATTTTCAAACCATTGAATTACAACAAAATATCATGAGAAAAAAAAACCTTAAAATTTCAAAAAATTTCAACCATGGCATTATAAAGCAAATATTATGGCTAAAAAAACCTTAAAAAAAAACACCTAAATCAAAGAGTAATTTACCTAGACCTTTTTTAGTTAAAAGCTACAGATATAACTTTTTGGAGATATTAATCTAAAATAACTTAATGTATTTTCAATAGTTGCAATATTTTTTAAATATAATTTATAAAAACATCATTAATGTGCAGAAAATCATGAAATAAACCTATATATTTTTCTAACAAAAATTAATAAAATAACATTTTTCAAATACACCCGTGCATTCAAAAATACATGTAGGTTGTTTATCATCAGCCCAGTGCATAAATGTATAGCTCATTATTTGGAATTTCAATATACAAAAATTATAAAAAGTGGGCAAAGGACAATGTGTCTGATTAACTGTATCCCATATACATAAAAGAAAAAGAATTTCAAAGCTCTTTTATATGAGAGCCTGGAGATGTACATCAGATAGAAAACATAAATTAGTAAACAAAAAAACTTACTATGAGGGGTAATCAGTTCTGTTAGAGCTCTTGTTGTTGGCCTTCACAGAAATGCCTGTGGAATTATGAAGTGGCTGCGAGAAATTTATTCTCCTAGTGTCCATAGCTCAGCCCAGTGCATAAATATATTGAGAAATTTATTCTCCAAGTGTTCATAGCTCAGTCCAGTGCATAAATATATAGCTCATTATTTGGAATTTCAATATACAAAAATTATAAAAAGTGGGCAAAGGACAATGTGTCTGATTAACTGTATCCCATATACATAAAAGAAAAAGAATTTCAAAGCTCTTTTATATGAGAGCCTGGAGATGTACATCAGATAGAAAACATAATTTGGAATTTCAATATACAAAAATTATAAAAAGTGGGCAAAGGACAATGTGTCTGATTAACTGTATCCCATATACATAAAAGAAAAAGAATTTCAAAGCTCTTTTATATGAGAGCCTGGAGATGTACATCAGATAGAAAACATAAATTAGTAAACAAAAAAACTATGTACTATGAGGGGTAATCAGTTCTGTTAGAGCTCTTGTTGTTGGCCTTCACAGAAATGCCTGTGGAATTATGAAGTGGCTGCATTGAGAAATTTATTCTCCAAGTGTCCATAGCCTTAACTTCACCTATTCACAGAAATGACTGTGGAATTATGAAGTGACTGCATTGAGAAATTTATTCTCTAAGTATCCATAGCCTTAACTTCACTCATCTTTGATAAATAATAAATAATTATTGAGAAATTTATTCTCTAAGTGTCCATAGCCTTAACTTCACTCATCTTTGATAAATAATAAATAATTATTGAGAAATTTATTCTCCAAGCTCCCATAGCCTTAATTTCACCCATCTTTGATAAATAATTATTTTGTGTGTTTTATCTATATATATGGCCAGAAGAACTATGATCAAAATCCTGTTTCAAACGAAATATTTCTTTTAAAATTGGAAGCAGTGACTGCATTGAGAAATTTTCCAGGGCCTCATAATCAGTACTGTTATAGCTCTTCTGGTTGGCCTTCATAGAAATGCCTGTGGAAATATGATGTGACTGCATTGATAAATAATTATTTTCTGTGTTTTATCTATCAATAATTATTTTCTGTGTTTTATCTATCAATAATTATTTTCTGTGTTTTATCTATATATGGCAAGAAGAACTATGATCAAAATCCTGTTTGAAAAGAAATATTTCTTTTAAAATTAGAAGCAGTGACTGCATTGAGAAATTTTTGCTGTGTTTATTTATCTATACATATGGCAAGAAGAACTATGATCAAAATCCTGTTTCAAACGAAATATTTCTTTTAAAATTGAAAGCAGTGTGTGCATGTGACATTTCTGGAACTGTAAATCTCCACATATTATTGAAACAATTAATAACGAAACCCTAAATCTGTAAATAAAAAGAAGCTTTACGCTTAGAAGTTCTACATAATTTTTTTGCTTGCACAGTCCACTTTCTTAGATGTTGAATGGTTGCACAGTCCACTCTAGATGTTGAAAGAAAGATTTCCGTGTATAAAGCGAACCCCCACACTACCACATTAACGTTCAGGAAGAGATGCCCTATCAAAATATGCACACATATGAGATCGATCAATTTCTTCCTTGCAAACGATCCTTGGAGTATGTACAATATCAAAATCGAGGAGGAGATCGTAGATGGCCTTTAACTAAGTTGCCATAACATCAGGAGGACTTGACATTTTCTGAAAATCACACTACTTCTAGAAAGTCAGATGGCCCAATTAATTATGGGAGAAAGTTTCATAATATTTTAGGAGAAGCTATGTCTCACCATGATTTCCATATTATATTGCAAACACAGAAAATATATGACAACCCATCCTTAATAGTCTTCAAATCTGATAATGCATCAGAAGGATGGAACCCGATATATAAGCATTGATAAATACATTGCCACAGGAATGCCCCGAACTTGTACCAATGATTCCCCCTCTGGAATTTTCGCTGGTTTTTTCCCTCAGTCAATGTCCATCAATAACTTCATTTGCATGCTACTGTAGATATGATGTATATAGTTTGATTTGATTTTTCAGGTACAAAGATACGAATAAGATGCCAGATCTTAAATTCAAAGTTTAACCATTAACTGGAGCATCACATTTTATTATGCATGACAGAAATAACCCTCTGATATACAATAATGCAACTCATTCCAACCCATTCCTGCACTATTAAACACTCTGGAACAACTTTCAATACATATTAATGTCTCTTTTCTAACCACTGGAATAATTAAAATTAGCAGTAATACAACACAGTGAATCAATGTATCATTACTCGTCCCCACTAGGAAGTTCAGTTGTATTGGTGGAATTTCGACCCTTCTTAGGAGAAGGTTATCACCATTAATGCACTTCTCCAGGATTGATAGGAGAATGTCCACGGCTTGCTTCCTTAGAGGCTCCGCGTAGGGGGTTAAATACACTGCCCCAAGTCCAGAAAGCGTCCATCTTGAATGGAAAATAATGCAGCCAGCAATAACATGAGTTCAGTCTTCTTCAACCAAGAGAAGCTTGTTCCCTTTTCCCTCTGTTGCTCAGTCCAACACAGCACGAACTCCAAGGAAGTGAGAAACTCAACAAAAGAGACGGAGAAATCTCGACCCTTTAACTTAATTACAACTGGATCTCAGTAATGAATAATGCAGGTCATAGTTAGCTAAATCACAGCTATTTCCATGTCATGAATTCATTCTTGTATTTTTAATGTTCTCATTGTAAACTCATAAATAGAAGTGTCACCCATTCCATTCCTATAAAGGACTTTGGCATAGAGTTTTGTGGATTGTGGTAAGTCTTGGGTTGAGCAAATGAATATATTTTTCAATTTTTGTAATGGGAATATTCTTTGTCATCAGACAACGATATCGGGCTCTGTTTACACCAGGGTATGCATTGGTAGTTCAGTAACCTGTTCTCTCTTCTCTCTGTTGCTCAGTCTAGCATCCAACATAGGTCGAATTCCAAGGAAGTGAAAAACTTAACCAAAGAGAAGGAGAAAGCTCGGCCCTTTAACTTAATTGCAACTGGCTGGATCTTGAGTTTGGCCTATAGAGAACCAGTCGTCAAATCCTTTCTCTTGGTACTCGACTTCATGGAGAAGAGACGAGATGATGACCTCGTTCTACAAAAGAAGAGGCTCTTGCCTCTTAAAAAGAATGGAGCTCTCACCTAGAATCGCAGCTCGTGACAATTAAAACCCTGAATACTAAAAATTCTGATTCCGATAAATGTAATATTTTCATGGCCCAATGGACTTTCCAATAATGGTGAGGCCCTGTAAATATAAATATTAGGCCCTTTTAATAATTATGCAGATTCTGCCCAACAATGAACTTTCCTTAAAATATTGGGTCAAAATAATAGTTGTCATATCATTATAAGAAACAAATCTACAACTATTGCCTATAACAATGGCTTTTGGATATGGAAAAATTTAGAGGTTAATATTAGTAAGTGGGTTAAATTTTCATGATTTTTCAAAAAAAAAAGAATCCCCAATTTTCCCAAATTTTATAGTATAAGATTATTTTACCTTAAAAATTGCCAAAATTATATGAATTCTACCTATAAAATAATTTGAAATTTGGATATTTTATAAAGATGTAAACAAACATTTTATAGTTTTCATATTAGACACTAATGAGATTCCCCAAGATTTATAAACTATAAAATAAATTTCCATCCTTAGAATTTTCTCTCCTCTGGGAGGACTAGCCTTTGAGAAAAAAAATTGCACAAGAACTTTGGCTCAATAATAGGATTCTCGGTATTACCTTGATTTAGACACACCCCTTGCCAAAATCATGCTTTGACACCATTGTAATATCTCTGTTATTAATTTCATCCAAATTATTAAAAATGTTTACATGGCATAGCTATTTCTCAAACAACATATAAAATATGCAAAATTTAACACAATAATAGTGACCAACAAATCAATCTAGCTTGGAATAAATCGAGAAACAAATGAAAAAAACAACAAACTCAATTTTATTACATTATCATATTATACATGTCAATACAAACGGGGAAAATAACTAATATTTAATAAATATGACCTCCAAAACATCTGATGTAATACTGGACCTCGCCTCTAAAATAGAACTAGAACCAATGTACACACGCTATGAATTCTGAGTGAATTCACCTAGAGAAGAGATGGTTTCTCATCCACTCTCACTAAATCACCTGAGGGTTTCCATCCTGGGACTACTGAAGTATTGAACTGAGTTCTCCAACCCTCAACAAAGACAAATAAACAAATCTAAGATATCCCAAATGGTTAGCTCTCCCTCCTTTTAAAGATTGGATGAAACTCTCTCTGAAACTCAACCCTTAACAAAGACAAATAAACAAATCTAAGATATCCCAAATGGTTAGCTCTCCCTCCTTTTAAAGATTCAATGGAACTTTCTCTGACCTTCTAGAATAAATTTATTTTGTTATTTTATTCCTTTTCTACAAGCCTCTCCATTTTTCTTTATTTTAAGTGACTTTTTATTTTCTAGGTCACTTTGCCCCTCTCTAATTAATTATCTGATTAAGTAAGGTCACTTTTAATCCATTAAAATGATAAATTCACCTTCAGAATCACCTTCCACCATCTCATTTGTATATCTCCACATTCTGGTTCCAACAAGTTGTTGCACTAAGGTGTTTCTCCAAATATCCCACTCCCAACAACACCTTTAGTCCCCCACAATTAAAATATACTGAAAATAACTATGTTCCACGAGAGTCATCATAATGCAATGAAACGACAACTGAATTGTGTAGAATTGGTCCTGCTAGTGAAATATAGTAGATGAACTTCAATGGACCCCATAAAACTCCTCTAACATCCTCCATGTCCTCAGATGATGTAATATCGCTCCTATAAACTAGCTACCACAAAGTCTGGAAGTCCATCTTGACTGCATCATAATGAAAACTAAAAAATGGGGATATTACAAAAGCTAACCCTTGTGATGTCAAGTTGATGCCATATACATTCTCTACACCATAAAAAATCACCATTGTTTCATTTTGTGTGGGTGCACTAATAACTAATCACCGCCACTCATCTCACCTACCCATGCCAATAACGAGTGTGTTGGTTCAACTCATGTAGGGGTGTTATAATAATCAATTTCACATCTCCCTTGCCTCATCTCACATTCCCATACCAATAGCCAAAGTAGTTCATCTAAACTCATCCTATCATGGGTGTGTCAATAACCAAACTTGCCACATTTTAGATCCACGTTAAAAACCAAACTCCCAACATGACAACTCGATCACACCATGGGATATCAAAGGTAGTTGTGCCATAAACCCTAAATTTCCTAACCAAAGGTTAAAATTCAAATGGAACACATACTTTCTATAGAAATCCTACTATATATGATGACATCACCACACTCTCCAACTCAATCGTTGATGAGGTATTGATCCTCATCATACTAAGGGTTTGACATCCTCCATGTATCCTCCCCCTCTCAAAATTTATTTTGTCCTTGGAAACACTCTAACTAGTAGAATTATGTCATCGACTAATGTATAATTTCCATATGAAGTGATATATTGTAGATTATATCTTGTCATTCATCTTCTTATGTATACCCCTATATACCTCCATTTATTGGATATCTCTACATCTCTTGATAACCAAGTAGGTAATATAATCATATCACCAAATCCGCAAGAAATCACATCATCACAAGTCTTATGCAAGCACCTCAAATCTTAGTAGCATCCAAGTAGCTCCTCAATCATCCTTCTTAGAAGAAAGGTACCCATTGAAATGACTCACTTCCCAATTAAGATAGTGATCCAACTCCTAATGAATCAATGTGAAGATGAGGTAGGGTTGTTTGTAGAAATTCCTTGTAGATTCAAACTGCTTATGTAATTTTCTAAAATAAAAGACTTGAATCTACTCTACTCATTAGTGGAAAAAATTAATCAATTGAGAAATCACAAAGCATACAAGGAAGATAATTCAATCAAAATATTCCACAATGATTTCCTGGGGAAAGTCATAGATAAAACCCATGTTATATGTATATTTCATTAGTCAAAAAATATAAGATTACAATGCTTTTCTCAATGCCCTCTGCAATATCTCTATCTATCTCACAGCTTCCTAGACAAAACTAGGCCAATACTTAACCAAATTTTGGCTTTCCAAAGTCTATTTTCTTGTGGCGTTTCCTTGCGAATTAGCCCCCTATTAATTGAAGAATATTCCTCAATATGTGATTGATAGTTCTGATCCTGCACCTCGAGAAAATGCTGTTTCCAACTGAGATTATGTTCCACTTTATGATAAGCGGATTGGGCGGAGCTCGAATAACAGGATTGGAGTACGCCGATCTCCTCTGAAAATAGATCGGCGACTAGGTCCAATGTAATTGAGTCTGGCTGTCTGGCTGGCTTTACATGCGATGAAATTTGTGAGGGGAAATGCAGCTGGAAATGAAAATGGGCAATGGGCAATGAAAAGAAACCCCAAAAGGCTTTCTTAATGGGTGCAATAATATCGTAGGATACCATAATCCACTATTGCAGGAAGGAATGAAATGAAACGCTGCACGAACGACGGCCGGTGTGAGGTAGGTACTGCTCGAATAAGTATGATTTGTCCTGATTTGACCTGAGCTATGTGCTCTATTGATTACCTTCAAATCACTATTTGAAGACAGACAGAACAGAAGAAGATGTGACGCGCATTACTTACGAGCATGTCGCTTTAAGTCAACCTAAGGATTGCTGGATTGCTCACCCAAAGGATTTCCCCTCACCCTCACCAAATAAGTCACTTAGGATCAGGAAAGAAAAGCGTAATTACGTAGATAAAGAATGAATGCATAATGACATATGCCCATAGCAGCATTGTCGAAGATTGTGCAATCCTCATAGTCCTTCCTTTGACTGCATGCATGACCTATACAATTTGAATGATTATACAAATGATAGTAGGTTTCCCTTTAACTCCAATCTCAACTGAATAACTCTCAGATCTAACATGCATGATTTATTTATGAGTGAATCATCAATTAATTGGTTGAACACATGAAGCAACACACCAATGTCTGGCTTCCTACTAGTTCCTCCATCAGTTGGAACTAATTTAATTGATTTTAACTCAGTTAAACTGAATTAATTAATTACAACTCAAAATAAACTCAACTAGGGCTCCTATAAAGTAGGAGACACTCTACATGACTCAAGTTAGACCATCAACTCGAATTGACTAAGACAACTAAGTCAAATTAACTTAGTTAACTCGTACAAGTTTTATTGTGATGTGTAATTAAAATTTTATTCCTAATTTAATTCAAGGACAAAATTAAATCAGGATTTTATTGTTGCATTTTCAACGCTTCCTCTCAACAAGAAAGGGATTATCATATACCCTAATATTACCTCTATGGAACTCATATTTACCTCTTGAAAGTCCCTTAGTCAAGATGTATGCATCATGTTCCTATGTATGAATGTACTCTAACAACATGATTATCCTTTGCACACAATCTCATAGATGATGATACCAAATGTCGATATGCTTGGACCGATCATGAAAAACTAGATTCTCAGAGAGTTTGATACAACTCTGATTGGCATAGTAAATCACTGTAGGATCCATATGGTGACCAAATAACCCAACAAGGATCTTCCTGATCCAGATAGCCTCACAAGTTTCTTTTCTTGTCAGATGGACCCTCTGCCCAATCTGCATCTCTGAAGCCTTGCAGCTTCACTCCCTCTATCCGTGTATACCAAAGAATAAATTGAGTGGCGCCTCTAAGGTATCTCAACACATGTTTAGTTTCCTTCCAATAGATTTTGGTTGGATCAACCATTACTTGACTAAGTTAGTTAATTACAAAACATATATCTGGTCATGTGTTCACGAAATACATAAGTGAACCCACAAGCTTCCTATAAATAGTAGCCTTCACTACTTCACCTAAAGCAGCATCTTCCTTCCTCCAATTTCCTACTAGAGGAGTCTCCATGTGTTTCCACCTCTGCATGTGGAACTTCTTCAGTATTTTGTTGGAATATGTTCCTTGAGAGATAAATATTTCCTCATATCCTTGGCATACTTTCCACACCAAGAAAATAATGCATGAACCCTAGGTCCTCCATCTTGAATTCTCTTGCAAGATCCTCTTTGAAATATTTGACAAACTTCACATCACCTATTAGAATTAAATCATCAACATCGAATATTATAATCATTAATTTACCTTCAACCACAATATGGTAAAGGTTTGCATCTGCTTTGCTTTTCGTGGGGCCCAACATGGTAAAATATTTATCAATCCTGATGTATCAAGCACGAGGTGCTTCTTTCAATCCATATAGTTCTTGCTTGGGTATGCAAACATGTGACTCTCTATTTAAGGTCTCAAATCCTTTCGACTACTCAATGTACACCTCTTCCTCAATCACTCCATTGAGGAATGTTGTCTCCATATCCATCTTATGTATCTTCGATCCCATCTGTGCTAAAAGTGCTAGAATATATCTGATTGAGTAGTACCTTGCTACTGGAGAAAAGGTCTCCTCGTAATCAATTCCTTCCACCTGATAGAACCCTTTGGCCATAAATATGTCCTTTTGTTTCTCGAAACTCCCATCTGCTTCTTGCTTTACCTTGTAAAGCCATCTGGAACTCACCTCTCACTTGTCTGGTGGTCTTGGGACCACATCCCAAACATTCTTTCTAATAATGAAGTCATACTATTCTACCATGGCAGCAACCTGTATTGGTTCTTGTACTGCTTCCTTGAATGAGGATGACTCAATCTATACACTCTCGCTCATCATATCCATGTAGCCAATGTACCAATCTTGTGACCTCCTTTACCTATGTTGTGATGCGGGTGCTCCCATATTCTCTCTAGCATCATGCATCAATATGTCAGCTTCTCTGGTGCACTTCCTTCCTTCTCTAGAAGTCTTTGCATGATTGGGTGCTTCCACTCTCTACTCATCTACGGCTGGTTGCTCCACATCATCCTGAGGTTCTTCCTTTGGAGCTAAAATATCCTCATTTGCATGCAACTGAAGCTCCCTCTCTAGATAACATCTCATGGCCTTCTCTTCATCAAACTTCACATCTCTACGAACCATTGTCATCTTGTGAGATGGAAGGTACACTTGATAGTTGTGAGGTGTAATAATGTACCCCATAAATATGATCAACTCAACTGTCGGTTTTAGATTTTTCCTTGCATCCTTGGTAACATGATATTAAATTGATGAAGCAAAAATCCTTAAGTGTGCCACATCTGGTTTCTTACCTAAAAAACTTCTTCTAATGTACTCATCCCAAGAATCTGATGAGGACTCCTGTTCTATACATATGCAACTGTGTTGCATGATTCAACCCACAAGTGCAATGGTAGGCCTTAAGAATGTAACACTACCCATGTCGCTCCCACAATACTTTTGTTCTTCTTTTCATCAACCCCATTTTGTTGTGGGTTATGTGGTGTTATTAACTCCCATCGAATGCCTTCTAATGCACATAAGTTCTTAAATTCATTCGACACATATTCTCCACTATTATCACTCCTAAGAGCCTTCACTTTCCTACTAGTGTCTTTCTCAACAAGTTCTTTAAATTCACAAAATTTAGAGAAAGTCTGATCTTTATTTTGCATGAAGAAAATCCAACACTTACGTGAGAAATCATCTACAAATATCACATAATATATGTTTTTGGTCGTGGAGGCTGTCGATAATGGTCCACACACATCTGAGTGCACTCTTTCAAGGATCATGTGCGCTCGACTGTCCTTCTCATGAAAGGTGGCTTTGGTGTACTTCCCAAATGTACACACTTTGCATGTATCTCTTTTCTCTAGTGCACCCTTGGGAAGTCCAGTAGAAATTTGTTGCATGATCTTCAAAGGTCCATGGTGAATATGTCCCAATCTTCTATGCCATAGTTTATCGATTTCTTGGCTCTACACCTTCTTTGATTTTGTTCTCAATGTTGCACAATCTTCTACATCTAATTTGTATAGTTTCTTCACCCAAACCTCGATCCACTTCACTTGTCATGAGGCTATGTGACAAAGGAAGGCCCTTCCTTTTTTAAATATCACATCATAGCTATGGTCCTTTGACATAGCAACTGAAACTAAATTATTCTTCAAACCCGGAATATACATGACATCTTTTAATGTGAGAGGAGAACCAAACTCCCTATGAAAAGTAACAGTACCAATGTTGGTCATGCTATACCTTCCATCATCTCCCATCTCGATGTGCATCTCGAGTCCTTCTCCTCCAAGTCACTAGAACATTCTTTGTTTCTGGTCATATGGAATCAGGCTCCACCATCCAAATACCACACACTACCCATCGCTGATGTCACCATGCAAGAAATGAGGGTGAAATCCCACTCGAATTGTGAAGCAAGAGCTTCACCTACCTCTCCTCTTGAGGGATTCTTGACGACCTTCTTGTCCAGACACTTCGTGGCATAGTTTCACAGCTCATGACGGTGAAAACATTTAATATTCGATAAGTCCTTCTTCTTGCCACCTTGATTGGAATCTCCTTTGGATTGGAATTTCTTTCATTTCCCTTTCTCTGCCTTTCCAGCTAAGGCATAGTTCTCCTTATCATCATGCTTGGATGAGGTTGCATCTCTCGTGCTCTGTCTTATCTCTTCTTGCACCAATTCAGGCCACAAACACTACCACTTTGGTAGATGTTCCCTCCCATTTACCGAATCCTAGTAGTTATGCTAGCTCTTGGGAAGACCTATAAGTGCTAGGTTGACAAAATCATCTTCAACAACTGTAATACCGACACTCCCAATATCATCTCGATATTTGGTGAAACTGCTCGAGTATTGGGGAATTGTGTCACCCTTACACATCCTAATATTCTGAAGCTTGTCCTTCAGTGCCAATTTCTTGTGATCACTATTGTTATTAAACAAGTTGATAAAGGCTTACCACATTGCATATGGTGAATCCTTCCCGTGGAGGTTCGAGACAATATGGTCTTGAACTCCTTCTAGTATGATCCTTCTCACCTTTGCAACACATTTCTTCCACTCTTCCAGATATTTAGCATCTGTTGTTGGAGGCTTACGAATATCATTGTCTATGAATTCCTTCATCTTGTTGTCTTCCAACACTGCCTCCATCTTATCCTTCCAAGCAATATAGTTCGAACTACACACAAGAGAATATTTGTGTCTCAATCCATAGAATGACATCCTATTGGCTCTGAAGAATGATAATGCAAATTTAATATCACCTACAAAAGATAAATGTGCATTCTCCTCTTCTAGAGTGATTTATGCTTTGATACCATATAGAAATTCCTTGTAGATTCAAGCTGCTTATGTAATTTTCTAAGACAAAAGACTTGAACCTACTCCACTCATCATTGAAAACAATTAATTGATTGAGAAATCATGAAGCATACAAGGGAAAAAATTCAATCAACACATTATATAATGGTTTCCTGAGGAAAGCCACAACTAAAACCCCTTGCTGTCTGTATATTGCATTAGTCATAAAATATGGGAAGATTGCAATTCCTTTGTCAAGCTCAAGCAACCTCTGCATTATCTCTATCGATCTCACAACTTCCTAAACAAGCCTAGGCAAATACTTAACCAAATTTTGTCTTGCCCAAGTTCACGTTTCCTTAGGAATTAACCCCTTATTAATTAGGGAAATTGCTCAATATGAATAGTGAAATCCTCATAGGCCTTCCTATGACTGTATGCACCACTTGTACAATTCAAATGATTATACAAATGATAGTACACTGACCTTAAACTATAATCTGAACTAGGTAACTCTAAGATATAACATGCACGATTTATTTATGAGTGAATCTTCAATTAACTAGTTGAACACATGAAGCAACATCCCACTTTCTGAACTCCTACTAGTTCCTCCATAAGTTGGAACTAGTTTAACTTACTTTAACCCAGTTAAATTGAATTAGTTAATTACAACTCAAAATAAACTCAACCAGGGATCCTATAAAGTAGGAGACACTCTACGTGACTCAAGTTATATCCTCAACTCGAATTAACTGAGCCAACTAAGTCAAATTAACTTAGTTAAATTGTACTAGTTGTCCTATGATGTGGAATTACAATTTTATTCCTAATTTAATTCAAGGACAAAATTAAATTAGGATTTTCTTGTTTCATTTTCAACATTATCACCCTGGCCATCACCTCCATCGCTATCCTCAAATTGTCCTGTTGGAGGAACTCCTTCATATCTATATGTCATTTACATCAACAAAGGAACATGGGACCTGGTTCTACCTCCTACCTCCTTAATGAGTCTCTCCCACTTTGGATCATGGGTCCACTCTCTCTCTGACATAGTCTCTATGTATGATCCAAATTCTTCTTTGATTCATATATACCAAGGAATATCTACTGCCTTCCCACTACCCTCGATTAAGTGTGTATCCATTGTCTATTTTATGGAACAAAAAATCATCTGCATCCCCTCTATAGTTATATTCTTGGGTTTTGGTGTCTCCCCCACAGGTCTGTCTATCAAATATTCTAATCTCTATGCAAATTGAAAAATAACATACTACTCTCAAAATATCCTGACCTAGAATTAACTCATAATCATCAATTTTCACAATGATAGGGCTTTCCCTCCCCAAACTCCAATATGGAAATGAAAATAATCAATTGTCCTAGTTACTCCAATATTTGCCAAGTTAGCAAACTTGAAGGATGCTTGAGCTAGCTTGAGCATTAACTCAATCTATCTAGTCACATCCTCTCTCAAGAAGTTGTATGTGGCTCAATTGTCTACCATTTCCAACATTTGTCTACCACTGAAATCTTCTCCTATTATACTAAGTCATGTCCTACTCTCATCTTATCTAGAAGCATTCTATCTCGAAGAAGCTTCTCCAAAAACCTACAACAATCCAAAAAATAGCTTCTTTATCTTCTCCAAAGTTGTAAGCTTTCGATTCAATGGAAATTTCTTTACCATGTGGTATTTCACACATATCCAACATGAAAGAGGCCACTTCTCTCTCACTATATTTGTCTAATTTTCTTCACCTTCCTTGGAAACTTTTATTTATCCTTGTCCTTCTTCTCCATGCCTTTTTCACCACATCCATCATCACTACTTTTACCTTCAAACATCCCCGCACTTCAAAATTCCAAAATTCTCTTTGTTTTGGTGACAACTTCTACAAGAGTCTATAACTTCTGTATCCTTAGCTGACTCAGTTCCCACGAAGGTATTCCACTCATGGAATGGTACAATTTATCTTTCTTTTCCATCTCCTTGATCTCCAACACCAGGCTTGAAAACTCTTTGATGTATGTCTAAATCATCCCTATATACTCTAATTCCATAACGTCATTTTTGAAACCAAACTATGCATATAAATATACCTTCATCTCTACCCTTTTAGTGTCCATATCTGTGATGTAGCCTATTTCCAAATATTCTACTTGATTTCTGCACCACGACTTAATTTTCCATGTTAGAAACATAGCTATAGTGTTTACATTAGCCTCATTAGAAATACCATTCATTTGATCCAAGTACTACTCTATGTCCCAACATAAATTCCATGGTACCTTGGAACTCCTATCCCCATAAAATGGTGTTGGATATTTGATATTCATTTTTATCAATGTGATAGATGATCCTTATCCAACAACCCTACTCAAAACCATAAATTTGTCAACTTCTAGGTTAAGCCAATGAGAGAAGTCACCTCACTCTCCAACTGTTTCGACCATTCTCTTCATGCATCATCCTTGAACTTCATGATCACATCTACAACACCTTGGACCTCTATGATGGTGCAGTTCAAGGTGTCTCCCAAAGTTTCCATATGTTGTCGTAAATCATCCCACTCTACACCATGGTGATGCATAGCATCAATCATTTATCCTACATGCGCATAAATAATAATGACCTTGTCCCCTAACTTGGTACCCCTCATATCGGTTCTACTACCTCCCTACTAAGAACCTACCATCTTAATTGGTAACCATAGATTGTTGAAGAACATGTGATTTTATCTATCCTTCGTAGATAATGTAATGACCCAATGGTAATAACTCTAACATTTTATCTACTCTAATATATCACCTATAGGGTGAAGATAGCTCTAATACAACCTAGCTGGCAAAGAGCTCTAAAACTATCACAATAAACTTTCTATTTTGATATAACCTATCACAATCAGGACAATGTAATGAAGAGAATCAAACCATCTACACTTCAACCTTGATATTGTAGGTTTTAACCTTGTAGAGAAATTACTTGCAAATGATTTCTTAAAAAGACAAAAACCATAAAATAGCAAGAAAAAAATATATATACAAATATTTTTCTCTTGGAAACCAAAACTAGGAAAAATAAATTGTTTTTTCATTGTATTCCTTTCAATGTTATAATACATTATATGCATCTCGAAGCATTCATAAACCCCAATCCATTAACCTTAGATTAATGCACAAACAATCATACCCAAAACCATGCATAAAAACTATGCACAAAACCATGGATAGGTCCACCCACCATACTTGGGTCCACCGACCATCATTGGTTTTGCCCAACCATTATTAGGTCAGCATAGAAAAAATCTGCAAATCCCATGACAAGGGGGGCTATGCCGCCCCTGCAAACTCCCCACTGTGTCTCACACAATGTAACGACACATGAAGCTATTCATGGAAATAATATAACACATACCCAACATTCTCCACTTTTTGTTTTCTTTCCACATAAGGGGGCATAGAAGTTCATAGTCATTGGTCCAAGCTTGCAATTCCCATTGTTTCTCTACACTAAGAAAACTTCTCAATGTTCACTAACTTTTTCAATGCATTTGCAATATTCTTCAGAGCATCCATCTTTACTAGCAACACCATTTTGTCTTCATCCATATCCTTCACATAGTGATACTAAACATCAATGTGCTTTGTCTTTGAATGATAAGCAAGGTTATTTGCCAAGAAAATTACACTTTGGTTGTCACGGTCTATCCTTATAGCTTGTTGTACCAACCCCATACTTGAACACATTCTTTGCAACCAAACTAATTCCTTGCTTGCATGAGTGGCTACTATGTATTCAACCTCTACATTTGAAAGTGCCACTAATGATTGTCTCTTGCTGATCCAACTGATTGCTCCTCCAAATAGGTTAAACACATACCCACTTGTAGACCTTCTATGATCAAGATATACAACCCAGTTGACATCAACAAAGTCATGTATGTTAAACACTTTTTCCAATCATAGTCTTCCTTGATAGCATAAACTATAATCTCTAGTGCCACTCAAATACATGAAAACCTGCTTCACTAGTGTCCAATGCTCCTTCCCTAGTTTTGGCATAAATCCAATCAATACTCCCACTACATATGAAATGTCTTGTTTGGTACATACCATTGCATACATTAGGCTACCAACTACACTTTCATATGGCACATGGCACATGTCCTCTTCCTATTCTTGTGCCTTGGGACATTTTTCAACAGCTAACTTTTGCACCTATAGGAATATGAACCTTCACCAATTTACTACAATACATAGTAAACCATTGTAATATTGTCTCGACATATTTCCTATGGTCTAACCAGAGCCTCCTCTTTACATGATATTGTTTAATTTCCATGCCCAAAATATAATCTGCAACACCAAGATCCTTCATGTCAATTTTAGAGGACAATTGGCTCCTCAAATCCTGGATAATTTCTTTGTCCTTTTTAATCAACAACATATCATTCATATATAAGACCAAATAAATAAAAAGTGACCAATTAATTTAAAATACACAAAGTGATCCTCTTTGCTCCTTGTGAATCTAAGTCCCCGTATATATGTATCAAATTTTTGACACAACATCCTTGGTGACTTCTTTAACCCATAGAAATACTTTTTTAACCCACATACCCATTCTTTCTTACCCTTCACAATAAATCCTTCTAGTTTCTTCATGTAGATCTCTTCTTCTAGATCTCTGTGAAGAAATGTTGTATTCACATCCATCTATTCTACCTCAGAATAAAAAGCAACAACAACAGATAAAAGCAATATGATAGATGCTAACTTGGCAACAAGATAAAAATTATCACCAACATCAATTCCCAACACCTAGGAATAATCTTTTACTACTAAGAGAGCCTTGTATTTCTCCACTTTTCCTTCTACATTCATCTTCTTCTTAAACACCCATTTCCTACTAATGGGTTTCCTGCTAGCCAACAACTCCACTAAATCCCAAGCCTTATTTTTGTCCAAGGATTTTGTTCCTTCGACCATGTCCTTCTTCCAGAGTTGTCCTATGAATCTGCTACCTCCTTAACATTTTTATGATTATCATTAGTAATAGATAAAGCAAAATTTGAATAGAAATTATATGAATTATACCTATCTAGATGCCTTCTCTCTCAAACTGATCTCCTCAAAACTGGAGTCTATGATTCTTCCTCTTCTAATTCATGTTCTTCTATATAGTCTTATTCTTACTCCTTTATTTCAAAATATATCTTCTCTTGTTCCTTTTCCTTTGGTAGGACTTCATGTTTAATAATATCATTAACTTCTCCAAACATCACATCTCGATTGTACACAACATTCCTCGTTTTTGGGTTCCAAAGCTTGTAACCTTTTAAACCATCCTTACACCCAAGAGATATGCACCTTTAATATTTGTTATCCAAGTTGGTTCTTTTCTCCTTTGGAACTTGTACAGATGCAACACATCTAAATACCCTGAGATGTGAGAGAGAGGGTTTCTTACCATTCCATACCTCATGTTTTGTGTTATCATCCAATGTTGATGTAGGTGATCTGTTAAACAAGTAACATGCAATATACACTGCCTCTGCCCATAATTCCTTCCCTAATCTATTTCCACTAAGCATGCTTCTTTCCTTTTTCATCACTGCCATGTTCATTCATTCTGCAACTCCATTTTTCTAAGGTGTGTATGGAGTATTCTTTTGTCATGTTATACCACACATTTTGCAAATTCTTCGAATTCCTTCTTGTAGAACTCTCCACTATTATCTATCCTCAATACCATTAGATAAATTTTGAGGTCTAAAATGGGCCTCCTAAGGAATATTATAAAATTATAGTGGAAATAATAAAATAATATTATATTACCTCATCACGTTTTGGAAGGAAAAAAGAAAAAAAACTATTTTTTCAACTCATATTTTCTACTTATCTCCCTATGATATTACTCAAATTTCAAGCGGGAGCACTCGTTTGATAAAAATTTGAATTTTGCATCCAGGAAGTACCCATGTTGAATACTTTTGATAGACCTTACTACTTGAAAAATGTGAAATACAAGAAAAAATGTGATTGTAGTCATGTTTTTTCATGTATTTCACATTTTTCATCTAGTAGGGTCCATCGAAAGTATGCAACATGGGTGCTCCTTGGTTGAAAAATTAAATTCCACAGCCAAAAACTACTCGTACTCAAAATTTGAGTAAAATCGTAGGGAGATAAGTTGAAAATATGAGTTGAAAAAACAATTTTTTATTTTTATTTTTTATCTTTTTACCTTTTTACTCCTAAAATGGTCAATCATCTCCCATGGCTGAAATCATCATATTGAATCCTATTGATTTTTATAAAGTCAAATTTTGTTATACATTTTATTTTTTAGGCCCATATTTTACCTTTAAATCTCTATAATGCTTAATCGTATTCTCTACCTGACTTTCCACTAGAGCCTTAAATTCTTTAAATCTGTCAAAGACTTCATATTTCTTCTAAAGAAATGTATCCATGTATTCCTCCAAAATTCATCTATAAATGAGACATAGCACACATATTTACCTAGTTATGAAACTGACATAGGTCCAAACACATCACTGTGAACAAGCTCTCAGATATCCCTTCTACCTTCCAATATACACAATGTTCACATAAATCTAAATCTAGGGAGAAATTAGACATACCTTCTACCATACCATTACCATGTAGTATTTGAGGGCCCTTCTCTCCAATGTGTCCCAGTCTTTGATACCACAACATCGTCTTTTCACTAGAGACTATAATATTTTCTTCTCCACTTTTAGGAACCATAGAGCTGTTGCACTAATCAATAATAGTACTACCCAAAAACTTGTACAAAGTTTCGATTTGAATTCCCCTCATCAATATTATTTCTCCCCAAACCGTCTTGTAGGTATCTTTCTTTAACCTTGTTTTTGCACTTGCATTATTCACTTTACTTAAATTAGATTTATCGCCAATGGAGGAATGTATAGAACACCAAGTGTTATGAACCTTCCACCTTACAAATTTAGCCTGACCTTTCCACATCCTATGATTTTTGTCTTCCTATCATCACTTAATATGGCATCACCGCCATCATATTTCTCATATTTATTGAACCACTACCTATAGGGAGTCATATGAAAGGATGCACCTAAGTGAATCAACCATGCCTCATGATATAATTTTGTACTTGAAAAGGAATCCAAGTACACATCCCCACCATAATTTGAGGTGGTATTCGTCTTTGCAAAAGGAGGATCATCAGATCCATTTCCTTTCTCAAGAGTTTTAGATCTATATTCCTTTGTATAGTGCTCGTATTTTTTTCATTTCCAACATACCTTTACAACTTTTCCTGGAGATTTAGATCCCCCTCAAAGATTTAGATCTGCCACTTGAGGTCTTGTTTTTGTTTCCGTTTTGGGACCATCCTCGTATAGACAAGGCATATACATTCTGGCTCTCCATATTTTTTTGTCTCATCTCCTCTGACAATAATGATAAGATTATTTCATCAAACTTCGAGGTAGTAGTATTGCTACTTATAGCAACAACCACATTATCCCACAAGTTTCATAAAGAACCAAAAAATATATGAACTTATCTCCAGTTAAAAATTTAATATCAATAGATAACAAATGACTTACCACAGTATTGAAGGCATTCAAATTCTCTATCACCAAGTCTCCATCCTTCATTCTTAGGTTATACATATTTCTTTGCAAGAACAATTTGTTCACTGGGGACATAGATTGATACAAACTCCCTAACTCGTCCCACAAAGCCTTTGCCATATCTTCCCCTAATAAATTAATTAATACTGAATTTGAGAGACATAATTTTATTATACTATTTTCCTTCTGATCTAACTTTGCCTAATATTCTGGCGGCATTCCTGTTGGTGCAATATATGGATCTATAACAATCCATTGATCTTTTTCCACCAACAAATCCTCCATATTGAGCTTCCATAGCCCAAAACTATGTCCATTGAATTTATTGATCTCTATCTTTCCATTATTAAACATCTTCTTTCACCACAAGAAATCAATCCAATAGATCTCCCACTATAATAACGCCTACCATAGGCCTGAGCAACAAACCCCCCAATTGCAAAGGAGTCCCCTTGAAGATGAAATAACTTTGATACCAAATGTAGGTTTTAACCCAATACAGAAATTACTTGCAAATGAATTCTTAAAAATAAAAAAATATACAATAGCGAGAACATGAAATATACATAGAGATTCTTCTCTTTGAACCTAAAACTGGAAATTTAACCATAATGATTTTTCACTATATTCCTTTCAATGTTATAATGTGTTATACATGTCAAAGCATTCATAAACCTCGATCCATTTTCACTAGAATAGAACATAATCGTACTTCCGTTGACCAGATCTACAAAATACAGTGGGAAAAAATGTCATAGCCAAAACCATGCACAAAAAATACACACAAAACATTGGGTAGGTCTACCCACAATCCTTTGGGTCTGCCCCTCATCATTGGTTCTGCCTATCCATTATTGGGTCTGCATTAATTTTTTTTTCTTGGGTTCTACCTTGAACACCATGTAGGGGGGTTACCACTCCCTTGAAAGCACCATAGAAAGGGGGGCCACTACCCCCATGTTGTTCTTGGTGCAACATAACAATCTGTGTATCTATTCATGGAAATAATTTAACACATGTTGAATAGATACCTTGTATCATGAGAGGGATAATGTGGTGAAGATCATCGGAATTTTGTCACTTCAAATTTGATACAACCTTTCATGACCCTAAATCATAGCACATATAGGAAAATGTGATGTGTGCTCTCTAGGAATGTGGAAGTGATGTAATTCTTCCCAAAGGAAAGTCCTCTTAGTTTTACTCCACCTGAATTATACCTCACTTAGCTAATGTTTCAATTATGTTATATAGTAGTGGAAATAACTTTTCTTAATCCAAGACCCAAGTCAATAATATGATTACACATCACATTAGAATCTTGATCAAGTCTTATTACTAACACATTACATGCATCGATAAAACCATATAAAACATATACAAATGAAATTCTTTCTATCAAGGTGTGTAATGCAACATAACACCCCACAAATTATTTATACAAATGGTGTACAATTTACAATGTATGAATATCTTGACTTGGTTGGGTTGGACCCACAAATAGGCTACAATAGCTGTACCCCTTTGGGTCACATTGTCCAACTAACTCCTTAATACATCATGAAAATATCATTCCACTTGTTCAAGTCAATTGACCACCCATCAAGTTGAAGCCCTTGGCTTCCTTCCATGGCCGCACCAAAATTTTCTTGATCCATAATGCTTGAATAATTAACTCGGAACTTGGTCCAACCCCAAACCAATCCCTTCATCACAATCCAGGTTTGTTTGAGTGGTTCTTCTCCACAAGTCAAGTCAAAGCTTGAGTCACCACCTGACTGCATAAAATCACAAATAAACATTATTGGTAACACTACCATAGACCTATCCACTAGCTACATCATCTCTTAAGTCACAATACAATTTCGAATAGTCCTAGTCCTCTCATCTACCCAAGTACAAGATTCAAGTATGATAGTGACCCACATCACATCTAAAACCCTATGATATATCCTGATACAATTATTTATTTTCCCTAACCTTAAGTCTACATCCTCATATTCCTTTCAAGTTAGGTGTGCAAGTGTTGTGTTATGACATCCCTCTCATTATGTTGTTGTTCTCCATTGAATGCACTATCAATTATATATACATATTGCAAGGGGGTGTCTAAGAGTTATGAACCTTCTATTGCAAAGGTCAACACATGAATCCCAGGCATTAGTCTGACCCTTGCAATGACAAGACAATACCACATAAGACTATGACATCATAATTGATTTCCATCATTTGTTCTCATGGGGGCATGCCAATGATCAATCACATCCACTCATCTCACCTGATGTGTGCATACACCAAAAACTTATGCATTGGTCCATATCATGTAGTGGCATACTAATAACCAATTACACATATCCCTCATCTCATCTTACCTACCCATGTAAATAATTATGTTGGATTATCTCAACCGATTGTGTGATGGCATCGCTAATAATTATTCTTGCCCCATGTTGGAACCATGCATAAAACCAATCTCCTAACATGTAAATTCATTCATACAATGTGATATTTCACATTATTTTTCTAGAGATCCCACATTTCCAAACCAAGCATCAAAATGCAAGTGCCACAGATACATATGATGGATGCCTCACTCTTGGTGATGATGTTGTCATGCTCTCCAACTCGGTGATGAATGGATGAATATTGTGGTTTTTTCATACAATGGTATAACAATAATTCCCATGAATTATTTTTTGTCATATATCCAATCACAAGGTTTCATTATGGCTATTATGTATTCTATTTCCATGAATGATATGTAATTGACTATTCATAAGTTGAACAAAATATGCATAATTAGTTGTTGCATCCCGAGTGAAGGAAATTTAATCTACATTAGCTCATTCAAACTAAAGATACCTAAAATAAGAATTACTCCAATATAGGTGAAGGAAACTTATCTCAAGAGACCATAATAAATCCAGAAAAGAAGAAGCATTATTTCACTTTAAATAAAATTTTCTCTCAAATTTCTAATAAAATCATGACAAGGAAAATAAATAACTTTTATAACTCATTCTAGTTTACTTCTCATGAATTAAGGTACACAATTTCATTTCTATCTCTTTTTACAATACTACAAAAGATGCATGAATATAGGTTCAAAGTCTATTGGATGAAAAATAATCAAAATGAAAGGGTTCCTTGAATCAATTATCACTATGCTACTACTAGATCAATCAATTCTTACATCACTAGTTATTGTATAATTAATTCATAAGATCGACTTCAATCACTAACCATTATAATTTAAAGAACTGAAAATTCAAAGGAATGAATGAAAAAAAATACTTCTAAAAACAAAATACATAAAAAAATTATGTTGGAAATGAAAATACATATTTAACATAGAACAACTACTACGTTTTATAGAAGTTTATCAATATCTATAATAGATTTTCTGAAGACATAAATTGTGATAAAAGGAGGGCTCCTATGTCCCTTCCTTAAGCGGCCCCTACAAAATGACATTCCTATTACTCTTAGAAACTCTTAAGGAACAAAACTTTGACAATTGCTATGTTTTCTTATTTAGCATATGTCAGAAAAATGAAGGAGATATATATGCCTCTCTAACACAATTTTAATTGGTTTTGAAAGAAACTAAGAGAAATTAAATGATAACTTGGGTACCCTAGATCTATCATCTATGGTTCTATTTACAACTGAAAATATTCTTAACTATCCCACTCAATAATCTCATTGACTTATGGAGTGTTATCCCCCAATTGCCTTCTTTTTAGCATGGATAATTTGAGAGGAGTGTTTTCCCTTCTTTACCAATTGAAATCCCATTATCTTGAAGAAGTTAAATCTACCTATGGAATTCATTGTTGCCTTCAAATGTTGGTAGTACTGAAATCCATTAAGAGATATCTTGGATTTCTCACCCACTTAGTTAATTTGTGCATGTAGAATTAATAAAGACGAATAATGGTAGGATTATCAAACCCCTTTATCAAATTCCTTCAACAAGGTTACAATAATTCCTTACTACATTAGCTAAAGAAATGAAAACAACATAAACTTAGCCTTGAAAGCACTTAAGAAATAATCTAGATAAGCATGAATCAAAAACATCTAAATTGACTTGCACAAGTAATAATATTTTTAGGAAGGTCATAAGCTTATGAAGGAAAATGTATCAAGATTAAGGCACAAGGTGGGTAGTAAAAAGAGAATTAGGGGTCCCATAACATGACTTTAGTCACACAATATATAAGCATAATTCTCCAAGCCATAGTTCCTTTCCAAAATCCTAACTTGTTAGACCAATCCATAATTATATTTTTTGCAAATTACATCAACCATTTGACTAACTAAGATCAACTTATGTTCCAATATTGGGCTAAGGAACACATTATATTTGAAATTTACAATTTAAGCTTTATAAATTTTATATACATTACCACATATAACAATTTTATAGCTAAAATTATATCTAAGAAAAAATTAACCTTCGTGAAATTCATCATATTTTTAAAGTCACTCCCTTTTAGGAGTTATATAGAAGGAATCTCATAAATCAATAAGTAATGACCCCAATTTTGTAGAATTAGTAAGTTATTTTTATGGAAAAAAATAGAATGAACCTTAATGAGCACTACTTGAAATAGAAAACACATTGAAAATTTGACTTCATGACCATTTCTATTTTATAATAATTTTTTAAAGATATTAAAATGATAAATAATAATTCGAATTTTAGATTCTTAACTAAAAAGTAATCATTAAAAATATGATCACAAACCCAACTATACTCTTACCTTCAACTAGAAACTTAATAGATACATAAAACCAGAATTAAAAATAACCACAAATAAATTGGGATATGTCAATGATTAGATACATAGTTATAGTTCCATGTTCATGGGTATAGGAAAAAAAACAAATATGAGAGATAATAAAAAAATAAGGCATTCTTTACATGTGTGAGTGATTTAAATAACAAAGATAAATTCTTACTAAAACTCTAATGATCAATGATAAGAAATTTGATTCACATACAATATTAAAAACGAGTAATTCTCTAAATAGTTTTGATATAAATGTTCTCTTTAAAACGAAATTCGTACTACAATGTCAATGATCAACAAATGATTGAAGAAATTTAATGATTTGGCAATCAATGATCTCCTTTATTTAAAATTCTTTGTAGAAATTTACTAAAGTTGAACCATCAAAATCATCGTCTTTCAAAAAAGTTACACTTATAGAATCAATGTCAAGAGAGTTATTTATTTATAGAATAAATTTAAAGCATCATTTAATGTTAAAATAAATAGTGAGATATACTTTAGGTTATTAGATGATTAATCTAGATATGGTATTTTTAAGGGCCAAAATATAGTTTTAAAATAATTTTTATGATAACATTTTAAGGTTGGAAGATATTTTATTTTATTTAAATATTATTTAATATATATGTAGCCACATTATATATCTCACAATGAATCATACTCACTTATTTTCAAGTAGAAAAAAGAAATATAGAATCACTTTTTTTTTTGAGTGGGCAAGCATATTTTGGAATTATATTTACTCATGGTATTCGATGGACTATGCTATTTTCTCCTCGTATTTAACTAATGAATTATCTCATTTATTTTCAAGTAGAAAAAAGAAATATAGAATCACATTTTTTTTTGAGTGGGCAAGCATATTTTGGAATTATATTTACTCAGGGTATTCGATGGACTATGCTATTCTCTCCTCGTATTTAACTAATGAATTATATTTAAAGGTTTAAGTTAAAAAAAAAAAACGAGTCTTTATTTTTGGGTGGCTCCATGTCTTCATCCATAGGATTTAATGCGTTGACGTATATTTCATTGTAAAATGTTTCAAGTAGTGAAATTGATTGGGGATAATGAAGTTGTCATGTATTTTTTTCTAGGACATTTTGTGTTAATTTACATGATATATTTTTTTAATAGGAAAATAGAATTTTGGAATTATATTTGTTTTTGATATTTGATAATCTATGTTATTTGTCCATGATATTTAATGAATGAATTTTAATATAAAGAATTTTTCGAAAGAAACCACATTGAAGATTTTAGTCAACGTGTTTCGAACCAGTAAGTGTAGTTCATGTGAATCGTATTTAAAAATTAAGACATAGATACCTTTTGAACCCATGATATTAAGTAGCCCCATAACTAAGTTGCACAAAACGGGGAAACGGATACGAGTTTCCGAAACAGGAAGCGATACGAAACGCGACCTCCCCAAATTTTGGAAACGGGGAAACGCAAATATATATATATATATATATGCGTGTGTGTGCAATCATAAAACATAAATGATACATTATAATTTATTACACTTAAACATTAAGATTTAATTTACATCACATTTACTCATGAATGATCACATAATGAAAATAAAAATATCGGAATATCCAAAAGCAACCTTTATTAGATATCCAAATCTTAAAATCAGCCTTTATTTATATTAATATATGAGGCTGCAAGTACAATAAAGACTATAAGGCTGCAAGAGAGAGATCCAAATCAGGATTTTTTGCATCCACATCCCATTCTTTAGAAGGACCATTGTTGTATTGGGAGTCTCCTCCTACATAGTCGAACGACCTTAGTGCTCTTGATTAAATACACGTTTCATAACCTAGTACCCTACATGATCTTGATTATTGAGAGTTTCCCCTGCATAGAGGGCTTGGTTCTCTTGATTAAATACAAGTTCCATACCCTAGTACATGATAAAATCCAATGGAAACATTGCAATCCCCCCAATCCTGAAATCCTGAAAAACAAATAAGTCTGCTGGATTTTGAGTGAGATCTAAAATTCTACTTTCTCCATATGAAATCCAATGAGGGCAAAACCACTCTCAAACATCCTGAGTCATTTCATGGTAATGTTAAAAATTTAAGTAAAATGATGAAAATGAAAAATAAAGGAGAATATCACTTCTACTTTAAGAATTTAACATTACCATGAACTGCATATCAACACTAGGGCAAAAATTCACTTTTATAACTTTAGACACGCATCTAGAAAATTAAAAAACAAATTTGAAAAAAATAAAAAATAAAAAAAACAATTCAATTGGGAAACGCGGGCTGTATGGCCGGGAAACGCGTTTCCGGAAACGGAAACGTGGCAGTACGGCCGGAAACATGTTTCCTGGCCGTACCAAACGCGTTTCTGCGTTTCGTCCCGGTTTCCAGCCAGAAACGCCCCCCCCCCCCCCCCCCCCCCCCCCCCCCCGACGTTTCTTGCAACATAGCCCCATAATATTCAGACATGGTATTTGATGTGATATTGGAATGTTCCATATATTTCATTCTAAAATACATGAAGTGGTAAAATCAATCATGGTGAATGAACTCATCTTATATTTTATACCATGACACTTTGTGTTGAATGAAAGATATAAAAATATGTACAAAATCATTCTCTTTTAAATATCAATACGTTTCCCGGATGCGGGTGTGTAACATGTCAAGCTGTACGAGGGCGGCTTGGTGGGTTGGCACGTGGATTATTACCACCGCCATCCGGCCTCACATGAAGCTAGTTTTAAAGTCTTCAGCGAACAACATCAATGTCGCATTAGTGCAGGTCATCCCCCCTCTCTAGCCTGCAATTTCATCTGTTATGCCCCCCCTCTTAAATTTCATTCTTGCTCCTCCCCTGTGCTTATGTCATTCCAGTGCTGTCGCAGCGCCTCGCTCTCGAGCACAGGGTATCGTCTTACTCTGGAACGTTGTGCTAATTCATCGCTGGGTTTTCATGCTTCACATAGCCCTTTTTGGAATTTCAGCTGTCACTCCTCCTTAGTCTTTCCCACTGCTACCTGTTCTGCTCTTCTTGCTCATTTCAACATGCCTAGATTGTGCTCGAGAATAAGCTGCAGGAGAGGAAGCTCCCGAGGCCGCGTCACCCGCCAACCCTCCTCCACTACCTCAGACTCCTCGTCTGAAGCCTCGGACTTCTACTCTAATAGCTATCCTGTTACCAGGAGTGGTCGTGGTCGGGGTTGAGGGCAACATAATATAGCAGCGCACTCTCAGAATTCCCAATCTCACACTACTCATTTTCAGTTCCCCTGTACTCTCAATAATTCCTCCTTCATAGCTTCAGTCACCATTGAGCTTCGAGAGGATACTTTTGGTTCGGTTGCTGTTACACCAGGGGTGTCTCTGGAGACGAGGGCAGAAGACAAGCATGGTACTTCTTAGATTAACAATATGCAGAGTAAGGATCCTGGTGGCTCTACAACCCAGGACATGAACATTCAAGCCGGTTGGAGCGTCCCTACTCGTGGCGGTTCTTCAGGCAAAGAGGGCCATCCCTCTGAGGATGAATACCCCTACAAATATGGGTGTCGCATTGTTGAAGAGTCGCCTTCCACCTCTCATGAAGCTTAATCAAGTCTGCGCTTATTGGTTTTTGATTTTCTGTTGTTCGAAGATGCTCAATTCCCTCCTGATTTATAGTCATTACATGATTTACAGTTCTTAGGCTCAGACCTTTTTTCCAATGTTAAATTGCCAAGTTCCCTACGTGGGCGGCATTCTCCTGATTGTGTCTTTGGGTCTCAGTTTCAGATTAAGTTGTTTTTTGGGTCAGACTCCAGTTTTGAAAGGGCAGCGCTTTACTGTTTACTTGTACGGGCCCAGTCAACTTGTCTTGGTCTAGATATACCTCTGGTCAGTCTTCAGCTTCAGTCTGGGCGTTTTCTGTTTCATGGAAGCTCTTCTAGTCAGTCTTCAGCAAGTCTTTTGGTCAGTGTTCAAGCGAGGTATTGTGAGCATGCCGCATCTATGGGCTAGACTTCTCGAGGCCACTGGCTCTCTGTAATTTTATTTTTGTATCAATATAGGAGTAAACAAATTCAGAAAGAAAAAAAAAAAAAATGAAAGAAAAAAGAAAAAAGAAAAAAGAAAAAAGAAAAAGAAAAGAAAAGAAAAGAAAAGAAAAGAAAAGAAAAGAAAAGAAAAAAGAAAAAAGAAAAAAGAAAAAAGAAAAAAGAAAAAAGAAAAGAAAAAGAAAAAGAAACAGAAAAAAGAAAAAGAAAAGAAAGAAAAGAAATAAGAAAAAAAAAGAAAAAAAAGAGAAAAAAAAGAAAGAAAAAAAAAAGTTAATATTATATATTACATTATGTCTAAATAATTTAAATAAAAAATTATAAAATCTCATAAAGATATCATAAAGGTTATGACGATTCATGAAATTTTATTAATTTATGTTTTGACTTTCAAATAAGCATTTATATATATATATATATATATATAATTTTATAATTTTCCGTAATAAGAAATGATTTATAACTGGACATATAACTTAAATGGTCAAATAAGTCGTGAGAAATGCATTTTTTAACTTTGTGTTCTACATTTTTATTAGTATGTTGCATTGAATTAATTTTACTCAAATAAATAATAATATTTATAAATGTGATTTTCTTTATAATTAAGTAATATGGATAGATTTATATTTTTAAGTTTCTAAATAAATATCATGAAAAATAAAATTATATGAACCTCCAAAATTTTTTTTCCGAAGAAAAAAGCGAAACTTTTTATTAAGCAAATAAAAAGTTACATTCTGTAAAAACTTTGAGCGGACCTGATGGCTCACATGATTGTTGTTTTGATCTTCTGTAAGTAAACAAACAAAAATCTCAGTCCTTTTTTTGACTGATTTTGGATGATAAAATATGTCCTGAAACTGCTGAAAAGAAACTGTTTAGACTTCCTCCCTTCAGGAGGCTTAAGTGCAATTTATACGATGCATACTTTGGAGTCTCCTTCAGAGAAGGAAAACAACCCCTTACATGACTGTAAATAAACCTTTAAACAGCTGAAAAGTACAAAGAGTTTTTGAGTTTTCTATTTTGAAGTGCTCAAGGAATATTTACAAATATATAAAGAAAACTGTAACAGATATTCATTGTGCCCATGAAACTGCAAACAAAAAGAAAAGACAAGCCGCGTTCACTGTGGAGGAGCAAAAGGGGGCTGATGTGAAGTGGATGACTGCCCCTGACTGAGTTCTACTATTGACCAGCTGCCCATATCTTGCTGTAAACCAGCCTTAGAAAGCTGATCTGCTTCCTCGTTTTTGTCCCTGTAAATATGGCAGATGGTAAAGCTGTTAAAAGATGACTTTAAAAACAATATTTCTTCTAAAAGAGTCTTCAGAATCTGGTTTTGACATGATGCATTCCCATTAACCCATTTTATGACATTCAGAGAGTCTCCGAAGATTTGAATTGTGAAGATGTTTCTTTGAAGTAACCAGCAAAGGAGAAGGCGCAAGGCAGACAGCTCAGCATAATTATTTGTACCAGGTCCTAGCCCTACAGAAGCTTTTAGGGAGTGATCAGGATTTAGATGAATGCACAGTCCTACTCCAGCCTTGTTATTCTGGGATGCTCCGTCAAAATAAGCCCATGGAATGCCCTCCTGGATAGTAACAGGCTTGTGGTGGTTTTGAGGATTTTTAGCTTCAGGGATCGGGATGGCAGAGTAAATGGCTGCACAATTAATGGCTATGGCGGATGTGGGAGTGTCCTTGTCTTGAAACAAGCTTTTTTTTCTCGCTAGCCATATGCCCCAAAAAAATATAAGAGGTAGATTTCTCATGTTTCCCTCCGGATAGTTCTGCCACCATTTCCTCCAAGCTTCTTCCAAAGGGTCTAACCCCCACTGTGCCTTTACATTGAGCAAGCCGGTTAACTCCTCCCATATCTTTAAAGAGACTGCACAAGATGTAAAGAGATGGCTTATTGATTCCTCTTCTAATTTGCATAATGGGCACCTCCCTGGCCCAACTAAGTATCTGGCTTGTAAAATGTCCCAAGTTGGGACTTTTCTTTTTAGCATGCACCATAGGATGAACCTCCACAATTTTAATGAAAAGAAATAATAAATTTATATTAACGGTTTAACATATTTTTATTTTACTTGAATAAAGAATTATTTTAGCCAACAAATCTATTTGTTCCTAACTTATATAGTAAACAATGAAATACTTATAGGGAGGTAAATGATAACTTTTTTTTAAGCATATTGAAAGATATATTTGCAAATTGAACATTGAATGTGTTTCTTTTGTTATGTATAACATTACATGTGAAAATACATGCACGCACACACACACATACATATATATATATATATATATATATATATATATATATGTGTGTGTGTGTGTGTGTGTGTGTGTGTGTGTGTGTGTGTGTGTTTCCAAAGTATAAGTTCTTGTATAAATTGTAGTTATATGTGTTTTTTCAATTTATATTTTTTAAAGCCCATGTGGAGCAGTTCACCTAGTGACTGTAAAAGCTTCACTCAAGGTTCTCCTTAGAGCTATATTATAAATGTGATGTAAATATTATGTAGTGTTGAAATCAAAGCAAAAGGGGACTGAGTCAAAGGGGTACATATTCCAAAGATGAGGGAGGAGAATTTTTTTTGAGGATGTGACAATTTCTTATGCAAAGGAGAAACTTGAATTGTATAACAATCATGAATGTTGGTTGGTGCATGAAGTAAAGGAATTGATCCTTGAAATTAAATGGGTTGAGGGAAATTACTCAGGCCCATGCTTCCTTAAGAGAGCACCACAAGCGAAGAGGATATAAATTATGAAGGACTAAAAAATAACAAGGACATAGTAGTAAAGAGGCTAACAAAGTGAAGAAAAAAAGGGGGTGGGCTCTCATTCAGAAAGGGGAGACTTTCATTCTAGAGGAGAGCATTGGAAAAGGAGGAACCCTTTGAACTCCTCACAACAGAGGGGAGGAGACACCTTGTTTTGGAGGAAGAACAAGAAGGGAACTAGAGTCAGCCTCCAATGAAATCTTTCAGTAGGCAATGATGAAGAGAAGAGAAGATAAGAGAAGGGGATCAGTTCTCTATCCCTAAAGGCTATGGGTTGAGTGTTAGTCTCTGATACCCTATAATAGCTTGGGTCCTTAGAGGTTGTGGGTTGAGACAGAGGTCTTTGAAGCCTTGTAACAACTTGGGTCTATGGATACTATGGGATATGATGGAATCTCTAGAGCCCTGTAACGGCTTGGGTCCCCTTGAGGTTGTGAGTTGAGATAGTGACTTTGGAGCCCTGTAACAACTTGGGAAAATACCATCTTAAAGTGGAAATAGAGAAAGTATTAATCAAAGACTTTGGGCATTCCCTATTGGTACAATGGATTCTGGAATCCCTAGAAGGGGGTGAATCATTGTGTGTGTACTTGGGGGTGAGGTGGGACACCTCTGGACTCCATGTGCTAGCAAAGAAAGAATCCATTCGCTGGTGGGATTGAGCAAGAGGCCTTATGGAGTCCCTATGTTAGCTGGCATTGGTGTGTAATCCCAAAAAAAAGTATATCCCCCCTCATACTGTGGAATCTTGCTTCGAGGTAGCAGCTGCAAGTGGAAGTGGTTATAAATATCCACGGTTGGGTGGAGAGTCATATTCCAAGACCTAATTAACCTGCAACCTTAAAGATGAATATCATGTGAGTGCTTGTTTATTCCTTTATTGAATCATGTTTCATTGTTGCTAGTGATGGTTATGTGTTTAAGGACTACGTTTGTGCATTATTGCTTGTTTATGCGATGCATATTTGTGGGACATTCGATAGATGTATATATGTATTGAATCTGTATATGTGTTTGTGCTTGCATATGGAAGGAAAATGGTGTGATTCTTAGGATTGGTAAACACTATATGCCTGATGCTTAAATGAGCAATTAGCCATATCACAATAATTCCTAAGCTATAGAGCCAAGGTTGAATCTAATCTAAATAAAATTATCAACTATGTTGAATATAATACACTAACGAAAATAAATGAACTCCAAGAGAAGTTACAAAATCATGACTAAAGCCAAGAGAGCTTGAACTGAGCCATTAAAAGAAGTGGGTTCTGAGACCCTTTTTATTGATGTACAATTTACATAGAAGTTCCTATATTTAGCAGAGCTGGTTATTTTTTTGCAAGTTTTGCATTCGTTTATGAGATGTTGTGCCATAAGGAAAGCATTCTTTCAATGCAGTAGAGGGTTAGCCCCGGGCAAGGGGGCCACAATATTTTCCTAATCAATCTCCAAACTTGCAATTGCAAAAGTCTCCATTCCCTCCACAGGGACTTTAGGGATGAGGACTACATGTCCATGTGAGCAACCAAATGCCAAAGAAATCAATGATTGGGGTCAAGGAGCCACTTTTAGAGTTTGCATAGACTTTGGAACTATTGGCATGTAGCAGGAGAGGTTGGAGAGTCTCGAAAGGTTGTGCCAAAACTCTTGTAGATGATGGACACTGAAGCACCTATGTCACCATATGAGTAACTCCCTCCCTGAAGGCAAGGAAAGCTCATGAGTGAGGAACCAATTAATGAAGTTATCACCTAAGCTAATGAGGGGTAGCACTAGGAATCGCACTAGTAAACCCTTAACATCTGCATTAGAGCTTGATGTTCATTGAGGGGTCTTCCAGAGCTATGACTTAGATCCATAATCAAACATATTGGCTTGAGGGAAACTAGGTAATAGTCAAGCTTGTCCTGAGGGCTATCATGAAGAACCCCTTTTGTTTCATCGCTTAAGGTAGAGCCAAACTCCCCTAACCGGACCATAGTAGATTGGTGAGGGAAATTGAAAGGTTGTGGAATAGAGGATTGTAGCTCTAACCCTATAGAATTAACTAGATAGGCTTATCCCCTTGCAGGTTTAGAACCCTATAAGTCAAGGCTTCTTATGGACACGCCATATTCCCTTCCAACGTGATTGGTTGGGAGAAGAACCACGTCGTTGGAGGAATCTTGAATGAGTTGAATATCATAAGATAATTTAACTAAGTCATTGAGAATCTTGTCACTTGATGGAACAGGGATTGTCACCATATGAATCCCGTAATGGAGACTGATTTCAGAAGTTCCAGGAGGTTGATATCTCATGATATTGTAACCACATGTGAAATGGAATTTAGTTGGAAAGATGAGATCAACAAGTTTGTCACTTGACGCACTCGATATCATTATGTGATGGATCTCATAATGAAAATGTGATGTCCAAAGTCTCGATGGTCGAAACCTTGTAACCTCATAACCCATTGCAAAAATAACTAGATTGAATTGTAGGGATCATGCAGCAGATGATGTGAGCCTAACAATGTTACTATTGGTGGGAAAGTTGTCCCACAACCCACGTAACCCCGATGGTTACACCCCATAACATTTCAAGTGGGGTACAAGTGTGAGTGTCGGGAAGGAACATAGTGAGTGTAGCCAACCCGGTTGTGATAACTCGGAGGTAATCACTTGGCGCGAGGTAAGTTGTTGACCACAGAGGAAAGCAAGTGCCAATGCAAAATGCACCAAGAGGACCCCACACGACACATCATCCCGCAAAGTTCATCCCGAAGCATTGCAAAGAGAGGTAGAGTAGAGGCGCAAAGAGATGGGCACTAGGCCATGTGGCAGTATTCCAACATGCCTTAAGATGGTAACCTTATTATGCCTCAGAAACCCAGAAGAAATTTCTCATACTGTATGATTGGACGGAGAACATAATGGGTGGTCCCACTGCATAGCCTAGTCCGAAAATATCTCACTTGACACGCTGCAATATCACGCACTTGCTTCTGACCAAAGTTATCATACTTACCTCTGCACACTACCGTGATCAAAGAACTACATTACCACCAATTGTTGGGACTCCTACTCCAAACAGTTTGAGGTATAGTTGGGATTTCTTACCGGGGAGATCCCCTTAACATGTTGGCAGGTCCAACACCATCAACATTTTTGGCGCTAGGAGGGCGAGATGAAAAGTTGAGCCCTCAATTTTTTTTTTGAATCTCTACACATCATTCATGACTTACATCACAATCTAACCTCTGACATGTTTTTCTCATGCACATGATTTTGAAGTTTCAGAGGATTTCATCGATGTCTTGTCACGAATAAAATACAACAGTGAAGGTAGAATAACCCTGTTAAGACATGGAGTTTCCTTCTTAGGCTTTTGTGAGAGGAATGAAGTCCCCTCAGATGACCTTGCCTATGGGTTGTTCGCTCACACGTTCGGATGGCACTTTCAACAATGGTGTCTCACATTTTCCGTAACCTCTATTCACTCTTTTAATCACATGATCAGAGAGTTAGGTAATGCTTTCTTCTGTTATGACCATAAAGCACTTAATAAAATAATTATCGAATTACGAAAATCACCTGATGAATTTGTCGTGCAATTTTGGGATCGCTTCCATAATCTTTATTTTCAAATCCCTGAAGATGAAGTTGATTGGAAATTTCTCAAAGAAATATTTCAGTATCTTCTTCACATCTCTGAAAATTCATGAGTTAGAATCATTCGAACCCCTCCCAGCATACCTCAGTGTTAGAGCTTCCAAATCTAAGAAAGACAAGGTCACTGTCTGATGAGCCCCAAAAATGGACAATTATTTGGGCTCATTCAACCTCCTAATTTGACTTAATCCACCATTCTCATTAGTTTATTGCATGTTTTTGATTATATTTATGTTAATAGAGTGAATTTGGTTAGTCATTATGCCAACAAGTCTAATGGGTGCTTTGTGTAGCCTTTTTCGTCAACTTGGAGACAAAATTGAAGGTCTTAATGAGCACTTAGCAGCCAAATTTGTGGGAGAACAAGCTAGAGGATTTGTAGGATGGTGTCCCCTTCATTTATGGGCCCTTACCCCAAATTCTCCACCATCAGCTCAGAGTAAAAGGGCCACCGAATCAATCAGCACAAGGGCAGCCAAGCAAGTCAAGTAGGACTGCTGTTAACTCCAAGTTTTGGGCAGCCGAGTCCCTAAAGTTTAGGAGGACTGTTGGGTCCTCAATTTGTATAAATAAGAAGGCTTAGGGCCTCATTTTGGTTAGCCAGTTAGTCTTTTTGTTATCCAGTGGATGTTAGCTAGTTAACCAGTAGATAGTATCTAGTGGTTAGTCATTTTGTAGCCAATAGTTAGCTAGTTTGTAGTTCGATTTTTATGTAGTAGATTAGCTTTGCTTTCAGCTCATTTTCAAGTTCTCCTTGTGGACAGTTTTGATGTAACTCTTCTTTTCTTGCTCAATAAAGATGAATCCAGCTTTGCACCAGCTCTAAATCTCTCTTAGGAGGCTGTAGCTCTTGGGGTTGGGCCCATCTCAAGCGCCCAATACCTCCTTTGTTTACCTTTATGTGTCTTTGCTGCATTCTTAGAATAAAATCTGCTATTTGTATTTAAATCTTGCTTTGTTATTTAGATTTATTTTGATGGTTAAAGTAGCTTCTCATGGTTAGAATAGATTGGTAGGATAATAACAAGAAAAAGGCTACCAAACACCTTGGATCTCACCTCCCCCTCAGTGGAATCATGAGCTGGGACCAATGTGACTTTGCTGCCAACAAAAACGTTGTTTTGCTTTGCCATGCAATTCTTAGTGTTGGAATCCTCTTTTGTAGATGCTGATATTAGTAGTATTTAAATGCTTCAGTTGATGATTTCTTAGTGGCATAAGTTAGTTCATGCATTTCATTTCGAATAAACTGTTGTTCATTTCCTTTTGATGTTACTTAGGTCAGAATAGAGTAAAGTAACTAGGTCATAGGGTTTATAAGTGTTTGTGTGTTCAGTTTGAAATACCACTTGCAGAGTACCTATTACCCTTCCTTACCTGCACATACCCCATCCAACCGACCTGTTTCATCCTTCACTCAGAACCCTTACCTTGCATTTACCTCATTCGCTTACTTTGCCATGATTCTCATCTTCTTGTGCAACATCATCTCATCCCTCCTTGAACAAATCTCACCATCTACACCTTCTCCTCAACTCCATTCCCCAAGTCCTAGACCTCTTCACACCCATATTTCACCTCCATACTCATTCCTCCATCTTTCTCCCTCCATCCATGCTCCAAAATCCCATTTCGAAACATCCTGTAGAAGAATTACAGAACATCCTCTAGAAATCCTGAACATCTTGTAGAACCCCTGCAGACTTCCTGTAGAAGCTCATAAACACGGTTTCTTGGCAGCCAAACTTTGTGAGACTCTCTGGAAGGGTGTTAGGGACCCCTTAGACCCTCCCTGAACCTTCCCAACCTTTCCCAAGCATTTCTCCTCCTTGATCCACCTCTGCACAGTGAAAATCTAGTTAAAAGCACATGCATGATAATTCTAACAACTTAGTCAAAAATACAAAAAGATGTTTTCCTCAGTTAGAGGCAGTGTAGACACATGTATTTTACCTTCATAGAAGTAATGGCATCTCTTTTCGTAGTTTGCATTCTCTCCTTTGCATCAGTAGGACTAGTTGGTAGAATTAGGGTTTGCTAGGGTTTGCGTTTCTTTTTGGCTTTCAGTTTCTTTCCACAATTAGATTAGCTTCCTTCGAGTTAGCTTTCATCCATCAATTAAAAAGCTTCTTCTAAGAGCTCATAGAAGTTGGCTTAAGCTCCTAGCGGACTTGTGCCAGCTGACCAAGTGACAGCTGCGGCAAGAGCTAGTACTTGTGCATACAGCACCGTCGCTTCCAAGTTTGTTACGAACTACCGGGTTAATAAAATTAAAGAAGGGAGTTCCAGGAGTTGCAGCATTATTGCTGCAATACTGGGGCCCACTATCTTTTTGGCGCCGTTTCCGGGGAAGCGTCAGAGTATTGGTGATTCTCGCTTTTCTTCTATTTTCCACTACAATCTTCTGCTAAGTAGTTTATTTCATTTCCATTATGCAATTTCGTTTATGCAAAAGTAGATTAGCATTTCCCGCTTTCATAGATTAGCATTTCTCGCTTTCATAGATTAGCATTTCAATTCTGCAATTTCATTTCTGCAAGCGTAGATTAGCATTTCAATTCCGCAAGCGTAGCCTAGCATTTCATTCCTGCAATTTCATTTGAGCAAAATAGATTAGTCCTTTCCTGCTTTCATTTCAATTCCACATTTTCATTTTAGCAAGATAGTTAGTTGCAGTTCAATCTATTTCAGTTTTGCATGTAGAAGTAGAAAAAAGAAAAAATCAACCAAAAAGATTTCATTTCATGTCTTGTAGGAGTAGAGATAAGTTAGAAAAATGATTGCACAACACCCCCACTGCTTCACACAGCCAATGTTCTCTCTTCTTCGATGGTTGTGATTAAAGAACCCCTGGGTGGACATCAAGGCATATTTAAAGAACCTCCAGGGGAGAAGAAGAAGAAAACATTCCTCTGGAGCAAATGGCTACAAGTAGAAATGTTGGGAGCAACATCTTGTCCAAAGATGAATTTGAAAATCAGATCAAAGATTTCAAGAGTGATATGAAGCAGTTTCTTGCCATGCAACTGGATACCTTGCGGATCCAACAGAAGCAAGAGGAAGCCAAGAGGGCTTTGGTCATTTTTTGTCCTAGGTGCACTAGAAAGCATCCTAGGAACGAATGTCCATTGTACTCCATAGAAGTGTGTTTTGTCTATGAAGAATACCATCCTACAGATCAGTGCCCTTCCTTACCCAGATTCAAAGCTGCATATCAGAGAGCCAAAGGAGCCACTGAATCACTCTATTACATGAACCAAAGTTGGCCGCATGGACCTAGATCTTACCAGCAAGAACTGCAAGGGACACCCGAGACCTATTATGACCCCTATCAAGCCACTTTCATGCCTTCTTGGGGTCCCCCTGCTCATCCTTCCTGGTTCACACCTCCTCCTTGTTCCTTCACAGATCCATATTACGCCCAACCAGCTGCTCATTCGTTTCACTCTTATGCTCAGCCACAGCCTCAGTGGAATGCACCTTATCAGGAGTGGAGGCCCCAGTACAACTCTCATCCCGCTCATTTTCCTCCACCACCTGCTCATCCACAGCCATCGCCTCCTCCTCCACCAAGGCAACCCCAAATGCCTACCCAACCACAATGCCATCCATCTCCATCTCAATTTCACACCTCCACTCAACTACCCGTACCATTTACAAAACCACACAATGGAGCAGCTCAACCCCATTGCAAATCTGAGGCACAACATATCCAAACAACTCCTCTTGAGCCCAATGATCTTCACCAAAGCTTAGGAAGAGTGTTGCAAAGCAGAGATTATATTGACAACATTGAAGGACCAAAAGAAAAAGAAGATTCCAAAGAGGAGATCAAAGAACCATGGGCTGCACTTGATGAAGAGAAGAGATCAGAATCAGAGATCGAGAGAGTTCCCTCATGGTTACCATCAAATCTTCCATGTATTCAAGAGAAAGATGAACAAAAAGAGGAAGATCAGAAGGTCATGATAGAAGGTGACATGAAGAATGATCCAGATCAGCAAAAGAACCAAGGATATCAGAGCTATATTGAGACATGGTTCCAGACAGTCACTAAGTTGCAGTAGTACTCTCTTCCTCAGCTATGTTTGATCCCTTCAAGGTCAGATCATTTGGTCCCTGAGATCTGGATACCTATCCAAGCATGCATTTCAAGCCTCCACATCATTTTGTCTCTAATATCGATGTGCACATGGCTCCATTGGAAGTATTCTTATACTTGAAAATGATTTTGTTTTTCAAGTAGGGTAGGGTAGAAAAAAGAAAAAAAAAAAAGAAAAAAGAGAAAAAAGAAAAAGAAAAAAATGAAAAAAGAGGAAAATAGAAATCTAAGGTGAAAACCTCCTCGGAGGCGCCTTAGATTGGCTCATTGATTGGAAACCTCCCTGAGGCGGTCAATGGGTTGAAAAAAAAGAGAAAAGAGAATAAGATCTCTGGGTGAAAACCTCCCTTGGAGGCGCCCAGGGCAGGCAATTAGGGTGAAAACCTCCATGAGGCGCCCTAGTTGTTTTTCAAAAAAACAAAAGAGAAAAAGAAAAAGAAAAATAAAACTAATTCCATTGGTTAATTGCAGGTTGCAAGAAGGACGTTTCATGACAGGAGGAGCACTCAAATCAAGGTTAAAGGAATCTTTCTTGTGCCTTCTACAGGAAGCTCTGTATTTCTACAAGAAACATCCTGTAGAACCTTTGGACGAACCAAATTCAAGTCTAAAATGGAATCTGATGGTGGGAATCTGTTGATTAGGCCTATAAGCACTTATGTGTCCATCCCTTGCCTTTCTCCATCATTTTTTCCACCTCATTGTGCTTCTCATTGTGCTTCTACAGGAAGTAAATTGTGGGAAACTAGACATGGATTTCAAAAAGTGGTTTGGCGAACATGGTAGCTTCCTCAAGGGTTCAGAAGCCCTCATGCAATCTTCCAACTCCTCCTCCATCATCTCCATACCTGCATCACAGCCCAAGCTCAGTTTTCCCTTCCATGCAAACACATGCAAAGTGCCTTGAAGCAAAAATCCATAGAACAAAATTTGTTTTTGCCATAACTTGAAAACCATGCATCCATTTGACAAACCGTTTTATGGGGAATTGTACAAGGGTGATGGCAACATGCTTGAGCAGTTTCAGCCAATTCCGGTGCACGGTTTCCAAGAAATCAGCCTCCATCACCATCATCCATTTTTGCATTTTCTCCATAACCGTGCATCCGTTTCAAAACCTGTTTCATGGGGAGATGCACATGGGTGATAGTAACCTACCCAAGCAGTTTCAGCCGATTCTGATGCACGGTTCCCGAGAAATCGATCTTTGAAATCTTCAGCCATTTTCCATTTTTCTCGAAATCCATGCATCCATTGATCACGATTTTGCTATGGGAGATGCATAATGATGATAGAAACATGCTCAACAAGTTTCAGATCGATCCGCTTTGCCGTTTGAGAGAAATGGCGAAAACAAGTTCTGGTTTTGTGACCATGCAGCAGCAGCAGCTTGAAGGTGTAGATCTGAATGTGGAAACAATTGCATGCAGCTCAGATCCAGCCAGAGGACACCTGCACAAGGAAAAGCAATCAAAAACCATCAGCCAAGCCCTCATGCAATCAAAGGATCCAAGCATGCAGCAGCAAAAAGCTTCACAAGCAGCCGTTCGACTTCCAGGTACGTGACTGAAACTAATTCCTTTGTTGCATGAATGTAATTTGAGAACTGCGTGAACAATGAGATGGTTGTGATTAAAAAAATCGGTGGCCAGCTAACTGGCCACCCTCATCCAGTTCAAACAGCGCTCGGTGGGTGACTACGACACGTGTGCTCAGCCATCTCAGGAAGAAAACTGGAAACAGGTAGTAAAACTCCAGCGTGATTGATGGACGTGATTACAGGCAGAGAACAAACAGTCTAGTGAACGTGATGGACGTGATTAGTGGTGGTTGTTTAAACGGTCTGCATGGGGCCAACGTGCACTTGGCCAGCTCACCCTCCATCAACGGAAGTCTCCATAAACAGCCAATCAAACTCTCACCTCCGTTGTTTCCAGTTTATCATCGTCCTTGCAGCTGCAACAAGCTCCATACCACCTCCATAGTAGCAAACCAATCTTTCTCGGCCATTTTTCAGAACCCTCCTGCTTATCGGCATTCTACAGGGAGCACTGTTTCGTTCTACAGGAAACGAGAGCCGCCTACAGGAAGGCGTCTACAGGAAAGGCAGAGAACAGCTCTGCGGAAGGAAAACCCAGAATTTTCGTTGAATTTGGAGCTCCAGACGAGGTAGGCTCGAAAAAAACTCCTCTATGCATGGTTTGTTTGTGCAAGGTGGTGAATTAAACATGGCATCGGATTGGACAATCAGTGAAAATCTGCCTGTGTATTGGAAATAGAAAGTTTGCCTGTGTGTTGCACTGAGTTTCTCAGTTATGTCTGCATCAAGATTCTTCTCCACGTTTCCTGTTTCTAAAATTCTCTTATAAGGAAGGCATATGCAGCTGTGAGAGCCAGCCTGTGGATGAAAATTTTAAAATTTGCATATCTGAATGTGCCCTGAGAAGAAAACTTGGTCTCTATCCTCTGTCTGTAGAAGAAAAACTCTTCCTTTCATAACCAGATCGCTGAGAGCTGAGTCACAGCAGTCTTGAAACCAGCATTCCCTATTTTCTTCTTCAGTCACTGGTTGAATGCGGGACAAAAATGAATGAAGGGATTCCAGACCAGATGGCCCATCATGGGCTCATCAAATTATTAGTAGAAGAGGCCCTGCACACTTACATTGTCCTCATATCATGGGAAATCTTCCAAAACATGTCTAGGGATGACAATATCAGAGTTTTGGCCAAAGATATCACCCCATCCAGCAGTGAGGAAGAAGAACACATTGAAAAAGGTGAGAAAATCGATGGTGAAAAACCGCAAGACATCCAGGCACAACAAGAACAAAGAGGAAAAGGAGAAATGGGCCAGATTGCTAAGCCTAAAACAGGGGAAGAAACAACAGCAAAAACACCAAGGGAAAAGAGGATGCAGTGCAGAACAAAGAAGGCCGAGAAAGTCCAACTGAAGAGTGTCACAGCCAAAGAAACCACACAAAAACAAAAGGAGAAAACACAGTCAGCAAAACAGGCAGAAACAGGCACAGGGATTTCTACAGGAAGCGGGGAAAAAGAGCAGCAAGAGGAGAAATCACCCGAGATATTGGCTAGGGAGGCAGCAACTGTGCTTGCTGCCCTAAGCACATCTCCAAAGCAAAAAGGGAGGCGAAAAAGGGGAACATCCATGTACTTTAAAGCAAGAAGGAGCACACGGATAAAAGTGGGCAGACCCCAACCACAGTCAAAAGAGCCAATTATCATTGAGGACGCCACAACTAAACAAAAGGAGGAGTCTCCCCCAAAGATATCCATCACCTATGAACGACGGAGCCCGAAAACATCCACCTGGAGAGAAAGGATTGAAAGGATGGACTCAAAGACAGCTTTACAGGAAGCTAGGATGGTTCTATAGGAAACTTTGGCTAAGCTGAAAGAGACAAAGTACAGGAGGAGAATGAGCTGCTGAAACAGTAGTTACAGCTATAGGGAAGTCATAACGAAGATAGGCCCTCCATTTTGGGAGAACAACAGCAGCAAGAAGGGCCTCCAGCAGACAAGGAAACATCTGATGAATAGCAGAGAGAGGACAAGCAGGCTAAGACAGTGCCGACTGTTTCTACAGGAAGACAGAGAACTGTTAGCAGATTGTTTCTACAGGAAGTTAGCAAACTATTTCTACAGGAAGCTAGCAGACTGTTTCTACAGGAAGCCAGCGAACTGTTTCTATAGGAAGTTTGAAAAGAGGGAAGCCAAAGGAGAAATCAGCCGAGATGTTAGCCAAAGAAGCCACCAGGGCCATCAAAGACGAGGAGAGAGATTGGTTGCTCAGAGGATGAGCAACACTTTCAGTAGGGGGGTGATGATGAGCCCCAAAAATGGACAATTATTTGGGCTCATTCAACCTCCTAATTTGACTTAATCCACCATTCTCATTAGTTTATTGCATGTTTTTGATTATATTTATGTTAATAGAGTGAATTTGGTTAGTCATTATGCCAACAAGTCTAATGGGTGCTTTGTGTAGCCTTTTTGGTCAACTTGGAGACAAAATTGAAGGTCTTAATGAGCACTTGGCAGCCAAATTCGTGGGAGAACAAGCTAGAGGATTTGTAGGAAGGTGTCCCCTTCATTTATGGGCCCTTACCTCGAATTCTCCAGCATCAGCTCGGAGTTCAAGGGCCACCGAATCAATCAGCACAAGGGCAGCCAAGCAAGTCAAGTAGGACTGCTGTTAACTCCAAGTTTTGGGCAGCCGAGTCCCTAAAGTTTAGGAGGATTGTTGGGTCCTCAATTTGTATAAATAAGAAGGCTTAGGACCTCATTTTGGTTAGCCAGTTAGTCATTTTGTTAGCCAGTGGATGTTAGCTAGTTAACCAGTAGATAGTATCTAGTGGTTAGTCATTTTGTAGCCCATAGTTAGCTAGTTTGTAGTTCGATTTTTATGTTACAGTAGATTAGCTTTGCTTTCAGCTCATTTTCAAGTTCTCCTTGTGGACAGTTTTGATGTAACTCTTCTTTTCTTGCTCAATAAAGATGAATCCAGCTTTGCACCAGCTCTAAATCTCTCTTAGGAGGCTGTAGCTCTTGGGGTTGGGCCCATCTCAAGCGCCCAGTACCTCCTTTGTTTACCTTTATGTGTCTTTGCTGCATTCTTAGAATAAAATCTGCTATTTGTATTTAAATCTTGCTTTGTTATTTAGATTTATTTTGATGGTTAAAGTAGCTTCTCATGGTTAGAATAGATTGGTAGGATAATAATAAGGAAAAGGCTACCAAACACCTTGGATCTCACCTCCCCCTCAGTGGAATCATGAGCTGGGACCAATGTGACTTTGCTGCCAACAAAAACGTTGTTTTGCTTTGCCATGCAATTCTTAGTGTTGGAATCCTCTTTTGTAGATGCTGATATTAGTAGTATTTAAATGCTTCAGTTGATGATTTCTTAGTGGCATAAGTTAGTTCATGCATTTCATTTCGAATAAACTGCTGTTCATTTCCTTTTGATGTTACTTAGGTCAGAATAGAGTAAAGTAACTAGGTCATAGGGTTTATAAGTGTTTGTGTGTTCAGTTTGAAATACCACTTGCAGAGTACCTATTACCCTTCCTTACCTGCACATACCCCATCCAACCGACCTGTTTCATCCTTCACTCAGAACACTTACCTTGCATTTACCTCATTCACTTACTTTGCCATGATTCTCATCTTCTTGTGCAACATCATCTCATCCCTCCTTGAACAAATCTCACCATCTACACCTTCTCCTCAACTCCATTCCCCAAGTCCTAGACCTCTTCACACCCATATTTCACCTCCATACTCATTCCTCCATCTTTCTCCCTCCATCCATGCTCCAAAATCCCATTTCGAAACATCCTGTAGAAGAATTACAGAACATCCTGTAGAAATCCTGAACATCCTGTAGAACCCCTGCAGACTTCCTGCAGAAGCTCATAAACATGGTTTCTTGGCAGCAAAACTTTGTGAGACTCTCTGGAAGGGTGTTAGGGACCCCTTAGACCCTCTCTGAACCTTCCCAACCTTTCCCAAGCATTTCTCCTCCTTGATCCACCTTTGCACAGTGAAAAGCTAGTTAAAAGCACATGCATGATAATTCTAACAACTTAGTCAAAAATACAAAAAGATGTTTTCTTCAGTTAGAGGCAGTGTAGACACATGTATTTTACCTTCATAGAAGTAATGGCATCTCTTTTAGTAGTTTGCATTCTCTCCTTTGCATCAGTAGGACTAGTTGGTAGAATTATGGTTTGCTAGGGTTTGCGTTTCTTTTTGGCTTTCAGTTTCTTTCCGCAATTAGATTAGCTTCCTTCGAGTTAGCTTTCATCCATCAATTAAAAAGCTTCTTCTAAGATCTCATAGAAGTTGGCTTAAGCTCCTAGCGGACTTGTGCCAGCTGACCAAGTGACAGCTGCGGCAAGAGCTAGTACTTGTGCATACAGCACTGTCGCTTCCAAGTTTGTTACAAACTACCGGGTTGATAAGATTAAAGAAGGGAGTTCCAGGAGTTGCAGCATTATTGCTGCAATACTGGGGCCCACCACTGTCACAAGTGACTCTCCATCCTCTTCTCATCAAACAACTCTAGCTCTGCAGGATGAGGTGGGAGAAGTTGCAAACCAATATGTTGAACTTTCACCTACTCCCACCCTACCCGCCCTAGATATTTGTGCATATTTGGACTGTAACACTGATGGTTTTCACGTGATCCTGTTTTTTCAATCTTCGTCCTCTAGTTCATATGATCCTATAGATTTTACTGTGTTTTTTTCATTTGTTCCAAACTCCACATCTGTTTTTCATGAGGATCAAGTTGTCGATGGATTTGGTGGTGAGAAGCCAACCCGCGTTGTCATTTTTTTTGAGTATGTGTGGGAATCTGAAGAACAACCTAAGGTGAAGGATGACCTCCTTCTGTCCACACCTCATACGCTTTATCCTAACATAATCTTTGATTCTTTTATTTCTTATTTTTCTTGTCAAAATTCATCCTGAGATGTTTCTACTTCCAATCATTCATAGATACATGGGATTTCATCCCAACATTTGATTGCGGAGAGGAAAAGTCTCTCTTTCCGAATCCACTTAATATTTCATCTTTCATTTATGGAAATTCAGAGGGTGAAAATTTTTGTTTCTCATCAAACCCTCTGTATGATTATTCATTTTTGAGGATGTTGATGCACATCTCGAATTTTCTGATTGTGGCTATCGTGATCTTTTTACTCATTCATTTGATCATGATTCTGATTCACTTACTATTGATCTCTCTAAGCCACTGATATTTGATGATTTATCTACTAATGAGGAGGAAACCCCTCAAGATGTTGAGGTACTTCAACCACATTTGATGGTTATGTCAGGTCCTTGCAACCCTCAAGTCAATTCCACTTCTGATCGGAAATATGTTGAATCACCCATAGGGATTATCCAATTCCACCCTTGCCAGGGTTTATCATCAACCCTGGAAGTCAAGAGCTATGGTTTCTATGAGGGAACAGAAAAATTAGGGTAATGGTTTCTCACATAACAAGGGTTTATAATTGAATTCCCATCTAGGGTTTACAATCCCTAGATACCAAAAATGATGACAAGTCTACAAACTCTAGATTAAAAACATGTGACAAAACCCTAAATTGTTTCATACAAACCCTTTAGCAAAACCTTAAAAATGGGTGTATAATACCTTGAGATCATACACACCTTCCTGCAACCTTACATTATCCATTCATATAAAGGACTTCATTTGAAAGGAACTTCTTCCCAAGGATAAAGTATTCCTCTCATAGTTGAAGTTGTACTTCCTTAAGAGTTGTATTCAAGAGAAGTGCCCCTTGGAAGCCTATAATAGTATGTAGCTTGAAAGGAACACAAGAGTGGATTGAAATCACAAACTAAGATATAGAATAGTCCACAATATAAAGTGATGAGTTAATACAACAACACACTTTCAACAAGATTCATATAAATGCAAAAGAAATAGTTCATAAGCATAAGAATAAGTTAAATAATGTACATTGCAAATACAATAAGAATAGTCCTGCTATATTCACAACATATGCATGAAACCGTGTTGGTTCTGATTTTATTATTATAAGTGAAAGTTCCATTCATACATACGCCATTAAAGACAACTAGCCCCAATAGTGGAACACTACAGTCAAGAATTCATTCTCCTCCAAAGAAGTATACTCTCTCTATGCTACAACGAAGCCAAGGCTCTTCACAATAATCCCAATATCATTCTAATCCTAAGGCTAGCCAAAAGATTGGCTCCCAAAATCCCTTTACATGAGTTATGAGGTTATATTTATAACAAGAGGGGGTGACTCTTCAACTCCCCATTGTGACCTTTGGACTACCCTCATGACTCTTCAACTTCTTTACAAAATGACACATTACATTACATGATGACTCTTCATATTCCAATATTGGCACTTGGAATTTTACTTACAACATAATTACAAATAATATTACGTTTTACACTTGTACCCATAAAATAGGGAAGGGCCAACTTGATAGCCTAACAAGTCACAACACTATGATGCTTGATTTTGGGAGAAGTTTAGCTCAACAACCTCCATTTTTTGCTTCTCGATCACATATTGGTGCCAGGCTTGATCCTCTGTGATGGTGTTTGGCTGGAAGTGGACTCTAGCCTCCGTAGCCTCTAGGTACAATGTTTTGGAACCTATATCTAGTTTGTTCTGAAGCACGAGCAACATTGTTCTAACTTAGATAGGACCATTGATGAAATTTTGCATGTTATGTTTGTTTAGCTCCAAGTCTTCTTTGATGGTATTCTATCTCAACTACTCCAAGTACTCTTCGATCTCCTCCCAGACTTTGTTCTTGGATTTGGCTTTGGTGAGGGAACTGAATGATGGGATGTGGTGTGTTGTCACCAATACATCCAAACTACTGAAAGACCATACATATGAGGCTTGAATTCTACCAATTAATTAGGTGAGTTGCTGCTTGTTCTAAATCAACAGTCGAACCTTTTCTTTCTCCATCTCTTCCTATGGCTTCATTTTCTTCAGTAAGTCAAGTGGTGCCCCTTTGTATCACATTGTTCACTCTTTCACATAGGTAATGGAAGCTTGTACGTTACTGAGAGTTTTAAAAAACCCTTTTCTATGTTGTTGTAGGTCATGCAAACGAATAAATTATTTATGTACAGTGACAAAACCTCTCATATATCTTTCGCGTGGCTTCTCCAAGTGTTGATATTTCAACAAGTATCGTTGCTCTCATCTCCTCCAAGTAAACCTGTGTGGAAAATGCATTCTACACTGTTATGTAGAGTTGTTCTACCTCTTTCCAAGTAGCCTACAATATATGTGCCAACTTCTCATTTTCGGTCATCAAATATTGAATGTTTAATCTTCTTTCTCCTGCACAGGCCAAGTTGGCTTCAGGAATGACATTTGGATGCTTCCTGATGTCCGACATTATCATCCTTTTTCCAATAAATGTAGGTGATGTGTGATCATCTGAAAAGTGTTTTCTCAATGCTTGTACAATCCTCCTTTGGAAATAATCAAATGATAGTTTGTACACATCCATCACCAGGTCATCATGAAGGGGAACATCACCCCCTGCTCGTTCAGGGTTGGCGTTGCTGCTGGAGGTGGTGGAGACTGAGGGATGACCTGTGGTGCTCTCAACATCAAATCAACATCTTAATTTGGTGGCTCCTGTTCCATCTCCATGTCTGTCACTTCTATCAATTTCTCAATATGTTGAGCAAGCTCTTGATCCTGCATTTATTCAACTTCCTCCTCAGCTATTAGTTTGTCATGTTCTTGCTCTTCAACCTGTATCGATGTTGTTTCCTCTGTCATTAAGCCTTGCCTTTTTTCTTCCTCCTACTTCTCTTCCAATTCTCTCCACCTCATCTCTTATTCTTCCTTCAGTTGCTACTCTATCTGTTTTAGCTTCAGTTCTACTTCCTGTAACCTCTTATTTTCTCTCTTCCTCCACTCTACTCTCTACGTCCTCTACTTCCTCTTTGATTTTGCTACCAAAGTTTCTTTCATGAGAATAAGATTTTCTTTCATATTGCATCTTTTTTCTCCCTCTATACTGTCAACAACCTTCCTCTTTCCCTTCTCCTTCATGGGATTGCTGCCTTTTGTTGTTGTTGCTTCTGGAGTTGTTGCCATCTATGGACCTGCCAGGATATGTAAGCTCGAAGGTTATTCCCGAAGAGTACAAGGTGGGACACACCTTGAAGAGAAGAAATATGACACAAGCTAAGTTCTGTGACATTAAACCTATGCAAAGGTAGAAAATCTTTGTGACAAGAAATACCATCAACCCTAACGTTCATGTGATAGATTTCACTCAAACATTTTTTCAAACACTTTGGTGACAGGCTCAAACAAAACTCAAATTCAAAGTTACAAGGCAAATTTGAAATATCTTGGGTGCATGGTGTCCAAGGTGAAAAAAGAAGATAATTTTTATACGAAAATTAAGGTGCTCTAAATGTACCTCTCATGCTAAAAACAACCCTATTTCCACATCTCTAAGGAACATAGAAAATCTCACCAAAAGGCATTAGAAAAGAGATATGAAATGCAAAACATAAAAGTTAATAAAAATAACTAAATAAGAGCGTGAACTTATTACACAAGAAGGAGGAACTACACGGGAGTTTTGACGCAAAAGTGCACAAAATTGAAGCATGAAGAAACCACATTACCATTTTTGTGCTTTTTTGGCCAGCCTTTCGTTGTGTCCCTAGCAGATCAATGTCTCCTCTGATAAATCCCTATCAGATCAATGTCTCCTCTAACACATCCCTATCATATAAATGTCTCCTCTGATAAAACCCTAGTATATCAATGTCTCGATGCTCAAACGGGTGGGTTTACATTAACAAAGAAATGTAGGGGAATTCTAGCCACAAATTTGTGGTGATTGAAATCATGGATCAATTTTTTAGCCTCCATGGTGATTCAAATCATGGATTGATGGTCTGGGTGTGGAGGAAGGAGAATAGAAGGGGAAAGAAGATTATAGCATGAAAGAAGCCTCAGTGGGAGACAAAAGTTAATATATTTTATATATTATATATAATTAGTCATATATATTATATATAATATATCCAAGGCCAAGAGGCAACCTAGCTAAAGGAATCCAAATGAACTTTTAATTTTGGTTCACATAGGAGGAGTCAATATGCTTAGATTATGAAACAAAACAAATCAAAATTTCCCTAATTCTAGGTGATCTCACTTGATTGTTAAATTATTTTTGTGAGTTGTATTTGAGTCTCAAAAGCCTCCTACACCATCAATTCATGCATCTACTATAGCCATTTCACATTTCAATGTGTACAAGCACAAATTGAAACAAATCAATGTTGGCCCCATTCACAGTTCACTATGTTCAAGGTCAATTAATTAGAGAATCATTTCATTCATTAATTATTAGTAAATTTTAGGTGGTGGCCATTGGTCCTTAGTTGAGATAGGCCGATAATTGGTAACAATAAGCCTGAGATACGTGCATATAATTGGTTCATAGCCATCATTTTTGCATTCGTTGGGACTCATATTGTTTGAGATTGGAAATAGGAGCATAAGGGAGATATAATAAAGATGTCATGTATTTTCTGTGACAACAACTTGAGATTAGTGTAAATAATCAGCTTCTCTTAGTTACAAAAATAATATAATATTCTCTACTGAACAAGGGAAACCACATGAAGGTGGAAGTTCTTAATGCCCCCCCACACATCACTCGCAATATTCCCAATACCCAATTTATCTACAATAAATTATTTCAAAGAAACATCGTAAGAATCAAGTATCTTTAGAAATTACTAAGAAAGAGAAAATTACGTTTTAAATGAGAAAGAGAAATCAAATGAACACATATAAATTCAGCCCTTGTACATTTCAACATTTCGATGTCATTAATCTTCTTCTTCATGCAACTCAACATTTATGTCATTCAGTTCGGTAATGCATTGAAATGATCAACCATTTCAACATCATCATCGATGTCATCTTTTGGTTCAACTTCTTCAAGTTCTTCATCTGAAATTACATAATCAATATCATCTTCATTGAGAACATTGTCTCGAAGATCTCCTTGAACGTCTTCAACATATTTGTGATTTGACACATGTTCAACTAACTACCCCTCCACATCATAATCCTCCTCAACATTATCATATTATTCCATGAAATTATTCTTTATTGCCTTCCTCTTGGATCATATCTAACAACATATGACCAACCTAATCTAGCTGGAATCTCTAAGTAAAAGACTTGTTCACATTGGCTTGGAAGAACATAGTAATCAGATCCTAGCTCAAATGACCTTGTATTAACCATGGTAAATACATTATCACATTGAATAATAGTTCTGTGAAGATCATGTTCATTCATTTATATCCTATACCATTTCATGTCAAATAGAACCAGATTGAAGGAATCAATGTCACACTCAAGTGTGTCATCCAAATACCCATAGTATCAATTTTCAAAGACTTGTGGATGTTTTTCACTTATGGAGGAAACATTAGTGACCTAGAAGACTACATTTATCCCATAATCTATTGTTTTCCTCTTTTCATCCCACTTTTTGATCTGAAATTGATGACCATTGTGGTACATAGCCTTATGGTGTTTTAACAACAATATGCTAAACACATAAAAATGCATTGTGAATTAATAAACATATTCATATAACTCAGAAAGTATCTAAAAGAAACACACCTACATACACATTAATAATATATCTATAAAATAACTCAATAAAATATTGTAAGCCAGTGAAAATGCATACTTTCCTATTTATCATTCAAACCATCTTCTAAACCAATTTCCCTCTATGTAAGATTGGCATCTCAAGCATGATGAGCTTATTTAACCAATGTAGATACCCATTTCCATGATAATGTACCATGATATTATTCACCTGTTTTAATCCATGGCTTCATCCAATAAAGATTGTTTGTAATGTATAAATGTAGTGCATCCCACTCTTGACCAACTGTATTAGAAAATCATAATTCACCAATAAATATTAGTTACCATGGTCAATATGATATACAAAAAATGAAAAGTCTTATAATTCTGTTGGAAATAATACTGAGAGGGGGGGGGGTGAATCAGTATTATCAAGTCAAATGTTTTCATTTTCAAACCCAGATCATATAAGCTACTTCAGTTAGTAAAAACTGCGTATATACACAAATATGTAGAAGGAAACCTGCGTATATAATGCAAACTTATAATTTACTTTATATTTCAGATGTTGATTATTAATCTGTGTATCTGAGTCAAATAAACAGTAACCAGAACAGTAAAATAGAGCAGTAGACAGTCACACACAAGAACACAAGATATAAGGTGGAAACGGAATGTGGGTGAAAACCACCTGCTGCAATTTGTCTCTATCTTCCTTTAATTAGAAAATTCCTTTTACAATGTACTGGTGCAGTCCTTTACCAATACACAGCTGCAACTTGCAAAGAGCTACAACCATCTCTTGTTTTCCAGCTTCTCTTGGAAGGGAGCTACAACCCCCTTAGCTCTTGTACTAGCCAAGATGCTAGTACGTAGGTGATGGCCTACTGAAGGCTACAACCTTCTCTTTCTTCCAGGGACCTCGTTTCATAAATTTTCAGACTAGATCCATGAACATCAATCAATCATCAAGTATATTTGCATCAAACAATCTCCTTTTCCCAAATTAGCACTGAATCAAGTAAACAATTCTCTGACAGTTGTACCTAGAACACAGTAATAGTAACCACACACCAAATTCTAAACCCAGAATACTACAGCAATAAACAGAGGAAACTAGATCATAATTTAAAAGATATACGCTACTTCAACAACTTGAAACCTGCGTGCATGCACTCCTGTGATTGGACCAACCTGCGTATACGTTGTTTTCATTCACTGAACCAGCGTGTATATGTGCTTTCACTTCACTGAACCTGCGTACAGATCTATAAAGGATAATTCACTCTTTCAAATATTCAGACACTAATTAACCCAGATTGTCAGATTTATAGATCAAGCATGTGCCTCATATAATAGATCAAAATCATACAAAGATACTATTATTCAAGCTTAAAGATTATGACCCATCAATAGAACTTATCCTTTTTTATGCGCTAAGGTTCCTCCTTCATTCAGATCCAGATCTGCACCATAACCCCAATCACAAATATTTCAGATCTAGCACTTATTAGATATTCAATTCATTCAGATGATTCTTTGCCAAATGATCTCCTTCCTCTTTTATAGTCTTAGGCCTTTCACGATACCACCGTCCAAAACCATAATAACACAATACCATGAACCCAATACTTGGGATCAACACTTTTGGATGCAATACCACGGACCAAAACCATAGGATCAAAAACCGTCGGACTAATACCATGAGCCAACCATGAAAGTGCGTGAACTTTTCTCTTCATGAAAAGAACTTTTCTTTGCATGAAAGTGCGTGAACTTTTCTCTATATGAAAGAAACTTTTCTCTGCATGAAAGTGCGTGAATTTTTCTCTACATGAAAGACCCTTTTCTCTGCATGAAAGTGCGTGAACTTTTGTCTACATGAAAGAAACTTTTATCTTCATGAAAGCGCGTGAACTTTTCTCTACATGAAAGAAACTTTTATCTTCATGAAAGTGCGTGAACTTTTCTCTACATGAAAAAAGCTTTTATCTTCATCAAAGTGCGTGAACTTTGCTGCACTATAATTTATCATATGAGATGAGTGGGTTGCCATCAAGTACAACATATGTATCATAATGCCAACAATCTCCCCCTTTGGACTTGATGGAAACAATAACCAATCACTCTCCCCCTTTGACATCAAAGGCAAAGGGCAGACCAAGATTATTTCTTTCCTAGATAAATATTCCGCTGCGCATACTCCCCCTGAGTACCTGATGAAATCTCTAAATGAGCTCCCCCTTTGTATATGCCAAGGTGTACCACTCTATCCATGCTTCCTCTGAGTACATGTTGAAGTCTCTGCTCTACTGAAGTGTGTTATTCATGCTCCCCCTGACTATAAGCAAGGTCTGCAAAAATATGTTTTACAAGAAGAACATGACTCTATCATAAATGACCTTCCTATCACCAAGGACTCATACATACATCCATTTCCCAACCAAGTGGGGATATACTAGAATTGACTCATCCACCCAACCAAGTGGGGATACATCAAAAGTTTACACATGATAAAACAAGAACATTACATCTTCATCCTAGGCATAGTGGGGAAACCAAGATAGGCCGTTACATGACCTTGACACCATAAAAGAGATACATGACATAGAGACGAAATATCTAGAGCAAGATTTATGAAAGTCACCAATAAATGATAGCAACAACATCTGACAATCACCATTCAGATCAGCAACCCTGATATCCTTCTATTCTCCCTTTGCATTTGTTCCACCTGAAACCAACAACAGCTGTGAACGCAAACCAAAAGCTTCTAAGATAATGCCAACAATGCATCATTAGAAGTTTATCTGCTCCCCCTGAACCTATGCCAGATGGTCTCTATCAGACCCATATTAGACTATCTTCAACCAGAGCCTGTCCCTACTGATATCCATCAATCCTCCATATACACGACTATCTCTGCACAAACCGACGTATGTACGCGGATCCTCCTCAGGAAACTCACGTACACCCATTTTTCTTTGAAACAGTCAAGATTTAACAGCAAGATGATGCATCAACTACTCCCAGCTTATGTCTGAGGTATTCAAAAGTTTCCCTGGGTAGTGGTTTGGTGAGTATATCAGCAACTTGTTCCTTAGCGGGAACATATTCCAACTTGACCTTTTGTTCCAACACTTGTTCCCGAAGAAAGTGGTACTTGATCGGTATGTGCTTGGTCTTTGAATGCATGACTGGGTTCTTTGAAATGCTGATTGCACTTGTATTATCACATAAGATAGAAATAGGTGGTGTACAAGTGATTTGAAAATATTGCAAGGTTTGCATCATCCAAAGGAGTTGAGTGCAGCAAGATGCAACAACCACATATTCCGCTTGAGCTGTAGATAAAGCAATCGAACTATGTTTCTTGCTGAACGAAGATACTAATCCGGAACCCATAAAGAATGCTCCACCACTTGTGCTCTTTCTGTCATCCACGCTTCTAGCCCAATCTACATCTGTATAAGCATGTAGAGTGAGATCTGTATCTCTAGGATACCATAAGCCATAGTTTTGAGTTCCTTGAAGATACTTGAAAATTCTCTTTACTGCCTGAAGATGGGTTTCCCTAGGATTTGCCTGAAATCTTCCAACTATTCCCACTGCATGCATGATGTCTGGTTGAGTACCTGTCAAATAAAGAAGACTTCCAATCATGGATCTATAGGTTGGTTGATGCACTGCTGTTGATTCATCATTTGCACTGAGGCTGCATCCTGTAACTATAGGGGTACATACTGGTTTTGCTTCTTCCATGCCATATTTCTTCAATATCTGCTTGAGATACTTGGTTTGAGACAAAAAGATACCGCCTTCATTTTGTTGGATTTGCAATCCAAGAAAATATGTCAGTTCTCCAAGCAAAGACATTTCAAATTCTTTTTGCATCACCAAGGCAAAGCTTTGACTCATAGCTTCTTCATTGCTACCAAAGATAATATCATCTACATACACAACAAGTATTAGCAATTTTTCATTTTCAATTTTTATATAAAGATTGCTATCTACTGATCCTTTTGAAAAACCTTGTTGATGAAGATATTTGTCCAAACGGTAGTACCAAGCCCTTGGATCCTGTTTAAGACCATAGAGAGCCTTTTTTAGTCTACATACAAGATTTGGATCATTCCCAAGGATGAAGCCATCTGGTTGCTCAATGTACACTTCTTGTTCTAAGTCTCCATTCAGAAAGGATGATTTCACGTCCATTTGAAATACTTTGAACTTCTGAAAGCTTGAGAGAGCAAGGAACATTCGGATGGCCTCAAGTCTAGCAACGGGAGCAAAAGTTTCTTCAAAGTCTATTCCTTCTTGTTGAGCATACCCTTTACAAACAAGTCTGGCTTTGTTTCTAATCACTTCCCCGTTTTCATTCAACTTGTTTTTAAAGATCCATTTTGTCCCTATGACATTCTTATCTTTTGGTCTAGGAACCAACTCCCAAGTGTTGTTCTTTTCAATCTGCTCAAGTTCTTCATCCATTTCCTTGACCCAGCATTCATCTTTGCAAGCCTCTTTTACATTTTGTGGTTCAGTGGAGGAGAGCAATGCCAAATAGCTTGAGGCTTCTGCAATTGTTCTTCTTGTTTGTATACCTGCCTCTTTCTGCCCTAGAATTTGAGATTCTAGATGATTCTTCTGAAGGTACCTGGATGGAGTCTTCTCTTCTATCCTTATCTATTCCTCTAGTGCCTCTTGAGATTCTTCTTCATCATCCATCTGATTTTAAGGGTAGTCTTCATCCTCTTCGATATTTTCATAATTTACTTTCCTAGGAAAGTTTCCTTCTTCATCAACCACTACATCAATGCTGTCAACAATTCTTCCAAGTCTTTTATTGTAACATATATATGCTTTGCTGTGGGGAGAATAACCAAGAAGGATTCCTTCATCTGCTCTAGGTTGAAACTTGCCAAGATGTTCATCATTATTCTTAATATAGCATTTGCTTCCAAAAATTTTGATATGTTTTACCGGAGGAGTCTCACCATACCAAAGCTCATGAGGAGTTTGAGTGCTGTTCACCTGGACATTTGTTTTGTTGAGAATAACAACCGCAGCAAATGCAGCTTCGCCCCAGAAGGTTTTGGGAGTTCCAGATTCATCAAGCATAACACGAACCATTTGTTGAACTGTTCTGTTCATCCTTTCCACTACTCCATTTTGCTGAGGAGTCCTAGCTGTAGAGAATTCCCTTCTTATTCCATGTTCTTCACAAAAATCAAAAAATTCATTTGAGGTAAACTCCCCACCTCTATCAGACCCGAGGCACTTTATTTTGTGATCTTATTCGTTTTCAACCAAGGCTTTGAAAGATTTTAATTTTTCGAATGCTTCGTCTTTGTGCTTCATAAGTCCTATCCAAACCATCCTGGAGAAGTCGTCAATGAATAATATAAAGTATTTTTCTCCTCGAGGTGACCTTTCCTAGATGGACCACATACATCTGTATGAACTAGTTCAAGAGGTCTGCTAGCTGATCCTTCCTTCTCAGGGAAGTTAGTTCTGGTTTGCTTACCAAAATGACATGATTTGCATATTGTATTGTCTGGATTCTAATTTCTGGAATACCACGAACTACCTGGTATTTGCATGCTTTCTTTATCTGTGAAAAGCTTAGATGCCCTAACCTCCGATGCCATAACCAGTGTTCATCATTCTTTCTCAAATAGCAATGTTGTTGTCCTTCTTCAAATATTTATAAATTATTTTGAGTTCTTATGCCTTTGATCACTGTTTTTCGTGTATCAAGATCACGAACACTACATCCATTTGATCGAAATATTACCTCAGTTCCTTGATCGCACATCTGACTGACACTCAGTAGATTATGCTTCAAGCCATCAACATACAAAACATTTCCATCTTTGACTTTTTCTTTCAACTGAGCAGTGCCTTTTCCTTTTATGACTGCAGGGGTATCATTTCCAAAAGAAACTTTCTTTCCCTTTTCTAAAGCACTATATGATTCAAGTTTTTCTTTATCACCTGTCATATGTTTCAAGCATCCACTGTCGATGTACCATTGATTTTCCTGTCCTTCTACATAAAAAGCTATCCCACATCTTTCTGATTGTGGTTCCTTCATTCTCCATGTTCTGGCACTTGAGGCTTGTTCCTTCTGAGTTGTCTGCTGAAACCTGCTCTTGCATTCAGAATCTTCATGACCGAAGTTATTACAAATAGAACATTCAATTTCATTTTCAAGGGCGGAAAAGTTGTTATAGGTCCTTTTCGTGATCCCAGTCATACTTCTTTGTTTTTGAGCTTCTCTAGTCATGATTGTCTTATAGGCAACACATTGAGCTGCTTTGTGGCCAAAGTTGTGACAAGAGAAACATTGGCCATTGAAGAAATTCCTGCGATTATCAACTCTACCAGCCAAATGATTGTAGTTTCTATTGACATCCATTCTTGAGGAAAATTGAGAAGATTTTACTTGTGGCTGGTTGTAGCTTTTGTTCATCCTTAAGGTGGATTGCCCCCGATTTACTTGGTATTCTTTGTTTATTCTTGATGTAAATCATCCCTGATTTATCTGGTGATCTTCATTGGGTCTTTGCTCATTCCTCCTTGCTACATCCAGATAACTTTTTGAGGTGGATGGTTTCTGCGCTTGAGATGCTTCTTCATTATATCCTAGACCTGTCTTGATTAGTGGGGAACGCTGCACATTGATAATCTCATCTAGAGTTTCAGATCCTTTAACAAATCTAAGATTAAGAGCTTTAGTTTTCTCAATCTCTTTTCTAAGACCCACAATTTCACATTCCAATTTTTCATGATGTTTTTCCCTTTCAGCCAGTTGACATTGCAGAGAATCAATAATCACATTTTTCTCTTCTAAACAAACTTTGAGGTTAGAAATCTCTTCATAAAGACCTTCTTCATCTATAGCATCCATGTAATCATCATCTTCAAAAGCCATTAAAAGTTTATAATTATTACCTCGTTCATCTTCGTCACTATTTGATAGTCCATCACTGTCTTCATGAGTGTAGTAAATTTTCTTAGTTACATTCTGTCTCTTGTTCCATCTAACAGGTTCCTTCCCTTTGTCAGCCTTATCCTTATGAGGGCACTTGGTAGCATAGTGACTGACTCTTCCACAAGCAAAGCATTTGAAAGGTAACTTACCTCGGAATCTTCCAGCACCCCGTTGAAGGTTCTTGACAAAATTTGATTCTTCTTCTTCTTCTGACACGTGTCCTAACTCATGGTAGTCACCTTTGCCTGAAGCCTTGAAAGCAGCTTCTCTCCTGTCTGATGGTCCTCCTTTCCTCATTTCATAAGCAGTTAGAATCCCGTGTAGCTGTGACATGGTAAGGTTTCGTAGATTCTCATTTTCTTCTATTGCAAAAACTTTAGATTCAAACCTAGGGGACAAAGATCTTAGAACTTTTTCAACCACAACAGCCTCTTTTATTTCTTCACCCAAGTTTTTCATACAATTAACAATCTCATCTACACGAAGGAAATAGTTAGCCACACTTTCATCATTGTGCATTCTGAGGTTTTCATACTAAATTCTGAGGGTTTGAAGTTTTGCTCGTTTTACCTGTTCATCTCCTTCATAGCTCAGAACAATCTTGTCCCATATTTCTTTTGCGGACTTATATTGCATAACCTTGACAAATTCTGATTGAGATAGACATCCTAATAGAGTATTGACAGCCTTTGCATTTGTTTCATATTTCTTCTTCTCAACCGGATCTGTAGGAGTTGCTGATGGAAAAGTGTAACCTGTATCTATGATATCCCAGACTTCTGTACCAAGAGATTGAAGATAGGCAGTAACTCTTACCTTCCAGTATATGAAGTTTGTCCCATAAAAAATCGGTGGCCTGATAGATGCTTCTCTCTCGTAGTTGCTCATGATGATGGATCTTCCTTCAAGCGATCAAGCTTCTTCAGAAGGACCTGCTCTGATACCAATTGTTGGAAATAATACTGAGAGGGGGGGTGAATCAGTATTATCAAGTCAAATGTTTTCTTTTTCAAACCCAGATCATATAAGCTACTTCAGTTAGTAAAAACTGCGTATATACACAAATATGTAGAAGGAAACCCACGTATATAATGCAAACTTATAATTTACTTTATATTTCAGATGTCGATTATTAATCTGTGTATCTGAGTCAAATAAACAGTAACCAGAACAGTAAAACAGAGCAGTAGACAGTCACACACAAGAACACAAGATATAAGGTGGAAACGGAATGTGGGTGAAAACCACCTGCTGCAATTTGTCTCTATCTTCCTTTAATTAGAAAATTCCTTTTACAATGTACTGGTGCAGTCCTTTACCAGTACACAACTGCAACTTGCAAAGAGCTACAACCATCTCTTGTTTTCCAGCTTCTCTTGGAAGGGAGCTACAACCCCCTTAGCTCTTGTACTAGCCAAGATGCTAGTACGTAGGTGCTGGCCTACTGAAGGCTACAACCTTCTCTTTCTTCCAGGGACCTCGTTTCATAAATTTTCATACTAGATCCATGAACATCAATCAATCATCAAGTATATTTTCATCAAACAATCTCCTTTTCCCAAATTAGCACTGAATCAAGTAAACACTTCTCTGACAGTTGTACCTAGAACACAGTAATAGTAACCACACACCAAATTCTAAACCCAGAATACTACAGCAATAAACAGAGGCAACTAGATCATAATTTAAAAGATATACGCTACTTCAACAACTTGAAACCTGCGTGCATGCACTCCTGTGATTGGACCAACCTGTGTATACGTTGTTTTCATTCACTGAACCAGCGTGTATATGTGCTTTCACTTCACTGAACCTGCGTACAGATCTATAAAGGATAATTCACTCTTTCAAATATTCAGACACTAATTAACCCAGATTGTCAGATTTATAGATCAAGCATGTGCCTCATATAATAGATCAAAATCATACAAAGATAATATTATTCAAGCTTAAAGATTATGACCCATCAATAGAACTTATCCTTTTTTATGCGCTAAGGTTCCTCCTTCATTCAGATCCAGATCTGCACCATAACCCCAATCACAAATATTTCAGATCTAGCACTTATTAGATATTCAATTCATTCAGATGATTCTTTGCCAAATGATCTCCTTCCTCTTTTATAGTCTTAGGCCTTTCACGATACCACCGTCCAAAACCATAATAACACAATACCATGAACCCAATACTTGGGATCAACACTTTTGGATGCAATACCACAGACCAAAACCATAGGATCAAAAACCGTCGGACTAATACCATGAGCCAACCATGAAAGTGCGTGAACTTTTCTCTTCATGAAAAGAACTTTTCTTTGCATGAAAGTGCGTGAACTTTTCTCTATATGAAAGAAACTTTTCTCTGCATGAAAGTGCGTGAATTTTTCTCTACATGAAAGACCCTTTTCTCTGCATGAAAGTGCGTGAACTTTTTTCTACATGAAAGAAACTTTTATCTTCATGAAAGTGCGTGAAATTTTCTCTACATGAAAGAAACTTTTATCTTCATGAAAGTGCGTGAACTTTTCTCTATATGAAAGAAACTTTTATCTTCATGAAAGTGCGTGAACTTTACTGCACTATAATTTATCATCTGAGATGAGTGGGTTGCCATCAAGTACAACATATGTATCATAATGGCAACAAATTCTTATAAAATTTCTTATAAATATTCACATTAAATATTTAATTAATTATCTCTCACTTTTGTCATTATACCTTTCCCCAACAGGTGCTCCCCTTTAACTTTTTTGATGTAGTTTAGATCCCAAATGTGATCCACATGCATATTTTCTACTAATTTAAGAAGATATTGACTAATATACACCATGGATTGATATTCCAATATCCCTCCACCGTAGAACCCTTAGGACTGGTCTTTGTCTAACCAAAGTCTTCAATGATTTCAAGTGCCTCTCCACCATCCACATTGACCTTGTCTATACACGCATACATTTCCAAAGTTTTCTGCTTTATCGCAAGCCTTATCGCTATCGCAATTATACAAAGGCCCACACCCCATGTCCCCGCCGATTGCGATATAGCGATTTAATCGCAGCCGTCCGATCGAGCCCCCGCCATCAACGGTCCAGATCTTATTGCTTGCCCCCATTTCGCTTTGCTCCATTGAATATATGTTAAGTCTCCCCTCGATAGCCGATCGCCGATGCGATATCGGCGATCGCTCAAACACATGCACATAAAGCGCTCCACCCCGTGACCCTGCCGATTGTGATATTGATTGCAACCGTTGGATCTACTTTCACTAGATCCAACGGTCAGGATCTATTCACAGCTACAGTGTCGCTCCCGCCCCATTTTTTGTCAATTTTCCTGTGTAAAGTGATTTTTCGCTTTATAAGGGGAAAAAGGGCTTTTCCATGTGTTCTTTAGTTCGCGCCCACGCGCGCTTCTTCAGCAAAGGCAGCAGTTCATTCCTCCATCATTTTGTGATCGCTTTAGCCCAAATTGGCTCCAAAAAATAGGATTTCAGCCTCAGCATGCTTTCAGCATCCATTCTTCCGCCGGTTTTGCAGTTTTTCATCCTTTTTAAAGATATTTTGATCGGCCAAGCGCCGAAGCATTCATAAAGCCATAGAAGTCACTACAGCAGCTATTTTTGCCATAAAGTGGCAGAAAAGGGGTGATTTTGCAGCGAAAAGTGTATCATCATTGAAGAAGGGCCCCGATTTAGATTAAAGTGTATCAGAGTTGCGGCAGAGAGTATCAGTTAAAGTTTTGCAGTGGAGGACTTAAAGCCGTGGCAGATAGACAATAAAGGGCCTCCATCCAAGTCAAAGAAGCAGTAAAAGCCCATTTAAGGCTCACCAAGACAGATTTGTGCACATTAAAGCCACATGAGAGCAACGCTGCAGGTTTCAAGGCACAATTATGGCAAGATGGCCAGCGCAGAGCTCAAAGGACCCATATTACTCATTTTTTTGAGGCAACTGCCTCCAGCGCAGCTTAGATAGATATTTGTTGCATTTATTTCAGTAGATGTTAGGTTAAAGACAGTTATTTCCCCAGATCTGCTATCAGATCTGTTTTTGTAGATATTTTGCCTATATAAACCACCCTGAGCAATGTAAAAAGGGTTGGTTGGTTGATAACTCATTTTCTAGACTTGCGTTGTACATTTGAGAGCTTTTATAATCAAAGATTGCTGGAATGCATGGTTATGAATTGCTGGTTGTGGATTTGATGGCATAAAAGAGCTTGTTACAGAATTCTGGTGCTTCTACATGGATCAATATGTCCATTCTTACCTGTTTTTAGTTTCTATGTGTTTATATCATCATTGTGTCATGATCTAGATTGTAGAAAGAAAGAATAGCTCAGAATTTACTTCTATGTATTCTGTGCTCAATTTCTGTGGTTTCTCCATGTTTTCTTCTGAATTAGCTATGAATATGAATACCTTTTGGCTCATATTTACACTAGTTCCTTCATATATGGATATTGTTTAGGAATTCTTGATTGCTCCTATATAATGTTCACTCACCTTCCCCCTGTTAGCATAATGAAAGCTATTTAGGTGCCTTTCATTCCCTGACCTCCATTTCACCCTTTTTCCAGCTTGAAATTGTTCCTTGTTCAGTTATCATGCCCTGTAGTCTCTCTTTGCCAAAGAAAACACATTCAACAGCCTTTTAATCCTTGACTCCATGCCCAATGGTCTGTACTTCTCACTATTCATGCCAACTCTGCTTGAAGACATCATCCATCCCACCAAAACTCAAACAAAGTTCAAGAACACCATAGCTAGCCTAAAATCATATCAAAACAAAGCTAAATTATAAAGAGAGAGCCCTCTCTGATTGCAGGTAGGCTAGGACCTGCAGTCCAAAGATTGATTTGTGGTTACCTCGGTCGTATCCCTTAAGGAGCTAAGGGACAACCTGAGTGATAACACAAGGTCCCTTTTGTCTTGTGTCTTTTGTTCCCTATTTTTTGTCACCTTCCTCCTTGTTTTTTGTGCTATTATTCTCCTTCATTTTGGTGCCATCTATCTCCTCTTCCATATTTCTTCTTCCTTCCTGTTATGAAACCAGCTCCAAAAAGATAGAAAAGAGAGATCCACGACTTAGAATTCAGCGTCTTCGAGGGGGAAACCTCCTTTACATTACATAAATGAACAATTCTTGGATGATACAAATGAAAATACCTCCTTTCTATATATAGGAGTCTAAGTGGTCCCAATACAATCAAAGCCTACATAACAATAATATTGTAGGGCACAATAGTAACAATGGTGGGCTTCTATGTGGCATAATAGTAACAATATGGGCACTACATGGGTACATCAATATAATAAGTGGGTTATACTAATAACAATAAGGGGTTACACTAGTATTATAGGGGCCTAACATGCCCCTCTCCTTCAAAAAGCGTTGTCCTCAACGCTTGAGTAGTTCTTGATGCTTCTATATAAAATTCTTGTCCTCCCATGTGGAATATTCAGCGGGTAAGTTCTTCCACTTGATGAGATACTCTGAAATTGATCGATTTCATAGCTGTTGGGTTCTTGTTTCTGTGACTGCTCCAGGTTCCAATATGATTTTTCCTTCCTCTTCAATTTCTGGAAATATTGCTTGAATTGGGATCTTTTGCAACTTTTGAATAAGTGGCCATACTTCTTCGTTCTTCTTCCATTCATCCGTTGCTTCGTTTATCCAATTTGGTTGGATAATATAAATAGCACAAAACAATGCTTCCACATCCTCATCCTTGAAGCGTCTTCCCATTCGGTAAGGTCGCCATTTTTTAAGTGCATGTAGTATTGCCAACATTTCCTTCTCATAAATAGCTTGCTTGAGATGTAGCAGTAAAAATACCCAATCACTCACATCAAAACATTTTTCACTACGATGTTGATCTACCTGTTGTTTCATTTGATTTTGCACCGAAGTGGCGTTATCCTTTAAAAGTTGGAGAACTTGCTGTTGATGCTCGATATGATCTTTCTCTACTTGAACCTTTTTCTTCTTGATATGTCCTTCTATCTTTTGAGGAGTGGTAATTTCTTCCAGTCCTTTACAAGATATGGTCGGATTCATTTCTTGATGCTCGATGTGATCTTTCACTTCTTGAACATTTTTCTTCTTGATGTGTCCTTCTATCTTGATAGTTTGAGGAGTGGTAATTTTTGCCAATGCTTTACAAGATATGGTCTGATTCATTTCTTCTTTCTCTGGGGTGGTGTCCTGACGTATATCCTCTTCTTTTGATGTTTCTTGATCATTTTCTTCCTCCTCTTCATATTCTATGTAAAATAATTTCTTCTCAGCACACCTATGACCTTTAGTGCATTTGCTATCACAATTGTAACAAAGCCCTTTTTCTCTTTTTTCTTCCAATTGTTGTGGTGTAACCCTTGTAGGTTGTGGAAGGCTGGGAGAAACAACACTTCCATCTTTATAGTTGTGAGGGGTATGCTTCCTGGTTTCCATAATTTTGCTTTCCATTATGTCACAAAGCCCTTTTAATCTTTCCAATTGTTGTGGTGTTGCTCTAAAGAAGGTGTTGCTCTTTATATCCTCATAATGTGCTATCATTTCCTCCGTGAAAATTGACCACGTAACAAGTTTTTTACGAGAACAAAGCCCTTTGTACCATAAAAATTGATCTGGTTCTAAATATGAAGATGCAATACATACCTTTTGTAACAGTTGTACACCATGTATATCAAAATATTGCTCCATCTGAAGTATCCAATTTACCGGATCCTTGCCATCAAACTTCCTCATCTTGCTTTTTCTTGATTTTAGGAGCTCTACCTTGAAACAACTGTAACTCTGTACTTTCAGATCTTTAAGTTCTGAACTTGTGACCTGTAGTAGCCCTCTGTGTCCTCTTTCCAATGCCACAAGTCTGATCCAAATTGGATTCTCCAAGAAAACGTTATGCACAATCTCCCATAGTGACCTGATTATAGACTAGTTCAGTAGAGCGAACTTGTATGAAGTGCCACGTGTCACTGTTTCAACCTTTGACTTTGAAAATTATATAAACATAAACTACAGTCCGTCCTCTTTCTGTACCTTCTTACGAAATTTCAATCCGATGCTCAGAAAGAAAGTTATGACGATTTTCCCCAGGTCACCTGTTTTGAGTGTAATTCAAGAGTCTGCAAAAAGACTAACTTCCGCAGATCATATCTCCGAAAATATCGCGCGAAAAGATCTGAAATTCGGACCCAAGGTTCAGCGCCAATTCCTCTCAAATGGGTTTTTTTTGCAACTTCTTAAACGTCACAGAAAAAAAGTTATAGCGAAAATGCCACGATGACCCGTTTGGAGCAGCGAAACCCTAGAATCCAAAGCTCTGATACCAAATGTTATGAAACCAGCTCCAAAAAGATAGAAAAGAGAGATCCACGACTTAGAATTCAACCTCTTCGAGGGGGCAACCTCCTTTACATTACATAAATGAACAATTCTTGGATGATACAAATGAAAATACCTCCTTTCTATATATAGGAGTCTAAGTGGTCCCAATACAATCAAAGCCTACATAACAATAATATTGTAGGGCACAACAATAACAATGGTGGGCTTCTATGTGGCATAATAGTAACAATATGGGCACTACATGGGTACATCAATATAATAAGTGGGTTATACTAATAACAATAAGGGGTTACACTAGTATTATAGGGGCCTAACACTTCCTCAATAGTACCTCTGACATTTTCTAGAGGTTTCTTGCCCTTGTTGGCCATGACCTCCTTATTGGATGGAGTGGAGCTCCCTCCTCTGCGTCCTTCCATGGAGATCAACCCTTGTAGCAATTTGGAACCCTAGTTGTTCGTTGAACCTTCGCTCAGGAGAAAGTCCTTTCTTGTGAATACTTTCCAAAAATAAGTTGATTTCGATTGCATATTGACACATACATAAATTGATCATAGACTTAATTTTCTATAGAAACTTGTAAAAATGTTCATTTGTGCTATAGAAACTTGTAAAATTGCTCATTGACAAGTTTTAGTACTAAATACTTTTCGGAAGTGACTTCAAATATAGACATAAGTTGATTTCAATGGCATATTGACACATATATAAATAATTCAAATATAGAAATAAGTTAATTTCAGTTGCATATTAACACATATATAAATTGCTCATAGACTTAATTTTCTATTGAAACTTGTAAAATTGTTCATTTGTGCTATAGAAACTTGTAAAATTGCTCTTTGAAAAGTTTTACTACTAAATACTTCTCGGAAGTGACTTCAAACATAGACATAAGTTGATTTCAATGTGCTATAGAAACTTGTAAAAATGCTCATTTGTGCTATAGTTACATGGATATAAGTTGATTTCAATGGCATATTGACACATACATAAATTGATCATAGTCTTAATGTGCTATAGAAACTTGTAAAAATGCTCATTTGTGCTATAGAAACTTGTAAAATTGTTCATTGACAAGTTTTACTAGTAAATACTTTTTTGAAGTGGCTTCAAACATAGAAATAAGTTGATTTCAATTGCACATTGACACATACATAAATTGATCATAAACTTAATGTGCTATAAAAACTTGTAAAAATGCTCATTTATACTACAAAAACTGGTAAAATTTCTCATTGGCAAATTTTACTACTAGATACTTTTCAAAAGTGACTTCAAACAGACATAAGTTGATTAACAAGTTTTACTAATAAATACTTTTCAGAAATAACTTCTAACATAGAAATAAGTTGATTTCAACCTAAAGAAAACAAATAATATGCATTATTTCATATGTTCTACATGTTTTTATACATATTTCTATCCAAGTGCAGTTATTTATGAACAAGTTTTTCTAAGTAAAAATGCATATCTTTTTTTTTTAATTTATTTATTTATAAATATGAATGCTTTCTTTTTTATTAATATAATCACTTTTCTTAATTTTTTTTAATATTTTTATTTAAAATACAATCACACTTTTATTTTTTTCAAAATTTTAAATATGCCAATTCAATTTATGTAAAACTCATATTCAAATTAGAGTACTACAGAATAATCTATTTAAAAAAATATTAATTAATATAAATTTATCTATTTAGAAAAATATTAATTACTATAAATTTAAAATTATATATATAATTGATTCATATTTTTTTATTTTTTATATTTCCATTTTGTAAAGATTTTTTTGCTACCATGAAAATATTTATTTAAAAAAAATATTTATTGCATTAAAAAACTATATAATAAATAACCACATATAAAATCAACAAATAACAATATATAAAAACATTGATAACAATATAAAGGCTACCATTAATAGTTTCGCTTTATGCACGAACCTCCCTTTATAAAATCAATTTTTCATAAATAAGAGTCTCCCATTATAGTACCATTAGTCAGATCGGAGACTATGCAATAGGGTGGGTGTAGTTAATCATGAATTTTTGTAGTTAACAGAAATTTCAAAATATATTTTAAGAATTTTCAGTATTTAAATATCCCTTAAGAAAATAAAATTGAATGTTTTAATATTTAATAATAAAATTAATATGTTAAACACTATAATTTTATAGTTCAATTTTTAAAAATTTAAGTATTATTTTTTTTTAAATCAATAAATTCAATTAAAATTTCAAAATAAAATAATAATAATTATCTAAAATATTAATATAGTTCAATTTTTAAAAAGTTACGTATTAATTTTCTTAAAATCAATAAATTCAATTAAAATTTTAAAATAAAATAATAATAAGTATCTAAAATGTTAATAAAATATGATAATATTGTAATAATGAAAATAGATATTTTATAAAGTAAATGGAGGGGGCAATAGGAAAAGTGATAGCGATGACATCTAGGTTTTGTTTTGTTTTTTGTTTTTTTTTGTTTTTCTTCAGGTCATTGTGAACCAAGGTTTGTTTGGCCTCTATATGGACATGCCATGGAGTGACATCTAGCCTTCCAACTTCCTTATCTGCATGGATTGCTATTCTCTTCAGCTTTCACCTATAGGACTCATGCCCTCATGCATGACAATGCCCTTTTACCCATCAAAAATGAAAGAAGACGGGTAAAATGAAAATATAGGAGGGCCCACCCTAGTGGAAGCCTCTTGTGTTGAGTCTTTGTTGTGGACTATTTTATGCTTCAAAAAGAGGTTTTCAACCCAATGATGGGACTCAAGCGCCTCATGGAGGTTTTAACTTGAGTCTTTGTTTTTTATTTCTCTTTTTTCTTTCTTCAGTGAGTGGGTGAAGTGGAGGCTAAGGCATGCTCCACTACCATCACTGTCTTATTCAGATCTTCAATGAACTCTCTCTTGGAGAGGGGCTTCTTGTAAATTTTCAACCTATGTCCATTTACAAGCATGGGGATGGCTTCCTCATCAATGGTTCTTATTAGAACTAAACCATTGTCATTGCATTTTTCCACAGTGTAGGGTCCAAGCCATCTTGTCCTCAGCTTGCCTTTGAAGTCTTTATACCTTGAGTCATAGAGTAATTCCCAATCTCCCTCTTGGAATTGCTTCTCTTTGATATTTTTGTCATGCCATATTTTCCTCTGAAGCTGAACTACCTCTGTGTGGAGAAGGGCATGCAATCTTTGTTCATCCAATCCATTGAGCTGGAGTAATATTTCCTTCTATGCATGGCTGAGGTCTAGGTCCAGCTGAGCTGCCATCCTTAGTGTATTGAATTCAAATTCTATTGATAGCAAAGCCTTCTTCTCATGGACCAGTTCATAAGGTATGAACACTATGGTGGTCTTCCATGTTGTGTTATTGGCCCAAGTGGCCTCAACTAACCTGTCTGCCCAATATTTTCTATTGTTGCTCACTACCTTGGTCAGAAGTCCTTCCAAATCTCTATTAGTGACTTCCACCTACCCATTGGCTTGTGGATGGTAAGGGGTGGAAGTCCTGTGCTTGATTTTATGATGTGTGAGTAGGTCTTCAATCAAATTGGAAGTGAACTGACTGCCTTGATTTGTGACCAATTCTCTTGGATACCCAAACTTGTAGAATATGTTTTCTCTCAAAAAATCAACTACTTTTTCCTCTGTTACTGCTTTGATTGCTTTGGTTTCTTCCCACTTTGTCAGGTAATCGGTGCACACAATGATGTATTACTTCTGTTTTGAAGGAGGGTTGATATGACCCACAAAGTACATGCCCCACTTCTCAAATGGCTCAAAGGTCACTTGAGGTTGCATGGGAATCTCATCCTTTGGAGTAGGTTTCCCCATCCTTTGACATTGATCACATTGGCTGGTGTATCTCCTCATATCTTGATGAAGAGTGGACCAATAGTAGCTCTCTTGCAAGATTTTCAAGGCAGTTCTCTTCACTGCAAAATGACCTCCACAAGGCCCATCATGACAATTCAGGAGGATGTCAAAAACTTCCTCCTCCTTGAAACATCTTCTCAAGATCTGATTTGGGCCAAGTTTGAAGAGATTACCCCCAATCCAGGTGAAAGGGGTGCTTTTCCTCACTATTTTGCTCTTCTCCTTTGAGGACAGGTGTGGTGGGAACTGTGCTGAAACTAATTAGTTTGCTATATCCACAAACCATGGAGAGAGTATCGAGATAGAAAACAAGTGTTCATCTATCATTTGATCATCCACCATTCCTTCTTCACCTGCAGGCAAATTTACTCTAGACAAAAAAGTCAACAACAACATTTTCTTTACCACGCTTATCAACAATGTTCAAATCAAACTGCTACAGTAAAAGCAACCATCTAATAATGCGAGCATTTACATCTGGTTTGTTCACTAAATGTCTAATTGCAGCATGCTTAGTGTGAACAAATGTTTGATAGCTTGTGATATAATGTCTGAATTTGTTTAAGGAATGCACTACAACTAGGAGTTCCTTCTCAGTTACTCTATAGTTCAACTCTGCGATTGAAAAGTTTTTGCTTATAAAGTATATGGCATAAGGTAAATTTTCATCAATTTGTCTTAAGGCTGCTCCTATTGCTTTTTTCGAGACATTTGTGAGAATGTGGAAAGGTAAGGCCCAGTTTGGGCCTCTCAAAATTGGGGTAGTCACAAGTTTACTCTTCAAGGTATCTAAGGCTTCTTGACAATTTTCAGACCAAATATATTCGACATCTTTACCTAAAAGACCAAACAACATAGAGGCTAGCTTGCTGGAATCTTTAATGAATCTTTGGTAATACCTAGCTAAGCATATGAAACTTCTGACATCTCTCACCTTTTGAGGAGGTGGGATCCTTTGGATGATGGCAATTTTGTTGGGGTCCACCTGCAATCCTTGTTGAGATATTACATGGCCTAGCAAAATCCCTTTAGTCATCAAAATTTCACATTTTTCCAGATTGAGGGACAGATTCATTTCAATGCACTTGTCCAAAACGTTTCCTAGGTTAGATAAAGCTTCCTGAAAGTTAGAAACATAAGGAGTAAAAGCATCCATATATATTTCCACTGCATCATGAACTAGTTCAGAAAATATACTCAATACCGCTCTATGGAAAGTGGCTGGAGCATTACACAAACCAAAAGGAAGAACCCAGTATGCAAAGTTACCCCAAGGACAAGTGAAAATGGTATTATCTTGGTCTTTCAGGCTTATTTGAATCTAATTGTACCTACTAAACCCATCTAGGAAGGAAAAAAACTTTTTCCTCGCTAGACCATCTAACACTTTATCTATGAAAGGCAAAGGAAAATGGTCCTTTTTAGTGGCTTTGTTCAATTCCCAATAGTCGACACAGATTCTCCACTTGCAGAGATGGGGTAGATGAATCATGCATCAAGTAATTTTTGTAACTCTTCCTTAACAATGTCTTTAAGTTTTGGATTCATCCTCCTTTGAGGCTGTCTGACTGGTTTGCAATCTTCCTTAATGTATATATGATGGGTACATACTGAAGGGTTCACTCCCTTCATCTCCTTATAACTCTAGGTGAAGGAATCTAAATGTTTTCTCAATAAGCTGCACAACTCCTTCTCCTGGGAAGTGGATAGGGATGGATTGATTTCCAAGGTTCTTTTTGGGTCAAACTCTATATTCTTAACATGGAGAGAGGTCGGGTCGGCCACACAGAGATCAGTTAAGGGTCTTTTAGGTTTCTCTCACTATGTCCTCTAATAGTAAGACATTGGGGGGTGGATTCTGAATTAAATTTTCAATGATATCATCTTCATCTTGCAGTTTCCCCCATGGCGGTTTCTGAGGCATAAAGTGGTGCAGAATAGATTTCATCCTCATCCTCCTCCTCTAGCCAGAGAGGTAGATCATTTTCTAGCAAGGGTTGGGTAGGAGGATAAAGGATTAACTATTTGGACATATGCCCATTCTTAATGGTCATGTTCCCGGCTCGACAGCTGATGTAAGCATCGGCAGTAGCCAACCAGGGTCTTCCCAGGATGAGAGGATACCCAGTGAGATTTACCTTCCGCTGGAGAACTAAGAAATAAACAGGGTACTCCCAGGAATCAATGGAGACCATCACATCTTCCACAATCCCTTCAAGGCTCATAGTGGAGCAGTCTGCTAGTAGCAGTACTGTCGTGGTCTTCCTCAAGGAGCCCTGGAGGTTAATTTTGAGCCTTTTTCCTTTGTCATCACATCAATGGCAGCTCCCAGATTAATCAAGGTATGTGGGATCATGGTTCCATTGATGTGGACATCAACTACTGGGCTTCCAAGGTCCAGATATTTTGAACAGATTACCTGTCCCAACATCAGGTCGGACAGTTTTCCTATGACATTAATGGTTGGGGCAGCTCTCTTGCACCTTCCTAGATGCCTAAAAAACTTATCTTTGATCAACCTATTGTAGATAGGCACATCCTTTATAGCTTGGAGAAGTGGTATCTTCACACATAACTGTTTCAATTCTTCCAGAAGTTTAGTTTCTTCTGGGGTAGGTTGTGTTGTCCCAGATAGTCTCTCAGGAAAGGGTGGAATTGCTTTAAGTTCACTTTCCTCTTTATCTTCCTCAACATCCCTAGGTGGAGGCTGGCTATCTGGGATAACCTTCTCAGATCATAGGTTAATCTCCTGAATCTCCACAGCATAAGTCGGGCATGATGGTTCCCCACTATACACTTGCTAAGCCTGTCTATTGTTTGGGTTCGGGTTCAACTGAGCAGGAATTTGGGGTTGCCTTGTGTTGAGTCTTGAAAATGTCATTCATTTGCATTATACTTTCACTATTATGTCCATTATATCACCTCCATTTCACCTCCATTTCACTACTATGTCACTACATTCATCCCACTTTCATTATCATTGGGCCACCTTTATGTTTTTCCAATCTTTATTATTTCTAAGCCTTTTAAGTGAATTTGTGGTTAAACATTAGAAAATAATGTGCATATGCTTATACCTAACAAATGGGTTGAGGTTGTTGACATGTGTAGGTTGAAAGGAGACTTCTAGAAGACCCTTATGTGGCACTCTAAGGCCAAATTCGAATTTGGTTGGAAAGAATCATGGGATCATGAGGATATGTGTCACATCTCCTAATTGTATTGTAACTCTAAAAAGACATGTGTCTTATCAGTTCCTATTTTGATTAGGACTCTAGAGGTAGAGGGAGAAATTCATGGACTATCATTAATGAGATGGCTCTCATCTTTTTGTATAAATAGGAGATCTCTCTCCTTCATTAGTTAGTCTTTTTAGTCCTTTTTAGTCTTTTTAGTTTCTAGTTCTCAAGTTTGTAGTTCTTCCTTGATGGCTTTTGAAAGCTTTGGAGGACTTTGTTGTACTTTGCACTTTTGAAGAAATTGAATAAAGCTTTGATGTTCTCAACATGGAATGAGATGTGAAGTAGATGTCATGGGGCATATTAGGATGTAAGGTAGAGTAGATTTCATTTTGTAAATATTGCTTTGTAGGATGTAAAGTAGAGTAGATTTCATTTTGTAAATATTGCTTTGTAGAATGTCAGGTAGATTAGATTTTTCATTCATGCAATTTTAATTCATGCAAGTGTGTTTAATTTTGCTTTGATTTCATGACTAGTGGCATGTGTGATCATCTTGTCTATGTTGCTGACCTTTATTTTTCTGTAGTTTGATTTTCATTAGTATCATTTCTTTAACTTGCACTTTACTTTCTGCTCTTAGATATCAAGTTGTTCATCTATTGATGGTTCTTTTTCCATAATCAAATAACTTTATTGGAGCCAAAATATCACTTAGTACAGCTTGGTTTAGTTTGCTTTAAGACTCACATTGCTGACTTGTTCATAACTGTTCTCACATGATAAATCTAGCTGAAAGGCAAAAAGGTTAAGAAAAGGTTAAAGTAGTGTGATTTGTCTCCTTTATGTAGTGTCACTTAGATTTCATTTTCATTTTAAATCAGCAACAGAGATACTGGGCCGATGTCATTAGTCCTTTATTTGATGTCTTTATTTTCCTTTAAGCATTTGATTTCATAGGTGGTAGGGGGCCCCTGCCTTGTATAGTTGTCATTTTATTTTTGCATTTTATTTCACCATGTATATTAGCTGTACATAAATTGCTTTCAAGTTGATTGTAGATTAGTGATGCACATAGCCTTTTAATGAACTAATGACGTAATAGAATCATCTTGTCCTTTTGCTGAAGCAGCAAGGATACTGGGTCTCATAGTCATTCTCTCATTATTTGATTATTGCATTTTATTTCGATTGAACTAGTTGCATTAAACACTTTAGAAAAGCAACAAGAACAAAACCCCAAAAAAAACAACATAAACTATAAAACAACGAAGTAAGAGAAAGGTTAACTAAGCACATATGGTGCACCACACTTCATCAGTTTACGATACCCGGATTGATAATTTATGTAGAGCAATTTAAGACGTTAAATTGACTAAACATTTTGGCGCCGTTGCCGGGGAAGTGTAATTAGGAGACCTTATTTCTTACATCTGAAAAAAAAAAAAAGGTTAATAATTCTTGAGTATGCTCTCCTCTTGCACTTTGTGTGATCTAGAGGATCAGAAAAAGGATTGTTAAGTAAAAAAAAATAATAATTCTTGAGTATGCTCTCCTCCTGCACTTTGTGTGATCTGGAGGATCAGAAAAAGAATTGTTAAGAAAAAATAGGAGACAAAATAAACTTCATCACTTCAATTGATTCAAGAAAAAAAAAAAAAAAGAAAAAAAAAAAAGAGAGAAGAAAAACAATCTATGGCTATCTCCATTCCTAGTTTTCGCTGTGGCTTCGTGACTCTTCAAATAGTGTGTTCTTTATTGGTGTGTCTTTCCTATGGTTGGATTGGAATTTCTTGTCTCCCACATAGATCTCTGATAAGGGTCAACAGTGTGAAACTACCACCATCTTCTTTAGCTTCTCATTCTCATCTCGCACCTTCACAATGCCTTCTTCAACATGAGTATTTTCCCCCGCTCCTGTACCTATTACCTCCCGAGACTCTTCACAGTCCATGCTTTCACCCTCTCCATGTTGTTCAGGGACTTCATTTGTCTTTGCCATGGTGTATCATCATACCAAGTTCTGCTGAAATCTGAATCTTCAACTGGTGAAAGAGATTGTCCTCCTACATTCAATCTAATCATGGTCTCCAATGTGATGCTCGAGTCAATATTGTATGGTACATTCAGTCCAATAAGCATTGACTGCGTCATGTTGAACAGGTCAGGAATAGATACAATCTCAATCCCATTCACAAATGCATAAGATTTGTTGCCCTTCTTTGGAACAAAGGTGATGTTAAGCAGACCTGGAGAATTAGCGAAGGAAAACTCCTTAATGATGTATGCTTGGGTAAGGGCTTGAGCACCACCCGATACTGGAAAACTGTAGGTGGATTCCCCTGTGAAAATATCTCCCTTTTGGACATCAAAATTTTTACCTATGTTGCTGCACAACGCCCAGAGGATATTCTTTTGAGCTGTGGGTATTCAGGGAAGGCAAAGGATGGAGATGGGAGAACCTGGGTTGGAGACATAGGATCCAGATTTGCTCCATCTTCAAAGAATACCCAGCAGGCTACTGCTGCTAATCAGGATCCTAGCCTTCCTTCTGTGACTCCATACAGGCCGAATGCAAATTCATAAAAGGCAGAGCAGTAAGAACAGTTAACTCAGAAAAACGTAAACACAGAAAAAACGTCAAACTTCAAACGTTCGATTTGACCAAATGGAGACGAATTTTGAAAAACTAAAACATGGGTTTTTTTGCCAGGTGGGTTAATTAGATAACTCAGAAACCGTTTGAAGAAATTTGTGGCGGTCTGGGAGAAATCTTCGGTTCTTTGGAGCCTCTTTTTTGCCGCCGCGTGAAAAAAACTGGATTTGAATTGATTAACTGATAGTTTGATTAATTGATTAACTCCGCGTGCCTGAGGGAAGGAATTCTAATTGGGATCAATTACATGCTGGCATATAAAACCAATTACACGCCTTTACACGCCTTCCCTCTTATCCAATTCAAACCTGTTTAGAGACGTGTTCCAATTGAACATGACTCTCTGCCATTAAATCCCATGAAGTCGTTGTCGGTTAAATGTTGGAGAAAATCATGTTTGAAGAACTCAGAGATTCCCTCGCATTTTAGATTACTCATCCTAAAAGTCCAGATCAGTATACACCACTTGTGTCAATTTCTTTATTGCATTCTGCGTTTATTGTGATTTAGGGGTGAAAATGTATGCTCCACCAAGTACTCAGGGAATGACTTACTATGAACATGTTCAGAAGCGCCATGAGGAGAAAGGTTGTTTGTATGCCTGCCTCTTCACCATGTGCTGCTGCTTTTGCTGTTACAAAACCTGCGAGTGCTGCATGGATATACTCTGCTGTTGCTGCCTTTGAGAGAGCAGAGAATGATGCGGTCATCTTCCCATATAGGAAATTCATGTCACAAAGAAAAAAAAAACAACAAAACATTAGGATTTGGACTCCAAAGGATCAAAATAATTTTGTTATGGACTTTTTGTCATATGATCCTCTGATATGATCTGAAGTTTTTGTTGTAATTACTACACTCTGTTTTAGCCACTTTCCGCAGCTGAAAACTGTTTCCGCAGCTCGCACCAGTTTCTGCAGCTCGCACCAGTTTCCGCAGCTGATCCCAGTTTCCGCAGCCAACCCCAGATTCCGCAGCTGTTTTCTTAAATGCTATGTTCCAGGTGTCCTCCGGGTAGAAGAGCCACATGGGCAAGTTTGTGGGATCAAGGACATGGTGTGTGTCCTTCCAGCTCATCTAAACCGGTCATCAAAACCCGTGGTCAACGAGGAGGCAAATACGGTCAAACTGAACTAAAGGCAGAACCAGAAGGGCTTAAGTCTATGAAAGGGTCAAATAGTCATGATAATGGTTATAGACTGTTTTTTTTTCATCAATAAAACTATTTTGCTCTGCAGACAATAAAAAAAAAAAAAAAATTTCAAACTGCACTTTCCGCAGCCAGCCCAAACTTTCCGCAGCTGTTTTGTTAAACTCTAGGTTGCAGGTGTCATCAAGCAAAACAAGTCACATGGGTAGCTGGGGGAATGTTGGTACATGGATGGTGTCCTATTCATTCGGTCAAATTTGATGAAAAAGACCCCGGTCAAAGGGAAGTCAAATTGTGTGTTATCACTAAGTCGCCACACTGAGTTGCCACACTGAGTCGCTGCATGTCAAGAAAAAAAAAAAAATTTGAATCAATGAAATGAACAAGTTATTTTCTCACTTTTCTGATGGTATTGATTAATTTTGGATTGATGATGAAAGATGAATGACTAACTTTTGTATTCAAGATTTTTATCTACATAACTGTGCACATTCCGCAGCTAAAGTCCAATTCCACAGCTGTTCTCCAATTCCGCAGCCAGGAAAAACCTCATTGTTCAAATCAGCCTATCTTTCTCATACAAAATCAGATTTTGATGATTTAAGTATCGTCGGAAAGATCTCAACAAGATCTATATAATGAGAAATCTATCATTAGAGTTTGAAATGGCAAATAATGAAATAAATTGCTGAAAAGAAGCAACATCAACTTGAGGCACCAATTCCAAAGCAGGTATAAATTCTTTTGATTTTTCCTTTGAGAACTTGTTTCATTAATACAAATTCTTAGTTTTGTGTGTAAATATCATAACTAGAGAGATTGATCACCTCTCTCCTTTGATAATCTTACATTACATTGCAGAAGAAGTATTAGTTTTTTTTGCAGGTTTTAGGAGGAAGGACAAATGACTACAAGAGAATGGTGTCTCTCTAAGAGACCAATTTGTTTCATAAGAGGATGATCAGCAACAAAGAGGAAATATGTTGATGAAAATTCAGATCCAAACACTTGAAAAACTTTCAGATACTATTGTCTCCATCACATACATACTTCATAATAAACCATTCACCTTATTCCACTCCATACTTTCCACTTACATCCACATACACTTTTCATCTCTTTTTGTCCATTCATAACCCACAAATAAAAGCAAGAGGCTCATTCACATGCTTATTTCCCATTGTCATTTCTACTCTCCATTGCCATCTTCCATTTTCATTTTCCATTCCTTGTCATTTTCATTCCGCAAATAAGCCCTGCTTCAATGCAAATTATTGAGTCCATAGTCCTTTGAGTCTAAGTTCTTTGTAAAAACACCTTGAGGCTTGCATGCCTTAATGGCAAGTCCTCATGCTGACAAACAATGGGAATACATTAATGTCCCTTGTTCGTCAGATCTCCTAGGTGACTCGACATCAGCAAATTCATTCGTACCTAGCAAGATGTGTTTGGGCATCTTGACTCTCATTGTCATCAATGGTGAGAGTTCTCGTGTTGACTAGTGGCATCCATTAATGGCCACTAACCCAACAATTTCCTACTATGTTCGACATCAGAACATCTTTTCACATAGTAGGAATTGTGCCAATGAGTTTTGAAGACTATTATTTTCAGCATTTTGGAGCAGATGCAGCAAGTTTTAGTAGAAGCAATAAAAAGTCATCTTATCTCTCTATCCATGACTCCTCTTGTTCAGCCACTTGAAGAAGAATATGATCAGAATTTTTCAGCCACCACACATACAACTCATCCATTCCAAAGGGTAAGTGAAGGTACGTCATTTTCTAACTTTTGACCATAGAATTCCATAAAAAGCTAGAATGATAATTGTTGGAAAAACATTTCTCTTCCTCATTTCATAAAATTGCCAATACTATCAGTTGGGGGGGGGGGGATACATTCATATTTATATCTTTCCATGTCCATATCATATTCAGGAGCTCACATACTTCCAACATATATTAATTATTACATTGCTATTATGAGCATACAATGGCTTTTGAAAAAGTGCTTAAAGGATAAATTGGATACAAACAAAATCATGGTTGTCACACAAGAACCAACCATCATGAAATCCAATAAAGATATACTTTGCAACAATAATCAAAATATCATTATGCAAAGTTCAAAGATCAAAGTAGAAGGCAACAAAAAAAAAAAAAAAAAATGGTTGTAACACAAGAACCAACCATGTTGCAATTCAAGTAAAACACTTTGCAGAAATATGAAGTTATCAAATGATATCATGCAAAGTTAAGCCAAAGCTCAAGGATCAAAAGAGTTAATGTAATATATATTGCATGAGGACATGCAATAGCTTCAGTTGGGGGGTATGTTGATTCTTGAAAATGTCATTCATTTGCATTATACTTTCACTATTATGTCCATTATATCACCTCCATTTCACCTCCATTTCACTACTATGTCACTACATTCATCCCACTTTCATTATCATTGGGCCACCTTTATTTTTTTCCAATCTTTATTATTTCTAAGGCTTTTAAGTGAATTTGTGGTTAAACATTAGAAAATAATGTGCATATGCTTATACCTAGCAAATGGGTTGAGGTTGTTGACATGTGTAGGTTGAAAGGAGACTTCTAGAAGACCCTTATGTGGCACTCTAAGGCCAAATTCGAATTTGGTTGGAAAGAATCATGGGATCATGAGGATATGTGTCACATCTCCTAATTGTATTGTAACTCTAAAAAGACATGTGTCTTATCAGTTCCTATTTTGATTAGGACTCTAGAGGTAGAGGGAGAAATTCATGGACTATCATTAATGAGATGGCTCTCATCTTTTTGTATAAATAGGAGATCTCTCTCCTTCATTAGTTAGTCTTTTTAGTCCTTTTTAGTCTTTTTAGTTTCTAGTTCTCAAGTTTGTAGTTCTTCCTTGATGGCTTTTGAAAGCTTTGGAGGACTTTGTTGTACTTTGTACTTTTGAAGAAATTGAATAAAGCTTTGATATTCTCAACATGGAAGGAGATGTGAAGTAGATGTCATGGGGCATATTAGGATGTAAGGTAGAGTAGATTTCATTTTGTAAATATTGCTTTGTAGGATGTAAGGTAGAGTAGATTTCATTTTGTAAATATTGCTTTATAGAATGTAAGGTAGATTAGATTTTTCATTCATGCAATTTTAATTCATGCAAGTGTGTTTAATTTTGCTTTGATTTCATGACTAGTGGCATGTGTGATCATCTTGTCTATGTTGCTGACCTTTATTTTTCTGTAGTTTGATTTTCATTAGTATCATTTCTTTAACTTGCACTTTACTTTCTGCTCTTAGATATCAAGTTGTTCATCTATTGATGGTTCTTTTTCCATAATCAAATAACTTTATTGGAGCCAAAATATCACTTAGTACAGCTTGGTTTAGTTTGCTTTAAGACTCACATTGCTGACTTGTTCATAACTGTTCTCACATGATAAATCTAGTTGAAAGGCAAAAAGGTTAAGAAAAGGTTAAAGTAGTGTGATTTGTCTCCTTTATGTAGTGTCACTTAGATTTCATTTTCATTTTAAATCAGCAGCAGAGATACTGGGCCGATGTCATTAGTCCTTTATTTGATGTCTTTATTTTCCTTTAAGCATTTGATTTCATAGGTGGTAGGGGGCCCCTGCCTTGTATAGTTGTCATTTTATTTTTGCATTTTATTTCACCATGTATATTAGTTGTACATAAATTGCTTTCAAGTTGATAGTAGATTAGTGATGCACATAGCCTTTTAATGAACTAATGACGTAATAGAATCATCTTGTCCTTTTGCTGAAGCAACAAGGATACTGGGTCTCATAGTCATTCTCTCATTATTTGATTATTGCATTTTATTTTGATTGAACTAGTTGCATTAAACACTTTAGAAAAGCAACAAGAACAAAACCCCAAAAAAACAACATAAACTATAAAACAACGAAGTAAGAGAAAGGTTAACTAAGCACATATGGTGCACCACACTTCATCAGTTTATGATACCCGGATTGATAATTTATGTAGAGCAATTTAAGACGTTAAATTGACTAAACACCTTGGTGGAGTAGGAGGCAATGGTTGTGGTTGAGCAGGTGGTGGAGGAAAAAGAGTGGGAGGAGAGTTCTATTGGGGCCTCCATCCCTGATGAGATGCATTCCACTGAGGTTGTGGCTGAGCATAGGATTGAAATGAATGAGTGGCTGGTTGGGTATGATATTGAGATGGAGAGCACCAAGGAGGCGAGGACTAGGAAGGATGAGCAAGAGGGCCCCAAGAAGGTATGGAAGTGACTTCATTGGGGTTGTAGTATGCTTGGTATGTCCCTTGCATCCCCTTCTAGTATGGTCTGGGTCCATGCGGTCTCCTTTGGTTCATGAAATAGAGTGGCTCAGTGGCTTCTTTGACCCCTTGGTATATAGCCTTAAGTCTGGGCAAGGAAGGGCACTTTTCTGTAGAATGATCTTCTTTACAGACTGAACAAACCTCTATAGATTTCAATGGACATTCGTTCCTAGGATGCCTCCTGGTGCATCTAGGAAAAAAGATGGCCAAAGCCCTCTCTGCTTCCTCTTGTTTCCTTTTGATATGCAAGGTATCCATTTGCATGGTAAGAGTCTATAGCATATCACTTTTGAAGTCTTCCAGCATGTTTACAATTTCACCTTTAATGGATGAATTGGAAGAGGAGGTAATGGCTATGGGTTGACTCCCCCCTACCTTTCTTTCTGGCTGCTCTAGAATGGTTTCTAGAAGTAGTCTTTATGTCCTCATAAGATAGTTGGTAGATGTCTCCCCAACCAATAGATGGAGGGTGTCTAGAAGGTCTTCTAGAATTCCCCTAAGCAGGACCAACTTTAGAGATTCAGGGTCAAGTGTACACCTGGTCCTTTTATAGTTGAGCTAGAGCCTCTCTTCATAATCTTCCAAGGCTTCGTCACTCCTCATGGTCATTTAGAATATTTCTTCTTTGGTATATTTTGACCTATAATAGTCTCGATATTTATCATTAAAGGCCTATTGCATCTAAGCCCAAGTTGTGATGCTATTGCCAGGTATCCCCATGAACCAGTGCAATGCTACATCCTTGAGAGTAGAAGGGAATAGTTTCAACTTTTGCTCATCTTCTGCATAGTCATAGGTTCGATAGATGACAACAAACTCAAACAAGAAGGTGTTAGGATCTTCTGTAGTCAAACCATGGAAGTGAGGTAGGGCTGAAGGACTTATATTCTTCATTTTGGTGTCCCCATTGGTCTCCCGAATGGGAAAGGAACCCTCTATTCTCTCTCCATTTCCCCTAGAATTTATGTTTTCAGCCATTGGCTCAAGAGCGATACTTTCTTCTTCTTCTTCCCCTATAGGTTCTTCAAATATCTCTAGTTGTTCACCTAGAGGTTCTTCTTGATTACTGCGACCAAAGAAGAGAGAAGGTTAGTTGTGTGATGCAGTGGGGGTGTTGGGAAAGAATTTTCTTGAATTATCTCTATTCCTACGAGGCATGAAAATAAATCTTTTTGGTTGGTTTTTGTTTTTTCACTGATTGTACCTGCAAAACTGAAATGGATTGAATAACACAAATTGCAACTAACTGAAATGAACTTTGCCGAAAAGAAATTTGTAGAATTGAAAAGGAAAGCAAGGAAATGAAAAAACTGAAAGAAACAACTATTCTACTTTTGCTGAAATGAAATTTGTAGAATTGGAAAGGAAAGCAAGGAAATGCAGAAACTGAAAGAAACAACTATTCTAATTTTGTTGAAATGAAATTTGCAGAATTGGAAAGGAAAGCAAGGAAATGCAGAAACTGAAAGAAACAACTATTCTACTTTTGCTGAAATAAACTACTTAGCAGAAGGTTGCGATAAAAAATAGAAGAAAGAAATAATCACAAAATACTCTGATGCTCCCCTGGAAATGGCGCCAAAAAGTGGTGAGCACTAGTATTGCAGCAATAATGCTACAGCTCCTAGGCTACCTACTTTACTCTTATCAACCTGGTAGTTCGTTACAAACTTGGAAGCGATGGTGATGTATGCACAAGTACCAGTTCTTATTGTAGGTAGTCACTTGGTCAGATGGCACAAGATCACTAGGAGCTCAAGCCAACTTCTATGGATTCCAGAAGAAGCTCTATATGTGATGAAAGAAAAGAAATCTTACTCTACAGAGGCTACTCTAATTGCAGAAAGGAAATAGACTGAAATGTAAAGTAAACCTAAAAATCCCTACTTAACCAACTAATCCTACTTTTGTAGAAAGCATTATGAAAACCATGAAATGAATGCCATTACCTACTCAAGGAAGTAAACAATATCTACTCAAGCTATTTCTAGAAGTAAATGAGCAAAAAACATATTTCTGGATATTTACGTATTTTTATGTGAAATTAACATGCGTGTATTTTATTATGTGTGAAGGTGGAAGCAAATAGGTGGTGTTGAAGGTGACTTTGGGGTTTGAGGGGATGTAGGATGGTGTGGATGGGTCCTAGGAGGTCTTTGGTGGCCTTCTGGAGGCTTTTCCCACACTCGGCCTTCAAAAGAAAGCCTATAGGAAAATCTACAAGAGGACACAGATCTACAGGAGGTCTACAAGAGGATGCCGAAAGCAGTTTTGAAGGTTTTGAGGGTGTGGGAGGGTGGAAAAGGTAGGTGAAGGTTGGGATGATGTGTTAGGGTGCCTAGGGTTCACCAAGAAGAAGAGAGGAAGGAGTCCTATGGAAAAATGTAGAAAACTAAGGCAGATTTGATGTGAAATTTGGGTGACCTGTAGGGCATGGATCAAAGAGAGAATGTGATGGCTGATAGGTTGACCTGCTGTGAGGAGAGATCTACTGCAAAAGAACTAATAGTCAACCAATAAGATCAAGCAAGCAAGGAAGTGAGTACATATAAAAAGACAGAGTTTTGCATCAAGCTAGTCTAAACTATGATCCATGGAAGTGAATGTTGAGCAATGCTACAAGAAAAGAAAGCATGGAAGAAGACTTATTACAAATATGGAAATGAGCATGGTGGAAGAGATCTAAATCAAAGTATTAACCTTCGAACACACTTGCAAACACTAGAAATCCTATGGAGAAGGAAAATTTATGTTTTTGGGGTAGCAAGAGGGTCTTTGCCTCAATTCATAGTCCCAAAGGGAGGAAAAGAGGCCAAGACACTATTTCTAGCCTTTTGAATCTTCTTTCTATCGCTACTTAACCTACTATAGAAAACACAAATGAAAGCAAACTACTAAACCATCAAAAACAACCTATTCTTAACCAAGAAAGAAATTCATCTAACAACAACTAATCCATAAACTGAAACAAAGCATATAAATACAAAAAAAGAGGAGCTTGGTTGCTTGGATTGGGTCCTAACCCAAGAGCTTCAGCCCTATGAGGTAACTCAATGCTAGCTCAAAAAGGATCTCATATTTATTATCAAAACAGTAATAGGATTACATGAAACTGTCCACAAAAGTAAGCTTGAAGTTGAGAAGAGTTTTACAATAGCAAAAGTACAACAAAAATCCGACAAAAATTCAACCTTAGTGAGGCCCTAGGCCTCTCTACTTATACAACTAAAGCTCCCAATAGCTTCCTTAAAATCAGGGAGGCTTGGCTCCCAAAACTCGAGATAAACATAAGTTATCCTCCACTTTCTTGGCTGCCTCCTAATGCATTGATTTGGTTGTTTATGCTCCGAGCTGCATGAAGGGGAATTCGAAGTGGGGAGTAATAAATGAGGGGGATTCCCTCCTATAAATCCTCTCCTTTGTCTACTTCAAATTATTGTTGCGAATTTTCCATTGAATCTTTGAATTTGTCTTCAAAATTCAACAAAAATTTGCATTAAACACATACTAGACCTCATGGCATCATAACTAACCTAACTCACTCCATAAGCATAAATATAATAAAAAAACATGCAATAAGCTAAGAGAATGGTTGATTTAATTGTGTTAGGAGGAAAAATGAGCCCATATAATTACCCATTTATGGGGCTCATCCACTGTACAACTTCACTCTACTAAACCAGTCGATAATCAAAGCATCGTGGGAGATTTTCCATAACTCTCTATTGAAGAATACAATCTCATTCAAACTTGTTGAGTTGGAAAGAAGACTCATAAGGATACCATAGGAAATAATTTCAGAACTTGGAGATCCGAAATTATAGAGTTACAATGATTTCAAGATCAAGCTCCTAAAAACAAGAAAAAAGTGTGTAATTTTTTTTTAATTGCATAACTTTTGTTTGAAAAATCAGTTTGAAGCCATTCCAAGGGCATATTGAAGCATATATATCAGTATTGGGTTCTAAAATTCCTCCTAAGAAAAATAATTCTACACCCATTAAGCCCTCAGAAAGCTCTACTATGATGCATGAAGGAGAAGAATTGTAGCATGATATATCAAGATTATGGGACCAAGTGCAACAAATTTCGCTCTCACAAAGAGAAAACAAAGATGAACTAAAAGGTCACATGGATGGTTTAAAAGGAGACATGGATGGTTTGAAATGAAACATGAATGGTTTAAAATCAAACATGGAAGGTTTGAAGGAATGTTTGACAAAGTTGTTGCAAGAAAGGATTCTTGGTGGTGACAAGGTAATCTATGAAAATCATGATGAGGACAAAAGGAATATGAATTACAATTTTAGAAACTCCAATGTTAGGTTTAATAACCACCACATTCCAAATATATATATGAAGAATTTTTATGGCAAGGATTTGGTAACATGGATACTATAGATGGAGCAATACTTTGATCTACAGGATGTGCAACACTCACAAAAGGTACGTATTGCATCTTTATATTTAGAACCCAATCAGTTTGTATGGTATAGATGGATTTGTTCACGTAAACCACTTGTCACCTGGTCAATTTTTACAAAGGAAGTGATAACACATTATGAAGATACAAAGAACAACACCTTCTTTAGCCAATTGATAAATCTCAAACAAAGGGGTTCAATGGTGGGGCACATTCAAGACTTCCAAAAATTGAATATCAGGGTAACTGATATTCTAGAGGAGCATAGGATTTATGTCTTCATAGTGAATTTAAAATATAACATCCAACATGAGGTTCACCTTTAGGAACATGACTCATTGGAGAAGGAATTCAGAGTGGAAAGAAAAGTTGAAAGCAAAATTATGGAAACAAGGAAGTCTACCACTCAAAACTATAAAGAGGGAAGTGTTGCTTCTCCTAGCCTTCCATAACCTGTAAGGTTGACACCACAATAATTGGAGGAAAAAAGAGAAAAATGGATTTGTTACAATTGCGATATAAAATATACTAAAGGTCATAAGTGTATTTAGAAGAAATTATTTTACATTGATTGTGAAGGGGAGGAAGAAAAGGAACAAGAAACATAAAAAGAAGAGGATATGCACCAGAAACCAACCCCAGAGAAAATAGAAATGAATCTTACCATATCTTGTAATGCATTGGCAAGAATTACCACTCCTAAAACTCTCAAGCTAAAAGGATATATCAAGAAGAAAAAGGTAATAATGTTGATTTATTCGGGTAGTACCCATAATTTTATTCATTTTAAGATAGCCAAAGAATTGAATTTATTTCCGTATCTAGCATGAAAGTCTCAAGTGATGGCTGAAAATGGAATAAATACAAATTGTTCTGGAAAGTTTCATAATAAAAATTAGCCATGCAAGAATATGTATTGAATGGTCCAATTTGTTCCATTCTAATGGGTGGTGTTAATGTTGTACTAGGAGTCCGATGGTTACAATATTTGGGGATGATAACTTTCAACTTTCAAGAACTTTTCTTGAAATTTTTTTGGGAAGGAAAGGAAGTTGAATTAAGGGGTATCACAGGGAAACTAGGAAGGATAATAAGCTCTAATGGCATGACAAATATTTTCAAGAGAGAACAATGGAATGTAATTGCACAATTATGCTCACTAGAGGTTCAAACATTGAAAACGTCTATTTCTCCAGATCTCAAAAAATTCTTGGACAATCATTCCAATATGTTTGATACTCCCAAAGGCCTCCAACCTATTCAAGATCATGATTATGTGATTCATTTGATTCTAGGAAGTGTTCCTCCAAACGTCACGCCTTACAGATATCGTTATGCCCAAAAGAGTGAAATTGAATGTATTGTTGCATAAATGCTAGAGGCTAGTATAATTCAACCTAGTCAAAGTTCTTGCTCTACTCCAGTAGTATTGGTGCACAAGAAGGATGGATCATGGCTTGTGTGTCTGGATTATAGGGAGCTCAACAAGCTCACTATTAAAGATAAATTTGTTGGCATTATGATTCAGGTTTGGCGCTATAGCACAGGTGTTGTACTTGATGGCAACTCTCTCAAGTGACAAATCTCTAATCAAGCTCATAAAATCATAGAAAATGAGATACCCGCAGGTGAGCCTAAGAAAAGTTGCGGACCCGCAGGTGCCCCAAACAAGGTGCGGATATACCCGCAAGTACTCCGTTCAAAAGGTGCGGACCTCAAATTCACTCACTCCAATGCATGCAACAGGTGTTGTACTTGATGGCAACTCTCTCAAGTAACATATCTCTGATCAAGCTCTTAAAATCATAGAAAATGAGATACCCGCAGGTAAGCCTAAGAAAAGTTGCGGACCTGCAGGTGCCCCGAACAAGAAGTGCAGATATACCCGCAGGTACTCCGTTCAAAAGGTGCAAACCTCAAATTCACTCACTCCAATGCAAAGAAGTGCGTGCACGTGGGAATTTTTATGATTGATTCATGGTATCTTGTCCAACGTGCTTGATCCTATGGTTTTGGTCCGTGGTATTGATTCTAAATTATTGAGCCCCAGGTTTTTGGGTCCCTTGTATTGGCTCTCTATGGTTTTGTTTCATGGTTTTAGTAAGGGCTTGCCTATAAAAAGGAAAGGAGAGCATTTGGCTAGTCACTTGTGAAATTTGAATATCTTAAGATCTGAAATTTTGGGTGATCGGTTTGAAAAGCAAGATCTATATCAAGGTGGAATCTGTAAATCGTAAAGGTGGATCTATTGATAAGTCATGATCTCTTTGGTGCATGATCAGATCTGTGGATCTGACAGTCTGTGGTACATTGGAGGACTGATAATCTGACTCTAGTCAAAGGTCCGCAGGTGATCCACAGTGCAGGTGCGGAGGTACGCAGCGTAGTAGAAGGCACGGTGCGGAGGTACACAGCGCAACAGAAGGCACAGTGCGGAGGTACGCAGCGCAGCAGAAGGCACAGTGCAGAGGTACGCAGCGCAGTAGAAGACACAGTGCGGAGGTACACAACGCAGCAGAAGGAACAGGTGCGGAGGTACGCAGGGCACAGATAGACCAAGTGCAGAGCTGCGCAGGCCAGACAAAGAAGAACTGCGGATATACGCAGGTCTCTATTGGTGAAGTTGCAGACCTTTCTTAAAATATTTGTTGGCTGCCTTTTATCTATTGCTGCAGAGTTCTGGGTTTATATTTCTGGTATAGTTGTTCTGGTTACTGCATTCTGAGAAATTATTCATTGGTTGATTATAAAAGAAAATTGGTTGATTCACATGTACTTGAAGATTATTGGATGGATCTAGTTTGAAAATTAATGAAACATGGTCCTTGAAAGAAAAGGAGTAGGCCAGCACCTACGTACTAGTATATTGGCTAGTACAAGAGCTAAGGGGGTTGTAGTTCCCTTCTAGGAGAAGCTGGAAAATGAGAGAGGGTTGTAGTTCTCTGCAGGTTGCAGCCTGCGTACTGGTAAAGGACTACACCAGTACAAAATAATTGTAAAAAGAAGTTTCTAATTGAAAGAAGATAGAGACATATTGCAGCAGGTGGTTTTCACCCACATTGGGTTTCCACCTTATATCTGGTGTTCTTTGATGTGATTGTCAGTTTTTCTTGTTCTTGTTCATTATTATATGGAAGTAACATACAAGTTAATGATCAATATCTGAAGAATAAATTAAAGTATAAATCTGGAAGGTATATTGAAAAGAATTAGATAATACTGATTCACCCCCCCCTCTCAGTATTATTTCCAACAATTGGTATCAGATCCAGGTCCTTTAGAAGAAGCTTGATTGCTTGAAGGAAGATCATTCATCATGAGAAACTACAAGAGGGAAGCATCAATCAGGCCACCGATTTTTGATGGGACAAACTTCATATATTGGAAGGTAAGAGTTACTGCCTATCTTCAATCACTTGGTACAGAAGTTTGGGATATCATAGATACAGGGTACACTTTTCCTTCAGCAACTCCTATAGATCCGGCTGAGAAGAAGAAATATGAAACAAATGCAAAGGCAGTCAATACCCTATTAGGATGCCTATCTCAATTAGAATTCATCAAGGTTATGCAGTATAAATCTGCAAAAGAAATATGGGACAAGATTGTTCTGAGCTATGAAGGAGATGAACAAGTAAAACGAGCAAAACTTCAAACCCTCAGGATTCAGTATGGAAATCTCAGAATGAACAATGATGAAAGTGTGGCTAACTATTTCCTTTGTATAGATGAGATTATTAATTGTATGAAAAACTTGGGTGAAGAAATAAAAGAGGCTGTTGTGGTTGAAAAAGTTCTAAGATCTTTGTCCCCTAGATTTGAATCTAAAGTTTCGGCAATAGAAAAAAAGGAGAATCTTCGGAACCTTACCATGTCACAACTACACGGGATTCTAACTACTTATGAAATGAGGAAAGGAGGACCATCAGACAGGAGAGAAGCAGCTTTCAAGGCTTCAGGCAAAGGAGACTACTATGAGTTAGGACATGCATCAGAAGAGGAAGAAGAATCAAATTTTGTCAAGAGTCTTCAATGGGGTACTGGAAGATTCAGAGGTAAGTTACCCTTCAAATGCTTTGCTTGTGGGAGAGTCGATCACTATGCTGCCAAATGTTCGCATAAGGATAAAGGGAAGGAACCTGTTAGATGTAACAAGAAACATAATGCAACTAAGAAAAGTTACTACACTCATGAATATAGTGATGGTCGTTCAAATAGTGATGAAGATGAACGAAGTAATAACTATAAACTTTTAATGGCTTTTAAAGATGATGATTACATGGATGCTATAGATGTAGATGGTTTTCATGAAGATATTTCTAGACTTAAAATATGTTTATAAGAAAAGAATATGATCATTGATACTTTGCAATTCCAACTTGATGAAAAAGAACAATTTCTTGAGAAGTTAGAAAGTGAAATTGTTGGGCTTAGAAAAGAAATTGAGAAAATAAAGGCTCTCAATCTTAAATTTGCTAAAGGATCTGAAACTTTGAATGAGATCATCAATATACAACGCTCTCCACTAATTAAGATAGGTTTGGGCTATAATGGAGAAACATCCCAAGCATCCACCTCAAAGAGTTATCTTGATGCAGCAAGGAGGCATGAGCCAAAGACCAATGAAGATCACCAGGTAAAACAAGGACGAATTCCATCAAAAATAAACAAAGACTATCAGGAAAATCAAGGGCAATCCACCTTAAGGGTGAATAAAAGCTACAATCAGCCACAGGGAATATCTTCTCAATTTTCCTCAAGAATGAATGACAATAGAAACTACAATCATTTGGCTGGTAGATTTGATAATCGCAGAAGTTTCTTCAATGGCCAATGTTTCTCTTGCCATAACTTTGGTCACAAAGTCGCTCAATGTGTTGCCTATAAGACAATCATGACTAGAGAAGCTCAAAAACAAAGAAGTATGATTGGGATTACGAAAAGGACCTATAACAATTTTTCGGCTGTTGAAAATGAAATTGAATGTTCTATTTGTAATAACTTCGGTCATGAAGATTTTGAATGCAGGAGCAGGTTTCAACAGACAAAGGAACAAGCCTTAAGCACCAGAACATGGAGAATAAAGGAACCACAACCAGAAAGATGTGGGATAGCTTTTTATGCAGAAGGACAGGAAAATCAATGGTACATCGACAGTGGATGTTCGAAGCATATGACAGGTGATAAAGAAAAACTTGAATCATATAGTGTTTTAGAGAAGGGAAAGAAAGTCTCTTTTGGAAATGATACCCCTGTAGTCATAAAAGGAAGAGGCACTGCTCAATTGAAGGAAAAGGTCAAATCTGGAAATGTTTTGTATGTTGATGGCTTGAAGCATAATCTTCTGAGTGTCTGTCAAATGTGCGATCAAGGAACCGAGGTAATATTTTGATCAAATGGATGTAGTGTTCGTGATCTTGATACAGGAAAAACAGTGATCAAAGGCAGGAGAACTCCAAATAACTTATAAATATTTGAAGAAGGACAACAACAATTCTATTTGAGCAAGGATGATGAACACTGGTTATGGCACCGAAGGTTGGGGCATCTAAGCTTTCCACAAATAAGGAAAGCATGCAAATACCAGGCAGTTCGTGGTCTTCCACATATCAAAATTCCAGACAACACAATATGCAAATCATGTTAGTTTGGTAAGCAAACCAGAACTAACTTCCCTGAGAAGGAAGGATCAGCTAGCAAGCCTCTTGAGCTAGTCCATACAAATGTATGTGGTCCATTTAGGACAAGGTCACCTCGAGGAGAAGAATACTTTATATTATTCATTGACGACTTCTCCAGGATGGTTTGGTTAGGACTTATGAAGCACAAAGACGAAGCATTCGAAAAATTCAAATATTTCAAAGCCTTGGCTGAAAACGAATCAGATCACAAAATTAAGTGCCTCGGGTCTGACAGAGGTGGAGAGTTCACCTCAAATGAATTTTTCGATTTCTGTGAAGAACATGGTATAAGAAGAGAATTCTCTACAGCTAGGACTCCTCAGCAAAATGGAGTGGTGGAAAGAATGAACAGAACGGTTCAACAAATGGCTCGTGCTATGCTCGATGACTCTGGGACTCCTGCAACCTTCTGGGGTGAAGCTGCATTTGCTATGGTTGTTATTCCCAACAAAACAAATGTCCGAGTGAACAACATTCAAACTCCTCATGAGCTCTGGTATGGTGAGACTCCTTCGGTGAAGCATTTCAAAATTTTTGGAAGTAAATGCTATATTAAGAATAATGATGAACAGCTTGGCAAACTTGAACCTAAAGCAGATGAAGGCATTATCCTTGGCTATTCTCCCCGTAGCAAAGCCTATAAGTGTTATAATAAAAGACTTGGAAGAATTGTTGATAGCATTGATGTAGTGGTTGATGAAAAAGGATACATTCCTAGGCAAGTAAATTATGAAAATATCGAAGAGGATGAAGACTACCCTCCAAATCAGACTGATGATGAAGAACCTCAAGAGGCACTAGAGGAATAGATAAGGATAGAAGAGAAGACTCCATCCAGGTATGTTCAAAAGAATCATCCAGAATCTCAAATTTTGCGACAGAAAGAGGCAGGCATACAAACAAGAAGAACAATTGCAGAAGCCTCAAGCTATTTTGTTTTACTCTCCTCCACTAAGCCAAAAAATGTAAAAGAAGCATACAAAGATGAATATTGGGTCAAGGCAATGGATGAAGAACTTGAGCCGATCGAAAAGAACAACACTTGGGAGTTGGTTCCCAAACCAAAAGACAAGAATGTCATTGGGACAAAATGGATCTTTAAAAATAAGTTGAATGAAAATGTAGAAGTGATTAGAAAAAAGGCCAGAATTGTGTGTGAAGGGTATGCTCAACAAGAAGGAATAGACTTTGAAGAAACTTTTGCTCCCGTTGCAAGACTTGAGGCCATCAGAATGTTCCTTGCTCTCTCTAGTTTTCAGAAGTTCAAGGTATTTCAGATGGATGTAAAATCTGCCTTTTTGAATGGAGACTTGAATGAAGAAGTGTACATTGAACAACCAGATGGGTTCATCCTTGGAAATGATCCAAATCTTGTATGCAAGCTCAAAAAGGCTCTCTATGGTCTCAAACAAGCTCCTAGGGCATGGTATTATCGGTTGGATAGATATCTTCATCAACAAGGTTTTATAAAAGGATCAACTGATAGTAATCTATATGTAAAGGTTGATAATGAAAAGTTGCTAATACTTGTTGTGTATGTAGATGATATCATCTTTGGTAGCAATGAAGAATACATGAGTCAAACGTTTGCCTTGGTGATGCAAAAGGAGTTTGAAATGTCCATGCTTGGTGAGCTCACATATTTCCTTGGTTTTCAAGTTCAACAAAACAAAGACAATATATTTCTATCACAAACCAAGTATCTCAAGCAGATCTTGAAGAAATATGGGATGGAGGATTCGAAACCAGTGTGTACCCCTATGGTGACAAGATGCAGCCTCATCGCAAATGATGAGTCAGCAGCAGTGCATCAACCAACCTATAGATCCATGATTGGAAGTCTACTTTATTTGATAGGTACTCGATCAGACATCATGCATGTAGTGGGAATAGTTGGAAGATTTCAGGCAAATCCAAAGGAAACTCATCTTCAGGCAGTAAAGAGAATTTTCAAGTACCTTCAAGGAACTCAAAACTATGGCTTATGGTATCCTAGAGATACAGATCTCGCACTCCATGCTTATATAGATGCAGATTGGGCCGGAAGCGTGGATGACAGAAAAAGCACTAGTGGAGGTGCATTCTTCATGGGTTCCAGATTAGTATCTTGGTTCAACAAGAAACAGAGTTCAATCGCTTTATCTACAGCTGAAGCAGAGTATGTGGCTACCGCATCTTGTTGCACACAACTTCTTTGGATGATGCAAACATTGCAAGATATGCAAATCACTTGTACTCCACCTATCTCTATCTTCTGTGATAATACAAGTGCAATCAGTATTTCAAAGAATCCTGTCATGCATTCAAAGACCAAGAACATATCAATCAAATATCACTTTCTTCGGGAACAAGTGCTTGAACAAAATATCAAGTTGGAGTATGTTCCTTCTAAGGAACAAATTGTTGATATACTCACCAAACCACTGCCTAGGGAGACCTTTGAATACCTCAGGAAAAGGCTGGGGGTAGTTGATGCATCATCCTGCTGTTGAATCTTATTTGTTTCAAAGATTGTTGATTGTACACAAGTTTCATATGGGGTATACGCGTACATTCGCTGGTTTATGAATTGGTAGAAGATCGAATGGCACAGGTTCAGGGGGAGCATATATTCTTCTAATAATGCATTGTTGGCATTATGGTAGAAGATCTTGGAGGAGAAAGTTCAGAAGGAGAACATGGATGTTGATTTGAATATTGCTGCTATTATGTCTCTATCTCTTTTGCCAAGGTCATTTATGGTGTATGGTGGATTATGGTTCTTCTTGAAGAAAATTTCTTTTGCAGATCTGGTCTACAGTCAGGAGGAGCATGATCAGCTCAGCAGAGTAGGGTTTTCAGCATGTCCTTAGGGGGAGCATAACCCTTTGCCCTTGATGACAAATGGGGAGAATGACTTTGAGGATATTGGGGTTGCCATCAAGTCCAAAAGGGGAGATTGTTGGCATTATGATTCAAGTTTGGCGCTATAGCACAGGTGTTGTACTTGATGGCAACTCTCTCAAGTGACAAATCTCTGATCAAGCTCTTAAAATCATAAAAAATGAGGTACCCGCAGGTGAGCCTAAGAAAAGTTGTGGACCCACAGGTGCCCCGAACAAGAAGTGCGGATATACCCACAAGTACTTCGTTCAAAAGGTGCGGACCTCAAATTCACTCACTCCAATGCAAAGAAGTGCGTGCACGTGGGAACTTTTATGATTGATTCATGGTATCTTTTCCAACGTGCTTGATCCTATGGTTTTGGTCCGTGGTATTGATTCTAAATTATTGAGCACCAGGTTTTTGGGTCCCTTGTATTGGCTCTCTATGGTTTTGTTTCATGGTTTTAGTAAGGGCTTTCCTATAAAAAGGAAATGAGAGCATTTGGCTAGTCACTTGTGAAATTTGAATACCTTAAGATCTGAAAATTTTGGGTGATCGGTTTGAAAAGCAAGATCTATATCAAGGTGGAATTTGTAAATTGTAAAGGTGGATCTATTGATAAGTCGTGATCTCTTTGGCGCATGATCAGATCTATGGATCTGACAGTCTGTGGTACATTGGAGGACTGATAATCTGACTCTAGTCAGAGGTTCGCAGGCGATCCACAGTGCAGGTGCGGAGGTACGCAGTGCAGTAGAAGGCACGGTGCGGAGGTATGCAGCACAGCAGAAGGCACAGTGCGGAGGTACGCAGCGTAGTAGAAGACACAGTGCAGAGGTACGCAGTGCAGCAGAAGGAACAGGTGCAGAGGTACGCAGGGCACAGACAAACCAAGTGCGGAGCTGCGCAGGCCAGACAAAGAAGAACTGCGGATATACGCAGGTCTCTATTGGTGAAGTTGCGGACCTTTCTTAAAATATTTTGTTGGCTGCCTTTTATCTATTGCTGCAGAGTTCTGGGTTTATATTCCTGGTATAGCTGTTCTGGTTACTGCATTCTGAGAAATTATTCATTGGTTGATTGTAAAAGAAGATTGGTTGATTCACATGTACTTGAAGATTATTTGATGGATCCAGTTTGAAAATTAATGAAACGTGGTCCTTGAAAGAAAAGGAGTAGGCCAGCACCTACGTACTAGTATCTTGGCTAGTACAAGAGCTAAGGGGGTTGTAGCTCTGTTATAGACATTTTTGTGCCTTACAGCATGAAGCATAAAATGTCCATAATCTAAGGGATCCAAAGTCCCTAAACATGTTGTTCCTACCCCTAGAGGAACAAGGCCAGCAAACCACAGCACTGAATAAAAGTTCTCCACCTGAAAACACTCAAAAACAAGGCAATTCTGGATGATGTCAACTGCTCCACTGAGCATCTGCGCTGAATGTCAACTGCTCCACTGTCTACCTGCGTTGAATGTCAACTGCAAAGAAGGCTACCTACGCTGGGCGAGTTAGGACATGTGGCACAGTCATTCCTCAAGGTGTCAATACCCAGGAAGCTTCCAAAATGACACTTGGATCAGAGAATTCGACTGGTGATGAGTAAGAGGTTCTAGATCTCCAAGTGGAAGCAAGAACCTCCAAGTGGACTCAAGAACTGAAGAAGAACTGAAGTGGGAGAGGACACTAGTCAGCTTCATGCCAGCCTCAAGCTTACTCATCCTTTCTCCAAAACTCCTATATATAGATCTCTCTCATGAGGTCTAAGGAGGCTGGAATCTTGTGAATGTAAAGAATTGCTGTTGGTTTGAGTTTAGAACTATTGGGTGATTTGCTTTGAAGGAGGTGAAGAGGAGATTTCTTTCTGCTGGGAAGGTGATGCTAGATTGGGCCTCTTATGGTTGTATCACTTCCTGAACCTTACTTCTTCCATTAATAAAGCATTTGAGGTTCTTCTATATGCATGTGTCTCAATGGCGTATTGTTATACTTGTGTATTTGATTTATTCTAATTCTTGAATCAATTATGAATGTATGCTTCTTGTAGTTTCCCTCTCTTGCCATTTTGCAGGATCTTGGTGTAGCTGGGCCAGTGAAAGAGCAAGGAGCTGGGGGCAAGCGGCAAGGAGAGAAGATTGGATCAACCATTAGCGAAAGACATCGGTTAGTGGATCTCTTTCTCCCCTCTTTTACATCTCATAAAGAAGTAATCTCAGATAGCTTTGCTTTGATTGTTGCTAAGGAATTATCACCCTTAGAGTGGGATAGGGTCATTCCGTATTGGATACTTTTCCCAACAACAAATTGGCGACTCCACTGGGGAACGTATCTTGTTGGTTGTTTGTGTTTTTGCTATTCATTTCCTAAACACAGGGAGTACCGAATCGAACTGCATTTGGATCTTTCAAATGCAAAGTAGAGGGCAGCTACTCTAGCTCAGTTTCTGGGCATGTTTATGATTTGAAGAGCTGATCCACAAGGACTCTGAACAGCTCTTAGTGATAGCTTTTCATCCTCCTTTTCATCCTTTAGTGTGTACTTGATTGGTAGCTTTGATTTGGCCAAAATCTGTTGATTTTTGAGCAATCTGTGACCCTGAACCCGAGAGAAACGAGAGTTTCTCTCTTCATTGCAAACACTGTGAAGGCAGTCTGCATTTCATCGCAGGTCCCGAAGGGGCTACCTGCGCTGAATGTCAAACTGACTGTGTTCTACCTGCACTGAACCAGTGTGGCCTTGTGCAACTGGGGTTCTCTGCTTTCTGTTGCCCTGTTTTCATCCCTGTGTTTGCAACCTGTTATCAGTCAATGTACCTATCTGAAACCACCTTTCTTTGCCACTATTCCGCCTCGGTTGTATAAAGAAACTGTATTTGTTGTTTGTGTATTTCTTACATCATTTGCAGTTTCCCATAACGAAAGTGAACTAGTCTTGCTGTGGCCTCTTAGATCTAGACCTGTGATAAGTGTCGTTCTGATCTTAAGAGTTAGTTTGTTTGCTGTTCATAGCTGATTGAGCTTTTGCTTTCATCATATGGTTTGAATTTATGTATTTCTAGTGTTGAAACAAGTAAATCTTAAGGTGTCTTTTGATTTTGGACAAAAGCTTGTTTGCTTTCACTTGAAATTGAATTCAAAGTTATACAACAGCTTTCTTTTTGTAGTACACCAACATTAAGAAAGAGAAAAGAAATACCTGCATTGTGCATGTGCATTTTGACAGCTTGCATGTTGATTTAGGAAAAAGTGCATTAGTGTGTGCTCTATGATCTGTGTGAAAAGATGATGTCTTTCTTTTCCCTCAGTAGTTAAGATTTTCATAAGTTGAAAAGATTGAAAAAGCTTGCTTCTCATCTTTAGACTGCATTTAGGAGTTGTACCATACATCACGTGGTGATCCATAAAGGCAAACTGCTAAACAAGATCAACCTAAAATAAATTGAATTTACATAACAACGCTTTGAAACATAACGCAAACACATAGAGGTCTAAGCTAGAGACGTGTTCCGGCGTCGTTAAACGTGATATCTTGGCGTTGAGTGGTTGGGTGATTCCTCCACGGTGAAGCGATAAGTATCAATACGGACTTGTGCTCCCACATACCGTCGCGTATATATTGGGAGACCCCTATAGGAATAAAGCCTTTATCCATAGGAAGCCGTGTCGACCGCCCTACTGATCGCAATGCAGTGAACACAGCATTCACGAAGATTGACCACCTGTACCGTAAAACGTATTCTGTGGTTTTGCGAAAAGTTTGGCACACCCTCTGCCTAGAACTCCAGAGTAGTTTCTTTTGGCCTTTTTCAAACTCTATAACTGAAAAAGTCCATCCGAGCATTTGTCACTTCGGGCTCGTTAAAACATCGAAGGAGACTAGAGTCATCTTTAGCTTTTTCTCGACTCTTAAAAAGTGAAAAAGCAAGTTGTGTCTAAAGCGTCGTTATAAAATTTATTTTAAAACGGAACATAATCACCTCCTATTCCTGCGTTGATCTGTAGGCTGAGAACATGGAACGCACCAACCAAGGAATTCCCCATGATGGAAATCCTATTCCTTTCTCCTCTTGGGGAGAAGTTGGTGCGCCCCACATGACCACATTGTCGCTTCCAGGACTGACAATTGGCCTGCCAATCTGGCTATTCTCAACCAATGTAGTTCAGAACACCATGGTTCCTGAACAGTCGAGTCAACAGTTAGATCAGTCTAGAGTTGCCCACCAGCCTTCTACTTCCTATAACTCTTCCTCCAATCCTTCATCTTCGCAAGGTAGAGCCGGCAAAAGCCAAGCTCCCATGGAGAAGAAGGAGAAGAAGAAGAGAGAGAAGAAGAAGAAGGAGCCTAAGGCGACTGGGGGCAAGCAAAAGACATCTGACAAAAATCCACAGACAGCACAGACCAGGCCTAAATCACCATGTGTCATATGTAGAGGAGACCACTTCCATAGAGATTGTCCCTGTATTCCCCGGTTACTAAGGGACTGGTCCCCTCGTTTGCACAGTTCGGGAGCATCAACCTCTGATAGCCATGTTGAATGCTTATCGTCAACCAGCGAAAGTGAAGGTTCAAGACAAAGAGGGGGAGCAAGATCCCCCTGCAGACTGTGTGAAGGCGATCATGCCATCCACCGTTGTCCCTTCTTAGACGAAGCGAAGAGAGTTTTGGAAGATCGTCCGGTTTCACCGTTGAGACTTCCTCCTGGATACAAAAAACTCGTGCCAAGTCCTTCGTTGGTTGAGAATACAGCTGGCCCGCTCAAGTGGTCAGTTGAAGCGCCATTCATTGAAAATGAACCTACTGAATCCAGACCGGACGAAAGTCCAAAGGTCGAAACGGCAGTTGACCTGGTTCTCCCTTCAGAAGTTTCATCTTCAAATGACACCGTCACTGAAGATTCATCTTCAAATGACACCCTCACTGAAGAGAAGAAGGATGACACCATCCAGATTCTTTTCATCAACACAGACTCTGACGAGCGTCAAGGCAATGCGCCCATTCCTTTATCGCAGGAAGGAACATCGTCAGGGTCATATCCGGCCGTGTATTCGGTCCCACCACCAAGCAACCTGGTTGTGTCCTTTGATTGGAACCAACTAGGCAGACCCCGGTTGCCAGCCAGTATACCATTCAGAATCATAGTCCAAATATACAGAATGGTAATGGCTGGCACTATCATTGATGAAGGGGCATCTGTGAGTATCCTTTCCTCTATTGCTTGGAAAGCACTGGGTTCCCCGGCGCTTTTGCCTGAGATAAGAAATCTCTCGGGTTTCGATAAAGGAACCAGTCGACCTTTAGGGATCCTCCCCAATGTGCCTATTACATTGAAAGGGAAGGCCTTTCAAATGAACGTGATGGTCGTTCAAGGACCCTTGGATTATAACCTACTCCTTGGACGCGACTATATATATTGCATGGGAGCAGTAGTCTCCTCACTCTTTAGAGTAATGTGTTTTCCACACGAAGGAAGAATGGTCAAGCTCTTGGACCAACTTTCATTTCCGGGATCACGCATCGCAAATAGTCACATACCAACCCTGAATGGTCTATTCAATCAAGAAATGTCTCCACCCCTAGTCCTTCTTCCCGATGAATGCGAGTGATTCGGAAAGATGGGACTGGAACCCAGGGGGCATGCATCCTGGTCTGCGTTGGGGCAGAGAAAACCTTGGGTATAAGATAGAATTTCCGCGAGGGAATATGACTAGTCCGTACCCCGTCCGTGGATGGAAGAGGGGTTGTTCTGGAATAAGATTCTTTTGTCAAAGTTACGTGTTTGACAAAGGTCATTCACCCTTGTCTATTTCGGTAGGCATTGCCGAGGAAGTGTTTTGTTGAAAAAATAACAGGACAATCTTTGGGTAACCTGAAAGAGGTAAGCCTCTCTCGATTAAAACAAATTTTTTGGCGGAGGGTAAGTAGAGGTAACCTTGAAACTCTGTTTTATACCTGGGGGCATGCAACCTTTTGGAGTGCAAGCAAGGGGCGACTATTTATTTTTTAAATTTTTAGGTCCTCCCTTTAAACCTGTAGGTCTAACCCTTTAAACTCGTAGGATTAGCCGTTTCCAAACTTGCATAAAGAAAGGATGAGTGAGCATAGCTTTGGTAAGGCGCAAGCTCTATAAAAAATGGGATCTTTCAGGAGACATTTCTTATCTTATGACTGGTATAATCGAGCAGTTTTAGCATAAAGTTCATGCTCGTTAAAAAATAAACGCAAGATCCGAGCAGTTTTAACGCGGTCTTCATGCTCGTTAAAAAATAAATATAAGCAGTGAGCAATGTTTCCTCCAGAGTTTAAGCTCATTTTTAACTAAAAAATGAACCTATCCCGGTAAATAACCACTGTGATCGTAAATTTATCAGCCATAAAAGCCTTGGTCGTGTTTGCACCTGCCACCTCCACTTTCATTTGGCCGATCGTTCACCTCCATATGATTGTTTACCCATTTTGAGGAACAGCTACGAAGAGTGATTTCACCTAGCCATCCTTGTGACACTGCCATGATTGGAAAATTCCAACCTGTACCTGGAATCAGTTGCTATCCCTGTTTATCACTCGTTCCTCAAAAGACGAGTCTTCTTTAAGCTCTTTTCATCTGACTCGTAAAATATGAAAAGATTGCCGAGTTTTGGCCTTCCAGCTCGTTAAAGGACCGAAAGAGCTATCCCTCCTCTAGATTTTAATCTTTTTGGACCTGAGAGATTATTACACAAAAAGGTCGAGCGCTTGTTTTATTCGGCTCGTTAAAGTTATCGAAAACTCATCCCTTCTGTATTGTTTTATACTTTTTTGGACTTAAGGAATTAGATGACGAAAAAGGAATTTTGGAGTTAACTTTATGTATCTTTTCAGACTCTCTAAAAATGAAAAGGACCGAGTTTTCTTTGTCGTTAGACTCGTTAAAATGATTAAATAGCGACAAACTTGTCTTTAGACGAGAACGAGTTTCCCTATCGCTAAGCTCGTTAAAACATAGCGATGGGCTTGCCCGAAGGGCAGGTTATAGAACAAGCATATGTTATCCTCCTCAAGCTTGAAAAAAATAAAGAGGTTCTGGTCAGAAATGACTGGGGAAAAATTGGGAGAACCTCAAAGCTTTAATGGTAGCAAGTCGCTCTTGAACATGACACTTTTCCTCCGTACCACATCGGGTTGGGTTGTTTCATTCACCAGTCTCATCACCATGGTCTCGCCAAACCATCCACATTTGGGGTAATGCTACCGATCCATCGCATCAGTGTCGTTATATGTTCAAGAGATGTTGTTAAGAAAAAGTCAACCGTGTCCCATCCACTACCATACATCATCTTTCATCCTTTCATGACCGCCACCCTGAATCATATTTCACAGATTGTTTTCACCTCCATTAAAATCATTAGCTCCGTTCCGTGTCACTGATGTGGGATTCATTAAGGCCCTCCTTTGACGGATCGCTCCTTGTCGACATCAGCTCATTATCCAAGGAGTTGATCTAGGAACAACCCCCTTAGTACTTTGAAGCTTGCATGCCTCAATGGCAAGTTTCTCACTTCCGGCGACAGGTATACATCAATGACCTTCGACCGAAAGATTCTGCGTGGTGTTCGACGCCAAGTCCTTTATTCACACCACGTGGATTGTACTGCCGTACCTTGAGGGTCATCATCATTATCGGTGATTCCTCTCGCGCTTGTTAACAGTTTACATCATTGACTGGTAATCAAGCGATGTCTTTCCATGTTCGACTCCAAGAAATTCTCACATGGATCGACTTGTACTTAGAGTGAAGATCGAACGAGTTTGAAGACCCCGGATCTAGTTTCATCCATCCGGGCTGCGACATATATTCAGGAAATATAAAGACATTTGACATGTACATCATTGCAGCAGATGATCATCCTACTCAAAGGATGATAATTTTCACCAAAATTATCAGTCTACCATCAGACGATCGTCTGTTCTATGTACCAAAATGAATTTATAAAGCTGAGCATGGGAATGCCCGCCTCAGCTAGATCATGAAAGCAGTATGAAAAATAATGTATTGTATTGTATCTTATTACAGGTCACCTCTCAGCGATTGAATGAACTTCGGATCCTCCTGATAAAGCATTTCACCCGATAAACGACCTCATACTTTAGGGGGCAACTGTTATAGACATTTTTGTGCCTTACAGCATGAAGCATGAAATGTCCATAATCTAAGGGATCCAAAGTCCCTAAACATGTTGTTCCTACCCCTAGAGGAACAAGGTCAGCAAACCTCAGCACTGAATAAAAGTTCTCCACCTGAAAACACTCAAAAACAAGGCAATTCTGGATGATGTCAACTGCTCCACTGAGCATCTGCGCTGAATGTCAACTGCTCCACTGTCTACCTGCGTTGAATGTCAACTGCAAAGAAGGCTACCTGCGCTGGGCGAGTTAGGACATGTGGCACAGTCATTCCTCAAGGTGTCAATACCCAGGAAGCTTCCAAAATGACACTTGGATCAGAGAATTCGACTGGTGATGAGTAAGAGGTTCTAGATCTCCAAGTGGAAGCAAGAACCTCCAAGTGGACTCAAGAACTGAAGAAGAACTGAAGTGGGAGAGGACACTAGTCAGCTTCATGCCAGCCTCAAGCTTACTCATCCTTTCTCCAAAACTCCTATATATAGATCTCTCTCATGAGGTCTAAGGAGGCTGGAATCTTGTGAATGTAAAGAATTGTTGTTGGTTTGAGTTTAGAACTATTGGGTGATTTGCTTTGAAGGAGGTGAAGAGGAGATTTCTTTCTGCTGGGAAGGTGATGCTGGATTGGGCCTCTTATGGTTGTATCACTTCCTGAACCTTACTTCTTCCATTAATAAAGCATTTGAGGTTCTTCTATATGCATGTGTCTCAATGGCGTATTGTTATACTTGTGTATTTGATTTATTCTAATTCTTGAATCAATTATGAATGTATGCTTCTTGTAGTTTCCCTCTCTTGCCATTTTGCAGGATCTTGGTGTAGCTGGGCCAGTGAAAGAGCAAGGAGCTGGGGGCAAGCGGCAAGGAGAGAAGATTGGATCAACCATTAGCGAAAGACATCGGTTAGTGGATCTCTTTCTCCCCTCTTTTACATCTCATAAGGAAGTAATCTCAGATAGCTTTGCTTTGATTGTTGCTAAGGAACTATCACCCTTAGAGTGGGATAGGGTCATTCCGTATTGGATACTTTTCCCAACAACAAGATCCCTTCTCGGAGAAGCTGGAAAATGAGAGAGGGTTGTAGCTCTCTGCAGGTTGCAGCTTGCGTACTGGTAAAGGACTGCATCAGTACAAAATCATTGTAAAAAGAAGTTTCTAATTGAAAGAAGATAGAGACATATTGCAGCAGGTGGTTTTCACCCACATTGGGTTTCTACCTTATATCTGGTGTTCTTTGATGTGATTGTCGGTTTTTCTTGTTCTTGTTCATTATTATATGGAACTGACATACAAGTTAATGATCAATATCTGAAGAATAAATTAAAGTATAAATCTGGAAGGTATATTGAAAAGAATTAGATAATACTGATTCACCCCCCCTCTCAGTATTATTTCCAACAAAATTTCCCCTTCTTGTCATTGATGAATTTTTGGATGAATTACATGGAGAAATTTACTTCACTAAGATGGATCTTCATTCAAGATATCATCGAATTAGAATGAAGTCTAAAGAAATTCTGAAAACAACATTCAGAACTCATGAGGGTGATTATGAATTTTTGGTCATGCCCTTTGGCCTTACTAATGCACCTTCCACATTTCAAGGTTTGATGAATTCCATTTTCATACCCTTCCTTATAAATTTTTTGTTAGTATTTTTTGATAATATGATAATCTACAACAAGTCTTGGAAGGATCATGTTCAACATGTTGATAGGGCGCTCAAACTATCGGAGGAGAAACAATTATATGAAAAAACATCCAAATATTTCTTTGGAGTATAGGAGGTTGAATATTTGGGTCATATTGTATGTCATGAGGGTGTTAAGGTAGAACCTAACAAAATTAAAGCCTCTAGGGAATGGAAGATCCCCACAACCATAAAGCATCTTTGAGGATTTCTCATGTTGATAAGGTATTATCACAAGTTTCTTAAGAATTATGGGAGAATAATGGCACCTATAACATCATTACTGAATAAATATGCATTTTATTGGACTCCAGAAGCAACCAAAGCCTTTGAATATCTTAAAGAGTCAATGTGCCAAGCAACGGTCTTAGCCACGCAAAACTTCACAAAAAAATTTATTGTAGAATGTGATGCTTTGAGAAATGGAATCGGTGTTGTTTTAAGTCAAGAAGAAAGACCCATTTATTTTAAAATTTGTCCAATCAAAGGAAATTATATACACAAACTTATTTACGAGAAGGAAATGTTGGAAATACTACATGCACTAAAGCAATGGTAACCTTACCTAATGGGAAGACACTTCAAGGTAAAAATAGATCATGAAAGACTTTAATACTTTTTGGAACAAAGATTATCTTCGTAAGAGAAGAAAAAATGGGTGACAAAGATGTTGGGTTATGACTTTGAAACCATCTACAAGAAAGGGAAGCAAAATTTTGTTGTAGATGCACTCTCAAGAAAGGATGAGGATGTGGAATCATTGCTTTGTGCCATTTCTATTATCCAACTTGAGTGGATAACCAAAGCAAGGAATGAATGGAAGAATGATGAAGAGGTGTGGTCACTCATTAAAAAGTTGCAGCAAGATCCCACTACATCTGATACATTTATTTGGAAAAATGATTCGTTATGGTACAAACATCACTTATATCTTTGTAATAATTCCCAACTAGAACAAAAGATTCTTTTGGAATTGCACACCTCTCCCTTATGACGACTCGGGATTTTTAAAATATGATATTCAAAATTTTGTGGTATAATGTTTGGTTTTCTAACTAAATAAATTGAGACAATTAAGACCTCGAGACTGTCACAAACTTTATCTATTCGAGTCAGCGTTGGGAGGAGGTCTCAATGGATTTTATCACATGTTTACCCAAGTCTGAAGGAAAGAGTATCATCATGGTGGTAGTTTATAGACTTACCAAGTATTCATGCTTTTGGGAATTATATGATCCTTTTAAAGCCAGTACAGTTTCTACTGCATTTATGCAAACAATTTGAAAGCTTCGTGGAAATCCAAATATTATAGTAAGTGACAGAGATCCCGTTTTCATTGGAAATTTTTGGAAGAAATTATTTTCTTGTCTTGGTACTCAATTATCTCATAGCTCATCTTATCATCCTCAATCTAGTGGGACAACTGAGATAGTGAACAATTGTTTGGAAGGATATCTTCATTGCTTTGTATATTATAAACAAACATAATGGGTCAAGTGGTTACCTCTAGCTGAATGGTGGTATAACACTTCCTTCCATACAAAAACAAAAATGACCCCATTTATGACACTCTATGGATGTTATCCACCATCCATCACATCATCCTTAAGAGAAAATTTTAAGGTTCAAAAAGTGGAACATTGCATCGAGCGTCAACAACATGTTATCCAACTCTTAAAGGATAACCTCACTCTGGTGCAGAATCGAATGAAACAACAAGCATATCAAAATTACAGTGAAATAAGTTTTGATGTAGGTGACTAGGTATTCATATGGCTACAACCATAAAAAAATGTCTCTCAAGCGAGCTAATAAGGATGATAAATTATCACCCAAGTACTAGGTCCTTACAAGGTGTTGCAAAAGACTGGTACTATGGCATACAAATTGGAGCTACCTTCATCTTCCTGAGTGCACCTATTTTTCCATGTCATACTTAAAAAAGGTTATCGGTGAAAAGCTTCTAGTTTAAATGGTGTTTTCATAACTTGATGAAGAAGGAAAAATCATATTTGTGCCTGAAGCAGTCATGGAAACAAGAACCTGACAACTAGAGAATCGATCAATTTCAGAGTATCCCATTAAGTGGAAGATCTTACCGACTGAATATTTGACATGGGAGGATGATAATTTTATAGAAAAGCATCTAGAACTACTCAAGCATTAAGGACAACACTTTTTTGAAGAGAGGGCTCAGAGGGGCATGTTAGGTCCCTATAATACTAGTGTATCCCCCTTATTATTCTTATTGTGTCCATGTATCCCCCATATTGTTATTCTTGTGCCCCATAGAAGCCCACTATTGTTATTGTTATTCCCTTACATTATTATTGTTATGTAGGCTCTTATTATATTGTGAGCCCTTAGACTCCTATATATATAAAGGAGGTTTTGTCATTTGTATCATCCAATAATTGTTCATTTAGGAGGTTTCCCCCTTGAAGAAGATAATTTTTAAGTGGTTGACCTATATTTTTGTGGGTTGGTTGCAGAACAAACAAAGAAAAAAATAGACTTTGTACATATAAAAATAATTTATATCTTTACTATAAAACATATAAGATTGAAACTAGATCAATTCATTTTTTTTCAAAATACCTGACCGGAAATGCTCTCTCCATGAAAATACCAAATGTTATATTATTCTATTATACCATTATAAATCAAGTTCTCTTGTACTTTATCAAATGTGTGCTCTTGTGGACATCTTATTCCTTGAATGATCCTCAGAAAACTTTAAGAATTCCTCAACCCCATCAATATATTGTTTTAGTATCCTAAACATAACCAATTTTCAACTCACATAAATTTAATTGAGCACAAATTAGCATTGATACATTTTTGGCATGCCACGATGAATAATCAAATATACAAACTATACCTAATTTTCAGTTTCATCCAATTTCTTTTGTCTATTTGATAATATGATCCAAGCTCCTTTGAAATTGCATCTACAAAGAACTATATAAGCTAGTTGATACTAAAGATAGATCAAAGGTGACCTAAAGATAAATGTTACTAAAAGTAAGCCTAGATTTGTAACAAAAAATTAACAGCCCTATACAACGACACATCATATGTAAATGAGCCTTCTAATAGTGTATCTATGTTGGTGCAATCCACTATTTTGCTGGTATATGAATGCAGTGGCCACATTTCTTCTATACTTACTCAAGGTTATGGTGTATTTGTGATCATTCCTTTATCAAAATCTAGATGTACGATGTTGGCCAATTATTAGACAAACCTGACAATGTAGAGACAATCTAGCAAAGCTTGAAGTTAAATTTCTTTTGTTGCCACACAAGTCATGGATAGCTCCCCGAATGTGTGATCTTGAGGGAAAAATATATAAGAATTTTATTAAAGGTGAAAATTAAAAATGGCATTGTTGAAATGTGGTAATGGACTAGAGAGAGGAATTGGCATTCACACTTAACCTTGGAAATTGTGTGTTCAGCGTTTTGTGTTTCATGTCAAGTTCAATTTTTCCCAACTCCATAGTACTCACACATTGTAGAATGTTCATAATGCACTATAAATATTCACTAAAATGTCACTTCTCCTAGAAATCCCCAGCTAATTTTCAAACAACATATTTCATTGTATTCCCACATAGGTGTAAGATATTGAAAGCTTCCTAGAGTCTATGAGGACCAAGGAGGAGTAATGGAACTATGACAAAAGTGAAATGAAACCATTGTGGCTTGTATAACAACAAATCTAATGTCATGAGCACTACATATGGATTTTGATTATCATATAATGGTATCATAAATTTTAACAAATATATAAACATCTAATTCTCGTTGAAGTGCACTAGTGGATGCTACCAAATGTTAGCAAGTATTGGTTTGAATACCAATAACTGCAAATATAATTTAAACTTACTTGACAAGGACAAAGACTACTTAATAATCAATAACATGACTTAGTTCTTGGTTCTTGGTTTACTGAATCCAGTGTTGTAAAACAACATCTACACAACACTTTGACAACAGTCAAGGAGAATGAGATACTATGTGAGACCACATAGAATAACCAAAAAGACAATTAGTTAGTGTGAGCAGACAAAAAACCTAGCTCAAAGTGTTAGAAAGTGATCATTTCATTTGTAGAAGGCCAAAAGATCAGCCACATAGTAGAGCGAGTCATTTCCAGAGAAATTGGGAGGTTCAATGGCTTAGTTTGAGTTGTAGAGAAAGAAATGCAAATTGAATGGGCCATGTACTATGCATTTTTGGCAGAGCGAGTTGCTGGAAAGAGTGCAAGCTGGGCCAGAGGGGTCGAATTTGCTTGCAAAAGGGAGAAATTTTCTCCACGTAATTTTGGGCAGAGTATTTGCTAGAGGATAGCCATATTTGCATCTAGATTTTAGTACTAGGAATTTTTGTTGCCTAATAATAAAATAAACCCTCATCTGCTACGTCAATTTTTCCTTCGGGATTTTTTTGGGGATATTAGTCCAAAATAATTGTGTCAATTGTAAGTATGAGTTTCTCAGTTCCAATTTAATTTTTCGTGACATATATATTTTATTGTGAAGATTGCAGTAGTGAGCTATTCAATATTTGTAGTTAATTTAATTAATTGAAGACAAATAAATAACATCAATTAGAAGAATAGTTTCTAGTTATTGCAATTGTGGATTTTTCACAATGATATTTTACACATGAAAACTAACATGGAAAAATAAGAAACAATTTCTGATAGAGAAACCTACAAAGTTGGTAAGGAGTCCCAACTACACTTGAACAACATTTGAGTACACTAGCTTAGTTGAATGCAAAGACATTATTATTGAAGTTCCATTTATCTCAAATGGTAAACTTTAGGAGTTATGTCTGAGAAGAATCAAAATAATTGTCTAAAAATAGAGAAAACCCCTTTGAACTGGATATTTCATTATGGGATCTAAACCATTTTATCGTGCTAACTTGTGGGTGATTAATGATTAAAGATATCCAACAAGTGGGGAGGACAAATGTGATCCTTGGATTATTTTTTTAGAGTGATGGTGGAAGAGGTTAGCAGAAAATTTGTTCTACATGACAAGTATGTTATGAACCATTTTTATAAAGGTAACACAATGAAACAAAATAGTAAATTCACAAAAGCCAGAAGCTATGTTGGACAGGTTTTGAGAGACGGTATCTAAATCTCTGCATCCTGTTACATTGTCCATTGTGAGTGGTATGTTGTGTCAGTGTTTTGAACCCTTGTTTTAAAATCTTGACCCAATACACCATTGACACCATTCCTCATGCATAATTGATTAAATATCTTGACAATTTGTATATATTTTAACTTCCAAATATCAAGAACTTTTTCCATGAGAGGTTCAAATCTCACGATAATGGTTGGTTTGCACCTGTAAGGGTAGCCAAAAGGAAATAGAACCATCATGGCTATTCGGGGCCTCACACTCCTTTTGTTTGAAAAACCGTGAATAGTATCCACCTTCAGGTGATGGTTTAGGTTTCTGTCATTAAGGATCATGGATTATTAAGCTAGAGTCTTCAGGATTAAATATTAAGTAATTTAGCCTTGTAAACCTTGTAGTCCACAACAAAAGTCCACAACAAAACCCGAATTTGTTTCAGAGATTAGAAGATCACATAAATCCAAAAGCACAGATATTAGAAGATTAGAGTGGGATGGCTTGCACACATGTAGAATGAGGGCTAGCAATGTTTCTGGTGCATGAAGGGGAATAATCAGGCACGTGGATACATATAAAAGATGGTGTCAGTAAAATATAATTCTGGTGTGGAAGCTTACCTTGACGTTTGTGGAAAATTTTGCAATACTAGTGGCAGAAAACCATGGGAAAGAATGACATAATACCATGGGAAAGAATGACATAAAACCAACATCATTCACCCCTTGAAATGCAATGAAAGTTCAGATGCAAAATCCCATTAATCACTCGATCGTCCTAGTCTCGATTGATATACCAAAAAAAGTTCATAGTTGATGCACTCTAAGCTTCACGCAAGAGAATAAGTTTTCTCCCTTCTAGTTTAAGTCAATGGCAATGCCCATACTTCATATCAATGGATAAAAAGATGTGATCAGTAAACATTTGTGCCATAGAAAATGAAACTGTGACTTTGTAATGGTAATCGTTATCTTTTAAATGTGTTTTCTTCTAAATTTTTTAATTAAAACAAAGAGAATATATTTGAAAATTGTCAAATCATTGAAAAAATATTCATAACTATTAAAAAAAATTAACTCATAACATATAATATAAAGAAACAAATTGCATGTCTTGGTGAATTGATCGTTTTTCATTCAAGAAGTTGCAAGATTTCAAGGAAAATCTACACCTCTTGAGTGTCTAACACATAGAGAAGGAAAATCACATATCAGAGTAAAAAAGTACACAATAAAAGGGTCTTTTGGCCTCATTTCAGACATCCCGATTCCAAAAATGCTTGAAATTGTGTGCAAACAAAAAGGAAAAGCTTAATATTTCAAGTGTTTGTTGCATCTAAAATTTTCCATCATTTTTCTGAGTTTAACGTTTCTCAAAGAACATTGGACAAATTGAACCAATCCTAGAGCTAATCACTTTTTATTGTAGTGATTTCCTTGATGGTTAATCCTCCACACCAACACATGCCAATCTTGGAATGGATATAAATGACATTCAAGGAGAGAACAATAACCATGGTGTTGATATTGATGATTTTGACTATAAGATGTTATAGAACGAGTTATGGTCTAACTCATCACTCATGAGATTCCTCTACAAATCCACCCTATATTGTATTTTTCATTGGCATTCCCATCAATAGTATCATCTCATTTATGTAAAATTCATTTTGATGATGCTGAAAAATACAGTGTTGACTCCCAACTTAATGGTTCTATATATATGCTTTTTGGTGTATTCTTGTGTATTTGATGTAGTTTTATTTTCTAAATTTTCAAAAAAATTACATCTTTATGTGTGCATTGTGTTTCTATAACTTTATTCCTTTTTAATTTTATACACACACATGTATCCCTCATGTCTTTTTTGGGGGCTTTAATGTCTGTATCAAACACTCAAATCCAATCCTAGTATTAGGTGACCTCATTTGCATTAGAAAGAAATATTAAAAGCGAAGAAATATTAACACATAAATTTTCTAGTCTAATAACACCAAATACACTCATTAAAGTTGCATTGTCATCCCCAAACACTTGATCAATCTACATCACCATTAAATTTCCCAAAATGCTCATTTAAACATTTAAGATCACAATTCCACTAGAGTGCCTAGTCTTGCTAATCACGAAAAAATATGATTGAATTTATAAACTCTTGTCAACCCTAACCCAACCTTGTACTCCATCATATGGTATACAAGTTTAAAGATTCCTTTGAAGTTTTAAAAGTAAAAATCACAAAAATGAGATCAGAAAAATACCTTTCAAATGTATCCATACACGCTCCCCTTCTCAAAGTCCTCGATGGTTGCAAGTTTATCTCCATATGTAGATGACATGTTTTCTGCTCCAAATGGCTGCATAAACCCCCCAAATCAAGAGCATAATATCTCAATTAAAGCTGGAAAAAAAGAGAAAACCTAGACTTGATCTAATAAATTTGAATTAAAATCTAATCGAATTGATATGGCAGTGAAGGATGTATAGGATTTGCAGCAAAATCATAAATATTAGGAGCAGAGAAAGAGAAATGAACTCTCTCTCAACCTGGCAAGGGAGAATAATATCAGGAAATTAGATTTTAACAGGTCCATTTTAGATTTTAGAGTAGCCAAGAAATAAGATTTTAATAGTTAGTAAAATATTTTAAAGCAATTGTTATAGTAGCTTATGTTTCCATTAAATTTTATTTTCATTTGAGCAAAACGAGGATTTGACATAGACATTATATCTAATAATGTTGAAGGCTAGAGAATAATAATGTTGGCTTAATTATGCCATAAATACAAACTATATTAGGCTTTCTTAATATAGGGAAGTATGTTCATATAAGGAGGGTGATGAGCCTCATCATGGGGTAACTATATGGACCTTAATTCACCTCCTAGATTATTCAAATCAACTCTTCTCACAATTTATTACATGTTTCAATTATATTTTGTTTAATGATATGAGTTAAGGTGAGATATTATGCCTATCGGACTAATGTGCATTGAATGCAAGTTTGTGAGAGAAAATTAGGGATTTTGGCAAGATTAAAGGTTGAAACTCGAACGGGGCAAGGAAGAGAGATTGTAGGAAGTAAATCCTCCTCATTTAATCCTCCCTCACTCAAATATTACTCCATCAATCACACTAGCTCGGAGTACAAGCAGCCAAGTCATGAAGATCAAAAGGCAATTGAGCAAGCGACAGTCAAAGAGTTAGTTTATCTCGATTTTGGGAGCCGAACCTCCCTAGATTTAAGGAAGTCATTGGAGAATTCAGTTGTATAAATAAAGAAGCCTAGAGCCTCATTAGGATTTGAATTTTGGTTGTAAGAACATTAGTTATTTTTGAGCTCCAGACTTGTGGAAGACATTGCTATGTAATTTTCTATTTTGATAATGAGAATGAGCTTTCTCTTGATCCAATACTAAGTTAACCTAGAGGGTTGAAGCTCTTGGGTTAGGGCCCAACCCTAGCAGCAAAGACTCCTCTTCTTTTATCTGTATGCTTAGATTGATTTCATAGATTCATGGTTAAATTTTCCTTAGAAGTATTTCATTGTAAGTAGTGTAGATTTTATTAGTTTGCTTATTAGTTTTCTTCCACTTGTTCTTTACTTTAGTAGTAATTTAGAAGAGATAAAGGACCATTAAAAAGTTGTCAATAGGTTTTTTGGCCTCACTTCTTCCTTCAGGGATCACGATTTGAGGAAAGGACTCCTATGCAGCCCCAAAAAGATAGAATTCTACTTTCTCATAGAATTTAGAGTTTTTTGTACTTAAGCCAGCATTTGATCAATTTGCAAGAGTAGGACCTAGTCATCATTTCTTCCATCTTCAGCCTTATAGTATATCTCATCAATGGTTCCATCTTATTATGTAATTTTTCCTCATGCATGAAGTAGACAACTAGCTCATTAAACTCTGTTTTCCTAGCTTATTGAAATTCTCCTTGTTTACATGATTTTTGGGAAAATATCAATGTTTGATGTAGTGCAGGTGTTTTAGAAGTAAAAAGAGATCTCATAGCCAGAAACCTCCTTCAAACTTCATCCATCCATGATCATTCCTTTCTTTTACTAAGACCCTCGCCAATTTCATCATCTTACAAGGAAACTTCTCCAAGCATGTTGAGAAAATCCAACCATCTCCCAATCTTGGTTTTGAGTTCTATGTGATCCTAGGCATTTTTCTTGCTTCATTCCATCCACCAACCACCTTCCCTAAGCCTTCCATCACCTTCAACACTCATCATTTTTCTCTTAGTTGTATCCTGTAGAAATACAGGGAATCCTGTAGGTTTTTAGGACATCCTGTAGGTTTTTCTGTAGTGGCTTGTTTTGAGGCTGAATTGAGGGAAAAGCCTCTAGGAAGCCAGGCAAGGTCACCTAAGGGTATCCCAAACCTTCCAATCATCCACCAGTATTTGTAAGCCACTTGCCACGTCGCCAAAAGTTATTAGCTTTCACACTGTTACATAAAAAAGATAAAAAAAAGAAAAACAGATTTATTCTAGTCATTTACATGCCCAGTAGTAATGTTTGATGTTTTGAACTTACATACTTAGGACAATAGAATTTCATACATGTTATCTTAGAATTCTTGTTGAATCATAGTCTCTTAGTAGTTGAATAGGAAATGGTGTGTTTTAGCATTGGATTTCAGTCTTTTTCCTTACTATAGTAGACAAGATTTCTCTTAGAGTAGATTTCTATTTCCCTCATGAGTAATCAAGGTTCTTCTGAATCCATAGAAGTCTGGATTGAAAAACCCTATAGGTCTCTTGTTAGTTGAACAGTGACAAAAGGGTAGAACCATCACTTTTACTCCAAGTTTGTACGAACCCCGGGTTGATAAAGTAAAGCTAGTAGCCCTAGGAGTTGCATCATTCTTGCTACAATACTAGTGCTCATCACTTTGTGGCACCGTTTTCAGGGTGGTGTCTGAGTAATATGTGATTACTACTTTCTTTCTTCCATTTCTTGTTTCTAGTATTCTGCTATCAGTTTTAGTTCTGCAAGAGTAATTTTGTTGCTTTCTTTTCCATTCTGCATTATTTACTTTCCTTTCCATTCTACAAGTAAGATTTCATTCAAATAGTTAGTTTTCATTCAGTTAGTTAATTTTCATTCAGTCTGCAATTTCAATTCTGAAATCACTTTCAAAGGTTGAGAAAAAAACTCAAAACAAAACAAAAACATTTTTTTCCATGCCTCATAGGAATAGGGATAACTTAGGGAAATTTTTGCCAAATACCCAACTACTTCAAACAACCAACCTTCCCTCTTCTTCGGTGGTTGTGAATTGGAGGAACCCTTAAGTGAGCAACCAGAAATATTTGAAGAACCTTCAGGGGAAGAAGAAGAAAAAGAAGAAGAACCCATTCCTACTAATCCAATGGCTGACAATAGAAATGACAAAGGGAATAGAGAAAGAGTTGAGGGTGCCTTCCCCATCAGGGAAATGAATGGAGATACTAAGATGAAGAATATAAGCCCCTATCCCCTTCCTCATTTCCATGGCCTAACCTCAGAAGACCCAAACACTTTCTTATTTGAATTTATTGTCATATTTTGAACCTATGATTACACCAATGATGAGCAGAAGTTGAAACTATTCGCATCCACTCTCAACGATGCAGCTTTGTGCTGGTTCATGGGTTTACCCGGGGATAGTATTACAACTTGGGCTCAGATGCAGCAAGCCTTCAACAACAAGTATCGGGACTACTGTAGGTCTAAAGACACTAAAGAGGAAAATTTTAGGACGACCTTAGGGAATGATGAATCCCTAGAAGATTATAAAGAATGATTCCAGCTTAGCTACAAAAGGGTCAGGTGCACACTTGGCCCTGAGTCACTTAAGCTAGTCCTGCTTAGAGGAGTAAGGGAAGATCTTCTGGATACCCTAAACTTTTTAGCAGGAGGGGACATCTACCAGTTACCCTATGAGGATATCAAGATTGCCCTTAGAAACCATTCTAGGGTAGCTAGGAAGAAGGGTAGGGGTAGTCAATTGATGGTCAATCCATCCTCTTCCAATGCATCCATTAAGGGTGAAATTGGAAACATGCTGGAGGATTTCAAGAATGAGATGCTACAAACCCTTTCCCTACAGATAGACACTATGCGCATTAAGATAAAATAAGAGGAAGCAAAGTGAGCCTTAGCCATTTTCTACCCTAGATGCACCAAGAGGCACCCTAGGAATGAATGTTCATTAAATTCAATTGAAATCTACTTAGTCTATGAAGAAAATCACTCCACATACAAGTGCCCTTCTCTACCTAGACTAAAAGTTGTATATCAAGGAGTTGAAGGGGTGACTGAACAACTCTACTACATAAATCAAAGGAGACCCCATGGGCCTTCACCATACCAACAGGGTATGTAAGGGTCATCCCATACATATTACAACCCAAACTAGACCACATCCATTCCCTCTTAGGCCCCCCGTGCTCATCCTTACTAGTTTACACCTCCTCCTTGGTCCTTTGCACCTCAGTATGATTCCCAGCCAACGAGCTAGTCATTTCAACCATATGCTCTGCCATAACCTTAGTGGAATATACCACCCCAGGGGTGGAGGCCCCCATACAAAAATGCCCCAACTTTATTGATTTCACCACCTGCTTAACCACAACTTTTACACTTTGCTCCACCTAAACAACTCTAGATTGCTGCCCAACCAAATCTGAACCCAAACAACAGACAAACACAGCCAGTATACAGTGGAGAGACATCCTATCTAGCTTATCCTATGGAAATTCAGGAAATCAACCTGAGATCTAGGAGAGCACTCCTAAAAAACCAACCTCTACCTCCACCTAGGGAGGTTGAGGAAGAAAGAGAGGAAAGAATTCCTAAAGTAAATCCACCACCCTTTCCTGAGAGATTAACCCAACCACTCCAGCCTACCCAGGAAGAGACTGAACTTCTAAGAGAATTGAAAAATTTATGTGTAAACATTACACTCCTCCAAGCTATAAAAGATGTGCCTATTTACAACAAGTTGGTGAAGGATAAGTGCTTCAAGCATCCAGGGAGACGAAGAAGAGATTCCCCTACCATTAATGTCACTGGACAACTGTCCGACTTAATGTTTGCGTAGGTAATATGTCCAAAGTATTTGGACCCTAGAAGCCCTGTAGTAGATGTGCACACCAATGGCACCATTGTCCCACACAATTTGATTGATCTTGGGGCTGCCATTAATGTGATGACCAAGGACACCATGCTCAATATCAACCTCCAGGGTTCATTGAGAAAGACCACAACAGTCTTGCAACTTGCAGACTGCTCCACAGTGACCCTTGAGGGGATTGTGGAGGATGTGATGTTCTCCATTGACTCTTAGGAAAACCCTGCAGATTTCCTAGTTGTCCAGCCTAAGGCCAAGCATACTGGTTACTCATCCTTGGGATGCCCTAGCTAGCCACTTTCAATGCCTACATTAGCTATAGGGCTGGAAATATAACTATCAAGAATGGGCATATTTCGAAGAAATTAGTCCTATATACTCCTGCTTAGCCATCTCTAGAACATGACCTACCTTTATTGCTAGAAGAGGAGGAAGAAGATGAAGTTTATTCCACCCAACTCTCTACCTTAGAAACAACCATGGGAGGGGGACAACCAGATGAAAATGATTTGATTGAACACATACTCCAAAGTTCAACTCCCAGTTCATTGTTCTCAGAAGAAGTAGTAAAGGAAACTCAGAACAACCATCAGATTGATCTATTCTTAGCCGATTCCAAACCTATTCATGTCAAAACCATAGAATTCAGCCCCGAGAGAACTTTGAAAATCAACCCATCTCTTTTTGTTCACCACCGGGACTTCACTCAATGAACCTTTTTCCTATCACATGCATTCACGACATATTAAACAATACCCTTAATTTGACTACATATTGGAAAATACCCCTAAAAATCACATTATTTAACCCCCTACCAATACAAACCCAATACAACTTCCCAATTTAAAAGACCCCTGCTTCCACTAGATATTGTAGGTATCCATTTTTTCATTAACATTTTTTATACCCCTTTATATTTTTTCATTAACTTTGAACTCGATTTTTTATACCTTCCAATACAAAAACCCTTACCCCATATATATCCCCCAATATATTATGCCATTTTTTCCTCAATATATATCTCCCAATATGAACCCACATGTTATTTTATTGCTCCCCCACTGGAGCCCCCATGCTGTTCACCAAGAAGAGAAGTTGTGCAACATGCTAAAGGAACACTTGCATGCCTTTGCTTGGAGTTACAACGAAATGAAGGGAGTGCACCCATCGGTGTGTAATCACCACATTTATATCAAAGAAGGTTGCAAACCAATACGACAATCCCAAAGGAGGATGAATCCAGCTCTAAAAGATATAGTCAAAGAATAACTGCAAAAGCTGCTAGATGTAGGATTCATTTACCCTATCTCCGACAATGAGTGGTCTCTCCTTTGGTGTTGGTTCCAAAGAAAAATGGTAAGTGGAGGATTTGTGTTGATTATAGAGAGTTAAAGAACACCACAAAGAAGGACCATTTCCCTCTACCTTTCATCGAAAAAGTGTTAGATGGCCTCGCAGGGAAAAAATTTCTCTTTCCTAGATGGATTCAATGGGTACAATAAAATCCATATCAGCCCAGAAGACCAGGATGAAACCACCTTCACTTGTCCTTGGGGTACTTTCGCCTATAGGGTCCTTCCTTTTGGCCTATGCAATTATACTGCCACTTTCCAAAGAGCAGCCCTGAGTATCTTTGCTGAGTTAGTCCATGATGCAGTAGAGATTTATATGGATGATTTTACACCTTATGGATGTGATTTCCAGGAGGCTTTGTCCAAAATAGGTAAGGTGATGAACAAATGCATTAAAATGAACTTGTCTCTTAGTATCGAAAAATGTGAGTTCTTGATGATTGCAGGGACTGTGCTAGGTCATTCAATATCCCACCAAGGACTACAAGTGGACCCAAAAAAATAGCTATCATCCAAAGGGTCCCACCTCCGCAAAAGCAAAGAGATATCAGAAGTTTACTAGGGCTAGCTAGATACTATTGAAGGTTTATAAAAGACTTCAACAAGTTAGCTTCTCCTTTATTTTGGTTGTTGGCCAAAGACTTTGAGTTTGTATGGAAAAAAAGCTGTCAAGAGGCCCTGGGCCCCTTGAAGGACAAGGTTACCACTGCACCAATTCTCTAGGGCCCAAATTGGGACCTTCCTTTTCATATACATTCTGATGCATTAGACAAAGCCATAGGAGTAGCTTTAGGCTAGATAGATGAAAAATTGCCTTATGCCATTTACTTTATCAGTAAGAATCTATCAAAGGCCAAACTGAACTACACAGTGACAGAAGACCTATTGGCCGTTGTGCATTCATTGAACAAATTTAGGCATTATAGTACAGGTTATCGAACATTTGTACATACTAACCATGCTGCAATAAAATATTTAATGAATAGACCTAATTTGAATGCCTTGATTATTAGATCGTTGCTTTTATTACAGTAGTTTGATCTAATCACTGTCGATAAGCTTGACAAGGAAAATGTTGTTGCAGATTTTTTGTCCAAATTAGCTTGCCTATAGGTGAGGAAGGAATCATTGATGATCAGTTACGATATGAACACTTATTCACAATTTTAGTTCTCTCTCCATGGTTTTCTGACATAGCAAACTATTTGGTATCTGCACAGTACCACCGAATTTGTCCTCCAAAGAGAAAAGTAAGATTGTGAGGAAGAGCACCCCATTCACTTGGATTGGGAGCAACCTCTTCAAACTAGGCTCAGATCAAATTCTAAGAAGATGTGTGAGGGAGGAGGAAGTCTTTGACATCCTTTTGACCTGTCATGATGGGCCTTGTGGAGGTCACTTTGTAGCAAAGAGGATAGGATTCAAGGTGTTACATGCTGGTTATTATTGGCCCACTCTTCATCAGGATGTGAAAAGATATACTAGTCAGTGTGATGGGTGCCAAAGGATGGGAAAGCCTACTCCAAAGGATGAAATTCCTTTGCAACCTCAAGTGACTTTAGAGCCATTTGACAAGTGGGGAATGGATTTCATTAGACCTATTGACCCTCCTTCCAAGAAAAAATAGTACATCATTGTGTGCACTAACTATCTGACTAAGTGGGCTAAAGCCAAGGCAATCAAGGCAACAACAAAGGAGAAGGTGGCTGAGTTCTTTGAGAAAATGGCTTTTACAAGTTTGGGTACCCTAGAGAATTGGTCACTGATCAAGGCAGCCAGTTTACATCAAACATGATTGAAGACTTGTTAAGCCAACACAAGATCAAACATAGAACATCCACTCCCTATCACCCACAAGCTAATGGGCAAGTGGAGGTGACCAACAGAGTGCTGGAGGGAATTCTGACCAAAGTGGTTAGAAAAAGCAGAAAAATTGGGCAGATAGACTAGTTGAGGCCACCTGGGCCTATAATACCACCTGGAAGACCACCACTAGATTTGCACCCTATGAGTTGGTCTATGGGAAAATGGCCCTACTTTCCATTGAATTTCAGTACAATACATTGAGGATGGCATCCCAACTAGATCTAGATCTCAGTAGTGCACAAAAAGAGAGATTGCTCTAGTTGAATGGGTTATATGAGTTTAGAATGTAGGCCCTCCTACACATAGAGGTAACGAGGAAGATTTGGCATGACAAGAACCTCAAGGACAAGCAATTTCAAGAAGGTGATTGGGCTTTGTTATATGATTCCAGATATAAAGGCTTTAAAGGCAAGTTAAGGACTAGATGGTTAGGCCCTTATGTCATAGAGAAAAGTCATGATAATGGTTCAGAGTAGATCAAAACCATAGATGCAAAGGCCATTCATTTACTTATTAATGGGCGTAGATTGAAAGTTTACAAAAGGCCATTATCAAAGCAAGAGTTCATTGATGCTATCAACAAAACAGTGATGGTGGTGGAACATGTCTTAGCTCCTACCTCATCAAGTCACTGATAAAAATAAATAAAAAGAAATAAAAATAAGGAAACTCGGGTGAAAACCTCTATGAGGCGCCTAGGTCCCATTGTTGGGTTGAAGACCTCTTGAGGCCACCCAGTTGTGTCAAAAAAAAAAAAGAGAAATAAAAGGATCTCTAGGTGAAAACCTCTCTTGAGGTGCCCAGGGAAAGAAGCTAGGATGAAAGCCTCTTGGAGGCAAACTAGTTGTTTTAAAAAAATAATAAAAAAGAGAAAAGAAAAATTATGAAAATATTGTTTGCAGGTCAGTAGGAGAACGATTAGAGCAACAATGGAGAATCAAAAGGGACCTATTCAGCTCATATTTTTATTTCTCCATTCATTATCATGTTAGCATTATGATTCTGGTACAGGTGTTGTACTTGATGGCAACTCATTCAAGTGGCAAATCTCTGATCAGGCTCTCAAAATGATGGAAAATAAGAGGTATGCAAGTGCTTAGTTCAGAAGTTGCGGACCCGCAGGTACCCTGACCAAGAGGTGCGGACATATTCGCAGGTGATTCGTTCAGAAGGTGCGGACCCCAGTTCACTCACTCCAATGCAGAGAAGCACGCTCACGTGGGGTTTCTCATGTTTGGCCCGTGGTATTTAGCCCATCGTTCATGATCCTATGGTTTTGGTCCGTGGTATTGATTCTAAAATTATTGAGCCCAAGGTTTTTGGGTCCCTTGTATTGGTTCTCTATGGTTTTGCTTCATGGTTTTAGTAAGGGCTTGCCTATAAAAGGGAAAGGAGATCACTTGGCTAGTTACTTGTGAATTTTGAATATCTTAAGATCTAAAATATTGGGTTATCGGTTTCAAAAGCTAGATCTAAATCAAGGTCGTGATCTCTCGAGCGCATGATCAGATCTGTGGATTTGACTATCTGTGGCACATTGGAGGACTATTAATTTGGCTCTACTTAGAGGTCCACAGGCGATCCACAGTGCATGTGCGGAGGTACGCAGCGAAGAAAGAGGCGCAGGTGCGGGGATACGCAGTGAGTAGAAGGCGCTGGTGCAAGGTACGCAATGCAGAAGAAAGCACAGTGCGTAAGTACGCGGAGGCCCAGAAAGACCAGTGCGGAGGAACGCTGTCAAGCAGACAGTGCAGGTGCGGATCTGAGCTGAGGTACGTAGAGCAGCAGAAGGACTAGGTGCGGATCTGCGCAGTCCAGGCACAGAAAAGCTGCGGATATCCGCAGGTTTATATTGGTGAAGTTGCGGATTTATTTTGAAATATCTGTTGGCTGCTCTTTATCTATTGCTGCAGTTTTCTGGGTTTAGATTACTGGTATTGATCTTCTGTTTACAACACTCTGAGAAGTTTGGATGATTCATTGGATTTATAAGGAAATTGGTTGATTCATATTTACTTGATGATTATTTGATCTTCTTGGATCCATTCTGAAAATTTATGAAAAGAGGTCCTTGAAAAGAAGTAGGGGGTTGTAGCTCCCTTCCAGGAGAGACTGGAAAACGAGAGAGAGAGTTGTAGCTCTCTGCAGGTCACAGCCTGCGTACTGGTAAAGGACTGCACCAGTACAAAATCATTGTAAAAGAAGTTTATAATTGAAAGAAGATAGAGACATATTGCAGCAGGTGATTTTCACCCACATTGGGTTTCCACCTTATATCTGGTGTTCTTTGGTGTGACTATTTGTTTTTCATTATTCTTGTTCATTATTATATGGTACTGACATGCAAGTTAATCACCAATATTTGAAGAATAATTTAAAGCATAAATCTGGATGGTATATTGAAAAGAATTTGATAATACTGATTCACCCCCCCTCTCAGTATTATTTCCAACAATTGGTATCAAAGCAGGTCCTTCAGAAGAAGCTTGATCGCTTGAAGGAAGATCGTCCATCATGAGCAACTACGAGAGGGAAGCATCAATCAGGACACCGATTTTTGATGGGACAAACTTCGTATATTGGAAGGTAAGAGTTACTGCCTATCTTCAATCTCTAGGTACAGAAGTCTGGGACATCATAGACACAGGGTATACTTTTCCATCAGCTACTCCTACAGATCCAGCTGAGAAGAAGAAATATGAAACAAATGCAAAGGCAGTCAATACTCTTCTAGGATGTCTATCTCAATCAAAATTCGTGAAAGTTATGCAGTATAAATCCGCAAAATAAATATGGGACAAGATTGTTCTGAGTTATGAAGGAGATAATCAGGTAAAACGAGCAAAACTTCAAACCCTTAGAATTCAGTATGAAAATCTCAAAATGTACAATGATGAAAGTGTTGCTAACTATTTTCTTTGTGTAGATGAGATTGTTAATTGTATGAAAAATTTGGGTGAAGAAATAAAAGAGGCTGTTGTGGTTGAAAAAGTTCTAAGATCTTTGTCCTCTAGGTTTGAATATAAAGTTTCTGCAATAGAAGAAAAAGAGAATCTACAAAACCTTAAGATGTCACAGTTGCATGGAATTTTAACTGCGTATGGAATGAGGAAAGGAGGTCCATCATACAGGAGAGAAGCTGCCTTCAAGGCTTCAGGCAAAGGAAAGTACTATGAGTCAGGATACGTGTCAGAAGAAGAAGAAGAATTAAATTTTGTCAGAAATCTTCAACGGGGTATTGGAAGATTCAGAGGTAAGTTACCTTTCAAATGTTTTGCTTGTGGAAGAGTTGGTCACTATGCTGCCAAATGTCCTCATAAGGATAAGATTGACAAAGGGAAGGAACCTATTAGATGGAACAAGAAACAGAATGCAAATAAGAAAAGCTATTACACTCATGAAGACAGTGATGGACTATCAAATAGTGATGAAGATGAACGAGGTAATCACTATAAACTTTTAATGGCTTTTGAAGATGATGATTACATGGATGCTATAGATATGGATAGCTTTTATGAAGAGATTTCTAGACTCAAGACATGTTTAGAAGAAAAGAATGTGATCATTGATACTCTGCAATTTCAACTTGATGAAAAAGAAAAATTTCTTGAAAAGTTAGAATGTGAAATTGTTGGCCTTAGAAAAGAAATTGAGAAAACAAAGGCTCTTAATCTTAAGTTCGTTAAAGGATCTGAAACTCTGGATGAGATTATCAATGTACAACGTTCTCCACTAATCAAGACAGGTCTGGGGTATAATGGAGAAACATCTCAAGCATCCACCTCAAAGAGTTATCTTGATGCTGCAAGGAGGTATGAGCAAAAGCCAAATGGAGATCACCAGGTAAAACAGGGACAATCCACCTTAAGGGTGAACAAAAACTACAATCAGCCACAGGTAAGATCTTCTCAATTTGCCTCAAGAATGGATGACAATAGAAACTACAATCATATGGCTGGTAAATTTGATAATCGCAGAAGTTTCTTCAATGGCCAATGTTTTTCTTGCCATAACTTTGGTCACAAAGCAGCTCAATGTGTTGCCTATAAGACAATCATGACTAGAGAAGCTCAAAAACAAAGAAGTATGACTGGGATTGCAAAAAGGACCTATAACAACTTTTCGGCCCTTGAAAATGAAATTGAATGCTCTATTTGTAATAACTTTGGTCATGAAGATTCTGAATGCAGGAGCAGGTTTCGGCAGACAAAGGAACAGACCTCAAGCACCAGAACATGGAGAATAAAGGAACCACGACCAGAAAGATGTGGGATAGCCTTTTATGCAGAAGGACAAGAAAATAAATGGTACATCGACAGCGGATGTTTGAAGCATATGACAGGTGATAAAAAAAACTTGAATTATATATTGCTTTAGAAAAGGGAAAGAAATTTTCTTTTGGAAATGATACTCCTGCAGCCATAAAAGGAAAAGGTATTGCTTAGTTGAAAGAAAAGGTCAAAGCTGGAAATGTTTTGTATGTTGATGGATTGAAGCATAATCTACTAAGTGTCAGTCAGATGTGTGATAAAGGAACCGAGGTAATATTTCGATCAAATGGATGTAGTGTTCGTGATCTTGATACAGGAGAAACAGTAATCAAAGGCAGAAGAACTCCAAATAATCTATACATATTTGAAGAAGGACAACAACAATGCTATTTGAGCAAGGATGATGAACACTGGTTATGGCACTAAAGGTTAGGGCATCTAAGTTTTTCACAAATAAGGAAAGCATGCAAATACCAGGCAGTTCGTGGTCTTCCAGATATCAAAATTCTAGACAACACCATATGCAAATCATGTCAGTTTGGTAAGCAAACCAGAACTAACTTCCCTGAGAAGGAAGGATCAGCCAGCAGACCTCTCAAACTTGTCCATACAAATGTATGTGGTCCATTTAGGACAAGGACACCTTGAGGAGAGGAATACCTTATATTATTCATTGACGACTTCTCCAGGATGGTTTGGTTAGGAATTATGAAACACAAAGACGAAGCATTCGAAAAATTCAAATCTTTCAAAGCCTTGGTTGAAAACGAATCAGATCACAAAATTAAGTGCCTCAGGTCTGACAGAGGTGGGGAATTTACCTCAAATGAATTTTTCGATTTCTGTGAAGAACATGGAATAAGAAGGGAATTCTCTACAGCTAGGACTCCCCGGACAAATGGAGTGGTGGAAAGGATGAACAGAACCGTTCAACAAATGGCTCGTGCTATGCTTGATGAGTCTGGAACTCCCGCAACCTTCTGGGGAGAAGCTGCATTTGCTGCGGTTGTTATTCTCAACAAAACAAATGTCCGAGTGAGCAGCACTCAAACTCCTCATGAGCTCTGGTATGGTGAGACTCCTTCAGTAAAGCATTTCAAAATTTTTGGGAGTAAATTCTATATTAAGAATAATGATGAACAACTTGGCAAACTTGAACCTACAGCAGATGAAGGCATTCTTCTTGATTATTCTCCCCACAACAAAGCATATAAGTGCTACAATAAAAGGCTTGGAAAAATTGTTGGCAGCATTGATGTAGTGGTTGACGAAAAAGGATACATTCCTAGGAAAGTAAATCATGAAGAGGATGAAGACTACCCTAAAATAGAGACTGATGATGAAGAAGAACCTCAAGAAGCACCAGAGGAACATATAAGGATAGAAGAAAAGACTCCATCCAGGTACATTCAGAAGAATCATCCAGAATTTTAGATTTTGGGGCAGAAAGAGGCAAGTGTACAAACAAGAAGAACAATTGCAGAAGCCTCAAGCTATTTGGCATTACTCTCCTCCACTGAGCCACAAAATGTAAAAGAGGCATGCAAAGATGAATGTTGGGTCAAAGCAATGGATGAAGAATTTGAGCAGATCGAAAAGACACTTGGGAGCTGGTTCCTAGACCAAAGGATAAGAATGTCATAGGGACAAAATGGATCTTCAAAAATAAGTTGAATGAAAATGGGGAAGTAATTAGAAACAAGGCCAGAATTGTTTGTAAAGGGTATGCTCAACAAGAAGGAATAGACTTTGAAGAAACTTTTGCTCCCGTTGCTAGACTTGAGGCCATCCGAATGTTCCTTTCTCTCTCAAGATTTCAGAAGTTCAAAGTATTTCAAATGGACGTGAAATCAGCCTTTCTGAATGGAGACTTAGAAGAAGAAGTGTACATTGAGCAACTAGATGGTTTCATCCTTGGGAATGATCCAAATCTTGTATGTAGACTAAAAAAGGCTCTCTATGGCCTTAAACAGGCTCCAAGGGCTTGGTACTACCGTTTGGAAAGATATCTTCATCAACAAGGTTTTTCAAAGGGGTCAGCAGATAGCAATATTTATATAAAAATTGAAAATGACAAATTGCTAATACTTGTTGTGTATGTAGATGATATTATATTTGGCAGCAATGAAGAAGCTATGAGTCAAAGCTTTGCCTTGGTGATGCAGAAAGAATTTGAAATGTCTTTGCTTGGAGAACTGACATATTTTCTTGGATTGCAAATCCAACAAAATGAAGGCGGGATATTCTTGTCTCAAACCAAGTATCTCAAGCAGATCTTGAAGAAATATGGCATGGAAGATGCAAAACCAGTATGTACCCCCATGGTTACAGGATATAGCCTTAGTGCAAATGATGAATTAGCAGCAGTGCATCAGCCAACCTATAGATCTATGATTGGAAGTCTACTTTACTTGACAGGTACCCGACCAGACATTATGCATGCAATGGGAATAGTTGGAAGATTTCAGGCAAATCCAAAGGAAACTCATCTTCAGGCAGTCAAGATAATTTTCAAGTATCTTCAAGGAACTCAAAACTATGGCTTATGGTATCCTAGAGATACAGATCTCACACTTCATGCTTACACAGATGCAGATTGGGCCGGAAGTGGATGACAGGAAAAGCACAAGTGGTGGTGCTTTCTTTATGGGTTCCATATTAGTATCTTGGTTCAGCAAGAAACAGAGTTCGATTGCTTTATCTACAGCTGAAGCAGAATATGTGGCTGTTGCATCTTGTTGTACTCAACTTCTTTGGATGATGCAAACCTTGCAAGATTTTCGAATCACTTGTACACCACCTATCTCCATCTTATGTGATAATACAAGTGCAATCAGCATTTGAAAGAACCCAGTCATGCATTCAAAGACTAAGCACATATTGATCAGGTATCATTTTCTCAGGGAACAAGTGTTTGAACAAAAGGTCAAGTTGGAATATGTTCCTTCTAAGGAACAAGTTGCTGATATTCTCACCAAACCATTGCCCAGGGAGACCTTTGAATACCTCAGGCAAAAGCTGGGGGTTGTTGATGCATCATCTTGTTGTTGAATCTCATCTGTTTCAGAGATTGTTGTTTGTACGCGAGGTTCATATGGGGTATACACGTACATTTGTTGGTTTATGGATTGGTCGAAGATCGAATGGCTCCGGTTTAGGGGGAGCATATAATGCATTGTTGGCATTATGATAGAAGATCTTGGAGGAAGTACAAAAGGAGATCATGGATGTTGATCTGAATATCGCTGCAATATGTCTCTATCTCTTTCATGGTCATTTATGGTGTTTGGTGGATTATGATTATTCTTTTGCAGATCTGGTCTATAATCAGGGGGAGCATGTTCTCAGGGGGAGCATAACCCTTTGCCCTTGATGTCAAAGGGGGAGAATGACATTGAGGATCTTGAGGTTGCCATCAAGTCCAAAGGGGGAGATTGTTGGCATTATGATTCTGGTACAGGTGTTGTACTTGATGGCAACTCATTCAAGTGGCAAATCTCTGATCAGGCTCTCAAAATGATGGAAAATAAGAGGTACGCAAGTGCTTAGTTCAAAAGGTGCGGACCTGCAGGTACCCCGACCAAGAGGTGCAGACATATTCGCAGGTGCTCCGTTCAGAAGGTGCGGACCCCAGTTCACTCACTCCAATGTAGAGAAGCATGCTCACATGGGGTTTCTCATGTTTGGCCTGTGGTATTTAGCCCATCGTTCATGATCCTATGGTTTTGGTCTGTGGTATTGATTCTAAAATTATTGAGCCCAAGGTTTTTGGGTCCCTTGTATTGGTTCTCTATGGTTTTGCTTCATGGTTTTAGTAAGGGCTTGCCTATAAAAGGGAAAGGAGATCACTTGGCTAGTTACTCGTGAATTTTAAATATCTTAAGATCTAAAATATTGGGTTATCGGTTTCAAAAGCTATATCTAAATCAAGGTTGCGATCTCTCGAGCGCATGATCAGATCTGTGGATCTGACTATCTGTGGCACATTGGAGGACTGTTAATTTGGCTCTACTCAGAGGTCCGCAGGCAATCCACAGTGCAGGTGCAGAGGTACGCAGCGAAGCAAGAGGCGCAGGTGCGGGGATAACCAGTAAGTAGAAGGCGTTGGTGCGAGGTATGCAACACAGAAGAAAGCACAGTGTGTAAGTACGCGGAGGCCCAGAAAGACTAGTGCGGAGGAACATTGTCAAGCAGACAGTGCAGGTGTGGATCTGAGCTGAGGTACGCAGAGCAGCAGAAGGACCAGGTGCGAATCTGTGCAGTCCAAGCACAGAAAAGCTGCGGATATCCGCAGCTTTATATTGGTGAAGTTGCAGGTTTATTTTGAAATATCTATTGGTTGCTCTTTATCTATTGCTGCAGTTTTCTGGGTTTAGATTACTGGTATTGATCTTCTGTTTACAGCACTCTGAGAAGTTTGGGTGATTCATTGGATTTATAAGGAAATTGGTTGATTCATATGTACTTGATGATTATTTGATCTTCTTGGATCCAGTCTGAAAATTTATGAAAAGAGGTCCTTGAAAAGAAGTAGGGGGTTGTAGCTCCCTTCCAGGAGAGACTGGAAAACGAGAGAGAGAGTTGTAGCTCTCTGCAGGTTGCAGCCTGCATACTGGTAAAGGACTGCACCAGTACAAAATCATTGTAAAAAAAGTTTCTAATTGAAAGAAGATAGAGACATATTGCAGCAGGTGGTTTTCACCCACATTGGGTTTCCACCTTATATCTGGTGTTCTTTGGTGTGACTATTTGTTTTTCATTATTCTTGTTCATTATTATATGGTACTGACATACAAGTTAATCACCAATATCTGAAGAATAATTTAAAGCATAAATCTGGATGGTATATTGAAAAGAATTTGATAATACTGATTCACCCCCCCCTCTCAGTATTATTTCCAGCATATCCCTCATCATTCCACCATTATTTTCATTTTTTCACTCATTTTCCTCATTTTTCAAGGTTTTGGTGTTTTCTACAAGATTCCCTGTAAACCTACAAGATCCCCTAAAAACCTACAGGATTATCCTATAGGAATTATAGTGGCTTGGGAATCCTAAAGGAAGTGACCCTAGAGCAAGGAAATGGCTTTCCCATGTCAAAGAAATAAATTCCTACATCACCATATCATTACCATGCCTCTCTCCACCATGATCACCACTGCATTCATAAAAAAAAAATCAGTTTCCAAAAAATCTAAGTTTTCAAGAAAAAACAGAGAGAGAAAAATGAAGACAGAGAGGAAGGGGACAACACTCGAAGGTTATTCTTCATCATTCACAAAACCCTCAACATCCTCTCTTCCCATGCTAATCATCCTCAACTCCCACTAGTAGAACATGTTAAAAGTTTGAGGGAGAAGAGGCTATAGAACATCCTGTAGGAAATCCTGTAGCAGCCTATCCCACAAAAAAGAAATCATAAGTTGCAGCAAGTTTCATGCATGGAGATCCAAAGGTAGAAGAAGCTCCTCTAGAGTGTAGAAGCTATAGCAACATCATCATCATCAAAACCAGGTACCTGTACATCAAAGAAAATAATCAAAGGACAATAAAAAAGAAAGAAAGGAGAAATCACATGCAGCCAACACACAGAAAAGACCTCATTTCTTTAACAACTGCACCAAGGTATTGTTACCACAGGTAAGTATCTTGCTTCCACTATCTCATTTGCATAATTTGATAAAAAGATGTAAATATTGTGAACGAGTTGGTTTATAAGCGAAAGGTGGCCAGTTAACTTGGCCACCTTCATTCAGTCAGCGAGGACAAAACAGTTAGTCCTCACACATGTGGAAGCAATCAAGTCAAAGAAAAGGAGGATGAGGTCGAAAGATGTCAAGCTATAGATGCGCAAAGTGGGAGTTGAAGATGCGGTGAGGAGAGTGATGATGTGGTAGTGGGACCAATGGTCCAAAAATAGATATCTGTACCTCAGCTGCCAGCACACCACCTCACTCAAATTAACTATAAGACGAAATAAACATTGATCCCCATGCATAGATGCATTCACATTCTTGAGGCTCACACTAGAAAAGTCGCTCTCGGCCCACAAGAAGTCTATAGTAGAGGTGAATTTCATTTTTTTCCTATGCGGGACTGCCCATAAGATCCTATAGGGAATCTGACAGGATCCTACAGGAATCCTACAGGATACAGTCAGGCAGTCTATAGGATTGGCAGTGAGCAATTTCAGAGGGAGAAAAACAGGGGTTGGCTACATTAAGCATTGTAAGGAGGTAGTCTCTACATTTCCTCCTATTTTTCCAACTGAAAGGAACAAAAAAATCCTCTAGTTTGTTCAAATTTATTGCAGTAAAAGGGAATTCTATCCACATAAATTTCAGTTCAATTTCCTCCTCAACTAAAATGCTGTATCACACATATATACTCCTCCATCCATTAGACAAAATGATAGCAAGGTTTAATAGAAGGGATCCCATCAACACTGTGAGTATTCATCAACACCCTCTTGTGCTAGAGATATTCGCAAGGCATAATTGGATGGGTTTCTTTGAGAAATTGAGGGGGTATGATGATGAAGTAGCCAGAGATTTTTCTCTCTCCCTCATTCCACTAATTAGGACCCATGCCACTATTGTGGTGAGAGGCCTCTCCATAGAGCTCACCCCTGAACTCATAAGAAGAATTACCACACTCCTCTTAGGAGTGCCTTGGAGAAAAGAAGACAAGGGAAATAGCCAAACTGCAAAGAAGAAATTCTTTTTAGAGGAAGAGGAGGCCATGGAAGACAAAAATGGAGTAAGAAGAGAAAGCCTACCATACCCCTGGAATGAAATAAGCTACCACCTTAGAAAATATATTTCATGTGAGGGTAGGTATAGTGTGGTATATGGATACCACTTTAGGCTTCTTGAAGAATTGAGGTTTGGAGCAGATACACCTCCTCACCACAAACTCAGCATACCCCACTTCCTTCTTCAATCACTAATATATATGAGCATGAAGGTGTAGGAAGGAAACTACCAACAACTGGCCCATCATGGGTTAATTATACTCATCATAGAAGATGCCCTCCAAAACCTTAGAATTCCGATCACATGGGCAATTTCCATAGACCTGTAGACAAGAGCCCTACTACCAGTGAAAGGGATGAAGAAGAAACTGAAACAAATGAAGGAGAAGTAGAGAGGGATGAAGAGGAAATATATGAGGAAGAAGAGGAAGAGAAATAGAAGGAAAGTGGTGAAGAAACAGAAGAAGATGCCAAAGAGGAAATAGATGAACAAGGTGAGGAACTAGAGGGAGAAGAAGAGGAGAAAGACAAATATGAAAAGGGCAATGGAAAGGAGGATGCATAAGACAAGGAGGAGTCACCCAGGGTGTATCCAGAACCCACTGAGAAATAAGAAGTAGCTGCTCTCACTTCCCGTAGCACCCCTATCAAACAAAAAGGCAAAAGACAGAGACAAAATCCTTTGTACTTTAGAACAAGAAAAAGTACAAGAATAAGGCAGGGAAAACCTCAAACTCCCACCAAGGTTCCCATTGTTATTGAAGACTCACCTAAACAGCAGGAGAAGATGGATCCTCTTATAAAAACTCAAGGAGAAGGATCCTCAGGACAAACCTCCCCTAAGTCTCTTATCACTTATGTGAGAAGGCCTGTGACTAGATCTGCCTCATCCAAGGGAAAATACATCCTATAGGATACACAACAGTACCTACATGAAGTAGAGGCAATCCTACAGGAAACTCTACTAAACCTACAGGAAACTCAAAGATTGGATAAGGAAGGGAGTATACGACAAGAAAGAAAGGAGGATCCAGAGTTAAGGGAACCTAGTCCTCAACCTAACCTTGACTCCTACTACAGATTTATTGAAGGGGGTAGGGTCATTCCACAAAAATTTGCCATCCCATTATTCTTTGAGCTTGAGAAAGAAAGAGAAATAACACATAGATGGATCTAGATTGCCAAGTCCAAGGGAGTGGACATATGTAACATGGAGGAAAATCTCAAAGAGATGGGCAGAGAACTAAGTGGCCTAAAGGACAGAGAGGCCATAATGAAATATCAGTTGGAGGTAGAAAATGCATGGTTGAAAGGACAACTGCAAGAAAGAGAGAATCAATTGGCAGCCATGACCAATCTATCCCTAGAGGCAATTTAGTGCAGGATGCTAGCTAAGTCCTATGCATTATATCTTAAGGAAGAGTGGTTGCAGTTCCAAATCAAGACCCTAGCATAGAGAGGCACTATTTCATTCCAAGATTATATACATTTCATTGATGTTTGTGATCAAAGCAAATTGGAGGATAGGGCTAAGTTGTTTGAGTTCTACTTGCATAACATGGCCTTGATAGACCTGAATGTATAGGACCCTAATGCAAAACTAGGGGATTTACAGTTTATGGCTTTGGCATCATGGATGAACAATGAGGAAGAAAGGGTTGTAGAAATGAAGAAGATATTGGAAAGGGAACAAACAAATCCTCTCATGATAAGAGCTGAGAAGTCAAATCCAATGGCTATCATTAGCACACATAATTCAATTGCAAATGATCCTCAACTTGCACCCAGGTATCTTGCTGCCCAAGAGCAAGCAATTACACATTTTGAGGATATTTTTAGGTTGTTAGGGGATGAAAGCATGTAAGATTTCCAAAGGAGATCGGATACTTTGTCATACAGTTTGAAGATTAGAGAGTACCATTCTCCTGAAAGAATGAGAGAATTTCTGAATAGGACACCCATGTACAAGCAAACCATCCAAAGGCTCAAAGTCAATTAGATTGGCTTGGGACTTAGTCCACCACTGCTCTTGGGGATGTTAGAAGGAAGGAAGGAAGAGGGAGAAAGAAAGTAGTGGGATGAGATTGAAAGGAAGGCAGGATTCTATTCTCAAGAAGAGGAAACCATAGTAGAAGCATGGGATGTCAGGCAGGCCACTAGGGCTATGAAAGATACGGATATTGATTGAGTTGCTCAGAGGATGAGCAACACTTTCAATAGGGGGTGATGATGAGCCTCGTCATTGGGTAACCATATGGACCTTAATTCACCTGGTAACTATATGGACCTTAATTCACCTCCTAGCTTAGTCAAATCAACGCTTCTCACAATTTATCACATGTTTTGATTATATTTTGTTTATTGAGATGAGTCAAAGTCAGATATTATGCCTAGTGGACTAATGTGCAATGAATGCAGGTTTATGAGAGAAATCCAAGTATTTTGGCAACATTAAAGGCTGAAAATCGAATGGGACAAGGAAGAGAGATTGTAGGAGGAAAATACTCCTCATTTACTCCTCCCTCATTTGAATATTCCTCCATCAATCACACTAGCTCGGAGTACAAGTAGCCAATTCATGAAGATCAAAAGGCAACCGAGCAAGTGACAGTCAAAGAGTTAGTTTATCTCGATTTTGGGAGTCGAACCTCCCTAGGTTTAAGGAAGTCGTTGGAGACTTCAGTTGTATAAATAAAGAGGCCTAGAGCCCCATTAGGATTCGAATTTTGGCTATAAGAACACTAGTTATTTTTTGGCTCCAGACTTGTGGAAGACATTTCTAGGTAATTTTTTATTTTGATAATGATAATGATCTTTTTCTTGCTCCAGTACAAAGTTAACTCAGAGGGCTGAAGCTCTTGGGTTAGGGCCCAACCTTAGTAGCAAAGGATCCTCTTCTTATATCTGTATGCTTAGATTGATTTCATAGATTCATGGTTAAATTGTCCTTAGAAGTATTTCATTACAAGTAGTGTAGATTTTATTAGTTTGTTTATTAGTTTGCTTCCATTTGTGCTTTACCTTAGTAGTAGTTTAGAAGAGATAAAGGACCATCAAAAAGTTGTCAATAGGTGTTTTGGCCTCACTTCTTCCTTCAGGGATCATGATTTGAGGAAAGGACTCCTATGCAGCCCTAAAAAGACAGAATTCTACTTTCTCATAGAATTTAGAGTTTTTTGTACTTAAGCCAGCATTTGATCAATTTGCAAGAGTAGGACCTAGTCATCATTTCTTCCATCTTTAGCCTTATAGTAGATCTCATCAATGATTCCATCTTATTCTGCAATTTTTCCTCATGCATGAAGTAGACAGCTAGCTCATTAAACTTTCTTTTCATAGCTTATTGAAATTCTCCTTGTTTACATGATTTTTGGGAAAATATCAATGTTTGATGTAGTGCAGGTGTTTCAACAATAAAGAGAGATTTCATAGCCAACAACCTCCTTTAAACTTCATCCATCCATGATCATTCCCTGTTTTCACTAAGACCCTCACCAATTTCATCATTTTACAAGGAAACTTCTCCAAGCATGTTGAGCAAATCCAACCATCTCCCAACCTTGGTTTTGAGTTCTGAGTGATTCTAGACATTTTATTGCTTCATTCCATCCACCAACCACCTTACCTATTCATTCCATCACCTTCAACACCCATTATTTTTCTCTCGGTTGTATCCTATATAAATACAGGGAATCTTGTAGGTTTTTAGGACATCCTGTAGGTTTTCTTGTAGTGGTCTGTTTTGAGGCTGAATTGAGGTTAAAGCCTCTAGGAAGCCAGACAAGGTCACCTAAGGGTCTCCCAAACCTTCCAACCATCCACCAACATTCCTAAGCTGCCTGCCACATCGCCAAAATAGATTAGCTTTCACACTCTTCCATAGAAAAGATAAAAGAAAAGCATATTTATTCTAGTCATTTACATGCACAGTAGTAATGTATGACATTTTTAACTTACATGCTTAGGATAGTAGAATTTCATACATGTTAACTTAGCATTCTTGTTGAAGAATAGTCTCTTAGCAGATAGTTTAGAAATGGTGTGTTTTAGCATTAGATTTCAGTTTTTTTCTTACTATAGTAGACAAGCTTTCTCTTAGAGTAGATTTATCTTTCCCTCATCAGTAATCAAGATTCTTTTGAATCCATAGAAGTTTGGCTTAAAAAACCCAAGTGGTCTCTCACCAACTAAACAGTGACAAAAGGAAAGAGCCATCACTTTTACTTGTGTATACAGCACTGTTACATCCAAGTTTGTATGAACCCTGGGTTGATAAAGTAAAGCTGGTAACCCCAGGAGTTGCAACATTCTTGCTAAAATATTGGTGCTCATCAGAGGGAAAAGGGACATGAGGTTTACACATAAGCGAAATATCCACCAACCCTTAAGGAGGTGACAAATATTCTTAAATCTATGAATAATGTTATAAATAAACTCAAGTAGATAGAGGTAGCCCATTATTTTTGATGAAGTTCACTCAGAGATTAAAAATACCCTAATAGAATCTAGCCATGGTTTAAAAGGCCTTCATGTGTTGTTCAGAGAGACTTGGGAGAAATTTGACTAAAGGAAATAAAGGGCACAATAAGACCAATGTGTAGCACCTACTCAAATCCCCAAGAATATACCCAAATCATGAAGATGGCACACTTCTATGGATAAAATTATGAAACACCATGGAACAACTCAACTTAAAACTTATATCCAAAGCATCAAGAGTTACAAAAGAGTGTTTAAGTGAACACAACAAAAATAGTACACATTGGACATATCATATACACATGGATCATACGTATCAAGCTAAATGTGGTAGCTAAAGGAACCTTTTCCGACACCTAGTATCAGATATGGCTAAGGCAATGTACGAGGCCTCACTAATTTGATGGTTGAAGAAGTTTGAATCTTGGTTTGTCAATTTAGCCCTAAGTAGGCAAGGCAGCATGGAAGGAGGTGACCCCCCTAGAAGAGTTATAAATGGGAAGGCCACATAAGGCCTTCTATAAAGGTTTAAATCCAAGGACTTCCCTCATAAAAAGAGATAGAAATGTATTTAAATAATTTAGATAATGACCCATCCAAATATTTATAAAGAAAATAGAACATCTCTTGAATCTCATGAATCTCATAATAAATGGGGAATCTACAGATGAGCTAATCCTCTAATTCTATCTCATATATATGGAAAAGCAAGAAGATTTTATTAAGAAGACGAAGATCATGATGATTAGTTTCAACTCGACACCAATTTAAAACCCACGTTGAATGCACCAAGGGGGATCTTAAGGGTAGCAATAGGTGCTCTTGTGAATATGTGGTTAAAAAAAAGGATCCCTCTCATTCACATGAAGTGTTCCTGGTAAAAATCCATGTTAGAGTCGAGGCCCTGAAAAAATGACGTCCAATTACATTGAATGTACTTTCTATAAATAACCTCTCTAACAACCCGACACAAACACACAATGATGTCATTTACATTGGAGGTGAAAACCATTTGAATTGTGTTACAACTTTAATCGCTCCTCCACAAAAATGTGTCATGCTCCCTTGTGATGATGCATCAACCCTATTGGACGACCACGTCATGATGTTAAAGGAATTTAAGAATGATGTAACTTCAATTGTTGACAAATAGCAACAAGAAATTCCAGTTTAATTTGTCCTTGAATTAGACTGTGAATTAAAATAGAATTCTTTTCTCATAGCAATTTGAAAATAATTAACTAAGTTTAATTAACTTAATTAATTTAGGAAATTTGAATTGGAAGTAGTTTAGAAGACATGTATATGTTCTCCCTAACTTATAGGAGTTAAGGATGAGTTATGAATGAGTTGTAATTAGTTAACTCAGTTTATTGAATTAAGTCTAGTTAAATTAGTTCCAATCAGTTTCATGAACTAATAGTGAGTAAACAGTCAGTGGAGACACTAGTGGCCTAATTAGTGCTACTCTAGCTAACTGAATATTCCACCATCAGAAACTCATGCATGTTGATTCTAAGAAAGACCCAATTGAGACTAGAGTACAGGGACAATGTATTATTTGTTTTAGATTTTTATGAGTTGCACTGATAGTGCATGCATCTAGGAACTGATCCTTGAGGGATTGCGCTATTTTTAGAGGCTTTATTTCCCTTTAAATACAAGATATCCTTCATAGAAATTACACATTGGAATAGAGACTTGGAGAGCTTGTGAATTGGCTAAGATTTGGCCTTGAGCTTGCTTATGAGTTGGAGATTGAATTTGTTGAGTGTTGGGATTGTTCTAGAGAGAACAAGCATTGTAATTTCATCTTGATTTTTTGGATTAATACAAAATAGATAGTGGGATTTTGAGTTGTGGATTTCCCCAGATATTTATTGGGTTATGTGCCCTTGATTCTCTTCCTCTATTGATTAGTGTTTTCTTGATGTTGATGGGCTTCCGCTGTAAAGAGTAGAAGTAGATTCTCATCTCTTGTTTTAGTAGATTACATGAGCTTGTGAGTCTACAGGTTTTTCTACATGGTATCAAAGTAAGATTATTTTTTGGGCCGCGAGTTTGAAGAGAAGTTATGATAATTTCTGTGCAAAAATTTCAGAAACAAATTATAGATTTGGATTCCTTGGGAAAAGATACCCAAATTCAAAAAACAAATTGGCTGAATCGGAGTTCGGATGAGGGAGATATTGCTGATTTAAAATCAGATCTCTAGAGGAGATTTTGAAGTTTGGGGTTTCTAGGTTACAGGGGAAAGTTGAATTTGTATATATACTTTAGGATTGGCGCATGGAATTCCATGGGTTGAGGCTTGAGTATGCCTTGGAAGGAAGCTCGAATTTTATATCCTCGAGGGACAAGATGGAGGTTGTGCTAGAATATAATGGCTTGAAGGAATTCATTGATCAAGAAGTCCCCGAGCTAGTAGCTATGGATGCACAGAACTTGGCCAAATGGAAGAAGTGTGTGGTGAAGGGAAGGTGGATAATCCTTGAGGGTGTTCAATACCACATTGTCTCAAGTCTCCATGGCAAGGAAACTCGGCATGCTATGTGGAAAACATTGACAGACTTGTATCAGAATAACAATGATCAAAGGAAGTTAGCACTAAAGGATAAACTTCCTAAAATCAAGATGGAGAAAGGCGAGATGATTCCAAAGTACATGACCAAGTTCACTCAATGTAGGGATGAACTTGGAAGTGTTGGAACCACAATTTCCAAGGAGGATATGGTGAGCCTTACTCTTCTTAGACTCCCAAAGAGTTAGCATAGTTATCATGACTCTGTCAATGGTTGGGAGAAGCTGCTAGATTGGGAACGACTATGGTCATACTTGATGTAGGATGAGATTAGGAGGAACACCAGGGATGGCTCTTCATCAAAGACTGATGATGAAGAGAATTGTGCCTTAGCGATTAAGGCAAGGAAGGGGAAAGGTAAAATTTCTCGTTCCAGATCAGATTCTTATCATGGAGGTAAGAAAAAGGAAATGATGAAAGTTAAATGCTTTCATTGTCACAAGATGGGTCACTTTGTTAATTTTCCATTGAAGTAGTCCAAGGAGAAGTCCTAAGGAGGAGTGGTGGGTGAGGCTTTTGCCTCCCAATTCGAATTGGACTTTTCCCTCATTGTATGCATGGTGTCTTCAATGATGGGAAGTGTCGGGTACTTAGACAATGGAGCTTCTTTCCACATGACTGGAGATAACGAGTTATTCAGTGCACTGGAGGAGAAAGATCTCAAGATGCATATTGATATGGGTGATGATAGTAAGTATAGTGTTACTGGTTTGGTAACTATTAATTTTCATAGGGAGCATGCAACTCCACTCACCTTGAAGAATGTTATGCATGTACCAAGACTGATGAAGAACTTGGCATCCATTGCCATGCTTGAGGATAGAGGCTATGATGTGATATTTTCAAAAGGAAAGGCATTCCTTTGACACATAGCCATGGGTCAAGTAAAGAAGATAGAGATTCAAGTTCAGAATTTCTATAATATAGAGGTAGAGGATTGTGCTGCTTTGAGTTCAAAAGAGGAAAAGATGTTGGGCCGAGATGTCAGTAAGTTGTGGCACAAGTGATTAGGCCACTTGCATCATGGGGCTTTGAAGATATTGTAGCAAATATCTATCGGTCTTCCCAAAGGTACGCTTAAGCAAGTTGGTACATGTAAGGGTTGTACTTTGGGAAAATACACCAAATCTTCCTTTGGAGATAAAGACAGTCGAGCAGAGTCTATTCTGGAGAGAGTCCATTAAGATGTGTGTGGACCATTCTCGATAGCATCCACTACCAAACACAGGTATTATGTTATATTGTATATGACTATTCTCATAAATGTTGGATATTTTTCATGCAGAGAAAGGATCAGACATTCAAAAATTTTTGTCAATTCAAAGCATTGGTTGAGAAAGAGTTAAGCAAGAAGGTTAAATCTCTACGGAGTGATAGTGGTGGATAATATGTCTCCAATGAGTTTAATAACTTATGTGCAGTGGAAGGGATTAAATGAGAGTTGACGGCACCTCATAACCCTCAATAGAATGGGGTTGCTGAGAGGAATAACAACAACATAGTAGGGGAAACAAGGGTGTTGTTGCATGATCAGGGCCTACCAATAAACTTCTGGGCTAAGGCATGCAACACAATAGTTTATGTTCAGAACTATAGTCCACATTGGATACTTGAGAGTAAAACACCAAAGAAAGCTTATTCCGATAAGAGGCCAGATGTTGGTCACTTCAGGATTTTTGGTTCATCGGTTTATTTCCAAGTGACCAAAGATGCATGGAAGAAGCTTGAGCCAACAACAGAGTTGGGGATATTTGTGGGGTACACTAATACTCCCCACAACTATCGGGTGTACATGCAAACCAGTCGGATGATAGTGGTTCACAGGGATGTCAAGTTTGATGAGGAGAAGGCCATGTGAGTATCCCTTGAGAGGGAGCTTGAGCTACATGCGGAGGAGGAACTTTTAGTTCCTAAGGTTGAGGAGCCTTAGATTGACATGGAGCAACCACATGCAGAGGTTTTGGGAGTGGAGACATCCACTCAGGCAGAGTCTTCCAAAGAGGGAATAAAGTGCACTAGAGTGTCTAACAGATTGTTGGATGATACACGAGAGAATGTGGGAGAACCCTCTTCTCAGCACAGAAAAAGGAGGTCACCAAAGAGGTACACTGGATACATTGCACTTATGGGTGCATGTGTTGTGATAGAGCCATCTTCCTTTCAGGAAGTAGTATAGCAGCCAGTTTGGGTTGATGTGATGCTGGAGGAGTATGACTCCATAGTTCGAAAGAGTGGTTGGGATGTGGTCCCGACCAAAGGACAAGTAAGTTGTGAGCTCCCATTGACTTTACAAGGTAAATCAAGTTGTAGATGGTAGTGTGGATAAGCATATGGCCAGATTTGTGGCCCGTGGCTTTTCACAGGTAGAGGGGATTGACTATGATGATACCTTTTCTCCTCTTGCAAGGTACTTGTCAATCATATCTATTTTGGCACTTTCAGCATAGATGGGTTGGAAGATCCATCAGATGGATGTGAAGACTGCCTTCCTCAATGGCATGATTGAGGAAGAGGTGTACATAGAGCAGCTCGAAGGTTTTGAAACCTTGGACTGTGAGTCACATGTGTGCTGACTCAAGAGAGCGTTGTATGGGATGAAGCAAGCACCCCATTCTTGGTACACCAGAATAGATAGCTACTTCACTGGGTTGGGCTTCTTGAAGAGTGAAGCAGATGCGAACCTATATCACAGAGTGGTGGAAGGTAGGTTTTTGATCATTCTACTTTATATAGATGATCTCATACTGACAGGTGATGAGAAGCTCATCGAATCTTACAAGGAGGACCTTAGAAGAGAGTTTGAGATCAAGGACATGGGGCTCATGCATTACTTTCTTGGCATGGAGGTATGGCAGGGAGATGGGGAGTTGTTTGTTTCTCAAGGCAAGTATGCCAATGAGATACTCAGGAGATTCTGAATGGAGAGCAGTAAACCCATGGAGACTCCTCTAGCTAGTAACTGGAGGAAGGAGGATGCTACTTTATGAGAAGTAGTTGAAGCTGGTATTTACATGCATCTTGTGGGTTCACTCATGTACTTGGTGAACACACAACTAGATATGTGTTATGTAGTTAACCAACCTAGTCAAGCGATGGTTAAGCCTACCAAGCTATATTGGAAGGCAGAAAAGCATGTATTGAGATACCTCAAAGGCACTACTCAGTTTCGGTCGTGGTACAAACGGAGAGAGGGAGTGAAGCTTCAAGGCTTCATCGATGCAGATTGGGTGGGGAGTCCATCTGACAGGAAAAGCACATCAAGAAGGATCCTTAGTATTTGGTCATATACAATTTCTTGGTACAGCAGGAAACATATATTGGTTGCACTCAGTTCGGCAGAGGCAAAGTACACGACTACAAGTAAAGATACATGTGAGTCTATTTGGATGAGAAAGATCTTGGCTGGTTTGTTTAGTCAGTCGATGGATCTGACAATGATTTATTGTGATAATTAGAATTGTATAAAACTCTCTAAGAATATAGTTTTTCATGATCGGTCCAAGCATATAGATATCTAGTACCATCATCTCATATATTGTGTATTAAGGCAGATCATGTTGTTAGATTAAATTCCCATGGAGGAGAAAGATGCTGAGATCTTGACAAAGGCATTGCCAAGATGTAAATTCGAGTTTCAAAGAGACAGGATCGGGGTAGTGGATAATCCCTTTCTTGTTGAGAGGGAGTGTTGAGAAATGGATAGAAGAAATTCCAATTTAATTTGTCCTTGAATTAAACTGTGAATTAAAATAGAATTATTTTCTCATAACAATTTGAAAATAATTAATTAAGTTTAATTAAATTAATTAATTTAGGAAATTCGAATTGGAAGTCTTTTAGAAGACATGTATATGTTCTCCCTAACTTATAGGAGTTAAGGATGAGCTATGAATGAGTTGTAATTAGTTAACTTAGTTTATTGAGTTAAGTCCAATTAAATTAGTTCCAATTAGTTTCAGGAACTAATAGTGAGTAAACAGTGAGTTGGGACACTAGTGACCTAATTAGTGCTACTTTAGTTAACTGAAGATTCCACCATGAGAAACTCATGCATGTTGATTCTGAAAAAGACCCAGTTGAGACTAGAGTGTAGGGACAATGTACTATTTGTTTTAGATTTTTCTGAGTTTCACTAATAGTGCATGCATTCATGAATTGATCCTTGAGGGATTGCACTATTTTTAGAGGCTTTATTTCCCTTTAAATACAAGCTATCCTTCATAGCAATTACACATTGGAATAGAGACTTGGAGAGATTTTGAATTGGCTAATATTTAGCCTTGATTTTGCTTATGAGTTGGAGATGAATTTGCTGAGTGGTGGGATTGTTCTAGAGAGAAAAAGAATTGTAATTTTATCTTGATTTTCTGGATTAATACAAAACAGATAGTGGGGTTTTGAGTTGTGGCTTTCTTGGATATTTATTTTGTTATGTGCCTTTGATTCTCTTCCTTTATTGATTTTTTTTTTTCTCGATGTTTATGGGCTTCCTTTGTAAAGAGTAGAAGTAGATTATTGTCTCTTGTTTAGGTAGATTACATGAGCTTGTGAATCTACAGGTTTTTCTACATCAATAGTGCCACACATTCACCCCCTAGCTTGTCACTCATGGCTAATGTGAGACTATTTCAGGCATTGATTTGGATAATATCATTTTATTTTCTCTCGTGTATATTATTATACATTGACACAATTGAGTTTGTTTCGCAAACAAAATATTTGTATTGAGGGTTTTCTCCTTGTGCGTTAAGGCTAGAGAGGCCTTGTCTTGATGAGTGATCTATTAATTTCTAGCTCCTTATATGAGAGAGCACCACAAGCTCCATATCAACATGAAGTGTAGATATTATGAGCAATTATGAAAGAGACTTTGCAAATTATCCAATTGTTATACATTTTGTATACATGGTAGCAATGACATTACCAACAAACACATACCCTCATAACCAATACCTAGTTCTATAAAAATCAAATGTTTGCAATATGATTGATTAGAGGTGAAAGATTCTCCTAGGAGGTCAATGTGTTGGTTTGAGGTGTTGTTTTCAGCCTTGGATTCTTAGTGGAGGGATTCAAGGATAAAGGGTTAAGGGCAAAGGGCTTCGACTTATGTTTTTATGGGTGAAGGGTTAGGGGTTAAGGGTCACTAGTTAAGAGGATAAGGAGTTAGGGCTTAGGAGTTTGATGGATTATAGGTTAGGGGTTAGTGCATTAGGTTTTAATGGGTCAAGGGGTTAATGAGTTATGATTTTTGAGTGTAGGGGTTAAGGGATTACAAATTAGGGGTTAAGGGGATAGGGAATTTAGTGGTCATGGGTTAAGGTCTTACAGTTTGTGATAGTTGGGTCACTAATCCCATTATCACCACTATTGGAGGTTCCCCTATCAATTTCTATCACTGTCTTCCCTCTAGGTCCCGTAGACCCTATGAAGTTAGATTCTAAGCCCCCTTCTCATTCTCTAATGTTAATATTATAGATCTTAGTAAAGCATGCTTATACCTCTAACTTCTACCCATTAATTCTACCCTTGTGTCCCCTTGCCCCATTCAATACACCAAAAGATACCCCCTCCCCCCAACCTTTTTGGTCATACCATTCCACTTTTCCTAATGTTATGAACCCCCAAATTTGGTCCCAATGTTCCTATAGCTACACCCTTGAGCACCCTTAGCTAAGGAACTAAACACACTAGGGGTTATGGGGTCTGATAAGGGAGCCCCTAATCCCCTTATCACAACTATAAATAGGCTCATTAACACCATAAATATCTAGTGGAGGTGTTGTGATGAAATAAATAATGAATATACAAGTCATGGTCAATAGGACAAGGATCATCAAGATGTTGAACCATCCAATATAAAGATGGTTTTTGGTGCTAGTGATCTAGTCACATAAAATACCCCATTATTTTTTTCTTTTAGATACCCCAAGGATTCAATAAATAATCCAAAGTGAGAGGATTCATTGCTAAGGTGACAGTGGCAACAACCCTAAGTTGACCCAAAGTGACAACTTGTGAGGCTTGCACAACTAGGGTACTAGTTTGAGCATCAACATGAGAGACAATTGCACAAGTGGAAACATCTCACATTTAGGGCAATTGGCCACAAATATTTATGCATTTTTTTCCACTAAGGGTACCTTCACATTTCCCAAGGCACAAATGATATGTTTGGAAGAATTTTGGATAACTTTTCACATTCCACTAGCTTTGTGCATGAACAGGAGCTCCCATCCGTTAAGAATATTTTGGAGTATTTCATGGCATAGCCAATGGTAGCATGTATAAAAGAAGAATTCCATAGTCAAGAATAAGAAAATTGGCATTTGTAACATGTGGTGTAAAGGAGAAGGACATAGATGAAGAGTACTTGATTTAGAAACATCTAAATTCTTGTTTATGCCCTCTTTCCAAAGAAGAGATATCTTGTGACAAAAGGCCCAAATTGCCAATAAAGGAAGACTAGGCTAAGGTTTTACTTTTTCTTTCACATGTTGAGAGACATTCATGTATTTTAAAGTGTGTCTTGTTTTTGAGTTCACATATTTGGAAGCACAATTGCACAAATGGAAACATCTCACATTTGAAGCACTTTGCTACAAACTTTTATGCATGTTTTCTATTGATGCTATCTTTCACATTTCCCAAGGCACAAATCAAAATTTTGGAGGTATCTTGGATGACATGTCACATTCCACTAGCTTCACGCATGAACGGGAGTTCCCATCATTTAATAATATTTTGGAGGGTTTTCAAGGCATAATCAAGGGTCACATTTACAAAAGAAGAACACCCAAGTAAAGAATATATCAATTTCCATTCACATCACATGTGACACAAAGGAGAGGAACATAGGTGAAGAGTGCTCCATTTTGAAATGTCTAGAACAACTTATTTATGTCCTATTTCCAAAGAAGAGAAGCTATCTTGAGACAAAGGGCCCAAATTGTTGAAAAAAGAGGACCATGTATTAGATCAGATGGAATTTGGTTTCTCCTCATTAGTTGGACCATTATATGACCCAAATCATTAATTGTTAGGTGGAAACTATCATACAAGGATATTTGTTGGAGTTTGTTGTAAAACATTGTCAATACTTTTCAAAGGAAGAAACAAATTTCAATAATGGATCTTACACTAAATTATTATGAAAAATCCATCTTTGAACAAAATGTTATTGGTAGAAGGGATATTTATATTTACCCTTGTTGAGATGGTCGTGTATGCCCACTATGATAGGGATGGCTAGCTATAATAATAATGGTTAGTTTTGGTGGTTAAAATCTCTATGGTAATGGAAGCATTAGAGAACAGGGCAGGGAATGAGTGAATTTGTGAAAGGAATCCATTGCAAATTTATGCTATTATAAATAAATAAACATGGTAAGGAAGAGGAACAAACAATTACAAAATAATATTAATCATGAAAGTAAACTTTCAGGAGAGAATAAAAGATTTACAAAATATTGAGTGATAGGGAGACTTGGGAAACACATGGTTAAAGCACAAATATTGGTGTTAGAAGGTAGCACAATAAGAGGGAGTAGTGAGAAATGAGTGTCATAATATTCAATGAATTAGATTTCCCACCAATATTTTTAGGAGTTTCCCATTTTTTTATCATCATTTTGTTTAAATTGAGAATACAATTCATTCCAATTCAATGAAATTAGGATTTAGATATCCCACCATTTTTATTAAAATTTAGATTTCCGACCAATATTTTTATGATTTTCTTGCCATATTTTTAGCATTATTTTGTTTAAATTGAGAATGGAAATCATCCCTATTCACATTGAAGATTCTTTGTTGTCTATTTTAGATAGAGGAAGCATTTACACCAATCAAAAAGTGTTGGATTGTTTTATAGATAGAGGAAGTAAGCTTACCATCAGCGAAAAAACCATGATTACAATGAGAAGAAATGAAAAGAGGTATATTTATATTTTACAAACATGAATTATTTGATGTTTATTTTTGTGATTTTAGATGGATTACAACTTTAAATTTATTAAATTCGTAAAAAAATCAATATTTGATTAACTAGGAGAAAAACATGAACTAATTAAAGAATTCATGAATTGGAAAGGTGGGTCCTTAGAAATATCACGTTCAATTATCTTCTTTTCCTGTAAAGGCGTGGTTCTTTAGCAATGCCACATTCATATATCTACTCTAAAAGAGGTGTGCATGAAAATTAGTTTAATTACCCAAGTGAAATGATGACACAAAACAAACAATAAAATTCACTTTAACAATCAAAATAAACCTAATTGGGCTGAGAGACACATTTAAAATGCAAGTGGGGAACATCCATCAACCTTTCGTGTTTGTCTATGTGCAATGCTAGTTGCACTAAGAGTTGCATCCATCAACAATTCTCATTTATACGAGCCTGAGAAGAATATCCATAGCCTAGGTAGTGGGATCCATCAAAATTTCATCTTTATGTGTATTATTCTTTGGTTGATGCACTATTTATATATGTTAATTTTTATTTGTTTGTTTTTTCAAATGTGCATTCTACTGTCAATGGGAGCTTGGTTGGTAATGTAGGGATATTGATTTTACATCCACCCAGGTTTGAGTTCCTCTTGTGACATGTTTCCACTCAGGGTTGAGTCCCTATTATGACATGTTAATCCTTTTTATGTTGATGTACCTTACAATGAAGAGGGTTGTTTTTCGTTATTGTGGTGAGGTGCTAGTGGCCAATTCTGGTAGCATAGATACCCCAGTTGTGGCTTCTTAGCCAAAGAAACTTGAGTACTTGAATGTTGTGTGTGCATTTTGAAATGATGAGATTGTTGCCTTTAAGAATTTGATACCTCTAAATACATAACAGATCCATGGTTAAGATGGACACATGCTAATTTATATACTTCTTCAAGTCCCTAAATTATAAAAAAAGGGACAACATCATCTAGAATCCGAATTGATTTGCATTTTTGAAAATTTGTTGTTAGAAAAACTTACTTAAGTTGGTTAAGGACCAAATATTCCATGCTACACATATAAGTTTGAGTTTTTATCAATTCCTTGTTTCTGGCCAGGCCTATTCCTTCTCAAGCCAAACATGTCAACTAACTTTTGAAGAGTCTTTTTGTCACCGATGATACTCTAAAAGCTAGTTCACTCTTGGAAATCATAGAGTAGACAGGAGACCATCCTTTTCTTTTTGAAAGTGCTTCCTTCAAATATTAATCTCAAAGATAAGCATCACAACTAGGTTAAAGAAGTCAAGAACTAGAAGTGGCCCATGAATGAGGGAAAAAGAACCTTTGAAGGAAAATTACTTAACATAATAACATAAATTTAGCTAATCATAATGATCTTCTGTCAACATGACCTATGACATACACCTAGATTTGATTACTTATTCATGCCTTGAGGAAATTGAACCTTGGTAGGTGGCCTAATTGACTATCATCTTCAACATTGAGCCACAACCCCACCAACAACTTCAGATAGCTTGAACATACAGGAGCCCTTAAATAAAAATCATTGTTTCTTATTTGTAATAAGCCTGACATAGCAGTTGGTCTCAACAGATGTTAAATGATTTATTCTTTGGTTTGGTTTCTCTCTCTTATATAATTGACTACTTATGATAACTCTCTGAATTTCATCATTTTTTATATGGTTGAATTTTCCTCTACATTTTTCAACTAAAATCCTAGTATTTTAGCATGCAGTTGTCTCTTCTATTGCTTTTCAACTACTTGTTCCATCTTGCATTAGCTGTGTCTAGTCCTCATTCCTAAACTATGTCATTTAGAATTAAAATTGTAATCCTTATTTAATGATGTTTGATGACACAACAGGTGTCTTTACAATTTACTATTATCAAAAGATAGCAATGGTGGCAGTTATGCTACAAATTCTATGTAGAAGCCTAGAAGGTATTCACACAAAGATGAATATGGAAGATTCTAGATAAACTCTAGTTTGTTCCTTAAAAGTTTGAACCTCTATTGTTTAGTTTCCTTTTATAGAGTCCATAGCATGATAAGAAAAATGGAATTGGGGAGCTTTATTGACATGCATGTGGCATCCATTTCTTTAATATATCATTCAAGTGTTTCACTCAACATGATTATTGTCATATGCCTTTCTCTCATTTTTTTTCCATTGGACTTTTGTAATGGTTCATTTAGCCTAGTTGTTCACATAGCAATGGTTTTTTCAGCCTAGTTGTTCACATAGCAATAGTTTATTGTTTATATTTAGGAAAAATAACTCCTCAACTATTGTTACATGTGAACCCATTAACACCACTCTAAAATTTGTTCCTTGGAAATGGTAATGTTCTTATGCCTTTACAAAATAACTTCTTACAACTCACATTTCTCAATATTTGAGAACATAAATGAGAGGTAAAGCTATACGTTTCAAACCCTTCTTAGTTTGATTCATTGGTATGATGTTGCATGGTTTTTGGCATTTGGGGGTAACATGTTATGGAAATTTATCTGATTGTTTTGGTTAATAATTGTTTGGCACCCACAAGATACAAATGGCAAGTACGTGTTAATAAAAATGATTTTTTTGGTTATGCAGTCTATCTGTGGATATTCATACCAAGGCAAGACATTATTTTTAGTTTTGGATTTCAATATTGTTTTAACACTTATTGTGCTTTTTTCTACTTTAAAATTAGTCTTACTAACTTTGATCAAGTGTTGTAATCTGTATTTGTTGGTATCGAATAGGATTGAATGATATTGTAAGAGATCACTTTTAACAGTGAGTAAAACCCCAAAGTCAGGCCACATTATGAAAAAAATGACAACATTCGATGTGGCATCATCAAAAAGTACCCTTAAAATACAACACCAAGATCCATTTCTCCATTACAACATGAATCTAGTTGCCTTAGTGTCAACAAAATTTCTAATGCACATATTCTGGAAAAAAAAATGCGCATGAACCATTGGAAGGTATGATCATTTCTCATCTTTATAGTTCCTGTATAAGTACTTCAAGGTTTTATGTTAATAAATCCATACTATCATTGTCTCCAAAGGTGTGGTTTTTTTTCTAGTAAATTCTGAACACCAACCATCACAATAACATTATGGTTTGGAGCAAGAACCATCACAAGAAGATCATGGTGTGGAGCAAGAACAACCACAAAAATAACATAGCTTGGAAGGGGAAGATGCAACTACCCAAGCCAATATTACAATAAATATGAAAAGGAAGAGTAGAGAACCAACAAAATGCCTCTTTGGAAACACTACAAAGGCCTCTGCATTTCCTGAAATTCAATTTAATGAGAGGGGGAAGCCTATTGGTCCTCACAAGAGAGATTGTACGAATCAAACAGATCCAATGTAAACAAGTGCCTGAGGCACTTAAGAAATCCATATCGAGTGCAATCAATATGAGTATTAACCAAATTATTATTGGATTTTTTTCTAAATTTCATTGATGCATGTTAAGCATGTGTATGATAAGTTTAATTTCAAATAAGACTTTGTATCTAATAATGTGTTGTTTATAGATTTTAGTGTACCTACCGAATACATTTTTCAGCAGAGCAATGGTGTTATAAAGCAATATCTCAGTGCTTGAGAACTTAAAGATATAATTTGTATAAAAAATATTATTTGAAATACAAAGCAGATGAGGAGAGTATTTCAAATGTTCCTATTAGAGTAAATGAAAATGTTTTGATTTAATTCATTAAAATACAATCTGACCCTAAATTCAAGGTAAAAATGAAATACAAGTCTACTTGTTATCATCAAATGATATTTGACTTTGAATCCTTGCATACAATCAACGTCAATCTAAGCATCCATTTTTTATTGAGTTGTAGGAGAAGGAAAAAGTAAATAATGAAAATAGGGAATTAGAATAAGAGACCCACACTTTTGGAGGTTACTATAGAGTTGAACATCACCTTGTAAGTTAAAAAAAAAAAAAAAAAAAAAATTATTGTTCACAATTACCAACCTCAAATATACTTATCTAGACTGTTGTATTTTTTGTGACTATAATCAAACTTGCAATCAAAATGATACGCTTGTAACAAGGGCTGATGTGTGGATGAAATGTCATACAAAGAAGGATGGCACTCTAATGCCATCATTTAGTGCAAAAAGAATAGTAAGTTCCCAACCTATTCTTCTGCCTATTTAGTTTTTTTACTTTTTAAATATTAATGATGTTACTTACATGTATTTGTTGAAATGTTGTCATTGTTAGAAACAAATAGAATCAATACAAGATGATTCAATGTATACTACATATGCAACAAAGGAAGATTCCATTGCAATAGTTTTGGGGCCTGGGAGGAGGGGTTGTGTACGTGGCATTGGCTTTGAAGTCACTCCAACTGAATTGTTTAGAAAAGAGTGTGATTATAGTAAGAAATTACACAATAAAGAAGAAACATTGAAATAAAAAGACAAGGAAATTAAAATATTGAAGGCATTCATTGAATAATTAATGGAACGGAAAGCTGCCATAGAGACGGGAAAAGAAAATGGTCAAGTTGATCCAGAACTGGAGAGCCATGTAAGAATTAAATGTGTATACTATTTAATTTTTCATGTATGCAATCTTTGAATATTGGGATTTTAAAATCACAATGCCAATATGAATATGATTGTATTGTTGTAGGATGTGCGATTAATGAAACATTGATTTTGTAGCTTAACCCTTCATTTTCTGAATTCATGGTATCTCGTGCAAACTATTTATTTTTTAGCAGAGTTCCTTAATGCCTAGTCATGCTTCACCAAAACAAACTCCATTAACTTTAGGACAACATATGCATGACCCAATTGGTGACTCAATAACACAGGTAAGTTCTATGCTTGTTTATTTTCTTATTTAATATTATCTTCTTATTCTATGGAATCTCACAAGAATTTGTTTATTTGTGGGGTCAACCGTAATTACTACCTTCTAATACAAGATTGAAGGGAAAAGTATGTTTACTTACATATTTTAATGGTCAAGTGAAGGTTGCAAAGGGTTACAAAAAAAACATTGAACCAATTTTTGTCATGCCAAATGGAGAAGGATATTATTTTGTGTGCCCACCATCAATCTTGGTTGATCTTGATTATGAAATCAAGCTTAAGTGTCAAAGTAATCGATGTGAGTATTTAACAGATGCACTTAACCCTTTTATATGTTGGAATAGTAGTGACATTGAATTGCTTAATGATTGAGATAAATAACTTGGAAAAATATTATCCCAACCATTTGAGGATGTTGAATGCAGAATGTGATAGCTTATTTATGACTAATATCATGGCTAATATGTAGGATACATAATTATTGTTATGCTTATATAAAATATATGTTCCTTTACTTTAGATGTACTTCAATGTTCTTTATATTGTTTGGCTATTGTTTGTAGGTTGGATATATAGTCTTATCACGCCTGGTATATATTGCCTTATCATTATTTGTAAATGTTGTGTAAGGGTTATAAGCTTTATGTGATTTCTGCTGATAGCCAAAAATATTTTCAGTTATGTCTTAAACAACTATGAAACCATGTAAATTTGTCATCCTACACTTTACTAATGATAAATATTTTCATTTGAGAATAGGGGTAAGCTGCAAATTTCCCTGAAAATAATTTAATTCATTAGTTTTCTCATATGCCAAAATTTCCTCTTAGTATTCTATATAACATACCACTATTTAAATTTTGTACTAAATGAGGAACACGATTGAGGAGATGGTATATTCCTTAATTTTAGAGTGTCTTTGCAATCCCCACATTGTAGTGTCTGTAAGGCTCCTCTAAATGTTTGAATTTTTGAGAGAACATATATTGGATGTAACCCTTTTATGAGGATAGAGAAATGACCTCAAGTCCAATCGCTTTAAGGGTTAAAATATAACTTATTAAATATTTTAGCACATATTTATCAAGCATCAATTTGTTTCTATTTATGAAATTGAAAGTTCTTTGTAGGTTCCATTCAATTTTTCTATATGTTTTATCTTGATGAGCAATAGTCCCTTTTCTCAAGCATTTCTAAGCATGTAATCTTTAATTGTAAGCCAAAAATGGACAAGGAAAACTGCAATGATGTGACCAGTGCTTGATAAAACCATATTGCACTGTTATATGATTTGAAGATTAGAGATTATGACTTTGAAAACAAGATTTTTATATAAGGGGTGAGTTTTGTTCAATTGTGATTCTTTGATTCCAAACATTTCGAGTCTCTTAAGTGCCTTGGTGATGTAGTTAGGGATGCAAATAAATAGTGACTGTGTTTACTTTAGAACTTGTGGATTAGACTACTATTATTATTAACTTCAAACAACACATGGAAGAGCCACAGACTAAGATAATTTTGGCTTTGTGTACTTTTCATCTCTTACGTATTGTGAATCTCTTACCTTATTGCAGGGTTGCAAGTTCAGCACAGGTGGCCAAAACACTGCCAAATTTCTATCTAGGGCTTGATTCTCTGCAAATTAGCCAGGGGTCTTTCCAATTTGTAAGTTAAAAAACAAAAAACACTTCACTTACATTGAGATATTAATTTTAACTTGGTTGAAACCATTGCATAATGGTGATTTGTCCTTGTGAAACCACCCGAGAGGCCTACTTATTTGACTGTAGATGGAGTGAGTGGCCACACCTCTGTAAGTTTCACCGACACAACTTGACAGTGTCACGTCTTTGGTGGGTTTTTTTTATATAGAGTGGATTTAGGAATTTCAAAATAGAATTCCAGTGGAAAAAATTGTAGAGGTACAGGGGTTAGTCATTTAAAGGGAAATTTGTGGGCTTCTTGTATAGGTTCTAGAGCATCTTCTAGCGTATTGGCCGAAATTTAAGGGGTTTTAACAATTAAAATTCTTCCTGAAATCTAGACATTCTCTTATTAGGTTCTTCAAAAGGCTGTGTGCCTTTGACATGAGCCTTCATGTGCAGTGTCCTCTCCAATGTGAGTTATTCCTCCAATGTGCAACAAACTTCCAAAAGTATGGGATGCTCCTCAAAGAATGTGTCATAGGTGGTTAGATCTGTTGCTAAACCATCTCTAATTCTGAAATTCAGGTGTTTCTTACTTAGTGACTTGGTTGATCATGTCAAAGAGTGATTTCCTTCGCCTTTGACCATGTGTCCTTCAAAATACAGTAATAGAACATAATAGCAAAAGAGATATCCTCAATGCCGCTAAAGAATAAATTTCTATGTGCTAGTTGCTTCATTGTATTGCTCTTATATCAAATTCTCATTCAAGTGCTTGATCCTTTACCATTGATTTACCCATGTTGTGACTCGTTCCCTTTCTTTTAAGTAAGGGATTTTCCAGAATGGTAATAAAATTACAAATTTGGAAAGATATTTTTTAGCTTCTTTAACAACCTTTATTTAAGATCCCAGGCTTATTTCACATTAAATCATACTGGGGTTGTGGCTACTCTGGAAAATACCGAAACTTTTATATTGAATACATATCAGTAGGGTGTTGCCATGTTACTATATTTTACACCAGAAACTAGAAAAGAGATATGCCAAGAACATGTGATGAATTACCAGCCTGAGTATGAATATTTCAGCGAACCTATCAACAACGTGATAAAGGATCATCTCCAATGATCCTGGCAGGGTATGTTTCATCTTTCTGAATTATTCTGGGGTCCTAACGCCTGAGTCTTAACAAGGCATATTTCTTCTTTTTGAAGCATAAGGAGCCATGAGTATAACCATTGATTCCAAGTTATAAAGTAATGATCCAAATTCCTTGACAAACAAATTCATGCATATCCATGAGATATTGTAACAACCACCATTTTTCTCTTTTAAATAAATATTCTTTATGTTTCATATCTCTATAGTAGTGACAAGGACATTGCCTTGTTTGGAACAAGCGAAATTGCCCATTGATGATACATTGACAAAAATTGTCACCTCAAAGATGTCCTCTTGTTGACACGGCTATCATCTTAGTCCTTTTGTTTGAAAACATAATGATTGTTGTAAGAAGAATCCTACCCACACGAGAGTCTGTAGTGGTACTACCTCTTAAGAAAGTGTAAGTGTGAGAAAAAAAAATTCAAGTCTTGGAAAATCATAAACCTTGGATGCTTGAGCTAATTCATAACCATATTTTGGAGAAACAAATGACTAAAATTATTCTATGATTGGATGGGTTTGGGGAGCAGTGTAAATTGGAAAAAAAAAATTCTTACTCCTACCCGTACAAATTCATGTTATGCAACATAGTCCTAAGGATATCTCCAATATGATATGTTCAAAGCCATGTGTGATGTAACTATCCATCATAACAAAACTTTCATTTCCAAGGACCAAAACAAGAAAACTTGTTAATTTCTTAATTGAAATAGACTCTACAATTTAAATAATCAGTTTTCTCTGTTAATGAAATGTTGTTTTTATTTATTTAGAAGTGAAGCCAAAAGAAACAAGGTTTAACCAAAATGATTAGTGCAAGAAATGTTTGGTTAAGTACATTGCATTAGTCTGGAAGTAAAATATATTGATCCATGAGTGAATGGACATATATAGATTACATTCATTTTGTTAGTGTTTCCTTTAGGACTAACTTAATTTTTTTTAAGAACCCTACAATTTTCATAGAAGTAAGCCTTTTTCGAGGATTTTGTGTTGTGCAGGTTTAGAGCAATGAAAAATATGAGAGTCTAGAACATAGAGTGGTGGTGAATGATAAGAAGGAAAGGTTCTATGTCCCATTTGTTTTAAATCCTTCGCATTATGTGATGGTGGGACCTGTACTTGATTTGGTCAATGAGAAAAATCCACCCAAATATAGAGAATACAGTTGGGGGAAGTTCATCAAGAGCAGGAGGCACAACAATTTCAAGAATTTGGGCACAGAGAATCTTCAAATCCATCACTTCTATATTTCCAAAAATTCTTCTGAATGAGATTGTTATCTTACTATATGTTTAATATTTGTATGCTTTTGTATTTAACCACCTACTTATTTAGTTATCAATTATTATTGTTGTCTGTAGTGTTGGTAAGCTCTTATTATTTGCATCATTAATCGGTTAAAATATTGTTGTACATGGAATCTACTATTTGTTTTTCTTCTTGAACTAATACATAATAATCCAATTTAATGATGACTTGGGTAGTTTATGGTAAATATTTCTGACAACTTGTTGAAATCTATTTCTTGATGGACTTGATTTTTAGTGAAGTAGAAATAGATCACATTTTTAACTATTCCTTTGAAAAATAATTTCTAGATAAGTGGTACCAATCCTGGGGTCTGGGTGTTGGCTCTAACATGTTCTACAAGAAGGAACCAAACTTGAAATTTTTCATTCCTTTTATTGTCCATTTTCTTGAAAAAAGAAATCATTAAAATATTGAAAGTTGAAAATTGTATTAATGCCTTCTCAAGAGAAAAATAGATCAGTGGAACTAGTGTCTACAACCAACAATAATATCCCAACAAAAGAGGGGATTGCAAAAGACACCCCACTAAAATGAGTGAAAATGAAAGGAAAATTGAGTACAAGAATTATAGGAGAGCTTATCAAGAAACATAGCATGCATTGATATGTAGTTTCCACTTAAGAGAAGGGAGGGAGTTGGTTCTGCTCATCATATGAGTCAATGGTATAGATATCAACACTGAATGTCTAACTAATAATGTCCTCTAGAGAGTGGATTGTACTGATAGGTCCCTGAGCAGTAATCTTAGATGGTATTGATGGCTCCTAGTGGTGACAAATAATTCCTAATGGAAGGAAATAAAGAAGTAATGCATCTTTCAGCAGCTGCCCTTTCCAACATTTTGCACTGTCAAATGTTCACCACTGGTAAAAATTTCTTATTTGTAACATTTTCCTTTTCAGATCTAACAACATGTTGAAAAGACATCAAAGAGACATTCCCAATAAAAAAGATGTTGCGTACTAAAATTTGATCTGTGATTGATAGAGTCCCATTTTTCATTTCTGATTGATCAACATTTTTAATCTACTATTTAGTCCCATTGACCTATCCCTTAGTTGTTTGTGGAGATTCATAAAATTATCTTATTATCATATTGGAAGTAGGAAAAGCTGTGTGCCACTAGAAGAGTTGCATAACCCGTGAAAGATACACAAACTTATGTCCACCAAAAATCTTAAGCCTCATAGTAATTAGAAAAGGGGAGAAATCACAATTTAACCCTTTGAAACATAGAACAATTAGTTTTTTTTATTCATGGAACAATTAGTTTTTTCAAGAAAATAGAACAAACATATCGATGCTTGTCAAATAACATCTTAACATAGGATTAAAATCACTCATCAAAAGAAATAGGAATACCTCTCTATATTATAGGGGAAGAACTTTGTACAATCTAGACAAGTAAAACATCATTTGAACCAATACTTTATTTCTATTTTAATTGCTTGGATATATCATTTGAACCAATACTTTATTTGTATTTTAGTTGGTTTTCTCTCTGCCATGCTAGAAATTTTCTTATTGGTTGGTAGTTGTATCTAAAAGGGGAGAAATGTTGGTTGGTAGTTGTTGTTCTAGTTACTATGAGTTTCATTCAAGCAGGTGGCTTGTGCTTTACTCCAATTGTTATTGTAGCACATGCTACGTATGCAATGAATTCTTATTACCAGCTAACTAGTCACCACATCTATGATTGTGGGTATTTGTTTTTCCAATTATTATGAGTGTCATTCAAGCAGGTGGCCCATGATTTACTCAAAATACTATTTTGGCACATACTACATATGCAATGAATTCTTATTACCAGCTAACTGGTCGCCACAACTATGATTGTAATTTTTCTCAAACAGGGGTTCTTACACAAGAGGATCCAAGTATGTATTCCTCTTTTCTTTATACTTTTCACTTCAAATAATAGCCTTGAATTTTTGTTACTCAAGCCTGCACCTTAACTAGTGTCAGAGAGCCAAGCATCTCCTTTTAAAATGGAACAAATAAATTGCTACACTTACAAGGTTCGTCATTTTAGTTCCTCTCAAGATACTGGCTATCCAAATCTCACTTAGGAATGGAATTTCTACGAAATATATATACTCTTCCTATTTGAATGACCACTTACTAGCTCTTTCTTTTCACAACCCAGTATGTTTCTTACTTTAGGGCCCAGTAGCAGACCCTGTAGATATAATGGATTTGTTTGTGATTATCTATTGTTAGGTCTTCCAACCCTTTATTTTTAGTATTTACTAACTAGGTTTGCATTCCATGTCCTTAGATATCAGTTTTTCCATCACCCATCCCACAAAACTATCAAAGTAAATATTGATCTATCAAATCCAATATAAGGGTATATTTTAACTCCATTCCTTCATATTTTTGTTTGCAACATGTCATATATTGGATCTCCCTCTTTTTACCTCTAAAACCAGATGCAACTCTAACTTTTGTTAATCTTTGAAGAATATACCCTGGTGAAGTTAAAACCTTTCAGGATCTCATACTCTCAGAACCTTTCCTTTTTAGCCTAGTGAACATGTCACTTGGTAAGGGAACTTCCTAGCCAAGGCTTGATTCTCTACCAATTAGCCAATATGATTTCCAATTTGTAAGGTAAAAAGCAACAAGCACTTCACTTACATTGATATATTTCATTTTAACTTGGTAAGGAACTTCCTAGCCAATGTTCGATTCTCTGACCATTACCTGGGAACCTTCCAATTTGTAACCAAAAAAAAAAACACTTCACTTTCATTGGGATCTTTCATTTTTAAGTCAGACTTCATTGCACTTGTAAAGTATTATGTCATTTCCATTAGAAAGAACTTCAATATAATGAACTAATTGGCATTTTCTTATGTTGCAGGTTATGCTTGTGTGTATACCAGGAAACGCAGTGTGCAATTCACCTTCAGATTTTTTTCAAATCTCATTGAAGAAGCATATTAGCATCATCATCAATTAATATTTAGGATAAAACTTTTTTAATTTAACCATGTTGTATAGTACTTGTAATCAGGAACAACTATAAAGTTGTAGAATTTAGATTATAGTGGACCATCATTAGGGTTTCCTATTAGTGGTTTTCTAATTTATTTATATACCATTTACCTTTATGTTTTCTAGCGATGTGGGTGTTATAGATGAATATTAAATATATTCTTAAGGGACGTAATGCCATACTGTGAATCAAAATTTTCCATGCTTTATAATATTTTTCAACTCTGGCGTACTTTTAATGGTATCTATTAGTAGGTGTGCAACACATAAGCATGTTTCAGAAGAGTCAAATATTCATAGTAAACAAATACATGTGCAACATGTAAGTATGTATTAAAAGAGTCAAATATTCACATGTAAAAAAAATACATGTTTAATTTTATTTAAGAAAATGTTGCGGAGAAGTACCCAAAATAAAAAAAATTTGGGTATGATGACGGGTGAGATAAAATTTCAAAAAGGTTTCGTGATTGAAACCCATGTTCAACTTTGTTAAAACTACAATTGAGACCCATGTTCGAATCCAAAACCTATACAAACATGTTTGATAGAATGTTTACTATAATTAAGTCAAAAGACAAAGTTGGCCCACCTTAGGAAGAACAAATTATGTTTCTTTTCTCCAACCATGTAAGTTAGTATATTACAGTTTAATGAGTATGTTTTCCTATTATCATATATGGTTTTATACTTTATCAAAAAATTGCCAAGACTTCATAATGTCTTATAAATTAGTAAAAGTTTCACCAAGACTTTACAAAATTTTATTATTAATCGCTAAGGTATGTTAGAGTGCCAGAGTACCATGCGGCTAAGATGTGTCAGGTGCTAAGGTGTGCCAATGCGTGCTAGGAAGTTTTAGGGAGTGACAGGGAAACACAAAGGAACATTAGGTCAAATTAATGCATGGAAATGAATGAATAGAGTTTGTGACGAAGCTTCGGTGAGATCCATGTGTGCTAAGGAGGGAGTGAAAAGGTATTCTAGGCAGTGTTAAGGCATGCTAGAGGCCAAGGAAACATTCCAATATGTTCCAAGTGCTAGGGTGTGCCAATGTATGCCAGCGGGTGTCAGGGAAACAAAAGGGAGCACTAGTTTCAAATGCATGGAAATGAATGAATAAGAGTGTGTGACATGGAGTGTCAATGAGTTCTAGGTGTGTTGAGGGAATGAAAAGGTATGCTAGATAGTGCCAAGGAATGCTAGAGTGTGAGGGAGACATGCTAAGATGTGTGAGGTGTCGGGTTGTGTCAATGTGTGCCAGAAAGTGTTAGGTAGTGCCATGAAAAAATAAGGGAGAGCTAGTTCAAAATGCATGGAAATTAAGGAAGAAGAGTGTGTGATAGGGAATGAAAAGGTTATATTCTACAAAGTTTCAAGGCATGCTAAAGTGCCAAGGAATGCAAGGGATTCTAACAGTGCTAAGAGATTGTTAGACATGCCAGGTGCTATGGCATGTCAAGATGTAAACTATGTTGCTTAGTTGTTTTATGTCCACGATATGACATGAGCCTTGACTTAGTAACTTGTAACTTATTAAGTGGGATAAGTTTAAATTGGACATGAGTAGCCTAAGATGAATTATAGTCAGTTCTTAGGTGAATAAGGCATAGTCTAGTTGTAGTAACCATAACTTGGTCAAGTTGTTGTAGTCGAGGCAAGACTTGGTTGGGTTCCCAAGTCCCGAAAAAGGTATGGGTATTTGGGAGGGCACGATAACTAAGGAGTTCTAGGGCATGACAAGGAATGAAAAGGTGTGCTAACACATGCCAAACATTGTCAATGCATGTTAAGGAGTGTTAGGGAGTGCTAGAACATCATAAGGGAGAACTAGGACAAAATGTATGGAAATGAATGAATAAGAGTGTGTGCTAAGGAGTGTCAATGAAGTTCAGGTGTCTCAATCATAACTTGTGTTAGGAGATGGTCAGAATATGGCTTGTAGGAGGAAATCCTATGGTTACAATAAGGGGATGGAAAAAGTAGTTTCAGAAAAAGGGAGACAATGGGTTGGGCACAACATTGTTTTTCCAATGACTTAGTTGGGTTCCCAAGTCGTAAAAAGGGTAAGGCTATCTATGAGGGCATGAAAACTAGGGAGTGCCAAGGTGTGCCAAGGAATTCTAGGAAGTACTAACACATGCTAGACAGTTCCAAGGCATGATAGGAATTCCAGGATAATTCAAGTGCCATGGCATGCCAAGATGTGCCAGGTGCTAGGGTGTGGCATGAACGCATGCAACGCAATGTGAGGGTCAATTTCTAGGGAAACACAAGGGGGAACTAGTTTCAAATTCATGGAAATAAGTGTCAGTGAGTTCTAGGTGTGTTAAGGAGGGAGTGACAAGGTATGCTAGGCAGTTCCAAGTCATGATAGAGTGGTAGGGAAGCATACCAAAATGTGCAAAGTGCAAAGGTGTTCCAATGTGTGCTAAGAAATTTTAGGGAGTGACACGGAAACACAAGGGAGAACTAGGTAAAAATGCATAGAAATGAATGAATAAGAGTGTGTGACATGGACTGTCAGCAAGTTCCTGGTGTGCTAACGAGGGAGTGACATGGTATGATGGAAACACTAATTCATGCTAGAGTGATAGGGTAGTGTGTGGCCAAGATGTGGCAAGTTTCAGATTGTGCCAAACTGTGCTAGGAAGTACTAAGGAGTGTTATGGAAACACAAGTAAGCATTATGTCAAATTAATACATGGAAATGAATGAATAATATTTTATGCTAGGAAGTATTAGTGAGTTCTAGGTGTGTTAAGGAGGGTGTGGTAAGGTATGTTAGGTAGTATTAAGGCATGCAAGAGGCCAGGGAAACATTCCAATATGTGCCAACTTCCAAGGTGTGCCATTGCGTGCCAGGGAGTGTTAGGGAGTTCCGGAGAAACACAAGGGAGCACTAGATTCAAATGCATGGAAATGAATGAATACGAATGTGTGACAAGGAATGTCAACAAGTTCTAGGTGTGCTTAGGAGGGAGTGACAAGGTATTCTAGTTAGTGCCAAGGAATGATAGAGTGCTAGGGGAGCATGCTAAGATGTGTCAGGTGCCAGGGTGTGTAAATGCATGACAGGGAGTGTTAGGGAGCACCATGGAAACAAAAGGGAGAACTAGTTCAAAATGCATGGAAATGAATGAATAAGACTGTGTGATAGGGATTGTCAATGAGTTTCAAGTGTGCTAAGGAGGGAGTGACAAGGTTATATGCTAAGAAGTGCTAAGGCATGCTACAATGTCAGGGCATGTCAGGTAGTGGTAGGGTGTGCAAGGGAGTGCTAAAGCATGCCAAGGAATTCAGGGGGTGCTAACACATGCCACATAGTGCCAAGGGATTGTTAGATATGTCAGGTGATGTGGCATGTCAATATGTAAACTATGTTGCTTAGTTGTTTTATGGCCATGGTTGGACATGAGCCTGGACTTGGTAACTTGTAACTTATTAATTGGGATATGTTTAAATTGGACATGAGTATCCTAAGATGAGTTATAGTTAGTTCTTAGGTGAATAAGGCATAGTCTAGTTGTAGTAACCATAACTTGGTCAAGTTGTTGTAGTCGAGGCAAGACTTGGTTGGGTTCCCAAGTCCAAAAAAAGGTAAGGGTAGTTGGGAGAACATGATAAAAAAGGAGTGCTAGGGCATGCCAAAGAATGAAAAGGTGTGCTAACACATGCCAGACATTGTCAATGCATTTTAAGGAGTGTTAGGGAGTGCTAGAACATCACAAGGGAGAATTAGGTCAAAATGTATGGAAATGAATGAATAAGAGTGTGTACCAAGGAGTGTCAATGAAGTTCAGGTATCTCAATCATAATGTGTGTCAGAAGAAGGTAAAAATAAGAATTATAGGAGGAAATCCTATGGTTAAAATAAGGGGGTGGAAAAATCGGTTTCAAACAAGGGGAGACAATGGGTTGGGCACAACATTATTTTTCCAATGACTTGGTTGGGTTCCTAAGTCGCAAAAAAAGAAAGGCTATCTATCAGGGCAAGATAACTACAGAGTACCAAGGTGTGTCAGGGAATTCCAAGAAGTACTAAGACATGCTAGATAGTTATAATGCATGATAGTGTTAGCACTCAGAATGAACCTCAAGACTAAGAAGAGGCAATTCCGAGGTAACCACAGATCAAGCTTTCGATCTAGCATCTAGCCCTACCAGGCCAGAGAGGGCTCTCTCTTTGTCAACAAAATGTGGCTGCAATAAGTGAATCTTAGGCTAGCTATGAAGTACGGGGATTTGATTGAAAGTTGATGGTCGAAAACAGAAAGAGAAGGGACCATTGGGCTACGTAATTGAGGCTAGTTTCTGCCGGAAAACTTGGGGCAAAGTAAGTGCAATGTTCAACCAGATTAAAGATATAATGAGAGAATAAAAGAGGAAAAAGACCACTGCCCTATAGGCATCAATCAGGGGATGGATCTAGAGTGGCAACTTTAGGAGAAAGAGAAGCATAGAGTTACTCAACGAAGCATCTAACAGAGGATGGATTCTGAAAAGATAACCACTACATTAAACAACATAATCATTGTGAAATGAGCATCGTGCATGGATGGATTCCTAACACTTCCCTTAGATAATTCTATAACAAAATTAGTAGAAAAAAACAAAGCATGGAAATGAATTTACAAGAAAAACATGCTTCACATTAAACACCGTGATGGATCCCAAATCTAAAGGGCAGAAACTGCTCCATTAAAAATAATATTCAAAAAAAGCTTTACGCAGTCCAAAGAAGCTTTCCTCTGCTGAAAAATTCGAACCTTTTACACTTTGAAATTCATAAAATATATACAATTATCTCATCCTTGTACTAAGGGAGTTGAGCTCAACCATCTCCCTAAAGATAGAAACAGTTACATTAAATTTGGACCAAATTTCTGAAAATAGGGGTCAAAGATGAACTTGTATCTCTTGAACCATAACACCTGTTACAAAACTGAAATAGGATTTTGTAGATAAGGTCATGTTTGAGAAAACCCTCTCAAATTTTGGAAGTTCATTTCCATTTGCTCGGAATCTATGCCACACAATAATCTCTAAAACAGGAAATCATTAAATATTTAAATCTGTAAAAAGGGGCTGTAAAGATCTAGTCAAATATTCCAATTCATGACACCTGTGAATAAAATGAAAGAGGTTTTTGTTATATGGCTCGTTCTTGACAAACACCTCCTTGGATTTCTCAAAATTACTTTCCATCTGTTGTAAAATGGTGCCGCACTACAATGACTAAAACAGTAAAACAAATGCAAAATTTGTTTTGTTTTAATGTAGGCTTCAAATATCACTGCATATCTCCCACATAGTAACACCTGTGCATAAAATGAAGGAGGTTTTTGTTACTCGGTACGTGATTGAAAAAACCTCTTTCACTTTTGTAAAATTCATATCCATTACTTCAGAAACGGATTTTGTAGTAAACTTGTCCCTGTGTGCAGCAAATGACCTCAAAACATGCATAACCAAAAATCAATCATTCATTTCGATCATATCTTCTGATTCGGGAGCCAGTTTTGGGAGTGTGATATACCGTTGGAAATATTTTTCCAAGCTACTTCTGATGAACATGCTTAGGATATGATTTTCACTGAATATCATGTGCAAAACATCTCTGAAATCCATACATAGTAAGAGACCATTTTAATCCCCGGTGACAGGCTGTGAAGACTAGAACTAACAATGGCCTTATTGGGGATGGAAGTTCCTTGGAGGTGTCAAGAACACCCTAGACCAAGTGCCTCATCCGTTGGGAAATATGGTCACAAATAGCTGTAAACCCAAAAAACTCATACCAATCCAAAAACGTATACATACTGTAATATGTACATAAACAAATACTAGAAACTGAAATGTTGCCTTAGGCAACTTGTTTATTTACAAATCTACCCTACTTTGAGGAAAATTGATAGATCAAGTAATGTTGTAATGCCAGACTAGCCAATCAAGTAGTTGTGGCAACGATGATGCTAGGGAGTGCTTGAACCAGGACATAATTGGAAATGTTGATAGCCATACATGCACAAAATGAGTCTGGTTGTGTAAAAGACAATCTGGTTTGTCATTCAAACTGAAAAGATACTCCATATATGCAACAATAGGATCATAGAAACCAGACCATGTCTGCTGCCCTAACTCCTCAACATATGCTTCTAGTTGCAAATTGTCAATGCAAACATCCACGGGCAACCCTATTGTTTCTTGTTTTGAAGGAGGGAGAGTTTCCAAGAACTTTTTGGGATCTCGGAATTCATATGACTTAATTTGAACATCTATATACTCAATCTCCTTCTCAAATTTTTCAACCACTAACTCAAAGAAACCAGTTTTACCATTAAGAGGAAACTTCGGAGATCTCAAACATTGAAGCACAGTAATGAAAAATACCTCATCTATTTCAATATCCACTAATTGATCTCTAACTTCTTTGAAAACTTCACAACACACAGGGTTTGCCACATACCCTACCATCTTATTTTAGTACATGAATGGATCAATGAGCACTGGAATCTATGGATTGAGTTGGAGTCACCAAGTGAATGTTTCAGCCTTCATATGTGTCTGATCGTTGTCCACCATCAGTAACCAAATCTGCAACTTGAACGATCTTTCCTGCAGAAGATCTGTCACCTCGTCCCCGGCAATGGTGCCAATATGTTAGCACTCAAAATGAACCTCAAGGCTGAGAAGAGGCAATTCTGAGGTAACCATAAACCAAGCTTTCGATCTGGCATCTAGCCCTACTAGACCAAAGAGGGATCTCTCTTTGCCAACAAAATGTGGCTGCAATAAATAAATCTTAGGCTAGCTATGATGTATGGGGATTTGATTGAAAGTTGAGGGTCAAAAATAGCAAGAGAATGGACCATTACGCTATGGAATCGAGGCTAGTTTCTGCTAGAAAACTTGGGCAAAGTAAGTGAAATTTTTAGCCAAATTAAAGATATAATGAGAGAATAAAAGAAGAAAAATACCGTTGCCTTGTAGGCATCAATCAGAGAACGGATCTACAGTGGAAACTTTAGGAGAAAGAGAAGCATAGGGTTACTCAATAGAGCATCTAACAGAGGATGGATTCTGAAAAGATAACCACTACATTAAACAACATAATCATTGTGAAAGGAGCATCATGCATGGATGGATTCCTAACACTTCTCTTAGATAATTTTGTAATGAAATTAGCAGAAAAAACAAATCATGGAAACGAATTTACAAGAAAAACATTCTGCACATTAAACACCGTGATGGATCCCAAATCTAAAGGGCAGAAACTACTCCATTAAAAATAATATTCAAAAAAAGCTTTACACAGTCCAAAGAAAATTTCCTTTGATGAAAAATTCGAACCTTTTATGCTCTGAAATTCATAAAATATATACAATTAGCTCATCCCTGTACTAAGGGAGTTGAGCTCAACCATCTCCCTAAAGATAGGAACAGTTACATTAAATTTGGATTGAATTTCTAAAAATAGGGGTCAAAGATGAACTCATATCTCTTGAACCATAACACTTGTTACAAAACTGAAAGAGGTTTTTGTAGATAAGCTCATGTTTGAGAACAATCTCTCTCGAATTTTGGAAATTCATTTCTAGTTCCTCAGAATCTATGCCACAAAATAATCTCTAAAACATGAAATCATTAAATATTTAAATTTGTAAAAATAGGCTGTAAATATCAAGTAAAATATTTCAATTCACGACACCTATGAATAAACTGTAAGAGGTTTTTGTTACATGGCTCGTGGTTGACAAAAACCACCTTAGGTTTCTCAAAATTACTTTCCATCTGTTGTAAAATGGCGCCACACTACAATGACTAAAATAGTAAAAAAAATGCAAAATTTGTTTTGTTTTAATGTAGGCTTCCAATATCACTGTATATCTCCCACATAGTAACACCTGTGCATAAACTGAAGGATGTTTTTGTTATTTTGTATGTTTTTGACAGAAACCTCTTTCATGTTTGTAAAATTTATGTCCATTACTTCAGAAACTAATTTTGTATTAAACTTGTCCCTGTGTGCAGCAAATGACCTCAAAACATGCATAACCAAGAATCAATCATTCATTTCGATCATATCTTCTGATTCGGGGGCCGGTTTTGGGAGTGTGATATACCATTTTCGAGCTCCTTTTGATTAACATTCTTGGGATATTATTTGCACTGAATATCATGTGAAAAACATCTCTGAAAACCAGACATAAGAAGAGCCCATTTTGATCCCTGGTGACAGGCTACGAAGACTGGAACTAACAATAGGCATTCTAAGACAATCCAAGTGCTAAGGCATTCCATGATGTGCTAGGTGCTAGGGTGTGGTGCAAACACATACTAGGGAGTGTGAGGGCCAAGTGCTAGGGAAACAAAAGGGATCACTAGTTTCAAATGCATGGAAATGAAGTGTCACCAACTTCCAGGTGTGCTAAGGATGGAGTGAAAAGTTTTGCTAGGAAGTATGAAGGCATGCTAGAGTGTTGGGGAATTATACCAATGTGCCAAGTGCTAAGGTGTGTTAATGTGTGCTAAGGAGTGTTAGGGAGTCTCATGGAAACATAAGGGAGCACTAGGTCAAAATGAATGGAAATGAATGAATAAGAGTGTGTGAAAAGAAGTGTCAGCGAGTTCCCGATGTGCTAAGGATGGAGTGACATGGTATGCTAGGCAATGATAAGTCATGCTAGAGGGATAGGATGGAATCTGTCTAAGAAGTGAGAGGTGCAAGGGTGTGCCAACATATGTGTTGAAGTGTTAGGAAGTGTCAAGAAAACACAAGAGAGAGTTAGGTCAAAATGGACGGAAATGAATGAACAATAGTGCATGATAATGAGTGTTAGCGAGTTGCAGGTGTAATAAGGAGGGAGTGGCATGGTATGCTAGGCAGCGCTAAGTCATGCTAGAGTGTCAGGGTGACATGCAACCAAGATGTGCTAGGTACCAGGGTGTGTCAACATGTGCTAGAAAGTGTTATGGAGTTCCAAGGAAACATAAGGGAGCACTAGGTCAGATTAATGTATGCAAATGAATGAATAAGAGTTTGTGATAGGAAGTTTCAGTGAGTTGCAGGTGTGCTAAGGAGGAAGTGACAAGGTATGTTAGGAAGTGCTAAGGCTTGCTAGAGGTGAGAGCAACATGCCAAGATGTGCCAGGGAGTGTTATGGAGTTCCAAGGAAACACAAGGGAGTGCTAGTTTCAAATGCATGGAAATTAATGAATAAGAGTGTGTGACAGGGAGTGTGAGTGAATTCTAGGTGTGCTAAGTGTAATAGCCCTGGTGAATATTCCATGTAATAAAACCTAAAAACAATAACCTCGGTTGATGGGACACTTATTCCAAGCTAAATGTTGGATAAGAAAATTGGAAAAGGAAAGGCTTTGGAAAGGAAAAATGGAATTTCTGGCACAATTAGTTATGAAAATAATGGAAACTAGGAGAAAAAGGAGGTGAAATGTCACAGGTTGCATGTGAGAAGGAAAATGAAGAAAAATAATGGAAAATGAAGAAAAAATAGGCCTCATTCATAAAAAGGCTTCTGACGATCTATTGGTAACCTTTTTTTAGTTGAGTTTTCAATCTCTCCCATTATTTTCTCTCTCTCTCTCTCTCTCTCTCTCTCACTCTTGGAAATTTAGAGTTTCTTAGAGCACTTCAGCATTGGAACAAGAAAGGCAAAGAAGGCAAGAGGAAGAAAAGATCAAGCGGGGAAAGGCAGGATCAAGCATCTACAAGAAGATTCATTTTAGGTGTTGACTTGCATGTGTATTTTCGTTGCTAGATTTGACATGCATAGTATTGCATGTGGTTATTTTCTATCATGGCATGCATTTTTCCAGGTGTGGCAGTGTTCTTTAGCCTAGCCTTGCCATTTCATGATAGCGTTCATGAGATGGGTTTCTTATATTTTGTTAGTGTGGGATGGCAGATGGATTCGAAGCTGAGTGGGGTGGATCTTCAAAATGAAAAACACATGGCCTAGTGGTCCCTGAACCAGAATGTGGATCACGGTAAATCCACTAGCCTAGTAACCCCTGAACCAGATTGTGGTTTATGGTAAAGCTATATTGTGTGCCTAAGTGGGCCTAGAATCCTTGTCAATGAATGGCGGGATATACGGTAAATCCAAGAGGCGGATTTCTCTCTGTTAGGCCTATTAGTTCTAGGATGGGATGTATGATAAATCCTGGAGAGTGTGTCTTGATGTAGGGCCTAGTGATCATTGGATCAGACGATGGATTATGGTAGCACCTAAGAGACTAAGAGGTACTCAAATTCTTCATAGTGTAGGCGGAAAAATCTGGTGGCATCCATGCTTATTTGGTGTTTTTGGTGTATTCTATGACTCCCACATTCATGCCTGGAATATGGAACGAGGGTGATTGGCTAAAGAGAGACGTGGCTCAACTAATATGTGGTCTGGTGGAACGTGGTAGTCCCATCTCCGGTTGGTTTATTGCATTCATTAATGAGAAATTCATTCCCTTGATTTTCATGTATAAATGTATTGATGTATCTATGGATTTTATGGCTGATATGTTTATGACATTTTTGTCCCTATTATGTTGGTTATATGTATGTTTTATGACAACAATTACGTATGGCTTTCAACATGTTTTTACTTGTAAATGAATGGATAATGTATCTATGGACTAATAGATGATAATGCAAAAAATGACATGAGGCAACAATGGTTCATATCAATTCTCAGATAGGTATGAGATCCCTATAATTAATTTTGTTATTTACACATGTAGGTTACATGTTGATGATATGTTTGATGAAATGCCTAGCATGGCTAGTAGGTGTCTAATTAAGGTCTTGTTCAACTTATTGCTTTTGCATCATTGTTTACTAGTTCTTTTATTGTTTCTAAGTTATCATTCCATTATTGGAAATGACCTCGTCTCTGGGCCTAAAAAAGTGGCTCAAATCCTAGGGTTGTTGGCATAGCATTAACAAATTTAGTCTCTGGTCATTGACAGGCAAGCTTGTGAGACTGAATTTGGGTTTCTGGATGCTCTCTTGCCTATAGCATGGGCGCGACTAAGGCCTAAGATGTATAGAACATCAGTGGGACCCAGGGATAGGATGTTTGAATGGATGACATGTCTCCTGAGGGTTCTATTGCTTCACTCCCCTCATAGTTTTCACTTCAAACTTGGGCTAGTTGTTGGCTAAGAAACTCCCTCAGAAAGTTGCGCAATTCTGGAGGGGAACTAGCTTTCCCTCCAGAAATTGTGCAAATCTATTGGCCAACCTGATGGAATCAGAAATTGGGTAATAGTGTGAGACTGTCCTCCTTGGGAAAATTATGCAATCTGGCAAAACACTACAACTTAGCCTAGAAATTGTGAAAATCAATTGGGCATGTTGTTGAGCTCCAAAATTGCACAAAGCAATCAGATAGGCTTCCTTCGAAAAACTGCGCAAAATGGCTAGCACTGTAGCTCAGGCCAGAAATTGTGCAATTTTGGGAAACAATCACCTACCCCTCCCAGAAATTACGCAATCCCTCTGGGATAGCCAGCCTAGCTCCTCCTAGAAATCGTGCAATTCTAGGCAGTAGTCATGTGCTCCTCCCAAAAATTATGCAACCCCTCTTGGATAGCCAACCCAATTCCTCTCATAAATTACACAAATCTCTCTCTTAGTCAATCAAGCTATTGCATGCACCTTCAGGTTGACCGATTCCCTCCGGGACTGAGAAAAATTGATTTGCATGCATGGCATGCTCTTCCTGAAATAGAAAAAGACAACATGAAAAAAGCATCCGTAGATCTAGGGACCTATTCTTAGTAGCTGGAGGTTACATGCAAAGCTCATTTTAGAAACACCCCATCAAGTGTCGCTTTTTCCTAGATTTGTGGCATGCATGTCATAACCTTGATCTTATTAAAACCCATCAACCAGATGTTGCAGAGATCATTCCTCACATTGATCTTATAGTGCTGAAATCCCACATTGCATCTAGGAGTCTTAGGCACTTTCAACTTAGATGTTAAGGGTAAGTCTACTTTTCATGTCTTGCATTGCATTTCTATTGTTTTTTGTGTTTCACTTTGTGTGAGTTTTGTTTGCTTGATTTCAAGGAGCTCTTGCTATCATTTTGATGCATGTTATCTTGCAGAAGCATTGTTTCAGTTTTCATTCACATCTCACTGTTGTTGCATGTATGACATTGTTTTTGCATCGATGGTCACTGTTGCGGCGACCCGTTTCATAAACATGCATGTTTTCCCATTTTCTGAATCCTGCACTTTTTGTTTGCATGCATGATCATTCACTCTTTTTTACACTCATTTTCACCATGCATTCAGACTTCTCATGTTTTAATTCAGTCATCGGTGGGTTTGGGTTGCCTTGGCCTAGACATTGCCTTGCCCGACTAGAATTGCACATTTTTGGAAGTGAAGGCTTTGCCTTCCCTCCAGAAATTGTGCAAGTCTAGCCCAGCACTGAGCTCTAGGCTTGCATTGCACAATTCTGGGAGGCAGTGCCTTGATGGCCACAGGCAATTAGTCTCCCAGCGTCTTGGTGAAAATTGTGCAATCTTCACAGACAATCACACAGGTATGTTGCATCTTAGTCCTTCATCTTCTTTTGGTTTTCGATTGACAATTGCTTGTCATGAGTGTTGCTATGTCTCCAAGTATCACATGTGTTCGTCTGCCTCTTAGCAGCACAGGTACAATGACTTCCAAGAGAGCAGAGCCAAAGACACCATTCAGAGCACAACTGGGGATGCAGTCAATCAAGTGTCTATGAACTTGCCTATCTATGAAGACATCAAGTTGTTCATGGACAAGGATATCAATATGAAATAGCAGTGGCATCACAATGAGCAGCAACAGAAGGTAGCACACCTGCATGCGACAAATGAAAGGGTCAAGGAGTGCTAGGATGTGCTAGGGAGTGCCAAAGCATGCAATGGAATGTAGGGGATGCTATCACCTGCCACATAGTTCCAAGGAATTGTTAGACGTGCCAGGTTTTATGGCATGTCAAGATGTAAACTATGTTTCTTAGTTGTTTTATGACCACAGTTAGATGTGAGCCTTGGCTTCATAACTTGTTAAGTTTTATGATTTTAGATTTGACATAACTAGCCTAACATCATTTATAGGAAGTTTTTCAGTGAACAAGGAATAGTCTAGCTGTAGCAACTGTGACTTGGTCAAGTTGTTGTAGTTGAGGCAGGATTTGGTTGGGTTCCCAAGTTACAAAAAAAGTAGGGTAGTTGTGAGGGCATGATACATAAGGAGTCATAGGGCATGCCAATGAATGAAAAGGTGTGCTAACAGATTCCAAATAGTTTCTATGGATGTAGAGTATTGGGAAGTGTCAGGGCATCACAAGGGCGAACTAGTTTAAAATGCATGGAAATGAATGAATAAGAGTGTGTGCCAGGGAGTGTTAGTGAATTCCAGGTGGCCCAAGGATGAAGTGTGTTAGGATAATTTTAGAATAGGACTTGCAGGAGTCAATCCTATAGTTCCAATAAGGGGCTAGACAAAAGTAGTTACACACAAAGGGAGACTATGGGCTAGGCACAACACTATTTTTTCAATGACTTGGTTGGATTCCCAAGTCGCAAAAAAAGTAAGGCTATCTATAAGGGAATGACAACTAGGGAGTGCCAAGGTGTGCTAGGGAATGAGAAGAAGTGTTAACACATGCTAAGTAGATCCAAGGCATCTTAGGCATGCCAATACCTGCCAAGTGCTAAGGCATTCCAAGATTTTCTAGGTGCTAGGGTGTCACACCAACACATGCTAGGGAGTGTCAGGGAGTGCCATGGAAACACAAGAGAGCATTAGTTTCAACTGCATGGAAATGAATGAATAATAGTGTGATAGGGAGTGTTAGCGAGGTCCAAGCATGCTAAGGACGGAGTGACAAGGTATGCTAGGCAGGTCCAAGGTATTCTATAGTGTTAGGGAAGCATTCCAAGATGTACCAATTGCCAAGGTCTGCCAATGTGTGCTAAGGAGTGCTAGTGAGTGCTAGTGAAACTCAAAGGAGCACTAGATCAAAAAGCATGGAAACGAATGAATAAGAGTGTGTGATAGGAATTTTCATTGAGTTCCAAGTGCGTTATGGAGGTAGTGACATGGTATGATAGGTAGTTCTAAGGCATGGTAGAGTACCGAGGTAGCATGTGGCCAAGATGTCCCAAGTGCCAGGGTGTGCCAATGTGTGTTAGGAAGTGTTAGGGAGTGCCAAGGAGACACAAGGGAGAACTAGGTCAAGTTCATGCATGGAAATGAATGAATAAGAGATTGTGACATGAAGTTTTTGTGAGTTACGAGTGTGCCAAGGAGGAAGTGACAAGGTATGCAAAGAAGTGTTAAGGCATTTTAGAGGTTAGGGTAACATGCCAAGATGTGTTAGGTGCTAGGGTGTCCTAATGCATGTTAGGGATTGGTTGGGAGTGCCAAGGAAAGACAAGGGAGCACTAATTTCAAATACATGGATATGAATGGATAAGAGTGTGTGAAAGGGAGTGTCAGCAAGTTATAGGTGTTCTAAGGAGTGAGTGATAAGGTATGCTAGGTAGTGGCAACAAATGTTAGAGTGCGAGGGAGACACACCAAAATGTTCCATGTGCTAGGGTGTGTCAATGTGTGCGAGGGAGTGCTAGGTAGTGCCATGGAAACAAAAGGGAGAACTAGATCAAAATGCGTGTAAATGAATGAATAAGATTGTATGATATGGATTCTTAGTGAGTTTTAGGTGTGCTAAGGAGGGAGTGACAAGGTTGTATGTTAGGTAGTGCCAAGGCATGCTAGAGTGCCAGGGCATGTCAAGTAGTGGTAGTATGTGCTAGGGAGTGCTAAATCATGCCAAGGAATGTAGGGGATGCTAACACGTGCCACATAGTGCCAAGTAACTCTAAGATATGCCACGTGATATGGCATGTCAAGATGTAAACTATGTTGCTTAGTTGTTTTACTACCACGATTGGATGTGAGTCTTTTCTTCGTAACTCATTAAGTGGGATGAGTTGAGATTAGACGTGAGTAGGCTAAGATGAGTTATAGATAGTTCTTAGGTGAAAAAGTCATATGTTGAATTTCCAAGACACATGAGAATTTGGTTTTAGTCTTACAATCTTTGATGCAAACACACTCAAGTTCCACAACACATATAATTTAATGCACAACGAAATCTACACACATCATGGAATCAACTAGTGCACATGAAAATTTTTAACTTTTTCAAATCTTTGTTCACTATATTACAAACTATAATACAATGGGATAGAGATCCTATACCAGGGATCATGGCCCTTTATGATCACATGGATACAAGGAATACAAATAGGGCTTGGTGTTAGTCCTTTCACAACCAATCTATCCTGAACAAGAAAAAACTTAACCTACTTGCTGATGGTGGCCACACACAACCCTTTCAGTCCACGTGTCTTGAAAACATCTGGAAGATCCTCTTACCTCCCATTCTACAACTCCTTAATATGCCTCTATCAATGAGCTCAACTCCTTTAGGTTACTGAACTCAACTCAACAAACTTTACCCTCTAGTTGCCTCCTTTGTCCTTCAAGGTCTGCAACACTTAGGGTCTTCGATCAACTATTCACAACTTCATTTGTGAACAACTCTTTGGTCTACCCACTTTTTCCATACTACTGCTCCAATATGAAAATTCTAGGGCTATGGAGGTTTCCCTTCTTCTCACTGAATCAATCCTCTGCAATATAGTGAACTAGGGCTAATTGGATGTCCCACTTGACTATTTTTGTTCTTGTGTACCAATTTATTTGGTGTCCAATCTCTGGACATATTTGAATTACTCCCCTTATCATCCTTGTAAAAATATATAGATGATTGAATTAGGGTAAAAAATTTGCCACTAATGGTCCATTGACTAATTATTTATAGGTTGATTTATATCTCTAGCCATAACTCTATGGACAGTCCACTAAAATTAACTTTTCTTCATGTCAATTCATTCTTCATATGCCACATTTCTTCTGCTCAATATTTTTCTCAAGTTCCACCCTTCTTTGGATCTGTTATCTCCACACATACTTATTCAAACCATCTTCTAGATCTGCGGTCTATATTGCACAGATAAACCTCACTCTAAGGGTCACAACCCTCTTCTTCTATGCATATTTGTCACAATGTTAAGGTCATACCTTATGGACTAAAAATGCTAAGAAAATTCCCTAACTAGGGAATTGTACTTTTTTTCTAATTTCTTTAGAACAATCCCTATCCACCCATAGAAAAAACAATATCTCTTTCCTCCATAAGAAACTTGGCCTAGCTCATATGGATGTATATATTATGGGAATTTCTTCGACTGAATCTTGACATGAACTTCAAATCTCATTGACCCTCAAACTAGGGTTACCTCATTCAATATTACACATGAAAGTACTTATGTTCTAGCCCTAAATTCCAGTGTAATCCCTCCATTTTTTTTGGTCTTTATCACAGACCTTGCGGCCTACTAACCACCACAAGACATGGTCTCAACCCTTTCTTATACTTCACAATTTGATGCAGCCTTCACATAAAGACACCAATGAAATCACATGCCCAAATTCTCATGAGAAGACTCTCTTGAGCTCAATCTTCCATAAGAGAACCAAAAATATGTCATCATGCTTCATAAATCAACCCATTAAGGTATGTGACATTCTTGTGAACCCTCACATGAGGATCTTGCTCTTGGTGGATGATCGCGGCCTCCCTTTAGCATCCCTTACTCTACCCTTTAACTAGTCCTTCTTTAGGAATACATCTTTCCTGACCTCCTTGATCAAATGAGCTCCTTCTCACTTGATTTTCTTTCCTTCATCCTAAGGCCTCCTTAAATAGCTTTTCCTAGGCCTCTTAGGAACACTCTAGATCTTACGGATTTATCTACTTAGACATTAGAAAATATTAATTTTCTTTTTTAATTTTCTTTTAGATTTTAAACTCCATATTGGGTCCAAAACCCATTTACTTGGTTTCTTTTCTCACAAATCTTTTTGCGACCAAACTGACACAAACTCATCTCACTAGGATTGTGGAGTACCTCCCAAGCTTCACAATTCAACAACATAGTCTAGTTTTAGTAACCATAACTTGGTTAAGCTCCTGTAGTCAAGAGAGGACTTGGTTGGGTTCTCAACATGTAAATTTAGTAAGGGTAGTTGTGAGGGCATAATAGCTAGGGATGTTTAGGGCATGCCAAGGAATGAAAATACATGCTAACACATGCCAAACAATGTGAATGCATGCTGAGAAGTGTTAGGGAGTGTTAGGGAATCACAAGGGATAACTAGGCCAAAATGCATGGAAACGAACAAATAAGAGTGTGTGCTAGGGAGTGTTAGCAAATTCAAGTGTGCGAAGGACAAAGTGTGTTAGGATAAATTCATAATAGGATTTACAGGAGGAAAGCCTATAGTTGCGATAAGGGACTTGACATAGAAGTTTTAGACAAAGGAAGACTCTGTGATAGGCACAACATTGCTTTTCCTTTAGCTATTATTTTTCTATCATATGTGGCACACTTTGGTTGCATGCTCATGTTTTAAACTATTCTAGATAATTGCATATTGTACATTATTGTGTACAAGTTTTGGGGCACTCTGCTTGTGTCAACTTATATCTTGTATGCCTTGTGCATCTTGTGGTTCTTGAAAACTCTCAGTTAATTTTCTATTGTTTATATGAATTGGACATACATGTGAAATATTTCCTATGTAAGCTATGTTGCTTAGTTGTTTTATGGCCATGGCTAGGTTGCTAACTAGTTAATTAAGAAAAGTCGAGCTTGGACAAGAGTTGCCTAAGATGATTTATAGGTAGTTCTTAGGTGAACAAGGCACAATCTACTTGTGTTAGATGAAATTGGTAAATTTGTTGTGGCTGAAGAAAGCAAATGTCACATGAATTGTAGTAGCCAAGGACTTGATTGGTTTCCCAAGTCATGAAAAAATGTAAGGCTAGTTATGAGGGAATGAGTGCCAAGGCATGCTAAGGAATTCTAGGGCATGCTAACAAATGCCATATAGTGCGAAGGCATGTCAAACATGATAATATGTGCCAAGTGCTAAGTCATTCCAACATTTGCAAGGGTTTCACAATGCGTGCCAGGGAATGTTAAGGCAAGAAAAGGGATAAACAAGTTAAACTACAAGGAAATAAACACATAAGATGGTTAACGGGCCATCAATTTAGCTTTTCCAAGATTTGAAAGGGTGTGACAATGCGTTCCAAGGAATCTCGAGGTAACAAAAGGGAGAAACAAGTTAAACTACAAGAAAATAAACACATAATATGGTTAATAGGTCATCAATTTACCTTTTCCAAGAGGGGCATGCTAGGAACACCAACACTAGGTGCAAATAGGTGTCGAGTGCCAAGTATTAGTGCATTCTCATTTCAAAATCTTCCTTAGTTGCTTCTCATCTACTTTCCAATAATTGATATCAAATAAATTTAATATTAAACCATGCGAAAACATAACATGGCATCTCAATGCATCCTAGACATTCTAAGACTTTCCAAGCGCCAACACATTCCAAGTGCCAATGTGTGTCAGGGAGTTTTATGCATGTTCTAAAGTGGCAGGGAATGTAGAAGAGTACTAAGGTGTGATAGAGAGTGCCAATGCATGCTGAGGAGTGTTAGGGAGTATTATGACAACACAAGGGAGAACTAGGTCAAAATGCATGGAAGTTAATGAATATGAGGTTGTGTTAGGGAGTTTCAATGAGTGCTAGTTGTCATTCCAAGGCAGGAATGACAAGGTATGCTAAGCACTAGTAAGGCATCTATGGAATATTGGGACATGCTAAGAAGTTCTAGAGAATGATAGGGAGTTCCAGAGTGTGATAGGGAGTTCCAAATAGTGGCAAGGCATGCCAAGACATGCCAGGGGCTAAGGCATGCTAGGATGTGCAGGGTGCTAGGGTATGCCAATGTGTGTCAAGGAATGTCAAGGAAAAAAGGGAAGAATGAAGCTAAAATGCAAGGAAGTGAGCACATAAGAGGGTTACTAATTCATGACTTTATCTTTTTTCAAAAGGGGAATGCTAGGCACACTAATAATAGGTTCCAATACATGTGAAGTGCCAATATGTGCCAAGTACTAATGTATGTCAATGCATGCCAAGGTGTTCTAGGGCAAGCTAGGGACTATAGGGCATGCCAACATGTGCTTGGGTGTCATAGTCATGGAAAGATGTTCTTGGTAAAAATATGTTCCAATACATGTGAGGTGCCAAGGAATGTTAGTGTGTGCCAAAGCATGTTAAGGTGTCTTAGGATTATTGAGGAGTGCTAGGTATCTCTCACTAATAGAATTGGCTGAGCTTGATTATGTATTAAATAATATAGTTCTTACACACACTAGTGGAAATTTATCTAAAGGGGCTTTTCTAGATAATAAACCTAATAGAGATGAATCATGTGTTGACTCATAGGAAAACTATATTCTCATTAGTTGAGGGAAATTATGCACACTTATTACTTCTTACAAATTGATTGACTCTAACCATTATGTACTTGGACACATAATAAAAAAGACTCCACAACAATGGTCTTAAATTGTTATATTTTGACAAAAAATATAGTAATAGGCACATAGAGTCATCAAAAACTCATTGGAATAATCAATGATGACGAATATTTTTTTATCATCACAAAAGGTAACAAAAAACATCAATGATGAGGGTCAATAAAAGATTGTCACTAGAGGTGTCACCAATAAGAGAATTAGTGATGGGCCTTTAACAAACCTCACCAAAAGTGTCATTGAAAATGGCTTTGGTGACAAACCTTAAAGGACCATCACTATATACACTTATTGTTGGGAGCGAGATCCCCCAAGGGCAGTTTTGGGGCTAAAAGCCCATGTTTAAGTCAATTTTTGTAATATAATTCTAAAGGACTATGCATTTTGTGGTCTCGCCCTTAGTTTTGTAAAGTAAAATCGGCTGTAAGAGATCTACCCATGGTCCGCGAACCATGGGATTGTATAAAAAGAGCTAAGCTCTAAGTATTTTAGGGAGGAATATAATGACAAATCATGTAATAGAGTAATAGCTCTGAAGAAGAAGTCTAATTCTTGGATCATAGTGTAGATAGAGGCTCTACAACTGAGTGTGCAAAGGCCTAGGGTAGAAGTCCACAGCTGAGTGCGCGGACCCCTACAACTATGTGTGCAGGGTGGACAGAGTCTGTAACACTTGGAAGATATTAATAAAAGGAGTTATTCTGCAATTTGTGTGTCTTTGTTATGTTGATGTGTTTGGATATTTTATGTATGAATTTCCTTTATTATGCTTATATGATGTGCGAATGAATTTGATTACATTGAATAATTGAACGCAATTACGAATATTTTCTAACGCGGTGTTAAATTTAAGTATTTGACGAGATAAGAAAATCACTTAGAATAATTAAGGAATCTACATGACAGGCTACCATAACAGTGCAAAATTACCGAGCCATAGGTGAGAGCTGCATGAAGGTCAATCATATACTTTCATGAAGGTATTGAAGGCCGAAATAGAGGGTTTGTCTTGCAAGCCCTAGAGCGAAGCCACCTGCACGAAGGTAGGGATAGAAGAAATCAAAGGACATCACAACCATCTCAGGGTGAAAAAACTTGGTTCCAACATCCCCCCATACCGCTTCCGGTGAGACTTCGATCCACGCTTCACGGGTTGATGCCCAAAGGGCTAGTAGTGTAGGGATTTGTTTGGCTAATTAACGTTGAACCTAGCTCAAGCCCCCTGAAGACAACAAATGGTTATGTTGTTGTTGGTTTATTGGGGCCTAACCCAAGTTCAGAGTTAAGTTAGCCAAACAAATCCCGGTACTACTGGCCCTTTCGATAATAGTCCATGGAGCACAGACTGAGGTCTCATCCGAAGTAGTATGGGAGGGTACTAGAACCAGGTTTCCACACCCTGGAGATGTCTGATGAGTTCAAGTGGTCTGCAGTTGGACCTTGCACACATGTCGCTACGCGCACTGTCCTGTACCTCCCAACCAAACCTGCTGCCTTCGTGCAGCCCTATTCGGGGGTCGAGCACTATTGTTACCCAAGTCCTTACTAGTATTCTACTATTAGTTTATTAACTTAGCTTATTTGTATGCATTAAGTTACATTTAGCAATATAAATCATTCATACATGTGCGCATAGTAAACAAATAGTATATTTGCAATTTACATCAACCATGCATTAATCCAAGAACAGATACACGAATTGGTAACAAAACCTTTCTTTATTAATCTCTTCTTCGGTTATAGACTCGACTCCACCCTACTCACTCAGCTACAGGGGTTCGCACACTCAGCTGCACACTACTAGGCCTCTGTGCACTCAGCTATAGAGCCTTCTCCTATCCTATGACCCAAGACACACTTAGTCACTTAGACTCTATCATCGCCTCTTCTTTCTTCCTTCATTATCTTTTACACTTAGAGCCTCGCTCTTTTTATACAATCCCATGGTCCATGGACCATGGGTAGGTCGGCATTACATTTACAAGACTAGGGTGGACAACCCTATGACCCTATCATACATTTCGTGCTCCGCACCCACAATTTGTGGAGAATTTACAACAATATTAGGCCAAAACTTAGGCTTTGAGCCCCAAAACATGCCATTGGGGGGATTCCATGCCTAATATGCCCCAACACAAACAGCATGACTCACCCTCGAGTCACTTTGTCGACGCAACGATCTTAGCATGGAGTCCTTCCAACTGTCCTCAAACTGTGTTGATGTCGGTAGCGCACAGAGCTGCTACTTGTTGAATCCGTTGCACCCTCTATTCTAAGACCTCTGTGTCTGGGGTGCTTCTCTGCATTAATGTGTGCATCCCCTATATGTGCGCGAGCTTTCCTTCGATGTTTGCCATGATAGTGAAAGCCTCGTCAATCCAGGACTGGATGCGCGCTTTGAGAACTGCCTCCTTATGTCATGTTGTGTCCACCTTCTCCTTCATTGCCTTAACTTGCAACATCCTCGCAAGCCGCTGAGTGAGGACTACTATCTTTGCAGTTCCTCGGACATTGTCGTATTGTTGCTAGAGTTCTCGTGCCTCTGTCTCTAGGCCCTAGATGTTGGGGTCCTCATGCAGAGTTGTGAGGACCTCAAGTGCTTGCTCTAACAAAGTGGTACAGTCTTGCACTGCAACTCCAATTTCTTTCAATCCCACTTCGATAGTGCTAGTGCACTGTTCTCGGACCTCTGGGGGAGTGGAAGTCTGTGCCTTTAACTGCAGCTCGACGATCTGAAAATTCAACTCCAGCTAAACCTTGTCATTTCTTCTCTAGCCTTGTGGACTCCAGTGGCCAACCTGTGGATCCGCACCTCTACTAGTAGATCTACTGGGATGGCTAGCTTCAGGACGCATCGGTAAGTGTCGTCTACCACCAGCACCAACTGTTGATTTTGCGACACCAATTCATCGTGTTGCAAGTTGAGTTGTTCCATGTTTATCTTCTGCTCACTAATAACTTGGATCACACGGCTCTCCCTAGCGTGTAGCTCTGTCGTTATCCCATCCTGTAGTAGATACAATGTCTCTCGTGGAAGGGCAACCAAATTAAGGCCAAGGCCTTTCATCATGTTAACTGAAAATCGATCAGTCTCGTTCGCTGTGACTAGGGCCCCTTTTGGCAACACTATTGTGTTTTCCATTCGTGCGCATGGAATCTGCTCTGCTACCGAGGATCCGGTTGTGAGGTGGGTCGAAAGGGTATCCACCTGAGGGGGGTGCACCTATAACTCCTGCAGCTGTGCTCTAAGGGCCCCCAACACACTCTGGTGCTCCTGCATAAAATCCTGAACAGCCTCATTTGTTACATCGCGAATCATTTCGCTGATGTCATGTAGATCACCATCGGTTAAGGTGTTCGGGTCAATGGCCAATTTCGAGGCCTTGACCTTCTTCCTTGGTCTTGCTCACTCTACCATGTGTGGGTGCTTCAAATATGTGGGCGTGGTCCCTGGGTCCATGCTCCCTTCTGTTGTTTCTGCTTCCTTTGCTTCTTGCCCCTGTGAGGGCGTTTATTGGCCCTCGTCTGCCTTCTCGGTTACTTCCTCTGCCTCCTTTGCTATTGCTGCTTCTACGACTTTTTTCTACCTGATGACTTTCTATGCCGCTTCCTGCCTTGCCCTTACCTTGGCTGCTGCTTTTTCCTGCCACCTTTTCTCAACCAATTATGTGACGCACATCTTGGCATCGTCCTTCTTCTTTTGTGCTTCTGCCCTCTCGAGTTTTGCAAGATTTGTGGCACGCCATTCTAAAGGCCATGCCTCCAAGACAGTGAAAATGGGGTCGTCAGTGCCTATAAAAGGGAGCTTCGTCCACTTCTTCGTTGTATCCTTGTGTGCCCTGATGTATACATTATGTGTGTCAGCTTTAAATTCTGCAAAAATCTGCAGACTACTGTACATCGTGGGTGATAGGTGTGGCCTTTGATTGATCCACATCTGGATGTTCATATGCATGAGCACCCAGAAGATCTTGCTATTGCCTATTCTTTTCGTGTCCTTCGCGACCCAGAGTGAAGCATACTTTACAGCCTCTGGTAAATCTCTATCAATTGGGGGGAATTGAATGTCCGTCAGTTCCCCCACTACGAGCACTATGGATAACAAAAACCACGCATAGTGGAAGGTTTTACCCTGACCCTGGGCTTCGTGACAATTTTTCAAAAATTTCTCACAGAAGAATTCAGACCAGTTGAACTGGACTCCCTCCGCGCACTACTCGGCTAGTGCAACCATCGGTGCCAGTACCTCATCAATGCAACACTTCCTCATAACTTTTCCAGCCAAGATTTGGGTTGCTACACGTACCCCTTTGTCCTTGATCTTGGAGATGGCGTAGCCCCTCTTCTTCTTCTCCAACTTGTATTTCGTCTTTATGGCTTCTGCAAGGGCCAAATCACTGCCCTTTCCTTCGACTATGGTTGCGGGGTCCTTTCCTTTATAGGGGAGCTGAGAAATTCAATGGATTAGGTCTTTTGTGATGGGGATAGGCTCCTTCAGCCATAGATACCCATCATGCACCAGGCAAAGCAACTGTCTGATGACGAAAATGGTTATGGGCAAGCGATGGAAATGCAACACCCATAATAAGTTCAACAGCCCAGCCTTTTCCACACTGCACAGCCACTTCCGTGGCTCTGACATTGTCACCATCCTCGCAGTGTTCTGCTTCATGAGGTTCCCGGTCTCCAGGTGAGGGAACTTCTCGCGGTCAGCGAGGTCCCAATCTTCAAACTTCATGGTTGGCATGTGGCCCAGGTGCGTGCCTTCAAACACAATGCCATCTGGGAGGAGCAGGGTCTGGAGTGAACTCTCTATTTCATCCTGGTCCTTCAACTCTTTGGTCTTCCCTTTCCGTAGAGGGACATATGCAGGTAGTTTTGCAGAGCATGTAGGTTGAATATCCTCCTCCATGCCTTCGTCTTCTTCCTCTGTGATGATAAGGGCCTGCAAATCTTCTTCTTCCTCATATGTTTCTATCGTGACAGCTTTCCCCTTCTCTACCATCGATATTTTGTTGCATAGCGGGTTCCTCGGGGACACAGATACTGGAGTCGTTTCCTGTTTATCCTTCTTGGGTCTTGGCGTATGCGGTGATTTGTGGATCTCTGCCACAACCTTGGCACCTTCTGGAACATCCTCCACCCTTGGGGTCTATGTGGCCTCATTGGCAGTTACCTCTTCAATTCCCAAACCATCCTTAGTTCATGTCATTGTATCTAGGTTGTATTCTATCACTCGCGAACTCAGGGGCTCAATTATTGCTTGGATCCCAATGTTCAGGGCTCTACTCAATCACTCAATTCTCAAATAACCAAGTATTGTTTGTTGGGCAGCCTTGTGTGTTTTATAGCACCTTTTGAATTAGAATTCAACCGTTCCCCCCAATTTCAGTCCATTAATGCTTTCTTGGCGGTAGATTTTCCCAAATATTGCCCATAAATCGCCTCTTAAATGCTCGTTGCCTGCTCCCTTTGGCCTCAAGTCAAGCATCCCATCATGAATAGTAACTCCAACGATCACTTTCTGGCCAACTAGCGTAGCAGCGTAGCCCTCTGTGTGTGTCATGGACCTTGTGACGCTCTGCTTCTGCGCACATCTCCCATATCGCGCAGCTCCCGGGCAAAATAGTTTATAGTCCAGCGCTCCCTTCCAACTGTCTGGAGCACTAAGACTATCCTTCCCGCAGCTAGTTAGGTGGTCGCACCACCCGTGTGGGGCTCCATCCAATCCTCCACCATGGTTCAGGGAGAATCCCCATTATCTGATGTTGTGGTTAGTATCACATAATTTACCACTTGTAATGTGCTACCCTGGTCACTATGTTTAGCGATATGTGGTCTAGGCCAAGGCAGTAGACTGACCAAGTCACGGCGATAGTGCTCAAACTTGGCAGTATGATCGTATGCACCTTGCCTTACCATCCTAGGTTCTTCAATGAAAAACGCTTCCTTTATCTCATTCTCCAGTTGCTTGACCTCCACGTCCATCATAGCGCTTTTCTTCCTTAATCGTACCCTTTCTTTTTCAAGTTTGCGGAGTCTAAAGTTTCCCCGTCGGATTTCTTCCTCAAGTCCAATGTGTTTTGTTTCTTGCGGCTGTGTGATTCCTTCATTCTGGGCTTCGTGGACCATCATATCTACGTGTGCTGCTATGTGCGGACTATGCTTCAGATGCTCCATAAGGATTACAGCCTCTGCTTCATACTTTAGCTTTGGAAGTGCTTGCGCGGTCTGGGTTTTGCACATGGTCCTATAAGCCCATAGAACTGCTCGTACGTGCAGGTCCCATTAAGTGCATCTCTCATGGTGGACCATGTTCAGCACTTTGCACACCTTGTCAAAGGCTTCCCTATAGATAATCTTTGGTGTGCTTGGTCTTATCATTCTTTGTCATTCGTGCCCTCGTCTTGCCCACTCCTGCTTGTTGTTCTTGTTTCCTATCATGAGGACGGTGTACATTTGTGCATGTTGTGTACCATACGCATATACCCATCTGGAGAGGTGGGAACGCAAGCTATTTTATCCATCATACCCGGCTTCCATCTGCAGCTGAGGCTTTCCAAACCATATAAGCATCACCCTTCTTCATTCACGCCAATCCTCAAAATGCTGCTGGCGCGTACCCCACCACCTTGCAGGCGTAGCGCATAGTGCCCATTTGAGAGCATCGAACCACTGCTATTCTGGCACCTTTCTTTCAAATTTGTTTAGTAATTCATCCATCGCTGTCAACTTGTCATACATAGGCTGATCCCTTGCCTCTATTGCTACATAGCATAGTGACTTTATCATCATGTTGAAATTGAGTGTGGTTACCTCGTGTAACCGATTTTGCCATCATTCTATTTCCTCATCCGAATCTGATGTGCAGGAGCTTTCGCGCTCCCATGAAATCCTTCCATCCACTGTAGGATTCACCCAATCTTGTTCTCGAGTGGTTATCTTGTAGATATAGTCTAGATCGTCGTCGCACACTGGCTCTATGTAGCATGATCCTTCTGCAGGGTCTAAAGGTACCACTACGCGCATTGACTTTTTCTCAAAAATCATTTTGTGCTTCTTTAGATTTATGACTTCGTTCATATCAGTGGCCCAATCTATTCCCAGTAGCGTGGGATAGGGATTGATGTCATCAAAAATCTCTATTACTTCGAAATCTGCAAGCACGCTCAGACCATCGATATCTACCGTTATTCCCTGCAATCTTCCCATTGGTAGGATCTTTTGCTGGTTTTCCATTCTCAATTGAATAGGAGACCATTGCGGGCCTTCCCATGCACTCCCATGTCCACTTTGGCATAAAGTTCACGTCCGATCCTCGATCCAAAATCACTTTATCCATTTCATATTCCCTAATTTGCACAATTATCTCATCTTCCTTCTTTTTCGTATTGTATGCTTCTCGAGCTTTCGGACTACGCGTGGTTTCCCTGATCCACAACATCTAATGATGAGTTCTTGCAGTCCCTTCATAGCCTTGCTATTGTGTAGCAACTTCATGCATGTCTCTAGAAAGGTAGTAAGCATTGATGGGCCCATCTCTAGTTCTAGGTTATCTTTACTACCTGAAGTGGAGGCCTCCGTGAAGCTCTTCTTAGCTTCCATGAATGTCTCCTTCGCGCACTCCAAATTGAACTCTGGTTCCTTTGTTGGACCCTTGTGAACCAAAGCACTCTTTTCGGACTACTTACCTTTGTCATCTCCTGCCATGATACTGCTTAGGAGCACGATGTTTACATTCAGTATCTCCTCACGCAGATCAGACCTCATCATTTGCAGGTTCTGAGTCGGGGGCGGGGCACTAGAGTATTCCTTTATCGCACAACCTCGCTATCAGTGTGGTGGAGTCCTCCATCTCATGATCAAACTCGGTACAATATAAACATGATGCTCTCATCAGATTTGTACAATTAGAGGCATAATGCCCTGGCCCTTCACAATTGTGACAAATTAGTTGTTTGCAACACCTTCCTGGTCCCATTCCACCTCGACCTTGTCCGTTCCCCTGGAACCCAGTGTGTGACATCCCTACATTTTGATCAAGGGCTCACATTTCAGTCTGAACCCTGTAGGTAGGAGTCTGATCCATCATCAGTTCATAACTTCTACAGGTATGCTCATCATGGCCTATTAACCTGCAAAAATTACATAATAATTATTGGGATATCTACGTATACTTCTGTAATAGATGACAGCTATCTGTAGCATGCTTCCCTCCTATCTGACAAATCATGCATCATAATGTAGGTGCCATGCTTGGCCCAACTTGTGCCTCTAGTCTCAATGGCATTGGCCCTCCTCTCGCTAGGTAGTTCGCAAAGATTAGACAGTGGTCCTTGTCATGCCCCTGGCCCTTGCATTTTATGCACCATACCTCTTCACGTGCTTCTGGGAGAGCTGTCCTGTCTTGTTTCAAGCTCTGCATCTCAAGACACAAATTCTTCAACTATGTGTGGATCTGTTGTACTCCCAAATTAGGATCTTGTATCCTGGTCTCGTGCAGTCTCATTGCGATATCCAAAGTTACGGCCTGAGTTGACAACTTCTGTTAGGACAACGCATTCCTTAGATGTGACGTTAGTAATTCTACAAACCATGCATGGTGTTGCCCATCCATCAAGGTCATGTTCGCTTCAAGAATCATACACTTCAGTCTTTGATGTAGCTCCCAAGAGGTCTCACCTGGAAGCATCACGATTTCCTTAAACCTGATAATCGATTGTGTCTCTGATTTTGGCTTGCTAAATTCCCTATTTAGCATAGCTTTGATATCTATTATTCCTACATTTTGATTTTCATTGGAGTGCTTAGTGTACCATGTTAGTGCCCGATTTTGTAAGGAACTAACCAATGTTGCCTTCTTGGTATTATCATCTCTGACTCCTTGCGATTCCCATACACCTTTTACTACGAACCAGAATTGGTCCGGATCTTTGTTCCCTACTGCTTTGAATACCTGCAACTTTATTGCACTCGCCATATTGAACTGTGGTGGTGGTAGAGGTGGTGTGGGCAAAGATGGTGGTGAAGATGGTGAAACTAGTGGTGGTGTACTCGGGGGTGGTATGCGTGGAATTCATTGCCTTATCAGACTGATCGCGCTTCTCGGTGAAACTTTCGTGACCTCTTCCTCACTTTCTCGTGGAGGTGAAATCAAGGGACTAGCCTCTAATTCTTTGCTACTTTCGTTTCTGTAGATCCTCCCACTTCGCGTAGTCCCAAACATCAATTTATTCGCATAACCTGCTTTTCACACAGTAGCATTTTAATCCAAGTGTTCAAAGATTTAATGTACTTACCTCATGGTCCTTTAAGGAAGTGTCGTTCCACCTCGCTATAGCTGACTGACGTGTCTATCGTGAATTCAGTGATAAACCCTCCTATAATTCGATCAAGCCAATGGTACATAGCATGCGCCATCTTATCTTCTGATGCTTCTAGTCTGCGCACCAACTCTGGAGTCCACACAATAGGTTTGTCGAGCCTACACCTTCCCTAAATGTCTACTAGCTTCGTGATCCACTCATACAACTCAGAGGGGAAGGATGCAAAGAAAATCTTATGGATTTCCATATATAAGCAGCATTCTAACCATTGTTCCTTTGATACTTGCTGATCCTGTTTTCCCGCGCTGTGAACTTGTGAATTTTTCTATCCAGCCACTCTTCAATTTCTTTCTTTGTCGGATTCCAGTGACACGATATCAGACATCCCATATACAGATCCCAATCTCAGCAACAGAACCATTTTTTGGCTTATTGGGGCTTGACCCAGGTTCATAGTTAAGTTAGCCAAACAAATCCTGGTACTACTGGCCCTTTTGGCAATAGTCCGCGGGGTGCGGAATGAGGTCTCACCCAAAGTAGTATGGGAGGGTGCTAGAACCAGGTTTCTGCACCCTGGAGATGTCTGATGAGTTCAAGTGGTCCGCAGTTGGACCCTGCACGCACGTCTCTACGTGCACTATCCCATACCTCGCAACCAAAACTGCTGCCTTTGCTCAGCCCTACTCGGGGGTCGAGCGTTGTTGTTACCCAAGTCCTTACTAGTATTCTACTGTTAGTTGATTAACTTAGCTTATTTGTATGCGTTAATTTACATTTAGCAATATAAATCATTCATACATGTGCGCGCAGTAAACAAACAGTATATTTGTAATTTACATCAACCATGCATTAATCCAAGAATAAGTACACGAATTGGTAACACAACCTTCCTTTATTAATCTCTTCTTCGGTTACACACTCGACTCCGCCCTACTCACTCAACTACAGGGGTCCATGCACCCAGCTGCGGACTTCTAGGCCTCTGCACACTCAGCTGCAGAGCCTTTTCCTATCCTATGACCCAAGACACACTTAGTCACTTAGACTCTATCCTCGCCTCTTCTTTCTTCCTTCATTATATTTTACACTTAGAGCCTCGCTCTATTTATACAATCCCATGGTCCGCAGACCATGGCTAGGCTAACATTACATTTACAAGACTAGGGCAGACAACCCTATGACTCTATCATACATTTCGCGCTCCACGCCCACAATTCGTGGAGACTTTACAAAAATATTTGGTCAAAACTTAGGCTTTGAGCCCCAAAACATGTCGTGGGGGGATTCCATGCCCGACAGTTGCCGGGACTGAAATCTTCATAAGAGATGTGTGATGTTGTATCGCTAGAACCCAACCAAGAAGGAGATTAGAGACTGGTTGAATAAAAGATCCACGAATTTGCAGCATAGGAGAACAGAAACCCGCGACTAAAAAAGGAACAGTGGTTGGACAAATACCTATATATAGAGATCCATGAGACTTTTTCTACTCCTTCCCTATTGAGCTATACGAGTGGATCATGAAGCTAGCAGATAACAAAGGAAGGTGGAAACTTGACGGTCCTATTGTGTGGACCCCAAAGCAGTGTGAAGGTTGGAAGCATTAGAGTATAAGATTGCCCACGCTTTTGATCATTGGCTCGATGGCATGATAAAAAGATTTGTGACTGAATTTGTGATCGACACGTCAGTCAACTATAGCGAGCTGGAGCAACACTTTTTCAAAGGACTGTGAGGTAAGTATGTAAAATCTTTGAATACCTGGATTAAAATTCTATTGTGCGAAAAATGGTTTATGCAACTACCTTGATGTTCAAGACTATGCGAAGCATAAAAACTTACAAGAACGAAGGAAAAAAGGGTCTAGAGTATAGTCCCTTGATTTCACCTCCACGAGCTGACGAATAAGGGATAGCAAAGGTTTCTCCGCGAAGTGTTATTCAATTAATAAGACAAGGATTCCTGTGAATACCACCTCTACCCACACTGCCTCCGACTTCACCACCCTCACCTCCAACTTCACCTGTACCACCTCCACCTACACCGCAGTTCAGTATGGCAAATACAATGAAGTTTCCTTTGTTCAAAGGCTTGGGAAACAAGGACCCGACCCAATTCTGGTTCATTGTGAGGGTTGTATGGGAAGCTCAAGGTGTTATAGATGATCATATAAAGAACGAAACACTGGTTAGTGTTCTGCAAGATCATGCGCTAACCTGGTATATTAAGTACTCTAATGATAACCCGAATGCTGGAGTGGCAGACATCGAGGAAGCACTGAATAGAGAATTTAGTAGGCCTAAATCTGAGGCACAGTCGATTGTGGGATTCAAAGAAATCGCGATGCAACCAGGCGAGATGCCTTGGGAATTAGATCAGAGGCTGAAATGTACAATCCATGAAGCCAACATGAATTTGAGAGATGGACAACATCGCGAGTGGTTTGTGGCTTCGCTACTACCACACTTAAGGAGTGTGTTGTCATAGCAAAAGATAACCACTCAAGTAGAGGCCTTAGAGATTGCCATGAGACTACATGAAACTCTGATGCAAGATTCAAATCTAGGAGTTTAGCAGATCCATGCGCAACTGAAGAATCTATGCCTTGAGATGCAAATTTTGAAGCAGGACAGGACAACTTGACTAGAGGTGCGTGAGGAGGTATGGTGCTTGAAATGCAAGAGTTAGGGTCATGACAAAGACCATTGCCCGGTCTTTGTGAACTATATTGTAGGAGGAGGACCGATTCTTTTAAGGCCGGAAGCTCAAGTAGGACCAAGCGCGGGGCCTGCATTGTGGTGTGCTATATGTCAGGTAACAGAAAAACATGCCACAGATAACTATCATTTGCTGTAAAAAAATTTACAGACACCACAACAATTGTTGTGCAACTTCTATAGGTCAGTAGGACATGATGAGCGTAATTGTAGAAGCTATGAACTAATGATGGATAGAACTCTCGCCTATAGGGTTCAAGCATAAACGCGCCCCCCTGACTAGAGTGCGGGGAGGGCACGGATAGGCTTTCAGGGGCACGGACGAGGCCGAGGCAGGGGAGGACCTAGAAGAGGTCGGGGGTAGCTAATTTGCTACAATTATGAAGGATCAGGACACTATGCCCGCGATTGCACTAACCCAACCTGTCCATCATGCAAGTATTGCACTCTGTTTGAACATGAAATGGAAGACTCTCCTACGCTTATAGCAAGGATACGTGACAAAGGGGCGTTGCCACCCCCACCAACTCAGAACCTATAGATGATGAGGTCTGAGCCACGTAAGGAAGATCCAAACATAAATATAGTGCTCAGTAGTGGAATCACGACAAGAGATGACAAGGGGAAACAGCTAGAAGACAGTACATGGGTTCACAAAGCTCTAGCGAAGGAGTCTGAGTTTGATTTGGAGTACGCACGTGAAACCTTCATGGAAGCTAAGAAGAGATTTGCTAAGGCCTCCACCTCAGGAAGCAAGGATAAGCCAGAGCAGGAGATGGACCCCTCTATGCTCACAACTTTCTTGGAGACCTGTATGAAGTTACTGAGTGATAGTAAGGCTGTGAAAGGGTTACAATAACTCATCAATAGATGTGTCGGGACCACGTCAAGCGAGCCGCATGTAGTACGAAAGATTGGAAGCATAAACAAGGACGGGACAGGAGATGAGACTGACCACGCAGATAGGAGAGTATGAAATGGATCAGGTTATTTTGGACCTAGGGTCAAACGCGAACGTCCTACCGAAGTAGACTTGGAACGAATGGGGAGACCAGCACTGCAATGGTCTCCGATTCAACTAAGCATGGCGAATAAGCAAAAGATCATCCCCATGGGGCGGCTGTATGGGTGACCATGGATATTGAGGGAGCGAGCACGCTGGATGATTTTGATGTAATAGAGATAGTGGATGACAACAATCCCTATCCTGTGCTCCTCAGAATTGACTGGGCTACTGATATGAACAGGTTAATCAATCTGAAGAAGCAAAAGATGATATTTGAGAAGAAATTGTTGTGCGTAATAGTACCCCTCGATCCTGCTGAAGGATCGCGCTATACAGAACCAATCTGTGATTATGAAAGTGATGACGATCTGTATTGTATCTATAAGCTAACAACATGAGACCAAGATTGGGCCGCGAATGGATGGATTACATGGGATCGTGAGAGTTCCTACACTTCGGACTTCGATGAAGAAATAGAACACTGGCAGAATCGATTACATGAAGTAACTATGCTAAATTGCAACATGATGACCCGATCACTGTATTGTGTGTCCTCAGAGGTAAGAAATCTGCCTACTTATGATGGTCTAAATGAGGTAGATATCTTTTTGGATGCATTTGAAAGGGAGGTACTAGAAAAGAAATGCTTCTAGGTGTTAGACTGGGCACTACGCGGTATGCCCGCAAGATGGTGGTGTATGCATAAAAGAAGCTTTGATGATTGGCACGAATGTAGGACGATGATGAGAACATGATTTGGGAAACCTAAGATGTAACTAATAGACATGTATGATGGGCAGGCTAATCCACGTGTGCACCTGTCCAATTGGACCCAAGCTTATGGAGAAAAGCCCTAACCTGAGTGGGTGCACTTTTTGTGTCATACCCTAGATGTTTTCCCCATAAATTGGTATGTAAAAATAGAGCTCCACCATGGGACAGGAAAATGGGATATCCCACATGAGGCATTTGTTGGTGCCTAAATCTACCTCAGGCTAAAGGAAGGCAGGTCTAGGGTAACATCAAACCACACTTAACCTGGTAGCTAGCCCTACCAGGTCGAGAGAGGGCTCTCTCCTTGTCAATCTCAATTAAGATATGTGCAACTAGGGCTTGAGATGACTGAAATGAAATGATGATTTTAGGCTAGGTATATTAGGTTAGAGGATTTTGTTTGATTTTGATGGTTGATTACTGGATCAAATGAAGAAGGAAGCTTTGGGTCCGAGAAATCAACTCAGATTTGCAGGAGGTTCTGTGGGGCGAGGTAGGCAAGTGTTTTGGCACTTTGAATTGGATGTGATGATAAGTCTAAGACCAGTGAGGACTTGGAGAGGACACGCAAGGTTCATGAGTCCTCTTCAAACAATAGAAAACATTAAAAACTAAATGTATCCTCAAGGCAGAGCACTAAATATCAGTGGCTTCCACCTATTTATCATGATTCATTTAGTTATGAAGAAATAAATAGATGTTGGAACATATACACATAAGAGAAACTAAATAACAGAGGAATAAACAATGTCAAGACACATTACCACAAGAATCCCACAAAATGCTACAAAACCCTGGTTCGTTTCTTTGCCAAACTGCAGAAGTGATTTACAATAAAGCTCAATGCGTCCACAAGAGTCCAACCTTTTCAAATGACTAAGAAAGTACATAATATAGGCACCAAACCACCTGTGCTAGCCATCAAGGGTCAAATCCATGAGTCAAGGAGCTGTTTCAACAACATCTAAACTAGGAACTAGAAAATAGGCAGTGGAACAACTTGCCTCTAAAACTATGGAAATTGATTCATTGAACCTCAAACCACCTCTAACTGATGTATCTACCCCCTCAAGTCAGTTTTCATCATATTTACATCATATTACATCATTAACCATTACAAATTTACTAATAAGAAGAGAAAAAGTCAACTGCTAGTCAAACTGGGCAAAATTCTGAGTTTTTTATGCAAAATTGGAAAAAATTTACCTGATGCGCAGTGCCTTGAGCCTGATGCGCAACACCACTTCAAGGCTGCTTTTGGAGGCCTTCCACTTCACCAAATTAGGCACAAAATATCTTATTGAAAAGCTCTACCTGTGTAGTTTCTATAACAATTTGAATTTTCTGATTTGGAGTTGATTTGACGCTCCAAAAATCATTTTTCCCAAGACTGGTTCCTGTGGGTCCAAAAGGTGGTATAGAGGGCATTTTTTTAGGTGTTTTTTGCCCTTTATCTCCTCCAAATTTCATGAAACTTTCTAGGTTTCATTATTTCTCCATGAGGAATCCAAAATTGCAAGCCATTTTGCAAAATACTGAGCCAACTCAATGCAGGCGTTGCACATCAGCTGAAAATTCCTGTGTTTTTAATTACAAAATTATATGAAATGACAAAAAATTCCCAAAATTTCTCCAAATTTGGCAAGAGGCAAGCTTATTAACTACTTTCCTGAGCTAATGAAGCTTCAGCCAAAATTTTAAGTTTATATTGTTCCTTTTTGGCCCTCAAGGCTCTCTTTAATTTAACTTTTAGGTTGTTTATCCTTGACTTAGGGTTTGATGAAGGGAGTTAGTTTTCTTAGGGGAATGGGAAAGGGAAAATGGAATTAATGGGTAGATTTAGGGCAATGAAATGTGGAAAAGGAGAAAATGATGTTGGTTATGTAATGTAGTGAGAGTTTTTGCAATGAGATGAAAATATATGAAGACAAGCTAGGGTTTAATCTCAAGAAGCAAAACTCATGAAGAAAACATGAAGAAGACCAAATTTAGCTCAAGATCGATGAAAACTTACTTGAATGAGTAAAATGCAGCGTTTGGGAGAGTTTAGGATGAAGTTGAGTGATTTTGGAATGTCCTTGGCCAATGTGCAGCGCACTGGGTCCAATGTGCAATGCCTGCCTGATGCGCAACGCCTGTGTATTTTTACATTGGGAGAAATTGTTTGATGCACAACATTGGTCTGATGTGTAGCGCCAACACTCTGATGCACAGTGCCAGGCAAAGTTGCTTTAAAAACAAGGTTTTCTTCCTCCTTTGCTCGATTTCCCTCCAAATCGTGTTTTTTCTTCTTCACTTGATGTTTTGCATATTTAAATGGATGGCTAGCATGAATTCACTTTATAAATGGATGCATTTTAATATTTCCTCATTGCAAACCCACTTTATAAAGTCTTAGTCACTTTTCTCAAAAACTCTTTTTTTCATTTGAATTTTGACTTTTTCTTGACCATTTGATGGACTGATGCATTGGTGCTTTTGTTTTTGCAGTGGCTAGAGTTGGCAAGGTGACCAAAAGTATCTGCTGAACTTATTACATATAGAAACACTTAAATTACATTAAATTTGTACAGAAAATAAAAAAACTCTGTTTTCACCTCAATACAGAGTTTTGAGGTAAAAAAGATTTATCGAGCATATCAACAGTAAATTTATGATTCTATGAACTTATTAATCCTCCTCATGTGCCTGCTGACCTTTTATTCAGATTTGGATGACCATGATGAAAAACCCTAGACCCAGTGGGACCAAAACCCTAGAACTGATTTTTGTAAATGAAATGAAACAGGATAACAATAAATGACCTAAAAAATGTGAAAACAGGTCAGCAGGTGAATATCATGAGGGAAATTGACATGAATTCGCTAACATTAGTTGACCCATGACCTAATGGAATGCAGCTGATCAGATGAGACACCTAATATGCATGCAAAAGAGCAATTTGATCACTGATGGAAGTGTGAAGATACTAACACTAACATTGGCTCCAATGGGGATGGTAGCTCTTGGGAGGTGCCAAGAACCATAGATCTCTAGAAAAGTAGATAAGTTCCTTCATCCATTGGGCAATATGGAGTCAATGACTTTAGAACACCAAAACAAATACCTTGTTTCAAGACTCAAAACTAAATTGACTCAACTAAGACTCAAACAATTTACATTAAATAATAAAAGACTGAAGCCAGACATTCAGCTTTATAGCCTTCACTTCAGGCCCCAATCTAAATGAATGATGACAGTGCAAACTTTGCAATGAAAGAAATAAAATGGTATGTACAATGACAAAATGTGATAGCAAAAAACTTCTCAGAGATAGTACTGTTTTAGAAGCCAACCATTTACCGACCCTCCCAGACAATCTTCCCCATTCATTTCTTTGAGTAGAAAAACATTTTGACCTCTATATGCAGCAATTCTATATGGTCCCTTCCACAGGTTCTCGAACTTTCAGTGCTTGCCTTTATCCTCATTTCTAGCATCCCACCTTAGCACTATGTCTTCAATCTGAAATTTGTCTACCCTTGCTTTCCGATCATAAATATTTTTAATTATCTCCTGCAGCCTGAAGGTATTATAAAAAACTTCCTCTCTCGTCTGATGTAAATGGATCATTTGGCTTATTCTTCGCTGAAAATGATCTTCCTCGCTACTAGCTTTTGGAAGAAGTTTAACAACCAGGACTGCGAGAGATGTCGGGAACACCGTGTCAATACCATATAAAATCTCGAATGGAGACATGCCGATTGACTTCTTTTAGCTTACACTATCCACCCATAGTGCATTAACCAATTTTTTATTCCAGCTCTTCTTATTGGTTTCCAACAGCTTTTTAATGATGTTGACCAATGATTTGTTTGAAGATTCAGCCAATCAGTTACCTTGTGGATAATATCCATTAGAATTTCCTAAGGTAATTTTGTATTTGCTGGAAAAGTCAATCATATTTTTGGAGTTGAAAGTGGTTGCTTTATCTATAATAAATTTGTTAGGACAACCAAAATGTGACAAAATATTGTTTTCAATAAACTAAATTCTTACCGAGTTTGTAGCCTACCGAGTGGGGATCGCCGCAATCCACTTTTTGAAATAATATGTCACTATTAAGATCCACTTGTGCTGAGCTGGAGATGTGGGATGAATCTCTCCAATAAAATATAAGCCCCATTGCTAAAACGGTGCACTAATTTCAACTAGCTTGAGAGGTAGAGGCTATAACTTTCTCCTTCCCTGAAAAATCTAGAATTCATGACAGCTTGTGACAATTTTATTATCATCAGCAAACAAGGTAGGCCAATAGTACCCTGCTTTCAAAATTTTGTTAGCCATCATCTTCCAAAATAAATGACCTCCACAGTCTCCCTTATGAAAATCACTCATGACCTGTTGTGCTTCCTCTTCAGTCAAACAATTCAGCAAAATGCCTCTGAGATCCTTCCAATAAAGTGCATTGTTCAAAATACAAAATCTAGCGGCCTTAATTTTTAGAGTTCTACCTTTATTTTTAGCCATTCCCAGTGGTGGTGAAAGGTGTTGAAGCACGTATACAATATCTAAATACCAAGGAGAATGAAGAAAATTTTCAGATACCTGAATCAGCGAACTATCTTCATCTTCTTCAGACATGTTTGCAATCAAGTTTATGTCCAATGCATGTAAATTAGACTTTGCCATCAACTTTGCTAGACCTTGCCCCTTGATTAGGTTTGTTGGCTTTATCTCCAAGTCATATTCTAGCAATGCTGTGATCCATTTGCATCTTCTACCTTTCGGATCTGCTCGTACCTAAACATCTTTGACTGTTGCATTAGGGACATAAGCAAGAATATGAGAGTGCAGAATATATACCCGGAAATCTTTAAAATCTTTCACCAAGGTGAGAGCTCGCTTCTCAATAATGTTATATTTCAAGGCTGCATCTCTTATTGTCCTACTGAAAAAGGAAATTGGCTTTTCTAGCTGATGTATTTTCTGCATTAGAACTGCTGCCATAGTATGTTCAGAAGTGAATGAAAATAATATAAAATCCTGTGAATAATCCAGACTGATCAAAATCAGAGCTGAAGAAAGAGCCAACTTTACCAGGTTAAAATACTTCATAGCTTCTTCGGTCGACTTGACCACACTATCCTTCTTCAACATATTTGTAATTTCCCTCAAGTGTTCAGGTAGATTAGGCAAAAAACAACGTAAGAAGTTCATCATACCATTAAATTCTTGGATCTCTTTCTTATTACGAGGAAAATATATCTTCTGTATAGCTTCCACTCTAGCAGGATCGATGCAGATTCCTTCTTTTGATATTATGTGACTGAGAAGCTTCCCCTCATCCATGGCAAACAAGCTCGTTTTGGGGTTTAGTGATATTCCATATTTTATGCAATGCTGAAAAATAATTTTCAGATGGTAAAAATACTACTCATCTGAATTTGAAAAGATAGTCAAATAATAAAGATATGCTACTAAAAATACATCTTTTTCATTTGCGAAGGCAATGTCCATGGCACGCTGGAACGTTGCTCCAGCATTCTTTAAACCAAATAGCATCTAGGCATAGTGGAATGTCCCCCAAGGAGTGGTGAATGTTGTCTTGTCCCTGTCATCTTCATGAACCAAAATTTGGTTGTAGCCAGAGTATCCATCGAGCAACAACATACAAGATTCTCCAACTACTCTTTGGAGTATGTGGTCCATTTTCTACAATGGGTATTTATCTTTCAATGACACTTTATTCAAATTTCTAAAATCTATGCACAATCTAATCTCACCTGTCTTCTTCCTCACAGGGACCAAATTGGAGATCCAATCTGAAAATCTGATCGAAACAATTATACCAGCCTTGTACAATCGATTCACCTCTTTTTCTATTGATGGCAGTAACTTTGGATTTACCCTTCTCAGCTTTTGGCGAAATGGCTTCTGATTTGGCTTAATTGGAATGATATGTTGAATTATACTTTTGTCATACTCCTTTAAATCTGTATAGTCCCATGCAAATACATTAGAAAATGAAGACAATAAACTAATGCATTTAGCTTTTACCAGAGGAGGTAATTCCTTTGACAACTTCACCATCTTTTGATTTTCTGTTGTTCCGATATTTACATCTTCAACACCTTTCTCGATTGGCACTAAGCTTGGTTTCCGGGCTACATCATCTTGATCAAATAATTCCTCTAAAGGTATAAGGCCTTTAGGGATGATATTATCTTTCAACTGTAAGACTTCCATTTGATTTACCTCTATTTCTAGTTCACCATCATCCTGCTCACCATCTATAGAAGTGTCTTTATATTTGCCTTCATTTTGCATAAAATCTTCAATCTCTTTGTCATCCTGAAACACCTGCCAATATCTTAGATTATCAGGGACAGTTGGGTGATGCTTCACATGAATTTCAAACTTATTGTTTGAATTCATTAGGATCTTTAAGTTACTTGCAGTTGTAGCAAGAGAATCTGCAATAACATTTTGTGTACGAGGAACACATGTCAAAGTATGATCTGGAAACAACCTCAAAATGTCTAAAACTACATTATGGTAAGCCCTCATTGGCGGATGTTTGGCTAGGTATTCACCCTTGATTTGTTTGATTACTAATTCGGAGTTGCCATAAACTAAAATTCTCTTTGCATTCAACTTCTTGAATTTTCAAACCTGCAATCAGTGCCTCATACTCGGCTTTGTTATTGGAACAATCAAAAGCCAATTTATATTGACAAACTCTTAAATTACTTGGGACTTTATTTGGTAGAAAAATAGGGCTGCGTATCGAAATCCCAATTCTTGCACCATCCTTACCTACTGCTCCATTGAAATCCATACTGCATAAAACAGCTTCTTCCTCCAAGAGCTGGAACTCTCTTGCTCTTCTACCTTTCGTTGTTGTTCATCAATTTTCTGCTACTGGTGGAATGTAGACAGTTCAACAGTGCTTTCAAGCCTTTGTCTCTCTTGATTAAGTACTGCCTTGAAATTTTCTATTATCTATAGAATATCTTCCACTTCAACTAGTTGACTATTTACATCATTAAAACCACTGTCAGTATAAAGAACAAAAGATTCTAAATATGTATGTACATAATTAATTGGATGATTCAAAGGTTTCTCCTTGCTTGTGATCATATACTTCATCTTCTTCTCCCTATATAATTTTCTTAGCTGACCAAACACAGGAATAGTGGCATAGGAGAAATCTAACTGCAATGTCCCTTTGAGTTTTGCACCCCACAACCTAGATAAAAGCATGCCAAATCTAGAGGGAATGTTGGCCACAAATACATCCATGAGAACATTCTTTGTTGGAATCTGATCTAAAGTCACAAACAAATCCTTAATGAGACCAATACATATTACCCTACTAGAATCAAAGGAATAAAGATCATGATATTTTCAAGTGATGTCCAAACCCAATTTTTCCATAATTGCCTTCGGCATCAGGTTGTGAGATGCTCCTGAATCAAACATGGCGTTGTGCAAGACATAATCATGCAATCTAAGGCTGATGTAAAATGGGGCTACTTCACTATCCTTATATTGGCCTTCTAATGCCAGACCAAAATAAGCTCGGGTTGGTCATCTTCCCCATTAACCATATCAGACAGGGGATCTACATTCAAAATCTTTGACACATGACTCTTATAACTACTATTCTTCATTAATTTAGTCATATGTATCGACACTTTTAACTTAGCAATCTCATTCTCTGAGCTAAAGGTTGTAGTTTTATCTACATCTTTGACCAGAGAATCCTTCTTTTCAGACTTTTCCTTTGTTGTTCTTGGCTGATTTGTCTTCTCATTTGCAAATTGCACTTTGCTGGAGGTAGGATCTGCTGGCTCCTTTCCTTTTTCCTGAACATTTGGAGAATCATTCTTTGGTTGTGGTGCTTCCTTCCGCTTTTGAATTGGACTACTTGGGACATCCCTACTCCTGAGTGAATATTGTCTTTTTTGCGCTGTCAGTGCATTCATATATCCCCTCTGATATTCCTATGATTCTTCTTCCAAGACTGTCTCATTAGCTAGTATAAAATCATCATCTTTTTTTACATCCAGACTTTCTGAATATTCCTCATCCTCTATGATATAAATAGGCAAACCATCTACTGTGAAAAAGTGATTTTCCTCTCCTATTGGATTCTCGTCATCCTCTGGCTCCGGGCCATGCACATAGTTCTGCTGTAGATGTGTTTTGACTTGCTGTTGTGTTGATTGATCTTGCGCTCTTTGCTCTCACTATTTAATCCTGAACTGTGGCTATTGTTGACCATAGAAATTTGGATTTCTGATTGGTGTCTCTGGCTTATCTGCAATGGTGAATCTATCAAACATTTTCTCAATTTTATGAAGCAAATGATCTGAGGAAGAAGCTTCTTCCTTTATGGTCACTTTCTTCTCAGTCTTTGTCCTAGCTCTCTTAGCTAGCAGATTTTCTTCCACACTCACTACAATTTTCTGCATATCCTCCAATGTAGCAGGATCTTCTTCTCTCAATTGGTATGCCATGTTGGGATCAAAACCATTGGGAAATTTTATCAAAGCCAGCACCATCGGTGGCTTGATATCAACTGGAATAACATTATAGACAGTATTGAATCTTACACAGTAATCCTGAACAATTTCACCAGCATTCCTCTTTATATTCTCATACTTGGAAAAGATTTGGAGTGGATTTTTCTTTACCTCCCAGTGATGCAGAAATTGTCTATGAAGAACCGACAATGTATTGATAGTCCCCGCGGGTAGTGGTCTGAACCACTTTCGCACCTCGCCTCCAAAACTTTGCACAAATAATTGCATGGTCACATTCTCTTCGTCTATCTCATGAAAATCAAAGAAGTTGTCCATCCTATCAACATGCTGCTACGTTGTGATACCTTGGGTAGCATCAAACAATGGTATTTTACTTTAGTAATCAGCATGCATAGCATCCAAGTTCTGTGGCAAAACGAGAGGTGCATATCTGGTAGCCATTGCTCGAGGTGGAATGGAAACTGGCCTTGGAGAAGCAGGAGGATTTATAACAACAATAGTAGTCGATGCGATGGGTGTATGAGGTGTCAAAGGAGGTGAAGAAATGATAGATGTTTGAGGTGTTGAAGGAGGAGAAGAGATAGTAGATCTCTGATCAGATATGGTGGGTTGAATGGGAAGAGTAGGGATAAAAGGTGGTTCGATATGAATTTCAGAACTAGACAAAACAACAGATGAACCAAGAGTAGTAGACGCTGATTCGAGGAGCTTGAGAATATTGGTAGCCACAATAGATGTTTGAATATTCAAAATATAAGCATCAATTGATCTAATCGCTCTTTCAGTTTCAAGGTATTGGACAAACTACGGATTTAAAACAGTATCACCAACTGCACTTTTAGATTTAGTTTCAAACAAAGATAGATCAAAGTGTTCATCAAACAGGAGATCTTCGAGATATTGAAATACGACTGGGCATGAATGAGATCTGAAAACTGGTCTTGGACTCAATGAAATTTCTTGCCTGAGTATTCTTGGAATGTGATTTTGGTTTTCAAACATGGGAGGAGGATCAAGATCAGGATTCGCCCTGGTGTATCTTCTGGAAGCCAGTGTGTTGAAACTTTCCCAAAATTCAAATGAACATTACAATTTTGTCAGCCTAATGAATTCTAAACCTATCATCCAAATGTCTAGAATTGTTTTACAAGTAATGGGGTCATATTTTTCAATTCTTCCCCAGTGGAGTCGCCACTATGTTAATGCCTAAATCTACCTCAAGCTGAAGGAAAGCAAGTCTAGGGTAACATCAAACCACGCTTAACCTGGTAGCTAGCCCTACCAGGTTGGGAGAGGGCTCTCTCCTTGTCAATCTCAATTAAGATATGTGCAACTAGGGCTTGAGATGACTGAAATGAAATTTTGATTTTAGGCTAGGTATATTAGGTCAAAGGATTTTGTTTAATTTTGATGGTTGGTTGCTGGATCAAATGAAGAAGGCAACCTTGGGTCCGAGAAATCAACTCAGATTTGCAGGAGGTTTTGTGGAGCGAGGTAGGCAAGTGTTTTGGAAATTTGAATTAGATGTGATGATAAGTCGAAGACTAGTGAGGAGTTGGAGAGGGCATGCAAGGTTCATGAGTCCTCTTCAAACAACAGAAAACATTAAAAACTAAATGTATCCTCAAGGCAGAGCATTGAATATCAATGGATTCCACCTATTTATCTTGATTCATTTAGTTATGATGAAAGAAATAGATGCTAGAACATATACACATAAGAGAAACTAAATAACAGAGGAATAAACAATGCCAAGACACATTACCACAAAAATCCCACAAAATGTTGGAAAACCCTTGTTCATTTCCTTGCCAAATTGCATAAGTGATTTACAATAAAGCTCAATGCATCCACAAGAGTCCAACCTTTTCAAATGACTAAGAAAGTACATAATATAGGCATAAAACCACCTATGCTAGCCATCAGGGGTCGAATCCACGAGGCAAGGAGTTGTTTCAACAACATCTACATTAGGAACTAGAAAATAGGCAGTGGAACAACATGCCTCTAAAACTATGGAAATTGATTCATTCAACCTCAAACCACCTCTAACTAATGTATCTACCCCCGCAAGTCATTTTTCATCATATTTACATCATATTACAGCATTAACCATTACAAATTTACTAAGAAGAAGAGAAAAAGTTAGCTGCTAGTCAAACTGGGCAAAATTCTGAGTTTTTTATGCAAAATTGGCAAAAACTTTCCTGATGCGTAGTGCCACTTCAACGCTGCTTTTGGAGGCCTTCCGCTTCACCAAACCAACCCCAAGATAGCTTGTTGGAAAGCTCTTCCTATCTAGCTTCTATAACACTTTGAATTTTCTGATTTGGAGTTGATTTGACCCTCCCAATATCAATTTTCCCAAGACTGGTTCCTATGGGTCCAAAAAGTGGCAGAGAGGGCATTTTTTAGGTGTTTTTTTCCCTTTAGGTGACCCAAATCTCCTCCAAATTTCATGAAAATTTCTGGGTTACATTGTTTTTCCATGAGGAATCCAAAAATGCAATCCATTTTGCAAAATACTAAGCCAACTCAATGCACATCACTGGTGGCGCTGCACATCAGCTGAAAATTCCTTTGTTTTTAATTACAAAATCATGAAATGACAAAAATTTCCCGAAATTTCTCCAAATTTGGCAAGAGGAAAGCTTACTAACTTCTTTGCTAAGCTAATGAAGCTTCAGCCAAAATTTTAAGTTTATCTTGTTCCTTTTTGGCCCTCAAGGCTCTCTTTAATTTAGCTTTTAGGCTGTTTATCCTTGTCTTGCAAATTTTATTTTGAGCTATGTAATGATAAGCCATATGACGCAACATTTTCTTTTCTTTGTTATCTTTCTCAAGCACCTTCTCAAGGCGGATGTTAACCCTTTCCAACCATGATTCTCGGTCAGCCTCAATTTATTTCTCAAGGGATGTCATCTTGATTTTTCTTCTCTTTGCCACTTGCCTATTTTCTCTAATTGTTTGAAGCTCCATAATAGCTTGCTTTTCTTCCAGCTGCTTGTTCTCCTACTCAAGAAAGTTGATGATCCATTTGGCCTTCTCAAGGTCAAGTGATAAGGCTTGTATTTCAGCTTCCTTCTCCTTGATAATCATATCCTTGAGTCTTGAGCTTTGAGAGCCCAAATCAGTGACATCCTCCTCAACCAAAACAAAATTCTTGTCTTGCCTTTCAGTGGGGCTCTCTTCATGCATCTGTTGCTTTCCTTTGTCTCTGCCCTGTGCTTGTTTAGCTGGAGAAGAAGGCAAAGCCTCTTTCACCCCTGGTGAAGATAGCATTTGCCTGTGATCTGGTGAAGAAAACGAGACCCCTTCCACCCCTGGTGGAGATAGTACTCATTTGGCAGCTGCAAAAAGCATCCTAGTGCCTCTTTCATAAGTAACAAACATAGGAACATGAGCCTCTTCTGTTTTATTCTTAGGCTCCTTTTGTTGCCCGAAAGGTTCACCTTCCTCTTGAGGATCTGAAAATATTTGAGGCCCCTTGAAGCATTAATGGGCAATGAAAGTTTCCCATGACAGTCCCAACTGAGTGAGCTGATGCAAAACCACAATTTTAATGACAGAAAAATGATAAATACTATTGAGCTGCTGTGGAAATGGTTTTCTTTTTGTAATAATTGTCATCCTCTCTATGTTTTTACATATGAAATAAGGAATGCTCATCATTTTGACCCTGGTGAAGTGCATAAGCAATCAGATGTGGTAAGCATAAAGTCTGGAGAACCTACCCTCACATGTAAAGTATTTGTTGATAAGCTTCATGAGTGGAACATACCGGTCCTCCAAGAATTTGAAAGGAAAAACCTCACTAAGTTTACCATGGTATTTGGCCTTGATATAAGGTTCATAATGTTGCTTACTGATATTCTGCCTTTTGTTCCACTTTTCCCCTACATCTGGCATTCTTGTAGCTTCTGCAATGATAGCTGGTGAAAGACTGAAATTGATCCTAGCAAGATGCACCACAATATTTTCCATGTTTATGACAAACTGCCTTGCCAACTTGTGGTGATATTTGACCCTCTCAACCATTTCACAAAACACAAAACAGGACTGATATCTGAAACATGTGGTGGCTAGAGGGCAAGCAAGGAGTTCATTCATGCTAATAGGTTCCTCCCTAATAATTTTTCCACCCTTGTGCAGTCTCCTCGGCTGCACATTTCTTTCCCTTGAGCTATCACTAAGTGTTTCTTCTTCAAAACTTGATTCACTACTTCTTGCCATGATGCTTGCCTTAGGGATGTGATGTGGTGATGGTATGGTGCACAATGACAATGGATGGGGACAAAGAATATGAGTATGAAGAGATTTTACAAATGTGAAGTGGAGTAGGGGAATGGAGGGAGAGATTTAGGAAATTAGGGTTTTGACTTATGAGGGACTTAGGGTTTGATGAAGGGAGTTAGTTTTCTTAGGGGAATGGGAAAGGGAAAATGAAATTAATGGGTAGATTTAAGGCAATGAAGTGTGGAAAAGGAGAAAAAGATGTTGATTTTGTAATTCAGTGAGAGTTTTTGCATTGAGATGAAAATATATGAAGACAAGCTGGGTTTTAATCTCAAGAAGCAAAAATCATGAAGAAAACATGAAGAAGACCAAATTTAGCTCAAGATCGATGAAAACTTACTTGAATGAGTAAAATGCAGCGTTTGGGAGAGTTTAGGATGAAGTTGAGTGATTTTGGAACATCCCTGGCCAATGCGCAGCGCACTGGGCCCAATGCGCAACACCTGCCTGATGTGCAGCGCTTGTGTATTTTTACACTGGCAGAAACTATTTGATGTGCAGCGCCAGGCAAACTTGTTGCAAAAACAGGGTTTTCTTCCTCCTTTGCTCGATTTCCCTCCAAATCGTGATTTTGCTTCTTCACTTGATGTTTTGCACAATGAAATGGATGGCTAGCATGAATTCACTTTATAAATGGATGCATTTTAATTTTTCCTCATTGCAAACCCACTTTTATAAAGTCTTAGTCACTTTTCTCAAAAACTCTATTTTTCATTTGAAGTTTGACTTTTTCTTGACCATTTGATGGACTGATGCATTGGTGCTTTTGTTTTTGCAGTGGCTGGAGTTGACAAGGTAACCAAAAGCAGCTGTTGAACTTATTACATATAGAAACACTTAAATTACATGAAATTTGTACATAAAATAAAAAAACTCTATTTTCAAACTTATTAATTCTCCTCATGTGCACGCTGATCTTTTATTCAGTTTTGGATGACTATGATGACAAACCCTAGACCTAGTGGGAGCAAAACCCTAGAACGGATTTTTGCAAATGAAATGAAATAGGATAACAGTAAATGACCTAAAAAATGTGAAAACAGGTCAGAAGGTGAATGTCATGAGGGAAATTGACATGAAGCCACTACCATCAGTTGACCCATGACCTAATGGAATGCAGCTGATCGGATGAGACACCTAATATTCATGCAAAAGAGCAATTTTGATCACTGATGGAAGTGTGAAGATACTGACACTAACGGGATTCATGATGACATTCAGTTTTGAGGGCAGTTTTGACACTATTGATGAAGCGCTACAAGAGGTGAAAGCAACGATCTTTAGGATACCATAGGATCCTTTATACATGATTCATCCTTAATGGGCTACTCGGCTAAGTCCCATGCTAGAATGTTATAAAGGAATTGCTGACGAAGAGGACAAGGATCCGCGGAAGATTAACATTCCAGAAACAGAAGGTCATCGCGAGGTTCAGGGACCACAAATTGAGAACCCTGATATAACTGCGCCATTGAAAATGAAACAAGTGAACATTAGTATGGAGGCATAGCCCAAATTCACAAAGATTGGAGACTATTGGGATGATGTGACGGTGGATAAGGTCGTTGAATTGCTCTGTGAATATCAGGACTTATTCCCTACCAAGTTTATGGATCTGAAAGGGATAATTGGGGACCTAGGAATGATGAAGATCACGTTGAAACCCAATGCAAAGCCAGTTAAAAAAAGGCCTTACCATCTCAATCTAAATATAAGGAGAATGTCCACTTAGAACTAGACAAGATGCTCACGGCAAGTATCATCGAGCCTGTGGAAGAATCTGACTAGGAAAACCCAATGGGGGTTCAAGAGAAGAAGCAGAAGGATGATATAAGGATATGCGTGGATCTCAGAAAACTGAGTGATGCTTGTATGCATGACCCTTTCCCGACTCTATTCACTGATGAAGTGTTGGACAATGTAGGTCGCCAGGAAGCATATTCATTTACTGATGGGTTCTCTAAGTACCACCAAATCAAAATTGCGCCCGAGGATAGGAGCAAGACAACCTTCGCAACTAAGTGGGGTTGTTTTTAGTATACTGTAATGCCATTCGGATTGAAGAATGCACCTGCAATATTCTCGCGTGTGGTTTTTGCGACATTCAAGGAATTTACTCATAAGTTCCTAGAGGTATATTTTGATGATTGGATTGTATTTGGGATGGTTAAGCACCATGTAGCAAGCTTGCACCTAATGCTGGATACCTGTCGAAGATACCAGATCGTGCTCAATTTCTGGAAGTGCTTGCTTTATGTTCCTTTTGGAAACTTTTTGGGGCATGTGGTTTGCAGACAGGGATTGATGGTAGACCTTGTGAAGATCGCAGTGATACTAAACTTGGAAGCACCGAGAAGTGTGAAACAATTGCATGCTACCTTGGGACATATGGGATATTACAGAAATTTTATCAAGAGATATGCCTAGATCATCGTGCCTATGAAGAAATTGTTGAAGAATGATGTCACATTCTGTTGGAACGATGACTACAAGAAGAGCTTGGATATATTGAAGGAAAAGATGGTTACCACGTTGATTCTAGTCTTCTTGGACTGGAAGAAAGAGTTTCATGTGCATGTTGGCACATCATGTATAGCGCTTGGAGTAGTACTAACATAGGCTTGTGGAGAATGCTTGGATCATCCTATCGTGTTTGCAAGCTGAATATTATATAAAGCATAGAAGAATTATTCCACCACCAAGCACGAAGGACTAGCTATGGTGTATGTGCTCCAAAAGTATAGGAATTACTTGCTGGGAGGCCATTTTAAGATGTATACAGATCACTCTGCACGGAAGTACATGGTCAATAAGCCTATGTTGGGGGGGAGAATCTGCAGGTGGCTCTTATTATTCCAAGAGTACAATTTTGAAGTGGTTGTAAAGCCTAGATGATTGAACGTGGGACCAGACCATCTGTCACACATCGAAGTAGGGGAGGAACCTAATAACTTGGAAGAAGGATTACCTGATGCATAGCTATTTGCAGTGTGCATCGCGGATGGTCATTTTGAGGATACAATACACTTCCTAACAACAAGAATTGTGCTGGAAGCATACACTTTCTAGAAAAAGAAGGAATTAGTGGTGTGTGCGGTAGATTTCTCTATCATTTTTAGGCATCTATACAAGATGGGGACTGATGAGATATTGTGACGGTATGTACCTGAGTTCGAAGAAGTAGCATCCTCATAGACGCTCATGGGGGCGCCACAAGAGGACATTATGCAGGGAGGGAAACCATGCAGCAGATTCTATGCATAGGGTTGTGGTGGCCAACTCTTCATCAGGACTCAAAAGCATATTGCAAGGCATGTGATGTGTGTCAATGGACTGGCAAACCATCGCGGAGGGATGAGACACCTTTGAATCCACAAATGACATTACAACCCTTTGAAAAGTGGGTGATGGATTTTGTAGGACCCATTCATCCACAAGGAAAGATAGGAGTGAGGTATATTATCACCATGACAGAGTATTTGACTTGTTGGTCAGAAGCATAACCGGTGAAGGATTGCACGAGCGTGATTGCTGAAAAGTTCCTATTTGAGCATGTACTAACGTGATTTGGTTGTCTGAAGATCTTGATGAGTGATCATGGTACGCACTTCCTAAATGAGATGATCAACGCACTGACAGATGAATTTCAGGTAGACCACTAGAAAAGTATGCCTTATCACCCACAGGCTGACGGGATGGTGGAAGCATTCAACAAAGTGCTCAAAAATGTCGTGACCAAGGTTTTCAATGCTCAGCGAAGTGATTGGGACCTACACATACCTGCAATACTATGGGCTTATCAAATGACATGCAAGAAGCTGATTGGACAAACCCCTTTTAGGCTTGTCTATAGTGTGGAAGCGGTAATGCCTATGGAGTATATTGTGCCTAGCCTACACATAGCCATGCTCATAGGTATGACAGATCACAGAGCCCTAGAGGATAGGCTCGCACAGCTGGATGAATTGGAGGAAGAAAGATTTTTCGTTGGATTTCACTAGTAGGTCCAGAAGCAGCGTGAAAAGGCATGGCATGATCGACACATTAAGCTATGTTCATTTAAGGTAAATGACTTGGTTTTTCTATATGATAGTAAGTTTGATAAATTTCCATGGAAGTTCAGGATGCACTGGTTAGGGCCTTATTTTATTAAAGAGATTACCGATGGAGGAGCGGTATAGCTGGTCAAATTGAATGGAGAGCCCTTCCCTGGAAAGGTGAATGGAAATCACCTGAAGCCATACACCAACAGTCTGGCCATGTGACTAAATGAAGGTAGCACAGTCTTAGCACTCCAGGGAGTTGAAAGGAGGCACGAGACTATAAACTACACTACTCGAGTTGGGGAGCTACATGATTGGAAGATGGTGCGAAGCAAGGAAGTGTCACTGGGTCCATGGCAGTGCGGAGGGAGTTGCGCTACCCAAGGAGAAATCATGCAAGTTAGCCAGAAAGTGACCGTTACAGTCACTGTTCATGAAAAGATAGCAGAAATGAGGCCAAATGGACTGGGCGACTGGCATTTAAGAATAAATTTATGGCTTAGATCCTTGAAAATCTACCGCCAATCCGACATTAATGAACCGATTTTGGGGGGAACAATCGAATTTGAATTCAAAATGCCCTATAAATTACAAGTGGTTTTCCAGTGAAAAACACTTGGCATTTTGAGAATTGAGTTGTTGCACTCTCAGGTGCACATGTACTGTGAATTCTTTCAATATCTAGTTGCGAGTCTGCCATTTCAACAATTGTCAAAGGAGACAGAGGAACTAGTGAATAACGTCATATTGACATACACAGAAACTATGAAAACTAAGGAAATGGCAGCCGCAAAGAATGTGCAGGAAATCAATATGGAGGCCAAAGTAGCTGCTCTAGAGGTAGTTGCCTTGAAAGTGGCCAAAGTATTAGCAGAGGTCCCTAAATCCCTAAGAATGCTGAGATCGAACCCAACCCCAACCAAGGAAACTGTGAAGGACAAGAAGGGTAAAAAACCTGCCATACTGGCGCACGCCTCACCAAGGCGAAACCCACAGAAGCCCACTGTACAGGAGAAAGGCAAGGCTATAAACATAGAAACAGAGGAGGAGGATATCGAAGACATCCCGATGGACGATCAGGATGTGGGAGTGGAAGTAGAGGAGGTTGAAACCCAGGGTGAAGACCCCATTACATGGTTGCTGGAGTATGTCCCTCCATGCAAGCCTAAGTCCAAGGTCACAAAGGATGAGGGTAAGTCTCCCTTGCAAACTCCTCTACTACTAGATGAAATTACTTTTGACAGTTCGAGCTTGGCTTAAGTGCCCATACTGAATCTTGAAGACTGAGACTTGGCAGACCACGAGAAGTTCCTATACCTGGCGACTGAGCAGCTGATATGCCACATCATAGACACAAATACAGGAATGACCGTGTTGGAGACACGGACATGGCTCAAGGGGGTAGAGAGGGTAGGATTGTTGAACCTGCTTTGGATGCCGCACTATAATCGCACCCCGGTGAAAGTTTTGGTCATCAAGCAGCTACTGTTCTTGGTGCATGATGGGTGTCTATGGCTGGAGGAGTCGATACCCATCACAGATATGCTAATCCACCGAATAAAGCACCTGCCATATACAGGTGAAAATCTAGCTATGATCTTTGGCAGAAAGGGTGCCAAGCAGGCGCTCGCAGAGTTAATGAAGGAGAATTCAAGTTGGTTAAGAAGCCATGTAAGTACGCTATCTCCAGTATCTGTGACTACACTGTGAAGGTGGAAATGCAGATCCTTGTAGGGAGGTGATGAAAAATTGCCACACCGATGAGGTGTCGGCTCTTGTCGTCGCACTTGCACAATAGTGCATAGAAGGAGTCCAGTTTAACTAGTTAGACTACCTTTGCGGAAAGTTCCTGGTGAACTGTCGCAGAACGCAAGAGCAAAGAAAGACATTCCACTATGTGTGGCTCTTTCTATCGATCGTGCTCGTAGCATGGGAGCTACCAGAGGAGAGTTAGTTCCCCTTGGTCATGCTAGACCTTCCTGAAGCAGCGAAGTATGCTTCATTGTGGGTGACCAAGGACACAAAGCGAGTTCGGGACAGAGAGATCTTCTGGATCTTAATGGAAATGAATATCAGGATGGCCATAAATTGCAAGCCGCAATTGTCGCCCATAGTATATGCTAACCTACAGAGCTATGCTAAGTTTAAATTTGATTTCCATCGAATATCAATCATGGCGAGAAAGGACCTCGCGTAAAAGTGGTACGATTTTCCGTACCTAGCCACAAATGATGCCATCGATGTGGTGCTTGATAAATAGCTAGCAGAGTGGCGCACTACCATGGACTTGGTGGTGGGTGGAAGCAAGTCCATTGCATAGAAGAGGAAGAAAGAGGCCAAGCTAAAGATGGTGTAGTTGGTCAAAAAGAGGAAAAAGGAGGCCACTGAGAAGGCTCAGGCGGAACAGGCAGGAAAGGAGGCAAGAAAACAAATAGGTGGCATAGAGCGGGGCTCTAACAAATATGCACGGTCTCCTTCACATAAGACCGAAGAGGAGGACACAGAGCAGCATGGCGTGGACCTTAGGCGGCATCCGCCCACATTAAGTGCCCAAGAGAGCTAAAGAACGGAGGGTCCAGAAAGAAATCCAAAGTGACCAAGACCTCGTTGGACCCCATCAAATTGATGGAGGGTGACATATATGACATCGATGACACAGTCAGAGATGTCACCACAGAGGCCATGCAACAATTTGAGAAGCAGTAGCAGATCATACTAGGGGCCATCCAGACTAGGTTGCAGGAGTTGCAGACCCATGCATCGCAAGCTAGTAAAGTGTCTACCACCTTGGCTATTAGCATGTCGGAGGCCACCAATATGCTACACACGAAGGCTTCTAGTGTGCTAGTGTTGCCAGATGGAGCACTGACCATGAAAAATGAGAATGAAAAGTCCACTATCAGCGCCTTGAAACATGTTGGACTAAACCTGGTAGCGCTTCCACTCGAAGCACTCCACCTCTTGCAGGATGGAGTAATTGCAGAATTGAGGGCCCATGAGCACCATGCCCTCTAGGTGATCAGGGAACAAAGGATAAACAACAAACAGATGACCCTACAGAGAAATGCAGCCATCGCCACTGAGACCGAGGCGTTCAACCCGAGCAAGAAGATCATGCAGGTCGTGGAGGAGGCATGCAGGATGGTCCCAAAGTTGGCCATCCGAGAGGAGGATCCAGTCGAGGTCCACATCTACAAATTGGCCACAAGGGTGCATGACACTTGGATAGAGATGGCACAGAGCTCTAGTTGAGGTCCTAGCCTTCAACACCGCCAGAGGTAAAGGAACAATGGGCGGTTGTTGTTACAGAAGTAGTCGTGGTGGTGGAGAGTGCAGTAGCAAACTGCACACAACTATTCGAGCAATCGTTTGAGGACCTGACCAGCTTGTAGGAGGACCCAAACATCTAGAGGTTAGATACAGAAGCACGTGAACTCCAACAGTGCTATGATGAAGTTAAATTCACAATGCGAACTGTCGCGCTAACACAAAGGTTACCCAAATTGTAGGAAGCTAAGAAGTTGAAGGAACATGTGGACATAGCACTGCATAAGGAAGCAGTGCTGAAGGCACAACTAAAACTTGGGTTGGAGAAAGCTTACATAGTCACATGAAACATTGAAGGCAATCTTGTGACTTTTCAAGCGATGCAGCCAAAGCTTCAGGCTGACAGCATAGGAGCAGTAACCGAGAAGATAGCTGAAGATGCGAAGCAGGCAGAAGCTCAGTGCACGGCTGAGGTTGCGGTCATCTGGGTCGAGCTGGATGGAATTCGGGAAAAGATCTCCGTGCCTACTGACTGACTCGAGGGTGAGTCATGATGTTTATGTTGGGGGTCTATTGGGAGGGGGATCTCCCAAGGGAAGTTTTGGGGCTAAAAGCCCATGTTTAAGTCAATTTTTGTAATATAATTCTAAAAGACTCCACATTTTGTGGTCATGGATAGCGAAGGTGTATGTGTCAAGAAGGGTAGTCCGCCCTTAGTTTTCTAAAGTAAAGTCGGTTGTAAGAGATCTACCCATGGTCTGCAGACCATGGGATTGTATAAAAAGAGCTAAGCTCTAAGTATTATAGGGAGGAATAGAATGGCAGATCATGTAATAGAGTGATAGCTCTGAAGAAGAAGTCTAATTCTTGGGTTGTAGTGTAGATAGAGGCTCTGTAGTTGAGTTCGCAGAGGCCTACGGTAGAAGTCCGCAATTGAATGCGCGAACCCCTGCAACTATGTGCATAGGGTGTACAGACTCTATAACACTTGGAAGATATTAATAAAAGAAGTTATTCTGCAATTTCTATGTCTTTGTTTTGTTGATGTGTTTTAATATTTTATGTATGAATTTCCTTTATTATGCTTATATGATGCGTGAATGAATGTGGTTACGTTGAATAATTGAATGCAATTACAAATATCTACTTATGAGGTGTTAACTTTAAGTATTTGAATAGATAAGAAAATCACTTAGAATAATTGTGGAATCTACACAGCACACTGCCTTCATAGCATGAAAGTACCTGAGCCACAGGTGAGGGCTACGCGAGGGTTGATCGTATACTTTAGTGAAGGTATTGAAGACTGGAATAGAGGGTTTGTCTTGCAAGCCCTAGATCAAAGCCACCTGCGTGAAGGTAGGGATAGAAAAAATCAAATGACATCACAACCATCTCAAGGTCTGGAAACTTGGTTCCAACATCCCCCCATACTGCTTCAGGTGAGACTTCGGTCTGCGCTCCACGGGCTGATGTGGAAAGGGCCGATAGTGTAAGGATTTTTTTGGTTAATTAACGCTGCACCTGGGTCAGGCCCCCTCAAGCCAACACTTACACTAATGCTTTTTTAATGATCGTCATCATATGTGACATTGGTGACAGACCTTAAAGGTCTATCACAGGCATCACCCTCACCAATGACCTTTTTTGTTGTAGTGAACCAATTCTATTATGGACAAATTTAACCCATAGTAGTGAGTTACTTTAGGTGTAGTAGACCTGGGCTAACATTTTCATAGATGGAGGATGTGTGGATAAAGTGTAGTTATCAAAAGACAAGAAATCCCAAGCATACAAGAAAAACGTAACATAGAAAGTGGAGAATGTAACCTTCCTATTGCAAGGACACAACTCTATTTTTTGATGCCAACTTATAAGATTTATCCCAAAGATCTTAGCTCCTACTTCTACTTCTAAATCTCTACATGTAAAAAAGAAACCAATCCACATTTTTTTATGCAACAAAAGATTAATGCATGCATACATATAAACTCAAAACAAGCATATAAACATCAATGGAAAACATGAATGTAATGGGGCGAAACTTTATCACATTGTATCATACCAAGTAGAAGTACATGATCAAGATTCATACAACCTCTTTTGAAGTCTCCTCCTCTCCATCACTTATTGATATCTAGACATGTTTGTGCAAATTTATCATGGAAGTAGACTATAGGTCAAACTTTTAGAAACATTTTAGTATTCTAAATTTTCCTCCTCTATGAATTATGGACAACTTGTTTATTTAATTTTCTTAGGAGTGATCACATTGAATATAGACACTTTCTTGATCGTGTATGGTGGTTTTATCCTTATCCATTCTAATTTTATCAAATATAACCTAATGAATCCTTATCTGTGCAAAATTACACGTTTTCGCTCAATCGAGTGACACTAGGGAGTTGTTAACCCTATTTTTCTCAATTTACTCTAACACAGGGTATTATTGGGCCTAGTGTTACTCAACTAGAACAATAAGGGAGCATTAAAGCCTCTAATTTCACCTTTCTAAATCCTTCCACAAATCATTTTTTGACACACTAACTTGGAAGGTGTTGTCCCCTTATATTACACGCTATGGGGTCACTTTTTGATCTGTAACAAATATATCCTTCGCAAATCAAGACTAAGGAAGATAATGTTCTAATGAGAGAATGGTACAAGTGGAAACTATGAATGTCGATATGCATGTTTTGACAATGCTATGAGTGTCTTAGGGTCCTATATTTTTTATAGGATTGCTTGATTATCGTTGATAATTATTATGTTTGAGATGTTGTAAATAATATTTCCTCCTGCAAATTATTTCCAAAGAGACACCAAGTACCAAGATTTAAGGAGTTTTGCATGTAAATGTTTGGATCATATCATACTGCAGGTACTTTCATCGAAAAGAAGCAACTTTCCAATGGTATATTATTCGATTCCTGGATCAAAGGCAAGATTTGACAATGCTGTGAGTGTGTTAGGGTCCTATATTTTTTATAAGATTGCTTGATTATAGTTGATAATTATTATGTTTGAGATGTTGTAAATAATATTTCCTCGTGCAAATTATCTCCAAAGAGACACCAAGTACCAAGATTTAAGGAGATTTTTTCATGTAAATGTTTGGATCATATCAGACTACAGGTACTTTCATCGAAAAGAAGCAACTTTCCAATGGTATATTATTCGATTCTTGGATCAAAGGCAAGAGAAAGTTGAAGGCTGGACCACAAATCAAAGAAAAAGGCATAAGTGAGAAATAATTTATTTTTTAAGTATTAAAATAAATTCAAAAATAAATGAATAATAAAAACTTTAAAAATACATGAAAAAATCGTTTATTCCAAAGTCAAAAAGTCAAAGCAATCAAAAGGCCCACCCCACACTCATGCATTATTTACCCCCAAAGTTCAAAGCATTGACATGTGTGCATATTATAATCTATGGTTTTGCATATGTTCCTAATCCCCCTAGCCCCTTCGACATTTAACTAAAGGGGGGTCTGGAAAGTGGTTTTCACTTTTTACTGTTAGTTACAAATGTCACCGTCACATAATTTCGGACCCCCTCCAGAAAGTGGTTTTCACTTTTACTCTCAGTTACAGATGCACATATTTTGGGTTTGAATTTTATAAATATGGTGGGGATGGATTTCACGCAATTATGAAACAAATATTGTGTGGATGTGAGGCTGAATGGAATTCTTTATGGATGGGATGGCTAAGTTAAAGAGATTAGGTGAGAAATATTGTGTGGATGTGAGGTTGAATGGAATTCTTTATGGATGGGATGGTTAAGTTAAAGAGATTAGGTGAGACAGGTTCAAGAATGAAAAACAAAGTGGTTAAAATGAGATGATGGGAAAAGGAGTAAATTAAATTTAGAGTCACGAAAAAGAAATTCATGGGTGCACAAAAATAAATACATGAGAGAAAATAAGAGGGATATTTTGCAATAATATGTTCATTAAAGTAATTTATAGGTGAGGAAAAATAGACTGCTTCATGTAAATGAGTTTTACACATAAATGAGTTTTACACATAAGAGGACAATTAAAAATGAGTTTTTACAACAAAGAAATATATTTTTGTTTTTACAGGGATAAAAGTGAAAACAAATGTTTTACCAACCATGCATTTACAAAAAAAACAACACATGGTTTTGGAAATTCATACAAATATTTACAGGAGTAAAAGGAAATTTATAGGGGAAGGTAAAAGGAGAAACATGGTTTTTGAAAACAACACATGGGTTTCAAAATCCATGGGAAGAGAAACAATACATGGATTTATAAAACAACCCAAGGGTTTTTGAAACAGTATATGAATTCATAAATCATTCTAATAAATAATTTGAATTATGAATTTCATTTAAATATTTGGAAATACTAATTTAAATATATTATTTAAATCCAAATATTTTGTGACAAAACAAAGTATTTAAAAGAGGGTGGATAAGGAAATGCACATGAAAGCAACAAGAGAAAGAGGGACAACATTGCATATTCAATCCAACATTTGAGAACAGAATGCAGTAGAAAGAGGATTGTTGGGCAGGGATCCCCCCATACATGTTTTTGGGGCTTGAAGCCTGAGTTTTGGTCAAGTGTAATGTAAAGACCCCACGAAATGCATGGAGAGCAAGAGTCTAGGGTTGTCCACCCTAAAATAATGTAATTTAATGTATAGCATGTCATCCTACCCATGGTCTGTGGACCATGGGATTGTATAAATAGAGCGAGGCTCTATGTGTAAAAACAATTTTTAGCAAACAAGTAATAGATAGATGCAAAGGCATGGTTAGAAGATAGAAGTGGTTCTGAAGTGTATTGGGTCATAGTAGTAGGCAGAGGCTCTGCAGCTGAGTGCGCAAAGGCCTAGTAGAGTCCACAGCTGAGTGCGCAGACCCCTGCAGTTGAGTGCGCAAGGCGGAGTCGGGTCCGTAATTGAACTTGAGTATTAATAAAGATAAGATTGATTTAGAATATTGTGCGTCTGTTTGCAGATATGTATTTCTATGTTCTAGTTATCTTTATGCATTTACATCATTTTCAAGTACGCACGCTTATCTTAAAGTTGAATAAGCAATAAGAATATTGGGCCCGCACGAACTAAGTTAAGCACTAATATAATACCACAGTAAGGATTGGATCGGAATAATACTATATTCATAAAGGTGCGCACGGGTTGTGAAGAATAGAAAGCTGCGCGGAGTAGTGCAGTGCACAGATTAGGATTGCGAACCTCCAGAACCTTCATCGAGACATCCCTAGGGTGTATAAACTTGGTTCTAGCATCCTCCCATACTACTTTGGGTGATACCTCAGTCCATGTTCTACGGACTATTGTCGAAAGGGCTAGTATTACCAGAATTTTCTTGGCTAAACTCATTATTGAACATGGGTCAGGCCCCACGTAGCCAACAAGGACAACAATGCATATTCAACCCAACATTTCAGAATAGAATGTAGCAGAAAGAGGGATAGCACAAACATCTTCTAGCAAGACAAACAACATTGTTCATTCAAAGGCCCAGTCACCACTAGAATGCCCAAAAACAATAGATTTCAAGCAGATTTCTCTAGAAATAGCCACAGTCAGCAATAATTCACTTTAAAGGATGAACATAAGATCATAAATAGTATAGACTTCCTATCACTTAGTTGTATTTTGGAAATATCTACATGTTTTTGGTAAATATTGTTTGTAATAATTTTTATTCAAATTTCCTGAGATTATTAGAGAATATTTTGTAAATCAATTCATTTTTTGGGATTTTATATTAGTTTATTAGAAGATCTAGGAACTTTTGTAATTATCAGTATAAATACTTCATTTTTTGAAGTATTAGGGGTTGATTTCCGAATGTAATTTCTGATGTACGTTGTAATTTTGAAGTATTGGAGCATCAATAATACAGGGACCTTTCAGAGGATTCATGTAGTTTCTTGAATGGTGATGTGTTTCTTATCTTTATCTGTTTAAGAGTTTTTATTATTTTCCTTAGTTTTTCTAAATAAATCAATAGAAACTGTGATAAATACGATTCATCATCAGGAGCACCCTATTTTGGTTGTTGTTAATTTTAATGTTTTCTACTGAAGTCAGGATAAAGAATCCTTAATTTCTCTTTGTTCCCTATTGAAACTTACACTTCTTCTTTTCCACCATCCATTTAAACTCTAAAAGATCCATTAATAGCAACCTAGCTTGCCTTGTGAGAACTCCTTTAAAAATTGATGCAAAACTCCAGTTTAGTTTATAGACTCCATATCCCAATGGAATTATAACACACAAATCAACAATACCTTTCAAACCAAACAAACAAGTACAATCATAACTAGCCTACAATTTATCCATAAAACAAAGCTAAATTAAAGAAAGAGATCCCTCTCTGAAGCTAGCAGGGCTAGATCCCAGCTTCCAAAGTGGTTTTGATGTTGTCTAATGTGTTTACTCCCTCAACCTCAAAAATACAGAATGATAACATAGTGGCGATCATACTGGGGATCTAAAAGTTTTAGGTTCCTAAGAAAAGTATATCACGTTCTAGATCTGATTACTGATGGTGGATGGTGATTAGACACAAGAAGGTTGAATCATCCACCTGGCGACTCCACATAGTTTCAGCTCAATCGGAAGACTCCACTAGGAGAAGAATCCAGAAATCAAGAAATTCATGGTGACTCAACTGCTTACTGATCAAGTTGTTTCCTAAAACAAGATGACAGGGTATGTGGTAAACCCTATATCTTGTGAAGTTATAAAAGAAATCAGGGATTCGTTAGCGTATTTTCAAATAGATGAAGTCTTTTCAATGACCGTGCTTCATTTTTTCAGATCTCTCAAATATTCTCCTGAAGGTAAAAGCTGTTTTTTTGAATTAGTTGTTGAAAGGTTTGAAAAGGAGATTGAACTTTTAGATGTTCAAATCCAATCATATAACTTCCAAGATCCTAAATAGTTGTTGGAAATTCTCCCTCCTCTCAAATGAGAACTAGTAGTGTGACATGTTGATGTTGAAATTGAGCATTGTTTTGAGAGTAAATTATATGACTCATATCAGAAACTGTATAATGATATAGAAATCATATGTGGAATACCCAATCATGACCATAAATTTGCAAAATACTTTGAGCATCAAGTAATAGGCCATGTCTTTCATGGTCACATAGCTATCTATATGGAGAAGTTTTTCACTACAGAGTCCCAATCAATTTCTAGTGCCTCCCCTATTTTCCATGATTCCAGAGCTCTCTGTCATAAAGATCAAGCTAATAACCAATGGTATATTATTCATTCAAATCCAATTCCTGGATCAAAGGCAAGAGCAAGTTGAAAGTCTGCACCACAAAACAAAGAAAAAGTCATAAGTGAGAAATCATTTATTTTTGAAGTATTGAAATAAATTCATAAATAAATAAATAATCAAAACTTTAAAAATACATGAAAAATTTGTTTACTCCAAAGTCCAAAAGTCAAAGCAGTCAAAAGGCCCACCCTGCACTCATGCATTATTTACCCCCAAAGTTCAAAGCATTGAGATGTGTGCATATTATAATCCATGGCTGTGCATATGTTCGGATCCCCTAGCCCCTCCGACACCCCTCCTCCTAAACCTCTTACTACCTAATATGGCAGGAATGGATTTCATGCAATTATGAAACAAATAGAGTGTGGATGGGAGGATGAATCGCTAAGTTAAATAGATCAAGTAAAAATGAGTTTTACACATAATAGGACAAGTAAAAATGAGTTTTTACAACAAAGCAAGGTATTTTTGTTTTTACAGGTATAAAAGTCAAAAGGGAAATGTTTTACTTTACAACAAAAACAACACATGGTTTTGAAAATCCATCCAAAGATCTATAGGTGTAAAAGAAAATTTACAGGGGAAGGTAAAAGGAGAAACAGGAAATGGTTTTTGAAAACAACACATGGGTTTCAAAATCCATGGGAAGAGAAACAATATATGGATTTAGAAAACAACCCAAGGATTTTTGAAAGAGTATATGGATTCATAAATCATTCTAATAAATAATTTGAATTATGAATTTCATTTAAATATTTGGGAATATTAATTTAATTATATTATTTAAATCCAAATATTTTGTGACAAAACAAAGTATTTAAAAGAGGGTGCATAAGACAATGCACATGAAAACAACAAGAGAAAGAGGGACAACAATGCATATTTAGCCCAACATTTCAAAACAGAATGCAGTAGAAAGATGGATAATAGTGCATATTCAACCCAACATTTCAAAACAGAATGCAACAGAAAGAGGGACAAGACAAACATCTTCGAGCAAGACAAACAACATTGCTCATTCAAAGGCCCAGTCACCACGAATGCTAAAAAACAGTAGATTTCTCCAAAAATAGCCACAGTCAGCAACAATTCACTTTAAAGGCTTAATATAAGGTCAGAAATAGTATAGACTTCCTATCACTTAGTTGTATTTTGGGAAATATCTACATGTTTTTGGTAGATATTGTTTGTAATAATTTTTATTCAGATTTTCTTGAGATTATTAGAGAATATTTTGTAAATCAATTCCTTTTCTGGGATTTGATATTAGTTTAGGAGAAGATCTCAGTATATTTTGTAATTATCAGTATAAATACTTCATTGTTTGAAGTATTAGGGGTTCATTTCTGAATGTAATTTATGTTGCACATTGTAATTTTGAAGTACTGGAGCATTAATAATACAAGGACCATTCACAGGATTCATGTGGTGTCTTGAATGGTGATGTGTTTCTTGACTTTATTTGTTTAACATTGTTATTCATTTCCTCTATTTTTCTAAATTTGAATTAATTAACAGAAACTGTGATAAATAGGATTCGTTATCAAGATCACCCTATCTTAGCTATTGTTAATTTTAATGTTTTCTACTACAGTCAGGATAAAGAATTCTTAATTGCTCTTTGTTCTCTAATGAACCTTATACTTCTTCTTTTCCACCATCCATTTAAACTTTGAAACATCCATTCACAGTAACCTAGCTTGCCCTATGAGAACTCCTTTAAAAGTTGATGCAAAACTCTAGTTTAGTTTATAGACTCCATAGCCCTATGGAATTATAACACTCAAATCAACTGTACCTTTTAAACCAAGCAAACAAGTACAATCATAGCTAGCCTAAAATTTATCCATAAAGCAAAGATAAATTAAATAGAGAGATCCCTCTCTGAAGCTAGCAGGGCTAGATCCCAGCTTCAAAAGTGGTTTTGATGTTGCCCAATGTGTTTACTCCCTCAACCTCAAAAATACAGAATGATAACAGAGTGAAACTCTCCTTGAGTTCCATTGTGGGAGGATAGATCCCTAGAGGGACGAGTGTATGGAAAAGTGTTTGAGTGTGGATTCTAGAGAGTATCAGGAGCCTTGAAGGTAGATCAAACTTACAAGCCACAAGGATTTCAGACATCCTTGGCCAATCTATGTTAGAGACACTGGAATGATAGTGGCACAACCTGAGGGACTATTGTAATAAAATAAGGGGTTGCATTGCCTTGGTTCGAATGGTATACTAGGGTGATGTGAGATTTTTGGTTGGAGGATGCTAGGGTTCCTGCCTTCATGTTGCTTTTGTTCAATATTGGTTATTTATCATACCTGTATCTTGGTGACACAATGTCTTTCTGGACTCATTGTCCAACCTGTGAATGGCCCACTATTGAGTAAAACAAGAGAAACATAGCCTATGGCTAAGAGAAAATAAGAGGTTTGTGTTATAGCTCAAAAATGTCACCCCCTTCGATTCATTAGGGAAAAACTCATATTGAATACTAAAATGTACAAATTGGTCCATAGAAACTTCATAACATTGATGTTTTTCTCCTTTAATGAACATATACCATTAGCAGAGAACATTTTTAGGCCTAAACTTTCCCATGATTACTTGAGAAGGAGAATTGAAGGGCTTAACAACCCTCTAGTTACTCGGAAAAACAAAGTTGAAGTGGCAATGTGAATGGATAGGAGCAAACAAGTTAAGTTGAACACTTTTCAAGGATAAGGATGAAAGTACCATATCAAACACCATTAACAAAGTGTTTGTATGAAATGTGATCACTCCTCCAAGACATATATACAAGTAATTTCTTACGTGGAACAAGGGGAGAAAATTTCATTATAATGTATTTATGGATTGAACACTTGTGCACCTCCTTGCAATAATCTAAAATTGCTATGTGCCTTGACAATGAGATGTGGTGAGACAAGGAACACAGATAAAGGAATATAGAGGAGCGACTTCTATATTGTTATGGTATAATAAAAACAAAGTACTCCCCCCCACCCTAAGAAAATTATTTTTCTTTAATGATCAATGTATTTGACACTATTAAAAAAAGGCCTTTGGGGGCACTTTGGCTTGGGGTAGTCTTGTCAAAACCACATCTAAAAGTGTTTTTAGGGATTTAGGGGTGGTTATTGAAAACCTCCCCTGAAGCTCATGAAAAATTGAACTTTCTTGGGGGGTGGGGTTCTAAAAACCTCCTCTAAAAGTGTTTACTCATGACTTTTGTGTGGGAAGATTTAAATGACTGCCCCTAAATATATTTTGCATGGAAACTTTTAATCCCTCACCCCATCAAAATTCATGAAAATGAACTTTTGGGGGGGGCGGGGTGTGGGTTGGTTACTAACCCTAAATATATTTTCCATGGTGATTTCTTGACCACCCCCCCCACCCATAATGAAAGTCATGAAAATTAATTTTTTTTTTTTTTTTTTTTTTTTTGGGGGGGGGGGGCGAGGGGGGTGGGGAGTGAGGGTTTCTAACAACTACCTCTAAAAGGAGTGAGGGTTTCTAACAACTACCTCTAAAAGTGTGTTTGGATGACTTTGGTAGGAGGGTTAAATGGTTTCCCCTAAATATATTTTTCACGACAATTTTCTAGCAATCCTCGCTAAATGTCATTAGAATTTAAGTTTTGGAGGCTATTTTTGAAACCACATCCCCCCCTTCCCTTAAAAAAAAATCATGATAATTGAACATTTAGAGGTATTCATTTAACAACCACCTCTAAAAGTTGAATTCTCATGACTTATTCTTTCTTTTTCGGTGGGGGAGGGTTGTCCAAAAATGCCTCCAAAAGTTTAATTCTCATGAGTTTTAAGAGGGGTTGTTTGAGAAATCCCCCTTAAACGTCACGGGAGTTGAAATTTTGGACGCAGTTTTGGATAACAACCCCCACACACCCCCCCACCCTTCCCCCCAAAAAAAAAGTTATGACAATTTAACTTTTAGACAATTGTAAATTTACCACCTCTAATTGTTCAATTCTAATGAATTTTGAGGGAGGAGGGTCTTTTGGTCCATTTAACACGAAAAGGGGACATAAGGGTACCATGGATGGGTGGAAGTTGAAGTTCCAAGCATGTGTTACTTAGATCTATAATCCTAGCATTAGATAATGAGAAGGGGACTTAAGACCTAATGACATAGGGGCTAGGGGCCTAAAGGGATGGCAGTGCAAGAAAATGATAGGGGAACCCTGAACGGTTGTGATAAGGGGATTTAAGGCCACATTATCACAACCCATAAGCCCTTAACCCACAACCACTAAATTCACTATCCCCTTAACCCCCAAACCATAATCCCTTAACCCCAACACTCATAACTCATAAATCATTAACCCCTTAATCCCTTAATTAATCCTAAGCCACTAACCCATTAACCCCTAACCCTTAAGCTAGAATCCCTAAACCCCTTAATTCCTAGCCCCTTATCCTCTTAAACCATGGCACTTAAGCCTTTACCCCTAAACCATAAACACCTTAAACCCAAACTCTTAACCCCTTAACCCAATGATACCTAAATCCCATAACCTTTAATCCATTAACCTTAAATCGCAATGTCCCTAAGCCCTTTGTACTTGACCCTTAACCCCTGAAGCCTTTAACCATTAAGTCATTAACCACCTAGACCTCAATCCCCTAGCCCTCAACCCCCTTAACCCCTAACTCCTAAACCCATTATGCCTAAACCCCTTAACTCTTAGAACCCCCAAGTCTTTCTCCCAAACCATAGATGCTCCAAAAATAATCATATTGGTTATATTAGGTTTTCGTATGCCAACCCCTCCAAATACAACCTCTATGCACTACTAGGGTCCAAGGAAAGGAGCCACAGGGTCCCCAAATATAATCTACATTTTCAAGATAGTCACATTTCCCCCAAATATCCTTCACATATTTTCTTTCAAAGGCCATAAATTCATCTTCTAATGTCCAAAAATGCATATAAGTTCATATGAATCAAGTAAGTTCCATCTCCATGAATAGCCCAAATGTAATTCATGTCCACTCAAAAGCAAAAAGATGATATAAGGATGTCTGTTTAGTTGTCATCATCCTTTAACACTGGTCCCTTCTCTTACCAAATGTCATCATCATTCTTAAATTGTTGCTTGGTTTTGGATCAAGTCCACCATTTTATTTCCCCACCTCCATGGTAGTTTTCCATTCCATTAATTCTTCAACAACTGGTTTCCATTTCCCAAGTTCCTTATCCTTTTTCTCTCAATTTCTCTTTTGTATCATGCAATTCCAGTTGATAGGGGGACCCTCAATAGTTGTGATAAGGGGATTAGGGACTCCCTTATCACAACCCATAAGCCATGATGCATTGAAGACCCTTAGCCAAGGGGGTGCAAGGGTGTAGTTTTAAGGGCATTGGGACCAAATTTGGGGATTCATAACATTAAGAGAAAATGGAGGGGTATCTTGTGGCATATTGAACAAGACAAGGGGACACGAGGGTAGCATGGATGGATAGAAATGGGATGTCCAATAATGGTTTATAAAGATCTATAATCCTAGCAATAAAGAAAGAGTAGGGGGCTTAATACCTAACATCATAGGGGATAGGGCTCCTAAAAGGAAGGAAGTGAGAGAAAATGATAGGAGAACCCCCAATAATGGCGATAAGGGGATTAGGGGCCCTATTATGACAACCCATAAGTCAATAATCCATAAACACTAAATTCCATATCCCCTTAACCTGCAAGCCATGAATCCCTTAACCCCTACACTCATAACTCATAACCCATTAATCCCTTGACCCATTGAACCTTAAGCCACTAACCCCTAACCTAGAATCCATGAATCCCCTATGCCCTAACTCCTTATCCTCTTAAACCATGACCCTTAACCCCTAACCCATAACCCCTTAAACCCTAACATCTAAGTCCCCTAACTCTTAATCTTGTAAGCCCTAAATCCCCTAACCCCCAAGCCCTTTGCCCTTAACCTTTAACTGCTAATGCCCTTAACCACTAAGCATCCAAGGACAAAAACAACACCTCAAATGAACATATTGAAATCCTAGGAGAATCCTTCACCTCTAACTGAGCATATTGGCAACATTTAATTTTTAGAGAACAAGATATTGGTCTTGAGGGTATGTGTTTGTGGGTAATGCCCTCATTACCATGTGTACCAAATGTAGAACAACTAGATAATTTGCAAAGCCTCGATATATATTATTCACAATATGTACACTTCATGTTGAGATGGATCTTGTAGATCCCACATAAGGAGTTGGATAGAGCAATCATAAAGACAATGCCCAAAAATTTTTATAAGGATGGAAATTTATTGAAAAGCTTAAAAACCTTGACAAATCTTACTAGTCCCTAATATGTGAACTATAAAATGCTCAGTGATATTTTTGTAAAAATATTCAAATTGCTAATGATTTTATATAGTTTATATAAAATTTAGGTGATTTTTAAGATAAAATAATCTTATACTATAAAATTTGGGTGAATTATTTAAAAAAGAATGGAGATTAGTGAATCTTTTTTTGGGAAAAAAACATCGAAAATCAGCCCACTTGTGAATATTAGCCCCTAAAATTTTCCCTAACAAGTTATCTCTGGCCTTAATGCATAAGGAGTGAACCGTTGATACAAAGATTTTCTTTCATGAAAAAACTCAATTGTGTCAATCTAGAATACTATACGTAAGAGAAATATAAAAGAGAAATATCATACAGTGGAAGAAGATAGGTAAAATATATTGATCTATGAAACATTTAATAATTTCAGAATAGATGATGATGACGACAATATTGATAGTATTTTTTATATAGTTGTACTCGAGAAGGGAATAAAACCTTTTTATGAAGGATCTAAAACAAGTTCCTATATTATTGTTTAACTTAAGGGTTATGAATGAATTGTTAGACACTTGTGTCACACAAATGTCACACAAATCCCAAGTTATGTAAAGTATTTTGTCACATTTAGTAAATGATGATAAGGTTTTCATTTAGTAAAAAAATTCCATCAGGAGACGTGGAAGGAGATTAATTGACATAGCAGCAATTAGCAGAGGATCACGAACAACTTCTGTATTGTCTTTAATTCAAGTGATCTTTGTTACAGGTTTTCATAGAATGTGCTCTACATCTCTGTATTTTGTTCTCGTATGGGCATTCCCATCGTTTAACATTGGTTGGGGTTTTTTGAAAGAAAGGGCCATGAAATTGGATATTATTGTAGCCCATGAAATTTTTGTTAAATGTTTATGAGTATAGGGCCACACAGTAAGAAGGAGGAGCATGGGAGTATGAACAAAGTGCAATAGATGTCTGGTGCAAGGAGTCTAGTGCAACATAGGTGGATGTTGCACAGGTAGGTGTTGGTGGTGCTTGAGGATGGAAGGCATAGAAAGGGGAATATCGGTAGTTAAGATTCTTCTGGTGAAGGGATCCAACCGAGGATGTTGTGGCAAATTGGAGATATTTTTCAGGTGGAGGAGAAGGGGTGGAGTAGAGCCATCTGGTGGGAAGATATTTTGGAGGTCAGTTGTTATGCATGAGCCAACCCGAGGAGGGAAACAAGAAATATCTTAATGATTTTATAGGATAGCTAGAGAAATCGGGTGGTGGGCTAAGAAGGTTTGAAAGGATTCCAAGGAAAGATAAAGAAATTTGTTGAGGACATAATGCAAGTTGATGGCCGAATGTTGGACATTGAGCAGAAGAGGAAGCAAGACCCTAGAGTCAGTGTCTTGCTATATCCTGTGTTTGTGTGTTATATGTGTCTGCATGTCTAACTTATAGGCATGTTTGTTAGAGTTGATAGCTATGGAGAAACCTTATTATATCGTTCTTGAATTTATGAAGATTATGTTATGAGTTTGAGTTCTGTCTGCATATGGTATGGTTGTGAACGATTGGTGAGCCTATTGATCTATTGAATGTAATTCAATGCATAATGCTTCTTGATTTGATGCTAATATAAGCTAATGTAGGGACAAGTTTCCCCCTATGTTTTGCGTTGGTTTATGAATGTGTTAGTTATGTGTATTGGTTTCATGTGCCTTAAAGGAGCTTATATTAGTCATGAATACCTGTAACTATGTTTATTGGTCTAAATATTTATAGTATTTACGTTGTATGGGACTCATGTATATCTTCTAGTTGGCTATTGTTTTGAATATTCATTAATGTGCTTAATGGGATAAACAATTGCAAGGAAGTAGGGGTTAATAGGTGATGTTGTCTATCAAAAAAAGTGGAAGAGTCTTAGGTAGTGTTGGTATAATATTTAATGGTTGAATATGTAAAAAATCAAGAATTCCTATGTGATGTTGGTCACGACTTGTGCATTATCTAATAGTCAAGGAGCTTAAAGCATTGCATAGTATGCAATGCTCTGGTGATGGTCAATTCAGTGTCACTAGGGGCTCAGTGTCACAAGTCATAGACATTCTTGTCAGACTACGGAAACTTGGTTTTTACAGTCACACATTAACATCTTAGATCATACTTCTCTCACTTTGTGGGTTTGGTGGAAGGGTCAATATTGAGAAGGCTTTTGTTGGCCACTACATAGAAAATATCGAGTTTGTCAGTGTCCCGTGCACCAAGTATCTCCCTAAAGAACCCAAATGTGATCATCAAATAATTGATAGGTCTACATAGCCATCCGTCGAAGCAAGTGACATTGTTCAAGCCAAGAATGAAGGACAAGGCTTCTATATAGGAACAATACCTAGAGAACATGGGCCTGAAGAAAAGAAAATGAAGTTGAATGAAGAAGAAGGAGCAATAGAATACTTCTAAGAAGAGGAAAAAGAAGTGGAAAGGGGGAAAATATAAAATTATGGAAACCACAACACACCAATGCAAAGATCCCAACAACCAATACAATATTGATGACAATACAAAGGAGAAGTGTTGGAGGTTGCATCTATAGCTTAACCCAAAGAACCAAAATGAAAATAAAATAATAAGAAGAATCTCATGACCATTGATTTGAGAAACTAGGTAGAAGGCAGTTCATATGTGGATGGGAATATCACCTGTAAGCCAGTGCAAAAGGAGGTGAATTTGAGTATCCTTTAGCAATAGGAAAGTAAAGAAATAATCAAACTCTTCCATATCAAGATATAGTTCAAGAAGACAAAATTGATTCTCTATTTGACTCAAGATTATAGGAAAATCTCATTGCAGTAGAGTTGGTCAAAATATTTGGATTAGAAGTTCATGATCATACAATCCCATATCCATTGGGATGGATAAATAAGGATGCATATTTAAAGGTAACAAAACAATGCAAAATGTTGATATTATTGATGAAGTAGAACAAGATGTGGTTCTCCTTGATGTATTAAGAGTGGTGTTTGATGAGAAACAGTATTGCAACAAGAATGCTGCAACTCCTGGGGCTACCAACTTTACTTTATCAACCCGAGGTTCGTACAAACTTGGAGGTGACAATGTTGTATACACAAGTAAATGTGATGAGTCTACTCATTGTCACTGTTAAGCTAGCTATAGACCACTAAGGTTTTTCAAACCAGACTTCTATGGATTCAGAAGAAGCTTGATTACCAATGAGGGAAAGAGAAATCTACTCTAAGAGAAAGTTTATTTACTACAGTAAGGAAAAAGACTGAGATCAAATGCTAAAACACACCATTTTCTAACTAACTGCTAAGAGGATATGCTTCAAAATAATGATAAGTTAACATGTATGCATTTATACTTTCCTAAGCATGCAAATTCAAAGCATCAAACATTCTACTACTACACATGTAAATGACTAAAATAAATCTATTTTTCTTTTTATCATTTTTTATGTGAAAGTGTGAAAGCTAATCTCTTCTGGTGATGTGGCAGGTGGCTTAGGGATGATGGTGAATGGTTAGAAGATTGGAGAGACCTTTAGGGGTCCTTTTTGAGCTTCCTAGAGCATTTTCCCTCAATTTGGCCTCAAAAGAAGCCACTACAGGAAAACCTATAGGATGTCATAATGCGTTCTACAGGATATCTTGAAAACCTACAAGATCCCCTGTATTTCTACAGGATAGAACCAAGAGCACAAGGATAGGTGTTGAAGGTGATGTAAAGCCTAAGGAAGGTGGTTGGTGGAATTAATGAGGCAAGGGAGTGCCTAGGACCACTTCAGAACTCAAAACCCAGGTTGGGAGATGGTTGGATTTCCTCAACAAGATTGGAGAAGTTTCCTTGTGAAATGATGAAATTGGTGAGGTTTTAGTGAAATGAAGTGAGTACCATGGATGGATGAATTTGGAATGAGGTTTCTGACTATGACATCTCTATGTACTTCTGAAACACCTGCGCTGCATCAAACATTGACATTTATCCAAAAATCATGCAACAAGAGGAAAACAAAATTTCATGATCTAGCTACCTACTTCATGCATGAGGAAAACTTGCAGAATAAGATGGAATCATTTATGAGACCTAATGTAATACTGAAGATGAAAGAAACGATAACTAAAGCCTACTCTTGTGAATTGATCAAATGTTGGCCTAACCACAAAAAACCCTAAATTCCATGAGAAAGTAGAATTCTGTCTTTTTGGGGCCGCATAGGAGTCCTTTCCTCGAACCATGATCCCTAAAGGAAGCAGTGATGCCAAAACCAACTATTTACATCCTTTTTATGTTCCTTAATCTCTTCTAAACTACTATTGAAGTAAAGCACAAATGGAAGCAAACTAATAATCAAACTAATCAAATCTACACTACTTTAAGTGAAATAATTCTAAAGACAATTCAACCATTAATCTATGAATTCAACCTAAGCATACAAATACAAGAAGAGGAGCCTTTGCTTCTAGGGTTGAGCCCCAACCTAAGAGCTTCATCCCTCTAAGTTAACTCAGTGTTGGATCAAGGAATTTCTCATTCTCATTATCAAAATAGAAAATTACATAACAATGTCTTCCACAAGTCTTGAATTGGAAATTGACTAGTGTTTTTACAACAAAAATTTGAATCCTAATGAGACCCTAGGCATATTTATTTATACAACTGAAGTCTCCAATGACTTCCTTAAATCTAGGAAGGTGTTGAGGGCCCTGAAATCGGGTCAACAACAAGGGGGATACCCACCCGGTAGGGAACCTGGTTGGCGGCTCCTTGCCCGTTTGGTGTAGCGGGTCCGACTGGGGATAACAGGACCAGCTTCCCGATCTAAGGGGTGTGTGTGTGTGTAGGGTTTGATTATGCTGTTTCTTTGAGAACTTTTGAGAACTAATTTAAATCTAACTCATGATTTGACTATAAGCTACTGAAATCTAATGAAAACAACATATGCAATCTACGCTAACCCGGGGTATGTCTTTTCCATCACGTGATCTAAAAAGATTTCATATAATAACTGGTAATGAAGATTATTCAGCTACTATAAGAATATAAACCATTTAAGATAAACCATTCTGCATAAGTAGTTAAACAGAACAGTTGTGGACTGCATATCGCATGATAAATCATTCATATGTCAAGCATGAACAAATGACTCCATTGTACAAAAGTGCCAAATGGTAACCACACATTTATACATTAACATATAAATAATATCAGCTGTATATCACTCTAAGCAAATAAGTAGAAATTCATCAAGAGATAAAAGTACCATTTATGACTGATTTTTACTCACAAACTTCAAGCAATAATGATTTACTTCTACTTACTTCTAACGCCTACTAAGAGTACAGAAATGCAACATCAGTAGCAGACATTAAAATGCAAATATCAATAAATCCGATCCTTCCATTCATCAAAACCCCCTCTGAGGTGCAGAAGTGCATGTTCTGAGGACAAGTTTTTTGACAAATTTCTGGACCCTTCTCCAATGCAATGAGAAGGGTTAAAATACTATGTCTTAATCCTAATAATAGTATTATTACAAAATTAAGGATTCGGTTTTCAAACGACCGTCCTTTTTCTAATATAACTAAAACAAAAAGAAACAACATTCTAAATAAAACTACTTGTGGACTTGGTCTTTGACGTTGCATGTTTCTAACATAGGCTTGAGAAGAGTCGGCTGGCTAATTTCCGTTCTGAGCTGGGCTGCGAAAACGGCATCTATAAGAGCTAGCGCTACCTTCTCGGCTGCGTTCATGATACACTTTACCGTCATCCATTGGCTATGTGGTTTAACCAGGTACATCCAGTAACTTTCCCAATTCAGTCCAGCCAGTGCTTGGATAGCTTTCCCTTTTGCCTGTGCCTTTTGCCTCCATTCTGTCTCCAGTTGCAACTTGTTTGGTAGGTAGCCCGGGGTGGTTTCTGAAATCAAATTGGCCCTGTGTAAATTTTCATTTACACAGTCGATAAGAATACTTGCCTGTGTCGTTGCTGCCTCTGCTGCTTGCTCTGCCTGCGTGATCTGCTCGTCCCATTTATTAAAAAGCATTTCTTTATGACTTTCATTAATTCTAGGTGCTCCTGCTCTTTTTCCCTTCTCATCGTCTTGCCAAGTCAGATACTCTGTCACTCTCTTGTCGTTCTGATCATATTCGCTTCGCAACTCCACCACCTGACTGGTGATTTTGTCGCTTAGCTCACAGAAGTGCCTCCACTGTGATATTTTACGCCCCAATTCTTCTTGTTGCTGCAGTAGTTGATCGTTCAAGCCGATGGACTCTGAAATAAACTCTGCAAGCTTAGGTTCATCTCTGTGCATTTCTTGCTCCGCCTGCAGTTGTTTTTCTTTTTCTTCAAGACTCTTTTGGTAGCCTATTTGCATCTGTTGGAAGTCTTCTTGGAGCTTTTCGAGCTGTCTGGAGGCTTCATTGTTTGCGTTGGCTTGCTGTAACTGTTGTTGTAGCAGCTGTATGTGATTTTCTCGTTCCTTTAAGAGCTGTTGAACTTCAGAGGCCTTGTCAATAGTTGCAGAAGCATACGCTCCTGCAATTTGAGACAGCTTCGTAAGATTTTCTGTAGGATTATTACTTGGGTCTTTCCACAAGACGTCTAAATGTTCAGCGTCTTGAGACAGTGCATTTTCGAGCTTTCTTTTCTTTCTTTGTCTTCTCACGACTGCCTTGTGCTGGGGACTGTAGAACACATCTAGCGGGGGAATTTCTTCTACGTTAAGTAGAAGTTCTGAGGATGGAGTGATGGAGAGATCTTCTGCTTCTGTGGTAACGCTGACTACGGTCGGAGCAACCTCTTGCACCTCCTGTGTGTCGTTTGCGGGCGTCTTTGGGACTTGCCCTTCGAGGTTGATTAATTCATTGAAGGACTCCCACTCTTTATCTAGCTCTACTGTGACAAGAGGAGCTTCGATAACCGGAGGGGGAATATCTCTTGGTGGCGAGGTGATAACTTGTTGCTGAAACATTATACTGGACCAAGCTGTATCTTTGACTGCTTCTTCGTTAATTCTTTTGTCATGCACAGACTCTTCAGGATGTTCGGAACCTTCTCGCGCGGCGTTGGACTTGGATTTGGAAGTGCTGGAGTTCTCGCTGAGGCTGATGCTCGGAGTTGGCTCTCTAGTAGGTATTCGTAGCCTTTCTAGTGGAATGCTGGCCAGCCTTCTATCTCTATATGTTGTGAATTTCTGGAGTTCACCTGGAGATAACCTTGACTGAGCTTCTCGCAAAATCTCTTTGAGTGAGTTCTTACCTTGAAAGAGATCGTCAAACAAATCTTTGTGTCCGACGAACACTCTTATCTTGACGTTCGTAGTAAACTCTTGGGCAACTTTATTTGGGTCGAATGGCCTCATTGGGAACTTATATAATTGAAGGCACGTCACGTTTTCCACCTCATCAAAAGCGTGTCCTGCATCGAATAAAGAGAAGGCCCCAAAATTGACGGGAAATTGAGGCCAAATGGCCTTTTTCTTATCTTTTAATTCTTTGGTTAAGCCGCCTTTAGAACAGGTTTGATAAGCGATTTCTCGAGCCAAAAGCTTGTCTGGGACATACAAGGGTAGGACATGTGAAGGAACAGTGCTTCCATAAACTCGAATGTAAGTAAACCATTCTTCCCCAAACCATCTTGCGATGGAGATGATGTCGGTCACGGCTTCGGGAGAGCACCTTGGGGGGTCTTTACCATATATCATTCTATACATGGGCAATATAAGCCCATGTTATAGACATTTTTGTGCCTTACAGCATGAAGCATGAAATGTCAATAATCTAAGGGATCCAAAGTCCCTAAACATGTTGTTCCTACCCCTAGAGGAACAAGGTCAGCAAACCACAACACTAAATATCAGTTCTCCACCTGAAAACACTCAAAAACAAGCAAATTCTGGATCATGTCAACTGCTCCACTGAGCATCTGCGCTGAATGTCAACTGCTCCACTCTGTACCTACGCTGAATGTCAACTTTAATGAAGGCTACCTGCGCTGGGCGAGATTGGCCAAGTGGCACAGTAATTCCTCAAGGTGTCAATGCCCAGGAAGCTTCCAAAATGACACTTGGATCAGGGAATTTGCCTAGTGATGAGTAAGAGGATCTAGATCTCCAAGTGGAAGCAAGAACCTCCAAGTGGACTCAAGAACTGAAGAATAACTGAAGTGGGAGAGGACACTAGTCAGCTTCATGCCAGCCTCAATCTGACTCATCCTTTCTCCAAAACTCCTATATATAGAGCTCTCTCATGAGGTCTAGGGAGGCTGGAATCTGGTGAATGTAAGGAAGTGCTGTTGGTTTGAGTATAGAACTATTGGGTGATTTGCTTGAAGGAGGTGAAGAGGAGATTTCTTTCTGCTGGGAGGTGTTGCTAGATTGGGCCTCTTATGGTTGTAACACTCTCAGAACTTTACTTCTTCCATTAATAAAGCATTTGAGGTTCTTCTATATGCATGTGTCTCAATGGCGTATTGATACTTGTATATTTGATTTATTCTAATCCTTGAATCAATTATGAATGTATGCTTCTTGTAGTTTCCCTCTCTTGTCATTTTGCAGGATCTTGGTGGAGCTGGGCCAGTGAAAGAGCAAGGAGCTGGGAGCAAGCAGCAAAGAGAGAAGATTGGATCAATCATTAGCGGAAGATAACGGTTAGTGGATCTCTTTCTCCCCTCTCTTACATCTCATAAAGAAGTAATCTCGAATAGCTTTGCTTCGATTGTTGCTGAGGTCCTATCACCCTTAGAGTGGGATAGGGTCATTCCGTATTGGATACTTTTCCCAACAACAAATTGGCGACTCCACTGGGGATCGTATCTTGTTGGTTGTTTGTGTTTTTGCTATTCATTTCATAAACACAGGGAGTACCGAATCGAACTGCATTTGGATCCTTCAAATGCAAAGTAGAGGGCAGCTACTCTAGCTCAGTTTCTGGGCAAGTTTATGATTTGAAGAGCTGATCCACAAGGACTCTTAACAGCTCTTAGTGATAGCTTTTCATCCTCCTTTTCATCCCTTAGTGTGTACTTGACTGATAGCTTCTGATTTGGCCAAAAACTGTGAATTTTTGAGCAATCTGTGACCCGGAAACCAAGAGAAACGAAAGTTTGAATCTTCAGTGCAGGCACTGTGAAGGCTGTCTGCATTTCAGCGCAGTTCCCGAAGGGGCTACCTGCGCTGAATGTCAAACTGACAGTGTACTACCTGCGCTGAACCAGTCTTGCCTTGTGCTACTGGGGTTTCCTGTTGTTTCTTGCCCTGTTTTCACCCTTGTTTTTGCAGCCTGTTACCAGTCAATGTACCTATCTGAAACCAACTTTCCTTGCCACTATTCTGCCTCGGTTGTATAAAGAAATTGTGTTTGTTCTTTGTGTATTTCTTGTATCATTTACAGTTTCCCATAACGAAAGTGAACTAGTCTTGCTGTGGCCTCTTAGATCTAGACCTGTGATAAAGTGTCGTTTTGATCTTAAGAGTTAGTTTATTTGCTGTTCATAGCTGATTGAGCTTTTGCTTTCATCATATGGTTTGAGTTTATATATTTCTAGTGTCGAAACAAGTAAATCTTAAGGTGTCTTTTGATTTTGGACAAACTTGTTTGCTTTCACTTGAAATTGAATTCAAAGTTATACAACAGCTTTCTTTTTGTATCGCACAAACATTAAGAAAGAGAAAAGAAATACCTGCATTGTGCATGTGCATTATGATAGTTTGCATGTTGATTTAGGGAAAAGTGCATTAGTGTGTGCTCTATGATCTGTGTGAAAAGATGTTGTCTTTCTTTTCCCTCAGTAGTTAAGATTTTCAAAGTTGAAAGATTGAAAAGCTTGCTTATCATCTTAGACTGCATTTAGGAGTGTTACTATACATCTCGTGGTGATCCATAAAGGCAAACTGCTAAACAAGATCAACCTTAAAATAAATTGAATTTACATAAAAACGCATTGAAACATAACGCAAACACATAGAGGTCTAAGCTAGAGACGTGTTCCGGCGTCGTTAAACGTGATATCTTAGCGTTGAGTGGTTGAGTGATTCCTCCACGGTGAAGCGATAAGTATCAATATGGACTTGTGCTCCCACGTACCGTCGCGTATATATTGGGAGACCCCTATAGGAACAAAGCCTTTATCCATAGGAAACCGTGTCGGCCACCCTACTGATCGCAATGCAGTGAACACAGCATTCACGAAGATCGACCACTCGTACCGTAAAACGTATTCTGTGGTTTTGCGAAAAGTTTGGCACACCCTTTGCCTAGAACTCCAGAGCAGTTTCTTTTGGCCTTTTTCAAACTCTATAACTGAAAAAGTCCATCCGAGCATTTGTCACTTCGGGCTCGTTAAAACATCAAAGGAGACTAGAGTCATCTTTAGCTTTTTCTCGACTCTTAAAAAGTGAAAAATCAAGTTGTGTCTAAAGCGTCGTTATAAAATTTATTTTAAACGGAACATAATCACCTCCTATTCCTGCGTTGATCTGTAGGTTGAGAACATGGAACGCCCCAACCAAGGAATTCCACATGATGGAAATCCTAGTCCTTTCTCCTCTTGGGGAGAAGTTGGTGCGCCCCACATGGCCACATTGTCGCTTCCAGGACTGACAATTGGCCTACCTATTTGGCTGTTCTCAACCAATGTAGTTCAGAACACCATGGTTCCTGAACAGTCGAGTCAACAGTTAGATCAGTCTAGAGCTGCCCAACAACCTTCTACTTCCTATAACTCTTCCTCCGATCCTTCATCTTCGCAAGGTAGAGCCGGCAAAAGCCAAGCTCCCATGAAGAAAAAGGAGAAGAAGGAGAGAGAGAAGAAGAAGAAGGAGCCTAAGGTGACTGGGGGCAAGCAAAAGACATCTGACAAAAATCCACACACAGCACAGACCGGGCCTAAATCGCCATGTGTCATATGTAGAGGAGACCACTTCCATAGAGATTGTCCCTGTATTCCCCGGATACTAAGGGACTGGTCACCTCATTTGCACAATTCGGGAGCATCAACCTCTGATAGCCATGTTGAATGCTTACCGTCAACCAGCGAAAGTGAAGGTTCAAGACAAAGAGGGGGAGCAAGATCCCCCTGCAAACTGTGTAAAGGCGATCACGCCATCCACCGTTGTCCCTTCTTAGACGAAGCGAAGAGAAGTTTGGAAGATCATCCGGTTTCACCGTTGAGACTTCCTCCTGGGTACAAAAAACTCGTGCCAAGTCCTTCGTTGGTTGAAAATACAGCTGGCCCACTCAAGTGGTCAGCTGACGCGTCAGTCATTGAAAATGAACCTACTGAATCCAGACCAGACGAAAGTCTAAAGGTCGATACAGCAGTTGACCCGGTTCTTCCTTCAGAGGTTTCATCCTCAAATGACACCGTCATTGAAGATTCATCTCCAAATGACACCCTCACTGAAGAGAATAAGGATGACACCATCCAGATTCTTTTCATCAACACAGACTCTGATGAGCATCAGGGCAATGCGCCCATTCCTTTATCGCAGGAAGGAACATCGTCAGGGTCATATCCGGCCGTGTATTCGGTCCCACCACCAAGCAACCTGGTTGTGTCCTTTGATTGGAACCAACTAGGCAGACCCCGGTTACCAGCCAGTATACCATTCAGAATCATAGTCCAAATTTACAGAATGGTAATGGCTGGAACTATCATTGATGAAGGGGCATCTGTGAGTATCCTTTCCTCTATTGCTTGGAAAGCACTGGGTTCCCCGGAGCTTTTGCCTGAGATAAGAAATCTCTCGGGTTTTGATAAAGGAACCAGTCGACCATTAGGGATCCTCCCCAATGTGCCTATTACATTGAAAGGGAAGACCGTTCAAATGAACGTGATGGTCGTTCAAGGACCCTTGGATTATAACCTACTCCTTGGACGAGACTATATATATTGCATGGGAGCTATAGTCTCCTCACTCTTTAGAGTAATGTGTTTTCCACACGAAGGAAGAATGGTCAAGCTCGTAGACCAACTTTCATTTCCGGGATCACGCATCGCAAATAGTCACATACCAACCCTCAATGGTCTATTCACTCAAGAAATGTCTCCACCCCCAGTCCTCCTTCCCGATGAGTGCGAGTGATTCGGAAAGATGGGACTGGAACCCAGGGGGCATGCATCCTGGTCTGCTTCGGGCAGAGGAAACCCTGGGTATAAGGTAGAATTTCCGCGGAAGAATATGACTAGTCCGTACCCCGTCCGAAAGAAGGAAGAGGGGTTGTTCTGGAACAGGATTCTTTTGTTAAGGTTACTTGTTTGACAAAGGTCATTCACCATTGTCTACTTCGGTAGACAGTGCCGAGGAGATGTTTTCGTTTGATGGTGTTAACAAAACAATCTTTGGGTAACCAGAAAGAGGCAAGCCTCCCTCAATAACATTAATGTTTTGTCTTTGAGTAGTGTTCTTCTCTTGTCGCAAGTAGCTGCTCTCTTGTCGCAAGTAGCTGTTCTCTTGCGATCTTGCAAAAGATCTGTTAAAAGTTAGGCTGACGGGAAGACAAGTACCGCGTAAGACCTGTTAAAAATAACGAGAAGACAAGTATCGTTAACATTAGACTGGCAAGACGACAAGTAGCTGTGAACACCCAAAGAAAAACAGAGGTGGGGGAGAGGAGGGGCAGCCTTGAAATTGTATTTTATACCTGGGGGCATGCAAACCTTTTGGAGTGCAAGCCAAGAGCGATTATTTATCTGTTTTTTGGATTAGTCGTTTCCTAACTTGCATAAAGAAAGGATGTGGGGCAAAGGTCAAAATTTGCCAAATTAGGAGCATAGCTTCGTGAGATAAAGCTCCATAAAAAATAGCTATCTCACAGGAGACATTCTTATCTTATGACTGGTATATTCGAGCAGTTTTACCGCGGAATTTATGCTCGTTAAAAAATAGAAAAGCGAGATCCGAGCAGTTTTAGCACATAGTTCATGCTCGTTAAAAAATAAACATAAGATCGAGCAGTTTTACCGTGGAATTTATGCTCGTTAAAAAATAGAAAAGCGTGAGCAAGAGTTTCCTCCAGAGTTTAAGCTCATTAAAAAATGAACCTATTCCGGTAAATAACCATTGTGATCATAAAATTTTTAGCCATAAAAATCCTTGGTCGTGTTTGCACCCGCCACCTCCATTCCATTTGGCCAATCGTTCACCTCCATATGATTGTTTCCCTATTTTGAGGAACAGCTGCGAAGAGTGATTTCACCTAGCCATCCTTGTGACACTGCCGTGATTGGAAAATTCCAACCTGTACCTGGAATCTGCTGCTATCCCTGTTTATCACTCGTTCCTCAAAAGACGAGTCTTCTTTGAGCTCTTTTCTCCTGACTCGTAAAATATGAAAAGTTTGCCGAGTTTTGGCCTTCCAGCTCGTTAAAAGTGACCGGAAGAGCTATCCCTCCTCTAGATTTTAATCTTTTTGGACCTGAGGGATTATTGCACAAAAAGGTCGAGCGCTTGTTTTATTCGGCTCGTTAAAGTTATCGAAAACTCATCCCTTCTGTATTGTTTTATACTTTTTCGGACTTAAGGGATTAGATGACGAAAAAGGAATTTTGGAGTTAAATTTCTGTACCTTTTCAGACTCTCTAAAAATGAAAAGGACCGAGTTTTCCTTGTCGTTAGACTCGTTAAAATGATTAAATAGCGACAAACTTGTCTTTAGACGAGAACGAGTTTCCCTATCGCTAGGCTCGTTAAAACATAGCGATGGGCTTGCCCGAAGGGCAGGTTATAGAACAAGCATATGTTATCCTCCTCAAGCTTGACAAAAATAAAGAGGTACTGGTCAGAAATGACTGGGGAAAAATTGGGAGAACCTCAAAGCTTTAATGGTAGCAAGTCGCTCTTGAACATGACACTTTGTCCTCCGTATCACATCGGGTTGGGTTGTTTCATTCACCGGTCTCATCACCATGGTCTTCGCCAAACCATCCATATTTGGGGTAATGCTACCGATCCATCGCATCAGTGTCGTTATATGTTCAAGAGATGTAGTTCAGAAAGAGACAACCGTGTCCCATCCACTGCCATACATTATCCTTCATCCACCCATGATCGCCACCCTGAATCATATTTCACAGATTGTTTTCACCTCCACTAAAATCATTAGCTCCGTTCCGTGTCACTGATGTGGGATTCATTAAGGCCCTCCTTTGACGGATCGCTTCTTGTCGACTTCAGCTCATTATCCAAGAAGTTGATCTAGGAACAACCCCCTCAGTACTTTGAAGCTTGCATGCCTGAATGGCAAGTTTCTCACTTCCGGCGACAGGTATACATCAATGACCTTCGACCAGAAGATTTTGCGTGGTGTTCGACGCCAAGTCCTTTATTCACACCACGTGAATTGTACTGCAGTACCTTGAGGGTCATTATCATTATCGGTGATTCCTCTCGCGCTTGTTAACGGTTTACATTATTGACCGGTAATCAAGCGATGTCTTTCCATGTTCGACTTCAGCGCAATTCTCACATGGATCGACTTGTACTTAGAGTGAAGATCGAACGAGTTTGAAGACCCCGGATCTAGTTTCATCCATCCGGGCTGCGATATATATTCAGGAAATATAAAAACATTTGATATGTACATCATTGCAGCAGATGATCATCCTACTCAAAGGATGATAATTTCAGCAGAGAATTATCAGTCTACCATCAGACGATCGTCTGTTCTATGTACCAAAATGAATTTATAAAGCTGAGCATGGGAATGCCCGCCTCAGCTAGATCATGAAAGCAGAATGAAAAATAATGTATTGTATTGTATTTTATTACAGGTCACCTCTCAGCGATTGAATGAACTTCGGATCCTCCTGGTAAAGCATTTCACCCGATAAACGACCTCATACTTTAGGGGGCAACTGTTATAGACATTTTTGTGCCTTACAGCATGAAGCATGAAATGTCAATAATCTAAGGGATCCAAAGTCCCTAAACATGTTGTTCCTACCCCTAGAGGAACAAGGTCAGCAAACCACAGCACTAAATATTAGTTCTCCACCTGAAAACACTCAAAAAAAGCAAATTTTGGATCATGTCAACTGCTCCACTGAGCATCTGCGCTGAATGTCAACTGCTCCACTCTGTACCTGCGCTGAATGTCAACTTTAATGAAGGCTACCTGCGCTGGGCGAGATTGGCCAAGTGGCACAGTCATTCCTCAAGGTGTCAATGCCCAGGAAGCTTCCAAAATGACACTTGGATCAGGGAATTCGCCTAGTGATGAGTAAGAGGATCTAGATCTCCAAGTGGAAGCAAGAACCTCCAAGTGGACTCAAGAACTGAAGAATAACTGAAGTGGGAGAGGACACTAGTCAGCTTCATGCCAGCCTCAATCTGACTCATCCTTTCTCCAAAACTCCTATATATAGAGCTCTCTCATGAGGTCTAGGGAGGCTGGAATCTGGTGAATGTAAGGAAGTGCTGTTGGTTTGAGTATAGAACTATTGGGTGATTTGCTTGAAGGAGGTGAAGAGGAGATTTCTTTCTGCTGGGAGGTGTTGCTGGATTGGGCCTCTTATGGTTGTAACACTCTCAGAACTTTACTTCTTCCATTAATAAAGCATTTGAGGTTCTTCTATATGCATGTGTCTCAATGGCGTATTGATACTTGTATATTTGATTTATTCTAATCCTTGAATCAATTATGAATGTATGCTTCTTGTAGTTTCCCTCTCTTGTCATTTTGCAAGATCTTGGTGGAGCTGGGCCAGTGAAAGAGCAAGGAGCTGGGAGCAAGCAGCAAAGAGAGAAGATTGGATCAATCATTAGCGGAAGATAACGGTTAGTGGATCTCTTTCTCCCCTCTCTTACATCTCATAAAGAAGTAATCTCGAATAGCTTTGCTTCGATTGTTGCTGAGGTACTATCACCCTTAGAGTGGGATAGGGTCATTCCGTATTGGATACTTTTCCCAACAACAGCCCATGGCAAATCTGGTAAAAATGAGGGGCAAACTGGGAATCCCACAAGACTTTGTGATAGACGTGAATAGGCAACGGGTCTTGGGTAGTCCATTTCCATCCCATGATGGGGAAATTAGATACAAGGCAAACAGAATCCATAACATAGGCAGCCAAATAGAAAGGAGGATAGACCCTTTGAGAAAAGGATCTTTTGGACCTGTAACTAACCACGACCGTATATAGAGTATCGGAAAGAATTTTAGCCCAATCTACTAAATCGGCATTTGTGGCAGCGTCGATTAATGGCAGCCACTCAGATGAAAACTTGTTGATATCGGGCATACCAAACAATCTACACAGCATGGCTGCAGCAAAACAATATGGAGAAGTAAGGGAACCAGTGCTGTACATACCTTTCTTATCCTTCTTTAACGGCTCGTCTCTTCTAGACCATTCTTTAGTGGTGTCCGATAGATCTGGGTTCTCCATTGCGAACTTCCTAAGAAATTCTGCATTATAGGTCACTTGCGGTTCGGGCAGATGGTACATTAGCTTCAGATCTTGGGCGGCGAAAGATCCCACGATCCCATGTCCCTGAATCTTGAATTGTCTGTTACTTAATTCTGCATCATCCAGAATCCACTTGACCATATCTGTGTATGGTAGAATCTTAGGCCTTGCCGCTATTCTGTGAAGGAATGAACATGCTAGGTCTTCTAGGGTTGCTTCAGAGGAGCGTGGTGTGCCTGCAACGGCAGTCACTTTCATTATTCTCTGTTTCTCCTCTTCTAATAGCCTGTACATGCCTTCCCATGTGGAGATTCCTGCATCTCGGTTGCAGGCTGTATCTGTGTATAGGGGCGGCATCTCCTTGGTCTTCTCTCTTGCTTCGGAGCTCTGAGCCTTGTTCTTCTTTCCCATTTTTACTTTGTGTTTCTTTCTGAGTCGTCTTTGCACTTTGTTCTTGCAGATTACAAGTGAAATGGAATGTCCGATCAGAAAGGTGATGGGAGAGTTTTAAATGCAAGAGATAAATCAATTACGCCACCTTACGTGAAGCAAATATCCAACAAGGCACGCGTCTTTAATCCTCTTAATGACTGACAACCAATTTACTTACTAATATTAAAAGCGCATGATTTCAGGTCAGGTAATGGTAAGTGGCTTTTCCTTTGAAAGGCGCGCCCGGAGGATTCGTACTAAGGTGATTTTATGATTTGCTGACGTACCCTCGCATGTCGCACGATCGCAATATCGCAGATCGCAAAACCTAGTGCTTGCCAAATCTCGTCTGGCTTGTTTATGCGATATGCGATCTAGCGATCGCAATATCGCAGGTTAGCGAAGTTCTTGGCTTTTCGTTATGGACATCAGTATGGTGCGATGCGATGTAGTTATTAATCATGAGGGTGGCGCGTATTTTGATTTTTAGAAGAGTAACGGAGATGTTTCCCATCTTTTTGTATATGCGACTTTAAAAGACCTATCGTCTTCCATAGAAAAATATCTAAGATGCCTTTTCTAAATTATGATTTGTAACTAAAAGAAAGTCTAGCTTTTCTTAAAAAATTTATCTAAGGGTCCCCATTCATTCGGTATCATGATCTGATACTAAAAAAAAGGGGGGGTTGTTGCTGGCCACCACAATTGGCGATTCACTTGGGAGAACCAGTTATCTCTGTTATTTCTATTGACGCTTTTTAAAAACTTCTGAAAATTTTAAAAATTTTGAACTTTATTATAGAAAGATAAGACAAATGAGACTTCAAACTGCCTATGATGTTTCGTTTCAAACTCTTTCCGTTTCAATTATTTGTACACCCAGTTCGTCTTTGCATCTAAATCCGTTGTTACTTGGTCTTTGTAAAACATAAAATAAAGTCTTCTCTATTTGTCAGTCCTTTAGTCTGCTCCTTAGTCGCAGGTAGAGCCTCTGCTGCCAGCAGGCGTCCATAGCCTCGACAGGGTTACCTTTTAACCAGCAATGATCCTCTATCCTGCTTGAGGTTACTCGCAACATTTAGAGAAAAAATCCTTTTTACACACTTTTCCTTTTTTAATTCTCTAAAAAACAATGTCTTGGTTTGGTGGCCAAATTATGACACAGTGATTCACTTGATTTACACTTTTGCTGAATAAGCCGGCTCGTGATGAGACCTCTTGTCTTTTGATTGCAACAATCTTAAGTCGTTGCCCTGTTTTGATAGACAGTATTGGCAAAGTCAGCAAGTTATAATATCTGTGATCATGATAAGCCGGCTCGTGATGAGACCTCTTATTCTTTGAGATATAGTGTTTTTCTTGGGTTGTTTCTCTGAATGCTGTAATTTCCTTTTAGCAGGGAGGAAGTCATTGTTTTTCCTTAAGAAAGTTCTGGACGACAATGATAGGGCGATAAAGGCTGTTTTGACAGAGAATACTTATCTTAAGATTGATACCTTTCATTGTGCTGACCTAAAACAAATCCTACACTGAGATAGCTTTCTTTAAAATTTTGGAGTTTGAAACTATCATCATATATGGGTTGAAGTTCTAATGATAATAAAGATCAAATTTTCTTAAAAGATTCGTTGTTGATAGTAGCAGAAGTTCCAAATTTTAAACAGAGACAAGGTATCTTCAGTAAATGTCAAATGTCATTGAACCAGAACAAACATTTATTATGGAGGAAATTAAAAAGGAATGATAGGCAATTATTTTCTGAGGTTATGAAGAAAATATGTATAGCTTTGCCTATCAGTTATTAAAAACAAAAACCTAACTAAACTACTCCTACTCCTACTCTAACCATATACAGGAAATAACTATGTGAAATGATATTTCCAATGGAACCATCTATTCATTTTTATCCCTAGCCGAATTAATCTTCCAAGCATTAATAAAAAGAATCGAATTTTTCTTGGATCGTACTTGTTGGCTAAGAAATAAAAACACAGAACTTCAATTGGAATTCTGGCTGATTTTCTTTTCTTATGCAAAGTTGTTTCCAACTGGGTACCTATTGGATCATAAAAATCAGAATGAATTTCAGTTGTGAATTGATGATGTCGCAATAGGAAGGATAGCAAGTCAAATTGTGGACAAGATTTTTTGATTTTGATGACTTGTAACCTTTTATCTGTTAGTTTCGAATTTTTTGTGATTTTGTTTGAGAAGAAAATTCTCATATGTGAGTCGCTAAAACATAATCTATCCAAAGTTTGAAGATTTGAAAAGAAATCCGATTTTGTACATAATGAGTTTGAGTGAAAAAGGAATGGTTGGGAATTTATACAAATAGTGTTACAGCACGACTGGGCTTTACTTGTAACATCTTGCTTTTCACAAAAACTGGCCAGGCTTTGTGAATAGGGAACTAGGTCATGATTACAAACTGGGATGGAGCTTTCCTCATGATACGAATCATAGATCGGGGTATTACCTGGGATAGTAAAATCATTTAAGTGATCTTCTACTTCGAGATGAGGGTGGACTGACATGATTTCTGTTTTAAGATGTCCTCTGTCCTCTGACCCTAATTGAGTTATCTGAGAAAACTCAACAACATTATCATCGTCAAAGTAATTATCACAAAAGACTCTACAGATTTCCCTAGGTTCCTCCTTTTCATTGTATGTTTTCTGACAAGGGAGTTCAGGCAATCCCTTTTTATCCTTGATCGAAAGTTGTGTTAATGCAATCTCTTTAACTTGAAAACCTAATGATGAGTCATTTAAATAACCCTCTGTAGTTTTTGAGATATCTTGAATATTAAGAGGGGAAAGGTTGTCATCACTAAAAACATCAGGATAAAGAGAAAAATGTAAATCTGGAACAATGCATTTAAAAACATCATAAAAGAAACTTTGTTCATCAGATCCATCACAAATGTCGGGCTTTAGATCATACCTTTTTGCGCTGATACTTTTTGAAAGAGAAACATTTGATTGATCTAACCTTGGCATCTGCATTTGTTGACTTGAAATGATATTGTCAGAGTCATCTTCTGTTTCCAAGGTAATTTTGCTTTTAGCATCTTCATCTCTCTTTTCTGGTAGTAGAGCATGCATGACTCCCAGGCTTTGTAGATTTTCTTCATTATGGATGCTTTGTGTATTTAACTTGGAATGATCATTCATATTAGAAGAAATGCTAACCACGGTAGAATTAATTTCTGATTGGTCAGACACAGGAGGTAGGAAATACTCATCGTAATCTGAAGATTCTTCGTCTGTGAGCTCATTCTCGAGATTATATTGTAGGCATTTAAGATGAAACCGCATATTGAAATCCCTTACGGGTTCATCTTGTTCTCTAAGATAATCAATTTCATCATATACCTGGTCGTAATCATAACAATCAAATTCCAAGATGAACATCTTAACGAATTGGTCCCAGCTGTGAATTGATGCAACTGGGAGGGTTCTGCACCATTTTGTAGCTTCTGCTGTGAAGGTAAGAGTAAAAATCCTGCACAAAACGCCTTCATCAATTTTCTGAGTATCAGAAGTTGAAACTTTTTGTATGAACTGAAGGGCGTGATTGAATGCAGAAGAGTTTTTCTTACCATTGAACTTTACCTGAGACAATAGCCTTACCACGTTCGGTGGAATGTTGGAAGAGGTATGAACATAGATGCAACTCCAAATAGGAACTTCATGAGTAGTCATCCTGTTTCAAGATTTATAATTCAAAAACAAAACATTCCAACAGGTATTAGGCTCAGGCCCTCCTTCTAGCGCCAAATATGTTGAGGGCCCTGAAATCGGGTCAACAACAAGGGGGATACCCACCCGGTCGGGAACCTGGTTGGCGGCTCCTTGCCCGTTTGGTGTAGCGGGTCCGACTGGGGATAACGGGACCAGCTTCCCGATCTAAGGGGTGTGTGTGTGTGTAGGGTTTGATTATGTTGTTTCTTTGAGAACTTTTGAGAACTAATTTAAATCTAACTCATGATTTGACTATAAGCTGCTGAAATCTAATGAAAACAACATATGCAATCTACGCTAACCCGGGGTATGTCTTTTCCATCACGCGATCTAAAAAGATTTCATATAATAACTGGTAATGAAGATTATTCAGCTACTATAAGAATATAAACCATTTAAGATAAACCATTCTGCATAAGTAGTTAAACAGGACAGTTGTGGACTGCATATCGCATGATAAATCATTCATATGTCAAGCATGAACAAATGACTCCATTGTACAAAAGTGCCAAATGGTAACCACACATTTATACATTAACATATAAATAACATCAGCTGTATATCACTCTAAGCAAATAAGTAGAAATTCATCAAGAGATAAAAGTACCATTTATGACTGATTTTTACTCACAAACTTCAAGCAATAATGATTTACTTCTACTTACTTCTAACACCTACTAAGAGTACAGAAATGCAACATCAGTAGCAGACATTAAAATGCAAATATCAATAAATCCGATCCTTCCATTCATCAAAACCCCCTCTGAGGTGCAGAAGTGCATGTTCTGAGGACAAGTTTTTTGACAAATTTCTGGACCCTTCTCCAATGCAATAAGAAGGGTTAAAATACTATGTCTTAATCCTAATAATAGTATTATTACAAAATTAAGGATTCGGTTTTCAAACGACCATCCTTTTTCTAATATAACTAAAACAAAAAGAAACAACATTCTAAATAAAACTACTTGTGGACTTGGTCTTTGACGTTGCATGTTTCTAACATAGGCTTGAGAAGAGTCGGCTGGTTAATTTCCGTTCTGAGCTAGGCTGCGAAAACGGCATCTATAAGAGCTGGCGCTACCTTCTCGGCTGCGTTCATAATACACTTTATCGTCATCCATTGGCTATGTGGTTTAACCAGGTACATCCAGTAACTTTCCCAATTCAGTCCAGCCAGTGCTTGGATAGCTTTCCCTTTTGCCTGTGCCTTTTGCCTCCATTCTGTCTCCAGTTGCAACTTGTTTGGTAGGTAGCCCGGGGTGGTTTCTGAAATCAAATTGGCCCTGTGTAAATTTTCATTTACACAGTCGATAAGAATACTTGCCTGTGTCGTTGCTGCCTCTGCTGCTTGTTCTGCCTGCGTGATCTGCTCGTCCCATTTATTAAAAAGCATTTCTTTATGACTTTCATTAATTCTAGGTGCTCCTGCTCTTTTTCCCTTCTCATCGTCTTGCCAAGTCAGATACTCTGTCACTCTCTTGTCATTCTGATCATATTCGCTTCGCAACTCCACCACCTGACTGGTGATTTTGTCGCTTAGCTCACAGAAGTGCCTCCACTGTGATATTTTACGCCCCAATTCTTCTTGTTGCTGCAGTAGTTGATCGTTCAAGCCGATGGACTCTGAAATAAACTCTGCAAGCTTAGGTTCATCTCTGTGCATTTCTTGCTCCGCCTGCAGTTGTTTTTCTTTTTCTTCAAGACTCTTTTGGTAGCCTATTTGCATCTGTTGGAAGTCTTCTTGGAGCTTTTCGAGCTGTCTGGAGGCTTCATTGTTTGCGTTGGCTTGCTGTAACTATTGTTGTAGCAGCTGTATGTGATTTTCTCGTTCCTTTAAGAGCTGCTGAACTTCAGAGGCCTTGTCAATAGTTGCAGAAGCATACGCTCCTGCAATTTGAGACAGCTTCGTAAGATTTTCTGTAGGATTATTACTTGGGTCTTTCCACAAGACGTCTAAATGTTCAGCGTCTTGATACAGCGCATTTTCGAGCTTTCTTTTCTTTCTTTGTCTTCTCACAACTGCCTTGTGCTGGGGACTGTAGAACACATCTAGCGGGGGAATTTCTTCTACGTTAAGTAGAAGTTCTGAGGATGGAGTGATGGAGAGATCTTCTGCTTCTGTGGTAACGCTGACTACGGTCGGAGCAACCTCTTGCACCTCCTGTGTGTCGTTTGCGGGCGTCTTTGGGACTTGCCATTCGAGGTTGATTAATTCATTGAAGGACTCCCACTCTTTATCTAGCTCTACTGTGACGAGAGGAGCTTCGATAACCGGAGGGGGAATATCTCTTGGTGGCGAGGTGATAACTTGTTGCTGAAACATTATACTGGACCGAGCTGTATCTTTGACTGCTTCTTCGTTAATTCTTTTGTCATGCACAGACTCTTCAGGATGTTCGGAACCTTCTCGCGCGGCGTTGGACTTGGATTTGGAAGTGCTGGAGTTCTCGCTGAGGCTGATGCTCGGAGTTGGCTCTCTAGTAGGTATTCGTAGCCTTTCTAGTGGAATGCTAGCCAGCCTTCTATCTCTATATGTTGTGAATTTCTGGAGTTCACCTGGAGATAACCTTGACTGAGCTTCTCGCAAAATCTCTTTGAGTGAGTTCTTACCTTGAAAGAGATCGTCAAACAAATCTTTGTGTCCGACGAACACTCTTATCTTGACGTTCGTAGTAAACTCTTGGGCAACTTTATTTGGGTCGAATGGCCTCATTGGGAACTTATATAATTGAAGGCACGTCACGTTTTCCACCTCATCAAAAGCGTGTCCTGCATCGAATAAAGAGAAGGCCCCACAATTGACGGGAAATTGAGGCCAAATGGCCTTTTTCTTATCTTTTAATTCTTTGGTTAAGCCGCCTTCAGAACAGGTTTGATAAGCGATTTCTCGAGCCAAAAGCTTGTCTGGGACATACAAGGGTAGGACATGTGGAGGAACAGTGCTTCCATAAACTCGAATGTAAGTAAACCATTCTTCCCCAAACCATCTTGCGATGGAGATGATGTCGGTCACGGCTTCGGGAGAGCACCTTGGGGGGTCTTTACCATATATCATTCTATACATGGGCAATATAAGCCCATGGCAAATCTGGTAAAAATGAGGGGCAAACTGGGAATCCCACAAGACTTTGTGATAGACGTGAATAGGCAACGGGTCTTGGGTAGTCCATTTCCATCCCATGATGGGGAAATTAGATACAAGGCAAACAGAATCCATAACATAGGCAGCCAAATAGAAAGGAGGATAGACCCTTTGAGAAAAGGATCTTTTGGACCTGTAACTAACCACGGCCGTATATAGAGTATCGGAAAGAATTTTAGCCCAATCTACTAAATCGGCATTTGTGGCAGCGTCGATTAATGGCAGCCACTCAGATGAAAACTTGTTGATATCGGGCATACCAAACAATCTACACAGCATGGCTGCAGCAAAACAATATGGAGAAGTAAGGGAACCAGTGTTGTACATACCTTTCTTATCCTTCTTTAACGGCTCGTCTCTTCTAGACCATTCTTTAGTGGTGTCTGATAGATCTGGGTTCTCCATTGCGAACTTCCTAAGAAATTCTGCATTATAGGTCACTTGCGGTTTGGGCAGATGGTACATTAGCTTCAGATCTTGGGCGGCGAAAGATCCCACGATCCCATGTCCCTGAATCTTGAATTGTCTGTTACTTAATTCTGCATCATCCAGAATCCACTTGACCATATCTGTGTATGGTAGAATCTTAGGCCTTGCCGCTATTCTGTGAAGGAATGAACATGCTAGGTCTTCTAGGGTTGCTTCAGAGGAGCGTGGTGTGCCTGCAACGACAGTCACTTTCATTATTCTCGGTTTCTCCTCTTCTAATAGCCTGTACATGCCTTCCCATGTGGAGATTCCTGCATCTCGGTTGCAGGCTGTATCTGTGTATAGGGGCGGCATCTCCTTGGTCTTCTCTCTTGCTTCGGAGCTCTGAGCCTTGTTCTTCTTTCCCATTTTTACTTTGTGTTTCTTTCTGAGTCGTCTTTGCACTTTGTTCCTGCAGATTACAAGTGAAATGGAATGTCCGATCAGAAAGGTGATGGGAGAGTTTTAAATGCAAGAGATAAATCAATTACGCCACCTTACGTGAAGCAAATATCCAACAAGGCACGCGTCTTTAATCCTCTTAATGACTGACAACCAATTTACTTACTAATATTAAAAGCGCATGATTTCAGGTCAGGTAATGGTAAGTGGCTTTTCCTTTGAAAGGCGCGCCCGGAGGATTCGTACTAAGGTGATTTTATGATTTGCTGACGTACCCTCGCATGTCGCACGATCGCAATATCGCAGATCGCAAAACCTAGTGCTTGCCAAATCTCGTCTGGCTTGTTTATGCGATATGCGATCTAGCGATCGCAATATCGCAGGTCGGCGAAGTTCTTGGCTTTTCGTTATGGACATCAGTATGGTGCGATGCGATGTAGTTATTAATCATGAGGGTGGCGCGTATTTTGATTTTTAGAAGAGTAACGGAGATGTTTCCCATCTTTTTGTATATGCGACTTTAAAAGACCTATCATCTTCCATAGAAAAATATCTAAGATGCCTTTTCTAAATTATGATTTGTAACTAAAAGAAAGTCTAGCTTTTCTTAACAAATTTATCTAAGGGTCCCCATTCATTCGGTATCATGATCTGATACTAAAACAAAAGGGGGGGCGGGGGGGGGGGGTTGTTGCTGGCCACAACAGAAGGCTCGACTCCCAAACTCAAGATAAACTAGCTCTTTAACTATCACTTGCTTGGCTGCCATTTGATCTCCATGACTTGGCTGCTTATACTCCGAGCTAGTGTGATTGATGGAGGAATATTCAAATGAGGGAGGAGTAAATGAGGAGGATCTACTTCCTACAATCTCTCCTCCTCGTCTCATTCAAGTTTCAGCCCTTAATTAGCCAAAATTCCATGATTTCCTCTCACAAACCTGCAATCAATGCATATTAGTCCACTTGGCATAATATCTCACTTTGACTCATCTCATTAAACAAAATACAATCAAAATATGTAATAAATTGTGAGAAGAGTTGATTTGACTAAGCTAGGAGGTGGATTAAGTTCCATATAGTTACCCAATGATGAGGCTCATCATCACCCCCCTACTGAAAGTGTTTCTCATCCTCTGAGCAACTCAATCAATGTCCATGTCTTTCATTGCTCTACTGGTCTCCGTGAAATCCCATGCTTTTGCTATAGTTTCCTCTTCCTATGCATAGAATTTTACCTTCCTTTCTATCTCCTCCCACTTCTTTCTTTCTTCCTCTTCCTTCCTTCCTTCTGACATCCATAAGAGAAGTGGTAGACTATGTCTCAAGACAATCCAATTGGCTTTGAGTCTTTTGAGAGATTGCTAGTAATGAGTTTCCTATTCAATGCTTTTCTCATTCTTTGAGGAGAATGGTACTCTATGATTTTCAAATAGTATGGAAAAGTATTCCATGTCCTTTGGCAAGATTGCATGCCTTCATCTCCTAATAGCCTAAACATATCCTCAAAGTGTGTAATTTCTTGCTTTTGGGCAGCAAGGTCTCTGGGTGAAAGTTGAGGATTATCTGCAATCAAGTTATGTGTGTTGATGACAACCATTGGATTAGACTGCTCAGCTCTTGTCGTGAGAGGCTCTATTTCTTTCCTTGCCATTATTTTCTTTATTTCAATAGCCCTTGCTACCTCATGGTTCATCCATGATGCCAAAGCCATCAACTGTAAGTCCCCTAGTTTTGCATTAGGGTCCCATACATTCAGATCTATTAAAGCTAAGTTATGTAGGTAGAACTCAGATAGTTTATCCATATCCTCCAATGTGCTTTGATCACAAATATCAATGAACTATCTGTAATCTTGGAATGGCATAGTGTCTCTCTGTGCCAGAGTCTTGATTTGGAACTCCAGCCACTATTAAGCTATAATGCATAGGACTTCGCTGACAGCCTGCACTGGATTCCCTCTAAGGATAGACTGGCCATGGATGCCAATTGATTATCTCTTTCTTGTAGCTGTCCTTTTAACCATGCATTTTCTACCTCTAAGTGAGCTTTCATTATTGCTTCTCTATCCCTCAGGTTGCTTAGTTCTGTGCCCATTTCTTTAACTTTTTCCTCCATGTGACCTATGTCCTCCACCCTTTTGGATTTGGCAATATGAGTCCATATATGTGTTCTTTCCCTTTCTTTTCCAAGCTCAAAGAATAATGGAATGGAAAAATTTGTGGAATGACCCTACCCCCTTCAATAAACATATAGTAGGAGTCAAGGTTAGGTTGAGGAATATGTTCCCTTAGCTCTAGATCCTCCTTCTTTGTTTCTTGCTGCATACTCCCTTCTTTATCCAATTTCTAAGTTTCTTGTAGATTTACTAGAGTTTCCTGTAGGATTTCCTCTGCTTCCTGTAGGTCCTTATGTGTATCCTGTAGGATTCCTTTTCCTTTGGATGAGGCAGATTTTGTCACAGGCCTTCTAACATAAGTGATAGGAGACTTAGGGGAGGCCTGTCCTGATGATCCTTCTCCTTGAGTTTTCATAAGAGGATCCATCTTCTCCTACTATTCGGGTTAGTATTCAATAACAATAGGAACCTTGGTGGGAGTTTGAGGTTTTCGCTACCTTATTATTGCACTTTTTCTTGTCCTAAAGTACAATGGATTTTGTCTCTGTCTTTTTCCATTTTGTTTGATAGGGGTACTAAGGGCAGTTAGGGTAGATGCCGCCTCTTTCTCAGTGGGTTCTAGAGATACCTTGGGTGATTCATCCTTGTCTTTTTCCTCCTCTTTCCATTCCCCCTCTCATCTTTGTCTTTCTCTCCTTCTTCTCCCTCTAGTTCCTCACTATGTTCATCAGTTTCCTCCTTTGCATATTCTTCTATCTCTTCACCACTTTCCTTCTCTTTTTTGTCCTCTTCTTCCTCATCTAATTCCTCTTCATCCCTCTCTATTTATTCTTCATCCTTTTCAGTTTCTTCTTCATTACTTTCACTGGAAGTAGGTCCCTTGTCATATTCAAGGTATTTTATGTCTCCCTCTGTTTTCATGTCTCTAAAAATTTCCCATGTGATAGGGATTCTGAGGTTTTGGAGGGCATCTTCTATGATAAGTCTAATTAACCCATGATGGACTAGTTATTGATGGTTTCCTTCCTGCACCTTCATGCTCATATCTATCATAGATTGAAGAAGGAAGTAGGGTATGTTGAGTCTATTTTGGGGGGGTGTGTCTGCTCCAAACCTCAATTCCTGAAGAAGCATAAAGTAGTATCCATATGCCACACTGTACCTACCTTCACATGAGATATACTTTATAATGTGGTAGCTAATTTCATTCCAAGGATAGGGTAGGCTTTCTCTTCTCACTCCATTTTTGTCTTCCATGGCCTCCTCTCCTTCTAAAAAGAATTTCTTCTTTGCAGTTTGGCTATTTCCCTTGTCCTCCTTTCTCCAAGGCATTCCTAGGGGAAGTGTGGTAATTTTGCTTATGATTTCAAGGGTTAGCTTTGTGGAGAGGCCTCTCACCACAATAGTGGCATGGGTCCTAGTCTGTGGAATGAGGGAGACAGAAAAATAACTAGCTACTTCATCATCATACCCCTTCAATTTCTCAAAGAAACCCATCCAATTGTGCCTTGTGAATATCTCTAGCACATGAGGGTGCTGATGAATCCTCATGGTGTTGATGGGTTCCCTTTTATTAAATCCCCTTGTTATTTTCTTTGATGGATTGAGGGTTTTATAGGTCTGCTACCAAATTTAAATGAAAATTATCTGTATTCAATTCCCTTATGCAACAATCACTTTCAACGAACTAGAAGATTCTTTTATGTCCCTTTTACTTGGAAAAATGTGGGGAAATGTAGATCCTACCTCCTTATCACTGCTTGATGAAGCCACCCCCTGTTTTCCTCCCTCTAAAACTGCTCACTACCAATCCTGTAGGTGTTGGACTGTATCTTGTAGGATCTCCTATAGGATCCTATAGGTGGTCTTGCACAGGAAAAAATGAAAGTTTCCTTTCCTGTAGATTGCTTGAGGGTTGAGAGTGACTTTGCTAGTGTAGAGCCTCAAGAATGTGAATTATTCTATGCATGGGGATCAACTTTTATTTCCTCATATGGGTGATTTGGGTGAGGTGGTGCGCTGGCAACCGAGGTACAAATATCTATTTTTGGACCATTGGTCCCACTACCACATCATCATTCTCCTCACCTCATAATCAACTCCCACTTCAGACATCCTTAGCTTAACTACTTTTGACCTCATCCTTCTTTTCCTTCACTTGACTGCTACCACGTGTGTAAGGACTAACTGATTTCTCCTCCTTGAGTGAACGAAGGTGGCCAAGTTAGCTGGGCACCTTTCGTTTATAAACAAACTCTTTCACAAATTTACATCTTTTGATCACATTATGCTAATGAGAGAGTGGAAACAAGATACTTACCTATGGTAATGATGCCTTGATGTTGTTTGAAGAATGAAGTCTTTGCTGTGTGTTTGTTGCATGTGCTTTTCTCCTCTCTTTTTTTTTATTGTCCTTTGATGTACAGGTACTTGGATGTTGATGCTGATGATCGTAATGCTACTACAAGGCTCTGGAGGAGCTTCTTCTACCTCTGGATCTTCCATGCTTGAAGCTGACTGCAACCTGTGATTTCTATTTTGTGGGATAGGCTATTATAGGAATTCCTACAGGATGTCCTATAGTTGTTTCTCCCTCAAAATGTTTAATCATTTTCTACTACTAGAACGTAGGGATGATTGGCATGGGAAGAGAAGAGGTCTAGGGATTTTTGAATGAGGAAAAATAGCCTTCAAGTGTTGTTCCCTTGCTCTCTGTCTTCATCCTCTTTTCTCTGTGTTTTTTTCTTTGAAAATTATAATTTTTTTTTAAACTGACTTTTTTTATGAATTCAGGAGTGATCATGGTGGAGAGAGGTATGGCGATGAGATGGTGAAGTAGGAATTTATTTTTTGACATGGTAAGTTCATCGCCTTGCTCTAGGGTTACTTATTTTAGGATTCCCATGCAACTATAATTCCTATAGGATCATCCTGTAGGTTTTCAGGGAATCCTATAGGTTTACATGGAATCCCGTAGAAAACACAAAACCCTTGCAAACTAAGGTAAATGCATGGAAAAATGGAGGGAATGATAAAGTGATGAAAGATAATGAATGGAGAAATAAAAACATGAAATGGATAGGTCCCTCTTGATTCTCTTTTGTTTCTTTGATCGTCCTCCTGCTGACCTGCAAACAATATTTTCATAATTTTCCTTTTGTCTTTTTTTTTAATTCATTTTTTTTTTATTGAAAGCAACTAATCTGCCTCCAAGATGTTTTCATCCTAGCTTCTTTCCCTGGGTGCCTCAAGAGAGGTTTTCACCCAGATATCTTTTTCTTTCTCTTTTTTTTTGTTTTGACACCATTGGGTTGCCTCAAGAGGCTTTCAACCCAACAATGGGACTCAGGTGCCTCATGGAGGTTTTCACTTGAGTCTCCTTATTTTTTTCTTTTTTTCTTAGTGACTTGAGTAGGTAGGAGTTGAGGCTTGCTCCACCACCATCACTGTTTTGCTGATACGATCAATGAACTCTTTCTTTTACAATGGCCTCTTGTAAACCTTCAATATGTGCCCATTAACAAGTAAAGTAATGGCCTCCACATCTATGGTTCTAATCTACACTGAACCATTATCATGACATTTCTCTATGACATAAGGCCCTAACCATCTAGTCCTTAACTTGCCCTTAAAGTCTTTATATCTGGAATCATGTAACAAAGCCCAATCACCTTCATAAAATTACTTGTCCTTGATGTTCTTTTCATGCCATATCTTCCTCTGAATTTGAGTCACCTCTATGTGTAGGAGGGCCTGCATTTTGAACTCATCTAACCCATTCAATTGGAGCAATCTCTCTTTTTGTGCATTGCTGAGATCTAGATATAGTTGGGCTTCCATCCTCAATGTGTTGTACTCAAATTCAATGGACAATAGGGCCTTATTCCCACGGACCAACTCATAGGGTGTGAATCCAGTGGTGGTATTCCAGGTTGTATTATAGGCCCAAGTGGACTCAACTAATCTATCTGCCCAATCTTTTTTACTGATGCTAACCAATTTGGTCAGAATGCCCTCCAACACTCTGTTAGTCACCTCCACTTGCCCATTAGCCTGTGGGTGATAGGGAGTGGAGGTTCTATGCTTGATCTTGTGCTGGATTAAAAGGTATTCAATCATGTTGGATGTAAACTAGCTGCCTGGATCATGATCAGTTCTCTAGGGTACCCAAACTTGTAAAATACATTTTCCCTTAAGAACTCAACCACCTTCTCCTTTGTTGCTGCCTTGATTGCCTTGGTTTCAGCCCACTTAGTCAAATAGTCAGTGCACACAATAATGTATTGATTTTTATTAGAAGGAGGGTCAATAGGTCCAATGAAATCCATTCCCTACTTATCTGATGGCTTGAAATTCACTTGAGGTTGCAGAGGCATTTCATCCATTGGAGTAGGCTTTCACATCCTCTGGCACCGATCACAGTGACTAGTATATCTTCTCACATCCTGATGAAGAGTGGGACAATAATAACCACCTTGTAACACCTTGAATATTGCCCTCTTGGTTATGAAGTGACCTCCACAACGCCCATCACGACAGGTCAGAAGGATGCCAAAGACTTACTCCTCCTTGACACATCTTCTCGGAATTTGATGTGGGCCTAGTTTGAAGAGGTTTCCCCCAATCCAAGTGAATGGGCATTGTTCCCCACAACCTTGCTTTTGTTTTTGGAGGACAAACTTAGTGGGAATTGTGCAGAAACCAAGTAGTTTGCTATATCAGTAAACCATGGGGAGAGAACTAAAATGGTGAATAAGTGTTCATCCAGTAACTGGTCATCAACCATTCCTTCCTCCCCTACAAGAAAAGTTAATCTAGACAAAAAATATGGAACAACATTTTCCTTGTCATGCTTATCACCAATAGTTAGATCAAATTGTTGTAATAAAAGTAACCATCTAATAATCCAAGCATTCACATCAGATTTATTCATTATATATTTAATTGCGGCATGGTCAATATGTACAAATGTTTGATAACATGTAATGTAATGCCTAAATTTGTTCACTGAATGCACAACAACTAGGAGCTCCTTTTCGGTCACTGTGTAGCTCAATCTGGACTTTGACATATCCTTAATGATAAAGTAAATGGCATAAGGAAATTTGTCATCTATCTGGCCTAGAGCTTCTCCTATGGCTTTGTGTGAGGCATCATCATGTATATCAAAAGGAAGGGCCCAATTTGGGCCTTGGAGTTTAGGTGCAATGGTCAAATTGTCCTTTAGGGTGTCCAAGGCCTCTTGATAGCTTTTCAGCCATACAAACTCAGAGTCTTTGGCCAGCAACCCAAATAAAGGAGAAGCTAGATTGTTGAAGTCTTTTATAAACCTTCGATAGTATCCATCTCAACTAGAAAACTTCTGACATCTCTCTGCCTTTGTGGAGGTAGGACCCTTTGGATGATGGCTATCTTGTTTGGGTCCACCTGTAGTCCTTGTTGGGATATTGAATGACTTAGCATAGTCCCTGCAGTCACCAAGAACTCACATTTTTTGGGACTAAGGGACAGGTTTATTTCAATGCATTTGTTCAACACCTTACCTAAGTTGGACAGAGCCTCCTGGAAATCACACCCATAGGGTGTAAAATCATCCATATAAATCTCTACTGCATCATGGACTAGCTTGGCAAAGATACTCAAGACTACTCTCTAGAAAGTGGTAGGGGCATTGCATAGGCCAAAAGGAAGGACCCTATAGGTGAAAGTACCCCAAGGACAAGTGAAGGTGGTTTTATCCTTGTCTTCCGAGCTAATTTGGATTTGATTGTACCCGCTGAACCCATTTAGGAAAGAGAAAAACTTTTTCCCTGCCAAGCCTTCTAGCATTTGGTTAGTGAAATGTAGAGGGAAATGGTCCTTCTTTGTGGCCTTTTTTAACTCTCTATAATTGAAACAAATCCTCCACTTCCGATTTTTCTTTGGAACCAATACCAAAGGACAGACCCACTCACTATTTGAGATAGGGTAAACGAATCTTGCATCTAGTAGTTTTTGCAGTTCTTCTTTGACTATATCCTTGAGAGCTAGATTCATTCTCCTTTAAGGTTGTCAGACTGGTTTGCAACCTTCTTTGATATAAATGTAGTGAGTACACATTGAGGGTTGCACTCCCTTCATTTGTTTGTAACTCCAAGCAAAGGCATCCAAATGTTCCTTTAGCATGTTGCACAACTTTTCTTCTTGGTGTACAAAAAGAGATGGGTTTATTTTCAAAGTTCTCTTAGGGCCTAATTCTATGGTTTTGACATGGGTAGGTTTTGAATCAGCTAAGCATAGATCAATCTGATGGTTATTTTGGGTTTCCTTTACTGCTTCTTCTAAGGACAATGTGTTAGGAGTTGGACTTTGGAGTATGTGTTCAATCAAATCATCTTCATCCAGTTGTCCTCCTCCCATGGTTGTTTCTAAGGTATAGAGTTGGGCTTAATAAAATTCATATTCTTCCTCCTCTTCCGACCATAAAGGTAAGTCATGTTCTAGAGATGGCTAGATAGGAGGGTATAGGACCAACTGCTTGGACATATGCCCATTTTTTATAGTCATATTTCCAGCCCTGCAACTAATGTAGGCATCGACAATGACTAACCAGGGCCTCCCAAGGATGAGAGGGTACCCAGTAAACTTGGCCTTAGGCTGGAGAACTAGGAAATCTATAGGGTAATCCCAAGAATCAATGGAGACCATCACATCCTCCACAACCCTCTCAGGGGTCACTGTGGAATGGTCTGCAAGTTGCAAGATTATTGTGGTCTTTCTCAATGAATCCTGGAGGTTTAGCTTGAGCACAGTGTCCTTGGTAATCACATTAATGGCAACCCCAAGATCAATCAAAGTGTGTGGGACAATGGTTCCATTGATATGCACATCTACTACAGGGCTTCTAGGGTCCAAATACTTGGACAAATTACCTACCCCAGTGTTCAGTCAGACAACTGTCCAATGACATTAATGGTAGGGGCATCTCTTTGTCACCTCCCTGGATGTTTGAAGCACTTATCCTTAATCAACTTGTTGTAAATAGGTACATCTTTTATAGCTTGGAGAAGTGGAATTTTGACACATAGATTTTTCAATTCTCCTAGAAATTCAATCTCTTCTGGGGTAGGCTAAACTGGTTGGGTTAATCTCTCAAGAAAGGGTGGTGGATTTACTTTAGGCATTCTTTCCTCTCTTTCTTCCTCACTCTCCCTAGGTGGAGGTAGAGGCTGGTTGTCTGGGAGTACTCTCCTGGATCTCAGGTTGATTTCCCAAATCTCCACAACATAAGTAGGATAGGATGTTTGTCCACTATATACTTGTTGTGCTTGTCTGTTGTTCAGGTTCGGATTTGGCTAGGTAGACATATGGAGTTGTTTAGGTGGAGAATGGTGTAAAATCTATGGTTGAGTAGATGGTGAAGGAAATAAAGCTGGAGCATTGTTGTAAGGGGGCCTTCACCCTTGGGGTGGTGCATTCCATTGATGTTGTGGTAGAGCATATGGTTGAAATGACTGGTTGGTCGACTGGGAATTATACTGAGGTGAAAAGGATCAAGGAGGAGGTGTAGACTAGGAAGGATGAGCAAGGGAACCCCAAGAGTGAATGAAGGTGGTTTGGTTGGGGTTGTAATATGCATGGGATGACCCTAGCATGCATTACTGGTATGGTCGAGGCCCATGAGGTCTCCATTGATTTATGTAGCAAAGTTGCTCAGTCGCCCCTTCAGCTCCTTGATATACAACTTTTATTCTAGGTAGAGAAGGGCACTTGTCTATGGAGTGGTTTTCTTCACAGACTAAGTAGACTTCATTTAGGTTTAATGGACATTCATTCTTAGGGTGTCTCCTTATGCATCTAGGGTGGAAAATGGCTAAGGCTCTCTTTGCTTCCTCCTGTTTTCTCTTAATGTGCATTGTGTCCATATATAGGGCAAGAGTTTGCAACATATCGCTTTTGATATCTTCCAGCATGTTTCCAATTTCAACCTTGATGGATGTATTGGAAGAGGATGGATTGACCATAGGTTAACTACCCCTGCCATTTTTCCTAGCTACCCTAAAATGGTTTCTAAAGACAGTCTTGATATCCTCTTAGGGTGACTACTAGATCTCCCCTCCTACTAGTAATTTTAGAGTATCTAAAATATCTTCCCTTACCCCTGTAATCAGGACTAGCTTCAGTGACTCAGGGTCAAGTGTGCACCTGGACCTTTTGTAGCTAAGCTGGAATCTTTCTTCATAATCCTCTAGGGATTCATCATGCCCTAAGGTCATCCTAAAAAATTCCTCTTTAGTGTCTTTAGACCTATAGTAGTCTTGATACTTGTTTTTGAAAGCTTGTTTCATATGAGCCCAAGTTGTGATGCTATCCCCAGTTAAACCCATGAACTAGTGCAAAGTTGCATTCTTGAGAGTGGATGGGAATAGTTTCAACTTTTGTTCATCATTGGCGTTATCATAGGTTCTGCATATGACAGCAAACTCAAACAAGGAAGTGTCTAGATCTTATGAGTTTAGGCCATGGAAATGAGGAAGGGCAGAGGGGCTTATATTATTCATCTTGGTATCCCCATTGGTTTCCCTAATGGGGAAGGCACCCTCAACTCTTTCTCTATTTCTCTATCATTTCTATTTTCAGCCATTGGGTTAGTTGGAATGGGTTTTTCTTCTTCTTCTCCCCCTGTAGGCTCTTCAAATATCTTTGGTTGTTCACCTAAGGGTTCCTCCAATTCACATCCATCGAAGAAGAGGGAAGGTTGACTATTTGAAATAGTGGGGGTATTTGGAAAAATTTTCCCTAAGTTATCCATATTCCTACGAGGCATGAAAGAAGTGATTTTGTTTTGTTTTGTATTTTTTTTCAAGATTTGAAAATAATTGTAGAATTGAAATTGCAGACTAAATGAAAACTAACTACTTGAATGAATCTTACTTGAAGAATGAAAAATAAAGCAAACTAAGTTACTTTTGCAGAAATGAAACTAATAGCAGAATATCAAAGATAAGAAATGGAAGAAAGAAAATAGTAATCACATATTACTTAGACACCTCCCTAGCAATGGCGCCAAAAAGTGATGAGCACCGGTATTGCAACAAGAATGCTACAACTCCTGGAGCTACCAACTTTACTTTATTAACCAGGGGTTCGTACAAACTTGGAGGTGACAATGTTGTATACACAAGTAAATGTGATGGGTTTGATCGTTGTCACTACTAAGCTAGTGATAGACCACTAAGGTTTTTCAAACTAGACTTCTATGGATTCAGAAGAATCTTGATTACCAATGAGGGAAAGAGAATCTACTCTAAGAGAAAGCTTGTCTATTGCGGTAAGGAAAAAGACTGAAATCAAATGCTAAAACACACCATTTTCTAACTAACATCTAAGAGGATATGCTTCAAAATAATGCTAAGTTAACATATATGCAATTCTACTGTCCTAAGAGTGAAAATTCAAAGCATCAAACATTTTACTGCTATGCATGTAAATGACTAAAATAAATTTGTTTTTCTTTTTGTCCTTTTTTATGTGAAAGTGTGAAAGATAATATCTTTTGGTGATGTGGCAGGTGGCTTAGGGATGATGGTGAATGGTTAGAAGGTTGGGGAGACCAGTAGGGGTCCCTTTCTAGCTTCCTAAAGGATTTTTCCTCAATTCGTTCTCAAAACAAGCCACTACAGGAAAACCTACAAGATGTTCTAATGCGTTCTACAGGATGTCCTGAAAACCTACAAGATCCCTTGTATTTCTACAGGATAACACCAAGAGAAAAATGATGGGTGTTGAAGGTGATGGAAAGCTTAGGGAAGGTGGTTGGTGGATGGAATGAGGAAAGGGAGTCCTAGGACCACTTCAGAACTCAAAACCCAGTTGGGAGATGGTTGGATTTACTTAATAAGCTTCGAGAAGTTTCCTTGTGAAACGATGAAATTGGTGAGGGTTTAGATAAAGGAAGTGAGGAACATGCATGGATGAAGTTGGAATGAGGTTGTTGACTATGACATATCTTTTCACTTCTAAAACACCTGCACTGCACCAAACATTGACATTTACCCAAAAATCATGCAACAAGAAGAATTTAAATTATCTAAGGAAAACATAATTTCATGATCTAGCTGCCTACTTCATGCATGAGGAAACTTGCAGAATAATATGGAATCATTTATGAGATCTAATGTAAGACTGAATATAGAAGAAATGATAACTAAAGCATACTCTTGAAAACAAATCAAATGCTAGCCTAAGTACAGAAAACCCTAAATTCCATGAGAAAGAGAATTCTATCCTTTTGAGGTTGCATAGGAGTCCTTTCCTCAAACCATGATCCCTAGAGAAAGGAGTGAGGTCAAAACCACCTAATGATAGATTTTTGATGTTACTTTATTTATTCTAAACTATTGCTAAAGTAAAGCACAAATGGAAGCAAACTAATAAGAAAAGTAATCAAATCTACACTACTTGCAGTGAAATAATTCTAAAGACAATTCAACCATTAATCTATGAATTCAATCTAAGCATGAAAATACAAGAAGAGGAGCCTTTGCTACTAGGGTTGGGCCCTAAACCAAGAGCTTTAGGCCTCTGAGTTAACTCAATGCTGGATCAAGGAATTGATCATTCTCATTGTCAAACAGAAAATTACATAACAATGTCTTCCACAAGTCTTGAACTCGAAATTGACTAGTGTTTTTACAGCAAAAATTTGAATCCTAATGAGGCTCTAGGCCTCTTTATTTATCCAAATAAAGTCTCTAATGACTTCCTTAAATCTAAGGAGGCTCCACTCCCAAACTCAAGATAAACTAGCTCTTTAACTGTCACTTGGTCAACTGCCTTTTGATCTCCATGACTTGGGTACTTGTACTTTGAGCTAGTGTGATTGATGGAGAAATATCCAAATGAGGGAGGAGTAAATGATGAGGATCTACCTCATACAATCTCTCCTCTCGTATCATTCGAGTTTCAACCCTTAATTAGCCAAAATTCCATGATTTTCTCTCACAAACCTACAATCAATGCACATTAGTGCAGTAGGCATAATATCTCACTTTGACTCATCTCATTAAAGCAAATACAATCAAAATATGTAATAAATTGTGAGAAGAGTTGATTTGACTAAGCTAGGAGGTGGATTAAGGTCAATATAGTTACCCAATGATGAGGCTCACAAGTGTTTTGAAGCTTGTACATGTACATGCACGATTAATTATTCATGCATAGATAAAACAAGTACTAGCTCATCAAAGATGGAAAATTTTTCACCATCAACACACACAAAGGTGAGTAGAAAAAGGTGTTGGTAAGTGCCAATCAAGCCATGAAATTAATTATTTCTAGAAATAATTTTTCTTACTATTTGTAAAATAAAATTAGTCTATAGAAGAATCATTTGAGGAAAGGCATCCTTCGAGGGGTGTACTAAGAAACATAAATGACAATTGGAAAAGTTTCTACATGCATACAGGGATGTGCTCTGTTAGCCTCCTATTGCAATAGGTGTTCATATTTCATGATTGACAATTGAAAGTGCCAAATATGTCATCTTTTCATGCTGCAAAGGTTCCATATTTCCAAGTAAGAGACCATGAAAGTGTCTGGTCTAAATGCCACTGTTGTATTCCATTTTTGATGAGTTATTCTATTTTTGAAGAGTTTTTCAGTTAAAGGAGGGCCGAATAGCTTAATCTTGGCCTCCTTAGGTTTCAATTGCTTGTTTTAGAATATAGAGAATCAATATCTGTCCAAACTGTTTAATCTTGGCAGATTTGTAGATAGGTAGAGAAACAAGGGTGCTTAACAGCTTAATCTGAACCCCTGGATGAAATAAGGATCGATTTAGATAGGAGGATAACAAAAGAAAAGTTGAAAAGCTGGGTTTGCTAGTTCAAGTGCACCCAAATAAAAAAGAAGACAAAATGCTAGGTAAGTAGGTCGGGTAGGTAGTTTTGTGGTGGCAGAATGATGGATTGTGATCCATTTCATATTTTCAAGTGTCAAATCTATCTAGATCACAAGTATGAGGCAGTTTTTCATTTGGAGCAGCTCAAGCGAGGCATGTTTAACTTCCCCTTCTTCCCCTTCCCCAAATCATTCACTAACTTCCCTAAAGAGGTCAAGATCTACTTGATACTTCTTAAATTCATCATGTTTCATATCATTTGCCTTGGTAAAGATCTGCTTTACTTAAAGAGTGTTCATTTTTTCCTCTACAAGATCTATTTCCCCTTTATAGCCTAAGATTTCTATCCTTAGCGCTTTCCTCACCAGTTTCAAACTGACTTCTAACTCTCTTATGTAAATCCTCATCTATTTCCCCTCCCCCTACTAAAAAAGCACTAAATAGCTCCCCTATGTACAAATCCCCTCCCTCTAGTTGAAAAATAACCATAAGTATGCTTGGGAATCACTAAGTTTGCCTGAAACTTAGTGAGAACCCTCATTTTGTTCATAAGTCCCCTTCCAAAGGCATTAGAACTCCTTCCTATGCATAAAATCCCTCCTTTGATCTACAAAAGCCCTCCATTAGCCATGTTTCAACCTTTTTCAAGGCTCAAAACCCTCATTCATACTTTCGGACCCCTTCCGAAGTATTAAAAATCCCTCAAAAGCATTAAAAATCACTTTCTGAGCATCAAATGCCCCTTCCGATGTACAAAACCACCCTTTAAAACCCTTCCGATCTCATGAAAAACCCTTTTTATTTATAAATCATGCTTCCGATGGTTCCCCCCCCCCCCCCGATCGCAACTTCTCATCGGTGATCGCAAGAGTTGTATGTGCCATATTACATGTCTCCTTCCTCTGCCGATAGCGATATTGCTATCGCAGCCGAAAGCGTATCGCTATCGAAAGGCTCGACCCTATCGCATCTCCGCAACACTTCCATTTTATATCGCATCGCAAAAGTCATACATACATGTTATTTTCGTGCCCCGTCCCCGTCGATCGCCGATGCGCCGAGTTAATCGTGGCCATCTGATCGCGCAACCGCATCGGCGGTCCACAATCCATTGCTCCCATTCAAATATCGCCTGTCGCATATGTTGAAAGCCGCTGCTCCCCCCAATGGCCGATCGTCGATGCGATATCGGCAATCAGCCCATCGCAATCTCATATGTATGTGGTGCTCCGTCCCGCCGATGAGCGACATGCCGACTAGATCTGAGCCGTCGGATCAGGCCCTCGGATCAACAGCCCTGATCATGTAGTGTTATACCATTTCGCTCTGCCCATATATGTTATGCCTCCGCCTAATGGTCCTCTCGACAACGATTTGCCGATTTAATCTTGGCCATTGGATCGGCCCGCACCGGATGCAATGGCCTAGGTCTCCTCCTCTCTACAATGATCGCTTAGCACCCAAATTTCATCAAATTTCACGTTTAAAAGACATTTTTGCCTTTATATGGAAAAGGTAGGTTTTCTATGCGGTGCCCGCGCCCACTCCAGCTCTAAAGCAAACATGGTTTTCTTGGTCCATTGTTCATCGCTCCAAGCCCGAAATAGTTCCAAAATGCAGGTTTTTGCCTCAGCAAGCCTTCAATGCCAAATCTCCGCCACCTTTGCATTGATTCATCATCTTTTAGCAGTGTTTCAATCGACCGAGCGCCAATAGCAGTCCTGAGGCCCACAGAAGGCCCCGCAGCAATTCTTTTGGCCGAACAGCAGCTAGAAGGGGCGATTTGACAGTTAAAGTGTTTATTAGTGAGAGATAGAGCCCAGATTCAGTTTAAAAGAGTATCAGTCGAAAGATCAGTGGGAGATTTCAGCGCCAATGCACATGAATAATAAAGGCCTCCATCAAAGTCAAGAAAGCAGTTAAAGAGCCATTTAAGGCTCACCAAGGCAGATTTGCATGCATTTAAGCCACATAACAGCATCGCCGCAGGCCCAAGGTGCAGCTATGGCAAGATGGCCAGCGCATTGCAGCAAAGGACCCCTGTTAACCATTTTTGAGGCTGCTTCCTCATGCGCAGCCTTAGATCGATATTTTGAGATGCCAGCTGCCCCAACACAGCTGTTAGATAGATATTTTGTTGCATTTATGTTCAATAGAAGGTAGCTAGATCACAGTTATTGACACAGATCTTCCCTGAGATCTGTTTTATAGATATTTTTTGATATTTTCTCTATATATACCACCCTATGCATTGTTTAAAGGGTTGGTTTGTTGATTTTCTTGACTCCAGACCTACGCTGTATTATTGAGAGTTTTTATAATCAGAGATTGCTAGAAAGCTTGGATGATGGACTGTCTGTTGTGTTTTTTAATGCCTGAAGAGTGATTATGGAATTCTCATGCTGCTACATGGCCCAATAAGTGTCTCTTGCCTTTTTTTTCAATTTATATATGTCTATATCATCTATATGTCACTATCTAGATTGCAGAAAGAAAGACTAGTCTAGAATTTGCTTTACAGCACTGTATACTCATTTTCTGCAATTTCTATATGTTTTCTTCTTATTTAGGCATGAATATGAATACCTCATGGCTCATAATTGCTCTATGTCATCCATGTATGACTGTTATTTAGGAAATCTTGACTGTTCCTAGATAGAGTTCATTCACCTACCCTCTGTTAGCCAGATGAAGGATTCTTAGTTGCCTTACATCTCTGACCTTCATTCCATCTTGATTCAAGTTTGAGTATTGTTCTATGTGTAGCTATCCTGCTCTGTATTCCTCTTGTGACCAAGAAAACACACCCTTCAGTTCACATTCATAGACTCCATGCCCAATGGTTTGAACTTCTCACACTTTGCAGTCCAACTCTGTCTCAAAACATCAGCCATCCCACCAAATCTAAAACAAAACCCAAAGAACATCATAACTAGCCTAAAATCACCCTAAACAAAGCTAAATCATAAAGAGAGAGCCCTCTCTAATTGCAAGTAGGCTAGGACCTGCAGTCCAAAGATTGGTTTGTGGTTACCTCGGTCGTATCCCTTAAGGAGCCAAGGGACAACCCGAGTGATAACATATTGGCGACTCCGCTGGGGACTTTCCTCAGATAATTTCAAAAATCAAGTTAGAAGTTGGCTCCCAAGAAGAATTCACGCTATACAAGGTCAAATCCAAACCCAAATCCCCCAGCTGCTGTTGAAAATCCTAATTTGATCCTAAGGAACCTCAGGAAGCTAGAGCGAAGAGAAGATTTAGCTGATTCTAGTCCTGAAATAGTTTAGCCAAGTTGTGTTCCAACCCCTGTCAAAGTTTTATTTCGTTCAACCCCCACTTCCCCTAGTTCACCATCCACCTCTCCAAGAACCTCTTCCACTCTTCCATTCACTGCACATACATCTGCTGTTAATACTCCGATTACTACTGTTATTACCACCGTTCCAGTTGTTCCATTTGTTCCCACGAACATGGCAAATAGATATGCGCCATTGCAGCTACCTGCTAACCCAGGGGCTATGCCTCAGGATTACCAGACCAAAATAACTTATTTTGATGGCACAAGTGCCTGCACAACCCTTCAGCATACAAAGAAAATGCAAGATTACTTTGAAAGCTATGAGATTGACGATGATGGTGTGAGAATGAAGATTTTTGTCCAAAGTTTGACAGGTGATGTCAGGCCTTGGTTTAGAGCACTCCCAGCCAATTCCATAGCAGACCCAGAAGCCTTATACCAGACATTTATCAATAGATGGGAGAAGAAGAAAGACCCATTGCACATATTGTCCGAATATGACACCATTAAAAGAGGCCCTCAAGAGGTTGTCTTAGACTATTGTGCAAGGTTTAACAATGTTTACAATGCAATCCCACAGAACCTTAGGCCTCCACCTGATCTTGCTTTATATAAATTCCCTGATGGTTTTGATACTGACATGGCTTATTAGTTAAGGGAAAGAGCCCCTCAATGCTTGGTCGAAATGCAGAATGTAGCTGTTAGTGTGGAGGCCAACCTAATTGCCAAGCGAAACAGAGTAAGAACCGAGAGAAGAACCACCTTTAAAGAAGAACCTTCAACCTTAGATCAAAAACTCGATGCAATTATCCAAGGCATGCACAGTATTGGAGATAGAGTGGGAACTATTGAAAGAAAATCTTCATGGGATGGACAACAAAACAATGCTATTAGAAACCCAAATTTCAGGAAAAATCAAAATCCAAACGCTGGAAGGGCAAGCCCAGACCGTGATATAAGACCTCCTTTTCAGGAAAATTACGCTGAGACATCAACAGCTAATTAGCCATTAGAAGACTCTCATATCAACCTAATGGGTTTTATGAATGAGCAACATGTTTTCTTATCCAAAGAAGACCAAAACAGTGATGCTACCAATCATTTCCAAACGCAAAGTGGAGAGTCTTTTGACTTTAAACAAGGCTATGATTCTGCTCTGTATGAGGTCCACAAACAATATAAGCTAAGAACAAGAACCATTGGTATTCCTGAACCTAGCAAACCAAAGGAGGGCAAACATCCCAACAAGATTAAAGGCAAGGCTGTTATTACAGAACCGGCTGATAAGACTGTCCCAAACCCGCAGGAAGTAACTATAGAAGACATAACAGACATGCAGCCCTCTAATGATCAGCCTTTTCTACCTTCTCCCTCAAAAGAAGATTTGAACAACACTCCTAAAAGCCTTCCCAAAACAGAAATACCGCAAGGTATCACTCACCATAACGCTGATAATCAAGAGGAAAACGTAGAAAATACACTTGAAAAGGGGAAATCTGCTACTGCCAACACAAAGACTCCATTGGAGAAACCATTTAACTTAGAAGCAGAAATAAGTAAACTTAAGATTTCCATCCCCCTCTCTGAGCTTGCCAAACATGATGTGTATAGGCAACAAATCCAAAGATCACTTCAAATGCCAGAGACCAAGGATGATGTCAATGTTTTAGATGATACACCTGAGTTGCTTTTTGGTGCAGAAGTTAATGGAAAATCAACATATGGAGTTGTTTTTCCCTTTTATGTAAACCTGCATATACATGACAAAGTTTTGCATAATGCTATGTTTGACTCAGGTGCCTCACACAATCTTATGCCCAAAGCAGTTATGGAGAAGCTAAACCTTGATGTCACCAGGCCCTACAAAGACTTATTCTCTTTTGACTCAAGTCAGGTCAAGTGTTTAGGCTTAATTAAAGACTTATGTGTCTCTTTAGTCCAATATCCCAACAAAACAATTCTAATGGACGTGGTAGTTGCTGACATTCCACCAAAATATGGGATGCTCTTATCAAGACCTTGGGGAGCAAAACTCCAAGGATCCCTTCAATTAGACCTCTCTTACGCCACTATTTCAGTCTTTGGGAAACCAAAGAAACTGTATAGAGAAACACTGATGAAGTATGTGGTGAGTAGTGAGGAGAAGCCCCAAAACTTTCCCATATACTCAATCCATTCAGATATGGATTCTTTTATTTTATTTAATCAAGAAACAAATCCTCCAACTGATAACAAGCCTTTGGCTTTAGACCAAGAAACAGAAAATTCAAATCTGCCAACTCCGATAATGATTTCAACTCCCAATGCTAGCCAAGACCAAGAAATCCTATGGTATTTGGAGTTTGATGGTTCAGTTAATAAGCTAGGAGCAGGGGCATGAGTATGGATCCATAATACCCAAAACAACCATGCAGAGGGTCATGCTTATAGATTGAATTTTAAATGTACCAACAACATGGCAGAGTATGAGGCCCTCCTTTTAGGCCTTAAGCTCATCAAAGCTCTTGGGGCTGCAAAAGTTTCCATTCTAGGTGACTCTGACCTAATAATCCAACAAATGAAATGCAACTTTGTCACTAATGACAATAGGTTAAGAGCTTATAGGACTGCTGCCACAAAAATTCTCAATTCCTTCACCGAATCCAAGCTTGCCAAGATTTCTAGAAGCCATAACATACATGCTCACATCCTAGCAACCTTTGCTAGCACTTGCAAGCTGCCCTTTGAGCCCAATCACCACTTTACTGCTGAAATAAAGCACAGGCCTGCTGTCCCAAACAATATCAAAGACTGGCAAGTGTTTGAAAACGATGCTCAAATCAGCAATTTCTTGACTTTGCAGCAAGAATTTTCAAGTTTGAACATTGATATGGATGCCATGAATGATTCCCAACAGCAAATAAGTGAAAATGAACAAACTATAACAGTTGTAGCAGCAAATCAATTGCTGCGCCCAACCATTTTTGACAACAAAAACATTCAAGAGCTGAAACAAATGCATTTGGAGGAAATAGCTGAAACAGAGGCTGAAATCATTGATTTAAAAGACAATTTTCTGCCTGCTGGCCTCACTCCATTAGAGGACATTTTTGATGCAAACGATGTCCCCAAAAAGCCAAAAAGGCAACCTTTAAACACTGCTATAGAACACTGCAATATTGGGACAGCAGAGAAGCCCAAAATGATAAAGTTGTCCAGCTCTTTGCCTCCCGATCAAAAACCAAAGTATGTTGACCTGTTCAAAGAGTTCCAAGATGTATTTGCTTGGAGTTATGAGGACTTGAAGTCCTATGACACCTCTGTTATTCAACATACCATCCCTCTAAAACCAAATCAAAAGCCCTTCAAACAAAAACTAAGGAGAACCAATCCCGTGCTTCTCCCTTTGATTGATAAAGAAGTAAAGAGGATGTTTGAAGCAGGTATCATAGCACCCATTAGATTCTCTGAATGGGTATCTAACTTAGTTCCCACAAGGAAAAAGACAGGTGAGATTAGGCTTTGTGTGGATTTGAGAAATCTAAACCAAGTCTCCCTAAAAGACCACTACCCATTGCCAAAGATGGACCACATTCTCCAAAGAGTAGTGGGGTCATCTATAATCTCTTTGCTAGATGGCTTTTCAGGTTTCAATCAAATACTTGTTCACCCGGATGATCAAGACAAGACAACCTTTACAACACCATGGGGAACATTTAAGTATGTGAAAATGCCTTTCGGACTAAAGAATGCAGGTGCTACCTTTCAAAGGGCCATGGACATTGCATTTGCCAAGGAAATCCATGATTTCTTGGTGGTCTACCTTGATGACCTTACCCCTTTCTCGAAATCTGATCAAGAGCACCTAAAACATTTGAGGCAAGTATTCATGACATGTAGGAAATATGGCATTTCCTTAAACCCCAAGAAGTCTCTCTTCAGCCTTGAAGAAGGCAAGCTTCTAGGCCATATCATTTCAAAAGATGGTATCAGAATTGATCCTAAAAGAATTCAAGCCATCTTTCAAATCCCATATCCAAGAAACATCAAAGAGTTGCAAGCATTCCTAGGAAAGATCAATTTCCTAAAGAGATTTATCCCAAACCTGGCTGAGCTGATAAGACTGTTAAGCAACATGTTAAAGAAGGATTCCAAGGTAAAATGGACTCTAGAGGCCAAGCAAGCATTTGAGAGTATTAAAGTTGCATTAACCCAAGCTCCAGTCCTCACAAGCCCACAGTTTGATAAGGATTTCATCATTTTTTCATTTGCATCTGAAAACACAATTGTTGTTGTCCTTTTGCAAAAGGATGACCAAGGAAATGAAAAGCCAATTGCTTTCTTTAGCCGAGCCCTTAGAGATGCCCCTTTGAAGTACCAAATCATGGAGAAGCAGGCCTATGCTCTTGTTAAGGCAATTAAAGATTTCCGAGTTTATATTTTGTACTCCCATGTGATTGCCTATGTCCCAAATTCTGTTGTAAAAGACATATTAACTCAAGAGGGATTAGAAGGCAAAAGAGGCAAGTGGATTGCTAACATCCTTGAGTATGACATTGAGATAAAGCCCACCAAGCTCATAAAGGGACAAGGTTTAGCCAAACTGATGTCCGAAACAAATTTTCAAGCCTTAGACATTAATCAACTGGACAATGAACAGGAGCTGGCGACTCCACAGATCAGTGGAACCTTTTTGCAATCCCCATGGTATGCTGATATTTGTTACATATTGTTAAACATGTGTGCTCCCCCAGGATTTTCCAGGACCAAAAAGAGGTTTTTGAAGATGAAAGCATCAAAGTTTTGTGTCTTAGATAGTGCCCTGTTTTGGAAAAATCATGAAGGCATATTGCTTAATTTTTTAACTATGAACGAAACTGACAATGTTATGAAAGAATTAAATGCAGGTGATTGTGGAGGACATTTGTCTTGGAAGTCCACTGCTGATAAGATATTAAGGGTTGGTTTCTATTGGCCCTCTTTGTTTGCAGATGTCAAAAAGTTTGATGTTTCATGTCACAAATGCCAAATCTTTGAAGGAAAAAGAAAGCTGCTGCCCTTGCCCCTTAAGCCCATTTCTACCGAGAAGCCTTTTCAACAATAGGGTCTTGACTTCATTGGAGAAATCCATCCCTCTTCCTCAGGCCAGCGCAAGTGGATTCTAACAGCCACCGACTATTTCACCAAGTGGATTGAAGCCATCCCATGTAGGCAGGCCAATGATTCCACCATTATCCAATTCCTTGAGACCAATATCCTCTCCAGATTTGGCTGCCCTGAGAAGATCATTACAGATAACGTTGTTGCCTTCAAATCCAAAAAAATGATCAATTTTTTCCATAAATTCCACATCACCTTGGGCCACTCTATAGCCTATTACCCTCAAGGCAATGGCTTAGCCGAATCTTCCAATAAAAGCCTCATTAACATCATTAAGAAAGTGCTGGAGGAAAACAAGAAGAACTGGCACAAAAAGCTTATTAATGCCCTTTGGGAAGACAGACTTTCAACCAAGAGATCCATTGGGATGAGCCCTTATGAGCTAGTATATGGTATGGAGGCCAGATTTCCATCTTCTTTGGGCATTCCTATTGTTAAGCTGCTACAGGAAATTCAGGCCAAACCAAATGATATTCAATGAAGAATCAACCAGACCATCCACCTTCAGCAAACCAGAGAGCAAGTTTACAACAAAGCTTAGATCTTGCAAGACAAGCTAAAGAAAATATTTGACAAGAGGACTAAAGCTGAGGATTTCTGTGTTGGCAACAAAGTTCTAAGGTGGGATTCAAGAAGGGAGGACAAAGGGAAACATGGCAAGTTTGATTTCCTTTGGAAAGGCCCCTTCATTATTTCAGCTGTGCAAGGCAACAACACCTATTTCCTAAAGAGTGTAGATGGCACCTCAACTGAAGAAGGCCCTGTTAATGGCCGCATGTTGAAGCATTATCGTGATCCCTTTTGTTGAACACAACACAGCTCTGTATATATCTCTTTGTACATTGATATTTGTATATTATCAGCACTTTATTTTTATTGTACAGCAGGCCGAATAATAGAACAGCGCAGCAAAGTTTTTAAGACACAGACAACGCAAGTCCTCCTTTTTAAGCTCTGTCTTAGCATTATTTTCAAGAAAAGAACGTAGCACAGTTTTGTGAGAAAGAACCAAAGAAACCCAGCATTCAGTTCTCTGTTCTTTTGAATCGATTTCAAGGAGAATGCTCCTTTTTGTTCCCTATTTTGAAACGGATTCCAAAGAAGGGTTCAGGTAGTTTTTGAATATGTATAGAGCACCTAGAACAAGGCCAAATAGCGTTGTTATGTCGCAACAGTTCAGTTAAAAGGGAGCTGCATTCAGGTTTCAAATTTTCAGCCATTTGGCAGTCAGCAAAGGGAAACACACCATCTTTTCGTCCCTGTTTTGAATCTATTTTAAAAAGCAGTGATCAGGCAGCGTAGTATTACAACAAATTTCACCTGAAAGGGGCTGCATAAAAGATTCAAAAAACTTGTGTCAATAGTATCAAAAACAGAGAAGTGTTTCAGTCTACAGCAACAATAGAAGATCAAGGCATTCTGACCTGCTGTTCTTGGCTTTTCACAAGGAAAAGCCATCCCCAATGGAGCCACTGTTAGCCTCCTATTGCAATAGGTGTTCATATTTCATGATTGATAGTTGAAAGTGCCAAATATGTCATCTTTTCATGCTGCAAAGGTTCCATATTTCCAAGTAAGAGACCATGAAAGTGTGCTGGTCTAAATGCCACTGTTGTATTCCATTTTTTATGTGTTATTCTATTTTTGAAGAGTTTTTCAGTTAAAGGAGGGCCAAACAGCTTAATCTTGGCCTCCTTAGGTTTCAATTGCTTGTTTTAGAATATAGAGAATCAATATCTGTCCAAACTTTTAATCTTGGAAAATTTGTAAATAGGTAGAGAAACAAGGGTGCTCAACAGCTTAATCTGAGCCCCTGGATGCAATAAGGATTGATTTAGATAGGAGGATAACAAAAGAAAAGTTGAAAAGCTGGGTTTGCTAGTTCAAGTGCACCCAAATCAAAAAGAAGACAAAATTTTAGGTAAGTAGGCCGGGTAGGTAGTTTTGTGGTGGCAGAATGATGGATTGTGATCTATTTCATATTTTCAATTGTCAAATCTATCCAGATCACAAGTATGAAGCAGTTTTTCATTTAGAGCAGCTCAAGTGAGGCATGTTTAACTTCCCCTTCTTCCCCTTCCCCAAATCATTCACTAACTTCCCTAAAGAGGTCAAGATCTGCTTGATACCTCTTAAATTCATCATGTTTCATATCATTTGCCTTGGTAAAGATCTGCTTTACTTAAGGAGTGTTCATTTTTTCCTCTACAAGATCTATTTCCCCTTTATAGCCTAAGATTTCTATCCTTAGCGCTTTCCTCACCAGTTTCACACTAACTTCTAACTCTATTATGTAAATCCTCATCTATTTCCCCTCCCCCTACTAAAAAAGCACTAAATAGCTCCCCTATGTACATATCCCCTCCCTCTGGTTGAAAAGTAACCATAAGTATGCTTGGGAATCACTAAGTTTTCCTGAAACTTAGTGAGAACCCTCATTTTGTTCATAAGTCCCCTTCCAAAGGCATTAGGGCTCCTTCCTATGCATAAAATCCCTCCTTTGATCTATAAAAGCCCTCCATTATCCATGTTTCAACCTTTTTCAAGGCTCAAAACCCTCATTCATACTTTCGGACCCCTTCCGAAGTATTAAAAATCCCTCAAAAGCATTAAAAATCACTTTCCGAGCATCAAATGCCCCTTCCGATGTACAAAACCACCCTTTAAAACCCTTCCGATCTCATGAAAAACCCTTTTTCTTTATAAGTCATGCCTTCGATGGTTCCCCCCCGCCGATCGCGACTTCGCATCGGCGATCACAAGAGTTTTATGCGCCATATTACATGTCTCCTCCCTCCGCCGATAGCGATAACGCTATTGTAGCCGAAAACGTATCGCTATCGGACGGCTCGGCCCTATCGCATCTCTACAACACTTCCATTTTATATCGCATCGCAAAAGTCATACATACATGTTATTGCCGCGCCCCGTCCCCGCCAATCGCCGATGCGCCAAGTTAATCGTGGCCGTTCAATCGCGCAACCGCATCGGCGGTCCACAATCCATCGCTCCCATTCAAATATCGCCTGTCACATATGTTGAAAGCCACTGCTCCTCCCGATGGCCGATCGCCGATGCGATATCGGCAACCGGCCCATCGCAATCTCATATGTATGTGGTGCTCCGTCCCGCCGATGAGTGACATGCCGACTAGATCTGAGCCGTCGGATCGGGCCCTCGGATCAACGGCCCTGATCATGTCGCGTTATACCATTTCGCTCCGCCCATATATGTTACGCCTCCGCCCGATGGTCCTCCCGACAGCGATTTGCTGATTTAATCTTGGCCGTTGGATCGGCCTGCGCCAGATCCAATGGCCCAGATCTCCTCCTCTCTACAATGATCACTCAGTGCCCAAATTTCATCAAATTTCACGTTTAAAAGGCATTTTTGCCTTTATATGGAAAAGGGTCATTTTTGCAGGTTTTCTATGCGGCGCCCGCGCCCACTCCAGCTCTAAAGCAAACATGGTTTTCTTGGCCCATTGTTCATCGCTCCAAGCCTGAAATAGTTCCAAAATGCAGGTTTTTGCCTCAGAAAGCCATCAATGCCAGATCTCCACCACCTTTGCATTGATTCATCATCTTTTAGCAGTGTTTCAATCGGCCGAGCGCCGATAGCAGTCCTAAGGCCCACAGAAGGCCCCGCAGCAATTCTTTTGGCCGAACAGTGGTTAGAAGGGGGCGATTTGACAGTTAAAGTGTTTAGCAGTGAGAGATAGAGCCCAGATTCAGTTTAAAAGAGTATGAGTCGAAAGATCAATGGGAGATTTCAGCGCCAACGCACATGAATAATAAAGGCCTCTAGCAAAGTCAAGAAAGCAGTTAAAGAGCCATTTAAGGCTCACCAAGGCAGATTTTCATGCATTTAAGCCACATAACAGCATCGCTATAGGCCCAAGGCGCAGTTATGGCAAGATGGCCAGCGCATTGCAGCAAAGGACCCCTGTTAACCATTTTTGAGGTTGCTGCCTCATGCGCAGCCTTAGATGGATATTTTGAGATGCCAGCTGCCCCAGCGCAGCTGTTAGATAGATATTTTGTTGCATTTATGTTCAGTAGAAGGTAGCTAGATCATAGTTATTGCCACAGATCTTCCCTGAGATCTGTTTTATAGATATTTTTGGATATTTTCTCTATATATACCACCCTATGCATTGTTTAAAGGGTTGGTTTGTTGATTTGCTTAACTCCAGACCTGCGCTGTATTATTGAGAGTTTTTATAATTAGAGATTGCTAGAAAGCTTGGATGATGGACTATTTGTTGTGTTTTTTTAATGAGTGAAGAGTGATTATGGAATTCTCATGCTGCTACATGGCCCAATAAGTGTCTCTTGCCTTTGTTTTCAATTTACATATGTATATGATGGACTATTTGTTGTGTTTTTTTAATGAGTGAAGAGTGATTATGGAATTCTCATGCTGCTACATGGCCCAATAAGTGTCTCTTGCCTTTGTTTTCAATTTATATATGTCTATATCATCTATATGTCACTATCTAGATTGCAGAAAGAAAGACTAGTCTAGAATTTGCTTTACAACACTCTATACTCATTTTCTGCAATTTCTATATGTTTTCTTCTGATTTAGGCATGAATATGAATACCTCATGGCTCATATTTGCTCTATGTCATCCATGTATGACCGTTATTTAGGAAATCTTGACTGTTCCTAGATAGAGTTCATTCACCTACCCTCTATCAGCCAGATGAAGGATTCTTAGTTGCCTTACATCTCTGACCTTCATTCCATCTTGATTCAAGTTTGAATATTGTTCTATGTGTAGCTATCCTGCTCTGTATTCCTCTTGTGACCAAGAAAACACACCCTTCAATTCACATTCATAGACTCCATGCCCAATAGTTTGAACTTCTCACACTTTGCAGTCAAACTCTATCTCAAAACATCAGCCATCCCACCAAATCTAAAACAAAACCCAAAGAAAATCATAACTAGCCTAAAATCACCCTAAACAAAGCTAAATCATAAAGAGATAGCCCTCTCTGATTGCAGGTAAGCTAGGACCTTCAGTCCAAAGATTGGTTTGTGGTTACCTCGGCCGTATCCCTTAAGGAGCCAAGGGACAACCTGAGTGATAACATGCTCCAAGAGCCTAAAGGGTTACCACTAAAAAGGTTGGTGGAGCACGAAATCCAGTTATTGCTAGACTCCCCATTTCCAAGAATTGGGTTGTATAGGCAGTCTGTTATAGAAGAAAATGATGTGAAGAAATAGTTGCAACAACTAATGGAACAGGGTGCCATTCGAATGATTACATCAACATGTGGGTCACCCATCATCATTATGCCAAAGAAGGATGTGACTTGGCACATGTGTATAGAATATAGGGTGTTGAACAAAATCACACTCAGGAATGGGTACCCCCTACCTAGAATAGATGATTTGCTAGATCAATTGCAAGAAGAAAAATAATTCGCCAAGATGGACTTAAAGTCTAGATATCACTAGGTTTGAGCCATAGAAGAATATACCTCGAAAATCACCTTCAAAACCAGGAAAGGTTTGTACAAGTGATTAGTCATGCCATTTGGCCTAAGTAATGAACCAACTAAATTTATAAGGTTAATTAATGATATACCACAACCTTTTATAGATTCATTTGTTATTGTCTATTTAAATGATATACTGGTATACAATGCTACCTTGGAGGAGCACACCTCACATTTGACAGAGGTGCTAGAGACATTAAAGAAACACAAGTTGTTAGCACATATCAAGAAGTGTGAGTTTGTATAGCAAAAAATGGTTTATATGGGGTATTTGATAGGTGGAGGATGTTGGGTATGTGTTACATTCTTTCCACAACTAGACCCACACGTGAATCAAGGGGGTAGAGGGGAGGTGGAAGTCACCCCTTTGTTGCGTTGGATGTAGTGGGGGGGTCATAGGGGGGCAGCATCCTCTGTGTCGGGGGGTTTGCAGGGGGGACCGCCCCCCTGTATGGATTCAAGGAAAGCGCTCTAGGAAAAACAAATTTGAAATCTATATTAGGTGGGTGGACTTGCCTATGGTTTTGCGCATGGGTTTCACACATGGTTTTGGGCATGATGGTTTTCTTCCCATGGTATTTGTAGATCCGATCAAGGGAACTATGGTTATGTTCTAATCCAGGGTTATTGGATTTGGTTTTATGAATGCTTCGACATGTATATATATGTATTGTAACATTAAAAGGAAAATAATGAAAATTCAATCTTGTAGTCCCGGTTTTGGGGTCTAGTGGAAAATCTCTGTGTATTTGTTTTGTGCTTCTTGAATTGTATATTTTTTATTTTTGTAAGAATTCATTTGCAGATAATTTTTGTACAGGGCTAAAACCTAAATTTGGTATCAGAGTTGTTCCATCTTCAAAGGGATGCCTTTTCTACTCATGGGTTTTGCTCAGGCCTGTAGTAATCCCTGTTTAATGGGAGATCTGTGGGATCGATTCTTGTAGTGAAAGAAGATGGCAAGTAGCGGAAAGATAAAGATCGAGAAATTTAAAGGTCAAAGTTTTGAGTTGTAGAAGCTCAAGATGGAGGATCTACTGGTGGATAAAGATCAATGGATCATGGTAGATCCAGATACTAAACCTTTAGAAACACCAGATGAAGATTGGACAAATTTGGATCGGAAATTAAAGAGAACAATATGGTTGTGTATCTCAAATTCATTATTGTTGAATGTATCAGGGTAAGATACAACAAAGGAATTATGGGACAAGTTAGGGAATTTTTACCAATTTATGTCTCTGATGAATAAACCGTTCTGATGGAAAAAGTTGTATAACCTAAGGATGAAGGATGGAGACTTGGTGACAGAGCATATGAATGCCTTCAATACTGTGGTAAGCCAATTGTTATCTATTGGTACTAAAATTTCAGATGAAGATAAGTGCATCATTTGTTGTGTTCTCTACTAGATTCGTGGGATGGTCTGGTTGTTGCAATAGGTAGTAATACAACTACCTTGAAGTTTGTTGACATAGTCTCATCCTTGATGTCAGAGGAGATGAGATGGAAAAATATGGAGGCCAGAATGGAGATGCCTTGTTCGTAGGAGGATGGTCGAGAACTGGAACAAAAATAAGTCCTTGAGTGGGAGATCTAAATCTAGAGGGAGATCTAAATCTCCGGAAAACATGTAGAGCCATGATGGAAATGAATAAAGGAAGGGCACTTCAAAAAGGACTATAGATCTAAAGCTCTTGAGAAAGGAAAGGGATCCGATGATGCTCCTTCTGCAAAGGTGAAAACCACCTCAGATGAAGGTATGAATGTGTACTTGGCTTCTTCAAGTACACATGTATATCATGAGGCATGGGTGATTGACTCAGGTGCATCCTTTTAGTACACTCCCCACAGGGAGTGATTCTAGGAGTATGAGAAATATAATGGTTTTGATGTCTTATTAGGGGATGAAAGGAAGGCTAGAATCATCAGAAGTAGCAAAGTCAAGCTGAATTTTCAAGGTGGAAGGATTATAACACTTTTGGGTGTTTTGCATATTCTTGCATTGACTAGAAATCTAATTTTTGTGAGAAAGATGGATGATGCAGGTGTTCAAATAGTGTTCGAGAAAGATACTTGCAAAATGGTTCAGGGAGAAATGGTATTGCTGCAGGGATTTTGAATTGGAGCTTTGTACAATCTTATGGGTAGTATTGTTATTGATGGGTGCAACAGTTTTTTGGTTCCTGAAAGTGGTGCAGAAAATCTAGTGGTATCTAGAGAAAAGACCGTGCTATGTCATAAAAGGTGTGGACATATTGGAGAGAAGGGATTTTGAATACTTCATGGTAATGGTATGGTAGAAGATGTGTCTAATTTCTCTATGGATTTCGATTTTTTTGAACTTTGTGTATATGGTAAGCAGAATCGGGTGAGTTTCCCCTTTCATGCTAAGAGAGTGAAAGGGATATTAGAGCTTGTGCACAGTGATGTGTTTGGACCTGTGTTGGTTCCATCATTGGGTAATTCTATGTGCTATGTATCATTTATAGATGACTTTTCAAGGAATACATGGATATATTTCCTTAGGAAGAAATCTAAATTCTTTGACAAGTTTAAAGAATTTAAGGCTCTGGTGGAAAACTAGACAGAGAAGAAGATAAAGGTGTTGAGGACAAATAATGGTGGAGAGTTCTACAAGAAGGAATTTGAAGAGTTATATAAGAATTTTGGTATAGCATGGTAGAATACTACTCCATACACACCTCAACGATACATATTTGCATAAAGAATGAAAAATATGTTGATGGAAAAAGCAAGAAGCATGCTCAATGGTGTCAGGTTAGGACAAGAATTATGGGCAAAGGTGATGGAGACTACATGTTACCTAGTTAATAAATCACCTTCATTAGCATTGGAAGATAAGAATCCACATGAGGTATGGACTGGTAAGAAACCCTCTCTTTCACATCTAAGGGTATTTAGAGATGATGCATATGTACATGTTCCAAATAGGCAAAAATAACCAACTTGGATAGTAAATCTGAAAGGTGCATCTTTATCGGGTATAAGGATGGTTTAAAAGGTTATAAGATTTGGAACCTAGAAACAAAGAAGATGTGGTGCTTAAAGAGGTGAAAATGTTATTAAACATGAAGTCCTACCAAAGGAACTTGAGAATATAGAGTTTGAGCTAAAGGAGGAAGAATTTGACTCTACAGCAGAAGAGGAATCAAAAGATGAAGATCCACAAACTCCAACTGTGAGAAGATCAATTCGAGAAAGAAGGAAGCCAGAAATGTATAGTCCATATTCTTTCTATTTAAATTTTTCTTTATCTATTACTAATGATGATCCTGAAACTGTCAAGGAGGCAGTAGATTCATAGGATAGTGAACTCTTGAAAGAGGCCATGGTTGATGAAATGGCATCTTTGGACAAAATGAGGCTTGGGATCTAGTGGGGTTGTCGGCTGCAAGGAAACACATTGGAATAAAATGTGTATTTAAGAAGAAGATGAATGAAAAAGGCAAGGTGGAGAAATACAAAGCTTGGTTGGTAGAAAAAGGTTATTCCCAAGTGCCGAGAAATGATTTTGGTGATACTTTTTTTCCTATTTCGAAGGTAGCTTCTATTAGATTACTTTTATCTGTTGTTGTTGCTTTTGATTTTGAGGTAGAACAAATGGGTGTGAAGGCATCATTTCTTCATGGGGATCTGGAAGAAGAGATCTACATTAATAAACCTGAAGCCTTTGCAGTGGAGGGGAAGAAAGAACTAGTATGCAGGTTAAACAAGTCTCTGTATGGGTTAAAAAAGTCACCAAGGATGTGGTATCCGAATTTTGATACATTTATACGGGGACTTGGATTCACTAGAAGCAAAGCGGATCACTATGTTTATTTTAAAATTAATTGGTGATCGTGTTATTTATCTAGTCTTGTATGTGGATAATATGTTGTTGATTGGAAATGACAAATAAATTATCCACGATTTGAAGACCCAATTGTCCTCCAAATTTGACATGAAGGATCTCAGTGTTGTAAACTATATTTTGGGCATGGAAATTAAACAAGATAGAGCAAAGAGAAGCTCTGGTTAAACTAGAGGAAGTATGTCGAGACAATACTGCAGATGTTTAATATGCATGGTAGTAAACCATTGAAGGTTCCTATTCCTGTAGGTGTAAAGTTATCTGTTGAATAGTGTCCCAAGACACAAGAAGAGGAAGAGGACATGTCCCATGTTCCATATGCAAGTGCAGTCGGTAGCTTGATGTATGAAATGGTTTGTACTAGACTAGAAATTGCACATGCAGTGGGAGTATTGAGCAGGTTTATGTGAAAACTAGGCAAGGAGCATTGGATAGTAGTGAAGCAGGTTTTCAGGTATTTGAATGGCACAAGTGATTATGGTTTGTGCTACCAAGGAAGACTAGGATTGGATAGAGTTTTAGACATCCGTGGCTTTGTTGATGTAGACTGGGATAGAGATCTGGATTAGAGAAGATCTATAATTGAGTATGTGCTTAACCTATTTTGAGGTGCAATCAGTTGGATGAGCAAGGGACAGTCTGTAGTGGCACTTTCAACTACAGAGGCATAATACATGGTAGCAACTCATGCAAACAAGGAACTAGTTTGGTTGCAGAGATTGTGTTCAAGTATCGGGTTAGTACATCAAGCTATAAAGCATAGAATGTGATAGCCAAAGTGCAATTTTCTTTGCAAAGAACCCTGCTTATCATTCAAATACAAAGCACATTGATGTTCAATATCACTTTGTGAGAGATCTAGTTGAGGACAAGAAGTTGTCGCTAGCAAAGGTGGACACTTTGAAGAATTATGTAGGATGCAATTACGAAGTCAGTGAGCACTGAGAAGTTTTCTTGGTGTAGAGAAAAAATGAGCATTGCAAGGCTAGACCAATGATTAAGCTCTCTTGTGACACCCTGGGTGGAAAGAAAACAACAAGTGAGAGAATATTGGGTGTTTGTTATATTCTTCCGCGCCTAGCCCCATGTGCAAAGCAGGGGGTTAAAGGGGGGTGGGAGCCCCCCCTTCGTTGCGCTGGGCACAACAAGGGGGTGGGAGCCCCCCCTTCGTTGCGCTGGGCACAACAAGGGGGTGGTAGCCCCCTCCTGTTGGGAGGTTTGTAGGAGGGCAGTAGCCCACCTGTACAAGGTTAGGAAAATTTATTTTGGACCTTATATTAGGTGGGATGACCTACCTATGGTTTTCCCGTATGGCTTTAGGCATGATCGTTTTCTTCCCATGGTATTTGTAGATCTAGTCAAGGGAACTACAACTATGTTCTATTCCATGGTTAATGGACAAGGGTTTATGAATGCTTCGACATATATATATATATATATATATATATATATATATATATATATATACATTGAAAGGAAAATAACAAAAAATCAATCTGGTATTCCTGGTTTTGGGATCCAAGGGAAAATATCTGTGTATATTTTTTTGTTTCTCGCCATTGTATATTTTTTGTTTTTGTAAGAATTCAGTTGCAGGTAATTTTTGTACAAGTTTAAAACCTACAGAGGAGAGGTTAAGATAGATTCTAACAAGATGGAGGCCATCATGAAATGGCTGGACCCTACTAATGTTTCTGAGGTTAGGAATTTTTTTAGGCTAGAACCGTATCTGAGAAAGCTCATAACCTCATTTTTAGTGGTACCAGCAACACTCCATGCCACAAAAATAGGTGGCAAGAGTTTCTAGTAGGGAAAATTTCAGCAACGAGCCTTTCAGGATTTAAATAAAAAGACAAGTCAAGCACGAGTTTTGGCTTAACCAAACTTGCAACAACCCTTCGTAGTGGAGATAAATGTGAATGGGTATTGGTGGGCCTCTAAATTAGACATAAATTAAGGCCCATACCTATAAATTAAACATAAATTAAGGCCTATGAGCATCCTTTAGCACATTAAACCTCTCCTTTTTCATTAGATAATGTATTTTTAACTTTAATATATTGATTAGGAAGGTTTATGAATACTTTCATATTTGTGCCTAATATTATTTATTTTCACGGAATATTATGAGAATATTGGGCAGATCATGAAGATTTGGAGGAGGAGATAATTTAGGGACTTACTCCCTACTATAGGATGATCACTATTAAATAATAAATCAACAAGATATTATGGAATTATGGCACAAATTCTCAAACTCCAATGATTGATAAAATCTAGGAATATGTTCCCTGCCATTTAATGTAGATTCCTAGTATTGGGAACCAAATCCACTAATCAAGGGATTTTGGTGGGAAAAGTTTCCTTCATTAATGGGGAATGATTCCTAATCATTTTGTATAAGTACCAAGTTGAATTTTCCTCTAGAGAGGGGGGGGGTGGGTTCATTAGTGTTATTATGGAGAAAACTCCTATTTCTACAGCTCCATTGTATTTTCTTGTAGGGATGTGATTGTATTGATACAAATAATGAGGATTGGTGTCATGTTCAGCTTCTAAATATTGTTATCCTCGATAGGTCTTTGAGTTTCCTTAGTCTTGGCCATCCCAGGAGCCTCAGAGCCCTTTTTTATCATTTTCTTTCCTTCTTTTCACGTCTTATTCACATGCATCTCTTGTTTTATTTCTTTCTATTTCATCATTTAGTATAAATGATTTCTTTTTGTAGGATTGGGTTAAATGGTTGATGTAAGTTATTTTGCAGGATCAAAAGCATCATTCATCCTTGGAAAATATTTGGAAGGTCATAGTAATCATTGAGATACTTGTATTAGCTTTCTTATTCCCAAATCTATATTTCTGGAACTCCTTTGTGGCAAAGAACAATAAATTTCTGCTATTTTTTAGATAATACTAACAAGCTTCAATCGAGTTGGTTCCACTTGTATTATATCACAAAAGCATTCTAGTTAATAAAAGAAATTTACCCCACTGCATTTGCACTAGATTATGTTAGGCATTTTATTTACTAGCTCACCAGTTCTCGAATTTCTAGATTTTCGACTAGTAATTTTTTGCAATTTTTTAGCATGGGTTAACAAAGGTCTTTTTGAGTCATTCCACTTGGAATGGGAACCTACGACATCCTAGTTAATAAAAAAATTTATTCCATCCAATTTGGATTTGATTTGCTTGGTCGTTCGATGAATTATAATTTTGTATAGCAAATTTGTAACATCCTGTAGTAAATCAAGGGATCTTGTAGGAGAACTAGTACATCCTGTAGGAAATCCTCTAGTGGCCTGTTTTGAATCCGAATTGAGAAAAAACATCATTGAAGTTTGGATTAGGCCCCTAACTGACCTCCAAGCCATCAAAATCATTGTACCCCTCTTGCTCCACACCTGTCTCCCCTACCAAATATCAAGGAAAGATTAGCATTTGCATTTATAAAACAAAAAGATTTTAAAAATGAGTTCTTTAATATTTGCACATGCACACAAAAGTTAGTACTCTCTAGATCAGATTTCTTTCTTAGATTAATAAAAACATCACATGTGACAAATAGGGTTAAATTAGGGTTCTTTTAATGGTTTGTACATTTCTGTGGTGTGGTTTTTGAGAAACTAAATTCAGATATTCCATAGTCTTCATCTTTAATTAGTCGGCGTTTCGAGTCTAGACCAAGACTCATCATCAGGACTAATTTACAAAGAAAAGAAATAGGAGCAATAGAGGATTTCATGTTACTTTACAAGCATTTTTAAATTCAGTCTTCCATTCCTGCAAATAGGCATCATTTCTTTTCTCTCATGATAGAAAAGGAAGGACACATTGTTTGTTGCACATATAGTGCCGATACCTCTTAAGTTTGTATGAACCCAGGGCTGATAATTAAAGTTCTTAGCCTTGGGGGTTGCAACATTCTTGTTGCAATACCAATGCTCATCACTTTTTGGTGCCGTTTTCGGGGAGGTATCAAAGTATGAATTCTTTTCTTCCGTATTTGATTCATTTCTTTTTAATTTCTGAAAAAAACAAAAAATCTTTGCAGTAGGCATATTTAATTTCAAAAGTAGAAAACTGCATTACATTATACTTTTCATTCAATCATAAAAACAAAAAATTTCCAACACCAACCCAACCCCCCATTTGATCACGTGGTGCAGTAAGAGCCATATCACCATTCACTTTTGTAGGTAGAAGAAGAATATGGCAAAGAATGTAAAAGAAATGGATGGAGATGATGACAGTGAAGAAGATCCTCTCCGATTTCTCATTCAAGATATTGATGGTACTTTGCACATGAATAACATCCCTCCATCTTTTCTTCCAAAATTTCATGTTCTAAGGTCAGAGGATCTGGAAACCTTTCTCTTTGAATTTGAAATTGTTTGTAGATCTTATGGTTACTTATTAAAAACTCAAAAATTGAGATTGTTTCTAGCAACATTGAAGGATAGAGCTCTTAAATGGTTCATGAGTTTAGGGACTAATTCAATAAGATCGTGGAATAATATGCAAAAGATATTTATAGAAAATTATAAAGATCATGATCTTAAGGAAGAAATATTTAGAATGAATCAAAGAGAAGATGAGATCCTTGAGGATCTAATAGATAGGTTCATGTATAATGGTAGGAGGGAAAACTACATCATTTAGGATCTGACACACTAAAAACCCTCTTACTTAGAACAATTAGGGATGAGTGGATTGATCTCCTTGATATCATGAGTAAAGGTGATGTATACCAATTATTATTTGAATAAATTTGTAAAACATGCAAACACATATCAAGAGGAAGGGCAAGAGCAGGTAAATCAACATCAAGATTGGTAAGTCAAACTAAACTTGGAAATTTTCTTGATAACTTTAAAACAGAAATTCTTAGCAATCTAAGTGAACAAGTAGAAATGTTAATACAAAATGAGCAAAAAGAAAATGTTGATATTCGTGTTTTCCATGCATAATCACATGATGTTGAATATTATTCCTCATTACCAAGGTTGAAGGAATTACACCAAGAGGACAATGGAGCAAGTCAATTGCCAATGTAGCTATGTTATGTAGATCTAGGAGGACCATGGCAACCTAGTCAAAATAGTATTATGCAAGAGCCTAATTCACAATTTCAAGGTTATGCATATCCACCTCAAAATAATTGGAACACACCTTTCCTTGGCAACATTGGCCATCTCAACCCAAAAACCAATCTTGGCAACAAGGTTGGTAAGGAACTTATGGGAGCCATCCACTATATCCTCAGTATTTTCCTCAATATCCTCCATACCCAACCCCACGTTATCCCTACCATTCATCTCCATCACAACCACAACCCCAACCACATCCATCTCAAATATCCATTGCCACTCAACTACTTGTACCACCATTATCAAACCCACACATTGAATTAGCTCAGCCCACTTACAATGCTGAGGTAGAACACTTCCAAACATTTCTGCTTGAGATCAATGGTATTCACCATAGCTTAGGAAGAGTATTGCAAAAAAATATTATCTCGATATCGACCACATCCAGAAGACGAAGATTCATATGAGAAGACCACAAAATCATGGGTTGAACTTGATGAAGATAATACATAAAAATTAGACATCGAGAGAGCTCCCTCATTGTTACCATCAAATCCTCCATGTATTCAAGAGAACAATCAGCAAAAAGAGGAACACTTGAAGGTCACGGTAGAATAAGACATGAAGAATGATCCAGATAAGAAAGAAAACCAAGGACATCAAAGTTATATTGAGTTTTGGTTCCAGAAAACAACAAGATGGAGCATCACTCTCTTCTTCAACTATGTTTGATCCTTTCAAAGTCAAATCATTTGGTCTCTAAAATCCAGGTACATGTCAAAGAATATATTTCAAGCGTACACATCATTTTTTTTGTCATCTTGATGTACACATGGCTCCATTGGAAGTATTCTTACACTTGAAGGTGATTTTGTTTTTCAAGTAGGGTAGGGTAGGAAAAAAAATGAAAAATAAGAGGAAAAAATAAAAATATCAGGTGAAAACCTCCTTTGAGGTGCCTCATATTGGCTCATTGATTGAAAATCTCCATAAAACGGTGAATGGGTTGGTAAAAAAGAAAAAAAAAAAGAGCAAAAAGAAAAGATCCTAGCTGAAAACCTCCTTTGAGGTGCCTATGCAGACCTACTAGTTGAAAGCCTCATTGAGGTAGCTAGTAGGCCTAAAAAAAAAAAAAAAAGGGAAAAAATAAAAAAAGTCCTTGCTCCATGTATCTCTTTGATGAATGTAGGTGCTCTCCAACATCTATAAGGAACAAAAAACAAGTTGCCACCAAAGAACAAAAAAAATAGGTCAAACCTAGTTAAAATAAGTCAAATTTTGACTTTTTCCTACTTTGCTCAAATGCTCCAACAAGACCAAGGCCATGCCAATCCATCACTCTCATATATTTCCACCGTCCACTCATCATTCCCAAGCTTCAGCCACTCATTTTCCTTGATTTCCCAAAATACTACAGGAAACAAAAATACATAGAGCAGAAATGTGTTTTTGCCATAACTTGAAAACCATGCATCCATTTGCCAATGTGTTTCAGGGGGGGATGCATGTGGATGATGGTAACATGCTCAAGTAATTTCAACAAATTCCAGCGCACAGTTTTCGAGAAATCAGTTGCCATCACCTATAACCATTTTTTATTTTCTTGATATCCATTCATCCATTTAAAAATATGTTTAATCGGGAGATGCATATGGATGATGGTAACATGCCCAAGCAATTTCAGCAAATTCCAGTGCACAGTTTCCAAGAAATCGTCCTCCATCACCTTCAACTATATTTAGTTTTTCTCCAAATCCATGCATCCATTGACCACTTTTGTTTAATGGGGAGGTGCATAATGATGGTGGCAACATGCTCAGAAAGTTTAAGCTCAATCCATTCTACCATTTGGGAGATATGGACAAAACAAGTCTGCTACAAGAGCTTGTCCTGAATTACTAGAGGAGTTTCTTGTAGTACTACCAGAAGTTCTGAAAATCTACATGAAGGCCGAGAAGGAGCTACAAGAGGAAATATGGTTGGAGAAGTGGGTAAAAAGGTCAGTTATTCTTTTGGGAAGGTTGATATAGGTCCCCCAACACCACTTTCATCACTCATCCACTCCATCTAACCAAAATCCATCTTCAAATTCCACTTTGCCTTACATGAAAGAAAAAAAATGCCTTTGGGTGAAAACCTCTTTTGAGGCACTCAGGGCAGGCAACTAGGTTGAAAACCTCCCTAGAGGCAGACTCGTTGTTTTAAAAAAAAGAGGAGAAAAAAAATATACAAAAAAAATATGGAAATTTTGTTTTGTGGGTTAACAAGAGGAGGATAAGCACAACATGAGAGGGACAGAAGGACCTACAAGAGCCATTTTTCAATCCACACATCTCATATCTTCCACTATTCACCTATTCTTCCACTTATAAACCCCTCAATCTCGTCTTACACAAACTCTGTGTTTTCTATAAGGTTCCCTGTAAACCTACAATAGTTTCCTGTAGGAATTATAGTGACCTTGAAAATCCTAAGAAAGGTACTCCGAGAGAAAGGGAATGAAACAAGCATGTTTTTGGATGAAAAACCATTTACTCCACAAAATCATAGCCATTCCTTTCATCACCATGTCACCCCTGCATCCATTAAAGAAATACAAAGATACAGATTACAAAAAGAAAAAAAAACAGAAAACAAATAGAAGAGAGAGAGAAGAGGAAAAGAGGAACAATACCCATAGACAACATCTCTCACCTACCATTCCCTATCACCCCTCTCCACTCATTTCAACCTCCCTTATGCTTCAGAGTTGAGATAAATTATGGAAGTTTAGGGGAGAGGAAGCTACAGGAAATCCTGTAGTAGCCTATCCCACAAAGGAAACCACCTAGTTTGTAGCCATCTTCAGCACAAGGACTCCAAGGATGAAGAATCTCCTTCAGAGCTCAGCAGCAAAAAAAATATCACCAACAACAACAAAGGAATCCATCACCTACACATCAACAAGAAGACAACCCATCAACAAAATAAGATCAACAAAAAAGAAAAAGGCAGTCAAGAAGATGTACCTGAGTCATGAGAAGCACAACAACATCAACTCAGCAGTAGCATTCATGTCTCTTCAACAACCATCAAGTAGGTATAGGTATGAAATATTCTTGACCTCTTCTCTTGAGCATATTATAGTTAGAACTTTGTTGTCAATGCATGAGAGATGATGTTTTATAAGCTAAGGATGGGTCAAAAGTCTCAGTCGCCTTCAACTAGTTAATTGCAGCTCACTCCTTCACTCATACAATGATGAAAAGTCAAATTATGAAGTGTGATGATTTCAAGAAATGGGGACAACAGTTAAAAGTAATCTTTTTTTTTGCAAAGGCCAAGTCACCACAGCACTCCAAGCCCTCCATCCACTTCATATTCACTATCTATACATCATTCATCCATCCCATTTCATAATTTCAAGAACAAACCCTATCTCACCCTGAAAATTTCTTCAAAAAAAATAGAGCATCCTGTCCATTTTCAAAAACCTAAATCATTTCTCATCACTCCCATACAGTTAGAAGACTATGAAGGAATAAGGAATGACTACTACAGGAAGGCAGAATGCTGCTACAAGAAGGAAGAAATAAAAAATTGTGCTAAAACCCAAAATGACAGTGCCTAAGAGAGACCTAATAAGAAAAGAAAAGTCCAAGGCCATTAGACAACCATCTAGGCCACAAGAGAGAAGAAGAAGGCAAAAAAAGGAAATGAGGCATCCATAATCAAAACACAACTCAAACTATAATGATGAAAAGAGACTTTCCAAGAGTCTCTAATCTCTTTCTAGCTTTTGTCCAAGGCCTAAAAGATGTTATAGAAATGAGAGAAAGGCATGGGAGACAAGTTGAGGGCCTATCCTAGGCTCAAACTATCATTTATGCTCAAAAAGGGTTACCTGTAGTTTTAACAAGGTTTCATGTCAGTTTCCTATAGTTTTGACAAGAATTACTACAGGATGTCTTTGTTCTCATCTAAATACATTTTTAAGGTTTCAGACGTGTCCAAATCATGGAACAAGGTAACAGAAGGTTGATAAGGATGTGGAAGACCTTGCTAAAATGAAAAATATTCAATAACCATCTTGAATAAGGGGAAGAAGGAAAACTAATGGTCTCAAGAATAATGGATTTTTCTTTGCACTAGTAAGTTTTTGGGCTTGTCCTTGCAGAACTTACAACCAAGGTTCTTAATGCACAAGAAAGAGGCCACCAGGGCCATGAATGAGGTATAATGAGGTCACTAAGTTGTTGAGAGGATGAGCAACACTTTCAGCAGGGGGTATGATGGGCCTCTAAATTAGACATAAATTAAGGCCCATGCCTATAAACTAAACATAAATTAAGGCATATGAGCATCTTTCAGCACATTAAACCTCTCTTTTTGCATTAGATAATGTATTTTTAACTTTAATATATTCATTAGGCAGGTTTATGAATAATTTCATATTTGTGCCTAATATTATTTATTTTTGTGGAATATTATGATAATATTGGCAGATTATGAAGATTTGGAGGAGGAGATAATTTAGGGACTTGCTTCCTACTATAGGAGGATCATTATTAAATAATAAATCAACAAGATATTATGGAATTATGACACAGATTGTAGAACTCCAATGATTGAGAAAATCTAGGAATGTGTTCCCTTCCATTTAATGCAGATTCATAATATTGGGAACCAGATCCACTAATCAAGGGAGTTTTGTGGGGAAAGCTTCCTCCATTCATGGGAAATGATTCCTAATCATTTTTTATAAGTACCAAGTCGAATTTTCCTCTAGGGGGATTTTTTCATTAGTGTTCTTGTGGAGAGAACTCGTATTTCTGCAGCTCCATTGTATTTTCTTGCAGGGATGTAATTGCATTGATGAAAATATTGAAGATTGGTATCATGTTCAGCTTCTAAATCTTGTTCTCCTCCATAGGTCTCTGATTTTTCTTGGTCTTGGCCATCCCAGGAGCCTCAGAGCCCTTTCGTATCATTTCTTTCCTTATTTTCACTTCTTATTCACATGTATCTCTTGATTTATTTTTTTCTATGTCTACATTTAGTATAAATGATTTCTTGTTGTAGGATTAGGTTAAATGGTTGATGTAAGTTCTTTTTCAGGATCACAAGAATAATTTCATCCTTGGAAAATATTTGGAAGGTCATAGTAATCACTGAGCTAGTTGGATTATCTTTCTTATTCCCAAATCTAGATTTATGGAACTCCTTTGTGGCAAAGAACAATAAATTTCTGCTATTTTTTAGAGCATACTAACGAACTTAAATCAAGTTGTTTCCACTTGAATTAGATCACAAAAACATTCTAGTTCATAACAAAAATTACCCCACTACATTTGCAATTGATTAGATTATGCATTTTATAGATTTACTAGCTCACTAGTTCTCGAATTTCTAGATTTTCGACTAGTAATTTTGTGCTATTTTTTCACATGGGTTAACAGAGATTGTTTTGAGTGATTCCACTTGGAATGGGGGCCTAAGATAGCCTAGTCAATAAAAAAAAATTCTCCTATCCAATTTGGATTTGATTTTCTTGGTCATTCGATGAATTATTATTTCATATAGCAAATCTGTAACATCATGTAGTAAATCAAGGGATCTTGTAGGAGAACTAGTACATCTTGTAGGAAATCTTATAGCGGCCTGTTGTGAGCCTGAATTGAGAAAAATCATCAATGAAGCTGGGATTAGGCCCCTACTTGACCTCCAAGCCATCAAAATCATTGTACCCCTCTTGCACCACACTTGTCTCCCTCGCCAAAGATCAAGGAAAGATTAGCATTTACATTTATAAAGCAAAAAGCTTTTAAAAATGCGTTCTTTTATATTTACACATGCACACAACAATTAGTACTCTCTAGATCATATTTCATGCTTAGATTAGTTACAACATCACATGTGTCAAATAGGGTTAAAATAGGGTTCTTTTGCAAGCAAAGTGTGTTAATAAGTAGGTAGAGGATTTCATGTTACTTTACAAGCATTTTTAAATTCAGCCTTTCATTCCTGCAAATAGGCAACATTTATTTTCTCTCATGATAGCAAAGGAATGACACATTGTATGTTGCACATATAGTGTCGATACCTCTTAAGTTCGTACGAACCTCGGGTTGATAATTAAAGTCGGTAGCCTTGGGAGTTGCAACATTCTTGTTGCAATACCAAGGCTCATTAGGTATGCTATGCAAGGAAAATTTTAGGGGCTAATATTCAAAGGTGGGATAATTTTCCATTATTTTTCCAAAAAAATTATTTTCCAATTTCCATCTTTTCTAAAAATTATACGCCCAAATTTTATAGTATAAAATTATTACCTTAAAATCATCAAAATTTTGTGGGAGACTATCTATAAAATCATTAGGAATTTGAATATTTTGACAATGATATCAACAAACATTTTATAATTTGGATATTAGGGACTAGTGAGATTCACTAAGGTTTTTAATATTTAAGATAAATTTCCATTGTTAAAATTTTCCCTGATGCTACGTGATTGGTCTTGATGCAGGGGGAAGGTGTATATCCTACTATTGTGAAGTGTTTCATGGGTAATTTATTAACCACCCTATGTATGACAAGGAGCCCTATGCCCTGGTGCAAGATGTGAAGAAGTGGACGCATTACTTGATGGGAAAGAAGATAATAATCCACACATATCACCAACAACTACAATACTTGTAGAATTAGAGTAAGATATAACAAACTGGGAATTACATGTGGATGGGGTTTCTACAACAATTTCATTTTGTGATCAAATACAAGAAGGGAAATACAAACAAGTTGGATGACATGCTTTCAAGGCCACCCACATCAAATATCACAACTTTCGGAACTTTGATGCACATGGGGCCATTTACCCATGATGTTAATCTCGATTGGATCACTATATTGTTTATCATCCATCTCGATGCATTTGGAGTGGAGAAAGTGAAAGAATGAATCAGGTCACGGGACCGTTTTTATCGACGGGACCCAGTTTGACAAAACAGGGTTTGAAACCTTCGAGAGCATTTTGAGGCATCAAATGACATTTTTTCAGGGTAAAACTTTGTCGCTTTAGGTCCGCATCATTTCATTTTATTCTACACACAAAGATCTTTCCAAGGGCATAAGAAGCGGTTAATCAGAGTATGTATGCAAAAGTTATGCCAATCATAAGTTGACCTTCCTATTTTCACAGCTATAGTTTGGAAGGATGCCACATCAACCCCCATTATTCATGGAAAAGGAGCTAGCCATGTGTTTATGATGTAAAAGACTCTAGAAGAGTCTATATTGTAACTCTAGTTAAGAGTTGGTGTAGTCAAAATTAACCAATAGTAGGCTATTAGGCTATGTTATATTCAGGCCACCAGGAGGAAGAGGCATTCCATTCTTTTGAGAGAATTTTGTTCCATAGATAAGCAAAGATAGCTAGGAGAGATAAGAGGTAGAGCACACAGAGAGGATCTATGCACTGTAGCATCCCACGGGCCATAGGCATTACTTCTTTGTACTTGTAGCCATATTTCCAAACAAAGAAAGAGAGCGAAGCGACTTTGCCTTCTAGCTGGGTTTTCTCTCGAAAGGGTTTCCCAAAGAGCATATCTTATGTCTTATGTGTGTGTTTGAGATTATTTTGTTGTTCTCTACTTTTTTGCATAATTTCTATTCACATACATGCACTAAGTACAGTTAAGTTTATAGATCTTAAAGTTTAATAAAAATGTAATAGTGTAGAACTTTGTATTTTTAAATATAATTTTATCAAATCTATTGTGACAAACTATCCAATGGAATATCCATGACAATTTATGGATTAGATGCATACAATGAGGCATGCTCATAGTATGAGGACTTTAAGGGGGTTTTTCGATAATTTCAGAGTCAAATTCATGTGCACAATGGTGATAACAATGAAAACTTCCATATATAGGTTGGATTACTCTATAGGCTAGATAAGTTATGTGTTTCTAAAGGTGAGATATTACAGCTAACAAGAGAGGCTCACACCTCCAAGGTTGCAAGGCGCTTTGGTGTAGGGAAGACAATGGCCAACTTGCTGCAGTATGTGAATAGGTAGTTGGGTTCATAAGAGGATGCATGCTTTGTTGTACCATCAAGCCTAGCCACAAGAAATATGGTCTATATCATCCCCTACCTATACCCACTCGTCCTTGGGAAATCATTTCCATGTAATTTATTGAAGGGTTACCAATAACTAGGAAGGGACATGACTACATGTTCTTTGTAGTTAACATGTTCATTAAGATGTGTGTTTTGATGCCCTATAAGAAGACCATTAGTGAGAAACAAGGTTAAAAAAAAAAAATTGGGTAGGTCTAGGTGCACTTTGGTATCCCTAGGAACATCATTTGAAGCAAGGACATGATATTTCTTAGTTCATTTTGGACTGCATTTTGGAAGAACATCAACACTAAGTTGAAGAGGTCTAAAACATTTCATCCTCAGACAAATGGGAAAATTGTAGTTGTCAAAAGGACTTTGGTGTGGATTTTTGAGGAATTATAATCAAAAGAATCTAAAGACCTGGGATGAAAATTTGGTATATATACAACACTCCTCTAACAAAGTATTCCACACTTCAATTGGTGTGTCCCTATTTGAAACTTTTTTTGGATATTTTCCACCTTCACCTTTGGATATTACATATGGGTAGCATGGAGGAGTAAGCGAGGATCTTACAAGGGAGGCCTTGAGGGATAAAAAATTAGTTGATAAGATCAAGAAGATACATATATAGGTACAAGAGACACCACAAAAGTCACATGAAAATTACAATTCTAGGCATGGTCAACACAAAACAAAGAAGTGGTTCAAGGTGGGAGATGCAGTATGGTTATAGTTAAACAAGAAGAGCCTATAGAGTGTTTGTAACAAAATCAAGGATCTACAATATGTCCCTTTGAGATACTCAAAAATATGGGATATCATTAGGCGAATTTTGAGATCTAAAGTGGGCCTCCAAAGGAAATTATAAAATAATAGTGGAAATAATAAAATAAGATTATATTACATCACTAACTTTTAGAGGGAAAAAAGAAAAAACTATTTCTTCAACTCGTATTTTCAACTTATCTTCCTATGGGTTTACTCACATTTCAAGTAACAACACTCGTTGGATGAAGAATTTGATTCCTCATCCAAGGAGTACCCATGTTGCATACTTTTGATGGACCCTGCTACACGAAAATTGAGAAATACATGAAAAACGTGATTGCAATCACATTTTTCATATATTTCTCATTTTTCGTGTAGGTATGCCTTGGATGAGGAATTAAATTTTGCATATAATGAGTAATCCCACTCGAAATTTGAGTAAAACCTTAGGGGGATAAGTTGAAAATACGAGTTGAAAAGGTAGATTTATAATTTTATAATTTTTTAGTTTTTTTACCTTTTTACTCCAAAAATGGTGAATCATCCCCCATGGTTGACATCATCATCTTGAACCCTATTGGTTCTTATAAATTTTATTTTCGTTGTACATTTTTCTTAGGAGGCCCATTTTAGACCTCAAAATTTACATATTGGATGCACATTTACTTTGTTGTGAACGTAGAAAGTCTAAAACTCTATAAGCCTTCCATGCTAGATTAGGAAGAGAAATAAGTCCTACATTATGTAGAGAATATGGCACCATATGGTTAAACAAAGTGAACAGAAGATATATTTTTACAGTAGAAGTCGATAACTACAAGACATGTGCAACATGAGCTTTGGTGGATTGGGTTGAAAGGACAACTTCTAGGAAAAGCTAAATTGCACAAGAGAGAGAAGGTGGAGGAAAAATTTCCTCACCTCATTTAGTAGAATATTTTGGGGACCAAAATCCTCCCAAAATGGGGAGGTGTGATCTATATTGGATCATTATATTGTTTTTCATCCATCTCAATGTTTTTAGAGTGGAAAAAGTGGAGGAATTATCTAACAAGAAAACTTTTAACGCCAGGACCTAATTTGCAAAATTGGGGTATGAAACATTTCAATAGAAATTTGAGGAATCAAATGACAATTTGTTAGACACACATGGGCAACAAGAATAATTTGAAAGATAAAACATGCAAGTACGATTTTTATTAACAAATGATTTACATTTATAGTACATGTTGTCACTGTTGGGTTTCACATCCCGAGGTCTCTTGGACTCCTTTTGTCCATTTTGCTTCCACACTAACCCATTGAGGATTAGGTGTCCAACATTCCCCCCCTTAATCCGAAGGGTTATGTACAAGTCCAAGAAGAGAGATGTAATACAAAATGTGAAAAAATGCATGGCAGCACTAGGCTGAATGTGCTCTCTGAAATGTTGGTATAAAGGGTGGTGGTTTAAGGATGACCACCAACACTGGAACGCTTAGTGCAGTTCCTGAAACTCTTCCAAAACTGGCAAGAAGCTGAAGCCTTCTGCTATAGGAAGTGCTCCTATTTATTTGAAGAGGGAAACCTTCAACCAATAAAGGGAGGTCTCACCCCGCATAAAAGGGAAAACTTCAACCTGAAAAGGGAAGTCTCAACCTGTGATGGTTTAAGGATGACTAACAACTCTGGAATGCTTAATGTAATTCCTGGAACTCTTCCAAAATTGGCAAGATGATGGAGTCTTCTGCTAGAGGAAGTGCCCCAGATTACCAACTGAAGGCATGTTCACAGGCATCTTTGTCTTTGGCTACAACTCTGAAACTGGTGTGCAGGTTGTGGCTCAGGCTCACTTGATGTGACTTTGAAGCTTGTAGATGATCATCATTTCCCCCCCTGTCAGATACAAGGTGAGATGATGGAGAAAACTCAACTGCAAGATTGTTCAATACTCTGGAACAAGTTCTGACATGTGTTTGGAATATCTTCTCGGCTGTTGATCCATCCAAGATGAATCTTTGTTCTTGCAGGACGTTTATTTCTGAAGCATCTGTGTGAAGAATGGGTTGTTTTATGACAGTGCTTACATGGATGAAGATCAAAATAGTGATCTTTCAAATGGCCAACTCGGTCACAGTGTTGGCATTTCACAATCTGTTGTTGTTGTTGTTGTTGTGGAAGAGGAACATAATCTGGAACAGCTGGAGGTGAACTGTTATGAGGAGCAGGTGAACTGTCATGAATGAATCCAACACTTCGAAACTAAATGGGCTTGGAGTAGTCTGGAATATGAAAGGAAAAGTCATTGTCATATCCAAGACTAGTTTTGTGCTTATTGTGGACAAACTATTCCCGTGTTCTGATGATGGACTTGGGAAGTGCAAACTGAGTTTCTGCATCTGCATGTACAACTGCTGCTTTATTGGGTTCTGGATCTGATTCAACCTCAATCTTACTAATTTCACCACTTTCTGGTTGTTGATGGGTGTTTGTTTTAACTTTGAACAACATATTGTTTTGAGCAAAAAACAATTTGGAATGACAAATATGTTGAAGCTCATCTTGCTGGAACTAAGATTCTAGTTGAAAAAAATCAATCTTTTCTTGTGCATCATGCAGGCAGGTTTGAATGTCACAAAGAATGTCTTTGCTGACCTTTACCATCCCACCAATAGTGGAGTGTATTAGTGTATTCAGTAACTCTAATACATCATCATATCTAGCCATTTTCTCCAACTATAATACCTTGCGCTATAATTTACACAAAACTAGTTGATTAAATGATAATTTGCAAGTTTGCAAACCAAATGGACTATAACTGTGATAACTATAACCTATTTTTGTTTGTTGAACGCTCAAAACTGTAACCTTCTATCTGTATTCTGGTCCTCTGCTGAGTTTGAACTCCTAGGCAGCGGCTGCTACAGTCTTCTAAGACATCATATATCCTGTAGCATTTATGAACTCTGAAGCAGAAGTCGTAGACCTTTAATGGTATCTCTCAGCCTAACTGGCTTTCAAAGACTATTATTGAATGCCTAAATTTTCGGGCTTAAAACTCATTAATTCCTGTTGCATCAATAGTTCACAGGCTACACTTGCCAACTTTAAAAAACCTACTTCCCATCGTGATCATATGGCTTAAAAGAGAAAGATTTGTTTTTTAAGAAAAAGATATGGTTTAGTTGCAATAAATATAAAACCTTATATATTGCAAACAGTCTGAATAGTTTGTTATCAGGTGGGAAACTTGAGGGCCACACAAAGTCTGAACTTCCAGTAGATTTTCGTTGACAAAAACCTGTTTATCATTATCAGAGACCTTGAAGCATTCACAAACGAAATATCTGGTCAGCTCGTGTTCTCGAATCCTGTTTTCCAAGTGGACGGGGTCTGGACATGTCCACGTTGTTGCAAGAGCTAGCTGAATGTATTCAGGTGCCCATGAACTCTCACCAACTATTTGGCAATGAACAGCTAGTCTCTCTAGGTGCGCCCTACTTGGCAATTCCTACTTGGCATCGAAGGTTAGCAAGCACATTTAATTTTAGTATATCTGAGAACCAACAATTTTCCACTGCAATCAATTTTGATACTATGCACATAAACAGAGACGAGTGTCCCCACATAATTTCCCTAGCTGGTCATTGACAATTTGATTTGCAGATCTATGAAATACTTCTCCATTGTACAACAATCCTACATCAAACTGAAACAGACAGACGGCCAACACAATTATTTCCCGCCATTAAATCGATTTTTGAGCGTTACACGAATTTCTCTAGTTGGGTACACACAACACGTAGCGAATATGAAATTCACAAAGACACCAACACAATACAGGGCCTTCAACATAAATACGAATTATTCATTCACAACATCATTGTTTTCCTTTCGACCAGCTTTAGGGACCAACGTTCTAACAGTTTTCAGAAACAACGTTTAGCGAGAATCCCAAGCCTCAGACAGGAGGCAACGATGTAAGAACGGTTAGGAAAATCCACACAAATTTTCCAGGGTTAATTTACCTCATTTCTTTTGTCCATCGTCCTCCATTATACTCCAAATGGAGTTTTGCCATACAAGATTTTTTTGACAAGCGTCCCAACCATAGTTAACGAAGTATTTCAATTCACCAACGCATATGAAAAGTTCATATCCGAGTATGATTTTAAAATTTAATTCGTCTAACCCAAGATCAAACCCTGCTGTCGATGCTAGTTTTGAAAGACCGCATGCTATTTCTGCACCAGTTTTGAAAGATAGTGTCGTTTCTTGCTTCCCAAGAATGCTAGGCTTCACCAGCAGTGCCAAGAGACTCGTATCCAGGAAAATTAATCAGCTCATGCAAGCGTTTCATCCAAAGTATTCCAGGAAAATTAGCAAAGGGACAGAGTCAGACTTCTGAAGAAATTACAGTGCGTAGTAAAGCAGGCAATGGAACGTTGGAAGCAGTGTAATACCATAACGCCAAACACAGCGTATTGAGAGCCAAACACAGCGTATTGGGAGTAGCGTGAGGTTATTTCCTGAAGTTATTCATTCAGCCTTGCTTGTGCTGGTCAATCTTGTGTGTCCTCGTCCGTCTCTCAGCAGCAAACCAGTTACTGCACTACAGGGCCAAAATGCACTTTCAATTCAAGTTCCACACACCTTCATTTTTTTTGTTGCACATCGCCGGACTTCTTTTGTTTCACTCCCTGTTTGTGAGTAGAAAACCTTATGCTGATTGTATGAAATGAGCGAATTCGTGGAACTTGGCGTTCATCAAATGCTCTGACACCAAACACTCTTCTTCTGTATAACAGAGAGACGTTACACCCAAAAACATGCCAACAATGAGCGCAGGGAGGACAATTATGAACGGGCGCAGTCAATGGTTGAAGGCATGGTACCATGTCAGGGAGGTCAGTGCTGCAATATGGGCAGAAAATAGGAGTTACAAGAGAATCTAGAATGTCTATGAGGCCAGCGGCGTGAAGAGGGCAGCGTATGGAGGCCAACCATGTATGTCGAAGCCCAACAATCTAAATTCACAGTCTTGTCAGAAAATAATGGTAAATTGCAGCGCTATTATACTAGTGACACCAGTACGTAGAATTTGATAGGCCGCAGGTAGGAATACATTGCCTACTTGCAGATTTGATGCACTCAGCTAATAAAATAAATGGTCAGGTAATGAAGACTAGGCCAACACTATTCAAGGCAGCTCAGACCAGTTGTGCAGGGAATAACAACATTCCAAATTTTATTTTATTTTTCTTTTTCTACCTCAGGCATAAACTGTGAGGAAGAAAACTACACAGACCACACATCATGGCTCCGATACCATGTTAGACACACATGGGCAACAAGAATAATCTGAAGGATAAAACATGCAAGTACAATTTTTATTAACAAATGATTTACGTTTATAGTACATGTTGTGACCATTGGGTTTCACATCCCAAGGTCTCTTGGACTCCTTTTGTCCATTCGGCTTCCACACTAACCCATTGAGGATTAGATTTCCAACACAATTTTTGAGGTAGAAATGGGTTTCCTTAGTGTAACACCACATTTTCATATTCTATAAACAAATACCTTTCCAATGGTGCAAGAATCACCTCAATTAAAGTTCATCTGCAAAAGTTATGCCACTCGAAAGTTGACCTTCCTATTTTCACAACCATAATTTGAGAGGATGTCACGCCAACCCCCATAACTCATGGAAAAGGGGATAGGAATGTGATAATGATGAATAAGACTCTAGAAGATTCCATATCTCAACTCTGGATAAGACTTGAGGTAGTCAAACCTAACCACTGGTAGACTATCGGGTTGTGTTACAATTGGGCCACTATGAGGAAAAGGGATTCCATTCTTTTCAAGCACATTGGTTCTATAAATGAGAAAACTAATGTTGGGCATGGAATGCCCCCACAACATGTTTTGGTGCTTAAAGCCCAAGTTTTGTTCAAATGTATTGTAAAACTTCGCGAATTGCGGGTGCGGAGCGTGAAGTATAGGCTAAGTCATAGGGTTGTCCGCCCTAAGTGTTGTAAATTAACGTAATGTCATGTTGGCCTACCCATGGTCCACGGACCATGGGATTGTATAAATAGAGTGAGACTCTAAGTTGTAAATGGGGCAACCAAGCATCTAAGAAAGATAGAGCATACAGTAAGAATCTAAGTGTATTGTGTCGTAGTAGTAGGAAGAGGCTTTGTAGCTGAGTGCGTAGAGGCCTAGTAGAGTCCGTAACTGAGTGTGCAGACCCCTGCAGCTGAGTGCGCAGGGTGGTGTTCAGTCTGTAATCTTGAATGAAGAATAATAAAGAAAAGTTGATTCTAATTTCTGTGCATCTGATTAAATATTGCCTTCTTTACATTTATACTATTTTCTTTATCACGTGCACTTATATGATTGCTGGATATACTGTTAATTATCACTAGTCTTACACAAATAAGTTAAGTACTCCAGTAATAACAGGTTAAATAGTAAGGAACTTGGGTATAATACGGATTGAGCCCCAAGTAAGGCTGAACGGAGGCAACATCACAAGTCGTGAGGGGTTAATAGGTGCGCATAGCGACATGCACGCAGGGTCAAACCGCGGACCACCAGAAGCTCATTAGACATCCCCAGGGTGTGGAAACTTGGTTGTAGCACCCTCCCATACTAACTCAGGTGAGACCTAAGTCCGCACTCGCAGATTGTTGTCGAAAAGGATAGTAGTACCAGGATTTTCTTGGCTAAATCACTTTCGAACCTTGGTTAGGTCCATACAAGCCAACAAATGGTTTTGTTGCCGGGACAGGGATCTGCATAAGGGATGTCTGATGTCATGCCACTGGAATCCAACAAAGAAAGAAATTGAAGGGTGGTTGAACAAGAATATTCATGAGTTCGCGGCACAGGAAAACAGAAATCCACGAGTAACTAAGGAATAGTGGTTGGAGCGCTACATGTATACAGAAATCCACGAAATTTTCTTTTCATCCTTTCCTTCTGAGCTGTATGAGTGGATCGCAAAGCTAGCAGACAGTCAGGGAAGGTGTAGGCTCGACAAACCAATCGTATGGACTTCAAAATTAGTGCGCAGACTAAAAGAGTTAGGAGATAAGATCGCGCGAGCTGTGGAACATTGGCTTGACCAAATTATAGGAGGATTTATCACTAAGTTCATGGTAGACACGACCGTTAGCTACAGTGAGGTGGATCGACATTTCCTTAAGGGACCGTGAGGTAAGTATATTAAATCTTTGAACACTTGGATAAAGATGCTATTGTGTGAAAAGCGGGTTATGCGAATAAATTAATGTTTGGGATTACGCGAAGTGGGAAGATCTACAGAAGCAGAAGTAGTGAAGAATTGGAAACCAATCCCTTAATTTCCCCCTTGTGGGAAAGCGAGGAGGATCTTGCAAAAGTTTCTCTGAGATGTGTAATCAGTATGATAAGGCAACACATTCCGTGTTTACCACCTCCACCCACACTTCCACCCGTCTCACCCTCCTCACCTCTATGTCCACCCACCCCACCTCTGCCACCACCACAGTTTAGTATGGCGAGTGCAATCAAACTATCGGTATTCAGAGGAGTGGGGAATGAAGATCTGAACCAATTCTGGTTCGTGGTAAGAGAAGTATGGGAAGCACAAGGCGTCATGGATGACAATATCAAGAAGGCTAAGCTGGTGAGCGCATTGCAGGATCGCTCATTAGCATGGTACATCAAGCATTCTAATGACCATCCAAACATAGAAATTGCAAAAATCTAGGCCATGCTGAACAGAGAATTTAGTAGGCCAAAGTCAGAAACACAATCAATCATCGGGTTTAAGGAGATCAAAATGCTCCCGGGCGAGACCCCCTAAGATCTAGACCAAATACTAAAGGGCATGATTCGCAAAGCCAACATGACATTGTCAAATGGACAGCACCGTGCATGGTTAGTAGCATCACTGACACTACACTTAAAGACGACGTTGTCACAGCAAAAACTTTCCACCTAGGTCAAAGCTTTGGATATGGCGATGAGATTGCATGAGGCCCCTATATAAGACCTTGGTCTGGGAGTCCAACAAATCCATGCGTAACTGCAAAATTTGTGTCTGGAATGCAGAGTTTGAAATAGGATAGAACACCTCTGCCAGAGGCACATGAGGAGGTATGGTGCATAAAATGCAAAGGCTAGGGGAATGACAAGGACCACTGTCCAGTGTTCACGAACTACTTGGCAGGAGGAGGGTCGATGTCGTTAAGACCTGAGTCACATGCAGGACCGAGTGTGGACCCTGCATTATGGTGTGCGATATGTCAGATAGGAGGAAAACACACTACGGATAATTGTCATCTATTGCAGAAGTATACACAGACATCCCAACAATTGCTTTGTAATTTCTGCAGATCGGTAGGCCATGATGAGCACGCCTATAGAAGCTATGAACTAATGATGGATCAAACTCTTGCCCACAGGGTGCAGATCAAAATGTCAGCCCTCGACTCTAATGCAGGAATGGCGTGCGTTGGATTTCAAGGGCGCGGTCGAGGTCAAGGTCGAATGGGACCAGGAAGGGGTCAGGTATAGTTAATTTGTTATAATTACGGAGGGCCAGGGAAATATGCTCGCGATTGTACCAACCCAACAAGGACATCATGTTTGTACTGTACTCAATTTGATCATGAGGTAGAAGACTACCCTACACTGATAGTGAGACTGCGCAAAAAAGGGGTACTTCAGCCCCCTCCAACTCAAAATTTACATATGATGAGGTCTGAACCACGCGAAGAAGACCTGAATGTAAACATGATGCTCAAGAGTAGTGTGACCACTAGCGATGATAAAGGGAAACAATTAGAAGAAAGTGCGTGGGTTCGCAAGGCTCCTACAAGTTAACCCGAATTTGATTTAGAATGCGCAAAGGAGACATTCATGGAAGCTAAGAAGAGCTTCACGGAGGGCTCCAATTCAGGTTGTTACACAGCAATTTGTCACCGTCCCTGCTACCCCTCTCCCGCATCTTGGAGGACTCATTCTGGGGCCTATGAGAAGTGACATGGCCTCCAAACACTTGCATTACATTCCTCTGAACATGAGTTTTATTTGCCCTGAACACATCTCTTGTTGAAAAACCTTAAAAATAAACCTTTTTCCATTGGCATGGTTCCATAGTACAGCCCTCGTGCCAATGTGGGAAACCCTACAAAGAGAGCACGCCAGTTTGCACCCTGTCACAGAGTCGTACCCGCGCCAACCATAATCAGTGGTGTTTTTTAACAAATAAATGGCGGAAGTTTCATCCTAACAAATTCCTGAAATGAATCTATCTTGAGTTGGGTGGGTTGGCTACGGATTTCCATAGAGAGGAAGTGGTTTGCCACCTCTCATGGAAGCTTCCTTGATGATAGAGCCAATCCCATGATTATAGGGATCCCAACTCCCCTTCCTCCATAAAATCTTGCCCATTTCCTTTGCAAGCTAGTTTTTGAGTAGTTCCAATAGTTGGCTAGTTCTTGGGAGGGTTCCAGAATTCCAGAGATTGAGAATTGTCAAGTTTCCAAGAGCTTCATGCTGTAAGAGCCTTCTTAATTCCCACAAGGCCAAATCCAAGCAAGGAGATTCTTGTCCAATAACCAAAGAGAGAGAGGCTTGTCTCTATTCCCAACAAGCTTTGCAAGACATGTGCTGCTGACTACCCAGCCAAAGGAGAATCTAGCGTCAGAACTTTGGTTGTATTCTTCTTTGATGAATTGTTAATGAATGACTATTGGTTATGGTTCCACTCTTATTTTTATTTGTGATGATGATGAGTTATGTCCTTTCTGACTGACATATAGTTGCATATGCAGGATTTTATGCTTGTGTTTGTGTCATTTCTTGTATGTGCAGGTGTCCATTCGCGGAGATCGTGGGGATTGTGATCTGCTGGAGCAAAGGAATGGGAGCACCACCTTTTCTACAAGCACTAGCGTTGGAATCTAGGTAGGCCTTCATCACTGGTCTATTAATTTGCAATTAGGAACTTGCGCTGTAGCGTTGTACGATTGTTGCTAGACCCGGTCTGGGCTAGTAGGAATCGCCTCTCTCTGCAGAGGGGATTTACCTCCTCAACAATTTGGCGACTCCGCTAGGGAGATTGTCTTGCCTTTTTGGTTTTTTCTTGATTTTTACTTGCTTGGTCAGCGTTCTGGGTTAAATCCTTTTGCTGTTTCTTGCTTTTTGGTTTACCTGGTTATCGTTGGCCTAGTCTTGGATTGCTTATTTTTTATTTTTGCATAGAAAACTCGACTCGTGCTCTTATTTAGGTGACAGTCGCACCAATTGGCGCAAGTTGCTCACATAGAACCCGCGCCAATCCCTGAATGGCGCTAGTTGCAGCCTGACAGTCGCGCCAGGCCTGGGAACTTTTAAAGTTTGCTTATTTTAAGCCTTCTGAGCTTGGTATTTGTTTTTGGATACATTTTTTCGACTACTTGAGTGTGTTGGAGTCTTGTTTGATTGGTTTTAACCTTTACCCTTTGGGTGTTTGCCATTTTCTATCGATTTCAGGTTTTAGCCCTAGGGCATCTAGTGGCTTTGTGTGTCAAGCCTTCCTTAGGAGTTTTTGGTCTTCTATCAGTCCAGTCGACTTTCTGATTACTCCCTTGCACTCATTTCATGGTTGTTAAGCATTTTATTGCGTTATTTGAGTGACTTACCCCTTTTTTCACTTGGATTCTGCTTAGTTTCGCTTTGGACCTAGATTACACGGCTCATTGGTGTCTTTGGGACTTTTCTTGGTTTTGAAGGACTGCTTTGGCATTTAGGGATCTGATTGTGTATGCATTGAGTGAAATTAGTGTTTTTACTTTTTTATTATCGTTTCTCAAAGTTTGTTTAGTGCATCTTGCCATCAATTTTAAAAACAAAACAATCTCTTTTGCTTTTCGTTAGTTAATGTGAATTAGAGCTTTTCGTTGTTATTAGTGATTAGTGAATTTGAAGAAAAGTTTGTTAATTTCCATTAGCTACATTAGGGATATTGTTGATTTTTCTATGATCATTTTGTTTGTGTGAAAGCTTTCAACTCTCTCATAGTTAGCATTCCTTGAATGAAATGATATATTGTGGCATATAGTTTGCATTTAGGAAATTTTGAGACATTACATATGGTAAGGCCTAGAAACTGAAACATAATCCAAGATCAACTTTAAAATGAACTAAATGAATCTAACAACGCATTGGAACATAATGCACACATTTAGAGGTCTAAGCTAGAGACGTGTTCCGATGTCGTTAAACCTAGTCACTTTTGTTTCCACTTAAGGTTGAGTGATTCCTCCTTCTGTGACTCAATAGTGGTCTAGTATGGATTTGTGGTCCCACGTACCATCGACTATATGGGGAGACCCCACTAGGTTATCATCCTTTATCCATAGGAAGCCGTGTCTGCCGCCTTATGACCCATAACGCACTGAACACAACATTCGGGAAGATTGACTGTCGTACGGAAAGTCCTTGGTTTTCATACGATTGCCAAGGTGTATATGCAGTTTTACGGATTGTCTGGTAAACCTTTTGCCTAGTTCTCCAGAGTAGTCACTTTTGATCCTTTTCGGACTCCCTAAAAGAAAAGACTCATCTAAGCATTTGTCACTTCAGGCTCATTAAACATTCGAAGGCGACTAGAGTCATCTTTTGTCCTTTTCTCGACTCTTTAAAAATGAAAAGGTCAAGTTATGTCCTTGTGTCTTAAAATTTATTCACCCGCGATCAGACACCCTATTAGATTCTGCTTGTTGGCCATTTGATTGTGTGTCTCGACTCTTTTTCAGCCCCGTGCATGATTTTTGGTTTTTGATGGCAACTTTTCCAGAGTTCACCAACCCAGGAATCCCCTCTGACGGGAATCCTGGTCATTTTCCTCCTTTTGGAAATGTTGGTGCTCCTTACATGGCAACGCTGTCATTTCCTGGGTTAATTGGTGGGTTGCCTGTTTGTTTGTTCTCAACCTCTCTGGTCCCTAATGTCTTAACTACTGATCAATCAGTTCCTCCACCCGAACAACATCATGTTGATTCTAAGCTGGACCTCTCCCCTTCTTCTTCTGTTTCTACATCCTCATCTTCTACTTTGCCTGGTGAAATTTTGGATTCAAGTAACCAAGTGGCTAAGAAGAAGAAAAAGAAGATGAAGAAGAATAAGTCTCATAAGCGAGAGGTTAAAAGTATAACTCAAATCGGACCACCTTCTACTCCTCCGCGGAAGGTCAAGTTTCCTTGTAAATTGTGCAAGGATGACCATCTTCTTCGTGATTGTCCTGGCATTCCCAGGATCTTAGAAGTATGGTCTCACGATCCGGCTTGCCCCTCATCGTCCTCTGAAGCTCATGGTTATGCTACCCTATCAGCTGGCAATGGTAAGAAGAACGGGAATATTCAATTCCCCTGTAGGCTATGTGAAGGCAACCATCTCCTTCACCTTTGTCCACTCATGGATAAAGCTTCCTCTGTTTTGGAAAGTCTTACAACTTCCTCACCCCAACTTCCTGTTGGTTATCAGAGGCTCTCTTTAGACCCTCTCCCTGTTGACAACGAGATTGACTTAGATTCTTCTCTTGTCCGCCCTCCTCCTTCCGAGCTTGGCTGTGCCAAACCTGTTCCAGACCAACCATTGGTTGGAAAGAGTGTTGACTCGGGTTCACCACCCATCGATCACTCTGTTTCGGATGAGCATCATGCTCATGTTCTTCTCGTCTCCTCAAATTCTCCTGAGTCTGAAAATGACTCTCCTATCCCAGCTGATCTCGAGAGTCCTTCTTCGGTTCCTGTAGAGCAGGGGGGCAATCATACGATTCCCCCACCAAGTAGTTCAGTCGTTTCCTTCAACTGGAGTCATTTGACTGCCTTCCGCCTTCCATCCCATGTGCCTTTCGAGATCACAGTACATGCCTATGCTAAGGTAGTACCCGGCACTATTTTGGATGAGGGTGCATCTATCAGTGTTATGCCTTCCACTACTTGGCAAGCTTTGGGCTCCCCACAGCTTGTGCCGGTCGCACAGAATCTGATGGTGTTTGACGGAGGAACCAATCAACCATTAGGGATCCTTCCGAAGTTCCCCATTACTTTGGGAGGAAAAACCGTCTATATAGACGTATTGGTTACCCAAGGTGCTTTAGATTTCAGTCTTCTCCTTGGCCATGAAAATGTTTATGCCATGGGGGCCCTTGTCTCTTCACCTTTTCGTGTGGTTTGCTTTCCACACGACGGAAGAATGTGACTATCGATCAATTATTGTTCTTTAGTCCCCTGGTCCCTCCTGCGCAGTGGTCATCCCCTTCTGGTTTTTATCCACCAGTTGTATCTGCCCCACCGCAGGTCAACTACGTGGCTACTTATCTCGTGCTTGTATCCAGAGATGATGTCGTCGTGCATAGTGTCCTGGGGGCATTGGGTCCTGACTTCGAAGATGTTGTCCTTCCATCGAGGGTGCCACTCTTGGAAGCAACGACTTCCTGTTCATTATGATGAAGTTCGCTCGGAGCATAGTTCGATTTCCTATGTCAAGCTCCTTAAAAAATGAAACTGGGTCTGGTTGGAGCATAGTTCCTTTCCTATGTCAAGCTCCTTAAAAAATGAAACTAGGTTTGGTCGAAGCATAGTTCACTTTCCTATGTCAAGCTCCTTAAAAAATGAAATTGGATTCGGTCGGAGCATAGTTTGCTTTCCTATGTCAAGCTCCTTAAAAAATGAAATTGGGTTCGCTTGGAGCATAGTTCACTTTCCTATGTCAAGCTCCTTAAAAAATGAAATTGGATCTGGTCGGAGCATATTTCCTTTCCTGTGTCAAGCTCCTTAACAAATGAAACTAGGTGTCACGAGGATAGTTCTTTTAAGTGTGTCAACCTCATTAAAATAATGAAACATGAGCTCGTGCAATTCGAGTACGATCACACTATTGTCAACCTTCACTCCATTTTCAATGGACTAAAGCTTGGGGGGCATGTACCTCGAATTGAGACATCATGCTGGGGGGCATGCCCGTTTCCCTTGTTTTCAAGCATAGTTTGCATGTGTGTTCTTTTAAGCTTTCATAAAAATAAAATCCATTTCCAAGCATAGTTTGCATATGTGTTGTCATGTGTGCTTTTAAGCTTGCGTAAAAATAAAATATGTGATTAAATACATTTCGCATTGGGTCGTTTGTTATGCAACTGATACATTAGATTATATTTGTGTCAGACATCTGCATGGCATATAAAAAATATCATCACATGTAAAAGATCCATCCAACCATAAGCATATATGTGTGTGTGTGTGTGTGTGTGTGTGTGTGTCGAAATGTTTGCACAGCGTGCATCACATAGATCACAAAATACTACATGTTCGTCTTAATACATCTGGAGACGACATGTCTCTCAAAAAATATGCATGAAGATAAACCCTAGGTGTCTAACCCCTGTGGTCCTCATGATAGCACGTCACCGCACGCACTTGGCATCTCAAGAGACGATGGATGCGACTGGGCACTCCCACTGCATGCCTCTGATACGTTAGTGGGACATCCGCTAGTCGGGCATAATCCGGAATCCCTAAAGCAATTCCTTTGAGGTTTTGGATCAACTCCCCTCCCTCAGCACCCTCTTCCTGAGGGTCAGCTACAGGCTAGTTTCTTCGCGAAATAGGGGACATGCTTGCTGGTCTCTCTGGGCCAACATCTGCATATACATATGACTGTTGTTAGAACGAGCATGTACTAACAAAAATCATAGAACATAAAATCAAAAGAGACCATACCCAACTCATCATCCCACTCCTCTCCCTCTGGCAGTGGGAGATCTGGGTCACCTGTGAAGTCAGTCCCTGCATACGGCTAATCCTCGACAACGATCAGCTGGCGACGGAGCCACTCAAAAAACTCTGGCCTCCAAGACATCTGTTGGCCTCCTCCCCTTCTGGGCATCAACACTGCCCATCAAGTCATTCTCGGCTCTCATGGCACCGGATCAGGTACTACGGCCCCTTGGCCCTGGAAGATTGGTAGTCGTTCCAGAATGAACAATACCAGAATAGAACCGTAGCCAAACTACTTCAGTTTGCCTCGCTTACATTTTGTAAGTTGTCTCTTCATGTTTGTAGTCACTGATGTGGCCCAATAAAAAACAGTGGGATTCAGACACTCTGTGGCCAATATGAGATGGTTCTTTGTTGCCTCGTGGGGTGCCTGTGACCCTGCAACCCGTGTGATGGTAAATAACACCACCTTGAGTGTTAGATCTCGAATGGTGGCGATATCCACCTTTGCACTCTCGGTTCCGAATCGTGCCCCTGGGCACACCCATTCCATCACCTCGCCCATCTTCTCACCAGATGGTCTACTCCCTGTCAATATGGGCACCAGCCCTCTACGTGACAATCCCGTGATGAAATAGATGTCAGAAACATCCAGTTCCAATACTTGGTCTCGTAATCGGAACACTTGTTCGTTTTCGTCCCAAATATTGATCAAGTACTGTAGGAGCTCAGGTTGAGCTCATAAGTAAGGCGTTAGGAAGAATTTTTTCAGCCCGCAATTCCTGAGGGCATCCATGCAAGCTTCATCTTCCATGGCTAATTCGTCCACACTTTCATGCTCCCTCTCTTTCCATTCCACCACCATTTTGTTTGGTTGCCTGCATCCACATGGTCAAACAAACCTTGATTAGATCTCTGGTAGGCTCAAATGCATTTAAATCATTTGTGGATTTGAAAATTGGGACCCAAAAAATCGTTTCCGCCGTTGGCGCGGGCCTTTGGAGAATAAAGGCCCATTGGCACGGATCCGTGCCCAATACCCATGCCAATGGGCGCAGCCCTAATTTTTGAAAGACCTCCCACAGAGATCGGATGAGGAAAGGAAAACCATTAAAAAAGACACTAAAATGGAGTATGAGGAAGTGCCTCTTACCTGGAACTGACGGAACTCTAAATGGTTGCACGGATCTGTCACAATCGCCATCTGAAGTTCGCCACCAAATGGACCACTTTTACTCTTCAATGAGGTAAAAAGTAAAAGTAATTTTTGTTTTTACCATTTTGACATATTTATAACTTTTTCAACTCAAAATAGGTTTTAAAAGTTATTTTTCCAAATATTTTAATATATTTTTGTCGAAAATGGGTTTTACACTTACTTTTTGTGCAGCAACAAGTTTTTGTGCGACTTGAACGGTGAAATGAGTTATATTTTATACTTTTTCGGGCTCGAGAGACACAACTTTACGAAAAAGGACACCCCTGGAGTTTACTTTTCTGCTGTCTTTTCAAACTCTCTAAACATGAAAAGACTTCAAGTTATTCCTATGTCAGACTGGTTAAAACTTGATGACATTGGATTCTGTCAAAATGCCGCTTTACAAGCATATGCTATCCTTGTCAAGCTTGTTGATAAAAATAACTAGGGTACTCAACAGAAATGGTGGGGAATATAGAACCACAATCATTGTCGTGTCGGCAGTTTGTCGCTCTTGAACATGGCACTTGTCTACATTCGTGTCTAGGTGGGGACATCTCATCTCGTTTTTCACTTGCCTCCGTGGGTTTGGGTGATCCTGTTTGACCTATCATCTGCTCTTTGCCATGTCACCATGACCTTTGATCGATTGATGTCAAATATTGCCAAGTCCATTGTCGTGCCACCGATATGTTCAAGAGAAGTTGACCTTTGCGAAATAACAACCTCCCTCTGATAACTCACATAATCGTGATTCACAACAACCTTATCTTCCTCTGTCTCATGTCGATGATGTGGGAAACACTATGGCGCACCTTCGATCAAGGTCACTTCCTGTCGACTTCAGCTCATTATCCAGGAGGCCAATCTAGAGATTCCCTTCTGGTGCCTTGGAGCCTGCATGCCTCAATGGCAGGTTCTTCGCATTCAACGTGAGGTTTTCATCATTGGCCTCCGATCGAATGATTCTACGGGTGTTCGACGCCAACTCACTGATTCGCATGCCGTAGATTGTACCTATAGTACCTTGAGGGCCATTGTCATTATTGGTGGTACCTCTTGCGTCTGTTAACAGTTTTCACCATTGGCTGGTAATTAGACGATTTTCCTGCATGTTCGACTTCGACTCCTATATTCGCATGCTCGAACTTGTACTTTGTTCGGATCGAGAGGGAAGCGCAAGACCCTGGATTTTGTCTGTTGGGATCCAGGCTGCGATTTTGTGGATTATTATGATTATTACATGACTCATTCACTAGATGGTTGCGACCATGCCTGAGTCTATTTATCGATCCTCACTGGATGGCTGCGCCCATACCTTGGATCTAGATTATTGTGTACTCTGCTATGGATGGCTGCGCCCATACCACATATATCATGTATTTGAGATATCAGTTGTACCTCTCCACACAGGTTTTCCGGTGGCAGTGTTTTTGGTTGGACATGTTCTTGTAAAGCATTTCACCCCTCTCTCTCTCTCGGGCCTCATGCTTTAGGGGGCATCTGTATGAATTTACAGAGTAAGTTCCTCAAACAGAACACCAAAAGGACATCGCTCACAACCAGATCGCAGATCAATGCACCAGTATTTTGACGTGGTTAAAACCCTCAAAGAGGGAAACAGTCCACGGCCTGAGCCAACGCGGCCACTTCAGGCAATTTATTAATAAAAGAATGAAAATTTACATATGTTTCTCTCATGCACGGATTACCCTACAAATGACCCTCCATGCGCTTTAAATAGAATTCATGGACCAATCGAGTGTCAAGCCACGGATCAAGTGTCGGTAATACCGAGGAGAGAATGAACCGTCGGATCACTACATATCGTGACCGTCGGATTGTAAGTTACAAAATGTACAACGGTAAAGAAACACACTTTACCTAACTCTATACCTAACTCTACACTAGACCATGTTGTACTTAACTATTTCCTATGTGTCGGAATATCCTAACATCCCCCCTTAAGAACAACTTGGGATAGGATTGAAGGATTTACAAATATGACACAATAGGAGAAGGAAGGAGGCACTAGAGCCTATCCCCCATTAGTGACAACTTCCTGAACTCCAACCATAAATCGAAGTTTAGTGAACTTCGCCTCTGTGAGAGCCTTTGTGAAGATGTCTGCAACTTGATCATCTGTTGAACAATATTGCACTTCAAGAACATGGTCGTGAATGAGCTTTCTGATGAAGTGCATGTGCAGTTCAATGTGTTCGCTGCGCTGATGTTGGACTGGATCTTTGCATAGTTGAATGGCACTTTGATTATCACACCAAAGTGTAGTCGGATGCTGCTGCTTAAAGCCAAACTCTGACAGGATCTGACGAAGCCACAAGGCTTCCTTACTAGCTTCTACGGCACCACGATACTCTGCTTCTGCTGATGAAAGAGAAATGGCAGCTTGTTTCTTACAAGCCCATGTAATAGGTCCTGAACCAAGAGTGAACACATAACCGGCAGTAGACTTCCGATCATCAGGGTCACCAGCCCAATCGGAATCAGTGAAACCAACCAATAGAGGAGATACTTCGGCATTGTAATGAATCCCAAACTGAACTGTACCTCGAACATAACAAAGTATTCTTTTAGCTGCTTTCCAATGACTTTCACAGGGGTTTTGCATGAACCGAGCAACAAGGCCAACAGCAAAAGAAAGGTCAGGACGAGTATGAGTTAGATACAAGAGTTTTCCTACAAGTTGACGGTATAATGTAGCATCAACTTCAAGAGAAGTACAAGTGACTGAAAGTTTGACTCCAGACTGAAAGGGAGAAGGGGATGGCTTACAGTCTTCCATGTGAAAATGACGTAGAATATCACAAGCATACTTGGACTGGGAAAGGGAAATACCCTCCTTGGATTGCAAGACTTGAAGACCGAGAAAATAGTGTAAGTGTCCTAAGTCTGTCATTTCAAATTTCCTTTTAAGGCTAGACTTCACATGGTTTATAAGGTTGGGATCACTACCAATAAGGATAAGATCATCAACATAAAGAACAAGGATGATAAGAGAGTTGCCCACTTTCTTGGTGTAGACAGTATTGTCAGAATGACACCTAGAAAAGCCAGATTCTAAAAGAAAGCTATCCATTTTGGCATACCAAGCCCGAGGAGCTTGCTTGAGACCATAAAGGGATTTCTTAAGTAGACATACAAGGCTGGAGTCTATTTGTATGAAGCCAATGGGTTGTTCCATATAGATTTCTTCATGTAAGTCCCCATGCAAGAAGGCAGATTTAACATCCATCTGATGGACTTCCCATTTGAAAGAGGCAGCAAGGGAAAGAACAAGGCAGATAGAGTTCATTTTGGCAACAGGGGAGAAGGTTTCGGTGTAGTCAATGCCTTCAACCTGTGAAAAACCTTTAGCAACAAGACGAGCTTTATGTTTATCAACTTTCCCATCTGGTCCATACTTGGTTCTGTAAACCCATTTGCATCTGACAAGTTTTCGTCCCTTTGGTAGAGGAACAAGATCCCATGTATCATTTGCCAATAATGAATGATATTCTTCATTCATAGCTGCTTCTGAATCTGGATGGCCTGAAGCCTCTGCAAAGGTGTCAGGATCATAATTTACTGGAGCTTGAGCCAGTAAAGAAGAGGCTCTCTCGAACTGAGAACGTGTACGTCGCTGATCTGTAGGATCACCGGCAAGATCACCTGCTGCATCTTGAGTAGCACGAACCCATTTTGGAAGCTCAGGAGCTGAAGGAGGATCCTGAGATGGGGGGGGAGGATTGTCATCCTCACTTTCATCATCTGAAGAAGAAATGTTTTCAAAAGTAGAAGAGATAGGGAGAGGTGGCACAACCGCCGGACTAGGCTCGCAGGCCGATATATTTTCATCAAATTTTACATCTCTTCTAATGATAACATTTTTGGACTTAAATGGAATAAGTCTATAGCCTTTGACATCTTCAGAATATCAAACAAAAGTACATTTTTCACTCTTAGGTTCTAAAGCTTTATGCTTTTCATCTGGAATATGGGCCCACGCTTCACTTCCAAAAGCACGAAAGTGACTTACATCTGGTTTGATTGAGCTCCATGCTTCTTCTGGAGTGATATTCTTTAAAGCCTTAGTAGGAGTGCGATTTATTATGTAATTTGCACAGTTAATTGCTTCTGCCCAAAAACTAAGACCAAGTCCTTTAGATTGTAGCATACAATTAGCCATTTCCTTTAAGGTGCGATTCTTCCTTTCAGCTACACCATTTTGTTGTGGAGTATATGGAACAGTATGTTGCATTTGAATTCCATTGTCAGTGCAATAGTTGATGAATGTGTTTTTAACATATTCTCCGCCATTATCAGATCTTAACTTAAGAATTTGATGTCCAGATTGTTTTTCAACAAAGGCCTTGAAGGCCAAAAAAGTGTTAAATACTTCACTCTTAAGTTTTAAGAAGTATACCCAAGTGCGTCTGGAGAAATCATCAATGAAAGTTAAGAAATACTTGCTGCCAGAGAATGACACAACTGGAAGTGGACCACATAAATCACTATGCACAAGCTGTAAAGGGGCTGAGGCGTGCCAAGAGGCACGTTTTTCAAAACTGTCCCGATGATGTTTTCCGAGTACACATCCGGAACAAACACCATCTCTGCAAGATACCATAGGAAGACCTGTCACCATATTTTCTTTACATAAATGCTGAAGGGAGCGATAGTCTAAGTGACCAAATCGCTCATGCCAAAGTTTGCTCACTTCATCGTTATGAGCAACAAACACTGAGGGAAGATTTGATGACCCAAAGTTGTGAAACTTATACAACCTTGTGGAATCATCAGCAATGCCAGTAGCCAAAATCTGTCTAGGATCTCTTAAGTCCTTGATTACAACATCATGAGGTGAAAATTCAATGATTTTACCTTCACCTGAATGAGTTATCTGATATACAGATAGAAGGTTGTAGGATAAGGTTGGAACACATAATACATCATTAAACTAACCATTGTCTAGATGAATAATTCCAGTCCCTACAACATTAAGAGATCTATCATCACCAACATATATATTTTTGGTGTTACAATCATTTAAAGAAGAAAACATGGCTTTGCTTTTGGCCATGTGATAAGAAGCTCCAGAATCAATGAGCCACTCATGAGAATGAGAAGAAGAAGATACATTTAATGCATAGCCAGACCGAGATGCTTGACAACCACATGCAGAAAGTGCCATTCCTGAAGATGAAGTTGAAGTTGAAGATTGCCCCAAATGGATGTTATGCTTCTTCATTGCTGCTTCCAAGGCTTCCATCTTCTTAAAGCATTTTGATTCTAAGTGGCCATCTCGATTACAAAAATTGCAATGTCTATCAGTCTTCTTCCCTTTGTTTTTATTTGTCTTATCATTTTGTTGAAATGATTTTTCATTTTGGGGCTGAAATTGCTTAGGACCCTTGTTTGGTTTAGGACCATTCTTTTTAGGATATGACTTCTTGGGATTCTTTGAATTTGGTTGCTGCTGGGCGGCTAACGCTTTCTTGGAAGAGTTTCCAAGATTAAGAAGACCAAGGTGTAAGAGTTTTTCTTGTTCTCTTATTAAAGAATCACAAAAAGAGTCAAAGGAAGGGGAATTGTAGTCTGTTCCTTGAGAAATGAAGGCTTCTCTTGTAGAATCGGAGGTGGAAACAAACACAGAGTAGGCTGGTCCCAACTTTGTAAGAATGGAATAGATAAGATTACTATCTTCTTTCTTAACTTTAACACCTTCCAAAAGATATCTAAGGGTCTTGAACTTGGACAAGAAATCTTCAATGCAAGAAAAATGATTAAGGTCCAATGTAAGCAACTCATTTTCAAGTTAATGGGCTCTAATTTCATTTTTAATGCCAAAAACTTTATTGATTTGTTTCATTGCTTCATCAGGAGAATCAATTTCTGCAATATGGAATCTAAGATCTGGAGAAATAGACATCCCTATCAATCCACGTGCTTGATCTTGCCTATTTTCCCATTTAGCAGCCTTATCTTCATCCTTCAGTTTCTTTTCTTGGCCTGAGGCTATTCTGAAGAGACCTTTACTCCTAAGTAAATCCTCAATGTAAGCCAACCATTGGAAGTAGTTGGTGCTGTCAAGGGTAACTTGGTATTGACTTTCCATTTCAATGGAAACTGAAGCTAAAGATGCTGAAAATAAGTGTTCCAATGGATAGATCTCGAAAAATTAGGCTGGTTTAAAATAAACGGCTCTGAAAACGGCTTCCGGATGAAGAAGTTATGGCTTTTTGAAAAAAAGTTGTTGAAGTTGCCGACGAAGTGCGGAAATGTGCGGAAATGAAAAAGTCCGCCCCCACAAAATGGAGACTTGAACCCAAGACCTCTACTCTCTTAAAATAGCTTTGAACCAATTGATCTATACAAAAATTTGAGAGAGAGAGAGAGGGGGGGGTGCTTTGGGTTGTGTGCTTGCTCTTTTTCCCTACAGAACACAAAACACAAAACCCAACACGACATGCAAAGAAAACGAACCTTATGGCTCGAAGTTAACTTTAGCCGAAAAAACTAAATATTTTCAAAAATGAACCTTGCGGCTCAAAGTTAGCTTTGGCCGGAAACTAAATATTTTTCTCAATGTTTCTGATTTTCCGAGATCACCCTAAGGCGCAGGGAAAAGAGCATACGCATGAGAAAAATCCTTCCTTTCTGTTTCTGATTTGCCCAGATCGCACAGAGTCGCAGGGCAAAGAGCATACGCAGAAATGAAAGGTATAGATCCGGTAATAAAAAGGCTAAGTAAACCGAAACCGAAATAAACAGAGAGAAAAACAGTAAACTGCAAATAAACACTGTATACCTCCAGATCTTAAAAATGACGCAGCTAGGGCTACCGGAAACCTTTTCGCGTGAAACGAAAGGGGTTCCTCACTGGAACAGATGCTCCGAACACAACAGAGTAGTCCTCTCGGCCTGAAAGCAGTCAGAAACAGCAGATCTAGGAAACGGCAGTCGGATGCAATTCTACCGGCTTCAGATTTGGATCACCAATGGACGCGGCCCTCAAATAGCTCTGATACCATGTAGGAATTTATAGGGTAAGTTCCTCAGACAGAACACCAAAATGACACCGCTCACAACCAGATCGCAGATCAATACACCAGTATTTTGACGTGGTTAAAACCCTCAAAGAGGGAAACAGTCCACGGCCTGAGTCAACGCGGCCACTTCAGGAAATTTATTAATAAAAGAATGAAAATTAACATATGTTTCTCTCATGCACGGATTACCCTACAAATGACCCTCCATGCGCTTTAAATAGAATTCATGGACCAATCGGGTGTCAAGCCACGGATCAAGTGTCGGTAATACCGAGGAGAGAATGAACCGTCGGATCACTACATATCGTGACCGTCGGATTGTAAGTTACAAAATGTACAACAGTAAAGAAACACACTTTACCTAACTCTACACTAGACCAAGTTGTACTTAACTATTTCCTATGTGTCGGAATATCCTAACAGCATCTGTTACACAACAATTTGTCACCGTCCCTGCTACCCCTCTCCCACATCTTGGAGGACTCATTCCGGGACCTATGAGAAGTGACATGGCCTCCAAACACTTGCATTGCATTCCTCTGAACATGAGCTTTATTTGCCCTGAACACATCTCCTGCTGAAAAACCTTAAAAATAACCCTTTTTCCATTGGCGCGGTTCCATAGTACAGCCCTCGCGCCAATGGGGGAAATCCTACAAAGAGGGTGCGCCAGTTGGCACCCTGTCATAGAATCGCACCCACACCAACCATAATCAGTGGTGAATTTTAACAAATAAACGGCGGAAGTTTCATCCTAACAAATTCCTGGAATGAAGCTATCTTGAGTTGGGTTGGTTGGCTACGGATTTCCATAGAGAGGAAGTGGTTTGCCACCTCTCATGGAAGCTTCCTTGATGATAGAGCCAATCCCATGATTATAGGGATCCCAACTCCCCTTCCTCCATAAAAGCTTTCCCATTTCCTTTGCAAGCTAGTTTTTGAGTAGTTCCAGTAGTTGGCTAGTTCTTGGGAGGGTTCCAGAATTCCAGAGATTGAGAATTGTCAAGTTTCCAAGAGCTTCATGCTGCAAGAGCCTTCTTAATTCCCACAAGGCCAAATCCAAGCAAGGAGATTCTTGTCCAATAACCAAAGAGAGAGAGGCTTGTCCCTATTCCCAACAAGCTTTGCAAGACATGTGCTGCTGACTACCCAGCCAAAGGAGAATCTAGCATCAGAACTTTGGTTGTATTCTTCTTTGATGAATTGTTAATGAACGACTATTGGTTATGGTTCCACTCTTATTTTTATTTGTGATGATGATGAGTTATGTCCTTTTTTACTGACATATAGTTGCATATGATGGATTTTATGCTTGTGTTTGTGTTGTTTCTTGTATGTGCAGGTGTCCATTCGCGGAGATCGTGGGGATTGTGATCTGTTGGAGCAAAGGAATGGGAGCACCACTTCTTCTACAAGCACTAGCGTTAGAATCCAGGTAAGCCTTCATCACTGGTCTATTAATTTTCAATTGGGAACTTGCGTTGTAGCATTGTACGATTGTTGCTAGACCTGGTCTGGGCTAGTAGGGATCGCCTCTATCCGCAGAGGGGATTTACCTCCTCAACACAGGTAGTAAGGATTAATTAGAACCAGGGATGGATCTTTAAATGATCACTGCATTTTTGGAGACATGCATGAAATTTCTATGTGACAGCAAGGTAGTAAAAGGGCTACAGGAACTTATCACCAGTTGTGCGAGGTTAGGAGAACTGCGCGTGGTCTGGAAACTTGGAAAGCATGCATTATGCATAGGAATGGAAATGAGGTTGACTATGAAAATCGACGAATATGAAATGGATTAGGTAATCCTGGATCTCAGAGTGGATGTGAATGTACTGCCAAAACAAACATGGGAATGCATGGGCAGACCCATGCTACAATGGTATCCTATTCAGTTATGAATGGCGAACCAACATAAGATCTCTCCCATGGAAAGATTGAAAGGGGTAACAGTAGATATTGAAGTTGCGAGCGTGCAGGTGGATTTTGAGGTGATAGAGATTGTCGACGATAGTAATCCCTATCCCACGCTACTAGGAATAGACTGGGCCACTGATATGAACAGAGTCATAAACCTAAAGAAGCGCAAAATGATCTTTGAGAAAAAGTCACTACACGTAGTAGTACGACTAGATCCAGCCGAAGGAGAGCGATACTCTAAACTGGTGCATGACGATGATACTGACAACGATCTCGATTGTATTTACAAGATAACCACGTGAGAAGAGGATTGGGTGAATTTGACTATAGATGGAAGGATTACATGGGAGCACGAAAGCTCCTACACTTCGGATTCAGACAAAGAGATAAAGCGATGGAAAAATCGATTGTACGAAGTAACAACACTTAATTGCAACATGATGGTTAGATCACTGCACTGGGTGACAACAGAGGCAAGGGATCTGCCTACATATGATGGGTTGACAGTGGTGGATGAATTCCTGAACAAATTTGAATGCGCAGTACCAGAACAACAGTGGTTTGATGTACTGAAGTGGGAATTGTGTGCAATGCCCGCACGATGGTGGGGCATGCATCATGGAAGTTTTGAGGACTGACGTGGATGTAGAAGGATGATGTGCCTACGCTTTCAAAAACCCCAACTCAGAATGAAAGCCAGTCAACAGGGGCAGAACAACTTGCGCGCCCACCTTTCCCGATGGGTATAGACATATGCCGCATAAGTGCATACCACTCCTAGAATAGAGAATCGGAACAAACTACAGTAGTAGGAAAGACGATGCACACTACTAATTATCCATGGAGAGGCATTCGATAAGGTGTGTGAAGTACTGAATAGGTTCACCAGGCGAGACACACTAATTGGGACCTACGCATACCAATGGTTCGATGAACCTATAGGACCATGTGCAAAACCCTGACCATAGAAATGATTCCAAAGGTGCGGAATAGAGTAGAGAACAAAATTTCTGAAGAGAATGCAAAGAGGAGTCCACCTGTAAGAGCTCCCGCAATTGTGACAGTGCACGAAGACCAGGACAAAGAAACCACACAGCGACGTGAGGTCAAATACATAAATATTTAGGAAGCCATTCGGTGAGGGAACCTTAGACTTCGCGAACTCGGAAAAGACCGGGTATGACTGAGGAAGAAAAGCATTTTGATGGATGCCAAGATCAAGACGCTGGAAAACAAGATCAAGAAAGAATGTCTCGTCGATAAACCAAGGATGACAGGGCAAGGTACGGATGATCATACCACTGAATTAGAAGACTGTCATCAAGAATTTATGACTCTACTACCATGGCTAAGATCGCATCTCATCAAACACGGTAATTAGGGAAGTGCACTACATATGGTAGAATGTGCAGTGTCGGCTGTCGTGAGGGAAATTGAGGAGTTTCCATGGACTATACTGGAAGGTGAGTTTAAGTCTCGCACAGGTGGTGTGACCACCTGACTAGCCGTAGGGAGCACAGTCTCAGTGCTCCAGGTAGTTGAAAGAGAGCGCAGGACTATAAAAGAGTCTATTTGGGAGCTGCGCGATAAGGAGGTGGGCGCAGAATTGGCAAGTCACAAGGTTCGCACCCACGCACGGGGGGCTACACTGCCATGTGGGTAGGCTAGAAAGTGATTGTTGGTGTCATTGTTCATGACGGGATGTCCAATTTAAGGCAAAAGGGAGTAGGCAGTGGGCATTTAAGATGAAAATTAAGTTCAATATTTGAGACAATCTGCCGCCAAGAAAGCATTGATGGCCTAGAATTGGGGGGAACGGTCGAATTTGAATTCAAAAGGCACTATAGAACTCCAAGGGCTAGCCACGAGATAACACTCGTTCACTTGAGACTTGAGCAGTTGATTAGAGCACCGAGTGTTGAGCGCTGAGCGATATTCGAGCCTCGGATTTCACAAACAACCACAGATAGTTCAAACAAGATGGTGACTACCAGGAGATGTTTGGGCTTTACAGAAGGAACCTTTGAAGTGTTGGCATTATGATTGTTGGCTCTATGGTACAGGTGTTGTACTTGATGGCAACTCATGCAGGTGGCAGAACAGGTGGCAAATCTCTGATCAGGCTCTCGAAATGATAGAAAATAAGAGGTACGCAGGTGCTTAGTTCAAAAGGTGCGGACCCGCAGGTACCCCATCCAAGAGGTGCGGACATACCCGCAGATGTCCCGTTCAGAAGGTGCGGTCCCCCATTTCACTCACTCCAATGCAGAGAAGCGCGCTCACGTGGGTTTATTATGTTTGGCCCGTGGTATTTAGCCCATCGATCATGATTCTATGGTTTTGGTCCGTGGTATTGTTTCTATATTATTATTATTATTATTGAGCCCCAAGTTTTTGGGCCCCTTGTTTTAGTTCTCTATGGTTTTGCTTCATGGTTTTAGTAAGAGAACACCTATAAAAGGGAAAGGAGATCACTTGGCTAGTCACTTGTGAATTCTGAATATCTTAAGATCTAAAAGATTGGGTTATCGGTTTTAAAAGCTAGATCTAAATCTAAATCAAGGTGAATGTGAAGGCGAATCTACTGATAAGTCGTGATCTCTCGAGCGCATGATCAGATCTGTGGATCTGACTATCTGTGGTACATTGGTGGACTGTTAATTTGGCCCTAATCAGAGGTTTGCAGGCGATTCACGGCGCAAGTGCCGGGGTACGCAGTACAGAAGAAGGCGCGGTGCGTGGGTACGCAACGCAACAGAAGGCGCAGTGTGGGGTACGCAGCGCAGAAGAGGCTACAGTGAGAATATATGCAGGGTGCAGTGGAAGAAGTTGCGTAGGTACGCAGACACAGTGACAGTACAGGTGCGTATCCACAGAGGTACGCAGAGACACAGAAGGATTGGGTGCGGACCTATGCAGCCTAGGTACACAAGAACTGCGGATATCCGCAAGTTTATACTGGTGAACTAGCGGGTCTATTTTGAAATATCTGTTGGCTGTCTTTTATTTGTAGCAGAAGAATTCTGGGTTTAGATTACTGTTATTGCTGATCTGGTTACTGCATTCTGAGAGGTTATCGGTTGGTTTTTGATTGATTTAAAAGGTTGATTGGGTAATTCACATGTATTTGATGATCATTTGATGTCCATGGATCCAGTTTGAAAATTTATGAAAAGTGGTCCTTGGAAGAAAAAGAATGTTGTAGCCTTCAGTAGGCCAGTACCTACATACTAGTATCTTGGCTAGTACAAGAGCTAAGGGGGTTGTATCTCCCTTCCAGGAGAAGCTGGAGAGCGAGAGAGGGTTGTAGCTCTCTGCAGGTTGCAGCCTGCGTACTGGTAAAGGACTGCACCAGTACAAAATCATTGTAAAAGAAGTTTCTAATTGAAAGAAGATAGAGACATATTGCAGCAGGTGTTTTTCACCCACATTGGGTTTCCACCATATATCTGGTGTTCTTATGTGTGACTATCTGTTTTTCATTGTTCTTGTTCATTATTATATACAAGTTAATCACCAATATCTGAAGAATAATTTAAAGCACAAATCTGGATGGTATATTTGAAAGAATTTGATAATACTAATTCACCCCCCCCCTCTCAGTGTTATTTCCAACAATTGGTATCAGAGCAGGTCCTTCAGAAGAAGCTTGATCGCTTGAAGGAAGATCGTCCATCATGAGCAACTACGAGAGGGAAGCATCAATCAGGCCACCGATTTTTGATGGGACAAACTTCGTATATTGGAAGGTAAGAGTTACTGCCTATCTTCAATCTCTTGGTACAGAAGTCTGGGACATCATAGATACAGGGTATACTTTTCCATCAGCTACTACAGATCCGGCTGAGAAGAAGAAATATGAAACAAATGCAAAGGCGGTCAATACTCTATTAGGATGTCTTTCTCAATCTGAATTTGTCAAGGTAATGCAGTTTAAATCCGCAAAAGAGATATGGGACAAGATTGTTATGAGCTATGAAGGAGATGATCAGGTAAAACGAGCAAAACTTCAAACCCTCAGGATTCAGTATGAAAATCTCAGGATGTATAATGATGAAAGTGTGGCTAACTATTTTCTTCGCGTAGATGAGATTGTTAATTGTATGACAAATTTGGGTGAAGAAATAAAAGAGGCTGTTGTGGTTGAAAAAGTTCTAAGATCCTTGTCTCATAGGTTTGAATCTAAGGTTTCTGCTATAGAAGAAAAAGAGAATCTACAAAACCTTAAAATGTCATAGCTGCATGGAATTCTAACTGCTCATGAAATGAGGAAAGGAGGTCCATCAGACAGGAGAGAAGCTGCCTTCAAGGCTTCAGGCAAAGGAGAGTACTATGAGTCAGGACACGTGTCAGAAGAAGAAGAAGAATCAAATTTTGTCAGAAATCTTCAACGGGGTACTGGAAGATTTAGAGGTAAGTTACCTTTCAAATGCTTTGCTTGTGGAAGAGTGGGTCACTATGCTGCCAAATGTCCTCATAAGGATAAAATTGACAAGGGAAAGGAACCTGTTAGATGGAACAAGAAACAGAATAAGAAGAGCTATTACACCCATGAAGAAAGTGATGGTCTATCAAATAGTGATGAAGATGAACGAGGTAATCCCTATAAACTTTTAATGGCCTTTGAAGATGATAATTACATGGATGCTATAGATATGGATAGCTATTATGAGGAGATGTCTAGACTCAAGACATGCTTAGAAGAAAAGAATGTGATCATTGAGACTCTGCAAATCCAACTTGATGAAAAAGAACAATCTCTTGAAAAGTTAGAATATGAAATTGTTGGGCTTCGAAAGGAAATTGAGAAAACAAAGGCTCTTAATCTTAAATTTGTTAAAGGATCTGAAACTCTGGATGAGATCATCAATGTACAGCGCTCTCCACTAATTAAGACAGGTCTGGGGTATAATGGAGAAGCATCTCAAGCATCCACCTCAAAGAGTTATCTCGATGCAGCAAGGAGATATGAACAAAATCCAAATGGAGATCACCAGGTAAAACAGGGACAAATTCCATCAAGAATAAACAAAGACTACCAGGTAAATCAGGGACAATTCACCTTAAGGGCGAACAAAAGCTACAATCAGCCACAGGTAAGATCTTCTCAATTTACCTCAAGAATGGATGAAAATAGCAACTATAATCATATGGCTAGTAGATTTGATAATCGTAGAAATTTCTTCAATGGCCAATGTTTCTCTTGCCATAACTTCGGTCACAAAGCAGCTCAATGTGTTGCCTACAAGACAATCATGACTAGAGAAGCTCAAAAACAAAGAAGTATGACTGGGATTACGAAAAGGACCTATAACAACTTCTCGGCTCTTGAAAATGAAATTGAATGCTCTATTTATAATAACTTTGGTCATGAAGACTCTGAATGGAGGAGTAGGTTTCGGCAAACAAAGGAACAAGATTCAAGCACCAGAACATGGAGAATAAAGGAACCTCGACCAGAAAGATGCGGGATAGCATTTTATGCAGAAGAACAGGAAAATCAATGGTACATCGATAGGGATGTTCAAAGCATATGACAGGTGATAAAGAAAAACTTGAATCATATACTGCTTTAGAAAAGGGAAAGAAAGTTTCATTTGGGAATGATACTCCTACTACCATAAAAGGAAAAGGCATTGCTCAATTGAAAGAAAAGGTCAAAGCTGGAAATGTTTTGTATGTTGATGGATTGAAACATAATCTTCTAAGTGTCAGTCAGATGTGCGATCAAGGAACCAAGGTAATATTTAGATCAAATGGATGTCGTGTTCGTGATCTTGATACAAGTGAAATAGCAATCAAAGGCAGAAGAACTCCAAATAATCTATACATATTTGAAGAAGGACAACAACAATGTTATATGAGCAAGGATGATGAGCACTGGTTAATGCACCGGAGGTTGGGGCATCTAAGCTTTTCACAAATAAGGAAAGCATGCAAATACCAGGCAGTTCGTGATCTTCCAGATATCAAAATTCCAGACAACACAATATGCAAATCATGTCAGTTTGGTAAGCAAACCAGGACTAACTTCCCTGAGAAGGAAGGATTAGCCAGCAGGCCTCTCGAACTTATTCATACAGATGTATGTGGTCCATTTAGGACAAGGACACCTCGAGGAGAGGAATACCTTATATTATTCATTGACGACTTCTCCAGGTTTGCTTGGTTAGGACCAAGGATAATTTTAGGGGCGAATGTTCGCCCTTTGGCGAAATTAAGGGGTTTTAAATTTTTAGTGGGCGAATATTTAGTATCATAGTACATTTTTACAAATCACCTCAAATAGCCCACCTTATTTTAAGGGACAGGGTAAAAAAGTTAAATTTAGCCCTTGAAATTAGGACTTACAACCTTCCATTCGCCCATTTTCAAGAATAGGTTTTATTTAAGTGAATCCATTCGCCCATTTTCAAGAATAGGTTTTATTTAAGTGAATCCATTCGCCCATTTTCAAGAATAGGTTTTATTTAAGTGAATCCATTCGCCCATTTTCAAGAATAGGTTTTATTTAAGTGAATCCTATGGGCCAAATACCATATTTATAAAAGAGGTATGGTAAATTAATAAAAATATAAATAAATGAGAGGTATGGTAAATAAATAAACATTTTTTATATTTACTCCATAAGTCACCTTATATACATGTAAGGGTGTAAACAAATAAAAATATAAGTAAAGTGGAGGTATGGTAAATAAATAAAACGTCTTTTTATACTTACTCAAAAGGTATGGTAAATAAATAAAAATATAAATAAATTAGACGTATCGTAAATAAATAAAACCTCTTTGTATATTTAGTCCATAACCCTCGTTCTATTTATGAAGGCTCAAGAAAGAGGTTTTATTTAAGTGAATCATATGGGCCAAATACCATATTTGTAAAAGAGGTATGGTAAATTAATAAAAATATAAATAGACGAGAGGTATGGTAAACAAATTAAAAAAAAAATTATATTTACTCCATAAGTCACCTTATATTTACGAACACTCAAAAAATGGGTTATATTTAGGTGAAACCTATGGCCAAAATACTATGGGATAAATACCATTGACTAGATTGTTATTAATACCATGCAAAAAACCATTATTAACCCTAATATTAGAATTAATAAAAATAAAAATGGCAAATGGTATTGACCCATGGTATTCACCAAAAAGGCACATGGTATTGACCCATGGTATTCACCTGGAATGTAGCCTATTTAAATGGGGGAATTAAACCAGCATGTAGCATATGCTAAGATTCACTAGGACTTTACAAAGTTTTATTATTTAGTGAAAGACTCGCTAAGATCTTACAAGATTTTATAATTGAGTAAAATATTCGCCATGCCTGGTGAGAGATTCGCCAAAAAATTATATATACATATTATATTATTGATGAAATCGCCTTCCATTTTTCCTATATACCATGGAGATTCGCCCATTTATTATATTTATAAATTTAGGGGGGGTTCTTAAAATTTTCCCTGGTTAGGACTTATGAAGCACAAAGATGAAGCATTTGAAAAATTCAAATCTTTCAAAGCCTTGGTCGAAAACGAATCAGATCACAAAATTAAGTGCCTCAGGTCTGACAGAGGTGGGGAGTTTACCTCAAATGAATTTTTCGATTTCTGTGAAGAACATGGAATAAAAAGCGAATTCTCTACAGCAGGGACTCCTCAACAAAATGGAGTGGTGGAAAGGATGAACAGAACAATCCAACAAATGGCTCGTGACATGCTTGATGAGTCTGGAACTCCCGCAACCTTCTGGGGTGAAGCTGCATATGTTGCGGTTGTTATTCTTAACAAAACAAATGTCCAAGTGAACAACACTCAAACTCCTCATGAGCTCTGGTATGGTAAGACTCCTTCGGTAAAGCATTTCAAAATTTTTGGAAGCAAATGCTATATTAAGAATACTGATGAACAGCTTGACAAACTTGAACCTAGAGCAGATGAAGGCATTCTCCTTGGTTATTCTCCTTATAGCAAAGCATATAAGTGTTACAATAAAAGACTTGGAAGAATTGTTGACAACATTGATGTAGTGGTTGATGAAAAAGGATACATTCCTAGGCAAGTAAATCATGAAGATATCGAAGAGGATGAAGACTACCCTCCAAATTTGACTGATAATGAAGAAGAAGAACCTCAAGAGGCACCAGAGGAACAGATAAAGATAGAAAAGAAGACTCCATCCAGGTATGTTCAAAAGAATCATCCAGAATCTCAGATTTTGGGGCAAAAAGAGGCAGGTGTACAAACAAGAAGAACAATAGCAGAAGCCTCAAGCTATTTTGCATTGCTCTCCTCCACTGAGCCACAAAATGTAAAAGAAGCATGCAAAGATGAATGTTGGGTCAAGGCTATGGATGAAGAACTTGAGCAGATTGAAGAGAACAACACTTGGGAGTTGGTTCCTAGACCAAAATATAAAAATGTCATAGGGACAAAATGGGTTTTTAAGAATAAGTTGAATGAAAATGGAGAAGTAATCAGAAACAAGGCCAGACTTGTGTGTAAAGGGTATGCTCAACAAGAAGGAATAGACTTTGAAGAAACTTTTTCTCCCGTTGCTAGACTTGAGGCCATCCGAATGTTCCTTTCTCTCTCAAGCTTTCAAAAGTTCAAAGTATTTCAAATGGACGTGAAATCAGCCTTTTTGAATGGAGACTTAGAAGAAGAAGTGTACATTGAGCAACCAAATGGTTTCATCCTTGGGAATGATCCAAATCTTGTATGCAGATTAAAAAAGGCACTCTATGGTCTTAAACAGAATCCAAGGGCTTGGTACTACCGTTTGGACAGATATCTTCATCAACAAGGTTTTTCAAAGGGGTCAGCAGATAGCAATCTTTATATAAAAATTGAAAATGACAAATTGCTAATACTTGTTGTGTATGTAGATGATATTATCTTTGGCAGCAATGAAGAAGCTATGAGTCAAAGCTTTGCCTTGGTGATGTAGAAAGAATTCAAAATGCCTTTGCTTGGAGAACTGACATACTTTCTGTGGAGGTTTGTCGTTACACCAAAACCCGCAGGTTTTGTTAAACATTACAAGCCAGTAACTAGGATCCCCAGGGTGGAAATTACGGATTCTATAGAGGTGCGGTGATTCTTCCAACACCCCCCCTCAAATGCAACTTGGGGGAATCGAACCTGGGTCCAAGCTCTGATACCATGTAGGAATTTACAGGGTAAGTTCCTCAGAAAGAACACCAAAAGGACACCGCTCACAACCAGATCACATATCAATACACCAGTATTTTTGACGTGGTTAAAACCCTCAAAGAGGGAAACAGTCCACGGCCTGCGCCAACGTGGCTACTACAGGCAATTTATTAATCAAAGAATGAAAATTTACATAAGCTTCTCTCATGCACGGATTACCCGAACAATGACCCTCCATGCACTTTAAATAGAACTCACGGACCAATCGGGTGTCAAGCCATGGATCAAGTGTCGGTAATACCGAGGAGAGAGTGAACCGTCGGATCACTACATATTGTGACCGTCAGATTGTAAGTTACAAAATGTACAACGGTAAAGAAACACACTTTACCTAACTCTATACCTAACTCTATACTAGACCAAGTTGAACTTAACTATTTCCTATGTGTCGGAATATCCTAACACTTTCTTGGATTGCAAATCCAACAAAATGAAGGCGGGATCTTCTAGTCTCAAACCAAGTATCTCAAGCAGATCTTAAAAAAATATGGCATGGAAGATGCAAAACCAGTATGTACCCCCATGGTTACAGGATGCAGCCTTAGTGCAAATGATGAATCAGCAGCAGTGCATCAGCGAACCTATAGATCTATGATTGGAAGTCTACTTTACTTGACAAGTACCCGACCAGACATTACGCATGCAGTGGGAATAGTTGGAAGATTTCAGGCAAATCCAAAGGAAACTCATCTTCAGGCAGTGAAGAGAATTTTCAAGTATCTTCAAGGAACTCAAAACTATGGCTTATGGTATCCTAGAGATACAGATCTCACACTTCATGCTTACACAGATGCAGATTGGGCCGGAAGTGTGGATGACAGGAAAAGCACAAGTGGTGGTGCTTTCTTTATGGGTTCCAGATTAGTATCTTGGTTCAGCAAGAAACAGAGTTTGATTGCTTTATCTATAGCTGAAGCAGAATATGTGGCTGCCGCATCCTGTTGTACTCAACTTTTTTGGATGATGCAGACCTTGCAGGATTTTCAAATCACTTATACACCACCTATCTCCATCTTATGTGATAATACAAGTGCAATCAGCATTTCAAAGAACCCAGTCATGCATTCAAAGACTAAGCACATACCGATCAAGTATCATTTTCTCAGGGAACAAGTGCTTGAACAAAAGGTCAAGTTGGAATATGTTCCCTCTAAGGAACAGGTTGCTGATATTATCACCAAACCATTGCCCAGGGAGACCTTTGAATACCTCAGGCAAAAGCTGGGGGTTGTTGATGCATCATCTTTTTGTTGAATCTCATCTGTTTCAGAGATTGTTGGTTGTACGCGAGGTTCATATGAGGTATACGTGTACATTTGCTGGTTTATGGATTGGTTAAAGATCGAATGGCACAGGTTCAGGGGGAGCATATAATGCATTGTTGGCATTATGGTAGAAGATCTTGGAGGATGTACAAAAGGAGATCATGGATGCTGATCTGAATATCGCTGTAATATGTCTCTATCTCTTTCATGGTCATTTATGGTGCTTAGTGATTATTCTTTTGCAGATCTGGTCTATAATCAGGGGGAGCATGTTCTCAGGGGGAGCATAACCCTTTGCCCTTGATGTCAAAGGGGGAGAATGACGTTGAGGATCTTGAGGTTGCCATCAAGTCCAAAGGGGGAGATTGTTGGCATTATGATCGTTGGCTCTATGGTACAAGTGTTGTTCTTGATGGCAACTCATGCAGGTGGCAGAACAGGTGGCAAATCTCTGATCAGGCTCTCGAAATGATGGAAAATAAGAGGTACGCAGGTGCTTAGTTCAAAAGGTGTGAACCCGCAGGTACCCCATCCAAGAGGTGCGGACATACCCGCAGATGTCCCGTTCAGAAGGTGCGGTCCCCCATTTCACTCACTCCAATGCAGAGAAGCGCGCTCACGTGGGGTTTATTATGTTTGGCCCGTGGTATTTAGCCCATCGATCATGATTCTATGGTTTTGGTCCGTGGTATTGTTTCTATATTATTATTATTATTATTGAGCCCCAAGTTTTTGGGCCCCTTGTTTTAGTTCTCTATGGTTTTGCTTCATGGTTTTAGTAAGGGCACGCCTATAAAAGGGAAAGGAGATCACTTGGCTAGTCACTTGTGAATTCTGAATATCTTAAGATCTAAAATATTGGGTTATCAGTTTCAAAAGCTAGATCTAAATCTAAATCAAGGTGAATGTGAAGGCGAATCTACTGATAAGTCGTGATCTCTCGAGCGCATGATCATATCTGTGGATCTGACTATCTGTGGCACATTGGTGGACTGTTAATTTGGCCCTAATCAGAGGTTTGCAGGCGATTCACGACGCAAGTGCGGGGGTACACAGTACAGAAGAAGGCACGGTGCGTGTGTACGTAGCGCAACAAAAGGCGCAGTGTGGGGTACGCAGCGCAGAAGAGGCTACAGTGCGAATATACGCAGGGTGCAGTAGAAGAAGTTGCGGAGGTACGCAGACACAGTGACACTACAGGTGCGTATCTGCACAGAGGTACGCACAGATGTAGAAGGATTGGGTGCGGACCTACGCAACCTAGGCACACAAGAACTACGGATATCCGCAGGTTTATACTGGTGAAGTAGCGGGTCTGTTTTGAAATATCTGTTGGCTGTCTTTTATTTGTAGCAGAAGAATTCTGGGTTTAGATTATTGTTATTGTTGATCTGGTTACTGCATTCTGAGAGGTTATCGGTTGGTTCTTTGATTGATTGAAAAGGTTGATTGGGTAATTCACATGTATTTGATGATCATTTGATGTCCATGGATCCAGTTTGAAAATTTATGAAAAGTGGTCCTTGGAAGAAAGAGAAGGTTGTAGCCTTCAGTAGGCCAGCACCTACGTACTAGTATCTTGGCTAGTACAAGAGCTAAGGGGGTTGTAGCTCCCTTCCAGGAGAAGCTGGAGAACGAGAGAGGGTTGTAGCTCTCTGCAAGTTGCAGCGTTCATACTGGTAAAGGACTGCACCAGTACAAAATCATTGTAAAAGAAGTTTCTAATTGAAAGAAGATAAAGACATATTGCAGCAGGTGGTTTTCACCCACATTGGGTTTCCACCTTATATCTGGTGTTCTTGTGTGTGACTATCTGTTTTTCATTGTTCTTGTTCATTATTGTATACAAGTTAATCACCAATATCTGAAGAATAATTTAAAGCACAAATCTGGATGGTATATTGAAAAGAATTTGATAATATTGATTCACCCCCCCCTCTCAGTATTATTTCCAACATGAATAGGTCGTGCAGAACCCCATGGTACACGATGTTCCCGAAGATACTGGGGTCACGCCGAAAATCCCAAAATAACCTCGGATGTCGGGACCGAAAAAAGATAATTAGGCAGTAGGACCAGTCCGCGTGTCCCCGAGGAATCTGCAGTTCAGTAAGCTCACAATGGAAGAAAAAGGAAAGGCTGTCACCATTGAGGCATATGATGAGGAGGAGGACCTACAGGCTCTCGTCCATGAGATAAAGGAAGCAAAGGAAATGGAAGAGGATATCGAACCGGTGTGCTCTACAACGAAATTTCCCGAGTACATCCCTTCGCGAAAAGGAAAAACAAAGATACCAAAGGATCTGGATGCCACAAAGAGTGCACTCCAGACACCACTATGGAATTGTGTTTGAAGGGTCGCACCTGGGCTACATGCCCACAATGAAGTTTGAATATTGGGACCTTGTGAACAGAGAGAAGGTCCCACACTTAGAGACGGAGAGCCTCATGAAGCAGAGCACGGAGGGGCCAGTCACAACATTAGAGCCATGAAAATGGTTGTGCAGTGTGAAGAAAGCCAGATTTCTTCATTTGATATGGATTCCACAATTTCACCACGCGCCCATCACTATTTTTGTCATCAGGAAGTTACTTTGCCTGGTGCACAATGAGTACTTATGGCTGGAGGAACCTATTCCCATCATGGCTGATCTCATCCACAAAATTTCTTGACTTCCCTATAAGGGAAAGGGTCCCACGATGATAGTAAGAAAAAGTGGTGATTTGGCTCTCACGGAAGCCATGAAGAAGAAATACAAGCTCGAGAAGAAAAAGAGGGGTTACATAATCGACAGCATTAAAGATAAAGGGGTGCGCGTATCCACCCAACTCATGGCCGAGAAGGTAATGAGAAAATGCCACAATGACGAAGTACCCGTGTCGGTAGTTGCATTGGCCAAACAATGCACAAAGGGGGTCCAATTCAACTGGGCTGAGTTCCTCTGTGAGGAATTCTTGATCAACTGAAAGGAAGCCTAGGAGCACGGCAAGACCTTGCACTATGTGTGGTTGCTCTTATCCATTTTACTGGTAGCTGGAGAACTGATGGAGGAAATTCAGTTCCCAAGCATTGAGCAGGACTTACCAGAAGCTGCAAAGTATGCGTCACTCTGGGCTACCAAGGACATGAAGAAGATTCATGAGATAGAGATCTTTTGGGTGCTCATGGAGGAAAGCATCCAGATGTGGATTAATATCAGGCCGCGCCTATCCCCCATAGTGCACAATAATCTGCGGAGCTTTCCAGACTTCAAGGTGGACATGCACAACATCTACATCAAGGTGTGGATTCGGTGCAACAGTGGACCAAGCTCCCCTTTATCACCATTGATGATGCAACTTTTACAGTGTTAGAATCATGGCCTCCCGAGTGGCGTGCCCCAGATTTGGCAGAGCTGGATAGGACAGAAGCACATAAAATAAAGGATGAGGCCATGTTGCACATCATGAAGTTGGCTTAGAAGAGGTAAAAAGAAAAAGTGGTAGCAGAGGTAAGGGCAGTCCGTGACACAGCAAAGCCAGCCACGGAGTAGACAAAGGCCTTGAAGTAGTAGTAGTATGGTAGACAACAGGGGCCAAAAGAATGCAGGAAAAGGAGGGCTAGGAATTGTCTACAGGACAGGAGGTAGAGGCCATAGACCTAGCAGAGGAAGGCGCGGACTCAGGCACAACTTCCACCCAACTTAAAAGGCCACATGTCACAGAGAGATTGGGTCCACGGAAAAAGGTCAAGGCTTCCAAATTGGCCATCAACCTGATCACGTTAACGGAAGGTGAGCTCTACGACATCGGAAACATGGTTTGTGAGGTCATCAAGGAAGCGCTCCAAGAAGCCATGTCGGAGTAGCAGACTGTGTTGGGGGCCTTAAGGGTGCAACTGTAGGAAATACAGGTACAGGCCCCATAAGAAGGAATTGTAGCCACCTACGGCACAACAAGCACATTAGCACTGGAGCAGTTGCTACTCGCAAAGATGGCCAACACCATAATGCTACCAGAACGGGTGCTAACAGCAAAGAATGAGATCGACAAAGGCACAGTTGGCAGGATCAAGGGACTTGGCCATAATTTGGCTTCCCTTCCATGAGACACACTGTACCAACTGTAGGATGGCATAACAGCAAATCTCTATAGCAGGGAGGGCCGCGTGATTTAGGGGATGAGTGAGCAAAAGATCAACATCGAACAGCTCAGCTTGCAGCATGAAGAATTGGTGTCACAAAACCAGCAGATAGTGCAGACAGTTGATGAAGCATGTTGGCAAGTCCTAGAGTTGTCCATCACCGTAGACCTACCAATAGAAATGCAGATCCACTGTCTGGCAAGTGGAGTTCGAAATGCACGTGAGGAAACAACACGTGTAGCTGGAGCTGAATCTCCAGATTTCCAAGCTGCAGCTGAAGGCGCAGCGTTCCACTCCCCTAGAAGTTAGAGACCGGCGTGTTAGCACTATCCAAACAAGATTGGAATAAATTGGATGGGCAGTGTAGGACTGTACCGATATGTTGGACCAAGCCTTTGGAGTCCTCACATCCTTGTAGGAGGACCCCAACATACAATGCCTGGAAACAAAGGTGTGCGAGCATTAGGAGTAGTACGACAATGTAAGGGGAACTGCGTAGATAGTCATCCTCACTCAACAGCTCACAAAGATGCAGTAAGCAAGGGCACTGAAAGAGCAGGTGGATGCCACAAGATAGAAAGAGACACTTCTCAAAGCGCGCATCCAACAATGGATTGATGAGGCCTTCACCACTACGGTAGATATTGAGGGAAAGATTGCACAGATGTAGGGGCTCTATGTGCTAAGGCAGGGATTCGATCCTGACAAAGAAGCATCGGAAGAGTGCATGAAACAAGTATAGAAAACTGCAGAATAGTGCATTGCAAACCTCCGAGCAGTACGAGACCAGCCAGAGGGGCTCCGCGGCAAGATCACCACGCCAATCGAGTGACTTAGGATGAGTCAAGATGATTGTGTTGGGGGCATGTTGGGCATGGAATCCTCCCATAACATGTTTTGGGGCTCAAAGCCCAAGTTTTGGTCAAATGTATTGTAAAACTCTGCAAATTGGGGACATGGAGTGCGAAGTATAGGTTAAGTCATAAGGTTTTCCATCGTAAGTGTTGTAAAGTAATGTAATGTCATGTCAGCCTACCCATGGTCCACGGACCATGGGATTGTATAAATAGAGTGAGGCTCTAAGTTTTAAAGGGGACAACCGAGTAGCTAAGGAAGATAAATCATAGAGTAAGAATTTAAGTGTATTGGATCATAGTAGTAGGAAGAGGTTCTGCAGTTGAGTGCGCAGAGGCCTAGTAGAGTCTGCAGCTGAGTGCGCGGACCCTTGCAGCTGAGTGCGCAGTTTCCTGTAGCTGAGTGCACAGGGCGGTGTCGAGTTTGTAATCTTGAAGGAAGAATAATAAAAAGAAGTTGATTCCAATTTCCGTGCATCTGCTTATATATTGCCTTCTTTACCTTTATACTATTTTGTTTGTCGCACACACTTATATGATTGCTGGATATACTGTTAATGATCAGTAGTCCTACAAAAATAAGTTAATTACTTAGGTAATAATAGGTTAAATAGTAAGGAACTTGGGTATAATATGGATCACACCCCGACTAAGGCTACATGGAGGCAGCATCATAGGTTGCGAGGGACTAATAGGTGCATGTAGCGATGTCTGTGTAGGGTCAAACCACAGACTGCTAGAAGCTCATCAGACATCCCCAGGGTGCGGAAACCTGGTTCTAGCACCCTCCATACTACTTTGGGTGAGACCTCAGTCCGCACTTCATGGACTGTTGCCGAAAGGACCAGTAGTACTGGGATTTTCTTGGCTAAATCACCTCCAAACCTGGGTCAGGCCCATACAAGCCAACAAATAACCAAGAGGAGTAGGGAGAGCACATAGAGAGGATTGATACACTGTATTAGCCCATTCACCATAGGCCATACTTCTTTCTACTCACAGTTATTTTATATTCAGAGAAAGAAAGAGACCTCACCTTCTAGCTAGGTTTTGTCTCGAAAAAGTTTACAAGGTTATATCTTGTGTTAAATTGTAGTTTTTTGAGATTTTATTTTGCTACTATTTATTTCCTACATAGATTTTAATTTTCATGAAAACACAATAAAAAATAACCTACATATCCAGAAATCTAAAGTGAAATAAAACCATAATAATGTAGATTTCATATTTTTGAATATATTTTAATTAGATATGTTGTGATGAATTGTTGAGTGGAATATCTGTAGTAGTTTACATATCACAATGTATTATTATTATGACTTATTCAATTTGTTATATTTGATGGTATTTGATAATATCCCATTGAATAATGATTTTGTTATTCCATGTTCCATGAATCTTGATGAGTTATTCCAACTTCTTCCTTAATAATGCTAAAATTGATCTTGTGCTCTTCCACAACATCTTTCATACTAATGAGAATGTTGATATGGTTTCACATCTGATAAATTTCCTTCACTCTATATAGACATCTCATCTATCCTCTTTTGATAGATAATGGTTTCCTTTGTCCTCTTTAAATGGTCTTTGATTACTATATAATTTGAGATAATACCACCATATTTGACATGCACATCCTCTAGATGGATTTCAACTTCTTTAAATATCCTCTAGTGACCTTCATGAAACTTTTCCTCTTACTCTTTTTAAACTACAATGTGACTCCATTTCTGAAAGTTTATCATCCTTCTTCAATTCTAGAATGTACTTATGATTTTATATCATCTATGTCTAGGGATTCTTCAATCTTCTTGCAAGTTCCCCTTCAACTATTTTGGTAGTATCTTCCTTTAAGATCATTGTTTCTTCTTGATTTTCACAATCCACATATTTCTTCATCTTTTTTTTCTAATTCTTCCCTTGAATCATCACTTTCCCAATACCCATTGCTATGATTTTGCTACTTTAATTCATCGATCTCCTCAGTGATTTCTTCAGTGTGGTTTTATTTCTTAGATAATTCATTACCCTTCTTTTTGATATCTTATTTTCAAAAATTCCGTCAAGAAACCCACAAGGAGATTAATTGACATTACATCTATTAGCAGAGGATCTTAGGGTCAAGTATTTGTGATCAGAAAAAAAAAAAACGATGGGTAGTAGTTAATCCCTATTGACACGGGTGTTAGCACACATATGTCAACAAAGGAGAAGTGACCCAGACCAAGACTCTTCACACAACCCCAACTATTTGGGATAGTCATCCTCAATGGGTTTTAAGGCTCCATTATCCTTTGGCCTCCTCCTCCTTACGAAGAGGAATACCAATAAGCTATCCTAAACTAAAACTTATGGGTATTCTAAGTTAAATTCTATCTAATCCTACTAATTTAGGTAAGGATAAATGAATTATTACAATCCAAATTAAGGAAATCTTCAAAATCCTAATCCAAGTAAATCTAGAGATATTGTAAAGATTAGTTTTTGTATTACAAAATCAAAATTGTATTACAAATTTTAAAGTAATACAAAAGTAAAATTAGACTAGAACTATGAGGTAGATAGCATTGTTAAGAAAAAGAAAGTATGTTATAATGTAGCAAACATTCTAAAAAAATCATAATTAATTTGTCCATTAATAGAAACAATAAATATTTCTTCCCTTAATGTGGCAAAGAACAGGATGAACAACAACATTAAAACATGAAATTCATACTATTAAATAAACATAACACTAAGAAAATATAAAAGAGTATTCTAACTAACCTACAGTTAGCGCTTGGCCAAGACTTATGAGTGAAAAAGTATTAAAAATGAATGATATCATTTTACATGAAAGTCATGCCTTAACTAATAATTAATGAATCAAACCAATTAATCACTAGATCAAAATTGAAATGAATAATCGGGATAACATTCATAATGAGCTATTACTACAAATTAATTAATAAAAAGGATAGCACAATTAGTTTGATAATCTTTCAAACCAATCAACTATCAAAATCAAATTGTTCTTCATAGGACAACAATCATTAAAGATTTAATTATTGATTAATAAATTAAATAAACAAATATGAGAAAATGGAAATTTGAATAATAGAGAAATTTAACAGCAAGAATTCACTTATTAGTGCACAAAGTCGACTAACAGGCATGAAGATATTTCAAAAACCATAAGATATTACGAAACCATAACAATGACTATGGAAATAAAGATTAGAAACACTGATGGAATCAAACCACACCAAGATGTCTATAAATTGTCATTCATTCCACATTCAAACAAATCACTTGTATGTTACAAAAAATATTCCTTGTTCACCCTACAGGTCCCATCCTCTCCACTGTTCAAAATGAGGAGTTTATATATAAAAAATCCTTTAGCAGTCATATCCTCTAGAACTAAGACTATATCATTACAAAATAATTGAAATTGTTTTTTCTTTTTTTCCTTCTTTCTTTTCTGCCTGATAGCTAATAAAAAATAAACAAGTAACCAAAAACAATAATTGGCAATAGAACTGTTGGCAGCAAGTTCTAATTTTAGGCAAATACATCTTGTGAGTAGAGCAACAATATATCTTATCAACAAATTCACCTCTTATAAATATAAAAATTATTTAAGAAAACGATATAAGATGAGATAAGGATGTTATAGAATTTAGAATTCTGTAACATCTCTTTTTAATTTTAGAAAATTATAAATAAAATAAAAAATCATACCTTATGAACGGTTTGCAAACAATAACAAACTAAGACTTTATTTTGTACACTCTAACTCTGAATAAATTATCAACTTTACTCTGGTAGATTCCACTATGATCTATGTATTTGTCCCTTGTGAAATTTCAACAAATGTGGTTGATTCTTGCTGCCTCAAATTTTCATGATGGTTTCAAGCAGCTCTAATTTGTTAATTTTCCCTAGTTAACTACTCAATTTGATGAGGTATCCGTGGAATAGTTACAAGGTATTCTTGGTGCTAATAAAGATCCAATAGAGCTTCAGAGGTGACTTTGTTCCTCTTACTATTCAATTCAGGTGCAACATTGACATCACATGGAGTGTCATGTTTTCCAATAGACTCATGATTGACTTTCCCAGGCAGGGATGCCAGGAGATCAACAATACCTTGATCTAAAGAGGGTTTTTTCTTATTATGCCAGATTCAAAAAATTCTTCTATTCAATAATTTATCCTTTATATGTGTTTTACTATCATGCCCTGACTGATTGTTTCTGTACTCATTTTCAAGTTTTCGGATCAATGGAATCCCACTGGGGTTTTTCCCTCATAGATTTAGGCTTTTACCACTAGGTATATTTCCTTCAAACCTCATTCTGCTCTATAGGAACATTTCTTCTTTTTCTACAGCATGATTCAAGGGTTTCGGGTTCTAAAACCATATCCCCTTTCTCAGGAGAAAAAGGCTAATTCTGGACTCAACTCAGGGTCATTGGAATGTAAATCATCACCCGAAGGCTCAAAGAGAGTGTTACTGGACATGGAACCAAGGTCTGAATATACCTGGGACTGAATTCCTTTGATTGGAGGGTTTCTATAAAAATCACTTCTTAGTAGAAAATCTTCCCAATCTAACCCCAATTTATCGAGCTGGTATTTAACTAAAATAGTAGTATGACCATGATAGAACAGAGAGTGATGAGCCTCAGAGTGAAGTTTTTGATACATTTAGGACATTTTAACTAGAAACATATTAATAAAATGAGGAAAATTTAATTGATACTGCAAAAAGACCATCAATAACATGATATGGTAAAGAAAAATGAGGCTAAAATGACATTCATAGGTGATATATGTCCATAAAAAAAACATCATATCTATCCAGTGGGGTTTCAAGTAAGAAATAGGCATACCTTAATATTGTAGGCATAACACTTTTCGCCAACAGTTTCTTCCATGGAATATCCTTTAACCTTAGATTTTTTTTATCAGATTTTACCCTCCAATGGCAGGTGAGTATCCTGTGCAATAAACTTGACATCGAATGTAAACTCAAGGTCTATTATTTTAACATTATGGTTGTTATAAGAAGTTGTAAATGCCTTGGCGACAGCCTGGTTATAATCCTGAAACAAATTAAGAAGTTCAAACCATCTGATTGCCTGAAAAAGGTTGGCACAATCATCATATGCTTCCAACAATTCAGTGCCTGTGGTTTCAATCTGTTTAACCTGAGACATGAGTGGGTATCGACTATAGTCAGACTAGGTTCAACATTGAATTGTAAAACCCTAAAAGCCATAAACCTTCGATGGAGCAACAAACCGGAAGAGAATGACAGAGACTGAAGTCGAGTAACCCTCAGAAATCCTAATAAATCATGCATTGAAGATGAGGCACAACTGTGACAGGTTCAAACATTTTCATCTTTCGTATAGCTACAGGTGGAAAATATCAATTGTTCAAGTGACAACATCACCTTTGATAGCGTAGTCATAATCATTGTCTGATGTCAAGATGTGCATATTAAAAATTCGAGAGAGTTCAACCCATAAGTCTAATGTCACAACATGATTAATTACCATATTCATTTTTCCCATCGAAACAATTAATAGTATACATGGCTAGGAGTATATAGTATTTTAGGTTATACAACCTATTAATAATCATATGTGACCAATAATGGTTAGGCCTATGTTGCTAAGGATGTCCCGAAATGGTAAGCTAATTATTATAAAATGAGTAGTTCATCGAACAAGGCCTCCATCATAAGTTAACATGTATAATTTATATTTTCAAACAAATTATTATTGTTAGACCAAAAATAATTTGATAAGAAGTAAATAAGGACAGTTATAAAATTACTCAAATTTTGTAATGGTCTTTTCCTTTTAATATGAATGTTCAAGTACACATAAAATTGATAACTTGTAGGATAATATCAAAAGTTATAGAAATAAGGGTAATGAAAATAAAGTGATAACCAAGTAATTGACATAAAATATAACCATGTCCATGTGTAAAACAAAGAAAATTCTTAGAATCAAAAGAAATCTACAAGAAATCTAAAATCCAAAAGAAAAGAAAAAAGGAGTAGAGAGTGGCCCCTATCATCAAGCAGTGAATGAGAGGAGAGGTGGTTGGCCTACCAACAATTGGTGGCTCACTGGGAAGGACCAGTTATTTCTCTGTAATTTTACAAAAAGCGATCAAATAAAATCAAAGTTATATGGCAAATATTGAAGATACATTCCTTTTAGCTCAATCTGTAGATTGGTAAGAGTGATAATCCATTACAACATCCCAAAATAGTCAATTTATAGCATGTATATGTATTTTCAGCAGAAAGCTCAAAATACAACACATAGAAATAATGATGAACAACATTAAAGGAAAAATTGGTAAAATTTTACTTCAATACCACTCGTAGGGCCACTACTACTAGTAGGCATCCATAGCCTCGATAAGGTTACCATTTAACACAGATGCATCAATATCTCATCAGTTAATAATTGAGCTTCAAATATAAATTTACTACTTATTTTTTAACTTATTAATTGAAAGCCAATGTCCCGGCTTGGTAAACTAAGATTGACACTACCATTCACAAGATTTAGCAAACGTGAACAGACTGGCTCGCGATGAGACCTTTTGTCTTATAGTCATTCGGCTAGAAGCCATTACCCTGGCTTGGTGAAGAGATATTGTAATTTCACACCTATTATGCCCCATGATCATGGTATGTCGAATCATAATGAGACCTCTTGTCTTTCAATTAATAATTTTGTATTTTTGAATTACACTTTGAAAATTTTTAGTGATTGTTTAACAAATTGGGAGGCATGTTCGCTCCTTAAGAGATGGAATGATTTGAAATTAAAAATTAAGGTTTCATGAAATATTTTTCAAGCTAGTTTACGTCTTTTAAGAAATGGATAGTGATTGCGAAAACACGCAAACTAAGTTAAATTTTGCAGCTTTTAACAGTTAAAATGGACAATAAAAAACATCAAAACGAACCAATTTATGATGGAGTTCACCCCTCCTAGGCTATGTCTCTGGGTCCATCTTCCAATGGTGGCAATTTTTATTATACGTTCAAATGTTTAAATATATCAGAATACAATGATCAAATTTAAAAAATAACACTTCCATTGTGTCTAGAATGCCAAAAAATCCCTGTGTAGGCTCTTCTTGGGCTCAAAAATGCTGAAACATGGCCAAGATAACCCTCGTTCTAATTATCAGCAACTTGCTTGACAAAACTTCCTAATCTACAAAACTTGGCAACAAAACATACTTTGGCATATTGGTAGAGAAATTGAATCAAAACCCAAAGCTCTCAGGTTTGATCCACTCTTATCGACTGAATGGGTGTTGTTTTGTTTTAATATTAAATATTTTTTTTAATGGGCTCATCCCTCGGCCCTTTTCTTTCGCTCCCCTTGTTGGTCATATTGTAATACCGATGAATGATTGGCACGAACCATAGGCCACACACTTCCCTGGCCTCGCTCTTGGTCTCATGGCATTTAATATTATTATGCCTAAGGCATGGGCAGGGTGCCACACACCCTGCACTTCTGACCTTCCCTCTGGTGATCATGTGGATACAACATAAGGTGGGGTTGGTGCTTACATCTGCTTACCTCCACTCCCATTGGGTTTGGTCACATGACACCATGTAACCATGGTCAAGGCATCCACCATCACTCCTTTCCCGTTAACCGCTTCCAGTGGTCACATTAACCTATGTAACCCTGGGTCGTTGGCCCAAACCTCATGCTAGTTTCGTCATTTGTGCTTGGTCTTGTGGGTACCATAAAATCAAGTGTCAGGCTAGGCGGGCTAGCCCACCAACTAGGTGTTAATGCCATATAACATACCATTAATTGCTAAATACTACCCACCAGAAATAAATGTCAAGTGACACCCGTGGCCCACTGGTTGGGTGGTAAGTTTGTATGATAGAGTTTGTTGGTTTGAGTCCTGTGGATGTCTAATTTGGTCCATACAAAATTTTTTACAAGCCATGAAGGGTCACATGGGCTTTCAAGAATGGGCCAAGTGGTGCCCTATCATTAGGCCACATGGCACAACAGGGTTGGTCCAATTTCAACCAATCAAAAGCAGCCAATTCTTTCCTCTTATGAATGTCATGTGTCAGTTCTTGATTGGTCTTATACTTATTAGTCATATTGCTGATATTAGCAATGCATCAACATATGGACTACCACATGGCATCCATAGACTACACAATCAACCCTACAAGTTGACTTTTTTACCATTTGCCAAAAAGTTCAAAATGTGATAACTTCCTCATATGGTGTCAGATTGAGGCGATTCAAGCGTTGTTGGAATGAGAATGACAAGATCAAAGATTTGGCATCAGTTTCAGGATATTTTTAGTGCTTTCATTTTTTAGTATATGTTTTATCTCCTATATCATTACTCCCCACTGGAATATTTTGAACCACCAAAAGTATAGTTTTACTCAACAAGTAAGTGAAGGTACATCTCCCTCACTTTCTCGATCTCTATCCACCTTTATTTGATTAGATTGGTAAATTTGAGCCCCACTTGAAGATACTCCACATTGCCTCTGCATGAAGTCCTTATCCTCCTGTCAAGAATTGAGTCTTCCTACAACTCATTTAAATATTTAGGAGCAAAATATTCTATAGATGGAATCCGAACATTCTCTTCTTGATCATCAATCATAGGAGTCAAATATAATTTCAATTTTTCCACGTTCGCAATGGAATAAATTTACATGTAAGGTGGAAAATCTAATTGGAAATCATTGTTACCAATATTCTCCAAAATTTTGAAAACACCATATCTAATTGGCTTGAGATTTTTACCTTCACCTTGTAGTATTTCCTTATTCATGTACAAACAAACTTGATCTCCCACTTGAAACTAATGATCAACCCACTGCGTATCAAGTCTTTCTTTATACTTTTCTTGGATTTTATCCAACTGTTCTTGTACCCTTTGATGCACTAGCTGAATTTGTTCAATGTAATGCTTAGCTTTGTCCACATCACTATGTCCATATACTACAATATCTTTACCAAAGATGAAATCCAAAGGATACTTTGGAAAATAACCCAAACAAACTTCAAATGGAGATACTTGTGCAGATGAGTGCCTAGCGCGATTGTAGGCATGTTGGATGTAATGAAAATTAGCATCCCAAAGTTTAGGATGCTTACCACCATATCCTTGAAGGAGATTCACTATTGTTATGTTCATTGCTTCTGTCTAGCCGTTAGTTTGTGGATTAAATGTTGTGCTCTTCTTCAAATTTTTGTGCATGAGTTCCCATAAACTTGACTAAAACTTCTCAATAAATCTAGAATCTCTATAAAAAAAAACAAAGTAGGTAACCCAAAATGAACCCATACATTTTGGAAGAACATATTTGTGGTCTTTTCAGCTGTAACTTATTTCTTACATGGCATCAACACACATTTTTCTGAAATGATCCACTACAACATATAAATAATCATGACTTTTCCTAGACATTCGTAGTCCAACAAAATGCATAGAAATACTTTCCCCAGGATGAGAATGGATAGGAATTGGAGTCTACAAACCCAATTTCCTATCGCTTTTCTTTCTAGTAGCACACATAGAACATCCTTTAACATATCTTGACATAGTTTCATTCATGTGAGGCCAATAATAATACCTTTGTATTTGATCAATTGTTTTACCTACACCAAAGTGACCAACAATAAGAGAACTATGAGCTTCCCTTATGACATTGACTCTTTCACCCTGTGGAGCACATAACTTGCCAATATGATACAACAACTTGTTATGAACATGATAATCCAACTCTTCAACATGATTTCCTTGACTCAAATTTTCATAAACATCTTTAAAATCTTCATTTGAACATACTGTTCAATATAACTTTCATGCATGATTGAGTTATGCTTAATAATGACAGATGCATTAACAATAGGCCTTGATAACATATTTTCAACTTTGTTGTATATACCTTTGTTAGACCTAATTACCAAATGAAATTGTTCTAGGAATCCCATCCATCTGAAATGTCTAGCGTGTTGTAGCTTGGTTTGTGATTGTAAATATTTCAAAGGTCGATGGTTAGTATGAATAATCGTTTCATTACCCATAAAATAGTGCTTCCATTTCTTCATTCTTTGTACCAAAGAATACAACTCTTTATCATAAGTTGGATAGTTAATTACTGCATTGGTAAAGGTTTTAGAATGATAACACATTGGCTTACCATGCTATATCAAAATTGCTACCATAACGTATTCACTTGCATCGGTTTGGATTTCAAATGGTTCCTTAAGATGCAGAAGTGCCAGAACTCGTGTTGTAATTATTTTCTCTGTTAAAGTATCGAAGGCTTTATGTTGCGTGCCTCCCCACTCAAAGACTTGTTTCACACTTGTCAAGGTATGCAATGGTGTTGCAATGTATGAGAAGTTAACAATAAATTTTCTCCAATATTGGGTTTCTCCCAAAAAGCTCCTAACTTTTGCTACATTATTGGGTTTAGCAAAATTCACAATAACATCAAATTTGTAGGGATCAATATTCAATTCACCTCCACCTATAATATGACCCAAATAAACTAAAAAGGTTTTCCCCATATTCATATTTAGACATCTTCAAATACAACTTTTTATTTTGCAGGACATCTAGAACTTGTTTCACATGCTTGACATGTTCTTCATGAGTCGTACTAGAAATCAAGATATCTTCTAAGTAGAATATGGAAAAATCATCAATGAATGGTCACAATACATCATTCATAACTCTCATGAATGTGGCAAGTGCATTGAAAATACCAAACAACATAACTAACCATTCAAACAAACCTTGTTTTCTCTTGAAAGTAGTTCTCCAAATATCATCTTCAGAAATCCTTATCTAATGATAACCACTTCTCAAATCTAACTTAGTAAAACAAACAAATTCCTTTAACTGGTTTAGAAAATCATCAATTCGAGGAAGAGGATAGAGATTCTTTACTATGATTTTCTTCAAAGCTTGGAAATCCACACACATTTTCCATGTACCATCTTTATTCAAATCCAAAATAATACGAGACCCATAAGGAGATGTACTAGGCCTAATGACCCCTTTTTCAATCAACTCTTTAATTTTCTTCTTGATTTCTGCATTATACAAAACTAACATTCTATACATGCCAATATTCAGAAGTGGTGCATCCTGCTACAATTGAATCTCATGTTGGATTTTTATTTTTGGAGGTAACCCTTCAAGTTCCTAAAACATCTTGTCATAAGTCTTAGCAACTTCAACCAATTCATGGTTGAATTTAGAATCACATCCTCTGAAAGCTTCAGATTCAGAAGTATCTTTAGGCTTAATCATTGACAACACAAAATTCTTACTAGCATTCAAAAGCCTTTTCATCTAACCAACACTAAAAAGAGATAAGTTCATATTCTTGTGATTCTCTATAAAAACATACTCAACTCCATCTTTAAAAATATGATATTTTTTCTCATGACGATAGAATATGGATTTTTAGTCATACAAGTATGGACTCCCTAAAACAATCTTGCAAATATCAAGTGGTACAACATCAAGCTCTACCTCATCTATAAAATTAGCAGTGATGGAAAATTTGAGTTTACATTTTCTTGTCACTTGTAATTTAGAATCATCATATACCCAACCCAAAGGGTAAGGTTTTGCATGAGAGTTAGTCTCTAAATTAAGTTTCTTGACAATTGCTTCAGAGATAATATTGACTTGAGATCCACTATCAAATAATGTATCAACCTTTGTATATTTTGTAATGACCTTGATATGGAAAATCTCACTTCTTTCTTTATCATTTTGAGATTCAATAGGCTTACTAGAAGAAATAGTACATGAATTAGAAGCTATACTTTTCATTCACATGGTTGTGATTTTGGTTTCATCACCTAAATTAGATCCTAGATCTTATTGAGTTGTAGTATCAATCTTTTGTTTCCCTTTGTTATTGAATGCTTTGGTCTCAATTCTAGATGTAATTTCCAATAGTGGTCTTCATCATGGCCATATTTTGAACAATGTTTATAGGTAATTTTCTCTCCCTCTTTCTTGACAGTAGAATTATTTTACCTTTTCCTTTAAAGTTCCCCTTTCTTTTGTCTCCAAATTTAAAAAGTTTCTTGCCTCTTGATTCTAAATGAGTTTCCTGAACACATACTTCATCTGGATTGGTGGGATTAAACATAACTATAAAATGTATCAAATAACTATTTTTGGGCATGGCCCAAATTGGTCCAAATTTTGGGTAAAAGAACTCAGAAAAGGAGCATACCATGCGGAGATGACGAAGATATATTCATCGTGTAGACTTTGAGGGCTTTGGGGAGGGGATAAAGCCCTTATTTTGAAATGGGTATTGTTGGTCTGAGTCGGCTTGACCTAGGTTCAGAGTGTGTTGTGCACCAACAAAACCCTCAACTACTGGCCCTTTTGGCAATGACCCGCAAGCAGATTGCAGTCTCACCCGTAGTAGTTATGGGAGGATGTAGAACAAGGCTTCTACAACCTAAGGGATTTTTGTGCAGTGGAGACATGTATTTAGTTATACTCTATATCGATCATATAACTTCCCATGCATAAGAAATTCATGCAAATGATTAATTTAACAAAATCACATTAAACCCATAAACTCTAACAAATAAAAATATATCTTATAGTTCTTTGCATACTTTAATGAAACACATGCATAAATATACTAACAACAACAAACACTAAACACATAAAGATATACAATTCCTCGCCAAAACTTATTCTTTATTAATACAAATCTTTAGTACATATACGTATTCTACCTATGCACCCAGCTACAGGTGATATGTGCACTCAGTTGCAGACTCTTCCAGGCCTCCGCACACTCAGCTACATAGCCTTCCCCAAAAATACAGACTAAAGACGTTAATACAGAGATTCAATTCACATATGATATTACATGATTCAATTACAAAATATGACATCTACTTAAATACATTTCATCTTTACAAAAACCATGTTCCACATACCATGGATCCACAAAACAAGGACTAATCCCTGATACCCATTAGAAAATAAGGGCTTTATCCCATCCCTAAATCTCTCAAATTCTGCGCAATGAATATACGTTTACTAGCTCCATGAGGCCCAATCATTTTTTTGCGGGGCATTTTACCCAAAACCTCAACCAAGTTGGACCATGCCCAACATGCCCCCAACACTCACCCATGACTCATCCCAAATAACTCAACTTCGATGCCCTTGATCTTTGTTGCCATCCCATTGTACAATGCGTTGTACTATTGGAGTGTTTCTACCATCAATTTTTCTTCCTAGCGTGCCTCCTTCAACAAAGCTTCTGTAGTAGGGACATCAGTCTTATGGAGTATCTTTGCTTCCATTTTCTTCAATTCCTTTAGCCTTTCGTCCACTGCCTATGAATTTACCAGGGCTTCCTCCTGCCATGACTGAGTCCTCTCCTACAAGATCTATCCTTTCTTGTGAAGATCATCTATCTACGTCTGGAGGTTCTTTCCTTTAGAAGTATTGGCAAGCCTCTGCAAGAGTGGTAAGGTATTCATAGCTGCCACAATCTCATCACGTCGCTTCTACTTTGCATTCAGATCCTCCTCAATCTTCAGGACATTTGGATCATCCTGCAGTGAGGTCCAAATCTAAATCATATCGTCAAGCAGTTTTCCACAATCTGCCACCATACCAAGTATGCCTCTCAATGCTGCATTGAGGTCCCTTTGTCTCTACTCCCAAAACTATGGTGGCGTACTTGGTTGCAACCTTATTTTCAGCTATGATATCTTCACTTCGTATTCAAATTTTAACTTAGCCACAACATTCTTTGAGTCCTTGATCGCGAAGGCAGGCTTCATGACCTTTTTTGCTAGTGGTTCATCGTCATCGACCTGCATGTCTGGAATTGTGCTACAAGTCTCATCAATGGCCTTCTCTAGTTATTCTCATTGTTTCCTTTCTTCCTCCCTATCCTTGGCCAATTGCTTTAGTTCATTCTGCATCGATGTTTTTTTTGACTCCACCTTTTCTTTTAACAGTGACATACATCTCTCTCATTCCTACAATTCTGTAGTGATACATTTATGAAATTCATGCAACATCTAGAGGGGTAGCGCAGCGACATTCATCTAGACACTACACCATGATTTGACTTTCTCTCAGTCTGCTGCTGCTTCAAACTTTAGTGCCTCAACTAGCACATGTAACATCCTAACTCTATAGGTTGTTTTCAGTCTTTTTCCTAGCTGCAACGGCTGGGTTACCTCCTTTGGTTACCTCATTGCTTGTGGCAATGCCTTCAGCTCTGTGACACCCTATTGTACCTTAGTTAAAAAAAATTTGCAGCGATCATCAATCTTGTCCCAAGTTTCCATGTTGACCTCCTAGATCTTTTATGCTATCGTGTCAATGTCCCCATCAGTGAGGACAAGCGGCACTACTCCCTTACTCTTATTCACCTTCTACTTCTCTTGGTCACATTTTCACCACAAAGGGTGAATCTTTCAATACTTTTGCATCGTTGAGGTGTTCCTCGTGTTCCTATCCTCACTCTGTTTCTTCTATCTGTTCATCGATATCTTTTCTACTCGTACCTACACCTTGTGAATTACCCTTCTCTATCCCAACTACTCCAATCGTTCCACTGGGTGGAGTCATCCATTCCTCTAGCCAATCCTTCACTACCGTGAGGAGATCATCTTTTATTACCAAGTATGGAAATGAATGCCATGTCTCCTTTGGATCCTTCCTCGCTTTCACATATGCCCTCTGATAGTCTGCCTTGACTTCCGCGATGTGATAGTACTGTTTATACAACCTCGGTGATAGACTGGGATACTAATTCACCACCATATGTAGATCCATCGCCATGACTACAAAGAATATATTCTTCTCTGTTGTGCATTTCAACTCCTTTGTAAACCATAGCGAAGCATACCTTGATGCTTCGTATATATCTACCTCAACAGTAAAAAATTGAGAATCTTTTGGCTCCTTCCATGCAATAAGTGCAATAAGAATTAGCAACCAGGCATAGTGGAAGGTCTTGCCTTCTTCCTGTGCTTCTATGGAATCCGTCAAAAACTCTCTACATAGGTAGGAAGCCTAGTTGAACTTGACCCCTATGCTACACTACTCTTCCAATGACACTACTATTGCAGGCACCCCATTGGCCCTACACTTCCTCATGATCTCCCCTACTAATATATGTGTGGCAAAGCGCACACCCTTATCCTCAATAGAGTTTATCTCATGTCTGCAGGATTTCTTCACTAATCCAAACTTTTATTTCATCATCTGGGCCAACTCATTGTCTTTTTTTTTGCCCATAAATTCATCTATGAGGTCCTTTCCTTGATATGATAGCATTGTTATTCTTCTAATGAGCACCTCATCAATCAGGATCCTTTTCTCTAACCAAATACAATCATCATGTTCTAGTGCGAGGAGAGGTCACACACAAATTGTACTAAATGGGCTTTGACCAAAGTGTGGCACATTTAGCATGTTCGAAATCCTTTCTCTCAGCACTCCCATGACCCATTGTTGTAGTTCCATTCTTGTAACTTCGTTGTTTGGGTAGTAGACTTTCTTTAGGTACCTAATGGGCCCAAACCACAGGTATTTGATTATGTCATTGAAATCCCATTCTTCCATTTTGAGCTAAGGGATTTTCCCTAACACTTCTCCTTCAAAAGGCACCTAACACATATTTCATTAAAATTGGAAATATTTTATTACAAGGACATCACTATAATTGAGATTTTTGGCTATTTTGAAATTCTACATCCACTATTTACTTCCAAATTTAATGAAATATGTGTTACCTCCTCTGGTAATAGTGGCATATAGGTAGAAAATTTCCCTTCCTTTGGCTCCCTGACCGGTTTTGTGCCCAGCTTTCTCGGTGGCATGTATGTTGGGGGAACATAGGGAATATCCACATACTCTGTCTCCTTCTACTGAAACTCAACTTCTTCCTCACTGTCATGAACCTGCTGAGGTCCCTCTTGCTGCATCAATTTATTTCCTTTATGCATGGGATTTTTTCCTCTATCCTCCGTGTTCTTTGCCTGCACTTCCTTCTACGTCTTCTTCTCGGGTGATATTCTTAATTTTGTTGCAGAGGCCTCAGTTGATCTCTTCTTCTGCGTCTGCAATTATGGTCGTGCCTATGCTTATGGTTGTGCTTGCGGTTTTACAAGCACCTTCCTTGGCGACCTTAAGTGCATTGGGGACATGGCTACATTCGCCTTTGCGGTCTTTCCTACTTGTGGCTCCATGATACTAGCTAGCCCTTTCTTTGTAAATGTCCTAACCAATTCTTCCCATCTCTTCTTACACATGCAATATCTCTTCTTCACTTAGGCGCAATTTCTTGTCTCTATAGGAAGCAAAGTTTAAAATGTGGTGCAGGAAGAAAATTTTATAACAATTTTGAATTCCCAGGCTCATGATTGGCTCATTTAGTGCAGGTATGGGCTAGATACTGTTAGGGTCCTATAATTTATAGGATCTCAAGGTGACTGAGTATTTTATCTCAGAAATCTCATATTGTAAATAATTGTCAATTTGCAAATGATTTCCAAATATAAAAATAGAATAAAAATGAAAAGAGGGTATAAATAAAAAAAAAAAAGGAAAAAAAAAACATTTAAAAAGAATAAAATATAGAACCCCATCAAAGAAAGAAAAACAAAAAAAAAATAACACTGAAAGTGTTGCAAATTTAAATGCCACTATTGATAGATAGTTCTCTTCGTGATTGATAGAGAAAGGTTGCGCGCACCTTGTTTAAAATGCCACAATAACTAGTTATTTGTTTAATCATACAGTATAAGCATGGTCAAACATGTTTGAATTTTTGTAAATTAGATTAGACAATAAAGATTTTCCAAACAGTTTAATCTTGGTAAATCAGTAGTTAGGTAGAAAATGGCATTGGTTCAACTGTTTAATCTGAATCAATAGGAGAAATAAGTGATAGGATTTAAGTAGTTTTTTATTTTCCATAAAAGAAAATAATTATGGGTTTTCTAGTCTAAATGCACCCCTTTAGAAAAATAAAAATGTTAGCTTAGTTAAAGGGTAGGCAAAAATAGTTTGGTTTTATAAATTTATTTATTTGCCCTTTATCCTAAGTCTTAGTGACATTGTAAAAGAAAAATGTACAAATGGATAATGTATATTCATGACATGTTTTATATCTGAAGTATTATCCTAAGTTTCAAAAATAAATATCAAAAGGTGCATATGGATAAAAATTTGTTGGTCATTTATGGTTAAAGGGGCTGCAATCAAAAGCATCAGGATTCTCCACTCTTTAGGATCAATGGCACCCATTGTTTTTCGGCCCCTCCTCTCCATTCTAGCTTTACTGTCAGGGGGGGTCGAAAAAAGTGGATTTCTCCACCTGGCCCCATCACCACGTGGCCTCCTCTCTGTGTTTCACACCCCCCTAGCCTATACCATATACTGCCTCCTACCCCCTCCAAAAACCACCTCCCCCTCATCCCTCTACCAATGTCCCTACCTGACACCTCTGCCACTCCCATCCCGCTACGCCTTTGAGCCATTGCCCAATTAAATCTCTTCCCAACAAAATTACTGTTGAAGTATTGAATGTCTTCCCTCCCAGGTAACCGTTTGACTTCAACGGTTGTGCGCCAACCTCCAACGGAACCTGTCATTCCCTCTTTTAGAAAAAACCATGAACGATCTTTATTATCCTTTTCACTTGCTTATTCTCTGTAATTCGAAAGGTTTTCTACAAAACGACCCAATTTCAAAAGGTTTGTTGAGCTAGATCAAATGTTAGCATTCTTTTCCCCTCCCTTGACAACTCACAACTTAAATTTGTTCTCAGTATGCTTTTCCTTCCATCAACATTAATCATTCACTAATATAATTATGCCTCCAAAGAAGAAGGATCAGGAGGACTCTGTTAATCCATTAATCCCTCCATCTATAGACTTAGACCATATTCCATTAGCGGATAGGGATTACATGATCAGTGATACACAATGCAACTGTGAATTTTTGGAACTTTATTGCTGGCTAGAGGATAAAAATGTTGATAAAATAGATGAAATTGGACTCTGGGAGTCCAATATTCCTCACAATATTTTCTCTCTGACCTTCCATCCCCCTGAATTCACTAGGAAATGCCAAGCTTATTATGTTCCCTGCCAAAGAGCCATTATAACCCCATATGGTGAACTCCTTTTTTATATCACTACCCAGTCTATAAACCGGATGATGCTAGCTCCCCCTGTGGAAAACAGTGCCCCATTTTCCTTAGAAGCCCTCACATAACTCTATCAGAAGCTTGATTTTGCTAGAAGAGAAAATATTTTTGATATCTTATTACCATAAAATGCCCACTTGCCAAAGAAGAATCCTCCATACCCTTCCTCAATCTTCCCTGATCAAGCTAAACACATCATAACTATAACTTCATACATTCTGGATTATTATTCTAATCAGTGGGTAGATGAACCCATTCTAGGCTTCCTTTCCATGTTTTCCACAGATAACAAACCATTTATTTTGTTTAATTTCAGCCATTTCCTGGATGATAACATCCATGAGTAGTTTCTTAAATTTCCAACAGAACAAGTTTTTAAGTACACTTCAATTTTAGTTTATATGTTTCTATATTTTCAAGCAGACTGGTTTAGTTTTTCCATGCAGAAGGTATATGAAGAGGGAAACCAACAATCTATAATATTTTGGACTTATTTATTGATGAAAGAACATAAATACTTCTCCTATAAATAGTTCATTGAAGAGTCTTTTCACCCAGCTATGAATATCCTAAATAGCTCAGCACAACCCAAAATCAGTGAAGACATCAAGAGCATTCTACATTTGACAGATGAGGCCAAGATAGGAGACTGGTATTTATACCGAAATTACATGGAAATTAGAGTTTATGGATGTGAGTTAGCACCATACAATCTCCCAAAATACCTCCCCATGAGGATTTTTTCCATTGAATATATCAAATTGTTGAAAAGTGTGCAACAAGAAATGCTTGTTGAGAATGCAACAAGATGATGGAGCTTAGTGAAAAGAGTCGCCTTCACTAAGTGGACCCGCAGATGGCGCAAGTTCTATTTTTGGATCCCAGCAGGGATGATCACCGCAGGAGTGACCACAGCAGGGATGATCATAGCAGGAGTGACCATAGCAGGAGTGATCACAGCAGGAGTGATCACAGTAGGAGTGATCAATGTCTATTTTTAGACTGGCTGTCAAAAATAGAAAAGTCAAATATTATTGTCTCATAATAATATTCGGACTATAAACTTGATCTTATTCTCATGGAGCACTTCAGTTTGAGCTACAGAGGTGGCACATGCAGCTGTCAGAAGGAAGTACGCTTTCTTTGTGGGTCAGTTGAGTTGTTGCATGCATGACTTCAGTTAGAACTCAAGCAGTTGAGTTTGGTGGAGTTGATTGTAGAGTTAATGAAGTTGTGTTCAGTTTGACTTGGTTAAACTAGTTGTAATTAGTCTAACTGCAAATATACTAATGATGAGTTGTTAAACAAATTATTAACTCATAATACAACTATAGAATACATCAGTTAACTCAGTTGCATGTCAGTGCATGTTCAGTTCAACAAGGACAGGTGTTAGAGGATCAGATTGCTATCAGTTGTGACTATAGTTGTGAATGAGGATTTGCACAATCAAAGGGATTGAGTATGCCAATGAATTGGCCAATACCAAGTATTATAGCCTCTGCTCACGTCTTCCCTAGTGTGAGTGATTCTTTGGAGGTTAAATACGAGTTTGGTAAACCATTCTCATTCATTCTTGAGCAGGTATTGAGCTGTGGAGGCAGGCAAGTAGTGGAATAGATTTGGAGATCAAATCTGAGCTGTATTGTGTGTAACAGGTGGAGCTGGTACTGGATTGCTTGTGATAAGCATTGTACTTTGTAATGTTACATGTTCTCAATCATTAATATACAGATAGTGTGGGGTTTTCAGCTGTAAGCTTTCCCCGAGTTACATACTGTGTTAATGTGTGCATGCTCTTGATGTTTTATTGTTATTGACGCTGCTAAATTGATGATCAACGTAGAGGAGCTTATGTATTGTGTATGTATTCCGCAATAGTACATGATCAGGATAATCTCCATTGAATATGTGTCAAATTATTCAAAATTTCTACACAAATAAATGCTTAATTCAGATGATATTCACTTTGTGGTGGCAAAGAAGAAGTCCCAGTTTCGAATAAAGACACAGGTGGGCCCTTTCATATGCAACACTAGGTCAACAGGAGAAGAAGCAGATAAAATCCTTAAAGAGATTAAATTCAGCCTGAGTTTCACATCGTCTTATGACCCTTGGGGTATCATTTCTAAGCTGAGAGTAGAAAACGAAACTACTCCATACATCCATAACCCAAGGCCTGAGATAGAAAAATATGTAAACCAGTTAGAATGGGCAGAGAGTACATTATAGGAAGCTTAAGGGAAATTGTTTTCTACTTTGCATTTATAGATCCCCACTCCTCAAGAGAAAACAAGTGAAAGACAGAGAGAGGAGGGATCATCATCAACAACTGGTAGTGAGGGCATGGATTTCAGAATTAGTTACAAGAAAAGAACTATGATGACTCCTAGGACAGATGCAGAAAAGGAGGCAGAAGATCAATATTTCATCATAATTGGAGAAACAAAATCTACAAGCAGCAAGTTTGCTACATCTCCTACTAGAACTTCACTATCACAAGGTCAAAAAGATACAGAGCTAGATTCACAGGATATCCAAGTAGAATAGGAAAAGAGTGTTTTTGACAGGTACCAGGAGATCAAAATTAAGAATGAAATTCTTAAGAACAACACCTACAATCAGTTTTGGAAGTAGAATTCCAGTTCACAGAGCATATTATTATCAATTTTTTATACATAACAAGCAAAGATTCAGATGGCCTTCCTTGAGGCCCAAATTCCACATCCTAGGACACCAGTAGATTACAAGAGCACAATGTTTCAATTCAGCACCAAAGATATACATCCCATTGATAAAATGGACATGCATAAACAAACTAGTGGGATGATTTCCTCTATGTTAACTAATATTTCCATGTCATTGTCAAAGCTACAGGTTTCATATGCAAACATTCAATCCTAGTTCAAAATGGAAAATATTTCCTCTTTAGCAAAGGATAATAGAATCAAATATTTTGAATATTTGGTAGTCAAGATAGGATATGATCCTAAAGATATAAATGTTGTAGAGGATATCATCATGAAGAAAAATCTTGACATTGCAACATTGAGAAAGGAACTAAAATTGTCAGCCACAGAGGATCCCTTGACTAAATATATTGAAGAAAATGAGACACAAAAGACTAACATGATGAAGTCAATCATCGAGAAGAATTTTCAGATTAGGCAGATGGAGTTATAAATGGACAAAATGATCAAAGAGAAAGAACAAAGTTAAAGGGTAGTCCCCCTAGATGTTATACCCATCACTGAAATCCAAGCTACAGGAACTGCAACTACAACAACCTCTTCAACGCAAGCTACAAGTGTTGAGCAGGTGACAAATACATTGGAAAATATGTCAATCAAATTAGAAGAAATTAATAAGTTGCATTGGTAGCTCAAAACTCTATAAGAATAGAAATCTAGAACTGAAGCTTCTCATTTGGTTCAAGTACAAAAGTCACAAAGGTTGCTAGAGAGGATACAGAAGATGGATATATCAATTGGTCAAACCTTGGCCCAAGCTAACAAAACCATTTGGATGGATATTTTGGACTCCATGAATTAGAGTTGGCCATGCATCCAAATCATTTTTGAACATAAGGAACTGATAGAAAAGACCACTAAAACCATTACTGCAGTAAGAGAGAAGTTGGGAGATATGCCTACAGAAGCTTCCAATATCATTAAATTCTTGAATTCAAAGAATATGTGTGAACTTGAAGAGTTAGGAATTAATGACAGGACTGCCACCATCTTGGAAGTCAAGAAATTTTTAACTAAAAGAAATCTCATTACTCAATTGGAGGAGAAATGTGAAACACTAGAGTTGGGAGTGAACAGATCCTTCAACGGGATTGAAACATTAAAACATAAAGGATTGCCCAACATATATGTGATCAATGACAAACTGATTATTCAAGAATATTTTGTTGTAAAGGTGAAGGAAGTAGCCAGGAACAGTACTAAATTAAGTGGTATAAAAGGTAGCATGACAGGCAGAGCATTCTTAGAGACAATGGGAAATTAGTTTTTTATCCAGCATGAGATAAAACATATCTTCCCAGTAAAGCCAACATTTGTAAAGTATACTGAGGTTGATGAGATTTATTGAAGGGTAATTAAGTTAACCATTCTAGATGAAAAAAGGTGGGAGAAACTATGTGATCTATTGGACTAAAAAGCAACTTGAATATCAGCTAGCACATCTACCAGCACATTAGCCAGTGTAACACAGTTATAGGCTGATTCAGCAACCGAATCCTCCAAAACGTAGCCACCTCTTCATGTATTTGTCCACATTGCCTATATTTATGCAGAAGATTGAATTTATGGTTTAGATAATGCTAATAATACACTATTAGTTGAGACAACAATTTTGTAATTATTTTATAAAGACTCCATAGTTTGAAGTATTACAAGTTGATTGTTGAATATAATTTTCTCTGTGAATTGTAATTTCAAGTTGCCGGAAGCATCAATAATACAAGGACATTCTTTATAGGATTCATGTGGTGTGCAAATTGGCGATGTTTTTTCTTATGTTGATGTGTTTAATCATTGTCTCTTTTCTCTATCATTTCTGAAAAGCTTAATCACATAATAGAAACTGTGATGAATAGGATATGTTATACAAAAAACCCTATTTTGGATGTTAGTAATTTATATGTTTTCTGCTAAGTCAAATTAAGGAATTCTTCATTTCTCCTTAGTTTCTATTGAATCTTACATTTCTTTTGTTTCATAATCCATTTAAAATTATGAAATATCCAACTAGTGCAACCTAGCTTGCCTTGTGAAACTCCTTCAAAGTTTCATGCAGATCCAGTTAATCTTTAAACTCTATAGCCCAATGGAATTATAACAATTTAATCAACCAAACAATCCAATAAAAAATAATTAGTACCATAATAACTATCCTAAAATGTACACCAAACATAGCTAAATTTTACAGAGAGATCCCTCTCTGAAGTTGGAAGGGCTAGATCCCAACTTCCAAAGTGGTTTTGATGACGTCCTATGTGTTTACTCCCTCAACCTCAAAAATACAGAACAACAACATATTAGTGACCATACTGAGTACAAATACTTTTTAAATTGAAAATAATTATTCCTTGGTAGTTAATCAACATTTAATAAGTCAAAGTTGTTATATCTCAGCGGTGGATGAATTCCTGAACAAATTTGAATGCGCAGTACCAGAACAACAGTGGTTTGATGTACTGAAGTGGGAATTGTGTGCAATGCCCGCACGATGGTGGGGCATGCATCATGGAAGTTTTGAGGACTGGCGTGGATGTAGAAGGATGATGTGCCTACGCTTTCAAAAACCCCAACTCAGAATGAAAGCCAGTCAACAGGGGCAGAACAACTTGTGCCCACCTTTCCCGATGGGTACAGACATATGCCGCATAGGTGCATACCACTCCTAGAATAGAGAATCGAAACAAACCACAGTAGTAGGAAAGACGATGCACACTACTAATTATCCATGGAGAGGCATTCGATAAGGTGTGTGAAGTACTGAATAGGTTCACCAGGCGAGACACACTGAATGGGACCTACGCATACCAACGGTTCGATGAGCCTATAGGACCATGTGCAAAACCCTGACCATAGAAATGATTCCAAAGGTGCGGAATAGAGTAGAGAACAAAATTTCTGAAGAGAATGCAAAGAGGAGTCCACCTATAAGAGCTCCCGCAATTGTGACAGTGCACAAATACCAGGACAAAGAAACCACACAGCGATGTGAGGTCAAATACATAAATATTTAGGAAGCCATTCGGTGACGGAACCTTAGACTTCACGAACTCGGAAAAGACCAGATATGACTGAGGAAGAAAAGCATTTTGATGGATGCCAAGATCAAGTGGCTGGAAAACAAGATCAAGAAAGAATGTCTCGTCGATAAACCAAGGATGACAGGGCAAGGTACAGATGATCATACCACTGAAGTAGAACACTGTCATCAAGAATTTATGACTCTACTACCATGGCTAAGATCACATCTCATCAAACAAGGTAATTAGGGAAGTGCACTACATATGGTAGAATGCGCAGTGTCGGCTGTCGTGAGGGAAATTGAGTTTCCATGGACTATACTGGAAGGTGAGTTTAAGTCTCGCACAGGTGGTTTGACCACCTGACTAGCCGTAGGGAGCACAGTCTCAGTGCTCCAGGTAGTTGAAAGAGAGCACAGGACTATAAAAGAGTCTATTTGGGAGCTGCGCGATAAGGAGGTGGGTGCAGAATTGGCAAGTCACAAGGTTCACACCCACGCATGGGGGGCTACACTGCCATGTGGGTAGGCTAGAAAGTGATTGTTGGTGTCATTGTTCATGACGGGATGTCCAATTTAAGGCAAAGGGGAGTAGGCAGTGGGCATTTAAGATGCAAATTAAGTTCAATATTTGAGACAATCTGCCGCCAAGAAAGCATTGATGGCCTAGAATTGGGGGGAACGGTCGAATTTGAATTCAAAAGGAACTATAGAACTCCAAGGGCTAGCCACGAGATAACACTCGTTCACTTAAGACTTGAGCAGTTGATTAGAGCACCGAGTGTTGAGCGCTGAGCGATATTCGAGCCTCGGATTTCACAAACAACCACAGATAGTTCAAACAAGATGGCAACTACCAGGAGATGTTTGGGCTTTACAGAAGGAACCTCTGAAGTGTTGGCATTATGATTGTTGGCTCTATGGTACAGGTGTTGTACTTGATGGCAACTCATGCAGGTGGCAGAACAGGTGGAAAATATCTGATCAGGCTCTCGAAATGATGGAAAATAAGAGGTACGTAGGTTCTTAGTTCAAAAGGTGCGGACCCACAGGTACCCCATCCAAGAGGTGCGGACATACCCGCAGATGTCCCGTTCAGAAGGTGCGGTCCCCCATTTCACTCACTCCAATGCAGAGAAGCGCGCTCACGTGGGGTTTATTATGTTTGGCCCGTGGTATTTAGCCCATCGATCATGATTCTATGGTTTTGGTCCGTGGTATTGTTTCTATATTATTATTATTATTATTGAGACCCAAGTTTTTGGGCCCCTTGTTTTAGTTCTCTATGGTTTTGCTTCATGGTTTTAGTAAGGGCACACCTATAAAAGGGAAAGGAGATCACTTGGCTAGTCACTTGTGAATTCTGAATATCTTAAGATCTAAAATATTGGGTTATCGGTTTTAAAAGCTAGACCTAAATCTAAATCAAGGTGAATGTGAAGGCGAATCTACTGATAAGTCGTGATCTCTCGAGCGCATGATCAGATCTGTGGATCTGACTATCTGTGGCACATTGGTGGACTGTTAATTTGGCCCTAATCAGAGGTTTGCAAGCGATTCACGGCGCAAGTGCCGGGGTACGCAGTACAGAAGAAGGCGCGATGCGTGGGTACGCAGCGCAACAGAAGGCGCAGTGCGGGGTACGCAGCGCAGAAGAGGCTACAGTGAGAATATATGCAGGGTGCAGTAGAAGAAGTTGCGGAGGTACGCAGACACAGTGACAGTACAGGTGCATATCCACAGAGATACGCAGAGACACAGAAGGATTGGGTGCGGACCTATGCAGCCTAGGTACACAAGAACTGCGGATATCCGCAGGTTTATACTGGTGAACTAGCGGGTCTATTTTGAAATATCTGTTGGCTGTCTTTTATTTGTAGCAGAAGAATTCTGGGTTTAGATTACTGTTATTGCTGATCTGGTTACTGCATTCTGAGAAGTTATCAGTTGGTTCTTTGATTGATTTAAAAGGTTGATTGGGTAATTCACATGTATTTGATGATCATTTGATGTCCATGGATCCAGTTTGAAAATTTATGAAAAGTGGTCCTTGGAAGAAAGAGAAGGTTGTAGCCTTCAGTAGGCCAGCACCTACATACTAGTATCTTGGCTAGTACAAGAGTTAAGGGGGTTGTAGCTCCCTTCCAGGAGAAGCTGGAGAACGAGAGAGGGTTGTAGCTCTCTGTAGGTTGCAGCCTGCGTACTGGTAAAGGACTACACCAGTACAAAATCGTTGTGAAAGAAGTTTCTAATTGAAAGAAGATAGAGACATATTGCAGCAGGTGGTTTTTGCAGCAGGTGGTTTTCACCCACATTGGGTTTCCACCTTATATCTGGTGTTCTTATGTGTGACTATCTGTTTTTCATTGTTCTTGTTCATTATTATATACAAGTTAATCACCAATATCTGAAGAATAATTTAAAGCACAAATCTGGATGGTATATTGAAAAGAATTTGATAATACTAATTCACCCCCCCTCTCAGTATTATTTCCAACAATTGGTATCAGACCAGGTCCTTCAGAAGAAGCTTGATCGCTTGAAGGAAGATCGTCCATCATGAGCAACTACGAGAGGGAAGCATCAATCAGGCCACCGATTTTTGATGGGACAAACTTCGTATATTGGAAGGTAAGAGTTACTGCCTATCTTCAATCTCTTGGTACAGAAGTCTGGGACATCATAGATACAGGGTATACTTTTCCATCAGCTACTCCTACAGATCCGGCTGAGAAGAAGAAATATGAAACAAATGCAAAGGCGGTCAATACTCTATTAGGATGCCTTTCTCAATCTGAATTTGTCAAGGTAATGCAGTTTAAATCCGCAAAAGAGATATGGGACAAGATTGTTATGAGCTATGAAGGAGATGATCAGGTAAAACGAGCAAAACTTCAAACCCTCAGGATTCAGTATGAAAATCTCAGGATGTATAATGATGAAAGTGTGGCTAACTATTTTCTTCGCGTAGATGAGATTGTTAATTGTATGAAAAATTTGGGTGAAGAAATAAAAGAGGCTGTTGTGGTTGAAAAAGTTCTAAGATCCTTGTCTCATAGGTTTGAATCTAAGGTTTCTGCTATAGAAGAAAAGGAGAATCTACAAAACCTTAAAATGTCATAGCTGCAGGGAATTCTAACTGCTTATGAAATGAGGAAAGGAGGTCCATCATACAGGAGAGAAGCTGCCTTCAAGGCTTCAGGCAAAGGAGAGTAATATGAGTCAGGACACGTGTCAGAAGAAGAAGAAGAATCAAATTTTGTCAGAAATCTTCAACGGGGTACTGGCAGATTCAGAGGTAAGTTACCTTTCAAATGCTTTGCTTGTAGAAGAGTAGGTCACTATGCTGTCAAATGTCCTCATAAGGATAAAATTGACAAGGGAAAGGAACCTGTTAGATGGAACAAGAAACAGAATAAGAAGAGCTATTACACCCATGAAGAAAGTGATGGTCTATCAAATAGTGATGAAGATGAACGAGGTAATCCCTATAAACTTTTAATGGCCTTTGAAGATGATAATTACATGGATGCTATAGATATGGATAGCTATTATGAGGAGATGTCTAGACTCAAGACATGCTTAGAAGAAAAGAATGTGATCATTGAGACTCTGCAAATCCAACTTGATGAAAAGGAACAATCTCTTGAAAAGTTAGAATATGAAATTGTTGGGCTTCGAAAGGAAATTGAGAAAACAAAGGCTCTTAATCTTAAATTTGTTAAAGGATCTGAAACTCTGGATGAGATCATCAATGTACAACGCTCTCCACTAATTAAGACAGGTCTGGGGTATAATGGAGAAGCATCTCAAGCATCCACCTCAAAGAGTTATCTCGATGCAGCAAGGAGATATGAACAAAAGCCAAATGGAGATCACCAGGTAAAACAGGGACAAATTCCATCAAGAATAAACAAAGACTACCAGGTAAATCAGGGACAATTCACCTTAAGGGCGAACAAAAGCTACAATCAGCCACAGGTAAGATCTTCTCAATTTACCTCAAGAATGGATGAAAATAGAAACTATAATCATATGGCTAGTAGATTTGATAATCGTAGAAGTTTCTTCAATGGCCAATGTTTCTCTTGCCATAACTTCAGTCACAAAGCAGCTCAATGTGTTGCCTACAAGACAATCATGACTAGAGAAGCTCAAAAACAAAGAAGTATGACTGGGATTACGAAAAGGACCTATAACAACTTCTCGGCTCTTGAAAATGAAATTGAATGCTCTATTAGTAATAACTTTGGTCATGAAGACTCTGAATGCAGGAGCAGGTTTCGGCAAACAAAGGAACAAGATTCAAGCACCAGAACATGGAGAATAAAGGAACCTCGACCAGAAAGATGTGGGATAGCATTTTATGCAGAAGGACAGGAAAATCAATGGTACATCGATAGGGATGTTCGAAGCATATGACAGGTGATAAAGAAAAACTTGAATCATATACTGCTTTAGAAAAGGGAAAGAAAGTTTCATTTGGGAATGATACTCCTGCTACCATAAAAGGAAAAGGCATTGCTCAATTGAAAGAAAAGGTCAAAGCTGGAAATGTTTTGTATGTTGATGGATTGAAACATAATCTTCTAAGTGTCAGTGAGATGTGCGATCAAGGGACCGAGGTAATATTTAGATCAAATGGATGTCGTGTTCGTGATCTTGATACAAGTGAAACAGTGATCAAAGGCAGAAGAACTCCAAATAATCTATACATATTTGAAGAGGACAACAACAATGCTATATGAGCAAGGATGATGAGCACTGGTTAATGCACCGGAGGTTGGGGCATCTAAGCTTTTCACAAATAAGGAAAGCATGCAAATACCAGGTAGTTCGTGATCTTCCAGATATCAAAATTCCAGACAACACAATATGCAAATCATGTCAGTTTGGTAAGCAAACCAGGACTAACTTCCCTGAGAAGGAAGGATTAGCCAGCAGGCCTCTCGAACTTATTCATACAGATGTATGTGGTCCATTTAGGACAAGGACACCTCGAGGAGAGGAATACCTTATATTATTCATTGACGACTTCTCCAGGTTTGCTTGGTTAGGACTTATGAAGCACAAAGATGAAGCATTTGAAAAATTCAAATCTTTCAAAGCCTTGGTCGAAAACGAATCAGATCACAAAATTAAGTGCCTCAGGTCTGACAGAGGTGGGGAGTTTACCTCAAATGAATTTTTCGATTTCTGTGAAGAACATGGAATAAAAAGGGAATTCTCTACAGCAAGGACTCCTCAGCAAAATGGAGTGGTGGAAAGGATGAACAGAACAGTCCAACAAATGGCTCGTGCCATGCTTGATGAGTCTGGAACTCCCGCAACCTTCTGGGGTGAAGCTGCATATGTCGCGGTTGTTATTCTTAACAAAACAAATGTCCGAGTGAACAACACTCAAACTCCTCATGAGCTCTGGTATGGTAAGACTCCTTCGGTAAAGCATTTCAAAATTTTTGGAAGCAAATGCTATATTAAGAATACTGATGAACAACTTGACAAACTTGAACCTAGAGCAGATGAAGGCATTCTCCTTGGTTATTCTCCTTATAGCAAAGCATATAAGTGTTACAATAAAAGACTTGGAAGAATTGTTGACAACATTGATGTAGTGGTCGATGAAAAAGGATACATTCCTAGGCAAGTAAATCATGAAGATATCGAAGAGGATGAAGACCACCCTCCAAATTAGACTGATAATGAAGAAGAAGAACCTCAAGAGGCACCAGAGGAACAGATAAGGATAGAAGAGAAGACTCCATCCAGGTATGTTCAAAAGAATCATCCAGAATCTCAGATTTTGGGGCAGAAAGAGGCAGGTGTACAAACAAGAAGAACAATAGCAGAAGCCTCAAGCTATTTTGCATTGCTCTCCTCCACTGAGCCACAAAATGTAAAAGAAGCATGCAAAGATGAATGTTGGGTCAAGGCTATGGACGAAGAACTTGAGCAGATTGAAAAGAACAACACTTGGGAGTTGGTTCTGTTGTGCTCTACAACAACCCCCCATTTCATATCATCTTTACTTATAAATATTAACGTATGAAATGGGTCCCTTTAGAATTTAATTTGGTATCAATACTATTATAATCCAAAAAAATCCAATAAATGAATAAATGCACTTTATAAAACTTTTTGGACAAACCCTTAAAAAGAAATCATGTAATGATTTGTCATTGCGATAAAGCGATCGCAAGATCGCATATCGCAATGACACATGAACTATAATTAAGCACCCCAAAGCTTTCCGCCGATGCGCATTCGGCGATCGGCGATATTCCATGTACATGTTATAATGCCCCATGCCAATAGTCCCGACGCGATACGCATTCGGCGAATTGGGTATCGGCGACAATCTCACCCAAGTCTTATTGCGCTCAAAGCTTTTCGCCGATGCGATATCGCATTCGGCGATCGGTGATATCCAATACACACCATTAAAGCGCACTAATCATACCCCCGATTGCGATCCGATAAAGCGCGGTTTTCAACGAAGAGCCGTTAAGTGATGGGATGGCAGAATTCATTTGTAATAAAATCTTGATCGCTCACGCAATCTTTCATCTATGCTCAACCGCCAAAACGTCCATTGCATGCTTAAGTGAATCGTTCACCCAAATAACGATATAATGGGCATTTAAGGAATGACAGATTGAAAACGGCTAATTAATAAGATCATGTCCTAAAATCTTTTTACGGATTGTATCCGTGCCCATTTTAAAAGCTAAATCCTTCAGTTACGCATCTATTCTTATGTGCTGTATCACTTAAGAGTTTTTCATCGCTATCTCTGTGTATTACGCCCAATTGCCTCTTTGTGCAGAATCCATTCATAGAAGCTAGGCCTGAGAAGATGGGAAAGAAGTCCAAGAAGACTGCAAGTGCTTCCGCAACACCAATTGCAGGACAAGCGGCCGCAAACAAGAAGAAGGGCCTAATATCCGATACTACATGCACGGGGCTCACCAAAGTTACTTGGCAAGGCACTTATAACCTAATTGAAGCTGAGCAACCAGAAAAGACAGTGACAGAAGCTAGTGTGGACTTACTCAAGAAGTCTGATGCAACTCTCAAAGATTTGGCCGACTCTTTCCTTCACAGGATAGCGGCAAGAGAACAGATTCTTCCCTATACAGACGTTGTGCGATGGGCGATTGAAGAAATCCCCATCTTGGACAGAACTTTTAATACCAGAGATGGGAAGATTTTCGGATCATTCAAGCCAGATGATCTAAGGCAAATGTATCATTTGCCCGAGCCAGAGAAAATATATAACAAGGCCTTCCTGGAGAAGTTTGCAAGCGAGAATGAGATCGAATCTGAACCTATCAAGGATTGGAGGCAAAATCCCAACAAGCACAAGCACGAATCCTCCGGTAAGTACTCGGTCGATTCTTTGGCTTCTCCTTATTGTTATGCGGGGATTATGATGTGTAGGCTGTGGGGATTGCATGATTCTGCCAATTTTACCATTGAAATGGTTCCTTTAATGGAGGCAGCAGTAAACAGTTGGATTATGGATTGGGCTACTATTCTTTCGGATAAATTAGCAGTAGCTGTTCGTGATTTTAGATCTCAGACTGTTGTTTCAGAAAGGAAAATGCCCCCGTTCTACTATAGTGCATATATCTTAGACACCCTTTGTTTCAATTCCGAATTTCCGATTCTCGGGTGGAGGTGCACTGCACAGGACCCTTCACCCATTCATATATATCATCAAAAATTGTGGAAGTCTTCTTATAAACACCACCTGTATCAAATCTGTAATGGTTTTATGGTGCCCATTTACTATTCCATTTTTGATAAACCCATTCCAAAAATTTCCTATCAAGCTTCCTTTGATTTACCATTAGTAGCAAGTTGGTTTGGAGAAGAAAATTTCACCTATATCAGAGTTTTCGACAGTGAAACCGACCCACATGTTCTTCCTCTATATGTTCCAGATAAGCTGCTAGCAAGGGAAATTGCATATCAAATCATGGCTGAGAGTACTACACAGACTCTCAAAAGAGAAAAGAAGAAGGGATGGCCATCTTTTCCCTTCAGATGTGGTGTTTATACTCTGCATGATCTTAAACATGCAGAAAAGGAAGCCACGAAGCTTCAGTCTTTAACTCTGGCCACGATCCCAAACAGACCATACGACCCAAAAAATACTGCTTACACTGCATTAGAACAGGCCAAATTAACAAGGTTTGAGCATCAAGAAGATATGTTTGATGACCTGTTCGTTGCCTCCGAATCAATAGGTCATGCTAAAGAACTCGCTAGGATGCGATATAATGATGAGGGATTAACTGAGTTCAATAAACTCAGAGAACAGAGGTTGCAAACTCTGCCTCTGGATTTACTGGCAACAACCCCAGCGACATCATCAAGCGGACCTGTTCAGGAACAGTTCAAGGAACAGGAGGAGAGGCAGAAGAAGCAACAGGAAGAAAGACATAGAAAAGAACAGGCTGAGAGGCTAAAGAAAGAACAAGCCGAGAAACAGCAGAGAACACAAAGGGAACAAGAAGAGAAACAGAAAAAAGAACTGGCAGATAGGCAGAAAAGGGAACAAGAAGAACAGCAGAGGAAAGAGCAGGAGAAAGAGCAGCAGAAGCAAACCACCGATGTCAATGTAGACACTACCATAGACCCCAAATTATTTCAAGAATGGCAGCAATTTCATTCCATCATCAGTGGATTGGAATGTTCAAAAGATGGGGACACTTCTAAGACAAATGATACGCAGGACATCACTTCTCCTCAGGTTCTAAGTGGAACCAGCGGCCCACCAAGTTCTAAGGAAGTTGAAGTTATTCCAAAAGACCCCTCTGACCAGATTATTCTACAGATAGAAGATATTCCGCCATTGGATGTTTTCTACAGCCCAAGACACAGGGCAGTTGTAAAGCGATCAAGGAAGAGACGAAGGATTGATCAACCTTCTATCTTCCCAGAACAAACGGTCACGGGTAATGTAGTATGGAAGGAGGAATTGGATCCCTCCGATGACTTAACAAAGCTATCACAGTATGCAGGCGCTTATTCGGCGGCAACAATTGACAAAGCATCGGAGGTGAGCCTTCTATTGAAGAATAAGGACCAAGAAATCTTTGCGTTACAGGCAGAATTGGTTGAAACAAAGCAAAGGGCAGCACAAGCAGAAGAACAGTTGCTGGCGCAACAGCAAGAGAACAATCAGTTGACTCAGCAATTGCAAGCGGAAAGGCAAAGGATTGATCAGGGTGCGATCCAGAAACAAAAAGAATTGTCGGATGCGTTGGAAAATTTGAGAGCGGCGAATGAGCAAATGATAAAGACCAAAGATGAGCAAATTGCTCAAATATCATCGCAGCTGGAAAAGATGAAGGGCGCGTCGCAGGTAAAAGAGTTTAAATCAGAGGCATTATTGATAAACAAGCGTTGATAGCTCAAGTCAGACTCTTATGTCAACAGATCGCTCAAGCTGAGCCACTCTGTGAGCTAACTATAGCAATAAATCAGCAAGTAGAAAAGGCCAGGACTGAACTAGATCAAGCGGACGAAGCCATTACTGCATATCTTGACTGGCAAGATACTGATTTAGGAAAAGCAGCAAATTTGCCCAGGATCATAGAAACACATAAAGATATACTTTTCACAGAATGGCACACTCAAGTGATGAAAGCAGAAAGGGCGGCTTCAAGATGTAAATCAACCGCCAGCAATCTAGTGGATCTAGTCAATAACACTCTTTACCTGGCCAATATGATTTCTCAATGTACACCGGGAAAGATGACAACTACAAATACATTAGAGCAAACATGCTACCCTGAATTAGAGGAAAAAGGAAGATTAATCGCTGGAGTTAAAAGCTTAACCTCAGATGCATATTGGCTCTTTTTAATCAAGCCACATACACAGAGATCTGCCCTAAAGTGCCTTACAGACGCAATCGGGTGTATAATTCCCGATATCCAAGATGCCACCTACGCTGCACAGCTCAGTTCGTGCCTCAACAAACCTCCGGAAGTTGAGCCAATGCTTGCAATAAATCAGCTCAGATTCAAAGGAAAGCAGCCGACTTAATGAGTCACCCTCCCGCTTGCCAGATCGCCAACCAAAACAGGATCAAGAGTTATTGATACCAGCTTAGTAGGATTTCTGTTTAGTAGATATTTAAATTAGATTAGTATTTATAGACTCTTTCATTGTTTTGGAAAGGGTCGTAAAATTTTGTAACAGACTTAATAGGCTGAAGTTCGCACTACTGTGCTTCAGTCGCTATTCTTTTATGAAATTGGACCAATTGTTCTGAATTTGACATCAAATTTTTTAATGCAATTGTGCACTATTGCCTTTGCTGAGGACGATTTCTGTGTTGGAGGAAGAACTGCTAATAGCGATTGATATTTGGGAATGTCCCGCAGCTCATATGGTACTTTTATCTACGTCTGAAGTCATTCCTTTTATATGAATTGTTATGTTCTATATTCTTGCTATTGTTGATTACATGTATGCGCTGTAACAGCAAATCTCTATCTCAGTCCACTATTGGATGTTTTGCGATTTGCCTTTTCCTTTAATCATGCATGTAACAATGATATAAATGATAAAGTGTAGTAATTTCGCTGTTATCGCTTTGTGTAACTATTTATGCACAGCAATCTTGAATAATTTAATATCTATGTTTAGAGACAGAGTCATCTATATGCCTGTCTAAAAGCTCAGATCATCAAACGCTACACTTTAGAGATCGATAAAACCCCGGGGTAGATTATAGTTATTATATTCCTACCGATAGTTTTAGTTATTTGCTTATCACTAGCATAATCTATAAGTCGCTCATCCATCCCATTTTATCTATTTCTGGAAAACTGGTCCCATTATCCCCAGTCGGAGCCACTATTCCAAACGGAAAAGGAGCTGTACTAAGGTCCGGACTGGGTGGTTTCCCCTATGTTGTTGCAGCGATTTTCGAGGCATCAACATAATTTGCGCTAGAAGGAGGGCCATCAACTGTGAATGGCACATAAGTCCAAACCTATAAGCCATTCTAAGAGTAATTCTCCCTCTGAATCCCCTCGACCTTCCCATTTGCACACTGGTTCGCCGGTATCCAAACAAGGAGAAGGGGAATCAACTACCACTGCTCAAACCCATCATACCCCAGAACAATTAAGTCTTGAATCACCTGAAGTCCAGTCTCTAATCCATAAACTTCAGAGCTTCTCGATTTCACCACAGAAATCTGAGGTATCACAAAGCAGTGCGACTTCGCAGTTCAATCTGACTCATCCTCTCACCAGACTTCAGAGCGAAAAACTCGGTATTGAACCCACTGAGTTCCCTTTACCCAAAAGGAAAAAAGCGAAGAAAATTACTGAAGGATCTGATAGTGAAGAGCTTTCATCCACGTCCTCCATTGCATCTTCCCCTCTGCGAGGTCAACCATCCACTCCCCCATTACAAATTGTCGTTCACCAGGGATTAGGAGCCTCAATATCCCAACCTGTTCACTCCTCATCATTAATCCCTTCCCATACATCTGGAATCCCAACAGTAGTGTCAACCACTGTCGCTATTATAATGGCAGACCCATGGACTAGGCCAGGTGCAGTCAACATGCCTGCACCATTGCATGATCTACCAGATGCTCCTGAAAAATGGCTGCCTAAATTTAACCCAGATGACGGGACCCAGGCTGAAGAACACATTAACAATTTTATGTTAGCAGTTAACTTAAAAGGAGTGACAGAACAAGATGTTGTTGTGAGACTCTTCCCCTACACCTTACAAGGATCGGCAGGATCCTGGTATTTTTCCTTACCCTCTGGTTCAATTACCAGTTGGAACACATGCCAAGAGCAGTTTCTTACCAAATATGGAGATGATAGGTCCTTAGCTACTTTAATAAACGACCTCTCCAATCTGAGAATAGAGCATAGGGAACCAATAAAAGAGTTTAATGCCAGATTTAATAAACTCCTCAATAAAATCCCTACCGCTTCCAAACCAAGTAAACAAATTCGAAGCGAATGGTATATTACCGCCCTACCTGCCAACATAGCCATTTTTGTGGACAGGGCTGGGAAACCTACCTTAGCTGAAAACATGAGAGAAGCACTTGCTGTTGAAAAGCGCATCAACGCTCTAGAGAAGAAAGCTGCTTTGGAAGATAAAAAAGCTAAAAAAGTCTCATTTAAAGAGGATTCCAAGAAGAAAACCCCAAAGGACCCGTACGACATGGAGGGTTTACAAAAAGTCCTTAAAACGTTGTCTAACGAAATGGTTGAAATAAAGAAGCAGGTGGCCGAAACCTCAAACAAAAGACCATTTAGGACTTTTAAGAAAACTGAAACAAAGCCACCCAATGTTATATCTAACACAGATTCAGAGCAAGAAGAAGAGGAAGAGGAAACAACCTCACAAACCGATGATGAAGAAGAAGTAACTGAATGCCACGGAATGTGGGATTTCATACTCCCAAACTCTGATACCGAGAATGAAGAAGAAGCCTTTCCGGTTACCACAAGAAGTAAAAGTACTTCTGAACCTGTCCAGGCAACTTCAAAGAAAAGGAGTGCAGGTGCTACCACAACAAAGGAAAAAGTTCCCCAAAAGAAGTCGCCTGTAGTAGTTCCCCAAAACCAGCCTTCAACTTCTAATTCTCCTTCAACATCCAAGACATTAGTGGTATCCGATTCAATGGAATATAACATTGTTGATGACATGAAGAAAACTAAGGCAAACATAACTATGTTTGAGCTTAGTAAATTAAAGCATCAGCAAAAATTACTTCTTAAAGAATTGAATGTTGTTCCCTCTACTCCCCTTCCCAGTGCAAGAGCTGCCAACGATTCAGGCCAACCTCCTTCAGGTATGGTTGAAGCTACCGATTCAGTTCTAATTGGAGATAGATCGAATTCTCATACTCCACCCTTCCTGCTGACCTATGAGATTTATAACAGAAACCTGCACAATTGTTTAATTGATTCAGGGGCATCATCTAATATAATGCCAGCTTCAGTTTGCTCTAAACTGAACATTGAACCCCAGAAGTCTGCTATTCATATTGTACAGTTGGACAGGACCAAAGTGCAGGTTGTGGGAGAAATTAATTCCGTAACCATCAGGTTGTCTGCCGATCCCAGGATTGTACAGAGGATTGATATCTTAATTGCTGACATACCTGAATTCTACGGTTTAATTTTGAGCAGAGATTGGTCCGAAAAACTGCATGGGTATATTTCCACAGATTGGTCACATATGTGGCTTCCCTACAAGGGAAAGCCAAATCAAATAAGGATCGATCGAGAGAAGCATATGACCCACACAGTTACTGAATTTGAGCAAGAAAACCAACCTGTAGCGTTCAACAACAACATTTTGGGGAACTATTCGTCAGAGTCATTCTTTGGCAACTTTGTTGCCCAACCATCTCCTTTTTCAGTCAATCATTTTACATCTCAGATTGAAAATTTTTCACAAACTGATAAGTCCAGATGTTTTAATGATGCTGAGGAAAATGTAAATATTTTTGTTAATACTCCTTTATTTTGGTCTTTATATTTTGATGGCTCTAAGTCCAGCGAGGGTTCAGGAGCAGGTTGCATTTTGGTTAGTCCACAAGGAGAAAAGACAATGTTGTCTTGTAGGTTAGAATTCGACTGCACTAACAACACAGCCGAATATGAAGCTTTAGTCCAGGGATTATATAAAGCAATCGGCCTTAAAGTGCAATATCTAAAAGTATTCGGCGATTCGGAAATCATTGTCAAACAGGTGAGGAATGCAATTCATTGTCTTTCAAGTCACCTCAAGCATTATCAATCGCTAGTACAGGATCTTACCTCACACTTTTCAGCATTTAACATTTCTTCTATTCCTAGGTCGCAAAACTCGGCAGCCGACCTACTAGCCAATGTAGCTTCTAAGCTTTTACCTTCTGAAGACTATAGGCTTGATAGATTTTCCGTAGAATTACTTTTTAGGCCTTCAATTCCTGACAATGTCACTAATTGGAGAGTATTTAACCACGATGAAGATATCCTGCAGTTTCTAACTTCCGAAAAGTCCTATGACAATCAAGTTATTGAGGAAAATGACCATGATATACAGATGAAAGAAACACCTCAAGAAAATTCGATTCCTAAACCAGTGGTAAAGCTCGAAGATCTTTATGATATCAAAGACAGGTTTAAACCTGTAATTAATGCAAAGCTTCAAAGTTCTACCCTTAGGTTTGAATTGATAAATCTAGGTACTGACCATGCTCCTCAAAACATCAATTTAGGATTAGGACTTTCCTTGGAAGAAAAGGAAGCATTTATTAAATTATTAAGAAAAAACAAACAGGTCTTTGCTTGGAAGTATGATGATTTGAAGACATATGATACATCTATTATCCAGCATACCATTCCTATGCTTCCTGATCAGAAACCGATTCAGCAAAAGTTAAGAAAAATACATCCAAATTTGGAGAACCAAATAAAGTCGGAGCTTAACAAGCTCTTGAAAGCCAAGATTATTTTTCCGGTCCGACACTCAAACTGGGTCTCTAATATGGTGCCAGTCAGAAAGAAAAATGGCGACATTCGAATTTGTATTGATTTCAGGAATCTGAACAAAGCGAGCTTGAAAGATAACTTCCCATTACCTACTATGGAGCAAATACTCCAATCAGTAGCAGGCTCTGAATTGATGTCCTTTCTTGATGGATTCTCAGGATATAACCAAGTTCTGGTTCATCCTGATGACCAACTTAAAACCACATTCAGAACAAAATGGGGAACATATGCATATCAGAAAATGCCTTTTGGACTTATAAACGCAGGAGCGACATTCCAGAGAGCTATGGATATAGCCTTTAGAGTGTTGATTAATCGAACAGTAGTCGTCTATCTAGACGATATTACTATATATTCTAAAAAGAGATATAATCATTTGCATGACTTAAATCAAATCTTTCAGCGATGCAAAAGATATGGTATTTCTCTGAACCCAAAGAAGTCTTTCTTTGCTCTTGATCAAGGAAAACTCTTAGGCTTTATTGTATCCAAAGATGGCATTTATATTGATCCTGATCGGATCAAGGAAATTTCTGAAATCCCATTCCCACACAATAAAAAGTCGATGCAGTCATTTTTAGGCCAGATTAATTTTGTTAAACGATTTGTTCCAGATTTTTCTCAAATTGTATTACCACTTCAGACAATGATCAAGAAGAATTCAGTCTTCAAGTGGGGATCAGAAGAAAAGCAAGCTTTTAAAGTTATCAAGCAATCAATAATCAATGCCCCAGCCTTGAATACTCCAAATTTTTCTAATCATTTTACATTGTATACCATTGCGTCCGATGTGTCTTATGCTGCAGTTCTCACGCAGCCAAATGCTCACAATTTAGAAGCACCCATATCATTCTTCAGTTCAAATCTTCAGGGTGCCGAATTAAATTACTCCGATGTAGAAAAACAAGCCTTTGTTGTATTTAAAGCGGTCAAACATTATAGACCCTTTCTTTTAAAAACCCATACAAAAATAATAGTTCCTTTCCCGGCAGTTAGGCAACTATTAATCCAAAAAGAGCTGGGTGAAAAAAGGGCAAATTGGGTCATAGCGCTTCAAGAGTATGACCTAGAAATCAAGCCAACAAAGATTGTTAGGGGCCAAGGTTTTTGCAGGATATTGGCAGGAGCATCCAACATTCCAGAATCAAGCGATACAGATCAAACTCAAGAAATTAATCAGATAAGTGTTACTGATTCCGGATCTCAATATGCAGATTTAATCTTTTATCTAAAGAATGGTTATGCACCTCCGAATTTGTCTTACAAAAACAAAAGGGCCATTAGATTAAAAGCGAAGAATTTTACAATCATTGATGACGTGCTTTTTAGATAGAATTATGATTCTATCTTGTTAAGATGCCTTGAAAAACCTGAAGCTCAAAAGGTTTTGCAGGAGCTACATGACGAACCAGCAGGAGGACATTTCGGAGCTGACACAACAGCTCACAAAATCATTCATGCTGGTTACTATTGGCCTACTTTGTTTAAAGATGCTCACGACTACGTAAGGAAATGTCTAAATTGTCAAACTGCTAGCGGAAGACAACGTAAAGCAGCTTTCCCCCTACAACCAATCAACATTGAACAGCCATTTGAGCAATGGGGATTGGATATCATTGGGGAGATTACTCCAGCATCTTCCAAACAGCATAAGTATATCCTTACTGCTACCGATTACTTTACAAAGTGGGTTGAGGCAATCCCTTTAAAGACAGCAAATTCTGAAGCAATCATTGAATTCATAGACCAATTCATTATTACCAGGTTTGGTGTCCCAAATGCTCTTGTTTTTGATAATGCATCTTACTTATCAGGCAATGCTATGTTTGACTTCGCTATTAAAAGAGGATTTAAGTTAAAATATTATGCTAATTATTATCCCCAAGGAAATGGTTTAGCAGAATCTACTAATAAGAATCTGATTAAAATCATTAAGCGAACTATCGAACAAAATCAGAGGAATTGGCACAAATCCTTAGTGTTCGCATTATGGGCTGATAGGATAACACAGAAAGCTTCTATTGGAACTTCTCCATTTAATCTTGTCTATGGAAAAGAAGCAATCTTACCCACAAATCTTATTCTTCCTTCTTTAGCCCTAGTGCAGTTTATTGAAGAAACTCCTTCCTCTTCTATTCAGTTTAGACAAGACCAGATCCTAAAATTAGAAGAGGAAAGAGAAAAAGCCAAGGTTATCCGTGCCAAACATCAGCAAGTCATCAAAGCAGTTTTTGATTCAGTCTCATCCGGTTCAAAACAATTCCAAGTCGGTGATTTAGTTCTGAAATGGGACAAAGCCCATGAAGGCAAGGGTAAACACTCCAAGTTCCAGAAGTTGTGGCTTGGACCATTTCAGATCTGTGAGAAGATAGGCCATTCAACCTTTATATTGCAAGATTTATCAGGTTTGAGAGATTCTCTCCCTGTTAATGCCCTTGTCTTGAAGAAATTCTTTCACTGAGGAGGTAACCCCTTCTCCTTTCATTTCAGTAGGATTTTATAGTTTGTAGGATTTTAAGAAATAAGGTTGTGAGATGTCTCCCATTGACCTTTTGCTGTGTTTGAAAAGTTGTCTCCATAGAACGAGAATGAACATTTGCTTTTAAAATGATAGAACTTTTAACCAAAAAGGATAATTTCTAGGAAATTAGATATCTTTGTATTCTGAAATCACAATTCAAATTTTGTCAACTCCTCTCAAAGCATAGAAATATTGTAAACCATTTTCTGTTTTTTAAATTGGTCTCTAAAGGTTATCCATACTAAGATAGGAATCAATCCAATCTCAGCATCTTCAACTCTTACTCTGTCATCCATTACTCTTAAGAAAAAGATTGTTCACCCCATTCACTAAAGTTTATGATTATTCAGAGTGTAATTCTAAAATATAAAAAATTTAAGATAAGAGGTCTTATTACAAGCCTGCTTACCACGTTCATAGAGAAATAGTTTATCTGACATTACCAATACTGCAAACCAAAACAGGGTAATGGCTTGAAATTACAAGACAAGGGGTCTCATCACGAGCCAGCTTGTTCAGTTAAACTACTATCAGTGAGTGGCATTGTCAACAGCTGGCCACCAAACCAGGACAATGGCTTTTTATCTTATCAATGACAAAGAAGAAAAAGGAAATGAAATACAAAATATGAAAAAATATTTTGAATTCATTCTGTTAATCACACTCTTAATTGGATGGGACAATGGACAATCAAATGGTTAAAAGGTATCCCTGTCGAAACTATAGATGTTTGCTGGCAGCAGAGGCTCTACCTATGACAGATGAGTTTACTATAAAAGGCTGATTTGGAAAGGTATTCTATTTTATCATTACAAACCAATAAAGACCTATTTCAAAGCTTAGAATGTTTTTATTTTCTTAGAAAAGAGGAAGTCAACAAAATAGTTTCATTTTTCTCAGAATATATTGAAATCTAGTTATATTAGAAATTTCCCCGTTGATTGAAACTCTATTTTCTGAAAAAGCTTAAATATTTCTATTTTTTGAAAGAGATAACTGGTTCTTCCAGCGAATCGCCAATTGTTGTGCTCTACAACAACCCCCCATTTCATATCATCTTTACTTATAAATATTAACGTATGAAATGGGTCCCTTTAGAATTTAATTTGGTATCAATACTATTATAATCCAAAAAAATCCAATAAATGAATAAATGCACTTTATAAAACTTTTTGGACAAACCCTTAAAAAGAAATCATGTAATGATTTGTCATTGCGATAAAGCGATCGCAAGATCGCATATCGCAATGACACATGAATTATAATTAAGCACCCCAAAGCTTTCCGCCGATGCGCATTCGGCGCATTCGGCGATCGGCGATATTCCATGTACATGTTATAATGCCCCATGCCAATAGTCCCGACGCGATACGCATTCGGCGAATTGGGTATCGGCGACATTCTCACCCAAGTCTTATTGCGCTCAAAGCTTTTCGCCGATGCGATATCGCATTCGGCGATCGGTGATATCCAATACACACCATTAAAGCGCACTAATCATACCCCCGATTGCGATTCGATAAAGCGCGGTTTTCAACGAAGAGCCGTTAAGTGATGGGATGGCAGAATTCATTTGTAATAAAAGCTTGATCGCTCACGCAATCTTTCATCTATGCTCAACCGCCAAAACGTCCATTGCATGCTTAAGTGAATCGTTCACCCAAATAACGATATAATGGGAATTTAAGGAATGACAGATTGAAAACGGCTAATTAATAAGATCATGTCCTAAAATCTTTTTACGGATTGTATCCGTGCCCATTTTAAAAGCTAAATCCTTCAGTTACGCATCTATTCTTATGTGCTGTATCACTTAAGAGTTTTTCATCGCTATCTCTGTGTATTACGCCCAATTGCCTCTTTGTGCAGAATCCATTCATAGAAGCTAGGCCTGAGAAGATGGGAAAGAAGTCCAAGAAGACTGCAAGTGCTTCCGCAACACCAATTGCAGGACAAGCGGCCGCAAACAAGAAGAAGGGCCTAATATCCGATACTACATGCACGGGGCTCACCAGAGTTACTTGGCAAGGCACTTATAACCTAATTGAAGCTGAGCAACCAGAAAAGACAGTGACAGAAGCTAGTGTGGACTTACTCAAGAAGTCTGATGCAACTCTCAAAGATTTGGCCGACTCTTTCCTTCACAGGATAGCGGCAAGAGAACAGATTCTTCCCTATACAGACGTTGTGCGATGGGCGATTGAAGAAATCCCCATCTTGGACAGAACTTTTAATACCAGAGATGGGAGGATTTTCGGATCATTCAAGCCAGATGATCTAAGGCAAATGTATCATTTGCCCGAGCCAGAGAAAATATATAACAAGGCCTTCCTGGAGAAGTTTGCAAGCGAGAATGAGATCGAATCTGAACCTATCAAGGATTGGAGGCAAAATCCCAACAAGCACAAGCACGAATCCTCCGGTAAGTACTCGGTCGATTCTTTGGCTTCTCCTTATTGTTATGCGGGGATTATGATGTGTAGGCTGTGGGGATTGCATGATTCTGCCAATTTTACCATTGAAATGGTTCCTTTAATGGAGGCAGCAGTAAACAGTTGGATTATGGATTGGGCTACTATTCTTTCGGATAAATTAGCAGTAGCTGTTCGTGATTTTAGATCTCAGACTGTTGTTTCAGAAAGGAAAATGCCCCCGTTCTACTATAGTGCATATATCTTAGACACCCTTTGTTTCAATTCCGAATTTCCGATTCTCGGGTGGAGGTGGACTGCACAGGACCCTTCACCCATTCATATATATCATCAAAAATTGTGGAAGTCTTCTTATAAACACCACCTGTATCAAATCTGTAATGGTTTTATGGTGCCCATTTACTATTCCATTTTTGATAAACCCATTCCAAAAATTTCCTATCAAGCTTCCTTTGATTTACCATTAGTAGCAAGTTGGTTTGGAGAAGAAAATTTCACCTATATCAGAGTTTTCGGCAGTGAAGCCGACCCACATGTTCTTCCTCTATATGTTCCAGATAAGCTGCTAGCAAGGGAAATTGCATATCAAATCATGGCTGAGAGTACTACACAGACTCTCAAAAGAGAAAAGAAGAAGGGATGGCCATCTTTTCCCTTCAGATGTGGTGTTTATACTCTGCATGATCTTAAACATGCAGAAAAGGAAGCCATGAAGCTTCAGTCTTTAACTCTGGCCACGATCCCAAACAGACCATACGACCCAAAAAAGACTGCTTACACTGCATTAGAACAGGCCAAATTAACAAGGTTTGAGCATCAAGAAGATATGTTTGATGACCTGTTCGTTGCCTCCGAATCAATAGGTCATGCTAAAGAACTCGCTAGGATGCGATATAATGATGAGGGATTAACTGAGTTCAATAAACTCAGAGAACAGAGGTTGCAAACTCTGCCTCTGGATTTACTGGCAACAACCCCAGCGACATCATCAAGCGGACCTGTTCAGGAACAGTTCAAGGAACAGGAGGAGAGGCAGAAGAAGCAACAGGCAGAAAGACAGAGAAAAGAACAGGCGGAGAGGCTAAAGAAAGAACAAGCCGAGAAACAGCAGAGAACACAAAGGGAACAAGAAGAGAAACAGAAAAAAGAACTGGCAGATAGGCAGAAAAGGGAACAAGAAGAACAGCAGAGGAAAGAGCAGGAGAAAGAGCAGCAGAAGCAAACCACCGATGTCAATGTAGACACTACCATAGACCCCAAATTATTTCAAGAATGGCAGCAATTTCATTCCATCATCAGTGGATTGGAATGTTCAAAAGATGGGGACACTTCTAAGACAAATGATACGCAGGACATCACTTCTCCTCAGGTTCTAAGTGGAACCAGCGGCCCACCAAGTTCTAAGGAAGTTGAAGTTATTCCAAAAGACCCCTCTGACCAGATTATTCTACAGATAGAAGATATTCCGCCATTGGATGTTTTCTACAGCCCAAGACACAGGGCAGTTGTAAAGCGATCAAGGAAGAGACGAAGGATTGATCAACCTTCTATCTTCCCAGAACAAACGGTCACGGGTAATGTAGTATGGAAGGAGGAATTGGATCCCTCCGATGACTTAACAAAGCTATCACAGTATGCAGGCGCTTATTCGGCGGCAACAATTGACAAAGCATCGGAGGTGAGCCTTCTATTGAAGAATAAGGACCAAGAAATCTTTGCGTTACAGGCAGAATTGGTTGAAACAAAGCAAAGGGCAGCACAAGCAGAAGAACAGTTGCTGGCGCAACAGCAAGAGAACAATCAGTTGACTCAGCAATTGCAAGCGGAAAGGCAAAGGATTGATCAGGGTGTGATCCAGAAACAAAAAGAATTGTCGGAGGCGTTGGAAAATTTGAGAGCGGCGAATGAGCAAATGATAAAGACCAAAGATGAGCAAATTGCTCAAATATCATCGCAGCTGGAAAAGATGAAGGGCGCGTCGCAGGTAAAAGAGTTTAAATCAGAGGCATTATTGATAAACAATGCGTTGATAGCTCAGGTCAGACTCTTATGTCAACAGATCGCTCAAGCTGAGCCACTCTGTGAGCTAACTACAGCAATAAATCAGCAAGTAGAAAAGGCCAGGACTGAACTAGATCAAGCGGACGAAGCCATTACTGCATATCTTGACTGGCAAGATACTGATTTAGGAAAAGCAGCAAATTTGCCCAGGATCATAGAAACACATAAAGATATACTTTTCACAGAATGGCACACTCAAGTGATGAAAGCAGAAAGGGCGGCTTCAAGATGTAAATCAACCGCCAGCAATCTAGTGGATCTAGTCAATAACACTCTTTACCTGGCCAATATAATTTCTCAATGTACACCGGGAAAGATGACAACTACAAATACATTAGAGCAAACATGCTACCCTGAATTAGAGGAAAAAGGAAGATTAATCGCTGGAGTTAAAAGCTTAACCTCAGATGCATATTGGCTCTTTTTAATCAAGCCACATACACAGAGATCTGCCCTAAAGTGCCTTACAGACGCAATCGGGTGTATAATTCCCGATATCCAAGATGCCACCTACGCTGCACAGCTCAGTTCGTGCCTCAACAAACCTCCGGAAGTTGAGCCAATGCTTGCAATAAATCAGCTCAGATTCAAAGGAAAGCAGCCGACTTAATGAGTCACCCTCCCGCTTGCCAGATCGCCAACCAAAACAGGATCAAGAGTTATTGATACCAGCTTAGTAGGATTTCTGTTTAGTAGATATTTAAATTAGATTAGTATTTATAGACCCTTTCATTGTTTTGGAAAGGGTCGTAAAATTTTGTAACAGACTTAATAGGCTGAAGTTTGCACTACTGTGCTTCAGTCGCTATTCTTTTATGAAATTGGACCAATTGTTCTGAATTTGACATCAAATTTTTTAATGCAATTGTGCACTATTGCCTTTGCTGAGGACGATTTCTGTGTTGGAGGAAGAACTGCTAATAGCGATTGATATTTGGGAATGTCCCGCAGCTCATATGGTACTTTTATCTACATCTGAAGTCATTCCTTTTATATGAATTGTTATGTTCTATATTCTTGCTATTGTTGATTACATGTATGCGCTGTAACAGCAAATCTCTATCTCAGTCCACTATTGGATGTTTTGCGATTTGCCTTTTCCTTTAATCATGCATGTAATAATGATATAAATGATAAAGTGTAGTAATTTCGCTATTATCGCTTTGTGTAACTATTTATGCACAGCAATCTTGAATAATTTAATATCTATGTTTAGAGACAGAGTCATCTATATGCCTGTCTAAAAGCTCAGATCATCAAACGCTACACTTTAGAGATCGATAAAACCCCGGGGTAGATTATAGTTATTATATTCCTGCCGATAGTTTTAGTTATTTGCTTATCACTAGCATAATCTATAAGTCGCTCATCCATCCCATTTTATCTATTTCTGGGAAACTGGTCCCATTATCCCCAGTCGGAGCCACTATTCCAAACGGAAAAGGAGCTGTACTAAGGTCCGGACCGGGTGGTTTCCCCTATGTTGTTGCAGTGATTTTCGAGGCATCAACAGGTTCCTAGACCAAAAGATAAAAATGTCATAGGGACAAAATGGGTTTTTAAGAATAAGTTAAATGAAAATGGAGAAGTAATCAGAAACAAGGCCAGACTTGTGTGTAAAGGGTATGTTCAACAAGAAGGAATAGACTTTGAAGAAACTTTTTCTCCCGTTGCTAGACTTGAGGCCATCCGAATGTTCCTTTCTCTCTCAAGCTTTCAAAGTTAAAAGTATTTCAAATGGACGTGAAATCAGCCTTTTTGAATGGAGACTTAGAAGAAGAAGTGTACATTGAGCAACCAAATGGTTTCATCCTTGGGAATGATCCAGACATTATGCATGCAGTGGGAATAGTTGGAAGATTTCAGGCAAATCCAAAGGAAACTCATCTTCAGGCAGTGAAGAGAATTTTCAAGTATCTTCAAGGAACTCAAAACTATGGCTTATGGTATCCTAGAGATACATATCTCACACTTCATGCTTACACAGATGCAGATTGGGCCGGAAGTGTGGATGACAGGAAAAGCACAAGTGGTGGTGCTTTCTTTATGGGTTCCAGATTAGTATCTTGGTTCAGCAAGAAACAGAGTTCGATTGCTTTATCTATAGCTGAAGCAGAATATGTGGCTGCCGCATCCTGTTGTACTCAACTTTTTTGGATGATGCAGACCTTGCAGGATTTTCAAATCACTTGTACACCACCTATCTCCATCTTATGTGATAATACAATTGCAATCAGCATTTCAAAGAACCCATTCATGCATTCAAAGACTAATCACATACCGATCAAGTATCATTTTCTCAGGGAACAAGTGCTTGAACAAAAGGTCAAGTTGGAATATGTTCCCTCTAAGGAACAGGTTGCTGATATTCTCACCAAACCATTGCCCAGGGAGACCTTTGAATACCTCAGGCAAAAGCTGGGGGTTGTTGATGCATCATCTTGTTGTTGAATCTCATCTGTTTCAGAGATTGTTGGTTGTACGCGAGGTTCATATGAGGTATACGTGTACATTTGCTGGTTTATGGATTGGTTAAAGATCGAATGGCACAGGTTCAGGGGGAGCATATAATGCATTGTTGGCATTATGGTAGAAGATCTTGGAGGATGTACAAAAGGAGATCATGGATGCTGATCTGAATATCGCTGCAATATGTCTCTATCTCTTTCATGGTCATTTATGGTGCTTAGTGATTATTCTTTTGCAGATCTGGTCTATAATCAGGGGGAGCATGTTCTCAGGGGGAGCATAACCCTTTGCCCTTGATGTCAAAGGGGGAGAATGACGTTGAGGATCTTGAGGTTGCCATCAAGTCCAAAGGGGGAGATTGTTGGCATTATGATCGTTGGCTCTATGGTACAAGTGTTGTGCTTGATGGCAACTCATGCAGGTGGCAGAACAGGTGGCAAATCTCTGATCAGGCTCTCGAAATGATGGAAAATAAGAGGTACGCAGGTGCTTAGTTCAAAAGGTGCGAACCCGCAGGTACCCCATCCAAGAGGTGCGGACATACCCGCAGATGTCCCGTTCAGAAGGTGCGGTCCCCCATTTCACTCACTCCAATGCAGAGAAGCGCGCTCACGTGGGGTTTATTATGTTTGGCCCGTGGCATTTAGCCCATCGATCATGATTCTATGGTTTTGGTCCGTGGTATTGTTTCTATATTATTATTATTGAGCCCCAAGTTTTTGGGCCCCTTGTTTTAGTTCTCTATGGTTTTGCTTCATGGTTTTAGTAAGGGCACGCCTATAAAAGGGAAAGGAGATCACTTGGCTAGTCACTTGTGAATTCTGAATATCTTAAGATCTAAAATATTAGGTTATCAGTTTCAAAAGCTAGATCTAAATCTAAATCAAGGTGAATGTGAAGGCAAATCTACTGATAAGTCGTGATCTCTCGAGCGCATGATCGAATCTGTGGATCTGACTATCTGTGGCACATTGGTGGACTGTTAATTTGGCCCTAATCAGAGGTTTGCAGGCGATTCACGACGCAAGTGCGGGGGTACGCAGTACAGAAGAAGGCGCGATGCGTCAGTACGTAGCGCAACAGAAGGCGCAGTGTGGGGTACGCAACGCAGAAGAGGCTACAGTGCGAATATACGCAGGGTGCAGTAGAAGAAGTTACGGAGGTACGCAGACACAGTGACAGTACAGGTGCGTATCTGCACAGAGGTACGCAGAGACGCAGAAGGATTGGGTGGGGACCTACGCAACCTAGGCACACAAGAACTACGGATATCCGCAGGTTTATACTGGTGAAGTAGCGGGTCTGTTTTGAAATATCTGTTGGCTGTCTTTTATTTGTAGCAGAAGAATTCTGGGTTTAGATTACTGTTATTGCTGATCTGGTTACTGCATTCTGAGAGGTTATCGGTTGGTTCTTTGATTGATTGAAAAGGTTGATTGGGTAATTCACATGTATTTGATGATCATTTGATGTCCATGGATCCAGTTTGAAAATTTATGAAAAGTGGTCCTTGGAAGAAAGAGAAGGTTGTAGCCTTCAGTAGGCCAGCACCTACGTACTAGTATCTTGGCTAGTACAAGAGCTAAGGGGGTTGTAGCTCCCTTCCAGGAGAAGCTGGAGAACGAGAGAGGGTTGTAGCTCTCTGCAAGTTGCAGCTTGCATACTGGTAAAGGATTGCACCAGTACAAAATCATTGTAAAAGAAGTTTCTAATTGAAAGAAGATAGAGACATATTGCAGCAGGTGGTTTTTACCCACATTGGGTTTCCACCTTATATCTGGTGTTCTTGTGTGTGACTATCTGTTTTTCATTGTTCTTGTTCATTATTGTATACAAGTTAATCACCAATATCTGAAGAATAATTTAAAGCACAAATCTGGATGGTATATTCAAAAGAATTTGATAATACTGATTCACCCCTCCCCTCTCAGTATTATTTCCAACATGAAGAGGTCGCGCAGAACCCCATGGTACATGATGTTCCCGAAGATACTGGGGTCACGCCGAAAATCCCAAAATAACCTCGGATGTCGGGACCGAAAAAAGATAATTAGGCAGTAGGACCAGTCCGCGTATCCCCGAGGAATCTGCAGTTCAGTAAGCTCACAATGGAAGAAAAAGGAAAGGCTGTCACCATTGAGGCATATGATGAGGAGGAGGACCTACAGGCTCTCGTCCATGAGATAAAGGAAGCAGAGGAAATGGAAGAGGATATCGAACCGGTGTGCTTTACAACGAAATTTCACGAGTACATCCCTCCGCGAAAAGGAAAAACAAAGATACCAAAGGATTTGGATGCCACAAAGAGTGCACTCCAGACACCACTCCTCCTTGATGGAATTGTGTTTGAAGGGTCGCACCTGGGCTACGTGCCCACAATGAAGTTTGAATATTGGGACCTCGTGAACAGCGAGAAGTTCCCACACTTAGAGACGGAGAGCCTCATGAAGCAGAGCACGGAGGGGCCAGTCACAACATTAGAGCCATGAAAATGGCTGTGCAGTGTGAAGAAAGCCAGATTTCTTCATTTGCTATGGATTCCACAATTTCACCACGCGCCCATCACTATTTTTGTCATCAGGAAGTTACTTTGCCTGGTGCACAATGAGTACTTATGGCTGGAGGAACCTATTCCCATCATGGCTGATCTCATCCACAAAATTTCTTGACTTCCCTATAAGGGAAAGGGTCCCACGATAATAGTAAGAAAAAGTGGCGATTTGGCTCTCATGGAAGCCATGAAGAAGAAATACAAGCTCGAGAAGAAAAAGAGGTGTTACATAATCAACAGCATTAAAGATAAAGGGGTGCGCGTATCCACCCAACTCATGGCCGAGAAGGTAATGAGAAAATGCCACAATGACGAAGTACCAGTGTCGGTAGTTGCATTGGCCAAACAATGCACAAAGGGGGTCCAATTCAACTGGGCTGAGTTCCTCTGTGAGGAATTCTTGATCAACTGCAAGGAAGCCTAGAAGCACGGCAAGACCTTGCACTATGTGTGGTTGCTCTTATCCATTTTACTGGTAGCTGGAGAACTGATGGAGGAAATTCAGTTCCCAAGCATTGAGCAGGACTTACCAGAAGCTGCAAAGTATGCGTCACTCTGGGCTACCAAGGACATGAAGAAGATTCATGAGATAGAGATCTTTTGGGTGCTCATGGAGGAAAGCATCCAGATGTGGATTAATATCAGGTCACGCCTATCCCCCATAGTGCACAATAGTCTGCGGAGCTTTCCAGACTTCAAGGTGGACATGCACAACATCTACATCAAGGTGTGAAAGGATTCGGTGCAACAGTGGACCAAGCTCCCCTTTATCACCATTGATGATGCAACTTTTACAATGTTAGAATCATGGCCTCCCGAGTGGCGTGCCCCAGATTTGGCAGAGCTGAATAGGACAGAAGCACATAAAAGAAAGGATGAGGCCAAGTTGCACATCATGAAGTTGGCTTAAAAGAGGTGAAAAGAAAAAGTGGTAGCAGAGGTAAGGGCAGTCCGTGACACAGCAAAGCCAGCCACGGAGTAGACAAAGGCCTTGAAGTAGTAGTAGTATGGTAGACAACAGGGGCCAAAAGAATGCAGGAATAGGAGGGCTAGGAATTGTCTACAGGACAGGAGGTAGAGGCCACAGACCTAGCAGAGGAAGGCGCGGACTCAGGCACAACTTCCACCCAACTTAAAAGGCCACATGTCACAGAGAGATTGGGTCCACGGAAAAAGGTCAAGGCTTCCAAATTGGCCATCAACCTGATCACGTTAACGGAAGGTGAGCTCTACGACATCGGAAACATGGTTTGCGAGGTCATCAAGGAAGCGCTCCAAGAAGCCATGTCGGAGTAGCAGAATGTGTTGGGGGCCTTAAGGGTGCAACTGTAAGAAATACAGGTACAGGCCACATAAGAAGGAATTGTAGCCACCTACGGCACAACAGGCACATTAGCACTGGAGCAGTTGCTACTCGCAAAGATGGCCAACACCATAATGCTACCAGAACGGGTGCTAACAGCAAAGAATGAGATCGACAAAGGCACAGTTGGCAGGATCAAGGGACTTGGCCATAATTTGGCTTCCCTTCCATGAGACACACTGTACCAACTGTAGGATGGCATAACAGCAAAGCTCTATAGCAGGGAGGGCCGCGTGATTTAGGGGATGAGTGAGCAAAACATCAACATCGAACAGCTCAGCTTGCAGCATGAAGAATTGGTGTCACAAAACCAGCAGATAGTGCAGACAGTTGATGAAGCATGTTGGCAAGTCCTAGAGTTGTCCATCACCGTAGACCTACCAATAGAAATGCAGATCCACTGTCTGGCAAGTGGAGTTCGAAATGCACGTGAGGAAACAACACGTGTGTAGCTGGAGCTGAATCTCCAGATTTCCGAGCTGCAACTGAAGGCGCAGCCTTCCACTCCCCTGGAAGTTAGAGACTGGCGTGTTAGCACTATCCAAACAAGATTGGAAGAAATTGGATGGGCAGTGTAGGACTGTACCGATATGTTGGACCAAGCCTTTGGAGTCCTCACATCCTTGTAGGAGGACCCCAACATACAATGCCTGGAAACAAAGGCGCACGAGCTTTAGGAGTAGTACGACAATGTAAGGGGAACTGCGTAGATAGTCATCCTCACTCAACAGCTCACAAAGATGCAGTAAGCAAGGGCACTGAAAGAGCAAGTGGATGCCACAAGACAGAAAGAGACACTTCTCAAAGAGCGCATCCAGCAATGGATTGATGAGGCCTTCACCACTACGGTAGATATTGAGGGAAAGATTGCACAGATGTAGGGGCTCTATGTGCTAAGGCAGGGATTCGATCTTGACAAAGAAGCATCGGAAGAGTGCATGAAACAAGTCTAGAAAACTGCAGAATAGTGCATTGCAAACCTCCGAGCTGTACGAGACCAGCCGGAGGGGCTCCGCGGCAAGATCACCACGCCAACCGAGTGACTTAGGATGAGTCAAGATGATTGTGTTGGGGGCATGTTGGGCATGGAATCCCCCCATAACATGTTTTGGGGCTCAAAGCCCAAGTTTTGGTCAAATGTATTGTAAAACTCTGCAAATTGGGGACATGGAGTGCGAAGTATAGGTTAAGTCATAAGGTTTTCCATCGTAAGTGTTGTAAAGTAATGTAATGTCATGTCAGCCTACCCATGGTCCACGGACCATGGGATTGTATAAATAGAGTGAGGCTCTAAGTTTTAAAGGGGACAGCCGAGTAGCTAAGGAAGATAAATCATAGAGTAAGAATTTAAGTGTATTGGATCATAGTAGTAGGAAGAGGTTCTGCAGTTGAGTGCGCAGAGGCCTAGTAGAGTCTGCAGCTGAGTGCGCGGACCCTTACAGCTGAGTGCGCAGATTCCTGTAGCTGAGTGCACAGGGCGGTATCGAGTTTGTAATCTTGAAGGAAGAATAATAAAGAGAAGTTGATTCCAATTTCTGTGCATCTGCTTATATATTGCCTTCTTTACCTTTATACTATTTTTTTTGTCGCACACACTTATATGATTGCTGGATATACTGTTAATGATCACTAGTCCTACAAAAATAAGTTAATTACTTAGGTAATAACAGGTTAAATAGTAAGGAACTTGGGTATAATATGGATCACACCCCGACTAAGGCTACATGGAGGCAGCATCATAGGTTGCGAGGGACTAATAGGTGCATGTAGCGATGTCTGTGTAGGGTCAAACCACAGACTGCTAGAAGCTCATCAGACATCCCCAGGGTGCGGAAACCTGGTTCTAGCACCCTCCATACTACTTTGGGTGAGACCTCAGTCCGCACTTCATGGACTGTTGCCGAAAGGACCAGTAGTACTAGGATTTTCTTGGCTAAATCACCTCCAAACCTGGGTCAGGCCCATACAAGCCAACAAATAACCAAGAGGAGTAGGGAGAGCACATAGAGAGGATTGATACATTGTATTAGCCCATTCACCATAGGCCATACTTCTTTCTACTCACAGTTATTTTATATTCAGAGAAAGAAAGAGACCTCACCTTCTAGCTAGGTTTTGTCTCGAAAAAGTTTACAAGGTTATATCTTGTGTTAAATTGTAGTTTTTTGAGATTTTATTTTGCTACTATTTATTTCCTACATAGATTTTAATTTTCATGAAAACACAATAAAAAATAACCTACATATCCAGAAATCTAAAGTGAAATAAAACCATAATAATGTAGATTTCATATTTTTGAATATATTTTAATTAGATATGTTGTGATGAATTGTTGAGTGGAATATCTGTAGTAGTTTACATATCACAATGTATTATTATTATGACTTATTCAATTTGTTATATTTGATGGTATTTGATAATATCCCATTGAATAATGATTTTGTTATTCCATGTTCCATGAATCTTGATGAGTTATTCCAACTTCTTCCTTAATAATGCTAAAATTGATCTTGTGCTCTTCCACAACATCTTTCATACTAATGAGAATGTTGATATGGTTTCACATCTGATAAATTTCCTTCACTCTATATAGACATCTCATCTATCCTCTTTTGATAGATAATGGTTTCCTTTGTCCTCTTTAAATGGTCTTTGATTACTATATAATTTGAGATAATACCACCATATTTGACATGCACATCCTCTAGATGGATTTCAACTTCTTTAAATATCCTCTAGTGACCTTCATGAAACTTTTCCTCTTACTCTTTTTAAACTACAATGTGACTCCATTTCTGGAAGTTTATCATCCTTCTTCAATTCTAGAATGTACTTATGATTTTATATCATCTATGTCTAGGGATTCTTCAATCTTCTTGCAAGTTCCCCTTCAACTATTTTGGTAGTATCTTCCTTTAAGATCATTGTTTCTTCTTGATTTTCACAATCCACATATTTCTTCATCTTTTTTTTCTAATTCTTCCCTTGAATCATCACTTTCCCAATACCCATTGCTATGATTTTGCTACTTTAATTGATCGATCTCCTCAGTGATTTCTTCAGTGTGGTTTTATTGCTTAGATTATTCATTACCCTTCTTTTTGATATCTTATTTTCAAAAATTCCGTCAAGAAACCCACAAGGAGATTAATTGACATTACATCTATTAGCAGAGGATCTTAGGGTCAAGTATTTGTGATCGGAAAAAAAAACGATGGGTAGTAGTTAATCCCTATTGACACGGGTGTTAGCACACATATGTCAACAAAGGAGAAGTGACCCAGACCAAGACTCTTCACACAACCCCAACTATTTGGGATAGTCATCCTCAATGGGTTTTAAGGCTCCATTATCCTTTGGCCTCCTCCTCCTTACGAAGAGGAATACCAATAAGCTATCCTAAACTAAAACTTATGGGTATTCTAAGTTAAATTCTATCTAATTCTACTAATTTAGGTAAGGATAAATGAATTATTACAATCCAAATTAAGGAAATCTTCAAAATCCTAATCCAAGTAAATCTAGAGATATTGTAAATGTTAGTTTTTGTATTACAAAATCAAAATTGTATTACAAATTTTAAAGTAATACAAAAGTAAAATTAGACTAGAACTATGAGGTAGATAGCATTGTTAAGAAAAAGAAAGTATGTTATAATGTAGCAAACATTCTAAAAAAATCATAATTAATTTGTCCATTAATAGAAACAATAAATATTTCTTCCCTTAATGTGACAAAGAACAGGATGAACAACAACATTAAAACATGAAATTCATACTATTAAATAAACATAACACTAAGAAAATATAAAAGAGTATTCTAACTAACCTACAGTTAGCCCTTGGCCAAGACTTATGAGTGAAAAAGTATTAAAAATGAATGATATCATTTTACATGAAAGTCATGCCTTAACTAATAATTAATGAATCAAACCAATTAATCACTTGATCAAAATTGAAATGAATAATCGGGATAACATTCATAATGAGCTATCTACTACAAATTAATTAATAAAAAGGATAGCACAATTAGTTTGATAATCTTTCAAACCAATCAACTATCAAAATCAAATTGTTCTTCATAGGAAAACAGTCATTAAAGATTTAATTATTGATTAATAAATTAAATAAACAAATACGAGAAAATGGAAATTTGAATAATGGAGAAATTTAACAGCAAGAATTCACTTATTAGTGCACAAAGTCGACTAACAGGCATGAAGATATTTCAAAAACCATAAGATATTACAAAACCATAACAATGACTATGGAAATAAAGATTAGAAACACTGATGGAATCAAACCACACCAAGATGTCTATAAATTGTCATTCATTCCACATTCAAACAAATCACTTGTATGTTACAAAAAATATTCCTTGTTCACCCTACAGGTCCCATCCTCTCCACTGTTCAAAATGAGGAGTTTATATATAAAAAATCCTTTAGCAGTCATATCCTCTAGAACTAAGACTATATCATTACAAAATAATTGAAATTGTTTTTTCTTTTTTTCCTTCTTTCTTTTCTGCCTGATAGCTAATAAAAAATAAACAAGTAACCAAAAACAATAATTGGCAATAGAACTGTTGGCAGCAAGTTCTAATTTTAGGCAAATACATCTTGTGAGTAGAGAAACAATATATCTTATCAACAAATTCACCTCTTATAAATATAAAAATTATTTAAGAAAACGATATAAGATGAGATAAGGATGTTATAGAATTTAGAATTCTGTAACATCTCTTTTTATTTTTAGAAAATTATAAATAAAATAAAAAATCATACCTTATGAACGGTTTGCAAACAATAACAAACTAAGACTTTATTTTGTACACTCTAACTCTGAATAAATTATCAACTTTACTCTGGTAGATTCCACTATGATCTATGTATTTGTCCCTTGTGAAATTTCAACAAATGTGGTTGATTCTTGCTGCCTCAAATTTTCATGATGGTTTCAAGCAGCTCTAATTTGTTAATTTTCCCTAGTTAACTACTCAATTTGATGAGGTATCCGTGGAATAGTTACAAGGTATTCTTGGTGCTAATAAAGATCCAATAGAGCTTCAGAGGTGACTTTGTTCCTCTTACTATTCAATTCAGGTGCAACATTGACATCACATGGAGTGTCATGTTTTCCAATAGACTCATGATTGACTTTCCCAGGCAGGGATGCCAGGAGATCAACAATACCTTGATCTAAAGAGGGTTTTTTCTTATTATGCCAGATTCAAAAAATTCTTCTATTCAATAATTTATCCTTTATATGTGTTTTACTATCATGCCCTGACTGATTGTTTCTGTACTCATTTTCAAGTTTTCGGATCAATGGAATCCAACTGGGGTTTTTCCCGCATAGATTTAGGCTTTTACCACTAGGTATATTTCCTTCAAACCTCATTCTGCTCTATAGGAACATTTCTTCTTTTTCTACAGCATGATTCAAGGGTTTCGGGTTCTAAAACCATATCCCCTTTCTCAGGAGAAAAAGGCTAATTCTGGACTCAACTCAGGGTCATTGGAATGTAAATCATCACCCGAAGGCTCAAAGAGAGTGTTACTGGACATGGAACCAAGGTCTGAATATACCTGGGACTGAATTCCTTTGATTGGAGGGTTTCTATAAAAATCACTTCTTAGTAGAAAATCTTCCCAATCTAACCCCAATTTATCGAGCTGGTATTTAACTAAAATAGTAATATGACCATGATAGAACAGAGAGTGATGAGCCTCAGAGTGAAGTTTTTGATACATTTAGGACATTTTAACTAGAAACATATTAATAAAATGAGGAAAATTTAATTGATACTGCAAAAAGACCATCAATAACATGATATGGTAAAGAAAAATGAGGCTAAAATGAAATCCATAGGTGATATATGTCCATAAAAAAAACATCATATCTATCCAGTGGGGTTTCAAGTAAGAAATAGGCATACCTTTAATATTGTAGGCATAACACTTTTCGCCAACAGTTTCTTCCATGGAATATCCTTTAACCTTAGATTTTTTTATCAGATTTTACCCTCCAATGGCAGGTGAGTATCCTGTGCAATAAACTCGACATCGAATGTAAACTCAAGGTCTATTATTTTAACATTATGGTTGTTATAAGAAGTTGTAAATGCCTCGGCAACTGCCTGGTTATAATCCTGAAACAACTTAAGTTCAAACCATCTGATTGCCTAAAAAAGGTTGGCACAATCATCATATGCTCCCAACAATTCAGTGCCTGTTGTTTCAATCTGTTTAACCTGAGACATGAGTAGGTATCGACTATAGTCAGACTAGGTTCAACATTGAACTGTAAAACCCTAAAAGCCATAAACCTTCGATGGAGCAACAAACCAGAAGATAATGACAGAGAATGAAGTGGAGTAACCCTCAGAAATCCTAATAAATCATGCATTGAAGATGAGGTACAGCTGTGACAGGTTCAAACATTTTCATATTTCGTATAGCTACAGGTGGAAAATATCAATTGTTCAAGTGACAACATCGCCTTTGATAGTGTAGTCGTAATCATTGTCTGACGTCAAGATGTGCATATAAAAAATTCGAGAGAGTTCGACCCATAAGTCTAAAGTCACAACATGATTAATTACCATATTCATTTTTCCCATCGAAACAATTATTAGTATACATTGCTAGGAGTATATAGTATGTTAGGTTATACAACCTATTAATAATCATATGTGACCAATAATGGTTAGGCCTATGTTGCTAAGGATGTCCCAAAAGGGTAAGCTAATTATTATAAAATGAGTAGTTCATCGAACAAGGCCTCCATCCTAAGTTAACATATATAATTTATATTTTTGAACAAATTATTATTGTTAGACCAAAAATAATTTGATAAGAAGTAAATAAGGATAGTTATAAAATTACTCAAATTCTGTAATGGTCTTTTCCTTTTAATATGAATGTTCAAATACAAATAAAATTGATAACTTGCAGGATAATATCAAAAGTTATAGAAATAAGGGTAATGAAAATAAAGTGATCACCAAGTAATTGACATAGAATATAACCAATGTCCATGTGTAAAACAAAGAAAATTCTTAGAATCAAAAGAAATCTACAAGAAATCTAAAATCCAAAAGAAAAGAAAAAAGGAGTAGAGAGTGGCCCCTATCATCAAGCAGTGAATGAGAGGAGAGGTGGTTGGCCTGCCAACAATTGGTGGCCCACTAGGAAGGACCAGTTATTTATGTCTGTAATTTTACAAAAAGTGATCAAATAAAATCAAAGTTATATGGCAAATATTGAAGATACATTCCTTTCAACTCAATCTGTAGATTGGTAAGAGTGATAATCCATTACAACATCCCAAAATAGTCAATTTATAGCATGTATACGTATTTTCAGAAGAAAGCTCAAAATACAACAGATAGAAATAATGATGAACAACGTTTAACACAGATGTGCCAATATCTCATCAGTTAATAATTGAGCTTCAAATATAAATTTACTACTTATTTTTTAACTTATTAATTGAAAGCTAATGTCTCAGCTTGGTAAACAAAGATTGACACTGCCATTCACAAGATTTAGCAAACGTGAATAAACTAGCTTGCGATGAGACCTTCTATTTGATAGTCATTCGACTAGAAGCCATTACCCTGGCTTGGTGAAGAGATATTGTAATTTCACACCTATTACACCGCATGATCATGGTAGGTCGAACCATAATGAGACCTCTTGTCTTTCAATTAATAATTTTGTATTTTTGAATTACACTCTAAAAAATTTTAGTGATTGTTTAACAAATTGGGAGGCATGTTCGCTCCTTAAGAGATGGAATGATTTGAAATTAAAAATTAAGGTTTCATGAAATATTTTGCAAGCTAGTTTATGTCTTTTAAGAAATGGATAGTGATTGCAAAAACACACAAACTAAGTTAAATTTTGCAGCTTTTAACAGTTAAAATGGACAATAAACAACATCAAAACGTACCAATTTATGATGGAGTTCACCCCTCCTAGGCTACGTCTCTGGGTCCATCTTCCACTGGTGGCAATTTTTATTATATGTTCAAATTTTTAAATACATCATAATAGAATGCTCAAATTTAAAAGATAACACTTCCGTTGTGTCTAGAATGCCAAAAAAGCCCCGTGTAGGCTCTTCTTGGGCTTAAAAAGGCTGAAACATAGCCAAGATAACCCTCCTAATTATCAATGACTTGCTAGACAAAGCTTCCTAATCTTCAAAACTTGGCAACAAAACATACTTTGGCATATTGGTAGAGAAATTGAATCAAAACCAAAAGCTCTCAGGTTTGATCCACTCTTATCGATTGAATGGGTGTTGTTTTGTTTTAATATTAAATATTTTTTTTTAATGGGCTCATCCCTTGGCCCTTTTCTTTCACTCCCCTTGTTGGTCATATTGTAATACCGATGAATGATTGGCACGAACCATAGGCCACACACCTCCCTGGCCCCGCTCTGGGTCTCATGGCATTTAATATTACTATGCCTAAGGTGCGGGCAGGGTGCCACACACCCTGCCCTTCCGACCTTCCCTCCGGTGATCATGTGGATACAAAATAAGGTGGGGTTGGTGCTTACATCTGCTTACCTCCACTCCCATTGGGTTTGGTCACATGACACCATGTAACCATGGTAAAGGCATCCACCATCACTCCTTTCCTGTTATCCCTTCCGATGGTCGCATTAACATATGTAAGCCTGGGTCGTTGGCCCAAACCTCATGCTAGTTTCGTCATTTGTACTTGGTCTTGTGGGTACCATAAAACCAAGTGTCAGGCTAGGTGGGCTAGCCCACCAACCAGTTGTTAATGCCATATAACATACCATTAATAGTTAAATACTACCCACCAGAAATAAATGTTAAGTGACACCCGTGTGTTATAGACATATTTTGGCACTGCAACCCCAAACTCATATGTCCATAAACCAAGGGCTCTTTAGTCCCTAGAAGTGTTGTTTCATACCGTGAAGGATCATGGTCAACTGATTACATCATTTCCCAAAAGTTCCACCTGAAAAAGTACTCAGAACTGGCCAAAACTAGACCATATTGACTGCTCCATGGTCAAGGTGCGATGCATACTAGCTGCCACACTAGCCAGGTGCAATGCATACTGAAATGGCCTTTTGTGGGGTGAAATGAATGAGAATAGACAAATGGTAAAGACAGTTTTCTAAGTGGATGATCATGGAATCTTCCAAAAACTTCTCCTGTGACACTTGCCTCTCTGAATTCACCCAGGGATGAGTAAGAGATCAATGAAATCTCCAAGTGGAACCAAGAACTATCAGTGGAATGACACTAATAAAAAACCCAGAGCTGACTCACACCCTTGTAAGACATCTATAAATGGATCCCTCATCTGAGAGATCTGGAGGCTAGAATTTTGTAATTTGTAAGGAAGTGTTGTTGGTTTATCTGTGAGAAGAGACATTGTATTGTTGGGTGATCTTGCTTTTCATGAGGTGAAGAGGGCTTCTATGCTCGAAGGATGATGCTGGATTAGATAGCTGGGTTGTAATCCTCTCTTCTACTATTAATAAAGTTCTTTGAGTTTTCCTCCATATAATCGTGTATTTGTGAATCTTATTGTTTATGAATGCAATTGTATGGTCAATATGTTTTTGATTCTGCATTGTTTATGATGTTTTAGATAGAGATGCTTTGATGGTCTGTTGTCACTTTAACTCTATAGGTACTCTTTGAAGCAGGACAAGTAGGAGAAGAGTGGCAAAATCTATCGAGGGAAAGAGAAATAAAGCAAGGATCAAAGTGGAAGATCCAGATTGGTCCTCTTCTCTTCCCTCTTATCTATTACACTTAAAGGACATATCGAATTGCTTTGATTGTTTGTTTCTAAGATAGTGTTTTTGAGAAAACTAGTGTCTATGCAGAGCTACTAGTCCCACTAAGGCTGGTAGCTACCTTAGAAACAAACAAACTAAAACTACTTTCGTTTTCCTTTATGAGAAATAGATAAGAGGGGAATAAGGAGACCAACCTTTGTCTTGCGCTTGGTTCCTTGCTCGATTCCTCTCCCTTCTGATAGATCTTTGCTACTCGCTTCCTTGTCTACCCAGCTTCACAGAGCACCTGTAGAATCAAAGCAGCATAACACTATCCAAGAACATAGATCTATTATCATAAACAATATAGGACCAGATATATATTGACCACACAAATGCACATAACATCAATTATACAAGAATGTGGAGGAAAACTTGAATAGCTTTATTGATAATCAAGAAAGAGAAAAGAGGATTACAACCAATTTTTCTGACCCAACATCATCCTCTCAGCAAGAAAGCCCTTCTTCACCTCATGAAAAGCTTAGATCACCCAACACTATGATATTGCACCAAGAAACCAGCAGCACTTCCTTACAAGATACCAAATTCCAGCCTCTGGATCACTGGGATGAGGGATCCATATATAGATGTTTGTAAGGGGGGTGAGTCAGCTTTTGAGAGTTGATTAGTGTCCTCTCTCTGATAGTTCTTGATTCCACTTGGAGATTGATGATCTCTTACTCATCCCTGGGCGAATGTAGAGAGGCAAGTGTCACAGGCGAAGTTTCTAGAAGATTCCATGATCCTCCACCTTGCAGATTGAGCCTGCCATTTGTCCATTCTCGCCCATCGCACCCCATAGAAGGGCTTTTCAATATGCATTGCACCTATTGTGTGTATTTAGGTGGGATGCAGCACACTTTGACCATGGAGCAGGTGAGATGGTCCAGTTTTGACCAGTTCTGAGCAGTTTTTCATGGAGAACTTCTGGGAGAAGATGTAATCAATTGACCTTGTTCTTTTAGAGGTTGGAACAACTCTTTTAGGGACTTAAGAGCCCTTTTTTTATGGACATTTATGATTGGGGTTGCAGTGCCCAAAAATGTCTATAACAGTTGCCCCCTAAAGCATGAGGTCGTTAATTTATTGATGTTGGGTGAAATGCTTTATCATGAGGATCTGAAGTTTTTTCAAGCTGGAAGGCGACCTGTAATAAGATACAATACAATACATTATCTTCATAATATTTTCATGATATAGCTGAGGCGGGCATTCCCATGCTCAGCTTTATAAATTCATTTTCATGTACATAAGATAGACAATCGTCTGAGTGTAGACTGATGATCTTGGTAGAGCCATCATCCCTTAGATTGGATAATTATCTGTGCAGTAATGATGTACATTTGATGTCTTTATTTTCCTGAATATATATCATAGCCCGGATGGATGAAACTATATCTGGGGTCTTCAATCTCATTCGATCTTCACTCAAAGTACAAGTCGATCCATGTGAGATATGTTCTGGAGTCGAACATGGAAAGGCATCGTCTGATTACCAGCCAACGATGTGAGCTGTTAACAGGTGCGAGAGGAATCACCGATAATGATGATGACCCTCAAGGTACTGAAGTACAATTCACGTGGTGTGAATAAGGGACTTGGCGTCGAACACCACGCAAAATCTTTCGGTCGAAGGCCATTGATGTAAACATGTCGCTGGAAGTGAGAAACTTGCCATTGAGGCATGCAAGCTTCAAAGTACTGAAAGGGTTGTTCCTAGATCGGCTTCTTGGATAATGAGCTGATGTCGATAAGAAGCGATCTATCATAGGAGGGCCTTAATGCATCCCACATCAATGACACAGAACGGAGCAAATGATTTTAATGGAGGTGAAAACGACCTGGTGATATAAGGTTTAGGGTGGTTGTCATGAAAGAATGGAGCGTGAATGTATTGCAGCGGGTGAGACACAGGTGAATTCTCTGAGCGACTTCTCTTGAACATATCGATGACACTGACATGATGGATTGGTAGCATTAACCCCAAATATGGATGGTGTGACGGAACCATGGTGATGTGACCAGTGAATGGAACAACCCAACCCGACTCGAATGCGGAGTGAAAGTGTCATGTTCAAGAGCGACTTGCTACGGATAAAGTTTCTTCAAGTTTTCTTCCCAATTTTCCCCAGTCATTGCTGACCAGTACCTCTTTATTTTTGTCAAGCTTGAGGAGGATAACATATGCTTGTTCTATATTTTCCCTTCGGGCAAACCCATCGTTATGTTTTAACAAGCCTAGCAATAGTGAAACTCGTTCTTGTTTGTTATGGACAAGTTTGTCGCTATTCGGTTTTAATGAGTTTAACGACAAGGATAACTCGGTCCTTTTCAATTTTAGAGAGTCTGAAAAAGGGACGTAAAGAAAACTCCAATGATCCTTTTTCGTCATATAATCCCTTGAGTCCGAAAAAGTATAAAACAATACAAAAGGGATGAATCTTCGGTACTTTTAATGAGCTGAACAAAGAAAGCGCTCGATCTTTTTGTGTAATAATCCCTCAAGTCCAAAAGGATTAAAATCTAAAGGAGGGATAGCACTTCCGGTCCCTTTAACGAGCTGGAGAGGCCAATGGCTCGGCAATATTTTCATATTTTACGAGTCAGTTGAAAAGAGCTTAAAGGAGACTCGTTTTTTGAGGAACGAGTGATAAATTTGGGTAGCAGCTAATTCTAGGTAAGGTTTGGAATTTTCCAATCACAGCAGTGTCACAAGGAAGGCTAACAGGATCACTCTTCGCAGCTGTTCCTCAAAAAGGGTAAACAAACAAATGGAGGTGAATGATCGGCCAAAACAAAGTGGAGGTGATGATGAGAACACGACCAAGGCTTCAAAGGCTGATGGTAATACATTCACAATGGTTATTTACCGGAGAATGGTTCATTTTTTAATGAGCTTAAACTCTGGGGGAACATTTGCTCATTGCTTATGTTTATTTTTTAACGAGCTTGAATTCCACGTTAAAACTGCTCGATAATTAGTCGTATAATAAGGATGTCTCATATAACAACAACATTTTTTCAAAGCTTTGCCCCGCATCCTTTCTTTATGCAAGTTAGGAAATGACCAATCCTACGAGTTTAAAGGGTTAGAGGACCTATAAATTTTAAAAAATCAATGGTCTCTCTTCGCTTGCACGCCAAAAGGTTTGCATGACCCCATGTATAGCGAAAAAATTTCCAAGTTACCAAAGATTGTCCTATCTGTATTGTGGATAAAACACTTCCTCGGCGATGTCTACCGAAATAGACAAAGGTGAGTGGCGCAGATGCCTCCACTCACATAACTTTGACGGAGGAATCTTATTCCAGTTTTAATCTCATAAAATAGTCATATATCCTTCGCGGAAACCTACCCTTTACCTGAATTTTTCCTGCCGAAGCAGACCAGGGTGCATGCCCCCTGGGTTTCAGTCACGTCCTCCGAATCACTCGCTGTTGGGTCCCTATAATACTAGTGATTACCCCATTACTATTGTAGTTATACCCCTTATTAATATTGTTGTGCCCCTATTGCCCCCATATTGTTATTACTGTGCCCCATAGAATCCCTATATTGTTATTTTTGTGGCTTTATATTATTATTGTTAGGTCGGCTGGATTATATTGTGACTCCTTAGACTCCTATATATAGAAAGGAGGTTTTGTCATTTGAATCATCCAAGAATTGTTCATTTATGTAATGTAAAAGAGGTTTCCCCCTCGAAGAGGCTGAATTATAAGGCGTTGATCTATCTTTTCTATCTTTTCTTGAGCTGGTTTCATAACATTTGGTATCAGAGCTTTGGATTCTAGGGTTTTGCTGCTCCAAACAGGTCATCGTGGCATTTTCGCTATAACTTTTTTTCTGTGACGTTTCAGAAGTCGTAAAAAAAAACCCATTTGAGAAGAAATAGCACTGAACCTTGGGTCTGAATTTCATAGCTTTTTGCACGATATTTACGGAGATATGATCTGAGGAAGTTGGTATTTTTGCAGACTCCTAAATTACATTCAAAACATGTGACATAGGGAAAATCGTCATAACTTTCTCTTTGGGGATCGCATTGAAATTTCATAAGAAGGTACAGAAAGAGGACGAACTTTAGTTTCTTGTATGCATGTTTCAGATCCAAATATCGAAACAATGACTCATGGCACGTCGTACAAGTTCGCTCTACTGAACTAGTCTATAAGCAAGTCACCGTGGGAGATTTCACATAACTCTTCCTTGGAGAATCCAATTTGGGTCAGACTTGTGGCATTGGAAAGAGGACACAGAGGGCTACTACAGCTCACAAATTTAGAACTAGATGATTGGAAAGTACAGAGATACATCAGAGGCAATATCGAGCTCCTACAAAGTGAAAAAAGTTGTGTAGATTTTCTTAAATTTTTGCTTAAGCTTGGTTTGAAAATTTATTTTGAAGGAATTCAAGGGACATAGTAGAGCATTATTATCGGTAACTGATGCCCCGAGGAAAGAAAATGCAAACACCTAGTAAGGAACCTGAAAGCTCTAGCATGACTCATGAAGAAGAGGAAGAAATGCAACATGATATATCAAAATTACAAGACCAAGTGCAACAACTGTCCCTTGCACAAAAAGGAACAAAATCTAAGATGGATGGTTTAAAGAAAGATGTAGAAGCTAAGATGGATGGTTTAAAGATAGGTGTAGAAGCTAAGATGGACTGTTTAAAGAAATGCGTAGAAACTAAGATGATTGACGTGAAAGCTAAGATGGATGATTTGAAGATAGATTTGAAGACAGACATGGACGAATTGAAGATAAATATGAATAAGTTGCTACAAGAAATGGCTCCTAAGGGTGAAAGGGTACTAAAGGAAACTCATGATGAGAACAAAATAAATGTTAATCATGATTCCATAGACACTAATGTTGGATCGAAGACTCACCATATTCCAAAAATCGATATGAGGAAGTTTGATGGCAAGGATCCCGCCACATGGATATTACAGATGGAGCAATTCTTCGATCTCAATAATGTGCAAAACACACAAAAGGTACGTATGGCAACTTTATATTTGGAACCAAATCAGTTTGTATGGTATCAATGGCTTTGCTCTCGTAAACAATTTATCACTTGGGCAATTTTTACGGAAGAATTGATAGCACATTATGAGGATACAAAAAGCAACACTTTTTTTAGCCAATTGATAAGTCTCAAACAAAAGGGTTCAATAATGGAGCACATTGAGGAGTTCCAAAAATTGAACATAAGGGTAAAAGATATTCCAGAGGAGCATAGGATTGATGTGTTCATAGGGTCTTTAAAGGATAATATCCAACATGATGTTCGCCTTTGGGAACCTGATTCATTAGAGAAGGCATTCAGGTTAGCAAGAAAAGTGGAAAGCAAAATTATGGCAACCAGGAAGCATACCACCCACAACTATAAATACGGAAGTGTTGTTGCCCTCGTCTTCCACAACCTATAAGGTTGACAACACAACAATTGGAAGAAAAAAGAGCAAAAGGGCTTTGTTACAGTTGTGATAGCAAATACACTAAAGGTCATAAGTGTGCTGAGAAGAAATTATTCTACATAGATTGTGAAGAGGAAGAAGAAAAGGAGCAAGAAAGGTCAAAAGAAGAGGATATACTCCAGGAACAAAGCCTAGATGAAGAACAAATAAATCCGACCATATCTTGTAATGCATTGGCGGGAATTACCACTCCTCAAACCATCAAGATAGAAGGACAAATCAAGAAGAAAAAGGTAATAGTGTTGATTGATTCAGGAAGCACCCACAATTTTATTCATTGTAAGGTAGCAAAAGAATTGAATTGCTTCCTATATCCAGCACCAGAGTGTCAAGTGATGATTGCAAATGGAGGAACAATAAATTGCTCTGGAAAGTGCCATAATATCAAGCTATCCATGGGAGAATATGTATTGACTAGCCCAATGCTTTCCATTCCAATGGGAGGTGCTGATGTTGTACTAGGAGTCCAATGGCTACAATCCTTGGGTACAATAGCTTTTAATTTTCAAGAACTTTTCATCAAATTTTCTATGGAAGGAAAGGAAGTTGAATTAAGGGGTATTGCAGGGAAACCAGGAAAGATAATCAGCTCTAATGGTATGACAAAGCTTCTAAAAAAGGAGCAAAGAGGTGTAATTGCACAATTATGTTCGCTAGATGTTTCCACATCGGAATCATCTATTTCTCCAGATCTCCAAAAAGTCCTGGACAATCATTCCAAGGTATTTGAGACTCCCAAAGGTCTCCCACCTATGCGTGATCATGATCATGCTATTCATCTGATTCCAGGAAGTGTTCCTCCAAACATCAGGCCGTACAGATATCCCTATGTCCAAAAGAGTGAAATTGAACGTATGGTTGCAGAAATGCTAGAGGCTGGTATAATTCAACCGAGTCAAAGTTCTTTCTCTACTCCAGTAGTATTGGTGCACAAGAAGGATGGATCATGGCGCATGTGTCTGGATTATAGGGAGCTCAACAAGCTCACTATTAAAGATAAGTTCCCCATTCCTGTCATTGATGAATTACTGGATGAATTGCATGGATCAATTTACTTCACCAAGTTGGATCTTCGTTCAGGATATCATCAAATCAGAATGAAGACTGAAGACATTCTAAAAACAGCATTTAGAACTCATGAGGGTCATTATGAATTTTTGGTCATGCCTTTTGGCCTTACCAATGCACCTTCAACATTTCAAGGTTTGATGAATTCAATTTTCAAACCATTCCTTAGAAAATTTGTGTTAGTATTTTTTGATGATATACTAATCTACAGCAAGTCTTGGAAGGATCATGTTGAACATGTTGACAAGGTGCTACAACTATTGGAGGAGAAACAATTATATGCAAAAAGATCCAAATGTTTCTTTGGAGTCCAGGAGGTGGAATATTTGGGTCATATTGTATCTCATGAAGGAGTTAAGGTAGACCCTAGCAAAATTAAAGCCATTAAGGAATGGAAAATCCCCACATCCATAAAGCATCTGCGAGGATTTCTCAGGTTGACAGGGTATTATCGCAAGTTTGTTAAGAATTATGGGAGAATAGCAGCACCTCTAACAACATTATTGAAGAAAGATGCATTTTCATGGACTCCGGAAGCAACAAAGGCCTTTGAACATCTTAAAGAGGCAATGTGCCAAGCACCAGTCTTAGCTACACGGACTTCACAAAAACCTTTATTGTGGAATGTGATGCTTCAGGAAATGGAATTGGTGTTGTTCTAATGCAAGATGAAAGACCCATTGCTTTTGAAAGTCGTCCAATCAAGGGAAAGTTTTTAAGCAAAGCTATTTATGAGAAGGAAATGTTGGCAATACTCCATGCACTTAAGAAATGGCGACCCTACCTAATGGGAAGACACTTCAAGGTAAAAATGGATCATGATAGCCTTAAATACTTTTTAGAACAAAGATTATCCTCTGAAGAGCAACAAAAGTGGGTCACAAAGATGTTGGGTTATGACTTTGAAATCATCTACAAAAAAGGGAAGCAAAATGTGGTGGCAGATGCACTCTCAAGAAAGGATGAGGATGTGGAAGCATTGTTGTGCGCCATTTCTATTATCCAACCAGATTGGATAAACGAAGCAAGGGAGGAATGGAAGAATGACGAAGAAGTGTGGGCACTTATTCGAAAGTTACAACAAGATTCCAGTACGTCTGATACATTTAGCTGGCAAAATGATTCGTTATGGTACAAAGATCGCTTATACCTCTGTAAGAATTCCCAGCTAAAACAAAAGATTCTTATGGAATTGCACACTTCTCCCTTAGGAGGGCACTCAGGATTTTTAAAAACTTACCACAGGGTTAAGAAGGAATTTTTTTGGGATGGCCTTAAATCAGATATTCAAAAGTTTGTGGCTGAATGTTTGGTTTGCCAACAAAATAAAGTTGAAACAATTAAGACACCTGGTCTATTACAACCTTTATCCATTCCAAGCCAACGTTGGGAGGAGGTTTCAATGGATTTTATCACAGGTTTACCCAAGTCTGAGGGAAAGAGTGTCATCATGGTGGTAGTTGACAGACTTACCAAGTATGCACACTTTTGTGCATTATCACATCCATTTAAAGCCAGTACAGTTTCTACTGCATTTATGGAAACAATTCAAAAGCTACATGGAAACCCAAAGATTATTGTAAGTGACAGAGATCCCATTTTCACTGGAAATTTTTGGACAGAATTATTTTCTTGTCTTGGTACTCAGTTAGCTCATAGCTCATCTTATCATCCTCAATCTGATGGGAAAACTGAGATAGTAAACAAATGTTTGGAAGGATATCTTCGTTGCTTTGTATCTGATAAACAGACACAATGGGTCAAATGGTTGCCTCTGGCTGAATGGTGGTATAACACTTCCTTCCATACAGCAACAAAAATGACCCCATTTATGGCACTTTATGGGTATCAACCACCATCCATCACATCATATTTAAGAGAAAATTCTAAGGTTCAGGCAGTGGAACATCACATCGAACATCAACAACAAGTCCTCCAACTCTTAAAGGATAACCTCGTGTTGGCACATAATAGAATGAAACAACAAGCAGATCAACATCGCAGTGAAAGAAGTTTTGATGTAGGTGATTGGGTATTCCTACGGCTACAACCATATAAGAAAATGTCCCTCAAGCAAGCTAAGAAGGATAATAAATTATCACCAAAGTATTATGGTTCGTACAAGGTGTTGCAAAAGATTGGTACTATGGCATACAAATTGGAGCTTCCTGCAGCTTCTCGATTGCACCCAGTTTTCCATGTTTCATGTTTAAAGAAGGTTATAGGTGACAAGCTCCTAGTTCAAACAATATTGCCAGAACTTGACGAAGAAGGAAAAATTATATTGGAACCGGAAGCAGTCACAGAAACAAGAACTCGACAGCTACGAAATCGATCAATTTCAGAGTATCTTATCAAGTGGAAGAACTTATCCGCTGAAGATTCCACATGGGAGGATGAGAATTTTATGCAGAAGTATCCAGAACTACTCAAGCGTTGAGGAAAACACTTTTTGAAGGAGAGGGGCATGTTGGGTCCCTATAATACTAGTGATTACCCCATTACTATTGTAGTTATACCCCTTATTAATATTGTTGTGCCCCTATTGCCCCCATATTGTTATTATTGTGCCCCATAGAATCCCTCTATATTATTATTGTTAGGTCAGTTGGATTATATTGTGACTCCTTAGACTCCTATATATAGAAAGGAGGTTTTGTCATTTGAATCATCCAAGAGTTGTTCATTTATGTAATGTAAAGGAGGTTGCCCCCTCGAAGAGGCTGAATTCTAAGGCGTTGATCTATCTTTTCTATCTTTTCTTGAGCTGGTTTCATAACACTCGCGCTCATCAGGTGGATGGATTGGGGATTGATGAGACATTCCTTGCATGAAAATACCATTCAGGGATGGTATATGACTATTTGCAATGTGTGAATCGGGGAATGAAAGCTAGTCTACGAGCTTGACCACTCTTCCTTCATGCGGAACACACATTACTCTAAAGAGTGAGGAGATAGTGGATCCCATGCAATAAATATAGTCCCGTCCAAGGAGTAGATTATAATCCAGGGGTCCTTGGACTACCATTATGTTCATGTGAACAGTTTTCCTTCTCAATGTTATCAGCACATTGGGAAGGATCCCTAACGGTCGACTGGTTCCTTTGTCAAAGCCCGTTAGATTTCTCATTTTAGGCAAAAGCGATGGCAAGCCAAGCGCTTTCCAAGCAGTTGAGGAAAGGATACTCACAGAAGCCCCTTCATCTATGATTGTACTGGCCATGACCATTCTATATATTTGAGCAATGATTTGAAATGGTACACTAAACGGTAAGCGAGGTCTGCCTAGTAGATTCCAATCGAAGGAAACAACTAGGTTGCTTGGAGGTGGGACCGAATAGATGGCTAGATACGACTCTGACAAACTTCCTTCCTGCGGTAAAGGAACTGGTAGATTTCCCCCATGTTCATCGGAGTCTATGCTTACGAAAAGAATTTGGACGGTGTCATCCTTGTTCTCTTCGATGACTGTATCATCTGAAGATGGACCCTCTGAAGGAAAGACCGGGTCAACTGCCGCCTCGACCTTTTGACTTTCTTCTGGTGTGGATTCAGATGGTTTATCTTCAGTGATAGACGCTTCGGCCGACCACAAGGGCGTGTTAGCTGGATTTTCAACTAGTGACAGACTCGGCAAGAGCTTCTTATATCCAGGAGGAAGCCGTAACAGTGAAACCGAACGGTTGTCCAAAACTCTTTTAGCCTCGTCTAAGAAGGGACAATGGTGGACGACGTGATTGCCTTCACACAATTTACAAGGAAATTTACATCTCCCTTTTTGTCCAGGGGATTCACTTTCACTAGTTGATGGTGTACCTTCAACATGATCATCAGAGGTTGACGACACCGGATTGTGCAAACAGGGAGACCAGTCCCTTAAGATCCGAGGGATGCAAGGACAATCTCGATGATAGTGGTCTCCTTTGCAAATGACACATGGTGATTTAGGCCTGGTCGGTGCAATGTGTGGATTTTCACTAGATGATGCTTGGTTGCCCCTTTTCATCTTTGACTCTTCTTTTTCTTCTCTTTCTTCTTCTTCTCCTTCTTCTTCTCGGTTACTTGATTTTTGGCCTTACCAGCTTCATCAAGCGAAGAGGAAGGAGGAGAGGAAGAATTGGACGAAGTAGAGGGTTGGGGGGTAACTTTGGTATCGTTTAGTTGCTGACTTGATTGTTCAGGAATCACGGGGTTCTGAACGACAGAAGTTGAGAAGAGCCATACGGGCAAACCAATTTTCAATCCCGGAAGCGACAATGTGGCCATATGGGGTGCACCAACATCTCCCCAAGAGGAGAAGGGACTAGGATTTCCCCCAAGGGGAACTCCTTGGTTGGTGGGCTCCATTCTTCTCAACCTAAGACCAACGTAGGAAAGGTGATATTTATTCCATTTAAAACAAATTTTAGACACTTTGACACAACTTGTTTTTTCAATTTATAAGAGTCGAGAAAAAACAAAAGATGACTCTAGTCGCCTTCGATTTTTAATGAGCCTGAAGTGACAAGTGCTCAGATGGACCTTTTCCTTTAAGGAGTCTGAAAAGGAACGAAAGGGACTGCTCTGGAAATCTAGATAGAGGGATTACCAAACCAATCGTAAAACTGCAGAATAATTTTTACGGTATGGTAGTCAATCTTCCCGAATGCTGTGTTCAGTGCATTGTGATCGATAGGGCGGCAGACACAGATTCCTATGGATAAAGGATACAGCCTATTGTGGTCTCCCAATATATACTCGATGGTACGTGGGAGCACACCGTACTAGCACTTATCATCTCAAGGTGGAGGAATCACCCAACCAACAATGAGAACAACAGTTACCAGGCTTTACGACGCCGGAATACATCTCTATCCTAGACTTCTATATGTTGTGCGTTAGGTTCCAAAGCATTTTTATATTCACTAAATTTATTTTACAATTGATCTTGCTTAAGAAATTTTCCTTTCAGGTTCACCGCGTGATGTAGATGTACAATTCCTAAAATGCAATCTAAGATGATAAACAATCGTTTAATCTTCTTTTTGCAATGAAAATACTAGCTACTAAGGAAAGAGAGATGGCGTTCTTTCAACATAGAGCAGAGAGCACACAATATATGCACTGTCCTAAATCAAACCAACAAACAGTCTAAATGCAAATTCACGTGCATGTATTTGTTTTCAGCCTTCTTAATGTGTGAATGATAAAAAGAAAGCTAAGCACAAATCTGAATTATTTTTCAAAGCGACGTTACTAACAAGTTTCTTTTCAAGACAAAATGAGGACAATGATGACACTTTGCGATTTGGAAATGAAAACTCGCTTTCGACACTTGAAAAACTACTAATTCAAATCAAATACAAGAGTAACAGTGCAATCGACTATCAAGAACAATCAGATTCTCTTCTATGGCTGAAAACAACACTTGCGACACTTTCAAATCAAGAGACGATAGTACGATTACGCTACTTCTTTGTAAAAGAGAACTGAAAATGGCTCAAAATACATAAAAAAATTTACAGACCTTTGCACAATAGAGGCGGAATAATGGCAAGGAAGGGGGTTCCAACAGAGGTGTACTAACTACAGGCAGCAAAACTCTTGAATAGAGCTAAAAAGAGTGAACACAGAAACCAAATCTAGGAGCAGGAAAGGCCTTGTCTGATTAGCGCACCTGTAACACAGTGAACTGGAGATGCAACACACCTACTACACTCAGGAAGTGCGATGCATCTGGAATTCACAGAAGAGATAGTGCACTGGACCAAGGATGAGACTTTACTGGGTTTTGGGTCACAGTTTGCAGTTCAGTTCAGGGATTTAGGCCGAGTAAGTGGTAATCAGTAAATCAATCACAGGGATAGATCTAAAGAGGTTACTAGAGCCACCACAAGGGCAATTAGAGAGCTTGTAAATAAGTTGTTCAGTTCATAAACAAAACCTGAAGATAGACTGAAGCAGCATTGATCTACTTTGCACTTGCGTAGCAAATGTAGTTCGAAGGCTAGCTGGCTTGAATTTAGGCTCCGTCTATAAGTTTATAAAGTAAACAAATTCAGATAAACAAACAATCTATTCGCTCCCCAGTGGAGTCGCCATTTTGTTATCGGGAAAACCAGTGTCTATGCAGAGCTGCTAGTCCCACTAAGGCTGGTAGCTACCTTAGAAACAAAGAAACTAAAACTACTTTCGTTTTCCTTTATGAGAAATAGATAAGAGGGGAATAAGGAGACCAACCTCTGTCTTGCGCTTGGTTCCTTGCTTGATTCCTCTCCCTTCTGATAGATCTTTGCTACTCACTTCCTTGTTTGCCCAGCTTCACAGAGCACCTGTAGAATCAAAGCAACATAACACTATCCAAGAATATAGATCTATTATCATAAACAATATAGGACCAGATCTATATTGACCACACAAATGCACATAACATCAATTATACAAGAATGTAGAGGAAAACTTGAATAGCTTTATTGATAATCAAGAAAGAGCAAAGAGGATTAAAACCAATTGTTCTGACCCAGCATCATCCTCTCAGCAAGAAAGCCCTTCTTCACCTCATGAAAAGCTTAGATCACCCAACACTATGATATTGCACTAAGAAACCAGCAGCACTTCCTTACAAGATACCAAATTCCAGCCTCTGGATCTCTGGGATGAGGGATCCATATATAGATGTTTGCAAGGGGGATGAGTCAGCTTTTGAGAGTTGATTAGTGTCCTCTCTCTGATAGTTCTTGATTCCACTTGGAGATTGATGATCTCTTACTCATCCCTGGGCGAATGTAGAGAGGAAAGTGTCACAGGCGAAGTTTCTAGAAGATTCCATGATCCTCCACCTTGCAGATTGACCCTGCCATTTGTCCATTCTCGCCCATTGCACACAATAGAAGGTCTTTTCAAGATGCAGCGCACTTTGACCATGGAGCAGGTGAGATGGTCCAGTTTTGACCAGTTCTGAGCAGTTTTTCATGGAGAACTTCTGGGAGAAGATGTAATCAGTTGACCTTATTCTTGTAGAGGTTGGAACAACACTTTTAGGGACTTAAGAGCCCTTGTTTTATGGACATTTATGATTGGGGTTGCAGTGCCAAAAAATGTCTATAACAGATAGCTACCCATCTTAGTGGGACTAATAGTTCGAATCGACACTAGTTTTCCTAGAAACAAAATGGCGACTCCACTGGGGAATGAATAGTTTGTTTTGTTTGTTTATTTTTTGCTTTATAAACTACAGACGGAGCCTAAAGTTAGCCAGCTAGCCTTCGAAACGCCTTTGCTATGCAATTGCGAAGTATATGAATGCTGCTTCAGTCAATCTCCAGGTTGGTTTATGAATTGAACATCTGACTTACAAGCATTCTAAGTTCCCTTGTGGTAGCTAAATAACCTCATAAGATCATACCCCTATACTTTGTTTTTACTGTCCATCATAACTCAGTCTAAATCACTGAACTTAGCTGCAAATTTTGAGCAAAAACCAAGCTCAGTTTCGCTCCCTGGTCCATCACATTATCTGTAACTAGGCAGCCTGTATGCATCGCACCTCCCATGTGTTGTAGGTGAGATGCATCCCTGTTTCCCTGTGTTGCAGGTGTGATGATTGAGTGATATTGTTTCTCTCTTTGAAATTTGGTTTTTCCTCCTTGTTTTCAGCTCTATTAAGTAGTTTTTCTATTCATGATCAGTATCTTCTTGTTGAAACCTTCTTCATTCACATATTTCAGCCTCCATTAGTTAGGAATTGTAAATGTTTTTGTGTATTTGTAAATCATTTACAGTCTTCCTTTGTCGAAAGTAGCTTAATTGAACTATCGTTTTTTGATGGAAGTGTCGTAATTGTCATTTTGAATCAAAAGAAGAGTGTCATGAAGTCTTCCTCTTCTAGATAGTTGATTGTACTTTTGCCATTGTACTTGATTTGAGTTATTAGTATTTGAAGTGTCAAAAGCAGTTTTCAATTCGAAATCAAAAAGTGTCATCTTAGTCTTCCTTTCATTTTGAAAATAAATTGTTGAAAATGTCGCTTTAAAAGAAAATAGTTTAGATCTATACTTAGCTTTCCTTTTTGGCATTCACACATTAAGGAAGTGGAAAAAAATACATGCATGTGCATTTGCATTTTGGATTGCATGTAGAATATGATTTAGGAAAGTGCATTTAGTGTGTGCTCTATGCTCTCTGCTAAAAGAAAAATCATAATCTTCTTTCCTTTGTAGCTAGGATTTTCATTGCTAAAAGAAAATAAACGACTGTTTATCATTTTAGATTGCATATTTAGGAATTTTACATCTACATCATGCGGTGAACCTTGAAAGACAAACTTCTAAGCAAGATAAACTCTAAAATAAATCTCAATGAACATAAAAACGCTTTGGAACCTAGGCTAGAGACGTGTTTCGGTGTCGTAAAACCTGGTAACTATCGTTTTCATCGAAGGTTGGGTGATTCCTCCTCTTTGATATGACAAGTGCCAGTACGGACTTGTGCTCCCTGTACTGTTGAGTATATATTGGGAGACCACAATAGGCTGATATCCTTTATCCTTAGGAAGTCGTGTCTGTCGCCCTATTGATCGCAATGCACTGAACACAACATTCGGGAAGATTGACTGCCGTACATAAGTCCTTGGTAATTTCTCTATCATTTATCACCAAGGTGTATTTTGTAGTTTTGCGATCGATTTGGTAATCTCTCTGTCTAGATTTCCAGAGTAGTCACTTTCATTCCTTTTTGACTCCTTAAAAGAAAAGGTCCATCTGAGCACTTGTCACTTCAGGCTCATTAAAAATCGAAGGCGACTAGAGTCACCTTTAGCTTTTTCTCGACTCTTAAAAATTGAAAAAGCAAAGTTGCGTCAAAGTGTCTTTAAAATTTATTTAAATCGAAATAACATCCCTATTCCTTCGTTGATCTGAGGTTGAGATAATGAAGTCCACCAATCAAGGAATCCCTCTTGGAGGGAATCCTAGTCCTTTCTTCTCTTGGGGAGATATTGGTTCTCCATATATGGCTAGATTGTCCCTTCCAGGAATCACAATTGGCCAGCCGGTATGGCTTTTCTTGACCTCTGTCATTCAAAACACCATAATTCCTCAACAATCTAATTAGCAACCAGATAATACTAAAGTTACCTCTTCACCTTTTACTTCGTTTGTTTCTCCTTCCCCTTCTTCCTCTTCACTTAGTGAAACTAGTGACACTAAAAACCAAGTAACTGAGAAGAAAAAGAAAGGGAAGGAGAAGAAGAAGAAGCCAGCTAAACAAGGAGGCAATTGTGCATCATCCGGTGAAAATCCGCACACTAAACTTTCCAAACCAAAATCTCCATGCATAATTTGCAAGGGAGACCACTACCATCAAAATTTCCCTTGCATTCCGTGGATCTTGAGAGAATGGTCTCCTCGTTTGCACCATTCGGTGTCATCAACCTCTAGCAATCAGGTTGATAACATACCATCAACTAGTGAAAACCAAGTTAATGGACATGTCAAATTTCCCTGTGCGTTATGTGAATGTAATCATAATCTTCCCCGTTGTCCTTTTCTCGACGAAGCCAAAAACATTTTGGAGAACCATCCTACTTCACCGCAGCGACTTCCACCTAGATACAAGAAACTCTTGCCAAGTCCTTCACTAGTTGAAACCCCAATTGACATAACTCAATTGTCGATCGAATCGCCTATCATTGAAAGTGAACCTTCTGAGTCCATACCAGACCAAAGTCAGCTAGTCGAGATGGCAGTCAACTCAGTCTTACCTTCAGAAGGACCACCTTCAGATGATACTATCATCAAAGAGAATGAGAACGACACTGTTCAAATTCTTTTTGTCAAAACAGAATCTAATGAACTTGGGGGCAATCCACCCATTCCTTTACAACAAGAAAAAACCCCCCCAGTTCATGAGATTTATCTAGCCATTTATTTGGTACCACCTCCAAGCAGTCTAGTCATTTTCTTTGATTGGAATCAACTAGCAAAACCCCGCCTTCCATCTAATGTACCATTCCGAATCATAGTACAAGTTTAGAAAATGATCGTATCTAGCACTATCATAGATGAAGGGGCTTCAGTGAGTATCCTTTCCTTGACTGCTTGGAAAGCACTTGGTTCGCCATCGCTTTTGCCTGAAAAAACAAAATTTGTCAGGCTTCAACAAAGGAACTAGTCGATCGTTAGGGATCCTTCCAAAGTTAACAATAACTTTGAGAAAGAAAACTGTTCATTTGAATGTGATGGTAGTTCAAGGGCCTCTAGATTACAATCTACTCATTGGATGTGACTATATATATAGCATGGAAGCTATTGTTTCCACATTCCTTCGAGTGATGTGTTTTCCACATGAAGGCCAACTGGTACAACTTGTCGACCAGCTTTCATTTCCTGGTTCAAACACGGCTATGAATCAACCATCATCCCTAAATGGTCTCTTCACATCAACAATTTCGCTTCAACCTTCATTCCATCCACCTAATTACCACGAGTAGTTCGGTGAATGTAACAAAGTTTGGGGGCATGCACCCTGGTCTACTTCAGGAGGCGAACCCAGAGGAAAAGAGAGATTTTATTGAAAGGCTATATGATTGGAATGAAAAATCATTTCCTTGTTGGATATGTGATCGATCTTAAACATGTATTCCCTTGTATGTTATGTGATTGGAAGCTCACACCATTCACCTTCATCTATTTCGATGGACAAAGCCAAGGAAGAGTTTTTGTCTGCCGATAAGAACAATCCTGCCTAACCACAGGAACTTCCATATGGTAACCTGGAAACTCTCCTTTTACTGAAAGACCCCGGGGCATGCAAATCTTTATATGTAAGTGAAAAATGACCAATTTAGTTTTTTAGTTTTTTAGGTTCTCAACCCTTTAGCCTCTTAGCTTGGTTGTTTCTAGCCTACATAAAAAGGAAATGAGCACATGTTATAGTAGTGTTCAATCTCATTAAAAAATAAATCTATCTTCAAAAGACTAGTAAGAGAAATGTTCCCGCAAGGTTCAAGCTCGTTAAAAAATAAACCTGCCACTAAGCATAGTTTCTCCTGGTTCAAGATCATTAAAAAATGAAACCACCTTTGGTAAATAACCTTTGTGATCACCTTGCTATCAGCCTTTTTGAACCTTGGTTGTGTTCCTACCATCACCTCCATTCATTTGGCCAACCATACGCTTCCACTTGATTGTTTACCCTTTTGAGGAATAGCTGCGACGAGTGATTCTGATTGCCACCCTCTTCACACTTCCATGTTTTGAGAAGTTCCAAACTTACCTAGAACTAGTTGCTACCTGAAAATACCACTCGTTCCTAAAAAAAAAGTCCCTTTTAAACTTTTTTTAGACTCGTTAAATATAAAAATATTGTCGAGCCATTGGCCTTTCCAGCTCGTTAAAGTAAGGGGAACGCCATCCCTCCTATATATTTTAATCTTTTTGGACCTGAGGGATTATCAAACAAAAAGATCGAGCGCTTGACTTTTTCGGCTCATTAAAGCAATTGAAAAGTCATCCCTTTCATATTATTCTATACTTTTTTCGGACTTAAGGGATTATGCCACGAAAAAGGACTGTTGGAGTTTCCTTTTCGTCCCTTTTCAAACTCTCTAAATAAGAAAAGGACTGAGTTATCCTTGTCGTTAAACTTGTTAAAACAATAGCAACAAACTTGTCCACCCAGACAAGAATGAGTCTCATTGACGCTAGGCTCGCTAAAAACAAAGCGACAGGTTTGCCTGAAGGGAAAATTATAGACCAAGAATATGTTATCCTCCTCAAGCTTCACAAAAATAAAGAGGTACTGGTCAGCAATGACTAGGGAAAAAAGGAAGAAAACTTGAAGAATTTTATTGGTAGAAGGTCGCTCTTGAACATGACACTTTCACTCCATCACCATGATTGAGTTGGGTTGGGTTTTTCCATTCACCATATCACCATTGGTCTTCTGTACCATCCATGGGGTTAACGCTACTAGTCCATATCAGTGTCGCTGACATGTTCAAGAGAAGTCATTTAGAGAATTCACCATCCAGCAAATGCCTCATCCACTGCAATACCTCCACCCTTCATTTTTCATGACCACCATTCCTAAACCTTATATCATCAGATTGTTTTCACCTCCAGAAAAATAATTTGCTTCGTTTTGCGTCGTAGATGTGGGATACATCAAGGCCCTCCTACGACAGGTCACTTCTTGTTGACATCAGCTCATTATCCAAGAAGTTGACTTAGAAACAACCCTTTCAGTAATTTGAATCTTGCATGCCTTATTAGTGAGTTTCTCACTTCTGGCAACAAGTTTACATCAATGACCTTCGACCAGAGGATTTTGCTTGGTGTTCGACATCGACTCATATATTCACACCACATGAATTGTATTGTAGTACCTTGAGGGTCATTATCATTATTGGTGATTCCTCTCGCGCCTGTTAACAGCTTACATCATTGACTAGTAATCAAACGATGTCTTTCCATGTTCGACTTGAGAACATCTTTTTCACATGGATCGACTTGTACAATCAGGTGAAGATTGAATGATTTTGAAGACCTCGGATCTAGTTTCATCCATTCGGGCTGCGATATATTTAGGAACATAAAGACATCAAATGTGCACAGAACCTACACAGATAGTCATCTAAGAAAAAGAAGATGGTTCTTCATATGAAGAATCACTCTGTCCTATGTACATGAAAATGAATTTATGAAGCTGAGCATGGGAATTCCCGCCTCAGCTAGATCATGAAAATAATATGATGATGATGTATTGTATTGTATCTTATACAGGTCACCTTCTAGTTCGAATACCTCAGATCCTCATGATAAAGCATTTCACCTGGCATCAGAAGATTTACGACCTCATGCTTTAGGGGGCAACTGTTATAGACATATTTGGGCACTGCAGCCCCAAACTCATATGTCCATAAACCAAGGGCTCTTTAGTCCCTATTAGTATTGTTTCATACCCTAAAGGATCATGGTCAACTGATTACATCATTTCCCAGAAGTTCCACCTGAAAAACTACTCAAAATTGGCCAAAACTAGACCATACTGACTGCTCCATGGTCAAGGTACAATGCATACTGGCTGACACACTAGCCAGGTGTGATGCAAACTGAAATGGCCTTCTGTGGGGTGCGATGTGCGGGAATAGACAAATGACAGAGACAGTTTGCTAAGTGGATGATCATGGAATCTTTTAGAAACTTCTCCTGTGACACTTGCCTCTCTGAATTCGCTCAAGGATGAGTAAGAGATCAATGAAATCTCCAAGTGGAACCAAGAACTATCAGTGGAATGACACTAATAAAAAACCCAGAGCTGACTTACAACATTGCAAGGCATCTATCAATGGATCCCTCATCTGAGAGATCTGGAGGCTGGAATTTTGTAATTTGTAAGGAAGTGTTGTTGGTTTATCTGTGAGAAGAGACATTGTACTGTTGGGTGATCTTACTTTTCATGAGGTGAATAGGGCTTCTATGCTGGGAGGATGATGCTAGATCAGACAACTGGGTTGTAATCCTCTCTTCTACTATTAATAAAGTTCTTTGAGTTTTCCTCCATATAATCATGTATTTGTGAATCTTATTGTTTATGAATGCAATTGTATGGTCAATGTGTTTCTGATTCTGCATTGTTTATGATGTTTTAGATAGAGATGCTTTGATGGTTTTCTGTCACTTTGACTCTACAGGTACTCTTTGAAGTGGGACAAGTAGGAGAAGAGTGGAAATTCTATCGAGGGAAAGAGAAATCAGGCAAGGATCAAAGTGGAAGATCCGGGTTGGTCCTCTTTTCTTCCCTCTTATCTATTACACTTAAAGTAAATCTCGAATTGCTTTGATTGTTTGTTTCTAAGATAGCTACCCATCTTAGTGGGACTAACAGTTCGAATTGACACTTGTTTTCCTTGAAACACGTGGCCCACTGGTTGGGAGGTAAGTTTGTATGACAAAGTTTGTTGGTTTGAGTCCTGTGGAGGTCTAATTTGGTCCATACAAAATTTTTTACAAGCCACAAAGGGTCACTTGGGCTTTCAAGAATGGGCCACGTGGTGCCCTATCATTAGGTGGCATGGCACAACAGGGTTGGTCCAATTTCAACCAATCAAAAGAAGCGAATTGTTTCCACTTATGAATGCCATGTGTCGGTTCTTGATTGGTCTTGTAATTATTAGTCATACTGCTGACATTAGCAATGCATCAGCATACGGACTACCAAATGGCATCCGTAGACTATATAATCAACCCTGCAAGTTGACTTTTTTACTATTTTCCAAAATGTTCAAAATGTGATAACTTCCTCATATGGTGTCAGATTGAGGCGATTCAAGTGTCGTTGGAATCATAACGACAAGATCAAAGATTTGGCATCAGTTTCAGGATATTTTTAGTGCTTTCATTTTTTAGTATATGTTTTATCTCCTAGATCATTACTCCCCACTAGAATATTTTGAACCACCAAAAGTATATTTTTACTCATCAAGTAAGTGAGGGTATATCTCCCTCACTTTCTTGATCTCTATCCACCTTTATTTGATTAGATTGGTAAATTTGAGCCCCACTCAAAGATACTCCACATTGCCTCTACATGAAGTCCTTATCCTCCTGTCAAGAATTGAGTCTTCCTACCACTCATTTAAATATTTAGGAGCAAAATATTCTATAGATTGAATCTAAACATTCTCTTCTTGATCATCAACCATAGGAGTTGAATACAATTTCAATTTTTCCACATTCACAATAGAATAAATTTACATGTAAGGTGGAAAATCTAATTGGAAATCATTGTTACCAATCTTCTCCAAGATTTTGAAAAAACCATATCTGATTGGCTTGAGATTTTTACCTTCACCTTGTAGTATTTCCTTATTCATGTACAAACAAACTTGATCTCCCACTTGAAACTATTGATCAATCCAGTGCGTATCAAGTCTTTCTTTATACTTTTCTTGGATTTTATCCAACTGTTCTTGTACCCTTTGATGCACTAGCTGAATTTGTTCAATGAAATGCTTAGCTTTGTCCACATCACTATGTCCATATACTACAATATCTTTACCAAAGATTAAATCCAAAGGAGACTTTGGAAAATAACCCAAACAAACTTCAAATGGAGATACTTGTGTAGATGAGTGCCTAGCGCAATTGTAGGCATGTTGGATGTAATGCAAATTAGCATCCCAAAGTTTAGGATGCTTACCACCATATCCTCGAAGGAGATTCACTATTGTTATGTTCATTGCTTCTGTCTGGCCGTCAGTTTGTATATGAAATGTTGTGCTCTTCTTCAATTTTTTGTGCATGAGTTCCCATAAACTTGACTAAAACTTCTCGATAAATCTAGAATCTCTATAAAAAATAAATGAAGTAGGTAACCTAAAATGAACCCATAAATTTTCAAAGAACATATTTGCAAACTTTTCAACTGTAACTTATTTCTTACATGGCATCAACGCAAATTTTGCTGAAATGATCCACTACAACATATAAATAATCATGACTTTTCCTAGACATTGGTAGTCCAAGAAAATCCATAGAAATACTTTCCCAAGGATGAGAAGGGATAGGAATTGGTGTCTACAAACCCAATTTCATATTGCTTTGCTTTCTAGTAGCACACATAGAACATCCTTTAACATATCTTGATATAGTTTCATTCATGCGAGGCCAATAATAATACCTTTGTATTTGATCAATTGTTTTACCTACACCAAAGTGACCAACAATAAGAGAACTATGAGCTTCCCTTATGACATTGACTCTTTCACCTTGTGGAGCACATAACTTGCCAATATGATACAACAACTTGTTATGAACATGATAATCCAACTCTTCAACATGATTTCCTTGACTCAAATTTTCATAAACATCTTTAAAATCTTCATCTTGAGCATCCTGTTCAATATAACTTTCATGCATGATTGAGTTATGCTTAATAATGATAGATGCATTAAAAATAGGCCTTGGTAACATATTTTCAACTTTGTTGTATATACCTTTGTTAGACCTAATTACCAAATGAAATTGTTCTAGGAATCCCATCCATCTGAAATGTCTAGTGTGTTGTAGCTTGGTTTGTGATTGTAAATATTTCAGAGGTTGATGGTTAGTATGAATAATCGTTTCTTTACCCATCAAATATTGCTTCCATTTCTTCATTCTTTGTACCAAAGCATACAACTCTTTATCATAAGTTCGATAGTTAATTACTGCATTGGTAAAGGTTTAAGAATGATAACACATCGGCTTACAATGTTGTATCAAAATTTCTCCCATAACGTATTCACTTGCATCGGTTTGGATTTCAAATGGTTCCTTAAGATGTAGAAGTTCTAGAATTCGTGTTGTAATTATTTTCTATTTTAAAGTATCGAAGGCTTTATGTTGCTTGACTCCCCACTCAAAGACTTGTTTCACACTTGTCAAGGCATGCAATGGTGTTGCAATGTATGAGAAGTTAACAATAAATTTTCTCCAATATTGGGTTTCTCCCAAAAAGCTCCTAAATTTTGTTACATTATTGGGTTTATGAAAATTCAAAATAACATCAACATTGGAGGGATCAATATTCAATTCACCTCCACCTAGAATATGACCCAAATAAACTAAAAAGGTTTGCCCCATATTCATATTTAGACATACTCAACTACAACTTTTTATTTTGCAGGACATCTAGAACTTGTTTCACATGCTTGACATGTTCTTCATGAGTTGTACTAGATATCAGGATATCTTCTAAGTAGACTATGGAAAAATCATCAACGAATGGTCACAATACATCATTCATAACTGTCATGAATGTGGAAAGTGCATTGAAAATACCAAACAACATAACTAACCATAAACAAACCTTGTTTTCTCTTGAAAGTAGTTTTCCAAATATAATCTTCAGAAATCCTTATCTAATGATGGCCACTTCTCAAATCTAACTTAGTAAAACAAACAAATTCCTTTAACTGGTTTATAAAATCATCAATTTGAGGAAGAGGATAGAGATTCTTTACCATGATTTTCTTCAAATCTTGGAAATCCACACACATGTGCCATGTACCATCTTTATTCAAATCCAAAATAATAGGAGACCCATAAGGAGATGTAATAGGCCTAATGACCCATTTTTCAATGAACTCTTTAATTTTATTCTTAATTTCTGCATTCTACAAAACTGACATTCTATACATGCCAATATTCAAAAGTGGTGCATCCTGCTACAATTGAATCTCATGTTGGATTTTTATTTTTGTATGTAACCCTTCAAGTTCCTAAAACATCTTGTCATAAGTATTAACAACTTCAACCAATTCATGGTTGAATTTAGAATCACATCCTCTAAAAGCTTCAGATTCAGAAGTATCTTTAGGCTTAATCATTGACAAAACAAAATTCTTACTAGCATTCAAAAGCCTTTTCATCTAACCAACACTAAAAAGAGATAAGTTCATATTCTTGTGATTTTCTATAAAAACATACTCAACTCCATCTTTAAATATATTATATTTTTTCTCATGATGATAGAATATGTATTTTTGGTCATACAAGTATGGACTCCCTAAAACAATCTTGCAAATATCAAGTGGTACAACATCAAGCTCTACCTCATCTATAAAATTAGCAGTGATGGCAAATTTGAGTTTACATTTTCTTGTCACTTGTAATTTAGAATCATCATATACCCAACCCAAAGGGTAAGGTTTTGCATGAGAGTTAGTCTCTAAATTAAGTTTCTTTACAATTGCTTCAGAGATAATATTGACTTGAGATCCACTATCAAATAATGTATCAACCTTTGTATGTTTTGTAATAGCCTGATATGGAAAATCTCACTTCTTTCTTTATCATTTTGAGATTGAATAGGTTTACTAGAAGAAATAGTACATGAATTAGAAGCTATACTTTTCATTCACATGGTTGTGATTTTGGTTTCATCACCTAAAGTAGATCCTAGATCTCGTTGAGTTGTAGTATCAGTCTTTTGTGTCCCTTTGTTATTGAACACTTTGGTCTCAATTCTAGATGTAATTTCCAATAGTGGTCTTCATCATGGCCATATTTTGAACAATTTTTATAGGTAAGTTTCTTTCTCTCTTTCTTGACAATATAATTCTTTACCTTTTCCTTTAAAATTCCCCTTCCTTTGTCTCCAAATTTAAAAGGTTTCTTGCCTCTTGATTCTAAATGAATTTCCTGAACACATATTTCATCTAGATTGGTGGGATTAAACATAACTATAAAATGTATCAAATAACTATTGTTGGGCATGGCCAAAATTGGTCCAAATTTTGGGTAAAAGACCTCAGAAAAGGAGCATACCATGCGAAGATGATGAAGATATATTCATCGTGCAGACTTTGAGGGCTTTGGGGAGGGGATAAAGCCCTTATTTTGAAATGGGTATTGTTGGTCTGAGGCGGCTTGACCCAGGTTCAGAGTGTGTTGTGCACCAACAAAACCCTCAACTACTGGCCCTTTTGGCAATGACCTGCAAGCAGATTCAGTCTCACCCGCAGTAGTTATGGGAGGATGTAGAACCAAGCTTCTACAACCTAAGGGATTTCTGTGCAGTGAAGACATGTATTTAATTCTACTCTATATCGATCATATAACTTCCCGTGCATAAGAAATTCATGCAAATGATTATTTTAACAGAATCACATTAAACCCATAAACTCTAACAAATAAAAATATATCTTATAGTTCTTTGCATAGTTTAATGAAACAAATGCATAAATCTACTAACAACAACAAAGACTGAACACATAAAGATATACAATTCCTCGCCAAAACTTATTCTTTATTAATACAAATCTTTAGTACATATACGTATGCGACCTGTGCACCCAACTACAGGTGGTATGTGCGCTTAGTTTCATACTCTTCCATGCCTCTGTACACTCAGCTACGGAGCCTTCCCCAAAAATACATACTAAAGACGTGAATACATAGATTCAATTCACATATGATATTACATGATACGATTACAAAATATTACATCTCCTTAAATACATTTAATCTTTAAAAAAACCATGCTCCACATACCATGGATCCATAAAACAAGGACTAATGCCCGATACCCGTTATAAAATAAGGGCTTTATCCCATCCCGAAATCTCTCAAAGTCTGCGCAATTCATATACCTTCACTAGCTCTATGAGGCCCAATCATTTTTTTGCGAGGTATTTTACCCAAAACCTCAACCAAGTTGTGCCATGCCCAACATGCCCCCAACACTCACCCATGACTCATCCCGAATCACTCAGCTTTGAAGCCCTTGATCTTTGTTGCGATCCCATTGTACAATGCATTGTACTATTGGAGCGTTTCTACCATCAATTTTTCTTCCTAGCGTGCCTCCTTCAACAAAGCTTCTGTAGTAGGGACATCAGTCTTATGGAGTATCTTTGCTTCCATTTTCTTCAATTCCTTCAGCCTTTCATCCACTCCCTATGAAATTTCCAGGGCTTCCTCCTACCATGACTGAGTCCTCTCCTGTAAGATCTATCCTTTCCTGCGAAGATCATCTATCTGCGTCTGGAGGTTCTTTCCTTCAGAAATATTGGCAAGCCTCTGCAAGAGTGGTAAGGTATTCATAGCTGCCACGATCTCATCATGTCACTTCTACTTGGCCTTCAGATCCTCCTCAATCTTCAGGACGTTTGGATCATCCTGCAGTGAGGTCCAAATCTGCATCATATCGTCAAGTAGTTTTCCACAATCTACCACCGTATCAAATATGCCTCTCAATGCTGCGTTGAGGTCCCTTTGTCTCTACTCCCAAAACTATGGTGGCATACTTGGTTGCAACCTTATTTGTAGCTATGATATCTACACTTCGTATTCAAATTTTAACTTACCCATAACATCCTTTGAGTCCTTGATCGTGAGGGCAGGCTTCACGACCTCTTTTGCTGGTGGTTCATCCTCTTCGACCTGCATGTCTAGAATTGTGCTGCAAGTCTCGTCAATGGCCTTCTCTAGTTGTTCTCGTTGTTTCCTTTCTTCGTCCCTATCCTTGGCCAATTGCTTTAGTTCATTATACATCGATGTTTTTTTTGACTCCACCTTTTCTTTTAATAGTGACATACATCTCTCTCATTCCTACAATTCTGTAGTGATACATTTATGAAATTCATGCAACATATATAGGGCTAGCGCAACGACATTCATCTGGACACTGAACCATGATTTGACATGCTCTCTGTCTGTTGCTGCTTCAAACTTCAGTGCCTCAACTAGCATGTGTAACATCCTAACTCTATAGGTTGTTTCCAGTCTTTTTCCTAGCTGCAATGGCTGGGTTACCTCCTTTGGTTGCCTCACTGCTTGTGGTAATGCCTTCAACTCTGTGATGCCCTATTGTACCTTAGCTAAAATCATTTTGCAGCGATCATCAATCTTGTCCCAAGTTTCCATGTTGACCTCCTAGATCTTTTGTGCTATTGTGTCGATGTCTCCATTAGTGAGGACAAGCGGCACTACTCCCTTACTCTTATTCGCCTTCTATTTCTCTCTTGGTCACATTTTCACCACAAAGGGTGAATCTTTCAATACCTTTGCATCACTGAGCTGTTCCTTGTGTTCCTATCCTCACCCTGTTTCTTTTGTATGTTCATCGATATCTTTTCTACTCATACCTACACCCTGTGAATTACCCTTCTCTATTCCAACTGCTCCAATCGTTCCACTGGGCGGGGTCATCCATTCCTCTAGCCAATCCTTCACTACCGTGAGCAGATCATCTTCTATTACCAAGTATGGAAATGAATTCCATGTCTCCTTTGGATCCTTCCTCGCTTTCACATATGCTCTCTGATAGTCTACCTTGACTTCCACGATGTGACAGTACTATTTATACAACCTCGGTGACAGACTGGGATACTGATTCACCACCATATGTAGATCCATCATCATGACTACAAAGAATATCTTCTTCTCTGTTGTGCATTTCAACTCCTTTGTAAACCATAGCAAAGCATACCTTGATGCTTCATATACATCTACCTCAACAGTAAAAAATTGAGAATCTTCTGGCTCCTTCCATGTAATAAGTGAAATAAGAATTAGCAACCAGGCATAGTGGAAGGTCTTGCCTTCTTCCTTTGCTTCTATGGAATCCGTCAAAAACTCTCTACATAGGTAGGAAGCCCAGTTGAACTCGACCCCTATGCTACACTACCCTTCTAATGACACTACTATTGCAAGCACCTCATTGGCCCTACACTTCCTCGTGATCTCCCCTTATGTGTGGCAAAGCACACACCCTTATCCTTGATAGAATTTCTCTCATATCTGCAGGATTTCTTCACTAATCCAAACTTTTCTTTCATCATCTGGGCCATCTCATTGTCTTTTTTTTGCCCATAAATTCATCTGCAAGGTCCTTTCCTTGATATGAAAATGTTGTTATACTTCTAATGAGCATCTCATCAATCGGGATCCTCGTCCCTAACCAAATACAATCATCATGTTCTAGTGCGAGGAGAGGTCGCACATAAATTGTACTAAATGGGCTTCGACCAAAGTGTGGCACATTCAGCATGTTCAAAATCCTTTCTCTCTGCACTCCCATGACCCATTGTTGCAGTTTCATTCTTGTAACTTCATTGTCTGGGTAGTGGACTTTCCTTAGGTACCTACTGGGCTCAAACCATGAGTATTTGATTATGTCATTAAAATCCCATTCTTCCATTTTGAGCTAAGGGATCTTCCCTAACACTTCTCCTTCAAAAGGCACCTCCTCTGGTAATAGTGGCGTATAGGTAGAAAGTTTCCCTTCCTTTGGCTCCTTGACCGGTTTTGTGCCCAACTTTCTTGGTGGCATGTATGTTGGGGGAACATAGGGAATATCCACATCCTCTATATCCTTCTACTGAAACTCAACTTCTTCCTCACTGTCATGAACCTGCTGAGGTCCCTTCTGCTGCATCAATTTATTTCCTTTACGCATGGGATTTTTTCCTTTATCCTCTGCGTTCTTCGCCTGCACTTCTCTCTACATCTTCTTATCGGGTGATATTCTTAATTCTGTTGCAGAGACCTCAGTTGATCTCTTCTTCTGCATCTGCAATTGTGGTCATGCCTGCGCTTATGGTTGTGCTTGCAGTTGTACAAGCACCTTTCTTATCGAACTTAATTAAGTGCATCAGGGACATGGCTACATTCGCCTTTGCGGTCTTTCCTACTTGTGACTCCATGATACCAGCTAGCCCTTTCTTTGTAAATGTCCTAACCAATTCTTCCCATCTCCTCTCAGACATGCAATATCTCTTCTTCACTTAGGCACAATTTCTGATCTCTATAGGAAGTAAAGTTTAAAATGTGGCACGGGAAGCGAATTTTATAACAATTTTGAATTCCCAGGCTCATGATTGGCTCATTTAGTGCAGGTATGGGCTAGATACTGTTAGGGTCCTATAATTTATAGGATCTCAAGGTGATTGAGTATTTTATCTCAAAAATATCATATTGTAAATAATTGTCAATCTACAAATGATTTCAAACAATAAAAATAGAATAAAAATGAAAATAGGGTATAAATAAAAAAAGGAAAAAAAACATTGAAAAAGAATAAAAGATAGAACCCCATCAAAAAAATAAAAACAAAAAGAAAATAACACTGAAAGTGTTGCAAATATAAATGCCACTACTGATAGATAGTTCTCTTCATGATTGATAGAGAAAGGTTGCGTGAACCTTGTTTAAAATGCCACAATAACTAGTTATTTGTTTAATCATACAGTGTAAGCATGGTCAAACATGTTTGAATTTTTGTAAATTAGATTAGTGAATAAAGATTTGCCAAACAGTTTAATCTTGGTAAATCAGTAGTTAGGTAGAAAATGGAATTTGTTCAACCGTTTAATTTGAATCAATAGGATAAATAAGTTAAAGTATTTAAGTATTTTTTTATTTCCAATAAAAGAAAATAATTATGGGTTTTCTAGTCTAAATGTATCCCTTTAGAAAAATAAAAATTTTAGCTTAGTTAAAGGGTAGGCAAAAATAGTTTGGTTTTATAAATGTATTTATATGCCCTTTATCCTAAGTCTCAGTGACATTGTAAAAGAAAAATGTACAAATGGATAATGTATATTCATGACATGTTTTATATCCGAAGTATTATCCTAAGTTTCGAAAAGAAAATATCAAAAGGTGCATATGGATAAAAATTTGTTGGTCGTTTATGGTTAAAGGGGCTGCAATCAAAAGCATCAGGATTCTCCACTCATTAGGATCAATGGCACCCATTGTTTTTCGCCCCCCCTCTCCATTCTAGCTTTACCGTTAGGTGGGGGGGTGTCCAAAAAAGTGGATTTCTCCACCTGGCCCCATCACCACGTGGCCTCCTCTCTGTGTTTCACACCCCGCCAGCCTATACCATATACTGCCTCCTACCCCCTACAAAAACCACCTCCCCCTCATCCCTTTACCGATGTCCCTACTTGACACCTCTGCCACTCCCATCCTACCACGCCTCTGAGCCAATGCCCAATTAAATCTCTTCCCAACAAAACTACCTTTGAAGTATTGAATGTCTTCCCTCCCAGGTAACCATTTGACTTCAACGGTCGTTCGCTAACCTCCAATGGAACCTATCATTCCCTCTTTTAGAAAAAAACGTGAATGATCTTTATTATCGTTTTCACTTGCTTATTCTCTGTAATTTGTAGGGTTTTCTGCAAAATGACTGAATTTCAAAAGGTTTATTGAGCTAGATCAACTGTTAGCATTCAACTGTTATGCCTCCAAAGAAGATGGATTAGGAGGAATATGTTAATCCATTAATCCCTCCATCTATAGACTTAGACCATATTCCATTAGCAGATAGGGATTACATGATCAGTGAGACACAGTGCAACTGTGAATTTTTGGAACTTTATAGCTGGCTCGAGGATAAACATGCTGATAAAATAGATGAAATTGGACTCTGGGAGTCCAATATTCCTCACAATATTTTCCCTCTGACCTTCCATCCCCCTGAATTCACTGGGAAATGCCAAGCTTTCTATGTTCCCAGCCAAAGAGCCCTTATAACCCCATCTGGTGAACTCCTTTTTTATATCTCTGCCCAATCTATAAACCAGATGATGCTAGGTTCCCCTGTGGAAAACAGTGCCCCATTTTCCTTAGAAGCCCTCACATAACTCTATCAGAAGCTTGATTTTGCTAGAAGAGCAAATATTTTTGATATCTTATTACCAGAAAATGCCCACTTGCTAAAGAAGAATCCTCCATACCCTTCCTCAATCTTCCCTGATCAAGCTAAACACATCATAGCCATAACTTCATACATTTTGGGTTATTATTCTGATCAGTGGGAAGATGAACCCATTCTAGGCTTCCTTTCCATGTTTTCCACAGATAACAAACCATCTATTTTTTTTTAATTTCAGCCAATTCCTGGATGATAACATCCGTGAGAAGTTTCTTAAATTTCCAACAGAACAAGTTTTTAAGTACACTTCAATTTTAGTTTATATGTTTCTATATTATCAAGCAGACCGGTTTAGTTTTTCCATGCAGAAGGTAGATGAAGAGGGAAATCAACAATCTATAATATTTTGGACTTCTTTATTGATGAAAGAACATAAATAATTATCTATAAATAGTTCATTGAAGAGTCTTTTCACCCAGCTATGAATATCCTAAATAGCTCAGCACAACCCAGAATCAGTGAAGACATCAAGAGGATTCTACATTTGACAGATCAAGCCAAGATAGGAGATTGGTATTTATACCAAAGTCACATGGAAATTAGAGTTTATGGATGCGAGTTAGCACCATACAATCTCCCAAAATACCTCCCCATGAGGATTTTTTCCATTGAATATATAAGATAAATACTAAATTAAGATGATATTCACTTTGTGGTGGCAAAGAAGAAGTCCCAGTTTTGGATAAAGACATAGGTGGGCCCTTTCATATGAAACACTAGGTTAATAGGAGAAGAAGTAGATAAAATCATTAAAGAGATGAAATTCAGCCTGAGTTTCACATCCTCTTATGACCCTTGGGGTATCATTTCTAAGCCGAGAGTAGAAAACAAAACTACTCCATATATCCACAACCCAAGCCCTGAGATAGAGAAATATGTAAACCAATGAGAATGGGTAGAGAGTACATTACAAGAAGCTAAAGGGAAATTGTTTTCTACTTCAAATTTACAGATCCCCACTCCTTAAGAGAAAACAAGTAAAAGACAGAGAGAGGAGGGATCATCATCAACAACTGGTAGTGAGGGCAAGGATTTCAGAATTAGTTACAAGAAAAGAACTATGATGACTCCTAGGACAGATGTAGAAAAGGAGGCAGAAGATCAAGCTTTCATCATAATTGGAGCAACAAAATCTACAAGCAGCAAGTTTGCTACATCTCCTACTGGACCTTCACTATCACAAGGTCAAAAAGATACAGAGCTAGATTCACAAGATATCCAAGGAGAAAAGGAAAGAGTGTTTTTGATAGGTACCAGGAGATCAAACTTAAGAATGAAATTCTTAAGAACAACACCTACAATAAGTTTTGGAAGCAGAATTCCAGTTCACAGAGCATATTATTATCAATTTTTTATACAGAACAAGAAAAGATTCAAATGCCTTCCTTGAGGCCCAAATTCCACATCCTAAGACACCAGTAGATTACAAGAGCACAACGTTTCAATTCAGCACCAAAGATATACATCCCATTGATCAAATGGACATGCATAAACAGACTGGTGGGATGATTTCCTCTACGTTAACTAATATTTCCATGTCATTGTCAAAGCTGTAGGTTTCAGATGCAAACATTCAGTCCCAGTTGAAAATGGAAAACATTTCCACTTTAGCAAAGGATAATAGAATCAAATCTTTTGAAGATTTGGTAGTCAAGATAGGATATGATCCTAAAGATATAAATTTTGTAGAGGATATCATCATTAAGAAAAATCTTGACATTGCAACATTGAGAAAGCAACTAAAATTGTCAGCCACGAAGGATCCCTTGACTAAATATATTGAAGAAAATGAGACACAAAAGACTAACATGATGAAGTCAATCATGGAGAATAATGTTCAGATCAGGAAAATAGAGTTATAAATGGAGAAAATGATCAAAGAGAAAGAATAGAGTCAAAGGGTAGTCCCCCTGGATGCTATACCCATCACTCAAATCCCAGCTACAGGAACTGCAATTGCAACAACCTCTTCAATGCAAGCTACACGTGTTGAGCAGGTGACAAATACACTGGAAAATATGTCAATCAAATAAGAGGAAATTAAGAAGTTGTATTGGTAACTCAAAGCTCCATAAGAATAGAAATCTAGAACTAAAGCTTCTCATTTGGTTCAAGTACAAAAGTCAGAAAGGTTGCTAGAGAGGATACAGAAGATGGATACATCAATTGGTCAAACCTTGGCCCAAGCCAACAAAACCATTTGGATGGATATTTTGGACTCCATGAATGAGATTTGGCCATGCATCCAAATCATTTTTGAACATAAGGAACTGATAGAAAAGGCCACTAAAACCATTACTGAACTAAGGGAGAAGCTGGGAGATATGCCTACAGAAGCTTCCAATATCATTAAATTCTTGAATTCAAAGAATATGTGTGAACTTTAAGAGTTAGGAATTAATGACAGGACTGCCACCATCTTGGAAGTCAAGAAATTTTTAACTAAAAGAAATCTCATTACTCAATTGGAGGAGAAATGTGAAACACTAGAGTTGGGAGTGAATAGATTCTTCAACAGGATTGAAACATTAAAACATAAAGGATTGCCCAACATATATGTGATCAATGACAAACTGATTACTCAAGAATATTTTGTTGTAAAGATGAAGGAAGTAGCTAGGAACAATACTATATCTAGTGGTATAAAAGGCAACATGATAGCCAAAGCATTCTTAGAGACAATGGGAAATGACTTTTTTATCTAGCATGAGATAAAACATATCTTCCCAGTAAAGCCAACATTTGCAAAGTATACTGAGGTTGATGAGATTTACCGAAGGGTACTTAAGTTAACCATCCTAGATGAAAAAAGGTGGGAGCAACTATGTGATCTATTAGACTAAAAAGCAACTTGAATATCAGCCAACACATCAGCCAACGCAACATAGTTATAGGCTGATTTAGCAACCGAATCCTCCAAAATGGAGCCACCTCTTCATGTAGTTGTCCACATTGCCTATATTTATGCAGAAGATTTATTTTATGGTTTAGATAATGCTAATCATACACTGTTAGTTGAGACAACAATTTTGCAATCATTTTGTAATTATTTTATAAATACTTCCCGGTTTGAAGTATTATAGGTTGATTGTTGAATATAATTTTCTCTGCGAAATGTAATTTTCAAGTTGCCGGAAGCATCAATAATACAAGGAAATTCTTTATAGGATTCATGTGGTGTACGAATTGGTGATGTTTTTTCTTATGTTGATGTGTTTAATCATTATCTCTTTTCTCTATCATTTATGAAAAGCTTAATCACATAACAGAAATTGTGATGAATAGGATATGTTATACAAAACACCCTATTCTGGATGTTAGTAATTTATATGTTTTCTGCTAAGTCAAATTAATGAATTCTTCATTGCTCCTCAATTTCTACTGGATCTTACATTTCTTTTGTTTCATAATCCGTTTAAAATTCTGAAATATCCAACTAGTGCAACCTAGCTTGCCTTGTGAAACTCCTTCAAAGTTTCATGCAGATCCAGTTAATATTTAAACTCTATAGCCCAATGGAATTAAAACAATTTAATCAACCAAACAATCCAATAAAAAACAATTAGTACAGTAATAACTAGCCTAAAATGTAGACCAAACATAGCTAAATTTTACAGAGATATCCCTCTCTGAAGCTGGAAGGGCTAGATCCCAGCTTCCAAAGTGGTTTTGATGATGTCCTATGTGTTTACTCCCTCAACCTCAAAAATACAGAATGACAACATAACAGTGACCATACTGAGGACAAATAATTTTTAAATTGAAAATAATTATTCCTTGGTAGTCAATCAGTATTTCAATAAATCAAAGTTGTTATATCTCAAAGGAATACATGATATGAGGTTGTAATATTTGTATATATTTGAGTGTGTTATTAATTTTAATTTTGTTAGCTGCGTGATAAGTTTTCAATAGATCTGGCTCCTAAAAGAGTTTTCAGTATAGCTCACCCAGATCCCAACCCTACGGAATTTTTAGATAATCCAGAGAAATTAGCAAGAAAGAGAAGTCTTACAGAGAGCCAGGGTAGTAATAGTCCTTTGTCTAGGGCTAACTCTCTACCTGAGAAGTTTGAAACCATTCAAGATATAGATTTTGATTTTCCATTTGAACACAGTTTGTTTAGGACAAAACGTGAGAGCTTTGTGGATCAGATTATCATTGAGGAAGCTATACTGCGACCATATGTACTCCAAACTCAGCCTCCTGAATTAGATCCTGATCAAGAGCAGCTACAACAATTTGAAAAATTATAGGGTTTAGTCTCGGCTTTGGACCAAGCCATCAAAGAAGCTTATATTAAACATTCTGTTGAATTTTCAGCTTTAACAATTGTAGAAACTTCTTTGTCCACCCATTCTTCCCAGTCTATTAATCTACAACCCCCCTAGTCCTACTCATTCTACAATCTCTACTTTTTCACCCATAACAACTCATATTATTTTCCATACTATTCTTGTAGTTACTACAAATACACCTTCGACACGTCCATCTTCCAGTCAAATTCTCAGACCAACTATGGCAGCTAGGTATGCACCTTTAGTGTTACTAGGCCAGCTAAATGTTATGCCTATAGACTATCCATTAGAAATTCCAATATTTGACACCACTGGTCCTCAAACTTCTCAACAACACATAGATAGGATGAATTATGTTTTTTATCTTCAAGAAGTAGATGAGGCTAATGTGAAAATGAGATTGTTTGCTCAAAGTTTAGGAGGTGATGTCAAAAAATGGTTTAGGGGTTTCCTTGCAGGAAGTATAGCCAACCTTGATGCATTCCATCAAATGTTCTTAGCTAGATGAGAAATCAAGAAAAATCCCCTTCAACTCCTAAATGAATACAAAAGACTTAAAAGGAAACCCAGTGAAATTGTGGAGGAATATTGCGAATAGTTTAACAGAGTCTACAATGTAATTCCTACAGATATCAAACCCTCCCCTGGCCTAGCTTTAATCGATTTTCTTGATGGTTTTGATGTAGACATGGAGTATCAACTTAGAGAGAGAGACCCTGCTACTTTAGAAGAAATGCAAGCCAATGCTATAAAAGTTGAAGCTAATATCTTAGCCAAGAAGGCCAAAATAAAATCTAAATGCAGGGTTACCATTAAAGAAGAGCCTTTCACTTCTACCTCTTATCACAAAATTGATAATCTAGTTAGGACAATGGAAAAGATGATGCAAAGAGTAAGCATAAATGAACAAGCTCAAATGAGAGAAAATCAAACTACTCCTCAAAATAGGAACCCAGACATTAGAAGGAATATCCCCTAGATCAAACAATGAGAACAAAAGGTCTAGACCAGCAAGTTCAGCCTCCTTTTCGATAGAACTATACTAATGATGAGGGTAATATAAATTAAGATTTAGATGAAAATCAAATAAATCTGATGGGAATCAGTAATGATGAAACTGTTTTTCTTACTCAAGAGGAGAAATAACTTTTCCTCCTAACTCAAACCGAACTTGAATCTGAGGAATCATATGAATATAAACAAGGTTTTGAGAATGCCATTATGGAATTCCATAGGCAGTATAACATTAGGAGTAAAAAGACTTCAGACAGTGTTGGCAAGAAGAGCTCCAAAAATCCTGCTCAGAAATCCTCTGACACTAATGCTAGGAAAACCACAGACAATTCTCCTAAGAATTGTTGATAATTTTGGCAAAAAGAAAGCAGAATCTCTTGCCAAGAAGATGGGTGATAGTGCTTCCCGAACTACTCAAACTGATATCCCAACCACAAGTCATCAAAAAGAACCGATATCAAAATAAATTGTTGATCAATCTGATTTTCCCAACTTGATTAAGATTCAAATATCATTCAACATTGGAAACGAATTATAAAAACTAAAAATTCCTATTCCACTAACAGAGTTAATGAAAAAAAATATATACAGACCTCAAGTGATGAAAGTTATAAACATAGGGGAAAATAAAGACTCTGTTAATTTGAATGATGAGCAGCTTAAACTCTTATTTGGGCTAGAAGTTGAAGGAAAAATTGAGGAAGGAGGTGTTCCTCCATTCTATGTTAGCTTAAATATTCATGATAATATCCTCCATAATGTTATGTTAGATTCAGGTGCTTCCAACAATTTAATGCCTAAAGTGGTTATGGAAAAGTTAGGACTTGACATTACCAGACCTTATAAAGATTTATATTCCTTTGATTCTAGCAAAATAATATGCCTAGGTCTCATAAAAGACCTGTGTGTTACTTTAGCTCAAATCCTGACCAAAATTCTGGTAATGGACATAGTGGTTGCAAATATACCCACTAAGTATGGCATGTTGTTTTCACGCTCATGGGGAGAAAAGTTATAAGGTACCCTACAAGTGGATATGACCTTTGCCACCATACCAGTGTTTAGAAAGAAGATTATATAGGGAAACTTTGATGAAATTCATTGTGAGTAGTCAGGATAAGCCTCACAACTATCCTCTTTACTATGTCCAATCAGATTAATTCTTTATAATGATGGAGACATCAACACTCAGGTTACCAAAGAAGAAACTGATATTTGTAAAATGGATGCAAACCAAACAAAAGTAGTAGAACAAAACACTCTTCATGAACCTCTTTGAAACATGAGCTTTGATGGCTCTTATATTAAAGAAGGTTTTGGAGCAGGAGTGTGGGTTGCAAAGAGAGGAAACAATCATGTTGAAGATCATTCATATAAGCTCAATTTTCAATGTACAAATAATGTAGCTGAGTATGAAACGCTTATAATAGGATTGCAATTGTTGAAAAAATTAGGTGCTAAGAGAATATCCATTCAAGGGGATTCTGAGTTACTCATAAAACAAATTAAAGGAGAGTATTCGACCAAACACCCTAGATTGAGAGCATACATAAATGTTGTGCTCGATTGAGTTTTGTGGAATATGACCTTTCTGCAATTCCTAGAAATCAAAATATCGTTGCAAATAGTCTAGCTTTTTCAGCCAGCTTTTGTAAAATTCCTTACCCTAATCGACAATATACAGTGAAAGTGAAACATCGACCAATTGTACTAGACAATATAAGGTATTGGCAAGTGTTTGGAAATGATAAACAAATTGAAAACTTTCTACAGTGTAAGGATGAATATGAAGAAGATAGTATAGACTTAGAGTGTGAATTAGAAAACCAAATAGTTGTACATTCTAATGTAGAAAAGTAGTTAGATAACTCAGATGTAAATATACATGTAAATAAAGTTGTAAATAAATTAAAATTGCTTGAGATAGATCCAGAGAAAGAAGAGTTTGAGACACTTCAATTAAAGGATAACGTTTTACCTAGAGGTTTAGTTCCACTAGAAGAATTATTTGATTTCAATGATGTAGCTAATAAGCCTAATATTGGGCCCACTGGGGCAGAAGTAGAAGAGTGCAACATAGGTAGTGAAAAAGATCCTAAAATGATAAAATTGTCCAAATCACTACCAACCGTTGAAAACCAAAAATACATTGATTTATTCAAAGAATTCATTCATGTTTTTTCCTAGAGATATGAAGATCTAAAAACTTATGATACTGAGATTATACAACATAAAATTCCAATTAAAGAGGATTAGAAACCATTTAAACAAAAACTTTGAAGAATAAATCCAGTACTGATGCCTCTAATTGAGAAAGAAATTAAAAGAATGTATGATGCTAAAATCATAGTTCCTCTTAGGTACTCTAAATGGGTTTCCAATATAGTACCAACTAGGAAGAAAGCAGGTGAAATCAGATTATGCGTAGATTTTAGAAACCTTAATAAAGTTTCCCTAAAGGAAAACTACCCTTTGCCAAAAATGGATCACATCTTACAGAAGGTAGTAGGATCTTCTAGTATTTCTTTATTAGACGATTTCTCAGGCTACAATCAGGTTTTGGTCCACCCTAATGATCAAGATAAAACAAATTTCACTACTCCATGGGGTACCTTCATGTATGTGAAGATGCCTTTTGGGTTAATGAATGTTGGAACCACATTTCAAAGAGCAATGGATATTGCCTTTGTTGATGAAATTAACAAGTTTATTGTGATATTTCTAGATGACATTACCATTTATTCCAAGACCGATGAAGAAAATTTGTTACATTTGAGAAGAGTATTTGAGAAATGCAGAAGGTTTTGAATTTTACTAAATCCTAAGAAAACACCTTTTGGCCTTGAAGATGGAAAATTTATAGGTCATATAATCTCTAAGGAAGGTATTAGAATTGATCTCAAAAGTATTGAAGCCATTTTGAAAATCAACCATCCTAGAAACGTTAAGGAACTTCAATCATTCATTGGTAGAATAAACTTCCTAAGGACATTCATCCCCAACCTTGTAGAACTCCTCAGAAACATAACAAATATGATGAAAAGAGATTCAGAAATAAGATGTAAAAATAAATCTAGGCAATCATTTGATCAAGTTAAACAAGCATTAACAAAAGCACCGGTCCTAATCAGTCTACATTTCACCAAAGATTTTATAATCTTTTCATTTTCATCTGAACACACTGTCGCATCTGTCCTTTTACAAAAAAACAATGATGGATTTAAACAATCCATTGCTTTCTTCAACAAGGCTTTAAGGGATGCTGCATTAAAATACAACATAATGGAAAAAAAAATCCTTTGCATTAATAAAAGCAATCAAAGATTTCAGGGTGTATATCCTCCATTCTCACATAGTTGCTTATGTACCAAATGCTATGGTCAAGGATATTTTAACCCAAAATGGACCAGATGGTAAAAGAGGAAAATGGATTGCCATCATTCTTAAGTATGCCATAGAAATCAAACCCACCAGGCTTATCAAAGGCCAAGGATTAGCCAAATTTATGGTTGAGTCTAACTTTAATGCATTGGATATCAACTTTGTAGCTGCATTAGATGATCAAGACGTGCAGGTGACTCCATAATTAGATGAGGCTTTTATAACCTCACCCTGGTATGCAGACCTCCTTTTTGTTTTATTCAATTTAAATGATCCTCATGTTTTAACTAAGACAAAGGCTAGATTTCTAAAATTAAAAGCAGTGAAATTTTAAATCAAAGATAATTTTTTATATTGGAAAGATGCTAGAGGTATTTTACTAAAGTGTCTATTGAAGGATGATGTAGAAAGAACCATGCAGGAATTCCATGAAGGTGATTGTGGTGGACATCTATACTAGAAAACCACTACTAACAAGATCCTTATAGTTGGTTTCTATTGGCCTACCCTTTTCCCCGATGTCCATAAGAAAGTAACCTCTTTACACAAATGCCAAATATTTGAGGGGAAAAGAAAACTATTTCCTATACCTTTAAAACCCATATCTGTTGAAAGTCCTTTCCAACAATGGGGATTGGATTTCATTCGAGAAATCCACCCACCATCCTCTTCCCAACACAAATGGATCCTCACAGCTACCGATTACTTCACTAAATGGATTGAGGCCACACCTTCCTGATTGGATACTGATGTTGTTATTATCAAATTTCTGGAAACCAATATCTTGTCTAGATTTGGTTGTCCCAACAAGCTCGTTATAGATAATGTTGTAGCTTTCAAACACAAGAAAATGATAGATTTCTGCAACAAGTATCATATTACTTTGGGACATTAAACTATTTATTACCCACAGGGAAATGGGTTAGCTGAATCTTCCAATAAGAGTCGAATCAACATTATTAAAAAGCTTCTAGAAGATAACAAAAAGTCATGGCACAACAAGTTAATAAATTCACATTGGACTAATAAACTCACAACAAAGAAATCAATTGGCATGTCACCGTACCAATTGGTTTATGGAATGGATGTTGTTTTTCCATCTTGTTTAGGAGTTCCATTTATGAAAATAATTCAGGAAATGTATGTTAAGCCTAATGACATCCAGAGGAGAATTAATCAAACTATTCAATAGAATTGATCCACGGAAGAAGTCTATAATAAGACTCAATTCATCCAGGAGAATATCAAAATGCTTTTTGATAGAATAACTAAAGGAGATGATTTCAATTTGGGTGATAGATTTTTAAAATGGGATTCCAAAGAAGAGGACAAAGGAAAACATGGAAAATTTGACAATCTGTGGAAAAGACCTTATATCATTGATGTTTTCAGAGGACACGAATTTTTTCTCAAACACCCAGACGGAGCATAAATGCCCGGTGGACCTGTGAATGGCAGAATGTTGAGGCATTATTTCTCTTAGCAATAGAGGTTTTTATTACATGAAACCATTGTAAATATCATTATATTTATTATTTTGATTGGGTGACCTATTGACAAAAGTTGAAGCCTGCAGAGAAGGCCATAAGATTCGATTGATATGTTACCATAATTATTCCAACAACAAAAGAAATCAGGTGTAGATATTTCTGAAATGGAACACTCAAGGATATTGATCAAATGTTCTTGGCACCTCACATGGAGAGTGTCATCTGCAGCAGGAGCCACTATTAGGGTCCTATAATTTATAATATCTCAAGGTGATTGAGTATTTTATCTCAGAAATCTCATATTGTAAATAATTGTCAATCTGCAAATGATTTCCAGAAATAAAAATAGAATAAAAATGAAAAGAGGGTATAAATAAATAAAAAAAGGAAAACAAAAAATTATTGAAAAAGAATAAAAGATAGAACCCCATCAAAGAAAGAAAAAAAGAAAGAAAATAATACGGAAAGTACTACAAATTTAAATGCCACTACTAATAGATAGTTCTCTTCATGATTGATAAAGAAAGGTTGTGTGCATCTTTCTTAAAATGCCACAATGACTAGTTATTTGTTTAATCATACAATATAAGCATGGTTAAACATGTTTGAATTTCTGTAAATTAGATTAGAGAATATAGATTTGCTAAACAGTTTAATCTTGGTAAATCAATAGTTAGGTAGAAAATGGCATTGGTTCAACTATTTAATTTGAATCAATAGGAGAAATAAGTGATAGGATTTAAGTAGTTTTTGGCTTTCCATAAAAGAAAATAATTATGGGTTTGCTAGTCTAAGTGCACCCCTTTAGAAAAATAAAAATGTTAGCTTAGTTAAAGGGTAGGCATAAATAGTTTGTTTTTATAAATGTATTTATATGCCATTTATCCTAAGTCTTAGTGACATTGTAAACGAAAAAGGCACAAATGGATAATCTATATTCATGACATGTTTTATATCTGAAGTATTATCCTAAGTTTCAAAAAGAAAATATCAAAAGGCACATATGGTAAAAAATGTGTTTGTCGTTTATGGTTAAAGGGGCTACAATCAAAAGAATCGAGATTCTCCTCTCTTTAGGATCTATGACACCCATTTGTTTTGGTGCCACCTCTCCATCCTAGCTTTATCTCCGGGGGGGGGGGGTCGAAAAAAGTGGTTTTCTCCACCGGGTGCCATCACCACATGACCTCCTCTCTATGTTTTGCACCCCCCCAGCCTATACCATATACCTCCTCCTACCCCATTAGAAAACCACCTCCTCCTCATCCCTTTACTGTTGTCCCTACCTCACACCTCTGCCACTCCCATCCCACAACATCTTTGAGTTGTTTCCCAATTAAATGTCTTACCGAAAAAATTATCGTTGAAGTATTGAATGTCTTCCCCCTCGGGTAACCGTTTGACTTCAATGATCCCACGCCAACCTTCAACGAAACTTGTCACTCCCTCTTTAAAAAAAAGCCTGAACTATCTTCATTATCCTTTTCACTTGCTTATTCTCTATAATTCACAGTTTTTTCTGCAAAACAACCCAGTTTCAAAATGTTTGTTGAGCTAGATCAACTGTCAACATTCTTTTACCCTCCCACGATGACTCACAAACTAAAATTTGTTCCCGCTAAGCTTTTCCTTCCATAACCATTAATCATTCACTGATATAATTATGCCTCCAAAGAAGAAGGATCAGAAGGACTCTATTATTCCATTAATACCTCCATCTATAGACTTTGACCATATTCCATTAGCAGAAAAGGATTACATGATTAGTGAGACACAGTGTGACTATGAGTTTTTAGAACTTTATTCCTAGATGGAGGATAAACATGGTGATAAAATAGATGAAATTGGACTCTAGGAGTCCAATCTTCCTCACTATATTTTCCCTCGGACCTTCCATCCCCCAGAATTCACTGGTAAATGCCAAGCTTGCTATGTTCCCAGCCAAAGAGCCATTATAACCCGATCTGGTGAAATCCTTTTTTCTATCACTGCCTAATCCATAAACTAGATGGTGCTAGCTCCCCTATGGAGAAAAGTGTCCCATTTTCCTTAGAAGCCTTCGCAGAACTCTATCAGAAGCTTGATTTTGCTAGAAGAGCCAAGATTTTTGATATCTTCTTACCATAAAATGCCCAATTTCTAAAGAAGAATCCTCCATAGCCATCCTCAGTCTTCCCTAATCGAGCTAAACAAATCATAACCATAATTAAATACATTCTAGGTTATTATTATAATCAGTGGGTAGATGAACCCATTCTAGGCTTCCTTTCCATCTTTTCCACAGATAGAAAACCATCTATTTTGTTTAATTTTAGTCAATTCCTGGCTGATAACATCCATGAGAAATTTCATAAATTTCCAATAGAACAAGTGTTTAAGTACACTTCAATTTAATTTATATGTTTCTATATTATCAAGCAGACCGATTTAGTTTTTCCATGCAGAAGCTAGATGAAGAGGGAAACTAGAAGTCTGTAATATTTTGGACTTCTTCAGTGATGAAAGAACATCAAGAATTCTCCTATAAAAAGTTCATTGAAGAGTTTTTTCACCCAGCTAGGAATATCCTAAACATCTCAGCACAACCCAGAATCAGTGAATGCATCAAGAGGATTCTACATTTGACAGATCAAGGCAAGTCTGGAGACTGGTATTTATACCATAATTACATGGAAATCAAAGTTTATGGATGCAAGTTAGCACCATACAAGCTCCCAAAATACCTCCCCGTGAGGATTTTTTCCCTTGAATATATCAGACAAATGCTAAATTCAAATGATATTGACTTTGTGGCGTCAAATAATAAGTCCCAGTTTTGTATAAAGCCATAGGTGGGCCCTTTCATATGCAACACCAGGTCAACAAGAGAAGAAGAAAATAAAATCCTTAAAGAGAAATTCAGCCTAAGTTTCACACAGTCTTATGACCCTTGGGGTATCATTTCTAAGCTAAGAGTAAAAAACAAAACTACTCCATATAACCATACCCCAAGACCTGAGATAGAGAAATATGTGAATCAATCAGAATGGGTAGAGAATACGTTACAAGAAGTTGAAAATAAATTGTTTTCTACTTTGAATTTATAGACCCCCACTCCTTAAGAGAAAACAAGTAAAATACAGAGAGAGCAGGGATCATTGTTGGCTAGGTGGGGCCTGACCCAGGTTCAGAAGTGATTTATCCATGAAAATCTCAGTACTACTGGCCCTTTCGGAAATAGTCTGTAGAGCATGGACTGAGGTCTCACCCGAAGTAGTATGGGAGGGTGCTGGAACTAGGTTTCCACACCCTAGGGATGTCTTGATGAAGGTTATGGATGTTCGCAGTCCAAACCTGTTCACTTGCGCTGTTCCACGCAGCAGCCTGTGCACACCTTTGTAAGGGGCACGAATACAATACTATCCTGATCTCAATCCTTACTACACTATTATAGTAGTGCTTTGACTTAGTTTGCGTGGGCCTAATATTCTTATTACTTATTCAACTTTCAAGTAAGTCCGCATAATAAAAATATATATAAATGCATAAAGATAAACAGAACCATAAATGCACAATATCCCGAATCAAACTTATCTTTATTAATAATCCTTTTCAAGTTCAGTTCAATTACAGACCAGACTCCACCCTGCACACTCAACTACAGGGGTCTGCGCACTCAGCTGCAAACTCTACTAGGCCTCTGGACACTCAGCTACAGAGCCTCTTCCTACTACTATGACCAAATACACTTCTGATCCACTTCTATCCTCTGACCAGGCCTTCGCATCCCTCTATTACTTTCTTACTAAAAACTATATTTACACTTAGAGCCTCGCTCTATTTATATAATCCCATGGTCTGTGGACCATGGGTAGGTCGACACAACTTTACATTATTTTACAATTCTTAGGGTGGACAACCCTGTGACTCATCCTATACTTTCACGCTCTACATCCGTACTTCACAGAGTATTTACATTACATTGACAAAAACTCGGGCTTTAAGCCCCAAAAACATGCTATGGGGAATCCCATGCCCAACAAGCCCGAACACAATCATCGTGACTCTTCCTGAGTCACTCTGCTAGTGTGGAAATCTTTGTACAAAGTCCATCTAGTAGGTCTCACATAGCTTGGGTGTCTGCAACACACTGTTCCATTGTTCGTTATACTTGTTGCACATGTATCTCTTAACTTTCATGAGTAGGGTAAAATTCTTGTCTAACCACATAAAGTTCCTACATTTGTGCCAAATTCCCTTCAATGGTAGCTGTAATTGTGAAAGCTTCATCGATCCATGGTTGGATGCATGCTTTAAGCAAGGCTTCTCTTTGGCGTGCAACATCTAATTGGTCCTTTAGTGCTCTTGCCTGATGTAGTCTGGTGAGTCATTGAGGAAGGACAACCATCTGCATGGTGCCCTGGACACTATTGTACTCCTGCTGCAACTCACGCGCCTTTGTCTCTAGGTGTTGTAGGTTCGGGTCTTCCTACAGGTACGTAAGCATGGTTAGTAACCCCGTACAGAAATTACCTGCATACAAATTGTAAATCACAGAAAAAATAAACAATGCAAGAGCATAACACATAAAACACATATACACAGAGATTTCCCCTAGATCCCAAAACCGAGACTACCAGCTTGATTTTTCATTATATTCCTTTCAATGTTACAATACATATTTATACATGCCGAAGCATCCAATACCATGGACCGAAAACCATCACGTCCAAAACCAAGGACCAAAAAAACCATAGGTAGGTTCGCCCAACCTAATATAGGGTCCAAAAAAAATTTTCCCAGGGCGCTGCCCCAGACCCCGTAGAGGGGGGCTACCCGCCCCCCCCGTGACCCCCCCGCTACGTAATCGGCGCAACGAAGGGGGGGCTCTGCCCCCCCTCTAACCCCCCAGTTCACTACGTGGGTTAGTCGTGGAAAGAATATAACACAACCCAACAATCTCCCACTTGTTATTTTCTTTCCACAAGGGGCCACAAGAGAGCTTAGTCATTTTTCCAGCCCTGAAATGTCCATTGTTTCTCTACACCAAGAGAACTTCTCAGATCTCACAGATTTTGTCAATGCATCTGCAGTATTCTTCAAAGTGTCCACCTTTACCAGCAACACCTTTTTGTCTTCTATCATATCCCTCATAAAAGTGATACTGAACATCAATGTGCTTTGTCTTTGAATGATAAGTAGGGTTCTTTGCCAAGAAAATTACACTTTGGCTGTCACAGTCTATTCTTATAGCTCCTTGTACTAACCCCATACTTGAACACAATCTTTGCAACCAAAATGCTTCCTTGCTTGCATGAGTGGCTGCCATGTATTCTGCCTCTGTAGTTGATAGTGCCACTACAAATTGTTTCTTACTCATCCAAATGACTGCACCTCCAAATAGGTTAAACACATACCCACTTGTATATCTTCTCTGATCCAGATCTCCAGCCCAATCTGCATCAACAAAGCCATGAATATCCAATACTCTATCCAATCCTAGTCTTCCTTGGTAGCACAAACCAAAATTACTAGTGCCACACAAATACCTGAAAACCCGCTTCACTGCTGTCCAATGCTCCTTCCCTGGTTTTGACATAAACCTGCTCAATACTCCCACTACATGTGCAATGTCTGGTCTAGTACAGACCATTGCATACATCAGGCTACCGACTGCACTTGCATATGGAACACGGGACATGTCCTCTTCCTCTTCTTGTGTCTTGGGACACTGTTCAGCAGATAACCTCACACCTACAGGAATAGGAACCTTCACCGGTTTACTATCCTGCATATTAAACCTCTGCAGTATTGTCTCGACATACTTCCTCTGGTTTAACCAGAGCTTCCTCTTTGCCCGATCTCTTTTAATTTCCATGCCCAAAATATAGTTTGCAGCACCAAGATCTTTCATGTCAAATTTGGAGGACAATTGGGTCTTCAAATCCTGGATAATTTCTTTGTCATTTCCAACCAGCAACATATCATCCACATACAAGACCAGATAAATAACACGGTCACCAATTAATTTAAAATACACGCAGTGATCTGCTTTGCTTCTGGTGAAGCCAAGTCCGCGTATAAATGTATCAAATTTCTGATACCACATCCTTGGTGACTGTTTTAACCCATACAAAGACTTCTTTAACTTGCATACCAATTCTTTCTTACCCTTCACCGCAAAGCCTTCAGGTTGCTTCATGTAGATTTCCTCTTCCAAATCCCCGTGAAGAAATGATGTCTTCACATCCATCTATTCTACCTCAAAATCAAAAGCAGCAACAACAGATAAAAATAACCTAATAGAAGTTACCTTAGCAATAGGAGAAAAAATATCAACAAAATCAATTCCCGGTACTTGGGAATAACCTTTTGCTACCAACCGTGCTTTGTATTTCTCCACCTTCCCTTATGCATTTGTCTTCCTTTTGAACACCCATTTGCTGCCAATGGGTTTCCTTCTAGCTGGCAACTCCACCAGATCCCAAGCCTTATTTTTGTGCAAAGATGCCATTTCATCAACCATGGCCTCTTTCCAGAGTTTTCCATCCTCTGAATCTACTGCTTCCTTCACAGTTCTGGGATCATCATCAGTAACAGACAAAGAAAAATTTGAACAGAAAGCAGAAGGACTATACCTTTTTGGCTGCCTTCTTTCTCGAACTGATCTTCTCACAGCCGGAGTTTGTGGCTCTTCATCTTCTGATTCCTCCTCTGCTGCAGAGTCTGATTCTTCCTCCTTTAGCTTAAACTCTATCTTCTCAGGTTCCTTTGGTTGGACTTCATGTTTAATAACATCTTTCACCTCTCTGAACACCACATCTCGACTATACACAACCTTCCTTGTTATTGAGTTCCAAAGCTTATAACCCTTTAAACCATCCTTATACCCAATAAAGATGCACTTTTCAGATTTACTATCCAACTTGGTTCGTTTCTCCTTTGGAACATGTACATATGCATCACATCCAAATACCCTCAAATGTGAAAGAGAGGGTTTCTTACCAGTCCATACTTCTTGTGGAGTCTTATCCTCCAACGCTGATAAAGGTGACCTGTTGACCAAGTAACATGCAGTATCCACTGCCTCTGCCTAGAATTCCTGTCCTAACCCGGCACCACTGAGCATGCTTCTTTCCCTTTCCATCAACGTCTTGTTCATTCTTTCTGCGACTCCATTTTGCTGAGGTTTATATGGAGTAGTCTTCTGCCATGCTATACCAAACTTCTTACAGAATTCTTCAAATTCCTTGCTGCAAAACTCTCCACCATTATCTGTCCTCAGCACCTTTATCTTCTTCTCTGTCTGATTTTCCACTAGAGCCTTAAATTCTTTAAACCTGTCAAAGACTTCAGATTTCTTCTCAAGGAAACATATCCATGTATTCCTTGAGAAGTCATCTATAAATGATACATAGTACACAGATTTACCTAGTGATGGAACTTTCACAGGTCCAAACACATCACTGTGCACAAGCTCTAATATCTGTTTCGCCCTCTTAGCACCAGAGGGGAAACTCACTCGATTATGCTTCCCATATACACAATTTTCACAGAAATCAAAATCCAGAGAGCTATTACTCATACCTTCTACCATACCTTTACCATGAAGTATTCGAAGGCCCTTCTCTCCAATATGTCCAAGCCTTTGATGCCACAACATGGTCTTCTCTCCAGAGACCACTAGATTTTCAGCTCCACTTTTAGGAACCACAAAACTGTTGCACCCATCAACAATAGTGCTACCTTGCAGCTTGTACAGAGTTCTAGTCCGAACCCCCCGTATCAATACCAGTGCTACCCGAACCATCTTGCAGGTATCCTTCTCAAACACTGTTTTTACACCTGCATCATCCAACTTGCTTACAGAAATCAGATTTCTGGCCAATGCAGGAATATGCAGAACACCCGGAGGTGTTCTAACCCTTCCACCTTGCAACTTCAAATTTACTTTTCGGCGACCAATGATTCTAGCCTTCCTACCATCTCCTAAGAAGACATCACCACCATCGTATTTCTCATACTCGCAGAACCACTCTCTATGGGGAGTGAAGTGAAAGGATGCACCTGAGTCAATCAACCATGCCTCATGATCTACATGTGTACTTGAAAAATCCAAGTAGACATCCCCACCTTCATCTGAGGTGGTTTTCGCCTCTGTAGAAGGAGCATCATCAGATCCCTTTCCTTTATCAGGAGCTTTAGATTTACAATCCCTTTTGAAGTGCCCTTCCTTTCCGCATTTCCAGCACACCACCTTTACAGGTTTTCCTGGAGATTTAGATCTCCCTCTAGATTTAGATCTCCCACTCAATGACTTATTTTTGTTTCTATTCTGGGACCGTCCTCGTACAGACAAGGCATCACCATTCTCGCTCTCCATATTTTTCCGTCTCATCTCCTCCGTCAGCAAGGCTGAGACTATTTCATCAAACTGCAAAGCAGTTGCATTGCTACCTATTGCAATAACCAGACTATCCCATGAATCTGGTAGAGAACACAACAAACTGATGCACTTATCTTCATCTGAAATTTTAATATCAACAGATGTTAACTGACTTACCATAGTATTAAATGCGTTCAGATGCTCTTTCACCGAGTCTCCATCTTTCATCCTCAGGTTATACAGCTTTTTCTGCAGGAACAGTTTATTCACCAGAGACTTAGATTGGTACAAAGTCCCTAACTTGTCCCACAAAGCCTTCACCGTAGCTTCTCCTGATACATTAAGCAATACTGAAACTGAGACACACAATTGTATTGTGCTCTTTTCCTTCCGATCCAACTTCTTCCATTCTTCATTGGTCACTCCCGTTGGTTTAGTACCTGGATCTACCGCGATTCACTGATCTTTATCCACCAACAAATCCTCCATCTTGAGTTTCCACAACTCAAAACTCTGACCATTGAACTTCTCGATCTCTATCTTTCCGCTGCTCACCATCTTCTTTCACCACCAGAATTGGTCTCACAGATCTCCCACTGAACAGGGCCTACCACAGGCCCGAGCAAAACCCCTCAGCAACAAAGGCGTCCCCTTGAAGCCAAAATAGCTCTAATACCAAATGTAGGTTTTAACCCCGTACATAAATTACCTGCATACGAATTCTGAATCGCAGAAAAAATAAACAATGCGAGAGCATAACACATAAAACACATATACACAGAGATTTCCCCTGGATCCCAAAACTGAGACTACCAGCTTGATTTTTCATTATATTCCTTTCAATGTTACAATACATATTTACACATGCCGAAGCATCCAATACCATGGACCGAAAACCATCGCGTCCAAAACCAAGGACCAAAAAAACCATAGGTAGGTTCGCCCAACCTAATATAGGGTCCAAAATTTTTTTTCCCGGAGCGCTGCTGCGGACCCCGTAGAGGGGGCTACCCTCCACCCTCAAACCCCCCGGACAGGGGGGGCTGCCGCCCCCCTTGTGACCCCCCCGCTATGCAATCAGCGCAACGAAGGGGGGGCTCCGCCCCCCTCTAACCTCCCGGTTCACTACGTGGGTTAGTCATGGAAAGAATATAACACAACCCAACACTACAGGTGCGTAAGCATGGTTAGTGCTTGTTTCAACATCACGATACAATCCTGTGTCACCTAGCCAATTTGTTCCAGCCCTATCTGGATAGTGCGGCTGCGCTGCTCTCTTACTTCTGGGGCTATGGAGGGCTGCGCCTTCATTCACATCTCAGCGATCTACAGGTTCAGCTCCAACTGAGCCTTCGCTGTTTCCTCCTTGGCCTCACAGGCTCTGGCCGCAAATCTATGGACCCGCTCTACTACTGGTAGTTCTGCCGGCACGGCCAACTCTAGGACGCTCCTACATGCATCCTCTACTGCCTGCTACAGTCTATGAGCCTGCGCAACCAACTCATCACGCTGGAGGCTAAGCTGGTCCATGTTGATTTTCTGCTCATTCAGGACCTAGATTGTGTGGCCTTCTTAGGCATGGAGCTCTACGATGACCCCATCCTACAGTTGGGACAGAATTTCACATGGCAGGGCTGCCAAGTTCAAGCTAACACTTTTCATGCTGCTCATCGTAGCCCAATCACCCTCGCTTGCTGTTGTTAGCACACCTTCGGGCATTACTAAAGGGTTGTCCATACAGGCACGTAGCGTCTGTTTAGCCTCAGTGGTTCCTATTGCGATGTACTGAGCCATTGTACCTGTTTAGGGGAACTGTACCTGTAAGCCTTATAGCTGCGCACTAAGTGCCCCCAACACAGTGTTTTGCTCCATCCTCAGTTCCTGGAGTGCGTCCTTTGTGACCTCGCGAATCATTTTGTTGATTTCAAACCAATCATGTTCTGTGAGTGTGATCGGGTCGACGAACATCTTTTTTGCTTTTATCTTCTTCCTAGCAGTTGTTTTCTCAGGGCCATGCAGCTGCTTGAGTTGGGTCGATGTAGAAACGGGGTCTGCACATTCTTTTGTCTTGTCCACTTCCTTAGTCTATTGCCCCATAGACATCTCATGGCCCTCCTCGAGCTCTCTTGTTAGTGTTTTTGTGGTGTATGTCTTCTACGCCGCTACTGCTACATCAACTGTCTTTTATTGTGCGGGTGCTTCTTGTTCCTGGCGCCTCTTTTCAGCTAGTTGCATGATGCGCAGCTTGGTGTCCTTCTTTCTTTGCTGGGCTACGGCCTTCTCCATTTCTGCCAAGTCTGGGGCATGCCACTCTAGAGGTCATGACTCCATTACTGCGAAGATTGTATCATCCATTGCGATGAATGGAAGCTTCACCCATTTCTACGCTGGATTCTTGCACGCCCAGATATACAGGTTATGCATATCCGCCTTGAACTCTGCCACGCTCTGGAAGCTATTATGAACCATAGGAGACAGGCATGGCCTTCGGTTGATCTACATTTGGATACTCGCCTCCATGAATACCCAAAACACCTTCATCTCGTGAATCCTCTTCACGTCTTTGGTAGCCCAGAGGGAGGCATACCTCGCGACTTCTGGCAAATCATGCTCAATACTTGGGAATTGGCTGTCCTCTAGGAGCTCCCCTACAACCAACAGGATGGATAAGAGAAACCACACATATTGGAAGGTCTTACCCTGCTCCTGGGCCTCCCTGTAGTTCATCAAAAAATCCTCGTAGAAGAACTGGACCCCCTCCGCACATTGCTCTACCAACGCAATCACAGATGCTAGTACTTCGTCGGCATGACATTTCCTCATCAGTTTGCCGGCCAGCAACTGGGTGGCTACGTGAAATCCTTTGTCCATAATTCTTGCGATTGCGTACCCTCGCTTTTTCTTCTCTAGTTTATACTTGGCCTTCGTGGCTTCTGTGAGGACCAAGTCGCTGCTTTTTCCCGCTATGGCTGCAGGGTCGTGTCCTTTGAAGGGCAGTCAAGAAATTCTGTGAATTAGGTCGGACATGATTGGAATAGGCTCCTCCAGCCAGAGATACCCATCATGCACCAGGCATAGCAACTACCTGATGATGAAAATGGTGATGGGCACGTGGTGGTATTGGGGTATCCATCACAGATGGAGTAACCCAACCTTCTCCACACTGCACAACCATTTTTGCTTCATTAACCTTTCTGTGGCTAGGTGTGGGAACTTCTCGCTATTCACGAGGTCCCTATCCTCAAACTTCATGGTTGGTATTCGTCCCAAAGGCGGACCTTCAAATATTATACCGTCAGGGAGGAGTGGGATCCGGAGTGCACTCTTCATGTCCTCCTAGTCTTTTGGTATCTTAGCTTTCCCTTTCCACGGGGGGACATACGTAGGTAACTTTGTTGCAGAAGGCATTGGTGAGACATCCTCTGCGTCATCATCTTGCACCTCAATTTGAGTGAATATAGCTTGCAAGTCTTTCTCCTCCACATATGATTCAATGGTGACGACTTTTCCCTTTTCTGCCATTAACAATTTGCTAAACCGTGGGTTTCTTGGGGATACATGGACTGGGCCCATAGTCTGCTTATATTTCTGTGGCCACAGTGTTTGTGGTGATTTTGGAACTTCTAGCGCAGCTACCACTTCTCCATGCTCCTCATGGGCCATATGGGGCTCTGTGGCAACTTCAGCGAATCACACTCTTGTTATAGCAGTCGTCATCGTGTCTATAGTCAAAGGTGGTAAGAGTATGCAATGCAATGCTCACTGCTCTGTACTTGCTCAATTCTTACACAACCAAGTGTTGCCTCGAGGCTAGCCCTAGGGATTTTATAGAATTTTTTGAATTTGAATTCGACCACTCCCCCCATTTCTTAGTCATTAATGCCTTCTTGGTGGCAGATCATCCCAAATCTAGCTCTTAATTCGTGTCTTAATTGCCCACTGCCCTCTCCTTTTTGCCTTAAATTGGACCTCTTGTCATGAACAGTGACACCAATAGTCACCTCCCAGCCTACCCGCGCAGCAACATAGCCCCCTATGTGTGGTCGCGACCCCTGTGACATACTGATCTCGCAACCTCGTTATCATGCAGCTCCCATGTAGACTGTTCTATAGTCCCACGCTCTCTTTCAACTGCCTGGAGCACTGAGGCTATGCTCCCTATGGATAGTCAGGTGGTCGCACCACCTATGCAAGGCTTCGATTCACTTTCCAACCTAGTTTGTAGGTACTCCTTAATTACCCTCGTGATAGTCAGAGCCATGCATTCTCCCTTATGTGGTGTGCTCCCATGGTTACTTTGTCTAGTAAGGGTTGGTCGCAACCATGGTAGCAGGGCTGTAAATTCTGGGTGGAAATCTTCTAACGTAGTAGTAAGGATGCCCATATATTGTCCTTTCATTCTTATTTTATCGACGCAACATGCTTGTGTGGTTTTAGTTTCCAGTTTGTTGATTTCTACGTCCAGTAACCTGCTTTTCTTCCTCAGCTGTACCCAATCTTCTTTGAGTTCGCGAAGCTTACAGTTCCCTCACCAAATGGCTTCCTAAAGCAGCATATGTTCCCCTTCACGTAGCTGCATAATTCCTTCGTTCGATTCCTCATGTACTGTCCTAACTGTGGGAGCTGTTGCATAGGGATTCCTTTCCTCCAACATTATGGTCTCGACTCTGCTTGTCGGCTTCGGAATCATTTCCACACTTAGGTTTTTGTACATGGCCATATAGGCCCATTGAACCACTGATACATGTAGGTCCTAGTCATCTTGTCTGGCCTGGTGTCCTATTCCAATTTTCGAACCTTAGTTTGGCGTGTGTTCGTGTGGGTTGCACAACACACGTATGTACCCATCGACACAGGTGGGCACGCATGCTGCTTGGTCCTAGCTGCTTGACTCTTGTTCAAGGTTGGGGGATTACAAACCATAGGCACATCATCCTTCTGCATTCGCACCAGTTCTCAAAACTTCCTTGATGTGTTCCCTACCAGCACATAGGGGTTGCGCACAGCACCCACTTCAATGCATCGAACCGTTGTTGTTCTGTTACTGCGCTTTCAAACTTGCTCAAGAATTCATCCACCATTGTCAATCCATCATATGTCAATAGCTCTCGAGCCTCTGTTGTTCAACCGATTTTGGCAGCACTCTACTTCTTCATCTGAATCTGAAGTGCAGTAGCTTTTGTGCTCCCACGAGATTCTCCCATCTACAGTCAGATTCACCAAATCCTGGTCTCATGCAGTTATCTTGTAAATACAATCCAACTCATCGCCACGCATTGGTTCTATGTAGCACACTCCTTAGGCTGGGTCTAGTGGGACTACTACGTGTAGCGACTTTTTCTCGAAGATCATTTTGTCCTTCTTCAGATTGATGACTCCGTTCATATCAGTGGCCTAGTTAATTCCTAACAGCACGGGATAGGGATTGTTGTCATAAACAATCTATATCACTTCAAAATCCGTCTGGTGCTCATGCCTTCAATATCAACTCTTACCCCTTGCATCCTGTTGTGGTCACCAACAACCCCCCTCTTCATTTGATATTAGTAATAACATCAAGCAAAGGGGGACCCTTAGCCAAAAATCCAAAAAATATTTTTGTTTAAAAAATTCTTTTGTATCAGCTCCCTAAAAGCTATATCGCGTCGCAATGGAAAAAGGAGCGACGCGAGAACCCATCGCATCGCATGCATTAAGAGCGTTTGAAAAAGGAGAACCTAAAGAAACTCCGATGGCCGATATGCGACGTCGCACGTCGCAATGCCACATGAGCAGCACAAAATGACAAAGTGAAAACCTTGCGATGTTGCGATTTGCGATCTGCGACCATGCAAAGCTGCGATCTGCGATATTAGCGATCTGCGATCTGCGATATTAGCGATCTGCGATTTGCGATATCTGCGATCTACGATAACACTTAATAACGTCGCAGCCATCGATACTGTGATACCAATCGCAGAAAAAACTCATCGCAAGAATTCTCCGATATACACGGTAGATCCAAATTTGAAAGCGCGCCTTAAGGGAAATTAATGACCGCATGCTTGAATATCCAGAAATGATTGCATCGCATTTATCGAAGAGTCAAGTTATGATGAATGTCATTAATTTCGCATTGATTAGAATTTAATGCTTTCATGTCAATCTTTTCGTCATTTCCCTTCTTCTTTGCGTAAACTGCAAGACATGCAACTGATATAAATCTATATGCAGGAAACATCTAAGGAGGAGGGAAGAGCGCCAATAAGACAACAGAGAGAAGATGCCTCCACAATTGGATGTCGCATGCAGCAGAACCGCGGATTCCAGAGTATCGCCCAACAGGCACTGATGAAAATTGACTGTCCAAGACTCAGAGTCAAAGGCGCACAAAAGCAGCGTGTTTACAAAAGATCCTGAAGCTCAGACTTGGTAAAGCAGAGAAAGAAGCGCAAGAGAAGAAAGACGCTCCAGAAAAGCCTGGAACAAAGAACGGAAACAGTTTTCGAAACAGGGGATTGTCCATACAGCGCGACTTCTAACTCATTGAGTCATTCGCACGACCGGAAACCGAAATAGCAACAGCAAAATCAGTTCGAAAAGAAACTGGGTTGTACTAAGTGTGCGCACAACGAATACACCCAGCTAGAGAAAGGTTTTCGAAAATATCTTCTAATCTAACAGAAAGAGGTGCCAGTGCTTGTTGTTTCTAATTTTCAAGCTCGAACAAAAGGAAAGGACAACCAGCCGACTCTTTCAGGGCGAACAGCGCATTGCTTACAGCACTAAGGAGCAGATACAGAAATGGTTAGAAATTAGATTCAGTTTTTAGAAATAAATTTGTTTTTAGTAAAAGGGCGGTCATTTGAAGCCGTTCCCTGAATTTGTGTAAAGTAAAATTAGTCGGTTACTAGTATTTAACCCTTCTCGTTGCATTGGAGAAGGGTCCGAAATTTTGTCAAAAAAAATTGTCCTCAGAACATGCACTTTTGCACCCTCGGAGGGGGTTTTTGATGAATGGACGGATCAAGATTTATTTATGTTTTCATTTTAATACCTGCTACTGATGTTGCACTTCTGTACTCTTAGTAGGCATTAGAAGCAAGTAGAAATAGATCATTATTGCTTAAAGTCTGTAAGTTTAAAATCAGTCATAAATGGTACTTTTATCTCTTGACTAGTTTCTGCTCGCATTCTTAGAGTAATATACAGCTGATGTTATTTATATGTTAACGTATGAATGAGTGGACTACCATTTGGCACTTTTGTACGGTGGAGTCATTGATTTGTGCTTAATACATGAATAGCTAATTATGCAATACGCTGTTCACAACCGTTTTGCTTAACTTCTTACGCAAGATGGTTCATCTTAATTGATTTATATTCTCATGATAGCTGAATAATCTTCATTACCAGTTATTCTGTGAAATCTTTCTAGATTGCATAATGGAAAAATTCTTTCCCGGGTTAGTGTAGATTAGATGTATTGTTTTTGTTAGATTAAAGTAGTATAAAGTCATTTCAGAATTTAGAATTAGATTAGTTAAGGACTAATTACAGATTTTCTACTATCATTTTCTACACACACACATCACTATTTTCTACACACACACACCCCCCTTAGAACGGGAAGCTGGTCCCGTCATCCCCAGTCGGACCCGCTACACCAAACGGGCATGGAGCCGCCAACCAGGTTCCCGACCAGGTGGGTATCCCCCTTGTTGTTGACCCGATTTTAGGGCCCTCAACATATTTGGCGCTAGAAGGAGGGCCCGAACTATGAATGGCACCTAAAGCAATATCCAAATACCATTCTGAGAGTAATACACCCTCATCAACTCCCTCGACTTCTCCAACACGGTTAAACCTGGAATTTGAAGTCGCTCGAGTATCCACCACTGCTACATATTCGAATATATCAGACCAATCTATTATTGAACCCCCTGAAATTCAAACTTTGATTCGTAAAATCCAGGGATTCTCCATTTTTAACCAGAAGTCTGATAAATCTAAAAGCAGCGTGACTTTGCACTACAACCCTGCTCATCCCCTTACCAGATTAAAGAGTGAAAAATTTGGCATACAACCAAGTGAACTCCCTCTTCCTACTAGAAAAAGAGCAAGGAAAACACCTCAAGAGTCTGACGGAGAGACTCTCTCATCCACTTCGTCCATATCAACTCCCTCACCGCGAAGTCAACCACCCACTTTTCCATTCCAACTCACTCACCCGTCTTCCACAAACCTTCCTCTTCGAACATCAAAGATCCTGATTTCTTCACCTTCTCAGCATCAGGGGTCAATTTCTGCACTTCCATTAGCTAGCAGCTCCATGATGGCCCAATCTCCATGGAACAATCCTGGGGCGGTTTTAATGCCTCCACCCCTGAGCCCTATACCGGCCCATCCAGAGAAGTGGCTACCTAAATTCAACCCAGAAGCAGGTATGCTAGCCGAAGAACATATCAATAATTTCATGCTTTCTGTTAATCTCAACGGAGTTACTAACGAAGACGCTGTTGTCCGGCTCTTCCCTTATACAATGCAAGGAACGGCCGGGTCATGGTACTTTTCGTTACCTTCCGGATCCATCACAAGCTGGGACATTTTTCAAAGTCAGTTCCTCACTAAGTTTGGTGATGACCGATCTACGGCGACATTGATTAATGACCTATCTAATCTTAAGGCTGAGGCTAGAGAACCCATTAAAGACTTTAACTTACGGTTCAATAAGATCCTCAACAAAATCCCCGCTGCTTCACAACCCAGCGAGGAAGTAAGATGTGAATGGTACATCACGGCTTTACCTCCAAACTTGGCTATCTTCGTAGATAGGGCAAACAAGACCACATTAGTTGACAACTTGACAGAAGCGTTAGCAGTGGAAAGACGCGTGGTAGCCCTAGAAAAGAGATCTGCTATAGAAGAACGCAAATCAAAGAAGATCTCTTTCAAAGAAGACACCAAGAAGAAGCAAACGAAAGATCCTTTCGATTTGGAAGGGTTACAAAAAGTGTTGAAAGCCATGTCCAATGAGATGGTCGATATCAAGAAACAAGTAGCAGCGACTTCTTCGAAAAAGCCCTTTAGGACTTTTAAAAGAAATCCTCCCATGGACGTAAAACCACCCAGTGTTGTCTCAAACGTTGAGTCTGAAGAAGACGAAGAAGAAGAGAATACCACTGAAGGGCAGACCGACGAGGAAGAAGTTGTAGAACTTCAAGGAATGTGGGATTTCATCCTCCCACAGGAAGAGGATCAAGAAGCATTTCCTGTTAGCACGAGAAGCAAAAATCAGCTTGATCCTCCCCAAACTACCCCAAAACAAAAGGGCGCAAGACCTGCAACAAAAGAAAGGGTCGTAACCAAAAAGACAACTGCTAAAGCGACCCAGTTTAGCCTAGTCCAATCTGAACAAGCACCTCCATCAAGAACACTAATAGTGTCAGATGAAATGGATTATAACATCATTGACGACATGAAGAAGACTAGGGCTAATATCACTCTGTATGAATTGAGTAAATTGAAACACCAGCAGAAAATCATGATGAAAGAATTACATGCTGTGCCTACTACATCTTTACCTACAGCTGTGGTTTCCCACAATCTGGGAAGACCTCCAACCAATACGATAAATAAAATTGATCCAAATGATATCGCCTTGATTGGAGGAAGATCAAGGTCTCATACTCCTTTTCTTCTCACATATGAAATCTTCAACAAAAACGTGCACAATTGCTTGGTCGATTCTGGTGCTTCAACAAATATTTTACCCAGGTCAATATGTGCCAAATTGAATGTGCAACCTCAAAAATCTGCAGTACGTATAGTTCAACTTGATCGATCCCAGGTCGAAGTGATTGGTGAACTTAATCAGGTGACCATAAGATTGTCGTCTAACCCAAAAGTGTGTCAGGTTATCGACATTCTAGTAGCCGATATCCCTGAGTTTTATGGCTTGATTCTTAGCAGGGATTGGTCGGAGAAACTCCACGGATATTTCTCAACCGACTGGTCGCACATGTGGTTACCATCCAACGGTAAACCAAATCAGATAAAGGTTGAATGAGAGTTGCACCAAAAATACATAGTGACAGAACTAGAAGGAGAAAATGAAGCCATCACATACAATAGCAGCATTGTAGGCAATTACGCAATAGATTCTTTCCTAGGCAATTTCAGTGCTCATATTTCACCATACTTAGAGAATTCAGTTTTATCCCAAGTTGAAAATTTCTCCCAAACTGATGACTCAAAATGTTTTAGTTTTTTAGATAATTCTGTAAATACGTCTTTATTTTGGAAATTATATTTTGACGGGTCTAAATCCAACGAGGGGGCTGGAGCAGGATGCGTTCTGATCAACCCAGACGGGAACAAGATTATGCTCACATGCAGACTTGAGTTCGATTGCACGAACAACACAGCGGAGTACGAAGCCTTGGTTCAAGGCCTATACAAAGCAATCAGATTGAATGTTAAGTATCTTCAAGTCTTTGGAGATTCTGAGATCGTCGTAAAACAGGTACGTAACACCATACATTGCCTGTCTAATCATTTAAAGCATTATCAATCGTTAGTGCAAGATCTCACTGCACATTTCATAGCATTTAACATCTCGTCAATTCCAAGAATTCAAAACGCAAGCGCAGACCTGTTAGCTAACGTAGCCTCTCGACTTATCCCTTCCGAAGATTTTAGTCCTGATAGGTTTTCAATAGAATTAATTTTTAAACCTTCCGTTCCTGACAATATCACCAACTGGAGAGTGTTCAACGACGACCCAGACATCGTAAGTTTCCTCACCTCTGAAGGATCCTACACAAACCAGATAATTGACGAAGACTGTCATGATCACCAAATACAACAAAGTAGCACTGATAATGCTATACCCAAATCGGTGGTCAAATTAGAAGACTTATATGACTTGAAAAGTCGGTTCAAAAGGTCGGCTAATGCCAAGCTTTATAGTTCAACTCTGAACTACGAATCAGTCAACCTAGGAACCGACGAAAAGCCGCAAAACGTTAATCTAGGCCAGGGCTTAGCCCCTGAAGAAAAATCAACATATATCCGCCTTCTGAGACAGTACAAAAACGTTTTTGCCTGGAACTACGATGAGCTGAAGACTTACAACACTTCCATCATTCAGCATGTTATCCCTATGACTGACAACGAGAAACCTGTCTAGCAGAAGCTTAGAAAAATACACCCTAACCTAGAAAACCAGATAAAAACTGAGCTTAATAAGTTGTTGAGAGCCAGAATAATCTTCCCCGTTAGGCATTCCAAATGGGTATCCAATATGGTGCCCGTTAGGAAGAAAAACGGAGACATTAGAATCTGTATCGACTTCCGAAATCTCAACAAAGCCTGTCAGAAAGATAACTTTCCCCTCCCACCTATGGAGCAAATTCTACAGGCAGTAGCAGGCTCAGAATTAATGTCATTCCTGGATGGATTTTCAGGATACAATCAAGTACTGGTGCATCCCGATGATCAGTTAAAGACTACGTTCCGAACCAAGTGGGGCACTTATGCATATCAGAAGATGCCATTTGGTCTGATCAACGCCGGAGCTACCTTTCAGAGAGCCATGGACATCGCGTTTAAAGGATTGGTCAATAAATCAGTAGTGATTTATCTGGATGATATAACAGTGTACTCCAAAAAACGGAAAAACCATCTCCAAGATTTGAAGCAAATCTTTCAAAGATGCTTGAGGTATGGGATTTCGCTCAATCCAAAGAAATCTTTCTTTGCATTAAGCGAAGGGAAATTGCTCGGATTCATAGTATCGAAATCTGGTATTCACATAGAACCCGACAGAATCAAGGAAATTTCCGAAATATCCATACCTCATAACAAGAAAGCCATGCAATCCTTCCTTGGACAGATCAATTTTGTCAAAAGATTTGTCCCAGATTTTTCACGTATTATTTCCCCCTTACAAAATATGATAAAAAAGAATTCAAATTTCAAATGGGGTTTAGACGAGCACGAAGCATTCAACTTAATCAAACAAGCCATCATCAACGCTCCATCTTTGGCTACCCCAAATTTTTCAGAACCTTTCATCTTATACACGTTTTCCTCAGAAAAATCTTATGCTGCGATTTTAACTCAAGCAAATCACGAAAAGGTAGAAGCCCCAATCGCATTCTTTAGCTCGAACTTACAAGGTGCTGAACTCAATTATTCTAACGTCGAGAAACAGGCATATGCCGTTTTCAAAGCAATCAAATATTTCAGACCTTTCTTGCTAAAAGCCCATACCAAAGTCATAGTACCGTTTCCAGCGGTAAGAAACCTCCTGATACAGAAGGATGTGGGCGAGAAGAAAGCGAATTGGATCACCGCCTTACAAGAATACGACCTTGAGATCAAACCGGCACACATCGTAAGAGGCCAAGGCTTCTGCAAGATGTTAGCTGGAGCATCGCAAATCCCTGAGAACTCGTCTGAAGAGGTACACGCGTATGAGGTAAGCCTAAACGACGCAGAATCATTATATGCTGACACCATTTATTTTCTTAAGAACGGGTATGCTCCATCACGTCTGGATCATACCAAGAAAAGAGCTCTGAGATTAAAATCTAAGCAATACCAGCTCATAAATGATGTCCTGTTTAAAAGGAATTATGATTCTGTACTTCTTAGGTGTCTTGAGAAAACTGAAGCCGAAAATGCTTTTCAGGAACTTCATGATGGACCAGCAGGTGGACACTATGCCGGAGATGCGACTGCACACAAAATCTTGCGTGCAGGATATTATTGGCCCACGCTGTTCAAAGACTCATACAATCACGTAAGGAAATGCCAAGTCTGCTAGACTGCTGCAGGAAAACAAAGGAAAGCGTCCATGCCGCTACAACCGGTCAACATCGACCAACCATTTAGTCAATGGGGCTTGGACATAATAGGTGAGATCGTTCCTCACTCTTCTAAGCAGAATAAGTATATCCTTACGGCAACTGATTATTTTACCAAATGGGTAGAAGCAGTTCCTCTCAAGACAGTTCATTCTGAAAACATTATTGAATTCATAGACCAATTTATCATAACTAGGTTTGGATTGCCAACGGCCTTAATGTTTGATAACGCTTCATATTTTTCTGGAAATGCTATGACTGAGTTTGCGCTCAAAAGAGGGTTCAAACTGAAATATCCTGCCAACTACTATCCGCAAGGTAATGGATTGGCTGAATCAACAAACAAGAACCTAATCAGAATTATCAAAAGAACAGTCGACCAAAACCAAAAGAATTGGCACAAAGCGCTGGTAAATGCTTTATGGGCCGATAGAATCACAAAGAAAGCTTCGATCGGCACTTCTCCCTTTAATTTAGTTTACGGGCGGGAAGTGGTTCTTCCGACTCACTTAGTCATTCCCTCTTTGTCTTTAGTGCATTACATTGATGAAGTACCTACTTCCTCATTACAATTAAGACAAATGGAAATAATCAAACTAGAAGAACAAAGAGAACAAGCTAGGAAAACCCATGCACATCACCAAGCGCTAATAAAATCTTCTTTTGACTCAAGCATCATAACCAGGAAAAACTTTCAGATGGGTGATTTAGTTTTGAAATGGGATAAGGCACATGAAGAAAAGGGCAAACATACGAAATTCCAGAAGCTGTGGCTTGGCCCTTTTTAGATTGTAGAAGTCGTAGGCCCGTCCACATTCGTGTTGCAGGATCTGGCAGGTAGGAGAGATTCTTTACCTGTCAATGGATTGATTCTTAAATTATATTTTCCATAGAAGAAGAAATTATTCTAATTTTTGTAGGATAGATTTAGTTTTTATATTTCATTTAGTTTTGTTTTTCTCTTTTTGATGAATAAAACCCGTTGTAGATGATCATGTGAAAAGGATTCATGAAAATAGCACGCCAATTCTCTATCAGATTTTGATTTCGCTTGTACAAATAGAAATTTTTTTGAAAAATCTGAATTTTATTATTAACCAATAGAGTTAACTTCACCTTGATTACGATATTAGTTTCAACCTCAAAGAACTTTGACGAAGGCAACCTTTGGTGAAAAAATTGTTTTGTATCAGCACCATGGAAGGTATCATCAATAATAAAATAAGTACTCTCTGCAAAGCTGTTGTTTTCAAAAAACTCTATTATTGTCGTCCAGAGCTTTCTTAAGGAAAAACAATGACTTCCTCCCTGCTAAAAGGGAATTGCAGCATTCAGAGAAATAATCCAAGCAAAACACTATATCTCAAAGAATAAGAGGTCTCATCACGAGCCGGCTTATCATGATCACAGATATTATAACTTGCTGACTTTGCCAATACTGTCTATCAAAACAGGGCAACGACTTAAGATTGTTGCAATCAAAAGACAAGAGGTCTCATCACGAGCCGGCTTGTTCAGCAAAAGTGTAAATCAAGTGAATGACTGTGTCATAATTTGGCCACCAAACCAAGACATTGTTCTTTAGAGAATTAAAAAAGGAAAAGTGTGTCAAAAAGGATTTTTCTCTGGAATGTTGCGAGTAACCTCAAGCAGGAAAAAGGATCATTGCTGGATAACATGGTAACCCTGTCGAGGCTATGGACGCTTGCGGGCAGCAGAGGCTCTACCTATGACAAATGAGTATACTTTTAAGCCAGTACGCAGAGAAGACCTTATTTTATCTTTAATCAAGACCAAGTAATGTCTGGTGCGAATGCAAGAAAAAACCTGAGGAAGCAAGCAATTGAGATTAAAAAGGTTGAGACAAAGTATCGTTGACAAGGTGAGGGGTAGTCTACTCTATCTGTTCATAACAAAATTTAGACATATAAGAATTTTGTTGTTTCGGAAGTGAACGGTCAATAGAAATGCAGAGATAACTGGTTCTTCACAGTGAATCGCCATTGTTGTGGTCACCAACAACCCCCCTCTTCATTTGATATTAGTAATAACATCAAGCAAAGGGGGACCCTTAGCCAAAAATCCAAAAAATATTTTTGTTTAAAAAATTCTTTTGTATCAGCTCCCTAAAAGCTATATCGCGTCGCAACGGAAAAAGGAGCGACGCGAGAACCCATCGCATCGCGCGCATTAAGAGCGTTTGAAAAAGGAGAACCTAAAGAAACGCCGACGGCCGATATGCGACGTCGCACGTCGCAATGCCACACGAGCAGCACAAAATGACAAAGTGAAAACCTTGCGATGTTGCGATCTGCGATCATGCAAAGCTGCGATCTGCGATATTAGCGATCTGCGATCTACGATAACACTTAATAACGTCGCAGCCATCGATACTGTGATACCAATCGCAGAAAAAACTCATCGCAAGAATTTTCCGACGTACACGGTAGATCCAAATTTGAAAGCGCGCCTTAAGGGAAATTTATGACCGCATGCTCGAATATCCAGAAATGATCGCATCGCATTTATCGAAGAGTCAAGTTATGATGAATGTCATTAATTTCGCATTCATTAGAATTTAATGCTTTCATGTCAATCTTTTCATCATTTCCCTTCTTCTTTGCGTAAACTGCAAGACATGCAACTGATATAAATCTATATGCAGGAAACATCTAAGGAGGAGGGAAGAGCGCCAATAAGACAACAGAGAGAAGATGCCTCCGCAATTGGATGCCGCATGCAGCAGAACCGTGGATTCTAGAGTATCGCCCAACAGGCACTGATGAAAATAGACTGTCCAAGATTCAGAGTCAAAGGCGCACAAAAGCAGCGTGTTTACAAAAGATCCTGAAGCTCAGACTTGGTAAAGCAGAGAAAGAAGCGCAAGAGAAGAAAGACGCTCCAGAAAAGCCTTGAACAAAGAACGGAAACAGTTCTCGAAACAGGGGATTGTCCATACAGCGCGACTTCTAACTCATTGAGTCATTCGCACGACTGGAAACCGAAATAGCAACAGCAAAATCAGTTCGAAAAGAAACTGGGTTGTATTAAGTGTGTGCACAACGAATACACCCAGCTAGAGAAAGGTTTTCGAAAATATCTTCTAATCTAACAGAAAGAGGTGCCAGCGCTTGTTGTTTCTAATTTTCAAGCTCGAACAAAAGGAAAGGACAACCAGCCGACTCTTTCAGGGCGAACAACGCATTGCTTACAACACTAAGGAGCAGATACAGAAACGGTTAGAAATTAGATTCAGTTTTTAGAAATAAATTTGTTTTTAGTAAAAGGGTGGTCATTTGAAGCCGTTCCCTGAATTTGTGTAAAGTAAAATTAGTCGGTTACTAGTATTTAACCCTTCTCGTTGCATTGGAGAAGGGTCCGAAATTTTGTCAAAAAAACTTGTCCTCAGAACATGCACTTTTGCACCCTCGGAGGGGGTTTTTGATGAATGGACAGATCAAGATTTATTTATGTTTGCATTTTAATACCTGCTATTGATGTTGCACTTCTGTACTCTTAGTAGGCATTAGAAGCAAGTAGAAATAGATCATTATTGCTTAAAGTCTGTAAGTTTAAAATCAGTCATAAATGGTACTTTTATCTCTTGACTAGTTTCTGCTCGCATTCTTAGAGTAATATACAGCTGATGTTATTTATATGTTAACGTATGAATGAGTAGACTACCATTTGGCACTTTTGTACGGTGGAGTCATTGATTTGTGCTTAATACATGAATAGCTGATTACGCAATACGCTGTTCACAACCGTTTTGCTTAACTTCTTACGCAAGATGGTTCATATTAATTGATTTATATTCTCATGATAGCTGAATAATCTTCATTGCCAGTTATTCTGTGAAATCTTTCTAGATTGCATAATGGAAAAATTCTGTCCCGGGTTAGTGTAGATTAGATGTATTGTTTTTGTTAGATTAAAGTAGTATAAAGTCATTTCAGAATTTAGAATTAGATTAGTTAAGGAATAATTACAGATTTTCTACTATCATTTTCTACACACACACATCACCATTTTCTACACACACACACACCCCTTAGAACGGGAAGCTGGTCCCGTCATCCCCAGTCGGACCCGCTACACCAAACGGGCACGGAGCCGCCAACCAGGTTCCCGACCGGGTGGGTATCCCCCTTGTTGTTGACCCGATTTCGGGGCCCTCAACACATCCTTCCCATGGGAAAAATATTCTATTGGTTTGCCATTTGTAATTGAATAGGGGACCACTATAACGTGAGCTTGCCCATGCGTTCCCATGTTTTCTTCGGTAAAACATTTGCGTCATAACACAGATCTAGGATTACCTGATCCATTTCATACTCACCAATCTACGCAGTCAATCTCATTTCCCTCCCGGTGTGCAATGCATGCTTTCCCAATTTCCGAACTACGTGTGGTTCTCCTGACCCCGCACACCTAGTGATCAGCTCCTGTAGTCCCTTAACTACCTTGTTGTCGTGCAACAGTTTCATGCATGTCTCTAGAAAGGTAGTAAGCATTGAAGGATCCATTCCTGGCTCTGGTTGATCCTTACTACTTGAAGTGGAGGCCTCCGTGAAGCTCTTCTTAGCTTCCATGAACATCTCCTTTGCGTGTTCTAAGTCAAACTCAGGTTCCTTTGTAGGAGCCTTGCGAACCCATGTATCTTCCTCAGGCTGCTTCCCCTTATCCTCCCCCATGGTTGCACCGCTTCTGAGCATCATGTTCACATTCGAGTCTTCTTCGCGCGATTCAAACCTCATCATTTGTATATTCTGAGTCGGAGGAGGATGGAATACCCCTTTTTCGCACATTTGTGTGATCAACGTAGGGAAATCTATTGTTTCATGATCAAACTGAGCACATTATGAACAGGATATCCTCGTCAGGTTGGTACAATCGTAGGCATAGTTCCTTGGTCCTCTGTAATTGTAACAAATTAACTGTCTGTGGCCCCTTCCCAGTCCCATTCCTCCTCGTCCTCGAACTCGCCCCTAAAATCCAGCGCGTGCCATCCCCGTAGCTGGGTCGAGGTCTCGCGTTTCTGTCTGCATCCTATAGGCTGGGGTCTGATCCATCATTAACTCGTAGCTGTGGCAAGTGCACCCATCGTGGCCTACTGATCTACATAAATTACAAAATAGTTGCTGGGGTGTCGGTGTATTCTTCTGCAAAAAATGACAATTATCCATCATCTGTTTTCCTCCTATCTAACAAATCACGCACCATAATACGGGTGTCACACTCAATGCTATCTGTGCCTCTGGTCTCAATGGCATTGGCCCCCCTCCTGCCAAGTAGTTTGCGAGCACTGGACAATGATCCTTGTCATGGACCTGGTCTTTGCATTTTATGCACCATACTTCCCCATGCGCCCCTAGCCGCGGTGCCCTATCCTACTTCAAACTTTGCATTTTGAGGCATAGATTTTGTAGTTGCACATGGATTTTTTGAACTCCCAACCCAAGGTCTTGTATCGGGGTCTCATGCAACCTTATCACGATTTCTAATGCTTCGGCCTGGGTGGAAAGTTTCTATTGTGACAGCATCGTCCTCAAGTGCGGTGACAGAGATGCCACAAACCATGCACGATGCTATGCAACCATTAGTGTCATATTGGCCTCGCGGATCGTACTCTTCAGCCTTTGATCTAGATCCCAGGGATTCTTGCCCGAAAGCATCACGATCTATTTAACCCGATGATTGATTGTGTCTCCAATTTTACCTGGCTAAATTCTCTATTCAATGCATTCTGGATCTCTACTATCCTTGCGTTTGGGTGGTCATTAGAGTGCTTTATACCCTTTCAATGCACAATCCTGCAGTGCCCTCACCAATGTAGCCTTCTTAATATTATCTTCCATGACACCTTATGCTTCCCATACTACTCTTACCACGAACCAGAATTGGTCCAGATCTTCATTTCCTACCCCTTTGAATATTAGTGGTTTGATCATGCTTGCCATGCTGAATTGTGGAGATGGTGGAGGTGGAGTGGGTGGACATGGAGGTGAGGGAGGTGAAGTGGGTGGTGGCATGGGTGGAGGTGGTAACTACGGAATGCACTGCCTTATCAAACTGACTGCACTTCTTGGAGAGACCTTAGCGAGCTCTTCCTTGCTCTCTCGCGAAGGTGAAATTTAGGGATTATTTCCTAAGTTTGCATTCCCAAACATTAATGTATTCACATGAACCTCTTTTCACACAATATCATCTTAATCCAAATATTTAAATACTTAATATACTTACCTCGCGGTCCTTTGTGAAAGTGTTGTTCTACTTCACTGTAGCTCACGGTCATGTCTACTGCAAACTCAGTGATAAATCCCCCTATTATCTGGTCGAGTCAATGGTCCACAGCTCACATGATCTTATCTTCTAATGCCTCTAGTCTGCGTACTAATTCTGGAGTCCACACTATCAGTTGGTCGAGCCTAGACCTTCACTGGCTGTCAGCTAACCTTGCGATCCACTCATACAGTTCAGTCGAAAAGGATGCAAAGAAAATCTCATGGATTTCCGTATACACGTAGCGATCCAACCACTTTTCTCAGATACTTGTGGAGTTCTGCTTTCTTGTGTCGCGAACTCGTGAATATTCTTGTCCAACCACTCTTCAATTTCTTTCTTTGTTGGGTTCCAGTGGGACGACATTAGACATCCCTTAGGTAGATCCCGGTCTTGGCAACGGAACCATTTGTTGGAAGGTGGGGCCTGACCTAAGTTCAGAAGTGATTTAGCCAAGAAAATCCTGGTACTACTAGCCCTTTCAGCAATAGTTCGCAATGCGCGGATTGAGGTCTCACCCGAAGTAGTATGGGAGGGTGCTGGAACCGAGTTTCCGCACCCTAGGGATGTCTTGATGAAGGTTCTGGAGGTTCACGGTCCAAACCTGCGTGCTTGCGCTATTCCGCGCAATAGCCTATGTGCACCTCTGTAAGGGGCATGAATACAGTACTATCCTGATCTTGATCCTTACTGCTCTATTATATTAGTGCTTTGACTTAGTTTGTTCGGTCCCAATATTCTTATTACTTATTCAATTTTCAAGTAAGTGCGCATAATAAAAAACAACATAAATGCATAAAGATAAACATAACCATAGATGCACAATATTCCGAATCAAACTTATCTTTATTACTATTCCTTTTCAAGTTCAACTCAATTACAAACCTGACTCCACCCTGCGCACTCAGCTGCAGAGTCTCTTCCTACTACTACGACCCAATACACTTCTGATCCACTTCTATCCTCTAACCAGGGCTTCACATCTCTCTATTACTTTCTTACTAAAAACTATCTTTACGCTTAGAGCCTCGCTTTATTTATAGTAGGCTGACACAAATTTACATTATTTTACAATTCTTAGGGCGGACAACCCTATGACTCATTCTAGACTTTCACGCTCCGCATCCGTACTTCGCGGAGTCTTTACATTACATTGACCAAAACTCAGGCTTTAAGCCCCAAAAACATGTTGTGGGGGGGTCCCATGCCCAACAATCATCATCAACAAAAGGTAGTGAGGCCAAGGATTTTAGGATTAGTTATAGGAAAACAAGTAAGATGACTCTTAGGACAAATGCAGAAAAGGAGGTAAAAGATCAAGTTGTCATCATAATTAGAGAAACACCATCTACAAGCAACAAGTTTTCTACATCTCCTACTAGAACTTCACTATGAAAAGGTCAAAAAGATACAGAGATAACTTCACAAGATGTCCAAGGGGAAAAGGAAAAGAGTGTTTTTGACAGATACCGAGAGATCAAACTTAAGAATGTAATTCTTAAGAACAACACCTACAATTAGTTTTGGAAGAAGACTTCCAGTTCATAGAGTAGACTATTATCATTTTTTGATGCAAAACAAGGAAATATGAATATGGCCTTCCTTCAGGCCCAAATTCCACATCCTAAGACACCAACTAATTACAAGATCACATCGTTTCAATTCAACACCAAAGATATCCATCCCATTGATCAAATGGAGATGCATAAACGGACTGGTGAGACGATTTCCTCTACCTTAACTAATATTTCATGCCATTTTCAAAGTTGTAGGTTTCACATGCAAACATTCAGTCTGAGTTGAAAATGGAAAACGTTTCATCTTTAGCAAATGATAATAGAATGAAATATTTGGAAGATTTGGTATTCAAGATAGGATATGATCCTAAAGATATAAATGTTGCAGAGGAGATCATCAAGAAGAAAAATCTTGACATTGCAACATTGAGAAAGTAGATGAAACTGTCAGCCACAAAGGATCCCTTGACTAGAGATATTGAAGAAAATGAGATAGAGAATGTTGACATGATGAATTTAATCATGGATCAGAAAGTTCAGATCAGGCAAATGGAGTTATAAATGGAGAAAATTATTAGAGAGAAAGAACAGAGTCAAAGGGTACTCCCCCTGGATGCTATACCCATCACTCAAATCCCAACTATAGGAACTACAACAAGCTACAAGTGCTGAGTAGGTGACAAAGACATTGGAAAATATGTCAATCCTGTCAGAAAAATTAATAAGTTGCATGGGCATCTCAAATCTCTGCAAGAACAGAAAACCAGAACTAAAGCTTCTCATTTGGTTGAAGTACAGAAGTCACAAAGGCTGCTAGAGAGGATACAAAAGATGGATAAAGTAATTGGTCAAACCTTGGCCCAAGCCAAGGAAACCATTTGGATGGATATTTTGGACTCCATGAATGAGATTTTGCCATGCATCCAATTCTTTTTTGAATAGAAGTAACTGAGAGAAAAGGCCACTAAAACCATTATTGAAGTAAGGGAGAAGCTAGGAGATATGCGTACAGAAGCTTCCAACATCACTAAATTCTTGAATTCAAAGAATAAGTATGAACCTGAAGAGTTGGAAATTAATGACAAGACTGCCACCACCTTGGAAGTCAAGAAGTTTTTAACTAAAATAAATCTCATTACTCAATTGGAGGAGAAATGTGAAACACTGGAGTTGGGAGTGAGCAAATTCTTCAACAAGATTGAAACACTAAAACATAAAGGATTTCCCAACATATATGTGATCAATGAAAAATTGATTACTCAAGAAGATTCTATTGTAAAGATGAAGGAATTGGGCAGGAACAATACTATATCTAGTGGTATAAAAAGCAGCATGATAGCCAGAGCATTCTTAGAGACAATGGGAAATGGCTTTTTTATCCAAAATGAGGTAAAACATATCTTCCCAGTAAAGCCAACATTTGCAAATTATACTGAGGTTGATGTGATTTACCGAAGGGTAATTAAGTTAACCATTATGGATGAAAAAAGGTGGGAGAAACTATGTGATCTATTGGACTAAAAAGCAACTCAAATATCAACAACCACATCAGCCATCACAACACAGTTATAGGCTGATTTAGCAAGGGAATCCTCCAAAATAGAGCCACCTCTTCATGCAGCTGTCCACCTTGCCTATGTTTCTGCAGAAGATCAATTTTATGGTTTAGATAATGATAATAATACACTATCAGTTGAGACAACGATTTTGTAATCATTTTGTAATTCTTTTATAAATACTTCACAGTTTGAAGTATTACAGGTTGATTGTTGAATATAATTTTCTCCGCAAATTGTAATTTTCAAGTTTTTGGAAGCATCAATAATACAAGGAAATTCTTCACAAGATTCATGTGGTGTACGAATTGGTGATGTTTTTTCTTCTGTTGATGTGTTTAATCATTGTCTCTTTTCTCTGTCATTTCTGAAAATCTTAATTACATAACAGAAGTTGTGATGAATAGGATATATTATACAGAATACCCTATTCTGGCTGTTAGTAATTTATAGGTTTTCTGTTGATGTCAAATTAAGGAATTCTTCATTGCTCCTTAGTTTCTACTAAATCTTACATTTCTTCTGTTTCATAATCCATTTAAAATTCTAAAAGATCCAACTAGTGCATCTTATATTGCCCTGTGAAACTCCTTCAAAGTCTTATGGAGATCCAGTTAATCTTTAGACTCCATAGCCCAATGGAATTATAACATTTTAATCAACCAATCAATCCAATAAAAACAATCAGTATAGTAATAACTAGCCTAAAATTTACACCAAGCATAGCGAAATTTTACAGAGAGATCCCTCTCTGAAGCTGGCAGGGCTAGATCCCAACTTCCAAAGTGGCTTTGATGTTGTCCTATTTGTTTACTCACTCAACCTAAAAAATATAGAATGAAAATAGATACAACCAGTTGTGCTTCATAAATTTTTCTCTCCCGTGCCTCTCAACGATAATTTCCTTTTAACAGTGCCCTTTTTCCTTCCAACAATCATATTTCTAGCTAATTTCATTAGATTTCCCATTTGGCACAGTCACCTCTTCTTTTTTATACATCCTTCAAACTTTTGCATACTCCTGAGTATCGTGCAACAATATTCCTTCGACGAAGTGTCTTCCTGTAGAGTAGTTTATAGTCCCATGCCTACTTTCAACTGTAGGTGGCACTAAGACCACCTTTCCTTCATTTTTGAATGCAAAGCTCCAGGGACATAATCGTCCCTGTATATCTTCAATCTACTACCATTCACTCGTCCTTGATCATCTGACCATTCAACTTCGTGAGATAAACAATACCACCATCCGAAATGTTCTTGACACTATATGGCCCCAATCAATGTGTTTTGAATTGTCCTGGGAACTTCGTGAACTTACTATCATATAATAATACAAGATCCCCTTTGCGAAATATCTTCTTCTTCATGTGCCAGTCATGCCAAGCTTTCTCCCTTGCTTTTTTCACCTGCTATAAATCTTCCGCCTTCTAAAGTTAGTATCTGCGACATTCTTTCCTTTAGCATGTTGAGGTCTGCCATATATGTGACAGTTGCAATTCTTAGACTTGGCACAATGTATTCCATAGGAATAACTGCTTCTTGTCCATATACCAACCTGAAAGGTTTTTGTCCAACAAATTCCTTTAATGTCGTTCTGTATGCCCACAACGCCATTAGAATCCTCAAGTCCCAATCATCTCTGTTTACATTTCACACCTTGGTGAATTTATTCTCTAGAATCTTATTGAAAGCTTCCACTATCCCATTTTCCTGAGTATGATAGGGATTTCTCTTCTGATGTTAAACTTAAAAGTCCTCATTTAGTGCTTCACTCATCTTATTCTAAAAATGTGTCCCCTAGTCACTCATTAATATCTTCAGACAGCCAAATCTGGACAATATATACTCGGAAATGAACTTCAAAGTGGTTTCTACACTGCAATCCTTGTCAAATAATTAGTCGCAATGATGATATATGTTGCGCTAATCCTTTTCACCGGTGGACTGATAGATCCAACAAAGTAAATTTCCCATTTATTAAAATCCTGTAAAATCACCTATGGTACTATGGCATTTCATCTCTTCTAGATGGCTTTCTTGTCCTATGACATACAACACATGCTTGACAATATTCTTTTGCTTCCTTATGCACTGTAAGCCACCATAACCCAACTCTCAAATTTTTCTATGCAATGGCCTTTCTTGCATAATGCTCATCTGTGACTCCTCCATGAGCTTCTATCAGAATCCTTTGTCTTTCATGTTCAGGGACATATCTGTGCAGTACTTCATCCAATCCCATTTTATATAAGTGTCCCAGAATCAGTGAAAAATCAGCTGCTCAAACCACCATTTGCTTCTTTTTCTTTCTAGTGCACTCCGTGGGTGCCATTCCTGTGGAAAAAACTGAATAATATACAGAAACGGATCATCTTCGACTTTAGTTGCGAACAATTGTGCATCAAGCAAGTTACCTTCAATATTTGTAGGTTCTTATCCTGTCTCTATCCTGAATAGATGATCAAGAGGAACGTTCAATCTTCTAGGCTTCACTGTAAATTCAAAGTCATATTCTTGGAATAATAGCAACCATCAATAGATATTCCCTCCCAAAACAGAATTATTCACCAAGTACTTTAGCATGGAATGATCGGTGAACATCTTAAAGTGTGCTCCCAAGTAGTAATGTTTGAACTTCTCCAGTGCATACACCATAGCTAACCCCTCCCTTTCTGTAGTGTTATAATTATTTTCTACGTTAGAAAGCTTCCTACTTGCAAATTCTATGGGATGATCAATATCCCCTACTCCCAATTGTGCTAGCACTACTTGCAAAGCTGTGCAAGATGCATCAACATGCACTTGAAACTCTTTCTTCTAGTTTGGGAAAACTAGAATTGGTGTAGTTACCATCTTTTCTTTCAACACATCCAAGCTCTTCTGTCATTCTTCATCCCACTGGAGGGTAACATCCTTCTTCAACAACTTTTCCATTGGCGCATATCCTTTTATAAACTTGCGGTAGTAACTAGTGTGTCCTAGTGTAGTACGCAGTTGTCTTACTATTTTTGGTGCTGGCAGGTTCACAATGACTGCAATCTTCTCCAGATCCACCATCAATCGCGATTTACAAACCATATGTGGCAAAAATATTCCAAATGGTGCAAAAAATATTCTCTTCTTTAGGTTCAACAATATTTGATACTGCATACATGTATCTAGCATCAATCTTAAGTTCACTACATGCTTCTTTAATAGCACAAATATTGCCCAATCGTCGAGGTAAACTTCAAGAAATTTATGTATGTACTCCTTGAAAGTTGTAATTACAACCCTAGAAAAAAAACAAGATGCATTCTTCAACCCAAAAGGCATCACTGTATACTGATAGGAGCCCCATTCTGTGACAAGCATTGTTTTATGTATGTCTTATGGTGCAATTCTAATATGAGGATACCCTGAGAAGCCATCTATAAAAGAGTAAGCCTCTTGTCCTCCTACATTATCCAACACTTCGTCTTTAAATGGTGTAGGGAAAGGCTCATGCAGGCATGCATCATTCAACTTCCTCAAGTCCACGCAGATTCTAATTTCCCCTTTCGCCTTCTTCTCCTGAACTACCATGAGACTTACCCATTCAGACTCTTCGACAGGTTCAATTATCTCCGCTGTTAGCATCTTGCCCAATTCTTCTTTTACATTTTCGTTATATTTTGGGTCTAGTATATAAGGCTTCTGCTTAATAGGCTTTGCATCAGAATTCAAAGGAATCCTCATAACTCCAAAATCCCAAAGGGGATGGCTTTCATGTCTGAAAATTTAGTGGGAAACAACTCGTGGTACTCATGCAACAAATATGTTATCTCACTGACAGTGTCTTCGTCCCAATAATCTCCTATGGCCACATACTTCGGTTTAACTTCTGACCCTATATTCACCTTCCTTATCTTCAATGAATTCGTTATGCTAGGAATCTCTATCTCAGGTCCATTTACTTCGTGGTGTCCCTCTGACTCTTTGATATCAATTTTAAGAGGATATTTTTCCTCTTCTGCAATGAGATTATAGCATTCTATCACATTCCGGATCTGCGCAGCCCAATAATGTTACCAGATAACTAGAAATTCATTTTCAAAAATATTCTTCTTAACTATATTCAGATATGCATCTATCTGTAGACAATTATCTTCAAATCTAAATGTCATCACAAATCCATCCACCATCTCTAACGAGCTAGAAGTGCCATGTCGAAGTTCAGTTTCCAAGTACCAATTCTAGGGGATCGTTCTAAGGTATGGATGAAACCATGCACCCATTCTTCTCATGGAATTTCTCTCCAAGCTTCCATAGAGAGTTGTATATCATCTCTAGGATCATTCTAGCCATCATACTTGTTTGCGATCTTTGTTTCTACTTGTTCAAATATTACCCATATCAACCTCCTACATTTATGCCAATATCTTATATTGTTCTTATGCATACCCCACCATCTAGTAGGTGTAACCCTTAGTGCTTGATCTAGAGCTAGTGGTCTCTAACATTCTAGTACCTGTCTTTAATAATATTTAAAGAAAGTATTTACTTCACCCAAACCATCATATGAAGCTAAGTCACATACCTCAGTTGTCATGCAGCACACCATTTTAGTGATCCTTGCACATCACCTTGTAGACACTTCATGCAATATTTTATGCCAGTTATCCAATTATTCTTCTGAATTCGAGGTGCAGGAACTATCTTGCTCCCAAGTCAAATTTCCATCTGCAGTGGGTTTGATCTATTCTTCTTCCTTCCTTTTGATCTGATAGATATTATCAACGTCATCCATGTTATATTACCCTTTGACAGGGGTTGTATACCTCGCCCCTTCTGAAGGATCTAATGGAACAATAACCCTCATATTGTTTCTTTTGAATATCATTTCTTTTTCTTCAAATTAATTATGGCCATGTTAGCAAACACCCAATCCAATCCAAGCAACGCAGGGAAAGTATTACTATCATCTACTATCTCAATCACTTCGAAGTCAGTGGTAGTGCACACTCTGTCAATGTCCACTGTGACATTAGACAACCTTCCTAGGGGTAATATTTTCTATTGATTTTCCATCTTTAGCTGAATAGTAGACCATTGCAGCTTTAGCTTAGCCATCGATTCCCAAGTCTGCCTTGGCAAGACATTGGCATCAAATCCCAGATCTAAGATACCGTAATGCATGTCATACTCTCCAAACTGTGTTGTAAGTCTCATTTATTTCCCCATTCTCTTCTTGTGTCTATGGAGATTGTTCACTGCACACATCTTGCTTTATGGTACCTCCTTATAAATACATGAGTCTATCAGTTCTTATAATCCTTCCACAACCTTCTGATTCCTCAACAACTTCATGCAGGTATGTAGAAAAGACTTTGAGACATTCAGATCCACTCTTGTGTCGGAACTGGTAATATATCGTGGTTGTCCTTCTGAGCTAGCTACGTGGTAGAGGTCAAGGCTCCATCATCTATAAATATTCGCTTCGCCTCCATGAATGTTTGCTTTTCCTTCAAGATATTAAATGCGGGAGATTTTCAGTAGTTCTCCTTATCCATGTAGCTTTAGCTTCCTTTTTCCCATCAGCCCTATCACTCCTAGTCGCGGTTCCGCTTCTTCTTACAATGTCGATGCGTGTTTGTTCTTGTCTTGGCTCAGCGGTCATCATTTGGAAATTCTTTTCCAATTGTTGGTTTATTTTCTCCTACATGTTTGGAATAAGGATGGGACATTCTTCTATCACATGATCAAACGACTTACAGTAATTGCAAGTTGTTTTCAGGTTCTGATAGTCTCTTTCAAAGTGTCCTACCTCTCCACAACTATAATAGATAACCTGGCCTCATCCTCGACCAGCTCCTCATCCTCATCCTTGAAATCATCCTCGAATAGCATGTTGGTATTGCTCTTCATGTGTGTTCCCTTCTTCTTGCAATCTATAAATATCAGTAGTTCGCTCCATCATTATGTCATAACTTCGACAATTTTTCTCATCATGGCCTACTGGTCTACAGAAGTTACATAACAGTTGCTTCAGGGTCTTTATATATTTTATAATAGGTAGCAGTCTTCAGAGCGATGTTTATGTCGCATCCTGCAAATCTCCCACCACAAACCTGGATTTACTAGATTAGGGACTCCACTTGCAATATCATCGCTGAACACAGACCATTGATCCTTATAATGACCTTTTTCTTTGCATTTCATACACCACACTTCTGATATTTATGGTATAACTTGTTTACCCTTCTTCATATCCTGCATTTCTAATATCAAAATAGCTATTTGATTAGGTATCTGTTGTACTCTTGCGTCAGTATCTCCAACCAGTGAAACTTCCAGCTTCATCGCAATCTCCAATGCTTCATCTTATGTCACAATCTTTTGTTGCATCAATGGTAACCTAATATGTGGCAGTAGTGTGGCTATGAACCATTCCTTATGCTACTATGGGGGTATATCAAAGCTCACTTAACCCATCAAAACCTTGAATCATTGATCAACTCCCACATAGATTCAGTCCTTGCCTGTTTTATTTCTTTCAACTATGTGATGCATTGTGATTCTTATTTTGGCTTCTTGAACTCTGTTACCAAGGCTTTCTTAATTTCATCAAACGTAGAAATTGTCTTACTCTCAGATCATTTCATATACCATGCCAGCGCCCTCTTCCTCAATGAGTAATGAATTGTGCCTTCTTTACATCATCATTATTAATATGTCTTGTTGTCCATATTCCATCATCTACGAACCAAAACTGGTCAGGGTCCTATGATCCCAATCCTCTAAAGACAGGTAGCTTAATGTCATCAGGCATTCTTCTTCTTAGGGGGATAGGTGGAGGGGGAGGTGGAGGTGGAGGTGTAGGGGAAGTATGGGGAGGAGGATGGGGTGTGAGTGGGATGGATGGATGGGGAATCCCAAATACGCCCTGATTCTTCTAAGCTCTTGACTTCAACGCACCCTCAGGATGGGTGGGGGAATATCGCAGGGTTGTAGGGTTACTTCTTTCTTCTTCACTCTCAGATCCTATCAAAGGGCTATAGTCAGTCTCAATAAAATTCTTTGGATCTGTTCTATATCATTTTCCACTTTGCGTAGCTCTTGGTTCAAGAACCATTTCTTCTTTGCCAAAAAATTATTCTGAATGCATCCACAGAATACCCTTTTCACACAATAACATCTTAATCTAGAGCTTCAGATAATTTAAGAACTTACCTTGTGGTCCTTTGAAGAATCTTCATTCAACTTCAATATAGGATAGAATTTCGTCGATCGCAAACTCAGTGATAAATCTTTCCAAAATGCTATCGATCCAGAAATCAACAACCCTTGAGATACTATTATCAATTCTCTTGATCTGCTATATCAAATTAGGGTTCCAATCCTTAGGTTCATTTCCTTTGAAAATGTATTATGCTCAGCTAACTTAGATTTCCACTCAAGAAATTCAATATGGAATGAACCAAAGAAAATCTCGTATTGATTTTCTAAGATATATCTTCGAAACCAAGCTTTAGTTGATAAACATTGGATTTTGTTCTCTTTTTATACAAATTCTCTTTCTTTCTGTTTGACCCACTCTTGGAGTTCTTTCTTCAATGGACGCCAAATCATATATCTTTAAGCAGGTCCCAATCGCGACAATGGAACCATTTGTTAGTCTGAGGGGGCTTAACCCAGGTTCAGAGTGTGTTGCGCACCAAAAAAACCCTCAACTACTATCCCTTTAGGCAACAACCTACAAGCAGATCACAGTCTCACCCAAAGAATTTATTGGAGGCTGTAGAACCAGGCTTTTGCAACCGAAGGGATTCCTGCATAGCGGCGCCTTGTGTTTAATTCTACTCTATATTGATCGTATAAATTTGCATGCATAAGAACTTTGTGTAGATGATTAATTTAACAAAATCGCAACAAACCCATAAAATATAACAAATAATGATATATCTTACAGTTCATCACATAGTTCAGTGAAAAACATACATAACGATACTAACAACAACAAAGACTAAACCCAAAAAGATATACAGTTCTTCCCCAAAACTTCTTCTTTATTAATACAAATATTCAGTACATATACATCTTCGACTTGCACACCTAGCTATAGGTGGTATGCACACTCAGCTACAGACTTTTCTAGGTCTCCGCGCATTCAGTTGTGGAGCCTGCCCCAAAACTACAGACCACAAACACAAATACATAGATTCAATTCACTTATTACATTACATGATACGGTTACAAAATATGGCATATCTTTAAATACATTTCATCTTTACAAAAACCATGGTCCACATACCATGGATCCACAAGACAAGGAATAATACCAGATACCTCTTTGGCATGGCCCAACTTCATCCAAGTTTTGGGTAAAATACCCCGCAAAATAATTAGCGGACCTCGCAGAGCTGGTGAAGATATATTCAGCGCACAGACTTTGAGGTCTTTGGGGATGGGATAAAGCCCTTATTTTCTAATGGGTATCAGGTATTAGTCCTTGTTTTGTGGATCGAAGGTATGTGGACCATGGATTTTGTAAAGATGAAATTTATTTAAGGAAATTTCATATTTTGTAATCGTATCATGTAATATCATAAGTGAATTGAATCTCTGTATTCGCATCTGTAGTTTTGGGGAAGGCTCCATAGTTGAGTGTGTGGAGGCCTGGAAGAGTCTGCTAGTGAGTGTGCAGACCACTTGTAGCTGGTTGCACAGGTTGAATATGTGTATGTATTGAAGATTTGTATTAATAAAGAAGATTTTTTGGCGAAAGACTGTTATCTTTATGTTTTCAGTCTTTGTTCTTGTTAGTATCATTATGTATGTTTTTCATTGAAATATGCGAAGAACTATAAGATATATTGTTATTTGTTAGAGTTTATGGGTCTAATGCGATTATTTAAATTAATCAACTACACAAAGTTCTTATGCTCACCAAGTTATATCATCGATATAGAGTATAAGTAAATACACGGTGTCACTATGCGAATATCCCTTCTATTGCAGAAGCCTAGTTTTGTAGCCTCCCATAACTGCTTCAGGTGAGACTTTGATCTGCTTGAAAGTCATTGCCGAAAGGGCCAGTAGTTGAGGGTTTTTTTGGTGCGTAGCACACTCTAAACCTAGTTCAAGCCCCCTCAGACCAACAAATTCTTTTCTCATAGTCTAGCTGGTTAGGATACTCGGCTCTCACCCTGTGAAAGTTTGCCTTGAATTCTGTGATGTGAGAGTATTGTTTATTCAAGCTCGGTGACATTCTGGGATATTGATTCACCACCATATGCAGATCCATCGCCATGACTACAAAGAAGATCTTGTTCTCTATAGTACCGGACTGGTAGGAGGAATGGATGGCTACACCTAGTGGAATGGTTGGAGCATTTGAAACAAAGAAGGGTACTTCACAGGGTGCAGCTACAAGTAGAAAATATGTCGATGAAGAGACAAAAGGAATAGGGTAAGGACAGGAATATGAGGAACACCTCAGCGATGCACATGTATCAGAATATTCACCCTTTGTGGTGAAAATGTGGCCAACAAAGAAGAAGAAGGCAGATAAGATTAAGGGAGCAATGCTGCTAGCCCTCACTGATGGGGACATCGATGAGATAACTAAAAAGATATAGGAGATCAACATGGAAACCTATGACAAGATTGATGATCGTTGAAAAATGACTTTGGCTAAGGTACAATAGGGCATTGTGGAGCTAAAGGCATTGCCATAGGTAGTGAGAAAACCAAAGCAGGTAACCCAATCGTTGCAGCTAGAAGAAAGACTGGAAGCAACCTACGGAGTTAGGATGTTACATGTGCCATTTGGGGCACTAAAGTTTCAAGAAGTAGCAAGCAAAGAGCAATCCAAATCATGGCATAGTGTCTAGATGAATGTTGTTGCGCTAACCCTCTAGATGTTGCATGAATTTCACCAAGGTATCACCGCAAAATTGCAAGAACGAGAGCAATGTATGTCGTTGTCAAAAGAAAAGGTGGAGTCTGAAAAAGTATCGATTAAGAATGAAGTGAAGGAACTGAAGAAATTGGCCAAGGATAGGGAGGAAGCAAGGCATCAATGAGAAAAACTAGAGAAGGCCATTGCTAAGACTTGTAGCATAGTTCCATGGATTTAGGTCTGTGGGGATGAAGCACCAGTAGAAAAGGTCATGAAGCTCACCCTCATAATCAAGGACTCAAAAAATGCTATGGCTAAGTTAAAATTTGAATACGAAGTGAATATATTAGAGATGAAAAGAAGGTTGCATCCAAGTATGCCACCAAAGGTTCGGGAGTAGAGCCAAAGGGACCTCAACGCAACATTGAAATAAATATCTCATATGGTGGCAGATTATGGAAAACTACTCGACAATACGATGGAGGTTCAGACCTCACTTCAGGAGGATTCAAATGTCTTGAAGATTGAGGAGAAACTGTAGGCCAAGAAGAAGTGGTGCAATGAGATCCTAGCTGTTGTGAAGGCCTTACTAGTCTTGTAGAGGCTTGCTAGCATTTTTGAAGGAAAGAACTCCCAGACATAGATAGATGATCTTCGGAGGAAAGAACAAATCTTGCAGGAGAGGACTTAGCCATGGCAGGAGGAAGCCATAGAACTTTCATAGGCAGTGGATGAAAGGTTGAAGGAATTGAAGAAAATGGAACCAAAGATACTCCAAAAGACTGCTAACCCTACTACATATGCTCTGTTGATAAAGGTGTGACAGGAAAGAAAATTGATGGTATAAATGATCCAACAGTACAACAAAGTGTACAACGAGATTGCAACAAATATCAAGGGCATTGAAGCTGAGTGAATCGAGACGATTCACCAGTGAGTGTTGAGGGGTCTGTTGGGCATGGCCCAACTTGGTCCAAGTTTTGGGTAATACTCCCACCAAAAGAAGGAGAAGACCACGCAGAGCTAGCGAAGATATATTCATCGCGTAGACTTTGAGGGCTTTGGGGATGGGATAAAGCCCTTATTTTGTAACGGGTATCAGGTATTAGTCCTTGTTTTGTGGATCTGTGGTATGTGGGCCATGGCTTTTTTAAAGATGAAATATATTTAGGGAGATGTCATATTTTGTAATTGTATCATGTAATATCATAAGTGAACTAGATCTCTATATTCACGTATGTAGTCTTTAGTTTTGGGGAAGTCTCCAAGGTTGAGTGCGCTGAGGCCTGGAAGAGTCTACAGCTGAGTATGCAAACCACCTGCAATTAGATGCGCTGACCGAAGACGTATATGTACTGAAGATTTGTATTAATAAAGAAGAAGGTTTGGAAAAGAACTTTATATTTTTCTATGTTTAGTCTTTGATGTTGTTAGTATCGTTATGTATGTTTTTCACTAAACTATGCGAAGAACTATAAGATATATTGTTATTTGTTAGAGTTTATGGCTTTGAAACGATTTTGTTAAATTAATCATTTGTGCGAAGTTCTTATGCATATGAAGTTATACGACCAATATAGAGTAGAAGTAAACACGTGGCTCCATTGCGCGAGCATCCATTTGGTTGCAGAAGCCTAGTTCTGTAGCCTCCCATAAATGTTTCAAGTGAGCCTGCGATTTTCTTGCGGGTCATTGCCAAAAGGGCTGGTATTTGAGGGTTTTGCTGGCATGCAGTAAACTCTGAACCTGGGTCAATCCTCCTCATACCAACAACTACGTAATCCACCTATATACTTAAGGAGAGTATCTTGTGAAGTTAAATCATCACCCAAGATTAAATATCTTCTTCTAAATTCTTGTGTGTAACTTTGGAGACTCTGACCTTTAGCTTGTCTAAAATTTTTCCAATCCATCATTTTTTTTGCATGTAAGATAATGGATAAAATTCCATTCTTAATTCAACTATAAAATAATTCCAAGGGGGGATAATTTTACCACTTTTCTTCAAATCTTCTTGAGTTCTATATTCCCACCAAATGAGAGTTGTGACTTCCAAGCGAAGAGTAGCAAGTTGGATTTTTGTGACATAATCATCAATATTTTGAATCCTGCAATAGAATTCAATTTTACGAACCCAATTATCAACTTTTCATCATTTATTTCCCCATTGTACATAGACAATTCAAGCTTGACATCTATTTTAGTCAAAGGAGACGAGTTAGCATGTCCTTCTGAAGATGGAGGAGGAGTAGGTCTATGAGATGAAGGAGGTGGAGGTCTAGGCTTGTTCCCATGAACACCATTACCTTTTGGTTGAGTATAAATTTCTCCTTGCAACCTTGTTGGTCTCTCATTGTACAATACTTTCACCATCCCAAAGATATAATATAAATCCTTTCTAAAATCTCTCTCATCCTTTGACATCAGTTATTTTCCTGCTTCATGTGTCATGACTTGTGGAGTTTGTGGCCTCCTTGAGCCAATTTGAGAGTTTGGTTGTTCAAGTACTCCTCCTCTTTTCAATTTATATCTTGAAATCATTCCAAAAAAAAATTCACTTGCAAATTTTGTCAAACCTTCACAAAAACCATGCTCTGATACCAAACTGATTTGAAATTAAAAATTACGGTTTCATGAAATATTTTGCAAGCTAGTTTATGTATTTTATGAAATGGATCATGATTTCAAAAGCACAAAAGCTAAGTTAAATTTTGTAGCTTTTCAACAGTTAAAATTAGCAATAAGCAGCATCAAAACACAACAAATTGACAACGAAATTCACCCCTCCTGGGCTACATCTCCGGGTCCATCTTCTAATGGTGGCCCTTTTTATTATATGCTCAAATGTTAAAATAAATCAACATTCAATGCTCAAATTGAAAAAATAACACTGCTATTGCATCCAAAACTCCCAAAAACCCCTATGTAGGCTCTTCTTGGGCTCCAAAAGGCTTAAAAATGGCCAAGATAGGTCTCCTCCTTCTAACCGTCTACAACTCGCTCTACAAAGTTGCCTTCTTAGAAAAACATGCAACAAAACATACTTTGGCATATTGGTAGAGTGGTCAAATTGAAGCCCAAATGTTTCAGGTTCGATCCACTCTTATCGGTTGAATGGGTGTTGTTTTGTTTTAATATTAAAGGATTTTTTCTAATGGGTTGAGCCCTCTGCCCTTTTCTTTCACTCCCCTTTTTGGTCATGGTAACACCGAGCAGGCCATGCACCTACCTATCCATGCACCTATTCTCATGGTAGTTAATATGACTATGCCTGGGGCGCAAGCAAGGTGTCACGCACCCCACCATTTCAACCTTCCCGTTGGTGATCGCGTGGCTGCAACGTAACATGTGGTTGGTGCTTACCTATTACTACTTCTAGTCCCATTGGGTTTGGTCACATGACACCACATAACTTTGGTCAAGTATTCCACCATTTCTCCTTTTCCAGTACCTCTCCTGGTGGTTGCATGAACCCATGTATCAGTGGATCGTTGGCCTAACCCTCATGTTGGTTTCGTCATTTGTGCTTGGTCTCATACGTTTCGTAAAACCAAGTGTCAGCCTAACGGGCTAGCCTTTCATCCAAAATTAATTCCATATAGCATACCATTAATCATTAAATACTACTAACCGACAATACATGCCAAGTGACACCTGTGGCCCAATGGTTGAGCGGTAAGTTTTTACATCAAAGTTTGTTGATTTGAGTCCTGTAGAGGTCCAATCCAGTACATATCAAATTTTTGACACCACAGAGGGACATTTGGTTCCCTTAGGCCATGTGGCATCCTCTGATTGGGCTACGTGTTGCAATGGGATTGGCACAATATCAACCAATCAAAATCACCCAATTTTTGTCTCCTACGCATGCCAAATGTTAGTTCTTGATTGGTCCCATACTTCTCAATTATACTACTAACCTCATTAACACATTAGAGTATGGAATACCACATGGCATTCGTACGTTGCAAAGTCAACCCTACAAGTTTATTTTTTGACTATTTATGAAAAAGTTAAGAATGTGATAACTTCCTCATAAGGTGTCAGATGTAGGTGATTCAAGTTTCATTGGAATCAAAATGATGAGATCTACGATTTGGCACCAATATTGGGATATTTTGAGGGCTTCAATTTTTAGCATATTTTTTATCCCCTATATCAGGGGATGGTGTAAGAAGTTGTAAAAACTAGTTTCAAACTTATGAATTTTTTAAAATAAATATGTTTATTATGAAAGATGAGTCTCTTCTGAAGAACAATTTTTTTTTCCTATAATAGATTACAGCCAGTATGAAAATTTACAGATCGATGAAAGTTGAAAGAAATATTTCAATCATTCAATACATATAACAATATGACAACTGGTAGATTCAAAAGAGTTTGCAGACAGATTAACTGTGGGATAGAAAAATAAAATAAAATAGCACACTAAACAAAAAGGAAAAGGAAAAGGTTGAAATGAAAGAAAATATGTATAAGTGTCTCATGGGAAAGATCATGCAAAATATTTCTTTAAAAGCATACCATTGACGAGAAGTGACTCAGACTGTCCCTCCAAGTTTTGCAGTCAGAATGTGTTGGGTCCTAAATTTTATGTAGTAGTGAAAGGTCACAAGCATAGCTTCTAGAACTTGGTATGCACTCCCTTGTCTTCATGCGGTTTATCCCATTTTAAAACCAGATCACCAACTTCAAGGTTTCTACTAGAAGAAGAGTTTTTATCAAACCATCATTTTACCAACTTCTGATGCTAATCAAATTTAGTCTTAGATTTATGTCTCTCTTCTTCTAACTTTAATAATTCATTAATTATATTTTCCATGGTTGATGATTCTATTTCTTATACACTTTGGGATAATTGAAGAGAAGGAAAAAAATATATCTTGAGGTAAAATGGATTCTCTTCCATAAACAAGAAAGAAAGGAGAGATTCCAATGAAAACCTTTCGAGTAACCCTATCAGACCATAATGCATTGAATAGAGAAAGTTACCAATTTCTCTGTTGTTCAGATACAATTTCTTTCAAAATTCGAAGCAAATTCTTATTAGATGATTCAACAAAACCATTCCCTTGTGGGTAATAGTTTGTCGAATACTTGATATTATGCCTTTTTCAATTGCATAAGCATCTAATTTGTGAGATGAAATAAATGATGCATAATCGAAAACCAGGGATTGATGAACACCAAAACATGAAATTATATGAGTCTCAAGAAAATTTTCAACTTGATTTTAATTGACTACATGAAGTGGTGTTGCTTCAACCCATGTTGTGAAATGATCTATTTTTGTTATGATATATTTGTGCTATTGGGATGAAGTTTTATTGACAGACCCTTTGTCTTCAAAGCCCCATTGGTAAAATGGGGCTTCTACCAAAACAAGTTATAAGGGAAAGGCAAACTTACTTAACCTACTAGCAACCTTTTGGCAAGTTTAACACTTCCTACTAAGGAATGGGTATCTTTGAACAAGGTTGGCCAATAGTAGCCTACCCTTAGTATCTTGTGAGAAGTTTTGATACCACCAAAGTGGCCACCAGCAGATCCTAAATGAAGTTCTTTAAGAATTTTAGAAGCATCCCCTTACTCAAGACAACAAATTAAAACCCTATCAAAATTATTCCTGAAAAGAAAATTACCAATATACTAATATGGAGCAGATTCCAATCGTAATGCCCTTTGTTGGGTTGAATTTAGATGAGAAGGTGTTGTACGATTTTTTAGATAAATATTTATGTCAGTGTACCAAGAATAAAAATCATAATCATTACACAAAGCATAATTCTGTATAAAATATACTTTTTTGTCCAAGGTCAACATGGCTATTGGAATGATTACCAAGAGAAGAAACAGATTCAATGGAAAGTTTGAAAATACCTTAACCCCTAATAATTTGAGCAAGTTTGATTTCAAGATTGGACTCTCTTAGATTTGGCATCCAATGGACCCTCTTTTCACCAAGATCCTTTTGAAAAAACAAATTCCTCACTATAAGGTAAGGTACAATTACTTTCGTTCTGTATTTAAGGAGATAAAAAAAAAATGTTTAACCACTTTATAAACTGCAAGTGCTAATTTTTCAATCGGTGCATAATTTAATTTTTCTCCTTTAAATAAGCAACTCATGAATGCAACAAATATATCTGTATTTTGATCATCCTTTTGAGTAAGCACAACAACATATCATAAATCAAAAGCAAAAGTGTACAAAAGGAATTCTTTAGAAAAATATAGGTTGATTAGAGTAGGTGCTTCTACAATTTCTTGTTTAATTGTGTCGAAAGCTTGTTTTTTAGGCTCTCCCAATTTGAATACAATAGTCTTCTTGACCAAATCCTAAAAAGGTTTGAAAAGTTTTTAGAAGCTTGGGATGAAGCGTCTTACAAAGTCAATTTTCCAAATAAAAAACTGCACTGACTTTTTAGAATTAAGGGAGGTCAAACACTTAATAGTTTCTGTTCTTTCGGGATCAATCATGATACTTTCATTTGACAAAATACACCCTAAAATCTTACCTTCTCTAAAAAGAAATGACTTTTTAGGATTTAGGGAGATTCTTTATTTCCTACATCTTTCAAACATAGTGTTTAAATGTTGCAGATGATTAGATCTCCGTTTTAAGAAGATAATGATATGATTTAAGTATATGACTACAGATTCATTAATGAATCCTATAAAATATATGTCCATTGTGTGTAGGAATGTTACCCCAACATTAATAAGCCCAAAAGGCATCTTTCTATATGCGAAAATACCCCATGGAGTCCTAAAAGTGGTTTTTAGTTGGTCAGTAGGATTTACTAGGACTAGATTATATCTTTAGATGTTGTCCAAAAAGGATAGCATATCACGATGTGCTAAAGGATTTTTTCCATAGGTGGAAATGGGTAGTGATTTTTTTTTCGAAGCCTTGATTTAAGTTTATGAAGTCTATGAAAAATCGGATGTCACTGTTTTTCTTTCTAATAGGGACTATATTAGTGACCCAATACGTGTGTCAAATAGGAAATATTATCTTAGCTGCTAGGGGTTTTTTCAGCTCTTCTTTCCCTATTTGTTCAAGATTTTGGTGCATCTTCCTAAGATTTTGTTGAAAAGGTTTAGTTTAGGGTTGTATAGAATTTTTTGTTGCATAATGTTTTGGTCAAAAGTCCTAAGGTCATCATACATCCAAGCAAATACATCCTTGTATTGCTTGAACAAGATGACAAAATAAAATATTTGTTGCAGTGAAAAATTAGCTCCTAAATTAACACATTAATGATTCTCTATGGTCCTCAACTTTATGACTTCTATTGACATGAAAAAACCATTAGTTTTGAAATTTACCCTTTTGAATCTATCATGCAAATTGTAAAGATGTTCTAACCTTACAACAGACCTAGGTATTAGTTTTACCATTTTATGAAGCTCATCAAATGACCATTTTTTATTGTTCTATGAGAAATCTTGTAAGTTCTTCACATGCGTGACCTCATTGATCACTAAATCTTTAAAAGTACCTTCCATATGCAAATTAATGACTTACCTATCATCGTCAAACAAATTCTAGTTAGAAATCGTATATGGTATGGAAGGTATAAAGATTAATTCAATAGAAAATATATTAAGCTTAAAATTTTCAACAGGAAATAATCTAGAAGCAACATTAGTCAATAGATCAGCTTCTTGATTTGCAATTCTAGGCACAGATTCGACATTAAAAGCTAAATTTTTTTACATCAAATCCCATACCTCATGCTTGTAAGACTTTAGAGGATCTGAAAGGCAATGTATTTAATTTTTTACCTTTCGGATGATTATCTCATAATCTTCATAGACTTTTACACACTTAATTCCCAGATCGAGACCTTTATGTAGTCCTTGAATCAAGGCTTCATATTTTGCAACATTGTTTTCACATTGGAATTCAAGTCTACAAGCAATAAATATCCTATTATCTTTGGAATTTAAAAGAACACAACCTGCAACAACTCCTTCTTTCAATTCAAAGACATCAAAATAGAGTTCCTAGACCTCAATTTCACCAAAATTAGACATACTAGTAATACCAATGATTTCGTGATGAGAAGTAACAGTTGTTTTATCTTTTTCTAAATCTAATTGTTTTTCTAAATTTTAAATTGCAAAGAAATCAACAAAAAGATTACCAAAGAAAGAGTCAATTTTCATTAATTCACTTGGTTTTTCTGGCTCATTAGTATCATTGAGGTTAGTAATTACATGCTTCATATAGGGTTCTCTATTCATTCTGATTTTTTTGTGTTCCCCTTTCCAGGGTAACCACAACTGAGTTAAGTTGGTATCCATAAATCCTTTCAAATGTTGTAGCCAATCCTTGCTAAGAAATAAGTGGTAAACTTTAGGCATGTCTACTATTACAATATCAATTATTTGATGAACCCCATTATCAATATAAAACCATATTAAAACATCATTTAATTCACCAACAAACTTAACGAATGATCGATCTAATTGCACAATTTTTATATGTAATGGTTTCATTCAAGAATTTCATTTTAAAGATATATAATGGCATGACATTTGAAGATTGTTGGCTTGTTGGGGCCTGACCCAAGTTTAGAAGTGGTTTAGTCGAACAAATCCCGCACTACCGGTGCTTTCGTCAAAAATCTACAGAGCGCAGACTGAATTCTAACCCAAGGTAGTATGGGAGGGTGCTGGAACCAGGTTTCTTCACCCTTGGGATGTCTTGATGTGGTCTGAAGGGTTGCGAACCGGTCTACGCACCTGCGCTACTTTGCACAGTTATCTGTCCTTTGCGTAGAGTCACGCTGGTCGCTTCCTGAATCTTATTTTTTATATGGATTTATTATAGATAAGAATTAATTTGCAAGGTCTTTATGCAAACATTTAACAATAATAACCAGTGCACACCATCATAAATATTAAAGACATAAACTTGTATAAAAAATGCATAAATCAAAATACAACATATCCGCAATATTTCAGAGCTAACTTATCTTTATTAATATCTTTCGTTCAGTACAACCAGATCTACCCTGTGCACTCAGCTACAAGGGTCCACTTACATAGCTGCACACTCTACCAGGCCTCCACACACATAGCTACGGAGCCTCTATCTAACCTCTAACTCCCATGACTCGGACTTACAAACTTCAGAGCGACGAATGCTTTTACAAACCCATAATACATCAGATCTTCTCCAAAAGCTACTTTCTATCCTTAGAGCCTCGCTCTATTTATACATTCCCATGGTCCATGGACCATGGGCAGGCCGTCTCACTTCTTATTATTTTATATTTTTTTTGGGCGGACAACCCTTTGACTTGATCTATTACATTTCGTGGTCCGTGTATTTCACGGAGCTTTTAGAATACCATTACCTTAACTTATAGGCTTAAGTCCCAAAACTGTTACGTGGGGCCTCCGCTACCCAACAAGCCCCCAACACAACCATCGTGACTCGTCCCAAGTCACTCATCGGTGCAGTGATACGCGCTGCCAAGGCTTTGTGGTCCACCATCCCTGTGAGTGACTCATGACGTTCTGCTACTTCCTCTTTGTCTCCTGCAATTCTTCTTCAAGCTCTTGCTCCATTACCTCTACTAATTCGTGCAACCGATGATGCTCATTCTTCTCTGCTAGGTGAACATAGAGCACCCCCTCATAGGATTTTAGCTCAAGCGGGGCTGCCGCAAACGAGAACTCTTTGTGCCAACGTAGCAAATCTCCAATTTCTAGTCAACTATATGCACTGTCTGCTGCAGCTTGTGTTGCAATTTTGCAAGAAAAATGTTGTTGTCCGCGACATCCCAATATTCAAGTTGTATCAGAGACCAACTGTTAACTGCAATTCCATCATTTGTCTCAGTATTCACGGTCTTTCCCTTATCTTTCATGGGCCGTCGGCTAGCCCGTGGGTTAGGTAGCGGCATCTGAACTAGTTCTACTTCGTGTCTAAGAATTTCCGTTACATCCCGTATCATCGATGCTGAACTCAAGGCGACATCCGTGACCGTCGACACCCTACTATTCAGAACGTCCTGCATCCCTAGTGGCCATATTACAACCCCTGGGCTTACTCCTTTAGCAACAACGATCAACAGTTCCATACTAGTGGGAAGGCACAATAGTTCACTTTTCTCGATACCACAGATCATGTGATGGATGCCCCCCTATGATTTATAGACGTGTTGAAATTCAAATTCCATAGTTCCCTCCTTTTCTGGCACTTTAATGTTATAGCTATGGTAGATTGTGCCTAATCTAGCTGGTACTTTATATCTTGATTTCCCACCACTAACTCCTTTTCGTCTTAGCTCATACATCTTTTCATGAACAGTGACATCAACAGTCACCTCCATGTCGATCCATGCAACAGCACAGCCCATTCTGCGCAACCGCGACCCTTGTGACATACCGATTCTACGCGCACTCTTATTGTTGTGCAACTCCCTCATAGACTGCTTTATCGTCCCACACTCTCTTTCAACTGCCTGGAGCGGTGAGACTGTACTTCGGTTGGTTAGTCAGGCCGTCGGCCCACCCGTGTAGAGCTTCAGGCCACTGCCATTTACTTTTCCAGGGAAAGGCTCTCCATTAAGCTTGGCAAGCTGGACCGCGCCTCCATCTGTGACTTCTTTGACTACATAGGGTCCCAACCAATGCATTTGGAGCTTTCCAGGGAATTTCTCAAACTTGTTGTCCTATAGTAATACTAGATCATTTTATTTGAACATGCGCATCTTGATATGGCGATCATGCCAAGCTTTTTCCCGCTACGTCTATACCTACAGATGGAATCTTGTCAGGGACCGTTCCTCCTCAAGTTCTTCAAGTTGCGCAATCCTCTCTTCTAAAGCCCCACAGTTTGCCATGCCTGTCCTCGCTGCTATTCACAAACTAGGAATAATGTATTCCATTGGCATGACGACTTCCTTGCCATAGACTAACCAGAAAGGTGTCTGGCCCATCAACTTCTTTCACATTGTTCGGTATGCCCATAGCACATCGGGTATGCACAAATCCCAATTGTTTTGTTGCGTATTACATACCTTTGTCAATGCAGTATCCAAAAAATTGTTAAAAGCTTCAATAGTCCCATTTTATTGCAGATGGTACGACGTACTCTATTGATGATATATCTAGAACTCCTTAGTGAGTGCGCTGATAGTCTCATTCAAGAAGTGCATTCTGCGGTTGCTCATTAGAATTCTTGGACATCCAAACCATGTCAACACATTCTCGAAAAAAATTTGTAGTTGTAGCAGCCATGCAGTTCCTAACCAGCCGTGATTCTACCCATCGGGTCAAGTATTCTATCGCGGTGATGATACAGTGTGCACACATCTTCCCTTGAGGTGTGATAGGCCCCACAAAGTCAATCACCCATTTTTCGAATGGTTGCAGTGTCATCTGTGGCTTGAGCGGCATTTCATCCCTCCACGATGGTTTCCCAGTCCATTGACATACGTCGCAGGCCCGACAGTACACTTTTGAGTCTTGATGTAGAGTTGGCCACCATAGTCTAGCATGAAGAATCTTCTATGTTGTGGCGCGTCCCGCATAATGTCCTCCTGCAACCCCCCCATGTGCTTCAGCAAGGATCTATCCTCGCTCAAATTCAGGTACATACCTTTGTAATATTTCATCGTTGCCCATTTTGTAGAGGTACCTGCAATAACGGTAAAGTCTGATGCACGTATTACCAATTCTTTCTTCTGCTGAACAGAATACCTCTGCGACGCAGTTCCTGTGGTTAAGAAGTGGATTATATCCTCAAAGTGGCCATCTGCGACATGCACTGTATAGAGCTATGCATCAGGTAGTCCCTCCTCTAAGTTTGTGGGCTCTTCACCGTTCTCGATTTAGGACAGGTGATCTGGGCCCGTGTTTAGACGTCTCAGCTTTACGATGGCTTCAAAATCATATTCCTGAAATAAAAAAAACCATCTACAAATGCACCCCCCCAAAATAGGCTTATTCACTAAGTATTTTAATGCGGAATGATTAGTATACATCTTAAAGTGTCCCCCGAGTAGATAGTGGCGGTGTTTCTGGAGCACCTATACCATCGCCAACCCCTCATGCTCAGTAGTGAAGTAGTTCTTTTCCGCTTTGGACAATTGTTGACTTAAGAATGCGATCGGGTGATCAATTCCTTCAGCTCCTTATTGCATGAGTACAACACCCAGTGCGATACATGACGCATCAACATGCACGTGAAATTCGATGTCCCATTTCGAAAAGACCAAAATGGGAGTTGATGCCATCTTCTCCTTGAGAGTTTTTAGACCTTTGTTACATTCCTCATTCCAACAATATTTATTGTCCTTTTTCAACAATTGTTCCATCGGTGCCGTGATCTGTGCATAGCTATTTATGAACTTTCGATAGTAACCACTCATGGAAAATTTTAGGGGCTAATGTTCGCCCAGTGGGCTAATTTTCCATGATTTTTCCACAAAAAAGATTCACCAATTTCCAATTTTATAAAAGACGATTCGCCCAAATTTTAGAATATAAAATTATTTTACCTTAAAAATCGCCAACATTATAGAGAGACTATATATAAAATAATTATAAATTTGATTAATTTTACAAATATATCAATAAACATTTATAATTTGCATATTAGGGATTAGTGAGATTCGCCAATGTTTTAAACTTCAAGAAAATTTTCCATCCTTAAAATTTTCCTTGAGTAACCAGTGTGTCCCAGTGTGGCGCACAGTTGTTTGAAACTTCGTGGCGCTTGCAGATTAAGTATGACAGCAATATTTGATGGGTCTACCATGAGGCCTTGCTTGTAGACCACATGGCCGAGCAAGTTCTCGAAGGGGACGAGGAAAGTACACTTCTTGAGATTTAGTGCAATTTGGTGCCGTTGGTAAGTATCCAGCATTAACCGTAAGCTCGCGATATGTTTCTTAACTAGCCCAAAGATGGTCAAATCATCAAGATATGCCTCTAAAAAATTATTTATAAATTCCTTGAATGTAGCTACCATGACGTGCAAGAATATCGCCGACTCATTCTTCAGTCCAAATGGCATCACAGTGTACTGAAAACAGCCCCATTTGGTTGCAAAAGTTGTTTTACTCCTATCCTCTAGCGTAATCTTGATCTGGTGGTACCCCAAAAAACCATCTGTGAAGGAGTAAGCTTCTTATCCACCCACATTTTCCAGTACCTCATCTGTAAATGGCGTCGGGAATGGATCATTAACACATGCATCATTGAGCTTCCTGAGATCCATGTAGATGCAAATTTCACCCTTCTGTTTTTTCTCCTGTACAACCATAGGACTTACCCAGTCGAATTCCTCCACTGGTTCAATTATTCCTGCTGCAAGCATTTTGTCCAACTCTTCGCGGACCTTTGCTTTGTATTTTGGATTCAATCGATAAGGCTGCTGCTTGACTAGCTTTGCATCCAGCTTCAAGGTTATCTTCATCATTCCTAGGTCGCCGAGGATCCCTTTTAACTCCGTGATTTTGGTCATGAATAAATCTTGATATTTGCGAAGTAACTCGACGACCTTCTCCATCGTGGCATCATCCAAATAGTCCCCAAGTGTTGCATACTTCGGCTCCTCCTCCGTACCAATGTTCACTTGTTTCATTTTCAGAGGCACGATGATGTTGAGGTTCTCAATCGCTGGTCCGTGAACCTCGCGACTCCCCTCTGTTTCTGGAATATTGATGTTTCTAGGGTCATCCTCATCATCTTCTACCTGCACGTTGTAACATTCTAGGGCCTGGCTCAATTGATGCGACCAATCTGGCTGCACTATTTCTTCTGGTTCCAGTGGTACTTTGAAAATGGTGGCCTTCACAACTTGCAACACATCATCAACAATATCCATCCATTGGTCCTCAAATAAGAATGTCAATAAAAATCCCTCATGCAAGATATCCCATTCGCCTATACCATGGCGGAGTTCTGTTTCAGTATACCAGTTTCTTGGGGTGACATCTAGGGTATGATAAAATAAGTGTACCCACTCTGGCTTGGGTTCTTCTCCATAAGCCTGAGTCCATCTGGTGAGGTGCATGCACAGGTCATCACGTCCATCGTATTTCTCAGTCATTCGTAGTTCCAGCTTCCCAAACCTTATCTGCATCATCTGCCTACAGTCGCACCAATCTTCAAAGGTTCCTTCATGTGTTCCCCACCAACGCGCAGGCATCACACGCAATGCCCATTTTAATGCATCGAACCACTGGTGCTCTGGTACTGTGCTCTCAAAATTGGTCAGGAATTTGTCCACCACTATTAGCCCATCATACATTAGCAGCTCTTGATCCTGAGCTTTTACATAATACAATGACCTTGTCATCATGTTGCAGTTTAGCATTGTCACTCCGTTCAACCAATTATGCCATCGTTTGTCTTATTCATCTGAATCTAAACTGCAGGCCTCTACACATTCCCACGATATCCTTTCTTCTGCATTCAAATTTACCCAATATTGATCTCACGCAGTTATCTTGTAGATATGATCCAAGTCTTAATAAATTTCATCGTCGCGTATGGGTTTAGTGTAGCGCGCTCCTTTAGCCAGGTCTAGTGGAACGATTATGCATAGGGACTTCTTCTCAAATATCATCTTCCAGTTCTTTAAATTAATGACTCCATTCATATCCATGGCCTAGTCTATCCTTAATAATGTTGGGTAAGGGTTACTATCATCCACAATTTCAATTACCTCAAATTCTGTTTGTGTGCTTACACCTTCTATGTCCACTGTGACTCGTTGCAATCTCCCCATAGGCAAGATCTTTTATTGTCTCGCCATTCATAATTGAATAGGATACCACTGTAATGTGGGCCTGTTGATGCATTCCCATGTCTACTTAGGTAGCACGTTTGCATCCGAGCCTAAGTCCAGAATGATCTAATCCATCTCATAGTCGCAGATCTGCGACGTTAATCGCATTTTCCATTCAGTGCGCAAAGCATGTTTTCCCAATTTCTGGACCACGGCAGGTTCACCTGGACCTGCGCATCTAGTTATTAGCTTTTGTAATCCTTTAACTACCTTATTGTCATGTAGCAAGTTCATACATGTCTCTAAAAAGGTAGTTATCACCAAAGGATCCATTTCCAGCACAGGTTGATCCTTACTACCTGAAGTAGAGATCTCCGCGAAGCTCTTCTTAGCTTCCATAAACTTCTTCTTCGCACTTTCCAAGTCGAACTCATGCTATTTTGTAGGGGTTTTGCAAACCCCTGGGCCTACCTTGTTTAATTTCCCCTTATCTTCCCCTATAGTTGCGCCACTTCTGAGCATCATGTTCACATTGGGGTATTCCTCACGTGGTTCAGACCTCATTATTTGGTAATTCTACATCGCTATAGGTTGTGCTGCCCTTTTCTCACGTATCTGTGCTATCAGTGTGGGGAAATCTATCATTTCATGATCGAACTTCTCGCAGTAGGGACACAATATTCTGGTCGGGTTGGTACAATCACACGCGTAGTGCCCTGGTCCTCCGCAGTTGTAACAGATTAGCTGCCCACGGCCCCTTCCTAGCCCCATTCCTCCCCGTCCTCGTCCTCGCCCCTGGAACCCACCGCGCACTATCGCTGTGGCTGGATCCTAACCTCACACCTCAGTTTGCATCCTGTAGGCAGGTGCTTGATCCATCAATAATTCATAACTATGGTAATCTCATTCAATGTGGCCCACCGATCTGCAAAAATTGAAAAATAGCTGCTGGGGGGACTAGGTAAACTTTTGCACTAGGTGACAATTGTCCATGTTGTGCTTTCCTCCCACCTGACAGATTATGCACCAAAGGGAGGGTGTCGCGCCTGACCCTGCCTGTGCCTTTAGTCGCATTGGAATTGGTCCCCCCGTTGCCAAATAGTTTGCAAATACTAGATAATGATCCTTATCATGGCCCTAGCTTCTACATTTTATGCACCACACCTCCTCTTACACTTCTGGCCGGGGTGCCTTCTCCTATTTCAAACTCTACATTTCTAGGCATAGTTTTGTAGTTGCATGTGGAACTGCTGCACTCCCAACCTAGGATCTTGTATTGGAGTCTCATGCAACCTCATCGCTATCTCTAATGCTTCAGCTTGGGTCGAGATCTTCTGCTGTGATAGCGTCGTTCATAGATGTGGCGCCAAAGACGCCACAAACCACGCATGGTGTTGCCCATTCGTTAACGTCATGTTAGCCTCTCGGATCGTACTTTTCAGTCTCTGATCCAGATCCCACGGGGTTTCACCTGGCAGCATCGTGATCTCCTTGAACCTGATGATCGATTGCATTTCTGATTTTGGCCAGATAAACCCTTTGTTCAATGCATCCCGAATCTCCACTATTCCAACATTCGGATGATCGCTAAATTACTTAATATACCAAGTCAGTGCGCGATCTTGTTGTGCACTCACTAAGGTAGCCTTTTTAATATTATTGTCCATAACTCCATGCGCTTCCCACACTACCCTTAATACGAACCAAAACTACTTTGGATCTTTGCTTCCTACTCTTTTGAATACATGCAACTTGATCACGCTCGCCATGTTAAACTTCTGGTTTGTGCGTGGGTGTGCTAAGGCAAATTATGAACTCGTACCACTTCTGTTCCAACTAATATTCAATCTCTTTCTTCATAGAGTTTCAAAATTCCAACATTAGACATCCCTTAGGCAAATCCCTGTCCCAGCAACAGAACCATTTGTTGGCTTGTTGGGGCCTGACCCAGGTTTAGAAGTGGTTTAGCTGAACAAATCCCGCACTACCGTCCCTTTCGGCAACAATCCGCTGAGCGCGGATTGAAGTCTCACCCGAGGTAGTATGGGAGGGTGCTAGAACTAGGTTTCTGCGCCCTTGGAATGTCTTGATGTGGTTTGGAGGGTCACGAACCGGTCTGCGCACCTGAGCTACTTTGCACAGTTATAAGTCCTTCGCATAGAGTCACACCAGTCACTTCCCAAATCTTATTATTTATATGGATTTATTATAGATCAGAATTAATTCACAAGGTCTTTATGCAAACATTTAACAATGATAACTAGTGTGCACCATCATAAATCTTAAAGACATAAACTTATATAATAGATGCATAAACCAGAATACAACAGATCTGCAATATTTCAGAATCAACTTATCTTTATTAATATCTTCCGTTCAGTACAACCAGATCTACCCTGCACACTCAGCTGCAGGGGTCGGTGCATATAGCTACGGACTCTACTAGGCCTCTGCACACATAGCTGCAGAGCCTCTATCTAACCTCTAACTCCCATGACTCGGACTTACAGAATTCAGAGTGACAAATGCTTTTACAAACCCATAATACATCAGATCTTCTCCAAAAGCTACTTTCTATCCTTAGAGCCTCGCTCTATTTATACATTCCCATGGTCTGCGGACCATGGGCAGACCGACTCACTTCCTATTATTTTATATTGTTTTTGGGCGGACAACCCTTTAACTCGATCTATTACATTTCGCGCCCCGTGTATTTTGTGGAGCTTTTACAATACCATTAACTTAACTTATAGGCTTAAGCCCCAAAACTGTTACGCGGGGCCTCTACTACCCAACAAAGATGCTCAAGTGTCATTAATACAATTATGACCCCTCCTATTAAAACTCTCCAAGGTCAGCACAAATGGTGGAGGATTTTTTTCTTAATAGAAGGATCATCAACAAAACGGTTTATAATTCTAACATTTTCCAGAACAGATTTGTCATCAACACAAATATCCTTTTTTTTATAAGTCAAATTTGTTGGAAATAATACTGAGAGGGGGGGTGAATCAGTATTAGTCAGGTCAATAATATTTTCTTTTCATACTCAAATTTATATACGCTACTTCCATGTGGGCAACCAGCGTGTACACGCAACTGTGTTTAAGAAAACAAGCATATATCCAACAAACTAATGATTTAGTTAATTCATCATATGTTGATCTTTAGTCTGTGCATTAGTACTTTATTAAACATTAAACAGTAACCATATGCAGTTAATAACATAGTAAACCATCAAGCATAAGCAACACACAAGAACACCAAGATGTAAGGTGGAAACCCAATGTGGGTAAATACCACCTACTGCTGTCGTTTCTCTCTTCTTTTAATAATAATAAAATCTATTTACAACATTGTACTAGTGCAGATTCATACCAGTACGCAGGCTTCTACCTGCAGAAGGCTACAACCTTCTCTCGTTCTCTAGCTTCTACTGGAAGGGAGCTACAACCCCCTTGCTCTTATACTAGCCAATATGTTTACCAGCACGTAGGCGCCGACCTATAGAAGGCTACAACCTTCTCTCTTCCTCAAGGGACGACGTTTCATAAATTTTCATACTGGATACTCCTAGAACACAACATCATAATCTGAAGGCCATGTTTCATCCAATTTTCATACTGGACCCATCAACAACATTGAAGCTCAAATTCAATCACCACTGCAATTACTTTTTGAATCAACCAAACTCAATCAATCACTAACAACCCATGAATCTCTCACACAACTAAATCAAACACCTACTGAACCTCTGTCACAACTGAATCAACCATTCATTCAAAATTAATCAAATTCAATCAATCAACTGGAATAGACAAATCACTGTAACTAATACACAGAACGGAGTTCAGATCACTACATTATCATTTAGAATCAGTTGTAATCTTGAAACCATGCTTCACAGTGTATATGCTATTTGGTAGAAGCCAACCTACATGATACGTAGCTTCCCTATAGCAAACCAGTGTATAGATCTACAAACACTTTGCTGTAATTCCAGATTTCAGACATAATCACACAAAGAGGATAAAACATGTGTTAGTGATCAGATCTAGCCCATCCATTATCAGATCACATAATGATAAGTCATTATGATCCTGATCCATCATTAGATTTCATCCATCAACACTGAAGCTAATCACAATCAACCAATCTGAATATGCAGAATATTGTCACCAGAAAATAGTGACCAGAACACAATGCAGAACCTTGAACACTACAACAACAAATAGAACCCTTATAGATCATACTTCAGAAGATATACGCTACATCCATAAGCTGAACCAACGTGTATACATTATTTTATCAAGGGGAACCAGTGTACAAATTTGAAAATTCCATTATGTGATGTATACGCTACTTCTATATGTTGAACCACCGTGTATACGTTGTTTTACCAAGGCCAACTTGCGTACAGATCTGGAAATGCAAAATTAAAGCATCATAACTATTTCAAACTTCATTCATACCTAGATCATCACATTTACATAAATAAAACATGTGTTAGTATTTAGATCTAGAATGTTAAAGATCAAGCCACATAATGCTAATACATCTAAGCCTTCACGATTCCAATCCATCAATCATCATCACTCATATAGGTGCATCCTTAGTTTAGATCGGAAACCGATAACCTGCATACTTGATCTCACACTTCATTAGATATTCAATGCTTGCTTGACATGGCCTAATGATCTTCTCCTCCTTATCTAGTTTTATGTCTTTATCAATGCCATGGACCAAAACCACTTAGGACCAATACCTTGGACCACATACCTGGGATCAATACCACAGACCAAATACCATGGGTCAGATACCTTGGACCAAAGAAATACCTTGGACCCAAAAAATTGTTTTCCCAAGATATATGCGCTTTTCCTTCTGTGAAAGTGCGTGCGTACGTAAACGCTCCTTTTGTTCAATGAACCTACGTGTATATGCAGCTTGGTCAAGGTGAACATGCATATACATTTCTCTCTTCATTCTGTGTAGCCTAGACTGTAATTCTTTGCTATTAACATACAATACTTTGATCTTTCATCTGAGTGAGTTGCCATCAAGGACAACACCTATATCATAATGCCAACAATATCCCCCTTTGGACTTGATGGTAACAATTCTTTGTTATTTGCTACACTGTGAACTGTCATCTTAGTGAGTCACCATTGTACATTACTTCTGAATTGATTCCTTTGAACTGCCCTGCATAACATCTGTTAACACAACTACCATGTATTCTGTCACGTCTGATATCTCTTCTGTAGATTCATCTAGTTACCATATATAAGAGAGTTGTTCTGCTACAAGTGGGTTGCCATCAAGTACAACACATACATCATAATGCCAAAAAAATTTCTATTCATAGTTTCAAAAGGAAATACATCAGAGGAAAAACAAAGGTAGTCTCACCCTGTCCAGATTTTTTGACCACTACCGAAAGCATATGACAATGAAACAAAAAAACAAAGAGAGACACAGTCCACAATTTCAAAGGCCACAGACCCTAGTAAACAGACAGAACATATAAAACACATGTATCCATGCTAGTCGTCAGAGGTAATGGAGGCTAGGTTGTATAGAGCTGTACTAGGAGGTGGCAGAGAATGAAAGGAGTATTGGACATGCTCCTCCAAATGGGCCATGCAAGCCTCCAGTTTCTCGACCTCTCCGATAACAAATTTTGACCGTGCAAGACCACCACAATGCGCTCCCAGGTATGATATTGGAAATAATGCATTTTATTCAAAGTTTCTATCAATTCGGCTTCCTCCTCCTATCTAACCTGCTCTGAATTCTCCATACAATATAGAATTGACTGAACCACATCTCGGCAGTGCTCCATGTAGCAGCCTTGTCGCTCACTGCATCCCCCTAACACACTGACACATGATGCCTAGAACTACCACGACGAATCGAATGCCCTCATTGTATAATGATCAAAGCAAGGTGGCCCTGACTCCCAGCTGAGCCTCCACGTCTGCCACCTCGAGATGTTGATCTCGTGCATCTAGTACACCCCAATTGACCACCACATATGCCTCCTGAAGTCATGTGGCTCGAACCCTCTGCAATTAGATCTTCCAAATTCCCTCCACCACTCCCAGACATAGCTCAAGCCAAGGCACGAACTTAGTGATGCATGGCATACACAAATTAGGTGGCACATGGGCTGATGACTGCCCTGGGTGAGGAACCAGTTGTATGCTCAAAACCCTAACACCACCTAAGCGAGACAAAGACCACCCTTCCAATATCTCCCAAAGAATCCACACAAGGGTCAATACCCCAAACTCTGGTTGAACCGCCTCTTCCTCTGGTGCCAGACACCCACAACTTACAAAGCTATTTCCCACCTCGAACTAGCAGCATACACCCCCCCTGAAGCGACCCCTCATAATTCCAGCAAACCAAAACCAACCACAATCTCACCAATGGCACCAACTTGTAGCTCAGGACCCTATGATCTAGCTGGGGAGGTGCACTGCAATAATCCCTCTCCACCAAACATAAATTCACAACTAGCTTAGACAGAGACCACACAAAACAAGCCAAAAGCCACAGAAAACCACCCTTGTCAGATGCACATACACCACGTTCCTTGTAGACTTTCTCTTGAAGGGCCTAATTAGGCAATTAACAACTACCCATACCCACCATTAGGGGTGGAAACATCTATGATAAATTTGACCCTTTAGTCGACCTGGAGCACCTCGGCAACACCCTCCCTTCTCCCAACACTCCATACACAGGCTCCAAAACTCTCTCTGCTACAGAATGACCGTCGAACATCCCCACCGCCCTCCATAACATTAGTGCACTCACCACCCTCCGTAAGACCAAATGTGACTTCAAGTTTCCCACATTGTTATTTATTGTCTCTCGTACTCATGGTAATATGGGAGGTTCGTGATCCTATATCCACATGCTTAGCATAGGCACCCATGTGTTCCCTTTAGAACTTCCTCCTTTATGTTCCTCACCCCCATCGGGGAGGCCTCCTTCAAGGCCATGATCCTACTCAGATTTTCCATGGATGCATCCTATATGGGCAGGGGCTAGTCCCTAATGAGTTCCTAGTCCTAATGATCACAACCCCAACTGGAAAGCTTCTCTACCTCCTTTTTTCCATGTAGGTAAACATGTTGCATAATTACATATTCAAAAGAAATGATCCCTGAGAGAATATGTTCACCGATGAGTTCTAGCCTCCAACTATTAATCACCTGGTTTAGGGGGGACCCATTCATCAATTTATGTATCATGGTGATCGCTATTTGAAAGTCCCCCGTGACCTGCATCTTAGCCAGCGCCAGATCCGCTACAACTTGTAGTCCAATTTCCAATGCTAGATACTCTGTCGCATTGTTGGTGGTGATTCCACATGAGGCTGCATAAATTTTCACATCTTTCCCTTTGTCGTTCCGAATTATTCCCCCCAAGCCAGCTAGAGCCGGGTTTCCCTTGGAGGCTCTGTCAAAGTTCAGTTTTAGGAATCCCTGTGGCGGGCTATTGTAAACATTTGGGGAGTGGGATTTAAGAGTACTTGGGCCTGTGGGCCTAGGGATAGAGAGGTTGGATTGAGGTTGATCCTGACTAAGGTTTCATGTTCCCTATTTTCCTCCTTCCAATCTTCATCCAACCAACGAGAGATTAAAATAGTTTCTTTAATATTACTCATCACTGTTTTCCAGACCTGGTCAGTCTGGATGTTCTTTGAATGGAATACTGATATGTTCCTTACTTTCCAAATGTTCCAAAGAAAAAATCCCTATGAGATGCATCATTCTCTGTTAACAATGTGGTTTCAGAAGAGCGTCCATCACCGCTGCTCTAAAGAGTCCTTTAAACTATTGTCTGACCGATCGCTTACCCTGAATAATGTGGCATGTCAGCCCCAAATTTTCGACGATTTAGAACAAAAGTTTAGTAAGTAATCAGTTGATTCCTCCTCCCTATTGCACAAGGGGAAACATAAGCTTTTTTTTCTTATTTTATCCCATATGAGAATCTTACAATGGCAGACAAACAAAAGAAATAAATAAATATTGAGCCACAACTTTGAGTACCATATTTTTTTCCATAATAGGTCAGGACCCTGGTCAAAAGAAGTGGAAAGAATCGAATAGGCTTCTTTAAGAGAGAACATACCTTTTGGGAGGTTCCCCTAATGAATTTTTCTGGTTCACCATTGTTCAGAATGGGGTGCTGCACAAGATGAGGGTGAGGGCTTCCCAATCCAGAGGCAGATTCCAAACCAGCCAAAGATCCAGAGGTTTTCAAACTCTCCACTTTGACAATTTAGTGGAGTCTTACGAAAAATATCTAACCTTATTCACACCCAGATGGGTGGTGAAGGCTTGAATTTACCACAAAATATCCTCCAAACTGAGTTTGGGGTGTTGTATCTAGGCATCCTTTGAAAATCTAGATTTCCTTCCATTTATTATCTCCCATAAGTGATGGTCTTGAATCAATTCTCGATTGTCTTTTTCCTTATTCCAGATTGAGGATCCACTCAATAGGTTATTATGGGTTCTTAGGGTTCCTGCCAACCATCCGAGCCATATTTAGATGACAACACCTCCTTACAAATCTCCTTCCCACCTTGCAAACATCACCACTAGACTTTAGTGCTGAGGGTTTGAGACCAAATTTCCAAGTCCTTCAAACCAAGTCCATCGTAGACCTTTGGTTTACATAATTTGTCCCATGCATGCAAGGCCCATTTTTTACCTATCTATAGACCAGACCATAGGAAGTTCCAAACGTTTGCTATGAAATCATTGTATATGTTACGGGTGACCAAAAGGGCTAAAACTGGTAAATCGGGATGGAATGCAGAACAAATTTTAGGAGGACTAATTCTCCTAGATATTTTAAAACTCGAAAGGTCCAGCTAGAGAGTTTCTGGTCGATACAACTTAGGAGGTCCTTCCAGTGTGAGGCTTTCAAGGAATTAGCCACCAAAAGGACACTTAGAAAAGTGATTGGAAGAGATGCAATTTTGAAGCCAAGAGCTTGAGCCAGATGGTTCTAGACTCGAGGGTGAGTATTCAAAAAAAAATATCAGATTTTTCACCATTAATCAATGTTCCATATTCTTGTTGAAAGTCCTCCAGGATTAATCTGAATTCTCTTCTTTGAGGGTGGGATTTCTGAACAACATGTTGTAATCTTTGAATTTCTAGTGAGTGATGGAAGACACTACTCGGGTGAGTTTTATCCTATGAAGGGATCTATTCTCCATTGTGACCTTTGTAAGCCTTCTCAGTCCTTTCATAACAGTGATGAAAAGGAAGGGGGATATAGGATCCCCATTCCTCAGACCCCTAGATCCCTTGAAGGTGTGCAAGGGAGCCTTGTTTACAAGAATGGAGTAGAAAGGGGTTTCAATCATAGATTTCATCCAGCTAGTCCACAAGGATGAAAACACAAATGCTTCCAAGACTGTCAAAATATAGTTCCAGTATAGATGGTCATAAGATTTTGAAAGATCTAATTTAATCAACATACTTGGGTATTTTGAAGTGGATAAGGAGTGAACTGCTTCATGCGTAACCAGGATACCATCCATTATCTAACAGCCTTCCATAAAACTTGACTGCTCGGGCCCTATGATCCCATTTAGGAGGGGCTTCAATCATCAAACCAACATACCTAAGATAATTTTATAGATCAAGTTACACACGGAAATGGGATGGAATCCACTTGGGTCCAAGGCTGCACCCTTCTTTGTGATCAGTGTGAGAAAAGTTACAATAAATCTTGACTAGAGCTTCTGAGAGCGGCATGACTCTTCTACCAACTCATGAATTTTTGGCCCGAGGAAGTGCCATCCTACTTTGAAGAACTCAGATGTGAACCCATCTAGGCCGGGAGCTTTGTTTGATGGGAGAGCCCAAAAAACTTCTTCCACTTCTACATATGAGACAATTCGCATGACAGACTCATTCTGATCCTTGGAGATTAGATTCGGAATACACTACTTGATGAAATTAATGGCATCACTTCTATCTACATTTAGCTTCATGAACAGTTGTTGGAAGTACCCAATCAACTCATCCGTTATCTCCTCGTGTTGTACCAGTCTCCTTCCATTAGTTCCATTGAGAGAAAATATTTGGTTAAACTGGTTGTATTTTATCATGGTTCTATGGAAGAATTTTGCGTTGTGCTCCCCCTCTTTAAACCATTGGACTCGGGAATTTTGCCTCCAAAGTATTTTCTCATGTTTTCTTCATTTCTCAAGGTATTTTGAAACCACCCCCTCTTGGGTGGCCAAGTCCTCTATGCATCCTTCCTGAATGATTCGTTGTTGAATTTCTCACATGTTTTTTTCCATCCTTTCTTTCTCCTGATGGATGTTGTCGATGTACTTGCAATTCACTCCTTGATTTTCTTTTTTAGTTCCTGTAATTTGAGTTGAAAGTTTTCCATTAAGTTCCTACCCCTCACTCTGATTTCTTTCCATGAGGATTCCAATTTGGCTAAGAATTCTAGCCTTTCCAGCTAGAAGGACTCAAACTAGAAGGGACGATTTCTTGGGGCCATCTACAAATCAATCTCCAAATAGATGGGCCAGTGATTCGACCCCAGACATGGAAGGATCAAGGCTTAAAAAAAGATATCATGTTGAAGGATTTTATCATAAATAAGAAAGTGATCCAGGCGTGAAGCAATCTGATGCTTCCCTCCCTGCCGATTGTTCCATGTGTAGGAACCGTTCATAAAGTATGCATCCTCCACACCCATATCATGGATTGTCTCATGTAAAGATAGGGAGATTGGGTCCAATCATCTAACTCCTCCTTTCTTTTCTCCCATCTCCCTGATAAGGTTGAAGTCCCCCGCTATAATCTAGTTGGCACAATCCAAAAGGTCCTTTAGTTACCTCATATTTATTAAGAAACCCATATTTTACCCAGGAAAAGTTGGGCCATAGACCCCAGTGTTACCGGGAAAAGTGTCTACTCAGAACTGCTTATCCCACTAAGGTGTGATAGCTACCTTAGAAACAAACACAGTAAAGCTACTTTCGTTTTTCCTTTATAAAGTATAGATAGAGAGGAACAAAGTGTTATAGACATTTTTGTGCCTTACAGCTATAAGCATGAAATGTCCATAATCTAAGGGATCCAAACTCTTTAAACATGTTGTTCCTACCCCTAGAGGAACAAGGCTAACAAACCACAACAATTCACAGAAGTTCTCCACCAGAAACTGCTCAAAAACAAGTCAATTCAGGATCAATTCAGTGGCTCCACTAGCTGTTTGCACTGAATGTCAAAGCCAACACTGGCTACCTGCACTGCAACGCAGGTAGAAGCACTACCAGGGTGCGTTGAGCGAGTTTTGACAAATGGCAAGTTCATTCCAAGAGGTGTCAAGACCCAGGAAGCTTCCAGAATCTTCCTCAATGACACTTTCCTCAGTGAATTCGACTGGTGATGAGTAAGAGGTTCCTAATCTCCAAGTAGAAGCAAGAACCTCCAAGTGGAATCAAGAACTGACAGAGGGAGAGGACACTAGTCAGATCTCAAGCTGACTCATCCTCTCTCCAAACATCTATATATGGATCTCTCCTCCATGAGATCTAGGGGGCTGGAATTTTGTTATTGCAAAGAATTGCTGTTGGTTTGAGATTGGAATCATTGGGTGCTTAATGCTTTGAAGGGGGTGAAGATAGGAATTCCATTTGCTGGGAAGGAGATGCTGGATTGGAGCCCTCTGGGTTGTATCTCTTCTTGAACCTTGTTATTCATCAATAAAGCTATCTTGGTTTCTCCTATATACTGATGTATCTTTGATGTATGATTGCATTAGTATGTTTAGTTTATTTCTAATCCTGAACTAGTTATGAATATGAATCTATGTCTTGTGGAGTGTTCTCTTCTTGTGATCTTGCAGAAACCTCTTGAAGCTGGGCGAGCGAGAAGGCAAGTAGCTGGGAACTCTCAAAGAGAAGGGAAACTGGATCGAGGGACAAACGGAAGACACCGGTTAGTCCATCCATCTCTCTTCATTCTTAATTCATAAAGGAAGAATACTAGAATAGCTGTCTCTATTTGTTGCTAAGGCACTGTCACACCTTAGGTGGATAGGATCGTCCTGCATAGGCATTTTTCCCCACAACAAATTGGCGACTCCGCTGGGGAGATCTATTTAGTCATTTTATTTGTGTTTCCATCATTGTTTGTTTCATAGACTCAACAGCAACAATCGAACTGCATCTGCTATTCTCAGATGCAAAGTAGACAGTTGCTGCTTTGATCCAATCACTGGATTTGTCTATGATCTGAAAAATGGACTCACAAATGATTTTATGATCCTTTGTGATAGATCTTAGTACTCCCTCAAAGCATCCCTTTGATTGTACCTTGCTTGTTGCTTTGATTTGGCCTGAAACTGTAGATTAATCAGCAATCTGTGACCCAGAACCCAGTGAGAAACTCTCGTTTCTCCTTCAGCGCGACCCCTGTGAAGAGGTTCTGCATTTCAACGCAAGTCCCGTGAAGGCTACCTGCACTGAATGTCAAAACCCCTGTGTTGAGGTTGCGCTGATCCAGTTAGGCCTTGTGCAGCTGGGGTTCTCTGCTCTGTTTTGCCTTGTTTTGATCTCTGATTTTTGCAGCCTGTAACCAGCATAGGTACCAGTCTGATAACTCCTTTTCTCTGCTTAAATTCCACCTCCTTTTGTATGAAAAGACTGTGAGTGTTTTTATGTGTTTGTGGCGTCATTTACAGTTTTCCTTTGCATGAGTGAAATAATCATCCTGTAGCCCTTGATTCAGATCTATTGATTTTGATCTTAGGAGAGAGTTCATTGGCTGTTTACAGTTGATTATACATTTGCTTTTGCTTATTGGTTTGAGTTTGTCTCTTTTAAGTGTCGAAACAAGTGTTCATTTCAGAAATCATTAAGTGTTGTAATCTCTTCTACCCTCTCTGATTTCGAAAAAGTAAACTTGTTTGTATTTGTCATTTAAAAGCAAATTCAAAGTTGTACAAAAATCTTTCTTTGTAGGCATCAATACTAAGAAAGCGGAAAACAAACACCTGCATTGTGCATTTGCATCTTGATAGTTTGCATGTTTGATTTAGGAAAAGTGCATTAGAGTGTGCTGATTGCTCTTTGAGAAAAGATTGTGTCTTTCTTTTCCCTTAGTAGCAAGGATTTTCATAAGTTGAAAAGATATAAAGCTTGCTTATCATCTTTAGACTGCATTTAGGAATTGTATCATACATCTCGTGGTGAACCTCAAAAGGCAAAATTCTAAAAAGATCAACCTAAAATAAATTGAATGAACTTAACAACGCTTTGCAACATAACGCACAACATAGAGGTCTAGGCTAGAGACGTGTTCCGGCGTCGTAAAGCCTGGTGACTGTCGATCTCGTTGATGGTGGGTGATTCCTCCTGAGGGACGATAGTGCCAGTACGGATTGTGCTCCCACGTACCGTCGCATATATATTGGGAGACCCCTATAGGCATAAAACCTTTATCCTTAGGAAACCGTGTCAGCCGCCCTACTGATCGCAATGAACTGAACACAACATTCAGGAAGATCGACCGCCCGTACCCTAAAAAGTATTCTGCGGTTTTGCGAAAAGTTTGGCACACCCTCTGCCTAGAACTCCAGAGCAGTTCCTTTTGGCCTTTTTCAGACTCTATAACGGAAAAAGTCCATCCGAGCATTTGTCACTTCAGGCTCGTTAAAACATCGAAGGAGACTAGAGTCATATTTAGCTTTTTCTCGACTCTTTAAAATTGAAAAAGCAAGTTGTGTCTAAAGCGTCGTTAAAATTTATTTTAAACGGAACAATCACCCCTTATTCCTGCGTTGATCTTTAGGTTGAGAAAATGGAGCACACCAACCAAGGAAATCCCCTTGGTGGAAATCCTAGTCCTTTCTCCTCTTGGGGAGATGTTGGTGCGCCCCATATGGCCACATTGTCGCTTCCAGGACTGACAATTGGCTTGCCGGTCTGGCTCTTTTCAACCAATGTCGTTTAGAACACCACTATTCCTGAACAGTCGATTCAACAGTTAGACCAGATCAGAGTTTCCCACCAGCCTTCTACTTCATCTAATTCTTCCTCTCCTCCTTCCTCTTCGCTTGACAGAACTGGTAAAACAAAAAACCAAGTTCCTAAGGAGAAGAAGGAAAAGAAGAAGAAAGAGAGGAAGAAGAAGGAGCCAAAAGCGACTGGGGGCAAACAAGTGGCGTCTGACAAAAATCCACACACAACACTGACTAGGCCTAAATCGCCATGTGTCATATGCAAGGGAGACCACTTCCACAGAGATTGTCCCTGCATCCCTCGGATACTAAGGGACTGGTCTCCCCGTTTGCACAATTCGGTGGCGTCAACCTCTGATAGCCATGTTGACAGCTCACCGTCAACTAGTGAAAGTGAAGTCCCAGGACAGAGAGGGAAAGCTTGATTTCCCTGCAAACTGTGTGAAGGCGACCATGCCATCCACCGTTGTCCCTTCTTAGACGAGGCTAAAAGAGTTTTGGAAGATCGCCCGATCTTACAAGCGCAACTTCCTCCTGGATATCAAAAACTCCTGCCAAGTCCTTCACCAGTTGAGAACCCGGCTGGCCCGCTCAGGTGGTCAGCCGAAGCACCTATCATTGAGGATGAACCATCTGAATCCATACCTGATGAAAGTCAAAAGGTTGAGGCGGCAGTTGACCCGGTTTTGCCTTCAGAGGCTCTATCCTCGAATGATACTATCACAGAGGAGAATAAAGACGACACCGTCCAAATTCTCTTCATCAACACAGACTCCGACGAACAAGGGGGCAATTTGCCCATTCCTTTATCGCAGGAAGGAACTTCGTCAGAGTCATACCTGGCCGTCTATTCGGTCCCACCACCAAGCAACCTGGTTGTGTCCTTCGACTGGAACCAACTAGGCAGACCCCGGTTGCCAGCAAGCATACCATTCAGAATTATCGTTCAAATATACAGAATGGTAATGGCTGGCACTATCATTGATGAGGGGGCATCTGTGAGTATCCTTTCCTCTATTGCTTGGAAAGCGCTTGGTTCGCCAGCGCTTTTGCCTGAAATGAGAAATCTATTAGGCTTTGATAAAGGAACCAGTCGACCTTTAGGGATCCTCCCCAATGTGCCCATAACATTGAAAGGGAAGACCGTTCAAATGAACGTGATGGTCATTCAAGGACCCTTGGATTATAACCTACTCCTTGGACGAGACTATATATATTGCATGGGAGCCATCGTCTCCTCACTCTTTAGAGTAATGTGTTTTCCGCATGAAGGAAGAGTGGTCAAGCTCGTGGACCAACTTTCATTTCCCAGATCACGCATCGCAAATAGTCATATACCATCCCTAAATGGTCTCTTCACGCAAGAAATGTCTCAACCCACGGTCCGTCCTCCTGATGAGCGCGAGTAATCCGGGAGGATATGACTGGAACCCAGGGGGCATGCGTCCTGGTCTGCTTCGGCAGGAAAACTTTGGGTATAGGGTAGGTTTCCGCGGGAGAATATGACTAGTATGTACCCCGCCCATGCTGGAAGAGGGTTATTCTAGAATAAGATTCTTTTGTCAAAGTTATGTGAGTTGGCGGGCATCGTCGCTCACCTTTGTCTATTTTGGTAGACATTGCCGAGGAAGTGTTTTGTTTGAAAGATTAACGAGACAATCTTTGGGTAACCTGAAAGAGGTAAGCCTCTCTCGTTAAAACAATTGTTTTGACGGAAAAGAAGTAGAGGTAACCTTGAAATCGTACTTTATACCTGGGGGCATGCAAACCTTTTGGAGTGCAAGCAAAGAGCGGTTATTTATCTGTTTTTTGGGTTAGCCGTTTCCTAACTTGCATAAAGAAAGGATGCGGGGCATAGCTTTGTAAGATGAAGCTCCATAAAAAATAGAATCTTAATGAGACATTCTTATCATATGACTGGGTAATCGAGTAGTTTTAGCACACAGTTCATGCTCGTTAAAAAATAAACGCAAGATCCGAGCAGTTTTAGCACATAGTTCATGCTCGTTAAAAAATAAACATAAGATCGAGCAAATGTTTCCACCCGCGTTTAAGCTCGTTAAAAAATGAACTATCCCGGTAAATAACCACTGTGAATGTAATATCATCAGCCATTAAAGCCTTGGTCGTGTTTGCACCGTCACCTCCACTTTTCCATTGGCCGATCGTTCACCCCCATATGTTTGTTTACCCATTTTGAGGAACAGCTGCGAAGAGTGATTTCACTAGCCATCCTTGTGACACTGCCGTGATTGGAAAATTCCAACCTGTACCTGGAATCAGCTGCTAACCTGTTTCATCACTCGTTCCTCAAAAGACGAGTCTTCTTTAAGCTCTTTTCATCTGACTCGTAAAATATGAAAAGATTGCCGAGTCCTTGGCCTTCCAACTCGTTAAAGGGACAGGAAGTGCTATCCCTCCTCTAGATTTTAATCTTTTTGGACCTGAGGGATTATTGCACAAAAAGATCGAGCGCTTGTTTTATTCGGCTCGTTAAAACTATCGAAAACTCATCCCTTCTGTATTGTTTTATACTTTTTCGGACCTAAGGGATTAGATGACGAAAAAGGACTTTTGGAGTTAACTTTATGTATCTTTTCAGACTCTCTAAAAATGAAAAGAACCAACTTATCTTTGTCGTTAGACTCGTTAAAATCATTAATAGCGACAAACTTGTCTTTAGACGAGAACGAGTTTCACTATCGCTAGGCTCATTAAAACATAGCGATGGGCTTGCCCCAAGGGCAGGTTATAGAACAAGCATATGTTATCCTCCTCAAGCTTGACAAAAATAAAGAGGTACTGGTCAGCAATGACCGGGAAAAAATTGGGAGAAACTAAAGAAAACTTTGATGGTAGCAAGTCGCTCTTGAACATGACACTTTTCCTTCGTACCACAATCGGGTTGGGTTGTTTCATTCACCGGTCACATCCATGGTCTCGCCATACCATCCATATTTGGGGAAATGCTACCGATCCATCGCATCAGTGTCGCCATATGTTCAAGAGAAGTCGTTCAGAAAAGTCAACCGTGTCCCATCCACTGCCGTACATTATCCTTCATCCTTTCATGACCGCCACCCTGAATCATATGTCACAGATCATTTTCACCTCCATCAAAATCATTAGCTCCATTCTGTGTCATTGATGTGGGATTCATTAAGGCCCTCCTTTGATGGATCGCTTCTTGTCGACATCAGCTCATTATCCGAGAAGTTGATCTAGGAACAACCCCTTCAGTACTTTGAAGCTTGCATGCCTCAATGGCAAGTTTCTCACTTCCGGCGACATGTATACATCAATGACCTTCGACTGAAAGATTTTGCGTGGTGTTCAACGCCAAGTCCTCTATTCACACCACGTGAATTGTACTGCAGTACCTTGAGGGTCATTATCATTATCGGTGATTCCTCTCACGCTTGTTAACGGTTTACCTCATTGACCGGTAATCAAGCGATGTCTTTCCATGTTCGACTTCAGAACATTTCGCACATGGATCGACTTGTACTTAGAGTGAAGATCGAACGAGTTTGAAGACCCCAGATCTAGTTTCATCCATCCAGGCTGCGATATATATTCAGAAAAGATAAAGACATTGACATGTACATCATTACAGCAGATAATCATCCTACCCAAAGGATGATAATTTCATCAAAATTATCAGTCTACCATCAGACGATTGTCTGTTCTATGTACAGAAAAATGAATTTATAAAGCTGAGCATGGGAATGCCCGCCTCAGCTAGATCATGAAAGCCGTATGAAAAATAATGTATTGTATTGTATCTTATTACAGGTCTCCTCCCAACGTTGGATGAACTTCGGATCCTCCTGATAAAGCATTTCACCCGATAAACGACCTCATACTTTAGGGGGCAATTGTTATAGACATTTTTGTGCCTTACAGCTATAAGCATGAAATGTCCATAATCTAAGGGATCCAAAGTCCCTAAACATGTTGTTCCTACCCCTAGAGGAACAAGGCTAACAAACCACAACAATTCACAGAAGTTCTCCACCAGAAACTGCTCAAAAACAAGTCAATTCAGGATCAATTCGGTGGCTCCACTAGCTGTCTGCGCTGAATTTCAAAGCCAACACTGGCTACCTGCGCTGCAACGCAGGTAGAAGCACTACCAGGGTGCGTTGAGCGAGTTTTGACAAATGGCAAGTTCATTCCAAGAGGTTTCAAGACCCAGGAAGCTTCCAGAATCTTCCTCAATGACACTTGCCTCAGTGAATTCAACTGGTGATGAGTAAGAGGTTCCTAATCTCCAAGTAGAAGCAAGAACCTCCAAGTGGAATCAAGAACTGATAGAGGGAGAGGACACTAGTCAGATCTCAAGCTGACTCATCCTCTCTCCAAACATCTATATATGGATCTCTCCTCCATGAGATCTAGGGGGCTGGAATTTTGTTATTGCAAAGAATTGCTGTTGGTTTGAGATTGGAATCATTGGGTGCTTAATGCTTTGAAGGGGGTGAAGATAGGAATTCCATTTGCTGGGAAGGAGATGCTGGATTGGAGCCCTCTGGGTTGTATCTCTTCCTGAACCTTGTTATTCATCAATAAAGCTATCTTGGTTTCTCCTATATACTGATGTATCTTTGATGTATGATTGCATTAGTATGTTTAGTTTATTTCTAATCCTGAACTAGTTATGAATATGAATCTATGTCTTGTGTAGTGTTCTCTTCTTGTGATCTTGCAGAAACCTCTTGAAGCTGGGCGAGCGAGAAGGCAAGTAGCTGGGAACTCTCAAAGAGAAGGGAAACTGGATCGAGGGACAAATGGAAGACACCGGTTAGTCCATCCATCTCTCTTCATTCTTAATTCATAAAGGAAGAATACTAGAATAGCTGTCTCTGTTTGTTTCTAAGGCACTGTCACACCTTAGGTGGATAGGATCGTCCTGCATAGGCATTTTTCCCCACAACACAAAGAAGACCAACCTCTGTCTTGCACTAATCTCCTGGTTTGATTCCTCTCTTCCTTGATAGTCTTTCGCTACTTGTTCCCTTGCACGCCCAGCTTCACAGAGTACTTGTAAGATCACAGTAGCATAGAACTATACAAAGACATGGATCTATAATTATAAACAATCTAGGATCAGATGTAAATTGACCATACAAATGCAGCAAACATAAATGACATAAGAGTATGGAGGAAAACTTGAATAGCTTTTATTGATAAACAAGAAAAAGCCAAGAGGAGTTACAACCAGTTTTTCTGACCCAACATTAACCTCTCAGCAAGGAAGCCCCTCTTCACCTCATACAAAGCTTAGATCACCCAACAATCTAATGTTTGTCTCAAGAAACCAACAACAATTCCTTACAATATGCAAAATTCCAGCCTCTGGATCTCTGGGATGAGGGATCCATATATAGATATCTGTAAGGGAGATGAGTCAGCTTATGATTTGATTAGTGTCTTCCATCTGATAGTTCTTGCTTCCACTTGGAGATTGATGATCTCTTACTCATCCTTGGTCGAATTTAGAGAGGCAAGTGTCACAGGAGAAGTTTCTGGAAGCTTCCATTGCCTCTCCACCTCGCGGAATGACACTGCCATTTGTCATTTCTCGCCCATCGCACCCCATAGAAGGGCTTTTTGAAATGCAATGCACCCACACAGTGTATTTAGATGAGATGCAACGCACCTGGCCTGTGGAGCAATTGAAATGATCCTGTTTTGACCAATTCTGAGCAGTTTTTCATGGAGAACTTCTGGGAGAAGCTGTAATCTGTTGACCTTGTTCCTTTAGGGGTTAGAACAACACTTTTAGGGACTTAGGAGCCCTTGGTTTATTGATATTTCATGCTTGGAGTTGTAGTGCCCAAAAATGTCTATAATAGTTGCCCCCTAAAGCATGAGGTCGTTAATCTTTTGATGTCGGGTGAAATGCTTTATTATGAGGATACAAAGTTCTTTCAAGCTGGGAGGAGACCTGTAATAAAATACAATACAATACATTATCTTCATAATATTTTCATGATCTAGCTGAGGCGGGCATTCCCATGCTCAGCTTTATAGATTCATTTTCATGTACATAAGACAAACAATCGTCTGAGTGTAGAATGATGATTCTGATAGAGCCATCATCCCTTTGATTGGATGATTATCTGTGCAGCAATGATGTACATTTGATGTCTTTATTTCCCTGAATATATATATCACAGCTCGGATGGATGAAACTAGATCCGGGGTCTTCAATCTCGTTCGATCTTCACTCGAAGTACAAGTCTATCCATGTGAGAGATGTTCTGAAGTCGAACATGGAAAGACATCACTTGATTACTAACCAATGATATAAGCTATTAACAAGCGCGAGAGGAATCACCGATAATGATAATGACCCTCAAGGTACTACAGTACAATTCACGTGGTGTGAATAAGGGACTTGGCGTCGAACACCACGCAAAATCTTTCGGTCGAAGGTCATTGATGTAAACCTGTCGCCGGAAGTGAGAAACTTGCCATTGAGGCATGCAAGCTTCAAAGTACTGAATGGGGTGTTCCTAGATCAACTTCTTGGATAATGAGCTGATGTCGACAAGAAGTGATCCATCACAGGAGGGCCTTAATGAATCCCACATCAATGACACGGAACAGAGAAAATGATTTTAATGGAGGTGAAAACGATCTGGTGATATAAGGTTCAGGGTGGCGGTCATGAAAGAATGGAGTATAAATGTATTGTAGTGGGTGAGACACAGGTGAATTCTCTGAATGACTTCTCTTGAACATATCAGCGACACTGACGTGATGGATTGGTAGCATTAACCCCAAATGTGGATGGTATGATGGCACCATGGTGATGTGACCGGTGAATGAAACAACCCAACCCGACTTGGATGCGGAGTGAAAGTGTCATGTTCAAGAGCGACTTGCTACCAACAAAGTTTCTTCAAGTTTTCTTCCCAAATTTTCCCCAGTCATTGCTGACCAGTACCTCTTTATTTTTATCAAGCTTGAGGAGGATAACATATGCTTTTTCTATAATTTTCCCTTCGGGCAAACCCATCGCTATGTTTTAACGAGCCTAGCGATAGTGAAACTCATTCTCGTCTATAGACAAGTTTGTCGCTATTAAAATTTTAATGAGTTTAACGACAAAGATAACTCGATCCTTTTCAATTTTAGAGAGTCTGAAAAGGAACGTAGAGGAAACTCCAAAATTCATTTTTCGTCATCTAATCCCTTAAGTCCGAAAAAGTATAAAACAATACAGAAGGGATGAATTTTCGATACTTTTAACGAGCCGAACAAAACAAGTGCTCGATCTTTTTGTGTAATAATCCCTCAAGTCCAAAAAGATTAAAACTTAGAGGATGGATAGCACTTCCGTCCCTTTAACGAGTTGGAGAGGCCAATGGCTCGGCAATCTTTTCATATTTTACCAGTCAATTGAAAAGAGCTTAAAGGAGACTCGTCTTTTGAGGAACGAATGATAAAATGGGTAGCAACTGATTCCAGGTAAGGTTTGGAATTTTCCAATCATGGCAGTGTTACAAGGGTGGCTAACATGATCACTCTTCGCAGCTATTCCTCAAAATGGGTAAACAATCAAATGGAGGTGAATGAACGGCCAATGCAAAAGTGGAGGTGACGGTGCAAACATGACCAAGGCTTTAAAGGCTGAAGTATTACATTCACGATGGTTATTTACCGGAAATTGGTTCATTTTTTAATGAGCTTAAACTCTGGGGGAACATGTGCTCATTGCTTATGTTTATTTTTTAACGAGCATGAAGTCCACGCTAAAACTGCTCGATTAATCCAGTCATGTGATAAGAATGAATCATATATAAAAACGACAACTTTTAGAGTTTTTCCCCACATCCTTTCTTTATGCAAGTTAGGAAACGACCAATCCTACGAGTTTAAAGGGTTAGAGGACCTACAAATTTAAAAATAAATAGTCGCTCTTCACTTGCATGCCAAAAGGTTTGCATGCCCCCGGGTATAAAACAGAGTTTCAAGGTTACCTCTTCTTCTTTCCGTTAAAACATTTGTTTTACCGGGAGAGGTCTACCTCTTACAGGTTACCAAAGATTGTTCTATTTACGACGTAAACAAAACACTTCTTCGGCAATGTTTATCGAAATAAACAAAGGTGAGTGGCAATGCCTGCCAACCCACATAACTTTGACAAGAGAATCTTATTCCAAAATAACCCCCTCTTCCAATCACAGACGGGAGTACAGACTAGTCATATTCTCTCGCGGAAACCTACCCTATACCCGAAGTTTTCCTGCCGAAGCAGACCAGGGTGCATGCCCCCTGGGTTTCAGTAATATCCCCCGGATTACTCGCGCTCATCGAGCGGACGGACTGGGGGTTGAGACATTTCTTGCGTGAAAAGACCATTCATGGATGGTATATGACTATTTGCTCTGTGTGATCCGGGAAATGAAAGCTGGTCTATGAGCTTGACCACTCTTCCTTCGTGCGGAAAACACATTACTCTAAAGAGTGAGGAGACAATCGCTCCCATGCAATAAATATAGTCTCGTCCAAGGAGTAGATTATACTCTAGGGGTCCTTGAACTACCATTACGTTCATTTGAATGGTTTTCCCTCTCAATGTTATGGGCACATTGGGAAGGATCCCTAACGGTCGACTGGTTCCTTTGTCAAAGCCTGATAGATTTCTCATCTCAGGAAAAAGCGATGGCGAACCAAGCGCTTTCCAAGCAGTCGAGGAAAGGATACTCACAGAAGCCCCTTCATCTATGATGGTACCAGCCATAACCATTCTGTATATTTGAACAATGATTCAGAATGGTACACTAGCTGGTAAACGGGGTCTGCCTAGTTGATTCCAATCAAAGGAGACAACTAGGTTGCTTGGAGGTGGGACCGAATAGATGGCCGGGTATGACTCTGACGAACTTCCTTCCTGCGATAAAGGAATGGGTAAATTGCCCCCATGTTCATTGGAGTCTGTGCTTACGAAACGAATTTGGACGGTGTCATCCTTGTTCTCTTCGGTGACTGTATCATCTGAAGATGAACCTTTGAAGGCAAGACCGGGTCAACTGCCGCCTCGACCTTTTGACTTTCGTCTGGTATGGGTTCAGATGGTTTGTCTTCAATGATAGATGCTTTTGCTGACCATCTGAGTAGGCCAGCCGGATTTTCAACTAGTGACGGACTTGGCAAGAGTTTTTTATATCCAGGAGGAAGTCGTAACGGTGAAACCGAACGATCGTCCAAAACTCTTTTAGCCTCGTCCAAGAAGGGACAATGGTGGATGGCATGATCGCCTTCGCACAGTTTACAAGGAAATCTATATTTTCCTTTTTGTCCTAGGGCTTTACTTTCACTAGTCGACGGTGTGTTTTCAACATGATCATCAGAGGTTGACGACACCGGGTTGTGCAAACGAGGAGACCAGTCCCTTAAGATCCTAGGGATGCAAGGACAATCTCTATGATAGTGGTCTCCTTTGCAAATGACACATGGTGATTTAGGCTTGGTCGGTGCAGTGTGTGGATTTTCGTTAGACGACGCTTGTTTGCCCCCATTCGCTTTTGGCTCCTTCTTCTTCTTCTCTTTCTTCTTCTTTTCCTTCTTCTTCTCAGGTACTTGACTTTTGGCTTTACAAGCCCCATCAAGCGAAGAGGAAGGAGGAGAGGAAGAATTGGAGGAAGTAGAAGGTTGGTGGGTAACTCTGGACTCGTCTAGTTGCTAACTTGATTGTTCAAGAATTGCGGTGTTCTGAACGACAGAGGTTGAGAAGAGCCATACAGGCAAGCCGATCGTCAGTCTTGGAAGCGACAATGTGGCCATATGGGGTGCACCAACATCTCCCCAAGAGGAGAAGGGACTAGGATTTCCTCCAAGGGGAATTCCTTGGTTGGTGGATTCCATTTTCTCAACCCAAGATCAACGTAGGAAAGGGTAATGAATATTCCGTTTAAAATTATTTTTAGACGCTTTGACACAACTTGTTTTTTCAATTTTTAAGAGTCGAGAAAAAACAAAAGATGACTCTAGTCTCCTTCGATTTTTAATGAGCCTGAAGTGACAAGTGCTCAGATGGACCTTTTCTGTTAAAGAGTCTGAAAAGGAACGAAAGGGACTGCTCTAGAAATCTAGGTAGAGGGATTGCCAAACCAATCACAAAACTGCAGAATACTTTTTACGGTACGACAGTCAATCTTCCTGAATGCTGTGTTCAGTGCATTGCGATCAATATGGTTGTAGACACGGCTTCCTATGGATAAAGGATTAAGCCTATTGTGGTCTCCCAAAATATACTCGACGGTACGTGGGAGCACAAGTCCGTACTGGCACTTATCGTCTCAAAGTGGAGGAATCACCCAACCATCAGTGAGAACAACAGTTACCAGGCTTTACGACGCCGGAATACATCTCTAGCCTAGACTTCTAAATCTTGTTCGTTAAGTTCCAAAGCATTGTTAGATTCATTGAATTTATTCTATAGTTGATCTTGTTTATGAAGTTTGCCTTTCAGGTTCACTGCGAGATGTAGATGTAATTCTTAAAATGCAATCTAAGATGATAAACAATCTTTTTGTCTTCTTTATGCAATGAAAATCCTAGCTACTAAGGAAAGAAAGACAAAATTATTTCACAAAGAGCAAAGAGCACACTCTAAATGCACTTTCCTAAATCAAACCAATCAGACTGTCTAAATGCAAATGCACATGCATGTATTTGTTTTCGACTTTCTTAATATATGAATGATAAGAAGAAAGTTGATGCACAAATCTGAATTTCTTTTCAAGCGACGAATATCAACAAGTTTCTTTTCGAAATAAAAAATGGAGACGATCACAACACCTTATGATTTTGAAATGAATACTTGTTTTGACACTAGAAAAATTACAAATTCAGACCAAAAACATTAGTAACAGGATAATCGACTATCAACAGCAATCAAACCCTTTCCTACGATTGAAATCGACAGTTGCGACAGTTTCAAATCAAAGGACGACAGTACGATTACGCTACTTTTGCAAAGGAGAACTGAAAATGACTCAACAAACACACAAAAACATTTATAGTTCTTTTGTACAAAGGAGGCAGAATAACAGCAAGGAAAAGGGGTTTCAAACAGACATATACTGATCACAGGCAACAAAATTCAGGAATAGAATTGGAAAGAATGAATCACAGAAACCAAAACTGCACAAAGCCTAGCCTGATTAGCGCACCTATAACACAGGGAATTTGAAATGCAGTGCACCTTCTACACTCGAGAAGTGCGCTGAATTTCAGATTCTCAGAATAGTACCTGCGCTGGGCCAGAAACAAGACTTTGCTTGGGTTCCGGGTCACAGTTTGCAGTTTAGTTCATGGGTTTTGGCCGAGCAAAAGGTAATCAGTAATTCAACAATCAGGGGTAGATCTAAGGAGGATCTAAGAGCTATCACAAGGGAAATCAGAGAGTTTTTGAATCAGTTGTTTAAATCATAAACAGATCCCGTAGATGGACTGAAGTAGCATTTATCTACTTTACATTTGCTATGGCAAATGCAGTTCGAATGCTACCTGTAAGTTTATGAAATAGACAACAAGGAAGATAAACAAACAAACTAATTCATCCCCAGCGGAGTCGCCATTTTGTTACCGGGAAAAGTGTCTACTCAGAACTGCTTATCCTACTAAGGTGTGATAGCTACCTTAGAAACAAACACAGTAAAGCTACTTTCGTTTTTCCTTTATAAAGTATAGATAGAGAGGAACAAAGAAGACCAACCTCTGTCTTGTGCTAATCTCCTGGTTTGATTCCTCTCTTCCTTGATAGTCTTTCTCTACTTGTTCCCTTGCACGCCCAGCTTCACAGAGTACCTGTAAGATCACAGTAGCATAGCACTATACAAAGACGTGGATCTATAATTATAAACAATCTAGGATCAGATGTAAATTGACCATACAAATGCAGCAAACATAAATGACACAAGAGTATGGAGGAAAACTTGAATAGCTTTTATTGATAAACAAGAAAAAGCCAAGAGGAGTTACAATCAGTTGTTCTGACCCAACATCAACCTCTCAGCAAGGAAGCCCCTCTTCACCTCATACAAAGCTTAGCTCACCCAACAATCTGATGTTTGTCTCAAGAAACCAACAACAATTCCTTACAATATGCAAAATTCCAGCCTCTGGATCTCTGGGATGAGGGATCCATATATAGATATCTGTAAGGGAGATGAGTCAGCTTATGATTTGATTAGTGTCTTCCCTCTGATAGTTCTTGCTTCCACTTGGAGATTGATGACCTCTTACTCATCCTTGGTCGAATTTAGAGAGGCAAGTGTCACAGGAGAAGTTTCTGGAAGCTTCCATTGCCTCTCCACCTCGCGGAATGACACTGCCATTTATCATTTCTCGCCCATCGCACCCCATAGAAGGTCTTTTTGAAATGCAACGCACCCACACAGTGTATTTAGGTGAGATGCAACGCACCTAGCCTGTGGAGCAATTGAAATGATCTTGTTTTGACCAATTCTGAGCAGTTTTTCATGGAGAACTTCTGGGAGAAGCTGTAATCTGTTGACCTTGTTCCTTTAGGGGTTAGAACAACACTTTTAGGGACTTAGGAGCCCTTTCTTTATGGACATTTCATGCTTGGGGTTGTAGTGCCCAAAAATGTCTATAACACCCAGCCATATTTTTTCCACAAAGCCAATGGATTGAAACTCACCTAAGACGGTATTAATGGAATTTATCCAAGACCAGAAGGAAATGACTTTGGAATACCAAAGGATTCCCAACCCACCTACACAACCCCTTGCATCCAGTGCCATGCATTATGTCGAGGGCCAACTTTTACGAGCTATTTCATTAAGCTTGTCCCCGGTTACTTTTGTTTCCTGGAGAACTATGATGTCTGGTTTATCTTTATGGATCTGATATTTCAAGTACCTCAACTTACCCTTGGAGTTGAGGCCTCTTATGTTCCAAGAGACTAACTTCATTGAGGAATGGACAGGGTAGAGCGTTGGTAGTACTCTATTAGGACATTGGTTTGTCTTGAGTTGAGAAATATCGCCCTTGCTTCCTGGATAACCTCACTGATATGTCACCACTATTTCTTCCTAAAGTTCAATCTTAGTTCCATCCTTCTACTGGACATATCACCCTCCTTTATTACAAGGGCCGATTGAGGGGGGGATCCAGTTGAGATTGGCACTCCTCCCAGCCCTTGTAGATTTGGTGAAATTGGTCCAGCTGGTCCTGGGGGATTTCAGCCAATCCATCCTTGGCCCAACTACGAAGGTAGGCTACCATTACCCATTCATTAGAGTTGAGTTGTTCTAATTTTACATCATGTTCCAAGGCATGGCAAAATTGGGAGAGTACCTACTATAATTTTTTGCTTGTGGGTTGTGCACCCAAAGACTTTCATTTACTTGGTTGTCGTTTCTTAGGGTTTTCTGGGCTGACCTCAAACTCTATTGCCACTTGGGGTGGAGGTTCTTCTACCTGTGATGGTGGCTTCTCTGTCGTGCTTGGGTCAGTTAGAATGGAAAAAAGGTTGCTAGAGGGACGATTAGGAACCTATGAGGAAGGGATTGGAGCAGTCTCAGCATGGCCTCGAGGTGAATAGGAGGGAGGGGATTTGGTAGGAGGATTATGTCACCTAGGCACTCCCTGAAAGTCATCTGGGAAAGGAATCAGGGGGAGAGAACCAGCCTGGGGCCAGTCCCAAAAAATGTGGCCATAATCATGGCACAACGGACATCTGAAGGGGACGTGTTCACAGTCCAAAGGTTGAGACCAGGTTTCATCTTGTTACTCTATTTCAAGAGACACAGGCATGGGTTGGGATATATTCATATACACACAAATGCAAGCATATGAAGAGAATATCTAGTGTTGGGTGATATTTGAGACTTGCACAAAATACCCAATTGAGTTGCTGATCGATTCCAAAATGTCCATTTCCCATAAATCCTTAAGAAGAGAATACAAATGTACCCAAATGCAGGATGCACGGAATTTTTCCTTCTCAGGGTTATAGTAGGGTTCTCAATGACACATAAAGAAGCAAGCACTCTTCATAAAATAGGGCCCATTGTCTAGAATGTGCTTGCGACCCTCCAGGTCTTCAAAGATGACAGTGAAGAAGCCCTTGAATTAGAGGCGTATGTCAAATGGGGCTTTTAGATGCCATTTGATTTGGATTCACTAGAGTATGTCTGCTTCTCAGGGAAAAATGCCCATGAATTTTCAAATGATGGCATGATCCTACATAAACTTCCTGGATTGCTTCAGGAAATGGTTTGGGTTACTGTCCTTGGATTTTCCATTTCCTTAAGGAGGCATCACCCTTTCAGACACATATTCCATTAGGCTCCCAGTGCCAACACTTCAAATTTATTTCCTTGCGGGGTTCCTGTGTTCGTTGCAGAACTCGCGTTCGGACGTTGACCACCGGTTAGGATTTCTTTGAGGGAGGGGGATGATCCCCCTCCCTTGGGAGGGCCTGACATGGGGATTACTAGTTAGAGGGTTGCATCAGGAACAACAATAGAGAAGAGTTTGGACTAAATACTAAGTACTCCAGAGCGCAGGTGGCAGATATGGGCCCTAGCACTATGAAACCCTATATCTTCCTAATGTTTCTAAAATAGATATAAGAGAAAATATCCTTATCCGTAATATGTTGTTGAATTTTTTCTAAATTTTTTGAATTTTCTAGAGTTCATATAGGGATATGTTGGCTTTAATATTTTTGAGATCATCTATGGGATCATACTCTATTTCTGGAAGTGAAGTCTTCTAAGAATTGTATATTTGTTTCTTTGTATCTTTATTGCATGGAGGCTGAGTTTTTTTTTAGCTTGGAATTTACTCCGATTGTAAGAACATATGGAACCAAACTCTTCCTCTTAGACATTAAGTGAAAAATTGGGAGGTTGGACTTCATTTGTATCTTGAGAGATAGATTCTTCCTCCTCCTCCTCATTGTTTTCAGGAGTAAAACTATAATCAGATGTTAAGGCTTGCATAAAATTCTCCAACCATTTAGTATTTAGACCTTCATTTAGGGGAGGGAGGTTATTAGTGAGTGGTATACTAAAATATTGTTTGAAACTTCCCCTATCAGATGACCTTTCAAATTTTCCTTTTTAAGATAATTTTTTTCAATTGACAATTTATTAATGATTTTTTCAAGCATTTATAAATCTAGAGAGGATTGGTCTTTCTTACTAGTGGACTGCATAGAAGTCTCTGCTTTCTTCCCAAAGGTAGAAGTAGAATTGATTGGCTTAATTGAGGTAGGTTTAAGGTTGAGGATATCTTTTTCTAAAGATAAGGCCTCATCAAATGTTGTTTGTAGAGTTTCCTTTTGAGCCCTATTAACCCATACAACTATATCATGACGAAGGGATTTAATGTAATAAGAAAGAATTAAGTTTTGTGGTGGTAGAGAATCAAAATGAATTTTATTTTTTAAAGAGAGAAACCTAACACTAGAATCCTTCACTTTCTCCTTGTTTTGCATCTTCACAGTAGATAATTTATCAATTAGTACTTTGGGTGGTTTATCATCTAGAAGATTGAGCATAGTACTAGGTAACATATTTTCCGTCAAAAGTATATGAGAACGAGTGGAAAAAAACATCCTCATGTCGTACATTTTTCTACCTAATGGCAAGCATAAAGGCTTTTATATGATCTTTTTTAGGATTTTTAGAATTGGGGTCATATTTGGGTAAAAAAATCTATGGATTCTTTTGTAAGGGGTGTTGATCAGCAAGAATGACCACAACATCTCAATTTAACCAGGGGATTGTGAGATCATTGTTTTCATAGTCATCATAAGTTTTAGCCATTCTTTGAGAATATTTTGACTCAGATGATCTTCCTTCACCAGAATCTCCTGAAGATGAAGGGAACTAGGTTGAAATGGTGGAGAATCATATCCTCCAAATAAGGTTGATTCTCTATTAGGTATATTAGACAAGTCAGCATGTCTTCTAATAAGGATATTGTGTAGACTATCATTGACTAAATTAGTAGTCTATGTTGAAGGATTGGGTGGTTCTATTACTAAATATTTTTGTAGATCTAAGTCAAGGGGTGCAAGCAGTCATGGAGATAGAATTTTGCGCAAGGAATAATTTTGATCAATCCTCTCTTTTATTCTAGAGATAATTTTGTGATATCTTTGTAGAAATTTCTAAATTTCAGTTTGAGAATAAGATTGAATTGAACTGTTCGTTTCAATGTTTGTTTCTTCAATTAATGGTTGAGAACTTTGAGAAGGCCCATCTGGGGGAAGGTTAGTATGACTCCTAGTGACAATTGAGGTCTTAATTGTTTGAATTTTATTACCTTTTTCCATCTACAGTAATATTTTACCTTTTTCTAGCACCATTTTGTTGACGCGGGCATTGGTACACCTAAGTCAACAAAGGTGAAATGACCGAGACCAAGGCTCTTCACATAACCCCAACTATCTAGGATGGTTTACCTTGATAGGTTTTAAGACTCTATTAGCCTTTGGCCTCATCCTCCTTACGAACAAGAATATCAATAACCTATGATAAAATAAAATCTATGTGGATGATAAGTTGAATGTTATCTAATTCTACTAAGTTAGGTGAGGATAAATGAATTATTACAATCCAAATTAAGGAAATATTCAAAACCCTAATCTAAGTAAATCTAGAGAAATTGTAAAGGTTATTTTTTTGTTATATAGTCAAAATTATATTGCAACATTTACATTATAATACAAATGTAGAATTAAGCTATAACTATGAGGTAGCTAGCACTGTTAAGAAAAATCAAGTATGTTATAATATAGAAACAGTTTTCAAAAAATAATAACTAATTCTTCTATTAATGGAAAGAATAAATATTTCTTCCCTTAATGTGATAAGGATGAAAAACATCATTAAAATGTGAAATTCATACTATTAAATAAACATAACACTAAGAAAAGATAAAAGAGTATTCAAACTAACCTACAGTTATCGCTTGGCCAAGACTTATGAGTGAAACAGTATTAAAAACGAATGATATCCTTTTACATGAAATTCATGCCTTAATAAATAATTAATGAATCAAACCAATTAATCACCATATTAAGCCTAAAATCAATAATCTCGATAACATTCACAATGAACTATCCACTGCAAATTCCTTAATAAAATGAAAATAGCATAATTATCTTGAAATTCTTTCAAACTAATCGACTATCAAAATCAAATTGTTCTTCTTAGGACAACATTCATTAAAGATTGAACAATTGATTTATAAAATAAATAAACAAATATGAGTATATGGAAATTTGAATAATAGAGAAATGTAACTACAAGAATTCACTTTTTAGTGCACAAAGTCGACTAACATGCACAAATATATTTTGAAAACCATAAGATATTACGAAACCATAACAATGGCTATGGGAATAAAGATTAGAAACACGGATAGAATGAAAAAACACTAGGATATATGGAAATTGTCATTCCTTCCACAATAAGAAAAACACTTCTCTGTTACAAAAAATATTCCTGTTTCACCCTATGGGTCCCATCTTCTCCTTTGTTCAAAATGAAGAGTTCATATATAAAAAATAATTTAGCAAACATATCCTCTAAAACTAGGACTATATTAAAAAATAATTGAAATTGTTTTTTTTTGTTTCAGCTTGATAACCAATTAGAAAAAAACAAGTAATTAGAGACAATAAATGACAAGAGAACTATTGGTAATATGTTCCAATTTCAGGAAAATACATCCCATGAGCAGAACAAAATTATATCTTATCAACAAATTCACCCATGATAAATATAAAAAGAAGTTAAGAAAATGATATAGGATGAGATAAGGATGTTAAAGAATTTAGAATTCTGTAACATCTCTTTCTATTTTTAGAAAATTAGAAAAAAAAAATCATACCTTCTCAATAGTTTTCAAACAATAACAAACTAAGACTTTATTTAGTACACTACGACTTTGGAGAAATTACCAACTTTACATTGGTAGATCTCACTGTGATCTATGTATCTATCCTTTGTGAAATTTCAATAGATGTGGTTGATTCTTGCTGCCTCAAATTTTCATGACGGTTCCATGTAGCTCTAAGTTGTTGATTTTCCCAAGTTAACTACACAATTTGATGATTTAGTAGTGGAACGATTACAAGGTACTACTAGTTCCAGTAAAGGTCCAACATAGTTTCAGAGGTGACTTTTTCTATCTTACCATTTAATTCATGTGCAACAATAACATCACATGGAGTGTCATGCTTATCGATAGACTCAAGTTTGACTTTCCTAGGTAGGTATTCTTGGAGGTCAAGAGTACTTTGATCACAAGGGGGTTTTTTCTTATTATGTCGTATTCGATAAATTCTTTTGTTCAATAATTTATCTTTTGTAGGTTTGTAACTATCCTTCCCTGATTGATTTTTTATGTACTCATTTGTAGGTTTCAGATCAAAGGAATCCAACTAGGGTTTGTCCCTCATAGTTCTAGGCTTGTCTCACTAGGTATATTTCCTTCGAACCTCATTCTACTCTACAAGAACGTTTCTTAATTTTCACTATTTTCAATTTATCAATCCTTATCCCATTTTTCTATAGAAAGGATTATTTATGGATTCGACTCAAGGTCATTGGAATGTAAATCATCGCTTGAAGGCTCAAAGAGAGTGTTATTGGCCATGGATCGAGGGTGTGAAGAGACCTGGGAATGAATTCTCTTGATGGGAGGGTTTCTATGAAAACCACTTCTTAGCATAAAAATTTCCTAGTCTAACCCCAATTTACCGAGCTGGTATTTAACTAAAAGAGTAATAAGACCATGATGGAACAAAGAGCGATGAGCCCAAAGTGATTATTTTGATATGTTGAGGACATTTTAACCAAGACATATAAAAAAATGAGGAAAATTTAATGGATACCCCAAAAAGACCATGACTAATTATATGGTAAAGAAAATGAGGCTAAAATGGCCTTCGTAGGTGATATATGTAAGTAAAAACAACATCATATTTATCCAACAAGCTTTCAAGTAACAAATAGATACCTTTAATATTATAGGTGTAGCCCTTTTTCACCAATATTTTCTTCATAGGAATATCCTTTAACCTCTGGTTTTTTGACCATATTTCACCCTCCAATGGCAATCAAGTAACCTATACAATAAACTCAACAATGACTGTAAACTCAAGATCTCCTAATTTAACCTTACAACTATTAAAAGAAGACACAAATGCCTCAACGAATACCTTATTATAACCCTAAAAAAACTTAAGGAATTCAAACCATCTAACTTCCTGAAAAAGGTTGGTAAAATCATCATATGCTTCCAACAAATTAGTTCCTATTGTTTCAATTTGTTTAACCTGATACATGAGAAGGTATGGCTTATAATTGGACCAGGTTCAACATTTAATTATAAAACCATGAAAGCTCTAACCCTTCGACAAAGCAGCAAACCAAAAGAGAATAATGGAGACTAAAGTGGAGTAAACCTTGAAAATCCTAACAAATTGTGCATTCAAGATGACGTACGGCTATTACAAGTTCAAATGTTTTTGAGAGATTTTTCGGCGAAAATCACATGGAATATCATTTGTCGACACGTTTTGAACCAACTAGTGTGGTTCATCGTTAGGACAAGTTGGTTCGAAACGATGAACCACACTAGTTGGTTCGAAACGCGTCGACAAATGATATTCCATGTGATTTTCGCCGAAAAATCTCTCACAAACTTGATATGGATCACAGAAGCCTGAACTCTATAAGTTCAAATGTTTTCTTCTGTCACATAGCTATAGGTGACAAGGATAAACTATTCAAGTGACAACATCAAATTTGCTAACCTAGCTATAATAATTGTTTGATCTCAAGATGTCCGTATAAAAAATTCAAGAGATTTCAACCCGCAAGTCTAAAGTCACAACATGGTTAATTACCATATTCATTTTTCCCATTGAAATGATTAACAAAATACATTTCTAGGAGTATATAATATTTTAGATTATACAAACTATTGGTGATCATATGTGACCAATAATGGTTAGGCCTAAGTTGTTAGGGATGTCACGAAAGGGTATCCCAATTATTATAAAATGAATAGGTCATCGAACAAGGCCTCCATCATAGCTTAGCATATATAATTTATATTTTTGAACAAATTATTATAGTTAGACCAAAAATAATTTGATAATCATTAAATAAGGAAAGGTACAGAATTTATGAAATTTTGTAATGGTCTTTTTTTTTAATATGAATATTCAAATACAGATAAAAATGATAACCTGTAGGATAATATAAAAAGTTCTTGAAATAAGGGTAATGCAAACAAAAAAATCACCAATAAATCAAAAAATAAAATCTAACCAATGTCTATGGGTAAAACGAAGAAAATTCTCAAAATCTGAAGATATATACAAGCAATCTAAAATCCAAAAGAAAATAGAATAATAGTGTAGAGGGGCCCATATCATCAAGAAGTGAATGAAAGGGGAGGTGGTTGGCCTGCCAAAAATCCTGTGATATGATATTTCCCTGTTGTCTTTAATTCAATACATTTATGCTACATGTTTTCATATAATGTTCTCTAGATCTTTACAATCTATTCTAGTATGGGAATTCTCGTCATTTAGTGTTAGTTTGGGTTTCGTGAATGAAAGGGTTTAGTCGATGATTCATGGATGTCATATTTTGAAAGATACTTACAAAGCAATATCTCAATCAGTATCCTTGTCAGTTGATGGAGGTTTTTAGCCTTGTCAGTTAATGGAGGTTTTTGACCCTAGTTTTGGGCCAGCTCGTTGGGGCAGTTAAGGCACGCCTATTAACTCCATCACTAGACATCAATTGGGTATTAGACAAGGGTCCAAAGCCGGTTTCATTAAGAATTGATCACTAATTGATAGGATTTTTTTTTTGGTAGTAGACAGCTCTTTTTGGCCTTGCAAGATCCATGTCCAATAGCCAATGTGTCATGCATTTCCTTAACATAGGATGGAGACTTGGGGTTGATTGCTATAAAATTAAATTAGGAACTGAAAAACTCAATAACTTGAGGCACTAAATTTGGGGAATTTTTTTTCATATATTTTGTTAATAGACTGAATGTATGATACATTGATCATTGGTTTGGTTGGTGTTGCAAGGGGGATTATTACTTAGTTGATCACATATCCTTTACAAACTATAAGATGAAACTATAGCCAATTCAAACTTTCATTTATGTTTAACGAATATTCATATTTTCTACTTGTAAAATATATTTTTATTTGTATTTTAAATTGAAAATATTTATTCTTTTATTCCAGATCTGGATTCTAAATAGTATTCATAATATATTGTTGGAAATAATACTGAGAGGGAGCATGAATCAGTGTTATTAGTTCAATAATTTTTCATTTCCCAGAAAGATTTATATACGCTATTTTAGTGAAGTGAACTAGCATGTACACGCTACTGTTATTAGAGAAACCAGCGTATACCCAAAGAACTTATGATTTAATCAATTGATCTTTAATCAGTGCATCAGTAACTTGTTAAGCAGTGCAGTAAAAACATAATAAACAATCACACATAAGCAACACACATGAACACCAAGATTTAAGGTGGAAACCCAATGCGGGAGAAAAACTACCTGTTGATGTCGTCTCTATCTTCTTTTAATAATAAGAAAATTTGTTTACAATCTTGTACTAGTGCATACTCATACCAATACATAGGTACCCACCTGCAGAAGGCTACAACATTCTCTCGTTTTCCATCTTCTACTGGAAGGGGTCTATGACCCCCTAGCTCTTGTACTAGCCAATGTGTTTACTAGTATGTAGGCACTGACCTACAGAAGGATACAACCTTATTTCTTCTTCTAGCAACCATGTTTCACAAATTTTCATACTGGATGCTCCTGCTACACAAAAATACAAATGAAGGCCTCATTTCATCAAATTTTCACACTGGACCCATCAGAAACTTTGAAACTCAAACTACATCAACCAAAAATCAGTTAATCTGAACAATCAGATCATTGTCACCAGAACATTATGCTGAACCCAGAAACATGCATCATCATTCAGAACCAGTTGTGACCTCAAAAATCATGCATCAGAATGTATACGCTACTTTACTGAACCCAACCTATGTGTATATGCTATTTCCTTTAACCAAACCTGTGTATACCCTCAAAACTACTGAAACATAAAACTTTTGAATCAAGTATGTACCAACCAATAATATACTAAACATCTACTGTCAATTCAGAGCTTTAGATAGGCAGTAGTATAGATAACCCTTCTTACTCAGACAGTCAATCAATCAGACACCAAACTCCTTATGCATTCAGTTTTACATTTAGATCTAAGAAGACTTCATTGATAGGCAATAGTAAAACAACAGAACTGATCATAAAGATCAGTGAGATATGAAGAGTAGGATTTTATTTTGTATACGGTACTTGGAAGAGTAGAACCTGTGTGTATACGTGCTTTTACTAAGGTGAACCAACATATAGATCTGCAAATATCAACTCATAACTTCGCTGCTATTCTAGACTTTAGACAAACCCAGATCATGACATTTAAAGAATAAAACAAGTGTACACAATCAAATCTAGCCCAACCAATATCAGATCATTCAATGATGGGTTGTTTCATGTCTCATGATCCTGATCCAACATTGAATTCAAGGTGCACATAATATTTCAGATCAAATCACAAACATAGCCCCTGGAACATAAAATATACTTCAGATAGAAGTATTCCTGAGAAAACCCTTTTACTTGCACAACTTGGCCTTATGATCTTCTCCTCCTTATATAGTTTTAGGCCTTCCTCAATACCTCAAGCCAAAACCACTTAGGACCCATGGTATTCTTGGACGGGATCAAATAGTCATTACTCCACTCATAATTGTGGGCTAATACCATGGTATTGACCCTTGGTATTATTTACTCTTGAATTTCTTTGATTTTCCAACATATACATGCTTTTCTTCTTGTGAAAGTGCGTGTATATGTATATTCCCTTTTCGTTCCGTGAACAAGTGTGTATATGATGTTTTGACTAAGTGAACTAGCATACACATCTTAAACTGATTTACAGCATCCTTTTCCTTTAACTTCTTTATTCTGTACTAGTGCCCTGTTACATCTGAATAGACATGTTATACTGTGAGTTGCCTTTTATGGAAATTAAAATGACCTATGAGTGAGTTTCCATCAAGAACAACACTTGTATCATAATGCCAACAATCTCCCCCTTTGGACTTGATGGAAACCATGATGGTGTTGATTACTGCAAGTTGTAGAAACTGTTAGAGATAACATGTAACACCAACACCAAAATACTCTCCCCCTTTGACATCAAGGGCAAAGGGCAGACCAACCTACTATCCTTCTTTGATATACATTATGTTGTCCATGCTCCCCCTGAGTACATGTAGAGTCTGCAGAGATATGTTTCAAAAAAAATAACATGACTCTAGAACTCAACTAAGTGAGTATGACCTCCCTAAGACCAATGACTCATACATACATCAATCACCCAACCAAGTGGGGATACACCATATTTGACTCATCCACCCAACCAAGTGGGGATATACCAATTGTTTATACATGACAGAAATACAACAATTATTACATCATCCATCCCATGCATAGTGGGGAAAAAAATTACATCATATGTCCAATAGGACTCATTCAAATATAGACTATGACAGAAGGAGTCATATCAGCCCCTAGATCTTTACATGACTTATGCAACAAATGATATAAATATATGAAACCATAGCTAAACTCAACAACCATAATGCCAACAATATAGAATGGGAGTGAAGGCTAATGCTCCCCATGAACCTGTGATACCTGTGCATAGTCAACAAGTCATTCATCAAGGCATCTTTGTCAGTCAGATAAAAATCAATGAACAAGGCATATTGTCAGACTATAATCATCAATATTAGACAGAGCACCCATGTTAGAGTCTGATCCACTGTTTTTCTACTAGAAAAACATATACACTACTTTAGCCACATAAATCCGCGTGTATATGCGATTATACTTCTTGAAACCCGCGTATAATAACCTTCCTTTGAAGGCTGAATTTAACAATAGGATGATGCAGCAACTACTCCCAGCTTTTGTTTGAGATATTCAAAAGTTTCTCTGGGAAGCGGTTTGGTGAATATATCAGCAACCTGTTCTTTGGAGGGAACATACTCCAACTTAACATTTTGTTCAAGCACTTGTTCTTGTAGAAAATGGTACTTAATGGGTATGTGCTTGGTCTTGGAGTGCATGACAGGATTTTTCTAAATACTGATGGCACTTGTATTATCACATAAAATGGAAATGGGTGGAGTACATATGATTTGAATGCCTTGCAATGTTTGCATCATCCAAATTAGTTGTGCGCAACAAGATGCAATAGCCACATATTCTACTTCAACGGTAGATAAGGAAATCAAACTTTGTTTCTTGCTGAACCAAGACACTAGTCGCGAACCTGTTGTAACACATCTAGTTTTGATAAGTTAGTATATTAGATATATAAATTTTGAAAATGTTAAGATAGGATATGGATGCAAAAGAAATAAAAATTTGTTTAAAAAATGTTAGGAAAAATTGATTATGATAGACATCCATATCAATAAAATGTTAGGTGTTAGTTTCTTTAAACAAAGAAGGCAAAATAAAATGTTAGGGAAGCTAAAATAAAAAGGAAAGAAGCTTCATTTAAAATTTTTGTAATGCATAAGGTTCCTAGCTCAAATATACCATCATCATGTTGATCCTATGTTGCATGTGCAGAAGAATTTATCGAAGGAGGTCAAGTTCCCATTCTTACACTAAAAATCCCCTCCTTACATTATAATCCCCTACATATTCATTTCCCTAATTCACTCCTTCATTACACACTCCCCTCATACTTTTTATCCTAAGTATTAATTCCCAACACTTCATTCTCGACACATTATATTTCATTCCCTACCTACCTACCATATAACTTGTTGAGATTGCAACAAGATGATGGAGCTTAGTGAAAAGAGTCGCCTTCACTAAGTGGGCCCGCAAGCAAATTATGGCGCAAGTTCTATTTTTGGATCCCAGTAGGGATGATCATAGTAGGAGCGACCACAACAGGGATGATCACAGCAGGAGTGACCACAGCAGGAGTGATCACAGTAGGAGTGACCACAGCAGGAGTGATCATAGAAGGAGTGATCAAAGTCTATTTTTAGACTGGCTGTCCAAAATAGAAAAGTCAAATATTATTGTCTCATAATAATATTTGGACTATAAACTTGATCTTATTTTGTTGGAGCACTTCAGTTTGAGCTACAGATGTGGCCCATGCAGCTGTCAGAAGGAAGTACGCTTTTCTTATGAGTCATTTGAGTTGTTGCATGCATGACTTCAGTTAGAACTCAATCAGTTGAGTTTGGTGGAGTTGATTGTGGAGTTGATGGAGTTGTGTTCAGTTTGACTTGGTTAAACTAGTTGTAGTTAGTCTAACTGCAAATAGACTAATGATGAGTTGTTAAACTAATTATTAACTCATAATACAACTATAGAATACATCAGTTAACTCAGTTGCATGTCAATGCATGTTCAGTTCAACATGGATAGGTGTTAGAGGATCAGATTGCTATCAGTTATGACAATAGTTGTGCATGAGGATTTGCACAATCAAGGGATTGAGTATGCCAATGAGTTTGCTCATGTATTTGCCTAGTATTATAGCCTCTGCTCACGTCTAACACAATGTGAGTGATTCTTTGGAGGTGAAATACGAGTTTGGTAAACCATTCTCATTCATTCTTGAGCAGGTATTGAGCTGTGGAGGCAGGCAAGCAGTGGAATAGATTTGGAGATCAGATCTGAGCTGTATTGTGTGTAACAGGTGGAGCTGGTACTGGATTGCTTTTGATAAGCATTTTACTTTGTAATGTTACATGGTCTCAATCATTAATATACAGATAGTTGGGGTTTTCAACGAGATGCTTTCCCCGGGTTACATACTGTGTTAATGTGTGAATGCTCTTGATGTTTTATTGTTATTGATGCTACTAAATTGATGATCAACGTAGAGGAGCTTATGTATTGTGTATGTATTACGCAATAGTACATGATCAGGATCATCTCTGTTGAATATGTGTTAAATTATTCAAAATTTCTACATGGTATCGGAGATGTTGATCATCTGATCTACTATTTAGGGAAGGACTCTGTCAATGGTCGGGAGAAATTGCGAGGAGGGGAAAGACTATGGTCAGATCTTGTGCAGGAGGAGATCAGGCGGAGTACCAGGGACAGATCTTCGTCAAAGGGAGCTGATGAAGAGAATTGTGCTTTGGCTACCAAAGAAAAGAAAGGGAAGAGCAAGAAAGCTTCTCAGTCTGGTGCGAAAGGCAAGAAACAGGATATGTCCAAGGTGAAGTGTTTTCACTGTCACCAGCATGGACACTATGCCACTAATTGTCCGCAGAAGAAGAAGAACAAGCAGGCTACTGGATCAGCAGCAGGAGAGGCTCTAGCCTCACAGTTTGAGCTTGATTTTTCATTGATCGCATGCTTGGTTTCAAGTGTGATGGGATCGGTGTGGTTCTTGGATAGTGGTGCATCTTTTCACATGACGGGAGATAGAGATTTGTTCTCTGATCTGGAGGACAAAGATCTTGGAGTGCACATCGAGATGGGCGATGATGGTAGATACAGTGCGACCGGTATCGGTACCATTTCCTTTGAGAGGGAGTTTGGTAAGCCCTTCGTATTGAAGGAAGTCATGCATGTTCCAGGATTGAAGAAGAATCTTATCTCAGTGGCGATGTTAGAAGACAAGGGGTATGATGTTGTTTTCAGCAAGGGAAAGGCTTTCCTGCGCAGTAAGACAACTAGTGAGACCCGGAAGATAGGGGTTCAAGTGAGGAACCTTTATCAGTTGCATGTAGATGGATGCGTAGCAATGGTAGGCAAGTCAGAAGGATTGGTGAGCCAGGATGATGGCGAGTTGTGGCACAGGATATTGGGTCACCTTCACCATGGAGCCTTGAAGATACTACAGCAGATCACTACAGGGCTTCCTAAAGGCACACTTGCACAGTCAGATCAGTGCAAGGGGTGTACTTTGGGGAAGTTTGTGAAAGCCACCTTTCATGAGAAGGATAGTCACGCCACGACGATCCTTGAGAGAATTCACACAGACGTGTGTGGACCTTTCTCAGTTGCTTCGACAACAAAACACAGGTATTATGTGTTTTTTGTTAATGATTTCTCTCGTAAGTGCTGGATCTTCTTCATGCAGAAGAAGAGCGATACATATTCAAAATTATGTGAATTCAAAGCACTGGTCGAGAAGGAGTCGGGGAAGAAGGTGAAGGCTCTTAGGAGCGATAATGGTGGTGAATACATCTCGGACGAGTTCAAGGATTTCTGCAAGGCAGAAGGGATTCGTAGAGAGCTCATAGCTCCCCATAACCCACATCAGAACGGGGTAGTCGAGCGGAAGAACAGAATGATTGTGGGTGCTGCACAGGCAATGTTGCATGATCAGGGCCTACCCCTTCACTTGTGGGCAGAAGCACTTGGCATGAGTACACCCGAGGAGGCTTATTTTGGTAAGAAGCCTGATCTTTCTCATTTGAGGATTTTTGGTGCTAACGTTTACATGCATGTGACGAAGGATTCCAGGAAGAAGTTGGAGCCGACCGCAGAGGTTGGGATATTTGTGGGGTACACTGATACGCCCCACAACTATCGTGTGTATTTTCCAGACAGTGGTAAAACTGTTGTGCGATGGGATATAAAATTTCAGGAGGAGAAAGCCATGAAGTGTTCGCTTGAGAGGGAGCTACACTTGCATGCAGATGAGGAGCTATTAGTTCCTAAGGATGAGCTTCAGGATGTGGATCAGCCACAGGACTTGGATTCTCCAAGAGCGAGGCGGATCCTAACCTATACCAGGCTCAAGAGAGCGCTGTATGGGTTGAAGCAAGCATAACGTGCTTGGTACACACAGATAAACAGCTATTTCATAGGACTTGGATTCTCCAAGAGCGAGGCAGATCCTAACCTATACCAGATTGTGGTGGAAGGTAAGTTGCTTATCATTGTACTGTATTTTGATGATTTGATTCTAACGGGTGATGAGCTGTTGATACTGTCATGCAAGAAGGATCTTGCTACAGAGTTTGAGATGAAGGACTTGGGCCTCCTTCACTATTTCCTAGGATTGGAAATATGGCAGCACAGTGGTGGACTGTTTGTTTCTCAGGGCAAGTATGCTTAGGAGATACTGGAGAAGTTCAACATGCATGGCTGCAATCCTTTTGATACTCCTCTTCCTGGAGGTTGGAGGAAGGAGGATGCCACTTCGGGAGAAGAAGTGGATTGCACTGTTTATCGACAGTTGGTGGGGTCGCTGATGTATTTGGTCAATACACGACCCAATATATGCTATGTAGTTAACCAGCTTTCACAAGCTATGGTTAAGCCTACCAAGCTCTTCTGGAAGGCGGGCAAGCATGTATTGCGCTACTTGAGAGGCACATCGGGATATGGATCTTGGTACAGATAGGAGGATGCAGATTGGGCAGGGAGCTCAAGAGGCCGAGTATATGGTAGCAAGGAAATTAGGTACCATCATATCAGAGATTGTTTGCAGCGGAGGATCATGTTGCTTTCATACATTCCAATGGAGGATCAGGATGCTGATATTTTGTCAAAGGCTCTCACCAGGAGCAAATTCGAGTACCACCGAGGCAAGATAAGGGTTGCTGATAATCCATATCTTGTCGAGAGGGAGTGTTGAGATTGCAACAAGATGATGGAGCTTAGTGAAAAGAGTCGCCTTTACTAAGTGGGCCCGCAGGCAAATTATGGCGCAAGTTCTTTTTTTGGATCCCAGCAGGGATGATCACAGCAGGAGTGACCACAGCAAGGATGATCACAGCAGGAGTGACCATAGCAGGGATGATCACAGTAGGAGTGACCACAGCAGGAGTGATCACAGTAGGAGTGACCACAGCAGGAGTGATCACAGCAGGAGTGATCAAAGTCTATTTTTAGACTGGTTGTCCAAAATAGAAAAGTCAAATATTATTGTCTCATAATAATATTTGGACTATAAACTTGATCTTATTCTCTTGGAGCACTTCAGTTTGAGCTACAGATGTGGCCCATGCAACTGTCAGAAGGAAGTATGGTTTTCTTATGAGTCAGTTGAGTTGTTGCATGCATGAATTCAGTTAGAACTCAATCAGTTGAGTTTGGTGGAGTTGATTGTGGAGTTGATGGAGTTGTGTTCAGTTTTACTTGGTTAAACTAGTTGTAGTTAGTCTAACTGCAAATAGACTAATGATGAGTTGTTAAACTAATTATTAACTCATAATACAACTATAGAATACATCAGTTAACTCAGTTGCATGTCAATGCATGTTCAGTTCAACATGGATAGGTGTTAGAGGATCAGATTGCTATCAGTTGTGACTATAGTTGTGCATGAGGATTTGCACAATCAAGGGATTGAGTATGCCAATGAGTTTGCTCATGTATTTGCCTAGTATTATAGCCTCTGCTCACATCTAACACAATGTGAGTGATTCTTTGGAGGTGAAATACGAGTTTGGTAAACCATTCTCATTCATTCTTGAGCAGGTATTGAGCTGTGGAGGCAGGCAAGCAGTGGAATAGATTTGGAGATCAGATCTGAGCTATATTGTGTGTAACAGGTGGAGATAGTACTGGATTGCTTGTGATAAGAATTGTACTTTGTAATGTTACATGGTCTCAATCATTAATATGCAGATAGTTGGGGTTTTTAGCGAGATGCTTTCCCCGGGTTACATACTGTGTTAATGTGTGAATTCTCTTGATGTTTTATTGTTATTGATGCTGCTAAATTGATGATCAACGTAGAGGAGCTTATGTATTGTGTATGCATTCCGAAATAGTACATGATCAGGATAATCTATGTTGAATATGTGTTAAATTATTCAAAATTTCTACATAACTTTCCTAATTTATATTCCTGACACATTATCATTTTACCCCAATTCATGTAAACATTGGATCAAAGGTCTTAACGTGGTTTCAGGCCCCACCAGTAAATGCTAGCTATCTTCCTGCTTATCCAAACTGTCAATTTTAATCCAATGCCTCTTATATGATTTTGGGCCCCCTCCGCCATCAGACCTTTATTAGCAGGGGGGTCCGAAATGAGTTGTATTATCGTACCACCCGCCTACTATGTCTCACCATCATAGGATTTCAAATCCCCCTCCATCAAAACCGTAAACAGCCTCAAACCCCATCTGAAAGATGTTTCCTCAAAACAAGTTACCATTGGCTGCTGATTACTTCGTCATCCCACCACTGCCACATAGTCTGTCATTGATGAATTAAATCAGCTCCATCCATATTCCCATTATCCATTTACTTCAATCGCTCGTTAACCCCGCCCCATCAATGGTTAAAATATTTTGTTATCAACTCATTTCAAACCCTTCGCAAACTTCCTGTTTTCATTCCATAGTCTACAGAGCTCAAATTACTGTCAATATTCAGTCGCAGGATTCTTAAAGCACCACCGCCTGTCCGAGCAGTGTCCGAGTTTACATATACACTTCTGATCTTCATATATTCATCAGAGAACCTTACTTCCATTATAAACCCATGTTCTTCTGTTTATAATTTAAAATCTATTGTCAAATTATTGTCAGTATGCCTCCTAAAGAAAAGAAGACACAGGAAGATGTTAACCCTCTCATTTTTCCCTCTGTTGACATTCACCATACTCCTTTAATCGATAGAGACTATATGATTCACAAAACAAATTGTGATATTGATCTTTTTGAATTATACTGTGGGATAGAAGATAAATATATTTACCAAACCGATGAACTTCAACTATGGAAATCAAACCTTCCCTATTACATCTTTCCTCTCAACTTCAGTGCTCCAAATTTTAGCAAAAGATGTCAAGCTTCTTACCTCCGAGATCAGAGAGCCATTGTCAATCCTCAGGGCCAAATTCTATTTACTATAACCCTTGAATCCATTGACCAGATGATGCAAGCACCAACTATCAAAGATACCACTCCATTTTCTCAAGAAGCCTTAGTTGAATTATATCAAAAACTTGATTTTACCAAGAGAACTAAAACCCTAGAGTTATTCCTTTCAAAATATTCCCCCATGCCTAAAAAGAATCCTCCCTATCCTTCATCCATTTTTCTAGAAAGAGCAAAGCAAATTATCACTTTGATTTCTTACATACTTGGCTATTACTCTGAGGAATGGGTCAATGATGTCATTATTGTATTCATGTCAATCTTTTCTAATGATTCCCAACCCACCATTGTGCTTAATTTCAGTAAGTTTTTAGCAGAGTCCATTCACTAGCAGTTTGTGAACTTTGATACTCAAGAGATTTTTAAATATACTTATGTTCTAATATACATGTTCATATACTTCCAAGGATATAATCTAAATCTCTCATTGTATATGTTAGATGATAAAGGAGAATAGCAGTCAGTAATATTTTGAACTACCATGGTTAGGAAAGAACAAAATGAAAATTCATTTAAACAATTCATAGATATGTTTGTTCATCCTGCCATGAATCTTTTGAGTGGAAACACTGAGACTAGAATAAGTGAAGAAATTCAAAAAAAATTGCACGTTACACAACAGGAACAGACTGGAGATTGTTATCTCTATGAGAAATACACTGAGATTAGAACTTTTGGTAGTGAACTACCACCTTTTAAGTGCCAAAATACCTCCCAATGAGGATTTTTTCACTTGAATATATCAGACAAATGATAAGCATGGACCAAATTCACTTTACATTTGCCAAAAAGAATTCACAGTTCAAACTAAAGACACAGGTTGGTCAGTTTATTTGTAATAGCTGGGCAACAGGAGAAGAAGCAAAGAAGATATTGAAAACCACGAAATTTTATTTGAGTTTTACTTGGCCTTATGACCCATTAGGAATCATTTCTAAGTTAAGGTTAGACACCAAATCTACACCTTACTTTCATACAGCAAGGCCAAAGATTGAACAATACAAAAATCAAATAGAGTGGCTACCAAATACTCTACAGAAACTAGAAGAGCAACAAGTTTCTACTTCTGCAGTGCATACACCTTCCCTGCAATAAAAGAAGACAACAAAGAGAAACAGAGAGGAAGTGTCTCCCATGGAAGCTGACATTATCAGCTCAAGTTTTAAACTTATGTATAGGAAAAAGGCAAAACTCAGTTCAAGGTTGAATCGCAGCAAAGATTCAAAACAGCAGCAGCCTAACACCTCTAAGGAAATTCCTAAAACTACATTAGGAGAAGAGAAATCAACAGTTCCTCCTGATACTTTAGCACCTTCTCAAAATCAGCAGTTATAGATCACACAGAAAGAATCATGTTCATCAAGCAAGCCAGAGAAAATCACAATGGACGTCTACAAAGAAATCAAGCTAAAGAATGAAGCTTTAAAAATCAATATCTATAATCAATTCTGGAAGCAGGCATCCAGCACACAGAGCAGATTGTTAACTGCCTTTGATTCAGAGAAAGGATGAATGCACATGGTATTTCTCCAAGCTCAAGTTCCTCAACCTAAAGGAGAGGCGGATTACAACAAAGCCACCCTTGAGTCTCATATTAAGGATGTGAATTTAATTGATCAAAAGGAAATGCACAAACAGTCAGGAGAGATGATATTTTCCTCTACTACTAATACTGCCATGACATTGTCTAGATTGCAGGCCACATTTGCCACCATTCAATCAAAGCTCAACATGGAGAAGATTTCTTCTCATGCCAAAGACTCTAGGATTAAAAAACTAGAAGAACTAGTAATCAGATTGGGTTATGATCCTGCAAATGTTAAAGCTGCAGAGGAATTAATCAAAAAGAAGAATGAAGACATTGTTGCATTAAGGAAACAAATCAAACTCCTAGCAATTGAATATTCTTTGGCTAAGGAAATGAATGAGATAGAGAACCAGAAGGTAGATATGAAGAAGCTCATTATTGAGCAAAATTCACAAATAAGACAGATGGAAATCCAAGTATAAATACTCATTGCAGAAGCCAAGAAATCAGTTTTTCCTCTACAAGCACTTCCGGTCACTAATATTCCTTCAGCTATACCTACCAGAGTCACTAAAGGAGATGCTATAGAACTAGCCCAAGCAGTTCAAAAGATGACACTTCAATCCAAAGAAATCCAAAAGTTGGAGAAAAAGGTGAAGCAACTAGAAGACATTAAAAGTAGGTCTAACACCAATCATTCAGTAGAAATCCAAAGAGCCCAAACTCAGATTGAGAATTGGAAGAAGTCAGCAAATGAAAATTCCATTGGCACTCCCCTTGCTTAGGTTAAACAAATCATTTGGGATAACATCATCAATGAAATGAAAGAAATTTGGCCCTGCATCCAGATTATGTTTGAACAAAAAGCACTGGTAGAAAAATCCAACAAAACTATTTATGAAATAAATGATCAGTTAGGAACAATGCCTGCAACAACAAACAAAATCATTAGATCTCTAAATTCCAAGGATAAATATGAGCTAGAAGAATTGGGAGTAGAAGATAGAACTGAAAAAATCCTTGAAGTAAAAAATATTCTTACTAAGAAGAACTTAGTAACACAATTAGAAGAAAAATGCCACACTCTGGAATTTGTCATTAACAGGTTTCTGTCAAGAATTGATGTGTTGATTAAGAAAGGACTACCATCTATTTTTGTGTTGAATGATAACCTGATGGAGAGAACAAATTATATTCAAAGACTGTAGGAAAAGATGAAAACCTCCATTGTTGCATCATCTTCAATCAAAGGATCAATCACTGGCAGAGCTTTGTATGAAGCAATTGAAAATATTTGTTTTCAATTATTATGTGTTATATATAAAATAAAATAACATTGTTCTAACTTATGTGTTATATATAATTATTATTAAATAATAAATAAATATTAAATATTAAATATTATATTCAATATTCCATGATTAATATTATCAATATTATATATTAATTCAATATTCTAAAATTAATATTTTTAACATTAATTTTGATCAATATAATATAATATCATTAATACTAATTATTATTATTAATTATTATAATTCCAATTATTATTACTAATTATTATATTAATAATAATAATTAATGATAATAATAATAATAATTACAATTAATATTAATAATAATTAATAATTAATATTAATGATCAATCATTTATTACAAATATTGAATAATAATTTAATTTTCTATGATTAATACTTTTTAACATCAACTATAATCAATATAATATCATTAATACTAATTAGTATTAATTACTACAATATTAATTATTTTTATTTTATTTTTTTCTAAATAAGACTGAGCTAAAATATATTACATCGAGAGCCAAATTACATTATCAATATTACACCAGGGCCGCGACCCTGTAAAACTGGTCCTGGGATCAACTGTAAACACCAGAAAGTTCATAACAGGGATACAAAAGCTGGATTCAGAGTGTCGCTTACGAAGCCGACACATGGACTGAGACAACTTAGACACGATAGACACATAGACACGATGGACACATAGACACATGAACTGGAGTACAAAAAGACCGATTGCAGACATATATGTGGTCGCAAGGAGAGCTGACAGCAAGAAAAATCATGCAGAGAAACCTGGAGCGCGCCCTATTCTTCATCCGTGGTCTGAGGCTCGTCCTTCGTCTGGCAGCAGGGAGGCTGGAGAATTGCTTTGCCCTTACCAACAATGCGCTGAACAGGCTCGCTTGGACCAGCACCATGGCGTTGCACCGGCTCGCTTGGACCAGCACCATGGCGATGCACAGGCTCGCTTGGACCAGCTCCAGGGTCATGAACAGGCCTCAACATGTCGATGGCCGGAAATTCCATTTCCACAGTCGGGACAACCCCAGGAATCCGCGGAGGGTCAGCATGAGGGGCATCATCATCACCCCACGGGTTACGGCAATGTTCAACTGAAACAGTGACGAAGAAGGTCGAATTGGCCAGAGTACAGGGGAGGCGATAACTTACCATCGGGTGTTCTGTATGCCCGCATTCCATTCTTTCCGGCGGTTCCACAATCCTTCCTCTGCCCGGAGGCCTGCCTCTCGGTCTTCTATGCTCAGAGGAATCTTCTATGGAGGAGGAGGGGGAATGGGCTCTTCCACTGAAACTGCCCCGACGACTGATACCCCGAAGCCTTTCACGATGCATTGTGAAGGAGAGCGGATGGCGGGTGTGTGTACACCAATTGTTCCCCTGCACCAGACTCCCAATTCCTCCACAAGACTGCGGATTGTATGAATGCAGAACCTCCAAACGACCAGGCTCACAGTTGAATTGTCCAGCTCTCCAATTGCTCAGGTCTGTGGCACCTGAACCTTCACAATCGTTCCCACAGTCAGACAGAGAGCCGAAGTAATGAGCTTCCGCCCCTTCCTTCCAGATCAGAACCGGTGCAGGCGAAAAGTGCAGAGGAATGTCCGCGAGCTTTCGGCTTTGAAGGGCCATGGTTAGCGTTTCAATGCTGGCAATGAATGTCGGAGGGACGGCTCTGCAGCCAGTATTAACTACCGGTCTTGAATGCTGCATGCTTGCTGGTTTAAGGCATGTCCTTTGGGGGTACGTGGCTTGTCCGGGCGGACACCTGCCCAGTTGACAAGCCATGGGCTCTATTGCGCTAGCAACCACCCGCATCCGGGGGGTTAATTATTTTATTAATTAATATATTAATAATAATTAATAAAATAATTAATATTAATAATAACTATCATTTTTAATTAAAAGTAACCAATTTATATTAAAAAAAAAATTAAAATTAAAATTAAAAATTATTTAATTAAATTAATCAGAGACAGCCGACATCTCATCAGAAATTATTTTTCAAAAATTGATAGCCGACATTAATCTCTTTTTCCTCTCCTTATTACTATTTAATCTCTCGAACAGGCTCTTCTTCTATCAAGCATTCAAGTTGTCCTGATGATGGATCCCGGTTGGGATTTGAAACGTTGGCAGAGAATGGTTCTTACTATGGATTCACCGGTAACTAAGTCGAAAGTAATAAACCGCAGAGGTCTTAAATCCAGAATATTTGTTTTATTCAAAATGAGATTCAACATGTTTTTCCAGTAGAACCTACCTTTACTAAACACATTAAGGGAGATGAAATCTACCGAAAGGCTATAAAGGTAAAATTTCCAAATTCAGAGCGTTGGGAGAAATTGAAAGAATATCAAAATGAATAAAGCCTGCTAGCATATTATTCTAGCACCTCTAGCACATCACTCCAGCACAACAGTCGGTTGTCAACGTATCCGGAAAAAGAGGTGACTCAGCAATAGATTCCAGCAGAACAGGGCCAAAACACAGATGCATTCTTCCTAGATCGAATCCTTCAATTCTGTTTTAGTTTTAGATACTTTAGCATGCCTAGTCAACGAGGCATTAATTGTAAAACTCTTTTTGTATAAATACCTCATTCTGATATAGAATTAGGGGTTTCACCTTCAAATTAGTTTTTGAATAGAATTGTACTAAGCTGGAGCTTTTTGAATGTTAATAAAGGATTCTGAGTTATCTGCACAGGGTTTGTCTTCTAGTGAGTTCTTTGTGTTTATCATAATTGTTTTATTCATATAATTTATCTTATAGAAAATTATCCAATTAAAAACCTTAATTGAGTATCAATTTCATTTTTAATTTGCTGTGAATTGTAATTTAATTAAGAGACTAAGTTACAAAGTTGTTTACTTCTACTATTTCCTCTTGAAAGTTAAATTGCATTAGGTTTCTATTATAATTTAGTTATATTATGTTGATCATTAAAACATAGTTTTAATGATTTCCTCTTGTAAATGATTAAGTATTCTGTCTGAGTATATGATCATTTACATTTCGTTTTTCTTCTAAAATACATCAAACATAAAATTTAAACTACTATGGGCAAATAATAAAAAGACAACCCTTCATTTTTATTTTAGATTTTTCTAAGTTTTAGAAACACCTGTTTTAATTAACTGTTCTTTGGTCATCCACAAAATCAAAAACCCCAAAATATTTTAGATGCTTTGGCATAACCAACTGACATAGGGTTATCTCAAAGGACAACATCAGATTGGCGTCGTTTGCCAGGGACTCGAATTTCATTAAGTTTTCCTGGGTCAATGATATTATTCCTATTCCTTTAAGGTGACTAAAGGTCTATATAGGTCAAAATATTTTGCTTGGCAACTCCACTATACCAAACTGGCACCTTTTAAGCACACTAGATCCCATTCTGAATCTGACATAGTTAGTCCTCTGTCAGATCTAGAAATACATGTGAAAAAGGCCAGTTCTAGAATAATACATCAATCATCTTCTTGAGCTTCAGCCTTGCAGTTTGAAGATATATTACAATTTTATCCCTATAGTAACATTCCATCCAATCCAGAGTACACTGACTTATCACCAAGAGTTTCTGAACTCTTAGATAGGGGAGTTGATTTCAAATCAGCGTTCCTTATTCATTCACTTGAATCTCATCCAAAACCCCCACTTCCACCAAGATCACCTAAATTTGAGTCTGACGTCGGTGTTCATTTACCTGAATACAAACCTACAAACTTTATATCCCCCACCACTTATTCATTTCATTCCACTTCTAAACAACCTAAATCTTCTAGTTCTAAACAACTCGAAGGGACCTTTGCTATATATTCAAATCCACTCTTTGAAACTAAAGAAGATATACATTCTCAGGTCGACAAGTTGGTTATTAAGACTCCTTTAAAATAATTCAGGACATCTCCACCCTCTTTATCTCCTCCTTCTTCACCCCCACATAGTAATTCACCCCTACTATCACCATCTTCCTCTTCTCTATCATCATCTTCATTATCCACTCATACACCCCATACTCCTCTTGCTATCATGGCTTTTTAGCCTATTGTGTAGGTAAGGTATGCTACACTAGTCCTTCCTCAGAATTTGGGTAATTTTCTTGATGGTTACCTTAAACATTTACCCAGATTCAATGCAGAAACAGGCCCCTCAGCTGAAGATCACATTTCAACCTTCCTAGACTTTACTGACAATATGAAGATCGAGGAAGAAAATGACTACATGAGACATTTTGTACAATCATTATAGGGAAATGTTAGAGTCTTGTTTAGACAACTTGTTGCTAATTCTATTAGGAATTGGAATGAACTCATTTCCATATTTAAAAACCAATGGGGGGTAAAGAAAGATTATGTCTATTTTCTCACTGAATTCGAAGAACTGAAGAGGAATCCTGGTGAACCAGTTGCCGAATTTATTAAAAGATTTAATAAACTCTACCACAAAATGCTTTCTCACTGCAAACCACTAGTAGCAGCTGCAAAAGTCATATTTTCTAAAGCATTTGATGATGACTTTGCGGTTATGCTGAGGGAAAGAGTTTCTAATACATTACAGGACATGCAGACAAATTCCATTGAGGTAGAAGCTAATAGGTCATTTTTTGGTAAAATTAAAGCTAAAGAAGAGAAAGAACAAAGAAAATTAAAAGCTAAACTTGATGAATCATCCTCTTCTAAATCCAAACTTGAAGATCAAAAAATTGATGAAATCACATCTTTACTTATAAATTTGTCTAATAGGATCTCCAAAATTGAAACACAACCCAGAACTTCTCAGCAAGTTGCTATCAGACCTCAAATTCAAAATCAAAATCAGCAGTGAAGATCCCCTCAACTTCAAATTCTTCAAAGACCAGATTCAAATATTCATCCTCCTTTGTTGATTGATGAACAACAACCATAGGATACAAGCCCTGTAATCACTAAATATATCAATATTGTTGATTCTTCACTAGTACAAATGGCCATTGTCCCTTCATCTTGATCTAAATCTTTGGAACAAGAACAAGAACACACTCAAATCTCCAAATGCCAAGCTTTCTCTAAATTCCTTATTGCAGAGTTAAATAAAAGATATGATCTCAGACCAAGAGCAGGCCCTAGTAGACCTCCTAAGGCTACTTCCACCATTGAACCTGTAGTAAATTCTATTCAGACCCAAACCCTAACACGTCAAACTATAGATTCCTCAACTGAAACTTTTCCATCTAATAAAACTATTCTAACAACTTTCAATATTGAAAAAGAATTAGAAGATTCAAGATTCCCATTCCCCTGGTTGAACTTTCTAAGAATCCTAGTTACAAAAACCAAGTGTCAAAATGGATCCAGTCTTCCAGTGTTGATGTTGAAGGATATGTTATTAGTTTGCAAGATGAAAAACCTTCTTTGGTTTTTCGTCCTAGTTCTGACATAATTTATGAGATTGTTCTACCATTCTATGTGACTGTAAAAGATCATGATTATTTGTTATATAACTGTATGTTGGATTCGGGTGCATCACACAACCTTATGCCTAAGGTAATTAAGGACCAGCTGCAATTACAGGTCACACATTCTTATCATGACCTTTACACATTCAATTCCAAGAAAGTACCTTGCTTAAGATTGATTAAAGACCTAGTTGCCACCTTAGCTCAAATACCTGTTAAAAGTATAGTCTTAGACACTGTTTTTACTGACATCCCAGCCAGATTTGGCACGCTTCTTTCTAGATCATGATGTGCCAAAACTTGGAGGATCTCTACAGATGGACATGTCTTATGCAACTATTTTAATTTTTGGTGGTGAACAATTAAGGCTATATAGGGAAGTTAGATTCCTTCACACTATTTGTAGCGCTGATCAAGCAAGGAATTCCCCTATTTACATTGTTGATCAAGACTTTAGCTGATTTAAATTATCCTCACAAAATGTATCAAACTCTCAACTTGCTATTGAAAATATTGTCTCCAAACCAGAAATTGAAAAATCAGATATTTGAAAACTTTACTTCGATGGTTCTTGCTCAAAGGATGGAGCAGGAGCAGGAATTGTTTTGATATTACCAAATAAAGAGAATATTACTCAGGCATGTAAACTATAATTTAAAGTAAATAATAACGTGGCTGAGTATGAAGCTTTTCTACTTGGTCTTCAGATGGCTAAATATTTAAAGGTGAAAAACTTGGCTGTGTTTTCAGATTCTGAGCTTATTGTAAAACAAGTTAGAAACCTTTTTCAAACCAAACACCCAAGACTAAGAGCCTATAGGAATGAATTTTTGGATGTCATTGAACAATTTTTCTTTGGTTTTAACGTTATTGTAATTCCTAGAGATTGAAACATGCATGTTGATTCAATTGTTGTTTCAGCTAGCTCTTTTAAAACTCCTCAGCCAACACTGTTAGAATATCAAACCCAAGTTAAATATAGACCATCAATACCTGACAATTTAAAATATTAGCAGATTTTTGAAAATGATGAGTAGCTAAAATCTTTTCTGCAAGTCATTGAAGAATTTTCAAACATGAAGATTGAGGAAGATCGGAAAGAGGTCCATGAAACAATTCATCAAAATTCTGATAAACCATTCGAGTAAAAAATTCTTGATCATGAAATCATACAACTGTCTAATAATTTTATTCGTAAACGATTGATTCCATTAGAGAAGATTTTTTATGATAATGATGTGTTTAAGAAACCTATGTCTAAAACACCTAATGAAGAAATTGAAGAGTGTAATATTGGAACAATGGATGATGTTAGAAATATCCAACTATCATCAACCTTACCTTTGGATGTAAAAGCTAAATATCCAAATTTTCTTAAAAACTATAAAGATGTGTTTGCCTGGTCTTACAGTGAATTATAAACCTATGACACAACCTTGATTGAACATAAAATTCCCTTAAAACCAGAGGCAAAACCCTTTCAACAAAAATTAAGAAGAATCAATCCCATATTACTCCCAACTATTGAGAAAGAACTTAAGAAGCTACTTGATGCTCACATTATTCTACCTGTGAGGTATTCAAATTGGGTAGCTAACTTAGTTCCAGTCTAAAAGAAAAGTGGTGAGACTAGGTTGTGTGTAGATTTCTGGAATCTGAATAAATCAACCCTAAAAGATAATTATCGATTACCCAAAATGGATCATTTACTTCAAAAAGTTTTAGGATCTAGTAGGATATCTATGCTTGATGGTTTTTCAGGTTATAATGAAATCATGGTGCAAAGCTGATCAAGATAAAACTACATTCATCACTCCTTGGGGTACATTTATGTATGCTCGGTTGCTATTTTGATTAACCAATGCTCGGGCCACTTTTCAAAGAGCCATGGACCTAACATTTATGAGTAAGACTTTTGAATTCATTGTTATATATTTAGATGATTTAATTGTATTTTCTGATTCTGATGAAATCATCTAAAGCACTTGAGCAAGGTTTTTGACAGATGCAAGAAATTTGGTATCTCCCTTAATCCTAAGAAATCCTTATTTTTTGTTAAGGAAGGGAAATTACTAGGGCATATAATCTCCAAGGATGGAGTTACAATTGACCCAAAAAGAGTATCAGCCATTCAAACATTGTCTCTACCAAGAAATAAGAAGGAAAGACAGACTTTCCTCAGAAAAATTAATTTCCTTAGAAGGTTTATTCCTAATTATGCAGAGCTAGTAAAGGATATAATTGACATGCTTAATAAAAATAATGAAGTAAAATGGACAGTTTCTGTTAGGTTTGATTTTGACCAAATCGAAAAGCCATCTATGAAGCCCCTACATTAGCTAGTCCTGATTATTCTCTACCTTTCAACATATTCTCTTTTGGATCTGAAACCACTTTAGCTGTTGTACTCCTACAAAAAAAATTTAATGGTGATGATCAGCCCATAGAATTATTTTCCAAAGTTATGATGGATGCTGAACTTAGATATGATATCATGGAGAAACAAGCCTATGTCTTCATTCAAGCCCTCAAAGCTTTCAGAACTTATGTGCTACATTCACACATTACTGCATATGTCCATAATCATGCTGTAAAAACCGTTTTAACTCAGCCAAATACTGATTGGAAAAGGGGGAGATGGATTGCCAAAATCCTTGAATTTGACCTTGACATCAAAACCACAAAGCTTGTGAAGGGCCAAGGTTTAGCCAAACTGTTGGCTGAATCTAATTGCAAAGAACTGGGAATTAATTTGGTTGTTAAAATTTCACCTAAGAAGAATCCACAAGAACCTTCCTTCATATTAGAGGAGAATCCACAAGAACCTCCTTCTCATATAGAAGGAGAGAATCCACAAGAACCTCTTCCTTCAGACCAGAATATTCTTGTTCATATAGATCATAAATATCTTCTTTCTGATTGGTATTCTGATATTGTTCAATTCCTCAGATATTTTCAATGTCCAGATGATATTAGTTTAAAACAATGCAAAGCTTTAAAGTTCAAATTAGTTAAATATTGCATCATCAATGAAAACTTGTATTGGAAAGATCCTTTAAACATCCTCCTCCTCTATCTAACTGAAAATGAAATAGAAGGAATAACAGATCAATTCCATGGAAGGTTTTGTGGTGGACATTATGCTTGGAGAGAAACAACCTACAAGATTTTGAAGGCAAGTTTTTATTGGCCTTCACTTTCAGAGAAGTTGCAGCAAGGGCAAGAATTTGCGTTCCATGCCAACTTTTTGCAGCAAAACAAAAGTTCTCATCACTTCCTTTAGTTCTAGTGTGAGTTCAAGCTCCTTTTCTACAATGGGGATTAGACTTCATGAGGGAAATCCATCCTCCATCAAGCAACCAATATATACGGATTTTAACTACTACTGATTACTTTACCAAGTGGGTAGAAGTCATATATGTAAAGAATGCTACTGATACTATTGTAATTAAGTTTCTTGAGGAAAATATTTTATCAAGGTTCGAATGTCCTCAAAAAATTGTAGCAGATAATGCACCATCTTTCAACAGTATAAAAATGATTGATTTTTCAAAAATATTCAATTTTATTGCATCATTCTTCACCATACTATCCACAGGTTAATGGGTTGGCAGAATCTTCCAATAAGAGCTTAGTCAAGGTTATAAAGAAGACTCTTGAAGATCAAAAAAGGAGCTGGAACACACATTTGATCCATGCTATTTGGGCAAGCAAAGTTTCTCCTAAAAGGTCAACAGGAAAGTCTCCTTTTTAGTTGGTTTATGGTAAGGAAGATGTTTTTCCTACTCATTTAGCTTTACCTATAATGTAATTTCTTCAAGAATCTTATGATGAAAAGGATGAATTTTCAAGAAGAATTAATCAAATCATTGAGCTAAATGAAGACAAAGATGAAATTCAGTATCAACTGAAGAAGTATCAAAGTAAGATGAAGGAGATTTTTGACAGAAAGGCAAGAGAAAGAAATTTCAGAAAGGGAATTCTTGTGCTCAGATGGGACTCAAGGAGAGAAGACAAAGGCAAGCATCATAAATTTGACAATCTCTGGTTTGGTCCATTCAGCATTGCAGAAGTCAAAGGAAACAACACATTTGTATTGCAGAATCTGGAAGTAGAGTATTCCTCATTGCTAGTCAATGGGAAATACTTGAAACAATATTCAATATTAGTTTTTCATTTCATTCACCATATGTAAATATTCAGAGAGTTTATTTTTAAATTTGCGGGTATCTTCTGCATCAAAGACTCCATAGCCCGAGGTGAAGGCACTTGGATCTACTTGTTCTTTGCAGTCCACAGGGAGAAGCAGTCCCCAGATGGAGCCGATGTTGTAACATATCTAGTTTTGATAAGTTAGTATATTAGATATATAAATTTTGAAAATGTTAATGTAGGATATGGATGCAAAAGAAATAAAAATAGAATAAGATGTTAGGTGTAGTTGCTTTAAACAAAGAAGGTAGAATAAAATGTTAGGGAAGCTAAAAGAAAAAGGAAAGAAGCTTCATTTAAAAGTTTTGGAATGCATAAGGTTCCTAGCTCAAATATACCATCATCATGTTGATCATATGTTGCATGTGTAGAATAATTTATCGAAGGAGGTCAAGTTCCCATTCTTACACTAAAAATCCCCTCCTTACTTTATAATCCCCTACATATTCATTTCCCTAATTCACTCTTTCATTACACACTCCTCTCATACATTTTATCCTAAGTCTTAACTCCCGACACATTATCATTTTACCCGATTCATGTAAACATTGGATTAAAGGTTTTAACGTGATGTTTGGCCCCACCATTAAACGCTGGCTATCTTCCTGCTTATCCTCGATCATTAATTTTAATCCAATGCCTCTTATATGATTTCAGGCCCCCTCCACCATCCGACCTTTATCAAGACGGGGGGGGGGGAGGTCCGAAATGAGTTGTATTACCATACCACCTGCCCACTACGTGTCACCATCGCAGGCTTTCGGACCCCCCTCCATCGAAACCGTAAACAACCTCAACCCCCCTCGGAAATTTGTTTCCTCAAAACAACTTAACATTGACTGTTGATTACTCTGCCATCCCACCGCTACCACATAGCCTGCCATTGACGAATTAAATCACCTCCCTCCATATTCCTGTTATCCATTTATTTCAATTGCCCGTTAACCCCGTCCCATCAATGGTTAAAATATTTTGTTATAAACTCATTGCAAACCCTCCGTGAACTTCCTGTTTTCATTCCACAGCCTACAAAGCTTGAATTACTATCAATATTCGGTTGCAGGATTCTTAAAGCACCACTGCCTATCCTAGCAGCGTCCGAGTTTACATATACACTTCCCATCTTCATATATTGGTCAAAGAACCTTCTTTCCATTATAAACCCCTATTCTTTTGTTTATAATTTAAAATCTACTAACAAATTACTGTCAATATGCCTCCTAAAGGAAAGAAGACATGGGAAGATGTTAACCCTCTCATTTTTCCTTCTATTGACATGCACCATACGCCTTTAGTCGATAGAGACTATATGATTCATGAAACCAATTGTGATATTAATCTTTTTGAATTATATTGTTAGCTAGAAGATAAATACATCGACCAAACCGATGAACTTCAACTATGGAAATCAAACCTTCCCTATTACATCTTTCCTCTCACCTTTAGTGCTCCAGATTTTATCAGAAGATGTCAATCTTCTTACCTCCTAGATTAGAGAGCCATTGTCAATCCTCAGGGCCAAATTTTGTTTACTATAACCCTTGAATCCATTGACCAGATGATGCAGACTCCAACTGTCAAAGATACCCCTCCATTTTCTCATGAAGCCTTACTTGAATTATATAAAAAACTAGATTTTACTGAGAGAAATGAAGCCCTGGAGTTATTCCTTTCAAAAGATGACCCCGTGCCTAAAAATAATCCTCCCTATCCTTCATCCATTATTCCAGAAAGAGCCAAGAAAATTATCACTCTAATTTATTACTTACTTGGCTATTACTTTGATGAATGGGTCAATGATGCCATTATTGGATTCCTGGCAATATTTTCTAATGATGCCCAGCCCACCATTGTGTTTAATTTCAGTCAGTTTTTAGTAGAGTCCATTCACCAGCAATTTGTGAACTTTGATACTCAAGAGGTTTTTAAATATACTTATGTTCTAATATACATGTTCATATACTTCCAAGGAGATCATCTAAATCTCTCATTGTATAAGTTAGATGATAAAGGAGAACAACAGTCAGTAATATTTTGGACTACCATGGTCAGGAAAGAACAAAATGAATATTCATTTAAATAATTCATAGACATGTTTGTTCATCCTACCATGAATCTTTTGAGTGGCAGCACTGAGATCAGAATAAGTGAAGAAATTCAGAAAATTTTGCAGCTTACACAAGAGGCACAGACTGACGATTGGTATCTCTATGAGAACTACACTGAGATTAGAGTTTTTGGTTGTGAACTACCACCTTTTAAGCTGCCTACATACCTCCCAATGAGGATTTTTGCACTTGAATATATCAGACAGATGATAAACATGGACCAAATTCACTTTACATCTGCCAAAAAGAAATCACAATTAAGAATAAAGACACGGGTTGGTTATCTTATTTGTAATAGCAGGGTAGCAATAGAAGAAGCAGAGAAGATATTGAAAACCTTGAAATTTTATTTGAGTTTTACTTGGTCTTATGGCCCATTAGGTATCATTTCTAAGTTAAAGGTAGACACCAAATCTACACCTTACTTTCATACAGCAAGGATAGAGATTGAACAATACAAAATCAAATAGAGTGGCTACCAAATACTCTACAGGAACTAGAAGAGGATCAAGTGTCTACTTCTGCAGTGCATACACCTTCCCTGCAACAAACAAGATAGTAAATAGAAACAGAGAGGAAGTGTCTTCCATGGAAACTAACATCATCAGCTCAGGTTTTAAACTTATGTATAGGAAGAAGGAAAAACTCAGTTCAAGGTTGAACCTCCACAAAGATTTAGAACAACAGTAGCCTAACACTTCAAAGGAAATTCCTGAAACTACATTAGGAGAAGAGCAATCAACAGATCCTCATGATACTTCAGCACCTTCTCAAAATCAGCAGTTGTAGATCACACAGAAAGAAGCATCTTCATCAAGCGAGCCTAAGAAAAGCACAATGGACATCTACAAAGAAATCAAGCTAAAGAATGAAGCTTTAAAAGTCAATATCTATAATCAAATTTGGAAGAAGACATCTAGCACACAGAGCAGATTATTAACTGCCTTTGATTTAGAGAAAGGAAGAATGCACATGGGATTTCTCCAAGATCAAGTACCTCAGACTAAACGAGAGGTAGATTACAAGAAATCCACTCTTGAGTTTGATATTAAGGATGTTCATTTCATTGATCAAATGGAAATGAACAAATAGTCAAGAGAGATGATATTTTCCTCTGCTACTAATATTGCCATGACATTGTCTAGATTACAGGCCACATTTTCCACCATTCAATCACAGCTTGACATGGAGAAGATTTCTTCTCATGCCAAAGACTCTAGGATTAAAACACTAGAAGACATGGTAATAAGATTGGGTTATGACCCTACAAATGTTAAAGCTGCAGAGGAATTAATCAAAAATAAGAATGCAGACATTGTTGCATTAAGGAAACAATTCAAACTCCTAGCAACTGAAGATCCTTTGGGTAAGGAAATGAATGAGATAGAGAACCATAAGGCAGATATGATGAAGCTCATTATTGAGAAAAAATCACAAATAAGACAAATGGAAATCCAAGTAGAAAGACTCATTGAAGAAGCTAACAATTCAATTGTTCCTCTACAAGCACTTCCAGTCACTGATATTCCTTCAGTTATACCTACCACAGTCACTAAAGGAGATGCTATAGAACTGGCCCAAGTAGTTCAGAAGATGACACTTCAATCCAAAGAAATCCAAAAGTTGGAGAAAAAAGTGAAGCAACTGGAAGACATTAAAAGTAGGTCTGACACAAATCATTCAGTAGAACTCCAGAGAGCCCAAACTCAGATTTAGAATAGGAAGAAGTCAGCAAATGAAAATGCCATTAGCACTCCCCTTGCTCAGGTTAAACAAATAATCTGGGATAACATCATCAATGAAATGAAAGAAATTTGGCCCTACATCCAAATTATGTTTGAAAAGAAAGAACTGGTAGAAAAATCCAACAAAACTATTTATGAAATAAATGATCAGTTAGAAACAATTCCTGCAACAAAAAACAGAATCATTAGATTTCTGAATTCCAAGGATAAATATGAGCTGGGAGAACTGGGAGTAGAAGATAGAACTGAAACAATCCTTGAAGTAAAAGAGGTTCTTACTAAGAAGAACTTAGTAACACAGCTAGAAGAAAAATGTCATACTCTGGAATTTGGCATTAATAGGTTTTTGTCAAGAATTTATGCATTGATTAAGAAAGGATTTCCTTCTATTTTTGTGTTGAATGACAAGCTGATGGACAGAATAGATTATATTCAAAGACTGCAGGAAAAGATGAAAACCTCCATTGCTGCATCATCTTCAATCAAAGGATCAATCACTGGGAGAGCTTTGTATGAAGCAATTGAAAATATTTGTTTTATTCAAAATGAGATTCAACATGTTTTTCCAGTAAAACCTACCTTTACTAAACACATTGAGGTAGATGAAATCTACCGAAAGGCTATAAAGGAAATAATTCCAAATTCAGAATGTTGGGAGAAATTGAAAGAATATCAAAATGAATAAAGCCTACCAGCATATTATTCCAGCACCTCCATCACATCACTCCAGCACAACAGTCAGCTTCTAGCGTATTCAAAAAAAGAGGTTTTAGCAACATATTCCAGCAAAACAGGGCCATAACGCATATGAATTTTTCCTAGATCGAATCCTTCAATTCTGTTTTAGTTTTATATATTTTAGCATGCCTAGTCAATGAGGAATTAATTGTAAAACTCTTTTTGTATAAATACCTCATTCTGATATTAGAAGTTGCACCTTCGAATTATTTTTTGAACAGAATTGTGCTAAGCTAGAGATTTTTGAATGTCAATAAAGGATTTTGAGTTATCAACACATGGCTTGTCTTCTAGTGAGTTCTTCTTTGTGTTTATCATAATTGTTTTCTTCATATAATTTATCTTATAGACAATTATCCAATTAAAAACCTTAATTGAGTATCAATTTCATTTTTAATTCGCTGTGAATTGTAATTTAATTAAGAGACTAAGTTACAGAGCTGTTTTCTTCTACTATTTCCTCTTGAAAGTTAAATTGCATTAGGTTTCTGTTATAATTTAGTTATATTATGTTGATCATTAAAACCTAGTTTTAATTATTTCCTCTTGAAAATGATTAAGTATTCTGTCTGAGTATATGATCATTTGCATTTCCTTTTTCTTCTAAAATCCATCACACATAAAATTTAAACTACTATGTGGAAATAAAAAAAAAATAGCCCTTCATTTTTATTTAAGATCTTTCTAAGTTTTAGAAACACCTATTTTAATTAACTATTCTTTGGTCATTCACAAAATCAAAAACCCCAAAATATTTTAGACGCTTTAGCAGAACGAACTGACCTAGGGTTATCTCAAAGGACAACAAAACCCATATAGAATGCACCTCCACTAGTGCTCTTTCGATCATCGACATTTCCTACCCAATCTGCATCTGTATATGCATGAAGAGTAAGATTTGTATCTTTAGGATACCATAGTCCAAAGTCCTAAGTTCCTTCAAGATATTTGAAAATTATTTTAACTACCTGAAGATGTGATTCCTTTGGATTTGCTTGGAACCTTCCAACAATTCCTACTACATGCATGATATCAGGTCTGATACCTATTAGATAGAGTAGACTTCCGATCATAGATTTGTATGTTGGTTGGTTTACGGTTGTTGATTCATTGTTATAACTGAGACTACATCATGTTACCATTGGAGTACATACTGGTTTAGAATCTTCCATTCCATACTTCTTCAAGATCTACTTGAGATATTTTGTTTGTGAATGGAAAATACCATCTTTTGTTTGTTGTACTTGTAGACCAAGAAAATAAGTAAGTTCACCAAGTAAGGACATTTCAAATTCTTGGTGCATTACTGAAGCAAAATTCTGACTCATGGATTCTTCATTGCTACCAAAGATGATATCATCAATATAAACAACAACAATTAGTAGTTTATGATTTTCAATCTTTGTGTATAAATTACTATCTACAGAGCCTTATATGAAACCTTGTTGTTGTAGATATTTGTCAAGGCTGTAATACTAAGCCCTTGGAGCCTGTTTCAGATCATAGAGAGCCTTTTTGAGCTTGCATACGAGTTTTTCATCATTTCCAGGAATGAATCCTTCTGGTTGCTCAATATAAACTTCTTCTTCTAGATCTCCATTAAGAAAAGTTGATTTTACATCCATTTGATATACTTTGAATTTTCGAAAACTAGAAAGAGAAAGAAACATCCTTATGGCTTCAAGTCTGGCAACAGATGCAAAAGTTTCTTCAAAATATATACCTTCTTGTTGAGAAAACCCTTTACAAACAAGTCTTGCCTCATTTCTAATAACTTCTCCATTTTCATTAAACTTATTCTTAAATATCCATTTTGTTCCTATAACATTTTTATCATGAGGTCTAAGAACTAATTCTCAAGTATCATTCTTTTCAATTTGATCAAGTTCTTCATCCATGGCCTTGACCCAACATTCATCTTTGCAGGCTTCATTTACATTCTAAGGTTCTATGGAGGATATTAATGCTAGATAACTTGAGGTCCCTGTAAGAGTTCTTCTTGTCTGTACTCCAGACACTTTTTCTCCTAGAATTAGAGATTCTGGATGATTCTTTTGAACATGCTTGGATGGAGTCTTTTCCCTATCTGTTGTATCTTCATCTAGTGTTTCATTGGTTTCTTCTTCTATATCATTTTGATTTGATGCAAGAAAGCATTCCCCATCTTCCTCTTTGTTATATTCCTCTGTTGATTTATTTTTTTCTAGATTTCTAGATGCTTCTCCAATTACAACATCAATTCTTTCAACAATTTTCCAAAGTCTTTTATTATAACATTTGTATCCTTTACTTTTGGATGAATAACCAAGAATAATTCCTTCATCTGCTCTGGGTTCAAACTTACCAAGCTTTTCATCAATCCTTTTGATGAAATATTTTCTGCCACAAACTCTAAAGTGTTTTATAGTAGGAGGCTTACCATACCAAATTTCATATGGAGTTTGATTTTTATTTATCAAAACATTTGCTTTGTTGAGAATAGTCATGACAACAAATGTAGGTTCACCCCAGAAGGTTGCAGGAGTTCCAGATTCATCAAGCATTGCTCGAGCCATTTGTTGAACTGTTCTATTCATTCTTTCCACCATGACATTTTGCTGCGGAGTTCTTACGACAGATAATTGCCTTTTTATTCCATGTTGTTCACAAAATCCAAAGAATTCATTTGATATGAATTCTCCCCCTCGATCAGATCTGAGACATTTGATTTTTCGATCTGATTCATTTTCAACTAAAGCTTTTATGGCTTAAAATTTTTCAAATGCTTCATATTTATGCTTTAGTAGACCTATCCAACACATCTTGGAAAAATAATCAATAAAGAAAATAAAGTATTCTTCTCCATGAGGTGAATTTTTCCTTGTTGGTCCACATAAATTAGTGTGGATGAGTTCAAGAGTCTTACTTGTTGATCCTTCTTTTTCACTGAAGTGAACTCTGGTTTTCTTTCCGACTTGACATCGTTTGCATATGGTATTTTCTAGGATGTTGATATCTAGAAGATCACGAACTGCCTTGAGCCTGCATGCTTTTCTTATCTGAGAAAAGCTTAGATGTCCCAATATTCTGTGCCATAACCAGTTTTCATCTGTTTTTCGTAGATAGAATTGTTGTTGTCCTCCTTTGAGTATGTATAAGTTATTTGGAGCTCTTGTAACTTTGATCATGGTCTTTCCTTTATCAAGCTCATGAACCACACATCCGTATGATAAAAAAAAAATTTATTTCCTTTATCACACATTTGACTGACACTCAACAAGCTATGTTTTAAACCATCTACATACATGACATTTCCGGCTTTAACATTTTCTTTAAAGAAAACAGAACCTTTAACTTTAATGACAGCTAGTGTGTCATTTCCAAATGATACATTCTTTTCCTTTTCTAAAGAATTATAAGAATGAACTTTCTCTTTATCACCTGTCATGTGTTTGGAGCATCCGATGTTGATGTACCACTGATTCTCTTGTCCTTCTACATACAGATCTATGCCACATATTTCTGATTGAGATCCCTTCTTTCTCCATATCTTGTAATTTAATGATGATTGCTATTTTTGAAGTGTTGGCCGAAACTTTCTCCTGTATTCAGATTCTTCATGACCAAAGTTGTTACAAATAGAACATTCAATTTCATCTTCAAGAGGAGAAAATTTATTATAGGATCTTTTATTGATTCCAATTACACTCCTTTGATTTTGTGCTTCTATAGTCATGATGGTTTTTTAAGTAACACATTGAGCAATCTTATGCCCAAAGTTATGACATGAAAAACATTTCCCATTAAAGAACTTCCTGCGATCATAGAATCTTTTGGAATTGTTTACCTGTTGGTTGAAGTTTCTACTAATATTCATCCTTGGATTAAATTGAGGATGATTTTCCTAATGTGTATTTTTAGGCCTTTGCTGACGATTGACATATTGTTCACTGGTCTTTGCTGCATCAAGATAGATTCTGGTGGAGGCTGATGGCTTCTGTGATTGAGATGATTGTTTAGTATATCTAAGAGTTGTCCTTATCATAGGAGACCATTGAACTTTGATGATTTCATTTAAAGTTTCTAATCCTTTAGAAAATTTGAGATTAAGAGATTTTGTCTTCTCAAGTTCTTTTCTTAGACCCACAATTTCACATTCTACATTTTCATTGTGTTTTTCTCTTGCAGTCAGTTGGTGTGTCAACTAAGGCATCAAAAAATCATCATTGTCATAAGCCATGATTAGTCTATAATCTTGAGCAGTTTCATTCTCATCACTATTAGATAAACCATCACTATCTTCATGCGTATAGTAACTGCTTCTATTGACAACCTGTTTTTCATTGCCTTTTACATATTCCTTTCCCTTTTCATATTTATCTTTACGAGGAAATTTGGCAACATAATGGCCGACTCTACCACAAGAAAAGAATTTAAATGGTATCTTACCTCTGAATCATCTAGAACCCCGTTGAAGCTTCTTGACAAAATTTACCTCATCTTCTTCTTCTGAAATGTATCCTAGTTCATTGTGCACTTCCTTTTCTTTTCCCTTGCTGAAGCTTTAAAAGTGGCTTCTCTCATATCTGATGGACCTCCTTTCATCATTTCAAAGGCACTTAGGATTCCATGGAGTTGAGTCATAGTAATACTTTGAAGATCTTATTTTTCTTCTATGGCAGACACTTTTGACTCAAATTTAGAAGACAAAGATCTCAAAATTTTCTCAACTAAAGTAGCTTCCTTGATCTCTTCACCCAGATTCTTCATACAATTAACAATCTCATCTATACGTAAAAGGTAACTAGCAATACTCTCATAACTATGCATCTAAAGATTTTCATACTGAATTTTGAGAGTTTGAAGCTTAACACATTTTACCTAGGAGTCTCCTTCGAAGCTTTGAATGATTTTGTCCCATATCTCTTTGGCTATCTTGAGCTGCATGTCTTTGACAAATTCTAATTCTGAAAAACTTCCCAATAACATATTGACAGCTTTGGCATTGGTTTCGTATAGATTCTTACATGTAGAGTCTGAAGGAATTGTTGTTGGAAATTGATATCCACCTTCCACAATTTCCCAAACATCAGCTCCAAGTGATTGTAGATAGGCTTTGGTTCTTATTTTCCAATATACCAAGTTTCTCCCATTGAAGATTAGTGGTTTGATAGGTCCCATTCCTTCATGATTATTCATCTTGAAAGATCTTCCTTCAAGTGATCAAGCTTCTCTTGAAGGACCTGGCTCCGATACCAATTGTTGGAAATAATACTTGGGGGGGGGGGGTGAATCAGTATTATCAGTTCAATAATTTTTCATTTCCCAAATAGATTTATATACACCTTTACTGAAGTGAACTAGCATGTACATGTTACTGTTATTAGATAAGCCAGCATATACCCAAAGAGCTTATGATTTAATCAATTGATCTTTAATCAGTGCATCAGTAACTTGTTAAGCAGTGCAGTAAAAACATAATAAACAATCACACATAAGAAACACACATGAACACCAAGATTTAAGGCGGAAACCCAATGCGGGAGAAAAAACACTTGCTTCTTTCGTCTTTGTCTTCTTTTAATAATAAGAAAATCTATTTACAATCTTGTACTGGTGCAGACTCATACGAGTACGCATGCACCCACCTGCAGAAGGCTACAACCTCCTCTCATTTTCCAGCTTCTACTGGAAAGGAGCTATGACCCCCTCGCTCTTGTACTACCCAATGTGTTTACTAGTACATAGGCACTGGACTACAGAGGGCTACAACCTTCTTTCTTCTTCCAGGGACCATGTTTCATAAACTTTCAGACTGGATGCTCTTGGCACACAACAATACAAATGAAGGCCTCGTTTCATCAAATTTTCACATTGTACCCATTAGAAACTTTGAAACTCAAACTGCATCAACCAACAATCAGTTAATCTAAACAATCAAATCACTATCACCAGAATACTGTGCTGAACCCAGAAACCTACATCATCATTCAGAACTAGTTGTATCCTCAAAAATCGTGCATCAGAATGTATAAACTACTTTACTGAACCCAACCTGTGTGTATACGCTGCTTCCTTTAACCAAACCTGCGTATACCATCAAAACTACTGAAACATAAAACTTCTAAATCAAGTCTATACCAACTAGCAATATACTAAACATCTACTATCAATTCAGAGCTTTAGACAGGTAGTAGCAGCGATAACCCTTCTTACTCAGACAATTAGTCAATCAGACACTAAACTCCTTATGCATTCAGTTTTACATTCAAATCTAAGAAGAATTCATTGATAGACAACAGTAAAACAACAAAACTAATCAGATAGATTAGTCAGATCTGAAGAATAGGCTTTTCTTTTGTATATGCTACTTGGAAGAGTAGAACCTGTGTGTATACATGCTTTTACCGAGACAAACCAACATTTAGATCTGCAAATATTAACTCATAACTTTGCTACTATTCCAAACTTTAGACAAACCCAAATCATGACATTTAAAGAATAAAACAGGTGTACACAATCAAATCTAGCCCAACCAATATCAGATCATTCAATGATAAGTCGTTTCAAGTCTCATGATCTTGATCCAACATTGAATTCAAGGTGAACATAATATTTCATATCAAATCACAAACACAGCCCCTGCAACATAAAATATACTTTGGAGAATTACTCCTAAGAAAACCCTTTTACTTGCACACTCTGGCATTATGATCTTCTCCTCCTTATATAGTTTTAGGCCTTTCTCAATACCTGGGACCAAAACCACTTAGGACCCATGGTATTCTTGGATGGGATCAAATAGTCATTATTGTGCTCAATATTGTGGGCTAATACCATAGTATTGAACCCTGGTATTATTTACTCTTGAATTTCCTTGATTTTCCAACATATACGTGCTTTTCTTCTTGTGAAAGTGTGTGTATACGTATATTCCTTTTTTGTTTTGTGAACAAGCGTGTATACGTTGTTTTGACTAAGTGAACTAGCGTACACATCTTAAACTTCTTTACAACATCCTTTTCTTTTAACTTCTTTATTCTAATCAGTAGACCTTAGTTCCATCTACATGTTCTTTTGTACCAATTCCATGTTACATCTTAATAGACCTGTTATACTATGAGTTTCCTTTTATCAAAACTGAAATGACATGTGAGTGAGTTGCCATCAAGGACAACACTTGTATCATAATGCCAACATATATTCCTTCTCTACTTTCTTTTTGGAATATTTATTTTTGCAAAACTAGTAATCGAGGTTGGTGTTTACAAATTCAACATTTTTATATGCTTCTACCCCTTCTTGTTTTTTTAAATGGAATGAGAATTTCTTGAGAGTTGTTCTTTTCATAATACATATTTTTTCAACCCGAAATCAAGGTTTATATTTAAAAATTCAATGTTTTTATATGTTTTTGTCTCTTTTATTAATTAGAATGAGAATTTATCTACAACATGTCTCTAAAGACTTAAACCCGATGTGTAATTTTAGAGCTTGTTAATTTTTATAAATGACCCATGAGCATTTTTTGAAAATTTTGTCCTTTTGAGGATTCTAATAAATTAGAATATTAGGTGTTTGATTAATTTTAAATTTTTATCTTTTGCAGTTATTTCAAAAGAATTACATTGATGTTGATCTATCTCAAGAACATTTTGAGTCTATCATTGGTAATTTTTACTTTCATTGTCCTTAGCTTGTTGGGGAACTCCATAAGTATATTAGCGCAACCACAATACAATTAAATTGTATGTAGTATTAGATACTGACTGAGTTAATCAAATTAGAAAACTTAGTTGGAATGATAACCCTTCATCATGATATCTTTCCATGCATCCTTTGAACTATCTTCAAATATTGAAGGGTATTCCTCCATCATGGCATCTCTCCATACTTTCTTTGCATGTGCCTCCATAAATCTTGGAAATTAGTTCATATCAATCAAAACAAATCAAGTACCTATGAAAATTTTAGTGTGCCTATCTTAGTCAAAAAATTCACTTCAATCATTGGAGAAAGCAACCTCTCACAGGTCCCAAACATATCAAAATTTTAGTGAGAAACACTCCGATCACTACAGCTTCCCTTGGCATCACACTTGTTGACCTTTTATATGTTTTATGGCCTATGACATCCATGGATCAACTTCAATTATTGAAACTAGGGCACCACAACTAATATTCTCAAACAACTATCTCTCTTATTCAAAAGAGCCCATTCCATACATGGATCCTTGAGATTTCAAATAACATGATTTATACAAATCACTTCAATCATTGGGAAATTCTTGGACTGATTAAAGCTATATCAAGGTGACATGGATTCTCTAAAGCTAAGTCATTGGTTGTAGTAATTAGAAGTGTTCTTCAGTGTCCATCATATTAAGGAAGAACACAAGATTCAACATTTGTGCAGCTGAAATTAGAGGGCCATGCCTAGACTTGGCAGGAAACCCATAAGGAGACCTTGAAGTTTGAGATATATCATATAGTGAGTATGTCAGAGAAATTTAAAACCCTTTTATATTCATAATTTTAACTTACCATACATGTGGAGGACCAGTGGATCTAATGGCACTTCTTCAGGAAGAAGCAGTGGTATAGTGTACAGGAGTACATCACATAATTTAAAAACTTGGCCATAATGTTAGGTATCTCCCCAAAGAACCTAGATGTAATCATCAAGTAACTGAGGGGTCTACATATCCATATATGAAAGAAAGTTATTTTTTTGAAGCCTAGATCAATGGAAAAGGATTTTTAAAATGCACAATACCTAGAGAATAGAGGCCTAAAGAAAGGGAAATCAAGTTGATCAAAGAAGAAGGAGCGATATAACACTTCTAAGAAGGGGAAGAAGAAGTGGAAAGGGGGGAAATATAAAAGGATGGAAACCATATGATCCAGATTTAAACAGGAACGCAACAAATTATAGATATAACCATAAATACAAAGATGCAATAGAAATAACACTTCATTTCATTAATGTAAAATACAGAAATATGCTTACAAATAGAATGGAAATAAGACTAGCTCGGGTGATGGTAGCTTACCTCTTGTTAGCTCTACTACAAGACGAAGATTTTCTAAAGTCAGAACAGGCTTGGCCATGTGTTATGATCAGAAGTGAGCCCGTAGTAGTCCGTTTCCTCCTCCTTCATTTTTCCTATACTCCCGTAACCTCCGTTATCCCTGCTTTACTCTAAAATTCAACGTAAACCTGTGTTTCCTTAGCTCCCCGAGTGCTAAGTTTGAATCGTCATAGAACCACAATCACCTGACCATGTGCTTTGCCCCACCACCATAACCTTTTCCTGCCCGCTAAACCTCGTTCATTTCTCCGCCGTCCATTCAAGATCCGATGGCCTGTGACCGTCTTCCGCCTCGGCTTCTCAATAGCCCCTGTCGTGTTGTCTCTACCGTAATTGATCTGTGAAAACTGACGGTCAGCCCTGTTCCTCCATTCAGTGTCTCCACCCACCATGAAGTCTATGCCACCTTTAACTGAGTTGTGCTTCCGAAGGATAATGGCGAGCAACTACCTGTACCTAGTGCAGTTATTCTTCAACAACTGTATTCAAGAGCATTATGGCTGAAGAGCAAGAAAGACATGCCTCAAGCAGTTAAACATACTTATCAGTAATGGAGCCTGTTTCATATTATACTCCACCTATGCAAGAAGGACGACCGAGCAACAAAGAATGTCAAATTAATTTATTGAAGCAAGCAGAGTGTCGCGGAGACTCCATTAGAGAGTTAAGGTGGTTGGTGGTCCATTATGACCCCTCCACGCCTGGAATAGCAGAATATATTTGTAAACAAACTCTATATATACCCAAAAATACGATGTAATGAGGGTTGATGGTTGTAGTTTTGATGTAAGGTTCAACTTCTGGAGACTATAACTTCTGTGATACTTGTAGTGTCTGGTCTTCATTTTTAGCTAATACAAGTTTCTTTTGCTGTTAATTACTCACTTTCCATTTCAACTCTATTCTAGGTTGTGCCTGTTATGTATTTTTCATGTGCTCTTGATGTTTACCATTAGAGGGGCTGTCATCCCACCTTTGTGTTAGAATCTAGTATGTATCATTGAATGTGCTATGTAGGTTTCTGTTTACTTAGTGCCAGAGAGCTGTCATCTTGTCTGTGCATTAGGAAATAGATTTGCAGACCTCTTTACTAGTTGCAGCTGGCCATCACATGGTCTTGTGCATCTACTGGTGTGGTCAATATTCTCCATCTTCACTTAATCCTCAAACTATGAGTAATTGGTGGTCTAAAGCCTTGTAGTCTGGGGGTGTTCACCCATGTCTGGGGTTAAGCATAGTAGAAGTGGTTATCTGGCTTGAATATGCATCATTCCTTCCATTCATCCATTTCCAACATTTTGTTGAGTTTGTAATGTTCCCGAGCATCTCTGAGATACAACCTAGGAGAGTTTCTTGGGGTGATAACATTAATTGGCGTCATTGACGGGGAGAGGAGATTGAGGCTCAGCTTCACTGGGAGACAACATAGTTCCAGATTTTGATGATAAACAAAGTCTAGGCACATTTCTGGTTGTATTTATCTATTTGGCGACTCCACTGGAGGAAGACCAACCTTTGGCAACTCCACAATTTATTCCTAGTTCAGTTTGTGAGATACACTCGAAGAAATCCTCAAAAAACACCAGCTGAACCAGTGCCTGACCCTGAGAAGATTGTCAAGTTGAAGAAAACATCACAGAAAGGAGCATCAGGATCAGGTAAGCCTATGAAAACTTGTGCATCTCTGAAATATAAGGCTGTAGTTGAGAATATGAAATTGGAAGATTTACAGCCCAACACCGTTAGTGAAGAAATTCCTTCAAAGATTGATAGAGCCCCTTATCCATATAGTTCCCCTTTGAATCTCAGTCTAAGGAAGGTTTCCCATATAGTACATAATATCCCTTTGTCTTTGTCATCCATTTCATTGTTTCATACTGTTCAATTTGCCAGTGTCCTTCCAAATACCTTAGTCATGGAAGGACAACAAGGAACTACGAAAATAGAGAGAATTGTAGCTGTTAGGTATGGACCTCTGGTCCTGCCCATTCCTTTGAACGCTATGCCAATAGGAGAATATCAAAAATATATGCCCAAGTTCACTGGCACAGAGGGAGTAACAGCTGAAGAACACCTTGAAGCTTTTTATAGTTATGTTGATAACTTAGATATAAGTGAAAATGACGTGTGGATGAGAGTTTTTGTCTAGAGCCTTGATGGAGAGGCCAGAAAGTGGTTCAGAGAACTAGCCCCTAGATCTATTGTTGATATTGAAGCCTTAGATGATGCATTTTTTAAGCATTGGGGAGATAAAAAAGACTTTCTATATTACCATACAGAGTTTGGAAACCTAAAGAGGGAGAATGGGGAATCTTTGCTTGATTTTAATAAAATATTTAACCATATGTATAGTAAGATACCAGCTGAGGTAAAGCCTACCCCCACCTCTGCCAAACTCACTTATGCCAATGCTTTTGACTCGGTTTTCTGCCTATTATTGAGAGAAAGAAGTTGTGCCACTCTAGCTGACATGCAGGATGCAGCCTTAGAAGTAGAGTCTAATATCATGGTTGCAGAAAAGCTCAAAAGTCAAGCTGACAGGAGGAGGCAGAGAGGTCAGGCTTCTACTTCCTCTGCATCATCTTCAGAACCCAAATTAGAAAAAATGACTAAGATGATAGAGTCATTGGCTGCTGAAATATCTAAGCTGAAGGTTGAGAAGAATTTAGAAAAGACAAGGTAGCATAACACATTTGCTCCAAGAAACCCAAATCCATTCAAAAGAGAAAATGAACAGCTACAAATCATTCAGATGGGTAAAGAACCAAATGAAGAACAAAAGGTTAAATATCCTTTCCAAAACGTAGTCATGGAGGAGGATTAGTTTGAAGATGAGGATGAAATTCATTGCATGGAAGATAAAGGCAGTGCTGCCTTTTTGACATTGGCTGCATACGAAGAATCATTGCTACGGGAACAAGACAGTCAGGAATGGGACAGAGAGGCTGTTCTACAGACTGGTGAGCAGCGGAGATATAATCTGAGGTCAAATGCAAAAAATGTCAAAGAGAATCCTTCCAACGAGCTGTTTTCCAAACAGAGTCACAGAATATTAGACAGAGAAGACCAGTAGCTGATCTAGTCATCCTCAAAGCTCTTCAAGAGGTAAGAGGTTCTAATAAGTTATCTTCCTCTTTTAGCTTTGAGTCAGAAGTCCAAAAATTAAAAATATCTATGCCTCTGGTAAATTTTGTAAAGAGTGAAATGTTTAGAAAGCCCGTCCTTGATGCTCTTGAACTGGAAACCACACAGACCTCCTCTGACTCTATCAATTTGCAAGATGACAAGCCTGTTGTTGTGCTTAGCCCCATGATTGAACCTGCTGATAATAATTCTTCATCATTTTATGTCTCCTTGACCATTCATGACAAAATCCTCCACAATTTCCTGCTAGACATAGGGGCTAGCCACAATTTGATGCCTAAAGCTGTCATGGAAGAGTTAGGCCTTGATATCACTAGACCATACCATGATTTATTCTCTTTTGATTCAGGAAAAGTGAAATGCCTAGGATTAATCAAAGACCTAGCCATTACCCTAACTCAGTTGCCCATGAAGAGTATGATGATGGATATTGTGGTAGCAGATGTTCCTCCCAAGTTTGGCATGCTGCTGTCCATAGGATGGATTAAGAGACTAGGTGGGACATTACAGAATGATCTATCTTATGCCGCTGTCCATGTTTTTGGAGGAGAAGACATGAGATTGTACAGAGAAGAACAGTTGGCATACATAATCAACGATGAGAAGAATCCTACTAATCATCCCATATATGTTGTGGACACTAATTTTGGAGCATGTATCCTCCAAATAGAAGAATCTTAGAAGGCCTCAATGCAGATTAGGAAACTTGTAAACCGGGCCAAGAAAGAGCAAGGAAGTCAGGTTTGGGAGATGTTCTTTGACAGAGCATGGTCTAGGGAGACTGCAGGAGCAGGGGTGGTGCTAGTATCTCCAGAGCAAGAAAGCACACAACTGTCTTTTAAGCTGGCCTTCCAAGTCACAAATGATATAGCAGAGTATGAGGCTCTGCTATTGGGCCTTAATACAGCAAAAGACAGAGGAATCAGGAACCTAAAGGTTTTTGGAGATGTTTATTTGATCATTCAACAAGTAAATAAAACATTTCAAGCAAAGCACCCAAGGCTGAAAGCATACAGACATAAGGTATGGAGACTCAAAGATTCCTTTGATTATTTCTATATTTCATATATCCCTAGAGCCAAAATTTAGCTTGCTGATTCCCTTGCCATGTCTGCTAGTATTTGTATCCCTTCCGTGCCTCCCAAACTAGTTTATGAAGTCCAAATGAAATATAGACCATCCTTGCCTGATAATGTCCACCATTGGAAAGTTTTTGAAGATGATGATGAGATAAATAGGTTTCTGCGAGTCATTGATGAATTTTTTGAAATGAAAATTGACCAAGAGAATGAAGCCTTGGAATAAATCCCTCAATCTCAGCTGAGAAATAAAATTGGCAAAGATAGCATTGTCTAGCTTCCCAGCAATCATATTCCGAAGAGTTTAATTCCTCTAGAAATATTGTTTGACCAGAAGGATGTGCCTTACAAGGTTGCCCAGAAAAAAGATCAATCTGCAGTCTGTAAGCATGACATAGGGAGTCCAGGTTAGCCTAGATATATAAACCTGTCCACCCATCTTTCTGCTGACCAAAATGTTGAATACTGCGATTTAATGAGGCAATTTGCTGATGTGTTTTCCTGGGAATATAGTGACCTGAAAACATACAACAAAAAGATCATCCAGCATAAAATCCCTCTGGAGAAAGACACCATACCTTTCAAACAAAAGCTGAGACCAATAAATCCTATGCTTCTTCCTCTAATTGAAAAAGAAATTAAAAAGTTGATGGCTGCCAAGATCATAGTCCCTCTCAGATATTCAAAATGGGTAGCCAATTTGGTGGTATTGAGGAAGAAAAGTGGAGAAATCAGACTGTGTGTTGATTTCAGAAACTTAAACAAGTGCTCAAAGAAAGACAACTATCCTCTACCCAAGATGGAGCATTTTCTGCAAAAAGTCTCAGGAGCCAAAATAATGTCTTTCTTGGATGGTTTTTCAGGGTTTAATCAGATTGCTGTGCATCCAGATGACCAAGAGAAGACTGCATTCACCACTCCTTGGGGCACTTTTATGTATGCTAAGATGTCGTTTGGATTGATGAATGCTGGAGCAACCTTTCAGAGAGGTATGGATATAAAATTTTTGGGAGAGAAGGATAAATTTGTCCTTATCTACCTTGATGACATAACAGTATACTCCAGCAACCATCAAGATCATTTGCAGCATTTAAAGAAAGTGTTTCTGAAGTGCAGGAGGTTTGAGATTTTAGTCAATCCTAAAAAATCACAATTTGCTTTAGCGGAAGGCAAGCTGTTGGGACATATTGTTTTTGCTGCAGGTGTCCAAATTGACCCAGAAAGAGTAAGAGAAATACAAACTTTGTCTGTCCTAAGATCAAAGAAGGACATCCAGTCCTTTCTGGGCAAAATAAATTTTGTGAGGGGGTTTATACCCAATTTTTGCAGAATTAGTGAAGCATATTACCTCCATGTTAAAGAAAGGGTCAGAGATCAAATGGACTGATTCAGCAAGAAAATCTTTTGAGTCCATCAAGAAGGCTATTATGGAGGCTCCTACTTTAATCAGTCCAAATTACATCAGGGAATTCCATATATTTTCTTTTGCCTCTAATGACACCCTTGCAGTAGTTTTATTGCAGGTAGATGAACAAGGTTCAGAGCATCTAGTGGAATTTTTTAGAAAAACATTAAGGGATGCTGAGCTGAGGTATGATATTGTGGAGAAGCAAGCATATGCTCTTATCAAGTCTTTGAAAGCTTTCAGATTTTACATTATGAATTCCAAGATAACTGCATATGTACCCTTTGCTGCAATAAAAGATGTCTTAACACAACCTGATGCTGATGGAAGAAGGGCTAAATGGATTGCAAAGTTAATTGAATTCAATATAGAACTTAAGCCCACCAAACTTGTCAGAGGTCAGGGTCTTGCCATATTGTTAATTGAAGAAAAATACAAAACATTAGACATAAACCTCATGGGCTCAATTTCATAAAGTGGTCAAACAGAAGAAGTTGAAGCAGCTGAACCAGGAAAGGATGAGACACTGGCCAAAAATCTAGCTTCTTGTGATTGGTATTCTACAGTAGTTAAATTCTTGATGAAGCTAGAAGTCCCTCCAGGCCTTACTCAAAGTCAAGTTAGAACTATTAAACTTAGGGCAACAAAATATTATATCCATGAAAATCTGCTCTACTAGAGGGATCCATCTGGATTGCTTTTGAGGTGTCTGGACAAAGAATAGTCAATGGAAGTTATGCAGCAGTTGCATTCCAGCATGTGTGGAGGACATCACAATTGGAAAACCACTGCCCGCAAAATCCTCAGAGCTAGATACTATTGGCCCTCCTTGTTTTCTGATGTGTTTTCATTTGTTAAATCTTGTGACAAGTGCCAAAGATTTGAAGGAAAACAACAGTTGAAGTCCCTGCCCTTAAAAACAATACATGCAAAAGGACATTTTCAGCAGGGGGGCTTGGATTTCATTGGAGAGATCAATCCACATTCCAGTGGCCAACACAGATGGATATTAGTAGCCATTGATTATTTTACAAAGTGGATTGAAGCAATCCCTACCAGGAAGGCTGATCATAAGGTGGTCATGAAGTTTTTAATTAAAAATATCTTTACCGGGTTTGGTTGTTCACATAAATTAGTCATAGATAATGCAACAGCCTTCAGGGCAAAAGAATTAGTGGAAATGTGTGATTCAATGGGTATTAAACTGGCTCATTCCACCTCATATTATCCTCAAGGTAATGGTCTAGCAGAATCCTCTAATAAAAGCCTGATAAGGATAATGAAGAAGTTGTTGGAAGACAATAAAAAGAAATGGGATTCTAAGCTCAAGTATGCATTGTGGGCTGACAGAGTGACCATTAAAAGATCCACAGGGAATTCTCCTTTCAAGCTGGTATATGGTACTGAAGCTGTATTCCCAATTCAGTTAACTCTCCCTGTGGAAAAATTCCTTCAAACAGAACAGAATGAAGAAGAAGACATGGCAAAAAGGATCACTGATTTGGCAGAGTTACATCATATTAGAGAACAACTGGTTGAAAAGGCTGCAGCACATCAGAAAAAGATCAAAGATGCTTTTGATAAGAAGACAAAGAAAAACAATTTTCAGGTTGGAGATCTAGTCCTGAAATGGGATGCATTGAAAGAGAAGAAAGGAAATCATGGGAAGTTTGATGCTTTCTGGGCAGGGCCTTTTATCATTGCTCAAATTCAAGGGAACAACACCTTCATACTGAAAAGTATGGGAGGAGAGATAGTTTTTGATGGCCCAGTTAATGGGCATTTTCTGAAAATTTATGTGATTTATGGTCCTTTGGCCTTGAAAGTTGTAAATATTTTGTTTTATTAGTTTTATGTAGGGAACGTAGACTCCATGCCCAATGGAACACTAGAAATTTTCCTAATTTTTTTTCATTAGGAAGGCATTGATCTGCAGGTTCTTGAGACCTCACAGGGAGGATCTCATCTCCAGAAGGAGCCAGTGTTAGCTCTGCTACAGGACAAATATTTTCTAAAGTCAGAATAGGCTTGGCCATGTGTTATGATCAGAAGCGAGCCCGCAGTAGTCCGTTTCCTCCTCCTCCTCCTTCATTTTTCCTATACTCCTGTAACCTCCGTTATCCCTGTTTTACTCTAAAATTCAACGTAAACCCGTGTTTCCTTAGCTCCCTGGGTGCTAAGTTTGAATCGTCATAGAACCACAATCACCCGACCGTGTGATTTTCCCCACCACCATGGCCTTTTCCAGCGCGCTAAACCTCATTCATTTCTCCGTTGTCCATTCAAGATCCGACGGCCTGTGACCATCTTCCGCCTCGCCTTCCAGATAGCTCCTGTCGTATTGTCTCCACCGTTGATCTGTGAAAATCGATGGTCAGCCCTGTTCCTCCATTCACTGTGTCCACCAGCCATGAAGTCTACGCCACCTTTGACCTAGCTATGCTTCCAAAGGATAATGGTGAGTAACTACCTGTACACAGTGTAGTTATTCTTCAACAACTGTATTCAAGAGAATTATGGCCGAAGAGCAAGAAAGACGTGCCTCGAGCAGTTAAACGTACTTATTAGTAATAGAGGCTGTTTCATATTATACTCCACTTGTGCAGGAAGGACGACCGAGCAACAAAGAATGTCAAATTAATTTATTGAAGCAAGCAGAGTGTAGCAGAGACTCCATCAAAGAGTTAAGGTGGTTGGTGGTCCATTATGACCCCTCCACGCTTGGAACAACAGTTGTAAACAAACTCTATATATACCCAAAAAGACAATGTAATGAGGGTTGATGGTTGTAGTTTTAATGTAAGGTTCAACTTCTGGAGACTGTAAATTCTGTGATACTTGCAGTGTCTAGTCTTCATTTTCAGCTAATACAATCTTCTTTTGCTCTTAATTACTGACTTTCCATTTCTACTCTGTTCTAGGTTGTGCCTGTTATGTATTTTTCATGTGCTCTTGATGTTTAACATTAGAGGGGCTGTCATTCCACCTCTATGTTAGAATCTAGTATGTATCATTGAATGTGCTATGCAGGTTTCTGTTTACTTAGTGCCAGAGAGCTGTCATCCTGTCTATGCATTAGGAAATAGATTTGCAGACCTCTTTACTGGTTGCAGCCGGCCATCACATGGCCTTGTGCATCTGCTGGTGTGGTCAGTATTCTCCATCTTCACTTAATCCTCAAACTATGAGTAATTGGCAGTCTAAAGCCTTGTAGTCTGGGGGTGTTCACCCATGTCTGGGGTTAAGCATAGTAGAAGTGGTTATCTGGCTTGAATATGCATCATTCTTTCCATTCATCCATTTCCAACATTGTTTTGAGTTTGTAATGTTCCCGAGCATCTCTGAGATACAACCTCGGAGAGTTTCTTGGGGTGATAACACCTCTCAGAAGAGATGTGGTAGCTACATGCCTTTGAACTACATTATAATGAGGCTCAAGGGCCTCTTTATTATTGAACAATAAGAGAAAACCCTAAACAACCAAAACCCTAACTCGAGGAGATGTAACACCAAGAGTTTATGTGTCTCGTTGGGGTTAGTTTCATAGCCAACTTCCCAGGGTCGTGACTTGGTCATATTATCTCTGTTTGACACACATGATACCTAGTTGGAAAGATATCTCTAAGGAATAGGATAGAAAGGATGATTTTATCTCAAAATTGTTGGCAGTAGATTGCCAAAAAAACTTTTTTTAGGGACTCAAAGCGTCTCCGGAAGTTTAGGACCTGAAAAACTGCTATAAATAGTAAACTCTACTACAATTAAGGAAACTGAAAATCTGAAAGAAACAGTGGTGGGGGTCCAAGTGGAATTGGAAAGTGGCCACCAACATCCACTTGGATCATTCCTCCCCCCTTAGGAAGCAATGGTCCCCATTGCATTGAGTGCCTCCATGAGATGGGGAAACTTCTGCTGAACTTGGTCCTGTTATCAGTCCAGGAAAATCTCCTACGTTGTAGCTTGGAGATGCCTGGTAACATATAATCTTCAATATTTTTCTCTGAACTATTGGAAAAAATGATGGTTTGGATCAAGTTAGATAACCATTTCAGCTTTGTTTTCACTCAAGGCATGCATGAACGCTCTCACCAATATAAGGCTTTAGACCACTAATGCTCAATAATTTATAAATTCAATGGGTAGATGGAGAATACTGACTATACCAGCAAATTGCATACATAAACATAAATGAATGGCTATCTACAAGCAGCAAAATAGAATACTCACTGTATTGGCAAATGCATATATGACCACATATGGATGGCTAGCTACAGGCGGCAAAGAAGCTTGCAAATATAATTTATCAAAGAAGAGATAAGATGACAGTTATCTGGCCTTAGACACAAAGAAAACATGAACAAACTATTCAAATTCAAGCATAGAATAGAAAAGAGAATGGACATTGAACATATAATGGCAAAAGAAGCTTATATTGCTAGAATGAAGATGAGAAGCTTGAAGGAACGGATGAGGAATAATCTCGAGAAGTTGAACCTCTATTACATCTTACTTTCAGCTATTTATAGCCCGTTTACAATGCTCCTAGGCTCTAAGAGGCTCGGAGTCTTAATCTATCTGATCTACATTATTAACTAATTTGATGCCCTTTAAGCAAGCATGGGCTCGTAGTTTTCTTCTTCTGATAGAAGAGTAACTGTTTTCACATATTTTGGGCATTTTTTGCGCTGTCTGGGAGTTCTCCTGTGCCAAAGATGCTCACAATCACTTCTGTTGTTTTTGGCTGTGTCACACCGTTGATGAACCATGATGTATCTATTTCGGGTTGTATTGTGTTGTAGATGCCCATGATATTTCTGTTTCGGGCTAGTTGGGCATGCTTTGTTGCGTTGTGCTACTTCTTGGCCTCTGTTTCTCTTCAAAATGTTTAATAATGAGTGTCTGCAATACTGTAAACTCTCGCCAATATCTATTCCTTTCAGACTTTAAAAATCCTTAAACATGGCATATATATCTATCGGGTCCGCCCTTTGGGTTGCTGTCGCCTATCGCAGACGGCCTGGTCCCTTTGTTCCCTTCGTATTTTGCAATATGGAAAAAACATTAAAAAACATGAAAAATCAGCCTTTGCAGACCTGAAAATATATATATTTCACCTCCGAAACCCATCGGGTCCACCCTTGTCGCTATCGCAAGTCACATTTGGCTTGTTCCCTGTGTATTTCGTTAAACATGAAAATACACGAAATTCATTGAAAAATGGCTTTCCCCAGACCTGAAATATTATATAATATCATTCCCGAACCCTTTCGGGTCTGAGCTTTATCGCATCGGTGCTGCCCAAGGCTCCCTTTGTATTTTCGTTATATAACAAAAATACACGACAATACATTAAAACGGCCTTCCCGTGGATCTCAAATTTTATATATTTCAACTCATAATGTCGTTGCATCCGGTTGTCGAGTCACCCATATATCTATGCATAGGCCCCGCCCCTTGGTTGGTGCCGATGCGATTAGCGATGTGATAAATCGCAATTGCGCATTGCTTGCTTCCCCGGGACCTTTATATAATATAGCATATGCTCCCCGCCGATCTGATCATCGGTGATCGCTGATCGGCGGTGTCACGCGCCCAAATTTAAGCTATCCCTTCTACTTAGCTGATTGCGATTAGCAGCTTAGATCTAGGCCATTGATCGGCCAAATATAATGGCAGCTGTGCATTTCCATGTTTATGCCTGCAATACTTCGTTTTTTCACTGTTTTGGAGTGTTTTATCCTCCTGATAGTGTATTTCCGCCCTTCCAAGGGCTCTCCTCTTGCGCCGATTTTGACCCTTGGATGATTTTTGAGCAAATGCTGAAGACTTTAAGAGAATATATGGAGCAAATTTTGGACCTTTTGCTAGCGAGGCTAACACTAGCTCCTTCTGGGGATGAAATCCTCCCTGTGAGGTTTCAAGGATCACATATTAATGTCTTTCCTGTAAAACAAAAATCAAATCTTCCTTCTATTGTTCCATTGCGCATGGAGGTCTATTTGGTAATGAAATAAAAATTGGAAAAACATATTAGAATGACAAGGCTTTAAAGCCTTAAACGAAATAAAGTTTCAAGAACTGGCCATTTACTAGGCTACCCAAAGTATCTCCTCCTTCCAAACTGTGCAGAATGAGTGTATTTTTCTATTGAACTTGAGTGATGAAAAAAGGACCTATCCATAAGGATTCAAGCTTGCCATGATTACCTCTCTTTTCCTTAAATCCATCCCATTTAAGCACCCAATCACCAACTTGGAAATTGTCCACTTTTTCCTTCTTGTCAAAGGTTTCTTTGATTGACTTCTGATGAGCCTTTGACTTCTCAACCAGATGCTCTCTGATCTTTTGTAGTTCAACCAGGTTATTCATTCTTACCATGTCATTCTCTTCCTCTTGATATTCTTGAAAGAACTTAACCATAGGTAGAATCAACTGGATGGGGAAAATAGCATCAGTGCCATAAACCAGTTTGAATGGAGAATTCCCTATGGACTTTTTGATGGTAAGTCTGTCAGCACATAGTGCAAATTTCAACTTGGAATCCCAGATATTTTTGTTTTCCTCTAAATTTTTTTTGATTACCCTTACCAGAATCTTGTTAGATGATTTTTCCAGGCCATTTCCTTGAGGATAATATGAGGTAGAATGCACCACTTGAATGCCCATGGATTCAGTCATGTCCACCAATTCTTTTGCCTTGAAAGCTACTGCATTATCAATGACTAGTTTGGTTTGGCAACCAAATCTAGTGAAAATATTCTCATTCAAGAACTTTATGACAACTTGATGATTGGCATTCTTAGTGGGTATAGCCTCAATCCACTTGGTGAAATAATCAGTGGCTACTAATATCCATTTGTGTTGACCACTGGAATGTGGGTTGATCTCACCTATAAAGTCCAAGCCCCACTGCTGGAAGGGACCATTGACATGTATTGGCTTCAAGGGCAGATATTTTAGCTACTGTCTTCCTGCAAACCTTTGACACTTGTCACAAGCTTTTACAAAAGAAAACACATCAAAGAACAGAGTAGGCCAATAATATCCAGCCCTTAAGATTTTGTGAGTTGTGGTTTTCCAATAATGATGCCCTCCACAGATGTTAGAATGGAACTGGTGTATGACCTCCACAAATAGTTCTTTATCTAGACACCTCAAGAGGATTCCTGATGGGTCTTTCTAATAAAATAGATTTTTATTAATGTAGAATTTGGTTGATCTGAGTTTAATGGCATGAGCTTGACTTGAGCTAAGCCCTGGAGGGACTTCTAGCTTTTGCAAAAAATGAACTATGCTGTAATACCATTCAGATGTGGCTAGCTTTTCAGCCAAAGACTGATTTTGTTTTTCCTCTTCTGTTGCTCCCTCTGTCTGCTCATCATCTGAATTTAGACCCATGGAATTTATGTCTAACAAGTTGCAATTTTCTTCAGCCATAAGTTTATCCAAGCCCTGGCCTTTGACAAGCTTAGTGGGCTTCACCTCTATGTTAAATTCTATGAATTTTGCAATCCATTTAGCTCTCTTCCCATCAATATCTGGCTGAGTTAAGACATATTTTACTGAGGCTGAAGGTACATATGCAACTACTTTGGAATGCAGAATATAAATTCTAAATGCCTTTAAAGATTTTATGAGAGCATAAGCTTGTTTTTCAATAAGGTCATACCTTAGTTCAACATCCCTTAAAGTTTTGCTGAAAAAGGCCATGGGGTGCTCTATGCCTTCATCATTTTTTTGCAACAAAACTGTTGTGAGTGTATCATAAGAGGCAAAAGAGAAGATACAAAATTCCTTAGTGTAATCTAGGATAATTAGAGTGACAGCTTCCATGATAGCTTGTTTGATTGCTTCAAAAGAGCTTCTTGAAGCATCTGTCCATTTTATTTCTGATCCTTTCTTCAAAATGGAAGTGATGTTCTTTACTAACTCTGCAAAGTTTGGAATGAATCTCCTTACAAAGTTAATCTTACCTAGGAAGGATTGAATGTACCTTTTTGACCTTGGGATGGACAATGTTTCAATGGCTTGAACCCTTGCTGGATCGACTTTTACACCTTTAGCAGAAACAATATGCCCCAAGAGTTTGCCTTCTTCTAAAGCAAACTGTGACTTCTTTGGGTTCACTGAAATTCCAAACTGTCTGCACTTTAGGAAGACCTTATTCAAATATTGTAAATGGTCTTTGTGGCTGCTGGAGAAGATTGTTTTGTCATCAAGATAAATAAGGGCAAACTTGTCCTTCTCTCCCACAAAAGCTATTTCCATTGCCGTCTGAAAAGTAGCCCCAACATTCATCAGTCTGAAAGGGCATCTTGGAGTACATGAAAGTGCCCCAAAGAGTACTGAAGGTGGTCTTTTCTTGATCTTCAGGATGTACAAAAATTTGATTGTAACCTAAAAATCCATCTAAGAAAGACATGACTCTGGCCCCTGAAATTCTTTACAGCAAGTGTTCCATCTTAGGCAGGGGGTAGTTATCTTTTTTAGAGCACTTGTTCAGATTTCTAAAGTCAACACAAAGCCTGATTTCTCCATTTTTCTTTCTCACTACCACAAGGTTAGCTATCCATTTTGAATACCTTAGGGGAACTATGATTTTGGCATCCAACAACTTCTTGATCTCTTTCTCAATCAAAGGCAATAAGAGAGGGCTGATAAGTCTTAATTTCTGGTTAAAAGGGGTAGTGTTCTTTTCTAGTGGAATCTTGTGCTGAATGATGTTTGTATCATAAGTTTTAAGATCACTGTATTCCCAGGAAAAAATATCAGCGAATTGCTTCATGAGGGTGCAATACTCGGAATTCTGGGGCAAAAGACAAATGAGTGGAAATATTGATGTATTTTGGATGGGCTAGGCTCCCTATGTTATGTTTACAAACAACAGACACATTTTTTGTTTTTGCAGGCTTATAGGGCACATTGTTATGGTCGAACAATTTCTCTAGAGGCACCAATCCTTTTGGTATATGATTATTAGGCAGCTGGACGATGATTCCTCGATCGACCTCGTTTTTTAGCTTGCATTGGCCGCGTTCTTCCATGGTTTCATTTTCTTGGTCAATGTGCATTTCAACAAATTCCTCAATGACTTGTAAAAACCTGTTAATTTCCTCGTCGTCTTCAAAAACTCTCCAATATTTGACATTGTCAGGCAAAGACGATCTATATTTTACTTGAACTTCATATGTTAATTTAGGAGGCAAAGGAGGAATAAACGTGCTAGCAGACACAACAAGGGAGTCGACAAGCTGGTTCTTCATTCTCGGGAAATAAGAAATGCTAAAATTAATAAAAGAATCCTTAAGCCTCCATACCTCATCTCTGTATGCTTTCAGCCTTGGATTCTTAGCTTGGAAAGTTTTATTTACCTGCTGAATAATGAGGTCTGCATCTCCAAACACTTTCAAGCCTTTGATACCCATTTCTTTAGTAGCGCTTAAGCCCAGAATCAAAGCTTCGTACTCTGCTATGTTTTTTGTGACCTGAAAGGTTAATTTGAAAGATAAATGAATGTATTCCTATGTTGGGGACACAAGGACTACACCTGCCCCTGCAGCTTCTTTAGAGCAAGCCCCATCAAAAAACATATCCCAAATCTGCGGGTTTTCTTCCTCTGCGATCTGGAAAACTGGTTTCATGAGCTGCATGGAGGCCAACTGGGATTCTTCAATATGAAGAATACAAGCTCCAAAATCAATGTCAACAGCATATATGGGATGATTGGTGGGATTCTTTTCATCGTTGATTATATAAGCCAACTGAGCTTCTTTGTATAATCTCTTGCTCTCACCTCTGAAAACTGGGACAGTAGCATAGGACAGATCATTTTGTAATGATCCACCTAATCTCTTGATCCAACCTCTGGAAAGTGACATGCCAAACTTGGGGGGTACATCTACCACCACAATATCCATCATCATGCTTTTCATAGGTAGCCGAGACAAAGTGATGGCTAGATCTTTGATTAATCCTAGGCATTTCACTTTTCTAGAGTCAAAAGAAAACAAGTCATGATAAGGCTTGGTGATGTCCAAACCCAACTCATCCATGACAACTTTGAGCATTAGATTATGGCTAGCTCCAGTGTCCAAAAGGTAGTTGTGAAGGATTTTTTCATGAATAGCCAGAGAGACATAGAATGATGGGGAGCTGTCTTCACAATTTTCAATCATTGGGCTAAGAATAACAACTAGATTATCATCTTGCAAATTTACATGGTCAGTGGAGGCTTGGATGGCTTTATGCTCAAGGGCCTCAAGGATGGATTTTTTGAAGGACTCATTCTTCACTATTTCAATAAGAGGCATAGGTATTCTTAGCTTTTGAATTTCTGATTGAAAACTAAAAGGAGAAGGAGACTTTTCAAGGCCTCTTACCTCATGGGTTGGAGCTTTGAGGATGATGGGATCAACTGCCAGTTGTTTTTGCTTATTAGCTTGTTGTACTACAGGGATACTAGCTCTCTGAATAGGAGTTTCCTTGGCATTATTTATCTTTGACCTCAAATTATATCTTTGTTGATATACAGTTTATAGAATAGCTTTGCCATCCCATTCTTGGTTGATCTGGTCATTGCATAATGACTTTTCGTAGGTAGCTGAGGTCAAAAAGGAAGCATTGCCTTTGTCTTCCTGACAGTGGATCTCATCATCTTCTTCAAACTACTCTTCTTCCATGACTGCATTTTGAAAAGGAGCCTTCACCCTTTGGTCTTCATTAGCATCTTTGTTTCTTTGCAAAATCTGCAACTGCTCATTAGTTCTTCTATATGGATTTGGATTTGAATTTCTAGGAGCAAAGGTATTAGGCACTCTTCATTTCCCCAAGTGCTGATCAACCTTCAATTTGGATATTTTAGAGGCTAATGACTCAATCATTTTGGTCATTTTATCTATCTTAGGATCAGAGGATGATGAAGACTCACCCCTCTGTCTTCTTCTATCAACATTTCCCTTGAGCTTCTCTGCAGCCATGATGTTTGATTCCACTTCCAAGGTTGCATCGTACATGTCAGCAAATGTAGCACATCGCCTCTCACTCAATAGTAGGAAAAAGTTAGAATTAAAAGCACTAGCATAGGTGAGTTTAGCAGAGGTAGTAGTGGGTTATACTTCAGCTGGTATCTTGTTGTACATACGGTTAAACCTCTTATGAAAATCAGACAACAACTCACCATTTTCCCTCTTTAATTTACCAAAATCAGTGTGGTAGTAGAGGATATCCTTCTTATCCCCCAAATTCTTTAGGAATGCATCATCTAAAGCTTCAATATCTGCTATAGATCTTGGGTTAGTTCTCTGAACCATTTTCCAGCCTCTCCATCTAGGCTTTGGACAAAGACTCTCATCCACACATCATTTTCACTAATGTCCATATTATTAGCATAGCTATAGAATGACTCGAGATGTTCTTCAGTAGTAACACCTTTAGTCCCAGTGAACTTAGGCCTATATTTCTGATATTCTCCAGTAGGCATGGCATTCAAATGAGTGGGCAGTATTAAAGGTCCATACCTAGCAGCTATGATACTTTCCATTTTGGTAGGTGCTTGTTGACCTGCCATAGCTGTGGTGGCTAAAAGATTACTGGTAGTCTGAATGATAGAGCACTGAGGAGTGACAGGCAGGACTAAATGAGTATGATGGATAGGAGGTGAGGTTTCCTTTGGGCTTACAACAAAAGGAGAACGTAAAGAATGAGGACCTTTATGAATCTCTGGGATTTTTTCTTCACTGCTAGTATTAGATGCTATACTCTCAACATGTATTTGTTCTATTACAAGCCTTTCTTGAAGAGATATAGAAGATTGTTTAGGTTTACCTGAACCTTATGCTCCTTTCTGCAATACCTTTCTCTCTTTGATGATTTTTTCAGGGTCAGGCACTGGGTCAACTTGCAGCTTCTGAGGATTTCTCCGAGTATGCCTCACAAACTAAGCTAAAACTTTGAAGTATAGTCACCAAGAGGTTCAGCCTCCAATAGAGTTTCCAGATAGATGATTACAACCAAAAATGTGCCCAGACTTTGTCTATCATCAAAGTTGGATCTATGTCATTTCCCAGGGAAGCTAAGCTTCATTTTCCTCTCCCTGAAAATGGCACCAATTATGTTATCACTCCAGGAAACTCTCCTATGTTGTAGCTCGAAGATGCCTGGTAACATATAATCTTCAATATTGTTCTCTGAACTATTGGAATAAATGATGGTTTGGATCAAGTTAGATAACCATTTCATCTTTGTTTTCACTCAAGGCATGCATGAACACTCTCACCAATACAAGGCTTTAGACCACTAATGCTCAATAATTTATAAATTCAATGGATAGATGGAGAATACTGACTATACCAGTAGATTGCATACATAAACATAAATGAATGGCTAGCTACAGGTAGCAAAAGAGAATATTGACTGTACTGGCAGATGCATATATGACCACATATGGATGGCTAGCTACAGGCAGCAAAGAAGCTTGCAAATATAATTTATCAAAGCAGAGATAAGATGACAGTTATCTAGCCTTAGACACAAAGAAAACATGAATAAACTGTTCAAGTGCAAGCATAGAACAAAAAAGAGAATGGAAATTGAACATATAATGGTAAACGAAGCTTATATTGCTAGAATGAAGATGAGAAGCTTGAAGGAACAGAGGAGGAATAATCTTGAGAAGTTGAACCTCTATTACATCTTACTTTCAGCTATTTATAGCCTATTTACAATGCTCCTAAGCTCTAAGAGGCTCAGAGTCTTAATCTATCTGATCTACATTGTTAACTGATATGATGCCCTCTAGGCAAGCATGGGATCGTAATTTTCTGCTTTTGACAGAAGAGTAACCGTTTTCAGATATTTTGGGCGGTTTGTTGCGCTGTCTGGGAGTTCTTCTGTGCCATATATGCTCACAATCTCTTATGTTGTTTTTGGCTGTGTTGCGATGTTGATGCACCATGATGTATCTATTTCAGGCTGTGTCGTGTTGTAGATGCCCATGATATTTCTGTTTCGGGCTAGTTGGGCATGCTATGTTGCGCTGTGCTGCTTCTCAGCCTCTGTTTCTCTTCAAAATGTTTAATAATGAGTGTCTGCAATACTATAAACTCCTGCAAAGATATGTTCCTTTCGGACATTAAAAGTCCTTAAACATGGCATATATATCTATCAGGTCTGCCCTTTGGGTTGCTATCACCTATCACAAGTGGCCTGGTCTCTTTGTTCCCTTCGTATTTTGCAATATTGCAAAAACATTAAAAAACATGAAAAATCAGCCTTTGCAGACATGAAAATATATATATTTCACCTCCGAAACCCATCAGGTCTGCCCTTGTCGCCATATCAAGTCACATTTGGCTTGTTCCCTACGTATTTCATTAAACATGAAAATACACGAAATTCATTAAAAAATGGCTTTCCCCAGACCTGAAATATTATATAATATCATTCCCGAACCCTTTCGGGTCCGAGCTTTATCGCATTGGTGCTGCCCCTGGCTCGCTTTGTATTTTCATTATATAATGAAAATACGCAACAATACATTAAAATGACCTTCCCTCGGATCTCAAATTTTATATATTTCAACTCATAATGATGTCGGGTCCAGTTATCGGGTTGCCCATATATCTGTGCATAGGCCCCGCCTCTTGGTTGGTGCCAATGTGATATCAGCGATGTGATAAATCGTAATTGCACATCGCTCACTACCCGGGTCCTTTCTATAATATAGCATATGCCCCCTGCTGATGCAACCCGTCGATCCGATCATCGGTGATCACTGATCAGCGGTGTCATGGGCCCAACTTTAAACTGTCCCTTCTGCTCGGCCGATTGCGATTAGCTGCTTAGATTTGGGCTGTTCATCGGCTAGATTTAACGACAGCTATGCATTGCCATGTTTATGCTTGCAATACTTTGTTTTTTCAATGTTTTGGAGTGTTTTAGCCTCCCGATAATGTATTTCCGCCCTTCCAAGGGCTCTCCTCTTGCACTGATTTTGACCCTTGGATGACTTTCGAGCAAATGTTGAAGACTTTAAGAGCATATATGGATCAAATTTTGGGCCTTTCGCTAGCGAGGCTAATAGGTCCCTGGTGAGTTGTTCTACAATCTCTAATGTGTCCAGTAATGGTGGGAAGCAGGTGTTATTGGGAAAAATAGTGTCCATTCAGAGCTGCTAGTCCCACTAAGACGGGTAGCTATCATGAAACAAACAAACTAAAGTCACTTGTGTTTTCCTTTATGAGAGATAGATGAGAAAGAAGCAGAGAGTACCAACCTCATTCTTTCGCTTGGCTCCTTGCTTGCTTCCTTTCCACTTTGACAGAACTTCGCCACTCTTTCCTCACTTGTCTTGCTTCAAAGAGCACCTATAGAGTCAAAGCAGCATAATGCCATCAAAGCATAGAGATCTATAACCATAAACAATATAGGATCAGATGTATATTAACCATACAAATGCATATATCAATACAAGGTTCAGAGATACATAAGAATATGGAGGAAAACTCAAAAAGATTTCTTGATAGAAGTAGTAGAAGAGATGATTACAACCCATTGATCTGACCCGACACCATCCTCCCAGCATGAAAGCCCTCTTCACCTCATGAAAAGCTTAGATCACCCAACAATACAATATTGCACAGAGAAACCAACAACACCTCCTTACAAAATACAAAATTCCAGCCTTTAGATCTCTAGTATGAGGGATCCATATATAGATGTTTACAGGTGGGTGAGTCAACTTCTGGAATTTTGATTAGTGTCATCTCTCTAATAGTTCTTGGATCCAATTGGAGATTTCATGATTTCTTACTCATCCCTGGGCGAATTCAGAGAGGCAAGTGTTGAATGAGAAGCTTCTAGAAGATTCTTTGGGTTTCCACCTAGCAAACTACTTCTGCCATTTGTTTACTCTCACTCATCACACCCTATAGAAGGGATTTCCAGTATGCATTACACTTTTTGCATGTGGAAGGTGAGATGCATCGCACCATTAGCACTGAGCAGTTTGTATGGTCCAGTTTGAACCAGTTCTGAGTAGTTTTTCAGGGAGAACTTTTGGGAGATGATGTAATCAGCTGACCTTGCTCCTTTAGGGTATGAAACAACACTTTTAGGGACTTAGCAGCCCTTGGTTTATGGACATATGTGATTGGGGTTGCAGTGCCCAAATATGTCTATAACAGCTGCCCCCTAAAGCATGAGGTCGTAAATCTTTTTGATGTCGTGTGAAATGCTTTATCATGAGGATCCGAGGTTTTTCGAACCGGAAGGCGACCTATAATAAGATAAAATACACTATATTATCTTCATAATATTTTCATGATCTAGCTAAGGCGGGCATTCCCATGCTCAACTTTATAAATTCATATTCATGTACATAATATAGCCAATCGTCTGTGTGGCAGAATGATGATTCTGGTAGAGCCATCATCCTTTAGTTTGGATGATTATTTGTGCAACAATGATGTACATTTGATGTCTTTATTTTCCTGAATATATCGCAGCCCGGATGGATGAAACTAGATCTGGGGTCTTCAAAACTCGTTCAATCTTCGCCCGAAGTGCAAGTCAGTCCATGTGAAAAGATGTTCTGATGTCGAACATGGAAAGACATCGCCTGATTACCAGCCAATGATGTAAGATGTTAATAGGTGTGAGAGGAATCACCGATGATGATGATGACCCTCAACGCACTGCAGTACAATTCACGTGGTGTGAATACATGAGTCGATGCTGAACACCATGCAAAATCTTTCGGTTGAAGGCCATTGATGTAAACCTGTCACTGGAAGTGAGAAACTTTCCATTGAGACATGCAAGCTTCAAAGTACTAAAAGGGTTGTTCCTAAGTCAACTTCTTGGATAATGAGTTGACGTTGACAAGAAGTGACCCGTCGTAAGAGGACCTTAATGAATCCCACATCTACGACACAAAATGGAGCAAATGATTTTGTGGAGGTGAAAATGATCTGATGATACAAGGTTCAGGGTGGCGGCCATGAAAGAATGAAGCGTGAAGGTGTTGCAGCGCGTGAGACACAAGCTGGGTTGGTGAATTCTCTGAGCGACTTCTCTTGAACATATCCATAACACTGAAATGGATTGGTAGCATTGACCCCAAAAATGGATGGTACGGTGGACCAATGGTGATATGACCAGTGAAAGGAATAACCCAACCCGACTCAATCATGGTGACGAAGTGAAAGTGTCATGTTCAAGAGCGACCTACTACCAATAAAGTTTCTTCAAGTTTTCTTCCCAATTTTTCCCTAGTCATTTCTGACCAGTACCTCTTTATTTTTATCAAGCTTGAGGAGGATAACATATGCTTGTTCTATAATTTTCCCTTCAGGCAAACTCGTCGCTATGTTTTAACTAGCCTAGTGACAGTGAAACTCGCTCTTGTCTGAATGGAAAAGTTTGTCACTATTGTTTTAATGAGTTTAACGACAAAGATAACTCAGTATTTTTCAATTTTAGAGAGTCCAAAAAGAGACGGAAAGGAAACTCCAATATTCATTTTTCATAGTATAATCCCTTAAGTCCGGAAAAGTATAAAAAAAATGTGAAATGGATGAATTTTTGATAGTTTTAACGAGCTGAACAAGACAAACGCTCGATCTTTTTGTGTAATAATCCCTCAGGTCCAAAAAGATTAAAATCTAGCGGAGGGATGGCACTTCCAATCACTTTAACGAGCTAGAGAGGCCCATTTCTCGGCAATCTTTTCATATTTTACGAGTCAGATGAAAAGAGCTTAAAGGAGACTCATTTTTTGAGGAACGAGTGATGTTTTCGGATAACAACTAGTTCCAGGTAATGTTTGGAACTTTTTTAATCATGGCAGTGTAAAGAAGGTGGTTAATAGGATCACTCATCGCAGTTGTTCCTCAAAAGGGGTAAACAATCAAATGGAGGCATATGATCGGCTAAAAAGAGTGGAGGTGATGGTAAGAACACGACCAAGGCTCAAAAGCTGATAATAATGCAATTGCAATGGTTATTTACTGGAGGTGGGTTCATTTTTTAATGTGCTTAAACTCTGGTGGAACATATGCTCATTTCTAGGTTTATTTTTTAACAAGCTTGAACTTCGTGTAAAACTGCTTGTGCCAATCGTATAATAAGGATGTCTCATCGATAGGTTCATTTTTTAGGGAGCTTGCCCCATTCGAAACTTTGCTCCAGATCCTTTCATTATGTAAGCTATGAACAACCAATCCTACGAGTTTAAAGGGTTAAGAACCTACAAACTAAGAAAATAAATGGTCGCTTTTCACTTGCACGCAAAAAGGTTTGCATGCCCCGAGGTATAACGAAGTAGAGTTTCCAGGTTACCATTAAATTTGCAGACAAAACACTTCCTTGGCTCTATTGGGAAAGGCCTACCTTCTCATGGAAGAATCCTTTTCCAGTCTGATCCATTTTCCAAAACAGACAGGATAGTCAGACTGGTCATATTCCTGCGTGGAAACCTACCTTATAACTAGGGTTTTCCTGCCGAAGCAGACCAGGGTGCATGCCTCCTGGATTTCAGTCACAATCATCGAATCCCTCACGCTCATCAGGTGGATGGAGTAGAGATTGATGAGACATTCCTTGTGCAAAATGACCAGTTAGGGATGGCATTTGCCTATTAGCTATGTGTGAACCAGGGAATGAAAGCTGGTCTATGAGCTGGACCACTCTACCTTCATGCGGAAAACACATCACTCGAAAGAGTGAGGAAACAATAGCTCCCATGCTATAAATGTAGTCACGCCCAAGGAGTAGATTGTAATATAAAGGTCCTTGGACTACCATCATGTTTAGATGAACGACTTTCCTTCTCAAATTTATAGGCAAATTTGGAAGGATCCCTAACGGTCGACTGGTTCCTTTGTCGAAGCTTGTCAGATTTCGCATCTCAAGTAGAAGCGATGGTGAACCAAGCAGTTTCCAAGTAGTTGAGGAAAGAATACTCACAGAAGCCCCTTCATCTATGACGGTACCGACCATGACCATTCTATAAGTTTGCACTATGATTCAGAATGGTACATTAGATGGTAGGCTGGGTCTGCCTAGTAGATTCCAGTCAAAGGAAATGACTAGGTTGGTTGGACATGGGACAGAATAAACTACCAGATAAATCTCTGATGAACTTCCTTCCTATGGTAAAGGAACGGGTAGACTTCCCCCATGTTCATCGGAGTCTATGTTTACAAAAAGAATTTGAACGGTGTCGTTCTCATTCTCTTGGGTGACGGTATCATCTGAAGGTGGATCCTCTGAAGACAAGATTGGGTTGACTGTCGTCTCGACTTATTGACTTTGGTCCAATGTGGACTCAGAGGGTTTATCTTCAATGATAGGTGATTTGACCAACAACAAAGGTGTGTCAGTTGGATTTTCAACTAGCGATGGACTCAGCAAGAGTTTCGTGTATCCAGGAGGAAGTCGCTGCGGTGATGCAGGATGGTTATCCAAGACTCTTTTAGCTTCGTACAGGAAGGGAAAACGGTGGAGGGCATGATCGCCTTCACACAGTCTACAAGGAAATTTAGATCTTCCTTTCTATCCATTGACTTCATTTTCACTAGTTGACGATGTACTCTCAACATGATCGTCATAGGTTGATGACACTGGATTGTGTAAACAAGGATACTAGTCCTTTAAGATCCGTGGGATGCAAGGACAATCTCGATGATAGTGGTCCCCTTTGCAAATGACACATGGAGATTTAGGTTTGGACAATGCAGTGTGTGGATTTTCACCGGACGATGTATGGTTTCCCCCTTTCGTCATTGGATTCTTCTTTTTCTTCTCCTTCTCTTTCTTGTTCTTCTTAGTTACTTGGTTTTTAGCTTTACTAGCTTCACCAAGAAAAGAGGAAGAAGGAGAAGGAGAAACAAATAAAGTAGAAGGTTGGGGGGTAACTCTAGCATCATCCGGTTGCTGATTTGATTGCTTAGGAATCACGGTGTTTTGAACGACAGAGGTCGAGAAAAGCCATACTGGAAAGCCAATTGTCTGTCTTGGAAGGGACAATGTGGCCATATGAGGTGCACCAACATCTCCCCAAGAGAAGAAGGGACTAGGATTTCCCCTAGGGGGAAATCCTTGATTGGTGGACTCCATTTTCTCAAACCTAAGACCAACGAGAGAATAGTGATGTTATTCCAATTAAAATAAATTTTATGATGCTTTGACACAACTTTCTTTTTCAATTTTTAAGAGTCGAGAAAAAACTAAAGATGACTCTAGTCACCTTCAATTTTTAATGAGCCCGAAGTGACAAGTGCTCAGATGGGCCTTTTCTTTTAAGAAGTCTTAAAAGGAACGAAAGAGACTACTCTAGAAATCTAGACAGAGGGATTACCAAACCAATCGCAAAACTGCAGAATACTTTTTATAGTACGGCAGCCAATCTTCCCAAATGCTGTGTTCACTGCATTGCGATCGATAGGGCGACAGATACGACTTCCTAAGGATAAAGGATATAGCCTATTGTTGTCTCCCAATATATACTCGATGGTATGTGGGAGCACAAGTCTGTACTGCCACTTTTTGTCTCAAAGAGGAGGAATCACCCAACCTATGATGAAAGCGACAGTTACCAGGCTTTACGATGCCAGAATACGTCTCTAGCCTAGACTTCTAAATGTTGTGCATTAGGTTCCAAGGCATTTTTATGTTCATTGAATTTATTTTACAGTTGATCTTTCTTAAGAAGTTTTCCTTTAAGTTTCATTGCATGATGTAGATATAAAACTCCTAAATATGCAATCTATGATGATAAACAATCATTTACTCTTCTTTTTGCAATGAAAATCCTAGCTACTAAGGAAAGAGGAGTGAAAATATTTCAACATGGAGCAGAGTGCACACACTAGATGCACTGTCCTAAATCAAAATCAACAAGCAGTCTAAATGCAAATGCGCATGCATGTATTTGTTTTCCACTTTCTTAATGTGTGAATGACAAAAAGAATGCTAAGTACAAATCTGAACTATCTTCTCTTTCAAAGCAACAGTACTAACATTTTTTTTTTTTAAAACGAAAGGAAGACAAAGACGACACTTTGCAATTTGAAATCCAAAAAATGAAAGGAAGACTATGACAACACTTTGTGATTTCGAATTCAGAAAACGAAAGGAAGACTACTTTGTGATTTCGAATTCAAAAAAACGAAAGGAAGGCTAAGATGACACTTTGCGATTTCGAACTTGAAAAATGAAAGGGAGACTAAGAGCTACACTTTCAATTTCAATTTGAAAACTGCTTTCGACACTTTGAAGAAAAGATGATCCAAACCAAAAACAATGCAAAAAGTGTAATCGACTATCAGAAAGAGGAAGACTCTTTTCTTTGACTGAAAACGACACTTGCAACACTTAAAAATAAAAAGATGACAGTTCGATTAAGCTACTTTTTTGTAAAGGAGAACTATAAATGGCAAAAAATACATAAAAGCATTGATAATTCTTTATACAATGGAGGCTGAATAATGCAAAGGAAGGGAGTTTCAACAGTGGTATACTAATCACAGACAGCAAAAATCCTGAATAAAGCTAAAGAAAATGAAGAAAAGCCAAAATCTGGAGGCAGAAACAGTCTTACCTGATCATCGCACCTGTAACACAGGGAAATAGGGATGCATCCCACCTACTGCACACGGGAGGTGCGATGCATCCAGACTGTCAAAAGGAGACAGTGGGATGGTCTAGGGACGAGACTTTCACTTGGTCTTTGGTCACAGTTCGCGGCTTAGTTCAGGGATTTAGGCTGAGCTAATGATAGTCAGTAAACACAAAGTATAGGGGTTGATCTAATGAGGTTAATTGAGCTACCACCAGGGCACTTAGGATGTTTGCAAGTCAGTTGTTTAGTTTATAAACAAAACCCAAAGATGGATTGAAGCAACATTGATCTACTTTGCAATTGCATAGCAAATTCAGTTCGAAGGCTAGCTGGCTTAACTTCAGGCTCTATCTGTAGTTTATAAAGCAAAAAAATATAAACAAGCAATCAAACTATTCGCTCCCCAGAAGATTTGCCATTTTGTTATCGGGAAAACTAGTTTCCATTCAGAGCTGCTAGTCCCACTAAGACAAGTAGCTATCTTAGAATCAAACAAACTAAAGTCACTCATGTTTTCCTTTATGAGAGATGGATGGGAAAGAAGCAGAGAGTACCAATATCAGTCTTTCGCCTGGCTCCTTGCTTGTTTCCTTTCCCCTTTGACAAAACTTTGCCACTCTTTCCTCACTTGTTTCGCTTCAAAGAGCACCTATAGAGTCAAAGCAGCATAATACCATCAAAGCATATAGATCTATAACCATAAAAAATATAGGATCAGATGTATATTAACCATACAAATGCATATATCAATACAAGGTTCAGAGATACATAAGAATATGGAGGAAAACTGAAATAGCTTTATTGATAGAAGTAGTAGAAGAGAGGATTACAACCCATTGGTCTGACCCAGCGCCATCCTCCCAGCATGAAAGCCCTCTTCACCTCATGAAAAGCTTAGATCACCCAACAATACAATGTTGCATAGAGAAACCAACAACACTTCCTTACAACATACAAAATTCTAGCCTTTGGATCTCTAGGATGAGGGATCCATCCTCCCAGCATGAAAGCCCTCTTCACCTCATGAAAAGCTTAGATCACCCAACAATACAATGTTGCATAGATAAACCAACAACACTTCCTTACAAAATACAAAATTATAGCCTTTGGATCTCTAGGATGAGGGATCCATATATAGATGTTTGCAGGTGGGTGAGTCAGCTTCTGGGATTTTGATTAGTGTCATCTCTCTGATAGTTCTTGGTTCCACTTGGAGATTTCATGATCTCTTACTCATCCTTAGGCGAATTCAGAGAAGCAAATGTCGAATGAGTAGCTACAAGAAGATTCTCTAGGTTTCCACCTAGCAAACTGCTTCTGCCATTTGTATTCTCTCACTCATCGCACCTATAGAAGGGATTTCCAGTATGCATCACACTTTTTGCATGTGGCAAGTGAGATGCATCACACCCTTAGCACTGAGCAGTCTGTATGGTCCAGTTTTGACCAGTTATGAGTAGTTTTTTAGGGAGAACTTTTGGGAGATGATGTAATCAGTTGACCTTGCTCCTTTAGGGTATGAAACAACAATTTTAGGGACTTATAAGCCCTTGGTTTATCGACATATGTGATTGGGGTTGTAGTGCCCAAATATGTCTATAACAGTAGGGTCGAGGGTGGTCCACATTGAACACTCGGTGCAAGCCAAGGAATGGGGTAATGTTGTGCTCCAAAGCATTATTTCCCATAGCCTTGGTAATGGTGTAAGTACCATATCGTAGTGGTCTGAGCTTCAAATGGGCTCTTGTAAGGCATTCTTTCTGCAAATGCAACCAGACTTTTTTTCCCACCTGAAACTTGTGTGGCACCTAGTGTTGATCATATCGCTGCTTGTACTTGGCATTTTCCACAATGGAGCGATGATATATCAACCCACTGGGTAGAGGTGCTCTGGGAGTCAGATCGAATGAATATTGGACCTGATAGTGCCGTGGTACCCCTGTGGGTGAGGAGAAGATGTTCCAGTATTCTTTCATGACCATATCCAACTACTTCTACTGCATGGAGGAATCCTTCCTGGGGGTCATGGATGTGGCTACGATCTTCCCCTTATTTTGAGAGCGAACTAGAAAGAAAATAAATTTCCTAGTATGGGAGATGATCTTACTACATTTCGTAGCAGAGATGAAAGAGGTGGAGGTAGTGGGGCAACCTTCAATATCTTGTGTAATGAATTACCCAAAGAAATAATAATTGCACGAGGCCTTGAATCATACATAGCATCTCGCTTCCACAGGTATGGTTGACCTAATAATACATCACAAACATCAAGAGGTGCAACATCACACAATACCTCATCTGTGAAGGGCTTGATGTTGTAGGGAAGGCAGCACTACCGGTGGACTCAAAGATCTCGTCCTTGGTGAAGCCACTCAATGTTGTACGGTTGTGGGTGTGGTATGGTCAGTAGTCCCAGCCACTTCACGATCTCTACTGAAATGAGGTTCTTTTGTCTCCCACTGTCAATAATGAATTGCAGCGGCAAACCCTTCACCCACATCTGTGAGTGGAAAAGACACTCCCCTCCTTTGGATATTTAGGTTCATTCTTCTAGATCTTAGTGGTGGCAATAGTGGGGCTGGGCTCTGCATCAATTATCTACTTCCCTTTCTCATTCCTCTTGTCAGGTTCTAACTTAGGTTTGAAACATGCATTTGATTCTAAAGCCTCCAACTTGGCCACCAGCGACTGCTTGGCCTAACACTCACTTGTGCTATGAGTGGGGCTCTTTTGGAACTCACACCACTTTCCTGTGTCCTTCTTTGGCTTTGTGGTGTTGTCATTTTCTTGTGGCTTTGACGGATTATCTTGGGTCACCCTTGTTATATGGAATTTTCATCTACGGATAAAAACATTTTCCCTAGGTGGGTAGCTAAACCTAGAATAACAGAAAAAAATAGTTTAACCTTTTCCTATAGTAGATAGATGAGATGAAGGAACTTACTTGTAGTCTTTCGCTTCCTTAATCCCCTTTTAATTGTTCCTGTCACTCCCACTTGAACTAAACCCGCTCAATTGGTACCTATATCAAGAGAAACAGAAACAAGAAATTATCAAAGCATACATGATCTATTTACTATAAACCAATGGATTCAAAGACATTGAAACACATAATCATCATAGATATGAACAATAAAATGAGAAAAGGAATAAACTCTTTATTAATGTAGAAGGAAGAGTATCATTGTTATAGGCATATTTTGGCGCTACAACCCCAATCACATATGTCCATAAACCGAGGGCTTATAAGTCCCTAAAAGTGTTGTTTCATACCCAAAAGGAGCAAGGTCAGCTGATTACATCATCTCCCAGAAGTTCTACATGAAAAACCACTCAGAACTGGTCAAAGCAAGACCATACAGACTGCCCAGTGCTAAGGGTGCGATGCATCTCACCTGCCACATGAAAAAAGTACGATGCATACTGGAAAGCCCTTTTGTAGGGTGCGATGAGCGAGAGTAGACAAATGGCATAAGCAGTTTGCTAGGTGGAGACCCTGAGAATCTTCTAGAAGCTGCTCATTTGACACTTGCCTCCCTGAATTTTCCCAAGGATGAGTAAGAGATCATGAAATCTCCAAGTGTAACCAAGAACTATCAGAGAGATGACACTAATCATAATCCCAAAAGCTGACTCACCCCCTTGCAAATATCTATATATGGATCCCTCATCCCAGAGATCCAGAGGTTGGAATTGGGTAATTTGCAAAGAAGTGTTGTTGGTTTCTCTTTGAAGACATTGTTGGGAGATCTTGCTTTGTATGAGGTGAAGAGGGCTTTCAAGCTGGGAGGATGATGCTGGGTTAGACGAAGTGGTTGTAATCCTCTCTTCTACCACTTTTATCAATAAAGCTATTTGAGTTTTCCTCCATATTCTTGTGTATCTCTGAATATTGTGTTGATATATGCATTTGTATGGTCAATATATATCTGATCCTATATTTTTTACAGTGGTAGATATCTATGCTTTGATGGTATTATGTTGCTGTGATTTTATAGGTGTTCTTTGAAGCGAGACAAGTAAGGAAGCAGTGGTGAGATTCTGTCAAAGGGGAAAGGAAACAAGCAAGGAGCCAAGCGAAAGACTAAGGTTGGTACTCTTTGCTTCTTTCTCACCTATCTCTCGTATAGGAAAATACAAGTAACTTTAGTTTGTTTGCTTCTACGATAGCTACCCATGTTAGTGGGACTAGCAATTCTGAATAGACACTAGTTTTCCCGATAACAAAATGGCGACTCAGCTGGGGAGCGATTAGTTTGATTGCTTGTCTCTATATTTTTTATTCATAAACCACAGATGGAGCCTGAAGTTAAGCCAACTAGCCTTTGAACTACATTTTCTATGCAAGTGCAAAGTAGATCAACGCTGCTTCAGTCAATCTCCAGGTTTGTTTATGAACTGAAAAATTGACTTGCAAACATCCTAAGTGCCCTAGAGGTAGCTCAAGTAACCTCATTAGATCAGCCCATATACTTTGTGTTTACCGACTATCATTAGCTTGACCTAAATCCCTGAACTAAGCTGCAAACTGTGACCAAAAAACAAGTTAAAGTCTTGTCCCTAGACCATCGCACCTTCTCTTCTTGGAAATTTGGATGCATCGCACCTCCCGTGTGCAGTAGGTGAGATGCTTCTCTATTTCCCTGTGTTACAGGTGTGATGATCAGATAAGACTGTTTCTACCTCCAGATTTTGGGTTTTTCTTCACTGTCTTCAACTTTATTTAGGAGTTTTACTATCTGTGATCAGTAGACCACTGTTGAAACCTCCTTCCTTTTCATCATCCAGCCTCCATTATACAAAGATTTTTGAATGTTTTGTGTATTTTTCACCATTCACAGTTCTCATTTACAAAATAGTAGCTTAATTGAACTGTTTTCTTTTGATTTGAAAGTGTCGCAAGTGTCGTTTTTATTCAAGGAAAAGAATCCTTCTCTTTTTGATAGTTGATTACAATGTTACTCTTGTATTTGATCTAAATTAATAGTATTTCAAGTGTCGAAAGCAATTTTCAATTCAAAATCATAAAGTGTCATCTTGTATGCTTTTTGTTTTTTGAAAAGAAAATCGTTAGTACAAGTGCTAGTATGGACTTGTGCTCCCACATACCGTCGAGTATATATTGGGATACCACAATAGGCTATATCCTTTATCCTTAGGAAGCCATGTCTGCCACCCTATCGATCGCAATGCATTGAACACAGCATTCGAGAAGATTGACTGCTGTACCTTAAAAAGTATTATGTAGTTTTGCGATTGGTTTGGTAATCCCTCTGTCTAGATTTCCAGAGTAGTCTCTTTTGTTCCTTTTCAGACTCCTTAAAGGAAAAGGTCCATCTGAGCACTTGTCACTTCAGGCTCATATCGAAGGCAACTAGATTCATCTTTAGTTTTTTCTTGACTCTTAAAATTTGAAAAAGCAAGTTGTGTCAAAGTGTCTAAAATTTATTTTAATCAAAATAACGTCATTATTCCCTCGTTGATCTTAGGCTGAGAAAATGGAGTCCACCAACCAAGGATTTCCCCTTGGGGGAAATCCTAGTCCTTTCTCCTTTTGGGGAGATGTTGGTGCACCTCATATGGCCACATTATCCCTTCCAGGACTGACGATTGGCCTGCCAGTATGGCTTTTCTTGACCTCTGTTGTTCAAAGCACCATGATTCCTGAGCAATCAAATCGGCTACTAGATGATACTAGAATTACCCCCCAACCTTCTACCTCGTTTGTTTCTCCCACTCCTTCTTCCTCTTCGCTTGGTGAAGATAGTAAAACTAAAAACCAAGTAACTGAGAAGAAGAAGAAAGGGAAGGAGAAGAAGAAGAAGGGGACAATGGAAAAAAGGGGCAACCGTACATTGTCTAGCGAAAATCCACACACTGCACCATCCAAACCTAAATCTCCATGTGTCATCTGCAAAGGATACCACTATCATCGAGATTGTCCTTGCATCCCTTGATCTTAAGGAATGGTCTCCCCGCTTGCACAATCCGGTGTCGCCAACCTCTGACGATCATGTTGAGAGTACATCGTCAACTAATGAAAACAAAGTCACCAGACAGAAAGGAAAATCTAAATTTCCTCGCAGACTATGTGAAGGTGATCATGCCCTCCACCGTTGTCCCTTCCTGGACGAAGCTAAAAGAGTCTTGGATAACCGTCCTGCATCACCGTAGTGACTCCCTCCTGGATACAAGAAACTCTTGCTGAGTCCATTGCCAGTTGAAAATCCAACTGATGCACCTTTGTTGTCGGACGAAGCACCAGTCATTGAAGATGAACCCTTTGAGTCCACATCAGACCAAAGTCAATAGGTTGAGACGGCAGTCGACCCCATCTTGTCTTCAAAGGATTTACCTTCAGATGATACAGTCACCAAAGAGAATGAGAACGACACCATTCAAATTCTTTTCATAAGCAGAGACTCCGATGAACATGGGGGCAATTAACCCATTCCTTTACCGCATGAAGGAAATTCGTCAGAGATGTATTCGGGCATTTATTTGGTCCCACCTCCAAGCAACCTAGTTGTCTCCTTCGATTGGAATCTACTAGGAAGACCCCGTTTACCATCTAATGTACCATTCCGAATCATAGTGCAAACTTAAAGAATGTTCATGGTTGGTACCATCATAGATGAAGGGGCTTCTGTGAGTATCCTTTCCTAAACTACTTGGAAAGTGCTTGGTTTGCCATTTCTTTTGCCTGAGATGCGAAATTTGACAAGCTTCGACAAAGGAACCAGTTGACTGTTAGGGATCCTTCCAAATTTGCCTACAACTTTGAGAAGGAAAACCGTTTATCTGAATGTAATGGTAGTCCAAGGACCTTTATATTACAATCTACTCCTTGGGCGTGACTACATTTATAGCATGGGAGCTATTGTTTCCTCACTCTTTCGAGTGATGTGTTTTCCGCATGAAGGAAGAGTGGTCCAGCTCGTAGACCAGCTTTCATTCCCTGGTTCACACATAGCTAATAGTCAAATGCCATCCCTAATAAGCCTTTTTGCGCAAGGAATGTCTCATCAATATCCAGCCTATCCACCTGATGAACGTGAGTGATTCGGTGGTTGTGACTGAAACCCAGGGGGCATGCACCCTGGTCTGCATCGGCAGAAAAACTTCAGGTATAGGGTAGGTTTTTGCAGGGGATATATGACTAGTATGGCACACCCATCCATTTAGGAAAGTGGGATTAGACGAGAATAAGATACCTCTATTAGAAGATATGCCTTTCCCGACAAAACAAATGTTTTGTCTGCAAATTGAAGGGTAACCTAGGAAACTCTACTTTGCTATACTTGGGGGCATGCAAACCTTTTTGTGTGAAAGTGAAAAGCGACCATTTATTTTCTTAGTTTGTAGGTTCTTAACCCTTTAAACTCATAGGATTGGTCATTCCTAGCTTACATAATAAAATGAGTCGGAGCATAATTTCAAATGGTGCAAGCTCCCTAAAAAATGAACCTATCGATGAGACATCCTTATTATACAACTGGCACGAGCAGTTTTACACAAAGTTCAAGCTTGTTAAAAATTAAACATAGCAATGAGTATATGTTCCACCAAATTTTAAGCTCGTTAAAAAATGAACCCACCTCCGGTAAATAACCATTGTGAACACATTATCATCAGCTTTTGAGCCTTGGTCGTGTTCTTACTATCACCTCCACTCTGTTTTAGCTTATCATACGCCTCCATTTGATTGTTTACCCCTTTTGAGGAACAACTGCAACGAGTGATTTTGTTAGCCATCTTCTTAACATTGTCATGATTGGAAAGTTCCAACCCTCACTTGGAAGCAACTGCTACCCAAAATATCACTCGTTCCTCAAAAACAAGTCTCCTCTAAGCTCTTTTCATCTGACTCGTAAAATTTGAAAAGATTCCTGAGCAATTGGCCTCTCTAGCTTGTTAAAGTGATTGGAAGTGCCATCCCTCCTCTAGATTTTAATCTTTTTGAACATGATGGATTATTACACAAAAAGATCGAGCGTTTGTCTTATTTGGCTCGTTAAAACTATCGAAAAGTCATCCCTTTCGCATTGTTTTATACTTTTCCAGACTTAAGGGATTATACTACGAAAAAGGAATATTGGAGTTTCCTTTTCGTCTCTTTCCATACTCTCTAAAATTAAAAAGGACTAAGTTATATTTGTCATTAAACTAGTTAAAACAATAGCGACAATCTTGTCCATTCAGACAAGAGCGAATTTCACTGTCGCTAGGTTCATTAAAACATAGGGACAGGTTTGCCCGAAGGGCAAATTATAAAACAAGCATATGTTGTCGTCCTCAAGCTTGACAAAAATAAAGAGGTATTGGTCAGAAATGACTGGGGAAAATTGGGAATAAAACTTGAAGAAACTTTATTGGTAGCAGGTCGTTCTTGAACATGACACTTTCACTCCATCACCATGATTGAGTCGGGTTGGGTTATTCCGTTCAACGGTCACATCACCATTGGTCCACCGTACCATCCACTTTTGGGGTTAATGCTACCAATCCATTTCAGTGTCGCTGATATGTTACAGAGAAGTCACTCAGAGAATTCACTTACCCAGCTTGTGTCTCATCCGCTACAATACCTTCACGCTTCATTCTTTCATGACCGCCACCCTGAACCTTGTATCATCAGATCGTTTTCACCTCTACAAAATCATTTGCTCCATTCTGTGTCGTAGATGTGGGATCCATCAATGCCCTCCTACGACGGGTCACTTCTTGTCGACATCAGCTCATTATCCAAGAAGCCGACCTAGGAACAACCGTTTCAGTACTTTGAAGCTTACATGCCTCAATGGCAAGTTTCTCACTTCCGGCGATAGGTGTACATTAATGGCCTTCGACCGAAAGATTTTGTGTGGTGTTCGACATCAAATCATGTATTCACACCATGTGAATTGTATTGCAGTACCTTGAGGGTCATCATCATCATCGGTGATTCCTCTCGCGCCTGTTAACAGCTTACATCATTTTCTGGTAATCAGGGGATGTCCTTCCATGTTCGACATCAGAACATCTTTTCACATGGATCAACTTGTACTTTCGGGCGAAGATTGAACAAGTTTTGAAGACCCCGGATCTAGTTTCATCCATCCGAGCTACGATATATTCAGGAAAATAAAGACATCAAATGTACATCATTGCTGCACAGATAATCATCCAAACTAAGGGATGATGGCTCTACTAGAATCATCAGTCTGCACACAAACAATTGTCTATCCTATGTACATGAAAATGAATTTATCAAGCTGAGCATGGGAATGCCCGCCTCAGCTAGATCATGAAAATATTATGAAGATAGTGTATTTTATTGTATCTTATTACAGGTCACCTTCCAGTTCGAAAAACCTCGGATCCTCATTATAAAGCATTTCACTCGACATCAAAAGATTTATGACCCCATGCTTTAGGGGGTAACTGTTATAGGCATATTTGGGCACTGCAACCCCAATCACATATGTCCATAAACCGAGGGCTTCTAAGTCCATAAAAGTGTTTTTTCATACCCTAAAGGAGCAAGGTCAACTGATTACATCATCTCCGAGAAGTTCTCCATGAAAAACCATTCAGAACTGGTCAAAGAAAGACCATACAGACTGCCCAATGCTAAGGGTGTGATGCATCTCACTTGCCACATGAAAAAAGTGCGATGCATACTGGAAATCCCTTTTGTAGGGTGCAATGAGAGAGAGCAAACAAATGGCACAAGCAGTTTGCTAGGTGGAGACCCTGAGAATATTCTAGAAGCTGCTCATTTAACACTTGCCTCCCTGAATTTTCCCAAGGATGAGTAAGAGATCATGAAATCTCCAAGTGGAACCAAGAACTATCAAATAGATGACACTAATCAAAATCCCAGAAGCTGACTCACCCCCTACAAATATCTATATATGGATCCCTCATCCCAGAGATCCAGAGGTTGGAATTGGGTAATTTGCAAAGAAGTGTTGTTGGTTTCTCTTTGAAGACATTGTTGGGTGATCTTGCTTTGTATGAGGTGAAGAGGGCTTTCAAGCTGGGAGGATGGTGCTGGGTCAGACCAAGTGGTTATAATCCTCTCTTCTACCACTTTTATCAATAAAGCTATTTGATTTTTCCTCCATATTCTTGTGTATCTCTGAATATTGTGTTGATATATTCATTTGTATGGTCAATATATATCTGATCCTATATTGTTTACAGTGATAGATCTCTATGCTTTGATGGTATTATGTTGTTGTGATTCTACAGGTGTTCTTTGAAGTGGGACAAGTAAGGAAGTAGTGGCGAGATTCTGTCAAAAGGGAAAGGAAACAAGCAAGGAGCCAAGCGAAAGATTGAGGTTGGTACTCTCTGCTTCTTTCTCACCTATCTCTCGTAAAGGAAAATACAAGTAACTTTAGTTTGTTTCTTTCTAAGATAGCTACAAGTCTTAGTGTGACTAGCAGTTCTGAATAAACACTAGTTTTCCCGGTAACAATCACCCAATATAGTTTGATTTTGTGCCACTCCTCCAGCTTCAGTCCAACCCTTACCACATAAAATGCACACCAATCCAGCAGCTAAACATTGCTTAACATGAAATAAATTATCAAACCAACATAATTTCCTTACAAACTTCATATTCTAGCCCCCTGATCACTATGATGAGTGGTCAATTTATAGCGAAATGCAGGTGGTTATGTCATAAATTGGGAATTGAATCACCTTCCAAAATTGGAGTTAGTTTCCATGGAGAAAGGGATGAGAAAATAGAGGGATATTTGATCTATAGCCTATCTAATGTCGACCTTATAGGATGAGATAAGAGTTGGGCATCCTTCTAGAATGCTCTAAAATCAGAGAATATTCCCAGAATCCAATTTGAATTTTGCTCATTCTCACCCAGCGCAGGTCAAAGAGAACCTAAGTGCACTGCAGTGCAGGCCTGAATGGGCCTACCTAGTCTAAACTGCAGTTACCCTTGACCAAGGCTGCGCTGTTGTCCCAAGGAGGCATTTCAGTAAGGTTTCAAGCTAGGAAACTTCCATGGATGAAAGCATTCTATTTGATGACTTGTCCAGGGCATGTAACAACTGAATTAGTGTTTGATGAGCCCTAATTGTACTGATATGAATGTCAGCAGTGATGTGCCCAAATAGACCTATAACAGTTGCCATCTAAAGCATGAAGTTGAAAATGATAATGTCAAGTGATATTCCTTATGATGTGATGGGGAGGATCTAAAGCGGACGTGAGCAGCATTGATTATAATACATAACATCATGATCTTTTGAACTTTTCATGAATTGCTTCGGGAAGAGATACCCATGCTCAACATATAAACTTTTCATTACATGTACATAATTAGATAATCATCTACAGATATAGACCCATGATAGGATCGTTATCACTCAGGTTGTTCCCCAAAGTTTTAAGAAAGGGAATACGGTCAAGGTAACCATAGACCAATCTTTTAGATATAGATTCTAGCCAATATGCATCCAGAGAGGGCTCTTTCTTTATGATTTGGCTTTTTTTTTTAAATGTGTTAGGCTAGTTATGAAGTTCAAGGGTTTTGTTTTGGGTTTGGTTGGTGGAATTCAATAGAACAGTGAGGAAAATTGAATAGTTCAATCCATTGGGCATGATGGAGTCAAAGAAGGATGGCTTTTTGGATTCAGTTTCTTAATAGAGGATGGTATCAGGGAGCAAGGTAGTCAAACAGGGAGCAAATATAGGCTGGAATAAGATGGAATGAACACAAGGGATGAAGGGCAATTAAGAATCCTTCAACATATTGCAAGAGAGAAAATGGATGATTACTGGTAAGGAGCAATTAAGAATTCCTTAACAAATAGTCAAAATGCAAGAATCAGGAAGCATGAGCAATTAAGAATTCACTGCTAATATTAATTCTGAAGAAAACACAGAGAATAATAAAGATTGAAGACAGAATGTAGTTTAAGCAAATTCTGAATTAATCCTTTTCTTTACCATTCAGATTTTGAAACACAGATGATATAGTGAACAAGAAAACTGTAAAACATGAGATATAGGGGACTTATTGGTCCAGAGTTTAATTCAAGAATTCTGTGACAAGTCTGCTGCATCAAATCCTCATCCAGTAGGGTAGACAACAAATGGTTCCAACAACCATTTATTCCAAAGATTTCAGTATTACAGTAAAAAAACTATGAATACTCACCACCCCCAAATACTTCATCTGGGGGGTATTTATACAAAATATCAAAATATCTTACAAAATATCTGATGGGGATAATATCTAGTGATGAATAATCCCCCTTTTTTACAAAATATAGAGACAAAACATTCTCGAAAAGAGGGAAAAGATGAATCGATGATGTACTGGCTACTCTGTCTTCATTGGATATGCTAGAGGCAGGCTCTGCGAGTCGGTTTACAGCTGTCTTCGACTGATACTCTGCGTTGGATGCTCCGTCATTGCCGGACATTCTTTGACCTTGATCATATATACTTTGACATGCTTGAGATTCATTTATCTTTGTTTATCTTTATCACGGAAAAATAGCCCAAAATGTATGTTTTACCCAAGAGAAATTTACAAAATCCCCAACATGTCTTCCCACCATTGTTGCAAAGGAAATTTATGTCTCTGAAGTTTCCTCAGGGTTTGATCAACTTCTATATATCTGACAAAATTAGGCTGGAGCTTAAACATATGTTTTACCTCATGTTCAATATAAAATAAGTTCTCCAAATTATCATAGACACTTTGGCCTGTGGGGAGTGCTTTTACTCTTGAAGCACTTGTTAATGAATTAACTTGATCAATAGCATATGTGTTCAACTTATGTACATAATCTACGTGTTTCATAAGCTAGTCATTATTTCCTAAAATACTTGGTAGCCCTTTATTCTACAAAATTGTAAACCTTTCCATGAAAGAATTAATTTATACTTACATATCTTGGCCTCTTTTTCCAAAATTTTGTATTAAAGTTCTCTTGGTTAGAACTCTTTTGATTTCCAAAATGGTTCCTGTCCTATCTGGGATCCAAGTTGTTCCAGCTGTTCTCTATTTCTGTAATTCAAAAAATGTATGAGCTGGATGGGATTGATTGATGTTGTTCCAAAGAATTCATTTGATTTCTGCCAGAGGTTTATCCAAAGTGGGATCCTTCTCTAGTGTTCTCACTTTATTCTCTAATGCTTTAACCTCTCTTATTTTTTCTGCCACACTTATTTTGGATTTATCATAACTCTTTTCGACTTTTGCCAATTGCTCATTCACGCGTTTCAATTCTGACACTTGGAGTCTCAATTCTTCCATGGCCTTTATCAATTCTTCTGTGCTCATATTAGCACTGTTTCCTGGTGTTGTTCTTGCTGATGATGTACCTGTGATTACCTCTGCTATGATTGTTGGGACATTTGGGGCCAATGTTATCCAACTGCTGAGGGGACTGCAGTTGTGACTGTATGGATTACCTCAGGTGGTTGGGAGGTCGACTCTCCCTGCTTCTTTTTTAATGCTTTTTCTAGTGCCTACTCTGTATCAGTTAATCTTTCACTGAGTTTCATGAGAAGGTCCATCATGTCTTCCTCTAATTTCTGCTCTATGATTTCTGCAGTCTGAGGGTGCCTTGAAGGAGGTAGCTTCAGTTGTTTTCTCAGGGCAGTAATTTCCTCTTCCTTCTTCTTCATTAGTGCCTTTATGCCTTTAACATCTTCGGGGTCATGTCCCAGTTCCATGATGATCTCTTCTAAGGATTTGATTCTGTTATCCTTGGCCAGAGAAGAAGCTTTCTCCCAATGCAACTGAGCTGTTGTGTTGTCTAAGGAACTTTGTAACTAGTGGGCCAACATTGCTTTGTCATCCAGTGTAGAATAAATCATTTCTCCAGTCTTCTTGTGAAGTTCAATCTGGTCCAATGGATGAATGTCTTTGGCTAGGACCTCTAAGTTTGTTCTGATGTAATCTACTGTGGACTGGGGTTGCTGTACCTTTGGCTTAAAATAACTCATTAACATTTTTCCTTCTTTAATGTCATAGGAAGACATTAACCTTTGCTAGTTTGAAGGGGCCATATTCAAGTATTGATTGTACATCTGAATCCTCACAGGATCATTTTTAGCTTTAATTTCTATGAAAGTCTGTTTAATGTCTGAGAACTATTTACTTTGTGGCATGGTGGATGATACCTCTACACTGTGCTGCATTTCTAGCTCCTACCTATGTGAGCTAGTTGATGTATCTACTACTGGGGAAGCCTGTTGGCTGACTACCCTCTCACCTCATAGACTGTCTATCATTTCTTCAATGATTTCCTCTTCTGACAAAGGATTCAATCTTTCTCTCTTTGCTCCTGGTTGTTCAGCAGGTCCACTGATAGGTGTGGCCTCTTCTCTATCTCTCTTCTTACTTCTTTCCTCATTTAGAGGAGTTTGTAATGCCGGGATTTCTGCTGCTTTAGATTGGGTTGGAGGAATTTGTACTTATTCCTATTCTTTGGACCCCCCTGGCAGATCACTCATTATTGGCTGCTCTATAGTTTCTACCTCTTTGCCCTTTGATGTCCCTATGAATGATGTGCTGGTTTTCTGTGCAGGCTGCTGAGAAGTTCCAACAGAGGATATCCCAACTCCTGATTGTTGAGGCCACTTGAAAGATACCTATCCAAAAGAGTCCAGTTCAAGGGTTTTTTCAAGATCTTTCATAGCTTTTTCCATCTTTTCTTGTTCACTAATTTCCTCTATTAATGTCCCTTCTACCCATTCTTCCCGATTTGCATACTGTTCAATTTATGGGATCCTATGATGTACATACACTGATAGCCTGTTTCATACCCTTCTATCACTTATGAAATTACATGGGTCATATGGCACCCACTGAAAACTCTTCTTGAATCTAAGGTGGTCTTCTAAGATCTTTTCAGCATCTTCCCATGCATCCCTAGAATTGATGACATAAAGGCCTAGCTGGTTTTTTATTCTCAGCTGGGCCTTCTTATTTACATTACAAAAGTGGGTTAAGTCTGCATAGATGATCTGCCTGAAATATTCTAATGCAAATAACCTCATGGGCACATATCTAGGCAACTTGATAGGGCATATTTCACATCCATACATTCTAATTTCTATGTTATTCTGGTAGAGGTACCAGTCACCTATCATATACTGTTTGGAAAGCTACAAAATCTTCTTTATATCACTAGTAATTCTAAGAGGAGGAGCTCCTATCAATGGAGTGGAGGTTGGGTGTACAAATAAGTCAATGAATTCACTATAGGTATAAGGGGAGTCACAGTTATGGAAGATTGAGCTCCAAAAGATCACAGACCTCCGATTTCCTTTTGAGTCTAATTTCCTGATGGGGAATGGAAAGCTGTCTGGCTGATAATATAACAACAGATGGTATATATAAGAAGTGTATTTGAAAACTCCTTCTCTATCCAAATTCAGGAATTGGTCATGGATTTTGTTGGCTATAAAAGTGGCATAGTCATACTTGACAATAGGGGGTTGTCCTAGAGTAAAGATAGATAATAGAACCAGGGTGATATCATCCACATATTCACTGGATTTAAATCCCAAGATCAAGGATATCATGTCAAGAATGAGTTTTCCAGTCTCAGTGAACCAGGTATGTAAATAGGGAGGTGGGCCTTGGGGCTGGCAGTTTGGTTTCATGAACATCTGAGCAATACGAGTTATCTCTGAGTTGGGCAATTGAGAAGCTTGTTCAAGAAAAAATCCCATGGAAAGACGAGCAAGGGGCTCAGTGGAATGGAAATGTATCATCTCATTGATGGATTCAGCAGTTATGGAAAAAAGGACAGTTTGTGAAGGTGACATAACTGCTCTGTGGACAGGGTCATAGCTAGCACAACATTGGTGAATGATATTTGGAAAAGCATGGACTGAGGGAAGAAAGTACATGGGAAGGTTTAATTCCCATAGTCCAAAAATGTTAGAATTGCTTAGATGACTATCTCTAATTTGGCAAAAGGTCTGAATATGATTCCTATCATCAGATAGGTCTTTTATTTGGAAATCTTTGTCGACCAAGGGTAGATAATTCAAATCTTTATGAGGTGCGTTCATGGGTGTGACATTTAGGGCTATGGGGGCTTTCATGTTTGGTTCTTGTGTATTCAAACTGGAATTTGGGATTTTTGTGGAGAATTTGACTAAACAACAGGTTTAGGAGTCTTTATGGACTAAACAGATTGATTTCAACTCAAAGTTGGCTTTCTCAGGTAGAATTTTCAGTGGAAAAGTGAAATTACAGGTTTGCAGGCTAAAAACAGATAAATACCTGGATTGCAGAGGTAAAACTACGAATTTGCAAGTCGAATGGTGGACTTCCGAGCATGACGCTAGAGTTTCCTGGCCAGGTGATGGGATAACTACTCGAACAGTCGATTGGACGTATTTTGCATGAAGCACAGTTTACAGAGAATCGGTGCGAAAATGAAATTTTATCGTTTATTTAACGAAAATTGATTTGAAGAGTATTTTTGGCATTTATTGAGCAGATGACGTCAGCATGATAGAACAACTTGTCGCATAGTGGAGGGTGGTAAGCAGTTTTACCCTGGACCGCTTATGGGATAAAGTGGTTTCAGACAGGAGGACCGCGAGCAGCACAGGAGTGTGACACGTGTCCTGGTACGAGCAGCGATACCACCTATCTCCCGAGCGGTAAAGTTTGGCAGATGGAGGGATAGCGATATAGATCTCAGCCGTCGGATGCAAGGGCCGTTGATTTGACGGTTGGCGATCAACGGAGGTGACAGATGGTTAAGGCGCGGGACGGACACACGATAGTTAAAGTTTTATAATGCGTTGGGGTTTTTACAATTGGTTCCCGGGGTTGCGGGTTTGGTTATTTAATTAACTAGAGGCTAATAAATCCCAATGTTGCGCGCGGTGAAGACTATGTTTTATAGTTAAACCAGGGGGTGAGATATTTAAATAATTCGGGGTTTTATATATATGTACATATTATGGGAAAGGGGAAAAACTATAGGGATTTATATAATAAACGTTGATTTGTAAATTGTTAATATGAGATTTTGAAATACAAGCGCTGAGTATAATGTTTTAAGAAACTCAGGCCGAAAGGAAAAAGGAGTCTATACAAAGAATATGACAATTTTTTCCTAAGTGAAGTAGGAATTCACTTAGGCAAAATGACGAAATGAAATGAGATGGAGTGACTTTAAGGATATTTAGGCAGATCTTAACACCATTGGGGAAATTAGTAAATGATTTTAGGGAAAAACATGAGGGGAGTTAGTCATGCCTCACTTGAGTCGCTCTTAAAATATAAAACTGCCATAGTACCTGTGATAGAGGTAAGATTATCATTCTGAGAGACAAAATCAATCACAAGTCTCTTTCTGCAACATCAAAACTGCCTACCCAGCCTACTATACCTAACATTTTTTCTCCTTTCTCTTTGGGTGCACTTGGACAGGCAAACCCTCATCAATTTTCTTTTCTTTACATGATAATCTTATCTAAATCTACACTTATTACATCTAAGGGCTTGTTACACAAAAATATCGTCACCATGATTATTTGCAGTCAGTATGGGTCTATCATCACTTGTACTGTCCTCCTAAGCAAGTCTAAGACCTCAGCTCTTCAAATCAAGCTTTGGAAATGGGAGAAAGACAGTAAAACTCAATGTAACTCTGGTTCCGCACTTTCTCTCATGGTGACCTGTGGTCCCGCACCTTCTGTGTACAAAAGTTGCGTACCTACCCGCTCTGTTCCTAACGGTGTAGGTGCGGACCCCTATGAAAGTCAAAAGGCGCAAGTTTGATCTTAAAAAACTCACTTTGGGTTAATTCTAGAGTTTTCTAGAAGGAATTTTGACGTGGATTGTTCGCTCTCAGGTGGTTCATGCATCCCAAAAGAGAAGGAGCTAATCCCTTGACTAAAGGAGCTATCCCTTTGAAGGAGGGCTTTATCCCTTTGAAGGAGGACCTAGTAACTTCCCTCCATTGCACTATAAATACAGGCATTGGAGTGAGGACTAGAGAGGTTAGAAGCTGAACATTTTGAGGGTAAATGCTGGTGAAATTAAGACTTCCTAGTTGAGCTTAAGAGGAGAGATCACATACCTTTTTGGCTTCATTGGGGAGTAAGTGAAACTTGTCAAAGTAGAGGAGACTTCTTGCTGGTCCCTGGGAGGAGCTTGTATAGCGTCAAGGAAAAGGTTGTAAAGTTCTTCTTCTTTTGAATTAATACAATCAAACTCATTTTTCTCAACAAGTATCTTATGTTATTTGTTTCATGAACTCCTTGACTTTCATGTTAAATATGTTTTATGCAATTGGCTTTTCAGGTGCTATTTAATTTGTTTGCCTTGTTTTTGTTTGCAGATCCGCGAAAAGGAGCTCATTTGGATCAAAGGAGCGAGGGCATCCACAAGCTTGCGTTGGACCAAAGGTAGGCCCTAAAAACACTTGTTTGCTATTGTTTATCAAAACATATTTAGAGAAAGATAGTGTCTGGTTGGTTTGCTTGTCATTAGGTCTTCTTTAGATTCTAGGAAGGTCTATCTTGTCCACAAGATCGACTCATTCAGTGTGACAAAATGGCGACCATACTGGGGAATTGATTGTTTTCCTTGTTTATACTTTGACCTGAGAAACTGTATTTTCTGTTTCTGTTTTTGACTTGATGATTGTGGGATTGGGTGAATTTAGTTAATTTTGAGTCAGTTTTTATTTTTCATAGTTTTGGGAGAAGTACGCACCCTCTGAGTTAAGCATAGTGCGTACCTGTACGCACTTTTTCTTTGTGCACAGAGCGTGAACACACCTGTGTAAACAGGCTGCCTGCGTACCCTGTCAAAAATTTGAGAAATTTTAAATTTTTCTCTTTTTTATCAGTTTAGAATTTGTTTATAGGTTTTAGCCATTGCCCAGACCTACTTGTTCCCTGTCAAAAACTTTCCTTGGTTTAATTTCATTAGTGTTAGGGTTTTAGGTGGAATTCCTAGGAGTTTTGCTTGTTGGGCTTGTTTTTCAATTTGGTTGTGTAGTAGCTCTGAGCTTAGAAGTTGTAGGGACCTCAGATCACATTGGTGTCTACCAGTCTTCTTATGAGTCTGACCATTTATGAAATCTCCCCTTGTTGAGGAATCCGCTTTGAGTTTTCTCATTTCAAAATTTCGAAAAGCTTGTATTTAAAAGTTTGGATTTTCATTTTTTTTTTTTTAAAATGAAAGATTGGTCGTTTTTTGACTAATTGTGATTCTGCATAAATTAGTCCTTCGCTCACATTTAGCTAAGTAAAACATCCTCAAAAAGACACTTTGTAAGATTTGACTTCAAATAGGTTTTTCTAGTTTGTAGAACTCAAGATTAGTCATTTTCATAGTTTTGAGTGTCTTATGAAAAATATAAAAAAAATCTCTTTTGGAAAAAGTTTTTTTTTTGTAGTGGTTGAGTGCTTTGAAAAGAAAAGGGAAACTTTTGTGAAATAACTAGTTGCCTCGTTTTGAGTGGTTTGGAAAGGAAAAAGCTCTTCTTTTAATTTGTTTAATTGAGAAATATTTGTGTTTACAAAGTATTTGCATTCTCAAACTCTTTCTTAGTTTAGAAGTTCATCGAAGAGAAAAGGTTGTTTAAATCATCTTAGGTGCATCTTTTTAGTGATTTCAAGTAGAGTCTTTACACCACGAGTTTCATCTCCGCCACCTCTTTACTTAAACAAAAACCACTAAAATTAACGCTTAAAGTAAAATTCACCTAGTAACATTTTATTTCTAGGGCTCTGATACACCAACTTAGCTTAGGCTAGTGTCTTGGAGTAGGAGAGTAATTAACTCTCCAAGACAGTAAAAACAAACAAATAGCTGTATCTTGTGGTAGGAAGAAATCCAATTGTTGCATTTATGCTCTGGGAAAGCTCCTCTTAAAGGAGAAGCACGAGATCGTGTCCGAACCAGTGTGGGAATCAATCCTTCCTCATTGGGAATGACGCCAGATATTCACGTATTAAAAACGGTAAACCTCGGATTAACCATTGTCGAGGAGCCTGGGGTCACTTGTTGGTAAACCTTGGATTATGTCAAGGAGCCTTCAAGGGGATTGAGCTTGCTACTCTTCCCTTGCATGCTTATCGGATCGTAGACTGTTCCCCCAGGTGTATTTGTCTCAGTTGGTAACCTTAGTGGCCATATTCTTTAGGATTCTTCCTAAGGTGACAGTGGTGGGAAGATCCCACTGTACCTGGAGCAGACGTCGGCTAGACTCACTTGGATTTTCTGGGGGGTTCACTTCACTCGAGACGGTTAAGTGGAGGAACTTGGTCCAGTCTATTCATTAAGCAGGTTGCCGGGGTAACTGTTCCAACCGCCATTTCTGTACTGAATTCTGCGACGTTGGATTTCATCACCAACTAGTGTTTTCGGTCCAGAAAGTTATTGTTTGTGTGTGTTTGATCTCTAGATTCTTTAGGCATGTGATTCAAATTTGTTTGGTTCTTTAGAGGCTTTAGGTGTTTTTCATTCAGATTTTACTTTGTTTGTGTGTGAAGTAGTTAAAAGTTTTTAACTGTGGCTGAATTACCAAGACAGTCCCGTAGACTTCGAGGCCAGTCTCCTGAGTTTGTAACCGTTGTTGATTTACTGAGGAAGTCCCGTAGACTTCGAGGCCAACCTCCTGAAGAAGTCCCGAGCTAGCTTGAAGGCTTGAAAGTCCTCGTAACTCCTAGTGGTAGTAAATTTGGGTCACCTGAAGAAGGAGAGTCTTCATTGGTTATACATCCTGATTACCAAACTCTAGTAACAGGTTACGATCCGCAATCTATTTCAGTTTCCGAACTTGCTGGTAGCTTTTCATCTACTAGTGATATAGGTGAAGAACCTGAGATATCTGAACCTGTTACTCCAACATCGGGGTTTGTCTCTCCAACTTCTAGTGGTCCTGATTCACCTAGGGTAGAAAGAGTAATTACCCAAGATCTTCCTTCTAGACTTATTGCTATTGAAGAACTTGCTCCGGAAGAAGAAGTAGGCATCCCTATCCCTAAAAATCAACCTGTTCTTGATCTAAGGGAGCGTGAATCAATTTTTTACAGTCCGCCTAGGAGTACTACTTGGTATCTTTCTTTGACTAATTATTTGGAAAACCCAGGGTTAAGTTTTTCACCACCTCGTGCTCCTTATCATCCTAGAGGTTTTTATACTCCCGTAAATATGTCAGGTCAGTCGTCCATGTTTACTCAATCGCCTGAATCTTTTTTGTACGGCAGTCCTTCTGTTCCCTCTAGGTATCAGTCACTTTCTGGTACTTTTTCGGGAGCATCTCCTCAACCCATTGAGCAAGGGTTATTAACTGGAAGCAATGGTACAAAGCTGTTGAGCGTAGAAGACATTCTTATGATGTCAGGTTCTATTCCCAATTCTCAACCTCAACGTGGCTAGTTACCGCCTAGGGGGCAGCCTCAATTAACGCTTGGGGGGCAACCTCAAGGTACACAATTTGCATCTGGGGGGCAACCTCAAGGACAGTACGTACCTACGGTACAGTACGTTCCTCAAGGTCATCCCCAGACTCAATATGTACCCCAAGGTCAACCCCAGTATCAATTTATCCCTCAAGGTCAACCCCAGTATCAGTACATGCCTCAAGGGTATCTACCCCAAGGTCAGTACTCGAATCAAGGTTTCCAACCACCCCAAGGTCAATCTTATGTTCAAGGAAAGGGAAATGTACCTTTAAATTATCAATCCTACCCTCAACCCGGTTATGGTCCTCAATATTCTCAACTTGTTATGGGTCAGTACCCCGGAATGAACATAATGTGGGATCCATCGCAAACCCAACAAGTGTTGCAGCCAAGTGTACAGTTATCATCTCAAACTGGACAACCCTTAGTTTCTAGTACACCCCAGCAACCAGTCCAGTCTAACATTCAAACTTCTCTACCTTCGGTAGTTTCTCAGTCTGGGCCTACTGCACCTCATACTCCATCTCAAACGACTGCTGCAACTGCCGCAACATCTGTTCAATCCACCCCACCTACTTCTGGAGTATTGACAACCCCGGTTTCTACTGTTCCTGTATCTACTCTTCAGACATCTTTACCACCGTCTGGATCCATGATTCAAACTATGGTTCAGATGCTTGTAGGACAACCTGGTTTAAGTACGGTTGTCACAAGTCAACCAAAATTCACTTATCAACCGTACCAGGGATAGTACCAATTCGGTCCCGCTGTGTAGCAGCCATTCTATGAGTATCAACTGTACCCTCGGTACACTTATCAACAACCTCAACAACACCAGTACGGTCCGGTTAATCCTGGTTTTCCGGGAGGATACAATATCCTGAACGCGATTCCTATTCCAATTTTTCCCAGATATCCTCCTCCTGGGGCTGGTCTCATGACCCAGAGTTTTAGGGATCCTAATCGGCAGTTACCGTTTATCGCAACTTTGGACTTGCCTGACGTGTTGCACCTAACGAACGATCCGATTAATTATCTTCCGTTTTGGCCGCCAATGCCGAATAAGTTGCCCAGTGACATTCCCAAGTTCGAAGGTAAATCAGGAGAGGACCCGTCGAACCATGTGATGACTTACCACCTCTGGTGTGCGTCTAACTCCATCACAGATGATTCGATCCGTCTTAGACTTTTCCAGCACACTCTAATTGGTCTCGCGGCCAAGTGGTACATTGAGTTACCGCAAGGCACTTTTTATAATTTTAGTCAGTTAGCTACCTCATTTTTAACTCATTTCCAGTTGCCAGTCAGATATGACAATGGCACGGAATTACTAACTTCGTTAAAGCAATCGACATCCACTTATATTTCTGATCATATTCATGAATGGAGACGTCGACAACGTTTAGTGAAGGTATTTATTCCGGATCAGATTTTGGCATAGTGGTTTGTAAAATCTTTGTTGCCAAAGATCACTGAAGATGTGGCTAAAGCCGGAGTTGTTACTGAGGAGCAAGTAATTTCTCAAGCACAGTACCTTGACTTCATTTATACTCAGTCAGGTACGTTACACAAAAAGATCCCCGATCTTCCCAAGTCAAATCAAATCGCTGCAGCTCCTTCGGGATCTCATGCCACTGACGGTATGATTGGTACGGTTAACACTAAAAGTAAGAAGAAGTCTTCCAAGAATTCTTCTCCTATCATAAACTTGCCTGATTCCCCAACAGGAGATTCTTCTGCAGAGGTTTCCGCCGATATTCACGTTGTAGAGTCATCTACAGCTAAATCAAAATCCGGTGGGAAGAAGAAAGGAAAGAAGAAGAATAAAACGAACAAAAGTTCAAAGGAGAAACCTAAAAAGGCGGAATCTAATGATGAAAAGCGCAACCTCGTTATCCATGTCTCATTTGTGACGATGAACATTTTACAAGAGATTGCCCTCATCGTGCAGAGGTTGCAAAGATCGTCAAAGGTTCCCAAACTCCTGTTGTTTTGAAGGATCCATTTCCAAGTCAAGACAGCAAGATGATAGGTTCTTCCTCGAGTGCCAATGAAGAACCCATATTGAAGATGTCCAATGTTAGGATTGCGACTCGATCGCAAGATTATGGTAGTAAAAGTCCTGTTGATTGCAAAGAAGCAGAATCTTCTCATTCTAATCCATCAACCTCAGCTCCCGGTTCCGATCCACTACAGATCGAGAAACCTAATCCAGACTTAGTAATCAAACCGCCCGCTAAGGGTATACTTCGAAAGTCAGCTTTCAATCCACATGCGAGAGCGGCTCAGAACTATAACATTGTTGAGGATTTAGTTGTTTCACCCTCAGCAATGTCGGCTTTGGAAGTGCTACAATCATGTCCAGCATAGCGTAAATTACTTTTGTCAGCTATAGGAGCTGTTGATGTTTAGGACCCGCACCTAATAATTTTTGATCTAGAAAATAGTACACCGTGTCTCCCTCATCAAATGGCTTTCCAGATCCCAGTGATAGTAAAAAACAGGCCTATTCATTGGACTGTAATTGATGAGGGAGCCTCAACGTTCATTATGTCGATACAGTGTTGGAGATCGCTTGGTTCTCCTTCACTAAATCAATCCCCGACAATTCTTAAGGCCTTTGATGGCTGTGGGTTTCATCCTTTTGGCATTCTACAGGATTTGCCTATAGGGGTTGAAGGAAAAACCGTTAGTCTAGATGTGGAGGTGGTTGATGCCCCTCTAGATTACAACCTTCTCTTGGGTCGAAGTTGGTCTTACGCTATGACAGCGGTCGTTTCATCAGTCTTTCGAGTAATAAAGTTTCCACATAATGGAAAGATCGTAAAAATAGACCAGCTGGCTTACTTTTCATTCGACCCAGCCTCTTCGGAGAATATTCAGCATGTTGGTAAAACGACTATCCCATATAAGGATGTTGGAGTAGGATTAGTTAAAGATGTCGGTTTACTGGGAACTTTTCCTTTTCCTCCAATCAACGCATCATCTTCATTTTCAACCATTCATATGATTACATCAGACACCATTGTTTATGATGATCCTTGGATCATTCCTTCTGAATCTGAGATAGACTCATTTGGTAATTCCATGCCTTTGAGTCCATATGAAATTGCCTATGAAGCTGTGCAGTCTTTTGCCGACCTGTGTTCAAACAAAAATGAATTAATGAATGTGGTCCGTGAGGAATCACTTTTCACATCAACCTCGGATTTAACTACGTTTTCTGAACTTGTTCACTCTGACAAGCAAATTCGTGAAATCCTATGTGTAGATGATTTACCATGGGAAGATCTCCATCACAGGTCTTCGTTTTTACCCGAGAATGATCGTTTTGAAAATGATTTCTCATCAATTTTTACGACTGAATATGTCAAGGAACCTCAGAATCCAATGAAACATCCTGATTCAGAGTTAAATTTGGGAAAAATCTCTCGAACTATTCCTATTGACATTTCGGTTAAGCCCGGAATTGTTGAGAACATTCATATAGGTGCCTCGTGTACAGATGACGAAATTCAATTATATAAGGCCCTATTTCAAGAATTCCGCGACGTGTTTGCCTGGTCCTATGAGGAAATGCCAGGAATTGATCCTGCGATTGTTGTTTATGAGATCAAGACTTACCCGGACACTAAACTCGTCCGACAACGTTTGCATCAGATTCACCCACGAAAAGCTGCTGCAATTAAAGCAGAAGTTGAAAAACTGTTGAAAGCAGGTTTCATTTATCCGATCCTGTTAACGGATTGGGTATCGAATATTGTTTCGGTTAACAAAAAACAGGGAACAATAAGAATATGCATCGATTATAGGGACATTAATCGAGCCTGTCCAAAGGACAATTACCCAACTCCCTATATCGATCAAATCATTGATGATTGTGCCGGCAGTGAAATATTTTCCTTTATGGACGGTTTTTCCGGATACAATCAAATCAATATTCTACCTGCCGATCAACCAAAAACGGCTTTCATTTGTCCATGGGGGACATGTGCTTATTGCAAGTTACCTTTTGGGCTTAAGAATGCTGGAGCAACTTTTCAAAGGGTGATGTCTTATGCGTTTCATGACATCAAGCACATTGTGCAACCCTATCTCGATGACTTGCCTGCTCATCCATTATATCGAGTTGATCACCTCGTCCATTTACGAGCAATCTTTATGAGGTGTAGGTATTATTGTATTCAGTTGAACCCACACAAATGTGTCTTCTGTATAGAAACGGGTCGATTGCTGGGATTTGTAGTTTCGAAAGCTGGCATTCACGTTGATCCCTCGAAGGTCGAAGCCATCATCAATTTGCCTCCTCCTTCGAGTCTTCGCCAACTCCAAAGTTTGCAGGGGAAAGCAAACTTTTTATGACGATTCATTCCTAACTACGCCGAGGTTACAAAGGGTTTTACCCGGTTGTTGAAACAGAACACTCCATTCTATTGGGATGAGATAGCTCAGAAATCTTTTGATGCACTCAAACACGCGTTGACCCATGCACCGTTGTTGCATCCTCCCAACTACAACCAGGATTACTTCTTGTATCTCGCCGCCTCCCATTCCACCATTGGAATGGTCTTAGTTCAGGAAGATGAATTCGGAACAGAACATGTGATATATTACCTTAGTCGAACGTTAAATCCAACTGAGCTAAAATACTCACATGTGGAGAAATTGGCATTGGCAGCCGTTCAAGCTGTCCAACGTTTTCGTCACTACATTTTACTACGTAAAACTACGGTAATTTCGGATTGCAACCCTATGATCTACATTTTAACCAAGAAATTGCTAGGGGGAAAGTACTCTAAATGGATCGTTATCCTACAGGAGTTCGACTTGGAGTTTGAGAAATCTAAGTCGATGAAATATTTAGTTTTTGCGGAGTTAATGTGTGACTTCCCGCGTTCTGACACGGAAACTGTGGCGGAGGAGCCCATTGCGGAGGAATCCTTGTTTCTAATCAGCACTTTAGATCCGTGGTATGGGGATATCATCGTCTATATCTAGACCCAATCCTTTCGGCCAGAAATTTCAAGGTCGGAACGTCGGAAAATTTGATTCCAGTCCCAACAATTCAAAATTATTGGAGATACTCTTTATCGCTGTGGGGCGGACTCTATTTTTCGACGTTGCTTAACTCACAAAGAAGCTAAAAGGGTTCTAAATGACTGTCACTCTGGAGCGTGTGGCGGTCATATGTCTGGGTATGCCACAGCCCAAAAGATATTGCGCGTTGGCTACTTCTGGCCGTCTTTGTTTAAAGATTGTATTACGGCGGTCCGAAAATGCCACAACTGCCAAATTTTTTATCGTAAGATGCGTGCTCCACCTGCTCCTCTCCACCCTATAATTGCCGTTGGTCCTTTTGCTAAATGGGGTATCGATTTTATTACATGTAACCCTCACTCGATCGGGGGGCATGCGTATATCATCCTTGCGGTAGATTATTTTACTAAGTGGGCCGAGGCGATGCCTACATTTGAGGCAGACGGCAAAACAGCTGCAATTTTCGTGTTCAATCATATAATTGCTAGGTTTGGTGTCCCACAAGCGATAATCACTGATCATGGGCGTCATTTTCGAAATGTTATGATGATCGAACTTACAGGCCAGCTTGGTTTACGTCACGATAGTTCAACCCCTTATTATCCACAAGCGAATGGTCTGTTTGAATCCATCAACAAAGTTTTAGTTATCATGATCCGACGAATCATTGGGATTCATCGGTTGAATTGGCACAACATGCTATTTTCAGCGCTTTGGGCGTACCGAACTTCAGTAAAAACATCAACAGGGTTCACTCCTTTCCAACTAGTCTATGGTTTGGAAGCTGTGTTACCCATTGAATGCGAAATCTCGTCACTGCAAATGGCCATCGAGTTACTTCCAGCAACTTCCGAAGAGGAAAAGCGTTTGTTATACTTAGCTCAATTAGATGAGAATCAACGTGATGCTGCATTGGCGATTGAGACTCACACAAAACGTATGAAAGCTTAGTATGATCGAAATGTGACCCCTCGAAATTTTTCGGAAGGAGACCTAGTGTTATTATATGATCAAGCTAATGATAAATTAGGCGGTGGAAAATTCGTTCCTATGTGGCATGGTCCCTATATTGTCAAGCGAAAGCTAGCAAAAGGGGCCTATGAATTGGTAGACTTTGACGGGGACTCTTTAGGTAAACCCAGAAATGGTCTTTACCTGAAGAGGTATTATGCTTAAAAGAATGGGTATGGAGATTTTTTAGTTAGGTTAGTTTTTCTTTCTAGCTGGTGTGTTTTAGTTTAAAAAGTGTGCTTAGCTTAGAGAGTGTTTTTTCGTCATTATTCCTTCTTATCTTGGTTTTACTCTTGATATTGCAGATGTCGATGCCTCTCCAAACATACATTGGATTTGCTAATGGTGCTTGTCGTAATACACAGAACATCTCTTCCGCAGCTTGGGTTATCTATTCGCCCTCTGACGAGTTAGTTTCTATGCATGGGGTAAGTGTTGGAAATAATACTGAGAGGGGGGGGGGGTGAATCAGTATTATCAGATCATTAAAACTTTTTCAATGCTCAAAAACATATACGCTACTTCAGTTAAGTGAACCCGCGTGTACACGCTGTTGTGTCTAAAGAAACTAGCGTATATCCAGAAATCTTATGATTCAATTAGCTTATCTTCAGTAAATGCATCAGAACATTATTAACCATATTAACAGTAAACAAGTGTTGTATAATAGAACAGATCATCACACAAAAGCCACACACATGAACACAAAGATATAAGGTGGAAACCCAATGTGGATGAAAACCACCTGCTGCAAGTCATCTCAATCTTCTTCTTAATAAGAAAATCCTTTTACAATATTTGTACTGGTGCAGTCTTATACCAGTACGGGAGCTACAACCCCCTTTGCTCTTGTACTAGCCGATCCATTTACTAGTACACAGGCTGCTACCTGCTACAATGCTCCAAAGATCTCCCTTAGCTTTTGTATTAGCTTAGATACTAGTACGTAGGTGCTTGCCTACAATATTCTCTCCTCTAGGTACCACGTTTCATCAATTTTCAGACTGGATACACTGAAGCACAACACATAATCTGAAAGGCCACTTTTCATCCCATTTTCATACTGGACCCATAACTATCATTGAAGCTCAAAAACAATCATCAAACTCTGAATCACTGAAACCCTGTTAACAACACCGTCACCAGAACACAGAGCAGACACAGAACTCTGTAATAACCATCAGACCCATCTGCAACTTCAAATATCAAGCTTTACAATGTATACGCTACTTCGATGAATCAAACCCGTGTGTATACGCTCTTTTGCCAAAGACAACCCGCGTACAGATCTAAAAATAATTTCTCATAACTTGCAGCTGTACCAAACATCAGTCATACTCATAATACTTATAGAACAATACATGCGTCAGTATGTAGATCTAGAATAAGCATCATAAATATAGTTCATTTCAAACCATTTGATCCCGATCTCTCCTTAGATCTTGTTCTCCATCAACCGATGAGATCTCTCCTTAGCTCAGATCAAGCAATACATCATCAACCAATAACCTGCATACTGGATCTAATACTTCATCAGATATTCAAGACTTTTCAGATGCACTTGCCTAATGATTTCCTTCTCCTTATATAGCCTTAGGCCTTGTTCAATACCAAGGGCCAAAACCATAGAAATCCAATACCATCATCTTCAAAACTAGGGATCAACACGTCCGTCGAGACACCAAGGTCCAAAACCATAGGCACAACTTCCAAGGAATAGCCGCCGTGGACCAAAGATAAGTTTTCCACATACACACGCTTTTACTGAAGCCAACCTGCGTGTACACGCGACTTGGTATATAGTGAACCTGCGTATACGCGACTTGGTATATAGTGAACCTGCTTGTATACGCTACTTGGGCTTAATGAACCTGCGTGTATGAACTTTCTCTTCTTCTTATAGTCTGATCATCAATTCCTTGCTGGTGACCTTCTGCACTATGATTTGTCATCAGTGTGGTTTGCCATCAAGGACAACACTTATCTCATAATGCCAACAATCTCCCCCTTTGGACTTGATGGCAAAGCTATCTTGTCACACTTAGAACTATCATCTGATTCCTTTGAGCTGTCCTCCATCAGTCACATCTGATATCTCTTCTGAAGATTCATCCAGTTATACATAAGTGAGATATTCTTCTATGAGAGGGTTGCCATCAAGTACAATACATGCATCATAATGCCAACAATCTCCCCCTTTGGACTTGATGGCAACAACACCAAATAACTCTCCCCCTTTGACATCAAGGGCAAAGGGTGGACCAAGATGTTCTCTTCTTTTGCTGAACATTTCGCTGTCCATACTCCCCTTGAGTATCTGTTAAAATCTCTGAATGATCTCCCCCTTTGTATATGCCAAAGTGTACCAATCTGTCAATGCTCCCCCTGAGTACATGCCAAGTCTCTGTACTGCTGAAGTGTGTTGTTCATGCTCTTCCTGACTGTAGGCAAGATCTTCAAAAGATGTTCTTCAAGAAGAACATGACTCTATACATCATAAAAGACCTTCCTATCACCAAAGACTCATACATACATCCATCTCTCAACTAAGTGAGGATATACAAAAATTGACTCATCCACCCAACCAAGTGGGGATACATCAAAAGTTTACATATGACAACCAATCATATTGCATCAATCATCCCAGGCATAGTGGGGAAACCAAAATAGGCCGTTACATGACCTTGACACCATGAAAGAGATACCACAAAAGAGATATATGACATAGAGACGAAAGAAATAGACCAAGACTTATGAAAGTCACCAGCAGCATCTGATAATCACCATTCAGATCAGCAACCAAGAGATCCTTCTGTTCTCCTTTCGCCTTTGTTCCACCTGAAACCAACAACAAATGTGAACCAGAACCAAAAGCTTTAAGATAATGCCAACAATGCATCATTGGAAGATTATCTGCTCCCCCTGAACCTATGCCAGATGATCTCTGTCAGACCCATATCAGACTTTATGCAACCAACATCTGTCCCTAATGATTTCCTTCAAAACTCCATATACGCGTCTGCATCCACATAAACAAGCGTATATACGCGGATAGGCCTTATGAAACTCGCGTACAGCTATTTTCATATCAGCAACCTGTAAATGTCCTGCAGCAAGGTATGTCTGAACATAGATGTCAACTCCTCCTTTTAAACATCATCATGAAATCATTCACATTACATGTGAAACCACCATAGCCATTTCATCAACGTCAAGATCTACATGATCTAAGTATCATTACTTGAGAACATCTACATCAACCAACATATGTAAGTATAAACCTATCATCATATAGACACGAACTCATCATCATGTCTCCAAAAAAGTGACTTTGAGGAGTCATCCATGTATCAACACTATGTATCTTGAGCTCAAACTCTTTTGACAAAGCTTCTTGATATCATCATCAGCAACAATCCTTATCCACATTAGTGCCTGCATCATAACTGTATGATCTTTATGCATATGACAACAACAGTATATAAGTGACTCATCATCAAGTGAGGAAGATGTGTATTCAAGCTTTGTACTTCTCCTTGTCCTTATGAAGATCACCATGTAAGCACCATATATGCATCATCAAAGAATCAACCATAAATCTGATCTGAACATCTTCTATGTAACTTCAAGAATCATATGAGAGTTTATCATAGACAACTCACAACCACATCATAGCAAGATATATCATTTAGCCATATAAGAATCATCACCAAGGATTATTAACCATAATGCCAACAATGAATTACTAAAGGCATATGCTCCCCCTCAACCAGTGCCATCTGTTAGATCTGATCATGCATATATCAGCAATAAGCATCAAAACATCATCATCCTCAAGTTAGGATCAAAACTCTTCTAGACATCATACAAGTAACAAAACATTTCCACACATCCTCAGTAGACTGTAACCAATAGAGAAAATAGTAGACTGAATCATATAAGATCCTTTTTCTGATCCTGTCCCCACTGCCTTTCCTCAGACTGACATATACGCGACTTTGCAGTGTCTAACTCGCGTATGTACGCGACTTCCCTTTAAGTAACTTGCGTATGAGATTCAGAACGCTGGAGTTTTACACTTTCAGCTCCCCCTGAGTCTGATATGTCTGTGCTGTGCTGTGTCTCAGTACATTGTGCTGACTGTACTTCCTTCTTCCTCCATATCTTCAAGTGTGATGAGGTTTTCTCCTTTTGGTGTGATGTCCATCCTTTGTCCTTGCATTCCTTTTCTATATGTCCAAGCTTGTTACATGCATAACATCTTACATGTTTCATATTCCTCCTGTAGCAATCAGCAGCTTTGTGACCAAACATATTGCAAGCAAAGCAATATCCATTAAAGTACCTTCAGTGTGATGATATTTCTGCATGATGGTCTTGAACCCTTCTTCTTCTACATCTAGCTGCAACATGTCCAAGATTATGACATACATAACATTCAACATTATTCATAGGAGGAGTAAAAGATTTTCTTTGAGGAGTCTCTTTCCTTGATTTTTGATGGGGTTGACCTTTCATCTCCTTGTTGATCATTTTAGATTTCTCTTTAGAGTTCCTTGTCTCACCTTGTGAACTAGATTCACCTTCAACAGATTCATGAAAACCAAGACCAGTCTTGATAGCAGGAGACCTTTGACTACTAAGAATATCATCCAAGGCTTTAGTACTATCTTGAAATCTCAAAAGTTTATCCTTTTCTTCTAATTTACCTTTCAAGATATTTACCTCAACTTGAAGTTGTTCCTCCTTTTCTAGACATTGCTTCTTCATGTCTTCTCCATCTTTCCTTCCTTCTTCCAACTGATGCCTTAGTTTGAGAATCTCCTTTTCTTGTTCTTCATTCAGATCTTGCTGCATTTGACGAACTCGGAAGGCACATTCTAGTTGAGATTTTAAGCTGGTGACTTCGTTTTCTTGTTTTGCAATAGCTTGGAGTAGATCTGTATTCTGCTTCTTTGATTCTTCAAGATCTCCTTTTAGTGAGAGGATTGTAGCTTCAAGATTTTCATAGTAGCTGGATCTATCTTTTAGTTTCTTGATGGTTGTGCTTCTTTCGTTGACTTCTTTTCTTAATGATGTCACTTCATGCTGCAATTTTTGACATTGGTCTTCCTTGTCCTTGAGTAGCTTTCTTACCTTGTTTCCTTCTTCTAGTTGGGCATTTAGTTTGGTAACTTCTTCTTTGAAAGCACATTCCCTTTTGTTCAATAGATCTTGTTGATCTTTAACTTTGTCTGTAAGCCTTCTAAATACTGCCTCTATTTGATACTTTTCTTGCTCACCCATAAAAGCATGTTCAGTAGTTTCACTATCACTTCCATCACTTTCACAAGGAAATATAGCTGGAACATCAGAGGATAACACATTCATACCTGATAATGATTCTGAATCTGACTCTGAATCTGAAGAGCTTCTTATACCTAATCCCCAATCGACTCTCCCACTGTCATAGATCTTCTGAGATGTCTTCTTCTTCTTATGAGCTTTCTTCTTAAGCTTCTTTCCCATTGTTCCACGGATCTCCTTCAAGTGATCAAGCTTCTCTGAAGGACCTGCTCTGATACCAATTGTTGGAAATAATACTGAGAGGGGGGGGGGGTGAATTAGTATTATCAGATCATTAAAACTTTTTCAATGCTCAAAAACATATACGCTACTTCAGTTAAGTGAACCCGCGTGTACACGCTGCTGTGTCTAAAGAAACTAGCGTATATCCAGAAATCTTATGATTCAGTTAGCTTATCTTCAGTAAATGCATCAGAACATTATTAACCATATTAACAGTAAACAAGTGCTGTATAACAGAACAGATCATCACACAAAAGCCACACACATGAACACAAAGATATAAGGTGGAAACCCAATGTGGGTGAAAACCACCTGCTGCAAGTCATCTCAATCTTCTTCTTAATAAGAAAATCCTTTTACAATATTTGTACTGGTGCAGTCTTATACCAGTACGGGAGCTACAACCCCCTTTGCTCTTGTACTAGCCGATCCATTTACTAGTACACAGGCTGCTACCTGCTACAATGCTCCAAAGATCTCCCTTAGCTTTTGTACTAGCTTAGATACTAGTACGTAGGTGCTTGCCTACAATCTTCTCTCCTCCAGGTACCACGTTTCATCAATTTTCAGACTGGATACATTGAAGCACAACACATAATCTGAAAGGCCACTTTTCATCCCATTTTCATACTGGACCCATAACTATCATTGAAGCTCAAAAACAATCATCAAACTCTGAATCACTGAAACCCTGTTAACAACACCGTCACCAGAACACAGAGCAGACACAGAACTCTGTAATAACCATCAGACCCATCTGCAACTTCAAATATCAAGCTTTACAATGTATACGCTACTTCGATGAATCAAACCCGCGTGTATACGCTCTTTTGCCAAAGACAACCCGTGTACAGATCTAAAAATAATTTCTCATAACTTGCAGCTGTACCAGACATCAGTCATACTCATAATACTTATAGAACAATACATGCGTCAGTATGTAGATCTAGAATAAGCATCATAAAGATAGTTCATTTCAAACCATTTGATCCCGATCTCTCCTTAGATCTTGTTCTCCATCAACCGATGAGATCTCTCCTTAGCTCAGATCAAGCAATACATCATCAACCAATAACCTGCATACTGGATCTAATAATTCATCAGATATTCAAGACTTTTCAGATGCACTTGCCTAATGATTTCCTTCTCCTTATATAGCCTTAGGCCTTGTTCAATACCAAGGGCCAAAACCATAGAAATCCAATACCATCATCTTCAAAACTAGGGATCAACACGTCCGTCGAGACACCAAGGTCCAAAACCATAGGCACAACTTCCAAGGAATAACCGCCGTGGACCAAAGATAAGTTTTCCACATACACACGCTTTTACTGAAGCCAACCTGCGTGTACACGCGACTTGGTATATAGTGAACCTGCGTATACGCGACTTGGTATATAGTGAACCTGCTTGTATACACTACTTGGGCTTAATGAACCTGCGTGTATGAACTTTCTCTTCTTCTTATAGTCTGATCATCAATTCCTTGCTGGTGACCTTCTGCACTATGATTTGTCATTAATGTGGTTTGCCATCAAGGACAACACTTATCTCATAATGCCAACAGTAAGCCTCGGTCAAACAACAAACAACATTGCAGAGTATAGTGCAGTGATTGAGTTATTATCTGAATCTATTTCATTTTGGATTCAGAGTTTGATAGTGAGGTTAGATTCTGAACTCGTTGTATTACAGCTTAATAGAGTGTATGCCATTAGAAATCCAGTGTTATTGAGATTATTTTTGAGAGTGCGTCTCTTGGAACGTGAATTTGATTACATTGAATATCAACATATTCCAAGGTCTTTAAATACATTAGCAGATGCAATTGCTTCTCGAATGTTAAATAGATATTTGCAATAATCATACATGTAAATTTAAAACCATTCCATAACATGATTTACAAGATAAGCCGGTAATAGTGATATATATATAGGAGTGTGTCAAAAAATACATCGTCTTCGATCATAGATTGAAAAATACCTTATGATCGGCAAAAATGATAAGTACAAAAAATAAAAATGTCACATGTGCCCACAATAGGTGATCATCCTATCACTGGTGATGATCTCTATAAGAAACCACTGCCTGGGCCACCTTGCAGAGGAAACTCCTAAAAGGTCCCGGGACTCCAATCACATAGCGTTGAAGTCGACGACGAATGTCATCTATAGTGGTCTCGGGAATATCTCCTGTCAAACGCTCGAGATGACCCTCCAACTCGGCCAAAACCTCTGCTGATTCGTCCTGCGGGGCAGGCACGGGTGCAACTGGTTGCTTCCTATTGAAAGGCCGGAGAGCGGCTGGTCGCTGTGGACCCACATCTGCATTTGAAACTTTTGCTATCATTTTTGAGACGATGAAAAAAAAAAAATAAAAAAAATAAAAAAATAAAAATTAAAATAGGAAAAATGCTGAAAAGGATTTTACCTGAGTCATCTCACTGCTCTCCTGGTGGAAGAGCCATGTCTGGGTCACCACGAAAATCTATCCCAGCGTAAGGGAAGTCCTGAATGGAAAAGACCTGGTTTTCCAGCCATTGGAAATACTCAGGTTTGAATCGAGCAACCTCTGTCCTCTCGTCCGGGTGACGGGCCATGACTGCGATCCATCGCATCAGTTTGGGCTCTCGAGGAAGCCTAGCTCCAACAGTAGGGTGCTGCGGGATCAGCATAGGAACCCTCTCCACGCCAAAACTCACGACAAAATCCCCATAACCAAAGGTCTTTAGTTGTTCGCTCTTGGCCCTGGTCAGTTGGCCTTTCACATTGGCCAGCACAACATCGCACCAGTTGAAGATGGTGCCTCGAAAGCAATCAACTACCATACGCATCTGGGATCCGGTGGCAATATGTAATGCGGCAGCTCCGCAAAGTCTGGTGACAGTAAACGCAATCACCATGAGTTCAGGACGGGATATGGTCTTTATGTCTATCCCTTTGTCTCTAGCCTGGCTATTGCAGTATTCTAGCCGGAGGCTATCGACAGACTGGCCACCTGGCCTAGTCCCATGCAGAGTCAAGTCTTCGCCTCTCTTAGGCAAACCAATCAAAAAATAAATGTCCGCCGGCTCGATTTCAAGCTGGTGGCCGCCAATGAAAAAGCACTAGTCCTGTATGCTCCATCTGTCAACCAGCCACTGTAAGAAATTCACTTGAGCCCTCATGCCAGGAATGGCCCAGAATTTGTACAGTCCACATGCCCTCAAAGCATCAAGTGAAGGTTGATGATTCCATGCGGCAGCATCCACGTCTTCATGCTCTCGTTCACGCCAATCTAGCATGATGTACTCTCTGCATCAAGTATAATGATAAATTAAATTGCTAGAAAACATTTTGTATGGTCCATTTTTGAGAATTTTTGGGTTCAAAACCCTTGCGGCGGGGTACGCACCCTCCGGGTTAGACACAGTGCATGGGACCGCACTTTGTCTACACGGAAGGTGCGGACCCCGAGCTTTTTCCCAATGGAGAAAAAGTCGGGGTCCGCAATGGTAAACCTGCGGACCCCCGCGCGCGGGTTTTGCGCCTAAAAACCCTCCCAAAAATGAAATGAAGGACTAAAACAAAAAATTAAACGGTTAAAAATGAAGAGTGGGATGATGTGGATTACCTGGAGAAGACGGCGTTCGATTCTGACGGTTGGATTTTCCGCAATCTTCACGGGAAGTTTTCTGAGCAAAAGCACTATTTTCTCACCCAAACTCAAACGGTAAAAATGAATTGACAAAGGCCCTTTTTATAAGTTTTTTGAGTAAATAAATTGCAAATTTGTTTATGTTTCACTTTGAAAAGGTATTTTTGCAACATTTTTATCCATTTCAAATAGGTATGAGTAATGTTTGTGTTTTTGTGCAGAATAAAGGATTATTTAGGTGAAATCTATCATTTTCGACGGAAAAAAATGTAGAGTCATCTTTAAGCTCTTTTCTGACTCCTAAAACATGAAAAGATTGCCGAGTGTTTCTTTTAAACTCGTTAAAACGGAATTAAAAGACGGTCCACTTACAACTCTTTTCCGACAGTAAAAACATGAAAAGATTGCCGGATTTTTGTCGTTTCGAATTCGATATTGGTTATAAAACGACGTGTCATTGATCGATTTTTTACTTTTTCGGGTCAAGGGCACTAATAACGAAAAGTACTCCTTGGTCGTAAAAGATCAAGCGGTTCTCTCAAGTATTATTTTATACCTTTTCGGGCTTGGGAGACACAAATTTACGAAAAAGGTCAACCCTGGAGTCTTCTTAAGTTTTTTCAGACTCTCTAAAATTGAAAAACGCCGAGTTTCTCCTATACTGGACTCGTTAAAATTTCACCGTAAAGGACCTATTCAATTACAAACAGGAACGAACCACTCCTTCTTAGGGTTCGAATTTAAACTAAGTTGGACTCATCCAAAGGATGAGCTTATAATCAAGAAAATGTTATCCTCCTCAAGCTTGTCAAAAATAAAGAGGTACTTGCCAGAAATGGTGGGGGAAAAGAGAGAAAAATGAGTCTATTTGTCATACTTTGTAACCACTCTTGAACACGACACTTTTATTCAACTGGGTTGGGAAATCCTTTGCCTAACAGTTGATCAAACCACATTGAAAGTCTTCAGCCAGTTTCTGGGTATTAACTTTGGGTCAATTGTCACCAAGCCATCTGTCGTGTCGTTATGTGTTCAAGAGGCCACTGCCAATAAACCATTCATCTGCAAAATATCTGTCATCCATCTTGACCATCCCTGAGTCAGCCCTTGCAACTAAATTTCTTCAACTTGATCTATGATTTCATGTTGTGGGCTTGCCTACGATGGATCGCTTTCTATCGACATCAGCTTATTATCTAGAAAGATGATCTAGGAATCGTTAGTACCTTGAGATCTACATGCCTCAATGGCAGGTTTCTCGCCTTTGACGATAGTTTACATCATTGACTTTCGATCGAAGGATTCCGTGATATGTTCGACATCAACACATCTATTCACATCTCATGGATTGTACTGGGTACTTTGAGAGCCATTGACATCACTGGTGGTTTCTCTCACACTTGTTAACAGTTTACATCATTGACTAGTAATCAAGTGGTTTCTACCATGTTCGACATCAACACATTTATTCGCATGGATAGAATCGTACTATTTCGGGAAGTAGAAATGAAAACCCTGGATCTAGTTTCCACCATCCAGGCTGCGAGGAATTCTGTATTCATTATGTTGTGGACTATTCATAAACAGATGGCTGCGTCCATACTGTGTTCACATGAGTCTATACTTGTGATGTTTTACAAGATCATTCCTATATCAGAGCAGTAGATAGTTTTCTAGTTAGTTTTAATCTGAGTATGGGAATGCCTACCTCAGCAATGATATGATCTCATATATATATATCTTGCATTGAATGTTTTTACAGGTTCCGACCGGGCTCTCCACAAGATGATCCTCGAAATGATAAAGTACTTCACTCTTCCTATATGATAAACGAAATCCTCATCTACTACAGACTTCGCACTTTAGGGGGCAATCTGTTACACAAAAATATCGTCACCATGATTATTTGCAGTCAGTATGGGTCTGTCATCACTTGTACTGTCCTCCTAAGCAAGTCTAAGACCTCAGCTCTTCAAATCAAGCTTTGGAAATGGGAGAAAGACATTAAAAATCAATGTAACTCTGGTTCCGCACTTTCTCTCATGGTCACCTGCGGTCCCGCACCTTCTGTGTACAAAAGCTGCGTACCTACCCGCTCTGCCCCTAACGGTGTAGGTGTGGACCCCTATGAAAGTCAAAAGGCGCAAGTTTTATCTTAAAAAACTCACTTTGGGTTAATTCTAGAGTTTTCTAGAAGGAATTTTGACGTGGATTGTTCGCTCTGAGGTGGTTCATGCATCCCAAAAGAGAAGGAGCTAATCCCTTGACTAAAGGAGCTATCCCTTTGAAGGAGGGCTTTATCCCTTTGAAGGAGGACCTAGTAACTTCCCTCCATTGCACTATAAATACAGGCATTGGAGTGAGGACTAGAGAGGTTAGAAGTTGAACATTTTGAGGATAAATGCTGGTGAAATTAAGACTTCCTAGTTGAGCTTAAGAGGAGAGATCACATACCTTTTTGGCTTCATTGGGGAGTAAGTGAAACTTGTCAAAGTAGAGGAGACTTCTTGCTGGACCCTGGGAGGAGCTTGTACAGCGTCAAGGCAAAGGTTGTAAAGTTCTTATTCTTTTGAATTAATACAATCAAACTCATTTTTCTCAACAAGTATCTTATGTTATTTGTTTCATGAACTCCTTGACTTTCATGTTAAATATGTTTTATGCAATTGGCTTTTCAGGTGCTATTTAATTTGTTTGCCTTGTTTGTGTTTGCAGATTCGCGAAAAGGAGCTCATTTGGATCAAAGGAGCGAGGGCATCCACAAGCTTGCATTGGACCAAAGGTAGGCCCTAAAAACACTTGTTTGCTATTGTTTATCAAAACATATTTAGAGAAAGATAGTGTCTGGTTGGTTTGCTTGTCATTAGGTCTTCTTTAGATTCTAGGAAGGTCTATCTTGTCCGCAAGATCGACTCATTCCTTGTGACAGGGCTCAGTTTAAATAGTTGAGCTCCTTTGCATCTCTCCCTATCTACTTAACTGCCAAGTTTAAATAGTTTGGACAGACTTTTATTCTCTATCTCTAAAACACGAAATTCAAACATGAACTAGCTAGGATTAATCTATTTGGCCATTCATCAATTGTGGTAGAAAATTCAACAAGCTATACATGATGCTTTATTTACAGAAAAATGAAATAGTAGCGGCATTTGGACTTGCACACTTTTCTGGTCCTTTTCATTTGGGGTTCCTTTCTTTTCATTTTTTCTTTTGACCATTTATCTTTTGACCCTTTGATTTTTCTTTTAGGGTATACCTTCTTTACATTTTTTTATTTTTTGAGGATATGGAAAACCTTTGCAACAAGAAAAGGTATGTACATATTGCAGAGCTAGTCAAGTCAATCATGAAATATGACATCTATTGGTATAGGAGCATAACACTGGCTCCACTTGGGGATGGATTTCCCTGGTGAAAAGTCAAGAACAACAGGTCAGATGTCCTTATGAACAACTCTTGTTGTGCTCTGAAATCTTCCTTTGCTGAAAGTAGAACACTATACAAAGGATCATGTAAAATATACACATTTTTCTTGAGTTGATTTAGATACCTGTAGATCTGTTTTGGATAGTCTACTTGGATATTTTATTTATTTATTTATTTTTTGTTCTCATGTTTTCTACTCCTAAGTCTTCTTCTACAGTCTCTGATAAACTTGAAATGAGGCAAAGCAAAAAATGGTAAAGTTCCTTTACTGTTTTTAACATTTTTTTGCACTTTCCTCCTCATTCTTATTGTTGTAAAAAGCTGCAGAGACTGAACTTCCTTATCTATAAGTTAGAGTCAAGATATATCAACAAATTGGATCAAAATAGTGTTTCAGCATTCGACCATTAACTGGCCCTTCTTCCGTTTCTGAACCATCCAAGTTCTTCAAAAAGTAAGTATTGTTCCCTTGTGAGGCTTGGATAATAAAAGGTCCCTTCCATAGGAAGTCAAACTTCCCATGTTTTCCTTTGTCTTCTCTCCTGGAATCCCATTTTAAAACTTTGTCTCCTAAGTAAAAATCTTCTGCCTTGGTCCTCTTATCAAATATTTTCTTGAGTTTTTCTTGTAACACTTGGGATCTTTGGTACACCTCTTCTCTGGTCTGCTGCAAATGGATGGTCTGATTTATCCTTCTTTGAATGTCATTGGGCTGCACCTGAGCTTCTTGCAGTAATTTCATTACAGGGACTCCTAAAGATGAAGGAAATACAGCCTCCATACCATAGAATAATTCATAAGGACTAATCCCGATAGATCTCTTGGTAGTTAATCTGTCTACCCATAATGCATTGGTAAGTTTCTTGTGCCAGTTTTTCTTGTTTTCTTCCAACACTTTCTTAATGATATTAATCAGGCTTTTATTGGAGGACTCAGCTAGACCATTACCTTGAGGGTAATAGGCTATGGAATGGCCTAAGGTGATGTGGTACTTGTTACAGAAATTTATCATTTTCTTGGATTTGAAAGCAGCAGCATTGTCAGTTATGATCTTTTCAGGACAGCCAAATCTAGACAAGATGTTGGTTTCTAGGAATCCTATGATCACTGAATCATTGGCTTGTCTACAAGGGATGGCTTCTATCCATTTGGTGAAATAATCTGTGGCAGTGAGGATCCATTTATGTTGGCCTAAAGAGGGAGGATGGATTTCCCCAATGAAGTCCAAACCCCATTGCTAAAATTGTCTTTCAATGGAAATTGGTCTAAGGGGTAGAGGTAAAACTTTCCTCTTGCCTTCAAAAATTTTACATTTATGGCAAGCAGAGACAAACTTCTTGACATAAGTGAACAAAGATAGCCAGTAAAATCCAGCCCTTAGGATTTTGTCTACGGTTGATTTCCAATACAAATGTCCACCACAGTCCCCTGCATGAAATTCTTTGAGTACCTTGTCAGCTTCATATTTTATCAAAAAATTTAATAGAATACCTTCATGATGTTTCCAAAAAAGAGCACCATCTAAAAGAAAATTTTTTGAAGCTTTCATTTTTAAAAACCTTTTCTTTGTTCTGGATAACCCTGGAGGAGCCTACAGGTTTAATAATACATGAGTTATATCAGCATACCAAGGTGATTCTAGGAAGGCCTGGCTGATTTGTGGAATTGCCATCTCCTGTTCATTATCCAATTCATTGATATCTAGGGCTTGGCAATTGGTTTCAGTCATGAGTTTAGCCAATCCCTATCCTTTTATGAGCTTTGTAGGTTTTATTTCAATATCATACTCTAATATAGTAGCAATCCATTTACCTCTCTTGCCTTCAATCCCCTCTTGGGTCAAGATGTCTTTGACAACAACATTTGGTACATAGGCTATTATATGGGAGTATAATATGTAGACTCTGAAGTCTTTAATAGCTTTCACAAGTGCATAAGCATGTTTTTCCATGATTGGGTATTTTAGCGGTGCATCTCTAAGTGCTTTACTAAAGAAGGCTATGGGTTTTTCACATCCTTGATCATCTTTTTGTAGTAAAATAGCAGCAATGGTGTGTTCTGATGCAAATGAAAATATTATGAAGTCTCTATCAAACTTTGGGCTTGTAAGGACTGGTGTTCTGGTCAAAGCCATTTTAATTTCTTCAAATGCTTGTTTAGCTTCTAATGTCCATTTAACCTTGGAATATTTTTTCAACATATTATTCAGCAATCTGATTAACTCAGCCAAATTAGGTATGAATATTCTTAAAAAGTTAATCTTTCCTAGGAAAGCTTGAAGTCCTTTGACATTTCTAGGGTGGGGTATTTTTAGAATGGATTCTATTCTATCAGGATCAATTTTGATGCCATTTTGGGAGATTATATGGCCCAATAGTTTCCCTTCCTCTATACTAAACAACGACTTCTTAGGATTTAACGAAATACCATATTTTCTGCATTTTAAAAACACTTGTCTCAAATGATCTAAATGTTGCTGATATGATTTAGAAAACACAGTAAGATCATCTAGATATATGACTAGAAAATCGTGAATTTATTTTGCAAAAGCTATGTTCATTGCTTGTTGGAAGGTTTCCCTTGCATTCTTAAGTCCAAATGGCATTTTCACATATTTGAAAGTTCCCCATGGTGTTGTAAAAGCAGTATTTTCCTGGTCATCAGGATGGACTAGAATCTGGTTAAAGCCTGAAAACCTATCCAACAGTGAAATCCTAGAGGCACCTACTACCCTTTGTAAAATGTGATCCATCTTAGGTAAGGGGTAGTGGTCTTCCAAATAAACTTTATTTACATTCCTTAAATCAACACACAATCTGATTTCTCCTGTTTTCTTCCTAGTGGGCACTAAATTAGACACCCACTCTAAAAACCTGATAGGAGCAATTATCCCTGCTTCATACATTCTTTTGATTTCTTTTTCAATTAAGGGGAGTAGTACAGGGTTAACTCTTCTGAGATTTTGCTTGAATGGTTTCTGATTTTCCTTGAGGGGTATTGTATGTTGAATTACAAAGGTGTCATAAGATTTCAGATCTTCATAGCTCCAGGCAAAAACATCCTGGAATTCTTTGATGAGTTCAACATATTTAAGCTTTTGATCAGGGGGTAAAGTTTTGGATAATTTTATCATTTTCGGATGTTCTTCAGTTCCTATGTTACAGTCTTCAATGTCTGCGTTTAGAGGCTGCATCTTGGGTTTCTTTGGGATATCATTAGAATCAAAGAAATCTTCCAAAGGAGTTAATCCTGTGGGCAAATAATTGTCTTTTAAATTAATAACTTCAGATTCTCCTCCAATAATCTCATCGATGTCTACTTCTTTAAGATCTTGCAACTTTTTCTTGGTAAATTTCGTTGGGTGAAGTATTTGAGCTGCACTTTCTGCTGAAATGTTTATTTCAATTTTATCTATTTGCTCAACCTCACTAACAGTGTCCATGTCTATATTAGTGCTACAAAATTATTCTTCTAGAGTCAAGAAACTGTTAATCTGCATATCATTGTCAAACACTTTCCAATTCTTTACATTGTTAGGTATGGTTTGCCTGTGTCTAATCTCAGCTGTAAACGGTTGATTGGGTTCAAATGGAAATTTACAAGTGTTGGCAAATGTTGCCAAACTGTGAGCATGCAAATTATGTTTTCTTGGAATTTTGGCCAGTTGTGTTTCCAGAAACGTATTAAGGATATCAATAGTTTCTCCTCTGTAAGATCTTAATATGAGATCATTTGTGAGGAAGTTCCCTTTTATCTGTTGAATAACTAAATCAGTGTCTCCCAAAACTGATACCCTGATTGCCCCTAAACTTTTGATCATTTTAAGTCCTAGCAATAGGGCTTCATATTCAGCCATATTATTGGTGCATTTAAAGTTTAATCTGTAAGCATGCCCTTCAGCATGATCATTTTGTAGATTGTGTACCCAAATCCCTGCTCCAACCCCTAATTTGTTAACTGAACCATCAAATTATAAGTACCAAAGGATCTCATGTTCATAGCTAGTATCAGGAGTCTCATAAATTTGTTTACTAGGGAAATCTGGCTTTTTAGTTTCATCTGGTTTCTCTTGAGTGTCTGATGTATCGTTGTTCTCATAAATCTCTTGAATTTGAACAATAGACTTTTTGTTTAAAAATTCTTCTTGTTCTAATGATATAACCCTGACATCAGTTGGAGGATTAATTTCAGCATTGTAGAGAATGAAGGAGTCCATGTCAAAGTGCATGGAGTAGATGGGAAAATTCTAGGGTTTCTCCTGACTACTTACCACATATCTCATTAAAGTTTCTCGGTACAATCTCTTTGGTTGACCAAATACTGAAACAGTTTCATAAGACATGTCCAACTATAAAGATCCTTGGAGCTTTGCAACCCAAGATCCAGATAACAACATTCCATATTTTGGTGGAATATTAGCTACCACTATTTCCATTGGAATGGTCTTGGCGGGGTATTTAACTAATGATACACATGAATCTTTGATCAATCCTAGACATCTGACCTGGCTTGAGTCAAAAGAGAACAAGTCTTTGTATGGCCTGGTAATATCTAGGTCCAACTTCTCCATTACAGATTTAGGCATTAAGTTATGAGAAACACCAGAATCAAACATGGCATTATGAAGTATTTTATCATGTATGTTCAGACTTACATAGAAAGGAGGGACCCCTCCATCTATTGATTTTCCGCTTACCACAGGGCCAAAAATTAATTCAGGTTGGTCATCAAAGAGATTTACTGAATCTTTGTTTTCTGAAATTTGAAATGATCTGTTAATTTGTCCTCCGTAGACATCATGTTTAGCCAATTCTATCAATGGAATGGCTATCTTTAATTTGCCTATTTCAATCTCAAGATTGAAAGGTTTTTCAGTTTGAATTTTTGTATTTTGGATAGTGAAATTTTCTTTTTCTGTTGTATTTATAGTATTTTTCTCTTTTTCAGGAGTGGTGTTGTGGGCTGAAGTTGCTTCCAAGTCAATTTCTGCAGGTTCTTCCATCTTTCATTGGGAGGAGTGGAAGTGGAAGGTTGTTTGTTAGGTCATTGATCCTCTGATACGTCTTCAACTACTGGATTATTTCGGTTAGGAGCTGTTCTAAGAAGGGTTTGTACAGGTGTGTTATTGATCTTAGCTTTGTTAGGATGCTTGGTTTCTTTCTGTTTATTGGCCTCAGGGACATCTATTCTTCTACTCCTCAGATTTTATTGCTTGTGAACTTCATAAATGGTTGTATCATATCCCTCCCTAAAATCAAATGATTCACCTGGTTGAGTTTGGAATTGTTTAAAAGTGTGAGATTCTTGGTCTTCTTGGGTCAAGAAAACTTGTTGTTCATTATTGACGCCCATTAAGCTAATTTGAGTATCTTCTGTTGGTTGATCAGAAGTTGAGGCTTCAGCATAATTTTCCTGGAAAGGGGGCCTAACGTTTTGGTCAGGCCCAACCTTTCCAGTATTAGGATTCTGGTTTTTTCTGAAATTTGGATTTCTCCAAGTATTGCTCGGTTGACCATCCCAAGGGGATTTCCTTTCAATTTTTTCTACTCTATCACCAAGTCTATCCATTCCTTTAATAATAGCATCTAATTTCTATTCAAAGGCAGAAGGTTCTTCTTTGATAGGTATCCTCCTTTTAGCTCTGGCCCGAGCTCGTTTAGAAATCAGGTTGGCTTCAACACTGACAGCAATACTCTGCATCTCCTCTAAGTCTCGAGAATCTCTTTCCCTAAGTTGGTATGCCATATCTGAATCGAATGCATCAGGGAATTTGATCAAGGCCAAATCTGGAGGAGGTCTGAGATTTTGAGGAATAGCATTGTAAACATTATTGAATCTGGTACAGTAATCTTGGACAGTTTCTTGGGTACCTCTCTTTAAGCCTTCATATTCTGATAAAATGTGGAGAGGATCCTTCTTCTTTTCCCATCTATTCAAGAAGGTCTGATAAAGAGCTTGTGGGTCATTTATACTATTTGCAGGGAGGGCTCTAAACCATGTTCTGACATCTCCAGTTAAACTTTGAACAAATACTTTCATTCTGACATCATCATCATCAATCTCATAGTTTTCAAAATAATCTGTCATTTTCTTGGTATGTTGTTGAGCTGTGTAAGTGCCAGTACCGTCAAAATAGGTGATTTTACTTTGATAATCTTGGGGCATGGCCCCTGGATTGGCAGGTTGTAGGGGAGCATATTAGTTTGCCATGTTTGCAGATATAAGAGTGACAATTGGAAGGGTAGGGACAGCAACGGAAATGTGTGCTGTAGATGGAGGAGTGGGAAGGATAATTTGAGGTGTTGATGGGGAACTTGAAGAAGCTGCAGCAATGACAGAAGGGTTTGGTGTTGTTTGAGAGGTAATCTTAGTTTGGATAGGGTTCTGCAAATGTTCATCAAAGTGTGAACTAGCAGAATATTCTTCGCTCTCTTGGTTTCTAAGGATCTTAGGAATCAGATTAGGATTTTCAAAGATAGGTGGAGGATTAGGATCCAGATTTGATCTAGTGTAACGAATCTTCTTTGGAGCCAGTTTCTAGGTTGTATTTTTGGCTTTTTCCTGGAATAATTTAACGATACAACTTTAACAGTCTCTTTTTAGGAATTTTTAGATATTGGAACTTTGAACTTTCCTAAAAGACCGTTTGAAACAAGGAACTGGTCAAGAATTTGAAATAACTTGTTCAAGACAGATAGCAACAATAAGTGAATTATTCAGATCCCTAGTGGAGTCTCCAATAATGTTATCACTCAGGTTGTTCCCCAAAGTTGTAAGAAAGGGAATACGGCCAAGGTAACTACAGACGAATCTTTTAGATACAGATTCTAGCCAATCTGCATCCAGAGAGAGCTCTCTCTTTATGATTTAGAGTTGTTTTAAAATGCATTAGGCTAGTTATGAAGTTCAAGGGTTTTGTTTTGGGTTTGGTTTGTGGAATTCAATAGAACAGTGAGGCAAACTGAATAGTTCAGTCCATTGGGCATGATGGAGTCAAAGAAGGATGGCTTTCTGGATTCGGTTTCTTAACAAAGGATGGTATCAAGGAGCAAGGTAGTCAAACAGGAAGCAAATATAGGCTGCAATTAGATGGAATGAACATAAGGGATGAAGGGCAATTAAGAATCCTTCAACATATTGCAAGAGAGAAAATGGATGATTACTGGTAAGGAGCAATTAAGAATTCCTTAACAAATAGTCAAAATGCAAGAATCAGGAAGCAGGAGAAATTAAGAATTCACTGCTAATATTAATTCTAAAGAAAACACGGAGAATAATAAAGATTGAAGACAGAGTGCAGTGTAAGCAAATTCTAAATTAATCATTTTCTTTACCATTCAGACTATGAAACATAGATGATATAGTGAACAAGAAAACTGTAAAACATGAGATATAGGGGACTTATTGGTCCGGAGTTTAATTCAAGAATTCTATGACAAGTCTTCTACATCAAATCCTCATCCAGTAGGCCGAGCAACAAATGGTTCCAACAGCCTTTTATTCCAAAGATTTCAGTATTATAGTAAAAAAACTATGAATACCCACCAACCCCAAATATTTCGTCTGGGGGGGTATTTATACAAAATATCAAAATATCATACAAAATATCTGATGGAGATAATATCTAGTGATGACTAATCCCCTTTTTTACAAAAGATAGAGACAAACATTCTCGAAAAGAGGGAAAAGATGAATCGATGCTGTACTGGCTGCTCTATCTTTGTCGGATGTGTTGGAGGCAGGCTCTGCGAGTCAGTTTACAGCTGTCTTCGACTGATACTCTACGCTGGCTGCTTCGTCATTGCCGAACATTCTTTGACCTTGATCAGATATACTTTGACACGCTTGAGCTTTATTTATCTCTGTTTATCTTTATCATGGAAAAATAGCCCAAAATGTATGTTTTACCCAAGAGAAATTTACAAAATCCCCAACATGTCTTCCCACCATTGTTGCTTTGGAAATTTATGTCTCTGAAGTTTCCTCAGGGTTTCATCAGCTTTTGTATATCTAACAAAATTAGGCTAGAGCTGAAACAGATGTTTTACCTCATGTTCAATATAAAATAAGTTCTCCAAATTATCATAGAGACTTTGGCCTGTGGGGAGTGCTTTTACTCCTGAAGCACTTGTTGATGAATTAACTTGATCAACAGCATATGTGTTCAACTTATGTACATAATCTGTGTGTTTCATAAGCCGGTCATTATTTCCTAAAAGACTTGGTAGCCCTTATTCTGCAAAACTGTAAACCTTTCCATGAAAGAATTAATTTCTACTTGCATATCCCGACATCTTTTTTCAAAATTCTACATTAAAGTTCTCTTGGTTAGAACTATTTTGATTTCCAAAATGGTGCTTGTCCTGTCCGGGATGCCAATTTTTTCCAGTTGTTCTCTATTTCTGTAATTCAAAAAATGTATGAGCCGGTTGGCTTGATCAGGCATTTGTCCTAATAAAGCTCTTGATTTTTGAATTTCTCCATGTGCTACATTCACTAAGTCAACCTGCTCATAGATAGTTTGGATAGATGGCCAAACATTGCTTAGGGATTGATTGATGTTGTTCCAAAGGATTCCTTTGATTTCCGCCAGAGGTTTATCCAAAGTGAGATCCTACTCTAATGTTCTCACTTTATTCTCTAATGCATTAACCTCTCTTATTTTTTCTGCCACACTTATTTTGGATTTATCATAACTCTTTTCTACTTTTGCCAATTTCTCTTTCACTCATTTCAATTCTGACACTTGGAGTCTCAATTCTTCCATGGCCTTTATCAATTCTTCTGTGCTCATATTAGCATTGTTTCCTAGTGCTGCTCCTGCTGATGATGTACCTATGATTACCTCTGTTGCGACTGCTGGGACATTTGGGGCCAATGCTGATCCAACTGCTGAGGGGACTGCAGTTGTGACTATAGGGATTACCTCAAGTGGCTGGGAGGTCTACTCCCCCTGCTTCTCTTTTAATGCCTTTTCTAGTGCCTGCTCTGTATCAGTTAATCTTTCACTGAGTTTCATGAGCAGGTCCATCATGTCTTCCTTTGATTTCTTCTCTATGATTTCTGCAGTCTGAGAGTGCCTTGAAGGAGGTAGCTTCAGTTGTTTCCTCAGGGCAGCACTATCCTCTTCCTTCTTCTTGATTAGTGCCTTTATGCCTTTAGCATCTTTGGGGTCATGTCCAAGTTCCACGATGATCTCTTCTAAGGATTTGATTCTATTATCCTTGGCCAGAGAAGAAGCTTTGTCCCAATGCAACTGAGCTATTGTGTTGTCTAAGGAATTTTGTAACTAGTGGGCCAACATTGCTTTGTCAGCCAGTATAGAATAAACGATTTCTCCAGTCTGCTTGTGAAGTTCAATCTGGTCCAATGGATGAATGTCTTTGGCTAGGACCTCTAAGTATGTTCTCATGTAATCTGCTACAGACTGGGGTTGTTGTACCTTTGGCTTAAATAAATCATTAACATTTTGCCTTATTTACTGTCATAGGCAGACATTAACCTTTGCTAGTTTGGAGGGGCCATCTTCAGCTATTGATTGTACATCTGAATCCTCACAGGATCATTTTTAGCTTTAATTTCTATGAAAGTCCGTTTAATGTCTGAGGACTGTTTGCTTTGTGGCCTAGTGGACAATACCTCTACACTGTGCTACCTTTCTAGCTCCTGCCTATGTGAGCTAGTTGATGTATCTACTACTGGGGAAGTCTGCTGGCTGACTACCCTCTCACCTCTTAGACTGTCTGTCGTTTCTTCAATGATTTCCTCTTCTGACAGAGGATTCAGTATTTTTCTCTTTGCTATTGGTTGTTCAGCAGGACCACTGATAGGTGTGGCCTCTCTGTCTCCCTTCTTGCTTCTTTCCTCATTTAGAGGAGTTTGTAATGTTGGGATTTCTACTGCTTTAGATTGGGCTGGAGAAATTTGTACTTGTTCATGTTCTTTGGACCGCCCTAGCTGATCAGTCATTATTGGCTGCTCTGTGGTTTCTACCTCTTTGCCCTTTGAAGTCTCTTTGACTGATGTGCTAGTTTTCTATGCGGGCTACTGAGAAGTTCCAGTAGAGGATGTCCCAACTCCTGATTGTTGAGGCCACTTGAAAAATGCCTGTCCAAAAGAGTCTAGGTCAAGGGTTTTTTCAAGATCTTTCATAGCTTTTTCCATCTTTTCTTGTTCACTAATTTCCTCTATTAATATCCCTTCTACTCATTCTTCCTGATTCGCATACTGTTCAATTTCTGGGATCCTATGGTGTACATACACTGATACCCTGTTTCTTACCCTTCTATCACTTATGAAACTACATGGGTCATATGGCACTCACTAAAAACTCTTCTTGAATCTAAGGTGGTCTTCTAAGATCTTTTCAGCATCTTCCCACGCATCCCTAGAATTGATGACATAAAGGCCTAGCTGGTTTTTTATTCTCAGCTGAGCCTTCTTCTTTACATTACAAAAGTGGGTTAAGTCTGCATAGATGATCTGCTTGAAATATTATAATGCAAATAACCTCATGGGCACATATCTAGGCAACTTGAAAGGGCATAGTTCACATCCATAAATTCTGATTTCTATGTGATTCTTGTAGAGGTACCAGTCACCTATCCTGTACTGTTTGGAAAGCTTCAAAATCTTCTTCATATCACTAGTAATTCTAGGAGGAGGAGCTCCTATCAACAGAGTGGAGGTTGGGTGTACAAATAACTCAATGAATTCACTATAGGTATAAGGGGAGTCACAGTTATGGAAGACTGAGCTCCAAAAGATCACAGACCTACAATTTCCTTTTCAGTCTAATTTCCTGATGGGAAATGGAAAGCTGTCTGGCTGATAATATAACAACAGATGGCATATATAAGAAGTGTATTTGAAAACTCCTTCTCTATCCAAATTCAGGAATTGGTCATGGATTTTGTTGGCTATAAAAGTGGTATAGTCATACTTGACAGCAGGGGGCTGTCTTGGAGTGAACATAGATAATAGAACCAGGGTGATATCATCCACATATTCATTGGATTTAAATCCCAAGATCAAGGATATCATGTCAAGAATGAATTTTCCAGTCTCAGTGAACCAGGTATGTAAATAGGGAGGTGTGCCTTGCGGCTGGTAGTTTGGTTTCATGAACATCTGAGCAATATGAGTTATGTCTGAGTTGGGCAATTGAGAAGCTTGTTCAAGAAAAAATCCCATGGAAAGATGAGCAAGGGGCTCAGTGGAATGGAAATGCATCATCTCATTGATGGATTCAGCAGTTATGGAAAAAAGGACAGTTTGTGAAGGTGACATAACTGCTCTGTGGACAGGGTCATAGCTGGCATAGTATTGGTGAATGATATCTGGGAAAACATGGACAGAGGGAAGAAAGTACATGGGAAAGTTTGATTCCCATAGTCCAAAAATGTCAGAGTTGCTTAGATGACTATCTCTAATTTGGCAGAAGTTCTGAAGATGATTCCTATCACCAGATAGGTCTTTTATTTGGAAATCTCTATCGGCCAAGGGTAGATAATTCAAATCTTTATGAGGTACATTCATGGGTGCGACATTTAGGGTTATGGGGGCTTACATGTTTGGTTCTTGTGTATTCAAACTAGAAATTGGGCTTTATGTGGAGAATTAGACTAAACAACAGGTTTAGGAGTCTTTATGGACTAAACAGACTAATTTCAACTCAAAGTTGGCTTTCTCAGGTAGGATTTTCAGTGGAAAAGTGAAATTGCAGGTTTGCAGGGTAAAAACGAATAAATACCTGGATTGCGGAGATAAAACTATGAATTTTTAGGTCGAATGGTGGACTGTTGAGCACGACGTTGGAGTTTCTTAGCCGGGTGACAGGCTAACTGCTCGAAAAGTCGACTGGACATATTTTGCATGGAGCACAGTTTGCAGATAATCAGGGAAAAAATGAAATTTTATTGTTTATTTAACAAAAATTGATTTGGCGGGTATTTTTGGCATTTATTGAGTGGATAACGTCAGCATGATGGGACAACTTGTCGCGTAGTGGAGGGCGGTAAGAATTTTTACCCCGGTGCGGGAGTCTGACGCGTGTCCTAGTACGGGCAGCGATATCACCCATCTCCCGGGCGGTAAAGTTCGGCGGATGGAGGGCTAGCGATATAGATCTTAGCCGTCGGATGCGAGGGCCATTGATCTGATGGTTGGCGGTCAACGGAGGTGACAGATGGTTAAGGCGCGGGGCTGACACACGATAGTTAAAGTTTTATAATGCGTTGGGGTTTTTACAATTGGTTCGCGGGGTTGCGGGTTTGGTTATTTAATTAACCAAAGGCTAATAAATCCCAATGTTGCCCACGGTGAAGACTATGGTTTATAGTTAAACCGGGGGGCGGGATATTTAAATAATGTGGGGTTTTATATATATGTACATATTACGGGAAAGGGGAAAAACTATAGGGATTTATATAATAAACATTGATTTGTAAATTGTTAATATGAGATTTTGAAATACAAGCGCTGAGTATAATGTTTTAAGAAACTCAGGCCGAAAGGAAAAAGGAGTCTATACAAGGAATATGACAATTTTTTCCTAAGTGAAGTAGGAACTCACTTAGGCAAAATGACAAAATGAAATGAGATGGAGTGACTTTAAGGATATTTAGGCAGATCTTAACACCATTGGGGAAATTAGTAAATGATTTCAGGGAAAAACATGAGGGGAGTTAGTCATGCCTCGCTTGAGTTGCTCTTAAAATATAAAACTGCCATAGTACCTGTGATAAAGGTAAGATTATCATTCTGAGAGACAAAATCAATCACAAGTCTCTTTCTGCAACATCAAGACTGCCTACCCAGCCTATTGTACCTAACATTTTTTCTCCTTTCTCTTTGGGTGCACTTGGACTGGCAAACCCTCATCAATTTTCTTTTCTTTACATGATAAGCCTATCTAAATCTGCACTTATTACATCCAAGGGCTCAGTTTAAACAGTTGAGCTCCTTTGCTTCTCTACCTATCTACTTATCTACCAAGTTTAAACAGTTTGGACAGACTTTTATTCTCTATCTCTAAAACAGGAAATTCAAACATGAACTAGCCAGGATTAAGCTATTTGGCCATTCATCAATTGTGGTAGAAAATTCAACAAGCTGTACATGATGCTTTATTTACAGAAAAATGAAATAGTAGTGGCATTTGGACTTGCACACTTTCCTGGTCCTTTTCATTTGGGGTTCATTTCTTTTCATTTTTTCTTTTGACCATTTATCTTTTCACCCTTTGATTTTTCTTTTAGGGTATACCCTCTTTACATTTTTTAATTTTTTTTGATTTTTTGAGAATATGGAAAACCTTTGCAACAAGAAAAGGTATGTACATATTGCAGAGCTAGTCAAGTCAATCATGAAATATGACACCTATTGGTATAGGAGCATAACAAGGATGACCATCTGTGTAAAGCCATCGTATAGATGACTTAGTACTCTCCTGAAATCGCAGATCGGATGGATGAAACTAGATCCAGGGTATTCTATCTCATCCAATTGTTTGCTCAAGTATGAGTCTAACCATGTGAATATGTGATCTAAGGTCGAACATGGGAAGAAACCATCTAATTACTAACCAATGATGCAAGTTGTTAACAGATGCGATAGAGATCACTGATAATGATAATGATTCTCAAGGTACTACAGTACATTCTACATGTTGTGAATAGATGTTTTGATTTCAAACACCATACAAAGTCTTTCGGTCGAAGGCCAGTGATGTCAGCCTATCGCCGGAAGCAAGAAACTTGTCATTGATGTATGAAAGCCTCAAGGTACTAGAAGGGTGTTTCTAAGTCAACTTCCTAGATGTGTGGACGTCAACAAGAAGCGACTCGTCATAGGAGGGCCTTGATGTATCCCCATCAATGACACGAAATGAGTGTAATGATTTTGAAGACAGAATTTGACTGATGACACAAGGTTCGGGAATGGAGGTCATGAAAATGAAGGTTTATGAGTATTGCAAAGGATGAAGTTTACTGAGTGAGCTTCTCTTGAACATGTCGACGACACTGAATGAATTGGAAACATTGACCCAAAACCAAAGTGATAGATGGTGTGATAGACCATAGATATGATAACCATCAAGCAGATAACCCAACCCAAATAGTCACAACAATGAAGTGAAAGATTCATGTTCAAGAGTGACTTGATACCATAAAGTTATTTATCCCTTTTCCCATTTTCCCCAGTCATTGTTTACCAGTACCTCTTTATTTTTTAACAATCTTGAGGAGGATAACATATGCTTGTAGTATAATTCCACCCTTCGGGTGAATCCATCACTATGTGATGTTTTAGTGAGTCCAGCGAAGGTGAAACTCAGACTTTTCAATATTTGATGTTTTAACGAGTTTAACGATAATGAGAACTCGGTCCTTTTCATGTTTACAGAGTTTGAAAAGGGAAAAAAAGAAAACTCCAAAAGTTCCTTTTTGTAAATTTGTCTCTCAAGTCCAAAAAAGCGTAAAATAATACAAGAGTGAACCTATTGACCATGTTCAATCAACGTATTCCTTTTTCGTAAATAATTTATCTCAGTCCAAAAAAGGGTTAAACTTATACAGAGTAGATCTCATTTCCAATCCATTTACGAGTTGAAAAGGACAAGCACCTGACAATATTTTTGTGTTTAAAGAGTCAAAAAAGAGCTTGAAAGAAGACCCTCTATTTTTATTTTCTTTTAACAAGTCAAAGAGGAAAATACTCGCAATATTTTCATTTTTTACTAGTTAGAAAAGAGCTTAAAGGTGACTTGTCTAAGAGGAATGAGTGGTGTCTAGGATAGCAACTAGTTCCATTGATGTTGGAACTTCTCAAAACATGTTGATTTATGTGAAGAGGCTGGCTAATAAGACCACTCATTGCAATTTTTCCTCAAAAAGGGTAAAACCAACCAAGTGAAAGCGTATGATCAGCCAAGAAGATAGTGACGATGGAAGGATAAAAACCAAGGTTCATCTGATGAAAGAGGCTGAAAGAATGGAAATCACGAGGGTTAAAATGGAGATGGGTTCATTTTTACACAAGCTTGAACCATAGGGAATTATGCTTAGATTCAGTTTCATGTTTACACAAGCTTGAAATGAAAAACTATGCTTGGATTCAGTTTCATTTTTACACAAGCTTGAACCATGAAAAAACTATACTTGAGATTGGTTTACGTGCCCCCAACATGATAATTCGATTCTAGGTGCATGCCCCCCAAGCTTCATTACATTCACCTAAGTAGACTACTCATGGCTATTAGGTGGACGGAATGAAGGTTCGTTTACGAGATCATATGAAAGACTCGATTGGGATTTTACGAGATCTAATCAAAGACTCGAATTGAAACTTTGCTCTAGGGTACCTTGTTTCATTTTTTAATGATCTTGACACAAGACAAGGAACTCTGCTCAGATTCCTTGTTTCGTTTTTTAATGAGCTTGACACAAGAGAGGGAACTATGATCATATTCCTTGTTTTATTTTTTAACGAGCTTGACACAAGACAAGGAACTATGCTCGTATTCCTTGTTCATGACCCATAAGAGGTCATGAATTCTAGGAGTTTCTCATCAAATGGGATAAAAATGCTCTAGAAGGGATATGTAGAAAGGAGTCCATTAGAGATATCTGGTTCCAATGTTCCAGTACATAATTCACAACATCACGGAATTGATCGTCAGTTGATGTAGGCATGGAACTAGTTGCCACATAATTGACCCATGGCGAGGAAGACACCATTGGGACAAAAGGACCATTTAGGGAAGATGGTTGACTGGAAGCCATATTTGGGTTGGGAAATGAAAACTTGTTAATGGTGCCAATTATGGCTTCATGCGGGAAACACATCACTCGAAAGAGTGTTGAAGCAATAGCTCCCATGTCATAAACATAGTCATGCCCAAGAAGTAAATTGTAATCTAAAGGGCCTGGGACTACCATCATATTGAGATAAACAATTTTTCCTCCCAAAGTAATAGGAAACTGAGGAAGGATCCTTAATGTTTGAATGCTTTCTCTGTTAAAAGCCAACAGTTTCTAGGTAATAGGCACAAGTGGCGGCAAACCGAGCACTTGCCAAGTAGTGGAGGAAAGGATACTCACATATGCACCTTCATCTATAGTAGTGCCAGATACAATCATATTATAAACCTGTACTATAATCTAGAAAGGAACATAAGAAGGAAGATGCCATCCTGCCAGTCAATTCCAATCAAAGGAAGTGATCGGACTACTTGGAGGAGGTACCATAAGAACGGGAGAGTTACCCCCTTGAGTTACAAGAATGGGAGGATTTTCCTCTTGTCTTGATGGAACAGGAGGGTTGCCTCCAAGCTCATTGTAATCTCAAGAAACGAAAAGAACCTGAGTGATATCATACTCACTCTCTATGGGAAAGGTACAATTAATTGAAGGTGAAATCGGGTCAACTGTTTCCTCGACCTGTGATTGGTCAGGAATAGACTCATGGGATTCACATTCAGAGAGAGTGGGTTTGAACAACGGCTGATTTGGGTCAGTCACTTCATCAATTAGTGAAGGATTAAGGGAGGGTCTCCTATAACCATATGGAAGTTGATGCGGAGAAGTAGGATCATTATCCAACACTATTTTGGCTTCATCAAAATAAGGACAAAGGTGAATGGGGTGATTCCCTTCACACAACCTATAGGAAACTTAACTTTACCCTTCTTTCTATGAATTTTACTACCACTAGTTGATGGTGTGTCACCAACATGATCTCCAGAAATTGATGACACAGGATGATGCAAACGAGAAGACTATTCTTCTAAGATCTGAGGAATACCATAACAATTTCAAAGAAGATGGTCTCTCATACAAAGTTTGCAAGGATATCGAATTTTCTGAGGCTTATTGGATGGTTTCTCATCAGAAGTTGCATTCGAAGCAATGGTTGCTTGGTTTCCCCCGACTAAATTTTCTTCTTCTTCCCTTTCTTCTTCTTCTTATCCACCTAGTTACTAGTGTCAATACTTTCACCAAGCGAAGAGGAATAAGGGGAGGAAGAAACAATTGATGAAGAAGGTAAAGGGTCAACTTTAGGATCAACTGGAGGTTGATTTTGTGCAGTTTTAGGAATGCTTGATTGAGGAGAAATCACGACATTTTGAACGGAGGTTGAAAACAACCATACTGGCAAGCCAATGGTAAATCTCGTAAGGGATAATGTAGCCCTATATGTAGCACCAATATTTCAGAAAGGAGGAAAAGGACTAGGAATCCCATCAAAAGGAATTACATGATCGGTGGACTCTAGAGTTGTTGCCATATGTCTCAACCTAAAATCAACTAAGGAGTGATGTGGAGAATGTTATCCATGGTCAATTAATTTTATTTTAATCAAAATAACATAACAAAAAAAAACTGGATAATCTAGGAAAAAATGATTACCAAGTAACTCTGAACAACAATATACTGCCTCAGTAAACCAAGGACATAACATACGTGCAGGAAATCTCCCTGAATGTTGTGATCGGTGTATGATAGTATACAAGGCAGCTGACTCAGTTACCTAAGGATGGATAGCAACCTAATGCAGTCCTCCCATATATACTCAAAAGTACGTGGAGGCCCGATCTATGTTAACACTATCTAATGCGAAGCCGTACAGTGAGAGCATTCCTTTATACTTTTTGTACTATAACACCGCCCTTTATACTGAAGGTACATGGATGAGCTACGATATACTTACTTACGTGGAATGGGGTATCACACTCAGAATGTATCATAGACAATTAATGAAAACTGTTATGTTTTACGACTTCGGAACATGTCTCTAGCCTAGAACCTTTAAATGTTATTCGTTAAACAACAATGCTCCATTAGGTTAATTGAGATAACTTTTAAGTTGATCTTGTTTAAGAGTTTGTCTTCCAGGTTCATTGCACAATGTCTTTTAAATTCCTAGAATGCAACTATGATGAGAAACATTCTTTTTATTTTGTTTGAACAATGAAAGCCTTAACTACAAGGGATTGAGCAATCAGAATGTTTAATCAAAGAGCATAGAGCCAATCTAGTGAAATTTCCCTATACTATTCCTACAAGAACACACAAACCTCTAATTGCATAATGCAAGTTTTTCTTTTCATTTTCTTTAATGTTTAGATGAACAAAATGAAACTAAATGCACAAATAATCAATCAATACTTTTCGCAAGAAACGAAGACTTTACAACAGTTTCTTTTTCAAATAAATGAAGAGTTTATGACACTTCCTTTTCGGAAAATATTAATCAACTATAAGCTAACTTTGACCATGAATTGATAATGATAAAGAAATCATTTAAGAAACACTACAAAATCAAGGCCAAAGTAGGACTAGGAGGATAAATACAACTTGATTTCAGAACCATAAGAAACATTGATCTTTCAGCAAGCAAAAACAGAAGCAGCTTTGGAAAAATCAAACCAAAGGTGGGTTTTTTAGCCTAAGAGGGATCAGCACAGGACAGAGCGGGAGACAGTGCATTGCAGTGCACTGTTTCTAAGCTAGGGCTGCTTTGCAGTGCACTGTGTCAAGACCAACATTGCGTGGTGCTAGAGAGTCAAATCAAGAGACATTCAAGCACAATTTTTTACTAGAACACTTCAAAAAGACTGAAATAAGATCAATTAAGTCAAGAAAAATATACTAGGTTGTACTATGATGAGGGTAAGCCACCAGGAATGACAGTTGTTCCCCAGTATGGTCGCTAATTTGTTATATGGAATTTTCATCTACAGGTAAAAACATTTTTCCTAGGTGGGTAGCTACACCTAGAACAACAGAAAAAAAGTAGTTTAACCTTTTCCTATAGTAGATATATGAGATGAAGGAACTTACTTGTAGTCTTTCTCTTCCTTAATCCCCTTTTAATTTCTCCCATCGCTCCCACTTGAACTAAACTCGCTCAATTGGTACTTGTATCAAGAGAAACAAAAACAAGAAACGATCAAAGCATACATCAACTATCTACTATAAACCAATGGAATTAAATACATTGAAACACATAATCATCATAGATATGAACAATAATATGAGAAAATGAATAAACTCTTTATTAATGTAAAAGGAAGAGTATCACCCAATACAATTCGATCCTGTGCCACTTCTCTAGCTTCAGTCCAACCGTCGCCACATCAAAAGCACACCAATCCAGCAGCAAAACATTTCTTAACATGAACTCAATTCTCAAACCAACATAATTTCCTTACAAACTTTAGATTCTAGCCCCCTGATCACTATGATGAGTGGTCAATTTATAGGGAAATTCAGGTGGTTATGTCATAAATTGGGAATTGAATGGCCTTCCAAATTGGAGTTAGTTTCCATGGAGAAATGGATGAGAGGATAGAAGGATATTTGATCCATAGCCTATCCAAAGTCGACCTCATAGGATGAGATAAGAGCTAGGCATCCTTCTAGAATGCTCTAGAATCAGAGAATATTTCTAGAATCAAATGTGAATTTTGCTCATTCTTGCCTAGGACAGGTCAAAGAGGGACTAAGTTCACTGCAGTGTAGGCGTGAATGGGCCTACCCACTCTATAATGCAGTTATCCCTAACCAAGGTTGTGTTGTTTTCCTAAGGAGGCATTTCAGCAGGGTTTCAGGCTAGGAAGCTTCCATGGATGAATGCATTCAAATTGATGACTTGTCTAGGGCATGTAACAACTGAATTAGGGTTTGATGAGCCCTAATTGTACTAATGTGAATGTTAGGAGTGATGTGCCCAAATATGCCTGTAACAACCCCGCATTGGCTTTGTCCGTTTTTCTTCAGATTCGCAGATCCAAAGTCTCTCTTCTTTTGTTTAAACTTTTGCTCGATCTTGAAAACGTATCGGTATGTCGTGACAAGCAAGGAGATGTCCAGGAACTCAATCTTGTCCTGGATATACTTGTGCAGTCAGCCGAGGTATTTGAGTACCAAATGCCACTAAGAATCCTTGATACCCAACTTTGTGCGAAGGGTATGAAAAATATTGGTAAACTTTGGTGTGTCTTGGTCCCTTCCCTGCCGCAGCATGGTCCACTTTATGTATTTATCCTCATATCTTCCGATAGGGTTGTACTGCTCCTTTCTGGTGTCCCAAAATGAATTCCAAGTGGTAGCGACTAAAAACGGTGAGTTTTTACTTTCATCCTTCTACTCACAATAGGTTTCCCACCAGTCCTTGACATGGGGGACAACTTTGAGAAGAGAAAAAGTAATCTTTTCTCGGCCCGAAAAAATCATGAATAGAAAAATATCCTTCTAATAGATTCAATCATTTATCTATGTTGTATGCATCTATTTGGCCCTCGAATATGGGGATTTCAAAGTTAACTTGTACCCTAAAAGGTGTGGAATTTCCAAAGTAGCTGCTAGATGCGTCGCCCCTGGGTAGCCGGTGAAGGATTTGGGAAAAGTTATCCATCATTGCGTTCCTTTGTCGCTCGAGGGCTTCTTCGAGAAAGATTTTGATAGGATCTCTTTCCCCCTCGTCTTTCTTTTCATTTGCCATGGGAGGCTGCCAGGGTTTTTGAGGTTGATCTTGCAAAGGTTCAACTAGATTGAGCCCTAACTCCTTATATCCTGACCTCATTGGGGACATGCAAAGAAAACCAGATAAAGAGAAGACCACTCTGATACTACTAACCTAGATTTAAACAGGAATGCAACAAATTACAGATGTAACCATAAATAAAAAGATGCAGTAGAAATAACATTTCATTTCATTAATGTAAAATACTGAACTATGCTTACAAATAGAATGGAAATAAGGCTAGCTTGAGCGATAGTAGCTTATCTTTGAGAAGAGATGTGGTGGCTACATGCCTCTAAACTCCATTACAATGAGGCTGAAGATTCTTTTTGTTATTGAACAATAAGAGCAAACCCTAAACAACCAAAACCCTAACCCGAGGAGATGTAACACCAAGAGTTTATGGACCCCGTTGGGGTTAGTTGGACAACCAACTTCCCAGGGTCGTGACTTGGTCATATTATCTTCGTTTGACATGCATGATACCCCATTGGAAATATCTATCCGAGGACTACGATGAAGAAGAAAAGTTTTTAAAAGAATCGTTGGCGGTAGATTTCCAAAAAATTGTTTTTTAGAGCCTCAAAATGACTCTGGAAGTTTAGGACCCAAAAAACTACTTAAAATAGTAAACTCTGCTACAATTAAGGAAATTGAAAAACTGAAAGAAACAATGGTACGGTGATATGAAATTGACTTCTAGTTAATTTTGTGCTACTATCATTTCCAGATATAAAATTTTATTTACTTCAGTTTGCTTATCCATAAAGAGTTTATCCATAAGCATGTGATTGTCAATTCATCTAACTTGGTGAAATTTAGTTTTTTTCATGAATTTAAATCGCTGAACAATAGCATGTAAAAACACAGTAAGCAAAAATAACAGAGCTCAATACACAATTTTTTGTTGAAGGAGTTCACCCCTCCTGGGCTACATCTCCTTAGTCCATCTTCATAGTGTGTGCCTCTGTATTAGCTTCAATAGTGCTCAAATTTCTACTACATGCATCCAATGCCCTTGGAACCTATTCCAATGAGTTTAAAACATTCAAATCTATTAGAAATGACTATTTTTTTACTCAATTTGGTTACCTGTTGCTCTAGGAATGTCCTCCAACGCCCGGTGGCCCTAGGCTTCAAAAATATTCAAGTGACAAAAAACACATGTATATGACCTCTTCTTCCTCTGCAACTTGCTCCAATGAGTTCCTTGCATGCCAATTAGGTAACAATGACTATTTAGTTTCGAAATTTGGCTGAGAATTGCCTCAGTTATGGCAAAACCAATTTTTCCTAGAAAACCTCTGCTAAATCTGGAGAGACTCCTATTAAGTCTGCCAAGTTTGGTGGCAATTCCAGATTTGGTGGCTCTACCATAATTTCCACTAACTTAATCATGGATTAATTAAATTCTAAGAATGATTAGTGCTAATCATGATTAGCGCTAAGCTTATCCATCTGTTGCCCTTGGTCCTGTGGATGAGGTCGTATGTTGTGGGGGTTGGCTCCAACCACCCCGCCGTTGGAATTACGTATGCATTAATTATAATAATGTGGGCCTCCCTTTCAAAATGTGCATTGTCGGTGGACTAGTAAGCCACCGGAGTTATGAGGGAGATGTCACGGGTTCAAACCCACCCTCCCCCATTGCATTTTTTATACCATTATATATACGTTATACGCAATTTAATATTTGTCATACCATTTAATATATCAGATATATATATGCCTTCGAATTTGGTTAAATAAAGAATGTGAGTTTAAATAATGATTATTTATTATTTAAACTAATATATAATATATATATTAATTATATTATAATATATAATTTAAAAAATCATATAATATAACATAATAATTATAATATATATATATATATATATATAATTAATGACATTTAAATAAATAAATAAAAATAAAATTCCACCTTAAAGGCTAATTAGGAAATTTCACCTTCCTTGAGACAAACTGGCGAATCCAAAGATGACACTTGTACCAGTGTCACTGGAGAATATTCTCTGCATGCTGACTGGGCATCCAGTGAACCCTAGTCAAACTTTGACTTTTTGACCAAACTTTCAAAAGCTCTAGCGTTTGCATACGATGTCATTTTTTTGAACCATTCATGGTGTTGGAATCCTGGCGACGAACTCTATTCAGTCATGCAGGTCTGAATAAATTATGAGCACTTTAATTTTTTAGCTAAAATACTAATCCCTGATCATTCCTCCTCGCTAGATGCATTTTGAACCCCAAAATCTCTCTTGATCATTGATTATTTTGATGAGGGGACTATTCCCTCATCCTTCTAGTCTTTATCCTTTAAAATTTTCCTAATTTCATCATTTGGAGCTTTTCATAAAAAGTAAAAACTTTTCCTTGATTCTGACGACCATCTATTGTTGTCTTTGACACCGTCATGCTACAATATTTCTAAATTTGCAGAACATCCATCTAATTTTGCAAAATAAATCTTGTTCCTACCTTGTTCAGCAATCAAAAGAAACTTGGAATCTTTCTCACCTTGCACTTTGTCTCTATGGAAATTTTTAGCTTCTTTTACCTTGTACTTGAGTCGACTCTTGCCCAAGTTTCTTCACCATTGTAATGTGCCTTTTGGAAACCAGCAATGAACATTTGTGAAACCCATGCATTCTTTGCCAAGATGCATTTTCCTCTTCTCTTTGACCTCTGCAACTTCTTGCACCAGCACCTTTTTTTCAACACCGCTCAACACCAATGTTGGTTGTTGCAAATGCCTTTCACCTTCTTTCAAAGGCAACCTCTTATCATTCTAAAACAACTCATTATAAATATAAGAATATTTATGAAAAGTATGATTCAAAACATCTCTTTGTTTGATCATCAACAATGTCAAGTTCTGACTTGCATTCACTAGCCACTTCATTTGCCTTGCATTAAATAAAGAAATGTTCAGTTTCTTGAGATGAGCTCTCACAATATACTTCACCCCATCTTTAAGCAAATGATATTTGTGCTCATAGTGATGAAACACTGCTTTCCTGTCATACAAATATGGATTTCACAAGATAATTCCAAAAATGTCAGGTGGAACCACGTCTAACTTGACTTCATCAACAAAGTTTGCAGTAATAGCAAATCAAAAAATGCATTTCCTTGAAATCTGTAAATTGGCATCCTTAACTATCCAACCCAAAGGGATGGTTTATGATGTCGTACGGTTTCAAGTATAAGCTCTTTAAATAAGTCTTCTAAAATCAGGTTTTCTTGTGATCCACTATCAAAGAGTACATCAATCTTGGTATGATTTGATGTTACTCTGATAGTGAAAAACTCTTCCCTTTTGTCTTTATTTGGAGTGTTGTTGTGACTATTTGAGGAACTAGTACTTTCAACATGTTGACCTTTCAAACCCATAGTTGTAATTTTTGTCTCATCTCCTGAATCTAACCCTAAGTCTTTTTCATCTATAACAACAATTTTTCCCTTCTCTTTGGCATTCAATCTATCTGGTTTTAATTCTGGATGAAGTTGCCAACAATGGTCTTCATCATGGCCAGTCTTTGAACAATTTTTTCATGTGAGTTTTTCCTTCTCTTTTTTGATACTTTCATTCTTCTTTCCCTTCCATTTTCCTCCCTTCTCTTTTCCCTTACCCTCACTTTCACCTTTCTCCTCTATGTTTTGTTTTCCCCTTTCCTCAAGATGCGTGGCTTGCACACATACTTCATCTAAGTTGCTTGGGTTAAACATAAGGATAATATACTGCAAAGAGGAATGCAAACCTCCAATATATTTCAAGAGTGTGTCATTTGAATTCAAGTTTACTCCCAACAACAAAGCCCTCTTCCTAAACTCCTGAGTGTAGTCTTAGACATTTTGGCGTTTAATTTGTCTAAAATTCTGCCAACTCATAATGGATTTTTGCATATAACCTAAAGGATAAAACAATCTTTTAATTGTATAAACAAATTCAACCCAAGAAATGGATATCTTACCATCGATTCACATTTCCTCTTGAGTCTTTGCTTCCCATGAAACTAGTGCAACTCCTTCTAGCCTCAGTGAGGCCAACTGGATCTTTATGTCGTCTTCTTGGAAGTTCTAATTGCTACAGTATACCTCCAACTGTCGAATCCAATTGTCTAACTTTTCTGCATTCGCTTCTCCATTGTACATGGCAAATTCGAATTTTATGTCCAATTTCAGTAATGGAGTTTTTACTTTTGGGGTTTTGGAATGAGTATGGGCAGTGGTGGTAGTGGAAGATGTTGCTTTGTGAGATGGTGAAGATGATGAGGAAGATGATGAGGATGGTGGAGGTGGAGGTTTAGAACTCTCTCCAACCATTCTGGTGTTCCTCTCTTCATAGAAGACTTTAACCGTCTGAGTAAAAGTATAGAAATATTTCTTGAATTCTTCCTCTTCTGACAAGGGACCTTCATGCTCTCATTCTTCAGACATAATGTGTAGAAATTTCACCTATAGAACAAACCGATATATGCAATGTCCTAAAGCATAATACTTGTTCTAACTTCTACTTCTACAAAACATTAAGTGGAAGCATAATCGAATTCATGAGCAACATCAAGTAGAAACATGCATAACTGATCAAGAGAATTAATAACACATAACACATGATATATCCAGGAGAAAGCACCAGCATAAAACCCCAACCATGTATTATCAATCAAGTGGAAATCCTCTTCACAATACAAAAAGAATTAGCTCTCAAGCTATTCAGTTCTCAATGAACTATGAAGATATGAAGATATGTCTCATGAACCAACCAAGCCCTGTTTATGTAGGATTTACCTATGGTCCTTGCATAGTTTGCTTAGGAAATAATAGCAAAATCATATGCTATTAATTCCAACATACCAAAATTAACCAATGGTCCAACTACACAATCCTTGAGGACACTAGTTCCTCAACCATGCAAAAACTACTTACTAGAAATAGTCAAGCATCTCATAGTACATTGTCCCACATCTGATCCCAACTGGGTGTCTGAAAGAACTGACATGCAACAGTTATCCATGATTCAATCCTTAGTTATCTAAAATAATAGTTTTCACATGCATGCAAGCATTAACAAACTATATTTTATTATTTTAACAACTTGTTAAAATAATCTAGCTGGACTTGACTAGTTAGAACTAAGTCAATTGATTCTCTCATTATAGAACTCATACTTATTCCCTCAATCAGTGGATGAAATTAAGGATAAATTCCTCAATCGGTGGGACAACTCATGTCCATTCTCACAAAGACTTCAAATTCGAATTTCCTTAACCAATTAACTCAAATGAATGAATTAATTAATATTTCCATATGCTGTTAAGACAAATTAATTTTATTTCCTATAGATAGACTAGGGACTACTATAAATAGGAAGGGACCCATAAATCCTATTTTAAGAACTTTATATTTTTAGCAGTTTCACCTCTCACCCAATGTGTCCAATGACCTCATTGGCCAAACTGCTACTTTTGGACATGCTATTTTTAGCAAGTCTATTTTTAGCACATTCTAAATTTAGCATTTCTTGTTGCACATTTTGCAACACTCCCTCTCAACAAGAAAGGCTTCCTTTCAAAGCTGATCCTATAACTCTGGAATGTTCTACATGCAACACATCTACCCGATCCACTTGCTCCAACAACACTTGGAACAAAAACACTCACAACTGACCACTCTGTTGGGCTAGGAACATACTCTGATGTTGAAGCTCTACCTGCTACTGACAAGTGCTCCCTCTCTAACATCTGCACTACTGCAACATATCCATGCATCTTGCACCATTGCACACCTCTCTGTGCCACCTAGCACTGTGCAAAACACTTGTGCCTCTCGCATTACTGCAGCCTGCTAGCTATGCATTATCTTGGGATTCCCTGCACTGTCGCTCTCTCTGCCGCTCCATCCGCATCTGTCTCTAACCAATCATTCAGTTCCTGTTACTCCACATCATGGCTCTCGTAGCAAGGTCTCATCAAAGTGGTTGGGTACCTCAAGGATCCTGCCCCTCCTCCTTGGGACGATCACTCTATATCACCCCACCTCCTACCTGGAGGTATGGCTGCATGTGATCCCTCAGCCCACCTGGCTCGAATTTTCCCCCTACTGGAGGTCTCCACATGAGTAGATGTCTCTACTCAATCTCCTCTCAGCTTCTCTCGTTGTGGCTTATCCACAACCTCCTGAAGCCGTTGCACCAATCGTGGCTCCTCCACAATCATCTGAGACCTCTTCTCACTCTGCATGTTGAGAGGTAATTTACTCTCCCTCTCAACCACCAAGTCTCCATCAGTTGCCTTACTGATCAAGGCTTTGCATGCACCTTGAACCTCAAGAACATAAAGGTTCTTGACTTGTGAACCAATCTGCTTCACCTGTCTAGTGATGATCTGTCTAAGGAAAACATTTCCCTTACTGAAGACTACATCATAGCATCTGTCTTCCAGTATCGTGATCGACACCAGGTTTCTCTTCAATCCTAGTACATACTTGACATCGGTAAAGGTAAGGCGAGCTCCATGCTCCCTCTGAAAAATAACCATGCCTACATTGGAGACACTATACTTCTCATCATTACCTATCGCTATGAGTATCTGGAGATCTTTCTCCTCCAAATTACTGAACAAACTCTTGTTGCCGGTCATGTGGAAAGAAGCTCCACTATCAAGAAACCAACCACTTCCCACCATGGATGAAACCATGCATGCAAAGAGTGTGAAATCCAAATCAAACTGTGAGCAACTGCCTCACCTTCAGATCGTTCCCCGAATCCCTTCTTGGATTTCCTCTATGGACAATTTGCAGCATAATGGCCCACCTCATGACAACGAAAGCATCACACTTTTGATTTTTCAACCTTCTTCCCATCATTGGAAGAACTGGATTCAGAAATAGAAACCTTCTCCTTCCCCTTCTTCGCCTTACTTGCTAAGGCACAGTTCTCCTCATCATGCATGGATGAAGAACTATCTCTGGTGCTCCGTCTGATCTCCTCCTGCATCAAATCCGACCATAGTCGTTCCCAATCTGGCAGTTTCTCCCTTCCATTCACCAAGTCCTGGTAGTTATGCCAGCTCTTAGGAAGGCCAAGGAGTGCTAGACTCACCATATCCTCATCCGATGTCACGACCCCTACACTTGCAAGCTCATCCCTGCATGTGATGAGCTTGGTCAGATACATAGAGATCGTCTCATCCCTTTCACACTTGATCTTTCGAAGTTTATCCTTTAGTGACAACTTCCTCTGATCACTGTTATTCTGATATAAATCTTTCAATGTTTTCCACATTGCATGTGGAGTCTCCTTCCCATGGAGGCTCGAGACAATGTGATCTTGCACTCCCTCCAAGAAAATTCTCCTAGCTCTAGCCACACACTTCGTCCATTCCACCTGCTCAGTCTTGTCAATAAGCTTAGGAATTTTTTGATCAATGAAATCCTTAAGGCCATTATCTTCCAAAACTGCCTCCATGCGATCCTTCCAAGCTATATCGTTTGAGCTGCCATCAAGGGCATACTCAAGCCTCAAACCATAGAACGCCATCGATGAAATAGATGTGATAAGAACTTGAGATCTATATCCTGAATAATAAACTTCAAATTTCTCCTACTAGTATATTGTTCTTGCTTGATCACCTGTGCTCTGATACCATATAGAAATTTCACCTGTATAACAAATCGATATATGCAATGTCCTAAAGCATAATACTTGTTCTACTTCTACATAACATTAAGTGGAAGCATAATCGAATTCATGAACAACATCAAGTAGAAACATGCATAACTGATCAAGAGAATTAATCACACATAAAACAAGATATATCTAGGGGAAAGCACCAGCATAAAACCCCAACCATGTATTATCAATCAAGTGGAAATCCTCTTCACTATACAAAAAGAATTAACTCTCAAGCTATTCAGTTCTCAATGAACTATGAAGATATGTCTCATGAACCAATCAAGCCCTATTTATATAGGCTTTACCTATGGTCCTTACGTAGTTTGCTTAGGAAATAATAGCAAAAGCATATGCTACTAATTCCAACATACCAAAATTAACCAATGGTCCAACTACGCAATCCTTGAAGACACTAGTTCCTCAACCATGCAAACACTACTTACTAGAAATAGTCAAGCATCTGATAGTACACTGTCCCACATTTGATCTCAACTGGGTCTCTGACAGAACTGACATGTAACAGTTATCCATGAGTGAATCCTCAGTTATCTAAAATAATAGTTGTCACTTGCATGCAAGCATTAACAAACTATATTTTATTATTTTAACAACTTGTTAAAATAATCTAACTAGACTTTACGAGTTAGAACTAAGTCAACTGATTCTCTCATTATAGAACACATACTTATTCCCTCAATCAGTGGAGGAAATTAAGGATAAATTCCTCAATCAGTGGGACAACTCATGTGCATGCTCACAAAGACTTCAAATTCGAATTTCCTTAACTAATTAACTCAATTGAATTAATTAATTAATATTTCCAACTGCTGTTAAGACCAAAATTAATTTTACTTCCTATAGATAGACTAGGGACTACTATAAATAGGAAGGGACCCAGAAATGCTATTTTTAGAACTTTCTATTTTTAGTAGTTTCGCCTCTCACCCAATGTGGCCAATGACCTTGCTGGCCAAACTGCTATTTTTATACATGCTATTTTTAGCAGACCTATTTATCACATTCTAAATTTAGCATTTCTTTTTCCACATTTTTCAACATAATGGCTATGGATTCAGGCACAGACATTTGTACTAATGCCTGTACCTATTCAATCACTTTAGCCTCTTGTGCAATCTATGCCTCTTCAGTCTCAATTGATGGAGATGGAACTTGAAATGATTCAGGTGCTGCCTTGAGTGGTCCTTTGGGTGAGGATGATGCTTTCTCAGCCTTCTTCCTTCTTTTCCAAATCTCAGGACTAGCTATATGTACCTTCCCTTCTCCTCTATACAACTTCAACCTTGTAATCATAACAACAATTGCAACTATTAAACCCTTCAAGCAAATCAAGCAAGAAACCTTATGCTCTGATACCAACTTGATCTAAAATTGATTGCTAGTTAATGTTGTGCTAGTATCATTTCCAGATATAAAATTTTCTTTGCTTTCGTTTGCTTATCCATAAAGAGTTTATCCATGAGCATGTGATTGTCAATTCATCTATCTTGGTGAAATTTAGTTTTTTGCATGACCTTAAAAGCCCAAATTTAAATGGCTGAACAACAACATATAAAAACACAACAAGCACAAATAACAGATCTCAATACACAATTTTTTTTAAAGGAGTTCACCCCTCCTGGGCTACATCTCCTTGGTCCAGCTTCATAGTGTGAGCCTTTATATTAGCTTCGATATTGCTCAAATTGATTTTACATGCATCCAATTATCTTGAAACATGTTCTAGTGAGTTTAAAACATTCAAATATATCAAAAATTACTATTTGTTTACTCAATTGGGTTACCAGTTACCCTGGGAATGACCTCCAACACCTAGTGGCCGTAGGCTTCAAAAATCTTCAAGTGACCAAAACCACATGTAGATGACCTCTTCTGCCTCTAAAACCTGCTCCAATGAGTTCCTAGCATGCTAATTAGCCAAAAATGACCATTCATTTTCGAAATTTGACTGAGAATTGCCTCAGTTATGGAAAAACCAATTTTTCCGCGAAAACCTCCACTAAATCTGGAGAGACTCCAGTTAAGTCCGCCAAGTTTGATGGCAGTTCCGGATTTGGTGGCTCCGCCATAATTTTTGCTAACTTAATCATGGATTAATTAAATGATAAACTGAATTCTAATCATGGTTAGCGCTAATCTTATCCATATGTTGCCCTTGGTCATGTGGATGAGGTCGTATGGGGTGGGGGTTGGCTCCCACCACCCCGCGGTTGGCATCATGTATGCATTACTTATAAGAACGTGGGCCTCCCTTCCAACATGTGCATTGTTGGTGGAATGGAAAGCCATAGGAGTTATGAGGGGGAGGTCACAGGTTCAAACCTGCCTTCCCCCATCACATTTTTATATACCATTATATATACGTTATACGCGATTTAATATTTGTCATGCCATTTAATATATCACACACACACACACAGATATATATATATATATATATGCATTCGACTTTGGTTAAATAAATAATGTGAGTTTAAATAATGATTATTTAATATTTAATTTAATATATAATATACAATATATATATATATATTAATTATATTATAATCTATAATTTAAAAAATTATATAATATAACATAATAATCATATATAAAATATATATAATGACATTTAAATAAATAAACAAAAATCAAATTCCACCTTAAAGGCCAATTAGGCAATTTCACCTTCCGTGAGACTAGTGAATCTGGAGGTGACACTTGCCACAGTTTCACTGGCTAAAACCGGAGAATATTCTCTGCATGCTCACTGGGCATCCAGTCAACCCTTGTCAAACTTTGACTTTTTGACCAAACTTTCATAAGCTCTAACTTTTGCATATGATGTCATTTTTTTGAACTGTTCACAGCATTGGAATCCTGGCAACGAACACTATCGGGTCATTCAAGTCTAAAGAAATTCTAAGCAATTTAGTTTTTTAGCTAAAATACTGGTCCCTAATCATAAGGGTCCAAGTGGAATTGGCGGTTGACCACCAACATCCACCTAGATCACCATAGCACACTAATGAAAATATCCTAGAAACCACTACAACATTAACTATCATACAAAGGAGAAGTGTTGGAAGTTACATTTAGAGCTTAACCTAAAGAACAAAAAGAAATAAAATATTAAAACAATCTCATAGCCACCAATTCGTGCAACCAATTTGAAAGTAGCTTGGACATGGATAAGAAGATCACTTGTACGCTAGTGCAAAAGGAGGTGAATTTGAGTATTTGTTATAAGCATTCGAGAAAGAAATGACCAAACTCTTCCACATTAAGATACATGTTAAGAAGAAAAATGTTGATGCTTTGTGTAACTCAGGATTGCAAGCAAAATGCATTACAATAGAGCTAGTCAAAATAGTTGGATTAGAAGTTCATGATCATCCAAGCGCATATTCATTGGGATGGATAAATAAGGATGCAGATTTAAAGGTAATAAAACAGTGAAAATTAGATTTTCTATCAATGTTGATATTATTGATGAAGTAGAACTAGATGTGATTCCCTTGATGTATGAGGAGTGGTGTTTTGAAGTTTGTACATGTCCATGCGATGTGTAATATTCATGCAGAGAAACAACTAGTACTTGCTAGTCAAGGATCATGGGAAATCATTCACTATCAACACACAAAAATGCTAGTAGAAAAATTTGTTGGAAAGTGTCAACCAAACCATGAAATTGATCAGTTCTATAAATAAGTGTGTTGTACTATTTTTAAGAGAAAATTAATCTGTGGAAGAATTGGTAAGAGCATAGACATCCCTAGACTGGTCTGCTAGGAAACAAAAAAGAAAAAAAAATTGGAAAAGTTGCTACATGCATACAGGGATGTGTTCTAGGAGCCTAAAGGGTTACTACCAAAGAGGGAAGTGGAGCATGAAATCCAACTATTTCCAGACTCCCCATTGTGAAGCATTGTGTTGTATAAGTAGTATGTTGTAGAAGGAAGTGAGGTGAAGAAATAGTTGCAACAAATATTGGAACAAGCTGACCTTCAACTAAGTACATCAACATGCAGGTCACCCATCATCATTGTGTCAAATAAGGATGGGACTCAACATATGTGTATATATTATAACCCCTACCTAGAATAGATGATCTGCTAGATTAGGCACAACAGGAAAAATAATTCACCAAGTTGGACTTAAATTCTTAATATCGCTAGGTTCGAGTCAGAGAAGAAGATAACTCAAATACCACTTTCAAAACTAGGAAAGGTTTATAGAAGTAGCTAGTCATTCCATTTGGTTTATCCAACGCATCGGCTACATTTATAAGATTACTAAATGATATACTAAACCCTTTTAGAGATTCATTTTTTTGTTTTCTATTTATATGATATATTGGTATATAGTGCTACCTTGGAGCAGTGCATCTCACATTTGATGAAGATGTTGGAGACATTAGAGAAATAACAACTGCTAGCAAATATCAAGAAGTGTGAGTTTGCATTACAAAAAATGGTGTATTTGGGGTATGGGATAGGTGGAGGAGAGATGAAGATAGATCCTACCAAGATGGAGGCCATCATGAAATGGCTAGTTCCTATAAATGTTTCTAAGGTTAAGAGTTTTGTTTGGGTGGCACAATACCTAAGGAATTTCATAGCCTCATTTTTAGTGATAGAAGCACCACTCCATGCCATAACATCAAGTGGAAAGAGTTTTCAGTAGGGAAATGGTCGGCAATGGACCTTTAAGGAGTTAAATAAGAATATCGCTCAAGCATCAGTTTTGGATTTAAGAAACTTGTAGCAGCCCTTGGAAGTGTAGAAAATGCAAGTGGGTATGCTGTGTGATTGGTCTTGATGTAATGAGTAAGGCCTATATGTGACCATTATGAAGTGTTGCATGGGGGATTTACTAACTACCCCGCATATGACAAGGAGCTTTATGCCCTTATGCAAGATGTGAAGAAGTGAAAGCATTATATGATGGGAAAGGAGACAATAATCCACATAGATCACCAACCACTACAACATCTATAGGCCCAAAGTAAGCTACAACAAATCAGACATTACAAGTGGATGGGGTTTCTACAACAGTTTCATTTAGTGATGAAGTACAAGAAGGGAAACACAAACAAGTTGGATGACATGATTTCAAGGCCACCCGCATGAAATATTATAACTTTATGAACCCTAATACAAATGGATCCATTCACCCATGACACATACAAAGAGGCATTTTTAGAGGATTAGGACTTCAAGGGAATGTTTCAATAATTGCAGAGTCAGTCATGTGCATACTGGAAACGAAAATTTGGACTACCATCTCTAGGATGGGTTACTCTATAGGCTAGATAAGTTATTTGTTCCTAAAGGTAATCAAATACAACTAATCAAAGAGGATAACACCTCTAAGGTCACATGGCACATTGGTGTAGGGAAGATAATGGTCAACTTGCATAGGTATGTGTATTGTACCAAGATGCGAATAGGTAGCTAGGTTCATAAGAGGATGCATGAATTGTTGTAATAGCAAGCCTAGCAATAGGAAACATGGTTTATATCATGCCTGATCTATTCCTTCTCATCCCTAGGAAAGAATTTATATATAATTTTTGGGAGGATTACAAAAAACTAGGAAGGGACATGACTACATGTTCAGTTTAGTTGATTAGTTCATCAAGATGTGTGTTTGATGCCCTATAAGAAGACCATCAATGTGAAAAAAGGAGAAATTTTTTTCTTTAGACTTGTCTTAGTGCACTTTGGGATACCAAGGAGCATCATTTCAGACAGGGACATGAGATTTCTTAGTGCATTTTGGACTACATTTTGGAAGAAGATGGAAAATAAGTTGAAGGGGTCTACAATATTTCATCCTTAGACGGATGGGAAAACCAACTAGTCCATAGGACTTTGGTGCATATTTTGAGGGATTATAATTAGAAGCATCTGAAGGCTTGGGATGAAAATTTGGTATATATACAACACTCTTATAATAGAGTAGTTCACACTTCTACTGATATGTCCCCATTTGAAACTTGTTTTGGATGTTTTCCACATTCATTTTTAGAAATTTCATATGGGCAACACAAAGGAGTAAGGGAGCATCTTACAGGGGAGGCTTTGAGGGCTAATTTTTTTTTTGAGAAGATAAAGTAGATACATATACAAGTACAAGAGACACTACAAAATGAGTAGATAAATGATGCATACAAATAGGTTATTGATTTGATTAAATGTGACAGTAGAGTAGCATGATTTACTTTTGCAAATACACTAGCCTTTTCCTTTCATGCAATGTCAAATAGCATTTAAATTTAAATGAATGGCATTTTCACTTTTGTAGTTAGAATCATGTTCATTTATGCTTTCATGAGAATTTTTCAATATAGTTAGTTGGAGGATTGGTATATAAACACCTTTATCTAATTTCATGACTGAGGTTGACATGAGTAGAAACTAACCGAGTGTGCATATATCATTATCACCTCTAAGTCTCTACAAACCCTGAGTTGATAATTTGGGTTGAGAAGCCCTTGGAAGTTGCAATATTCTTGGTGCAGTAGCAGGGCTAATCACTTTCTAGCATCGTTTCCAGGGAGGTGTCTAAGTAGGTGTTATTTCTGCTTAATAATTGCTAGTCTTTTTTATTTTATTTATTAGTCTTATTGCTTTGAACAAAAATTGAAAAATTCAAAAAGAAAACTTGTTTTTTCATCCCTCATAGGAGTAGGGATAACCAAGGGAAATTCTTACCAAAAACCCCCACCTCCTCAAGAATTCAACCTTCATTCTTCTTTAGTGATTGTGAATTTCCCTCCCTAACTAAAGGGGAGTTGGAAAACCCTTTAGGAGAGCCACTTGAATTTTTTGAAGAACCTATCTCACCTACCCAATCTATGGTTGAAAACCAAAACAATGAGCTTTTCCCTATCATAGAAACCAATGGAGAGGCTAGAATAAAAAATATAAGCCTTGTTTCCCTTCCACATTTCCATGGCTTTACTTCTAAGGATCCTTACACCTGAATTTTTGAGTTTGTTTTTTTTAGGACCTATGACTATGCCTCTGATGAGAAGAAGCTAAAATTGTTTCCTGATACCCTCAAAGATGTAGCCTTGTATTGGTTTATGAGTCTACCTGGAGGCAACATCACTACCTGGGCCTAAATGGAACAAGCCTTCAATGAAAAATACTAGGATTATTATACATCAAAATAAACAAAGGAGGAAATCTTTAGGATGACCCTTGGACTTGATGAATCTTTGGAGGAATATGATGAAAGGTTTTAACTCAATTATACGAGGACCAACTGTACCCTTGATCCTGAGTCACTAAAGCTAGATCTTCTCCAAAAGATCATGGAGGAGGTAATGGAAACCCTCAACATACTATCTAGAGGAGATATCTATGAATTTCCTTCTGATGACACATCAAAACTATATTCAAGACTAGGTCTGTTAGGAAGAAGGGTAGGTCTAGCCAAATCTTGGCTAGTTCCTCTCCCTCCACAACAACCATCAAGCATGAGATAGGAAGTATGTTGGAAGATTTTAAGAGTGAAATTTTACATACCTTTTCCTTGCATATGGATACTATGAAAATCAAAAGAAGGCAAGAGGAATAAGAGAGGGAACCAACTATCTTTTGCCCTAGGTGTACTAAAAGATATCGTAGGAATGAATGTCCATTGAATGTCATATAAGTCTACATAGTCTATGAAGAGAATCATGTAACATATAAGTCTCCCTCTCCGCCAGGCCTTGTTATAGACATTTTTGTGCCTTACAGCATTGAGCATGAAATGTCCATAATCTAAGGGATCCAAAGACCCTAAACATGTTGTTCCTACCCCTAGAGGAACAAGGCTAACAAACCACAGCAATTCACAAAAGTTCTCCACCTGAAACTGCTCAGAAACAAGTCAATTCAGGATCATTTCAGTGGCTACACTAGCTGTCTGCGCTGAATGTCAAAGCCAACACTGGCTACCTACGTTGAATGTCAACTGGAACAAAGGCTACCTGCGCTGAACAAGAGTGGACAAGTGGCAGGCTCATTTCTCAAGGTGTCAAGACCCAGGAAGCTTCCAAAATGACACTTGCCTCAAGGAATTCGACTGGTGATGAGTAAGAGGTTCCAAATCTCCAAGTGGAAGCAAGAACCTCCAAGTGGACGCAAGAACTGATAGAGGGAGAGGACACTAGTCAGATCTCAAGCTGACTCATCCTCTCTCCAAACATCTATATATGGATCTCTCCTCCATGAGATCTGGAGGCTGAAATTTTGTTATTGCAAAGAATTGTTGTTGGTTTGATACTGGAATCATTGGGTGCTTAATGCTTTGAAGGCGTTGAAGATAGGAATTCCATTTGCTGGGAAGGAGATGTTGGATTGGAACCCTCTGGGTTGTATCTCTTCCTGAACCTTGTTATTCATCAATAAAGCTATCTTGGTTTCTCCTATATGCTGATGTATTTTGATGTATGAATGTATTAGTGTATTTGGTTTATTTCTAATCCTAAACTAGTTATGAATGTGAACATCTGTCTTTGTGTAGTGTTCTTCTCTTGTCTCAAGTAGTTGTTCTCTTGTCGCAAGTAGCTGTTCTCTTGTGATCTTGCAGGAAGTTGTAGCTGGATAAGCAAGAAGGCAAGTAGCTGTGAACACCCAAAGAGAAGGGAGATTGGATCGAGGGACAAACGGAAGACACCGGTAAGTCTATTGATCTCTCTTCTTTCACATTTCATAAAGGAAGAAACCAGTATAGCCGTACTCGTTTGTTGCTAAGGCACTGTCACACCTTAGGTGGATAGGATTGTCCTGCATAGGCATTTTTCACCACAACAAATTGGCGACTCCACTGGGGAAAATTGTTTAGTCATTTTATTTGTGTTTCTATCATTGTTTCTTTCATAGACTTGACAGCAACAATCGAACTACATCTTTCCCGGATGCAAAGTAGAAAGTTGCTTCCTTGATCCAATTGCTAGACTTGTCTATGATCTGAGCAATGGATTCACAAATGATTTGATGATCCTTGTGATAGATCTTAGTAGCCTTCAAAGCATCCCTTTGATTACACCTTGCTTGTTGCTTTTATTTGGCCTGAAACAGTTGATTAAGTAGCAAACTGTGACCGAGAACCTGAGGGAAACGAGAGTTTCTCCTTCAGCGCAGACCCAGTGAAGGGATTCTGCATTTCAACGCAGGTCCCGTGAAGGTTACCTGCACTGAATGTCAAAACCCCTGTGTTGAGGTTGCGCTGAACCAGTTTTGCCTTGTGCAGCTGGGGTTCTCTGCTCTGTTTTGCCTTGTTTTGATCTCTGATTTTTGTGGCCTGTAACCAGCATAGGTACCAGTCTAAAAACTCCTTTTCTCTGCTTACATTCCGCCTCCTTTTGTACAAAAAGAATGTGAGTGTTTTTATGTGTTTGTGGCGTCATTTACAGTCTTCCTTTGCATGAGTGAAATAGTCATCCTGTAGCCCTTGATTCAGATCTGTTGGTTGTGATCTTAGAAGAGAGTTCATTGGCTGTTTGCAGATTGATTATACATTTGCTTTTGCTTATTGGTTTGAGTTTGTCTCTTTTAAGTGTTAAAACAAGTATTCATTTCGAAAATCGTTAAGTGTTGTAATCTCTTCTATCTTCTCTGATTTCGAAAAAGTAAACTTGTTTGTATTGATCATTTAAAAGCAAGTTCAAAGTTGTACAAAAAGCTTTCTTTGTAGGCATCAATACTAAGAAAGCGGAAAACAAACACCTGCATTGTGCATTTGCGTTTGATAGTCTGCATGTTGGATTTAGGAAAAGTGCATTAGAGTGTGCTGATTGCTCTTTGAGAAAAGATGGTGTCTTTCTTTTCCCTTAGTAGCTAGGATTTTCAAAGTTGAAAAGATATAAAGCTTGCTTATCATCTTTAGATTGCATTTAGGAATTTGTATCATACATCTCGTGGTGAACCTTGAAAGGAAAACTTTAAAAAGATCAACCTAAAATAAATTGAATGAACTTAACAATGCTTTGTAACATAACGCACAACATAGAGGTCTAGGCTAGAGACGTGTTCCGGCGTCGTTAAGCCTGGTGACTGTCGATCTCATAGAAGGTGGGTGATTCCTCTTGAGGGACGATAGCGCCAGTATGGATTGTGCTCCCACGTACCGTCGCGTATATATTGGGAGACCCCTATAGGCATAAAACCTTTATCCTTAGGAAGCCGTGTCGGCTGCCCTACTGATCGCAATGCACTGAACACAACATTCAGGAAGATCGACCGCCCGTACCCTAAAAAGTATTCTGCGGTTTTGTGAAAAGTTTGGCACACCCTCTGCCTAGAACTCCAGAGCAGTTCCTTTTGGCCTTTTTCAGACTCTATAATGGAAAAAGTCCATCCGAGCATTTGTCACTTCAGGCTCGTTAAAATATCGAAGGAGACTAGAGTCATCTTTAGCTTTTTCTCGACTCTTTAAAACTGAAAAAAGCAAGTTGTGTCTAAAGCGTCGTTAAAATTTATTTTAAACGGAACAATCACCCTTTATTCCTGCGTTGATCTTTAGGTTGAAAAATGGAGCACACCAACCAAGGAATTCCCCTTGGTGGAAACCCTAGTCCCTTCTCCTCTTGGGGAGATGTTGGTGCGCCCCACATGGCCACATTGTCGCTTCTAGGACTGACAATTGGCCTGCCAGTTTGGCTCTTTTCAACCAATGTCGTTCAGAACACCACCATTCCTGAACAGTCGAGTCAACAGTTAGACCAGACTAGAGTTGCCCACCAGCCTTCTACTTCATCTTCCTCTCCTCCTTCTTCTTCGCTTGACGAACTGGTAAAACAAAAAACCAGGTTCCTAAGGAGAAGAAGGAAAAGAAGAAGAAAGAGAAGAAGAAGAAGGAGCTAAAGGCGACTGGGGGCAAACAAGTGTCTTCTGACAAAAATCCACACACAACACTGACAAGGCCTAAATCGCCATGTGTCATATGCAAGGGAGACCACTTCCATAGAGATTTTCCCTGTATCCCTCGAATACTAAGGGACTGGTCTCCCCGTTTGCACAATTCGGTAGCATCAACCTCTGATAGCCATGTTGACTGCTCAGCATCAACTAGTGAAAGTGAAGTCACAACATAGAGAGGGAAATCCAGATTTCCCTGCAAACTGTGCGAAGGTGATCACGCCATCCACCGTTGTCCCTTCTTAGACGAGGCTAAAAGAGTTCTGGAAGATCGCCCGATTTTACGAGCGCAACTTCCTCCTGGATATCAAAAACTCCTGCCAAGTCCTTCACTAGTTGAGAACCTGGCTGATCCGCCCAGGTGGTCAGCCGAAGCACCTATCATTGAAGATGAACCATCTGGATCCATGCCTGACGAAAGTCAACAGGTTGATACGGTAGTTGACCCAGTTTTGCCTTCAGAGGCTCTATCTTCGAATGATACCATCACAGAGGAGAATAAAGACGACACCGTCCAAATTCTCTTCATCAACACTGACTCTGATGAACAAGGGGGCAATGCCCCCATTCCTTTATCGCAGGAAGGAAGTTCGTCAGAGCGATATCCGGCCGTTTATTCGGTCCCACCACCAAGCAACCTGGTTGTGTCCTTTGACTGGAACCAACTAGGCAGACCCCGGTTGCCAGCAAGCATACCATTCAGAATTATCGTTCAAATATACAGAATGGTAATGGTTGGCACTATCATTGATGAGGGGGCATCTGTGAGTATCCTTTCCTCTATTGCTTGGAAGGCGCTTGGTTCGCCAACGCTTTTGCCTGAGATGAGAAGTCTATCAGGCTTTGATAAAGGAACCAGTCGACCTTTAGGGATCCTCCCCAATGTGCCTATAACATTGAAAGGGAAGACCGTTCAAGTGAACGTGATGGTCGTTCAAGGACCCTTGGATTATAACCTACTCCTTGGACGAGACTATATATATTGCATGGGAGCTATAGTCTCCTCACTCTTTAGAGTAATGTGTTTTCCGCATGAAGGAAGAGTGGTCAAGCTCGTGGACCAACTTTCATTTCCCGGATCACGCATCACAAATAGTCATATACCATCCCTAAATGGTCTATTCATGCAAGAAGTGTCTCAACCCACGGTCCGTCCTCCTGATGAGCGTGAGTAATCCGGGAGGATATGACTGGAACCCAGGGGGCATGCGTCCTGGTTTGCTTCGGCAGGGAAACTTCAGGTATAGAGTAGGTTTCCACGGGAGAATATGACTAGTCTGTACCCCGTCCGTAGAGGAAGAGGGGTTATTCTAGAATAAGATTCTTTTGTCAAAGTTATGTGAGAGGGCGGGTCTCGTCACTCACCTTTGTTTATTTCGGTAGACATTGCCGAGGAAGTGTTTTGTTTGAAAGATTAACGAGACAATCTTTGGGTAACCTGAAAGAGGTAGGCCTCTCCCAGTGAAACGAAAGTTTTGACGGAAATGAAGTAGAGGTAACTTTGAAATCGTACTTTATACCTGGGGGCATGCAAACCTTTTGGAGTGCAAGCAAAGAGCGGTTATTTATCTATTTTTTGGGTTAGCCGTTTCCTAACTTGCATAAAGAAAGGATGCGGAGCAAAGCTTAGTGAGATGAAGCTCCATAAAAAATAGAATCTTGATGAGACACTCTTATTATATGACTGGGTAATCGAGCAGTTTTAGCATAAAGTTCATGCTCGTTAAAAAATAAACGCAAGATCCGAGCAGTTTTAGCGCATAGTTCATGCTCGTTAAAAAATAAACATAAGATCGAGCAAGTGTTTCAATCCACGTTTAAGCTCGTTAAAAAATGAACTATCCCGGTAAATAACCACTGTGAATGTAATATAATCAGCCGTTAAAGCCTTGGTCGTGTTTGCACCGTCACCTCCACTTTTCATTTGGCCGATCGTTCGCCTCCATATGATTGTTTACCCATTTTGAGGAACAGCTGCGAAGAGTGATTTCACCTAGCCATCCTTGTGACACTGCCATGATTGGAAAATTCCAACCTGTACCTGGAATCAGCTGCTAACCCTGTTTATCACTCGTTCCTCAAAAGACGAGTCTTCTTTAAGCTCTTTTCAATTGACTCGTAAAATATGAAAAGATTGCCGAGTTTTGGCCTTCCAGCTCGTTAAAGAGACCGGAAGAGCTATCCCTCCTCTAGATTTTAATCTTTTTGGACCTGAGGGATTATTGCACAAAAAGATCGAGCGCTTGTTTTATTCGGCTCGTTAAAACTATCGAAAACTCATCCCTTCTGTATTGTTTTATACTTTTTCGGACTTAAGGGATTAGATGACGAAAAAGGAATTTTGGAGTTAACTTTATGTACCTTTTCAGACTCTCTAAAAATGAAAAGGACCGAGTTATCCTTGTCGTTAGACTCGTTAAAATTATTAAATAGCGACAAACTTGTCTTTAGACGAGAACGAGTTTCACTATCGCTAGGCTCGTTAAAACATAGCGATGGGCTTGCCCGAAGGGCAGGTTATAGAACAAGCATATGTTATCCTCCTCAAGCTTGACAAAAATAAAGAGCTACTGGTCAGCAATGACTGGGGAAAAATTGGGAGAAACTAAAGAAAACTTTGATGGTAGCAAGTCGCTCTTGAACATGACACTTTTCCTCCGTACCACAATCGGGTTGGGTTGTTTCATTCACCGGTCACATCCATGGTCTCGCCATACCATCCATATTTGGGGTAATGCTACCGATCCATCGTATCATTGTTGCCATATGTTCAAGAGAAGTCGTTCAGAAAGAGTCAACCGTGTCCCATCCACTACCATACATTATCCTTCATCCATTCATGACCGCCATCCTGAATCATATGTCACAGGTCGTTTTCACCTCCATTAAAATCATTAGCTCCGTTCCGTGTCACTGATGTGGGATTCATTAAGGCCCTCCTGTGACGGATCGCTTCTTGTCAACATTAGCTCATTATCCAGGAAGTTGATCTAGGAACAACCCCTTCAGTACTTTGAAGCTTGCATGCCACAATGGCAAGTTTCTCACTTCCGGCGACAGGTATACATCAATGACCTTCGACCGAAATATTTTGCGTGGTGTTCGACGCCAAGTCCTTTATTCACACTACGTGAATTGTACTGCAGTACCTTGAGGGTCATTATCATTATCGGTGATTCCTCTCGTGCTTGTTAACGGTTTACATCATTGACCGGTAATCAAGCGATGTCTTTCCATGTTCGACTTCAGAACAATTCTCACATGGATCGACTTGTACTTAGAGTGAAGATCGAACGAGTTTGAAGACCCCGGATCTAGTTTCATCCATCCGGGCTGCGATATATATTAAGGAAAGATAAAGACATTGACATGTACATCATTGCAGCAGATAATCATCCTACTCAAAGGATGATAATTTCATCAAAATTATCAGTCTACCATCAGACGATTGTCTGTTCTATGTACAGAAAAATGTATTTATAAAGCTGAGCATGGGAATGCCCGCCTCAGCTAGATCATGAAAGCAGAATGAAAAATAATGTATTGTATTGTATCTTATTACAGGTCTCCTCCCAGCATTGGATGAACTTCGGATCCCCCTGATAAAGCATTTCGCCCGATAAACAGCCTCATACTTTAGGGGGCAACTGTTATAGACATTTTTGTGCCTTACAGCATTGAGCATGAAATTTCCATAATCTAAGGGATCCAAAGTCCCTAAACATGTTGTTCCTACCCCTAGAGGAACAAGGCTAACAAACCACAACAATTCACAAAAGTTCTCCACCTGAAACTGCTCAGAAACAAGTCAATTCAGGATCATTTCAGTGGCTACACTAGCTGTCTACGCTGAATGTCAAAGCCAACACTGGCTACCTGCGTTGAATGTCAACTGGAACAAAGGCTACCTGCGCTGAACGAGAGTGGACAAGTGGCAGGCTCATTTCTCAAGGTGTCAAAACCCAGGAAGCTTCCAAAATGACACTTGCCTCAGGGAATTCGACTGGTGATGAGTAAGAGGTTCCAAATCTCCAAGTGGAAGCAAGAACCTCCAAGTGGACTCAAGAACTGATAGAGGGAGAGGACACTAGTCAGATCTCAAGCTGACTCATCCTCTCTCCAAACATCTATATATGGATCTCTCCTCCATGAGATCTGGAGGCTGGAATTTTGTTATTGCAAAGAATTGCTGTTGGTTTGAGACTGGAATCATTGGGTGCTTAATGCTTTGAAGGGGCTGAAGATAGGAATTCCATTTGCTGGGAAGGAGATGCTGGATTGGAACCCTCTGGGTTGTATCTCTTCCTGAACCTTGTTATTCATCAATAAAGCTATCTTGGTTTCTCCTATATGCTGATGTATTTTGATGTATGAATGTATTAGTGTATTTGGTTTATTTCTAATCCTAAACTAGTTATGAATGTGAACATCTTTCTTTGTGTAGTGTTCTTCTCTTGTCTCAAGTAGCTGTTCTCTTGTCACAAGTAGCTGTTCTCTTGTGATCTTGCAGGAAGTTGTAGCTGGATAAGCAAGAAGGCAAGTAGCTGTGAACACCCAAAGAGAAGGGAGATCGGATCGAGGGACAAACGGAAGACACCGGTAAGTCTATTGATCTCTCTTCTTTCACATTTCATAAAGGAAGAAACCAGTATAGCTGTACTCGTTTGTTGCTAAGACACTGTCACACCTTAGGTGGATAGGATCGTCCTGCATAGGCATTTTTCCCCACAACAGGCCTAAAGGTTGTATAACAAGGAGGGGTATAAGTTGGGTTTGAGCATTTTTTTCTTCATTAACCAAAGGAGACCTTCAGGTCCTTTGCCATATCAACAAGGCATGCAAGGTGCACATTATTCTCACTACAATCCAAATCAAAATTCACCTTTCCAACCTTGGTACCCTTCCACTCATCCATCATGGTCCACACCTCCTCCTTGTTCTTATACTTCCTAATATCCTCCTCAAACTATCAACCATCCTTTTCATCCATATCCACCCCAACCTTCCCAATAGGGAAACCCCTCATTGAGTTGGAGGCCTCAAACTACCCAACCTCCTACTTTACTTCCTCCACCTCAACCTCAACCATAAAATCCTCACAAAAATCCACCTAAGAAACCTCAAATGCCTTCTAAACCCAATATGGACCTGAAGAACAAGCAGGCACAACAGGGTTACAGCGGGGAGATATCCTACCTTGCTTATGTTGTGTAAATCCAAGGTATCACACTTAGGTTTGGGAAGGTGCTCCTAGATAATCATCCACCTTCTCCACCTAAATAGCTTGCAGAAGAGAAGGAAGAGATTGTCCCTCAAGTTAATGTACCTCCTTATCTTGGAAGTTTGGTCCACCCTAAACAACACACCCCAGAAGAGGCTAAACTTCTGGGAGAATTGAAGAACTTTTTTCTTAAGATGCCCCTTCTCTAGGACATCAAATATGTTCCCATTTACAACACGCTTATCAAGGAGGAATGTTTCAAAAGGTTTGGGAGAAGAATAAGAGATACCCCCACAATCAATGTTGTTAGACAAGTATCTGATCTAATGCTTGTGAGGGTGATCTCTCCAAAATACTTGGATCTTGGTACCCCAGTAGTGGATTTTCACATTGATGGCATTATGGTCCCTAACACCTTGATTGATATTGGTGCTGCAGTCAATGTAATGACCAGGGAAACCTTGTTGAAGCTCAACTCCAAGGGTATTTTAGGAACACCACTATAGTGTTGCATCTTGCTGATAGATCCACAGTAGCTCCTGAAGGATTTATTGAGGATTTCATTGTCTCCATTGACTCCTCGGAGTATCCCACTGATTTCCTAGTCCTCCATCCCAAAATTAAGTTTAATAATTATCCTTTCATTCTAGGAATACCTTGGTTGGCCACTACTAATGCCTACATTAGTTGTAGGGTTGGGAACATTACTATTAAAAATGGACATTTATCAAAACAAATTTTGTATCCTCCTACTCATCCTTTTGTTGAGCATGATTTAACCTTATGGTTAGATGAGGAGGAAGAGGAAGAATTTTATTAGACATCCCTCTACCCAATCTACACCCTAGACACTATTATAGGAGGGGGGAAACTTGATGAATATGACCTTATTTACCATAGCTTACAAAATCGGCCTCCTAGCGCCATACTCGTTAGGGAAATGATGAACAAATATGAGAGTAGTCCTTGGATTGAATTGTGCTCTATTAACTCTAGCCTGGAACCTACCAACATTGTGGAGATTGGCCATCCAAAACTCTAAAGACCAACCCCCTTATTTCTGCTGAGCAGGAAGAAAAGTTATGTAGTATGTTGAGGCAACATCCAGATGCTTTTGCTTGGGATTATAAGGAAATGAAAGGTATGCATCCCTCAGTCTACACTCATCATATTTAAATCAAATATGGATGCAATCTTGTGCGCCAACCCCATAGAAGGATGAACCCAGTTCTTGAGGACATTGTGAAAGAATAATTGCAGAAGTTACTAGATGCGGGTTTGTTACACAACATTTTTTCATTGTCCCTATACTCCCTTTCCATGATCCTGGAGAACATCTATAGTGAACCTGACATACATCCCCATCATGAAGAAACTACTAGTATGTCCCTCTTCATGAGCAAAATAATTCCCCTTTGCGTAATTTCCCAAGAATCTTCCTTTTACAAGACTAGTGCTACTAACAAGTTTCCACCTCATGCCGATTTGAAGAGATTAAAACTAGCCCTAGCATCGTACTGAGTCACTGAGCCCTTTTTCAGTCACATTGATCCACTTTTGGCAAGTTTTTTAAATATGGTGTCGAAGTTTCCAGCTCTAGAAACGTCGTAACGGAATTCTGGTAGATGGTTGGGCTGGATGGAGCCGAGGAAGTTAGTTTGGGCTCCTTTCCTCTATTAGGATGGAACAAACTCAAGAGATAATACCTTCTCCCATGATAAGAGGAACCATTTCCCATCCATCCAAGCTATATAAACATCTCCTTTCCCAAGCTAAACTAGTTTTGGAGTGAGTTTGAATGATCAACAAGTCATTTATAGCTTGTAGATTTCTAGTGTATGTTAGAGGGAGAATAGTGTGTTTTTGGTTTGGTTTGAGACTAGAAGGAAAGAGGCCTTAAAACTTCCATTGTTGGGGTTATCCATGAAGTGCTAGTAGAAGTGTCAGAACTGGGATATGTCGGAGGAGACCAACAACGTCAAGGCACCAGTTGTAATCTCTTTCTGATTTATATAAATGCAACTATTAATTGATTTCCTACATGAAGTGTCATTTTACATATTTATGGCTTAGTGTTCCTTAACCTATTAAGTAAGCTAAATACAATACTATATGTTATCACGTTTTTGTTTTTGTTGTTTGGTTTTTTCAGGTATTCAAAGGAAGGAAACGGAAGATAGTTGGAGTGAGGAAGCAGGACCATCACCAAGCGGAATAGCATTCTAAAAGGTAGGCCCTCTTAATTGATTCTAGCTTAAGGATATTTTCCATAGATTATTTGTTTGTGGCTAGACCCACTCTCTCAGGCTAGAGGAATTGTTTGTGTTCGCACTAAGAATTTACCTTCACCAAAAATTGGCGACTCTGCTGGGAAGCCAATCCTTCTGTTTGATTGATTGTAATTTTATGGTTTTGTGTGAACTTTTATAGTATCACCATTTCCCTTTAGTGTTCTCTAATTTTCCTCGTTTACTGCTATGAGCCTGAAATTTACAGTGGCAAGTCTGGTGTTATCCTTTGAATTATTTTTTTTTTCCTTGAATCCTTGGTGAGTGAGTTTATTTTTCTGACAGTCGCGCCGATCAATGTGAGTTTCTCAAAAATAGTCGTGTCGACCCCCTTCTGGTGCTTGTGGTCATTTAGGCAGTCGCACCGATTCCTGTAGGTGAAGATTAGGGTTTACCCTAGATCATAGCCAGTGTGTCTTTCCCTTCTGATTTCTGTCTCTTAGCTTGTTTTGACTATGTTCTCCCTAACTGGAAAGCTCTTTTAGCTTGGTTTGTATGCTTGTTTGATTTTCATTTTATCCACTTGGTTTCTTGAGTTCTTGGATGGTTTGTAACCCTAGGGCATCTAGGTAATCATCCATTCACTTGTTTGTGTGCTCAGCAAGTCAAGTTGATAGTCAAATTTGCTCTCTGCATTTCATTTGTTATTCTTTTTGCTTCTTTGACTTCCATTCAACAAGTTCGAAAAGTTTCATTTGTTGTTTGAGCGTCTCTTTATGGGCATATATCACATTTCTCATCTTGCTTTTGGTTGAGTCTTAGCTTCACTGGTGTGAAAGGAATCCTCTTTCGTGCTTTGCATTTGCTTATGATTGATAGTATTGGAAATGTTCATTGAAGTGTGAAGTGTTTGTGATAGATTCATTCTGTCATTTCATTGAAAAATACTTAATTCTAGTTTGATGAATCAATATGTTACATTAGTTATCATCATTGAAGACTAGAGTTGCATCGTCATTTTCATTGGAAAAGAAATGAATTCTCTTTTCTAGTGAAAGGACTACTTGAAGTGCATTTGATAGGAAAGTTAGGAATTCGAAAGAGTTTTTCATCATTTTGTTTCCAAAAGTGAATTAGTGAAAAGGTAATTTTTATTTTTATTTCTTGTTTTGTTGCATTTGAGTGTGTCTTCTACTCTCATTAGAGTAGACAATTCATCGAATTGAAAGAGTCTTGGCTCATTCAGCTGCATATAGGTGTTTTTCGAGTCACATCGATAAGGCCTGAAAACTTAGACATAATTTCAAGATAAACTCTAAAATGTATTCAATTAACCTAAGGTACATTTGAAACCTAACGATCACATTTTAGAAGTTCTAGGCTAGAGACATGTTTGGGCATCTTTAAAACCTAGCAGCTGTCATTCGCTTTGGCACTAGACAATGCTAGTACGGACTTGTGCTCCCCATACCGTTGCGTATATAAAGGGAGACCCCACTAGGTTGCAATCCTTTATCCATAGGAAGCTGAGTCTACCACCTTGTAAATGTGATACACCAAAGATAACATTCGAGGAGATTGCATGCTCATACTTCTCAGTTCACCATGAGGTATTCTTCAGTTCACAGTTACCTGGTAATCCTTTTTCATAGATCATCCTGAGTAGTCATTTTAATCTTTTTGACTCCCTAAATATAAAATATCACCCGAGCACTTGTCTTTTAGAGCTCGTTTCAAACCGAAAGTGATAGAGTCACCTTTGTTTCTTTCTCAACTCTTAAAACATGAAAGAGCACGAGTTTGTTTTTGCATCTTAACAAATTGTTGCCCACAATCTTATAACATTCATGTTAGTATTTTTTAGACCACATCGTGATTATACCTTTAAATAAATTTTAAAGCCCTTGAAATCAATCTCTCTTCTAGTTATTTAAGACAAAATCATCATGGTTGAACCAACTAGTTCGCTTAGTTCCTCTTCCTCTCCTTTGTCTAAAATATTGTCCGAGGAGCCTTTTCTTGAATTGCCGCAATTGCTTGAGGACCAAGGTGTTGAGCTTGGAATTGTTCTAAGAATTCAACCTTTGTCATCTTTTCCTCCCCCTTCAGATACTGGGTCACTTTCTAACATTGGCCCAGAATCTCCGGGTAATCCTATCCAGACTCCCGAGAATCCGCCAACTTCTGAAGGTCAACTTGGACTGGTTGTTTATCCTCTTAATCCTTTGTTTGATCCTATTGTGATATCACTGCAGCATCTGTACAGTTGGTATGATTAGCCAGGTGTTCCTTTTGAATTATCCCCTCGAACATCTCCAGTGGTCTGTCGTCGCCTATTTTCACCCATGTAATCAGAAGGAAAAATCCCAGTCTCCTCTCTAGGTCACTCAGAGGTTTCCACTCCACGTACAGTCGAGGAGCCAAAATATCCTTTCCTTCCTGAAGGTTTCCCTTACATGGGAAGCATTCTCAGTAGTGTTCATCCTCATTTACCACATAATTACGTGAATTCAGCTCAGTTGGTTTCAAGCATGCCTACTGCCTCATCACTATATCACAACCCTATTTGGGCATCTTGCGTTATGCCTACCATAGGTCTGTTCATTCAGAGCCTAACCTCCCAACAGACGGTGATTTCTACAACTACTTTAGTCCCTATACATCCCACCATTCCAAATCCTCTTGTTTCATAGGTTCAAGTAACCAGTCCGATTCAACCGATGATCTCGAGTCATGTCTCTGTCAATTCTTCGATCCCTCCAGTAAGTGGACAGGTTGTGCCACGGCTTGGGGAGAAAAGTCTAAATGTGTCTATGATGTCTGGTACAACCAATGTGAGTGGTTCACAAGCTCACATGGTTGGCTAACCAACCCTCTTCGGGTGCCATTCTAAACCCTGTTGGTCCTACTGGATCGAGCAATGTCCAGCACCAATAGCTGAACCCTGTTGGTCCATCTAAGTCAAGTAAAATCTAGTACCAACAGCGTAATATGGCTCAGGTTCAGTACCAACCTCCTTATGTCTCATATGGTTCATAAGGGATGGTTAATCCACCCTACATCCCTTAGTCTAGACCTTATGTCTAGCCTAGTGCGTCCGTCACGCCTGGTGGGTATGGCCAGATACAGTTTGGGAACTTTCAAGTTGTCATTCTGTGAACTGTTCAAGTACCTTTGCAGCGGTAGGGATATCTCCTGTAGCAGCAAGGGCAACCTTCATTGTAGCAAGGGCCATCCATGGAGCATCAAGGGAAACCTTTGTTGCAACAAGGGCCATCCATGCAACAGCAAGGCCAGCTGATTTCGCAACAAGGACAACTGCAAAAATAGCAGAGGAAACCCTTGCAACAGTTATAACAAACCATGCAGCTGCAAATGTAGTATGTGCCACAATCCTCCCAGCCTATGCCTTCACAAGGTCAACCTCTGCAACCGCAGGGTTAGCCCTTGTAGAAACAAGGTCAACTCAAGCAGCAGCAACCCTTATACTCATATCAACAGGGTCAACCCTTGCAAGGGCAAGGCCAGGGTCAAGTCCTACAGTAGCAGGCGCAAAATCCTTATGTCCAAGGGCAACAGGTTCAGCCTCCTTTTGTCCAAGGACAACAAGTCCAAAATCCTTATGTCCAAGGACAACAAGTGCAAAATCCTTACGTCCAAGGGCAGCAGGTCCAAAACCCTTTCGTCCAGGGGCAGCAGGTCCAAAACCCTTATGCTTAGGGACATCAGCTACAAAATCCATATGTCCAAGGCCAGTAGGCTCAACATCCTTTTAACCTGTATGTTGCTTATCAACAGCCTCTGGCCGAATAGTTTCAAGGCCTTGAAGTTCAGAATCCTCCCTACAGGTAAGGTAACCTATAGTGGGGGGAAAATAAAATGCCGTATGGACAAGATCCTCCATTGTGGGGACAAAATCCTTACAAGCAGTGATAGGCCATGCCAGCTGAGCCCCCTTATCAACCTCAAATTCGTTTCAATACCCAACCGTCATTCTTAGCTATGCTGGAATTGCCATATGTGTCTAGACTCACGAATGACCTAATTCTTCATTCGCCATACTGGCCTCCAGTTCCATCAAAGATTCCGAGTGATTGTTTGAAGTTTGAAGGAAATGCAAAAGAGGATCCACAACCCCACATAATGACATATCACCTCTGCTACTCATCGAATTCCTACGTTGATGATTCCATTCATCTTTGACTTTTCCAATGAACTCTTACAGGTGTTGCACCCATGTGGTATATTGAGTTACCTCGAAATACCTATCATGACTTTAACACTCTCGCCATGGCCTTTCTCACACATTTCTAGCTATTGATTCACTATGAAACTAGCACCCATCTATTAACGTCGTTCAAGCAAGACCTGTGACTCACATCTCCAATCACATCCATGAATGGAGATGTAGGTGCCACCTAATCAAGTTTGAGATTGTTGATCAGTTGTTGACCAAGTGGTTCACCAAATAATTCGTCAACAAAATTGCTAAGGACATTGCTATGGCTGGATGCGTCACTAAGGAACAAGCCATCATGCGTGCCTAGTATCTAGACCTCATATATTCACAATCTGGCATGTTATATGATGTGTTACTCGATGTGTCCAAACCATCATATGATCTGACGACATATAAGTCTTCAACTACCCCTCATGTTGATGGAGTAATTGGTTCAAAGAGCCCTGCAAAATATTCTTCCAAACAGAAGTTGGTCTCCAACACTACTCCCAATGATTCCTCTTGCAATTCATCTAGCCTTGGTAAAACCTTAGAGGTTTACACTGTCCAGTCTACCACAATGGATAAATCCTTTAAAGGAAAGAAGAAAGGAAAAGGCAAGGGTAAAACTGATGCCCCGAAACAACGTCCTCCTCAGTCATCTATTGGTGATGCTTCCCAATGGAAACCAAAGTATCCATGCCTCATCTGTGAGGAGGATCATTATACTAAGGATTGTCCTAGACAGTCCAAAGTTAGTCATTTTCTCAAAGGGACCCCAGCTGTCCTGAAAGAGCCCTTTCTGTCCCAGCAGACTCAAATGGTATACCAGCCTCAGTCATTCGCTTCCTCAAGTACAAGTGTTCATTATGAGTACCCCAATCAACGTAGCTACTAGGTCAAAAGATTACCAAAATCCTACCACATCAGCAGGGAAAGAGAAAGAAGGCACCCCTTCTTCTTCTACCCCATCCAATTCTAGTCCTCTCCATATAGAGCGACCTAATTCTGATTTCGCCATTTGGCCACCTTCTCAAGGTGTTCTTCAAAAGTCCTTGTACAATCCTAATGCTTGATCTGCTCAACATTATAACATTATTGAAGATTTGGTTCAAGCGCCATCAACTATGTTTTCTCTCGAGGTCCTTCAAAGTTGTCCTTCTCAGCAGAAATCGTTACTATCGGCTATTGGGGTTATTGATCCAGCTGACTCTAATCTCATCTATTTTGACCTGGAAAACCACGTTTCGCGTTTACCTCATCAAATTGCCTTTCGCACTTAGGTGATCATAAATGATAAAATCATTCATAGGGTCGTCATCGATGAAGGTGCATCTACCTGCATCATGTATGTCTCTTGTTGGAAGGAAATTGGTTCTCCTACTATGAACCAATCCCCTAACACTCTGGAATCTTTTGACTAGCGCGATTTGGGACCATTCGGTGTCCTTCCCAACCTTGCCATTACTTTCGAGGTTAAGATAGTACATGCCGAAGTACAGAACATTGACACTAATCTTAACTACAATATTATACTCAAACGAAGCTGGACCCATGCCATGCATGTTGTAGCCTCCTCCCTTTTCCATGTGATTCATTTTCCTCATCAAGGGAAGAGAGTCACAGTCGACCAATTGTCCTTCATTTCTTCTTCCTCCTTGGATGGAAATGTTTCATATGTCAAGAACACTGGTGATCCTAATGAGAGTGTGGGGGTAGGACGCTTTAAAGATCCTGCCTTGATGGGCATCTTTCCACTCCCACTGCCTCATGTTTCCTCTGTCAACATGATCTTGGTCAAGTCTTTTCCTTGGGTCATTCCTTCACTACATCTTGTTGATACATGGGATGAGGTTATGTCATTACGTCTTGCCGAAATTGATTACGTGGAAATCGTTTTGGCTTCACCTTCGGTATCCTCTGATCATCCCATTTAGAGAACATCTCTTGATGCATATTCTCCCTCCCCGTGGCTTGGTTCTGACATGGTGGCCATGTCTATGTGTCTTGATAATTTCTCTTCTTCGCCGCCTATTGACATGTTAGTTTCTCCTATCATTGTCAAGATCTTTCAACTGAGAGCACCTTTATCTCTTCATCGATTCAGTTTTTTTCTCCCTCCCCGAGTTTTTACCAATTGCCCATTATTGCAATGGGGTCATCATCTTATGACTCGTAACCCTCCCTCTCCCAGGGGGCATGGGGGCAAAAACTTATATAAGTTCTACTTTATTATTTGGCCGAGTCGATGATTACTCGTCATGTCAATGGTAAAACCCCAGTTTTCATCTATGTTGATTGATTACCCGATTCTGTGCATCGACTCTCTCAGAAAGTACTATGCTTAGGTCATCTTGCCTGGTTACTTTTGGACAATAGTATGTTATTCATTTTTGTACAGTGTGGTTTGGTGTGTTGATTTTCAAGCAACTTTCCTACTTATTATGATTTTGCCTACTTTACAGATGTCAGTGTCTCCTCACATCGGTTTCACTGATGGTGCTTGCTATAGTACCCGGAATCTATCATCTGCGACATGGGCCATTTATGACCCCCATGGTGAGTTGATTGATCTTCAAGGTATTTGTCTAGGTTGGACAACTAATATCATCTCTGAGTATAGTGTAGTTATTGAATTTTTGTCAGAAGCTATTGCCCTTGGCATCCAAGAATTGGTTGTTAAACTTGATTCATAGCTTGTCGTCCTTCAACTCAATGAGCAATATTCCGTCAAAAACCCTCAGATATTGAGAATCTATCTACGTATTCATCTACTAGAGAGAAATTTTGATTACATCACATATCATCATATTCCTAGACATATGAATGCATTAACACATGCATTAGCTAATTATGTGTTGGATAGACATTTGTGAAACATGTAAAAACTCAAAATACAAAACATTTGTACCATAGTAAGCAAGGAAGTATAGCATATATATATGTGTGTGTGTGTGTGTGTCGGTAATGTTTGTCATACATCAAAACCCCAAAAAATAATATGTGTGTTCAAATACATCCATGGCTCACAGGCCTTATACATCCGTGGCTCGCAGGCCTAAAAAATGTGGAATTCTAGACCTATGCACTAAACAGCATGATGCTCATGGTAGCATGTAATGGCTCGGACTACACGAGTCAGCAATTAGAGGATCCGATCGGATACCCCCACCGTATGCCTCTGATACTAGCGTGGGACATCACCCATCTAGGCATACTCTGGGATCCCATGGGTTAATCCCTCAAGATTCTGCACGATCACCTCCTCATTGTCACTTCCCTCTTGATAAGGAGCAACCTTGAGCTACTGAGAAATGCGTCTAGTAATCGAGGACATCCCAGTAGGGCATTCTGGTCCAACATCTGCATTCATAAAATCAAAATGTCATGAACACATATATCTCAAAAACAATAAAAAACATCAAAAAATTAAAAATTGTTTGTTTTTTACCCCCATAATCATAATCCTCCCCCTTTGGGAGAAACATATGCATATCACTGTGGAAGTCGATACTGTTTTAAGGCAAATCCTCCACTACGATCAGCTGTCATTGTAGCCACGAGAAAAAGGAAAGCTTATAGGACATTTATTGGCCCCCAGTAATCCTGGGCATCAACGCACTCCAACGGACCATCTGTGGGTCTCGTGGAAATGGCGGTTCCACTTTAGCCAGCTAGTAGTGGAACAGTAGAATGCACACCAGGAAGAAGGCCACTAAGATGGACCCATAGAAAAACTGCTTCAGGTTTCCCGCCTTAGCTTTTGATAGCTGGCGTTTCATGTTGACCTTCATAGCTTCTGCCTTGTTGAAGATAGTGGGCGCCGCACAGTCAATAGCATACTGAATCTTTGAATGTTTTATCTCATGCTGCACTTGGGCCCTAGCCACTGTGTTGATGGTGAATAGTAACACTCTTAGCACAAGGTCCCGAACAGTCATAATCTCGATCTTGCCACTTTTTGATTTGAGTGCTTCTGAGCAATGTTCTACAAGTAGCATGGTCACGGTTGCCCCAATCGGCCTTGACCCATATAGATTGACTGGTTCCCCTCTCCACAACAGTTGTGTGATGAAATATATGTCTAAAGTTTCTAACTCCAGCTCTTGGTCACCAATCATGAAAATTTCCTGATTCATGTCCTAGAGACTGATTAGATACCGTAACAATTCAGGTTGAGCCCGTAGACCTAGTGTAAGGAAGAATTTGAGGAGCCCACAATTCCTCAAAGCATCCAATAAATTTGGGTCAGCCATTGCTTACCTGTCAATATCATCATGCTCTGTTCCTTCCAATCAACCATTTTTCATGATTTTTGCCCTGCAAAAACCATATAGTCAAGTCAATAAACATCTTTGGCCAAATAAATTTGGATTCAAATGGACAAATTGAGAAAAAACATGAAAAAATATTGTTCACAGAATTGGCACGACTGTTTTAAAAACAGTAGCATCGACGATGTGCTTGATATTCTTAATAGCCCTTGATAGACGTGATTCTATGCTTGGAAATTGTGCCGACCAAGGGAGAAATGTTTTTGACAAAACATCCTCATGAAATCCAAAAAATGTTTAAAAATAGGTGAAATAAGTATGAAAATGGAGCTTAAGGTCTTGGCTCTTACTTGCAACTGATGTCTCGGCAAATGGCCTCTCGGATCTCCCACAATCTGCTCCAAAAAAATTAGGGCACAAATGGGTGAAAAGCTCTTCAAACAAAGGTAAAATGGTAAATGGTAAAAAATAATTACTTTTTCCTCCTTTTATTCATTTTTTCATGAAATATTAGGGTTTTTGAATTATTTTTCACCCATTTTTCCTCAGAAACTGGATAATTCATTTACCTTTTTGTACAACGACAGGTGAAGGATTATCAATGATGGTACTGGAGTGATATTTCAGCTTTTTTCTCGACTTGTTAAACTCAAATGAAAATATCGCCGAGTATTTTTCCCCTTTTGACTCGTAAAAGAGAATAAAAATGGGGGTCTACTCTCAAGCTCTTTTCTGACTCTTTAAACAAAAAAATATTGCTGAGCTCTTGTCGTTTTGAACTCGTTAAAGGCTAAGAAATGTCGCTCGCCTAGTATACATTTACCCCATTTTCGGGTTGGGATGAACTATTTACGAAAAAGGTACTCCTTAACTAAAATGGTCAAGCGGTTATCTCAAGTATCATTTTCTACCTTTTCGGGCTCGAGAGACACAAATGTACAAAAAGGGACCATGTGGAGTTTTATTTTTCGTATCTTTTTCAAACTCTTTAAACATGAAAAATATATCAAGTTACACATTTTTCGTACTCGTTAAAAACATTAAACAACATTGGATTCATCACCATGATGAACGTGAGCTTCTCCTTCCTAGGGCTCATTAAACTTACTAGGTCGGATTTGTCTGAAGGATGAACTCACAGTGCAAGCACATGCTCTCCCCTTTAAGCTTGTGATAAAAAATAATTGGGGTACCTACCATAAATGGTGGGGGAAAATTGGAAATTCTATCAGTCGTGTCGACAGCTCGCTCTTGAACATTACAATTTTTGCTTTGTGTTGGGTTGGGATATCCTCCTTTTCATCATCAACCTTCTTGGGTTGGGCCGTTCATTGTTTCCTTCCATTTGATCTCTGCAACGACATCATGACCATCGATCCTATGGATCCAAAAGCTGCCAAACTCTGGAATCGTGTTGCAAATATGTTCAAGATTTAGTCCTTCTACAGTTACACTTACTCCTGATTCTTTGTATCATCTGAAATCATTTTCATTCCTTTGTCTCGTGTCGATGATGTGGGATACATCATGGCCCTCCTTCAACATGGTCACTTCTTGTCGACTTTAGCTCATTATCCAGGAAGCTGGATGAGAGACTCCCTTCCAGTACGTTAGAGCTTGCATGCCCTAATGGAAAGTTCTTCGCACTCGACGACAAGCTGACATCATCAACTTTTGATTGGGTGATTTCATAGGTGTTCGACATCAATTCCTTTATTCACATTTCATGAACTGTGTTGTCGGTACCTTGAGAGCCATTGTCATTATTGGTGGTTTCTCTCATGGTTGTTAACGGTTCACATCATTGACTGGTAATCAAGCAATTTTCTAGCATGTTCAACTTCAACACATTTATTCGCATGTTAAGATTTGTACTTTAATCGAGTCGTTTGGAGCGCAAGACCCTGGGCTAAGATTACACAAGTCTAGGTTGTGAGGTGATGTGACATGATCATGTTGATATACATGTATCTTTTAGGTGGATGGTTATGACCATACCATGAGTTATTATATGTGATCCCTATCATTATTGGATGGTTGTGACCATACTTTGGTTTCATTATGATCCTTTCTACTGGATGGCTGCACCCATGCCTTGGATCGATTTACACGATCATTCTCTAGATGGCTGCATCCATACCATGATTCATGCACCATTATTCAGAGTTTTCAGTGATGTATATGTATCTATTCTTGATTATAGGTTTTTTGATGATGGACTCTAGTTCCCTGCTTCCACTTGTAAAGAATTTCACCCCTCACTCTAGTTTTCCCTTCATGCTTTAGGGGGCATCTGTTACACAAAAAATTTTCACTGTCCCTGTACTCCCTATCCATGATCTTGGAGGACCTCTACAGTGAACCTGATATACCTTCCCATCATGAACCAACTCCCAGTATGTCCCTCTTCATGAGCAGAATAATTCCCCTTTGCATCATTTCCCAAGAATCTTCCTTTTATCCCAGTTTACAAGACTAACACTACTGACAAGTTTCCTCCTCGCGCTGATTTGCATATATTAAAACTAGCCCTAGCACCGTACAGAGAGACTGAGCCCTTTTTTAATCATTTCAATCCTATTTTGGCAAGTTTTTTCAATATGGTGTCAAAGCTTCGTAACAGAAGTCTGGTAGATGGTTGGGCTCGATGGAGCTGAGGAAGTCAGTTTGGGCTCCTTTCCCCTATTAGGATGGAAAAAACTCAAGAGATAAGACCTTTTCCCATGATGAGAGGAACCATCTCCCACCCATCCAAGCTATATAAACCTCTTTTTTCCCAAGCTAAGCTAGTTTTGGAGTGAGTTTGAATGATCAACAGGTCATCTATAGCTTGTAGATTTGTAGTGTATGTTTGAGGGAGAATAGTGTGTTTTTGCTTTGGTTTAAGACTATAAGGAAAGAAGCCTTAAGACTTCCATTGTTGGGGCTATCCATGAAGTGTTATCAAAAGTGTGGGAACTCAGATACGTCGGAGGAGACCAACAATGTCAAGGCACCGGTTGTAATCTCTTTCTGATTTATATAAATGCAACTATTGATTCATTTCCTACATGAAGTGTCATTTTACATATTTATGGCTTAATGTTCCTTGACCTATTAAGTAGGTTGAATACAATACTGTATGCTATCACATTGTTGTTTTCTTATTTCAAGTATTCGAAGGAAGGAAACGGAAGATAGCTGGAGTGAGGAAGAAGCATCATCACCAAGCGAAATAGCGTCTAAGTGGTAAATCCTCTTAATTGATTCTAGCTTAAGGAGATTTTCCATAGATTGTTTATTTATGGCTAGACCCGCTCTCTCGGGCTAGAGGAATTGTTTGTGTCTGTACCGAGAATTTACCTACACCACAAGGGTTCATATACCCCATTTCAGATAGTGAGTGGGTTTCACCTCTTATTTCAGTCCCCAAGAAAAATGGGAAGTGGAGGATCTATGTTGATTACTAAGAACTTAACAATGATACAAAGAAGGACCATTTTCCTTTAACCTTCATTGACCAAGTCCTAGATGTCCTTGTAGGAAATAATTTTTTCTCCTTCCTAGATGGATTTAGTGGATACAAGGAAATCTAATACAAAGATAAGACCACATTTACGTGTCCTTGGGGTACCTCTTCCTATAGATTCATTCAATTTGGTTTGTGCAATGCCCCTACTACTTCCTAGAGGTAAGTTCTAAGTATCTTTATTGAACTTGTTCATGAATCTGTTGAGATACAGATGCTACGTAAGGAAGTAAACAACATCTAACTATGCTATTTTTGAAAGTAAATAAGTAAAAAACATATTTTGGGATTTTTATGTATTTTTATGTGAATTTGAGACCACCCAATTACCCATATAATTACCCATTTCTCCTGGGCTACCTACTTTACTCTTATCAACCTAGCAGTTCATAACAAACTTGGAAGCGTCAGTGTTGTATGCACAAGTACTAGTTCTCACTGCAGGTTGTCACTTGGTCAGTCAATGCAATATCACTAGGAGCTCAAGCCAACTTCTATGGATTCTAGAAGAAGCTCTATATGTGATGAAAGAAAATAAAGATTACTCTTTAGATGCTATTCTAACTGCAGAAAGGCGAAAGATTGAAATGTAAAGAAAACCTAGTAAATCCTAATTAACCAACTAATTCTACTTTTTGCAGAAAGCATTATGAAAACCATGAAAGGAATACCATTACCTACTCAAGGAAGTAAAAAACATCTAACTATGCTATTTCTGGAAGTAAATAAGCAAAAAACATATTTTGGATTTTTATGTATTTTTATGTGAATTTGACATGCATGTAATTTATTGTGTGCGAGTGTAGCAGCAAATAGGTGTCGTTGAAGGGTGGTTTTGGGACTTGAGAGGATGTAGGATGGTGTGGATGGATCCTAGGAGGTCTTAGGTGGCCTTCTCGAGGCTTTTCCCACACTCGACCTTCAAAAGAAAGCCTACGAGAAAATCTACAGGAGGACACAGGAAATCTACAGGAGGAAAACAGGGAAACTACAAGAGGCCTACAAGAGGAGGCCGAGAGCAGTTTTCACTGTTTTGAGGGTGTGAGAGTGGGTGAGAAAGGTGGATGAAGGTTGGAATGAGGTGTTAGGGTGTCTAAGGTCTACCATGAATCATTAAGAGAGAGGAAGTAGTTCAATGGAAAAATGCAGGAAACTAGGGCAGAATTGAGGTGAGATTTGGGAGACCTATAGGGCATGGATCAGATGGAGGGTATGATTGCTAGTAAGCTGTCTTGGGCTGCCTACTTTAATCTTATTAACCTGGTAGTTCGCAACAAACATGGAAGCGTCGGTGTTGTATGCACAAGTACTAGTTCTCACTGTAAGTTGTCACTTGGTCAGCTAACACAAGATCACTAGGAGCTCAAGCCAACTTCTATGGATTCCAAAAGAAGCACTATATGTGATGAAAGAAAAGAAAGATTACTCTTCAGATTCTATTCTAACTGCATAAAGGAGAAATATTTAAATGTAAAGCAAACCTAGTAAATCCTAATTAATCAACTAATTCTACTTTTGCAGAAAGCACTATGAAAACCATGAAAGGAATGCCATTACCTACTCAAGGAAGTAAACAACATCTAACTATGTTATTTCTGGAAGTAAATTAGAAAAAAACATATTTTTTGATTTTTATGTATTTTTATGTGAATTTGACATGCATGTAATTTATTGTGTGTGAATGTGGCAGTGAATAGGTGGCATTGAAGGGTAGTTTTGGGAGTTGAGAGGATGTAGGATGGTGTGGATGGGTCCTAGGAGGTCTTACGTGGCCTTCTCAAGGCTTTTCCCACACTCGGCCTTCAAAATAAAGCCTATAGGAAAATCTACAAGAGGACACATGAAATCTACAGGAGGAAAACAGGGAAACTACAAGAGGCCTACGGGACGAGGCTGAGAGTAGTTTTCACTGTTTTGAGGGTGTGAGAGTGGTTGAAAAATATGGATGAAGGTTGGAATGAGGTGTTAGGGTGCCTAAGGTCTACCATGAATCACCAAGAGAGAGAAAAATGATTGGGTTTTCTCAAGAAGAGAGGAAGTAGTTCTATTGAAAAATGCAGGAAACTAGGGCAGAATTGAGGTGAGATTTGGGAGAGCTATAGGGCATGGATCAGATAGAGGGTGTGATTGCTGATAAGCTGGACTACTTCTTGAAGATATCTACTACATAGAAATTGATAGTCAACCAAATAAATCAAGAAACAAGTGAAATGAATGCATTTAGGAAAAACAGAGTCTTGCATAAAAATAGTATAAACTATGATCTATGAAAGGAAATGCTGAGAAATGTTGTAGGAAAGGAAAGCATGAAAGAAGACTACTACAAATTAGGAAGTAAGCATGATGAAGAAGATCTAAAGCAAAGCAAAGCTAGACTATTTAAAAGCTGCAAACACTAGAAGTCCTATGAAGGAGGAAAATCTGTGTTTTTGGGGCAACAAGAGAGTCTTTTCCTAAAATCATGGTCCCAGAGGGAGGAAGAGAAGCCAAGGAACTATTACTAGCCTTTTGAATCTTCTCTTTATCACTGCTTAACCTGCTACAGAAAGCAAAAATGGAAGAAAACTACTAAATCATCAAAAGCAACCTATTCTTAACCATAAGATAAATACATCTAACAACAAACTAATCTACAAATTGAAACAAGGCATACAAATACAAGTAAAGAGGATCTTGGCTTCTTGGATTGGGCCCTAACCCAAGAGCTTCATCCCTCTGAGGTAACTCAGTGCTAGCTCAAAAAGGATTCCATCTTTACTTTCAAAACAATAGCAAGATTACATGAAACTGTCACAAAAATAATAAGCTCGAAATTTGACCATATGAACTTCTATGGATTCCAAAAGAAGCTCTATATATGATGAAAGAAATGAAAGATTACTCTTCAAATGCTATTCTAACTGCAGAAAGGAGAAAGACTAAAATGTAAAGCAAATCTGGTAAACCCTAATTAACCAACTAATTCTACTTTTGCAGAAAGCACTATGAAAACCATGAAAGGAATTCCATTACCTACTCAAGGAAGTAAACAACATCTAACTATGCTATTTTGGAAGTAAATAAGAAGAAAACATATTTTTGGATTTTTATGTATTTTTATCTGAATTTGACATCTATGTAGTTTATTGTGTGTGAGTGTGGTAGTGAATAGGTGGCGTTGAAGGGCGGTTTTGGGAGTTGAAAGGATATAGGATGGTGTGGATGGGTCCTAGGAGGTCTCAGGTGGCCTTCTCAAGGCTTTCCCCACACTCGGCCTTCAAAAGAAAGCCTACAAGAAAATATATAGGACACATGAAATCTACAGGAGGAAAATAGGGAAACTATAGGACACCTACAGGATGAGGCCGAGAGCAGTTTTCACTGTCAATATCCTAGAAACCTAGTCAATATCCTCATCTTTTATGGCCCTGGTTGCCTCCCTAGCATCCCAGGCCTCAGATGTGGTCTACTCTTATTTGCCATAGAATCCTACCTTCTTGTCTATGTCCTTCTGTTGCTCCTCCTCTTCTTCTTGTCCTCTACCTTCCAGCATGCCTAACAACAGTGGGGGACTCAATTTGAGGCCAATTTAGTTGACCTTCAGCCTCTGCATGGAGCACTTGTACATTGGCACTCTCTTCAATGCCTATTTCAGCCTCATGGGGGAATGATATTCCCTGATCTACAAACTGTGTGGTAAGGTGTTCCATCTCCTCATGCATGCATGCATACAGTCATCCCCAAGTGGCCTTTGCATATCCTCAAAGTGTGCAATGGCTTGTGCCTGATTGGTGAGATATTTGGGGGCAATCTGAGGGTCATTGGCAAGCATGTTTCGTGTGCTGATGAGTGCCATAGGATCTGATGGCTCAGCCCTTATCATTAATGGCTCATTCTGCTCCTTTATCATTAATATTTTTATTTCTGTTGCCCACAATTCTTCATGGTTCATCCATGAGGCCATGGCCATTAATTGCAGGTCCCCTAGCTTGACATTTGGATCCCACTCATTCATGTCTATGAGGGCCATGTTTTGTAAGTAGAATTATGCCATCTTTGCTTTATCCTCTGAGGTGCTTTGGTCACACAAATCCATGAACTACCTATAGTCTTGGAAAGGCATTGTGCCTTTTTGTGCCAAAGTCTTTATTTGGAATTGTAACCATTGGTCCTTTAGATAGAGGCCATAGGATTTGGCTAGTGTTCTCCATTGCAATGCCTCCATGGATAAGCTAGACATGCATGCCATCTGGGTCTCTTTCTCTTGCAGCTGCCTCCTTAGCAATTCATTTCTAGTTTCATGGTGGCTTCTTGTAATTACTTCCCTGTCTCTGAGAGCACTAAACTCTCTGCCCATTTCCCTGAGTTTTTTTTTCCATATGGCCAACATCCTCAACTCCTTTGGATTTGGCTATCCGCATCCACCTTTGTTTTTTCACTCTTTCCTTCTCCAGTTCAAAAAATAGTGGAATTGCAAATTTCTGTGGCATTATCCTTCCTCCCTCAAGTAGATTGTAAAAGGAGGCAATACTAGGTTGGCGATCAGTTTCTTGTATCTCTTGTGCTTCCTCCTCCACCTGTGGTTGTCCTTCTATCCTTTTCTCAAGCTTTTGGGTCTCCTATAGTTTTGACAATGTCTCCTGTAGAACTGTCAGAGCCTCCTGTAGGACTATTTTTGGGTCTTGTAGTACTGCCTTTTCCTTCCATGTGGAATATCTAGGAGTCCCCCTTTCATATGTTATAGGTGTCTTGGAAGGAGATTCTTTCCCCTCGGCAGAAGATGAATCTTCAATGGTAATTGGCACTTTTGAAGAGGGCTGAGGTTTACCTATTTTAATTCTTGTGCTTCTTCTAGCCCTGAAATACATGGAGGTCTGTCTTTTCCTTTTTTTCTTTGGCTTGATTGGTGTACTGAAGGTAGTGAGGGTAGTTGTTGCCACCCTTTCCAAAGTCTCGGGGGACTCTTCTCCTTGTTTTGCCTTCTCTACCTCTTTTTCTCCCTCTTATGTCCCTTTTTCTGTCTCTTCCTGCTATGTTTCTTCAGATCTCTCCTCCTCTATTTCAGTTCCTTCCTCCTTCCTCTCTTGTTCTGCTATGTCAACCCTAGCTCCACCTTCTCCCCCTTGCTGTTCTTCCTCCTCACTGCCAGTAGGGCTGACATCATAGGTTAAGGCCTTTATGTCATCCTTAGCTATAATGTTTTAGAAAACTTCCCATGCGATAGGGAGTGTAAAGGTATGGAGGGATTCCTGTTATCGGAAAATCTAGTGTCTATGCAGAGCTGCTAGTCCCACTAAGGCTGGTAGCTACCTTAGAAACAAACAAACTAAAACCACTTTCATTTTCCTTTATGAGAAATAGATAAGAGGGGATAAAGGAGACCAACATCTGTCTTGCGCTTGGTTCCTTGCTTGATTCATCTCCCTTCTAATAGATCTTTGCCACTCGCTTCCTTGTCTACCCAGCTTCAAAGAGCACCTGTAGAATCAAAGCAGCATAACACTATCCAAGAACATAGATCTATTATCATAAACAATATAGGACCAGATATATATTGACCACAGAAATGCATATATCATCAATCATACAAGAATGTGGAGGAAAACTTGAATAGCTTTACTAATAATCAAGAATAGCAAAGAGGATTACAACCAATTGTTCTGACCCAGCGTCATCCTCTCAGCAAGAAAGCCCTTCTTCACCTCATGAAAAGCTTAGATCACCCAACACTATGATGTTACCCCAAGAAACTAGCAACACTTCCTTACAAGATACAAAATTCCAGCCTTTGGATCTCTGGGATGAGGGATCCATATATAGATGTTTGCAAGGGGGGTGAGTCAACTTTTGAGATTTGATTAGTGTCCTCTCTCTGATAGTTCTTGATTCCACTTCGAGATTGATGATCTCTTACTCATCCCTGGGCGAATGCAGAGAGGCAAGTGTCATAGGAGAAGTTTCTGGAAGATTCCATAATCCTCCACGTTGCAGATTGACCCTGCCATTTGTCCACTCTCGCCCATCGCACCCCTTAGAAGGGCTTTTCAGTATGCATCAAACCTCCCTTGTGTATTTAGGTGGGATGCAACGCACATTGACCATGGAGCAGGTGAGATGGTCCAGTTTTGACCAGTTCTAAGCAGTTTTTCATGGAGAACTTCTGGGAGAAGATGTAATCAGTTGACCTTGTTCTTTTAGAGGTTGGAACAACACTTTTAGGGACTTAAGAGCCCTTGGTTTATGGACATTTATGATTGGGGTTGTAGTGCCCAAAAATGTCTATAACAGTTGCCCCGTAAAGCATGAGGTCGTTAATCTGTTGATGTCGGGTGAAATGCTTTATCATGAGGATCTGAAGTTTTTTCAAGCTGGAAGGCGACCTGTAATAAGATACAATACAATGCATTATCTTCATAATATTTTCATGATCTAGCTGAGGTTGGAATTCCCATGCTCAGCTTTATAAATTTATTTTCATGTACATAAGACAGACAATCGTCTGAGTGTAGACTGATGATCCTGGTGGAGCCATCATCCCTTGGATTGGATGATTATCTGTGTAGTAATGATGTACATTTGATGTCTTTATTTTCCCGAACATATATCGCATCCCGGATGGATGAAACTAGATCCAGGGTCTTCAATCTCCTTCGATCTTCACTCAAAGTACAAGTCGATCCATGTGAGAGATGTTCTGGAGTCGAACATGGAAAGACATCACCTGATTACCAGCCGATGATGTAAGATGTTAACAGGCGTGAGAGGAATCACCGATAATGATGATGACCCTCAAGGTACTACAGTACAATTCACGTGGTGTGAATAAGGGACTTGGCGTCAAACACCACGCAAAGTCTTTCGGTCGAAGGCCATTGATGTAAACCTGTCGCTGGAAGTGAGAAACTTGCAATTGAGGATGCAAGTTTCAAAGTACTGAAAGGGTTGTTCCTAGATCAACTTATTGGATAATGAGCTGATGCCAACAAGAAGCGGTCCGTCATAGGAGGGCCTTAGTGAATCCCACATCCATGACACGGAATGGAGCAAATGATTTTAATGGAGGTGAAAACGATCTGGTGATATAATGTTCAGGGTGGCGGTCATGAAAGGATGGAGCGTGAATGTATTGCAGTGGATGAGACACAGGTGAATTCTCTGAATGACTTCTCTTGAACATATAGGCGACACGGACATGATGGATTGGTAGCTTTAACCCCAAATATGGATGGTGTGATGGACCCATGGTGATATGAACAGTGAATGGAACAACCCAACCCGACTCGGATGCGGAGTGAAAGTTTCATGTTCAAGAGTGACTTGCTACCAATAAAGTTTCTTCAAGTTTTCTTCCCAATTTTTCCCCAGTCATTGCTGACCAGTACCTATTTATTTTTATCAAGCTTGAGGAGGATAACATATTCTTGTTCTATAATTTTCCCTTCGGGAAAACCCATCGCTATGTTTTAATGAGCCTAGCGATAGTGAAACTCATTCCTGTCTGTATGGACAAGTTTGTCGCTATTCGGTTTTAACGAGTTTAACGACAAGGATAACTCGGTCCTTTTCAATTTTAGAGAGTCTAAAAAAGGGACGTAAAGAAAACTCCAATAATCCTTTTTCGTCATATAATCCCTTGAGTCTGAAAAAGTATAAAACAATACAAAAGGGATGAATTTTCGGTACTTTTAACGAGCCGAACAAGACAAGCGCTCAATATTTTTGTGTAATAATCCCTGAAGTCCAAAAAGATTAAAATCTAAAGGAGGGATAGCATTTCCGATCCCTTTAACGAGATGGAGAGGCCAATTGCTCGGCAATATTTTCATATTTTACGAGTCAGTTGAAGAGATCTTAAAGGAGACTCATTTTTTGAGGAACGTGTGATAAATTCAGGTAGCAACTGATTCCAGGTAAGGTTTGGAATTTTCCAATCACAGCAGTGTCACAAGGATGGCTAATAGGATCACTCTTCGTAGTTGTTCCTCAAAAAGGGTAAATAATCAAATGGAGGTGAATGATCAGCCAATACAGAGTGGAGGTGATGATGAGAACACGACCAAGGCTTCAAAGGCTGATGATAATACATTCACGAAGGTTATTTACCGGAAAATGGTTCATTTTTTAATGAGCTTAAACTCTAGGGGAACATTTGCTCATTGCTTATGTTTATTTTTTAACGAGCTTGAATTCCGCGTTAAAACTACTCGATCCAATCGTATAATAAGGATGTCTCATTTAAAAATGGCATTTTTTCAAAGCTTTGCCCCGCATCCTTTCTTTATGCAAGTTAGGAAACGACCAATCCTACGAGTTTAAAGGGTTAGAGGACCTACAAATTTTAAAAATAAATGGTCGCTCTTTGCTTGCATGCCAAAATGTTTGCATTCCCCCAGGTATAGTGAGTTAGAGTTTCTAGGTTACCCCTCAATTTGCAGACAAAACATTTGTTTTATCGGTAAAGGCCTACCTTTTCCAGGTTACCTTTCAATTTGCAGACAAAACATTTGTTCTATCGGGAAAGGCCTACCTTCTAACGGAGGTATATTATTCCGGTTTAACCCCTTTTTCCTAAACGGATGGGTATGTCAACCAGTCATATATCCTTCGCGGAAACCTACTCTATGCCCAAGGTTTTCCTGCCGAAATAGGCCAGGGTGCATGCCCCCTGGGTTTTAGTCATATCCTCCAAATCACTCGCGCTCATCAGGAGGATGGACTGGGGATTGATGAGACATTCCTTGCATGAAAAGACCATTCAGGGATGGTATATGACTATTTGCTATGTGTGAATCGAGGAATGAAAGCTGGTCTACGAGCTTGGCCACTCTTCCTTCATGCGGAAAACACATTACTCTAAAGAGTGAGGAGACAATGGCTCCCATGCAATAAATATAGTCACGTCCAAGAAGTAGATTATAATCGAGGGGTCCTTGGACTACCATTACGTTCATGTGAACGGTTTTCATTCTCAATGTTATCGGCACATTGGGAAGGATCCCTAACGGTCGACTGGTTCCTTTGTCAAAGCCTGTTAGATTTCTCATTTCAGGGAAAAGCGGTGGTGAACCAAGCACTTTCCAAGCAGTTGAGGAAAGGATACTCACAGAAGCCCCTTCATCTATGATGGTACCGGCCATGACCATTCTATATATTTGAGCAATGATTCGAAATGGTACACTAGCTGGTAAGCGGGGTCTGCCTGGTAGATTCCAATCGAAGGAAACAACTAGGTTGCTTGAAAGGTGGGACCGAATAGACGGTCGGATATGACTATGACGAACTTCCTTCCTGCAGTAAAGGAACGGGTAGACTACCCCCATGTTCATTGGAGTCTGTGCTTACGAAGAGAATTTGGACTGTGTCATTCTTGTTCTCCCCGGTGACTGTATCATCTGAAGATGGATCCTCTGAAGGCAAGACCAGGTCAACTGCCACCTCGACCTTTTGACTTTCGTCTGGTGTGGATTCAGATGGTTCATTTTCAATTATAGATGCTTCATCTGACCACAACGGTGTGTCAGCTGGGTTTTCAACTAGTGACGAACTCGGCAAGAGTTTGTTATATCCAGGAGGAAGCTGTAACGGTGAGACCGGACGGTCGTCCAAAACTCTTTTAGCCTCGTCTAAGAAGGGACAACAGTGGACGGCATGATCGCCTTCACATAGTTTACAAGGAAATTTACATTTTCTTTTTTGTCCAGGGGCTTCACTTTCACTAGTTGAAGGTGTATTTTCAACCTTATCATCAGAGGTTGATGACACCGGATTGTGCAAACGAGGAGACCAGTCCCTTAAGATCCGAGGGATGCAAGGACAATCTCGATGATAGTGGTCTCCTTTGCAAATGACACATGGTGATTTAGGCTTGGACGGTGTAGTGTGTGGATTTTCGCTAGACGATGCTTGGTTGCCCCTTTTTGCCTTTGGCTCCTTCTTCTTCTTCTCTTTCTTCTTCTTCACCTTCTTCTTCTCGGTTACTTGATTTTTGGCTTTACCAGCTTCATCAAGCGAAGAGGAAGGAGGAGAGGAAGAATTGGATGAAGTAGAAGGCAAGGGGGTAACTCTGGTATTGTTTAGTTGCTGACTTGATTGTTCAGGAATCACGGTGTTCTGAATGACAGAGGTTGAGAAGAGCCATACGGGAAAGCCGATTGTCAATCCTGGAAGCGACAATGTGGCCATATGGGGCGCACCAACGTCTCCCCAGGAGGAGAAAGGACTAGGATTTCCCCCAAGGGGAACTCCTTGGTTGGTGGACTCCATTTTTCTCAACCTAAGACCAACGTAGGAAAGGTGATATTTATTCCGATTAAAATAAATTTTAGACGCTTTGACACAACTTGTTTTTTCAATTTTGAAGAGTCGAGAAAAAACAAAATATGATTCTAGTCGCCTTCGACTTTTAATGAGCCTGAAGTGACAAGTGCTCAGATGGACCTTTTCCTTTAAGGAGTCTGAAAAGGAATGAAAGAGACTTCTCTGGAAATCTAGATAGAGGGATTACCAAACCAATCGCAAAACTGCATAATATTTTTTACGGTACGGCAGTCAATCTTCCCGAATGCTGTGTTCAGTGTATTGCGATCGATAAGGCGACAGACACCGCTTCCTATGGATAAAGGATAAATCCTATTGTGGTCTCCCAGTATATACTCGACGATACGTGGGAGCACAGGTCCGTACTAACACTTATCACCTCAAAGTGGAGGAATCACCCAACCATCAATGAAAACAACAGTTACCAGGCTTTACGACACCAGAATAGTCTCTAGCCTAGAATTCTAAATGTTGTGCGTTAGGTTCCAAAGCATTTTTAGCTTCATTAAATTTATTTTACAGTTGATCTTGCTTAAGAAATTTGCCTTTCAGGTTCACTGTGCGATGTAGATGTACAATTCCTAAAATGAAATCTAAGATGATAACCAATCGTTTAATCTTCTTTTTTGCAATGAAAATCCTAGTTACTAAGGAAAGAGAGGTGATATTCTTTCAACATAGAGCAGAGAGCACACACTATATGCACTGTCCTAAATCAAACCAACAAACAGTCTAAATGCAAATGCACATTCATGTATTTGTTTTCAGCCTTCTTAATGTGTGAATGATAAAAAGAAAGCTAAGCGCAAATCTGAATTATTTTTCAAAGCGACATTACTAACAAGTTTCTTTTCAAGACAAACTAAAGACAATGATGACACTTTGCAATTTGGAATTGAAAACTTTCTTTCGACACTTGAAAAACTACTAATTCAAATCAAATACAAGAGTAACAGTGTAATCGACTATCAAGAACAATCGGATTATCTTCTATGACTGAAAACGACACTTGTGACACTTTCAAATCAAGGACAGTTCAATTATGCTACTTCTTTGTAAAGAGAACTGAAAATGGATCACAATACATAAAAACATTTACAGTTCATTACACAATGGAGGCGGAATAATGGCAAGGAAGGGGGTTTCAACAGAGGTATACTGACTACAGACAGCAAAACTCCTGAATAGAGCTAAAAAGAGTGAACACAGAAACCAAAATCTAAGAGCAGAAGAGGCCTTGTCTGATCAGCACACCTGTAACACGGGGAAAGTGAGATGCAGCGCACCTACTACACTCGGCAAGTGCGATGCATCCAGAATCCAAAGAAGAGACAGTGTGATGATCCAGGGACGAGACTTCAACTGGGTTCCGGGTCACAGTTTGCAGCTTAGTTCAGGGATTTAGGCCGAGCAAGTGGTAATCAGTAAATAAATCATAGGGGTAGATCTAAGGAGGTTACTAGAGCCACCACAAGGGCAATTAGAGAGTTTGTAAATAAATTTTTCAGTTCATAAACAAAACCCAGAGATAGACTGAAGTAACATTGATCTACTTTTCACTTGCATAGCAAATGCAATTTGAAGGCTAGCAGGCTTGACTTCAGGCTCAGTCTGTACGTTTATAAAGAAAACAAATGTAGACAAGCAAATAATCTATTCGCTCCCCAGTGGAGTCGCCATTTTGTTATCGGGAAATCTAGTGTCTATGCAGAGCTGCTAGTCCCACTAAGGCTGGTAGTTACCTTAGAAACAAACAAACTAAAACCACTTTCGTTTTCCTTTATGAGAAATAGATAAGAGGGGAATAAAGGAGACCAACCTCTGTCTTGCGCTTCGTTCCTTGCTTTATTCCTCTCCCTTTTGATAGATCTTTGTCACTCGCTTCCTCATCTACCCAGCTTCAAAGAGCACCTGTAGAATCAAAGCAGCATAACACTATCCAAGAACATAGATCTATTATCATAAACAATATAGGACCAGATATATATTGACCACACAAATGCATATATCATCAATCATACAAGAATGTGGAGGAAAACTTGAATAGATTTATTAATAATCAGGAATAGAAAAGAGGATTACAACCAATTGTTCTGACCCAGTGTCATCCTCTCAGCAAGAAAGCCCTTCTTCACCTCATGAAAAGTTTAGATCACCCAACACTATGATGTTACCCCAAGAAACCAGTAGCACTTCCTTACAAGATACAAAATTCCAGCCTCTGGATCTCTGGGATGAGGGATCCACATATAGGGGGGTGAGTCAGCTTTTGAGATTTGATTAGTGTCCTCTCTCTGTTAGTTCTTGATTCCACTTGGAGATTGATGATCTCATACTCATCCCTGGGAAAATGCAGAGAGGCAAGTGTCACAGGAGAAGTTTCTGGAAGATTCCATGATTCTCCACCTTGCAGATTGACCCTGCCATTTGTCCACTCTCACCCATCGCACCCCATAGAAGTGATTTTCAGTATGCATCACACCTCCCTTGTGTATTTAGGTGGGATGCAGCGCACTTTGACCATGGAGCAGGTGAGATGGTCCAGTTTTGACCAGGTCTGAGCAGTTTTTCATGGAGAACTTCTGGGAGAAGATGTAATCAGTTGACCTTGTTCTTTTAGAGGTTGGAACAACACTTTTAGGGACTTAAGAGCCCTTAGTTTATGGACATTTATGATAGGGGCTGCAATGCCCAAAAATGTCTATAACACTTCCTCTACTAGGATTTTGATTAAGCCATGGTGAGCTAGTTGCTCTGAATTTCCTACTTGTACCTTGGTGCTGGAGTCAATGAGGGACTACAGGAGGAAGTAAGGGATACTGAGCTTCTGAGGTGCTGGAGTGTCCATTCCATACGTTAATTCTTGGAGGATTCTAAAGTGATAACCATAAACAATGTTGTACCTCCCGTCAAAGGAAATGTATTTGATTATTTGAAAGCTAAGCTCATCCCAGGGATATGGTATGCTAGCCCTTCTAATGCCATTTTTATCTTCAACAGAGGTTTCATTATTTTGGAAAATTTCTTCTTAGTAGCCTAGCCAATTGGTTTCTCTTTACTCCAAGGCAGCCCAAGAGGAAGGGTAGTGACCCTACTGATAAATTCAGGGGTTATCTCCTTGGAAAGACCTATAATGGTGAAAGTGGCATGATTTCTTGTGTGAGGGACCAGAGAGAGAGAAAACTCTTGGGCAATTTCCTCATCAAACCCTGGAAATTTCTCAAAGAAATTCATCCAGTTTTCCCTTTTGAAGATGTCCACCACTTGAGGATGTGCATGGAGCCTAGTGGAGTTAGTGGGCTCCTTTCTCATAAATCCTCCTATCATATTGTCTATACTCTTTTGGAAAACCAAATATGGAGATGGAGACAAAGAATTTTGAGAAAAACAGAGAAACATAGGAGACTGTGTTTTTTTTATTGTATTTTCTTCTCTCCTAAAGACTTATTTCCTCCTCAAATTGAAACCACTTATTTCATATGTTGATATTCAACAGGGGGCATGCATGAACCCTACCTCTTAAAACTAAAAATTGTGCTAAAAATTGTGTATTCTCCCTTCAAAATGACTCACTGCCCCTCCTGTAGAAGCCTATTGTCCCTCCTGTAGATTTCCTGTAGGTGCTCCTGTAGAAAACCTATAGGTGCTCCTGTAGAAAACACCGAGAGCAAGAATATGGGAGAGATCGATGGAGGACAGTGGTTATGAGGCTGTGGGGGCACAAGGAGACTATTGTAGTTGAGTTACGAGGAGAGAATGAAGGAAAAGGTGGTGAGAATGCTTGGGGAGGAGTACTTATTACCCTTTATGGATATTTTTGGTGATGAGTGCTAAGTTGGTAAGGTATACGATAGCCACTTTTGGACCGTTGGTCCCCACCTACTTGGTTATCATGGCCCCTCCTTGTAATCATACCTCATTATTGCATTGGAGTTCACACTTCCTCCACTACCTATCCTTGGCATCTTGTGCTGGAGTTAACTGTGCGCACGTGTCAGTGACATCTCGAATGAGTGGAGTTAACTAGATGAAGGTGGCCAAGTTAACTGGCCACCTTTCCCTCATTCAACCTCAACCATCTCATTGCTTTTGCATGACTTCTAATTACACAAATGCAAACAGAGGAGTGACTTAGTTACTTACCTGTGATCTAAGTGTATTTGTTGTGAGGTGTTGTGGCTTTCTCTGCTGCATGCTTTTATTTCCCTTTTTGCATGCTATCTCTGCTTGCTGATGTGTGGTTGTCTGCTTGTTTAGGTTCTTCTATGGCTAGATCTGAGCTTCAGGTGCCTTTTCAACCTTCATGTTTTCACTCTCTTGCTGTTGGTGCTGGATTTCTATGGGATCATCTTCTACAGGAATTCCTACAGGAGCTCTTGTACCTACTTCTCCCCTTGAAACTTCAGTATCTTCCTGTTCTTGGAGCTCGAGGATAATGCTAGAGGTGTAGATAAAGATTGAGAGGTAGTAGGTAGGCTTCAGGTGAGGTTGATGGTGCTTTTTCCTCTCATTTTTTTGTTTTTTTTTTTTGTATTTTTTTTAACTAAAAAACTGTTTTTCTGTGTTTTTCTTGGACAGGAAGAAAAATGATGCTTGGGGTGTGATGCAGGTTTGGAAATGATGGAAAGGAGGTTTGAATATTGTAGAAGGGATTATATGTTCTTCATGGAGCTTCTTTTTACCTCAAACTACCTTTTATAGCCACTTCTGACTCTCTGTAATTCTTACAGGAGCCTCATGTAGAAAACACAGTTTTTGAAAAGGAGGTATAGTGGGGTGAAAGAAATGCCAAAAATGATGGAGGAAGGTGTGGAGAGATGAGATGGGTGCTGGTGTGAATGTCAGAGTCCCCTTGGCACCTTCTTCTTCTACCTGTAGTCCTTATGCAAACCTGCAATGCAACAAAAAAAATCATTTTCTTTCTCCTTTTTCTCTCTTTTTTTTTTTTTTTAACAACTGGGGCACCTCAAAGAGGTTTTCACACTAATTTCTTGCCCTGGGCACCTCCAAGGGAGGTTTTCACCCAGGGATCTTATTCTCTTTCCTCTCTTTTTTTTGACATCACTGGGCCGCCTCAGAAGAGGTTTTCAACCCAATGATGGGATTCAAGTACCTCATGGAGGTTTTTACTTGAGTCCTTATTTTTTCTTTCCTTTTTCTTTTCTTTAGTGAGTTGGTGAAGTGGAAGCTAAGACATGCTCCACTACCATCATTGTCTTATTAAAATCTTCGATGAACTCTCGTTTGGAGAGGGGCTTCTTGTAGACCTTCAACCGATGTCCATTGACAAACATGGGGATGGCTTCATCATCAATGGTTCTGATCAGAATTGAACCATTGTCATTGCATTTCTCCACAGTGTATGGTCCCAGCCATCTTGTCCTCAGCTTGCCTTTGAAATCCTTATATCTTGAACCATAGAGTAGTGCCCAATCTCCCTCTTGGAATTGGTTCTCCTTGATATTTTTGTCATGCCATATCTTTCTCTAAAGCTAAACTACCTCTGTATGGAGAAGGGCTTGCAATCTATATTCATCCAATCCATTGAGCTGAAGTAATCTCTCCTTCTGTGCATGGCTGAGGTCTAGGTCTAGTTGAGCTACCATCCTTAGTGTATTGAACTCAAATTCTATTGACATCAAAGCCTTCTTCCCATAGACCAATTCATAGGGTGTGAACCCGATGGTGGTCTTCCATGTGGTGTTGTAGGCCCAAGTGGCCTCAACTAATCTGTCTGCCTAGTATTTTCTGCTACTACTCACTACCTTGGTTAGTATCCCTTCCAATGCTTTGTTAGTGACCTCCACTTGCCCATTGGCTTGTGGATGGTAAGGGGTGGAAGTCTTGTGCTTGATCTTATGATGTGTGAACAGGTCTTCAATTAGGTTGGAAGTGAACTGATTGCCTTGATCTATGACCAACTCTCTCAGATACGTGAACTTATAGAATATGTTTTCTCTCAAAAACTCAGCTACTTTTTCCTCTGTCTCTATTTTGATTGCTTTTGTCTCTACCCACTTTGTCAGGTAGTTGGTGCACACAATGATGTATTGTTTATGCTTTGAAGGAGGGTTGATAGGCCCCACAAAGTCCATGCTCCACTTCTCAAATGGCTCAAAGGTCACTTGAGGTTGCATGGGCATCTCATATTTTGGAGTAGGTTTCCCCATCCTCTGACACTGATCACACTGGCTTGTATATCTCCTCACATCCTGATGAAGAGTGGGCCAGTAGTAGCCTGCTTGCAATATCTTGAAGGCAGTTATTTTTGCTGCAAAATGACCTCCATAAGGCCCATCATGACAGGTTAGGAGGATGTCAAAGACTTCCTCCTCCTTGACACATCTTCTCAAGATCTGATCTAGGCCAAGTTTGAAGAGATTTCCTTCAAACTAGGTGAAAGGGGCACATTTCCTTACTATCTTACTCTTCTCTTTTGAGGATAGGTGTGGTGGGAACTGTGTTGAAACCAAGTATTTTTCTATATCAACAAACTATGGAGAGAGTATTGATATAGCAAACAGATGTTCATCTAGCATTTGGTCATCCACCATTCCTTCTTCACCTGCAGACAAATTTACTCTAGACAAAATGTCAGCAACAACATTTTCTTTACCAAGCTTATCAATAATGGTCAGATAAAACTACTGCATTAAAAGAAACCATCTAATAATGCCAGCATTTACATCTAGTTTTTTCAATAAATATCTAATTGCAGTGTGATCAGTGTGCACAAAGGTTTGATAGCCTATGATATGATGTTTGAATTTATTTAAGGAATGCATGACAGCTAGGAGTTCATTCTCGGTCACTGTATAGTTTAACTCTTCCTTTGACAAGTTTTTGCTTATAAAGTATATGGCATAAGGTAACTCTTCATCAATTTGTCCTAAGGCTACTCCTATTGTTTTGTTCGAGGCATCTGTGTGAATGTGGAAAGATAGGGCCCAAATTGGGCCTCTGAGAATTGGGGCAGTCACTAACTTGCTCTTCAAGGTATCTAGGGCTTCTTGACAGTTTTCTGACCATATGAACTCAACATATTTGCCTAAGAGGCCAAACAAAGGAGAGGCTAGCTTACTGAAATATTTAGTGAATCTCCTGTAATATTCAGCTAAGTCTAGGAAACTTCTGAGATCTCTCACCTTTTGAGGAGGTGGGACCCTTTGGATGATGGCAATTTTTTTAGGGTCCACCTGCAGTCCTTGCTGAGATATTGCATGACCTAACACGGTCCCTTCAGTCATCAAAAATTCACATTTTTCCAAACTGAGGGATAGGTTCATCTCAATACACTTGTATAGAACTTTTCCTAGGTTAGATAAAGCTTCCTGAAAGTCAGAACCATAAGGAGTAAAATCATCCATGTATATTTCTACTGCATCATGAACTAGTTCAAAAAATATACTCAATACCATTCTTTGGAAAGTGGTTGGAGCGTTACACAAACCAAAGGAAGGACCCGGTATGCAAAAGTACCCCAAGGACAAGTGAAAGTGGTCTTATATTGGTCTTCCGGACTTATTTGAATCTAATTGTACCCGATAAACCCATCTAGGAAGGAGAAATTTTTTTTCCCTGCCAGACTGTCTAACACTTGATCTATGAAAGGTAAAGGAAAATGGTCCTTTTTAGTGGCTTTGTTCAATTCCTGATTGTCGACACAGATTCTCCACTTACCATTTTTCTTTGGCATTAGCACCAAAGGAAAGACCCATTCACTGTCAGAGATGGGATAGATGAATCCTGCATCAAGCAATTTCTGCAGTTCTTCCTTAACAATATCTTTAAGTGCTAGATTCATCCTCCTTTGAGGTTACCTGACTATTTTGCAATCTTAGTTGATGTATATATGATGAGTACATACTAAAGCGTGCACTCCCTTCATCTCCTTATAACTCCAGGCTAAGGCATCTAGAAATTTTCTCAGTAGGCTGCACAGTTCCTTCTCCTGGGAAGTGGATAAGGAGGGATTGATTTTCAATGTTCTTTCTGGGCCAAACTCTATATTATTAACATGGAGAGAACTGGAGTCGGCCGCAAAAAGATTAGTTGAGGGGCTGTTTTTGGTTTCTCTTACTATGTCCTCCAATGGTGATACACTGGGAGGTGGATTCTGAATCAAATTTTAAATCATATCATCCTCATCTTGTTGTTTGCCCCCCATGGTGATTTCTAATGCACAAACTGGTACAGAATAAACCTCATCCTCATCTTCCTCCTCCAACTAGAGAGGTAGATCGTGTTCTAGCAAGGGCTGCGTAGGAGAATATAGGATTAATTGCTTGGACATGTGCCCATTCTTTATGGTCATGTTCCGAGCTCGACAGTTGATGTAGGCATCGGCTATAGCCAACCAGGTTCTTCCAAGAATGAGAGGATACCCAGTGAGCTTTGCCTTTGGCTGGAGAACTAAGAAATCAACAGGGTACTCCCAAGAATCAATGGAGACCATCACATCTTCCATAATCCACTCAAGGGTCACTGTGGAGTGGTCTGCTAGCTATAGCACTGTCGTGGTCTTCCTCAAGGAACCCTGGAGGTTAAGTTTGAGCATTGTGTCCTTTTACATCACATTAATGGCAACTCCCAGATCAATCAAGGTATGCAAGTTCATTGTGCCATTGATGATGACATCAATTATTGGGCTTCTAGGGTCCAGATATTTTGGAAAGATTACCTGCCCCAACAACAGATCAGACAGTTGTTCTATGACATTGATGGTTGGGGCATCTCTCTTGCGCCTTCCTGGATGCCTAAAGAACTTCTCTATGATCAACCCATTGTAGATAGGCACATATTTTATGGCTTGGAGAAGTGGTATATTTACACATAAATGTTTCAATTCTTCCAGGAGTTCAGTCTCTTCTAGGATAGGCTAGACTGTCATGGATAGTCTCTCAGGAGAGGGTGGATTTGCTTTAGGTTCGCTTTCCCATTTATCTTCCTCAACCTCCCCGAGTGAAGGTTGGCTATCTGGGAGGACTTTCCCAGATCTCAAGTTAATTTCTTGAATCCCCACAGCATAAGTTGGGCATGATGGTTCCCCACTATACACTTGCTGAGCCTATCTGTTGTTTGGGTTTGGATTTGGCTAGGTAGGCATTTGGGGTTGCTTTGATGGAGCAGAAGGTAATGGTTGTGGTTGGGCAGGTGGTGGAGGCAAAAGAGTGGAAAGAGGGTTGTATTGGGGCCTCCACTCCTTATGAGATGCATTCCACTAAAGTTTTTGTTGAGCATAGGATTGAAATGAATGGGTGGCTGGTTGGGCATGATATTGAGATGTGAAGGACCAAGGAGGAGGCGTGGACCAGGAAGGATGAGCAAGAGGGCCCCAAGAAGGTATGGAGGTTACTTGGTTGGGGTTGTAGTATGACTGAGATGTCCCTTGCATCCCCTGTTGGTATGGTCTAGGTCCATGTGGCCTTTTTTTTGTTTATGTAATAGAGTTGTTCAGTGACTCCCTCGGCCCCTTGATATACAACTTTAATTCCAGGCAAGGAAGGGCACTTATCTGTGGAATGATTTTCCTCACAGACTGAACAAACCTCTATAGAGTTCAATGGGAATTCATTCCTAAGATGCCTCCTGGTGCATCTAGGGAAAAAAATGGCCAAAGCCCTCTCTGCTTCCTCTTGTTTTCTTTTGATATGTAAGGTATCCATTTGCATGGGAAGAGTCTGCAGCATCTCACTCTTGAAGTCTTCCAGCATGTTTCCAATTTCTACTTTAATGGATGAGTTGGAGGAAGACGTATTGACTATGGGTTTACTCCTCCTACCTTTCTTTCTGGCTACTCTAGAGTGGTTTCTAAAAACAATCTTTATGTCCTCATAGGATACTTGGTAGATGTCTCCCCTGGCCAGTAGATGGAGGGTGTCTAAAAGATCTTCCCGAATTCCCCTGAGCAAGACCAACTTCAGAAACTCAGCGACAAGTGTACACCTGGCCCTTTGGTAATTGAGCTAGAACCTCTCTTCATAGTCTTAAAGGGACTCATCACTTCCTATGGTCATTCAGAAAATTTCTTCTTTAGTATCTTTTGACCAATAATAGTCTCAATACTTGTTGTTAAAGGCTTGCTACATCTAAGCCCAAGTTGTGATGCTCTTGCCATGTCATCCCATGAACCAACACAGTGGTGCATCCTTGAGAGTGGAAGGTGTTATCACAAAAATCCAACCCTGATAGGCTGCTGATTAGGTAGACCTTGAGTAACTATTTCAAACCAACTTTTGGCTGAGGCTTAGCCTCCTCAACCTGAGAGGGCTCTCTCAAAGGATTAATGATATTGATAATGGATTAGATGGCTAACTCTATTAAACAAATGAAGAAGTATAAGTGATTAAAACACAATCAATAAACATCCATTGGGCTTATGGAGTCAGAAAAGCTTAGTATGATAACAGTATCAGCTAAACATGGAAGTCAGGGCATCAAAAGTTCAATATATCAGTTAACACATAGAGACATGTAGGAAAACACAGTATATAAATGTATGAAGGAAGTTAGAGCATGTCAATGAGTTCTAAGTATCATACATTCATATAAATGAAAATAAGGAAATAAGGAAAAACATAAACAAGCCACCATTGAACTCTTTCTGAATCTTGAGAAGTAAAGCCAAAGTCTGCATTCATAAAAACATAATCTTCTACAATGGCACAATATGAGTCTTTCTTTGAAAATTTCCAACCCTTTGTACATTATATCTTCTCCTATATATAGAGATCTTTACATAACTGATATTCCTTCCTCTAGGATGAGGAGAATTCGAATTCTACCTGACCTGACACCTATTGACACTTAAAACTAACTTTTAAATGTAACTCACTGTTAACTGGCAGTTTTAGAGACCTAAAACAATTAGGAGTGTAACTGCTCATTATGACTAAAACGACCTTATCTAAGAATTAAAAACTCCTTTTTACACCTATAACCCCATGAATTCGAATTTGATGGTGCTCATAACCCTCTATCTGGCCCTTGATGACTCATCCTTTTACTGTTCCTAGAAACTAGGAGACTGTTCCTTGCTCTGTTCTGGCTGAAAAATAGGTCTTGGGACAGAGCTCATATCTTCTCATAAAAAATGTATTTGGAAAAACTGAAGAAGGCTTTTGTGAACCAATCCATGCTAAAAAAAAACCTCTCTTTTGTTTTTTGAAACACCTTTCCTACTGCCCAAAATGTGTCTTTGAAAAGCAGGTGTAAAACAGGAGAAATATGCTTGTGAAAAACTGCACCTATAGCAGTTTCGTAGCGCAAGTTTGGTCATTCATTTTGCCCATATCATAATGGATTTGGAGAAAGTAAAAGAGGTTTTCGTATTTTAGTATATTAGGAATGAAAACCTCTTTCACTTTTCAGAGATGATTTTTCCATTGCTTGGTAATCCCCTTGGAAGTTGACTGTTGTTTTCATAACATAAAATTTTGGAGTTCATAAATGTCCTTCTTTACTTGTTTTTCCCTTGTTGGATGTTTACACCTTGTAAATACTCCCTTTTAGAAACCATTCTTCAGAAAGATTTACTTTTTGTCTCTCAAAATTGGTCCATGAAATCATAATATGCAGCCACAGCAGTTTCGTAGCGCGCTACGAAACTGCTGTGCATTAGGCATCACCTACAGCAGTTTCGTAGCGCACTACGAAACTGCTGTGTAATTTTAAAAACACAGCTTGAGGCCAAAATTTAACTCTCTTGATCTTTCTTTTGCTTGAAATGGCATTTCCATCTGCCATGAAGTTGTTCAAAACTAAAAACATAGACACCATTCTTTTAAGGTAAACTTCAAAAGGTAATCTATTAAAATTTAGGACTTAGCCTTACTTGCTGTGTGATTTCTTTTAGCTAAGGATGTCCTTCATGCTGGCTTAGTTGTGTCTTCAGATCTTCAAAACTACATTCCTCTTGTTGAGAGATGACTGCCTTACCTTTGTCATTTTTATGCAGCTGTGATGATGTTTCTGATGCAGTCATAGGTCCTTCATAAGATTTTGTTACCTCCCCTGTTTCACTTGCTTCTGGCAGCACCTCTTGAATCTCTTTTGAATGCCTTGTCACAGGTCTTCTCGGCTTAAAAACAAATTTAGAAACCTGATCATCAAATTTGATTTTTTTAGAGGTTTTGGCTTTTTTGGCTTGGCCTTTACCTGTGTCTATTAAGTCTGCTCGAACCAAAGGAGATTCCTCAATGTAAATAGCTTGAAGCAAATCATTCAAACTTCCTTTTGAAATTGGGCTTCCCTCAGTACCCACTGTCTTACCTTTTTCTCTAGCTAGCTGGCTCTTGGTTACTCTTCTTTGGACTGTTTTATCAATAGACTGCTCTTGTACCACTTCCTTGATCTGAACCTTCTTCTTCTATGACTGCAAATATGACCTCAGGAGAAACTGGTATTTCTAGCACTCCAACTTTTGAATTCAAACCAATGAAATTAAAAACGAAATCTTTGAAACAGCCTTGACACATGACACCTTTGTGGGATTAATGTTAGGTAAAAAAAGATTGTTGACATTATTTGCTAATGGGAACAAGGCTCTGCTCTATGTTCTAGACTCCTTAATCAAAACAATAAAAATGACTTTGACCAGGACTGACTTACAACTTTGAAACCATACAAGTTGCCCAATTTTTTTTTTTTTTTTTTTTTTTTTTAGTGATAACAGAAGGGAATAGTTTCAACTTTTTCTCATCTTCTGCATAGTCATATGTTCGACAGATGATAGCAAACTCGAACAAGAATGCGTCAAAATATTCTGTAGTCAGACCATGGAAATAGGGTAGGGTAGAAGGGCTTATATTCTTCATTTTGATGTCCCCATTGGTCTCCTGAATGGGAAGGGTACCCTCTATTCTCTCTCCATTCCCCCTAGCATTTCTGTTTTCAGCCATTGGCTCCAAAGGAATGTTTTCTTCATATTTTTCCCCTATATGTTCTTCAAATATGTTTGGCTATTCACCTAAGGGTTCTTCTTGATCATAGCCACCAAAGAAGAGAAAAGGTTAGCTGTGTGAAGCAGTGGGGGTGTTGGGCAGAAATTTTCCTGAGTTATATCTATACCTACGAGGCATGAAAGGAAATATTTTTGGTTGTTTTTTGTTTTTTTTTCCCGACACTGACGGTAACTACAGAAACTGAAATTGATTGAACAAAAAAAATTGCAACTAACTAAATTGAACTTGCTGAAATGAAATTTGCAGAATTGAAAAGGAAAGCAAGGAAATGAAAAATTGAAGGAAAAGGAATGACTAGTCTACTGTTGCTGAGATAAACCATTAGCAGAATGTTGCAATAGGAAATAGAAGAAAGTAGTGATCACAGAATACTCTGACACTTCCCTAGCAATGGCGCCAAAATGTGGTGAGCACCAGTATTGCAGCAATGATGATGCAACTCTTGGGCTGCCTACTTTACTCTTATCAACCGGGTAATTCGTAACAAACTTGGAAGCGTCGGTGTTGTATGCACAAGTACTAGTTCTCACTGCAAGTTGTCACTTGGTCAACCGACACAAGATCACTAGGAGCTCAACCCAACTTCTATAGATTCCAAAAGAAGGTCTATATGTGATCAAAGAAAAGAAAGATTACTCTACAAATGCTATTCTACTACAGAAAGGAGAAAGACTGAAATGTAAAGAAAACCTAGTAAACCCTAATTAACCAACTAATTATACTTTTGTAGAAAGCACTATGAAAACCATGAAATGAATTCCATTATCTAATCAAGGAAGTAAACAACATCTAAATATGCTATTTCTGGAAGTAAATAAGCAAAAAACATATTTTTGGATTTTTATGTATTTTTATGTGAATTTGACATGCATGTAATTTATTGTGTGTGAGTGTGGCAGCGAATAGGTGGCGTTGAAGGGAAATTTTGGGACTTGAGAGGATGTAGGATGGTTTGGATTGGTCCTAAGAGGTCTCAGGTGGTCTTCTGGAGGCTTTTCCCACACTCGGCCTACAAAAGAAAGCCTACAAGAAAATCTACAGGAGGAAAATAGGGAAACTACAAGAGGCCTACAGGAGAAGGCCCAGAGTAGTTTTCGTTGTTTTGAGGGTGTGAGAGTTGGTGAAAAAGGTGGATGGAGGTTGGAATGAGGTGTTAGGGTGCCTAAGGTTTACCATGAATCACCAGGAGAAAGAAAGATGATTAGGTTTGCTCAAGGAGAGAGGAAGAAGTTCTATGGAAAAATGTAGGAAATTAGGGCAGAATTGAGGTGAGATTTGGGAGACCTATAGGGCATGGATCAGATGGGGGGTGTGATTGCTAATAAGTTGGCCTACTATTGGAAGATATCTACTACATAGAAACTAACAAATAACCAAGGAAATCAAACAACAATTGAAATAAATGCATTTAGGAAAAATAGAGTTTTGCATAAAAATGGTCTAAACTATGATCTATGAAAGGAAATGCTGAGAAATGTTGTAGGAAAGGAAAGCATGAAAGAAGACTATTGCAAATGAGGAAGTGAGCATGATGAAGAAGATCTGAAGCAAAGCAAGCTAGACTATTAACCTACTAAAATGCTACAAACACTAGAAGTCCTATGAAGGAGGAAACTCTGTGTTTTTGGGGCAGCAAGAGAGTCTTTACCTCAAATCATGGTCCGAGAGGGAGGAAGAGAGGCCAAGGAACTGTTGCTAGACTCCCCTGAGACTTTGGAAAGGGAGGCAAGAGCTACCCTCACTACCCTCAGTACACCAATCAAGCCAAAGAAAAAAAGGAAAAGACAGACCTTCATGTATTTAAGGGCTAGGAAAAGCACAAGAATTAAAACAGGCAAACCTCAACCCTCTTCAAAAGTGCCAATTACCATTGAAGATTCACCCTCTACCAAGGGGAAAGAATCTCCTTCCAAGACACCTATAACATATGAAAGGGGGACTCCTAGATCTTCCACATGGAAGGAAAAGGCAGTACTACAGGACCCAAAAACAGTCCTACAGGAGGCTCAAATAGTTCTACAGGAGACACTGTCAAAACTACAGGAGACCCAAAAACTTGAGAAAAGGATAGAAATATAGACACAGGTGAAGGAGGAAGCACAAGAGATACAAGAACCTGATCCCCAGCCTAGTCTTGCCTCCTATTACAATCTACTTGAGGGAGGAAGGATAATCCCACAGAAATTTTCAATTCCACTATTTTTTGAATTGGAGAAAGAAAGAGTGAGAACACATAGGTGGATGCAGATAGCCAAATCCAAAGGAGTTGAGGATGTTGGCCATATGGAAAACAAACTCAGGGAAATGGGCAGAGAGTTGAGTGCTCTCAGAGATAGGGAAGCAATTACAAGAAGCCACCTTGAAACTAAAAATGAATTGCGAAGGAGGTAGCTGCAAGAGAAAGAGATCCAGCTGGAATGCATGGCCAACTTATCCATGGAGGAATTTCAATGCAGAACACCAGTCAAATCCTTTGGCCTCTTTCTAAAGGACTAATGGTTACAATTCCAAATAAAGACTTTGGCACAAAGAGGCACAATGCCTTTCCAAGACTACAGGCAGTTCATGGATTTGTGTGACCAAAGCACCTCAGAGGATAAAGCAAAGATGGCAGAATTCTACTTACACAACATGGCCCTCACAGACATGAATGTGTGGGATCCCAATGCCAAGCTAGGGGACCTGCAATTAATGGCCATGGCCTCATAGATGAACCATGAAGAATTGAGGGCAGTTGAAATAAAAAGATTGATGATAAAGAAGCAAAATGAGCCATAAATGATAAGAGTTGAGCCATCAGATCCTATGGTACTCATTAGCACACACAACCTACTTGTCAATGACCCTTAGATTGCCCCTAGATATCTCACCAATCAGGCACAAGCCATTGCACACTTTGAGGATATGAAAAGGCTACTTGGGGATGACTATGTGCATGCATGCATGAGGAGATGGAAAGCCTTACCATATAGTTTGCAAATCAGAGAATATCATTCACCCATGAGGCTGAAGGAGGCATTGAGAAGAGTGCCAATGTACAAGCGCTCCATGCAAAGGCTGAAGGTCAACTGGATTGGCCTCAAACTGAGTCCCCCACTGTTGTTAGGCATGATGGAAGGCAGAAGAGAAGAAGAAGAGGAGTAGAGGAAGGAAATAGACAGGAAGGCAGGATTCTATGGCAAATAAGAGCAAACTACATCAGAAGCCTCGGATGTTAAGGAGACCACCAAGGTCATAAAATATGAGGAGATTGACTAGGTTGCTCAGAGGATGAGCAACACCTTCAATAGGGGGGTGATGATGAGCCTCATAAATGGGTAATTATATGGGCTCATTTTACCTCCTAACCTAGTCAAATCAACCATTCTCTTAGCTTATTGTATGATTTTCTTATTATATTTATGCTTATAGAGTGAGTTGAGTTAGTTATTGTGCCATGTGGTCTAACATGTATTTAATGCAGATTATTGATGGATTTCGAGGTCAAAGTCAAGGATCCAGTGGACAAATGGCAGCAATAACTTGAAGTGGATAGAGGAGAGGACTTATAGGAGGGAATCCCCCTCATTTATTACTCCTCACTTCGAATTCCCCTTCATTTAGCTCAGAGTACAAGTAGCCGAATCATGCACTAGAAGGCAGCCGAGAAAGTGGAGGATGGCTGATGATTATCTTGAGTTTTGGGAGCCAAGCCTCCTTGACCTTAAGGAAGTTGTTGGTAGCTTCATTTTTATAAGTAGAGAGTCCTAGGGCCTCACTAGGGTCAGATTTTTTGCTTATGTGAACACTACTCAAATTTCAAGCTTATTATTTTTGTGACAGTTTCATGTAATCTTGTTGTTGTTTTAAAAATAAATATGGAATCATTTTTGAGCTAGCACTGACTTACCTCAAAGGGATGAAGCTCTTGGGTTAGGGCCCAATCAAAGTAGCCAAGCTCATCTTTACTTTTATTTGTATGCCTTCTTTTAGTTTGTAGATTAGTTTGCTCTTAGGTGTATTTCTCTTATGGTTAAGAATAGGTTGCTTTTGATGATTTAGTAGTTTGCTTCCATTTTTGCTTTCTGTAGCAGGTTAAGCAGTGATAAAGAGAAGATTCAAAAGGCTATCAATAGTGCCTTGGCCTCTCTTCCTCCCTCTGGGACCATGATTTGAGGCAAAGACTCTCTTGCTACCCCAAAAAAACAGATTTTCCTCTTACATAGGCCTTCTAGTGTTTGCAGTTTTTTAATAGTCCATCTTTGGTTTACTTTATATCTTCTTCATCATGCTCACTTCCTGATTTGCAATAGTCTTCTTTCATGCTTTCCTTTCCTGCAACGTTTCTCAGCATTTCCTTTCATAGATCATAGTTTAGACCATTTTTATTCAAAACTCTGTTTCTCCTAAATAAATTTATTTCACTTGTTGCTTGATTTCCTTGGTTGAATGTCAATTTCTATGCAGTAGATCTCTTCCAATAGTAGGCCAGTTATCAACAACCACATCCTCCATCTGATCCATGACCTATAGGTCTCCCAAATCTCACCTCAATTCTGCCCTAGTTTCCTACATTTTTCTATAGAACTACTCCCTCTCTCCTTGAGCAAACCCAATCATCTTTCTCTCTCCTGGTGATTCATGGTATACCTTAGGCACCCTAACACCTCATTCGAACCTTCATCCACCTTTTTAACCACTCTCACACCCTCAAAAAAGTGAAAACTGCTTCCAGCCTCCTCCTATAGGCCTCCTGTAGTTTCCCTGTTTTCCTCCTGTAGATTTCCTGTATCCTCCTGTAGATTTTCCTGTAGGCTTTCTTTTGAAGGCCGAATGTGGGAAAAGCCTTGAGAAGGCCACCTGAGACCTCCTAGGACCCGTCCACACCATCCTACATCCTCTCAACTCCAAAAACTTCCCTTTAACGCCACCTATTTACTGCTACACTCACACACAATAAATTACATGCATGTCAAATTTACATAAAAATACATAAAAATCCAATAATATGTTTTCTTCTTATTTACTTCCAGGGGAATTCGAAGTGAGAAGTAATAAATGAGGGACATTCCCTCCTATAAGTGCTCTCCTCTATCCACTTCGAGTTATTGCTGCCATTTGTCCACTGGATTCTTGATTTTGACCTCGAAATCCATCAATAATCTGCATTAAATACATGTTAGACCACATGGCACAATAACTAACTCAACTCACTCTATAAGCATAAATATAATCAGAAAATCATACAATAAGCTAAGAGAATGGTTGATTTGACTAGGTTAGGAGGTAAAATGAGCCCATATAATTACCCATTTATGAGACTCATCATCACCCCCCTACTGAAGGTGTTGCTCATCCTCTGAGCAACCTAGTCAATCTCCTCATCTTTTATGGCCTTGGTGGCCTCCCTAGCATCCCAAGCTTCTGATGTGGTCTGCTCTTCTTTGCCATAGAATCATGCCTTCATGTCTATGTCCTTCCACTGCTCCTCCTCTTCTTCTTCTCTTCTGCCTTCTAACATGCCTAACAGTAATGGGTGACTCAGTTTGAGGCCAATCCAGTTGACCTTTAGCTTCTAAATGGAGCGCTTGTACATTGGCACTCTCTTCAATGCCTCCTTCAGCCTCATGGGGGAATGATATTCCCTGATCTACAAACTTTGTGGTAAGGTTTTCCATCTCCTCATGCATGCATGCACACAGTCATCCCCAAGTAGCCTTTGCACATCCTCAAAGTGTGCAATGGCTTGTGCCTGATTGGTGAGATATCTATGGGCAATCTGAGGGTCATTGGCAAGTAGGTTGTTTGTGCTGATGAGTGCCATAGGATCTGATGGCTTAGCCCTTATCATTAATGGCTCATTCTGCTCCTTTATAATCAATCTTTTTATTTCTACTGCCCTCAATTCTTTATGGTTCATCCATGAGGCCATGGATGTTAATTTTAGGTCCCCTAGCTTGGCATTGGGATCCCACACATTCATTTCTGTGAGGGCCATGTTGTGTGAGTAGAATTTTTCCATCTTTGCTTTATCCTCTAAGGTGTTTTGGTCACACAAATCCATGAACTGCCTGTAGTCTTGGAAAGGAATTGTGCCTCTTTATGCCAGATTCTTTATTTGGAATTGTAACCATTGGTCCTTTAGATAGAGGCCATAGGATTTGGCTGGTGTTCTACATTGCAATGCCTCCATGGATAAGCTGGCCATGCATGCCAGCTAGGTCTCTTTCTCTTGCAGCTGCCTCCTTAGCAATTCATTTTCAGTTTCAAGGTGGCTTCTTGTAATTGCTTCCCTGTCTCTGAGAGCACTCAACTCTTTGCCCATTTCCTTGACTTTTTTTTCCATATGGCCAACATCCTCAACTCCTTTGGATTTGGCTATCTGCATCCACCTATGTGTTCTCACTCTTTGTTTCTCCAATTCAAAAAATAGTGGAATTGCAAATTTCTGTGGGATTATCCTTCCCCCCTCAAGTAGATTGTAATAGGAGGCAAGACTAGGCTAGGGATTAGGTTCTTGTATCTCTTGTGCTTCCTCCTTCACCTGTGGCTGTCCTTCTATCCTTTTCTCAAGCTTTTGGGTCTCCTGTAGTTTTGACAGTGTCTCCTGTAGAACTGTCTAAGCCTCCTATAGGACTGTTTTTGGGTCCTGTAGTACTGTCTTTTCCTTCCATGTGGAAGATCTAGGAGTCCCCCTTTCATATGTTATAGGTGTCTTGGAAGGAGATTCTTTCCCCTTGGCAGAGGGTGAATCTTCAATGGTAATTGGCACTTTTGAAGAGGGATTAGGTTTGCCTGTTTTAATTCTTATGCTCTTCCTAGCCCTAAAATACATGGAGGTCTATCTTTTCCTCTTTTTCTTTGGCTTGATTGGTGTACTGAGGGCAGTGAGGGTAGCTGCTACCTCCCTTTCCAAAGTCTCAGTGGACTCTTCTCCTTGTTCTTCCTTCTCTACCTCTTTTTCTCCTTCTTTTGTCTCTTTTTTTGTCTCTTCCTGCTCTGTTTCTTCAGCTCTCTCCTCTTCTATTTCAGTTCTTTCCTTCTTCCTTTATTGTTCTTCTATGTCACCCCTGGCTCCACCTTCTCCCCCTTGTTGTTCTTCCTCCTCACTGCTAGTAGGGCTGCCATCATAGGTTAAGGCCTTTATGTCATCCTCAACTGTCAAGTTTCGGAAAACTTCCCATCCTATAGGGAGTGTAAAGCTGTGGAGGGCTTCCTCTACTAGGATTTTGATTAAGCCATGGTGAGCTAGATGCTCTGAATTTCCTGCTTGTACCTTGGTGCTGGAGTCAATGAGGGACTATAGGAGGAAGTAAGGGATACTGAGCTTCTGAGGTGCTCGATTTTCCATGCCATACCTTAATTCTTGGAGGATTCTAAAGCAATAACCATAAACAATGTTGTACCTCCCCTCATAGGAAATGTATTTGATTATTTGATAGCTATCCTCATCCCAGGGGTATGGTATGCTAGCACTTCTAATGCCATTTTTATCTTCAACAGTGGTTTCATTATTTTGGAAAAGGTTCTTCTTGGCAGCCTGACCAATTGGTTTCTCATCTTTACTCCAAGGTAGCCCAAGAGGAAGGGTAGTGACCCTACTGATAAATTCAAGGGTTATCTCCATGGAAAGACCTCTAATTGTGACAGTGGCATGAGTTCTTGTGTGAGGGACCAGAGAGAGAGAAAACTCTTGGGCAATTTTCTCATCAAACCCTTGAAATTTCCCAAATAAATTCATCCAGTTTGCCCTTGTGAAGATGTCCACCACTTGAGGATATGCATGGAGCCTAGTGGAGTTAGTGGGCTCCTTTCTCATAAACCCTCTTGTCATATTGCCTATACTCTTTTGGAAAACCAAATATGGAGGTGGAGAAAAAGAATTTTGAGAAAAACAAAGAAACAACATCTAACTATGGTATTTTTGGAAGTAAATAAGCATATTTTTGGACTTTTATGTTTTTTTATGTGAATTTGACATGCATGTAATTTATTATGTGCAAGTGTAGCAGCGAATAGGTGGCATTGAAAGGTGGTTTTGGGAGTTGAGAGGATGTAGGATGGTGTGGATGGGTCCTATGAGGTCTCAGGTGGCCTTCTGGTGGCTTTTCCCACACTCGGCCTTCAAAAGAAAGTGTACAGGAAAATCTACAAGAGGACACAAGAAATCTACAGGAGGAAAATAGGGAAACTACAAGAGGCCTACTGGAGGAGGCCGAGAGTAGTTTTCACTATTTTTAGGGTGTGAGAGTGGTTGAAAAAGGTGGATGAAGGTTGGAATGAGGTGTTAGGGCACCTAAGGTCTACCATGAATCACCAGGAGAGAGAAATATGATTGGGTTTGCTCAAGGAGAGAGGAAGTAGTTCTATGGAAAAATGCAGGGAACTAGGGCAGAATTGAGGTGAGATTTGGGAGACCTATAGGGCATGGATCAGATGGAGGGTGTGATTGCTGATAAGCTGGCCTACTGTTGGATGAGATCTGCTGCATAGAAACTGAGAGACAACCAAGGAAATCAAGCAATAAGTGAAATGAATGCATTTAGTAAAAACAAAGTTTTGCATAAAAATGGTCTAAACTATGATCTATGAAAGGAAATGTTGAGAAATGATGTAGGAATGGAAAGCATGAAAGAATACTATTGAAAATCAGGAAGTGAGAATGATGAAGAAGATCTAAAGCAAAGCAAAAATGGACTATTAAAAAGCTGCAAACACTAGAAGTCCTATGAAGGAGGAAAATCTATGTTTTTGGGGCGGCAAGAGAGTCTTTGCCTCAAATCATGGTCCCAGAGGGGGGAAGAGAGGGCAAGGCACTATTGCTAGCCTTTTGAATCTTCTCTTTGTCACTGCTTAACCTACTACAGAAAGCATAAATGGAAGCAAACTACTAAATCATCAAAAGCAACCTATTCTTAACCATAAGACAAATACACCTAATAGCAAACTAACCTACAAACTGAAACAAGGCATACAAATACAAGTAAAGAGGAGCTTCGCTACTTGGATTGGGCCCTAACCCAAGAGTTTCAGCCCTCTGAGGTAACTCAATGCTAGCTCCAAAAGGATTCCATCTTTATTTTCAAAACAATAGCAAGGTTACATGAAACTGTCACAAAAATAATAAGCTTGAAATTTGAGCAGAGTTTACATAAGAAAAAAATATGACCCTAGTGAGGCCCTAGGCATCTCTACTTATACAAATGAAGCTACAGATAGCTTCCTTAAAATTAGGGAGGCTTGGATCCGGAAACTCGAGATAATCATCAGTCATCCTCCACTTGCTCCATTGCCTTCTAGTGCATGATTTGGCTTCTTGTACTCTAAGCTAAATGAAGGGGAATTCGAAGTGAGGAGTAATAAATTATGGGGATTCCCTCGTATAAGTCCTCTGCTCTGTCAACTTTGAGTTATTGCTGCCATTTGTCTACTGGATCCTTGACTTTGACCTCGAAATCCATCAATAATCTACATTAAATACATGTTAGACCACATGGCACAATAACTAACTCAACTCACTCTATAAACATAAATATAATCAGAAAATCATACAATAGGCTAAGGGAATGGTTGATTTGACTAGGTTAGGAGGTAAAATGAGCCCATATAATTACACATTTATGAGGCTCATCATCACCCCCTACTAAAGGTGTTTCTCATCCTCTAAGCAGCCTAGTCAATCTCCTCATATTTATGACCCTAGTGGCCTCCCTAGCATCCCAGGCTTCTAATGTGGTCTACTCTTCTCTGCCATAGAATCCTACCTTCTTGTCTATGTCCTTCCACTGCTCCTCCTCTTGTTCTTCTCTTCTGCCTTCTAGCATGCCTAACAGCAGTGGGAGACTCAGTTTGAGGCCAATCCAGTTGACCTTCAGCCTCTCCATGGAGTGCTTGTACATTGGCACTCTTCTCAATGCCTCCTTCAGCCTCATGGGGGAATGATATTCCCTGATCTGCAAACTGTGTGATAAGGTGTTCCATCTCCTCATGCATGCATGCACACAGTCATCCCCAAGTAGCCTTTACATATCCTCAAAATGTCCAATGGCTTGTGCCTGATTGGTGAGATATCTAGGGGCAATCTAAGGGTCATTGGAAATCAGGTTGTGTGTGTTGATGAGTGCCATAGGATCAGATGGCTCAACTCTTATCATTAATGGCTCATTCTTGTCCTTTATCATCAATATTTTTATTTCTGCTTCCCTCAATTCTTCATGGTTCATCCATGAGGCCATGGCCATTAATTGCAGGTCCCCTAGCTTGGCATTGAAATCCCACACATTCATGTCTGTGAGGGCCATGTTGTGTAAGTAGAATTCTACCATCTTTTTTTTTATCCTCTGAGGTGCTTTGGTCACACAAATCCATGAACTACCTATAGTCTTGGAAAGGCATTGTGCCTCTTTGTGTCAAAGTATTTATTTGGAATTGTAACCATTGTTCCTTTAGATAGAGGCCATAGGATTTGGCTGGTGTTCTACATTGCAATGCCTCCATGGATAAGTTGGCCATGTATGGCAGCTGAGTCTCTTTCTCTTGCATTTGCCTCCTTAGCAATTCATTTTCAGTTTCAAGGTGGCTTCTTGTAATTGCTTCCCCATCTCTGAGAGCACTCAACTCTCTGCCCATTTCCCTCACTTTGTTTTCCATATGGCCAACATCCTCAACTCCTTTGGATTTGACTATCTGCATCCACCTATGTGTTCTCACTCTTTCTTTCTCCAATTCGAAAAATAGTGGAATTGCAAATTTTTGTGGGATTATCCTTCCTCCCTCAAGTAGATTGTACTAGGAGGCAAGACTAGGCTAGGGATCAAGTTCTTGTATCTCTTGTGCTTCCTCCTTCACCTGTGGCTGTCTTTCTATCCTTTTTTCAAGCTTTTGGGTCTCCTATAGTTTTAACAGTGTCTCCTGTAGAACTATCTGAGCCTCCTATAGGACTGTTTTTGGTTCATATATGTTAACGGGAAAAGTGTCTATTCAGAACGACCCTATCCCACTAAGGTGTGATAGTGACCTTAGAAACAAACAGAGAAAACTACTTTTGTATTCTTCTTTATGAACTATAAACAAAGAGAAATAGGATGAACCAACCTGTGTCTTGTGCTAGTCCTTTGATCCAATCTCTCTCCTCTTTGACAGCTTCCAGCTACCTGCTCCCTTACTTGCCCAGCTTCACCAAGTACCTGCAAGATCACATAAGAAGGAAACTATACAAAGACATGGGTTTATACTCATAAAAAGCTTAGGATCAGATTTAAGCTAAACATACAAATGTAACAAACATCAATGATACACAAGCATGTAGGAGAAACTCAAATAGTTTTATTGATATAATAAGAAGATCCGGGAAGAGTTACAACCGATGATTCCTGATCTAGCATCTACCTCCCAGCAAAGAAGCCCCTCTTCACCTCCAAAAAAGCATAAATCACCCAATACTCTGATATCTATCTCTAAACCAACAGCAATTCTCTGCAATGTACAAAATTCCAGCCTCCGGATCTCTGGGATGAGGGATCCATATATAGATGTATGCAAGGAGTATGAGTCAGCTTATGATTTGACTAGTGTCTTCTCTCTGTCAGTTCTTGCTTCCACTTGGAGACTGAGAGCCTCTTACTCATCCTTGGTCGAATTCAGTGAGGCAAGTGTCATTGGAGAAGATTCTGGAAGCTTCCATTGTCTCTCCACCTCGTGGAATGACTCTGCCACTTGTCATTTCCCGCTCAACGCACCCTGGTAGTGCATTTAGGAGCGTCGCAACGCACCTAGCTAGTGGACATGGGTGCTATGCAACGCACTTGGCTAGTGGAGCAGCTGAAATGATCCTGATTTGACTGATTCTGAGCAGTTTCTGGTGGAGAACTTCTGGGAGAAGCTGTAATTTGTTGACCTTGTTCCTTTAGGAGTTAGAAGCCCTTGGTTTATAGACATTTCATGCTTAGAGCTGTAAGGCACAAAAATGTCTATAACAGTTGCCCCCTAAAGTATGAGGCTGTTTATCAGGTGAAATTCTTTATTAGGAGGATCTGAAGTTCTTTCAATGCTGGGAGGAGACCTGTAATAAGATACAATACAATACATTATCTTCATACTATTTTCATGATCTAGCTGAGGCGGGCATTCCCATGCTCAGCTTTTATAAATTCATTTTCATGTACATAGGACAGACAATCGTCTGATGGTAGACTGATGATTCTGATAGATCCATCATCCTTTTGGTAGGATGATTATCTGTGCTGCAGTGCTGTACATTTCAATGTCTTTATTTTCCTGAATATATATCGCAGCCCGAATCGATGAAACTAGATCCGGGGTCTTCAATCTCGTCTGATCTTCACTCGAAGTACAAGTCGATCCATGTGAGAAATGTTTTGAAGTCGAACATGGAAGGACATCGCTTGATTACCAGTCAATGATGTAAACTGTTAACAAGCGCGAGAGGAATCACCGATAATGATAATGACCCTCAAGGTACTGCAGTACAATTCACGTGGTGTGAATAAAGGCCTTGGCGTCGAACACCATGCAAAATCTTTCGGTCAAAGGTCATTGATGTATACCTGTCGCCGGAAGTGAGAAACTTGCCATTGAGGCATGCAAGTTTCAAAGTACTGAATGGGGTGTTCCTAGATCAACTTCTTGGATAATGAGCTAATGTCGACAAGAAGCGATCCGTCAAAGGAGGGCCTTAATGAATCCCACATCAATGACATGGAACGGAGCAAATGATTTTGATGGAGGCGAAAACGATCTGATGATATATGGTTTAGGATGGCAGTCATGAAAGAATGAAGTATAATGTATGGTAGTGGATGGGACACAGGTGACTTCTCTGGATGACTTCTCTTGAACATGTCGGCGACACTTATGTGATGGATTGGTAGCATTTACCCAAACGTGGATGGTATGGCGTGACCATGGTGATGTGACCGGTGAATGAAATAACCCAACCCGACTCGGGCACGGAGTGGAAGTGTCATGTTCAAGAGCGACTTGCTACCAATAAAGATTCTTTGAGTTTTCTTCCCAATTTTTCCCCAGTCATTGCTGACCAGTACCTCTTTATTTTTGTCAAGCTTGAGGAGGATAACATATGCTTGTTCTATAATTTACCCTTCGGGCAAACCCATCGCTATGTTTTAACGAGCCTAGCAATAGTGAAACTCGTTCTCGTCTAAAGACAAGTTTGTCGCTATTAATCTTTTTAACGAGTCTAACGACAAAGATAACTCGATCCTTTTCATTTTTAGAGAGTCTGAAAAGGTACGTAAAGGTAACTCCAAAATTCCTTTTTCATCATCTAATCCCTTAAGTCCGAAAAAGTATAAAACAATACAGAAGGGATGAATTTTCGATAGTTTTAATGAGCTGAACAAAACAAGCGCTTGATCTTTTTGTGCAATAATCCCTCAGGTCCAAAAAGATTAAAATCTAGAGGAGGGATAGTGCTTCCTGTCGCTTTAATGAGCTGGAAGGCCAAAACTCGGCAATCTTTTCATATTTTACGAGTCAGTTGAAAAGAGCTTAAAGAAGACTCGTCTTTTGAGGAACGAGTGATAAAATGGGTAGCAGCTGATTCCAGGTAAGGGTTGGAATTTTCCAATCATGGCAGTGTCACAAGGATGGCTAGTGAAATCACTCTTCGCAGCTGTTCCTCAAAATGGGTAAACAATCAAATGGAGGCGAATGATCGGCCAATGGAAAAGTGGAGGTGACGGTGCAAACACGACCAAGGCTTTAATGGCTGAAATGCTTCATTCACGGTGGTTATTTACCGGGGAATAGTTCATTTTTTAACGAGCTTAAACGCGGGTGGAAACATTTGCTCATATCTTATGTTTATTTTTTAACGAGCTTGAACTATGTGCTAAAACTGCTCGATAAGTTTGCATGCCCCCAACATAATAACTCAAATTGAGGTGCATGCCCCCCAAGCTTCATTGCATTCAACTCGGTGGTTGGAATGAAGGTTTACCTTTGAGACTTGGAAAGGGGATTTGTTTCATTTTTTAATGAGGTTGACACAGTAAAAGAACTATCCTCATGACTCCTTGTTTCATTTTTTAACGAGGTCGACACGAGATAAGAACCATCCTCGAAATCCACCGTATTTACAGTATTTGATAGAAAAGCAAAAACTGATGGATGATTAAGGTCATTGGAATAATCTTCGTTGTAATCCGGAAGATGGGAGCGATGGTGGTAATCTTCCCATGGTGCCTCTCCCATCATCAAATGATTGAATGATTCCTTCGTCTGTAGAATGTACATGTGACCAAGGATCTGAAGAGGTACCATATTCCTTAGACCAATCTATCCAAACACTCGATGAGCATTGATTTGGGTTTGACCCCCAGGCCAAGAAAATTGATTGCTACAATATTTCTATTAGGGCGATGATCCATGCTGACAAAATGTTTAGGAATCTTCCAAATCCATTAGATATAGAAGATTTCATATTGCAGGTTTCCACTGTGGCCATTTCCGCCAGCTTACTCGGAGGCGGCAAGGCAAAAGTACCCATTAAGGCAGGGTCTTTTAGGAGGCCTACTCCAATATTTTGAAGTGAGTGATTGCTTCCATGGATCATTGGAATGCTTCCCGTAACTTGTGAACTGTTGGGAAGAAATGTTTGTTGGTCGACGATTGTAATTCCTCCTTGGAAGGGAAATGCAATCTTCCTAAAATAGGTCGACACAACAGCAGCCATAGCATATATCCATGGTCTTCCCAGTAGGATGTTGTAATCGAGGTTTCCGTCGATTACTTCAACATCAATTTCTACTGTTTTGCCCCCCAGTTCAACTTGCATGTTACTTAAAATCCCATATGGAGTGTATGATTGTCCATCAAATGCTTTTAACGTCGTTGACGATCTCGACAAGGGTGGTGAGCCTAAATTTTTCTAGCAACTCATCGACATAATACATGTAGATGCCCCCTCATCAATAATTGTTCGATGAACAGTTTTGTTGAGGGCTTTCACTTGAATAAGGAAAGCTAGTTGAGCTGGTAACTGAGGGTCATATCCTTTATGATCAAAGGCCACAAGATTGGAATCCATTGGGTCAATCCCACCTATTGCTGATAATAAAGCTTGCTCTTGGGAGGGACAATTTTGCGGTACCTCAAGTGTCGACATAGTGGACGGCGATTGGGCCTGGTCCTCTATTATATTATAATTCTGTGCTATTTTTGCACGAGGATTATATGTCGATTTGTGTACTACTCCCTTTGGCGACTTTATCATTGGTTCAGGAATGAAGGGTGGCACAACTTTGGTCAAAGTTGTTGTCGAACTACTAGGTTGTTCATTAGCCTTGTTATTTGACAGCTGTGGATTCCCGTAACCTTTATTTCTTGTCAAAGCATCATTTTGCTACTTTGAGATAGACAATATAAGCACTTGGGATCGGGAAGCATTTTTATTAGCAACCAGTTTGGTTCCTGGGTTTGGAAACGGATCAGTCAATACTGCTGAGGTTTTTGAACTCTTAAAGAGTTTCTTAACTTCAACTTTATGTGGACAATATCTCGTTCGATGCTCCTCATCGCATATATGACACCCCGCAGGGGGTTTTCTTTGCCCATAAGGGTTTGAAGAAGCTTTATCGTGCTTCTTTTTCCTCCCTTTATTTTTCTTCTTGCCCCCTGGTTGCTTCAGTTGTTTGCCCTTGTCGGTCGACATGGCATTTACTTCCGAAGGAAGAAGTTCGTCTTTTGCATTTTGACCTGAAATCTTACGGGCCTTCTTGGATGTAGCCTTTGTCGATTTCGTGTCTATCGTGCCAATCACGCCATCGCCGGCATGAGAGTCATTGTTCGATTTAGGAGGAGGAGGAATTGAGAATTCCGGTCTAGGGGCGTCAGGTATTTTGTCGTAGAGCATGCCAGACTGAGTGTAAATCAAGTCCAGATATTGTGCACGAGCGATAACTTGCTCTTTTGTTACGACTCCCCCCTTTGCCACATCTTCCGTGATGGAAGGCAACAAAGACTTAATAAACCATTCAGCTAAAAGCTGATCAGGAACATACGTTTTTACCATTCTACGACGACGTCGCCACTCATGAATATGATCAGATATGTGAGTGGCCGTTGTTTGTTTGAAATTGGTAAGAAGTTCTGTTCCTGTTTCGTACCTTATCGGTAACTGAAAATGGGTTAAAAAGGTTGTGGCTAGGGTACTAAAGTTGTCAAACGAAGCTCTGGGCAATTCGATATACCATTTTGCTGCCGGACCAGTTAACGTCCTCTGAAAAAGGCGAAGCCTAATCAAATCATCATTTAGGGTGTTTGAGGAACACCACAGATGAAATGTCATCACATGATTCGATGGGTCTTCACCCGGATTTCCATTAAATTTAGGAATATCTGACGGAAGTTTATGCGGAATCGCTGGCCACCAAGGGGCATAAGCAATTGGATCATTCGTCAGCCGGTTTAGATCTGGTAATTCTAGAGTTGCTACAAAGGGAAACTGTTGATTCAGGTTAGGCGAAGCATACCCAGGATAAGATGGAATCGCCTGAGCAGTGGGTCCTTGCATACCAGCATAATGTATTTGATGCTGGCAACCTTGACAAGGTTGATGGGCATCACAATTATAGTATGGTTGTTGATAACCGCTTTGGAAATGAATTTGCCCATTACTTACAAACACTTGTTGCTCAGGTCCTCGATATGATTGCTGGAATTGCAGTTGTTGAGATTGAACCAGCTCTGGTTGTTGGACCATTTTCTGTTGTCCAATACTGGATGATTGACCAAGATGAGGAGTCACAGTACTTGTTTGAGCCTGATTCGCTCCAGATAAGGAGGCACTAACCTGAGGTTGTGATTGAGTCGTTGAGACAAGGGGCTGTTGTATTGCAACCTGAGAAACTTGGGGTTGACATACAACAGGTAGCGCTTGTACTTGTGACGCAATCACCATACCAGGTATAGTGGGAATATTCGACACAGGGTGGACTGGTTGCATTGAATATGCAACCCTTGGTTGCTGAGGTAGTATTGGTACCCAACCGCTGGATGTAATTCCAGTTTGACCTGAACTTTGTTGTAAACTCCCATATGGTTGTTCTCCGGGAGGGAACAATGAAAAGGCATACTGCCCTCCATATGGTGGAAATCCAGTACTTAAAGGGTATATTGGCCTTTGAAGACACATTGGATCAATTTGTTGAGTTTCAACATAAGAAATACCAGATGATAATCCGGATGAAGAAATAGGAACTAACCATGTCGTCGAAACAGTCCCTGATTGGACTCCAGCTTGTTGTTGACAACTTGCCGGGACAGATGGTATGCCGGCGAACATCGTTGGAGTAGCAGTAGGAGGCTCTGCCGCTGCTGCGTCAGATGACACATTCCTGGATGTCGACGGTTGTTCAGACATATCTAGTCTATCCAAAAGATTTTCTAGCGATTTCGATTAACTTTTCTTCCACGATCGCAAATTACTCGATCAACTAAAAATGAAAGGGAAGTATGTTTCCGAATTAAATGAATTTTAGATGCTTTGACACAACTTGTTTTTTCAGTTTTTAAGAGTCGAGAAAAAACAAAAGATGACTCTAGTCTCCTTCGATTTTTAATGAGCCTGAAGTGAAAAGTGATCAGATGGACCTTTTCCGTTAAAGAGTTTGAAAAGGAACGAAAGGGACTGCTCTGGAGGTCTAGGTAGAGGGAGTACCAAACCAATCGCAAAAATGCAGAATACTTTTTACAGTACGGCAGTCAATCTTCCTGAATGCTGTGTTCGATGCATTGCGATCAGTAGGGCGGCCGACACGGCTTCCTATGGATAAAGGATTTAAGCCTATAGGGGTCTCCCAATATATACTCGACGGTATGTGGGAGCACAAGTCCATACTGGCACTTATCGTCTCAAAGTGGAGGAATCACCCAACCATCAGTGAGGACAATAGTTACCAGGCTTTGCGATGCCGGAATACGTCTCTAGCCTAGACCTCTAAATGTTTTGCGTTAAGTTACAAAGCGTTGTTAAGTTCATTGAGTTTATTTTAAGTTGATCTTTCTTATGAAGTTTGCCTTTTGGGATCACCACGAGATGTAGATGTAATTCCTAAAATGCAATCTAAAGATGATAAACAAACTTTTATCTCTTTTCAGCAATGAAAATCCTAGCTACAAGGGAAAAGAAAGACACAATCTTTTCGCAAAGAGCAAAGAGCACACTGTAAATGTACTTTTCCTAAATCAAGCCAAACAGACCGTCAATATGAAAATGCACATGCATGTGTTTTGTTTTTCACTTTCTTAATATTGATGCCTAAAAAGAAAGTTGTTTTACAAATCTGAATTCGCTTTCAAGTGAAAAACACAAACAAGCCTCTTTTCGAAATCAAAAGGTAGAGACGATTACGACACTTTATGATTTTGAAATAAACACTCGTTTCGACACTAGAAAGTCACAAATTCAAACCAAAGGCAAAAGTAAAAGCATAATCGACTGTCAACAGCAAATAAACTTTCTCCTATGATCAAAATCGACACTTGCGACAGATCTAAATCAAAGGACGACAGTATGACTATTCTACTTTTGCAATGGAAAACTGTAAATGACGTAACAAACACACAAAAACATCTACAGTTTCTTTTATACAACTGAGGCGGAATTACAGCAAGGAAAAGGGGTTTTTAAACAAACACACACACTGATCACAGGCTGCAAAAATCAAAGACAAAACTGAAAAAATTGAGCAAAGAACCTTAGCTGCACAAGGCTAGGCTGATCAACGCACCTGCTACACAGAGAAACTAGATTGCAACGCAGGTTTCCCTCTCGGGAACTGCGCTGAAATGCAGGAACTCTTCACAGTACCTGCGCTGGGGTAGAAACAAGAATTCTATCTGGGTTCTGGGTCACGGTTTGCAGTTTAATCTATGGTTTTTGGCCAAGTAAAAGCAATCAGTAATGCACAATCAGAGGGTAGATTTAAAGGAGGTCTAAGAGCTATCACAAAGGGCAATCAGATCATTTGTGAATCAGCAGTTCAAATCATAAATAGATCCAGTGAATGGATTGAAGCAGCAGATGTATACTTTTCATTTGTTAATGGCAAATGCAGTTCGATTTGCTACTTCTAAGTTTATGAAACAAACAATAAGAGAAACACAAAAAAACTAACTAGACAATCGTCCCCAGCGGAGTCGCCATTTTGTTAACGGGAAAAGTGTCTATTCAGAACGACCCTATCCCACTAAGGTGTGATAGTGACCTTAGAAACAAACAGAGAAAACTACTTTTGTATTCTTCTTTATGAACTATAAACAAAGAGAAATAGGATGAACCAACCTGTGTCTTGCGCTAGTTCTTTGATCCAATCTCTCTCCTCTTTGACAGCTTCCAGCTACCTGCTCCCTTACTTGCCCAGCTTCACCAAGTACCTGCAAGATCACAGAAGAAGGAAACTATACAAAGACATGGGTTTATACTCATAAAAAGCTTAGGATCAGATTTAAGCTAAACATACAAATGTAACAAACATCAATGATACACAAGCATGTAGGAGAAACTCAAATAGTATTATTGATATAACAAGAAGATCCAGGAAGAGTTACAACCGATGATTCCTGATCCAGCATCTACCTCCCAGCAAAGAAGCCCCTCTTCACCTCCAACAAAGCATAAATCACCCAATACTCTGATATCTATCTCTAAACCAACAGCAATTCTCTGCAATGTACAAAATTCCAGCCTCCGGATCTCTGGGATGAGGGATCCATATATAGATGTATGCAAGGAGTATGAGTCAGCTTATGATTTGACTAGTGTCTTCTCTCTATCAGTTCTTGCTTCCACTTGGAGACTGAGAGCCTCTTACTCATCCTTGGTCGAATTCAGTGAGGCAAGTGTCATTGGAGAAGATTCTAGAAGTTTCCATTGTCTCTCCACCTCGTGGAATGACTCTGCCACTTGTCATTTCCCGCTCAACGCACCCTGGTAGTGCATTTAGGAGCGTTGCAATTCACCTAGCTAGTGGACCTGGGTGCTATGCAACGCACTTGGCTAGTGGAGCAGCTGAAATGATCCTGATTTGACTGATTCTGAGCAGTTTCTGGTGGAGAACTTCTGGGAGAAGCTGTAATTTGTTGACCTTGTTCCTTTAGGAGTTAGAACAACACTTTTAGGGACTTAGGAGCCCTTGGTTTATAGACATTTCATGCTTAGAGCTGTAAGGCACAAAATGTCTATAACAATATAGTACCGCCTTTTCCTTCCATGTGGAAGATCTAGGAGTCCCCCTTTCCTATGTTATAGGTGTCTTGGAAGGAGATTCTTTCCCCTTGGCAGAGGGTGAATCTTCAATGGTAATTGGCACTTTTGAAGAGGTCTGAGGTTTGCCTATTTTAATTCTTGTGCTTTTCCTAGCCCTGAAATACATGGAGGTTTGTCTTTTCCTTCTTTGTTTTGGCTTGATTGGTGTACTGAGGGCAGTGAGGGCAAAAACTACCTCTCTTTCCAAAGTCTCAAGGGACTCTTCTCCTTGTTCTGCCTTCTCTACCTCTTTTTCTCCTTCTTCTGTCCCTTTTTCTGTCTCTTTTTCTGTCTCTTCCTGCTCTGTTTCTTGAGCTCTCTCCTCATCTATTTCAGTTCCTTCCTCCTTCCTCTCTTGTTCTACTATGTGACCCCTGGCTCCACCTTCTCCCCCTTGCTATTCTTCCTCCTCACTACCAGTAGGTCTGACATCATAGGTTAAGGCCTTTATGTCATCCTCAGTTGTCATGTTTCGTAAAACTTCCCATGCTATAGGGAGTGTAAAGGTATGGAGGGCTTCCTCTACTAGGATTTTGATTAAGCCATGGTGAGCTAGCTGCTCTAAATTTCTTGCTTGTACCTTGGTGCTGGAGTCAATGAGGGACTGTAGGAGGAAGTAAGGGATATTGAGCTTCTGAGGTGATGGAGTGTCCATGCCATACCTTAATTCTTGGAGGAATCTAAAGTGATCACCATAAACAATGTTGTACCTCCCCTCACAGGAAATGTATTTGATTATTTGATAGCTAACCTCATCCCTGGATGTGGTATGCTATCCCTTTTAATGCCATTTTTATCTTCAACAGGGGTTTCATTATTTTGGAAAAAGCTCCTCTTGGCAGCCTTGCCAATTGGTTTCTCATCTTTACTCCAAGGCAGCCCAAGAGAAAGGGTAGTGACCCTACTGATAAATTCAGGGGTTATCTCCCTGGAAAGACCTCTAATGATTACAGTGGCACGAGTTCTTGTGTGAGGGACTAAAGAGAGAGCAAGCTCTTGGGCAATTTCCTCATCAAACCCTTGAAATTTCTCAAAGAAATTCATCTAGTTTGCCCTTGTGAAGATGTCCACCACTGGAGCATGTGCATGGAGCCTAGTGGAGTTAGTGGGCTCCTTTCTCATAAACCCTCCTATCATATTTCCTATACTCTTTTGGAAAACCAAATATGGAGGTGGAGACAAAGAATTTTGAGAAAACAGAGAAACAGAGAAGACTGTGTTTTTTTTAAATAAGTAGATTCTTTTATTTTTTTATTTTTTTATGTATTTTCTTCTCTCCTAAATACTTATTTCCTCCTCAAATTGAGACCACTTCTTTCATATATTGATATTCAATAGGAAGCATGCATGAACCCTACTCTTTAGACCGAAAATCATGCTAAAAATAGTGTTTTCCCCCTTCAAAAGGACTCACTACCCCTCCTATAGAAGCCTGTTGTCCCTCCTCTAGAAAACCTATAGGTGCTCTTGTAGAAAATGTCGAGAGCAAGAATATGGGAGAGATTGATGGAGGACGGTGGTTATGAGGCTATGGGGGCAAAAGGAGACTGTTGTAGCTGAGTTACGAGGAGAGAATGAAGGAAAAGGTGGTGAGAATGCTCGGGGAGGAATACTTATTACCCTTTATGGATATTTTCAGTGATGAGTGATGAGCTGGCAAGGTATATGTTGGCTATATTCGGACCATTGGTCCCCACCTGCTTGGTCATCATGGCCCCTCCTCATAATCATCCCTCATTATTGCATCGGAGTTCACACTTCCTCCACTGTCTATCCTTGGCATCTTGTGCTGGAGTTGACTGTGCGCACATGTGGGTGACATCTCGGATGAGTGGAGTCAACTAGATGAAGGTGACCAAGTTAACTGGCCACCTTTCCATCATTCAACCTCAACCATCTTGTTGCTTTTGCATGACTTCTAATTACACCAATGCAAAAAGAGGAGTAACTTAGTTACTTACCTATGATCCGAGCGTATTTGTTGTGAGGTTCTATGGCTTTCTCTACTGGATCTGAGATTTAGGTGCCTTTTCAAACTTCATGTTTGCACTCTCTTGCTATTGGTGCTAGATTTCTATGGGATTAGCTGCTACAGGAATTCCTACATGAGCTCCTGTAGCTACTTCTCCCATTGAAACTTCAGCTTCTTCCTGTGCTTGGAGCTCAAGGATGATGCCAGAGGTATAGATCAATATGGAAAGGTAGTAGGTAGGCTTCAGGTGAGGTTGATGGAGCTTTTTCCTCTCATTTTTTTGTTTATTTTTTTTTATTTTTTTTAACTGAAAAACTATTTTTTCCTTGTTTTTCTTGGACAGGAAGAAAAATGATGCTTGGGGTGTGGTGAAGCTTTGGAAATGATGGCAAGGAGGTTTGAAGATTGTAGGAGGGATTATAGGTTATTCATGAAGCTACTTTGTCCCTCAAACTGCCTTCTGTAGCCACTTCTGGCTCTCTGTAATTCCTATAGCAGCCTCCTATAGAAAACACTGTTTTTGAAAAAGAGGTATAGCGGGGTGAAAGAAATGCCAAAAATGATGGAGGAAGGTGTGGAGAAGATGAGATGGGTGCTGGTATGAATGTCAGGGTCCCCTTTGCACCTTCTTCTACTCCCTGTAGTCCTCCTGTAAACCTGCATTGCAACAAAAAAAATCATTTTATTTCTCCTTTTTCTCTTTCTTCTTTTTTTTGAAAACAATTAAGGCACCTCAGAGAGGTTTTCACCCTAATTGCCTGCCCTGGGCACCTCCAAGGGAGATTTTCACCTAGGGATCTTATTCTTTTTTCTCTTATTTTTTGACATCACTGGGTCACCTCTGAAGAGTTTTTCAACATAATGATGGGATTCAAGCACCTCATGGAGGTTTTCACTTGAGTCCTTATTTTTTTTTCTTTTCTTCAGTGAGCGAGTGAAGTGGAAGCTAAGACATGCTCCACTACCATCACTGTTTTATTCAAACCTTCGATGAACTCTCACTTGGAGAGGGGTTTCTTATAGACCTTCAACCGATGTCCATTGACAAGCATGGGGATGGCTTCGTCATCAATGGTTATGATCAGAACTGAACCATCGTCATTGTATTTCTACACAGTGTAGAGTCCCAGCCATCTTGTCCCAGCTTTCCTTTGAAATCCTTGTATCTTGAATCATAGAGTAGTGCCCAATATCCCTCTTAGAATTGCTTCTCCTTGATATTTTTGTTATGGCATATCTTTCTCTGAAGTTGAACTACCTTTGTATGGAGAAGGGCTTGCAATCTGTATTCATGCAATCCACTGAGATGAGGTAATCTTTCCTTCTGTGCATGGCTGAGGTCTAGGTCCAGCTGAGCTGCTATCCTTAATGTATTTAACTCAAATTCTATTGATAGCAAAGCCTTCTTCCCATAGACCAGTTCATAAGGTGTGAACCCGGTGGTGGTCTTCCATGTGGTGTTGTAGTCCCAAGTGGCCTCAACTAATCTGTCCACCTAGTCTTTTTTGCTGCTGCTCACTACCCTGGTTAGGATCCCTTCCAATGCTCTATTACTGACCTCCACTTGCCCATTCTCTTATGGATGGTAAGGGGTGGGAGTCATGTGCCTGATCTTATGATATGTGAGTAGGTCTTCAATTGGGTTGGAAGTGAACTGACTGCCTTGATCTGTGACCAACTCTCTCGGATACTCGAACTTGTAGAAAATGTTTTCTCTCAAAAACTCAGCTACCTTTTCCTCTGTCACTGCTTTGATTGCGTTTGTCTCTGCCCACTTTTTCAGGTAGTCGGTGCACACAATGATGTATTGTTTCTGCTTTGAAGGAGGGTTGATAGGCCCCACAAAGTCCACACCCCACTTCTCAAATGGCTCAAAGGTCAATTGAGGTTGCATGGGCATCCCATCCTTTGGAGTAGGTTTCCCCATCCTCTAAAACCAATCACACTGGCTTGTATATCTCCTCACATATTGATGAAGAGTGGCATAGTAGTAGCCTGCTTACAATATCTTGAAGGCAGTTCTTTTTGCTGCAAAATGACCTCCACAAGGCTCATCATGATAGGTCAAGAGGATGTCAAAGACTTCCTCCTACCTGACACATCCGCTCAAGATCTGATCTAGGCCAAGTTTGAAGAGATTTCCTCCAATCCAGGTGAAAGGGGTGTTTTTCCTTACTATCTTGCTCTTCTCTTTTGAGGATAGGTGTGGTGGGAACTGTGCTGAAACCAAGTAGTTTGCTATATCAAAAGACCATGGAGAGAGTACTGATATAGCAAACAGATGTTCATCTGGCATTTTGTCATCCACCATTCCTTCTTCACCTGCAGGCAAATTTACTCTAGAAAAAAAGTCAGCAACGACATTTTCTATACCAAGCTTATCAATAATGGTCAGATCAAACTGCTACAGTAAAAGAAACCATCCAATAATGCGAGCATTTACAACTAGTTTGTTCATTAAATATCTAATTGTAGCATGATCAGTGTGCACAAAGGTTTTATAACCTATGATATAATGTCTGAATTTGTTTAAGGAATGCACGACAGCTAGGAGTTCCTTCTTGATCACTGTATAGTTTAACTTTGCCTTTGACAAGTTTTTGCTTATAAAGTATATGGCATAAGGTAAATTTTCATCAATTTGTCCTAAGGATAATCCTATTGCTTTGTTCGATGCATCTGTGTGAATGTGCAAAGGTAGGGCCCAGTTTGGGCCTATGAGAAGTGGGGCAGTCACTAACTTGCTCTTCAAGGTATTTAGAGCTTCTTGATAGTTTTCTGACCATATGAACTCAACATATTTGCCTAAGAGGCCAAACAAAGGAGAGGCTAGCTTGCTGAAATATTTAGTGAATCTCTTGTAACATCCAGCTAAGCCTAGGAAACTTCTGACATATCTCACCTTTTGAGGAGGTGGGACCCTTTGGATGATGGCAATTTTGTTAGGGTCCACCTGCAGTCCTTGCTAAGATATTGCATGACCTAACACAGTCCCTTCAGTCATCAAAAATTCACATTTTTCTAGACTGAGGGATAGGTTCAACCCAATACACTTGTCTAGAACTTTTCCTAGGTTCGATAAAGCTTCCTGAAAGTCAGAACCATAAGGAGTAAAATCATCCATGTATATTTCTACTACATCATGAACTAGTTCAGAAAATATACTCTATGCCGCTCTTTGGAAAGTGCCTGGAGTATTACACAAACCAAAGGGAAGGACCCGGTATGCAAAATTACCCCAAGGACAACTGAAAGTCGTATTATTTTAGTCTTCTGGGCTGATTTGAATCTGATTGTACCCGCTAAACCCATCTAGGAAGGAGAAAAACTTTTTCCCTGCCAAACCGTCTAACACTTGATCTATGAAAGATAAAGGAAAATGGTCCTTTTTATTGGCTTTGTTAAATTCCCGATAGTCGACACAGATTCTCCACTTACCATTTTTCTTTGGCACTAGCACCAAAGGAGAGACCCATTCACTGTCAGAGATGGGATAGATGAATCTTGCATCAAGCAATTTCTGCAGGTCTTCCTTAACAATATCTTTAAGTGTTTGATTCATCCTCCTTTGAGGCTACCTGACTGGTTTGCAATCTTCCTTGATGTATATATGATGAGTACATACTGAAGGGTGCACTCCCTTCATCTCCTTATAACTCTAGGTGAAGGCATCTAGATGTTTTCTCAGTAGGCTGCACAGTTCCTTCTCCTAGGAAGTGGATAAGGATGGATTGATTTTCAATGTTCTTTCTAGGCCGAACTCTATATTATTAACACGGAGAGAAGTGGATTCGGCCGCACAGAGATCAGTTGAGGGGTTGTCTTGGGTTTCTCTTACTATGCCCTCTAATGGTGATACATTGGGCGATGGATTCTTAATAAAATTTTCAATCATGTCATCCTCATCTTGTTGTTTTCCCCCCATGGTGATTTCTAATGCACAATGTGGTGCAGAATAAACTTCATCCTCATCTTCCTCCTCCAACCAGAGAGGTAGATCATGTTCTAGCAAGGGTTGGGCAGGAATATATAGGATTAATTTCTTGGACATGTGCCCATTCTTTATGGTCATGTTCCTAGCTCAATAGTTGATATAGGCATCAACTATAACCAACCAGGGTCTTCCCAGAATGAGAGGATACCCAGTGAGCTTTCCGTTTGGCTAGAGAACTAAGAAATCAGCAAGGTGCTCCCAAGAATCAATGGAGACCATCACATCTTCCACAATCCGCTCAAGGGTCACTGTGAAGTGGTTTTCTAGCTGTAGCACTATCGTGGTCTTCCTCAAGGAGCTCTGGAGGTTAAGTTTAAAAGTTGTGTCCTTTGTCATCACATTAATGGCAGCTCCCAGATCAATCAAGGTATGTGGGATCATTGTGCCATTGATGTGGACATCAACTACTGGGCTTCCAGGGTCTAGATATTTTGGACAGATTAGCTACCCAGCATCAGGTCGGACAGTTGTCCTATGAAATTGATGGTTGGGGCATCTCTCTTGTGCCTTCTTGGATGCCTAAAGCACTTATCTTTGATCAACCTATTATAGATAGGCACATAGTTTATAGCTTGGAGAAGTGGTATCTTTAAACATAAATGTTTCAATTTTCCCAGGAGTTTAGTCTCTTCTGAGGTAGGTTGGACTGTCACGGATAGTCTCTCAGGAAAGGGGGGATTTGCCTTAGGTTCGCTTTCCTCTTTATCTTCCTCAACCTCCCTGGTTGGAGGCTGGCTATCTGGGAGGACTTTCCCAGATCTCAAGTTAATTTCTTGAATCTCCACAGCATAAGTTGGGCATGATGGTTCCCCACTATACACTTGCTGAGTCTATCTATTGTTCGGGTTTGGATTTGGTTGGGCAGGCATTTGGGGTTGCCTTTATGGAGCAGAAGGTAACGGTTGTGGTTGGGCAGGTGGTGGAGGCAAAATAGTGGGAAGAGGGTTGTATTGGGGCCTCCACCCCTGACGAGATGCATTCCATTGAGGTTGTGGTGAACATATGATTGAAATGAATGGGTGGCTCATTGGGCATGATATTGAGATGTGAAGGACCAAAGAGGAGGCGTGGACCAGGAAGGATGAGAAGGAGGTCCCTAAGAAGGTATGGAGGTGACTAGGTTACGGTTGTAGTATGCCTGAGATGTCCCTTGCATCCCCTGCTAGTATGGTCTAGGTCCATGCGGCCTTCTTTGGCTTATGTAATAGAGTTGTTCAGTGACTCCCTCAGCCCCTTGATATACAACTTTAATTTTGGGCAAGGAAGAGCACTTATCTATGGAATGATTTTCCTCACAGATTGAACAAACTTCTATAGAGTTCAATGGACATTCATTCCTAGGATTCCTCCTGATGCATCTAGGGCAAAAAATGGCCAAAACCCTCTCTGCTTCCTCTTGTTTTCTTTAGATATGTAAGGTATCCATTTGCATGGCAACAATCTGCAGCATCTCACTCTTCAAGTCTTCCAACATGTTTCCAATTTCTCCTTTAATTGATGAGTTAGAGGAAGAGGTACTGGATATGGGTTGACTCCCCCTACCTTTCTTTCTGGCTACTCTAGAATGGTTTCTAAAAATAGTCTTTATGTCCTCATAGGATAGTTGGTAGATGTATTCCCCAACCAGTAGATGGAGGGTGTCTAAAAGATCTTCCCGAATTCCCCTAAGTAGGACCAACTTCAAAGACTCAGGGTCAAGTGTACACCCGACCCTTTTGTAACTGAGCTGGAACCTCTCTTCATAGTCTTCCAGGGACTCATCACTTCCTATGGTCATTCAGAAGATTTCTTCTTTAGTACCTTTTGACATACAATAGTATCGATACTTGTTGTTAAGGTCTTGTTGCATCTGAGCCCAAGTTGTGATGCTATTGCTAGGTAATCCCATGAACCAGCGCAATGATGCATCCTTGAGAGTGGAAGGGAACAATTTCAACTTTTGCTCATCTTCTGCATAGTCATAAGTTCAATAGATGACAGCAAACATGAACAAGAAGGTGTTAGGATCTTTTGTAGTTAGAACATGGAAATGAGGTAGGGTGGAAGGACTTATATTCTTCATTTTGGTGTCCCCATTGGTCTCCCAAATGGGAAAGGTACCCTCTATTATGTCTCCATTCCCCTTAGCATTTATGTTTTCAGCCATTGGCTCCAAAGGAATGTTTTCTTCTTCTTCTTCCCCTATAGGTTCGTCAAATATGTCTGGATATTCACCTAAGGGTTCTTCTTGATCACAACCACTAAAGAAGAGAGAAGGTTGGTTGTGTGAAGTAGTGGGGGCGTTGGGAAAAAAATTTCCTGAGTTATCTCTATTCCTACGAGGCATGAAAGGAAATATTTTTGGTTGGTTTTTGTTTCTTTTTCCCCACATTGACGGTAACTGTAGAAACTAAAATTGATTGAACAAAACAAATTGCAACTAACTGAAATGAACTTGTTGAAATGAAATTTGCATAATTGAAAAGGAAAGCAAGGAAATGCAGAACTGAAGGAAAAGGAATGACTAGTCTACTTTTGCTGAAATAAACTATTAGCAGAATGTTGCAATAGGAAATAAAAGAAAGCAGTGATCACAGAATACTATGACGCTTCCCTGGCAGTGACGCCAAAATGTGGTGAGAACCAGTATTGTAGCAATAATTCTACAACTCGTGGGCTGCCTACTTTACTTTTATCAACCGGTAGTCCGTAACAAACTTGGAAGCATCGGTGTTGTATGCACAAGTACTAGTTCTCATTGCAGGTTATCACTTGGTCAGCCGGCGCAAGATCACCAGGAGCTCAAGCCAACTTCTATCGATTCTAGAAGAATCTCTATATGTGATGAAAGAAAGGAAACATTACTCTACAGATGTTATTCTATTGTAGAAAGGAGAAACACTGAAATGTAAAGCAAACCTAGTAAACCATAATTAACCAACTAATTCTACTTTTGTAGAAAGCACTATGAAAACCATGAAAGGAATGCCATTACCTACTCAAGGAAGTAAACAACATCTAACTATGCTATTTATGGAAGTAAATAAGTAGAAAACATATTTTTGGATTTTTATGTATTTTTATGTGAATTTGACATGCATGTAATTTATTGTGTGTGAGTGTAGCAGCGAATAGGTGGCGTTGAAGGGCGGTTTTGGGAGTTGAGAGAATATAGAATGGTGTGGATGGGTACTAGTAGGTCTCAGGTGGCCTTTTGGAGGCTTTTAGCACACTCGGCCTTCAAAAGAAAGCCTACAGCAAAATCTACAGGAGGACACAAGAAATCTACAGGAGGAAAACAGGGAAACTACAGGAGGCATGCAAGAGGAGGTCGAGAGCAGTTTTCACTATTTTTAGGGTGTGAGAGTGGTTTAGAAAGGTATACAAAGGTTGGAATGAGGTGTTAGGGTGCCTAAGGTCTACCATGAATCACCAGGAGAGAGAAATATGATTAGGTTTTCTCAAGGAGAGAGGAAGTAGTTCTATGGAAAAACGCAGGAAACTAGGGCAGAATTGAGGTGAGATTTGGGAGACCTATAGGGCATGGATCAGATGGAGGGTGTGATTTCTGATAAGCTGGCCTACTACTGGAAGAGATCTGTTGCATAGAAACTAACAATCAACCATGGAAATCAAGCAACAAGTGAAATGAATGCATTTAGGAAAAATAGAGTTTTGCATAAAAATGGTCTAAACTATGATCTATGAAAGGAAATACTAAGAAATGTTGTAGGAAAGGAAATCATGAAAGAAGACTATTGCAAATCAGGAAGTGAGCATGATGAAGAAGATCTAAAGCAAAGCAAATCTGGACTATTAAAAAGCTGCAAACACTAGAAGTCCTATGAAGGAGGAAAATATGTGTTTTTGGGGCAGCAAGAGAGTCTTTGCCTCAAATCATGGTCCCAGAGGGAGGAAGAGAGGCCAAGACACTATTGCTAGCCTTTTGAATATTCTCGTTATCGCTACTTAACCTGCTACAAAAAGCACAAATGGAAGCAAACTACTAAATCATCAAAAGCAACCTATTCTTAACCATAAGAGAAATACACCTAACAGCAAACTAATCTACAAACTGAAAGAAGGCATACAAATACAAGTAAAGAAGAGCTTAGATGCTTGGATTGGGCCCTAACCCATGAGATTCAGCCCTCTGAGGTAAATCAATGCTAACTCAAAAAGGATTCCATCTTTATTTTCAAAACAATAGCAAGATTACATGAAATTGTCACAAAAATAATAAGCTCGAAATTTGTGCAGAGTTTACATAAGAAAAAATCCGACCCTAGTGAGGCCCTAGGCCTCTCTACTTATACAAATGAAGCTACCAATAGATTCCTTAATATCAGGGAGGCTTGGCTCCCAAAACTTGAGATAATCATCAGTCATCCTTCACATGCTCGTCTGCCTTCTAGTGCATGATTCAACTACTTGTACTCCGAGCTAAATGAAGGGAATTCAAAGTGAGGAGTAATAAATGAGGGGGATTCCCTCCTATAAGTCCTCTCCTCTGTCCACTTCAAGTTATTGTTGCCATTTTTCCACTGGATCCTTGACTTTGACATCGAAATCCATCAATTATCTGCATTAAATACATGTTAGACCACATAACACAATAACTAACTCAACTCAGTCCATAAGCATAAATATAATCAGAAAATCATACAATAAGCTAAGAGAATGGTTGATTTGAATAGGTTAGGAGGTCAAATGAGCCCATATAATTACCCATTTATGAGGCTCATCATCACCCCCTATTGAAGGTGTTGCTCATCCTCTGAGCAACCTAATCAATATCCTCATCTTTTATGGCCCTGGTGGCCTCCTTAGCATCCCAGGCTTATGATGTGGTATGTTCTTCTTTGGCATAGAATGTTGCTCATCCTTCCTAGTCCATGCCTCCTCCTTGGTCCTTAACATCTGAATATCATGCCCAACCAGCCACCCGTTCATTTCAATCCTCTACTCAACCACAACCTCAGTGGAATACATGTCATCAGGGTTGGAGGCCCCAATACAACCCTCTTCCCACTCTTTTGCCTCCACCACTTGCCCACCCACAACCATTACCTTCTACTCCACCAAAGCAACCCCAAATGCCTGCCTAGCCAAATCCGAACCCGAACAACAAAGAGGCTCAACAAGTGCATAGTGGGGAACCATCATGCCCAACTTATGTTGTGGACATTCAAGAAATTAACTTGAGATCTGGGAAAGTCCTCCTAGATAGCCAACCTCCACCCAGGGAGGTTGAGGAAGATAAAGAGGAAAGAAAACCTAAAGCAAATCCACCCTTTCCTGAGAGACTATCCATGATAGTCTAGCCTACCCTAGAAGAGACCGAACTCCTCGGAGAATTGAAACATTTATGTGTAAAGATACCACTTCTCCAAACCATAAAAGATGTTCCTATCTATAATAGGTTGATCAAAGAGAAGTGCTTTAGGCATCCAGGAAGGCACAAGAAAGATGCCCCAACCATCAATGCCATAGGAAAATTGTCTGACCTGACATTGGGGTAGGTAATCTGTCCAAAATATATGGACCCTGGAAGCCCAGTAGTTGATGTCCACATCAATGGCACAATGATCCCGTATACTTTGATTGATCTGGGAGCTACCATTAATTTGATGACAAAGGACACAATGCTCAAACTTAACCTCCAAGGCTCCTTGAGGAAGACCATGACATTGGTATAGCTAGCAAATCACTCCACAGTGACCCCTTAGGGGATTGTGGAAGATGTGATGGTCTCCATTGATTCTTGGGAGTACCCTACTAATTTCTTAGTTGTCCAGCCAAAGGCAAAGCTCACTAGGTATCCTCTCATTCTGGGAAGACCCTGGTTGGCTATAGCTGATGCCTACATCAGCTGTCGAGCTGGGAACATGACCATAAAGAATGGGCACATGTCGAAGCAGTTAATCCTATATCCTCCTTCCCAACCCTTGCTAGAACATGATCTACCTCTCTCGTTGCAGGAGGAAGAAGACGATGAAGTTTATTCTACACCACTTTGTGCATTAGAAATCGCCATGTGGGGAAACAACAAGATGAGGATGATATGATTGAAAAATTGATTCAGAATCCACCTCCCAGTGTATCACCATTAGAGGAAATAGTAAGAGAAACCTGTGGAATTTTGTAGAATTTTTACTACAAATTAGCTAGCTCTGATACCATGTAGAACCTTTTCTACAGATCAGCTAGCTTCGATACCATGTAGAAATTTCCCACTTGTATATCACCTGGTAATGCAATGTACTAAAGCAAAACACTTGATCTACTTCTACAAACAATTTAGCAGAAGCTTAATCAACCATGAGCAACATAAATAAAAACACATATAACTAATAAGAATGAATTAATCACGCATAACATACAAGAATTTACTCGGGGAAAGCACCTACCTAAAACCCCATCTCTGTATTATCATACAAGTGGAAATATAGTCCAGATTACACAAAGCCTTAGCTCAGAATCTACCCAGCTCTCAGTACAATCCCTTTACTGCTCATAGACAATCAAAGGTTTCTCACAAACCTTCTCCTCTTCCCTCCAAGCCTCCTATTTCCTTGTGCAGTTTCCTTGGGGTCCTAGTGCTGCCACCTATGTGAATTGGCCTCTTCACACACTCACTAACCTTTGATCTAACTACAGAAACCTGAAGGAGATAAATCCTCATCATGGATGAGCTTCCTTTATAGAAAAAATATTCATCCAACTGATAGCACACTGTCCCTTCTCTGATCTCAACTGGGTATCTATCTGAACTGACATGCATCAGTTATCCATGAGGGAATACTTAGTTATCTGAAAATAATAGTTGTCACATGCATGCAAGCATCAACAAACTATATCTCATTAATTTAACAACTTGTTAAGTTAATCTAACTAAACTTGACTAAGTTAAACTAAGTCATCTAATCCTCTCAATATGGAACTCATCCTTAATTCCTCAATCAGTGGAGCAAATCAAGGACACATTCCCCAATTAGTGGAGAAATTGTTGCATGTTCTCACAAAGACTTCAAGTTTGATTTTCCTTAACTAATTAACTCATGGAGAATTAATTAATTAATATTCAAACTGCTGGTAAGACGAAATTCAAATTTTACTTGCTATTCTAGACCAGGGACTGTCTAAAAATAGGAATCCAACTTGAACTGCTGAAAATAGAACATCTATTTTTAGCACTTCCATTTTTCATTCCCTGTTTCCCAATCTAGCACTGATACCCAAACTGCTATTTTTAGTAGTGTTATTTTTAGCACTTCTATTTTTAGCAATTTCTTGTTGCTAATTTTCAAAACTCCCTCTCAACAATAAAGGCTTCCTCTCAAACCCAATCCTGTACCTCTAGAATGTTCTGCATGCAACACATCTACCAAGTGTGGTTTCTCTAGCAACTCTCGAAACAAAAAAACCTCCCAACTAACCTCTCTGTTGGGATAGAAACATACTCTGATGCTGAAGCTCTACCTACTGTTGACAAGTGCTCCCTCTCTAACCTCTGTGCTACTGCAACATATCCATGCATCTCGCACCGTTGCACCTCTGTGCTACCTTGCACTGTGCAACACACTTGTTCCTCTCGCATTGCTGCAACTTGCATGCTCTATGCTGTCCTGGGATTCCCTGCACCATAGCTCTCTCTGCCACTCCATCCGCATCTGTCTCTACCCAATCAGTTAGTTCCTGCTACTCCACATCGGGGCTCCTGTAGCAAGGTCTCTTCCAAGAGGTTGGGTACCTCAAGGATCCTGCCCCTTCTCCTTGGGACGATCACTCTATATCGCCCCACCCCCTACCTGAAGGTATGGCTGCATGTGATCCCTCTGCCCACCTGGCTCGAAGTTTCCCCTTGCTGGAGGTCTCTGCATGAGTAGATTTCTCTACTTAATCTCCACTCATCTTCCCCTGTTGCAACTGCTCCACAACCTCCTGAACTTGTTGCACCAATCATGGCTCCTCCATAATTGTCTGAGACTTATTTTGGCTTTGCATGTTGAGGGGTAATTTACTCTCCCTCTCAAACACCAAGTATCTAACCTTTGCCTTACTCCTCAAGGCTTTGCATAAATCTTGTACCTCAAGTGCATATAGGTTCTTGGCTAGCACACCAATCTATTTCCACTTTTCCGCTGTCACGAAATTTTCTAGAAAAAGAGTTGATTTTAAATCAGCGATATCTCCCTCACCCGAACTCTAATTCAGCCTGTTTTTTTATTTTGGGTAATTTTCCGCAAGGAATCCAAATCTGCTATTTGTTTCTGAAAATATTGTACATAAATTTTCAAATCTGCTCTGCAAACTCTCAGCCCAAAACTCAAAACTTTGAAATCTCCTCTCAGTATAATGTTCTTCCTTGATCACCTGTGCTCTGATACCATGTAGAATTTTGTAGAATGTTTCTACAAATCAGCTAGCTCTAATCCCATGTAGAATTTTGTAGAGTTTTTTCTACAAATCACCTAGCATTGATACCATGTAGAAATTTTTCTACAAATCAGCTAGCTCTGATACCACTATAGATCACCTGGCAATGCAATGTACTAAAGCAAAACACTTGATCTACTTCTACAAAAAATTTAGCAGAAGCTTAATCAACCATGAACAACATCAATTAGAACACATATAACTGATAAGAAGGAATCAATCACACATAACATAGAAGAATTTACTCGGGGAAAGCACCTGCCTAAAACCCCATCTCTGTATTATCATACAAGTGGAAATATAGTCCGGATTACACAAAGCCTTAGCTCGGAAGCTATCCAACTCTCAGTATAATCCCTCTGCTGCTCATAGACAGTCAAAGGCTTCTCACAAATCTTCTCCTCTCCCCTCCAAGCCTCCTATTTCCTTGTGTAATTTCCTTGGGGTCCTAGTGCTGCCACCTGTGTGAATTGACCTCTTCACACACTCAGTAACCTCTGATCTAACTACACAAACCTGAAGGAGATAAATCCTCATCATGGACGAGCTTCCTTTATAGGAAAAATATTCATCCAACTGATAGTACACTGTCCCTTCTATGATATAAAATGCGTCTTTGTCTGAATTGACATGCATCAGTTATCCATGAGGGAATACTCAGTTATCTGAAAATAATAGTTGTCACATGCATGCAAGCATCAACAAACTATATCTCATTAATTTAACAACTTGTTAAATTAATCTAACTGAACTTGACTAAGTTAAACTAAGTCAACTGATCCTCTCAATATAGAACTCATCCTTAATTCCTTAATAAATGGAGCAAATCAAGGAAAACTTCCCCAATCAGTGGAGAAATTATTGCATGTTCTCACAAAGAATTCAAGTTTGATTTTCCTTAACTAATTAACTCATGGAGAATTAATTAATTAATATTCAAACTACTGGTAAGACCAAATTCGAATTTTACTTCCTATTTTAGACCAGGGACTGTCTAAAAATAGGAATTCAACTTGAACTGCTAAAAATAGAACTTCTATATTTAGCACTTCCATTTTTCATTCCCTGTTGCCCAATACAACATTGATGCCCAAACTGCTATTTTTAGCACTTCTATTTTTAGCAATTTCTTGTTGCCAATTTTCAACAAAACTGTTATAGACATTTTTGGGCACTGCAACCCCAAGCATAAAATGTCCATAAACCAAGGGCTCCTAAGTCCCTAAAAGTGTTGTTCCAACCCCTAAAGGAACAAGGTCAACTGATTACAGCTTCTCCCAGAAGTTCTCCATGAAAAACTACTCAGAACTGGTCAAAACTGGACCATTTCACCTGCTCCATAGGAAAAGTGCATTGCATCTCACCTAAATACACACAGTGGGTGTGTTGCATTTCAAAAATCCCTTCTATGGGGTGTGATGGGCGAGAAGAGACAAATGGCAGTGTCAATCCGCGAGGTGGAGAAGCATGGAATCTTCCAGAAACTTCTCCTGTGACACTTGCCTTTCTGAATTCGACTAGGGATGAGTAAGAGATCATCAATCTCCAAGTGGAAGCAAGAAATATCAGAGGGAAGACACTAATCAAATCACAAGCTGACTCATCTCCCTTGTAGACATCTATATATGGATCCCTCATCCCAGAGATCCAGAGGCTGGAATTTTGCATCTTGTAAGGAATTGTTGTTGGTTTCTTGAGGCAACATCATAGTGTTGGGTGATCTAAGCTTTGCATGAGGTGAAGAAGGGCTTACTTGCTGAGAGGATGATGCTGGGTCAGAACAAATGGTTGTAACTCTCTTGGCTCTTTCTTGATTATTAATAAAGCTATTCAAGTTTTCCTCCATACTCTTGTGTAATTTATGTTTCATGCATTTGTATGGTCAATTTACATCTGATCCTAGATTGTTTGTGATAATAGATCCATGTTCTTGTATATTGTTGTGCTGCTTTGATTCTACAAGTACTCTATGAAGCTGGGTATAGGAGAAAGCAAGTAGCAAAGGACTATCAGAAGAGAGAGGAATCGAACAAGGAACCAAGTGCAAGACAGAGGTTGGTATCCTTTATTCTTCTCTCATCTATCTTTCATAAAGGAAAACGAAAGTAGTTTTACTTTGTTTGCTTCTAAGGTAGCCACCCGCCTTAGTGGGATAAGCAGTTCTGCATAGACACTTTTCCCTGTAACAAAAACCCAAAACAACCCCTCAACTGATCTCTTTGCGGCTGACTCCACTTCTCTCCATGTTAATAATATAGAGTTCGGCCCAGAAAGAACATTGAAAATCAATCCATCCTTATCCACTTCCCAAGAGAAGGAACTGTGCGGCCTGCTAAGAAAACATCTAGATGCCTTTGCCTGGAGTTATAAGGAGACGGAGGGAGTGCACCCTTTAGTATGTACTCATCACATATACATCAAGGAAGATTGCAAACCAATCAGGCAGCCTCAGAGGAGGATGAATCCAGCACTTAAAGATATTGTTAAGGAAGAACTGCAGAAATTTCTTGATGTAGGATTCATCTATCCCATCTTTGATAGTGAATGGGTCTCTCCTTTGGTGCTAGTTCCAAAGAAAAATGGTAAGTGGAGAATCTGTGTCGACTATCAGGAATTTAACAAAGCCACTAAAAAGGACCATTTTCCTTTACCTTTCGTAGATCAAGTGTTAGACGGTCTGGCAGGGAAAAAGTTTTTCTCCTTCCTAGATGGGTTTAGTGGGTACAATCAAATTCAAGTCAGCCTAGAAGACCAGTATAAGAGCACTTTCACTTGTCCTTGGGGCACTTTTGCATACCGAGTCCTTCCTTTTGGTTTGTGCAATGCTCCAGCCACATTCCAAAGAGCGGTATTGAGGATATTTTCTTAACTAGTTCATGATGCAGAAGAAATATACATGGATGATTTTACTCCTTAAGGCTCTAACTTTCAGGAAGCTTTATCTAACCTAGGAAAATTTCTAGACAAGTGTATTGAGATGAACTATCCCTCGGTTTGGAAAACTGTGAATTTTTTATGACTGAAGGGACCGTGTTAGGTCATGCAATATCTCAACAAGGACTGCAGGTGGACCCCAACAAAATTGCCATCATCCAAAGGGTCCCACCTCCTCAAAAGGTGAGAGATGTGAGAAGTTTCCTAGGCTTAGTTGGATATTACAGGAGATTCATTAAATATTTCAATGAGCTAGCCTTTCCTTTGTTTGGCCTCTTAGGCAAAGATGTTGAGTTCATATGGTCAGAAAACTGTCAAGAAGCCCTAGATACCTTGAAGAGAAAGTTAGTGATTGCCCCAATTATTAGAGGCCCAAATTGGGCCCTACCTTTCCACATTCACACAGATGCCTCGAACAAAGAAATAGCATCAACCTTAGGACAAACTGATGAAAAGTTACCTTATGCCATATACTTTATAAGCAAAATCTTGTCAAAGGAAGAGTTAAACTATACAGTGACCAAGAAAGAACTCCTAGTTGTTGTGCATTCCTTAAAAAAATTCAAGCATTGTATCAGAGGCTATCAAACCTTTGTGCATACTAATCATGTTGCAATTAGATATTTAATGAACAAGCAAGATGTAAATGCTCGCAATATTAGATGGTTGCTTTTACTATGGCAGTTTGATCTAACCATTATTGATAAGCCTGGTAAAGAAAATGTTGTTGCTGACTTTTTGTCTAGAGTAAATTTTCCTACAGGTGAAGAAGGAATGGTGGATGACCAAATGCTAGATGAACATCTATTTGCTATATCAGTACTCTCTCCATGGTTTGCTAATATAGCAAACTACTTGGTTTCAACACAGTTCCCACCACACATATCCTCAAAAGAGAAGAGAAAGATAGTAAGGAAAAGTACCCCATTCACCTGGATTGGAGAAAATCTCTTCAAACTTGGCCCAGATAAGATCTTGAGAAGATGTGTCAGGGAGGAGGAAGTCTTTGACATCCTCCTGACCTATTATGACAGGCCTTGTGGAGGTCATTTTGTAGCAAAAATAACTGCCTTCAAGATATTGAAAGTAGGCTACTACTGGCCTACTCTTCATCAGGATGTGAAGAGATATACAAGCCAGTGTGATCGGTGTCAGAGGATGGGAAAACCTACTCTAAAGGATGATATGCCCATGCAACCTCAAGTGACCTTTGAGCCATTTGAGAAGTGGAACATGGACTTTGTGGGGCCTATCAGCCCTCCTTCAAAGCAGAAACAATACATCATTGTGTGCACCGACTACCTAAAAAAGTGGGCAGAGACAAAAGCAATCAAAGCAGCGACAGAGGAAAAAGTAGCTGAGATTTTGAGAGAAAACATATTCTACAAGTTCGGGTATCCGAGAGAGTTGGTCACAGATCAAGGAAATCAGTTCAATTCCAAACTGACTGAAGACTTGCTCACACATCATAAGATCAAGCATAGGACTTCCACCACTTACCATCCACAAGCCAATGGGCAAGTGGAGGTCACTAATAGAGCATTGGAAGGGATCCTAACCAAGTAGTGAGTAGTAGCAGAAAAGACTAGGCGGATAGATTAGTTGAGGCCCCTTGGGCCTACAACACCACATGGAAGGCCACCACCGGGTTCACACCCTATGAACTGGTCTATGGGAAGAAGGCTTTGCTGTCAATAGAATTTGAGTTCAATGCACTAAGTATGGTAGCTCAGCTGGACGTAGACCTTAGCCATGCACAGAAGGAGAGATTACTTCAGCTCAATGGATTGGATGAATATAGATTGCAAGCCCTTCTCCATACAGAGGTAGTTTAGCTTCAGAGAAAGATATGGCATGATAAAAATATCAAGGAGAAGTGATTCCAAGAGGGAGATTGGGCACTACTCTATGATTCAAGATATAAGGATTTCAAAGGCAAGCTGAGGACAAGATGGTTGGGACCCTATACTATGGAGAAATGCAATGACAATGGTTCAGTTCTGATCAGAACCATTGATGATGAAGCCATCCCCATGCTTGTCAATGGACATCGGTTGAAGGTCTACAAGAAACCCCTCTCCAAGCGAGAGTTCATCAAAGATCTGAATAAAACAATGATGGTAGTGGAGCATGTCTTAGCTTCCACTTCACCCACTCACTGAAGAAAAGAAAAAAATAATGACTCAAGTGAAAACCTCCATGAGGTGCTTGAATCCCATCATTGGGTTGAAAACCTCTTCTGAGGCGGCTCAATGATGCCAAAAAAAAAAGAGGAAAAAAGAATAAGATTTGTGTGTGAAAACCTCCCTTGGAGTCGCCCAAGGCAAGCAATTAGGGTGAAAAACTCTTTGAGGTGCCCTAGTTGTTTTCAAAAAAAAAGAGAGAGAAAAAGGAGAAAGAAAATGAATTTTTTGTTGCATTGCAGGTTTGCAGGAGGACTACAGGGAGCAGAAGAAGGTGCCAAGGGGACCCTAACATTCATACCAGCTCCCATCTCATCTTCTCCACACCTTCATCCATCATTTTTTGCATTTCTTTCACCCCACTGTACCTCTTCTTCAAAAACTATGTCTTCTACAGGAGGCTCCTATAGGAATTATAGAGAGCCAGAAGTGGCTACAGAAGGCAGTTTAAGGGACAAAGAAGCTTCATGAAGAACTTATAATCCCTCCTACAATCTTCAAACCTCCTTGTCATCATTTCCAAACCTGCATCACACCCCAAGAATCATTTCTCTTCTTGTCCAAGAAAACACAGAAAAATAGTTTTTCAGTGAAAAAAAAACAAAAAACAATAAAATGAAAGGAAAAAGCACCATCAGCCTTATCTGAAGCCTACCTACTACCTCTCCATCTTTATCTACACCTCTGGCATCATCCTCAAGCTCCAAGCATAGGAAGAAGCTAAAGTTTCAAGGGGAAAAGTAGCTACAGGTGCTCTTGTAGGAATTCCTGTAGCAGTTGATCCCATAGAAATATAGCACCAACAGCAAGAGAGTGAAAACATGAAGGTTGAAAAGGCACCTGAAGCACAAATCCAACTAGAGAAGATCCTGCACAATAACACAACTGATGAGCCCCAGAAATGGGTAATTATATGGGCTCATTCTGCCTATTATTTTCATTTAATCCACCATTCTCAATAGTTTTGTGCATGTTTTTTAATATATTTATGTCAATAGAGTGAATGGGGATAGTCACTTTGCCACATAGTCTAATGAGTGTTTATTGCAGATTTTTGGACAAGTACCAGGCATTTATGAGCATATTGGCAACCAAACTTGAGGAAACAGGGCTGAGGACTTATAAGAGGGGTGTCTCCTTCATTCATGACCCCTTCCTTGAGTTCTCCATCAGCAGCTCAGAGTACAAAGGCCCACAATGATGATTCCAAGGGGTAGCTGAGCAAGTCTAGTAGAGATGTTGTTATCTTCAGTTTTAGGCAGCCGAGTTCCTTAAGTTTAGGAGGACTTTTGGGAGTCCTCTCTTGTATAAATAAGAAGGCTTCAAGCCTCAGTAGGTTAGCCATTTTTTATAGTATATTTTCGCACTTTGGTGCATTTTGTACTCAGCTCATTTCCGAGCTCTTTTTGAAGACAATTTTGTGATGTAACTGTTAATTTTTTTATAAATGAAGGTGAATCAAGTTTTGAACCATCATTGATCTTCCCTAGAGGGCTGAAGCTCTTGGTTTAGGGCCCAACCCAAGCTGCTCAACACCTCCTTTTTGTATTTATATGCTTTTGCTTGCATTCATGAGATAATTTCTGTTGTTTAGGATAAATCTTGCTTTGGTAATTAGGTTGCTTTTGATGGTTAGAATAGTTGTTCTTGCTTCAGGTTGATTGGATAGTTTGCTGCAGTAACAGAAAAATATCTAAAAAGTCTACCCCGCAAGTTTTGATCTCCTTTCTCCCTCCTTGGGACCATGATTTGAGATCAAGGCACTATTGCTGCCACCAAAAACATTGTTTTTGCTTTTCCAATGCAATTGCTAGTGTGATATTTCGAGTTGGAGAAGTTAATATTAGTTTTGATTCACATGCTTAGATCATTTCATGTTCATTTACCATGGTATTCTCGCATAATCTTTGGTTCATAAAGTTCTGTTCAGCATTTCTCTGATTTTAGGTCATAATAGAAAAAAGTCTATTTTCAGTTCTTGCTTTGGTTAGTTTTGAGAAGTAAGTGTGCAACTCTCTTGTAAAACATCCAAGCTTATCATTCCTCCATAACACAACCTGTGCCAATTCATTTCTCAAGATTTCCCCACTCATTCGCCACATTTCGCCAATTTGCCCTAATTTTTGCATTTTTCCACAAAGTTGCTTTCTTGCCCTTTGAACAAATCCAACCATCTCCTTCATTCTTGATCTTCATTGACAAAGTTATAGACCCCTCAACACCTTCATCCAGCCTTCATTTCCCTTTTCCCATCATTTTTCCACCTTCAAACCTCAAAAAACCACTTTCAGCCTCCTCCTGTAAATCCTCCTGTAGGACCTCTTGTAGATCCCCTACAGCCTCCTGTAGAATTTCCTGTGAGTGATTTTCCGAAGTCCGATCACAATGGAAGTCTCCAAAAGGATACCAGGGACTTCTTAGGACCTCTCTACACCTTCCTCATGTCCTACAAAAGCCAACTCCATCTCCCTTCGCCACCAAACCTCTACACAGTCACAACTAGTTAAAACACAAGCATAATAATTCCACACAAAAATGCTCAAAAGTACAAAAAGATGATTTCTTCTCATTTCTCTTCAGAAGTAGCTTGAATACATGCGTTTTACCTTTTCAGTAGTCAATGGAATCCATATTAGTAGTTTCCATCTCTTTTCTTGCAAAAGTAGGGTTATTGGGTAAAACTAGGGCTTGCTAGGGTTTGCGTTTCCTTTCAGTTCTCATTCTCTTTCTGCAAGTAGAATAGCCTCTTTCGAGTTAGATTTCTTCCATCATAATTAAAAGCTTCTTTTGAAAACTCATAGAAGTTGGTTTAAGCTCCTAGAGAACTTGTGCCAGCTGATCAATTGACAGCCTGTAGTAAGAGCGAGTACTTGTGCATATAGCACCGTCACTTCCAAGTTTGTTACGAACTACCGGGTTGATAAAAGTAAAGTAGGGAGACCCAGGACTTGCAACATTATTGCTGCAATACTGGAGCTCACCATCTTTTTGGTGCCATTGCTGGAGAAGTGTCAAAGTATTTTTTGATCACTGCTTTTCTTCTATTTTCTACTGCAACATTCTGCTAAGTAGTTTATTTCAGCACAAGTAGAGTAGTTGTTTCATTTCAATGCTGCAATTTCATTTCAACGAGCATAAATTAGACATTTCCTGCTTCCATTTCAATTCTGCAATTTCATTTCAACAAGTGTAAATTAGACATTTCCTGCTTTCATTTCAATTCTGCAATTTCATTTTAGCAAAGTAGATTAGTCATCCCCTGCTTTCATTTCAATTTTTCAATTTTCATTTCAGCAAGGGTTATTTTAGTTAGTTGAAATTTTTTGTTCAAACCATTTCGGTTTTTACAGGTACAAGAAGAAAAAGAAACACAAAAATCACCCAAAAAGAAATTTCATTTCATGCCTCGTAGGAACAGAGACAATTCAGGAAAATTCCTACCCAACACCCCCACCACATCACTAAGTCACCCTTCTCTCTTCTTTGGTGGCAGTGATCCAAAAGAAACTATAGGTCAAACGACCGAGATATATGAAGATCCTATAATAGAAGAAGAGAAAGAAACCATTCCTCCTAAGACTATGGCTGAAAACAGAGACGTTAGGGGAAATGGGGAAAGAACAGAAAGTGTCTTTCCTATCCGAGAGACCAATGGGGACACAAAGATGAAAAGCATAAGTCCCTAAGCCTTACCTCACTTCCATGGATCGACTACTGAAGACCCTAATACCTTCTTGTTTGAGTTTGATGTTCTCTATCGAACCTATGACTATGCAGAAGACGAGCAGAAGTTGAAACTCTTTCCCTCTACCCTCAAGGATGCAGCATTACGCTGGTTCATGGGGTTACCTGGAAACAGTATCACAACTTGGGCTTAGATGCAACAAGCCTTTAACAAAAAATACCAGGACTACTGTAGGTCAAAGGATACCAAGGAAGAAATCTTCCGAATGACCATGGGAAGTGATGAATCTTTAGAAGACAATGAAGAGAGGTTTCAAATCAGTTATAAAAGGGTCAGGTGCACACTTGACCCCGAATCTCTAAAGTTGGTTCTGCTCAGAGGAGTCCATGAAGACCTTCTAGATACCCTCGATTTGCTAGTTGGGGGAGACATCTACCAACTACCTTATGATGACATAAAGACTATGTTTAGAAACCATTCTAGGGAAGCCAGAAAGAGAGGTAGGGGAAGTCAACCCTTAGCCAGTACCCCCTTATCCAGTTCATCCCTTAAAAATGAAATTGAGAATCAGATGGAAGATTTCAAGAGCAAGATAAGGAAGACTCTTGCCATGCAAATGGATACCTTATGGATCCAAAGGAAGCAAGAGGAAGCCGAGAGGGCTTTGGCCATGTTTTGTCCCAGGTGCACTAGAAAGCATCCTAGGAACGACTTTCCATTGCACTCTATAGAAGTGTGTTTTGTCTGTGAAGAAGACCATCCTACAAATCAGTGCCCTTCCTTACCTTGATTTAAAGGTATGTACCAAGGGGCTGAAGGAGCCACTGAACCACTCTATTTCATGAACCAAAGGAGGCCGCATGGACCTAGACCTTACTAGTAGGGAATGCAAGGGACATCCAAGACTTATTACAACCCCAATCAAGCCACTTCCATGCCTTCTTAGGGTCCCCCTACTCATCCTTCTTGGTCCACACCCCTTCCTTGGTCGTATCCATCTCAATATCATACTCAACCATTTGCTCATTCATTTCATTCTCATGCTCAGCCACAACCTCAGTGGAATGCACCTCATCGAGAGTGGAGGCCCCAGTACAACTCTCCTCCCACTCTTTTGCCTCCATCACCTGCTCAACCACAACCATTACCTCCTGCACCTCCAATACAACCCCAAATACCTGCTCAGTCGAACCCGAACCCCAATAACAGATAGGCCTAGTAGGTATATACTGGAGAAACAACATGCCCAACCTACGCTGTGGAGATTCAGGATATTAACCTACGATCTAGGAAGGTTCACCCAGATAGCCAACCTCCTCCTAAGAAGGATGAGGAAGAAAAACAGGAAGTGAACCAAAAACCATTCCACCCTTTCCTGAAAGACTAACTAGAACCACACAACCGACCCCAGAAGAAATTTAACTTCTGGGAGAACTAAAACAATTATGTGTAAAAATACCGCTTCTCCAAGCCATAAAAGATGTACCAATCTACAACAAGTTGATCAAGGAGAAGTGCTTCAGGCACCCAGGTAGGCGCAAGAGAAATGCCCCAACTATCAATGTCATAGGACAACTGTTCGAAATATCTGGACCTTTGGAGTCCTGTAGTCGATGTCTACATCAATGGCACCATAATCCCCCATACCTTGATTGATCTAGGGGCTGCCATTAACGTGATGACCAGGGACACTATGCTCAAACTCAACCTTCAGGGTTCCCTAAGAAAGACCTCAATGGTACTGCAATTGGCAGACCACTCCATCATGACCCCTGAGGGGATTGTGGAAGATGTAATGGTCTCTATTGACTCTTGGGAGTACCCTGCTGACTTCCTAGTTCTTCAGCCAAAGGCAAAGCTCACTGGGTATCCTCTCATCCTGGGAAGACCTTGGTTGGCTACTGCAGATGCCTACATCAGTAGTCGAGCTAGGAGCATGACCATCAAGAATGGGCATATTTCCAAACAGCTAGTCCTATATCCTCCTACCCAACCTCTGCTAAAACATGACTTACCTCTCTGGTTGGAGGAGGAAGATGAGGAAGAGGTCTACTCTGCACCATTATTCACAGTGCAAGCTACCACGAGGGGTCCAGAAATCGAGGATGATCTTATTGAGAACTTGATTCAGAATCCACCCCCCAGTGTGTTGCCATTAGAAGAGTTGGTGGAATAAACCCAAGCCAATGCTTTATTTGATCTCTGTGTGGCTGATCCGACCCCTCTCCGAGTTAAGAATGTGGAATTCAGCCCAGAGAGAACCTTGAAGATCAACTCATCCCTATCCACCTCTTAGGAGAAAGAACTGTGTAGCTTATTGAAAAACCACTTGGATGCTTTTGCTTGGAGCTATAAGGAGATGAAGGGAGTCCACCCTTCAGTTTGTACTCATCACATTTACATCAAAGAAGATTGTAAACTAGTAAGGCAGCCTCAAAGGAGGATGAATCCAGCCCTTAAGGACATTGTCAAAGAAGAACTGCAAAAGTTAGTGAATGCAGGATTCATCTACCCCATCTCTGACAGTGAATGGGTTTCTCCTTTGGTGCTAGTGCCAAAGAAAAACATGAAGTGGAGAAGCTATGTGGATTATCGAGAACTAAACAAGGCCATGAAGAAGGAACATTTCCCTTTGTCTTTCATAGATCAAGTGTTAGATGGCATGGTATGGAAGAAGTTCTTTTCCTTCCTAGATGGGTTTAGCGAGTACAACTAGATCCAAATCAGATTGAAAGACCAAGATAAGACCACTTTCACTTGTCCATGGGGTATCTTTGTCCACCGGGTCCTTCCTTTTGGGTTGTGCAATGCTCCTGCCACTTTCTAGAGAGCAATACTGAGCATATTTTCTGAACTGGTTCATGATTCAGTGGAAATCTACATGGATGACTTTACCCCTTATGGTTCTAACTTCCAGGAAGCTTTGACTAACCTAAGGAAAGTTTTAGCCAAGTGTATTTAAATGTACCTATCCCTCAGTCCTGAAAAATGCGAATTCCTGATGACTGAAAGGACCGTGCTAGGTCATACAATTTCTCAGCAAGGATTACAAGTGGATCCCAACAAGATTGCTATCATCCGAAAGGTCCCACCTTCTCAAAAGGTAAGAGATTTTCATAGTTTTCTAGGCTTAGCATGGTATTATAGAAGATTCATTAAGGATTTTAGTAAGCTAGCCTCTCCATTATTTGGTCTTTTGGGAAAAGTTACTGAGTTCATATGGACTGACAACTGTCAAGAGGCTCTGGATGCCTTGAAAGATAAGCTGGTAACTGTCCCAATCTTGAGAGGTCCAAACTAGGCCCTACCTTTCCACATTCACACAGATGCCTTGAACAAAGCTATAGGAGTAGCCTTAGGGAAAGTTGAAGAGAAGCTATCGTATGCCATATATTTTGTCAGTAAAAACTAAGATACCGGAAACGGCTCCCTGGCAGGCCAAAACGCCGTTTTACGTATCAGATACGTATTCACCCCAGAAACGGCAAAAAAACGGCTAAAAAACGTTTTTGGTGATTTGGATACGTATCGAATTTTTTTTTGCCGTTTTTCAGGCGTTTTCAAGGAAAAAACCTCCCGTTTAAAAAAAATTGATACGTTTCAGAAAAACTTAAAACGTATTTCGAAATTTTCAAAACGTATCTGCAAAATCGTGATTCGTATTTAAAAAATTTCAATACGTTTCCTGACTTTGTCGCTATCACTTGCCGCCGGGAACAGATCTTCAAAATCTGGCATTTTAGGTTTTGAAGTTTGAACTTCACTTTACAAATTACGGCACGGTTTTATTATTCAATGTTCATTCTAGTTACTAGTATCACTATCTACCCTAACCTAATCCCTAAACGACAAGTCTGAAGAGCGCTGACTGCCGCCGTTGAGTTCACTGCCCAGTGCCGCCGCTGAGAGTTTCGCTCCGTCACTGAACTTTGGAAGTTTGGATTCTGGAACTGCTCATTGGAGTGACTGAAGTTTGAACCTGCCGGCATCGTTGGACAACTACAAGCCTACAAGGTACACAACTTATCAGTTATCACTGATCAGCGTCTATTTTTATGATTTTATCGTTCGATTCATCTACAGTTGTGCATGCCATACTGCAGTTTTGCATCTTATTTAGCATGATTTTCAAAGCTGTATTAATAGCATTAACATATAAGAGCTGTACCAAAAATATCGACTGCAGTCCCTGACATATATAATAGCTGTATGATGGTCCTGGTTATGCTTGTTTGCCACAATTGTTTTTCATTTTGATACGAACAGAATCAACAGATGCTCATGCTCATTGCTGAGACAGTGAGAATTCACCCTTTTTTGTTTATTGTATTCTAGCAAAAGTTCTTTAAAAAATTGGAGTTTTTTACCTGGGTACTTGTCTGCCCTTCTAATATCAAACATGGCATTGTCTTTAAACTTTAAACCTCCCAGATTACTGTATCCTGCATTTCAAGCTTATGGTGTCCGTCTTTTTAAGTTTTTATCTGATGATTGAGCTTGTACTATGGACTTGGTCAACACTAACAGCCATGAGGTTCAATGAGGTTTGTCAATCCTCAAAAATTATTTTAGGTTCGTTGAATCTGAACATCATGATTGAATTTCGTCAAAGTTGATCAAACCTTGTGACATGGGGTTATGGTTTACTTTATGGTTATTTGTAGAGTGTAGAATCTGTAGATATCCCTGAAAAGGAGTAACAGCCACAGGTGTGTCACTGTGTTGTTCTTTTAAATGCAGTCATATACAACTTCAAATAGTTATCTGATATTTAATTTGTTTTAGAATATTTCATTGGTCAGGGATGGGACCTATGGTGTTCGTGGTCACCTACTATGTCACTAGATAGTAGAAACAAGAAACAGGAAATGAGGACAAAACCAGAAACGGGGTCAGACGATTTTGGGGAATAAGAAATGTGCACATCCCCAGGCATGTGCAAGTCTGTCATGCATATAAAATTGATTACTAATGTAGTGTCAACTGTCAAGACGGGAATGAGAATGAGAACAGGAACGGAAATTGGAATGAGAAACAGGTTTCCTGGTCACATTATTGGCAAGCATCCTGTAGGTTATAGTAGAATCATAGAATGCCTTTGTCAAAAATGATTCTGATCACTATTTGTTTTAACTTTTGTGTGTTCAATTTCATACTACTGGCATGGTAATCCTGCTGTCCCACGAATTCTCTCAATCATTTCTTCAATTCGATGGAATCTTCATGTTGAGTCTCCCCAACAGTGGCTGCTGTTCTTGCTTCAATGTTCGCTGTCCTTCCAGAATCTGCCACATTGGCACCGGATTGTGATGAACTGAACAGTTACAGAAGTGATAAAACTGAAACCATGACGAGAGATAGACCTAGAGCCATGACTATCTTGATTCTTAATACCTGCAACATTAAATTTCAAGTGGGAGCAGAGAGTTGGTAAAATAATCTACATTCTGTCATTCTCCTGTCATAAAGCATTGTTTTCCTATTACTTAACTGGTTCTAAAATTTCTCAGTTGTAGGTCCTATGTGACTGGGATCTGTTGCTCAGATTTACAACCATATTGGCATATTCACTTATCACAGTTGAAAGTTCATTGTCACAGTCACAATTCACTGTCACTGTCACTGTCATGATAGATCATAGATGATAATTTAGATTCTGAAATATGAATGGTAATATGAATTTTTTATTTTTAATATATATATATATATATATATATATATATATATATATATATATATATATATATATTAATATATTTATTATGTGCCGTTTCCTGTCGTATCGTATCCAGATTTTTTGAAAATTTGCCGTATCCGTTTCAAACCCCGTACCCGTATCCGTTCCCGTATCCGTTTTCTGGCAACTTAGAGTAAAAACCTGTCCAAGGCAGAATTAAACTACACTGTAATCGAAAAGGAGCTCCTAGCTATAATCCATTCCCTAAATAAGTTCAAACGCTACACCACCGACTATCAAACATTCATACACACTGATCATGCTACAATTAAGTATTTTATGAATAAACCAGATGTAAATGCTCGTATCATTAGATGGTTACTTTTTTTTGCAGCAATTTGATTTGACCATTGTTGATAAGCTGGGTAAGGAAAATGTTTTGTTGATTTTCTGTCTAGACTAGACTTGCCTGCAGGTGAAGAAGGAATTGTGGATGATCAAATGCCAGATGAACACCTATTTGCTATTTCAGTACTCTCTCCATGGTTTGATGATATAGCAAATTATTTGGTTTCAGCACAGTTTCTGCCACACCTGTCCTCAAAAGAGAAGAGCAAGATCATGAGGAAAAGTGCCCCATTCACTTGGATTGGGGGTAATCTTTTTAAACTTGGCCTAGATTAGATTTTGAGGCGATGTGTCAGGGAGGAAGTTTTTGACATCCTCCTAACATGTCATGATGGGTCCTGTGGGGGCCACTTTACAGCAAAGAGAACTGCCTTCAAAATTCTGCAGGCAGGTTATTATTGGCCCACTCTTCATCAAGATGTCAGGAAATACATCAGCCAATGTGACTGATGTCAAAGGACGGGGAAACCTACTCCAAGGGATGAGATGTCCCTGCAACCTCAAGTGACTTTCGAGCCATTTGAAAAGTGGGAGACTTTGTGGGTCCTATCAACCCTCATTCAAAACATAAATCTTACATCATTGTGTGTACGGATTACCTGATAAAAAGGGCAGAAACAAAGGCGATCAAGGCAGCAACAAAAGAAAAAGTAGCTAAGTTTTTGAGGGAAAATATCTTCTACAAGTTTGGCTATCTAAGAGAATTAGTCACAAATCAAGGAAGTCAGTTTACCTCCAAGTTGATTGAAGACCTGCTCACACATCACAAGATTAAGCACAGAACTTCCACCCCTTATCATCCATAATAAAATGGACAGGTGGAAGTCACTAATAGAGCTTTGGAAGGGATTTTGACTAAGTAGTGAGCAGCAGCAGAAACGATTGGGCAGATCGATTGGTTGAGGCCACCTAGGCCTATAACACTACTTGGAAAGCCACCACAGGTTTCACACCCTATGAGCTGGTCTATGGGAAGAAGGCTTTGATATCCATAGAATTCGAATATAACACATTAAGGATGGCAGCTCAGCTGGACCTAGATTTTAGCGATGCACAAAAGGAAAGATTGCTTCAGCTAAATGGACTGGATGAACAAATATTGCAGGCCCTTCTCCACTCCGAGGTAGTCCAACTTCAAAGAAAAATATGGCATGACAGACACCTAAAAAAAAACAATTCCAGCAAGGAGATTGGGCGTTGTTGTATGATTCAAGATATAAATATTTCAAGGGAAAATTGAGGACAAGATGGTTGGGACCATACACTGTAGAAAAATGCAATGACAATGGTTCAGTCCTTATCTAGACCATAGATGAAGAAGCCATCCCCATGCTCATCAATGGGCATAAATTGAAGATCTACAGGAAGCCCCTTTCCAAGTAAGAATTCATTGAGAATTTGGGTAAAACAATGTTGGTAGTGGAGCAGGTCCCTGTCCCCACTCCACCCACACCCTAGGAAAAAAAAAAAAAAAAAAAACAAACAGAAAAAGGAATAAAATATCCCTAGGTGAAAACCTCTTGGAGGCGCCCAGGGCAAGCAATGAGGGTGAAAACCTCCTGGAGGCGCCCCAACTATTTCAAAAAAAAAAGAAAAAAGAAAGAAAAAAACCTAACTTCTTTTGAATAAATTACAGGTTGTAGGAGGGTCACACAATAGAAAAAGACATGGCCAGGGTACATAAACCCTTCATAGTCCATCCCTCCATCACCGTTATCCTTTCCCAAGCCTTGGTCTCATTTGTTCTGAAAATTTTGCATCCTACAGGAAACTCTGTGTATTCTACAGTAGGCTCCTATAGAAATCATAGAGAGGCCAAAATCAAGTTCAGAAAAGAACCCGAGGGGTGTAAATTTGTTTAGAAGGCCTGTGGACCTCCATACCACCATCCATCCTCCTATTTCTCCATTCCATCTCTGCACACCCACATTTCCACTCAATTTTTCTTTCCCTGCAAAGATAAATACAAAAATTTTGTTTCTTTCATTTTGTAAACACAAGAAAAGGGTGACAAATAAAGTAGCAACATTCTTTACTTATTCCTACCTGATACCTTCCAGCTGCTATTTCGTTTCATTCGAGACCTTCTTTAGTAGTCTTTTTTAGCCCCTACTTAAGCATCAGCTTGAATTTCAAAAGGAGAAGTAGCTACAGGAAATCCTACAGGATTCCTGTAGTAGTCGTTCCCTTTGAAAAACAAACTACAGAGACAGGGTCAGCGCAACAGGATGTATAAAGCGTGCAAGGAGCAGAGCTTTATCGAGAAATCATCAGCATAAGCCAAGGGCCGAGAATGTAGAGCACCAGTAGCAATGACAACAAGGAAATAAAGTGCCAAATCAAGAAGCATGAAGAACACAACAGCGCAGGTAAGTGGCTAAACCTAATCCTTGATTGCATGAATATTATTTACACATTGCATGAACTATGGGAATTGTCACGATTAAACGGAATTGATGGCCAACTAACTGGCCACCCTAGTTCAGTTCACATACCCTCGTGGAGTTCAAAATGAGCCTCGTCCAATTCAAACCACATATCAGATATGCAGTCAGCATGTGCGGCCCATCAACTCGGCAGGAAAAAACTCATAACCAGTAGTGGTGGTGGCGTATAACAGGAATGAGGGAGGTGATTGATGAGCCCCAAAAATGGATAATTATATGGGCTCATTCAACCTCCTAATTCAACTTAATCCACCATTCTCATTAGTTTATTGCATGTTTTTTATTATATTTATGCTAATAGAGTGAATTGGGTCAGTCATTATGCCAACAAGTCTAATGGGTGCTTTGTGCAGATTTTTAGTCAATTTTGAGACAAAATCAAAGGTTTTAATGAGCACTTGGCAGCCAAATTCATGGAAGAACAAGGGATAGGATTTGTAGGAAGGTGTCCCCTTCATTTATGGGCCCTTACCTCGAATTCTCCACCATCAGCTCGGAGTTCAAGGGCCACCAAATCATTTATCACAAGGGCAGCCGAGCAAGTGCTAGTAAAAGTGATGTTAACTACAAGTTTTGCGAGCCGAGTTCCTAAAGTTTAGGAGGGTTGTTGGGGTCCTAAATTTGTATAAATAAGAGGGCTTAGGACCTCATTTTAGTTAGTCACTTTGTAGGCAGAAGTTAGCTAGTTTTTAGTTCGATTTTAGTCATTTTTTAGGCAGTAGGCTAGCTTTGAATTTCAGCACATTTTCAAGTTTTCCTTGTGGACAATTTTTGGAATATAACTATTCTTTAGATCAATAAAGATGAATCCAGCTTTGCACCAGCTCTAAATCTCTCTTAGGAGGATGTAGCTCTTGGGGTTGGGCCCATCTCAAGTGCCCAATACCTCCTTTGTTTACCTTTATGTGTTTTTGTTTTTTAGGTTACTTTTGATGATTAAAAAGGATTTTGATGTTTAGATTGAGTTGATAGGTTGTTAACATAGAAAAGCTTCAAAAAAGGGCCATCAAACACCTTTGATTTCACCTCTCCCTCAGTGGGATCAGGAGCTGGGATCAAGGTGACCTTGCTGCCCATAAAAACACTGACTTTTCTTTGCCATGCAATCAATAGTGTTTGATTTTCATTTGTAGAATTTGGTTACATGTTCAGATTTTTGCTTGCTTCGTTGCATAAGTTATTTCATCTAATTTCAGTGCAAATAAACTTTTGTTCCATTTATTTGCTGTTATCTAGGTCAGAATAGACTAACATAACTAGGTCTTTGATTTTCCAAATCCTTGTTTGTTTCGTTTGAAAAAAAACTTGCAGAGCACCTGTTATTCTTCTTTATCTGCCCATTCTCTATCAATCCCACCTGCTTCATCCTCTACTTTGAATCCTTACCTTACGTTTGCCATTTGCTCACTTTGCCCTAAATTCTCATATTGTTGTGCAACATTGCTCTACCTCTCCTTGAACAAATCCAACCATCCTCACCACTTCTCAGCTCCATTCCCCAAGTCCTGGACCTCCTCACACCCTTATCTCACCTCCATACCCACTCCAAAATCCCATTTCTGAACATCCTGTAGAAAAATTACAGACATCCTGTAGAAATTCCAGAACATCTTGTACAACCCCTGTAGACTTCCTGTAGAAGCTCACGAATGAGGTTTCTTGATAGCCAAACTCTGTGAAACTCTCTGGAAGGGTGTTAGGGACCCCTTAGGCCTTTTCTAAACCTTTCCAACCTCCTCCAAGCATTTCCTCTCGCCAATCCACCTCTGCACAGTCAAAAACCAGTTAAAATACATGCATGATAATTCTGACACTTTATTCAAAAATACAAAAAGATGTTTTTTTTTTAGATGTTACTGTAGGAGTAGCTTAGACACATGCATCTTACCTTCCTAGAAGTCAATGGCATCTCTTTCAGTAGCTTGCATCCTCTTTCTTGCATCAGTAGGGCTAGCTGGTAAAATTAGGGTTTGCTAGGGTTTACGTTTCCTTTCAGCTTTCCAGTTTCTTTATGCAAGTAGATCAGCCTTCTTTGAGTTAGCTTTCGTCCATCAGTTAAAAAGCTTCTTCTCAAAGCTCATAGAAGTTGGCTTAAGCTCCTAGCGGACTTGTGCCAGCTGACCAAGTGACAGCTGCGGCAAGAGCTAGTACTTGTGCATACAGCACCGTCGCTTCCAAGTTTGTTACAAACTACCGGGTTGATAAAATTAAAGAAGGGAGTTCCAGGAGTTGCAGCATTATTGCTGCAATACTGGGGCTCACCACTCTTTTTGGCGCCGTTGCCGGGGAAGCGTTAGAGTATTGGTGATTGCTGCTTTTCTTCTATTTTCCACTACAACTTTATGCTAAGTAGTCTATTTCATTTCATTTCCGCAAAAGTAAAGTAGATATTTCCTACTTTCACACATTAGCATTTCATTCCACAATTTCAATTCTGAAAGCGTAGATTAGCATTTCAATTCTGCAAGCGTATACTAGCATTTCATTCCTGCAATTTCATTTGAGTAAAATAGATTAGTCCTTTCCTGCTTTCATTTCAATTCCGCATTTTCATTTCAGCAAGATAGTTAGTTGCAGTTCAATGTATTTCAGTATTGCAGGTACAAGCAGAAAAATACAAAAATCAACCAAAAATATTTCCTTTCATGCCTAGTAGGAGTAGAGATAAGTCAGAAAAATATTTGCACAACACCCCCCACTACTTCACACAGCCAACCTTCTCTCTTCTTCGATGGCTGTGATTAAGAAGAAGCCCTAGGTGGACATCAAGGCATATTTAAAGAACCTCTAGGGGAGAAGAAGAAGAAAAAATTCCTCTGGAGCGCATGGCTACAAACAGAAATGTTGGGAGCAGTACCTTGTCCAAAAATGAATTTGAAAATCAGATGGAAAATTTCAAGAGTGATATGAGGCAGTTTCTTGCCATGCAATTGGATACCCTGCGGATCCAAAGGAAGCAAGAGGAAGCCAAGAGGGCTTTGGCCATCTTTTGTCCCAGGTGCACTAGAAAGCATCCTAGGAATGAATGTCCAATGCACTCCCTAGAAGTGTGTTTCATCTGTGAAGAATACCATCCTACGAATCAGTGCCCTTCCTTGCTTGGACTTAAAATTGCATATCAGGGGGCTAGAGGAGTCACTGAACCACTCTATTATATGAATCAAAGGAGGCCACATGGACCCATAACTTACCAGCAGGGAATGCAAGGGACATTCCAGACCTATTATGACCCCTATCAAGCCACTTCCATGCCTTCTTGGGGTCCCCCTGCTCATCCTTCCTAGTCCACACCCCCTCCTTGGTCGTATCCTCCTCAATACCATGCTTCTCCAGTTGCTCATTCGTTTCACTCTTATGCTCAGCCACAACTTCAGTGGAATGCACCTCATCAGGGGTGGAGGCCCTAGTACAACTCTCATCCTGCTCATTTGCCTCCACCACCTGCCCAACCACAACCCCATTCGCATCCATCTCAAATATACGCCCCCACTCAGCTACCCATACCAACATTTCCAAACCTGTCCATTGGAGTAGCTCAACACAATTGCAATGCTGAGACACAACATGTCCAAATGACTCCTCTTGAGCTCAATGATCTTCACCATAGCTTAGGAAGAGTGTTGCAAAGCAGAGATTATATTGACAACATTGAAGGACCAAAGGAAAAAGAAGATTCAAAAGAGGAGATCAAAGCACCATGGGCTGCACTTGATGAAGAGAAAACATCAGAAGCAAAAATCAAGAAAGCTCCCTCATGGTTACCATCAAACCCTCCATGTAGTCAAGAGAAATATCAGCACAAAGAGGAAGATGTGAAGGTCATGATAGAAGAAGATATGGAGAATGATCTAGATCAGCGAAAGGACCAAGGATATCAAAGCTATATTGAGACACGGTTCTAGACGGTCACTAAGTTGCAGCAGTACTCTCTTCTTTAGCTATGTTTGATCCCTTCAAATTCAAATCAGTTGGTCTCTGAAATTTGGATAGCTGTCAAAGCATGCATTTCAAGCCTCCACATCATCTTGTCTCTAATCTCGATGTGCACATGGCTCCATTGGAAGTATTCTTATACTTGAAAAGAATTTTGTTTTTCAAGTAGGGTAGGGTAGAAAAAAGAAAAAAGAAAAAAAATAAAAAATAAAAAATAAAAAAATGGAAATAAGAGGAAAAATCTAAGGTGAAAACCTCCTCAGAGGTGCCTTAGATTGACTCATTGATTGAAAACCTCCATGAGGCGGTCAATGGGTTGAAAAAAAGAAGAAAAAAAGAGAAAAGAAAAATAGAATAAGATCCCTGGGTGAAGACCTCCCTTGGAGGCGCTCAAGGCAGGAAATTAGGATGAAAACCTCCATGAGGCGCCCTAGTTGTTTTCAAAGAAAAGGAAAAAAGAAAAAAGAAAGCAGGACTAATCTCTGTGAAAAATTGTAGTTGCAGTGAATACTTTGCAGGAAAAGAGGGGCATGCAAAACGAGGACAGGAGTCTGTACCAGGCTCCAGGACATCCCTTCAGACACTCCCTCCATGGCCACTCACCTCTCCTAGGATTTGGTCACATTCAGGTCAGGATTTGGCTTTCTACAGGAAGTTCCAGGCTTTTCTACAGGAAGTTCTAGGCGTTTCTACAGGAAGTTCTGAAACATCCTGTAGAACCTTCGGACGAACCAAATTCAATTTTAAAAGGGAATCTGATGGTTGGAATCTGTTGGTTAGGCCTGCAAGCACCCCTGTTTCCATCCCTCACCTTTCTCCATCATTTTTTCCACCTCATTGTGCTTCTACAGGAAGTTCCTATAGAAATTAAAGGAAGCTAGAAATGGATTTCAAAAAGGTAGTTTGGCAAACATGCTAGCTTCCTCAAGGGTTCAGAAGTCCTCCTATTATCTTCAAACTCTTCCTCCATCATCTCCATGCCTGCATCACAACCCAAGCTCATTTTTTCTACCATGCAAAAACTTGCAGAATGCTTTGAAGAAAAAATACATAGAACAGAATTTGTTTTTTCCCTAGCTTGAAAACCGTGCATCCATTTGCAAAATTGTTACAGGGGGAGTTGTATAGGGACAACAACAACATGCCCGAGAAATTTCAGCCCATTCCGGTGCACGGTTTCCAAGAAACCAGTCTCCATCACCTTCAACCATTTTTGCATTTTCTCCATGTCCGTGCATCCATTTTAAAACTTGTGTCATGGGGAGATGCACATGGGTGATAGTAGCCTACCCAAGCAGTTTCAGCCGATTCTGATGCACGGTTTCCGAGAAATTGATCTCTGTAATCTTCAGCCATTTTTCATTTTTCTCGAAATCTGTGCATCCATTGATCGCAATTTTGCTATGGGAGGTGCACAATGATGATAGAAACATGCTTAGCAAGTTTCAGATCAATCCGATCTATCGTTCAGGAGCAATGGCAAAAACAAGTTTCGGTCCTGAGAAAATTCGACATCAGTAGCTTGAGGGTGCAGATCTAAACGTGAAGCCAGCTCCTACAGCATGGATCTAGCCAAAGGATACCTGCACAAGAAAAAAATAGCCATGAATCAGAAAATAAGCCACGATGCAACCACCGAAACCAGTGCATGCAGCAAATGAAAGGCCACAGCACCTCACAGCAACCATTCGACTTCTAGGTACATGACTAAAACTCATTCCTATGATTGCATGAATGTAATTTGGAAACTACATGAGCAATGAGATGGTTGGGATTAAAAAAATCGGTGGCCAACTAACTGGCCACCCTCATCCAGTTCAACAGTGCTCGGTGGGTGAATGAGACACATGCGCTTAGCCATCTCAGGAGAAAATTGGGAAACAGGTAATGGTGACTGTTTGACCTTCGACGTAATTGATGGAGTGATCACAGGTAGGAAACAGGATGTTTCGTGACAGCACCGCCGTCTGCATGGGCCAGCGCACATGTTGGCCACTTCACTCCCTCACCGCAAATCACGCAGCAATTAAAGAATGCTCGGCTGACTCTCACCACCCGCTGATTAATTTGCACTTGCAGCATTCTTAGCCGAAGTACGTGTCCTCTGCTCCCACAATTTGTTAACCCGTCGTCCTCCACGAGCTTTTCAGCTTAGTTCGAGATTCTGCTGCGTATCAGGCTCGCTCAGAGGCGCAGGGGCATTCTACAGGAAGACGTTCTACAAGAAGTACGAAATATCCTTCCGAAGCAGAGAAGCCTAGACTTTTCTTCATTGAGTTTGGAGTTCTGAGAGAGGTAGGCTTGAAAAAACACTCTTCCATGCATGATACGTTCGAAAGGTGGTGAATTAAACTATTTTGAATAAGAAAGTATGAAACAAGTCTGCCTATGAGTCAAAAAAATAGCAGCTGCCTATGTGTGGCACGGAATTTCTCAGTCGATTTTGTGTCAAAATTCTCCTCCATAGTTCTTGTTAACAAATTCCTTCTGTAGAAACGATAAACCACTATAAGGGTTAACCTGTGCATAAAGAATGTGACTTTTATGTGGTTGGGGATGAAAATTAAGCTCTACACTCTGTCTGTGAGAGCCTAATTCCCTTTTGACAGTCGAGTTTTGGGCAGCAACAGCATTATAACTAGGGAATTGTTTTTCAGTGATATCAAATAGCCGAGGAATTCTTCCTTGAGTCTAGGGGGAAACTATAAACAACATTTCTATTTCTGACCAAAGCATAAGAAAAAGGGAGCACTCTCACCATGCTAGGGGGATTCATAATTCAGCATTATCCATGGTTATCATTTCAGGTTGCTGTGTGAACTTACACTTCATCCAGCAGCGAAGACAGGGAACACATTGAGTCGGAAGAGAAAGCTAAGGGTAAGGAAACCTAGGACAGGCCACCATAGAAAGAGCAAGAAGAGAAACAAGAGAAAGGCCAAGCTGCTGAGCCCAAAACTATGGGTGGAATAAAGGCACAAATGCCAAGGGAGAAACGGTTGCAAATCAGGGCAGAGAGGACTGAAAAAGTTCAAGAAAGTGAGGGCACACCCAAGGAAACCACAACAAAATTAAAAGAGAAGGCACCTCCAGCCAAGCAAGCTAAAACAGTGAAAACCGTTTCTACAGGAAGACAGAAAAAAGTCAGCACAGGACTTTCTACAGGAAGTCTGGAAACAAGGCAACAGAAGGAAAAACCGCCTAAGATTTTAGCCAGGGAGACAGCAGCTATGCTGGTTACCCTAAGCACATCTCCAAAGCAAAAAGGGCAGCGAAAGAGGGAGCCTTCCATGTATTTTAAGGCAAGAAGGAGCATGCGGATAAAAACTGGCAGACCCCAGCCACCGTCAAAAGAGCCAATCACGATTTTAGACACCCCAGCTAAACAAAAGGAGAGGTCCACCTATGAATAGGGAAGCCCAAAGACATCCACCTGGGGAGAAAGAATGAAAATGTTGGACACGAAGACCACTCTACAGGAAGCTGAGACAGTTCTACAAGAAGCTGAGAATTCTCTGAGAAAAGGAGCACAGGCAGTGGGAAGAAGTAGAGAGAAAAGCATGGTTTCATGACCGAGAAGAGGACATCACTTTAAAAGCTTGGCATGATAGGGAGGCCACCAGGGCCATCAAAGATGAGGAGATAGATTAGTTGCTCAGAGGATGAGCAACACTTTCAGTAGGGGGTGATGATGAGCCCCAAAAATGGATAATTATATGGGCTCCTTCAACCTCCTAATTCGACTTAATCCACCATTCTCATTAGTTTATTGCATGTTTTTTATTATATTTATGCTAATAGAGTGAATTGGGTTAGTCATTATGCCAACAGGTCTAATGGGTGCTTTGTGCAGATTTTTAGTCAATTTTGAGACAAAATCAAAGGTTTTAATGAGAACTTGGCAGCCAAATTCATGGAATAACAAGGGAGAGGATTTGTAGGAAGGTGTCCCCTTCATTTATGGACCCTTAACTCAATTTCTCCACCATCAGCTCAGAGTTCAAGGGCCACCAAATCAATTATCACAAGGGCAGTCGAGCAAGTGCTAGTAAAAGCGTTGTTAACTACAAGTTTTGGCAGCCGAGTTCCTAAAGTTTAGGAGGGTTGTTGGGGTCCTCAATTTTTATAAATAAGAGGCTTAGGGCCTCATTTCAGTTAGTCACTTTGTAGGCAGAAGTTAGCTAGTTTCTAGTTCGATTTTAGTCATTTTTTAGGCAGTAGGCTAGCTTTGCATTTCAACACATTTTCAAGTTTTCCTTGTGGACAGTTTTTGGAATGTAACTATTCTTTTGATCAATAAAGATGAATCCAGCTTTGCACCAGATCTAAATCTATCTTAGGAGGCTGTAGCTCTTGGGGTTGGGCCCATCTCAAGTTCCCAGTACCTCCTTTGTTTACCTTTATGTGTTTTTGCTGCATTCTCAAAATAAAATCTGCTATTTAGATTTAAATCTTGTTTTGTTGTTTAGGTTACTTTTGATGATTAAAAAGGATTTTGGTGTTTATATTGAGTTGATAGGTTGTTAACATGGAAAAGCTTCTAAAAAGGGCCATCAAACACCTCTGATTTCACCTCTCCCTCAGTGGGATCAGGAGCTGGGATCAAGGTGACCTTGCTGCCCACAAAAACACTGACTTTGCTTTGCCATGCAATCACTAGTGTTTGATTTTCATTTGTAGAAGTCGATTACATGTTCAGATTTTTATTTGCTTCGTTGCATAAGTTATTTCATCTGATTTCAGTGCAAATAAACTTCTGTTCCATTTCTTTGCTGTTATCTAGGTCAAAATAGACTAACATAACTAGGTCTTTGATTTTCCAAATCCTTGTTTGTTTCGTTTGAAAAAAAACTTGCAGAGCACCTGTTATCCTTCTTTATCTGCCCATTCTCCATCAATCCCACTTGCTTCATCCTCTACTTAGAATCCTTGCCTTACGTTTTCCAGTTGCTCACTCTGCCCTAAATTCCCATATTGTTGTGCAACATTGCTTTACCTCTCCTTGAACAAATCCAATCATCATCGCCACTTCTCAGCTCCATTCCCCAAGTCCTGGACCTCCTCACACCATTATCTCACCTCCATACCCACTCCTTCATCTTTCTTCCACCATCCATCCTCGAAAATCCCATTTCTGAACATCCTGTAGAAAAATTACAGACATCCTGTAGAAATTCTAGAACATCCTGTAGAACCCTTACAGACTTCCTGTAGAAGCTCACGAATGAGGTTTCTTGATAGCCAAACTCTGTGAAACTCTCTGGAAGGGTGTTAGGGACCCCTTAGGCCCTCTCTAAACCTTCCCAACCTCCTCCAATTATTTCCTCTCGCCAATCCACCTCTGCACAGTAAAAAACCAGTTAAAATACATGCATGATAATTCTGACACTTTATTCAAAAATACAAAAAGATGTTTTTTTCAGATGTTACTGTAGGAGTAGCTTATACACATGCATCTTACCTTCCTTGAAGTCAATGGCATCTCTTTCAGTAGCTTGCATTCTCTTTCTTGCATCCGTAGGGCTAGCTAGTAAAATTAGGGTTTGCTAGGGTTTACATTTCCTTTCATCTTTCCAGTTTCTTTCTGCAAGTAGATCATGTTGGAAATAATACTGAGAGGGGGGGGGGGGGGGGGTGAATCAGTATTATCAAGTCAAATATTTCCTTTTCCAATTCCAGATGATATACGCTACTTCTCTTAATAAAAACCGCGTATATACGCAACTATAGATAAAGAAACCCGCGTATACAAAGCAGACTTATAATTTGATTTATCTTTCAGATGTCAGTTATTAATCTGTGATTCAGAAGCAAATAACCAGTAACCAGAAACAGTAAAGCAGAGCAGAAAGACAATCGCACACAAGAACACAAGATATAAGGTGGAAACCCAATGTGGGTGAAAACCACCTGCTGCAATTCGTCTCTATCCTTTCTTTAATTAGAAACTTCTTTTTACAAATGTACTGGTGCAGTGCTTTTACCAGTACGCAGGCTGCAACCTGTAGAGAGCTACAACTCTCTCTCATTTTCCAGCTTCTCCTGGAAGGGAGCTACAACTCCCTTAGCTCTTGCACTAGCCAAGATACTAGTACGTAGGTGCTGGCCTACAGAAGGCTACAACCTTCTCTTTCTTTCAAGGACCACGTTTCATAAATTTTCAGACTGGATCCACAAATAACATCAACCATCAAGAATTTCTGCATCAACCAATCACCTTTTCACCAAAACTAAATCAACATAAACACCTCTCTGACGACTGTACCCAGATCATAGTAACAGTACCACACACCAAAACTGAACCCAGAACACTGCAGCAATAAACAAAAGCAGCAAAAACACAACTCAAAATGTATACGCTACTTTAATGGCCTGAAACCTGCGTGCATACGCTTCTGCGTATGGAACAAGCTGTGTATACGATGTTTTCCTTCACTGAACCTGCGTATATACGCGCCTTAGCTGAACTGAACCTGCGTATAGATCTACAAACATAATTCACTCTTTCAAGTATTCAGGCACTGATTAACCCAGATTATCAGATTTATAGATCACGCATGTGCCAGATATAACAGATCAAAATCATGCAAAGATATTATCATTCAAGCCAAGAGATTATGACCCATCAATAGAACTTATCCTTCTTTTCGCTAGGGTTCCTCCTTCGTTCAGATCTAGATCTGCTCCACAATGCTAATCACCAATATTTCAGATCTCGTACATTATCAGATATTCAATAATAATTTAGATGATACCTTGTCACATGATCTCCTTCCTCTTTTATAGTTTTAGGACTTCCACAATACCACGGTCCAAAACCATAATAAACCAATACCAAGGGCCCAAAACCTGGGGTCAACACTTCTTATGAGATACCTTGGTCCAAAACCATAGGTTCAAATTCCAAGGACTAACAACCATGGACCAAAAATAAGTTTCCCACCATGTACGCTCTTTTCTGTGCATAAAAGTGCGTGTATACGCATACACGACTTCTGAACGTATAACCCGCGTGTATAGCGTCTTCGTCAAGGTGAACTTGCGTATACAAGATTTCCTTCATTCTGAGCGCCTGAACTGAGGTCTGACACCAAAGTGAGTTGCCATCAAGGACAACACCTGTACCATAGAGCCACACCTGTGCCAAAATGCCAACAATCTCCCCCTTTGGACTTGATGGCAACCCCATGATCCTTAAAGTCTTTCTCTGCCTTTGTCATCAAGGGCAAAGGGTTGTGCTCCCCCTGAGTACATGCTGATATCTCTGCTCTGCTGTGCTGAACATGCTCCCCCTGACTGTAGACAATATTTGCAAAAAGATGTTCTTCAAGAAGAGCCATATACATCATAAAAGACCTTCCTATCACCAAAAGACTCAATACATACAACCATCACCCAACCAAGTGGGGATGAATTACCCAACCAAGTGGGGATACATTAGAATCTTACATATGACAACCAATCACATCAATCATCCCAAGCATAGTGGGGAAACCAAAATAGGCCGTTACATGACCTTGATAAAATAATATACATGACATAGAGACGAAATATCAAGACTTATGCAAATGACCAATAACTACTATCAGCAGCTTCTGACAATCATTGTATATATCAGCAACCATGTTCTCCTTCTGATCTCCTTTCTGCAGCTGATCCACCTGAACCAAAAACAACTTGAGTACTAGAACCAAGAGCTTCTAAGATAATGCCAACAATGCATTATTAGAAGATTATCTGCTCCCCCTGAACCCATGCCTGATGGTCTCTGACAGACCCATATCAGACTCTCTTCAACCAGAGTCTGTCCTTGCTAATTTTCTCTAGATACGCAACTGCACCTACATAAATCGGCGTATGTATGCAGATTCCCCTCATCCAACTCGCGTACACTAACTTTTCTTTGATACAGAAAAGCTTCAACAGCAAGATGAAGCATCAACTACTCCCAGCTTTTGTCTGAGATATTCAAAAGTTTCCCTGGGTAGTGGTTTGGTGAGGATATCGGCAATTTGTTCCTTAGAAGGAACATACTCCAACTTGACTTTTTGCTCAAGAACTTGTTCCCGAAGAAAGTGATATTTGATAGGTATGTGCTTGGTCTTTGAATGCATGACAGGATTCTTTGAAATGCTTATTGCACTTGTATTATCACATAAGATAGAGACAGGTGGAGTACATGTGATTTGAAAATCCTGCAAGGTTTGCATCATCCAAAGAAGTTGAGTGCAACAAGATGCAACAGCCACATATTCCACTTCAACTGTAGATAAAGCAATCGAACTTTGTTTCTTGCTGAACCAAGATACTAATCTGGAACCCATAAAGAATGCACCACCACTTGTGCTCTTCCTATCATCCACGCTTCCGGCCCAATCTGCATCTGTGTAAGCATGAAGTGTGAGATCTGTATCTCTAGGGTACCATAAGCCATAGTTTTGAGTTCCTTGAAGGTACTTGAAGATTATCTTGACTGCCTGAAGATGAGTTTCCTTTGGATTTGCCTGAAATCTTCCAACTAGTCCCACTGCATGCATGATGTCTGGTCAGGTACCTGTCAAATAAAGAAGACTTCCAATCATAGATCTATAGGTTGGTTGATGCACTACTTCTGATTCATCATTTGCACTGAGGCTGCATCCTGTAACCATGGGGGTACATACTGGTTTTGAATCTTCCATGCCATACTTCTTCAGAATCTGCTTGAGGTACTTGGTTTGAGACAAGAAGATACTGCCTTCATTTTGTTGGATTTGCAATCCAAGAAAGTATGTTAGTTCTCCAAGCAAGGACATTTCGAATTCTTTCTGCATCACCAAGGCAAAGCTTTGACTCATAGCTTCTTCATTGCTTCCAAAGATAATATCATATACATACACAACAAGTATTAGCAATTTTTTATTTTCAACTTTTATATAGAGATTGCTATCTGCTGATCCTTTTGAAAAACCTTGTTATGGAGATATTTATCCAAACGATAGTACCAAGCCCTTGGAGCTTGTTTAAGCCCATAGAGAGCCTTTTTAAGTCTGCATACAAGATTTGGATCATTCCCAAGGATAAAGCCATCTGGTTGCTCTATGTAGAATTATTCTTCTAAGTCTCCATTCAGAAAGGCTGATTTTACGTCCATTTGAAATACTTTGAACTTCTGGAAGCTAGAGAGAGCAAGGAACATTCTGATGCCCTCAAGTCTAGCAACAGGAGCAAAAGTTTCTTCAAAGTCTATTCCTTCCTGTTGAGCATACCCTTTGCAAACAAGTTTGTCCTTGTTTCTAATCACTTCCCCATTTTCATTCAACTTATTTTTGAAGAGCCATTTTGTTCCTATGACATTTTTGTCTTTTGGTCTAGGAACCAACTCCCAAGTGTTATTCTTTTCGATTTGCTCAAGCTCTTCATCCATTGCCTTAACCCAACAGTCATCTTTGCATGCTTCTTTTACATTTTGTGGTTCAGTGGAAGAGAGCAATGCCAAATAGCTTGAAGCTTCTGCTATTGTTCTTCTTGTTTGTATACCTACTTCTTTCTGCCCCAAAATTTGAGATTCTAGATGATTCTTCTGAACGTACCTGGATGGAGTCTTTTCTTCTATCCTTATCTGTTCCTCTGGTGCCTCTTGGGGTTCTTCTTCATCATCTGTATGATTTAGAGAGTAGTCTTTATCCTCATTGATATTTTCATGATTCACTTCCCTAGGGATGTATCCTTTTTCATCAACCACTACATCAATGTTGTCAACAATTCTTCCAAGCCTTTTATTGTAACACTTATATGCTTTGATGTAGGGAGAATAACCAAGGAGAATGCCTTCATCTGCTCTAGGTTCAAGTTTGCCAAGCTACTCATCAGTATTCTTAATATAACATTTGCTCCCAAAAATTTTGAAATGCTTTACCGAAGGAGTTTCACCATACCCGAGCTCATGAAGAGTTTGAGTGATGTTCACTCGGACATTTGTTTTGTTGAGAATAACAACCGCTGCATATGCAGCTTCACCCCAGAAGGTTGCGGGAGTTCCAGACTCATCAAGCAAAGCATGAGCCATTTATTGGACTGTTTTGTTCATCCTTTCTGCCACTCCATTTTGCTAAGGAGTCCTAGCTGTAGAGAATTCCCTTCTTATTCCATGTTCTTCACAGAAATCAAAAAATTCATTTGAGGTAAATTCCCCACCTCTGTCGGACCTGAGGCACTTAATTTTGTAATCTGATTCATTTTCAGCCAAGGCTTTGAAGGATTTGAATTTTTCGAATGCTTCGTCTTTGTGCTTCATAAGTCCTAACCAAACAAACCTGGAGAAGTCTTCAATGAATAGTATAAGGTATTCTTCTCCTCGAGGTGACCTTGTCCTAAATGGACCACATACATCTGTATGGACTAGCTCAAGAGGTCTGCTAGTTGATCCTTCCTTCTCAGGAAAGTTAGTTCTGGTTTGCTTACCAAACTGACATGATTTGCATATGGTGTTGTGTGGAATTTTGATATCTGGAAGACCACGAACTGCCTGGTATTTGCATGCTTTCCTTATTTGTGAAAAGCTTAGATGCCCCAACCTCCGGTGCCATAACCAGTGTTCATCATCCTTTCTTAAATAGCATTGTTGTTGTCCTTCTTCAAATATGTATAGATTATTTGGAGTTCTTCTGCCTTTGATCACTGTTTCTCCTGTACCAAGATCACGAACACTACATCCATTTGATCGAAATATTACCTCGGTTCCTTGATCACACATCTGACTAACACTTAGTAGATTATGCCTCAAGCCATCAACATACAAAACATTTCCAACTTTGACCTGCTCTTTCAACTCAGGAGTGCCTTTTCCTTTTATGGTTGCAGGGGTATCATTTCCAAAAGAAACCTTCTTCCCCTTTTCTACTGCAGTATATGATTCAAGTTTTTCTTTATCCCCTGTCCTATGCTTTGAACATCCGTTGTCGATATACCATATATTTTCCTGTCCTTCTGCATAGAAGGCTATCCCACATCTTTCTGGTTGTGGTTCCTTCATTCTCCATGTTCTGGCACTTAAGGTATGTTCCTTCTGAGTTGTCTTCCAAAACCTGCTCCTGCATTCAGAATCTTCATGAGCAAAGTTATTACAAATAGAACATTCAACTTCATTTTCAAGGGCCAAAAAGTTGTTATAAGTCCTTTTCGTGATTCCATTCATATTCCTTTGTTTTTGAGCTTCTCTAGTCATGATTGTCTTATAGGCAACACATTGAGCTGCTTTGTGACCAAAATTATGGCAAGAGAAACATTGGCCATTGAAGAAACTCCTGCGATTATCAAATCTATCATCCAATCGATTGTAGTTTCTACTGACATCCATTCTTGAGGCAAATTGGGAAGATTTTACCTGTGGCTGATTGTAGCTTCTGTTTGTCCTTAAGGTAGCTTGTCCCCGATTTTCTTGATAGTCATTATTCGTTCTTGAGGTAAACTGTCCCTGATTTACCTGATGATTTCTATTAGGCCTTTGCTCGCTCTTCTTTGCTGCATCAAGATAACTTTTGGAGGTGGAAGCTTGAGATTTTTCTCCATTATATCCCAGACCTGTCTTGATTAGTGGAGAACGCTGCACATTGATAATCTCATCTAGAGTTTCAGATCCTTTAACAAATTTAAGATTAATAGCTTTTGTTTTCTCAATCTCCTTTCTAAGACAAACAATTTCACATTCCAATTTTTCAAGATGTTTTTCCCTTTCAGCCAGTTGATATTGTAGAGACTCAATAATTGCACTTTTCTCTTCTAAGAAGATTTTGAGATTAGTCATCTCTTCAGAAAAACCTTCTACATCTATAGCATCCATGTAGTCATCATCTTCAAAAGCCATTAAAAGTTTATATTTATTACCTCGTTCATCTTCGTCACTATTTGAAAGTCCATCACTATCTTCATGAGTGTAATAGCTTTTCTTATTTGCATTCTGTTTCTTGTTCCATCTAACAGGTTCTTTCCCTTTGTCAATCTTATCCTTGTGAGGACATTTGGCAGCATAGTGACCGACTCTTCCTCAAGCAAAGCATTTGAAAGGTAACTTACCTCGGAACCGTCCAGTACCCCGTTGAAGATTTCTGACAAAATTTGATTCTTCTTCTTCTTTTGACACGCGTCCTGACTCATAGTACTCGCCTTTGCCTGAAGCCTTGAAGGCAGCTTCTCTCCTGTCTGATGGTCCTCCTTTCCTCATTTCATAAGCAGTTAGAATACTGTGTAGCTGTGACATTTTAAGGCTTTGTAGATTCTCCTTTTCTTCTATTGCAGAAACTTTAGATTCAAACCTGATCATCTCCTTCATAGCTTAGGACAATCTTGTTCCATATTTCTTTTGCTAATTTTAACTGCATAACTTTCATGAATTCTTATTGAGATAGACATCCCAATAGAGTATTGACCACCTTTGCATTTGTTTCATATTTCTTCTTCTCAGCCGGATTTGTAGGAGTTGTTGCTGGAAAAGTATATCCTGTATCTATGATATCCCAGACATCTGTACCCAACAATTGAAGATAGGCAGTAACTCTTACCTTCCAATATACGAAGTTTGTCCCATCAAAAACCGATGGCCTGATTGATGCTTCCCTGTCGTAGTTGCTCATGATGAAGGATCTTCCTTCAAGCGATCAAGCTTCTTTAGAAGGACCTGCTCTGATACCAATTGTTGGAAATAATACTGAGACGGGGGGGTGAATCAGTATTATCAAGTCAAATATTTCCTTTTCCAATTCCAGATGATATACGCTAATTCTCTTAATAAAAACTGCGTATATACGCAACTATAGATAAAGAAACCCGCGTATACAAAGCAGACTTATAATTTGATTTATCTTTCAGATGTCAGTTATTAATCTGTGATTCAGAAGCAAATAACCAGTAACCAGAAACAGTAAATTAGAGCAGAAAGACAATCGCACACAAGAGCAAGATATAAGGTGGAAACCCAATGTGGGTGAAAACCACCTGCTGCAATTCATCTCTATCTTTTCTTTAATTAGAAACTTCTTTTTACAAATGTACTGGTGCAGTCCTTTTACCAGTACGCAGGCTGCAACCTGCAGAGAGCTACAACTCTCTCTCGTTTTCCAGCTTCTCCTGGAAGGGAGCTACAACCCCCTTAGCTCTTTCACTAGCCAAGATACTAGTATGTAGGTGCTGGCCTACATAAGGCTACAACCTTCTCTTTCTTTCAAGGACCACGTTTCATAAATTTTCAGACTGGATCCACAAATAACATCAACCATCAAGAATTTCTGCATCAACCAATCACCTTTTCACCAAAACTAAATCAATATAAACACCTCTCTGACGACTGTACCCAGATCACAGTAACAGTACCACACACCAAAACTGAACCCAGAACACTGCAGCAATAAACAGAAGCAGTAAAAACACAACTCAAAATGTATACGCCACTTTAATGGCCTGAAACCTGTGTGCATACGCTTCTGCGTATGGAACAACCTGCGTATACGCTGTTTTCCTTCACTGAACCTGCGTATATACGCGCCTTAGCTGAACTGAACCTGCGTACAGATCTACAAACATAATTCACTCTTTTAAGTATTCAGGCACTGATTAACCCAGATTATCAGATTTATAGATCACGCATGTGCTAGATATAACATATCAAAATCATGCAAAGATATTATCATTCAAGCCAAGAGATTATGACCCATCAATAGAACTTATCCTTCTTTTCACTAAGGTTCCTCCTTCATTCAGATCCAGATCTGCTCCACAATGCTAATCACCAATATTTCAGATCTCGTACATTATCAGATATTCAATAATAATTCAGATGATACCTTGTCACATGATCTCCTTCCTCTTTTATATTTTTAGGCCTTCCACAATACCACGGTCCAAAACCATAATAAACCAATACCAAGGGCCCAAAACCTGGGGTCAACACTTCTGACAAGATACCTTGGTCCAAAACCATAGGTTCAAATTCCAAGGACTAACAACCATGGACCAAAAATAAGTTTCCCACCATGTACGCGCTTTTTTGTGCATAAAAGTGCGTGTATACGCATACGCGACTTCTAAACGTATAACCCGCGTGTATACACGTCTTCGGCAAGGTGAAACTGCATATACAAGATTTCCTTCATTCTGAGTGCCTGAACTGAGGTCTGACACCAAAGTGAGTTGCCATCGAGGACAACACCTATACCATAGGGCCACACCTGTGCCAAAATGCCAACAGATCAGCCTTCCTCGAGTTAGATTTCGTCCATCAGTTAAAAAGCTTCTTCTCAGAGCTCATAGAAGTTGGCTTAAGCTCCTAGCGGACTTGTGCCAGCTAACCAAGTGACATCGGCGGCAAGAGCTAGTACTTGTGCATACAACACCATCGCTTCCATGTTTGTTACGAACTACCGGGTTGATAAAATTAAAGAAGGGAGTTCCAGGAGTTGCATCATTATTGCTGCAATACTGGGGATCACCAGTGATGGCAGTCAAGCAACACGAAGAGCCATAATGACACTGGCATAGGACCAATGGTCCGGATGGGGATAACATACCCATCTGGCCACCTCACCTCCTCACCACGGATTATGCCATCAGTTAAGTACAGTGCGGTCTAAGCCTCCACCACCCTTTGTTTCATTTTCATTTATGAAGTTCTCGACTGCAGTACTCACCTACCACCTTCAGAACAACGAACCAGTCATTTTCTGCTAGTTTTTTCTAGTCTTGCAAAACCCTCCCGCCTATTGGGCTCTACAGGAGCACTATTGCATTCTACGGGAGTAGGAACACTGTCTACAGGAGGTTTTCTACAAGAAGGGTAGGGAGTAGCTCTATAGAAGGAAAATCCAATATTTTTGTCAAATTCAAGCTTGAAAAGAGGTAGGCTCGGGAAACCGCTCTGCATATGATATATTTATATAAGGTGGTGGATTAAAAATACAGTATTGGGTTGAAAAATAAAGGAAAGTGAAGCTTAAAAGTCTGCCTGTATTTTTCCGATTTCTACACAGTCTCTCCATTTTCTTCCCTACGTTCAACATCTGTCTTTTTCTTAATCACATTGTTCTGTAAAGAAAAAAAGGATGCAACCATAGAAACCAACCTATGAAAAAAACCGAATTTCCAAGTCTGTCTACTCTCTGAAGAAAAACACTGTGTTATTTATTCTTTGTGCTGTCAAAATATTGATTTTTTCTAAAAACCGAGAAGCAAATTCAGGTTAAAAATAGTTTGAAGAAAGGGAAAAATTGTAAATTGATGTCGTGAAGAAGAAGCACATGGGAAAATTCCCTCTCTGGCCAAAAAAAAAAAAAAAAAAAACCTCAGCTGTTCCTCTGTTTCTTGTTTTGGAAAGTATTGCCTTCTTCCTCACTTGAGCATTTTTAGAAACCACTAAACACCATTCAAGGAGGTTTTGTGAGAAAGGAGCCTTTGAACTCTAACAAATTGCATGAGCACCCTGAAGTGGTGGCCCTCTTCACCAAGGCAAACTGGATGTCTTTCTTTGAGAGAATTCATGGACATGATGAGGAGGTGACTGAAGAATTTTTGATGTCCTTAAGACCCCATTCGAAAACACATGCTACAGTCAGTTTCAGGGGTCTGACCCTAGAGCTTACACCAGATTTTATTAGCAGAATCACAAGTCTTCCACTCAGGCTCCCTTGGAGCAAAGAGGAAAAACCATTGGCACAGGCTACTGAGAAGACATTCTTTCAGCTTGATGAACATCCTGTAGAGGATAAGAATGGGGTCAGAAGGACAAGCTTACCTCCTCCATGGAGTGAAGTCAGCTACCAAATCATGAAATACATCACTTGTGAAGGAAGATTCAGTATAGTTTATGGTTATCACTTCAGGTTATTGCATGAATTAAGATATGGGATGGACCTACCTGCAGCTAGGAAACTCAGTCTCCCATATTTCCTCCTCCAGTCTTTGATAGAATGTGGCACCAAGTTGAATGCAGGGGTTCCAGACTAGCTGGCCCACCATGGCCTCATTAAACTATTGGTGGAAGATGCCCTACACACATACACCATCCCCATAGCTTGGGAAATTTTTAGGAATATGTCTAGAGAAGATGACATCAAAACTTTGACTGAGGACATTAGCCCATCTGGCAGTGAAAAGGAGAAGCTGAAAGAGGAAACTGAGAAGGAAATTCATGAGGAGGCACAAGATATTCAAACAGAGGAGAAACAGAAAGAAGAGGAGAAACTTGACAAAACCACAGTTCAAGCTTAGCCAGAAAAGAAAATAGCATCAAAGGTAGAGAAGAGGAAAAGGAAAAAGGCTGAGAAGAAAAATCCCAAGAAAGCCCCGAAAAGGACTACCACAGGAAAGGCAAGGACTCAGCAAGAAAAAGAGAAAACACTACCAGAGGCAGCAGAGGCAAAAGAAAAAACAGCAGACACAGGAAAAATTGCAGGAGATGAAGGAGAAGAATAGCAAGAAGAAACATCCCCTGAAACACTGGCAAGGGAAGCAACAGCTATGTTTGCTACATTAAGCACTCCAGAAAAACAAAATGGAAAAAGAAAAAGGCAAACTTCTATGCATTTCAAAGCTAGGAGGAGCACCAGGATTAAGGTGTGCAAGCCCCAGCCACCATCAAAAGAACCCATTATCATTGAGGATGCAACTACTGAGAAGAAGGAGGAATCTCCCTCCAAGATCTCTATCACCTACGAGAGAGCGAGTCCCAAAAACTCCACTTGGAAGGAAAGAATCAAATTGATGGACTCCAAAGCAGTCCTACAGGAAGCTCAAACCTCTTTACATGAGACACTGGCCAAGCTTAAAGAAACTGAAAAATTGGAAAAGCAGGCAGAAGAATAGTCATAGGAGAAAGGAAAGGAAAAGGAAATACTTGAGCCAAGACCTCGGCCTAATTTAGGCTCTTATTACAATCTTCTAGAAGGTGGGAAGATCATCCCACAAAAATTCGTTGTGCCTCTTTTCTTTGAATTAGAAAAATAAAGCGTCAGAACCCACACCTGGATGCAGATTGCTAAATCTAAAGGAGTTGAGATATAGGGCACATGGAAGACAAGTTGAGAGAGTTGAGAAGGGAGTTGGGCATGGTAAGGCACATAGAGAGAATTAGAAGAGCCCAACTACAGGAAGAAAATGAACTGCTAAAAAAGCAGTTACAAGAACGGGAAACTCAAGGGGGAGACAAGTTTCCAATCTTGGAAGGGCAGCAACAGAAAGAAGGTCCCCCAGTAGATAATGAAGCAACAGAGTAACAATAGCAAGAGGAACAACCACAGACCGATGTTGAAATGCTGATGAAACAATAGCAAGAAAAAGAATCTTAGGCAGCAACTGAAGTGCTGATTTTGAAACAACAGTCGCAAGAAACGGAAGCCCAGATGGCCTGCATGACCAGCTAGGCAATGGAAGCCTTATAATGTAGAAATCCAGCTAGATCCTATGCATTGTATCTCAAAGACTAGTGGCTCCAATTGTAGATTAAAACATTGGCCCAAAGGGGCACAATCCCATTCCAAAATTATGGCCAGTTTATGCATCTATGCGATAATAGTTCAGCCGAGGATAAAGCCAAGCTAGCATAATTTTACCTACACAACTTGGCACTTCCAAACATGAATTTATGGGATCCAAATGTTGCATTAGGAGACCTACAGCTCATGGCTATAGCTTCTTAGTTGAGCCATGAAGAAAAGAGAGCAGTGGAAATTCAAAAAATCATGGAAAAAGAGCTAAGTGAGCCCCTGATGATAAGGGCAGAACCATTGGATCTCATATATGCCGTCCAACACCTTGCAGCCAATCCTCAAGTTGCCCCTGACTATGTTGACAGGTAAGCATAGGCTATTGCTCACTTTGAAGATATGGAGAGATTGTTTGGCGATAACTGCCTTCATGCTTGCATGAGAAGGTGGAATACATTGTCCCATAGCCTAAAGATTAGGGAGTATCACTCCCCAACTAGAATGAGGGAAACTATGATGAGGGTGCCCTTATATAAACAATCAATGCAAAACTTGAAGGGCAACTGGATTGGTCTTAAATACAGCCCTCCACTATTGTTAGGACTATTGGAAGGGGCTAAGGAGGAGGAAGAACAAAAAAAATGGGAGGAAGTGAACAAGAAAGTATGTTTCCATGACAGAGAAGAAGACATCACATAAGAAGCTTGGGATGTCAGGGAAGTTGTTAAAGCTATTAAAGATGAAGAATTGGATTAGTTGCTCAGAGGATGAGCAACCCATTCAGCAGGGGGTGATGATGAGCCCCAGAAATGGGTAACTATATGGGCTCATTCTGCCTATTATTTTAATTTAATCCACCATTCTCAATAGTTTTGTGCATGTTTTTGAATATATTTATGTCAATAGGTGAATGGAGATAGTCACTTTGCCACATAGTCTAATGAGTCTTTATTGCGGATTTTTAGACATTTTTTGACAAGGACCATGCATTTATGAGTAGATTGGCAACCAAACTCGAGGAAACAAGGCTGAGGACTTATAGGAGGGGTGTCTCCTTCATTAATGACCCCTTCCTCAAGTTCTCCATCAGCAGGTCGGAGTACAAAGGTCCACAATGATGATTCCAAGGGGCAGACGAACAAGTCTAGTAGAGTTGTTGTTATCTTCAGTTTTAGGCAGCTGAGTTCCTTAAGTTTAGGGGTAATTTTGGGAGTCCCCACTTGTATAAATAAGAAGGCTTCAAGCCTCAGTAGGTTAGCCATTTTTCATAGTAGATTTTCGCACTTTGGTGCAGCTTTGTACTCAGATCATTTTCAAGCTCTTTTTAAAGACAATTTTGTGATGTAACTGCTATTTTTTTTATAAATGAAGATGAATCAAGTTTTGAACCAGCACTGATCTCCCTTAGAGGGCTAAATCTCTTGGGTTAGGGCCCAACCCAAGCTGCCCTGCACCTCCTTTTTGTATTTATATGCTTTTGCTTGCATTCATGAGATAATTTCTGTTGTTTAGGATAAATCTTGCTTTGTTAATTAGGTTGCTTTTGATGGTTAGAATAGTTGTTCTTGCTTCAAGTTTATTGGATAGTTTTATGTAGTAACAGAAAAAGATCTAAAAAGGCTATCAGCATGTCTTGATCTCCTTTCTTCCTCCTTGGGACCATGATTTGATATCAAGGCACTATTGCTGCCACCAAAAACACTATTTCTGCTTTTCCAATGCAATTGCTAGTGTGATATTTCGAGTTGGAGAAGTTGATATTAGTTTGGATTCACATGCTTAGATAATTTCATGTTCATTTACCATGGTTTTCTTGCATAATATTCGGTTCATAAATTTCTGTTCAGCATTTCTCTGGTTTTAGGTCAGAATTTAGGTTAGAATAGACAAAACTCTATTTTCGATTCTTGCTTTGGTTAGTTTTGAGAAGTAAGTGTGCAGCTCTCTTATAGAACATTCTAGGTTATCGTTCCTCCATAACATAGCTTGTACCAGTTCATCTTTCAAGATTTCCCCACTCATTCGCCACATTTCGCCAATCTGCCCTAATTTCTGTGTTTTTCCACAAAGTTGCTTTCTTACCCTTTAAACAAATCCAACTATCTCCTTCATTCCTGATCTTCATTGAAAAAGTTATAGACCCCTCAACACCTTCATCCAGCCTTGATTTCCCTTTTTCCATCATTTTTCCACCTTCAAACCTCCAAAAACCACTTTCGGCCTCCTCCTATAGATCCTCTTGTGGAACCTCATGTAGATCCCCTGCAACCTCCTGTAGAATTTCCTGTGAGTGATTTTTCGAAGTCTGATCGCAATGGAAGTCTCCAGAAGGGTACTAGGGACTTCTTAGGACCTCTCCACACCTTCCTCACCTCTTGCAAAAGCCAACTCCATCTCCCTTCTCCACCAAACCTCTGCACAGCCACAACTAGTTAAAGCACAAGCACAATAATTCCACACAAAAATGCTCAAAAGTACAAAAAGATGATTTCTTCTCATTTCTCTTCAGAAGTAGCTTGAATACATGCATTTTACCTTTTCAGTAGTCAATGGAATCCATCTTAGTAGTTTCCATCACTTTTCTTGCAAAAGTAGGGTTAGTGGGTAAAACTAGGGTTTGCGTTTCATTTCAGTTCTTGTTCTCTTTCTGCAAGTAGAATAGTCTCTTTCGAGTTAGCTTTCTTCCATCATAAGTAAAAGCTTCTTCTAAGAACTCATAGATGTTGATTTAAGCTCCTAGTGAACTTGCGCCAGCTGATCAAGTGATAGTCTGCAGTAAGAGCTAGTACTTGTGCATATAGCACCGTCGCTTCCAAGTTTGTTACGAACTACTGGGTTAATAAAAGTAAAGTAGGGAGCCCCAGGAGTTGCAACATTATTGCTACAATACTGGAGCTCACCAACAACCACACATTAGCAAGTAGAGATAGCATGCAAAAAGGGAAATAAAGGCATGAAGCAGAGAAAGCTACAACACCCCACAGCAAATACACTCGAATCACAGGTAAGTAACTAAGTCACTCCTCTATTTGCATTTGTGTAATTAGAAGTAATGCAAAAGCAACAAGATGGTTTAGGTTGAACGAGGGAATGGTGGCCAATTAACTTGGTCACTTTCATCTAGTTGACTCCACTCATCTGAGATGTCAGCCACATGTGAGCACAGTCAACTCCAACACAAGATGCCAAGGACAGGTAGTGGAGGAAGTGTGAACTCCGATGCAATAATGAGGGATGATTACGAGGAGGGGCCATGATGACCAAGCAAGTGGGTACCAATGGTCTGAATATAGCCAACATATACCTTGCTAGCTCAGCACTCATCACCGAAAATATCCATAAAGGGTAATATGTACTCCTCTGCCAGCATTCTCACCACCTTTTCCTTTATTTTGTCCTCGTAACTCAGCTACAGTAGTCTCCTTGTGGCCCCACTAACTCCAGAGTATAGAAAATATGACAGGAGGGTTTATGAGAAAGGTTCCCACTAACTCCATTAGGATCCATGCACATCCTCAAGTGGTGGATATCTTCACAAGGGCAAACTAGATGAATTTCTTTGGGAAATTTCAAGTGTTTGATGAGGAAATTTCCCAAGAGTTTGCTCTCTCTCTGGTCCCTCACACAAGAACTCATGCCACTGTCACCAATAGAGGTCTTTCCATGGAGATAACCCCTAAATTTATCAGTAGGGTCACTACCCTTCCTCTTGGGCTTCCTTGGAGTAAAAATGAGAAACCAATTGGTCAGGCTACCAAGAAGAACTTTTTCCAAAATAATGAAACCCCTGTTGAAGATAAAAATGGCATTACAAGGGTTAGCATAGCATATCCTAGGGATGAGGTTAGCTATCAAATAATCAAATACATTTCCTATGAGTGGAGGTACAAAATTGTTTATGGTAATCACTTTAGAATCCTCCAAAAATTAAGGTATGGCATGGACACTCCAGCACCTCTGAAGCTCAGTATCCCTTACTTCCTCCTACAGTCCCTCATTGACTCCAACACCAAGGTACAAGCAGGAAATTCAGAGTAGCTAGCTCACCATGGCTTAATCAAAATCCTAGTAGAGGAAGCCCTCCATACCTTTACACTCCCTATAGCATGGGAAGTTTTTCGAAACATGACAGCAGAGGATGACATAAAGGCTTGAACCAATGATGTCAGCCTTACTGGCAGTGAGGAGGAAGAACAACAAGGGGGAGAAGGTGGAGCCAGGGGTGACATAGCAGAATAATAAAGGAAGGAGGAAGGAACTAAAATAGAAGAGGAGAGAGCTGAAGAAACAGAGCAAGAAGAGACAGAAAAAGAGACAAAAGAAGGAGAAAAAGAGGTAGAGAAGGAAGAACAAGGAGAAGAGTCCCTTGAGACTTTGGAAAAGGAGGCATCAGCTGCCCTCACTGCCCTTAGTACACCAATCAAGCCAAAGAAAAAGAGGAAAAGACAGACCTCCATGTATTTCAGGGCTAGGAAGAGCACAAGAATTAAAACAGGAAAACCTCAAACCTCTTCAAAAGTGCCAATTACCATTGAAGATTCAGCCTCTGCCAAATGGAAAGAAACTCCTTCCAAGACACCTATAACATATGAAAGGGGTACTCCTAGATCTTCCACATGGAAGGAGAAGGCAGTACTACAAGACCCAAAAACATTCCTACAAGAGGCTCAGACAGTTCTACAAGAGACATTGTCAAAACTACAGGAGACCCAAAAGCTTGAGAAAAGTATAGAAGGACAACCATAGGTGAAGGAGGAAGCACAAGAGATACAAGAACCTGATCCCCAACCTAGTCTTGCTTCCTATTACAATCTACTTGAGGGGGGAAGGATAACCCCATAGAAATTTGCAATTCCACTATTTTTTGAATTGGAGAAAGAAAGAGTGAGAACACATAGGCGGATGCAGATAGCCAAATCCAAATGAGTTGAGGATGTTGGCCATATGGAAAACAAACTCAGGGAAATGAGAAGAGAGTTGAGTGCTCTCAGAGACAGGGAAGCAATTACAAGAAGCCACCTTGAAACTAAAAATGAATTACTAAGGAGGCAACTGCGAGAGAAAGAGACCCAGCTGGCATACATGGCCAACTTATCCATGGCGGCATTGCAATGCAGAACACCAGCCAAATCCTATGGCCTCTATCTAAAGGACCAATGGTTATAATTCCAAATAAAGACTTTGGCACAAAGAGGCACAATGCCTTTCCAACACTATAGGTAGTTCATGGATTTGTGTGACCAAAGCACCTTAGAGGATAAAGCAATGATGGTAGAATTCTACTTACACAACATGGCCCTCATAGACATGAATGTGTGGGATCCTAATACCAAGCTAGGGGACCTGTAATTAATGGCCATGGCCTCATAGATGAACCATGAAGAATTGAGGGCAGTAGACATAAAAAGATTGATGATAAAGGAGCAGAATGAGCCATTAATGATAAGGGCTGAGCCATCATATCCTATGGCACTCATCATCACACACAAGTTACTTGCCAATTTCCCTCAGATTGCCCCTACATATCTCACCAATCAAGCACAAGCCATTGCACACTTTGAGGATATGTAAAGGCTACTTGGGGATGACCGTGTGCATGCATGCATGAGGACATGGAACACCTTACCACAAAGTTTGCAGATCAAGGAATATCGCTCCCCCATGAGGTTGAAGGAGGCATTGAGAAGAGTGCCAATGTACAAGCGCTCCATGCAGAGGCTGAAGGTCAACTGGATTGGCCTCAAACTGAGTCCCCCACTATTGTTAGGCATGCTAGAAGGTAGAAGAGAAGAAGAGGAGGAGGAGTAGTGGAAGGAAATATAAAAGAAGGCAGGATTCTATGGTGAAGAAGAACAGACCACATCAGAAGCCTAGGATGCTAGGGAGGCCACCAGGGCCATAAAATATGAGGAGATTGACTAGGTTTCTCAGAGGATGAGCAAAACCTTCAGTAGGGGGGTGATGATGAGCTCATAAATGGTAATTATATGGGCTCATTTTACCTCCTAACCTAGTCAAATCAACCATTCTCTTAGCTTATTGTATGATTTTCTGATTATATTTATGCTTATAGACTGAGTTGAGTTAGTTATTGTGCCACGTGGTCTAACATGTATTTAATGCAGATTATTGATGGATTTCAAGGTCAAAGTCAAGGATCTAGTGGAAAAATGGTAGAAATAACTCGAAGTGGACAGAGGAGAGGACTTATAGGAGGGAATCCCCCTCATTTATTACTCCTCACTTTGAATTCCCCTTCATTTAGCTCGAAGTACAAGCAGCTGAATCATGCACTAGAAGGCAGCTGAGCAAGTGAAGGATGACTGATGATTATCTCAAGTTTTGTAAGCCAAGCTTCCCTCATTTTAAGGAAGTTGTTGGTAGCTTCATTTGTATAAGTAGAGAGGTTTAGGGCCTCACTTGGGTCAGATTTTTTCTTGCGTAAACTCTGCTCAAATTTCGAGCTTATTATTTTTGTGACAGTTTCATGTAATCTTGCTATTGTTTTGAAAATAAAGATGGAATCCTTTTTGAGCTAGAACTGAGTTACCTCAGAGGGATAAATCTCTTGTATTAGGGGCCAATCCAATTATCCAAGCTCCTCTTTACCTGTATTTGTATGCCTTGTTTCAATTTGTAGATTAGTGTGCCGTTAGATGTATTTTTATTATGGTTAAGAATAGGTTGCTTTTGATGATTTAGTAGTTTGATTCCATTTGTGCTTTATGTAGTAGGTTAAGCAGTGATAATGAGAAGATTCAAAAGTCTAGCAATAGTGCCTTGGCCTATCTTCCTCCCTCTGGGACCATGATTTGAGGCAAAGACTCTCTTGCTGCCCCAAAAACACAGATTTTCCTCCTTCATAGGACTTCTAGCGTTTGCAGCTTTTAAATAGTCCATATTTGCTTTGCTTCAGATCTTCTTCATCATGCTCACTTTATGATTTGCAATATTCTTCTTTCATTCTTTTCTTTCCTACAACATTTCTCAGCATTTCCGTTCATAGATCATAGTTTAGACCATTTTTATGCAAAACTTTGTTTTTCCTAAATGCATTCATTTCACTTGTTGCTTGAATTCCTTGGTTGACTGTCAGTTTCTATACATAATATCTCTTCCAACAGTAGGTTATATTATCAGAAATCACACCCTCCATCTGATCCATGCCCTATAGGTCTCCCAAATCTCACCTCAATTCTGCCCTAGTTTCTTGCATTTTTCCATAGAACTGCTTCCTCTCTCCTTGAGCAAACCCAATCATCTTTCTCTCTCCTAGTGATTCATGGTAGACCTTAGGTGCCCTAAAACCTCATTCTAACCTTCATCTACCTTTTTCACCCACTCTCACACCCTCAAAATAGTGAAAACTGCTCTCGGCCTCCTCTTGTAGGCCTCCTGTAGTTTCCCTGTTTTCCTCATGTAGATTTCCTGTGTCCTCCTGTAGATTTTCCTGTAGGCTTTCTTTTGAAGGCCGAGTGTGGGAAAAACCTCCAGAAAGCCACCTGAGACCTCCTAGGACCCATCCGCACCTTCCTACATCCTCTCAACTCCAAAAACTGTCCTTCAATGCCACCTATTCGCTGCTACACTCACACACAATAAATTACATGCATGTCAAATTCACATAAAAATCCAAAAATATGTCTTTTGTTTATTTACTTCCAGAAATAGCATAGTTAGATGTTGTTTACTTCCTTGAGTAGGTAATGGAATTCCTTTCATAGTTTTTATAGTGCTTTCTGCAAAAGTAGAATTAGTTGGTTAATTAGGGTTTACAAGGTTTGATTTACATTTCAGTCTTTCTCCTTTCTGCAGTTAGAATAGCATCGGAAGAGTAAAATATCTTTTCTTTCATCACATATAGAGCTTCTTTTGGAATCCATAGAAGTTGGCTTGAGCTCCTAGTGATCTTGCGCCATCTGACCAAGTGACAACCTGCAGTGAGAACTAGTACGTGTGCATACAACACCAATGCTTTCAAGTTTGTTATGAACTACCGGGTTGATAAGAGTAAAGTAGGCAGCCCAGGAGTTGTAGCATTATTGCTACAATATTGGTGCTCACCAATTATTCTTTCATTGAGTCCTGAGAAATGTGAATTCTTGATGAATGCATGGATTGTCCTTGGCCATTCTATATCCAAGGAAGGGATCGAAATTGACCCAAAAAAAATTTCCATCATTCAAAGGGTCCCTATCCCTCAAAAACAAATAAATGTTAGAAGTTTCCATGGATTAGCTAGGTATTATAGAAGGTTTATCAAAGACTTTAGTAAATTGGATTCACCCTTCTTTGGATTGTTGGCTAAAGATTCAAATTTTTTTTGGACCAAAAACTATCAAGAAGCCTTCCAAGTACTGAAAAAAGTTGACCACTACACCCATCCTTAGGGGTCCCAACTAGGCATTACCTTTCCACATACAAATAGATTCCTCAGACAAAGTTGTAGGGACACCCTTAGGACAAGTGGAAAACAATTTTCCTTATGTTATCTATTTCATCATTAAAAACCTTTCCAAAGTTGGGTTAAACTATACTGTCATTGAAAGGGAACTCTTGGCAGTAGTACATTCTTTGAACAATTTTAGGCATTATATCATTGGTTATCGAACTTTTGTTCACACTAATCATGCAACCATTAAGTATTTAATGAATAAACATGATGTCAATGCTAGGATAATTAGAAGGTTGTTATTGTTATAACAATATGATTTTACTATTATTGATAAATCAAGGAAAGAGAATGTGGTTGTCGACTTCTTGTCAAGACTAACCCTTCCTGCAGGAAAGGAAGAAATAGTGGATGATCAACTTCTAGATGAACATCTCTTTTCCATCTCGGTGCTATCTCCTTGGTTTGCTAATATAGCCAACTACTTGGTTGCTGGGAGGTTCCCTCCTAATATGTCCTCCATGTAGAAGAGAAAGATTGTTAGGAAAAGTTCCCCATTCACTTAGACTGGGGGAAATATTTTAAGATTGGGACTAGATCATATCTTGAGGAGATGTGTGAGGTAAGCGGAGGTCTTTGACATCCTCTTAGCATGTCATGACGGACCCTATGGGGGTCACTTTTCTGCTAAGAGGACAACTTTAAAGTTACACAATCAAGTTATGATTGGCCCACTTTACATAATAATGAAATAAGGTATACCACCATGTGTGATCAGTGCCAAAGAATAGGTAAACCCACACCCAAGGATGAAATTCCCTTACAAACTCAAGTGACTTTAGGGAGATTTGAGAAGTGGACATGGATTTCATTGGACTTATTGATCCCCCATCAGGACAGAAGAAATATATCATTGTGTGCACTGATTACTTGACTAAATGGGCTAAAAAAAGGATGTAAAGGAAACAACTGAGAAAAAGGTGGATGAATTTATGAGGAAGAACATCTTCTACAAGTTTGGTTTTCCAAGGTATTTATTCACTGATCAAGGAGCACAATTTACATCAAATCCGATTGAAGATCTCATGAAGAAGCACCACATCAAGCACTAGACATCCACTTCCTATCGCCCTCAAGCAAATGGGTAGGTGAAAGTTAGAAACAGAGCACTAGAGAACATTCTTACCAAGGTTTTTATTAGTAGCAGACAGGATTGTGGAATCGACTTGGGCCGACATCACCACTTGGAAGACCACCACTGGATTTACCCCATTTGAACTAGTCTATGGGAAGAAGGCCATGTGTCTATTGAATTTGAATATAACACCTTAAGGATGGTAGCTCAGTTAGACTTGGATATCACTATAGCACAACAGGATAGGATGCTCCAACTCAATGGTCTAGATGAATTTAGGCTACAAGATCTCCTGCACACTGAGGTAATCAAGCTACAAAGGAAGACTTTACATGACAAACACATCAAAGAGAATACTTAGGCTCTGTTGTATGATTCCAGGTTCAAGGATTTCAAGGGAAAGTTAATTAAAAGATGGTTGGGTCCCTATCTAATAGAGAAATGTCTTGAGAATGGGTCCATCTAGATCAGAAAAATTGATGAGGTAGGGATACCCTTAGTTGTCAATGGTTATAGGTTAAAATTATATAAAATACCTTTGTCCAAGGAAGAATTTGTCAGTTCAATCATCAAAGAATTGAATGTGATTGGGAGGTTCATAGCCCTAAGTCCACAAAACTTCCAAAAAAATAAAAAGGAAAAATAAGACCTATATGAAAACATCCATGAGGCATCTAAGGCCAACTCCAGGATTGAAAACCTCTCTGAGGCAACCCAGGAGCAAAAAAGGAGAGAAAAAAACAAAAACAATATAAAATATGAAAATATCCCTAGGTGAAAACCTCCTCTTAGGTGCCTAGGGCATGCATGTAGGTTAAAAACCTCTACAAAGGTAGCCTTCATGTCTCAAAAAAAAAAAGAGAGAAAATAGAAAAGAAAAACACAATGAAGGAGTTCTTACACTACTTTTGCTAACATCTCTCTTTTGCAGGACTCCAGGCATTTAATAGGACCATGGCTACATGATATATTCTACAAGTGCATTCCTCCATTTTTCCAGCCACCCATTTCATTTTCACCCATTTGACTCACCTCCCTACCTCTCTCCATCATCCAGTCAACAATAGAATCAAATTTTGCCTCCTCATAGAAATGCTACAGGAGCAGTCTGTAACGCTATAAGAGGAGCCTGAAATGCTACAGGAGGAGCCTAGTATGCTACAGGAGGAAGATATGAGTGCAGAAAGAGGCCAAAAGGTCATGTCTTCTTTAGGAAATGTTGAGAGAGGTCCACCAACATCAATTTCATCACCCATCCACTCCATCTAGCCAAAAGTCAACTTCAATTTCCACTCTACCATGCATATAAAAAATAAAGAAAAGATTTGCTTCAATTTTTCCACCACCTACACTACTTCCTCATGATCTTAATCCTGTCCTCATACCTTTCATGACTTTCCCTTAATATTACATGCAATATGAGGTCTCAAAAGAGGGATTAAGTGACTGATACAGGGAAGAGACTCCTCCTGTAGCAGCGTGTACAGTCACAATGGAACTCATCATAAACTCTTTTATTCACCCATAGAGCACAAGGTATAACCACCTTGAGCATCATGAATCCATTTATAAAGTGGAGAAGAGGGACACCCTCCTTAGGAAGCAGTCCATCCACTCCCCCAGCAGTAGATTGGACACTAGGAAGAAACCTGCACAAACAACAATTTTATCAGTCAAAGAATCATTAAGCTATGAGAACTTGTGCAAAAGAAAGCAAAGGAAATCAACACCTTCAAGATCAAAATTTTATGAGTCAGGCTTCAACATGCAAGCTTCTCTATCAATTAAACATGACAGGTAGGCTTAGGTGTGACAACCCTCACCTTTTCCCTATGCATACAATGATAAAATGTGTAATGGTCGAGAAAGGAATTTTTTATGGGTTGGAGGTGGCCAATAAAATTGGAAACCTTCGATTAGTAAACTAAAGTTCATTTCAGTCACACATGCACGTGGAAAATTCAACTCAAGTGAGGTGGTGATTACAAGGAGTGAGGTGATGATCACTAGGAGTAGGGTGATGATTGCAAGGAGTGGGGACAACAGTTAAAAAATGGAAGTTCGTGCAAGAGCCATGTCATCAAAGCACTCCTAGCCTTTACTACAAAAGGAATATTAAGTACAAGGCTCGACTCCATTGTTATAATAATTCATTTCAAGAAGACAGCTAGAGAAGGATGAGGTAGTGTTATCAAAGACTACTTAGGGTGCCACTGAGCTGTTTCAAACAATGCTTTCAGGTGCTATAGGAAGAGCTACAGGAGACTCGAAATTGGTACAGGAGGCTCTGCACTACTATAGGAGGCCCGAAAATAATCTACAGGACAAAATTGAAGGGAGAAAGAGAGAAAAAATTACCCAAAGTTTCCCTCAAACCCTCATGCACATGACAAAGTTATCTTGAAAGGAGTAAGTGGCTCTCTCCCTCTCTAATTTCCATACCTCTGCATGGAAAATTCTGCTTGAATTAAGTGCCCTGTAGCAAAGAATTAGGTAGTAGTTCCCTTTGGAAATTGTCAAAGAAAAGTTTGTTTTGTAAAAAAAATATTAGCATCCTTCTCCTCCTCTTATCAAAAGGAAATTTTGACACTACAAGCGAGACTGTTCTAATGTCAAAATTGGAAATACACCCAAGTATCCTCGAGAAGGAGAAGAAGGAGAAATGGGGGGAGGGTTTAATAGAAGAGAGCCCACAGACACAAAGAGAATTCATCAACATCCACCTGTGGTAAATATTTTTCTAAGGCATCAGTGGATGGGCTTCTTTGAACAATTGAAGGGGTATGATGATGATATAACCCAGGAATTTTCCATGGCACTAAATCCTCAGGGAGAAGATAGTGCCACTACTATTATTAGAGGCCTTGCCATCTCTCTAAATGTTGAGCTCATAAGCAGAGTGACTACCTTACCCTTAGGAATTTGATGGAGCAAGGAGGACAAAGCAGTGAGTGTCACAACCAAGAAGAACTTCTTCATTCTGAAAGAAAAGTCTGTAGAAGATAAGAATGGAGTGAGAAGGGAGAGCCTACCTTACCCATGGGATGAAGTGGCCTATAAAATTCTCAAATACATATCCTATGAGGGGAGGTTGATAATTGTATATCAATACCATTTTAGGTTTCTCCATGAGCTAAGACTCAAAGAAGAATTACCTATTCCATAGAGGCCTAGCATTCCTCATTTCCTCTTGCAATATACCATTGAAATGAGCCAGAAGGTAAGGGAAGGGAAGAACCAACACATTTTCCACCATGGCCTGATTAAACTGATTATTATCGATGCTCTCAGTCACCTAAGGAACCTTGTTCTATGGACTGATTTTGTAGACATGGACAGGGAAATTTTCATTGGAACCCAAGCCAACACATATCAAGAAACACCGACCTTTAGTATTAGAGGTAGGGGAGGAAAGAAAGAGGAAGAAGAAGAAAAAATTAAGGAAGAAGAAGGAGAGAAACAAGTAGTAGAAAGAGAGAACCCTAAGGAGGCCTACAAGCCCCAAGAGACAAAAATGCAAGGACAACAAGCAAGTGTCTCTCCAAAGAACACCAAGCAACAAGTGGCTACAACATTGGTCACATTGGGCACACATGTCAAGCCCAAAAGAAGGTAGCTAAGAAAAGGCTCTTTGTACTTCAAAACAAGGAAGAGCACCAAGATAATTCATGGAAAGCCTTAGCCTCCTACGAAGTTCCCTATCACCATAGATGAGTCAGCAAGAGGGAAGGAAGAAGTGGGACCTAGTGAGAGAAAATTTGAGGATGTTATCTCTCCTAAAGCCAAAACCAAGAAACCTGTGATACCTACGGGACGTCCCACCACTAGGGAAGTGACCTTTAAGAGACTCAAGACACAAAATACCATGTTACAAGAAGAGAAATAAGAGCTACAAGAGGAAAAAGAGCAACTACAGGAGAAATAAGGGCTGCTCCAGGAGAAACAGGGGTTACTACAGGAGCAGTAGGAGGTGCTACAGGAAGGTGCAACCACCTTAAAATAAGAAGAAAAAGGCCTCAAAGAGCTTCAAGATCCTAATCCATAGCCCAACCTAGAATCCTACTACAATTTTATTGACGGGGTAGGATTATACCTAAGAAATTCATCATCCCACTCTTCTTTGAGTTAGAGAAGGAAAGAGGTAGAACATAGATGGATGCAAATTGAAAAATCCAAAAGTGTAGAAGATGTGGGCCTCATGGAGGAGAAAATCAATGAAATGGGAAAGGAATTAAGTGACTTGAAACTAAGGGAGTCAACCATGAGAAAGAAACTATAGGTATAGAACACAAGGCTAAAAGAATAGTTGTAAGAAAAGGAAACACAAATTGCTACTATGGCAAGTTTATCTATGGAAGCCATACAATGCAAGAAACCATCCAAATCCTATGTTATTTTCTTCAAGGCATAGTGGTTGCAATTCCATATAAAGACACTATCACAGTATGGGTCTTTACATTTCCAAGATTGCAGGTAATTTATTTATTTTTTCAAAAATATAAGTATTAGGGATAGGGGAAAACTAACTGAGTTTTATATGCACAATATGATCCAAACATATCTTAAAATATGGGACCCCAATTCAAGATTGGGAGACATGAAACTCATGGAATTAGCATCTTGGTTGACACATGAGGAGACAAGAGCTGAAGAAGTGAAAAGGGTGATGACAAAAGAAGAAAAGGAGCCCTTATATATCATAGAAGAATTAGTGAGCCCCAAGGTTGTCATCAACAACCAGGATCGCATCTCCTCTAATCCTAAATTAACACCTATGTACATAGAATCCTCCTAGAAATACATCCTACATTTTGAGGACACTTTTAGGGTGGTGGGGATAGAAATTTTGCATGTTTCCAAAGAAGATGCAAGCCCTACCTCATAGTTTACAAATCAAAGAATATCACTCCCTAGAAAGACTAAGGAATTCCTTGGAGAAAACTCCACTATACAAAAGGATCATGCAAAGGATAAATATCAACTGGATAGGGATAAAACTCAGTCATCCCTTATTGTTGGGTATATAAGAAGGAATAAACCAAGCATAGGAACAAAAATAATGGAAATACATAGAGGCAAATGCAGGTTTCTATCCACAAGAAGGCACACCATCTAAAGTACATTGGGATGTCAAAGCGGCCACTAGGGCAATGAATGAGCTTCATATCAGTGACTAAGTTGCTAAGAGGGTGAGAAACACCTTCAGTAGGGGGGTGATGATGGTTCCCATCAATATGTATCTTTTGGATTTCATTGTGCTATCCTCCAAGCCTTAAAACTCTTATTTTCTCACATTAATTCACAATTTTAGCCACAATATTCTTAGTAGGAAGGAAAAAGGGTGTTTTTCATATTGTATGGCCTAATTTTATTAATATGTAGGTCAAAGAAGCATTTTTGGAGATATTTACCCTGCAGGGGCTTAATGGAGACACCTAGAGAGAATATAGGAAGATTTCCCACCTCATTAACTCCTTAACTAGGCTTGAGATAACAAAATCCTCTCCAAAAACTTGAATTCACTAGCAGTCGAGGAAATCCAAGTGTGTGACAAGGACAAAGGGAACCAGATCCACAAATATTGATATTTTGGATGGGAGCATTCATCCTTTCAATGAAGTTTCTCCTCAATCGTTTTTGTATAAGTTATCTAGTTGAAAGACTCATTAGGATTCAATTTTTTGTTGTAGCTAGGAGTAGCTACTAAGAGCCTAAGTATTTGACATTGTCATTCTTATTTTCATGATGTATGTGACTATCATTTTATGTTAATGAGAACTTTACTATTGGTTTTCATCTCAATTAATTTTGGAGGGATAAAACCCTTGGATTTGGGCCCAACCCATAGGCTTTAGTCCCTCTCTTATATTTCCTTATTGTTCTTGTTTCAAAGAATTTCAATCATTCTCTTGGTTTGGTAGATGTGATATTATAAAAACTTGTAATTGCGGGCTTGCCTATCACCTCTCTTGTGGGAAGAGTTATTGGAAAGATCTACAATCACAATCCAAAAATATGTGATTATGATTTCTTGGAAATTGATAGATGTTATTTTATGATCCTTTTGCATGCATGTTCTCTACAACTTAGGAGTTAGTGTCATTAGCTTAAGTGATTAGAATAGTGTTGTGGGATAGAACATATCTTAATCAAATTCAACTCATATTTTCCATGTTAATTTTTATCACGGCATTATTGGTCATTTCATATATGTATTTGGCTAGTTGTAAGGACTATCTTGATCTGAAAGGGTGGGCATACATTTCCACACTCACCTGGACTTTTCCATCCTCCTCCTAGGCACCTCACGCTACTTCTAACCTTTGTCTCCAAATTCACTTTGTTAAGGAAAATGAAGGACACCATGGGCATCAACTTTGGTGCAAGATAGACCTCCGATGGATACTAGGCTAGGATAAGTGGATCCCACACCCTTCATTCATCACCTTCTACCTTCATCTACCTTTTTCCACCTCTAATACACCGCGTCCATCCTTAAATTCTCTTGGACCCCCTCCTGTAGCTTCCATGTAGTAGTGTTTTTTTCAACCAGTTTTGATCCCTACATTGATCCTACCATAGTTAAGTTGAATATTGGCCACTAACTTGTTATTTTATGATTAAGGAAGACTCTAACCATCATACAAAAAAACAGAGTTAGAATTGGTATTTTTATTCATAGGCATGTTAAAAATTGGATTCCTTATTTTCAAGAAAGTGTGAGTAGATAAATTATGCATAAAAATAGGTTATTGATCTGATTAAATGTGCCAGTAGAGTAGCATGATTTACTTATGCAAATAGACTAGCCTTTTCCTTTCATGCAATGTCAATTAGCATTTACATTTAAATGAATGGCATTTTCACTTTTGTAGTTAGAATCATGTTCATTTATGCTTTCATGAGAAGTTTTCACTATAGTTAGTTGGAGGAGTGGTCTCTGAACACCTTTATTTTATTTCATGACTGAAGGTGACATGAGTAGAACCTAACCTACTATGCATATAGCATTGTCACCTCTAAGTTTGTATGAACCCCAGGTTGATAATTTGATTTGAGAAGCCCTTGGGAGTTGCAATATTCTTGGTGCAATACTAGGGCTCATCACCATAATTTTTGTATCTTTGATCCATTTATTTGAGAATAGTTTTCCAAGTACTTCTTGTTGGCTCTCAAACACTCTTCATAGAAGAATTCCCAACCTTCCAAAAGGGAATGTGAAAGGAAACTACTAGTGAGTACCACATATCACCTAAATAGCTTTCTCCTCATCTTAGGCTTGGAAAAACCAGACTAAGTGGAGGATCACTTGACTAGTCCTAAATTATATCATTGAGGTGAAAGGTGTTAGAAACTAGGACAATACTAGAGGGGGTGTTATAGACATTTTTGTGCCTTACAGCATGAAGCATGAAGTGTCAATAATCTGAGGGATCCAAAGTCCCTAAACATGTTGTTCCTACCCCTAGAGGAACAAGGTCAGCAAACCACAACACTAAATATCAGTTCTCCACCTGAAAACACTCAAAAACAAGCTAATTCTGGATCATGTCAACTGCTCCACTGAGCATCTGCGCTGAATGTCAACTGCTCCACTCTGTACCTGCACTGAATGTCAACAGTAATGAAGGCTACCTGCGCTGGGCAAGTTTGGCCAAGTGGCACAGTCATTCCTCAAGGTGTCAAATGCCCAGGAAGCTTCCAAAGTGACACTTGGATCAGGGAATTCGCCTTGTGATGAGTAAGAGGATCTAGATCTCCAAGTGGAAGCAAGAAACTCCAAGTGGACTCAAGAACTGAAGAATAACTGAAGTGGGAAAGGACACTAGTCAGCTCCATGCCAAGCTCAAGCTGACTCATCCTTTCTCCAAAAATCCTATATATAGAGCTCTCTCATGAGGTCTATGGAGGCTGGAATCTTGTGAATGTAAGGAAGTGTTGTTGGTTTGAGTATAGAACTATTGGGTGATTTCTTTGAAGGAGGTGAAGAGGAGATTTCTTTCTGCTGGGAGGTGTTGCTGGATTGGCCCTCTTATGGTTGTAACACTCTCAGAACTTTACTTCTTCCATTAATAAAGCATTTGAGGTTCTTCTATATGCATGTGTCTCAATGGTGTATTGCTATACTTGTGTATTTGATTTATTCTAATCCTTGAATCAATTATGAATGTATGCTTCTTGTAGTTTCCCTCTCTTGCCATTTTGCAGGATTTTGGTGTAGCTGGGCTAGTGGAAGAGCAAGGAGCTGGGAGCAAGCAACAAAGAGAAAAGATTGGATCAATCATTAGCAGAAGACAACGGTTAGTGGATCTCTTTCTCCCCTCTCTTACATTTCATAAAGAAGTAATCTCGAATAGCTTTGCTTTGATTGTTGCTGAGGTACTATCACCCCTAGAGTGGGATAGGGTCATTCCGTATTGGATACTTTTCCCAACAACAAATTGGCGACTCCACTGGGGATCGTATCTTGTTGGTTGCTTTTGTTTTTGCTATTCATTTCATAAACACAGGGAGTACCGAATCGAACTGCATTTGGAGCTTTCAAATGCAAAGTAGAGGGCAGCTACTCTAGCTCAGTTTCTGGGCATGTTTATGATTTGAAGAGCTGATCCACAAGGACTCTGATAAGCTCTTAGTGATAGCTTTTCATCCTCCTTTTCATCCCTTAGTCTGTACTTGACTGATAGCTTCTGATTTGGCCAAAAACTGTGAATTTTTTAGCAATCTGTGACCCGGAAACCAAGAGAAACGAAAGTTTCGTTCTTCAGTGCAGGCTGTGTGAAGGTTGTCTGCATTTCAGCGCAGTTCCCGAAGGGGCTACCTGTGCTGAAGGTCAAATTTCCTGTGTACTACCTGCGCTGAACCAGTCTTGCCTTGTGCTACTGGGGTTTCCTGCTGTTTCTTGCCCTGTTTTCACCCTTGTTTTTGCTGCCTGTTACCAGTCAAGGTACCTATCTGAAACCAACTTTCCTTGCCACTATTCCGCCTCGGTTGTATAAATAAACTGTATTTGTTCTTTGTGTATTTCTTACATCATTTGCAGTTTCCCATAACGAAAGGGAACTAGTCTTGCCGTGGCCTCTTAGATCTAGACCTGTGATAAAGTGTCGTTTTGATCTTAAGAGTTAGTTTGTTTGCTATTCATAGCTGATTGAGATTTTGATTTCGTCATATGGTTTGAGTTTATATATTTCTAGTGTCGAAACAAGTAAATCTTAAGGTGTCTTTTGATTTTGGACAAGCTTGTTTGCTTTCACTTGAAATTGAATTCAAAGTTATACAACAGCTTTCTTTTTGTATCGCACAAACATTAAGAAAGAGAAAAGAAATACCTGCATTGTGCATGTGCATTATGACAGTTTGCATGTTGATTTAGGAAAAAGTGCATTAGTGTGTGCTCTATGATCTGTGTGAAAAGATGTTGTCTTTCTTTTCCCTCAGTAGTTAAGATTTTCAAAGTTGAAAGATTGAAAAGCTTGCTTATCATCTTAGACTGCATTTAGGAGTGTTATCATACATCTCGTGGTGATCCATAAAGGCAAACTGCTAAACAAGATCAACCTTAAAATAAATTGAATTTACATAACAATGCATTGAAACATAACGCAAACACATAGAGGTCTAAGCTAGAGACGTGTTCCGGCGTTGTTAAACGTGATATCTTAGCGTTGAGTGGTTGGGTGATTCCTCCACGGTGAAGCGATAAGTATCAATACGGACTTGTGCTCCCACGTACCGTCGCGTATATATTGGGAGACCCCTATAGGAACAAAGCCTTTATCCATAGGAAACCGTGTCGGCCGCCCTACTGATCGCAATGCAGTGAACACAGCATTCACGAAGATCGACCACTCGTACCGTAAAACGTATTCTGTGGTTTTGCGAAAACTTTGGCACACCCTCTGCCTAGAACTCCAGAGCAGTTTCTTTTGGCCTTTTTCAAACTCTATAACTGAAAAAGTCCATCCGAGCATTTGTCACTTCGGGCTCTTTAAAACATCGAAGGAGACTAGAGTCATCTTTAGCTTTTTCTCGACTCTTAAAAAGTGAAAAAGCAAGTTGTGTCTAAAGCATCGTTATAAAATTTATTTTAAACGGAACATAATCACCTCCTATTCCTGCGTTGATCTTTAGGTTGAGAACATGGAATACCCCAACCAAGGAATTCCACATGATGGAAATCCTAGTCCTTTCTCCTCTTGGGGAGAAGTTGGTGCGCCCCACATGGCCACTTTGTCGCTTCCAGGACTGACAATTGGCCTGCCAATTTGGCTATTCTCAACCAATGTAGTTCAGAACACCACGGTTCTTGAACAGTCAAGTCAACAGTTAGATCAGTCTAGAGCTGCCCACCAGCCTTCTACTTCCTATAACTCTTCCTCCAATCCTTCATCTTCGCAAGGTAGAGCCGGCAAAAGCCAAGCTCCCATGGAGAAGAAGGAGAAGAAGAAGAAGGAGCCTAAGGCGACTGGGGGCAAGCAAAAGACATCTGACAAAAATCCACACACAGCACAGACCAGGCCTAAATCGCCATGTGTCATATGTAGAGGAGACCACTTCCATAGAGATTGTCCCTGTATTCCCCGGATACTAAGGGACTGGTCCCCTCGGTTGCACAATTCGGGAGCATCAACCTCTGATAGCCATGTTGATTGCTTACCGTCAACCAGCGAAAGTGAAGGTTCAAGACAAAGAGGGGGATCAAGATCCCCCTGCAGACTGTGTGAGGGCGATCACGCCATCCATCATTGTCCCTTCTTAGACGAAGCGAAGAGATTTTTGGAAGATCGCCCGGTTTCACTGTTGAGACTTTCTCCTGGATACAAAAGACTCGTGCCAAGTCCTTCGTTGGTTGAAAACACAGCTGGCCCGCTCAAGTGGTCAGCTGAAGCGTCAGTCATTGAAAATGAACCTACTGAATCCAGACCAGACGAAAGTCTAAAGGTCGATACGACAGTTGACCCGGTTCCGCCTTCAGAGGTTTCATCTTCAAATGACACCGTCACTGAAGATTCATCTTCAAATGACACCCTCACTGAAGAGAGTAAGGATGACACCATCCAGATTCTTTTCATCAACACCGACTCTGATGAGCATCAGGGCAATGCGCCCATTCCTTTATCGTAGGAAGGAACATCATCAGGGTCATATCCGGCCGTGTATTCGGTCCCACCACCAAGCAACCTGGTTGTGTCCTTTGAGTGGAACCAACTAGGCAGACCCCGGTTACCAGCCAGTATACCATTCAGAATCATCGTCCAAATTTATAGAATGGTAATGGCTGGAACTATTATTGATGAAGGGGCATCTGTGAGTATCCTTTCCTCTATTGCTTGGAAAGCACTGGGTTCCCCGGAGCTTTTGCCTGAGATAAGAAATCTCTCGGGTTTTGATAAAGGAACCAGTCGACCATTAGGGATCCTCCCCAATGTGCCTGTTACATTGAAAGGGAAGACCGTTCAAATGAACGTGATGGTCATTCAAGGACCCTTGGATTATAACCTACTCCTTGGACGAGACTATATATATTGCATGGAGGCAATAGTCTCCTCACTCTTTAGAGTAATGTGTTTTCCACACGAAGGAAGAATGGTCAAGCTCGTAGACCAACTTTCATTTCCGGGATCACGCATCGCAAATAGTCACATACCAACCCTCAATGGTCTATTCACTCAAGAAATGTCTCCACCCCCAGTCCTCCTTCCCGATGAGTGCGAGTGATTCGGAAAGATGGGACTGGAACCCAGGGGGCATGCATCCTGGTCTGCTTCGGGCAGAGGAAACCTTGGGTATAAGGCAGAATTTCCGCGAAAGAATATGACTAGTCCGTACCCCGTCCGTGGAAGGAAGAGGGGTTGTTCTGGAACATGATTCTTTTGTCAAGGTTACTTGTTTGGCAAAGGTCATTCACCATTGTCTACTTTGGTAGACAGTGCCGAGGAGATGTTTTCGTTTGATGGTGTTAACAAAACAATCTTTGGGTAACCAGAAAGAGGCAAGCCTCACCTTTTAAAACAAATGTTTCAACGGATAAGTAGGGGCAGCCTTGAAGTTTTACTTTATACCTGGGGGCATGCAAACCTTTTGGAGTGCAAGCAAGGGACGACTATTTATTTTTTTAAATTTTTAGGTCCTCCCTTTAAACCTGTAGGTCTAAACCTTTAAACTCGTAGGATTAGCCGTTTCCGAACTTGCATAAAGAAAAGATGATTAGGAGCATAGCTTCGTGAGATAAAGCTCCATAAAAAATAGCTATCTCACAGGAGACATTCTTATCTTATGACTGGTATTTCGAGCAGTTTTGCCGCGGAATTTATGCTCGTTAAAAAATAGAAAAGCGAGATCCGAGCAGTTTTAGCACATAGTTCATGCTCGTTAAAAAATAAACATAAGATTGAGCAGTGTTTTGGCGCATTCGAGCTCTTTAAAAAATGAACCCAGTACCGGTAAATAACCATTTGTGATCGTAAATTTATTAGCCATAAAAAGCCTTGGTCGTGTTTGCACCTGCCACCTCCATTCCATTTGGCCAATCGTTCACCTCCATATGGTTGTTTACCCATTTTGAGGAACAGCTGCGAAGAGTGGTTTCACCTAGCCATCCTTGTGACACTGCCGTGATTGGAAAATTCCAACCTGTACCTGGAATCTGCTGCTATCCCTGTTTATCACTCGTTCCTCAAAAGACGAGTCTTCTTTGAGCTCTTTTCTCCTGACTCGTAAAATATGAAAAGTTTGCCGAGTTTTGGCCTTCCAACTCGTTAAATTGACCGGAAGAGCTATCCCTCCTCTAGATTTTAATCTTTTTGGACCTGAGGGATTATTGCACAAAAAGGTTGAGCGCTTGTTTTATTCGGCTCGTTAAAGTTATCGAAAACTCATCCCTTCTGTATTGTTTTATACTTTTTCGGACTTAAGGGATTAGATGACGAAAAATGAATTTTGGAGTTAACTTTCTGTACCTTTTTAGACTCTCTAAAAATGAAAAGGACCGAGTTTTCCTTGTCGTTAGACTCGTTAAAATGATTAAATAGCGACAAACTTGTCTTTAGACGAGAACGAGTTTCCCTATCGCTAAGCTCGTTAAAACATAGCGATGGGCTTGCTCGAAGGGCAGGTTATAGAACAAGCATATGTTATCCTCCTCAAGCTTGACAAAAATAAAGAGGTACTGGTCAGAAATGACTGGGGAAAAAATTGGGAGAACCTCAAAGCTTTAATGGTAGCAAGTCGCTCTTGAACATGACACTTTGTCCTCCGTATCACATCGGGTTGGGTTGTTTCATTCACCGGTCTCATAACCATGGTCTTCGCCAAACCATCCACATTTGGGGTAATGCTACCGATCCATCACATCAGTGTCGTTATATGTTCAAGAGATGTTGTTCAGAAAGATTCAACCGTGTCCCATCCACTGCCATACATTATCCTTCATCCACCCATGATCGCCACCCTGAATCATATTTCACAGACTGTTGTCACCTCCACTAAAATCATTAGCTTCGTTCCGTGTCACTGATGTGGGATTCATCAAGGCCCTCCTTTGACGGATCGCTTCTTGTCGACTTCAGCTCATTATCCAAGAAGTTGATCTAGGAACACCCCCCCAGTACTTTGAAGCTTGCATGCCTCAATGGCAAGTTTCTCACTTCCGGCGACAGGTATACATCAATGACCTTCGACCGAAAGATTTTGCGTGGTGTTCGACGCCAAGTCCTTTATTCACGCCACGTGAATTGTACTGCAGTACCTTGAGGGTCATTGTCATTATTGGTGATTCCTCTCGCGCTTGTTAACAGTTTACATCATTGACCGGTAATCAAGCGATGTCTTTCCATGTTCGACTTCAGCGCAATTCTCACATGGATCGACTTGTACTTAGAGTGAAGATCGAACGAGTTTGAAGACCCCGGATCTAGTTCCATCCATCCGGGCTGCGATATATATTCAGGAAATATAAAGACATTTGATATGTACATCATTGCAGCAGATGATCATCCTACCCAAAGGATGATAATTTCAGCAGAGAATTATCAGTCTACCATCAGACGATCGTCTGTTCTATGTACCAAAATGAATTTATAAAGCTGAGCATGGGAATGCCCGCCTCAGCTAGATCATGAAAGCAGAATGAATCATAATGTATTGTATTGTATTTTATTACAGATCACCTCTCAGCGATTGAATGAACTTCGGATCCTCCTGATAAAGCATTTCACCCGATAAACGACCTCATACTTTAGGGGGCAACTGTTATAGACATTTTTGTGCCTTACAACATGAAGCATGAAGTGTCAATAATCTGAGGGATCCAAAGTCCCTAAACATGTTGTTCCTACCCCTAGAGGAACAAGGTCAGCAAACCACAGCACTAAATATCAGTTCTCCACCTGAAAACACTCAAAAACAAGCTAATTCTGGATCATGTCAACTGCTCCACTGAGCATCTGCGCTGAATGTCAACTGCTCCACTCTGTAACTGCGCTGAATGTCAACAGTAATGAAGGCTACCTGCGCTGGGCGAGTTTGGCCAAGTGGCACAGTCATTCCTCAAGGTGTCAAATGCCCAGGAAGCTTCCAAAGTGACACTTGGATCAGGGAATTCGCCTTGTGATGAGTAAGAGGATCTAGATCTCCAAGTGGAAGCAAGAAACTCCAAGTGGACTCAAGAACTGAAGAATAACTGAAGTGGGAAAGGACACTAGTCAGCTCCATGCCAAGCTCAAGCTGACTCATCCTTTCTCCAAAAATCCTATATATAGAGCTCTCTCATGAGGTCTATGGAGGCTGGAATCTTGTGAATGTAAGGAAGTGTTGTTGGTTTGAGTATAGAACTATTGGGTGATTGCTTTGAAGGAGGTGAAGAGGAGATTTCTTTCTGATGGGAGGTGTTGCTGGATTGGGCCTCTTATGGTTGTAACACTCTCAGAACTTTACTTCTTCCATTAATAAAGCATTTGAGGTTCTTCTATATGCATGTGTCTCAATGGTGTATTGCTATACTTGTGTATTTGATTTATTCTAATCCTTGAATCAATTATGAATGTATGCTTCTTGTAGTTTCCCTCTCTTGCCATTTTGCAGGATTTTGGTGTAGCTGGGCCAGTGGAAGAGCAAGGAGCTGGGAGCAAGCAGCAAAGAGAGAAGATTGGATCAATCATTAGCGGAGGACAACAGTTAGTGGATCTCTTTCTCCCCTCTCTTACATTTCATAAAGAAGTAATCTTGAATAGCTTTGCTTTGATTGTTGCTGAGGTACTATCACCCTTAGAGTGGGATAGGGTCATTCCGTATTGGATACTTTTCCCAACAACAGGGGGGGGGTGGCGCTGAATAAATATTTTCTTAATTTTACAAATTTATTTTACTTGCAATGATATTAGCAAACCAATAAAATTTCCAACAATTAATTCATATGATCATGGAAAGAAAGAACATAAGTAACACAATGAGAACATAGAAATTGTTTAAATTGTTCTTCAATTTACTTCACAAGGAAGTTTTCAATTATTATTACAAATTTCACTTATTATTACAAATTTCTCTAGCTACAACTAGAAGGAAGCAAATACTTCCTAATTTATCACCTATAAATGAAAGGAGCTACAAGCCCTAAGTTTATCAGCTACCACTTAAAGGAGAGTTAACCACTAAGTATTTACTAGCAACTACTAGAAGGAGCTATAACCAATGATCTGCAAGCTACTACATTCATGACCTCAATGGTTCATCTTTCATATGATTTTCATACTCAAATCATGAAGCAATTCCCTTTTACGAAACAAATCAACTTGTCACTTCAAACACTCACCAAAACAACCATTATGAACACCTTCAACGATCTCTTCTCACTAAAAAATTCACCATACACACTAATAGAAATCCGTCACACACTAAAAACCAAGACAATTGAATTGTTGCACTCTTTCACCTTGCAAATTTGTTTTTTCTTATAAAGGAATTTGGAATGATACTTTGGAATTAAAACCTTACTTATCTTGCACATCAATGCTTGCATGAATATTTTAATTTTGTCTTTGTCTTGCTTCTATCAAGTTATATGTGTTCGCTCTCCAAGTTTTCAAATACTCCTTACCTATTTATGCTTGAAAAAATGAGTTTAACTGCTCAATTTTTCTAGTTTGGTATTTTTTACAAGATTTAGCGGTGCTCCTTCTAATTTTGGCACGTCTCTAAATTTAGTTGAACTACCACATAACTTCCAAATATGTCCATTGCCACCATATTTGTTTCCAACGCATTCATGCCTTTATGTTATATTATCTTTAGCACTCTATTGTATATGGCATAAATGAAAAAATTTATGCTACCGAACCATTTATGCTTTAAGCATTCAAAATAGGCCAAAGTCTTGTTATATTTGGCATATGTGCCAAATTTCAAAGTTGATGACTCATTCACCCACAAGTGGAAAGGCTTTAAACATAGCACTAAAGCACTTTAATATAGCCATATTGTCATATATAACAATGTTGGCCTAAGTGTTTTATATATAAAAACACGAATAATACCTTCACTTGGGCTCCTTTACACTATACCCCTGAGGGCTAATATAACACTGCAGAACACTTCCGCACCCTTGGTTTTAGCTTTTGTATCGAACCACATTCTAGAGCTTAACATTTAGCTCTTGACTTTCCCTCCTTTAAATATTATGTGTCTAGTGGGCCCACCATTGCACCTTCCTTATTAGTCTGACACTCTGCTCTATATGTTCTCATGTCCCAGTGCTCTGCCAGCCTAGAGCACCTCCTTTGCACTAAGTTTAATCCTTCCAGTGTCTAGGGACTAGGATGAACTATCCCAGTGGGTACTTCCATTGCAGTATTGCAATAATAAACAAAAATTTGTGGCGATATGTCTTCCATATGTGTCTAGCGCTTAGTCATCCCATACAAACTTCACATGCATGCCTTATAAATATTCCAGGTTTGATCATTTGGAATGATTCCATGCTTACATCACCCATGCCACATGGTTCCATCTGATTGTTGACAAATGTCACTCAATTTTTTCCTACTAGGCCACTCAAAAATTTTGAATTTTCCTACCACATGTCCCTCGTATTGACGATATGCTAACGACATATCTAGTCAATAAAACGCTTTCACCCACTTATTAGAGAGGAGAGAGAAAATGGTCTGTGAACCTTGTTTTTTCAAAGAATTTCTTTTGTTAATTTTTATAAGGGTCCTGACCTTTCTTACACCTACTACTTCTCCTTGCACCATTTTTCCATCCATATGTCATCCTCGGCCATCACTTATGCATGCACCTTGCTTCTTTTGGGGAAGACCTCCCAAGCTAAGTTGTTACACATGGATCACCGCTTAAAAAACCCTACCAATTAAGTGTCATTACCACCTTCTCTTTTGAGTAAGTCCTTCCGGGTCATATCATCATGATCTTGCATCATCCTAGGCACTCATCTTTGTGTGTAGCTTTGATCCTCTTAGGGAAACCTCCTGTTGTGATGAGTTTTATACTTAGGATCCACCACTAGATGATAAAAACACTTTCTGCCACAATGTTTTCAAGTCACGTTTACCCACTCCTTTGGATATTTCTCCACTAAAAATATCCGCTACATTTGGAACCTCGTGAAACTTAACTTTCTCCAGAGTGTCCTCCAACAACTTAGCTCTGTAATTTTGACTTTTGGGGTACCTGCCTTTGACTGGGAATGAATTGTGATCCAAGAGGCCATTTTGGAACTTCTATATACAACTGGAAAGATCTTTCAAATATATTTTCATCTATATGGATCCCACAATAAAGTTAAATGATATTGTGAGATAAAAATGGCTTTAAATTCACTACAATCTCCATCTTTGTCTTTGATATACCTTGAACTAATATTCATCCTTCTTGTGATCATCTAATATTTTTCCTTCATCCTCATCACATTTTCCATCAATGACAACACAATTCAAATAAAATGCATAGGACTGGATGAGTTACTTCACAAGATTGTCTTATGATATATGGGTTTGCTTACAATGTTAGCCCAAATTTCCCAAATTGGATAACTAGGGTAGAAAAGTAAGGAAAGGTTTGAAGGTACAAAATTCTCAAATATTTGACTAGTTGATTTAATGTTATTATTAATGTTGAGTGTCTTAATCATATCCTGAAATAAATATCATTAAATATAATATCCAGTGAAAGAGATGCCCATTACAAGTGAAAATATGACAATTAATAGAAAAGTTTTTGCATACAAAAATTATTACATGACATGGATACACTTAAGATAATTAAGTGTGACTAAGCATTAACCATCCACTAGAAAGTATACCCTATTATTGTTGATCTCTTATTTCTCTTGCTATTTTGGTTTTATGTTGCTTCATGTGTGTTCTTTATTGTTGTATGATATCACTTGCATCAGTTTTAGTCTTCTTGAACTCATATTTGGCTAGATCGTACTTGATTTATCTATTTGAAGTGATATTTTTCATCCTCAGAGGCTCTGAGTTCATCACAGAGCACACTTTTGTAGATTTCACATTAGTAATATGCAAAATTGCCTTGGTTTCCTACTTATTAACCCACGCAAATCTATGTATTTTTAGTATTTTGAGCGATTCCCCCCTCATATTGATATTTTATTTTAGATCTTGTTTCATATTGTGTGTTGTAGCTAAAATATATTTCATATCTAGTTCAAATCTATTGAATTGAATTAGATATGCTTGCTTTACAATTTTAGGGTTTTCCTTAATGTTGTTTTTCTTGTTTTAGAGGGTTTTCTCTTTAGCGCACGCTCTATTTTTTTGGAGATATATTTTTAATGAGAATATTAATCTAGATCTATTTCAAATCTACATTACATCATTTTCCTTGAGTGGGTTTTGATTACTCTTTTCATTTTTTGGTATTTCCGTTGAAATTTCCTTGTTTGCTTTTGGTTGCTTTTAGTGACATATTTGTTTCTTATTTTTTGTTATTGCATCAATTTGGACCTGAGAGTTCTGGTTGAGTGGTTTGCATTTGTTCATTTTATCAAATTCAAGGAATTCTCTTTGATTTCCAATCCTTTCTGGTCTTTACCTTGAATTAGGGTTAGGTTGTTTTACCATTGTAGATAATTGTTTATGCTTGATTTTGCTATCCATTGAACTAAAACCATGACACATATTTTGAACTTACTCTTGTTTTTTATCAGCCTTTAATTTATTTCTTTTTGGTGATATTTTCATTTTCATATCCAATTTTGAGCTTCTGAGTGCTTGGTGTGCTTGCTCGATTTCTTTTTCAGGTTTTTTTTAATGTTTTCTTAGGTTGTTTTTGGGTATGTTTTGTTATAAATTTAGTGAATTTTATTGACTGATAATTGAGTGTGTGTGACGTTTTTAACTTTATTTGAAACAGAAAAATCCTCTCTTTCCTTATGTAGCTACAGTTCATTGAACGGGAAAATAAAAGATTTTATTATCCATATATCTTGCATTACAGTTTTGTCTTGAGTCTATTCACATTGTATGAGTTATGCATTTCTTCCCTTGTGAGTAAAAAACAACGTTAATATTAATGCATAATAAAATTGATTCAATTTTTTTTCATTTTCTCTAGTATCTTAGGTTGGGGTCTTGAAATAGGGGACTGAAGTCAACTTCTCCAAGACCATAAAAATAAACCTAGCATCTTACGATAGAGACAAAAAAAATATTTGTAGTAGAATATTTCTTGGGAAACCCTTTTTAGGGTCAATCATGACGTTACGTGGGGCTAGAAAAGTGATCTACCCCACTTTGTTGATCTTGGTGGAGTGGTTTTCATGTATTCCTTAGGGGCTCACCTACAAGAAGCATTTCTCACTTTGAGCAACATCTCAAGGGGTTTTGGGCATAGTTTCCCTCCCTTTGCATGTAGATCCAACCAAAGATTGTACCGTTAGGTCAAGTTGTTATAGTTGGTAACCTTAATAGCCATAATATTAGGTGGATTACATAGGTGATGGAAAGAGGGACACCCTTGTTGTACCCAGGGTAGACATTGGTCAAACTCACTTAGACCTCCTTGGCAGCACTCCACGACTTGTGAAGGTACTTCTGTTAGGTATAAAAGGATTGTTAAGTAGGTAACCAACATAAATTCTCCAACCACATCTTCACTGTCAACCTAGGCCCTCATCAAACAAGCTCTGATGGTGGTAATATCCCTTCTCTCTATTTGGTTTTGTGTGCTTGACTCCTAGATTTTTTAGCATTTGTTATTTGGTCAAAGTCATAATTTGGCCTTAGCAGTGCCTTAATTACTTTAATTTATTAAAATCACATATTCACCATGCATGAACAACACATCTAATGTTCTCATAGAATTTTAGGGCTTTCTCTAAAAGAGGAGGGTCCACCATCACGTAGATGTAGGATAAATCTGGCAATGAAGGAATTTGACCATACTGAATTTGGGGGGAATAGATTTAGTTTTAGGGGGAAGATTTATGATTGTTGAAGAAATTTATGAGAGTCGATTACAACACGTAAACCCACCTTTGAGTGACACTCTCAAAATAGTTTTAGTGGAGCTGAGAACTTACAGCAGAGAATCCTTTTCTCTATTTTCTCATCACATGTATGGTGAGAGAACCTCTTCTACCATGGGGGTGATGGGTACCTCTTTACCCTCTACATCAGTAATATCTATTTCCATTTCACCACTTAGTGTCATGGGATCAATTTTTCCAACAACTCCTCTCTCTTCTTCTTGTGGAATTCCAGCCATTACATCTATGACCCCAACATGTTTTCTGAATCTGTCTATTTCTATGCCCACATCCACATTTGTGATTGAGGAAATCCCTAGTCAATCTATGGGAACTAGGATATTTACTTCTAGTTCATCTCAACCTACACTTCCTTTACCTAACACGTGCATTTCTACTTTTGGGGACATGTTGGGAGGATTGATTGTTTCTTCTAACTAGGCTAGGGGAAGTTATGTTTTGGGTAGTACTTATCAACCCTGGAATAGTTCTATTTTATGAGGGATGCCTTTCTCTAGAGGTTACTTTTTGTTTGGGGCAGCTAGTTTACCTAGGGGAACTAACCCCATGAGTACCACTATGCCTATTTGTTCTAATTATTAAGGTAGTTCTTCTACACAAGGAGGCTCCTCCTCTACTACTAGATATAATCCCTTAATTAGTTAAGCTTTTGGGAGTCCTTTGTTCTCTAGGGGAAATTACGCTAGGAGGGGATCCTTACACCACATCTATTGGCCCATGACCTTAATATAGTAGGATGAACTAAAACATTGGTCAACATTATTCTACCATGAATTATGTTGGTGACCATGAGAATACATATTCTCCCTAAACTTAGAAGTTCACCAATGGGTGAAACGAGACCCAAGTGGCATATGGGGTCATTCGTTAGCTTATCCAAATTAGGTAAATCGATACATTCCAGAAAAGGAATTTGATGTTGATTAAATGGATTCCATATATTTATACCTTGTGATTGTTGCAATATTTTAGCCTTATTTATCCCTGTTTGTAGGTTTTGGTTTCATTTCACCACCATTTTCACATTATGCTTGACCCATTCCTTGCTTTCACTTGGTGTTGTTACCCTTTGCTAGAGCGGATGTTACAATAAGTGGTCTTAATATTCTAGCCTCTTTACATCCTTACTTTTAGGGTGATTCTGTCAGCTTGGAATTGGTTTCTATACTTTATACCACTTTTTCCTCCAAGACAAGCTTCCTTTGTGTCCTTCTCACGGTCATTAAAAAATGAAAGGACTCAAGTATCCTTTTCTCTCTTTTTTTTCAGACTTGTTAAACTTGAATGAAAAAGGAGATATTGATCTTACTTTCTTTCGCTTTCATGATCATTAAACTATTAAAAATACTAAACGAGGAAAAGTGAAGGAGAATAATTTACTCTAGTTACTAGTCAAAATAGCAGAACCAGTCACATCACCCTTAAACATGACATATGTTTGGGTCATTTCCTCACATATAGGTTTTAGCCTACCTTGGAGACATACCATACATATGAGTCTATCTACTCCTCTAGTTGGTTACTCTTCTAGTCACTATGGAGCATTCTTCTATGCCTCCTATATTATTTCAAGATATCATGTGGTACTCATTATTCAATGATGCCAAGTAACTGTTGTGTCGTGTAATTATGTGTTGAAGGAATTTTCATCCTAAGTTGGCCATATACAGTCCCTGTTGACCTTTTCTTATTGGAAACCATTGTATCTATTATACTTCATGACTTCATCTATTCACATCATCTCTTAGTTTGTTGTGTGTCAATTAATGAGGGATACATAAAATTCCTTCCTTCAACAGATATTTTCCTATCAACTTCAACTCACTATCTAAGAGCTTGATCTAAGAACCAATAGTACCTTGCAGCTTGTAAACCTTAGTGAAAAACCTCCTCATGGTCGCCAATGGGTTTACCTCATTGACCCTCGATCGATCCATTTTGTGAGCTTTTGAAATGAGCTCATTTATTCACACCTAGTGGACTATGTTAGGTACCTTTAGGTATATTTCCATTATTGGTGGGTCCCTTCATGTTTTTTAATGATACACCTCATTGAAAAGTAATCTGGTTGTTTCTACCATGCTTGACATAATAACATGTATTCACATGTTGTATATTCATATTACATGGGTTGTATTGAATATCATGGGTTAGGGAAATTTTACTCCTACATGAAACCCTTTTCCAAGCTATGTTTTAGTTATGTATGATTTATGTACTTTGAGGACTACTCTGGGCCACCTTTTTTTATGTGTCCATAGTCATATTGATGTATAATATGACATATATCCACCCTATATTTGCAAGTGGCTATGATATTTCAATTTTTCACATGGATCTACCAATTGACTCATTTGCAATTGATTTTAAGACCACTAGAAAACCCTAAATTCAATATGGTATAGATCATAAATTATGGTGAAAAAAATATGAAATTTTAATCAGCTATATCCTCATACATATTCTCAATATCCTCAAAAATTTCTGAATTGAAGCTTCCCTACCAGAAAATTACAGTGAAAATTCCAACATGGCTTGTTTGAATATGATTTTAGGACCACTCAAAAACAATGTCATCAACATGGATTATCTCAAAAAGCATCGTGAACTAGAATCTAAAATATTTACCACCTACATATCACTATGGTTCCTTAATAACCTAAAAAATACATGGTTTGAAACTTCCCATAAATAAATGTATAGAAACAATTCTAATATGACTCATTTGAAGCGGTAAAACTGTTGGATCATAGCTCTGATGCCAAATGTTATATTACAACATAAAAAGCAGAAGTACACACCATGTAAATCAATGTAAGAGTGGAACACAACTTCAACGTAGATAATAAAAATATGTTACACAATAAATACTTAATAAATAGGAGAACCTCCTCCAAATACCTAAATACATTCATACATCCAAATCACATTTCCGCATTGATGACTCCATGATCTCTATATACACCTATTTGCAAATTGCATATATTTCCTTGTCATCGCTAGGTCAACCCTATTACATATACATTTAGAAATTACATGTACATTTAACCCCGTATATGTTTCCCCTAGAGTAATACAATAGACATTTAAAACAATTTATGCCCCCTTCAAGTGATAAAACTATTACATTTAAAACATCTAATATAACCCTAAAACATTACATTGCTTATATCTTATAACCACAAATTATAGCACCAATAACCATCATCCTTAGCCAATAATATCTATAAGCATCAACCATTATGAAAAATGGAATTTATAACCTTAAACATTATAACCTATAAACACAAATTACTCTAATATGTCATATAACCAGTAACACTAATAACTCAAAACCATAATTGTTTGTATAATTATCCCTAGCCCTAAACTACAATCACCCCTAATCCATAGACCTTTAATCCTTTCAACCCTAGTGAATATAAATTATAGCCATTTTAATGATTTATATTATAAAGTTGTTTTCCTTTAACACTTAAATTTATTGTGTAATCTGTTATCACTCAGGTTGTTCCATGCCTCCTAAAGGGAATACGGCCGAGGTAACCACTAACCAGCCTTTTGGCCACATGTTCTAGCCTACCTGCAACCAAAGAGGGCTCTCTCTTTGTAATTTAGCTTTGTTTTGGAATAGTTTAGGCTAGTTATGATGCACAGAGTTTGGTTTTTGATTTGTTGGTTGGTGATATCAAATAGGACTACGATGCAAGTCAAAAACAATTTATACTATTGGGCAATGGAGTCAATAATGGTGTACTACTGAAGGTGTTTCTTTGGTAAAGGCAATGCTACAGAGCAAGATAGGCAGTTTGGAACAATTTTAAAATCTGGAAATTGATGGAATGTAGGCCAGTGGATGAAGGGCAGTCAAGAATCCTTGATCATGCTGGTAGAGGGAAGGTGTTTGAATATTATCCAGGAGCAATTAAGAACTCCTAAATAGTATTTCAAAATTAAGGAATTAGTGCAAACTTGAGCAGTTAAGAATTCATATTTATGACTAATTCTGAAGAAAACATAATTTATAGCAGAGATTGAACACAGGGTGCATGTAAACAAATCCTACGCTATTCTTTTTCTCTGTTACTAAAGCTTATGAAACATATATGATATTTTGCAAATACAGAAGACATAAACACAGGTTAGAGCAACTTATTGATCCATAGGAAGACACAAGAATTTTGTAGCAGTCCCCTGAACATTAAATCCACATTTAGACCGTGCAACAGTAGTGAACTTCAAACAACCTTTGTATTAAATAGCTTGAGAATTTACAGCGTAGTCCAAAGAGAAAATTACCAACCCCAAATACATATTATGGGGAGGTTTTTATACAAACAGGGAGATACAAAATATCATGAAGATAAGTCTGAAGTGATAACTTCCTTTACCAACTCTTAAGGAGAAGTAAATGAGGGAAATAAATGCTGCAGTAAATGTGAATGTGTTGGCCGTCCAAATTGTCAGAGATATTTGACCTTTTGGACTGAGTGAATCGATTGGTTGCTGCGCATTTACTCTGCGTTTGCTGCCTTGATGTTTCTATGTTGTTGTGTCGCTGTCTTGGCCTTGTCATCAGTGCTTGATTTTCATCAACGAGTTGTAGTCACCATTCATTTTATGCTTTTCATTGTTTTTTATCCTTTTGACAGGTGGACCGTGCCTCTGTATTTGCTGACCTCTAGCTGACCAAAAAAAATAATAAAAACCACGTTACCTGAGCAATATCTCCAGCATTCCTTTCCACCAATCCTCTGTAGGCAATAGATGTCTTTGTATCTTTATCAGTGTTTCATCAGCTTCAGTGTATCTATAAAAGTTGGGCTGGACTTCGAAAAGGTGGTTTATCTCATGTTCAATGTAGAACAGATTTTCTAGTTTGTCATAGAGACTTTGTCCAGAGGGAGGCCCTGTTTCTTCTAAGGTGCTTGAGGATGCTGTAATTTGAGTGGAGGCATAGTTATTTACCCTGTGGGAATATTGCTCATGTGACAGCAGTCTTCCAGCACTGGTTAATAAACTGGGCAGCCCTTTGCTCTGCAATGTTGCAAACTTGATTTTGAAATCATTTATTTCTGCCTGCATTTCTTGGCATTTTCTTTCCAGAGTCTGCACAAAACTCCTTAGGGTCAGCACCCTTTTCACTAGTAAGATGGTATCTGTCCTGTTCCTGATACCTATTGCTACCAACTGCTCTTTGGTATGAGTGTTCGAAAATTGAATCATTCTATTGGCTTGCTCAAGCATATTTCCTAGTGATGCTCTAGCCTTTTGAGTTTCGAATTGAGCTAAGCCTATCAATTCCATTTGTTCATGTATATTTTCAATTGATTGCCATTGGTCAGTAATGGATTGGCCAATTTTGGCCCACAAAATTTTCTTGACTTCAGCTAGAGTCTTATCAAGGGTAAGCTCCTTTTCCAGCTCCTTTATTATTTTCTCCAAGGCCTTTACTTCCCTTATCTTCTCTGCTACATCCATCTTTGATTTGTCATATCTTACCTCAATTTTGGCCAGCTTTTCTTTGGCCTCTTTCAATTCTACCATCTGTACTTCCAGAGCCTTTATTTCTTTCATCATCTCCTCCATACTCAGGCTGGCCTCTTGCTCTGTTGTTGATTTAGTTGTTGCTGAAACTGCCGCTGAAGTTGAGGCTAGAGTTGAGGTACCTACTATGGTTGTTGGATTAGTAGGGGGGACTGTTGCGGTGACCGTAGGAGGAGCAGCTGTAAGAATGTGAGTTGTTTGAACTGGTTGAGAGGCAAATTCTCCTGTCTTCCTTGAAGTGATGCCTCCAAGGCACTCTCTGTTTCTATCAGTCTTTTATGAATCCTCATGAGCAAGATTACTATATCCTCCTCTTCTTTTTGTTGTGTTACCTCTGTAGTTTGAGGATGTATTGTAGCTGGCAGCCTAAGTTGTCTTCTGAGGGCTTCTATGTCTTCCTCTTTCTTTTTGATCAAGGCCTGAATGCCCTTAGGATCCTTGGGATCATGTCCCAACTCTATAATAATCTCCTCCAAGGATTTGATTCTATTATCTTTAGCCATTGAGGAGGCCTTCTCTAATTCTAGTTGGGTAGAAGTATTGTGCAATGAATTTTGCAATCTATGAGCCAATAATGTTTTTTCTGCCAAGGTAGAATATACCATTTCGCCGGTTTGTTTGTGTAATTCAATCTGGTCCATTGGATGGATGTCTTTGGAGAGAACTTCCAGATTGGTTCTGATATAGTCAGCAGTTGATTGTGGTTGCTGCGTTGTAGGTCTAAAATGACTGAGGGTCATTTTCCCTTCCTGGATATCATAGGCTACCATTAGCCTTTGTTGATTAGTGGGAGCCATTCTTAGCAATTGGTTATAGAGCTGGAACCTTACTGGCTCATTTCTGGCCTTGATATCAGTGAATGCCTTCTTGATGTCAGAGCCCTATCTGCTCTGTTGCCTGGTGGATGTAACCTCCACACCTTGTTGTCTCTCTTGCTCTGGCTGAAAGGAGCTAGCTGATGTTTCCATACTTGGGGGAACTTGCTGTTCAGTTGGCCCCTCTGGCAATTCTTCTTCTGAATAAGGATTTAATATTTGTCTCTTTTCTCCTTGCTGATATGTAGATGCCCCTGTGGGTATCTCTTCCTGTCTATCCCTTTTCTTGAACCTTTCCTCATTAAGAGGAGTCTGTAACACAGGGATTTCAATCACCTTTGCTTGTGTTGAAGGGTCTTGCCCTTGACTTTGTTCGTCTGTTGAAACTGGCCGGTCTACCATTGTATCTTACTGCTCGGAATGGTGCACCTTCTGCTCTGAATGCTGCACCTCTTTTCCTTTAGATGTCCCTACAGGTGGAGCACTTACTTGGGCAGGTTGCTGGGAAGTTGTGGCAGATGATGTGCCCTCTCCAAGGTGTCGAGGCAATGTGCAAAGCACCTGTCCAAAAGATTCTAGGTCAACTGATTTTTCAAGGTTTTTGATTGCTTTTTCTGTTATCTCTTCTTCAGTAAGCTCTTCCACTAGTGTGCCCTCTACCCATTCCTGTTGATTGGCATATTGTTCAATTTCAGGGATTCTGTGGTGCACATACCCTGTGAGCTTGTTTTTAACTCTTATAAAGCTTATGAAATGTTCAGGGTCATATGGTGACCAACGGAAACTTAGTTTGAGCTTAAGTTTCTCTCTCAGAATAGTGTCAGCATCCTTCCATGCTTATTCCCTTTTATTAAAGATAAAGGGGCCGAATTGATGTCTTATTTTAAGCTGTGCTTTTTTCCTAGCACCGTAGAAGTGAGTTAAATCTGCACTGTTGAATTGCCGATAGTACTCCAAGGCAAAGAGTCTCATGGGGACATATCTTGGCAGTCTGTAGGGGGCTAATTCACAGCCATAAATCCTGATTACAGTGTGGTTTTGGTAGAAGTACCAGTCACCAATGCTGTATCCCTTTCAGAGATGTAGGATTCTCTGCATTTCAGCAGTGAGCTTGACAGGAGGATCTGTTGACAATAGGCAAGTGGTTGGAAAGATAAAAAGATCAATAAACTCACAGTATGTGTATGGGGAGTAATTAACATGATGGAACACTCAGGACCAGAATATCACAAACCTTCGCTCCCCCTAGCATCCAATTTTTTAAGGAAAATCGGGAAACTATCAGACTGATAGTACAGCAGCAAATGATATATATATGAAGTGTATTTGAACACCCTTTCTCTCTCCAAATTCATGAATTGCTCATGAATTTTGTTGGATATATAGGAGGCATAATCATACTTAACAGCAGGGGGCTGTCCTGGAGTAAACATGGACATTAGGGCCAAGACTGTTTCATCTACAATTTCACTTGTCTTGAACCCTAGGATATAAGAAATCATGTCTTTGACCAGCCTTCCAGTCTCATCAAACCAAGTATGGAGATAGGGAAGTGTGTATCTGGAGTAGCATTCTGGAAGCATGAACATCTTGGCAATTCTGTCAACTTCTAAAGAGGACAACTTTGAGGCTTGATCCATCAATTGTTTCATGGAAAGGGGGACCAGAGGCTGAGTTGGCTTGAATTGCAGCATCTCATTTATAGATTGAGGGGTAATGTAAAAGAGGACATTTCCGGTAGGGTCCATCACTGCCCTTTGACAAGGCTCATAATTAGAACAACATTGATGGATGAAGTCAGGGAAGACATTCACTGAGGGCAGGTAGTATGTAGGCATATTAGACTCCCATATTCCAAATAGGTCAGCTTTGTTTCTGAAGTTATTCCTTATTTCACAGAAAGCCTGAAGGTGAGGCTTGATTCCCTCCATGTCATCGATCTGAAAGTCTCTGTCAGCAAGAGGTAGCCACTCTAACTCTTTATGAGGTGCATTTAATGGTGCAATATTCAAGGCCACTGGAGCCTCCATGATTAACCGTGATAATAGTTGGATTTGGTCTATATTTCAACAGGAAACAGAGGCCCGACAGTGGGTTTTTTGATAGGAATGCTGCAAATTGAGTTAATATGGAAATGGCCTCTCTGGGCACGATTCAAAGGAAAAACAAAGTCTTCAGAGTTTTAGCTAGGAAGTTGAGAAAATAGTGAAAATATCGCTTCGTCTGCAGGTGCTTTCTTGATAGTTTTACAGGCGGAAATGAGCTCAATTTCAAGTTTCAAGGGCAATTTGCAGAGGGCTATAGAGTAAACAGGTTTTCTTTGGAAGCAATGGTGAGTAGTGAGTTGAAACGGGGAGGTCTAGAGGTTAAAGCATATTTCAATCACATTTAATTCTTTTGGAGATCGTTTTAACAGAGAAACTTCATAAAACAGGGTTTACGGGCGACAATTGAATAAATACCTGTTTATTCAAGACTTTGCTGTGGAATGGAGTTGCAGAGTGAGCTGGGGAGTCGGGTTTGGAGGTTGAACATGCCTAGGTGACGGACTGGGACGTTGATGGTGGATTCGACGTAGTTCTCATGCACAGACTTTCACCATTGGTCACATAAAAATAAACAAAAACATCACTTTCGTGAGTTTTTAACGAAAATTTGTGGTTTTTCGGACTTTTTGGCGCTTTTTGTGCTGACGTCAGCATGACATCACCTAGTCCTGTAGCATGGTATGGAGGGTAACGTGGTAGCTGATGTGGATGGGTGACGGGGCGGCCATAGCGGACTGTACAGTAGCATGAGCGTTGGCGTGGTGTATGACATGGGCGGCGGGGAGGACAAGCGATAACTGGTTTGCATCGGACCGCTTTTGGTACGGGGGTGGTTTCTATCAGAGTAGGCCTGATGCAATAGAAATGGGCCACGCATCCCTGCGTACGACGGAAAAACCACTTTCTATCAAGTGCTAACCCTTGTATAGCGGGGCGGCTCCGATATCAGCGTGGGCCGTCGGATCTGGTGGGCACAATCCAACGACCGATGGGAAGTGCATGTGACAATATTATACGGCGCAGGGACCCACCCATATTTTTAATATTATATAATGCTACGAGGGTTTAAAACTTTGGGTTTGTGGGTTTTTGTGGTTGCGCAGGTAGGTATGGTTATTAGTTTAACCAAATATTAAACTAATCCCATTATATACATGCACGCGGGGTTATTTGCATGGTTTTAGGTGGGTGGTGTGAGCGTGGTTATTTATTTAACCAGAGGTTAGATAAACTCCAAAGGTTTATACACGGAAGGGTTAATACTAAAGTCCCAAATGGACTTAATATTCCCCGAAAACTGTATTTTATGGCTATAATTTCCAATGGTTAGGGATATTTAGATTTTTTGGGTTTTTATATAGTTTTTGTAAAAATAGGGGTGGGAAAAATGATTGAGGGAGCTAAATAATAAAGTTAAAAGTTAATGTGACTTTATGGAATGAAATTGCATGAACAAATGCTAAGTTTGTAAAGTGAAAACTTAGGCATGAGAAAATGAAAGGAGTATGGAATGATAATTTTTACACAAGAAATGTGGCTTCTTTTCACTAAGTAAACTCAGAGTTCAACCTAACATTTCTCCTAGAATGAAGTGAAACAAGACTATTGGGCAGATCCCAAGGTCCTTGAGGGGATGTTAGTGAAAGATTTCTGGGGGGATAATGGGGGAATTAGTCATGCTTCCGTTGTTCTGCAGCCACACAACTACCATGGTCCTTATGTCATTGATGAGATGAGTCCTTCTTGACAAGGCAAAAAGATCACAACCTTGTTTCTGCAACCTCAAACTACCTACCCAACCTAACACACCTAGCATTTTTTCTTCCTTTTGATTGGGTGCACTTGAACTAGCAAACCCTGAAGTTCCTCTTTTCTTTTGACTGCCCTCCTATCTAAATCTACCCTTATCTCTTCCAAGGGCCCAGATTAAGCAGTTGGGCTCCTTATTTTCTCTATCTATCTACTCATCTGCCAAGCTTGAACTGTTTGGACAGACCTTCATTCTCTATTCTACAACAGGCAATTTAAATATGGACTGGTCTAGATTGAACTGTTGGGCCATCCATTAAGTGTGATAAAGCAGTATTTTCACTTTTTGAACTTGCTTTGCACAATTTAAGATAATAGTGGAATTTTGACTGGCCACTTTGCTGGTCTTTCTTTGGGGTCCATTTTCTTTTCTTTTTGTTGACCAATTCATTCTTCTTGCCCTTTGATTTTTCTTTTGGGGCATACCCTCTTTACATTTTTTAATTTTCTTTTTCTGTATACAAAATATGGAACCTTTGCAACCTGGAAAGGATGATCATATTTGGCACTTCCATAGTCAATCATGAAAAATGAAACCTATTGGTATAGGAACCTAACAGTGGCTCCACTTGGGGATGGATTTTCCTAGTGAAAAGCCAAGAACAGCAGGTCAGATGGCCTTATTCTCAGTTGGCTGCTATAATTCAAAACTTCCTTCCCCTGGAAACCAATGATCTGAACCTTTATAGCATGTGTGCACTCCTTATGAACTGATCTATAAAAAATTACAGCTCTGTCTTTGCTGGTTTCTCTGAGTATTTATCATCATCTTTATAACTCCCAAGTTTTCTTCTTGATCTCTTCTGGTAAATTCAAAATCTCACACAAAAAGTAATGTACTTCCCTGACTTTTCCTCAAAATCTGCTGCATCTTGTTCCTTATCTAATTGCTGTAAATGAAAACTAGTGGAAATACAACTATTTATGTACAATATACAGTTGTGTTGTGTTGATCAAAGGGAATCAAAATAATGCTTGAGCATTCACCCATTGACTGGGCCTTCCTCAGTATCTTTGCCATCCAAACTCTTCAAAAAATAGGTGTTGTTACCTTGTACAGCCTGAATAACAAATGGTCCTTTCCAAAGAAAATCAAATTTCCCATGTTTCCCTTTATCTTCCCTCCTAGAGTCCCATCTCAGCACTTTGTTTCCTATGAAGAAATCTTCAGCTTTTGTTCTTTTGTCAAAGATCTTCTTGAGTTTATCTTGTAGAACCTGGGTTCTCTGATATACTTCTTCTCTTGTCTGCTGCAAGTGAATAGTTTGATTGATCCTTCTCTGAATATCATTAGGCTCTGCTTGTATTTCTTGCAACAACTTGATCATAGGGATTCCTAAGGAGGAGGGAAAAACGGCCTCCAGGCCATATACCAATTCATATGGACTTGTTCCAATGGATCTTTTGGTGGTCAATCTGTCTGCCCATAGTGCATTCACAAGTTTTTTATGCTAATTCTTTTTATTCTCCTCCAATACCTTTTTTATGATGTTGATTTGGATTTTATTGGATGACTCATCTAGGCCACTACCTTGAGGGTAATAGGCTGTGGAGTGGCCCAAGGTAATGTGGTATTTATGGAAAAAGTTGATCATTCTTTTGGATTTGAAAGCAGCAACATTGTCTGTAATAATCTTTTCTGGACAGCCAAATCTAGACAAGATGTTGGTTTCTAAGAATTGCATGATGATTGAGTCATTGGCTTGCCTACAAGGGATGGCTTCTATCCATTTGGTAAAATAGTCTGTGGCAGCCAAAATCCACTTGTGTTGGCCAGAAGAGGAACGGTGAATTTCACCAATGAAGTCTAAACCCCATTGCTGAAATAGCCTTTCAGTTGAAATAGGTTTGAGGGGTAAAGGTAACAGCTTTCTCTTGCCTTCAAAGATCTAGCATTTGTGGCAAGACATCACAAATTTTTTCACATCAGTAAACAGGGAGGGCCAATAAAATCCAGCCCTTAGGATTTTATCAGCTGTTGATTTCCAGTACAAGTGTCCTCCACAGTCTCCTGCATGAAATTCCCTGAGGACTTTGTCAGTTTCATCCAATGTTAGGCAATTAAGAAAAATACCTTCATGATTTTTCCAAAACAACACATTATCTATAATACAAAACTTTGATGCCTTTATTTTCAAGAATCTCTTTTTAGTCCTGGAGAACCCTGGAGGAGCTTGCGGGTTTAACAATACAAAACATATGTCAGCATACCAAGGTGATTGTAAAAAGGCTTGATTGATCTGTGGAGTCGTCATCTCGTGTTCGTTATCTAGTTCATTGATGTCAAGGGCTTGAAAATTGTTTTCAGTCATTAGCTTGGCCAATCCTTGTCCTTTTATGAGTTTTGTAGGCTTGATTTAAATGTCATACTCTAAAATGTTGGCTATCCATTTGCCCCTCTTTCCTTCAATTCCTTCTTGTGTTAAAATATCCTTAACCACAGCATTTGGAACATAGGCTATCACATGTGAGTACAAGATATAAACTCTGAAATCCTTGATGGCTTTTACAAGGGCATAAGCTTGCTTTTCCATGATCTGATATTTTAAGGGAGCATCTCTAAGGGCTTTGTTGAAGAAAGCAATGGGCTTCTCACACCCTTGATCATCTTTTTGCAATAAGACAACAGCAATAGTATGCTCAGATGCAAAGGAAAAAATGATGAAATCTCTATCAAACCTGGGACTTGTGAGGACTGGTGTTTTTGTTAGGGCTATTTTGATGTCCTCAAAGGCTTGTTTAGCTTCCATTGTCCATTTGAATTTTGAATATTTTTTCAACATATTATTCAACAGTCTTATCAGCTCGGCCAAATTGGGAATGAAACTTCTTAGGAAATTGATCTTTCCTAAAAAGGCTTGCAGTTCTTTGATGTTTCTTGGATGAGGGACTTGGAGGATAGCTTGAATTCTGTCCGGGTCAATTCTAATCCCATTTCTTGAAATTATATGCCCTAGGCGTTTTCCTTCTTCCAGGCCAAACAGTGATTTCTTTGGGTTCAATGATATACCATATTTTCTGCAAATTAGTAACACTTGGCTTAAATGTTCTAAATGTTCTTGGTCTGATTTTGAAAAAGTAGTGAGATCATCAAGGTATATGACTAAAAAATCATGGATCTCTTTGGAAAAGGCTATGTCCATTGCTCTTTGAAAATTGGCCCCTGCATTTTTGAGTCCAAAAGGCATTTTGACATATTTGAAGGTTCCCCAAGGTGTTGTGAAGGCAGTTTTATCCTGATCATCCGAGTGGACTAAAATCTGATTGAATCCTGAGAATCCATCTAACAATGAGATCCTAGAAGCTCCTACTACCGTCTGTAGGATATGATCCATTTTTGGTAAAGGGTAGTGGTCTTTGAGAGAGACTTTGTTCAAATTTCTTAAGTCAACACACAGTCTTATCTCTCCCGTTTTCTTCCTAGTAGGCACTAGATTTGAAATCCATTCTGAGAACCTGATAGGTGCAATGATTCCAGCTTCATACATTCGTTTAACTTCTTTTTCAATCAGGGGAAGGAGGATAGGATTCACCCTTCTAAGCTTTTGTTTAAAAGGTTTTTGATTCTCTTTCAAGGGTATAGTATGTTGGATGACCAAAGTATCATAGGACTTGAGGTCCTCATAACTCCAGGCAAAGACATCTTGGAACTCCTTAAACAAGTCAATGTATTTTAGCTTTTGATCAGGGGGCAATGTTTTGGACAGTTTTACCATTTTGGGATTTTCTGTGGTTCCAACATTACAGTCCTCAATTTTTGCATTCAGTGGTTGCATTTTTGGCTTCCTTGAAATATCATTTCAATCAAATATGTCCTCTAAATGAGTTAAGCCCGTAGGTAGAAAATTATCCTTTAGTTCGATTACTTCAGCTTCTGCCTCAACTATTTCATCAAGATCTGTTTGCCTCAGTTCTTGTACATTCTTGTCATCAAAAGTTGTTGGGTGCAAAGTCAGATTTGTTGTTTCAACTGATATACTTTGCTCAATTTTGTCTATCTGTTGTTGTTCATCAATGGTGCTAGTATCAATGTTTATACTTGAGAATTCCTCTTTCAAAGTAAGAAAGTTATTTATCTGTGTATCATTCTCAAAGACCTACCAGTTTTTGACATTATTTGGGACAACAGATCTATGTTTCATTTCAGTAGTGAAGTGGTGGTTGGGCTCAAAAGGAAGCTTGCAAGTGCTGGCAAATGTTGCCAGACTATGTGCATGTAAATTGTGCTTTCTAGGAATTTTGGTGAGTTGAGATTCTGAGAAGGTGTTAAGTATTTCAATAGCTGCCCCTCTGTAAGCCCTCAACCTGAGATCATTTGTAACAAAGTTTCCCTTCATCTGCTGTATAATCAAATCTGAATCCCCTAGAATTGAAACCTTGGTTGCACCTAGACGTTTAATGAGCTTGAGACCTAACAAAAGGGCTTCATACTCGGCCATATTGTTTGTGCATCTGAAATTTAACCTATATGCATGACCTTCAGCATGGTTATTTTGTATGTTGTGTGTCCAAACCCCTGCCCCTGCTCCTAATTTGTTTACCGAGCCATCGAACTCCAAGTACCATAAGATTTCTTGGTTATGACTAGCCTTAAGAGTTTTAGAAGCTTGTTCAGTGGGCAGATTTGGCTCTTGTAATTCATATGATATATCATTTCCCTTTGTTGCATCAATCATATCAACAGTTTTTTGATCTTGGGCACTAGATTGTTCCTCTATGCTTTGTGTTTGTGCTGCTTCTAGGAATTTGACATCAATTTTGGGACACTTCCCAGCATTATATAAAATGAATGAATCCATATCGGAATGCATAGAATAGATGGGGAAGTTTTGGGGTTTTTCTTGACTGCTAACCACATATTTCATTAGTGTTTCCCGGTATAATCTCTTTGGCTGTCCAAAGATTGAAATAGTGGCATAGGACATGTCTAGTTGCAAAGATCCTTGGAGTTTTGCACCCCAAGATCTGGACAAAAGCATACCATACTTAGGTGGAATATCAGCTACCACCACATCCATCAAGATTGTTTTCGCTGGATATTGGACTAAAGATACACAAAGGTCTTTGATTAGGCCTAGACACCTGACCTGGCTGGAATCAAATGAGAACAAGTCTTTGTAGGGCCTTGTGATGTCTAGATCTAATCTCTCCATCACAGATTTAGGCATTAGGTTATGGGAAGCTCCCGAATCAAACATAGCATTATGCAGCACTTTGTCATGAATGTTTAAGCTCACATAAAATGGAGGAACTCCTCCATCTACTGTTTTACCATTGACCTCAAGACCGAAAAGCAATTCTGGTTGATCATCTAGAACATTGACTGCATCCCTATTCTCTGGTATTTGTAGTGACCTATTGATTTGTTGTCTGTACACTTCATGTTTAGCCAATTCAGAGAGAGGAATAGCTATTTTTAGCTTGCCAATTTCTGTTTCTAAGTTAAATGGTTTTTCTATCTAAATTTTTGCATTATGGACAGCAAACTTTTCCTTTTCAGCTAAATTTTCAGTGATTTTCTCTTGATCAGGAGTGTTGTTTTGAGGTACATCTGATTTGAAATTATTTTCAGGAGGGTGATTCAAATTTTCTTTTGAAGAATGGGATGTGAATGACTAATTTTTTAAAGGCTGTGAGTCTGATATATCTTCCATAGTGACTTCTTTTGGGTCAAGGTCTGTTTTTGTGGAGAGTTCTATTAGGACAGCTTTATCCTTTGTTTTCTCTGGCTGCTTGGTATCCTTCAATTTGGCAGGTTCAGGAACATCTATGGTTCTGCTTCTTAGTTTGTACTGTTTATGAAACTCATAGACTGTTGCATCATAGCCTTCCCTAAAATCAAATGACTCTCCGGATTTCGTTTGAAATTGATTGAAATTGTGAGCCTCTTGATCTTCTTGGGTTAAAAAGATTTGTTGCTCACTGTTTAAACCCATTAAGTTGATGTGAGGGTCCTCTGTTGGTTCACTAGAGGTTGAGGCTTCGGCATAGTTCTCTTGAAATGGAGGTCTGATGTTCTGGTCAGGGCCAACCCTTCCAACATTTGGATTTTGATTTTTTCTAAAGTTTGGATTTCTTTCAGTGTTACTTGGTTGACCTTTCCATGATGATTTTCTTTCAATAGTTTCCACCCTATCCCCAAGTCTGTCCATACCTTTGATGATTGCATCAATTTTTTGTTCAAACGCTGAAGGTTCCTCTTTGAAAGTTGTTCTTCTTTCAGTTCTTGCCCGATTTCACTTAGCAATTAGGTTTGCCTCCACACTAACATCTATATTCTGCATGTCTGCTAAGCTTGGAGGGGCTCTTTCCCTCAGTTGGTATGCCATGTCAGAATCAAATCCATCAGGGAATTTTATCAAAGCTAAATCGGGTGGAGGTCTAAGGTTTTGAGGAATGGCATTATAAACATTGTTGAACCTAGCACAATAGTCTTGGACAATTTCTTGTGAGCCTCTTTTCAAATTGTCATATTCTGTCAAGATGTCTAAAGGGTCTTTCTTCTTTTCCCATCTGTTTAAGAAGAATTGATAAAGAGCTTCTGAATCATCTATAGAATTTGCAGCAAGTTCTCTAAACCAAATCCTTACATCACCAGTTAGACTTTGGACAAAAATCTTCATCCTCACATCATCATCATCTATTTCATAATTCTGAAAATAATCTTGCATTTTCTTAGTGTTTTGTTGGGCTGTATAGGAGCCAGTACCATCAAAATATGTGCTTTTACTCTGATAATCCTGAGGCATGACCCTTGGATTTCCAGGTAACTGTAGAGGAGCATAACAGTTTGCCATGTTTACAAGGATAAATGGGACAACAGGAAGAAATAAGACAGCTGGAACAACAGGGACAATAGTGGAAATTTGTGTAGTAGATGGGGGAGTGGAGAGGATACTTTGAGGTGTGGATGAGGAACTAGGAGAGGGTGTTGAAATTACTATTTCTCTCCCAGGTGTAAGCTCAGATTTTGCAGGGTTTTGCTGAAGTATATCAAGATCTGAATCAACCGATTTTTCTAGTTTTTCTTGTTTTCTAAGGGTCTTAGAAATTAAATTGGGATTTTCAAAAACAGCTGGAGGATCTGGATCAGGATTTGACCTGGTGTAACGAGTTTTCTTCTTTGGAGCCAGCTTCTAAATTTGTTTTTGGTATTTTCTGGGAATGTTTTAAGATCACAGTTTTTCACAATATTCTACAAGAGTTTCTTTGAAATATAGGAGGCTTTGGGCTTTCCTTTGAATATGTTGAAACAGAGGGAACTGATCAAATCTTTGGAACAGCTGTTTATAGCCTAAAACTATACTAGAGATTGACTAAAGAAGCTTTTATTTACTCCTGTAAATGCAGAGCAAAGACAGTTTCAAAGGCTACCTGGCTAACTTCAGGCTCCATCTGTAGCTTTAGAAAATAGATAGCAGTTACAAATAGTCATTCAGATGTCCCCAGTGGAGTCGCCAATGATGTTATCACTCAGGTTGTTCCCTGCCTCCTGAAGGGAATACAGCTGAGGTAACCACTAACCAGTCTTTTGGCCATAGGTTCTAGCCTACCTGCAACCAGAGAGGGCTCTCTCTTTGTAATTTAGCTTTGTTTTGGAATATTTTAGGCTAGTTATGATGCACAGAGTTTGGTTTTTGATTTTTTGGTTGGTGATATCAAATAGGACTAGGATGCAAGTCAAAAACAATTTATACTATTGGGCAATGGAGTCAATAATGCTGTACTGCTAAAGGTGTTTCTTTGGTAAAGGCAATGCTACAAAGCAAGATAGGTAGTTTGGAACAATTTTAAAATCTGGAAATTGATGGAATGTAGGCCAGTGGATGAAGGGCAGTTAAGAATCCTTGATCATGTTGGTAGAGGGAAGGTGTTTGAATATTATCCAGGAGCAATTAAGAATTCCTAAATAGTATTTCAAAATGAAGGAATTAGTGCAAACATGAGCAGTTAAGAATTCATATTTATGACTAATTCTGAAGGAAACATAATTTATAACAGAGATTGAACACAGGGTGCATGTAAACAAATCCTGGGCTATTCTTTTTCTCTGTTTTTTTTTCACTTCTCGTTCACGGATACCCGGGTCAATGGGTAGCCGCTACATCCAGGGTTGTTCAACACTGAGTGGACGCACCCGAAGGCATCAACACCCCTCAGCCTATTTACTGACCTAACCCCAAGAGCTTTCGGGATTCGACCCTGTGACCTCCCATTGGCGAGGCACTTGATTTGACCGATTGAGCTAACTCTTGGGGCTATTCTTTTTCTCTGTTACTAAAGCTTATGAAACATATATGATATTTTGCAAATACAGAAGACATAAACACAGGTTAGAGCAACTTATTGATCCATAGAAAGACACAAGAATTCTGTAGCAGTCCCCAGAACATTAAATCCACATTTAGACGATGCAATAGTAGTGAACTTCAAACAGCCTTTGTATTAAATAGCTTGAGAATTTACAACGCAGTCCAGAGAGAAAATTACCAACCCCAAATACATATTATGGGGAGGTTTTTATACAAACAGGGAGATACAAAATATCATGAAGATAAGTTCTGAAGTGATAAATTCCTTTACCAACTCTTAAGGAGAAGTAAATGAGGGAAATAAATACTGCAGTAAATGTGAATGTGTTGGCCATCCAAATTGTCAGAGATATTTGACCTTTTGGACTGAGTGAGTCGGTTGGTTGCTGCGCATTTACTCTGCATTTGCTGCCTTGATGTTGCTATGTTGTTGTGCCACTGTCTTGGCCTTGTCATCAGTGCTCGGTTTTCATCAACGAGCTGTAGTCACCATTCATTTTTTACTTTTCACTGTTTTTTATCCTTTTGATAGGTGGACCGTGCCTCTGTATTTGCTGACCTGTAGCTGACCAAAAGAAATAATAAAAACCACATTACCTGAGCAATATCTCCAGCATTGCTTTCCACCAATCCTCTATAGGCAACTGATGCCTTTGTATATTTATCATTGTTCCATCAGCTTCAGTGTATCTAGAAAGGTTGGGCTAGACTTCGAAAAGGTGGTTTATCTCATGTTCAATGTAGAACAGATTTTCTAGTTTGTCATAGAGACTTTGTCCAGAGGGAGGCCTTGTTTCTTCTGAGGTGCTTGAGAATGTTGTAATTTGATTGGAGGCATAGTTATTTACCCTGTGGGAATATTGCTCATGTGATAGCAGTCTTCCATCATTGGTTAATAAACTGGGTAGCCCTTTGCTCTGCAATGTTGCAAACTTGATTTTGAAATCATTTATTTATGCCTGCATTTCTTGGCATTTTCTTTCCAGAGTCTGCACAAAATTCCTTAGGGTCAGCACCCTTTTCACTAGTAAGATGGTATATATCCTGTTCCTGATACCTATTGCTGCCAACTACTCTTTGATATGAGTGTTCAGAAATTGAGTCATTCTATTGGCTTGCTCAGGCATATTTCCTAGTGATGCTCTAGCCTTTTGAGTTTCGAATTGAGCTAAGCCTATCAATTCCATTTGTTCATGTATAGTTTCAATTGAATGCCATTGGTCAGTAATGGATTGGCAAATTTTGGCCCACAAAATTTTCTTTACTTCAGCTAGAGTCTTATCAAGAGTAAGCTCCTTTTCCAGCTCCTTTATTCTTTTCTCCAAGGCCTTTACTTCCCTTATCTTCTCTGCTACATCCATCTTTGATTTGTCATATCTTACCTCAATTTTGGCCAGCTTTTCTTTGGCCTCTTTCAATTCTACCATCTGTACTTCCAGAGCCTTTATTTCTTTCATCATCTCCTCCATACTCAGGCTGGCCTCTTTCTCTGTTGTTGCTGAAACTTCCGCTGAAGTTGAGGCTGGAGTTGACGTACCTTCTATGGCTGTTGGATTAGTAGGGGGGACTATTGCGGTGACCGTAGGAGGAGCAACTGTAAGAATGTGAGTTGTTTGAACTAGTTGAGAGGACAATTCTCCCTGTCTTCCTTGCAGTGATGCCTCCAAGGCACTCTCTGTTTCTATCAGTCTTTTATGCATCCTCATGAGCAAGCTTACTACATCCTCCTCTTCTTTTTGTTGTGCTGCCTCTGTAGCTTGAGGATGTATTGTAGCTGGCAGCCTAAGTTGTCTTCTGAGGGCTGCTATGTCTTCCACTTTCATTTTGATCAAGACCTGAATGCCCTTAGGATCCTTGGGATCATGTCCCAACTCTATAATAATCTCCTCCAAGGATTTGATTCTATTATCTTTAGCCATTGAGGAGGCCTTCTCTAATTCTAGTTGGGTAGAAGTATTGTGCAATGAATTTTGCAATCTATGAGCCAATAATGTTTTGTCTGCCAAGGTAGAATATACCATTTCGCCAGTTTGTTTGTGTAATTCAATCTGGTACATTGGATGGATGTCTTTGGAGAGAACTTCCAGATTGGTTCTGATATAGTCAACAGTTGATTGTGGATGCTGCGTTGTAGGTCTGAAATGACTGAGGGTCATTTTCCCTTCCTGGATATCATAGGCTACCATTAGCCTTTGTTGATTAGTGGGAGCCATTCTCAGCAATTGGTTATAGAGCTGGAACCTTACTGGCTCATTTCTAGCCTTGATATCAATGAATGCCTTCTTGATGTCAGAGCCCTGTTTGGTCTGTTGCCTGGTGGATGTAACCTCCACACCTTGTTGTCTCTCTTTCTCTGGCTGAAAGGAGCTAGCTGATGTTTCCATACTTGGGGGAACTTGCTGTTCAGTTGGCCCCTCTGGCAATTCTTCTTCTGAATAAGGATTTAATCTTTGTCTCCTTTCTCCTTGCTGATCTGTAGATGCCCCTGTGGGTGTCTCTTCCTGTCTATCCCTTTTCTTGGCCCTTTCCTCATTAAGAGGAGTCTGTAACACAGGGATTTTAGTCACCTTTGCTTGTGTTGAAGGGTCTTGCCCTTGACTTTGTTCATCTGTTGAAACTGGCCAGTCTACCATTGTCTCTTGCTGCTCGGAATGGTGCACCTGCTACTCTGAATGCTACACCTCTTTTCCTTTAGATGTCCCGGCAGGTGGAGCACTTACTTGGGCAGGTTGTTGGGAAGTTGTGGCAGATGATGTGCCCGCTCCAAGGTGTTGAGGCAATGTGCAAAACACCTGTCCAAAAGATTCCAGGTCAACTAATTTTCCAAGGTTTTTGATTGCTTTTTCTGTTATCTCTTCTTCAATAAGCTCTTCCACTAGTGTGCCCTCTACCCATTCCTGTTGATTGGCATATTGTTAAATTTCAGGGATTCTGTGGTGCACATACCCTGTGAGCTTGTTTTTAACTCTTCTAAAGCTTATGAAATGTTCATGGTCATATGGTGACCAATGGAAACTTAGTTTGAGCTTAAGTTTCTCTCTCAAAATAGTGTCAGCATCCTTCCATGCTTCTTCCCTTTTATTAAATATAAAGGGGCCCAATTGATGTCTTATTTTAAGCTGGCTTTTTTCCTAGCACCGTAGAAGTGAGTTAGATCTACACTGTTGAATTTCCGATAGCACTCCAAGGCAAAGAGTCTCATGGGGACATATCTTGGCAGTCTGTGGGGGCTAATTCACAGCCATAAATCCTGATTTCAGTGTGGCTTTGGTAGAAGTACCAGTCACCAATGATGTATCCCTTTGAGAGATGTAGGATTCTCTGCATTTCAGCAGTGAGCTTGGCAGGAGGATCTGTTGACAATAGGCAAGTGGTTGGATAGATAAAAAGATCAATAAACTCATAGTATGTGTATGGGGAGTAATTAACATGATGGAACACTGAGGACCAAAATATCACAAACCTTCGCTCTCCCCTAACATCCAATATTTTAAGGAAAACCAGGAAACTATCAGACTAATAGTACAACAGCAAATGATATATATATGAAGTGTATTTGAACAACCTTTCTCTCTCCAAATTCATGAACTGCTCATGAATTTTGTTGGCTATAGACGAGGCATAATCATACTTGACAGCAGGGGGCTGTCCTGGAGTAAACATGGACATTAGGGCCAAGACTATTTCATCCACAATTTCACTTGTCTTGAACCCTAGGATATAAGAAATCATGTCTATGACCAGCCTTCCAGTCTCATCAAACCAAGTATGGAGATAGGGAAGTGTCTATCTGGATTAGCATTCTGGAAGCATGAACATCTTGGCAATTCGGTCAACTTCTGCAGAGGACAACTTTGAGGCTTGATCCAGCAATTGTTTCATGGAAAGGGGGACCAGAGGCTGAGTTGGCTTGAATTGTAGCATCTCATTTATAGACTGAGGGGTAATGTAAAAGAGGACATTTCCGAAAGGGTCCATCAATACCCTTTGACAAGGCTCATAATTAGAACAACATTGATGGATGAAGTCAGGGAAGACATTCACTGAGGGCAGGTAGTATATAGGCATATTAGACTCCCATATTCCAAATAGGTCAGCTTTGTTTCTGAAGTTATTCCTTATTTCACAGAAAGCCTGAAGGTGAGGCTTGATTCCCTCCATGTCATCGATCTGAAAGTCTCTGTCAGCAAGAGGTAGCCACTCTAACTCTTTATGAGGTGCATTTAATGGTGCAATATTCAGGGCCACTGGAGCCTCCATGATTAACTGTGATTATAGTTGGATTTGGTCTATATTTCAATAGGAAACAGAGTCCTGACAGTGGGTTTTTTGACAGGAATGCTACAAATTGAGTTAATATGGAAATGGCCTCTCTGGGCAAGATTCAAAGGAAAAACCAAGTCTTCAGAGTTTTAGCTAGGAAGTTGAGAAAATAGTGAAAAGATCGCTTCATCTGCAGGTGCTTTCTTGATGGTTTTACAGGCGGAAATGAGCTCAATTTCAAGTTTCAGGGGCAATTTGCAGAGGGGTATAGAGTAAACAGGTTTTCTTTGGAAGAAATGGTGAGTAGTGAGTTGAAACGGGGAGGTCTAGGGATTACATCATATTTCAATCACATTTAATTCTTTTGGAGATCGTTTTAACAGAGAAACTTCATAAAACAGGGTTTACGAGCGACAATTGAATAAATACCTATTTATTCAAGACTTTGTTGTGGAATGGAGTTGCAGAGTGAGCTGGGGAGTCGGGTTTGGAGGTTGAACATGCCTAGGTGACGGACTGGAACATTGATGGCGGATTCGACGTAGTTCTCATCACCATTGGTCACATAAAAATAAACAAAAACATCACTTTCGTGAGTTTTTAACGAAAATTTGTGGTTTTTCAGACTTTTTGGCGCTTTTTGTGCTGACGTCAACATGACGTCACCTAGTCCTGTAGCATGGTATGGAGGGTAATGTGGCAGCTGATGTGGATGGGTGACAGGGCGGCCACGGCGGACTGTACAATAGAGCGGGTGCTGGCGTGGTGTATGATGTGGGTGACGGGGAGGACAAGCGGTAACTAGTTTGCATCGAACCGCTTTTGGTACGGGGGTGGTTTCTGTCAAAGCGGGCCCAATGCAAAAGAAACGAGCGACGCATCCTTGCATATGGTGGCAAAATCACTTTCTATCGGGTGCTAACCCTCGTACAGCAGGGCGGCTTCGATATCAGCATGGGCTGTCGGATCTAGCGGGCGCAATCCAATGGCTGACGGGAAGCGCAGGTGACAATATGATACGGCACAGGGACCCGCCCATATTTTAATATTATATAATGCTGCGGGGGTTTAAAAATTTGGGTTTGTGGGTTTTTGTGGTTGCGCAGGCGGGTATGGTTATTAGTTTAACTAAATATTAAACTAATCCCATTATATACATGCGCGCGGGTTTATTTGCATGGTTTTAGGTGGGTGGTGTGGGCGTGGTTATATATTTAACCAGAGGTTAGATAAACTCCAAAGGTTTATACACGGAAGGGTTAATACTAAAGTCCCAAATGGACTTAATATTCCCCGAATATTGTATTGTATGGCTATAATTGCCAATGGGTAGGGATATTTAGATTTTTTGGGTTTTTATATAGTTTTTGTAAAAATAGGGGTGGGAAAAATGATTGAGGGAGCTAAATAATAAAGTTAAATGTTAATATGACTTTATGGAATGAAACTGCATGAACAAATGCTAAGTTTGTAAAGTGAAAACTTAGGCATGAGAAAATGAAAGGAGTATGGAATGATGATTTTTACACAAGAAATGTGGCTTCTTTTCACTAAGTAAACTCAGAGTTCAACCTAACATTTATCCTAGAATGAAGTGAAATAGGACTATTGGGAATATCCCAAGGTCCTTGAGGGGATGTTAGTGAAATATTTCTGGGGGGATAATGGGGGAATTAGTCATGCTTCCATTGTTTTGCAGCCACACAACTGCCATGGTCCTTGTGTCATTGATGAGATGAGTCCTTCTTGACAAGGCAAAAGGATCACAACCTTGTTTCTGCAACCTCAAACTACCTACCTAGCCTGACACACCTAGCATTTTTTCTTCCTCTTGATTGGGTGCACTTGAACTAGCAAACCCTGAAGTTCCTCTTTTCTTTTGACTGCCCTCCTATCTAAATCTACCCTTATCTCTTCCAAGGGCCTAGATTAAGTAGTTGGGCTCCTTATTTTCTCTATCTATCTATTCATCTGCCAAGCTTGAACTGTTTGGATAGACCTTCATTCTCTATTCTACAACAGGTAATTTAAATATGGACTGGTCCAAATTGAACTGTTGGGCCATCCATTAAGTGTGATAAAACAGTGTTTGCACTTTTTGAACTTGCTTTGCACAATTTAAGATAATAGTGGCATTTTGATTGGCCACTTTGCTAGTCTTTCTTTGGGGTCCATTTTCTTTTCTTTTTGTTGACCAATTCATTCTTCTTGCCCTTTGATTTTTCTTTTGGGGCTTACCCTCTTTACATTTTTTAATTTTCTTTATCTGTATACAAAATATGGAACCTTTGCAACCTAGAAAGGATGATCATATTTGGCACTTCCATAGTCAATCATGAAAAATGAAACCTATTGGTATAGGAACCTAACATAATCCATATACATCTTTATAGATTTTAATCATATAATTTATGTAATCCCTAATCCTTATAATTGTTATCAACCCATTTTCCCACATTGAATCAATTCTAGAAGCCTTTGACTTGTTGAGCTTGATGCATATCTTGTACTCTTGATTTTGACTGTTTTATAGCTTGGATTTTGATTAGCCGTGCATATACTACCCAATTGCTCTAATTCTCATTGTATATTGAGAGTATCTATGCAAATTAGCCATTTGAAACCAGCATCCATCTTGTGCCTTCTAGAGTTGTTCATTGTCGAGGAAATTAACTTAGCTAAATAGATTTATGAGTTGGATAGGTGTGAATTATTGTAGAGTTTTCCTAACTTCTCTTGCCCCTAAGTGTCCAGATACATTTTCCTAAGGAGGCCAAAATTCCTAAAAATTCTTTTCAAGTTGAGGGGGTATTGAGATCTAGAGACTATATTATAGTGAAATAAATTTATTGTTATTGTGAGGCCATCCTTCTAATAGGTGGAGACTAGATTGATAGTTGAAGGAGAGGTTCTTCTGATGCCTTGAAGATATATCATTATATATGCCATTTGATCTTAATACAAAATTTGATTCCCTTCCTCTACATTGTTGATGCTCTTTCGTCATCGATATGTTGGTTATATTGTTCATGCTATATACAAATTATCAATAATGGTTATTGTGCTAACATATCCTTGTAGGAAGAGTTTTGAGTTGTGTTGGTTGGTTGTGTTTGTTCAGGTACTTATATTGGAGTTTAGAAACTAGGAGCAGTGTCCCTTAAGTTGGTTGCACCAATTGTTGCATCTTCATGTGAAAGGCATGGCCTCTTTCCATCCTTTGCATATTATGGTATTATTTGCATGATTAGAGGATTGCTTAAATTATTTTTTGCACTTTGATTGCACACACATTTTTTGGTGAGTCAAGGGAAAGAATCACAAAGAAATAGCTCCTTGTGATTCTATAATTTCAATCACAACAAAACTGGTGACTCCACTAGAAATTATATCCTATTGTTGTTGATCTCTTCTTTGTCTTGATATTTTGGTTTTATGTTGCTTCATGTGTGTTCTGTTGGAAATAATACTGAGAGGGGGGGGGGTGAATCAGTATTATCATATTAATAAAACTTTTTCATTTCCATAATCAGATTCATATATGCTACTTCCACAACTTCTTATGATTAAGTTAATCGATCTTCAATGAGTGCATTAGAACATTATCAACCATATTATCAGTTAACAGATGCAGTAACATAAAGTAGATCATCACACATAAGGCACACACATGAACACAATGATGTAAGGTGGAAACCCAATGCGGGAGAAAAACCACCTGCTGCAAGTCATCTCAATCTTCTTCTTAATAAGAAAATTCTTTTACAATATTTGTACTGGTGCAGCCTTATACCAGTACGAGAGCTACAACCCCCTTTGCTCTTGTACTAGCCGATCCATTTACTAGTACGCAGGCTACTACCTGCTCCAATGCTCCAAAGATTTCCTTTAGCTCTTGTACTAGCTTAGATACTAGTACGTAGGAGCCGGCCTACAATCTTCTCTCCTTCAAGTACCACGTTTCATCAATTTTCATACTGGATACACTGAAGCACAACCCATAAACTAAAAGGCCACATTTCATCCAATTTTCATACTGGACCCAACAACAACATTGAAGCTCAAACAACCTTCTGAAACACCCAATCAACTGAAGTAATCAGATCAACAATAATAGGACCAAACCGAGAACACAACAACGATAAACAAAGATTTTAAGAGAAGGAAGCACCCTGCTCAACTGCTAGCCTGAGTCCGGACTCACCCTGCTCAACTGCTAGCCTGAGTCCCGGACTCACCCTGCTCAACTGCTGGCCTGAGTCCCTGGACGCAGCTGCGTCCCTCCGGGCATAGATGATTTCAAGACTTCAGAAGTAACCCAGACAATCAGATCCACAGATCTGAACATGCGCCGAAGAGATCTCGGTCCATCAGTAGATTCGCCTTGTTTAGATCTAGACCAGATCTAGCCCTCATAAGATATTCAACCCAAGACTTGCCAAATCCAAATGATCTCCTTTGCTTTATATAGGCAAGCTCCTCCTCAAAACATGGAACAATACCACGAGCCGACACCATAGAAACACAAAACCGTCGGCTAGATACCACACAAGAAATCCCCGCGTGCTTTTCTCTGCCTTGAAATGTGTGCACTGGGTGGACGCACCCCCTGAACGGCTGGCTTGCATCCCTGGACGCGGGTTCTGCATGGTATACCTGCGGGGACGCACTTTCTGAACGGTGTACCTGCGACCTTCTTAAATTTTTCAATAAATTAAGAGATGATCATCAATCTTTGCTGCTGACATGAAGAATAGTGAACTACCACCTGAATGGGTTGCCATCAAGGACAACACTTTAGCCATAATGCCAACAATCTCCCCCTTTGGACTTGATGGCAAAGCTTACTAAGAACTTGCCATTTGATTCCTTTGAGCTGTCCTGCATCTATGTATTATGTTACATCTGATATCTCTTCTGAATGTATATAAGTGAGATGGTCTTCTATGAGGGGGGTTGCCATCAAGTACAACACATGCATCATAATGCCAACAATCTCCCCCTTTGGACTTGATGGCAACAACACCAAATCACTCTCCCCCTTTGACATCAAGGGCAAAGGGGTATGCTTCCCCTAAGAACATGCTCCCCTTGACTATAAACCAAATCTGCTGAAGTCTCTGAATGAGCTCCCCCTTTGAATATGACATGGTGCTCCAATCTGATAATGGTCTTTCTGAGAACAAGCTGAGATGTCTGCTCTGCTATATAGTGATGTTCATGCTCAAGCTCCCCCTGACTGTAAGCAAGATCTGCAAAAAGGTGTTCTACAAGAAGAACATGACTCTATATATATCATAAATGACCTTCCTATTACCAAAAGACTCAATACATACATCCATCTCCTATCACAATAATGATCATCCATCCAACCAAGTGGGAATACATCAGAAATATGAGAACCAAATACATTACATCTTCATCCCATGCATAGTGGGGGGACATAGGCCGTTACATGACCTGAAGAGATGACGATAATAGATAGACTATTACAACATGAGTCTTGCTACGACCTTCCAAACATCTAAAGATCATGACAAACACCAGCACTGTATAATCTGCTCCATAGTATCTGTCAACATCAACTCATAACCATCCAGATCTACATGAATCAAGAGCCATCAAATGAAAGCATCAGCATCAATCAACATATGTATGAATAATCATCCCTGTATCCAGCCAACAATCCTCATCCATTTGTGCCAAGAAAGAAATCATGCATCATGCTCATGTCAACATCATCATGAAATGCATATGAGTAACTCATCATCATCATGTCTCCAACAATGCGACTTTGAATAATCATCCACGAAATCAGCCAACCTCATCCATATATGTGCCAAGGATAATAAAGACTTCATGCAAGCATCATTAGAGAATCAACCATACATCTGATCATGTGACCAACTCATAATAGCAAGATGAATCATAAGCATTGTCACCAAGGACCATAATGCCAACAATGAATTTAGGACATATGCTCCCCCTGAACTAGTGCCATCTGTTAAATCTGATCATGCATATCAAGAAGAATCAGCCAATAAATGCTTTGAGACAGGTACGCACTTCATCTTCTGCTGCGCTGCGTCCTGTTGCTGCAGGGACGCACCCAAAAACACTATCGCGCCGCGTACTTTTACTCAGGGACGCACCCAAAATTACTATCGCGCCACGTCCTTTTGCTTCAGGGACGCACCTGATCCTCAGTCGCTCTGCGTCCCCACGCAGATCTTCAGTTACTGAACTGCGTCCTGGACGCACCTAGACTTGGTCTGGCCTGCGTCCGCACGCAGGTCTCCTGTTACTGCACTGCGTCCTGTACTTTCAGCTTCCTCTGATTTTGGTATGTCTGTACATTGTACTGTGCCATCCTTTTCTGACTGTACTTCCTTTTTCCTCCATATCTTCAAGCGTGATGATGACATTTTCTTCTTTTGATCTTGTGCCCATACTTTGTTCCTGCATTCTTTAGCTATATGTCCAGTTTTGTTACATGCATAACATCTTACATGTTTCATATTCCTCTTGTAACAATCAACAGCTTTGTGACCAAACATATTGCAAGCAAAGCAATACCTTGAATGTGATGATCTTTCTGCATAATGGTCTTGAACCCTTCTTCTTCTACATCTAGTTGCAACATGTCCAAGGTTATGACATACATAACATTCCACATTATTCATAGAAGGAGTAAAGGATTTTCTTTGAGGAATTTCTTTCCTTGGTTGATGATGAGATTGATCTTTTATTTCTTCATTGATCACTTTAGATTTCTCTTTAGAATTTCTTGCCTCACCTTGTGAACTAGATTCACCTTCATGGAAACCAAGACCAGTCTTTATAGCAGGGGACCTTTGACTACTAAGAATATCATCCAATACTTTAGAGCTATCTTGAAATCGTAAAAGCTTATCCTTTTCTTCTAGTTTACTTTTCAAGATATTTACCTCAACCTGAAGCTGTTCTTCCTTTTCAAGAGATTTCTTTTTCAAAACTTCTTCACCGTTCCTTCCTTCTTCCATTTGTTCCCTTAGTTTGAGAATTTCTTTTTCTTGTTCTTCATACAGATCCTGCTGCATTTGACGAACTTGGAAGGCACATTCTAGATGAGATTTTAAGCTGGTGACTTCGTTTTCTTGTTTTGCAATAGCTTGGAGTAGATCTGTATTCTGCTTCTTTGATTCTTCAAGATCTCCTTTTAGTGAGAGGATTGTAGCTTCAAGATTTTCATAGTAGCTGGATCTATCTTTGAGTTTCTTGATGGTTGTGCTTCTTTCGTTGACTTCTTTTCTTAATGATGTCACTTCATGCTGCAATTTTTGACATTGGTCTTCCTTGTCCTTGAGTAGCTTTCTTACCTTGTTTCCTTCTTCTAGTTGGGTCCTTAGTTTGGTAGCTTCTTCTTTGAAATCACATCCCTTTTTGTTCAATAGATCTTGTTGATCTCTAATTTTGTCTGTCAGCCTTTTAAATTCTGCCTCTATTTGATATCTTTCTTGTTCACCCATAAGAGCAAATTCAGTAGTTTCGCTATCACTTTCATCTCTTTCATAAGGAAATATAGCTGGAACATCAGAGGATAACACATTCATACCTGATAATGACTCTGAATCTGATTCTGAATCTGAAGAGCTTCTTATGCCTAATCCCCAATCGATTCTTCCACTGTCATAGTTCTTCTGAGATGACTTCTTTTTCTTATTAGCTTTCTTCTTAAGCTTCTTTCCCATTGTTCCACGGATCTCCTTCAAGCGATCAAGCTTCTATCAAAGGACCTGCTCTGATACCAATTGTTGGAAATAATACTGAGAGGGGGGGGGTGAATCAGTATTATCATATTAATAAAACTTTTTCATTTCCATAATCAGATTCATATATGCTACTTCCACAACTTCTTATGATTAAGTTAATCGATCTTCAATGAGTGCATTAGAACATTATCAACCATATTATCAGTTAACAGATGCAGTAACATAAAGTAGATCATCACACATAAGGCACACACATGAACACAATGATGTAAGGTGGAAACCCAATGCGGGAGAAAAACCACCTGCTGCAAGTCATCTCAATCTTCTTCTTAATAAGAAAATTCTTTTACAATATTTGTACTGGTGCAGCCTTATACCAGTACGAGAGCTACAACCCCCTTTGCTCTTGTACTAGCCGATCCATTTACTAGTACGCAGGCTACTACCTGCTACAATGCTCCAAAGATTTCCTTTAGCTCTTGTACTAGCTTAGATACTAGTACGTAGGCGCCGGCCTACAATCTTCTCTCCTTCAAGTACCACGTTTCATCAATTTTCATACTGGATACACTGAAGCACAACCCATAAACTAAAAGGCCACATTTCATCCAATTTTCATACTGGACCCAACAACAACATTGAAGCTCAAACAACCTTCTGAAACACCCAATCAACTGAAGTAATCAGATCAACAATAATAGGACCAAACCCAGAACACAACAATGATAAACAAAGATTTTAAGAGAAGGAAGCACCCTTCTCAACTGCTAGCCTGAGTCCGGACTCACCCTGCTTAACTGCTAGCCTGAGTCCCGGACTCACCCTGCTCAACTGCTGGCCTGAGTCCCTGGACGCACCCTGCTCAACTGCTAGCCTGCGTCCCTCGCACTGAGTCTACTGAACTGCCTGCGTCCCGGCGCACCTGAACCCTTCTGCGCCTGCGTCCGGCGCACCTGAAACTCTTCGCTCCTGCGTCCCGGACGCACCTGAACCCTTACTGCACCTGCGTCCCTCCGGGCATAGATGATTTCAAGACTTCAGAAGTAACCCAGACAATCAGATCCACAGATCTGAACATGCGCCGAAGAGATCTCGGTCCATCAGTAGATTCGCCTTGTTTAGATCTAGACCAGATCTAGCCCTCATAAGATATTCAACCCAAGACTTGCCAAATCCAAATGATCTCCTTTGCTTTATATAGGCAAGCTCCTCCTCAAAACATGGAACAATACCACGAGCCGACACCATAGAAACACAAAACCGTCGGCTAGATACCACACAAGAAACCCCCACGTGCTTTTCTCTGCCTTGAAATGTGTGCACTGGGTGGACGCACCCCCTGAACGGCTGGCTTGCGTCCCTGGACGCGGGTTCTGCATGGTATACCTGCGGGGACGCACTTTCTGAACGGTGTACCTGCGACCTTCTTAAATTTTTCAATAAATTAAGAGATGATCATCAATCTTTGCTGCTGACATGAAGAATAGTGAACTACCACCTGAATGGGTTGCCATCAAGGACAACACTTTAGCCATAATGCCAACAATCTCCCCTTTGGACTTGATGGCAAAGCTTACTAAGAACTTGCCATTTGATTCCTTTGAGCTGTCCTGCATCTATGTATTATGTTACATCTGATATCTCTTCTGAATGTATATAAGTGAGATGGTCTTCTATGAGGGGGGTTGCCATCAAGTACAACACATGCATCATAATGCCAACAATCTCCCCCTTTGGACTTGATGGCAACAACACAGATCACTCTCCCCCTTTGACATCAAGGGCAAAGGGGTATGCTTCCCCTAAGAACATGCTCCCCTTGACTATAAACCAGATCTGCTGAAGTCTCTGAATGAGCTCCCCCTTTGAATATGACATGGTGCTCCAATCTGATAATGGTCTTTCTGAGAACAAGCTGAGATGTCTGCTCTGCTATATAGTGATGTTCATGCTCAAGCTCCCCCTGACTGTAAGCAAGATCTGCAAAAAGGTGTTCTACAAGAAGAACATGACTCTATATATATCATAAATGACCTTCCTATTACCAAAAGACTCAATACATACATCCATCTCCTATCACAATAATGATCATCCATCCAACCAAGTGGGAATACATCAGAAATATGAGAACCAAATACATTACATCTTCATCCCATGCATAGTGGGGGGACATAGGCCGTTACATGACCTAAAGAGATGACGATAATAGATAGACTATTACAACATGAGTCTTGCTACGACCTTCCAAACATCTAAAGATCATGACAAACACCAGCACTGTATAATCTGCTCCATAGTATCTGTCAACATCAACTCATAACCATCCAGATCTACATGAATCAAGAGCCATCAAATGAAAGCATCAGCATCAATCAACATATGTATGAATAATCATCCCTGTATCCAGCCAACAATCCTCATCCATTTGTGCCAAGAAAGAAATCATGCATCATGCTCATGTCAACATCATCATGAAATGCATATGAGTAACTCATCATCATCATGTCTCCAACAATGCGACTTTGAATAATCATCCACGAAATCAGCCAACCTCATCCATATATGTGCCAAGGATAATAAAGACTTCATGCAAGCATCATTAGAGAATCAACCATACATCTGATCATGTGACCAACTCATAATAGCAAGATGAATCATAAGCATTGTCACCAAGGACCATAATGCCAACAATGAATTTAGGACATATGCTCCCCCTGAACCAGTGCCATCTGTTAAATCTGATCATGCATATCAAGAAGAATCAGCCAATAAATGCTTTGAGACAGGTACGCACTTCATCTTCTGCTGCGCTGCGTCCTGTTGCTGCAGGGACGCACCCAAAAACACTATCGCGCCGCGTACTTTTACTCAGGGACGCACCCAAAATTACTATCGCGCCGCGTCCTTTTGCTTCAGGGACGCACCTGATCCTCAGTCGCTCTGCGTCCCCACGCAGATCTTCAGTTACTGAACTGCGTCCTGGACGCACCTGAACTTGGTCTGGCCTGCGTCCGCACGCAGGTCTCCTGTTACTGCACTGCGTCCTGTACTTTCAGCTTCCTCTGATTCTGGTATGTCTGTACATTGTACTGTGCCATCCTTTTCTGACTGTACTTCCTTTTTCCTCCATATCTTCAAGCGTGATGATGACATTTTCTCCTTTTGATCTTGTGCCCACACTTTGTTCCTGCATTCTTTAGCTATATGTCCAGTCTTGTTACATGCATAACATCTTACATGTTTCATATTCCTCTTGTAACAATCAGCAGCTTTGTGACCAAACATATTGCAAGCAAAGCAATATCCATAAAAATACCTTGAATGTGATGATCTTTCTGCATAATGGTCTTGAACCCTTCTTCTTCTACATCTAGCTGCAACATGTCCAAGGTTATGACATACATAACATTCCACATTATTCATAGAAGGAGTAAAGGATTTTCTTTGAGGAATTTCTTTCCTTGGTTGATGATGAGATTGATCTTTTATTTCTTCATTGATCACTTTAGATTTCTCTTTAGAATTTCTTGCCTCACCTTGTGAACTAGATTCACCTTCATGGAAACCAAGACCAGTCTTTATAGCAGGGGACCTTTGACTACTAAGAATATCATCCAATACTTTAGAGCTATCTTGAAATCGTAAAAGCTTATCCTTTTCTTCTAGTTTACTTTTCAAGATATTTACCTCAACCTGAAGCTGTTCTTCCTTTTCAAGAGATTTCTTTTTCAAAACTTCTTCAGCGTTCCTTCCTTCTTCCATTTGTTCCCTTAGTTTGAGAATTTCTTTTTCTTGTTCTTCATACAGATCCTGCTGCATTTGACGAACTTGGAAGGCACATTCTAGTTGAGATTTTAAGCTGGTGACTTCGTTTTCTTGTTTTGCAATAGCTTGGAGTAGATCTGTATTCTGCTTCTTTGATTCTTCAAGATCTCCTTTTAGTGAGAGGATTGTAGCTTCAAGATTTTCATAGTAGCTGGATCTATCTTTGAGTTTCTTGATGGTTGTGCTTCTTTCGTTGACTTCTTTTCTTAATGATGTCACTTCATGCTGCAATTTTTGACATTGGTCTTCCTTGTCCTTGAGTAGCTTTCTTACCTTGTTTCCTTCTTCTAGTTGGGTCCTTAGTTTGGTAGCTTCTTCTTTGAAATCACATCCCTTTTTGTTCAATAGATCTTGTTGATCTCTAATTTTGTCTGTCAGCCTTTTAAATTCTGCCTCTATTTGATATCTTTCTTGTTCACCCATAAGAGCAAATTCAGTAGTTTCGCTATCACTTTCATCTCTTTCACAAGGAAATATAGCTGGAACATCAGAGGATAACACATTCATACCTGATAATGACTCTGAATCTGATTCTGAATCTGAAGAGCTTCTTATGCCTAATCCCCAATCGATTCTTCCACTGTCATAGTTCTTCTGAGATGACTTCTTTTTCTTATTAGCTTTCTTCTTAAGCTTCTTTCCCATTGTTCCACGGATCTCCTTCAAGCGATCAAGCTTCTATCAAAGGACCTGCTCTGATACCAATTGTTGGAAATAATACTGAGAGGGGGGGGCTGAATCAGTATTATCATATTAATAAAACTTTTTCATTTCCATAATCAGATTCATATATGCTACTTCCACAACTTCTTATGATTAAGTTAATCGATCTTCAATGAGTGCATTAGAACATTATCAACCATATTATCAGTTAACAGATGCAGTAACATAAAGTAGATCATCACACATAAGGCACACACATGAACACAATGATGTAAGGTGGAAACCCAATGCGGGAGAAAAACCACCTGCTGCAAGTCATCTCAATCTTCTTCTTAATAAGAAAATTCTTTTACAATATTTGTACTGGTGCAGCCTTATACCAGTACGAGAGCTACAACCCCCTTTGCTCTTGTACTAGCCGATCCATTTACTAGTACGCAGGCTACTACCTGCTACAATGCTCCAAAGATTTCCTTTAGCTCTTGTACTAGCTTAGATACTAGTACGTAGGCGCCGGCCTACAATCTTCTCTCCTTCAAGTACCACGTTTCATCAATTTTCATACTGGATACACTGAAGCACAACCCATAAACTAAAAGGCCACATTTCATCCAATTTTCATACTGGACCCAACAACAACATTGAAGCTCAAACAACCTTCTGAAACACCCAATCAACTGAAGTAATCAGATCAACAATAATAGGACCAAACCCAGAACACAACAATGATAAACAAAGATTTTAAGAGAAGGAAGCACCCTTCTCAACTGCTAGCCTGAGTCCGGACTCACCCTGCTCAACTGCTAGCCTGAGTCCCGGACTCACCCTGCTCAACTGCTGGCCTGAGTCCCTGGACGCACCCTGCTCAACTGCTGGCCTGAGTCCCTGGACGCACCCTGCTCAACTGCTAGCCTGCGTCCCTCGCACTGAGTCTACTGAACTGCCTGCGTCCCGGCGCACCTGAACCCTTCTGCGCCTGCGTCCGGCGCACCTGAAACTCTTCGCTCCTGCGTCCCGGACGCACCTTAACCCTTACTGCACCTGCGTCCCTCCGGGCATAGATGATTTCAAGACTTTAGAACTAACCCAGACAATCAGATCCACAGATCTGAACATGCGCCGAAGAGATCTCGGTCCATCAGTAGATTCGCCTTGTTTAGATCTAGACCAGATCTAGCCCTCATAAGATATTCAACCCAAGACTTGCCAAATCCAAATGATCTCCTTTGCTTTATATAGGCAAGCTCCTCCTCAAAACATGGAACAATACCACGAGCCGACACCATAGAAACACAAAACCGTCGGCTAGATACCACACAAGAAATCCCCACGTGCTTTTCTCTGCCTTGAAATGTGTGCACTGGGTGGACGCACCCCCTGAACGGCTGGCTTGCGTCCCTGGACGCGGGTTCTGCATGGTATACCTGCGGGGACGCACTTTCTGAACGGTGTACCTGCGACCTTCTTAAATTTTTCAATAAATTAAGAGATGATCATCAATCTTGCTGCTGACATGAAGAATAGTGAACTACCACCTGAATGGGTTGCCATCAAGGACAACACTTTAGCCATAATGCCAACAATCTCCCCCTTTGGACTTGATGGCAAAGCTTACTAAGAACTTGCCATTTGATTCCTTTGAGCTGTCCTGCATCTATGTATTATGTTACATCTGATATCTCTTCTGAATGTATATAAGTGAGATGGTCTTCTATGAGGGGGGTTGCCATCAAGTACAACACATGCATCATAATGCCAACAATCTCCCCCTTTGGACTTGATGGCAACAACACCAGATCACTCTCCCCCTTTGACATCAAGGGCAAAGGGGTATGCTTCCCCTAAGAACATGCTCCCTTTGACTATAAACCAGATCTGCTGAAGTCTCTGAATGAGCTCCCCCTTTGAATATGACATGGTGCTCCAATCTGATAATGGTCTTTCTGAGAACAAGCTGAGATGTCTGCTCTGCTATATAGTGATGTTCATGCTCAAGCTCCCCCTGACTGTAAGCAAGGTCTGCAAAAAGGTGTTCTACAAGAAGAACATGACTCTATATATATCATAAATGACCTTCCTATTACCAAAAGACTCAATACATACATCCATCACCCATCACAATAAGGATCATCCATCCAACCAAGTGGGAATACATCAGAAATATGAGAACCAAATACATTACATCTTCATCCCATGCATAGTGGGGGGACATAGGCCGTTACATGACCTGAAGAGATGACGATAATAGATAGACTATTACAACATGAGTCTTGCTACGACCTTCCAAACATCTAAAGATCATGACAAACAACAGCACTGTATAATCTGCTCCATAGTATCTGTCAACATCAACTCATAACCATCCAGATCTACATGAATCAAGAGCCATCAAATGAAAGCATCAGCATCAATCAACATATGTATGAATAATCATCCCTGTATCCAGCCAACAATCCTCATCCATTTGTGCCAAGAAAGAAATCATGCATCATGCTCATGTCAACATCATCATGAAATGCATATGAGTAACTCATCATCATCATGTCTCCAACAATGCGACTTTGAATAATCATCCACGAAATCAGCCAACCTCATCCATATATGTGCCAAGGATAATAAAGACTTCATGCAAGCATCATTAGAGAATCAACCATACATCTGATCATGTGACCAACTCATAATAGCAAGATGAATCATAAGCATTGTCACCAAGGACCATAATGCCAACAATGAATTTAGGACATATGCTCCCCCTGAACCAGTGCCATCTGTTAAATCTGATCATGCATATCAAGAAGAATCAGCCAATAAATGCTTTGAGACAGGTACGCACTTCATCTTCTGCTGCGCTGCGTCCTGTTGCTGCAGGGACGCACCCAAAAACACTATCGCGCCGCGTACTTTTACTCAGGGACGCACCCAAAATTACTATCGCGCCGCGTCCTTTTGCTTCAGGGATGCACCTGATCCTCAGTCGCTCTGCGTCCCCACGCAGATCTTCAGTTACTGAACTGCGTCCTGGACGCACCTAGACTTGGTCTGGCCTGCGTCCGCACGCAGGTCTCCTGTTACTGCACTGCGTCCTGTACTTTCAGCTTCCTCTGATTTGGTATGTCTGTACATTGTACTGTGCCATCCTTTTCTGACTGTACTTCCTTTTTCCTCCATATCTTCAAGCGTGATGATGACATTTTCTTCTTTTGATCTTGTGCCCATACTTTGTTCCTGCATTCTTTAGCTATATGTCCAGTTTTGTTACATGCATAACATCTTACATGTTTCATATTCCTCTTGTAACAATCAGCAGCTTTGTGACCAAACATATTGCAAGCAAAGCAATACCTTGAATGTGATGATCTTTCTGCATAATGGTCTTGAACCCTTCTTCTTCTACATCTAGCTGCAACATGTCCAAGGTTATGACATACATAACATTACACATTATTCATAGAAGGAGTAAAGGATTTTCTTTGAGGAATTTCTTTCCTTGGTTGATGATGAGATTGATCTTTTATTTCTTCATTGATCACTTTAGATTTCTCTTTAGAATTTCTTGCCTCACCTTGTGAACTAGATTCACCTTCATGGAAACCAAGACCAGTCTTTATAGCAGGGGACCTTTGACTACTAAGAATATCATCCAATACTTTAGAGCTATCTTGAAATCGTAAAAGCTTATCCTTTTCTTCTAGTTTACTTTTCAAGATATTTACCTCAACCTGAAGCTGTTCTTCCTTTTCAAGAGATTTCTTTTTCAAAACTTCTTCACCGTTCCTTCCTTCTTCCATTTGTTCCCTTAGTTTGAGAATTTCTTTTTCTTGTTCTTCATACAGATCCTGCTGCATTTGACGAACTTGGAAGGCACATTCTAGTTGAGATTTTAAGCTGGTGACTTCGTTTTCTTGTTTTGCAATAGCTTGGAGTAGATCTGTATTCTGCTTCTTTGATTCTTCAAGATCTCCTTTTAGTGAGAGGATTGTAGCTTCAAGATTTTCATAGTAGCTGGATCTATCTTTGAGTTTCTTGATGGTTGTGCTTCTTTCGTTGACTTTTTTTCTTAATGATGTCACTTCATGCTGAAATTTTTGACATTGGTCTTCCTTGTCCTTGAGTAGCTTTCTTACCTTGTTTCCTTCTTCTAGTTGGGTCCTTAGTTTGGTAGCTTCTTCTTTGAAATCACATCCCTTTTTGTTCAATAGATCTTGTTGATCTCTAATTTTGTCTGTCAGCCTTTTAAATTCTGCCTCTATTTGATATCTTTCTTGTTCACCCATAAGAGCAAATTCAGTAGTTTCGCTATCACTTTCATCTCTTTCACAAGGAAATATAGCTGGAACATCAGAGGATAACACATTCATACCTGATAATGACTCTGAATCTGATTCTAAATCTGAAGAGCTTCTTATGCCTAATCCCCAATCGATTCTTCCACTGTCATAGTTCTTCTGAGATGACTTCTTTTTCTTATTAGCTTTCTTCTTAAGCTTCTTTCCCATTGTTCCACGGATCTCCTTCAAGCGATCAAGCTTCTATCAAAGGACCTGCTCTGATACCAATTGTTGGAAATAATACTGAGAGGGGGGGGCTGAATCAGTATTATCATATTAATAAAACTTTTTCATTTCCATAATCAGATTCATATATGCTACTTCCACAACTTCTTATGATTAAGTTAATCGATCTTCAATGAGTGCATTAGAACATTATCAACCATATTATCAGTTAACAGATGCAGTAACATAAAGTAGATCATCACACATAAGGCACACACATGAACACAATGATGTAAGGTGGAAACCCAATGCGGGAGAAAAACCACCTGCTGCAAGTCATCTCAATCTTCTTCTTAATAAGAAAATTCTTTTACAATATTTGTACTGGTGCAGCCTTATACCAGTACGAGAGCTACAACCCCCTTTGCTCTTGTACTAGCCGATCCATTTACTAGTACGCAGGCTACTACCTGCTCCAATGCTCCAAAGATTTCCTTTAGCTCTTGTACTAGCTTAGATACTAGTACGTAGGCGCCGGCCTACAATCTTCTCTCCTTCAAGTACCACGTTTCATCAATTTTCATACTGGATACACTGAAGCACAACCCATAAACTAAAAGGCCACATTTCATCCAATTTTCATACTGGACCCAACAACAACATTGAAGCTCAAACAACCTTCTGAAACACCCAATCAACTGAAGTAATCAGATCAACAATAATAGGACCAAACCCAGAACACAACAATGATAAACAAAGATTTTAAGAGAAGGAAGCACCCTTCTCAACTGCTAGCCTGAGTCCGGACTCACCCTGCTCAACTGCTAGCCTGAGTCCCGGACTCACCCTGCTCAACTTCTGGCCTGAGTCCCTGGACGCACCCTGCTCAACTGCTAGCCTGCATCCCTCGCACTGAGTCTACTGAACTGCCTGCGTCCCGGCGCACCTGAACCCTTCTGCGCCTGCGTCCGGCGCACCTGAAACTCTTCGCTCCTGCGTCCCGGACGCACCTTAACCCTTACTGCACCTGCGTCCCTCCGGGCATAGATGATTTCAAGACTTCAGAAGTAACCCAGACAATCAGATCCACAGATCTGAACATGCGCCGAAGAGATCTCGGTCCATCAGTAGATTCGCCTTGTTTAGATCTAGACCAGATCTAGCCCTCATAAGATATTCAACCCAAGACTTGCCAAATCCAAATGATCTCCTTTGCTTTATATAGGCAAGCTCCTCCTCAAAACATGGAACAATACCACGAGCCGACACCATAGAAACACAAAACCATCGGCTAGATACCACACAAGAAATCCCCACGTGCTTTTCTCTGCCTTGAAATGTGTGCACTGGGTGGACGCACCCCCTGAACGGCTGGCTTGCGTCCCTGGACGCGGGTTCTGCATGGTATACCTGCGGGGACGCACTTTCTGAACGGTGTACCTGCGACCTTCTTAAATTTTTCAATAAATTAAGAGATGATCATCAATCTTTGCTGCTGACATGAAGAATAGTGAACTACCACCTGAATGGGTTGCCATCAAGGACAACACTTTAGCCATAATGCCAACAATCTCCCCCTTTGGACTTGATGGCAAAGCTTACTAAGAACTTGCCATTTGATTCCTTTGAGCTGTCCTGCATCTATGTATTATGTTACATCTGATATCTCTTCTGAATGTATATAAGTGAGATGGTCTTCTATGAGGGGGGTTGCCATCAAGTACAACACATGCATCATAATGCCAACAATCTCCCCCTTTGGACTTGATGGCAACAACACCAGATCACTCTCCCCCTTTGACATCAAGGGCAAAGGGGTATGCTTCCCCTAAGAACATGCTCCCCTTGACTATAAACCAGATCTGCTGAAGTCTCTGAATGAGCTCCCCCTTTGAATATGACATGGTGCTCCAATCTGATAATGGTCTTTCTGAGAACAAGCTGAGATGTCTGCTCTGCTATATAGTGATGTTCATGCTCAAGCTCCCCCTGACTGTAAGCAAGATCTGCAAAAAGGTGTTCTACAAGAAGAACATGACTCTATATATATCATAAATGACCTTCCTATTACCAAAAGACTCAATACATACATCCATCTCCTATCACAATAATGATCATCCATCCAACCAAGTGGGAATACATCAGAAATATGAGAACCAAATACATTACATCTTCATCCCATGCATAGTGGGGGGACATAGGCCGTTACATGACCTGAAGAGATGACGATAATAGATAGACTATTACAACATGAGTCTTGCTACGACCTTCCAAACATCTAAAGATCATGACAAACACCAGCACTGTATAATCTGCTCCATAGTATCTGTCAACATCAACTCATAACCATCCAGATCTACATGAATCAAGAGCCATCAAATGAAAGCATCAGCATCAATCAACATATGTATGAATAATCATCCCTGTATCCAGCCAACAATCCTCATCCATTTGTGCCAAGAAAGAAATCATGCATCATGCTCATGTCAACATCATCATGAAATGCATATGAGTAACTCATCATCATCATGTCTCCAAAAATGCGACTTTGAATAATCATCCACGAAATCAGCCAACCTCATCCATATATGTGCCAAGGATAATAAAGACTTCATGCAAGCATCATTAGAGAATCAACCATACATCTGATCATGTGACCAACTCATAATAGCAAGATGAATCATAAGCATTGTCACCAAGGACCATAATGCCAACAATGAATTTAGGACATATGCTCCCCCTGAACTAGTGCCATCTGTTAAATCTGATCATGCATATCAAGAAGAATCAGCCAATAAATGCTTTGAGACAGGTACGCACTTCATCTTCTGCTGCGCTGCGTCCTGTTGCTGCAGGGACGCACCCAAAAACACTATCGCGCCACGTACTTTTACTCAGGGACGCACCCAAAATTACTATCGCGCCGCGTCCTTTTGCTTCAGGGACGCACCTGATCCTCAGTCGCTCTGCGTCCCCACACAGATCTTCAGTTACTGAACTGCGTCCTGGACGCACCTGGACTTGGTCTGGCCTGCGTCCGCACGCAGGTCTCCTGTTACTGCACTGCGTCCTGTACTTTCAGCTTCCTCTGATTCTGGTATGTCTGTACATTGTACTGTGCCATCCTTTTCTGACTGTACTTCCTTTTTCCTCCATATCTTCAAGCGTGATGATGACATTTTCTTCTTTTGATCTTGTGCCCATACTTTGTTCCTGCATTCTTTAGCTATATGTCCAGTTTTGTTACATGCATAACATCTTACATGTTTCATATTCCTCTTGTAACAATCAGCAGCTTTGTGACCAAACATATTGCAAGCAAAGCAATATCCATAAAAATACCTTGAATGTGATGATCTTTCTGCATAATGGTCTTGAACCCTTCTTCTTCTACATCTAGCTGCAACATGTCCAAGGTTATGACATACATAACATTCCACATTATTCATAGAAGGAGTAAAGGATTTTCTTTGAGGAATTTCTTTCCTTGGTTGATGATGAGATTGATCTTTTATTTCTTCATTGATCACTTTAGATTTCTCTTTAGAATTTCTTGCCTCACCTTGTGAACTAGATTCACCTTCATGGAAACCAAGACCAGTCTTTATAGCAGGGGACCTTTGACTACTAAGAATATCATCCAATACTTTAGAGCTATCTTGAAATCGTAAAAGCTTATCCTTTTCTTCTAGTTTACTTTTCAAGATATTTACCTCAACCTGAAGCTGTTCTTCCTTTTCAAGAGATTTCTTTTTCAAAACTTCTTCACCGTTCCTTCCTTCTTCCATTTGTTCCCTTAGTTTGAGAATTTCTTTTTCTTGTTCTTCATACAGATCCTGCTGCATTTGACGAACTTGGAAGGCACATTCTAGTTGAGATTTTAAGCTGGTGACTTCGTTTTCTTGTTTTGCAATAGCTTGGAGTAGATCTGTATTTTGCTTCTTTGATTCTTCAAGATCTCCTTTTAGTGAGAGGATTGTAGCTTCAAGATTTTCATAGTAGCTGGATCTATCTTTGAGTTTCTTGATGGTTGTGCTTCTTTCGTTGACTTCTTTTCTTAATGATGTCACTTCATGCTGCAATTTTTGACATTGGTCTTCCTTGTCCTTGAGTAGCTTTCTTACCTTGTTTCCTTCTTCTAGTTGGGTCCTTAGTTTGGTAGCTTCTTCTTTGAAATCACATTCCTTTTTGTTCAATAGATCTTGTTGATCTCTAATTTTGTCTGTCAGCCTTTTAAATTCTGCCTCTATTTGATATCTTTCTTGTTCACCCATAAGAGCAAATTCAGTAGTTTCGCTATCACTTTCATCTCTTTCACAAGGAAATATAGCTGGAACATCAGAGGATAACACATTCATACCTGATAATGACTCTGAATCTGATTCTGAATCTGAAGAGCTTCTTATGCCTAATCCCCAATCGATTCTTCCACTGTCATAGTTCTTCTGAGATGACTTCTTTTTCTTATTAGCTTTCTTCTTAAGCTTCTTTCCCATTGTTCCACGGATCTCCTTCAAGCGATCAAGCTTCTATCAAAGGACCTGCTCTGATACCAATTGTTGGAAATAATACTGAGAGGGGGGGTGAATCAGTATTATCATATTAATAAAACTTTTTCATTTCCATAATCAGATTCATATATGCTACTTCCACAACTTCTTATGATTAAGTTAATCGATCTTCAATGAGTGCATTAGAACATTATCAACCATATTATCAGTTAACAGATGCAGTAACATAAAGTAGATCATCACACATAAGGCACACACATGAACACAATGATGTAAGGTGGAAACCCAATGCGGGAGAAAAACCACCTGCTGCAAGTCATCTCAATCTTCTTCTTAATAAGAAAATTATTTTACAATATTTGTACTGGTGCAGCCTTATACCAGTACGAGAGCTACAACCCCCTTTGCTCTTGTACTAGCCGATCCATTTACTAGTACGCAGGCTACTACCTGCTCCAATGCTCCAAAGATTTCCTTTAGCTCTTGTACTAGCTTAGATACTAGTACGTAGGCGCCGGCCTACAATCTTCTCTCCTTCAAGTACCACGTTTCATCAATTTTCATACTGGATACACTGAAGCACAACCCATAAACTGAAAGGCCACATTTCATCCAATTTTCATACTGGACCCAACAACAACATTGAAGCTCAAACAACCTTCTGAAACACCCAATCAACTGAAGTAACCAGATCAACAATAATAGGACCAAACCCAGAACACAACAATGATAAACAAAGATTTTAAGAGAAGGAAGCACCCTTCTCAACTGCTAGCCTGAGTCCGGACTCACCCTGCTCAACTGCTAGCCTGAGTCCCGGACTCACCCTGCTCAACTTCTGGCCTGAGTCCCTGGACGCACCCTGCTCAACTGCTAGCCTGCATCCCTCGCACTGAGTCTACTGAACTGCCTGCGTCCCGGCGCACCTGAACCCTTCTGCGCCTGCGTCCGGCGCACCTGAAACTCTTCGCTCCTGCGTCCCGGACGCACCTGAACCCTTACTGCACCTGCGTCCCTCCGGGCATAGATGATTTCAAGACTTCAGAAGTAACCCAGACAATCAGATCCACAGATCTGAACATGCGCCGAAGAGATCTCGGTCCATCAGTAGATTCGCCTTGTTTAGATCTAGACCAGATCTAGCCCTCATAAGATATTCAACCCAAGACTTGCCAAATCCAAATGATCTCCTTTGCTTTATATAGGCAAGCTCCTCCTCAAAACATGGAACAATACCACGAGCCGACACCATAGAAACACAAAACCGTCGGCTAGATACCACACAAGAAATCCCCACGTGCTTTTCTCTGCCTTGAAATGTGTGCACTGGGTGGACGCACCCCCTGAACGGCTGGCTTGCATCCCTGGACGCGGGTTCTGCATGGTATACCTGCGGGGACGCACTTTCTGAACGGTGTACCTGCGACCTTCTTAATTTTTCAATAAATTAAGAGATGATCATCAATCTTTGCTGCTGACATGAAGAATAGTGAACTACCACCTGAATGGGTTGCCATCAAGGACAACACTTTAGCCATAATGCCAACAATCTCCCCCTTTGGACTTGATGGCAAAGCTTACTAAGAACTTGCCATTTGATTCCTTTGAGCTGTCCTGCATCTATGTATTATGTTACATCTGATATCTCTTCTGAATGTATATAAGTGAGATGGTCTTCTATGAGGGGGGTTGCCATCAAGTACAACACATGCATCATAATGCCAATAATCTCCCCCTTTGGACTTGATGGCAACAACACCAGGTCACTCTCCCCCTTTGACATCAAGGGCAAAGGGGTATGCTTCCCCTAAGAACATGCTCCCCTTGACTATAAACCAGATCTGTTGAAGTCTCTGAATGAGCTCCCCCTTTGAATATGACATGGTGCTCCAATCTGATAATGGTCTTTCTGAGAACAAGCTGAGATGTCTGCTCTGCTATATAGTGATGTTCATGCTCAAGCTCCCCCTGACTGTAAGCAAGATCTGCAAAAAGGTGTTCTACAAGAAGAACATGACTCTATATATATCATAAATGACCTTCCTATTACCAAAAGACTCAATACATACATCCATCTCCTATCACAATAATGATCATCCATCCAACCAAGTGGGAATACATCAGAAATATGAGAACCAAATACATTACATCTTCATCCCATGCATAGTGGGGGACATAGGCCGTTACATGACCTGAAGAGATGACGATAATAGATAGACTATTACAACATGAGTCTTGCTACGACCTTCCAAACATCTAAAGATCATGACAAACAACAGCACTGTATAATCTGCTCCATAGTATCTGTCAACATCAACTCATAACCATCCAGATCTACATGAATCAAGAGCCATCAAATGAAAGCATCAGCATCAATCAACATATGTATGAATAATCATCCCTGTATCCAGCCAACAATCCTCATCCATTTGTGCCAAGAAAGAAATCATGCATCATGCTCATGTCAACATCATCATGAAATGCATATGAGTAACTCATCATCATCATGTCTCCAACAATGCGACTTTGAATAATCATCCACGAAATCAGCCAACCTCATCCATATATGTGCCAAGGATAATAAAGACTTCATGCAAGCATCATTAGAGAATCAACCATACATCTGATCATGTGACCAACTCATAATAGCAAGATGAATCATAAGCATTGTCACCAAGGACCATAATGCCAACAATGAATTTAGGACATATGCTCCCCCTGAACTAGTGCCATTTGTTAAATCTGATCATGCATATCAAGAAGAATCAGCCAATAAATGCTTTGAGACAGGTACGCACTTCATCTTCTGCTGTGCTGCGTCCTATTGCTGCAGGGACGCACCCAAAAACACTATCGCGCCGCGTACTTTTACTCAGGGACGCACCCAAAATTACTATCGCGCCGCGTCCTTTTGCTTCAAGGACGCACCTGATCCTCAGTCGCTCTGCGTCCCCACGCAGATCTTCAGTTACTGAACTGCGTCCTGGACGCACCTGGACTTGGTCTGGCCTGCGTCCGCACGCAGGTCTCCTGTTACTGCACTGCGTCCTGTACTTTCAGCTTCCTCTGATTTTGGTATGTCTGTACATTGTACTGTGCCATCCTTTTCTGACTGTACTTCCTTTTTCCTCCATATCTTCAAGCGTGATGATGACATTTTCTTCTTTTGATCTTGTGCCCATACTTTGTTCCTGCATTCTTTAGCTATATGTCCAGTTTTGTTACATGCATAACATCTTACATGTTTCATATTCCTCTTGTAACAATCAGCAGCTTTGTGACCAAACATATTGCAAGCAAAGCAATACCTTGAATGTGATGATCTTTCTGCATAATGGTCTTGAACCCTTCTTCTTCTACATCTAGCTGCAACATGTCCAAGGTTATGACATACATAACATTCCACATTATTCATAGAAGGAGTAAAGGATTTTCTTTGAGGAATTTCTTTCCTTGGTTGATGATGAGATTGATCTTTTATTTCTTCATTGATCACTTTAGATTTCTCTTTAGAATTTCTTGCCTCACCTTGTGAACTAGATTCACCTTCATGGAAACCAAGACCAGTCTTTATAGCAGGGGACCTTTGACTACTAAGAATATCATCCAATACTTTAGAGCTATCTTGAAATCGTAAAAGCTTATCCTTTTCTTCTAGTTTACTTTTCAAGATATTTACCTCAACCTGAAGCTGTTCTTCCTTTTCAAGAGATTTCTTTTTCAAAACTTCTTCACCGTTCCTTCCTTCTTCCATTTGTTCCCTTAGTTTGAGAATTTCTTTTTCTTGTTCTTCATACAGATCCTGCTGCATTTGACGAACTTGGAAGGCACATTCTAGTTGAGATTTTAAGCTGGTGACTTCGTTTTCTTGTTTTGCAATAGCTTGGAGTAGATCTGTATTTTGCTTCTTTGATTCTTCAAGATCTCCTTTTAGTGAGAGGATTGTAGCTTCAAGATTTTCATAGTAGCTGGATCTATCTTTGAGTTTCTTGATGGTTGTGCTTCTTTCGTTGACTTCTTTTCTTAATGATGTCACTTCATGCTGCAATTTTTGACATTGGTCTTCCTTGTCCTTGAGTAGCTTTCTTACCTTGTTTCCTTCTTCTAGTTGGGTCCTTAGTTTGGTAGCTTCTTCTTTGAAATCACATCCCTTTTTGTTCAATAGATCTTGTTGATCTCTAATTTTGTCTGTCAGCCTTTTAAATTCTGCCTCTATTTGATATCTTTCTTGTTCACCCATAAGAGCAAATTCAGTAGTTTCGCTATCACTTTCATCTCTTTCACAAGGAAATATAGCTGGAACATCAGAGGATAACACATTCATACCTGATAATGACTCTGAATCTGATTCTGAATCTGAAGAGCTTCTTATGCCTAATCCCCAATCGATTCTTCCACTGTCATAGTTCTTCTGAGATGACTTCTTTTTCTTATTAGCTTTCTTCTTAAGCTTCTTTCCCATTGTTCCACGGATCTCCTTCAAGCGATCAAGCTTCTATCAAAGGACCTGCTCTGATACCAATTGTTGGAAATAATACTGAGAGGGGGGGGCTGAATCAGTATTATCATATTAATAAAACTTTTTCATTTCCATAATCAGATTCATATATGCTACTTCCACAACTTCTTATGATTAAGTTAATCGATCTTCAATGAGTGCATTAGAACATTATCAACCATATTATCAGTTAACAGATGCAGTAACATAAAGTAGATCATCACACATAAGGCACACACATGAACACAATGATGTAAGGTGGAAACCCAATGCGGGAGAAAAACCACCTGCTGCAAGTCATCTTAATCTTCTTCTTACTAAGAAAATTATTTTACAATATTTGTACTGGTGCAGCCTTATACCAGTACGAGAGCTACAACCCCTTTGCTCTTGTTCTAGCCGATCCATTTACTAGTACGCAGGCTACTACCTGCTCCAATGCTCCAAAGATTTCCTTTAGCTCTTGTACTAGCTTAGATACTAGTACGTAGGCGCCGGCCTACAATCTTCTCTCCTTCAAGTACCACGTTTCATCAATTTTCATACTGGATACACTGAAGCACAACCCATAAACTAAAAGGCCACATTTCATCCAATTTTCATACTGGACCCAACAACAACATTGAAGCTCAAACAACCTTCTGAAACACCCAATCAACTGAAGTAATCAGATCAACAATAATAGGACCAAACCCAGAACACAACAATGATAAACAAAGATTTTAAGAGAAGGAAGCACCCTTCTCAACTACTAGCCTGAGTCCGGACTCACCCTGCTCAACTGCTAGCCTGAGTCCCGGACTCACCCTGCTCAACTGCTGGCCTGAGTCCCTGGACGCACCCTGCTCAACTGCTAGCCTGCGTCCCTCGCACTGAGTCTACTGAACTGCCTGCGTCCCGGCGCACCTGAACCCTTCTGCGCCTGCGTCCGGCGCACCTGAAACTCTTCGCTCCTGCGTCCCGGACGCACCTTAACCCTTACTGCACCTGCGTCCCTCCGGGCATAGATGATTTCAAGACTTCAGAAGTAACCCAGACAATCAGATCCACAGATCTGAACATGCGCCGAAGAGATCTCGGTCCATCAGTAGATTCGCCTTGTTTAGATCTAGACCAGATCTAGCCCTCATAAGATATTCAACCCAAGACTTGCCAAATCCAAATGATCTCCTTTGCTTTATATAGGCAAGCTCCTCCTCAAAACATGGAACAATACCACGAGCCGACACCATAGAAACACAAAACCATCGGCTAGATACCACACAAGAAATCCCCACGTGCTTTTCTCTGCCTTGAAATGTGTGCACTGGGTGGACGCACCCCCTGAACGGCTGGCCTGCGTCCCTGGACGCGGGTTCTGCATGGTATACCTGCGGGGACGCACTTTCTGAACGGTGTACCTGCGACCTTCTTAAATTTTTCAATAAATTAAGAGCTGATCATCAATCTTTGCTGCTGACATGAAGAATAGTGAACTACCACCTGAATGGGTTGCCATCAAGGACAACACTTTAGCCATAATGCCGACATGTTCTTTGTTGTTGTGTGATATCATTTGCATCAGTTTTAGTCTTCTTGAACTCATATTTGGCTAGATCGTACTTGATTTATCTATTTGAAGTGATATTTTTCATCCTTAGAGGCTTTGAGTTCATCACAGAGCACACTTGTGTAGATTTCACATTAGTAATATGAAAAATTGCCTTGGTTGCCTACTTATTAACTCGCACAGATCTATGTATTTTTAATATTTTGAGGGATTCCCCCCCTAGATATTGATATTTTATTTTAGGTCTTGTTTCATATTGTGTGTTGTAACTAAAATATATTTCATATCCAGTTCAAATCTATTGAATTGAATTAGATATGCTTTGCTTTACAATTTTAGGTTTTTCCTTAATGTTCTTTTGTTTGTTTTAGGGGGTTTTCTCTCCAGTTCATGCTCTATTTTTTTGGATATATATTTTTAATGAGAATATTAGTCTAGATATATTTCAGATCTACATTACATCATTTTCCTTGAGTAGTTTTTGATTACTTTTTTCATTTTTTGGTGTTTCCGTTGATTTTTCCTTGTTTGCTTTTGGTTGGTTTTATTGAAATCTTTGTCTCTTATCTTTTGTTATTGCATCAATTTGGACCTGGGAGGTCTAGTTGAGTGGTTTGGATTTGTTCATTTTATCAAATTTAAGGAATTTTCTTTGATTTCCATTCATTTCTAGTCTTTACCTTGAATTAGGGTTAGGTTGTTTTACCATTGTAGATCACTGTTTATGCTTGATTTTGCTATCCATTGAATTAAAACCATGACACATATTTTGAACTTACTCTTGTTTTTTATCAGCCATTAATTTATTTCTTTTTGGTGATATTTTCATTTTCATATCCAATTTTGAGCTTTTGAGTGCTTGGTGTTCTTGCTTGATTTCTTTTTGAGGTCTTTTTTAATGTTTTCTTTGGTTGTTTTTGGATATGTTTTGCTATAAATTTAGTGAGTTTAATTGAGTATCTATGAGGTTTTTGATTTTATTTGAAATGGAAAAATTCTCTCTTTCCTTCTGTAGCTACAGTTCATTGAATGGAAAATAAAAAAATTGCTTATCCATATAGCTTTCCTTACGGTTTTGTCTTGAGTCTATTCACATTGTATGAGTTATGCATTGCTTCCCTTGTGAGTAAAAAACAACCTTAATATTAATGCATAATAAAATTGATTGAATTTTTTTTCATTTTCTCTAGTATCTTAGGTTGGGGTCTTGAAATAGGCGAGTGAGGTCAACTTATCCAAGACCATAAAAATAAACCTAGCATCTTACGATAGAGACAAAAAAAAATTTGTAGTAGCATATCTCTTGGGAAAACCTTTTTAGGGTCAATCATGAGGTTACATGGGGTTAGAAAAGTGATCTTCCCCACTTTGTTGGTCTTGGTGGAGTGGTTTTCACGTATTCCTTAGGGACTCACCTAAAAGAAGCATGGCTCACTTTGAGCAATATCTCAAGGGGTTTTGGGCATAGTTTCCCTCCCCTTTCATGTAGATCCAACAAAATATTGTACCGTTAGGTCAAGTAGTTATAGTTGGTAACCTTAGTGGCCATAATCTTAAGTGGATTACATAGGTGATGGAAAGGGGGACATCCTTGTTGTACCCAGGGTAGACATTGGTCAAACTCACTTAGACCTCCTTGGGGGTACTCCATGACTTGTGAAGGTACTTGTGTTAGGTATAAAAGGATCATTAAGCGGGTAACCAACATAAATTCTCCAACCAAATTTTCACTCTCAACCTAGGCCCTCATCAAACAAGCTTCGACGATAGTAATATCCCTTCCCTCTCTTTGGTTTTGTGTGCTTGAATCCTAGATTTTTTAGCATTTGCTATTTTTTCAAAGTCATAGTTTGGCCTTAGGAGTGCCTTAATTACTTTAATTTATTAAAAGAATATATTCACCGTGCCTGAAAAAACATCTAACGTTCTCATAGAATATTAGGCCTTTCTCTAGAAGAGGAGGGTCCACCATCGCATAGATGTAGGATAAATCTTGCAATGAAGGAATTTGACCATACTCAGGTTGGGGGAATAGATTTAGTTTTAGGGGGAAGATTTATGATTTTTGAAGCAATTGATGAGAGTCCATTACAACACGTAAACCCACCTTTGAGCAACACTCTCATCCTAGTTTTAGTGGAGCTGAGAACATACAGTAGAGAATCCTTTTCTATATTTTCTCATCACATGTATGGTGAGAGAACCTCTTCTACCATGGGGGAGATGGGTACCTCTTTACCCTCTACATCAATAATATCTATTTCCATTTCACCACTTAGTGTCATGGGATCGATTTTTCCAACAACTCCTCTCTCTTCTTCTTGTGGAATTCCACCCATTACACCTATGACCCCAACATGTTTTCTGAATCTGTCTATTTCTATGCCCACATCCACCTTTTTGATTGAGGAAATCCCTAGTCAATCTATGGGAACTGTTATCACAAAATATAACCCTGAAAGGCTGCTAATTAGGTAGACCTTGAGTAACTGTTTCAAACCAACTTTTGGTTGAGGCTTAGCCTCCTCAACCTGAGAGGGCTCTCTCACTAGATTAAAGGTTTTGATAATGAATTAGATGGCTAACTCTATGGAAAATTCGAACAACAATGTATAAATGTGTGGTTATATCTTTCGGATCCATCGCATTTTGTTATTTTATGCATCGACGTTTCGAACCATCCTCTGTGGTTCATCATCAGGATTTAGATTTGTGTCAAAGTGTGTTTGAGTACAACAGTGAGATCAATTTCACATGGAATTCAGGGCATAGAGGGTTTTAACACAAAAGCAAAACAGAGATATAATGTAAAGAACACGGCCTACAAACACATGAAGGAAGTTAGAGCATCATCAATGAATTCTAAGTAACATGTGTCTATACCACTGCAAGTAAGTATATGAAGGAAGCCATGAGAAAAATCAGACATTAAAACCCTTTCTGAATCCTGAGTAGTGAAAACAACTCTTTGTATTACCCTGAAAACATGCAGTCACATACAATAACACAATGTGCTTGTTTCTTTGAAAATTGCCAACCTTTGATGCATTACATCTCTTGTCATATATAGAGTTCGTTAAAAGCTTGGATTCCTTCCTCCATCATGAGAGGAATTCAAATTTCACTGGACTTGACACCTATTGATACTTAAACAAACTATTAATTACAACTAGCTGTTAACTAACAGTCCTAGAGACCTAATACAACTAGGAGTGTAAATCCTTATTATGAATAACCCACCTTAACTAAAAATTGAATGCATTCTTTGACAGCTGCAACCTCATGAGGTCGAATTTTATGAATCCTCCCACGTTGTCACCTTACTGCTGATGATAAACCCTAGAAATTAGGGAACATGTTTCCTTGTTTTTAGGTTTAGGATCCTTGAAAATTGGCACGTGGGACAGAGACTTTATCTTCTCATCCATGAAATATTTTATGAAACTGAAGGAGGTTTTTGTATTCCACGATGTCTAGAACAAAAACCTCTCTCGTTTTTTTAAAACACTTCTCCAGCTGTCCAGAATCTGTCCTTGAAAAACACATGTAAAACAGGAAAAATCCGTTCTCTGAAATTAGGGTTTCAAAGAAAGCTTAGTATCTCCCAACTGAAAAAACCTATGAAGAAATTGAGATATTTTATTTTAGTTTGAGAGTTTATGAAGAGAAACCTCCTTCAAAATTCCAAAATACGTTTTCCTGTGACCAGAAACGGATCTTGAAAAAGACTGCTAAAACCAGAAGACAAAGCTTGACTTTCAGCAGTTTAGTTTAACCATAAATTCCTCCCACCTCAGAATGAATTTGAAGAAAATGAAAGAGGTTTTCTTAGAACAGTATGTTAGGAAGAAAAGCCTCTTTCAGTTTTCAAAATTGAGTTCTCAGCTGCTCAGGAACCCTTCTGGAAGTTGACTAGTAAAAGCCGAAAACAGAGTATTTTATGCTGAAATAGGTTTTTTCAGGGGTTTTGTAGCGCGCTATGAAAACTCCTAGTTCAGTGATTTCGTAGAGCAAAACAATATTTTTACACTGTCTGCACTACAAAAACATGGATTCTGTAGCTAATTTCAAAATTTCTTCAAAATGATGTGAGATATGACTTCTAAACACATGGTGAGGCTTCTAGGACATGGAATGAGGCTATCAAACTTTATTTGGAAAAGAGAATGACACTATTGATATGAGATGACTCAAAACCTATTATAAGACTATGACTAGAAACAAGGTGAACTTTCCAAAGTTTAGAAGCAAAAATTTTAGGGTGATAGCACCAGACCTGCGAGTTCTTAGTGTACCATAAGGGCACATTATCCCCGTAGTTTCAAAAGGAAGTTTGAATGATTTGATTCAAGCTATTGACATTGAAGAATCTCTTCCGGTTCGAGCAGACTCAATGGAAGCAAGTAAAGGAAAAACCAAAAAAGCCAAAACCTCTAAAAAGCTCAAATTTGATGATCAAGCTTCTGAATTTTTTTTTAAGCCAAGAAGACCCATGACAAAGCGTTCAAAAGAGATACAAGAGGCACTACCAGAAACAAGTGAGACCTGGGGAGGTAGCAAAATTTCATGAAGGACCTGTAGTTTTATAAGAAACATCATCACAATTGCATAGAAATGACAGAGGTAAGGCAGTTATATCTCAACAAGAAGAAGGTGGTTTTGAAGAGTTGAAAAAGAAACTGAACCTGGAAAATCTTGAAATTTCCAAACTTAGAAAAGCCTCAAGGAAACATGCAATCAAGGAAGCTCATTTTAACAAAATGGAGACTCTGTGGGAAGATAAAACAATTTCAATACCCGAAGTGGTTAGCTGTAATGCCCAATATTTCACCTGGATGGTCCCTGCAATAAAGGAAGTGAGATACATCAGAAGGGTCAATGCAAAATTAAGAGCTGGAATCCGAATTATGAAGAGGCAAATCAAAGATCTGAAGATACAGCTGAACCAACCTGAAGGACACCCTCAGCCAAGAAAAACTACATAGCAAGTAAGGCTAAATCTTAAAATTTTGATGTGGATCACCTTTAGAAGTTCTTTCAGTTTTGAAAAGCTTCATGGCATATAAAAGAATCATTTCAAAGGAAAGAAACCTCAAAGAAGTTAAATTTTGGCATTAAACTGTGTTTTTGAAATTACACAGCAGTTTCGTAGCGTGCTACGAAACTGTTGTAGGTAATGCCTAATGCACAGCAGTTTCGTAGTGCGCTATGAAACTACTGTAGCTGCATATAATGATTTGGTGGACAAATTTTGAGAGGCAAAAGGCAATCTTTTTGAAGAGGGGTTTCTGAAAAGGATTACTTACAAGGTGTAAACATCTAGCAAGGGCAAAACAAGTAAAGGGAGGATATCTATGAACTCTAAGCTCCATGTTATGAAAGTGGTCATATTTTAGTAGCTAGTATTGTTCATGATGCTTCAGGCAGCATTAAAGAAGTTTTGTCTTACTACATGTATCTGGACAAGGTCTACAACATATGGAAAACAAGCCAATCCAATGCATTTTTATGTAATTAAGAAGAACAACAGGGATAATAGACTTCGAAGATCCTTTTGGAGACCAAAAGCAGAAAAACAGGAACAACTTCCTAATTTCCAGGAATAGTCAAAGGATGAGGCAATCAAGGGACAACAGGGAGTCTAAAGCCACCACCAAAGCCAAACTGAAGAAGGCCACTTGTTAGAGAATGAGTTTGAATTGTAATCAATGCTACTACCAACATAATGACGAGTTACACTCCTAATTGTTTTAGGTCTCTAGAACTTCCAGTTAACAGTCAGTTACATTAAATAGTTGGTTTTAAGTGTCAATAGGTGTCAAAGTAGGAAAAATTCAAATTCCCCTCATGCTGGAGGAGGAATCTAAGTCATGGAATGAAACTCTATATAGGGAGAAAATCTAATGTATCAAGGGTTGGAAATTTTCAGAGAAACTCTCATATTGTGCTTTGTGTAAAACTTTGTTTTAAGTAATACAGTATTTGGCTTTGCTTCTCAGGAATCATAAGGAATTCAATGTTCAGAATGTCTTGTATTGCCATCTTCTCATTATTTACAGTGGTATGAATGTGTGATTACTTAGAAATCACTGATTGTGCTCTAACTTCCTTCATACATTTGTAAATTGTGTTGTCCTTTATGTTTCTGATGTATTCACCATGTGTTGAATTCTAGATGCCCTGACTTCCATGTAAAGCTAACATTATTGTCATACTGAAACATTTTTGACTCCATAAGCCCAATGAATATTTTCTAATTGTGTTTCAACCATTTACACTCCTTCGTTTGTTTCATAGAGTTAGCCATCTAATTCATTATCAAAACCTTTAATCTAGTGAGAGAGCCCTCTCAGGTTGAGGAGGCTAAGCCTCAGCCAAAAGTTGGTTTGAAACAGTTACTCAAGGTCTACCTCATCAGCAGCCTTTCAAGGTTATATTTTGTGATAACAGGAACTAGGATACTTACTTCTAGTTCATATCAACCTACAATTCCTCTACCTAACACGTGCATTTCTACTTTTGGGGACATTTTGGGAGGATTTATTGTTTCTTCTAACTAGGCTAGGGGAAGTTATGTTTTGGGTAGTCCTTATCAACCTTGGAATAGTTCTATTTTATGAGGGATGCCTTTCTCTAGAGGTTACTTTTTGTTTGGGGGGGCTAGTTTACCTAGGGGAACTAACCCCATGAGTACCACTATGCCTATTTGTTCTAATTATTAAGGTAGTTCTTCTACACAAGGAGGCTCCTCCTCTACTACTAGATATAATCCCTTAATTAGTCATGCTTTTGGGAGTCCTTTGTTCTCTAGGGGAAATTACCCTGGGAGGGGATCCTTACACCACATCTATTAGCCCATGACCTCAATATAGTAGGATGAACTAAAACATTAGTCAACATTATTCTACCATGAATTATGTTGGTGACCATGAGAATACATATTCTCCCTAAACTTAGAAGTTCATTGATGGGTGAAAACAGGACCCAAGTGGCATATGGGGTCATTCGTTAGCTTAACCAAATTTGGTAAATCGAGACATGCCAGAAAAGGAATTTGATGCTGATTAAATGGATTCCATATATTTATACCTTGTGATTGCTACAATATTTTAGCCTTATTTATCCCTGTTTATAGGTTTTGGTTTCGTTTCACCACTGTTTTCACATTATGCTTGACCCATTCCTTGCTTTCACTTGGTGTTGTTACCCTTTGCTAGAGCGGATGTTACGATAAGTGGTCTTAATTTTCTAGCCTCTTTACATCCTTATTTTTAGGGTGATTCTGTCAGCTTCGAATTGGTTTCTATACTTTATACCACTTTTTCCTCCAGAACAAGCTTCCTTTAAGTCCTTCTCATGGTCATTAAAAAATGAAAGGACTCAAGTATCCTTTTCTCTCTTTTTTTTAGACTTGTCAAACTTGAATGAAAAAGGAGATACTGATCTTAATTGTTTTCTCTCTCATGCTCATTAAACTATTAAAAATACTAAACAAGGAAAAGTGAAGGGGAATAATTTACTCTAGTTACTAGTCAAAATAGTAGAATCAGTCACATCGCCATTAAACATGACATATGTTTGGGTCATTTCCTCACATCTAGGTTTTAGCTTGCCTTGGAGACATACTATACATATGAGTCTATCTACTCCTCTAGTTGGTTACTCTTCTAGTCACTGTGGAGCATTCTTCTATGCCTCCTATATTATTTCAAGATATCATGTGGTTCTCATTATTCAATGATGTCAAGTAACTATTGTGTCGTGTAGTTATGTGTTGAAGGAATTTTCATCCTAAGTCGGCCATATATAGTCCCTATTGACCTTTTCTTATTGGAAACCATTGCATCTATTATACTTCATGACATCATCCATTCACATCATCTCTTAGTTTGTTGTGTGTCAATTAATGAGGGATACATCAAATTCCTTCCTTCAACAAATATTTTCCTATCAACTTCAACTCACTATCTAAGAGCTTGATCTAGGAACCAATAGTACCTTGCAACTTGTAAACCTTAGTGAAAAACCTCCTCATGGTCGCCAATGGGTTTACCTCATTGACCCTCGATCGATCCATTTTGTGAGTTTTTGAAATGAGCTCATTTATTCACACCTAGTGGACTATGTTAGGTAACTTTAGGTATATTTCCATTATTGGTGGGTCCCTTCATGTTTTTTAACGATACACCTCGTTGACAATTAATCGGGTCGTTTCTACCATGCTTGACATAATAACATGTATTCACATGTTGTAGATTCATATTACATGAGTTGTATTGAATACCATGGATTAGGGACATTTTACTCCTACATGAAACCCTTTTCCAAGCTATGTTTTAGTTATGTATGATTTATGTACTTTGAGGACTACTCTAGCCCACCTTTTTTTTATGTGTCCATAGTCATATTGATGTATAATATGACATATCTCCACACTATGTTTTCAAGTGGCTATGATATTTCAATTTTTCACATGGATCTACCAATTGACTCATTTGCAATTGATTTTAAGACCACTAGCAAACCCTAAATTCAATATGGTATAGATCATAAATTATAGTGAAAAAAATATGAAATTTTGATCAGCTATATCCTCATACATATTCTCAATATCCTCAAAAATTTATGATTTGAAGCTTCCCTACCAGAAAATTACAGTGAAAATTCCAACATGGCTTGTTTGAATTTGATTTTGGGACCACTTGAAAACAATGTCATCAACATGGATTATCTCCAAAAGTATCGTGAACTAGAATCTAAAATTTTTACCACCTACATATCACTATGGTTCCTTAATTACCTAAATAATACATGGTTTGAAACTTCCCATAAATAAATGTATAGAAACAATTCTAATATGACTCATTTGAAGAAGTAAAACCGTTGGATCATAGCTCTGATACCAAATGTTATATTACAACATAAAAAGTAGAAGTACACACCATGTAAATCAATGTAAGAGTGGAACACAACTTCAACGAAGATAATAAAAATATGTTACACAATAAATACTTAATAAATAGGAGAACCTCCTCCAAATACCTAAATACATTCATACATCCAAATCACATTTCCGCATTAATGACTCCATGATCTCTATATACACCTATTTGCACATTGCATATATTTCCTTGTCATCGCTAGGTCAACCCTATACATATACATTTAGAAATTACATGTACATTTAACCCTATATATGTTTCTCCTAGAGTAATACAATATACATTTAAACCGGTTTATGCCCCCTTTAGGTGATAAAACTATTACATTTACAACATCTAATATAACCCTAAAACACTATATTGCTTATATCTTATAACCACAAATTATACCACCAATAACCATCATCCTTAACTAATAATATCTATAAGCATCAACCATTATGAAAAATGGAATTTATAACCTTAAACATTATAACCTATAAACACAAATTACTCTAATATGTCATATAACCAATAACACTAATAACTCAAAACCATAATTGTTTGTATAATTATCCCTAGCCCTAAACTACAATCACCCCTAATCCATAGACCTTTAATCCTTTCAACCCTAGTGAATATAAGTTATAGCCATTTTCATGATTTATATTATAAAGTTGTTTTCCTTTAACACTAAATTTATTGTGTAATCCATATACATCTTTATAGCTTTTAATCATATAATTTATGTAATCCATAATCCTTATAATTGTTATCAACCCATTTTCCCACATTGAATCAATTCTAGAATCCTTTGACTTGCTGACCTTGATGCATATATTGTACTCTTGATTTTGACCCTTTTATAGCTTGGTTGTTGATTAGCCATGCATATACTACCCAATTTCTCTAATTCTCATTGTATATTGAGATCTATGTAAACTAGCTATTTGAAACCAGCATCCATCTTGTGCCTTCTAAAGTTGTTCATTGTCGAGGAAATTAGCTCAGCTAAATAGATTTTTGAGTTGGATAGGTGTGAATTATTGTAGAGTTTTCCTAACTTCTCTTACCCCTAAGTGTCCAGATACATTTTCCTAAGGAGGCCAAAATTCCTAAATATACTTTTCAAGTTGAGGAGGGATCGAGATCTAGAGACTATACTGTAATGGAATAGATTTGTTGTTACTGTGAGGCCATCCTTCTAATAGGTGGAGTCTAGATTAATAGTTGAAGGAGAGGTCCTTCTGATGCCTTGAAGATATATCATTATGTATGCCATTTGATCTTAATACAAAATTTGATTCCCTTCCTCTACATTGTTGATGCTCTTTCGTCATTGATATGTTGGCTATATTGTTCATGCTATATACAAATTATCAATAATGGTTATTATGCTAACATATCCTTGTAGGAAGAGTTTTGAGTAGTGTTGGTTGGTTTTGTTTGTGCAGGTACTTAGATTGGAGTTTAGAAACTAGGAACGGTGTCCCTTAAGTTGATTTCACCAACTGTTGCATCTTCGTGTGAAAGGCATGGCCCCTTTCCTTCCTTTGCATATTATGGTATTATTTGCATTATTAGAGGATTGCTTAAATTATTTTTTGCACTTTGATTGCACACACATTTTTTTGTGAGTTAAGGGAAAGAATCACAGAGAAATATCTCTGTTACACAAAAATATCGTCACCATGAATATTTGCAGTCAGTATGGGTCTATCATCACTTGTACTATCTTCCTAAGCAAGTCTCAGACCTCAGATCTTCAAGTCAAGCTTTGAAAATGAGAGAAAGACATTAAAAATCAATGAAACTCTGGTTCCGCACTTTCTCTCACTGTCACCTGCGGTCCCGCACCTTTTGTTTACAAAATCTGCAGACCTGCCTGCTCTATCCCTAAAGGTGTGGGTGCGGACCCCTGTGAAAGTCAAAAGGTGCAAGTTTTATCTTAAAAAACTCACTTTGGGTTAATTCTAGAGGATTCTAGAAAGAATTTTGACGTGGATTGTTCGCTCGGAGGTGGTTCATGCATCCCAAAAGAGAAGGAGCTAATCCCTTGATGAGAAGAGCTATCCCTTTGAAGGAGGGCTTTATCCCTTTGAAGGAGGACCTAGTAACCTCCCTCGATTGCACTATAAATTCAGGCATTGGGCTGGTTGCTGTGGAGGTTAGAAGCTGAACATTTTTTAGGGTAAATGCTGGTGAAATCAAGACTTCCTAGTTGAGCTTAAGAGGAGAGATCACATACCTTTTTGGCTTCATTGGGAAGTGAGTGAAACTTGTCAAAGTAGAGGAGACTTCTTGCTGGACCCTGGGAGGAGCTTGTACAGCGTCAAGGCACAGGTTGTAAAGTTCTTCTTCTTTTGAATTAATACAATCAAACTCTTTTTTCTCAACAAGTATCTCATGTTATTTGTTTCATGGACTCCTTGAATTTCATGTTAAATATGTTTTATGATATTGGATTTTCAGGTGCTATTTAATTTGTTTGTCTTGTTTGTGTTTGCAGATTCGCGACAAAGGAGCTCATTTGGGTCGAAGGAGTGAGGGCATCCACAAACTTGCGTTGGACCTAAGGTAGGCCCTAAAAACACTTGTTTGCCATTGTTTATAAAAGCATATTTAGAGAAAGAAAGTGTTTGGTTGGTTTGCTTGTCATTAGGTCTTCTTTAGATTCTAGGAAGGTCTATCTTGTCTGCAAGATCGACTTATTCCATGTGACAAAATGGCAACTCCACTGGGGAATTGATTGTTTTCCTTGTTTTTAGTTTGACCTGAGAAATTGTGTTTTTGTTTCTGTTTTTGGCTTGTTGTGTGTAAAATTGGGTAGAGTTTGTAGATCCAGGGTTATTTTTCGTTTTTCATAGCTTTGGGAGAGGACCGCACCCTAGCCTTTTGACACAGTGCGTACCTATCTGCACCTTTGCTTTTAGCACAGAGCGGGACCGCACCTGTGTTAACTGTGGGCTTGCGGACCCTGTCAAAATTTTGAAAAACCTAAGATTTCCTCTATTAGTCAGCTTAGTTTTTTGTTTAGAAATTGTTATCCATTGCCCAGACCTGCATATAACTTGTCAGAAGCTTTCCTTAGGTTGATTTCATTAGTGTTAGGGTTTTAGGTGAAATTCCTAGGAGTTTTGCTTGTTGGGCTTGTTTTTCATTTTGGTTGTGTAGTGGCTCTGAGCTTAGAAGTTGTAAAGACTTCAGATCACCTTGCTGTCTACTAGCCTTCTTATGAGTCTGACCATTTATGAAATCTCCCCTTGTTGAGGAATCTGCTTTGAGTTTTCTCTTTACAAAACTTCGAAAAGCTTGTGTTTAAAAGTTTGGATTTTCATTTTCAAAAAGAAAACAAAATTGATTGTTCTTGACTGATTTTTGATTCTGCATAAGTTGGTCCTTAGCTTACATCTAGCTAAGTAAAACATCCTTTAAAAGGCATCTTGTAGGCTTTGACTTCAAATAGGTTTTTATAATTTATAGATCTCAAAGTTAGTCATTTCCATAGTTTTGAGTGTTTTATAAAAAAAATAAAAAATCTCTTTTGGGAAAAAGTTTGTTTTTTGTAGTGGTTGAGTGCTTTGAAATGAAAAAGGGAAATTTTTATGAAATAACTAGTTGTCTCGTTTTGAGTGCATTGGAAAAGGCAAAAGCTCTTCTTTTAGTTTGTTTGATTAAGAAAGATTTGTGTTTACAAAAGTATTTGCATTCTCAAACTCTTTCTTAGTTTAGAAGTTCATCGAAGAGAAAAATATTGTTTAAATAATCTTAGGTGCATTTTTAGTGATTTTGAGTCGAGTCTTCATACCACAAGTTTCATCTCCGCACCTTTTGACTTAAACAAAAACCAATAAAAAATAACGCTTAAAGTAAAATTCATCTAGTAACATTTTTATTTCTAGGGCTCTGATACACCAACTTAGCTTAGGCTAGTGTCTTGGAGTAGGAGAGTAATTAACTCTCCAAGATAGTAAAAACAAACAAGTAGTTGTATCTTGTGGTAGGGAAGAAATCCAATTGGTGCATTTATGCTCTGGGAAAGCTCCTCTTAAAGGAGAAGCACGAGATTGTGTCCAAACCAGTGTGGGAATCAATCCTTCCTCATTGGGAACGACGCCAGATATTCACGTATTAAAAACGGTAAACCTCGGATTAACCATTGTCGAGGAGCCTGGGGTCACTTGCTGGTAAACCTTGGATTATGTCAAGGAGCCTTCAAGGGGATTAAGTTTGCTACTCTGCCCTTGCGTGCGTATCGGATCGTATACTGTTCCCCCAGGTATATTTGTTTCAGTTGGTAACCTTAGTGGCCATATTCTTTAGGATTCTTCCTGAGGTGACAGTGGTGGGAAGATCCCACTGTACCTGGAGCAGACGTCGGCTAGACTCACTTGGATTTTCTGGGGGGTTCTCTTCAATCAAGACGGTTAAGTGGAGGAACTTGTGCCAGTCTATTCATTAAGTAGGTTGCCGGGGTAACTGTTCCAACCGCCATTTCTGTATTGAACTCGGCAACGTTGGATTTCATCACCAACTAGTGTTTTCAAGTACGGAAAGTTACTGTTTGTGTGTGTTTGATCTCCTAGATTCTTTAGGCGTTTGATTCAAATTTGTTTGGTTCTTTAGAGACTTTAGGTGGTTTTCATTGAGATTTTACTTTGCGTGTGAAGTAGTTAAAAGTTTTTAACCGTGCCTGAATTACCGAGGAAGTCCCGTAGACTTCAAGGCCAACCTCCTGAGTTTTTAAACGTGGCTGAATTACTGAGGAAGTCCTGTAGACTTCGGGGCCAATCTCCGGAGGAAGTCCCGAGCCAGCTTGAAGGCTTGAAAGTCCTCGTAACTCCTAGAGACAGTAGAGTTGGGTCACCTGAAGAAGGAGAATCTTCTTTGATAGTACAACCTGATTTTCAAACGTTAGTGGTAGATTATAATCCACAGTCAGTGTCTGTTTCCGAAGTTACTGGTAGCTTTTCATCTACTAGTGATATAGGTGAGGAACCTGAAATATCCGAGCCTGAAAGTGAATTTGCTACTACTCCGACATCGGGGTTTGTTTCTCTAGCTTCTAGTGGTCCTGGTTCACCTAGGGTAGAAAGAGTAATCACCCAAGATCTTCCTTCTGGACTTATTGCTATTGAAGAACTTGCTACTCCGGAAGAAGAAGTAGGCATCCCTATCCCTGAAAATCAACCTGTTATTGAGCTAAGGGAGCGTGAATCAATTTTTTACAGTCCACCTAGGAGCAGTACTTGGTATCTTTCTTTGACTAATTTCTTAGAAAACCCAGGGTTAAGTTTTTCACCACCTCGCGTTCCTTATCACCCAACACCTAGAGGTTATTATCCTCTGTTAAATATGTCAGGACAGTCATCCGTGTTTACTCAATCGCCTGAATCCTTTTTGTACGGCGGTCCTTCTGTTCCCTCCGGGTATCAGTCACTTTCTAGTACCTTTTCGGGAGCATCTCCTCAACCCATTGCGCAGGGGTTATTAACTGGAAGCAATGGTACTAAGCCGTTGAGCGTAGAAGACATTCTTATGATGTCAGGTTCTATTCCCAATCCTCAACCTCAAGGTGGCCAGTTACCGCCTGGGGGGCAGCCTAAATTAAGGCCTGGGGGGCAACCTCAAGGTACCCAATTTGCATCTGGGGGGCAACCTCAAGGACAGTACATACCTACGGGATAGTACGTTCCTCAAGGTCAACCCCAGACTCAATATGTACCCCAAGGTCAACCCCAGTATCAATTTATGCCTCAAGGTCAACCCTAGTATCAGTACGTGCCTCAAGGGTATCAACCCCAAAGTCAATACTCAAACCAAGGTTTCCAACCACCCTCCAGTCAAACGTATGTTCAAGGAACGGGAAATGTACCTTTCAATTATCAATCCTACCCTCAACCCGATTATGGTCCTCAATATTCTCAACCTGTTATGGGTCAGTACCCCGGAATGAATATATTGTGGGATCCATCGCAAACTCAATAGGTGTTGCAGCCAAATGTACAATTGTCATCTCAAACTGGACAATCCTTAGTTTCTGGTACACCGCAGCAACCAGTCCAGTGTAACATTCAAACTTCTGTACCTTCGGTAGTTTCTCAGCCTGGGCGTAGTACGCCTCGTACTCCGCCTCAAACGACTGCTACAACTGCCGCAACATCTGTTTAATCTACCCCACCTACTTCTGGAGTATCGGCAGCTCCGGTTTCTACTATTCCTGTATCTACTCCTCAGACATCTTTACCACCGTCTGGATCTACGATTCAAACTTCAGTTCAGATGCCTGTAGGACAACCTGGTTCAAGTACGGTTGTCACAAGTCAACGACAATTTACTTATCAACCGTACCAGGGACAGTACCAATTCGGTCCTGCTGTGCAGCAGCCAGTATATCAGTATCAACCATACCCTGAGTACACTTATCAACAACCCCAGTACGGTCCGGTTAATCCTGGTTTTCCGAGAGGATACAATATCCCAAACGCAATTCCTATTCCTAGTTATCCTGGATATCCTCCTCCTGGGGCTGGTCTCATGACCCAGAGTTTTAGGGATCCTAATCGTCAGTTACCGTTTATCGCAACTTTGTACTTGCCTGACTTGTCGTGCCTAACGAATGATCCCATTAATTATCTTCCGTTTTGGCCGCCAATGCCGAATAAGTTTCCCAATGACATTCCTAAGTTCGAAGGTAAATCAGGAGAGGACCCTTCGAACCATGTGATGACTTACCACCTCTGGTGTGCGTCTAACTCCATTTCAGATGATTCAATCTGTCTTAGACTTTTCCAGCGCACTCTAATTGGTCTCGTGGCCAAGTGGTACATTGAGTTACCGCGAGGCACTTTTTATAATTTTAGTCAGTTAGCTACCTCATTTTTAACTCATTTTTAGTTGCCAGTCCGATATGAAAATGGCATGGAATTGTTAACTTCGTTAAAACAATCGACATCCACTTACATTTCAGATCATATTCATGAGTGGAGACGTCGACGGCGTTTAGTGAAGGTGTTTATTCCGGATCACATCTTGGTCGAGTGGTTTGTAAAATCTTTTTTAGCAAAGATCACTGAAGATGTAGCTAAAGCCGGAGTTGTTACTGAGGAGCAAGTAATTGCTCAAGCACAGTACCTTGACTTGGTCTATACTCAGTCAGGTACGTTACACGAGAAAATCCCCGATCTTCCCAAGCAAAATCAAATCGTTGTAGCTCCTTCGGGATCTCATGCCGCCGATGGTATGATCGGTACGATTAATACTAAAAGTAAGAAGAAATGTTCCAAGAATTCTTCTCCTATCATAACCTTGCCTGATTCCCCAACAGGAGATTCTTCTGCAGAGATTTCCACCGATATTCACGTTGTAGAGTCATCTACAGCCAAATCAAAATCCGGTGGGAAGAAGAAAGGAAAGAAGAAGAATAAAACGGACAAAAATTCAAAGGAGAAACCTGAAAAATCAGAATCCAATGATGAAAAGTGCAAACCTCGTTATCCTTGTCTCATTTGTGACGATGAACATTTTACAAGAGATTGCCCTCATCGTGCAGAGGTTGCGAAGATTGTCAAAGGTTCCCAAACTCCTGCTGTTTTGAAGGATCCTTTTCCAGCTCAAGACAGTAAGATGATAGGTTCGTCCTCAAGTGCCAATGAAGAACCCATACTGATGATGTCCCATGTTCGGATTGCGACTCGATCGCAAGATTATGGTAGTAAAAGTCCTGTTGATGGTAAAGAAGCAGAATCTTCTCATTCTAATCCATCAACCTCAGCTCCCGGTTCTGATCCGCTACAGATCGAGAAACCTAATCCAGACTTGATAATCAAACCGCCCGCCAAGGGTATACTTCGAAAGTCAGCTTTCAATCCACATGCGAGAGCGGCTCAGAATTATAACAATGTTGAGGATTTAGCTATCTCACCCTCAGCAATGTCGGCTTTGGAAGTGTTGCAATCATGTCCAGCACAACGTAAATTACTTTTGTCGGCTATAGGAGCTGTTGACGTTCAGGACCCGAACCTAATAATTTTCGATCTAGAAAATAGTACATCGCGTTTGCCTCATCAAATGGCTTTCCAAATTCTAGTGATAGTAAAAAACATGCCTATTCATCAGAATGTAATTGATGAGGGAGCCTCAACGTGTATTATGTCGATACAGTGTTGGAGATCACTTGGTTCTCCTTCGCTAAATCAATTCCCAACGATTCTAAAGGCCTTTGATGGTCGTGGGTTTCATCCTTTTGGCATTCTACAAGATTTGCCTATAGGGGTTGAAGGAAAAATAGTTAGTCTAGATGTGGAGGTGGTTGATGCCCCTCTAGATTACAACATTCTCTTGGGTCGAAGTTGGTCTTACACTATGACAGCGGTCGTTTCATCGGTCTTTCGGGTTATAAAGTTTCCTCATAATGGAAATATCGTAACAATAGACCAGTTGGTTTACTTTTTATCCGACCCAGCCTCTTCAGAAAGTATTCAGCATGTCGGTAAAACGACTATCCCATATAAGGACGTTGGAGTAGGATTAGTTAAAGATGTCGGTTTACTGGGAACTTTTCCTTTTCCTTCGATCAACGCATTGTCTTCATTTTCAACCATTCATATGATTACATCAGACACCATTGTTTATGATGATCCTTGGATCATTCCTTCTGAATCTGAGATAGACTCATTTGGTGATGTCATGCCTTTGAGTCCATATGAAATTGCGTATGAGGCCGTGCAATCATTTACCGACCCATCTTCAACCGAAATTGACTTCATGAATGTGGTCCGTGAGGAATCACTTTTCACATCAACCTCAGATTTAATCACATTTTCTGAACTTGTTCACTCTGACGAGCGAATTCGTGAAATCCTATGTGTAGATGATTTACCATGGGAAGATCTCCATCACAGATCTTCGTTTTTACCTGAGAATGATCGTTTTGAAAATGATTTCTCATCAATTTTTACGACTGAATATGTCAAGGAACCTCAGAATCCCATGAAACATCCTGATTCAGAGTTAAATTTGGGAAACATCTCTTGAACTATTCCTATTGACATTTCGATTAAGCCTGGAATTGTTGAGAACATTCATATAAGTGCCTCGTGTACAGATGATGAAATTCAAATATATAAGGCCCTATTTCAAGAATTCTGCGACGTGTTTGCCTGGTCCTATGAGGAAATGCCAGGAATTGATCCCACGATTGTTGTTCATGAGATCAAGACTTACCCAGATGCTAAACCCGTCCGACAACGTTTGCATCAGATCCACCCAAGAAAAGCTGCTGCAATTAAAGCAGAAGTTGAAAAAAACTGAAAGCAGGTTTCATTTATCCGATCCCGTTAACGGATTGGGTATCGAATATTGTTCTGATTAACAAAAAGCAAGGAACAATAAGAATATGTATCGATTATAGGGACATTAATCGAGCCTGTCCAAAGGAAAATTACCCAACTCCCTATATCGATCAAATTATTGATGATTGTGCCGGTAGCGAAATATTCTCCTTCATGGATGGTTTTTTCGGATACAATCAAATCAATATTCTACCTGCCGATCAATCAAAAACGACTTTCATTTGTCCATGGGGGACATTTTCTTATTGCAAGTTACCTTTTGGGCTCAAGAATGCCGGAGCAACTTTTCAAAGGGCCATGTCTTATGCATTTCATGACATCAAGCACATTGTGCAACCGTATCTCGATGACTTGCCTGCTCATTCATTACATCGAGCTGATCACCTCGTTCATTTACAAGCAATATTTATGAGGTGTAGGCATTATCAGATTCGGCTGAACCCACACAAATGTGTCTTCTGTATAGAAACGGGTCGATTACTGGGGTTTGTAGTTTTGAAAGCTGGCATTCGCGTCGATCCCTCGAAGGTTGAAGCTATCGTCAAATTGCCTCCTCCTTCGAGTCTTCGCCAACTCCAAAGTTTGCAAGGGAAAGCAAACTTTTTACGACGATTCATTCCTAACTACGCCGAGGTTACAAAGGGTTTTACCCGGTTGTTGAAACAGAATACTCCATTCTATTGGGATGAGATAGCTCAGAAATCTTTTGATGCATTATTGCATCCTCCCAACTACAACCAGGATTACTTCTTGTATCTCGCCGCCTCTCATTCCACCATTGGAATGGTCTTAGTTCAAGAAGATGAATTTGGAACTGAACATGTGATATATTACCTTAGTCGAACTTTAAATCCAACTGAGCTAAAATACTCACATGTGGAGAAATTGGCATTGGAAGCCGTTCAAGCTGTCCAATGTTTTCGTCACTACATTTTACTACGTAAAACTACAGTAATTTCGGATTGCAACCCTATGATCTACATTTTGACCAAGCAATTGCTAGGGGGCAAGTACTCTAAATGGATTCTTATCCTGCAGGAGTTCGACTTGGAATTTGAGAAATCCAAGTCTACGAAGTCTTTAGTTTTTGCAGAGTTAATCTGTGACTTCCCGCGTGCTGACACGGAAACTGTGGCGGAGGAGCCCATTGCGGACGAATCCTTGTTTCTAATCAACACTTTAGATCCATGGTATGGGAATATCATCGTTTATCTCCAGACCCAATCCTGTCGGCCAGAAATTTTAAGGTCAGAACATCGAAAAATTCGATTCCAATCCCAACAATTCACAATTATTGGAGATACTCTTTATTGCCGTGGGGCGGAATCTGTGTTTCGACGTTGCTTAACTCATGAGGAAGTTGAAAGGGTTCTAAATGACTGTCACTCTGGAGCGTGTGGCGGTCATATGTTTGGGTATGCCACAGCCCAAAAGATATTGCGTGCTGGCTACTTCTGGCTATCTATATTTAAAGATTGTATTACGGTGGTCCGAAAATGCCACAACTGCCAAATTTTTGATTGAAAGATGCACGCTCCACCTGCTCCTCTCCACCCTATAATCGTCGTTGGTCATTTTTCCAAATGGGGTATCTATTTTATTACATGTAACCCTCACTCGGCCGGGGGGCATGCATATATCATCTTTGCGGTAGATTATTTTACCAAGTGGGTCGAGGCGATGCCTACATTTGAGGCAGACGGCAAGACAGCTGCAATTTTCGTGTTCAATCATATAATTGCTAGGTTTGGTGTCCCACAAGCGATAATCACTGATCATGGGCGTCATTTTCGAAATGTTATGATGACCGAACTTACAGGCCAGCTTGGTTTACGTCACGATAGTTCAACCCCTTATTATCCACAAGCTAATGGTCTGGTTGAATCCATCAACAAAGTTTTAGTTATCATAATCCGACGAATCATTGGGATTCATCGATCAAATTGGCATAACATGCTATTTTCAGCGCTTTGGGCGTACCGAACTTCAGTAAAAACATCAACAGGGTTCACTCCTTTCCAACTAGTCTATGGTTTGGAAGCTGTGTTACCCATTGAATGCGAAATCCCATCACTGCAAATGGTCATCGAGTTACTTCCAGCCACTTCCGAAGAGGAAAAGAATTTGTTATACTTGGCTCAATTAGATGAGAATCGACATGATGCTGCATTGGCGATCGAGACTCACGCAAAACGCATGAAAGCTCAGTATGATCGAAATGTGATCCCTCGAAATTTTTCAGAAGGAGATCTAGTCTTAGTTTACAATCAAGCTAATGATAAATTAGGCGCTGGAAAATTCATTCCTATGTGGCATGGTCCCTATGTTGTCAAGCAAAAGCTAGCAAAAGGGGCCTATGAATTGGTAGACTTTGACGGGGACTCTTTGGGTAAACCCAGAAATGGTCTTTACTTGAAGAGGTATTATGCTTAAAGAATGGGTATGGAGATTTTTAGTTAGGATAGTTTTTCTTTCTAGCTGGTGTGTTTTAGTTTAAACAGTGTGCTTAGCTTAGAGAGTGTTTTTTCGTCATTATTCCTGCTTATATTGGTTTTACTCTTGATATTGCAGATGTCGATGCCTCTCCAAACATACATTGGTTTCGCTGATGGTGCTTGTCGTAATACACGGAACATTTCTTCCGCAGCTTGGATTATCTATTCGCCCTCTGATGAGTTAGTATCTATGCATGGGGTAAGCCTCGATGAAACAACGAACAACATTGCCGAGTATAGTGCAGTGATTGAGTTATTATCTGAATCTATTTCATTTGGGATTCGGAGTTTGATAGTGAGGTTAGATTCTGAACTCGTTGTATTACAACTTAATAGAGTGTATGCCATTAGAAATCCAGTGTTATTAAGACTATTTTTGAAAGTGCATCTCTTGGAACGTGAATTTGATTATATTGAATATCAGCATATTCCAAGATCTTTAAATACATTAGCAGATGCAATTGCTTCTCGAATGTTAAATAGACATTTGCAATAATCATACATGTAAATTTAAAACCATTCCATAACATGATTTACAAGATAAGCCGGTAATAGTGATATATATATATATATAGGAGTGTGTCAAAAAATACATCGTCCTCGATCATAGGTTGAAAAACACCTTATGATCGGCAAAAATGATAAGTACAAAAAACAAAAATGTCGTATGTGCCCACAATAAGCGATCATCCTATCACTGGTGATGATCTCGATAAGAAACCACTGCACGGGCCACCTTGCAAAGGAACCTCCTAAAAGGTCCCGGGACCCCAATCTCATAGCGCTGAAGTCGACAAGGAATGTCATCTATAGTGGTCTCCGGAATATCTCCTGTCAAGCGCTCGAGATGACCCTCCAACTCCGCCAAAACCTCTGTTGATTCATCCTGTGGGGCTGGCACGGCTGCAACTGGTTGTTTCCTCTCGTAAGGCCGGAGAGCGGCTGGTTGCTGTGGACCCACATCTGCATTTGAAACATTTGCTATCAGTTTTGAGACGATGGAAAAATAATAATAAAAAATTAAAATAGGAAAAATGTTGAAAATGATTTTACCTGAGTCATCCCACTGCTCTCCTGGTGGAAGAAACATGTCTGGGTCACCACGAAAATCTACCCCAGCGTAAGGGAAGTCCTGAATAGAAAAGACCTAGTTTTCCAGCCATTGGAAATACTCAGGTTTGAATCGAGCAACCTCTGTCTTCTCGTCCGGGTGACGGGCCATAACTGCGACCCATCGCATAAGTTTGGGCTCTCAAGGAAGCCCAGCTCCAACAGTAAGGTGCTGCGGGATCAACATGGGAACCCTCTCCAGGCCAAAACTCACAACCAAAGCCCCATAACCAAAGGTCTTTAGTTGTCTGTTTTTGGCCCTAGTCAGTTGGCCTTTCAGATTGGCCAACACGACATCGCACCAGTTGAAGATGGTGCCTCGAAAGCAATCAACTGCCATACGCATATGGGATCTGGTGGCAATATGTAATGCAGCAGCCCCGCAAATTCTGGTGACAGTAAACACAATCACCATGAGTTCAGGACGGGATATGGTCTTTATGTCTATCCCTTTGTCTCTAGCCTAGCTGTTGCAAAACTCTAGCCGGAGGCTATCGACAGACTGGCCACCTGGCCTAGCCCCAAACAGAGTCAAGTCTTCGCCTCTCTTAGGCAAGCCAGTCAAGAAATATATGTCCGCCGGCTTGATTTCAAGCTGGTGGTCACCAATGAAGAAGCACTGGTCCTGTATGCTCCATCTGTCAACCAACCAATGTAAGAAATCCACCTGAGACCTCATGCCAGGAATGGCCCAGAATTTGTACAAGCCGCATGCCCTCAAAGCATCAAGTGAAGGCTGATGATTCCATGCGGCAGCATCCACGTCCTCATGCTGTCGTTCTCGCCAATCTAGCATGATGTACTCTCTACATCAAGTATAAAGATAAATTAAAATGCTAGAAATTATTTTGTTTGGTCCAATTTTGAGAATATTTGGGTTAAAAACCCTTGCGATGGGGACTGCACCCTCCGGGTTAGACACAGTACATGGGACCACACCTTGTCTACATGGAAGTTTTGGACCCCTGGATTTTTCCCAATGGAGAAAAAGTCGGGGTCCGCAGTCCAGCAGTGGTAAACCTGCGGGCCCCCGCGTGCAGGTTTTAAGCCTAAAAACCCTCCCAAGAAATGAAATGAATGACTAAAACAAAAATTGAAACAATCAAAAATGAAGAGTAAGATGATTTGGATTACCTGGAGAAGACGACATTCGATTCCGACGGTTGGATTTTCCGCAATCTTCACGGGAAGTTTTCTGAACAAAAGCACTATTTTCTCACCCAAAACTCAAACGGTAAAAATGAATTGACGAAGGCCCTTTTTATAAGTTTTTTGAGTAAATAAATTGAAAATTTGTTTATGTTTCACTTTGGAAAGGTATTTTTGTGACATTTTTATCCATTTCAAACAGGTATGAGTAATGTTTGTGTTTTTGTGCAGGATAACGAATTATTCAGGCGAAATCTATCGTTTTCGACGAAAAAACATTTAGAGTCACCTTTAAGCTCTTTTCTGACTCTTGAAACATGAAAAGATCACTGAGTTTTTTCTTTTAAACTCATTAAAACGGAATTAAAATATAGTCCACTTACAGCTGTTTTCCGACCGTAAAAACATGAAAAGATTGCCGGATTTTTGTCGTTTCAAATTCGATATTGGTTATAAAACGACGTGTCGTTGATCGCTTTTTTACTTTTTCAGATCAAGGGCACTAATGACGAAAAGTACTCCTTGGTCGTAAAAGATCAAGCGGTTCTCTCAAGTATTATTTTATACTTTTTCGGGCTTGGGAGACACAAACATACGAAAAAGGTCAACCCTGGAGTTTTCTTAAGTTTTTTCAGACTCTCTAAAATTGAAAAACGTCGAGTTTCTCCTATACTGGACTTGTTAAAATTTCACAGTAAAGGACCTGTTCAATTACAAACAGGAACGAACCACTCCTTCTTAGGGTTCGAATTTAAACTAAGTTGGACTCATCCGAAGGATGAGCTTATAATCAAGCAAATGTTATCCTCCTCAAGCTTGTCAAAAATAAAGAGGTACTTGCAAGAAATGGTGGGGGAAAAGAGAGAAAAATGAGCCTATTTATCATACTTTGTAACCGCTCTTGAACACGACACTTTTATTCACCTGGGTTTGGAAATCCTTTGCCTAATAGTTGATCAAACCACATTGAAAGCCTTCAGCCAGTTTCTGGGTATTAACTTTGGGTCAATTGTCACCAAACTATCTGTCGTGTCGTTATGTGTTCAAGAGGTCACTGCCAATAAGCCATTCATCTGCAAAATATCTGTCATCCATCTTGACCATCCCTGAGTCAGTCCTTCCAACTAAATCTCTTCGACTTGATCTATGATTTCGTGTTGTGGGCTTGCCTATGACGGATTGTTTTCTATCGACTTCAACTCATTATCTAGAAAGATGATCTAGAAATTGTCAGTACCTTGAGATCTGCATGCCTCAATGGCAGGTTTCTCGCCTTTGACGACAAGTTGCATCATTGACCTTCGATCTAAGGATTCCATGACATGTTCGACATCAACACATTTATTCACATCTCATGGATTGTACTGGGTAATTTTAGAGCCTTTGACATCACTGGTGGTTTCTCTCACACTTGTTAACAGTTTACATCATTGACTGGTAATCAAGTGGTTTCTACCATGTTCGACATCAACACATTCATTCGCATGGATAGAATCGTACTATTTCAGGAAGTAGAAATGAAGACCCTGGATCTAGCTTCCACAATCCAGGTTGTGAGGAATTTTGTATTCATTATATAATGGACTATTCATAAACAGATGGCTGCGTCCATATTGTGTCCACATGAGTCTATACTTGTGATGTTTTACAAGATCATTCCTGTATCAGAGCAGTAGTTAGTTTTCTAGTCAGTTTTGATCTGAGTATGGGAATGCCTACCTCAGCGATGATATGATCTCATATATATATATATATCTTGCATTGAATGTTTTTACAGGTTCCAACCAGGCTCTCCATAAGATGATCCTCGAAATGATAAAGTACTTCACTCTTCCTAAATGATAAATGAAATCCTCATCTACTACAGACTTCGCACTTTAGGGGGCAATCTGTTACACAAAAATATCGTCACCATGATTATTTGCAGTCAGTATGGGTCTATCATCACTTGTACTGTCTTCCTAAGCAAGTCTCAGACCTCAGCTCTTCAAGTCAAGCTTTGAAAATGAGATAAAGACATTAAAAATCAATGAAACTCTGGTTCCGCACTTTCTCTCACTGTCACCTGTGGTCCCGCACCTTCTGTTTACAAAAACTGCAGACCTGCCCACTCTGTCCCTAAAGGTGTGGGTGCGGACCCCTGTGAAAGTCAAAAGACGCAAGTTTTATCTTAAAAAACTCACTTTGGGTTAATTCTAGAGGATTTTAGAAACAATTTTGATGTGGATTGTTCGCTCTGAAGTGGTTCATGCATCCCAAAAGAGAAGGAGCTAATCCCTTGATGAGAGGAGCTATCCCTTTGAAGGAGGGCTTTATCCCTTTGAAGGAGGACCTAGTAACCTCCCTCCATTGCACTATAAATTCAGGCATTGGGCTGGTTGCTGGGGAGGTTAGAAGCTAAACATTTTTGAGGGTAAATGCTGGTGAAATCAAGACTTCCTAGTTGAGCTTAAGAGGAGAGATCACATACCTTTTTGGCTTCATTGGGAAGTGAGTGAAACTTGTCAAAGTAGAGGAGACTTCTTGCTGGACCCTGGGAGGAGCTTGTACAACGTCAAGGCACAGGTTGTAAAGTTCTTCTTCTTTTGAATTAATACAATCAAACTCATTTTTCTCAACAAGTATCTCATGTTATTTGTTTCATGGACTCCTTGACTTTCATGTTAAATATGTTTTATGATATTGGCTTTTCAGGTGCTATTTAATTTGTTTGCCTTTTTTGTGTTTGCAGATTCGCGACAAAGGAGCTCATTTGGGTCGAAGGAGCGAGGGCATCCACAAACTTGCATTGGACCTAAGGTAGGCCCTAAAAACACTTGTTTGCCATTGTTTATAAAAGCATATTTAGAGAAAGATAGTGTTTGGTTGGTTTGCTTGTCATTAGGTCTTCTTTAGATTCTAGGAAGGTCTATCTTGTCCGCAAGATCGACTTATTCCGTGTGACAAGCTCCTTGTGATTCTCTAATTTCAATCACAACTAAATTGGTGACTCCACTAGAAATTATATCCTATTGTTGTTGATCTCTTCTTTGTCTTGATATTTTGGTTTTATGTTGCTTCATGTGTGTTATTTGTTGTTGTATGATATCATTTGCATCAGTTTTAGTCTTATTGAACTCATATTTGGCTAGATCGTACTTGATTTATCTATTTGAAGTGATATTTTTCATCCTTAGAGGCTCGGAGTTCATCACAGAGCACACTTGTGTAGATTTCACATTGGTAATATGCAAAATTTCCTTGGTTGCCTACTTCTTAACCCGCACAGATCTATGTATTTTTAGTATTTTAAGAGATTCCCCCCCCCCCTCTAGATATTGATATTTAATTTTATGTCTTGTTTCATATTGTGTGTTGCAACTAAAATATATTTCATATCTAGTTCAAATCTATTGAATTGAATTAGATATTCTTTGCTTTACAATTTTAGGTTTTTCCTTAATGTTCTTTTGTTTGTTTTAGTGGGTTTTCTCTCGAGTTCGTGCTCTATTTTTTTGGATATATATTTTTAATGAGAATATTAGTCTATATCTATTTCAGATCTACATTACATCATTTTTCTTGAGTGGGTTTTGATTACTTTTTTCATCTTTTGGTGTTTCCGTTGAAATTTCCTTGTTTGCTTTTGGTTGGTTTTAGTGAAATCTTTGTCTCTTATCTTTTGTTATTGCATCAATTTGGACCTGAGAGGTCTGGTTGAGTGATTTAGATTTGTTCATTTTATCAAATTCAAGGAATTTTCTTTGATTTCCATTCATTTGTAGTCTTTACCTTGAATTAGGGTTAGGTTGTTTTACCATTGTAGATCATTGTTTATGCTTGATTTTGCTATCCATTGAATTAAAACCATGACACATATTTTGAACTTACTCTTCTTTTTTATCAGCCATTAATTTATTTCTTTTTGGTGATATTTTTATTTTCATATCCAATTTTGAGCTTTTGAGTGCTTGGTGTTCTTGCTTGATTTCTTTTTGAGGTCTTTTTTAATGTTTTCTTTGGTTGTTTTTGGGTATGTTTTGCTATAAATTTAGTGAGCTTTAGTGAGTGATAATTGAGTTTGTGTGAGGTTTTTGACTTTATTTGAAATGGAAAAATCCTCTCTTTCCTTCTATAGCTACAGTTCATTGAACGGAAAATTAAAAAATTGCTTCTCCATATAGCTTGCCTTACAGTTTTGTCTTGAGTCTATTCACATTGTATGAGTTATGCATTGCTTCCCTTGTGAGTAAAAAACAACCTTAATATTAATGCATAATAAAATTGATTCAATATTTTTTCATTTTCTCTAGTATCTTAGGTTGGGGTCTTGAAATAGGCATGTGAGGTCAACTTATCCAAGACCATAAAAGTAAACCTAGCATCTTACGATAGAAACAAAAAAATTATTTGTAGTAGTATATTTCTTGGGAAACCCTTTCTAGGGTCAATAATGAGGTTACATGGGGTTAGAAAAGTGATCTACCCCACTTTGCTGGTCTTGGTGGAGTGGTTTCCATGTATTCCTTAGGGACTCACCTAAAGAAGCATGGCTCATTTTGAGCAATATCTCAAGGGGTTTTAGGCATAGTTTCCCTCCGCTTTCATGTAGATACCACAAAATATTGTACTGTTAGGTCAAGTAGTTATAGTTGGTAACCTTAGTGGTCACAATCTTAAGTGGATTTCATAGGCGATGGAACGGGGGATATCCTTGTCGTACCCAGGGTAGACATTGGTCAAACTCACTTAGACCTCTTTGGGGGTACTCCACGACTTGTGAAGGTACTTATGTTAGGTATAATAGGATAGTTAAGTAGGTAACCAACATAAATTATCCAACCAAATATTCACTCTCGACCTAGACCATCATAAAACAAGCTCCGATGGCAGTAATATCCCTTCCCTCTCTTTGGTTTTGTGTGCTTGAATCCTATATTTTTTAGCATTTGCTATTTGGTAAAAGTCATAGTTTGGCCTTAGGAGTGCCTTAATTTCTTTAATTTATTAAAATAATATATTCACCATGCCTGAACAAAATATCTAACGTTCTGATAGAATTTTAGACCTTTCTCTAGAAGAGGAGGGTCCAGCATCGCGTAGATGTAGGATAAATCTTGCAATGAAGGAATTTGACCATACTCAAGTTGGGGGAATAGATTTAGTTATAGGGGGAAGATTTATGATTTTTGAAGTAATTGATGAGAGTCCATTACAACATGTAAACCCACCTTTGAGCAACACTCTCATCCTAGTTTTAGTGGAGCTGAGAACTTACAATAGAGAATCTTTTTCTCTACTTTCTCATCACATGTATGGTGAGAGCACCTCTTCTACCATGGGGGAGATGGGTACCTATTTACCCTCTACATCAGTAGTATCTATTTCCATTTCACCACTTAGTGTCATGGGATCGCTTTTTCCTACAATTCCTCTCTCTTCTTCTTGTGGAATTCCACCCATTAGATCTATGACCCCAACATGTTTTCTTAATCTGTTTGTGTGTATACCCACATCCACCTTTGTGATTGAGGAAATCCGTGGTCAATCTATGGGAACTAGGATATTTACTGCTAGTTCATCTCAACCTACAATTCCTATACTTAACACATGCATTTATACTTATGGGAACATGTTGGGAGGATTGATTGTTTCTTCTAACTAGGCTAGGGGGAGTTATGTTTTGGGTAGTAATTATCAAACTTGGAATAGTTAAGAGGGATGCCTTTCTTTAGAGGTTACTTTTTGTTTTGGGGGGCTCATTTACCTAGGGGAACTAACCCCATGAGTACCACTATGCCTATGAGTTCTAATTCTTAAGATAACGCTTTTACACAAGGAGGCTCCTCCTCTACTACTAGGTATAATCCCTTAATTCGTCATGCTTTTTGGATTCCTTTGTTCTCTAGGGAAAATTACCCTGGGGGCGATCCTTATGCCACATCTATTGGCCCATGACCTCAATATAGTAGGATGAAATAAAACATTGGTCAACATTCTTCTACCATGAACTATGTTAGTGACCATGAGTATACATATTCCTCCTAAACTCAGAACTTCATCGATGGGTGAAAAGAGGACCCAAGTGGCATATGGGGTCATTCGTTATCTTATCCAAATTAGGTAAATAAAAATATGCCAGAAAAGGAATTTTCTGTTGCTTAAATGGATTCCATATATTTATACCTTGTGATTGTTGCAGTATTTTAGCCTTATTTATCCCTGTTTATAGGTTGTGGTTTCGTTTCACCACCATTTTCACATTATGCTTGGCCCGTTCCTTGCTTTCACTTGGTGTTCTTACCCTTTCCTAGAGTGGATGTTACAATAAGTGGTCTTATTTCTAGCATATTTGCATCCTTATTTTTAGGGTGATTCTGTCAGCTTGGAACTAGTTTCTATCCTTTATACCATTTGTTCCTCCAGAACAAGCTTCCTTTGTGTCCTTCTCATGGTTATTAAAAAGTGAAAGGACTCAAGTATCCTTTTATCTCTTTTTTTTCAGACTTGTTAAACTTGAATGAAAAAGGAGATATTGATCTTACTTTTTTTCTCTTTCATGCTCATTAAACTATTAAAAGGACTAAAATGAGGAAAAGTGAAGGGGAATAATTTACTCTAGTTACTAGTCAAAATAGCATAACTAGTCACATCGTCGTTAAACATGACATATGTTTGGGTCATTTTCTCACAGATAGTTTTTAGCTTTCCTTGGAGACATACCATACATATGAGCCTATCTACTCCTCTAGTTGGTTACTCTTCTAGTCACTATGGAGGATATTTCAGTGCCTCCTATATTATTTCTCAATATCATGTGGTGCTCATTATTCAATGATGCCAAGTAACTGGTGTGTTGTGTAGTTATGTGTTCAAGGAATTTTCATCCTAGGTCGGCCATATACAGTCCTTGTTGACCTTTTCTTATTGGAATTCATTGCATCTATTATACTTCATGACTTCATCGATTCACATCATCTCTTAGTTTTTTGTGTGTCAATTGATGGGGGATACATAAAATTCCTTCCTTCAACAAATATTTTCCTATCAACTTCAACTCATTATCTAAGAGCTTGATCTAGGAACCAATAGTACCTTGCAGCTTGTAAACCTTAGTGGAAAACCTCCTCATGGTCACCAATGGGTTTACCTCATTGACCCTTGATCGATCCATTTTGTGAGTTTTTAAAATCAGCTCATTTATTCACACCTAGTGGACTGTGCTAGGTACCTTTAGGTATATTTTCAGTATTGGTGGGTCCCTTCATGTTTTTTAATGATACACCTCATTGACTAGTAATCGGGTCATTTCTATAATTCTTGACATAAGAACATGTATTCACGTGTTGTAGATTCATATTACATGGGTTGTATTGAATACCATGGGTTAGGGACATTTTACTCCTACATGAAACCCTTTCCAAGCTATGTTTTAGTTATGTATGATTTATGTACTTTGAGGACTACTCAGGGCCACCTTTTTGTAATGTGTCCATAGTCCTATTGATGTATAATATGACATATATCCACACTATATTAGCAAGTGGCTATGATATTTCATTTTTTCACATGGATCTACCATGTGTGTCTCATGGCCATGTCCTAGAATTTCATGTATTGGATCTAGAGTGTAAATTTCCTCGTCATGTTCAATTTCTCTTTATGACTGAGCATGGGTATTCCCAACTCAAGGATATCATCAAAAATATTGAGACTTTATCATTTTATTTCCTCCAGTTTAGCTTTGTAGTCCTAATTCCTTCCTCCCATTTTGAGCTTTGAGTTTTGATGTGCATTTCCGCCATTAATTTCTCTTATGACCTCAAGCGTTAGGGGGCATCTGTTAGTAACCTATTTTTCCACATTGAGTCAATTGTATAAGCCTTTTACTTATTGACCTTGCTGCATAGTATGTACCCTTGATTTTGACCCTTTGGTGGCTTGGATGTTGATTAGCAATGCATATCATGTCCATTTTCTTTGATTCTCATTGTATCTCGTAAGTATCTCTACAGATTAGCCCTTTCAAACTAGTGTCCATCTTATTCCTTCTAGAACTATTTCTCATTCCCAAGAAGATCAGTTTGACTGACTAGTTTTATGAGTTGGCTAGGGGTGAATTCCTAACTTCTCTTCCACCTAACCTTCCAGATATATTCTCTTCTTCCTAAAATATCGATACCAGTATAATCTTAAAATGGGTAGATAGACTGCAAATGATGGATATTTTCTCCCTTGGCTAAAACTAATAGATATTTTTCCATCACATTAGACAATTGTATACCATATTACATCACTTGTCCCTCATCTTGGTGTCTCAGTACTCCAATACCTCAATACCTATCAAGTGATAGGATTTTCATGTAATCCTTGCTAGATCTATTACTTATTAGCAACTTCCCCATCACACTAGGATTCCTCCAACTAGATTACTCTAATACATGTTCATTTCAACCTATTGATAATATGATAGCCTAATATAGATCCCACATCAAAATATCCTTTAGATATACTAGCTTTGGAGCAAAAATTAATTTTTGAACACCTAGCCAAATTAAAATACATAGGAAAATATCACCAAACATGGTCTGGGTGCAAGTCCCTAGACTTCAGGGACTACCACATCAATCAAAAGTGCACCAATCACAACCTAACATGTGGTAATTTTGAGAATTAATCTCTGTTCCATCATACATTCCAAATCATACCAAATATTAATCTTGAATTTTTATATAAAAATTTCATTGTAGTGACTAATGCACTTATACCCAATTGTGGGACCTACTATTACTAAGTGACCTGCCAAATCACTTTCCAAGTAATTTTCTTCAACCAATTAGAATCTATCATGTTTTTTAGCATTGACATGTACTTTCCATGCCTCACTTACTAATCATCGAATTGGCTAGCTAAAAATGTCATTTCTTCCTACCATGTGTCACTCCCTATTGTTGTCATGTCATCAAGTCTACCACCTATTTTTCCACATTGTTCCACATCATAATGTTTTCGTGTCATACCAGATACTAGCTCGGGTGTGTTCCTTGATTTAAAAACTATGCATGTGTGGGTTCAATAAGGATCTGGGCCATTGGGTTGAGTGATCTAGATTTCTTCAGCGGCCGGAATTAACCAAGATATTTTACTTCTGTGATGTTAGTAGAATTACAAATGAAAGAGTATAAAACAAACACATGTGCATATTGAAAGAAGAGGAAACATAATGACAATCAACAAATCAGAGGACACAAACACATTGACAACAGAGTTCACCCAGTTTGGGTTACATCTTTGGGCCCTACTATCAAGAGTGGGGAGGCCACTTCATTAATGTTGCAAGATAATGATGATGTACATGGAATATTATTTGTCATTACAAGGATGAATACCCTCAACCAGAGTGGCATGTCTCTCCACCAGATGTTGTTAGGAACTCTCACTCAAATGGGCCTTCCTTCAGCATGAGAAGCTAATAAAATATCGCATGATTTGGAACACATGTATCCCTCAACATAATGGTAATCAGGGATCTCAATAACAAAACATTATCTCTGCAAATAAAAATAGAGCATAACATAACTACATCATATACATCCACTCTCGGGGATGGATGAAAAATGTAAAGCTCAGTTGTTGAAATGGATACCACCACAAAATTCGTGGCATAAAATCATGTCAAATGACTATAAACTTTTCCCCTTTCTAACACTGTCAAATTCTAGACCCTTGGGAACCTCAAAGATTCCCCTAAAGATTCCTTCTTGAAGATGGCTGAAAAATTTGCTGCTCGAATCGAAATTCTGAGCACACCACTATGCTCCCTGTGAAATTCTTGTGAAAAATTTCTATCCATTTGGAATCATTCTACCTTGGTAAAAAATAAACCTCCAAGGGAATCTTTTAGATTCAAAAAGATTCTTTTCTGCTAGACACTTGAATTTATGCTGCTCAAATGGAGATTCTTACCTCACGGTTGGACTTCTGGCGAGAAAACATGCAAAAATGACTATAATCTTGACAAATTTGGTCATTGGCACTTGTGGCCCTCAAAGGGAATCTTTTTAGCATCTTGGGATATTCCTTGTTCATGATTCCACATCTCTGCAAATCATGGTTCCACTCCGCTCTCCACCACTGGCCCCACCAAATGGTTTGATTCGATTCTTATAAAAAAAATTCGGCAGATAAACCAACGAAGTCCCACTTGTGCATTGATGGACGGAGTAAAACGAGGTGCGGGTGGTCCGATTTCGAAACCTTGTGCTACCTGAAATAACAACTTTTGGTTTCTGGTGCATTTGAATTTTTGTGGTGCAGTTCCATTGGTGGTTTAAGTCATAACTATTACAACCAACAGTCAAATCTAGAATGGCAGACGTTAACTCCGTTCGGCGGTAACAAATGTTTATGGCAGCATATAACAGTTTATGGTAACATTTTTTTGTTGAAGGGTTGACACTTATTATAGTGGTTATGGTGCCACCTGTCTTGGGCCAGCCCACGTGTGTCAAGCGGGTTCGAACCCCATTGACTCCACACTCAATATACAATATAGTTTCACTGGAAATATTCATATCACGTGTTAGTATGGTTTGGGCCTTTGGGCTGTGCAGTGGCAGTGTTTGACCACCTGCCATCATAACACACACACACACACATATATATATAATGCGGTGCAGTGGGGTGGGTGGGTCCAGTGGGCCCAGGCCGCGGTTTTTTTAAATGTTTTTTTATTTTTTATAACAATATAATTATTTTTAAATTTGTCGAAAATAAGGGTTATTGGGAAAATTAACAGTTCTACAAATTTTCCCATTCTAGTGGCCAGATTACTTACGTCGGGTCTCTGCCAATTTGTTGACTCCTTAACCCTGTCACTTGGCCAAGTTTTACCAAAACTTTGAGCGTGAATATCTAGAGCATACAAACTCAGATTTGAGTTTCATTCACACTGTTGGAATCAAGGCAATGAACACTACAATCTAGTCCTAGTTTCACTTCAATATGAGGACTTTGATTTTTGAGCTTTTCCATAGTCACTATCAAATTTCAAGCACATCTGGAGCCACCTAGATCATTCCTCCCCACCGAGGGTATTTTGGTCCTCTAAAAGCATGAGCATAATCTGCAACTATTGTTATACATTGTCTGCACCACAAGTGTCCTGACAGGTCACCCTTTCTTGTCCTTCACCTTTGTCCTTTGAAGCCATAAGGGATGGAACTGACACCTGCATCCTCCGCAAACATGTATTACAATCTTTGTAAATTACATGTTTAATTACATGACTAGTCATGACCTAAGCATCTTCCATACTTGCCAAGGGTTTATAAGACACACACTTTGGAAGTTTACATCATAATAGAATTCAATACCGTAGTTATCAACATAAGGCCAAAAACATCGTTGTTTCTTTAACAAGCAATGGAAAACACATCAATGCTTTTACATTTATATCGCAACACATGATTTACAAAATGTGGCCATGACAAGCTACTAAATATAGTAAAACCATCTCTTACTCAACAAAGTGAACCACAAGGAATGTGGTTGATTTTCTTGTTGAACAACTTCACTAATTGGTTTTTGCACGGGTGCTTTGTCCTTAAGACATTTCTCTAGATGGAGCCTCCAACATGTGGCTCTTTGATGACCACATATGTTTCAATGACTGTAAAAATTATTCTTCCTCTAGACCAGCTTAACATGCTTCCTTCCTTGATGTGGAGAAGGCCTTTCACGCCTCATACTCTTTCTTGTTGCCATTCTCTTCCACCACTCAACAACCACATGCTTATGTAAACCAAAAAAACTACATGTTTTTTCTATGCCATGATTTCTATTCATCATTAACATGGTTGTAATCAAAATGAAATTTAGAATATTGAGACTATTTATACCTCTCTTCGTTGCTTCTAGTGTAATTATGGCGATGAGGGCTTGCCTTAGCTCTTCCTCTACAATGTACACTGTCATGGGAGGATTGTGATGTGTTCCCATTGTTATATACATATTTGGGCACTGCAACCCCAATCTTATATGTCGATAAACTAGGGCTCTTCTAACCCCTAAAAGTGTTGTTTCATACCCTAAAAGATCATGATCAACTGATTACATCATTCCCCAAAAGTTCCACCTGAAAAACCATCTAGAATTGGCCAAAACTGGACCATACTGACTGCTCCACTATCAGGGTGTGATGCATACTGACTTCTACACTAGCCAAGTGTGATGCATACTAATGAGGCCTTCTATAGGGTGTGATGAGCGAGGATGGACAAATGTTCAGGACAATTTGCTAAGTGGATGCTCATAGAATCTTCTAGAAACTTCCCCTCTGACACTTGCCTCTCTGAATTCACCCCAAAGATGAGTAAGAGATCTAAACTTCAGTTATCTCCCCTCTTGTGGAACCAAATGTAACAAGTGGAATGACACTAATCAAACCCCAGAGATGACTCACACCCTTGCACACATCTATAAATGGATCCCCCATCTAAGAGATCCAGAGGCTGGAATATTGTGAATTGCAAGTAGGTGTTGATAGTTTGTATTTGAGAAAGAGCATTGTATTGTTGGTGTGATCTTGCTATTTCATGAGGTGAAGAGGGATTTGATGCTGGGAGGATGATGCTGGATCAGACAACTGGGTTGTAATTCTCCCTTCTACTTAATAAAGTTCTTCGAGTTTTCTTCCATATAACTGTGCAATTATGAATATTATTATTTTTGAATGCCATTGTATGTTCATTATATTTCTGATTTCGTAATGATTATGGTATAATAGATCAAAATGCTTTGACAATTCTTTGTTACTGTGTTTCTACAGGTACTCTCCAAGCGGGATAAGTATGGAGAGGAGTTGCAAGCTCTGTCAAGGGGGAGAAAGATCAAGCAAGGAGTTAAGCGGAAGATCCAGGTTGGTTCCTTTGTCCTTCTCTTATCTATTATGCATAGAAGAAATCATGAATTGCTTTAAACTATTGTTTCTAGGATAGCTACCAAACCTAAAGGGCTATTTGATCGAAAAGACACTAGTTTTCCCATAAACAATTGGCAACTCCACTGGGGATAGAATAAATGTTTGTTTGTTGTTATTGTTTGTTTTATAAACTATAGACAGAGCCTGAAGTCACCCAGGTAGCCTTCGAACTACTCTTGCTTTGCAATTTCATAGTAGATGAATGTTGCTTTAGTCAATCTCCGGTTTAGTTTATGAATTAAACATTTGACTTACAAGCATTCTAGATGCCATTTTGGTAGCTCAGTAACCTCTCAAGACCATTCCTCTATACTTTTCTCTTTACTATCCATCATAGCTCAGCTTAAATCACTGAAATCAGCTGCAAATTTGAGCCAAAACCCATTTCAATTGCGCTCCCTAGCCCATCGCACTGTCTGTCACTGTGAACCAGTATGAATCACACCTTTCGAGCCTATAAAGTGTGATGCATCCTTGTTTTTGTGAAGCCTAGGTGCGATGACTGACTGAACCTATTTCCATTCTTGAAATTTGGGGTTTTTGTCTTTGTTTTCAGGTCTGTTTAGTTGATTTGCTGCTTATGAACAGTGCCTCCTTACTGAAGCCTCCTTACATCACATAGATCAACCTCCATTGATTAGGATTAGTAAATGTTTTTATGTATTTGTCCATCATTTACAATCCTTTGTCGAAAAGTTGATTAAATCGATCTATCGTTTTGGTACAAAAGTGTCATAACTATCGTTTTGTGTCAAAAAGAGAAGTGTCGTTGAGTCTTCCTTCCCTAGATAGTCGATTGAACCTTTTTGTCAAGTATTTGATTCAATTTGTTGATATTTGAAGTGTCGAAAGCATTTTCTTTTTGAAATTGAAAAGTGTCGTTTATTCTTCCTTTCTATTTTGAAAAAAAAAATTGTCGAAAATGTCGCTTTGAAAGAAATATTTTAGATCTTTGTTGCATTTAGTTTTCTTTTTGGCATTTTTCACATTAAGGGGAATGAAAAAAAAATGCATGCATTTGCATTTGCATTTAGTTTGTGGGTGAAATATGATTTAGGAAAATGCATTAGTGTGTGCTCTTTGCTCTTTGTTTGAAATAAATTGTAATCTTCTTTCCCTAGTAGCTAGGATTTTCATTGCTCAAATAAACAACGATTGTTTATCATTGTAAATTGCATTTTTAGGAATTTCCAATCAACATCACGCGGTGAACCATTGAAAGGCAAATTTTAAACAAGATCAACTCTAAAATAAATTTCAATGAACTTAACAATGCTTTGGAACATAACGCACACATCTAGAAGTCTAGGCTAGAGACGTGTTCCGGCGTCATAAAATATAGGAACTATCGTTTTCATTGAAGGTTAGGTGATTCCTCCTCCTTGATACGACAAGCGCTAGCACAGACTTGTGCTCCCTGTACTGTCAGGTATATATTGGGAGACCACAATAGGCTTATATCCTTTATCCATAGGAAGCTGAGTCTACTGCCCTATCAATCGCAATGCATTGAACACAACATTCGGGAAGATTGACTGTCGTACATAAGTCCTTGGTAATTTCTCTTTAATTTATCACCAAGGTGTATTTAGTAGTTTTATGATTGGTTTGGTAATCCCTCTATCTAGATTTCCGGAGTAGTCACTTCCGTTCCTTTCCGACTCTTTAAAAGAAAAGGTCCATCTGAGAACTTGTCACTTCAGACTCATTAAAAATCGAAGGGGACTAGAGTCATCTTTAGATTTTTATCGACTCTTAGAAATTGAAAAAGAAAAGTTGTGTCAAAGCGTCATTAAAATTTACTAATTCGGAATAACATTATTTTCCCCTTAATTTTGAGTTAATCAAGTAATCCGCAATCGTGAAAGAAAGTCTATCAAAACCCCATCGTTCGCGGAGACTACCGAGTCAACCATCTTTGACTCCGGAAATGAAGCCATTTCGAACAAAATGGTCTCATTTAACTGACTCCAATTCATCTGGTTTATTTGAAACTTTTGTTTCAACATCGTCAAAGACTACAGTTACTTTGATTATTTCTGGTACATCTGCCTTTAGAGAAGTTCCGCAGTTATATGAGGACACTAGAACTAATCCTAGTGTAACAGTAGACACTTCTATACCTAAAACAGCTCCATCTAGAGTTGATCTAGAGACTGAAGTTCGCTTACCTGAACATCTGGCAGTTGAGTTCCAGAATTCAGAAGGTGTCACCCCTCCGGTATCTGTCACTACAGAAGTTATATCTTTTTCGGCTCCAGAAATATTTTATGTACCTTACGGTCTACCTCTTCCACCTAGACTGATTACTATAGATGAGATAGTAGAAGATCCTCCATCTAGTACCCCGTTACATTTTGGAACTGGGATTCATCTGTATCCTTCTACTCCTGAAGTTGGTCCTTTTAATAATCCTTCATCGCAAGTTCCTGTCGAATCGCTAGGAAATCTTTTGGATAGACTAAACATGTCTAAGCAACCATCAACATCTAGGACTGTGTCATCTGATACAACTCTAGCAGAATTTCCTGCTGCCATTCCTACAATGTTTGCTGGTATACCATCCGTCCCGGCTAGTTATTAATCACTAGCTAGAGTCCACTCAGAGGCTGTTACGACGACATGGTCTGTTCCTATTTATCCATCCAGAGTCCCATTTGGTATTTCTTATGTTGAAACTCAGCAAGTTGATCCTACATGCCAATATCAATTTGGGCAGACGAGTCTTCAAAGACCAATATAGCCTTTGAATGCTAGACTGCCGCCATATGGAGGGTAGTATGCTTTTTCATTGTTCCCTCCTAGAGAACAACCATATGAGAGTTTACAACAAAATTCAGGTTAAACTGGAATTGCATCCAGTGGTTGGGTATCGATACTGCCACAGCAACCAAGGGTTGTATATTCAATGCAACCAACCCAACCTGTGTTGAATATTCCTAGTACACCTACTATTGTGACTGTGTCGCAAGTACAAGCATTGCCTGTTGTGTCTCAACCTCAAGTATCTCAGGTTACAATACAACAGCCTCATGTCTCTACGGCTCAATCACAACCTTAGGTTAGTGTTTCCTTACCTAGAACGACTCAGGCTCAAATGGGTATTATCACTCCATATCTTGGTCAATCTTTCAGTATTGGGCAACAGAAAATGGTCCAACAACCATGGCTGGTACAATACCAACAACCGCAATTCCAGCAAACCCAACCTCAGCTTGGGATTGGTCAATATCAAACCTACGGAGGACTTGAGCAACAAGGCTTTGCTGGTAATGGACAACCGCATTTTCAAAATGGTTATCAACAACCACACTATATTGGTTATGTCCAACAACTTTATCAAAGTTACCAGCATCAGATACATTATGCTGGTATGCAAAGACCTACTGCTTAGGCGATTCCATCTTATCCTGGGTATGCTTCACCTAACCTGAATTAACAGTTGCCTTTTGTGGCAACTTTATAATTACCGGATTTGAACCGACTGACAAACAATCCAATTACATATGCCCCTTGGTGGCTAGCGATTCCTCATAAACTTCCCTCTGATATTCCTAAATTCAATGGAAATCCAGGTGAAGATCCATTGAATCATGTGATGACTTTTCATTTATGGTGCTCATCTAATACCCTGAATGATGATTCGATTAGGGTTCACCTTTTTCAAGAACGCTCACTGGTCCAGCAGCGAAATGGTATATTGAATTTCCTAGAGCTTTGTTCAATAACTTCAGTGCCCTTGTCACCACTTTTCTAACCCACTTTCAGTTACCCATAAGGTACGAAACAGGAATAGAACTTCTTACCAACTTTAAATAGACCACGGCCACTCACATATCCAATCATATTCATGAGTGGTGACATCATCGTCGAATGGTAAAGATGTTTGTTCCTGATCAACTTTTAGCTGAGTGGTTTATTAAGTCCTTATTGCCATCTATAACAAGGATGTGGCAAAAGGAGGAGCTATCACTGAAGAGAAAGTCATTGCCCATGCCCAATATTTAGACTTGATCTATACTCAGTCTGGCACACTCTACAACAAAATTCCTGACGCTCTTAGACCATAATTTTCTGTTCCACCTCCTCCTAAATCAAACAGGGACTTTCACACCATTGATGGCATGATCGGTGCCTCAAGCACACAAACCGCAAAGGCTCCATCTAGTAAGCCCTTGTAGTTTCTAGTAAAAAAGCAAATGACAAACCTCTTGCCTCAGAGATTAATGTCGTGTCATCTGACAAGGGAAAAGATAAAAAGTAAACAGGGGGAAAGAAGAAAGGGAAAAATAGTAAGAAGAAACAAGAAGATTCAACTCCTGAAAAATCTTCTGAGAACCCTTCTGATCCTTGGTCTCATGTACATTCTACAGATGAAGGAATCATCCATTTAAAGATGATAGGAGACACGCCATGGGAAGATTACCACCATCGTTCCCACCTTCAAGGTAACAATGAAGATTATTCGAGCGACCTTAATCATCCTTTAATTTTGATTTTTTATCAAATATTGTAAATACAGTAGATTCCAAGTGAAATCTGTCCAATATTGAAGAAACTATCGCCATTAATATCTCGACCAAACCTAATGTTGTAGAGAATATTCACATTGGCAAATATTGTTCTCCATCAGAACTAGAAATTTACTGCGCTCTCTTTCTCGAATTTAGAGATGTCTTTGCATGGTCATATGAAGAAATGCCAGGTATTGACTCGAGAATTGTTAAACATGAAATCAAGATGTATCCAGATGTCAAACTAGTACGACAACGGCTTCGACCTGTCCATCCGAAGAAAGCTGCTGCCATTAAAGCAGAAGTTGAAAAACTATTGCATGCTGGTTTCATTTACCCTGTCCCTCTCACTGATTGCGTATTGAATATTGTTCCTGTAATGAAAAAACAAGGAATAATTAAAGTGTGCATCGATTATAGGGATGTAAATCAAGCGTGTCTAGAGGACAACTATCCTACACCCTTCATCGACTAGATAATTGATGAATGTGCCGGATACGAAATCTCTTCATTCATGGATGGATTTTCTGGATACAATCAAATCAATATCCACCCACAGGACCAGTCGAAAACTACATTTCTATGTCCGTGGGGCACATTCAGTATCGTAAATTACCTTTCAGTTTGAAGAATGTAGGAGAAACTTTTTAGAGGCCAATGAATTATGCCTTCCATGACATCAAACACATCGTTCAACCATATCTCGGTGATCTACCAGCTCATTCGCGAAAGCGGACTGATCATCCGTAGCATTTGAGAGCCATTTTTCTAGGTTGTCGACGCTACAAGATACGACTCAATCCACAAAAATGTGTGTTTTGTGTTGGTTCTGGTTGACTACTTGGTTTCGTAGTTTCTAAGATCGGAATTCGAATCGACCCATTTAAGGTTCAAGCAATCCTTGACATGCCTCCACCTTCAAATTTACTTCATATTTAGAGACTCCAAGGCAAAGCAAACTTTCTGAGGAGGTTCATTCCACATTATGCTGAACTCGCTAAAGGTTATACACGTCTTTTGAAAAAAGGAGTACCCTTCCACTTGGATCAGGTTGCACAAGCTTCCTTTGATGCTTTAAAATATTCCTTGATAAAAGCATCATTAATGTACGCTCCTGACTATCAAAAAGACTTTAACCTGTATCTCGCCGCTGCAAATACGACCATCGCCATGGTTTTAGTGCAAGAAGATAGTGGAATTGAACATCCAATATATTATTTAAGTCGCAACCTTAATGATACAGAAAGCAAGTACTCTTATGTTGAAAAATTTTCTTTAGCATCCGTTCAAGTAGTACAGAGATTTCGACACTATGTTCTCTTTCGCAAAACTACCATTTTGTCAGATTGCAACCTTATGACCTACATCCTGTCGCGTCAATTGCTAGGGGGAAAATATTCCAAATGGATAGCCATTTTGCAAGAGTTTGATATGAAATTCACCAAATCCAAATCAAAGAAATCTCTCGTCTTTGCGGAGTTACTTTGTGACCTTCCCTCGTCATCCAACGATTTGCTGTTGGGCCATTCGGTAATTTCATGACATGTAACCCCACCTTGGCCAGGGGGCATGGTTATATTATAGTTGTTGTCGACTATTTTACAAAATGGGCCGAGGCGATGCCTACATTAAACAACAACGGCCAAATAGCTGCTCTTTTCTTTTTTAATCATGTAGTTTCTAGATTTGGTGTTCCACAGGCTATAGTCACAGATCATGAGTCGCATTTTCACAATCACATGATGATTGAATTGACTGCCAAATTAGGATTGTCCCACGACAATTCTACTCCATATTATCCACAGGCTAATGGATAGGTTGAGGAAATCAACAAAGTCCTTAAGCGCATGTTGCAGAGAATGATTGGAGTCCACAAACGGAATTGGCATTTAATCCTGTACTCAGCTCTGTGGGCATATAGGAATTCGGTGAGAAATGCGACCAGATTTATGCCTTTTTAGTTGGTGTATGGTCTGGAAGCTATCTTGCCAATTCAGTGTGAAATATCGTCCCTCAAGCTTGCAATTGATCTGCTTCCTGAAACTTCTGAAGAAGAGGCTTGTTTCTTGGAACTAATCCACCTGGATGAAACCCGTCGTGATGCCGCGTTGGCTAACGAAGCACATAAGAAACGTGTCAAGGCAAAATTTGACAAAAATGTCAAGCCTCGTGTCTTCTGAGAAGGTGACCTGGTCTTGCTTTATGATCAGGACTCCGACAAATTAGGAGCGGGTAAATTCAAACCATTATGGATGGGCCCCTACATTGTTAAACGAGTATTGACAAAAGGAGCCTATGAGTTGGTCAATTATGATGGGATTCCACTATCGCAGCCCTGAAACGGGTTGTATCTTAAACATTACCATGCTTGATTAAGTGTAGTAAACTCATTGTACAGATGCTTTTATTGCATTTTTTGTGTTTCTTTTAGAGTTTTCATTTTGGTTAGGTAATCCACTTCACATTTTGTTGCAGATGTCAAAATTTTTGGAAACATTTGTTAGGTATGCCGACGGACCTAGTCATAGTACGCAGAACCTATCTTCTGCAGCCTCGGCCATTTTCGCTCCAAGCGGCGAGTTAGTGAGTTTCAGGGGGATATGTATTGGCTGATCGACGAAAAACATCGATGATTATAGTGCATTGATTGAACTTCTCTCTGATGCCATTTCACATGGTGTACGCCAACTCATTGTCAGGCTAGATTCACAACTCATCATTTTACAGCTTGCTGGTGTTTATTCCATTCAGAACCAAACTATTTATCGCATGTTCCTAAGAGTCAGGATTCTGGAAAGGCAGTTTGATTCCATTCAATATCAACACATTTCCAAAAAATTAAACACATTAACAGATTCATTAGCGAACTATGTGTTAGAAAGAAATTTGCAGAATTTGTAAAGAAAGAATTTTATATCAACATTTGCATTAAGATCGCATAACTTAACCAAAATAAAAGTCCAAAAAATAAAAAATATATAGTTGTTTATAGTGTTTACAAAATGTTTTGTGTCCAAGACAAAATTAGTCATCTGACCAAGAAACTCAAAATGAATGCAGAAAAGTATCCTAAAATAATGATGCTAGTGATAACATGTCACCGCCTGTGTGATCATGCGCAAGAGATTGGTCCATTGACTCGGCACACCAGTAGTATGGCACTGTAACCTCAAAGGTAACTCATCGGTCTTGACATCCTGAATATCGAGAGTGAGGCCTTCGATCTGATCCTGCAACACTGCCAGGGTCTTCGATATGTCCAAATCCTGAAGGACGGCCCTCCCTATAGCCTCTCCTGCTGGAGCGTCATCTGCTGCCCGTGGGCGTGCCACTGGTTGCACTGGGCCAATATCTACACACACATATGAGTTTGATTAGTCTTGATAACATTAAAAAACACAAAAACATTATAAAACTAATAAACAAAGATATGGTCGAATCATTTTACCTATAGCACTCCACTACTCGCCAGCTGGTAATGCCAAATTTGGGTTGCCTCGGAAATCCATCCCAACATATGGACATTCCGCAAATACCATCTCTTGACGGTCGAATCACTTGAAAAAGGCATCATAGAAGGAAATCTGTGACTGACTGGCATGTTTGGCCATAAGATCAACCCATCTCCGCATCCGTGGTTCCCTCGGTGTTGGAAATCCTAGTGAAATGTTTTGAGGCTACATCAGTAAAATCCTCTTCAAAGAAAAGTCAATATGGAACTGTAACCAAAATCCTTGGTTCTTCCATTATTTAATTTGGAAATTTGTTCTTTTATGACAGGAAGTATCGCCTCACACCAGTGGAACACCTTCAGTTCCAGGCATTCCAGGGCATACTGCATGTAATATCTATTTGCCAAATGTAAAGTCGCGTTGCCAGCCAATCTAGCAAAGTTAAATAAAATGGTCCTCAAGGGCTGATCAGTGACATCCTGGATATTGATATTTCCATCTCTGTTGGGCTGAGATCAATCTCTGCAGAACTAACGAATATAGCCTTTCACGGATTCACCTGCATGGACGAATCCTGATAGTGAAAGAGGGGCACCACGCCTCGACAAACCCGTTAGAAATTAAATTTCCTCGACTGTCAATGGAATAGATTTACCTCTAATCTAGAATACCTGGTCAATCAGATCCCAAGCATCGAGAAAATACTGCAACAAACTAGTCTGTTGCCTCATGCTGGATATGTGGAAGAACTTCAGCAATCCACTGTTTCATAATGCAGCAATTATGCCCTGGTCATATAAAGAAATCATGTCCTCCTATTCATGTTCTTGTTCATACCATGTGACGACCATTTTGATCCAAAAAATGTTTGAAATGAAGACAAAAGGTGAGTTAGAATCCAAATTTGAGCAAAAACAAGCAAAACAATTGATGAAAAATCACTGTGTAAAGTTTCCTTTCTGCACCCATCGCACCCTACCTTTGAGCAAGGTGGGATGCATACTGACTGGCCTGTTGGCAGCTCAGTATGAATCGCACCTTTCGATATAGGCTAGGTGTGATGATTGGGGAATGATATCTTTGAACCCCAGTGGCCCAGAAAAGTGGAAAAACTAGCTCAGAATCAATAAAAGATGGAATGAAAATGAAGAGCTCAGGGTTAGCTCCTACCTGGTCCGAAATCCACTGGTGAAATTTGAGGGGGAAAACCACTCCACAACTCCAAAATCCCAAATTTGAAATGAAATGATGAAAATGAAAGGTAAAACTACTTTTTGTATATACTATTCACGTAATTCAAGTAAAATGTTAGTTTTAGTTCATTTTTACTACATATATGTTTATTTCTAATCGAATTGATGGAGTGATTGAGCAGGTTAAACGACCGTCCAAAGAAACTCATGTGCTAAACAGTGAATTGAACATCTTGACCACTTAACCAAGCATATGTTTGTTTGTTTCAAGCTTGTAAAAACAATTAAACCCACACGAGTATAGTTCCCCCAAGATTCAAGCTTGTTAAAAAATGAATCTTCAAGTAAATAACTTTGTGATTGCCATCAGCCTTTTTTGTGTACCTCTCATCACCTCCATTCTTTTGGTTGATCATGTGCTTTCACTTGGTTGTTTACCATTTTGAGGAACAGCTACAACGAGTGGTCTTGTTAGCCAACCTCTTCCCAGAAATCACCATTTTTTAGAAGTTCCAACTTACCCAGAACCAATTTCTACCCTAAACACCACTTGCTCCTCAAAAACGAGCCTTCTTTAAACCCTTTTCAGACTCATTAAATATTAAAAGACTGTCGAGCACTTGTCTTTTTTGGCTCGATAAAGTGATCGTAAAGTCATCCCTTTTGTATTATTTTAATATTTTTCAGACTTAAGGGATTATCCTATGAAAAAGAATGGCTAGAGTTTCCTTTCCATCCGTTTTCAAAATCTCTAAACATGAAAAGGACCAAGTTATCCTTGTCATTAAACTCATTAAAACAATAGAGACAAAATCATCCAGACGAGACAGAGTTTCATTTTCATCCATTTTCAAAATCTCTAAACATGAAAAGGACCGAGTTATCTTTGTCGTTAAACTCGTTAAAACAATAGTGACAAACTTGTCCACCCAGAAAAGAATGCGTTTCACTATCGCTAGACTCGTCAAAACATAGCAACAGGTTTGCCCAAAGGGAAAATTATAGAACAATCATATGTTATCCTCCTCAAGCTTGACAAAAATAAAGAGGTAATGGTCAGCAATGACTGGGGAAAAAGGGAAGAAAACTTGAAAACTTTATGGTAGCAGGTCGCTCTTGAACATGACACTTTCACTCCATCACCATGATTGAGTCGGGTTGGGTTATTCCGTTCATCAGTCACTTCACCATTGGTCTTTCACACCATCCATTTTTGGGGTTAACGCTACCAATCCATATTAGTGTCGCTGATATGTTCAAGAGAAGTCATTTAGTTGAGAATTCACCATCCAGTTAATGCCTCATCCACTGCAATATCGTCAACCTCCATTTTTCACGACCTCCATTCTTGAACCTTGTGTCATCAGATCGTTTTCACCTCCAAAAAATAATTTGCTTCATTTCATGTCATAGATGTGGGATACATCAAGGCCCTCCTACGATGAGTCACTTCTTGTCGACATCAGCTCATTATCCAAAAAAGTTGACTTAGAAACAACCGTTTTAGTGCTTTAAAGCTTGCATGCCTCAATGGCAAGTTTCTCACTTCCGGCAATAGGTTGACATCAATGGCCTTCGACCAAAAGATTTTGCGTGGTGTTCGACATCGGATCATATATTCACACCATGTGAATTGTACTATAGTACCTTGAGGGTCATCATCATTATCAGTGATTCCTCTCACATCTGTTAACAGCTCACATTATTGGATGGTAATCAAATGATGTCTTTCCATGTTCGACTTCAGAACATCTTTTCACATGGATTGACTTGTACATCGGGTGAAGATTGAACGAGTTTGAAGACCCCGGATCTAGTTTCATCCATCCGGGCTGCGATATATTCAAGGATATAAAGACATTAAATGTAAACAGAAGCTGCACAGATGGTCATCCAAGCCAGGGAGGATGACTCTACATATGAAGAATCACTAGTCTGCAACTGCAGACAATTATCTGTTCTATGTACATGAAATGAATCTATAAAGCTGAGCATGGGAATGCTTACTTTAGCTAGATCATGAAAATTATATTATGATGATGTATTGTATTTTATCTTATATAGGTCACCTTCCAGTTTCGAAACCTCGGATCCTCATGATAAAGCATTTCACCTGACATCAAAGATTTACGAATTCATGCTTTAGGGGGAAACTATTATAGACATATTGCGGAACTGCAAACCCAATATTATATGTCGATAAACTAAGGCTCTTATAACCCCTAAAAGTGTTGTTTCATACCTTAAAATATCATGATCAACTTATTACATCATTCCCCAAAAGTTCCACCTAAAAAACCATCCAGAATTGGCCAAAACTGGACCATACTGACTGCTCCACTATCAAAGTGTGATGCATACTGACTTCTACACTAGCCAGGTGTGATTCATACTGATGAGGCCTTCTATAGGGTGCGATGAGAGAGGATGGACAAATGTCTGGGACAGTTTGCTAAGTGGATGCTCATAGAATCTTCTAGAGACTTCCCCTCTGACACTTGCCTCTCTAAATTCGCCCCAAAGATGAGTAAGAGATCTAAACTTCAGTTATATCCCCTCTTGTGGAACCAAATGTAACAAGTGGAATGACACTAATCAAACCCCAGAGATGAATCACACCCTTGCACACATCTATAAACGGATCCCCCATCTACGAGATCCAAAGGTTGGAATATTGTGAATTGCAAGTAGGTGCTGATAGTTTTTATTTGAGAAAGAGCATTGTATTGTTGGTGTGATCTTGCTATTTCATGAGGTGAAGAAGGCTTTGATGCTGGGAGGATGATGTTGGATTAGACAGCTGGGTTGTAATTCTCCCTTCTACTTAATAAAGTTCTTTGAGTTTTCTTCCATATAACTGTGCAATTGTGAATATTATTATTTGTGAATGCCATTGTGTATTCATTATATTTCTAATTCTGTAATGATTATGATATAATAGATCAAGATGCTTTGACAGTTCTTTGTTACTGTGTTTCTACAGGTACTCTCGAAGCGGGATAATTACAGAGAGGAGTTGCAAGCTCTATCAAGGGGGAGAAAGATCAAGCAAGGAGTTAAGCGGAAGATCCAAGTTGGTTCCTTTGTCCTTCTCTTATCTATTATGCATAGAAGAAATCATGAATTGCTTTAAACTGTTGTTTCTAGGATAGCTGCCAAACCTAGAGGGCTAGTCGACCGAAAAGACACTAGTTTTCCCAGAAAAACCCATCATTCCCTATCCTTGACGGGTTCAACAATGTCTTCGGAGCTTCTAACACCTTTGAGAAATCTCCTACAGTGTATCCCAAACCTGCAAATCGAGGTATTTGTACCACCTTTAATGGTTGAGTCATACCTTGGCCATTAACACCAAGTCCTCCTCCTTTATACCCCATCTTTTAAGGAATCTCATGCCATTTCTTGAAATGGGTACCTCCATGTTTCCAATAGAAAGAGTGTCATGTAAAAATGAAACTGAATAATGATCGACAAATTAAGCCAAGATAAGGAAAAGGTTCATCATGAGGAAAAGGTTGGACAACAAGATGAACAGATCACCAATTTATATCAGAGATGCAACGGTAAATTTTTAACAGTCAAAAATAAAAATAAAAATAAAAAATAAAAAGAAATGCTAAGGGATCCAAATAAATAATTAAAATAAGAAATTTATTTAATTAGTTATTTATAAATTTAATTTTAATTTATTTAATTTTTATTTTTATCAATCCAAGATTCTTAAATGAATTTGAAAAGTATTAATATTTTAGCATATAATATAATAAGATTCAACTATCTATAACTCTATATATTAAAATTATATTAATATTAGATAATTGTTTGATTAAAAACTATATCTATCTTTTAAGAAAGAGGAAAAAAATTATATATACTAATAATATTTATGAAACCGATAAACTCAATAATAAAAACAAACTTCACAATATAAATAAAAATCAAAACATATAGAATAAATGAGATCATAGAGAAATACAAACGCAAACTAGGACAATAGAAGGAAACAAAGGAGAGGAGAAAAACCCAGGGGCTCAGGAATAAAGGGAAGGGACCCACAAATTGCTTATATTCCATCCATCGTACCTATTAAGAGTACTAATTCTCTTCTCAATTTTGATGGCTTCCCTTAATTTATGGTGATGGAAATGATCAACCCTGGGGAGGACCTTAGAATCCTCTAAACCCAAGGTTGATCATTTCCGTCACCGTAAATTAAGGGAAGCCATCAAAATTGAGAAGAGAATTAGTACTCTTAATAGGGACAATGGATGGAAGATAAGAAGTTTTTGGGTCCCTTCCCTTTATTCCTAAGCCCCTCGGTTTTTCTCCCATCCTTTGTTTCCTTCTCCTGTCCTAGTTTGCATTTGTATTTTTCTATGATCTCCATTTTTTATATGTTTTGATTTTTTTTTTATATTGTGAAGTTTGTTTTTATTATTGAATTTATCGATTTTATTAATATTATTAGTATATATTTTCTTTTTCTTTTTCTTAAAAGATAGATATAGTTTTTAGTCAAACAATTATTTTATATTAATACAATTTTAATAGATAGAGTTATAGATAGTTGAATCTTATTATATTATATGATAAAATGTTAATAATTGTCAAAGTCATTTAAGAATGCTGGATTAATAAAAATAAAAATTAAAGAAATAAAAATTAAATTTATAAAGAACTAATTAAATAATTTTCTTATTTTAATTATTTATTTGGATGCCTTAGCCTTTCTTTTTTTATATACAGCTTTTCTTTTTTACCATTAAAAGTTTACTGTTGCATCTCTGATATAAATTGGTGATCTATTGGTCTTGCTCTCCAACCTTGTCTTGATGAAGAACCTTGATAGAGGTTCAAAATGCGTCGACCCTAAGATTTCTATGTGATTTCTCTGGAAGATATTAGCTTAAATCATGAATCATAGAAGCATCCAATATAAAATGATCAACAATTTTTACCTTAGCTGTTAATTCTAAAACAGGTGATGATGGCTTCGCTAAGCCTTCATTGCACTTCAATTCTTCTAAGGCCTCTTCCATGGCTCGTAACTGAAGTTGTAGTCTCTGCTTCTCCTGTTTCACTTCTCATAGAAGTCTCCTCAATTCATCATTCTCTAGTTGAAGGCTCTAATTGATCTCCTCATTTGAATGATGAGAAGACGATGAAAAAGATGAATGTACACTCGAGGAGGTAGATGGAGTATTGTCCTATGCTCTTTATTTCTCTCGTTCCTCTATTGTCATTTTCTTCTCATAATCTTCATACATTAAATGTCCACCATTTTTGACATCTTCAGGAAGGCCTCATACATATCTTTGTCATCCTCCATTTTGTTTCTTTTTTTACATTTAATCATTCACACTTGCAATTCACATCAACGAGAAGACATCTGTGACACCAAACTTGATCTGGATCTCTTTAGCTACTAGAATTAACCAAGATCTTTTACTTTTGTGATGTTAGCATAATTGCAAATGAAAGAGTATAAAAAAACCACTTGTGCATACTGAAAGAAGAGGAAAAATAATGACGATCAACAAATCAGAAGACACAAACACATTGATAACAGAGTTCACCCAGTGTGGGTTACATCTCTGGGCCTTGGTGTCAAGAGTGTAGAGGCCGCTTCATTAATGTTGCAATATGATGATGATGTACATGGCATATTCTTTGTCGTTACAAGGATGAATACCCTCAACTAGAGTTTCACGTTTCTCCACATGACATCCTCAGGAACTGCCACTCATATCGGAAAATTCCCTCAACAACAGTGGCATGTCTCTCCATGAGACGTTCTCCCTATAGGAACTCTCACTCAAATGGGACTTCCTTTAGAATGACAAGCTAATAAAATCTCACATGATGTGGCATACAAGTATCCCTCAACATAATGGTTATCAGGGATCTTAATAAAAAAACATCAGGTCAGAAAATCAAAAGAAAGCATGACATAAATGCATCATATACCTCCACTATCGGTGATGGCCAAAAAATGAAAAGCTCAATAGTTGAAACGAACACCACCACTAAATTTGTGACGTGAAATCATGTCAAATTACTATAAACTTTGCCCCTTGCCAAAAGATTCCTTCCTGAAGATGGGTGAAAAACACAGTACATGGATGGAAATTTTGAGCACAACATTGTGCTCCCTACAAAACTCTGTGAAAAACGACTATAAATTTGGCATCATTCTGATTCAATCAAAAAATCAACCTCCAAGGGAATGTTTTAGATTCCACAGGATTCTCCAAAGATTCTTTGTTGCTAGACACCTGAATTTACACTGCTCAAATAGACCTTCTGACTACACGGTTCGACTCTTGGCAAGAAAACATGCAAAATGACTATAATCTCGACAAAATTTCTCACTAGCACCTTTGGCCCTCTAAGGGAATCTTTTCAACCTCTTGGTATATTACCTGTTCATGGTTCCACATCTCTGCAAATCATGGTTCTACACTACTCTCAACCACTGGCCCCACCGAATGGTTTGAGTCAGTTCTTATAATTTTTTTCAGGCGGATAAACCAACGAAGTGTAGCTGGCACATTGGTGGATGGAGTAAAATAGGGTGCGGGTTGTCCAGGTTCAAAACCCCACGCTCCCTGAAATAACATCTTTTGGTTTCTGGCATTTTTGAATTTTTGAGGTGCAGTTACATTGGTGGTTTAACTCATAACTGTTTCACCTGGTGTTCAAATATGGAATGGCAGAGTTTAACTCTGGTTGAGGGTAACAAATTTTTATCGCAACATATAGCATTTTGTGGTAACATTTTTTTGTTGGCGAGTTGACACTTATTATGGTGGTTATAGCGACGCCCTTTGAGGGCTCGCCCATGTGGGTCGGGCGGATGTGAACCCCCCCGGATCCACACTTAATATATAATATAGTTTTGTTGGTAATATTTATATAACATGTTAGTATGGTTTGGGCCTCTAGGCTATGCGGTGGCGGGGTTTGACCACCCGCCACCATAACACATATTTTGTTTTTTTATATATAAAAAATGAAGTGTTGTGGGGTAGGCGTGCTCGACCTGCCATTTTTTTTAAATATTTTTTTTTTTTATAAGTATATTGTATTTTTAAAATTTTCCAAAAATAAGGGTTATTGTGAAAATTAATGGTTCGACAAATTATCCCATTCCAGTGGTCAGATTCTGTGTGTCAGGTCTCTGCCAATTTTTTGCATCCTTAAGCCTACCACTTGGCCAAGTTTCAACGAAAATTTTACAGTGAATATCTGGATCATACAAACTCGGACTTGAGTGTCAATTGCACCATTGGAATCAAGGCGACGAGCACTATGATCTAGTTCTGGTTTCACTTCAATATGAGGACTTCTATTTCTGAGCTTTTCCATAGCCACTATTGAATTCCAAGTGTGTCTGGAGCCACCTGGATCATTCCTCCCCACTGAGGAGATTTTGGTACTCCAAAAGCATGAACATAATCTACAACTATTGTGTTATAATGTTTCCACAACAATTTTCCTAACAAGTCACCCTTTCTTCTGCTTCACCTTTTTCCTTCAAAGCCATAAGGCATGAAAATGACACCTACATCCTTTGCAAACCTGTATTACAATCTTTGAAAATTACGTGCTTAATTACAAGACCAATCATGTTTATAAGACACACTCTTTGGTCAAGTTTACATCAGAATATAATTCAATACCCCAGTTATCAACATAAGGCCAAAAACATCATTGTTTCTTTAACAAGCAATGGAAAACACATCAACACTTTAACATTTATATCACAACACATGATTTATAAAATGTGGCCATGGCGAGCTACCAAATCTAGTAAAACCATCTCTTACTCAACAAAGTGAAGCGCGAGGAATATGGTAGATTTGCTTGTTGAACAACTTCACCAACTGGTTTCTGCAACGACACTTTGTCCTTAAGACGCTTCTCTGGATGAAGCCTCCAATATGTGCCTCTTTGATGATCACCTATATTGCAATGACTACAAAAATTATTCTTCCTTCAGACCTGCTTAACGTGCTTCCTTCCCTGACGTGGAGAAGTCCTTTCATGCCTCATCCTCTCTCTTATTGCCATTCTCTTCCAGCACTTAGCAACCACATGGTTATGTAAACCACAAAACTACATGTTTTTCTATGCCATGATTTATGTTCTCCATTAACATGATTGTAATCAAAATGAACTTTAGAATACTGAGACTATTTATACCTCTCTTTGCTACCTCTGGTGCAATTTTGGTGATGATAGCTTGCCTCATCTCTTCCTCTGCAATGTGCACTGTCATGGAAGGATTGTGATGTGTTCCCATCATTCTCTTTCCTCAATGGTTTCAAAAATGTATTGGGAGCTTCTAACACCTTTGAGCACTCTCCTACAATGTATCCCAAACCTACAAATCAAGGTCTCTGTACCACCTCTAAGGGTCGGGTCATGCCTTAGCCATTAACACCAAGTCCTCCTCCTTTATACCCCATGTTGGTAAGGAGCCTCATGCCAATCCCTGAAATGGGTACCTCAATTTTTCCAATAGAACTAGTGTCATATGAAAATGAAACTGAAGAATGAACATTATTTACCTCAGTTGTCAATTCTGAAACATGTGGTGATGGCTTCACTAAGACTTCGTTGCACTTCAATTCTTCCAAGGCCTCTTCCGTGTCTCATAATTGAAGTTGTAGTATTTGTTTCTCCTCTTTCCCTTCTCATAGAAGTCTCCTCAATTCAGAATTCTTTTCTTGAAGGCTATGATTGATCTCCTCATCTAAATGATGAGAAGACAATGAAGAATATGAATGTATACTCGAGGGGGTAGATGGAGAATTTTCCTCTACTCTTTACTTCTCCCATTCCTCTCTTATAATTTTCTTCTCATAAGCTTCATACATTATGTCCACCATTTTTTACATCCTAAGGAAGGCCTCGTACATATCTTTGTCATCCTCCATTTTCTTTCTTGTTGCATGTTCAATCATTCACACTCTCAATTCACATTAGTGAGAAGATTTCTCTGATACCAAACTTGATTCGGATCTCTTTAGCTATTGGAATTAACCAACATATTTTACTTTTGTTAAGTTAGCAGAATTGAAAATGAAAGAGTATAAAACAACCACATGTACATACTAAAAGAAGAGGAAACATAATGATGATCAGCAAATCAAAGGACACAAACACATTGATAATGGAGTTCACCCAATGTGGGTTACGTCTTCGGGCCCTGGTGTTAAGAGTGGGGAGGCCACTTCATTAATGATGCAAGATGATAATGATGTACATGGCATATTCTTTGTCATTACAAGGATGAATACCATCAACCAGAGTGGCATGTCTATCCACGAGATGTTCTCAGGAACTCTCTCTCATATGGGAAAATTCCCTCAACAAGAGTTGCAAGTCTCTCCATGAGACGTTCTCCCTATAGGAACTCACACTCAAATGGGCCTTCCTTCAGTATGACAAGCTAATAAAATCTCACATGATGTGGCATACAAAGATCCCTCAACATAGTGGTAATCAGGGATCTCAATAACAAAACATCATCTCAACAAATCAAAAGAAAGCAAGACATAACTGCATCATATACCTCCACTCTCGGGATGGTCGAAAACTGCAAAGCTCAGCTACTAAAATGGACATTTCCACTAAATTCGTGTAGTGAAATCTTGTCAAATGACTATAAACTTTGCCCTTTCTGACATCGTCAAATTCTAGACCCTCAGGAATCTTAAAGATTCCCCTAAAGATTCGTTCCTGAAGATGGCTGAAAAATTCACTGCTCGGATGGAAATTATGAGCACACCATTCTGCTCCCAGTGAAATTCTGTGAAAAATGACAATAAAGTTGCCATCATTCTACTTCTGTAAAAAATCAGCTGCCAAGGCAATATTTTAGATTCCATAAGATTCTCCAAATATTCTTTGTTGTTGGACACCTGAATTTATGCTGCTCAGATGGAGATTCTAACTACATGGTTGGACTCTTGGCGAGAAAACGTGAAAAAATGACTATAAGCTTGAAAAATTTTGTCACTGGCATTTCTGGCCCTCTCAGGGAACCTTTTTAGCATCTTGGTATATTCCCTATTCATGGTTCCACATCTTTGCAAATCATGGTTCCACTCTGCTCTCCACCATCGACCCTGTTGAATGGTTTGAGTCGATTCTTAAAAGGTTTTTTCGGTGGATAAACCAATGAAGTCCCACTAGCGCATTGGGGGATGGACTAAAATGGGGAGCAGGTGGTCCAGGATCAAAATATCATGCTACCTGAAATAACAACTTTTGGTTTTTGGTGAATATGAATTTTTGGGGCACGATTACATTGGTGGTTTAAGTCATAAACGTTGCAACCAAGGGTCAAATCTAGAATGGTGGAGGTTAACTTTGTTCAGTAGTAATAAATGTTTATGGCATCATGTAACAGTTTGTGGTAACATTTTTTTGTTGGTGGGTTAACACTTATTATGGTGGTTACGAGGTTGCCCATCGAGGGCCGACCCACGTGGGTCGAGCGGGTTCGAACCCCGCCCACTCCACCCTTAATATACAATATAGTTTATCTAGTAATATTTATATAACATGTTAGTATGGTTTGGGCCTCCAAGATATGAGGCGGCGGAGTTTGACCACCCACCACACATATTATGCATTATTTTTGGGTGGGCAGGGCCATCAGGCCCAACCCGCCATTTTTTAAAACGTTTTTTTGTTTTTTCTAACAATATAGTTGTTTTTTAAATTTTCCTAAAATAAGGGTTATTGGGAAAATTAATGGTTTAACAAATTCACCCATTCCAATGGCTGGATTCCGTGCACTAAGTCTCTGCCAATTTGTTGGCCCCTTAAGCCTGCCACTTGGCCAAGTTTGACCAAAACTTTGACTGTGGATATCTAGAGCATACGAACTCATATTTGAGTTCTATTTGCACCATTGGAATCAAGGCGATGAGCATTACGATCTACTATTAGTTTATCTTCAATCTAAGGACTTTTATTTTTGAGATTTTCCATAGCCACTGTCGAATTCTAAAGCATGTCTGGAACCACTTGGATCATCAAGAAATTCTTAGTCGTTGAATCTATCACACGCACAACCCTACCATAAACTTCACACATGCTGTGAGGCTAATATTAATATGATCCATTGTTATTCATGCCAAATGTAGATCTAGATTGTTGTTCATTTTAAAGTCAATCATCTTAGAAACACCAAGTTTTGGTTCACGAAACACAAATTTATTTTTGTTTGAATGCTTATTTAGGTGTGCTATGAAAATGATCTACACACCCTACTTGGAATTTTGCTACTATGATTTGGCTTTCTACTACATAAATTACCCTACTTTTCCTTCTGCTACCCAAGTTTTAGTATTTAATGTTGGTATATTATGGAAGCATCAAATATCATCTATCCAACTACTTGTTATGACTTTTATTATTTCCCTTTATTGTTTTATATTCATTTTCCTCCACCTAATCTTCCTTGTGCACTTCCTTTATTGTTAATGACACTATATACATGCTCAACATTTCCTTTGACATTACTGACACTATATTTGGCATCAATGATTCACACACTACCAACAATATCTCCCTTTGTCATTAATGGAAACCATTAGCATTGGGCACTAGCAAGCCCTAGCATCCCTGGGCATTGGAGCACCACTACCAACCTATAATTTATCCAAGCACTCAACCAACTTCCAATACATGCACCTCTTGACTCCAAAAATCTGTTGATCTCCACACCTATTGGTACTAATTTCAAAGCTATCAACATCTCTAATCAATAGCCAATTTCTCTAGTTGCAATGAACAACATTAAGTGCCAATTTATCCCAATTTGACATCAATGGAAAGGGGTTGAATAACCCTTTGGTACCACTCCCCCTATCCATATTCATATAGGATTCTCCTGGACACATGCTTCTTCGTAGTAGTGATTCTCTCCTTAAACTAGTGTATATCTTGAGACCAATGATATGAATTATATAACCTTTGCATTCCACAATGCTTCACCTACATCCTTATGCATAGAGTCTTCATATGCTTGACTGGTTCTGAAGATTTGTTGTATGTTGTACATATATACTAATAAAGTGGGAGAATTATCACTTCCAACCTCTCTCTAAGATATTCAAATTTCTCTCTTTGGAGAGGTTTACTAAATCTATCTACAGTTTGATCCTTAGTAGGTACATATTCCAATTTGATACCCTAATCCATTATCTATTCTCATATAAATTGGTATTTAATAATAACATCATTTTTTTTAGAGTGCATCAAAGGATTTTTTGAGATATGAATTTCACTAGTGTTATCACAAAAAAAATAGATACTTGTTGGGCACACTCTACCTAAATATCTTTAACATTTTACTTCATCTATAGAATCTGGGTACAACATGGTGTTGCTGCAATATACTTTTCTTTAGCAATAAACAAAGAGATAAAAGTGTGTTTCTTGCTAAACCATGAAACAAGATAAGTTCCTAGGAATAATGCTCCACCACAATTGCTTTTCCTGTAATCAATACTGCCTACCCAATCAACATCAATATATGCTTGTAGTGTAAAATCTATATATTTTGCATACCATAAGCCAAAATCCAATTTTCCTTGCAAATACTTAAAAATTCTCTTGACCGCCTACATATGAATTTCCATTGGGTTTTCGTAAAGTTTTCCTGCCAAACCTACTACGTGCATGTTGTCTAGCATATAGGTTGTGAGATAAAGAAGGTTTATAATCATAGACATACACATAGGTTGACTTATCTCTAAGACTCATCATCCATACTGACTTTAGAACCTATAATAATGTGCGTAATATCATGTTTACATTCCTGCATACAAAATTTCTTCTATATTTCTTTGAGATATTTAGTTTGAGAGATAAAAATACCTTTCTCTATTTGTTGAACTTGCAATCCAAGAAATAATGATAGTTCCCAAAGCATGGAAAATTATCTTTTCATATCAATTGCAAAAATTTTACTCATGAAATTAGCATCACTCCCAATGATTAGAAAATTTTCATTCTCAAATTTCATATAAAGATTTATGTCTATTATTCCTCTCTTAAAACCTTGTTGTTGCAACTATTTTTCTAGTCTCGAGTACAGGGCCCTAGATTCTTGTTTTAACCCATAGAAATATTTCTTTAATTTACACACATGGCCTTTGTCTTCTAATAGTTGAAATCCTTTTAGTTGCTCAATATAAACTTATTATTATAAATCTCCATTTAAGAATGTTCATTTGGCATCCATCTCAAAAACTTTAAATCTTTTGTAGTCTACAAAATTTGTGAACATTCTTATGCCTCGAAGCTTGGCAACTAGTGAAAAGGTTTCTCCAAATTCAATTTCTTCTACTTCTGCATACCCTTTCCATACTATTTTGTCTTTATTATTTACTAGTTATCCATCTTCATTTAACCTATTTCTATAGACCCACTTAGTTCCAATTAAATTCTTGTCTTTGGGTCTTGGCACAATTTCCCATGTCCTATTATTTTCAATTTGGTCTATTTCTTTGTTGATAGCCTTAATATAATGTTCATCTTGACTAACTTGTGTAAAATTTTGGGGTTCCATCATGGATAGAAATGAAACATTTTCACAACTTGTTGTTCCTATTGGGTTGTGTTATATTCTTTCCACGACTAGCCCATGTAGTTAACTAGGGGGTTAAAGGGGGGCCGGATCCCCCCTTTGTTGTCCCGATTGTGGGGGGGGGGGGGGGGTCACAGGGGGTTTGAGGCGTACTCGTAACCCCACTTTATGGGGTCCGGGGCAGCGCCTCGGAAAATTTTAGATTTGGACCTTATGTTAGGGTGAGCAAACCCACCTATGGTTTTGTGCATGATTTTTGCACATGTTTTTGGAAGCAATGGTTTTTGGTCCATGGTATTGGACGCGATGGTTTTTGGTCCATGGTATTGGATGCTTCGGCATGTATAAATATGTATTATAACATTGAAAGGAACATAATGAAAAATCAAGCTGGTAGTCCTAGTTTTGGGATCCAGGGGAAAATCTCTATGTATATGTGTTTTATGTGTTATGCTCTCGCATTGTTTATTTTCTGTGTTTTAGAATTCGTATGCAGGTAATTTCTGTACGGGGTTAAAACCTACAGTTCCTATAAAATTTCCTCTTGTTTTAACTCCTAATTCTTTATTTCCAAGTATTTGAATATCTAAATGGTGTTTTTGGACATACCTAGAGATATTTTTGAGTGTAGTGATTCTTCCTCTACTTCTTCCACTTGTTCTTCATAATCCTTTTCTTATTCCTCCTCTATGTCTTCACTTTCATGTGGATGGGTTTGAGGAAATGATTCATCTATTTTCACATCAATGCCTTTAACTACCTTGCATTGTATTTTGTTGTAGCATTTGTAGCTCTTTCTTTTGCATGCATACGTGATAAAAATTCCTTCTTCCTTTGTGCAATCAAATTTTCCCAATTGTCTTCATTTATCTTTATATAGCATTTCCTTCCAAATACCTTCAATTGTTTGAATATAGATGGTATTCCCTTCCATAATTCATAAGGTCTTTTTTTTTTGTTTACTCTTATTTGTTCTCTATTCATAATGTAAACACTATATAGACTACTTCCCCCCAAAATTTAATAGCTAGATCAACTTCATTAAGCATTGTTCTTTCCACTTATTTAACTATTTTATTCTTTCTTTTGACAAATCTATTTTATTGAGGTGTCCTAGAAACAGATAGTTTTCTTTTAATCTGATGATTTTCACAAAATTTATAAACTCATTGGAGGTAACTCACCTCCTTTGTTTGATTTTTAGATAATACTTGTTTTAAACAAGAGACTTAAAGGTCTTAAACCTCTCAAATGCCTAAAATTTATCTTTAAGAAATATGACCTATGTAATTCTTGTGTAGTCATCAATGAATAACATAAAATATCTCTCACCTTTGAAAGTCTATTTCTTGGTTAGTCTATAGATGTTTGCATGAATAAGTTGTAGTGGCCTGAATGTTGAGTACTCTTTTGTTTTGAATGAAACCTTGGTCTACTTCCCATGCTGACATGGATTACAAATAATGTTATCTAGTTTTGACAATTTTGGAATATCTCTTTAGCCTGTGATTTTATTTTTTTGATTAGATTGTCAAAGTTGATATGACCAAGCCTCCTATGCCATATCAAACTCTCATCTATTTTACCTACACAAGGCCTTACTAATTTTTGTCCATCAACAATATACACATTTTTGGAAGTCTTGTTTGCCATTGCTACTAGTTTTATGTTTGTGTTTTTTATCTCACATCCTTTAGAGAAAAATAGATATCATATCCTTGATCACATATGTGACTGACACTTAGGATATTGTGTTTTAAACCTTCAACATATATGAAATTATTAGCTTCAATTTTTCCATTATCAATATTGATCGTTCCTCTTCCATCTATTCTTGTTGATGAATATTTCCAACTATTACTTTTGCTCCATCTTCCTCCTCTAAATTATGAAATCTACTTTAGTATCATATCTTGTACCTTGAGCATCCATTATCGACTTACCATTTTCTTTCTTCTTTTTGAGCATATAGTTAAATACCACATTCATCCTAACTCTCTTTCTTCCTTTTCAATAATTTTTGATATTGTTCCTTATGCTTGAGTATGTGTTGGGAGCAGGATCTCGCAAGGATAGTTTTGGGGCTAAAATCCCATGTTTAAGTCAAAATTTTGTAATATTATTATAAAGACTCCACATTTTGTGGTCGCGGAGCGTGAAGGTGTTATGTGTCACAAAGGGTAGTCCGCCCTTAGTTTTGTAAAGCAAATTCAGCTGTAAGAGATCTACCCATGGTCCGCGGACCATGGAATTATATAAAAAGAGCTAAGATCTAAGTAGTTAAGAGAGAGTAAAAACAAGAAAGAGAGTTGTAGCTTTAGAGAAAGAAGTCTAAGTCTTGGGTTGTAGCATAGGTAGAGGCTCTACAGCTGAGTGTGCAGAGGCCTACGACAGAAGTCCGCAGCTGAGTGTGCAGAGGCCTAGGGTAGAAGTCCGCAGTTGAGTGCACACAGGCCTAGGGTAGAAGTCTACAGCTGAGTGCACAGACCCCTACAGCTGAGTATGCGAACCCCTGCAGCTGTGTGCATAGGGTGAACAAAGTCTGTAACACTTGGAAGATATTAATAAAAGGAGTTATTCTACAATTTCTGTGTATTTTTTTGTTGATGGGTTTGGATATTTTGTGTATGAATTTACTTTATTATGCTTATATGATGCGCGAATGAATACAATTACATTGAATAATTAAACACAATTATGAATATATGATTACGCGGTGATAACTTTAAGTATTTGGCAAAATAAGAAAATCACTTAAGGTAATTGAGGAATATGCACAGCGCAATGCCATAATAGTGCGAGAGTACCTGAGCCCCAGGTTAGGGTTGTGCGAAGGTCAATTGTATACTTTCACAAAGGTATTGAAAAATGGAATAAGGGGTTTGTCTTACAAGCCCTAGAGCGAGATAACATGCGTGAAAGCAAGGATAGAAGAGATCAAACAACATCACATCAATCTCAGGGTGCGGAAACTTGGTTCCAGCATCCCCCATTACTGCTTCTGGTGAGACTTTGGTCTGCACTCCATGGGGTGATGACGAAAGGGCCAGTAGTGTAGGATTTGTTTGGCTAATTAACACTAAACCTGGGTTAGGCCCCCTCAAGCCAACAAATGGTTCTGTTGCTGGGACTTGAACCTGCATAAGAGATGTGTGATGTCATATCACTGGAATCCAACTAAGAAAGATATTGGAGTCTAGTTGGATAGAAAGATCCACGAATTTGGGGCACAGGAGAATAGAAACTCGCGATTAACAAAGGAACAGTGGTTGGACCAATACCTGTATACAGAGATCCACGAGATCTTTTTCTGCTCTTTCCCTATTGAGCTATACGAGTGGATCGCGAAGCTAGCAGATAGCCAAGGAAGGTGGAAACTTGATGATCCTATTGTGTGGACCCTAGAGCTAGTGCGAAGGTTGGCAGCATCGAAGGATAAGATCATCTACGTTGTTGATGATTGGCTCGATCGTGTCATAGGAGGATTTGTGACTGAATTCGTTGTCAATTCCTCAGTCAGCTATAGTGAGGCGGAGAGACGCCTTTTCAAAGGACCGTGAGGTAAGTACTTAAAATATTTGAATACTTGGATTAAAATGCCGTTGTGCGAAAAATAGGTTATGCAGGAATGAAGGAAAAAAGGGTCTGGAGTGTAGCTCCTTGATTCCACCTCCGCGAAGTGATGAAGAAGGGATAAGACAAGGATTCCCATGAATACCACCTCCACCCACACCACCTCCGACTTCACCACCATCACCTCCAACTTCACCCATACCAACTCCACCTCCACCGTGGTTTAGTATGGCAAATACATTGAAGTTGCCTTTGTTCAAAGGACTGGGAAATGACGACTCGGACCAATTCTGGTTCATTGTGAGGGCTGTATGGGAAGCTCAAGGTGTTACAGATGATCATATAAAGAAGGAAACACTGGTTAGTTCTCTGCAAGATCGCACACTAACCTAGTATATTAAGTACTCTAACAATAACCTGAATGCTAGAGTAGTAGACATCCAGGCAACACTAAATAGGGAATTTAGTAGGCCTAAATCTGAGGCGCAGTCGATTGTGGGATTCAAAGAGATCACGATGCAACTAGGCGAGACGCCTTGGGAACTAGATCAGAGGCTGAAATGTACAATCCACGAAGCCAACATGAATTTGACAGATGGACAACATCGCGAGTGGTTTGTGGCTTCGCTACTACCACACTTAAGGAGTGCGTTGTTGCAGCAGAAGATAACAACTCAGGCAGAGGCCTTGGAGATTTCCATGAGACTACATGAGACTTCGATGTAAGATCCTAATCTAGGAGTTCAGCAGATCCATGCGCAACTGAAGAATCTGTGCCTTGAGATGCAAAGTCTGAAGCAGGACAGAATGGTTCAACTAGAGGTACGCGAGGATGTATGGTGCTTGAAATGCAAGAGTCAGGGTCATGACAAAGACCATTGCCCGGTATTTTCAAATTACATTGCAGGAGGAGGACCAATTCCTTTAAGGCCAGAAGCTCAAGTAGGACCTAGGGCGGGGCCTGTATTATGGTGCACTATCTGTTAGATAACCAGAAAACATGCCACAGATATTTGTCACTTGCTACAGAAGTATGTACAAGCACCGCAACAACTGCTCTGCAACTTTTGTAGGTCGGTAGGACATGATGAGCGTGCTTGCAAGAGCTATGAATTGATGATGGATTGAACTCCTGCCTATAGGGTTCAGGCCAAAACGCGGCCCATTGACCAGAATGTAGGGATGGCACAGACAGGATTTCAAGGGCACAGACGAGGCCGAGGTGGAGGAGGACTTGGTAGAGGTCAAGGACAGTTGATTTGCTACAATTGCAGAGGACCAAGACATTATGCCCACGATTGCACTAATCCAACACATTTTTCATGCAAGTATTGCATGTTGTTTGATCATGAAATAGAATACTGTCCTACGCTGATAGCTAGGATACGTGAAAAATCAGCACTACTGCCTCCGTTGACTCAGAACTTGCTGATGATGAGGTTTGAGCTGCGTAAGGAAGATCCAAACGTAAATATAGTGCTCAGGAGTGGAATCGCGACAAGAGATGACAAGGGGAAACAACCAGAAGACAGTCCATGGGTTTGCAAAGGCCCAGAAAAAGAGGTTGAGTTTGATTTGGAGTGCACTCATGAAGCCTTCATGGAATCTAAGAAGAGCTTTGCTGAGGCCTCCACCTCAGCAAGCAAGGAGAAGCCTGAGCCAGAGATGGACCCCTCCATGCTCACAACATTACTGGAAACTTGTATGAAGTTACTGCGCGACAGTAAGGTTGTGAAAGGGTTACAAGAACTCATCAATAGGTGCACTGGAATCGTGCCAGGTGAGTCGTGCGTAGTACAAAAGATTGGCAAGCATAAAATAAGGATGAGACGGGAGATGACACTGACCGCACAGATAGGAGAGTATGAAATGGATCAGATCATTTTGGACCTGGGGTCAGATGAAAATGTCCTACCAAAGCAAACTTGGGAGTGAATGGGGAGACCTACGCTACAATTCTCTCCGATTCAACTAAGGATGGTGAATCAGTAAAAAATCATCCCCATGGGACGGCTGCAGGAGGTGACCGTGGATATTGAGGGAGTGAGCGCGCTGGCCAATTTTTAAGTAATAGAGATAGTGGATGACAGTAATCCCTACCCTGTGCTCTTGGGAATTGATTGGGCTACTGACATGAATGTGGTAATCAATCTAAAGAAATGAAAGATGATCTTTGAGAAGAAATTGTTGCGCGTAATAGTACCCCTCGATCCTACTGAAGGATCGCGCTATATTGAACCTATCCGTGATTATGAGAGTGATGACGACATGGAATATATCTATAAGATAACAGTGCGAGACCAATATTGGATGAATCCCATCGTGGATGGACAGATCACATGGGATCGTGAGAGTTCCTGCACTTCAGAATCCGACGAAGAAATAGAATGTTGGCAGAATCAGTTACATGAAGTGACTATGCTGAATTACAACATGATGACCCAATCGATGCATTGTGTGTCGTCAGAGGTAAGAAATATGCCTATTTATGATGGTCTAAATGAGGTAGATATCTTTTTGGATGCATTTGAAAGGGAGATACCAGAAAAGAAGCGCTTCCAGGCCTTGGACTGGGCACTTCGTGCTACACCCGCAAGATGGTGGGGTATGCACAAGGGAAGATTTGATGATTGGTACGAATGTAGGAGGATGATGAGAACACAATTTTGGAAGCCTAAGATGCGACTGATAGACAAGTACGATGGGAAGAATGATCCGCGTGCACATTTGGCCAAATGGATACAAGCTTATGGAGAAAAGCCCCAACCTAAGTGGGTGCACCTGTTCTGTCATACCCTCAATGTTATCCCAATGAATTGGTATATAGAAATAGAGCTCTGCCATGGGACAGGCGAATGGGATATCCTGGGTGAAGGATTCATGACGACATTCAGTTTTGAAGATGGGTTTGACAGTATTGACGAAGCGCTACAAGAGGTGAAAGCAGTTATCTTTAGGATACAGCAGGATCCTTTAGACCTGATTCAGCCTGAATGGGCTATTCAACTAAGTCACGTGCTCAAATGTTATAATGTAACTGCTGAAGCAGAGGATGAGGATCCACGGAAGATTAACATTCTAGAAACAGAAGGCCACTGCGAGGTTCAAGGACCGCAGATTGAGAACCTGATATAACCGCGCTAGTGAAAACGAAACAAGTGAACATTGGTATGGAGACAGAACCCAAATCCGTGAATATTGGAGACTTCTAGGACAACACTATGGTGGATAAGGTCACTGAATTTCTTTGTGAATACCAAGACTTATTCCCCACCAAGTTTACGGATTTGAAAGGAATAATTGGGGACCTAGGAATGATGAAGATCACGTTAAATCCCAACGCGAAGCCAGTTAAGAAAAGGCCTTACCGTCTCAATCCGAAATACAAGGAGAAGGTCTACTTAGAGCTAGACAAGATGCTAGCGGTAGGCATCATTAAGCATGTGGAAGAATCTGATTGGTAAAGCCCAATGGAGTGCAAGAGAAGAAGTAGAAGGATGAGATAAGGATATGCATGGATCTCAGAAAACTGAATGACACTTGTGTGCATGATCCTTTCCCAACTCCATTCACAGATGAAGTGTTGGGCAATGTAGGCAGCCAAGAAGCATATTCCTTCACTGATGGGTTCTCTAGGTACCACCAAATAAAAATCGCGCTGGAGGACAGGAGCAAGACAACCTTCGCGACTGAGTAGGGTTATTTTCAATACACTGTAATGTCGTTTGGATTCAAGAATGCACCTGCAATCTTTTCACGTGTGGTTTTTCTAGCATTCAAGGAATTTATTCATAAGTTCCTAGAGATATATTTTGATGATTAAACTATATTTGGGTTGGTTAAGCGCCATGTAGCAATCTTGCGCTTGATGCTGGATACCAGATCACACTCAATCTCAAGAAGTGTATGTTTTGCATTCCTTTTGGGAACCTATTGGGGTATGTGGTTTGCATACAAGGACTAATGGTAGACCCTGTGAAGACCATGGTGATACTGAACTTGGAAGCATCAAGGAGTGTGAAACAACTGCACGCTACTCTAGGACATATGACATATTACAGAAAGTTTATCAAAAGCTATGCCCAAATCACCGCGGCTATGGAAAAAGTGTTGAAGAAGGATGTCACGTTCTGCTGGAATGATGACAGTAAGAAAATTTTGGATATATTGAAAGAAAATATGGTTACCGCGCCGATTCTAGTCTTCCCGTACTAGAAGAAAGAGTTTCATGTACATGTTGATGCATCATGTATAGCGCTGGGGGCAGTACTAACACAGGTTGGTGGAGAAGGCTTGGACCATCCTATTACATTCGCAAGCCGCAGATTATCCAAAGAAAAGAAGATCTATTCTACCATTGAATGCGAGGGGCTAGCTATGGTGTATGTGCTCTAGAAGTTCCTGTACTACTTGCTAGGAGGCCAGTTTAAGATGTATACGAATCACTCCGCACTGAAGTACCTGGTCAATAAGCCTATGTTGCGGGGGTGAAATTGTAGATGGCTCTTATTATTCCAAGAGTACGATTTTGAAGTTGTTGTGAAGCTTGGATGATTGAATGCGAGACCAAACCATTTGTCGCGTATCGAAACATGGAGGAACCTACTAACTTGGAAGAAGGATATCCTGACGTGCAACTATTTGTAGTGCGTTTCGCAGATGGTCATTTTGAGGATATAATACACTTCCTAACAATAGGAACTACACCAGAAGGATACTCTGTCCAGAAAAAGAAGGAATTAGTGGTGCGCGCAACAGATTTCTCTGTCATTGATGGGCATCTATACAAGATGGGGATTGATGACATATTGTGACAGTATGTACTTGAGTTTGAACAAAGCAACATCCTTGTGGATGTTCATTGGGGAACTGTGGGAGGACATTATGCAGGGAGAGCAACCGTGTAGAAGATTCTACGTGCAAGGTTGTGGTGGCCAACCCTTCATCAGGATTCAAAAGCATATTGCAAGGCATGTGATGTATGTCAAAGAATGGGCAGGCCATCGTGGAGGGATGAAATTCCTTTGAATCCACAAATGACATTGCAACCCTTCAAGAAGTGGGCAAATTTTGTAGGACCCATTCAGCCACAAGGGAAGACAGAAGCAAGGTACATTATCACTGTGACAGAGTATTTGACTCGTTGGGCGAAAGCGCACCTGGTGAAGGATTGCACGGGCGCAACGGCTATGAAGTTCCTATTTGAGCATGTACTAACACAATTTGGATGTCCAAGGACCTTGATGAGTGGTCATGGTACGCACTTCCTGAATGAGACGATCAATGCACTAACAGAGGAATTTCAGGTATACCACCAGAACATCACACCTTATCACCCACAGGCTAACGGGACAGTGGAGGCATTCAACAAAGTGCTTGAAAACGTACTGACCAAGGTTTCCAATGCTCAATGAAGTGATTGGGACCTACGCATACCTGCATTATTGTGGGCTTATCGAACGACATACAAGAAATTGATGGTACAAACCCCTTTTAGGCTTGTCTATGGCATGGAAGCCATAATGCCTATGGAATACATCGTGCCTAGTCTACGCATAGTAGCACTCATAGTTATGATGGATAATGGAGCACTGGAAGAGAGGCCCGCGTAGCTGGATGAGCTCGAAGAAGAAATATTTTTGGCTGGATTTCACTAGTAAGTCTAAAAGCAGTGTGAAAAGGCATGGCATGATCAACACATCAAGCTACGCACATTTAAGGTAAATGATCTAGTTTTTTTGTATGATAGTAAGTTTGATAAATTTCCAGGAAAATTCAGGATGCACTGCTTAGGGCCTTATGTTATTAAGGATTTTACCAATGGAGGAGTGGTATAGTTGGTCAAGTTAAATGGAGAACCCTTCCTAGGAAATGTGAATTGGAAGTCGCTTGAAGCCATACACCAGCGATCCAACCATGTGACTAAATGAAAGTAGCACAGTCTTAGTGCTCCAGATAGCTAAAAGGAGGCGCGAGACTATAAACTACACTGCCCGAGTTGAGGAGCTGCGTGATTGGAAGATGGGGTGAAGCAAGGACGTGTCACTAGGTTCGCGATAGCATGGAGGGAGCTGTGCTACTCAGGGGGAAATCACGCAGGTTAGGAGGAAAGTGACCATTAAAGTCATTGTTCATGAAAAGAAGGCAGAGGTTAGGCCAAATGGAGTGGGCAGCCGACATTTAAGATGAAATTTATGGCTTAGATCCTTGAAAATCTACCGCCAATCCGACATTAATGAACCGATTTTGAGGGGAACGGTCATATTTGAATTCAAATTGCCTTATAAATTAAATTGGTTGCCCATCAAAAAACACTTGGCATTTTGAGAATTTAGTTGTTATGCTCTCCTGTGCACATGAAATATGAATTCTTTCAAGACCTGATAGCGAGTCTATCATTTGAACAATTGTCAAAAGAGACACAAGCACTAGTGAAAAGCGCCATGTCAACCCGTGCAGAAGCTATGAACACTGAAGAAGTGGCCGTCGAGGAAAATGTGTAGGAAATTGATATGGGGACTAAAGTAGCTGCCCCGGAAGTGGCCAAAGTATTGGCGGAGGTCCCTAAATCCCCAAGAATGTCAAGACTGAAGCTAACCCCAACCAAGGAGACCATGAAATACAAAAGGGGCAAGAAGCCTACCATCCCAATGCACGCATCATTAAGATGAAACCCACTAAAGCCCACTGCCCAGGAGAAAGGCAAGGCTATAAACCTAGAGGCATAAGAGGAGGATATCGAAGACATCCCCATGGACAATGAGGATGTGGTAGTGGAAATAAAGGAGATTGAAGCCCAGGGTATGGACCCTATTACAAGTTTTCCGGAGTATGTCCCTCCACACAAGCCTAAGTCCAAGGTCCCAAAGGACATTGATGAAAGTAAGACTCCCTTGCAAACCCCATTGCTACCAGATGAGATCACTTTTGACAGTCCGCATTTGGCATGACTGCCGATTTTGAAGCTCGAAGACTAGGACTTGGCAAACCATAAGAAGTTCCTGCACCTGGCGACCGAATAGTTGATGAGCCACATCATAGACAAAAATATGGGGATGACTACAGTGGAGCTGTAGAAGTGGCTCAAAGGAGTAGAGAAGGCAGGATTACTCAACCTACTCTGGGTGCTGCACTATAATTGCACCCCCGTGACAATTTTAGTCATCAAGTAGTTGTTGTTCTTGGTGCATGATGGGTGTCTATGGCTGGAGGAGACGATACCCATCATCGATATGTTGATTCACCACATAACACACCTACCGTATACAAGAAAAAATCCAGCTATGATCTTTGGCAGCAAGGGTGGCGAGCTGGCGCTCGCAAAATCAATGAAAGAGAAGTTCAAATTGGTGAAGAAGTTGTGCAGGTACGCTATCTCCATCATCTGTGACCTGCTGTGAAGGTGGCAGCGCAGATCCTTGTAGGGAAGGTGATGTGAAAGTGCCACTCCGATGAGGTGCCGACACCTATCATCGCGCTCACACAGCAGTGCACAGAAGGATTCCAGTTTAACTGGTTAGACTACCTTCGCGAATAGTTCCTGGAAAACTACCGCAAAGCGCAAGAGCAAAGCAAGATGTTCCACTACGCATGGCTCTTGTGATCAATTGTACTCGTAGCATGGGAGATACTAGAAGAGAGACAATTCCCCTCGGTCGTGCCGGACCTTCCTGAAGCAACGAAGTACACTTCATTGTGGGCGACCAAGGATGCGAAGCACGTTTGGGACAACAAGATCTTCTAGATCTTGATGGAAATGAATATCAGGATAGCTATCAATCACAAGCCACAATTGTCACCCACGGTATATCCTAACCTACAGAGCTATGATAAATTCAAAGTTGATTTCCATCAAATATTAATCAGCAAGCGGAAGGACCCTGCACAAAAGTGGCATGATTTTCCATACCTAGCCACAGATGATGCCATCGATGCGGTGTTGAATAAATGGTCGGCGGAGTGGCGCACCACCATAGACTTGGCGGTGGATGGATGCAAGTCCACCACACAAAAGAAGAAGGATGAGGCCAAGCTAAAGATGGCATAGCTGGTTGAAAAGAGGAAGAAGGAGGCTACTGAGAAGGCCAAGGTAGGAAAATAGACAGGTGGCACATAGCGGGGCTCTGACAAAGGCATGCGGTCGCTTTCACTTGAAATCAAAGAAGAGGACATAGAGGAACACGGCGAGGACCCTCAGGAGACATCCAACCGCATTAAGCGCCAGAGAGAGCTGGAAAATGGAGGGTCCATAAATAAATCCAAGGTGATTAATACCTCATTGGACCGTATCACACTAATGGAGGGAGATTTATACGACATCGGTGACATAGTCAGAGATGTCATCGCGAAGGCCTTGCAACAATTTGAAAAGTAGCGGCAGATCATCTTAGGGGCCATCGAGACTAGACTACAGGAGTTGCAGACCCATGCATCGCAAGTTGGTACGATGTCTACCAGCTTGGCTATCGGCACATCAGAGGTTGCCAATATGCTGCACATGGAGGCTTCCAATACGCTAGTGCTGCTAAATGGAGCACTGACAACAGAAAATGAGGTTGACAGGCCCACTATCAGTGCCTTGAAGGGAGTGGGATTGAACCTGGCAGCGCTCCCATGCAAAGCACTCCACCTCTTGCAGGATGGAGTAATTGTAGAGCTGAGGGCCTACAAGCACCGTGCCCTCCAAGTGATCAGTGAACAGAAAAAAACAATGAGTATATGGCCTTACAGAGGAATGCTGCCATCGCCGCCAAGGCTAAGGTGACCAGCCAAAGCAAGAAGATCATACAGGTTGTGGAGGAGGCCTACAGAATGGTCTCAGAATTGGCCATTTCGAAGGAGGAGCTAGTCGAGGTCTGCATCCGTAAATTGGCAAAATGGGTGTGCGACACTCGGACGAAGATGGCGCGGGTTCAGTTGGAGCTAAACTTGCATATTACAGAGCTCTACTTTAGAGATCAACCTTTAACACTACCAGAGGTAAAGGAGTAGCGGGTGGCTGCTGTCACAGAAGTAGTCGCGGCAGTGGAGAGTGCAGTAGCAGACTACACATAGTTGTTCAAACAATCGTTTGAGGTCCTGACCAGCTTGTAGGGGGAACCAACCATCAAGAGGCTAGAGATGGAAGTGCGTGAACTCCAACAGAACTGTTGTGGAGGTAAATCCCCTCTGCGGACAGAGGCGATCCCTACTAGCCCAGACCGGGTCTAGCAACAATCAAACAATGCTATCACGCAAGTTCCTAATTGCAAATTAAAGGTGGATGATGAGAACCTACTTGGATTCCAACGCTAATATTCGTAGAAGAGACGTCGCTCTCATTCCTTTGCTTCGGCCAGTCACAATCCCCACGATCTCCGTGATTGGACACCTGCACATGCAAAGAACAACACAAATACAAGCATAAAATCAATAGATGCAATTATATATCAATCAAAAAAGATATAACTCAACATCAATCATTACAAAAGACAATGAGAGTGGAACCATAATGATAGTCATCTATTATTGATAAACAACAAAGAAGAATATAACCATAGTTCTGACGTCAAATCCTCCTTTGGCTGCGTGATCAGCTACACAAGTCTTGCAAAGCTTGTTGGGATGGAAAACAAGCCTCTCTCTCCTTGGTGACAAGAATCTCCTCACTTAGATTTGGCCTTATGGATGTAAAGAAGGCTCTTGCAACTTCAATCTCTTGAACTCCTGGAATTCTTACTATCACTTGCACTAGCACTCTGCTGGAACTAGCTTGCTCAAGGCAAAAGAACAAGCTTTTATAGATAGAGGGGAAGGATATAAGATCAATCACAATTTCCATGGGATTGGCTTTATCACTTAGAAGCTTCCATGAAAGGTGGCAAACCACTTCCCTTCTATGGAGATTCAAATCCAAACCATCCTAACTCAACATGGATTCAATTGGTGAATGGGTTAAGGAGAACCTTCAGAAGTTTTTTCGTTAAAAACTTTACCCAACTGGGTTGGCGCGAGTGCGACTCTGAGACAGAGAGCCAACTGGCGCGCCCTCTTTAGAGGATTTCCCCCATTGGCGCGGGAAGTACACTACGGACCCGCGCTAATGCAAAAAGGGTTGTTTTTATGGGTATACTGCAGGAGATGTCTTCAGGGCATATGAAGCTCACACTTAGAGAAATATAATGCAAGTGGTTTCAGGTCATGCCACTTCTCACAAGTCCCGGAATGAGTCCTCCAGCATGCGGGAGAGGGGTAACAGGGACAGTGACAAATTACTGTGTAACAGATGCCCCCTAAAGCATGAGGCACAAGGGAGAGAGAGGGGTGAAATGCTTTTACAAGAACATGCGTAACTGAAAACACTGCCGCCAGAGAACCTGCATAAAGAAGTACAGCTGATATCTCAAGTACATGATATATGTGGTATGGGCGCAGCCATCCATAACAGAGCACACAAGAATCTAGATCCAAGGTATGGGCACAGCCATCCAGTGAGGATCGATAAATAGACTCAGGCATGGTCACAGCTATCCAATGAATGAGTCATGTAATGATCATAATAAGCCACAAATCGCAGCCTGGATTCAAACAAACAAAATCTAGGGTCTTGTGCTCCATCTCGACCCGAACAGAGTACAAGTTCAGGCATGCGAATACATGAGTTGGAGTCGAACATGCATGAACATCGTCTAATTACCAGTCAATAGTGAAAACTATTAACAGACGCAAGAGGTACCACCAATAATGAAAATGGCCCTCAAGGTACTATAGGTACAATCTACGACGTTCGAATGAGTGAGCTGGCGTCAAACACCCGTAGAATCATTCGATCAGAGGCCAATGATGAAAACCTCTCGTCGAACATGAAGTACCTGCCATTGAGGCATGCAGACCCCAAGGCACTGGAAGGGAGTCTCTAGATCAGCTTCCTGGATAATGAGCTGAAGTCGACAGGAAGTGACCTTGATCAAAGGCAGGCCATAATGTTTCCCACATCATTGACATGAGACAGAGGAAGAATGTTGCGGTGAATCAGAGTTATGTGAGGTATCAGAGGGAGGTTGTAATTCTGCAGAGGTCAAATTCTCTTGAACATATCGGTGGCACGACAGTGGACTTGGCAGTATTTGACATCAACGGATCAAAGGTCATGGTGATGAGGCAATGAGTAGATGAGAGGTCAAATAGGATCACCCAAAACCCACGGAGGCAAGTGAAAAGCGAGATGAGATGTCCCCACCTAGACACGAAAGTAGACAAGTGCCATGTTCAAGAGCGACATACTGCCGACACGACAATAATTATGGGTCCATTTTCCCCACCATTTCTGGCAAGTACCCCAGTTATTTTTAACAAGCTTGACGGGGATAGCATATGCTTGAAAGACGTCATTTCGATGGAATCCGATGTCATTAGTTTTAACGAGTCTGACAAAGGAAGAACTCAGCGCCTTTTCCTATTTAGAGAGTCTGAAAAGACAGCAGAAAAGTGAACTCCAAGGGGGTCCTTTTTCTTAAAGTTGTGTCTCGCGAGCCCGAAAAGGTATAAAACAATGCTCGAAAGAACCGCCCGATCATTACGATCGAGGATTACTTTTCATATGTAGTGGCATCGAACTGAAAAAGTAAAAAAGTGATCGAAACCACGTCGCTTCGTGACCGTTAACGAACCCGAAATGACAAGGGTCCAACGATCTTTTTTGTTTTTACACGGTCGGAAAAGGGTTTAAAGACGACCGCCTCTTATTTACGTTTAACGAGTCAAGAGGAATAACTCGGCAATCTTTTCATATTTAGACGGTCAGAAAAGCGCTAAAAGCAGACCTCCATTTTTATTCTCTTTAACGAGTCAAAAAGGGAAAATACTTGGTAATCTTTTCATATTTTACGAGTCAGAAAAGAGCTTAAAGGTAACTCATCCTAGAGGAACGAGTGGTATAAAGGGTAGCAACTGGTTCCGGCAATGGTGGAACTGCTCAAAACATGTAATGGTCAAGAGGCTGGCTAATAAAACCACTCATCGCTGCGGTTCCTCAGGAAAGGATAAACAACCAAGTGAGAGCATATGATCGGCCAAAGAGATGGTGGCAATGGAATGAAACAACCAAGGTTCATCTAACAGAATTTAGCAGATAAAAGGCAATCACGAGATGTAAATCAGGTATGGGTTCATTTTTACACAAGCTTGAACCATGGAGAACTCTGCTTGGATTCGGTTTCATGTTTACACAAGCTTGAAACGAAAAACTATGCTTGTTATAAGTTCGCATGCCCCCAGCATAATGACACAAATCGAGGTACATGCCCCCCAAGCTTCATTGCATTCAACAAAGTGGATGGAATGAAGGTTCACTCTCGAGATCGATGAAAGACTTGACTTGTATTTTACGAGATCTTGATTAAAAGACTCGATTGGGAAAGGGAGTTGTTTCATTTTTTAATGAGGTTGACACAGTAAAAGAACTATCCTCATAACCCTTGTTTCATTTTTTAACGAGCTTGACACAAGATCAGGAACTATGCTCCGCCCGACCTAGTTTCATTTTTTAAGGAGCTTGACATAGGAAAATGAACTATGCTCCGCCTAGACCTAGTTTCATTTTTTAAGGAGCTTGACACAGGGAAATGAACTATGCTCCATTGGAACTTCACCATAATGAATAGGAAGTTGAGGCTCCCAAGAGTGCCACTCCTGATGGAAGGCCAACATCTTGGAAGTCAGGGCCCAATGCCTCCAGGACACTATGCACGACGGCAGCATCACTGGATCCAGGCACGGGATAGGTGGCCACGTAGTTGATCTGTGATGGGGCAGATGCAACTGGTGGATGAAAACCAGGAGGGGATGACAACTGCGCAGGAGGCACCTGGGGACGGACGAACGATAATTGATCTATCGTCACTATTCTTCCATCGTGTGGAAAGCAAACCACCCAGAAAAGTGAAGAGACCAGGGCCCCCATGGCATAAACATAGTCACGGCCAAGGAGAAGACTGAAGTCTAAAGCACCTTGGGTAACCGATACGTCTATATAGACGGTCTTGCCTCCCAAAGTAACAGGGAACTGTGGAAGGATCCCTAATGGTTGACTAGTTCCTCCGTCAAAAGCCGTCAAATTCGGTGCGACTGTCACAAGCTGTGGGGAACCCAAGGCTTGCCAAGTAGTGGCAGGCATAAGACTAACCCGATGCTCCCTCATCCAACATAGTGCCAGCTATCGCCTTATTATAGGCATGTACCGTGACCCAGAAAGGCACATGGGATGGAAGGGGGGAGGTAGTCAAACGACTCCAATCGAAGGAAACTACTGAACTACTTGGTGGGGGAATCATATGATTGACCCCCTGCTCCAAAGGAACTGAAGCAGGACTCTCGGGAGCAGCTGGGATAGGAGAGTCATTTCCAGACTCAGGAAAATCTAAGGAGATGAGAAGAACATGGGAGTGATGCTCTTCCGAAACAGAGTGATCGACGGGTGGTGAACTCGAATCGACACTCTTTCTGACCAATGGTTGGTTTGGAACAGGCTGGGCACAGCCAGGTTTGAGGAGAGGAGGCTGGACAAGAGAAGAATAAGAATCATTCTCTTTGTTAGCAGGAGAACGATCTGCGGCTACAGAGAGACGTTGATAACTAGCGAGAAGTTGGGGTGAAGGAGCTGTAAGACTTTCCAAGACAATGGAGGCTTTATCCATGAGTGGACAAAGGTGAAGGGGATGTTTGCCTTCACAAAGTCGATAGGGGATTCGAATCTTCCCTTTTCCCTTACCCTTCCCAACTGATAAGGTAGCATCGCCGTGAGATTCAGAGGAAGATGAGGGTCGGGCTGGATCGCGAGACCATACTTCTAGTACCCTGGGAATGCAAGGACAATCGCGAAGAAGGTGGTCCTCCTTGCATAATCGACAAGGAAACTTGACCTTCCGCGGAGGAGCGGAAGGGGGCCTGACTTCAGGTGTACTCGAGGGGGTAGCTGCACTTGTAACCTCTCCCTTAGGGGCCTTCTTCTTCTTCGTCTTCTTCTTCTTCTTCTTAGCCACCTGGTTACTCGAATCTAGACTTTCACCAGGTGAAGTAGAAGATGAGGACGTAGAAGTGGGCGTAGAAGGGGAGAGATCCACCTTAGAATCAACATGATGTTGTTCAGGTGGAGGGACGGATTGACTAGACGGTGAGATGGCAGGGACCAAAGAGGTTGAGAACAACCAAACCAGCAACCCAACAGTTAATCCTGGGAGGGACAACGTTGCCATATAAGGAGCACCAACATTCCCAAAAGGAGCGAAATGACCAGGGTTCCCGTCAGAGGGGATCCCTGGGTTGGTGAGCCCCGAAAAAGTTGCCATCGAGAACGAAAAGAAGCCTACTCAAGCTAACGCAAACAAGATCTAACTGGGTAAATGTGAACGCGGCCGAATAAATTTTAAGATAAAGGAACTGAACTTGACCTTTTCATGTTTTAAGAGTCGAGAAAAGGACAAAAAGGTGACTCTAGTCGCCTTCAAATGTTTTGTGAGCCCGAAGTGACAAGTGCTCAAGTGAGCCTTTTCATTTAAGGAGTCTAAAAAGGATCAAAAGTGACTACTCTGGAGAGCTAGGCAAAAATGTTTACCAAACAAATCCGTAAAACTGCATATACACCTTGGCAGTCATATGAAAACCAAGGACTTCCCATATGGCAGTCAATCTTCCCGAATGCTGTGTTCGGTGCATTATGGCTTGTAAGGCGGCAGACACGGCTTCCTGTGGATAAAGGATGATAACCTATTGGGGTCTCCCCATATACTCGATAGTACGTGGGAGCTCAAGTCCGTGCTAGACCACTATCGAGTCACAAAAGGAGGAATCACCCAACCATAATGTGAAACAATAGTGACTAGGTTTAACGACGCAGGAACACGTCTCTAGCCTAGACCTCTAGATGTTGGCGTTAAGTTCCAATGTGTTGTTAAGTTTATTCAGTTCATTTTACGGTTGATCTTTGATTAGGTTTCGATTTCCAGGTCCTACCGTATGTAATCCTTGACAATTCCCTAAATGCAAGCTATATGCCAAAATATATCATTTCGTTCGATGAATGCTAACTACGAGAGGGTTGAGAGCTTTCACACAAACAAAAATGACCATAAAACAATCAACAATAACTCTAATGCAGCTAATGGCAATAAACGAAACTTTTCTTTAAAGTCACTAATCAATGAAAAGCTCTAATTTCCATTAACTAATTCAACACAAAAGAGACCGTTCGTTTTCTTTTCAATGGCAAAGTGCACTAAACAAATTTTGAGAGATAATAACACCGAGTAAAAGAGACAAACTTCACTTAATGAGAATGCAATCAAGTCCCCAAAACACCAAGGTAGTCCTTCAAACCAAAAAGAAAACACAAAGACCTCTATGAGCTATGTGATCTACGCCCAAACGAAGCCAATCGAAATCCAAGCGAAAAGAAGAGAATCACTTGAATAACGCAATAAAAATTTTAACAATCACTGAACAAGTGCAAGAGAGTAACCAAAAATTTGACTGGACCAACAGAAGACCAAAACTCCTAAGCAAGGCTCGATGCACAAAGCCACTAGATGCCCTAGGGCTAAAATGTGAAATCGGTGGAAAATGGCAAACACCCAAAGTATGCAAATGTAATCTATGCACACTTTTCATTCATATCCTGAAAATGAGAATTCTAATTATGCAAGTGTGATCTATGCAAGAGAATTCTCAAACACACGATGATTCTAATGTAATCTAAGAACCAATCAAGCGCAAATCAAGAAAAATGGGTGTGAGTTCCAAAGATCATAAACTAAAAACTCTCAAAGGCGATTAACACTCATACAAAAGCAAAAAGATGCAAAATTGTGAAAAGACTGAGACAAACCTCCAAGTAATGATCAAAGGAAATAAAATTAATAATTTGCCAAAAAAACTCAAAACTAGTCAAATAAGACTCTGACACACTCAAGTGATTGAAAAAGGTGTAGCTAGACACAAAACCCAAGCTTGGAAGGCTGCAAACAAGCAAACTGGAAAATTTCACAGGCCTGGCGCGACTGTCAGGCGGAAAACTAGCGCCAATTGAGGATTGGCGCGGGCTGTACACTGGCAAGTGGCACCAATTTGCGCGACTGTCATGCAAAAAGAGCGCCAATCAAGTTTGCTAGCTTAAAAATAAAAACAAGCAGTCCAAGGCTTGGTCGACAGTATCCAGACAGACCAGGCAGCAAGAGACAATAGAGCATCCAACCCAGAAAGCTATCTAAGCAATCAAAACAAGAGAAACCAAAGAGACAAGACAAACTCCAAGTTGTTTAGTTCATAAACCAAACCGGAGATTGACTGAAGTGGCATTGATCTACTTCGCTAATGCAAAGCAATAGCATTTCGAAGGCTATCTGGCCGTACTTCAGGCTCCGTCTAAAGTTTACAAATTGAACAACAAGCTAACTCCCTAGTGGAGTCGCCAAATTGTTGTGGAGGTAAATCCCCTCTGCGGACAGAGGCGATCCCTACTAGCCCAGGCCGGGTCTAGAAACAATCAAACAATGCTATCACGCAAGTTCCTAATTGCAAATTAAAGGTGGATGATGAGAACCTACTTGGATTCCAACGCTAAAATTCGTAGAAGAGACGTCGCTCTCGTTCCTTTGCTTTTGTTGGTCACAGTCCCCACGATCTCCGTGATTAGACACCTGCACATGAAAAGAACAACACAAATACAAGCATAAAATCCAATAGATGCAATTATATATCAGTCAGAAAAGATATAACTCAACATCAATCATTACAAAAGACAATGAGAGTGGAACCATAATGATAGTCATCTATTATTGATAAACAACAAAGAAGAATACAACCATAGTTCTGACGTCAAATCCTCCTTTGGTTGTGTGATCAGCTACACAAGTCTTGCAAAGCTTGTTGGGATGGAAAACAAGCCTCTCTCTCCTTGGTGACAAGAATCTCCTCACTTAGATTTTGCCTTATGGATGCAAAGAAGGCTCTTGCAACTTCAATCTCTTGAACTCCTGGAATTCTTACTATCACTTGCACTAGCACTCTGCTGGAACTAGCTTGCTCAAGGCAAAAGAACAAGCTTTTATAGATAGAGGGGAAGGAGATAAGATCAATCACAATTTCCATGGGATTGGCTTTATCACTTAGAAGCTTCCATGAAAGGTGGAAAATCACTTCCCTTCTATGGAGATTCAAAGCCAAACCATCCTAACTCAACATGGATTCAGTTGGTGAATGGGTTAAGGAGAACCTTCGGAAGTTTGTTCGTTAAAAACTTTACCCAACTGGGTTGGCGCGAGTGCGACTTTGAGACAGAGCGCCAACTGGTGCGCCCTCTTTAGAGGATTTCCCCCATTGGCGCGGGAAGTACACTGCGGACCCGTGCTAATGCAAAAAGGGTTGTTTTTATGGGTATACTGCAGGAGATGTCTTCAAGGCATATGAAGCTCACACTTAGAGGAATATAATGCAAGTGGTTTCAGGTCATGCCACTTCTCATAGGTCCTGGAATGAGTCCTCCAGCGTGCGGGAGAGGGGTAACAGGGACGGTGACAAACGGTGACAAATTACTGTGTAACAAGCACTATGACGAAGTTAAGGGCACAACGTGAATTGTCGTGCTGACACAGAGGTTAGCCAAGCTGTAGGAAGCCAAGCAGCTAAAGGAACAAGTGGACGTAGTGTTGCATAAGGAAGAAGTGTTGAAGGCGCAACTAAAGCCCTGGCTGGAGGAAGCTTATGCAATCATAAGAAACATTGAAGGCAAGATTGCAATTCTACAAGCGACGCAACAAAAACTTCAGGCTGATAGCCCAGGGGCAGTAACCGAGAAGACAATCGAAGATGTGAAGTAGGCAACAGCTCAGTGCACAGCCGAAGTTGTAGTCATCGAGGTCAAGCTGGACGGGCTTCGTGCAAAGATATTTGTGCCTACTGAGTAACTCGAAGGCGAGTCACGATGTTTGTGTTGGGGGCCTGTTGGGAGCGAGATCCCCCAAGGACAATTTTGGGGCTAAAAGCCTATGTTTAAGTCAAATTTTTGTAATATTATTGTAAAGACTCCACATTTTGTGGTCGCGGAGTGCGAAGGTGTTATGTGTTACAAAGGGTAGTCTACCCTTAGTTTTGTAAAGTAAAGTTGGTTGTAAGAGATCTACCCATGGTCTGTGGACCATGGAATTGTATAAAAAGAGCTAAGCTCTAAGTAGTTAAGAGAGAGGAAAAACAAGAAAGAGAGTCGTAGCTTTAGAGAAAGAAGTCTAAGTCTTGGGTTGTAGCATAGGTAGAGGCTCTGCAGCTGAGTGCGCAGAGGCCTAGGGTAGAAGTCTGCAGCTGAGTGCGCGGACCCCTGCAGCTGTGTGCGCAGGGTGAATAGAGTCTATAACACTTGGAAGATATTAATAAAAGGAGTTATTCTGCAATTTTTGTGTATTTGTTCTATTGATGGGTTTGGATATTTTGTGTATGAATTTCCTTTATTATGTTTCTATGATGCACGAATGAATATAGTTACATTGAATAATTAAATGCAATTACAAATATCTGATTACACAGTGATAACTTTAAGTATTTGGAAAAATAAGCAAATCACTTAGGGTAATTGAGGAATCTGCACGGTGCGCTGCCATAACAACACGAAAGTACCTGAGCCCCAAGTTAGAGTTGCGTGAAGGTCAATCATATACTTTCACGAAGGTATTGAAAGCCAGAATAAGGGGTTTGTCTTACAAGCCCTAGAGCGAGATCACATGTGCGAAGGTAGGGATAGAAGAGATCAAACGACATCACAACCATCTCAGGGTGCGGAAACTTGGTTCCAACATCCCCCCATACTGCTTCGGGTGAGACTTTGGTCTGCACTCCACGGGTTGATGCCGAAAGGGCCAGTAGTGTAGGGATTTGTTTGGCTAATTAACATTGAACCTAGTTCAAGCCTCCTCAAGCCAACTGTATGCCTTCTACAATGTATTGATTTAGAGGCTTTCTTAAGTTGTTTTCACAATATTTTTATTTGTGCCCATAGTTACTACACTTAAATAATTCAACTTGATCTAATATAGGATCAAATAAGTTATGATTTATAAGTGTATGTTCATTTAGACTTATAGGATTTCTCTTCACATAGTTATTAGCTCTATAATTTATTTCTTTATGACCAAAATTATTACATGCATGGAAATAACCAAAGAAAATACTTTGGTATCTAGAAGAGAAGAATCTCCTTGAGGAAAGAGGTATTTTGAGCTAGTTTTGATTGAAGGAAGATTCATGTCTCTCCCACTTCTTCACTCTATTTCTGAAGTTACTAATAGGATCATGTTTTTGTTAAATTGTAACTTTATTATTGAGTGCATTAGCACAACTCTTAGGTTCCTCTTTGCATTTATTTTCTGATGCCTTTGACCTTGAATCACCTGTTGACGACGCTGGACCCGCCAACATGTCAGGGGATCTCCCCGATAAGAAGTCCCAATTAGACCTCAGACCATTTGGTGTAGGAGTCCCGGCAGTGGGTCATACCATATCGCCTAGACCATGGTTTCGCACAAAGGCAAGTAAGATGTCCCTATTGGTGGCAAGGGTGTGACATATGCAATTAGTCAAGGAAGGTGCATGAGCAGTTCTAACACAAGGAAGGTGAAGTGAGTTCACCCCTTGGAAACCTGTGAAAGCACAAAGTTAAGAAGGGAATACACGAGCTAAGATGCATCACGACATGGAAGGTAAGTGAGCTAGCAATCCAAAGTGATGGTTAAACCATACATACATATACATAAAATAGCTACACATGCATGTATAAGCAAACATATACATATATCATTTAGAGTAAACAAGATAACTGAAACACAATACAAAATATGCATGAAATGTGTTGGCTCTGTTATATTAAAAAGTGTAAGTTCCAGTCATACAATACAGCCATGTCCAACCACTAGTTCTGACAACGGAATGTTACTGTCACTGCCACTTGCTCCTCCAAATAGATATACTAGCTCTGTACAGTGGAGAAGCCAAGGCTCATTACAATACTGTCCAATCTCTATCTAAGATAGTCCTATCAGAAGCTTGGATGACCAAAATCCTTTACAATGAGTTATGAGGTTCTATTTATAGCAAAGGGTGGGGTGACCCTTGACATTCCCTTTTGTGACCATTCGTCTATCCTCATGACTCTTCAACTACTATATGACTGTTACATTCAATTATCGACACTTGAACTTCCACTTGACAAGACGTTACATAAAATCTACACATGTACCCATGTGAGACAAAATGGCTTGAGCAAGCCTTGCAAGACATCACTGACACTCAAACCATTGTGGTGAGACCAACTCTTTGACATCCTTGTGAGGATCGATGGTGGTGAACTGATGCCAAGCTTGGTAATCCATGATGGTATCCGTGCGCTCAATGGTGACATCCTGTTGAAAGAGAACCCTTGCCTCCGTTGCATCTAGGTACACTATTATGGCTTCTCTGTCCAACTCATCTAATAACATGTGCATCATTGTCTTGAGTGTAGCTGGACTAGAAACATATTGATGCATAATGTCTGTGATGATCTCCAAGTGTGTGTTGGTGACCATGCACATCAACTTGTCAAAGTACATGTTCAGCTCCAGTAAGACTTGCTTCTTGTCTTCGCCTCGGTGACTGTGCCAAATGGGTGGGATCGCATGCATGTGCAAATGACATGCATGTTGTTGAATTCCCTTACATGTGATCAATGTCACTGCTCACCTTGTCTGCTCCATGCTAGCTGCTAGGATGGATTTGTAACTTGTGTGGGCATAGTTTCATCCGTCTGTGCATGTTGTGCCCCCTGCTATACCTATTCCTATTTCAACTCATTCTCTTGTCTGTGTAGCTCTTGTTCTTCCTTGAGTTGATGATTTAGAACATGTAACCCCTTCTTTGTTTCTCTCTCTACCTTCGTACGATCTTCATGTCACACCGTCACCTCATAGCCTCAGTCTCCAAAGTTTCTTTCATCACAAGTGGATCTACTTGAGCTTGCAACTTTGTTCTGCCTCTGTGTTGTCAACAACCTTCCTCTTGCATTTGTTGTGTGCAGGTGTTAGTCCTTCTGTTTTTGTTGATGGTGTCACTTTCTATGATGTTGTTTCCATATTATCTTGATGTCCTTGTATACAAACAACTGGATGTCTTCATAGAAGCAACCCCCATTGTGCTTTCAATGGTGTCCTTTGACTCTGCTCTCCTGAAGGCCATTGTACTTGTGTTGCTGAGAGATAGATGAACACCTGTGATGCCTAGAGACATAAAAACACTTATTGCAAGCAATCTTTTAGTCGAAAATGGAAACAAACTTGAGGACTGACTTGCAACATACTTGTGTGATTGATTGTGAAGGTTGTGCAATTTCCACCAGGAGTTTGGGAGACTGACTACCAAAATTGCACAAGGCACAGTCTGGGCAGTTAGGAGTCCGACTGAATGTTGGAACTATGCAATGCACACTCTAGCTTGGCCTACTGAGGATTGAAACTGTGTAATGTGCAATTTTAGTCAGCAGTGACATGCAACCAGTAAATTGCATTGCGCAGTTTGTGGGGCCAGCAGGACACTGCCTCTAAGAATTATACAATGCAAGCCTGTAGGTCAGTGTTGGGCCAGACTTGCACAATTTCTGGAGGGAAGGTAGAGCCTTTGCTTCCAGAAATCCACAGTGTTAGCTGGGCAAGGCATAGTCTAGGCCAAGGCAGCCGACGTCGGCCGAAGGACGACTGAAACATGAGAAGTCTGAATGCATGATGAGATGAGTGCAAACAATAGTGAATGATCATACATGCAAACCGAAAGTGTAGGATTCAAAAAATGGGAAATCATACATGTGTGTGAAGTGAGATGCCACAACCGTGATCGTTTATGCAAAAATAGTGTCATGCATGCAACAATAGTGAGACGCGAATGAAAACTAAAATGGTGCTTCTACAAGCTAACATATATCAAAACAATAACAAATGCTCACTGAAATCAAGAAGACAACACTCACATGAAGTGAAACACAAAAAGCGACAGAAACACAGCGCGAGACATGAAAAGAGGGCTTACCCCGAAACAACTGAGCTGAATGTGTTGACAACTCCTAGATGCAATGAGGAATGAGCTTTGCAGTGTCCAGTTGATTAGTTTTGATAAAATAGAGGTTGTGACGTGCATGCCACAAATCTAGGAAAAGCGACACTTGGCGAGATGTTTCTAAAATGGTCCTTACATGTAACCTCCAGCTACTAAAAATAGATCTCTGAATCAAGGGATGTATTTGCATGTTGCCTTGGGAGAAGTAGTTCATGCATGCAAATCATTTTTTCTCGATCTCGAAGGGAACCGGTAAACCTAAAGGCACATGCATCGGTCTGCAAGCCTAGGATGAAAATTTCCGCAGTTTCTAGGCTGAGAAGAGATGGATGTCTAGAGGGATTACACAATTTCTGAGAGGGACAAGTGAATGTCTCCCAGGATTGTGTAATTTCTGGGCTGATCAGTTTTCCTATGTAAGACCTCGCAATTTTCTTAAGGAAGCATGTCTGACTGCATCTCGTAATTTCTGAGCTGAGCATTTTTCCTGGGTTAGACTTTGCAATTTTCTCAAGGAAGCTTGTCTGACTGTATTGCACAATTTCTGAGCCCAACGGGCTATCTGGTTGGAATTGTACAATTTCTGCTAGCTGCTGGGCTAGCTGTCCCAAAGGGATTGCGCAATTTCTGGGAGCAGTAGGTGACTGTTGCCCAAAATTGCACAATTTCTCGGCTAAGCAACTGCCCTGAGATGAATTGCGCATGTTTTTAGAGGAAGGCTGACAGGAAGAATTACGTGATTCTGGATCCCAGTTGGGTGTCCAGCTAGGTTTGCGCAATTTTTGGAGGGAAGGCTGGTTCCCCTCTAGAATTGTGCAATTCCCAGAGGGAGCTGCTCAATCAGCAACTGACACTAAGTCCAAAAATCAGCCTATGAAGGAGGTGGAAGAAACTTGCATACACAGGGTGTCAAGACTTTATGAAACAATTGAAGCTGATGTGCTTGACATTGCAATACATGCTGCTGAGGATGGTCGGTAGGGAGGCTCCAAAACAAATCTAGGGGAAAATTTTGGAGGGTGGTTGTAGCCGCTACAACATCACCCTATGGATTTCCATACATTATTTATAACCATGACTTGTTGTGATTAAAGGTGACCTCTAACTATTGATAATATGATCTAATGTTTTAGTTCCTTTTACAAACTTTGAACTTAGGTTCAATTAATAAGTCTCTTTCTCTAGTTCCCTTCTCAAGGAAACAAAATTGGCTTCTGCCCTTTCACAATGTGTTTCCTTTTCTTTTAGTTGAATTTTCAACGTTTCTTTTATTATTTTGGTACCTTGTAGTTAAATTTTTAGAAGAGAGACTCATATTCCATCATAAACTTTATTATCATACTTTTGAAACTATTATTTGGTTGCTTCACCTTTTTCCTTTAAAAAATTGTTTCTTCCAAGGTACTTACAAGTTCTCCTTCAAGATGTACCTCCCCTTCATAGTATTCTTCAGAATAAGGGTTTTCTCTTTAATCATTCTAGTCAGTATCTTGATCATTCATATCCATGAATAAGAGTTCTCATCTTTCATCTCCATACACACATTTGTCACTTTCATTAGATGAATCATCCTTCTTTTTTAAATAAATACTCTTCCTTTCAACATACCCTTTCCTTTTATGATTATGATATTGGAATTTATAGTTATAATTGTTTTTATCACCACCATCATTAATTTATCATAGGGACACATAGATTCATAATGTCCTATTCTACCACACTCAAAGAATTTGAATGGAAGCTTACCTTTGAATCCTAGTTCCTCTTTTTAGCTTTCTTACAAATTGAGCTTCTTCCTCATTGTTGTAGTAGCTGTAACACCCTCCAAAATTTTGGCCTACACTCAAATTTTGGAGCCTACTGTGGATCCTATGATCAGTCGTTCCTTAGTCACTTATTGGTAAGCTAATTATTTCAAGCTCCCTTCTTCGATCTCAAGAGTTCTTCACGGTTTTATATTTATATAGAAAGTGTCATCTTTGAGCATGGGAGTTATCACTTGTCATGCAAAGAGAAGTTTTGGTTTTCTTCAAGGGGATATAGACACGTTTCACACTCATTTCCCAAGTTTCACGCACTATTACACAAGTGTCATCATTATCCTCACAAAATCTATCGTCGAAGCGACACTTGTCGTAAGTTGCCACAAAGGTTGTTGCATTAAGTGAAGTATGTTTTCATATGTTATAGATGATTTATGTTGTGTCACTAAGTGTCCAAGTGTGTGGTCATAGTCAAGTTCTATCATTGTTCACATTGGTTCCATTGATCCCACGCTTAGCCAAATTCCGGAGGATTCCTAGCAACCTAGCCTCATCCAGCCTTCCTAAACTATGCACTTCACATATGCAACCCTCAAGATTTTTCCTTACCTACTAGAACTGTGTAATGTTCAGAAATCCCAAACTCCCTTGGCATCCAAAACTACATAGATGCTTCTCCCAGTGTCCTTCCCTCAGCTGTATCTCGCTACCTCCAAAAACTGTGTCCCTTAGCTGGATCTCGCTACCTCCAAAAACTGTGTCCCTCAGCTGGATCTCGCTACCTCCAAAAACTTTTTTTTTTTTTGTCAAGCCTCTCAACTGTCCAGTCCCCTTTGCTTCCTGAAATTGAGCAGTTTGACCTCTCAAGACCCCATCTTGCAGTGGCCACTACCTGCTTGAACTATGCAATTTTGTCCCTCAGTGGGTGCTGCACAAATTTTCCCCTCAATGGGCATTGTGCAGTCTAATCCCTCAATCTAGCCTAGTCACTAAGCCTTCCCCCCCCTTGACCTAATAACAGTTCCAGCTCAGTCAATGGATTATCATGCATCATCTTAAACTAGGGGTCTATCAAACTAATGTCGTATTTTCATGAGTGGATTATGGATACAGGAATTCTACCAAGTTATGGCAAGATACTTAAGAAGGAAACAAAGAAGGAGGTCATGCTAGATGACACTCAAGGAGAAGAGGAGAAACTATAATTATCAGATAAGAAGACCATGGAACCTAGGGTATGATAGAAGATCGGGATGACATGAAGACTCCATCTGATTCATAACCCTTTAGAGGGTAGATATGGAAAACAAATCACATCTCATAAATTTGAAATACACCTCTTAGAATAGTATGAATGACAACTTATCGTTGTCATAACAGTATGTCTTCAACAACATGTATGGTTGCAAACATTGAAAGTCATTCCATGTGTTTTCTCTAAGTGTTTTTCTCCCTTTTGCTTGTTGGATTAACTGTCATCTATTAGCATGTTTGACTATTTTGACATGTTTTTGAACCTTCTCTGGTGGTTTCGAAGGTCGATCTCTGTGTATATGATTTTTCCTAACCATGTAAACATCTGGCACACTCATACACAAAGTCTTGAACATTGCCGCACAAGTGTCATCACGGTCATCCTAAGGTCTATATTAATTGTTGCACTTGTCAATTCTTGTCATGAGACAATCACTCAGAGGGTAATGATTTTCTTGTTGTTCTAATGGTCTGTGTCGTCGTGTTGTCGAAGCATGCTAAGTGTGACCATAGTTCAAGTTCATCACGAGTCCACCTTTCTCCCACACTTAGCCATTTTAGGAAAATCTTCCCAACTGGGAAACTTAGCTCCACCGAGCCCTAACTGAGATATGAACTGCCCAATATCAGCCCTCATTGATGTGACATTTCTGCCTATAACTGTTCATTTTGTAGTCACTATCTTCCAACCTAGTTTTACTGCACAATTCTAGAGCCCAACAGCCTTTCTTGACCTCCATAATTACAAAGTTGTTCCTCCTAGTATGTCGTGAACTATGAACCTCGCACTTTCAGTCCTCAAGATTTTCCCTTACCTATTGTAACCTTGAAATATCCAGACCCAAACCTCCCTTGGCATCCAAAACTGCATATATGTGTCCTCTAGTGACCCTCCCTTAGCCGGAGCTCACTGTCCTCCAGAATTGCGCAGATTTGACCTATAGGCCTCTTTGCTAACCAGTCCTCCTTGCCTAAGGAAAATGTGCAAATATTTTTCCCAAGGTTTCATCCCACATCAACCACTGACTGCCTGAACTATGCAATCTTGAATCCCATTGGCCACTGCATTTTTTCTCCTCAGTGAGGACTATGCTTAAAATTTCCTCAATCAAGCCTCAACTACGCTCTGTGAAGTCCTAGTGACCAAGATCTCTCCCTTCCAACTGGAAATGCATAATGTGTAGTTACTAGGCCCTCTCTCCCATCCTGTCACTTGTCTTGGGCTCAATTCATGGATATTAAAGCATCATCTTAGATTAAGGAGTTTTTGGATTGATGTCATCCCTTCATGAGTGAATTGCAGGGACCGGTACACTATCAAGTCATGATGAGATGATGAAGAAGAATAATAATGAGGGAAGCATGCCTAGAGACTCACTTGTAGCTGAATGGATGAGTGAACCTATCAAGAGAAATCAAAGGGACACAAATTTTCAAACGCCTCCCAAGACCTAAAGTCATTGAAGACCCCACATCATCAAGTTATGTGGAGGAGAAGAGAAAGCATATCCAAGAACACATCATCACTCATAAGCAATAATGGCTTGGCATTGCCACACCATCAAGTCAGTCCATGTCAGTACTGTCCTGTCAATTCATGTCACGAGTTTTCATATGCCACATCACTATTGGGGGCCATGTGTATTGTAAATCAAATGTATTTTAAAGTGAAAGTCCAATGGATGCACAAGAAAATTAAGAGTCATGTAATTTGAAAAGTCATAGGAAGTTGAACAATCATGAGGGTAGTCAAAGTGTCACAAGGGGGAAGAATCACCCATGGTTATATATAACCCCCTCATTCTATGAGCAAATGACTTTTCACCTTGGCTCTTCCCGCGAGGAATTAAAGAGACCAACTTGTTCTTTGAGGAGAAAGGAGTGGCTCAAATGTCCCACTACTAGGGCTACTGATGTACAATGTAAAAATGTGTCTTGGAAATTTTTCCTTATAACAAAATTCTTTTAAGGCCATCACGTTCTTCATTCATGAATTATGAATGTTTATAATACTATTCTGTAGACGTTTTTTATTTCATGTTTGCTTTCACATGTACTAAGATAGTTGAAGTATTTTGGTTATTTTAGTGCTTATCTTGTTGATAATGTGTTTTAATAGTTGGTATTTTTGTCCCATCCTTATGGACTATTCCACGGGATACTAGACAAGTATTTCCTTACTTATTGGTTATAATGACCCTCACATCCACTGTGGACTATTCCGCTGGATGTCTGACAAGTCCTTCTGGTTCGTGGGTGTCTCTTCCTAGGTGGTACTATTACCTCTCACTTAGAGGCTCACTTTTCTCCCCCTTTTGTAGTAAGAGAACCTAGACATGGTTACATTGCACACTCACCAGGTACACTCCCCTTGCTTTTCGAAAAACCGGGCCTTTATACCGGATGGGACTCCTACACCAAACGATGTGTTGTCTTATTGGGAGTTCATATTGGGTAGATCCCCTTGGTTGATGGATCTCCAGCCCCGTCAACACACATCTAGTTCATAGTTGGAGACTTCATGTCCCTTTCAACTAATTATCTCGTTTTCTACATTGAATGTTGCTTCCTTTGAACTTGACTTCTCCTTCTCTGTTCTCATTTCCTATATAGTGAGGATTCCATATTAAGTATCCATACATATATTTTGAAGGTCAATTATCTCTTCAATGGCTGAGACTTTTGGATTGAATCTTGAGAGAATAGATCTTAGTACCTTTTTCATAATTACCACTTCCTCAACTGGTTCACTGAGTCCTCTTATGTTATTAATAATCTCATACACATGAAGAAAAAATGTTGCAACAATTTCGTCTTCATCCATCTTTAAAATTTCGAACCATATTTTATGAGTTTGAAGCTTTACTCTTTTTACCTTCCCATCTCCTTCATAGCCACTCTAAAGCTTATCCCAAATATCTTTTTCATATTTATAGTGCATCACCTTGAAAAAATTTGTATCTCTTAGACCATGCAAGATGACATTCTTTTCTTTTGCATTGTTTGAGTATTTCTATTTACCATCTGGATTGGTTAGAAGAGCTACAAGAACCTAATAACCATTCTCAATGGATATCCAAATGTTAAGGCCTAGAGACATAATATAGGTACTCATCATTACCTTATAGAAGACATAGTTTGTGCCATAAAATAAGGGATCTTTGTTTAAGGAAGAACCTTTTTGGTTGCCCATGATCCCTTTGATCTACCTTCCAATGGTTAAACTATTTCTAAAGGAACCTAGCTCTAACACCAATTGTTTTCTTATCATTACATTGATAGGGGGTGTGAATCAATATAAAGACCAATTGTAACAATTAAAAATAATTTAGAATTTTTAAACATCAATCATACAAGCAACACATTAGAACAAGATATATACGTGGAATCCATTAAAGCGAGAAAATGGAAATTCTTATGTGTAATAATATTTTCATAGGCACCAACCTATTGTTACATCAATTTACAATAATCAACAAGAAGGAAACACCCATCCCCTAATTTTATAGGCACCAACCTAAAGTAGACACCCATCCTATGATTTTATAGTCATTTTGTGTTTTTTTCTTCTCGGTTCCTCTCAGCTCTACACTCTGGTCTCTAATATACAATCCTACACATAGTTTCGACTTTCCACACTTCTCCATGCTCTATATTGTATAATTATGGCAATTCCTTTCTTCATTATAGGGTTGATTTAGTGTACGGATTTATTAATTCTCCTCTCACTTATTTAGGGCTTTGTTCTTTTATATATCTCTCCATTTATAAGATCTGCTACAACTCTCTTATTCTCACTAGTTTGATATATTCTCCCTGAGTACTTACTCTCTTCATGTATGCATAGTTTCAGCAAGTAATTAGAATTATTTTTCTTTTTTTTAATAGTTTATGGCATTTATTTCCCATGAGTGTCAATCCATGGTATTGACCCATGGTATTGAGGATCCTTTGACCCCTTCATCATGCCACGAACAATATTCTCTCATTCTCCCAAAATCTTAGACACAACTCTCTCCCTACTTAGGCAATGTTAAAATAAAGATCACACTTTAACAATGAATTTCATATATTTATGGTGTCGGGCTTTACTTTCCCTTTCTTAGTGCTATTTAGCTCTAAGAGCTTTTATTTGTAGTTTTATTTCTTCTTTCTAGCTCCCTTCCATCTAAACAACCAAGAGATAGTTGCTTTATCCCTTTAACACTATGTGACCATACTTTATGTCCATGTCCTTTGGCAGAATCATGACATATCACAACCATGACCAATTGTACCAAATACCCATCCATTTATCGGTATAGCAAGGCCCCAACAGATATAGCTATCTAGGCTACATCGTTTTTCTTTTGTTTCCATGAGTTGAGACTTTATCCTCCACTACAGAACCTTGATGAGTTGGAACCATGACTTTCCTATAACATATATTGGAGGGACTCTATATTCTTATTTCTAATGTCCTAGTACTAGTATATCCCTAAACCTAGTAGACTGTATACTATAACTGAGAAAAAAATTCTCCCTTGGCTAAAAGTAACAGTTATTGTTATGTCACATCAGATAGTGGTATATCAAATTTATTCACTTGTCTCTCATCCTAGTACCTTGATACTTGTTAACTGGTGGGATTTCCACATAATCCTTACTATATTTACTGTTTGTCAACAACTTCCCCATCAAATTGGGACTCCCATTATCAACCTATCGGTACTTTGATAACCTAGTATAGGGCGCACATTGAGCTATACTTTAGGTATGCTAACTTTGGTGCAAAATAATTATTTTTGGGCATTTTAACCTAATCAAAATACAGTGGAAAACGTATCCAAACAAGGTTCTAGTGAAAGTCTTGAGACCTCAAAGGCTGCGATGTCAATACAAAGTGGACCAATCATAGCCTGCCACATGGTCCTCTTGCCAAGTCATCTCTGCTCCATCATATATGTCAAGTCATATTACATAACAACCTTGAATTTTTATATAAAAAATGCACTTTGGTGCCTGGTGCCTTGGTAACCTAGTGTGGGATCCACTATTTCTACGTCACCTACCAAGTCATTTTCTTTAACTAATCAAAGTTTGTGACGTTTCTGAGTGTTGACATGTACCTACCATGTGTCATGTGTCAGTCATCCAATTAACTGACCAGAAATGCTATTTTTTCCTACCACATGTCATTCCATGTTGTTGCCACATCGTTAGGTCTACCACCTGTTTGTCCACATGGTGCCACATCATAGCATTGCCATGCCATATCAAATAGAATATCAAGTGCATTCCCTACTTTAATCACCATGTATGTGTGAGCCCGATATAGATATAGGTCGTTGTATCAAGGCGTTCTCAACCATGGTATCCATCGCGCAGACAACCATACTATATGCTTCATGCATGGTGTGATCCTGATATTAATCTAGGTCATTGGTCTTCATGCATGGTATATATCTAGATTAATGATCATCTCAAATTTAATCATAGTAGAAACACCAAGTTTTGGTTCATGAAACATAAATTATTTTTTTAGTTCAATCCTTGCGTGAGTGCGCCATGAAAATGCCCCCAACACCTTACTTGGCCTTCTCCTACTTGAATTACCTTACTTGAAATTTTGTTGCATGAATTTAATCATTCCATGCAAATACGGTGTGGAAGCACCAAGTTTTGTCGATCCAATTACGTGTTACACTCTTTGTTGTCACCCTCTACTACTTGATTTTGTTTTGGCTCTGCCTAAGCCTCCTTGTGCACTTCTTTTATTATTAATGACACTGTAAACCTGCTCAAAACTTTCATTGGCATTAATGACAACACACATTTCCAACAACTATTCCTATGAAACGAAATGGAAATCACTAAACTTCATGTCAAATTGCAATTTGATGGAGCATTAAGAGGAAATCTATGTAAATCTTGAACAAGAGGAATCATGCACTACTTTTAAGGGATACTATCAAATTCTAGTCTCGTTACATAGGAATGAATATCAATAATCAAGTAGAGGTGATGACTTTAAATAAGATATTTAGTTGGAAAAGGTAATAAGATCAGATATTTAACAACAAAGGAAGGTTCACAAGTAAATATTGAGAAATTGGGGAGATCTAAGCCAAGAGAAACATGAAACCAACACCCCAAAACTAAATACTAATTCATTCTTTACTATATATATACACATATATATATATATATATATATATATATATATATATATATATATATATATATATATATAGATAGATAGATAGATAGATAGATCATCCTTCTCAAGCGATTGATTGCATTACATGTGAATGATGAAAATGGTAGAAAACACTCTAGCCAATTTGAGGTAAATATGGAATGGAACCAAGAAGTTGTATGGAATAAGGGGAATAGTCAATAAATCCCATAGTCCAAGAGAGATGGGACTCAATAACTAGAAGGAGAAATCTAGTTATCATATGATAAGAGATAATATTTAATGATATGAATACAACTAAATTTTTAATTCCCTATAAGATAATAATTCTACGATTATTTTTTTCCTAAATTTGGATAGTAAGCAAGTGATAATTTTCTTTAATCATTTTCAACACATAAATGCAAACAATAAAAATAACTAAATAAATCAAATAATTTCATACATATAAAATAATGAAATTGAAAATATTTATCATTAAAAAAAAAATTATTTAGTCAAATTTATGTTACTTTTAGTTGATGCATGTTTATAAAATTTTATGTCTCAATATACATATAACACCAGCAAGAAAACAGAAAATAAGAAGGCCTAAAAAACACCAATCTAGTCAAATTTTAAAACAAGTATGATAGTTATAGGTTAAAATATGATAGTTATATGTTATTTTATAGTAGTTATATGTTAGTTTTGGTTAATTTCCTTTATGGGGATTTTGAAACCAATATGATAGTTATATATTATTTTATAATAGTTACATGTTACTTCCAGTTAATTACTTTTATAGGGGATTTCTTAGTTTATTATGAATATTGGTTATATATATATATATATAGATATATATGGGGTTATAATTATTAGAAAAAAAAAATTATATATATATATATATATATATAATTGTGTTTATTAAATATATGTTATAAAAATATATAATTAGGAAATCAATTTTGATTATATTTAAAATTTAAAAATAAAACTAAAAAAACTAATATTTTTAAGCTTATTTAACATTCAATAATAAAATTAAAAAATCTAAATCTAAATAATGTAATGTGCAATTATTTCTATGAATTCAAAGTTTGTTTACTTATTTTAAAAAAAAACCACATTGGGAGAATAAGGATGACAATAATTCCCCTCACGGAAATTTGGTGTACATTGCGAGAAAAGCAATGGTAAGGATGACAATAACAATTTGGCCAAACAGTATTGAAGCAAGAGAATGCTCATCTATGTAATAATTATAAGAAGATATTTTGCCCTTTAAAAATTATTACTACTCAATATTGCCAAGTTGCAAGTTTGTTTATATTTGGTTGGAAGGGTTGTTCATTATTTAGCCATTAGCAATGACAAATTACCATTAGAGTCGCATTTTAAAGCGGTAGACAAAATTATTTCCCTACAATTGACATATCCAATGCTCGGCCTCCCCCAATGTACTTTTGAAGAATTCCAATGCTAAATAATTGTGGTGTCGAGATAAAGGCATTCCACTTGCCTAGTGCCTCCATTGAGTAACAATTGGTTGTATGAATATTAGATTTATCATTCAGATGTTGGGATTGGACTGTGAAAGCTAACTTTCTCAGGAAAGAGAAGAGGGCTACAACGAGGGGACCAAGGTTGCAAACATGAAGGTTATTATTTCAAATGATGAGCTATTTATAGAGTAAGCTACCTTCTTATCAATTGAATTTTAAAGCAAGCATATCATGTTAAGTTCTAAGCAAGCATTTTTCATGCATTGGATTCGCTTTCATTACAAGTGGTCCCTTGAGACCCTATTGCACGGAAGCAAAATACCTTTGACATGATGAGAGAATATTGTTTTAGCCCCCAATGGATGAATCCAAATTTAAATAACATTTCTAAAGAAGTTTTTAAATTTTTTCTATGAAATAGTTAAGAGATCTCTCCGGCTAAAATTTCTCTCTTTCATGCTCAAGTGGGCGGGTAGTGTACTTTCTTAATGTAGGATAATTTAAAGTTCCTTTATAGATTAAAATAATGAATATTGGATGGTGATCATTTTTAACATTTTTATAAAGAAAAGTGAATATAGAAAAGTAAAAGTTAGTACTTAAAGAAATAAAAATAAAAAATTAATTACATGAAGGTTTGGTTTAAGAAAAAGTTAAATAAGATAAGTTAATTTAAATGTTTAATAAGTGAATATAAATTTTGTTAATGGAACTTTATAGTACAATCTAAAAAAACACATAGTAAAAGTGTAAAAGCTATTCCAATCACTATAGTAAAAGTACAAAAGCTGCTCCAATCATTATATTGAAAGGAAAGTAAGAGTTTATAATTAAATAGTCAATAATAAAAAATAAGAATCTGTATAGATGTAAATGCAAAATGTGTGTGTGTCACGATCATCATGAGGAGACAAACCCATTGCTTATGTCATTCAAATGGGGTTGAGGGGGCCAAGTTGTGAAATATTGAGGGGATCCTTGGATTGATGAGGTCAAGAACACTTAAAACCCAAAGTGAGCAAGAAAAATATTTACATGGAATAGTTGTTGTTCAAGAAGGCTAAGGGAGCAATGTTCTACACAAAATGATTCCAATCTTATGAACTACTAACAATGAATTATATGGTGGTTTGGTATGATATACACCAAGATTTACAAACTAGGGATCTTCAAAGGTCTCATGAAGGCTATTCATCCCACAAGGGCTTCACCTAATGAACCTCTAACATATCACTTGTGTTTTTATCGCATTCGTGGGATCATAAACAATACCCTTAATTTGACTACATATTAGAAAATACCTCTAAAAATCACATTATTTAACCCCCTACCAATACGAACCCAATACACCTTCCCAATTTAAAAAAATCCCTACTTTCACTAGATATTGTAGGTATCCATTTTTCACTAACATTTTTTACACCCCTTTATATTTTTCATTAACTTTGAGCTCCACTTTTATACCTGCTAATATAAAAATCATTTACCCCCTATATATAGCCCAATATGTTATGTCATTTTTTCCTCAATATATATCTCCTAATATAAATCATTTGGTACAGTATTGCTCCCCAATGAATCCCCCATGATTCATCCCAACAATTGGGGGTGGGCGGTATTAATTGAGAAAGAGTCTAGGGTCTCACAAATTATGTATCTAAAGTTATATGTTCCTTTACCTATCCATTTATTCCATTGGTGAATGTGGCAATAAGAAAGAAGGAATTGATCCTCTTAATGGGATTTGGCTGGGGAGGATAACATAGTAAAATTGAAGGTAATGGGGCCAATTCTTCTCAATGCTCTAAGGGTTATGCTTTGATAAGGAGATAATGGGATGTGATCCCTTCAGGTGGATCTTCTTGGATATTTTCATGGACGTAGTGGCCACCGATCTCTGATGTACATGAACCACACTAAAAATATCCCACTTAACATATGTATGTTGTGATATATATAGGCTTGAAGTTTAAGGGTGACACTCTCGAATGAATAGGGTGATCCAATGGGTGTGCACTCAATTTTTTTTTGTATACTTAGGTTTAATAATAAGGAAACTCCTTAGTTGCATAAAGTCTTAGAAATAAAATTCCATGTTCGGGATAAGGACCCCATTTTGGTGTGGGGGGGAACGGGGGTGGTCCAAGTGATCTAGATATAATTAATATAGATATCCTCCAAAATCCCTTAGTTCAAACCATGTTTATAAAGTAGGAGTTGAATTGGGGCATCCAAAGAGTGCCTCAATAGTGGAAGTTGATCGGTAAAAATGGTAATCACTCGAAGCAATCAAGTTTCCTCTCAAAATCAACAACAACTTCATCCATAAGAGAATGTGAAGGTAATACACTTTGAAGAATGCAAGGCTAGGTAGGGACAATCATAGGTAAAGTCGCTAAGGGTCTAGACTCTATCAAGGAAGGATATGAATTTAAAGGTTGCCCCAAGGTTAAAAGGATAAGCTCTGAACTTCACCTAGATGATGGATTGAGAAAATATTTGTTTTCAATAGATGATTCTATATAACAAAAGGGTACGGGCTCTATCTTTCAAATTATTGTGAGCTAGAAGTAGGATAAGACCCCAAATCTTAGAGGATAGTGGGTTTGATAATTGTATCTAAGAAATGTAACGTGGAAGTAATACACTAGAAGTGATGTTAGACACACTAACTTATGATCCAAAAAAGAGAACCGTATCTATTGTTGATATTTTGTTCGAGAGAACACCTCAAATTGAACCAAGGCCTTAAATAATAAACCCAAAGTATTAATTTCATGTTGATATCAATCTTGTCCCCTGAGTAGTAAAAGTCATAGCTATATAGGGCATACTTTGATATATTTTGGATCATAATCTTAGTTTTACAAAGGTTAACTATTTATTGTTGATTGTCATATAAGTTCGATGAATTGAAAACTTGTCTTTTCAACCCCTTAGGTGAGGAAGCCAAGAGAATTACATTGTCAAAAAATAAAAGTATAGAGTTCAATATATAGTAGTGTCAAAGACAATCATTACCTTTTAATATGTGCTCTCTGGAAAAGGACTTCAACTGATTATTATATATCCCAAAGAGACACAACGAGATGGGATAGTTCTATTTAATCCTAGTGGTTCTCTTAAAGAAGATTGAGATGTCCTAAAAAGAGAAAGGATAGGCAAATACCAATTTTTATAGTTCATTATGGCCATGACAAGAAACTTTGTATTAACAATTTCACATAACCAATGGGATAGGGCCTCTCTTGGAATGGAGTTGAAAATTTATAAAAGTCCACAAGGCATTTTCAAAATACTTTTGAAGAGTGACAATGGGCCTTCTTGATAATGGCACATAGAGTGAAGATCTAATCAATGGTTTAGTTCTCTAATCATTATCTTGTTTGTCCTTTATCCCTGAGGTGCCTCTCTAGTTCACCTAATAATGACATATGAAATTTAATACCTTAGATATTGCGAAAGTGTTTCAAACCATGATGGTCTTATAATTGATGGAGTTTGAAGTAATCCTCGATTTAAAAATGTAGTGTACAATGTGGTGTGACTAAGATGAACCAAATATACGATTAAATACATTAGTAATGTGGTAGTTGAGAGTGTGTATACCACCTTTGAGGAACTTGGCTTGGAATCCTTCCTCATTAGTTACATCATTAGTGCTTATGAACATCATGGCTTTCAAATGGCAAGAAATAGGAGAAACACTGTAGACTGAGCATTGCGCCAAGATGTCATAGGGAGCTTGAGTGGGAAAAAGGGTGTGCTATAAGACTTTCAATAAATGGTAGAGGGATCCAAGATTATTCATACAAATTTACAACATTGAACCTAGCTAGGTGGCTATGAGGAAAGATGAAAAGGGAAGAGTGATCTCTCTTAGCATTTGACATCAAGAAAAATATGAGTACTACATGAAAATGAACCTCTCTACCATGGAACCTAAAAATAGAACTCACAACCAATTATCATTTGAAAATCAATAAAATCCATTCAATAATGTGTGAATAGGATAGTATGAGGGTGGATCCAACGTTATCTAATTGTTTTTTTTATTGTTATTTTAAATTAAAGCTTCTAATGAATAAGATGTGAAGATGTTTAAATATTAAGTAATCTAAAGAAAAAAATCGTTTCACAATATGATTGTAGAGAAAGAAATAATAGTATTTTTTAGATTCCATCTTCTTTATAAATAATTTACATAATAAAGAAACACATTAAATAACTCCAACATTTTGCACAATGAAAATGTGATTAACATAGATTTATTTTAACATTTGTATATAAAGATATAAATAAAGTTATATACAATATTTTTTTCACTTATAATATTTGAAATTAAAATAAATATAATTTATTATTTTTTTAATTATGATAATTAATTAAAAAAATATTTATTTTAATATTATTTTAATAACGCCTAATATACAAACTTATAAAATAATAAATATTAAGATTATAAAATAATAAATATTAAGATTAGTAACACACATACTTATAAATATATCATTTTATGTTATTTAAACTTTTTAAAATAATGTCAAACAAATATATATTTATCCCAAAAGATTACAAAAATTGATATATTTTTCTTTGGATAATCTTGAAATTGGTGAATAAGATTGGAATTTTAAAATGAAACCAGTGTTGGAAGGCAATTTAGTCCCTGCCTTTTAAGTGGAATTATGCTTTTATAAAAATTGCAAATTAATATATGGAATGGAAAAATTAATTACTAAGGGGTAAAGACTTGCATAAACTTTGATGGGTAGTTTTTTACTTCAAGTGCTAAATAACACATAAATAATGGCGTTGTAAGTACATCTAAAAATTACGACAAAAAAATCTAAATTAATTACTAAGGGGTAAAGGCTTGCATAAACTTTGATGGGTAGTTTTTTACTTCAAGTACTAAATAACACATAAATAATGGCATTGTAAGTACATCTAAAAATTATGACAGAAAAATCTAAGGAAGTTATCCATATGACACAAAGGCTACAATAAGACCTTCAAATTATCATCCAATCAAACATTTGAAAAATAATTTTTAGATAATATTAAAAATCAAATATTTATTTTTCAAAGTTAAACATTAATATTAAATATTTGTTTTTTAAAATTAAACATTAATGCCAAAATAATAGTGTCCTTGCTAAAATCCTGCTTAACATAGACAAATTAAATTAACATTTTTTAGCAACATCAATATAAAAAATATCTATTTCATTTATCCTATTTGTCGAAATAAATTCAAATAAAAAATATTTAATAACTCTCCGAAAATTTGGTATTAATAAATCACCAATTTGTGTGTTAAATTTCCCAGTATACATATTATGAATATATAATCTCAAATATTTTAGCAGTTACCATCAATAATAAATATATTCCAGGCTATGGTGTTTATGGATTGTGGCGATGCTATATTTTGGAAGGAATGATGGGATTTTGGATGTGTATAAGCAATGCTCATTTGAATACCATTTTGTTGAACATTCCAAAGTATAAATAAATGACCCATTTGTGTGTTAAATTCCAACCAGTAATACATATTATGAATATACACCCTCAAATATTTTAGGAGTTACCATCAATAATACATATATTACATACTATGGTGTTTATGGATTGTGATGATGTCATATTTTGGAATGAATGATTGGATTTTGGATGTGTATAAGCAATGCTCATTTGAATACCATTTTGTTGAACATTCCAAAGTACTTTTGTATAGAGAAATGAAGTGTGATACCTTTTTGTTGAACATTCCAAAGTACTTTTTGTATAGATAAATCAATTGTGTGGGGACGAACTTCAATATTGATGGCATTGGCAACCGTGCTGGATGGGTGAGACATATGCATAATTACGCCTTTTAAGGCCTTATTCTCCAAAAAGGTAAGACCACGAACCATCAATCAAAAGCTGCCTGCACTGCATGCAGTAATCTATTGCAAAACAGAGAGAATAGAAGATGACAGGTACGGCTGCCACCCTGGGTGGCGACACTAAAGGTTTGAGGAACCTGCCAATGTTTCAGTACAAAAGTATTAGATTGTTCTGACTCATCTTCATAATAAAATTAGAGCATTCAGTACAGTAAATATCACAGGGTACAATAGTTATAGACACATCCTACAGGTCTTGTGGTCCAGAGGATTATGTAGGCCTGAGAACTGTTATAAAAGCGATTTTTTTCATGGTGAAAAAAAGCGGTAAACATATTTAAATTTTTCTATTTTATTTCTTGATCAGTGCAGCCACTACGTGGAAAAATTCAAGATCCTCAAGCAGCGCCGCTGCATTCTCGATGGCCCGTTTTTCCATTCTGTTGAAGAGCTTTTCGCTTAATTCGTTCCCAATGTGATCGTCCACCAATACTCCGCAGACGCTCCTGCAGGAATTGGTGAAGGCCTTTCCCAGTTCTTGCCTGTCCTCCGAGCACTGGACCACTAAGGGACTACCCGCCTTAAATATGTCCACTTTCTTGATCTCGAACGAATTCTCCTTCTCCACGACGCCGCGGAACTCTCCCACAGTCGGCGCGAAGACTGGAACGTTGAACGTGTCCCTGCTCTCCGCCTCTATCAACCCCTACATCAAGCCGTAACTTCAGCGGAAAGATAAATAAGCAGAAAGAGAACTAGGCATTGACAAAATAAATTGATAAAATAACGAGTTATTGTAGGTATAGTTTGATTGGCCAACTTCAGTGCTGGTCGGTTTCATTTTATTCGATTTGTTGGTTTGTCTCGAGTGCTCGTCAGCACCAGTAGAGTAGCCCTGTCGTTAATGCGATTCTACAGTAGCATAGCCTGTTGTTAGTGCTGGGCACACGTCAAGTGAGTGTGAGTCTACATTATTGTAATGTTTTTGTTTGGAATTTGCACAGGCATAATCTAAGGTGGGCTTTTGATAGCAATAAATGCAATGATAATAATGCAGTATTGTAATATTTTTGTTTGGAATTTCCACAGCCATAATTTAGGGGAGGAGATTTTTATGGTAATATTTGCCATAATAATAATAATAAAGAAGAGAAATGATACTTTTAGAAATTTTGAAAAAAAAAATTGTAAACCTAAAATATTATTTTTTATTATTTATCATTTTATCCGTTCAATATTCTCATCCAATAAACCAAATCAAAATTCTCATTGGACAAAATAAAAAAGCAGTAAACCAGTATTTCTTGTCCAAAGCTTTACAGTTTTCCACATCGTTAAAAAACTCTCATTCCAATGTTCATAACCATAAGCAAATTAATTTTGTACTGATTTCTTTTGTTTGTTAATTAATTACCTCCTCGACCAAATCGTTCCAGGCGTTTTCGAAGTGGGTGCCGAATAAGATGCCACCACCTCCTTGATTCGTAGGGTCTGCGAATGTCCTCCCCAAGCAAACCAAGAACATACAGCCCCCGCTCTTCATCTCCTCCGACCGGGCTCGTAAGAAGGCCTCGAAGTCGTTCTTGAATTGGGTACGGTAAGCATTTGCTGTTATCTGAGATCCCTTGTGTATGAACACTCGGCCATTGTTCCAAGCCGGAGACCTGGGATCTTGTACAGTTTCAGGAACCTGTAACATTAATCCGCCATACAATATATTACAGAAGGTTAGAGCAGATATATTAGGTTCATAAAGTTGAACTAACAGAGTATAAAAAAATACTATAATGTTTTTGAAGAATTTTTCCGCGAAAATCATATTGGATATTCTATCTTGTCTTTTTAAAGTGCATAGTCAGATCTGCTCATTCAACTTCGATGAACCACACTGGTTGGTTCGAAAAGCGTCACAAAAATTTTTCCATGTGATTTTCGTTGTAGAATTCTTCAAAAATTTAATATGGATCACAGAAATCTAAATTCAATACTATAACGTTAACCATCAAAATATATAAACATGATTTTTTAATTAATTTAATTAACTTGAATTTTGATTTGAATTCAGATTTCTCTAATCTATAAGAAAAACTTTTTTCACATGAAATTTCATCATTAAACATTAAAATACAAATAATAAAAAATAATTAACTTCAAATTATTTAATAAAACTGTAATCACATTGAATCTATATTAAAAATTACATTTGAATCTCTAGTTATCTCACTGTTTTATTGTGTAAAATAAATATCAACCATTGAATAAAAACTTATAATTTAGTGAACATAAATTTAATACTTATAATTTACTGACATAAACTTTGATAATTGCTAAATCATCCTTGAAATATATTTCATCAATGTTTATTTGAAAGTCTCATTTAAGGAGTACATCTACCACTCTGCCCCATGATATTTCAATATTGTAATGTGCTCATCAAATCTAATTACAAAGAACCAAGAAAATAACAAATTCAAATTCAAATCTCCCCTCCTTTGTTTCATATGTTTCTTACATTAATCAAACTAAATTCAAACTCTTGTATTTCAATGTTAATGTCCTCATCAAATTTAATTATAAAGACCCATTGAAGTAATAAATTCAAATCTCCTATGTTTCGTACATATCCTACACTCATTAAATATACATATCCTACACGAATTAAATATGAACATAAAATTAATGTTCCAGCTTTAATGTACTTATCAAATTCAAGAAGATCAGTATCAAATTTAAGAATAACAAATTGATAGTACATACAAATTTATATATGAATATAAAATTAATGCTCCAGCTTTAATGTACTTATCAAATTCAAGAATAACAAATTGATAGTACATACATAATAATATAGTCTTTTTGATCTTATGAATTTAAAATGGGTCATCAATAACCATTAGCTAAAGATATCCTGTACTAGTCTAAGATAATCTTATAATTCATTTTGATATCTATGGCCATTATTGCTCCAGCTTTAATGATAAATCCAAGAATAACACATTGATAATACATATCAAATTTATAGTAATATAGTGTTTTGACCTTATGAATTTAAAACGATCCATCAATAACCATCAGCTAAAAGCATCCTGTAACCTAAAATTAATATAATTCATCTTGATATCTATAGCCATTAACGGTTATATATCTTAATATAGGGACTGTATTTAACATTAATATAACCCATCTTGATATCTATGACCATTAATGGTTGTATATCTTGATATAATCTTTTGATCTTATGAATTTAAAATGGACCATCAATAACGATCAGCTAAAAGCATTCTGCAGTCTTAAGATAAATATAATTCATATTGATATGTATAACCATTAATAATGGTTATATATTGCTATCGATGACCATATTTAGTAGGATAGATGTTAAATGGCCCACTAATATCATATTTAATATCAAATTTGTAATTATTATTCCAAATAAATATATAATAATAATTTATTTAGATATTAAATTGTTATACAAATTTTCAATTATTAAATACAATAACATTTAATAATATATATACTTTATGTATCATATTTAACATTAAATTTGTAATTATTATTCAAAATAAATATATAATAATAATTTATGGATGACTTCTAGGGAAGCCCTAGTTACGGGGTGCAAGCCTAAGAAGTGATGATTGACGCTATGTGATTGATTTCACTAGTTTCAATCCTACTTTTTCACCCCTGTGAAGATCACCAGATGCAATGAGTACTAAGTGAACTATTCAAATCATGAGAAATTAGTCACTTGCTACTACCTCTCATGGAAATGATCATAAATGAATGACTTACTTAAAGCAGTTAAATCCCAAAAATAATATCTAATTTATTTAAATATAAATTGTTATATAAAATTTCAACTATGCACTAAATAATACATTTAATAATATATACGCTTTCACATGTATAATTAGGTATAGTTCGATTTATATATCATCTGTAATACAAATGTATAATTAGGTATAGTTCGATTTAGATATATCATCTGTAATACAAATAAAACAGCTAACTTTTTTTAACCATGCATTTGGGCGATTATTTCCTCTCCTCCGCTCTCCAAGCTGGTAAAAAAATTTCAGAAAAATGGAAAATTCGAATACCTGTGAAAGCCAATGCAGAGAAAAGGAGGAATGGACAACGTTAATGGTGTTTCTCGGGAACAGTCGCTTGTAAAAGCTGCCCGGAACTCCGGCAACATGGTACGCTCTCGGCTCCTTGCTCAGGCAGTCCAGGGCGCCGGCGCCGGCGCTGGTTTCTTGAATTGGCGGTAGAAGCTGAAACAGCGTGTTGAAATCGTTGGAAGGCAAGTCGGAGAAGAAAACTTGAAACTCGGGCAGATTCAGGGAGCCGAGATTGTATTTGTTGGCGAAGTAACTGACTATGTGATTAGCGATCACCAACGTATTCTGCCCGGAAGAGCAACCCAGGTCGGCAATGGTGAAGAGTTCCTCTGATGGCGGGAGATCCATGTTATCAAGAGCCTCTTCTAACAAGGGCCTCAGAGAACGCAGATGCTTGGCCTGCAGGAAAACATAGTAAAATAAATTAATCAAAAACAATATCTGAAATTTGTGTAAGGAGTTGATCTCAAATTTGTCTAAGGAGTTGACCTCAAGTGGTAGAGACATATTATTTGAGTCATGTAATTTTTATTATATTAAGGTTATGCTATCATATTATACCATCTTTAAAAACATGTTTTATGGATGAAAATTGTGAAAAAACAATATAAACGAATTCTACTGAATAGTTACTACAATTTCATTGAAAAAAAAACCATAAAACAAAAACAATATCTCAAATTTAATGTGGAGTTTCTAAACTTTTATATTCTGATACATATATGTTAACTTGCCTGGCCCTGACAATTTTTTGCATAGCTGGTTTCGCCCTTGCCTCCTTGCATGCTGAAGCGCCTCTCCAATTTGCGAGTGATGAGAGTCAGGGGCGAATCGTCAGAAATATTAGAGGTGGCAGCAGATGCAGCAGGTGAGAAAGCCATACAAACAGACTTGCAGTTGAAAGCCATACATCCAAGGTTCAAGCCCCCTCCGCAACAATGGTGATGCTCAGGTTTTTGTAAGCTGCGTGCCCCATAATTGACTTAAAAAGAAAGAAAAAAAAGGTTGTAGCAGCGAGGAATACAGACAAGCCAGGTGTATGGGATGAGATCGTATACGAGACAAAACCGGAATTTGGAAGTTGTTGGGAAAAATAAATATGAATGGCTTGCAACCAACGTTATTTACCGAATTCCGATGCCAAATTCATTGATAGCTTTCTCGGGTCCAAAAAGTCGATGATGTCGATCACGACTACTCCTGTCGAGTGCATCCCGAACACATTATTGTCTGCCGGCCCCACACGCAAGCTACTAAACTTTGATCAATCTTCTCAATGTCGGCCTTCGTACTCTTCCATAAAAGATAATGTTTTCAAGTCCATTTACTTACGCATGGCCCCTCTTAAGTGTCATTAGAATACTTCATCATGCCTATGGCTCCTTTCCTCATTGAATGGATAAGAAAGTTGATGTCATAACTGAAGCATGAATCATGTCATGTTTTCCATGGTCCAAAGAGACATGGACATGTAAGTGTTCTACTAATTGCACGGAGAGAAGTTAAGTGCATTCGGGTTATATAGATGAAATGTGTTGCACGTGATTAATATAGGGAAAAAAATGTAAATCATCATTAAATTTATCTTAATTTTTGAAATTCAACATTAATAAAGTATAAGTTATTAGTAAATTCATCTTAATTTCTTAAATTTCAAAATACCACAAAAAATTATACTAAACAGTTTTTAATCTCTATCAATATTGCATTCAAAATATATAGATGAAATGCATTACACATGATTAACAATAGGAAAAAAATATTAATTATCATTAAATCCATTTTAATGTTTGAAATTTAACATTAATAAAATATAAGTTATAATTAAATTTATGTTCTTAAATTTCAAAATACCACAAAATGTAATGCCAAACATTCTTTAATCTACGGAGAGAAGCGAAGTGCATTCTGGTTATATAGATGAAATGTGTTGCACGTGATTAATATAGGGAAAAAATGTAAATCATCATTAAATTTATCTTAATTTTTGAAATTTAACATTAATAGAATATAAGTTATTATTAAATTTATCTTAATTTCTTAAATTTCAGAATACCACAAAAAAATTATACTAAACAGTGTTTAATCTCTATCAATATTGCATTCAATATATATAGATGAAATGCATTACACGTGATTAACATAGGGAAAAATGTCAATTATCATTAAATTCATTTTAATGTTTGAAATTTAACATTAATAAAATATAAGTTATTATTAAATTTATGTTAACTTCTTAAATTTCAAAATACCACAAAATGTAATACCAAACATTTTTTAATCTACTGAGAGAAGTGGAGTGTATTCGGGATAGATGAAATGTGTTGCACGTGATTAATATAGGGAAAAAATGTAAATCATCATTAAATTTATTTTAATTTTTGAAATTTATCAGTAATAAAATATAAGTTATTATTAAATTTATCTTAATTTCTTAAATTTCAAAATAACACAAAAAATTATACTAAACAATTTTTAATCTCTATCAATATTGCATTCAAGATATATAGATGAAATGCATTACACATAATTAACATAGGGGAAAAATGTTAATTATCATTAAATTCATTTTAATGTTTGAAATTTAACATTAATAAAATATAAGTTATTATTAAATTTATGTTAACTTCTTAAATTTCAAAATACCACAAAATGTAATATCAAACATTTGGAGAGAAGCGAAGTGCATTCGGGTTATATAGATGAAATATGTTGCATGTGATTAATATAAATATAAAATGTAAATCATCATTAAATTTATCTTAATTTTTGAAATTTAATATTAATAAAATATAAGTTATTATTAAATTTATCTTAATTTCTTAAATTTCAAAATACCCCAAAAAAATACTAAACAATTTTTAATCTCTATCAATATTGCATTCAAGATATATAGATTAAATGCATTACACGTGATTAATATAGAAAAATATTAACTATCATTAAATTCATTTTAATGTTTGAAATTTAACATTAATAAAATATAAGTTATATTAAATTTATGTTAACTTTTTAAATTTCAAAATACCAAAAAATATAATACTAAACATTTTTTAATCTCTATTAATATTTCATAAATTATTATTAAAACAAATAATTTTATATTTACAAAAATTCATATTATCCCATAACTATTTACCATATATTTTTAATTTCTATATTTTATAAATCACAATTAAAAGAAATATTATAATATCTCTAAAAACTTATATTATCACATCATTACTTACCCTACATTTATTATTTTGAATGATTCTAAATCTTTTCAACTTAAAGAAATAAGCTTTAACAAATATATGCAACATAGCTAGTACCATGATTTACAACAAATCTTTTCAATTCAATTAAGTAAGATTTAATAATGTATTTAGTTTAATATTATAATATCATTTTAATAATTCATTGTTTATTCATAGAAAGTTTACTATTTTAATTAATAATAAATATTTTCAACCCAATTATTTTAATCAATTTATTAATATATAATAATAATTAATAATAAATTTTTTCAATTCAACTATTTAAATTCTTTTAGTAAATATATATATTTTATTATTATAATATTATTTAATACATATATATAAATTTTTTATAATAAGTTCAGTGTTTTGGGTAAAGTATTATATTATATAAATAATGTATTAATTTATTAACTATGCTTTTTTAGATTTTATTAATTAAATTTTAAATTTAAATAGTTAGAAGTTTAAAAACAAACAAAAGTACATAAATATCAAACAATTGTTAAAAAAAGGCTTGACATTAGTTGTGGGAATTTACCTTGAACTTTGAGAACATTAGTGATGACCAATATTTAGCAAGCAAGTACATAAATATCAAACAATTGTAAAAAAAGGCGTGACATTAGATATGGGGATTCACCTTGAACCTTGAGAAAATTAGTGATGATCAAAATTTAACAAGCATCATAAAGCTTAGGTGGTCTCTATCCCATCAAAATCACAAGTGTTAGTGCACTGAATTTGTCATTTGCTTGAGTTGATAGTGAAACAACTATGTGTCTTTTCTCTCTTTTCTCTTATATCTTTTTATCATTTTAGTTCCAAGATTTTTTTTAAATGTTATCTACAAATTAAGAACAAGATGAGTGTGTAGAGAGGTTAAGTATATTTATCCATGTTCATAGTATACTTTACCTCATAGAAGTCAAGAAGCTACATGTGTCATAACCCACGTTTAATTTCAACCTATAATCATATATAAGTGTTTGCATTGGCATGCTCACACTTACTAGAAAATTGTTAAACCAACCAAAACTTCTATAATACTTCTATAATAATTCGAGTATGTGAACAGCACAACAACCCTTCTCTTCCATATAAATCATATATAAGTGTTTGCATTGGCATACTCACACTTACTAGAAAATTGTTAAACCAACCAAAACTTCTATAATACTTCTATAATAATTCGAGTATGTGAACAGCACAACAACCCTTCTCTTCCATATAAAAAGAGTATACATCTACTCGAACCTTGAGAAATGTTTAGTTAGGGGAGTTTATCACTTAACAACAATCCTTTCCAAAAAAATGGAATATAATAAAAACTAGGACAAAATAAATCAACCCATATTTTAATAGACTTAGCAAGTAGAGATAAACAAAAAAAAGTGTTTTAGATACTTGAATATCTAAAGGATATTTGAGTTACATAACTAGAAGTGAGTAGTACATGGTATACAATTACTTGGCTTTCCATTGTTAAAAGACCAAAGTTTCTTTAAAGAATGGATTTCACATCATACAAAGACTTATAACATATTTTCTATTTTACCTTCTTTATTTCTTTTTTAATTTTAGTTTTAAATTTTAAATTAATAAACATAATTATTAAAAATAGCCATTAAACATAACTCCTTATAATTATGACGTAACTTTGATTTGATTTTAGGATATATAATAGATATTCATAAAAATATTATAGAAGAGGTAGGAGGGATATATCTAAGGCACATTTAGATTTCAGTATTTTTTTTTCTTAAAATTATTGAGTTTAATTTTCTAAGGTTTTTTAGATATTGGCTCTCCCTTAGTCTTCACTATCATTTTGTATAATTTGGTCTTTCTTCTCATCAATGTCTTATCAACAAAGGATAGAAAACAAACAATCACATATCTTATGATAAGTTTTATGTAAATAATGTGTAATGGGAAAAAACTTCATTTTGTCAACTACTAATGATATATCTTATAATAAAACTTGTGTAAATAATACAATAAAAATATTATAATAAGAAAACCTCATTTTATCCTATTGATTAGTTCTTAAAAATAAGATTAAATAACCTTATATACCATCCAAAACATGTTATATCACTAGGCCCCATTATCTAAGCATGTTTTAAAAGGTCATATTTTAAAACTTGTCTACTTTTGACAAAACATTTCACATCACATTTATTTACAATCTTTAAATTTTTCAAATAATATATTTGATATATCTTATTACTTTTTTCTTTACTTTAAATATAATAACTTCAACCTATCAATTTAATACAGCCCACAATTTAATACAAGCCATTGTAAATTTCTTATTATTTTTAAATATTAATTTATTTTATTTATTTATTTGAATTTTAATTAGTTAATTTAAGATACAAATTCTCTATATCATATTTTAATAACAATAATTTACTTTATTCTTCTTTTAAAACTCTACTTATTTTTATATTTGCTATTTAAATTAAATTTTATAATTATGGAAATATGTTTTCATAAATCGCTTTAAACATACTTTTCCATTTTCAATTTATGGATTTTAAAACTAAATTCAATGCATATAAACCATTAACCATCAATCCTTTGAATTCAGTTAAGGATTTGGCAAATGTTTGTTAAGAGCAGTATGTATGTCACAACGTACTCTTTACTCAATTAATTTTCTATTTTGTTGCAACTGTTTTTATGCTAGTTTATCATTAGGACCGTGCCGTCCTTATTTTATGTGACATAAAATATTGTAACTCCAACATCATTATCGTTAAGATCTTAATATAAAATTAAGGAAAGGCCATCCAATAAACAAATGATATAATAATTTCTAACCTATATGCAAAGTATTAAAAGAGAAAGTGGAATATAATGAAACTAGATTGACTTTAACTACTAATAAAATGTTAGCGGGTCAGAACCTTGGACCGAGGGGTATAATTAATAAAATTAATTAATTAATTATATATATAAATTTAGTCAAAGCTACACGCGTCCATAAATTATGAATCATAGTATTTTTTTAAACGTTTTAAATAATTAGAACTAGTCCTTCAGTAAACAAACAAAAAGGTAAGTTCATATCAGAGCCAACAAAAAATATTTCAAACATTATTTTTTCCCAAGAGATAATATGTGTTGATTTCGATAAAAAGATCCTAACGAGATATGGTACAACTAAACTAGAATTTAAAATATTCATCAGATTGCTATTCACAGGTGGAGTGGACAAAAGTCCAAAAATACTTTGGTGACTGATAAGGAAAGCTTATGAAGCAACCCAACTATGTTAATTTATTAATAAACAGAAAACGTGTCAAATTATGTGTGGATTAACATTGAAGATTTGTATTTATTATTTGTTTAAAAAAATGTTAAATATAGGGAATGGGTTAAGAATTAAGCGAATGGGAATGGGAATGGTTTGATAAATTAAGCTTTAAGGGATAGTTTAGTTGGTCTAGTTCTTGTTGCTATGCATTTTGCTTATCAAAAGGTCACGGGTTAAATCTCCTCGCGCCTTTGGGGTTAGGCCTTGCTAGTTTGGCCAGCAGGTAGATCCCTTCAAATTAATCTATCTGGATTTTCTCATGGATGTAGCGGCCACTAAGTGTCTATGAACCACCCAAACAAAAGCGATAGTGTAATAAATTAAAAATATATATGGCTTGTATGATGTTTTTGAAAATAAAATAAAATTAATAGATTAAATGTAATCTAGATTGGAGATGAACAAGGCATTGGACAAGAAAGGGAAAAAGTTTAGGGTGTATTTTTTTGAAAATATATTTATGATTCTTGACTTTAGTTAGCATGGGGTCTTGACTCTAGTTAGTGTATAATTTTTCGGTTTTGAACGAACATTATTTTGGGTGATTGTTTACAAAACATACAAGTTTTCGCAAACAAAGGGTTTTAACCTACACTATAACTAGAGACTTTTGAAATAAGATAGTTGCTTAAATGTTGTGTTAATGTTGTATTCAAGTTTAATCGAGTGCGGATTCATTCTATATTGTAATGTGTTTTATTTTCTATAGCATTTAGAGAATACCAACCATTCTTTATTCTTTACCAGTTATTTATGTTTTAGATTAGAGATCAATAACTAACATTAACTAACTATTGCACTATACTTACAAATTTCTTATTCTACTTGTCAAGCTTATTCACTGATGAGGGAAGACATAATAAGTTTTTTGTTTTCCCATAATGGCACACCAGTCATTCCAACTTGCCTGAATACTAGGTTGTATACGTCCAACAAGTAGGGCATCATAATGTGATTGATTCCCTAAGGTTGTATGATTCCCTAAGGTTGTATGATTCAATTATTGGGTGCATGAGTTGTCAAAAAGCTTACTTAATGTTTTGTAGAGAGTCGAGTGGTAATTTGAGACACAAAATGAGAATTTGAATTTTTGGGTTCCTCTCCTGTCTGGCATCCTTCGAGTTAAGATTTCCTGGCATTCTAGTTCAAAGCACTAGCTTTTGTTAATATATAAACTTCCAAATAGTTCATCACAACATATCTTCTCATATTATGGAAATCCTAGATTATGCAAATTATTTCCTTAACTTCTAAATTAATTATTACTATCCTTAGCTTCTAGAAACACCTGAAATTGAAATGAAAAAACAAGAAAATGAATACACCATCCATATATTAAACACTAAATGTATCTTTAGAAACCAAAACTAGGAGGAAACCTAGTTAGAAGGTGAAGTTTATGCTTTGCTTTCTATTCTCTAGTTATAAAATGCAAATACAAAGAAAGGGGCATTCACTATGGACTTGCCTATCACATTGTGGCCTAAATGGCTGCTACAAAATTTTCTCCTACTTTTGATATACTCTCAAAAACCACTTCTACATGCTCTACTCAAATATCAAACAAGTATAATAATAAAGAATGGAACCCTTTATCCTCCTATAGGCCATTTGTTTAGCATAATCTAATAGTCATCTAGAGTTAAGGTTTTTGCATCTTTAACACTCAATTAGCTATATGGTTTTTCAACTTCTATATTCTTCTTAAAATTCCGCACATGGCTATCCCCACATGTGTGAGTAATTGGTTTTATATATGACATCTACTTGTACTAGGGTGGTTAACTTAGGTAGTTCAATTTGCAGGAGGATAGCTTCCATAGACAAGCATCAATTGAGGTGGTTTTGATATCAATGGAAAGATCTCAATGTGTATATTAGAATTGATGGGATAAGAGCTATTCCCAACAAAATTTCAGCCCCAAAACATGTCATTTGATATCGCAAAATGGCTTTGGAATTTTTTAGACTCAAAATATCCAAAATAAGACGTACCACTAAATGTGCCTTGTAAGCTAACTCCTCCAATTTTCCGCTCAAAAAATACTAAGATAGATAAAATATTATATAATTCCATTTTGGACAATACATTCTGATTTAGGAGACTTTTGGTCCCCAAAAGCATATGTTAAATAAGCTGAGGAAATATTTATTCTACCTTCTACTTAGAGTACATATTTTCCTTTCTTGTGTTGAGTATACATGTTATATTCTTTGCATGACTAACCCCATGTGCAGTTTATATGAACCATGTACTTAAGGGGGCTTTTAGACATCCATATTCAAGGGGTTATGTAGGGGGCTGGTAGCACCCCTGCACAAAGTTCTAGGTAGTCACTTAAGAAAAATTGGGTGGATTTGTGCATCCATCTATGGAGATTTTCGACACTCGATTTTCATTTTTAGCAATTTTTGGGTGCATGGTGGGTTTTACCATGTTTTTGTAGATCTGGTCAAAGTAACTATGGTTGTATTCTAATCCATGGTTAATGGACTGGGGGCTTATGAATTGTACAACATATAAATATTGTATTGTAACATTGCAAAGATAATATATAGAAAATCTGATTAGTTTTCCCAGTGTGGGTTTCCAGGATAAAATATCTATGTTAATGTGTGGGTCTGCCACTAAATTTTTTATTTTTTATTGAGAATATTTTTGCAGGAATTATTTCTGTAGGGTTAAAACCTACACGAATAAGAGTAGTTTTGGATTCAAGGGGACGCCTTTGTGGCTAAGGGATTTGGGTCAAGCCTTGATCCAAACTTAAACATGAACACAACAACTTACAGATATAATAATAAACAAAGAGATGCAGTAGAAAAAAACTTCATTTCATTAATAGAAAAATATTGAACTATGCTTACAAACAGAATGGAAATAAGATAGCTTGGGCGATGGCAACTTATCTATGAGAAGAGATGTGGTGGCAACCAACTTCCTGGTGTTGTAACTTGGTCATATTATCTATGTTTGGCACGTACGATACCTTGTTGGAAAGGTCTCACCGAGTACTACATGCCCCTTCCTATGGCTGCAAGCCTATTGCAGGCCCCAAAAAACACCATTTAGGGGGTCGAAACGGCTCCAGAAGTCCACGACCTGAAAAACTGCTAAAAATAGTAAATGCTGAAATGAATAAGGAAACAAATGAAACAAATTGGGGGTATAGGTGGAATAGGTGGGTGGACACCAATATACAATTGGATCATTCCTCCCCCCTTAGGAAGCAATGGTCCCCATTGCATGCAGAGCCTCCATGAGGTGAGGAAATTTCTGTTGAACCTGGTCCCTAGTGAACCACTTGCCCTGGTGAAGGAGTTGACCTGCTTTGACAACTCAATATAATTGTATCCTCTGTTGGCATGTGTTCTTGATCTGTGTGTCCATGATCTAATTAGTTGTGTCCTGTTCCATGTAGTCCAGGTTGAGATTTGCTGGTGTGAGTTGTTCTACAATGTCAGATGTGTCCAACAATGGTGGAAAGTATGGCCGAAGGTGATCTACATTGAACATTGGGTGCAGATCAAGGAACGGTGGGATACTGAGCTCGAAGGAATTGTCACCAATGGCATTGGTGATGGTGTATGGCCCATATCGAAGTGGGTGAAGCTTGCAGTGGGGTCCAGCAAGGTGCTCCTTCCGCAAATGTAGCCAAACATTTTCACCCACCTGGAACTTGTGCGGCACTTGATGCTGATCATGGTGCTGATTGTACTTAGCATTGGCTCTGTCCAATATATCATGGACTTGCTACCATATGTGTTGAATGTGCTTAATGAAGTTGTTAGCCCTTTCAGCTTGAACATGAGCTAAATCTACCTGAGTGGGTGCAAATGGTATGGCCACATCAATGGGTCATAATGGCTGAAATCCCAACCCTACCTGAAAGGGGTTGTGGTCTATTGAGCTGTGGAGATCTCTGTTGTAGCTGTGTTGGACATAGGGGAGACTTCCATCCCACGTGCGTGGATTCTTCAAGCTATACATGCACAGAATGTGTACAATCATCTTGTTGACAACCTTTGTTTGGCCATCAGTTTGGGGATAGGAAGTCATGGACTTAGTAAGTTTTGTATCTAGCATCGACCAGAGACTTGACCAAACTACTCTAAAGAATCTGTTGTCCCAATCTGAGACAATGGACTGTGGGATCCCAAAGTTTACCGATAGTCACTCAAAGAAGAGGTTAGCAGTGGCCTCTACTATGATACTCTTCTTGCAAACTGCCATGATGACCATCTTAGAGAATATGTCGATGACCATGAAAACAAAATCTTTGTCATGCTTAGTAGAAGGAAGGTTTGACATGTAATGCATAGAGACAGATTCCCAAGGTTGGTTAGGAGTACGTAGAAAAGTATACAGGCCTTGTTTCTTGATGGTTGGTTTAGCAATGTCACAGGTAATGCAAGATCTAATGTACTTCCCAACATCCTGACAAAGTTTTGGCCAAAAAAAATACTTCTGCAATACTGCCACTCTTTTCTCTACTCCGAAATGTCCAGCGAACCAACTGTAGTGCGCCTCCCAAATCATCTTGGCATGCTCACTTGAAGGAACACAGATGTGTCCTAGGTGACATAACAGTGCATCTTGAAGGTGAAAATTTGGAACTTGCTTCCCTTCCAGGAGTGTTTTGTATATGCTGTCGAATTTTGGATCTCTCTTGTAAAGATGAGGCGACCCCAATGTCTCATGCTCACAGGAGTCGAGCATAGTGATTAGTGCCATGACTGGTGGTTGGTTGAGGCAATCAACAATGTTATTGGTGCTTCCCTTATTATACTTAATGTTCAAATGGAACTGTTGCAGATAGGTGGACCATTTCTAATGGCGATCGTTCTGCAACTTCCCTTGTGGTTGTATCAATTGTAGAGGTTGGTGGTCTATGTGGATGACCGTTTCCTTCCCCAGAATGTAATGCTTCCATTGACAGCAGACCTGCACAATGGAATAAATATCTTTGTCGTAAGTGGGGTACTTTCAGACCGTGTCTGAAAGTGTCTCACTGTGGTAAGCCACTGGATGCCCATGCTAAGTAAGAATCACACCAATAGCATAGCTGGAGGCATCTGTCTCAATCTCAAATGGTTTTTGTAGGTCTGGTAATGTGAGCATTGGTGCATAATAGAGGCGATTCTTCAACTCGGAGAACTATTTTTGTTGGGTTTCCAACCAAAAAAAACTTTTCTTTCACTCCGCCCTTGGTGTCTTGACTTAAAGGCCAAGTGATATGAGAGATCCCCAACACAAACCTATGGTAGAAATTGGCAAGACCCAAAAAGCTGCGGAGCTCTGGTAGAGTGGTTAGGGCTAGCCAATCCTGAATGACTTGTATCTTGGATGGATCCACATGTACACCCTGCTCATCAATGATTTATCTGAAATATTGAACCTGGGTCAGGCCAAAGGTGCATTTCTCCAAGTTAGCACACAACTTGTGTTGCCGCAGGGTTTGAAGGACCTATCGAATATGGTGGAGGTACTCTTCCCAAATTTAGTTGAAGATCAAAAAGTCATCTAAATACACCACCATGAATGCATTGATGAAGGGTCGCAATATGTTTTCCATCAGTCTCATGAAGGTTACAAGGGTGTTCGTCAATCTGAATGGCATGACCAACCATTCAAATAGACCCTCCTTGGATTTGAAGGCAGTATTCTAGACATCAGAGGGTTCGATAGACACTAGGTGATAAACTGACTTTAGGTAAATCTTGTTGAAATATTTGGCCCCTTTGAGCTGGTCCAAAAGGTCATCAATTTGTGGGATTAGGTATCTATTCTAGACAATGATCTTGTTCAGCGCCTGATAAGCAATACAAAGCCTCCAGGTCCCATCCTTCTTCTATACCAATGCAATCGGGCTCCCACAAGGTGACGAACTTGGCTTGATGTTCCCTCTCTGCAATAGTTCCTGAATCTGCCTCTTGATCTCATCATTCTCTAGAATAGAGCATCGATAGATCGATCCATTGGAAGAAGTGCTCCCGGGGTCAGATCAATGGAGTGCTTGACCTGATAGTGTAGAGGTACCCTTGTGGGTGAGGTAAAAATATCCCTGTACTCCTCCACAACCTTGTCCATATGTTGTTGCTGTGTAGAGGAGCCTTGCTTGGAAGCCATGGCCATAACCTTCTTCTTGCCCTAGGGGTGAATCACAAGGAAAACAATTTTCCTGGTATGGGAAATGATCTTACTGCATTGCTTTGCAATGATCAAAGAGACGATGATACGCGGGGCTACCTCCAGTATCCTGTACAACTTATTAGCCAAAGTAAAAATCACAGAGCGAGGTCTAGAATCATATATAACATGTTGCTTCCATAAGTATGGTTTCCCTAATTATACATCACAAAATTCAAGAGGAGAAACATCACATATTAACTCATCTATGAAGGGCTTGATGCTATAGGGAAAGCGACACTGTTGGCTGACACGAAGATCTTATCCTTGATGAAGGCACTCGATGGTGTACGACTATGGATGTGTTGTAGTATTTAGGCCCAACTGCTTCATGACCTTTGTTGAAATGAGGTTTTTTTGGCTCCCACTATCGACAATGAACTGCAGCGGAGAACCCTTCACCCACATCTGTGAGTGGAAGAGGCATTCTCCCTCCTTTGTATATTCAGGCTTGATATTCTTAATCTTGGTGGTGGCCACAGTGGCATTGGGCTCCACATCAATGATTTGCTTCCCTTTGTTAGTTCCCTTAGTGGATTTTTATTCAGATTTGAAACCTACACCTAATTTAGATGCCTTCAGCTCAGCCACCAGCGACTACTTGGTTCGACACTCACTTGTATTGTGACTGGAGCTCTTATGGAATTGACACCATTTTCTCATGTCCTTCTTCATCTTCGTGGTGTTATTACTTGTTTACGGCTTTGGCGGGCCATCTTGGGTAGCCCTGCCTTGGCTTGGTCCTTTGTTCTATGGTTTGGGGGCACCTTTTCCTTACTTTGGATTTGCAGATCCAAAGTCCCGCTTCTTTTGTTTAAACTTCTGCTCAATCTTGACAGCATACCAATACATCATATCGAGCGAGGAAATGTCCAGGAACTCCATGTCATCCTAGATGTACCTTTGTAGACACCTGTGGGACTTGAGCACCAAATACCACTCAGTATCATTGATACCCAACTTCGTGCAAAGGGTATGGAAAATATTTGTGAACTCTGGAACATCTTGGTCCCTTCCTCGCTGTAGCGTGGTCCACTTTATGTATTTGTCTTCATAGCTCCCGATAGTGTAATATTGTTCCTTGATGGCGTCTCGAAAAGAATTCCAAGTGGGTGTGGCTGAAAAAAACGAGGGTTCACTCTCGTCCTTTTGTTCACAATAGGTTTCTAACCAGTCCATGACGTGTGGGGCGGATTTGACCCGATTGGAAAATTCATGAACTAAAAAATATCCTTCCAACAAATTTAACCATTTATCTACAACGTTTGCATCTACCAAGCCTTCGAATATGGGAATATTGAAGTTAGCTTGTACCTTAAAAGGAGTGGCACCTCGAGAGTGGCTGCTAGATGAAGATGCATCGCTTGTGGGTAGTCGTCGAAGGATCTGGGCAAAGTTATCCATCATTGTGTCCCTCTGTCGTTCGAGGGCTTCCTCGAGCAACATTTTGAAAGGATCTCCTGCCCCCTCATCTTTATTTTCTTCTGCCATGGGAGGTAATCGGGTTTTGCAAGGCTGATCTTGCAATGGTTCAACTAGATCAAGCCCTAACTCCTTATACCCTGGCCTTGTTGGGGACATCAAAGAAAAATAGAGAAAGAGGAGACTGCTCTGATACCACTAATCCGAACTTAAACATGAACACAACAAATTATAGATATAATCATAAACACAAAGATGCAGTAGAAAAAAAACTTCATTTCATTAATAGAAAAATACTGAACTATGCTTACAAACATAATGGAAATAAGATAGTCCAGGTGATGGAAACTTATCTATGAGAAGAGATGTGGTGGCTACATGCCTCTGAACTGTGTTACAATGAGGCTCAATGACATATTTATTATTGGAAAACATGAGAAAACCATAAACAACAAAAAACCTAACCCATGGAAAATTTTAGGGGCTAATGTTCGCCCAGTGGGCTAATTTTCCATGATTTTTCCACAAAAAAGATTCGCCAATTTCCAATTTTATAAAAGACGATTCGCCCAAATTTTAGAATATAAAATTATTTTACCTTAAAAATCGCCAACATTATATAGAGACTATATATAAAATAATTATAAATTTGATTAATTTTACAAATATATCAATAAACATTTATAATTTGCATATTAGGGATTAGTGAGATTCGCCAATGTTTTAAACTTCAAGAAAATTTTCCATCCTTAAAATTTTCCTTGAGGTCCTAACCCCATGAGATGTAACACCAAGAGTTTGTGGGCCTCGTTGGGGTTAGTTGGGTAGCCAACTTCCCAAGGTCGTAACTTGGTCATATTATCTATGTTTGGTGCGTATGATACCTTGTTAGAAAGGTCTCACTGAGTACTACAGGTTTCACCTCAAGCCCTTGCTTATGGTTATGGGCTTGCCGCGAACCCCAAAAAAGACACTGTTTAGGTGGTCAAAACTACTCCGGAAGTTCAGGACCCGAAAAACTACTAAAAATAGTAAATGTTGAAATGAACAAGGAAACAAATGAAACTTATTAGGGGTTCTAGGTGGAATAGGTGAGTGGCCACCAATATCCACCTGGATCAAGCTTGTGGTAGACCCTATTATAGTGAGAGATATGTGAAAGTGGTTCTTGTGGTGAAAAGGAAATAGCGAGCAATTCAAAGAAATAGAGAGAAATTCAATGGGAAAAGTTTTGAGTTATGGAAGCTCAAAATGGAAGATTTATTGGTGGATATAGATCAGTGGATCATTGTGGATCGAAGTATTGCACCAATAGGGTTTTCAATATAAGAATATACCAAATTGGATCGAAAGGAAAAGACCACAATATGATTTTGTCTCTCAGATTCAGTATTGTTGAATGTTTCAAGTGAGGCTACAACAAAGGGTTTTGGGATAAGTTCGAGACTTTGAGTCAATTTTTGTCTTTGGAGAGAAAATTGCTCGTATAGAAGAAGTTGTATAACTTGAGGATGAAGGATCGATACCCAGTGAAAAGGATTTGAATGCCTTCAATACTATGGTAAGTCGGCTATTATCTATTGATATTAAGATTCCAGATGAAGATAATGCATTAATTTGTCATGTTCTCTACCAAACTCATGGGATAGTTTGGTTGTTACCATATTTAGTAATGCAACTACTTTGAAGTTTGATGAAATAATCTCATCCTTGCTATAAGAGGATATGATATGAAAGAAAAATGGAAATATTGAAAGGAGATTCATTTTCTATAAGAGGATTCTCCCATAATAGAATTAAAAATATGTCTTCAAGTGGGAGATCTAAATCTAGAGTAAGATTCAAGTCTCCAAGAAAGTTTGTAAAGGTATGTTGGAGAGGTGGAAAAGAATGGATTTGTAAGAAATACTATAGAGCTAAAATTCCTAAGAAAGGGAAGGGATATGAAGATGCTCTTTCTCTAGAAGAGAAAACCTCGTTAGATGAAGGAGGGGATGTGTGCTTGGATTCTTCAAGTATGCATGTAAATCATGAGGCATGGTTGGTCAATTCAGGTGCATCCTTTCATATAAATCTCCACAGGGAGTGGTTTTGTGAGTATGAAAGATATAATGGTGGTTGTTTTTTCTTAAGATATGACTCAACATCTAGAATCATAAGATAAGGAAAATTCAAGTTGAAGCTCATGAGTGGAAGGATTAGGACACTTCCTAGTGTTTTGCACATTCCATGATTGGCTAGAAATTTAATTTATATAATAAAGATGAGTGACGCAGGTGCAAAAAATAGTTTGAAAAGGATACCTACAACATGGTTCAAGGGGGAATGGTATTGATAAGGGGAGTTCAAATCTAAACTCTATATAAGCTACTAGGAAGTATTGTTAGCAATGGGTGGAAAAATTCCATTGTTCCTAAGAGTGGAGAAGATGAAGGAAAAACTCCTATAGTCTCTGGGGAAAATACTATGATGTGGCATAAAAGACTGAGACATATTAGAGAGAAGGGCCTTCCACTATTACATGGTAGTGGTATGGTAGAAGGTATGTCTAATTAATATTTTGAATTGGATTTCTATGAACACAATTTATAGGGAAAGTAGAATCAGGTGAGATTCTTCTTTGGTGCTAATAGGGTAAAGGGAACACTAAAACTAATGCATAGTGATATTTTTGGACCTATGTCGATTCCATCATTGGGTAAATTTTTGTACTACTTTTAATTTATAGTTGACTTCTCCATGAATACATGGACAAATTTCCTTAGGAAGAAATCTGAAGTATTTGATAAATTTTAAAAATTTAAGGCTCTAAGGGAGAATTCGGTAGAGAAGAAAATAAAGATATTGAGGAAGGATAATGGTGAAGAGTTCTAGAGGAATAAATTTGAAGACATATGTCAGAAGTGTTATATAGCATGGTAGAAGATTACCCCATACACATCTTAACATAACGAAGTTAAACATGACATTATTGGAAAGAGCGAGGAGCATGCTCAATGGTGTTGGGTTAGGACAAGAATTATGGGTAGAGGCAGTGGATACTACATATTACTTGGTAAATAAATCACTCTCATCAGTGTTGAATGATAAGACTCCAAATGAGGTATGGAATGTTAAGAAACCATATCTAACACATCTCACAAAATTTGGATGTGATGCATATGTACATGTTCCAAAGAAAAACAAAACTAAGTTGGATAGAAAATGTGAAGGGTACATTTTATTGGTTATAAAGATGGTTTAAAATGCCACAATATTTGGAACCCAAAAATAAGGTTGTATACAAACGAGATGTGGTATTTAGAGAAGTGAAAGATATTATCAAATAGGAAGTTACACCAAGGGAGAGATAACTTTAGAAGATATATTTTGAACTAAAGGATGTTGAATACAACACTATAAAAGAACATGAATAATAAGAAGAAGAACCACATGTTTCAATTTTGAGGAGATTGGTTGGGGAAATAAGCTAGCCAAAAAGGTACGCTCCACTTGATTTTCATTCAAAGTTTTCTTTGTTTATTATTGATTATGATTCTAGAACTGTTAAGGAGGCAGTGGATTCAAAGGATGGAAAACATTGGAAAAAGGCCACAGTTGAAGAAATAATGACCTTAGACAAGAACAAGGCTTCGGATCTAATGGAGTTGTTGGCTAGAATAAAACCCATTGGTAGTAAATGGGTGTTTAAGAAGAAGTTGAATGCAGAAGGAAAAGTTGAGAAATACAAAGCGCAATTAGTAGAAAAAGGTTATTCCCGAGTGCACGAAATTAATTTTGGTGATATTTTTTTTCCTATTACAATGTTATATTCTATTAGATTTATTTTATCTGTTGTTTCTACTTTTTATTTTGAGGTAGAATAGATGGATGTGAACACAACATTCCTACATCGGGTCTAAAATAAGGGATCTACATGAAGCAATCAGAAGTCTTTGCAGTGAAGGGTAAGAAAGAGTTGGTATGCAGGTTAAGAAAAAACCTTTTATGGGTCGAAGAAATCACCAAGGATGAGGTGTCAAAATTTTGATACACATAATCAGGGACTTAGCTTCACAAGGAGCAAAGCAGATCATTATGTGTATTTTAAATTACTTGGTGACCATCTTACTTATTTGGTCTTATATGTAGATGATATGTTGTAGATTGGAAATGGTAAGGAAATCATCTATGACTTGAAAACTCGATTGTCCTTTAACTAAACATAAAGGATCTTGGTGTTGTAAATTTTATTTTGGGCATGGAAATTAAAATAGATCAAGAAGAGAAGAAACTCTAGTGAAATTAGAGGAATTATGTTGAGACACTATTGCAAAGGTTTAATATACAAGAAAGTACATTGGTGACATCCCTATTCCTTAGGTGTAATTTTATTTATAGATCAATGTCCCAAGAAATAGGAAGAGGAAGGTGACATTTCCCATGTTCCATATACCAATGCATTTTTCAGCTTCTTCATCTATCTTCGTGGAACTATTGATTATGGATTATGCTACCAAGGAAGACCAAGACTGGATAAAGTTTTTGATATACATGGATTTGTTGATGCAAACTAGCCTAAATATATGGATCGTAGAAGATACACAAGTTGGTATGTGTTTAGTCTATTTGGAGGAGCCACTGGTTGGATGAGCAAAAGAAAATATGTAGTGACACTCTTATCTATATAAGTTGAATCCATGACAACCACTTATCTAAGATTGGAATTCGTTTGGTTATAGAGATTGTGTTTAGGTACGGGGTTGGTACAAAGATACAAGTATATATTGCGATAGTTAAAGTCTAATTTCCTTGGTGAAGGACATTTCTTATCATTTGAACGCTAAGCATCTTGATGTTCAGTATCAATTTGTGAGGGATACAATTGATGAGAATAAGGTGTTGTTGGTAAGGGTGGACATTTTGAAGAATGTTGTAGATGTATTAACAAAATTGGTGAGCACTGAGAAATTCTCTTGGTGTACAAAAACATAGGAATTATTTCCCTGGATTATTAATCGTGTACTCCTATGGTCCCTTGTATGCAAAGAAAAAAATAAGTGGGAGAATGTTGGGTATGTGTTATATTATTTGCACAACTAATGACATATGTGATTTATATACACCAAACGCATAGGGGGGTCATAGAGGGCACTATCAGCCCCCGCCTGTTTGGGGGGTATCTAGAGTGGTGGTAGCCCTCTGCATAAGGTTTGGGGTTTAGTAGTTTTTGGCACACAAATTTCTCTTTTAGTGGCTTTCGGGTGTATTCTAGCTTTCCTCATGGTTTTGTGTATTGAACTAAAGGAACTATGATTTTATCATAATCCAGGGTTAATGGATTGGGGGTTTATGAATGCTAAAAAATATAAATATTATATTGTAACATTTTAGACATAATATTTTGAAAAATCCTTTTGGTTTTCCCATTTTGGGTTTCTAAGATATTAATGTGTGTTTTCCATTGAATCATTTCTATTTTATCAAGAATCTATTTGCATGAATTATATATGCAGGGTTAAAACCTATTTCTTGGAAGTCATCCTTTCAACCCAATCTACCAAAGGTCATGCTACCCCTATCTGGGAGCTTTGGACCTCTTCCACAAAACTATATATTTTACCAACTCTACTCAAGATTTTGGTATTAATTCCTTTATTGCAAGTAGGACCTACTCCTTAGTTTCATGATCTAAAATGGAAGTCTCATCAAGTTTTAGATTCTCCACATTCACTATTGAGAAAATGCACATGTACACGAGTAGATTGAGTCTATACGAATTATCACCAACCTTCAAAAATACTTTGAAAGGACCATACCATAGATACTTTATCTTCTTACCAAGACTTGGAATCCTTTCATTGTTCACATGTAACCAAAATTTGTCTTCCACGTTGAATTTTTTCTTAGCTTTGTGTTGATCATGTAGGAATTTATACATTTTCTTTGATTTCTTCAATATCTCCTATACCTTCAAAATACATCTGCCTAATATTCTCAACATAATTCTCTTCTTCCAATGCTTCTCTTATGATGTATTCCCTCATTCCTCCTGTTGAGTATGATGGAAATCTATTTTTGTCATTGATGTCAATCCTAGCCATTGATGAAAATATGTCAAGTTCAAGGGGAACTTGTTAAATACCGATTATCATTGATGTAATTTTTCTATACCTAAAGTTGTTTTTTTTTTCTTGAGTGTTAGAATTTTAGCTTGTTCGTGTTGGATTGCAGCCTAAGTAGTCAATCTTTGCAAGATTTTTCCTACAATTTCCTTTTTCAAAATAGATTGAAATGTGTCTGGTTAGATAGTCATTTTATAGAGATTTTCAACAACATATAACACTTTGTCTAACTCCCCAAGAATGAAGAGAAATTTTGTTTTAAAGCAAGGTAGTCCAACAACATTTAGAAATCTAAGCCTCCTTTGAAAATTTTAGGTTTTTCAGAAATCTAGGCTTTGCACACCTATATGGGACATCTAGGCATCTGAACCCATCTAGGATGCACCAAGGCATCCAAGAATCTGAATTAATCTAGGATGCACCAAGGGATCCAAGCATCTAGGATTAGTAAAAAATATGGGGTGCATTCACTAAGTAATTGTAGATTTCAATTTATACTGATTTATTTAGGCTTCAAGGGTATCCGGGAGTCTTTGTATCCCGAGTCACTCATGGAAACCACTTATGAGACATGCTAGATATTGAAGATGTGGCAAATAATGAAGTGGAAGTATAGGTGGCAGGTCAATGACATGGTAGCTAGAGGAAAGGACACATGATATATGGAGGATATGACACATGGCATGATGACATGGTAGCTAAAGGACAATACACATGGCATGATGTTGTCGTAGATGGAGAACATGACACGTGGCATGATGATGTGGAAACTTGAGGTAGTGACACATGGCATCCATTTTTATTATTTTTGGGTGGACAATTGGATAAGTGGTAGGTGAGATGTGGCAGGTATTGGACATGTGAAAACAATAGGGAATACCATGTGGTAGTGTGCTGACTTAGTAGATGACATAAAAAATATAACTTGGCAAAGAGGATTGTTATCGGCGATTTTGTCACATCTGGTCAAAAGGAATTTAACTGTATCAATCAATGTCCTTTAAAATCCTTTTCATCATCCTTGCACAAATCCCTAAGCATGACTCATTCTAATTCCTAACTTTCTACCAAAGAACACCTTGTTTCAATCATTTTAAGGACCAACACTCTCTGGCCTCCTACTAGACAACATTGATTACCATATTTCTCAATTGTGGCCTCTGTTTATCACCAATAGGTTTCTCCAATATACACCTGTGTTGGTTCTATAAATTTGGGAAAAATAGAGAGAATGCCAAAGCCTCTTCTTCTAGAAGCTTCCAGGATCTGTTTTAACCATTTACCTCAGATATAAGTCTTGAATCCTATCCTATCCTACCTTTGAGTTTTCATCCCTTATCCCTTAAGCTCATCCTACCATCAAGAGTGGATCTCAAGGCCATATTGGTAAAAGGATAAGAATTCATTAACTACCTCCTTCACCTATATATTTACTGCCATCCATAGGCAAAGGGTTAGCTTTCTGGAGAGTGATTCTACCCTTATGTTGTTGATGTGAGAGATATATTTCCATGCATTACGGTGATTAGAGGTGCACTTTGTGACAAGGAAAGGACAAGTGAACTTGGAAGAGCCCTTTTATAGGATCAACACCTATTTTTGGTTGTGACTCACTCCATTTCTATTAATGCAAAGAGTTTTTTTTCCTATATATGATGTTATGGTTTCATATATTTCAATACAATGTTGATCTATTGAATAAAATGATTACATGATGTTGCACTTGTGTTATCTAAGTGTGCAGGTTCTAATAATAACCAACAGAGCTAGGATTGGAGCATTCACGACAAAGAAGAAGTGAATCATACTACAAATTCCAAGTAGGTTTTATCCCATTATCTATTTACTTTAATGAAAACATTAGTTCCTTTGTCTTTTTGTTGTTCTAGGTCAGCCCATCAGGCATAGGGAATATACTTCGGTTCGTAATCGTATATTCTACATAACAAATTTGTGACCATACTGGGGAACAGTGTATTCCCTTGGTGGTTTCTTTGTCCATTGTGATTGTCTTACCTCTTTTCCAAACTTTTACTGTCTTATCCAGTCAAGAATAGACCTAGGAAGACCTCTCATTAAGTACTAATTGCAATCCTTGTGACATAACTTTGCAACCCTAGACCAGCACACCCTCTGGTCCTCTAAAATAGCGTTGCACCCCAATTGAGGCTTCTGTATGGTTTCATTGCATAGCACTAGTGCCTCCTTTGCACCTGCATTGGCTCCTGTTTATGCACAACTTTGTCTTTGCCTTGATTTTCTCTCTGATCCAACCTTGATTTTATCTTCTCTTCCTTGAGTCTCTGTGCGTCTTATGGTCCCTTTGAAGCCTCCATTTGGTTTAATTTTTCTTTAATACCTTTGGTAAGGATTTGTTTAAAGATTTTCCTTTGTTCATATCACATTAAGTTGTTTGCAAATTGATTTTGTTTGAACATTGAGTGCTTAGATGAATTAGTGTTCTAGTCATCGTTCTAAAAATATTGTTTGAACCAATGATTATACTTTGCATCCTAGTTTTCCTCATTTTCAAAAATTAAGTGACTTGAAAAGAAAAATCTTTGCATTCACATTTAGATTTTTGTGTGTGCATTGAAATTGGAATAGTTGCATTGAAAAGGGAATTGCATTTTGCACATTGTTTGATGCATACTCTATGTCTCTTCCCTTCCTTAGATAGATTTTCATTGAATGAGAAAGATTCCATTTCCTCATGCTAGTTTTCATTTTAGGATATTCAGGTGACATTCGCAGTGAGCCCAAAAACTGAAACATAATTGAAGGTAAACAATAATATTTATTGAATCAACATAAGGAGTATTTGTAACATTAACACAAACATTTAGAGGTATAGGCTAGAGACGTGTTCTGGCGTCGTTAAATGTAGGAGATGTCATTGTTTTCCAACTTTGTATCCCGGGGGTGAAATATTTTCCACATACGTGAGTGTATTGGATCATTCTCCATGTACATTTGGGTATATTGGATGACACTCCACACATGTAAAGTGTATGAGAACTCTCTCATCGAATGATTACACATTAGACAACACTACTACAGACTGTTATCCTCACCATAGGTAACCGAGGTGACCGCCTTGTATATCGTGATACACTGAACACAGCATTCAGGAGATTTCTCACACGTACGTTAAGTCCTTGGTTGTCCAAGGTGTATATTGTAGTTCACGGTTGCTTGGTAAACAATTTATCCTAGTTCCCTCTTTGTTTTATTTTCTGTCTTTAATTTCTAAAATCAATTAATTAACTGTAGAATAACATCCTCCATGTGGAACAACTCCTTAGTGGATCATAGGTTGAGACTAATGGAAATAGTTCCCGAGTCCACTAGTCAAGGAAGCCCCTCTGATGGGAATCTTGGTCCTTTTCCCTATTTTGGAAATTTGGCGCTCCTTATATGGAAACATTGTCCCTTCCTAGATTTACCATTGGTTTTCTAGTTTGGTTTTTTTATCACTATGGTTCTGAATGTCCAAACTACTTCTCGACCATGCTCTCCTCCACCTTGTTATTGGGAAAACTAGTGTCTATGCAGAGCTGCTAGTCCCAGTAAGGCTGGTAGCTACCTTAGAAACAAACAAACTAAAACTACTTTCGTTTCCCTTTATGAAAAATAGATAAGAGGGGAATAAGGAGACCAACCTCTATCTTGCGCTTGGTTCCTTGCTCGATTCCTCTCCCTTCTGATAGATCTTTGCCACTCGCTTCCTTGTCTACCCAGCTTCAAAGAGCACTTGTAGAATCAAAGAGCATAACACTATCCAAGAACATAGATCTATTATCATAAACAATATAGGACCAGATATATATTGACCACACAAATGCATATAACATCAATCATACAAGAATGTGGAGGAAAACTTGAATAGCTTTATTGATAATCAAGAAAGAGCAAAGAGGATTACAACCAATTGTTCTGACCCAACATCATCCTCTCAGCAAGAAAGCCCTTCTTCACCTCATGAAAATCTTAGATCACCCAACACTATGATATAGCACCAAGAAACCAACAGCACTTCCTTACAAGATACAAAATTCCAGCCTTTGGATCTCTAAGATGAGGGATCCATATATAGATGTTTGAAAGGGGGGTGAGTCAAATTTTGAGAGTTGATTAGTGTCCTCTCTCTGATAGTTCTTGATTCCACTTGGATATTGATGATCTCTTACTCATCCCTGGGTGAATACAGAGAGGCAAGTGTCACTGGAGAAGTTTCTAGAAGATTCCATGATCCTCCACCTTACAGATTCACTCTGCCATTTGTCCACTCTCGCCCATCGCACCCCATAGAAGGGCTTTTCAAGATGCATCGCACCTCCCGAGTGTATTTAGGTGGGATGCAGTGCACTTTGACCATGGAGCAAGTGAGATGGTCCAATTTTGACCAGTTCTGAGCAGTTCTTCATGGAGAACTTCTGGGAGAAGATGTAATCAGTTGACCTTGTTCTTTTAGAGGTTGGAACAACAATTTTAGGGACTTAAGACACCTTGGTTTATGGACATTTATGATTGGGGGTTGCAGTGCCCAAAAATGTCTATAACAGTTGCCCCCTAAAGCATGAGGTCGTTAATCTGTTGATGTTGGGTGAAATGATTTATGATGAGGATCTGAAGTTCTTTCAAGCTGGAAGGTGACCTGTAATAAGATGCAATACAATACATTATCTTCATAATATTTTGATGATCTAGCTGAGGCAGACATTCCCATTCTGAGCTTTATAAATTCATTTTCATGTACATAAGACAGACAATCGTCTGAGATTAGACTGATGATTCTGGTAGAGCCATCATCCCTTAGGTTGGATGATTATCTGTGCAGTAATGATGTACATTTGATGTCTTTATTTTTCTGAATATATATCGCAGCTTGGATGGATGAACCTAGATCCGGGGTCTTCAATCTCGTTCGATCTTCACTCAAAGTACAAGTCAATGCATGTGAGAGATGTTATGGAGTCGAACATGGAAAGACATCACCTGATTACCAGCCAATGATGTAAGCTGTTAACAGGCGTGAGAGGAATCACCGATAATGATGATGACCCTCAAGGTACTACAGTACAATTCACGTGGTGTGAATAAAGGACTTGGCATCAAATACCACGCAAAATTTTTCGGTCGAAGGCCATTGATGTAAACCTGTTGCCGGAAGTGAGAAACTTGCCATTGAGGCATGCAAGCTTCAAAGTACTGAAAGGGTTGTTCCTAGATCGACTTCTTGGATAATGAGCTGACGTCGACAAGAAGCGATCCGTCATAGGAGGGCCTTAATGACTCAAACATCAATGACATGGAATGGAGCAAATGATTTTAATGGAGGTGAAAACGATCTGGTGATATAAGGTTCAGGGTGGTGGTCATGAAAGAATGGAGCGTAAATGTATTGCAGTGGGTGAGACACAGGTGAATTCTCTGAGCGACTTCTCTTGAACATATCAGCGATACTGACATGATGGATCGGTAGCATTAACCCCAAATATGGATGGTGTGACGGAACCATGGTGATGTGAGCAGTGAATGGAACAACCCAACCCGACTCGGATGCGGAGTGAAAGTGTCATGTTCAAGAGCGACTTGCTACCGATAAAGTATCTTCAAGTTTTCTTCCCAAATTTTCCCCAGTCATTGCTGACCAGTACCTCTTTATTTTTTTCAAGCTTGAGGAGGATAACATATGCTTGTTCTATAATTTTCCCTTCGGGTAAACCCATCGCTATGATTTAACGAGCCTAGCAATAGTGAAACTCGTTCTTGTCTGTATGGACAAGTTTGTTGCTATTCGGTTTTAACGAGTTTAACGACAAGGATAACTCAGTCCTTTTCAATTTTAGAGAGTCTGAAAAAGGGACGTAAAGAAAACTCCAATGGTCATTTTTCGTCATATGATCCCTTGAGTCCGAAAAAGTATAAAACAATACAAAAGGGATGAATTTTCGATACTTTTAACGAGCCGAACAAGACAAGCGCTCGATCTTTTTGTGTAATAATCCCTCAAGTCCAAAAAGATTAAAATCTAAAGGAGGGATAGCACTTCCGGTCCCTTTAATGAGCTGGAGAGGCTAATTGCTCGGAAATCTTTCATATTTTACGAGTCAGTTGAAAAGAGCTTAAAGGAGGCTCATTTTTTGAGGAACGAGTGATAACTTCAAGTAGCAGTTGATTCCAGGTAAGGTTTGGAATTTTCCAATCATGGCAGTGTCAGAAGGATGGCTAACAGGATCACTCTTCGCAGTTGTTCCTCAAAAAGGGTAAACAATCAAATGGAGGTGAATGATCGGCCAATACAGAGTGGAGGTGATGATGAGAACACGACCAAGGCTTCAAAGGCTGATGATAATACATTCACGATGGTTATTTACTGGAAATTGGTTCATTTTTTAATGAGCTTAAACTCTGGGGGAACATTTGCTCATTGCTTATGTTTATTTTTTAACGAGCTTGAATTCCACGTTAAAACTGCTCGATCCATTCGTATAATAAGGATGTCTCATATAAAAACGACATTTTTTCAAAGCTTTGCCCCGCATCCTTTCTTTATGCAAGTTAGGAAACGACCAATCCTACGAGTTTAAAGGGTTAGAGGACCTATAAATTTAAAAAATAAATGGTCGCTCTTCGCTTGCATGCCAAAAGGTTTGCATGCCCCCAGGTATAGCAAAGTAGAGTTTCTAGGTTACCCCTCAATTTGCAGACAAAACACTTGCTTTATTGGGAAAGGCCTACCTTTTCCAGGTTACCCCTCAATTTGCAGACAAAACATTTGTTCTATCTGGAAAGGCCTACCTTAACAGAAGTATCTTATTCTGGTCTAATCCCATTATACAAAATGGACGGGTGTGTCAGCCAGTCATATATCTTCTGTGGAAACCTACCCTATACCCAAGGTTCTCCTGTCGAAACAGGCCAGGGTGCATGCCCCTTGGGTTTCAGTCATATCCTCCGAATCACTCGCGCTCATCAGGAGAACGGACTGGGGATTGATGAGACATTCTTTGCATGAAAAGACCATTCAGATTTGGTATATGACTATTTGTTATGTGTGAACCGGGGAATGAAAGCTGGTCTATGAGCTTGACCACTCTTCCTTCATGCGGAAAACACATTACTCTAAAGAGTGAGGAGACAATGGCTCCCATGCAATAAATATAGTCTCTTCCAAGGAGTAGATTATAATCTAGGGGCCCTTGGACTACCATTACGTTCATGTGAATGGTTTTCCTTCTCAATGTTATCGGCACATTGGGAAGGATCCCTAACGGTCGTCTGGTTCCTTTGTCAAAGCCTGTTAGATTTCTCATCTCAGGCAAAAGCGATGGCGAACCAAGCGCTTTCCAAGAAGTTGAGGAAAGGATACTCACAGAAGCCCCTTCATCTATGATGGTACCAACCATGACCATTCTATATATTTGAGCAATGATTCGAAATAGTACACTAGCTGGTAAGCGGGGTCTACCTAGTAGATTCCAATCGAAGGAAACAACTAGGTTGCTTGGAGGTGGGACCGAATAGACGGCCGGATATGACTTTGAAGAACTTCCTTCTTGCGGTAAAGGAACGGGTAGACTGCCCCCATGTTCATTGGAGTCTGTGCTTACGAAAAGAATTTGGATGGTGTCATCCTTATTCTCTTCGGTGACTGTATCATCTGAAGATGGATCCTCTGAAGGCAAGACCGTGTCAACTGCTGCCTCGACCTTTTGACTTTCATCTGGTGTGGATTCAGATGTTTTATCTTCAATGATAGATGCTTCGGCTGACCACAAGGGCATGTCGGCCGGATTTTCAACTAGTGACGGACTCGGCAAGAGCTTCTTATATCCAAGAGGAAGTCGTAACGGTGAAACCGGATGGTCGTCCAAAACTCTTTTAGCCTCATCTAAGAAGGGACAATGATGGACGGCGTGATCGCCTTCACACAATTTACAAGGAAATTTACATCTTCCTTTTTATCCAGGGGCTTCACTTTCACTAGTTGATGGTGTACTTTCAACATGACCATCAGAGGTTGATGACAACAGATTGTGCAAACGAGGAGACCAGTCCCCTAAGATCCGTGGGATGCAAGGACAATCTTGATGATAGTGGTCTCCTTTGCAAATGACACATGGCGATTTAGGCCTGGATGATGCAGTGTGTGGATTTTCACCAGATGATGCCTGGTTGCCCCTTTTCGCCTTTGGCTCCTTCTTCTTCTCCTTCTTCTTCTCGGTTACTTGATTTTTGGCTTTACCATCTTCATCAAGCGAAGAGGAAGAATTGGATGAAGTAGAAGGTTGGGGGTAACTATGGTATCGTTTAGTTGTTGACTTGATTGTTCAGGAATCACGGTGTTCTGAACGACAGAGGTTGAGAAGAGCCATACGGGCAAGCTGATTGTCAATCCTGGAAGCGACAATGTGGCCATATGGGGCGCACCAACATCTCCCCAAGAGGAGAAGGGACTAGGATTTCCCCCAAGTGGAACTCCTTGGTTGGTGGGCTCCATTTTTCTCAACCTAAGACCAACGTAGGAAAGGTGATATTTTTTCCGATTAAAATAAATTTTAGACGCTTTGACACAACTTGTTTTTTCAATTTTTAAGAGTCGAGAAAAAAATAAAAGATGACTCTAGTCGCCTTCGATTTTTAATGAGCTTGAAGTGACAAGTGCTCAGATGGACCTTTTCCTTTAAGGAGTATGAAAAGGAACGAAAGAGACTGCTCTGGATATCTAGACAGAGGGATTACCAAACCAATCACAAAACTGAAAAATACTTTTTACGGTACGACAGTCAATCTTCCCGAATGCTGTGTTCAGTGCATTGCAATCGATAGGGTGGCAGACACGGCTTCCTATGGATAAAGGATATAGCCTATTGTGGTCTCCCAATATATACTCGACGGTACGTGGGAGCACAATTCCGTACTGGCACTTATCATCTCAAGGTGGAGGAATCACCCAACCAACAATGAAAACAACAGTTACCAGGCTTTACGACGCCGGAATACGTCTCTAGCCTAGACTTCTAAATGTTGTGCGTTAGGTTCCAAAGCATTGCTAGATTCATTAAATTTATTTTACAGTTGATCTTGCTTAAGAAATTTTCCTTTCAGGTTCACCGCGTGATGTAGATGTACAATTCCTAAAATGCAATCTAAGATGATAAACAGTCATTTAATCTTCTTTTTGCAATGAAAATCCTAGCTACTAAGGAAAGAGAGATGACGTTCTTTCAACATAGAGCAGAGAGCACACATTATATGCACTGTCCTAAATCAAACCAACAAACAGTCTAAATGAAAAATGCACGTGCATGTATTTGTTTTTTAGCCTTATTAATGTGTGAATGATAAAAAGAAAGCTAAGTGCAAATCTGAATTATTTTTCAAAGCGACGTTACTAACAAGTTTCTTTTCAAGACAAAATGAGGACAATGACGACACTTTGCGATTTGGAAATGAAAACTTGCTTTCGACACTTGAAAAACTACTAATTCAAATCAAATACAAGAGTAACAGTGTAATCGACTATCAAGAACAATCAGATTCTCTTCTATGACTGAAAATGACACTTGCGACACTTTCAAATCAAGAAACGACAGTACAATTACGCTACTTCTTTGTAAAAGAGAACTGAAAATGGCTCAAAATAAATAAAAACGTTTATAGTCCTTTGCACAATGGAGGCAGAATAATGGCAAGGAATGGGGTTTCAACATAGGTGTACTGACTACAGGCAACAAAACTCTTGAATAGAGCTGAAAAGAGTGAACACAGAAACCAAATCTAGGAGCAGGAAAAGCCTTGCCTGATCAGCGCACCTGTAACATAGTGAAAAAGAGATGCAGCGCACCTACTACACTCGGGAAGTGCGATGCATCTAGAATTTACAGAAGAGATAGTGCGCTGGACCAAGGACGAGACTTTAACTGGGTTTCGGGTCACAGTTTGCAGCTCAGTTCAGGGATTTAGGCCGAGCAAGTGGTAATCAGTAAATCAATCACAGGGGTAGTTCTAAAGAGGTTACTAGAGCCACCACAAGGGCAATTAGAGAGCTTGTAAATCAATTGTTCAGTTTATAAACAAAACCCGGAGATAGACTGAAGCAACATTGATCTACTTTGCACTTGCATAACAAATGCAGTTCGAAGGCTAGCTGGCTTAACTTCAGGCTCCGTCTGTAAGTTTATAAAGCAAAGAAATGTAGACAAACAAACAATCTATTCGTTCCCCAGCAAAGTCGCCATTTTGTTATCAGGAAAACTAGTGTCTATGCAGAGCTGCTAGTCCCACTAAGGCTGGTTGCTACCTTAGAAACAAACAAACTAGAACTACTTTCGTTTCCCTTTATGAAAAATAGATAAGAGGGGAATAAGGAGACCAACCTCTATCTTGCGCTTGGTTCCTCGCTCGATTCCTATCCCTTCTGATAGATCTTTGCCACTCGCTTTGTCGTCTACCCATCTTCAAAGATCACCTGTAGAATCAAAGCAGCATAACACTATCCAAGAACATATATCTATTATCATAAACAATATAGGACCAGATATATATTTACCACACAAATGCATATAACATCAATCATACAAGAATGTGGAGGAAAACTTGAATAGATTTATTGATAATCAAGAAAGAGCAAAGAGGATTACAACCAATTGTTTTGACCCAGCATCATCCTCTCAGCAAGAAGGCCCTTCTTCACCTCATGAAAAGCTTAGATCACCCAACACTATGATATTGCACCAAGAAACCAACAACACTTCCTTACAAGATACAAAATTCCAGCCTCTGGATCTCTGAGATGAGGGATCCATATATAGATGTTTGCAAGGGGGGTGAGTCATCTTTTGAGAGTTGATTAGTGTCCTCTCTCTGATATTTCTTGATTCCACTTAGAGATTGATGATCTCTTACTCATCCTGGGCGAATACAGAGAGGCAAGTGTCACAGGAGAAGTTTCTAGAAGATTCCATGATCCTCCACCTTGCAGATTGACTCTGCCATTTGTCCACTCTCGCCCATCACACCCCATAGAAGGGATTTTCAAGATGCATCGCACCTCCCGAGTGTATTTAGGTGGGATGCAGCGCACTTTGACCATGGAGTAGGTGAGATGATCCAGTTTTGACCAGTTCTGAGCAGTTTTTCATGGAGAACTTCTGGGAGAAGATGTAATCAGTTGACCTTGTTCTTTTAGAGGTTGGAACAACACTTTTAGGGACTTAAGATCCCTTGGTTAATGGACATTTATGATTGGGGGTTGCAGTGCCCAAAAATGCCTATAACACACCTGAACAATATCAACCTCAAATTGACCCTAAAGTTGACCCTTTGTCTTCTTCGCTTATTGTTTCTTGATCTCTTTCTTCCTCCTCATCAGGTGAAAGTATTGATTCTAGTAACCAGGAATCTAATAAGAATAACAAAGGGAAGAAGCAGAAGCAAAATAAACAGGGGGCGACCAAGCAACCGTTGTTACAAATACAACTAGTATGGAGCAACCTTCCAATCATCCATGCAAAGTTAAATTCCCTTGCATGCTTTGTAAGGGTGATCACCTTCTTAGAGATTTTCCTAGTATTCCGAAGGTATTAGCAGTGTGGTCCACAGGCTCACATCAACCTTTGTCATCAACCTCTAGAGATCATGGTGGTGATAAACCATCGACTAGTGATAGTAAGGTCCATGGGAAAAAGTATAAAGTCAATTTTATTGTATGTTATGTCAAGAGAATTATCCTATTCACTTCTATCCTTATATGGATGAAGCCTAAAAGTTATTGGAAATCCTTACAACTTATCATCCTCGTCTTCCAGCTGGTTATCGAAAGCTTTCTCACAATCCTCCACTAGTTGATGAAGTGTGTTTAGAATCTAAATCCAATCAATTCCACTCTCTTTGTGTGTGAATCCAATGAGTCCGTTCTCGACCAAACATTGGTTGAGAAAATGGTTGACTTGATTCCACCTTTAGTTGATAGTACCTTTCTCATAGAGAGTGAAGTTCATACTGCTCAGGTTCTTCTCGTTTCTTCATGTTCCCATGAACTGGGGGGAAATACTCCCTTTCCAATGGCATAGGGAGACAATCCTCCCATTCTCACAACACTGGAGAGAATTTCTCCCATTCCCATAGAACAAGGGGGAAATTCTCCCATTCCCACAACAACCCCTCCAAGTAGTATGGTCACTTCCTTTGATTGGAGTCGACTGGAAGGATATCTTCTTCCTCCTTATGTGCCCTTCCAAATCATTTTTCAGGCTTATAATGTAGCTGTACCTAGAATAATCATAGATGAAGGCACATCTGTTAGTATTTTTTTCTCAACAGCTTGGCAAGCTTTAGGTTCTCCACAACTTATTCCCATCACCTAGAATTTTTTGTCCTTTTACAGAGGAACCAATCAACCATTAGGGATCTTTCCTAAGTTTCCTATTACTTTGGGAGGAAATTCTATCTATATCGATGTGATGGTAGTCCAAGCCCCTTTGGATGTTTTACTCTTTGGGTATGACTATGTGTATTTCATGGGATCTCTTATCTCTTCTCTTTTTAGTGTGATATGTTTCCCGCATGAAGGAATAATTGTGACCATCGACCAACTTTCACTCATTGGTCCTAATTTGGCTCCCAATCAACTAGCTTCCCTAATTGATCCTTATATGCAAGTGGTATCTTCCCCACCATAGGTTAATGATGTGGCAACATATCCCATTCACATACCTACTGATGAAGATGAGCCTTCCATTGTCTACTCAACTTATTTCTACCTAGATCTAGTAGGTGATATGGTGGATCATTTATGAGGCCATGATTTTATGTCAGAGAAAAGTTCCTTTTCTTGTGTCAAGCTCGTTAAAAAATGAAACAAGGTGTTAGAGCAAAGTTCCTTTTCTTGTGTCAAGCTCATTAAGAAATGAAACAATGTGCCCAAAGAAAATTTCCTTTTCTTGTGTCAAGCTCCTTAAAAAATGAAACAAGGTCCTTTGAGAAAATTTACTTTTCTTGTGTCAAGCTCGTTAAGAAATGAAACAAGGTGTCATGAGTAGAGTTCTTTTCCTATGTAAAACTCATTAAAAAATGAAATAGATCCCCTTCCAATTCAAGTCTTTGATCAGATCTTGTAAATTCCCATTCAAGTCTTTCACTTGATCTTGTAAATGAACCTTCATTCCATCCACCTATTAGTAACTAGTAGTCTACTTAGGTGCATGCAATGAAGCTTGTGGGGCATGTACATTGAATTGAGTCATTATGTTGGGGGCATGCAAACTTATTTCAAGCATAGTTTTTCTCTGTTTCAAGGTTTTGTAAAAATGAAACCAATTTCAAGCATAGTTTCCTATGTTTTCAAGTTTGTGTAAAAATGAAATCATTCCCACTTTACCTTTTGTGATTTCCATTTTTATCAGCCTATTTTTGCCAGATGAGCCTTGGTTTTCTCATTCCACTATCACCACTTGCTTGTTTGATCATAAACTTTCACTTGGTTTTTACCGTTTCCCGAGGAACCACTACGATGAGTGGTCTTATTAGGAAACCACATGAACTCTACCTATTTTGAGAAGTTCCATCATGACCGAAACCAGTTGCTACCCTTGATACCACTTGTTCCTCCAAGAGGTGTTCTCTTTCAGCTCTTTTCAGACTCCCAAAATATGAAAATATTTTTGAGCACTTGTCTTTTCGAACTCGTTAAAGGAAATGAAAGGATGTCTACTCAGTATAAGTTTAACCCTTTTCTGAGCTGAGATAGACTAACTACAAAAGAGGAATGCCTTAGTCGAACATGGCTAAGAGGTTATCTTGGGTATTATTTTCTACCCTTTTTGACCTAAGAGACTATCTACAAAAAGGAACATCTGGAGTTTTCAGTTTTGCCTCTTTTTCAAACTCTCTAAACATGAAAAAGATGCTAAGTTTTACCTTCTCTAGACTCGTTAAAACATCAAACAATGATGGATTCACCGTTAATGACAGGATCAAACCACTCCTTCTCTTGGTTCCTTAAATATTCTTAGAGGGACTCATTCGAAGATGGACATACAGATCAAGCATATGTTATCCTCATCAATCTTGTTAAGAAGCAAAGAGGTACTAACCAGTATGGTTGGGGAAATTGGGAAAATAGGGTACTCCATTTTGTTAATGGAAGCGAGTCTCTCTTGAACATGACACTCTTCCACTTCATCTCCATGGCTATGGGGTTGGGAAATCTTCTTGTATTTTGGTTTTTCATACCATTTCAAAGCCTTTGTATTTTTTTTGGGTTCAATGTTGGCAACTCCATTTCAGTGTCATGATTATGTTCAAGAGAAGTAATTTAGTTAATATATGCTACAATACTCTTAAGCCTTCATTCCATGTCTGCCTTTCCTGATCTAGTTCTGTATCAGCATCATTCTGATCATTCTGTCTCAAATCATCATACCTGTTTCGTGTCGTTGATGGGGGATACATCAAGGCCCTCCTATGATGGGTCGCTTCCTATCGACATCAACTCATTATCTAGGAAGTTGACTTAGAAACATCCCTTGGTACCTTGGTGCTTGCATACATCAATGGAAAGTTTCCTCACTCTCAGCGACAAGTTTACATCATTGGCCTTCGACCAAAAGATTCTATGCAGTGTTCGACATCAACTCATTTATTCACACCATACCGATTTTACTAGAGTACCTTGAGAGCCATTAACATCATCAGTGGTTTCTCTCATGTTTGTTAACAAGTTACATCATTGGCCAATAGTTAGATGGTGTCTACCATGTTCGACTCCAGCTCATTGATTCAAATGGTTGGACTCATACATTGGTTGGTTGTGTGAACAAGATAGAAAACCCCATATCTAGTTTCATCCATTCAGGCTGCGATTTCAAGACTAATAAAAGATCACAATGTATGATGGTTATGATCATAGAAGCATTCATCCAGAAATGGGTCCACCATCATTCATTTGTGGACATGTCTTTTGATCATTTTACATGTAATGTTAGCTTATGTGTTGAGTATGGGTATGCCTCCATCAACAAAGATGTCATGGTGTAAATGTATTGTAACAGATGATGATCTCACCAGTTGTTCTTGATCCTGACTTGTCACAAGGTAAATCACTTCAATCATCAGCTATCATTTCTGAATTTGTGCTTTAGGAGGCAATACATTATAGGCCATTTTGTCACATTTGGTTAATAGGCCTTCAACTGGATCAATCAACATCCTTTGACCTCATTTTCATCATCCTTGCACAAACCCTAAGCATGACTCATTTTAATCCCTTAGTTTAAGCCTAAGAACACCTTGTTTCATTCATTTTAAGGAACAACACTCTCTAGCCTCCTACTAGACATTTTTGACTACCACATTACTCCAATATGGCCTACTTGATCACCTACAGGTTGCTCCACTATGCACCTGCGTTGGTTCTAGAAATTCAGGAAAAAGAGAGAGAATCTCGAAACCTCTTCTTCCAGAAGCTTTTAGGATATTTTCTAACCATTTACCTCAAATAAAAGTCTCAAATCCTATCCTATCCTACCTTGGAGTTTTCATCCCTTATCCCTTGAGCTCATCCTCCCATGAAAAGTGGATCTCAAGCCCAAATTGGTAAAAGGATAAGAATTCATGAATTGCCTCCTTCAACTATATATTTACTGCCATCCATAGGAAGGGGGTTGGATTTGGGAGAGTGATTCTACCCTTATGATGCTATTGTGAGAGATATCTTTCCATGCATTAGGGTGATTAGAGGTGCACTTTGTGACAAGGAAAGGACAAGTCAACTTGGAGGAGCTCTTTTACAGGATCAACACCTATTTTTGGTTGTAACTCACTCCATTTCTATTAATGCAAAGAGTTCTTTGTTTTCCTATATATGATATTATGGTTTCATATATTTCAATACCATGTTAATCTATTGAATAAATTGATTAGATGATGTTTCATAGATTCGTGGATCCTTGGCTTGTGCTATCTTACTCTACATGTTCTAATAATAGCAATCAGAGCTAGGATTGGAGCATTCAGGCCAAATAAGGAGTGAATCATATGACAAATTCCAATTTGGCTTCACCTCGTTATATATTTATTTTAAGGAAACCATTAGTGCCTTTGTCCTTTTGTTGTTCTAGGTTAGCCCACTAGGCATAGGGAAGATAATTATGTCTGCAATCGTAGATTCCATATAACAAGGACCATGTAATAGGTTTTGATTGGTCCATGGAGAATTGGCATGGCGTACTCTGAGGTCTTGATATTTCTGCCAAGAACTAGTTTGGTGGAGTTTTTTTAGTGTAATTGTTTATTCAGTTTTCTAATGCATGTCAATTCTAGAGGGGGGTTGATAGGAAGTGGGGTTTTTACTAGGTGATCTTGGCATTTGATGCTATGGGTGGTAGCTAGTATATACCTAAGGTTTATTCCCAAATCCAAATTTAGGGAGAGTCAAAGGGCTTGGTTAAATTTGTAGCTAGTCATGGTTCCTACAGTGTGGGGAGTATCCAAGAATTCTACCATCCAGGATAAAGAAAGGTTTCCAGTTAACAATAAGTCTGGATCCATATTTGAGTAGAGATGGAGGAGATTTTAAAGGTTCCAAATAGTTCATGGTTCCCCGCAGAAGGATTAAAAGGCTATCTGGACTATCTAACCAACAGGGCGTAAATAATGTTAAGAACTTCTTGATTCTTTCAAACTCTAAATAAGTTAGCAAGGGAAGTTAAGTATGAGTTTCTTGCCCCGAGTCTCAAGGAGACAAGTGTTAGGCCCTTGACGTTGAAGGTGATTGGAAAGGTACATCCAAGCATCTATTATCCACTTGTGTTTGAGGTGATTGGCATGTGGTTGATGCAAAAAGGATGAGACACTGTATTTACAAAGGTAGTTTTTGATAAGATCTCAGTTATGGCACCCTAGTCAGATGGAAGGCTGAGTTAAGGGTAAAGGTACTAAGCACTCTCACACCATTCACAAATATGAAAGCACATGTAAAGAAGGAGATATGTGCAAAATGAAAATTTGGTTGAGAGTGCAGGGATCAAAGGAAACTAAGCATACAATATACAAAGATAGATATATTATGTAACATAAGAAATTAGATCTAGTCCATAGGAGAACTACAAAAATCCGTTCAGTAAAAGATGAAACAAAAAGCATTGTGAGTGTATTGTGTGTGAACATATTGTGATGCACTGATCTGGTCAAGAAGACTACGTGAGAAATAATTCCATGGGTCAATACCATGGATTGATGCCCATGGTAAATAAAGGTACAAAAACTATAAAATTGGAGTAAAACACTTGAATAGTGTGCTCAACCCATTTATATGAAAAATATAGTAAGCTAAATGAAGAATATGAAAGTTAGTTAATCAAATTGGCTAAGTTCGAGTATAGATTGTGAGTCTATAGGAAACATAATGCTATAGCGAACCAAGAAAAAGAAAAATTAAAGTAGGAAAAGAGAAGAATGGAAACATTGATAAGAGAGTTTAAGAAGGGCTTATAACAAACTTGAATGTAGATCTAAGTTGTAGCTAACCTAAGAGCAGAAGGGAGCATGAGTCGAGAATGAATAGAACTAGATTAGAGTCAGAAAAGAGGAGAATAAAATAGGGAGGATTTCAGTTCCCAATTATAGTTAAATATCTAGCTGATATGAGAGTAGAAGAGGGTGTGAGCAATGCAAGATTAATTTGGAGAAGAGATTGAGAAGTTTGCATGAGTAAGTTTTAGTTGGAAATCCTGTAGATCTGAGTTTGAAAATGTATGAAAGAGGGATCTACTAGGTAGAGAAAGTTTGTGCTTGCAAATCAGGGGACATGTGTCTCCTTTAGGTTAGTACCAAAAAAGAAATGGGGCTGGTGCCTCCTACAATTTGGTGCTTCCAAATTAGGGGACGGTTGCCTCCTTCACGTTGGTTCTAGCAAAGTTGATGCAATAGTAGGTTAAATCATACAACAATATTCTGACATAATTTTCGTGGTTTTCTCCCTTCATGGGTTTCCACATACATCTATTGTTCCTATGTGTTTCTTATCTAATTCATTTTTTAATGGTTTGAATTATACACTACTTGTATATTTTTAATTATTGTTAAAATATGCCATTATACTGATTCAGACCACCCCCTCAGTATAATCATGATTCTAACAATTGGTATCAAAGTGGGTTCCTTCAGGAACAATTTAACCACTAGAAGGTAGATATCAAAAGGACCATTTTTAATCTGTTGAAATTAATAGAAATTTTCTACTACTAATGAAGTCAAACTGAAATCAAGAGATTACAAATTTCCTCTACTATTATGAGAAATGGAAATCACAATTTAGAAACACATGCACTGACATGCAACCATAAAAACAAAAGGAACAAAATGATTTATAGGGGAACCAAATTGGGAAAAGCCCCTCTACTAATTTTCATTAATCAGATGAGAATTAGAAACTATTACGATTTCTTTCTTTGATCCTAAAGCACACCCTACACTATATATTTGTTCTCTAGCTAACTGTCCTTCTCTCGCCAACACTTATCCAATTCAAGGCCCCAACTTGCTCCTATTTCCTTGTGAAATCCTTGAGGAAATTAGCTCCTAAAATATATAAATTTCCTCCTATTTTCTTATGCAATTCCCTAGGAATGATTCACCCACTTAACTGCCAAGGTTATACACTCAACTAGTATAGAATTAATAATTACAATGTGCCTTTTCCTCCATTCCAACTAGGTAATTCGAATTCCATGCATGTATGGGCTATTTTTAGCTGATTGACTATTTTAACTGAGATATCACTGAGTTAACGATAGTTCTACTACTCAACTGACCTTCAATTGACTCAACTAGTTACTTGAGCTCAGTTAACTGAGTCCAACTAAAAAAATGAACTAGATTGCTATATTTTAGCAATCACTACATGCACAACTCTACTTCTAGCCCATAAATAGAATTTACTGAGTAAACTATTAGACAAGGCCTATCACACAAGTTAACTATAATCAAAGTCATCCTATTGATGTGGAAAATCAAATTAATAAATTTGACTAAGGAACAAGTCAAATTTAGCCTTTCTTACTACAATTTCTAACACTCCCTCTTAGCAAGAAATGGATTTTGCATCACCCCTATCCCGCACCTCTAGAATTCAAATTTTCCTCTTGACAATACTATTATCAAGATATCTGCATCCTACTCCTCAATTGGAATGTAATGTAGCATCATAATTCTCCTCTACACACAATCCTGCAAGTGATGGTACCTGCTATCAATTTTCTTGGATCTACCATGAAATACTAGATTCTCAGAGAGGTTAATACAACTATGATTATCACAATGAAACATTTTTAGATCCATCACCTAACTAAAAAGACCCACATGTATTTTCCTCGTCCATATGGCCTCACATATTGCTTGACTTACAACCATGTATTTAGCCCCTATTTAGCTAAGTGCCACATACCTCTATTTCTTGCTATACCAAGAAATATCTATAGACCCAACACTGAAGATAACACATAAAGTACTTTTCCTATCTGATGGAATCCATGCCCAATCTTCATCAGTGAAGCCTTGGAGCTTCACTCCCTCTATCCTCATGTACCATAACCCATACTCAGTTGTGCCGTTGAGATACCTCAACACATGCATTACTACCTTCCAATATGGCTTGGTCGAATTCACCATGGCTTGACTCAACTTATTAAATACATAGCATATGTTGGGCCTTCTGTTCACCAGATACATCAAGGACGCCACAATATTTATGTAGATGGTAGCATCTACTTCCTCTCTTGAAGAAGCACTCCCTCTAGTTTGTAGCTAGAGGCGTGTCCATAGGCTTGCAGTTCCCCATGTGAAATATCTAAAGTATTTTAGAGGAATAATTCCCTTAACTCACAAACAACTCTCCATCACCCTGCCATACTTCCAACCCAAGGAAGTAATGCATCAAGCCCATGTATTTCATCTCAAATTTTCTTGCAAGATCCTCTTTACAAGAGTGGATCAACTATTCATCCCATGTAAGTATCAAGTCATGAACATACACAACCAAGATAAGAAACTTTCCACCTACCATAATGTGATAGCGATTGGCATCTGCTCAATTTTGGTGAAATCCAATCCATTGATATATGTGTCAATCCAAATGTACCATGCTCAAGGCACCTGTTTGAGACCATACATGGTTCTCTTAAGTCTACACACATGTGCGTCCCTATCATATGTCTTAAATCCCTCTGGTTTCTCTATGTAAATTTATTCCTCAACAACACCATTGAGAAATGCAGTCTTCACAACCATTTGATGGATCATCCATACCATTTTCTTTCCTAATGCTAGAGTGGTTTTGATCGAGGAATATCTTTCCACTGGGGCAAAATTTTCCTCATAGTCTACTCCCTCTACCTTAGATAAGCCTTTGGCCACAAATCTCGCCTTGTACTTCTCAATGCTCCCATCAGTTGCATGATTCAATTTTTAGATTCATTTGGAACCAACCATTGACATGTTCTCTGGTCTTGACACCACCTCCCATACACTTTTATTCATGATGGAGTCATACTCCTCCACCATGGAATCAAACCACACTGGTTGAGAATCTGATTCCTCAAATGAAGAATGCTTTGACTCAATGAGTTTTGTCATGAGAGACATATACCTAGTTTAATTGTCTGGTGACCTCCTCTACCCGTGTTGAGATCTAGGAGCTCCAACATGCTCCCGTGCACCCTGTACCAATCTATTGGCTTCTTTGGTTCTCTTCCTTCCCTCTCTAGAAGATTCTGGTTGAGTGGGTACCTCTACTCGGCCTCATGTACGTTCCTCCATTTGTGGCTACTCCCATTAGGGGAGTTTTGAGGTCTAAAATGGGCATCCTAAGGAAATTATATAATAATAGTGGAAATAATAAAATAAGATTAGATTAAATCATCAAATTTTAGAAGTAAAAAAGAAAAAACTATTTTTTCAACTCATATTTTCAACTTATCTCCCTATGGGTTTACTCAAATTTCAAGCGACAACATTTATTGGATATATAATTTGATTCCTCATCCAAGGAGTACCCATGTTGCATACTTTCGATGGACCCTACTACACGAAAAATGAGAAATACATGAAAAAAATGATTGCAATCACGTTTTTTCATGTAGCAGGGTCCATCGAAAGTATGCAACATGGGTACAACCTGGATGAGGAATTAAATTTTGCATCCAACAAGTACTCCCACTCGAAATTTGAGTAAAACCTTAGGGAGATAAGTTGAAAATATGAGTTGAAAAAGTAGTTTTATTATTTTTTAATCTTTTTACATTTTACTCCAAAAATGGTGAATCATTCCCCATGGTTGACATCATCATCTTGAACCTTATTGGTTCTTATAAAGTTTATTTTGGTTGTACATTTTTCGTAGGAGGCCTATTTTAGACTTCAAAATTCCCCTGACGACAACATCTTGAAGCTCTATCTAAGGATCCTCCTTAGGAGCTAGAATCTCCTCCTCTGGTGGGATACTCAACTCTCATTTTAGAGATCATCTCATAGCCTTATCCTCATCAAATTTGACATCTCTCCTCACTACTGTCATCTTGAGTGAGGGAAGATACACCTGGTAATTATGTGGTGTCTCTGTGTATCCTACAAAGGCTCCTATCTTAGTTGTAAGCTCAAGTTTCTTCCTTCTTTTCTTGGAGACATGAAAATACACAGTAAGTCCAAAAATTGTGAAATGAGATACATATGGATTCCTCCTAGAGAAGAATTCTTCAGGTGTGATCATTCCAAGTATTATATGAGGGCTCATGTTCTAAAAATAATTTTTTGTGTTACATGCTTCTACCCATAGATGTAATGACAATCCTTGATCATGCAACACATCGATTCCTGCTCCCACTATGCTTATGTTATTCCTTTCAACCACCCCATTTTGTTGTGGGTTATGGGGTATTATCGATTCTCTTCTAATACCCTCTTTGGCACAAAAGTATTTGAAGGTGCTAGAAAAAAATTCTCCTCCATTATCACTTGTTAGGGCTTTCAATTTCTGACCAGTCTCCTTTTCAACCAATGCTTTGAATTTAAAAAAATTTGAGAAAAATTCATCCTTCTCCCACATGAAGAAGATCCAACGTTTTCTAGAAACGTCATCAACAAAAAGTTCATAATACATGTGTTTTTTTGTAGAGGATGTATAAAATGGTCCACATACATCATAGTGGACTCACTCCAAGATTGCTCCAACTCTGCTATCTTGCCCTGGAAGGTGGATTTGACATATTTCCACAATGTGCATCCCTTGCAGACATCATGTTGGTCAAGGATGAATTTCAAGAGTATAGTGGTAGTTTGTTGCATGATTTTTAAGGCCCCATGGTGTAAGTGAACCATGCACCTATGGCAGAGTTCTCCAACATCTTTACTCTGCACCTTTTCAGCCTTGCTACTTAGTGCAACACAATCTTCCACCTCAAGTTTGTAGATATTATTCACTCTAACTCTAATCTATTTCACTTTCTCAATAGCTACATGTCTCAAAAGGGCTTTCCCTTTATTGAAAACAACATCTTAGCCTCTATCCTCCGATACAACTACAAAGATCAAGTTCGTCTTCATCCTAGGTACATACATGACATCGTTCAGATGAAAATGGGAGGCTGACTCCCTTTTAAGGGTTATGGTTCCAAGTCCTTTGGTACTGTACCTTTATCATCCCCAAGTTCTATGTGTAGCCGGAGATCCTTCTCCTCTAGGCTACTGAAGAAATATTTTCATCCTGTCAAATGGAATGAGGCACATGAATCTAGATACGTCACACTCCCTATTACAGTGCTGGCCATGCATGTAATCAAGGTGAATTCTAATTCAAATTTTGAGGCAAGTGCTTCACCCCCTGCTCCTCCTAAAGCCTTATTGCTATAATTTTTATGCAAACACTTTGTTGCATAATGACCAAATTCATGGCAGTGAAAATATTTTATCTTCTTTAAGTCCTTCTTCTTTCCATTGTTCTGGCTAGACTCTAGCTCGTTTTGGGCCTTATTTCCCTTACCCTTATTTTCCTTCCCAAACAAGGAAAAATTCTCTTCCTCATTAGATTTTTATGTTACTCCATCTCTAGTGTTCCTCCAAATTTATTCCTACATGAAATCAGACCAAAATCTCCCTTTGGAAATTTGTCCCTTCCATTTAGAGAGTCCAAGTAGTTGTGCGAGGATTTTGGAAGGCCTAGAAGAGATAGGCTCACTATCTCTAAATAGGGAATATTTTCTCCAACTCCTCCAATATCATCTCGACACTGAGTGAACCTAGAGAGGTAACGTGGAATATGTTTCTAAGCTTGTCCCTCAATGAAAATTTCTTGGAATCACTACCATTTTTGAATAACTCAGTGAGTGTAATCCACATAGAAAAGGAAGTCTCATTGCCATGTAAATTAGAGACTATGTGATCTCTCACACCCTCTAGGATGATCCTCCTGGTTTTGCAGTATCCTTCTTCCACAGGGAAATATGTTTTGCATCTGATATTGCTAGCTTTGGAATGTTAGTTTTCATGTACTTTAACACACCATTATCATTGAGTACAAATTCCATCTTGTCCTTCCAATATATGAAATTCGAGGTTCCCAAAAGGGTATGCTCAAATATCAATCCATTGAAAGACATTTTCCTGCATGGAAGAAAAACTGCTTCACTGATTTGCAAATCGAAATATCTGAAGGAGAATATCTATTGATCAGTTTCTGGTGTTATTTCAACTCCGATACCATGTAGAAATTAATAGAAATTCACTACTACTAATGAAATCGAACTGAAATAAAGATATAACAAATTTATTCTGCTATTATGCAGAATGGAAATCACAATTTAGAAACACACGAAATGACATGCAACCATGAAAACCACAAGAACACAATGATTTATAGGGAAGCCCAATTGGGAAAAGCCCCTCAGCTACTTTTCATTAATCAGATGATAATGACAAACTATTACAATGTCTTTCTTTGATCCTAAAGAACACCCTACATTGTAAACATGTTCTTTTACTAATTGTCTTGTTGTGGCCAACACTTAGCCAATTCAAGGCCCCAACTTGCTCTTATTTCCTTGCACAATACTTGAGGAAATTAGCTCCTAAAAGATAGGAATTTCCTCCTATTTTCTTGCGCAATTCCAAAGGAATGATTCACCTACTTAACTTCCAAGCCTATACACAACTAGTATACAATTGATAATTACAATGTTCCTTTTCCTCCAGTTCAACTAGGTAATTTAAATTCCATGCATGTTTGGGCTAATTTTAGGTGATTGACTAGTTTAATTGAGATATCATTGAGTTAACAATAATTCTATTACTCAACTGACCTTCAACTAACTCAACTAGTTACTTGAGGTCAATTAATTGATTCCAACTGAAAATAACTAAACTAGATTGCTAAATTTTAGCAGCTACTACATGCACAACTCTACTTCTAGCCTATAACTTGAATTTACTAAGTAAACTAGTAGACAAGGCCATGTCACACAAGTTAACTGCAATCCAAGTCATTTTGCTGATATGGAAAATTAAATTACTAAATTTGACTAAGGCACAATTCAAATTTAGCCCTTCTTGCTACAATTTATAACATAATTGGGAGGGATTCCACCAAGATGAAGCACGATTGTAGAATGGAACAAAGTGTTCTCACTAGAATATAAGAATGGAAGTCTATTTAATGTCTCATGGTAGAGAAATTTGTGAAAATTGTTAGTAAGAGGATGTGTGAGAGAAATAATAAAGCCAAGCATTCCATCTTATGTGGCCTATAAAATATAGTGCATACTGTGATGATCCATTGTGAAACAAAAAAATAAATATGGGATAATTTGTAAAGAATCTATGAAGGAGGAAACACAAAAGAAGTGCATGCTCTGAAGATTAGTGCACTGCATGAAACTCACACTGCATATGAAATGAGGATAGGAATGCCAAATCAATAGGAAGTAGCATCCACAACTACAAGGGAGACAAAAGAAGATGCATAAGAGGTACAATCCGCAAGTAAGCTACTATTTTGTTGCAATTTTAAAAGAATAGGTCAAATTTTATCTACATGCTCGTACACAATTTTAGAAAACAATATTGATAAAGGAGATCTTGAAGTTGAGAGAATACTCCATGAGCATAATAAGAAAAGTATTTATACCTTAAAATATTGTCCATCAAAACTAAGTAAGATATATACTTTTAGTAGTGATAAAGAAGGGTCTCTACTCATGACTATGGAGGAGACATTGGATTTAGAAACATAAGGAGTTGAAAGGAAAATAGACCATGAGTGTCATTTTGATAGTTTTGTTGATGCAATGAAGAAACCCAGAAGAAATAACAAAAGGTAGAAGGATATTTAATAATATGAAGTTGAAGAAATACAATCCATACAAGAAGAATACCTTGATGAGAAGATATATTTTAGAAGAAAACTTATCTATGCTCTAGAGGAGATTAAGAGGCTCTTGGTAAAAAGTTAGAGATAGAAGGAATCACTACAACAATATGAGAACAAGGATCGGGATTTTGATGAATTAAGGAAAAAAATGTCTCTAAGACTCAAAAGAAGAAGTAAAAGGAGTGAATGAAGTGGCAAATAGCCAATTGAATGAATGAGAAGGTCATTATGAGAAACTAGATGTTGATATTGTTTCACTGAGAAATTATCTAAAAAATGCCAATGATCAATTAAATCAATATCAAAAGTTTGATAAAAGTAAAAAAATCCTATATGGTATTCTTAGCATTCTAAGATATCCTCTCATCGAGACTATTATGGACTATGAAGGATTATTAAGCACTATGAAAAATATAGAGAAAGAACCAATCAGTTATGTTGAACTAGTCAAAGGACCTAATTATGGGAAATTTGAGGTAAAAATGGGCCTAAAAGAAATTTAGTAACCAAATAAAATTTAAAAGAAACAATAGGATTCAAGATGATGACATCATCCCCATGGGAAAATGTTTCGGAGGGAAAAGAAGAAAACTATTATTTTTATTCTATTTTCGACATATCTATTTATGGGTTTACTCAAATGTTAAGTATAGTCATCTATTGGATTAGTAGAATTCTATTCCGCATCCAACGAGTACTAACCTCACATACTTTTTAGTAGACCCACAAAAAAAATAAATGGAAATACATGAAAAATTGAAAAATTTAAAATTTAAAATTGAACACACCTTTTTCACTTATTTTAATTTTTTTGATGTGGTTATACTCAGAAGTATGCAAAGGTGGTACTTGTTGGATGCGGAATTGAATTCTCAATTCCACATCCAATGGATGTGTACACTTTACATTTGAGTAAACCAATAAGGAGATAAACTGAAAACACAATAAAAAGGTAGTTTCCTTTTTTCTCTTTAAAATTTCATAAATCTTATTTTATTATTTTCCTTAAGAGGCCCATTTTAGACCTCAAAATTGCCCTAATGTTAGAAATGTAGCCAAAGGAAATGATAAAAATCAATAGAAACAAAGAAGGGAAAATGACAACAATACAATTTAGTAGTAGCAAATGAATGTTTATAACAACAATTCGAACAACCAAAAAGTTCAAGTGAAAATTAGTAGCAACAAAGAAGGGAAAATGATAGCAATAAAACTTAGCAGTAATAAAATAAATTTATGACAACAAATTGAGAAGCCACAAAGATCATGTGAAAAATCAACATAAACCTTATCCCCCTTAAAGAGAAATCCATCAAACAAGCAATTTTTTTTTCCCTCAAAGGAAAGGTTCTCCCAAGTATCAAAATATTTTCTATGGCTATTGACTTTCTTGCAATAGTTTTCGATGTAAGGCAATAGATTGTAGATATTATGTGAGGAATCATAATATGATGAATAATATCAAAAATACATCATCTATGAGCTCAAAGAATGAGTACGTGAAGAACAAACCTAGAGGGTATGATAAGAATGCTATTAAAAATCACAAACCCTTTACCCCATTCTTAGATCACATTGAGTCTTACATATGTAACAATTGTAGTCACAAGGAAAAAGATTGTAGAAGTAAGTTTTCAGATATTTTAAAGAAAACAAAATAGAAATAACTTATATCAGGAAGAAAAAATCATAAGAAAAATGTATTAATAAAAATCAATGTACAAAGACATGGAAAATAAATAAGGAAAAGAATGAGGAATGTGGAAAAGCTCTTTGTGCACAAGACAAATATAACTTATGGCACATTGATAGTGGTTGCTTTTATCATATGACAAGAGATAAAAGTTGATTTCTCTAACTAAAGGAGGTCAAGGATGGTAGTTTCATTTTTGGAAATGATACTGACAATTTTCTACTTGTTAAAGGCTTAAGAACAACATCTTGAGTGTAAGACAAATGGGTGATAAAGGACATGAAGTCACATTCAACTCTAAAGGATGTAGAAAGGAAGGAAGACTCTAGAAAATTTGTGGAAAACTAAATCAGGACCCCAAATAATGCATATGTATGGAATGGAGGTAACGAAAATTATGAGAAATTGTAGGTAATATCTCCTTCACATTCTCAATAAAATGAGTAATAACCAACTACAGTCGATCACACCATGTCTTATTCACTATGTGCATTGCATAAGAAAAAATAATTTCTCACATTAGTGAGACAACGAACTATAGCTACAAATGATGCATAAATCCATAATAGGGGAAATGAAACAATAGATGTAAGTAAAGGAAATGCAATTACAACATAGAAGGAAGAAAGAACTGAAAGGGTTCATCAAGGAGATGGAAGTTATAAGAAAAAGCCATGATATAATAGAGTGTACAAATGATGAGAATTGAATTAGCTATTTAGTGTTCATACAAGGAAAATCAAGATGCACATGCAATAAGGATTTGGAGGAATTAGAAAGTCAAAATAATCAATAAGAATCACTGCAACTTCTTGACTAGATGAATAGTACATCTTGTAGAGGATGATATACAAAGGAAAAGGAGAAAGAACTAACCCAACACATCGCAAGACTACATCAAAAGGCTTAAGGTGCAACAAAGTGAGACCAACAAGAAAAAGGAAGATAAGGGAACATCAACAAGTCCACAGAAATATCAGACAAGAAAGAGGTAAGAAGAAATCTGGTGTTCAAATGAAACATACCAAATTAAGGTTCAAAAAGGAAAATCATACATGAAAAGCGGCACAGGTGGAACTTAGAATACAATCAAAGGAAAATAAGAAATCAAATGTGGAAGTGGTGCTCAGTTTAGGAGGAGCTATGAAATGTAACAACATTTAATGTTTCAAAATTTACCTCATTTGCTCAAAAGGTATGTCAAGAAAGCATATGTCTAGGGTGATTCTAGAATATAGAGATTATCACTAGAGTTCATAACCATAAAGAAGTTGAGAAATTATCACTAGTTTCCTTCATAAGGAAAGAGGGAAGTTGTCTAAATATGGCGTGGATAGTTGTATGCTAGAAGGTCAGAGATACTTGAATAAGCTCAGGGTGAGCTACAAGATCAAGAGAAGTATAATGCATTCAAGGAGAGTCATTTACCCTATAAATACTTAGGTATAGTCTTTGGTATACATTGGTACAATGAAATAATATTTGTTGTTAGTATTAAACAGAATTTGTAGCATTGGAAATAGGGAACAACTATAAGAATTCGAGTCATGGTCAAAATTCATCAATTGGTATCATCCATTTTTACAATAATTATTATCAGAGGACCTCACTAGTATAATTGACACCTTTTGGTACAACAACCAATCACTTGATGTTTCATTTGGACGAGAATGAGTGGATGTTGGCGCTTCAAAAGGAAGGAGATATTTTCACTCAAAGGATGAAGAAATGGAATGTTGCATCCTTATATGTTTAATCAATCATTAGAGTCAATAGTTTGATATATGAAGTAGGGGGATCATTTGGCTCTTGGAAAAACTATTGGTATATCTTGGTAGAAGTGAATATCAACAAAAGTAAGGTGGTGTTTGGACCATATTGCATAGGTAGTATGTTTATTTTGTGTTTCAACCTCATTTGGGTAAATGAGAAGATAAATACCTTTGCCATTGATTTCAAATGGGGGGAATGAGTAAATATTGCAAATTCAAAGCAAGAGTGAGAGTGAAAAAATAGTGGAACTTTAGAATTAATAGGAGTTTCAAGCTTGACAAGGGAAACCAAGTCCATAGCCATCAATGACTAATAATGTATAGTGATTGTTGCCATCATTGACAAAGGGAGAGATTGTTGAGTATGACGGTAGTATGTTGTTTTCATTGATGTCGAGTCTAGTGATTGATGACAAGATTCCATATTTAGGTGGAGATTGTTAAGTATCCATTTTTGTTGATGTCATTTTTGTACACCTGAAGTTGTTTATGATTTATGAGTGTTAGAAGTCTAGCTTCTTTGTTGAGTATTGGATGTATAGTTTGAGTAGTATATCTTTGTAGGTATTTTTCCTATAGTTTCCTTATTAAAAATAGAATGAAAAGTGTTTGGTTAGATATCCCTTTTAGAGAGCTTTCCAACAATATATAGAACTTTTACCAACTCCCTAAGGAATGAAGAGAAATTTGAGTTTGAAGCGAAGTAGTCCAACAACATTAAAAAATTCAAGCCTCCTTTAAAAAAATCCAGTGACTGCACATGTATTCAGGACATATAGGCATGAAAACACATCTATGATGCACCAAGGAATCCAAACGTTCACATCCATTTGTGATGCACCAAGGATACCAGATTTCTCGAATAGGTGGTGCACCCCTTGACAAGTTGATGACATGGAAACCAGAGGATAGGACACATGGCATGATGATGAGGTAGCCAAAGGAAACAACACATGATATGATGACATGGTAGTTGGAGGATAGGGCACATGGAAATATGATACAAAAGCAAAAGGATAGGATAAGTGGAATGATGATGTGGCAACAAAAGGACATGACATGTGGCATGATGATGTGGTAGCCAGAGCTAGTGATACGTGGCACCTATTTTCAATATTTTTGGGTGGACAATTGGAAAAGTGGTAGGTGATAGGTGGAAGATACCAGCAACATGGAAACAATAGGAAACATCATGTGGTAGTGTGTTGACTTGGAAGATGACATGGAATATATGACTTAGAAAAGAAGACCATGTAGCAGATTCTAATTGGTCCAAATAGTAATGACATGGTAGAATTTGAGGCTTCGATATTCTCACCAAGGACTTGTTTGGCATATTTTTTTAGTGTAATTTATTTTCCATGTTAGTTCTAGAGGGGGGGCGGTCAAAAGTGGGTCTTGTACTAGGCCATTTGGGCATCCGATGGTCCATAGGTGCATCTAGAACACACATGTGATATATTCCTACATTTCGATTCAGACAAATTTAAAGGGCATGGTCAAAGTTCCATCTAGTCATGGTTCCTGAAGTGTGGGGAGCATCTAGGAATCCAACCATCTTGGTAAGTAAAGCTTGATATTTAAAAATAAACCTAGATATGAACTTGAGTAGAGATGAAGGAGTTTGCCAAGGTTCCAAATAGTTCATGGTTCTACATAGAAGGATGCAAAGGTATCCAACTTATTCAACTTTGTACGGGTAAACAATGTTAAGTGCTGAATTGAGGCTTCTGTAAACTCATTGAGAGCAATCCTATCACGCCTAGAATCTATGGTATCCATAAGATCCATAAGGAAGGAGCTCCCCTTAGGCCCATTGTCAACACCATTGGAGGTCCTACCTATCTTTTGGCAAAGTTCCTTGCCTTGAAGCTTAAATCCTTAGTTGGTCGTACAGGGTCCTTCGTTAAAGATTCAGCCTCTTTTATAGATGAGATCAAGGACATTAAGCTGGAATTGGGAGACATTCTGGTTAGTTTTGATGTGGTTTCCCTGTACACGTGCATCCCTATAAATGAGGCCATGGAAGTTATCAACCGTCTAGCTAATCCTGATACCGCTAGGTTAGTTGAGATCTGCCTCACTTCAACCTTTTTCTATTTTGAAGGGGAGTTCTTTGAGCAAACATGTGGTGTTGCTATGGGCTCTCCTCTTTCTCCTATTGTTGCAAATCTATTTATGGAGGATTTTGAATCCAAGGCTCTTAACTCAGCCTGCCTCCCGCCTAAGCTTTGGAAAAGATATGTAGATGACACTAATATCATCTAGTCTCATGGACAAGAGGAGTTGGATCTCTTCTTTGATCATCTCAATAATCAGTCCTCGGCCATTAAGTTCACAAAGGAGCAGGAATTCAATGGCTGCCTCCCTTTCCTTGATATTCTTCTCTCTAAGAATAGTGATGGTTCCCTCTCTCATCGACTGTTTCGTAAGAAAACTCATACAGAGAAATATCTTCATGCTAGTTCCCACCATTTCCCGGCTCAGAAGTTGGGGGTTCTCAATACCCTTGTTGCTCGTGCCTTAAGGATCTCTGATGATTAGAGTTTCGAGGAGGAGAAATCCCATATCCTCAATGTCTTTGTGGAGAATGGTTATAGTAGGCACTTGGGTCAGAGGGCGTTCCTCAAAGTAGCTAAGAATTCAGGGGCTAAAAGAGAGAAGAAGGAGAGCGTACCTGGTGTCCATCTTCTGTTTGTTCAAGGGGCTATAGATAGAATTACAAGGATTCTTAAGAAGCATAACGTCCCCTCGACCTTTAGACCTCTCAACACCATTCGTAAGTCCCTCAGATCTGTGAAGGATCCTATCGACCCTAAGGACATGAAAGGGGTCTATATTATTCCTTGTTCATGTGGGACTCCCTATATTGGTGAGATAGGTCGTTCCATTAATCAAAGGATTAATGAGCACGCAGCTGACCTCAAGCATAGAAGGGCCAAGTCTTCTGCTTCAGCAGAGCATGTAGAGAAAACCAATCATCATGTCTGCATCGAGGAGGCTAGTGTGATTGCTAGTGTGTCCCATTTCCATCACTGGAAATTTATGGAAGCGCTTGAGATCGAAAAAAGACCAAACAATCTTAATAGACAGGATGGCTGGAAGATCAGTAGTCACTGGACCCTAGCCCTCTCCTCCTAGTCGTGGTCTTCCTGCCTTCCCTTCCCTTTAGTTTGTTTTTTCCTGTGGTCTTCTAGGTTTTTTCAGCCTTTGTTCCTTGATTTATTTAATTTTTATTTTTTATTATTATTATTTATTTATTTTTATATTATTATTATTATTATTTATTTTTATTTTTATTTTATTTATTTATTTTATTTATTATTATTATTTTATTTTATTTTTTAACCCTTGGACTACTCGAATTTGTATTTAAATTAACCATTGAGTTAATTTTAATTTTATAAATGTAATTAATAATATAACTTACTATTTATACCCTAATATGTATAACTTTTATAATTAACTAATCTAAATATTTAGTTTTAATAACTTGAATATCTTACTATTTATTTAAATTAATTTAGTTTATATTTTATATATACATTTATAGCATCATAATTTTAAATTACCCTATTACTCTGTATTTGGATAACTTCTTTATTTAACTATTATTAAAATTGATTTGGTTTATAATTATTTTAATATTCATTAATGGATGGAATAGTCCCTTTGACTTATATATCTAGATATTTATAATTAACCATTAGTTACTCTATCTTTTTAGATTTATCAACTTTGATAACTAACTAGTTATGTAAATTATTTTATTTTTGAGATATATTTATAAGTGTTTAAAAAAGGGCCCATTTACTTTTAAGAATTTAACCACCCTAGTTAATTTTCATCCTGTCAAATCTAGCCGTTGTAAATTTAGCTGTTACTTGGTCATAGCCGTTGGGGTTTCTACTCTATCTATTTAACATGCTTAGCTGGATCTGTTCATTCAACTTGTCCTGACGATGAGCCACACTTGTTGGTTCGAAACGCGTCGACAAATGAAATATTTTGTGATTTACACTGAAAAATCTCGCTTAAATGTTAAGTGCTTCTTAATTCTTGAGGACCCTGGATAAGTTAGCAAGGGAACTTAAGTTGGGTATTCTAGCCATAGGTCATAAGGACACAAGTTTTAATCCCTTGGCACTAAATTCGTTTAGGAAGGGATATATGGGCATTCTGTATCTACTTGTGTTTGAGGTGATTGGCATGTGGTTGATGCCAAAAGGACTGGACATCGGATTTACAGAGGTAGCTATTGATAAGCTCTCGGTTATGATACCTTGGTCATATAGAAGGTTGAGCTAAGGGTAAAGGTGTTAATCTCTCTTGCACCATTCAAAAATACGAAAGAACATGTAAAGAATAAGAAATGTGTAGAATGAGAATTTAGTTGAGTGGAGGGATAAAATGAAGTTGAGTGTGGAATCTGTAAAGAGATACTTGTTATGTAAGATAAGAAATTAGATTTGGGCTAGAGGAGAACTATGGAAATTTGGTTAGTAAAATACAAAGAAAAGCACAGTGAGAGTATTGTGTGTGAACATAGTGGGACACATTGTTATTGTTAAGCAAACTATGTGAGAGGAAATTCCATGGGTCAATACCATGGATTGATGGCCATGGTAAATAAAGGGCCAAACGTAGAATTGTAGGGAAAAATAATTGAAGAGTCTGTGTATATGTAAAATACCGTAAGCCAAAGGAAGAATAAAAAATTTAGTTAAGCAGATTGGATTAGTCTAAGTATAGATTGTGGGTATGTAAGAAACATAATTCTCTAATGCACCAAGAAAAATAAAACACAATGTAGAAAGAGAGAATAATGGTAGTATTGTTAAGAGAGTTGAAGTAGTGTTTAAAATGAATTTGAATGTAGATCTAAGTTGCATTTGAGTTTCAACTAACTTGAGTGAAGAAGGGAGAATGAGCCAAGAATGAGCATAGCAAGATCAAAGTTAGAAAAGAGGATAATAGAATAGGGAAAATTGCATATATGAGTTACAGTTGAATATCTAGCTGAGATGAGAACTAAAGAGAGTGTGAGTAGTGCATGATCAAGTTGGAGTAGATGTTGAGAAGTTTGCATGAGTAAGTTTGATTTGGAAATCATGTAGATCTACGTTTGAAAATCCAAGAAATAGGAATCTTCTAGGCAAAGTAGGTTGGTGCCTTCAAATCAGGGGATAGGTGTTTCCTTTAGGTCGGTGCCTGTGAACAAATGGGGTTGGTGCCTCCTATAAGTTGGTGGTTGTAAATTATGCGATCGATGTCTCCTTTTTGTTGGTGTCAACAAAATTGATGTGATAGTAGTTTGAAACCTACAACAATATTTTGACATACGTTTTGTGGATTTCTCTCATCATGGGTTTCCACGTACATTTGGTGTTCCTATGTTGCTTATTTGATTGACTATTCAATGGTTTGAATTGTTATATATTGTTAATTACTATTAAACTCTTCCAATATACAAATTCACCCCCCCCCCCCCCCCCCCCCCGTTAGTATAATCATTATTATAACACTTCCTTATTTTCCGTAGATGATTCAAGGGAGAAGGTGGAAGATTCCCAAAGCAAGTTTTGAAAGGTGAGTTATTAGTAGAAGTATGGACCACTCTATGGTAAAATGGTTGAATGTAGATCATATTGTCATCCTAGGTCTTTGTATTCTTTTTGTTGTAACCCATAAAAATTTGATCCAAATTCATATGGACTGCTTATGTGTACCCATTTGTTTGTGGATGGAATACTTTAGATCTATTTAACTTGGTGTACATATTCTCCCATAAAGAATGTCACCAACTTAATAAGAACTTTACCAAGTTCTTTTTTTAGAGGTCACAAGAAATCATGATTTTCATGCCGAGTTTGAAAAGTGGTAATGCAACATCACCCCTTTTCCACTTTAGATTTAAAATTCTGACAATTTCCAACCATGACATAAAAAACCAAATATTTATGAAAAACATGAAAAAACATATTGAAAAGCAAAAGTTGTGATGCAACATCACTTTTTTTTTCATGATTAAGATTCAAACATGGCAATAAAGACCAAATATCATGACTACAAAGATATCAAAAAACACACTAAAATGCAAAAGTGGTGGTGCAACATCACCCCCATTTTCTAGGATTAACATCCAAGCATTTTTCAATCATCCTAGTAAAGACCAATACCATGATTATGAAAAACCCTAGAAACCAACACTTAAAGTTCACCTACCATTTCTCTCATATTTTTGAATTCCTTTTTCTAAGTGTTTTTCAATTTTTTCTAAATTTTATTTTATTCTTGGGGTGGTATCATTTAAAATAAAAACCATAAATCCAATTATAAATTTAAAAGTAGCATTACACAATTTTTGTTTAATTGTTATTTTTTTAATAATTTATATTAAAAGTTTGAGAAAAAAAGTAAATATTATTTTTTTCAAGGGAGAAAAATGAATTTAAAAAATAACATTTTTATTCTAAAAAGTATTATTATTTTTTTAAGAGATTTTTTCTTTTTAAAAAAGGAAAAAACATTAAAATACAAAATAAAAAATAAAAAAATAAAAATTTTAGCTTTAAAAATTCGAAAGATACCCATAAAAACGTTTAAAATAAAAAATAATAGCAAAAAAAACATAAATTAAAACAAGTGTAATATGAGCGTTGTTGATTAGTACCTCCATCTGTTGTAAAAAGTGTGTGTATATATATATATATATATATATATATATATATATATATATATATATATATATAGATATAGATATATATATATCTATATATATATTTATCAAACATATAAAGTTAGTACCTAAAACACTTTTTAAAATTTTATTAACTTCAAATCAATATAGTAATGAATGGATTTTATTAAAATTATAAAAATATACAATGTTTATAGTTATTAACAATTTACTATGTGAGCATTTTAACATATTTTGAAATTCCTTTGCGCTAGTAGACATATGGTGAAAATAAATATAATTAGGAATTCCTTTACAACATAATGCCATGTGGATAGTTGTCCACCATTTTTTATATAAATACTTCCATGTGGATTATTGGCCACCATAATTTAACAAATTATTTGCATAAAACATGGTGGGAAACTATCACATGGCATTGTGTTGTGCAAAGTTACAACACTTAACCAATATAATTTTTTTTTTAGATTTTTATTTTTTTTAATATAATTTTTATATCTCATAATTCTATTCAAAACCACATAAAAATAGCCATCAACCAATTAGAAAATTAAAAGTTATTTTTTTAATTTTCAAAATATTCAGTTTAACATTTAATTTTTTCAAATATTTAATAAAATTCATAGAATCTATTTAAAAATGTCAAAACTAATTGAAAGTCAAAGATTTTTGACCAAAATAAAAAACAATATACTTTTTTTTAATTTTTCCAAATATGTGTTTTCTTTTTTTAAGAAATTATTTTGATGTTGTATTTTTTTTTAGGGGAAGATGCCTTTGCATTGCAATACAAAATATTTACATAAGATAATATTGAATTAATCTCTTTGGCTTTCCACGTTGGACACCAAACTAAATATAGTAAAGAAAAGAGTCCAAAAATAGCAAAATTAAATGATTCTCCAAGGTTAACATGGACCCAAAATAGTTGGTTCCCCACCTAGGGGGAAATTAACAACAAAAGAAAAAAAGAGTAGCCCTATTACACTGCAAATTTCGAGCAAACACGAAAATTAAACTAGATAGAGAGTTAAATATAAACATGACTAAAGCCCCAAGGGCGAGATGGAGAAGTAAGAACTGAGCTGAAATTGCGAGGAACTAGAGCATTAGGATGACAATGAAGTATCCATGTTGATAGGTTATTCCTCAACCTTGCATAGTGGAGGAATTAGAGAGCTAGGTGGAGAAGTCATCTCCTTCCTACTTGGTCGACCTTCCATGTCAAGCATTAGGCTCTAAGTTCATCTAAGTTGTACAAAGGATTGACCCAAGACTGTCTCTTATCCACCATAATTTTTCCTAGCAACAACTTGACATGACAATATAAATGAATAGTATGCATATAGTGACTTTGATAGCCTTACAAATTAATTGTATTGGGAAACTAAGGTGCAATGGTAGAAATGAAGTTTGAATCAAGAGTGACATGTATTCATGTCAAATTTCTTCCTCCATGAGATGAATTTCCTCCTGTATGTCTAGGGGCATGTTGACATGGAAGCTATTGGCCAAAGATTTTGCTTGAAGGTGCACCCTAGAATTTCTTGAAGTGTCATGATCATTATTGTTTCATTGAAATGCATTCTTTGACATGTCATGGTTATCATAGCTAGCGAGACATCACTTAGACTAGGCCTGCGATAAGGGGTGAGCTACATGAGGTGGCCATGAAATAAAGATGCCATAACAATTTTCTAGTAAGGTTTCACCAACGCCAAACTAAGGACCATATCCCCTCCATATGAAGAGGTTGAAATTGAAGGGGGAAAATTCAACAATAAGGATGGGAGGAAACCCACCCAAGCAACCAGGAAAGGGTCTAGGAACATGATGGGTGAGGACAAGAGTATAAGGAAGTGACAGAGGAGAATGCAAAGGTCGAGCCGCTAGATAAGGACATAGAACATGCTAAAGAGGTTACATATGTTGTAGATGCATATACCACAAGCTTGTCAATTGGCCTCAACCTCCCTTCTAGGGAGATGAGGCCCCATAAATGCCCCTTGAGTGAATGAATGAAGTTTGAAAGGAAAGGCAGTTGGTGTGTTAAGTCCCAACCCCATTTAAATCACAACAGGACATGCTGATTGCTTTTTTCTTTTTTAATTAATGTGTGTGTGTATATATATATATATCCCATTTTACTTTATTTGCTATATATATACATATATATATCTATATATATATGTATATATAGCAAATAAAGTAAAATGGGATATATATATATATATATATATATATATATATATATATATATATATATATATATATATATATATATATATATATATATATATATATATATATATATATATATATGTTGCATTTTAGTGTTTTTTTATTTCTTAATTTGTTTTAAAAATTGCTTTAAATTTTTTGTTTTTAATCTTCTTTTATTGATTAAAAAAATTGGTTTGGAAAGCCATTTTTTAAAAATGATTTAATTTGTAATTTTCATGTTTTTAATTGAAAATTTTAAAAATTTTGCATTACATCAATTTTTTAAAGGTTGTTTTTCATGATTTTGTATAAACTAATGATGGTTTTATAAGTTATAGTTTAAAAAAATATTGCAATTTTAGTGCACCATTGAAGATGGGTCATGTTCTCTTAGTCTAATATCTTGAAAGAGCTATACTTTTAGCCTAAAAAATTTCTCATAGTTTCTTTGATTTATGTGTTGATATTTAAGTTTTTTTAATCATGATATTTGGATTATAATGCCATGGTTGACAAATATCAAAATTTTAAGGTTTTTTTAAGTCACTCTATTTAACTTTAATTCCACGGTTGACAAATGTTAAAATTTTAAGGTTTTTTGAAGTCATGCTATTTGATCTTTAACAACATGGTTGGAAATTGTTGAAATTTTAAGGTTTTCCATGATCAGGATTTTCATTTTTAATTCCATGGCTAAAAAATGTTGTAATTTTAATCCTAGAAAAATAAGGGTGATGCAACATCAACACTTTTTCATTTCAGGTGTTTTTCCATGCTTTTTGCGTAAAACACGAGTTTTTTGGGCTAGATTTCTCGTTTTGATGTTATAGTTCTCATTAAGTTGGTAACATTGTTCATAATGTAGTCTAAAAGGAATTAATAAGTTTGGTATCCTTGTTTGAGATAATGTTCCTTGGCATTACAAAGTGCACCTAGACCTCCTCAAGGAACATGCTTATTGCTTCTTTTCCTTTAATGGTATTTTTACAAGGTGTTAGTGTGAAATTTCTTGGAAGGTGTACCGAAAATAATTCACTGAAGTCACTAGGTGATAAGTGACCCTAACAACAAGTTGATGGATGCTACCATCTTGGATCTGAAAAACAAATAGAGAACTTGTAGTAAAAGAAGATATAATCCAAAACATAAAGCAACAATATAAAGTATCAGTATAATAACCCAATCAGAAAGACTATTTTAAATGAATAAATCTTTTTTTCATGACACCTGGTAAAGGAGATCTACAGATTGGTCTGTAAGTCCCTCTCTGTGGGATGGGTCCTTTGATATCCTTGATGCTTCAGAAACTGATTCTCTCTCTCAATATGTGAAAAACCCAAACAAAAGTGAAGAACTCAAAATGTGAGCTCAAGAAAAATGACGATAATGTTGATGATGATTATGATCATGGTGAAGAATGAATGAAAAGCCCTTCGTTTTATAGCAAAGTATAGAGTTAATCTCGAATTGGAGAATAATAAAATATTATTAATGAAATTCAGATCTAACTACTTGGAATACTTTGTTATATTTATTGGAGAGGGAAAATGTATTTAAAATGGTTAAATACCTTTATTTCGAAATAATTAACAAATAAATGATTTATTAATTATTTCGCGAGAAATAAGAAAGCTGTGAAATCAAAATAATGACTAAATATTGATTTAATAATTATTCTAATAATATAAATAAGAAAATTTAAATAATAGTGATTTATTTAAATATTCCTAAGGGATTTAGTCAATTGTGATAAGGAAAAATTATTTAAATAATGATTTAATAATTGTTGAGCCTCAAACCTGCACCTCCATATACACCCTCTCAGCCTTCCTTTTCCACTTATTGCATCCACCCAGCTGCTAAATGATTGCATTATAGTTTAGAAAGAGTTCTTTACATGGTTTTCTGACTATACTTATGACTGTTGTTTGGTTTAGTTTTTTTGTTCATGCAGCTGCGGAAACTTGTCAATTTCCGCAGCCAGCACAGGTTTCCGCAGCCAGCACAGGATTCCGCAGCTATTTTGTTAAAAGCTGTGCTACAGGTGTCTTATGAAGAAACGAGCCACATAGGCAAGCTCCAGGCGACGAATACATGGAACCTGTCCCTTCGAAGCAGCCAAATTATCCATGGAAGGTCACGGTCAACGGAGGTCTAAGGAAGAGCCAACCAAAGAGTTCAGCGATGGCACGTCTCTGTTTTGAGCACGTGAACGTTACATGGCACAGTCCTCAGCTCACGAAGACACCAGCACACCTGGAGATCACTTCTGTAACCGGAATCTAACAGCAACCACTCCAGAGATTTAATAAACATGATGACAATTACGCTAGATCTCGGCTAAAGGGATCTACGTGTCTTTGTCAATACAGTCAATAGCGTAGGAGTTAGTTAGCTAGTCTCAACATTTTGTCATTATAAATAACGCGTCGATGAATGCTGTAAAGGAGTTTTTTTCTTGATATGTAAATTCTGAACTATTGTGTTGCCACCCCACTGTTTATACATATTGCTGTTTTAATACATGAGGAGACTTTTCTGAGCTTATTCGTGTGATTACTTGTGACCGGCCGAAGTGGCAGAGGGCCCCTGCGCGCTGAAGCCTTGTAAAGTTGTCATTTGGTTTTATTATGTTTTTGTATCATTAGCTTGTACATAACATACTTTTGATGTTTCTTAACTCACTGCTGCTTAGATTTTCATCTCTGTTTTCTTATAATTGTCAACTGATCAGTGCTTTTCTGCAGGTTTTCTTAGGCAGCCCGGGCAAATTTTCATCTTTTTGATAACTATTGGCATATGAGATCATCTTGTCCTTCCTGCTAACTTTCATTTTCTGAAGTTCTTTCATTTTCTGAAGTTTAATTTCAGCACTGTCTTTTCCAAGTTGTGATTTGCTTACTTATTTTCTTTGTTATTTGGATATCGTACTGCTCATCAATTTATGGTTTCTTTATATAGTGAAGTGTCTCTATTAGCAAGAAATCAGAATATCACTAACTGTAGTGTGATTTAGTTATCATATTGCTTAAACTTATTCATGATTGCTTCCCACAAGGTAGATTGAGCTGAAGGGTAAAGGATCAGAAGAGTTGAAGTAGTGTGATTAGTTTCTTTTCTGCAATTTAATTTCTTGCAATTTAGTTATCATATTTCTCAAACTTATTCATGGTTGCTTCCCAGAAGGTAGATTGAGCTGAAGGGTAAAGGACCAGAAGAGTTAAAGTAGTGTGACTAGTTTCTTTTATGCAATTTAATTTCTTGCCATTTAGATAGCATATTGCTTGACTTATTCATGATTACTTCCCACAAGGTAGATTGAGCTGAAGGGTAAAGGATCTGAAGAGTTTGAGTAGTGTGAATTAGTTGCTTTTCTTTTGGTTTGAGTTGCTTTAAGTTCAATTTTTACTTTCTTTTCATTCAGCAGCAAGGATACTGGGCCATTGTCACTAGTTCACTTTTTGATGCATTTACTTTCTCTTAAGAATTGATTTCAGTTTAGCTTTCTTCTTGAGCACTTTCAAGTTTGAGGAAATCACTGTAGAAACCACCATCACTGTCCATACTTGATACTTCACTTTCACTCTCACCATCACACATTAGGGAAAGATAAATCCAAAAATAAACTAAAAAAACTCAAAAACGACAAAAGATTAAAGAAATGGTTATCTAGTACATATAGTACACTTCACTTCGTCAGTTTACGAACCCCGGGTTGACATTATAAATAGCAATTTAGATCACACTAAATTGACCAAACATTTTGGCGCTGTTGCCGGGGAAGTGAAATTAGGTAGCCAATTTCTAAAAAAAAAAAAACAAGAAAATTTCAAGGAAGGAAAATTGATAACCTCTCAAAGTATGCTCTCCTCTTGCACTTAGTGTGATCTGGAGGATCAGAAAAGAGAAATTTATTGGTTTAATAGTTTCTTGAGTATGCTCTCTTCTTGCACCTAGAGTGACCTGGAAGATCAAAAAGAGAATTATTAGCCCGACTTGAAGAAAAATAAAAAAATGACATGCATAGAGCAAGAGATTCTAGGGGAAGGTTTTTAGCTAGAGCCAAGAGTTCGATTTTTACAACTCCATCTACTTCAAGGAATAGACAAGAGACACCTCCATCATCTCCAACTTACACTCCTAGCCCTAGGATTCCTGGAATTCAAGAGGCAGGAGTCGACTCTCCCACACCTTCCATCGAATCTGAATTAGAGAGACAAATTGTAATTGAAGAAGTAGAATCATCTGAAGAAGAAGAGGGAGAAATTCCTTCTCGTTCACCCTTAGTAGAAGAACTAGAAGACTCTGAAGTCTCCAGGGAAACTACCATGACAGAGGAAGGAGCAACTGGATTTGGTAGAGGTAGAGGTAGAGGAGGAGGAGGAAACAATGGAGGAGGTAGAGGTAACATTGGGGGAAATAGGGATGGAGATAACTCATTCAGATTTCCTATATTCGATGAGGACTCCCGAGCCACAATGAAAAACATCTCACCATCTGTCCTCCCAAACTTCCATGGGTTAAGGAATGAGGACCCTGAAACATTTCTATTTGAGTTTGAGGTCGTGTGTCGAACTTATGATTATCTGGAAGACTCTCAAAAACTCAAACTGTTTCCTTCAACATTGAAAGGAGCAGCCTTGAAATGGTTCATGGGATTACTCACTCAATCCATTAGGACTTGGAATGATATGAAACAAACATTTTTGGATAGGTACCTGGACTATTGTATGCCCACCAATTACAAGGATGAGGTATTCAAAATGGTGCAAAGAGAAGATGAAAACTTGGAGGATTTACTTGAAAGATTTCAATACAACCTAAAAAGAGCAAAAATGAGTAACCTAGATGAGGAGACCTTGAAAGCCCTTCTATTAAAAGCCATTAGAGATGAATGGATAGATATTTTGAACATGATGGGAAAAGGAGACATATCTCAACTTCCACTTCATGATATAGCAGAGTTATGTGTCCATCTCTCAAGGGGGAAATCTAAAACTCAAAAAGGGCCTAGAGATCCTTCTCTCATCAGAGCAAACAAATCTGCAACTGGATCAGTAAGTAGGGCTGAGATTGGCAACATGCTTGATGAATTCAAAACTGACACCTTAGGGAGTCTTAGTGAGCAACTAGACACCCTTAAGATTCACAATAAGCAGAAAGCAGAAGCTGAGGCTTTGGCCATCTTTTGCCCAAAGTGTAGGAAGAAACATGCTCTAAGGGAATGTCCCTTGGATGCAAAAGTTGTAGAAACATGTGTAATTTTTTCAGAGAATCATGAGACCAAGGATTGTCCTTCAATTCCTGGGCTCAAAGCTGTCTTTCAAGAAGATCCAAATACAATGGAATCTCTTTGTTTTGTTGCAAGGAGACCTTGGCAGGGGCAACAAAATCAAGGGTTTAGCAACTCTATGAATTTTCAACCCCCACCAAATTGGAATCCTTGGCAACAACCTTGGTCCAACCTCAAAATCCTTTTCAATCATGGGTACAAGGTATGCAAAATCCTTATGGGAGATTTGCTCAATTTTATCAATATCCCCCATCTTTTCAAAACCAACAAGCTCCACAACTTCCAAATCAAAATCCACAACTATCATTGCAATTTCCACAACAACAACAACCTTCTCAACAGAATCCAAATTCTCAACTCTTGCTTCCATTCCAACAAAAGTCAAATCAACTTCCTTCTCAGCCATTTCCAAACCCCAATAACAAAAACCCTCAAAATGCTTACATGATGGAAGGTCAACAATTTCCTGCCTATATGATTGTTCCTCTCAATGATGTACAACTCAGATCAGGTAGAGTCCTAGATAAGCCTTCTATAAATGCTCAAAAGCAAAGCATTTTTGAGGAAGATTCTCTTGAAGCCAATAAGGGTTCTGAAGAATCTCTTCAAAACCCAAGTACTCAAAAAGAAAAAGAAAAAGAGTTAACCCCCACAACTCCTATAGTTGAGCAACCTGCATCTTCATCCACACCTCCTTTTCCTGAAAGATTACAAATTGACAAAGGGGTGGAAAAACAAATCTTGTTGCCTGACTATGATTTTCTAGATGAATTGAAGAATGTCTGTATCAAGATTCCCTTGTTACAAGCCATTAAAGAGATTCCTATTCTAGCAAAAACAATAAAGGATTTGAGTCTTAAAAGACCAGGAAGGAAACCAAGAGATACAAGAAGAATCCACCTGGTAGGGAAAATTGCAGATATCATGATGGGAAAAATTACTATGCATAAATATGTAGATCTCGGTAGTCCAATTGTCAAAACACATATCAATGGGGTATAAATACCAAATACTTTGATTGATTTAGGGGCTGCTATCAACATCATGAGTAGACAGACTATGGAACAGCTAAAACTTCCTAATCTTCTTTTTACACCTACTTTATTGCAACTTGCAGATCGATCAATTATTAAACCAGATGGTGTATTAGAAGATATTTCAGTCTCCTTAGACTCATGGGAATATCAGTGGATTTCATGATTTTAACTCCCAAGAGTAATCTAGGAGGACATCCTCTCATCTTAGGAAGACCTTGGCTAGCCACAGCTGATGCTTTTATCAGTTGTAGGTCTGGGGATATGTATATTTCTGATGGTAATTCGACAAAGAAGTTCAATCTGTATCCTCCATCAAAAGCAATTACAGAAATAGGAGATAATGAGTGGGTTGATGATGAAGATACTATACAACCTGTCTTTACCATTTCTGAGATCAGTGAAGATAGTCAAATTCTGAACACATTAGAAAACTTTGAACCATATTCAGAATATGACCACACACAATTTCAGTTGGATTCTGACATTGAGTGTCTATCATCTAGACAAATGTCTCTTTTCTCAATGGAAGAGTTTGGTAGTTCTGCCATTGAGATTTTTCCAGGAAAAACATTGAATATCAACAAAAACTTGGAAAAATCACAACAGGAAGAGCTAACCAAAACCTTGCAAAAACATTCTACTGCATTTGCATGGGAGTATACTGACATGAAAGGTATTGACCCTAAGACTTGCATTCATCACATCTACATTGAGGAAAACAGTAGACCAATCAGACAACCTCAAAGAAGGATGAATCCAAACCTTAGGGAGATAGTGAAAGAAGAGCTCCAAAAGTTACTTAATGTAAACTTCATTTACCCAATTTCAGATAGCCGGTGGGTTTCTCCTTTGGTTATAGTACCTAAAAAGAATGGTAAATGGAGGTTTTGCATTGATTACAGAGAATTAAACAAAGCAACTTTGAAGGATCACTTTCCTTTACCCTTTATTGATCGGGTATTAGATACTTTAGCAGGCAAAAAGTATTTCTCATTCTTGGATGGTTTTAGTGGTTACAATTAGATTCAGGTAGCACCTGAAGATCAGGACAAGACCACATTTACTTGTCCATGGGGAACTTTTGCTTACCGAGTACTTCCTTTTGGATTATGTAATGCACCTGCAACATTTCAAAGGGCAGTACTAGGAATCTTTTCTGATCTAATTCATGATTGTGTAGAGGTTTATATGGATGATTTTACAGTTTATGGTAATTCATTTGAAGAGGCATTAGAGAATTTGGAAAAAGTCCTTATAAGATGTAAAGAAACAAACCTTTCATTAAGTCATGAGAAATGCTTTATGATGTTTACTGAAGGGATTGTTTTAGGACATCATATTTCAGGAGATGGGATTAAAGTTGATAGATCAAAAGTTGAAGTCATCTCCAAGTTGCCTATTCCAAATTGTCAAAAAGATGTTAGAAGTTTTCTTGGATTTACTGGATATTATAGAAGATTTATTGAAAACTTCACCAAAATAGCATCTCCACTCTTCAAATTACTTACAAAAGACTGTGAATTCAAGTGGGATCCTGATTGTCAATCTGCATTTGAAACTTTGAAAACAAGAATATCTGAAACACCCATTTTGAGAGGGCCAAATTGGAAACTTCCTTTCCATATTTCTACAGATGCTTCAGATACAGCTCTAGGAGCTGTGTTGGGTCAAAAGGATTTAGTTTCTTATGCCATTTACTACACCAGTAAAAATTTGACTCCCACTGAGTTAAATTATACTGTGACTGAAAAAGAGTTCTTAGCTGTTGTTCATGCAATCAACAAGTTTAGACATTATATAACAGGCTATGAAACTTTTGTCCATACTAATCATTCTGCAATTAGATATCTCATGAACAAACCTGTTACTAATGGCATAGTTACAAGATGGCTTTTACTTTTACAAGAATTCAATATTACTGTGTTAGATAGACTAGGGAAACAAAATACAGTAGTTGATTTCTTGTCTAGAATCCAAAATACTAACGAAGATTCTCCTGTAGAGGATAAGTTTCCAGATGAATATTTATTTGCAGTAACTACTAAAACTCCTTGGTATGCAGATATTACTAACTATTTGGTTACAGGGAAGCTACCTCCACACTTATTTCCTATTGAGAAAAGGAAAATTATTCAGGAGAGTTCAAATTATTCATGGATTTCTAATGAATTGTTTAAAACAGGGCTAGATTGTGTGATTAGAAGATGTGTTCGGGAAGATGAAATGCCTGACACCCTCAAGGCATGTCATGATGAACCATGCGGTGGACACTTTGCTGACAAGAGGACGGCCTATAAAATCCTTTCTTTAGGATATTATTGGCCTTCTCTCTTTAAAGATGCAAAACAATATGTTAGAAGGTGTGACAGCTGCCAGAGAGTTGGGAGACCGACTCTTTCAAATGAAATGCCATTACAGCCACAGGTACTCATCGAACCCTTTGAAAAATGGGCTTTAGATTTCATTGGACCCATTAATCCACCATCTAGACAAAAGAAATATATATTGGTTTGCACTGATTATGTCACTAAATGGGTAGAAGCCAAGGCATTGCCTTCTGCCACTGAAAATTCAGTTGTTCAATTTCTTTTTGAGGATATTTTTACTCGTTTTGGTGTCCCAAGAGAAATTGTGACAGATCAGGGAAGTCAATTTACATCTAACTTGATGGGGAAGCTGATGGAAGAATACAAAATCAAGCACAGAAAATCTACCCCTTACCATCCTCAAGCAAATGGTCAAGTGGAATCCACAAACAAAGTTCTTGAGAGCATCATCACCAAAACTGTTCATCTCCACAGAAGGGATTGGGCAGAAAGGCTTCCTGAAGCCTTATGGGCCTACAGAACTACATGGAGGAACACAACAGGACATTCTCCCTATGAACTTGTTTATGGGAAAGAAGTGTTGCTCCCCATTGATTTTCAAGTCAAGACTTTCAAGATGGCAGTCCAGTTGGGGATGAATCTATCAGAAGCCCAAAAGCACAGAATGGAGCAGCTGAATGAGCTAGATGAGATCAAACAAGATGCAATTTTAAGGACTGATCTAGTTCAACATCAAAGAACTAAGTGGCATGACAGATATATTAAAGAGAGAAAGTTTCAAGAGGGAGATTGGGCTTTACTGTTTGATTCCAAGTTTAAAGACTTCAAAGGGAAGTTTCAGACTCATTGGCTTGGGCCATATGAGATTGATAAAGTCTTTAACAATGGAGCAGTAAGAATCAAGACCATTGATGAACATCAGACTCCTGTTATTGTGAATGGCCACCGATTGAAAATTTATCATAAGCCACTTTCAAAAGAGGAGTTTGTCAAAATGTTCCAAGAGAATTCTGCAATAAGGTTGGTGGAGAAGAATCCTTCTCTTCCACCAGCCTAATCTTTGTTTCTTTCAGTTTTTGAAAAAAAAAAAAAAAATGTGTATAAGCCTGAAAACCAATCCCAAATTGGCGGTCTTATGAAGAAAATATAGAGTGAAAATCAGGGATACTTGACTCTCTATATTTTCCAAAAAAAATCTCCTCTCCTTCTCTTTCCATCTTCACTTCATCTCACTTGTAATTTCACTTCACCTCCATCTCATTTTCATCTCCATTCCACTTCATTCCACTTCATTTTCACTTTCACTCATTCCATTTCACTCCATCAATAAAAGTCCCCTTTAGGACTATTTTCATTCAATTAGTTCTTTTCTAACTATCTTTGTGCAGACAAGGGGGTGCTGTCTCAGTTTCCGCAGCTGGGAACAGTTTCCGCAGCCAGAAGCAGTTTCCGCAGCCAGAAACGATTTCCGCAGCCAGCATCACTCTGTTTTCAAAAATACAATCAACCGTTAGTGCCATAATCATGAAATGCAGGTGTAATTGAGCTAAAGACATGGGGCATCTCAAGATATCAAAGAAGAGCAACTGGTTAGAAGCCTTGAGCAAGAATTGACAAAGCTTCCAAAGGTATGATAAAAAATCTTTATCAAATAACGATTCAAGTCATAATTACGTATAGTTATTAAACCATAACAGGCTCTCCTATGTGCAATGATTTGATATATTAGCCCACTATCACTCTTATTCCGCAATGTCACTCCACACACCTCGCATTTATCTCCCTAACGGTCTCATGATTACTCCGAGTTTGAACTCAAATGTGACTGCACTTCTAGTTATTACCCGTACTCTTGAGACGTGACCTATTGTGCTACGGCTCTTCCCAGCTGTAATTTCCGCAGCCGTCTGTTGAGACGTGTAAGATCTCATACACAGTCATCCGACTCGAAGGAATCTTGCGTTACTCCATCGCTTATCACTCCACTCATACTCCACTTATATCATACTCTTTGCATGCGTCCACATTTCATTTTATGAACTCGTTTACCGCTGTTCGCTCACTGTTCTCTATTTCCAACTGCCGTCACTACAGTTTGATCTAAACCCTGACTACCGTCATTACAGTCTATCCAAAACCCTGAACAAAGCTATTTTTTTCCTCTTAACCCTCACACGTAGAAGAACTCTCAGTGGAATTTAAAACAAAGAATGGGAAAATTACTGAGAGCTGAGCCGGAAGGATCGAAATACTTGGAGGGTTATCCGCAAGTTAAGGAACTGCTGAAGAAAGTCAAATGGCTACGGTTTATCCAGAAGTTTAAGGGCTATAACAAGGAAGTGACCAAAGGTTTTGCAAGGTCCTTTAATGGACAAACAGTGGAGGTTGGAGACTTGAAATTTACAGTGACCGAGGCCACAATAGTAGCTGCCACGGGCCTACCTCAAGAAGGTGAAAGGTGGTTTAAAAATAGAAGTGTGGAAGATCAAATATGGAGAACAATGCTACAAAACCAAGGTATGGATACCACTGTATTCACAAGAGGCATCCCTGTTAATGTATTAAAAGAGGAATGGTCTAGTCTATTGTTAGTCATTCAGAAATTTATCACATGTGAAGGTCGTTTTGGCTCTATGCATATGTATCATGTCAGACTGATGATGAATTTCATGGACGGTCACACTCTTAATTTGCCTCATTTTCTGCTATCAAGTTTGAAAAAGATGAGTTTTACAGTTCAAAAACATGTAGGCAATATTGAACCTCATCTTTACCACCATGGATTCATCAAAATTCTTATTGAGGAACAGTTGAAGAAAACTAAGGATACTTGGGGGCAATTCTTGACAAGGAACTACTTCCAAGAGCCGTCTGAGGCCTCTAGAAGCAGTCCACCAAAAATTCCAAGAAAAAGTAGGAGGAAAGAAAAAAGCAATACAATCCAAGACTCCCCTACAATAGAAATTCAAGAAACAGTCCAAAAAGGAACAAAAGATAGAGCTAGAAGTAAGGAGCAGAAAAAGGAAAAAGGCAAAAGGACTATCCAAGAAGTCTATCCATCCCCTGAGCAATCCATAGAAGAAGATTATCAACCTCTGTCAGAGAGATTAATAGATCTTCAAGCTGCTGCCATAACTAAGAAAAAGCAAAGAGGAAAACAGACTGCACAAGAAAAGAGTACTAGTTCATACTTAAGAAGGAGCACTAGGCTAAAAGGGAAGGGGAATAAAACCAAAGAAAAACAGTCTCACTTTATTGATTTAGATAAAGAGACACTTGAGAAATCTCCAACTCAGCCAAGCATTGAGTCAAGTCCTCCACGTGAGGAAAGCCCTTTTCGGCCGGAAAGAGAAAGCAGTCCTCCTTCACCAAAATTTGAGTTTAGGCCGAGAAAGACACCTGAGGTAGATTCTAATCAACAAGAAGCATACAATTACCTGGAAACCTTAGAACAATCAGCTGCAGGACCAAGTACCTCTCTGCCACCTGATGCACAAGTTCAGTCTTTGAAACAGGAAATATTTGAGTTAGAAGTCCTAAATAGGCATATTATACAAGAAAATGAAGCACTCAAAGAGCAGAGTAAAGTAGACAAGATTGTCCATGATAATACTATGCTCCATTTAGGACTGTGGCAAAAGAAAAACTGAAAACTGAAGAAGAAGTGCAAAAAGTTAAGCAGAGCATTGATTAACCTCAAGTTCAAATGCCTAGTCAGGAAGCCAAGGATGATGTTAGCATCAAGGAAGAAGAAAAGAGGGCTAGATGTCCTTGCAGAAGCCTCAGAACACATGGATTAGAGGGAAATAACTCAATTTTGGTTGCATGAGGACATGCAACACCTTCACGGTGGGGGTATGTTGAGCCTCAAACCTGCACCTCCATATACACCCTCTCAGCCTTCCTTTTCCACTTATTGCATCCAACCAGCTGCTAAATCATTGCATTATAGTTTAAAAAGAGTTCTTTACATGGTTTTCTGACTATACTTATGACTGTTGTTTGGTTTAGTTTTTTTGTTTATGCAGCTGCGGAAACTTGTCAATTTCCGCAGCCAGCACAGGTTTCCGTAGCCAGCACAGGATTCCGCAGATATTTTGTTAAAAACTGTGCTACAGGTGTCCTATGAAGAAACGAGGCACATAGGCAAGCTCCAGGCGACGAATACATGGAACGTGTCCCTTCGAAGCAGCCAAATTATCCATGGAAGGTCACGGTCAACGGAGGTCAAAGGAAGAGCCAACCAAAGAGTTCAGCGGTGGCACGTCTCTGTTTTGAGCACATGAACGTTACGTGGCACAGTCCTCAACTCACGAAGACACCAGCACACCTGGAGATCACTTCTGTAACCGGAATCTAACAGCAACCACTCCAGAGATTTAATAAACATGATGACAGTTACGCTAGATCTCGGCTGAAGGGATCTACGTGTCTTTATCAATACAGTCAATAGTGTATGAGTTAGTTAGCTAGTCTCAGCATTTTGTCATTATAAATAACGCGTCGATGAACGCTGTAAAGGAGTTTTTTTCTTGATATGTAAATTCTGAACTATTGTGTTGCCACCCCACTGTTTATACATATTGCTGTTTTAATACATGAGGAGACTTTCTGAGCTTATTCGTGTGATTACTTGTGACCGGCTGAAGTGGCAGAGGGCCCCTGCGCGCTGAAGCCTTGTAAAGTTGTCATTTGTTTTTATTATGTTTTTGTATCATTAGCTTGTACATAACATACTTTTGATGTTTCTTAACTCACTGCTGCTTAGATTTTCATCTCTGTTTTCTTATAATTGTCAACTGATCAGTGCTTTTCTGCAGGTTTTCTTAGGCAGCCCGGGAAAATTTTCATCTTTTTGATAACTATTGGCATATGAGATCATCTTGTCCTTCCTGCTAACTTTCATTTTCTGAAGTTTAATTTCAGCACTGTCTTTTCCAAGTTGTGATTTGCTTACTTATTTTCTTTGTTATTTGGATATCATACTGCTCATCAATTTATGGTTTCTTTCTATAGTGAAGTGTCTCTATTAGCAAGAAATCAGAATATCACTAACTGTAGTGTGATTTAGTTATCATATTGCTTAAACTTATTCATGATTGCTTCCCACAAGGTAGATTGAGCTGAAGGGTAAAGGATCAGAAGAGTTGAAGTAGTGTGATTAGTTTCTTTTCTGCAATTTAATTTCTTGCAATTTAGTTATCATATTGCTCAAACTTATTCATGGTTGCTTCCCACAAGGTAGATTGAGCTGAAGGGTAAAGGACCAGAAGAGTTAAAGTAGTGTGACTAGTTTCTTTTATGAAATTTAATTTCTTGCCATTTAGATAGCATATTGCTTGACTTATTCATGATTACTTCCCACAAGGTAGATTGAGCTGAAGGGTAAAGGATCTGAAGAGTTTGAGTAGTGTGAATTAGTTGCTTTGCTTTTGGTTTGAGTTGCTTTAAGTTCAATTTTTACTTTCTTTTCATTCAGCAGCAAGGATACTGGGCCATTGTAATTAGTTCACTTTTTGATGCATTTACTTTCTCTTAAGAATTGATTTCAGTTTAGCTTTCTTCTTGAGCACTTTCAAGTTTGAGGAAATCACTGTAGAAACCACCATCACTGTCCATACTTGATACTTCACTTTCACTCTCACCATCACACATTAGGGAAAGATAAATCCAAAAATAAACTAAAAAAACTCAAAAACGACAAAAGATTAAAGAAATGGTTATCTAGTACATATAGTACACTTCACTTCGTCAGTTTACGAACCCCGGGTTGACATTATAAATAGCAATTTAGATCACACTAAATTGACCAAACAATAATTCCTAGATAAAATTAAATAAATAATAGTTTATCTAATTATTTTCATGGGGTTTTTGATTTAAATCAGAAAATAATTTAATAAAAGTGGTTTACTAAATTATTTTCCACAGTGAAGTGAATTTACTTGGTAAAATTAAATCTACATGGTGTATTTCGATCCAGCTAGTGAGAAATGGCTAGGTGATCATTTTGGGTGATAGCATATTTCCCCCACATGTATGAGTGTTAGGAGTATGACCGAAATACATTGTAGATTACACTTCCACGATACACCAAAAGGGGAGTGAGAGAGAGAGAGAGAGAGAGAGAGAGAGAGAGAGAGAGAACTGAAGCAAATCAAAGACAAACAAATAATGGAGGGCGCGAGACCTATAAAACTGATAGAAATCTCTTTTTTATGTGGTAATACATGATCTCAAATGAGGTGGGGAAGGCATACCCATACCCACCAAGATAAATATGTACAAAGAATAATGGTGAGCTCAACAATGTGGGATTGAGATATAAAGTACATGATACATGATACATTGGAATCAATGGGCCAGAAAATAATACAATGGATCCCATATACATAATGCGCTAGGAAAAACATAGGCTAGGACTGAATACAATAACATCTAAGTACATGAGATATAATGCCCTTCATGGTAACATGGAGAGGGGGGATCACAACTAAGGAATCCCCGCTGAACAAGAAAGGGCTCTAAAGATATGAATGGATCATAGGGAGAATACAAGCATGTTTTGGGTGCTGCAAATGACAAAAACTGAACCCATCAAATTTGTTGAACTACATCAGAGTTTGGATCAACATCTGTGGTCATTTGGGCATGTGGGGGGCTACCTGAAGGGCCACCCTCTCATGAGATTTGAAACATCTCACACACACCTAGGAATCGTTGGGAAAATCATATGGATCACCGAATCGTCAAGTGTATGAATCTCAATCATGCAATAAGGAGATGATGTCGAGCACGTGAGAAACAACCAAATCAAAGGGAAATAATGTATCCCTTTTCCTGATCCTAGGCACCAAACAAGGATGGAAGCTAGAACCAAGGTACACCACCCTCTAGACCACTCTTTTGGAATAAATGTGTTGAGGTATATAAAAGAGAGCCTGCCAGAGTTAAGGTAATGAGGAATCCTTAACAAAGGCACGAGGGGATATAGTATAGTGATTGATGGACTGACACTAGGGATAGTGATAGAAGGAAACAAGATGGAGTGTAGACTGACTACTTCCCTTATTAGAGCATAAGTAAATAAAAATGTTTGACTTGGTAGCGAATGAATCGATTCCAGAGGGGATGGTCAATAACACAAACAAGGGTTCGATAAAGACGAAGTAGAAGAACTGGAGGCGAAAATGAGTAAAATGGGAGAAATGTGACACGATGACGAATGAAACATTGTAACGAGACCCAAGGGGACTCAGAACAGACTCCATAAATACAAGGGTAACACATCTCGGATGCTCTAAACAAGGGTGACTCGATGATGCTGCCACGTGGGAGAGGACCGGAGGGGACCATGAAAGCATGAGTAAATGATGGTTACTCATGACGAAAATCTACACGTGAGTCAACCACTGGAAAGGTAAAGCAGTACCATAGTACGGGTGTCTAAAATGAAGAGATTCGGTTTTAAGAGGCGACAAAATGAGACCTCGTGGAAAAAGTGGCTTTCGGGTGATGTTTCAAGTTACCAAAAAAGAGAGAGACCCATTATAGAACTCAGTGAGAGCTTTCCAATAGTGCTGATAGTTCATCAAACAGAGCTATGGTTTGGTTGCAAAGGGTAACGAAAAAAACTAGGGCTTTTCCTATAAAAGGGTTTTTTGTCTACAAATCCAATTCATTTGCATAATGAGATTGGAGAATTTGGAGAGGAGGAGAAGGCCTTAAATCTTGTGGAGATCGTAACAGATAAACGAACCATCAGAATTAGGATCTACAAGTTGGATGTAGGTGGCCTAACCATACTCATCATTTTAAGTGGTCTAGATTTTCAGATCAGGGCTTCAGCTGTCTTCTCAGGACTCCTGCTCATCCTCATGGCCGCAACACACTTTTTGGGGCATGATATGTGCTCCGAAGTATAGAAATGGGGCCCATAAGTGAATTTTGTGCAGCTTTGAGGGAAAAAAACTGGGCTCTGGGCTAAGAAGATGAGCAGGACTAGTGGCTTGTTAGAAGTTGAAGTTGAGTTCAGGTCATGAATTTATTTTGTACTCTTGACTGACAAAACATAATCATGTCTTGTATGTATGGTAGAGTTAAAGATATTATGGGGAGAATGAGATTTTGAGGCCCTCCATGTTGATATTCAAGGGAATCAAGTAGTGAGAGGGATTATGGAATGATATGGCATGTTGAAGTTCTTAGAGAACCCTTTGATGAGGGCCAGTGAGCCCTTGTTGTCGAGGATAGTGAGTTACTAGGACCTAGATCAAGAAGCCTTTGTATTACAAGGGCACATGATCGAGCTCACTATCCAAGACATATATTTTCTAACAGGACTTCCCCCCTTGGGAGTGGTAGAGGAGATACACCTAGTGCTACCTCGTGGGAGGCATATTGATGAGTTTTTTTAGCGTCATTGTGTACGGGGTAGCCATGCAAAGGGAATGATCATCCGAGTTGATGACTTGGAGAGGCTTGAGACATGAGATATATCTGTAGTGGTGCTACAGATCTATGGTAGCCATGCCTTCCACCATATCACTAGAGGGCAGATGATGCTATTGGAGAGTGTGTTGGGAAGGACCAACTATGGGTGGGCCTAGATGATGTTATCATCGTTGAAATGACATTTGACATTATTGAGACGAAGGACCAATTATAGTTGTTCATTTGGGACAATCTTATGCTCACTCTTATGTGAGAAGATCCCCACTATACGAACTCATGTTCATATCCATGATAGGGGCCCACAGGAGCCCAGGATGCGCCGTTGGGGGCAGTTACTAAAACAAGGAGGTGGAGGGGGATTCAGATGAGTGTTCCAACATGAGTTTTTCGCTCATTGGGACCAGATGCCACTATACATAGATGACTATCCATACAAAGAAATGAACTATCAAGGGGATCCTGACTTACCACCTCCACCAGGACGAGCATGGGGCCCAGATGGTAAGTGAAATTTACTATATATTTGTTGCATTTATAGTTTAATAAATATGTGTATGTGGTAGTAATTTCTAAGCTTTTATCGTATGAAAATATAACACTAGTGAGGATGGAAGGATACATGGGACGAGATGTAGTTCCTAGCGCTGCATATTGGGGGGGACCTCATCATTTTATTCTTCAAAATTATCTTGAAAGGTTTCAGACCCCATTTTGCCAAATTGGGTACTGCCAATAAAAATGGTCTCGTGAAAGGATTCCTCTACTTTTTCCACTTTGAATGTATCAAGATGGATGTAAAAGAATATAATGATTGAATTTGGATCATGATTTGTAGGGATGATTTCAAGGTGTAAATGGATGATGATAGATCTAGGTTTAGGGCCATTTGTTGGAATGCGACAAAATGACCTGTAATAGATTGGTCATTAAAGTACAAATTCAGAAGTTGTGGTTAAGGAGTAAAGTGCTTTACCATGTGAAAAGTCCAGATCAATAATCGACTGGTTGAGATCACCAATTGGTTGTTACAATGCATTATCATTGTTGAGGTAGCCACACCCATACTCAACATATAAGCCATTTTACATGTACAATGATCAAATTCACGTCCAGTGATTACATATTGTGGACCCATGCTTAGATGAGTTTCTGTAAAATCATCACCATCATACTTTGTAGTTCTTGTGTGAATCTTGAAATCATAGCCTAAATGGATGAAACTAGATTAAGGGTCTTTTACCTTGTCCCTCGATAGTACGAGTCTAACCATTTGAATCTATGTGCTGAAGTTGAACATGGTAGACACCATATTATTATCGTCCAGTGATAGAATTCGTTAATAGATGTGAGAGGAATCACCGTTAATGATAATGACCCTCAAGGCACTAAGCACAATCTATGAGGTGTGAATAGATAAGCTGAAGTTGAACACCCCATAGAATATTTGGGTTAAAGACTAAGGATGAGAACCTACCGCCTAAAGCAAGGAAAGTTTCCATTGAGGAATACAAGTCCCAAGGCACTAAAAGGAGTTTCTAAGTCAACTTCCTAGATAATGTGTTGATGTTGAAAGGAAGTGACCCATCGTAGGATGGCCTTAATGTACTCCCCATCAATGACACAAAACGAGTATCAATATTTGAGAGAGAATGTGATGACTCGGAGCTAGTTCAGGGGCGACAGACATGAAGGAAGGATAAAGGTATTGTGGCAAAGTTACAAATGTTGACTGAGGGTGGACTTCTCTTAAACACATGAACAAAACTTTATGGAACTGGCAACATTTGACTCAAGGACCCATCATAAAGGCTTTCAATAAGGTGTGATCAATAGAGAGGCAAGTGGATTCCCCAACTCAAAACAGTAACAAAGGTGAAACAATGTCATGTTCAAGAGAGAATCATTGCCATAAACAGGGTTCATGTATTGTTTCCCAAATTTCCCCACCAGTTCTGGAAAGTACCTCTTTGCTTTTTTACAATCTCGAGGAGGATATCATATGCTTGACATGTAAGTTCATCCTTCAGATTAATACTTCTTAGTATTTTTAATGAACCCTGAGAAGGAGTGGTTCATTCTCATCACACTTAATGATTCCTACATTGTTTATGCTTTTACGAGTCCAGTGAAGGTGTAACTTGACTTATTTTTCATATTTAGAGAGTTTTAAAAAAGAGGCCAAAAAGAAAACCCCAAGAGGTTCCTTTTCATAAATTTAGTCCCTTATGTCTGAAAAAGCATAAAAAAATACCCAGGATAGCGTTTTAGTCATGCTTGACTAAAGTATTCCTTTTTTCGTAAATAGTCTGCCCAGTCCAGAAAAGAGTTAAACTTATATTGGGTAGACATCCTTTCATTTACTTTAATGAGTGCAAAATAGAGAAGTTCTCGACAATATTTTCATGTTTTGGGATTTTGAAAGGAGCTTAAATAAGACTCCAAGGGGTTCCTTTTTCATAGAATTTTAATGAGCCCGAAAAAGCAATAAAAGTGTGCTCATTTACCAAAATGATATGCATTAAAAATTTATTTATAACTTGCACCATGTCCTTTAGATGTCATTTAACCTGCTTAGAAAACAATAAAAAGATAAGAAAAATATGATATGAAAAAAATATTAAAAAATGACCTATTTTGAGCATAAAAGGAGTAAAATTAACTTCATTTTTTACCATTTTGGAGAAATTTGAGAGGGTCTTTGTATTGATTCTTCAGCAACTGATTGTGGCCAATTACATGGACGATTTTCAGTGTCGTCAGTTCTAGGTAATATTTCTCTCTATGCTTAACATTTTTGCAGTATTCATTTTCCATTCCAAGCATTTTTTGTGAAGTTTATGAAAATTTTAGGAAGTATATTTCACCCTCGACCCATTGCAGGATTCCTATATTAGGCATGATGGGGTACTTTTGTTTATATAGAAAAGTGTTAGTCATTGCACCTACAGAGAAGGATGATTGTGTTGGGACACACTATCTATGAACAGGCAGTGAAATGAGTGCAGAAGGGCTTCAAAAATTTGAATTTTAGGTTATTTTACCTAATTTTTTCACACTTTCAATCTAATTCATTTCTCTTTTGACATTTGAAGGTGTTTTCTAGAGTGAAAATGGTGCTAACCTGGAGAGAAAGAGAGCTTGAAATTTAGGATGTGATTGCAGCAAATAACCCAATGACAATTATATCATTAAGAAGCTATGGTTTGTTGAAGTATTTTCGAATCTCGGGAATGAGAGCCCAAATGGATTTTCTATAGTATTTAGTGAGAGCCTGGGATATAAAAAGTTTTTTTTTTTAGAATTGGTGAACAAATAGTCACCATAGATGTGGAGGAAATCTATTTTTTGACAGGACTCTCATGAATAGGTGCTCATATTTCTTTGTTTGGGTATCAGAGAGGTGTAGAGTTAATAAGGTACTATGTTTCTACTCACTGTGATAACATTCAACCTAGAAGTGATGGAAATATTGAAATAAAGGACATACATGAGCTTCCCCTCAAAAAAATTATGTTCACTATCACACAGTTGGGTGGTAGTGTTGTTCCTCATTTGTCTACCAAACCTTATATGTATTATGCATTAAACTGTTTTCTACCTACAATCTTCAATTGGTTTGAAGGGATTTTGGAAAATGTAAAGGAATAATTGAACAGGGAAAAAGACAGGCGGTTGAACAACTTCGAGTATGCTTCCATTATAGTTTCATATGCTTTGGAGAGGATACCATCGTTGTGACCCCAAAGGATATCATGGGAGCTGTCCAGGCCAAGGGACCCTCATATGAGAGAGTGGGTAGATATGATGGCTCGTCATGAAGGAGGACCTATGATGGAGTTTAATCCTTCCTTCTTTAGATTCCTACAAGAGCAGCTAATCATTATCGAGTATTATCCCTATGTTAAAGAAAATTTTAGAGATTATCCAAAGCTTTTCCTACCTAAGCGAGAGTAGTGGGATGACGTAAGTAAAGAGCACTATCATTTTGGGTTTTTAAGCTTTACATTTTTTTTTTATGTATTAGAGACTAAATATCTATTTGTTTATACTGACTTTGGACCGATGCAACCAATGGGTATGTCCTCACTCCATCAACGAACACAAACACAACTTAGACAGGTTGGAGATGGTGGGGAAGAGATGGGAGATCCAAATATAGAAGAGACACTAACTAATTTCGAGCATCACATAGAGGGTTTGAGTGAAAACATTCCAGATACAGGGATTGATGACATCCCTATCTGTTTATAGATATATACCATAGCAGTTCCAGTTCAGATTGGTCGATTGCTATGATAGGTTTCTTGTGTGGTTGTTTGTTATCGTGATCATCATCATCATTAGTCACCTAGGGATTTTGAGCCACATTTTATTTTGCATATATTTGGATATTATAGGTCGTGAGCCATATCTATTGAGAGAGAATTTTCGTAAAACTCAAACACTATTTATAATTTCTAATGTATGGATGTTTTCTACTTATTCGACTGTCTTGTACAATGTATGACAATGATTGTATGTTTACAAATGTTGCAAATGTTTATCTAAAACATAATTAGCTAATACATCTGTCAATGTATTTAGGCATCTTGGAACATGTAGATATTCAATATAATCAAAATGTCTCTTAGCTAAGAGGCAAACTCTCAAGAACATATGTAACATAGATGGACTCCTCATTGTATAAATGTTGTTCAAATTTAGTACCACGAGTTGTGAATGAAGTCTGAAAACTAAATGAGGAATACCACATGAAATGGCATCAGACAATAGTTTGATCACTTAAATATACTCAGTGATATTGTTAGTTGTGTGACCAATGCATATTCCTTTTAAACTCTTTAACTTGTCAGTAGGAGCATAGATTGCCCATGCTGCAGAGGAAAGGTTTCGAGCACTACGACTAGTGCCATTAGCATAAAAAACATATGGTTGTGGGAATGCCAACATATGCAAATCAAATGTAATCCAATATAAGCAGAAGTGGTATAAAAACCTCAAGAAAAATGCACCACAACCACACCAAGAAACATATATGGTATGTACACAGTGACTATGTAGAAAAACTATAGGCATAGTATTTCTTAAGGTACAACCCATTACGAGGTTGCGCCAAGGGAATTCTATCAAAATATACAAGCTCATAGGACCTTTTGTAAGTACGCATTTAAATATGTATGGACCTATTGAAGCCTCAAAAATCATTGCTTACAACATGGGGGAAAACCACCCAGTCCGGACCTTGGTTGGCAGCTCCTTTTCCGTTTGGTGTAGTGGCTCCAACTGGGGATAATGGGACCAGTTCCCCAATATAAATTATGATAGTGCTGATGGGGTGATATATTATAGTTCTGAGGAATGTTTAAGCTAAAATTAATGTAATCTAAACTAATAATCACATGCATATATCCTAATTTAAACACTATCTAGCTATGACTATACCCGAGAATAAAATTCAAACATGCGATCTACAATAATGTCCTAAAGCAATTGGTAATAAAGATAATTCAACTGCAATAAGAAGTAAAATCGTTATAACAATAATTGTTTTGAATAAATAGTTATCCGAAATGACTATGAAATACATATCACATAAGAAATTATTCACATATTCAACATAAAATTTAGGCCATCATCATATAAAAGTGCAATAATGCTAACCAAGATTTAAACTTTCATACATAAACAATTTGAAGGAAAATTTATTTCTTAATACATAAATAAAACAAAATCACAAGATAAAAGTACCATTTGTAATAAGTTCTGCTCATGTGTTTCAGCAATATCGACCTACTTCCAATCAATCCAACACCATCTAAGAGTACAAAAGTACAATTTTAGTAGAATATGCCAGATAAAATGAAAATAAATCTTGTTCCATTCATTTCACCAGAACTTCCTCAAAGGGACAAAAATGCATGTTTTGAAGATTGTTTTTGATAAAAATTCTAGACCCCTTTCTAAATGCATGAGAGGGGTTTAAATACTAAATTGTGAATCGTAATAATAGATTATTACAAAAATAGTTGAGGAGGTTTAAATGACCTTCCTCAAATTATGCAAAACTAAACAAAAATAGAAATAAAACATCGTGACTAACTCCTTTGCATTTTATATTTGAGATCACAAATGTCTGTCATTAGTTTGAGATGTGTCGGTCGGCCAATTGCAGATTACAACTGCCCAGTGAACATGGCATCGGTCATTGCTAGCACTGTTTTCTGCGTGGAAGAGGTTATGCATTGTAGGGTCATCCACTGGCTGTAAGGTTTAACTAAATATTGTCAGTATGCTTCCAAGTTTAACCCAGTCATTTGCCTAATTACTTCCTTCTTTCCCCTATTGCCTACCTCCATTGTTTTTCGAGCTGTTTGACATTCAGAAGAAAACTTGGTATAGACTCTGCCATCAAGTTTGCGCTGTGTAAAGTTTCATTGATGTTTTCAATAACACTGTTTGCTATTGCTCCTGTGATCGTTGTTGCCTTTTCTTCTTGTCTAAGCCGAGAATCCCAGTTTGAAAATATAATTTCTTTATGTGACTCCTCCAGTATAGGCAAATTGACCTTTCTCCCATCCTCTGAATTCTTCCAGGTGATGAAGTTGGAAACTCTTTTCAAGACTTCATCATATTCAAGTCTCATGTCAACAACTTGACTCGTTAACTTGTCACTAGTCTCACAATAAGAACTCAACTGCGAGACCTTCTGGCATAGAATTTCTTTTTGGTGCATTAGCTGGGAGTTAAGGCTGAGCGCTTCAATTATAAACTGATCAATATTCATACGGTCCTTATACTTATCTGTTATTTCTTGTATATGTGCTTACTTTTCTGCTAAGTTGGCTTGATGTTATATTTTCATCTACTCGAATTCTTGCTGGAGCTTGGATATTTGTAATTCTGCTTGTTGGTTAGATTTTTCTTGCTCTAACTGTTGTTCCAACAATAGAATTTTACTTTCCTTTTCTCTGAGCAACATTTGTACCTCTGTTGCTTTATCAATAGTCACTGTAGCATAGGATCCTTCAAACTGAGACAGTCTAGTAAGGTTCTCGGATGGGTCGATGGGTGAATCTTTCCCGACAATATCCATTGGTTCATTATCGAGTGTAGTAGCAACTGTAGCATCCAACTTCCTATTCTTTTTTTGCCTTTTGACGACAACATTGTGGATTGGGCTATAGAACACATCTAAAGGAGGAATATCCTCAATTCTCAAAACAATTTCAGAGGTAGGAGTGGCAGGAATGTGCTTTACCTCTGGAGTACTTACAGTTTTCTCTATTGTAATTTCTTGAGTTGCTTTGTGTTGTGGAGTCTGTGGCTCAGGTGCTTGTCCCTATGTATGGAATTTTTTATTAAAATTCTCCCATTCTTTTTCTAAATCAATCACCGGGGGTTTTGTTGACTAGGTGGAGGTGGAGTGAATTTCAACCTGTATTTTAGCTGAGGTTTCCTCACTGCCTTTTCTGTAGATTTGGCTGTATCATTTTCTGATTATTTACTTTTACTTCCCCATTCTGTGACTTTGGTTCTGAGTTCTTTGACTCCCTAGTAGACTTCTCTTGGGACTATGCTTTGGAATCATCTTTAGAATTTTCTCTGGAGCTCTCTCCTAGGCTTACACTGGGAGTTGGCTCACTTATTGGCTTAATCTGTAGATGGTCCAATGGGACCTTTAACAATCTCCTTTCTCTGTATTCATGAAAGGCTTCAAGATTTTCTGGGTCAAAAAGTAATGATGCCATGTGCTTCACATATGTGAATGTTTACTTCTATTGAAAGACGTCATCAAATGCATCTTCCTCATGATTGAATACCTTCACTTTCACCATGGCAGTGAAGTCTTTCGTAGTGCCATTTGGGTCATACTTCTTTCCTGGGAATTTAGGTAATTTGAGAGATTTAATTATCTCCGCTTCTTTGAATGCATGCCCAAGATCGTGAGTGCAAATGCTCCACACTACAATGGAAATGTAGGTCAAATGGTCTTTTTCGATTCCTTTAATCATTGGCTTAGGCCACCCTCACTTTCTGTCTGGTAGGCTATCTCTCTAGCCATCAATTTGTTGGGGATGTAGTATGGGAGGACATGCGGTGAGGCAATGCTCCACAATAATCTGATATATGTGAATGTTTCCTCCCAAAACCATTTGGCCATTGGGAGGATATCTACTTCATCTTCCTTAGAGAACCTAGGGGAATTTTGGTTGTAAACTTGTTTATGGATAAGCAGCATGACTCCATGACTAATTTTGTAAAAATGGGGGTGAAACTAAGACTCCAACATGTCCTTAGGATATATATGAATGGGAAGTGGACCTTTCACAATCCACTTCCATCCCATGATAGGAAATTTTTAAACGAAACAGATTTCATCCATCACATAGGCACTCATAAAAAATGGAGGGTAAACCCTCGAAGATATACTCCTTTTTCTTCTATAATCCATTATTTCCTTTGCTAAATTATTAGAAAAAATTTGGGCTTAATTCATTATGGTTGCGTTTACGACTGCATCTATTAATGGCAACCATTCTGGTGAAAATTTAGTCCTATCGGGCTTGCCAAACATCTTACATAGTATGGTTGCTGCAAAACTACAGGGGAGAGAAATAGATGCAGTAGAGTACATACTTGCTTTGTCCTTTTTGATATTTTCCTCATTATTCGACCAAGTCTGCGTGACATTTATTGGGTCCTCCTTCTCCTTGGAAAACTTCTCCAGGAATTGTTTGTTGTAGAGAGTTTGGCGCTATGGTAGGTTGTACATAAGCCATAGGGTATCTGGAAAAAAAGATCCCATAATATCTTGGCTGCTATTTTTAAATCTTTGTTTGAGATATCGGCTTGATAAATAATCTACTTGACCATATCTGTATAAGGGATTACCTTTGGTCGCACAGTTATGCGATGCAAAAATGAGCACGCCGTCTCAAAAATGGAGGCATATGAGGAAACGCGACTGTTAGATGTGACCTTTGTTTCCAGAGGTCTTGGTTCCTCTTCTTCTAATAAATCATACATGGTTTCCCATGTAGAGGTTCCTCCTTCTCTGCTGCATGTAGTATCTGTGAATAAAGGAGTCATTTTTGATTTCTTAGATGCAACTACCTTGCCCTTCTTTGCCATTGCTCCCAAAGACTCCTTCTGTGGATTTTTCCTGAAAATGGAGAAAAACAGCAGATATCGGATATACAAAGATAAGAATGAATGTAAGATGGAATAATACAGATAACTTGAAAGGTGATAAGAAAGTAGTTTTATTAGAACGCAAGTGGGAAGATATCGTATCACGTTGAACGACTTTTCACACATAAATGCCAATAACCTTTATTAAATGCCCACTAATGGTTTGTTATCTCTTAGCTTTATTGCTCATTAATGTCTGCATCGTAATTCAGGAAGGAAGCTTCTAGGGCGGCGAGCCTTTAAATTGTGAAAATGCTGATTTTGTGATTTGCGAAGCAATATCTCAGATCTTATTATCACATTATGCTTTCCTTATTGTTTCTTTTGTTTCTGCAAGATGCATGATGCGGGCCCCTTAATATTGTTTCCAAAACATAGCTCATTTGTCAAGTTTTCTTATGTAAAGCCCCTTTTATTAAGTAGTGAATGTAAATACTTGTTTGTAACGTATCTTTGGAGTGGGTCCGGGTCTCAATCTCATTTCGCAATCTGGATAGATGGTAAGTCTGCGGTGTTCTTTTAAATGCCCGAAATGCGATGCGATAAGGGAAATACTGTCATCGTAATTTCACATCTCACACAGTTTAAGGTAACTCATTAAGGTGCGCCTTCTAAATATAGCGATATGCGATGTGGGCCTTAGTTTAATAAGAAATGCCTTAGGACTTAGTTTATATAATAAACGTACTAGTTTCGAAGTGTTTTAGTGCAAAAGTCCTCTTTTGATCACTTTTTGCTAGATTTGGTGGATTAGCAAGGCTTTCAATCATGCTTGATCGTGCGATATGTGGGAAAGGCAGACATTTACTAGCTTTTCTGAAAAGTTGTTTGATTGATATCTTGTTTTATTCCAAACAATGTAAACTTTGAAACGGGAACTATAAACTCAAAACGAGAACTCTGGCCCAAAAACCCCAAAAAAACCACAAAAACAGTGCTCAAAACGAAAAGTGTGTATACTGGAACGATGTTTTTTTTTTTTAGGTGTCAATTTTGCGGTTGTTTTAAAAATGGCAGCGACTACGAAATTTTCTACGAAATTTTCCTGCAAAATATAGCTTCAGAAAAAAAGTGTTGATACTGGAATAATGATTTTTTTTTTTAGGGTCAATTTTCATACTTTTTAAACAATGCTAATAAAACCAATTTTTTATGTCTCAAACAAAGTTAACTTTTAAGGAAAAACACATTAATGTTTCTGGTAGAATATCATTTTTCTTTCTTAAGTATAAATTTAACATGTTTTCAACCACAAAACTAAAAAAACATGACATTATGAACAAATTATTTCACTGAATGAATTCAAAAGTCTTTATTTGTACACTGAATAAAAGAGACATTATATCTCTAATTTGATATTGCATTGTAGATATTTAAACAATAAGATTTATCATACTTAAGACATAATCCAACAACATAAAAATGCTTCATAACTTCTCATTTAACAAAATATGGAAAACATCCATTTTATTTGAAGATACGATGCATACATCAGTTATATAAACTGTCTTAAACAATTATTCAAAATCACTCATATTTTCTTGCACACCATCAGAATTCACATCTTCAGATGAGTGACTGGATGCTGACGAAGATGTTCCATATTCTTCTCTGTCATCAACTAGTGCCCCATCTGAGTCCACATGCATGCCCAAGATTCCAGGTTTCAAAAGTCTTCTAGATCTACGACTGGTTTCAGCAGAGTCCCATGTCAACACTGTTCCTTCTGGTAACAACCTTTTCAGAATCTTTGTCGTCTTGAAGCGAAGAGTTCCTCTCTTTGTTAAATTGAAGTCATAAACAAGTATGTCAACATCCTTCAATTGTAATATGTCTGTGCGGCGGCGATTTATATTTGTACCCTTTCTTTTTCTTTTTCCACCATTTTTTTTGTCAACTACCATCTCTGGCTTATACACACCATTGAATGGGTGTGTATTTGTGGCATACCAATGTACTTCAACACCTGTAACATCCTCATTTTCTGTAAAGACCTTTAAAACTTTAGCAACCCAAAATGGATAGCCATTGGGATCTCCATCTGCTAGCACTGCAATCATGCAACCCTCCTTAATATCCTGTACTGAACCCCTATAAAGGTCTTCCATGGCTTCACGTTGTGCACGAGATCTTCTGGAACCTATATACATCTCTCTTTCCTCTGCCTGTGAAGAATTAATAATACCCTGAGATTGTTGTTGTTCAACAATGTTTACTTCCTCATGTTCATTCGACACATTTTGTGGCCAAATAAATGGATTTTTCAAAGGTATATCTTCATTTATTGTTGTCGAAATGAGATCACTTTGATTATTGAAAAACGACTCCCACCAAAATGAATCAGCAATGTCAAAGTACTCATATGTATATCTAATACATTTTTTAATTTCTTCCAGGCAATCAGAATAATTTATAGCCCTGTTCTGTCTACGTGCATTCTGAACTTCACCAACTGATTGTAATGACAATATTTTTGATGCAAATATTGGATGATCTGGAATGAACTTCAAAAATTGCAATCCTGATGACGGTGCCCACTCTGTAGTAGTTGAATACTTCTTGCCCCATATTAGTGTTTTCCCATCAATTTTTTTGATACGAAATTGATGTTGGAAGCTAATGTCATTAAGTTGTTCAATGCATTTCCCCTCACCATATGATCCCAGAATAAACCTTCGCATGTCAACAGTTTCTTCCAACACTTCAAAAGCAGGCTCTGGCATGTATGATTTCTTAATACATTCAATTAGTGATGGCAAGCTCCCAACTTCCTTCCTCCTCAATGTGACTGAAAAACGACTGAACATCTGATCAATATGGTCATGAGTGTGCCCAACAAGAAGGAAACCAACCTTTACCTTTTGAAAAATTCTCAATTCAACAAGCATGTTCAGATACCCAAAAACAATCTGATTTTTGTTTTCACGGCAAGTGTTGTCCAATTGTAGATACAAAACTTCAGGAAGATTACCAGACCAATGAGAAATGACATCATGAATTATGGTTATGGTCAGATTTGCATCATTATGAATATTTGGAGCTGTGAAGTACACCCTTGGCAACATTTTCCCATTGAAGACCATACAACCGACCAAGTGAAACTGAATAAAATTTTCCTCTTGTAGATTTTTGGGTGTGTGAACAAAATGTGGTAAAAGTGTTTTCTTCTGGTCCATACCATCAATTATCAAACCCAAATATTTATTTGGATTATCATAACACTTCTTTCGATGCTTGTACAACTTCTTCCTTTCATTTGTTTGTTGGTCGCGATGCTCTTGAAGTTCTTTGACAATTAAATCTACACAACATAAAAGAAATTCATTAAGAAATATGTTTTCATAGTTGATGACTATACAATTTTAAAAGTAAAAGTTATGAACACTTACCTCTTTTTGAGCCTTCACATTTGTCCCTTTTTGATTTAAGAGAAGCACATGTACTGCAAATCCCCATCCTTGTCTTCTTAGGAATACGAACATTATTGAATTCTTTCTTCCATAGCTTCACAAAATATTGATATGTAATAAAGTGGCCCTGTCCCTCAGCACTTTCTGCATATTCTTTGTATAAGTTGTAGATTTCTCGTCTTGAAAAATTATCTGGAATATGTATTGTCTCTCTATTTGGCATACACTCTCCATGCTTTGAAAAGAAATCTTTCATCCATGACATTGCAGTATTTGATAATGGCCCAAACTGTCTTTTATAACGTACTTCTAAATAAAATGTGGGATCCTTTTCCAAATTTTCTTGAATTCTCGAGAGACGAAAATTCCCAAGTGAATGAAACATTTTGAAAGCTTTTCTACACAATAAAAAATTCCTAATATGATAATCATAACCTGACAATGTAGATTGCATGCAGCCAACTAAATATGAGTTTTGCATGCTTTTATTCATTGACAAATATCTCTTCCTGCTTTCTAATGCAAATGTGAAATCCATACGTTTCAAGCAATTTTTTTGGCAACATTCACTTGAAATGAGAGCGCTGATAGAACTTCTTCTCGTCAGATATTCTGCTCTACCCCTTGTATAACTAGAATAGCTTGCATTGATACGAAAAGGTCTACTCCTACTCCTTGATACAATATTTCTTGGCAACATCTCCATCATTGGATCTTCATTTTTATAAGGACTTTCATCATTAAGAGGAACGTTATCCACACTATGATCTGCTCTGATTTTCAAATTTTGACTGAGAGGATACCCTTCATCTTCCCCTTCTTCAGTGCTACTATCATAGTCCTTAGAATTCAGACTAAATGGAAAATCTGACTCGATGTTTAATGGATATTCTTCCTCATGTACATTGTCAGTGCTGCTCTCATAGTCCATAGAATTAGGACTATGTTGAAAATGTGGCTGTTTACTTATTGAAGATGCTACATCCTGTCCTTTGTCACTGCTACCTTTATACTGATTAGAATTAGGACAAACTGCATCATCCTGTTCTTCATCACTGTTGCTCTCATAGTCCTTAGAATCAGGACTAAGAGGACATTGTGATACTCCAATGTTTTGAGAATCATCATCCTGCGCTTCATCACCGCTGCTCTCATAGTCCTTAGAATCAGGACTAAGAGGACATTGTGATACTCCAATCTTTTGAAAATCATCATCCCGTGCTTCATCACCGCTGCTCTCATAGTCCTTAGAATTAGGACTAAGAGGACATTGTGATAATCCAATCTTTTGAAAATCATCATCCCGCGCTTCATCACCGCTGCTCTCATAGTCCTTAGAATTAGGAGTAAGAGGACATTGTGATACTCCAATCTTTTGAAAATCAACATCCCGCGCTTCATCACCGCTGCTCTCATAGTCCATAGAATTAGGACTAAGAGGACATTGTGATACTCCAATCTTTTGAAAATTATCATCCCGCGCTTCATCACCGCTGCTCTCATAGTCCTTAGAATCAGGACTAACTGGACACTGTGACAATCCATACTTTTGAAATTCATCATCATGCTCATCATCACTGCTGCTCTCATAGTCCTTAGAATTAGGACTAAGTGGACACTTTGACACTCCATTATTTTGAAATTTTCCATCATGCACGTCAAAACTGCTGCTCTCATAGTCTTCAGAATTAGGACTAAGTGGACATCGTGACCCTCCATTCTTTTGAACTTCACCATCACATTCTTCAAAACTGCTACTCTCATAGTCCTCAGAATTAGGACTAAGTGGACATTGTGACACCCCATTCTTTTGAACTTCACCATCATGCTCCTCATCACCGCTGCTTTCATAGTCCTTAGAATTTGGACTAAGTGGAATCTGTGACTCTTTAAATTCTCCATCCCCTCTTTCATCAGTGTTGCTCTCGTAGTCCTTAGAATCGGGACTAAGTGGAAGAATTGACTTTCTATTCATAGTGGAAGGATTCCCACTATATTCATCAATATGAATAGAGTTGTTACGCGATGAAGATGTTGATGGTGTATAAACCGAAACTTCACCATCAGAGCAATCCATCACTTTCAAATAGAAAATGTTGAATGACACAAATGGAGTCTCCTGAGAGTATTATATAGCTTAAAGAATGAAATATTCCCTCCAAAGTTATTCCCTCCAAAAATTTTCGCGAAAATATTTCCCTCCAAAAATTTTCGCGAAAATATTTCCCTCCAAAAATTTTTGCGAAAATATTTCCCTCCAAAAGTTTGTTAGATTTATTTACCTTTATTATTTTATTCTACAATTGATTGAAAAACATAAACTAATTTATTTTTATGAAATAAATCACTAAAATTCAAATTGTAAATCACAACTTGTACATTAATTATTCTAATAGTTAAAGTATATCATATTTACTTAACAATTTATTTTTTTTCTAATTTTTATAATATATTCTCAAACATATTAATCCCACATTCAATCTGTTGTAAAACAACTCTACAATATTCTCTCTATAATAATGTAAAACAAATTATCCCACATTAATCGTATCGAAAAACATCTTCGTAATTTCACTTATATAATAAATTTCGCTATCACTATTACTCGCCTCACATCTAGGTTTTCTGAAATTCCTTGAAAGACTCGTGAATTTGTGGAGCAGCGATATTGCTATCAACAATATATACAACGAAGAATTGTCGCAATTGAAAGGCAAGTACAATTATTTTTTCGAAATTTTCATATTAAATTACGTTAATGAAAAATATATATTTTTTTTAAATTAAAAAATTTTCCAAGCCAATTTTTTTTTTTTATACCACATGGTGAATCGGTAACTGTCTAGCCTAATCTTGCTATTTACCCCACCCCGCCCGCCACACCTCCCCCCTTCTCCAACCCCTGCCCCCCTAACTCCCTCCCCCCCCCCCCCATTTTTTAATTTAAAAAAAAAAAAATTTCCAACCCCACCCGGCACCCGCCCCCACCCCGGCCAAAAAAAATTTCCAACCCCACCCCACCCCGGCCCCCTGCCCATCCCACACCCCACCCCGGGCCCACCCGGCACCGGGCCGACCCCTAGGTCGCCCGCCCGGGCCGCCACGCCCCCCTCCCCCTCCGGCCCCACGGGCCGCCCCGACCCCCCTCCCCCCCCCCGGCACACCACCGGGCCGCCCCACCCTCCCCCCACCGGGCCGCCCCACCCTCCCCCCCACCGGGCCGCCGCACCCCCACCCCGTCCCCCCACCCCATCCCCCTCCCTCTCCCGCCCGGCCATCCCCCCTCCCCATCCCCCCTCCCCCCCTCTCCCGCCCCTCCCCCCTCCCCATCCCCTTCTCCGCCTCTCCCGCCCCTCCCCCTCCCCATCCCCCCCCCCCTCTCCCGCCCCTCCCCCCTCTCATCCCCCTCTCCCGCCCCTCCCCCCTCCCCATCCCCCTCCCCCTCACCCACCCCGCCCACCCCGCCCGCCCCGCCCGGCCCACCCGCCCACCCCGCCCACCCGCCCAGCCCACCCGGCCCACCCGCCCAGCCCGCCCAGCCCACCCGCCCACCCCGGCCGCCCCGCTCAGCGCAACCGCCCGCCCCGCCCAGCCCACCCGGCCCACCCGCCCAGCCCACCCGGCCGCCCCGCCCAGCCCACCCGGCCCACCCGCCCAGCCCACCCCGCCCGCCCCGCCCAGCCCACCCGGCCCGGCCCGCCCAGCCCACCCCGCCCACCCGCCCAGCCCACCCGCCAGCCCACCCGCCCGGCCCACCCAGCCCACCCGCCCACCCCGCCCAGCCCACACCGCCCGCACACTGCTACCCCCGGGCCGCCCCGCCCCGCCCTCGGGCGGAGCGTCGATTCCGGGAATCGACGCTCCGCCCTCGGGCGGGGCGGGGCGGCCCGGGGGTGGCCCTGTGCGGGCGGGGTGGGCTGGGCGGGGCGGGCGGGTGGGCTGGGCGGGGCGGGCGGGGTGGGCCAGCCCACCCCGCCCGCCCGCCCAGCCCACCCGCCCACCCCGCCCGCCCCGCCCCGCCCACCCGCCCACCCCGCCCGCCCCGCCCAACCCACCCGCCCACCCCGCCCAGCCCACCCGGCCCGGCCCGCCCGCCCCGCCCAACCCACCCGCCCACCCCGCCCAGCCCACCCGGCCCGCCCCGCCCACCCGCCCACCCCGCCCGCCCCGCCCCGCCCAACCCACCCGCCCACCCCGCCCAGCCCACCCGGCCCGCCCCGCCCAGCCCACCCGCCCACCCCGCCCGCCCGCCCGCCCAACCCACCCGCCCACCCCGCCCAGCCCACCCGGCCCGCCCCGCCCAGCCCACCCTGCCCGCCCCTCCCAGCCCACCCGGCCCACCCGCCCGCCCAGCCCACCCGGCCCGCACCGCCCAGCCCGCCCGCCCAGCCCACCCGGCCCACCCGCCCGCCCAGCCCACCCGGCCCGCACCGCCCAGCCTGCCCGCCCAGCCCACCGGCCCGCCTCGCCCAGCCCACCCGGCCCGGCCCGCCCAGCCTGCCCAGCCCACCCGGCCCACCCCGCCCGCCCAGCCCAGCCCACCCCGCCCGCCCTGCCCAGCCCCGCCCATCAATTTTTTTATTTACTAATTTATGTGTTTTTTTTTTAGGAAAATGGCATCAAGAAAAATTTCTGTGAATCTTTCTGGAGCAAGGAGTCTTAAAGGTGTATCTTCAAAAAACGTTGGTGAACGAACTCCACCTGAGCTCATACCTACAAATATGTCAACTCCTTTAAGTGATAAGAAGCTAATCTCAGATTGGAAAAGTTCAAAAGAGGTGAAATTTCCATCAAGAGCCTGGTATGTGAAAGAAAGAGAGAGCACAACTGTGAATATATATCTATACATTGATACACGCAATACTAATGAAAATTTGGAGGTGATGGGAAAAGTCATAGATATGTGTTCGGTACCAAACACTGAAGTTGTTTACGTACTTACAAAAACTGCCAAGTCACATGAAAGGATTAAATACTGACTATCATATTCATTATATGATAGGAGAGAGGTATCTACAAAGTTGTGTAAACAAATCGTAAATGATATGACACAAAACACGGCAAGTATTGTTATTTGTATTTTTATTTTGCGTTTTGAAAATGTCTCGCTATATTTTTTAACTTTGATTATATTAACATATGATATTTTGTTTGGCAGAATTTTGTTGAAAGCTGTTCAATTATGGTGGGAGGCATTCATTACATAGAGAATGATATCATGAACGTTGTCAGCCATTTTTACTCAGTGTCAGAGGAAGATATGGAAAACATGGAAAATGTAGTAATTGATGATGCTACAAAACTACATCCAAAGAATCAGAAAAAAAGGCCTCTGGTGGATAAATCTAGCAAGGGTAAACAAGTTACTTTTGAGGACGATGAAGTTGACAATGAAGCATATGTTGCCATTACTGAAGATGACATTGAAATTGTGGAAGGTCGTAAAAGACCAAAAGTAACAATGGCCAAGAATAGATCTCTTCAGAATGTTAAGACGAAAAAAAGTAGAGTTGAAGATCTTGAAGTAGTCATTACCAGCAGTCAAGAACCTAGTGAAACTTCAAAAGAAAGCAGAGAAATCATTACACCAGGAGCTGATTTAGGTGATGGCATTATCAAAACAAAACAAAATGCCATTCGACAGAATTTGACAAAGAGAAACTTAGTTGATGGTGGTCGTACATTTCAGTTAAATGTGACACAAACCTATAAGGCAAGTGAAGGACAATGCCAATATCAAGTCAGAAAGCCGCATCATCTGCATGTTCACAACTTGAAGACATTGATGAGGTACAATCCATATGCTCATGTGGTTAGTTATGTGCTTCTTGTTGATCCACTTCAAGTTCCCAACAAAGAAGCATTTGATAAGTCAAAATGTTTTGAATACAATTATTATGTGCTTGGGGGGAACCATTCTGTTGAAGCTCAAAGACAATTGATGGAGGAATATCCTAATAACCCACGTTTTGAAACGATGAAATGTATCATTTATGCTGGTTTAAATGAAACAGAAGCAAAGCTAGTGGCATGGGATCATAATTCAGATAATGAATATAGGATGTCTATGACTTTGGTCCAAAAGGTTAGATTTATTCATAGTGAATTCCTAGAAAAATGTGGTGGGGATAAGATCAATATTACTACAGATTTCCGAAAGGAATGTTGTATGGAAATAGGCTATCAAATTGAAGATAAAGGCAATTCAAAAAATGGAAAAGACAACAGATCTAGCGATTTATTCAGAGGTGTTGATAACATTTTCCAATTGGCATTAAGAACTGGAGATATTTGGAATTTGATTGATGACATTTTTAGCATGTGGGAAGACATTGGCATTAAAAACCAGAAGGTCAGAAAGTCTAAGCCATTGATATGTAGCAACAATAAATCAGCGCCTGAACTGAAGCAACTTCCAGACGATATGACCATCACGCCTTGGAGGGCGATGCAAGGAGTGAAAGATGAAAAAATTGTCAAAACAATATTATCTCGTATGAAGTCGGGGGAATTATCATTGGAAGAAATGTCTGAAGAATTTCAAAAGTAAGTTTGCTGAATTATTTTTACTTATTTCCAGGATTATAGTTATCTTTTAACTAAAACATGTTGTTATTGGTAGTATTTGTTATACATATCAGTATATTAACTTTTTCTTACTTTATCTATGCAGTCACAAAGTTTACATGAAAATTCAGGAACAAATGGTTAAATTGTTGAATGAAGATAGTTGGGATGATGTTGTACGCAACTATCCAGATTCAAGTTCTACATCAACATTGAAAGCTTTTTATCTTGCATTTAAAAAGGTAACTTGATTTATACATTCAGTTTTAATCATCTGTGTACTATTTTTAATTTAAATTAAAACTTACACATACATTTGTTTGTTTGGTAAAAGATGAAGAAAGAAGATAATGGAGCACCAGACAGTTTCAAGACTTTTATTGAAAAAATAAAGATTGAAAGACTGAGAAAGCAACGTATTAAGAATGTTGAACTTGATCCAACTCTTAATCATTTCATTTGGAATGGGCTAGACACTATTCAATATCAAGTAATACAAGGCGACTGTGAAGACATTGCGAAACTCATACCAAAAAGGGATTATGCCCTCGTTATTGCAGATATTCCCCATGGTTTCAATATTCCAAACATTTGCTATGATAATGACCCTTATACTTATCAAGCTTTTAATAAAGTGGTGGCGGGATTTAAGGAAGTGACGTCATCACCATTATGGAGATTTGTGACATTTCATTCAGACACACAGTTGGCAATGTTATTGTCAAGCTTCAAGGGGAAAACAAATTCAAGGATGCAGCTTACATGGTAAGATGTTTAAAGGTATATTTGATTAATGTTGAAAAATTAATTTATGTACAAGTTAATTGAACTTTTACTATTTTATGTTACAGGCAAAAGTCAAATCTTCTTGACAATGAAGATCAACAATTTATAAATGACTGTGAGTTCATTCATATTGATAGTTGGGCAAAAGATGATAGCCATATGTCTATGATTTTTAATTGGGTGGACAAAAAGAGTCATAGCCAAATACTGACTTATGATGCTGTTGTGAGAAAACTAACATATGAAGACAAAGAAATGAAAGGAGAGATAGTTAACATTTATCAGAAACCACAATTATTGATTAACTATCTTATTGACATATGTTCAAATGAAGGAGATTGGGTTCTGGATTTATTTTCTGGCTCAGGTACGTTTTGCCACATGGAATTGAATTTCAATATGTTCTTTTTTTTAATTAATATGTCATTGTACTAATTTACTTCATTTTTTTTTTGTGCTTGATAATTAGGTACAACACTAGCATGCTGCCTTCAAAAAGGAAGAAATTGCATTGCAATTGAGAAAGATCCATTACAATGCAATTTCATTCAGCAAAGAATTAATGCTCTTAAATTTCTTCCAGATGCAATGCAAGAAATTGGGTTGAAGAAAGGGGACTTTAGTGAATCACGTGTGGCAAAAAAGGCAAAGGAACCCCAACCACCATTACATGGAATGTATGGAAAGACACATATTGGGGGATTTGCAGACATGAAAGACCAACTGGAAGAGGAAAATGAGCAAAATGAGCAAAATGAAACATAAAATATTGTGGAAGAGGACAATGATGAAACTCTAGAGGACGAAGAGTTTGGATTACGTGACATTCTTGATTAAATTTAAGTTATGCTTGTAACTCAAGCTTTGCAATGTTTTGACTTTGACATTTTATGAGAAGAATAAACACTCAATTAGGGTTGTTATACGTTCAATATTGGTAATATGTGATTTTTGCATTGATTTTTAAGTTAATCATTTTTTTTTGAAAAAAAAGTAGTTATTATTATCTTTTTGACATGAAATTCATAAAAAAAACTATTATTTGACCATTTTTAGTTAATATTTTTGTATAAAAATTGTGATTTTGACATGTTAATTCTAGCAAAAAATTATCAAAACGTTTAGTTTTTTTGTTATATTTATGTTAAAAATGGTTATTTTTTATGTCCATTGTTAAAAAATGTTGTTTTTTAGAAACAATTATTTCATGTGGATTGAAAAATTAATTAAGGGGGTTGAAAAGATGTCTAAATATGTAGATTATCTAAAATTCAAACTATCGACTTTATAATTTAAAAACGCAAAACAATAAAAAACCCACTAAAAAAAAAAAAAAATTAAGATAGAGAACAAGAAAATATGAATACAATGACGACTTCAAAAACTATCAAATTTAGAAAATAATTTTTTACATTTCACACACTAGAAAATTTAAAGTCAAAAAATAGGTCTTTTAAAAAAAGGGTGTGATGCAGAATACACACTTTTTAAAATCAGGATGAAAATCACTACCATTCACCGAGCCTCACCCACTTAATGCACATGAAAAAAATTAAAGTTCCAAAAAGCATGTTCTTAAAAAAACATGTGTATTCTGCATCAACACTTTTGAAAATCGGGCCATTTTTTTGCCACCTCTACAAAACGGGTAACAGTATCAGTTCCCGTTTCAAAGTTTACATTGTTTCCAAAATTTAATAAGGAAAATGCCTAAATGCTAAACTTATTTTTGGAAGGATTTTTTAAAGGGTCCCCATTTATTAATGTAATATTGACTACTACTATTAACAAATGGGGGGTTGTTGAATAGCATAACAATTGGCAATTCACTTGGAAGAACTAGTTATCTATGAGAGCTTTTTGAAATTTCTAAAAACTTCCAAAATAAAGATGGTTTAGAAAATAAGAATTACATAATATATAAGGTAAGTAATACTTCTCTTTGAATAATAAAACAACATCCACTGAACTATCATTATTTTGATTATCCTCTTCTCATAAGAAAGTCACTTTGTTTACATCAGTCATTTCTTGGTTTTAAAGATAAAAATAGGGAGGCTCTTTTTAAATTAGTTTTTGGTATACTCAATTGTCATAGGTAGAGCCTCTACTACTAGCAGGCGTTCATAGCCTCGATAGAGTTACCTTTTAACCAACAATGATTCAGTATCCCACCTAGGTCAGAATACAATTTTTAAAGATAAGCTCAGATTTATATACTTATTGTCTTTTTATTTTTCCAAATAATTCTTTTTCTTCAAAATTTCATCTTTTATTCCTTAAAGGACAATATCTTGGTTTTGTGACCAAAATTGGCAATGCCATTCACTTGATTATAACTTAACTGAACAAGTTGGCTCTTAATGAGACCCCTTGTCTTTTGAACAATACAATCTCAATCCATTACCCTGTTTTGATGTGTAGTATTGGTAATGTCAGCTAGTTATAACCTTATGATCATGGTAAGCCGACTCTTGGTGAGACATCTAATCCTTTAAGTTTAAGTATATTTTAGAATTACACTCTAAAAAATGTAAACTGAATAGATGGGGAGAATCATTGGCTCCTTAAGAGTTTCTAGATGACAATTTTAGAGTTTAAAGATGCTTTTCTGTAAAGAGACTTTGCTTTGTTATTGATACTTTTCTTGACTGATGTAGAGGCAAGGTTCCTTTCAGAAGTTAAGTTTTATCAAAGATCAAATAATTTTGGCAGAGAACAAGCAATTTTAGAGAAACATAACTTAACCCTATGTTTTATGTGTGAAATTCATTTTCATAACAATATTTACTTATACAAGCGAAAAGTTAAAAATAAAAAGAGACTATTATTTGCAAAGCCAAAAGTAAATGTTATTCAATGTGTATTATTCTTTCAAAAAAATAAAGGCACTAATATACAGGGAATAGAAGAGAACATCTTCTATGGAAAATATTTCTTTAAGATTTGCCCATTAACAAGTAGAGATTCTCTCTTGCCTGATAAATCCTGCAATAAAAAGGTTGATGGGCCTATTTGTTCCACAATCTGAAACGGGCAAAGCCACATTTGTTGGAACTTGGTATGCTTAACTTTTTCTTCGTGGGATTTATCCCATTTCAATACTAGGTCTTCAAGTTGAAAAGATTTTAAACTTACAAAATTTGAATCAAAGGAAGCTTTGACTAACTGTTGATGTGTGATGTGTGTGTGTGATTTTGGCCTTTTCCCTTTCCTCTTCAAGCTTAAGGATTTGTAACTGTATAACTTGCATAGAAAAGGAAGGAGTTTCTTCAATGAACTGAATTAGGGCTAGAGAGGGAATAACTACATTTGTAGGTAGGATAACTTTTTTCGCATAGACAAAATTCAAAGGAGAAGTGTCAATGGAGGACTTCTGAGTTATTCGATCTGCCCATAGAGTGAATATTAAATACTTATGCCAGTTATTCTGACTTTGGTCAACATTTCGTTTAATAATCCTTATGAGATTTTTGTTTGTAAGTTCAGCTAACCCATTTCCCTGCGGATAATAGTTAGCAGAGTATTTAAGCTTAAAACCTTTTTTAAGAGAAAATTCTGTCATAACATTGCCTGAAAAATAAGATGTATTATCAAACATCAAGGAATATGGAAGACCAAATCTGGTAATGATAAATTGATTAATGAATTCAATGATGTTTTTAGAATTGGCTACCTTGAGTGGAATGGCTTTTGCCCATTTTGTGAAGTATTCAGTTGCTATAAGGATATATCTACACTGCTTAGAAGAATGAGGAACAATCACACCTATTATATCCCATCCCCATTGCTCAAATGTTTGTTCAATATTGTCTGGTTGTAATGGTAATGAGGGTTTTCTCTGTCTCCCAGGAACTATTTGACAAACTTTACATCTCCTTACATAACTACGTGTATCCTTGAATAACGTTGGCTAGTAATAGCTAGCATGCATGATTTTATGTGCGGTGGTGGCTCCTCCAAAATGTCCACCAGTTGGTCCATCATGGAGTTCCTACAACACCTTCTCTGCCTCATAATTTTCAAGACATCTAAGTAAAACAAAATCATAATTTATTCTAAACAACACATCATTAACGATTTGATATTGTCTAGCTTTTAGCCTCAAGGCCCTTCTCTTCTTATAATTTAATTGCGTTGGGGCATATCCATTTCTTAAGTAAAATATGATATCAACATAACTTGTCTTAGTGTCGTTAAGGATTAAATCACAGACTTGTACATCATCACTTGAGTCTTGTAGTGTTGAAAAATTAGACGCTCCTGCTAACATCCTGTAGAAACATTGACCTTTTACAATTTTCGTTGGTCTGATTTCAATGTCATATTCTTGTAGAGCTGTCACCTAATTTTCTCTCTTCTCACCTACATCCATTTGTATCAACATATTTCTCACTACTGAGAATGGCACTATTACTTTGGTGTGGGTTTTGAGGAGAAAAGGTCTGAAGTGTTTTATTAATTTGAAAATAGAAAAAGCTTGTTTTTCAAAATCTGAGTAATTCAATTCAGCCCCCTGCAAATTGGAGCTAAAGAAAGAGATTGGGGCTAAATACTTTTCTTCATTGACTTGTGTCAATATGGCTGCATACCATTTCTCGAAAGTGAAAGTATACAGAATGAACTTATTTGAAAAATTCAGAGTTGCTAAAGAGGGAGCATTAATGATTGCTTGTTTAATAAAATTAAAAGCTTCATGTTCTGTGTGCCCTATTTAAAAAGAGAATTTTTCTTTATCATATATTGAAGAGGTAAAACAATTCATGATATGTCAAGGACAAATCTTTTAACAAAATTTATCTGACCTAGGAAAGACTACATGGATTTTTTGTTATGAGGTAAAGGAATTTCAGAGATTTCTCTTATTCTATCAGGGTCAATGTGAATCCCGCCTTTTGATACAATGAATCTGAGGAGTTTTCCTTCACTTAGCACGAAGAAATATTTCTTAGGATTAAGAGAAATTCCATACCTTTGACAATGCTCAAAGGTTTGTTTTAAATCTCTCAGATGATTACTGCACTTTTTGGAATATAAAATTATATCGTCTAAGCATATTACTACTAATTTGTTTACTAAACCTTTGAAGATTATGTCCATGGCTCTTTGGAAAGTAGAACCAACATTAATTACTCCAAATGGCATCTTATGATAAGCATAAGTGCCCCATTTTGTCTTGAATGTAGTTTTCAGCTGGTCATCTGGATGTACTAGGATCTGATTATAACCTAAGAATTCATCCAGGAAAGACATTAGTTCTGAGCCTGCAACTGATTGCAATATCTGTTCCATAGAAGGAAATGGAAAGTTTTCCTTTTGACATGCTTTGTTGAGATTGCGGAAGTCTATACATATCCGAATATCACTGTTCTTCTTTCTGACTGGGATAAGATTGGAGACCCACCAGGAATGTCTAACAACGAACATAATCTTGGATTTTAGTAGTTTGCTCAATTAAAATTTAATCTGATTTTCTAAATTAGGATGGATTTTTCTTAATTTCTGTTGAACAGGTTTTTCATCAGACATCATGGGGATAGTATGTTGAATAATAGAAGTGTCATACATTTTAAGATCTTCATAGTTCCATGCGAAGACATTCTTATATTTATTCAACAAACGTATAAATGCTGATTTCTCATTTGACGTAAGTTCGAGGCCTAGATTAATATTTTGAGGTTTAAGGTTAGTTCCAAGGTTAATCAATTCAAACCTTAGAGTTGAACTCTAAAGTTTTGAATTGGTGGATTGTTTGAATCTGTCCTTGAGGTCATATAAATCTTCCAACTTAACCACAAAATTTGGTATAGCATTATTGGTTATTTCTTACTTAAGTTGGTTGTCATGCTAGTCCTTGTCAACTATCTGGTCATCAAAAGAGCCTTCTGATGTCAAAAAGCTTATGATATCCAGATCATTGTTAAAGACTCTCCAGTTGGTGATATTGTCGGGAATAGAAGGCCTAAAAATCAATTCAATACAAAAGCGATCAGGACTATAATCTCTTGGTGGAATAAGCTTGGAAGACACATTAGCTAAGAGATCGACGCTTGCATTTTGGAGTCTTGGAATAGGGGAAATATTAAATGCTGTAAAGTGACAAGTTAGGTCTTGGAATAATGAATAATAATGTTTCAAATGCTCAGACAAACAATGTATAATGTTTCTTACCTACTTTATCATGATTTCCAAATCTCCAAACACTTGGAGGTGTTTGATATTAAGGCCAATGGCTTTATACAAACCTTGAACTAATTCTTTATATTGAGCAGTGTTGTTTGTGCAATCAAATTCAAGTCTACATGCTAACATAGTCTTTTCCCCTTCTGGGGTAACTAATATGGATCCTGCACATGCTCCATCATTGGATTTCGATCCATCAAAAAATAATTTCCAAAATAAAGAGCTAACTACAAGTTTATCTACAAAATTTAAACACTTAGAAGTATCTGTTTGGGAAAAGCTTTCAACTGGCGATACAACAAAGTTTTCCAAGAAAGGTGAAGTATAAATATTAAAATTTCCTAGAAATGGTTCTACTGAGTAGTGGAATAGGCTCTAGTGCCTCCTTCCTTCTCCTATTGTGTCATATTTGTAAATCCTTCATTCCTATCCCAAGTTGTTCTTAAGGGGGGATGTTAGGATATTCCGACACATAGGAAATAGTTATGTACAACTTGGTCTAGTATAGAGTTAGGTAAAGTGTGTTTCTTTACCTTGTACATTTTGTAACTTACAATCCGACGGTTCATTCTCTCCTCGGTATTACCAACACTTGATTCGTGGCTTAACACCCGATTGGTCCATGATTTCTATTTAAAGCGCATGGAGGGTCATTTGTAGGGTAATCCATCTATGAGATAAGTTTATGTAAATTTTCATTCTTTTATTAATAAATTGCCTGAGTGGCCGCCTTGGCTCAGGCCGTGGACTGTTTCCCTCTTTGAGGGTTTTAACCACGTCAAAAATACTGGTGTATTGATCTGCGATCTGGTTGTGAGCGGTGTCCTTTGGTGTTCTATCTGAGGAACTTATCCTATAAATTCACACATGGTATCAGAGCTATTTGAGGGCCGCATCCGTTGGTGATCCAAATCTGAAGCCGGTAGAACTGCATCCGACTGTTGTTTCCCAAATCTGCTGTTTCTGACTACTTTCGGGCCGAGAGGACTGCTCTATTGTAAGTTACAAAATGTACAAGGTAAAGAAACACACTTTACCTAACTCTATACCTAACTCTATACTAGACCAAGTTGTACTTAACTATTTCCTATGTGTCAAAATATCCTAACAGTTTCCGATGATATTGTTGCTATACGCAACTGGTTCATTTTCTTCTTCTAGCTCTATTACCATGTACTTTTGATGTTTTTTGCGATCAATCCTTATTTGATTTGGCTTGCCATTATAGGGAAGCCACATGTGAGACCAGTCAGTCGCAAAATATCCATGAAGCTTTTCTGACCAGTCTCTACTAAGGATTAAGCCATAGAACTCAGGAATATCAACTATAAGAATGTTAATGACTTGATAGACTTTGGGGTTTGATGAGAGTCTGATGGTTACTTGATTAAGTTCCCCAACAACTTCGACTTAAGATTGATCTAACTGCACAATGCGTACAACAAATTTTTGGGGCTGAACATTCAACTTTGCACAAACTGTTCTAGGTAAAATGTTAGATGAAGCTCCTGAATCAACTAAATATTTGTGTAAGTTTCTATTAAAAATTTCAAAAATAAGGAGAAATGGAGGAGTGTGGGAGTTAGATCTTCCTCCAATTAGAGCTATGTGAGTTGGATAAATTTTGTTTATAGAGGTGCTAGGGGATCTTCCCATTTCTTGGGCAGCTTGTGAGAGCACAACAGCAGGAAGAGGTGAAGTAGGGACTGCTTTGAGTTCCTTGAGGAGTAGGTTCTACTGATGTTTCAACTTGCTAAGCACATGAAAGGTGATTTTTTCCTTAGTATTTTTCATATCATCAACAATATTATATTCCATTTCATCATATACTATCATGGTTTTAGTTGAAGGTGAAAAATTCAATTGAGAAGGAGTAGTTTGAGTGGATTTTGGTGAAGATTTCTTACCTGTTATTTTGTCACTGGGAGGTGGCATTGAAGCCTTCTGGTTTGGATTTGTTTGTGGCAAATCAATAGGGTTTTTACTTCGGGTGGCAACAAGCAGTGCTTCTTGCGTTTCCTCATTGGGAAGTATAAAATTCCACATTCCTTGTAACTATGCCACTTCTTCATCATCTGTTTGTTCTTCATTCGTTGAGACTTCATCTTCCTCTCCATATAATTCAACATTTGATATAGCATTTCGAGGTTTAGAATCAGCAGGGGAATTCCTTTTAAATGGTCTAAAAAATTTCTTAGAGGAAGTCTCTGCTACCTAGTTTTTAATACCAACCATTTCATTAGACATGGTTTTAAGGATTTTCTGCAAACCTTCAAGATTAGAAGGATCTTTTGGTGGTTTCTTCTTGGATTCATCCCTAAACATCACTTTCTTGGATTTTCGTTCTTCTAATGCATTTTTCTTATCTACAGCTAGAATGCATTTTTTTACAGCTATTGCCTCTTTCATATTTTCTACCAAAGTTGGTTTGGAAGCTCTATCGACGAAAATAACTGTGTTTGAAGGGAGAGCAAAAATATACCACTCATTTTGGACCTCATCAATGAGCTTAGATGCTGCTGGTATTTTATTCAACAATTTATTGAAGTGAGAGTTGAAATCTTTCATTAGTTCTTTAGGTTCGGCTTTCTGATTGGAGAGGTCATTGATTAGGGTAGCCGTGGATCTATCATCTCCAAATTTAGTTAAGAACTTCTCTTGAAAAACATCCCAACTATTAATAGAACTTGATGGCAATGAGAAGTACCATGATCTTGCTGCTCCTTGGAAAGTATATGGAAAAAATCTTACAATTGCATCTTCTTCTACTACTTCGTTCAAGTTAATGGATAACATAAAATTGTTTATGTGTTCCTCAGCCAGCAGGCCATTATCATGATTGAAATTTGGTAACCATTTCTCTGGATGGGCTGGCAATGGATGTAAAGGTACAGCCATCCTAAAAGCTCCTGGATTTGTCCATGGCCTTTAAGGAGGTTGAGCCATTGTTGGTATCCAAGAAGAGGAAGATGTGGCAGTGGTTGAAGGTGATTGGGTAGAGGAAGATGGAGTTCCAGTACCTATGTGAATCACGATCTGGAGTGGTGAGGTGGATGATTGGTCTTGTGATGGTATGGATGGAATGAATGAAGATGATGATTGTGTTGATGAAAGAACCTTGCTGTGAGATTCAGATGGTGTCTTCTTAGCTTTCTTATGGCTTGGTAGAGGGAATTCGAATGGTGCGATTCCAAGATTTTCACTCTGTGCTCTAGTTAACCATTCAGACGGGGTAAACTGAGAGGTAACACTATCTTGGGATAACTCAGGTTCCTCTTGAGATATCAAAATCCCCTGTAATTTATAAATTAAAGATTAGACTTGAGGGGCTTTAGTAGAAGAATAATGATCTGGCTTCTTTGGGATTTCAACAGTGGGCTTCGTAGTTATCTTTACAACTTCTCACTTAGGATTAGGAGATTCAGAATGCGATCAAGAAGTTGGAGGTGATGGTGAGGGAGTTTTACTCTTATAATGGCATCTTAAGTTGGATTTACTTTCCATTCACAGTCAGGCCCTCCTTCTAGCACCAAAATGTTGAAGCCTAAAAAATAGTTGCTTACAACATGGGGGAAAACCACTCAGTTCAGACCTTGGTTGGCATCTCCTTTTCCGCTTGGTGTAGTGGCTCCGACTGGGGATAATGGGACTAGTTTCCCAATATAAATTATGATAGTGCTGGGGTGATATATGATATTTCAGAGGAATGTTTAAGTTAAAAGTAATCTAATCTAAACTAATAATCACATGCATATATCCTAATTTAAACACTATCTACCTATGACTATGCCTGGGAATAAAATTGAAACATGCGATCTACAATAATGTCCTAAAGCAATTGGTAATAAAGAACATTCAACTGCAATAAGAAGTGAAATCGTTTTAACAATAATCGTTTCGGATAAATAGTTAGTCGAAATGATTGTGAAAGATATACCACATAAGAAATTATTCACATATTTAGCATAAAATTTAAGCCATCATCATACAAAAGTGCAATAATGCTAACCAAGATTTAAAGTTTCATTCATAAACAATTTGAAGGAAAAGTTATTACTTAATACATAAATAAAACAAAATCACAAGATAAAAGTACCATTTGTAATAAGTTCTGCTCATGTGTTTCAGCAATATCGACCTAATTCCAATAAATCCAACACCATAGAAGAGTACAAAAGTGCAATTTTAGTAGAATGTGCTAGATAAAATGAAAATAAATCCCGTTCCATTCACTTCACCGTAACTTCCTCAAAGGGACAAAAGTGCATGTTTTGAAGATTGTTTCTGATAAAATTTCTGGACCCTCTCTAAATGCATGAGAGGGGTTTAAATACTAAATACTAAATCCTAAGAATAGATTATTAAAAAAATAGTTGAGGAGGTTTAAAAGGCCTTCCTAAAATTATGCAAAGCAACACAAAAATAGAAATAAAACATGGTGACTAACTCCTTTGCGTTTGATCTTTGAGATCGTAGATGTGCATCATTAGTTTGAACTGTGTCGATCAGTCGATTGTAGATTTCAACTGCCCAATGAACATGACATCGGTCAGTTTTGGCACCATTTTCTACGTGGAAGAGGTTAGGCATCATAGGGTCATCCACTGGCTATAAGGTTTAACTAAATATTGCTAGTATGCTTCCCAGTTTAACCTGGTCATTTTCCTAATTGCTCCTCATTTTCCCCTGTTGCCTACCTCTAGTATTGTTCGAGTTGTTTGACATTCAAAAGAAAACCTGGTACAGAATCTGCCACCAGGTTTGCTCTGTGTAAATTTTCATTGATGTTTTCAATAACACTATTTTCTGCCGTTGCTATGACCACTGTTGCCTTTTCTACTTGTCTAAGCCGAGAATCCCAATCTGCAAATAGAATTTCTTTATGTGACTCCTCCAGTATAGGAAAATCGGCCTTTCTCCCATCCTCTAAATTCTTCCAGGTGATGAAGTCGGAAACTCTTTTCAATACTTCATCATAATCGAGTCTCATGTCAATGACTTGACTCATTAACTTGTCACTAGTCTCGCAATAAGAACTCAACTGCGAGACCTTCTGGCATAGAATTTCTTTTTGGTGCATTAGCTTGGAGTTAAGGCTGAGTGCTTCAATTATAAGCTGATCAATATTTAGACTATCCTTATACTAATATGTTATTTCTTTTATCTGCACTTCCTTTTCTGCTAAGCTGGCTTGATTTTTTATTTGCATTTGCTCGAATTCTTGCCGGAGCTTGGCTATTTGCAATTACGCTTGTTGGTTAGATTTTTCTCTCTAACATTTGTTATAATAGAAGAATTTTATTTTCCTTTTCTCTGAGCAACATTTGTACCTTCGTTGCTTTATCAATAGTCGCTGTAGCATAGGTTCCTGCAAATTGAGACATTCTAGTAAGGTTCTCGAATGGATCGATGGGTGAATCTTTCTAGACAATATCCATCGGTTCATTATCAGGAGTAGTATCAACTGTAGCATCCAACTTAATCTTATTTCTTTGCCTTTTGACGACAAATTTGTGGGTTGGACTATAGAACACATCTAAAGGAGGAATATCCTCAATTCTCAAAACAATTTCAAAGGTAGGAGTTGCAGGAATGTGCTCTACCTCTAGAGTACTTACAGTTTTCTCTACTATAAATTCTTGAGTTTCTTTGTGTTGTGGAGTCTGTGGCTCAGGTGCTTGTCCCTCTGTATGGAGATTTTTATTAAAATTCTCCCATTCTTTCTCTAGATCAATCACGGGGGGTTTTGTTGACTAGGTGGAGGTCGAGTGAATTTTAGCCTATTTCTTAGCTAAGGTTTTCTCAGCTTCCTTTTCTGTAGATTCGACTGTATCGTTTTCTGATTCCTTACTTTTATTTCCCCCATTCTACGACTGTGGCTTTGAGTTCTCTGACTCCTTGGTAGACTTCTCTTGGGACTCTACTTCAGAATCATCTTTAGAATTTCTTTGGATCTCTCTTCTAGGCTTACGCTCGGAGTTGGCTCCCTTATTGGCTGAATCTATAATTGGCCCAATGGGACCTTTAACAATCTCCTTTCTCTATATTCCTGAAAGGCTTCAATATTTTATGGGTCAAAAAGTAATGATGCCATGTGCTTCACATCTGTGAATGTTTCCTTCTATAGGAAGACATCATCAAATTCATCTTCCTCATGAATGAATACCTTCACTTTCACCATGGTAGTGAAGTCTTTGGAAGTGCCATTTGGGTTATTTTTCCTTCATGGGAATTTAGGTAATTTTACAGATTTCATGATCTCCACTTCTTTGCATGCATGCCCAAGATCATGCAGTGCAAATGCTCCACACTACAATGGAAATGTAGGGAAGATGGCCTTTCTCGCTTCCTTTAATATTTAGCTCAACCCACCCTCACTTGCTGTCTGGTAAGCTATCTCTCTAGCCATCAATTTTTCGGGGACGTAGTATGGGAGGACATGCGGTGACGTAATGCTCCCAAATACTCTGATATATGTGAATGTTTCCTCCCCAAACCATCTGGCCACTAGGAGGATATCTACTTCGGCTTCCTTAGAAAACCTAGGGACACTTTGGTTGTAAACCTGTTTATGGATAGGTAGCATGACTCCATGAATTTTTTTTGTAAAAATGGGGGTGATATTGAGACTCCCACATGTCCTTATGATATATATGGATGGGAAGTGGATCTTTCACAGTCCACTTCCATCCCATGATAGGAAATTTTGAACCAAAACAACTTGCATCCATCACATAGGCACTCATAAAAAATGGAGAGTAAACCATTGAAGAGATACTCCTTTTTCTCCTATAATCCATTATCACCTTTGCTAAATTATCAGACAAAATTTGTGCCCAATTCATTATGGTTGCGTTTACAACTGCATCTATTAATGGCAGCCATTCTGTGGAAAATTTAGTGCTATCGGGCTTGCCAAACATCCTACATAGCATGACTGTTGCGAAACTATGGGGGGGAGAAATAGATGTAGTAGAGTACATACCCACTTTGTCCTGTTTGATTTTGTCCTCATTATTCGACCAAGTCTGGGTGACATCTACTGGGTCCTCATTCTCTTTGGAAAAATTCTCAAGGAATTGTTTGGTGTAGAGCATTTGGGGATCTGGTAGGTTGTACATAAGTCATAGGTTGTCTAGCGAGAAAGATCCAATAACCTCTTGGGTGCTATTTTTAAATTATCTATATAAGATATTGGCCCGATCAATAATCCACTAGACCATATATGTATAAGGGATTATCTTTGGTTGCATGGCTATGTGATGTAGAAATGAGCATGCCATCTAAAAAATGGAGGCATCTGAGGAAACATGACCGTCAGCTGTGACCTTTGTTTCCAGAGGTCTTGGTTCCTCTTCTTCTAATAAATCATACATGGTTTCCCACGTAGAGGTTCCTCCTTCTCTGTTGCATGTAGTATCTGTGAATAAAGGAGTCATTTCTGATTTCTCAGACGCAACTACCTTGCCCTTCTTTGTCATTGCTCCCAAAGACTCCTTCTGTGGATTTTTTTGAAAATGGAGAAAAACAACAGCTATCGGATATACAGAGATAAGAAAAAACATAAGATGGAATAATACAAATAACTTGAATGGTGATAAGAAAGGAGTTTTATTAGAACGCAAGTGAGAGGATATTGTATCACGTTGAACGACTTTTCACACATAAATTCAATTTACCTTTATTAAATGCCCACTAATGGTTCGTTATCTCTTAGCTTTATTGCTCATTAATGTCCACATCATAAGTCGAGAAGGAAGGTTCTAGGGTGGCGAGCCTTTAAATTGCGAAAATGTTGATTTTACGATTTGCGAAGCAAGATCGCATATCACATTATCGCATTATGATTTTCTTATTGTTTCTTTTGTTTCTGCGAGATGCAAGATGCGGCTCTATTAATATTGTTTCCAAAACATAGCTCATTTGTCAAGTTTCCTTATGTAAAGCCCCTTTTATTAAGTAGCGAGCCTAAATACTTGTTTGTAATGTATCTCGAGAGTGGGTCTGGGTCTCAATCGCATTTTGCAATCTTGACGGATGGTAAGTTTGCTGTGTTCTTTTAAATGTCAAAAATGTGATGCGATAAGGGAAATTTCATCATCACAATTTCACATCTCGCACTTTTTAAGGTAACTCATTAAGGTGCACCTTCCAAAATATAGCGATATGCGATGTGAGCCTTAGTTTAATAAGAAATGCTTTAGGACATAGTTTATATAAGGAACGAAATTGTTTTGAAGTGTTTTAGCGTGAAGTCCTCTTTTGATCTCTTTTCGCTAGATTTGGTGGATTATAAAGGCTTTCAATCACGCTTGATCGTGCTATATGCGTGAAAGGAAGACATTTACTAGATTTTTTGAAAAGGTGTTTGATTGATATCATGTTTTATTCCAAAATTTAATAAGGAAAATGCCTAAATTCTAAACTTATTTTTGGAAGGATTTTTTTAAAGGGTCCCCATTTATTAATGTAATATTGACTACTACTATTATCAAATGGGGGTTGTTGAATAGCACAAAAGGACCTAAGCACATGGGTTCAAGTTTCCTAGCTCCTAACTTGTCGACTTCATAGTCATATAAGAGGACCAAATCACCTTCTAAGGAGAAACGAGGTTTGAAATTTTGATCAAATTGTGCTTTGATGTATTTTTTATGAGCCTCATTGGCCATCATGACATCAAAAAATGTCTCATTTAGATGTGATAGGTGCAAAAAACATTCCCCTTTAGAAAAGGTAGCGGGAAGAATTTCGATGACTGGTTTTTTTTACGGGATTTCATATTCGACGGGAAGAAAAAATTCCAGACCATATACCAGCTAGAAATGTGTGAATCCTGTTGCAATACAAATGGAGTTATGCTATTCCCACAATGCCAAAAAAAGGATGGTATGCCAATTCGATTTGTGAATCTCTACCATACATTGAAGAATTGTTTAGAACCCCTTGTTGATGGCTTCTACCTGGCCATTAGCTTGCAGGTAGTAAGGAGTCAAGTTGTAATGACGTAAGACCAACTTGGCAATCAATTCAAACATCATGTAGTTACATAAATGTTTTCCACAGTCTGTGACAATAGCTTGTGGTACACTGAATCTCACAATAAAGTGGTTAAATAAGAAGAGTGCATCATTTTTTCCACTATTGTCAAATGTAGGCATCACCTCGGCCCACTTAGTGAAATAATCAATAGCAATGATTATATAACCATTCCCCCCAACCAAGTGAGGGTTACATGTCATAAAGTTTATACCCCATTTAGAAAATGGTCCAACAATGACTACTGGATCCAACATAGTGGGTGGAGCATAGGCTTTATGATTATGAATCTGAAATGCATGAAACTTTTGGAATGCCAAGGTACAATCTTGGAACATGGTAGGCCAAAAGTAATTGACATGTAGTATTTTCTGGGTGGTATCATATCCATACATATGTCCATTGCACGCTCCAACACGAAAACCATTTAGGGATTTCTCAGCTTCCTCATGCATGAGGGAACATTAAAAAATCATGTCGACACCATGACGATAAAGAGTATCACCTATTATGATATAGTGGCAATCTTGATATCGAATATGATGTTGATCAAGACAAGTGGTTTCAGGCCAAAAAGTCTGGGTCTGAAGATAAATTATTATCACAGGGGCTTCACTCAATGAACCTCTAACGTATCACGTGCATTTGTGGCATACTACATAATACCCTTAATTTGACTACATATTGGAAAATACCTCTAAAACTCACATTATTTAACCCCCTACCAATATGAACCCAATACACGTTCCCAATTTAAAAAACTACTACCTTCACTATATATTGTAGGTATCCATTTTTTCACTAACATTTTTAATATCCCTTTATATTTTTTCATTAACTTTGAGCTCCATTTTTTATACCTGCCAATATAAAAACCCTTTACCCCCTATTATATGCTCAATATATTATGTCATTTTTTCCTCAATATATATCCCCCAATACGAATGCACATGGTATGGTATTTCTCCCAAAGTGAAGCCCCCGTGATGATTATATCCCCATAACATGGATCAGAGGAATTGATAAGAAACATCATTTCATCAAGAATGAGATCATTAGTTGTTGGATCTGAATTAGGAAAGGGAAGATCACATATAAATACTAAGGATTTACTATATTTAGATTTAACAAGCTCCAAATCAAACTCTTGGAGGATCATAATCCATTTTGAGTATTTTTCCCTTGTTTGGGAAGTTTTAGTGTCTACGGATAAATGCTTAAACTCCTAGACTAGTAGCTAAGTCTAGAACAACAGTTTAAAGAGTTCTCTACTTTTCCTATGATCAATAGATTAAATAAGAGGCAAAGAAGCCTACCTGTAGCCTTCGCTTGCTCCTTATCTCCCTTGAACGATTCTGTCGCTCCTCTCCGTACTTAATCCGCTTGAAGAGTACCCGCACACAGACAAAAGACAACAACCAATCAAAACATATGATAATGATCTATTGATTAAACATAGCATGGAATCAAGTACATGATATACATATGAAAGCATAAATGAATAACATAAGCATATGAAAAAAGCTTTGAACACTTTATTAGTAAAAGGAAGAGTTACAACCCATTTCTCGATTCACCATCATTCCTTTAGTTCAATCCCATCCTCTCCTCATAACAGGAAAGACATTTTGACATCATTACAATACTTGAAATCAGCTCAAGTCTCATACCAACAACATCTCCCTATAATTCAATAATTTCTAGCCCATAATCACTTAGATGAGTAGTCTTTTTATAGGTGAATGAAGGAAGTTATGCCATAAATGGTGATAATTAATGCCCTCCCAAACTTAGAATTTAGTTCCATAGAGGAAGGGATAAAGGATTGATGTTCTTTAACTCCCTTCCTCATCCAAATACGAGCTCAAAGGAGTAGATAGGTTTGAGAAACTTCTATAGGCATCCAATGGATAAGGAATCTTTCAAACCCTCATGGAAATTTGCTCAAATTCGCCCAACACAGGCCAAAGAGGGACCAAGTGCACTGCATAGGACCCTGTCAGTGTATGGTTTGCATTGCAGCGCATCCGAATGAAGGCCTACCTGCGCTGATCTTCTTAGAGGTAGTTTCTAGATGATTTTGGTCATGAAACGTCTTGGGAAGCTAGGCATTCCGATGGTTTACTTATTTAGGGCATGTAACAACTGAATTAGTGTTTGATGGGCCCTAATATTACTGATATATAGGTTGGGGTTGATGTGCCCAAACGGAACTGTAACAGTTGCCCCCTAAAGCATGAAGTCGTAAATATGTATGTCGAGTGAAATGCTTTATCACGTGGAGAGGAGGTTTCGAAGTGGAAGGTGACCTGCATCAATTACAATACATATATCATGATAATTTGATTTTTTCTCGTGAACTAGCTAAGGGAAGGCATACCCATGCTCAGCTTATAAACTTTCATTACATGTAAAAATATAGTTATCTACAAATATAGACCCATGAATGGATGACCATGAATGTAAGGCCATTATACATTTGATTTGGTACTCCTGAACATATCGCAGCCCGGATGGATGAAACTAGATCTCGGGTCTTCAATCTCATTCAATCTTTTGCTCAAGTACAATTCTAACCATGTGAATAGATGATCTGAAGTCGAAGATGGGAAGAGATCGTCTGATTACCAGCCAATGGTGTAAGCCGTTAACAGACATGAGAACAATCACCGATAATGATAATGAACCTCAAGGTACTACAGTATATTTTGCATGGTGTGAATAAATGATTTGAAGTCGAACACCATACAAAGTCTTTCGTTCGAAGGCCAATGATGTCGACCTATCGCCGGAAGCAAGAAACCTGCCATTGATGTATGCAAGCCTCAAGGTACTGAAGGGGGTGTTTCTAAGTCAACTTCTTGGATGTTGTGCTGATGTCAAAAGGAAGCAACTCATCATAGGAGGGCCTTGATGTATCCCACATCAACGACATGAAACGAGGTAAATGATTTTGGAGATGAAAAATCGACTGACGACACAAGGTTCAGGAATGGCGGTCATGAAAATGAAGGTTTATTGTATTGCAAAGGATGAAGTTTGAACTGAATAACTTCTATTGAACATGTCGGCGACACTAAGATGAATTGGTAGCATTGACCCAAAAAAAAGTAATGGATGGTATGATAGACCAATGGTGTGATAACCATCAAGCTGAATGACCCAACCCACATAGTCACGATGATGAGGTGAAAGTGTCATGTTCAAGAGCAACTTGCTACCATAAAGTGTTTTCCCCTTCTTCCAATTTTCCCCAGTCATTGTTTACTAGTACCTCTTTATTTTTTATCAAGATTGAGGAGGATAACATATGCTTGTTGTATAATTTCACCCTTCGGGCGAATCCATCGCTATTTGATGGTTTAATGAGTCTAGTGAAGGTGAAACTCAGTCTTGTCTAGATAGACAAGTTTGTCGCTATTTGATATTTTTAACGAGTTTAACGACAAGGATAACTTGATCCTTTTCATGTTTAGGGAGTTTGAAAAGGGACGAAAAGGAAACTCCACAAGTTATTTTTCGTAATTTAATCTCTCAAGTCAGAAAAAGCGTAAAATAATACAAGAGAGATATCATTTCCAATCCTTTAACGAGCTGGAAAAGACAAGCACTCGACAATCTTTTCATATTTAGAGAGTCTGAAAAGAGCTTAAAAGAGGACTCCATTTTGAGGAACGAGTGGTGTCTAGGATAGAATCTAGTTCCAATGATGTTGTAACTTCTCAAAACATCTTGATTGATGTGAAGAGGCTGGCTAATACGACCACTCATTGCAACTGTACCTCAAAAAGGGTAAAACAACCAAGTGAAAGCTTATGATCGGCCAAGCAAATAGTGACGATGGAGGGAGAAAAAACCAAGGCTCATCTAACGGAAGAGGCTAATAGAATGGCAATTACAAGGGTTAAAAATGGAAATGGGTTCATTTTTACACAATCTTGAACCATAGGGAACTATGCTTGGGTTCAGTTTCATGTTTACACAAGCTTGAAACAAAAACTATGCTTGGATTCAATTTCATTTTTACACAAGCTTAAAATGAAAAACTATGCTTGAGATTGGTTTACATGCCCCCAGCATGATGAAAGGGAGAGTCTCCTGTAACCAGATGGAAGTCACTACGGTGAAGCAGGATGGTTATCCAACACTTTTTTGGCTTCGTCCAGATAGGGACAAAGGTGAATGGGGTGATTCCCTTCACATAACCTACAAGGAAACTTAACTTTACCATTAGGTGCATGCCCCCCGAGCTTAATTATATTCACCTAAGTAGACTACTCATGGCTATCAGGTGGATGGAATGAAGGTTCTTTTACGAGATCAAGTGAAAGACTCAACTAGGATTTTACGAGATCTACTCAAAGACTTGACTTGGAACCTTGCTCCAGGGGACCTTGTTTCATTTTTTAATGAGATTGACACAAGACAAGGAACTCTGCTTAGATTCCTTGTTTCATTTTTTAACGAGGTTGACACAAGACAAGGAACTATCCTCATACCTATTTCATTTTTTAATGAGGTTGACATAGTAAAAGAACTATCCTCATGGAACCTTGTTTCATTTTTTAACGAGGTTGACACAAGACAACGAACTATCCTCAGGCTTGTTTCATTTTTTAACGAGGTTGACACAGTAAAAGAACTATCCTCATATTCTTTGCGATCATAACTCATAAGAGGTCTTGAAGGAGAGATCTGGTTCGAATGCCCCCAGTACGTGATGTACAACATCACTGAATTGACCATTAGTTGATATAGGTATGGAATAGGTTGTCACATAATTAACTCATGCCGGGGATGATAGCATTGGTACAAAAGGACCAATTGGGGAAGATGGTTGTCTGGAAGCCATATTTGGACCCGGAAATGAAAGCTGGTCAACCATGACAATCCTGCCTTCATGTGGGAAACAAATCACTCGAAAGAGTGTTGAAACAATAGCTCCCATGCCATAAACATAGTCGCGTCCTAGAAGTAAGTTGTAATCTAAAGGGCCTGGGACTACCATCACATTCAGATAAATGATTTTTCCTCCCAAAGTAATAGGTAACTGAGGGAGGATCCCTAATGGTCGACTGGTTCCTTTATTAAAAGCCAACAGATTCTGGGTAAAAGGCACAAGCGACGGTGAACCGAGTGCTTGCCAAGTAGTTGAGGAAATGATGCTCACTGATGCACCTTCATCTATAATAGTGTCAGGCACAATCATATTACAAACTTGTACTATGATCTGGAAAGGCACATAATAAGGAAGACAGAATCCCACTAGTTGTTGGATAGCGGAGGCCCCACATAATGGGTTTGGGGCTTAAAGCTCACATTTTTGGGTAAAATCATGGTAAAAGCTCCACGAAGTGTGCAAAGCATGAATTTTATGTTAAGAAATTTAACCGAGAACACTTACCCCCCTCAGAGTTTTTACCCGAGGTATTGTTAATCCGACATCCCCCCTATCACCTAGGTCTAACCCAGACTTTACCGGTGATCACCAAGGGGTACACATGCCTTCCCAGGTCTTACAGTAGTATGCCCATTTACATGCAATAATTTTGACTTCATTATTTTTTTTTGTTTATTGCTACTATGATTTTGATTCATCCTCTCTTAATTTGATTTTCTCAAAAACTTCTATTAACCCGCTCCAACTACGAGCCCGACGAAAACCTCGTAGATTCCAGCACCAGTGGCCTCACGTAGCAGAAAGTGAACAATTTTCGAAGCCGCATGAACAATTTTCTTCTACTAACCTTCTTCAAATAGCTGCATGAATCCCGAACAATTCGTCAGCATGTTCCAAACTGGTAAATATCACAAATGCACTGTGATCCCTAACAGTTACGACACTATCTTCTGCACATTCTCCTCAAGGTTCTTCCATGTACGAGTGTTCCACCACTATTTTCCAGACCCAGATATGTAAAAAAGGCTGCATTGATCTCATCAGGCACTATAAACCCCTGGCATCAAAGAATCCCTTTGAAACCAATATCTGGCTCTCATACCAGTAGTTAAGAAATTTACCCGAGAACACAAATTAATTACGGAGAATTACTAAGAGAAACAAATATAAAAATAACCACCAACAACCATAAACACATAAACGCAAATGTTTATCCGAGAAAACCCCAAATCTGGGGAAAAACCCAACCTAATAAGATCTCATTAGCATTGGCCAAAACCCTGGCCAATCTGACCAAGTGAGCCTTCACCGCTCACCTCCAGGGCTTGCATTACAATGAAGTCCTTCCAACCTTTTATAAGTTCCATTACATATAATACCATGGGCAGAATACCATGGGTGCACAATACCATGTGCCCCAAAACCATCATTGTTTAACCTGGTCAACTTTGACTCTATCATGAGTCAAGTTTACCTAACATTTTAATGAGTCAAGTCAAAGGGTTGTCCACCTAAAAATAGTGTAAGAAAATAGAAAGTGAGTTGGTCTACCCATGGTCTACAGACCATGGGAATGTATAAATAGAGCAAGGCTCTAAGGGTAGAAGATAGCTTTTTGGTAATTTTCGATTGGATTTGAAGGTATGGGTTTGTGATATTCTCTCTGAGTTTGTAAGTCTGAGTCATGGGTAGTAGATAGAGAGGCTCTGCAGCTGTGTGTGGAGAGGCCTGGTAGAGTCTTCAGTTGTGTGCACAGACCCTTGCAGCTGAGTGCGTAGGGTGGAACAGATTGTATCGAAAGAAAGATATTAATAAAGAGAAGTTATTCCTGAAATATTATGCATATGTGTTATGTTCTACATTTGATAGCGAATATGAATGAATGTTCTTATGTTATGTATTCTCTTTGAAAGTTTAGGTTGCACGCACTGGTTATAATTATTGAATGCTAGATTAAGACCTCAAGGCTTAGATCAAATCTATAATATCTGCACTAATAATAAGAAACTAGGAAACACCCTGTCATGGATCTATGTGAAGGAATAGACTACTGTGCAGAGCAGCGCGAGGGCACCGGTCTGTTCACGACCCTCCCAGACCTCATTAAGACATCCCTAGGGTGTAGAAACCTAGTTCTAGCACCCTCCCCTACTACCTCAGGTGAGACTTCAGTCTGCGCTCCACGGATTGTTGCCGAATGGGCCGGTAGTGCGGGATTTGTTTGGCTAAAACTCTTCCGAACCTGGGTCAGGCCCCAACAAGCCAACAAATGGTTCTATTTCCAAGATCGGGATCTGCCTAAGGGATGTCTGATGTTGGAGCACTGGAACCCTACGAGGAAAGAAACTGAAGATTGGTTGGATCAGAAGTTGCACGAGTTCGCGATATAGGAAAAATACTCCGTAGATCTCTGAGGAAAGGTGGTTGGATCGCTTCATATATATAGAAATCCATGAGGTCTTCTTTGCGACCTTCCCTTTATAACTATATGCCTGGATCGTGAGGTTAGAAAACAACAACGGAAGGTGCAAACTTGATCAACTGATAGTGTGGACTCCAGAGTTGGTACGCAGGCCCAAGGAATCTGAAGATAAGATCCCATGGGTCGTAGATCATTGGTTGGATCAAATAATAGATGTGTTCATCACTGAATTTGCGATAGACACAACTGTCAGCTACAACGAAGCTGAAAGATGTTTCCTCAAAGGACCACGAGGTAAGTACATCAAATCGCTAAACACCTGGATTAAAATGCTGTTATGTGAAAAATGGGTTATGCGAATCCATTGATGTTTGGAGTAACACGAAGTGGAAGAGGCTACCAAGGGATCAAAGCATTAGAGAACAGTCCCCTGATTTCACTGTTGCGAGAAAGCGAGGAGGAGCTCGCTGGGTTCTCTCCGAGAAGTGTGGTCCAATTGATAAAGCAGTGCATTCCACTATTACCACCTCCATCCATGCCATCACCGACTTCGCCTACACCGACCCCTCTTCACCTACCCCATTTTTACCTACCCCACCTACCCCACCTCCACCACCTCCAAGGGTTGGAATGGCGAGTGCAATCAAGTTGCCTAGATTTAGAGGTGTAGGAAATGAGGAACCAGATCAGTTCTGGTTGGTGGTAAAGGCTGTATGGGAAGCCCAAGGCATTATGGATGATAACATTAAAAAGGCTATGCTAGTAAGCGCGCTGACTTGGTATATCAAGCACCCTAGTGATCATCCAAATGCCGAGATAGTAGAGATCCAGGATGCATTGAACAAAGAGTTTAGCCGACTGAAATCAGAGATGCAGTCGATCATCAAATTCAAGGAAATCACGATGCTTCCAGGCGAAACCCCCTGGGATTTAGATCAGAGATTGAATATCATGATCTGCGAAGCTAACATGGTGCTGACAAATGTGCAGCACCACACGTGGTTTATGGCATCTTCGACTCTACATCTAAGAACAGCTCTATCACAACAGATGATCTCAACCCAGGCTGAAGCATTAGAGATAGCGATGAGGTTGAATGAAATTCTGATACAATATCCTAGGTTGGGAGTTCATAAAATCCACGCACAACTACAAAACCTATGCTTGGAGATGCAAAGTTTGAAACAGAATAGGGCACCTCGACCAGAGGCACGTGAAGAAGAGTGGTGTATCAAATGCAAGGGCCAGGGTCACAACAAGGATCACTTCCCTGTATTCATGAATTATTTGGTGGGAGGGGGACCGATGCCATTGAGGCTGGAGGTACAAGAAAGGCCAAGTGCAGTACCCACACTCTGGTGTGTAATTTGTCAAGCAGGAGGAAAGCATGTGATGGACAACTTTCACCTATTGCAGAAGTATACCCAGACTCCGCAGCAACTGTATTGTAACTTCTGTAGATCAATAGGTCATGACGAGCAAACGTGTCAAAGCTATGAGCTAATGATCGAAAGAACCCCAACCTATCAAATTCAGACTGAAACATGAGGGTTCGACCTAGCTCTAGGGCCTCACAGTGGATTCCAAGAATGTGGACAAGGGAGAGGAGGAATGGGACCTAGAAGATGGCAGGGTAGCTGATCTGTTATAATTGCGGAGGGTCGGGGCACTACGCTCGTGATTGCACCAACCTGACGAATATCTTGCCCGTACTGTGAGCAGTTTTATCATGAAATGGTAGATTACTCGACGCTGATCACCCAAATGTGCGAGAAAGGGGCTCTACAGGCCACTCCAACTCAAAATATCCAAATGATGAGGTTCGAACCATGCGAAGAGGACCCTAGCATAAAATGGTGCTTAGAAGTGGCGCAACTCTAGGAGAAGATAAGAAGAAACAACCCAGAGAAGAGTCGAAGGTTCGCAAGGCTCCTATAAAGGAACCTGAGTCTGAGATGGAACATGTGAAGGAAGAATTTAAGGAAGCTAAGAAGAGCTTCACGGAAGCCTCTACTTCAGGTAGTAAGGATCAACTTGAACCGAGAATGGATGCTTCTATGCTTACTACCTTTTTAGAGACATGTATGAAGCCGTTACGCGACAATAAGGCAGTTAAGGGACTACAAGAACTGATCAGTAGGTGTGTAGGGTTAGGAGAGCCATGCGTGGTTCGGAAGTTGGGAAAGCATGATTTGAGGACCAGATGGGAAATGCGATTGACGACACAAATTGGTGAATATGAAATGGGTTAGGTCATCCTGGATTTGGGGTCAGATGTGAATATATTACCGAAATAGACGTGGGAACGCATGGGCAGGCCCGCGCTGCAGTGGTCTCCTATTTAATTACGAATGGCCAACCAACAAAAGATCTTACCAATGGGAAGGTTGCAAGGGGTGATAGTGGACATTGAAGGTGTAAGTATGCAGATGGACTTTGAGGTAATAGAAATTGTTGATGACAGTAATCTGTACCTCGTGTTGCTAGGAATAGATTGGGCTATGGACATGAATGGGGTCATAAACTTAAAAAGACGAAAGATGATATTCGAGAAAAAGTCACTCCGTGTAATAGTTCCGCTGGACCCAGCCGAGGGAATGCGCTACACTTAACCTATGCGCGATGAGGATAGTGACGATGAACTAGACTGCATCTACCAGATAACGACACAAGACTAGGATCGGGTGAATCCAACAGCGGATAGAAGAATCTCATGGGAATGCAACAGTTCCTACATGTCGAACTCAGATGAAGAGATAGAGCTATGGCATAATCGATTGCATGAAGTAACAACAGTAAACTGTAATATGATGATTGGGTCACTGCGACGCGTGGCAACTGAAGTAAGGAAACTGCCAGCACATGGCGGTGCAACAATTAGGGAGGAAGTTGTAGTCCACTATGAACCTACAATCATGGGGCAAGAGCGGCATAGGGTGCAAAAAGGGGTACTGCGCACGTGAGCTATATGAGGGTGGAGTACACCTTGGAAGATTAGGTGGAATGGGCATGAATGTAGAAGGTGGCTGCATGTATGGGTTGGAGACCTTTAGCGTTGCATGCTGTCTGGGCAGCCAGGATGAAGCAGTTTAGGCACTACCTTAGACAAGGGTTTTGATGGGCCAATAGGACCGTAAACAAAATGGGGTGTGCGAAGATGACCCTCTCCACTACCAGACACAATGAACCTAGGAAGGCGGAGAAAAATTTCTCGATCACCATCCCTGCAGTTCGGACTGAATGCAAGGACTTGGGCAAAGGCATTCGTGTGGTTGCAGGAAGCCATTCGGTGTGGCAGCTGGAGACTTCGCGAAATTGATGAAGAATGGGAACGGCTGAGGAGGAAAAGTGCAATGTTGGATGAAGAAATTAGCAAAATGAAAAGCGCCTTCAGACAAGAAGGCTGCGCGAGTCTGAAAATAAGGGGACCAGACCTGGCTGGGTCTACCTCGGTACTAGAATGACCTGCGACCCTGCTATCATGGCTGCGACCGCACCAACAGGGGACTGTACCATATACAGTAGAGCGTGAAGGGCTACTGGATACAAATGTACTTGAAAGGTTCCTGCAGCCCGGGCTAGCAGGAAATATAACGTCCCGCACCACGGGTGCAACTACCTGAATATCCGTAGGAGGCCCAGTCTTAGTGCTCCATGCAGTTGGAAGAGGGTGTGGGACTATAAAGAATTATGTAGGGGGTTTTGTAGCTCGGACGTGGCACGCAAAATCAGCATGAAGCACAAAATGTGTCCGCGTACAAGGGACTGCGCTACCACATGGGGAAGATGGAAGCTAACCATTGTAGATACTGTTCATGACAAGACGTCCCATTTAAGACACCGAGGAGTAGACGATGGGAAATTAAGATACAGGGTTGAATGGATCTACCGCCAAAATCACATTAATGCGCGACAAAAGGAGGGTACGGTTGAATTTAAAATCAAAGGGGCATATAAAGTGCAGATGGCCTATCACCAAACAACCCTTGGTGCTTTTCATATTAAGTTGCTCTGATATCAAGCAGACAAGAGCATGATGAATGAGGGACTCCTGAGAGAAAGCCCATGGTTTCAAGCATTGTCAAAGGATATGCAGGAGTCCATAATTAGGATGACAGCACTAGCCAAGGACGTTACGCGGAACCCTACGCCATAGGGTGGGGGTACAGCTGAGATTCCTAAATCACCCTGGACAGTGCAGACTAAGAAGGACCCACAGGTAGCAAGATTGGTCTGGATGTCTCCACGAAATCTGCAATTCGGCAAAATATCGATCGAAGAAAAGGGAAAAATGGTTACTATTGAGAGTGATGATGAGGAAGAGGATCCTCCAATCTTTGTCGAAGAAGTAGAACTAGAGGAAGAGATGGAAGAAGATATCCAGCTGGTATGAGATCCAGCAAAATGGCCTATGTATGTCCCTCCGTGGAAAGGGAGGGCCAAGGTACCTAAAGATTTGGATTTCATGAGAAATGCACTTATAACCCCGTCCCTCCCCAAAGGGGTTCTGTTCGAAGGAACGACGACTGGCCGCATTCCCACTATGAAATTTCAAGACTAGGACCTTGCGGATACTGAGAAGTTTCCCCATTTGGAAACTAGTGAATGGATGGAACAAAGCACGGAGGGAACCGTTACAACACTACTGCCGCAGAAAGGGCTGTGAGGGGTGGACGAGGCCAGGCTATTCCACCTCCTGTAAATCCCACATTTTCATTGGGCCCCAATCACGATATTGGTCATCAGGCAACTGCTCTATTTGGTGCATGATGGGTACTTATGGCTAGACAAACCCATCCCCGTCACGGTGGAGGTCATTCATAGGATCTCTCAGCTTCCTTGTGAAGGAAGGGACCCTGCAGAAATAGTTGGTACAAGTGGTGATGTGACGATTGCAGAAGCCATGAAAAGGAAATATAAGTTGGAGAAAAAGCATAGAGGATATGCTATTACTAGTATTCAGGACAAAGGGGTCTACATTTCTACCTAGTTGATGGCAGGAAAGGTGATGATAAAATGCTGAGGTAGTGAGGTACCAACAACGGTCATCGCGCTGGCTGAGAAATTCCAGAAGGGGTACGGTTCAATTGGGCACAGTTCCTCCGCGATGAATTCCTAATGAACTGTAGGGAGGCCCAGGAGTAGGGTAAGTCCACTACACATGGTTTCTCTTATCCATCCTATTGGTTACAGGTGAGTTGCCTGAGGATAGTCAGTTTCCTCCCCTAGACCAAGATTGGCTAGAGGCAAAAAAGTACGTGTCACTTTGGGTGATGAAGGATGCCACAAGAATCCAAGAAGTCAAGATTTTCTGGATGTTGATGGACGCAAACGTACGAAAATGGATCAACCAATGACCCCGCCTATTTGCCGAGGTATATGATAGTGTGAAGACCATGGGTGGCTTTAAGGCGGATATGCACCATGTGTATATCCGGGTGTGCAAGAACCCATAGTAGACATGGACCACGCTTCCCTTCATTGCCATTGACGACACTGTTTTAATGGTGCTTGATACCTGACCACTGGAGTGGCACGGACCAGATGCGGTAGGGCACAATGAGACTGCAATCCAGAAACAGAAGGATACTACTAAGCCCTAACACAGCAGAAGCAGAATGAACAACTCGTTAAGGAACTACGGGCATTCTGGGAGGTAGCGCAGGCTTCCATAGATAAGGCGACAACAGGAGGGGCTGCTACAATAGAGGATGAAAGCAGCCCGAACGTGACCATAGAGCCAGAAGTGGATAATGTGATGGAAGATGCGGAGTCAACCACCACTAGTTCAGCCTTAAAATGCCCATGTGCGATAGAATGTTCAAGGTCACGGAAGAAGACCAAGGCGTCCAAGTCAGATAGGGAACCTATCAAATTAACTGAGGGTTACCTATGTGACATCGGGGATACAGTTCGTAAAGTCACTAGGGAGGTGCTCAATGAGGCCATGACAAAGCAACAGAATGTGTTAGGGGCACTCAGGATGCAACTGTAGGAACTTCAAGCATGGGCTCCACAGCCGGGAGTGGTAGCTAGCCATGGAGTTGTGGGTACATCAGTAGCTAAGCAGTTGCTGCAAGCCAAAATGGCTAATACATTTGCACTACCTCTAGGAGCACTGACAACAGACAACGTGGAGGATAGAGCTGCGATAGGCCAGATTAGAGGAGTGGGGCTAAACTTGGCTGCCCTCCCACGTGAAATTTTATACCAACCATAGGATGACACAATGACAGAGCTCCACACTAAGGAAGGTCGCGCAGTACGGATGCTCAGCGAACAACAAATCAACATCGAGCAGTTGAACCTCCAACATGATGAAGCAGTAACACAGAATCGGTAGTTGGAGCAAATCATTGAGGGAGCGTGTTGTCATGACCCTAAGCTCGAGATTGTGGAAGATTTACCTACAAGCATATGGATCCACAAGTTGGCCAGTGGGTTCTGTGATGCGAAGGAAGAAGTAGCAGAAATCTAGTTGGACCTCATTTTGCAGATCGTAGATCTGAGACTAAAAGCACAGCCCTGTACACCACCAGAAGTTAGAGAGCAGTGGCAATACACCATCTAATCTGAGTAGGAAGCAATTACATGTACCATATAGGAGTGCATCGGCTCGTTAGATCAATCAATTATCACGGTCACTTCACTATAGGAAGACCCGACATTGTAGCGGATAGAGACCGAAGTGTGGGAATTGCAACAGGACTATGATAATGTCCGGGGGACTACACAGACAGTTGCCCTTACTCAGTGATTGGCTAAGATGAGGGAGACCTAGGCTCTCAAGGCACAAGTTGACGCCGCTCGCCAGAAAGAAGCAATACTTAAAGAACACATCCAGCCTTGGGATGATGAGGCATTCGCGGTCACCACCAACATTGAGGGAAAGCTAGCCCACATGAAGAAAATGTACGAAGTCAGAGAGGAAAGTGAAGCCGACAATGTTGTATTGGAAGCTCGCGCATAACGAGTACAGTAGGTGGTGGAAGCATGTGTTGTGGAGGTATGCGAAGCACAAAAGTTGCTGAATAATCTCTGAGCAAAGATCACTGCACTAGTCGAGTGACTCAGGACGAGTCATGATAACTATGTTGGGGGCCTGTTGGGTAGTGGAGGCCCCGCGTAATTGTTTTGGGGCTTAAAGCCCACAATTTTGGGTAAAAGCATGGTAAAAGCTCTGCGAAGTGCACAAAGCATGAATTGTAATGAGTCAAGTCAAAGGGTTGTCCGCCCGAAAATAGTGTAAGAAAAAAGAAAATGAGTCGGCCTGTATAAATAGAGCAAGGCTCATAGGGTAGAAGATAGCTTTTTTGTAATTCTGGATCGGATTTGAAGGTATGGGTTTGTGATATTCGCTCTGAGTCTGTAAGTCCGAGTCGTGGGTAGTAGATAGAGTAGGCTCTACAGCTGTGTGTGCGGAGGCCTGGTAGAGTCCGTAACTATGTGCATGGACCCCTGCAGATGAGGGCGCAAGGCAGAACGGATTGTATCGAAACAAAGATATTAATAAAGAGAAGTTATTCTCGAAATATTTTGCATCTGTGTTATGTTCTACATCTAATAGCGAATCTGACTAAATTTTCTTATGTTATGTATTTTCTTTGAAAGTTCAAGTTGCGCGCACTGGTTATAATAATTGAATGCTAGATTAAGACCTTAAGACTTAGATCAAATCTGTAATATCTGCACTAATAATAAGAAACTATGAAACACCCTGTTGTGGATTTACGCAAAGGAACAGACTACTGCGTAGAGTAGCGCGAGGGCATCGGTCAGTTCGTGACCCTCCCAAACCTCATTAAGACATCCCTAGGGTGCAGAAACCTGGTTCAAGGCCCTCCCCTACTACCTCGAGTGAGGCTTCAGTCCGTGCTCCATGTATTTTTACTAAAAGGGCCGGTAGTGCGGGATTTGTTTGTCTAAAACTCTTCCGAACTTGGGTTAGGCCCCAATAAGCCAACACCAGTTGATTCCAATCAAAGGAAGTGACTAGACTACTTGGAGGGGGTACTGTAAGAATGAGATAATTAACCCCTTGAGTTATGAGAGTGGGAGGATTTTCCTCCTGTCTTTATGGAACATGAGGATTGCCCCCAAGTTCATTTGAATCTGAAGAAGCAAAAAGAACTTGAGTGGTATCATATTCACTCTCTTCGAGAAACGTATGATTAGCTGAAGGTGAAATCAGGGCAACTGTTACCTCGACCTGTTGATTTTGGTCGGGTATAGACTCATAGGATTCACTTTCAGAGAGAGTGGGTTCGACCGACTATTGATTTTGGTCAGTCAATTCATCAACTGGTGAAGGATTTAGAGAGAGTTTCCTGTAACCAGATGGAAGTCACTGCAGTGAAGTAGGATGGTTATCCAACACTTTTTTGGCTTCATCTAGATTAAGACAAATGCGAATGGGGTGATTCCTTGAAATTTACTACCACTAGTTGATGGGGTGTCACCAACATGATCTCTAGAAGTTGATGACATAGGATGATGTGAATGGGAAGACCATTCTTCTAAGATCTGAGGAATATCAAGAGAATTTCGAAGAAGATGTTCTCTTGCACAAAGTTTGCATGGATATCGAAGTTTGTGAGGCTTGATGGATGATTTATCATCAGATGTTGCAGTCAAAGCAATGGTTGCTTGGTTTCCCCTTTGTTGAATTTGCTTCTTCTTCTTCTTCTTCCGTTTCTTCTTCTTCTTAGCCACCTAGTTACTAGTACCAATACTTTCACCAAGCAAAGAGGAAGAAGGGGAGGAAGAAACAACCAAGGAAGAAGGCAAAGGGCCAACTTTAGGATCAACTGGAGGTTGATTTTGTCCAGTTGGAGGTGTACTTGATTGTGGAGAAATCATGACATTTTGAACCAAGGAGGTTGAAAACAACCATACTGGCAAGCCAATGGTAAATATCAGAAGGGACAATGTAGCCATATATGGAGCACCTATATTTCTAAAAGGAGGAAAAGGACTAGGATTCCCAACAAAAGGAATTCCTTGATCGGTGGACTCTAGATTTGTCTCCATATGTTTCAACCTAAGATCAACTAAGGAGTGAGCATGAAGGATGTTATCCAAGTCAATTAATTTTATTTTAATCATAGTAACAAAAAAAAACAAGAGAGGGATAATCTAGGAAAAAAGGTTTACCAAGCAACTATGAACTGTAGAATACCTCCTCACAAACCAAGAAGTACGAGCAGGCAATCTCCCCGAATGCTTTGTTCGGTGTATCACAGTGTACAAGGTGGTTGACTTAGTTACTTAAGGATGGATAGCAACTTGGTGTTGTCCTCCCATATATACCCAAAAGTACGTGGAGGCCCAATCTGTATAAGCGTTGTCTAATGCAAAACCGCACAGTGAGAGCATTCCCATATACTTTACGTACTGTAACACCGCCCTATATACCCGAAGGTACGTGGATGAGCTACGATATACTCACGTATGTGGAATGAGGTATCACACTCGGGATGTATTGCAGACAAGTTAGTGACAACTGCTTTGTTTTACGACACCGGAACACGTCTCTAGCCTAGACCTCTAAATGTTTTTCGTTAGGTGACAATGCTCCATTAGGTAAATTTAGATAAATTTTAAGTTGATCTTCTTTAGAATTTTCCTTTCAAGGTTCACCACGTGATGTATGTTTGCAATTCCTAAAATGCAACTAATATGATAAGCATTCTTTCCATTCAATTTAATAATGAAAATCCTTAACTAGAAGGGATAGAGCAATTAGGTCTTTGATAAAGAGCAAAGAGCACAACTAATGCAATTTCCCTAGCTATTCCTTTCAAGCATTCACAAACTACAATATGAACGATGTAAGTATTTCTTTTAAAATCCCTTAATGTTATCATGAACAAAAAGGAAATATGCATAATCGATCAAAAATCTCTTTTCATTAAAATGACGATTTTGTGAAAATTTCTTTTCAAGGAAGGGAAGAATTTACTACACTTTCAATTTCAAAGAAATGAGGAATTACAACACTTTTGATGAAAATACAAACCATATGCACATATAAATCAATCGATCTTTTATGAATGAAGACTTTACGATAATTCAGTTTTCGAAGGAAAAGACGACTTTACAACACTTTCTTTCGAACAAAGATTAATCATATGCACAAATCAGTCAATCAATATTTTATGAATTAAGAATTTATGACAATTCAATTTTCAAAGGAAAAGATGACTTTACGATACTTTCTTTCGACAAATATCAATCAACCAAAAACTAACTTGGAATATAGACTGATAATGAAAAATAAAACATTAAAGAAACATTAATCAATCCAATCAAAGTAGCGCTGGCTAAGGAGATGAAAACCTATTTTCTGAGACATGACATCATTGACATTCAAAAATCATTCAAACAGGAGAAAATTGGCTCAAAAAATTCAGCTCCTAGATGGAAAATTGACCCTCAAGGGATCAGCACAGGAAACAGTGAGAGATAGTGCACTGAAGCGCACTGGATCTATGCGGGAAGTGCTTTATAGTGCACCGTGTCCTTCATTGGGCTGCACTGGTGATGGTAAGCAATTTTGAAGACAATTTGGCACAATTTTGGCTCAATTTTCAATGAAAGAAGACTAAAATTCAATGGATTACCATAAGTACAATATGTATAAATGTCTTAAGAGGCTGATAAACTACTAGGATGGATGATCGCTCCCTAGTGGAGTTGCCAATTTGTTTTGAGAAGTGTTAATGTCTACGAATAAATGCTTAAACCCCTAGACTAGTAGCTAAGTCTAGAACAACAGTTTAAGGAGTTCTCTACTTTTCCTATGATCAATAGATTAAATAGGAGGCAAAGAAGCCTACATGTAGCCTTCACTTGCTCCTTATCTCCCTTGACCAATTCTGTCGCTCCTCTCCGTACTTAATCCACCTGAAGAGTACCTGCACACAGACAGAAGACAACAACCAATCAAAGCATATGATAATGATCTATTGATTAAACATAGCATGGAATCAAGTACATGATATACATATGAAAGCATAAATGAATAACACAAGCATATGGAAAAATCTTTGAACACTTTATTATTAAAAGGAAGAGTTACAACCCATTGCTCGATAGCATCACTCCTCCAGTTCAATCCCATCCTCTCCTCATAACAATCAAGACATTTTGACATCATTACAATACTTGAAATCAACTAAAGTCTCATACTAACAACATCTCCCTATAATTCAATAATTTCCAGCCCCTGATCACTTAGATTAGTGGTCTTTTTATAGGTGAATTAAGGAAGTTATGCCATAAATGGTGATAATGAATGCCCTCCCAAACTTAGGATTTAGTTCAATGGAGGAAGGGATAAGGGATTGATGTTCCTTAACTCCCTTCCTCATCCAAATACGTGCTCAAAGGAGTAGATAGGTTTGAGAAACTTCTATAGGCATCTAATGGATAAGGAATATTTCAAACCCTCATGGAAATTCGATCAAATTTGGCCAGCACAGGCCAAAGAGGGACCAAGTGCATTGCATAGCACCCTGTCAGTGTATGGTTTGCATTGAAGTGCACCCTAATGAAGGCCTACCTGCGTTGATAATCTTAGAGACAATTTCTAGATGATTTTGGTCATCAAACTTCTTGGGGAGCTAGGCATTCTGATGGTTGACTTCTTTAGGGCATGTAACAACTGAATTAAGGTTTGATGGGCCCTAATAGTATTGATTTGTAGGTTGGGGTTGATGTGCCCAAATGGATCTGTAACACCCCCAATAAATTGACACGAAAATATGTAACTCGTGAACTTGCAATCAAAAACAATAGTAGCCTTGCAAAGTAGTATATAGTGGAAAAAACTTTGGACATATTGCATGGTTTCCAAAGCTAGCTTTTCAATGTGAGAATACTTGGTCTCAGTATCTATCAAATTACAACTCAAGTAGTAAATAGGATGTTTGTCACCCGAGTCATATTCCTATACCAATACCATGGTGATAGTAGTAACATACACAACAAGAGACAAGAAATAACCTCGGTGATAATCATGGGGATGCAACAATGATGCATGAGCTAATACATTCTTTAAGGCATCAACAGATTTTTGGGTAGTATCGTCCTAATGAAAGGGAACCCCTTTTTTAATAATTAGGTAAACCCCTTCGTAATTTCTGCGTAATTAGGGACGAACCAACATAGAAATTTAGCCTTCCCTGGTAAGTGTTGTAATTGAATGAGATTTGAAGTAGGTAAATCAACAATTCCTGAACTTTTAACATATTAATACAAATCCCTTTCTTGGATACAAAACATCCCAGGAGCTGACCAAATTATACACAAATGATATATTTGTGTGGATTCAATCATATCTTGTAGTGTCCACATCACAAGAAAATTGCTCTGAGAAATGGGTAGGAAAGTCATCAAGATATGGTGCATAATATGCTTAATTTGATGAAAAGCATAATTCATGGCCCGTTGGAAATTTCCCCCTGCATTCTTAAGACCAAAAGGGAGTTTTCAATAAACAAATGTATCACATGGAATGATGAACGTTGTTTTATGCTAGTAAAATAGGAGTACATTTATTTGATTATAGCCAAAAAAAAATCCATGAATGAGAAAATATCGCTTCTGACGCAATGATAAAAAATATGGTTGATGAAAGGTGTTGGATAGCTGTCCTTTTGACAAGCTCAATTAATATCTTTTAATTGACACACACTTTAATTGTACCCTATTTCTCCATTATGGTAATGATATTTTAAACCTAATTAGTTAATGGAACGGGATAAATGAAATAATCTCGTAGAAGCTTCTCAACTTTTGCTTTAATTGTGATAACTTTCTTTGGGTGTACCAGACATAAATGTTTTCTAATAGGTTTGGGATTCGGGTACATTTTGATTTCATGCACTACTATGTTCAGATAAATTCCTGACATCTCTTCATAGGTCCAAGAAAGCACATAACAAATTTTTTGAAATAGGGCCTTGTAATTTTCAATATCATCCAGAGAACAAGAGGCACCTATGCCAACATTTTCAATAATTCTGGGTTTCACTGAGATTTCAAGTGGATTGATTTTCTCAATATTCCGCAAATTCTTCTCAGAAATAACTTCATAAATATAAATTAGATTCTGGGGATGCTCAATAATCTCAAGTAAAAATCAATTATCAAAACTATTCTCAAGGATTTCTTGCATAGGTAGAAAGGAGGAACAATGATGGCTATCATCCCAAATTTAAATCAACCGTGAATATGGAAAATGTTTTTCAACCATGTTTACTTGGTTGTTTGTTTGAGTAAATGTAGGGAAGGCTAGGTGAATAGCTTCATAGGATAATTCAACATGGATAAGCAACATGTGGTCACCAAAAGATTCAATATTGGAATCATCAAGTACTATCCATGGATCATATGGTTGTTGAGATGGGCCAATACCACATGTGATCATATTAATTAGGGCGACTGTAGTAAAAATGTCAAGAGGTGGGAGTGAAAAAGTTACCATTAAATATGAATATTTTAATAACCCTACCCCAACGTTATCGTAAATAATCGATATTTTATCCATAAGTGGAATATTGCTGGTGGTTTGGGAGTCGGCAACGTAAAAGGTGAGCTAGTACATAGTCACGATTGTCACTTGATAAAGGCAAAGGATTATTCGAAAAAGTGACCTAGTAGAAGGTTATAGTCTAATGGTCCACTGATGAATTCTACCTTTATTGACACCATTTTACATGCTAACTCGATGGTTAAAGAGTTAAATATGCCATAAGGCTTAAAGCCTCTTTCGTCGAATGTTTTAAGGGCCGTTGGGGACTAATTGATCGATGGAGATCCCAATAATTTCCAACATGATAGAAACATGATTGAAGTGGAGGAACCTTCATCCACTATTGTTCATAACACATTTTTACCTTTAACAATAAATTGAATCATGAATGCAAGTTGATGCGGAAGTTAGGGTGTATGGTTTTCTAAATTAAAAATAATCAAGCCTGAATATGAAGGATCCACTCCTCCAATTGCTACCAATAACGATTTCCTTTGTGCAGGACAATGCTGTAATACTTCAAGGTCTGAATTGGCCAGAGGAGCCTGGGCCAGATCTTCAACCATGTTGTAGTTCTAGGTATTCACATGAGGATCAAACAACAACTTCAAAATAACTCCTAGAGGTTTAATTTTTGTTTCAACACCTATTCTCTCAACCTGTAGTGGAATAGAACTAGGTGGGGTAGAAGTGGAAGGTTGATCAATAGCCTTTCCATTTGGAGGATTCGAGGAACCATAGTCCTTATTTTGGGTAGCCACCATGATATTTTCCTAATACATCAATATGTTAGAAATATTTTGGGAAGTGGATATATCTTATGCAACCATTTTGGTCTCTTTATTTGGGAAAGGATACATCAAGACAATAGGTGCAGTGATTATAGCCTTTAAGAATTGATTGACTTCTACATGGTGCGAAATTTCCTTGGTTAAATGTCCCTCATTACATATGAGACAAGGATAATGTGACTTGCGTTTCTCATTAAGACACTAAGTTTTTTCGTTATCCTATGGATGGTTTTATTTTTTTGCTTTTAATTTACCCTTCTTTTTACTTTTTGGTTGCTGAGATTTTCCTTTAGTATCTTGAATAACGTTAATCTTGAAAGTATTCGCAGGTGCAAGAGAAGAAGGTATTTGAGCGTTCGAAGGAGTGGGCTTAAAATTGGATTGACCATAAGTCTTATTCCCTGGTTTTTGACTAATGGAACCAATCACACCATAAATAACATGTGATTGGGTCAAAGGAGCATGTGGAACATTGTTAGATTGTCATGGTGCATTAGGTAATTTTTGGTAGAGTGTGCCTGATTGGGTATAAACTAGGTGTAACTACTGAGCACGAGAATAACTTGCTCTTTGGTAATGACTCCTATCTTGGAAACATCCTAAATTATATTAGGTAGCAATGATTTAACAAACCACTCTACTAATAACTGATATGGGATATAAGTTTTGACCAAATGACAAAGATGTCTCCACTCATGTATATGATCAGATATGTGAGTAGAGTCAGATTGTTTTAGAGAGGTGAAAATATTTGTACCAGTTTCATAATGGATCAATAACTGAAAATGGTTAGAAATGTTGTTTCCAATGCATTTAAGTTATTAAACAAAGCTCTCTATGATTCAACATACCATTTTTCTATTGAGCTTGTAAGAGTTCATTGGAAAAGATGTAAATGAATAGAATCATCATTTAAGGAGTTTGAAGAACACCATAAATGATAAGTCATAATATGGTTCGATGGGTCTTCCCTAGGATCCTTGTTGAACTTGAGAATATCACTTGACAATTTGGTTGGAATAGTCGGCCACTAAGGAGAATGATAGATTGGATCATTGGAAAGCCGAGAGAGCTATGGTAACTTTAATGTTGCAATAAATGGAAACTTTCTATTAAAGTTAGAATAAGGGTGTTGGTAACCTTGTGACTAAATATTTACTGTTGGTAGAGGATATTCTGGGTAAGGTGAAATGGGTTGGTCCATTGGGATTTGCATCCCACAAGAGTAAACAATGCTTTGAAAACCAGGATTACTTTGACAAGGCTGCCCTGTTCCAGGAAATCCTTGATAAGGTGGCTTTTTAAAAGGTTGGCCTTGGATGTATTGACCTTGATGAGGTTCTTACTATATTGTCACCGATTCTCCAAAATTGACCTATTCTATACCTTGAAAATTTTTTTTAGATGGAATCTACGACATGCCCTGAATAGGTCAACCAACTAGTACCTAAGGTACAATTGTACCAATTTGAGTAGATGATGTCTATGGTACACCCTGGATAGGTTGGGAAGATGGTATTTGAGGTATCCCCTATACCGGTTGATTGGTTTGTGCTTGAAGTATGACCTGAATAGGTTGACTAGTTTGTACTTGAGGTATAGCCTAGATAGGTTGACTAGTTTGCATTTGAGTTGAAACTTAACTAGACTGACCAGAAGAAACAAGGGTGAAATTCCAAGGAGTATTATCCATTCCTATAAATGGGGCATTATTATAAGGAGGAATTGTAATGGACAAAACACTGACTGGTAATATTTGATCAGAAGATGGGGACATACCAACAATAGATTTCCCCCAAGTTGGAGGATAATGGTTAAAAGGAGGTCATTTCCCCCTAGCGTGAGGGTACCCAGTATAAGATGGAGTGGGTTGTTGTGGGTGTCCTAATCCATAGAGAAACAATCCATATTGTTGATTCAAAGGAGATTGAGGTGCATTAGGTTGAATAGGTTGTGGGGTGCTTAGTAAAGATGAACCAGATATTATTCCAGATGATGAAGATAATTGGGAATTCCATGGAATATATGACACTCTGGAAAAGGTTCCTGATGACAACTGATAACCAAGTGGTATTAAGAGACCACCAAAAATATAGGTTTCTGGTGAGGAGGTAAACATAGAAATTGATGACAAAGAAGTCGACATAACTTTGGTTGATTCATTCATGATGGTGGAAATAGGTTAGGTATTGCCACTGATTATGTCATGGTTAGACTTCGCAAGGAAGTGCACAAATTATTTTTCCGAGGGGAGTTTAGGAATACCCAGGATTTTGACATAAAGGAATTTCGTCTTGACTATGAGAGGTAAAAATAGGAAAATCTTGATAGATAAGAGTTCTTATTAATCAAACATGATTTTAAGTTCGATAAGGCTATTCCTCGGTAATATCTTCTATACTCAATAAACCAAGTGGAAGTGATTCTACTTCAATACCCGAGGGCATATGTTATGGCTGAGATAAAGGCAGAGAAATGGAAAAATAAGTTCCTGAGGTGACTGGTTTAGTAACTTGAATTATCTCATGTTGTAATATTTCTGAGTCTATAATTTCAGGTTCTATTGTCTCAACAAATTATAGGTGAGAGGTTTTAACTACTTTAGACTCACCAGTTTCCAAAGATATAAATTCGGTTTTGGTACCAGTAGGAAGTGATTATTTGGGTTGTGTAATTTCAGATATAGTTCCAGACGGGGTAGCTTCTAATGCATCAGGTTCGACATTTTTTGTTTTTTTATGTCTACCAAGTGTTTCCTCTATGGGTAATGAAGGAAATATTTACATTTTATGTGAATGTCGAGGCTCTTCCATGGTTAATTAATTGATTTTGAAAATTAAAAACACAAGTTAAAGTAAAAAGGGGTAACTAGGCATGAAATGATTACCAGGACACTGTAAACTAAAATATACCATTTGGCACGTGCAGGAAATCTCCCCGAATGATGTGTTCGGTGTATCACAATGACAAGGTGGTAGAATCAGTTACCTAGGGCTGGTTTTCATCTTAATGGGGACTTTTGATATATACTCAAAGGCACGTGGAAGAATAGTCCATAGTAGTGTTGTCTAATGTGTCATATACGATGGGAGGCACCCCTATATACTCTTCATACATGGATTCCCATTTTGATATACCCGAGGGTACATGGAAGAAAAATCCTATATACTCGAAAGTACATGGAATACTAACCACCTACAGAATTTAATGCAAACAATTAATGAAAACTCCTATTTTTAGAGACGTCATAACACATATTCTAGTCTAGACCAACTAGATGTCTCTTTACTTTTTGAAATGCTCCTTATATTCATTGATAAATTTTAATGTTTATGTTGATTAGAGTTTTTGTTTCAAAGATCGAAACAAATTCACCTAAACTCCTAAAATGAAACTAGAATGAGAAATAAATCTTTTCATTTGATGAAGATATAACTAAAGAAGGGAAGGAATTTCAAACAATGATGCAAAAAACAAAAACTTCCAAACAAGATCTTCAAATTTACTATTCCAATTCAAAAATTCAAAGCCCTAATGCATGAAAAAATGAAACTTTCTTTCTTTTTATTTCAATTTGAATGTAAAGAGAAATGAAAATATGACTAGATTATTGAATCATACGTAATTCAAATAGATTGGAACTATAATATGAAATGTTGACCGTTTAACGGATAAATAACCAAGTCAAATGATAAAAACCTTAATTGACAAGAATAAGCAAGAAGAAGAAATCTCTTATCAAAAGGCCATCGCACTCAATTTCACACAAGCTTTTGGCTTTACAAAACCCTTGGATAGACCAAAGACTTAGGAAGACATTGTAAACAAGATATAATTTAGAGCAAGGCAGAGAAAATGCAATTATTTTACACTTTTAGAATATTCACAAAATATGGAAACTAGTTTGAGTCATCACATTTATTAAACAGGGAGATTGCATTGATACACATTGTCTCAAAAGGACAAGTGTGACGAGGAAAATTCACTTAAATAATGAAAGAAAAACCCTAACTAAGCTCGAAATTAAGCTTCACTAATTCAAACGATAGTCTGAACAAGACATATAAGGTGGTATGTGGGACAAAGACGAAATGAAAGGAAGAGGTCGGACGGGCTCTGCAACTTTAGCTATGGAACCCTACTGACAGGGTTTTGCAGGCCGTCCTACGGCCCTGTAAACCCCACCCACACCCGTACTCTCCACCTCGTTTCTTCATTGGTTTCCGTGCCAGCTTCAATTTTCTCCCCCGTGCCCCATGACTCCCTTCACCTTTATTAACCTTGCCCTCAGTTTTTACTCCTTTTTACCTTGGTTATTTTCTCTTCCTGGCTACCTGATCTTCCCTGCATCGGAACGGCGCCCACCCTCCGGATCGGCCGACAGCTCTTCGAAGGCGTCGTTTTCACTGCTAGCGGGGAAAGCAACCTGCTGCTACGATCTCTCACCTGCTCGGGCTCAACTGTTTTCCCCTCTGCTGCCGGTGCAAACCCTAAACGGTTACCAGGTTTCGAGGAGAGCACTAACGGGCGGTTACCTGTTTTCCGAGGAGGGAATATTGCAGCTGTCGACATGGACTCAGAGGATGTGGATTACTCGGAGTCTCCGCTGGCGGATAGCTCCATCTGGCGTTCCACGTTTACTTCATCTGGGGGTCTACACAGTGGGAATCTGTCTGCTAGTTTCGAAAACCTCTCCCCCCCCACTGACCCATCTCTCCCCTCCCCCATCTTTCCTGGCGAGCCCTCCTCCTGGAACTCCTTCTCGGTCCCCTCTCCGGCTACGCTGGGTTTCCTGGCGGACTGTTTACAACCCTCCCCAATCAGCGAACCCCCCCAACAAGCAGATTTACCCTCCCTTACCCCTCCTCCCGTTATCCCTTCAGAGACCCCCTCACTTCCCGTGGCAAACCCTCCCATCTCGGTAACAAACCCTCCTTCGATTCCTTCTGCCCCCTCTGGCAGCTATCACGTGGTCCCTCCCCTCCCTGAAGCCATCCCCCCTCCCGGGTCTAACCCTCTCCCCCCCCCTCCTGTTCCCCCCCTGCGGACTCTCAGGCAACTGTCAACCCGGGCCGTATGTCCTCCCGCCCCGCCAAGAAGCAGCGCTGTTTTAAATCCACTGCGGAGGACGCTTTTCTGAGACTGGAAGAGGATATTCGTTGGGGGGAAGCTATGGATCTGGCGGATTGCGTCCTTGTGGGTCGGATTAAAGGCAGACACGCATCGGCAGCAAAATTAAAGCAATGGGCGACTGAGATTTGGGGTCAATACCTCGCGGAGATTCCATCGGTCCAGACTTTTGTGCGAGGGTGGTTCGCACTCAAATTTGCACGGGCGGACCACATGAGCTGGGTCCTTTCATCATTCTGGCATTTTGAGAAAGCCCCGGTCCTTCTCAAACGATGGACGCCGCTTTTCGACCCGGAGACGGAGCTATTAGGCATCGGTCCAGTCTGGGTCAGATTACCAGGGCTGCCTCTGCAGTACTGGTCTGAAGATATCTTCAAGAGAATTGGAAATGCACTTGGCACCTTCATGGAATCAGACAAAACATACATAGCGACGGGCGCGATGGCATACGCAAGAATTTTAGTGCATATGGATACCAGAGGGGGGGTGCCGGAAAACATCACCATACAATGGAAATCCACTTCAAGAAAGCAGAAGCTCGATTATGAAGGCATCCCCTATAGATGCAGAAGATGCCACCAGGTGGGTCATCTATACAAGGATTGCCCCCTCCTCCAGAAGACCCAGCAGACAACATCAGACCAGGACCTGCACACCACAGAAGGACAGCCAAACCCCCCAGTGGCAATGGCACCAAGAACGGACCACATCATCACATCGAACACGGTGGAAGCACCTCCGGCACCTCGCCGCAAGAAGCAAGTCTCAAACTCGACTCGGCCTCCATCTCCTCCTCTGACGCAATCCAGAGCTGCAAAGGGTGCGGTCTTCTCCTCGGGTACGTCCTCTTTTTCGTCTGCCTCTGTTTCTCATTATGCATCTATGAGTTTATCTTCCTCGGGTATGCCCCCCCCATCAGAATCCCCCCTCCCTCTTCCCCATCTGCCCTTGACCTAGTAATGGATACATACCCTTCCCAATCCCCTTCGATATATGTATCCTGCCCCATCCCGAGGCCATCTGGTTTTCCCAACTCCTCCTCTCATCCCTCTTTCCCCCACCCTTCCTTTCCTTCGCCCTCCCCTTCTGTAAACTCTTCTCCGAGATACCCCACCCGCTCGACCACCAAGCTGAAAGTCTCAGACTCCATTGGGCTGTCGGTGGAGTCCCTTATCCTCTCGCCAAAGCAGGGGCGGGGTCGACCGTCAGCTATGTCCATCGCACGAAAGCAAATGGAGGATGAGATCCTCCTAGGCAGACAACAAACACTTCTCAGGGCCCTTAGAGCGCAGGACACCCTCCCCCACCCCCCTCCATGAAAATCTTGTCCTTCAATTGTAGAGGGCTGGCCAGCCCCGATAAAAAATCGGCCCTGAAGCGTCTTCTTCTCACAAACCCTGTGGACATCATCTTCCTTCAAGAAACATTATGTAAAGCAGACTCTGCAACCTCCATTCTTGGTTTATGGCTGCCTGGGTGGTCTTTTACAGCCATCGATGTATCAGGCCGATCAGGAGGCATCGCTATCGGCTTTAAGAACAACACCATTCATCTAAAGAATATCTGGGGTGGAGGGGGTTTTCTGGGGGCTGATATATATTCAAAAGACATGGAGGAAAATCTTAAAATTATAAATGTTTATGGCCCCTGCCTAAACAGAGAACTTTTCTGGCAAAAGCTCCTCGGCTCCCCGCTCCTACAAGCTGAGAACATTATACTGGGGGGAGATTTGAATTTCTCAATAGGCTTCTCTGAATCATGGGGACATCAGGCTCAAATCGACCCCCTCTCTGATTTTTTCGGACAAATGCTTGAGGATCATCATTGGATTGACCTCCCTACTGCAAAAATCCAATACACATGGAAGAACAACAGAACAGGGGATCAAAGCCTAGCCAGGAGGCTGGATCGTTTCATCATTAAAGAAGGACTATGCAACCAACACCCTAGAGCCAGACAATGGGTGGGCAGCGGTGGGATCTCGGACCATAGACCAATATACTTGGAAATGAGCGCAAGACATCAGTCCCAAAAGGCCCCGTTCAAATTTAATGCAACTTGGCTTCGGGATCCCACCTACATCAAACAGATAACGGACTTTTGGAAGGCACATCCGATTCCGGAAGAAGTAGACCCAGCCACTGGCTTTGTCAGAAACCTCTCTGAGATCAAAGTGATTTCAAGAGAATGGGCAAAATTGAAGAGACAACAGGATGATCAAACTATTTCTCAGGCGGAACAAGCTATAGAAGCCCTTGAATCCCACTCAGATGGTACATTCTTATCCCCAGATCAGAAATCCATGTATGAAGACCTCATCAAAAGGAGGACTCAGATTCTCAGAGACAGGGAGGACTCCTGGCGACTCAGAAGCAGAGCCATATGGCTCAAGGAGGGGGATGAGAACACAAAATTTTACCATCGTTTTGCAAATGGGCGGAAGGCGATCAATACTATTTGGGAGCTACAGGATGATCATGGATATACGGTTAATAGGCCTGGAGAACTTGCTTATCTAGCCTCTTATCACTTCAAAAAAATATACAAGGCCCCAGAATAAGCAAGTCTTCTTGAAATCATGAGAGTGGCAGAACTCTTCCCTAGATTCGTGGATAAGGAGGATGCATAAGAGCTCACAAAAGATATTACTTTGGAGGAACTGGAATCTACCATCAAAGGCTTCCAGAAGGACAAGAGCCCGGGACCAGATGGCTGGACCATTGAGTTCTATTCAGCCTTCTTCGAGCTGTTGGGGCAGGACATTCTCAATGCTATAAATCACTGCAGCCAAAATGGATCTATCCCCTCAAGTATCAAAGCCACCTTCATAGCCCTCATTCCCAAATCAGACAAGCCTGTGTCTTTTGATGAATTTAGGCCTATCTCGCTCTGCAACTGTCTCTATAAGATATTGGCCAAAATCCTAGCAAACCGGATCAAGCCCATTCTCTCGGCCAATATATCCTCTGAACAATTCGCTTTCCTCCATCGGCGACAGATCCATGAAGCTATTGGTACTGCACAAGAGCTTCTACACTCTATGCAAAGCAAAAATCTGAAAGGAATGATCCTCAAGGTGGACCTATCAAAAGCTTTCTATAGGGTAAATCTACTATACATCAGAATGATCCTCACCCATCTGGGTTTCCCCTTCCTTTTCATTAAAAGAATAATGAGTTGTATCTCTGATGTCCCGTTCAGTGTTCTCCTCAATGGCTCCCCAACCCCCTTCTTCACTGCTGAAAGGGGCCTCAGACAAGGCTGCCCACTTTCCCCCCTCCTGTTTCTGCTCATTATGGAAGGGTTAAGCAGACTGATTGCATCTGAACACAGAAGAGGACGATTAAAAGGGATTAAAATCTCGGACAACTGCTCCCTTACACATCTACTGTTTGTGGATGATGTATTGATCTTCTTAAATGGTAGCATGGCTGACACATCGGCGCTAAAATATGTTTTTGATCTCTTCCAGAAAGCAACAGGGATGGTTATAAATGTACAAAAATCTACCATAACAGAGATTGGTTGCACTCCTCAAGAAGTCATCTACACAAAAAACCGCTTCCCTTTTCATATCCACCCTATAGAGGAAGGGTTGAAGTATCTGGGTTTCAGGGTGAAACATGGAGGATACAAAATAGCTGATTGGATATGGTTAATCACTAAAGTGGAGAAAAGGATTAATGTCTGGTATAATAGATATCTCACGAGGGCAGGAAGACTCACTCTTATAAAAGCAGTGCTGGAAGCAACGCCGGTGTACTGGATGTCTCTGGCTTGGATACCAAGAGGGATTTTAACCAGGCTTCAAAAAATATGTTGCAGATTCCTATGGAAGGGGAATAAACAAGGAAATCTCTTCGCCTGGGTAAAATGGGATACCATAGCTAGACCAAAAAAATGGGGAGGCTGGGGAATAAAGAGACTAGACCTATTTGCAAATGCTCTGGCAGCTAAGTTGGGATGGCAACTCCTCACATCACATAGTCTCTGGAAGAAGGTAGTTATGGATAAATACATCGCCCCGGAAAGTATATATAGCTGGGTATGCAGGGAACATAGAGGAAGTGGAAGACATTCAATCATATGGAAAGCAGTTCTCAACTCTCTTCCCCTAATTCGAGAGGGCCTCACTTGGAGAATTAAACAAGGAAACTCTGTCCGTGTTGGCATTGATCCCTGGATCGGATGTGGAAACATGCACAGTCTACCTGAACAGCTTCTAACTCATCTCAGGGAACAGGGAGCCACACATATTGCTCACATTGCAGACCAGGAAAATTCCACTTTTCTCCATCAGGCTTGGAGGACATCACAAGACCTTCATATTCCAGATCACTGGAGACAAGTATGGGAGTCATACATGGAGGCACTCACTCAAGCACATATCAGAATATCGGAGGAGGAGGACGAGATTGTCTGGGCACTAGCTAAAAATGGTTCATACACCCCAAAGGAGGGATATCTGCAGCTCATGCATACATCTCAGCCAGAAAATACACAGCAATGGTGGAGATCAATATGGCATCTTAAAGCAGCCCCCAGAACGCGCCTTATCATGTGGGCTATTCTTTTCAACAAAATACCAACTGGAGCAAACTTAAAAAAGCGATCCTTCTATGGACCATTCTGGTGCCATTTATGCAAAAGGAATGACGAAGATACTGAACACCTCTTCCTCTCCTGTCCGGTTGTCAAAGAACAATGGTCTTTACTCTCTTCACGCTCCCCCTCTCTCCATCAATGGCATGGCCTATCCATAAGCGAAGCCTGGGAAAATTGGCAGGAACAACACTCTGGAAAAGACAAGAATATCCCTCTCCTTATGTGCTGGTCCATCTGGACAGCAAGGAATCGTGCTATCTTTGACCAAAAGCCTCCTCATTGGCCTGTTCTTATTGCACACCTACTTGCGGACCTTGCTCTCATTCCTGATGATCCTCCACCTGCTCCCCCTAGGACCATTACCCCTGAGCTCATAGATAAATCCTTTCCCTGGGCCTATTTTGATGGCTCAGCCCAAGAGGAAGGTTGTGGGGGGGGAGCCCTCCTCTACCTGAGAGAAAACCACTATTTCATGCTGCAAATACACCTGGGAAGAGGCACAAACAACTATGCTGAGCTCACCACTGCAAAACACCTCATTTTATTTGCACATGAGAAAGGCTGCACAAAACTACAATTGTTTGGAGATTCAAAGATTGTCTGCAATTGGCTCACCAGAAAATCATCATGCACTGCTTTCTCTTTGAGACACATTCTGGATGAGGCACTCAGACTAACAGATGCTTTTGAAAAATTTGAATGTCGACATATCTACAGGGAGCGCAACACTCGGGCGGACTACCTATCCAAGCAAGCAGCGCAGAGGCAAGAAGCGGACTGGCTAATACAAGAAGACCTGGATGGAACCTTCTTTCAGCACTATCACAGACCCTTTGATGACTATCAGGCTCAAAGGGACACTCAGAACTGAAAGGGGTCCCAACATGCACAAAGTGTTGTTTTTGTTCTTTCTTTTCATGCTTATTATATATAACTGTTATAATGGACAACATCGACTATGGCGGACAATCATAGTCATCTATCTTTTTTGTTTTTTTTGGGGCAGCACCTACAGCTGCACAACAAACAACAGTCAAACACAGTTTATATATGTTTCTTTCTCTATTTCACAGATAGTCTCTTGGATAGATACCTCTCCGAACTCCCTGCGTGGACAAACAGTTTGGGGAGAGGAGGTTTTTTTTATGATCGTATATCTGTTTTCAGTTTTTTTGGAACATTGGACAGTCTCCTTCAGAAGTTTTGAGAGGCATCCTGCCTCAGTATGCATATGCTCAGCATCTACAGAATGTAATTTCTTTTGACTTAATAGAAATTACGACTTTTTCCATGGGAAAAAAAAAGACATATAAGGTTGACTAGATAGGTCCTAAAAGGCTATGGAAAAGAAAACCACTAGAGAACATCTTGTTCGCCAGTATGGTGACCAAGTTGTTTTATGGATAAATTCCTTCTATGGACAAAAGTAATCTCCATAGACCTATTGGTTTAGTCTAGAAACAACCAAGACAAAACTAAAATGTTTTTCCTTAGTGATGTTTGAAATATGAAAGTAAAACCTACTTGGAATCCAAGGAAAGCTTCCTTCTTCTCCTTACTTGTAAGATCTAGCTCTAGATCTAATTTTTGAAAGTGGAACCTGCAAATAATAAAAAAAAAGCATGAGAACATATATATATATATATATATATATATATATATATATATATATATATATATATATATATATATATATATATATATATATATATATATATATATATATATATATATACTCTAAACAAGAAGTCAAGTATTCATGTTCTACATATTCTTAATCAAGAGATAATGTATAGGAGAAACAATGCACTTTTGTATTAATGATGCAGGAAAGGATTACAACCCTTGTAGACCTTGACTTTGTGAATCTCTCCTAACTTTCTTGTACTTACATTTCCAAAATGTAAGCCTTGAATCAAACCTAAAGCACATGGATGGATTATGTACCTCTAGACAAAAATGGAAAACATAAAGGCATAATCAGAGTCTCCAAAAGCCAACCTAGACTCTATGGCAGGTGCTACATTAATAGGGTAAATGAGGTAGTTTTGGATTTACCATACTAGGGCTTAGATCCACTTTAGAAGGAAGTAAGTTATATGAGATAAGAGATAAGACCTCATCAGTAGGAATTTGATATCAGATCCAACAATAAATGGTTAAATCTAGTCTCGAATCTTTTAGAGAGAGAAACTTCAAAAATATTTCAATTTTTACTCATTTAGAAGTGTCATCGCACTTTCGGTAAGAGCAACCTGTGCTGACCAGTGAAATTTCCATGTGTTCATCCTGTGCCATCACAATTTATCAAGAGGCTAAGTGAGATGAGGTCTTACATTAGGGTTTTCATCTAATGTAATTCATGATTCTTATAATGTCTGGAAAAAGAATGCTTTTGGATTTGTAGGGATAATTGCAAGGTGTAAATGGATGAGGATGGATCTGAGTTCAGGGCCATTTGTTTGAATATGACGAAAAGACCTGTAAGAACCTATTTGATATGTGGCATTATTTCACCTTTAGGAACACAAATCTCTAGCTTATAGGGAAATCCATTCTAGAGATATAGTGGGTCTTACCATCATATTCTTATATAATAATTTGGCCTTGTAACTATTGAAACACCTCTTTAAATTTCTAATATTCTATGTACGTCGCTTTGTATGCTTGATAGGTAAAATATTTCATGTGCATACGATTTCCTTAAGTTGTGATATTGAATGTGGGTGGCTTTAAAAGCATTCCCACCAACTTGTTAGTGCATGCTTTCTCTTATTTGATGGCTAGATAAAATGGATACCAAAATCGCATTCACTTGTAATGTTTGGTTTATTGAAGTTTATTATGGTCCTACAGATACTACAATAGTCAATTATTAATGTAGATGATGGTTTCCTTTCCCATTATATAGTTCTTCCACTTCTTAACAACTTGAACCAAGACATAGAGTTCCTAATCAAATGTAGTTTAGTTCAAGACTTCCCATGAAACATCTTAGAATGATATCATACCAAGTTACCTCCCTATAACAAGATTGCTTGAATAACATATATTCTCACATTTGTCTCCACTTTGAAATGTTTCTACAAGTTAGGAAATGCAAGGACTAGTGCTTAAGTAATCTTCCATTTAATCTTGTCAAAATAATTTTGTTGATTCTTTCCCCATTGGAAGATCTTATTTTTGGATTTTATAGCATGGAGTGGCGTTGTTATTGTTGGAAAGGATGCTATGAAATTAAATATGTACTATTTTACCCTAATAAAGCTTTTAATTTCAGTGACATTAGTATAAATTAGTCACTTGAAAATGGTAGCATCCTTCATGGGTTTTATCTCGAGTTCACCTCCACCAATCATGTACCCCATATACACCGATGAATTTTGGGAAAATTCACATTTATTAAAATTAGGCAACCACCAATTCTTTTTCAAAAAAATTTAAATCTGCTTAGTATGTGAGATGTTCTCTCCCTAGGTATATTTATTAACTAATATGTCATCCAAATACACTCTACACTATTACAAATGAATCTAAATATGGGTGTAATACATCATTCATCAATCACATAAATATAGTTTGTGTGTTGCATAAATCAAAAGGCATGAAAAAACATCCATATATACCTTGTGTTGTATTAAAGGTGGTCTTCTAGGTATCTTCTTCTTTAGAATGAACTTTTTGGTATCTTTATTGGAGATCCAACTTAGCGAGGCACTTGGCATGTTGCAGTTGATCTAACAAATCATCAATCCTAGGTAGAGGATATTGATGCTTGAGTGTGATCTTGTTCAAAGCTCTATAGTTTATATAAATTTATCATGTCCTGTCCTTATTGGGTACTATGATGATAAGTGACCCATAAGGTAAGGTTCTTGGTTGAATTACTTCCTACTCTGATAGTTACTACCATTGTTCCTTCACTTTGTCTACTTCCATGATAGAGTGTCTATACAATCCAATATTTGGTAGTGGGGAGTTATGAAACTATTGTATCTCATGATCCACTTCACTTTTAAGTGGAAACAATGCAACCTCCTAGAATATTTCTATGTATGATTGCAACAACTCTTCTAACTATTTTTTTGTTCTTTAGTACATCCCTTTATGGATTCCTTTATTCATACAATTCCATGGTCTGGTTGATTCTCTCTTAAGGAAAACATTACATATTTCTTACTCTAACTAATCCAAATTTTTCTTGGTTATCATCATAGGGTGTGCTTTTAGTCATCATATTTCATAGTTCCTCAATTAACGAGATACTAAAATATACCTCTAATATCATTAGATATTGATAAAAACCTCCCAAAATTGTTTTCTTGAACCCCCCTCCTAATACATTTTATAATAAAAATAACCATTATTTTTAATAGAGATCCCCTTTTTTACCAAATAGCCTTTTATATATCCCACAATAACTATAAAACACCCCACCTAACATCCTCCCCCTCTCAATACCTACAATATATTGATTCTATTTTTCAAAAATTTAATACTCCCTTTATTAGTGAATGTGATAAGTTGTTGTTCAACAAGGTGAAGCCACTATGGTTAGACCTTACCCATATATATTTGACTTTTATTTTAATATACATTAATGATGAAAGACTTCCCATCCTTGATTAAATGGTACTAGTTCTGTGAAACCACCACCCACACTCTAGCCCTAACTTATTTTTTAGCTAATTTTTTGTAATTAAAGATATATAATGTTGGGGTCCAAGCATTGATTCTATGAGTTGAAACTTTATTATGGATGTGATGTTTTATTTTATTAATAAAATATGATATAACTAAAGGAAGGGGGGACAACCATCATATTATGATTCCTTAAGAGGAAAATACATAACTTGAATTAATAATTCCCTTAATGTGATGGTTGGGAGAATGAAGGGTGAAGGTGTGTTTATAAAAATGAAAGAGAAAATCCATTTAGGGGATTTTTATTTTTGGCATTTTTGTTCTATGAATTAATCCATTATTCTTCTCATACACTCATTTTTCCCCCTCTCACTAAAAAATTTGAATTGCTGTGAGAATTGGTGACAACTTGTGTAACATGAATTGAATGGATTGTAGTGTTTCTTCCTTGGACTAGATGTATATGAGAACTGGGAGTTGTCCTATTTATGTGTGGCATAGAAAGAATTGAATAAGGGATGGTTGAGGAACTAAAGAGATTAGAGAAGGATTCCCTTGTACTATGAAGTCCTACATTCTCATTTGTGAATGTTTATGGGCCTAATCAGAGAATGTAAAGGTTGAAAACTAAGATTATTTCCTGTGTATGGAGTAGAGTGGCCTTTACTTTTTGTGTTAAAATAGGTCTAAAAAATGTGTTAAATCCTTGAGTTTAGTTTTCCCCTCTAGGAATTATGATCTGGCTCAAGGGTATCCAACTATGAGAAGGGCTACAACATAACTGAGCTTATGTTTGTGTGGAGAGTGGATCACCCTTCTTAAGTTCTAGATTGCAAAATATTTGACTCAAGATAAGTATTTATTATGCACGATTATTTAATTTCTCTTTTCAAAAATTTTATATTTACATGAATTTACCCTTCAAAATTTTTTCTCATGACTACAATTGTTATACTATATGGCTGTATATTTTTATATGTATCAAATTTTGTAACAACATTGGTTATGGAAGATTAAATTCCTAAATTATTATTAAAAAAGGCCACTTTGGTATTTATGCTATAACATTTCTTCTAGGACGTTCCAAAAATGAAAATTGGACTACAATGAGGAAAAATCTCGTTGATCACTAGTCTAGTTTTCATATCTTGGGTCATGATATTTTAGGAGATATGATAATAGGAAGGAAAGCTTCTTATATGCTCCTAAAATATGCATCAAATGGGTCATTCTGGAATTTATGCTATAACTTTTTTCTGGGAGGTTCCAAAACCTAAAGCTTGTACCATAGTGAGGGGAAATCCTTTTGATCATTTGGTCCAAATTTTAGATCTTGGGTTGATATTTTAGGAGATATTATCAGAGGAATTAAATCTTCTTTGGTGCTCCTACAATCATGAGTCAAATAGGTAATGTTGGATTCTTTTCTATAAATTTTCATCCTGGAGGTTCTAGAGGCTGAAACTTGGACCATAGTGATTAAAAATCCCACTGAACCTTACTTAGGTTTTAGAAATTTCACTTCTATAATTTAGAATATATTCACTGAGGAAGTTTTATATTACTTTTCATGCAAATTATTTGAAGAAATTCCTAAATGGTTTAATGGTTCATTGCATAAAATTTGTTTAATAAAATTCCTATATGAAAATGATTTGTTTTTTATGGCGACAATATTGTTGTATGTTAACATTATTGTATGATAGTACTGCTATAGCTAATCTATGCCTATGTGGACGAAAAACATTTGAACAAATGTTTTAAAGGTGTTTTATTAAAATTTGCATACAAACTATTGGATAAAATACCTCAAAGACAAAAATCAAAAGTTGCATGATTGAGTGGTATATTTATGTTAGTATTTTACAAGTGGAAACAAAGCAATGTTTCTTATTTGATTGATACAAAATGTTTGATAAAATTTAAACAAGTAAAATACTACTTAATTAGTTGTATACAAAGTATTTAAATAAATGTTTACATGTAAAGTGTTTAACAAAAGGTATGAGAGATGAAATTCATGTTTTTGCAGGTGTGGTTACCATACATTTAGTAGGGGTATGTGGCAAGTTCTCTCTCCTTATGAAGAATGAATCCTTCATATACATGTAAGGTCTTCCAAACATTAGACCACATAAGTCAAGGGGTAGTATGTTTAACTCCATTTCATCAATAAAATAGGTAGTTATATAAAATTAATCCTACATTATTTAGTGATGTTCATCTCGACATCCTTATTCACCCATCATAATGAATGTGGGTTTGGATGATCATGAAACTCCAATCCAAGAATATTAACTAAATTTTATTTGGGTTGTACAGAGAATTAAATAAAAGGCATGAGAGGAAATGAAACACAAAATATAACAAATATCATAGTAATATAGTGAAAAGCCAACTTTTGCTAATAAATAAAATAGCAAAATATTGTAGAACATAATCTGTCTAGAATGATGGTAGATATCTTTGAAGAGAGATAGAGAGAGATGGAAGCTACATTCATTCACAAAATCTATCATAGGAGGCTTAAGTAATGGAATTTTAACATAGTTAAAGAACCATAGAGGTCCAGAAACATAACCCTAGAAGATGAAATACCAAAATGTTTATAGCCCCCCAATTGGTTAATTGGTACATCAACTTCTCGGAGGGTAAAATATTTTCATATAATCTCTATTTGTGGCACACAATAACTCATTATAAAGAAATATCCAATGATTATAACTTTCAACTAGGACTAGGTCATGCCATGGAAAATCCTACTCTCTAAGTTGCAAAAACACATTGCTTAGAACCTCAAAATAGCCCTAGATGTTTGGGACCCAAAAACCATGGAAAAACGACCAAGAAAATAGAGAAATGTTGAGTTATTGGAAGAGGTGGGTGGCCACCAATATCCATGTACATCGATATTCACTATGTTAGAAAGAAATTGTCTCCATTACATAAAATTCCCTCATCAAATTAAGAAACCTATGTTGAATTTGGCTCTTAGTGAGCCACCTTCCTTGATGAAGAAGAAACCCTAATTTTACATCCTAGAAGAGTATCCTTTGTCTTGGTTTCCATCATACGATCCACTTGACCTATCCAATGCAGTCACGATTGATTTCTGTGGGTTCCAATTTCTTAACTACCACTAAGGTGTCCAACAGAGGTGGAAAATATGGTAGAAGTAGTTTGACATTAAACAATGGGGGAAACCATTGAAAGATGGAATACCCAATCGAAAATAATTTTCACCCATGGTATTTATGATTATGTAAAGCCAATGTTGGATTGGTCTAAATTTCCCATGGGAAACTATGAGGCCCTCTTTCTATAAATGCAACCACACCTTATCACCAACATGAAACTTGTGTGGAACCTTGTCTTGATCATGTCGTTTCTTGTATTTGGCACTAGATTTCGACACGATATGATGAACGTATTATCAGAGGTGTTGATTTTTTTTCAACAAATTTGGCTACTATATCTGCCTTGACCTGAACATGGGAATAATATCCCAGTGAGGATGCAATTGGGATATCTACATCAATTGGGGATAATTCTTAGAACTTGAAGAATACTTGAAACAAAATGTGGCCAATAGAGTCATGGATGTATCTGTTATAGATATTCTAAAAACATGGAAGGATTTTATCCCATGTACTCAAATACTTGGAGTTTTACGCACATAAGATATGCACCATCACTTCATTGAAAATTGATGAGCCTCATCATTAGGTAACTATATGGACCTTGATACACCTCCAAGCTTATTTAAATCAACTCTTCTCATAATTCCTTACATATTTTGATTATATTTTTCTGAATGAGATGAGTAAAAGTGAGATATTATGCCTAGTGGACTAATGTTCATTGATTGCAAGTTCTTGAGAGCAAATCATGGCAATTTTTGCTAATTAAGCGAAAAACTTGAATGAGACAAGGAGGAGATATTGTAGGAGATAGATCCTCTTCATTAATACTCACTCATTTGAATGTTCCTCCATCAAATCACACTAGATTGGAGTTGCAAGAAGCTGAGTCATGAAGATCAAAAGGCAGTCGAGCTAGTGATAGTCAAAGAACCAGTTCATCTTGAGTTTGGGAGCCAATCCTCCTTAGATTTAAGGAAGTCATTGGAGACTTCAGCTGTATAAATAAACAGGCCTAGAGCCTCATTAGGATTCAGATTTTTTATGTAAGATAACTAAGCATTTTCAAGTTCAATACTTGTAGAAGACATTGTTATGTAATTTTCTAATATGATAATGAGAATGAGCATTTCCGTGATCCAGAACTAAGTTGACTCAAAGGGCTGAAGCTCTTGGGTTAGGGCCCAACACTACCATAAAAGGATCCTCTTCTTGTGTTAGTATGTTTAGTCGATTTCATAGATTAATGGTTGAATTCGTCTTAGCATTATTTCATTGCAAGTAGTTGTGGATTTGATCACTTTGCTTGCATTTGTGCATTGCTTTAGCAGTAGCTTAGGAAGATAAAGGAAAACTAAAAAGCTGATAGTAGGAAGGTTTGGCCTCACTCCTCCCTTTAGGGACCATGGTTTGAGGAAAGAACTCTGATACAACCCCAAAAATACATAATTCTGCTTTCTTATGGAATTTAGGGTTTTCTGCTATTTAAGCCATCATCTTTTTAGTTTTCAAGAATAGGATTTAATTGTCATTTATGATATCATCAACCTTGAATTAGATCTCATAAGGGTTTCACATTATTCTACAATTTTTTCCATGCATGAAATAGGCAACTAGATAATGAAATTCTGTTTTCTTAGTTGATTGAAAATCTCCCTCATTTGACATGATTCATGGACAAATGCTAGTGATTGTTGTAGTGCAGGAGTTTCAATAGTGAATGGATATCTCATGACCAGCAACCCCAACCTAACTTCTTCCATCCATGATCATCAAAATCCACTAATTCCCTCACCCAATTCATCATTCCTTAAGAGAAACTTTCCAAGGTTGTTGAGCAAATCCAACCATCTTACAAACTCTGTTTTGTGCTCTAAAGAAGTCCTAGTCACTTTCTTGCCTCATTCCTCCCACCATTCACCTTCACTAAGGCCTACACCACCTTCCAAATCATTCCTATTACTCTCGGCTGGATCTTGTAGGAATACAGGGGATCCTATAGGAGCATTAGGACATCCTGTAGGAGGCATTAGAACATCCTATAGGACGACCTGTAGTGGCCTGTTTTAAGGCCGTCTTGTGGAAAAAAACATCTAGGAAGATAGGAGAAGACCCCTACTTACCTCCTAAGCCACCTGACCTTCCACCACCATCTCTAACCCACTTGCTGCATCACCAAAAGGATTTAGCATTCACATTTTCACACAAAAAGACAAAAATGGAAAAAGAGTTATTGTGTTCATTTACATGCACAACAGTAGAATGTTCGGTTATTTCAGATTGCATGCCTAGGATAGGAGGATTACACACATGTTAACTTAGCATTCTCTTAAAGAAAAGCCTCGTAGCAGTTAGTAAGATGAATGGTGTGTTTAAGCATTTGATTTTAGTCTTTCCTTACTACAGTAGACAAGATTTAAATTAGTACAAATTCCCCTTTTTCTCATTGGTAATCAAGATTCTTCTGAATCAATAAAAGGGTGGTTTGAGAAACCATAGTGGGCTATCACTAACTTATCAGTGACAAAGAGTGGACCCATCACATCTGCTTGTGTATACAACACTGTCACCTCCAAGTTTGTACAAAGCCCGGGTTGATAAAGTAAAATTGGTAGCCCCAGGAGTTGCAACATTCTTGCTACAATACTAGTGCTCACCACTTTTTGGTGTCGTTGATGAGGAGGTGTCTAAGTAAGATGTGATTTATGCTTTCTTTATTCCATTTCTTATCTCTGACATTCTACTATTAGCTTCATTTCTAAAAATGTAATTGTAAATTGGTTTGCTTTATTTTCCATTCTGCAAGTAAGATTTCATTAAACAGTTGGTTTCCATTCAATTTGTTATTTCAATTCTGCAATTAGTCTCAAAGATTGAAAAAACCACAAAACAAAACAAAAACACTTCTTTCATGCCTCATAGGAATAGAGATAACTTAGGAAAATTTCTACCAAATACCCCCACCACTTCAAACAACCAACCTTCCCTCTTTTTCAGTGGCCATGAATTGGAGGACCCCTTAGGCAAACAACCAGAGATTTTTGAAGATCCTACAGGGGGAGAAGAAGAAGGAGAACCCATTCCAACTGAACTAATGACTAAAAATAGAAATGATAGAGGAGATAGAGAAAGAGTTGAGGGTGCCTTTCCCATTAGAGAAACTATTGGGGATACCAAGATGAAAAACATAAGTCCCTCTGCTCTTCCTCATTTCCATGGCCTGACCTTAGAAGATCCAGATACTTTCTTGTTTGAGTTTGTTGTCATATGTAGAACTTATGATTACACCACTGATGAGAAGAAGTTGAAATTATTCCCATCTACTCTCAAGGATGTAGCTCTGCGCTGGTTCATGGGTTTACCTGGGGATAGCATCACAACCTGGGCTCAAATGCAACAAGCCTTCAACAAAAAGTATCGAGACTACTGTAGGTCCAAAGTCACTAAAGAGGAAATTTTTAGGATTACGTTCACGCATGATGAATCCCTAGAGGATTATGAAGAAAGATTCTAGCTTAGCTAAAAACGGGCCAGGTGCACACTTGATCTTGAATCACTGAGGCTAGTCCTACTCCGAGGGGTAAGGGAGGATCTTCTGGATACCTTAAACCTACTTCTAGAGGGGACATCTACCAACTACCCTATGAAGATATCAAGACTGTCTTTAAGAACTATTCTATTTCAACTAGGAAAAAGGGTAGGGGTAGTCAACCAATGGCCAACCCATCCTCTTCCAACACATCCATAAAAGGTGAAATTGGAAATATGCTGGAAGACTTCAAGAGTGAAATGTTGCAAACCCTTGCCGTACATATGGACACTATGCACATCAAGAAAAGGTAGGAGGAAGCAGAGAGAGCATTAGCCATCTTCTTCCCTAGATGCACAAGGAAGCACCCTAGGAATGAATGTCCATTAAACCAAATTGAAATATAATTGATCTATGAAGAAACCACTCCATAGACAAGTACCCTTCTCTACCTGGACTAAAATCTATGTATCAGGGAATTGAAGGGGTGACTGAAAAAATTTCCTACATAAATCAAAGGAGACCCCATGGGCCTCAACCATATCAGCAGGGCATGCAAAGGTCATGTTAGGTCCCTATACTACTAGTGTAACCCATTATTGTTATTAGTACAACCCCCTTATTATATTGTTGTGCCCATGTAGTCCCCATATTGTTATTATTGTGCCCTTACATTATTATTGTTATGTCGGCTCCGATTACATTATGACCCCTTAGACTCCTATATATAGAAAGGAGCTATTGTCATTTGTATCATCAAAGAATTGTTAATTTGTGTAATGTAAAGGAGGTTTCCCCCTTGAAGAGGCTAAATTTTAAAGTGTTGATCTATATTTTCTATCTTTTTGTGGGCTGGTTTCATAACATTTGGTATCAGAGCTTTGGATTCTAGGGTTTCGCTGCTCCAAACAGGTCATCATGGCATTTGCTCTATAAATTTTTTTCTACGATGTTTCAGATGCTAAAAAAAGATCCATTTGGGCTTGAAATTGATATGAACCTCGGGTCCAAATTTCAGATATTTTTGCGTTATATTTGCGGAGATATGGTCTGAGGAAGTTGGAATTTTTGCAGACTCCCGAGTTACATTCCAAACAGGTGACCTGGGGAAAATAGTCATAACTTTTGTTTTGAGCATTAGATTGAAATTTCGTAAGAAGCCATAGAAAGAGGACGGACTGTAGTTTTTTGTGTATCAGTTTTAGGTACTAAGGTTGAAATAGTGTCACGTGGCACGTTGTACAAGTTCACTCTAATGAACTAGTCTATAATCAGGTCACCGTTGGAGAGTTGGCATAACTCTTCCTTGGAGAATCCAATTTTGATCAAACTGGTGGCATTGGAAGGAGGATACAGAGGGCTACTACAAAATATGATTTCAGAACTAGAATATCTAAAATTCCAAAGTTACGGTCATTTCAAGATTGAGCTCCTAAAATTAAGAAAAAGCGAGATGAAAAAGTTTGATGGCAAGGATCCGGTAAAGTGGATACTACAGATGGAGAAATATTTTGATCTACATGATGTACCATTCTTACGAAATGTATGTATTACATCTAATTATTTAGAACCGAATCAATTTTTATGGTACAAAGGGCTTTGTTCCTGTAAACCACTTGTCATGTGTTCAATTTTCACGGAGGAAATGATAGCACATTATGAGGATACAAAGAGAAACACCATCTTTAGCCAATTAATAAATCTCAAACAAAAGGGTTCAATGGTAGATCACATTGAGGACTTTCAAAAATTGAATATAAGGGTAAATGATATTCCAGAGAAGCAAGGATTGATGTCTTCATAGGTACTTTAAAGGATAACATTCAACATGAGGTTTGTCTTTGGGAACTTGATTCATTGGAGAAGGCATTCAGGTGGGCAAGAAAAATTGAAAGCGAAATTATGGAAATAAGGAATCCCACCACTCATGACTATAGTTATGGAAGTGTTTCTTCTCCTAGCTTCCCACAACCTACAAGGGTGACACCACAACAATTGGACGAAAAAAGAGAAAAAGGGCTTTGTTACAATTGTGATAGCAAATGCACTAAAGGTCATAAGTGTGCTGAGAAGAAATTATTTTACATTGATTATGAAGAGGAGGAAGAAAAGGATCAAGAAACATCAAAAGAAGAGGATATACACCAGGAACCAACCCCAGATAAAGAAGAAATGAATCCGACCATATATTGTAAAGCATTGGCAAGAATTACCACTCCTCAAACTCTCAAGATAGAAGGACATATCACAAAAGAAAAAGGTTCAAGAAGTCAAAGATGACATCGAGAAAGAAGAAATGAATCCAACCATACCTTGTAATGCATTGGCTAGAATTACCACTCCTCAAACTATCGAGATAGAAGGACATATCAAGAAGAAAAATGTTCAAGAAGTGAAAGATCACATTGAGCATTAAGAAATGAATCTGACCATATCTTGTAAAGTATTGGAAGAAATTACCACTCCTCAAACTCTAAATATAGAAGGACATATCAAGAAGAAAAAGGTTCAAGCAGTGAAAGATCACATTGAGAATCAACAACAAGTTCTCCAGCTTTTAAAGGATAACACCACTTTGGTGCAGAATCGAATGAAAAAACAGGTAGATCAACATCATAGTGAAAAATGTTTTGATGTAGGTGATTGGGTATTTTTATGGCTACATCTAAAGCAAGCTATTTATGAGAAGGAAATGTTGGCAATACTACATGCACTTAAAAAATGGTGACCTTACCCAATGGGAAGACACTTCAAGGTAAAAATGGATCATGATAGTCTTAAATACTTTTTAGAAGAAATATTATCTTTAGAATAATAGAAAAACTGGGTCACAAATATGTTGGCTTATGACTTTGACATCATCTAAAGAAAAGGGAAGCAAAATTTTGTTGCAGATGCACTCTCAAGAAAGGATGAGGATGTTGAAGCACTGTTTTGTGCTATTTCTATTATCCAACCAAATTGGATAAACGAAGCAAGGGATGAATGGAAGAAGGACGAAGAAGTGTGGCCACTCATTGAAAAGTTGCAGAAGATCTCAATTCAAACAATATTTCCAGAACTCCAAGAGGAAGGAAAAATCATATTGGAACCTGGAGTAGTCAAAGAAACAAGAACTTGATAACTACGAAATCAATCAATTTCAGAGTATCTCATCAAGTGGAAGAACTTACCCGCTGAAGATTCCACATGGGAGGACAAGAATTTTATACAGAAGCATGAAGAACTACTCAAACATTGAGGAAAACAATTTTTGAAGGAGAGGGGCATGTTAGGTCCCTATACTACTAGTGTAACCCCTTATTGTTATTAGTACAACCCCCTTATTATATTATTGTTCCCATGTAGTCCCCATATTGTTATTAATGTGCCCCATAGAAGCCCACTATTGTTATTATTGTGCCCTTACATTATTATTGTTATGTCGACTCTGATTATATTATGACCCCTTAGACTCCTATATATAGAAAGGAGGTCTTGTCATTTGTATCATCCAAGAATTGTTCATTTTTGTAATGTAAAGGAGGTTGCCCCCTCGAAGAGGCTTATTTCTAAGGCGTTGATCTATCTTTTCTATATTTTTGTGAGCTATTTTCATAACAAGTCATCCCATGCATATTACAACCCTAACTAGAACACATCCATTCCCTCTTGGGGAGCCCCTGCTCATCCCTCCTGTTCTACACCTCCTCCTTGGTATTTTTCACCTCAATACCATTCCCAGCAAATGATCCAATCATTTCAGCCATATACTCTGCCACAGCCTCAGTGGAATGCACCACCCCAGGGGTGGAGGCGCCCATACAACAATGCTCCAACTTCATTTCCTTCACCTCCTACTCAACCACATCTTTTACACCCTGCTCCACCTAAACAACCTCAGATGCCTACCCATCCAAATCCGAACCTGAACAATAGACAAGTGAAACAAGTATACAATGGAGAGACATCCTATCCTTCTTATGTTGTGGGGATTTAGGAAATCAACCTAAGATCTGGGAGACTAATCCTAGAAAACCAACCTCCACCTCCACCTCCACCTAGGGAGAGTGAGGGGGAAAGAGAGGAAAGCATGCCTAGAATGAATCCACCACCCTTTCTTGAAAGATTAACTCATGCAGTCCAGCCTACCCCAGAAGAGAATGAACTTCTAGGTGAATTGAAAAATCTATGTGTCAAATTACACTTCTCCAATCCATCAAGTATGTACCTATTTACAACAAGTTGATTAAAGAGAATTGTTTCAAATATCTAGGGAGGAAAAAAGGAGACACCCCTACCATTAATGTCATTGGACAGTTGTCCGACTTAATGCTAGGGTAGGTAATTTTACCAAAGTATTTGGATCCTGGAAGCTTGGTAGTAGATGTGCACATCAATGACACCATTGTCCCACACACTTTGATTGATCTTGGGGCTGCCATTAATGTAATGACTAAGGACACCATGCTCGAATTCAATCTCCAAGGTTCATTAAGAAAGCCCAAAACAGTCTTGCAACTTGTAGACCATTCCACAGTAATCCCTAAGGGGATTGTTGAGGATGTGATGGTCTCCACTAAATATTGGGAGTACCCAACATACTTCCTAGTTCTCCAGTCGAATTCCAAGCTTACTGGTTATCCTATCATACTTGGGAGGCCTTGGTTAGCCATTGTCGATGCCTACATCAGCGATAGGGCTCGAAATATGACTATAAAAATGGGCGTCTTTCCAAGTAGTCGCTCTTGTACCCTCCTACTCACCCATCTCTAGAACATGAATTACCTTTATGGCTAGAAGAGGAGGAAGAAGGTGAAATCTACTTAGCCCAACTCTATACCCTAGAAACTACCATGGGAGGAGGACAACTAGATGAAGATGATTTGATTGAAAACATACTCCAGAGTCCAACTCCCATCAGCTTGTCCTTAGAGGAAGTAGTAAAGGAAAACAAGGGAAACCAACAAATGGATCTATGCTTCACTGATTCAAACCCTACCCGTGTCAAAACAATAGAATTTGGCCCTGAAAGAACTTTGAAAATCAACCCCTCTTTCTATACACTAAGAAGAAAAGTTGTGCAACATGCTAAGGGAATATCTGGATGCCCTTGCTTGGAGTTGTAAGGAAATGAAGGGAGTGCACCCCTCAGTGTGTACTCACCACATTTATATCAAAGAATGTTGCAAAGCAGTTCGACAACCTCAAATGAGAATGAATCCAACTCTCAAGGATATAGTCAAAGAAGAACTGGAAAAGCTACTCGATGTAGGATTCATTTACCTTATCCCGGATAGTGAGTGGTTTTCTCCATTGGTGTTGGTTCCAATGAAAAATGGGAAGTGGATGATTTGTGTTGATTACAGATAGTTACACAAAGAAATAAAGAACGACCACTTCCCTCTACCTTTCATTGACCAAGTGTTAGATGGCCTGGCAGGGAATTTTTTTTTCTCTTTCCTAGGAAGGTTCAGTGGGTACAATCAAATCAAAATTAGCTCAAAAGACTAGGATAAAACCACCTTCACCTATCCTTGGGGTACTTTCACTTATAGGGTCCTTCCTTTTGTCCTATGCAATGCCCCTACCACTTTCCAGAGGGCAGTCCTCAGTATCTTTGCCAAGCTAGTCCATTATGCAGTAGAAATTTATATGGATGATGTTATACCCTATGGGCATGATTTCCAGGAGGCTTTATCCAACTTGGGTAAGGTGTTGAATAAATGCATTGAAATGAACTTGTCCCTTAGTCCCTAAATATGTCAGTTCTTAGTGAGGAAAGATTAAAGGTTGACTTCATCAAATAGTGACCTGGAGGTAGGAGCTACACCTTCCCACATTTTGCAGTTAAAAAAATATAGAAAAAATCTCCATTTGGTTAAGGAAATTGCAGTCTAGGAGAGTTATATTATAGAATTGTCATTTAAAATCTCTCACCCACTAGAATTTGCAATTATACCAATACAAGCCTCCACAATTACTAGACGAAAATGACAGGGGGATTTAACAAGAGGGAACCAACAAACACAGTAAGAATTCATCAGCACCCTCTTGTAGTAGAAATATTCACAAGGCACAATTGGATAGGTTTCTTTGAAAAACTTAGGGGATACAATGATGAGGTGTCCAGAGACTTTTCTCACTCACTCATACCTCTAACTAGGACCCATGCCACTATTGTGGAGAAAGGCCTCTAAGTAGAAATCACCCCTGAAGTCATATACAGAATCACAACACTTCCTTTAGGGTTGCCTTGGAGAAAGGAAGATAATGGAAACAACACCCTTGCAAAGAAGAAATTCTTTTTGGAAGGGGACGAGGTAATGGAGGACAAAAATGGGGTCAAAAGAGAAAGCCTTCCATACTCTTGGAATTAAATTAGCTACCACCTCATTAAATATATATCATGTGAAGGGAGATACAGTGTGGTGTATGAATATCATTTCAAGCTTCTCTAAGAGTTGAGATTTGGAGCAGACACACCTCCTCAAAACAAACTAAGCATACCATACTTTATTCTTCAATAAATTATAGATATGAGCATCAAAGTGCAGGAAGGAAAACATCAACAGCTAGCCCATCATGGGTTAATCAAACTTATCCTAGAAGATGCTCTCCAAAACCTAAGACTCCCTATTACATGGACAAATTTCAGAGACATGCAGGCAGAGGGAGAAATAAAATCTCTTGAATATGACAAAAGCCCCACTACTAGTGAAAGGGATGAAGAAGAAACAAAGGAGGAAGAAGGGGAAGAAAAGGAGGAGGAAAATGAAGAAGAGACAGAAGAATATGCAAAATAAGAAACAGATGAACAGAGTGAGGAATTGGAGGAAGAAGAGGAAGAGAAAGACAAGGATGAGAAGGAGAATGGAAAAGAGGAAACAAAAGCCAAGGAAGAACAGAGGTCTACAGTTCAAGGCAAAGAAGGGGAGGAATCACCAAGGGTATCTCCAGAACCCACTGAGAAAGAGGCAGCAACTGCTCTTACCTCCCTGAGTACAACTATCAAGCAAAAAGGGAAGAGACAAAGACAAACCACATTATACTTTAGGACAAGAAAAAGCACAAGCATCAGGCAAGGAAGACCTCAAACACCCACCAAAATGCCTATTTTCATTGAAGACTCACCAAAGAATCAAGAAAAGGTAGCTCCTCTTGAGAAAAATCAAGGAGAAGGATCATCAGGACAAACCTCTCCCAAATCTCCCATCACTTATGTTAGGAGGCCTATCACAAGGTCTGCCTCATCAAAGGGAAAAGGTCTCCTACAGGAGACATAGAAGGGCCTATAGGAAGCAGTGGCCATCCTACAGGAAACTCTGATAAGCTTACATGAAACTTAGAAAATGGACCAAGAATGTATCACTCAGCAGGAAACAAAGAAGGAAGACCCAGAACTGAGGGAACCTAGTCCTCAACCCAACCTCGACTCTTACTATAGGTTCTTTGAAGGGGGTAGGGTAATTCTACAAAAATTTTCCATCCCCTTTTTCTTTGAGCTTAAGAAATAAAGGGCAAGAACACATAGGTGGATGCAAATTGCCAAATCTAAAGGAGTGGAGGATATAGGCCACATGGAGGAGAAAGTAAAGGAGACGGGCAGAGAACTGAGCAGCATAAGGGATAGAGAGGCAATGATGAAAGCTCAGTTGGAAGCAAATAATGCATGGCTAAGGGGACAACTACAATAAAGAGAAATTCAGTTGGTAGCTATGGCCAGTTTATCCCTAGAGGCAATCCAGTGCAGGATTTCGGCAAAGTCTTATGCCTTGTATCTTAAGGAATAATGGCTACAATCCAACTTAAGACTTTAGCATAGAGAGGCACTATGCCCTTCCAAGACTACAAACAATTCATTGATCTTTGTGATCAAATAACCTTGGAAGATAGATAAAAAATGTTTGAGATTTACCTACATAACAGATTTGAATGTGTGGGACCCAAGTTCAAAACTTGGGGACTTGCAATTGATGGCCTTGGTATCATGCATGAATCATGAGGAGGAAAGGGCTACAGAAATGAAGAAGGTAATGGCAAGAGAAGAAACAAAACCCCTCATGATAAGAGCTAAGAAATCTAACCCAATGGTTGTCATCAACACCCACAACCTGATTGCAAATGATCCTAAGCTTGCACCTAGGTACCTTGCTGCCCAAGAGAAAGTAGTCACACACTTTGAAGACATGTTTAGGTTGTTAGGAGATGACAGCATGCAATCTTGCCAAAGGAGATGGAACACCTTTCCCTACAGCCTGAAAATCAGAGAATACCATTCTCCTTAGAGAATGAGAGAGGCACTAAATAGAACACCCATGTACAAGAAAGCTCTACAAAGACTCAAAGTCAATTGGATTGGCTTGAGACTCATTCCACCACTGCTCTTAGGAATGTTGGAAGGAAGGAAGGAAGAGGAAGAAAGAAAGCAGTGGGAAGAGATAGAGAGGAAGGCAAGATTTTATTCACAGGAAGAAGAAACTACAGCAGAAGCATGGGATGTCAGGGAGGCCACTAGAGAAATGAAGGACATGGATATAGATTGAGTTTCTCAGAGGATAAGCAACACTTTCAGTAGGGGGGTGATGACGAGCCTTATCATTGGGTAACTATATGGACTTTGATACACCTCCAATCTTATTTAAATCAACTCTTCTCATAATTCCTTACATATTTTGATTATATTTTTCTTAATGAGATGAGTAAAAGTGAGATGTTATGCCTAGTGGACTTATGTGCATTGATTGCAAGATTTTGAGAGAAAATCATGGCAATTTTGAATAATTAAGGGAAAAAACTCAAACAAGACAAGGAGGAGAGATTGTAGGAGATAGATCCTCCTCATTTATCCTCACTCATTTGAATATTCCTCCATCAAATCACACTAGATCGGAGTTGCAAGCAATTGAGTCATGAACATCAAAAGGAAGCCGAGTTAGTGATAATCAAAGAGCCAGTTCATCTTGTTTTTGGGGGCTGAGCCTCCCTAGATTTAAGGAAGTTGTTGGATACTTCAGTTGTATAAATAAAGAGGCCTAGAGCCTCATTAGGATTCTGATTTTTTATGTAAGAGAACTAAGAATTTTCAAGTTCAAGACTTGTGGAAGACATTGTTATGTAATTTTCTAATATGATTATGAGAATGAACATTTCCTTGATCCAACATTGAGTTGACTCAGTGGGCTAAATCTCTTGGGTTAGTGCCCAACCCTAGCAACAAAGTCTTCTTGTATTAGTATGTTTAGTTGATTTCATAGATTAAGGTTTGAATCGGTCTTAGCATTATTTCGTTGCAAGTAGTTATGGATTTGATCAGTTTTCTTCCATTTGTGCATTGCTTTAGAAGTAGCTTAGGAAGATAAAGGAATACCAAAAAGTTGATAGTAGGAAGATTTTGCCTCACTCCTCCCTTTAGGGACCATGGTTTGAGGAAAGAACTCCTATGCAGCCCCAAAAAGACAAAATTCTGATTTCTTATGGAATTTAGGGTTTTCTGCTATTTAGGCCAGCATCTTTTCAGTTTTCAAGAATAGGATTTTGTTGTCATTTCTGATATCATCGGCCTTGCATTAGATCTCATAAGGGGTTCACATTATTCTGCAAATTTTTCCATGCATGAAATAGGAAACTAGATAATGAAACTCTATTTTCATAGTTGATTGAAAATCTTCCTTGTTTGACATGATTCCTGGATAAATTCTGGATAAATTCTGGATAAATTCTAGTGATTGATGTAGTGCAGGAGTTTCATTAGTGTAGGGATATCTCATGACCAGCAACCCCAACCTAACTTCATCCATCCATGATCATCAAAAGCCACTAAGTCCCTCACCCAATTCATCATTCCATAAGAACAACTTTCTAAGGTTGTTGAGCAAATCCAACCATCTTACAAACTTTATTTTGAGCTTTGAAGAAGTCCTAGCCACTTTCTTGCCTTATTTCTCCCACCAATCACCTTCCCTAAGCCCTACAACACCTTCCAAATCACTCCTATTGCTCTCGGCTGTATCTTGTAGGAATACAGGGGATCCTATAGGAGCATTAGGACATCCTGTAGGAGGCATTAGGACATCCTGTAGGACAACCTGTAGTGGCCTATTTTGAGGCCGAATTGTGGAAAAAGCATCTAGGAAGATAGGAGAAGACCCCTACTTGCCTCCTAAGCCATATGACCTTCCACCACCATCTCTAACCCACCTACCACATCACCAAAAGGATTTAGCATTCACATTTTCACACAAAAAAGACAAAAATGGAAAAAAGGGTTATTGTGTTCATTTACATGCACATCAGTAAAATGTTTGGTTATTTCAGATTGCATCCCTAGGATAGTAGGATTACACACATGTTAACTTAGCATTATTTTAAAGCAAAGCCTCTTAGTAGTTAGTTAGATGAATGGTGTGTTTAAGCATTTGATTTCAGTCTTTCCTTACTACAATAGACAAGATTTCAGTTAGTACAAATTCCCCTTTTTCTCATTGGTAATCAAGCTTCTTTAGAATAAATAGAAGGCTAGTTTGAGAAACCATAGTGGTTTATCGCTAGCTTAGCAATGACAAAGAGTGGACCCATCACATTTGCTTGTGTATACAACACTTTCATCTCCATGTTTGTACGAACCTTGGGTTGATAAAGTAAAGTTGGTAGCCCAGGAGTTGCAACATTCTTCCTACAATACTGGTGCTCGCCAAACATATTTATTTTTCCATCTATTTGGAGATGAAAGATAGTCGATCTAGTCAACTTGATATCCATTAAAGCCTATAGGATGGACTAGAAGGTATTGAGTAACCTAATACCCTTATCTAAAATAATGATTTAAGATATCCAAAAATAAATCCAAACATGCTTAGAGTATAGTTTAGCAATAGATTTAGCCATGATACTCTTCTTGCATGGTGCCATAATTACCATCTTAGGGAACTAGTCAACAACCACAAACACACAATCATTACAATGCTTGGTGGAGGGAAAATCTAACATGTAATCCATGGAAACTAAATCTTAGGGATTGTCTGGGGTAGATAGAGGAGTATACAAACTTTTATTTTTATGGCTACTGTAGCAATCGAACAAGAAACACATGATATGATATATCATTGGACATCTTGTCCAAGATTTGGCTAGTAGAAATGCCTATGAAGTACTACAATTATATTCTCTACACCAAAATTCCCTACCACATGGCTATTATGTGGCTTCCAGATCATCTTGGCATGCTCTCTTAAAGGAACACAAAGGTGGCCCAGGAAAGACACGAGTGCATCCTAGATGTTCAAGTCTAGAACTTATTTACCTGTGATCAGTTTCTAGAATGTGGTAGTGAATTTCGAGTTGTTTCTATAAAAATATGACCAATCATGCCTATAAGGATTAATAGTTATGTTTAGCACCATAATTGAGAGCCAAATGATGAAATTTGCAACATGATTGGTGCAACCTTTCTTGTATTTGATGTTCAAGTGAAATTTATACATGTTGGTGGGCCACCTTTAATGGTATTCATTCTATAACTTTCCTTATTTTTGCATAAATTGGAGAGGCCTATAATTAGTGTGGATGATTATCTTCTTCCCTAGAATGTAATGCATCCACTTCCGGCATGCCTACACGATGGAGCACATATCCTTGTCATAGATGGGGTATATCTTGACAATACCAGAGAGTGTTTCACTGTGATAGGCCACTAGATGTTATTATTAAGTGAGGACAACACCAATATTATAGTTGGAGGAATCGATATCAATATCAAATGGATATGTAAGGTTTGGTAGGGTAAGGTCTAGTGTATAGAAAAGGAAATGTTTCAAATCCGTGAATGATTTCTGTTGTGAATTACGATAGGAAAACTAATCCAAGTGGATATTAGTGGCCACCCACTTCTTCCACTGGCTCAATTGTTCTCTATATTCTTGGTAGTTTTTCGATTTTTTTTGGGTCCCAAACTTTGAGGAGGCCCTAAATAATGTTTTTTTCTAAATTCACGGGGCTTTGGATTCACTAAAATATTTAATCCTCATATATTTATTTTCAATGAGCTATTGTGAACCCTAAATGGAGATTGTATGAAAAAGTTGTGCCCCTTATGAAGTTGATGTACCAAATAGCCACCTCAAGGCTTGAAAAACTTTTGGTTATTCATCTTATAGGGTTAGGATTTGGACCTCTATGGTCTTTTCTTTATGTTAAAATTTGATTCTTTCATCCTCTTGTGATAGCGTATGCGAATATTTATAAGTTTGAGTTTTCTCTCTTCAGAGATAGCTACCACCATTATATATAGTTTGTGCTCTACAATATTTTCCTATTTTATTCGTTAATATAAGTGGGGTTTTTACTATATCACTATGCTTTCTATTATATTTATGTCTTTGTGTGTTTCATTTCCTTTCGTATGTTTCATTTCATGTACAACTCAGATCAACATCATCTACTATGTGGTTGGTCTATGAACTAGAATTTTATAGAGCATCTACCTTATTATTTTTTACTTGGATCTTAATGTGGAAGACCTTAGTCATCCCCTTCTCTTCCTTGTGATGAAATCTATTCAAATTCACTTCTTTTCAAACCTAAGGTGCAAACAATATTTCCATCCACATCTAAGTTTCATTCTACATAGTTTACCAAATCCATGCAAATTAGGTTATTATTCTTAGAATCCTTCATATGATTATTTAGAATCAACTCTATATGTATCTTAAAACTCTTGTGTTTCATGTGATAAATATTATTTAAATGGTTGCAATATTTTTTTGGATCCTTGGCTTTATGTGCAACAATGATCATCTTGTTGTTTTTTCCTTTCCACTTCTTATTCCATTCTTTGGAAGCATCTTAGTATTATTTCTATTTAGAAGTGACATGGATATTCCTTTTGATGACTTATGTTCTCTAGGTATTGTTATTATTTGCAAGCCTCATCAATGGTCACATATTTTAAGAGTGTCACTTTCTTTCACAAATGAATGTATATACATCATAGATAATTAAGGATTACATATGGGTTGTTTGGAGAGATATGAAACATGATCTTAATCTTCCTAAATTCAATGGTGTACTCTTATGTACTCTACTCTTGCATTTGCTTGAAATGATTGCAATGGATCCATTGGTCCCCTATATATCAAACATGGTAGAAATAGGACTTGATGGGATATTTGAAATCCTCATACTTAGTTACTAGTGGATCATCCTCTAGCCTAAGTGTATTTGTTTGGCTTTATCACCATTAAGTTAGTGCATAAAATTCTAGTTTCGATTGGGAAAATGAAATTTTCTTCTCTTATTCTACATTATGGTGACTACAATACACTCATAGCTAATGTAACCAATTATTTAACTTAACAAGTGATATCAACTCGATAGGGTTTGATCTCCACTTTCTCTTTCATGTTAAATATAGTTTATGAAGGAGTGGTGGTGCTAGAACTTGGTTTCTCTTACTCAAGTATTTATTTTGACTCCTTTTTGGTGTGATGAACATGTATTTATTCCTCATCCAAAACATCTTCGAAGCTAAGGCAAACAACCTCCCCAATGTTTTGAACTTGTTCACTAATCCCAACATGAGGAGCACAATGTTGTGAGAGAGATTAATTATTTTCTCTTCCATCCTCAGAAATAAATTTTCTATTGCATATTGAAGTTTGTTATGAATAGAATCATCCACCATGGTTAGAGTTTTTTTACTTCCTTCTTAAGCCAACTCCTAGATCCTACAACTTTCTACAAATACCCCAAAGAAAATTCCTCTGATACCAATATGATCCTTAAACTACCATGGATATTCCATCGAAAGATCATCATAATAAATCTTGTAATATTATGAAAATATTAAATAATGCAAATCATTTTTTATATCCTAGACTAATTATTACTTGCCTAGTGCTAGAATTTATGAAACAACTAAAATTGAAATGAAAGAGGAAGAAAATAACAAACTATAGACATAATGAACATTAGATGTGGTGAGCACCAGTACTGCAACAATAATGCTGGAACTCCTGGGGCTTCCTACTTTACTTTTATCAACCCAGTAGTTCGTAACAAACTTGGAAGCGACGGTGCTATATGCACAAGTGCTAGTTCTTACTGTAGGCTGTCACTTGGTCAGTTGGTGCAAGATCACTAGGAGCTCAAGCCAACTTCTATGAATTCCAGAAGAAGCTTTATATGTGATGAAAGAAAGGAAAGCTTACTCTACAATGGCTATTCTACTTGCAGAAAGAGAAAGAAGACTGAAATATGAAGTAAACTAGCAAACCCTAATTTACCGACTAACCATAATTTTGAAAAAAGAGAGGTGAAAATATAGGAAAGAAGTGCCATTACCTATTGAGGGAGTAAACTACACCTATTCAAGTGATTTCTAGAAGGAAATAAGAAAAAACATCTTTTTTGGATTTTTATGTATTTTATGTGAAATTGTCGTGCATGTAACTTTTTATTTGTGGATGTGGCAGCGATTAGGTGACGATGGAAGGTGACCTTGGGATTTGTAGAGGTGTAGGAAGGTGGGGAGGGGTCCTAGGAGGCCTTTGGAAACCTTTTAGAGGCTTTCCCTACAATCAGCCTTTAGAAAGTCACTTACAGGAAATTATATTGGAGGCTGTAGGGGATCTACAGGAGGATCTATAGGAGAATGCCGAGGGTTGTTTTAGAGGTTTTAAAGGTGGAAAAATGGTGGGAAATGGTAGTTTAAGATTATAAGGATGTGTTAAGGTGTCTGAGGTTTATCAAGGAGGATTAGGAAAGAAAATGATGGCTGGATTTTTTCAAGAGTCGAGAGGAAAGTTTATGAGGAAAATGCAGAAAATTAGGGCAGATTTGTGAAGGGCCGTGAATGACCTATGAAACATGTAGCAAAAGAGATGGTGATGGCTACTGTTGGAGAGGTAAATCCCCTCTACGGATAGAGGCGATCCCTACTAGCCTAATGGGGGTCTAGCAACAATCACACAATGCTGCCACGCATGTTCCTAGTTACACTTAAACAAGAAGTAAAGAGCACCTACTTGGATTCCTGCGCTGTCGTTGGACGAAGAGATGTCTCCTTCGCTCCTTCGCTTCGGCTGGTCACATTCCCCCGCGATCCCCGCGAACGGACACCTGCACACACGAAGAGAAAGCAAACGCAAGCGTGAAATCTAGTAAAAGTAACTATATGTCAGTCAGAAAAGACATAATTCACATTTATCCATTGCATAAACAAACGAGAATGGAACAATAATAGCAGTCATCTATTATTAATCAGAATAGAGAAGAGTACAACCAAATGTTCTGACGTCGATAAACTTCTCAGGAGGGATCAGTCAGCATGTATCTCAAGCATTCACCTTTGAGGATGGTTCTCCCAAGACAAACAACTCTCTCTCTCTCACACAAATGTCACAAACAAACTTCCCAAAGCAATCAATCACTTCCACTCCTAACACACCAAACCTATAGCAGCAATCTGAGCACTACAAGCTCTGTACAATCCAAGCTAAGTCTAGCTAGTTCCCACTAGTTTCTAACTAGCTGCTCATGGTAATGGTGGAAGTTTATATAGGAGAAGGAGTCTCCTAAAAAGGTGGAAGGATGAGCTTATCTTCAAGGGGAGTAGTTGCAAAGGGTCGAACAGACATGCCATAGAAGGGAGTCGATATTCACAAAGCTAACAACCAAGCCTGGAGAGATCTGGAAGGCTGGTTGTTTGAACAAATTCGCCCAAACTGGATCAGCGCGGATTATATAGAGACTGCCGCGCTGTCAGCACATAACAATAACTGAACAAGTCATGTCAGCGCGGAAGAACACGGGAAAGCCGCGCTGTGCGTCATCGCGGAAAAGTGATGTTCTTCCGCGATGGCAGCGCACGAAATACACTGTGAGGCGCTGGTCATCGCGGTTATTTTAGGAACAGACGCGCTGATGCACAAAACTTTGGAAAAATGGGTTTTAAGCCAGTTCAGGGATCAAACACTTAGTGATTGTGACTTCTGGACACAGCAGGGCGACTGACAGGAAAGCAGTGATAAATTACTGTGTAACAGATGCCCCCTAAAGCATGAAGACCGAGAGAGTGGGAGGGGTGAAATGCTTTACAACACACGCCGAACTGGAACACCACCAGGAAGTACCGAAAAATCTCTGACAATCATATACATGCAGTCTAGGCATGGGCGCAGCCATCCAAAAGACATGCGAGACTGGTCTATGGTATGGACGCAGCCACCCAGCTAAAGAGACCATAATAATGACAAGGTATGGTCGCAGCCATCCATGAAGACTCAGGTATGGGCGCAGCCATCCATCAATGAGTCATGTAATGATCATCCACAAAATCGCAACCTGGCCCTCAACAGACAGGGATCCAGGGTCTTGCGCTCCGTCCCGATCCGAACAAAGTACAAGTTCAAGCATGTGAATATATGGGTTGGAGTCGAACATGCATGAACATCGTCTGATTACCGGCCAATGATGAGAACCGTTAACAGACGCGAGAGGTACCACCAGTAATGACAATGGCCCTCAAGGTACTATAGGTACAATCCGTGGCGTGTGAATCAATGAGCTGGTGTCGAACACCCACGGAATCATTCGATCGTAGGTTAATGATGTAAACCTTGCGTCGAACACGAGGAACCTGCCATTGAGGCATGCAGGCTCCAAGGCACCTGGAAAGAGTCTCTAAGTCACTTTCTCGGATAATGAGTTGAAGTCGACGAGAAGTGGCCTTGATCGAAGGTGGGCCATGATGATTCCCACATCATCGAAATGAGACAGAGGTATAATAATTTGTGATGAGATAGTGAACGAGGTTGCATTGTGGCAGAGGACAACTTCTCTTGAACATATAACGGCACTGTAACGGATTTGGCAGTACTTGACATCAAATGAGCAGCGGATAGGATGATGACGGCAATGAACAGATGAGAGGTCAAATAGGATATCCCAAACCCATGGAGGCTAGTGAATACGAGATGAGATGACCCCACCCAGACACGAAACAGCGGAGTGCCATGTTCAAGAGTGACGTACTGCCGAGACGACTGTAATCAAAGTTCCATTTTCCCCACCTTTGCAGGCAGGTACCCCGATTATTTTTGGACGACAAGCTTGACGGGGGTAACATATGCTTGATGTGTGTCATGTTGACAATATCCGATGTCATTGAGTGTTTAACGAGCCTGACAAAGGAAAAACTCGGCTTCTTTTCTTGTTTCGAGAGTCTGAAAAGAATGCGGAAAAGGAGACTCCAGGGGGGTCCTTTTTCGTACAGTTGTGTCTCTCGAGCCCGAAAAAGTATAAAACTGTGCTCGAAAGAACCGCCCGGTCATTACAACCGAGGAGTACTTTTCATGAATAGTGTCTCCGACCGGAAAAAGTAAAAAAGTGGTCAAAGACACATCGTTTTAGAGCCAATATCGAGTGCGAAACGACAAACACCCGGCGATCTTTCTGGTTTAACGGTCGGAAAAAGAGCTTAAAAACGACCGCCTTTCGTTCCCTTTAACGAGCCGAAAGGGAGCTCGGCCATCTTCTCTTGTTTAACGTCGGAAAAGAGCTTAGAGACGACACTTTGGGAATCACATGAATTGTGGACTGTCATGACCAAGCTGCGATACCTGTACCTGCACAAGGGCACTACCCGCATAAATCCATTCGATATACATAAAAACATATTGAAACATGCTTGAAAACAGAACCAAGGCTAGTTTTATGGCTAAAAATGGTAAAAACCCAAAAAATATGGTAATTTAGGAGTTTTTACTATAAATAGGGGGGGTAATAAGTCATTTTTACCATTTTACTATTTGGAGTGCGAAGAACGTGGAGAAGCCAAAAAGTTGACGGAGCGATTTCCAGCCCATCCGGAGACCATTTTCAGATCTGCTTCTTCCAGGTAGGTTCCCATTCCTTTGCCCTGCATTCTGGTTCATTTTAGGAGTTTTTTAACGGTTGAATGGGCCCAATTGGGCATTTTTATTTGCATGGGTGCGCCCTCGGTCAGCGCGGAAATTGCCTACGGGGTCGCGCTGACCGAAAAATAGCCAATGTAACCAACTTCGGGTCAGCGCGGAAAAGGCGTGTTCTTCCGCGCTGACCTCGCATTTTTTACACAGAGCCGCCATTGTCATCGCGGCTATCCCTAAAACAGCCGCGATGGCACGGAAAAGTTTTGTTTTTTAATAAATGAACGTAAATTTCTCCATGAAAACAATTCTGATTGGTTTTTATTGTTCATGCAGGACATCATGGCCTTTCAATGGCAAGAGAGAGTTCACGATGTAGAGGATGTGGCTGCTTGGGGAGACGTAAATTGCTGCAACGCCATGCGGGCGTACGGATTCATGAAATTCTTCCTTACGCCGCGTCTGAGGGCCCAACATGATCTGCTGGAGCTGCTGATCAGGGCATGGAACCCGGTGGACCAAAAATTCACCATCCGTGGTCACGACATTGAGTTTGACCACATGGATATCTTTTTCTTGACTGGGTTGTCGCGCCGAGGTGCGAGGCCCATCTTGGAGGGGCAGCAACCTAGCGGCGGTACTCTGGATGACCTGATGGCTGAGGTTTGCCCGGGGGCGGTGAAAACGCGGAGTGGGAAGTGCTCGATCCCCACAGTGAGAGACATAGTGCTGCGCACCATCCTGTTCATGGTGACCCGGGCAGCGGGCAGCATGGCGAACCACGAGGCATCCAAGACCCATCTCCTACTAGCCCTCGAGTGCCTCGAGCCTACCGTGTTTGACTGGTGCACTGCAGTGTGCAACAACATGAAGAGGCAATTGAGCAACTGCCGTCTCGGAGAGACGAAGCAGTTCGGGTATGGATCGATCCTGGTCCCGCTCATTCTGGAGCTTGTACCAGCCATGCGACTGCAGTCTATGGCTGTGGATGCCCCCAGAGATCCTCGAGAGACGAGGGCCTCACGATGGGCTCGGATTATGCCACGTGGGGGTGGCGGCCGACCACATAGCTGGGGGGTATTTTTCAGAGACTGGTTGGACCAACAGGAGATCTTCGTACAGGATTGGCCATATGCGGGGATGGATTTCCGCAATGATCCTGACTTGGTGCTGCCTCCGGGTGAACAGTGGGATGATGCAGGTATGACACTTTTTGTCTTTTGAGTTTTGTATTGTTTTTAAAATTTTTTATGTACATGTCCTAATAAATGTCTTGTCATGCAGATGTGGGGCCTACTAGACCGATTGGCCTGGCTGCCACGGCACGGAGAGAGGGCCCGGGAGCCGGAGCTTTGGCCTTAGCCCCTCCAGGGGCCAACACACCAGAGATTGTGGCTCGCAACCTTGAGGGGTTGCTGGAGGGGGTGCCGGACTTCCAGGGGGTTGAAGAGGTTCCTGTGGAGCATCAGATCCACACAGTGGGTGTGGAACCCAGAGTGCACCGCCTTCTGAGGCGAGTGGCACGAGCGGCTGTGTACTACAGAGAGCACCATCCAGCCGATTAGTCACCTAGGTTTTATTTCCACTGTTTATTTTGAGACATTATGACTCAGATGTATTGAGATTTTGGGACACGTACTTCTATTTTTGAGCGCCTCAGTGCGCCACACGATATATATATATATACATACCGATTTTTGGATGAGTCGTTGTTACATGTGATGATGTGTTATCTTGTGTTATGCGTTTGTTCAGTACAATTTGTGATCTTATGTATGAATTTGCACGACACTCGACTCATGGATTTTATATGTTTAATGCAAGCTTAAAAACACACACGTGCAAACTATGCTTGAAATGATTTATTTACATATGCTTATGGTCTTACTATGCTGTTCTTTTCCTTCCTTGTATGATGTTTATCTGTTTCGCAAATGTCTATCTAATACACGATTTGCCAATGCATCAGTCAACGTATTTAATCGTCTCGGAATATGCTGATAAGTAATGTAATCGAAATTCCGTTCTAACAATCTTACACGTAGGTACAACCTTAATATGCGCTGGTCTCTGACGGAATATCGCCTGTTGAGTTGATGGACAACCAGCTGGGAGTCCAGGTTCACCACTAGCTCTCGGATGCCGAGGTCAACTGCTTCGGCAAGTAATTCTATTACAGCACTGTACTCGGCAACGTTGTTAGTGGTACGACCTAGGCATACACCCTGCAGGTTTATCAACTCCCCGTGAGGATCGTAGATCACCCACGCTGCCGAAGACAAATTACAAGTACTACGGCAGGCACCATCAGCGAAACCAACATAAGGAGTACGAGACATCTGCGCAGGAAAGAGAAAGCATAATAAGGGGCAAAAACACGCCTTCACACCAAAGCAAAAGAAACTCATGCAGTAAAAACTCAAAAACACACGTATATACAAAGTGACTGTGAGCAGCTATGCATAGTACTTCTTCAGATACAGCCCATTTCGGGGCTTGTCAAGAGGATTTCCTTCATAATCAATCAACTCATATGCGCCCTTTTGTAAAACACGTTTCACGATGTAGGGACCTAACCACATGGATTCGAGTTTTCCTGCCCCCAGCTTATCCTTAGCTTGATCGTAGAGCAGTACTAAATCTCCCTCAACAAAGGAACGAGGATGAATATTCTGATCGAAGTGAGCTTTGACTCTCTTCTTCTGCGCTTCGATAGCCAGAGAGGCCAAACGACGAGTCTCGTCTAACCGTTCTAGGTAAAGAAGCCGTTCCTCCACTGGAGTGGTGTTGGGAAGCAACTCGACAGCTAATTTTAATGAAGGAATTTCACATTCGACGGGAAGGGTAGCCTCCAGTCCATAGACCAGTTGAAACGGGGTGAAACCGGTGGCATCCTTCACAGAAGTCCGGTAGGCCCACAAGGCTGGGAAAAGCATTAGATGCCAGTTTGACTTGTGTGTATTGACGGTGCGTTGAAGCATGGTGATCAAAACTTTGTTCACGGCTTCAACTTGACCGTTAGATTGAGGATAGTACGGTGACGAACTATCTTGACGCAAGCCTAACTGGCTCGTTAACTCTGTCATCATATGATTTCGGAAATGCTTTCCATGATCTGTAACAATAGCCTGAGGGACTCCGAAGCGAGTGATGATATGATTGAATAAAAACTGCGCCGCTGTGTGACCGTCTTCGTTTAATGTAGGCATTGCTTCGGCCCACTTGGTGAAATAATCCACGGCAACGATAATATACCCATGCCCCCCGGCCGAACGAGGGTTACAGGACGTATAATCGATGCCCCATTTGGCAAATGGACCTACGGTTACAACAGGGTGCAGTGGTGCAACAGGTGCACGCATCTTCCGGTGGTAAACCTGGCATTCATGGCATGCGCGTACAGCAAGGATGCAATCCTTGAATATAGAAGGCCAGAAATAACCAGCGCGGAGGATCTTTTGAGCGGTAGCGTACCCGGACATATGGCCGCCACAAGCGCCGGAGTGGCAGTCATTCATGACTCGCTCAGCTTCCTCGAGAGTTAAGCATCGGCGAAGAATAGAATCGACGCCGAGGCGGTACAGGGTGTCGCCTAAAATGCGATACGGTTGAGCCTGATGACGTATCCGTCGTCGAGCTTTCTTTGATGTATTGGGACGAAACGAAGACGTTTGTAAATATACAATGATGTCCCCGTACCATGGGTCGAGAGTGCTGATGAGAAAGAGCGTTTCATCCGGAATTTGCTCCTCTGAATGAGATGGTGCAGACTGAGATGGTAAGGAACAGAGCAGTTCAGCAAAGACCAGTGATTTCTTAGACTTGGCGGCAGTAAATTCCAAGTCGAACTCTTGGAGGATTACGATCCACTTCGAGTATTTGCCCCCCAGCAACTGACGTGACAAAATATAGGTCATGGGGTTGCAGTCAGAGATCACGGTCGTTGTGCGCAACAGGATGTAATGACGGAAACGTTGGACGGCACAGACAGCGGCCAATGCCAACTTTTCGACATATGCATAGCGAGTCTCCGTATCGAGGAGGTTGCGACTAAGATAGTATACAACGTGCTCCAAGCCATCGTCATCGTCTTGCACTAAAACCATGCCGATGGTGGTATCGGCAGCGGCCAGATAAAGGGTGTAGTCACGGTGGTAATTTGGAGGTCTTAGGAGTGGAGCTGAGACCAGAAGGTCTTTAAGACGCTCAAAAGATTGCTGAGCGATAGCGTCCCAATGAAAGGGCGTGTCTCGCTTTAGTAATCGCGTGAAACCCTTGGCCACCTCGGCATAATTTGGGATGAATCGTCTGAGAAAATTGGCTTTTCCCTGCAAGCTTTGTAATTGCTGTAGAGTGGCAGGGGGAGGAAGATTCACAATGGCCTCGACTTTAAGGGGATCCAAGCGGATGCCCTCTCGGGAGACGATAAACCCGAGTAGTCGGCCAGATTCCACGCAGAAGACACACTTATGCGGATTGAGTCGAATACGGTAGTGTCGACAGCGAAGGAAGATTTCGCGTAAATGAGATGGATGGTCTTGACGTTTAGCTGAATGAGCGGGTAGGTCATCCAGGTAAGGTTGTACGATGTTTCGGATATCATGAAAAGCATACAACATCGCACGTTGGAAAGTGGCGCCGGCATTTTTGAGACCGAAAGGTAGTTTCTTGTAAGCGAAGGTGCCCCAAGGACAAATGAAAGCATTCTTGTGCTGGTCTGCGGGGGCTATGTTGATCTGGTTGTAACCAGAGAAGCCGTCCATGAACGAATAAATTTCGCTTCCTGCGCAATCATCGATAAGCTGATCAATAAAAGGCGTAGGAAAGTTATCTTTTGGACAGGCGCGATTGATATCGCGATAGTCAACACAAACCCGAATAGTGCCCTGTTTTTTATTGACAGGAACTATATTAGATACCCATTCCGTGAGGGGAATGGCATAAATGAAACCAGCTCGAAAAAGATTTTCAACTTCGGCCTTGATGGCTGCAGCCTTTCGAGGGTGCACTGGGCGTAAACGCTGACGAACAGGCTTAGCCCCAGGATAGGTAGGGATTTCGTGCTCCACGATACTGGGGTCAATGCCGAGCATTTCTTCGTAAGACCATGCGAAAACATCACGAAATTCACGAAATAGATCTTTGTAGATTTGAATTTCCTCAGGAGTACATGTGACTCCAATATGAATATTTTCGACAACCCCTGTTTTGACAGAGATGTCGATAGCCAAAGTCTGCGTAATGTTACCCATGTTCCCTTCCGAAGACACTTGATATAACTGGATAGGTGTTTGGAGAGGGATATGTGGGAGACATGAAGCAAACTTTCCGAGACACGTGGCCATTTCCGAATGAGGAGGGAGGAACGAAGAGCGATGGTGGTGATCTGACCAAGGGAGCTCTTCGGGAGACATAGTCTCGATAATAGCCTCGTCGGATGGGAATGATTCCTTCAGGGGGTCCGAGGTGGCCTTCTCTCCCAACCAAGGGAAGGTTTCAGGTGAATCGGGAACGCTGCCTGGAATAGCAGGTTCGGAGGTTGAAGCCGATGCAGCAACTATTTCGATGTAGTTGAGCTCGGCTGGGCTCAACGGCATCATCTCGCCCCAGGAGTCCTCTTGATTCACGGGAGGGAGAACCCATGGATCAGAATGCGTTGTGATCATGTTAACGGAGGCGAGATTTGGAGGTGGGAGGGGAAAGACTCCCATCAAGGAGGGATCTTTAAATAATCTGGCACCCACACTCTCGAGCGATTTGAAGGTATGCTCCACGAATGGTACATTCCCTTCAGAAGAGGAAGCAAAAAAGGACAGCTGGTCCACCGTGACGATTTTTCCTTGATGGGGAAAACGAACGACACGGAATAAGGAGGAAGCCACGGCTTGCATGGCATAAGTCCAGCTTCGTCCTAGAAGGAGGTTGTAAGTGAGATTAGCGTCAACGACTTCAACCTCGACTTCTACAGTTTTCCCTTCTAAAGAGATAGGTAAACGCGGGAGGATACCAAGTGGACGCGATTCTCTTCCGTCGAACGCCTCTAGGGTGGTGGGAGACTAGCTCAGAGCAGGCGAACCAATAGCCTTCCAACAAGCAACCGACATGATGCAGGTTGAGGCTCCTTCATCAATGACAGTACGGTGAATCGTCTTGCCTTTGATGAGAACTTGTATAAGGAAGGCCACCTGATGAGGTAATCTCTGCGTGAAACCTTCGAGGTCAAAAGAAATTAAATCCGAATCTGCCGGGTCGATGCCACCAATTGCTGATAGCAGGGACTTCCTCTGGGAGGGGCAGCTCTGGAGGACTTCTAACGCGGACATAGCAGACGGAGCCTGAGCTAAGTCCTCGACAATGCTATAATGCTGAGCGGCACGAGCATTGGGGTTATAAGATGACTTCCTGAGTACACCTTTGGGAGGGGGTCGGGGGATCGTCTCGGTGCTGGGCCGTTCAATGTGAAGAGGGCCAGAACTAGACGCGGGAGCGCTGGAGGGGACCTCCGGCTCCTTCCCGGCTGAAGATGGATATTCTTTCGTTCGAGTCGTAACGTGGACGGGGATGGTTCCCGCCATGAATACTTGAGAACCGAACGAGGAAGAGGATTGAGAAGGGTCTGCCACCTGATGCGTCTGCTGGGATGGGAAAGGCTCTTTAAGCACGGCGGGGGACCCTGAAGCACCTTTTAAAAGCCGACTAACCTCGGACCGCCTGGGGCAGTCCTTGGTGTAGTGATCCTCCTCACAAATGAGGCAGGGATACTTAGGCTTCCGCTTGGCTCCTTCCTCAGCGGGAGGTTTAGGAGGATTCTGCTTAGGTTGTCCGGATTTTTCTTTGGCCTTTCCCTTCTTTTTGCCTTTCGAGGATTTGTCTGCCGCGGTGGACTGAACGGCATTTACCTCGGAGGTATTCCCAGGAATAGATGGGCTCTGAGAAGCATTCTCGTTAGAGGCGTTTTGTTTCTGCTTCCCAGAGTTTGCGGTTGATTTCTTACTTGGTGAATTCACGGAGCCAATAACTCCATCAACAGACGGTTTCGGTGGAGCTTTGGTTTGTCCGTGCCTCGGGGCATCTGGCAAATAGTCATACAAAGTACCTGACTGAGAATATACTAAGTCGAGGTATTGAGCTCGCGCAATCGCTTGCTCTTCAGTTACACACGCCCCCATTGCAATATCTTTGGCAATTTTAGGGACAAAGGATGTGGTAAACCAGTCGGTCAGGAGTTGATCGGGAATCCAAAATTTAATCAAACGACGGCGCCTTCTCCATTCATGTATATGATCAGAGATGTGCGTTGCCGTATCCTGTTTCAGAGACGTGAGCAAATGGGTCCCAGTCTCGTACCGAATGGGTAACTGAAAATGAGTAAGAAAGGCCATAGCCAACGAGTTAAAGTCTGAAAACATACCGCGATTAAGTTCGATGTACCATTTTGCGGCTGAACCAGTGAGGGTCCTCTGGAAGAGGCGCAGTCGGATAGAATCATCAAGCCATGAGTTAGATGAACACCAAAGGTGATATGTCATTACGTGGGCTTGAGGATCCTCTCCGGCTTTGCCGTCGAACTTTGGACAGTCACCTGGTATTTTGGTCGGAACCGGTGGCCAATATGAGTTATGCAAAATAGGATCGTTTGTTAACTTGGACACATCGGGTAGTTCCAACGTAGCCAAAAATGGTAGCTGCGGGTTGAAGGACATCTGTGGCTGAGGGTTCGAGGCGGTATTAGGGTTCCACCCAGATTGGGGTTGCCCCCACGAACTTTGTCCAGACGGACCTGGCCCGAAAGGACCGGCCGCATAGGAATTTTGTCCCGATGGACCTGGTCCGAAAGGACCTGGCACATAGGGAGTTTGTCCGTAGGAGTTTTGTCCGTGTGCGGACGACTGTCCCTGTGTTTGCCCCCCAGCTCCCCATGAATTAGCAGCTTGCGCGCCAGGTTGACCATATTGATAATTTTGATAGGGAGTGACCTGTGGTTGCTGATAATTTTGGTAAGGAGCATACTGATTTTGCCCCTGGGGTTGCTGGTAGCCATGTGACTGCTGGGTCGCATACAGAGCCTGGTAGGCAGGCTGCGTTTGATATGGAGGTTGATAACCTGCTTGAGTCTGAGGCCCAGAGTACTGTCCTTGAACCGGTTGAGGTTGGACCACACGTCCCGAAGGTTGACTTGGTCGGATTCGAGATGGACCTGGTTGGCCAGCAGGATAGCCTTGCTGAACGCCAGGTTGTCCATGTGCCACCAAGGGTTGTCTTCGCGGAGCGGGTGGTCGAATTGGTTGGATAGCTGGTTGACGCCGAGGCTGGCCAGCTTGTCCAGGTTGACGGTGAGGGTAGACCCCGGGTTGATTTGGCTGTATAGACGGTTGGCCCGTTTGTCCCCCACCGTAACCGGGTTGGGAAGAGGGTTGGGCTTGCTGTACGGCAGGCTGCCCTCTTTGGTATATAGGCTGGGCAGAGGGTTGCCCCCCTTGCCCAGAAGGATTTGCGATTCGAGGGGTAGGTGGGCCCTGTTGAACATAGGGTTGTCCGCCCTGGCCATAGGGATACCCTTGCTGGACGGCTGGTTGATTTGAAGGATTGTAAACTGAGCCAGTTTGTCCAGAGGGGTACCCTGGCTAGAAACCAAGCTGGTCTTGAAAAGACGGTTGCTCTGGCTGCCCAGTAGGTTGATTTTGATATGGGTATGGCGGACCTCCCATGTCCATAGGTTGTTCCTGGTAAGGTTGACCTTGTGGATGCCCAGATTGTCCTGGGTCAGGCAGGCCATACAATGGTTGCCCTTGAGGGGGCTGCACGTAGAATGACGGGTCCTGATTGGGTGGTCCTATGGGCTGCCAAGGAGGGTCTCGGTTTCCAAAGTACTTAGTAGTGTGGTCATACATGACATTCAAAGATTCCTCGTTCTCTTCAAAAGGGCGACGAGGGAGACCTGAGATTTCCTCAAGGAACTCACCATTTGCATCGAAGAAGAAAACAGGACCATCGTAATCTGGGTCCGTTATAGGTTCCCCATAAGCATCATACGGTCCTGATCCTGGAATGCCTCCAACAAAAGAACCAGCTTGAGGAACTTCAGACGAGGGAATCGGTACAGCACTGACGACCGGAGTCGAACGTGCTACACAAACAGTAGGTTGAGCGGGAACTGAGGTGACGGGCAGGTTGAGTTCTGACGTGAGGGGTGGGAAAAGAGGCTGCGAAACAAAAGGGCCGATCGAGGCAGCGAGAGTAGGATCCCATATAGTGGTAGAAGTTGTTCTAGCATCATACCTATCCCTTAGCGATTGATATCATGGAGGGAGGGGAGATGAAGACGGGATCGGGGTCTCAATGTCTGTGACCGCGGGTGTCTCGATGTCTGTGACTGCGGGTGTCTCACCCGTGCTGGAAGCTGCCCCCTCCATCGGAGATGACATACCTAAAGGGGTACGGGGGGTTGGGGGGGTATCCCAATCTTCTTCCCAGACGGGATTCCAATCCTCCAAGTAATCTGGGTTGCCTGGGGACCGTGCGTTAATAGGCTGGATACTCGGAACAATGGGAAGAGTACCGCCTAAAACTGGTACCTCGGGAGCAACAGAGGATTGAGAACCTTGGTCACTTATACCGGAAGTTGATGGGTCAGCCAGGATGACCAGACCCCTTAGAACTCTTAAAGGAAACTACCGATAAAAGCCTACTCAAAACTATCGCACACAAGACCTAGAAAAGGTGATGTTATCGTGGCCAAATTAATTTTAAGACGCAAGGACCAAACTTGACCTTTTCATATTTCAGGAGTCGAGAAAAGGACAAAGATGACTCCAGTCTCCTTCGAATGTTTAATGAGCACGAAGTGACAAGACGCTCACAGGCACCTTTTCGTTTAGGGAGTCCGAAAAGGATCAAAAGCGACTGCTCTGGAACTCTAGGTAGAGGGTGTGCCAAACTCTTCGCAAAACCACAGAATACTTTTTAGGGTACGGGTGGTCAATCTTCGTGAATGCTGTGTTCACTGCATTGCGAATTGTAGGGCGGCCGACTCGGCTTCCTATGGATAAAGGATAAAAGCCTAGTGGGGTCTCCCTATATACTCGACGGTACGTGGGAGCGCAATCCGTATTAGACCACTATCGAGTCACAGAAGGAGGAATCACCCAACCTAATGTGAAACAACAGTGACTATGTTTTAAGACGCCGGAACACGTCTCTAACCTAGACCTCTAAATATTTGCGTTTAGTTCCAATGCGTTTTTAGATTCATTTGGTTCATTTTATAGTTGATCTTGAGATTAAGTTTCGATTTCAAGCTCTATCGTATGTTCGCTCACAATTACTTAGATGCAATCTATATGCAAAAGAATTTCGTTTCGTTCGATGAATTCTAGCTACGAGAGAGCAAAGAATTTTTTAAACAAAACGAATACAAACAAACAAGCAGCTAAATGCAACTAAAGCGAGGAAAGGAAACTTTTCTCTTGAAAATGCAAATCAATGAAATGTTCTTTTCCTTTTCGAATTTTAAAGCAAGCTACTAATTCGTTTTCTTTTTAGTGACATAAAACACCTAAAGGAATTTGGAGGAACCTGAACACCAAGTAAACTACTTAATGAGAGCACACAAAGTTCCCAAGAACACTCAACCGAAGTCTCGAAATCAAAAGGAAACGAGGCAATGCACGAGCTATGTGATCTAAGCTCTGCAAAACAAGCAAGGATCGCAAGCAAGGAGGAAGCGAAAAAGACCACTTGGAAGCACAATCCAATACACTCTGACAATTACTGAAAAAATGCGAAAACAAGTCTAGAACGAGCTGGTCAATCAAGCAAACAGGGATCCTCACGGGAGGCTTGACACACACACGGCCACTAGATGTCCTAGGGTTCAGAGTACGAAATCAATAGAGAAAAGCAAACATCCGACGGACCAGAGTCGCAACCAGTCAATTAGAGACCCAAACACAATCCAGTAATCGCAAAAGTAAGGATGAAAACACGAACCAAGCAGCTAGAAGGGAAGTTGTTTGCAAACTTAAAACCAAGCAAAACGAAACCCTATGGAGTTGAGCTCCGTAATCAAACAGTTCAAAGTTCAGAGAGTGAAAAACAAGTCATCAGACAAGCGGGGAGAAGAAGGGAAAGTCACAGCAAGAGGTTCAGGAGGTCAATTTGGACAAAAATGAGTTTTTCAGGCTCAGCGCGGGTAGCCTTCAGCAACTTGGCGCTGACAGGGGGAGGCCTTCAGCAACTTTGCGACGTCAGCGCGGAAAGTCAGGGAAAAAGCGCGCTGCCCTAGGACAAACGAGGTCAGCGCGGATATAAGGCACACAGACGCGATGACCAAAATCGCAAAGAAGAGGGGGCGCGATGTCAGCGCGGAAGAACACGAATAAAGCGCGCTGCCCTTGAAAACGAGGTCAGCGCGGCTGTTAGACGTACAGGCGCGATGAAGAGAAAACCAAAGAACAGAGTCGCGATGTCAGCGCGACTGTTCCGAAATAAAACGCGCTGGGAGTAAAAAACAAGGAAAGCCAAAATAAAAACTTCCCAAACCAAAGGCAGGAGCTTTTTTAATAATAAAGACGCTTTCCAGAAACACCCAGAAAGTTCATAAGCAATAAAGACAATCCCAAAAACCCAAAAAGAGATCAATCAAAGCCAAACACAAAAGTGGACTGAAGAGACAAAAAGGCTGGTCCCCAGTGGAGTCGCCAAATTGTTGGAGAGGTAAATCCCCTCTACGGATAGAGGCGATCCCTACTAGCCTAATGGGGGTCTAGCAACAATCACACAATGCTGCCACGCATGTTCCTAGTTACACTTAAACAAGAAGTAAAGAGCACCTACTTGGATTCCTACGCTGTCGTTGGACGAAGAGATGTCTCCTTCGCTCCTTCGCTTCGGCTGGTCACAATCCCCCGCGATCCCCGCGAACGGACACCTGCACACACGAAGAGAAAGCAAACGCAAGCGTGAAATCTAGTAAAAGTAACTATATGTCAGTCAGAAAAGACATAATTCACATTTATCCATTGCATAAACAAACGAGAATGGAACAATAATAGCAGTCATCTATTATTAATCAGAATAGAGAAGAGTACAACCAAATGTTCTGACGTCGATAAACTTCTCAGGAGGGATCAGTCAGCATGTATCTCAAGCATTCACCTTTGAGGATGGTTCTCCCAAGACAAACAACTCTCTCTCTCTCACACAAATGTCACAAACAAACTTCCCAAAGCAATCAATCACTTCCACTCCTAACACACCAAACCTATAGCAGCAATCTGAGCACTACAAGCTCTGTACAATCCAAGCTAAGTCTAGCTAGTTCCCACTAGTTTCTAACTAGCTGCTCATGGTAATGGTGGAAGTTTATATAGGAGAAGGAGTCTCCTAAAAAGGTGGAAGGATGAGCTTATCTTCAAGGGGAGTAGTTGCAAAGGGTCGAACAGACATGCCATAGAAGGGAGTCGATATTCACAAAGCTAACAACCAAGCCTGGAGAGATCTGGAAGGCTGGTTGTTTGAACAAATTCGCCCAAACTGGATCAGCGCGGATTATATAGAGACTGCCGCGCTGTCAGCACATAACAATAACTGAACAAGTCATGTCAGCGCGGAAGAACACGGGAAAGCCGCGCTGTGCGTCATCGCGGAAAAGTGATGTTCTTCCGCGATGGCAGCGCACGAAATACACTGTGAGGCGCTGGTCATCGCGGTTATTTTAGGAACAGACGCGCTGATGCACAAAACTTTGGAAAAATGGGTTTTAAGCCAGTTCAGGGATCAAACACTTAGTGATTGTGACTTCTGGACACAGCAGGGCGACTGACAGGAAGGCAGTGATAAATTACTGTGTAACAGCTACTTTATTGACTAATTATGAGCAGGGATGTACTATAGGAGAGTTGCAAATCAAACACTGACACTGAGCAAGAAAAGAACTAGCTGCACTAAAAAACAGAACTATATCTCATGTTAACCTAAATTCTGATCTAGGAAAATAAAATGCTGGATAGTGCTATATGGAAAGGAAAGCATGGAAAAATATTTATTGCAAAAATAGAAATGAGTATGGCAAAATGGATCTGAAGCAAAGCATTAACCTCTAAATCAAACTATAACACTAGAAATTGCATGGATGAAGCAAAATTGTGTTTTTGCGGCAACCAGAGTGTCTTGACCTCAGCTCATGGTCCCAAAGGGAGGAAAAGAGGTCAAGGCTCTGTTGATGGCCTTTTTTTATCTTTCTCCTATCACTATTTAACCTACTTCAGCAAACTAGAATGGAAACAACTATGTAAATTACCAAAGGCAACCTATTCTAACCAAGGAAGAAGTCTATCTAGCAGCAAATAATTCATGAACTGAAACAAAACATATAAATACCAAACAAGAGGTGCTAGGTAGCTTGGGTTGGGTCCTAACCCAAGAGCTTCAGCCCTCTGAAAGAACTCAGTGCTGGCTCAGAAAATATTTCATCTCCATTACCAAAATAATAGTCACATTACATAAAACTGTTCACAAAAGTAAGCTCGAAATGAGCTAAGCAAGAGCTGCCAAAAAAGTGCGAAAGTTTGAATAACATCCAACAACCTAATGAGGCCCTAAGCCTCTCTATTTATACCACTAGAGCTCCCAACAGCTCTCATATAATCAAGGAGGCTTGGCTCCCAAGACTTGAGATAGAAAGCAATTATTCTTCACTTGCTTGGCTGCCCCTTTTGCATTGATGTGGCTGCTTGTGCTCCGAGATTTATGAAGGAGGATTCGAAGTAGGGAATCATAAATGAGGGGGAAACCCTCCTGAAAATCCTCTCCCTTTTTTTCCTTGAATATTGGCAGCCAAATGCTCATTAAACCTTTGACTTTGTCTCAAAATTGACCAAAAATCTGCATAAAGCACACATTAGTCTTCATGGCATAATGGCTAACCCAACTCACTCTATTAGCATAAATATAATAAAAAACATGTAATAAACTAATGAGAATGGTGGATTAAGCAAAGTTAGGAGGCAAAATGAGCCCATATAATTACCCATTTATGGGGCTCATCATCACGCCCTACTGAAGGTGTTGCTCATCCTCTGAGCAACTCAATCCATATCCTCATCTTTGATGGCCCTGATGGCCTACCTAACATCCCATGCTTTTGATGTGAGGTCATCTTTTTTGTCATGGAATCCTTCCTTTCTGTCCACCTCTTCCCACTGCTATTTTTCTTCTTCCTCTTTTCTACCTTCCAGAAGGCCTAGTAGTAGTGGGGGACTCAATTTGAGGCCAATCCAATTGACCTTTAAATTCTGCATAGAGCGCTTGTACAGTGGCACTCTCCTTAGTTCTTCTTTCATCCTTGTTGGGGATTGATACTCCCTGATTTGCAAACTGTGTGGTAGAGTGTTCCACCTCCTCATACAAGCATGAATACAGTCTTCCCCAAGTAATCTTTCCATATCCTCAAAATGTGCAATGGCCTGAGCCTGATCATTGATATACTTAGGGGCACTTTGAGGATTATTTGCAAGCAGCTGGTGTGTGTTGATGAGAGCCATGGGGTCTGATGGCTCAGCTCTGATAATTAAGGGTTCATTTTGCTCTTTTGCCATCAACTTTTTTATTTTTGTTGCCCTTTTCTCCTCATGATTCATCCATGAGGCCATGGCCATTAGCTGCAGGTCCCCTAGCCTAGCATTGGGGTCCCACATGTTCATGTTTGTGAGGGCCATGTTATGCAAATAGAACTCTGCTATTTTTGCCTTGTCTTCTGAAGAGCTTTGGTCACATAGGTCCATGAACTTTCTGTAATCCTGGAAAGGCATTGTGCCTCTCTGTGCCAAAGTATTGATCTGAAACTGTAGCCACTGGTCCTTGAGGTATAATCCATATGATTTTGCTGGTGTTCTACACTATAGTGCCTCCATAGACCAGCTGGCCATGCATGCCAATTGTGTCTCCTTTTCTTGCAGCTGTCTTCTTAGCAACTCATTTTCTATTTCCAAGTGAGTTCTTGTGATTGCCTCTTTATGTCTAACAACACTTAACTCCCTGTCCATTTCTCTAAGCTTGTTCTCCATGTGGCCAATATCCTCTACCCCCTTGGATTTGGCGGTTTGCATCCATCTATGGCTCCTGATCCTTTCTTTTTCTAACTCAAAGAAAAGTGGGACTGCAAATTTCTGTGGAATGATTTCCCCCCCTCAAGAAGATTCTAGTAAGAGCCCAAACTAGGCCGGGGGTCAGGTTCTTGCACCTCTACTGTTTCCTCCTTCCCCTTTGGCTATTCTTCTACCCTTTTCTCAAGTTTTTTGGTCTCCCATAGCTCTGTCAGGGTCTCCTATAGAACAGTCTGTGCCTTCTGTAGAGCTATTTTGAGTCCTGTAGTTGCACTCTTTCCTTCCAGGTGGAAGATCTGGGACTTCCTCTTTCATATGTGATGGGGGTCTTAGAGGGAGATTCTTCCCCTTTGATAGTGGGTGAATCTTCAATTATAATAGGCACTATTGAAGATGGTTGGGGTTTTCCTGTTTTTATCCTTGTGCTTTTCCGAGCCCTGAAATACATTGATGTCTACCTCTTCCTCTTTTATTTTTGTTTAATTGGGGTGTTGAGGGAAGTGAGGGTAGTTGCTGCCTCTCTTTCAAGGGTCTTAGGAGACACTTCTATCTTTTCTACCCCTTTTCCTCCTTCTGTCTCTGTTTCTGTCTCTGTTTGCTCTGTTTTCTCCTTCTCTCTTTTGGTTTCTTTCTTCTTCCCTTCCCGTTCCTCTAAATAACTAGTTTCTTCTCCTTCCTCATAAAACCTCCTGTCATTTTTCCTATGCTTCCTTGGAAAAACAACTATGGAAATGGAGAGAACAGTTTCTGAATAAAACAGAGAGATAGATAGACTGTTTTTTTTTTTTTTAACAATAAGCAACAATTTTTTATGAATTTCCTCCACCAAGCAGTTCTATTTTCTCTTCAAAAACTAAACCACTATTTGAATATTTTGATATTCAATGGAGGTATGCCAAGAACCTACCTCCTCAAGCCAGAAATCGAGCAAGAAAATACTGTTTTCTCCTTAAAAACAGCTTAGTGCCCCTCCTGTAGAACTGTCTATAGGTGCTCTTGTAGAACCTGTAGGTGCTCCTGTAGAACGCCGATAGCAGGAGGATGGATGAAAGCGATGGAGAATGATGGTTTTTAGGCTATGATGGTGAAAAATAGCTTGCTGGAGCTAAGTGGATGAGGAGGAGTACTTATTTCTTCATTTAGATATTTCCGGTGATGGGGTGAGCTGGAAAAAATGTACGTTGCCATATTGGGATCGTTGGTCCCCACTTGCCTTGTCATCATGGCTCTCTCCCACAATCACCTCAAAACATTGCATCAGAGTTTACAAACCCTCCACTACCTGTCCCTGGGATTTCTCTGAGTTTGACTACATGCACATGTGGTGGCAACTCCGGATGAGTGAAATCAATTGGATGAGGGACCTTTTCTCGTTCAACCCTACCGATCTCATCTGCTTATGCATATTTTTCAATTACACCAATGTAACAAAGGAGCGGGTTAGTCACTTACCTGTGAGTCGAATGTATGTGTTGTGAGGCATTTTGGCTCCTTTTGTTGCTGCAAGATTGTATTTCCTTTGCTGCATGCCTGTATTTCCTTTGCTACATGCTTTCTGCTTTCTGAGATATGGTTGTATTGTGTGCAGGTTCCTTTCTAGATGGATCTGACCTTCATGTGTCTGCTTCAACCTTCAGATTTACACCCGCATGCTGTTGATGCTAGATTTTAATGGGACAGTGACTTGTTTTGTCCATATCTCCCAAACGGTAGATTAGATTGACCTGAAATTTTCTGAGTATGTTTCCATAATCATTATGCACCTCCCATAGAAAAATTTTGGTTAATAGATGCAAAGATTTCGAGAAAAACTGAAAATGGCTAAAGGTGATGGAGGCTGATTTCTTGGTGCACTGGAATTTGCTAAAATTGCTTGGGCATGTTACCATCATCCATATGCATATCCCCATGAAGCATTTTTTTAAATGGATGCACAGATATTGAGAAAATGCAAAAATGGTTGAAGGTGATGGAGGCCAATTTCATGGTAACCGTGCATTGGAATTTGCTGAAATTGCTTGAGCATGTTACCAGCATCCATATGTAACTCCCCATGAAATAGTTTTTTAAAGGGATGCACGGTTTTCAAGTTAAGGAAAAAACAAATTTTTGCTCTATGTATTTTTGGCATCAGAGCATCTTGCAATTTTTAGACAGTAAGAAAAATGAGCTTGGGGTGTTATGCAGGATTGGAAATCATGGAAGAGAGGTTTGAAGACTGCAGGAGGATTTATAAACCCTTTATGAAGCTTCCTTGTTCCTCAAGCTACTTTTAAAATCAATTTCTGGCTCTCTGTAATTTCTATAGGAGCCTGCTGTAGAAAACACAGGGCCTCCTGTAGAAAACACAATGTTCGGAAAAGAAGTACAGTGAGGTGAAAAGAATGTAAAGAATGATGGATAAAGGTGAGGGAAGGTAGGATAGGTGTTGTTATTGGTTTTAGAGCTTCCTTGGCACCTGTTGTTGCTTCCTGTAGCCCTCCTGCACCTGCAATACCACTGGAAATTCATTTTTCTTTTTCCTTTTCTCTATTTTTTTTTTTTTTGAAAACAACTAGGGTGCCTCAGAGAGGTTTTCACCCTAATTTCCTACCCTGGGCACCTCCAAGGGAGGTTTTTGCCTAGGGATCTTATTCTTTTCCTCTTTTTTCTTCTTTCCAAACCATTGACCGCCTCATGGAGGTTTTCAATTAATGAGCCAATCTGAGGCACCTCCAAGGAGTTTCTCACCTTAGATTTTTATTTTTTCTCTTATTTTTCATTTTTTCTTTTTTCTCTCTACCCTACCATAATTGAAAAACAAAATCACTTTCAAGTATAAGAATACTTCCAATGGAGCCATGTGCACATCGAGATGATAGACAAAATGATGTGGAGGCTGGAAATGTATGCTTTGACATATATCTGGATTTCAAAGGCCAAATCATTTGACTTTGAAGGGATCAAGCATAGTTGAGGAAGAGAGTGATGTTGCAACTTAGTGACTGGATGGAACCATATTTCAATATAGCTGTGATGTCCTTGGTCCTTTTTCTGATCTGGATCATTCTTCATGTCTTCTTCCACCATGATCTTCACATCTTCCTCTTTTTGCTGATTTTTCTTCTGAATACATGGAGGATTTGTTGGTAACCATGAGGGAGCTCTCTCGATATCTGATATTGATGTCTTCTCTTCATCAAGTGCAACCCATGGTTCTTTGATCTTCTCTTTTGAATCTTCTTCTTTTGGATGTGGTCCTTCAATGATATCAATATAATCTCTTTTCTGCAATACTTTTCTTGAGCTATGGTGAATACCATTGAGCTTAAGAGGAGTTGTTTGGAAGTGTTGTACCTCAGGATTGTAAATGGGTGAGCTACTTCAATGCGTGAGTTTGGAAATGGTGGTACAGGGAGTTGAGTGGGAGTGCATATTTGAGATGAATTTGGATGGGGATGTGGTTGGGTAGGTGGTGGAGGTGAAGGAGTGGGAAGAGAGTGGTATTGGGGCCTCCACCCCTGATGATATGCATTCCACTGAGGTTGCAGCTGAGCGTAGGGTTGAAATTAATGGGTGGCTAGTTGGGCATGATATTGAGATGTGAAGGACCAAGGAGAAGGCAAGGACTAGGATGTATGAGTAGGGGGACCCCAAGAAGGTATGGAGGTGACTTGGTTGGGGTTGTAGTATGCCTGAGATGTCCCTTGCATCCCCTTCTGGTATGGTCTAGGTCCATGTGGGCCCCTTTGGTTAATGTAATAGATCTGTTCAGTGACTCTTGTGGCCCCTAGGTACAAAGCTTTAAGTCCGGGCAAGGAAGGGAACTTATCTGTAGAATGATCTTCTTCGTAGACTAAACAAACCCTTATAAAGTTCAACGGGCATTCATTCCTAGGATGCCTCCTAATGCATCTAGGGAAAAAATGGCCAAAGCCTTCTCTACTTCCTCTTGTTTCCTTTTGATATGTAAGGCATCCATTTTCATGGCAAGAATCTGCAACATCTCACTCTTGAGGTCTTCTAGCATGCTTCCAATTTCACCTTTAGTGGATGAATTGGAAGAAAAGGTACTGCTTCCAAAATTTCTTTTTTCTGCCATTGGCTCCAAAGAAATGTTTTCGTCTTCTTCTTCCCCTATAGGTCCTTCAAATATGTCTGGCTGTTACCTAAGGGTTTTTCTTGATTGCAACCACCGAGGAAGAGAGAAGGTTGGTTGTGTGAAGTAGTGGGGGTGTTGGACAAACATTTTCCTGAATTATCTCTATTCCTACGAGGCATGAAAGGAAATATTTTTGGTTGGTTTTTGTTTCTTTTTCCCCACACTGATAGTACTTGTAAAACTAAAATTGGTTGAATAAAACAAATTGCAACTAATTGAAATAAACTTGCTGAAGTGAAATTGCAGAATTGAAGAGGAAAGCAAATGAAATGCAGAATTGAAAGCAAGGAAATGACTAATTTACTTTTGCTGAAATGGAAATTGCAGAATTGAAAAGGAAAGCAAATGAAATGCAGAGCTGAAAGCAAGGAAATGACTAATCTACTTTTGCTAAAATGAATTTGCTGAAAGAAACAACTACTCTACTTTTGCTCAAATGAAAGCAAGGAAATGCAGAAACTGAAAGAAACAACTATTCTACTTTTGTTGAAATAAACTACTTAGTAGAATGTTGCAAGAAGAAATAGAAGAAAGCAGTAATCACAAAATACTCTGATGCATCCCCGGCAACGGTGCCAAAAAGTGGTGAGCACTAGTATTGCAGTAATAATGCTGCAACTCCTGGGGCTTCCTACTTTACTTTTATCAACCCAGTAGTTCGTAGCAAACTTGGAAGCGACGGTGTTGTATGCACAAGTACTAGTTCTTACTACAGGCTGTCACTTGGTTAGCTCGCGCAAGATCACTAGGAGCTCAAACCAACTTCTATGAATTCCAGAAGAAGCTTTATATGTGATGAAAGAAAGGAAAGCTTACTCTATAGAGGCTATTCTACTTGCAGAAAGAGAAAGAAGACTGAAATGTGAAGTAAACCTAGCAAACCCTAATTTACCAATTAACCCTACTTTTGCTAAAAGAGAGGTGAAAATCTAGGAAAGGAGTGCCATTACCTACTGAGGGAGTAACCTACACCTATTCAAGTGATTTCTAGAAGGAAATAAGAAAAAAACATCTTTTTTGGATTTTTATGTATTTTTGTGAAATTGCCGTGCATGTAACTTTTTATTTGTGGATGTGGTAGAAATTAGGTGATGATGGAAGGTGACCTTGGGATTTTCAGAGGTGTGGGAAGGTGTGGAGGTGTCCTAGGAGGCCTCTGGCAACCTTCTGGAGGCTTTCGCTGCAATCGGACTTTAGAAAGTCACTTATAGGAAATTCTAAAGGAGGCTGTAGGGGATCTACAAGAGGATGCCGAGGGCTGTTTTAGAGGTTTTAATGGCAGAAAAATGGTGGGAAAGGGTAGCTAAATACTAGAGGGATGTGTTAATGTGTCTGAGGTTTATAAAGGAGTATTAGGAAAGAAAATTATGGTTGGATTTGTTCAAGAGTCGAGAGGAAAGTTTATGAGGAAAACACAAAAAATTAGGGTAGATTTGTGAAGGGCTATGAATGACCTATGAAACATGTAGAAAAAGAGATGGTGATGTCTGCTCTATTAACTTATTATGAGCAGGGATGTACTGCAGGAGAGCTACAAATCAAACACTGAAACTAAGCAAGAAAAGAACTAGCTGCACCAGAAAGCAGAACTATATCTCATGTTAACCTAAATTCTGATCTAGGAAAATAAAATGCTGGACAATGCTGTATGGAAAGGAAAGCATGGAAAGAGATTTATTGCAAAAATAGAAATTACTATGGAAAAATGGATCTGAAGCAAAGCATTAACCTCTAAATCAAACTATAACACTAGAAATTGCATGGAGGAAGAAAAACTATGTTTTTGTGGTAGCCAGAGTGTCTTGACCTCAGCTCATGTTCCCAAAGGGAGGAAAGGAGGTCAAGGATCTATTGATGGCCTTTTTGTATCTTTCTCCTATCACTATTTAATCTACTTCAGCAAACTGGAATGGAAACAGCTATGTAAATTACGAAAAGCAACCTATTCTAACCAAGGAAGAAATCTATCTAATAGCAACTAATTCATGAACTAAAACAAAACATATAAATACAAAAGAATGGGTGTTTGGAAGCTTGGGTTGGGCCCTAACCCAAGGGATTCAACCCTTTGAAATAACTTAGTGCTAGCTCATAAAATATTTCATCTCCATTACCAAAATAATAGTCACATTACATAAAACTGTTCACAAAAGTAAGCTCGAAATGAGTTGAGCAAGAGCTGCAACAAAAGTGAAAAAATTTGACTAATGTCCAATAACCTAATGAGGCCCTAAGCCTCTCTATTTATACCACTGGAGCTCCCAACAACTCTCCTATAATCAAGGAGGCTTGGCTCCCAAGACTTGAGATAGACAACAGTTATTCTTCACTTGCTCAGCTACCCCTTTTGCATTGATGTGGTTGCTTGTGCTCTGAGCTTTCTGAATGAGGATTCAAAGTATGGAGTTATAAATGAGGGGGACACCCTCCTACAGATCCTCTCCCTTATTTTCCTCGAATATTGGCTGCCAAATGCTCATCAAACCTTTGACTTTACTCAAAATTAACCAAAAATCTGCATAAAGCACACATTAGTCTTCATGGCATAATGACTAACCCAACTCACTCTATTACCATAAATATAATCAAAAGCATGCAATAAACTAATGAGAATGGTTGATTAAGCTAAGTTAGGAGGGAAAATGAGCCCATATAATTACCCATTTATGGGGCTCATTAAGATGCATGCTAGGAAATGTAAATTAAGATAAATCCCATATAAAAGGTTAGGATTATGCTCAAATATATTTTCTTTAGTTATTGACCAAAAGTACAAAGAAAGGGGAACTTACCATGCATTTTCCTATGACATTGAGGCCTAAATGGATACTATAGTATGTTCTTCCTCCTCCGTTATGGTCTCAAATCTCACTCTTAGATGTTATAATAAACTATGGGTAAAATAAGATAGTAAGGAATGGATCCTTTTGGAATAATATTCGGTATAACATGAGAGTCATTTCACATTATTTAGGCCAACTTGAAAGAGATAAATTCTTCATATGAGCCTCGATGGAGGCGATGTTCACATCATTGGAAAGGTATGAATGTGTACAATAGTGTCAAGGAGACAAGAGCTATGCTTGAAATTTTTTGACACTAGAAAGTGTTATTTAATTCCTCAAAATGGCTTAGGAAGGTTCTAGTCCTCAAATATCCAAACTAGGATTTGCCACTAAAATGGGCCTACAAGACAATTCCTCTAGTTTTTCCATGTAGAATGTAACCAAGATAGATGAAAAATTGTATATTTATCCATTTTGGATCATCTATGGATTTATTTCCCTCTCATTCCATTAAAATAAATGTTTCGCATGTATATTTAATAATTTTTTTAACTAAATTAACAAATTTAATTTCTTATGTGGTTCAAATAATGATGGACAAGTTGAATTATAGTTGATTATATGAATAGGAAATTAGTGAAAGAATTGTGGTTTACAATATAATTGTCATTGAATCTTCATTCATGTCACTACAATCACTTGGGAACGATACCTACATATTAATGAGTAGTTCCTTGTAATGAAAATGATAGTTGAAGCTTCAACACATACTTATGGTGATCACATGTGAATGCTCATTAAGGTGAGTTCATTGCTTAAAAAGTTAGAAACATTGTACATTTTGTGTGAAAATAGGTCGAGTGTATGCATTTTTTTCTTGACACAATAAAATTTGATTAATTACTGATAATAAAAGAACATTCACATGAACCCATTGATGGATATTATTGGTTGATGGTACGAAAGTAGGAACCAATTGTTGAACAAAAGCATTCAAGATCCTTCATGCCCATATTATGACAAAAAATCATAATCTAAAAAGTGATCATGTTTATAGAATCAATTCAATTGGATATCATTGCACAAAGGAGTTCCATCAAAGACAAAGTTTCTAGTGATTACTTGTAGAGTCTTGTTTTTATTAAAGTGATTACTATTATGTTGTTAGCTAGTTTATGTGAGAAAGTTGCACTAGATAGTAGGCCATGCCTCTAATCCTAAAGAGTAATTGCACTTAGAATTGAATTGAGTAAAATTTCCTTTCTTCCATTTAGAGAATAGAGATATCAGAATAAGTTAGATAAATAGAGATAAAAAAGTTAATTTCCAAAGTATCCATGTTGGTGGAAAGAGTGGGATATAAATACCTTGTTTACATATCAAAATATCAACATGATAATTTATTATTGAAGTCTTCCATAGAAAGAAACTGAAAAGGAGACTTGTGAAAAATCCTTTAAATTGGTTTAAATATTCATAAATACAATCAAAATTTTTTGAGGGAACCTCAATATTAGAAAGCATGGAGAAGGAAGAGAGTGAAGTAAGAGAGCGAGAACTGTCATATTATTATATGGATAGATCTAAAAAATAGGTTATGTGTATCAGTATGAATTTCATAAAAAAGATCCAACATGTATAGGAAAATCATTAAATCCTTTTCTCACAAGGACAAGTCTATTGGTATTAGATAAAGTTTCTCCTCTTTAAAAGAATCAAATTAACTCTATAAAATTGAAGGACATAGGGAATAATGAACACAAATCAAGAACTATCATATTTAAGAGGGTGATTACAAGCTAATGAAGGTATTTCATGATGCATTAGTTGAAACCAAAACATGGATAAGCAAAAATTTGTTGACTTGAATGGATGATTCAAATTAACTACATGGTGAATTTCAATATGGTGTAAGAATATGAAATTTAATAAATCAAATTAGCTTATGGAATGTATAAAATTATTTATAGATTAGTTGTATGTTACGTGAACTTTGATTTTATCTTACAAGTTCATGTGTAGTGCATGGTTTGAGGGTATTTTTTTAAACTAAAGTAGATATATTTATATCAAAAGTGTTGTAGTTGCATTGCTTAGTATGCAAATTCATATAAGATTATTGACGATCAAAATTGTCTTCAAAATGTTAAGAGCTTGAGCACCAGTCTATGTATACAAGTTTTTTCTTTAAAAAATTCTCCTAAATTCTACTATAAAAATATATTTATAATTATTTCCAACCATAATTTGGGATATATTTATATCAAAAGAAGGTTGTAGTAGATTTCATCCTAGAGATACAAAAGGTGTTGATTTAGAAACTTGCAATTCTTGTAGTTTTGCATATTTTCCTTTTTATCATGAAAGAAAGAGTGGATGTGAATTTTCCTATAGTGATTTCTTTGCAAGATTACTAAATCACAAGAGTAGATACTTAAAAATTTATCACAAATGAAAGTACAAAAGAAATTGTCAATTTCTAGTTGAAAATTTTCCCTTTCCAAAAGTAAGTTCTAAACATGTTTGATACCTTTAGAGAATTTTCTCGTCTATCTAGTATGTTCTTTGATATTGATTACATTTCTTTCCTCTTGTAATAGGGGAGGGTTTAGAAACTTTCTTTGGGATTTCAAAAAAGGATTTAGAAGCTTCATTATGAACCCTCACTATTAGCCCAAATTTGTTTTCCTCATCCTCTTCACCCTCTTCCTCATATTCTACTTACTTTTTCATTGGAGAGTTAGTCTCAAGATCACTTTAGTCCAAATACCTATCAGCCCAATTTATTTTTCCTCATTCTCTTCACCCTTTTCGTCATCTTATTCTTCTTTTTTTGTTAGAGAATTAGTCTGAAGATCCCTTTGTGATAGTGATCCAAGTGGATATTGGTGGCCACCCGCCTATTCCACTTAGACCCCCAACACTGTTTGATTTAAGTTTCCTTAATTTTAGCACAACTTTATATTTTTGGAAGTTTTTCAAATGTTAAACCCGCGAAGACATTTTGAGGCCCTAAAAGACATTTTCTGGGATAACAAAGGGACCATGAAAGTGCTAATTATTTCTTTCACATGTTATTTTTTTTCCTAATCATGGAGATCTTTAAAATGAGGTATTATGATAGCCAAATAGAGATCATTTGCCAAATTTACGACCCTGGCATGTTGGTGTTCCAACTTACCCCAACGAGGCCCAAACCGTTGGATCTTTATATCATAGTGTTAGGGTTTCACACTTCTTATTTATGATAAAAAGGTCTCTGAACATCATTTTAACACAGTTCAGAAGGAATGTAGCCATCACATCTCTTCTCTGACATAAGCTACCATTTCCCAAGCTAGCTTGTTCCATTTTGCATGTCATCAATTTTCATTACTTGTTATTAATTAATTGAATTTTTGTTCTTTCATTGTATCTCTATGTTCTGTTTAAATATGTATTTCATTTCGTTGCTTCATAAATCTAGAGCAGTGGTATAAAAGTGGTTTGCTCTTTCCCTATTTTTCTATGCATGTCCCCAACAAGGTTAGGGTATAAGGAGTTGGGACTTGAACTAGGTGACCCTGTTACACTAAAATTTGTCACCATGAATATTTGCAGTCAGTATGGCTCCATCAACTGTCATACTGTCCTCCTTGGCAAGTCTTATACCTCTGCTCCTCATGTCAAACTCCAAAAAAGGGAGAAAGTCCTTAAAAAGTCAATTAACTCTGGTTACGCAGTTTCTCTTAACCTTATCTGCGTGTACGCACCTCAAGTTCACAATACCTGCGTACTTGTATGCTCTGTCTGTAAAGGGGTGGGTGCGTACTCCTGTAAAGGTCAAAAGGCGCGAGTTTTACTTCAAAAAAGTTACTTGTGGTCGAATCTAGAGCATTCTAGAAGATGGTTTGACGTGTATTGAGCGCCTCCAGATGGTTCATGCATCCCTATGAAAGAGGAACTTATCCCATGAAGAGGGGAGCTATCCCATTGAAAGAGGGGCTTATCCCATTCATGGTGGACCTGATTAACTTCCTCCAAAGCATTATAAATACAGGCATTTGGCCAGAGGGAGGGGAGGTTGAAAGCTGAACATTCCTAAGGGTAGATGCTGCTGAAATTAGGACTCCCTTATAGAGCTTTAGAGGAGAGATTCCCATCCTTTCTTAGCTTCATTTGGAAGTGGGTGAGCTGATCAAAGTAAAGGAGAACTCTTGCTGGACCCTGGGAGGGACCTGCACAACACCAAGGCACTGGTTGTAATGGTTTCTTTTGTTTCCAATTAATGCAATTAAGTTCATTTTTCTCAACAAGTTGTTATATATAATTTGTTTCATATACTCCTTGGTCTTTATGATGAATATGTTTTATTATATGAGTTATTCAGGTGCTATGTAATCGTTTGCTTGTTAGTGAATGCAGGTTTCAAAGAGAAGGAGGAGCTCATCTGGATCAGAGAGGCTGGACTGCTACAAACAGTGTTGGACTAAAGGTATGCTTTAAACACCTGGTTGCTTGTATTTTAAATGCATATTTAGGGAAAGATAGTGCTTGATTGTCTTGTTTGTCACTAGAAAGCCTTAGCTTCTAGGGAGGTCGGTTTTGTCCGCAAAATTAACTCTTTCCGCATGACAAAATGGAGACTCCGCTGGGGACTCCATGGATTTGATTGATTTGACTATGAATTTGGGTGGAATAGCTTAGGGTTAAATTAGTTTTTATTTTTCTTGGTTTTTCTAGCAGTACGCACCCTCTACGTTAAGCACAGTGCGTACCTGTACGCACTGCAGCTTTGTACACAGAGCGTGGCCGCACCTGTGCAAACAGGCTGCCTGCGTACCCTATCAAAAGTTGAGAAAATTCCAATTTTTTCCTTTTTGCCTCTTAGATTTTGTTTATAATTTGTTTTTTGCTGCCCAGATCCACTGGTTACTTGTCAAAGGTCTTCATCTAAGCTTGTTTCGTTAGCATCAAGGGTTTTAGTGAAGTTCATAGAAGTTCTAGCCCTAGGTTTGATTTTTGCATTGGTCTTGTAGTGACTTTGGCTTTGGAAGTTGTAAAACCTTGGATATCCCTGGTCTTTTCAGTCTTCTTAGGAGTCGGACCTTTCATAAAATCCACCTTTGTGAGAAACCTACCTTTGTGTTGTCTCTTTGCGGAATTTCGAGAAAGCTTGTTTGTTAAAGCTGTGAATTTCATTCTTAAGAAAAAGAACAAAAGATTTTGATTTTTGTTTTTGACTGGTTTATGATTCTGCATGAACTAGTCCTTGGTTGAATTGTAACTGAGTAAAACATCCTGGAATTATATTTTGTAGGCTTTTACCTCATTAGATTTGCTTTTAGGTGAATTTCTCTTAGATTTGCTTTTAGGTAAAATTGATTTGATTGTCATAGATTTTTTAAAGTTGATTTTTGTTAAGTAGTTTTACATGCTTTGTTAATATAGGAAAAATACAAAAATCTCTTTGGAAAAAGTTTGTTTTAGTAGCATTTGAAGTCTTTGAAAAGAGAAAGGAAGTTTTCGTGAAATAATTAGTGGTCATGTGTTGTGTGCTTTGGAAAAGATAAAGAGATTGTTTCTTTGATTTTCATTGCCAAGAAAGTTGTCTTTATAAATTTTGCATTCTCCAACTCTCTTAGCTAGGGAATTCATTGAAAAGGAAAAATAGTATAAATCATCTTAGGTGCATCTTTTTAGTGGATTTGAGTCGAGTCTACACACCATCAGTTTCATCTCCACTACCTTTTGTCCTAAAGAAAAGCCATAAAATTAACGCTTAAAGTAAAATTTACTTAGTAACTTTTCATTTACTAGGGCTCTGAAACACCAATATAGATCAGGCTAGTGTCTTGGAGTAGGAGACTAATTAACTCTCCAAGACAACAAAACCAAACAAGTAGCTCATCTTGTGGTAGGATAAATCCAATAGTTACATTTATGCTCTGGGAAATCTCCTCTTAAAGGAGAAGCATGAGATCGTGTCCGAACCAGTGAGGGGATCAATTCTCCTTCATTGGGAACGACGCCAGATACGCACATACTACAAACGGTAAACCTCGGATTGACCATTGTCGAGGAGCCTGGGGTCACTTGTCGGTAAACCTTGGATTATTGTCAAGGAGCCGGCAAGGGGATTGAGCTTGATACTCTGCCCTTGCGTGCTATCGGATCGTAGACTGTTCCCCCAGGTATATTTGTTGCTGTTGGTGACCTTAGTGACCATTATCTTTAGGGTTCTACCCAAGGTGACGGTGGAGGGAAGATCCCACTGTACCTGGAGTAGACGTCGGCTAGACTCACTTGGATTTTCTGGGGGGTTCACTTCACTCGAGACGGTTAAAGTGGAGGAACTTGTGCCGGTCTATTCATTAAGCAAGTTGCCGGGGTAACTGTTCCACCCGCCACTTCTGTACTGAATTCGGCGATGTTGGATTTCATCACCAACTAGTGTTTTCGGTCCGGAAGGCTACTGTTTGTGTATGGTTTGACGCCCTAGATTCTTTAGGTGTGTGATTCGAATTTGTTTGGTTCTTTAGAGACTTTAGGTGGTTTGCTTTGAGATTTTACTTTGTTTGTGTGTGCAGTAGTTAAAAGTTTTTAGCTGTGGTTGAATTACCGAGACAGTCTCGTAGACTTCGGGGCCAGTCTCCTGAGATTGTAACCGTGGCCGATTTGTTGAGGAAGTCCCGTAGACTTCGGGGCCAACCTCCTGAAGACGTCCCGGGTCATTACGAAGGTTTGAAAGTCCTCGTAACTCCTAGTGGCAGTAAAGTAGGTTCACCTGAAGAAGGAGAGTCTTCGTTGGTAGTTCATCCTGATTACCAAAGTCTAGAAACAGGTTATAATCCTAAAGCTATTGCAGTTTCCGAGCTTGTTGGTAGTTTTTCATATACTAGTGATATATATGAAGAACCTGAGATATCTAAACCTGTTACTCCAACTTCTAGTGCTCCTGATTCACCTAGGGTAGAAAGAGTCATCACCGAAAATCTTCCTTCTGGTTTGATAGCTATTGAAGAACTTGCTCCAGAAGAAGAAATAGGCGTCCCTATCCCTGAAAATCAACCTACTATTGATCTAAGGGAGCGTGAATCCATTTTTTACAGTCCACCTAGAAGTACTACTTGGTATCTTTATTTAACTAATTATTTGGACAACTCAGGGTTAAGTTTTTCTCCACCTCGTGCTCCTTATCCACCTGGAGGTATTTATACTCCTGTAAATATGTCTGGTCAGTCGTCCATGTTTACTCAATCTCCTGAATCTTTTTTGTACGGAGGTCCTTCTGTTCCCTCTGGGTATCAGTCACTTTCTGATACTTTTGCAGGAGCATCTCCTCAACCCATTGAACATGGGTTATTAACTAGAAACAATGGTAATAAATCGTTGAGCGTAGGAGACATTTACATGATGTCATGTTCAATTCCCAGTTCTCAACCTCAAGGTGGCCAGTTACGCCTGGGGGCAGCCTCAATTAACGCCTGGGGGGCAACCTCAAGGTACACAAATTGTGTCTGGGGGGCAACCTCAAGGACAATATGTACCCGTGGTGCAGTACATTCCTTAAGGTCAACCCCAGCCTCAATATGTACCCCAAGGTCAACCTCAATATCAATTTATACCTCAAGGTCAACCCCAGTATCAGTACTTACCTCAAGGGTATCTACCCCAAGGCCAGTACTCGAGTCAAGGTTTCCAACCACCCCAAGGTCAATCTTATGTTCAAGGTACGGGAAATGTACCTTTCAGTTATCAATCCTACCCTCAATCTAGTTATGGATCTCAATATCCTCAACCTGTTATGGGTCAATACCCCGGAATGAACATAGTGTGGGATCCATCGCAAGTTCAACAGGTATTGTAGCCAAGTGTACAATTGTCATCCCAAACTAGACAACCCTTAGTTTCTGGTTCACCCCAGCAACCAGTCCAGTCTAATGTTCAAACTTCTTTACCTTCAGTAGTTTCTCAGTCTGGGCCTATTGCACCTAGTACTCCATCTCAAACGACTGCTGCAACTACCACAACATCTGTTCAATCTACCCCACTTACTTCTGGAGTATCGACAGCTCCGGTTTCTACTGTCTCTGTATCTACTCCTCAGACATCTTTACCATCATCTGGATCTACGATTCAAACTACGGTTTAGATGCCTGTAGGACAACCTGGTTTAAGTACGGTTGTCACCAGTCAACCACAATTCATTTATCAACCGTACCAGGGACAGTACCAATACGGGCCTGCTGTCCAGCAGCCAGTTTACCAGTATCAACCGTATCCTGGGTACACTTATCAACAACCACAACAACCCCAGTACGGTTCGGTTAACCTGGTTTTCCGGGAGGATACAATATCCCGAACGCGATTCCTATTCCTAGTTATCCTGGATATCCTCCTCCTGGGACTGGTCTCGTGACCCAGAGTTTTAGGGATCCTAATCGACAATTATCGTTTATCGCAACTTTGGATTTACCAGACTTGTCACGCCTAACGAACGATCCAATAAATTATCTTCCGTTTTGGCCGCCAATGCCAGAAAGTTGCTCAGTGACATACCCAAGTTCGAAGGTAAGTCTGGAGAGGACCCGTCGAATCATGTGATGACTTACCACCTCTGGTGTGCCTCTAATTCCATCTCAGATGATTCGATCCGCTTACGTCTTTTCCAGCGTACTCTCACTGGTCTCGCGGCCAAGTGGTACATTGAGTTACCATGGGCCTCTTTTTATAATTTTAGCCAGTTAGCTACCTCGTTTTTAACTCATTTTCAGTTGCTGGTTAGATATGATAATGGTACGGAGTTACTAACTTCGTTAAAGCAATCAACCTCCACTTATATTTCCGATCATATTCATGAATGGAGACGTCGAAGGTGGTTAGTGAAAGTTTTTATCCCGGACCAGATCTTAGCTGAATGGTTTGTTAAATCATTGTTACTGAAGATTACTAAAGACGTAGCTAAGGCCGGAGTAGTTACTGAGGAGCAAGTGATTGCTCAAGCGCAGTACCTTGACTTAGTTTACACTCAGTCAGGTACGTTACACGAAAAGATCCCAGATCTTCGTAAGTCAAATCAAATCGCTGCTGCTTCTTCGGGGTCTCATGCCGCTGATGGCATGATTGGTACGGTGAATACTAAAAGCAAGAAGAAGTCTTCAAAGAATTCTTCTCCCATTATAACCTTACCAGACTCCCCGACAGGAGACTCTTCTGCTGAAGTTTCCGCCGATATTCACGTTGTAGAGTCATTTACAGCTAAATCAAAATCTAGTGGGAAAAAGAAAGGCAAGAAGAAGAATAAAGCAGACAAAACTCCAAAGGAGAAAATTGAAAAGTCGGAAACCAATGACGAAAAACACAAACCTCGATATCCTTGTCTTATTTGTGAAGAGGATCATTTTACAAGAGATTTCCCTCATCGGGCCGAGGTTGTGAAAATCGTCAAGGGTTCCCCAACTCCTGCTGTTTTGAAAGATCCATTTCCAAAGCAGGAGAGTAAGATGATAGGTTCTTCCTCGAGTGCCAGTGAAGAACCCATATTGATGATGTCTCATGTAAGGATTGCGACTCGATCGCAAGATTATGGTAGTAAAAGTCCTGTTGATGGCAAAGAAGCAGAATCTTCTCATTCTAATCCATCAACCTCAGCTCCCGGTTCCGATCCACTACATATCGAGAAACCTAACCCAGACTTAGTAATCAAACCGCCTGCCAAGGGTGTACTTCGAAGGTCTGCTCTCAATCCACATGCGAGAGCGGCCCAGAATCACAACATTGTTGAGGATTTAGCTGTTTCACCCTCAGCAATGTCAGCTTTCGAAGTGCTGCAATCATGCCCAGCACAACGCAAATTACTTTTGTCAGCTATAGGAGCTGTTGTTGTTAAGGACCCGAACCTAATAATCTTTGATCTAGAAAATAGTACACCGCGTTTACCTCATCAAATGGCTTTCCAGATCCCAGTGATAGTCAAAAACAGGCCTATTCATCGGACTGTAATTGATGAGGGAGCTTCCACGTGTATTATGTCGATACAGTGTTGGAGATCGCTTGGTTCTCCTTCACTAAATCAATCCCCGACAATTCTTAAGGCCTTTGATGGCCGTGGGTTTCATCCGTTTGGCATTCTATAGGATTTGCCTATAGGGGTTGAAGGAAAAAACGTTAGTCTAGATGTGGAGGTGGTTGATGCCCCTCTAGACTACAACCTTCTCTTGGGTCGAAGTTGGTCTTACGCTATGACAGCGGTCATTTCATCGGTCTTTCGAGTAATAAAGTTTCCACATAATGGCAAGATCGTAACAATAGACCAGCTGGCTTACTTTTCATCCGACCCAGCCTCTTCAGAGAGTATCCAGCATGTTGGTAAAACGACTATCCCTTATAAGGATGTTGGAGTAGGATTAGTTAAAGATGCCGGTCTACTGGGAACTTTTCCTTTTCCTCCAATCAACGCATTGTCTTCATTTGCATCTATTCATATGATTACATCAGACACCATTGTTTATGACGATCCTTGGATCGTTCCTTCTGAATCTGAGATAGACTCATTTGGTGATGCTATGCCTTTAAGTCCATATGAAATTGCCTATGAAGCCGTGCAGTCTTTTACCGACCCACATTCAACCAAAATCGACCAAATGAATGTGGTCCGTGAGGAATCACTTTTCACGTCAACCTCGGAGTTAATAGTGTTTCGCGAAGTTGTGTCATCTGACGAGCAACTTCGTGAAGTCCTGTGTGTAGACGATTTACCATGGGAAGATCTCCATCACAGATCTTCGTTTTTACCTGAGGATGATCATTTTGAAAATAATTTCTCATCAATCTTTACAGCTGAACATGTCAAAGAAGCTCAGAATCCAATGAAACATCCTGATTCAGAGCTGAACTTGGGAAATATCTCTCGCACTATTCCCATTGACATTTCAGTCAAGCCTGGAATTGTTGAGCACATTCATATAGGTGCCTCGTGTTCAGATGATGAAATTCAGACATACAAGGCCCTATTTCAAGAATTCCGTGACGTGTTTGCCTGGTCCTACGAGGAAATGCCAGGAATTGATCCCGTGATTGTTGTCCATGAGATCAAGACTTACCCGGACGCTAAACCTGTCCGGCAACGTTTGTGTCAGATTCACCCACGAAAAGCGGCTGCAATTAAGGCAGAAGTCGAGAAGCTGTTGAAAGCAGGTTTCATTTATTCGATGCCGTTAACGGATTGGGTATCGAATATTGTTCCGGTTAACAAAAAACAGGGAACAATAAGAATATGCATCGACTATAGGGACATTAATAGAGCTTGTCCAAAGGACAACTACCCAACACCCTATATCGATCAAATAATTGACGATTGTGCCGGCAGTGAAATATTTTCTTTTATGGATGGTTTTTCCGGTTACAATCAAATCAATATTCTACCTGCCGATCAACCAAAAACGGCTTTCATTTGTCCATGGGGGACATTTGCTTATTGCAAATTACCTTTTGGGCTTAAGAACGTCGGAGCCACTTTTCAAAGGGCGATGTCTTATGCGTTTCATGACATCAAACACATTGTACAACCGTATCTCGATGATTTGCCCGCTCATTCATTACATCGAGCTGATCACCTTGTCCATTTACGAGCAATCTTCATGAGGTGTAGGAATTATCGAATTCGTTTGAACCCACACAAATGTGTCTTCTCTATAGAAGTGAGAAGATTGCTGGGATTTGTAGTTTCGAAAGCCGGCATTCGCGTCAATCCCTCAAAGGTAGAAGCTATCATCAAATTGCCTCCTCCTTTGAGTCTTCGCCAACTCCAAAGTTTGCAGGGGAAAGCAAACTTTTTACGACGATTCATTCCTAACTACGCCGAGGTTACAAAGGGTTTTACCCAGTTGTTGAAACAGAACGCTCAATTCTCTTGGGATGAGATAGCTCAGAAATCTTTTGATGCACTCAAGCACGCGTTGACCCATGCACCGTTGCTGCATCCTCCCAACTACAACCAGGATTACTTTTTGTACCTCGCCGCCGCTCATTCCACCATTGGAATGGTCTTAGTACAGGAAGATGAATTCGGAACGGAACATGTGATATATTACCTTAGTCGGACGTTAAATCCAACTGAGCTCAAATATTCACATGTGGAGAAATTGGCATTGGCAGTTGTTCAAGCTGTCCAACGTTTTCGTCATTATATTTTACTCCGTAAAACTACAGTCATTTCGGATTGCAACCCTATGGTCTACATTTTGACTAAATAATTGCTAGGGGGCAAGTACTCTAAATGGATCATTATCCTGCAGGAGTTCGACTTGGAATTTGAAAAATCTAAGTCTAAGAAATCTTTAGTTTTTGCAAAGTTAATGTGTGACTTCCCGCGTGCTGACACGGAAACTGTGGCAGAGGAACCCATTACGGACGAATATTTGTTTCTCATTAGCACTTTAGATCCGTGGTATGGAGATATCATCGTCTATCTCCAAACCCAATCCTTTCAGCCCGAAGTTTCAAAGTCGGAACGTCGGAAAATTCGATTCCAGTCCCAACAGTACAAAATTATTGGAGATACTCTTTATCGCTGTGGGGCGGACTTGGTTTTTCGACGTTGTTTAACTCACGAGGAAGCTGAAAGGGTTCTGAATGACTGTCACTCTGGAGCGTGTGGCGGTCATATGTCTAGGTATGCCACAGCCCAAAAGATATTGCGCGCTGGCTACTTCTGGCCGTCCTTGTTTAAAGACTGTATTACTGCGGTCCGGAAATGCCACAACTGTCAAGTGTTTGATCGCAAGATGTGTGCTCCACCTGCTCCTCTCCACCCTATAATTGTCGTTGGTCCTTTTGCCAAATGGGGTATTGATTTTATTACATGTAACCCTCACTCGGCCGGGGGGCATGCGTATATCATCCTTGCGGTAGATTATTTTACTAAGTGGGCTGAGGCGATGCCTACATTCGAGGCAGATGGCAAGACAGCTGCAATTTTCGTGTTCAATCACATTATTGCTAGGTTTGGTGTCCCACAAGTGATAATCACTGACCATGGGCGCCATTTTTGAAATGTTATGATGACAGAATTTACAGGCCAGCTTGGTTTGCGTCACGATAGCTCAACTCCTTATTATCCACAAGTGAATGGTCTGGTTGAGTCCATCAACAAAGTTTTAGTTATCATGATCCGACGAATCATTGGTATTCATCGGTCGAATTGGCACAACATGTTATTTTCCGCGCTTTGGGCATACCGAACCTCAGTGAAAACATCAACAGTGTTCACTCCTTTCCAACTAGTTTATGGTTTGGAAGCTGTGCTGCCCATTGAATGCGAAATCCCGTCACTGCAAATGGCCATCGAATTACTTCCAGCTACTTCCGAAGAGGAGAAGCGTTTATTATACTTAGCTCAATTAGATGAGACTCGACGTGATGCTACATTGGCAATCGAGACTCATGCAAAACGTATGAAAGCTCAGTATGATCGAAATGTGACCCCTCGAAATTTTTCGGAAGGAGACCTAGTGCTATTATATGATCAAGCTAATGATAAATTAGGTGCTGGAAAATTTGTTTCTATGTGGCATGGGCCCTATATTGTCAAGCGAAAGCTAGGAAAAGGGGCCTATGAGCTGGTAGACTTTGATGGGGACTCTTTGGGTAAACCCAGAAATGGACTTTACCTAAAGAGGTATTATGCTTAAATGATGGGTATGGAGAATTTTTAGTTAGGTTAGTTTTTCTTTCTAGCTGGTGTGTTTGTTAGTTTAGATAGTGTGCTTAGCTTAGAGAGTGTGTTTTTCGTCGTTATTCTGCTTATCTTGGTTTTACCCTTGATGATTGCAGATGTCGATGCCTCTCCAAACATACATTGGATTCGCTGATGGTGCTTGTCGTAGTACACGGAATATCTCTTCCGCAGCTTGAGTTATCTATTCGCCCTCTGACGAGTTAGTTTCTATGCATGGGGTGAGCCTCGGTCAAACAACAAACAACATTGCCAAGTACAGTGCAGTGATTGAGTTATTGCCTGAATCTATTTCATTTGGGATTCGGAGTTTGATAGTGAGGTTAGATTCCGAACTCGTTGTATTACAACTTAATAGAGTGTATGCCATTAGAAATCCAGTGTTATTAAGGTTATTTTTGAGAGTGCGTCTCTTGGAACGTGAATTTGATTACATTGAATATCAGCATATTCCAAGGTCTTTAAATACATTAGCAAATGCAATTGCTTCTCGAATGTTAAACAGACATTTGCAATAATCATACATGTAAATTTAAAAACATTTCATCACACATGTTTAACAAGATAAGCCAGTAATAATGATATATATAGATAGGAGTGTGTCAAAAAATACATCGTCTTCGATCATAGGTTGAAAAACACCTTATGATCGGCAAAAATGATAAGTACAAAAAACCAAAATGTCACATGTGTCTACAAAAACGACCATCTAATCACTGGTGATGCTCTCTATACGACACCACTACACGAGCCACCCTACACAAGAACCTCCTAAAAGGTCCTGGGACTGCGACTACATAGCGCTGAAGCCTGATAGGAATATCATATATAGTAGTCTCTGGTATGTCTGCTGTAAGATGCTCTAGGTCTTGTTCCAACTCAGCTAGGGTCTCTGTGGCCTCGTCCCGTGGGGCCGGTGCCGCTGCAACTGGTAGTCTCCTCTCGAAAGGCCGGAGATTGGCTGGACGACGTGGGCCTACATCTGCATTTTGAAAATTATTACTGTCAGTTTTGAGACGATATAAAAAACAAAAAAAAATAGATAATTTAAAAACTTGTGAAAAATGAATTACCTGTGTCATCCCATTGTTCTCCTGGTGGAAGAACCATGTTCGGATCTCCACGAAAATCAACTCCAGCATAAGGAAAATCCTGTATAGAAAATACCTGGTCCTCTAACCAGTGAAAGTACTCCGGAGTAAATCGGACAATCTCCGTGCCCTCATCAGGATGACGGGCCATAACCGCAACCCATCGCATCAATTTGGGCTCTCGGGGAAGCCTAGCCTCAACAGTGAGTTGCTGTGGGATCAGCATCGGAACCCTCTCTAAGGAAAAACTCACAACTAAAGGCCCATAACCAAAAGTATTTAGCTGTCCATTTTTGACTCTAGTCAGTTGGCCCTTTAAATTGGCCAACACAGCATCACATCAGTTGAAAATGGTGCCTCGATAGCAATCAATCGCCATCCGCATCTGGGATCCAGTGGCAATGTGTAAAGCGGCAGCCCCGCAAAGTCTGGTAACTGTAAAAGCAATCACCATAAGTTCAGGTTGGTATATAGTTTTGATCTCTATCCCCTTCTCCTGAGACTGAGTGTTACACCACTCTAGTCGGAGACTAGTGATGGACTGGCCACCCGGCCTACTCCCGAACAGAGTCAAGTGTTTGCCTCTCTTGGGCAAACCAATGAGGAAGTAAATATCTGAGGGCTCTATCTCAAGCTGGTGCCCTCCAATGTAAAAGCACTGGTCCTGAATGTTCCATCTCTCTACCAGCCATTCTAGAAAGCGCACCTGGGCCCTCATGCCAGGTATGGCCCAGTATTTGTAAAGGCCGCATGCCTTCAAAGCATCAATGGATGGTTGATGACTAATGGCGGCCAAATCAACATCTTCGTGCTCTCTCTCGCGCCAATCAAGCATGGTGGGCAATCTACACACCAGAAAACATCCATTAGAATCCATGAAATCAAAAATTATTGGTCCAATTTGGAGAATTTGGGGTTTGTAAACCCTTTGCGCGGAGTACGCACCCCGCCTTTAGGAACAGAGCATGGGTACGCGGGTTCCCTTAAGGCAAGGTGCATACGCCCACCATTTTCCAAACTGAGAAAATGTCGGGGTAAGCAGGTCCCTAGTGTGGCACCTGCGTACCCCGAAAGGCGGATCTTGAAACCCCAAAGCCTCCAAAAAATGACATCTAGGGCCTAAAAACAAATTCTAAACGGATGAAAATGAAGAGGAGGATGTTGTAGAATACCTGAAAGAGACGGCGTTCGATTTCGACGGTCGGATTCTCCGCAATGTCCACGGGAAGTTTCTTGCCAAAAGCCCTTTTTCTCTCCTCAACAGTAAAATGGTAAAAATGAATTGGTAAAAGCCCTTTTTATAGGTTTTTTGGGTAAATAAATGGTAAATTTGTTTATTTTTCACCATGAAAAGGTATTTTTCAAAGTATTTTTATCTATCTTTAAACAGGTATGAGTAATGTGTTGGTTTTTGTGCAGGATAAAGGATTTTCAGGGAAAATTGTCGTTTTTTACAAACAAAAACATCAGAGTCATCTTTAAGCCCTTTCTGACTCCTAAAAACATGAAAAGATTGCCGAGCGTTTCTTTTACACTCGTTAAAACGGAATTAAAAGACGGTCCTCTTATAGCCCTTTTCTGACCGTAAAAACATGAAAAGGTTGCCGGATTTTTGTCGTTTCAAATTCGATATTGAAATAAAACGACGTGTCCTTGATCGCTTTTACTTTTCAGGTCAAAGACACTAATCGTGAAAGTACTCCTTGGTCGTAAAGATCAAGAAGTTCTCTCAAGTATTATTTTATACTTTTTCGGGCTTGGGAGACACAAATTTACGAAAAAGGTCAACCCTGGAGTCTTCTTAAGTTTTTTCAGACTCTCTAAAATTGAAAAACGCTGAGTTTCTCCTATACTGGACTCGTTAAAATTTCACAGTAAAGGACCTGTTCGATTACAAACAGGAACGGACCACTCCTTCTTAGGGTTCGAATCTAAAATAAGTTGGACTCATCCGAAGGATGAGCTTATAATCAAGCATATGTTATCCTCCTCAAGCTTGTAAAAAATAAAGAGGTACTTTCCAGAAATGGTGGGGGAAAAGAGAGAAAAATGAGCCTATTTGTTATCATTTGTCTCAGAAGAAACCTTATCACCACTCTTGAACATGACACTTTTTCATTCACCTGGGTTGGGAAATCCTTTGCCTAACAGTTGATCAAACCACATTGAAAATCTTCAGCCGGTTCCAGGTATTAACTTTGGGTCAATTTTCACCAAGCCATCTGTCGTGTCGTTATGTGTTCAAGAGGTCACTGCAAATAAACCATTCATCTGCAAAATACCTGTCATCCATTTTGACCATCCCTGAGTCAGTCCTTACAGCTACATTTCTTCAACATTGATCTATGATTTCGTGTTGTGGGCTTGCCTGCAACAGGTCGCTTTCTATCGACATCAGCACATTATCTAGAAAGATGACCTAGAAATCGTCAGTACCTTGAAATCTGCATGCATCAATGGCAGGTTTCTCGCCTTTGACGACAGTTTACATCATTGACTTTCGATCGAAGGATTCTGTGATATGTTCAACATCAACACATTCATTCACATCTCATGGATTGTACTGGGTACTTTGAGAACCATTGACATCACTGGTGGTCTCTCTCACACTTGTTAACAGTTTACGTCATCGACTGGTAATCAAGTGGTTTCTACCATGTTCGACATCAACTCATTTATTCGCATGGATAGAATCGTACTATTTCGGGAAGTAGAAATGAAGACCCTGGATCTAGTTTCCACCATCCAGGCTGCGAGGAGTTTTGTATTCATTATATAGTAGACTAATCATAAACAGATGGCTGTGTCCATACTGTGTCTACATGAGTCTATGATTATGATGTACTGAGAAATCATTCCTATATCAGAGCAGTAGTTAGTTTGTTAGTTAAAGTTTTCAATCTGAGTATGGGAATGCCTACCTCAGTGATGATATGATCTTATATATGTATTTTGTGTTGAATATTTGCAGGTTCCGACTGGGCTCTCCACAAGATAATCCTTGAAATGATAAAGTACTTCACCCTTCCTAGATGATATGAAACCCTAATCTACTACAGGCTTCGCACTTTAGGGGGCAATCTGTTACACTAAAATTTGTCACCATGACTATTTGCAGTCAGTATGGCTCCATCAACTGTCATACTGTCCTCCTTGGCAAGTCTTATACCTCTGCTCCTCATGTCAAACTCCAAAAAAGAGAGAAAGTCCTTAAAAAGTCAATTAACTCTGGTTACGCAGTTTCTCTTAACCTTACCTGCGTGTATGCACCTCAAGTTCACAATACCTGCGTACTTGTACACTCTGTCTGTAAAGGGGTGGGCGCGTACTCCTGTAAAGGTCAAAAGGCGCGAGTTTTACTTCAAAAAAGTTACTTGTGGTCGAATCTAGAGCATTCTAGAAGATGGTTTGACGTGTATTGAGCGCCTCCAGATGGTTCATGCATCCCTATGAAAGAGGAACTTATCCCATGAAGAGGGGAGCTATCCCATTGAAAGAGGGGCTTATCCCATTCATGGTGGACCTGATTAACTTCCTCCAAAGCATTATAAATACAGGCATTTGGACAGAGGGAGGGGAGGTTGAAAGCTGAACATTCCTAAGGGTAGATGTTGCTGAAATTAGGACTCCCTTATAGAGCTTGAGAGGAGAGATTCCCATCCTTTCTTAGCTTCATTTGGAAGTGGGTGAGCTGATCAAAGTAAAGGAGAACTCTTGCTAGACCCTGGGAGGGACCTGCACAACACCAAGGCACTGGTTGTAATGGTTTCTTTTGTTTCCAATTAATGCAATTAAGTTCATTTTTCTCAACAAGTTGTTATATATAATTTGTTTCATATACTCCTTGGTATTTATGATGAATATGTTTTATTATATGAGTTATTCAGGTGCTATGTAATCGTTTGCTTGTTAGTGAATGCAGGTTTCAAAGAGAAGGAGGAGCTCATCTGGATCGGAGAGGCTGGACTGCTACAAACAGCGTTGGACTAAAGGTATGCTTTAAACACCTGGTTGCTTGTATTTTAAATGCATATTTAGGGAAAGATAGTGCTTGATTGTCTTGTTCGTCACTAGAAAGCCTTAGCTTCTAGGGAGGTCGGTTTTGTCCGCAAAATTGACTCTTTCTGCATGACAGACCCCTTGCAAGACTATCCCCATTGACATTGACAACCTCACATGACAAAAGAAAAGAAAGATGAGGGAGTAGGATATCCTATTAATTTATTGCTCAAAGAATCCATCGAGTTGCAAATGAAAGAGATGATGGACAACTTTTCCCAAATTCTTCAGTCGATGCCAAAAGGTTACACATCTTCATTTAGTAGTCACTTTGTCGTTGCTGTCCCCTTAAAGGTAGAAGTTAACTTCGATATCCCTATATTTGAAGGTAAAATAAATGCAGATGTTGTAGATGAATTTTTAATTCTATTGGAAGGTTATTTTTTGGTCCATAGTTTCTATGATAGGGAAAATATTACTTTTGCACTACTTAAAGCTACCCCCCATGTTAAGGACTGGTAAGCAAGTTATTGTGAGAAAAGGGCCAAAGAAACTTCTCTATTTATAGCCATACTATCTTGTAACTCTTTCCTAGACACTGCCAAGGAACAATATTACCCTGTTGGGAGCTATGAAGAGAATTAAATACAATGGACCATGCTACAGTATCAAAGGGAGCAGCATGTACATGAGATCACAAATATTTTTGATACTCTACCCATAAAGTTGGGTATCAAAGACTTTGGGCAACATCTAGTTCTCAAGCACTGCGACTGTCTACAAAAATAAATTTAGGAAGAAATGGATTTCCTGGACATCTCCTCGCTTGGTGAAAGATACCAATATGTTTCCAAGAGTGAAAAAAAAAATAAATAAAAGAAGAAAGACTTTGGATATGAAAATATGAAGCAGGGAAACTGCACCTCCAAAATGTAGAACAAAGGATAGAGCCAAGGTAGAATGACCTAGGACAACCCATCAAGGCGACAAGTAAATAATGACACCACGAAGACAAAGAAGGAAACAAGAAAGTGGTGTGATTTCCACAAGAGCCCCACCCACAACACAAATGAGTGTCATGCCAAGCAGTCATTAGCGATCGAGTTAAAAGCTTCAAATTATGATGCATGTTTTGATTCTAAGCTAGAACCTAACAAGGGGAACAAAAAGGGGAAGAATATTATTAACACAGAAACGAGTTCAATATTTCCACCACCAAGGTTGAGAATACTAAGCCTAAAAATTTATAGGAGGGGGAGCATATCTTCCACTCACAAACATGGGTGAAGATTTATCTTCTTTTCTTCATTGTTGATAGTGGGATCTAAAAGAAACTCCTCTCATTAGAGGTCATCAAGTGGTTGGTCCTGTCAACCAAATCACACCCATAATCATATACCATCGGGTGGCTCCACTAGGTACGAGATCTTCGTGTAAGTCAGCAGTGCTACCTTCCCTACAACATTAATCCCTTCATGGACGAGGTATTATGCAATGTTGCTCCTTTCGAAGTCTGTGATGTTTTATTAGGCCAACCATATATGTGGAAGCGTGATGTTGTGTATGACTCTAGGCCTCACACTATTATTATTACTTTGGGTAGGAAACTATACAGAATACAAGATGTTGGAGCCCTCGTTAATTTTGAAGAGTTTTGACTAGTTTTGACCAATCGTGGGGCGGGAAAGGAAAAATGGCAGCAATGGTTGCGCGGTGGAATTAGCAGTTGCGGATAGGTGATGGCAAGGTGGCAATGGAAGGCAAAGGTAGCCGAGGAGATGGGAAAGCACAGAGGCAGCCAAGGAAGCAAGCAGGTGAGCAAGAACTAGTAGTCCAGGCAACTGGGAAGGATACAAAAACAGGAAGAACAAAAAGGGAGAGGTTGTTCTTGTTGTTGTTGGGTTTTGTTGATCGTTGGAGTTGTTTTTGAGGATAGACTTGTCAGAATCTGAAGGATTTGGTTGTTGAGGAGGTACGCATACATAAGAGGAGAAGCAGGAAGAGCTAAAACTAAGGAACTAGGTTGCGGAGAAGATCTGACCCATGCTACTGAATCGAGCATTTTATGTATTGTTGATGGTGAGATGACAATTTATAATGTATTATGTTTTGTTGCTTTAATGTAATCAGAGTTGATGGTTGTTAAGACTCATAATGCATTGCGCATCATGTTCTGTGGGCTTATTAAAATTTTAAATAGTCTCCTTGTTGCGTGAAGATGGTGCTTGCTAGATCGATACTAGAATGTTGTTAGTTCTGTGGTATTTATGATGAATCCATGTGTATGAGTTTAGGGTATCATTATCTCTATTTCATGTATTATGAACGCATATGTGTATGACCGCCTATGTTCAACTGATATCCCCTCAATTCCATGTTGAGCCCTTCTCCCCTTTTGGTCGCGGTGTGCTTCGAGTGAGACTCCTTGCCCTTCGAGGTGAGGTGAAAATGCTAGTGATGTCCTAGACTAAAACGGACCATTTTTGGCCTTCCGTACCTAAACCCAGGGTCTTTTCCCTAACAACTCTTTCGAGCCAACAAATGGTTCTGTTTCTGGGACCCAAAATTAGGAGAACTGGTTCAGAATATGGGGTTGAGGGTGTTTAAGAGAGAGATTAGAAACTGGTGGAACCTCAAAGTAGACCAATTTGTAGCAGAAAGGGTTGCCCGTAGTAATCAGCCGATCGGCAAGGTGCATAAGGAGATCTTATACGCTGATAGCTCAGACGACCAATATGAAATTTTTTGGTGCAAATTCCCTGAGGACTTGTACAATTGGTTGAGGGAACTGAAGTGGCAAAGTCCTTCGAGTGGATAAATGAGAGCCTTCCATAGTTGGACTTCTTCTGAGACTACACTATTACAACAATTAGATAATGAGCAGATGAGAGCAGTTGATTTCTAGGTGAGAACTACGGTGGAAGGATACGTAGTTGAGTTTGCTGCAGAAAGCTATCAATCCTACTCAAATGCAGAGGTGGTTTTCAACTCCGAGCTAAGGGGGGAATTAATAGGGGAAATATCAACATGGATTAAGATGGTTTTGGTAGAAGAGGGACTACTAGCTCTATCCACTGCCGGAATGGAAGCGTAAAACCCTAGTATCGGGGGAAGGAACTAAACGAGAAAATGTTGCCCACAAGGGGATAGGGATGTTGTGAGGGGATGGATGCAGAAGGATTAAAGAGAGCGAGGGATGTTAGAGCGTAGAGAAGGGCACTGCTAGTGTATAAGTGGAAGGCAAGAGCAGCTCGGGCCCTAGGGAAAAGAAGGAGAGGGTCCCGCCTGATAGGAGTGGCGATGGAAAAACCCCGAGCTGAGATGGAGGGGGAAGAGGATGTTAGGCCACCAGAAGATGGGATGAAGGGATGTCAGAATTGGGAGGAGGAGGAAGGACATTCCCTGTAGTTTGTGAAAATAGGATCGCAATAGGGAATAGTAGGAGGACTATCTCAGAATGTTGCGGATGTGGGATTGCAACCAGGAGTGTATGGGGGATCCTCCCTGAAGGTTGCGGGAGAAGAAACTCAACATTAGCATCCATGCTAGCACGAAGACAACGATAATATGGGTGATGGAATGAGGAAGTTATTCGACGAGGAAAAAACATCCACCAAAGTTTAGCGGCCCCAACCTCGAAATACAAGTGGAATTTTCCCCGACCTTCCCCTGGTACCTTATCACAAACTAGAAGAATTCATCTTTAACCTAGCCAAAGCAGCAGGAGTATACAGTGCGCAAGAAAATATAGAACTGGTCTCAATAATGGGAGTGATACCAGAACTGGCTATAGTAGTAACATGGGACTACATGGGTCACTACATTCGGGAACCAATGGGTTTGTGTTATTAGCCAATATTCAGAGCGGTATTGCGGGATCATTTACAAGATACCTAGAGTTTACAGGTAAGGGGAATGAGGATGTGGAGCAACACTAGTACATCTGCGAAGCCATTTGGAGAGCCCGTTAGACTCCGAATAACGTTCAGGTGGTGGAATTCTAGACCACGCTAAGGGAATGGGCCCTACATTGGTTCATAAAGTGGGTAGAGAAGAACCAGAACCAAACCATAGATGATATTAAGAGGGGATTCGTGCAAGAATTCAAGGTACCACAAACTAATTAGCAAGGGCTATCAAAGTTGTGGAAAATTAAGCAGAGGGAGGGAGAGACTGCTTCGAAGCTCATGCAAAGGTTTAAGGATTCCATTTCCAAGCTAAGTTACTTCTTGGACCCAAGCCACCAGCGGGACTGGTTCATCAAGGTGATCTTGCCCTTGACTAGGACACTGCTGACATTATAGAAGATAGGAACCCTGCAGGATGCCTTAGAGCAAGCATCTCGGATAGAAGCAATGGCAACATATAGCCACGAATACTTGGGAGGCACAAGTCTGCAAGATCCAGCCATCACGGGCTTGCAAAGCTAGATCGCGAACCTAACCGAGGAGCTGAGGGATCTTTAGCCCATACGACTGACCAGGCCCAATGTTTGGTGCACCCATTGCCTGGTGGAGGGGCATGTTGCGATGGAATGCTTGCGATTGCAAGGTCTTAACCAACCAGGTGGGGTGGTGGGGTCATATGGAACCACTCCAACAATAGGGGTTGCGAACATTGGGGCACAAGGACCCTTCCCAAGAAGGAATAATGTATATTTCTACAAAATTTGTAGAACGTATGGACACATGCTGCAGATGTGTCCAGTTCTACAAAAGTACTCTAGCATCCCCAATAACAAGTACTGCGAGTTCTGCGCATCGACTACACATCACACCTATCAATGTCGGGTGCTAGATGATCTGGCAGAAAGGCTGGACAGATCCCCGTTCATAGTCAATGAAGCAAATCAAAGGGGGTGAGGAGGAAATGGATGCAGAGGAAGATCACGGGGCAAAGGACCCCTAAGATGCTACAATTGTGATCAGGAAGGACATGTCACAAGGGAATTCCTGCTCCCGAGAAGACCATGGTGTTCGCAGTGTAGAGTTAACACCCATGCAATGAATGAATTCCCAGATCTCATCGCAAAATGGGAAGAGAGGACTAGGCAGTGAGGGGCTAAACTGGTGAATTCCTAGCCTCGGAGCGACGAGGATATCCCCGCAACAAATATCAATATAGTCACCCGAGGAGGGAAGAAGACAGGAGAAGATCGCTATACCGAGGAACCACCTGTGATAGGTAAAGCAGCGTCATCACCAAAGGTGTATTAGCCTGAGTGCCGAAAGAAGAATAACCAAGAAGAAGCCAAATTGTTCAAAGGAATGACTAAATATAGGGACACCCAAGGTCCACAGGTATATGGGCCTGGCCCTGCCCTACCCATTGTGGAATGGTTTAAAATGTTATTAAAAATTGTTGAAGATGGGACCATGCTAAGGGAATTACAGAAAAGATTAAAAGCCACGGTGTCTGTAGAGTGAGAGGACGTTGGAAAACCATGTGAAGCCTGGTCAAAGAAAGCTTCGAGGAGGGTGAAGAGAAATAAGAAGAGAAGTGGGAAGGAATTCTGAATGAATGCATAGGTGGGAGGATTCCAGATAAAGGACACCATGTTAGAACTAGGGTCGGACGTAAACATCCTACCTCGAAAGACCTGGGAGGCAATGGGGAAGCCGTAACTGAAGTATTCACCAATTCATTTGAGAATGGAAAATCAGTATTGTATACTACCCATCGGAATATTGGAGAATATAGAGGTAAATGTAGCAGGAGTAAAAACACACACTGAGTTTGAAGTAATAGACATTATGGGGGATAAAGACCCATATCCAACACTCCCGGGGATTGACTGGGCAACTACGCCATCATAGATTTGAATAAGGAACTGATGATCTTCGAAGCAGAAGGACTGAGGATGATTTAGCCGCTGGACCCTTATCAAGGACCCAGGTTTACAAAGCGAACGGATGACAGGGAAGAACCATGGATGTTAGATCAATTGTATATACTCATGGCAGGAAAGAAGGAAGACTACATAAATCCTACAGCCGGAGGATCAGTTAGTTGGAGGAGCATCAAAAGTTCAAAAGCTAGTTCAGAAGTTGAATGGGATGCATGGTAGCAGGATGGATACGAACTGACAACCCGGTGATGTGCAATGATAAGCCGAGTAAACTAGGGAGATATAGGAAAGGATGACATCCTAAAGTACTGTGGCTTGAACTAATAGATCGGTTCCTGGATAGGATGGACCAGGATGTACCAGAAGACTAGAGAATTGACCCTTTTTGGACATTGCGCTCATGGAAACACCGACAAGATGGTGGAAATCACATTGCCAGGTATTGAAAGACTGGAACAATGCAAAGTGAGCAATGAAGGAAAGGTTTAGCAAGAAAGAAGAGCGACCACCAGAACAAAAAGAATACATGGGGAATTCAAGTCCTGAGGAACATATCAAAGGGTGCATGACCAACTGCTAAAGCTGAGGGTTGCCAAAGAACCTGTGGGTGCATGCCTTTATACACACCCTTAGCGCCATCCCCCGGGTGTGGTACATCCATGAAGAACTATGATGACAAATAGTTGCTTGGGATGCCTTGAAAACATAGTTCATTGGCAATTTCTCATTCAAGCATAGTGCAGCACAAATGATAGAAGCACTTCAACCACTGAAAGGGGTTTTCTTCACCCCATAGACGTAGTTGAAGGGGAGCACAAAGAAAACTTCCTGCAGTGCTTATTTGACATGGAATCTCCAGGATTTGTGACCTGCGATAGAATCAACACAGAACCAAAAGAGGATGGATTGGAAGGGCTTAGACACCTAGCCTTTGAAGAAATAGAGGGAGAAACGAGGATCCGGGAAAGTCCCTTGATGGAAAGCGCCCATCTCCTATCAATGCAGCTGAGAAATTAGAACGTAGGTGGTGGGCTCCAGTATTGTAGCAATAATGCTACAACTCCTAGAGCTTCCTTCTCTAATTTTATCAACCCGGTAGTTCGTAACAAACTTGGAAGCGACGGTGCTGTATGCACAAGTACTAGCTCTTGTTGCAGCTGTCACTTGGTCAGCTGGCACAAGTCCGCTAGGGCTCAAGCCAACTTCTATATGTTTGCAGAAGAAGCTTTTTAAGTGATGAACGAAAGCTATCTCAAAGGGAATTAACCTACTTTGCAAGAATGAACTGAAAGCCAACAAAACATAGAAACCATAGTAAACCCTAATTGACCAGCTTAATCCTTATGATGCAATGGTGGGAATGCAACTTCTAAAAATGATGTCATTACTTCTATTGGGGTGAGATGCATGTGTTTAAACTACTTTCATCTGAAGAGAACATGTTTTTGTATTTTTGCTCAAGTTGGTGGAGTTATTATGACTGTGCTTCTTACTGGATCTTGACTGTGCAGGGGTAGAAAAAGGGGAGGAAGGCTTGGAAAAGGTCAGGAGGACTCTGAGAGGTTCCAGGGGATCCCTAACATCATTCCACAGAAGTTCACAAAGTTCAGATGCCCGGCAACCGTGTTTGCAAGCTTCTACAGGATGTTTGCAGGGGATCCTACAGGAAGTTCAGGATTTCTACAGGAAGTCTGCTAACTTCTACAGGATGTTCTGCAATAGGATTTTTGGGTGATAGGTGGGTGAATGAGCTGTAGGGGTGGATAGAGAGGTAGGTGGGGAGCTTGTGATGGCTTATGGACAGAGAGATGAGATGGAGAGGGGGTGTGTAAAGCTGGTTGGATGATAGGAGGGTAGAGGAAATGAAAGGCCGAAAAGATAAAACAATGGGGATAATGGAAGAGTTGGTGGGCAAATGATCTAGCTGGGAGATAAGTAGATGGCTTAGGCACGGCTCAGAAGGATAAGGAAATGATAGAGTGGTGTTGCGCAGTGTAAATGAAACAAATCACCCGTGTCTTGCACAAAACCGAGAATTCATCAACCTATTCTAACTGTTTTATTAAAAACCAAAGAACAACAATGTAGTTTAAAGGGAAATCGTGCATGGTGCTGAAACAAAGAGTTATTCCACAAGATCTAAATGCATGGACACTTCTTCAACTGAAAATATTACGTTAAAGCTTGCATGAACATGTAAAACTGTGTTTTTGGTGGGTGGCACGGGCTGCACTTCCGGTCCCCAAACAGAGGTGAAAGTGAGGGTGCATTCAACCCTTTTTTGGAGCTCTGATCACTCTAATCTCCTTACTCTAATCTAAACTACTGAAAGCAACTTTGTTCATAACACTAACCTATGTAACCACACCAAGAAATCCGAATCAGCAAACTGTGTTTCCAAGTGCATGTAAAGGACAAGAAATATAATGCTGAAAGAAAGACAAGTAACAATACAAAGAAAGGAGGCCTATTGCTCTCAGGTTGGGCCCAAACCTGAGAGCTATAGCTCCTCTAAGAACTCAGAATTGAACTCAAATCTGCCTGCCTTTTATTAAAAGATCATAATCATAAGTCTAACAACATGCCAAAAATGGCTTACAAAGAGCAAAACAGAGCTGTAGCTCGTACTTCAGAATTTGCAACAAAGGTTCAAAAGTTCCCATCGAAGGCTACAGCCTCAATATTTATACATTATGAGGGCCAAGCTGGCCTCCTAAATTAGTGGGGCTTGGTTGACCAACTAAAAGTAAACTGTTGTTCCTTTAGAATCCGTTGGCTGCCTTCTAGCTCAGTGGTGATAGCTGTTGGAGCTCGGAGTTGGGGTGGAGATCACGAGGAAGATCATTCAAGGCCATGGACAACCTTCCTACAAAACTGCAATGCCACCTTGGCTGTCTCCTTGCCTCCATCTACGTGGTTCTGCTCCATTTAATGTCAAAAAACCTGAAATAAACATGTATTAGCCACCTAGGCATAGTGACTGCCCTCCTTCCTACAAATAACATGAATATACTAAGAAATGATGCATAAGTGATGAAAAATGAAGGGTTGAGCAAGGTAAGTAGGCCAAATGAGCCCAAAATGTTACCAAAATTTGGGGCTCATCATCACCCCCCAGCTAAAATATTTGCTCATCCTTGAGCAACTAGTCCAACTCCTCATCCTTCATTGCCTTTACTGCCACCCTTACATCCCAAGCCTCTGTAGTAGTGTCCTCCTTGCTGATATGAAAACCAGCCTTTCTGTTCACCTCTTCCCACTGTTCGTTATCATCCTTCTCTGTGCTGCCCTCCATTAATCCTAGCAGCAGTGGTGGGCTTAGTTTGAGGCCAATCCAGCTGGCCTGGAGGTTTTGCATGGATTTCTTATAGAGGGCCACCCGTACTAGAGCTTCCCTCATCCGAGTTGGGGTATGATACTCTCTGATTTTCAGACTGTGGGCCAATGTATTCCATCGGCGGGTGCAAGCTTGGACAACGTTGTCTCCTAACAGTCTCTCCATGTCCTCAAAATGTGCTATGGCTTGGGCTTGCTGATCCATATATCTCAATGAAGCTTGAGGATCGGTAGACAAGTGCTGGTGTGCTGAGATTAGTGCAACTGGATCCCCTGGTTCTGCTCGAATTAGCAATGGCTCATTCAACTCCCGGTTCATGACCGCTTTGGCTTCTGCTAGTCTTTTGTCCTCATGGTTCAACCATGAGGCAAATGCCATTAATTGCATATCTCCTAAGGCCATATTGGGATCCCATGAAACTACATTAGGCAGGGCCAAATTATGGAGGTAGAACTCCGCTAATCTGGCCTTATCCTCTGATGAACTAGTACTGCATACTTCAGTGAATTACTGTGGGTCTTGGAGCTGAGAGATACCTCTTTGCGCCAAGGTATTGATTTGAAATTGCAGCCATTGGTATTTCAGGTACAGGCCATAGGATTTGGCCGGCTGTCTGCATTGTATAGCATCCATGGCCCAACTGGCCATGCAGGCCAATTGTGCCTCTTTCTGCTGCAGCTGTTGTCTGAGAGCTTGCACCTCAATTTGTGCTTGCTGTTCTGCTTCCTGTAGATGTGTGGTTGGCTCCCCAAGACCGGTGTGCAGTTCCTTTTTGCCTTGTTGTTCTGCTGTGGTGTCATTGGAGGGTGTACCTGTTCCTGTCCTCAGCTCCTGTAGCTGCAATCTAAGCTTTTCGTTTTCTTCCTGTAGGAACACTCTTTGGCAATTTGCCACGTGTTTAGCCATGGCTAATTCACTTCTAGCCTCCTTGAGTTGCTCTTGCAAGGGGCCTATGTCCGCCACACCCTTTGACTTGGCTATTTTCATCCACGTGTGTGTACGTACTCTCTCTTCCTCCAATGCAAAAAACAGTGGCACAGTGAATTTCTGAGGTATAATTTTGCCAGCCTCTAAGAAGTTGTAATATGAACTCAGACTTGGCTGAGGGCTAGGCTCTGGAATGTGCTCTTTTTCTACTTCTCTTGGTGGCTCTACTTCGCCCTCCCTCGATGGTGATAAGGGTGCTTCTCCTTCCATTCTCTCTGTTTCTTTAAGCCTGGCTAAGGTTTCCTGTAGAGCATCCTCAGCATCCTGTAGCCGAGCTTTTGAGGCCAATTGGTCTAACCTTTCTTTCCAAGTAGTTTTCTTCGGGCTCCCCCTCTCATAGGTGACTGATATCCGTGAGGGGGACCTCTCCTTGGGCGAAGTAGGGGCATCATCTATAATGATTGGGCTGCTGGACGGAGGCTGTGGCTTTCCCGTCTTTATTCTCACACTTCTCCTAGCTTTAAAATATAGAGGGGTCTCCCTCTTTCTCTTCTCCTTTGGCTTAGGAGGTGTGCTGAGGGCGGCCATCACAGCTGCTGCCTCCCTTGCAAGAATGTCAGCTTTCTTCTCCTTGGGTTTCGCTTTTTTCAAGGCTTCCTGTAGAAGACCCTGTTTTAGTTAATTTCGGGCTTCCTGTAGAAGGCCCTTTTTCAGCTGATTTCGGGCTTCCTGTAGAATCCGGTTTCGGTTTTCCTGTAGAGACAGGTGGCACCACTTTAGATTGCTTCGCTGAGGGTGTTTTACTTTTTGACTTGGTTGAGGCTACTGACGAGGTGCCTTTGCTGATGTGGACCTGCTCAGCCTTGTCCACTCTGCTCTGTAATATTTTCTCTCTTGTCGTTAAAATGGGTGTGTCATCCTTCTCTTTGGCACCCTTTTTCTCTTGTTTCTTCTCTTGCTTTTTCTTCTTCTCCGTGGTCGTGGTCTTCTGGCCTTTTTCTTTCTTCCCTGCGGGCACTGACTCTTTCTCCTCACTGCTAGATGAACCGAGCTCTTCGGTCAACATCTTTATGTCACCATCCTTGGTCAAATTTCTGAAGGCTTCCCATGAGAGAGGAACCTTGTATGTGTAGAGCGCATCCTCCATGAGGAGTTTAATGAGTCCATGGTGTGCTACCTGGTCTGGTGTGCCTTCTTTCAGCTTGGTGGCACATTCAATCATAGACTATAGTAGAAAGTAGGGGATACTCTGTTTGTTTTCTATAGGTAGGTCCATCTGGTGCCTTAATTCTGTGAGTAACCGAAAATGGTACCCGTATACAATGCTAAAACGACCTTCGCAGGTGATGTACTTCATAATCTGGAGGCTAACTTCACTCCACAGTGGCAGTAAACTGGTTCTACGAACCCCGTTTTTATCTTTTGAGAATTCCTCCTCTGGTGGAAAGAATTCTTTCTTAGCCTGTTGGCCCAATTTCCTTTCTTCTTTATCCCATGGTAATCCCATTGGCAGCTCAGTAACTCGGCTGATGAATTGTGGGGTGAGTCTGAGACTCAAACCCCTGAAATTAACGGTGGCGAATGTTTTGGATTTTGGCTTCAGAGCTTGCAAAAACTCCTCTGCCACCTCATCGTCATAGCCCTGCAACTTGTCGCAGAACGACATCCATTGCGCTTGCGTGAATAGCTCCACCACCTCAAGATTCTCTCTTAACTTTGTTGAATCAGTTGGTTCCCTTCTGATGAACCCACCCGGCATGGTGAAAAACTGCTGTGTTAGCTGGAGGTGGCGAATGCGGAAGAAAATTGGCTTACTGGGACAGAGCGTAGAATTACGCCTCTGTCATGCATACAATTCACGAAACTTATCTCCCGAGGACCTTAACACAACTTAATTATACTGACATCCTGTAGGACGACAATTCATGCAACGACAGACAATATTTGCAAAAATTTTCTACGACCAGACTGTAGACGTCGATTCTGCCACCCTCAAAACCAATTGCATGGAAGGTTCAGGCTTACCTTTTGAATCCGCCACCTTTTGACGTGAGGAACCCAATTTCCTGTAGAAACAGCTTTCCTGTAGAAGCAGCGCACGAATTCTGGAGGATACTGCAGTGGGTCTGCGCTCTTGGTGCTGCTTAACAGGCGTTCGAATGGTCGAAGACTTGGAGTGTCGAGCTGTAGAGGAATCTGGATGCTCACTCGAATTTCAAACGGCGAATGATAAATGCATGGGGTGGCAATCTAGCCGATTAGATTTGAATCCGGCGGAATCCGTGGCGCGGGGGTGAGCTGTCCCTGCCAGACCGTTGGATGACGTCACTCCATCATTCTTCTGCAAGTTCCCTTACTGCCGCATCATTCCCCACAGATCCGCCGCCGTCATTTCTGTTACAACTCATTTCTCCCCGACTGGATGGCTCTCACATGTGCACTGCCCGTTCCTTTTGCCACGACCACCGCTCAAACATCCGACTAGACCACTGACTGGTTGACGTGGCCAGTCGAATGGCCATACAACTGCTCAACCCATTCACTTCACACTTCGCAAACATTTTCAACGTAAAATTCATGCAATTCGACGGAATAAAGGGTCGAGGCACTTACCTGTGCGGCCGCGACACGATTCTTCAGGCCTTTGGACGACGATGAGTAGATTTGTTTGCTGCTGGTGGATTGCACAGGCCTGGAGGTTCCTCTTCACAAGCTGCTAACGATGAAGCTTATGACTCAGCTGTGTGTGCTTGCATTATCCTTGCATGTTGCAAGCGCTTGAATGGTGTACACTCTAGCTGGCTTAACTGCTACGAGACTCCTGCAGGATGTCCTGTAGCAGTTTTTCCTCCTTGGGTGCATGCTGCACGACGAAAGCAGTGGCCTCACGATAACTCAATTGCTTTCTCTTGATAACTCAATGATCTGCCTGATGGTGCAGGTATCTTCATTGCATGTCGACAGGGGTGGTAGAAGGAGGTGACAGCAGTGTGTGAGGGAGAAGATGGTAGCTTGCATGCGTCTATACCAAACCTTTGTCATTAGATCTCCTCATATAATCAGTTCTGGGCCGTCCCAAACTTCTACAGGAAGTTTCTTGTAGAAATACAGAACTTCCTGTGGAAAGTCTGTACTTCCTGTAGAAAGTCTGTAACTTCCCGTAGAAAGTCTGTAACTTCCTGTAGAAGATTAAACTGTGATGAAATCATGCCCATACCTTGGAGAAGATGAGTATTCTTGGAGGAGGTGCTGGTGAGGTCTCCTGGAAGCATGATAAGGATCCTTGACTTTGAGTTGAGAGACCTCCTCTCCTTCATAGAACACCTGCAACCTGCATGCATTTCCACATTATAAACTTGTTGTCCCTGTCTTCTTTGCTTATTGTTTTTTCTTTTTTTTTTCTTTTTTTTTTTGAAAGATAGCTGGGGCGCCTCAATGAGGTTTTCACCCTTGCCATCTGCCTTAAGCGCCTCAGAGAGGTTTTCACTCAAGGATCTTTTTCAAATCTCTTTTTTTTTTGAAAGACAATAGGGGAGCCTCAATGAGGTTTTCACCCCTACCACCTGCCTTGGGAGCCTCAGAGAGGTTTTCACCCAAGGATCTTTATTATTATTATTTTTTTATTTTTTATTTTTTTATTGTTTTTAGATCTTTCAGGGTATGCCCAAAGCAGAGGCAGAACCCTTCTCTATGACCAGCACTGACTTCTCCACAGTTTTGATGAATTCTTGTCTTGAGAGAGGTTTCTTGTAGATCTTCAGTCGATGCCCATTGACAAGCATGGGGATGGCCTCCTCATCAATGGTCCGAATAAGAACAGATCCATTGTCATGACATTTTTCCACTGCATATGGTCCCAGCCATCTGGTTCTCAGCTTCCCCTTGAAATCTTTGTGCCTGGAGTCATACAACAATGCCCAATCTCCTGGCTGGAATTGCTTGTCATTGAGGTGTTGGTCATGCCACACCTTTCTCTGAAGTTGAACCACTTCTGAGTGAAGGAGGGCCTGCATTCGGTGCTCGTCCAGTCCATTCAGCTGCAATAACCTTTCTTGTTGTGCATGGTTGAGATCTAGGTCTAGCTGAGCTGCCATCCTCAAAGTGTTGTATTCAAATTCAATGGACCGCAAAGCTTTCTTCCCATAGACCAGCTCATAAGGTGTGAAGCTGGTTGTGGTCTTCCAGGTGGTGTTTTAAGCCCATGTGGCCTCAACCAGGTGATCTGCCCAATCTTTCCTACTGCTGCTCACCACCTTAGTCAAAATCCCTTCCAATGCTCTGTTGGTGACTTCCACTTGCCCATTTGCCTGAGGATGATAGGGGGTGGAATTCCTATGCTTGATTTTGTGATGAGCTAGTAGGTATTCAATTAAGTTGGATGTGAACTGGCTTCCTTGATCGGTGACTAGCTCTCTTGGGTAGCCAAATTTGTAGAAGATGTTCTCTCTCAAGAACTCAGCCACCTTTTCTTCTGTTGCTGCTTTGATTGCCTTAGTTTCTGCCCACTTTGTCAGGTAGTCAGTGCACACAATGATGTAAGACCTTTGCCTCGAAGGAGGGTTAATTGGACCCACAAAGTCCATACCCCACTTCTCAAATGGCTCAAGAGTCACTTGAGGTTTGAGAGGCATCTCATCCCTTTGAGTCGGTTTCCCCATTCTTTGGCATCGGTCAAATTGGCTGATATACCTTCTGACATCTTAATGAAGTGTGGGCCAATAGTAGCCTGCCTGCAGGATTTTGAAGGCAGTCCTCTTTGCTGCAAAATGTCCTCCACAAGGCCCATCATGACATGTGAGGAGGATATCAAAGACTTCCTCCTCCCTTACACAACGCCTTAAGATCTGATCAGGGCCAAGCTTGAACAGGTTGCCCCCGATCCAAGTAAATGAGGCACTTTTTCTGATGATTCTGCTCTTCTCTCTTGAAGATAGGTGCGGAGGGAACTGTGTTGAAACAAGGTAGTTTGCTATATCAGCAAACCATGGAGAGAGTATTGAGATAGCAAACAGATGTTCATCGGGCATCTGGTCATCCACTGTTCCATCCTCATCTGCAGACAAATCCAATCTAGATAAAAAGTCAGCAACAACATTTTCTTTACCTGGTTTGTCAACAATGGTCAAATCAAACTGCTGCAACAAAAGTAACCATCTAATAATACGAGCATTCACATCTGGTTTATTCATTAAATATCTAATTGCAGCATGATCCGTATGTACAAATGTTTGATAGCCAGTGATATAATGTCGAAACTTGTTCAGTGCATGGACCACAGCCAAGAATTCTTTCTCGGTTATAGTGTAATTCAGTTCAGCTTTGGATAAGTTTTTGCTAACAAAGTAAATGGCATATGGAAGTTTTTGTTCAACTTGTCCCAAGGCTGCCCCTATGGCTTTGTTTGAGGCATCAGTGTGGATGTGGAAAGGTAGGGCCCAATTTGGACCTCTCAAGATTGGGGCAGACACTAACTTGTCCTTTAATTCATTCAGAGCCCTCTGACAATCGTCAGTCCATTTAAACTCCACATCTTTTGCCAACAGGCCAAACAATGGCGAGGCTAGCTTGCTGAAGTCTTTAATGAATCTCCTGTAATACCCTGCTAATCCTAAGAAACTCCGAACATCCCTTACCTTTTGGGGAGGTGGAACCTTCTTGATGAGAGCAATTTTGTTAGGATCCACTTGTAACCATTGGCAAGAAATGGTATGGCCTAGCACGGTCCCTTCAGTCATCAAGAATTCACATTTTTCAGGACTAAGGGACAGGTTCATCTCAATGGATTTGGTTAGGACTTTTCCCAGATTGGACAATGCTTACTGGAAGTTGGACCCATAAGGAGTGAAGTCATCCATATAGATTTCCACCGCATCATGGACCAGCTCTGAGAAGATGCTCAAGACAGCTCTCTGGAAGGTAGCAGGAGCATCGCATAGCCCAAAGGGAAGAACTCGGTAGGCAAAGGTACCCCAAGGACAAGTGAAGGTGGTCTTATCTTGGTCTTCTGGGCTGATTTGGATTTGGTTGTACCCGCTAAACCCATCTAGGAAAGAGAAGAACTTCTTTCCTGCCAGTCCATCCAACACTTGATCTATGAAAGGTAGAGGGAAATGGTCTTTCTTGGTAGCTTTGTTCAGTTCTCGGTAGTCCACACAGATTCTCCACTTCCCATTTTTCTTGGGAACCAACACCAGAGGGGACACCCATTCGCTATCTGAGATGGGGTAAATGAATCCGGCATCCAACAGTTTTTGCAATTCTTCCTTGACAATGTCCTTAAGGGCTGGATTCATTCTCCTCTGGGGTTGCCTAACCGGTTTACAATCCTCTTTGATGTAGATGTGATGGGTACAGACCGAAGGATGGACTCCTTTCATCTCCTTATAGCTCCAAGCAAAAGCATCTAGATGACTGGCCAACAGGCTACACAGCTCCTTTTCCTGGGAAGGAGACAGGGAGGAGCTGATCTTTAACGTTCTCTCAGGGCCGAACTCCACATTCTTGACTCTGGGAGTGACAGGGTTGGCTACACAAAGGTCCACTAAGGTGCTGGCTTGGGCATCCTCCACCAATTTCTCTAAGGATAGTGCACTGGGAGGTGGATTCTGGATCAAGGTCTCAATCAAGTCATCCTCGGTTGGGGGGTCTCTTCTAGTGGTGTCTAGGGTGCACAAAGGTGCTGAGTACACCTCATCCTCTTCTCCTTCCTCCAACCAAAGTGGTAAGTCATGCTCTAAGGAGGGTTGGGCAGGAGGGTATAGGACTAGCTGCTTGGACATAGGACCATTTTTGATGGTCATGTTTCCTGCACGGCAACTTATGTAAGCATCTGCAATGGCTAACCAAGGCCTTCCCAAAATAAGAGGATATCCAGTAAGCTTTGCCTTTGGTTGCAGAACCAAGTAATCTGCAGGGTATTCCCAAGAGTCAACAGAGACCAAGACATCCTCCATAATCCCTTCGGGAGTCACGGTGGAGCGATCTGCTAGTTGCAGGACTGTCGAGGTCTTCCTCAGGGACAAGGAAAATTTTAAGGATGGAAAATTTTCTTGAAGTTTAAAATATTGGCGAATCTCACTAATCCCTAATATGCAAATTATAAATGTTTATTGATATATTTGTAAAATTATTCAAATTTATAATTATTTTATATATAGTCTCTATATAATGTTGGCGATTTTTAAGGTAAAATAATTTTATATTCTAAAATTTGGGCGAATCATCTTTTATAAAATTGGAAATTGGCGAATCTTTTTTGTGGAAAAATCATGGAAAATTAGCCCACTGGGCGAACATTAGCCCCTAAAATTTTCCATGCTCAGGGAACCCTGAAGATTGAGTTTGAGCATGGTATCCCTGGTCATCACATTAATGGCAGCCCCCAGATCAATCAAGGTGTGAGGTATGATGGTGCCATTGATGTGGACATCTACTACAGGACTCCCAGGATCTAGGTACTTTGGGCAGATGACTTGTCCTAACATAAGGCCAGACAGTTGTCCTATGACATTGATGGTTGAAGCATCCCTCTTTCGCCTGCCTAGGTGTTTGAAACACTTTTCCTTAACCAGTTTGTTGTATATCGGTACATCTTTGATGGCTTGGAGAAGTGGTATTTTCACACACAACTGCTTGAGCTCTCCCAGAAGCTCATCCTCCTCTGGGTTGGGTTGTGTGGTGGTTGTTAGTCTCTCAGGAAAGGGTGGAATAGCCTTTGGTTAACTTTCCTGTTTGTCTTCCTCGTCCTCTGGGGGAGGAGGTTGGCGATCCGGAAGAGTCTTTCCAGATCGAAGATTGATCTCCTGGATCTCCACAGCATAGGTAGGGCATGATGTTTCCCCAGTGTATACCTGCTGGGCCTGTCAGTTGTTGGGGTTCGGGTTCGGTTGAGCAGGCATTTGAGGTTGCCTGGGAGGAGCAGGAGGTAATGGTTGAGGTTGAACTAGTGGTGGAGGCAAAATGGCGGGAGGAGTGTTGTACTGGGGCCTCCACCCCGACTGAGGTGCATTCCATTGAGGCTGTGGCTGGGCGTGTGAGTGATATGAATGAGTAGTGGGTTGAGTATGGTACTGAGGTGGGTAAGACCATGGAGGGGGCACAGACCAAGAAGGATGAGCAGGGGGACCCCAGGAAGGCATAGGAGTAGATTGGTTGGGGCTGTAATAAGCTTGGGGTGCCCCTTGCATCCCCTGCTGGTAAGGTCTAGGTCCTTGTGGCCTCCTTTGGTTGAGGAAATAGAGAGGTTCAGTGGGGGCTTCTGTCCCTTGGTACATGGCTTTAAGCCCAGGTAAGGTTGGACATTGATTTGTGGGATGGTCCTCCTCACAAATGAAACATACCTCAACCGAATGTAATTGGCATTCGTTCTTAGGGTGTCTCCTTGTACATCTAGGGAAGAAGATAGCCAAAGCCCTCTCAGCTTCTTCCTTCTTCTGCTGGATCCTGAATGTATCAAGTTGCATGGCAATGGTCTGTCTCACCTCACTTTTGAGATCCTCTAATTGATTTGCAAACTCATGTTTGGAGAAAGGAATACCAGCTGAGAGGAGGTTTCCTCTACCTCGTTTCCGGGCTGCCCTAGAGTGGTTTCTAAACACAGTCTTTATGTCCTCATAAGGAAGTTGGTAAATATCTCCTCCAGCTAACATGTGAAGGGTATCTAAGAGGTCTTCAGGGACTCCTCGGAGCAGGACCAACTTGAGGGATTCAGGGTCAAGTGTGCACCTGGCCCGTTTATAGCTAAGTTGGAACCTTTCCTCATAATCCTCTAAGGACTCTTCATTTCCCATGGTCATCCGAAAGATTTCTCCCTTGGTTTCCTTGGACCTACAGTAGTCCCGGTACTTGGTATTGAGAGCTTGCTGCATCTGAGCCCAAGTGGTGATACTATTCCCAGGTAAGCCCATGAACCAGCGTAATGTTGCATCCTTAAGAGTTGAAGGGAAGAGTTTCAGCTTCTGCTCATCTTCAGTATAGACATAGGTTCGACAAAGGACAACAAACTCAAACAGGAAGGTATCAGGATCTTCAGTAATCAGTCCATGGAAGTGAGGTAAAGCGAAGGGGCTAATGTTCTTCATTTTCATGTCTCCATTGGTTTCTCGGATGAGGAAGGCACCTTCTATTCTCTCATCTTCTCCTCTATTGTCAGCCATAGCTTCAGATGGGATGGTCTCTAATTCTTCTTCTGCTATAGGATCTTCGTATATCTCAGGAGGTTCACCTATAGGTTCTTCTGGATCACTGTCACCGAAGAAGAGAGAAGGGTGACTCAGTGATGTGGTGGGGGTGTTGGGTAAGAATTTGCCTGTTTTATCTCGATTCCTACGAGGCATGAAATGGAAAGACTTTTTTGATTGCTTTTGTTTTTTTTTCTCTGGTACCTGCAAAAGCTGAAACAGATTGATCTACAACTAACTATCTTGCTGAAATGAAAATGCAGAATTGAAATGAAAGCAGGAAAGACCTAATCTACTTTGCTCAAATGGAATTGCAGGAATGGAAATGCTAGTCTACGCTTGCAGAATTGAAATGCTAACCTATGCTTGCAAAATTGAAATTGCGGAATTGAAACGTTAATCTATGAAAGCAGGAAATGTCTATGCTACTTTTGCAGAATGGAAATGAAATAAACTACTTGGCAGAAGACGAGAGTAGGAAAATAGAAGAAGAGCAACAATTACTAATACTCTGACGCTTCCCCGGCAACGGCGCCAAAAAGATGGTGGGCTCCAGTATTGTAGCAATAATGCTACAACTCCTGGAGCTTCCTTCTCTAATTTTATCAACCCGGTAGTTCGTAACAAACTTGGAAGCGACGGTGCTGTATGCACAAGTACTAGTTCTTGTCGCAGCTGTCACTTGGTCAGCTGGCACAAGTCCGCTAGGGCTCAAGCCAACTTCTATATGTTTGCAGAAGAAGCTTTTTAAGTGATGAATGAAAGCTATCTCAAAGGGAATTAACCTACTTTGCAAGAATGAACTGAAAGCCAACAAAACATAGAAACCCTAGTAAACCCTAATTGACCAGCTTAATCCTTACGATGCAATGGTGGGAATGCAACTTCTAAAAATGATGTCGTTACTTCTATTGGGGTGAGATGCATGTGTTTAAACTACTTTCATATGAAGAGAACATGTTTTTGTATTTTTGCTCAAGTTGGTGGAGTTATTATGACTGTGCTTCTTACTGGATCTTGACTGTGCAGGGGTAGAAAAAGGGGAGGAAGGCTTGGAAAAGGTCAGGAGGACTCTGAGAGGTTCCAGGGGATCCCTAACATCATTCCACAGAAGTTCACAAAGTTCAGATGCCCGACAAACGTGTTTGCAAGCTTCTACAGGATTTCTGCAGGGGATCCTACAGGAAGTTCAGGATTTCTACAGGAAGTCTGCTAACTTCTACACGATGTTCTGCAATAGGAATTTTGGGTGATAGGTGGGTGAATGAGCTGTAGGGGTTGATAGAGAGGTTTTTGGGGAACTTGTGATGGCTTATGGACAGAGAGATGAGATGGAGAGGGGGTGTGTAAAGCTGGTTGGTCGATAGGAGGGTAGAGGAAATGAAAGGCCGAAAAGATAAAACAATGGGGATAATGGAAGAGTTGGTGGGAAAATGATCTAGCAGGGAGATAAGTAGATGGATTAGGCATGGCTCAGAAGGATAAGGAAATGATAGAGTGGTGCTGCGCAGTGTAAATGAAACAAATCACCCGTGTCTTGCACAAAACCGAGAATTCATCAACCTATTCTAACTGTTTTATTAAAAACCAAAGAACAACAATGTAGTTTAAAGGGAAATCATGCATGGTGCTGAAACAAAGGGTTATTCCACAAGATATAAATGCATGGACACTTCTTCAACTGAAAATATTACGTTAAAGCTTGCATGAACATGTAAAACTGTGTTTTTGGTGGGTGGCATGGGCTGTACTTCTGGTCCCCAAACAGAGGTGAAAGTGAGGGTGCATTCAACCCTTTTTTGGAGCTCTGATCACTCTAATCTCCTTACTCTAATCTAAACTACTGAAAGCAACTTTGTTCATAACACTAACCTATGTAACCACACCAAGAAATCCGAATCAGCAAACTGTGTTTCCAAGTGCATGTAAAGGACAAGAAATATAATGCTGAAAGAAAGACAAGTAACAATACAAAGAAAGGAGGCATATTGCTCTCAGGTTGGGCCCAAACCTGAGAGCTATAGCTCCTCTAAGAAATCAGAATTGAACTCAAATCTGCCTGCCTTTTATTAAAAGATCATAATCATAAGTCTAACAACATGCCAAAAATGGCTTACAAAGAGCAAAACAGAGTTGTAGCTCGTACTTCAGAATTTGCAACAAAGGTTCAAAAGTTCCCATCAAAGGCTACAGCCTCAATATTTATACATTATGAGGGCCAAGCTGGCCTCCTAAATTAGTGGGGCTTGGCTGACCAACTAAAAGTAAACTGTTGTTCCTTTAGAATCCGTTGGCTGCCTTCTAGCTCGGTGGTGATAGCTGTTGGAGCTCAGAGTTGGGGTGGAGATCACGAGGAAGATCATTCAAGGCCGTGGACAACCTTCCTACAAAACCGCAATGCCACCTTGGCTGTCTCCTTGCCTCCATCTGCGTGGTTCTGCTCCATTTAATGTCAAAAAACCTGAAATAAACATGTATTAGCCACCTAGGCATAGTGACTGCCCTCCTTCCTACAAATAACATGAATATACTAAGAAATGATGCATAAGTGATGAAAAATGAAGGGTTGAGCAAGGTAAGTAGGCCAAATGAGCCCAAAATGTTACCAAAATTTGGGGCTCATCAATAGGGATGGAGGATAAACACAAGATAGCATCAGTGGGAGACTACTGGGACAAATAGACCACTAAATAAAATTTTTATTTACTACAAGAATACCAAAACCTCTTCCCAACTTTGGTAGCCAAACTCAAGGGGATAAAAGGTAACTTAGGAGAGATGAAAATTGTTCTGAAACCAAGAGTCCGACCAGTGAAGCACAGACCATGCCGACTGAACCCAAGGATCAAAGAGAAAGTTAAAAGGGAGATTGATAAAATGCTGGATGCAGGAATCATTTTTCTAGTTGATGAAGCTGACTAGATAAGCCCTATAGTGATTCAGAACAAGAAGGATGCGACTGAGATTAGAGTATGCGTCGACTATAGAAGCCTGAACAATGCATGCATGCACGACCCATTCCCCACGCCTTTCAGCGATAAAGTCATAAACAATGTTTGTGGGGAATGAGGCTTACTCATTCACAGATGGCTTCTTAAGCTACCATCAAGTCCGAATAGCCGAAGAAGATAAAAGGAAAACAACATTCACGACGGAGTGGGGGTCGTACGCATACAATGTAATGCCATTAGGATTAAATAATGCGCCAACACTCTTTTCAAGGATTGTAATAACATCTTCTGAGACTACATTCATAAGTTCCTAGAAGTCTACATGAATGACTGGACAATATACAACCTACTGAAGATGCATACTAGTCTGTTAAGAGTAATGTTCGAAAGATGCATACAATTACAGATCTCTTTAAATTTGAAAAAATGAATTTTTGCTGTTCCCTTCAAAACCCTGCTGGGCCATATTGTTTGCAAATATGGAGTCTATGTGGACCCTACCAAAATAGCAGTAATCGTCCACATGGAACCACCCCACAACATAAAGCAACTAAGAGCAACTCTAGGACATACGGGGTACTACAGAAGGTTCATAAAAAACTATGCAACCATAACAACCCCATTAGAGAGACTGCTAAGGAAGATGGAGGAATTCATTTGAACAACAGATTTTCAAGCAACACTAGACAAACTAAAAGAATGGTTAGTGAGTGCACCCATATTGGTGTACCTTGACTGGAAAAAAATGTTCCATGTACATATTGATGCGTCTGGAATAGCATTAGGAGAAGTCCTGATCCAGGTGGATGTTGGTGGCCACCCACCTATCCCATTTGGACTCCCACAACTATCTCTTTCAGTCTTTTCAATTTCCTAAATTGTAGCAGAGTTTACTATCTTTAGCAGTTTTTTCGGGTCCTAAACTTCTGGAGCCATTTTAAGGCCCTAAACGATGTTTTTTGGTAAATCTACCACCAATGATTTTTCTGCCAAAAAATCACCTTCTCCGTCATAGTCCTCGGAGAGATCTTTCCAACAGGCTATCATGCTCGTCAAATGGAGATAATATGACCAATTCGTGACCCTAGGAAGTTGATGTACCAACTTACCCAGAAACGGGGCCCACAATTTGGCGTTTCACCTTCTAGGGTTAGGTTTTGGAATGTGAAGGGTTTTCCATTGTTTCTCAACAATAAATAGGCCTTCAAGCCTCATTGTAACATAGTTGAGAGGCATGTAGCCACCACATCTCTTCTCAGAGATAAGCTACCATTGCCCTAGCTGGTTTATTTCCATTTCTGTTTGTAAGCATATTTCAGTATTTTATAGTAATGAAATGAAGTATTATTTCCGATGCATATCTGTCTTTATAGTTATCTATGTATTTTGTTGCATTCCTGCTTAAATTTAGATCAAGTCCTAGTGTGACCAGGAGAGAAGATGGATCATCCAGTATACTACGCAAGCAGAAAGCTCTCCACAACGGAAAAAAACTACACAACAATAGAATGAGAAGCTCTATCAATGGTCTACTCTCTCCAAAATTTTAGGCACTACCTGCTAGGTGCACCATTCAAATTTTTCACATACCATTCTGTACTGAAGTACCTAGTAAACAGGCCGGTATTGGAAGGAAGAATATGCAAATGTCTATTACTATTTCAAGAGTTCATGTTTGAAGTAGTTGTTAAGATAGGCAGACTGAATGTAGTCCCATATCACCTTTCTCGCCTGGAAACAAGGGAGAATGATGGAGCAATAGACGACTGGTTACCTGATGCCGATTTATTCAAGATAGAAGCCATACCCAACCACCTGTAGGAAATTTATACTTTGCTCACAATAGGCAGTTGCCCATAGGGCTACACTGCAATGCAGAAAAGGCACTTAGTGGTTAGAGCAGTGGATTACCAACTCATAGCAGGACACCTTTACAAAATGGGCTTAGACCAGATACTCACACGCTGTGTCCTACAACATGAAAGAGAAGATCCTATCGGAGTGCTATGCAGGGGTCGCGAGAGGCCATGTAGGGGGTAAGGAAACTACAAGGAGGATAGTACAAGCAAGACTATGGTGGCCCACTGTACATAAGGATTGAAAGGCATTCGCCAATGAATGCAATGTCTATCGAAGAGTTGGAAGGCCTTCCTGATGCGGTGAGCTACCACTACACCCAGTCCATATGGTGTAGATATTCGATAAGTGGATGGTAGATTTCATTGGTCTAATCTCTCCACCAGCATGACACTCTAAAGCCCAATACATAATCATCACCATAGAGTACCTGTTGAGATGGGCAGACTCCACGCTAGTAAAAGACTGCACAACAGAAACAATGACACGATTCATTTTTTAAAATATCATCTCAAGGTTTGGATGCCCGAGGAGCCTCACAAGTGACCAGGGCAAACACTTCCTGAACGAGACAATTCAAGTCTTGGTAACAACTTTTATGTTACAACATCACAAGAGCAGTGCTTACCATCCACAAGAAAATGGTGCAGCAGAGGCATTCAACAAGATACTGGAAAAAGGACTAACCAAAATCATATCAGCGAACCGAGATGACTGGGATGAAAGAATTCTAGCGACACTCTGGGCATATAGGACTATAGTTAAAAGACTCCACAAAAAAACTCCATTCTATCTCATATATGGTAGGGAGGTGGTTGTGCCAGCAGAGTTCTTACTATCGAGCATGTTGATTTCAGAGGCAACAAGAATGACCCATTGTAGTGCCTTGTGGGACAGACTAAGCTAGCCATTAGAGCTCGATGAAAAGCGGCTCCTGGCAGAGTTCCATCAATCTAATGAGCAACGAAGACTGAAGGCTTGGCATGATAGGAACATCAAGAAGAAATCATTTGAAGTCGGCAACCAAGTGCTCCTCTACGATAGAAAGTTCCTCAAGTTCCCAGGAAAATTACAGATGCACTGGTTAGGCCCGTTCATAATTTCACATATAAAAGAACCGGGTGTGGTAAGACTCGCGCAACTTGATGGAGTCATACTACCAAGATGAGTGAATGGCACACACCTGAAACCCTTCCACAAGTAAAAAAAAATAAAAATAAAAAATCAAAAAATAAGGTTGTGACCAGTAGAGAGATACTGCAACCCGTTTGTGGTCGGGGGGAGGGGGAGGTGGACTCTGGGGATGTCCTATCAGAATCATCTACATAAATATCAAGAGAATGAAGGGAATGGTAGAATTTGAAACACCAGAAGGATTCCAGGAGCACTCAGAAGAACAGTAGCAGGACAGGAGAAACAAAAGACCACTAGTGAAAATTGTTTACAGCAAAAGGGGAACAATGGAAAAGAGAATCATATCAGTCCCACAAACCACTCTAGATGCAAGAATCGAAGTTCTGGACAACCTTTATGGGAAATATGACCGATCGAGCATCATCGAAAATGAATTCACATACAAATTCGAATTTCTAGCAATGAAAAGGGAGGTATACACGGAAGAATTTCAATGGGAGGATGGCGCTAGAGCCTCCATAATCAAGGGAGACTTCAAAGGGCGACAAAAGTCCATGTTGTTCAACCTAAGAAATCTTCCTATGTTCGGCACCCAACTGGCCGCCATGCAGTGCACCAAGCTACTAGCGAGCAAGATGCATGGAGGTTCACTATGGCTAGATAGAGAATACCTGATTCATCCGAAGATATCTATTGATTGGCCGATTTGGAAAGCATGGGGAATGCAGTTAGCATAGCATTCCAGGCTGGGGCCAAGTGAGGGAAGAAATTGATGGAGGACAACATCTACACCCGTTATGGGATGGAGCAGGGGGAAAAGGTGCGAAGCTAGACATAATCAACAAATATAATATCTTGTTCGCCTGCTACCTTATTGCAGGAAAGACGATGAGGCACTTCACAAGAAACGAGTTCACCCTGCACACACTGTAAATAGCAGAACGCTACTGCTAGGGTGAGATACTCAACTGGGGAGCCTTCGTACTCAACAAACTCTTTGAGGCATGTGAGGATGTCTACCAGGAGAGCATTGGCTTTGTGTTCGGATATTTGGTAATGGCGCTGGCAATGTGGAAGTGGAGGCCACCACCAGAGAGGTAGATGGAAACTATTACTGAAGATCAGCCAATTGCACTAAGATATGAACTATGGAGGGCATAAGGGGATCCCAACATAAAAGATATCAACGAAACGACCTTCAAGAGCTCGTACGCATAGATGGTGGATGCCATTCAATTCACAGAGAGAATACCTAGGACTCTACTGGATGAGTTCTCAAGTGACCTCTAGTTCAGGGCCTTGCACGCGCATACTTATCTCAGACCATGGTGTGTCAAACCCACCACATTCAAATTAAGGCCACAAAGATTTAGCCTGACAGAGGAGGCCTTTCATAGAGAAGTAGAGTCCTGGCTGGGAGTGGCCTGCGAAATAATAGGAGGGAAGTTGTTGGCTTAGTGGTGCCTGACCCAGGTTCAGAAGTGATTTAGCCAAGCAAATCTCGGTACTACTGCACCTTTCAGTAACAGTCTGCAGAGCGGGGACTGAGGTCTCACCCGAAGTAGTACGGGAGGGTGCTAGAACCAGGTTTCTACACCCTGGGGATGTTTGATATGTGGTGATTGGTACGCGATTCAACCTTTGCGCTTATTGGGCTATGCGCACCAGCGATCCCTTTACGTCCTTTGTGCAGCTCTAGCCATAGCGCGACCAGTGTTAATTACCCAAATATTCCTTACTTAGGTTATGTTCGCTAATTACTTAGAGGATTATAAGCATTCATATCAATGTTTACCAAGTGCATGCATATAAATAACTAGATACGATTAACACATAACATCAAAATATAGATCCATGAAATAGATGCATAATATGCCGAATCCAACTTATCTCTATTAATAATCCTTTTCAAGTTCAGTTCAATACATACCTGACTCCACCCTGCACACTCAGCTACAAGGGTCCGCGCACTCAGTTGTGGACTCTACTAGGCCTCTGCGCACTCAGCTGTAGAGCCTCCACCTACTACTACAACCCAATACACTTCAATTCCACTTCTATCCTCTAACCATGCCTTCGCATCTGTCTATTACTTTCTTACTTTCCAAAAACTAACTTTACACTTAGAGCCTTGCTCTATTTATCCAATTCCATGGTACGCAGATCATGGGTAGGCCAACACAACTTTACATTATTTTACAATTCTTAGGGCGGACAACCCTATGACTCATCCTAGACTTTTGCGCTCTACGTCCGTACTTCGCGGAGTCTTTACATTACATTAACAAAAATGAGGGCTTTAAGCCCCAAAACCTACTGCGGGGTATCCCATGCCCAACAGGCCCCCAACACAATCATTGTGACTCGTCCTGAGTCACTCTGTTGGTGCAGTGATCTTTGCGCGAAGCCCATCCAGCAAGCCCCGCGCAGCTTGGGTGTCCGCACCACACAATTCCGCTGTTTGCTGTACTTGTTACACACATATCTTTGAACTTTCATGAGCAGGGTCACATTCCTGTCCAACCATATAAAGTTCCTACATCTGTGCTAGCTTCCCTTTAATGGTAGCTATAATTATGAACGCTTCATCAATCCATGGTTGGATGTGTGCTTTAAGTAGGGCTTCTTTTTGGTGCGCGACATCTAATTTGTCCTTCAGTGCCCTTGCCTACTGTAGTCTGGCGAGTTGTTGAGTAAGGAAAACTGTCTGCATGGTGCCCTAGACACTGTCATATTCCTACTACAACTCATGTACCTCAATTTCTAGGAGTTGTAGATTTGGATCTTCCTGTAGGTGTGTAAGCATGGTTAGTGCTTTCTCCAACATCCGGGTGCAATCCTGTGTTTCCTGGCCAATTTGCTCCAACCCCATCTGGATAGCACGGGCGCGCTGCTCTTTGAGTTCACAGGGCATGGAGGGTTGTGCCTTCCATCATAGCTTAGCAATCTGCAGGTTCAGCTCCAACTAAACCTTTCCCATTTCTTCCTTGGACTCATGGACTCCAGTTGCGAATCTATGGACCCGCTCTACTGCTGGTAGCTCTGCCGGCATAGCCAACTCTAGGATTCTCCTACATGCATCCTCTACCATTTTCTCCAGTCCACGAGCCTATGTAACCAACTAATCACGTTGAAGGCTGAGTTGGTCCATGTTGGTTTTCTACTAATTCAGGACTTGGATCCCACAACCTTCCCGATCGCGAAGCTCTGCGATGACCCCATCCTACAGTTGGTATAGAATTTCACGCGGCAGGGTAGCCAAGTTCAAGTGAACCCTTTCATGCTGCTCATTATAGCTCAATCACCCTCGCTTGCTGCAACTAGCATGCCTTCGGGCAATACGAAAGGGTTGTCCATATGGGCGAGCAGTGTCTATTCGGCCTCGACAGTTCCTGTTGTGACGTACTGAGCCATTGTACCTGTTTGGGGGTGCTGTATCTGTAAGACTTGTAATTGTGCACTGAGTTTCCCCAACACAATGTTCTGCTCCATCCTCAGTTCCTGGAGCATGTCCTTCATGACCTCGCAGATCATTTCGCTGATGTCAAACAGATCACCTTCTGTGAGTGTGATCGGGTCGATGGACGTCTTTTTCGCTTTTACCTTCTTCTTGGGAGCTGTTTTCTCAGGGTCACGTGGCCGCTTGAGTTAGGTTGATGCAGAATCGGGGTCTGCGCATTCTTCTGCCCTGTCCACTTCCCCGCTCTGCTGCCCCATGGACATCTCCTGGCCCTCCTCGGGCTATCTAGTTGGTGCTATTGTGGTTTCTATTGCCTGTGCCACTGCTGCTACATTAGCTGCCTTCTGTTGTGTGGCTGCTTCTTGTTCCTGGTGATGATCCCCAAAAATGGATAATTATGTGGGTTCATTCAACCTCCTAATTCGACTTAATCCACCATTCTCATTAGTTTATTGCATGTTTTTTACTATATTTGTGCTAATAGAGTGGATTGGGTTAGTCATTATGCCAACAAGTCTAATGGGTGCTTTGTGCAGATTTTTAGTAAATTTTGAGACAAAATAAAAAGTTTTAATGAGCACTTGGTAGCCAAATTCGTGGAAGAACAAGGGAGAGGATTTGTAGGAAGGTGTCCCCTTCATTTATGGGCCCTTACCTCGAATTCTCCACCATCAGCTCGGAGTTCAAGGGCCACCAAATCGATTATCACAAGGGCAACCGAGCAAGGGCTAGTAAAGGTGCTGTTAACTACAAGTTTTGGTAGCCGAGTTACTAAAGTTTAGGAGGGCTGTTGGGGTCCTCAATTTGTATAAATAAGAAGGCTTAGGGCCTCATTTCAGTTAGTCACTTTGTTGTCAGAAGTTAGCTAGTTTGTAGTTCGATTTTAGTCATTTTTTAGGCAGTAGGTTAGCTTTTCATTTCAGCACATCTTCAAGCTTTTCATTGTGGAAAGTTTTTGGAATGTAACTATTCTTTTGATCAATAAAGATGAATCCAGCTTTGCACCAGCACTAATCTCTCTTAGGAGGCTGTAGCTCTTGGGGTTGGGCCCAACCCAAGTGCCCAATACTTCCTTTGTTTACCTTTATGTGTTTTTGCTGCTATTTAGATTTAAATATTGTTTTGTTATTTAGGTTGCTTTTGATTATTAAAAAAGGATTTTCATGTTCAAATTGATTTGATAGGTTAATAACAGGGAAGATCTTCAGAAAAATTCCATCAAGCACCTCTGATTTCACCTCTCCCTTAGTGGGATCATGAGCTGGGACAAAGGTGACCTTGCTGCCAACAAAAACACTATCTTTGCCTCACCATGCAATCATTAGTGTTATATTCTCATTTGCAGAAGTTGATACCAGTTGTGGTTAAGCGTTCAGATTCATGATTACTGAGTTTGCATAACTATTTCACGTGATTTCATTGCAAATAAACTTCTATTCATTTCCTTTGCTGTTACTTAGGCCAGATTAGAATAAAGTAGTTAGGTCATTGGTTTTCCAAGTCTTTGTTTGTTCAGTTTGAGAAATAACTTGCAGAGAACCTATATTACCACTCTATATACCTTTCCTCCATCAGATAATCTACTCCAACCCTTAATCCATGATTCCTACCCTTCATTCGCTATACTTTTCCCACCTCGCCCTAATTTCTACATTCTTGTGCATCATCGCTTCCTCCATCCTCGAACAAATCCAATCGCTCCTTAGCCCCATTCACCAGGTCCTGGACCACTTAACATTATTATCCAACCTCCATTTCCACTTTCCCACCATTTTTCCTCCATCAACCCTCCAAAATCCTCCTTTCGGAATATCCTGTAGAAATTTCAAAACATCTTGTAGAACCCCTGCAGACTTCCTGTAGAAGCTCACGAAAGTTGTTTCTTGAGATCCGATCACTGTGAAACTCTCTGGAAGGATTCCAGGGACCCCTTAGGTGCTCTTCTAATCTTTCCAACCTCTTGGAAGTATTTCCTTTCACCAATCCACCTCTGCACAATAAAAAACTGTTAAAGCACATGCACAATAATTCTACCAACTTACACAAAAATACAAAAAGATGTTTCTTTTCAGATTTCACTTCAGAAGTAGCTTAGTCACATGCATTTTACCTTTCTAAGAGTCAATGGCATTCCTTTATGTAGTTTTCATCATTTTTCTTGCAACAGTAGGGTTAGTCAGTAAAACTAGGGTTTTCTAGGGTTTGCATTTTTCCTTTCTGCTTTCAGTTTCTTTCTGCAAGTAGATTAGCCTCCTTTGAGTTAGCTTTCATCCATCAGTTAAAAAGCTTCTTCTAAGAGCTCATAGAAGTTGGATTAAGCTCCTAGTGGACTTGTGCCAACTGATCAAGTGACAGCCGCGACAAGAGCTAGTACTTGTGCATATAGCACCGTCGCTTCCATGTTTGTTACGAACTACCGGGTTGATAAAAGTAAAGAAGCGAGTCCCAGGAGTTGCAGCATTATTGCTGCAATACTGGGGCCCACCATCTTTTTGGCGCCGTTGCCAAGGAAGCGTCAGAGTATTGGTGATTTCTGCTTTTCTTCTACTTTCCACTACAACCTTCTGCTAAGTAGTTTATTTCATTTCAATTTTGCAAGTGTAGATTAGCATTTCAATTCCGCAATTTCAATTCTGCAAGCGTAGATTAGCATTTCATTCCTGCAATTTCATTTGAGCAAAATAGATTAGTCCTGTTATCACTCAGGTTGTTCCCTTTGACTCGCAAGGGAATACGGCCGAGGTAGCCACTAACCAATCTTTGGACTGCAGGTCCTAGCCTACCCGCAATCAGAGAGGGCTCTCTCTTTATGATTTAGCTTTGTTGATGATGATTTTAGGCAAGTTATTGAGTTCAAGGGGTTTTGTTTGAGTTTTGGTGGGAAGGATGAAGCTTTCAAGTAGAGATTTAATGCATAGTATGATAAGTTCAAACCATTGGGCATGGAGTCAAGGAGTGGGACTGCTGGTGCGTTTTCTTGGTCACAAGAGAAAAATGGAGCAAGGTAGCTACACATGAAACAACTTTCGAGCTAAATTGAGATGGATTGAAGGCTAAGGAATGAGAGGCAATTAAGAATCTCTATTTCAGATTAACAGAGGGAAGGTGAATGAGCTCTGTCTAGGAGCAGTAAAGAATCCCTAGATAACTGTCAAACATGGGTGAATTAGGAGAAATATGAGCCAAAGGGAATTCATATTCATTACCAATTCAGAGGAAAACATAAAGAAACAAAAAAGTTGAGCATAGAGTGCAATCAAGAAAGTTCTAAGCTAATATTTTTATCTGCTATTTAGATGGCGACATATGTATGATATGAGCATATATCAATGGAAAACAGAGGTAGAAATCACTTATTGAGTCGTGTTGCAGCACAAGAATTCCATATTCATTCTTCAAAACATTAATAACACAGCAGACAATCCATCCTCCAAGCTTTTCAGCAGTCTTTGATTAATGAAAACATCAAGTATACAGAGCGAGTCTCTAGTGGAGAAAATCAACCAACCAACCCTCTAAACAGTAAATTAGGGTGGTTTTATAAGCAAAATATCTACAAGAATCAGATCTGAGACAGATCTGATGTAATAAGTGTCTTTAACCTAACATATGCCTGAAATAAATGCAAGAAAATATCTTCGAGCTGCGCTGGGGGCAGCTGTATCAAAAAGAGTTAATGTGTTGTCTTTATGGCTCTGTGCTGATCATTTAGTCATAACTGTGCTTTGGGTTTTGATCCCCTGCTCTTGAGTGGTTTTGAGGTGCATTAACTATGATTTGAGAGTTTTGAAATAGCTTCACCGCTTTCTTTGACTTTGCTTGGGGGCCTTCAATGTCTGCCTGCTTTGGAAATACAGATTTCCACCAAAAATACTAACTGATAATCTTCGCCGCTTCCTCTGATACACTTTCACTGAACCTGGGCTCCTTGTTGTCTTCTGACTGCTTTAAACTGTCCCATCGACATTTTATGGCTGCTGCTCGGCCCTCTGTTTGCCTTTAGAACTGTCTTTGCCCCTTTTCCGAACCTATGTGAAGAAATTCCTGTGAATTTACGAATTTCGGGCCCTGTTGGTAGCCGCGCCATGAGAGGGCTTCCATTTTGTCCTATTTCCCTAATCGCACATCAAAAACTGCCTCGATTTTTCATTCTAGGCATCCGTTGGTGCAGATTTCGTGCTTTGCGCCCTTTTTGATGATGACGTCAGCGGTGGGTCCCAGTACGACGGTGACGTGGTAGGGTGACGTCAGCAGTATGGCCGGGTGACGTGGTAGTACGGTAGGGGTGATGACGTGTCAGTACAATGGCAGCAACACAGTGGCAGGAGGCCGACGCAGGATGATGACATCATGATGACGTGGTGCTGACGTAGGAGGGCGGAAGGCGGTATCCGATTTTCCCCGCACCACCTTTCGCCACAGGTGGTATTGGGGGAGGGGCCTCTGAACACATCAGGAGGCTGACACGTGGCGGGGGTACGATGGGGAAACCGCCCATCCCCCGGACGTTAACCTCCGGCGGATCGGCACATGAAAACACCCGCCCACCGTTGATCTCGGGCGCTGGCCATCGGACGGCTGGCGGGGTAGGTGAGGTAGCGGGAGGTTAGGGACGGGACCCGCCCATTTTATTTAATCAAAAATGCGCGACCGGGGGGGGGGGTCCAAAACTTTGGAAATGTGGGTTTTATGGGTTAGTTTTAAGCGGGGGGAAATGACAATTTAATGTTTAATAAAACATTTAAACATTAATTTTGGGAAAATGACTGTGGAGGGGTAGGAATATGAGGTTTTATGGGTAAAGGGGTGGATATAGGTTATTGGCCTAACCAGAGGTTTAGACCAATCCCAGAGTTATGACACGGATGGGTTCATAATAGTCCCAGGTGGACTATTATATCCCAGAACTGTATGTACATAGCTATAGTGCTATAGGGGGGATATGTAATATTTTTGGGGTTTTTATATAGTTTTTTGTGTAATAGGGGATAAGGAGATGATCTAGGGAGCTAGATAGTAGAGTTAGGAGTTAATATGAGTTTGTGAAATGGAAATGTAAGGGGAATGATGCCAAGTTTATGATCTGAAACTTAGACATGAGATTTGAATGGGATATGGAGAAATGAGTTTACACAAGAAATGTGGCTTCTTTTCACTGAAGAAAGTCAAAGCTTGACTTGGTATTTTACAAAAATGAAGTAATAACAGGACTGGTTGGGCAGATCCCAAGGTCCTCAAGGGGATGTTAGTAAGTGATTTGGGGATTTAGAAGAAAGGGGAATTAGACATGCCTCGCTTGAGCTCTTCCAAAGGGGAATTGCCTTATACCTGTGATTTGAATAGTTATAGCATTAAAAAGCATGAAATGGATCACCTAGCTTGATTCTGCAACCACAAAACTACTTACCCAGCCTACTTACCTAACATTTTTTCTTCTTTTTGCATGGGTGCACTTGGACTTGCAGACCCTGATTATCCTTTTTTCTTTTTGTTGTCCTCCTATCTAAATCTACACTTATTTCTTCCAAGGGCCCAAATTAAGAAGTTGTTCTCCTTTGTTTCTCTACCTATCTACAAATCTGCCAAGATTAAACTGTTTGGACAGATTTTTATTCTCTACATTCTAGAACAAGAAATTGAAACCTAGGGAAGCCAAGATTAAGCTGTTTGGCCTTCCCTTAACAGAAAATTCTTCAAAAAGGAATAACTCATCAAAATTGGAATACAGCAGTGGCATTTAGACTGGCACACTTTCATGGCGTCTTCTTTGGCCTCTTTTGGAAATATGGAGCATTGCAGCATGCAAAGTATGACATATTTGGCACTTTCAACTGTCAATCATGAAAGATGAACACCTGTTGCAACAGGAGGCTAACAAGTCCTTTCCTCCTTTCATTTCAATTCTGCATTTTCATTTCAGCAAGATAGTTAGTTGCAGTTCAATCTATTTTAGTTTTGTAGATACAAGAAGAAAAAAGAAAAAATAAACCAAAAAGATTTCCTTTCGTGCCTTGTAGGAGTAGAGATAATTCAGAAAAATGATTGCACAACACCCCCACTGCTTCACACAGCCAACCTTCTCTCTTCTTCAATGGTTGTGATTAAAGAACACTTAGGTGGACAACAAGACATATTTGAAGAACCTCAAGGGAAGAAGAAGAAGAAAACATTCCTCTGGAGCAAATGGCTACAAACAGAAATGTTGGGAGCAGTACCTTATCAAAAAACAAATTTTCAAATCAGATGGAAGATTTCAAGAGCGAGATGAGGCAGTTTCTTGCCATGCAACTAGATACCTTGCAGATCCAAAGGAAGCAAGAGGAAGCCAAGAGGGCTTTGGCCATATTTTGTCCCAGGTGCACTAGAAAGCATCCTAGGAACGAATGCCCATTGCACTCCATAGATGTGTATTTTTTGTGTGAAAAAGACCATCCTACAGATTAGTGCCCTTCCTTACCCAGAATAAAATCTGCATATCAGAGGGCTAAAGGAGCCACTGAACCACTCTATTATATGTATCAAAGGAGGCCACATGGACCCATACCTTACTAGCAGGGAATGCAAGGGACATCCCAGACCTATTACGACCCCTATCAAGCCACTTCCATGCCTTCTTGGGATCCCCCTACTCATCCTTCCTAGTCCACACCTGCTCCTCGGTCATTCACATATCCACATTATGCCCAACCAGCTGCTCATTTGTTTCACTCTTATGCTCTGCCACAGCCTCAGTGGAATCCACCTCATCAGGGGTGGAGGCCCAAGTACAACTCTCATCCCACCCCTTTTCCTCCAACACCTGCTCAACCGAAACCATCGCGTCCTGCTCCACCAAGGCAACCCCAAATGCCTACTCAACCGCAACCCCATCCACATCCATCTCAAATATACACCCCCACTCAACTACCCATACCACCATTTCCAAACCCGCACATTGGAGTCGCTCAACCTGATTGTAATGCTGAGGCACAACATGTCCAAAAAACTTCTTTTGAGCTCAATGATATTGACCATAGCTCAGGAAGAGTAATACAAGAAAGAGATTATATTGATAGCATTGAAGGATCAGATCCAGCAAAACAAGGTTCAAAAGAGGAGATGAAAGAACCATGGGCTGCACTCGATGAAAAGAAGGGATCAGAATCAGAGATCGAGAAAGCTCCCTCATGGTTACCATCAAATCCTCCATGTAGCCAAGAGAAAAATCAGCAAAAAGAGGAAGATGTGAAGGTCATGATAGAAGGTGACATGAAGAATGATCCAGATCAGCAAAAGGACCAAGGATATCAGAGCTATATTGAAATATGGTTTCAGATGGTCACTAAGTTGCAGCAGTACCCTCTTCCTCAGCTATGTTTGATCCCTTCAAAGTCAAATCATTTGGTCTCTGAAATCCAGATAGCTGTCAAAGCATGCATCTCAAGCCGCCACATCATTTTGTCTCTAATCTCGATGTGCACATGGCTCTATTGGAAGTATTCTTATACATGAAAATAATTTTGTTTTTCAAGTAGGGCAGGGTAGGAAAAAAGAAAAAAAAAAGAAAAAAAGATGAAAATAAAAATCTAAGGTGAAAAACTCCTCGGAGGCGCCTTGGATTGGCTCATTGATTGAAAACCTCCATGAGGTGGTCAATGGGTTGGGAAAAAAAGAGAAAAGAGAATAAGATCTCTGGGTGAAAACCTCCATTGGAGGTGCCCAGGGCAGGCAATTAGGGTGAAAACCTCCATGAGGTGCCCTAGTTGTTTTCAAAAAAAAGAGAAAAAGAAAAATAAACCTAATTTCCATTGAATAATTTCAGGTTGCAGCAAGGACATTGCAGGTTAGAAGGATCGCTCAAAACAAAGACAGAGGAAGTTCTGTGCCTTCTACAGGAAGTTCTGTGTCTTCTACAGGAAGCCTACAAACAAGCCAAAATTGATCTCTGAAGAGGACCTGAAGGCCGGAAATCTATCCATGAGGCTTGCAAGCATCCATGTTTCCATCCCTCACCCTTTTCCATCATTTTTTTCCATCTCATTGTGCTTCTTTCCTAAAAACTGTGTGTTCTACAGGAAGTTCTTGTAGAAATTACAGGATTTCTACAGGAAGCTAGAAATGGATTTCAAAAAGGCAGTTTGGCGAACATGATAGCTTCCTCATGGGTTCATAAGTCCTCCTACAATCCTCAAACCTCTCTCCCATCAATTCCATGCCTGCATCACAGCCCAAGCTCATTTTTTTTACATGCAAAAACTTGCAGAATGCTTTGAAGAAAAAATACATAGAACATATTTTTTTTTTTTCCCTCACATGAAAACCGTGCATCCATTTACAAACCGTTTTATGGGGAGTTGTACAGGGATGATGGAAACATGCCTGAGTAGTTTCAGCCAATTCCGGTGCACGATTTCCAAGAAACCAGCCTCCATCACCTTCAACCATTTTTGCATTTTCTCCATATCCGTGCATCCATTTCAAAACCTATTTCATGGGGAGATGCATATGGGTGATAGTAACCTACCCAAGCAGTTTCAGCTGATTTAGATGCACATTTTTCGAGAAATTTACCTCTGTAATCTTCAACCATTTTCCATTTTTCTCGAAATCTATGCATCCATTGATCACAATTTCACTATGGGAGGTGCATAATGATGATAGAACCATGCTCAGAAAGTTTCAGATCGATATGGTCTATCGTTTGGGAGCTGTGGAGAAAATAATTCGTTGTCTTGTAAAAATTCAACATCAGCAGCTTGAGGGTGCAAGTCTGAATGTGGAAACAAACTCCTGCAGCATAGATCCGGCCAGAGGATACCTGCACAAGAAAAACAGCCATGAATCAATAACCAAGCCATCATGCAACCACAGAAACAAATGCATGTAGCAGCAAAAAGCACCTCTCAACAGCCACATTCGACTTCCAGGTACGTGACTAAACTCGTTCCTCTGATTGCATGAATGTAATTTGAAAATTGCGTGAGCAATGAGATGGTTTTCATTAAAAAAATTGGTGGCTAGCTAACTGGCCACCCTCATCCAGTTCAAACAACACTTGGTGGGTGAATGCGACATGTGTGCTCAGCGATCTCAGGAGGAAATCTGGAAACAGGTAGTGGTGACCGTTTAAACCTCACCGTGATTGATGGACGTGGTTACAGGCAGAGAACAAACAGTTAAACACTGCACTGGGGACCGACAGTCTGCATGGGGCCAACGTGCAGTTGGCCAGCTCACCCCCCATCAATGGAAATCTTCATAAACAACCAATCGAACTCTCACCACTGTTGTTTCCAGGTTATCATCGTCCTTGCAGCTACAACAAGATCCATACCACCTCCATAGCAGCAAACCAAGCTTTCTCTACCAATTTTTTAAACCCTTCTGCTTATCAGTGCTCTACAGGAAGAAGTTCTACAGGAAGTACGACACAGCTTTCAGAGGTAGGGAAGCCTGGAATTTTCTTCATCGAATTTGGAGTTCTGAGAGAGGTAGGCTCGAGACACTCTTCCATGCATGATATATTCTGCAAAGGTGATGAATTGAGCTGTTTTGAATTGGAGGGTTAGAGACAAGTCTCCCTGTGAGTCGAAAATCACAATTTTCCTGTGTTGCACAAAATTTCTCAGTCGGTCTTGCGTCAATATTCTCCTCCATAGTTCTTGTTAAAACATTTTTTTTCCTGTAGAAAAGATAAAGCACTGTGAGGGCTAACCTGTGTGTGAAGAATTTGAATTTACATGGTTGTATGTATGTTGGGGATGAAAATTGAGCTATGTGCCATGTCTGTGGAAACCTAATTCTTCCTTCTATACAAGGATAGCTGAGTCTTGGGTAGCAAAAGCATTAGAACCAGGGAATTGGTGCAGATTAAACTCTAAACACCCGAGAGATCCTTTCCTGAAGTTCAAAGGAGGAAACCATAAAACAACAGTCCCTTTCTGCTCCGAGCATTAAAATAGAGCACTCTCACCATGCTCGGGGGGTTTATTAGGAAGGAACCCTCGAATTCCAGTAAATTGCATGAACATCCTGAGGTGGTGAACCTCTTCACCCATGCCAATTGGATGACCTTTTGTGACAAAATCCAGGGTCATGATGATGAGATAACGGAGGAATTCTTAATGTCCCTGCAACCTAAGTCAAAGACACAGGCCACAGTGAACTTCAGAGGGTTGACCCTATAGCTTACCCCTGAACTCATTAGTCAGGTCACTGGTCTGCCATTAGGGATACCCTGGAGCAAAGAGGAGAGGGCATTGGGCCAAAAAGCCAAGAAAGAATTCTTCCTACCTGAGGAACGTTTTGCAGAAGACAAGAATGGGGTACGGAGAGCCAGCTTACATCCTCTTTGGAGTGAAGCCAGTCTCCAAATCATGAAATACATTACCTTTGAGGGGCAGTTCAGTATTGTTTACGGCTATCATTTCAGGTTGCTAAGTGAACTAAGACATGGGATGGATTTACCTCCAGAAAAGAAGTTGAGTATCCCCTATTTTCTTCTGCAATCATTGATTGAATGTGGCACAAAAATTAAAGGAAGGGACACCGGATCAGTTAGCCCATCATGGGCTCATCAAGCTTTTAGTAGAAGATGCCCTCCATACCTACACTGTCCCCCTCTCCTGGGAGATTTTCTGCAACATGTCCAGAGATGACGATATAAGAATTCTGGCCGAGGAGCTCACCTCATCCAGCAGTGAAGAAAGGGAACACACTAAGGCAAGAGAGAAAGCCAGTGGTAAAGAAACACAGGATAGACCACCACAGGAAGCACAAGAAGAGAAACGAGGAGAAGGCCAAGTTGCAAAGCCTAAAACTATGGGAGGAACAATGGCACAAACACCCAGGGAGAAGAGATTGTAGAGTAGGGCAGAGAGGACTGAAAAATCCCAAGCAAGTGAGGACACAACCAAGGCAACCACACCAAAATTAAAAGGAAAGACACCCCCCAGCCAAGCAGACTAAAACAATGAAAACAGGAAGCCAGAAAATAGTTTCTACAGGAAGCCAGAAAACAGTCGACACAGGACTTTCTACAGGAAGCATGGAAACAGGGCAACAAAAGGAGAAATCGCCTAAGATTTTAGCCGGGGAGGTAGTAGCTGTGCTGGCTACCCTAAACACATCTCCAAAGCAAAAAGGAAAGCGAAAGAGGGAGACTTCCATGTATTTTAAGGCAAGAAGGAGTATGCGGATAAAAACTGGTAGACGCCAGCCACAGTCAAAAGAGCCAATTATGCTTGTAGACACCCCAGCTAAACAAAAGGAAATGTCTCCTTCAAAGGTATCCATCACCTATGAATGGGGAAGCTCGAAAACGTCCACCTAGAGAGAAAGGATTAAAATGTTGGACACAAAGACCTCTCTACAGGATACTGAGACTGTTATACAGGAAACATTGGCTAAGCTAAGAAAGATCAAGAAATTGGAGGAAAAGGTGGCCAAACAATCACAGGAAGAAGGAAAGACAAGGAAACATCTGATGAACAACAAAGGGAGGACAAGTTGCAAGCTGAGGTTGAGGCGCTAACAAAATTGCTATAAGAAAAGGAGCACAGGCAGTGGGAAGAAGCAGAGAGAAAAGCATGGTTTCATGACCGAGAAGAGGACATCAGTTCAGAAGCTTGGCATGACAAGGAAGCCACCAGGGCCATCAAAGATGAGGAGATAGATTAGTTGCTCAGAGGATGAGCAACACTTTCAATAGGGGGTGATGATGAGCCCCAAAAATGGATAATTATATGGGCTCATTCAACCTCCTAATTTGACATAATCCACCATTCTCATTAGCTTATTGCATGTTTTTGGTTATATTTATGCTAATAGAGTGGATTGGGTTAGTCATTATGCCAACAAGTCTAATGGGTGCTTTGTGCAGATTTTTAGTAAATTTTGAGACAAAATCAAAGGTTTTAATGAGCACTTAACAACCAAATTCATGGAAGAACAAGGGAGAGGATTTGTAACAAGGTATCCCCTTCATTTATGGGCCTTTACCTCAAATTCTCCACCATCAACTCAAAGTTCAAGGGCCACCAAATCGATTATGACAAGGGCAGCTGAGCAAGGGCTAGTAAAGGTGCTATTAACTACAAGTTTTGGCAGCCAAGTTTCTAAAGTTTAGGAGGGCTGTTGGGGTCCTCAATTTGTATAAATAAGAAGGCTTAGTGCCTCATTTTAGTTAGTCACTTTGTTGGCGGAAGTTATCTAGTTTGTAGTTTGATTTTAGTCATTTTTTAGGCAGTAGGTTAGCTTTGCATTTCAACACATTTTCAAGCTTTTCCTTGTGGATAGTTTTTGGAATGTAACTATTATTTTGATCAATAAAGATGAATCCATCTTTGCACCAGCTCTAGTCTCTCTTAGGAGGTTGTATCTCTTGGGGTTGGGCCCAACCCAAGTGCCCAATACTTCCTTTGTTTACCTTTATGTGTTTTTGCTGCATTCTTAGAATAAAATCTGCTATTTAGATTTAAATCTTGTTTTGTTATTTAGGTTTCTTTTGATGATTAAAAAAGGCTTTTCATGTTCATATTGATTTGATAGGTTGATAACGGGTAAGATCTTTATAAAGAGGCCATCAAGCACCTCTGATCTCACCTCTCCCTTAGTGGGACCATGAGCTGGGACAAAGGTGAACTTGCTGCCAACAAAAACATTGTCTTTGCCTCACCATGCAATCATTAGTGTTAGATTCTCATTTGTAGAAGTTGATACCAGTTGTGGTTAAGCATTCAGATTAATGATTTCTCAGTTTGCATAACTATTTCACGTGATTTCATTACAAATAAACTTCTTTTCATTTCCTTTGCTGTTACTTAGGCCAGATTAGAATAAAGTAGTTAGGTCATTGGTTTTCCAAGTCTTTGTTTGTTCAGTTTGAGAAATAACTTGCAGAGCACCTATATTACCTCTCTATATACCTTTCCTCCATCAAATAATCTGCTCCAACCCTTAATCCATTATTCCTACCCTTCATTTGCCATACTTTTCCCACCTTGCCCTAATTTCTACATTCTTGTGCATCATCGCTTCCTCCATCCTCGAACAAATCCAATCGCTCCTTAGCCCCATTCACCAGGTCCTAGACCACTTAACATCATTATCCAACCTCCATTTCCACTTTCCCACCATTTTTCCTCCATCAACCTTCCAAAATCCTCCTTTCGGAACATCTTGTAGAAATTTCAGAACATCCTGTAGAACCCTTACAGACTTCCTGTAGAAGCTCACGAAAGCGGTTTCTTGAGATCCGATCACTGTCAAACTCTCTGGAAGGGTGCTAGGGACCCCTTAGGCCCTCTTCTAACCTTCCCAACCTTCTGCAAGCATTTTCTTTTGCCAATCCACTTCTGCACAGTAAAAAATAGTTAAAGCACATGCACAATAATTCTGCCAACTTACTCAAAAATAAAAAAAGATGTTTCTTTTCAGATTTCAATTCAGAAGTAGCTTAGTCACATGAATTTTACCTTTCTAAGAGTAAATCGCATTCCTTTCTGTAGTTTTCATCATTTTTCTTTCACCAGTAGGGTTAGTCGGTAAAACTAGGGTTTGCTAGGGTTTGCATTTCCTTTCCGCTTTCAGTTTCTTTCTGCAAGTAGATTAGCCTCCTTTGAGTTAGCTTTCATCCATTAGTTAAAAAGCTTCTTCTAAGAGCTCATAGAAGTTGGCTTAAGCTCCTAGCGGACTTGTGCCAGTTGATCAAGTGACGGCCGCGGCAAGAGCTAGTACTTGTGCATATAGCACTGTCGCTTCCAAGTTTGTTACGAACTACCGGGTTGATAAAATTAAAGAAGTGAGTCCCAGGAGTTGCAATATTATTGCTGCAATACTGGGGCCCACCATCTGGCGCCTCTTTCAGCCAGCTACGCACTTCTTTCTTTATTGGGCTACAACCTTCTCCATTTCTGCCACATCCGGGGCACGCCATTCCAGGGGCCATCACTCGATTACTGCGAAGATCACATTATCTGTTGTGATGAACAGAATCTTCACCCATTTTTGTGTTGGATCCTTGCATGGTCGGATATACAGGTTACGCATATCCACCTTGAACTCTGCCAGGATTTGGAAGCTGTTATGCACTGTAGGAGGCAGGCGTAGCCATCGGTTGATCCAAATTCAGATGCTTGCCTCCATGAACACCCAGAACACCTTCATCTCGCAAATCCTCTTTGTGTCTTTTGTAGCCAAAAGCAAGGTGTACCTCGCGGCTTTGGGCAGGTCACCTTCAAAGTGGGAAACTGGATGTCTTTCGGTAGCTCCCTTGCAAGCAACAGGATGGATAAGAGCAACCATGCATAGTGGAAGATCTTACCCTGCTCCTGGGCCTCCTTGCAGTTCGTCAAAAAATCGTCGCAGAGGAACTGAGCCCAGTTGAACTCGACCCCCTCTGCACATTGCTCTGCGAACGCAATCATAGAAAATGGTACTTCGTTGGCACAACATTTCCACATTAGCTTGTCGTCCAGCAGCTGGGTGGCTATGCACACCCCTTTGTCCTTAATTCTTTCTATTGCATACCCTCACTTTTTCCTCTCTACTTTATACTTGGCCTTCATGGATTCTGCGAGGGCCAAGTGGCTACTTTTCCCTGTTATGGCCGCGGGGTTGTGTCCTTTGAATGGCAGTCGAGAAATTCAGTGAATTAAGTCGCCTGTGATGGGAATAGACTTCTCCATCCAGAGATACCCATCATGCACTAGGCACAACAGCTGCCTGATGACGAAAATGGTGATGGGCACATGGTGGTAGTGGGGTATCCATTGTAGATGGAGTAACCCAACCTTCTCCACACCATACAACCATTTTTGTTTGATTAACTCTCTGCGGCCAGGTGTGGGAACTTCTCGTTGTCTGCGAGGTCCCAATCCTCGAACTTCATGGTAGGTATTCATCCCAATGACAGACCTTCAAACCTTATACCATTGGTGAGGGGCGGGGTCTGGAGTGCACTCTTCATGGCCTCCAGGTCCTTTGGTATCTTGGCTTTCCCCTTCCACAGGGGGACGTACGGAAGTAACTTTGTCACAGAAGGAATTTTCGAGAAATCCTCTGCCTCATTGTCTTGTGCCTCAATTTGAGTGATCAGAGCTTGCATGTCTTCCACCTCCTCGTCTGTTTCAATGGTTATGACTTTTCCCTTCTTTGCCATTGACAATTTGCCAAACTGTGGGTTTCTTGGGGAAACATGGATTGGCCACATAGTTTGTTTATCTTTCTACAGCCATGGCATTCGTGGTGATTTTGGAACTTTGGCATAACTGCAGCCTCTCCGTTCGGAAGTGATTTAGCCAAGCAAATCTCGGTACTACTGGCCCTTTCACCAACAGTCTACAGAGCGTGGAGTGAGGTCTCATCCAAACTAGTATGGATGGGTGCTAGAACCAGGTTTCCGCACCTTGGGGATGTCTGATATGTGGTAATTGGTACACGATTCAACATTCGTGCTTACTGGGCTATGCGCACCAGTGAGCCCTTTGCATCCTTCATGCAGCTCTAGCTGTAGTACGACCAGTGTTAATTACCCAAATCTTCCTTATTTAGGTTCTGTTCGCTAATTACTTATAGGATTATAAGCATTCATATCAATGTTTACCAAGTGCGTGCATATAAATAAATAGATACGATTAACACATAACATCAAAATACAGATTGATGAAATAGATGCACAATATGCTGAATCCAACTTATCTTTGTTAATAATCCTTTCCAAGTTCAGTTCAATACAGACCCGACTTTGTCCTGCGCACTCAGCTGCAGGGGTCTGCGCACTCAATTGCAAACTCTACTAGGCCTCTGCGCACTTAGCTGCAGAGCTTCCACCTACTACTATGACCCAGTACACTTTAGTTCCACTTCTGTCCTCTAACCATGCCTTCACATCTGTATATTGTTGAAAATAGGAACAAGAAATGCTAAAAATAGAAGTGCTAAAAATATCACTACTATAAATAGTAGTTTGTGTACTAGTGTTACACATAGCAGCAAGGAATGAAAAATGGAAGTGCTATAAATAACATTGCTAAAAATAGCAGTTCGAGATAGATTCCTATTTTAGTTAGTCCCTGAACTAAAATAGTGAAGTAAAATTCGAATTTGATCTTAGCAGCTATTTGTAAATTAATTAATTAATTCATCTTGAGTTAATTAGTTAAGGAAAATCAAACATGAAATCTATGTGGGGACATGCAACAATTTCTCCTTTAATTGAGGAATTTATCCATCAGTTAAAGAGATAAGAGTGAGTTGTAATTTGAGTTGTAATTAGTTGACATAGTTAACTAATTTAAGTCGAATTAGATTAATTCAAATAGTTTTTTGAATTAATGTAAGTTCAGTTAGTTAATGCTTGCATGCATGTAACTATTGCACTTTAGATAACTTAGTATTCTCTCATAAATAACTCATGCATGTCAATTCAGACAGAGACTCAGTTGAGATCAGAGGAGGGACAATGTACTATAAGTTGCATGGATTTTTCCTATAAAGGAAACTCATCCATGTAGAAGGAATTATCTCCTTCATGGTTGTGCAGTTATTTTAGAGGTTAGTGAGTGTGTGAAGAGGCCAATTCACACAAGTGGCAGCATTGGACCCCAAGTAAAACTACGCAAGGAAATAGGAGGCTTGGAGGGCAGAGGAGAAGGTTTGGAGAAGCCTTTGACTGTCTATGAGTGGCAGTTGGATTGCAGAGAGAGCATGATAGCTTATGAGCTGATTCTTTTTGTAATCTGAACATATTTTCCACTTGTATGATAATATAGAGATTGGGGTTTTAGGCTGAGGCTTTCCTCGGGTTATTTCTTCTGTGTTATGTGTGGTTGATTTCTCATTCTCAGTTATATGTGTTCTCTTGATCTTGCTCAATTCGATTAAGCTTCCACAAAGTGTTGTAGAAGTAGATCTTGTATTGTGTTTTAGTATATTGCATAATCTATTGATCTACAGTGGGAATTTCTACATGGTATAGGAGCAAAGGTGATCAAGGTGAAGAACAATATACAAGAAGGAGGAGTTTGAAGGTTGTGGTTTTTGAATATAGAAATCGAGTTCTTATCACATCTCAAGTTCACCAATGGCGGTCAATGGTTTAAGACTCGAGTATGCCCTTGATGGAAGCTCAAATTAGAGGATAAATGTCTAAAGGACTTCATTGATCAAGAATTCCCCAAGGCGATTGATGCTACTTAACTGGCGGAATGGAAGAAATGTGTGGCTAGAGCAAGGAGAATCCTCCTGGAGGGAGTTTGAGACCATATTGTCTCGAGCCTCCATGGGAAGGAGACACCATTTTCAATGTGGAAAACATTGAAAGATCTATATCAGAATAGCAGCGATCAGAGGAAGCTGGTGCTAAAAGACAAGCTTCGTAAGATCAAGTGTGAAAAGGGCCACACGATCTCTACATATCTCAACAAGCTCACCACTTGCAGGGATGAGCCTGGAAGTGTAGGGATCATGACAGCCAATGATGACATGGTGAGTCTTGCACTCCTCAGTCTTCCTAAGAGCTGGCATAGCTACCAAGACTCGGTTAATGGAAGAGAGAAACTGCTAGATTGGGAATGACTTTGGTCAGATCTGATGCAGGAGGAGATAAGAAGAAGCACGAGAGATGGTTCTTCATCCAAGGAGGATGAAGAAAATTGCACCTTAGCAAGTAAGGCAAAGAAAAGGAAGGAGAAGGATTCTCATCCCAAATCGAGATCTTCCCATGGTGGGAAGAAGTTTGACAAATTGAAAGTGCAATGATTTCATTGTCATGAGGTGGGCCATTTTGCTACAAATTTTCAACTGAAGATATCCAAGAAGGGATCCTTGGAAGGATCAGAAGGTGAGTGGTGAGCACCAGTATTGCAGCAATAATGCTGCAACTCCTAGGTTGCCTACATTACTCTTATCAACCCGGTAGTTCGTAACAAACTTGGAAGTGACGATGTTGTATGCACAAGTACTAGTTCTTACTGCAGGTTGTCACTTGGTCAGCTGGCTCAAGATCATTAGGATCTCAAGCCAACTTCAATGGATTCTAGAAGAAGCTCTATATGTGATGAAAGAAAAGAAAGCTTACTCTACAGAGGCTACTCTAATTGTAGAAAGGAGAAAGACTGAAATGTAAAGCAAACCTAATAAACCCTAATTAACCAACTAATCCTACTTTTGCAGAAAGCACTATGGAAACCATGAAATGAATGCCATTACCTACTCAAGGAAGTAAACAACATCTACTTAAGCTATTTCTGGAAGAAATTGAGAAAAAAACATCTTTTTGGATTTTTATGTATTTTTATGTGAATTTGACATGCATGTATTTTATTGTGTGTGAAGGTGGAAGCGAATAGGTGGTGTTGGAGGGTGACTTTGGGACTTGAGGGGATGTAGGATGGTGTGGATGGGTCCTAGGAGGTCTCGGGTGGCCTTCTGGAGGCTTCTCCCACATTCAGCCTTCAAAAGAAATCCTACAGGAAAATCTACAGGAGGACATAGGGGATCTACAGGAGGTCTACAAGAGGATGTCGAGAGCAGTTTTGAAGGTTTTGAGGGTGTGAGAGTAGGTGGAAAAGGTAGATGAAGGTTGGGATGAGGTTTTAAGGCACCTAGGGTCCACCAAGAATCACTAGGAGAGAGAAGGATGATTGGGTTCGCTCAAGGAGGGAGGAAGAAATTCTATGGAAAAAGGCAGAAAACTAAGGCAGATTTGAGGTGAACTTTGGGTGACCTGTAGGGCATGGATCAGGGAGAGAATTTGATGGCTGATAGGCTGACCTGCTATGAGAAGAGTCCTGCTGCAAAAGAGCTGACAGTCAACCAATAAGATCAAAACAAGCAATGAAATGAGTGCATCTAGAAAAACAGAATTTTCCATCAAGCTAGTCTAAACTATGATCTATGGAAGTGAATGCTGAGAAATGCTACAAGAAAAGAAAGCATGGAAGAAAATTTATTGCAACAACAGAAGTGTGCATGGTGGAAAAGATCTAAAGAAAAGCATTAACCTTCTAACAAACTGCAAACACTAGAAGTCCTATGAAGAAGGAAAATCTGTGTTTTTGGGGCAACAAGAGGGTCTTTGCCTCAATTCATAGTCCCAAAGGGAGGAAGAGAGGCCAAGGCACTATTTCTAACCTTTTTAATCTTCTTTATATCATGGATTAACCTTCTATAGAAAGCACAATGAAAGCAAACTACTAAACCATAAAAAACAACCTATTCTTAACCAAGAAAGAAATTCATCTACCAGCAACTAATCCATAGACTGAAACAAAGCATATAAATACAAACAAAGAGGAGCTTTGCTACTTGGATTAGGCCCTAACCCAAGAGCTTCAGCCCTCTAAGGTAACTCAGTGCTAGCTCAAAAAGGATCTCATCTTTATTATCAAAAACAGTAATAAGATTACATGAAATTGTCACCAAAAATAAGCTCGAAGTTGAGCAGAGTTTACATCAGCAAAAGTACAACAAAAATCTGACAAAATTTGACCCTAGTGAGGCCCTAGGCCTCTCTACTTATACAACTAAATCTCCCAACAGCTTCCTTGAAATTAGGGAGGCTTGGCTCCCAAAACTCGAGATAAACATCAGTTATCCTCCACTTGCTCGGCTGCCTCCTAGTGCGTTGATTTGGTTGTTTGTACTCCGAGCTACATGAAGGGGAATTCGAGGTGGGGAGTAGTAAATGAGGGGTATTTCCTCCTATAAATCCTTTCCTTTGTCCACTTTGAGTTATTGTTTCCAATTTTCCATTGAATCTTTGACTTTGTCTTCAAAATTCAACAAAAATTTGCATTAAACACATATTAGACCACATGGAATCATAACTAAGTCAACTCACTCCATAAGCATAAATATAATCAAAAAACATGCAATAAAATAAGAGAATGGTTGATTTAGCTATGTTAGGAGGAAAAAGAGCCCATATAGTTAACCATTTATGGGGCTCATCATCACCCCCCTATTGAAGTTGTTGCTCATCCTCTAAGCAACTTAGTCCATCTCCTCATCTTTTATGGCCCTGGTGGCCTCTTTGGCATCCCAAATTCTGATGTTGTTTCCTATTCCTTGTCATAGAAGCCTTCTTTTCTATCTATCTCTTCCGACTACCTCTATTCTTCTTCTTCTGTTCTTCCTTCTAGCATGCCTAACAGCAATGGTGGGCTCAGTTTGAGGCCAATCCATTTGACCTGCAGCCTCTACATTAAGTGCTTGTACATTGGCACTCTCCTTAGTGCCTCCTTCATCCTCATTGGGGAATGATATTCCCTGATCTTCAGACTGTGTGGTAAGGTGTTCCATCTCCTCATACACACATGCACATAGTCATCCCCAAGTAACCTTTCCATGTCCTCAAAATGTGCAATGGCTTGTGCTTTATCACTTATATATCTAGGGGCGATTTGAGGATTATTGGCAAGCAACTAGTGTGTGCTGATGAGAGCCATGGGATCTGATGGCTCAGCTCTGATCATTAATGGCTCATTTTGCTCTCTTATCATCAACCTTTTTGCTTCTATTTCCCTTAACTCTTCATGGTTCATCCATGAAGCCATGGCCATTAGTTGTAGGTCCCCTAGCCTAGCATTGGGGTCCCACACATTCATGTCTGTGAGGGCCATATTATGCAGGTAAAATTCTACTATTTTTGCCTTATCGTCTACTGTGCTTTGGTCACACAGGTCAATAAACTATCTGTAATCTTGAAAAGGCACTGTGCCTCTTTGCTAAGGTCTTGATATGAAATTGTAACCATTGGTCCTTGAGGTATAAGCCATAGGATTTTGTTGGTGTTCTACATTGCAGTGCCTCCATGGATCAGCTAGCCATGCATGCCAGCTAGGTCTCTTTCTCCTTTAGCTGCCTCCTTAGAAATTCATTTTCAGTTTGAAGTTTGCTTCTTGCAATTGCTTCCCTATGTCTGACAGCACTTAACTCTCTACCCATTTCTCTCAGTTTATCTTCCATATGTCAAACATCCTCAACTCCCTTGGATTTGGCTATTTGCATCCATCAATGTTTTCTTATTCTTTCCATTTCTAATTCAAGGAATAGTGGCATTGCAAATGTTTGTGGAATTATCCTACCTCCTTCAAGAAGATGGTAATAGAGGCAAGGCTGGGCTGGGGATCAAGTTCTTGTGGCTTTGTGGCTTCCTCCTTCCCCTTTGGCTATTCTTCTATTCTTTTCTCAAGTTGTTGGGTCTCCTGTAGCTTTGACATTGTCTCCTATAGAACTGTCTGTGCCTCTTGTGGGACTGTTTCTGGGTTCTGTAGTTGCACTTTCTCCTTCCAGGTGGAAGATCTAGGAGCCCCTATTTCATATGTGATAGGGGTTTTTGAGGGAGATTCTTCCCCTTTGACAGAGGGTGAATCTTCAGTTATAATTGGCACTATTGAAGATGGTTGGGGTTTTCCTGTTTTGATCCTTGTGCTTTTCTTGGCCTTGAAATACAAGGATGCCTACCTTTTTCTCTTTTCTTTTGGTTTAATTGGTGTGCTCAGGGCTGTGAAGGTAGTTGTTGCCTCCCTTTCCAGGGTCTCACGAGACCCTTCTCTTTGTTTTGCCTCTGCTGCCTCTTTTTCTCCTCCTTTTGTCTCTTATTATTTCCCTGTTTTCTCTGTTTCTTGTTGTTCTTTTTCTTCACCCTTCTCCTCTTCTAGTCTTGCTAATTCATCAATTGCTTCACCTTCTCCCCCTTTCTGCTCTTCTTCCTCACTGTCAGAAGGACTGATATCATAGGTGAGGGCCTTTATGTCATCTTCTGTTGTCATGTTTCTGAAAACTTCCCATGCTATAGGGAGTGTGAATGTATGGAGGGCTTCTTCCACTAAGATTTTGATTAACCCATGGCGAGATAGCTAATTTTAATTCCCTGCCTTAACCTTAATGCTAGACTCTATGAGGGACTGTAGGAGGAAATAGGGGATGCTGAGTTTCTGGGGTTGGAGTGTCCATGCCATATCTTAGCTCATGAAAGATTCTAAAATGGTAGCCATAGACTATGTTGTACCTCCCTTGATAGGAAATGTATTTGACGATTTGGTAACTAACTTCATCCCAAGGGTATGGTATGCTAGCCCTTCTAATGCCATTTTTATCCTCTACTAGATGTTCATTGTTTTGGAAGAAGTTTTTCTTGGCAGCCTATCCAATTGGTTTTTCATCTTTGCTCCAATGTAATCCAAGAGGAAGGGTAGTAACCCTACTGATAAATTCAGGGGTTATCTCCATGAAAATGCCTCTAAAAGTGACAGTGGCATGTGTTCTTGAGTGAGGGACTAAAGAGAGGGAAAATTCCTGGGCAATTTCCTCATCAAACCCTTAGAATTTCTCAAAAAAGTTCATCCAATTTGCCCTTGTGAATATGGCCACTACTTGGGATGTTCATGAAGACTGGTGGAATTAATGGGATCCTTCCTCATGAATCCTCCTATCATTGTTTTTATACCCCTTTTGAAAAACAAATGTAGATATGGAGACAATAATTTTGAAGAAAACACGAAAATAGAGGAAAGCTATTTTTTTTTTTTAAAACGGGTAGAAATTTTTATGTAATTTCTCCTCTTCTATGGACTCAATTCCTCCTTAAAATGATATAATTCCTTACACATACTGATAATAAAGTTGGGTATGCATGGAACCTATCTCCTCAAGCCAGAAATCATGCTAAAAACCTGTGTTTTCTTCTTAAAAACAACTCACTGTCCCTCCCATAGAACTGCCTATAGGTGCTCCCGTAGAACCTGTAAGTGCTCCTGTAGACAATGCCGAGAGCAGGAGGATGGGTGAGATGGGTGGAGAATGATGGTTTCGAGGCTGTGTGGGCACAAGGAGTTTGTTGTAGATAGGTTTACAAGGAGAGAATGAAGGAAAGGGTGGTGAGAGTGCTCGAGGAGGAGTACTTATTATTTCTGTGGGATATTTTTGGCGGTGGGGGTGAGCTAGAAAAACTGTACATTGGCCATATTTAGACTGTTGGTCCCCACCTACCTTGTCATCATAGTTCCTTCCCACAGTCACCTCTCATTATTGCATTGGAGTTTACATACCCTCCACTATGTGTCCTTGGTATCTTTCTCTGAGTTGACTATGCACACGTGTGGGTGACATCTTCGGATGAGTGCAGTCAACTAGATGAGGTGGCCAAGTTAACTTGCCACCTTTTCCTCGTTCAACCTAAACCATCTTGTTTCTCATTCATATCTCTCAATTACACAAATGCAAACAGAGGAGCATGTTAGTCACTTACCTGTGAGTCGAATGTATGTGCTGTGAGGTATTTTGGCTCCTTCTACTGTTGTATGCCTGTATTTCTGTTGCTGCATGCTATTTGCTTTCTGATTTGTGGCTTTTTGTCTTGTGTAGGTATCCTCTAGCTATATTTAAGCTTCATATGTCTCCTTCAATCTTCATGGTTGCACTTTTTTTTTTGTTGCTGTGGCTTGATTTCAATGGGATCAGCTGCTACAGGAATTCCTATAGGAGCTCCTGTAGCTGATTTTCCCCTTGAAATTTCAGCTTATTTTGGTGTTGGGAGTTGTGAGGATGATGCTAGAGATGCAGATGGAGATGGAGATGTAATAGGTAAGCTACAGGTGAGGGCTTCCTCTCTTATTTTTGTTTTTTTTCCTTTTACTAAAAATTGTTCTTCTATGTTTTTCTGTGATAGGAAGACAAAATGATGATGATGATGTGATGCAGGTGTGGAATGGATAGCAAGGAGGGTTGATAGCTATAGGAGGGTTTACATGTCCTTTATAAATCTTCCCTGCCCCTCAAATTTATTTTTGAACTATTTCTGGCTCTTTGTAATTCCTACAGGAGCCTCCTATAGAAAACACAAAGCCTCTTGTAGAACACACAGTTTCTGAAAAAGGAGCACAATGGGGTGAAAGAAAGGTCAGAAATGATGGAGAAGAGTGTGGAGGAGATGAAATAGGTGATTGTGTGAGTGTCGGGGCTCTGTGGCATCTTCTCTTGCTCCCTATGGTCCTCCTGCAAACCTACAATGCACATTAAAATTCAGTTTTCTTTTCCTTTTATTTTGTTTTTTTTTTTTTTTTTGAAAACAAACAGGGCACCTCAGGGAGGTTTTCACCCTAGTTGCCTACCCTGGGCACCTCCAAGGGAGGTTTTCACCCAGGGATCTTATTCTCCTTTCTTTTATTTTTTCTGTTTTTGGCATCACCGGGCCACCTCAGAAGAGGTTTTGAACCCAATGGTGGGACTCAAGTGCCTCATGGAGGTTTTCACTTGAGTCCTTATTTTTTATTTTTTCTCTTTTTATTTAGTGAGTGGGTGAAGTGGAGGCTAATACATGCTCCACTACCATCACTGTCTTATTCAAATCTTTAATGAACTCTCGCTTGGATAGGGGCTTCTTGTAAATTTTCAACCGATGTCCATTGACAAGCATGGGGATGGCTTTATCATCAATGGTTATGATTAGAATTGAACCATTGTCATTGCGTTTTTCCATAGTGTAGGGTCCCAACCATCTTATCCTCAGCTTGCCTTTGAAGTCTTTATACCTTGAATCATAGAGCAATGCCAAATCTCCCTCTTGGAATTTCTTCTCCTTGATATTTTTGTCATGGCATATCTTCCTCTGAAGCTGAACTACCTCTGTGTGGAGAAGGGCCTGCAATCTTTGTTCATCCAATCCCTTGATTTAGAGTAATCTTTCCTTCTATGCATGGCTAAAGTCTAGGTCTAGCTGAGCTGCCATCCTTAGTGTATTGAATTCAAATTCTATTGACAGAAAAGCCTTCTTCCCACAGACCAGTTCATAGGGTGTGAACCCTGTAATGGTCTTCCATGTTGTGTTGTAGGGCCAGGTGGCCTCAACTAATCTGTCCACCCAACCTTTTCTGCCGTTTCTCACTACCTTGGTTAGAATTCCTTCCAAAGCTCTGTTAGTGACTTTCAGTTTCCCATTGGCTTGTGGATGGTAAGGGGTGGAAGTCTTGTGCTTGATTTTATGATGTGTGAGTAGGTCTTCAATCAAATTGGAAGTGAACTGACTGCCTTGATCTGTGACCAATTCTCTTGGATAACTGAACATGTAGAATATGTTTTCTTTCAAAAACTCAGCTACTTTTTCCTCTGTTGTTGCTTTGATTGCTTTTTCTTCTACCCACTTTGTCAGGTAATCGGTGCACACTATGATGTATTGTTTTTGTTTTGAAGGAGGGCTAATAGGACCCACAAAGTCCATGCCCCACTTCTCAAATGGCTCAAAGGTCACTTGAGTTTGCATGGGTATCTCATCTTTTGGAGTAGGTTTCCCCATCTTTTGACACCGATCACATTGGCTGGTGTATCTCCTCACATCTTGATGAAGAGTGGGCCAGTTAGCCTGCCTGAAATATCTTGAAGGTGGCTCTCTTTGCTGCAAAATAACCTCCACAAGGCTCGTCATGATAGGTTAGGAGAATGTCAAAGACTTCCTCCTCCATGACACATCTTCTCAAGATCTGATTTGGGCCAAGTTTGAAGAGATTACCCCCAATCTAGGTGAAAGGGGCGCTTTTCGTTACTATCTTACTCTTCTCCTTTAAGGAGAGGTGTGGTGGAAACTGCGCTGAAACCAAGTAGTTTGCTATATCAGCAAACCATGGAGAGAGTATTGAAATAGCAAACAGATTTTCATCTTGCATTTGGTCATCCACCATTCCTTCTTCACCTACAGGAAAATTTACTCTAGACAAAAAGTTAGCAACAACATTTTCTTTACCAGGCTTATCAATAATGGTCAAATCAAACTGTTGTAGTAAAAGAAACCATCTAATAATATGAGCATTTACATCTGGTTTGTTCATCAAATATCTAATTGCAGCATGATTAGTGTGCATGAAGGTATGATAGCCTGTGATATAATGTCTGAATTTGTTTAAGGAATGCACAACAGCTAGGAGTTCCTTCTCAGTCATTGTATAGTTTAACTCTGCCTTTGACAAGTTTTTTCTTATAAAGTATATGGCATAAGGCAACATTTCATCAATTTTTCCTAAGGTTGCTCCTATTTCTTTGTTCGAGGCATCTGTGTGAATGTGAAAGGGTAGGGCCCAGTTTGGCCCTCTGAGAATTGGGGTAGTTACTAACTTGCTCTTCAAGGTATCTAGGGCTTCTTGACAGTTTTCGAACCATATGAACTCAACATCTTTGCCTAAAAGGCCAAACAAAGGAGAGGCTAGCTTATTGAAATCTTTAATGAATCTTCTATAATATCCAGCTAAGCCTAGGAAACTTCTAACATCTCTCACCTTTTGAGGAGGTGGGACCCTTTGGATGATGGCAATCTTGTTGGGGTCCACCTGCAGTCCTTGTTGAGATATTGCATGACCTAACACGGTCCCTTCAGTCATAAAAAATTCACATTTTTCTAGACTGAGGGATAGGTTCATCTCAATACACTTGTCTATCACTTTTCCTAGGTTAGATAAAGCTTCCTGAAAGTCAGAACCATAAGGAGTAAAATCATCCATATATATTTCCACTGCATCATGAACCAGTTCCGAAAATATACTCAATACCGCTCTTTAGAAAGTGGCTGGAGCATTGCACAAAACAAAAGGAAGGACCCAGTATGCAAAGGTACCCTAAGGGCAAGTGAAAGTGGTCTTATCTTGGTCTGGGCTGATCTAAATATGATTGTACCCGCTAAACCCATCTAAGAAAGAGAAAAACTTTTTCCCCGCCAGACCATCTAACACTTGATCTATGAAAGGTAAAGGAAAATGGTCCTTTTTAGTGGCATTTTTCAATTCCTGATAGTCGACACAGATTCTCCACTTACCATTTTTCTTTGGAACTAGCACCAAAGGAGAGACCCATTCATTGTCAAAGATGGAGTAGATGAATCCTGCATTAAGCAATTTTTGCAATTCTTCCTTAACAATATCTTTAAGTGTTGGATTCATTGTCCTTTGAAGCTACCTGACTAGTTTGCAATCTTCCTTAATGCATATATGATGAGTACATACTAAAGGGTGCGCTCCCTTCATCTCCTTATAACTCTAGGCAAAGGCATATAAATGTTTTCTCAATAAGTTGCACAACTCCTTCTCTTGGGAAGTGGATAGGGATGGATTGATTTTCAAGGTTATTTCTGGGCTGAACTATATATTCTTAACACAGAGAAAGGTCAGGACAACCACACAGAGATCAGTTGAGGGGTTGTTTCAGGTTTCTCTTACTATGTCCTCTAATGGTAATACAGTGGGGGGTGGATTCTTAATCAAATTTTCAATCGTATCATCCTCATCCTGCGGTTTTCCCCCCATGGCAGTTTCTAATGCACAAAGCGGTGCAGAATAGACTTCATCCTCATCCTCCTCCTCCAACCAGAGAGGTAGATCATGCTCTAGCAAGGGTTGGGTAGGAGAGTATAGGATTAACTGCTTGGACATATGCCCGTTCTTTATGGTCATGTTCCCAGCTGGATAGCTGATGTAGGCGTCGACAGTAGCCAACCAAGGTCTTCCAAAGATGAGAGGATACACAGTGAGCTTTTCCTTCGGCTGGAGAACTAAGAAATCAGCAGGGTACTCCCATGAATCAATGGAGACTATCACATCTTCCACAATCCCTTCAGGGGTCATGGTGGAGCAGTCTACTAGTTGCAGTACTGTGGTGGTCTTCCTCAAGGAGCCCTAGAGGTTAAGTTTGAGCATTGTGTCCTTTGTCATCACAGTAATGGTAGCTCCCAGATCAATGAAGATATGTGGGATCATGGTGCCATTGATGTGGACATCAACTACTGGGCTTCTAGGGTCTAGATATTTCAGACAGATTACTTGGCCCAACATCAGGTCGGATAGTTGTCCTATGACATTGATAGTTGGGGAATCTCTCTTGTGCCTTCCTGGATGCCTAAAGCGCTTCTGTTTGATCAACCTATTGTCGATAGGCACATCTTTTATGGCTTGGATAAGTGGAATCTTCACACGTAACATTTCAATTTTCCCAGAAGTTCAGTTTCTTCTAGGGTAGGTTGTGTTGTCCCGGATAGTCTCTCAGGAAAGGGTGGAATTGCTTTGGGTTCACTTCCCTCTTTATCTTCTCAACCTCCCTAGGTGGAGTATGGATATCTGGGAGAACCTTCGTAGATTGCAGGTTAATCTCCTCAATATCCAGAGCATAAGTTGGGCATGATGGTTCCCCACTATATACTTGTTGAGCTTGTCTATTGTTCGGGTTTGGGTTCGACTGGGTAGACATTTGGGGTTGCCTTGGTGGAGCAGAAGGTAATGGTTATGGTTGAGTAGGTGGTGGAGGCAAAAGAGCGAGAGGAGAGTTGTACTAGGGCCTCCAACCCTAATGAGATGCATTCCATTGAGGTTCCAACTATCCATAGGATTGAAATGAATGAGCGGCTGGTTGGGCTTGATATTGAGATGGGAAGGACCAAGGAGGAGCATGGACCAGGAAGGATGAGCAGGAGGGCCCCAAGAAGGTATGGAAGTGACTTAGTTGGGGTTGTAGTATGCCTAAGATGTCCCTTGCATCCCCTACTGGTATGGTATAGGTCAATGCGGTCTCCTTTGGTTCATGAAATAGAGTGGTTCAGTGGCTCCTTCAGCCCCTTCGTATACAGATTTAAGTTCGGGGAAGGAAGGGAACTTATTTGTAGAATGATATTCTTCACAGACTGAACAAACTTGTATAGAGTTCAATGGACATTCGTTCCTAGGATGCCTCCTAGTGCATCTAGGGAAAAATATGGCCAAAGCCCTCTCTGCTTCCTCTTGTTTTCTTTTGATATGCAAGGTATCCATTTGCATTGCAAGAGTCTGCAGCATCTCACTTTTTAAGTCTTCCATCATGTTCCAATTTCACCTTTAATGGATGAATTGGAAGAGGAGGTACTAACTATGGGTTGAATCCCCCTACCTTTGTTTCTGGATGCTCTAGAATGGTTTCTAAAAACAGTCTTTATGTCCTCATAAGATAGTTGGTATATGTTCCCCCAGCCAGTAGATGGAGGGTGTCTAGAAGGTCTTCCGGAATTCCCTTGAGCAAGACCAACTTCAGAGATTCAGGGTCAAGTGTACACCTAGCCCTTTTGTAACTGAGTTGGAACCTCTCTTCATAATCTTCCAAGGATTCATCACTTCCCATGGTCATTCGAAATATTTCTTCTTTGGTGTATTTTGACCTATAGTAGTCTCGATAATTGTCATTAAATGCATACTGCATCTAAGCCCAAGTTGTGATGTTATTTCTAGGTAACCCCATGAACCAGTGCAATGCTGCATCCTTGAGAGTAGAAGGGAATAGCTTCAACTTTTGCTCATCTTCTTCATAGTCATAGGTTCGACAGATGATAGAAAACTCAAACAAGGTGTCAAGATCTTCTGTAGTCAAACCATGGAAGTGAGGTAGGGCTGAAGGGCTTATATTCTTCATTTTGGTGTCCCCATTGGTCTCTCGAATGGGAAAGGTACCCTATATTCTTTCTCCATTTCCCCTAGCATTTCTGTTTTCAGCCATTGGCTCATGAGGGATGTTTTCTTCTTCTTCTTCCCCTATAGGTTCTTCAAATATCTCTGGTTGTTCACCTAAACGTTCTTCTTGATCACTGCCAACGAAGAAGAGAGAAGGTTGGCTGTGTGATGTGGTGGGGGTGTAGGGCAAGAATTTTCCTGAATTATCTCTATTCCTACGAGGCATGAAAGGAAATATTTTTGGTTGGTTTTTGTTTTTTTTCACACTGATTGTACCTGCAAAACTGAAATTGATTGAACAACACAAATTGAAACTACCTGAAATGAACTTGCTAAAGTGAAATTTCTAGAATTGAAAAGGAAAGCAAGGAAATGTAGAACCTGAAGGAAAAGAAATAACTAGGCTACTCTTGCTGAAATAAAATTTGCAGAATTGAAAAGGAAAGCAAGGAAATGCAGAAACTGAAAGAAATGACTTTTCTACTTTTGCTTAAGTAAACTATTTAGCAGAATGTTGCAATAGGAAATAGAAGAAAGCAGTAATCATAGAATACTCTAATGCTTCCCCAGAAACAACACCAAAAAGTGACGAGCACCAGTATTGTCGCAATAATGCTGCAACTCTTGGGCTACCTAATTTACTCTTATCAACCCAGTAGTTCATAACAAACTTGGAAGCGACAATGCTGTATGCACAAGTACTAGTTCATATTGCAGGTTGTCACTTGGTCAGTGGGTGCAAGATCACTACGAGCTCAAGCCAACTTCTATGGATTCAAGAAGAAGCTCTATATGTGATGAAAGAAAGGAAAGCTTACTCTACGGAGGCTACTCTAACTGCAGAAAGGAGAAAGACTGAAATGTAAAGCAAACCTAGTAAACCCTAATTAACCAACTAATCCTAATTTTGCAGAAAGCACTATGAAAACCATGAAATGGATGCCATTACCTACTCAAGGAAGTAAGCAACATCTACTTAAGCTATTTCTGGAAGAAATTGAGGAAAAAACATCTTTTTGGATTTTTATGTATATTTATGTGAATTTGACATGCATATATTTTATTGTGTGTGAAGGTGGAAGCGAATAAGTGGTGTTGGAGAGTGACTTTGGGACTTGAGGGGATGTAGGATGGTGTGGATGGGTCCTAGGAGGTCACGAGTGGCCTTCTGGAGGCTTCTCCCACATTCAGCCTTCAAAAGAAAGCCTACAGGAAAATCTATAGGACACAAGGGATCAACAGGAGGATGTCGAGAGAAGTTTTAAAGGCTTTGAGGGTATGAGAGTGGGTGGAAAAGGTAGATGAAGGTTGGGATGAGGTTTTAATTCACCTAGGGTCCACCAAGAATCACTAGGAGAGAGAAGGATGATTGGGTTCGCTCAAGGAGGGAGGAATAAGTTCTAAGGAAAAAGGCAGAAAACTAAAGCGCATTTGAGGTGAAATTTGGGCGACTTGTAGGGAATGGATCAGGGAGAGAATGTGATGGTTGATAGGCTGACCTACTGTGAGAAGAGATCTACTGCAAAAGAATTGACAGTCAACCAATAAGATCAAAACAAGCAATGAAATGAGTGCATCTAGAAAAACAGAATTTTCCATCAAGCTAGTCTAAACTATGATCTATGGAAGTGAATGCTAAGAACTACTACAAGAAAACAAAGAATGGAAGAAGACTTATTGCAATACATAAGTGATCATGGTGGAAGAGATCTAAAGCAAATCATTAACCTTCTAAAAAACTACAAACACTAGAAGTCCTATGAAGAAGGAAAATCTGTGGTTTTGGCGCAGCAAGAGGGTCTTTGCCTCAATTCATAGTCCCAAAGGGAGGAAGAGAGGCCAAGGCACTGTTTCTAGCATTTTGAATCTTCTTTCTATCATGTCTTATCCTGCTATAGAAAGCACAAATGAAAGAAAACTACTAAACCATAAAAAATAGCCTATTCTTAACCAAGAAATAAATTCATCTACTAGCAACTAATCCATAAGCTGAAACAAAGCATATAAATAAAAACAAAGAGGAGCTTGGCTGCTTGGATTGGGCCCTACCTGAGAGCCTCAACCCTCTGAGGTAACTTAGTGCTAGCTCAAAAAGTATCTCATCTTTATTATCAAAAACAACAATAAGTTTACATGAAACTGTCACCAAAAATAAGCTCGAAGTTGAGCAGAGTTCACATTAGCAAAAGTAACATAAAAATCTGACAAAAATTCGGCCCTAGTGAGGCCCTAGGCCTCTCTACTTATACAGCTGAAGCTCCCAATAGCTTTCTTAAAATAAGGGAGGCTTGGCTCCCAAAACTCGAGATAAACATCAGTTATCCTCCACTTGCTCAGTTGCCTCCTAACACATTGATTTGGCTATTTGTACTCCGAGCTGCATGAAGGGGAATTCGAAGTGGGGAGTAATAAATGAGGGGGAATCCCTCATTGAATCCAATTGAATCTTTGACTTTGTCTTCAAAATTCAACAAAAATCTGCATTAAACACATATTATACCACATGGCATCATAACTAATTGAATTCACTCCATAAGCATAAATATAATAAAAAAACATGCAATAAGCTAAGAGAATGGTTGATTTAGCTATGTTAGGAGGCAAAATGAGCCCATATAATTACCCATTTATGGGGCTCATCAGTGAGGAATTTGCGTCACAGTTCGAGTTGGATTTCACTCTCATCGCATGCATGGTTTCATCCATGGTGGGATGTGGTTGGTTTCTTGATAGTGGAGCTTCTTTCCACATGACCAGTGATAAGAGTTTTTTTAGTACCTTGGAGGAGAAAGATCTCCAGATACTCATAGGGATGGGTAATGATCAAAAGTATAGTGTCTCATGAGTAGGCACAGTTGTTTTTCAGAGGGAGCATGGAGATCACATCACCTTGACCGATGTCAAGTATGTACTAGGACTGAAGAAAAATTTGGTGTCGATTGCCATGCTAGAAGGCAAAGGCTGTGATGTAGTCTTTAATAAGTGAAAGGTTTTCCTTCGACACATCACCACTAGACAGGTGAAGCAAATCAGTTCACGAGTCAAGAACCTGTATGTTCTTGAGGTTCAAGATGCATGCAAAGCCTTGAGGAGCAAGGAAACTGATGGAGACTTGGTGGTTGAGAGGGAGAGTACATTACCTCTCAATATGCAGCACCAAAAGAAGTCTCAGACGATTATGGAGGAGCCACAATTGGTGAAGCAACTTCAGGAGGTTGTGGAGCAACCAGAACTAAAGAAGCTGAGATCATATTGAGTAGAGACATCTACTCATGCAGAGACATCCAGTAGGGAGAAATTTCGAGCCTGGTGGGAAGAGGGATCACATGCATCCATGCCTCCAGGTATGAGGTGGGGCGATGTGGAGTGACAGTCCTAAGTAGGCTGGAATAGGGGCAAGATAATTGAGGTACCCAACCTCTTTAATTAGACCTTGCTACTGGAGCCCCGATGAGGAGTAGTAGGACTAGATGAGTGGCTAGAGATAGATGCGGATGGAGTGGTAGAGAGAACTACAGTGCATGAATCCCAAGAGTGCAGAGCTAGCAGGCTTCAATAATGCGAGAGGCACAAGAGTGTTGCACCAATGCAGGATGGCACAAAGAGGTGTGCAATGGTGAGAGATGCATGGAGTGTTGCAGTAGCTCAAAGGTCAGAGAGGGAGCACTTGTCATTGGTAGAGGGAGCTTCAACATCAGAGTATGTTTCTAGCCAACAGAGAGGTCAGTTGGGAGTTTTTTTGTTTCTAGAGTTGCTGGAGCAACAACACTTGGCAGAAGTGTTGCATGCAGAACATTTCAAAGGTTCGGGATTGGGTTCAAGTTGAATACCTTTCTTATTGAGAGGGAGTGTTGAAAATAGCAACAAGAGATGATAAAAATAGAAGTGCTAAAAATAGCACTGCTATGAATAACAGTTCGGGTACCAGTGTTGGACATAGAAACAAGGAATGAAAAATGGAATTGCTATTAATAACATTTCTAAAAATAGTAGTTCGAGATAGATTCCTATTTTAGTTAGTCCCTGAACTAAAATAGCGAAGTAAAATTTGAATTTGATTTTAGCAGTTGTTTGTAAATTAATTAATTATTTCATCTTGAGTTAATTAGTTGAGGAAAATCAAACATGAAGTCTATGTGGGGACATGCAACAATTTCTCCATTGATTGAGAAATTTATCCATTAGTTAAAGAGATAAGAGTGAGTTGTAATTTGTGTTGTAATTAGTTGACTTAGTTAACTGAGTCAAGTCCAGTTAGATTAATTCAAACAATTTATTGAATTAATGTAAGTTTAGTTAGTTAATGCTTGCATGCATGTAACTACTACACATCAGATAACTTAGTATTCTCTCATAAATAACTCATGCATGTTAGTTTATACAGAGACCCAGTTGAGATCAGAGGAGGGATAGTGTACTATCAGTTCAATGTATTTTTCTTATAAAGAAAACTCATCCATGTAGAAAGAATTATCTCCTTCAGGTTTGTGCAGTTATTTCAGAGGTTAGTGAGTGTGTGAAGAGGCCAATTCACGCAAGTGGTAGCACTGGACCCCAAGGAAAACTGTGCAAGGAAATAGGAGCCTTAGAGGGTAGAGGAGAAGGTTTGGAGAAGCCTTTGACTATCTATGAGCAGCATTTGGATTGCAGAGAGAGTAGGATAGCTTGTGAGCTGATTCTTTTTGTAATATGAACATATTTTCCACTTGTATGATAATACAAAGATTATGGTTTTAGGCTGAGGCTTTCCCTAGGTTATTTCTTCTATGTTATGTGTGATTGATTTCTCATTCTCAATTATATGTATTCTCTTGATCTTGCTCAATTCGATTAAGCTTCCACAAAGTGTTGTAGAAGTAGATCTTATATTGTGTTTTATTATATTGCATAATCTGTTGATCTACAGTGGGAATTTATACATCTATTACTTTCTTACTTTCCAAAAACTAACTTTACACTTAGAACCTCGCTCTATTTATACAATCCCATGGTCTTTGGACCATGGGTAGGCCGACACAACTTTACATTATTTTACAATTCTTAGTTCGGACAACCCTATGAATCATCCTAGACTTCCGCACTCCACGTCCATACTTCGCGGAGTCTTTACATTACATTGAAAAAAACTCGGGCTTTAAGCCCCAAAACCTACTGCGGGGGATCCCATGCCCAATAGGCCCCCAGAACACTCATCGTGACTGATCCCGAGTCACTGTGCAACAATCTTGGCATGGAGCCCTTCCAACTATGTCTGGGTTGTGCGAAGGTCTGCAAATCACTGCTCTGTTGTCTGCTAGATCTGCTCTACTCGCTCGGATGAATGCTCATTGTCAGGGTCAAATCCCTGTCTTAAAGCATGCATCACTTTCATCTGTGCGAGTTTTCCTTCGATGTCAGCCATGATGTGGAGGGCCTCACAATACAGGGCTGGATGCATGCCTTAAGTACTGCCTCTTTTTGGTGTGCGACATCCACTTGTTCCTTCAATGCCTTCGCCTGCTATAGCTTCGCAAGCCACTGGGTCAAGACCATTGTCTGTGCCGTCCTGCGCACACTATCATATTTCATTTGAAGCTCCTGTGCCTCTGTTTCCAAGCATTGTGTGGTGGGGTCCTCCTGTAGGGAATTGAGGATTGCAAAGGATTCTCCCAACATCGTTGTACAGGTCTGCACTGTCTGTCCTATTTCTTCCAGCCCCTTTTGGATAGTGTCAGTGGACTATTCCTGAAATTCTGGGGGTGTGGATGATTGCGCCTTTAATAGTAGTTCAGCAATCTGAGGTTGAGGTCCAACTATATCCTCGTTGCTTCCGCCTTTGCCTCACAGAATCCATTGGCTAATTTGTGAATCTGCACTCCTATTGGTAGTTCTGTCACAATTTCTGGCTCTGGGGTGTGGAGACATGCTTCCTCTACTATCTGCTCTAGCTATTGATTCTGCACCAACACTTCATCGCATTGTAGGCTAAGCTGCTTGATGTTTATTTGCTATTCATTGAGCGTTTGCACTGTGATTCCTTTCCTAGTGCGGAGTTCTGTTGTCGCTCCGTCCTGCAGCTGGTATAATATATCCTGCGGAAGGGCAGCCAAGTTTAGGTCAAGTCCCTTGATCTCGCCTATGTCGGAAATAATATTGGGGGGGGGGGTAAATCAGTATTATCAGATCAATTATTTTTCATTTCACAATTAAATTTGTATACGCTACTTCGGTTAGCAAATATCGCGTATGTACTCAACTTCAGTTAAGGAAACACGCGTATATGAGCAGACTTGTAAGTTAGATCATTCTTTAGATGTTAATCATTAAACTGTCCATCGAAACATATGAATAGTAACTAGGAATAGTAAAACAGAACAGGAAATCACACATAAGAACACCAGATATAAGGTGTAAACCCAATGTGGGTGAAAACCACCTGCTGCAATGCGTCTCTATCTTCTTTCAATTAGAAACTTATTTTTACAATGTTTCTGTACTGGTGCAGACTTATACTAGTACGCAGGCTTCAACCTGCAGAAGGCTACAACCTTCTCCCATTCTCCAGTTTCTCTTAGAAGGGAGCTACAACCCCCTTAGCTCTTGTACTGGCTGAGGTACTAGTACGTAGGTGCTAACCTACAAAAGGCTTCTACCTTCTCTTTTCTTCCAGGGACCACGTTTCATAAATTTTCAGACTGGATCCATGAATATCAATCTAACATCTAATAGATCTGCAACAACCAATTTTCTATGCACAAAATACTGAATCAACCAATAACTTCTCAGAATGCTATAACCAAAAAAATAGTACCAGTAACGAAACACTGATTCTGAACCCAGAACACTGCAGCAATAAACAGAGGCAACTAAAACATATTTCAAGAGACGTACGCTACTTCACCAATAGAAACCTGCGTACATATGCAGCTATGCCAAAACCAACCAGCGTATATGCAGTCTTCACTTGCTTAACCTGCATGTATACGTGCCTCTGCCGTGCCGAACCTACGTACAGATCTATAAAAGATAATTTATCCTCAGACGTCAGTTATACCCAGATTATCAGTTTTATAGATCTAATCATGCGCTGAATATAACAGATCAAAATCACACAATGATACTACTATTCAAGCCTTGAGATCTTGACCCATCAATAGAACTTAACCATCTTGTAATGTTTAGGTTCCTCCTTGATTCAGGTTCAGCTATGTCTCACCAACCAATCACCAATCTTCTAGATCTTGCTCCTCTTCAGATATTCAATGCATAAGTTCATCCCTTGCCAAATGATCTCCTTCCCTTTTTATAGTCTAGGCCTTACTCAAACCATGGTCCAAAACCATAGAGATCCAATACTAGGGACCCAATACCTGGGTTTAATACTTAGAAAGCAATACCAAGGATCAAAAACCATAGGTTCGAATATGTCGGACTAAATACCATGGACCAACCATAATATTTCCCACATGTACATGCTTTTATTTGCATGAAAGTGCGTGCATACATATATGTGCCTTCTAATCAGTAGACCCGCGTGTATATGCGACTTTGTCAAGATGAACCTGCGTATACCTCATTTTCTTTCATTCTAAGAGCCTGAACTGTGATTTTCCTTCTTGAGTGAGTTGCCATCAAGGACAACACCTGTGCCATAGTGCCAAAACTGTGCCATAATGCCAACAGCCTACCGTGGCTTTGTCCTTCATGCTGTCCATTGTCAGTGTTCCTTCCGGCAGTACGACAGTGTTAGTCATTTTGGCCCGCAGCAACTGCTCTGTTGCTAATGTACCCACGGCACCATAGATGACTACCATTACTTCCTGTGGGGGTCGCACCTAAAGTTGTTGTAGTTGTGCCTTGAGGGCCCCCAACACATTCTACTGCTCCATCATTGCTTCCTTTAGCACTTCCCTCATGACCTCGTGAATTGTGTCGTCGATGTCGTATAGGTCACCCTCTGTTGACGTAATAGGTTCACCATTCAGTTTGGAAGCCTTGGTCCTCTTCTGCGGCCCTTTGCGTTCCGTATTGCCAACAATTTTAGTTGTGTAGATGTCATGCTTGGGTTCCCACCTTCTGTCATGTCTTCTGTCCCTTGTCCTATGGTCAAGTCCGAGCATCTTTCCTCTTGCATCGTGGTGGTCCTTGTTTCCGGTGTTGTTGCTACCTTTGCGACGACCTTGGTGTGCTCTGCGGTGGGCTTCATTGCCTCGAGGGAAGCCCTTACCTCCTTGGCCAACTTCTCATTGCACTTCTGTTGTGCCGGAAGCTTAGTGGCAGCCTTCCATTTTTGTATCACTATCTCATCACACGCCGCCAGATCTGGGCTGCACCACTCGGGTGGCCATGAGTCGAGCACAACGAAAACAGCGTCATTGATCATGATGAAAGGGAGTTTGGTCGAGTTCTACTCTAGATCCTTCCATGCCGTGATATACACATTGTGCATATCTGCCTTAAAGTCTACAAATCTCTGTAGACTGTCATACACTGTGGGGGATAGGCGCGGCCTTTTGTTGATCCACATCTAGACGCTTGCCTCCATGAGTATCCAGAAGATCTTGGTCTCACAGATTCGCGTGGTGTCCTTTGTCACCCAGAGAAATGTGTACTTTGCCGCCTCTGGTAAGTCCTGCTCAAGAGGAGGAATTTGACTGTCCTCAGGCAACTCCCCTGCAACCAACAAGATGGATAAGATGCAGTTCATGAGAAACTCTCCGTAGAGGAAAAGTGCCCAGTTGAACTCTACCTCGTCTGCACATTTTTTGGCCATTGCAATGACCGTTGCTAGTACCTCATTCCGTACCTAAATCCTCCTCCTCATCATCTATCTCAAGATTAACAGTCTTTCCCTTTTCTTCCATAAATAGTTCACTGAACTGTGGATTTCGCGAAGACATATGGACTGGTCCTACTTCCTATGGATCCTTTTTGGCCCTCGGAATCTAGGGTGATTTAGGAATTTCCGGTGCATCCCCCACCGATGACATAGGGCTCTGTGCAGCTCCCTCGGTTGTTGACATCATTCTATTTAGGAAATCTTGTGTCTCCTTCGGCAATGTCTCAAACACTGAACTTGCTCTCAAAGCCTCCAAATTCGTCAAGTCCATACCCAATTGATAGTGCAACAACTGAATTCTCAAAATGCCAAGGGTTGTTCGGTGGAGAGCCACCTATGATTTATAGGCCTTTTTGAATTCAAATTCAACCATTCCCCCCTTATTCAGCTCATTAATGCGAGATTGGCGGCAAATCATCCCAAATCTAGTTTTGACTTCGTGTCTTAATTGCCCACCACCCACTCCTCGTTGCCTTAAATTGGACATCTTGTCATGAACAATGACACCAATGGTCACTTCCCAGCCTACCCACGTGGCAGCGCAGCCCCCTGTGCGTGGACGTGACCCGTGCGACAGACTGATCCTATGCGTAACCTCCTTATCGTGCAGCTCCCATATAGACTCTTTTATAGTCATGCGCTCTCTTTCAACTGCTTAGAGCGCTGAGACTATGCTTCCTACAGATAGTCAGGTAGTCGCACCACCTGCGCAAGGCTTCAATTCACCTTCCAGCTCAGTCTGCGGGACCTCCTTAGTTACCCTTGTGCTAGTCAGCGCCTCATGTTCTTCCTTATGTGGTGTGCACCCTTGGTTACTTTGTCTGATAAGGTGTGGTCACAACCATGGTAGCAGATCTAGAAATTCTCGGTGACAATATTCTAATGCAGTGGTATGGCTGCCCATATCTTGTCATGTCATTCTATCGATGCGACATGCTTACACGATTTTGGTTTCTATTTTTTTTATTTCTGCATCCATTAACATGCTTTTTTGCCTCACTCGTACCTGATCTTCTTCGAGTTTGCGAAGCTCAAGGTTCCCTTGTCAATGGCTTTCTGAATCTGCATATTTTCGTCCTCGTACGACTGCATAATTCCTTCGTCCTGGTCCTTGCGTGCTGTCCCAATTGTGGGAGCTATTGCATGAGGATTCCTTTCCCCTAAAACTATGGCGTTGACTCTGCTCGTCAGCTTCAGAATCATTTCTACGCTCAGGTTTTTGTACATGGCCCTATAGGCCCATCGGACTGCTGGTACGTGTAGGTCCCAATCAGTTCGGCTCGCCTGGTGGACCCTGTTTAGGGCTCCACATACCTTCTTGAATGTTTTTACATGGAACATTCGTGGTGCATGTCATTTTTCTTGCGGATGCATCCTATTTCTATTTTCTATCCTTAGTTTGGGATGTGTTCACGTAGATTGCACTGCACACGTCTGTACCCATCAACATAGGTGGGTGCGCAAGCTTCTTTGTCCTGGCTGCCCAACTTTTGTTCGAGGCTGGTGGCTTCCAAACCGCAGGTGCATCATCCTTCTGCATCTGCGCCAGTCCTCAAAATTTCCTTGATGTGTTCCCCACCAGCATGCAGGTGTTGTGCGCAATGCTCAATTCAACACATCAAACCGCTATTGTTCATCCACCGCTGTCAATCCATCATATGTCGGCAATTCCCTTGCCTTTGTTGTCATGCAATGCAGTGATCTAACCATCATGTTGCAATTCAGTGTTGCCACTTCATGCAACAGATTCTTCCAGTGCTCTACTTCTTCATCTAAATCCGAAGTGCAGGAGCTTTCATTCTCCCACAAGATTCTCCCTTCTGCAGTCGAATTCACTTGATCCTGGTCTCATGCAGTTATCTTGTAAATACAATCCAACTCATCATTGCGCACTGGTTCAGTGTAGCATGCTCCTTCGGCTGGGTCTAGTGGGACTACTACGTGTAGTGACTTTTTCTCTAATATCATCTTCTGCTTCTTCAGATCAATGACTTCATTCATATTGGTGGCCCAGTCTATTCCTAACAACGCGGTATAGGGATTATTGTCATTGACAATCTCTATCACTTGAAAACCCATCTGTGTGCTTGCACCTTCAATATCAATTGTTACCCCTTGCAAACTCCCCATGGGAAAAATATTTTGTTGGTTTTCCATTTGTAATTGAATAGGGGACCACTGTAACGCGGGGCTTCCCACACGTTCCCATGTTTTCTTCGATAACACATTCGTGTCTGAACCTAGATCTAGGATTACTTGATCCATTTCATACTCACCAATCTGCGTAGTCAATCTCATCTCCCATCCAGTGCGTAAGGCATGCTTTCCCAATTTCTACACTACGCGTGGTTCTTCTGACCCCACGAACCTAGTGATAAGCTCCTGTAGTCCCTTAACTGCCTTGTTGTCATGTAGCAGTTTCATGGATGTCTCCAGAAAGGTAGTAAGCATAGAAGGATCCATCCCTAGCTTTGGTTGATCCTTACTACCTAAAGTGGAGGCCTCCGTGAAGCTCTTCTTAGCTTCCATGAACGTATGCTTTGCGCATTCTAAGTCAAACTCAGGTTCCTTTGCAGGAGCCTTGCGAACCCATGTATCCTCCGTGGGCTACTTCCCCTTATCCTCCTCTGTGGTCACACCACTTCTGAGCATCATGTTCACATTCGGGTCTTCTTTGCGTGGTTTATACGTCATCATTTATATATTCTAAGTCAGAGGAGTTAGAATACCCCTTTTTTGTGCATCTGTGTGATCAACATAGGGAAATCTATTGTTTCATGATCAAACTGAGCACACTACAAATAGGATATCCTCGTCGGGTTGTTAAAATCACAGGCATAGTGCCCTGGTCCTCCGCAATTGTAACAAATTAACTGTTCGTGGCCCCTTCCCGGTCCCATTCCTCCTCATCCTTGACCTCGCCCCTAAAATCTAGCACGTTCCATCCCTGCAGCTGGGTCGAGGGCTCACATTTCTGTCTGCATTCTATAGGCTGGGTCTGATCCATCATTAACTTGTAGCCATGAAAAGTGTGCTCGTCGTGGCCTATCGACCTGCAAAAATTACAAAACAACTGATGGGGAGTCTGTGTATACTTCTACAACAAATGAGAATTATCCATCCTGTGTTTTCCTCCTATCTGATAGATCGTGCACCATAATGTGGGTGTCGCACTTGGCCCTGCCTATGCCTCTGGTCTCAACGGCATTGGCCCCCCTATTGCCAAGTAGTTCACAAACACTAGATAATGATCGTTGTCATGGCCCTGGCATTTGCATTTTATGCACCATACTTCCTCGCTTGCCTCTGGTCGTGGTGCCCTATCCTGCTTCAAACATTTCATTTCCAAGCATAGATTCTGTAGCTGCAAGTGGATTTTTTGAACTCCCAACCCAGGGTCTTATATCGTGGTCTCATGCAACCTCATCGCCATCTTCAATGCTTTTCCCTAGGTAGAAAGTTTCTGTTGTGACAACGCTATTCTCAAGTGTGGTGTCAGAGGTGCTACAAACCATGCGTGATGCTATGCATCTATTAGCGTCATATTGGCTTCGCGGATCGTACTGTTCATCCTTTGGTCCAGATCCCAGGTAGTCTCTCCTGGAAGCATTGCGATCTCTTTAAACTCGATGATTGACTGTGTCTCTGATTTAGGCCTGCTAAATTCTCTATTGAACACATTCTGGATCTCTGTATACCTGCATTTGGGTGGTCGTTAGAGTGCTTGATGTACCATGTTAACGCGTGATCCTGCAGCACGCTCACCAATGCAACCTTCTTAATATTTGTGTCCTGGCTAAGCTGCTGATGCGGTTGGAGAGAGACCTGTTGATGGCTTGTTCTCTTGCATCATCCATGATAACTTGTGCTTCCCATGCTGCTCTTACCATGAACTAGAATTGGTCCAGATCCTCATTCCCTACTCCTCTAAATACTGGTAGTTTGATTGCACTCACCATAGCAAACTGTGGAGGTGGTGGAGGTGGAGTGGGCAAGGATGGAGGTGAGGGAGGTGAAGCGGGTGGCGGGGTGGGTGGAGGTAGCCGTGGAATCTGCTGCTGTATCAAACTGACTATGCTTCTTGGAGAAACTTTCGAGAGCTTGTCCTTGCTCTTCGACGAGGGTGAAATTAAGTGACTAGTTTCTAATTCTTCACTGCTTCCACTTTTGTAGCTTCTTCTACTCCGCATAGTCCCAAATATTAATTTATTCGCAGAACCCTCTTTTTACATAAGAGCATCTTAATCTAGGTATTCAAAGATTTAATATACTTACCTCGCAATCCCTTGAGAAAATGTTGTTCTGCCTCGCCATAACTGACGATTGTGTCCACTGCAAACTCAGTGATAAATCCTCCTATTATTCGGTCGAGGCAGTGGTCCACAGCTCGCGCTATCTTATCCTCTGAGGCTTCTAGTCTACACACTAGCTCCAGAGTCCACACTATCGACTGGTCAAGCCTATACCTTCCCTGGCTGTTATCTAACCTCGCGATCCACTCATACAGTTCAGACAGAAAGGATGTAAATAAAATCTCGTGGATTTTTGTATACATGTAGTGATCTAGCCACCTTTTCTCAGATACTTACGGAGTTCTGTTTTCCTGTTTCATGAGCTTGTGAATCTTCTTATCTAACCACTCTTCAATTTCCTTCTTTGTTGGGTTCCAGTGGCATGTCATCAAACATCCCTTATGCAGATCCCGGTCTCGGCAACGGAACCATTTTTTGGCTTATTGGGGCCTGTCTCAGGTTCGAAAGTGATTTAGCCAAGCAAATCCCGATACTACTAGCCCTTTCGGCAATAGTCTGCGGAGCGCAGACTAAGGTCTCACCTGAAGTAGTATGGGAGGGTGCTAGAACCAGGTTTCCACACCTTGGGGATGTTTGATATGTGGTGATTGGTACATGATTCAACCTTCGCGCTTTCTAGGCTACACGCACCAGGGAGCCCTTTGTGACCATCGCTAGCTCTATCTGCAGCGCGACCAGTGTTGATTACCCAAATATTCCTTACTTAGGTTCTGTTCGCTAATTACTTAGAGGATTATAAGCATTCATATCAATGTTTACAAAGTGTGCACATATAAATAAATAGATATGATTAACACATAAATCAAAATACAGATCCACGAAATAGATGCACAATATGCCGAATGCAACTTATCTTTATTAATAATCCTTTTCAAGTTCAGTTCAATACAAACCCGACTCTGCCCTGTGCACTCAGCTGCAGGGGTCCATGCACTCAACTACTGAATCTATTAGGCCTCTGCGCACTCAGCTACAGAGCCTCCACCTACTACTATGACCCAATACACTTCAGTTCCATTTCTATCCTCTAACCATGCCTTCGCATTTGTCTATTACTTTCTTACTTTCCAAAAACTAACTTTACACTTAGAGTCTTGCTCTATTTATACAATCCCCATGGTCCGCAGACCATGGGTAGGCCAACACAACTTTACATTATTGTACAATTCTTAGGGTGGACAACCCTATGACTCATCCTAGACTTTCACGCTCCACATCCGTACTTCATAGAATCTTTACCTTACATTGACAAAAAATCGGGCTTTAAGCCCCAAAACCTACTGCGGGGGATCCCATTCCCAACAGAAGCCTAGGTACCTATTCAGAGCTCTAACACTACAGAACTGAGAGGGAGATGGGGTAGAAAGCAGTAGCAGATGGGAAGAAACTAAAGTACTCCAATCAATGTTGTTCCAAATGGAGGAGAAAATGTTCGAGGTAAGAAGGACACTCACAAGCATCGAACCATGTGAGGGTGACTATCCCGAACATTTTCAAGGTTCAACTATGTTGTTTTGCGTTATAACGCCACCCCTCTTAATGGCACCTCTCGTGGTTGTAGCCCAGGCTCCCTCCCAGACACCAGTACCCAAGCCACAAAAGAAGCGAGTTATCTGCACCCCCCAAGTAAAAAAATTGGCTACCAAAAAGCTGAAAGTTAGCACCCTAGCCCCAGTCGTCGATCTCACTATTGAAGTCAAACACCAAATTCCCATAACTACCATAGTCGAGGAAAGCCCCGCCACTGTAACTGCTACAGTACAACCGTCGTGGGAGTCATCGCCATAAACAGCTTTCACCTCTGCAACGGTGTCTGAGCTTTTCCCCTTCGGCCACTGGCAACCATTTGCGGAAGTAGAAGTTCAGTCAATTGGATGGAAATAAGGTACCACCTTGACCTTAGGGATGCCACCCAATGAGAGTACAACACCGATGCTGGGACTGGACCCACTAACTAGAAGATGCCTAGATACCAATTGGCAGGGAGAAAGGATCGACCTGTACCTACCTGCTCTCCCTATAAATATCACATTCCCCCCAAACCCTAGTATCACCCCAGCCACACATCAGTTCACCCAGCCATCACAACAACCATTCCAGCTAGAGCATTCACCCGCTTCACATTCGATAAGTCCATTGCAAGTGGCCTACCCTTATAGCAACAATTTCCAGAAACAGACACAATGTAGGCTGATACACTCTATCACTGGTCATCAGCCCAATCATTTTCTTTCATTCAGCAAGCAACCCATAAGGCCGAGAGCCTGCATGAGAAACTAGCTAAGGAACATGAGCAGCAGAAGATGCAATTTCTCACAATAACAAAAGAATGAGATTGCTTGCCAGAGGCAAATATAGGATTGCAAGCACAAGTGGATCAGCTTACTCAGAGGTTCCAATCCATGTGGCCAACTGTCATCAAAGCCAACACGGAAGCACTGACGGACATGTCCGCCTGCTCCTTGATCGACTGCTACGATCATATATAGACGAAATTCATACACCTAGCAACCACAAATGCAGAAATGAAGAGGAAGCTAGAGACTGTCAAGTCTGCATTGCCAGACCTTGTAGAAATCTATGCACGCTTGGTCAAAAGCAAGGTACAAGAGATCGAGACAAAGAAACAAGCATTAGCGGATGCCCTCACCGATGGATATGCCTTAATGGGAAGGTCCACGACTGGTCAAGCATTCTAGCTTTGAAGAACCACCAGGTCTACCCGTTGTGAGAGAAAATTCAATCTCTATTCGCTAGCACAAGGGCATGCACAAACACTACTTAGCTCCAGCAAATAAGTGAACAAATTGATGTCCTCCAAGCCCAGGTTGACGCAATTGAGGAGGAATCGGCAAGGACAAAAAGAGTAATCTGAGACTTGTGGCCCTCGGTTCGGATGCAGGTCCTGTTGTTAGAGGAGGCAAGTGACTTAAGCAGCTAGCAATTGGATGGCTTGCAGGTCCAACGGCTGATGACCTTAGCATCAAAATCTGCCGAAGCATTCACACAAAGCATAGACGCAATCCTCACAAACTGGGACTTGGCTATCCAGCGATACAATGAGTTCAGGTAGTAGACGAGAACAACAATCCTCGAGTTGGAGCCTTCATTTGGAATGGAGGATCCACAAGGTCAAGAAAGGGCCACAGAAACAAATGCCACACCACAGGCTAGGACTAAGATGGAAGAGATGCCTATTCTACAAGAAAGTATTGCAGCAACAGAGGTGCTAACACAACAAATACTGGAAACAGTGCTGGTAGAAACACAACCGCCACCCATAGAACCCATGGAAATAACAACAGAGCCACCATAGGTTGAAATGACTTGACTCGGGGATGAGTGAAGAAATTGTGGTCGGGGCCTATTGGAGCCTTCATTAATTTTGAAGAGTTTTGACCAGTTTTGACCAAACGTAGGGCGGGAAAGGAAAAATGGAAACAACGGTTGGTTGGCGGAATGAGCAGTTCTGGAAAGGTGATGGTAAGGTGGTAGCGAAAGGTAAAGGAAGCTGAGGAGATGGGAAATTGCAAAGGCAACCAATGAAACAAGCAGCCAAGGAAGAACTGGTAGTTTAGGCAGCTAGGAAGGATATAAAAAGAGAAAGAATAGAAAGGGAGAGGTTGTTGTTGTTGTTATTGGGTTTTGTTGATCGTTGGGGTTATTGTTGAGGATGGACCCGCCAGACTCTGAAGGATTTGGTTGCCGAGGAGGTACACAGACATAAGAGCAGAAGCATGAAGAGCTAGAAATAGAGGAACTGGGTTGCGGTGCTAATCTAACCCGAGCTATTGAGCCGGGTATTTTATGTATTGTTGATGGCGAGATGCCAAGTTATAATGTATTCTGTTCTTTTGCTTTAATGTAATCAGAGTTGACGGTTGTTAAGATTCATAACACATTGTGCATCATGTTCTGTGGGCTTATTAAAATTTTAAATAGTCTCCTTGTTGTGTGAAGATGGTGCTTGCTAGATCGATACTAGAATTTTGTTAGTTCTGTGGTATTTAGGATTAAGCCATGTGTATGAGTTTAGGGTATCATTATCTCTGTTTCATGTATTACGAATGCATATGTGTATGAACGAATGTGTTCAACTAATATCCCCTCGACTCCATGCTGAGCCCTTCTCCCCTTTTGGTCGTGGCGCACTTTGGGTGAGACTCCTTGCCCTTCAGGGTGAGGTGAAAATGCTAGCATTGTCCTACACTACGACGGACCATTGTTGGCCTTCCATGCGTGAACCCGGGTCTTTTCCTTGATGACTCTTTCGAGCCAACACAAGAGGTAGCCTCACCTACTACATCTATTTGATCTCTGCTAATCAATCTAGTAAGATCACCTCCTAGACAAGGAAAATTATTTTCTTTTTAATTCATTCTAACAGTAAGGGGAAGATTGTGGCCACATCCATGGCCCCTGGAAAGGGTCCCTTTTCATAGCATAAGAAAGTGTATAAGTTCATGGAAGAATACAGGGACATGTTGTCCTCACCCAAAGGAGTACCCTTGCACTGTCAGGTCAAGAAATTGATCGATATGACTCCCAAAGTTCCTTTACTCAATGGGCCAATATACCACCACTCTCTTCTGGAAAATGAGGAAATCAAGTGGCATATCTAGAGCTGCTAAAAACATGGCACATCTAACCAAGCTCCTCACCTTGTGGAAGCCCAGTTATAATCGTAGAGAAGAAGGATGAGACTTTGCATTGATTACCAAGCACTAAATAAAATCATAGTTAGGAACAGGTACCCATTCCCATAGACCTTCTTAAGCATATCAAGGGGGCGAAGTACTTCAGCAATATTGATTTGAAGTTCATATATCACCAAGTGGCAATGGAGCCCACATATGTATGGAAGACTACCTTCAAATCCAAGGAGGACCTTTTTGAGTGGTTTGTTATGCCCTTCGAGTTGACAAATTCCCCTGCAAGTTTTATGAGGCTAATGGATGACATCTTTCATCCTTTCACCAACTCGTTCGTGGTTGTATATCTAGATGACATACACATGTTGAGTAAGAGTTGCGAATAGCACTTGCAACATATTCAATAGGTCCTTCAAACCTCACGAAAATAGAAGCTATGTGCCAACCTAGAGAAGTGCTCCTTTGTCATGGACCAGGTCCAATGTTTGGGCTATATAATCATTAACCAAGACATGCATGTGTATCCAGCTAAGATCCAAGTCATTCAGGATTAGCCAACCTCAAGGACTATGATAGAGCTTCATAGATTTTTGGGCCTTACTAATTTCTACCACAAATTCATGTTGGAGTTCTCTCATATTACTTCACCCTTGAGTCAAGTTACCAAGGGTGGAGAAACAGTGAAGTTTTTTTGGTCCGATGCATAGCCGAAGGAATTTGTTGAACTAAAATGCTACCTTTTCTCTACACTAGTCCTCATCTTGCTAAACATACAACAACCATTTTAGATTGAGACAAATGCCTCAGAATATGCTATTGGTGTAGTACTCACTTCGCAAGGGCGCTTGGTGCCCTATCACAATGAGATATTCTTTGATATTTTTTGAAGTTCCCCCACCCATGATAAGTAGATGTGCTCTATCATGTAGGCCTATCGACAATGGAAGCATTATATTCTGAGGAAGGAGAAAATGATCCACAAATATCATTGACCTTTTCAATTTATGTAGCCACAAAGGAATTTTCAAAAAAATACCATCAGAAATGGTCCACATACCTGCAACAATTCCACATGAACATAAAGTACAAAAAGGGAAGCTCTAGTCATGTTGTACACTTTGTCATTCGACCCCCGATTGTGGAACTGAGTACATTTGTCAGTTATTGCAGGCACAAGACCTTTAGATGGCCACAACTATATGAAAATGACTCAAAATTCACTGCCACCTACAATATGTTGATGGATGGAAAGCCAATTCTAGAATTTCACCTTCAGGATGCACTATTGTGCTATTTGGGACATGTTTGTGTTCCTTCAAGTGAGCATGCCAAGTTAATTTTGGAGGTGCATTATAATGGGGCCGCGTGACACTTTCGTGTCAGGAAGACAGTGGAAGTACTACATAAATATTTTTATTGGCCAAAAATTTGACAAGATGTTGGGAAATATATAAGATATTTCACTGCTTGTGCCATTTCTAGGCCAACCATTAATAAGAAAGGCATGTACACTCCTCTTCCTACTCCTATCTGACCTTGGGAATCCATGTCCATGGACTATATGTTTGGAATCCCTTCTACAAATCATGGTAATGAGTTTGTATTTGTGGTTATCGATAAATTTTATAAAATGGCTATATTGATTGTCTGCAAGAAGAGAAACACAATAGAAAACAATGCCAAACTCTTCTTCAAACGAGTGTGGGTTCATTTTGGGATTCCATAGAACATTATATCATATCATGATAATAGGTTCCTCAACACATTCTGGTTGAGCCTCCGGTTGTAATTAAACACTAAGATCACCAAGTAAACTACATTACATCCGCATATTGATGGGAAAATAGAGGTTGTCAACATGATGATAATGCACATACTACACATGTACAACTCCAAGAATCCACGAACATGGGATGAGAGTCTTCCCTATGTGCAACACATTTATAAAATATATCTCCATTGCTCAAATAGCCATAGCCCCTTTGAAGTGGACATGGGATTTCAACCAGTGTGTCCCATTGATGTTGCAATGCTTCTTGCAAGTATAGAGATAGAATTTGTACATGTTCAGTCGAAAGTTGATAAAGCCACTAGATTTATTGAGCACATCTAACACATCCACTAGGAGATCCATGATATCTTGGATAAAGCCAATGCTAAGTACAAAGATCATCATGATAAGTATAAGGTGTCACATAAGTTTCAAGTGGGTGATAAACTATGGTTACATTTGTAGAAGGAATTCCTTACTAGAGCCTATCAAAAGCTTCGACCACTCCAATATGGGCCTTGCACCATCACCAATGTTTTGGGTGACAATTCTTGTATAACCAATCCATCCCACATTTACCTGCTTTTACAAGACCTCTAGGGTAAACATGAGATGATTGTTACTATGATATGATTTTAACTCCAAGTTCTAGTTATGGAAGTGGTTCCTACTAACTGAAAACATACTTCCATCCCTCAAGGAATCTAGATCACCCAGTGTCTAACAACCATCCCTAGTGATTAATCCTTGAATTGGAACTTCTTTTCTCATACTTAACACCCCAACCACACTCTTGACACACAGTGCATGCTGTTGGAAGGCTCCAACCACACCCATAAGCCTTTTTTCATGTGGGTATCACTGAAATATATCATTTTTATGCCAATGGTTGCGAGATATGTGCCACTTTTTTAGGGTTCTATTACATGCCACTACCCATAACAACCCAGAACTTTCTAGAATCAAATGTAGGATAATCACAAGTCTAAATATTCAATTCTAGAGCTATATCTTGTCCAAGACATGCCTAATACATGAAAGACATTTCATCACACATATGGTAAACATAGTAGCTACAGGTCATGAATGCATCTAATCGTGATCTTCTTAACTTCACCAAAGAATCATCAAGAAGTCTCAATGCCCTCTCAAACTAGATTCCACAACACTTGTTAGCCCATGCATGCATTAACCATCCCATAACAATAAAATCATGAAAAGTATCCATATCATGAGCACATCATTTAGCCATGCCTATAACCAACATATAACCAAAAAAGAATCCATGACAAACCAACCATAAGATCAATATAATAATCAACACATGTGATCATCAATCACAATAGGAAAATAACTCATATTGACTTATGAAAATTCCAACCAAGTCAAGGACTTCCACGTACCACCCGACCATAGATTGGGATGAAAAAAATCCCTCTTTCAACCAATCAGCCCTAATCCATATTCCAAGCATGAATGTGGGATCATATGGGTTAAACCAAAATAGAACCAACAAGGGCTTCCAAAGGCCAAACCACCGCAACCCTTAGCCACAGTGATTTCACCTAAAGTAGTCCATAAATCACTAACATCAAAATAAGCTCAGATTCATCTGATTCTTCACCATACCTAGAGGAATTTTCTTCTCTCCACCCATCCATCAAGAGTTCTAGGAGAATTCCCATCTGCACCCTTGAACCTTGGGAATTTTCCTAGGGCCACTTCACCAGGATCCAAAATATACCAGTCATCCAAAGCTTAAGCCAAACAAGGAACCCACAAGGCCATGCCTATCCAGAAAATGGCAAGGAAAGCCTAAAAAAAACTGTCAATCGAGGAAAAAACCATGCCAATGAAAACAAAATAACCAAATGCATATACCATGCATTTTAATCTAGGCATGCTAAATCACACATGCATGATTGTTACCTACAAATCCACATATATTGTCTGCCCTTGCTATTGTCCAAACTTCCTCTTGTGCATCCTTGCTTTCCTTGCTTGCTTGTTCTCTCTCCTTTGTTGAGCAAAAGTTGTGAAATTTTTCTCTGATGCCTTTTTATGATAGATGTCTAGTCTCTCCCTTTCCTTTTTCACTTTTATTTCATTTTCCTTCATTGTATTTCTAATTTCCCTTGCATGCTTATTTGTGACTCTTCACCTTCATTTTCTCCTATTTTCCTTTATATCCTTAATTAAATTCCATTTATTTCCACTTTGCCTTTGCCAATGCCCTTGCGAATTTCCATAACCATTAGTTAACCAAAAGTGACTCCCATTGTGATGTTTACTCACCATTCAACTTGGAATATGTGTCCCATGACCTTGGTTGATTTTTTCCTTTTTACATAGAAATATAACCAGGGACTATTACAAACCCCTCCCTGGGGGAACACCATCATCGGTGTTCTATGACACTTATGACCAACAAAAAATACTGCTTATGGTAATTTATAAGCACATTTTGATGCTGTATTTAAAATGAAATTTTTTGAAAAATATTGGCTTGAGGGTGCCTAACCCAGGTTCGGAGTTAATTAGCCAAACAAATCCATAAACTACTGGCCCTTTCGGAAACAACCCATGGACCACGGACTAAGGTCTCACCCGAAGCAGTATGGGGGGATGCTGGAACCAAGTTTCCACATCCTTGAGATGTCTGAGGGGTCGATTTAGTCCAACTATGAATACCTTCGTGCAGGTCGCTTCGCACACTATCCTAACCTGCAAGGACTTCGCGATCTATTATAATTGCCTTCGCACAACCTTAACTAGGGCTGAGGTGCTTTCACGCTGCTAGGGAAACATTCTGCGCTATTTCCCCAAGTTACACTGTGTATCTTACTTATATTCTTATAACTATTAGTTAACTTCACGTAAACAGATACTTTATCTTATATTCACTTAATCAACACAATCATATAAGTTCATGAAACATATAAAGAGTGAAATTGCAATTTATACCCAATACATTCAATGCACAAAATAGGGAAAAGATACACAAAAATGATATGAAAATTATCTTTATTACTTCTCCAATGGTTACAGACTTGACTCGCCCTGCGCACTCAGCTCTAGGATTCCGTGCACTCAGCTGCAGACTACTAGGCCTATGCGCACTTAGCTGCAGAGCTTTCTCCTACTCTACGACCCAAGACTCGACTCTACGCTTAGAGAAGACTCAATTCTCCATCTATTACTTCATTATTCTTCTCTTCCCTTATTTGCAACTTAGAGTCTCACTCTATTTATACAATCCCATGGTTCACGGACCATGGGTAGAGCTCTTAAACATGACATTACATTACAAAAATGAGGGCAGACAACCCTATGACTCATTTACAATCTTGCTCTCTATGCCCACAAAATGCAAAGTCTTTACATTGGATTTAGTCAAAATCTAGGCTTTAAACCCCAAAAATTCCCTTGGGGGATCCTGTGCCCAACAGGCCCCCAACAAAAACATGATCACTCGCCCTCAAGTCACTCTGTCGGTACAAGATCTTCATGCGGAGACCTCCCAACTCTGCCTGAACTGTTGCAAGATTGGCAACACACTGAGCAGCTGCTTGCTGTACTTCCTGGTCATGCTGGTCAGAGACTGTTGTAGCTAAAATGCTGCCCTGCACCTGTTTATAGTCCCGCGCCCCCTTCTAGTTTCCTGGAGTGCTAAGAATATTGTTCTGTTGGCTAGTCAGATAGCTGGGCCACCCGTGTATGGGTTCAACTGACTGCCATTCACTTTTCCTAGGAAAGGTTCTCCATTTAACTTTACCAATTGCACCGTGCCTCCATCTATGACCTCCTTAATAACATACGGTCCTAGCCAATGCATTCTGAATTTTCTCAGGAATTTATCAAACTTACTATCATACAGTAACACCAAATCTTTCACCTTGAAGGTGCAAAACTTAATATGTCGATCATCCCAAGCCTTTTCGCGTTGCTTTTATACCTGTTGGTGAAAGCTAACCAAAAATTGTTCTTCCTCGAGTTCCTCCAACTACACGAGCCTCTCCTCCAGGGCTCCATGGTCTGTCATACCTGTGAGCACTGTTATGCGCAGACTAGGCACAATGTATTCCATCGTCATTACAACTTCCACTCCATAGACCTACTGGAAAGGTGTCTGTCCCGTCAGTTTCTTGCACGTTGTACAATAAGCCCATAAAATTGTGGGTATGTGCAAGTCCCAATCACTTCACTGCACACTAGATACCTTGTTTAGTGCTTCACACACCTCGTTAAATGCTTCCGCATGGATAAACTTTTGCATGATCATTCTCTCCACATTCTGGCATTCCAACTTGAAGAGTCGTTTGTGCAATTGCCCCCCCCAACGCATGCTTATTGACCGTATCTCCCAACATGAAGTTCATGTGCATCCACGTAGGTTGTTTTCCATATGTCGGTATCCACCTGGCTAGATGTGTACACGATTTATACTACCCATTGCATTTATCTGTCACTCGCACTCTAGGCTTCCCAAACCGCGTGTGCATCATTTTTTTGCATTTGAACTAGCCCTCAAAGCTCCCTTTGTGCGTAGCCCACTGCCTCGTGGGCATAGTGCGTAGTACCCAATTCAAGGTCTGGAAACGTTGCTTTTTCAACACCTCGCTTTCAAACTTATCTAGGAAAGTATCTATCTCACTTAACCCATCATAAGTAGGTAGATCCCTTACTTCCGTCGATACACAGCACAATGATCCTGTCATCATATTACAGTTTAGCATGGTTACCTCGTGTAACTGGTTCTGCCATCACTCTATCTCCTCATCAGAATCAGATGTACAAGAGATTTCGCGCTCCCATGAGATCCATCCATCTGCGATGGGATTTACGCAGTCTTTCTCTCGTGCGGTTATTTTATAGATGCAGTCCAAATCTTCATCACTTTCATAGTTGCGCACTGGCTCGGTGTAGCGTGATCCCTCAACAAGGTCTAAGGGTATAACTACATGCAGAGACTTCTTCTTGAAAATCATCTTGTGCTTCTTCAGATTAATCACCCCGTTCATGTTAGTGGCCCAATTAATTCCTAAGAGTGCGGGGTAGGGATTGTTGTCATCAACAATCTCTAGCAATTCAAAGTCTGCTAGCGCGCTTGCTCCCTAAATATCCACAATGATTCCCTATAATTGTCCCATGGGTATTATCTTCTATTGGTTCACCAATCACAACTGAATATGAGACCATTGTAGCGTAGGCCTCCCCATGCACTCCCATGTATGCTTCGGTATAACATTCGCATCCAATCCTAAATACAGAATTACTTGGTCCATCTCATATTCTCCAATCTACGTGGTTAGCCTCATTTCTATTCCTGTCCTCATCGCATGCTTTCCAATCTTCCGGACTACGTGCAGTTCTCCTGGCATGGTCCCAACACATCTATTATTGAGTTCCTGTAGTCCCTTTATAGCCTTACTGTCATGCAGTAGCTTCATGCATGTTTCCAGGAATGTCATAAGCATCAATGGGTCCATTTTTGGCTCCATTCTATATTTTCTTCCTGAAGTAGAGGCATCAGCAAAGCTCTTCATAGCTTCTATGAAGGTTTCCTTAGAACGCTCCAAATCAAACTTTGCTTCTTTTGTCGGAGACTTGCGAACCCAAGTACTATCTTTAGGTTGTCTGCCTTTATCATCTCGCATCGCGATTCCACTTCAAAGCACAATGTTCACATTTGGATCTTCCTTGCGTGGACCAAACCTCATCATCTACAGGTTCTAAGTCGGGGGAGCTGATAGCGCTCCCTAGTCGCGTATCCTAGCTATCAGCGTAGGACAATCTCCCATCTCATGATAAAACAAGGTATAATACAGATATGATGGATGTGTTGTGTTCATACAATCACGGGCATAATGTCCTGGCCCTCTACAATTATAGCATATCAATTGTCCACGACCTCTTCCAGGTCTTGCTCTGCCTCGGCCTCTTCCGCACCCGTGAAATCTGGTTCATTCCACTCCTACATTTTGGTCTAGGGGATGCGTTTAAGCTTGAACCCTGTAGGTTGGAGTTCTATCCATCATCAGCTCATAGCTTCTACAAGTGCGCTCATCATTTCCCACTTATCTACAAAAGTTACAGAACAATTGCTGCGAATTCTACGTGCACTTCTGTAACAAATGGTAGTTGTCTGTAGCTTACTTCCCTCCTATTTGACAAATCGTGCACCAAAAAGGAGGCATCGTGCTAGATCTTGCTTGTGCCTCTGGTCTTAATGACATCGGTCCTCCTCCCATGAGGTAATTCGTGAATACTGGGTAGTGGTCCTTATCATGACCTTGACCCTTGCATTTTACGCACCACACCTCTTCGCGCACTCCTGGTCAAGCTGTCTTGTCCTGTTTCAGAATCTACATCTCAAGGCATAAGTTTTTCAACTACGTGTGGATTTTCTAAAATCCCAAGTTAGGATCTTGCATTTGGATTTCATGCAATCTCATTGTGATCTCTAAGGCCTCTGCCTGAGTCGTTAACCTCTGCTGAGACATCACACTCCTCCAATGCGACGTTAGCGATGCTACAAACCATTCGTGATGTTGTCAATCTGTCAAATTCATATTAGCTTCGTGAAACGTACACTTCAAACTTTGATCTAGCTCCCAAGGAGTTTCACCTGGTTGCATTGTGATCTCTTTGAATCTAATGATCGACTGTGCTTCTAACTTTAGCCTATTAAATTCACTGTTTAGCACAATTTGGATATTCACGATTCCCACATTCAGATTGTCATTAGAATGCTTAATATACCAGGTCAGCGCATGATTCTGCAGAGCTCTGAAGAGTGTTGCTTTCTTTATATTATCATCTGTAACTCCCTGTGCTTCCCATATGGCTCTTATCATGAAGCAAAACTAGTCCGGATCTTCATTTGCTACTCCCTTGAATGCATGCAACTTTATCGTGCTTGCCATATTGACTCATGGTGGTAGCGAAGGTGGTATGGGTGAAGATGGAGGTGAAGGCAGTGAAGCTGGTGGTAGTGTGGGTGGGGGTGGTATGCGCAGAATTATTTTCTTTATCAGATGGATCACACTTCGTGGAGAGACCTTCGCGAGCTCTTCCTCATCCCCTCGCGGAGGTGAAACCAAAGGGCTATTCTCTGGTCCCTTACTTCCTTCGTTTCTGTAGGTTTTTTTGCTTCGCGTAGCTCTAGACATCAAGGTAATTGCATAACCCTATTTTCATACAATAGCATTTTAATCCAAGTATTCAGAGACTTTATGTACTTACCTCACAGTCCTTTCAGAAAGCGTCGCTCTGCTTCACTATAGCTGACTGAAGTATCTACCACGAACTTAGTAATGAATCCTCCTATAATCCAATCGAGCCAGTGATCAACAGCGTGCGTGATCTTATCCTCTGATGCTTCCAATATGTGAACTAACTCTGGGGTCCACACAATAGGATTATCGAGCTCCACCTTCCTTTTCTATCTGCTAGCTTCGCGATCCACGCGTACAACTCAATAGGGAAAGATGTGAAAAATATTTCATGGATATCTGTGTACATGTAGCAGTCTAACTAGTCTTCTTTTGTCAGTCGTGGGTTCTTGTTCTCCTTTGCTTCAAACTCGTGAATTCTTCTGTCCAGCCAACCTTCAATTTCCTTCTTAGTTGGATTCCAATGATACGACATCAAACATCTCTATGAAGATTCCGGTCCTGGCAATAGAACCATTTGTTGGCTTGAGGGGGCCTAACCCAGGATCAGAGTTAATTAGCCAAGAAAATCCCTACACTACTGGCCCTTTCGATAACAACCCATGGAGTGTGGACTGAGGTCTCACCCGAAGTAGTATGGGGGGCTGTTGGAACCAAGTTTCCGCACCCTTGAGATGTCTGAGGGGTCAATTTAGTCCAACTATGAATACCTTCACACAGGTTCCTTCGCACACTATCCTGACCTACAAGGCCTTCATGATCTGTTATAATCACCTTGATGCAGCCCTAACTAGGGGTTGAGGTGCTTTCGCGCTGCTAAGGCAGCGTTCTGTGCTATTTCCCCAAGTTACACCACGTATCTTACTTATCTTCTTACAACTATTAGTTAACTTCGCATAAACAGATAGTTTATCTTATATTCACTTAATCGACACAATAATATATGTTTTTCCAACATATAAACAGTGAAATTTCAATTTATACCCAATACATTCAATGCACAAAACAGGAAAAAGATACACAGAAATGATATGAAACTTCTCTTTATTAATTCTCCAATGGTTATAGACTCGACTCACCCAGTGCACTCAACTGCAGGGGTCCGCACATGCAGCGGCGGACTACTAGGCCTCTGCACACTCAGCTGCAAAGCATTCTCCTACTCTACGACCGAAGACTCGTCTCTACACTTAGATAAGACTCAATTCTCCATCTATTACTTCATTATTCTTCTCTTCCCTTATTTACAACTTAGAGCCTCACTCTATTTATACAATCCCTAAAGCCAACATTACATTACAAAAATGAGGGCAGACAACCCTATGACTCATTTACAATCCTGCTCTCCGCGCCAACAAAATGCAGAGTCTTTACATTGGATTTAGTCAAAATATGGGCTTTAAGCCCCAAAAATTCCCTTGGGGAATCCCGCGCCCAAAAAAAACATGACAACATATTGCTTGTGGATCTTTATAAACCTAACTCGATGCATTATTTATAATGACAACACATATATACTTATACACATTTTATTCAACCCTCAAATAAACATAATGTTTATAGAGCTTTATAAACACAACTGAATACAACATTTACAATAAAATCCACATATATACATATAAACATTTTCTTTAACCAATAAATAAAATTATACGATGCCCACATCTACAAAAAATGAATCTAGAGGCTCACACCCCCACCCTCAAAAGTAGTACCAAGGAAACACCTACTTCCTAGGATGTCTAGAATACACCACTAAAATCAAAGCCAACCTGAAGTGTCTAATTCTACAATCCTTGCACTACTTGTTCTCTCAGTGAAGAGTTATCGACTCATTGTTCCAGGGCACACTCCCAATGTGCTTCTAATTCCATATGGGAATGATAATGACCAAAAAAAAATTATTTCTTCGCCTTCCCTTCTGTGCTTCTTAGTCCCTCAAGCAAATCGGTCACCCCCTTCCATCCATTCATTCACCTTCCAAGTTACCCAACATCCCATTCTCTACTTTCCAGTCTCTTGCGAGATCCATCCCTTGGCAAGGTTTCCTCGCATCAAAAGGTTAAAAAAAAAGGCATACCCCTTCCTCAAAACCATGATACTGGTTATAGCATGCTTATGAAAATCAATGGACACTATTGGCTACTAGTGTCCCACAATGGCCCTGCTCCTGAAGTGATTTTATAGGATACTGTTTCATATTCCAATTCCTTTTACTATTGCTGCTAACTCTCTTGTATCCAGTTCCAACCACCCAAAATGGATATTCCATGATTTCCTGTACCAAGCACATCATTTCCATTAGACTCAAAAGGAATTGAAACAAATTCAAATCATTCCTCATTAGTAACTCATTAATGAGGTGACATCTGCAACTCTGTTTACTTCCTATCGCAAAAAGTCAAATTAGCTCTTTAATCAAATCATCATGTATAAACGTATCACATCTGGTTAGCTCAAAAGTCAACTATCACAAATTAGAATACTAGATTATGTGAATAATTAAAAACCACAATGAAATATTGATAATTATCTTTCAAATCATTTTACGCTTTTACCTTTGTTCTTTGTCCTTTACACACACACACACTAGATTGGTTTCCAAACCCAATAAGAACCTAGTGACTTCTCTTCTCTTTGACCACATACATACACTAGATCGATTGCTAAACCTAACAAGCACCTAGTTCCTTCTCTTCCATATGTAGTATGAGAAAAAAAGGCATCCAGACACTATAATTCCTATACCCTCAATATCAACAACTCGAGATTGGTCTCATCCCAAGTTGTCTAGGGCTCCTAGGACTACTATCTCAACCCATAGCCTCTAGGGAACCCAAGGTGTTACAGGGCTCCAGCCCACAACCTATAAGGAACCCAAGCTATTAAAAGGTTACAACCCACAACCTCCAGGAATCCTAAGAACCAATTCCCTCACAATCCGTACACATACAAATAGTGTACAACACAACACATACACATACACACACACACACAGTACAATGAAACAAATACACGTCACAATATAATGACTACATAATACACATGATAGAATGCGACATGTACACAACACAACACGTCCAACACATCCAACATGTACACAACACAACAAGTACATAGCAATAATATTGCACATCCAGAGACCACACTGTCTCTACTAGGAAACCTTACCTCTAGTGTCTTTCGCACACCTTATTGCATTCATCCACAACCCAAGTGCTGGGTCTATGGCTCTTTTGACTATCCATGCTTGTCCCAACGTGTCACAGATCATATTGCTTTCATTCTGCTTATCTATCCTTCAACATTGCCTGCCATAACATAAACATAGGCATAGATATAAGAACACAATATCAAAATCATATCCACATGATACTAACCTCATATACTTTTCAGGGATACCCTTCCCACTTGATTCCTTACAAAACCAAGAACCTTTTCATACCATTCAATGCATAAAGAAATTATTCTTCCACAAGAATGACCACTGCTGGCTCTGCCAGACATTTCCATTCATAGACATGCACAAACACACACACACACACACACACACACACACATAGATATATGAGCATAAACATGATCTCAACACAATTACTAGTGTTCATAAGGCCAAGGTTAAGAGATATTCCTTTATCTGTGCAACACATGGACAACATTGAGAAAAATAATTCCCAACTTAGCCAAGGCATCTATTACCTCAAGCTCATTTACGTTACCTTTCTTGTTACCTTTCCCATGATTGTCCTACCACTACCCATTTACCCCAATGGACCCAACCATCCCAACTGACTGTAATATTGTTACCTTCAACTTCCCTTTACTCATGCACTAGGATTCATCCAGGTTTGTTATTACCTATTAGGTTTCATTCAACTCTCCCTGAGCTCCATTAAATTTCCTCTTTTCCCAACCAATTCCCAAGACCCTCAAAACATAAAAAGCAAGAAAAAGGAGGAAGAATAAAGAAAAAAATGAAAACCAAACAACAATACAATACCACAACAAAGTTCCATGACCATGCACCAATTAAAGTCAAAACCACAAATCAAGCACAAACAAATTACAAAACACCAAAAGCACAAAACTTTCAACATACAGTGTGATTCAACCCCCATGTTCCCAGTGCTACCAAGGGTTCATGAGCGAAATATCATCTCGAGCCTTCTTCGAGATCTATGACAGTCTCTTTTTCCATGTAATTCCATGTATCACACTGCCATAAACACATAATCGTTAGTGCATAAATAAATATAAGAATATACTAGTTACATTTCCCTATTGTATCCAACACATTTCCCTGCAACTGAACATATGCACATATCATATCTCAAGGGGTTCCAATTCCCTTGATGAATCCAACTATAACTGAATACATAATATTATGCTTGCATCTAATCAACCATATTCCATGTAGCTTCCTTCGCCCTAAGGTGATTCCATGCACTTTAAATTTATCTATTGCTCAGTCCTGGGGCATGAGATTATTTTACTACAGGATGCATTGAGGCCCTGCTTGGAACACTCCCCCTGGTTCAAACTTCCATCTCAATTATGGATGCCTAATTATTTTCCTGTTCGTTATCCACTATTGCAAAAATTCGAGGAATTGACTGACCTACATACCCAATTGTCTGCACCTCCTAAGAACCTTAGATATGAGTCCTGTCACGTTCTGTTGCGCCACTCTGATACAAAGGGTAATGCTTCCTTAAATGATCTTTACCAAAGGTTCAACACCACAATGGTTCTCCACCATTTCCTTTATTCTGCTGCTCCATAGGCTGAGACCCATGTCCTCTTTTAGCTATATTAAAATTCTTATATGGAGCAACATTTTCTTTCTCACTTGCATCCTGAGATCTACCTCGCTTCTTAGGAAATTTTCCTTTAGTCCTCTCATTACCATTCCAATCATACTTGAACTCAAGCTTATGCTTTGACTGCTCATAACAATGCTTCAATTTTTTTATGAATTCTCCTAATGACTGAGGCTCATCAATCTTGATCTTTGAATGATATTGGAAGCCTGTTGATGAACCTTTAGATATTTGCTTTCTCATACCAAGGTAATTTTTTTCCTTGGCCTTTCTATCATGTTATTTCTCAGGAAGATATTTCTTCTTGAATATTCTTTCAAACTCATCCCATGTTGCCATGCTTTTGGATCTTCTGACTTAGTCAACTCACCATCAAACGTAGGAGGCTTTTCTTTCTTGACCTCCTCTAGAAATTACCCCCTCTCACTCCTCCTATAAGTATGTTGACAGTGATGGTGATAATGTATCCCAGAAGTAGAACTTGAATAAAATCTAGTGAGCACCAGTATTGCAGCAATAATGCTACAACTCCCGGGGCTTCCTACTTTACTTTTATCAACCCGGTAGTTCGTAACAAACTTGGCAGCAATGATGCTGTATGCACAAGTACTAGCTCTTACTGCAGGCTGTCACTTGGTCAGCTGGTGCAAGATCACTAGGAGCTCAAGCCAGCTTCTATGAATTTCCAGAAGAAGCTTTTAAGCATGATGAAAGAAAGCTAACTCTACAGAGGCTATTCTATTTGTAGAAAGAGAAAGAAGACTAGAGTGTAATGCAAACCCTAGCAAACCCTAATTTTGTATAAAAAGAGATAGAAACCAATGCGATGAGTGCCATTGACTACTAAAAAAGGTAAATTACATTTATTCAAGCTACTTCTAAAAAGAAATGAGAAGAAAACATCTTTTTGTGCTTTTGAGTGTTTTTATGTGAAATTATTATGCTTGTAATTTATCTGGTTGTGATTGTGTATAGGTTTGGTGGCGAAGGAAGATGGACTTGGCTTTTGCAGAGGTGGAGGAAGGTGTGGAGAGGTCCTAAGAAGCCCCTAGTACCCTTCTGAAGACTTCCATTGCAATCAAATTTTGAAAAACCACTTACAGGGAATTCTACAAAAGGCTACAGGGGATCTACAGGAGGAGGCCGAGAGCTATTTTTGGAAGTTTTGAAGGTGGAAAAATGATGGAAAATGATAACTGAAGGCTAGATGAAGGTGTTGAGGTGTCTAGAGCTTCTCAATGAAGATCAAGAGGGAACATGATGGTTGGATTTGTTCAAATGGAAAGACGGAAGCTTATGTAGAAAAATGCAGAAATTAGGGCAGATTGGTGAAATGTTGCAAATGACTTGGGAAATTTGTGGGAAGTGAGCTAGTGTTGGCTGCTTTATGGATGTATGGTGAGCCGAGGTTCCCTACAAGAGATCTACACATCTACTTACGAAAACTGATAAAAGAAAGGACTAACTATATCATGAAAACATAAATTTCTCTAGCTTGACCTAATTTCCGACCTACAAACAGAAAATGTTGAACAATAACCTTTGAGTAGAAAAGCATGCAGAATCTGAAGTAATACATTAATCTTTCCAAATCAAGTCATCACACTAGAAAGTGCATGGGAGAGCAAAACTGTGCTTTTGGTGGCAGCAGTAGTGCCTTGACCTCAATTCATAGTCCTGGAAAGGGAGAAAGGAGATCAGGGCCTGCTGTTGGCCTTTTTGAATCTTATCCTATCATTGAATTAACCTACTTGAGCAACTGGAACAAAAATAGCTATGCAAACTATCAAAAGCAACCTAATCCAAACAAAGTAAAATGAATCTATGTAACAGAAATTAACTCATGAACTGAAGCAAAAACATATAAGTACAAAGTAAGAGGTGCTAGGTAGCTTGGGTTTGGCCCTAACCCAAGAGGTTCAGCCCTCTGAAAGAGATCAGTACTGGCTCAGGAAATATTTCTTCTTCATTATCAAAAATAAGAGTCACATTACATGAACTGTTCTAAAAAAGAAACTCGAAAATGAGTTGAACAAGTGTTGCACAAAAGTGCGAGAATTATACTAATGACTTGCTAACCTACTAAGGCTCTAAGCCCCCCTATTTATACAAATGGAGTCCTCCAACAGTCCTCCTAAAATCAAGGAGCTCAGCTACCCAAAACTAGAGATAAACAATAGTCCTTCTTTACTTGCTCGGCTACCCCTTGGATGCATCAATGTGGACCTTTGTGCTCCAAGTTGCTGATGAAGGATTCGAGGAAAGGGGTAATAAATGAAGGAGACACCCCACTACAAATCCTCTTCCCTATTTTCCTCGAGTATTTTCTACCATTTGATCATAAATCCCTTGACTTTGTCCAAAATTGACCAAAAAATATGCATAAAGCACACATTAGACTACATGGCAAAATGACTAGCCTAATTCACTCTATTAGCATAAATATATTCAAAAACATGCAATAAGCTAATGAGAATGATGGATTAAGTTGAATTAAGAGGCAAAATGAGCCCATATAATTACCCATTTTCGGGCTTCATCATCACCCCCTTACTGACTGGGTTGCTCATCCTCTGAGCAACTAGTCTAACTCTTCGTCCTTGATGGCTCTGATAGATTCCTTGACATCTCATGCTTCTAATGTGATATATTCCTCTTTATCATGGAATCCTTCCTTCTATCCACCTCTTCCCTCTGTTTCTGTTCTTCCTCCTCTTTTACTCCTTCCAGCAGTCCTAGCAGCAGTGGAGGACTGAATTTGAGGCCAATCCAATTGGCCTTCAAACTTTGCATAGAGTGCTTATACAGTGGCACTCTCCTCATGGCTTCCCTCATCCTGTTTGGGGAGTGATACTCCCTGATCTGTAGGCTGTGTAGAAATGTGTTCCACCTTCTCATGCAGGCATGAATGTAGTCATCTCCAAACAATCTCTCCATGTCCTCGAAATGTGCAATAGCTTGGGCCTACTGATCAACATATTTGGGGACACTTTGAGGATTAGCTGCAAGGTGTTGGTGGGCATAGATGAGAACCATGGGGTCTAATGGTTTTGCTCTAACCATCAGGGATTCATTAAGCTATTTTGCCATCATTTTCTGGATTTCTGTTGCCCTTTTATCTTCATGGCTCATCCAAGATGCCATGGCCATCAGCCGCAAGTCTCCTAACACACCTTTGGGATTCCATAGGTTCATATCAGTAAGGACCATGTTGTGCAAGTAAAACTATGCTAGCTTCTCTTTGTCCTCAGCTAAACTGTGATCACATAGATTCATGAATTGGCCATAATCCTGAATAGGTATTGTGCCCCTCTGGGCCAGTGTCTTGATCTAAAATTGGAGCCACCAATCCTTGAGGTACACTACATATGATTTGGCTGGCTGCCTGCACTGTAATGCCTCCATAGCCCAGCTGGCCATGCAGGCTAATTAGGCTTCCATTTCCTATAGTTGCCTTCTTAAGATCAATGCCTCATTTTTTGCTTGGGGTTCCCTTTCCTACTGCTGCCTTATTAATGTCTCATTGTCTGCCTGGGGTTCCTTTTCCTGTTATTGTCTTTTTAAGATTGACAACTCATTTTCTACTTGGGGTTCCCTTTCTTGCAACTGCTTCTTTAACATTTCATTTTCTACCTCTAATTGAGCCCTTTTGATGCTTTCTGTATGCCTAACCATGCTCAATTCTTTGCCCATTTCCCTCAATTTGTTTTCCATGTGCCCAATGTCTTCCACCCATCTTGATTTTGCAATCTGCATCCATGTATGGGTCCTTACTCTTTCCTTTTCCAGCTCAAAGAAAAGAGGGACTACTAACTTTTGTGGGATGATTTCCCCCCTTCCAGAAGGTTGTAGTAAGAGACTAAGCTAGGTTGAGGGTCAGGCTCTGGTATCTCTTTTTCCTTATCTTCCTACTTGGTTTGTTCTTCTGCCTTCTTTTTCAAGATTTTCAGTCCCTTGAAGCTTTGTCAATGTCTCCTGTAGAGTGGTCTGCGCCTCCTGTAGGATTGTTTTAGAGTCCATAAGTTTGATCCTTTCTTTCCAAGTAGAAGCTCTAGGGCTGCCCCTTTCATAGGTAATGGGGGTTTTGGATGGAAATTCCTCCTCTTTTGCAGTAGGGACATCTTCAATGATGATGGGCTCCTTTGAAGGTGGTTGAGGCTTCCCCATCTTTATTCTAGTGCTCTTTCGAGCCTTGAAGTACATAGATGGTTGTATCTTCCTTTTTCCTTTGGGCTTGGATGGAGTACTAAGTGTAGCAAGAACAACTACTACCTCTCTTGTTAGTGTCTCAGGAGACAGTTCTTCCTTCTTTGCTTCTTCTTCTTCATCTGGTTTTTTTCTTGTTTCTGCTGGTTTTGCTTCTACTATTTTTATTTTGTTTGCTCCTTTGCTTGCTTAGCTTCTGCTTTTCCTGTGGCAACCTTTTTCTAAACTATCTTAGGTTTCTTCCTCTCAGTTTTTAGCCTCTTCGTTTTCTCTTCTGTGGTTTTACCCTTTTCTTCTTTTGATTCTTTCTTCTTCTCTACTTTAGGCTCATCCTTGGTGGTGTCATGTTTTCCTTTCTCTATTTGGTTTCCTTCTTTCTCTATGTGGGGTTCCTCTTCTTCCATTTGAGTGTTGTTTTCTTCTTCATGGATTCCCTTCTCAGCTTCTCCTTTTTATTCTTCCTCTTCACTTTCAAACGGACTAAGGTCACAGGTGAGAGTTTTTATATCATCCTCTTTAGTCATGTTTTTGAAAATTTCCATGGCTATGAGGATTGTGAAAGTGTGGAGGGCATCCTCCACCAGCAATTTAATTAGCCCATGGTGAGCCAATTGGTCTGGAACCCCTGCCCTCAATTTGGTGCTAGATTCTGTTAAGGATTGGAGGAGAAAATATGGAATAATGAGCTTTCTGGATGCAAGAAGGTCCATGCCATATCTGAGTTCATGTAACAGTCTGAAATGGTATCCATAAACTATGTTGTATCTTCCTTCACATGAGATGTATTTCATAATCTGATAACTGACCTCATCCCATGGATAAGGTATACTTGTTATCCTGATGGCATTCTTGTCCTCCACAGGATGTTCATTAGGCTGGAAAAAAGTCTTCTTGGAAACTTGACCCAGTGGTTTTTCTTCCTTGCTCTAAGGGCAGTCCAAGTGGGAGACTTGTAATCCTGCTGATGAACTCTAGGGTGATTTCTATAGTTAGACCCCTGAAACTGACAGTGGCATGGGTTTTTGAGTGAGGTTTTAAAGATAATATAAATTCCTTGGTGACTTCATCATCATACCCATGAAAATTTTCAAGGAAAGGCATCCAATTTTCTCTAGTGAAGAGGGCTACCACTTCTGCATGTTCATGCAGCTTAGTTGAATTCAGAGGCTCCTTCCTCATAAAACCCTCTGTCATGATGTTTCAGATTCTACTGGAATATCTTAGTTGAAGAGGGAGGCAACAAAGTTCAATCCTCAAAATAGTGGAATAGCTGAGGTTTCCTTTCGAGAAACAAGGAGAGAGTTTTTGTAGATTTTTAAGAAAACAAATTTCAACTTTCCTTCCTTCCAAAATTCGTTCTCTAGACTCACATTACTTCTCTGTCTGTTTGAGGGAAACAATATCTTAAAAAAAACAGAGAACATACAGAACTGTGTTTTTTTCTTTTTCAAAATAAGCAGATACCCAATGCAAGTTCACTCTTTACAGGCTTGATTTTCTAGAGTTGCATCATTTATTTACATAGGAGAATACCACAGAGGAGAAGGAGACAGTCTTTCAGTGCAAAGAGCAAATGGAGAAATTGTATATATTTAAAAAAAACACAGGCAGACTCTGTTCTCACTTTCCTTCCCTTTTCAACTCAATACCTCGCTTAGAATCACACCACCCTTTGTATATATATGGAAATGCAGAGAGGGTTTTATTGAGCCTATCGTTTTCAGGCCGAATTTGTCATGAAATCCTGAGTTTTCCTCTGCGGTGCTGCTCACTAGCCTTCCTATAGAAAGGATCCTATAGGACTGTGTTTTCACTCCTGTAGAGCCCGATAAGCGAAAGGGTTTTGAAACTGACAGAGAGTGACTGTTTCGAGGCTCTGGAGGTGGTAGGTAGGTTGCTACAGTTGAGAGCTCATCGACACAAATGAGAACAAAGGTGATGAAGGCGGTCGACTGCAACGTACTTAAGCTTACGGGAGCATTCTGTGGTGGGGAGGTGAGGTGGTAGGAAGGGTATGTTACCCTCATCTGGATTGTTGGTCCCTACTTCAGTGTCATGATGAAACTTTTATGCCACTTGCCGCAATTATTTCAGTCATTCCCGTTAGATGCCGCCACTACCTGTTTTGAGATTTTTTCGAGTTGACTGAACACACGTGCTGATTGCACCCATTGAGCACTGTTTGAACTGGACGAGGGTGGCCAGTTAACTGGCCACCGATCTCGTTTAATTGCAACCATCTCACTTGTCCATGCAGTTTTTAAATTATACTCACGCAATAGAGGAACGAGTTTAGTCACTTACTTGTTAGTCGAGAATTGCGTGCTACTGTGTTGTTGCATGCTCAGACTTTGGCATTCTATCCATGGATTTCTACTGCTAGCACCCATGGATTCTGACTTGGTGGCTCAGCTACCTCGTATTGGTGATCTTCAATCAGGACTGAGATGCTTGCACATTTTATACATCTGTGGTTGCACTTACCCTGCCTCTGGAGCTCGATTTTTAAGGGGATCACCTGCTACAGGAATCCTGCAGGATTTCCTGTAGCTGCTTCTCCCTCTAAAACTTTTGGTTGAGGCTTGAGCAAGGAATGGAGAGGTAGCTGAGGAAGGTTCTGCCAGTCAAGGAAAAGTACCTGGTATGCACTAGGTAGGAGTTAAGTTAAGGATGCTACTTGTTTATTCTTCATTTTTCAAAAAAAACAAAAGAAACAGGATTTTTGTGTTTTCTGTGCAGGCAAGAAAGATGTGAGTGGAAATGCAATGGTGCAGGCATGGAATGGAGAGTTAGGAGGATGAATGGTGGTAGGGGGTCCACAGGTCCTCTAGACAAGCTTCTAGCTCTTTGATCCTTTTCTTGACTTGATTTCGAGCTCTCTGTGATTTCTACAGGAGCCTCCTGTAGAATGCACAGAGCCTCCTGTAGGATGCATAGTTTTCCAGAACAAGTGAGACCAGGGACTAGGAAAAGACAATAGTGATGGAGAAATGCTCTATCAGAGGTGTATTTGGCTTGGCCATGTCCCTTTTTCTTCTATGGCCCTCCTGCAATCTGGAATGCATTCAAAAGAAGTTAATTTTTCTGTTCCTGTTTTTTTTTTTTAAGAGACAGTTAGGGCGTCTCCAGGAGGTTTTCACCCTCACTACCTGCCCTGGGCGCCTCTAAGGGGAGGTTTTCACCCAGGGTTCTTTTATTCTCCTCATTTTTTTGGTTTTTTTTAGGGTGTGGGTGGAGTGGAGGCAGAGACTTGCTCCACTACCAACACTGTTTTACTCAGATTCTCAATGAATTCTTGCTTGGAGAGGGTCTTCCTGTAGATTTTCAACCTATGCCCATTAACAAGCATGGGGATGGCTTCTTCATCGATGGTCCTGATTAGAACTGAACCATTGTCATTGTACCTTTCTGCTATGTACGGTCCCAGCCATCTTGTCCTCAGTTTTCCCTTGAAATATTTATACCTTGAATCATTCAGCAACGCCCAATCTCCTTCTTGGAATTGTTTCTCTTTGAAGTGTTTGTCATGCCATATTTTCCTTTGAAGCTAGACTACCTCTGAGTGGAGAAGGGCCTACAATCTTTGTTCATCCAATCCATTTAGCTGGAGTAACCTTTCATTTTGTGCATGGTTGAGATCTATGTCCAGTTGAGCTGCCATCCTTAGTGTTTTATATTCAAATTCTATTGACAGCAAAGCCTTCTTTTCATAGACCAGCTCATAGGGTGTGAAACCTGTGGTGGTCGTCCAGGTGGTGTTATAGGCCCAGGTGGCCTCAACCAATCGATCTGCCCAATATTTTCTATTGCTGCTCACTACCTTGGTTAAAATCCCTTCCAAAGCTCTGTTAGTGACTTCCACCTGTCCATTTGCTTGCGGATGGTAAGGGGTCGAAGTTCTGTGCTTAATTTTGTGATGTGTGAGCAGGTCTTTAATCAGATTGGAGGTAAACTAACTCCCTTGATCTATGAATAATTCTCTTGGATATCCAAACTTATAAAATATATTCTCTCTTAAAAACTCAACTACTTTTTCTTCTGTTGCTGCCTTGATCGCCTTTGTTTCTACCCATTTTGTGAGATAATCAGTGCAGACAATGATGTAGTATTTCTGCTTTGAAGGAGGGTTGAGAGGACCCACAAATTCCATGCCCCACTTCTCAAATGGCTCGAAAGTCACTTGAGGTTGCAGGGGCATCACATCCCTTGGAGTAGGTTTCCCCATCCTTTGACACCAGTCACATTAGTTGATATATCACCTTACATCTTGATGAAGAGTGGGCCAATAGTAACCTGCTTGCAAAATTTTGAAGGGAGTCCTCTTTGCTACAAAATGGCCCCCACAGGGCCCATCATGACAGGTTAGGAGAATGTCAAAAACTTCCTCCTCCCTAACTCATCTCCTCAAAACTTGATTTGGGCCAAGTTTGAAGAGATTGCCCCTAATCCAAGTGAATGAGGCACTTTTCTTCACGATCTTGCTCTTCTCTTTTGAGGACAGGTGTGGTGGGAACTGTGCAGAAACCAAGTAATTTGATATATCAGCAAACCATGGAGAGAGTACTGAGATAGAAAATAGGTGTTCATCTAGCATTTGATCATCCACCATTCCTTCTTCATCTGCAGGCAGATCTATTCTAGACAAAAATCCAGCAACAACATTTTCCTTACCTGGCTTATCAACAATGGTTAAATCAAATTGCTGCAATAAAAGCAACCATCTAATAATGTGAGCATTTACATATGGTTTGTTCATTAAATACCTAATTGCAGCATGATCAGTGTGTACAAATGATTGATAGCCGATGATGTAGTGTCCGAATTTATTTAGGGAATGGACTACAGCTAGGAGCTCCTTTTCAGTTACAGTGTTGTTTAATTCTGCCTTCGACAAGTTTTTACTTAAAAAATATATTGCATAAGGCATCTTCTCATCAACTTTCCCTAAGGTTGCTCCTATCGCTTCTTTGAGGCATCTGTATGAATGTGGAAAGGTAGGACCGACATTGGACCTCTCAAAATTGGGGCAGTCACCAGTTTCCTTTTCAAGGTATCTAGAGCTTCTTGACAGTTGTCAGTCCATATGAAATCAACATCTTTTCCCAAAAGACCAAACAATGGAGAGGGTAGCTTACTGAAATCCTTAATGAATCTTCTATAATACCCTGCTAAATCTAGGAATATTTGAACATTTCTTACCTTTTGAGGAGGTGTGACCCTTTGGATGATGGAAATTTTGTTGGGGTCCACCTGTAGTACTTGCTGAGAGATTGCATGACCTAGCATGGTCCCTTCAGTCATCAGGAATGCACATTTTTCAGGACTGAGGGATAGGTTCATTTCAATACACTTGTCCAAAATTTTTCCCAGGTTAGACAAAGCTTCTTGGAAGTTAGAACCATAAGAGGTAAAGTCATCCATATAGATTTCCACTGCATCATGAACCAGTTCAGCAAATATAATCAACACTGCTCTCTAGAAAGTGGTAGGAGCATTACACAATCCAAAAGGAAGGACACGATATGAAAAGGTACCCCAAGCACAAGTGAAAGTGGTCTTATCTTGGTCTTTTGGGCTGATTTGGATCTGGTTGTACCTGCTAAACCCATCTAGGAAGGAGAAAAACTTCTTCCTTGCTAGGCCATCTAACACTTGATATATGAAAGGAAAAGGAAAATGGTCCTTCTTGGTGGCCTTGTTTAGTTCCTGATAATCAACACAAATTCTCCACTTCCCATTTTTCTTTGGCACTAGCACCAAAGGAGAGACCCATTCGTTGTTAGAGATAGGGTAGATGAATCCTTCATCTAGTAACTTTTGTAGTTCTTCTTTGATAATGTCCTTAAGGGTTGGATTCATCCTCTTTTGACGCTGCCTGACTGGTTTGCAATCTTTCTTAATGTAAATGTGATAAGTACAGACTGAAGGGTGCACTCCCTTCATCTCCTTATAGCTCCAAGCAAAAGCATCCAAGTGGTTTCTTAATAAGATACGTAGTTCTTTCTCCTAAGAGGTGGATAGGGATGAGTTGATTTTCAAGGTTCCTTCTCGGCTGAATTCCATATTCTTAACTTGGAGAGAGGTCGGGTTAGCCACACAGAGATAAACTAAAGGATTGGCTTGGGTTTCTCCCACCAGCTCTTCTAATGGCAACACACTGGGGGGTGGATTCTGAATCAAGTTTTCAATAAGATCATCCTCAATTTGTGGGTTCCCCCCATGGTAGCTTCCACTACACACAATGGTGCGAAATAGACTTCATCATCATCTTCCTCCTCCAACTAGAGAGGTAAATCATGTTCTAATAAAGTTTTGGTAGGAGGATATAGGACTAGCTGCTTGGACATATGCCCATTATTGACTGTCATGTTCCCACATTGACAACTGATGTAGGCATCTGCAGTAGCTAACCAGGGTCTTCCCAGGATGAGAGGATACCCAGTGAGCTTTGCCTTTGGTTTGAGAACCAGGAAATCAGCAGGGTACTCCCAAGAATTGATGGAGACCATTACATCTTCCATAATCCCTTCAGGGGCCATGGAGGAGCGATCTGCTAACTATAGTACTGTTGTGGTCTTTCTCAGGGAGCCCTGAAGTTTGAGCTTGAGCATAGTGTCCTTGGTCATCACATTAATGGAAGCCCCTAGAGAAATCAAGGTATGGGGGATTATGGTGCCATTGATGTGGACATCGACTATAGGGCTTCCAAGGTCTATATATTTCAGATAGATTACCTATCCCAACATTAGGTCGGATAGTTGTCCTATGACATTGATAATTGGAGCATCTCTCCTGTGCTTGCTTGGGTGCCTGAAGCACTTCTCCTTGATCATATTATTGTATATAGGCACATCCTTTATGGCTTGGAGAAGTGGCATCTTTACACATAATTGTTTCAATTCTCCCAGAAGTTCAGTTTCTTCTCGGATAGGTTGTGCGATTCCAGATAATCTCTCAGGAAAGGGTGGAATGGCTTTTGGTTCACTTTCCTCTTTTTCTTCCTCATCCTCCTTAGGGGGAGGCTGGTTATTTGGGAGAACCTTCCCATATCATAGGTTAATCTCTTGAGTCTCCACAGCATAGGTCGAGCACTATATACCTGCTAGGCCTGTCTATTATTCGGGTTCGAGTTCGGTTGAGTAGGTATTTGTGGTTGCCTTGGTGGAGTAGGAGGCAATGGTTGTGGTTGAGTAGGTGGTGGAGGCAAAAGAGTGGGAGGAGAGTTGTATTGGGGTCTCCACCCCTAATGAGGTGCATTCCACTGAGGCTGTGGCTGAGCATAAGAGTGAAATGAATGAGCAGCTGGTTGAGCATGGTATTGAGATGGATATGACCAAGGAGGGGGTGTGGACCAGGAAGGATGAGTAGGGGGACCCCAAGAAGCCATGGAAGTGGCTTGATTGGGGTTGTAATATGTCTGGGATGCCCATTGCATTCCTTGATGGTAAGGTCTAGGCCCATGTGGCCTCCTCTGGTTCATGAAATAGAGTGGTTCAATGGCTCCTTTGGCCCCCTGGTATGCAGCTTTAAGTCCGGGCAAGGAAGGGCACTGATTCGTAGAATGGTCTTCTTCACAAACTGAACACAGTTCTATAGAGTTTAATGGACATTCATTCCTAGGATGCCTTATGGTGCACCTAGGACAAAAAATGGCCAAGGCCCTTTCTGATTCTTCTTGTTTCCTTTTGATATGCAAGGTATCCATTTGCATGGCAAGAGTCTCAATCATCTCGCTCTTGAAATCTTCCGGCAGATTTCCAAATTCGCCTCTAAGGGATGAACTAGATGAGGATGTACTGGCTAGGGGTTGACTTCCCCTACCTCTCTTTCTAGCTACCCTAGAATGGTTTCTAAACATAGTCTTTATGTCTTCATAAGGTAGTTGGTAGATGTCCCCCCCAGCCAACAAATGGAGGGTATCTAGAAGTTCTTCCAGGACTCCTTTGAGCAGGGCCAACTTTATATATTCGGGGTCAAGTGTGCACCTGGCCCTTTTATAACTGAGCTGAAACCTCTCTTCATAATCTTCCAAGGATTCATCACTTCTGATGTTCATTCCAAAGATTTCTTCCTTAGTATCCTTTGACCTACAGTAGTCCTGGTATTTGTTAAAGGCTTGCTGCATCTGAGCCCAAGTTGTGATGCTGTTGCTAGGTAACCCCATGAACCAGCACAATCCTACATCTTTGACGGTAGAAGGAAACAGTTTCAACTTGTACTCATCTTTTGCATAGTCATAGGTTCGACAGATAACAACGAATTCAAACAAAAAGGTATCAGGATCTTCGGTAGTCAACCCAAGGAAGTGAGGTAAGGTTGAAGGACTTATGTTCTTGTTTTTAGTGTCCCCATTGGTCTCTTGGATGGGAAAGGTACCCTCTACTCTTTCCCCATTCCCTCTAACATTTTTTTTTTCAGCCATGGTCTCAAGAGGGATGGTTTCTTCCTCTTCTTCGGTTATAGGGTCTTCGTATATCTCTGGTTGTTCACCTATAGGTTCTTCTGGATCACTGCCACCAAAGGAGAGAGAAGGGTGACTTTGTGATGTGGTGAGGGTGTTGGGTAGGAATTTCCCTGAATTATCTCTGTTCCTATGAGGCATGAAAGGAAATCTCTTTTTGGGTGATTTTTGTTTTTCTGCTTGTACCTGTAAAACTGAAATTGATTGAACAAACAAATTGCAACTACTGAAATGAACTTGCTGAAATGAAATGGCAGAATTGAAATGAAAGAAAGGAAATAACTAATCTACTTGTGCTAGAATGGAAATTGCAGAATTGAAATGAAAGCGAGGAAATGACTAATCTACTTTGCTGAAATAGAAATTGCAGAATTGAAATGAAAGCAAGGAGATGACTAATCTACTTTTGTTGAAATGGAAATTATAGAATTGAAAGGGCTAATATACTTTTGCTGAAATTGAAATTACAGAATTGAAAGAACTAATCTACTTTTGCTGAAATGGAAATTGCAGAATTGAAATGAAAGCAAGGAAATGCAGAAATCAAAAGAACAACTACTCTACTTTCGCTGAAATACACTACTTAGCAGAATGTTGCAGTACAAAATAGAAGAAAAGCAGTAATCTTAAAATACTCTCACGCTTCCCTAAAAACGGTGCCAAAAAGTGGTGAGAACCACTATTGCAGCAATAATGTTGCAACTCCTGGGGCTTCCTACTTTACTTTTATCAACCCAGTAGTCCGTAACAAACTTGGAAGCGACGGTGCTGTATGCACAAGTACTAGCTCTTACTATAGGCTATCACTTGGTTAGCTGGCGCAAGATCACTAGGAGATCAAGCCAGCTTCTATGAATTTCCAGAGGAAGCTTTTAACCATGATGAAAGAAAGCTAACTCTACAGAGGCTATTCTATTTGCAGAAAGAGAAAGAAGACTGGAATGGAAGGCAAACCCTAGCAAACCATAATTTATCCAACTAACCCTACTTTTGTAGAAAAAGAGATAGAAACTAATGTGATGAGTGCCATTGACTACTAAAAAAGGTAAAATACATTTATTCAAGCTACTTCTAAAAAAGAAATGAGAAGAAAACATATTTTTGTGCTTTTGAGTGTTTTTATGTGAAATTATTATGCTTGTAATTTATCTGGTTGTGATTGTGTAGAGGTTTGGTGGTGAAGGAAGATGGAATTAGTTTTTGCAGAGGTGGAGGAAGGTGTGGAGAGGTCCTAAGAAGCCCATAGTACCCTTCTGAAGACTTCCATTGCAATCAGATTTTGAAAAACCACTTACAGGGAATTCTACAGGAGGCTGCAGGGGATCTGCAAGAGGATCTACAAGAGGAGGCTGAGAGCTATTTTTGGAAGTTTTGAAGGTGGAAAAATGATGGAAGAGTGTAACTAAAGGCTAGATGAAGGTGTTGAGGTTTTTTGAGCTTGTCAATGAAGATCAAGAGGGAACATGATGGTTGGATTTGTTCAAATGGCAAGAGGGAAGCTTATGGAGAAAAATGCAGAAATTAGGGCAGATTGGTGAAATGTTGTGAATGACTTGGGAAATCTATGGGAAGTGAGTTGGTGCTAGCTGATTTATGGATGTATGGTGAGCTGAGGCACCCTACAAGAGATCTACACATCTACTTATGAAAACTGATCAAAGAAAGGACTAACTATACCATGAAAACGGAAATTTGTCTAGCTTGACCAAATTTCTGACCTACAAATAGAAAATGTTGAACATTAACCTTTGAGTAGAAAAGCATGCAAAGAGATCTATTTTAAAATAACAGGAAATGATATAGGTAACTAAATCCGAAGCAATACATTAATCTTTCCAAATCAAGTCATCACACTAGAAACTGCATGGGAGAGAAAAACTGTGTTTTTGGTGGCAACAGTAGTGCCTTGACCTCAACTCATAGTCCCGGAAAGGGAGAAAGGAGATCAGGGCCTGCTATTGGCCTTTTTGAATCTTAGCCTGTCACTACATTAACCTACTTGAGAAACTGGAACGAAAACAACTATGCAAACCATCAAAAGCAACCTAATATAAACAAAGTAAAATGAATCTATGTAATAGAAATTAACTCATGAACTGAAGCAAAAACATATAAGTTCAAAGAAAGAGGTGTTGGGAAGCTTGGTTTGGGCCCTAACCCAAGAGCTTCGGCCCTCTAAAAGAGATCAGTGCTGGCTCAGGAAATATTTCATTTTCATTATAAAAAATAATAGTCACATTACATGAACTGTTCTCAAAAAGAAACTCGAAAATGCGTTGAACAAGTGTTGCACAAAAGTGCGAAAATTATACTAATGACTAGCTAACCTACTGAGGCTCTAAACCCCCCTATTTATACAAATGGAGTCCTCCAATAGTCCTCCTAAAATCAAGGAGCTCGGCTTCCCAGAACTGGAGATAAACAACAGTCCTTATTTACTTGCTTGGCTGCCCCTTGGATGCATCAGTGTGGACCTTTGTGCTCCGAGTTGCTGATGGAGGATTCGAGGAAAGGGGTCATAAATGAAGGATACACCCCCCTACAAATCCTCTTCCCTATTTTCCTTGAGTATTTGTTACCATTTGCTCATAAATCCCTTGACTTTGTCCAAAATTGACCAAAAAATCCGCATAAAGCACACATTAGACTACATGGTAAAATGACTAACCCAATTCACTCTATTAGCATAAATATATTCAAAAACATGTAATAAACTAATGTGAATGGTTGATTAAGTCGAATTAAGAGGCAAAATGAGCCCATATAATTACCCATTTCTGGGGCTCATCAAAATCTACGAGTGTTATCCCTCCTCTCAGGTGTATCTCGGAGTCTTCCATTCTTCACTGTATCACATATGTCCATCCTATACCTTTTCCAAGACCTTCTTCCATCTACAAAATTTTTCTTTTCCTCCTATCCATAACTAATCCCCAACTCTCCCTACTTCAGAAAATATGAAAGGCTATGAAGAATCATTGCATTAACCTCAGTTTTCTTTTCCTAATCTTTGGCAAGCCTTTCCCATGCCTCAATTAAGCACTCATTTTTTTCCTTGCAACTCAAAATTTCTACGTACAAACTTCTCAATGTCTCTTCCAAACCAGCAAAATGTCCCTCTCCCTTATGCTCAACTGATCTCTCCCATCATACCAATGTCTATTCAAGAAAGCATAGAGAGTCATATGAATTGTACTCAACTATTCTTCTCTTCATCTCTTGGCCTTCTATTTCCAACAATACGAAATTGTTAGCTATGTAAAAACATAATAAAAAACATACCTCATGGTATCTCAAGGGAGATTATTTCATCTGCACAGGACAATCTAGATTATCATGATACCAAATCATAATCATGCCAACTTATACATGGAAATCATAACCATAAAAAGAAATAATAAACATGCATGCATGATAAACACATAGACAACTGATATGCATGCATAATAATCTGCATTTACCATGAGGTCCAGTGTTTTAACCCCACTTTGATACCACTTTGTAACTACCCCATCCCACATTTACCCACTTTTACAAACCTTCTAGGGTAAAGATGAGCTAATTGTTACTATGATATGACCCTAACTCCAAATTCAAGTTATGGAAGTGGGGCATACTAACTAGAAACATACTATTATCCATTAGGGGCTCTAGAACACCCAAGTCACTGAAAACCATCCTTGTTCATCAATCCCTAAGCCAAAACTTATTTTCATATAATTAACACCCCAACCGCACTCTTGACACACTATGCATGCAATTGGAAGGCTCCAACCACACCTATAAGCCTTCCAACATGTGGTTATGACCATAATCTACCATTTCTGCACTAGCGTTTGGGAGATCTATGACACTTTTTCAGGGTTGGCGTACATGCCACTACCCAGAAAAACCAGTAAATTTCCAAAATCAGATCTAGGATAATCACAAGTATAAATTATCAATACTAGAGTTATATATTTTCCAAGATATGCCTAATACATGATACAAATTTCATCAAACATATGGTAAACATAGTAGCTATAGGTCATAAATGCATATCTGAACATGATTTTATTAAATTCAGTAAATAATCATCAAGAAGGCTCAATTCCCTTTCAAAATAGCTACCGCAACACTTGTTTTCCCATGCATAAATTAACCATTCCATAACAATCAAATAATGAACAAGATCCATGTCAAGAGCACATCATTCAACCATACCTATGACCAAGATATAACCATAAAATAATCCATGACAAACCATCCATAAGATAAACATAATAGCCAACACATGTGATCATCAATCACAATAGGAATATAGCTCATATTAACTTATGCAAATGCCAACCAAGTTAGCGACTTCCACGTTCCACTTGACAATAGATTGGGCTGAACCAAATCTCTCTCTCAGCCAATCACCCCCATGCCATATTCCAAGCGTGAATGTGGGGTCATATGGGTTAAACCAAAATAGAGCCAAGTAGGGCTTCGAGAGGCCAAGCCACCTCAACCCTCAACCACAATGATTTCACCTAAACCATTCCATAAATCACTAACATCAAAACAAGCTTGGATGCGTCTGATTCTTCACCATACCTAGAGGAATTTTCCTTTCTCCACCCATCTATCAAGAGTTCTAGGAGAATTCCCATTTCCACCCTCAACCCTTGGAAATTTTCCCAAGACCACCTCACCGAGATCCAAAATCTACCAGCCATCCAAAGCTTAAACCAAACAAGGAATCCATAATGCCATGGCTATCCGGGAAATAGTAGGGCAAGGTTGAAAACCACTATCAATCCAGGAAAATCCCATGCCAATGACAACAAACTAACAAAATAACCAGATTCATGTACCATGCATTCAAATCCAGACATGCTAAATCACACATGCACATTGTTACTTGCAAATCCACAACTATTGTCTTCCCTTACATGCTGTTGTCGAAACTTCCTCTTGTGAACTCTTGCTTTCCTTGCTTGATTGCTCCCTTGCTTGTTCTATTTCCATTGGTGACCCTCATCAAAAGCTAAGAAAAGTTGTGAATTGTTTCTTTGTTGCCTTATTATCATTGATGTCTAGTCTCTACTTTTCCCTTATCCCTTTTCTTTGATTTTCCTTCATTTTCTTTCTAATTTCTTTTGCATGCATATTAATGTCTCTTCACCTTCCTTTCCTCCTATTTTCTTTTATTTCCATATTGAAATGCCATTTATTGCCTCTTTGCCTTTGCAAATTTCCATAGCCATTAATTAACCATAAGTGACCCCCAAGGTGATGTTTACCCACCATTTAGCTTGGAATACGGGTCCCATGACCTTGGTTGATTTTTATCTTTTTTACATAGAAATATAACTCGAGGCTGTTACAAACCACTCCCCCTTGGGGGAGCACTGTCCTTAGTTTTATATGAAACTTATGACCAACAAAAAACACTATCTATGAAGATTTATAAACATAGATCGATGCAATATTTAGAATGAAAATTTTTGAAAACATGACAACATGTAGCATATGGAGCTTTATAAACCCAACTCGATGCATTATTTACATTGACAACACATATATGCTTATACGCATTTCCTTCAACCAACAAATAAACATATTATTTATAGAGCTTTATAAACACAACTCAATACAATATTTACAATAATATACATATATGCACACTATCTCAAATCAAAAAATAAAAGGATATGATTCCCACATCTACAACAAGTGAATCCAAAGCCTCGCACTTCCACCATAAAAAGTAGTACAAAGGATTAACCTCCTTCTCAGGAAGTCTAAAAGCCACTGCTAAAATCAAAGCCTTCCTAAAATTTTCAACGCTACAATCCTTATGCTACTTATTCTCTTCATGAACAATTTCTCGCTTATTGTTCTAGTCCAAAGTCCCAATGTGATTATGTTTCCATCTAGTAATGCTAATGATCAAAACAAATTTATTTCTTGACCTGTCCTTCTCTATTTCTCAGTCCCTTGGAAAATCTGGTCACCCACTTCCATGCAGTCACTCACCTTCCAATTACCTGACATTCCCTTCTCTTCTTTGCAGTCCCTCTGGAGATTCATCCCTTGGAAAGGTTTCCTTGCATTAGAAGGTTAAAAAAACAAGGCATACTCCTACCTCAAAACCATCATACTAATGATAGCATTCTTATGACAATCAATGGACACTATTGGGTACCAATGTCTCACAATGGCCTTGCTCATAAAGTGCTTTACTATCATACTGTTGCATGTTCCAATTCCTTTTACCGATGTTACCAACTCTCTTACAGTTAATTCCAACCACCCAAACCAGGAAATTTTGTTCTTTCCTGTACCAAGAGCTTGTTTTCCATTATACTAAAAATGAATTGAAACAAATTCAAACCATACATCATTAGTAACTCACCAATGAGGTGATGTTTGAAAATTTGTTTACTTCCTGTTACAACAAGTCAAATTAGATATTTGATCAAATCATCATGTATAAATGTATCAAATCGGTTAGCTTAAAACTCAACTAGCACAAATAAAAATCCTAGATTATATGGATAATTAAAAAATGCAAGGAAATACTGATACATATATTTCAAATCGTTCTTTGCTTCTGCCATTGTTCCTTGTCCTTCTCATACACACATTGGATTTGTTTCCAAACTTGACAAGCACCTTGTGCCTTCTTGTCTCTTTGACCACATATACACACTAAATCGATTTCCAAACCCAACAAGCATCCAATTCCTTCTCTTCCATATCTAGTATCAATAACAAGAGAATCTACAGACTATATTTCCTCTACCCTCAATATCAACAACTCAAGATTGGTCTCATCCCAAGCTTTCCAAAACTCCTGAGACTACTATCTCAACCCACAACCTCTAGGGAACCCAAGTTGTTACAAGGCTCCAAACCAAAACCTCTAGGAAACCCAAGTTGTTATAGGGTTCCAACCTATAGCCTCCAGGGCTCCTTAGAACCAATCCCCTCAGAACACATACACATACATATAATGTACAAGACAACACATATACATACACACAGTACAACACAACGAATACACATCACAATACATTGACTACACAATACACATGACACAATGTTACATGTACACAACAAAACACATACAATATATACACAACACAACATGTACACAACAACATTACTTCACATCCAGAGACCACATCGTCCATACGAGGCAACCTTGCCTCTAGTGTCTTTCCCACACCTTAATGTGTGCATCCATAACCCAAGTCCCATGTTTGTGGCTCTTTACATGATCCATGTTTATCCAAGCATGCCGCAGATCATACTGCTTTCATTCCACGAACATATCCTTTGGCTTTCCCTGGCTTCACATAAAAATAGGTATAATTATAAGCATATAATATCAAAATCACATCCACATGATACTAACCTCATAGATGTTTCAAGGCTACCTTGCCCACTTGATTCATTATAAAACCAGGAATCTTTTCATGCCATTCACCTGCATAAAGCAATCATTCTTCAATAAGAATGATCCATGATGGCCCTGTCAGAAAATGGCACACACACACACACACATAAACATTAGCATAATAATGATCAAAACAAAATTACTAGTGTTCATAAGGTCAAGTTTAAGAGAACTTCCTTTATCTGTGAATGCATGCACAACATTGAGAACAAAATTTCACAACTTAGCCAAGGCATGTGTTTCCTCAATCCCATTTACTTTACCTTTCATGTTACCTTTCTCATGACTATCATGCCACTGTTTATTTAACCAAATGGACCTGACCAACCCAATTGGCTATATTATTCTCTCCTTCTGTTTCCCTTTACTCATCCACCGAGCTTCATTTGGATCTTATATAACCTATTAGGTTTCATTCATCTCTCCCCGAGCTCTATTAACTTTCATCTTTCCCCAACCAATTCCCAAGGCCCTCAAAACATAAAAGTAAAGAGAAATAAGGAAATATAAAGAGAATAAAGAAAACTGAATAACAATAAAATGCCACAACAAAGTTGCATGGCCATGCACCAATCACATTCAAAGCCACAAATCAAGCACAAGTAGATTACAAAATACCAAAAGCACAAAACTTTAGGCATAAACCATGACTCAACCCCCATGGTTCCGAATGCTTCTAAGGTTTCATGAGTGAAAGCTCGACCCAAGGATTTTTGAAGATCTGTGGCAATCTCTTTTACCATTCAATTCCCTACATCATACAACAATAAAAATAACAATATATGAGTTAGCTTGCCCTATTGTACCCAACATGCTGCCCTGCATATGAGCACCTACACATATCATCTCATAAGGGATTCCAATTCCCTTGACTAATGCAACTATAATTGAAAACTTTCTATTATGTTTGCATTTGATCAACCATCTTCCATTAATCTTCCTAGGTCCCAAGGTTCTTCAAAACACATAAAATAGCTCTATTGCTCAGTCCTAGGGCAGGAGCTTATTCTGCTGCATGATGCATCGAGGCTCTACCTGGAACTATCCCTTTGGTTTCACCTTCTATCTCGAGATGGATTCCTAATGATCTACCTATTTATTATCCATTGCTGCATAAATCTAGGGAATGCTCTGACCTACATCCTGAATTGTCTTCTCCTCCTGAGCACTATAGATCTAAGTCTTGTCATGCTTCACTATGCCACTCTTATACAAAATTGAAATCCTTCCTGCAATGTTATCTATTCCAAGTTCAACAATGCTATGGTACTCTGTCATTTCCTTTATCCTGCTTCTCTAGAGGTTGAGACCCATGTCCTCTCTTAGCTACATTAAAATTCTTACGTAGAGCCACATTTTCCTTCTCACTTGAATCATGAGATATACTTTGCTTCTTAGGCCATTTCCCTTTAGTCTTCTCATTACCCTTCAAGTCACACTTGATCTCAGGCTTATACTTTGACTACTCATAACAATGCTTTAACTTTATGATGAATTCTTCTAAGGAATGAGGCTCATCAAACTTGATCTTTGAATGATAATGGCAGCCCGCTGATGAACCTTTGGATCTTTTTTTTCTCATCCCAGGCTCATAGAATTCCTTGGCCTTTCCATCATGATATTTCTCATATAGGTACTTCTTCTTGAAGAGTCTTTAAAACTCATCCCATATAACCATGCTTCTACATCTTCTGAATTAGTCAACTCACCATCAAAATTAGGAGGCTTGACTTTCTTGAACTCCTCTGGAAAGTACCCCCTCTCACTCCTCCTATAAATATGGTGAAGATGATGGTGATGATGTCTCTCAGAAGCAGAACAAGAATAAAATGCATGAGTGCTAGCCATCCTCTTAAGTGTATCTAGGAGACTTCAACTCTTCATTCTATCATCTTTGTCCATCATGTACCTTTTCCAAGACCTACTTCCATTTGCACCATTTGTATTTTCCTCCTAACCATAACTAATCCTCAATGGTCTCTGCTTTTGCACATATGAAAGGCTCTAAAGAATCATTCCATTAAAATAAACTTTCTTTTCCTGATCTCTTGCAAGCCTTTCCTGTGCCTCAATCAACCAATGATTGTCTACCTTGAACCTCACAATTTCTGCCTTCAATCTTCTCAATGTGTCTTCCAAACTAGGAATGTCCCCCTCCCTACTGCTCCACTGATCTCTCCCACCCTTTTAATGTCTCTTCACGCCTATAGGGAGAGTCTTCAAACTATACTCAACTATTCTACTCGTCACTGTTTTCCTTCTATTTCCTGCAATATCCCATTGTTAGATATGTAAAACATAATAAAAAACACACCTCAAGGTATCTCGGGGGAGGTTATTGCATCTACATAGGCCAATCCATATTAGCATGATACAACATCATAATCAAACCAACTTATACATGGATATCATAACCATAAAAAAATAATCAAAATTCATGCATGATAAAGACATAGGCAACTAACATGCATGCATAAAAGTCGACACTTACCCCTAGGTCCACTGATGCAACCTTGCTCTAATACCAATTTGTGACCACCCCATCCCACATTTAGCTGCTTTTACAAGCCCTTGAAGTTAAACATGAGTTCATTGTTACTATGATATGACCCGACATCCAAATTAAAGTTTTAGAAGTGGGGCCTACTAATCGGAAACATACTGCCATCCCTCAGGGACTCCAGATCACCCCGGTGTCTAACAACCATCCCTAGTGATCAATCCCTGAGTTGGAACTTCTTTTATTAGACTTAACATCCCAACCACTCCATTGAAACACTATTCATATGGTTGGGATCCTCCAATTTCACCCATAAGCCTTCCTTCATGTGGTTATGACCGAAATATTCCAATTTTGTGCCAGCGGTTGCAATATTTGTGCCACTTTTTTAGGGCTGGCCTACATGCCATTTCCCAGAACAACCTAGAACTTTCCCGAATTAGATCTAGGATAATCACAAGTATAAAAAATCAATGCTAGAGCTAGATCTTGTCCAAGACATGCCTAATACATGATAGAATTTTCGTCAAACATATGGTAAACATAGTAGCCACATGTCATAAATGCATATCTCATCATGATCTTCTTATCTTCACTAAATAATTCTCAAGAAGCCTCAATTCACCCTAAAACTAGTTGACACAACACTTTTTAGCCCATTCATACATTAACCATTCCATAACTATTAAATCACGAACAAGATTCATATCAAGAGCACATTATTCAACCACGCCTATAACCAACATATAACTAGAAAATAATCCATGACAAACAAACCATAAGATCAAAATAATAACTAGCACATGTGCTCATTAATCACAATAGGAAAATAGTTCATATTAACTTATGAAAATTCTATCCATGTTAGGGAATTTCAAACACAATCTGACCATAGATTCGGCTTGACCAAATCTCTCTTTCATCTAGTCACCCTCGTGCCATATTACAAATAGGAATGTGGGGTCATATGGGTTAAAGTAAAATATATCCAACCATGGATTCTAGAGGCCAAACCATCTCAACCATCAACCACAATGGCTTCACCTAAAATGGTCCAAAAATCACTAACATCAAAAAAATCTTGGATTCCTCCAATTCTTCACCATATCCAGAGAAAGTTTCCTATCTCCACCAATCTGTTAAGAGTTCTAGGAGAATTCCCATCTCCACCCTCGACCCTTGGTAATTTTCCCATGACCATCTTACCAAGATATGAAATCTATCGGCCATCCAAAGATTAAACCAAACAAGGAACCCATAATGCCATGATTATCAAGGAGATGGCAAGGCAAGGTTGAAAACCATTATCAATCAAAGAAAATCCCATGCCAATGATAGCTAAATAACCAAATGCATGTACCATGCATTCAAACCTAGGCATGCTAAATCACACATGCACACTGTTACCTACAAAGTGCTAGAATTTGTTTCACACATTCTTTTTTTGTCTCCTAGTGGATATTTTCGAAATGAGGTAATATAAAATCCAAACAAATATTAAATGCCAAAGTTATGACCCCAGGAAGTTACTAGTCAAACTTATCCCAACGGGGCCCAAAACCGTTGGTGCTTCATCTCCTAGGGTTAGGGTTTCACACTTCTTCTTTATGATAAAAAGGCCTTCGAGCCTATTTGTAACACAATTCAAAAGGCATGTAGCCATCACATCTATTCTCAGATATAAGCTACCATTGGTGATGATGTCTCTCAGAAGCAGAACAAGAATAAAATGCATGAGTGCTAGCCATCCTCTTAAGTGTATCTAGGAGACTTCAACTCTTCATTCTATCATCTTTGTCCATCATGTACCTTTTCCAAGACCTACTTCCATTTGCACCATTTGTATTTTCCTCCTAACCATAACTAATCCTCAATGGTCTCTGCTTTTGCACATATGAAAGGCTCTAAAGAATCATTCCATTAAAATAAACTTTCTTTTCCTGATCTCTTGCAAGCCTTTCCTGTGCCTCAATCAACCAATGATTGTCTACCTTGAACCTCACAATTTCTGCCTTCAATCTTCTCAATGTGTCTTCCAAACTAGGAATGTCCCCCTCCCTACTGCTCCACTGATCTCTCCCACCCTTTCAATGTCTCTTCACGCCTATAGGGAGAGTCTTCAAACTATACTCAACTATTCTACTCGTCACTGTTTTCCTTCTATTTCCTGCAATATCCCATTGTTAGATATGTAAAACATAATAAAAAACACACCTCAAGGTATCTCGGGGGAGGTTATTGCATCTACATAGGCCAATCCATATTAGCATGATACAACATCATAATCAAACCAACTTATACATGGATATCATAACCATAAAAAAATAATCAAAATTCATGCATGATAAAGACATAGGCAACTAACATGCATGCATAAAAGTCGACACTTACCCCTAGGTCCACTGATGCAACCTTGCTCTAATACCAATTTGTGACCACCCCATCCCACATTTAGCTGCTTTTACAAGCCCTTGAAGTTAAACATGAGTTCATTGTTACTATGATATGACCCGACATCCAAATTAAAGTTTTAGAAGTGGGGCCTACTAATCGGAAACATACTGCCATCCCTCAGGGACTCCAGATCACCCCGGTGTCTAACAACCATCCCTAGTGATCAATCCCTGAGTTGGAACTTCTTTTATTAGACTTAACATCCCAACCACTCCATTGAAACACTATTCATATGGTTGGGATCCTCCAATTTCACCCATAAGCCTTCCTTCATGTGGTTATGACCGAAATATTCCAATTTTGTGCCAGCGGTTGCAATATTTGTGCCACTTTTTTAGGGCTGGCCTACATGCCATTTCCCAGAACAACCTAGAACTTTCCCGAATTAGATCTAGGATAATCACAAGTATAAAAAATCAATGCTAGAGCTAGATCTTGTCCAAGACATGCCTAATACATGATAGAATTTTCGTCAAACATATGGTAAACATAGTAGCCACATGTCATAAATGCATATCTCATCATGATCTTCTTATCTTCACTAAATAATTCTCAAGAAGCCTCAATTCACCCTAAAACTAGTTGACACAACACTTTTTAGCCCATTCATACATTAACCATTCCATAACTATTAAATCACGAACAAGATTCATATCAAGAGCACATTATTCAACCACGCCTATAACCAACATATAACTAGAAAATAATCCATGACAAACAAACCATAAGATCAAAATAATAACTAGCACATGTGCTCATTAATCACAATAGGAAAATAGTTCATATTAACTTATGAAAATTCTATCCATGTTAGGGAATTTCAAACACAATCTGACCATAGATTCGGCTTGACCAAATCTCTCTTTCATCTAGTCACCCTCGTGCCATATTACAAATAGGAATGTGGGTTCATATGGGTTAAAGTAAAATATATCCAACCATGGATTCTAGAGGCCAAACCATCTCAACCATCAACCACAATGGCTTCACCTAAAATGGTCCAAAAATCACTAACATCAAAAAAATCTTGGATTCCTCCAATTCTTCACCATATCCAGAGAAAGTTTCCTATCTCCACCAATCTGTTAAGAGTTCTAGGAGAATTCCCATCTCCACCCTCGACCCTTGGTAATTTTCCCATGACCATCTTACCAAGATATGAAATCTATCGGCCATCCAAAGATTAAACCAAACAAGGAACCCATAATGCCATGATTATCAAGGAGATGGCAAGGCAAGGTTGAAAACCATTATCAATCAAAGAAAATCCCATGCCAATGATAGCTAAATAACCAAATGCATGTACCATGCATTCAAACCTAGGCATGCTAAATCACACATGCACACTGTTACCTACAAAGTGCTAGAATTTGTTTCACACATTCTTCTTTTGTCTCCTAGTGGATATTTTCGAAATGAGGTAATATAAAATCCAAACAAATATTAAATGCCAAAGTTATGACCCCAGGAAGTTACTAGTCAAACTTATCCCAACGGGGCCCAAAACCGTTGGTGCTTCATCTCCTAGGGTTAGGGTTTCACACTTCTTCTTTATGATAAAAAGGCCTTCGAGCCTATTTGTAACACAATTCAAAAGGCATGTAGCCATCACATCTATTCTCAGATATAAGCTACCATTGGTCGAGCTAGTTTGTTTCATTTTGCTTGTAAATAACTTACAGTACTTGTTATTAACTAATTGAAGTTCTATTCTTTCACTGTGTCTATGTGTTCTGTTTAAATCTATATTTCATTTCGTTCCTTCATAAATCCATATCAGATAGATCCATGCCATTATCAAGAAATGTTGATCTAGGGTTGGGTTATATTTCTTCCTTTCTATATTGTTTCTTTGTCATTTGGATTCACTAAGTGTTGTAGATTCCCAAGGACTTCAAATTGATTGTTTGTTGAGGAGGAGATCTATTTGGATAACAACAACTAAGATATCCTCTTTCACTAATAATTATTTCACTCTCTTGAGACCATAATGAAATTGGGATATTCTATTGTATTTTTCATTGGAAACGGTTGCTCTCATTGGTTGTTTGGAGAAATTTTGGCAAATTTTCCATAAAAATAAGAACTATTTCACTTGAATGAAATTTATTTATAATATGTGATATGTTGATGGCTCTATCCATCTATATTGACTTATAAATCATATAGGATTCCCTTATCCAAATCCATCTCCATGCATATTCTTGCACAAGAAAATATATTTCATTAGGTTAGGCTTGGTTAATTATTCCCAAATTATTTCAAATATTTCTAAGAGTGTAGTCATGCTCGAAAACTAATGGGATATGAGGCTATCTAACTCGCACAAAGGCTTTACCAATTCCTTATTCTAATTTATATATAGGGATCATAAGGCTATAAAAATTCGCCTAGATCCATAAGATATGGTCAATAACATAATTTTAAATCATAATCTTCTTTGTGAAGAAAAAATAAATAAAATAACCACAATGAGAAGAAAAATATGATACATATCCTTTGATCTTGGGAGAGAATTTCTCTACCAGCAAAGTTTCCACAACTTTTGGACTTAGTCAAAGGGATAAATATTTTCCTGCTATAACATGCTAATATAGTATAAGGGATTTCCTTCTCAATTTTTGTGATGGGAGGTCTAGTTGAATAATGGCTTCCAATATTTTTACAAATGTCCTTTGATGATGTTGATTTCTTTTGTGGGGTTTTCAAAGATCAAACTAGAGAAAACAAGGACTCCAATTTTAGGCTATTTAAAACCCTCATCTTGTATAACTCATCTTTATTAGTTATGGGGTTCACCAAAACCCCTCACTCTTGAATATTATACCTCAAAAAGCATGTTTTATGATATGAATCATTGTCATAACTTATAAGTTGAATATGACAAGTAACTTTAAATGATTTCATATACAAACCCACATATTCAAGACCCTAAAATGCTACAATGTTAGATAGTTAAATGAATTGGTTGAGTGATGGAACTCTTACAACTCTGATAGTCTAGTTTGATGGTGATGACTAGGGTGAACCCTAGAAGTAGATGGAATCAATTATCATCCTCATGTTCCTTCAAGCCTAATGTATGAATATTTGTTTATACAAACATGTAGTAATAATCAAACTTAAAAAAACATGATACATTACTACAATGAATTCCTATTTATCGATTTGTTTCATCCTATTTTAGCTCATATTGTGTTACGCTACTGTTTTCCATGTGATGAAGAAATTGGGAACTGTGATAACCCATTTTGTCTCTAAGGAAACCACACAAAATTATTCTTGCACCATCAAGCATTTTGTTAGCTTTCCTAATTATATGCTCTAAGCACGTGAAAGAACTCTATCTCCTTAAACCTCATCAATTCTTTGTTGATTCTATGATTCTTTGTTTATTTTTTTATAACCTAAAGCTTTTTGGAACTTTTTTAGGTTGGTGGCTACCAAACCTATTTTTTTTATTGAACCTAGTTTGTCTTCTTAAACTAATATTTATACTATTTTCTATGAATTTATTTTTTGGATGGGTGCATTTTCCTTTATTGTGTTGCTCAACTTCTTGTCTGTTAGAAACTAAGAAAACATTGAGAGAGAGGGTGAATTAATATTTTAAAAATTCATTTATCAAAGTAAAAAATACTTAGCAACACAATAATAAATATCAACATACCAATATCATAAAGTCTATACACAATATTTTGATGTGGAAACCCAACTTAGAAAACCATAGTATCCTCTTAACTATGACGCAAAATAAAACTACAACTTGAGATTACATCAATTTTTGTAGGCTACAACTTAGTGAAGGCTTCAACCTTCTTTCTCACTACAGGTAACAACATTTATTTTTTAAAAGAACCAGCCTAAAGGAGGCACCAAATCCCTATTTATTAGCACATATTGAAAGGAAACACTAACTCCCTATTGTGCAAGAAGCTACCTACACAACCTTTCGAATCCCTCTTTCATTAATTTTCAAAATCAGAAGAAAAAGGCTCTTGCACAAAGTATTCTTGAACCAATTGTATAACTTCCAAATCTACTAAATCTCTCTCTAAAATAATTTTTCTCTATACATATATGATATCAACACTCAACAACACCTTCCTCATACTCACCCAATGAGATTCTTCTCATACTATCTTAGACCCTTTCCCTTCAATTTTTAGATTCACACTCTTTTAGTGATCAATTAATTCAAACCTCAATACCTTCTCTGCAATTTTTTTGTTTCTTATAAATATTAAAATATGTTTCTATTCTCAACTAATATTCTATTTTTGAGTTTAACAATTAGTTCCACTTTAGTCTTATTCTTTAAACTAATTTTTGTTTACTTTGTTGTTCAATAAGTTACACTCTCTGATCCTCTTCTCTAACTATTCATCTATGTTTAAACATCTAGTTCTCCTTCAAATAAGTTTACATATGCTGAACTAATTTGCATTCTATTCTAATTTTGATGTTCATCAACCTTTTTAATTTTGGTGTTGGAATGCCAAATTTAGAACACCAAAATTAACTCTGTAGAATGCCAAATTATCGAGCACCAAAACCATAACTCATGCATAGCCTGAAAAATTTGAAACACCAAATCTATCACTATCGAATTCCAAAATCAGAACTTTGAATTTTTCTACAAATCATTAAAACGCCAAATTCATTACAATGTTGAACTTCATAGCCCCTTTCCTGCCAGCTCATTTTTAACAGAACCATGGCCTATACCAATGGCTTAACTTGGCAGTACTTAACATGAAATATGGATCTAGGTCCATTCATTTGACTTTCCTATCTAATCTACCACATTTTCAGATGCACTAGATACTCTTACATAACCTTGTCCATTGTAGAACCTCAACCTCTTAACCTTAGTGCTCAAATTTGATATTCGAGTGGTTTTATATGGTGTTACTTTACTGTGAGGCCCAGATCCTAGATATCTCGAGTTTCCCATATATTCTTGATATGTATGGATATCCTTAATGGACCTATGTCTTATTTTTGGTCCACTGCCTAGTCATCAACCTTTTTTAGAAATGACATTAACAAAGGAAAAAGTTACATAATCAACCCTTGGGTGAGAATCCCATTGATTTTCCAAACATGTCCTGATGTTATAAGGCCATGTGGTGTGCTCTGAATGGTTCCATGTGTCACCCAAAAGTAGGCCACTTGACCACGTGATCAGGCCAAAAATACTTGCCACGTGACATGTGTATGGAGATGCCACATCATCAAATTAGCCATGTCAAGGCCACATGTCACTTTATCATTGGGCCACATTATCTATCTGCCATGTCACTACCACTTGTATTTAGTATGGAAACGGGGTATAGGTTTTGTCTTTCTCCTAATTTTTCTGTGTTATTTGAAAATGTCTTGAATTTCATGTTTATTAATCATGACAGATTATTTTTTTATTTAGCACCTTCTATCTCTTGTCTTGGTCCATCACCAATGGGTCATCATAAAATATCCATGAACCCTCCAAGGCACAAAAGTGAATATGCAATTCTACACAATGGAGACATTTACACCTAGCACCTTTGTCAACCACACCACAATGCCATCGCCCATCTGACAAAGCACTTGACTCAATCCTCGACGATGCCATGTGTGTTTTTTAACGGAAAGTTTACCATCTGGAATTTTCTGTTAACTATGCCATCACCCATCATGTTGAGTACCTAATTTAGTCTTCTATAGTGCGACATTAACTTATACGTTGGGTAATGAAATTTTTTCTCTCTCGGGTTTTGTCTACCATGCGAATTTGTCATCACACCATTCCTCTATAACCTCTTCATATTAAACCTTTGGCAACATGATGACATGTCACATTATGTCATCAACATGCCATTCATCACCTTATTAATAGTGCCATGTGCCCCTCAAAAAGGGGCCAATTGGGTATTTGAAAATGTCAAATGTGCATGCCACATATCCTCAACCATTTAGTCCCACATCAACATGTTAATGTCACCATCCTGCTATCCATGCCATGTCGTCCTTTACTACGCCGTCGTACTGCATCACCATGCCATGCCGGTCTCTATGTCATCTCCACCTATGCTTGATCGCCTAACTTATTTTACCCCATCTTCCAAGTCAATTGGTCACTTGATCAATGACTGAGGTTAAGTGTGCCCCCCGTGGTATGCTTAACAATTAATAGGGGGGTTTGTTATTTGTCAATTTTGCGAGTAACCCCCACACACTTTCCTTGAAGCACACCATAATACAATCTTTGCCTCCTTCAACCCAAAGGGTTGTGTCAATTGCAACCTTCCCTTGCTTATTCGATGGTTGATAAAGCGATGGGGGGGGGGTCCAAAATTTGGCTTGATGCAGAACCATGTACTTTGGGACACTAAAAACGTTGAACTAATATAACTCCTAATTACATAATAATTTTTCTAAGTGACATATACAATTGAAAATGTCTTCGAGAGGACTATGCAAATGACCACTTTAAACATGTTTTTGACGAATTGACCTGAGAAAAACAAACCTTGAAGGATAAGCTCCATCATACTAGTAATCATCATCAACATCTTAAAAAAATACCATTTAACTTGTATTCACTTATTTACTTGACAATAATTACTAGACTTGACATCAATTACAACATTTTTCTCAACAATATCCCCCCTTTGGCATTGTTGACAACACGTCCAAACATTGTTGGTCATTGATGGAGGTAATACTTGCCTACTACTCACCAATATTTGTTCATTTTCCCCATTTGACATCAATGGTATAAGGGTCTAGATATTTTATATCTGACCATTCTCCCCCTAAGGGAATATAATAGGTTGTTGACGATTTCCACTATATGTCCATGCTCCCCTAGATATTTTCAGAATCCAATGAATCATTACTCTTTATCTTTCAATTCATCTTTGTACCAATATCCATACTATATCTCTCCAAAGTTGTTTCAATGTCTACCAATTCTCCCCATTTACTATTAAGAATCCAATATTTTCTTTGACTCCCCCTGAATATATTCATACCAATAACCACAAGGCATCACATCATGAAAACATTTTCTTACTCTCCCCCTGCAACTAATCTCCCCATTGATTATGTTGTGCAAAGGTGATTTTCTTTTGGACATGTCTACCCCATGAAAACTTGAGATATGATAGTTATCTATCCCTACATTTATTTAGACAACTTCCTTCTTTTCTTGTGATGAAGGCTAGTTAAGAGATAAGAGATAAATTACTCCCCACTTCTGCCTTAACTACTCGAACATAATTGTTTTGTACAAATGAGCCAAAAACACACTAATTTTTGTTGGTCTAAGTCTCAACTAGGATTACAATGATGATTTTGTAGCTCCCCCTAGGTTTATGCACTATTTTTCTCCTCCTCTCATATATCTTACCTTAACATTACTTAATATTTTCCTTCTTTGCTTCTACTTTAGTTCTATTCCTGCATACTTGTATTTATTTTTTGGCCTTCTAACACATCACTATTTTGTTGCAATTCATCCTCAATGATTGTTCTATTTTTATTTTGATTTAAGGTATCGTTGTCCCTCATCTATATTTTTTTCTAATAAGTTTACAGGGACACGACTCTCTTATTGCATCCTTTTGATTTAGCTTTATCGAGGATATATGCATTGGTTGATGTTTGTGTTGTTGTTGCTACTAGTCTACCAGTGTCTTCTTTCCTTATTTTATTTCCATTAGAAGAAAATATGATATCAGAACCATTTTCAACCATTTAGCTTATGCTCAAAACATTTTTCTTTAATGATTCAACAAGTAAAAAATTATCATCATTTGTATTGTTATTATTAAGGATAACTTTACCCCTTCCTATCACTTTGGCTAATGTATCATCTCATAAAATAATGTTGTCACCCATGATAATCTTTAGAAAGATAAATAATATTTATTCCCTTGACATGTGACTTGAGCATCTACTATCTATATACCACTGGTCTTCTTTATCATTTCCACATAGAGTTAAACTACATATCTCCTTTAGTACTTATTTCTTTCTCCATATCTTTTTTATTCCTTTTTGCTTGTTATGCTTGCTAGCATTAATTTTAATATTTCTATAGTCATTTTCTTGGTCTCCATGATTATCATATATGTAATTTTGATGGATATCCATTGAGGGAGAGAAATAAATATATCTTTTAATTTCACTCTAATTGTCCTTATGAAAAAATTGAATCTATGTTGATTTATTGCCCCTTTTAGCATGTTTCTTTTATTATGCATATGAATATATTCTTGTTGGTTCTCAACTTCATCTATGCCTCTATTTGTATTGTTCTAAGAGGAAAGTATATTTTTTTTCCATATCTACACTTAGTTTCTTTGTGCCCATAACTTTTACAATTATAACATTTAATTTAATTGAATAATGGAGAAAAATGATTATTGATTCTAAGGATATTCATATGGATATTTTAATATCTGTTGTCCCTAACTCATGAGGAATGAAAAGACTCATTTATAGCATGATTTCCATAGGCTTTACATTGGACATATTTATGACCAAAAATATTACAAGAAAATAAATGACCATATACTTGGGAGTGTTTTGTCTTTTTGAAGATAAGTTGTTGATTATTTAATTACTCTGTCATTTATGGGGATGGGATGCTCATTCTTTACTCGATCGTTGTGTATTTTTCATTGAGGGGGATCAACATTTTAATGATTTATTGCCCAAAATTCTTGGATGTATGAATTATGGTTAGAACCTTTGCTTGCACTCGCATAGCTAATTGGTTGTTTTCCTTAAGCCTTCTTGGTGTTTGACTCTTCTTCATAACCTAGACTAGTTCTATTTACTAAGAATATTATCTAGGATCCTGGTACTTTTATCAAGCTTTTGATAATGAGATGTCTAGTCATTTTGCTTTTCTAAATCAATTCTCAATGAAACAATCTGAGCTTGTAGTTTCTCATAATGACCTTCTCTTTCATTCCACTGACTAGTCATTACTTCTTTCCCTATTTTATCTCCCTCTCGCTTAGAATTCATGATAACAATAGTTTTTCTAAATTTCCTTATCTTCATATTCTTATAGATATTCCTTTTTCTTTAGATTTTTTGATGTAATCTTCTTGATCTCTTCTAAAGTAGAGATAAGTTTTAATATAAATTAGATCTTCTCATCAAGATCTTATGTCATGAGAAGAACTAACATATTCACATCTAGGGTCTCTTCCATTTTTAGCACCTTCTTCATCAGTACTAGATGTAAATCCATTATCTTCTTAATAAAAAGAGGCATATTTTAAAGAATACAAGGATTATTCATTTTTTCTCATGGGATACTCTCTCAACTTCAATTTATCTTTTATTTCTACTATTTTACGAGAGAAAAAATAAACATCTAGAAGAAGGATGATCTATTCTTTTGCATTTAAAAGAAAAAAAGGAGCTTACCTAAGCATTTTACTCCTTCAACGTATTCCTCATTCTCTATACTATGATTAGTAGCTCAGGCACGTGTTACAAGGGAATCCTCTTCTTGCTCTAATTCATGGTATTCAATCTTCTTTGAATATTTGCGTACTTCACCCTTTAGAGAGGAATTCTTGATATCGCATGAATTTGATCATATTTCCCATAGATGTATTGCAACTTATCCCATATCTATTTTGCAGTATCTGTTACACTAAAAAATGTCACCATGGCTATTTACAGTTAGTATGGCTCTATCAACAGTCATGCTATCCTCTTAGGCAAGTCTTATGCCTCTGCTCTCCATGTTAAACTCCAAAAAGAGAGAAAGTCTTTATAAATGTATTTATCTCTGGGTACGCAGGTTCTCTCAACCTTACCTGCGGGTACGCACCCAATGTTCACAAAAGCTGCGTATTTGGACGCTCTGTATGTAAAGGGGCAGGTGCGTCCCCCTGTAAAGGTCAAAATGCGCAAGTTTCATCTTTAAAAAGTTACTTGTGGTCATTTCTAGAGCATTCTAGAAGGTTGTTCGACGTGTATTGAGCGCCTCCAGATGGTTCATGTACCCCTACCAAAGAGGAACTTATCCCATCAATAAGGGAGCTATCCCATCCAAAGAGGGGATTATCCCATTGATGGTGGACCTGATTAACTTCCTCTTGAGCACTATAAATACAGGCATTGGGCCAGAAGGAGGGGAGGTTGGAAGCTAAACATTTCTAAGGGTAGATGCTGCAGGAATTAGGACTCCCATTTAGAAGCTTGTGAGGAGAGATTGCCATCTTTGCTTGTTCTATTTGGAAGTGGGTGAGCTTTGTCAAAGTAAAGGAAAACTCTTGATGGACCCTGGGAGGGACTTGCACAACACCAAGGCTCAGGTTGTATTTGTTCCTTTTGTTACCTATTAATGCAAATGAGTCCATTCTTCTCAATAACTTGTTATTTATGAGTTGTTTCATGTACTCCTTGGTCTATGTGTTAAATATGTTTTATTCTATGAGATTATCAAGTGCTATTTAATCGTTTGATTGTTAGTGGATGCAGGTTTCAAAGTGAAGGAGGAGCTCATCCGGATCAGCGAGGCTGGACTGCTACAACAACGTTGGATTACAGGTAGGATCTAAACACTTGATTTCTTATATAGTAAATGCATGTTTAGAGAAGGATTGCTCTTGTTTGTCTTGTTTGTCACTAGAGAGTCTTAGGCTCCTAGGGAGGTTGGTTGTGTCCACACTATCGACTCTTTCCACCTGACAAATTGGCGACTCCACTGGGGACTCCATTGGTGTGAAAGTCTTTTCCTTTGTATGCAACTTTGATCTGAGAAAAGTCATTTATTTTCTGGTTTTTGGCTCTGTGACTTTGTTTTTGGGTGGGTTAGCTTAGGGTTAGATTCAATTTATTTTTTCTTGAATTTTCCAGTAGGACGCACCCTCTGAGTATTGCATAGTGCGTCCTTGGACGCACTGTCGCTGTGTGCACAGAGCGGGCCCGCACCTGGCTTAACCAGTTGCCTGCGTCCCCTGTTAAAATTTAAGAAAATTCCATTTTTTGCATTTCTTCTCTTAGATTTTGCTTTTTCTTAGTTTTTACTGCCCAGATCCATTAGTCTCTTGTCAAAGATCTTCACCTGAACTTGTTTCGATAGCATTGAGTGTTTTAGTGGATTTCATAGAAGTTTAAGCCCTAGGGTTTGATTTTTGAGTAGGTCTTGTAGTGACTTTGGCGGTAGAAGTTGTCAAACCTTAGATCTCTCTGGTTTTGTCAGCATTCTTAGAAGTTAGACCTGTCATAAAGTCTACCTGTGAGAGCAACTTACCTTTGAGTTGTTTCTTTGGCAAATTTCGAAGTGCTTGTTGATTGAGTATTGAATTCCATTTTACAAAAAGAACAAAAAGATTTGAGTTTTGTTTTGACTAGTCTTTTTATTCTGCATTAGCTGGTCCTTGACTTGATTTTGGTCAAGTAAAACAACCTAGAATCATCTTTGTAGGCTTTTGCCTTGTTAGGTTTGCTTAGAGTAAATTTCTTTTTGATTTGCTTGTGAGTCAAGTTTTCATAGATTTTATAGCTTTTGAGATTGATTTTCGTTAAAATAGATTTATATGCTTTATTAAAATAGAGAAAATACAAAAACATCTCCTTTGAAAAGTTTTGTTTCAAGTAGCTTTGAAGAGTTTTGAAAGAAAAAGAGTTTTTCGTGCACGTAAGGAGTGGTCATGTTTGTATGCTTGGAAAGATAAAGAGAATTGTTTCTTTGATTGTCTTTACTAAGAAAGTTGTTTTCTATAAAATTTGCATTTCTCAACTCTCTTAGTTAGGAATTTCATTGAAAGAGAAAAGTAGCGTAAATCATATTAGGTGCATCTTTGTAGTGGTTTGAGTCGAGTCTACACACCATTGGTTTCACTTCCGCTACCTTTTGTCTTTAAGAAAAACCATAAAATTAACGCTTAAAGTAAAAACAACGTAGTAACTTTTATTTACTAGGGCTCTGAAACACCAATTTAGATCAGGCTAGTTTCTTGGAGTAGGTGAGTAATTAACTCTCCAAGACAACAAAACCAAACAAGTAGCTTATCTTGTGATAGAATAAATCCAATTGTCTCATTTGTACTCTGGGAAAGCTCCTCTTAAAGGAGAAGCACGAGCTCGTGTCCGAACCAGTGAGGGGATCAATCCCCCCTCGTTGGGAACGACGCCAGACACGCACGTATTACAAACGGTAAACCTCGGATTAACCATTGTCGAGGAGCCAGGGGTCACTTGTCGGTAAACCTTGGATTATTGTCAAAGAACCAGCAAGGGGATTGAGCTTGATACTCTGCCCTTGCGTGCTGTCGGAGTGTAGACTGTTCCCCCAGGTGCATTTGTTGCGGTTGGTAACCTTAGTGACCATTATCTTTAGGATTCTACCGAGGTGACGGTGGAGGGAAGATTCCACTGTACCTGGAGCAGACGTCGGCTAGACTCACTTGGATTTTCCGGGGGGTTCACTTCACTCGAGACGGTTAAAGTGGAGGAACTTGTGCCGGTCTATTCATTAAGCAGGTTGCCAGGGTAACTGTTCCACCCGCCACTTCTGTACTGAATCCGGCGATGTTGGGTTTCATCTCCAACTAGCGTTTTCGGTCTGGAAGGCTACTGTTTGTGCTTGTTTTGACGCCCTAGATTCTTTAGGCGTGTGATTCAAATTTGCTTGGTTCTTTAGAGACTTTAGGTGGTTTGATTTGAGATTTTATTTTGTTTTCGTGTGTAGTAGTTAAAATTTTTTAGCTGTGGCGGAATTACCGAGACAGTCCCGTAGACTTCGGGGCAAGTCACCTGAGATTGTTACCAGAACAGATTTGTTGAGGAAACTCCGTAGATCGCAGGGTGGATCTCCTGAAGACGTTCCGGGTCAGTACGAAGGGTTGAAGGTCCTTGTAACTCCTCCTAGTGGCAGTAGAGTAGGTTCACCTGAAGAAGGAGAATCTTCCTTGGTAGTCCATCCAGATTACCAAAGTCTAGAGACAGGTTATAATCCCGAAGCTGTTACAGTTTCTGAGCTTGTTGGTAGTTTTTCGTCTGCTAGTGATACAGGCGAAGAACCTGAAATATCTGAACCTGTTACTCCGACTTCTAGTGTTCCAGATTCACCAAGAATAGAACGAGTTATCACCGAAAATCTTCCTACTGGTCTGATTGCTATTGAAGAACTTGCTCCAGAGGAAGAAATAGGCGTCTCTAACCTTGAAGATCAACTTACTATTGATCTAAGGGAGCGTGAATCTATCTTTTACAGTCCTCCTAGAAGTACTACTTGGTACCTTTCGTTAACCAATTATTTAGACAACTCAGGGGTAGGTTTTTCTACACCTCGTACTCCTTTTCCACCTGGAGGTATTTATACTCCTGTAAATATGTCTGGTCAGTCGTCCGTGTTTACTCAAAGTCCTGAATCTTTCTTACACGGTGGTCCTTCTGTTCCCACTGGGTATCAATCACTTTCTGGTACCTTTGCGGGGGCATCTCCTCAACCCATTGATCATGGGTTATTAACTGGAAACAATGGTAATGTACCATTGAGTATAGGAGACATTTACATGATGTCAGGTTCAGTTCCCGTTTCCCAACCTCAAGGTGGCCAATTACCGCCTGGGGGGCAACCTCAGTTAACACCTGGGGGGCAACCTCAAGGTACACAAATCGTGTCTGGGGGGCAACCTCAAGGTCAGTATGTACCTATGGTGCAATACATGCCTCAAGGTCAACCCCAACCTCAATATGTACCCCAGGGTCAACCTCAGTATCAATATCAACCTCAAGGATGGCAACCTCAAGGATAGCAACCTCAAGGGTATCAACCCCAAGGGTATCAACCTCAAGGGTATCAACCTCAAGGTCAAGGTCAACCCCAGTATCCGTATTTACCTCAAGGTTATCAACCTCAAGGTCAATACTCGAGTCAAGGTTATCAACCACCTCAAGGTCAGTCATATGTTCCAAGTATGGGAACTGCACCTTTCAATTATCAATCCTATCCTCAATCCGGTTATGGATCTCAGTACCCTCAACCTGTTACGGGTCAATACCTCGGAATGTTAGTGTGGGATCCATCACAGGGTCAACAGGTGTTGCAGCCAAGTTTACAGTTGGTACCTCAAGCTGGACAACCCGTAGTTTCTGGTCCACCCCAGCAACCGCAACCTGTCCAGTCAAATGTTCAAACTTCTGTAACTTCGGTAGTTACTCAGCCGCCAATTGCACCTAGTACTCCATCTCAAACGGCTGCTGCAACTACCGCCACACCTACCGCACTTACTTCTGGAGTATCGACAGCTCCAGTTTCTACTGTCTCTGCAACCACGCCTCAGACATCTTTACCGTTGTCTGGATCTACGATTCAAACCACGGTCCAGATGCCTACAGGTCAGCTTGGTATAAGTACGGTTGTCACTACTCAACCTCAATTTGTTCAACAACCGTACCAGGGACAGTACCAACCTGGGCAAGCTGTCCAACAGCCAGTTTACCAGTATCAACCGTATCCTGGGTACACTTATCAACAACCTCAACAACCCCAGTACGGTCCGGTTAATCCTGGTTTTCCAGGAGGATATAATATCCCAAATGCGACTCCTGTTCCTAGTTATCCTGGATATCCTCCTCCTGGGACTGGTCTTGTGACCCAGAGTTTTAGAGATCCTAACCGGCAGTTACCGTTTATCGCAACTTTGGATTTACCAGACTTGACGCGCCTAACGAATGATCCAATTCAATATCTTCAGTTCTGGCCGCCAATGCCAAATAAGTTGCCCAGTGATATACCCAAGTTCGAAGGTAAGTCTGGAGAGGATCCGTCCAATCATGTGATGACTTACCACCTCTGGTGTGCTTCAAATTCTATCTCGGATGATTCGATCCGCCTACGTCTTTTCCAGCGTACACTCATTGGTCTCGCAGCCAAGTGGTACATTGAGTTACCACGGGCCTCTTTTTACAATTTTAGCCAGTTAGCTACCTCGTTCTTAACTCACTTTCAGTTGCCGGTCAGATACGATAACGGCACGGAGTTATTAACTTCACTAAAACAATCGACGTCCACGTATATTTCTGATCACATTCATGAGTGGAGACGTCGAAGAAGGCTAGTGAAAGTTTTTATCCCGGACCAAATCTTAGCTGAATGGTTTGTTAAATCATTATTACCGAAGATTACTGAAGATGTAGCTAAGGCCGGAGTAGTTACTGAGGAGCAAGTCATTGCTCAGGCGCAGTACCTTGACTTAGTTTACACTCAGTCGGGTACGTTACACGAGAAGATTCCAGATCTTCCAAAGTCGAATCAAATCGCTGCTGCTCCTTCGGGATCTCATGCCGCTGATGGTATGATTGGTATCGTGAATACAAAGAGCAAGAAGAAGTCTTCCAAGGCTTCAACTACTCCTATTATCACTTTGCCTGATTCCCCGACAGGAGAGTCTTCTCCCGAACTTTCCGCCAATATTCATGCTGTAGAGTCATCTACGGCCAAATCAAAAAACGGTGGAAAGAAGAAAGGAAAGAAGAAGGCTAAAGCAGACAAGGCTCCGAAGGAGAAAACGGAAAAGTCGGAAACCAATGACGAAAAGCGCAAACCTCGATATCCTTGTCTTATTTGTGAAGAGGATCATTTTACAAGAGATTGCCCTCATCGGGCCGAGGTTGTGAAAATAGTCAAAGGTTCTCCCACTCCTGCTGTGTTAAAAGATCCATTTCCAAAGCAGGAGAGTAAGATGATAGGTTCTTCCTCGAGTGCCAGTGAAGAACCCATTTTGATGATGTCTCATGTGAGGATTGCGACTCGATCGCAAGATTATGGTAGTAAGAATCCTGTTGATGGTAAAGAAGCAGAATCTTCTCACTCTAACCCATCAACCTCAGCTCCTGGTTCCGATCCACTACAGATCGAGAAACCTAACCCGGACCTAGTAATTAAACCGCCCGCCAAGGGTGTACTTCGAAGGTCTGCTTTCAATCCACATGCGAGAGCGGCCCAGAATTACAACATTGTTGAGGACTTAGCTGTTTCACCCTCAGCAATGTCGGCTTTAGAAGTGCTGCAATCATGCCCAGCACAACGAAAATTACTTTTGTCGGCTATCGGAGCTGTTGATGTTCAGGACCCGAACCTGATAATCTTCGATCTAGAAAATAGTACACCGCGTCTACCCCATCAAATGGCTTTCCAAATTCCAGTGATAGTCAAAAACAGGCCTATTCATCGGACTGTGATTGATGAGGGAGCTTCTACGTGTATTATGTCGATTCAATGTTGGAGATCGCTTGGTTCTCCTTCGTTGAACCAATCCCCGACCATCCTTAAGGCCTTTGATGGCCGTGGGTTCCGTCCGTTTGGTATTCTACAGGAATTTCCTATAGGGGTAGAAGGTAAAACCGTTAGTCTAGATGTGGAGGTGGTTGATGCCCCTCTAGACTACAACCTTCTTTTGGGTCGAAGTTGGTCATATGCTATGACAGCAGTCGTTTCATCGGTCTTCAGAGTAATAAAGTTTCCATATAACGGTAAGATCGTGACTATTGATCAGCTGACATACTTTTCATCCGACCCAGCCTCTTCAGAGAGTATCCAGCATGTCGGTAAGACGACAATCCCTTATAGGGACGTTGGCGTAGGTTTAGTTAAAGATTCCGGTTTACTGGGAACTTTTCCTTTCCCTCCAATCAACGCAGACCCTTCATTTGCATCAATTCATATGATTACATCAGACAATATTATTTATGATGATCCTTGGATTGTCCCATCTGAATCTGAGATAGACTCATTCGGTGATGCTATGCCTTTGAGTCCATATGAAATTGCTTATGAAGCTGTCATGTCTTTTACCGACTCGCGTTCAACCCAAATCGACCAAATGAATGTGGTCAGTGAAGAATCACTTTTCACCTCAACCTTAGAATGGATAGCGTTTCCCGAAGTCGTGTCATCTGACGAGCAACTTCGCGAAATCCTAAGTGTAGACGATCTACCATGGGAAGATCTCCATCACAGATCTTCGTTTTTACCTAAGGATGATGCTTTTGAAAATGATTTTTCATCTATCTTTACCGCTGAATATGTCAAAGACGCTCAGAATCCAACGAAACATTCTGATTCAGAGTTGAATTTAGGGAATATTTCTCGCACTATTCCCATTGATATTTCAGTGAAGCCCGGAATTGAGGAAAACATTCATATAGGTGCCGCATGTACAGAAGATGAAATCCAAACTTACAAGGCCCTATTCCAAGAATTCCGCGACGTGTTTGCCTGGTCTTACGAGGAAATGCCGGGAATCGACTCTGCCATTGTTGTTCATGAAATAAAGACTTACCCGGATGCTAAACCCGTCCGGCAACGGTTGCGTCAAATTCACCCTCGGAAAGCGGCTGCGATTAAAGCAGAAGTCGAGAAGTTGTTGAAAGCAGGTTTCATTTATCCGATCCCGTTAACGGATTGGGTATCGAATATTGTTCTGGTCAACAAGAAACAAGGAACAATAAGAATTTGTATCGACTATAGGGATATAAATCAAGCTTGTCCAAAAGACAACTATCCTACGCCTTATATCGATCAAATTATTGATGATTGTGCCGGAAGTGAAATGTTTTCCTTCATGGATGGTGGACGCATTTCATGACATCAAGCACATTGTGCAACCGTACCTCGATGATTTGCCTGCTCATTCTTTACACCGAGCTGATCACCTTGTCCACTTACGAGCAATCTTTATGAGGTGTAGGCATTATCGAATTCGGTTGAATCCCCACAAGTGTGTGTTCTGTATAGAGACGGGTCGATTGCTGGGATTTGTTGTTTCAAAAGCCGGCATTCGCGTCGATCCCTCGAAGGTCGAAGCTATCATCAAATTGCCTCCTCCTTCGAGTTTGCGCCAACTCCAAAGTTTGCAAGGGAAAGCGAACTTTTTACGCCGATTCATTCCAAACTACGCCGAGGTCACTAAAGGTTTTACACGGTTGTTGAAACAGAACGCACAATTCTTTTGGGACGAGATTGCCCAACAATCTTTTGATGCACTTAAACACGCGTTGACCCATGCACCGTTGTTGCATCCTCCCAACTACAACCAGGACTACTTCTTATACCTCGCAGCTTCGCATTCCACTATTGGAATGGTGTTAGTTCAAGAAGATGAATTCGGAGCGGAACATGTGATATATTATCTTAGTAGGACCTTAAATCCCACTGAGTTAAAATATTCGCATGTGGAGAAATTGGCCCTGGCAGCCGTTCAAGCTGTCCAGCGTTTTCGTCACTACATTCTTCTCCGTAAAACTACAGTTATTTCGGATTGCAACCCTATGATTTATATTTTGACAAAACAACTGCTAGGGGGCAAGTACTCTAAATGGATCGTTATCCTGCAAGAGTTCGACTTGGAGTTTGAGAAGTCCAAGTCTAAGAAATCCTTAGTTTTTGCGGAATTGATGTGTGATTTCCCGCGTGCTGACACAGAAACTGTGGCAGAGGAGTCCATTGCGGACGAATCTTTGTTTCTTATCAGTACTGTAGATCCGTGGTACGGGGATATAATCATCTATCTCCAAACCCAAACCTTTCGGCCTGAAGCTTCAAAGTCGGAACGTCGAAAAATTCGGTTTCAATCCCAGCAATACAAGATTATTGGAGATACACTTTATCGCCGGGGGGCAGACTTAGTTTTTCGACGTTGTTTAACTCACGAAGAGGCTGAGAGGGTTTTGAATGATTGTCACTCTGGAGCATGTGGCGGTCATATGTCTGGGTATGCCACAGCTCAGAAGGTGTTGCGCGCTGGCTACTTCTGGCCCTCCATGTTCAAAGATTGTATCATTGCAGTCCGGAAGTGCCACAACTGTCAAGTGTTTGATCGCAAGATGCGCGCACCACCTGCTCCTCTCCACCCTATAATTGTCGTTGGTCCTTTCGCCAAATGGGGTATCGATTTTATTACTTGTAACCCTCACTCGGCCGGGGGGCATGCGTATATCATCCTCGCGGTTGATTATTTTACTAAATGGGCCGAGGCGATGCCTACATTCGACGCAAGCGGCAAAACAGCTGCAGTTTTCGTATTCAATCATATTATAACTAGGTTTGGTGTCCCACAAGCAATCATTACTGACCATGGGAGCCATTTTCGAAACATCATGATGACTGAGCTTACAAGCCAGCTTGGTTTGCGCCACGATAGCTCTACTCCTTATTATCCGCAAGCCAACGGTTTGGTTGAGTCTATCAACAAAGTTCTGGTTATCATGATCCGACGAACCATTGGTATTCATCGGTCGAATTGGCACAACATGTTATTTTCAGCGCTATGGGCATACCGAACCTCAGTGAAAACTTCAACAGGGTTCACTCCTTTCCAGCTAGTTTATGGCTTGGAAGCTGTGTTACCCATTGAATGCGAAATCCCATCACTTCAAATGGCTGTCGAATTACTTCCAGCTACTTCCGAAGAGGAGAAGCGTTTATTATACTTAGCTAAATTAGATGAGACTCGACGTGACGCTGCATTGGCAATCGAGACTCACGCGAAGCGAATGAAAGCTCAGTATGATAGAAATGTGACCCCTCGAAGTTTTTCGGAGGGAGACCTAGTGCTATTATATGATCAAGCTAACGATAAGCTAGGTGCTGGAAAATTCGTTCCTATGTGGCATGGACCCTACATTGTAAAGCGAAAGCTAGCAAAAGGGGCTTATGAGCTGGTAGATTTTGATGGGGACTCTTTGGGTAAACCCAGAAATGGACTTTACCTAAAGAGGTATTATGCTTAAATGGTGGGTATGGAGAATTTTTAGTTAGGTTAGGTTTTCTTTCTAGCTAGTGTGTTTGTTAGTTTAGTTAGTGTGCTTAGCTTAGAGAGTGTGTTTTTCGTCGTTATTCTGGCTTATCTTGGTTTTACTCTTGATATTGCAGATGTCGACGCCTCTCCAAACATACATTGGATTTGCTGATGGTGCTTGTCGTAGTACACGGAATATCTCTTCCGCAGCTTGGGTTATCTATTCGCCCTCTGACGAGTTAGTTTCTATGCATGGGGTAAGCCTCGGTCAAACAACGAACAACATTGCAGAATACAGTGCAGTGGTTGAATTATTATCCGAATCTATTTCATTTGGAATTCGACGTTTGATAGTGAGGTTAGATTTTGAACTTGTTGTATTACAGCTTAATAGAGTATATGCCATTAGAAATCCTGTGTTATTAAGGTTTTTTTTGAGAGTGCGTCTCTTGGAACGTGAATTTGATTACATTGAATATCAGCATATTCCAAGGTCTTTAAATACATTAGCAGATGCAATTGCTTCTCGAATGTTGGACAGACATTTACGATAATCATGCAAGTAAATTTAAAAACATTTCATCACATATGTTAAACAAGATAAGCCGGTAATAGTGATATATATATAGATAGGAGTGTGTCAAAAAATATACATCGTCTTCGATCATAGGTTGAAAAACACCTTATGATCGGCAAAAATGATAAGTACAAAAAGCCAAAAATGTCATATGTGTCTACAAAAGTGACTAGCCAATCACTGGTGGTGCTCCCTATACGACACCACTGCACGGGCTACCTTACACAAAAACCTCCTAAACGGTCCAGGGACTGCGACTACATAGCGCTGAAGTCTGATAGGAATATCATCTATGGTAGTCTCAGGTATATCCACCGTCAGACGCTCTAGATCCTACTCCAACTCAGCCAGTGACTCTGCAGCCGCGTCCTGTGGAGCCGGTACCGGTGCAACTGGATGTCTCCTCTCAAAAGGCCGGAGGTTGGCTGGGCGCTGTGGACCAACATCTGCATTTTGAAAATTTTTACTGTCAGTTTTGAGACGATATATATAAAAAAAAATATATATATATATATAATTTGAAAACTTGTGAAAAATAAAGTACCTCTGTCGTCCCATTGTTCTCCCTGTGGAAGAACCATGTCCGGATCACCTCGAAAATCTACTCCGGCATACGGAAAGTCCTGCCAGTGAAAATAACTATCAGGGAATCGAACAACCGCCGCGCCCTCGTCAGGATGCCGGGCCATCACCGTAACCCATCGTATCAGCTTTGGCTCCCGAGGACCCAAGATTTCAACAGTGAGTTGCTGAGGGATCAGCATCGGAACTCTCTCTAAGGCAAAGCTCACAACTAGAGGCCCATATCCAAAGGTCTTCAGTTGTCCGTTCTTTGCCCTAGTCAGTTGGCCCTTCATATTAGCCGACACAACATCACACCAGTTGAAAATGGTGCCTTGGAAACAGTCAATCGCCATCCGCATTTGGGACCCGGTGGCAATATGTAAAGCGGCTGCACCGCAAATTTTGGTAACCGTGAAAGCTATAACCTTGAGTTCACGCAGAGAGATGTGTTTGATTTCTACGCCTTTCGCATGGTGTGAATTGGGTGTGCACCAATCTGCCCGGAGACTAGCAAGGGATTGGCCACCCGGCCTAGTCCCGGCTAGATTGAGTTGCTTGCCTCTATTTGGCAAGCCAGTGAGAAAGTATATGTCAGAGGGCTCTATCTCGAGCTGGTGCCCTCTGATGTAAAAGCATTGCTCATGAATGTTCCATCTCTCAACCAGCCACTCCAAGAATCTCACCTGAGCCCTCATGCCAGGTATGGCCCAGTATTTATATAGTCCGCATGCTTTTAGGGCATCAATGGAAGGTTGATGATTAATTGCGGCTAAATCAACGTCCTCGTGCTCTCTTTCTCTCCAATCCAACATGGTGAGTGCCCTACACACCAAGAAACAAAGATTAAAATTAGTTTGGGAAAATTCAGATGGTTATTTTTGGGGTTTGGGGTTTCAATTTCCGCCTTTCGCGGGGGACGCACCCCGCGTTTAGAACACAGAGCGTCGGGACGCAGCTGGCCTGAAGGTGGGCTGCGTCCCCCGACCTTTTTCCTGTGTGGGAAAAAGTCGGGGGACGCAGGTCACCCTTAGGGCACCTGCGTACCCCGCAGAGCGATTTTTGAAACCTAAAACCCCCCAAAAACCAAAACTAAAACCTAAAACAAAATTTTAATCGGATGAAATTGAAAAGGAGGATGTTGTGAAATACCTGGAAGAGACGGCGTTCGATTCTGACGTTCGGATTCTCCGCAGCGACCACGGGAAGTTTCTTGCCAAAAGCCCTTTTTTCAACCTCAACAGTAAAATGGTAAAAATGACATGGTAAAAAGTCTTTTTATAGGTTTTTTGGATGAATGAATGCTAGGTTTGTTCATTTTTCACCATGGAAGGATATTTTTCAATGTATTTTTGCCTATCTTAAACAGGTATGAGTAATGTGTCGTTTTTGTGCAGGACAAAGGGATTTAGAGGGAAAATTGTCATTTTTCACGAACCAAAATATCAGAGTCATCTTTTAAGCCCTTTTCTGACTCCTAAAAAATGAAAAGATTGCCGAGCGTTTCTTTTACACTCGTTAAAACGGAATTAAAAGACGGTCCCCTTATAGCTCTTTTCTGACCGTAAAATCAGGAAAAGATTGCCGGGTTTTTGTCGTTTCAAACTCGATATGGAAATAAAACGACGTGTCCTTGATCGCTTTTTACTTTTCAGGTCAGTGGCACTAATTATGAAAGTACTCCTTGGTCGCAAGATCAAGCGGTTCCCCCAGGTATTATTTTATACTTTTTCGGGCTTGAGGGACACAAATCTACGAAAAAGTTCAACTTGGAGTCTTCTTAAGTTTTTCAGACTCTCTAAAATTGAAAAACGCCGAGTTTCTCCTATACTGGACTCGTTAAAACTTCACAGTAAAGGACCTGTTCAATTACAAACAGGAACGAACCACTCCTTCCTAGGGTTCGAATCAAAACTAGGTTGGACTCATCCGAAGGATGAGCTTATAATCAAGCATATGTTATCCTCCTCAAGCTTGTTAAAAATAAAGAGGTACTTGCCAGAAATGGTGGGGGAAAAGAGAGAAGAATGAGCCTATTTGTTGTCTTTTGTCTCAGAAGAAACTTTATTACCACTCTTGGACACGACACTTTTCATTCACCTGGGTTGGGAAATCCTTTACCTCACAGTTGATCAAACCACTTTGAAAGTCTTCAGCCGGGTTCCGGGGATTAACTTTGAGTCGTTTATCACCAAGACATCTGTTGTGTCGTTATGTGTTCAAGAGGTCTGCAAGCAAAACTTTCATCTGCAAAATACTTGTCATCCATTTGACCATCCCTGAGTCAGTCCTTACAGCAACATTTCTTCAACTTGAACAATGATTTCATGTTGTGGGTTTGCCTGCAACGGGTCGCTTTCTATCGACATCAGCACATTATCTAGAGAGATGACTTAGAAATCATCAGTACCTTGAAGTCTGCATGCATCAATGGCAGGTTTCTCGCCTTTGACGTCAGTTTACATCATTGACTTTCGATCGAAGGATTCCGTGAAATGTTCGACATCAATTCATTCATTCACATCTCATGGATTGTACTGGGTACTTTGAGAATCATTGACATTACTGGTGGTCTCTCTCACACTTGTTAACAGTTTACATCATCGACTGGTAATCAAGTGGTTTCTACCATGTTCGACATCAACTCATTTATTCGCATGGCTAGAATCGTACCAATTCGGGGAGTAGAAATGAAGACCCTGGATCTAGTTTCCACCATCCAGGCTGCGAGGAGTTTTGTATTCATTATCTAAGTAGACTAATCATAAACAGATGGTTGCGCCCATACTGTGTCTACAAAAGTCTATGATTATGATGTACTGCAAGATCATTCCTGTATCAGAGTAGTTAGTCTGTTAGTTAAAGTTTTGATCTGAGTATGGGAATGCCTACCTCAGTGATGATATAATCTTATACATGTATTTTGTGTTGAAAATTGCAGGTTCTGACCAGGCTCTCCACGAGATAATCCTTGAAATGATAAAGCGCTTCACCCTTCCTAGATAATACAAAACCCTAATCTATTACAGGCTTCGCACTTTAGGGGGCAATCTGTTACACTAAAAAATATCACCATGGCTATTTACAGTTAGTATGGCTCTATCAACAGTCATGCTATCCTCTTAGGCAAGTCTTATGCCTCTGCTCTCCATGTCAAACTCCAAAAAGAGAGAAAGTCTTTATAAATGTATTTATCTCTGGGTACGCAGGTTCTCTCAACCTTACCTGCGGGTACGCACCCAATGTTCACAAAAGCTGCGTCTTTGGACGCTCTGTATGTAAAGGGGTAGGTGCGTCCCCCTGTAAAGGTCAAAATGCGCAAGTTTCATCTTTAAAAAGTTACTTGTGGTCATTTCTAGAGCATTCTAGAAGGTTGTTCGACGTGTATTGAGCGCCTCCAGATGGTTCATGTACCCCTACCAAAGAGGAACTTATCCCATCAATAAGGGAGCTATCCCATCCAAAGAGGGGATTATCCCATTGATGGTGGACCTGATTAACTTCCTCTTGAGCACTATAAATACAGGCATTGGGCCAGAAGGAGGGTAGGTTGGAAGCTAAACATTTCTAAGGGTAGATGCTGCAGGAATTAGGACTCCCATTTAGAAGCTTGTGAGGAGAGATTGCCATCTTTTCTTGTTCTATTTGGAAGTGGGTGAGCTTTGTCAAAGTAAAGGAGAACTCTTGATGGACCCTGGGAGGGACATGCACAACACCAAGGCTCAGGTTGTATTTGTTCCTTTTGTTACCTATTAATGCAAATGAGTCCATTCTTCTCAATAACTTGTTATTTATGAGTTGTTTCATGTACTCCTTGGTCTATGTGTTAAATATGTTTTATTCTATGAGATTATCAAGTGCTATTTAATCGTTTGATTGTTAGTGGATGTAGGTTTCAAAGTGAAGGAGGAGCTCATCCGGATCAGCGAGGCTGGACTGCTACAACAGCGTTGGATTACAGGTAGGATCTAAACACTTGATTTCTTATATAGTAAATGCATGTTTAGTGGGTGAGCTTTGTCAAAGTAAAGGAGAACTCTTGATGGACCCTGGGAGGGACATGCACAACACCAAGGCTCAGGTTGTATTTGTTCCTTTTGTTACCTATTAGTGCAAATGAGTCCATTCTTCTCAATAACTTGTTATTTATGAGTTGTTTCATGTACTCCTTGGTCTATGTGTTAAATATGTTTTATTCTATGAGATTATCAAGTGCTATTTAATCGTTTGATTGTTAGTGGATGTAGGTTTCAAAGTGAAGGAGGAGCTCATCCGGATCAGCGAGGCTGGACTGCTACAACAGCGTTGGATTACAGGTAGGATCTAAACACTTGATTTCTTATATAGTAAATGCATGTTTAGAGAAGGATTGCTCTTGTTTGTCTTGTTTGTCACTAGAGAGTCTTAGGCTCCTAGGGAGGTTGGTTGTGTCCGCACTATCGACTCTTTCCGCCTGACAGTATCATAATAAATCACTTTTTAAGAATTTGACTTAGACAAGCCTTTAAAGATTTCGTCCTTAGATTTTGCATTATAATTTTTTTTTTTCATTCCATACTCTATAGATAATCATACATCTAAGTCAAGAGCCTTTAAATAGACTTCCATTTTAACCATTTAGGTTACATAGTTTGACCCATTAAAAACTGGGAGTCCACTTAGGATAATCCAATCCGAGTTACCCATGACCCTTGGGATCTACCTTCTAGTGTGTTGATGTTGCTGAATGCCGCCAACATGTAAGGGGATCTCCCCAATGCAAAGTCCCAAATAAAATTCACACCATTTGGAGCATCTATTCAATCTAACCACCATTGGAAAGGTTTGAAAGATATGCCTTGCTTACAATTACACACAGGAGAATGAAACACCTATTTAAGGTAGCAAGTATGTAAGCTTTATGAGACACCCAATGTATGGTGTACAAGGGGGAACTTCTATGGTTAGTAGGAAAACAAGCCTCCAGTTAAAAAATTAATAGTACTATCCTAAAGGGGGGAACCAAGAAGGAAGGGAAAGACTTGTTTATTACCTACAGATTAGTCCACATAACAAACAACAATCATGAAATCATAACAACACTTGTTCAATAGTAACCATAGCTAAGTAACAGATTATTTCAGTAACTTGGCATGTAATTAAAGCAACATATACCATAAACATAACAAGAATAGCCCTATTTTATCTACAATACATGTGTGAATAAGTGTTGGATCATAGAGATTCTAATTAAGAATGAAAGATGCCAAGTACATTGTTACACAAATGAAACAATATATCCAATAGTGGAACATGAAGCCATAACTTGCTTGTCCAAAGAATGATCTATCTCCTATGCACTTCGAGAGAAGCTAAGGAAAGACTCCAAGAATCCAAGCCATTAGCTTGAGTTATGAGCTTCTATTTATAACTAATAACAATGACCTTTGAGCTTCCTCATGACTCTTAAACTTCTATGATTGTTCATATTCTATGCATGAATTATTACATTCCGTATGCGGCTATTCACATTCCACATGTCTCTTGAACGTTTTTACATACCATTTATTACAAAATTCAAATTACAAATGAGACAGTGGATATATAGGCAAAAAATAATAATGGGACAAAGTCTCATCAAATTGATAAATCATATATTTCCTCGTGGAGCTCATTCTTAATGTATGTGTGCCATGCTCTAAACACCATTCAGATGGATTTGACCCAAACTCTAAAGTCCCCTACATAGCACATATTCACCTCCATTACCTCTGTCAATATGGTATTGGAGCTTGACTATACATTATTCCATAGCCATGAAGGTTTCATATGCGATTTGGATGGTGTGATGGTGTATTGTAGAATAATGTCCTTAGTGACCTCCAAGTCTTCATGTTTTGTTGCTTGCTTGATCTATTCAATGTATTTCCTAATATTTTGGAAGATGATTTCTCTATCTTCGATTACTTTCAATGTTCCTAATGCAGCTATCCCATGCTTCCGTTCTAGAGACTTGAAACCATTGCGTAGTTGATTATAAGCAGAAATAGTACTAATCAACTATTCCCCAAAACACATATAGTTCTGATGGTGGATTCTTAGCTAAACTTTGTCTCTCTCATTGATAAACTTGTCTTTTCTTTCCAAATGTTGCGCAACATCTTGACACTTGGGAGCTCACTCCTAAATATAGTCGACTCCTCTATTTGCTACTTTAAGGAGTTTTACCACTTCTTATGCATTCTTATAAATTCCAACCAGAGGATCCACCACTTGTTGTAGAAGTACCATCTCATCATATAATTGTGCCATGGTGTCCTCCATTGGCCCCAAATCCTCCTGCATGATTGAGTTCCATTCCATGGTATTGAAGCTTTAGGAAGATAACTATTGATTCTCCACCGCAATATTTTCTGCCTGTTTCTTTATCGCAACAAGTTCTATCCTTAGTCTAGAATTCTCACTCAACAAGTATTCAAAGTTATCCTGTGTCACTATAGCAAAAGCAACATTTTCTGCCATGATTTCTCTTGGATTCCTTATGGTGTTGGCAGCTATCACCTTCTATGTAGAAATTGACATTGGATTCTGAGGATCATTTGGGAATTATCTATGCCTCTATTATACGATCCTCTTCTCAAGATAATCAAATGTTATATTGTACGCATCCATGACTTTGTTAGTAGGTGGAGGTGTGATTCCTATTTCTCTAAATCAAGGATGACCACATACGACGGGAGGTTCTTCTGGAGAGCCTGGTTCATCATCCATGGGTTGGATGGTATCCTTTTCCTCCAACTCTTCTGCTTTTATCTCCTTAGTCAACTGTTCTTCTTCCAGTCTCTGTGTTTCCTCTCCCCTTGTGGGACTTCATTTTTTGTTCCTCTTTTATTCTTCTCCTCTCCTCTTATTCTTCTTGTTGCTTCTCAAGGAAATTGTCTTGTTTCCTCTTCTCCTATTCTTCTGCTTCTATCCTTTCATGTTCTTATTAAATAGCTCCTATGTTCAATCGATAAACTTTCCATTTCCTACTACTTTCTTTGGTTGAATCATACTTGATCCTCTTCCTATGAGCTCCACTCCTTGGTTGAGCAATTACCTCATCTTCCTCCCACACTTACATGTTTTGAGCTGGTGGATCGTGGGATGAACTGGTCTCGATCCCTATATGTGATTTTCTTATTTTGTTGTATTGGTTCTTTAGCTTCTCATTTTATACTGTAGAAATTAATGAATAACCCCAATTGAAACCGATCCTCTCACAGTGTTTCCTGCACACTCTCTTGGGACAATATCCATGAAAGTATTTAGTTGCCAAGTGAAATCTATCTAGCTCTTGCATCTCTGTCGATGTTTCCTTGTGGCTCTTTAACACATATAGTCTGATCCTCAAAGAGAATATGGATGAAGGGGATTTCTTCCTCCTGCGGAGAATTCTTGACAATCCCTTATCCAACTGACGTGCCACTTCCTACATGACCATGTTATTGGTCACATATCGCGGCATGAGATGAGGGGATATCTGAAAATTGAATCATACAATGTATGTAACCTCAGGTGCTACAAACCAATCTACGATATCCCATAGTGACTCCTTCACTTGATCGGTCATCCAAGGTGGATTGATCTCAAATATCATATGAAATATAAATACAAATAAGTGCTAATAAAATCTATCATATGCACCCCTAAAGCTTTATTCTGATAAAACTCTGAAGTGGAAGTAAAATGGAAACTTTTCTTGAGGGGTCAAGATCCAGTGCAATGTTCGAAAAGCATATTGTGTGAAGATTCCATCCAAACGAAATGCATACATATAGAATTGTGGTTCTTGGTTCACCCTCAAAGATGCTTTCACCTGCCCCACATGATGCTACAAATCAAATGAAAATATATCTACCCAATTGAAAAATTTACCACGACCTACCACCATATTGAGCATATATATCTAGTTTTCCTCAAACACATCAACATTCTTGCACCCATGCAACCAATGACTAATAAATATCAGATATCGATGTACATCTCTGAGAATCTTCATTAGGTAAACTGCAGATGGGTGGTGACAAACTTAACAGGCTCTCGACATCATGATTTGATGATGTCGCTTATGTCGAGGTCAACCAATCTAGTGTAAAATTCATTATTTTCATACTCTCTGGGCCTAGGTATCTTAAGTATGAATTTATTCTCCATAGCAGGTGGTGAGTGGAATGCCACTCTCACTACAAAGCACAAGGTGAAAGTCATCCATGTGTGTGATAATCTACTTAATCACCTATGCATAAGGGATGAGAGGGAATCTGCATGTGATCCTATGCATCCTGGACCTCTTAATATTGATGTATGCTTACATGTCCTACATGTTTTAATGAAACTTCTTCTGCATGATTGTGTCTTTCATACTACTCCATGTGACCTCAGTAGACTTATCAATGAATCACTATGTGTCTGCATAAATAGGAATGGTTGGATTTGTTACTTCAACTACTTCCTCAATTGTTTCCACTAAAGTTTCTTTGGAGACCACTTTATGTGTAGATGGATGCATCACTCCAACATATGATGAAAGGGTGATAATACTTGTAGCTCGAACACCTGTTGTGGCAGCACACTCATGATTACAAGATTAGCTCTAGTAAAACTAACTATGTAACAATATCTTAGTAAATCATATACAAATAGCCATTAAACATAAATGAGAATGTAAATCTATTAATGATGGCATACAACTACATGCAAGGATAGAAAATATAAATGAAAACAAGGAGTGCGTACTTTCAAATCATGAAGGGGGTCAAGTGTCACTCAGGGATTTGAAGTGCGCTCATGTGCTCAATCAAGAGAAGAAAAACCATCAAGGGCACACTCGCGCACTCCAAAGGGGTGAAGGAGTGAGGTTTTAGGACTTTAGGCCTTTTAAAGTGCAGTCATGCACTCAAGGAGATAGAGAGGGTGCACTTGCACAGTCCGAAGGGAAAAAGGAATGTGTATTAGGGATGTTAGGACTTCAGGAGTGATCATGTGCTCAAGGTAAAGGAGGGCGCACTGGTGCATGCTAACGAGACAGAGGAAAATCATTAATGCGTTTGAGGTGCACTCATATACTCAGGTAGGGTGCAGTTCTTTGTGACAAAGGAGTGTGCTCAAGAGGGAAACTTGTCCATTATGGGTGCAATTTTTAGAGTTGATCGGGCTTTGGGTTCCAGAAGTGTGCTTTACCTAAGGAAACCTCAAGAACAAGTTTAACAACAAGGTTTTGTGCCAGGAATGAGAAGAAGAAGGATCTACAAGCTCTTTGGATGTTATCACAATCATGGTGGAATGTAAAATATTGAGGAATGTGTAGATTTTCAACATGCGACAACAAAGAAACACTTGCAGAAATAGGATTGAACAACAACACTAGTAAATAAACTGAAAAACAAAGAAACACAAGCAAGAAAATAAATATCAACGATTAAATCATCAAAGGAAACGAATAGATTCAACATGCAAAACATAATTGTATTTTAGCTAGATGAAGAGTTTCTTGATCCACAGATGTGCGCCCAACCTAGATGAGAATAATTATGAAGATGAATGATTAGATGGGTTAATTTAAAAGAGTTTACATGCAAAATTGTTTCATGCATGATGGCCACTTGTTGACAAGTGAAATGATTATTTAAGGAAGGTGAAGTGGACTCGTATTTTCTAGGAGTGCACCCACATGGAACAAAGAAGCTTATCCATGAAGACAAGAAGAGCATATGTCTTCAGCATAAAGGAATGTGCTTAAGGAGGGAAAAATTGTTAAGCATGAAGGACTCTTCTCAAGCAGGGTGCACTTCTTCAGCCCGAAGGAGTGCACTCAACACAAGAGAATGTCTTCATCTGCTTGAAGTGCAATTTTTCCTTAAAGGGCACTTTTCTTGATTTTGTTTGTCTTTTATGTGATTTTGAGTGATTTTCAAGTGTATTCATTGAAAAAACTAGTTTCTAAGTCAAGATAAGTCATGGGTCCACCAAAACATGGACTAGATACATCAAGTTCTTCTAAGGGTCATGTGACAACACTTAGTAAACATTGACTTAGTAGTATCCAACGTTAGGAGAAAGCACACAAATAGCAAATAAAACAACATGATGACACTAAGGGGCTTGAAATGACAATTCATGTAGGCTCTAAAATAGATTTTTTCAAAAACTTTGGAGGGTTGTTGTCACATCAACAATAATTGGTGACACACTTGTAACCCCAACTTCTCTAAAATGGTTTCATTCATGTGAAAGGTCTCAATTCTTTAGGAAGTATTGATTCAATCAGTGAGTTATCTTAGATCCCCAATCTTACCCACTTACAGATGTAATCTTCCTAGTTCCACTACTTGGCGTAACACAACCTTAAGCAAGCCATATCATTATCTTATCGATGTAAGTAAGGGTAATATAACACATCGAGTTAAAAAAAATCATAGTATGAGTTTTACATATTAGGCCTTGCTCTGCTGCAAGCAGGCTTGGATGGTACCCAAGTGGAGTCACATCAGGAACACAAACGTTGCTTCATTGCCAATGATCCTAGATAGTACCTTGGTGAAGCCACTTGCTTCACCTCCCTACGCAGGAATCCTTCCTCTTCTTTCACCATTTTTTTTTTTCTTTTTTTTTTATTCTTTTTCATAGGACTATGCATAGGCACTTATAATTTTCAATGGGTGGAAGAGGGATCCTAAATTATTATTGAGAGCATAAGAGGTTATTCCTTCGAAGACAGGTTTTAGATCTTTGAAGTCTTTTTCACTAAAATTTTTTCCCTTACCTTACTCTACTCATATCGATAAGAAAGAACACACTATTCATAAACATGACAAAGTTTAGGAATGAGAATCCTAAATGGATACCAGTATCATGGTTTTCTTATGGCTTCTTTAGTTGAAGGATCGTATTTTCCATCAGAAAATCATTGACTTGAAAAGAGGTAAAACAAAATAGGGAAGAGGATAGTAGGTAGGCCAAGGGTTTTATGTTACCATAACTTCCCTTTCACAAAATATTAGCCACGTCATCTTAAAGCTCAAAACCAACTTTATTCAACAACAAATAAAACCAAAAGAGAAAAATGGGAAAAATGAAAACACGAAATACGAATGTAATGCATATGAATAAATTCAACCTATCATATCCTAAATTAAATAGTACAGGGTCACGTTATGTGAAATGGAGTTTCCAATGCAACCATAGAAGTTGCTTTTGACCTTTGGATCGAAGGATGTGATCATGTAAAACCAAAATAAAATGCAGTGCAATGAAAAGGATAAACCACAAAAACATGTGCATTGACACATAGAAACAAGAAGTGCAATCATAATGGTGTAACACAATCGAATGCTCTATCAAACGAAAGACTCCACAATAGAAATAATTAATAGGTCTATGACAAGTATAGGCCATGTGACATGGGTCCAAACTGATAATATCCTTTTAGGGTCTCTGTAAGAGGATCATGGAAACAACCTTTGGGAAAACTTTGACAAGAAAGACTGATCAAAGATAGATCCATATCATAAGAGAAATTAACAGGATGCCCACAATCCATATTGTCATGTGAGTGGTATTTTTTTATGGATGGTTTAAAATAGAGGTTAGATTGAAAGATTTGGCATTTATTAAGACCACTCATTATTTCCACGTTACAGATTAAATATTTGCTTGAGGTGGAATGCAACAGTGGAAGTCCAATAATCAAACTAAAATTTTTTCCCTAAGGGTTGAAATATTTTATGTCAAGAAAATGAGAATTCCTTGAGAGAGATTCGACATCCCACATTATGACATTAGCATCAAAATTTTGCAAAAGAATTTTGAACTAACTGAAATCACAAATATCGTCAAGGTGACAGGAACCTAACATAACCATCAATGTAGGTTGAAGTGTCCTACTCACCTGAATTAACTTTGAATAATGAGAGAAAATGGCCAAATTCTTGTCAAAACAAGAGCCATTATTCAAATTAAGAGATTTACAAGGAATTTGAGGTTGATCACATAGATTTTATAGATTACCACAAAAATATTCAATGATTAACATGTCATCTTATTTATCTAAAGGAGATATACCTAAAAGAAAATCTTTGATAATCACATCAGACTCCATGTAAAATACCTACAAATCTAAATCTTCTAGTAGGGAAAAATATTCATCCATGTTACTTAGACAATCATTACCGTATAATTCAGAGAAAATGAAATCATCAGGGTCATGGTTGTCCAAGGGTTCAATTTGATTAATGGGTAAAGGGTTGGCTGGTGAAATATAAAGATTCGAAGATGGTTGATTAATGAGATTAGATGAATCACCATCCAAAGAAAGATGTTAATGGAAAATTAATTCTTCATTAATGAATTGATCTTCCGATTTAATGATTGGTTGAGGTTCAAAACATGGAACATCAAAAGGAGGGGGACATGGAATGAAAGGAATGTCTGGTTCTTCCTTAGGATACTAAAATGCCTTCTAATCGAGATGACATAATGAATTAGATTGAAAAGAGTTTCTTGAAATCAAGACTAAGAAGTGAAACTTTTCACCCAAGAACTTCTAGTCCACATCCTCGTCCAGGAATTCATAACTAAGATGGAGGAATCAATCTACAAATTTTCAAGATATTCATTTGATTCCATTCTAAGTCAATTAGTTTCATTAAAACATCCCGATATTCACATTTTTTGAAAACATGATGAATTTCATCAATCAATTTCTAAAAATATCAAAGTAGAAGAAGTAGGTAGAGAATAGCACCATTTCTTCACACAATCATCCAACATAAGGGTAAACAACTGTGTGAGGATCTCCTCAAAATAAACACTGCTTGAAATAAAAAAAATGAACAAACTCAATTACATAATCTAGGACAGTTGCTGTACCATTACCATTGAATTTTAAATGTGACAAGTTATGTAAAACATTAGTGGGGATTAAAAGATCTAAATATTTGGAAAAGCACCTTGGAATTATGATCTCGGATGAAGCCATTAAAGGTAAGAGGTTCAAATAGACTTTGCGGACTTAACTTCTCATCTGGCCCTCCATGTAGCACCAAAAATGTTGATGGTGTTTGATGCCGCCAACATGTAAGGGGATCTCCTCAATGGAAAGTCCCAATTAGACCTCACACTATTTGGTGTATGAGTCCCATCCAGCTATATGGTTTGACCACCATTAGAAAGGCTTCAAATACAAGCCATGGTTATTACTACACACAAGATAATGCAACACCTCTTTGGGCAGCAAGTATGTAAGCTTTTTGAGATACCTAATGTAAGGTGTACAACGGGGAACTTCTCATGGATGGTAGCAAAACGAGCCTTTGGTTAGAAATGAAATAGTACTATCCTAAGGGGGGCCCAGGAAGGAAGAGAAATACTTTTTGATTACCTACAGATTATTACACATAATAAACAACAATCATGAAAGAATAAAAACACTTTTTCAATAGTAACCATAGCTAAGCAGCTAATTAGTTCATTAACTTAGTATGTAATTAAAGAAACATATACCATAAAGATAACAAGAATAGTCATACTATATCTATGATACATGTGTGAAGAAATGTAGGCTCATAGAGATTTTGATGAAGAATGAAAGATCCCAAGTACATTTTTACATAAATGAAACACTACATCCAATAGTGGAACATGAAGCCACAACTTGCTTCTCCAAAGAATGATCTATCTCCTATGCTTCAAGAGAAGATAAGGCAAGACTTCAAGAATCCAAACCATTGGTTTGAGTTATGAGGAGTTATTTATAACTAATGACAACAACCTTTGAGATTCCTCATGATTCTTCAACTTCTATGATTTTTCATATTATATCCATGACTTATTACATTCCATATGTGGCTATTCACATTCCACATGTGTCTCTTGGAATTCATTACATACCATTTATTACAAAATAAAAATTACATATGAAACGATGGCTATATAAGACAAAATTGGTAATGGGACAAAGCCCCATCAAAGTGAAAAATGATTTGCTTCCTCATGGAGCTCATTAGTAACGTATGTGTTCCATGCTCTAAAAGTCATTAAGGGTGCTTTGACCCGAGTTAGAAGGTCCCATACATAACACATCTTCACCTCAAGTGCCTCCATCAATATGGTCTTGGAGCATGATTGGACATTATTCCATAGCCATGAAAGTTTCATACGAGATTTGACTGGTGTGATGGCGTATTGTAAAATAATTTCTTTGGTGACCTCCAAGCCTTATTGTTCTGTTCCTTGCTTGATTTGTTCAATGTATTTCTTTATCTCCTAGAATATTATTTCTCTGAATCTGGTTAATTTAAGTGTTCCTAACACGGCATCCCATGCTTATGTGCTATACACTCGAAACAATTGTGAAGTCGATTATAAGAAGAAATAGTACTAATCAATTTTTCCCTAAGATGCATATATTTCTAATGATGGAGTTTCAAATGAACTCTATCTATCTCGTCAACAATCTTGTCTTTTCTTTCAGTCCACTCCTGAAGATGGTTGATTTATATGTTTTCTACTTTCAGGAGTCTTACCACTTCTTGTGCTTTCTTCTGACTGCCAATGATAAGAGCCACCACTTGTTGTAGAAGTATCATCTCATCATTTAACCACGCCATGGTATTATCCATTGGCACTGGTTCCTCCTACATGGTTGACTACCATTCTGCAGTGCTGAAGCTCTGTGAAGATAACCATTGATTCTTTACCGCAAGATGTTCTTCCTATTGCTTCATTGTAGTAAGTTCTCTCCTTAGTCTAACATTCTCAATCAACTAGTATTTAGAGTTATCATGTGCCTCTCTAGAAAAATCAACATTTTCCACCATGGTTGCTCTAGAATTCCTTCTGGTGTTGACATTTATCTCCTTCTCTGTAGAAGATAATAATAGATTCTGGGTCTCATTTGGGAAGTATCTATGCCTCTGTTCTACAATCCTCTTCTTAATTTGATCAAATGTTACACTGCACACATCCATGACTCTGTCCGTGGGTGGAGGTGTGATTCCCATTTCTCCAAATGGAAGATGTCCACCTATGAGGGGAGGTTCTTTTGGAGAACTTGGTTCATCATCCATGGGTTGGATGATATCCTCTTCCTCAAACTCTTCCTTTTATATCTCATGAGTCAATTGTTCTTCTTCCGGTCTCTATGCTCCTTCTTCCACCTGGGACTACTTTTGTTATTCATCTTCTATTCTTTTCCTCTCCTCTTCTTCTTCTTGTTTCTTCTCATGCAACTCATATTGCTTCATATTATGCTCTTCTTCTACCTCTCTCATTTACTATTCTTCTTGAATAACTTCTATCTTCAAAGGATCAACTTTCCATTTCATGCTACTTTCTCTGGTTGAATCATACATGATCCTCTTCCTAGAAGTTACACTCCTTGCTTGAGGGGTTACCTGTTCCTCCTCCTGCACCTGCATGTTTTGAGTTGGTGGGTCTTGGGGTGAATTGGTCTCCATCCCTAGATGTGCTTTTCTGAATGTGTTGCACTAGTTATTCACATTCTCATCTGCTACTGTAGAAATTGATGAATAACCCCCAATTGAAATTGATCCTGTCACAATGTTGCGTACACACTCTCTTGGGATCATATCCATGAAATTATTTATTTGTGAATATCAAGCGATCCAACTCTTGTATCTCTTTCGCTACTGCCTTGTCATTCTTCAACTCATATAGTTAGATCATTAAAGGGAAGGTGGGCCAAGGGGATTTCTTCCTACTATGGATAACTCTTGAAAATCCCTTTTCTAACTGATTTTCGCTTCATGCATGACCACCTTATTGGTCACATATCATGACACAAAATGAGGGGATATATGACAACCAAAACATATGATGTATGTACCCTTAGGTGCTACAAACCAATCCACAATATCCCATATTGATTCCTTCACCTGATCAATCCTGCAAGGAGTATTGACCTCGAATATCATATGAAATATAATGGAAAATAAGTGCTTAACCAGTGTATCATATGTGCCTCTATAACTTGACTCTGATAACAATTTACAGTGGAAGTAAATTGGAAACTTGTATGGAGGGGTCCATTTCCAGTATAATGCTGGGAAATCATATTGTGTATATATTCCATCCAAAAGAAATGCATACATATAGAATTGTGGTGCCTGTTCTTCCCTCAAAGATTCTTTCATTTGCCCCACATGACCTTACAACGCAAATGACAATATATCTGTCGAATTGAAAATTTTACGACGAGTTACCACCATATTGAGTATATATATCCAATTTTCCTCAAACATCTCAACATTCTTGCTCCCATGCAACTGAAAACACATAGCTATCAGATACTGATATACATCTCTCAAAATATTAGTCGGATAAACTGCGGATGGTTAGTGGTGAAAATTAGAAGACTCTCAATACCATGATTTTATGATGTCAATGTGTCGAGGTCATCCCATTTGGTGTGAAAGTCACTCTTTTCATATTATATGGGCCCACACATCTTATAGTAGGTATGCATGTCTTCTCCATAATAGGTGGCAAGTTGACTGTCACTCCCACTGTGAAGCACAAGATGATAGTCATCCATGTGTGTGATACTTTACTCAATCACCTATGCATAAGGGATGACCGAGAATATGCATGTGATCGTATGCATCATAAACCTATTAATATTGATGTATGCCTACACGTCTTCCAAGTTCTTAGAAATTTTTTTCTTCATGAATGTGTTTTTTATATTACCCCATGTGACCTTAGTAGACTTATCAATGAAGCATTGTGTGTCCGCATGAATGGGAATGGTTGGATTTGTTACTTCAAAAGCTTCTATAATGCTTGCCTTTGAAGTTTCTTTGGATGCTACTTTACGTGTAGAGGGAGGCATGGCTCCAACAGATGATGAAAGAGTGACAATACTTGTAGCTCAAACACCTGTTTATGGAAACACACTCATGATGACAAGATTAGCTCTATGAAACTAAATATGCAACAATATATTAGTAAATCATATAGAAAGAGCAATTAAATGTAACTGAGAATGTAAATCTATCAATGACATCAAACATTTATATGCATGGGAAGAAAATCTACATGCAAACAAGGAGGGCGCACTTTCAAATCATGAAGGGGGGTCAAGGGTCACTCAAGGCTTTGAAGTGTGCTCATGCACTTAAGAAAGAGAAGAAAAACCATCAAGTGAACACTAGAACACTCCAAAGGGATGAAGAAGTGGGGTTTTGGGCCTTCGGCATTTCACAGTGTGTCCATGTGCTGAAGAACAGAAAGAGGGCACACTGACACACTCTAAAGGAATGAAGGAACATGTCTTCGAGCTTCCATTCCTTCAGGGTGTTCTCAAGGGAAAGGAGGGTGCACTAGTGCATTCCAAAGGGATGAAGGAAAATAATTTAGGCCTTCGAGGCACACTCATGCATTGAAGGAGGGTACAATTCTTCATGACGAATGAGTGTGCTCAAGAGGGAAACTTGTCCATTACGTGTCCAGTTTTAAGAGATGATTGGGTTTCGGGTTCCAGAAGTGTGCTATACCTAAGTAAATATCAATAAAAATTTTAACAGCAAGATTTCATGAAAGAAATGAGAATAAGAAGGATCTACAAGCTTTTATGGATGTTTTCACAATCATGGTGGAATGTGAAAAGTTAAGGAATTTGCAGAGTTTCAACATGCGACAATAAATAAACACTTGTAGAAACAAGATTAAACATAAACACCAATAAATAATATGAAGAAAGAAGAAATGCAAGCAATAAAAGGAACATTAACAATGAAATCATGAAAGGCAATGAATAGATTCAACATGCAAAACTTACTTGCATCGCAAGTCAACAAAGAATTTCCTGATCCACAGATGTGTGCCCAATCCAAATGAGAATGATTATGATAATGAATGATTAGTTGGGTTAATTTAAAATAATTTACATGAAAAATTGTTTCATGCATGATCGCCACTTGTCGACAAGTGAAAGGATTAGTTAAGGGATGTTAAGTGGGCTCCTATTTTCTAGGAGTGTGCCCACATGCAATAAAGAATCTTATGCATGCAGAAAAGAAGGGCACATGTCTTCAACACAAAGGAATGCACTCAAGGAGGGTAAACTTATTAAGCATGAAGAAGTGAGCTCAAGGAGGGTGCAATTCTTCATCCCAACGGAGTGCGCTCAACACAAGAGCATATCTTTGTCAACTTGAAGTGCACTTTTGCCTTAAAGGGCACTTTTCTTGCTTTTGATTTCCTTTTATGTTCTTTTGAGTGCTTTTTCGAGTGTGTGCATGGAAAAAGGCTAGTTTCTAAGTCAACATAAGTCATGGGTCCACCTAACCATGGACTAGATACAATAAACGCTTCTAAGGGATAGGTGATGATACCTAGGCAGAATTGACTTAGGAGGATGTGAAAACACAAATAGAAAATCAAATAATGTGATGACACTAAGGAGTTTGAAACAACAATTCATGAAGGCTCCAAAATAGACTTAGGAATACATTTTGGAGGGTTGTTGTGGCAACGACAACATAGTAGTTAAACTATTCTTGAAGGAACCGATTACTATACCAATAAACATTATCATTAACCTCTAAACAAAATCCCCATGAAAATGTATTCCCTTGTTTAGTTGACATCAATGACTAGAATTGACATCAATGACGACACTTTTCTCAACATTATCTAATCTATCTACACAATATACAAATGTGTTTGATGATCATTTTTTGCGACGAATTTTCACATTTTATTGATATTGTGATATTGCATGTGAATTCACTCAATCTACAATGTCATCTTAATGGACAAAAACTCTCTACCCTTGAATCTAATATCCAAGTTGGTTGTGTGATTTCACCCGCATAGACAAGCAAGAGAAAAAACATAGAGATCTATGATGAATCTCATGTCCTTCCTTGTATTTATTTTCTCTTTATTGAGAATAAATAAATTACACGTGTATATTTAGTGGTTGTTAGGAGTATTTTCATCGAGGAATGTGCCTTAAAATATTTTCACATTTGTCGGTATGCATATTTGAGTGCCAATTTATTTTGTGCCATTATAGTTTATTGAAGGCTATTTTTCCCAAATATTTTCCTTGCAATTGCAATAAGGCAACAAATGAAGAGTGCATATAAAAAATATTCGTATCCTTCTATTGTAGTAATTTTTTATTCTTTGGTTATTTCTATTTAATTGGGCACTGATTCCTAGTGTCATGTTTGTAGTCCAAAATCCGTATAAGTTGTTTCTAGATTCCTCACAGGTAAGAATAAGTTTAGTTACTTCATTTTTTTCTTCTGGTCTTTGTTTTATTTTGGATTTAATTTTTTTTATTCATTATAATTACTTCAAAGTAGTTTCTATTCCTAAGTTAGTGGATCCTAACTATATTCCATTAAAGCGAAAAATATTGATATTTTATGGACATAGAATCTATGAAAATTAGTTAGTGGTGAGCATAAGAAACCTACCAATGCTAAAGACGTGGCTATATGAGATGAACGATGTGATCAAGAAATATGACTCATTAGTAAAAAAATTTATGATAGTATTTAGGTACATATTAAGACTGAAGATAACCCAACTGATGTATGACACACATTAGCCTCTTTATTTGATAAATATGATGGTGTATCTCCTTACTACGTTAACAATAACATTCGTGAGTTAGATCCTAAATAATTTTATAGGATATAACCTTATATTGTTAAACTGAAAACCAAAACTGAAAACTATATAACAATGGAAAATATTACCAAGAAATGGATATAACCCTAGTAATTCTTGTAGAACACAAATTTCCTTATTTTGGTATGTTCATCCAAAATAGGAATAGAGAAATTAAAATGTCTAAAGGCTCTATGACACCTAACTTTGATTATTTTTGTAAAGATTTGATTAATGAGCAAGGAAGATTGGTTGCTTCATGAAAATTAACTCCTAATAAAGCTTTAATGACACTTTGTCTTGAGGATGAACCACATTAGTTGTTTCAAAACGTCGAACAAATCTCAATATTTTGATTAATCTGAAAGACAATCTTATAATCATAATAATGTTTTTAATAAAAATCATAAATCACATACTAAAGGATCTTCTTGACACTCTTTTGATGATGCTAGTAAAACGTAAGTGTTTAATCCTTGTAAGTATTGTGGTAAACCCAACCACCCTAAAAATACTTTATTTAAATGGAGACATGAACTTACTAAATCAAGAATAAATCCCATGTTAAACAAAATGTGTTTGTTTGTGCCTATTTTTTCCAACCAAACCACCATAAAAAGATTTGATTTAAATGGAGACATGAACTTGCTAAAGCCAAGAAGAAATCCTCTGCTAAACAATATGTTTCTCTTTGTGCCTATTATGTCAAACTAGGTAAATATTCTTCTATGGAATGGATTATGGATTTTGGTGCCTCTAACCATATGTTTGGTACTGATTTATTGTTTTTGTCTCATGACACTTAGAAGCACAAATCATAAAAAGTTTCTATTGGGATGGTAAACAAGTCTTAATAGTAGGTTTCGGTAATGTTAAAGTCCTTAATGGTATAACGGAAGATCTCTTTTATGTTCAAGGCATGCACATGGATTTTTTTAAATTTGGAAGCATGGATAGATAAATATGTTCCTAAATATATCAAACATAACTCCAAAGTATTTTCATATAGTCATATTTATCGCCATTTTGGTTTATATAAATTTACTGGTTTTCGTTCAACTAAAAATCAACCATTTTATTCCTATGTTTCTCATGTTGATGAACAAAGTAAATTATGGCATGAAATATTAGGTCACTTGAATTATGGTAAAATGCAAGTGTTATCTAAAATGGTATTTTTCTTACCTCCTCATTCTTCCACTATAGGTGTCTATGAAGGTTTTTTGTTTGGTAAACATCATATGGAAATGTCTAATAAAGGTGAAGCTTGGTGTGCTAAATAACAATTGTAATTAATTCACAGTGATATATGTGTTCTACTTGAAACTTCTTATTTTTCTCTTGCTATCTGTTTTCTTACTTTTATTGACAAATATAGAAGAAAATATTGGGTTTATTTTTTGAAATATAAAATTTAAAAACTTTGGTAAATTTCAAAAATTTAAATCCATGTTTGAAAATAAATCTAGCAAAAGTATTGAGACATTGAGAATTGATAACTGGGGAGAATTCAATAAAAAGGAATTTGTTGCATAATTATCTAATCATGGTATTCAAAATTAACAAAAAGGGTTAGTTGAAAGGAAAAATAGAACTTTGGTTCGAATGGCTAGATGCATGCTTTATTATAAAGGATTACATAAAACATTCTAGGTTGAAAACATTTGTTGTGCTACCTATATTTTAAATTGATTTCTTCCTAAATAATTTTTAAAAGTTAGTCCCAAATAAATGTGGAATGGGAGAAAATCATACTTAAGTAACTTGAAGATATTTGGAATTTAATGTTGGGCCCTTATTCCTAATGACAAATGGGGAAGTTAAAGCCCAAGTGACACCTATATTTTCGTTGGTAATAGTGAGGATTATAAATCTTATAGGTTATTTGGCCCAACTACCTAATGTGTTATCATTTGGAAATATGTTAAATTTAGTGAAAGTTCTGCTTCCCTTATGTCTTTTAAAATTCAGGTTGCTTTGAATTTTCCTTTATCTCCTATTTGTCCCATCTTGGTTACCCCTTATTATAGTTCTATAGCTAATTTTGATCCTAGTTCACCTACCTCTTCATGTGACCCTCTTGAATGTTCTAAAGATAATAGAGTGGTTCCTAATGATATTTTTCATTATCTTTCTAATTTCTCAGGAATACAATCAAAAGACTTAGCAAATCATTGTCAACCCATGGCTCATATGGAACTTCCAAGTTACCATGAAATGTACATGTGGATCACATTTTTTACTTTCAATGGTTTGTTTTGTAGATGTAGTATCAATGATTACTTTTGTATATGGAGTATAGGTATTTCATAAGCTTGGTAATGTTCTAAAAATTTAGATTTGACTAAATCTACTTGCACGAAAGTAAACAAACTTGCAGGAAATTAAATACACTTGTAGGAAGTAAATGCACTAGCAAGAAAATAAACATGCTTTCTAGAAATTAAGCACATTCACAATAATGTAAATGAACTTGTAGAAAAGTAAAAACAATTATAAAAAGGGATGGGATACTCATGCAACTTTCAACCATCAATGGGAAAATAAACACACATGATGGAAATGAATGAAACGCACTTGCATAATTGAGATAGTGAACTTCTACCTAGTGGACTAAGGAAGCTTAGAATTGTAACCATTAGCATAGGTAGAACAAACCACACAAGCAAGAAATAAATCACAAAGGAAGAAATGACTGAAAGAGCTAATCCTTTCCAAGGTAATCCCTATTTTTATTGAGACCAACAATTGTAATAATTGTATTGAGAACATTTATTCAAAAACCTAAAGGAATGCAAACCAATATGAAATGCAATCATTTCAAATCATAAATAAATTTATAAGTAAATAAATACAACCATTATCAATTGATTAATTGCATAAATAAGTAAAATCACACAACCAAAAATTAATTATAGAAGTGAATAAAATAAATTGTACATAAATAAATAATCTAGGAGTTAAGTTACACAACTAGAAAATAGAACTACCTAAATTATATAACACTATGTCTATTATAGTAGGTCCCGCTTCCATAGAAGATATTTACTAATGCTTGTTACATTGACAACAAATATTAATTTAATTAACTAAGTTAGTTAATATAAAGTAATATTTCATATATATAAAAAGGAAATAAGTACACAAGAAAAGAAATTAATTAAATTAATTAATCAAATCATAAACTATTCAAATTATAATCTATAATTAAAATAAAAGTTTAATAATTAAATTTTTTCATTATGATTCAAAAAATTCTTTAAATTTCCTCCCTGCATAATGAAATAGAAACTCCTTTTACACAAAAATTTTGCTTAAAAATAAAATAACAACCAATAAATGAGATCCACAAGTTTCTCATATGGTTTTTTAACAAATAGAAAAACATAAATATGTATCCACAAGTTTTTCATTTGGTTTGCTATTAATTATACAAAAATAAAAGACTAATTCATAATTCCAAAATAATTATCAAAAACTCAATTAATCATGTCTAATATTGATCCAAATTGAAAAAATGGACCAACAAATATGTAACAACATCAACTCAATTTTCCAATTACCTCATGGTTTTGTTAGCTCATGGTTTCAGTGTCGAATCTTGGTTCTAAGAGTTGCAACAGAAGTGTTGCAACAGTGAGTTCTGATGAATCATGGTTCCAGTGTCAACTCGTGTTTATGACAGTTGTAGACAAGAATTGCAACAGTGGGTTGTAGCCCCAAAGTTGTGACAACAAATTGTGGCACTAGAGTTGTGGCACCAAATTGTGATACCAGAGTTGCAATAGTGAGTTCAGCACTAGAGTTGTAGTAGGGAGTTGTGGTATCAGAGTTGAAGTACAGAGTTGTGACACTAGAGTTCCAACACTAGAGTTTTAGCTATTGAAATTATATAGCATGTGCAATAGAATATAATTTTCAGCTCTGATAATTACTTCCTAAAGATTTTCAAATAAAATTTTGTCATGCCACTGATATGATTCAATAATTACAACAAAAAATGTCAAATGCAAATGCAACCGAAACAATAAAGATCATAGAAATACAACCATGCATAATAGACAAAATATTTTTAGCTTAGGAGAAAACCCAACAATATTTTCTTGAGGATAAATTGTATTTTCAACAAGGTTTATAAATTGATAATTTTTCTAGAAACCTATTCAAACTTTACAAGTCAAAATACTAGTCAAACATAGCCAAACAAATATTGGTCAACACTAGTAAACATAGTTAAAAAATCAAAAGTCTACGTTGGTCAAATTTTAGTATGCGGTCAACTCGACCCACGATCAAACTATGGCTAGTAAAAGGCTCACATGTGCGGCCTTCCTATGGTAAAAACCTCACACATGAAACCATATGGACTAAGGTCAAGGATGGTCAAAACTCAATCAAATCAGTTATTCAAATTTCCATTGTCAACATTGGTCAAAGCTCAATCAAACAACAGTCAATGGGGTCTGGGAAAACTCTTCCTTGTCACATGTGTAGCCCGTAAGAGAGAGATAAAAATGATGAAGAAAAAATAAGATATGAACTCCAACAACAGATTTCTCCTTAGAAAAATTTCTCCTACACTTGAAAAGATTGAATGAGCTTCCTATGTTGATGATTTGTCTCCTCACATTCACACATATTTATATAAATCTCTAATGTTTAGTAGACCCCATTAAGAAAGCCCTCATCATAAGGATACCCTTCACAAATGGAGCCTACATGACAACTCAATATTAGAACAAAATTGTTTATTCCACAGGTGGGTGAAAAACCCCACTTAAAAAACAATTCGAACCTACTCTATCTAAAATATATCACTCCATCCCAAAGAAGGAAATGTGAGAATCATGGGCCAATATCCCCTAGCCAAATGAGCGTGGCCCTCAGTTATTCAAATTTCCATAGTCAAAGTTGGTCAAATCTCAATCAAACAACAGTTAATGGGGCGTAGGAAAACTCCTCCTTGTCACATTTGTAGCCCCTAAGAGAGAGATAAAAATGATGAAGGAAAAATAAGAGATGAACTCCAACAACAAATTTCTCCTTCACTAGAAAATATTGAATGAGCTTACTATGTTGATGATTTGTCTCCTTACATGCACACATATTTATATAAATCTCTAATGTTTAGTAGACCCCATTATGAAACCCTTCATCATAAGGAGACCCTTCAAAACTGGAGCCTACATGACAACTCAATATTAGAACAAAATTATTTATTCCACAGGTGGGTGAAAAACACCACTTAAAAAACAATTCAAGCCTACTCTATCAAAAATATATCACTCCATCCCAAAGAAGGAAATGTGAGCATCATGGGCCAATCTCCCCTAGCCAAATGAGTGTGGCCCCATCGGAGAAAGATTTTCCTTGGGAAATTCACCCCTAGCCAAATTAGCATGGCCTAATGGGTGAATGTATCATTTTCCCCTAGTCAAATTGGCATGACCCCATGGGGGAATTCCTACACAATGCTGCAAAAAAATCAACACTCCCTTTTATTGAGGGATACATTCTGCATCATGCCAAGCTTATCTCTAAGTAAACAAACATCCCCCTATACATAGGCTTGGTGATAATGTTTGCAATATTCTCATATGTGGATATGTATTGGGGCTTCACTGCTTCCTTCTACACCATATCAAGGATGAAGTGATATTTGATCTCAATGTGCTTCAACCTGTTATGAAATATTGGATTCTCCAAAATCTTGACGCAACTTTGATTATCACAATATATGAAGGTCATCTCTACAAAATATTTTTTCTATGATATACTAAGTGTGATAAAAGTATGCTTCTAGCTATACCTGGATATCATAATTGATCCCAAGTTGAAGTAGCACCCTGAGGTGCTCCTTCTATCCATTGCACTCTGACCTAATCAAATTCAGTATATCCATGCAATCTCACTTCACCACCTAGTGATGAGGCTCATCAATGGGTAAATTATATGGACCTTAATGCATCTCCAGTTTACTAAAATCAACTTTTCTCATAATTCTTTACATGTTTTAATTATATTTTTCTTAACGAGTAGAGTAAAGATGAGATGTCATGTCTAGTGGTCTAATGTGCATTGATTGTAGGTTTTGGAGCAAATTTTGGCTAATTAAAGTGCAGGAACTCAAATGAGACAAGCAAGAGGCATTATAGGAGATATGATCTCCCTCCTTAACTCCTCACTCACTCGAATATTCCTCAATCAAACTCATCAACTCAGAGTTGCAAACAACCGATTCATGAGGTTCATTTGTAGCTAAGCTAGTGACAATTGAAGACCAGTTGATCTCGAGATTGGGAGCCAAGCCTCCCTAAATTTAAGGAAGTTATTGGTAACTTCAGTTGTATAAATCAAGAGGCCTAGAGCCTCATTAGGATTCAGATTTTTTGTGCAAGATAACTAAGCAACATTTTCGAGTTGAAGCATTGTAACCAAGCACTCTTGTGTATTTATGATATTTTAATGAAAATGAGAAGCATTCCCTTGATCCAGCACTGAGTTGACTCAGAGGGCTGAAGCTCTTGGGTTAGGGCCCAACCCTAGCAGCAGAGGTTCCTCTTGTTGTATATGTATGCTTAGATTATGCTCATAGTTAGTTGCTGAACTGATTTTGGTGTTGTTAATTTGCAAATATTGGTAGGGTTAATTAGTTTGCTTCCATTTGTGGATAGTTCTAATAGTAGCATCGTAGTGACAAGAATATATTCCAAAAAGGATGAAAGCAAGTGGTTTTCACCTCATTTTCCCTTTTAAGGATCATGGCTTGAGGAACACTTACCATATATCTGAAAAAACAAAATTATTTCTTTTTGCATAATCTAGGGTTTCCTACTAATTAGGTCATTATCTTTCAGTTCCATAGGATAAGCTGCAATTGGCATTTTTGATCTCTTAGGTCTTGCACTTAATTCATATCTCTTTTGTATTGGTTTCAAGCACTTCCATGCATGAAATTAGCAAATAAATGGTGACAACTCTGTTTTCTTCTATTTGAATAAGCCCTTCTTGATTTTAGATGAATTTATGTATAAATGCCAACAATTATGTGTGTTGTTACAAGAGTTTCTACATTACAGGGAGACCTCATCTCATCACCTTCATCCAAGCCATATCACCCATGATAGCCAAAATTCAGTAAGGCCTCAATTCGAATTCTTGTATTATGAGGAAAATTTTCCATTTCCATTGAGAAAATCCAACCATATTAAAGCTTTTGCTTGAGTTATGAGTAGTGCCTACCACTTCCATGCCTTATTCCCTTCTTATCCACCTTTCCAAGCTCCATTCCACCTTCTAGAACACTCCTTAAGCTTTCGACCTATTCATGTAGTAAAACAGGGGATCCTATAGGAGAACTAGTACATCCCATAGACATCCCGTAGCAGCCTGTTTTGAGCCCAAATTGAGAAAAATCATCATTGAAGCCAGGATTAGGCCCCTACTTTCCCTCGAAGCCATCAAAAACGTTGTACTCCTCTTCCTCCATGCCTCTATCCCCTACCAAAGAACAAAGAAAGATTAGCATTTACATTTTCAAGCACAAAGATAAAGAAAAGGAGTTCTTTTATATTTATTCATGCACACAACGGTTAGTACTCTCTAGATCAGATTTCATGCTTAGATTAGTTAACACCTCACATGTTTTCAAATAGGGTTCTTTTGCAAGCAAGGTACATTAGAAAATAGATAGAGGATTTCGTCATATTTTGCAAGCATTTTTTCAGTCTTTGTTTTTTGTTGAATTAAGCATGAGACCTTCTATTCAAAATGATAATATAACCATACTACAAAATGTACAATTGATATGAGGGCCACATATGGTCCAGGAAACTGAGCCTATGGCCCACTATCTGGGCCCAAGACCCACAAAAACAAGATGTTGAAATCACAAAAGGTAATCAAATGCCTAGACTGTTCGATCATTAACAATATCGGGCCACTAACGATCACACCCTTTAACTCTTGAATCAGACCTGATAAGCCTTTAGAGACCTCTCTATAAAAAAATTGGATCTGTTTTCATTGATAACCCTCGTGCATGTAATTTGCTCGAAATCCACCATATGCATGTGATTCCCGCCAATCTGAGTAACTTGCTCACTGTTTAACACTGCTTTCAGACCCAAAGCGAGATAAAGTTATTGTTAAAGTTGATTTTGAGTCTGATTGGCTTGGTAACCACCTTGCTATTTGCCACTCGGAATTGATAAGATTGCTACTATTTCTCCTACTTGCTCGCATTTTAACCAAGCTCCCTGCATAGCCAATGAAAAGGCGATCTATAGTATAATTCAAATTCATATAAATACTTGTGTTGTCAATTGAAACCCACATGAGAACCTTGGGATTGTAGAATTCTGGGCACATATTTTGGCCTAAGGACCGGCCATTCTTTTCGTTTATATCCCTGAACTACTATTAAATGTGGACTAAAATTCAACTATTTCCATAATTCTACAACTTGCTATTATCCCCTACTCTGATAGAGCTCCCGGTCTGCGTTTGCCTGTCTAAAACACTCTTCCATCAATCTACCATGGGGGTTCTCTACCCATTTATATTTATTGTTGCTTTTAGCACGGAGTACACCTTCATTAGCTAAGATGTCTGCTAATTTGTTGGTTGTTCAGCGCACATGAGTGAAAATAAGGGTTTTCATGTTCTCCAACTGGGATTGAATCCTTTGATAGACTTATAGAAGCCTCCAATGTCTAGAAACTTTTTCCGGAGCTGAGCCATAGCAAATTTTCTTGACCGAATTGATAATCAATTCATAATCGGCTTCAATTATAACGTTATGAAGATTTGAGTCCCTTGGGATTTCTAAGCATTGCTCTAGGGCCATGAGCTCTACCATATTTTTTGTGGCTTTCCCCAAATTATTATGAAAGATGATTTTTATACAACCTTTTTCATCCCTTATCACTCCTCCATAACCAGCAATGCTCGGGTTTCCTTTTGAGGCCCCATCAATATTGCATTTCATAAAACCTTGAGGGGGAGGTTGCCAAAAATCCTTATAAAAAATTATGTGTTCTGCAATTTTGTTTTTACCCTTTAGGGTGAGCCACTGCAGACCCAATTGTATTAGTATCTGCACATCAAAATCTTTAGGTTGGTTCTCAGCGGAGTTTTTAATGATGGTTCCTACCGTCTCATTGAGTTGTCTTAAAATCTGTGCCATGATGCTCTAGGAAGAACCTTTCCTATTTTTGAATATTCTGTTGTTGCGTTCTTTCCAGACATCCGAGATTAGAAAGCTTGGAGCTAAATCCCAAGCTTTGTTGATTATTTTATTATCAGAGAAATTTTTCCTCCACTTCTTTAAGGTGTTGGTAATGCTACCCATGTCCCTGTCTATTTGTCTAAATATTGAAGCAATCCAATTCCACAATATGGATGTGAATCTACTGATATCAAAATCTTTCTTTGTTCCAGGATAGCTGTTAGAGCTTCTGCCTGTGCCTTCAAGGGGGAGTCATCACTATATACCATATTCTTCCATATCCTCCATTTTCCTTCACTTTTTTCCTGATCCCAGAAGTCATTTACTCTGAGTGAACTTTTGTTGTCAGTATCGTTCTTGAGATTTGCAAATTATTTTCTTAACAATTTGGGTTCCTGTTGCCACTTATCCTCCCAAAAGCATGCAAGGTTTCCATCTCTAATTTTCTAGAAACTATGTTTCTGAATAATGGATCTATTCTCCCAAGCTTTGTTCCAAATGTGGGAGCCTTTGATGATCCCAGACACTCTAATGTGATCCTTGTCTTGCCAATTGTTTGCATATTTCTATTTCCAAATTTTGGCCCAAGGGGAAGTTGAATATTTTAGCCATCTCCACCATAGTTTTGCCTCCAAAACTTTGTTTAGCACTTCAAGATCATCCAGTCCCAAACCTCCATGTGACTTAGGTTTACAAATTTTTTCCCAGCCTACTGAGGCCCATTTTTTTCTCTTCCCCATTTCCCCAAAGAAAATCTCTTTGGATATTTCTACATTGTTGTATGACTCCTTTAGGAGTTGGAAGGGCTGAAAACATAAAGATGTAGGAAAACTTTTGTGAGCACTAGTCGTCCTGCTAAGTTCAAATACCTACTTGTCCATTTCTGTATTTTGTCCTACAGCTTATTAATCACAGGCTCCCACACTCTCTTGCTCAGAGTTTTATAAGTTAGTGGTACTCCCAGATATTTGGAGGGTAGCATATCTCTTTGAAAGCCTAGAATTATAGATATATTTCTCTGAATATCAATGTCAGTATTAAAAAAGAAAATCTTTGATCTGGTAAGGCTTATCTCTGTGCCCACAGACATTGTAAAGTCTTTCAGGATTTGTTTATAGGCTAGTGCTTCCCTGACTGTAGGTGTACCCTATAGCATAGTATCATCCACAAATTGTTGATGGGTCATAGCATCTCCGTTCATGGTGAGTTTGAGACCCTAGATTTTGCCTTCTACTTTGGCAGATTCGATAGCTTTGCCTAGCCCTTCTATCATGAGAATAAAGAGGAAGGGTGAGAGAGGATCTCCTTGTCTGAGACCTCTCGTCGGATTAAAGGGCTTGAATGGCGAACCATTTACCAGGATTGCAAAACTAGACGTAGTTACAAGGGCCATCACCCATCTTACCCAGTTATGGTAAAATCCATATGCTATAAGAACTCTCCTTATGTAAGCCCAACTTATCTTATCATAAGCCTTTTCTAGGTCAATTTGCATAATCATTCCCACCTGCCTATTTATTATCATTGAGTGAACCACCTCATGTGCTTGAATTATATTGTTGAGAATTTTTCTGCCTTCCAAAAACCTTGTTTGTTCCTCAGATATAAGAGTTGGAAGAAGGGGTTTAAGCCCATTGGAAATTATTTTGGAAATTATTTTGTACAGCACATTGCGTAATGCTATTGGTTTGAATCTGTCTAGTGTCATAGCATTATCCCATTTTGGAATTAATGATATGAAAGAGGTATTGAGCACCTTCAAAATAGTTATATTTTTCCTAGAGTCCTCCACCACATCAAGGATATCCTACTTGATTATTCCCCAACATGCTTTAAAGAAGTTAATATTAAAACCATCCAAACCTGGTGCCTTCCCATTTTGCATTTCCTTGATGACTTCACTGACCTCCTCTTCATTCACAGGCCTGTTTAGATTATAATTATCTTCTCTTGTCACAAGCTTAGAAATGTGCTTCGTAAAGTAATTGATGAATTATGATCTGTCTAACAGAGGTTCCTCTACTATTCCTTGTAAATGTTGAACCAACTCAGCTTCTATTTCTTTATGGGTATCGAGTTGATTTCCTTGAGAATCTTTGATTTTTGAGATCCTGTTATGAGATCTGTGATCCATGGTAGATTTGTGGAAAAACCTTGTGTTCCTTTGTCCTTCTTTTAACCATTGTACCCTTGATTTCTATTTCCAGAATATTTCCTCTTGTTTGCATAATTCTTCCCATTCCTATTGATGGTAGTCAATTTGTTCCTTTCTTCCCCCGTTGAAGCCATCTATAATAAGGATCTGGTTAATTTCATGTAGCTTCCATTCTGCCACATTCTTTACTTCAAAAATGTTGCCAAACTCATTCTTGTTCCAATCTTTAAGCCTGATTTTTGATATGTTTCAATCTTTTATGCAGGAGGAACATTTTAGCGCCATGAACTGGCATGTCATCTATCCACCATTTTTCAATATTGCTGATCAAGTCCGGATGGGTGAGCCAAATGTTTTCAAACCTGAAAGGTCTGTTTCCTGGAGTTCCTGTAAAGGATGCTTCCAGTTGAACCGGCCAATGATCCGAGCCACCAAAAGTGAGTATCATCACTGACAAGTCAAGGCCTATTAGGATAAGGTCCTCCGAGATAATAAATCTGTCTAGTTTTGAGGCCACATGAGACTCTCCTTCCCTTTTGTTATTCCAGGTAAAGATGCCATTACGTGTCTCTATGTCTACTACCCTCATATTGTTTATAAAATTCTAAAATGCTATGGAGCCTTTGCCTAGTGATCTGGTTCCACCTTTTTTTTTGACAGGGACCTAATCATGTTAAAGCCCCCTCCCAAAATCTAGGGGATGCCCGAATGTCTGTCTCTTAGATCCTCCAGTCAGGTCAGAAGTCTTAGTTTGTCTTCAGGTTTCTATGGACCATAAAGATTTGTGATTAAATAAACTTCCTTGTCCCCCAAAGGTTAAATCACCATTGATAAGTAGTTCGTAGATGCTTTAGCATCTAGGATTCTTATTTTCTGAGGGTTCCAAAGTGTGAGAATTCCTCCTGCTTTTTTGTCTGCTTTAACTTCTAGATATTCATATTTAGTCAGCCATTTGTTGTGTATTACTCTTCCTTTTTCTGCTGGACATTTTCTTTCCTGGATAAAAATCATATCTGGTTTTTCTTCTTTCATTCTATTGCTAAGATTCCTTTGTTTCCTTTTACTCCCTAGACCCATAATATTCCATGTTGTGAGCTTCATTAAGAAAGATTTGTTAATGAGTAACTAGTTAGGTCTTTCATCTTACCTGAATCAATCATGAGTTTTCCACACTTTATCAGTAGCTCGTTCTATTTTTTCCTACTTATTTTCCTGCCTGGGTTCTTAGGAGCTAGTCCTGATGCTACCTTCATTGTTTTCACCCTTTCGTTGTCCTGACTATCATGATTTCTTTTGATTCCTAAATCTTTTTCCTGAGCTCTCCATAGGAACAACTGTTGCACTCTACTGAACTCCTCTTGTGGTAGCGAATCCATTCCTTTGGTGGTTCCCTGCTCCAGGAACTTTTCCAAATCTAGATGCTCCGTATCTAGAATATCTTGCAGTTCATGACCCTCTATTCCCATGTCACTTGGGGTCATCTCTTGGTCCCTATCAAGTTCCATAGCATTCAGCAGATCCTTCTTTTGTTGGTTGTTGTCATGTGTGTCCTCCATACTCTCTTCCTTTTCCTTCTCCACAGGGCTTACCTCCAGAGTCTGATTTGCATTATCGTGCTCCTCTTCTTCTTCTAGTACCTTGTACCTATTCTGACTTGGCTGCTTTTCCTCGTTGATTTTTTTTGGTACTTTCTCCCTTGTTTACCTATATTTCCCACTTTGCTAAAGCTTTCAGTTTCTTTCCCTAAGGTAGCTTTAGTTCTGCTTTCCATTTTGTTTAGGGGGCAATCCCTGAATAGATGCCCATGTTCATGGCATTTGTGACATCTGAAAGGAACATGCTCATAGTCCACCGCTTGTACCCATTCTTAATCAAAAAATTCCAAAATTGCCTCATCCGGTAGAGCTCCAGAGAGGTCCATCTCTATGCAAATCTGGGCAAAGGAGGTATACCTTCCCCGCCTAGTGGCCTCTAATATTTTAACAAAATGCCCTAGTTTATTTCCTATTGATTTTAATGATTCTAGCTGCCAATAATCCAGTGGTAAGGAGTAGAGCCTTACCCAAACTAGGACTGAAGTGAATGTCTCACGCTTCGGGACAAAATTTATCACCCAAGGCCACATATAGAGGCCTACAGTAGCATAGAAGTAGCGCCCTCCTTCACACCCTGTCTTTATCTTCAATTTTAGCAAAAACTACAATGAATAAACCCTTTGATCCAAGGTGTAGATCTATATCCCCCTTAGGTTTCCCATGATTCTTAATCCATGACTGTAAAGCCTTCTCTGTTGGACATAACCCCATGAATTTACAAATTAAGGTATAAGTCACCATGTGTTGCCTATGTGCCTGTAGCGCTGGATCACTTAACACCACTCTGGGTGTGATAGTTTCCCTAGGCTTACACGGTCCTGTTCCATTTCTAGTATCTGAATTCTGATTTTCTCCTTCTATTCGTTTTTCTTTTCTGACTTCTTCATGTGTATTTTCCTACCCCTGTGTACCTTTGTTGTCCTGTTTCCCTCCTCCTGAAATTCCGGTTTCAGCCTCCAGAGGTTCCTTGAGTCGATTTGAGACTGCCTGACTGTAGGAGGGAGTGGGACTCCCCCCCTCTCGCCTCTCCGTGGTGCCCAGCACTTATATTCTACTGTGAACCCTTTCTCTCTCCACTATTATTCTCCCTCGGATCTACTCCCTACAAATCTTCCCGCATTTTTTCAGTCTTTCATTCTTGCAATAGGCAACATTTCTTTTCTCCCACTTAGGGTAAATTTTCCCTCTCGAGTTGATAATCAGAATTCTTCTAGTCAATAAAAGGTTGGTTTTAGAAACCCTAGTGGTTTATCACCCCAGCTCAGTAGTTACAAAGAGTAGACCAATTACATATATTTGTGTATACAACACTGTCCCCTCCAAGTTTGTACGAACCCCGGGTTGATGAAGTAAAGTCAGTAGCCCTAGGAGTTGCAGCATCCTTGTTGCAATATTGGTGCTCATCACTTTTTTGCATCATTGTCGGGGAGGTATCTGAGTAGATTTGATTTCTTCTTTCTTCCTTCCTTTTCTTATCTCTTTCATTCTACAATTAGTTCCATTCAAAAAATAGTTGCAATTTAGTTATGTTTTCTTTCAATTCTACAAGCAGTTTAAGACTCTAAAAAAAAACTATTTTCATGCCTCATAGGAACATGGATAACTTAGGAAATTTTTTGCCAAATACCCCCACCACTTCAAACAACCAACCTTCCCTCTTCTTTGGTGGTTGTGAGCTAGAGGACCCGTTAGGTGAACAACAAAATATTTTTGAAGAGCCTATAGGGGAAGAAGAAGAAATTATTCCACCAACTGACACAATGGCTAAAAATAGAAATGAAAGGGGAGACAGGGTAAGCGTTGAGGGTGATTTTCCCATCAGAGAAACTAATGGGGATGCTAATATGAAAAACATAAGCTCCTCTACTCTTCCTCACTTCCATGGCTTGACCTCAGAAGATCCAGATAATTTTTGTTTGAATTTACTGTTATATGCAGAACTTATGATTACACCTCTGATGATCAGAAGTTGAAATTATTCCCATCCACTCTCAACGACGCAGCCCTGCACTGGTTCATGGGTTTACCTGGGGATAGTATCACCACTTGGGCTCAGATGCAACAAGATTTCAACAACAATTATATGGACTATTGCAAGTCCAAAGATACCAAAGAGGATATTTTTAGAATGACCTTGGGACATGATGAGTCCTTAGAGGATTATGAGGAAATATTCCAACTCAGCTACAAAAGGGCCAGGTGCATATTTGATCCTAAATCACTTAAGTTAGTTCTTGTAAGGGGAATTAGGGAAGATATCCTAGAAACCCTAAACCTACTGTCAGGAGGGGACATCTACCAGTTACCCTATGATGATATCAAGACAGTTTTCAAGAATCATTCTAGGGCAGCTAGAAAGAAGGGCATGGCTAGTCAAGTGGTGGCCAATTCATGCTCTTCTAATATATCCATACAAAGTGAAATTGGGAGCATGTTAGAAGAATTTAAAGGTGAAATTATGCAAACCCTTGCTCTACAAATGGACACTATGCAAATCAAAAGGAAGCAGGAGGAAGTAGAGAGAGCATTGGCCATGTTCTTCCCTAGATGCACAAGGAGGCACCCTAGGAATGAATGTCCATTAAACCTTATAGAAATATTCTCGGTTTGAGAAGAAAACCACTCTACAGACAAGTTCACTTCTCTGCCTGGGTTAAAATTTTTGTATCAGGGAATTGAAGGGGTGACTGAACAACTCTGCTACATATATCAAAGGAGGCCTCATGGACCTAGACCATACCAACAGGGTGTGAAAGGGTTATCCTATTCATATTACAACACTAATAAAAACACAACCATTCCCCCTTGGTGACCCCTTGCTCATCATTCCTAGTCTACACCTTCTCCTTGGCATTTTGTACTTCAATACCATTCCCAATTGGCCAACCAAACATCTCATCCATATACTCGTCCGCAACCTCAGTGGAATGCACCACACTAGGGGTGGGGGCCCCCATACAACCAAGATCCAATTTTATTGACTTCATCTCCATCTCGACCACAACTCCTACACCCTACCCCACCTAAACAAACTCAGATGCTTACCCAACGAAACCTAAACCTGAACAATAGACATGCACAATAGGTCTACAGTGGAGAAACATCCTACCCTGCCTATGCTATGAAAATTCATGAAATTAACCTTATCTCTGGGAGAGTGCTCCCAGATAACCAAACTTGATCTGCACATAGGGAGAGTGAGGAGCGAAGAGAGAAAAGTGTACCTAGAGTGAATCCACCCCCCTTTCCTCAAAGGTTAACCCATCCAGTTGGTGAGTGCCAATATTGCATCAAGAATGTTGCAAATCCTGGGCTGCCAACTCTACTTTTATCAACCCGATAGTTCCTAACAAACTTGGAAGCATCGATGTTGTATGCACAAGTACTAGTTCTCACTGCAGGTTGTCACTTGGTTAGTCGGCGCAAGATCACTAGGAGCTCAAGCCAAATTCTATAGATTTAAGAAGAAGCTCTATGTATGATGAAAGAAAATCAAGATTACTCTATAGATTATATTCTAATTGCAGAAATGGGAAAGACTGTAATGTAAAGTAAGACCTAGTAAACCCTAAATAACAAGATAATTCTACTTTTTCCAAAAACGCTATGAAAACCATGAAATAAATGCCATTACCTATTCAAGAAAGTAAACAACAGCTAACCATGCTATTTCTTGAAGTAAATAAGAAAAAAACATATTTTTTGATGTTTATGTGTTTTTATGTGAATTTGACATACATCTAATTTATTGTGTGTGAGTGTGGCAGCGAACAGGTGGCGTTGGAGGGTGGTTTTGGAGCTTGGGATGGTGTCAGATGGTGTGCATGGGTCGTAGGAGGTCTTAGGTGGCCTTCTAGAGGCTTTTCCCACACTCAACCTTCAAAAGAAATCCTACAAGAAAAACTACAGGAGGACACAAGAAAACTACAGGAGGAAAATAGGGTAACTACATGAGGCCTACAGGAGGAGGCCGAGAGCAATTTCCGCTATTTTGAGGGTGTGATAGTGGGTGGAAAAGGTGGATGAAGGTTGGAATGAGGTGTCAGGGTGCCTAAGGTCTACCATGAATCACCAAGAGAGAGAAAGATGATTGGGTTTGCTCAAGGAGAGAGGAAGAAGTTCTATGAAAAATGAAGGAAACTGGGGTAGAATTAAGGTGAGGTTTGGAAGACCTATAGGGCATGAATCAGATGGAGGGTGTTATTTCTGGCAATCTAGCCTACTGCTGGAAGAGATCTTCCGCATAGAAACCAAGAAAATCAAGCAACTATTGAAATGAATGCATTCTAGAAAAACAGAGTTTTGCATTAAAATGGCCTAAACTATGATGCATAGAAGGAAATGCTGGGAAATGTTGCAAGAAAGGAAAGCATGCAAAAGGAATATTGTAAATCAGGAAGTGAACTTTATGAAAAATATCTAAAGAAAAGAAAAACTAGACTATTAACCTACTAAAGAGCTGCAAACACTAGAAGTCCTATGAATGAGGAAAATTTGTGTTTTTGGGGCAGCAAGAGAGTCTTTGCCTCAAATCATGGTCCCGAAGGGAGGAAGAGAGGCCAAGGCACTATTTATAGCCTTTTGAATCTTTCCTAACTACTTCTTAACCTGCTACAGAAATCACAAATGGAAGCAAACTACTAAATCATCAAAAACATCCTATTCTTAACCATAAACGAAATACATCTAACAACAAATTAATCTACAAACTGAAGTAAAGCATACAAGTACAAGTAAATAGAAGCTTGGAAGCTTGGATTCGGCCCTAAACCAAGAGCTTCAACCCTCTGAGGTAACTCAGTGCTAGCTCAAAATGGATTCCATCTTCATTATCAAAACAATAGCAAGATTACATGAACTGTCACAAAATAATAAGCTCGAAATTTGAGCAGAGTTTACATAAGCAAAAAAATCTGACCCTAGTGAGGCCCTAGGCCTCTCTACTTATACTTCTAAAGCTACCAACATCTTCCTTAAAATCAGGGAGGCTTGGCTTCCAAAAATCGAGATAACTCTCAATCATCTTCTACTTGCTTGGCTGCCTTCAAGTGCATGATTCAGCTGCTTGTACTCCAAGCTGAATGAAGGGGAATTCGAAGTGAGGAGTAATAAACGAGGGGGATTCCATCCTATAAGTCCTCTCCTCTGTTTATTTTGAGTTATTGCTTCCATTTGACCACTTGATCCTTGACTTTGACCTTGAAATCCATCAATAATCTGCATTAAATACATGTTAGACCACATGGCATCATAACTAACTCAACTCACTCTATAAGCATAAATATAATCACAAAATCATACAATAAGCTAGTAGAATGGTTGATTTGAGTAGGTTAGGAGGTAAAATGAGCCCATAAAATTACCCATTTATGAGGCCCATCATCACCCCCCTACTGAAGGTGTTGCTCATCCTCTGAGCAACTTAGTCCATCTCCTCATCTTTTATGGCCTTGGTGGCCTCCCTAGCATCCCAGCCTTCTGATGTGGTCTGCTCATATTGGTCATAAAACCTTGCCTTTCTGTCTATGTCCTTCCATTGATGCTCCTCTTATTCTTCCCTTCTTCCTTCTAGCATGCCTAATAGAAGTGGAGGACTCAGTTTGAGGCCAATCCAGTTGACCTTCAGCCTTTGCATGGAGCACTTATACATTGGCACTCTTTTCATTGCCTCCCTCAACCTCATGGGAGAATGGTATTCTCTGATCTGCAAGATGTGGGGTAGGGTGTTCCATCTTCTTATGCATGCATGTACATAGTCATACCCAAGCAGCCTTTGCGTATCTTCAAAGTGTGCAATGGATTGTGCCTGATTGGTCAAATATTTAGGGTCAACCTGAGGGTCATTGGAAAGCAGGTTGTGTGTGCTGATGAGTGCCATAGGATCTGATGGCTTAGCTCTTATCATTAATGGCTCATTCTGCTCTTTTATCACCAATCTTTTCATTTCTTCTACCCTCAATTCTTTATGGTTTATCCATGAGGCCATGGCCATTAATTGTAGGTTCTCTAGGTTGGCGTTGGGGTCCCACACATTCATGTCTATGAGGGCCATGTTGTGTAGGTATAACTCTGCCATTTTCACTTTATCCTCTTAGGTGCTTTGGTCACACAAATCCATGAACTACCTGTAGTCTTGGAAAGGCATTGTGCCTCTTTGTGCCAAAGCCTTTATTTGGAATTGAAGTCATTGGTCCTTCAGATAGAGGCCATAAGATTTGGTTGGTGTTCTATATTGTAATGCTTCCATGGATAAGTTGGCCATGTATTCCAGCTGAGTCTCTTTCTCCTGTAGCTGCCTCCTTAGTATTTCATTCTCCTTCTCAATGTGGCTTCTTGTGATGGCTTCTCTGTCTCTGAGAGCACTCAACTCTCTGCCCATTTCCCTGAGTTTGTTTTCCATATGGACAACATCCTCAACTCCTTTAGATTTGGCTATCTGCATCCACCTATGTGTTCTCACTCTTTCTTTCTCCAATTCGAAAAACAATGGAATTGCAAATTTCTGTGGGATTATCCTGCCTCCCTCAAGTAGATTGTAATAGGAGGCAAGACTAGGTTGGGGGTCAGGTTCTTGTAGCTCTTGTACTTCCCCCTTCACCTTTGGCTATTCCTCTAACTTTTTCTCAAGATTTTTGGTCTCCTGTAGTTTGGATAGAGTCTCCTGTAGGACTGTTTCAGCCTCCTATAGGTCTGGTTTTTGGTCTTGTAGAATTGACTTCCCCTTCCATGTAGAAGATCTTGGAGTCCCCCTTTCATAGGTTATGGGTGTCTTGGAAGGATATTCTTCCACCTTGGCAGATGGTGAATCTTCAATGGTAATGGCAGTCTTTGAGGAGGGCTGAGGTTTGCCTGTTTTAATTCTTGTACTCTTCCCTGCCCTAAAATACACAGAGGTTTGTCTTTTCTCTTCTATTTTGACATGACTGGTGTACTAAGAGCAGTGAGGGAAGCTATTGCTTCTCTCTCCAAAGTCTGAGGGGACTCTTCTCCTTGCTCTACCTTCTCTACCTCCTTTTCTTCCTCTTCTGTCCCTTTTTCCTCCTCCTGCTCTGGCTCATTTTCTACCTCTTTTGTCTCTTTTTCTGCTATGTCACCACTGGATTCATCTTCTCCTCCTTGTTGTTCTCCATCCTCACTGACAGCAGGACTGACTCATAGGTTAATGCCTTGATTTCATCCTGAGCGATCATGTTTCTGAAAACTTCCCATGCTATAAGGAATGTAAGGGTATGGTGGGCCTCTTCTAATAGGGTCTTTATTAGGCCATGGTGAGCTAGCTGCTGTGAATTTCCTTCTTGCACCTTGGTGTTGGAGTCAATGAGGGATTGAAGGAGAAAGCAAGGGATACTAAGCTTCTGATGTGCTAGGGTATGCATGCCATATCTCAAGACTTGGAGGATTCTGAAATGGTATCCATAAACAATGTTGTAACTCCCCTCACAAGAAATGTAATTGATTATTTGGTAGCTAACCTCATCCCAGGGATATGGTATAGTAGCCCTTCTAATTCCATTTTTATCTTCAACAGGGGTTTCATTATTTTGGAAAAAATTCTTCTTGGCACCCTGGCCAATTGGTTTCCCATCTTTACTCCAAGGCAGTCCAAGAGGAAGGGTAGTGACCCTACTAATGAATTCAGGGGTTATTTCAATGGAGAGGCCTCTAATGGTTGTTGTTCAAAGTGTTCTTTTGTGAGGGACCAGAGAGAGAGCAAATTCTTGGGCAATTTCATCATCAAAACCTCTAAATTTCTCAAAGAAATTCATCCAGTTTGCCCTTGTGAATATGTCCACCACTTGAGGATTTGCATGAAGCCTAGTGGAGTTAGTGGGCTTCTTTCTCATAAACCCTCCTGTTATATTGTTTGTACTCTTTTGGAAAACCAAATATGGATGTGGAGACAAAGAATTTTGAGAAGAACAGAGAAACAGAGGAGTCTTTGTTTTTTTTTATATAAGAAGAATTTTTTTTATGCATTTTCTTCCCTCCTAAAGACTTATTTCATGCTCAAATTTAGGTCACTTCTATCATGTATTGACATTCAACAGGAAGGATGTATGAACCCTACCTCTCCAAATTGAAGTTTGTGCCAAAAATCGTGGTTTCTCCCTTCAAAATGACTCACTGCCCCTCCTGTAGAAATCTGTTGTCCCTCCTGTAGATTTCCTGTAGATTTCCTATAGGTGCTCTTGTAGAAAATGCCAAGAGAAAAGATAGGGAAGAAATCAATGTAGAATGGTGGTTAGGAGGTTGTGGAGGCACAAGAAGGTTGTTGTGGCTAGGTTACGAGTATAAAATTAAGAAAAGGTGGTGAGAATGTGCGGGGAGGAGTGCTCATTTCTTTTTATGGCTATTTTTAGTTATGAGTGCTGAGCTGGCAAGGTGTATGTTGGCCATATTCAGACTGTTGGTCCCCACCTGCTTGGTCATCATGGCCCATCCTCATAATCATCCCTCATTATTGCATCGGAGTTCACACTTCCTCCCACTACCTATCCTTGGCATCTTGTGCTTGAGTTGACTATGCGCATGTGTGGGTGACATCTCATATAAGTGGAGTCAACTAAATGAAGGTGGAAAAGTTAACTGACCACCTGTCCCTCATTCAATATCAACCATCTCGTTTCCTTTCGTATGACTCCCAATTACACAAATGCAAATAGAGGAGTGATTTAGTTACTTACCTGTGATCCGAGTGTATTTGTTGTGAGGTGTTGTGGCTTTCTCTGTTGCATGCCTACACTTTCCTTCATGCATGTTGTCTCTGCTAGCTAATGTGTGGTTGTGTACTTTTGTATGTTCTTCTTTTGTTGGAGCGGATCTGCATGTGCCTTTTCAACCTGTAGATGTCGACTCTTTTTCTTTTGGTGTTGGACTTCTATGGGATCAGCTTCTATAGGAATTCCTATAGGAGCTCCTGTAGCTACTTCTCCCCTGGAAACTTCAGCTTACCCTGTGCTTGGAGCTCAAGAATAATGCCAGAGGTGTCATGAATGGTGGAGGGATGATATGTAAACTTCAGGTAAGGTTATTGGTGCCTTTTCCTCTTTTTATTTTTGTTTTTTCTCAAAACCTAAAAACTATTTTTCTGTGTTTTTTCTTGGACAGGAAAAAAAAGTAATGATGCTTGGGGTGTGATGCAGGCTTGGACATGATGGCAAGGAGGTTTGAAGATGGTAGGAGGGATTATAGGTTCCTCATGAAGCTTTTTTGTCCCTCAAACTACCTTCTGTCGACACTTTTGGCTCTCTGTAATTCCTACAGAAGCCTCCTGTAGAAAACATAGTTTTGGAAGAAAAAGTATAGTGGGGTGAAAGAGATGCCAAAAATGATGGAGGAATGTGTGGAGGAGATGAGATGGATGTTGATGTTAATGTTAGGGTCCCCTTGGCACCTTCTTCTGCTCCCTGTAGTCCTCCCACAAACCTGTAATGCAATAAAAATTCATTTTTATTTATTTATTTATTTATTTTTATTATATATATTTTTTTAAAACAACTAGGGTGCCTCAGAGAGGTTTTCACCTTAATTACCTGCCTTGGAGTAGGTTTTCACCGAGGGATCTTATTTTTTCCCTTTTTTTGACATCACTGGGCCACCTCAGAAGAGGTTTCAACCCAATTATGGGACTCAAGTGCCGCATGGAGGTTTTCACTTGAGTCCTTATTTTTTTATTTTCCTTTTCTTTAGTGAGTGGGTGAAGTGGAAGCTAAGACATGCTCCACTACCATCACTGTTTTATTCAAATCCTCAATAAACTCTCACTTGGAGAGGGGTTTCTTGTATACTTTCAACTGATGTCCATTGACAAACATGGGGATGGCTTCATCATCAATGGTTCTAATCAGAACTAAACCATTGTCATTGCATTTATCCACAGTGTAGGGTCCCAACCATCTTGTCCTCAACCTGCCTTTGAAATCTTTGTATCTTGAATTGTAAAGTAGTACCCAATCTCCCTATTGGAATTGATTCTCCCTGATATTTCTGTCATGCTATATCTTTCTTTGAAGCTAAACTACCTCTATATGGATAAGGGCCTACAATCTATATTCATCCAATCCATTGAGCTGAAGTAATCTCTCTTTCTGTGCATAGTTGAGGTCTAGGTTCAGCTGAACCAACATCCTTAGGGTATTGAATTCAAACTCTAATGACAGCAAAGCTTTCTCCCCATAGACCAGTTCATAGGGCGTGAACTCGGTGGTGGTCTTCCATGTTTTGTTGTAAGCCCAAGTGGCCTTAACTAATATGTCCACCCAATTTTTTCTGCTACTACTCACTCCCTTGGTTAGGATCCCTTCCAATGCTCTGTTAGTGACCTCCACTTGCCCATTGTCTTGTGGATGGTAAGGAGTGGAAGTCATATGATTGATCTTATGATGTGTGAGCAGGTCTGTTACACTAAAATTTGTCACCATGACTATTTGCAGTTAGTATGGCTCCATCAACTGTCATACTATCCTCCTTGGCAAGCCTCATACCTCTGCTCTCCATGTCAAACTACAAGAAAGAGAGAAAGTCATTAAAAATCTATATATCTTTGGGTACGCAGTTTCTCTTAGCCTTACCTGCGTGTACGCACCCCAAGTTCACAATACCTGCGTACTTGTACGCTCTGTCTATAAAGCAATGGGTGCGTACTCCTGTAAAGGTCAAAAGGCGCAAGTTTCACTCCAAAAAAGTTACTTGTGGTCATTTCTAGAGCATTCTAGAAGCTTGTTTGACGTGTATGAAGTGCCTACAGATGGTTCATGTATCCCTGCCAAAGAGGAACTTATCCCATCAAGAGGGGAGCTATCCCATCCAAAGAGGGGCTTATCCCATTGATGGTGGAGCTGAATAACTTCCTCTAGAGCACTATAAATACAGGCATTGGGCCAAAGGGAGGGGAGGTTGAAAGCTGAACATTCCTAAGGGTAGATGCTGCTGGAATTAGGACTCCCTTGTAAAGCTTGAGAGGAGAGATTCCCATCCTTTCCTAGCCTTATTTGAGAGTGGGTGAGCTGATCAAAGTAAAGGAAAACTCTTGTTGGACCCTAGGAGGGACTTGCACAACACCAAGGCTCAGGTTGTAATGGTTCCTTTTGTTTCCTCTTAATACAAATGAACTCATTTTTCTCAACAGATTGTTATTCATGATTTGTTTCATATACTCCTTGGTCTGTATGATAGATATGTATTGTTTTATGAGTTTATCAGGTGCTATTTAATCTTTTGGCTTGTTAGTGAATGCAGGTTTCGAAGAGAAGGAGGAGCTCATCCGGATCGGTGAGGCTGGACTACTACAAAGCATTGGACTAAAGGTATGTTAAGATCCCCTGATTACTTGTATTCTCAATGCATGTTTAGAGAAAGGTAGTTTTTATTTGTCTTGTTTGTCACTAGAAAGCTTTTGCTTCTAGGGAGGTCGGTTGTGTTCGCACTATCGACTCTTTCCGCATGACAAAATGGCGACTCCGCTAGGGAATCCATTGATGTGAATGTTTTTTCCTTTGTATGAAATTTTGATCTGAGAAAAGTCGTTTGTTTTCTGGTTTTTGGCTGTCTGACTGTGTATTTGGGTGGGCTAGCTTAGGGTTAAATTAGATTTTAGTTTTTCTTTGTTTTGCTAGAAGTACGCAGCCTCTGATTTGAGCACAGTGCGTACCTGTACGCACTGTAGCTTTGTGCACAGAGCGTACCCGCGCCTGTGCAAACAGGTCGCTTGCGTACCCTGTCAAAATTAAGAAAAAATCAATTTTCTTCTTTTTGCCTTTTAGATTTTGTTTTTAATTTGTTTTTTCTGCACGGATCCACTGGTTTTCTGCCATAAATCTTCACCTAAGCTTGTTTCGTCAGTGTCGAGAGTTTTAGTGAAATTCATAGAGGTTTTACCTTAGGGTTTGATTTTTAACTGGTCCTGTAGTGACTTTGGCGTTAGAGGTTGTCAAACTTTGGATCTCCTTGGTTTTGTTCAATCCTCTTAGGAGTCGGGCCTGTCATAGAATTCACCCTTGTGAGAGACCTACCTTTGCGTCTTCTCTTTGCGAATCTCGAAAAAGTTTGTTGTTTGAACTTTGAATTTTATTCTTGAAAAAAAGAACAAAAGATTTTGATTTTTGTTTTTGACTAGTTTTTGGTTCTGCATTAACTAGTCCTTAGTTACATTTTGACTGAGTAAAACATCCAGGAATCATCTTTAGTAGGCTTTTGCCTCGTTAGATTTACTTATTAGGTGCTTTTCTCTTAGATTTGCTTTTGAGTGAAATTGAGTTGATTTGATTGCCATAGCTTTTTTAACTTTGATTTTTGTTAAAGTAAGTTTTACATGCTTTATTAATTAGGAAAAAATACAAAAAACATATTTTGAAGGAAAGTTTGCTTTGGTAGCATTTGAGTCTTTGAAAGAAAAAGGAATTGTCGTGAAGTGATTAGTGGTCATGTGTCGTATGTTTTGAAAAGATAAAGAGTTGGTTTCTTTGATTTTCATTTGCCAAGAAAGTTGTCTTTATATCAAGTTTGCATTCTCCAACTCTCTTAGCTAGGGAATTCATTGAAAAAGAAAAAAATTAGTATAAATCATCCTAAGTGCATCTTTTTAGTGGATTTCGGTTGAGTCTACACACCATCAGTTTCATCTCCACTACCTTTTGTCTTAACGAAAAACCATAAAATTAACGCTTAAAGTAAAATCAATTTAGTAACTTTTTATTTACTAGGGCTCTGAAACACCAATATAGATCAGGCTAGTGTCTTGGAGTAGGAGAGTAATTAACTCTCCAAGACAGCAAAACCAAACAAGTAGCTCATCTTGTGGTAGGATAAATCCAACTGTTTCATTTGTACTCTGGGAAAGCTCCTCTTAATGGAGAAGCACGAGACCGTGTCCGAACCAGTGAGGGGATCAATCCTCCTTCATTGGGAAAGACGCCAGATACGCACGTACTACAAACGGTAAACCTCGGATTATTGTCAAGGAGCCTGGGGTCACTTGTCGGTAAACCTTGGATTATTGTCAAGGAGCCGGCAAGGGGATTGAGCTTGTTACTCTGCCCTTGCATGCTATCGGGTCGTAGACTATTCCCCCAGGTGCATTTGTTGCTGTTGGTAACCTTAGTGACCATTATCTTTAGGATTCTACCGAGGTGACGGTGGAGGGAAGATTTCACTGTACCTGGAGCAGACGTCGGCTAGACTCACTTGGATTTTCCGGGGGGTTCACTTCACTCGAGAAGGTTAAAGTGGAGGAACTTGTGTCGGTCTATTCATTAAGCAGGTTGCCGGGGTAACTGTTCCGCCCACCACTTCTGTACTGAATTCGGCGATGTTGGGTTTCATCTCCAACTAGTGTTTTCGGTCTGGAAGGCTACTGTTTGTGTATGGTTTGACGCCCTAGATTCTTTAGGCGTGTGATTCAAATTTGTTTGGTTCTCTAGAGACTTTAGGTGGTTTGCTTTGAGATTTTACTTTGTTTGCGTGTGCAGTAGTTAAAAGTTTTTAACTGTGGCTGAATTACCGAGACAGTCCCATAGACTTCGGGGCAAGTCTCCTGAGATTGTTACCGTGGCCGATTTGTTAAGGAAGTCCCGTAGATTGTGGGGTGAACCTCCTGAAGAGGTCCTGAGTGATTACAAAGGTTTGAAGGTCCTTGTAACTCCTAGTGGCAGTAAAGTAGGTTCACCTGAAGAAGGAGAATCGTCGTTGGTAGTCCATCCAGATTACCAAGGTCTAGAAACAGGTTATAATCCCGAAGCAGTTGCAGTTTCCGCGCTTGATGGTAGTTTTTCGTCTACTAGTGATATAGGCGAAGAACCTGAAATATCTGAACCTGTTACTCCAACTTCTAGTGCACCTGATTCACCTAGGGTAGAAAGAGTCATCACCGAAAATCTTCCTACTGGTTTGATAGCTATTGAAGAACTTGCTCCAGAGGAAGAATTTGGCGTATCTATCCTTGAAGATCAACCTACTATTGATCTAAGGGAGCGTGAATCTATCTTTTACAGTCCTCCTAGAAGTATTACTTGGTACCTTTCGTTAACCAATTATTTAGACAACTCAGGGATAAGTTTTTCTCCACCTCGTGCTCCTTTTCCACCTGGAGGTATTTATACTCCTGTAAATATGTCTGGTCAGTCGTCCGTGTTCACTCAATCTCCTGAATCTTTCTTGTACGGCGGTCCTTCTGTTCCCTCTGGGTATTAGTCACTTTCTGGTACTTTTGCAGGAGCATCTCCTCAACCCATTGAACATGGGTTATTAGCTGGAAACAATGGTAATAAACCGTCGGGTGTAGGAGACATTTATATGATGTCAGGTTCAGTTCTCGGTTCTCAACCTCAAGGTGGCCAATTACCGCCTGGGTGGCAGCCTCAATTAACGCCTGGGGGGCAACCTCAAGGTACAAAAGTTGCGTCTGGGGGGAAACCTCAAGGACAGTATGTACCCATAGTACAATACATTCCTCAAGGTCAACCCCAACCTCAATATGTACCCCAAGGTCAACCTCAGTATCAGTATTTACCTCAAGGGTATCAACCTCAAGGTCAAGGTCAACCCCAGTATCAGTATTTACCTCAAGGTTATCAACCTCAAGGTCAATACTTGAGTCAAGGTTATCAACCACCTCAAGGTCAATCATATGTTCAAGGTACGGGAACTGTGCCTTTCAGTTATCAATCCTACCCTCAATCTGGTTATGGATCTCAATATCCTCAACCTGTCATGGGTCAATACCCCGGAATGAACATAGTGTGGGATCCATCGCAAGTTCAACAGGTATTGTAGCCAAGTGTACAGTTGTCATCTCAAGCTGGACAACCCTTAGTTGCTGGTTCATCCCAGCAACCAGTCCAGTCTAATGTTCAAACTTCTGTACCTTCGGTAGTTACTCAGCCGCCAATTGCACCTAGTACTCCATCTCAAACGGCTGCTGCAACTACCGCAACATCTGCTCCTTCCACCACACTTGCTTCTGGAGTATCGACAGCTCTGGTTTCTACTGTCTCTGCAACTACTCCTCAGACATCTTTACCATTGTCTGGATCTACGATTCAAACTACGGTTCAGATGCCTGTAGGACAACTTGGTTTAAGTACGGTTGTCACTAGTCAACCACAATTCACTTATCAACCGTACCAGGGACAGTACCAATACGGGCCTGCTGTCCAACAACCGGTTTACCAGTATCAACCGTATCCTGGGTACACTTATCAACAACCTCAGCAACCCCAGTACGGTCCGGTTAATCCTGGTTTTCCAGGAGGATATAATATCCCGAATGCGATTCCTATTCCAAGTTATCCTGGATATCCTCCTCCTGGGACTGGTCTTGTGACCCAGAGTTTTAGAGATCCTAATCGGCAGTTACCATTTATCGCAACTTTGGATTTACCAGACTTGTCGCGCCTAACGAACGATCCAATAAATTATCTTCTGTTTTGGCTGCCAATGCCAAATAAGTTGCCCAGTGATATACCCAAGTTCGAAGGTAAGTCTGGAGAGGATCCGTCCAATCATGTGATGACTTACCACCTCTGGTTTGCTTCAAATTCCATCTCGGATGATTCGATCCGCTTACGTCTTTTCCAGCGTACGCTCATTGGTCTCGCGGCCAAGTGGTACATTGAGTTACCACGGGCCTCTTTTTACAATTTTAGTCAGTTAGCTACCTCGTTCCTAACTCATTTTCAGTTGCCGGTCAGATATGATAATGGTACGAAGCTACTAACTTCACTAAAACAGTCAACGTCCACTTATATTTCCGATCATATCCATGAATGGAGACGTCGACGGCGATTAGTGAAAGTTTTTATCCCGGACCAAATCTTAGCTGAATGGTTTGTTAAATCATTGTTACCGAAGATTACTGACGACGTAGCTAAGGCCGGAGTAGTTACTGAGGAGCAAGTAATTGCTCAAGTGCAGTACCTTGACTTAGTTTACACTCAGTCAGGTACGTTACATGAAAAGATCCCAGATCTTCCAAAGCCAAATCAAATCGTTGCTGCTCCTTCGGGATCTCATGCTGCTGATGGCATGATTGGTACGGTAAATACTAAAAGCAAGAAGAAATCTTCAAAGAATTCTTCGCCCATTATAACCTTACCAAATTCCCCGACAGGAGAGTCTTCTCCTGAAATTTCCGCCGATATTCACGCTGTAGAGTCATCTACGGCTAAATCAAAAAACGGTGGGAAGAAGAAGGGTAAGAAGAAGGGTAAAGGAGACAAGACTCCAAAGGAGAAAACAGAAAAGTCAGAAACCAATGACGAAAAGCGCAAACCTCGATATCCTTGTCTTATTTGTGAAGAGGATCATTTTACAAGAGATTGCCCCCATCGGGCCGAGGTTGTGATAATCGTCAAAGGTTCCTCAACTCCTGCTGTTTTGAAAGATCCATTTCCAAAGCAGGAGAGTAAGATGATAGGTTCTTCCTCGAGTGCCACTGAAGAACCCATATTGATGATGTCTCATGTAAGGATTGCGACTCGATCGCAAGATTATGGTAGTAAAAGTCCTGTTGATGGATCGAAAGAAGCAGAATCTTCTCATTCAAATCCATCAACCTCAGCTCCCGGTCCCGATCCACTACAGATCGAGAAACCTAACCCTGACTTAGTAATAAAACCACCCGCCAAGGGTGTACTTCGAAGGTCTGCTTTCAATCCACATGTGAGAGCGGCCCAGAATTACAACATTGTTGAAGATTTAGCTGTTTCACCTTCAGTATTGTCGGCTTTAGAAGTGCTGCAATCATGCCCAGCACAACAAAAATTACTTTTGTTGGCTATAGGAGCTGTTGATGTTCAGGACCCAAACCTGATAATCTTTGATCTAGAAAATAGTACACCGCGTTTGCCTCATCATATGGCTTTCCAGATTCCAGTGATAGTCAAAAACAAGCCTATTCATCGGACTGTAATTGATGAGGGAGCTTCCACGTGTATTATGTCGATTCAGTGTTGGAGATCGCTTGGTTCTCCTTCGCTGAACCAATCCCCGAAAATTCTTAAGGCCTTTGATGGCCGTGGGTTCCATCCGTTTGGCATTTTACAGGATTTGCCTATAGGGGTTGAAGGAAAAACCGTTAGTCTGGATGTGGAGGTGGCTGATCCCCCTCTAGACTACAACCTTCTCTTGGGTCGAAGTTGGTCTTACGCTATGACAGCGGTCGTTTCATCGGTCTTCAGAGTTATAAAGTTTCCACATAATGGCAAGATCGTGACTATAGACCAGCTGGCTTTCTTTTCATCCGACCCAGCCTCTTCAGAGAGTATCCAGCATGTCGGTAAAATGACTATCCCTTATAAGGATGTTGGCGTAGGATTAGTTAAAGATTCCGGTTTACTGGGAACTTTTCCTTTTCCTCCAATCAACGCAGACCCTTCATTCGCATTCATTCATATGATTACGTCAGATACTATTATTTACGATGATCCTTGGATTGTCCCATCTGAATCTGAGATAGACTCATTCGGTGATGCAATGCCTTTGAGTCCATATGAAATTGCCTATGAAGCCATGCAGTCTTTTTCCGACCCAAGTTCAACCCAAATTGACCAAATGAATGTGGTCCGTGAGGAATCCCTTTTCGCGTCAACCTCGGAGTTAATAACGTTTCCCAAAGTTGTGTCATCTGACAAACAACTTTGTGAAGTCCTGTGTGTAGACGATTTACCATGGGAAGATCTCCATCATAGATCTTCGTTTTTACCTGAGGATGATCGTTTTGAAAACGATTTCTCATCAATCTTTACAGCTGAATATGTCAAAGACGCTCAGAGTCCAATGAAACATCCTGATTCAGAGCTGAATTTGGGAAACATTTCTCGCACTATTCCCATTGACATTTCAGTAAAGCCCGGAATTGTTGAACACATTCATATAGGTGCCTCATGTTCAGATGACGAAATTCAAACATACAAGGCCCTATTTCAAGAATTCCGCGACGTGTTTGCCTGGTCCTATGAGGAAATGCCAGGAATTGATCCCTCCATTGTTGTTCATGAGATTAAGACTTACCCGGACGTTAAACCCGTTCGGCAACGTCTGCGTCAGATACACCCTCGGAAAGCGGCTGCAATTAAAGCAGAAGTTGAGAAGTTGTTGAAAGCAGGTTTCATTTATGCGATCCCGTTAACGGATTGGGTATCGAATATTGTTCCGGTTAACAAAAAGCAGGGAACAATAAGAATATGTATCGACTATAGGGATATCAATCGTGCTTGTCCCAAGGACAACTATCCAATGCCCTATATCGATCAAATAATTGATGATTGTGCCAGCAGTGAAATATTTTCCTTTATGGACGGTTTTTCCGGTTACAACCAAATCAATATTCTACCTGCCGATCAACCAAAAACGGCTTTCATTTGTCCATGGGGGACATTTGCTTATTTCAAATTACCTTTTGGGCTTAAGAATTCCGGAGCCACTTTTTAAAGGGCGATGTCTTATGCATTTCATGACATCAAGCACATTGTGCAACCGTATCTCGATGATTTGCCCGCTCACTCCTTACATCGAGCTGATCACCTTGTCCATTTACGAGCAATTTTTCTGAGGTGTAGGCATTATCGTATACGGTTGAACCCACACAAATGTGTCTTCTGCATAGAAGTGGGACGATTGCTGGGATTTGTAGTTTCAAAAGCCGACATTCGTGTCGATCCCTCGAAGGTCGAAGCTATCACCAAATTGCCTCCTCCTTCGAGTCTGCGCCAACTCCAAAGTTTGCAAGGGAAAGCAAACTTTTTACGCCGATTCATTCCTAACTACGCCGAGATTACCAAGGGTTTTACCCGGTTGTTGAAACAAAATGCTCAATTCTCTTGGGATGAGATAGCTCAGAAATCTTTTGATGCGCTAAAGCACGCGTTGACCCATGCACCGTTGCTGCATCCTCCCAACTACAACCAGGATTACTTTTTGTACCTCGCCGCCGCTCATTCCACCATTGGAATGGTCTTAGTACAGGAAGATGAATTCGAAACGGAACATGTGATATATTATCTTAGTAGGACGTTAAATCCCACTGAGCTCAAATATTCACATGTGGAGAAATTGGCCTTGGCAGCTGTTCAAGCTGTCCAACATTTTCGTCACTACATTCTTCTCCGTAAAACTACAGTCATTTCGGATTGCAACCCTATGATTTACATTTTGACTAAACAGTTGCTAGGGGGCAAGTACTCTAAATGGATCGTTATCCTGCAGGAGTTCGACTTGGAATTTGAAAAGTCTAAGTCTAAGAAATCTTTAGTTTTTGCGGAATTGATGTGTGATTTCCCGTGTGCTGACACAAAAAATGTGGCAGAGGAACCCATTGCGGACGAATCTCTGTTTCTCATCAGCACTTTAGATCCGTGGTATGGGGATATAATCGTCTATCTCCAAACCCAATCCTTTCGGCCCGAAGCTTCAAAGTCGGAACGTCGGAAAATTCGATTCCAGTCCCAACAGTACAAAATTATTGGAGATACTCTTTATCGTCGTGGGGCAGATTTGGTTTTTCGTCGTTGCTTAACTCATGAAGAGGCAGAAAGGGTTATGAATGACTGTCAGTCTGGAGCGTGTGGCGGTCATATGTCTGGGTATGCCACAACCCAGAAGGTGTTGCGTGCTGGCTACTTCTGGCCATCCATGTTTCAAGATTGTATCATTACAGTCCGAAAATGCCACAACTGTCAAGTGTTTCATCACAAGATGCGCACACCACTTGCTCCTCTCCACCCTATAATTTCCGTTGGTCCTTTTGCTAAATGCGGTATCGATTTTATTACATGTAACCCTCACTCGGCCGGGGGGCATGCGTATATCATCCTTGCGGTTGATTATTTTACTAAGTGGGCCGAGGCGATGCCTACATTCGAGGCAGATGGCAAGACAGCTGCGATTTTCGTATTCAATCATATTATTGCTAGGTTTGGTGTCCCACAAGTGATAATCACTAACCATGGGCGCCATTTTCGAAACATTATGATGACAGAACTTACAGGCCAGCTTGGTTTGCGTCACGATAGTTCAACTCCTTATTATCCACAAGCCAATGGCCTGGTTGAGTCTATCAACAAAGTTTTAGTTATCATGATCCAACGAATCATTGGTATTCATCGATCGAATTGGCACAACATGTTATTTTCCGCGCTTTGGGCGTACCGAACCTCAGTGAAAACATCAACAGGGTTCACTCCTTTCCAACTAGTTTATGGTTTGGAAGCTGTGCTGCCTATTGAATGCGAAATCCCATCACTTCAAATGGCTGTCGAATTACTTCCAGCTACTTACGAAGAGGAGAAGCGTCTATTATACTTAGCTAAATTAGATGAGACTCGACGTGACGCTGCATTGGCAATCGAGACTCACGCAAAAAGGATGAAAGCTCAGTATGATCGCAACGTGACCCCTCGTAATTTTTCGGAAGGAGACCTAGTACTATTATATGATCAAGCTAACGATAAATTAGGTGCTGGAAAATTCGTTCCTATGTGGCATGGGCCCTACATTGTCAAGCGAAAGCTAGCAAAAGGGGCCTATGAGCTGGTAGATTTTGATGGGGACTCTTTGGGTAAGCCCAGAAATGGACTTTACCTAAAGAGGTATTATGCTTAAATGATGGGTATGGAGATTTAGTTAGGTTTGTTTTTCTTTCTAGCTGGTGTGTTTGTTAGTATAGACAGTGTGCTTAGATTAGAGAGTGTGTTTTTAGTCGTTATTCTGGCTTATCTTGGTTTTATTCTTGATATTGCAGATGTCGACGCCTCTCCAAACGTACATTGGATTCGCTGATGGTGCTTGTCGTAGTACACAGAATATCTCTTCTGCAGCCTGGGTTATCTATTCGCCCTCTGACGAGTTAGTTTCTATGCATGGGGTGAGCCTCGGTCAAACAACAAACAACATTGCAGAATACAGTGCAGTTATTGAGTTATTATCTGAATCTATTTCGTTTGGGATTCGAAGTTTGATAGTGAGGTTAGATTCTAAACTCGTTGTATTACAACTTAATAGAGTATATGCCATTAGAAATCCAGTGTTATTAAGGTTATTTTTGAGAGTGCGCCTCTTGGAACGTGAATTTGATTACATTGAATATCAACATATTCCAAGGTCATTAAATACATTAGCAGATGCAATTGCTTCTCGAATGTTAGATAGACATTTGTGATAATCATAAATGTAAATTTAAAAACATTTCATCATACATGTTTAACAAAATAAGCCGGTAATAATGATATATATAGATAGGAGTGTGTCAAAAAATATACATCGTCTTCGATCATAGGTTGAAAAATACCTTATGATCGGCAAAAATGATAAGTACAAAAAACCAAAATGTCACATGTGTCTACAAAAGTGACTAGCCAATCACTGGTGGTGCTCTCTATATTACACAACTGCCCGCGCTACCCTACACAAGAACCTCCTGAAAGGTCCTGGGACTGCGACCACATAGCGCTGAAGTCGGATAGGAATATCGTCTATAGTCGTCTCTGGTATGTCCGCCGTGAGACGCTCTAGGTCCTGTTCCAACTCGGCTAAGTTCTCTGCGGCCGCATCCTGTGGGGCCGGTGCTGGTGCAACTGGTACTCTTCTCTCGAATGGCCGGAGATTGGCCGGACGCTGTGGACCTACATCTGCATTTTGAAAATTGTCACTGTCAGTTTTGAGACGATATAAAAAACAAACAAAAAAGTAAATAATTTAAAAACTTGTGAAAAATGAGGTACCTCTGTCGTCCCATTGTTCTCCCTGTGGAAGAACCATGTCCGGATCACCGCAAAAATCTACTCCGGCATAAGGAAAATCCTGGATCGCAAAGACCTGGTCCTCCAACCAGTGAAAGTAACCCGCAGGAAATCGGACAACTCCCGCTCCCTCATCAGGATGCCGGGCCATCACCGCAACCCATCGCATCAACTTTGGCTCCCGAGGAGGCCCAACTGCAACAGTGAGATGCTGTGGGATCAGCATCGGAACCCTCTCTAGAGCAACGCTCATAACTAGAGGCCCATACCCAAAGGTCTTTAATTGCCCGTTCTTTGCCCTAGTCAGTTGGCCCTTCATATTGGCCAACACAGCGTCACACCAGTTGAAAATGGTGCCTCGGTAGCAATCAATCGCCATCCGCATTTGGGACCCGGTGGCAATATGCAAAGCGGCTGCACCGCAGAGTCTGGTAACTGTAAAGGCAATTACCATAAGTTCAGGCAGGGATATGTATTTGATTTCTATCCCTTTTTCCTGGTGCTGATTATTGCACCACTCTAGCCGGAGACTAACAAGGGATTGGCCACCCGGCCTAGTCCCGGACAGAGTCAGTTGCTCGCCCCTATTAGGCAAACCAGTGAGAAAATATATGTCTGAGGGCTCTATCTCGAGCTGGTGCCCTCCGATGTAGAAGCATTGATCCTGAATGTTCCACCTTTCAACCAGCCATTCTAAAAATCGCACCTGGGCCCTCATGCCAGGTATGGCCCAGTATTTGTAGAGACCGCATGCCTTTAAAGCATCAATGGAAGGTTGATGATCTATTACGGCCAAATCGACATCTTCGTGTTCTGTTTCGCGCCAATCAAGCATGGTGGGCAATCTACACACCAGAAAACATTCATTAGAATTCATTAAATCAAAAATTAATGGTTTAGTTTTGAGATTTGGGGTTTTAAATTTACTTTGCGCGGAGTACGCACCCCGCTTTTAGAAAACAGAGCGTGGGTACGCAGCTGTTCTGAAGGTAGGCTACGTACTCCTGCCATTTTCCCATTAACGAAAATGTCGGGGTATGCAGGTCGCCCATGGGGCACCTGCGTACCCCGAAAATCGGATCTTGAAACCCCAAAGCCCCCAAAAAATCAAACTAGTGCTTAAAATGAAATTCTAAACGGATGAAAACAAAGAAGAAGATGTTGTGAAATACCTGAAAGAGACGGCGCTCGATTCCGACAGTCGGATTCTCCGCAAAGTCCACGAGAAGTTTCTTGCCAAAAGCCCTTTTCTCTCCCTCAGCAGTAAAATGGTAAAAATAACATGGTAAAAGGTCTTTTTATAGGTTTTTTGGATAAATGAATGCTAAGTTTGTTTATTTTTCACCATGGAAGGATATTTTTCAATGTATTTTTGCCTATCTTAAACAGGTATGAGTAATGTGTTGTTTTTGTGCAGGACAAAAAGACTTTCAGGGAAAATTATCATTTTTCACGAACCAAAACATCAGAGTCATCTTTTAAGCCCTTTTCTGACTCCTAAAACATGAAAAGATTGCCGAGCTTTTCTTTTACACTCGTTAAAACGGAATTAAAAGACGGTCCCCTTATAGCTCTTTTCTGACCGTAAAAACAGGAAAAGATTATCGGGTTTTTGTCGTTTCAAACTCGATACTGGAAATAAAACGACGTGTCCTTGATCGCTTTTTACTTTTCAGGTCAGAGGCAGTAATCATGAAAGTACTCCTTGGTCGCAAGACTAAGCGGTTCTCTCAAGTATTATTTTATACTTTTTCGGGCTTGGGAGACACAAATTTACGAAAACGTTCAACCTAGAGTCTTCTTAAGTTTTTTTAGGCTCTCTAAAAATGAAAAACGCCGAGTTTCTCCTATACTGGACTCGTTAAAATTTCACAGTAAAGGACTTGTTCGGTTACAAACAGGAACGAACCACTCCTTCTTAGGGTTCGAATCAAAACTAAGTTGGACTCATCCGAAGGATGAGCTTATAATCAAGCATATGTTATCCTCCTCAAGCTTGTAAAAAATAAAGAGGTACTTGCCAGAAATGGTGGGGGAAAAGAGAGAAAAATGAGCCCATTTGTTATCCTTTGTCTCAGAAGAAGCCTTATTACCACTCTTGAACACGACACTTTGCATTCACCTGGGTTGGGAAATCCTTTGCCTCACAGTTGATCAAATCACATTGAAAGTCTTCAGCCGGGTATTAACTTTGGGTCAAATGTCACCAAGCCATCTGTCGTGTCGTTATGTGTTCAAGAGGTCTCTGCAATAAACATTCATCTGCAAAATACCCGTCATCCATTTTGACCATCCCTGAGTTAGTCCTTACAGCTACATTTCTTCAACTTGATCTATGATTTCGTGTTGTGGGCTTGCCTGCAACGGGTCGCTTTCTATCAACATCAGCACATTATCTAGAAAGATGACCTAGGAATCGTCAGTACCTTGAAGTCTGCATGCATCAATGGCAGGTTTCTCGCCTTTGACGACAGTTTACATCATTGACTTTCGATCGAAGGATTCCATGAAATGTTCGACATCAACTCATTCATTCACATCTCATGGATTGTACTGGGTACTTTGAGAACCATTGACATCACTGGTGGTCTCTCTCACGCTTGTTAATAGTTTACATCATTGACTGGTAATCAAGTGGTTTCTACCATGTTCGACATCAACTCATTTATTCGCATGGATAGAATCGTACCTGTTCGGGAAATAGAAATGAAGACCCTGGATCTAGTTTCCACCATCCAGGCTGCGAGGAGTTTTGTATTCATTATACAGTAGACTAACTATAAACAGATGGCTGCGTCCATACTGTGTCTACAAAATTCTATGATTATGATGTACTGCAGAATCATTCCTGTATCAGAGCAGTAGATTGTCAGTTAGTTAAAGTTTTCCATCTGAGTATGGGAATGCCTACCTCAGCGATTATATGATCTTATATATGTATTTTGTGTTAAATACTTGCAGGTTCCGACTGGGCTCTCCACAAGATAATCCTTGAAATGATAAAGTACTTCACCCTTCCTAGATTATATGAAACCCTTATCTACTACAGGCTTCGCACTTTAGGGGGCAATCTATTACACTAAAATTTGTCACCATGACTATTTGCAGTTAGTATGGTTCCATCAACTGTCATACTATCCTCCTTGGCAAGCCTCATACCTCTGCTCTCCATGTCAAACTCCAAGAAAGAGAGAAATTCATTAAAAATCTATATATCTCTGGGTACGCAGTTTCTCTTAGCCTTACCTGCGTGTACGCACCCCAAGTTCACAATACCTGTGTACTTGTACGCTCTGTCTATAAAGCAATGGGTGCGTACTCCTGTAAAGGTCAAAAGGCGCAAGTTTCACTCCAAAAAAGTTACTTGTGGTCATTTCTAGAGCATTCTAGAAGCTTGTTTGATGTGTATGAAGCCCCTCCAGATGGTTCATGTATCCCTACCAAAGAGGAACTTATCCCATCAAGAGGGGAGCTATCCCATCCAAAGAGGGGCTTATCCCATTGATGGTGGACCTGAATAACTTCCTCTAGAGCACTATAAATACAGGCAATGGGCCAAAAGGAGGGGAGGTTGAAAGTTGAACATTCCTAAGGGTAGATGCTGCTGGAATTAGGACTCCCTTGTAAAGCTTGAGAGGAGAGATTCCCATCCTTTCCTAGCCTTATTTGAGAGTGGGTGAGCTGATCAAAGTAAAGGAAAACTCTTGCTGGACCTTAGGAGGGACTTGCACAACACCAAGGCTCAGGTTGTAATGGTTCCTTTTGTTTCCTCTTAATACAAATGAACTCATTTTTCTCAACAGATTGTTATTCATGATTTGTTTCATATACTCCTTGGTCTGTATGATAGATATGTTTTGTTTTATGAGTTTATCAGGTGCTATTTAATCTTTTGGCTTGTTAGTGAATGCAGGTTTCGAAGAGAAGGAGGAGCTCATCCGGATCGGCGAGGCTAGACTACTACAAAGCGTTGGTCTAAAGGTATGTTAAGATCCCCTGATTACTTGTATTCTCAATGCATGTTTAGAGAAAGGTAGTGTTTATTTGTCTTGTTTGTCACTAGAAAGCTTTTGCTTCTAGGGAGGTCAGTTGTGTTCGCACTATCGACTCTTTCCGCATGACAAGGTCTTCAATTAGTTTGGAATGAACTGACTGCCTTGGTCTATGACCAACTCTCTCAGATACCCGAACTTGTAGAATATGTTTTCCCTCAAAACTTAGCTACTTTTTCTTCTGTCACTACTTTGATTACTTTTGTCTCTGCCTACTTTGTTAGGTATTCGGTGCACACAATGATGTATTGAGTTTTCTTTTGAAGGAGGGCTAATAGGCCCCACAAAGTCCATGCCCCACTTCTCAAATGGCTCAAAGGTCACTTGAGGTTGCATGGGCATTTCATCCTTTGGAGTGGGCTTCCCCATCCTTTAACACCAGTCACACTGGCTTGTATATCTCCTCACATCCTGATGAAGAGTGGGCCAGTAGTAGCCTGCTTGCAATATCTTAAAGGCAGTTCTTTTTGCTACAAAATGACTTCCACAAGGCTCGTCATGACAAGTCAGGAGGATGTCAAAGACCTCCTCCTCCCTGACACACCTTCTCAAGATCTGATTCGGGCCAAGTTTGAATATATTGCCTCCAATCCAGGTGAAAGGGGCGCTTTTCCTTACTATCTTTCTCTTCTCTTTTGAGGATAGGTGTGGTGGGAATTGTGCTGAAACCAAGTAGTTTGCTATATCAGAAAACCATGGATAGAGTACTAATATAGCAAATAGGTGTTCACCCGACATTTGGTAATCCACCATTCCTTCTTCACCTGCATGCAAATTTACTCTAGACAAAAAGTCAACAACAACATTCTCTTTACCAGGCTTATCAATAATGGTCAGATCAAACTGCTGCAGTAAAAGCAACCATATAATAATGCAAGCATTTACATCTGGTTTGTTCATTAAATATCTAATTGTAGCATGATCAATGTGCAAAAAGGTTTGACAGCCTGTGATATAATGTCTGAATTTGTTTAAGGAATGCATGACAGCTAGGAGTTCCTTGTCGGTCACTGTATAGTTTAACTCCACCTTTGACAAGTTTTTGCTTATAAAGTATATTGCATAAGGTAACTTTTCATCAATTTGTCCTAAGTCTACTCCTATTGCTTTGTTCAAGGCATCTATGTGAATGTGAAAGGGTAGGGCCCAGTTTGGGCCTCTGAGAATTGGGGCAGTCACTAGCTTTCTCTTCAAGGTATCTAGGGCTTCTTGACAGTTTTCTGACCATATGAACTCAACATCTTTGCCTAGAAGGCCAAACAATGGAGAGGCTATCTTGCTGAATTCTTTAATGAATATCCTGTGATATACATCTAAGCCTAGGGATCTTCTGAGATCTCTCACCTTTTGAGGAGGTGGGACCCTTTGGATGATGGCAATTTCGTTGGGGTCCACTTGCAATCCTTGTTGAGATATTGCATGACCTAGCACAGTCCCCTCAGTCATAAAAAATTCACATTTTTCTGGACTGAGGAATAGTTTCATCTCAATACACTTATCTAGCACTCTTCCTAGGTTAGATAAATCTTCTTGAAAGTTAGAGCCATAAGGAGTAAAATCATCCATGCATATTTCTACTGCATCATGAACCAGTTCAGAAAATATACTCAATACCACTCTTTGGAAAGTGGTTGGAGCATTTCAAAAACCAAAAGGAAGGACCCGATATGAAAAGGTACCCCAAGGACAAGTGAAAGTGGTCTTATCTTGGTCTTTTGAGCTGATTTAAATCTGATTGTACCCGCTAAACCCATCTAGAAAGGAGAAAAACTTTTTCCCTGCCAGACCATCTAACACTTGATCTATGAAAGCTAAAGGAAAGTGGTCATTTTTAGTGGATTTGTTCAATTCCTGATAGTCGACATAGATTCTCCACTTACCATTTTTTTTTGGCAGTAGCACCAAATGAGAGATCCATTCACTATCAGAGATGGGATAGATGAACCCTGCGTTAAGAAATTTTTGCAGTTCTTCCTTAAAAATATCTTTAAGTACTGGGTTCATCCTCCTTTGAGGCTACTTGACTGGCTTGCAATCTTCCTTGATATATATATATATATATATATATATATATATATATATATATATATATATATATATATATATATATATATATATATATATATATATATATATATATGATGAGTACATACAGAAGGGTGCACTCCCTTCATCTCCTTATAACTCCAGGTGAAGGCATCTAGATGTTTTCTCAATATGTTGTGTAGCTCCTTCTCCTGGGCAGTAGATAGGGATGGATTGATTTTCAATGATATTTCTGGGCTGTACTCTATATTTTTGACATGGAGAGAAGTAGGGTCGGCCACACAGAGATTAGTTGAGGGGTTGTTTTGGGTTTCTCTTACTATGTCTTCTAATGGTGATACACTGGGAGGTGGATTCTGAATCAAATTTTCAATCATATCATCATCATCTTCCTCTTCCAACCAGAGAGGTAGATCATGTTCTAGTAAGGGTTGGGCAGGAGGTTATAGGGTTAACTACTTGGACATGTGCCCATTCTTTATGGTTATGTTCCCAGCTCGGAAGCTGATGTAGGTATCGACTATAGCCAACCAGGGTCTTCCCAGAATGAGAGGATACCCAGTGAGCTTTGCCTTTTGCTGGAGAATTAAGGAATCAATAAGGTACTACCAAGAATCAATGGATACCATCACATCTTCCAGAATCCCCTCAAGGGTCACTGTGGAGCGGTCTGCTAGCTGTAGCACTGTCGTGGTCTTCCTCAAGGAGCCCTGGAGGTTAAGTTTGAGCATTGTGTTCTTTTTCATCACATTAATGGAAGCTCCCAAATAAATCAAGGTATGTGGGATCATTGTGCCGTTGATGTGGACATCAACTGTTGGGCTTCCAAGGTCTAGATATTTTGGACAGCTTGTCTACCCCAACATCAAGTCGGATAATTGTCCTATGACATTGATGGTTGGGGCATCTCTCTTGCGCCTTCCTGGATTCCTAAATCACTTCTCTTTGATCAACCTATTGTAGATAGGAACATCTTTTATGGCTTGGAGAAGTGGTATCTTTACACATAAATGTTTCAATTCTCCCAGGAGTTCAGTCTCTTCTAGGGTAGGCTAGATTGTCATGGATGGTCTCTCAGGAAAGGGTGGATTTGCTTTAGGTTCACTTTCCTCTTTATCTTCCTCAAACTCCCTAGGTGGAGGCTAGCTATCTGGGAGAAATTTCCCAGATTGCAAGTTAATTTCTTGAACCTCCACAGCATAAGTTGGGCATGATGGTTCCCCGCTATACGCTTGCTAAGCCTGTTTGTTGTTTAGGTTTGGGTTTGGCTGGGCAGGAATTTAGGGTTGCCTTGGTGGAGCAGAAGGTAACGGTTGTGGTTGGACAAGTGGTGGAGACAGAAGAGTGAGAAGAGAGTTGTATTGGGGCCTCCACCCCTGATGAGATGCATTCCACTGAGGTTGAAGCTGAGAATAGGATTGTAATGAATGGGTGGCTGGTTGGGCATGATATTGAGATGGGAAAGACCAAGGAGGAGGCATGGACCAGGAAGGATGAGCAGGGGGGCCCCAAGAAGGTATGGATATGACTTGGCTGGGGTTGTAGTATGCATGAGATGTCCCTTGCATCCCCTGCTGGTATGGTCTAGGTCCATGCAGTTTCCTTTGGTTTATGTAATAGGTCTATTCAGTGACTCCTTTGGCCCCTTGGTATACAAATTTAAGTCTAGGCAAGGAAGGGAACTTATCTATAGAATGATCTTCTTCACAGACTAAACAAACATTTATAGAGTTCAGTGGGCATTCATTCCTAAGATGCATTTTGGTCCATCTAGGGCAAAAGACGGCCAAACCCTATCCGCTTCCTCTTGTTTTCTTTTGATATGTAAGGTATCCATTTGCATGGCAAGAGCCTACAACATCTCACTCTTGAAGTCTTCCAGCATGCTTCCAATCTCCCATTTAATGGAGGAATTGGAAGAAGAGGTATTGGCTATGGGTTGAATCCCCCTACCTTTCTTTCTGCTTGCTCTAGAATGGTTTCTAAAAATATTCTTTATGTCCTCATAGGATAGTTGGTAAATGTCTCCCCCGGCCAATAGATGGAGGGGGTCTAAAAGGTCTTCTCGAATTCCCCTAAGTAGGACCAACTTCAGAGACTCAGGGTCAAGTGTACACCTCGCCCTTTTGTAACTGAGCTAGAACCTCTCTTCATAGTCTTCTAGGGACTCATCACTTCCCATGGTCATTTGGAATATTTCTTCCTTAGTATCTTTTGACCTGAAATAGTCTCGATACTTGTAATTAAAGGCCTATGACATCTAAGCCCAAGTTGCGATGCTATTGCCAGGTAATCCGATGAACCAGCGCAGTGCTGCATCCTTGAGAGTAGAAAGGAACAGTTTCAACTTTTGCTCATCTTCTACTTAGTCATAAGTTCAAGGTAGGGCTGAAGGACTTATATTATTCATTTTGGTGTCTCTACTTATACATCTAAAGCTACCAACAAATTCCTTAAAATCAGGGAGGCTTGGCTTCCAAAACTTGAGATAACTCTCAATCATCTTCTACTTGCTCAACTGCCTTCTAGTGCATGATTCGGCTGCTTGTACTATGAGCTGAATGAAGGGGAATTTCTAAGTGAGGAGTAACAAATGAGGGGTATTCCCTCCTATAAGTCCTCTCCTCTGTCTACTTTGAGTTATTGCTACCATTTGACCACTGGATCCTTGACTTTGACCTCGAAATCCATCAATAATCCGCATTAAATACATGTTACACCACATGGCATCATAACTAACTCAACTCACTCTATAAGCATAAATATAATCAGAAAATCACACAATAAGCTAAGAGAATGGTTGATTTGATTAGGTTAGGAGGTAAAATGAGCCCATATAATTACCCATTTATGAGGCTCATCACCAGTCCAGCTCACCCTAGAAGAGACCAAACTTCTAGGTGAGTTCAAAAATTTGTGTGTCAAAATCTCGCTTCTCAAAGCTATCAAAGGTGTCCCCATCTAAAACATGTTGATCAAAGAGAAGTGTTTCAAACATCCAGGAAGGTGAAAGAAAGACACCCATACCATTAATGTCACTGGACAATTGTCTGAATTACTATTGGGGCCAGTAGTTTTCCCGAAGTATCTAGATCCTGGGATTCCTATAGTAGATGTACACATCTATGGTACTATTGTTCCCATACCTTGATTGATCTTGGGGCTAGCATCAATGTGATGAATAAGGAAACTATGATCCAGCTGAATCTCCAAGGATCATTAAGGAAGACCATGACAGTCTTGCAACTTGCAGACCCATCCACAATAGCTCCTCATGGAATTGTTTAGGATGTGATGGTCTCCATTCATTCCTAGGAATACCCTGTTGAGTTCTTAGTTCTCCAACCTAAGACCAAATTCAATGGTTATCCTCTCATCTTTGGGAGGGCTTGGTTAGCCATTGTCGATGCCTACATAAGCTAGAGGGCTGGAAATATGACCATAAAAAATGGGCATCTGTCCAAACAATTGATGTTTTACCCTCATGCACAACCATCCCTAGAGAATGATTTACCTTTATGGCTAGAAGAGGAGGAATAATATGAAGTCTACTCCTCCCAAATATATACCCTAAAAACTACCATAGGAGGAGGACAACTTGATGAAGATGAATTGATTGAACACATCCTCCCAAATCAAACTCTCAACACCATGTCTCTGGAGGAAATAGTGAAGGAAGCCAAAGACAACCATCAGATTGATCTATGCTTAGCTGACTCAAACCCTACTCATGTCAAGATGATAGAATTCGACCCTGAAAGAGCATTGAAAATCAACCCCTCTCTCTGTGTACACCAAGAAGAGAAGTTATATCACATTCTAAGAGAGCATGTGGATGCCTTTGCTTGGAATTACAAAGAAATGAAGGGAGTGCACCCTTCAATGTGTACTCACCACATTTACATCAAGGAAGGTTGAAAGCCAGTCCGCTAGTCCTAAAGGAGAATGAATCCAGCTAAAGGATATAGTCAAAGAGGAACTACATAAGTTGTTGGATGCATGACTCATTTACCCCATCTCGGACAATGAGTGGGTGTGTCCTCTGGTGCTTGTTCCAAAGAAAAATGGAAAATGGAGATCTGTGTAGATTACTGAGAGCTAAACAAAGCCACAAAAAAGGACCATTTACCTCTACCTTCCATTGACCAAGTATTAGATGGTCTGGAAGGAATTAAGTTATTCTCTTTCCTGCATGGATTCAATGGTTAAAATCAAATCCATATCAATCCAGAGGACCAGGATAAAACCACATTCACCTATCCTTGGGGTACTTTCTTATAGGGTCCTTCCTTTTGGTTTATGCAATGCCCCTGCCACTTTCCATAGAGCAGTCATGAGCATCTTTGCAGAGATATTCCATGATGCAGTCGAAATTTATATGGATGATTTCACCCCCTATGGTTGTGATTTCTATGAGGCTCTCTCTAACCTCAGAAAGGTGTTAGACAAATGCATTGAAATGTAATTATCCCTTAGTCACGAAAAATGTGAATTCTTAATGACTGCGGGGACTGTTCTAGGTCACTCAATATCCCAGGAAGGATTGCAAGGCGACTCAAATAAGATAGCCATCATAAAAGGGTCCCTACTCCACATAAGCAGAGGGATTTCAAACGTTTATTAGGGTTAGCCAGATATTATAGGAAATTTATAAAATATTTCAGCAAGGTAGCCTCTCCCTTGTTTCGATTATTGGCCAAATACTCTAAATTTTTATGGTCAGAAAGCTGCCAAGAGGCCCTAGAAACCCTAAAGTACAAATTGACTGCTGCACCTATTCTCTGAGGGCCAAATTGGGCTCTTCCTTTTCACATTCATGTCGATGCCTCTCACAAAGCTATAGGAGCAGCTCTAGTCCAAATAGACGAAAAAGCTACGTTATTCCATTTACTTCATCAGCACAAATCTATTGAAAGTCGAGTTAAACTACATAGTAACTAAAAAAGAGCTCCTTGTTGTTATCCATTCATTGAAACAATTTAGGCATTACATTATTGGTTACCAGAAATTTGTACATACCAATCATGCTGCAATTAAATATTTGATGAATAAACCTGATGTAAATGACCAGATTATTAGATGGTTACTTTTAATACAACAATTTGATCTAACTATTATTGATAAGCTTCACAAAGAGAATGTAGTTGCAGATTTCTTATCCAGATTGACTTTTCCTACAGGTGAGGAAGGAATGGTTGATGATCAACTAGAAAATGACCATTTATTCACCATTTTATTTCTCTCTCCATGGTTTGCTGACATAGAGAACTACGTGGCATCTGAACAGTTCCCTCCAAATTTGTCCTCCGAGGAAAAGAGCAGAATCATAAGAAAAAGTGCCCTATTCACTTGGATTGGGGGTAATCTCTTCAAGATGGGTCCAGATCAAGTTCTGAGAAGATGTTTCAGGGAGGAGGAGGTTTTTGACATCTTTTTCGCCTGTCATGATGGGCATTCTGGAGGTCACTTTGCAACCAAAAGAACAACATTCAAGGTATTAAAAGCTGGATATTACTGGCCCACTCTCCACTAAGATGTAAAAAGGTATACCAGCCAGTGTGATCGGTGCCAAAGGATGGGAATCCTACCCCCAGGGATGAAATGCCTCTGCAACCTCAAGTGACTTTCAAACCATTTGAAAAGTGGGGCATGGATTTCATCAGGCCCATTGACCCTCCATCTAGACAGAAGAAGTACATCATTGTGTGCACCAACTACTGAAAAAAGTGGGTTGAAGCCAAAGCTATCAAGGTAGCCACAAAAGAAAAAGTGGCTGAATTCTTGAGGGAGAATGTGTTTTATAAGTTTGGATACCTTGGAGAGTTTTTCACTGATCAAGGCAGTCAATTTACATCCCACGTGATTGAAAATATGTTAAACTAGTATAAGATCAAGCATAGAAAGTCCACTCCTTACCACCCACAGACTAATGGGCAAGTGGAAGTCACCAACCGAGCATTAGAAATCATTTTGACAAAAGTGATTAGCAGCAATAGAAAGGATTGGGCAGACAGATTGTTGGAGGCCACTTTGACCTACAATACTACTTGGAAGACCACCATTGGCTTCACTCCTTATGAGCTAGCCTATGGGAAGAAAGCCCTATTGTCCATTGAATTTGAATACAACACCTTAAGGATGGCAACATAATTGGATCTAGATGTCAGAATGGCACAACAAGAAGGATTTCTCCAGATGAATGAGTTAGATGAATTTAGGATGGAGGCCCTCCTACACACAGAAGTGACTCAAGTACAAAGGAAAATCTAGCATGACAAAAATATCAATGACAAAGTGTTTCAAGAAGGCGACTAGGCCTTCTTGTATTACTCATGGTACAAATATTTCAAAGGCAAGTTAATGACCAGATGGTTGGGACCATATGTGATAGAAAAGTGCCATGATAATGATGCTTTTCAAATAAGAACCATTGATGCAGAAGGTATCCCTTTGCTTGTCAATGGGTACAGGTTAAAATTCTGCAAAAAGCCCTTATCGAAATAGGAATTCATTAGTAGCATCAGTAAGGCAGTGATGGTGATTGAAGAAGTCTTGGCTTCCACCTCACCAAGTTCTTAGAGAAAATTAAAAAATAAAATAAAAGAAAAAATAAAAGAAAAAAGAGAAAATTAAAGAGACCTATTGTTACACTAAAAAATGTCACCATGACTATTTACAGTTAGTATGGTTCAATCAACAGTCATGCTACCCTCTTAGGCAAGTCTTATGCCTCTGCTATCCATCTCAAACTCAAAAAAGAGAGAAAGTCTTGTAAAAAATGTGTTTATCTCTGGGGACGCAGGTTCTCTCAAGCCTTACCTACGGGGACGCTCACAATGTTCACAAAAGCTGCGTCCTTGGACGCTCGGTATGTTAAGGGACAGGTGCGTCCTTCTGTAAAAGGCAAAATGCACAAGTTTCATCTTAAAAAAGTTACTTGTGGTTACTTCTAGAACTTTCTAGAGGTCGGTTTGATGAAATGGATGCGCCTCCAGTTGGTTCATGTATCCCTATTAAGGAGGAACTTATCCCATCAATAAGGGAGCTATCCCACCCAAAGAGGGGGATTATCCCATTGATGGTGGACTTGAATAACCTCTTTACAGCACTATAAATAAAGGCATTGGGCCAGAAGGAGGAGAGGTTGGAGCTATACATTTTCTTTGGGTAAATGCTGCAGGAATTAGGACTCCCATTTAGAACCTTGTGAGGAGAGATTGTCTTTGCTTGATTCTACTTGGAAGTGGGTGAGCTTTGTCAAAGTAGAGGAAAACCCTTGATGGACCCTGGGAGGAACTTGCACAACACCAAGGCCAGGTTGTAAGAGTTTCTTTGTTTTGTTATTAATACAAACTGGTTTATTTTTCTCAATAGCTTGTGTTAATGAGTTATTTCATGTGTTCCTTGGTCTGCATGTTGAATATATGTTTTATTATATGAAATGCAAGTGCTTGGTAATTGTTTGATTGTTTGTGGTTGCAGGAATTGATGTGAAGGAGGAGCTCATCCGGATCGGCAAGGACGGACTACAACAACAGCGTTTTGGAATAAGGTAAGCCTAAACACTTGTAGTTTTCATGTTTTAAAAGGTATATTTAGAGAAAGATCACTCCATTTTGTCTTGTTTTTCGCTAGAGAGTTTAGACTCCTAGGGAGGTCAGTTGTGTCCGCACAAACGACTTTTTCCGCCACGACAAATTGGCGACTCCGCTGGGGACTCCATTAATGAGAAAGTATTTTCCTTTGTGTGAACTTTGCTCTGAGAAAATCATTTTTATTTTCTGGTTTTTGACTGTGAGAATTAGTATTTGGGTGGCTTAGCTTTAGATTTAGTTAGATTTGGTTTTTCTTAACTTTTCCAGAAGGACGCACCCTCTGAGTACTGCACAGTGCGTCTTTGGACGCGCTGTTGCCGTTTACACAGAGCGGGCCCGCGCCTGTTCTAACGGGCTGCCTGCGTCTTCCTGTAAAATTTAGGAAAATTCCATTTTTCACTTTAATTGCTTTTAGATTTTGATTTTTCTTAGTGTTTTCTGCCCAGATCCTTTAGTACCCTGTCAAAAATTTTCACCTAAACTTGTTTTGTGAGCTTTGAGTGTTTTAGTGGATTTCAACGAAATTTAGGCCTAGGGTTTGATTTTTGGATAGGTCCTGTAGTGACTTTGACGGTAGAAAGTTGTCCAGCCTTAGATCTCTCTGGTTTGTCAGCCTTCTTAGAAGTCGGGCCTGTCGTAAAGTCTCCTTGTGTGAGCAGCTTGCCATTTAAGTTGTTTTGGGTCAAATTTCGAATTACTTGTTTATAAAGTGTTGATTTCCATTTTACAAAAGAACAAAAAGATTAGAGTTTTGTTTTGACTAGTTTTTGGTTCTGCAATAAGCTAGTCCTTGATTTGATTGTGATCAAGTAAAACACCTTAGAATAATCATTGTTGGTTTTCGCCTCGTTAAGATTGCTTAGAGTAAATTTACCTTTTAGTTTGCTTGTGAGTGAATTTTCGTAGATTTTAATAGTTGTTAAGATTGATTTTTGTTTACATTAGATTTATTTGCTTTATTAAAAGAAAAATACAAAAAACATCTTCTTTAAAAGTCTTGTTTCAAGTAGCTTTTTGTTTTTGAAAGAGAAAAGAGTTTTTTCGTGCATGTAAAGAGCGGTCATGCTTTTATGCTTGGAAAAGACAAACGAATTGTTTCTTTGATTGTCTTCAATTAAGAAGTTGCTTTTATAAAGATTGCATTCTCTCAACTTTTTAGTTAAGCAATTCATCGAAAAAGTAAAGTAGTGGGTAAATCATCCTAGGTGCATTTTGTAGTGGTTTCGAGTCGAGTCAACACACCACTGGTTTCACTTCCATCACCTTTTGACTTAAGAAACAACCTTAAAAGTAACGCTTAAATTAAAATCAATCTAGTAATTTTTATTTTTCTAGGGCTCTGAAACACCAACATAGCTTAGGCTAGGGTCTTGGAGTAGGTGAGTACTTAACTCTCCAAGACTACCAAACCAAACAGATAGTTTATCTTGAGTAGAATAAATCCAATTGTTTCAGTTGCACTCTGGGAAAGCTCCTCTTAAAGGAGAAGCACGAGCTCGTGTCCGAACCAGTGAGGGGATCATTCCCCCCTCGTTGGGAACGACGCCAGACAGTACGTATTACAAACGGTAAACCTCGGATTAACCATTGTCGAGGAGCCAGGGGTCACTTATCGGTAAACCTTGGATTGTTGTCAAGGAGCCGGTAAGGGGATTGAGCTTGTTACTCTGCCCTTGCGTGCTGTCGGAGTTTAGACTGTTCCCCCAGGTGTAATTGTTGTGATTGGTAACTTTAGTGACCATAATCTTTAGGGTTCTACCGAGGTGACGGTGGAGGGAAGGTCCCACTGTACCTGGAGCAGACGTCGGTTATACTCACTTGGATTTTCCGGGGGGTTCACTTCACTTCGAGACGGTTAAAGTGGAGGAACTTGTGCCGGTCTATTCATTAAGCAGGTTGCCGGGGTAACTGTTCCACCCGCCATTTCTGTACTGAATCCTGCGAGGTTGGGCCTAATCACCAACTAGCGCTTTTGGTCCGGAAGACTACTGTTTGTGTTTGGTTTGACGCTCTAGATTATTTAGGCGTGTGCTTCAAATTTGTTTGCTTCTTTAGAAGACTTTAGGTGGTTTGATTTGAAACTTTTACTTTGTTTTCGTGTGTTGTAGTTAAAAATATTTAATTGTGGCGGAATTACCGAGACAGTCCCGTAGACTTCGGGGCAAGTCTCCTGAGATTGTTACCGGAATAGATTTGTTAAGAAAACTCCGTAAATCGCGGGGTGAATCTCCTGAAGACATTCCAGGTCAGTACGAAGGGTTAAAGGTCCTTGTAACTCCTCCCAGTGACAGTAGAGTAGGTTCACCTGAAGAAGGAGAATCTTCCTTGGTAGTCCATCCAGATTACCAAAGTTTAGAAACAGGTTACAATCCCGAAACTGTTACAGTTTCCGAGCTTGCTGGTAGTTTTTCATCTGCCAGTGAAACAGGCGAAGAACCTGAAATTTCCGAACCTGTTACTCCAACTTCCAGTGTCCCTGATTCACCGAGAATAGAAAGAATTATCACCGAAAATCTTCCTTCTGGTTTGATTGCTATAGAAGAACTTGCTCCAGAAGAGGATATAGGTGTCTCTCACCTTGAAGGTCAACTTACTATTGATCTAAGGGAGCGTGAATCCATCTTTTACAGTCCTCCTAGAAGTACTTCTTGGTACCTTGCATTAACCAATTTTTTAGACAACTCAGTAGGTTTTTCTACACCTCGTACTCCTTTTCCACCTGGAGGTATTTATACTCATGTAAATATGTCTGGTCAGTCGTCCGTATTGACTCAAAGTCCTGAATCTTTTTCACACGGCGGTCCTTCTGTTCCCACTGGGTATCAGTCGCTTTCTGGTACCTTTGCGGGGGCATCTCCTCAACCCGTTGATCATGGGTTATTTGCTGGAAACAGTGGTAATATACCATTGGGTGTAGGAGACATTTACATGATGTCAGGTTCAGTTCCCATTTCCCAACCTCAAGGTGGCCAATTACCGCCTGGGGGGCAACCGCAGTTAACGCCTGGGGGGCAACCTCAAGGTACACAAATCGTGTCTGGGGGGCAACCTCAAAGTCAGTATGTACCTATGGTGCAATACGTGCCTCAAGGTCAACCTCAGCCTCAATATGTACCCCAAGGTCAACCTCAGTATCAATATCAACCTCAAGGATGGCAACCCCAAGGATGGCAACCTCAAGGGTATCAACCCCAAGGTTATCAACCTCAAGGGTACCAACCTCAAGGTCAAGGTCAACCCCAGTATTAGTATTTACCTCAAGGTTATCAACCTCAAGGTCAATACTCAAGTCAAGGTTATCAACCGCCTTAAGGTCAGTCATATGTTCCAAGTATGGGAACTGCACCTTACAATTATCAATCCTACCCTCAATCTGGTTATGGATCTCAGTATCCTCAACCTGTTACGGGTCAATACCCTGGAATGTTAGTGTGGGATCCATCACAGGGTCAACAGGTGTTGCAGCCAAGTGTACAGATGGTTCCTCAAGCTGGACAACCCGTAGTTTCTGGTCCAACCCAGCAACCGCAACCTGTCCAGCCAAATGTTCAAACTTCTGTAACTTCGGTAGTTACTCAGCCGTCAATTGCACCTAGTACTCCATCTCAAACGGCTGCTGCAACTACCGCTACATCTACCATACTTACTTCTGGAGTATCGACGGCTCCAGTTTCTACTGTCCCTGTTACCACACCTCAGACATCTTTACCGTTGTCTGGATCTACGATTCAAACCACGGTCCAGATGCCTGTAGGTCAGCCTGGTATAAGTACGGTTATCACTACTCAACCTCAATTTGTTCAACCTCTGTACCAGGGACAGTACCAACATGGGCAAGCTGTCCAACAACCGGTTTACCAGTATCAACCATATCCTGGGTACACTTATCAACAACCTCAACAACCCCAGTACGGTCCGGTTAATCCTGGTTTTCCAGGAGGATATAATATCCCAAATGCGACTCCTGTTCCTAGTTATCCTGGATATCCTCCTCCTGGGGCTGGTATTGTGACCCAGAGTTTTAGAGATCCTAACCGGCAGTTACCGTTTATCGCAACTTTGGATTTACCCGACTTGACGCGCCTAACGAACGATCCAATTCAATATCTTCAGTTCTGGTCGCCAATGCCAAATAAGTTGCCCAGCGATATACCCAAGTTCGAAGGTAAGTCTGGAGAGGATCCGTCCAATCATGTGATGACTTACCACCTCTGGTGTGCTTCGAATTCTATCTCAGATGATTCCATCCGCTTACGTCTTTTTCAACGTACACTCATTGGTCTCGCGGCCAAGTGGTACATTGAGTTACCACGGGCCTCTTCAATCTTCATGAGGTGTAGGCATTATCGAATACGGTTGAATCCCCACAAGTGTGTTTTCTGTATAGAAACAGGTCGATTGCTGGGATTTGTTGTTTCAAAAACCAGCATTCGCGTCGATCCCTCGAAGGTCAAAGCTATCATCAAATTGCCTCCTCCTTCGAGTTTGCGCCAACTCCAAAGTTTGCAAGGGAAAGCAAACTTTTTACGCCGATTCATCCCAAACTACGCCGAGGTCACTAAAGGTTTTACACGGTTGTTAAAACAGAACGCACAATTCTTTTGGGACGAGATTGCCCAACAATCTTTTGATGCACTTAAACACACGTTGACCCATGCACCGTTGTTGCATCCTCCCAACTACAACCAGGACTACTTCTTATACCTCGCAGCTTCGCATTCCACCATAGGAATGGTGTTAGTTCAAGAAGATGAGTTCGGAGCGGAACATGTGATATATTATCTTAGTAGGACCTTAAATCCCACTGAGTTAAAATATTCGCATGTGGAGAAATTGGCCCTAGCAGCCGTTCAAGCTGTCCAGCGTTTCCGTCACTACATTCTTCTCCGCAAAACTACAGTTATTTCGGATTGCAACCCTATGATTTATATTTTGACAAAACAACTGCTAGGGGGCAAGTACTCTAAATGGATTGTCATCCTGCAAGAGTTCGACTTGGAATTTGAGAAGTCCAAGTCTAAGAAATCCTTAGTTTTTGCGGAGTTGATGTGTGATTTCCCGAGTGCTGACACAGAGACTGTGGTAGAGGAGTCTATTGCAGACGAATCTTTGTTTCTTATTAGCACTTTAGATCCGTGGTACGGGGATATAATCATCTATCTCCAAACCCAAACCTTTCGGCCTGAAGCTTCCAAGGAAGAACGTCGAAAAATTCGGTTTCAATCCCAGCAATTTAAAATTATTGGGGATACACTTTATCGCCGGGGGGCAGACTTAGTTTTTCGACGTTGTTTAACACACGAAGAGGCTGAGAGAGTTTTGAATGATTGTCACTCTGGAGCATGTGGCGGTCATATGTCTGGGTATGCCACAGCTCAGAAGGTGTTGCGCGCTGGCTATTTCTGGCCGTCTATGTTTAAGGATTGTATCATTGCCGTCAGGAAATGCCACAACTGTCAAGTGTTTGATCGCAAGATGCGCGCTCCACCTGCTCCTCTCCACCCTATAATTGCCGCTGGTCCATTCGCCAAATGGGGTATTGACTTTATTACTTGTAACCCTCACTCGGTCGGGGGGCATGCGTATATCATCCTCGCGGTTGATTATTTTACTAAATGGGCCGAGGCGATGCCTACATTCGACGCAAGCGGCAAGACAGCTGCAGTTTTCGTATTCAATCATATCATAACTAGGTTTGGTGTCCCACAAGCAATCATTACTGACCATGGGAGCCATTTTCGAAACGTCATGATGACTGAGCTAACAAGCCAGCTTGGTTTGCGCCACGATAGCTCTACTCCTTATTATCCGCAAGCCAACGGTTTGGTTGAGTCAATCAACAAAGTTCTATTCATCATGATTCGACAGATCATTGGTATCCATCGAACGAATTGGCACAACATGTTATTTTCGGCGCTATGGGCATATCGAACTTCAGTGAAAAATTCAACAGGGTTCACTCCTTTCCAGCTAGTTTATGGCTTGGAAGCTGTGTTACCCATTGAATGCGAGATCCCATCACTTCAAATGGCTGTCGAATTACTTCCAGCTACTTCCGAAGAGGAGAAACGGTTATTATACTTGGCTAAATTAGATGAGACTCGACGTGACGCTACATTAGCTATCGAGACTCACGCGAAACGAATGAAAGCTCAGTATGATAAAAATGTAACCCCTCGAAGTTTTTCGGAAGGAGACCTAGTACTATTATATGATCAAGCTAACGATAAGCTAGGTGCCGGAAAATTCGTTCCCATGTGGCATGGGCCCTACATTGTAAAGCGAAAGCTAGCAAAAGGGGCTTATGAGCTCGTTGACTTTGATGGGGACTCTTTGGGTAAACCCAGAAATGGACTTTACCTAAAGAGGTATTATGCTTAAATGATGGGTATGGAGAAATTTTTAGATAGGTTAGATTTTCTTTCTAGCTAGCGAGTGTGTTAGTTTAGTCAGTGTGCTTAGCTTAGAGAGTGTGGTTTTTCGTCGTTATTCTGGCTTATCTTGGTTTTACTCTTGATATTGCAGATGTCGACGCCTCTCCAAACATACATTGGATTTGCTGATGGTGCTTGTCGTAGTACACGGAATATCTCTTCCGCAGCTTGGGTTATCTATTCGCCCTCTGACGAGTTAGTTTCTATGCATGGGGTAAGCCTCGGTCAAACAACGAACAACATTGCAGAATACAGTGCAGTGATTGAATTATTATCCGAATCTATTTCATTTGGAATTCGACGTTTGATAGTGAGGTTAGATTCTGAACTTGTTGTATTACGGCTTAATAGAGTTTATGCCATTAGAAATCCTGTGTTATTAAGGTTGTTTTTGAGAGTGCGTCTCTTGGAACGTGAATTTGATTACATTGAATATCAACATATTCCAAGGTCTTTGAATACATTAGCAGATGCAATTGCTTCTCGAATGTTGGACAGACATTTACAATAATCATGCAAGTAAATTTAAAAACATTTCATCACATATGTTAAACAGGATAAGTCGGTAATAGTGATATATATAGATAGAAGTGTGTCAAAAAAGATATACATCGTCTTCGATCATAGGTTGAAAACACCTTATGATCGGCAAAATGATAGTACAAAAAGTCAAAATGTCACATGTGACTACAAAAAGTGACTAGTCAATCACTGGTGGTGCTCTCTGTATGACACCACTGCGCGGGCTACCTTACGCAAAAATCTCCTAAACGGTCCAGGGACCGCGACTACGAAGCGCTGAAGCCGGGTAGGAATGTCGTCCATAGTAGTCTCAGGTATATCTGCCGTGAGACGCTCTAGATCATGCTCCAACTCAGCTAGTACTTCTGCAGCCGCGTCCTGTGGGACCGGTACCGGTGCAGCTGGATGTAGTCTATCAAAAGGCCGGAGGTTGGCTGGACGCTGTGGACCAACATCTGCATTTTGAAAATTTTACTGTTAGTTTTGAGACGATATATATGAAAAATAAAAAAAAATATACATAATTTGAAAACTTGTGAAAAATAAAGTACCTCTGTCATCCCATTGTTCTCCCTGTGGAAGAATCATGTCCGGATCATGTCGAAAGTCTACTCTGGCATACGGAAAGTCCTGTATCGAAAAAACCTGGTCCTCTAACCAGTGAAAGTAACTATCTGAGAATCGAACCACTGTCGTGCCCTCGTCAGGATGCCGGGCCATCACCGTAACCCATCGTATCAGCTTTGGCTCCCGAGGAGCCAAGATATCAACAGTGAGTTGCTGAGGGATCAACATTGGAACTCTCTCCAAGGCAAAGCTCACGACTAGAGGCCCATATCCAAAAGTCTTTAGTCATCCGTTCTTTGCCTTGGTCAGTTGGCTCTTCATATGAGCCGACACAGCTTCACACCAGTTGAAAATGGTGCCTTGGTAACAGTCAATTGCCATCCGCATTTGGGATCCGGAAGCAATGTGTAAAGCAGCCGCGCCGCAAATTCTGGTAACCGTGAACGCTATGACTTTGAGTTCACGCAGAGTGATGTGTTTTATCTCTATGCCTTTCGAATGGTGAGCCCCAGGTGTACACCACTCGTCGCGGAGACTATCAAGGGATTGGCCACCCAGCCTAGTCCCCGCAAGACTGAGTTGCTCACCTCTGTTCGGCAAGCCAGTGAGAAAGTATACATCCGAGGGCTCTATCTCGAGCTGGTGCCCTCCTATGTAAAAGCATTCTTCTTGAACGTTCCATCGCTCAACCAGCCATTCCAAGAATCTTACCTGGCCCCTCATGCCCGGTATGGTCCAATATTTGTATAATCCGCATGCTCTTAGGGCATCCAGGGAAGGTTGATGATTTATTGCAGCTTCATCATCCTCTACATGCTCTCTTTCTCTCCAATCTAACATGGTTAATGCCCTGCACATCAGAAATAGTCATTAGAAATTGATTTGGGAATTTTTAGATAGTTTTTTGAGGGGGTTGGGGTTTTGAAATGCGCATTTCACGGAAGACGCACCCCGACTTTACAGCACAGGGCGCCCGGACGCGGCTGCCCTGAAGGCGGGCTGCGTCTTCCGACCGTTTTCCTGTGTAGGAAAAAGTCGGGGGACGCGGGTCACCCAAAGGGCACCCGCGTCCGCCGAGAGGCGCATTCCAAAACCAAAACCCCCCCAAAAGTTGAAACTAAGACCTAAAAATTAATTCTAAACAGATAGAAATGCAGAGTAGGATGTGTAAAATACCTGGATAAGACGGCGTTCAATTCCGACGGTCGGATTTTCCGCAGCGACCACGGGAAGTTTCTTGTCAAAAGCTTCTTTTTCAACCTCAACAGTGAAACGGTAAAAATGACATGGTAAAAAGTCTTTTTATAGGTTTTTTGGATGAATTAGTTCATTTTTTACCATGAAAAGATGTTTTTCGATGTATTTTTGCCTATTTTAAACAGGTATGAGTAATGTGTTGCTTTTGTGCAGGACAAAGGGATTTCGAGGGAAATTGTCATTTCACAAACAAAAATATCAGAGTCATCTTTTAAGCCCTTTTCTGACTCCTAAAACATGAAAAGATCGCCGAGCGTTTCTTTTACACTCGTTAAAACGGAATTAAAAGGCGGTCCCCTTTTAGCTCTTTTCTGACCGCAAAATCAGGAAAAGATTGACGGGTTTTTGTCGTTTCAAACTCGATAAGGAAATAAAACGACGTGTCCTTGATCGCTTTTTACTTTTCAGGTCAACGACACTATTATGAAAGTACTCCTTGGTCGCAAGATCAAGCGGTTCCCCCAGGTATTATTTTATACTTTTTCGGGCTTGAGGGACACAAATGTACGAAAAAGTTCAACGTGGAGTCTTCTTTAGTTTTTTCAGACTCTCTAAAATTGAAAAACGCCGAGTTTCCCCTATACTGGGCTCGTTAAACTTTTACAGTAGAGGACCTGTTCAATTACAAACAGGAACGAACCACTCCTTCCTAGGGTTCGAATTTAAACTAGGTTGGACTCGTCCGAAGGATGAGCTTACAAACAAGCATATGTTATCCTCCTCAAGCTTGTTAAAAATAAAGAGGTACTTGCCAGAAATGGTGGGGGAAAAGAGAGAAGAATGAACCTATTTGTCACCTTTTGTCTCAAAAGAAACTTTATTACCACTCTTGAACACGACACTTTTCATTCCCCTGGGTTGGGAAATCTTTTACCTCACAGTTGACCAAACCACTTTGAAAGTCTTTAACTGGGTTCCGGGAATTAACTTTGAGTTATTCGTCACCAAGCCATCTGTCGTGTCGTTATGTGTTCAAGAGGTCTGCGAGCAAAACTTTCATCTGCAAAATACTTGTCATCCATTTGACCATCCCTGAGTCAGTCCTCACAGCAACATTTCTTCAACTTGAACAATGATTTCGTGTTGTGGGCTTGCCTGCAACGGGTCGCTTTCTATCGACATCGACACATTATCTAGAAAGATGACTTAGGAATCGACAGTACCTTGAAGTCTGCATGCATCAATGGCAGGTTTCTCGCCTTTGACGTCAGTTTACATCATTGACTTTCGATCAAAGGATTCCGTGAAGTGTTCGACATCAAAACATCTATTCACATTTCACGGGTTGTGCTTGGTACTTTGAGAACCATTGACATTACTGGTGGTCTCTCTCACGCTTGTTAACAGTTTACATCATCGACTGGTAATCAAGTGGTTTCTACCATGTTCGACATCAAATCATTTAATCACATGGCTAGAATCGTACCAATTCGGGAGGTAGAAGTGAAGACCCTGGATCTAGTTTCTACCATCCAGGCTGCGAGGAGTTTTGTATTCATTATCTATGTAGACTAATCATAAACAGATGGCTGCGTCCATACTGTGTCTACAAAAGTCTATAAAAATGATGTACTGCAAGATCATTCCTGTATCAGAGTAGTTAGTCCATTAGTTAAAGTTTTGAATCTGAGTATGGGAATGCCTACCTCAGTGATGATATAATCTTATACATGTATTTTGTGTTGAAAATTGCAGGTTCCAACCAGGTCATCCACAAGACAATCCTTGAAATGATAAAGCGCTTCACCCTTCCTAGAATTACAAACCCTAATCTATTCCAGGCTTCGCACTTTAGGGGGCAATCTGTTACACTAAAAAATGTCACCATGACTATTTACAGTTAGTATGGCTCAATCAACAGTCATGCTACCCTCTTAGGCAAGTCTTATGCCTCTGCTATCCATCTCAAACTCAAAAAAGAGAGAAAGTCTTGTAAAAAATGTGTTTATCTCTGGGGACGCAGGTTCTCTCAAGCCTTACCTGCGGGGACGCTCACAATGTTCACAAAAGCTGCGTCCTTGGACGCTCTGTATGTTAAGGGACAGGTGCGTCCTTCTGTAAAAGGCAAAATGCGCAAGTTTCATCTTAAAAAAGTTACTTGTGGTTACTTCTAGAACTTTCTAGAGGTCGGTTTGATGAAATGGATGCGCCTTCAGTTGGTTCATGTATCCCTATTAAGGAGGAACTTATCCCATCAATAAGGGAGCTATCCCACCCAAAGAGGGGGATTATCCCATTGATGGTGGACCTGAATAACCTCTTTACAGCACTATAAATAAAGGCATTGGGCCAGAAGGAGGAGAGGTTGGAGCTATACATTTTCTTTGGGTAAATGCTGCAGGAATTAGGACTCCCATTTAGAACCTTGTGAGGAGAGATTGTCTTTGCTTGATTCTACTTGGAAGTGGGTGAGCTTTGTCAAAGTAGAGGAAAACCCTTGATGGACCCTGGGAGGAACTTGCACAACACCAAGGCCAGGTTGTAAGAGTTTCTTTGTTTCGTTATTAATACAAACTGGTTTATTTTTCTCAATAGCTTGTGTTAATGAGTTATTTCATGTGTTCCTTGGTCTGCATGTTGAATATATGTTTTATTATATGAAATGCAAGTGCTTGGTAATTGTTTGATTGTTTGTGGTTGCAGGAATTGATGTGAAGGAGGAGCTCATCCGGATCGGCAAGGACGGACTACAACAACAGCGTTTTGGAATAAGGTAAGCCTAAACACTTGTAGTTTTCATGTTTTAAAAGGTATATTTAGAGAAAGATCACTCCATTTTGTCTTGTTTGTCGCTAGAGAGTTTAGACTCCTAGGGAGGTCAGTTGTGTCCGCACAAACGACTTTTTCCGCCACGACACCTATGTGAAAACCTCCATGAGGTGCTTAAGTCCAACTTTTGGGTTGAATAGCTCTTGAGGCAGCCCAAGAGTATTGAAAAAATAAAATAAAATATCTTTGGGTGAAAACCTCTTTTGAGGCAGCTAGGGTAGGCAACAAGGATGAAAACCTCCTTCAAGGTAGCCTAGTTGTCTTTCAATGAAAAAAAAGAGAAAAAAACATAAAAAAAATAACAATTCTGTTTTGCAGGTTTGCAAGAAGATAATGAGCACAGGATGTAGATTACAACAGGCCCTACAACACACTATTTTTTCCTTCATCCATTTCATCTCCTCCATAAACCCCATGTTATTCCATCCATACTCAACTCCAAATTCCAATTCCAAGCAATTCTATGTTTTCTACACGGTTTCCTATAATTACTATAGGAGTTTCCTGTAGGTATTATAGGAGGTCTTGCAAAAGGTATTTCAATGGTAAAATGGTGACACATAGTTGTTTTGGAATATGAAAAGAGCCATTAACCTCACCACACCTCAACCAACACCCTTCACGACCATGTCACCCCTGTGTCCATCAGAAAAATATCAAGTTAGAAAGTATGAAAAAAGGCAGAAGAAAAAGAACATCAAAAAGGGGCATGCCAATAGTAGCCTACCTCACCTACCACTCCATAACCACATATTCCACTCATTCCAATAGCCATTCAACTTCATAGCAGAGAAAAGATGTGGAAGTTCAAGAAAAAGGCAACTACAGGACATCTTATAGACATCATGTAGGAAATCCTGTAGCAGCATGTTCCAAAAAAAAGGCCACAACAATTCCAACGCACCTTTAGCACAAGGACTACAGGAATAAGGAAGCTCCTCAGAGGTCAGTAGCAACAAGAAGCCCAGCAGTAGCAAAAGCCAACACCTGTACATCATTAGAGGAACAAACCATCAAGAAAAGAAGAAAAGAAAATAGTTGAGAATATGCATCTAGGTCAAGAACAATAAATTGACACCACTTTCCAATATGCATCAGTAAGGCAAAGGACCAATGGGTTTGTCATCTCATCAATACTCCCTCATAGGTACGAATATGATTAAACTGTAGGAATATGCAGGAAGTTTAATTTATAAGTGAAGGTGGCCAGTCAACTTGGCCACCCTCAATCAAATAACGAGAAGAAAAAGGGTTTTTCAATTACACACGTGGAAATGTAACATCAAAAAATGGGAATGAATAAAAAAAGTAGTTAATTTATGGAGAATAAAAGTGGGAGATGATTATGAGGTAAGGCGATATGATGAACTTGTAGCGGGGCCAATGGTCCAAAAGGAGGTATTCGTACTCGGCAAGCCATCACATCACCTAACAAAATCATCCACAAATAGAAATAATCACTGACTTCCATGCAAAGTATTGGTTATTTTGAAAATCTGAAGGCCGAGGTAACCTCGAGGAGTCAACAAAGGAAGAAGTTACTCTCGGCCTCCTTGCAGTGAGCACCTACAAGAAACAATCAGCACCTACAGCAAACAAGAGCACCTACAAGAAACTATCGGAAAGCTACAAGATACATGGAGAATTATCAGACAGAATTGTTAGTGGATACCGAGGGCCATCAATTGAAGAGTTCTCATCACCAGAGCATAGCAAAGGGAGGTAGGTGCCATACCTTCTATGTTTCTCATTTGTAGAAAAAAGGAAGAAATCCTTAATTCTTTTAAGTATTTGCAAGACGCATAAAGGTAGCTAGATTTTTGTGAAGACCAATGAAGGATAAACCCTGAAACCTCAGCTCCTACAAAATTTCTTAAACTGTAGCCACCCAAACCTCATTTAGACAAAAATTGCCAGAAAATATGACAAGAGGTTTCAACAAAAGATAGCCCACCAGCACAACCAGAATACACAAGCATCCTCCTATTGTAGAAATCTTTACAAGGCATTAATGGATCGGGTTCTTTGAGCTACTGAGGGGATATGATGATGATGTGGCTAGAGAATTTGCAATGTCACTCATACCTCTCACTAGAGCCAGTGCCACTGCTGTAGTAAAGGGTTTGCCAGTAGAAATTACGCCTGAGAGTATTAGTAGGATAACTACACTCCCCTTAGGTTTGCAGTTGAGAAAAGACGACAAGACTAACAACACTCTTGACAATAAGGGTTTTTTCTTAGAAGGAGAAGAACCAATTGAAGACAAAAATGGGGTTAGAAGGGAAAGAATTCCATATCCTAGGAATGCATTAAGCTACCACATCATCAAGTATATTTCCTGTGAAGGTTGATATAGTGTAGTGTATGGGTACCACTTTATACTCCTCCATGAGATAATATTTGGAGGGGAAACACCTCCTTATAACATACTTAGTGTACCTTATTTTTTGTTACAATCAGTAATAGACATGACCATCAAGGTACAAGAAGGGAAACATTAGTAGCTAGCACATCATGGGTTGATAAAAATCATCCTGGAAGATGCTCTAAACCATTTAAGAATCACTATTGCATGGTCAACATTTGTAGATATGCAAGAAGAAGGTGCAATTCGAGCCATTGAGTATGATAGAAGCCCTACTCCTAGTGAGGGAGAAGAAGAAAAAGAGGATGAAGGACAGAAGGATGAACAAAATTCAGAAAAACAGAGAAAGGAAGAAGAGGAATCACCAAGCGTGTCTCTGGAGCCTACAGAGAAGGAGGCAACAACTTCTCTAACTTCTGTAAGTACACCTATCAAATCAAATGGAAAGAAACATAGGCAAACTCCCCTTTAATTCAGAACAAGGAAGGGCACCAGATTAGACAAGGGAGACCTCAAACCCCTATGAAGATTTCAATTATCACAGAGGACTCACCAAAATAACAAGAGGAAGTAGTCCCTTTAGAGAAGAAGGAAGAAGAAGAAACATAAAAAAAAGTTTCTCCTAAGTCACCAATCACCTATGTCAGGAGACCTGTCACTAGGTCAGCCTCAACAAAACAAGTTAAACAACCCTTGACCCCTTCAAAAAAAGGGAAACTTATCTTACAGGAAACAGAGACAGAGCTATAGGAATAAAAAATGGTCCTATAGGAAACCCTATCAAAGTTGTAGGAAGCATAGAAAAAATATCGGGAAAGGCTGCAAGGGAAAAGGGAAGGAAAAGAGGTAGAAATTACTCAATAAAAAATAGAGGAAGAGGCCAAGGAGCTGAAGGAGCCTAGCCCATGGCCAAACCTAAACTCCATAGATTCATTGGGAGGTAAAGTGATACCACAAAAATTTTCCATTCGTCTATTCTTTGAACTTGAAAAAGAGAGAGAAAGGACACATCGATGGATGAAAATTGCTAAATCAAAAGGGGTGGAGGATGTATTCCACATGGAAGAGAAGCTGCAAGAAATGGGCAGAGAATTATGTAGCATAAGAGGTAGGGAAAAAATGATGAAATATCAAATAGAGGCTAAGAACACATGGCTAGGAAAGAAGCTATAGGAAAAGGAAGGCCAATTGGGAACTATGGCAAGTTTATCCAAGGAGGAAATTCAATGAAGCATGCGAGCAAAATCATATGTCTTATACCTCAAAGAAAAATGGCTACAATTTCAGATAAAAACCATAGTATAAAGAGGAACTATGTCTTTCTAAGACTACAGGCAATTCATTGACCTCTGTGACCAAAGCACCCTGGAGGATAAATCAAATATATTTGAATTCTACCTACACAATTTAGCACTGAAAGATTTAATTGTGTGGGACCCCAATCTAAAGCTAGTGGACTTACAACTAATGGCCTTGGCATCTTGTATGAGTCATGAGGAAGCTAGAGCTATAGAAATGAAAATGGTATTGGTAAGTGAAGAAGCATAACCCCTTTTCATTAGAACTGAATAGCCTAATTCAATGGTTGCCATTAGCACTCACAACCTCATTGCAAATGATCCCAAGCTTGCACCATGATACCTTACTATAAAAGAACAAGTAGTCACTCATTTTGAAGACATGTCGAGATTGCTAGGAGATGAGAGCCAAAAAGCCTGCCAAAGGACATGGAAAACCCTACCTTACAACCTAAAGATCAAAGAATATCATTCTCTTGATAGGATGAGGGAAGCACTAGAAAGAGTCCCAATGTATAAGCAAACATTACAGAGACTCAAAGTCAATTGGATTGGATTGAAACCCAACCCACCATTGCTTTTAGGTATGTTAGAGAGGAGAAAGTAAGAAGAAGAAAGAAAGGAGTCGGAGGAGATAGAGAGGAATGCAGGGTCTTATCCACAAGAGGAGGAGACTACAACAAAATCCTGTAATCTCAGGGAGGCCACCAAGCATTGAAAGATATGGACATAGATTGAGTTTCTCAGAGGATAAGCAACATTTTCAGTAGGGGGTGATGATGAGGCTCATCAATGGGTAAATTATATGGACCTTAATGCACCTCCAGCTTACTAAAATTAATTTTTCTCATAATTCTTTACATGTTTTAATTATATTTTACTTAATGAGGAGAGTAAAGATGAGATGTCATGTCCAGTGGTCTAATGTGCATTGATTGCAGGTTTTGGAGAAAATTTTGGCTAATTAAAGTCCAAGAACTTGAATGATACAAGAAATAGGGATTCTAGGAGATATGATCTCCCTCCTTAACTCCTCACTCACTCGAATATTCCTCAATTAAATCTGATCAGCTCAGAGTTGCAAGAAACCGAGTCATGAGGTTCATTGGCAGCCCAGCCAGTGATAGTTAAAGACCAGTTGATCTCGATATTGGGAGCCAAGCCTCCCTAAATATAAGTAAGTTGTTAGTAACTTAATTTTTATAAATCAGGAGGCCTAGAGCCTCATTAGGATTCATATTTTTGTGCAAGATAGCTAAGCAGCATTTTCAAGTTGAAGCATTGTAACCAAGCACTCTTGTGTATATCTGATATTTTAACGAAAATGAGAAGCATTCCCTTAATCCATCACTGATTTGACTCAGAGGGCTGAAGATATTGGGTTATGACCCAACCCTAGCAGTAGAGGTTCCTCTTGTTGTACATGTATGCTTAGGTTATGCTCATAGTTAGTTGTTGAATTGATTTTGGTGTTGTTAATTTGAAAATATTGGTAGGGCTAATTAGTTTTCTTCCATTTGTGGATAGTTCTAATAGTAGCATCATAGTGACAAGAATATATTCCACAAAGGCTGACAACAAGTGGTTTTCAACCCATTTCTCCCTTTTAGGGATCATCGCTTGAGGAACACTTCCCATATAGCCCAAAAAAGAGAATTCTTACTTTTTGTGTAATCTAGGGTTTCTAATTAGGTAATTATCTTTCAGTTCCATAGGATAAGTTACAATTGGCATTTCTGATCTCTTAGGTCTTTCACTAGTTTCATATCACTTTTGTATTGGTTTCAAGCACTTCCATGCATGAACTTAGCAAATAAATGGTGACAACTCGGTTTTCTTCTATTTGAATAAACCCTTCTTATTTTTAGATGAATTTATGTATAAATGCCAAGAATGATGTGTGTTTTTATAGGAGTTTCTACATGGCAAGGAGACCTCATCTCATCAGCCTCATCCAAGTCATATCCACCCATGATTTCCAAAAGTCACTAAGGCCTCAATTCGGATTCCTATTTTATGAGGAAATCTTGCCATTTCCATTGAGAAAATCTAACCATCTTAAAAGAATTTCTTGAGTTCTGAGTAGTGCCTACCACTTCCATTCCTTATTCCCTCCTTATCCACCTTTTCCAAGCTCCATTCCACCTTATACACCACTCCCTAAGCTTTTGGCATGTTCCTATAATAAAAAAGGGGATCCTTTAGACATCTTGTAGGAAAATCTGTAGCAGCCTGTTTTGAGCCTGAATTGAGAAAAATTATCACTGAAGCAAAGATTAGGCCCCTATTGGTCCTCCAAGCCATCAGAGCCATTATACTCATCTTCCTCCACACCTGTCTCCCCTACCAAATAACAAAGAAAGATTAGCATTTGCATTTTCCAAGAAAAAGATAAATAAAAGGATTTATTTTATATTTATTCATACACATAGCAGTTAGTACTCTCTAGATCATATTTCATTTGTAGATTAGTTAAAACCCCACATGTGTTAAAGTAGGGTTCTATTTCAAGCAAGGTATGTTAGCAAGTAGATAAAGGATTTCATGTTATTTTGCAAGAATTTTTTTAGTCTTTCATTCTTGCAATAGGCAACATTTCTTTTCTCCCAATTAGGGTAAATTTCCCATATCTAGTTGGTAATTAGACTTCTTCTTGTCAATAAAAGGCTATTTTGAGAAACCATAGTGGTATATCACCCTAGATTAGCAGTGAAAAAGAGTAGACCAATTACATCTATTTGTGCATACAACACCATCACCTCCAAGATTGTACGGACCCTGAGTTGATGAAGTAAAGTTGGTAGCCGTAGAAGTTGCAAAATCCTTGCTACAATACTGGTGCTCATCACCTAGGACATATCTCAAACCATATACAATTGTACCGTACATATAGCTAAACACTTGTTTTGCTACAACCCAATGTACATGCCTTAGCTCAACCATAAATTGGCTTAGGGTGTTCACTACAAGGAAAATAACTATCCTAGTGTTAACCAGGTAAATTAAGGATCCAATAAACTTCTTGTACATAGTGGGATCCATTAAATCTAAATCTGAGGTATAATCACTCAACTTCTTGAGATTGGTCACTGTATGTGTAGCCTTGGACTTGCAGTACATCATACCAAATCTCGTCAATATATGAGCTCTGTAATTCCCTTATCCAAGGAAGATCTCACTAGGTCTTCGCCACACCTCCAATCCAATTAAATAATGCATGAAGGAAAGGTCCTTCATCGTGCACTCTAAATCCAACATACAACACCAAGATCAAAGGATGACCATAAATAAACTTGTATTAAAGGTTAGCATCTTCATCACTCTTGGTGAAGCCCAAATTCATGAAGTATCCATCAATCCAAGGATACCATGCCCTGGGATCTTCTGTCAGTCCATACAAATCCTTCTTCAATCTACAAACATGGGACTCCTTCCCATGTATCATAAAACCCTATGGCTTCTCTAGTAAACTTCCTCTTCAATCAAACCATTTATGAATGTAGACTTTACATCCATATGATGTAACCTCCAAAACATAACTAAACCAATAGAAATAATAGTCCCGATGGAAGTGTAGCTACCAATTGGAGAAAAATCCTCCCCATACTCCCTCTCTTTGGAATAATACTCTCACCTCAAACCTTGCTTTGTGCTTCTTGGTGCTACCATCTACTACATTCTTAATCTTATATATCCACTTGGAAGTCACTATTGACACTCATTTTGGTCTCGAAACTATCACCCACACATCATTCTTCATGATGGACCAATACTCCTCCATCATGGCACCCTTCCAAACCTGCTAGTATGCTACCTCCTCAGAACTGGAATGTTTATAATCAATGATGCATCTTGTCAACTCCACATAACTCAAGAACCTCTATGGTTGTATTCTCTCCCTAAAAGTACTATTGGGAGATGCATACCTCATTTCATCCTACAAAGTGTCATGAAGCCATGCCGACCTATTCCTAGTCATTGCAACATCTCTAGGAGGGTCCACTAGCAATGATGGATCTACAGACTCCTCCTAATATTATGTAGGATGAATAATTGTACTAGATGGATCTAAACTGACATCCTTTTGAGCCTCCTTCTCCTTACTATCAATATTAATATGAGACTCTATATACCTCTTGAAGGATACATCATTATCAAAATTAACATCCTGACTAACATCAATCTGATATTGTATTGAAATTTGTATCTTGTAGGACTTTAAAGTTTCACTAATACTTTCATGTACCAATGCTTGAGATGGACATCCTAGTAATCTATATAGTCCTCCCTCTTGAACACCAATCACTCAAGTTTAGTCTATGCTTGAGCCCTTAGGCCATATAAGAAACTGACCATCAATGAATGCAACTTTGTAACCTCTATCCTCCAATACTAAAATATAGAGCAAGTTCTTCTTCAATCCTAGTACAAAGAATACATATTCATGTGTAGAGAATATTCCACCTCTAGCTAAAAGGATGCTAACTCAACTCCTTTCACTACATACATGACATTATCTCCAAGTTCCTCTTGCAATGATAAATCCCTCTCTTTCGAATCCATGAGAGAATATCATGAGCCTGTCATGTTCCTAGAAGCACCACTATCCACCAACCAAATATTAATATTGTCTGTAACAATTCCTGTAAGAGTAGAGACATATGAATATTATTTTTAAAGTTCATATGGAATTTCATCAAGTATAGATTCTTTTTTCCTCTTTTATGGTAGATGCTCATCATCATCGTCAACATTTACTATTGATGCCTGTTGATTTCCTTTACTTTTCCTCTGAGGGCACTGTGAGATATAGTGTCCAAAGGTATGACATTTTAGGCACCTAATCTTTGAAAGATCCTTCTTCTTTTGACCTTGAATTGGAGCAAGTCTTCGACCCATATATTTCTAACCAAAATTTCTTCTTTCTTTTCCTTTCCTTGAATGAGCTGCTAGGGATTGAGTCTCTTCATCCCAAGGTCTAGAAGATGTTCTTGGAAAACAATATGGCCTCCTCTTAGACATAATTATTCCAGAGATGATCAAAGTTGGGTAGCTCAACCCGTGCACAAATACCCTGTACAAATGGATCCGTTGAGGAAGGAAATCAATTAAGAGTCACTATAAAAATATTTACATCATCAATGCCATCTCCAAGGGATTTAACTTGATCTCTCAATTAAGAGACTCTCATGAGATAAGTGGCGATGACTCAAATAAAATTTCCTACTAGTTATTTTACTCTCGAACAATCCCACCAAGGCATCATACATATCTTTGGTAGTCTTCAACTCAACAACATGTAGAATCAAATGGTCCTTGATGGAATCTATCAATATCCTCTTAGCCTTTCATTCATTCTTCTTATGCCTATCTTTATCCTCAACACCTTATGGTTCAAAGACATTTTCGTTCACATGATCTTGAATATCATTTTCTTCCACGATAAGGAGTACCTTAGTCTTCTAGGATCTAAAATTTGTAGTTGCATCCAACCCATCCTCTACTCTGAGACTAGGCACCATCTTGACAAGAGGAATGAAACCTTAACAAGCTACTTGAATACTGAAATATGAGGTGAAGATATGGTTGATATTTCAACAAATCTTTGATGCCATGTTGAAATTCTATAACATGTGTAGTAGCATACAATTTCTTGCTCTATTAATTAATTCTCAATAATTTTCTAACAATATTTCTCATGCCACTAATATTATTGAATAATTACACATAAAACCTCAACTGTGAATGTAGTGGAAACAATAGATATCATAGAAAGACAACTATGCACAATAGACACAATATTTTTCAACTTGGGAAACCTAACATTGGGAGAAAACCCAACAATCGTTTCTTGAGGAGAAATTGTCTTTTCAACAAAATTTACAATTTTGTAATTTTTCTAGAAATATATACAAAATTTAAAATTAAAAATACCAGTCAAACTTGGGCAAACAACTGTTGGTCAATTATGGCCAATCTGGTTAAATAATCAAAAGTCAATGTTGGTCAACATGCAACTTGTGGTCAACTTAGCCTACAGTCAAACTATGGATGGTCAAACCCTCGCACATGTATCCTTCCTATGGTCAACCCCTCACACATGTGTCCTTCCTACGGTCAAACCCACTCATGTGTAGCCATACAGACTACAGTTAAGGCTAGTTAAAACTGAGTCAAACTTGGTGTGTCAAACTTGGTCAAATTGGATGGTCAAGCTTCCACAATCAACACTAGTAAAATCTTGGTCAAATAAAAATCAATGTGGCGTAGGTAAACTCATCTTTCTTGTTAGCACTCCACAATGTCCCAAGGCTGAGAAAGGATACTAACGAAGGTAACCTCAAAACAAATTTGGATTTGGTAGCTATCCCTACCAAATCAGAGAGGGCTCTCTCAAGAATCTCACAGCTAATGAAGTGACTAGAGAGGAAATCAGATGTTAGGCTAAGATACTAATATCACTAGGGTTTGACTTTAGAATTTGCTGGATGAAGCTCATAGATCTAGGAACTAGGCTAGGGTTTCAAATGTTCAATTGCAGAGATATAATGGGGAAAGGTAGTATGATCAGTGACATAAGTAGGTTTTCATTGTTGTATAAGGATGAAAAGATAGAGGATCTAATAGAGCATGTAACCATGAATTCACTCATCATAAGAAATAGAACACTAGCATGAAAATCTCATCAAAAGAAAGCATATAACTTATGAATTCTTCTTAAACACCTATGAGATGATCACAAGAAACCATATATGTGGTAGTAAGGAGAGATATATATTCAATTTGATGATAAAATAGAGAAAAACCACTATCACAAAGTATACCACAAGAATCCCAAGATAATAGCTGCAATTTCCTGTTGTATTACTGCAAAAAGGTGTACACTAGCTCCAAGTTATGATTATCAAGCATCCAACCCTCTCTATGAGTTAGATCAGGATACATATAGACGAAAAACCAATTTCCCCCTCTCAGGGATCAAATCCGTAATCATAGGAACTGTTTACATCAAAATATCTAACCATACCTAAAACTAGGGAGGTTAGAAACCAACTCCCTGTTTAGAATAACTAACTTAGTTTGAATTTGAAAGCATTAATTACAATAAAATTGACCCTTACCATCCAAACTAAAAATCAACTCTTGACCATGAAAACTTTGAAAATAGGTTTCTCCACCGAAGCACAACGAAATGTGCAGAAGGGTAGCATGCGCTTAGCAGAAGCGTAGCAAATTTTTCCAAGATGTTTTGGAGGCCTTACTAGAGGATTTTTGGGCTGAAAATGGTATCGTTGGAAATATGGGGATGTATATTAGGCCCGTGAAGCTTCAATTCTGCAAACATTCCTCTCCAAGACCACTTAAAACTCAATTTTCCACAACTACTCTAGAAGCGTAGCGTGAGGTCCAAAAAGGTGGCAGAAACATGAAAATTGGCTACTTTTTTTACTTTTTCTCCCAAAATATGAGCTGAAATGAAAAAAAATGATATATATGATTTAGGGACTAAGATCTTTCCATACATGTAAGCCATTTGTCATTTTGAGGCCTTGAGAAAAATCATAGTGTGGCCATGTTGCGCTTCTGGAGGGTCAAATTTCTGGGTTTTCTGCAACAACTAGGCTCAAAGATGGAAAAATGTATATCTATTTTTTTTTTTTTTAATATATAAATGGGAGATAATTTTGTAGATAAGTTTGTTTTGAAGAAAAACCTCTATCAGTTTTCAAAAATAATTTCGCATTTAATCAGAATCCAAGTTTGAAGATGGTCGCTAAAAACGCAACAAAAAATTATAGAAGAACAGTGTGTGGTTTAGAGGCCTTCCTGGATGCATTATCTATTGCAAAAAGTATGGTTGGAAATACTATGATGTATAGTACACAATAGAGTCATCAAGAACTACAAACACCTGCTTGAAACCCCCTAAAAAACTGACTTGAAGTCAAGTTTCCCAAAACTTCTGCAACTCTCTTGTAGCAACTTTATTTTGGGCATTTATCTCAAATCATAACACGTGTGCATAAAATGAAGGAGGTTTTTTTTCTCTGGTCTATTATTGAGAAAAACCTTTTGCACTTTTGTAAACTTCATGTTCATTACTTCAGAAATAGATTTTGAAGTAAGATTGTCCGAGTGTGCAACAAATGACTTCAAATCCCTAAAACTCATGCCAATCACCCCTGTTGATACCATCAAGTCCATCCCTGCTATGGTGGTCTTTCCCCTCCTGAAATTGGTGGCTAAGAGGCTTGTCAACTTGGCATGGAATCCCACCTCTTTTATTCTTTCACAAAACCCTAGGCAGCCAACATCTTCAATGATTTCTCGGTGAATGATGAAGCATTGATCTCTTTCATATTGGATGGCTCAAATATAAAGACAGGACTCCCCTTATTTTACTTCTTCTTCTCACTATCTATGGTTTCCGTTTTCCTGACAAAAGCCTAGGTTTGGTAGGAGGAAAGGGTAGGGTAGAATTAGGAAAATAAAGGAAAAGGGACAATTGCGTTGAGGTAAGGGAATGCAGGGGTTAGGTGTTAGGTAAATTTGTGGGAAAATTCTAGGGGTTAGGGATAGGTGTTAGGGAGTTTAGGGAGGTGGAATTTCTTGGAATGAGTGAGGGAAAGGTGTGAACAAATGAAAAACAAAGTCCTAGCCTAGGAATTTGTCAAAATTACAGTGTAGGTTAGGGTTTGTAGGAAAATGAGGGAGATGAAGGGAATGGGTATGGTAAATGTTTAGGGGAGGTGAATTGAGTGTGTTCAAATGTTTTAGGGTAGGAAACCTAGGATTTTTCTCTCTGAAATGATGCAAACACTAATATAACCCAAAAATGTAGCATATAACCCTAGGAGAGGGATTTAACCATTTGCGGAAGAAAATTCAATGAAAGAGAGATGATGAGAGGTTACCCTTACTTGATTAGATCCTCATGAACCTGTGGAATGTTGATTGAACCCTGTGTAGCCTCCTTTTAGCTCCAAAACAAAAAACATAGCGTGAAGGTCAAAAGAGCGGCGTGGTAGCTAGTTAGGGTTTGATGATGGAGAGATGGAGGATCTGAAGGCTAAGATGAAGATGAATGGTGGAGAGGTGTTTTATGAAGATATAATGATATGTTTGAATGCTTTAGATGGTCTTTTATAACTTGAAAATTTGTTTTTTTCTTAGGTAGTGATGTCAGATCCTTTGTCGTTTTTGAGGAATGATGAAATGTGATAGTCTAATGTAGTTTTATAGCTTTATTAGGCAAATTTACATTCCCATGAGGGGTACATGTAACTTTAGAATCTCTTTGAACAATTTTCACTAATTACTACTCCCATAATGGTGACATAAGGTGATGACATGACCCCTACATGACTCATTGATGATATGACCTAATGATGACACCAAATGGACATCGAAGACAATGATCTGGACCTTTAGACCTTTGCAATATGAATGACCATGAAATGATGACCAATACACTCTTTTTGTGACCCATCACAAGGAGTTATGACAAGACCAAGATGTCATTTATGACCTTGAGAGTGGAGGGAGTACTAATGACCTATAATTGACCAATGATCAAATTTTATTTGAAAATATAATAATTTGACCTAATAACCCTATCAACCAGATAGAAAGAGTACATTTGATCACTGGTGACTCGCAAACACTAACATTGGCTCTAACCGGGGATGGTAGCTCCTTTAGGAGGTTTCAAAAACATAGTAGACTAGGTAGCCTCATCCATTGGTTGATGGAGTCAAAATAGAACACTTGACACTCAAAATAATGACTAACTAAAATTAAGAAAAACTGAAACCGACTTGACTTGAATGAAAAAATGGCTTTACAACTTTAAAAAAGAAAACAACAGTTGATCATAGAAGCCTTATGGCCTTCTCCTCGGAATTCAAACTTCTTATGATAACTTCCCACATTCTTAAGATATATATACAATCATGCAATATGATCCCTCAAATGTAACCAATCCAGCAAATGGCTACTTACTTGAATTCTTCTCATACTTTTCTTGAGCACGCAGAAAAAACAAAAGATAGGCAACTCAAGGTTTCCACTAAACATGTGCTCATGATCCATAAATACAAGAAAATTCATCTTCCTAGATGGCTGCAAAAAATTGGCAATAGAGTCTTCAATAATCTCGAACATTACCATGTCTTAAAAGTCAACATAAATACAATGACACCCTTCATTTTCCAATCCAATTTTTTTTTTCAGGATGAAAGAAGAAAATATGTTCCTCAAGTTTTTCATTCACATTAGTAGAAATGGAAATTTGTTCTTGAAAGTCCGTGTTTGAGGTAGCCATATTATCAATAGAAAAAATGTGCACATCCATAGGATTCGGGACAAACTTTTCTTCTTCAACAAAATCTTCATTTTCTAAACCTGGAGGAAGATCATCATGTGTGAGAGACCCTAAACCAACATCTTCTTTATCGATGCTTTCTTCTTCATACTCTGCTTGCAATTTTTGATGATTATTTTCTGCGATAATTACATTGTCTGAAACCTCCACACATGCCAATTCAAAATTATGATTTGCACGAATCTTCCCTTGAAATGGTGCTTCAAAAAATTGATGACATGGAGAGACATATAAATGGAAAATGTATAGAGATCCTTGTTCATGCATTTCATCAGAAACCTCATCGTGGTCTTCACAAAACTGATCTTGAAATAAAAACCCAGAGAAAGAACAATCTGATTGACTATCCTGATACCTTTGATCGTCAAAAGACTCACAAGTGTTCTATAAAGATTCATCAAACTCATAGAATGGAGCATGACTATCATACACAAGCACCGACTCTTCACTAAAACAATGTTGAATATTCCCTTGTTCTTCTGAAATGTCTACATCCTTTTAAATGTCATCATTGAGATCTTGCTCAGTTTCACTTTCATCCAAGGTAGAAGACACATGTTCTTATTGGTGATGGAAAGGTTTCTCATAGAAAGCCTCCAAGATCTATTCATTCATGAACTCTTCATCACCATAAGAATTCTCTAGATTTTGAATGAAAACCTCAAAATGTTCACAACAATCCTCAACTAACGAAAAAAAAAGGATGAGACTCTCTATATTTTTCAAGAAATGTTGAATGAAAATATTTAAGAGAATAAATACTAGCAGATGGAAGACCTTCATACCAAGATCGTTCTCTTCCTTCTAAGGTTGCCATGAACATCTTCATGAGAAAACCTTCATGAAATTGAACCTTTAGCTTACACACGTGCATGTGAAATCTAACCAAGTGAAGAGCAGCATCATCTCCTTTCTCATCTTTGAAGTTCAGCAAATAAGTATGCCAATCTACACAAGGCATGTAGTTCAGAAAACCTGTAATATAGTTCGGAAAGGAGCATACCTCCTGGATATAGAAATATCGATTTCTAGATCCTGCTCCGAGTGGAGTCTTTGGATCAAGTTGGAGTTTCCAGGTGAAAATTTCAACCTTCATATGTGTCTGACCACTGTCCACCATCATCAAATCATATCTAAACTTTGATGATCTTTCCAAGGGAATATGAAATTGTTCACTTCCCTAGTATGGTCACCAAAAATGTTAGCACTCCATAGTGTCCTAAGGCTAAGAAAGGAGACTAGCGAAGGTAACCTCAAACTAACATTGGATCCAGTACCTAGCCCTACCAAATCAGAGAGTGTTCTCTCTAGAATCTCATAGCCAATGAAGTGACTGGAGAGGAAATCAAATGTTATGCTAGATACTAAACTCACTAGGGTTTGATTATAGGGTTTGTTGGATGAAGCTCATAGATCTAGGAACTAGGCTAGCGTTTCAAATGATCAATTGCAGAGATGTAATGGGGAAAGGTAGTTGTGATTAGTGATAGAAGTAGGTTGTCATTGTGGTATAGGGATGAAAATATAGAGGATCAGAATGAGCATGTAACCATGAATTCACTCATAAGAAGAAATAGAACACTATAATGAAAATCTCATCAAAACGTAGCATATAACTTATGAATTATGCTTAAACACCTATAACATGATCAAAAGAAAGCATAGATATGGTAGTAAGGAGAAAGATATATTAAATTTGATGATAAAATAGAGAAAAAATACTGTCACAAAGAATACCACAAGAATCCCAAGATAATAGCTGCAATTTCCTATTGTATTAATACAAAAAGAGTGCACACTAGCTCCAAGCTATGATTATCAAGAATCCAACCCTCTCTATGACTTAGATCAAGCTACATATAGACCAAAAACCACTTTCCCCCCTCAAGGGTCGAATACATCGTAATAGAAACTATTTACATCAAAATATCTAACCATACCTAAAACTAGGGAGGTTAGAAACCAACTCCCTGTTTCGACTAACTAACATAGTATAACTTTGAAAGCATTAATTACAATAAAATTCACTCTTGCCATCCCTAGAAAAATTAATTACATCATTTAGAATTATCCAAGACTAATAACATCAAGAAAAATCAACTCTTGACCATGAAAACTTCAGAAATAGGTTTCTCCACCAAAGCGAAGAGAAATGTGCAGAAGCATAGCATGCTCCTAGCAGAAGCATAGCGAATCTTGGCAAGATGTTTTGGAGGCCTTCCCAGAGGCTTTTTGGGTTGAAAATTGTATCTTTGGAAATATGGGGATGTATACTAGGCCTATGAAGATTCAAGTCTGGAAAAAATCGTCTTGAAGACCACTTAAAACTCAATTTTCCACAACTACTCTAGAAATGCATTGTGAGGTCCAAAAAGGTGGCAGAAACATGAAAGTTGTCTGGTTTTTTTACTTTTTCTCCCAAACTGTGAGCTGAAATAAAAAATCAAGTTGATATACGTGATGTGAAGACCAATATTTCCATACATGTAAACCATTTGTCATTTGGAGGCCTTCAGAAAAAGCAGAGCATGGCTAAACTGCACTTTTGGAGGGTCGAATTTCTGGGTTTTCCGCAAAAATGGGGTTCAAATATGGATAAATATCTATCTAACGACAATTTTTTTTACAAAAATGGAAGAAATTTTTCTATAACAGGTTGTTTTTAAGAAAATACTCTCTCTTTTTTGAAAAATAAGTTACCATTTGTTCATAATCCAAGTTTCAAGTTGGTCACTAAAAACACAACGAAAAATTGCAGAAGTGCACCGTGTGGTTTGGAGAGTGATTTGGAGGCCTTACTAGATGTGTTAGCTACTGAAAAAGGTATAGAAGGAAATATTATGATGTCTAATACACAATATAGTAATCAAGCACTATAAGCACCTGCTCAAAACCCCTAAAAAATGGACTTGAAGTCAAGCTGTCCAAAAGTGCAACAATTGTCTTGTAGCAACTGTATTTTGGGCATTTCTCTCAAATCATAACACCTATGTGTAAAATAAAGGAGGTTTTTGTTCTTTGGTCTATGATTGACAAAACAATCTTTCATTTTTTGTAAAATACATCTTCATTACTTCAAAAAATAATTTTGATGTAAGACTATCCCAGCGTGCAGCAAATGACCTCAAAACCTTAAACTCATGCCAATCACCTCTGCTGATAACATGAAGTCCATCCATTCTATGGTGATCTTGTCCCTCCTAAAATTGGTAGAAAATAGGCTTGTAAACTTGGTATGGAAGCCCACCTTTTGTATTCTTTCACAAAACCCTAGGCAACCAACATCTTCAAATGATTTCATGATGAGATGAAGCATTGATCTCTTTGATATTGGATGGCTCAAATCTAGAGACAGGACCCCCCTTATTGTACTTCTTCTTCTCAATGTCCATGGTTTCAGTTTGCTTCACAAAACCCTAGGTTTGGTAGGAGGAAAGGGTAGGATAGAATTAAGAAAACAAGGGAAAAGGGACAGCTGTGTTGAGGGAAGGGAATGAAGGGGTTAGGGGTTAGGTAATTTTGTGGGAAAATTCTAGGGGGTAGGGATAGGTGTTAGGGAGTGTAGGGAGCTGGAATTTCTTGGAATGAGTGAGGTAAAGGTGTGAAAAGATGCAAAACACAGTCCTAGCCTAGGAATTTGTTAAAAGTGCAGTGTAGGCTAAGGTTTGTAGGAAAATGAGAGAGATGAAGGGAATGGGTATGGGAAATATTTAGGGGAGGTGTATGGATTGTCTTCAAAGGTGTTAGGGTAGGAAACCTATGATTTTTCTCACTAAAATGATGCAAACACTAAGATAGCCCAAAAGCACAACATAGAACCCTAAGAGAGGGATTTGACCATTTGCTGAAGAAAATTCACTGAAAGAGAGCTGATGAGAGGTTACACTTACTTGATTAGATCCTCTTCAACCTGTGGAATGATGATTGAACCCTATGGTAGCCTCCTTTAGGACCAAAACCAAAAATGCAACATGAAGGGCAAAAGCACAGTGTGCTAGCTACATAGGGTTTGATGATCGAGAGATGGAGGCTCTGAAGGCTGAGATGAAGTTGAATGGTGAAGAAGTGCTTTATGAAGATAGAGTGATATGTTTGAATGCTTTAGATGGTATTTTATAACTTGAAAAGTCAATTTTTTCTTAGGTAGTGATGTGACATCATTTGTCTTTTTTGAGGAATGATGAAATGTTATAGTGTACTGTAGTTTTGTAGCTTTATTAGGAAAAGTTACATCTCCACGAGGGGCACATGTACCTTTGGAATCTCATTGAACATGTTTTCCTAATTACTACTCCCATAATGGTGACATAAGGTGATGACATGACCCCTATATGACTCATTGATGATATGACCTAACGATGACACCAAATGGACATCTAAGACCATGGTTTGGACCTTTAGGCTTTTGCAGTATGAATAACCATGAAATGATGACCACGACACTCTTTTGGTGACCCATGATGGTATTTATCACCTTGAGAATGGAGGGAGTAGTAATGACCTAGAACTAACCAATGATCAAATTTTATTTGAAATTATAACAATTTTACCTAATAACCCTATCAACCACATGGAAAGAGTACATTTGATAATTGGTGACTCATAGACACTAACACTTCTCACATGTGTGGCCTCCAAGAGAGGGATAGAAATGATAAATAAATGATAAGAGATTATCTCCAACAACAATTCTTCTTAGCCAAATTTCACCTCCACTAAAAAGGATTGAATGATCTTGATATGTTGATGATTTGTCTCCTTGCATTCATGTTTATTTATATACAGATTTAATGCTGAGTAGACCCCATTAGGAAACCCCTCATCATAAGGAGACCCTTCAAAACTGGAGCCTACATGAAAAATCAACATCAGTCAAGTATTGTTTATTCCAAAAGTGGGTAAAAAACCCAACTAAATGAACAATACAAACTTGCTCTATAAAAAAAATATCACTGCATCTCGGAACATGCAGTGTGAGCATCATGGGCCAATCTCACCTAGCTAAATCAGCATGGCCCCATGGGAGAAAGATTTCCCGAGGGCCATTCACCCATATCCGAATTAGCATGGCACCATCGGTGAGTGTATCAATTTCCCCTAGTTAAATAAACATGACCCCAGGGGGAGAATGTCTGCCCGATGCTGAAAAACATCAACAAAAGAAACCGAGTAACAAAAAAAATTACAAATATACACCGCATGGCGACATTAAAACTTGCACAAAAACCATTTTGGCACATTTTTCTTGGACGTTAACTCAAAGATAAATACAAATATGATCTTTTCCCAATATTTAATCATAGAACCATGTGAAATACTAAGGAAATGTAATGGAAAACATTAGTATGTCTAAATCCCAAATACAAGCATTAGAATGGAATAATATGAGGATATAGGAAAATTAAAATAAATTAAGAATAGGGAAAAGAGGATGTAAACATATGCCAATTTTGAGGCCCATCATCCTTTCCTAGTAAAAATGTTGCATGTTCTACAACCTAGTACCTCTGTATTAGCCATACTATAGGGATGCTTCTTTTTTTCCATTGCATACCTCTTTTTCTTCTTAAAATTTCTCATTTTCCTCAAATGATTACTATTAATTTTCATAGGGTATCCTTTAAACATCAAAATTGGCATAGTGAAACAATTTTAATGAGCTTGCAATAAATTTGGTAGAGATGTAGCAATCTTGCATAAGGAGTTGAAATAGTAGAAACAAGATTCTTTTAGCCATTATCTATAAATGATTTTCCTATGAAGTTATGATGAGCATCATCATTGGGTAATTATATGGGCCTTAATTCACCTCCTACCTTAGTCAAATCAACTATTCTCATAGCTTAGTGCATACTTTTGATTACATTTTGTTTATGAGATGAATTAGAGTTGAATATTTTGCTTTGTGGTCTAATGTGCATTTAATGCAGGATTAAAGGATAAAAGAAAGGAATTTTGGCAAAGACCATGGTCAAAAATCAAATGGGACAAGGGAGAGGGATTATAAGAGGTAAATCGCCCTCATTTACTACCCCTCCATTTGAATATTCCTCCATCAACTCAGAGTGAAAACAACCAAATCATGAGGACTGGAAGGTAGCCGAGCAAGTGAAAGACAAAGTACCCGTTTATTCAAGTTTGGGAGCCGAGCCTCCCAAATTTTAAGAAGTCGTTGGAGACTTCATATGTATATGTAGAGGGGCTTAGGACCTCATTAGGATTCAAATTTTTGATTGTAAAACTCTACTCTATTTTCGAGTTGCAAGACTTGTGACAGTTTTTTATGTAATCCATTGTTTTGGTAATAAGAATGAGTTTTGTTTTGAGCCAACACTTAGTTAACTCAAAGGGATGAATCTCTTGGGTTAGGGCCCAACCCTAGCAGCCAAGGATCCTCTTTATTGTACATGTATGCTAGTATAGATTCATAATTTAATTATTCATTTGCTTAGTAGATTCATTTCCATTACAACAGTGTAGATTAGATTGGTTGTGTGATAGTTTGCTTCCATTTGTGCCTTCTTTCAAGTAGCAAGTTAGTAAGGAGAAAAAGGATCACCATAAGGTTGTCAGCAAGTGTCTCAGCCTCACTTCCTCCCTCTGGGGCCATGACTTGAGGAAGGGACCCTTCAGCAACCCCAAAAACACAGATTTCTAGTTCTTGCATGAGCTTTAGAGTTTGTTGTCTTTTATTCAGTATTTGGTTCATGTTGCAAGGAAGATTTCATTTTCATCTTTTTCCATCTCCATTTCTGCAATAAGATCTCACTCATGCTTTCATTCCCTTTGGAAACTTTCTTCATGCATAATTTAGGCAATTTCTTCATGCCTTTCTAGTTTATGAAAATGTATCTTGTTGCATAGTTCTTGGAAGACACACATGTTTTAATAAAAGCAAGTACTTCAAGAGGAGACCTAGACTTCATCACTAGTAGCCACATTCCACTTCATCCGCCTTAGCCATCTCTTGTTCCACCATCACCCTCACTAGTTTTTTTATCATTTTTCATTCAAATTCCCCTAGTTACATTGAGCAAATCTAGCCATCTCTTATCTTGGATATTGACTCCTGAATGCTCTTAGACTTTCTAATACCCCATTCCATTCATCATACTCCTTTCAAAATCTTCCCAACACCTCCAAAACCTCAAAATTATCTCTCAGTTGTATCCTGTAGGTTTCCTATAATTCCTACAGTATCATTCTGTAGGTTTCTAGTACATCCTATAGGTTTTCCTGAAATGGCCTGTTTTGAGGCCAAATTGATGGGAAACCTCTAGGAAGTCACACAAAGACTCCTAGGACCCTTCCACACCTTCCAACCACTCCATAAACCTTCTATCTATCCTCCATCGCCTCTCATTCACCTGTCACATACACAAGAATAATTATTTTTCATACTTGATTTTTCCTAAAATAACAAAAAAAGTGAAAACAAATTTAGTTTAGTTTTTTGATTACACACTAGTATGGTTTTATGCTCTTTAATTCTGCAGCTTAGATAGTAGAATTTTTTTAGTGTTGATTAGGTAATTCTTCTTAGCATAGCTATTTAAATGGTTAATTAAGATATGGTGTGATTTAGCATTACATGTTGTTTTCTTCATTACTGCAGTGGAGTAGCTCTCTTAGAGTAGATTTTCTCTTCTTCCATCAAAGAATCAAGCTTCTTGTGATTATATAGAAGTCTAGCTTGGGACCCCTAGGGTCTTTCACCGGACAAATAGTGACAACAGGTAAGACTTCACTTTTACTTGTGCATACATCACTGTCACCTCCAAGTTTGTACGAACCCTGGGTTGATAAGTAAACCTGGTAGCGCAGGAGTTGCAGCATCATTGCTGCAATACCGGCCCTCATCAATTTTTGGCACCATTGTCAGGGAGGTGTCTGAGTAGAATTTGATTATTGCTTTCTTTTCTGCTATTTCTTGTCTTCAATATTCTATCATTAGTTTATTTCTGCAAAAGTAATCTAGTTGCTTCCTTTATTTCATTTTCCATTATTTTCTTTCCTTTCTATTCTGTAAATAGGATTTCAATTTAGCAAGTAGCTTTTTCATTCTTTAAGTGATTTTCATTCAATCAACAGTTTCATTTCTCCAAGCACTTTCTAGTATATATATATATATATATATATATATAGATAACCAACCCAAAAACATTTCCCTTCATGCCTCGTAGGAATAGGGACAACCTAGGGAAATTTTTGCAAAATACCCCCACTGCATCCAACAGCCAACCTTCTCTCTTCTATGGTGGCTGTGAATTGGATGAACCTTTAGGTGAGAAACTTGACATATTTGAAGAACCTAAAGGGGAAGAAGAAGAAGAGGAACCCATTCCTACTGAAACAATGGCTGAAAACCAAAATGATAGAGGGAATAGAGAGAAAGTTGAGGGTGCCTTCACCATTAGGGAAATAGACGAGGACACTAAGATGAAAAATATAAGCCCCTCTGCCCTACATCATTTCCATGGCCTGACCACAAAGGACCCCGACACTTTCCTATTTGAGTTTGTTGTTATATGTTGAACCTATGGATATACATATCATGAGCAAAAGTTAAAACTATTTCCATCTACCCTCAAGGATGCAGCATTACGATGGTTCATGGGCTTACATGGAGATAGCATCACAACTTGGGATCAGATGCAACAGGCCTTTAACAACAAATATTAGGACTACTATAGGTCAAAGGATATTAAAGAAGAAATTTTCAGGATGACCATAGGCCAAGATGAATCCTTAGAAGACTACAAAGAAAGATTCCAGCTTAGTTACAAAAGGGCCAGGTGCACACTTGACCCTGAGTCACTGAAGCTGGTCCTGCTCACGGGAGTAAGAGAATATCTTCTGAATATCTTACATTTGTTAGTAGGAGGAGATATCTACCAATTACCCTATGAGGATATCAAGACTATCTTTAGAAACCATTCTAGGGTAGCCAGGAAAAAAGGTAGGGGTAGTCAACCTATCACCAGTACATCATCTTCCAACTCATCCATCAAGGGTAAAATTGGAGATATTCTAGAAGATTTCAAAAGTGAGATGTTGCAAACCCTTGCCTTGCAAATGGACACCATTAACATTAAAAGGAAGAAAGAGGAAGCAAATAGATCCTTGGCCATATTTTGTCCTAGATGCACCAGAAGGCATCATAGGAACGAATGTCCATTGAACTGTATTGAAATTTGCTCGGTCTGTGAAGAAAACCACTCCATAGATAAGTGTCCTTCTTTACCCAGACTCAAAGCTGTATAGCAAGGAGTTGAAGGGGTCACTGAGCAGCTTTGCTACATTAACCAAAGGAGACCTTCTAGGCATAGACCATACTAGCAAGGCATGCAAGGGTCATCCCATGCATATTACAAACCACAACTATACCTTCTTGGGGACCCCCTGCTCATCCTTCCTAGTCTACACCCCCTCCTTGGTCCTATGCATCTCAGTATCATTCCCAACCATCCAAGTAGTCATTTCAACCTTACACTCCACCACAACCTTAGTGGAATATAGCACTCCAGGGGTGGAGGTGCCAATACATCAATGCCCCAGCTCTATTGCCTCCACCACCTACCCAATCACAACTCCTATGCTCTGATCCACCCAAGCAACCCCATATGCCTGCCCAGCCAAATCGGATCTCAAAAAATAGGCAGGCTCAAAAAGTATACATTCGAGAGACATTATATCCAGCTTATGCTATGGAAATCCAGGAGATTAACCTGAGATCTAGGAGAGTTCTCTCAGATAACCAACCTCCCCCTCTACCTAGGGAGGTTAAGGAAGAAAGAGAGGAAAGAAACCTTAAAGTAAATCCACCCTTTCCTTATAGATTAGCCCAACCACTCCAGCCTGCCCCAGAAGAAACTGAACTTCTTGGAGAATTGAAAAATCTATGTGTAAAGATCCCCCTTCTCCATGCAATAAAAGATGTTCCCATTTACAATAAGTTGATTAAGGAGAAATGCTTCAAGCATATAGGGAGGCAAAAAAGGGATGCCCCTTGTTGGCTTAAGGGGGCTTGACCCAGGTTTGGAGTTAGTTAGCCAAACAAATCCCTACGCTACTGGCCCTTTTGGCATCAGCCCGCGGAGCGCGGACTGAAGTCTCACCCGAAGTAGTATGGGGGGATGCTGGAACCAAGTTTCCACACCATTGAGATGTATTAGGGGTCAATTTAGTCCAACTGCAAATGGCTTCATGCAGGTCACTGCGTGCACTGTCCTGACCTGCAAGGCCTTCGAGATCAGTTATAATCACCTTCTCACAACCCTAACCAGGGAATGAGAAGCTTTCACGCTGCTAGGGCAGCGATTTGTGCTATTTCCCCAAGTTACACCACGGATCTTACTTATCTTCTTATAATTGTTAGTTAACTTCGCGTAAACAGACAATTTATCTTATATTCACTTAATCAACACAATCATATATGTTTGCACATCATATAAACAACGAAATTGCAATTTATACCCAATAAATGCACAAAACAGGAAAAGATACACAGAAATGATATGAAATTTCTCTTTATTACTTCTCCAATGGTTAAAAACTTGACTCGCCCTGCACACTCAGTTGCAGAGCCTTCTCCTACTCTACGACCTAAAGACTCGACTCTACACTTATATAAGACTCAATTCTCCATCAATTACTTCCTTCTTCTATTGACTGATTTACAACTTAGAGCCTCATTCTATTTATACAATCCCATGGTCCATGAACCATGGGTAGATCTCTAAAGCTGACATTACATTGTAAAAATGAGGGCAGACAACACTATGACTCATTTACAAGCTCGTGCTCAGCACCCACAAAATGAAGAGTCTTTACATCGGATTTAGTCAAAATCTAGCTTTAAGGCCCAAAACTTTCGTTGGGGGATCCTGCACCCAACAGGCCCCCAACGCAAACATTGTGACTCACCCTTGAGTCACTGTGTTGGTGCGGAGATCTTCGTGCTAAGACATTTGAACTCTGCCCAGACTGCTGCAAGGTCAGCAGTGCACTGAGCGGCTTCCTGTTGTACCTCCTGGATGTGATGTTTAGAGACTGTGGTACCTAAACTACTTCCCTGCATCTCCTTGAGCTTTACTTCAATCGAGGCTGTAATGACGAAGGCCTCATTGATCCATGAATGGATGCATGCCTTCAAAACCACTTCCTTATGTCGCGTCGCATCTACCTGCTCCTTGAGCGCTTTTGCCTGTTGCATCAGCACGAGCCTCTATGTGAGGGCCACCATCTGTGCGGTCCCTTTTATATCATCGTACTTTTGCTGCAGCTCACGTGCCTCTGTTTCTAAGTGTTTCCTGTTTGGGTCTTCCTGTAGAGTGGTGAGGACCTCGAACGACTCTTCAAATAATTTGGTGTAGTCCTTCACTGCACTGCTAATCTCTTTTATTCCCACTGTAATGGTGATGGCGCGTTGTTCCTTCACCTTTGGTGGAGTTGAAGCTTGCACCTTCAATTGTAGCTCAGCTATTTGAAGGTTTAGCTCCAACTGGACCTTATCCATCTCTTCCTTTGCCTTACACACCCTTGCTGCTAGCCTACGGATGCACGCTTCTGCTAGTGCCTCTGCTAGGATGGCCAACTCAGGGACCATCTGGTAGGCTTCTTCAACCACCTGCACAATCTTTTGGTTCTGTGCCACTACCTTGTCATGCTGTAGGCTCAATTGTTCCATGTTAATTCATTGTTCACTCATTACCTGAAGTGTGTGCTTCTCCCTAGCCTGCAGATGTACAGTCACTCCATCCTGCAGCACAAAGAGCATCTCCCGAGGGAGCACAGCCATGTTTATCCCAACTCCCTTCAACGCACTAACCATAGGCCTGTCAACCTCATTTTTCTGTAACCAGTGCCCCTTCTAGCTACACTATAATGTTGGTTGTGTAGGAGTGCAACATTTCCTTAGTTTCGGCCATGCCTACTGCGAGGTTGGTCGATAGAGTACCAGCTTGATGAGTGCACACTTGCAACTCCTGTATATGTGTCCGAAGGGCCCCCAAAACCATCTGATTTTCCTCCATGAACTGCTGGAGGGCCTCCGTGGTGACGTCACGCAACATCTCCCCTATGTCATGTAGATTCCCCTAAGTGAGGGTGATTGGTTTGAAAGAAGTCTTGGAGGATTTTGACTTCTTTCGCTGCCTCATCTGCTCTCTCGGGTGCTGACACTTCAGCTGTGTGGATGTTGTCTGCGGGTCGTGCCACCTTCCCCTATTTTGGGCTCCTGTTCAGGTGAGGGTGACTTCTGGTTGTCATCCTCCTTTTTTGATGCCTTCTGCTACTTCCTTCTTAGCATCTCACACCTCCTGTGCCTTAGCCGTTGCTGCTTCATTCATTATTTTCTTTGCCAACTGTGCCATCTGCAATTTTTCCTCCTCCTTTTTCCTCTGTGCAGCGGAATTCTCGGATTCTACTGCGGAAGTGTTTGGAGCGCGCCATTCCAGTGGCCAAAATTCAAGCACGATGAATATGACATTGTCCATGGCCAAGTATGGGAGCTTGTTCCATTTCTTCGTGGGGTTCTTGCACGATCGTATATATATGTGGTGGAAGTCCACCTTGAACTCCACGAAGCTCTAGAGACTATTGTAGACAGTGGGTGATAACCGTGGCTTACGGTTAATCCCCAATCTGATGTTCATCTCCATGAACAACTAGAATATTTTACTGTCTCTGATCCTCTGGGCATCTTTAGTTGCCCACATTGAAGCATACTTCATTGCCTCTGGAAGATCCTTCGCAATTATGGGGAACTGGCTGTCCTCGAGAAATTCCCAAGCTACCAACACTATGGATAGCAAAAGCCATGCATAGTGTAAGGTCTTCCCCCATTCCTATGCCTCGCAGCAATTTTCCAAGAACTCCTTGCATAAGTACTCCGACCAGGTAAACTAGACCCCCTCGGCACACTGCACAGAAAGTACTACCATTGGCATGGGGACCTCATCCACGCGTCACTTTCGCATAACCTTGCCAGCCAATATCTGTGTCGCAACTCTGACTACATTATTGTTGGTTCTGGAGATCGTGTACCCGCTCTTCTTCTTCTCCAACTTGAATTTTTTCTTCATGGCCTCCAAAATATTCGCTGGGTCCTCCCCCATGCAAGGGAGTTAGGTAATTCTATGGATTAGGTGGTCTGTGATGGGGATGGGTTCCTCCATCCACAAACACCCATCATGCACCAGGTAGAGAAGCTGCCTGATGACAAATATAGTTACTGGGGTGCGATGGTAATGCGGCATCTAGAACAGGTTTAACAACCCTGGTTTCTCTACTTCGCGTAACCACTTGTGTGGTGCTAGCTATATGACTCCCATCGCTGTGTTTTTCTTCGGCCGCATTAGCTACGCAGCCACCAAGTGTGGGAATTTCTCATGGTTCACGAGATCCCAATATTCGAACTTTAGAGCCCGCACCTGTCCTAAGTGTACTCCTTCAAAAATGATATCATTGGGGAGTAGCAGAGTCTGTAGAGAGCTTTTTCTCTCATCTAGGTCCTTGGGCACCCTTGCCTTCCCCTTCCGTGGAGGAACATATGCGGGCAAACTAGTTGGAGGGTCTGCACCCTGGGTTTGTTCCTCCATTTCTTCATCCTCCTCCTCTTCGACCAGGATTTCCTCAAGGTCTTCCTCCTCCTCATCGGTTTCTAAATTAATTGCTTTCCCCTTTTCTTCCATGGTCAGTTTAGTTCTTAGCAGTTTTCTAGGGGACACGCACACTGGTACCATAGGCAGCTTGTCTTTCTTAGGCCTCAGCGTGCGCAGTGATTTAGGGATTTCTGCAGCTATCCTTATGCTTTCTAGGGTGTCTCCTATCATCATGGCTTGCGTGGCCTCTTCAGCCGTCATTTCTCCGATATCCATGGCTTCCTCTGGCATGGTCATATTGCTATTCCAAAAATTTCTTAATGGTTCAGGTATGTGCTCAAATAATGCCTTTGAATTTAAAAGATCAAACTGATCTGGGTTCATAATCTCTGGGTGCACAATAGCTCAATTCTCGAATGGGCAAGTGTCGTTTGTTGGGCAACCCTTTGTAATTTATAGCGCCTTTTGAATTTGAATTCGAATGTTCCCCCCAAATCCAGTCCACTAATGCTCCCTTGGTGGTAGATTTTACCAAATATAGTCGATAAAGTTTGTCTTAAATGCCTACCACCCACTCCATTTAGTCTCAAGCCAAGCATCACGTCGTGAATAGTGACTGCAATAGTCACTTTCTAGCCAACTTGCATGGCAGCGCAACAACCCTTGCACTGTCACAGACCCTGTGACACTTCACTCTTGTGTGCAGTCTTGACACCACACAGCTCTCGGGAAAATTATTTTATAGTCCCGTGCCTCCTTTCAACTACTTGGAGCACTAAGACTATGCTTCCTATAGCTAGTCAGTTGGCTAAACCACCTGTATATGGCTTCAGCCAACTACCATTTACTTTTCCTAGAAAGAGTTCATCTTTTAACTTCATCAACTGCACCGTGCCACCATCTGTGGTTTCCTTAATAACATATGGTCCCATCCAATGCAACCAACTGAGAAACTCTCAACGGTAGTCCCAAAGTTTGTCAACTAATCGTGCTCATCCTATTCTATCACCTTTTTTTTTTATCAAGAAAGTTCCTCTTTATTTCTTCCTCAAGCTTCTTGACTTCTGCTTCCACCAAGGTGCTTTTCTCCCTCAACCAAGCTCTTTCATTCATGAGTGCTTGGAGCCTAAGATCACCTTGATGAATCTCTTCATCAGATCCCAAGGATTCTTCTTTGAGTTCTTCCAACTGCGCGATCCCCTCTTCCAAGGCTTTGCGATCCATCATATCCATGGGCGCTGCTATGCGTGGACTAGGCATGATATACTCCATCGGTATTACAATGTTCGCTCCATAGGCCAGCCTAGAAGGCATCTGTCTCGTCAGTTTCTTGCACGTTGTCCTATAAGCCCATAAAACTACTAGTACACGCAAGTCCCAATCACTTCGTTGCGCACTACATACCTTGTTCAGTGCTTCACACACCTCGCTAAATGCTTCTGCGTGGATAAACTTCTGTGCAATTGTTCTCTCCACATTCTATCATTCCAACTTGTGGAGCCATTAGCACATTTTCCCCCCAACACATGCTTATTGACCATATCTCCCAACACGAAGTTCATGTGCATCTGTGTAGGTTGTTTTCCATATGCCTATACCCACCTGGCTAGATGTGCGTGTGGATTATCCTGCCCATTGCAATTATCTATCAATTGCACTCTAGGCTTCCCAAACCATGTCTACATCATCCTTCTACATTCGCACCAGTCCTCAAAGCTCCCTTTGTGCGTACCTCACCACCTTGCCGGCATAGCACGCAGTACCCAATTCAAAGCCTGGAACCATTTCTTTTCTGGCACCTCCCTTTCAAACTTATCTAGGAAAGTACCTACCTCACTTAACCCATCATAAGTAGGTAGACACCTCACTTCTATCATATGCAATATAGTGATCTTATCATCATATTATAGTTCAACGTGGTTACCTCATGTAATCGGTTCCGCCATCGCTCTATTTTCCCATCAGAATATGATGTACAGGAGATTTCGTGCTCCCATGAGGTCCATCTATCCACGGTGGGATTTACCCAATCTTGCTCTCGCGCGGTTATTTTGTAGATGTAGTCCAAATCATCGTCACTTTCATAGTCACACACTGGCTCTGTATAGCACAATCCCTTAGCAGGGTCAAGGGCAAAACTACGTGCAGAGACTTCTTCTCAAAAACCATCTTGCGCTTCTTCAGATTAATCACCCCATTCATGTCAATAACCCAAACAATTCCTAAGAGCGTGGGGTAGAGATTGTTGTCATCAACAATCTCTATTACTTCAAAGTCTGCTAGCGCGCTCACTCCCTCAATATCCACAGTGATTCCCTGCAATCTCCCCATAGGTATTATCTTTTGTTGGTTTTCCATTCGCAACTGAATAGGAGACCACTGCAGTGTAGGCCTCCCCATGCACTCCCATGTCTGCTTCGGCAAATCGTTCACATCCAATCTTAAGTCTAGAATTACTTGGTCCATCTCATATTCTCCAATATGTGTGGTTAACCTCATTTATCTTCCCGTCCTCGTCTTATGCTTTCCAATCTTCTGGACTACGCGTGGTTCTCCTGGCATGGTCCCAATGCATCTGTTAATGAGTTCCTGCAATCCTTTTACAGCCTTACTATCGTGCAATAGCTTCATGCATGTTTCCAGGAATGTTGTAAGCATAGATGGGTCCATTTCCGGCTCTGATCTATCTTTGCTTCCTGAAGTGGAGGCATCAGCGAAACTCTTCTTAGCTTCCATGAAGGTTTCCTTAGCGCGCTCCAAATCAAACTCTACTTCTTTCGCTGGAGCTTTGCGAACCCAAGTACTATCATCGGGCTATTTTCCTTTATCATCTCCTTTCGTGATTCCACTTCAGAGCACAATGCTGACATTTGGATCATCCTCGTGTGGCTCAGACCTCATCATCTGCAGGTTCTGATTTGGGGGAGGTGGTAGCACTCCTTTGTCATGTATCCTAGCTATCAGCGTAGGACAATCTTCCATATCATGATCAAACAAGGTAAAATACAGAAATGATGGATGTGTTGGATTCGTACATTCATGGGTATAATGTCTTTGACCTCTACAATTGTAGCATATCAGTTGTCCGCGACCACTTTTGGGTCCTCCTCCACCTTGGCCTCGTCTGTGCCCATGAAATATGGTTCGCGCCACTCCTGCATTCAGATCTAGGGGCCGTGATTCAGCCTAAACTATGTAGGTGGGAGTTCTATCCATCATTAGCTCATAGCTTCTACAAGTTTTCTCATCGTTTCCCACTGATCTACTAAAGTTACAGAACAATTGCTGCGAATTTTGTGTATACTTTTGTAACAAATGGCAATTGTCTGTAGCGTGTTTCCCTCCTATTTGAAAAATCACGCACCACAAAGTAGGCACCATGCTAGGTCCTGCTTGTGCCTCTGGTCTTAATAGCATCTGTCCTCCTCCTATGAGGTAATTTGTGAACACTGGGAAATGGTCCTTATCATGACCCTAACCTTTGCATTTTACGCACCACACCTCCTCGTGCACTTCTGGTCGAGCTGTCCTGTCTTGTTTCACACTCTGCATCTCAAGGAATAAGTTTTTCAACTGCGCATGGATCTACTGAAGTCCCAAGTTAGGATCTTGCATTGGGGTCTCATACAGTCTCATCACGATCTCTAAGTCCTCTGCCTGAGTCGTTAACCTCTGCTGTGATAGCGTGCTCCTCAAATGTAGTGTTAGCGATGCTATAAACCATTCGTGATGTTTTCCATCTGTCAGATTCATATTAGCTTCACAAATCATACACTTCAACCTCTGATCCAACTCCCAAGGAGTTTCGCCTGGTAGCATCATGATTTCTTTGAACCCAATGATCGACTATGCTTCTTCCTTATTTAGCACAATTTGGATATCTGCGATTCTTGCATTCGGATTGTCATTAAAATGCTTAATATACTAGGTCAGTGCGCGGTCCTGCAGGGCACTAACTAGTGTCTCTTTCTTTATATTGTCATCTATAACTCACTGCACTTCCCATACGGCTCATCTCACAAACCAAAACTGGTCTGGATCTTCATTTCCTACTCCCTTTAACACAAGAAACTTAATCGTGCTTGCCATATTGACTCGCGGTGGCGGCAGAGGAGGTATGGGTGAAGATGGAGGTGAAGGCAGTGAAGTTGGTGGTGGTGAGGGTGGGGGTGTTATGTGTGGAATCCTCTGCCTTATCAAATGGATCGCACTTCACAGTGAGACCTTCACGAGTCCTTCCTTGTCCCCTCGCAAAGGCGGAATCAGAGGGCTATTCTCTGGCCCCTCACTTCCTTCGTTTGTGTAGGTTTTTCTGCTTCGCATAGCTCTGAACATCAATGTAATTGCATAACCCTATTTTCACACAATAGCATTTTAATCCGAGTATTCAGGGACTTTACGTACTTACCCCTCTGTCCTTTGAGAAAGTGTCACTCTACCTTGCTGCAGCTAACTGAAGTGTCTACTGCTAACTGAGTGATGAATCCTCCTATAATCCAATCGAGCCAGTGATAAAAAATGCGAGCAATCTTATCCTTTGATGCTTCCTATCTGCGCACCAAATCTGGGGTCCACACAGTAGGACCATCGAACATCCACCTTCCTTGGCTATTTGATCCACTCGTATAGCTCAGTAGGGAGAGATGTGAAAAGGATTTCGTGGATCTCTGTGTATAGGTAGAAAACCACTCTTCTTTTTTCAGTCGCGGTTTCCTGTTCTCCTGTGTCGCGAACTCATGAATTCTCCTGTCTAGCCAACCTTCAATTTCCTTCTTAGTTGGATTCCAATGATATGACATCAGACATCTCTGTGCAGATTCTAGTCCCAGCAATGGAACCATTTTTTGGCTTAAGGGGTCCTGACCCAGGTTCGGAGTTAATTAGCCAAACAAATCCCTACACTAGAGGCCCTTTCAGCATCAGCCCGCAGAGTGCGGACTGAAGTCTCAATCGAAGCAGTATGGGGGGATGTTGTAACCAAGTTTCCGCACCTTTGATATGTCTAAGGGGTCAATTTAGTCCAACTGTGAATGGCTTCATGCAGGTCACTTCGCGCACTGCCCTGACCTACAAGGCCTTCGCGATCTATTATAATCGCCTTTGCGCAGCCCTAACTAGGGGCTAAGAAGCTTTCGCGCTGCTAGGGCAGCGATTTGTGCTATTTCCCCAAGTTACACCATGGATCTTACTTATATTCTTATAACTATTAGTTAACTTCACGCAAATAGATACTTTATCTTATATTCACTTAATCAACACAATCATATATGCTCATGTGTCATATAAACAATGAAATTGCAATTTATACCCAATAAATGCACAAAACACGAAAAGATATATAGGAATGATATGAAACTTCTCTTTATTACTTTTCTAATGGTTACAGACTCGACTAGCCCTACGCACTCAGCTGCAGGGGTCCGCACACTCAGCTGTAGAGCCTTCTCCTACTCTATGACCCAAAGACTCAACTCTACACTTAGATACAACTCAATTCTCCATCTATTACTTACTTCCTTCTTCTATTGAATGATTTAAAACTTAGAGCCTCGCTCTATTTATACAATCCCATGGTCCACAGACCATGGGTAGATCTCTAAAGCTGACATTACATTACAAAAATGAGGGCGGAAAACCCTATGACTTATTTACAAGCTCGTGCTTCACGCCCAAAAAACGCGGAGTCTTTACATCAGATTTAGTCAAAATCTGGGCTTTAAGCCCAAAAACTTTCCTTGGGGTATCTTGCGCCCACCACCCTACCATTAATGTCATTGGGCAGCTGTCCGACTTAATGTTGGGGTAGGTAATATGTCCAAAATATTTAGACACTTGAAGCCCTGTATTAGATGTGCACATTAATGGCACCATTGTCCCACACACTTTGATCATTCTTGGGGCTGCCATTAATGTGTTGACCAAGGACAACATGCTCAAGCTCAACCTTCAAGGGTCATTGAGGAAGACCGCAATAGTTTTGCAACTTGCAGATCATTCCATAGTAATACCTGAGGGAATTGTGGGGGATGTGTTGGTCTCCATTGACTCCTGGGAGTACCCTATAAATTTTCTAGTTCTCGAGCCTAAGGCTAAGCTTACTGGTTATCCTCTCATCCTTGGGAGGCCATGGTTGGCCATAGCCGATGCTTACATCAGCTGCAGAGCTGGGAATATGACCATCAAGAATGGGCATATGTCTAAGCAGTTAGTCCTATACCCTCCTGCTCAATTGTCTCTAGAGCATGATTTACATTTATGGTTGGAGGAGGAGGAAGAATATGAGGTTTATTCCACCCAACTTTATGCTCTGGAAGTGACCATGGGAGGAGGACAACAAGACGAGGATAACTTGATTGAGCACCTGCTCCAAAGTCCAACTCTTGGTTCATTACCATTAGAATAAGAAGTAATGGAAACCTAGAAAATCATCTAATTGACTTATGCTTGGCCAATTCCAACCCACTCCAGGTCAAAACCATAGAATTCAGCCCAGAGAAAACCTTGAAAATTAATCCATCACTTTCTGCTCTCGAAGAGGAGAAGCTATGCAACATGTTAAAGGAAAATATAGAAGCGTTCACTTGGAGTTACAAGGAAATCAAGGGAGTACACCCCTCAGTGTGTACTCATGAAATATGCATCAAAGAAGGTTGCAAGTCGGTCTGGTAACCACAAATGAGGATGAATCCAACTCTTAAAGATATAGTCAAAGAATATCTGCAAAAAGTGCTAGATTTAGGATTCATTTACCCTATCTCCGACATTGAGTGGGTCTCCACTTTAGTGTTAGTTCCCAAGAACAATGGTAAGTGGAGGATTTGTGTCGATTACAGGGAGTTGAACAAAGAAACAAAGAAGGATCATTTTCCTCTACCCTTCATTAACCAACTACTAGAGAGCCTAGCAGGGAAAAAGTTTTTTTCTTTCCTAGATGGATTCAGTGGGTACAACCAAATCAAAATCTGTCCAGAAGACCAAGATAAGACCACATTCACTTGTCCTTGGGGTACTTTTTCCTATAGGGTCCTTCCTTTTGCCCTATGCAATGCTCCTACCACTTTCCAGAGAGCAATCTTGAGTATTTTCACCAAATTAATTCATGATGCAGTGGAAATTTATATGGATGATTTTACACCTTATGGCTATGATTTTCAAGAATCCCTTACTAACCTAGGCAAAGTATTGTACAAATGCATTGAAATGAACCTGTCTCTCAGTCTTGAAAAATGTGAATTCTTAATGATTGAAGGGACTGTGCTAGGTCATTCAATATCTCAGCAAGGACTGCAGGTGGACCCGAACAAAATAGCAATCATCCAAAGGGTCCCACCTCCTCAAAAGCAGAGAGATTTCAAAAGTTTCTTAGGGATAGCTGGATACTACCGAAGGTTCATAAAGAACTTCAACAAATTTTCCTCTCCTTTATTTGGGTTGTTGGCCAAAGATTCTGAGTTTATATGGTCAAAAAGCTATCAAGAGGCCTTAGACATTCTAAAGGGTAAGTTTACCACTGCAACAATTCTCCGAGGCCCAAACTGGGCCCTTCCCTTTCATATTCATGTTGATGCCTCACACAAATCCATAGGAGAAACCCTAGGTCAGGTAGAGGAAAAACTGCCTTATGCCATTTATTTTTTTAGTAAGAACTTGTCAAAGGTTGAGCTAAATTATACAGTGACCAAAACGGAACTCCTAGCTATTGTGAATTCATTAAACAAATTCAGGCATTACATTACAGGCTATCAAACATTTGTGCATACTAACTATGCTACAATCAAATATTTAATGAACAAACCAGATGTGGATGCTCGAATTATAAGATGGTTTCTTTTCTTACAGCAGTTTGATCTAACCTTTTTTTATAAGCTGGTAAGGAAAATGTTGTTGCAGACTTTTTATCTAGGATAAATGTGCCTACAGGTGAAGAAGGAATGGTGGATGACCAATTACCAGATGAGCATTTGTTTGCTATTTCAGTTCTCTCTCCATGGTTTGCTAATATAGAAAACTATTTGGTATCAACATAGTTCCCACCAAACTTGCCCTCCAAAGAAAAGAGCAAGATAGTCAGGAAAAGCACCCCCTTCACCTGGATTGGGGGCAATCTTTTCAAACATGGCCCAGATCATATCTTGAGAAGGTGTTTCAGGGAAGAGGAAGTCTTTTACATCCTTCTAACCTATCAGATGGGCCTTGTGGAGGTCACTTTACAGCAAAGAGGACAACATTCAAAGTGCTACAAGAAGGCTATTATTGGCCCACTCTTCATTAGGATGTGAAAAAGTACACTAGTCAGTGTGATTGGTGCCAGAGGATGGGAAGGCCTACACCAAGAGATGAAATGCCCCTGTAGCCTCAAGTGATTTTTGAGCCATTTGAAAAGTGGGGCATGGACTTCATTGGGCCTATCAACTCTCCTTCAAAGCGAAACCAATACATTATTGTGTGCACTGAATATTTGACAAAGTGGGCTGAAACTAAGGCAATTAAGGCAACAATAGAAGAAAAGGTGGCTAAGTTCCTAAGGGAGAATGTATTCTACAAATTTGGGTACCCTAGGGAGTTAGTCATAGACCAAGGCAGCCAGTTTACCTCCAACATGATTGAAGACCTACTTAGCCATCACAATATCAAGAATAGGACCTCCACTCCCTATCATCCACAAGCTAATGGGCAAGTGGAGGTGACCAACAGGGCACTAGAGGACATCTTAACCAAGGTGGTGAGTGGCAGCAAGAAGGATTGGGAAGAAAGACTAGTTGAGGAGACCTAGCCCTATAATATCACATGGAATTTACCACCACTAGATTCACACCCTATGAGTTGGTCTATGGGAAAAATACCTTGTTGTCCATTGAAATTGAATATAACACATTGAGGATGGCAACCCAACTAGATTTAGGTCTCAGCAATGCACAAAAAGAGATATTGTTATAATTGAATGGCTTGGATGAATTCAGAATGTAGGCCCTCCTACATATAGAGATAGTTCAACTTCAGAGGTAGATCTAGCAGGATAAACATATTAAGGAGAAGTTATTTCAGGAGGGCGATTGGGTAATGTTATATGATTCTAGGTATAAAGACTTCAAGGGCAAGTTAAGGACAAGATGGCTCGGGCCTTATGTTGTGGAAAGATGCCATGATAATGGTTCAGTGCAAATTAGAACGATAGATGAAGAAGCCATTCCTTTGCTTGTTAATGGGAACCAATTGAAAATGTACAAGAGACCTTTATAAAAACAATATTTAATTGATAATATCAATAAAAAAATGATGATGGTGTAGCAAGTTCCTACTCCTCCCTCATCAAGTCACTGAAAAAGAAAAAAGAAAAAAGAATAAGGACTCTGGTGAAAACCTCCATGAGGCGCCTGAGTCCCATCTTTGGGTTGAAAACCTCATGAGGCAACCCAATGATGAAGAAAAAAGGGAAAAAAGAGAAAAAAAGACAAGAAAAAGAATAAGAATATCCTTGGTTTAAAACCTTCCTCAAGGTGCCCTGGGCAAACAGCTAGGGTGAAAACCTCTTTGAGGTGGCTTAGTTGTTTAAAAAAAAACAAACAAAAGGAGAGAAAAATATATAATTGTCATTTGCAGGTGGGCGAGAAAGATGGTCAAGGAGAAAAAGAGGATCCAAAGGGAACCCTGCGTCTCACATATTCATCTCTTCCACTCCTTACCATGCAACCCTCCATCATTTCTATTATTTTTCCACTCCATTGCTTCGATTTATGCGAAGACTATGTTTTTTATAGGATCCTCTATATTCCTACAGGATCCCCTCAAAACCTACAAGATGATCCTCTAGGAATTACAGTGACCCGGAAAACCTATAGGAAGCAATCTGAAGGCACATGATAGGTTTTTTAGGTCTCTAAAATTCACCCTATGCATGATCTAGCATCTCAACTTGTCCACCATCATCATCCTTGCACTCACCATTCAAAACAAAAAAATCAGTTTCAACAGTTTCTGCCAGTCTTTAAAAAAAAAGGGAAAACAGAGAGGAGTAAAAGCCTTACTTGAGTATCCTTTGCTCTACACACTTCTACTCCTTCTTTCCATTCATTACACCATCCTCAATTCCCTGGCCACTAGCATGATTAAATAATTTTGAGGGAGAAGCAGCCTATCCCACAGAATGGCAATCACACTGACAACAAGTCTTCACTAGTATGATCCAAGAGCTCCACAGTAGTAGCAACATCAAATCTTCAGCCATAGATACCTGCAAAAGAAAAGAAACCATTAGCAGACAACAAGAGGAGGAAGAAGAATGGCATGCAACAAATATACAAAGTAGCACCTCTGGTCTTCGATAACTGTAGCATAGCATCGAAACCATAGGTAAGTATCCCACTCGCTCACTCATATACATCATGTAGTCAAAAGTTGTAACGATTACGAGATAGTTGGTTTATAAGTGAAAAGGTTGCCAGTTAACTTGGTCACCTTTTTTTAGTCACCACATGCAGAACCGGGTGTCCTCTCACACATGACTATAGTCAACTCAAAGATAGAGAAAGACTAGGACAAAAAACGATTAAACTATGGATCTACTAGGTGGGAGCTGATTATGAGGAGTGAGAAATGATGAGGTAGTAGTGGGGAACAATGGTCCAAAAATAGCAACGTACATTTGCTTCCAGCACACCTCCTCACCCCAAATCACCATAAAGGGAAATAAAACATTGTTCCCATGCATTCATGCATTTCAGCTCCTTGAAACTCCCTCACTTAAGTCGCTCTCATAACCCAGGACACCCACCAAAAGCAAAGATCTATCATTCTGCATAGGAATTCCTACAGGATACACAGAGATTGTGTACAGGATACACATAGATAGTTTACAGGATAGGCAGAGAAGAGTTCAAGAGGGGATATCATGGGAATTGGCCACAACAACCATTCTAAAGAGGTAGGATCTAAAATTTCACCCCCCTTTGCAACCAAATACACCATGGATACTCTAAAATCAAGTGAATTTAGCAACTGTGAGAAGTAAATTACATACACAGTCAACTTTGTTTTGCTCCTGAATTTGAAAAATTATGTCAACCCTCTCATTTTCTCCTCAAGCTTCACCAACAAGATGACAGGAAGGCTTAATAGCAGAGATCCCATAAAGACTGTGAGAATCCAAAAACACCCCCAGGTGCTTGAAATATTTACAAGACACAGCTGGATGGGGTTCTTCAAAAAATTCTCAGGGCATGATGATGAGGTGGCTCAAGAATTTTCTCACTCCCTCCACACAACAGAATCCATGCCACTGTTGTAGTAAGGGGCCTCACTATAGATCTCACCCCAAAGCTCATCAACAGGGTCACCACACTGCCCCTAGGAATTCCATGGAGAAAAGAAGACAAAGGAGATCGCTAGGTGGCAAAAAGGAAATTCTTTTTAGAAGGTGAAGAACCCATTGAGGACAAAAATGGAGTAAGCAGGGATAGTCTGCCATACCCATGGAGTGAGATAGGCTACCGACTCATCAAATACATCTCATGTGAGGGTAGATATAGTGTTGTTTATGGCTATCGTTTCAGGATCCTTGAGGAATTAAGATTTGGGATAGAAACACCACCTCACTAAGGACTCAACATACCCTATTTCTTGATGTAATCACTCATAGACTCTAGCAACAAAGTGAAGGAAGGAAATTCCCAACAATTGGCTCACCATGGGTTGATTAGGATCCTCATTGAAGATGCCCTCCAAAACCTCAGAATCCCTATAACATGGTTAGTCTTTAGAGACTTGCCAGCAGAGGATGACATTAAATACCTAACTTATGATGTTAGTCCTACTATTCGTGAAGAGGAGGAAAAACATGAAGAGGAAGATATAGAGCAAGATAAGGATGAGATGGATGAATAAGAAGATTACATAGAGGAACATGATGAAGCTCAAGAAGAAGAGGGAGAAGAGAAGGAGGATGATGAAAACACAGAGGAGGAAATTAAGGAGGAAATTGATAGAGATGATGAAGATCCACAAGAGGAAGAAGACAGGAAAAATAGAGAAGAAGGCAATAAAATAGAGGGGAAAGAACATAAGGAGGAGTCACCTAGGGTGTCTCCAGAGGCCACTGAGAGAGGCAACAGCTTCCCTCATTGCTCTCAGCACCCCAATCAAGCAAAAAGGAAAAAGAAGGAGGAAAACCCCACTATATTTCGGAACAATAAAGAGCACAAGAATAAAACAAGGGAATTCACAAACATCAAGAAAAATTCCTATTGAGATTTAAGATTCCCCTACACAAAAAGAAAAAATGCCTTCCCCTAACTCACCTATTAGTTATGTAAGGAAGCCTACTACTAGATCAACTTCCACAAAGGGTAAGGAAATCCTACAGGATCCACAGCAAAACCTACAGGAAGTAAAAAGAGTCCTACAAGATACTTTACTGAAACTATAGGAGGCATAAAAATTGGAAAGTAAGGTAGGGGGGTAATAAGAAGCTAAAGAAGAAGACCCAGATATAGAGGAACCCATCCCCCAACCTAACCTGGACTACTATTACCAGTTTATTGAAGGAGGCAGGGTAATACCTTAGAAATTTTCCTTCGCATTGTTCTTCGAGCTTGAGAAGGGGAGGGATAGAATCCACCGATGGATGCAGATCACCAAATCAAAGGGGGTGGAAGACATTGGGCACATGTAAGAGAAACTCAAAGAAATGGGTAAAGAGGTAAGTGGCTTAATGAGAAGTCAACTTGTGAGAGAAAATGCATGGCTGAGGGGACAACTGCAGGAAAGAGAGAACCAACTAGCATGTATGGCCAGCCCCTCCTTGGAGGTAACCCAGTGTAGGATGCTAGCTAAATCCTATGCTCTTTACGTCAAAGAAAAATGGCTGAAGTTTCAGATTAAGACACTATCACAGAGGGGAACCATGCCATTTCAGGACTACAAGCAGTTTATTGATCTTTGTGATCAAATTACACTAGAGGATAGGGCTAAAATGGCTGAGTTTTATTTGCACAACATGGCCCTCACAGACATGAATGTTTGGGACCCTAATGCCAAGCTAGGAGATCTACAATTAATGGCTTTGGCTTCATGGATGAACCATAAGGATTGAAGAGTTGCAGAGATGAAAATAATATTGGCCAAAGAGTAGACTAAACCTCTCTTGATTAGAGCTAAACAATCAAATCCCATGGCCCTCATTAGTACCTATAATTTGATTGCAAATGATCCTCAGCTAGCACCTAGATATCTTGCTGCCCTAGAGCAAGCAATTTCACGTTTTGAGGACATGTTTAGGCTGCTAGGAGATGATAGTATACATGCTTTCCTAAGGAGATGGAACACACTGCCAAAAAACTTGAAGATAAGAGAATATCACTCCCCTCAAGGGTTGAGAGAGGCACTCAACATGACACCTATGTATAAGAAAACTATGCAAATGTTGAAGGTCAATTGGATAGGCCTAAAAGTCAGTCCACCACTACTCTTAGGGATTCTAGAAGGGAGAAAATAAGAAGAAGAAAAGAGGCAGTGGGAAGAAGTAGAAAAGAAAGCAGGCTTCTTTGAACAAGAAGAAGATACCACAATAGAGGCATGGGATGTCATAGAGGCTACTAGAGCCATGAAGGATATGGATATTGACTAAGTTGCTCAGAGGATGAGCAACACTTTCAGTAGGGGGGTGATGATGAGCCTCATAATTGGGTAATTATATGGGCCTTAATTCACCTCCTAGCTTAGTCAAACCAACTATTCTCATAACTTATTGCATACTTTTGATTATATTTTGTTTATGAGATGAGTTAGAGTTGGATATTTTGCTTTGTGGTCTAATGTGCATTTAATGCAGGATTAAAGGATAAAAGCAAGGAATTTTGGCAAAGACCATGGTCAAAACTTGAATGGGACAAGGGAGAGGGATTATAGGAGGTAAATAATCCTCATTTACTACCCGTCCATTCGAATATTCCTCCATCAACTCGGAGTGCAAACAACCAGATCATGAGGACTAGAAGGTAGCCGAGCAAGTGAAATACAAAGAAACAATTTATCTTGATTTTGGGAGCCGAACCTCCCTAATTTTAAGGAAGCCATTCGAGACTTTAGATGTATAAGTAGAGAGGCCTAGGACCTCAGTAGGATTCAGATGTTTTGATTGTAAAACTCTACTCTATTTTCGAGCTGCAAGACTTGTGACAATTTTTGATGTAATCCATTGTTTTAGTAATAAGAATGAGTATTGTTTTGAGCCAGCACTGAGTTAACTTAGAGGGCTGAAGCTCTTGGGTTAGGGCCCAACCCTAGAAACCAAGGCTCCTATTTATTGTACATCTACGCTAGTATAGATTCATAGTTTAATTGTTCATTTGCTTATTAGATGCATTTCCATTACAGCAGTGTGGATTAGATTTGTTGTGTGATAGTTTTATTCCATTTGTGCCTTCTTTCAAGTAGCAGGTTAGTAAGGAGAAAAAGGATCACCATAAGGTTTTTAGTAGGTGTCTCAGCCTCACTTCCTCCCTTTAGGACCATGACTTGAGGAAGGGACCTTTCAGCAGCCCCAAAAACACAAATTTCTAGTTCTTGCATGAGCTTTGGAGTTTGTTGTCTTTGATTCAGTATTTGGTTCATGTTGCAAGGTAGATTTCATTGTCATCTTTTTCCATCTCCATTTTTTAAATAATATCTCACTCATTATTTCATTCCCTTCAACAACTTTCTTCATGCATAATTTAGGAAATTTATTTATGCCTTTCTAGTTTATGAAAATGTATATTGTAGCATAGTTCTTGGAAGACACACATGTTTTAAGAAAAGCAGGTACTTCAGGAGGAGACCCAAACTTCATCACTAGCAGCCACCTTCCACTTCATCCACCTTAGCCATCTCTTGTTCCATCATCACTCTCACTAGTTTTTTTTATCATTTTTCTTTGAAATTCCCCTAGTTACATTGAGCGAATCTAGCCATCTCTTATCTTAGATATTGACTCCTGAGTGCTCCTAGACTTTATAACACCTCATTCCACTCATCATACACCTTTCCCAAGATTTCCAACACCTCACAATTAGCTCTCAGATGTATCCTGTAGGTTTCCTATAATTCCTACAAGATCATCCTGTAGGTTTCTAGTACATCTTGTAGGTTTTCCTGAAATGGGTTGTTTTGAGGCTGAATTGATGGGAAACCTCTAGGAATTCACACAAAGCCCCATAGGAACCTTCCACACCATCCAAAAACTACATAAAACTTCTATCCATCCTCCATCATGTTTCATTCACCTGTCACATCCACAAGAACAATTAATTTGCATGCTTGATTTCGCCTAAAAAACAAAAAAAAGTGAAAACAGATTTAGTTTAGTTTTTTGCTTACACACTAGTATGTTTTGATTCTCTTTACTTCTGTAGCTTAGATAGTAGCATTTGTTTAGTGTTGATTTAGAAATTCTGCTTAGCATAGCTGTTTAAATGGTTAATGAAGATATGGTGTGATTTAGCATTACATGTTGTTTTCTTCATTATTGCAGTAGAGTAGCTCTCTTAGAGTAGAGTTGCCCTTCTTCCATCAAAGAATCAAGCTTTTTTTGACTCTATATAAGTCTGGCTTGCAACCCCTGGGATCTCTTGCCAAATGAACAATGACAATAGGTAGGACCTTCACTTTTACTTATGCATACAACACTATCACCTCCAAGTTTGTATGAACCCCGGGTTGATAAGTAAAGCTGGTAGCCTGGGGGTTGTAGCATCCTTGCTGCAATACTAGCGCTCATCAAGTTCTAGAAGCATACTTGTCTTATTTCATCAACCATCTGCGACATAGATTTCAGGATATAAACAAATCCTTCTTTGCACATAAAAATTGTAGTAGCAACAATAGTGTTATAACAGTTAGCAACAACATCATAATAGTTTAGGCCTTATGACATGGTGATCTTTAATTTCCTCTTGTTGATTCTTTTCTAATAGAAACAAGACTCATTATTATTGGCTCTTGCATAGTAGAAAAAATACTTCCTATTGCTATTTATTATGTGTTTGGTCAATTTAGTGTCCTAAATTGCTCTACATAAACTATCAATCCGGGTATCGTAAACTGATGAGGTGTAGTGCACTGTTTGTGCTAGCTAACCCTTCTTACTTCGTTGTTTTTATGTTTTATGTCGTTTTGGGGGTTTTTGGTCTAATGATTTACAATGTAAATTATCAAAACTAAATACAACTTTCTTAAAGGCTACTCAAAATTTAAAAATTAAAATAGAGCTAAGAAAGAAATGGAAGCAAAGCTAAGAAAGAAATGAAAACAAAGTTTCTATTCTCATTTTACCATTATTTCCAAATCATGAATTAAAACTGAAAGTGAAATCTGCATTTGATATCTAACTAATTACAGAAATAAAACTAAATGAAATACTTGGTTACTCTCCCTCTTAATTTTGGGAGAAAGTCTCCTTGGGATGACATTTAAGTAATTTTGTACTTCATTAATCTAAGAGAAAGAAAATACAAAGATGCAGAAATAACTCATTGCATAGATGAAATGTTCAACCACTTAGTTAAGGATGAACTATCAACTTGAAGGGTTTTCCATAAACATTCATTAACACCATGAGTTAGTATTTTAAAATAAAAATGAAATGGCAAAGACAGTAAATGACACTGATTAGTTTAATTGAGAATTTAAACTAGCAAAACAGTGAATGAAGTAAACTATCCAACAATGTATTTTTATCATTCTTCAATCCTACTCTCATCCTGAAACAAGGTTAGTTTTTAATTGAAGAAACAAGATTACACTATTGAGTTCTATCTTCTAAACTACTTGATAAAAACTAAAAATAAATCAAGCTAATGGAAAATGATCTAAATTATAAACATTGTTAATAAGAAAATGATGGAAATTGCATTATAAACATTGTTAGTAAGAGAATGATTATAAAAACTGTTTTAGAAAGAAAATGATGAATTTATAGTTAACAAGAAGAAAAATAATAAAATGAAATGAAACCTTCTTCAGTGTAGGGTCCCTCTGCAACTGATTAGGCTACGCTTGCTCAATCAACACCAAAAAAAATCCTTCAGATGTTCATAAAAACATGCGGTCTTCTCATATTAAAACAGGGACAAAAAATGCCTAGAAATTACAGAATCTAGAACTTCGATTTCACAATAAAACTATTACTATTACTAACTTCTTCAGTCCTTTACACAGGTATTTATAAGAAAAATCATATAACTATTTGTGGAGAAAAGTGGTGAGCTCCAGTATTGTAGCAATAATGCTACAACTCCTGGGGCTTCCTGTCTCTTAATTTTATCAACCCGGTAGTTCGTACAAACTTGGAAGCGACGGTGCTGTATGCACAAGTACTAGCCCTTGTCGCAGCTGTCACTTGGTCAGCTGGCACAAGTCCGCTAGGGCTTAAGCCAACTTCTATAGGCTCACAGAAGAAGCTTTATCAATGATGGACGAAAGTTAACTTCAAAGAAAGGCTACTCTACTTGACAAACTGAATCAAAAGCAACTTAAAGCATGTAAATCTATGAAACCCTAATTTAACTAGTCTATCCTCTATAATGCAAAGAATGTGGGTGCAACTCTTATGAATGCTGTCATTGCCTCTAACAAGTATGAATGCATGGGTCTAAGCTACTGGCATCATGAGAAATGTGTTTTTGTGTTTTTCCTTTAAGTGTGTGGAATGATGGTGATCTTGAGCTAACTAGGGTTTGGTTGTGCAGATGGGATGGAGAAGGAAGGAAAGCGTGGGATAGGTTGGGGAGGCTAGGAGAGGTCCCTAGGGATCCTTAGCACCCATCCACAGAGGTTCCTCGCATTCAGATGCTCAGCAACCGAGAGAGTGGCCTCCTACAGGATGGCTGTGGAGAATCCTACAGGATACTCTGTTTTCTACAGGATGTCGAGAAATGGCTACAGGATGACCTACTGTGAATGTTTGGAGTGATGGAGGGATGGTGAAATGGTAGGGGGAGATGTGGAAGGTAGGGATGAGGTTGGTGATGGCCTTAGAAGCGAAAGATTAGGATGGGAGGTGAGTGTAGGAAAGAGGATGGAAGGTGAAGGGCTGTGTCAACGAAAGGCGAGAGAATGGAGACACGTGAGGAATGCAAGACTTGATGAGGTAACAGAGCGGAGCAGGGGTCAAGGAGATGTCTGCATGCGTGATCAAGATGGAGGACAAAGTGATGGAATGAGAGAGAGAGGGAGAGCAGTGTAAGTGAAACACATGATTATGACTGTTACTTAACCAAAAATGCATCAACCTAAACTACTTGTGCTTGTAAATTCAATGAGCAGCAATCGAAATGTGAAAGAGAACGTGCATGAAGCTGTGGTAAGGAAGTGCAGTGCATGAGTGGATGACAAGGAAGCATCTAACGTAACAGTGACTGTATTGCAGCAATCATCAAGTGAAGAAATGCGTGTTTTTGGTGGCTAGCTTTGGGCTGCACCCCAATCTTCAAGAAAGATGGCAGTGAGTCCTAACAGCCTTTTTGTTGGAGCTCCAATGGACTCTATCTATCCTCTGCTACACTAAATGACTGTAAACAAACTCACCATAAGCAAATCCTATCTACTCATGAAAAAGACCAACTCATCAACTTGTAATTCGAATTGCATGTGTAAATGGAAAGCTCACAATGCTGCAATGAAATGGAAATAACACTACAACAGAGGGGATCTATGGCTCTCAGGTTGGGCCCTAACCTGAGAGCTATAGTCTCCTTAAGGAACTTAGAACTAGATCACAAACTGTCTTCTTTATTCATAACTGATATCATGCCAAATTGGCTTACAAAAGAGAACGAAACTTGAGCTGTGCTCCAAAATTACAATAGTAATACGAGAGTTTCAACAACCTAACCAAGGCTAAGGCTTCTATACTTATACAAAACGATGCTACAACAGATATCCATGATTCTAGGAGCTCGGCTGTTCAATCTATAGTTTAAGTGCTGATCCTGTAGGATGGTCATAAATGCTGTTTCCTGTAGAGCAGTTTTGAACTGCTGTTCCTGTAGAACAGCTGGCCGTGTATTAAGCTCGGAGGGAGGCTGAAGTGGGCTCGGAGTTCTTGGTGAGGATCACGAGGAATGTCCCCCAAAACCGTGGACAACCTCTCCTTATGTCAGCAATGCCAACTCGTTGTCTCCTTGCCACCTTTTCGTTGTCTTTTGCTCCCTTTTAATGCCAAAACCTGGAATCACAATTCATTAGCTACGTGGATAAAGTGCCTATCCTTTCTCCTACAAACAACATGAATAAACTAAGAAGTGTATGCATAAACAATAAAAATGAATGGTTTGAGCAAGCAAAATGAGCCCAAATTGTACCAAAATTGGGGCTCATCATCACCCCCCAGCTGAACCATTTGCTCATCCTTGAGAAACCTTGCCCCTGCTCCTTGTCCTTGGCCGAGGACTCGGGACCGGAACAGGCTGTTTCTTTTCTGCTTTTGATGGTCCTGCCTTTTCTGCCCCTGATGGTGATGAGGGTGATGCTTCCTTCCCTTTTTCTATTTCCTTGAGTCGGGCTTCAGAAGGCGACTGGCCTATCTTTCGTGTCCAGGAAGTTATTTTTGGGCTCCCTTTTTCGGGGGTAGCTGATTGTTTAGAGGGGGTTCTTGCAATGGGTGAAGTAGGTACATCCCCTGAAGTGGTATGGCCACTGGGTGAAGGCTGTGGCTTGCTTGGGGACATCCTCTTGCTTCTCGTGGCTTCAGGTGGCAGAGGGGTCTCCCTCTCCCTTTTCTCTTTCGGTTTTGGAGGAGTGCTGAGGACAGCCAGTGCCGCTGCTGCCTCCTTATCGAGGATGTCAGCCTTCTCTTTCTTGTGTTTTGCTTTCTCGGAGCTCCTTGTAGAGGGTCCCTCCTTTTTAAATTTCAGGCTTCCTGTGGAAGACCCTGCTTTGCCCGCTTTCGGGCCTCCTGTAGGAACCCCTCTTTCCAGCCTAGTGATTCTTGTAGGAGCCCCTGTCTCTGTCTTCGGGCTTCCTGTAGAAGCCTTTATCTCCATCTTTGGGCCTCCTGTAGAAGCCTGTTTCCCAGCAATTTCCGGGCTTCCTGTAGAAGCCTTGGTCGTTGCTCTTGGGCTTCCTGTAGAAGCCTGCTCCTTACTGATCTTCGGGCTTCTTGTAGAAACCTTTGCCTTTGTTTTCGGGTTTCCTGTAGAAGCCTGAGTTTGCGTTTTCGGGCTTCCTGTAGAAGCATGTGATTGCGTTCCTGCAGATGCAATTCTCACCACCTTCTCTTGCCTTGTTGCGTGGCTTTTGCGTTTGGCTGTGACTGCAGAAGCTGACGAGGTGCTTGGGCTGGCAGGGGCCACCTCAGCTTTGACTGCCCTACTCTTCAACCTCTGTTCTCTTGTTGATAGGATGAGGGTGTCCTCTTTGACTTTGTCATCTTCTCCCTCCTCCTTCTTCTTTCGTTCCTTTTTCTGTGCTGGAGCCGGAACTTTTTGGCTTTTTCCTTTCTTACTCCTGGCTGCCGGCTCGTCTTCTTCTCCGTTAGAGGATTCCGCTTCTTCAAGCAACATTTTTATGTTCCCCGTTCTTGATAAGTTCCTAAATGATTCCCAAGCGAGGGGAACTTTATATGAGCGGAGAGCATCCTCCACGAGGAGCTTGACTAGCCCATGGTGGGCTATCTGGTCCAGAATTCCGTCCTTGAGCTTGGTGGAACACTCCATTAAGGATTGTAGTAGAAAGTAAGGAATGCTCAACCTCTGTGTTGCAGGGAGGTCAATCTGGTGTCTTAGTTCGTTAAGCAGCCTGAAGTGATATGCATATACAATGCTATATCGGCCCTCACAGGTGATATATTTCATAATTTGTAGACTGACTTCGTTCCATGGCGGCAACAGGCTTGCCCTTTTGACTCCATTTTTGTCTTCGGTGAATGACTCTTCCGGTGGGAAGAACTCCTTCTTTGCTTGCTGGCTCTGCTTCCACTCTTCTTTGTCCCACGGCAGACCCATGGGCAACTCTGTAATCCGACTGATATGCTCGGGGGTGAGTTTGAGGCTGAGACCTCTGAAGGTTACCGTGGCCAACGTCTGTGATTTAGGCTGCAGAGCCTGCAAAAATTCCTCGGCTACTTCCTCATCGTAGCCCTGTAGTTTATCACAGAAAGGCATCCATTGTGCTCTAGTGAAGAGCTCAACCACTGCCGGGTTTCTCCTTAATGCATTTGAATTAGTGGGCTCTCGCCTGATAAACCCGCCAGGCATGATGAACACAGTGTTTGTACCAGAGGTGGTGGATACATAGGAAATTCGGTCTTAAAGACAGAACATGCAATGAATTTTCAGACCACAGTGTGATTATACAGCTATCCTGTAGGAGCGATAGTATAGGCACGGCAAACCAAAATTTTTTTCATGACCACACTGTGACTAATTGCCTTGCCACCTTTTAAAAAACCAATTGCGGAAGGAGTTGCAGGGTTACCTCTTTTCTGCCACCTTTTTTACGTGAAGACTTCACCTTCCTGTAGAGCCGCGTGCCTGTAGAAACTGCTTCCTGTAGGATGGCGTTCCTGTAGAAACTGTTCCTGTAGGAGCAGTGTGCAGGCTTCGGGAAGAGCTTTTAGCTGGCTGGCGGTCGAGAGGTGCTTTACTAGTGTTCAGGTAGCCGAGAGCTCGGCGTGTCAACATGCAGAGGTAAGCAGAGGATCTACTCGAGTTTTGAAGTGAGGTTGATGGAGATACACGCTTAATCGAGCCGATTAGATTTTGAATCGGCGCAGCTCGTGGCGCGGGGGGTGAGCTGTCCCCGCCGGACCGTTGGGTGACGTCACCCCTCATCCGCCTGCACATTCGTTTTTTGCCGCATTCATTCCCACAGATCTGCCGCCGCCCTTTTCGGTTAAACTTCACTTCTCGGTTGACGGGACTGATCTTCACGTGCTTGCTGCGTGTGTCTCTCGTCGTGGCTGCCACCTCGTCCTCTGACTATCCCTTTACTAACCGACGTGGCCCATCACTGGCCTTTAGGCCACTCAACCATTCACCTTTATGCCATGCAAAACAAATCGAAGTAATAATCATGCAGTTTGATGGAGAGAAGGATTAGAACACTTACCTGCGCGCGGCTGCACATGATTTCCAGATTTTTTAGCGATGGATCCACCTGCCGCATGTGGCTGCACATTCCTGTAGGCTCGTGGTTACAGGATGCTGGCGATGGAGTGGATGGATCTGCGTTCATGCGCCCGTGTTTGATCTCAGATGGCGGTGCTGTGAACGGTCTTCACTTGAGCAGGTCGAACTGTTACAGGATCCCCGCGAGGGGTCTTGCCACCGTTCTTTCTTCTCGGGTGTATGCTGCATGCTGGCGGTTCTGGCTTCTCAATCATGATCCCAGCGCTTCTGATGTATCAACATGGATGTGGTATGGTTCTCGGTGCTTAGTTTCTCTTTGACAGGTGCTTTCTCACGAGAACTGATTACTTTGGTGTGCTGCTGCAGGGATCTGGGTTGCATGGCGACGAGGGTGGTGGAGGACGATAATGGCAATGTTCAGGGGTGCCATCATTGACATGCATGCATTCAATCCACTCCTCAGTCGCTAGATCTTCATTTGAAACACATTTCGGCCATCGTAACCTTCTACAGGAAGTTTCCTGTAGAACACAGAGCTTCCTGTAGGAATTTGGCACTTTCCTGTAGAAGATCCACGTCTTCCTGTAGGAAGACTGTCTGTTCCTGTAGAAAAACTGTATCCTCCTGTAGAAGATCTAAAGCATGATAATAATTGCACATACCTTAAAAACATTGCTGTTCTTGGAGGAGGTGCTGATGACATCCTTTGCTAGCATGATGAAGGCCCGTGGCTTGGAGTGGAGAGGCTTCTTCTCCTCCATAGAACATCTGCATGCAAACCTTTTTATTGTGCTGATTGTTTTTTTCTCTTTTTTTCTTTTTTTTTCTTTTTTTTTTTAGAAAGGCAATAGGAGCGCCTCGATGAGGTTTTCACCCCCACTGCCTGCCTTGGGTGCCTCAGAGAGGTTTTCACCCAAGGATCTTTATTTTCCTCTTTTTTCTTGAAAGACAATAGGAGCGCCTCAATGAGGTTTTCACCCCTACTGCCTGCCTTGGGCGCCTCAGAGAGGTTTTCACCCAAGGATCTTTATTTTTTTTCCCCTTTTTTTTTTTTTTTTTTTTTTTGTGTGTTTTAGATCCTTCAGGGTATGCCCAAAGTGGATGCAGAACCCTTCTCTATGACCAAAACAGATTTCTCCATAGTGCTGATAAACTCTTGTCTTGAGAGAGGTCTTCTATAGATCTTCAATCGGTGCCCGTTTACAAGCATGGGAATGGATTCCTCATCAATGGTTCGAATGAGGACAGATCCATTGTCATGGCACTGTTCCACCGCATATGGTCCTAGCCATCTGGTTCTCAACTTCCCCTTGAAATCTTTGAATCTGGAATCATACAACAAAGCCCAATCTCCCAGCTGAAATTGCTTGTCATGGAGATGTTGTTCATGCCACACCTTCCTCTGAAGTTGAACCACCTCTGAGTGAAGGAGGGCCTGCATGCGGTGTTCATCCAGTCCATTCAGCTGCAATAGCCTTTCTTGCTGTGCATGGCTGAGATCTAGGTCCAGCTGAGCTGCCAACCTCAAAGTGTTATACTCAAATTCAATGGACAGCAAAGCTTTCTTCCCATAGACCAGCTCATAAGGTGTGAAACCGGTGGTGGTCTTCCAAGTGGTGTTGTAAGCCCATGTGGCTTCAACTAGGCGATCTGCCCAGTCTTTTCTGCTGCTGTCTACCACTTTGGTCAAGATCCCTTCTAGAGCTCTATTGGTGACTTCCACCTGCCCATTGGCTTGAGGATGATAAGGGGTGGAAGTCCTATGCTTGATCTTGTGATGAGCCAATAGATCTTCAACCAAGTTAGAGGTGAACTGGCTCCCTTGATCGGTCACCAGCTCTCTTGGGTAGCCAAACTTGTAGAAGATGTTCTCTCTTAAGAACTCAACCACCTTTTCTTCAGTTGCTGCTTTGATTGCTTTAGTCTCTGCCCACTTTGTCAAGTAGTCAGTACACACTATGATGTAGGATCTTTGCCTCGAAGAGGGATTGATTGGGCCCACAAAGTCCATGCCCCACTTCTCAAATGGCTCGAGAGTCACTTGAGGTTGGAGAGGCATCTCATCCCTTTGGGTCGGTTTCCCCATTCTTTGGCATTGGTCACACTGGCTAACATATCTTCTGACATCTTGATGAAGTGTGGGCCAATAGTAGCCTGCCTGTAGGATCTTGAAGGCAGTTCTCTTTGCCGCAAAATGTCCTCCACAAGGCCCATCATGACAGGTGAGGAGAATGTCAAAGACTTCCTCCTCCCTTACACAACGCCTTAAGATCTGATCGGGGCCAAGCTTGAACAGGTTGCCCCCAATCCATGTAAATGAGGCACTCTTTCTGATGATTTTGCTCTTCTCTTTTGAAGAGAGGTGCGGAGGAAACTGAGCTGAAACAAGGTAGTTTGCTATGTCAGCAAACCATGGAGAGAGTACTGAGATAGCAAACAGATGCTCATCAGGCATCTGGTCATCCACCGTCCCATCTTCATCTGCAGACAAATCCAATCTAGACAAGAAGTCAGCAACAACATTTTCTTTTCCTGGTTTATCAACAATGGTTAGATCAAACTGCTGCAATAAAAGTAACCATCTAATAATACGAGCATTCACATCTGGTTTATTCATCAAGTATCTAATAGCAGCATGGTCAGTATGTACAAAAGTCTAGTAACCAGTAATGTAATGTCGAAACTTGTTCAGTGCATGAACCACAGCTAAGAATTCCTTCTCGGTTACAGTGTAATTCAGCTCTGCTTTGGACAAGTTTTTGCTAACGAAGTAAATGGCATATGGAAGTTTTTGCTCAACTTGTCCTAAGGCTGCACCTATGGCTTTGTTCGAGGCATCAGTGTGGATGTGGAAAGGTAGGGCCCAGTTTGGACCTCTTAGGATTGGAGCTGACACTAACTTGTCTTTTAATTCATTCAAACTCTTCTGACAATCGTCAGTCCAATTAAACTCCACATCTTTTGCCAACAAACCAAACAACGGTGAGGCTAACTTGCTGAAGTCTTTAATGAACCTCCGGTAGTATCCTGCTAATCCCAAGAAACTCCGGACATCCCTTACTTTTTGGGGAGGTGGAACCCTCTTGATGAGAGCAATTTTGTTAGGATCCACCTGCAATCCTTGAGAAGAAATGGTATGGCCTAGCACTGTCCCTTCAGTCATTAGGAATTCACATTTCTCAGGGCTAAGGGACAAGTTCATCTCAATGCACTTGGTTAGGACCTTTCCCAAGTTGGACAATGCTTCCTGGAAGTTGGCCCCATAAGGGGTAAAGTCATCCATGTAGATTTCCACTGCATCATGGACCAACTCCGAGAAGATGCTCAAGACAGCTCTCTGAAAAGTAGCAGGAGCATTGCATAGCCCAAAGGGAAGGACTCGGTAGGCAAAGGTACCCCAAGGACAAGTGAAGGTGGTCTTATCTTGGTCTTCCGGGCTGATTTGGATTTGATTGTACCCGCTGAACCCATCCAGGAAAGAGAAGAACTTCTTTCCTGCCAGTCCATCCAACACTTGATCTATGAAGGGTAGAGGGAAATGGTCCTTCTTGGTAGCTTTGTTCAGCTCCCGGTAATCTACACAGATCCTCCACTTCCCATTCTTCTTGGGAACCAACACCAGAGGGGACACCCATTCACTATCTGAGATGGGGTAAATGAATCCGGCGTCCAATAGTTTTTGCAATTCTTCCTTGACAATGTCCTTAAGGGCTGGATTCATTCTCCTCTGGGGTTGCCTAACTGGTTTACAATCCTCTTTGATGTATATATGATGGGTACAGACCGAGGGGTGGACTCCTTTCATCTCCTTATAGCTCCAAGCAAAAGCATCTAAGTGGCTGGCCAATAGGCTACACAACTCCTTCTCCTGGGAAGGAGACAGAGAGGAGCTGATCTTTAACGCTCTCTCAGGGCCGAACTCCACACTTTTGACTCTGGGAGTTACAGGGCTGGTTGTACAAAGGTCCACTAAGGGGCTAGCTTGGGCATCCTCCACCAACTTCTCTAAAGATAGTGCACTGGAAGGTGGATTCTGGATCAGGGTCTCAATTAAATCATCCTCGGTTGGGGGATTTCTTCTATTGGTTTCTATGGTACATAGAGGTGCTGAATACACCTCGTCTTCTTCTCCTTCTTCCAACCAGAGTGGTAAGTCATGCTCTAAAGAGGGTTGGGCAGGAGGGTATAGGACAAGTTGCTTGGACATAGGACCATTTTTGATGGTCATATTTCCAGCACGACAACTGATATAGGCATCTGCAGTGGCTAACCAAGGCCTTCCCAAAATGAGGGGATATCCAGTAAGCTTTGCCTTTGGTTGCAGAACCAGGAAGTCTGCAGGATACTCCCAAGAGTCAATAGAGACCAAGACATCCTCCACAATCCCTTCGGGAGTCACGGTGGAGCGATCTGCTAACTGCAGTACTGTCGAAGTCTTTCTCAAGGAACCCTGAAGATTGAGTTTAAGCATGGTATCCCTGGTCATCACATTGATGGCTGCCCCCAGATCAATCAAGGTGTGGGGGATAATGGTGCCATTGATGTGTACATCTACTACAGGACTTCCAGGATCTAGGTATTTTGGGCAGATGACTTGTCCTAGCATAAGGTCAGACAGTTGTCCTATGACGTTGATAGTTGAGGCATCTTTCTTCCGTCTGCCTGGGTGTTTGAAACACTTCTCCTTAATCAGCTTGTTATATATTGGCACATCCTTGATGGCTTGGAGAAGTGGGATTTTAACACACAACTGTTTGAGCTCACCCAAAAGCTCATCTTCCTCCGGGTTGGGTTGTGTGGTGGCTGTAAGTCTCTCAGGAAAGGGTGGAATAGGCTTTGGTTCACTTTCCTGATGGTCTTCCTCCTCCTCTGGGGGAGGAGGTTGGCGATCTGGAAGAGTCTTTCCAGATCTCAGATTGATCTCCTGGATCTCCACAGCATAGGTAGGGCATGAGGTCTCCCCAGTATATACCTGCTGAGCCTGTCTATTGTTGAGGTTCGAGTTCGGTTGAGCAGGCATTTGAGGTTGCCTTGGAGGAGCAGGAGGTAATGGTTGTGGCTGAACTGGAGGTGGAGGCAGAATGGCGGGAGGATTGTTGTATTGAGGCCTCCACCCCGACTGAGGTGCACTCCATTGAGGCTGCGACTGGGTATGTGAGTGATATGGATGAGAAGTAGGTTGAGTAGGGTACTGAGGTGGATAAGACCATGGAGGAGGCATGGACCAGGAAGGATGAGCAGAGGGACCCCAGGAAGGCATGGGAGTCAAGTGGTTGGGGTTGTAATAAGCTTGAGATGCCCCTTGCATCCCCTGCTGATAAGGTCTAGATCCTTGAGGCCTCCTTTGGTTGATGAAGTAGAGAGGTTCAGTGGGGGCTTCAGTCCCTTGGTACATAGCTTTAAACCCAGGCAAGGTTGGACATTGATTTGTTGGGTGGTCCTCCTCACAAACGAAACACACTTCAACCGAATGCAATGGACATTCGTTCTTAGGGTGTCTTCTGGTGCACCTAGGGCAGAAGACAGCCAAGGCTCTCTCAGCTTCCTCTTTCTTTTGCTGGATCCTGAATGTGTCCAGCTGCATGGCAATGGTATGTCTCACCTCACTCTTAAGATCTTCTAATTGGTTTGTAAGCTCATGTTTGGAGAAAGGGACACCGGTGGAGAGGAGGTTTCCTCTACCTCGTTTTCTAGCTGCCCTGGAATGATTTCGAAACACAGTTTTGATGTCCTCATAGGGCAGTTGGTAAATGTCCCCCCCAGCTAACATGTGAAGGGTGTCTAGGAGATCTTCAGGGACTCCTCGGAGTAGAACCAACTTGAGGGATTCAGGGTCAAGTGTGCACCTGGCCCGTTTATAGCTAAGTTGGAACCTCTCCTCATAGTCCTCTAAAGACTCATCATTCCCCATGGTCATTCGAAAGATTTCTCCCTTGGTTTCCTTGGACCTACAATAATCCCTATACTTGGTATTGAAGGCTTGCTGCATCTGAGCCCAAGTGGTGATGCTATTCCCAGGTAATCCCATGAACCAACGTAGTGCTGCATCCTTGAGAGTGGAAGGGAAAAGCTTCAACTTTTGCTCATCCTCAGTATAGTCATAGGTTCGACAAAGGACAGCAAACTCAAACAAGAAGGTATCCGGATCCTCAGTGGTCAGTCCATGGAAGTGAGGCAAGGCAGAGGGGCTAATGTTTTTCATTTTCATATCCCCATTGGTTTCTCGAATGGGGAAAGCTCCTTCTATTCTCTCATCTTCTCTCCCATTATCAGCCATGGCTTCAGATGGAGTGGTTTCTAACTCTTCTTCGTCTATAGGGTCTTGGTATATCTCGGGATGTTCACCTATAGGTTCCTCTGGGTCACTGTCACCAAAGAAGAGAGAAGGGTGACTTAGTGATGTTGTGGGGGTGTTTGGTAGGAATTTGCCTGATCTATCTCGGTTCCTACGAGGCATGAAAGGGAAAGGACTCTTCTCTGTTTTTAGTGCTTTTGCTTTTTTCTTGTACCTGCAAAACTGAAACAAAGTGATCTACAACTAACTAGATTGCTCAAATGAAATTTGCGGAATTGGAAATATTAATCTAGGAAAGCAGGAAATACTAATCTAGGAAAGCAGGAAATACTAATCTAGGAAAGCAGGAAATACTAATCTAAGAAAGCAGGAAATACTAGTCTAAGAAAGCAGGAAAGTCTATGCTACTTTTGCAGAATGGAAATGAAGCAAACTACTTAGCAGAAGGTAAGAGTAGGAAAGTAGAGGAAAAGCAACAGGTGCTAATACTCTGACGCTTCCCCGGCAACGGCGCCAAAAAGATGGTGAGCTCCAGTATTGTAGCAATAATGCTACAACTCCTGGGGCTTCCTGTCTCTTAATTTTATCAACCCAGTAGTTCGTACAAACTTGGAAGCGACGGTGCTGTATGCACAAGTACTAGCCCTTGTCGCAGCTGTCACTTGGTCAGCTGGCACAAGTCCGCTAGGGCTTAAGCCAACTTCTATAGGCTCACAGAAGAAGCTTTATCAATGATGGACGAAAGTTAACTTCAAAGAAAGGCTACTCTACTTGACAAACTGAATCAAAAGCAACTTAAAGCATGTAAATCTATGAAACCCTAATTTAACTAGTCTATCCTCTATAATGCAAAGAATGTGGGTGCAACTCTTATGAATGCTGTCATTGCCTCTAACAAGTATGAATGCATGGGTCTAAGCTACTGGCATCATGAGAAATGTGTTTTTGTGTTTTTCCTTTAAGTGTGTGGAATGATGGTGATCTTGAGCTAACTAGGGTTTGGTTGTGCAGATGGGATGGAGAAGGAAGGAAAGTGTGGGATAGGTTGGGGAGGCTAGGAGAGGTCCCTAGGGATCCTTAGCACCCATCCACAGAGGTTCCTCGCATTCAGATGCTCAGCAACCGAGAGAGTGGCCTCCTACAGGATGGCTGTGGAGAATCCTACAGGATACTCTATTTTCTACAGGATGTCGAGAAATGGCTACAGGATGACCTACTGTGAATGTTTGGAGTGATGGAGGGATGGTGAAATGGTAGGGGGAGATGTGGAAGGTAGGGATGAGGTTGGTGATGGCCTTAGAAGCGAAATATTAGGATGGGAGGTGAGTGTAGGAAAGAGGATGGAAGGTGAAGGGCTATGTCAACGAAAGGCGAGAGAATGGAGACACGTGAGGAATGCAAGACTTGATGAGGTAACAGAGCGGAGCAGGGGTCAAGGAGATGTCTGCATGCGTGATCAAGATGGAGGACAAAGTGATGGAACGAGAGAGAGAGGGAGAGCAGTGTAAGTGAAACACATGATTATGACTGTTACTTAACCAAAAATGCATCAACCTAAACTACTTGTGCTTGTAAATTCAATGAGCAGCAATCGAAATGTGAAAGAGAACGTGCATGAAGCTGTGGTAAGGAAGTGCAGTGCATGAGTGGATGACAAGGAAGCATCTAACGTAACAGTGACTGTATTGCAGCAATCATCAAGTGAAGAAATATGTGTTTTTGGTGGCTAGCTTTGGGCTGCATCCCAATCTTCAAGAAAGATGGCAGTGAGTCCTAACAGCCTTTTTGTTGGAGCTCCAATGGACTCTATCTATCCTCTGCTACACTAAATGACTGTAAACAAACTCACCATAAGCAAATCCTATCTACTCATGAAAAAGACCAACTCATCAACTTGTAATTCGAATTGCATGTGTAAATGGAAAGCTCACAATGCTGCAATGAAATGGAAATAACACTACAACAGAGGGGATCTATGGCTCTCAGGTTGGGCCCTAACCTGAGAGCTATAGTCTCCTTAAGGAACTCATAACTAGATCACAAACTGTCTTCTTTATTCATAACTGATATCATGCCAAATTGGCTTACAAAAGAGAACGAAACTTGAGCTGTGCTCCAAAATTACAATAGTAATACGAGAGTTTCAACAACCTAACCAAGGCTAAGGCTTCTATACTTATACAAAACGATGCTCCAACAGATATCCATGATTCTAGGAGCTCGGCTGTTCAATCTATAGTTTAACTGCTGATCCTGTAGGATGGTCATAAATGTTGTTTCCTGTAGAGCAGTTTTGAACTGCTGTTCCTGTAGAACAGCTGGCCGTGTATTAAGCTCGGAGGGAGGCTGAAGTGGGCTCGGAGTTCTTGGTGAGGATCACGAGGAATGTCCCCCAAAACCGTGGACAACCTCTCCTTATGTCAGCAATGCCAACTCGTTGTCTCCTTGCCACCTTTTCGTTGTCTTTTGCTCCCTTTTAATGCCAAAACCTGGAATCACAATGCATTAGCTACGTGGATAAAGTGCCTATCCTTTCTCCTACAAACAACATGAATAAACTAAGAAGTGTATGCATAAACAATAAAAATGAATGGTTTGAGCAAGCAAAATGAGCCCAAATTGTACCAAAATTGGGGCTCATCAAAAAGCATGCTACAGGAAAACACGTAGAAGACAGATATGCGAAATTTCTTCCTCTCTTACTGGAGAAATAAATCCAAGACATGGTGGCTATTGGAGTAGTTGCTCCGAATAACGCTTCCCATCACTGTGAAACACATTAATTAACCATGAAACAGAGTCCTGTTACCTTTGGTCTCTTTATGTTTGACTTATCCATTGACTGTAGTCTTATGCCATCTTCTTTGTCGACCTGGGCTGAATGAATAGGATAGGGTCCATGTCATGATGATTTCAAAGCTTCCCATATGGTTAGTTTCTCTTTCTGACACCTAGAACTTGTTAGAGCACGAAGGTAGCTACGAAACATCTGATTAGTTGTAGAATAGGTTGCGTTACATAGCTAATATACAAAAATTTATTCAAACAACAAAACGTAAAATAATAACATGTAAATCACTAAATATCCTCCTCAAGATAGTATATACCAGTTATTGGTGATGAGAATGCATCTTTCTTATGGAAAAACAAAGAAAAGGAATGAGAAGAGTTGCTAGGGAAAGAGTAATTTTGAGGCTCAACATACCCCCACTGCAAAATCATTGCATGTCCCCATGCAATATTCAAAAATGTGAACTTCTTCCTCCTATTTAAACTATTCTGACACTTCTGCCAGCACATCCAACTTCCTTTTCTTACTTCTCCTCGCACTAACTGCCATCCTGGGCGTCTTCATAAGAAGTCTGTATTTGAGGTTGATAAGTGTTTTGTTCAAATTCCTATTTTTCCTCTTTAGCTTCCTATTTTTCTTGTACCATAATCCTAGGTGCAGCATTGTGTTGTCATGAATGGCTTTATCTAGCTTGTGGTGTTCCCTCAAGGTTTCATTTTCTTTTTGGATGTGCCTGTTCAAAATATCTAACTCAAAGATTTCTTGTTTGAGAGAGCTAGTTAGAAGTTCTTGTGGATTCACAGGCTGCTCTAGATTGGTTGAGGATCCTGGATCCATTGAGGTATCGTTTCTCTCTAATGACTCTATGTAGTCATAGATTTGTTGTTGTACTGGATCTATGCCAGGAGAAGCTCTGCTTGGGCTGCCTTCAAAATTCTGTGGAGGAGAGTTTTGTGGACTGTGTTTAGGTGGAATACTGTCAGGAGATTGAAATGGGGTTTCTTCCTCTAATTTTTGAACTGGGCTCCTTTTGATGTTACCTTCTTCACCTTACCTCAGAGTCTAGAGCTCCTTCTCAGGTTTTGATGGCTTATGGTTTTTTCTCTTGTGTCCTTCTTCCTCTTCCCTATCTCCTTTTTCTTGATTTGCTCCCTAATATTGGTCAGTCTTTCAGAGAGTAACTATTCATCTTCTTGTGGTGATGAAGGTTTAGGAATGTCTTCATTGATTTCGTCAGCTCTCTCTTTCATTTTTCCTTTTTGATTAGTTTGCTTTCTAACCTCTGGTTTAGAAGTTGTCTCTGCATCATTCTTTTATGAGGAAGTTCCATATTTGTTTTGAATTTTAATGCTAATATTTCTCCTCCTACTTTTCTTAACATGAATCTCCTTAGGTGGCTCTGGAGCATCTTGGTAAAAATTTCTTACCAAGAAATCTTCCCAGGTATCCCATATACTTTTCAAATGGAATTCAACTAGTATTTTCACTAATCCATGATGATACATAGTTTTTTCTATGGATTCAATTTTCTTTTTGACATTTGTAGCCATCCTTCTCAGACTGTTTAGAAGGAAGAAGGGAAGGTTTATGGTTCCATTTTCTAAGAAATTCATTGATAAGCATATATGATAAACATACATAAACCCAAATCTTCCTTCACATGTAATAAATTTTTGCAATATCAACAACATATTACTCCATTTGTTCTTGAGTGCTGAAATATGAATTCCCTTCCTAAATACTGTAACATCCATACCTGGGTTTCTAAGGATCACTTTCCAAGATTCACCATGAAATTCCTTTTTATTAAACCATTTTTCTCCTTGTCTCAACAGCTCTGTTTCTTCTGTTATGAAGGATTCTGTGACTGCAAATTTAATATCTCCTATCTCCACTTTTGTTCCATCAAATGACCTTGCAAAAGAATTGGTAATTTCCTTATAGTAGCCATCAAATTTCTCAATAAAATTTAACCATCCGACCTTCTATAGCATCCCTTTAAGCTGTGGGTACCCCTGCATATACTTTACCCCTATGGGCTCTGTCATGACAATAAGCCCCATATCCCCTGTTTTCAGTTAACCTTCAAAATTACTCTCACTATCTATAAAACAAGTATTATTTAAGAAATGGAATGAATGTGTGTATGGAAATGGAATGACTGCGTATATATGAAAATGTAAAGACTATGTGTATATGAAAAATGGAATGGTTGTGTATATAGAAAATGGAAAGACTGTGTATATGAAATGACTACGTGAATATCAGAGATAAACTTAAAGGTTTGTGTGTAATAAATAAACAGTAAGGGTTTAGAGAGTCATAGATAGGTAGGTCACATCATCATCTTGACCGTTAATAGGTGGAGTTGTGGAGGACTGTTTGAGTACAGGTTATGGAGTTTGAAGTGGAGATTTGTTATGAAAGAATCATTGAGATCGTTTGTCATTAAATATGGAAGATATGGCAGAGATATAGTGATGGTCAAATCAAATGATGGTTGATTAAGGAGACATGTGATTATACATACTATACAAACTTATGTTTTCAAATTGCGTTTTTGAAATAAATCTTTACATTTACCTTTGGAACCTTTACCTTTCGCTTGCTAATTTTTTTAATGTTGATCCACAAGTACCTTGAGCATGGTTGGTCTTCAAAAATCGATTTTTCTTCAATTCCCTACATACATGATTTTATTATGATCTGTACACTTGTCCCTGAACTGATAAACAAATTGTAGCGACAGAATCAGATTAGCTGCAGACCAGAATCAGCTACAGAACATGATAAAGAAAGTGAAATATGGCTTATGGATCATGAATTAAATGGAAGTGGTTATGTAAGTGAAATGAGATGAGATGTAAGACAAGATGATAAATAAAATGGAAATGGAATGAAAGCTGTAAAAGGAAAAATTGAATTTTTTTTTGATGAAATATGACAATGAGATGAAGTGAAACTGAAAAAATAAAGCAGAGTGAGGTGAGATGAGATGATGAATTTGCAGAATCTAAACTGTAAAGTTCCTATAGCTTTTTGTCACTATTTATTACATGAAGACAATGGAAAATATAGGGTGTCAGAAACCTCTGATTTTCACCCTGTATTTTCTGTATAAGTATGCCAATCAATGATTGGTTTTCAACCTTATACAAAATTTTTTTAATTTTTTTTATAGGAAAAATAAAGACTAAGTTAGTGGATAAGAAGAATTCTTCTTCACTAGCTTCATTTCAGAGTTGTATTAGAAAATCTTAATGAACTCCTCTTTTGAAATTGGTTTCTGATATATCTTTAATATATGACCATTCAAAAGAAGAGGAGTTTTACTTTCATTTATTGTTCTTATCCTCACTTCCCCATTACTAAAGAATTTTTCAATCTCATATGGCCCAAGCCAATGAGTTTGAAACATCCCTTGAAAATCTTTAAACTTTGAATCAAACAATAGCTCCCAATCTCCCACTTAAAACCTCTTGTCCTTGATATATTTTCCATGCCATTTAGCCATCTGTTGTTGGACTATACTATTCCTTTGAACTCCCTCTTGCCTAATTTCATCAAGTTCATTTAATTGCTCCAGCCTATCTTTTTGTGCCTCTGATAAATCTAGTCCCAATTGGACCATCTTGAAAGTTCTGATTTGGAACTCTATAGGAAACAGGACTTATTTCCCATAAACAAGTTCGTAGGGTGTATGCCCCATTGTGTTCCTTCAGGTAGTTCTATAGGCCCATAAGGCTTCAGGAAGCCTTTTCGCCCAATCTCTTCTATGTAGATGCATAGTCTTGGTGAGGATTCCTTCAATCACTTTATTTGTAGATTCCACTTGACTGTTTGCTTGTGGATGATAGTGAGTAGATTTCCTATGTTTGATATTGTATTCTTCCACAAGCCCTTCCACCATGTTAGATGTAAATTGAGATCCCTGATCTATCACAATTTCTCTTGGAACACCAAAACGAGTGAAGATGTCCTCAAAAAGAAAATTAACTACAGATTTTTTTATTAGCAAAAGGTAATGCTTTGGCTTCTACCCATTTAGTGACATAATTAGTGCATACCAATGTATACTTCTTCTGCTTAGATGGAGGATTAATTGGCATAATAAAATCTAACGCCAACTTTTCAAAAGGTTCGATGAGTACCTGAATTTGTAATGAAATTTCATTTGAGGGAGCAGGTTTCCTTACCCTTTAGCAGTTGTCACATCTCCTGACATATTCTTTAGCATCTTTGAAGATGGATGTCCAATAATATCCTAAAGAAAGGATTTTATAACTGTCCTCTTGTCAGAAAAGTGTCCACCACATGGCTCATCATGACATGCCTTAAGAATCTCGGGCATTTCATCTTCCCTGACACACCTTCAGATCATAAGATCTAGGCCTATTTTATACAATTCGTTAGTGATCCATGAATATCTTGCACTTTCTTGAATAATTTTTCTTTTCTCTCTAGGAAACAAATGTGAAGGTAACTTTCCTGTGACCAAATAGTTATCAATATCTGCAAACCAAGGATTTTGAGTAGTTATTGCAAAAATATATTCATCAAGAAACTTATCTTTAGCCAGAGAATCTTCTTTGATATTCTGAATCCTGGACAAGAAATCAACAACTGTGTTTTGCTTTCCAGGTCTATCTAGCATAGTAATGTTGAATTCTTGCAAAAGTAAAATCCATCTTGTAACTCTGCCATTTGTAATAGGTTTATTCATTAAATATCTAATTATAGAGTGATCTGTATGAACAAAGGTTTCATAGCCTATTATATAGTGTGTGAACTTGTTAATTGCATGAACAATAACTAGAAATTCCTTTTCAACCACAATATAATTTAACTCAGTGAGAGTCAAATTCTTACTTGAATAGTAAATGGCATAAGGAATCAAATCTTTTTGTCCCAATACAGCTCCCAGAGCTGTATCTGAAGCATCTGTTGAAATAGGGAAAGGGAGTTTCCAATTTGGACCTCTTAAAGTGGGTACTTCAGAAATTTTTGTTTTTAAGGTTTCAAATGCCAGTTGGCAATCAGAATTCCAATTGAATTCACAATCTTTGGTAAGCAATTTGAAGAATGGGGATGCTATTATAGTGAAATTTTCTATATACCTTCTATAGTATCCTGTAAATCCTAGAAAACTTCTAACATCCTTTAGGAAATTTGGAATTGATAATTTAGAGATGACTTTAACTTTAGATTTGTCAACTTTAATCCCATCTCTTGAAATGTGATGTCCTAAGACAATACCTTTTGTAAACATCATTAAAAAAGAATCATGGCTTAGTCAAAGGTTTGTTTCCTTACATAGTTTAAGAGCTTTTTCCAAATTTTCCAAAGCTTCTTCAAATTTATTCCCATAGACTGTAAAATCATCCATATATACCTCTACATAATCATGTATTAGATCAGAAAAAATCCCTAGTACTGCTCTTTGGAGTGTTGCAGGTGCATTACATAACCCAAAAGGAAGTACTCTGTAGGCATAAGTTCCCCATGGACAAGTAAATGTGGTTTTATCCCGATCTTCAGGTGCTACCTGAATTTGATTATAACCACTAAAACCTTCCAAGAATGAGAAATACTTCTTACCTGCTAATGTATCTAACACTTGATCTATAAAAGGCAAAGGGAAATGATATTTAAGGGTTGCTTTATCCAATTCTCGATAATCAATGCACACCCTCCATTTACCATTCTTTTTAGGCACAATTTCCAAAGGAGAAACTCATTGGCTATTTGAAATTGGCTAAATGAAGTTTACATTCAGTAATTTTTGGAGCTCTTCTTTCACAATCTCCATATTAAGATTTGGATTCATTCTTCTCTGAGGTTGTCTGATAGGTCTACAATTTTCCTCAATGTAGATGTGATGGATACAAGTCTTAGGATTAATGCCTTTCATGCCGGTGTATTCCCATGCAAATGCATCAAATTTTTTTCGTAATGTTTTGATTAGCTCTTCTTGTTGTAGTTTCTCCAAGTTTTTGTTTATGTTCAATGTCCTACCTGGAAAAATTTCAGTTGTAGAGCTACCAAACTCTTCCATAGAATAGAGAGACATCTGTCTAGATGACAAATATTCAACGTTAGATTTTTCTTGAAATTGCTCATGGTCATATTCTGAAGATGATTCAAAATTTTCCAATGTATTTAAAATTTGACTATCTTCACTAATATCTGAAATAGTAAAGAGAGGCTGAATATCATCTTCATCATCAATCCATTCTTTCTCATCTATTTCTGTGATTTCTTTTGCTATAGGATATAGAGAAATTTTTTTGTTGAATTACCATCAGAAATATACATGTCACTAGATCTATAGCTGATAAAAGCATCCGCTGTGGCCAGCCAAGGTCTTCCTAATATGAGTGGATGTCCTTCTAGATTGTTCTTGGGAGTTAAGATCATGAAATCAACAGGATATTCCCAAGAATCTAAGGATACTAAAATATCTTCTAACACTCCATCTGGTTTGATTACTGATCTATCTGCTAGTTGCAATAAGGTAGGTGTGTAAAGAAGATTAGGAAGCTTGAGCTACTCCATAGTTTGTTTTCTCATAATGTTTATTGCTACCCCTAAGTCAATCAATGTATTTGGAATTTCAACTCCCTTGATATGTATTGTCACAATTGTACTTCCTGGATCCACATATTTTTGTATGGCAATTTTTCCCATCATTATGTCTGCTATTTTTCCTACCAAGGGAATTCTTTTTGTTTCCTTTGTTTTTCTTCCTAGTTTCTTTATGCTCAACTCCTTTATTATTTTGGCTAGAATTGGAATTTCTTTAATGGCTTGTAGCAAAGGGATTTTGATACAGACATTCTTCAATTCAGCTAGAAAATCATAATTGGGCAACATAATCTTCTTTTCTATTCCTCTATCAATTTGTGATCTTTCAGGAAAAGGAGGTGTAGAAGTAGATGTTGGTTGCTCAATGATAGGAGTTGTTTTCACTGATTCTTTTTGTTTTTCTTTTTCAATGTTTTGGTTTTGGAGAGATGTTCCCTCAAAAATTTTATTGATCTTTAGAGAATCTTCCTCAGAACTGTCTTGTTCCTGAATAACTACAGAAGGTCTTTCCTTTTCTAATATCCTACCAGATCTGAGTTGAACATCATTAAGATATAGAGGAGTAATCATATAAGTTGGAAATTGTTGTCCTTCTACCATGTAAGCATTCTGAGGATTTTTATTGTTGGGTTTTGGTAATGGTTGGGCAGGTAGCTGATTTGGTTTTTGTTGAAATGGCAGTAAGAGTTGAGGATTTTGGTTTTGTTGTGGATTTTGTTGTGGATATGGTAATGAAAGTTGAGGGTTCTGATTTTGAAGTTGTGGCTGCTGATTTTGTTGTTGAATGTGTGGGGGAGGATAATTCTGATATGATGGAGGATATTGATAATATTAAGAAAATATCCCATAAGGATTTTGTACTCCTTGTGCCCATGGTTGAGACTGAGATTGAGGTTGAGGCCAAGGTTGAGATTGAGATTGAGGTTGATGCCAAGGTTACTGCCAAGAATTCCAATTTGGTGGGGGCTGAAGATACATTTGATTGTTAAATCCCTGATTTTGTGGCCCCTGCCAAGGTCTTCTAGCAACAAAACAAAGAGGTTCTGCAGAATTTGAGATTGTTTCCTCTTGAAAGACAGCCTTAAGACCTAGAATTGAAGGACAACCCTTGGTCTCATGGATTTATGAGCACGTCATACAAGTTTCTACAACTTTTGCATCCAAAGGAAATTCTCTTAGAGCATGTTTTTTTCTACATTTTGGACAAAAAATGGCTAAAGCATCATCCTCGGTTTTCTGCTTCTTTTGTAATTTAAGGGTGTCTATTTTCTCACTAAGACTCCCTAGAAAGTTAGTTTTAAATTCATCAAGCATATTACCAATTTCTGCCCTACTTATGGATCCAGCTGCATATTTGTTTACTCTAACAAGAGAAGGATCTCTTGGACCTTTCCCAGTTTTAGATCTCCCTCTTGAGAGATGAACACATAATTCTCCTATATCATTTAATGGAAGTTGAGAGATATCTCCCTTCCCCATCATGTTAAGGATATCTATCCACTCATCTCTAATGGCTCTTAATAAAAGAGCTTTTAAGGTATCTCCATCTAAATTGTCCATCTTTTCTCTTTTCAAATTATAGTTGAAGCTCTCAATCAAATCCTCTAAGTTTTCAGCTTCTCTTTGCATCATTTTGAACAATTCATCTTTGTGATTGGTAGGCATGCAATAATCTAAATACCTATCCAAAAACATTTTTTTCATGTCATTCCATGTTCTAATGGACTGAGTGACTAACCCCATGAACCACTTCAAAGCAGCTACTTTTAGTGTTGAACGAAACAATTTTAGTTTTTGAGAGTCCTCTAGATAGTCATAGGTTCTGCATAAGACTTCAAACTCAAATAAGAATGTTTCAGGATTCTCACTTTTTAACCCATGGAAGTTTGGGAGGACAGAAGGTGATATGTTTTTCATTGTAGCATTTGTTTCCTCATCCACTATAAGGAATCCAAAAGAATTATCTATTTCCCTATTTCCTCTGCCTCCTCCATTATTTTCTCTACCTCCTCCATTTCTTCCTCTACCTCTTCCTCTACCCCCTCCAAACAGACTAAATTCCCCATCTTCTCCTTCTTCTGACATTATAGTTTCCTCAGAGTCAGTATAAGGTTCAACCTACAAGGTTACTTTCTCCTCCTCTCGTTCTTCTATTAATGGGATATGGGAGGGAGGTTCTACTTCCTCTTCCTGACCAGGTATTCCTAATTCTTCAACTAAAATGTGCTCTCCCGTGGAGGTGAAAAAGTGTATTCCTGCTATTGGAGACTCAATATTTTTCTCCTCTAGGACTGACTTGGTAGTAGGAGATTCTTTTGATTGGATTTTTTCCCCTGGAATTTCATGTGTTCTATGGTTGGGAGTATGAGTTTGGGATATAAGTGTATCTTTCCTTGTTCTTAGTGGAGTAGGTGGTGTTGTAGGAATTGAACTACTGCCCCTAGCTATAAATCTACCCATAGAGTCTCTTTATCTATGCATATCATTTTTTTTAATGTAAGAGATAAGGCTACCTAGTTACACTTCCGCAGCAATGACGCCAAAATGTTTGGTCAGTTTGGTGTCCTAAATTCCTCTACATAAATTATCAATCCAGGTATCGTAAACTGATGAAATGTAGTGCACTGTTTGTGCTAGCTAACCCTTCTTACTTCGTTGTTATATTTTATGTTGTTTTGGGGGTTTTTGGTCTAATGATTTACAATGTAAATTATCAAAACTAAATCTAACTTTCTTACAGACTACTCAAAATCTAAAAATGAAAATAGATCTAAGAAATAAATAGAAGCAAAGCTAAGAAAGAAATGAAAACAAAGTTTTTATTCTCATTTTACCATTATTTCCAAATCATGAATTAAAACTGAAAGTGAAATTTGCAATTGATGTCTAACTAACTACAGAAATAAAACTAAATGAAATACTTGGTTACTCTGCCTCTCAATTTTGGTAGAAAGTCTCCTTGGGATGACATTTAAGTAATTATGTACTTCATTAATCTAAGAGAAAGCGAATACAAAGATGGAGAAATAACTCATTGCATAGATGAAATGTTCAACCACTTAGTTAAGGATGAATTAAACTTGAAGGGTTTTCCATAAACATTCATTAACACCATGAATTAGTGTTTTAAACTAAAAATTAAATGGCAATGACAGTAAATGACACTGATTAGTTAATTGATAATTTAAATTAGCAAAACAGTGAATGAAGTAAACTATCCAACAATGTATTCTTATCATTCTTCAATCCTACTCTCATCCTAAAACAAGGTTAGTTTTTAATTGAAGAAACAAGATCACACTATTGAGTTCTATCTTCTAAACTACTTGATATAAACTAAAAATAAATCAAGCTAATGGAAAATTCTCTAAATTATAAACATTGTTAATAAGAAAATGATGGAAATTGCATTATAAACATTGTTAGTAAGAGAATGATTATAAACACTTTTTTAGAAAGAAAATGATGAATTTACAGTTAACAAGAAGAAGAAAAATAAAATGAAATGAAACCTTCTTCAGTGCAGAGGTCCTCTGCAACTGATTAGGCTACGCTTGTTCAATCAACTCCAAGAAAACTCCTTCATATTTCATAAAAACATGCGTCTTCTCATATTAAAATAGGGACACAAAATGCCTCGAACTTAGAATCTAGAACTTCGATTTCACAATAAAACTATTACTATTACTAACTTCTTCGGTCCTTTACATAGGTATTTATAAGAAAAATCATATAACTGTTTGTGGAGAAAAGCATGCTACAGCCAAACATGTAGAAGACAGATATGCAGAATTTCTTCCTCAGCTGCTGGAGAAATAAATCCAAGACATGGTGGCTATTGGAGTCCATAGGTACAGGTAGTTGCTCCGTATAATGCTTCCCATCACTGTGAAACATAGTAATTAACCATGAAACAGAGTCCTGTTACCTTTGGTCTCTTTGTGTTTGACTTATCCATTGACCGTAGTCTTATGCCATCTTCTTTGTTGACCTGGGCTGAATGAATAGGACAGGGTCCATGTCATGATGATTTCAAAGCTGCCCATGTGGCTAGTTTCTCCTTCTGATACCTGGAACCTGTTAGAGCATGAAGGTAGTTGCAGAACAACCGATTAGCTGCAGAATAGGCTACATTCCATAGCTAATATAAAAAAATTTATTCAAATATTAAAACATAAAAGCATAACATCTAAATCACTAAATGTCCTCCTCAAGATAGTATATACCAGTTATTGGTGATGAGAATGCATCTTTCTTATGGAAAAACAAAGAAAAGGAATGAGAAGAGTTGCTAGGGAAAGAGTAATTTTGAGGCTCAAAAATATGTAGCAACAATAGTTCTTCTTTATGTTGTTATTGCTCTCATACTATGTACATGTTGTTTACATACTAAAAAAAATGATAATTTTTGTTCTACATACTACAACTCAAGGATGGAAAAATATGTTTATGTAGGAATGGATTCTAAAGAAACTTGTTTTGATGTATGCTCTTGTGGGTAGCATATTCCTCTCTAGATGACTTTTTTCTCCTTTCCCCCAAGTTAAAAATAAGCTATGAGTCGTTGGATATGCTATCTAAAATTGTGGATTTGAAGATGCTCATGGATCAAGCAAGGGAGATATAACATTAACAAATGTGGGTTGCCCCTTTTAGCTACTTATATTTTCCTTGTTGGTTCTTGTGGAGCAACAACATATTCATTTTTTGGATGGTAATTATTGTGTGGTAGCAACAAGGCCTTATATTGTTCTTACTATTAGTTCTTGTGTGGCAATTGTAAGAACTTCTACTGTTCTTAATGTTGGTTATTTTGTAGCAAAAAGGTCTTCTATTGTTGGAAACTTTGAATCCTTCTCATGCATGGAAATTGGAGTGGAGATAGATAAGAATGATGAGGGAATGTTATGGAATGAAAAGGTGATGGTACTCCACCAAACTAAAGATATTCTCCACCCTCTATAAGTGTAAAAAGATGAGGAAGTAGGATAGAAGCCTAACTATATTTCTAAATACAAATCCATAACATTCAATGAAGTTAGATTAAATAAAAGAAAAGAAGTAGAGACCTATCTAATAGGTGTTACAACAACATATTAATAGTGTAACAACCTTGGTTAAAAATTCATGTAAAAATATATAAGAGCACGGTTGATGGGACATGTATTCCAAGCTAAATGGTGGGGAAAAAAACTAAGGGGGTGTTCATTTCAGTTATTATGGCTAAAGGAAATTGGCAAAGGAAATGGAAAAGGCTTTGGAAAGGCATGAGGCATTTATTGGCATTTTATTTATGAAAATAATGGAAATTAGGAGAAAAGGAAGGTGAAAGGTCACATGTTGCATGTGAGGAGGAAAATGAAGGAAATAGAGGCCTCATTAATAAAAAGGATTCTGAGGATCATTGGGTAAGCTTTTTTAGTTAAGTTTTGGAGCTCTCTCTCTATTTTGTCTCTGTCTCTCATACTCTTGGACACTTAGAGTTTTCTTCGAGCACTCTCGGAGAGTGTGGCATACTTGGATTTTTGAATCAAGAAGGCAAAGGGAAGAGTGGGAAAGCAAAAGAGGACATCAGGATCAGCAACAACAATGGGCTTTACTTGCATGTACTAAGTTGCATGTATGTTTTCATCACTAGTTTCATCATGCACGACACATGCATGTGGTTTCTTGGTTATGATCTGTCACTGGCATGGAGGATTGCCTGGATTGACAGTGGATTTTACTAGCCTTGCCATTTCCTAGATATCCATGGAGTTATGGGTTTATTTCTTTGTTTTTTAGTTGGTTCTCATGTTTCCTTAGCTTGGGTTGAGTTACTAGCTCCTGGAAGCCTTCGTTGGAAAAATTCTCTGGAAGCTCTGTAATAGCTTGGGTTGAGTTACTAGTCCTGGAAGCCTTGGTTGGAAAAATGCTCTAGAAGCCCTAGGTGGGTTGAGTTACTAGTCCTGGAAGCCATGGTTGGAAAAACACTCTGGAAGCTCAAAGTAAGCTGTGGTTTAAGTTACTAGTCCTAGAACCCTTGGTTGGAACAAACGTTATGGAGCCCTAGAAGACTTGGGTAGAGACCAATCCGATGATGGTTTTGTGATGTGTGACCATGAGGTGGAATCTATGATTGATGGGTTGAGGTCATTGGTCTCTAGAAGCCTGAGATGGTTTTGGATTGATGTGTTCTATGAGATCCCACATTCATGCTTGGAATATGGAACGAGGGTGAATGGCTAAACAGAGATTTGGCTCAGCCATTCCACAGTCGGGTGGAACATGGTAGTCCCATCCCGTGTTTGGATTTTGCATCATCAATATGAGGTTATTTTTCCTTGTATCTCTATGAGTATTACGCTAGTTTATATGTGGACCATATGGCTATGATTTCCTTGGTATTTATGTTTCTATTATGCTGGTTATGTATATGTTTTATGAAAGTATCTATGTATGGCTCTCATCATGTTTTTACCTATAAATGAATGAACAATGTATCTATGACCTAATAGATGAAACTACAACTAATGTGTTGAAGCATCAATGCTTCGTAGTGATTCCTAGATTAGTATGAAAACCCTATGCTTAAATCTTTTATTTACACTTATAGATTACATATTTGTCATATGTTTCACAAAATTCCTATCATGGCTAGTAGGGGTTTGGTTAAGGGCTTGTTGATGTATTTTAATTTGCATCATTGTTTCCTTGTTATCTTTCTTCTCTGAAGGTGTCATTCAATTCTGGGTAGTGATCTAGGCTCTAGGCCTGAAAAAGTGGCTCAAATCCCAGGAATGGCAACACAAGACTAAGAAAAATAGTCCCTAGACATTGGCATGCCTTGTCGTGAGAGTGTCCAAAGCCTCCTGGATGTTGTCAAGCCCATAAAATGGGAGCGTTTGAGGGTCAAGTGGTCTAAAATCTCAATGGGACCTAGGGGCTGGTTACCAGAAAGGTTTGGATGGTTTTTAGGAGTCTTGTTGCTAATGTTAAAGGTTTGTATGGTGTGTTTCCATCGGTTCCACTTTCTTAACATGACTTAGGAGGTTGAATCATATCATAGTAACTTCTCGTCACATGTTTACCCTAGTTGGTGAGATACTTGGATAGATGTGGGAGGAGGGAGTTACAAAGTGGTATTAGAGCATGGTTTACCCCTTGGACTGGATGGTCGGTGTGTTGTTCATCCATTCATGTCGGTTGCATATGTGTTCCTTATGCTTGTTTTCCATGTGCTTGTTGCATTTGCATGGTGCTAATCATGGTTGTATTGATGTCGCTATGTGAAAGTTGATGGTGTTGTTATGGGATGTGTCGTCTTGAGTGTATAGTTGTATATGAATTTGTTATGCATGTCAGTGTCTATATGTTGTTATGCATGCATTTTAATGGTGAAGGTTGTTGTGCATAAGGTCATTGTATGCAATTAGGCCATCATGATGATATTGGTATGTTATGATGATAATGTGTTGGCTAAGATAGAGAAGGAGATACAAATCATTAAAGTGAAGTTGCAACAATGGACTTTGGGGTAAGAGAAGATCATCATACAGGTTTGTATGTTGGGCATGCAACTATATAGTTTAAGGATTGTTATATAGATTATGATTATGTGTATGCCTTTCATTCTATTGATGTTATGGTTACATACATGTAGATGATTGTTGATTAGTGTAGTAATATGCACATGTGTCGGATAGTCATGAGTGATAGTAACTTGTGGTTGTATTCATTGGTGTTGTTGTTTACGTTAGATAACTTGATGAGTATGTTATAGGTTAACTTGTTTTTGTTATATGATAGTTAGCTTGATGATTATGTTATATGTTGTTGATGAGTATGGTATAGGTTAACTTCTTGTTGTTATATGATAGTTAGCCTGATGATTAGGTTATTTGTTGATGATGAGCATGATATATATAATTTTTTGTTGTTATATGCTAGTAAATTGATGATTAGGGTTATTTCATTAATACCTTGATTTTATATGTACCATACTAATTTGATTGGTCTATGCAAATGGTTACAGTTATGACAATTAGGTATGATTTAGTATGTTGTGATATTATGTCATACTAATCTAGAGTGACTGTTCTTATGCGATTGTTAGGCATGAATGATACTTATTTATGGATATATGATGTGAACATGTTAGATAGTGACTATTATGGATATGATGACCTTATTTATGGTTGAGTTGATATGTTGTGAAGTTGTATCGTGCTAACTATATTAATTGTGTAGACAAGGTAGCCTCCCCTAAGATTCATTAAGGTATGATCTTCCTTATGTCATATAATTTGTGCTTGAATGTTTGATTATTTCATCTATTTGGTGTTTGAGTGTTCATGTCTATTATGTTGTCTACTTGTTGTTGAATGTTTGATTAATCACATGCCTATGTGTCTATAAGGTTACATCAAGAAATGGTCTTGTTTTAAGGTGGTTTTCCTTACACATATATGTTGAGATAGTTGACATGTACTTGAGTGTAATAGGTGATAGTTGTAGAATTATGTCTAATGAATCTGAGTCGACTATGGATTATGACATGATTGTTAAGCTTGGTAAAGGATGATCTCAAATTGATAGATATGATTGTCTTGATATTTGGAACATGTGGTTGAAATGTGTGAGAAATTGCAAGGTAACATGCTTGGCATTCGTATGATCAGGTAAGGTAACCAATATGTTGCTATGTTTGCTGATGCATTGATAGTTATGTGTTTGTGGCAATATGGTGCAGGGGATTTCATGGAAAAAGAGATTTCCATGAAATATTGAAGAAGGGTCGAGTTGAGCTTTCACTTGGAGGCATTGGGAACCATAGTGTTTGAGTCATGGTGTTTGTTGCTAGCCTTATGCTTTTGGTATTTTGTGATTTGTTGAGCTTCTTGCGTTTTTGTTTGTCTAGTGTAAGGCCTTGCCACTTTGTTTGTGGAGTCATATTGTTATTGATTTTCATCGTTTTGTTCTTGTTTGTTTCTTGTCTTTCCTTTTAAGTTATGAATATTGGAAATTGGCTGGAAAAGAGGAAAGTTAGGGAGCTCGAGGAGAGTTGTGTGGAACCCAATGGGTAATGAAAGACTCAGATGAAGATGGTGCATGTGTAAGGGAAACTAAAGGTAAGAGTATGACAACCGGTTGGATTGGTTAGGTCCATTCGTGTAAATGGATGATAGAAGTATAGTCATGGGAAAGGAAATCAAGAAATATAAGGTGAATGGATTTGAGGTGTCATATGCCTTAGCTATGTTGGGAACTGTTATTCTCGATGTTGCACATGTATTGCACACATAAAGGGAGTTCTCTTAACCTTGACCTTATGATATTTAGTAATTATGTTATGATCATGATTATGATGATTTTTATATATGTATACATGTATGTATGTATGTATGTATGTCGTGTCTAAAGGGTCTTCATGGATCATGGTTGTTTAAGGATAATTTTTATATGTAGATATGTGTGTATGTATGTCATTGTATGACATGATCATGTTTATTTTATGCTAATGTTTATGTATATGTATGTATGTATCTATCTCACTGTCTGACAGGGATGTCAGGGATCATTCTTGTGGAGGAAGGATTCCTTATGTAGGTGAATGGCATGAAAAAATTCCTAGCTATGAGGAATCAAGTGGGGAGAGTAGTCATGAAAAATATATGAGGTCAGTATCATGTGGATATGAATTGATATTGTACGCTTGTATTATGCCTATGTTTATGTTATGAAAGGAAACACTAAAGGATACATCAATATAAGAAAATAATGTGCTTTGCAGCATGCTAGGATAAGCATGGATGGCAGAGAGACACTAGAAGCAAGGTTGCTTGGTAGAGATAGTGTGGGTTTGGATGTGTGGTAGTACTATTGTGCATATGTTGTATATGTTGTACATGTTGCATCTGTGATGTTGTGTGTGTTGTCCTTTGAGATAACCTAAGGTCAATTGGCTATGCCAAAGCATCTAAAATATTTTGTTTGATTTTAATGGTTGGATGACCAATGCACTGTTTTTTAATAGGTTCCTTAAACTTAGAAAGATCCTTAATAAAACAAAAGGATATTCTTTAGATAAATATGGTTATTTTGATTTTAAGTGTGATGGATAAGAAGAATATAGTGAAGTATAGATGATTTAATATTTAGATAGAGTATCTCACCATTCATAAGCATAACTTAAGAAAACTATGTTTTCTTAATTAACAAATATAATCAAGTCATTTCAGAAGTCTTGTGAAATTTAAATTAAAAGAGGAATTTATAAGAATAGACAGTCCAGTAAATTAATCTCTTAATTAAACTACAACTTCATAACGGATTCAAAATGAAACTGAAATTCAATTAAATTTTCAATTGGATGACTGTAAATAAAATAAATTATACGAGGAATACATAATGAAAACCATAAGAAAATAACTCACAGAGAGGCAAGCCATATGAAGTAAATCCAGAATATTTTATTCAATCAAAAATGCTCCATCTTAGTACAAATCTGTCTGGTAACTAGCTCAAGGGTGCATCCCTGAATACTTCGATAGAATGAAGTATTTAAACAAAAATAAAAAATATTACAATCAATGCCTGAGTGACAAGGCATGTTATTATTACTTAAAATTTAATATAAAGAGAAGCATTTCGGTCCAAAAGAATGAATCTGAACATCTGGCCCTATTTGATGGAAAATTGTTGATGAGTGGCCACTATTCTGGTGTTGCACTGGCCAAGTTGATCTGTGCTCTAATCCTGATATTCGCACAACTTTTCCCACGGTTCTTCATTTGGAATTGATATTTTGGGTACTCTATGGTAGATCTCATCTACCTCAGTATGCTTGGAAAAAGATGATTGTATAGTAAAAATATGTTTTATCTCATTCTGAACAAAACATATGTTACTGATGGCCTCGTAGAATTCCCTACCTATCATGGAACCTTTGATGTTGGAGGACTTGGCAGTGTCCTTGACAATTTCCAGTAGCTTCTTCAAGTAATCCTCCCTGATCATTCGCTTATAATTGATGAAAAACAATGAAGACATACCCTTCTTGTTTAAGGCATCAATTCTTGTGAAAAATCTATTATCTGCAATTTCCAGAGTGTGACATTTCTCAGTTAACTATACTACCAAATTATTTTTAGTCAATACTTTATTTACCTCTAGAATGGTTTCAGTCCTGTCATCCACTCCTAGATCATCCAGTTCATACATGTTCTTAGAATTGAGAAACCTTATTATGTTGTTGGTTGTAGAAGGCATCTCTCCCAATTGAGCATTTATATTGGCAATTGTCTGGTTTTCATTTTCCATTAACTCCTTTTGCTAAAAAATGATCTAGATACATGCCTAGATTTCATCAATCTCCTCTATGACATTGTTCCAGATAATTTCTTTGACACTACCAAGAGTGTAGCCAATGGAATACTCAGTGGCTAACTTATTCCATGCCTTAACTTAATTCTAAGCTCTCTGAAGCTCTATTGCATGAAAATGTCACACTTCTTTTAATGATCCTCTAGTTTTTTTACTTGATCTTGCAGTTTCTTAATCTATTCAGTCTTCAGGGACATATTTTGAATTGCACTAGCCAACTGGTCTATAGTCTCTCTTGTGCTGGTGGTAGTTGATATGGTTGTCAGAATGACTATGATAGGAAGTGCTTTTAAAGGAGCAGACTATTTAGCAACCTTCTCCTTTTCCTTGATTAATTTCTCCATCTCTATTTCCATCTATTTCAACTGAGAAGTCTGCTCCATGATGAGTTTCATCATGTCTTCCTTTTCAGTCTCTATTTCTACAATATCCTTGGGTAGAGAATCTTCAGTAGTTGGGATTTTCAACTGTTTCCTTAGTGCTGCTATATCAAAATTCTTATTTTTGATCAGATGCTCTGTATAATTGATTTTTGCAAGATCATAAACAAGTTTAATTACCAAATATTCCAAGTTTTTAATCGTGGTAACTTTGGAAATATCTAAAACTTTCTCCATATTTAGCTATGACTGAACATTTTCTAGTTTGACCTGTAGGTTGGACAAGGTCATAGATGTGCTAGCTACAGTAGAGAAGATCATTTCTCCAGTCTGTTTATGCATCTCCATTTGGTCAATGGGATGTTTTTCCTTGACATCAAACTCAAAAGGTGTCTTCCTATAATCTGATGCTCCTTTAGGCTGAGGAACTTATGCCTGAAGGAATGCCATCTACATTTTCCCCTTCTCTGAGTCAAAATATGATAGTATCCTCCTTTTGGCACTAGAGGTTTCTTTCCAAAATTGGTTGTATGTGTTTATCTTCAAGGCTTCATTTCTATCCTTTATTTCCTTGAAGATATCCAAGATGCTCTTCTCTGGCTCACTTGAAGTAGATGTACCTATATGCATAATCTGTTGCTCCTCTTGTGAAGTTGTGGAGGTGGTAGGAGATTGTGTAGACTGATCACCCACCAATGAAGATAGTAGAGGCTCATTGGTGGTGATGAGAGTTTGCTGCTTTGAATCTTTGCTAAGGCTAAGTCTTGAGCTAAGATTAGCATTCTTTCTGTACATGATTTTAAATCCCTCACTAAATATATCAGTCCCTAAAGGAGGCTCTTCCTCTCTACTCCTCTTGGCTGTCTTTTCTTGCATTGTAGGAGTCTGCACTGTTGATGAGGAGACATGTAGTCCTTTTGCCTCCTGTAATGTGTTCTCAACCCACTTTGGCTGATTCTTATATTTTTCTATCTCTAGCATAGGTGTGTGGAAATAAGGAATATACTTGGTTTCTACCCTTAATCTGGAAATTATCCCTAATGAATCATAGGACCAAGTAAAACTAATATTAAACTACATTTCCTTGAGGAGTTTGTCAGCCTCTTGACCTGCTGCTCTGTTGTTGCAAATGAATGGGCCAACCTGCATTTTTATCTTAAACTGAGACTTTTTCTTGGCAGCAACAAAATGGACTTCATCCATGTTGATCATCTACCTGATGTATACTAAGGCAAAAATCCTCATTGGGAGGAATTATGGCAGCTTATATGGTGGCAGCTCACATCCAAAAATCCTTATCTTTGTGTAATTATCATATAAGTGGCAGTCTCCTATTTGTACCTATTTTGACAGCTGCAAGACTTTTTTCATTTCTTCACTAATCCTTGTTTCAGTTCTATTTCTTAGGAGGCTTATGGTTGGATGGACAAACATCTCAGTAAACTATTTGTAAGTATATTCTTTCTGCTCTTTCATAACCAAAGTGGTCTAGAAAATGACTGACTACTGGTTTCCTTTCTCATCCAGCTTTTGCAATGACAAGTTCATGTTGTCCCCTTGAAAGTATAGGAACATGTAGACTAAGATAGAGGCATATTTGAATACCTCATCTGTGGGAAACTTTACCAACTATTGATGAATAGACTCTACAAGGAAATGGCTGAAACTGAACACAATTGAGGGCTTAGCATCATTAGAAAAGATGGATAAAAAAATCCTATAATGGCCTCATCTACCAATTGGTCAGAGTAGTAGACAAGGAGGTAGGAAATGACAATGATTACCTGCTTGGCTCTCCCAGGGAATATGGATGAGGGATAAGGAGGATTTTTCTTTGGTAATATAACATCTTGTGTTAAGAATAATTCAAGAGTTTGGGATCTCTTAGCAAAGTCTGATTTCTGGTATATTTCAACCAGAGCTTCATAGGAAAATGGGGTAGCATTGTTGACTGTGGGGGCTTGCATCATTATATTAATAGCCTGAGGGGTCATTGGGATTGACTATGGCTCTTTGGCTTCGCAGATATGAGGCATGGAATTTTCTAATGAAAACAAGAGTGTTTTGGGTACGAGGAAAGATGTAATGAGGTAGGTTTGACTCCCATAGCTAGATATCATCTGATTTATCAATGTATTTATCTTCGAGCTAGCAGTACATGTCAAAGAGGTCGAGCTCACAAAGTGTTTAGTGGATCTTGTAGTCCCTATCAGCCATAGGGATATGATTAAGATCTATAGGAGGATAGGTTAGAGGATTAATAATTTCCTATGGTCGTTTGTCCTTGGGAGGCATGATGGCTAAGGCTGATAGTGAAAACTTGATTGGGAAAGGAGACAATTCACGAATAGGTAGAAATTTCTGGGGCCAAGAATAGAAGGAATAATTTGAAAATGATTAGGAAGGTAGTGTCGCTGGCAGTTGAGAGTCTTGGGATCTGGAAAGCAAACTATAATCAAAGAAATTATAGTGATAAAACAAGAATTCTGTAACCTATAAACAAACAAGATTAAGGTTTATATAGGAGTTCTGGTCTTTCGTTGGTGGCACAGGTCCTTTGAGTTAACAACTAAGAAAATTAAATTCTTAACAGATTGATTATGGAGGGAATGAATATGATTTTATGGGGTTAACGGGCAGATGAGGTGGTAGCAAAGGAATGGCGAATTCACAACAGTTAGTTAAGCGATATTAGAAATAAGGATTTTAGCTTTTCAGGGAGGGGGGTGAGCAGTTTGTGGTTTTGCTCATGGGGGGTCCAAAACGCTATGGAGCTGCCACGTAGGGGTGGGCATGGTTTGGTATACCACCCATTTCGGACCCCTCCCCCATCGGTAAAGCTCGGATGGCGAGGGGGGGCAAAATTGCACGCATGCCATCGGATGAGAGGCAATAAGTGGTGATGAAGAGTGATATGGCAGAGAATTAATGTGATGTGATGGGATGGATTGGTGGGGTCAGAAATCGACATTTAATGTGATGTCGGGAAATATGGAATATAAGGGGGGTATGAACTTAGGGAAATAATATGAAGGGAATGGATTGGTGGAGGGGCGATATCAGATTAATACTTAGGTTATGGGTTTTGTAAAACTTAGCATAGTGTTAATATCCAAAATAATGGATGTTTGATTATGGCGCATTTAGACTAGCAGCTTGTGCATTTTCAGAAACATAAAATGAAGCTTTCCTTTTCTTTTGCTTCCCTAACATTTTATTTTCCTTTTCCTTCTTTATTTAGGGTAGCTAACACCTAACATTTTATTGATATGGATGCCTATAAAACATCAAATTTTCCTAACATTTTAACTTTTCATTCTTTTGCATCCATATCCTATCTTAACATTTTCAAAATTATTTGACTAATATGCTAACTTATCAAAACTAGATAATGTTACAACGTCGACTCTAGTTGGGGACTGCTTCCCCCTGTGGGATGCAGAGAATAAGAAGATCCAAGTGCCTTCTCCTCAGGCTATGGAGTCTTTACTGAAACAGATACTCACTTGCAATTTCAAAAATAAACTCTCTGAATATTTACAGATGATGAATGAATGAAGAATCAATACTAAATGTAGTGTTTCAGGTATCTCCCATTAACTAGCAATGAGAAATACTCTCCTTCCAGATTCTCTAGAATAAATGTATTCTTCCCTTTGACTTCTACAATGCTGAATGGACCAAACCAAAGGTTTTCAAATTTTGCATGCTTGCCTTTGTCTTCTCTCCTTGTATCCCATTTGAGCACTACATCGCCTTTCTTGAAATTTCTTTCTCTAGCCTTTCTGTCAAACAACTCTTTCATCTTGTTTTGGTATTTCCTTAGCTTGTACTGAATTCCATCCATGTCTTCATTCAACTCAATTATTTGATTAATCCTTCTTGATAAATCATCTTTTTCTTCATAAGATTCTTGGAGGAGCCTCATAACAGGCAAGGCTAAATGAGTAGGAAAAACTGATTCCTTGCCATAAACTAATTAGAAAGGAGACTTGCCTATTGATCTTTTAGGAGAAACTCTATTTTCCAAAATGGCATGAATAATATGGTTGTCCCAACTCTTTTTATGGTCTTCAAGAGTCTTCTTAATGACCTTAACTAAGCTCTTGTTGGAAGAATCTACTAGCCCATTACCCTATGGATAGTATGGTGTAGAATGATGTAAAAGGATTGAATACTTTTGATAGAATTAAATCATTTTAACACTACTGAAAGCTTCAGCATTATCTGTAACAATCTGTTGAGGACATCCAAATCTTGACAGGATTTTTTCTTCAAGAAATTTAATTACAATAGTATCAGTGACGTTTTTCACCAGTATGGCATCTACTCACTTGGTAAAATAGTATGTGGTAGTTAAAATCCATCTATGTTGATTTCTTAACTATGGATGAATTTCCCCTATAAAGTCTAATCCCCTTTGAAGAAAATGAGCATCAAGTGATACTAGAACAAAGGGAAGTGCTGACATTTTCTATTTTCTTGCAAACAATTGGCATTCTTTGCAACTTCTTACTCTTGCCCCAACTTCTTTGAAAAGTGTGGGCCAATAGAAACCTACTTTTAGCATTTTGTAGGTTGTTGCTCTCCAGGCATAGTGTCCATCATAAAACCCTGCATGGAACTGGTCTACAATACCTTCTATTTCATTTTTAGTTAAGGATAGAAGAAGGATATTAAGAGGGTCTTTCTAGTACATATTAGATTTAATAATTCAGTATTTCACTACTTTAAGCTTGAGGGATTTTCACTATTTCAAATTTAGCTCAGTTGGACATTGAAAATTTCTAAGAAACTGCACAATATTAGAATACCAATCAGAAAGTATATATTTGTGATCTATAGGAACAAGAATGGCTTGATCTAAAGGAAGACGATCTTATGGATTCTTCCCTTCTCTAAGAGGAGGAGATTCTTATGGAATCTCCTTTGTTGTTAAGGAAGGTTCTTGTGGATTCTCCCCTGATGACATTTCAGAAACTAGATTTATCCCCAATACTTTGCATTTGAATTTAGCTAAAAATTTGGCCAGGCCTTGGCCTTTTACTAGCTTTTTGGCTTTTATTTGAAGGTCAAATTCAAGGATTATAGCAATCCATCTCCCTCTTCTCCCATTAGTATCAGGTTGAGTCAATATAGTTTTAACAGCATGATTAGGGACATAACCTATGATGTATGAATGCAGGACATAAGTTGTAAAGGATTTGAGGGCTTGAATTAAGGCATAAGATTGTTTTTCAATAATAGCATACCTGATTTTAGCATCTCTCATAACTTTTGTGAAAATAAGGCTATGGCCTGGTCGTCACCATTTGTATTCTTCTATAAAAGTACAACAACTAAGGTTGTTTCAGATGGAAAAGAAAATATGTTGAAGGGTGAAGAATAGTTAGGGCTAGCTAATGTTGGGGCCTTAGATATAGCCTTTTTGATATGTTCAAAAGCATACCTAGTAGGGATTGTCCATTTCACTTCATTTTTTTTCTTAAGCACATCTGTTATATCTTTAACTATCTCAACATAATTTGGGATAAACCTTCAAAGAAAATTGATCTTCTCAAGGAAGGTTTGAATCTCTTTCTTATTCCTTGGCAGAGATAGGGTATGAATAGCTAAAACTCTCTTTGGGTCAATCAACTCCCTCCTTGGAGATAATATGCCCTAGTAATTTCCCTTCATTCACAGCAAACACAGATTTCTTCAGATTGATTGATATGCCAAATTTCCTTCTCCTATCAAAAACCTTGCTCAAGTGTTTTAAATTACTTTCATAATAATCAGAGAAAATAGTTGAATCATCTAAATAAATGATAGTAAACTTAGAGGTTTTACCTACAAATGCAAGGTCCATGGCTCTCTGGAAAGTGTCTCTAGCATTGGTTAACCCGAATGGCATTATAGCATACATAAATGTACCCCATGGTGTGGTGAAAGCAGTTTTGTCTTGTTCTTGATCAAAATGGACTTCATCCATGTTGATCATCTGCTTGATGTATTCTAAGGAAAAAATCCTCATTGGGAGGAATCTTGGGAGCTTACATGATGGCATCTCACATCCAACAATCCTTATCTCTGTGTAATTCTCATATAAGTGCTAGTCTCCTATTTGTACCTGTTCTGACAGCTGCAAGACATTTTTGATTTCTTCACTAATCCTTGTTTCAGTTCTGCTGCTTCGGAGGCTTATGGTTGGATGGACAAACATCTCAGTAAACTATCTGTAAGTATATTCTTTCTGCTCATTCATAACCAGAGTGGTCCAAAAAATGACAGACCGCTGGTTTCCTTTCTCATCTATCTTTTGCAATGACAAGTTCATGTTGTCGCCCTGAAAGAATAAGGACATGTAGACTAAGATAAGGGCATATTTGAATACCTCCTCTATGGGACACTTGACCAGCCACTAATGAAGAGACTCTGTAAGGAAATGGCTGAAATTGAACACAATTGAGAGCTTAACATCATTAGAAAAAATGGATAAAAATCCTCTAATGGCCTCATCTACCAATTGGTCAGAGTAGTAGCCAAGGAGGCAAGAAATGACAATGATTATCTACTTGGCTCTCTCAGGGAATATGGATGAGGGATAAGGAGGATTTTTCTTTGGTATTGCAACATCTTGTGTTAAGAATAATTCAAGAGTTTGGGCTCTCTTAGCAAAGTCTAATTTCTGATATATTTCAACCAGAAATTCATAGGAAAATGGGGTAGAATTTTTTACTGTGGGGGCTTGCATCATTTGATCAATATCCTGAGGGGTTATTTTTAGAGCCTAAATCTACCTTAGGCTGAGGAAAGTAGGATCCAGGACCAACATCAAACCACGCTTAACCTGGTAGCTAGCCCTACCAGGTCGGGAGAGGGCTCTCTCCGGGTCAATCTCAGCAAATTATGATCGATGAGGGCTTGAGATGACTGATAGAAATACCGATCTTAGGTTAGGTATATGTGTGAAAGAGTTTGATTGAATAAAATGATGTTTTTGTTGGCTCTAATGGAAAGGCATATTTTGGGTGCAGGGAATGAGGCTTAGTATTGCAGAGATCTCAATGGGGCAAGGTAGGAAACTGATTTTGGCACTTCAAATCGAATGATATGGAGGCATTAGACAGGTGAGGAGTTGAAGATGGTAAGAGAAATCATGGAACCTCCCCAAACAGCTGAAAACATCAAGAAACTAAAGCAAACCTCAAGTAGAGCACTGCAATTTCAATGGATTCTACTTACACTCTTGTTTGATTTAGCTGAGAAGAAATAAGAGAGATAATAGCATACACTCACATAAATAAATTCACAATTACAAAGGAAAGCACTGTACCAAGACAAATTTCCACATGGATCCCAATGAGTACTACAAACCCTGGTCTTAATTCCTTAGCCAATATGCTGATATGAGTGTACAACGTAGCTCAAGGATTTCTCAAAATTCCAACCATGCTAATGACTGGAAAAACATAAGATATAGGCAAACAATAACTCATCCTAGCCTCTAGGGGTCTAGCTCACAAGTTTAGGATCTGTTCCAACTAATTCTAAACTAAGAACTACAAATTATCCAGTGGAACAACATGCCTCTAAAAACTAGGGAACTAATTCCTTCAGTTGCAAACTAACTTTTCATGGATGAATCTACCTTCATGAGTGAAAATTTGACATAATTACATCAAGATCCATCAGTTCACATTAAATTACACCATAAGTTCAACATTAAGAAAGAGAAAAGTCAAACTGTCAAAGAACTAGGTGAAAAACAGAGTATACTTGGTCAAACTAGCAAAATTTTCCCTATGCGTCGTGACTGATTTCTCTATGCATAGCGCCTGTTTGGAGCCACTTTTGAAGGCCTTTTCGATGTCCAAATTCACTCCTAGTGTGCTTGTTGGAAATTTCTGCTTGTCTACTTTCCAACCCAAGTGGAATTTTTGAATTTGTCCTCCATTTGCCCCTCCAAAATTCAGTTCTCCCAACACTACCTCCTGTCTGTCAAAATAGGGGCAATAAGGTCATTTTTTGAGTGTTTTTGACCTTTTTGAGGGCTTAAAACCTGTCAAAATTTCTTGGCCATTGGTAGGCAAGCATATTTTTTCATGCCAAATCCAAAAATACTGAGTTTTTGTCATTTGGAGGTTCCTATCAAAAGCGAGCGCTAGGTGGCACAGCACATAGAGCAGAAATTCCTATTTTTTGAGCAAAAAATTTCAAAAATGCAAAATGTGCCCCAAATTTGGAATTTGGGTTGATTCGTGTCCATCAAGCATTGTGTTAGGCCAAGGAAGCCTCAGCCAATATCTGAAGTCTATCTCGCTCCTTTCACCTCCTCGATGCCCTTTTCAACTTTGCTTTCAAGCTCTTGATTCTTGCCTTGAAGACTTTGTTTCTTGCCATGTAATGATAAGCCATATGCCTCAACAATGTCTTCTCCCTGTTGGCCTTCTCTAGCATCCTTTCCCAAGTGCAAGTTTGTCCTCTCAAGCCAAGATTCACGCTCAACTTGAATTTCCCTTTCAAGTGTTGCCAACTTGGTTTTCCTTCTTTTAGCAACTTGCTGGTTGCTTGCATACTTTTGAGCTACATGGATGAGTGGGACTGATGAGGGGAGGATTTTATGCTAGCTGTAGGGCTTTTCGGAATGAAAGGGTTTAGGGAATAGTATTTAGGCTTTGGGATAGCAATTAGGGTTTAGAAATGTGTAGCTAGGGTTTGGGATAGTGGGAGTTAGGAATATGGGGTTAGTGAATTTAGGGATATGGGAATGAAAATAGAAAATGAATGTGGGAAACAAAGAGTGTGGGAGTGAGGGAATGGAATTTGGCAGCAAAAACACAAACTACAAACCCTAAGCACTTGTTTGTGAGCAAAAATTGCAAGGAGGTAGGGTTTGAGTTTTGTCTCACTAAACCACCATATATTTTAGGAAAAAATCATTCACTAGCAAGGGAAGAAAGCTTGACTTACTTGAACATCATAGGATTGAGAAAATTTGGAAATTTGAGAGAGTTTATGGGTGAAATTGGTCTTACAGCTCTATGTGTCGTGCCACAAAACCCTATGCATAGTGCTTTTTGCAGGCGACTTTTGGAGGTCTTTCCGGTGTCCAAATTGGGCGCGGGATAGCTCGTTGGAAATGATACTGAGTCTACGTTTGAACACAATTGGAAATTTTCAATTTGGAGTTTATGTGCCCTGTCAAAAAGCAAATCTCCCAAGACTGGTGAAAATGTGCAAAATTGAGGCTACCTAAAGGCAGAGTGATGTTGCAGCCAACTTTTGAAGGTCTTCCTCAACTCCAAATTGTGCTCATGATAGCTCATTGGAAAAATATTTGTGTCTAGTTATCATTTGACTCATCAAGCAAGTCATTTGGCCAACCAAGGTAGGAAAAAACTTGAATTTCCCAAGGTCACTTCAGAGGTGCATCAATTCTCTCGAGGCCACTATATGTTTTACATTTCTCTAAAACCATGACACTTGTGTAAAAAGGGAAGGATTTTTTCTTCCTTCACCTATTTTGGACAAACACCTCTCTCATTTTTCCCAAATTCATCTTTTCTTTCTTAGAAACATCATTGGAGTAAAACCTATCTCGACGTGTGGAACAGGGGATTTGTCAAAATGAAGCGAAATGAAGGGGATAAGGGGCTTCTAAATTCTTGAGAAAATTTTGGAAAGTAGGGAGGGATGTTAGGAAGTAGGGAAAAGTGGAATTTCAAATATTGAGTGAGGTGAAGGCGTCCAAAAGGGCAAAACACAGGCCTAGCCTAGAAAATTGTCAAGTTGTAGCAAGAAACTAGGGTTTGTGCGAAAATGAGGAATTTGAGGGATCTCAGTGATGGGAAGTGTTTAATAAGTTACATTAAGGATAGGGGAAGGTTTATGAACATAAGGATACAATTTTTGCTGATGATTTGACCATCCAAGAGAAATTACCTTCAAAACCCTAGGAGAGGGAAATGAACCTTGCCTAGGCACAACTGAAGCATGAACAAGGTGTAAAATGACCCATTGGAACCTAACATGATGATGAAAACCCTCTGAATGATGGTACACTCAGCGGAAAAGTGACATGGACTGACATTTGGACAACTTTGAAAGGATTAAAAGCAAACCCTAGGCCTAATACCTAGTGACTAAATTTTGCTTGAAGACTCACTGAAATGACAAAATTTGACCTTGACACCTTAAAATTACTTTGCAAGAGCATGTTTGATCACTGGAGGAAGGTTGCAAAGATTGACACTAACATTGGCTCCAATGGGGATGGTATCTCCATGGAGGTGCCAAGAACGGAAGATCTTTGGGAGAGCAGACAAGTGCCTTCATCCATTGGGCAATGGAGTCAAAAACTCAAGCTGAAATGCATGACTAAAAACTGACGACTTGATGACACAAAATGACTCTCACTCAACTAAAAACTGAATGGATAATTAAACACAACCGACAATCTAGAAAATAGTGCTCAAATTAGAGCTTATTCATCAAAACCTACTCTAACAGTTCCATTCATCACCTGATCAAGTGAAATGAAACAACCAATGCAACCAAGTAAGCATTCCGACTACTGTTTGAATTCTCCACAAGTGCTTGTTTATGAACAACAAGAGAGAACTACTGAAAGAAAACTCCCATGAAAACTTGGAAACAGATCCATTGAATGATATGGATTCTCTATCCGCCTCCAAAAACACTGCATAAGGATCTTGAAGTTCATGCACACTGGGACTTAGCTCATCCAATGGATTACTTCTCTTCTTCTCATACCATGAATGCAAACTTTGATGTGAGCTTTGTGACGAGACTCCTGCTGAAAATGACCAAGAGACTGGCTGCCGGATCAAGTTTGTATCAGTACACATTTCAAGATCACATATAGTCAATTGGGAAAGACTTTGACTGCAAACATCATCCAACACATTAGCTATTGGATCGTGAAAAACATGAAAATACCACTGCAACCCATTTTCTATTGGCTCCGATGAGATTGCATGATTTCCTATAGGCTACTCATTTGAAGAGATACTATGCAATTTAGCCTTCAAAAACTGAAATGATTCAAAACAAAATGGTACAGAATCATCTTGCATCATTTGATCATATGTTCCAGCTTCCATGTCTTCATCTGCAACTTGAAAATCAATGGGATTCAAGGGCTGCAACGCTAGATATGAAAAGTCTTGAACAAGGTTTTCATTGTCCTCAAGATAGTCCAAATCAAGATTTGTTGACAGTTTATTTCTGATTGCATGAATGTTGTCTCTGATGAATTGAAATGAAGAAAAACAAAAAGGCAAAGATCCTTCACTTACTTCAAAATTTGCTACACTTTCCTCGTCATTGTAATAGCTGATATGCATCGGTTGAACATTGTATTCGAGCTACTGAAAGTGAACTTCTTCCTCCCACAAACTAGTTGTTGATTTGTCTGCAAGATTAGCTTCTATTTGGAGAACATAATCATCGTCATACGGATCAAACTGAGGCAATCATCAGTATAAAATACATCATCAAGCATACATGTCATATGAACAGATCTCTCTCCTCCAAGATGATCTACAAAACAGTCATTATCAGATCTATGACAACTAGGATAAGAAAGAAGATGTTTTGGATCATAAATGTGTTCCTATTCAATCAGCGAGCCATGGGCTTGAACATTATACTCATTCCTTGTGATGATACTTTGCATCATCTCTTCCACCACACTTGCCAAAATGTCAAGCTTTACCTCTAGAGATGTTGATTCCTACGAATCTGCGTTTTTCATCTCTTCTTCCTTCAAATTTGCCCTTTGGATCAGTAAATGAGCCTCTACATCTATTGCACTATTTTTCATCTCTTCAAGTGTTTCAATTTTCCTTTATCTCAGCTGAAACTCCATTTCCAGATCAAAGGCACCCGAGTAGTGCAAGAGAGCAGATCGAGGAGGAGGTCTTATATTAACAGGCATCGAATAATAAACTTGGTTAAATCTAGCAGAAAATTGTTGTATTGTCTCCCCTGGCTATGTTTTCAATTGGTTATACTCTTCTATAATCAAGAAAGGGTTTTTTCTTACCACCCACCTGTCAAGGAAAACTTTTACGAACTACTGTAAATCTGAGATGCTCCCATCAGGCAGGGTTTTGAACCAACTCTTGACTTTTCCTTGCAAAGAAAGAGCAAAAAGCCTAATACTGACATCTTCTTCATCAACTTCAAAAATATCAAGAAAAGATTCAAAGTTCAATACATGTCTCTCAGCAGTGATGTTGTCGCATTCACCATCAAATCTTGGTAAATATAGGTCATGATTTTTAGGGAAAACATGGGATATAGGAGGTAAAATTAGAGGCTTGTATCGATCTGGAATTTTACAAGGTATAGGGGTATGTACAGAAGGAGTAGAATCAGTCTTGGTCTCTTGAGGCTCATCATTTTGAAGACGGTTATCACAAGATTCAAAAAAAGGGTCTTGATCAATCTCAAAGGCATGCAAATCTTTGGTATGTACAATCTTCAAGGGGAAGGAATCAAATGCAGGCCGATGATCTCTTCTCAAACACAATATACTTTGCAAAGCCTTCTTGACATTCTTGAGAAAAGAGAAGAAATAATTTACAACAAAGAACAAAATGTCTTGGATGAAATTCCAACTTGAATACATGATCTTGCCATATTGTCCTTTCATGTTTCTGTTGGTCAGGATCATCCTCCAGTGGAGTCTTTGGATCTGATCTCAAAAATGATTTGGAATTGCCAGATGAATGATTTTAGCCTTTCCAGTGTCTGATCATTTTCCACCATCAACAATCATATTTGAACTTGATACATCTTACTGGGGCAATTTTCAAGTCAAATGTTCAGCTTATAAGACTAGACCAGAGATTGAATGAAGCAACTTTTATCTACTTACGCTAATGCAAAGCAAAAGCGTTTCGAAGGTTACTTGGCTAACTTCAGGCTCCGTCTGTAGTCTACAAAGCCAAACAATGAAAATAAACTTTCTTCCACAGTGGTGTCGCCACTATGTCAGAGCCTAAATCTACCTTAGGCTGAGGAAGGTAGGATCCAAGACCAACATCAAACCATGCTTAACCTGGTAGCTAGCCCTACTAGGTCAGGAGAGGGCTCTCTCTGGGTCAATCTCTCAAATTATGATCGATGAGGGCTTGAGATGACTGATAGAAATACTGATCTTAGGCTAGGTATATGTGTGAAAGAGTTTGATTGAATAAAATGATGTTTTTATTGGCTCTAATGGAAAGGCAGATTTTGGGTGCAGGGAATGAGGCTCAGTCTTGCAGAGATCTCAATGGGGCAAGGTAGGCAACTGATTTTGGAACTTCAAATAGAATGATATGGAGGGATTAGACAGGTGAGGAGTTGAAGAGGGCAAGGGAAATCATGGATCCTCCTCAAACAGCTGAAAACATCAAGAAACTAAAGCACACCTTAAGTAGAGCACTGCAATTTCAATGGATTCTACTTACACTCTTGTTTGATTTAGCTGAGAATAAATAACAGAGATAATGGCATACAATCACATAAATAAATTCACAATTGCAAAGGAAAGCACTGTACCAGGACAAATTGCCACATGGATCCCAAAGAGTACTGCAAACCCTGGTCTCAATTCCTTAGCCAAAATGCTGATATGAGTGTACAATGAAGCTCAAGGCTTTCTCAAAAGTCCAACCATGCTAATGACTGAAACAACATAAGATATAGGCAAACAACAACTCATCCTAGCCTCCAAGGGTCGAGCTCACAAGTTTAGTAGCTGTTCCAACTAATTCTAAACTGAGAACTACAAATTAGGCAGTGGAACAACATGCCTCTAAAAACTAGGGAACTGATTCATTTAGTTGCAAACTAACTTTTCATGAATGAATCTACCTTCATGAGTGAAAATTTGACATAACTACATCAAGATCCATCAGTTCACATTAAATTACATCATAATTTTGACATTAAGAAAGAGAAAATTCAAACTATCAAAGAACTAGGCAAAAAACAGAGTATACTTGGTCAAACTGGCAAAATTTTCCCTATGCGCCACGCCTGATTTCTCTATGCGTAGCGCCTGTTTGGAGCCACGTTTGAAGGCCTTTCTGGGTTCCAAATTCACTCCAAGTGTGCTTGTTGGAATTTATAACCCAAGTGAAATTTTTGAATTTGGCCTCCATTTGCCCCTCCAAAATTCAATTCTCCCAACACTGCTTCCCGTGTGTCAAAATAGGGGCAGTAAGGTCATTTTTTGAGTGTTTCTGTCTTTTTTGATGGCTCAAAACCTGTAAAAATTTCTTGGCCATTGGTAGGAAAGCATATTTTTTCATTCCAAATCCAAAAATCCTAATTTTTTGTCAGTTGGAGGCTCCTATCAAAATCGAGCGCCAGGTGGCGCGGTGCATAGAGCAGAAATTCTTGTTTTTTGAGCAAAAAAATTCAAAAATGAAAAATGTGCCCCAAATTTTTTGGAATTTGGGCTGAGTCTCCTCCATCAAGAATTTTTTTAGGCCAAGGAAGCCTCAGCCAATATCTAAAGTCTATCTTGCTCCATTCGCCTCCTCGATGCCCTTTTCAACTTTGCTTTCAAGCTCTTGATTCTTTCCTTGCAGACTTTGTTTCTTGCCATGTAATGATAAGCCATATGCCTCAACAATGTCTTCTCGCTGTTGGCCTTCTCTAGCATCCTTTCCCAAGTGCAAGTTTGTCCTCTCAAGCCAAGATTCACGCTTAGCTTGAATTTCCCTTTCAAGTGTTGTCAACTTGGTTTTCCTTCTTTTAGCAGCTTGCGAGTTGCTTGCATATTTTTGAGTTCCATGGATGAGTGGGACTGATGAGGGGAGGATTTGATGCTATATGTATGGTTTTTTGGAATGAAAGGGTTAAGGGAATAGTATTTAGGCTCTGGGATAGCAATTAGGGTTTAGAAATGTGTAGCTAGGGTTTGGGATAGTGGGAGTTAGGAATATGGGGTTAGTGAATTTAGGGATATGGGAATGAAACTAGAAAATGAATGTGGGAAAAAAAGAGTGTGGGAGTGAGGGAATGGAATTTGGCAGCAAAAACACAAACTACAAACCCTAAGCACCTGTTTGTGAGCAAAAATTACAAGGAGGTAGGGTTTGAGTTTTGTCTCACTAAACCACCATAAATTTTAGGAAAAACTCATTCACTAGCAAGGGAAGAAAGCTTGACCTACTTGCAAATCATAGAATTGAGAAAATTTGGAAATTTGAGAGAGTTTATGGGTGAAATTGGGCTTACAGCTCTATGCGCCGTGCCAAAAACCCAATGCGCCGCGCCACCAAACCCTATGCGTAGCGCTTTTTGCAGGAGACTTTTGGAGGACTTCCCTATGTCCAAATTGGGTGCGGGATAGCTTTTTGGAAAGGTTATTGAATTTAATTTCAAACCAAACTAGAATTTGTCAATTTGGAGTTCATTTTCCCTGTCAAAAATAAATCTCCCAAGACTGGTCAAAATGTGAAAAATGAGGCTGCCTAAAGGCATAGTGTTGTTGCAGTCAACTTTTGAATGTCTTCCTCAACTCCAAATTGAGTTCTTGATAGCTCATTGGAAATATATTTGTGTCTAATTATCATTTGATTAATCAAGAAAGTCATTTGGCCAACCAAGCTAGGAGAAAACTTGATTTTCCTAAGGTCACTTCGGAGGTGCATCAATTCTCCTGAGGCCACTATATTTTTGACATTTCTCCAAAACCATGACACCTGTGTAAAAATTGAAGGACTTTTTTATTACTTGGCCTATTTTCGACAAAAACCTCTCTCAGTGTTCCCAAATTCATATTTTCTTGCTCAGAAACATCATTGGAGTAAAACCTATCCCGATGTGTGGAATAAGGGATTTGTCAAAATGAAGTAAAATGAAGGGGATAAGGGGCTTATAAATTCTTGAGATAATTTTGGGCAGTAGGGAGGGATGTTAGGAAGTAGGGGAAACTATAATTTCAAAGATTGAGTGAGGGGAAGGGGTCCAAAAGGGCAAAACACAGGTCTAGCCTAGAAAATTGTCAAGTTGTAAAAAGAAACTAGGGTTTGTGCGAAAATGAGGAATTTGAGGGATCTCAGTGATGGGAAGTGTTTAAAAAGGTACATTAAGGATAGGAGAAGGTGTGTGAACATTAGGATACAAGTTTTGCTGATGATTTGACCATCCAAGAGAAATTACCTTCAAAACCCTAGGAGAGGGAAATGAACCGTGCCTAGGCACCACTGAAGCATGAACAAGGTGTAAAATGACCCATTGGAACCTAACATGATGATGACAACCCTCTGAATGATGGTACACTTGGCTGAATAGTGACATGAACCGACATTTGGACAACTTTGAAAGGAGTAAAAGCAAACCCTAGGCCTAATACCTAGTGACTAAATTTTGCTTGAAGACTCACTGAAATGACAAAATTTGATCTTGACACCTTAAAATTACTTTGCAAGAGCCTATTTGATCACTGGAGGAAGGCTGAAAAGACTGACACTAACAGTTATGATGAATAGAATTTGTCCATTGGGATTGACTGTGGCTCTTTGGCTTGGCAGATATGAGGCATGACATTTTCTAATGAAATCAGGAGTGTTGTGGGTACGAGGAAAGATGTAATAAGGTAGGTTCAACTCCCACAGCTAGATATCATCTGATTTATCCATGTATTTACTTCGAGCCAGAAGTACATCTCAAAGAGGTCGAGCTCGCTAAGCATTTCATGGATCTTGTGGTCTCTATCAGCCATAGGAATAGGATGAAGATCTATAGGAGGATAGATCAAAGGATTAACAATTTCCTCTGGTCCTTTGTCCTTGGGAGGCATGATGGCTAAGGTTAATAGTGAAAACTTGATTGGGAAAGGAGACAATTCACAAATATACAGAAAGTTCTAGGACCAAGAACAAAAGGAATAATTTGAAAATGATCAGGCAGGTAGTGTCACTGGTAGTTGAGAGTTTCGGGATCTAGCGAGAAACCTGTAATAAAATTAATGGTAGTGATAAAACAAGAATTCTGTAACCTGTAAACAGATAAGAAGAAGGTTTATATAGGAGTTCTAGTTTTTCGTTGGTTGTGCGGGTCCATTTAGTTAATGACTAAGCAAATTAAATGCTTAATAGATTAATTATGGAGGGAATGAATATGATTTGATGGGATTAACGGGTGAATGAGGTGGCAACAGAGGAATGGTGGATGCACAACGGTCAGGCAAGCGGTATCGGAAATAAGGAATTCAACTTTTTGGAAGGGAGGTGAGCAGTTTGTGGTTTTTCTCATCGGGGTCCAAAACACTCTGGAGCTACCATGTAGGAGCGGGCGTGGTTTGGTATACCGCCCATTTCAGACCCCCCCCCATTTGGTAAATCTCAAATCGTGAGGGGGCCCGAAATTGCACGTGGGCCGTCGGATGAGAGACGATAGGCGGGGATGAAGAGTGATATGGTGGAGAATTAATGTGATGTTATGGGATGGATTGGTGGGATCGAGAATTGACATTTAATGTGATGTCGATAAATATGGAATATAAGGGGGGTATGAACTTAGGGAAATGATATGAAGGGAATGGATTGGTGAAGGGGCGATATGGGAATAATACTTAGGTTATGGGTTTTTTAAAACTTAGGATAGTGTTAGTATCCAAAATAAGCATATAAACCTTAGAGTAACCTTCACTCTTCTTTCAATTTCTTTTGCACATGGAAACAAAATGGATGTTTGATTATGGCGCATTTAGACTAGCAGGCTGTGCATTTTCAAAAACATAAAATGAAGCTTTCCTTTTCTTTCGCTTCCTTAACATTTTATTTTCCTTTGCCTTCATTATTTATGGAAGCTAACACATAACATTTTATTGATATTGATGCCTATAAAACATCAAATTTTCCTAAAATTTTAACTTTTCATTCTTTTGCATCCATATCTTATCTTTACATTTTCAAAATTATTTGACTAATATGCTAACTTATCAAAACTAGATAATGTTACAACATCGACTCTCGTTGGGGACTTCTTCCCCTTGTGGGATGTAGAGAACAAGCAGATCTAAGTGCCTTCTCCTCGGGATATGGAGTCTTTGCTGAAACACATACTCACTTGCAATTTTCAAAAATAAACTCTCTGAATATTTACAGATTATGAATGAATGAAGAATCAATACTGAATGTAGTGCTTCAGGTATCTCCCATTGACTGGTAATGAGGAATACTCTCCTTCCAGATTCTGTAGAATAAATGTATTGTTCCCTTTGACTTCTACAATGCTGAATGGACCAAACTAGAGGTTTAAAATTTTGCATGCTTGCCTTTGTCTACTCTCCTTGTATCCCATCTGAGCACTAGGTCACCTTTCTTGAAATTTCTTTCTCTAGCCTATTTGTCAAACAACTCTTTCATCTTGTTCTGATATTTCCTTAGCTTGTACTGGATTTCATCCCTGTCTTCATTCAACTCAATTATTTGATTAATCCTTCTTGAGAAATCATCTTTTGTCTTCATAATATTCTTGGAGGAAACTCACAACAGGCAAGGCTAAATAAGTAGGAAAAACTACTTCCTTGCCATAAACTAATTGGAAAGGAGACTTGCCCATTGATATTTTAGGAGAAACTTCATTTTCCCAAATGGCATGAATTAGATGGCTATCCCAACTCTTTTAATGGTCTTCAAGAGTCTTCTCAATGACCTTAATTAAGGTCTCGTTGGAAGACTCTGCTAGCCCATTACCTTGTGGATAGTATTGTGTAGAATGATGTAAAAGGATTAAATACTTTTGATAGAATTCAATCATTTTAACATTACTGAAAGTTGCTGCATTATCTGTAACAATCTGTTGAGGACATCCAAATCTTGACAGGATGTTTTGTTCAAGAAATTTAATTACAATAGTATCAGTGGAATTCTTCACCAGTATGGCTTCTACCAAATTGGTAAAATAGTCTTTGGCAGTTAAAATCCATCTATGTTGACTGCTTGACTGTGGATGAATTTCCCCTATAAAGTCTAATCCCCATTGAAGAAAAGGAGAATTAACTGATACTGGAAACAAGGGAAGTGCTGACAGTTTTTGTTTTCCTGCAAACAATTGGCATTATTTGCAACTTATTACTCTTTCCCCAACTTATTTGAAAAGTGTGTGCCAACAGAAACCTCCTTTTAGAATTTTGTAGGCTATTGCTAGCGAGGCATAGTGTCCACCACAAAACCCTACATGGAACTGGTCTATAATACCTCCTGTTTCATTTTCAGTTAAGCACAAAAGAAGGATATTAAGAGGGTCTTTCCAATACAAATTAGCATTAATAATTCAATATTTCACTGCTTTAAGCTTGAGGGCTTTGCACTGTTTCAAATTTAGGTTAGTTGGACATTGAAAATTTCTAAGAAACTGCACAATATGAGAATACCAACAGAAAGTAGATATTTGTGATCTATATGAACAAAATGGCTTGATATGAAGGAAGAGGTTCTTGTGGGTTCTCCCATTCTCTAAGAGGAGTAGTTTCTTGTGGATTCTCCCCTATTGTTAAGGAAGGTTCTTGTGGATTCTCTCGTGATGACATTAAGGAAGGTTCTTGTGGATTCTCCCCTGATGATATTCAGGAAGGTTCTTGTGGATTCTCCCTTGATGAAATTTCAGAAACCATATTTATAACCAATACTTTTCCCTTGGATTTATTTAACAATTTGGCCTGGACTTGGCCTTTTACTAGCTTTGTGGTTTTTATTTCAAGGTCAAATTCACAGATTTTAGCAATCCATCTCCCTCTTCTCCCATCAACATCAGGTTGAGTCAATAAAGTTTTAACAACATGATTAGGGCCATAACCTATGATGTGTGAATGCAGTACATAGGTTCTAAAGGCTTTGAGGGCTTGAATTAAGGCATAAGCTTGTTTTTCAATAATATCATAACTGAGTTTAGCATCTCTCATTACTTTTGAAAAGAAGGCTATGGGCTGGTCATCACCATTTGTATTCTTATGTAAACGTACAATAGCTAAGGTTGTTTCGGATGCAAAAGAAAATATGTTGAAGGGTGAAGAATAGTCAGGGCTAGCTAATGTTGGGGCCTCAGATATAGTCTTTTTGATTTGGTCAAAAACATAACTAGGAGGGACTGTCCATTTCATTTCATTATTTTTCTTAAGCATATCTGTTATATCTTTAACTATCTCAATATAATTTGGGATAAACCTTCAAAGAAAATTGATATTCCCAAGGAAGGTTTGAATCTCTTTCTTATTCCTTGGTAGAGATAGGGTCTGAATATTTGAAACTCTCTTTGGGTCAATTATAACTCCCTCCTTGGAGATAATATGCCCTAGTAATTTCCCTTCCTTCACAACAAACAAAGATTTCTTCGGATTGATTGATATGCCAAATTTCCTGCACCTGTGAAAAACCTTTCTCAAGTGTTTTAAATGACTTTCATCAGAATCAAATAAAATAGTTAAATCAACTAAATAAATGACAGTAAATTCAGATGTTTTTCCTACAAATGCAAGGTCCATGTCTCTCTAGAAAGTGGCTCCAACATTGGTTAACCCGAATGGAATTTTGGCATACATAAATATACCCCATGGTGTGGTGAAAGAAGTTTTCTCATGGTCAACTTCACTTACCATGATCTGATTATAACCAGAAAATCCATCTACCATAGAGATCTTATTGGGACCTAAAATATTTTGAAGAAGATAGTCCATTTTAGGCAATGGATAATATCTTTTAAGGATAATTTGTTCAGGTTTCTGAAATCTATACATAGCCTAATCTCACCATTCTTCTTCCTAACATGAACTAAGTTGGCTACCAAATTAGAATACCTTAAAGGCACTATGATATGAGCATCAAGCAATTTTTTTGAGTTCCTTTTCAATGGTTGGCAATAGTATGGGATTAATTCTTCTTAACTTTTGTTGAAAGGGTTTTTCTTCTAGTTTCAAAGGAATCTTATGCTGAATAAAAGATGTGTCATAAGTTTTCAATTCATTATAAGACCATGAAAAAAAATCTTTATAGTTCTTAAGAAGATTCAGGTATTTGAGTTTAACATCTGAAGGTAAAGTTTAAGATAGTTTAACATTTCTTACGTCATCCAAAGTCCCAATATTACATTCTTCGATTTCCTCTTCTGGTGAGAGAAACAAAGGATTTTTAGAAGCATCATTATTATCAAATAGCTTTTCCAATGGGACTAATCCTTTATGGATAAAATTATTAGATAACTGTATGATATCATGATCAAGAATTTTAGGACTGAATGATATTTCTAGACTCTGTTGATCTAATTCTTGGATAACTTGTTGATCTTCTTCAATTTGTGTATTTGAAAATTCATCAATGACTAAGAAAAGATTTTAATTGTTCGTCATCTTCAAAAATCTGCCAATGTTTAAGGTTATTAGGAATTGATGGTTGGTACTTGACTTGGATTTGATATTCTAATGATACTGGCTCAAGGATTTTGAAGGAGCTTATTGAGACAACTAGTGAATCAACGTGCATGTTTTCATCTATGGGAATAGCAGTTATGTTGAAACCTTGGAAGAAATTATCAAGTGTGTTTCAAGCTTCATTTCTGTAGGATCTAAGCCTTGGGTATTTTTAGTTTAACATAAATTTGTAACTTGGTTTACTATAAGCTTAGAGAGAAAAGACACTCAAGTTTTGGACTTTTAGACTCCTAGATAACTCAAGACCAAGAAGAAAATCCTCATACCCAGCCACATTATTTGTGACTTCAAATTCAAATTTACATGACTGAGTTATTTTTTCTTTATTTGGTGATATAAGAACAATTCCTACTCCTACTCCTTCCTTTGAGCAAGAGCCATCAAAATAAAGTTTCCAAATATTTGATTCTACAATTTTAGTCTGGGAAACAATATTTTCAATGGCAAGTTGAGTGTTTGATACATTTTGTGAAGACAAGTGAAAACAACTAAAATCCTGATCTACTGCATAGATAGGGTGGTTCTTTTCTTGATCAGACCTACAAATAGTATGAAGGAAATGGACTTCCCTATATAACCTTTAGTGCTCACCTCCATAGACTGGGATAGTAGCAAAAGACATGTCCATCTGAAGTGACCCTCCAAGTTTAGCACAACATGATCTATATATAATCATGACAAACTTGGCAGGATTATCAGTGACAATTATGTCTAGAACTATAAATTTGATAGGTATTTGAGCTAAGGTCACAACTAGTTCTTTGATCAATCTTAGGCATGGTACATTTTTTGAGTCAAAGCTGTAAATATCATGATAGTTACGGGTGACTTGTAACTAAAGATGGTCCATTATTACCTTTGGCATAAGGTTATGAGACATTCTAGAATCTAGCATACAATTATACAAAAGAAAATGATGAGTTTTTAATGTTACATAAAATGGTGGAACAATTTCATCGATCAAAACTAGGGCCAAATACAACCGAGGGTTTTTCATCTTGCAGACTAATAACATCTCCCTCAACATCTACAGTAGAAGACTGTATCCATTTAGACACTTGATTTTTGTAACCAATATTTTTGGAAAGTTCAGCTAAAGGTATAGAAATCTTGACCCTTTCCAATTCCTTTTCAATATTAAAAGTAGTCAAAATAATCTTATCAAATGGAAGGGTTTCAGTGGATAACTATATAGTCTGAGGGGTTGAAGTTTGTGTTTGAATGGTTTTCACTGCAGGTTCGATTATGGTGGTGGATTTTGGAGGTCTACTAGGACCTGATCTAGGTCTTAGATCATACCTCTTATTCAATTCTGCAATTAAAAATTTAGAGAATGCTTGGTATCTGGAAATTTGAGTATCTCCTACTTCTAGTTTGAAAGACTGAGATGAAGATGAAGGAACTATGGCCATTTGTATTGTTGAAGAATCAATATTATTGATATATTCAGTGATTAAAGGGACTATATCTTGTGACCGTTGATCATAAATAAGAAAGGGTGGCTGAATGTTTTGTTCAGAACTTGGTCTCTGAAGAATTTTCATTTGAGGAGCTCTTCTGAATTGAGGTTGAGCTTGAGGTCTAATAGCATTTTGTTGAGGAACTCTAGGATGAGTTTCAATTTTCGAAATTCTTTTAGAAAGGTTCCTAACCAAAGATGTAATTTCATCAGTTTTATGATCTTCTAGTTTATATTTGGAGGAGGATGAATCATCTATCTTAGCTTTTAGTTTTCTTTCTTCATTTTTTGCTTTAGCCTTAAGTTTACCAAAAGTTGACCTATTGGCTTCTACCTCTATAGCATTTGTCTGCATGTATTCCGAATTATTAGAAACTCTTTCTCTTAGCATGACTGCAAAGTCATCATCAAATGCTTTAGAGAATCTGACCTTTGCAGCTGCTACTGATGGTTTACAATCAGCAGGGATTTTGTGATAAAGCTTGTTGAATCTCTTAATGAATTCAACAACTGGTTCTCCTGGGTTTCTCTTTAATTCCTCAAATTTAGCAAGGAAGTAAACATGATCTTTATTTATCCCCCAATGATTTTTAATGATGGTTATGATTTCATTCCAAGTTCTGCTAGAGTCAGCTTTGAGTTGCCTAAACCAGATCCTAACATTTCCTTCTAGGGATTGTACAAATAATCTCATATAAACATTTGCCTCTTCAAAGTTCATATTGTCAGCAAAATCTCGGAAGGCTAACACAGGATCTTCTGTTGAGGGTCCGTTTTCTCCATTAAATCTTGGTAAATGATTTAAGTATCCATAAGGAAAATTCCCCAAGTTTACAGGGAGAACTAGGGTAGCATACCTAGCTTGAATAATGGGTCGAAAAGCCATGAAAACAGGAGGAGTATGGGTTGTATGAGTGGATGATGATGAGGAAGAGGAAGATGATGAAGATGAAGGAGGTGAAGATGAGTCAGTAGGTGTATTAATGTGTGTAGGAGAGGGAGGAGACCTCTTTAAAGGTTTGAAAGGGGTTATAATAACCAATTTCTGAATTCCTGGTGGGAAGTCTTCCTTATTTTTAAATAAAGGATTTGAGTAGGCATAAAATATCTCTTCAAAATTAGTTGAGGATGATGGAATAGAATAAGGAGTTAGCGTAATGAAATCTTGAGGTTTGAATTTAGGTAAACCTAAACCCAATTCTTCTTCAGACGAAGGTGATTAGTTAGGAATGGATGGAACTTGATATGTCTCAAGTGACTGTATCAAAAATGTTGATGGAAGGTCTACTCCTTTAGAAATAAGATCAGAGACCCTAGGAGGTAGTGTTGGGAATGGAATCCCCCCACGACATGGTTTGGGGCTCAAAGCGTAAGTTTTTAGTTGATATTGTTGTAAAGCTCCAGGAATTGCAGGCGCGAAATGTATGTTAGAGTCATAGGGTTTTCCGCCCTAGATTTGAATGTAATGTCGGCCTACCCATGGTCCGTGGACCATGGAATTATATAAATAGAGCGCGGCTCTATGTTGTAAAAACATCTAATAGAGAATGGGCATGAAAGGTCTTAGAGATTAAGTCGAAGGGTCTAATTGTGTCTTGGGTCATAGAGAATGAAGAAGACTTTGTAGCTGAGTGCGCAAAGGCCTAGTAGAGTCCGCAGCTAAGTGTGCGGACCCCTGTAGCTGAGTGCACAGGGTGGAGTCAAGTCTATAATCAGAGAAGAGATTAATAAAGAAAGGTTTTGTTACCAATTCTGTGTATCTGTTCTGAGTTATTACATGTTTGATATCATTTGCGAATATACTGTATCTTTACTGCGCGCACTTGCATGAATTGTGAGTATTGTTAAGAATAACGGAAAACACACAAATAAGCTAAGTTAATCAACTAATATCGGATTACTAGTAAGGACTTGGGTAATAACAGTGTTCGGCCCCCGAGTAGGACTGCGTGAAGGCAACATCTCAAGCTGTGAGGGACAGGTAAGTGCACATAGCGACATGCGTGCAGGGTCGAACCATGGACCAATTGAGCTCATCAGACATCTCTAGGGTGTGGAAACTTGGTTGTAGCACCCCCCTATACTACTTCGAGTGAGACCTCAGTTCACACTCCGTGGACTGTTGCCGAAAGGGCCAGCAGTACCAGGATTTGTTTGGATAAATCACATCTGAACCTGGGTCAAGCCCCAACAAGCCAACAAATGGTTCCATTGTCGAGACTTGGATCTGCATAAGGGATTTCTAATGTCGTGTCACTGGAATCCGATGAAGAAAGTAATTGAAGGGTGGTTGGACAGAATGATTCATGAGTTCGCGGCGCACGAAAACAAGAATTCGCGAGTATCAAAGGAACAATGGATAGAGTGATACTTATATACAAAAATCCATGAAATTTTCTTTGCAATGTTCCCCTCTGAGTTGTATGAGTGGATCGCGAAGCTAGCAGATAGTCAAGGAAGGTGTAGGCTCAACAAACCAATTGTGTGGACTCCAGAGTTGGCGTGCAGACTAGAAGCATCAAAAGATAAGATTGCACGCATTTTGGACCATTGGCTCGATCAAATTATAGGAGGGTTTATCACCAAGTTCGCGGTAGATACTTCAGTCAGCTACAGTGAGGTAGAATAACGCTTCCTCAAAGGACCGCAAGGTAAGTACATTAAAACTTTGAACACTTGGATTAAAACGCTAATGTGTGAAAAGTAGGTTATGCAAATAAATTGATGTTTAGGGCTATGCGTAGTGGGAGGATCTATAGAAATGAAGGTAGCGCAGAGATATAGAATACCCCCTTGATTTCGCCTCGACGAGAAAGCAAGGAAGAGCTCGCGAAAGTTTCACCAAGAAGTGTGATCAGTCTGATAAGGTAGTGAATTCCATGCATACCACCTCCACCTACACCACCACGAGTCTCACCAACTTCACCCTCATCTCCACCCACACCACCTTCGTCACCACCACAGTTCAACATGGCGAGCACGATAAAATTTTTGGTGTTCAAAGGAGTAGGGAACGAAGATCCAGACCAATTTTGGTTCATGGTAAAAGTTGTATCAGAAGCACAAGGAGTCACGGATGACAATATAAAGAAGGCAACACTGGTAAGCGTGTTGCGGGATTGTGCACTGACATGGTACATTAAGCATTCCAATGAAAAATCCAAATGCAGGGGTCGTGGATATCCAAGCTGCGCTGAATAGGGAATTTAGCATGCCAAAATCGAAGACACATGTGATTATCGGGTTTAAGGAAATTGTGATGCTTCTAGGCGAGACCCCTTGGAAACTGGATTAGAGACTGAAGGGCATGATTCGCGAAGCCAACATGACCTTGACAGATGGGTAGCACCGTGCATGGTTTTTAGCATCATTAATGCCGCATATAAGGATGGCGTTGTCACAACAGAAGTTATCCACCCAGGCCAAAGCTTTGGAGATTAGAATGAGATTGCACGAGACCCCAATACAAGATCCTGGCCCGGGACTCCAACAAATCCATGTGAAACTGAAAAATTTGTGTTTGGAAATGCAAAGTTTGAAACAAGATAGTACAACTCGACCAGAGGTGCGTGAGGAGGTATGATGCATAAAATGCAAAGGCCAAGGGCATGACAAGGACCATTGTACAGTCTTCACGAACTATCTAGTGGGAGGAGGGTTGATGCCATTGAGACGAGAGGCACAAGCAGGACCGAGGATGATGCCTACATTATGGTGTGTGATTTGTTAGATAGGAGGGAAGCACAGTACAGATAACTGTCACCTATTACAAAAGTATATGCAAACGCCCTAGCGGTTGTTTTGTAATTTTGGTATGTCAGTAGGCCATGTGAATGCACCTGTAGAAGTTATGAACTAATGATGGATCGAACCCCTACTTATAGGGTGTATACCAAAACATGAGCCCTTGATCAAAATGCAGGGATGGTGCGCACTGGATTTCAGGGGCATGGATGAGGTTGAGGTGGAATGGGACCAGGAAGGGGTCATGGATAGCTAATTTGTCACACTTGCGGAGGGCTAGGGCCTATGATTGTACAAATCTAATAAGGGCATCATGTATATATTGTGCTTAGTTTGATCATGAGACAGAGGAATGCCCTACACTGATAGCGAGGTTGCGCGATAAAGGAATACTCCAGCCTCCCTTGACTCAGAACCTACAAATGATGAGTTCTGAGCCATGCGAAGAGGACCCAAATGTAAACATCGTGCTCTAAAGCCATATCACAATAGGAGATGACAAGGGTAAGTAGCCAAAAGAAAGTGCCTGGGTTCACAAGGCGCTAATGAAGGAACTGAAGTTCGATTTAGAATGCGCGAAGGAGACATTCATGGAAGTTAACTAGAGCTTCACGGAGGCCTCCACTTCAAGTAATAAAAACAAACTAGAACCAGAGATGGACCTGTCAATGCTTACTACCTTTCTGGAGACATTCATGAAGTTGTTGCGTGACAAAAAAGTAGTGAAATGACTACAAGAACTCATCACTAGATGTTCTGGACCAGGAGAACCGCACATAGTCTGGAAGCTCGGAAATCACACATCGTGAATAGGAAGGGAAATGAGATTGACTGCGCAAATCGGAGAGTACAAAATGGATAAAGTGATTCTAAATCTAGGATCGGATGTGAATGTACTACCAAAGCAGTCATGGGAGTGCATGGGCATGCCCGCATTGCAGTGGTCCCCTATTCAATTGCGAATGGCGAACTAGCAAAAGATCCTACCCATGGGAAGATTGCAGGGAGTAACGGTGGATATTGAAGGTGTGAGTGTGCTTGCAGACTTTGAAGTGATAAAGATTATTGATGACAGAAATCCCTATCCCATGCTACTGGGAATTGATTGGGCCATTGAGATGAACGAAGTGATAAACCTGAAGAAGCGCAAAATGATTTTTGAGAAAAAATCACTATGCATAGTGGTACCTTTAGACCTGCGGAAGGATCACACTACACAGAGCCAGTATGTGACGAAGAGAGCGATGATGAGCTATAATGTATCTACAAAATCACCGCACAGGATCAGGACTGGGTAAATCCTATAGTGGATGGCAGGATTTCGTGGGAGAGTGAAAGATCCTGCACCTCAGATTCAGATGAGGAAATAGAATGATGGCAGAACTAGTTACACGAGGTAACCATGCTCAATTGCAACACGATGGTAATATCATTGCGCCATGTGACAACAGAGGTAAGCAATCTACCTATGTATGACAGGTTGACAATGGTGGATGAATTCCTAAACAAATTTGAAAGAGAAAGTGCCAGAACAGTAGTGTTTTGATGCTCTGAAATGGGCACTGCATGCTATGCCCGCAAGGTGGTGGGGTAGGCATCAAATAATCTTTAACGACTAGCGCGGAGGTAGAAGGATGATGCATTTACGATTTGGGAAACTGCAGATGCAGCTAGTAGACAAGTATGATGGACAAGATGATCCATGTACACACCTCGTGAAATGGACCAAGGTCTATGGGGAAGAGCCACAACCTGAATGGGTGCATTTGTTTTGTCATACTCTGGATGTCATACCTATGAATTGGTATACTGAGACAGAGCTCTGCCATGGCACGAGCAAATGGGACATCTTGCGGGAAGAATTCCTATTAACCTTCACGTTTGAAGATCATTGGTGGGATACTGTTGATGATGCGCTACAAGCAGTAAAAGCAGCTACCTTCAAAATACCCCATGAGCCAATGGAAGTGCTTCAGCCGGGATGGGCGATACAGCTGATCTGTGCACTGGAGTGTTACAATGTAAATATTGAGGAGGATGATGAGGACCCACAGAATATTAACATTCCCAAAGTTGAAGGCTATCACGAGGTTCAAGTACCATTGATTGAGGATCCCGACATCACCGCACCGCTAAAAACGAAGTAGGTAAACATTGGGATGGAGGCAGAACCAAAGTATGCAATGCTCGGTGACTATTGGGATGATGCCACGGTGGATAAGGTCGCTGAGTTACTCCGCGAATACCAAGACTTATTCCCGACCAAAATTATGGATTTAAAAGGGATCGTTGGCAACTTAGGGATGATGAAGATCACCCTAAAACCCGATGTGAAGCCAATCAAGCAGAGGCCTTACTGCTTGAATCCAAAGTACAAGGAAAAGTTCCATGTAGAATTAGAAAAAATGCTCATAGCCAGAATTATTGAGCTAGTGGAAGAATCTGACTAGGTGAGCCCTATGGTAGTACAAGAGAAAATGTAGAAGAACAAAATAAGAATATGCGTGGACCTTATGAAGTTGGATGACACCTGTGTACACAACCCATTCCTGACATCGTTCATAGATAAAGTATTGGAAAACATTGGCGAACAAGAAGCATACTCATTCACGGATGGGTTCTCGGGGTACCACTAGATCAAAATCGTGCTGGAAGACAGGAGCAAGAAAACCTTTGCAATGGAATGGGGTTGTTTTCAATACACCATTATGCCATTTGGATTAAAGAACACACCAGCCATCTTTTGGTGCATCATTGTTGCTGCATTCAAAGAATACATCCACAAGTTCCTGGAGGTCTATCTGGATGATTGGACTATCTTCGGCTTAGTTAAACACCACGTAGTAAGCTTATGCTTGATGCTAGATACTTGTTGATGACACAAGATTGTGCTAAACCTTAAGAAGTGCACATTCCTCATTTCCTTTGGGAGCCTGTTGGGACACGTGGTCTGCTAACAGGGACTGATGGTGGACCCTGTGAAGACTGAATTGATTCTAAATTTGGAAGGACCACGAAGTGTTAAATAGTTGTGCACTACCTTGGGACACACAGGATACTACAGGAAGTTCATCAAAAGCTATGCCCAAATCATCGTGCCAAAGGAGAAACTATTGAAAAAATATGTCACATTCTGCTCAAATGATGATTGCATGAATAGCTTGGATGTCCTAAAGGGGAAATTGGCCTCCGCTCCAATCCTGGTCTTCCCGAAATGGGATGTGGAGTTTCATGTCCATGTTGATGCATCATGTATCATACTGGGAGTAGTGATCACACAAGAGGGCGGTGAGGGCTTGGACCACCCTATCGCGTTTGCAAGTCATAGATTGTCTAAAGCCGAGAAGAACTATTCGACAACCGAGCGTGAGGGGTTAGCAATGGTTTATGTGCTCAAAAAATACTGACACTATTTGTGTTAGTGTCAGTCTTTGAAACCTTCCTCCAATGATCAAACATGCTCTTACAAAGTGATTTTAAGTTGTCAAGGTCAAATTTTGTCACTAGGAATTAGGTTTAGGGTTTGTTTTCACTCCTTTCAAATTTGTCCAAATGTTGGTCGATGTCACCATTTAGCTCAGTGTACCATCATTCAGAGGGTTTTCATCATCATATCAAGTTCCAATGGGTCATTTTACACCTTGTTCATGCTTCAGTTGTGCCTAGGTAAGCTTCATTTCCCTCTCCTAGGGTTTTGAAGGTAATGTCTCTTGGATGGTCAAATCATCAGCAAAACTTGTATCCTAATGTTCATACACCTTCCCCTATCCTTAATGTACCTTATTAAACACTTCCCTTCACTGATATCCCTCAAATTCCTCATTTTCGCACAAACCCTAGTTTCTTGCTACAATTTGACAATTTTCCAAGATAGGCCTGTGTTTTGTCCTTTTGGACCCCTTCCCCTCACTCAATCTTTGAAACCACTTTCCCCTACTTCCTAACATCCCTCCCTACTTCCCAAAATTTTCTCAAGAATTTAGAAGCCCCTTATCCCCTTCATTTCACTTCATTTTGACAAATATTATGTTCCACACATCGGGGTAGGTTTTACTCCAATGATGTTTCTGAGCAAGAAAATATGAATTTGGGAAAATTGCGAGAGGTTTTTTTTCCAAAATAGGCCAAAGAATAAAAACCTCCTTCACTTTTTACATAGGTGTCATGGTTTTAGAGAAATGTCAAAAATACAGTTGCCTCAGGAGAATTGATGCACCTCTGAAGTGACCTTGGGAAAATCACATTATCTCGTAGCTTCGTTGGTAAAATGACTTTATTGATGAGTCAAATGATAACTAGACACAAATATATTTCCAATGAGCTATCATGAGCTCAATTTGGAGTTGAGGAAGACCTTCAAAAGTTGACTGCAATAGCACTCTGCCTTTAGGCAGCCTCATTTTGTACATTTTGACCAGTCTTGGGAGATTTGACTTTTGACAAGTCAAATGAACTCCAAATTGAAAAATTCAAGTTGTGTTGGAAATTACACTCAATAAGCTTTCCAACGAGATATCCTACACCCAATTTTGACATGGGGAAGGCCTCAAAAAGTGTCCCATAAAAAGCACTACACACTTGTCAGCTGGTGCAACGCACCTGGTGCAAGTTTTACACTGCAATTTGAATGGGCGCGATGCACCTGTTGAGCACGGTGCACCTGGGTAGTGGCACAACACACCTGCCTGCTTAGCCCAAATTTTACTCAAATCATTTTTCCAAGCTCCAAATTTGTGCAATATTCATTCAAAAGGTAAGTGAATCATTCCATAGTGCCATTGCAAAAGTTTTGATCATCATTCATGGTGTGTAAATAGGTGAAAAGGAAAACCCTAGTTTGTTGCACAGTCACATTCAAAAAACTATCTAGGGTTTCAAAATTGTCATTGTTGCTGTTTTCTCCCCTTGCATCAGTTACATTCCCATTCACTACATTTCACTCATCTCATTTCCCCCTTCCCTCTTTCATTCACATTCATCTATTCCCTTATCCCCAAAACTAAAAACCCTAATACCTAATCCCACTACTCCCAAACCCTAATAGGAATCTGTAAACTCTAATACCTAATTCCTACTATCCCCAAACCATACAAACCCTACTCACATCCCTAAACCTTGTTCATACATATATTTCCACACTCCCTTCCCCATACACTCTGCCCATTCCATTCCTTCATCCTATTCCATACTATTATCCACAAACCATTCATATATAATCACATTTTTCAAAACCAAGGGAAAACAATGGAAAGAGACAGTGAATATGACTATGATAAGAAGCAAAGCAAAGGCAAAGAGAAGATGCACAAGCATGATATAGATGACAAACAAGAAAGAAAACAAACAGTTGGAGGGTAAGCAAAGCCTAATGGAGCTAGTAATGTTGAAACTGAAGAAGCAAAATGACGAAGAGGACCATGTCACTTTGACTTCCATTGAAAAAGAGATAGAGAATGACAAGGAGTCTTGGTTGGAAAATATGAACATGCACTTGGAGAGGTTGCTGGACAAGGCTAACAAGGAGAAGGACATGTTGCGGCACATGGCTTTTCATGATTTGGCAAGAAACAAAAGTTGCAAAGCAAGAATTAGGAATTTAAAGGCCAAGTTGACGAAAAATTTGAGGAAGAGGAAAGAGCAAGAAAAGCTCAAGATTTTGGCTAAGGCTTCCTTAGCCCAACATGGCACTTGATGCAGGACACTCATCCCAAATTTCAAGAAATTTGGGATACTTTTTGTCAATTTTGATTATTTGGAGCAAAACACAAGTTTTTCTTCTTGGTGCGCTGCACCACCTGGCGCGCGCTTTTGCTAGGGACCTCCTTTGGAGGAAAACTTAGCATTTTTGGATTCCTTAGGCAAAAATATTAATACCCACAAATTTCCAAGAAATTTTGTGAAGTTTTGAGCTTCCAAAAGGGTCAAAAACACCTCAAAAATGCCCTTTCTGCCCCTTTTTGGCCACATAGGAAGCAGTGTTGGGAGAACTCACTTTTGGAGGGGAAAATGGACACCAAATTCAGAAATTCCACTTGTTCTAGAAAGTAGACAGATAGAAATTTCCAAAAAACCCACTTAGAGAAAATTTTGTGCACGGGAAGGCCTCCAAAATTAGTTGAAAAAAGGTGCGGTGCACAGGGACAAAGGCACGACGAACAGGATGGAAAATTGACTTTTTTGCCCAAAAAACTCTATTTTTCACCTAGTTTTTTCTCAATTTGACTTTTCTCTCTTTCATAGTCAAACTCGTGATGTAATTTGATGTAACTTTATGTATTTTGAGGTAAATATGCTAAAGTTTCACTCAAGGAGGTAGATACATCATAAAAAGGTAGTTTGAAACTGAATGAATCAGTTTCCTAGGTTTTAGAGGTAAGCTATTCCACTGCCTGCTTTTCAGTTCTTAGTTAAAATCTTGTTGAAACAGCTCCTAAACTCATGAATTCCACCCCTAAAGCCTAGCATGAGTTTCTTTTTTCCTATATCTAGTATTTTTTCATTCATTAGTAAAGGTTGGACTCTTGTGAATACTTTGAGCATTATTGTAAATTCATCTCTGTAGTTTGGCAAAGGAATAGACCAGGGTTTGCAGAATTTTATGGGATTCTTGTGGAAGCTTGGTTTGGTATTTTTTTTCCTTCTGTAATGCAAGTTTACATGTGTTTATGTATGCCATCATATCTCTTTGTTTAGATTAACTAAATGAATCAAGGATAAAGGTAGAATTCATTGATGTTGTAGTGCTCTACCTAGGGTTTGTTTAGTTTTCTATGTTTTCAGCTGTTTGAAGAGGATCCTCGAGACTTTCATGCCCTCTCCAACTCCTCACCAGTCTTAAGACTCTCCATCTCACTTATTTCAAAGTACCAAACCATTTGCCTACCTCGCCCCACAGAAACCTTTGCAAGACTGTGTCCATTCCCCAGACCCAAATCTGCCTTTCACATTTGAGCCAACAAACCAAAATTAAATTCAATCAAACTCCTCTGAGCATATACCTAGCCTAAAATTAGTCTTTAAATCAGTCATCTCAAGCTTTATTGATCATATTTTCCTGGGATTGACAAGGAGAGAGCCCTCTCCCAACTTGGTAGGGCTAGTTACCAGGTTAAGCATTGTTTGATGTTACCCTAGATCCTGCCTTTCTCAGCCTAAGGTAGATTTAGGCCATAACAATTTGCTAGGAGGACATTTCAAGATGTATACAGACCATTTCGTACTAAAATACTTGGTCAATAAGCCTGTGTTGGGGGGGCGCATATGCAGGTGGCTCTTATTATTTCATGGATATGACTTTGAGGTCATGGTCAAACCTCGACACCTGAATGCAGGACCGGATCACTTGTCACGTATTGAGACGGGCGAGGAACCTACTGGTTTGGAGGAAGGATTACCTAATGCACATCTATTTTTGGTGTGTGTCGCAGATGGGCACTTTGAAGATATAATCCATTTTCTACCAACAGGGACTGCATCGAAAGAATACTCCGTCCAACAGAAGAAGGAATTGGTGGTGTGCACAGTAGATTTTTCTGTCATCGCGGGGCACCTATACAAAATGGGAAATGATGAGATATTGAAAAGATACATACCTGAATTTGAACGAAGTGAGATCCTCATGAAAGCACATGGGGGTGCTGCAGGAGGACAATATGTAGGACGTGCAACCGCACTAAAGATTCTTCGCACATGGTTATGGTGGCCAACCCTTCACCAAGATTCAAAAGCATACTGTACGGCCTGCGATATATGTCAAAGGACCGGAAAACCATCGCGAAGGGACAAGATGTCATTGAATCCACAAATGACACTGCAACCATTCAGGAAATAGGCAATTGACTTTGTGGGACCTATCAAACCTCAGGGAAAGACGGATGTGCGCTACATCATCACCACGACAAAGTACTTGACATGATGGGTGGAAGCGCAGTGGGTCAAAGACTGCATGACCATTACGGATGTGAAGTTTTTGTTCGAAAACATGTTGACCCAATTTGGCTGTCCAAAAATCTTAATGAGTGATCGCAGAACACATTTCCTGAATGAAACCATCAATGTGCTCATAGAAGGATTCCAGGTGTATCATTAGAAAAGTACACCGTACCATCCACAAGCTAATGGGACTGTAGAAGAATTCAACAAAATACTGGAGATTGCACTGACCAAAGTGTTTAACACGCAACAAAGTGATTGGGACCTGCACGTACCTACATTGCTATGGGCTTACAGGACAATGTGCAAGAAACTGACAAGACAAACACCTTTCCAGTTAGTTTATGGCATGGAAGCTATCATGCTGATGGAATATATCATACCTAGTCTGTGCATAACAGCGCTCACAGGGATGACAGACCACGAAGCTCTAGAGGAAAGGCTCGCGTAATTGGAAGAACTTGAGGAAGAACAGTTCTTGGCTAGGTTTCATCAGTAGGTACAAAAGCAGCGTGAAAAATCTTGGCACGACCGCCATATCAAGTTGCACACATTAAAGGTAAATGGCTTAATGCTGTTGTATGACAGTAAGTTTGAAAAATTTCCAAGAAAATTCAGAATGCATTGGCTGGGACCATACATGGTTAAGGAGGTCACAGACGGAGGCACTGTCCAGCTAGTTAAACTAAATGGAGAACCCTTCCCAGGCAAAGTAAATGGCAACTGCTTGAAGCCCTACATGGGTGGGCTAGCTATCTGACTAGCCGACTGAAGCACAGTCTTCACGCTCCAAGGAGTCGAACAAAGGCACAGGACTATAAACATACGCACCAGATGTTGATACAGTTGTAGGGAAACAATTCAAATACAGAGGTCTCAAAACAAAGGATGTAACAGATTTAGCAAACAACGGCTCAGTGCGCTGCAGACATCAGTCCCATTGGAGAACAGTTGGAGGGATTCTGCTCAAAGATCGCCACACTGACAAAGTGACTGAAGGGCGAGTCATGATGTTGGTGTTGGGGTCCTGTTCGACATGGAATCCCCCCATGACATGGTTTGGGGCTCAAAGCCCAAGTTTTGAGTTGATATTGTTGTAAAGCTCCGCAAATTGTGGGCACGAAATGTATTTTAGAGTCATAGGGCTGTCCACCCTAGTTTTGAATATAATGTCGGCCTACCCATGGTCCGCAAACCATGGAATTGTATAAATAGAGCGAGGCTCTAATTTGTAAAGACATATAATAGAGAATGTGCATGAAATGTCTTAGAGATTAATTCGAAGGGTCTAAGTGTGTCTTGGGTTGTAGAGTAGGAATAAGGCTCTACAGCTGAGTATACAGAGGCCTAGTAGAGTCTGCAGCTAAGTGCACATACCCCTGCAGCTAATTGCGCAGGGTGGAGTCAAGTCTGTAATCGAAGAAGAGATTAATAAATAAAGGTTTTGTTACCAATTCTGTGTATTTGTTTTGAGTTATTACATGTTTGATATCATTTGCAAATATATTGTTTCTTTACTACGCACACTTGTATGAATTGTGAATATTATTAAGTATAATGGAAAGAACACAAATAAACTATGTTAATCAACTAATATCAGATTACTAGTAAGGACTTGGGTAATAACAGTGTTCAGTCCCCAAGTAGGAATCCGTGAAGGCAACATCTCAGGCTACGAGGGACAGGTAAGTGCACATAGAGTCGTGCGTACAGGGTCGAACTGTGGACCACTTGAACTCATCAGACATCTCTAAGGTGCAGAAACCTTCTAGCACCCTCCCATACTACTTCTGGTGAGACCTCAGTCCGCGCTCCGCAGACTGTTGTCGAAAGGGCCAGTAGTACCGGGATTTGTTTGGCTAAATCACCTTTAAACCTGGGTTAGGCCCCAACAAGCCAACAGGTAATTTAGTCCAATTAGGGTGAGTTGGTATAAATGAGTATGGATATACAGATGGAATGTCTTCAGGGTGTAAAGCTAAAGAAGAAGAAGGTTTTCTACATATTCCCCTTGAAGAGGCTCCCCTAATGAGTCTTTTTGGGTCTGGTAGATGGTTAACAATCTCAGAATCAGAATGTGATCTTGTATGCTTATAGGGAGCCAACTTGGACCAGTGGAATCACCAGGTGAAATATTTTGACCTATGATGTTATCCTTTATTCACGTTAAAGGAAAGGGAAAATCATTGCCCCAGGGAAAATTTATCTTTCAGTACTTTTCTCCCCAGCAACGACGCCAATCTGATGTTGTCCTTTGAGATAACCTAAGGTCAATTAGCTATGCCAAAGCATCTAAAATATTTTGTTTGATTTTAATTGTTGGATGACTAGTGAACTACTTTTTAATAGGTACCTTAAACTTAGAAAGATCCTTAATAAAACAAAAGGTTGTTCTTTAAATACATATGGTTATTTTGATTTTGAGTGTGATGGATAAGAAGAATATAGAGAAGTATAAATGATTTAATATTTAGATAGAGTATTTCACCATTTATAAGCAAAAATTAAGAAAACCGTGTTTTCTTAATTAACAAAATATAATCAAGTCATTTCAAAAATGTTGTTAAATCTAAATTCAAAGAGGAATTTATAAGAACAGACAGTCCTATAAGTTAATCTCTTAATTGAACTACAACTTCACAGTGGATTCAAAATGAAACTGAAATTCAATTAAATTTTCAATAGGATGACTGTAAATGAAATAAATTATATGAGGAACACATAATGAAAAACATAAGAAAATAACTCACAGATAGACAAGCCATATGAAGTAAATCCAGAATCTTTTATTCAATACAAAATGCTCCAGCTTAGTACAAATCTGTCTGGTAACTAGCTCAAGGGTGCAACCCTGAATACTTCGACAGAATGAAGTATTTAAACAAAAATATACAATATTACAATCAACTCCTGAGTGACAAGGCATGCTATTATTACTTAAAAGTTAATAGAAAGAGAATCAATTCAGTCCAAAAGAATGAATCTGAACATCTGGCCCTGTTTTGATGGAAAACTGTTGCTGAGTGGCCACTATTCTAGTGCTACACTAGCCAAGTTGGTTTGTCCTCTAATCCTAATATTCACACAACTTTTCCCACCATTCTTCATTATGAATTGATATTTTAGTTACTCTACGGTAGATCTCATCTACCTCAGTATGTTGAAAAATGTGCAACAAGAAATGTTAAATATAGAATGTTCTAAAAATAGACCTTCTAAAAATAGCATGTCTAAAAATGGAAGTTTGGCCAATGAGGTCATTGGCCATATTGGGTGAGAGGTGAAACTGCTAAAAATATAAAGTTCTAAAAATAGTATTTCTGGGTCCCTTCCTATTTATAGCAGTCCCTAGTCTATCTATAGGAAGTAAAAATTAATTTTTGTCTTAACAGCAGTTGGAAATATTAATTAATTAATTCAGTTGAGCTAATCAGTTAAGGAAATTTGAATTTGAAGTCTTTGTGAGCATGCACATGAGTTGTCCCACTGATTGAGGAATTTATCCTTAATTTCCTCCACTGATTGAGGGAATAAGTATGAGTTATATAATGAGAGAATCAATTGACTTAGTTTTAACTAGTGAAGTCCAGTTAGATTATTTTAGCAAGTTGTTAAAATAATAAAATATAGTTTGTTAATTCTTGCATGCATGTGACAAATATTATTTTTGATAATTGAGGATTCACTCATGGATAACTATTGCATGTTAGTTCTGTTAGAGACCCAGTTGAGATCCGATGTGGGACAGTGTACTATCAGATGCTTGACTATTTCTAGTAAGTAGTTTTTGCATGGTTGAGGAACTAGTGTCCTAAAAGATTGCGTAGTTGGACCATAGGTTGACTTGGTATGTGTTGGAATTAATTGCATATTCTTTTGCTATTATTTCCTAAGAAAATTGCGCAAGGAAATAGAGATTGGACCATAGGTAAAGCCTTTATATACAGGGCTTGGTTGGTTCATGAGACATATCTTCATATATTCATAGTTCATTGAGAACTGAATAGCTTGAGAGCTAATTCTTTTTGTATTGTGAAGAGGATTTCCACTTGATTGATAATACATGGTTGGGGTTTTATGCTGGTGCTTTCCCCTGGATATATCTTGTGTTATGTGTGATTAAGTCTCTTAATTAGTTATGCATGTTTCTACTTGATGTTGCTCATGAATTCGATTATGCTTCCGCTTAATGTTTTGTAGAAGTAGAACAAGTATTATGCTTTTGGACATTACATATATCGGTTTGTTCTACAGGTGAAATTTCTACATGGTATCAGAGCACAAGTGATCAAGCAAGAACAATATACTAGCAGGAGGAATTCGAAGTTTCTTATTCTTGATATAGATGTCAAGTTCTTATCACATCTATTTCATCGATGGCATTCTATGGTTTGAGGCTTGAGTACGCCCTTGATGGAAGCTCAAACTATATAGCTTGGAAGGATTGCATGGAGGCAATTTTGGAAGATAATGGCCTTAAGGATTTCATTGATCAAGAAATCCCTAAACCTATAGACAAGACTGAGTAGGTGGAATGGAGGAAGTGTGTGGCTAGAGCTAGGAGAATTCTCTTGGAGGGAGTACGAGATCACATTGTCTCGAGCCTCCAAGGGAAGGAGACTGCGCATGAAATGTGGAAAACATTAAAAGATTTATATCAGAATAGTAGTGATTAGAGGAAGTTGGCACTGAAGGACAAACTTTGAAAGATCAAGTGTGAAAGGGATGAGATGATCTCTATGTATCTGACCAAGCTCATCACATGCAGGGATGAGCTTGCAAGTGTAGGGGTCATGACATTAGATGAGGATATGGTGAGTCTAGCAATCCTTGGCCTTCCTAAGAGTTGGAATAGCTACCAAGACTCGGTGAATGGAAGGGAGAAACTGCCAAATTGGGAATGACTATGGTCGGATTTGATGTAGGAGGAGATCAGACAGAGCACCAGAGACAATTCTACATCCATGCATGATGAGGAGAACTATGCCTTAGCGAGTAAGGCGAAGAATTGGAAGGAGAAGGTTTCTCTTTCTAAATCTAGTTCTTCCAGTGATGGAAAGAAGGTTGAAAAATCGAAAGTGCGATGCTTTCGTTTTCATGAGGTGGGCCATTATGCTGCAAATTGTCCATGGAGGAAATCCAAGAAGGGATCCGGGGAAGGATCTTAAGGTGAGGCACTTGCTTCACAATTTGAGTTGGATTTCACACTCTTCACATGCATGGTTTCATCATGGTGGGAAGTGGTTGGTTTCTTGAAAGTGGAGATTCTTTCCACCTGACCGGCGACAAGAGTTTGTTTAGTACTTTGGAGGAGAAAGATCTCCAAATACTCATAGCGATGGGTAATGATGAGAAGTATAGTGTCTCAGGTGTAGGCACAGTTATTTTTCAGAGGGAGCATGGAGCTCGCCTTACCTTGACCGATGTCAAGTATGTACTAGGACTGAAGAGAAGCTTGGTGTTGATCGCGATACCAGAAGATCGAGGCTATGATGTAGTCTTCATTAAGGGAAAGGTTTTCCTTAGAAACATCATCACTAGAGAGGTGAAGCAAATTGGTTCACGGGTCAAGAAAGTGTATGCTCTTGAGGTTCAAGATGCATGTAAATACTTGAGTAGCAAGGAAACTGATGGAGACTTGGTGGTTGAGAGGGAGGGTATATTACTGGTGGGCTCCAATATTGCAGCAATAATTCTGCAACTCCTGGGACTCCCTTCTTTACTTTTATCAACCCGTTAGTTCGTAACAAACTTGGAAGCAACGGTGTTGTATGCACAAGTACTAGCTCTTGCCATAGCTGTCACTTCATCAGCTGGCACAAGTCCGCTAAGAGCTTAAGCCAACTTCTATGAGCTCTGAGAAGAAGCTTTTTAATTAATGGACGAAAGCTAACTCAAAGAAGTCTGATCTACTTGCAGAAAGAAACTGGAAAACTCAAAAGGAAACGTAAAGCCTAGCAAACCCTAATTTTACCAGCTATCCCTACTGATGCAAGAAAGAGGATCCAAGCTACTGAGAGAGATGCCATTGACTTTTATGAAGGTAAATTACATGTTCCTAAGCTACTTCTACAGTAACATCTGAAAAAACATCTTTTTGTATTTTTGAATAAGTTGCCAGAATTATCATGCATGTGATTTAACTGTTTTTGACTGTGCAGAGGTGGATTGGAAAGAGGAAATGTTTGGAGGAGGTCGAGAAGGTTCAGAGAGGGCCTAAGGGGTCCCTTACACCCTTCCAGAGAGTTCCATAGAGTTTGGCTATCAAGAAACCTCATTCGTGAGCCTCTATAGGAAGTCTGCAGGGGTTCTACGAGATGTTCTGGAATTTATACATGATGTCTGTAATTTTCTACAGGATGCTCAGAAATGGGATTTTGGAGGATGGATGGAGAGAAAAAGGTGAAGGAGTGAGTATGGAGGTAGGACAGGGGTGTGAGGAGGTCCAGGACTTGGTGGATGGAGCTGAGGAGAGATGAAGATGGCTGGATTTGTTCAAAGAGGAGTGAAACAATGTTGCACAAAAATTAGGGTTATATGAGCAAATGTGGCAAACATGAGGCAAGAATCCGAGTTAGGGGATGGAGCAGATGGGATTGATGGAGTATGGGCAGATAGAGAAGTGGTATGGGTGCTCTGCAAGTTTGTTTTCCAATTGAACCAATGAAGACTTGTAAAATCAGAGACCTAGTTACGTTGACCTAATCTGATCTAGCTAACAGTAAAGAGAATGAATAGAAGTTTTAATTGCAATGAAACCATGTATATTGACTATGAAATGAAGAAATCAAGAATCTGAACATGTAACCAACTTCTGCAAATAAAAATTGAACACTAATGGTTGCATGGCGAAGTAAAGATAGTGTTTTTGGTGGCAGCAAGGTCACCTTGATCCCAGCTCCTAATCCCACTGAGGGAGAGGTGAAATCAGAGGTGCTTGATGGCCTTTTCCTGAAGCTTGTCCCTGTTCATAACCTATCAACTCAATATGAACATCAAAAATCTTTCTAATCATCAACAGACCTAGATAAACAACAAGATTTTAATCTACTTAACATAAATTATTTTGCAAATACATAAAAAGCAAATAACAGTACATAAGGAAACCTTGGCACTTGGGTTGGACCCAACCCCAAGAGCTACAGGCTCCTATAAAGAACTCAGAGCTGATGCCAAATAGAGCTGCGTTTCATTATCCAAAAATAATCATGTCACAAGAAAGTTATACTGCAGTAGCTACAAAAACGAGCTGAGACAATGAGACCACTATAGTGCAAAACCCAACAGTTCCAAAAGTAAACTACGAAGGCTGAGGCCTTCCTATTTATACACTACAAGGGGCCTAATAGCCCTCCTCAATTCAAGGGACTTGGCTGCTCAAACTGCTAGTAAATAGTCACTCTTCCCAAAGCTGCTCAGCTGCCTTTAGGATTCGTTTTGGTGGCCTGTTGAGCTCCGAGTTGAGGGTGGAGATTTCGAGGAAGGGCCATTTAAGGCAAGAGACAACCTCCGTATGAATCTGCACCTCAAGATTGGCTACCATGTGCTCATTTAAACCTTTGATTTTGTCTCCAAATTGACCAAAAAGACTACATAAAGCACACATTAGACTTGTTGGCATAATGACTAACCCAATTCACTCTATTAGCATAAATATAATAAAAAACATGCAATAAACTAATGAGAATGGTGGATTAAGTCGAATTAGGAGGCTGAATGAGCCCCTATAATTATCCATTTTTGGGACTCATCATCACCCCCCTACTGAAAGTGTTGCTCATCCTCTGAGCAACTAATCTATCTCTTCATCTTTGACGGCCCTGTCATGCCAAGCTTCTGAAGTGATGTCCTCTTCTTGGTCATGAAACCATGCTTTTCTCTCTACTTCTTCCCACTGCCTGTGCTCCTTTTCCTGTAGCAGTTTTGTTGAAGCTTCAACCTCAACTGACAACTTGTCCTCTCCTTGTTGTTCATCAGATGTTTCCTTGTCTTTCCTTCTTCCTGTGATTGTTTGGCCACATTTTCCTCCAATTTCTTGGTCTCTTTTAACTTAGCTCGAGTTCCCTGTAGAGAATTCTCAACTTCCTGTAGAACTGTCTCAGCTTCCTGTAGAGCTGTCTTTGAGTCCATCATCTGAATTCTCTCTCTCCAAGTCAAGGGTTTTGGCTTCCTTGTTCATAGGTGATGGTTATATTTGAAGGCGACTCCTCCTTTTGTTTAGCTGTTGTGTCCTTAATGACAATTTGCTCCTTTGACTGTGGCTGGGGTCTGCCTACTTCTACCTGTGTGCTCCTCCTTGCCTTAAAGTACAAGGAAGTTTGCCTTTTTATCTTCCCTTTTTGTTTTGGAGGTGTGCTTAAGGTGGCAAGCACGGCTGCTGCCTCCCTAGCCAGAATCTCAGGATATTTCTCTTTTTGCTCCTCTGTGTCCATGCTTCCTGTAGAAACTATTTTCAGACTTCCTATAGAAACTATTTTCAGACTTCCTGTAGAAACTGTTTCGGCCTGTTTGGCTGGATGTGTCTTTCTTTTTAATTCCTATTTGGTTGCCTTGGTTGTGCCCTCCTTTGTTTGGACTTTTTCAGTCCTCTCTGCTCTACTCTGCAGTCGTTTCTCCCTGGGTGTTTGTGCCATTGGTCCTCCCACAATTTTAGGCTCAGGAACTTATCCTTTTCCTTGTTTCCCCTTCTGTTCTTTTTGTGGTGGTTTGTCCTGTGTTTCTTTACCACTGGCTTTCTCTCCTGCCTCAGTGTGTTCCCCTTCTTCACTGCTGATGGTGAGAGTGCTCTGTTTTATGCTCTGATTATAAAAGGGAATGTCGTGTATGGATTTCTACCCTGGACTAGGGATTTCAACTATCAATTAGCATCGATTCCCTGGTTCTACGGCTATTGCTGCCCAGAACTCGGCTGACCGTTTATGGAGGGAGAAATTTGATTTCCACAGACAGGGTACAACACTTCAATTTTTTTACTCCCAGCATACATACAAATGTGCCTATTCAATTTTTTTTTTTTTTAATATACAGGCTAGCCCTCACAGTTCTTTATCTTTTCTATAGGAAAAAAATGTTTTAACAGGAACTCTGGAGGAGAATATTGACGTAGAACCAATTGAGAAATTCCGTGAAACACAGGCAAACTGTTATTTTCAACTCACAGGTAGACTTTTCTCTAACCCTCCAATTCAAAACAACTCAGTTCATCATATTTGCGGAATATATCATGCATGGAAGAGTGTCTCGAGCCTACCTCTCTAAAAACCCAAAATTCGATGAAGAAAATTCCAGGCTTCCCTGCTTCTGAAAGCTGTGTCGTACTTCCTGTAGAACACCGATAAGCAAGAGGGTTTTAAAAAATAGCCGAGAAAGCTTGGTTTGCTGCTATGGAGGTGGTATGGAGCTTGTTACAGCTACAAGGATGATGATAACCTGGAAACAACAGTGGTGAGAGTTCGATTGGTTGTTTATGAAGATTTCCATTGATGGAGTGTGAGCTAGCCAACTACACGTTGGCCCCATGCAGACTATTGGTTCCCACTGCAGTGTTTAACTGCTTGTTCTCTACCTGTAACCACCAATCACATTGAGGTTTAAACGGTGACCAATACCTGTTTCCAGATTTTCTCCTGAGATGGTTGAACACACGTGTCGTATTCACCCACCGAGCACTGTTTGAACTGGATGAGGGTGGCCAGTTAGCTGGCCACCGATTTTTTTAATCACAACCATCGCATTGCTCTCATAGTTTTCAAATTACATTCATGCAATCAGAGGAAAGAGTTTATTCACATACCTGGAAGTCGAATGTGGCTGCTGTGAGGTGCTTTTTGCTGCTGCATGCATTTGTTTCTATGGTTGCATGATGGCTTGGTTGTTGATTCATGGCTATTTTTCTTGTGTAGGTATCCTCTGGCCGGATCTACGTTGTAAGAGTTTGTTTCCACGTTCAGACTTGGACCAGCAAGCTACTGATGTTGAATTTTTACAAGACAAAGACTTATTTTCTCCATAGCTCCCAAACAATAAACCAGATCGTTCTGAAACTTTTTGAGCATGGTTCTATCATCATTATTCACCTCCCATAGCGAAATTGCGATCAATGGATGCACAAATTTCGAGAAAAATGGAAAATGGTTGAAGATTACAGAGGTCAATTTCTCAGAAACCATGCATCAGAATCAACTAAAATGCTTGGGTAGGTTACTATCACCCATATGCATCTCCCCATGAAACAGGTTTTGAAACGGATGCATGGATATGGAGAAAATGCAAAAATGGCTGAAGGTGATGGAGGCTGGTTTCTTGGAAATCGTGCATCAGAATTGGCTGAAATTGCTCGGGAATGTTGCCATCGTCCCTGTACAACTCCCCGTAAAATGGTTTTGTAAATGGATGCACGGTTTTCACGTGAGGGAAAAAACAAATTTTGTTCTATGTATTTTTGCTTCAAAGCATTTTGCAAGTTTTTGCATAGAAAGAAAAAATGAGCTTGGGCTATGATGCAGGCATGGAGATGATGGAGGAGGAGTTTGAAGATTGTAGGAGGACTTTTGAACCCTTGAGGAAGCTATAATGTTCACCAAACTACCTTTTTGAAATTCATTTCTAGCTTCCTGTAGAAATCCTGTAATTTCTACAGGAACTTCCTGTAGAACACGCAGTTTTTAGGAAAGAAGCACAATGAGATGGAAAAAATGATGGAGAAGGGTGAGGGATGCAAACATGGATGCTTGCAGGCCTCATGGACAGATTTCCAGCCTTCAGGTCCTCTTCAAAGATCAATTTTGGCTTGTTTGTAGGCTTCTTGTAGAACACACAAAACTTCCTATAGAAGGCACAGAACTTCCTCTGTCTTTGTTTAAGCGATCCTCCTAACCTGCAATGTCCTTGCTGCAACCTGCAATTATTCAAATGGAAATTAGGTTTATTTTTATTTTTCTTTTTCTCTTTTTTTTTTAAACAACTAGGGCGCCTCATGGAGGTTTTCACCCTATTGCCTGCCCAGGGCGCCTCCAAGGGAGGTTTTCACCTTCTCTTTTTATTTTCTCTTCTTTCCAACCCATTGACTGCCTCATGGAGGTTTTCAATCAATGAGCCAATCTAAGGCGCCTTTGAGGAGGTTTTCACCTTGGATTTTTATTTTCATTTTTTCTTTTTTCTCTTTTTTTTTTTTTCTACCCTACCCTACTTGAAAAACAAAATCATTTTCAAGTATAAGAATACTTCCAATGGAGCCATGTGCATGTCGAGATTAGAGACAAAATGATGTGGAGGCTTGAAATGCATGCTTTGATAGCTATCCAGATCTCAGAGACCAAATGATTTGACTTTGAAGGGATCAAACATAGCTGAGGAAGAGAGTACTATTGCAGCTTAGTGATTGTCTGGAACCATATCTCAATATAGCTCTGATATCCTTGGCCCTTTTGCTGATCTGAATCATTCTCCTTGTCACCTTCTATCATGACCTTCTCATCTTCCTCTTGACTACATGGAGGATTTGATGGTAACCATGAGGGAGCTTTCTAGATCTCTGATTCTGATCTCTTCTCTTCATCAAGTGCATCCCATGGTTCTTTGATCTCCTCTCTTGAATCTTCTTTTGCTGGATGTGATCCTTCAGTGCTGTCAATATAATATCTTTTCTCCAATACTATTCCTGAGCTATGGTGAATATATTGGAGCTCAAGAGGAGTTGTTTGGACATTTTGTGCCTTAGCATTGTAATGGAGTTGAGCTACTCTAATGTGTGGATTTGGAAATGGTGGCACGGGTAGTTGAGTGGGGGTGTATATTTGAGATGGATGTGGATGGGGTTGTGGTTGGGTAGGAAGTGGAGGCAAAGGAGTGAGATGAGAGTTGTACTGGGGCCTCCACCCCTGATGAGGTGCATTCCACTGAGGCTGTGGCTGAGCGTAGGGGTGAAATGGATGAGCAGCTGGTTGAGCAGGATATTGAGGAGGATACGACCAAGGAGGGGGTGTGGACCAGGAAGGATGAGCAAGGGGGCCCCAAGAAGGCATGGAAGCAGCTGGATAGGGGTCATAATAGGTCTGGGATATCCCTTGCATTCCCCGATAAGGTATGGGTCCATGTGGCTTCCTTTGGTTCAGATAATAGAGTGGTTCAGTGGCTCATTTTTCCCTCTGATATGCAGCTTTGATTTTGGGTAAGGAAGGGCACTGATCTATATGTGGTCTTTTTCACAGAAAAAACACACTTCTATGGAGTGCAATGGACATTCATTCCTAGGATGCTTTCTAGTGCACCTAGGACAAAATATGGCCAAAGCCCTCTTGGCTTCTTCTTGCTTCTTTTGGATCCGCAAGGTATCCAGTTGCATGGCAAGAAACTGCCTTACCTTGCTCTTGAAATCTTCCATCTAATTTGCAAATTCATTTTTGGATAAGGTATTGCTCCCAACATTTCTACTTGTAGCCATTCACTCCAGAGGAATGTTTTCTTCTTCTTCTCCCCTAGAGGTTCTTCAAATATGTCTTGCTATCCACCTATGGTTTCTTCTTAATCACAACCATCGAAGAAGAGAGAAGGTTGGATGTGTGAAGTAGTGGGGGGTGTTATGCAAACATTTTTCTGACTTATCTCTACTCCTACAAGGCATGAAAGGAAATTTTTTTGGTTGATTTTTTCTTTTTTCTTTCTACTTGTACCTGCAAAACTGAAATAGATTGAATTGCAACTAACTATCTTGCTGAAATCAAAATGCGGAATTGAAATGAAAGCAGGAAATGACTAATCTATTTTGCTCAAATGAAATTGTAGGAATGAAATGCTAGTCTACCCTCGCAGAATTGAAATTGCGTAATTGAAATGCTAATCTACGCTTGCAGAATTGAAATTGAGGAATTGAAATGCTAATCTATGAAAGTGGGAAATGCTAATCTACTTTTGAAGAAACGAAATTGCAGAATGGAAATGAAATAAACTACTTAGCAGAAGGTTGTAGTGGAAAATAGAAGAAAAGCAGCAATCACCAATACTCTGATGCTTCCCTGGCAACGACGCCAAAAAGATGGTGGGCTCCAGTATTGCAGCAATAATGTTGCAACTCCTGGGACTCCCTTCTTTACTTTTATCAACCCAGTAGTTCGTAACAAACTTGGAAGCGACGGTGCTGTATGCACAAGTACTAGCTCTTGCCGAAGCTGTCACTTGGTTAGCTGGCATAAGTTTGCTAAGAGCTTAAGCCAACTTCTATGAGCTCTGAGAAGAAGATTTTTAACTAATGGACGAAAGCTAACTCAAAGAAGGCTGATCTACTTGCAGAAAGAAACTGGAAAGCTGAAATGAAATGTAAACCCTAGCAAACCCTAATTTTACCAGCTAGCCCTACTAATGCAAGAAAGAGGATCCAAGCTACTGAGAGAGATGCCATTGACTTCTAGGAAGGTAAAATACATGTGCCTAAGCTACTTCTATAGTAACATCTGAAAAGATATCTTTTTGTATTTTTGAACAAGTTGCCAGATTTATCATGCATGCGATTTAACTGTTTTTTATTGTGCAGAGGTGGATTGGCAAGAGGAAATGCTTGGAGGAGGTCAGGAAGGTTCAAATAGGGCTTAAGGGGTCCCTAACACCCTTCCAGAGAGTTCCACAGAGTTTGGCTATCAAGAAATCTCATTCGTGAGCCTCTACAGGAAGTCTATAGGGGTTCTACAGGATGTTATGGAATTTCTATAGGATGTCTGTAATTTTCTACAGGATGCTCAGAAATGGGATTTTGGAGGATGGATGGAGAGAGAAAGGTGAAGGAGTGAGTATGGAGGTAGGACAGGGGTGTGAGGAGGTCCAGGACTTGGTGGATGGAGCTAAGGAGAGATGAAGATGGATGGATTTGTTCAAAGAGGAGTGAAGCAATGTTGCACAACAATTAGGGTTATGTGAGCAAATGTGGCAAACGTGAGGCAAAAATCCGAGTTAGGGGATGGAGCAGATGGGATTAATGGAGTATGGGCAGATAGAGAATTGGTACGGGTGCTCTACAAGTTGTTTTTCCAATTGAACCAACGTCATCGCTGACGTCACCCACCGTACGAAGTCACATCTGCTGACGTCATGCTGACATCATCACCAGTTTTTTGGCGCAAAGGCGAAAATCGCACTTTGGAGCCCCGGAATCAGTTTCTGACGCAGTTTCTCATCGCTGGATAAATTAGGCCAGAATGGGGAATCTTTAGGGAATCTTTTCATTTTGCAGCTCCCAGGAAGCCCGAAAGGTGCCGAATGACCCATTTTTCTTCGTGAAGCTCGCCGGAAGGAGCAGAAGATAGTTCTAGAGTAAACAGAGGCCGAACAATGGCCATTATTTTGTGATTAGACCCACAGCAAAGGAAAACAGCGGCCCAGTTTATTGTCAAAGAGTATTAGAGGAAGAAGAAGAGCCAAAGAGTATCAGTCAATATTTTTTAGGGGCTCGAAGCACCTGAACATTGATGAGCCCCCCAGAAATTCAAATCAAGAGGCGTAAGCCCATCCTTGCCCTCAAATCATAGTTAAAGCTTTAAATGTAGACAGACAGCAAAGAAGCAGAAACCCATACACATTTATTGCAGAAAACACTTCACCAAGCCGCCAAGGACTACATCATTTACTCAGTTTTGATACGACAGCCCTGAGCGCAGCCCGAGATATTTTTTTGCATTTATTTCTGGATAGGATTAGGTTAAGTAAACATCTTTCTTTCAGACCTGTTTAGGTCAAGTTGTAACAAAAGCAGTTGTAGAGAGTTTTTTCCTATATATACCGCCCTCTACATTGTTACAAGCGTTGGAAAATTGAGAATTTTCACTAGAGACTCGCATTGTATACCTGGGTTTTTTCTATAATCAAAGATTGCTAAGAGCTTGGAGAGCAAACTGTCTGTTGTAAATGAATGTTTTTGGAGATATGAAGATGGAATTCTTGTGCTGCCGTCTGAAGCAATAAGTGCATCTTACCGTTGTTTATTGTTTACCACTATCTAAATAGCAGAAAGAAAGAATAGCTTAGAATTTGTTTAAGTACACTCTATGCTCAATTTCTGCTGTTTCTTTATGTTTTCCTCTGAATGAATTGGTTATGAATGTGAATTCCCCCGGGCTCATATTTACCCCGATTCACCTGTGTTTGCCAACTATCTAGGGATTCTTTACTGCCCCTAGGTAGAGCTCTGTTACCCCCATCTGTTAAGCTGATTGAGAGATTCTTAACTACCTCTCATTACTTAGCATTATTTCCATCATTTAAACCTGAAATAATGTTTCATGTGCAGCTATCTTGCTCCATTTTCCCTCTCTTGTGACCAAAGAAATGCACCAACAGTTCTCCTCCTCGACTCCACGCCCAATGGTTTGAAACTTCCAGACTATGCCTTGCCTCTCTGTCTGAAAACAACAATTTTCCCACCAAAAACAAAACAAAAACCCTCTGAACTCAAAACCTAGCCTAAAATCCTTTTCAAAAAAGCTAAATCTAAAAGAGAGAGCCCTCTCTGATTGCAGGTTGGCTAGAACCTACAGTCCAAAGTTGGTCTGTGGTTACCTCGGCCGTATCCTTTTCCGGAGCTTAAGGACAACCTGAGTGATAACATAATGGCGACTCCACTGGGGAACTTCCTCAGGTAGTTTCACGAAGAAGGTAAGAAAGCTCCGCTGAGACCATAAATCAAACTTTCCAATTGCTGTTTATCTCTTAAAACTAAAGATGAAGCCTGAATGTCAGCCAGGAAGCCTTTGAAATTGTTTTTTGCTTTGCATTAACAGGAGTAAATAAATGTTGCTTCAGTCAATCTTCATGCTAGTTTTAAGTTACAAATAAGCTGTCCCAAATTTTAAATTAGTCCCTTGTTGATTACAAAAACATTCCCAGGAAAAATACCCAAAAAACAATTCGGAAGCTGGCTCCCAAGAAAAATCCACGATATACAAGGTCAAATCCAGATCCCAACCCTCCAGTTGTTTTTGAAAACCCTAACATAATCTCGAAAATCCTTAGGAAGCAAGAAAGACAGGAAAATTTTGCTGATTTGAGCCCTGAAACAGCTTACCCTAGCTGTATTTCGACTCCTGTCAAGGTTTTGTTCCGTTCAACCCCTATTTCCCTTAGTTCATCATCTACATCTCGTAGTACTCCTTCCACACCTTCATTCACTGTACATACTAACACTACTGTTGTTTCCAGCGTTCTAGTTACTCCTGTGATCCTCGTTACTCCAGTTGTCCCATTTATCCCCGTTGTTCCACTTATACCTGCCAATATGGCTAATAGATATGCACCCCTGCAATTACCCGCTAATGCTGGGGCTTTACCTCAAGAGTACCAATATAAAATCACATATTTTGACAACACCGTTCCTTTCACAGCCCTTCAGCACACCAAAAAGATGCAAGACTATTTTGAAAACTACGAGATAGATGATGATAGTGTAAGAATGAGAATTTTTGTTCAGAGTTTAACAGGTGATGTAAGAACTTGGTTCAGATCACTTGCTACAAATTCCATAACCACCCCAGATGAGCTTTACCAATCCTTTACCAACAGATGGGAGAAAAAGAAAGACCCCTTGCACATACTAGCTGAATATGATACGATCAAATAAGGTCCTCAAGAGACTATTTTGGAGTACAGTGCAAGATTCAATAATGTATATAACGCAATACCACAGAACTTAAGGCCTCCACCTGACCTTTCCTTGTACAAATTTCCCGATGGATTCGACCCGGATATGGCATACCAGTTAAAAGAAAGAGCTCCTCAAACCCTTGCGGACATGCAAAATGTTGCTATCAGCGTAGAAGCCAATTTAATTGCCAAAAGAAACAGAGCTAGAATGGAAAGAAGAACCACCTTTAAGGAAGAACCCTCAGCTTTTGATCAAAATCTTGATGCTATCATCAGTGGCCTGCAAAGGCTGGGAGAAAGAGTAGAAAATGTTGAGAGAAAAGCATCATGGGAAGGACAACAGTCTAATACCATAAGGAACCCAAATTTTAGGAAAACACAGAACACAAATGCTGGTAGGCCTAACCAAGACCATGATATAAGACCCCCTTTCCAAGATAATTATGTTAAAGTATCCACTTCTAGTGAACCCATAGAGGACACTCACATGAACTTAATGGATCTAAAGGGCGAGCACCAAACTATCCTATCCCAAGAAGACCAAAATGAACCCGATTACAATCAGCTTCAGACTAGGTCTGGCGAGTCTTTTGATTTTAAACAAGGTTATGATACCGCTGTGTATGAAGTACACAAACGATATGAGCTGAGAACTAGGACCATTGACATTTCCGAACCTAGTAAAACAAAGGAAAGCAAACAACCCAACAAGACTAAAGGCAAGGCTGTCATAACAGAAGCAGCTGATATACCTGTTCCAAACCCGCATCAAGTGACTGTAGAAGACATAACAGAAATACATCCTTCCAAAGATCAGCCTTTCCCACCTCCTTCCTCGAAAGAAAATTCAAACAGCGTTCCAAAAAAATTTCCTGAAGTTGAAAAACCGCAAGCAAAAACTTCCCATAATGCTAATAAACAAGAGAAAAACGCAAACAATTCAAATGAAACAGAAAAAACTGCCATTATCAACACCAAGACTCCAATGGAAAAGCCATTTAATTTAGAGACAGAAATAGCTAAGTTAAAAATATCCATTCCCCTCTCAGAACTTGCCAAACACGATGTATATAGGCAGCAAATTCAAAGATCACTTCAAATGCCAGAGGTTAAGGATGATGTAAATGTTTTAGACGACACCCCAGAGCTGCTGTTTGGCCCAGAAGTTAATGGAAAATCAACACATGGACTGGTCCTACCCTTTTATGTCAGTTTGCATATACATAACAAAGTTTTGCACAACGCTATGTTTGACTCAGGGGCATCGCACAATCTTATGCCCAGAGCAGTTATGGAAAAACTGAATCTTGATGTTACAAGACCTTACAAAGATTTATACTCATTTGACTCAAGTCAAGTGAAATGTCTAGGCCTCACCAAAGACTTGTGTGTCTCCTTAGTCCAATATCCCAACAAGACCATCCTCATGGATGTGGTGGTGGCTGACATTCCACCAAAATACGGTATGCTCCTGTCAAGATCATGGGGAGCAAAGCTCCGAGGATCCCTTCAATTAGACCTCTCCTATGCCACCATTTTAGTCTTTGGGCAACCAAAGAGACTGTATAGAGAAACACTCATGAAATATGTGGTAAGTAGTGAGAGCAAGCCTGAAAATTTTCCCATTTACTCAATCCACTCTGATATGGATTCCTTTATTTTGTTTAATGATGATACAAATGTTTCAATTGATAATGAGCCCTTCGCTCTAGAGCAACAAGCACACATCAACAAAGAGTCAGTTGCACATACCCACGAAACTGTCACAGCAGTTGATGCAACCAGCCACCAAAAGAAGTTCCCCAAATAGAAATTTTAAATCTGCCCAATCCTAAAACAGCTCAATCTCTTGATACTGACCATAAGCAAGAAATCACTTGGTATTTAGAATTTTATGGCTCTGTTAACAAGTTAGGAGCAGGGGCAGGTGTTTGGATTCACAATACATATAACAACCATGCAAAAGGTCATGCCTACAGACTGAATTTTAAATGCACAAATAACATGGCAGAATATGAGGCTCTGTTGCTAGGCCTTAAACTCCTCAAAGCTCTAGGAGCTGCAAAAGTGTCTATTTTAGGAGACTCTGATTTAATCATACAACAGATGAAAGGCAATTTTGTAACCAATGACAACAGAATGAGAGCCTATAGGACCGCTGCTACTAATATACTCCAGGCATTCACTGAATTCAAGCTTGACAAGATTTCCAGAAATCACAACATTCATGCACACAGCCTAGCCACCTTTGCTAGTACATGCAAGCTTCCTTTTGACCCAAACCATCACTTCACAGCTGAAATAAAGCATAGGCCCACTGCCCCAAATAATGTTAAAGATTGGCAAGTATTCGAAAATGATGCCCAGATTAATAATTTCCTCACCCTTGAGCATGAGTTTTCAAATATTAACATCGACATGGATGCTATGAATGGCTCCCAACACCAAACAAATGAAAATCAGCAAGATATAACAGCTGCAATAGTCAAGCAAATCCTGAAACCAACTATTTTTGATGAAGAAAACATAGAACAGCTGAAACAAATACACTTGGAAGATATAGCCAAAACAGAGGCAGACATCATTGACTTAAAGGATAACTTTCTTCCTGCTGGCCTAACCCCATTAGAAGACATGTTTGATGCTAATGACGTGCCAAGAAAGCCAAAATTGCAGCCCATAAACACTGATATAGAGGAACACAACATTGGGACAGCAGAAAAGCCAAAAATGATCAAACTGTCCAAAAATTTACCACCTGATCAAAAGCCCAAGTACATTGACTTATTCAAAGAGTTCCAAGATGTATTTGCTTGGAGCTATGAGGATCTGAAATCCTATGACACCTCGGTGATCCAACACACCATTCCTTTAAAACCAAACCAGAAACCCTTCAAGCAGAAACTTAGAAGAATTAACCCTATGCTTCTTCCCTCGATTGAGAAGGAAGTAAAGAGGATGTTTGAAGCAGGCATAATAGCACCCATCATATTTTCTGAATGGGTGTCCAATCTTATTCCTACGAGAAAAAAGACAGGTGAAATTAGACTTTATGTAGATCTCAGAAATTTAAACCAAGTCTCCCTAAAAGACCATTACCCTTTGCATAAAATGGACCACATCTTGCAAAGAGTAGTGGGACCATCTAGAATCTCCTTTCTAGATGGTTTTTCAGGTTTCAACCAAATACTTATTCACCCAGACGACCAAGACAAAACTGCCTTTACTACACCCTGGGGAACATTTAAGTATGTAAAGATGCCATTTGGTCTTCAAAACGCTGGTGCTACCTTTCAACGTGTAATGGATATTACTTTCGCCAAAGAAATACATGACTTCCTAGTTGTCTACCTTGATGACTTAACCCCATTTTCCAAATCTGATGAAGAACACCTCAAGCATATCAGGAAAATTTTCATGACATGTAGGAAATATGGCATTTCCTTGAACCCCAAGAAGTCTCTGTTTGGACTTGAAGAAGGCAAATTACTTGGCCACATCATATCAAAGGATGGGATCAGAATTGATCCCGAAAGAATGCAAGCCATCCTCCAAATCCCATTTCCAAGAAACATTAAAGAGCTACAAGCATTCCTTGGGAAAATCAACTTCTTGAGAAGATTTATTCCAAATCTAGCTGAGCTGATAAGATTGTTAAGCAACATGTTAAAGAAGGATGCCAAGGTAAAATGGTCTCTTGAAACCAAGCAAGCATTTGAGAGTATCAAATCAGCCTTAACACAAACCCCTGTCCTAACTAGCCCACAGTTTGACAAAGATTTTATCATATTTTTGTTTGCATCTGATCACACTATAGCCGCTGTCCTTTTGCAAAAGGATGAACAGGGAGCTGAAAAACCAATCGCTTTTTTCAGCAGAGCCTTAAGAGACGCCCCTTTGAAGTACCCAATAATGGAAAAGCAGGCCTACGCACTTGTTAAGGCCATCAAGGATTTCAGAGTGTACATTTTATACGCACGTGATTGCCTATGTCCCACACGCTGCTGTAAAAGACATACTGACCCAAGAGGGATTAGAAGGCAAAAGAGGCAAGTGGATTGCAAACATCCTTGAATATGACATAGAAATAAAACCAACCAAGCTGATAAAGGGACAAGGTTTAGCTAAACTGATGTCCGAAACAAATTTTCAAGCCTTAGAGATTAACCAGCTGGACAATGAACTGGAGCTGGCGACTCCACAGATCAGTGAAATCTTTTTACAATCCCCATGGTACGCTGATATATGCTTTGTATTGTTAAACCTGTGTGCTCCCCCAGGATTGTCCAGAACCAAGAAAAGATTTTTGAAAATGAAGGCTTTAAAGTTTTGTGTTATAGATGGTGCATTATTTTGGAGAAATCATGAAGGTATATTGCTTAATTGTTTAACCATGAATGAAACTAACAATGTCATGAAATAATTCCATGCAGGTGACTGTGGAGGACATCTATATTGGAAGTCCACTGCTGATAAAATTATAAGGGCTGGTTTTTATTGGCCCTCTCTTTTTGCAGATGTAAAGAAGTTTGCCATGTCATGTCACAAATGCCAAATTTTTGAGGGCAAGAGAAAGCTGTTACCCCTACCCCTTAAACCCATCTCAACCGAACAACCTTTTCAACAATGGGGTCTTGACTTCATTGGAGAAATCCATCCCTCTTCCTCAGGCCAACACAAATGGATCCTAACAGCCACCGACTATTTCACTAAGTGGGTTGAAGCCATTCCCTGTAGACAAGCCAATGACACCATCATTATCCAATTCCTTGAGTGCAATATCCTTTCTAGATTTGGTTTCCCTGAGAAAATCATCACTGACAATGCCGCCGCCTTTAAGTCCAAAAAGATGATCAATTTTTGCCACAGATTTCATATTACCTTGGGCCACTCCACAGCCTATTACCCTCAAGGTAATGGCTTGGCCAAATCATCTAACAAAAGCCTCATCAACATCATAAAGAAAGTGCTGGAAGAAAACAAGAAGAACTAGCACAAAAAACTGGTAAATGCCCTATGGGCAGACAGACTTTCAAGCAAAAGATCAATTGGGATGAGCCCTTATGAGCTAGTATATGGCATGGAGGCTAGATTTCCTTCATCCCTGGGCATTCCTACTATCAAACTGTTACAAGAGATTCAGGCTGAACCAAATGACATCCAAAGAAGAATCAATCAGACCATCCATCTGCAGCAAACCAGAGAACAAGTTTATGACAGAGCTCAAATTGTGCAAGAAAAGCTCAAAAAGATGTTTGATAAGAGAGTTAAGGCTGAGGATTTCAATGTTGGTGACAAAGTTCTAAGATGGGACTCAAGAAGGGAAGACAAGGGCAAACATGCCAAGTTTGATTTTCTATGGAGAGGTCCATTGGTTATTTCTGTTGTTCAGGGAAATAACACTTATTTTCTCAGATCTGTAGAGGATTGTTCTGCTGAAGAAGGCCCTGTCAATGGCCGTATGCTGAAACATTACCATGATCCCTTTTAAGGGACACAATGCAGTTTTGTATATATCTTTGTACAGTCTTATTTGTGTATATCACCACTCTGTTTTTATTTTTGTATAAGCAGGCCGATTGTTTAAAAAACAGCAGTAAATTCTGTGAAGACGTAGCTGATGCAAGTGCCCCAGTTCTGAAAACTTTGTCTTTGCACCAATTTCAGCAAAACAGCAAAAGGAAAACTGTCACATTACAAGCAATTCATGGTAGAAAAGAACTATCCGCAATCAAAGGCATGTTCCAGCAGCATTGTACATAATTATCAAGCACGCAGAAGAAAGCAGGTGATGTTGTACAGTTCACAGTAATTTAGTTGAGGAGGAGGTTGTTCATAGTTCAAAGTTTATATTTTTAGCGGCCAGAACAAATGTTTCCAGTCTACAGCAACCACAGAAGATCAAGGCAGTCTGACCTAGTGTTCTTGGCTTTTCACAAGGAAAATCCATCCCCAAGTGGAGCCACTGTTAGCCTCCTGTTGCAACAGGGTTTCATCTTTCATGATTGACATTTTTACATGCCAAATATTTCATACTTTGCAAGCTGCAGTGTTCCATATTTCCAGAAGAGACCAAAGAAGAAAGCCATGAAGTGTGCTAGTCCAAATGCCACTGCTGATTCCAATTTTGATGAGTTGTTCCAGTTTTGAAGAGTTTTAAAGGGAGGTCCAAACAGTCTAATCTTGGTCTCCCTAGGTTTCAATTTCCCGTTTTAGAATATAGAGAATGATATCTGTCCAAACATTTTAATCCTGGCAGATTTGTAGATAGGTAGAGAATCAAAGGGACCCAACTGTTTAATCTGGGCCCTGGCAGAAATAAGTGCAGATTAGATAGGAAACATTCAAAAGAAAAATTGTAAATCTGGGTCTACAAGTCTAGTGCACCCAATTCAAAAGAAGAAAAAATGTTAGGAAGGTAGGCTGGGTAGGTAGCTGTGTGGTTGCAGAATGATAATTTATGATCAATTTTGTGTTACAAAGTGCTTTATCTTTACAGATCACAGTGCAGGCAGTTTTCATGCAAAGGAGCTCAAAGGTGGACATAACTAACTCCCCCTTCTTCTAATTCCCCAAGTCACTTACTAACTTCCCAAAGAGGTCAAGATTTGCTTAATTCCTCTTAGTTTCATCATCATCCATATTAGTTGCCTTGGTGAAGATCTGCTTCACTCAAGGATTTTATTTCTTTTCAAACTCTTTTCCCCAAAATTAGCCTAAGGTCCCTGACCTTGGCGCCTGCTTATCATCTCCATATTAACTACTAACTCTAGTATATAACTCCCTATCAGTTTTCCCCTTTCCCCTACTAAAACTTTGTATATAAAATTCCCTTATGTAAATATCCCCTCCCTGGCAATATAGCCATATTTTTTATAAGTCCGGGAAAAAATGGTCCATCCGGGGCTGTTTTTAGCCCATCCGAGTCATAACATGGGTTAGATGACACCTGGTCATGCTAACAGCCTCTTCCCTAGCCCTAAGACCCTCAAAAACCCACTTTTTGCCCCTTTATCCTATGTTTCGGGCATAAATTGTTAAACCCGCATGCAAAAAACCCATGTTCTACCCCTTTTCCCTACGCCCTAACTATAAATATCGCAACCCGCCCATTTTAAACCCCATAACCCACTTTCCCTAAGTTTAAACCACCTGCGCGCATTAATAAATTTGGAATATTCTGCGCATATTCCTCGCCCGTATACCCCTACCACCTCACCATCGCCGCCAGCCGTCCGATCACCCTACGCCCAGATCGACGGTTGGCGGGCCGTCCCATCTCCGAACCGCCCGAAGGTTAGCGTCCGGGAGATGGGCGGTATTGCCGCCGTACTCCCGCCACGCATCACCTCCTAGGCTGTGGCGGAGCCCCTTCTAACAAAACCGCTCATGCCCAAAGGCGGTGCGCCCCAAAACCAGAAACCGCCCCCTGCCTGGTGACGTCACCTGCTTGCGTCACCCCCTGCCCAGTCACCATGACACGTCATCCGCCGGCATGGCTTCCTGCCACTGTACCGCTGAGTCACCTGCCACGTGTCCTGCCACCGTACATGCCACGTCACCGTTCGTACGTGATGACGTCGTCATGCTGACGTCATCCCGTCACATCATCATGCTGACGTCATCCTGCCACATCATCATGCTGACGTCATCGCTAACGTCACCCACCGTACGAAGTCACATCCGCTGACGTCATCTTGACTTCATCACCAGTTTTTTGGCGCAAAGGCGAAAATCGCACTCCGGAGCCTCGGAATCAGTTTCTGAGGCAGTTTTTGATGAGCGCAAATCGCTCATCGCTGGATAAATTAGGCCAGAATGGGGTATCTTTAGGGAATATTTTCATTTTGCAGCCCCCAGGAAGCCTGAAAGGCGCCGAATGGCCCATTTTTCTTCGCGAAGCTCACCGGAAGGAGAAGAAGACAGTTCTAGAGGAAACAGAGGCCAAACAGCGGCCATTAATTTGTGATTAGACCCACAACAAAGGAAAACAACAGAGTATCAGAGGAAGAAGAAGAGCCAAAGAGTATTAGTAAAGATTTTTTAGGGGCTGGAAGCACCTGAACATTGATGAGCCCCCCAGAAAGTCAAATCAAGAGGTGTAAGCCCATCCTTGCCCTCAAATCACAGTTAAAGCTTTAAATGCAGACAGACAGCAAAGAAGCAGAAACCCATACACATTTATTGCAGAAAACACTGCACCAAGCTGCCAAGGACTACATCATTTACTCAGTTTTGATACGACAGCCCTGAGCGCAGCCCGAGATATTTTTTTGCATTTATTTCTGGATAGGATTAGGTTAAGTAAACATCTTTCTTTCAGACCTGTTTAGGTCAAGTTGTAATAAAAGCAGTTATAGAGAGTTTTTCCCTATATATACCGCCCTCTACATTGTTACATGCGTTGGAAAATTGAGAATTTTCACTAGAGACTCGCATTGTATACCTGGGTTTTTTCTATAATCAAAGATTGCTGAAAGCTTGGAGAGAAAACTGTCTATTGTAAATGAATGTTTTTGGAGATATGAAGATGGAATTATTGTGCTGCCGTCTGAAGCAATAAGTGCATCTTACCTCTGTTTATTGTTTACCACTATCTAAATAGCAGAAAGAAAGAATAGCTTAGAATTTGTTTAAGTACACTCTATGCTCAATTTCTGTTGTTTCTTTATGTTTTCCTCTGAATGAATTGGTTATGAATGTGAATTCCCCCGGGCTCATATTTACCCCGATTCACCTGTGTTTGCCAATTATCTAGGGATTCTTTACTGCCCCTAGGTAGAGCTCTGTTACCCCCATCTGTTAAGCTGATTGAGAGATTCTTAACTGCCTCTCATTACTTAGCATTCTTTCCATCATTTAAACCTGAAATATTGTTTCATGCGCAGCTATCTTGCTCCATTTTCCCTCTCTTGTGACCGAAGAAATGCACCAGCAGTTCTCCTCCTCGACTCCACGCCCAATGTTTTGAAACTTCCTGACTATGCCTTGCCTCTCTGTCTGAAAACATCAATTTTCCCACCAAAAACAAAACAAAAACCCTCTGAACTCAAAACCTAGCCTAAAATCCTTTTCAACAAAGCTAAATCTAAAACAGAGAGCCCTCTCTGATTGCAGGTTGGCTAGAACCTGCAGTCCAAAGTTGGTCTGTGGTTACCTTGGCCGTATCCTTTTCCAGAGCTTAAGGACAACCTGAGTGATAACAGTAGGGACCCTCCATGTGAAATATTGGGCATTACAACTCACCACTTTGGGTATTGAAATTGTTTTATCTTCCCATAGAGTCTCCATTTTGTTAAAATGAGCTTCCTTGATTGCATGTTTCCTTGAGGCTTTTCTAAGTTTGGAAATTTCAAGATTTGCCAGGTTCAGTTTCTCTTTCAACTCTTCAAAACCACGTTCTTCTTGTTGAGATATAACTGCCTTACCTCTGTCATTTCTGTGCAATTGTGATGATGTTTCTGATAAAACCACAGGTCCTTGATGAAATTTTTCTACCTCCCCTATCTCACTTGTTTCTGGAAATGCCTCTTGTATCTCTTTTGAACACCTTGTCACGGGTCTTCTTGGCTTAAAAAAAATTCAGAAGCCTGATCATAAAATTTGAGCTTTTTAGAGGTTTTGGCTTTTTTGGTTTGGCCTTTACGTGCTTCTATTAAGTCTACTCAAACCAGAGGAGATTCTTAAATGTCAATAGCTTGAAGAAAATCATTCAAACTTCCTTTTGAAACTCGGCTTCCCTCAGTAACACTGCCTTACCTTTTTATCTAGCTAGATGGCTCCTGGTTACTCTTCTTTGGACTGTTTCACCTATGGATTGCTCTTGTACATCCTCTTTGATCTGACCTTTCCTTTTTTGTGACTGTTGAGGTGTGCCTTGAATCACTAGTGGTCTCATGGGCTCCTTTACCTGCTTCCTGGCTTTCAATTTCATGAATCTCCTTGATCTTGTTTCTTCACGATGACTAACTACTGGTGAAGAAATTCTCGTAGCCTGAGGGATGAGACTAGTTTCATTGCTGAAGCTAGACATAAACAAGAAGATGGACCACTCCCTGTCTATTTTCTGGAGCTCATGCAAAATGATCAATTTTACTAAGCCATGATGAAACAACGAGGTCTCACAGGCTTCCTTCTTCAATTGAACCTTGTCACACATTTTTCCTAGGATATGAAACAAATAGAAAGGCAAATCGAGAGATATCTTTCCAATGAAATGAAGTAGAAGCTTAAAATGGTAGGAATACACCTTATGATACCTCCCCTCACAGGTGAAGTATCTCTGTATGCAAGTAAATTGGCATATGAATCTTTGACAAGCTCCTAGGCACTAATTTGTTTAAGTCTGAATCAATGAACTCTAGCTTCAAGAATTCCTTGCAAGGATTCATATCAAACTTGAAATTTTTAAACCACCTCTCCTATCCCCTTGGAATTTCAGTGACTGTAGATATAACCTTTGGAGAAATTGGTAATTCAAGAACTCCCACCTTCGAATTCAACCCTATGATATTTAAACCAAATTCTTTGGTGACTTGCATGTCGCCTCCTTGAATTTTTTCACAAAATCTCCGACAGCCAACCTGTTTGAAAGCTCGTTCAACTTCATTGTTCTTCAGGAGAACATCTAAGCCTTCAAGCTCATTCCTCAGACACCTGCCTAACCTATGCTCCTTCCTTTCTGTAGACACCTCCATGGAATTCCTGCAAAACGAAGATTGAAGAGCTTGCACCATCTTAATCTCCATCACTGCCTCGCTTGATCTTAAACAAGGAAACTGCCTCACTTGATCTTCAGAGAATTCTGATTAAATGCCTATCAATTTGATTCTCATGCATGAACCCAAACATAATCATAACTGAAAACACTTGGGTCCCTTTTTTGAAATTTGAAACTTGAGCATACCAAGACACCTAACGAACCTAATGATGAGAATGAGTGGTTGCATGTGATAGGCATGGTGTATGGACTGATATTTGATGATGTAAGACTAACGGATTCTGATAAATTTGACAGCTAGGTGAAATTTAACACGGATCAGCATGAATCCCCGATTTCGTAGCACAGCCAGTGCAAATTTTGGGTTTTGTGCTATGAAAACTCCTAGACAGTTTCGTAGCGCATGAAAATCTTGACACAAGTTTGACACTTGGAAATTTGTGTGTGATGTGGGACCAATGATAAGCAAGAATAGAGTATTGACCCTATTTGACCAAACCAACAAGACTATCTTCTAGATCTTAGATTCTAAAATAATGATGGAAAGACTAGACCAAGACTAACATCAATCCTTTGGAATCAAACTGATGCTCAGAATTTAGAAATTTTTCATAAGTGATAATGGTGGCTCCACTTGGGATAGTGTGCCTTTGTGGTACACTGAGAACTTGTAGGTCTAGTGCTTTATCCTCTTATGATAAACATAAATTTGTTTGACAAGCATCCCCTTTAAGCTTCTTGGGCCTTTACCTCGGGCTTAAGCCTTCTGTTTCAACTTGTCATTATTAGAAAAAAAGAAAAACTGATAAAACGGATATATACAATGTTATGAGAAACTGATAGTATTTCAATAATAATAATGATTTAGAAACCTGCCATTAACAGGTCCTCCAGCATATGATTCTCCATCAATTTCCTACAGAATGTAAGTGTTGTTTCCATGGAAAGCAGGAATCTAATAAGGACCTTTCCACAAATTCTCAAACTTACCGTGCTTGCCTTTTTCTTCGATTCTGGCCTCCCATTTTAGCACTTTTTCATTGATCTGAAAACTAACTTATTTGATATTTTTATCAAATGTATTCTTGATTCTTTTCTGACTGTGTTGATGACTGTCATACACTTCATTTCTCTTTTCTTGTGGGGCTATTAACTGATTGATTCTCCTTGTACAACATTTGGTTCTTTTCTAGTCCTTGAATTAGTTTCATTACAGGTACTCCAAGTGATGTTGGAAATATAGCTTCAGCACTGTACACTAACTCATATGGAAAAGTGCCAATAGATCTCTTTGTACAAATTCTATCATCCCACAAGGCATACTTCAATTTCAAATGCCAAGCCTTTTTGTTTTCCTGCAGCACCTTTTTAATGATCCTTACAATGCTTGTGTTTGATGATTCAGCAAGGCCATTTCCTTGCAGATAATAAGCAGTAGAATGTCCAAGAGTAATGTGATATTGGTGACAAAAATTAATCATTTTCTTGGACTTAAAAGCTTGAGCATTGTCAGTTATAATCTTCATTGGGCAGCCAAATCTAGACAATATATTAATTTCTAGGAAAGAAATAATTATTGAATCATTAGCTTGCCTTTTCGGAATTGCCTCAATCCATTTGGTGAAGTAATCCCTGGCTGTGAGAATCCAGCGATGTTGTCCTGATGAAGGAGGATGAATTTCTCCAATAAAATTCAATCCCCATTGCTGGAAAGGCACCTCAACATATATAGGAACAAAAGGCAAAGGCACAAGCTTCCTCCTTCCTTGAAATATTTGACATTCATGACATGCAGGTACCCTTTTGTAAATGTATCTGAACATTGTTGGCCAAAAATATCCCGCTCTTAGGATCTTATTTGTAGTAGCTTTCCAATAATGGTGTCCTCCATAGTCTCCTTTATGAAATTCTTCAATCACTTTATCAACTTCTTCTTCAAGGAGACAATTTAACAAAATCCCTCCTACATCTTTCCAAAACAAATTTTGGTCATATACAAAATATCTTAAAGATTTAAGCTTGACAAACCTTGCTTTGGACTTTTTTAAATTGGTAGGGGCTTTATTATGCTGTAGAACAAAAGCTACATCCTTGCACCATTTTGAAACCAAGAATTTCTCATTGATTTGGACCAATTCCTCCTCACTTTCAGAAATTTCTCGATTTCTGCATTCAAATTTATGTCAAGACAGTCTAGATTTCACTGAGTCATTAGTTGTTCCAAGCCTTGACCCTTCACTAATTTGGTAGGTTTGATGTCAATGTCATACTCTAGCAATTTTGCTATCCATTTGCACCTTTTTCCATCCGGATGTGCTTGTGTTAAGATATCTTTTATTACAACACTTGGAACATAAGTGACAATATGAGAATGCAAAACATAGATTCTGAAATCTTTTATGGCTTTCACCAAGGCATAAGCTTGCTTTTCTAGAATGTTGTACTTTAGTTCAACATTTGCTAATGTTCTACTAAAGAAAGAAATAGGTTGTTCAGTACCTTGATTTCCTTTTTGCAGCAAAACTCTAACAATTGTATCTTCAGAAGCAAATGTAAAAATAATAAATTCCTTAGTAAAATTTGGGCTGATAATTACCGATGCTTGTGTAAGCGCCTTCTTGATTTCCTCAAAAGATTTCTTTGCTTCAACTATCCACTTAAAGTCCACTCCTTTCTTCAAAATCTTTGTTATATTCTTGACTATCTCATCAAAATTAGGAATGAAGCGCCTAACAAAATTCACCTTTCCAAGAAAATATTGAATCTATTTCCTACTTCTTGGCAGATCTAGCTTTTGAATTGCATTAACTCTATTAGGATCAATCCTAATTCCTTATTCAGAAATAATATGACCAAGTAGCTTGCCTGATGTTAAAGCAAAGATACTTTTAGTGGGATTAAGAGAAATACCAAACCTTCTACATTTCAACAGAATTCTTTCAAGGTGCTTCAAATGATCTTCTTCTCTCTTTGAAAAAATTGTGATATCATCGAGATAAACAACCACTGATTTATCCTTTTCTTCAACAAAGGCAATATCCATTACTCTTTGAAAGGTGGCCCGTGCATTCATGAGACCAAATGGCATCTTGGCATACATGAATGTACCCCATGGCGTTGTGAAGGTTGTCTTCTCTTGATCATCCGGATGCACAAGAATCTGATTGTGCCATGAGAAACCATCAAGCATAGACATCCTTTGTGAACCAACAATATTTCATAGAATTAAATCCATTTTGGGAAGAGGACAATTATCTTTCAATGAAGCCTTATTTGAATTTTTGAAGTCTATACAAATTCTGATCTCTCCATTCTTCTTTCTAACTGGAACCAAATTTGTAAGCCAATTTGAGAATCTGATTGGAATAATGATTTTAGCATCAAAGAGTTTCTTAATTTCCTTTTCAATCAATGACATGAGAAGAGGGTTAATTCTTCTTAACTTTTGCTTGAAAGGTTTTTCATTCTCTTTAATAGGAATAATATGCTAAATAATAGAAGAATCATATTGTTTTAAATCAGCATAGCTCCATGAAAAAACATCAACAAACCTTTTCATCATCTCAACATGTTTGGCCTTCATATCAGCTGAAAGAAACTTTGAGATTTTAACCATCCTAGGTACAACTGAAGTTCCTAAATCGCAGCTCTCTACTTCCTCCTCATCAGCCTGTATTTTTCGAGCTTTGAACACATCATTTTGATCAAACAACTTCTCAAGAGGAATGAGACCCTTAAGTATTAAATTGTTTCTTAATTATAAGAATTCAGACTTTTCTTTTGACTCCACAAACATATTTTGTTCATCCACTTGAGTGCTTTCAAATTCTTCCTTTAATTCAATGAAATTCTTTACTTGTTGATCATCTTCAAAGACTTGCCAATTAGTGATGTTATCTGGTATAGCCGGTCGATGACAAACCTCCACCTCATACTTTTCAGAAGAATGAATAGGAATGACAAATAAACTGGCGGAAACAACAAGGGAATCTACAATGGAGTTTTGATCTCTAGTTTTGATAGTGAAATAATATGCTTGAAACTTCTCCAACATATCCAACACTAAATTTTTGTATGCTCTCATCCTTACATCCTTTGTTTGATAAACACCTTCCACTTGTTTAATCACCAATTCAGAGTCTCCAAAAACAGAAATGTTTCTAGCCTTCATTTTTAACAAAACTTCTAAGCCCAAAATCAGAGATTCATATTCAGCCATATTATTTGTGCAATCAAAGTTTAGTTTGTAAGAGTAAAACTTACTTTCATCACTTGGACTTGTGATCCAAATTCCATTTCCTACCCCTTCCTTTCCTGTTGATCCATCAAAGTACAATGACCACCATCTCATTATTTCTTTCTCATCCTCTTTTTGATTCTCTGAAAGCATCTCCTCCGATCCGCTATCGACTGACTCATTGAAAAGGATGGCCGGTCGAGGTCCAGTATCAAATGAATAAATAGGAAAATTTTGAGGTTTGTCCTCACTGCTTACCATATCGGCCATTTTTGTCTCTCAATACAATCTCCTTTGCTCACCAAAAACAGGGATGGTAGCATAGGTAAGGTCCATTTTCATTGTGCCTTCAATTTTTGCTGCCCACAATCTTGATAGCAACATCCCAACTTTGGCAGAATATCAACTACAACAATGTCCATGACAATTGTCTTTCCTAGAATTTGTGTTAGACCAAAAACAAAATCTTTAATTAAACCAATGCATTGGACTCTTTTTGAATCAAAAGAGAATAAATCCTTATATGGTCTTGCTACCTGTAATCCTAACCTTTCCATGATTACCTTGGGCATAAGATTATGAGAGGCCCCCGAATCCAGCATAGCATTATGTAAGGTCATATCATGAATACTAATGCTTACATAGAAAGGAGGGAATTCTTCATTCTGATCATCTTCAAGTCTTGGACCCAAGTATATAGTAGGATTATCTTCTTGTACGTTTAAGATATCAGCAGCTCCTGGTTGTGAATTAAGCATCTCTACAATCTTTCTTCTGTCTTTATCTACCTTGATAATTTCACTAAAAGGGACTGATATTTTGATTTTTGCAATTTCATTCTCAAGGTTAAAATCAGAAACAGTTTTCTCAATTTATTTAGTAGTAGATGGAGACTGAATTTCCTTTCTACCAAGTGGAGAATCATTTTTACCTTCAACAGCCTTTGGATTGTCCTTGGCTTCAACAGCCTTTGAAACATCCTTCTTGGGTTGTTTGTTTGCAGTAATTGGCACATTTCTATTCCTGAGATTGTACTGTTTTTCCATTTCAATGATAGCATGTTGATAACCCTTTAAATAGTCTGAAGGCTCCTCTCCTTGCTGGGTCAAACTGGACTCATCATGTTCTTCCTTAGTCAAGAAAATCCCTGACATTTCTTCATCAAGACAATGGATGGATTCTTCAGGAATTTCAGGCTCATCTTCTTCATCAACCAAGTTCTGCTGAAAAGGAGGTCTCACTGGAGGATCAAGTTGTTGATTCTTATTTTCTCTTGGCCTTTTTTGGTTTTGAGGTCTCCCAAACTGAGGATTTCTAAACTGAGGCTCCTGCTGCAGAGGAGGAGTAGAGGTATTTCCAAGAGCCAACCGATCCATCAGTTTCTCCATGGTCTTCATCATTGTATCATTCTTATCTTCTGGAGCTAAAGAGGAAGGTTTCTCTTCTTCTTTCAATTTAGCCTTTCCCATATTTGATTTTTTAGCAGCGACCATGTTTACTTCTACTTTTATTGCATAATTTTGCATATCAGCAAGTGTAGCATAGTCTCTCTCTCTAAGCAACAGAGAGAAATCAGAATCAAATGCTTCAGCATATCTCATTTGTGCTAAAGCTTCCGGAGGTTTTAAACAAGTTGGGATGGAATGAAACACTTTGTTAAACCTCTTTGAGAAGTTTTGAATGGTCTCATCAAGTGCCCTTCTAAGATTATTGTATTCAGAAATAGCTTGAGATGGATTAGTTCTATTTCCCCACTTTCGTAGAAATCTATCTTCAAACTCTACGCAATTATGAATGCTTCCAGCTGGGAGGGCTTTAAACTATTTTCTAACTTCCTCGATAAATGTTTGTGCAAATAATCTTAGCTTCACATCCTCATCATCAAATTCCTCTGTGTCAGAAAAATCATTGAATTTGTCTACATGTTCTTCTGTTGTGTTTTCTTCATCACCACCCCATGTTGGAATTCTTGCAGCATATTTGCTAGGAAGGTCATGCAAAACAGTAGGGAGTGCTAGTGGAGCATACCTAGCAGGTATGGCCATGATTAATGGAGGAACAGTGATGACAGGTACCAAAGGGACAGAGGAAGCAGAACTGATATGAGGAGGATTTCTTGGTGTTTGAAAACCACTAGGACTAGCAGAGGCAGAGGATGAGGTGCTGATATGAAAAGGACTACTTGGGCTCTGCAAACTAGTGACAAATGTACTCCAATTGGGAAGGGGTAAACCAGCTTTAGATTTAAGCAAGACTTCAAAAGGATCAAGTTCTTTTAGTTTATCTAAGTCTTCCTTTTCTAACAATAATTCAGAAGTAACTACTTCCCAAAATTCCTCTTTATCTTTTTGTGATACTAAGGATGAAGTATCAATTCCTCTTTTTTGCAAATCTAAAATAATTCCAATGAGTTCTTCTTCATTTTCTGATCTAAACAACACCTCATGAATTTTTTCATCAACTATTTTGTCCTCAGGACTTCTTGAAAATTCAGAGAGCAAAGAATTTAAATAAGACGGAGTACCTGGTGTTTCAGTAAATCTTTGTTTTCTCCTTGAAAGAGTGTTGGGATTGTCCACAGGAGTAGGTGGATTTGGGTCAGGATTGCTCCGTGTATATCTCCCTCTTGAAGCCACCTTTTAAACTTTTGAAAATGTATGGAGTCACCAAGGTAGATTGCAGCCTCAAAAAGTTTTCTGAGCTCCTACTACCTTCAGAAGTTCAACTTCTTGAGTTCGGGAATGAATAATCTTCAGGCTCTCAGCAGATGCACCAAAATGTTATCACAAAATAAAAACCTGAAAGGCTACTAATTAGGTAGACCTTAAGTAACTGTTTCAAACCAACTTTTCGCTGAGGCTTAGCCTCCTCAACCTGAGAGGGCTCTCTCACTAGAATAAAGGTTTTGATAATGAATTAGATGGCTAACTCTATGAAACAAATGAAGGAGTGTAAATGGTTGAAACACAATTAGAAAATATTCATTGGGCTTATGGATTCAAAAATGTTTCAATATGACAATAATGTTAGCTTTACATGGAAGTCAGGGCATCTAGAATTCAACACATGGTTAATACATCATAAACATAAAGGACAACACAGTTTACAAATGTATGAAGGGAGTTAGAGCACAATCAATGATTTCTAAGTAATCACACATTCATACCATTGTAAATAATGAGAATATGGCAATACAAGATATTCTGAACATTGAATTCCTTCTGATTCCTAAGAAGCAAAGACAAATACTGTATTACTTAAAACATAGTTTTACACAAAGCACAATATGAGAGTTTTTTCTGAAAATTTCCAACCCTTGATACATTAGATTTTCTCCCATATATAGAGTTTCATTCCATGACTTATATTCCTCCTCTAGCATGAGGGGAATTCAATTTTTTCCTACTTTGACACCTATTGACACTTAAAACCAACTATTTAATGTAACTGACTGTTAACGGGCAGTTCTAGAGACCTAAAACAATTAGGAGTGTAACTCCTCATTATGTTGGTAGTAGCATTGATTACAATTCAAACTCGTTCTCTAACAAGTGGCCTTCTTTAGTTTGGCTTTGGTGGTGGCTTTAGACTCCCTGCTATCCCTTGATTGCGTCATCCTTTGACTGTTCCTGGAAATTAGGAAGCTGTTCCTGTTTTTCTGCTTTTGGTCTCCAAAAGGATCTTCGAAGTCTATTATCCCTACTGTTCTTCTTAATTACATCAAAATGCATTGGATTGGCTTGTTTTCCATATGCTGTAGACCTTGCCCATATACATGTAGTAAGACAAAACTTCTTTAATGCTGCCTGAAGCATCATGAACAATACTAGCTACTAAAATATGACCACTTTCATAACATGGAGCTTAGAGTTCATAGATATCCTCCCTTGACTTGTTTTGCCCTTGCTAGATGTTTGCACCTTGTAAGTAATCCTTTTCAAAAACCCCTCTTCAAAAGATTTCCCTTCACCTCTCAAAATTTGTCCACTGAATCATTATATGCAGCTATAGAAGTTTCGTAGCGCGCTATGAAACTACTTTGCATTAGGCATTACCTACAACAGTTTCGTAGCACGCTACGAAACTGCTGTGTAATTTCAAAACCACAGTTTAATGCCAAAATTTAACTTCCTTGAGCTTTCTTTCCTTTGAAATGATTCTTTTATATGCCATGAAGTTGTTCAAAACTAAAAAAACTTCTAAAGGTGATCCACATCAAAATTTTAAGATTTAGCCTTACTTGCTATGTAGTTTTTCTTGGCTGAGGGTGTCCTTTAGGTTGGTTCAGCTGTATCTTCAAATCTCCGATTTTCCTCTTCATAATTCAGATTCCAGCTCTTAATTTTTCATTGACCCTTCTGATGTATCTCGCTTCCTTTATTGCAGGGACTGTCTAGGTGAAATATTGGGCATTACAGCTAACCACTTCGGGTATTGAAATTGTTTTATCTTCCCACAGAGTCTCCATTTTGTTAAAATGAGCTTCCTTGATTGCATGTTTCCTTGAGGCTTTTCTAAGTTTGGAAATTTCAAGATTTGCCAGGTTTAGTTTCTTTTTCAACTCTTCAAAACCACCTTCTTCTTGTTGAGATATAACTACCTTACCTCTGTCATTTCTGTGCAATTGTGATGATGTTTCTAATAAAACCACAGGTCCTTCATGAAATTTTGCTACCTCCCCTATCTCACTTGTTTTTGGCAATGCCTCTTGTATCTCTTTTGAATGCCTTGTCACGAGTCTTCTTAGCTTAAAAAAAAATTCAGAAGCCTAATGATCAAATTTGAGCTTTTTAGAAGTTTTGGCTTTTTTGGTTTTTCCTTTACTTGATTATATTAAGTTTGCTCAAACCATAGGAGATTATTCAATGTCAATAGCTTGAAGGAAATCATTCAATCTTCCTTTTGAAACTAGGCTTCCCTCAGTAACCACTCTCTTACCCTTTTCTCTAGCTAGCTGGCTCCTGGTTACTCTTCCTTGGACTGTTTCACCTGTAGATTGCTCTTGTACATCCTCTTTGATCTGACCTTTCCTTTTTTGTGACTGTTGAGGTGTGCCTTGAATCAATAGTGATGTCATGGGCTCCTTTACCTTCTTCTTGGCTTTCAATTTCATGAATCTCCTTGATCTTGTTTCTTCACGATGACTAACTGCTGGTGAAGAAATTCTCGTAGCCTGAGGGTTGAGACTAGTTTCATTCTTAAAGCTATAAATAAACAAGAAGATGGACCACTCCCTGTCTATTTTCTACAGCTCATGCAAAACAATCAATTTGACTAAGCCATGATGAAACAATGAGGTCACACAGGCTTCCTTCTTCAATTGAGCCTTGTGACACATTTTGCCTAGGCTATGAAACAAATATAAATGCAAATCCAGAGATATCCTTCCAGTGAAATGAAGTAGAAGCTTAAAATGATAGGAATACACCTTATGATACCTCCCCTCACAAGTGAAGTATCTCTGTATGCAGGTAAGTAAATTGGCATATGAATCTTTGACAAAGCTCTTGGGCACTGATTTGTTTAAGTCTGAATCAATGAACCCTAGCTTCAAGAATTCCTTGCAAGGAGTCATATCAAACTTGAAATTTTTAAACCACCTCTCCTGTCCCCTTGGAATTTTAGTGGTTGCAGATATAACCTCTGGAGAAATTGATAATTCAAGCACTCCCACCTTTGAATTCAACCCTGTGAAATTTAAAGCAAATTATTTGGTGACTTGCATGTGGCCTCCTTGAAGTTTTTCACAAAATATCCAACAACCAACTTGTTTGAAAGCTTGTTCAACTTCATTGTTCTTCAGGATAACATCTAAGCCTTTAGGCTCATTCCTCAGACACCTGCCTGACCTATGCTCCTTCCTTTCTGTAGACACCTCCATGGAATTCCTGCAAAACGAAGATTGAAGAGCTTGCACTGTCTTAATCTCGATCACTACCTCGCTTGATCTTAAACAAGGAAACTACCTCACTTGATCTTTAGAGAATTCTAATTAAATGCCTATCAATTTGATTCTCATGCATGAACCCAAACATATTCATAACTGAAAACACTTGGATCCCTTTTTGAAATTTGAAACTTGAGCGTACCAAGACACCTAATGAACCTAATGATGAGAATGAGTGGTTGCATGTGATAGGCATGGTGTATGGACTAACAGATGATGATGTAATACTAACTGATTCTGATAGATTTGATAGCTAGGTGAAATTTAACATGGATCAGCATGAATCCCCGATTTTGTAGCACAGCCAGTGAAAATTATGGGTTTTGCGCTACGAAAACTCCTAGACTGGGTTTTGTGCTATGAAAACTCCTAGACAGTTTCATAGCGCATGAAAACCTTGACACAAGTTTGACACATGGAAATTTGTGTGTGATGTGGGACCAATGATAAGCAAGAACAAAGTATTAACCCTATTTGACCAAACCAACAAGACTATCTTCTGGATCTTAGATTCTAAAACAACCATGGAAAGACTAGACCAAGACTAACATCAATCCTTTGGAATCAAACTGATGCTCAGAATTTAGAAATTTTTCTTAAGTGATAACACCTCACAAGCCTCCGATGCTCCCATAGTACCCTGTCTGCACACCTAATCATCATTTTTCCAGGTATTCTTGAAAGAACCAGAACGACCTTGTACTTAAGCTCTGCACAATGATTACAGAAGGTTAATTAATTGAATTAATTAAAAAACTTTTCCAAACAAATAGAACCCCACTGTGCATCCAAAATCTATTTCCTACAAACTGTATTCACCTTTTGCACCATTCCACAAGTCTTGAGCTTACTCCTTAAGCCAGATAAATAATAATTCAATAGAATAAACCTAATTATGGCTTCCCAAAGCATTCTGAGTGAAATGCCCTGCAAACCCCTCACCTGGACATTGACCACCTCCCATTAGCTAATAGAGATTTTCAAATGAAAGACACAATTTCCCCTAGCCATATATTGAAACTCCACTACTGGAGTAAAGACAAATTCCTCAACCATAGTGATGATATTCAGTTATGGGAATCAAATTTTTCCAAATACTTGTTCCCACATGTATACCAATTCCCTGAAATCATCCACCTATTCTAACTCTACTATATCCCAAGCCAAACAACCATTGTCCCTCCCAACCAACAGATTTTATTTACAATCACTGGAGAGTCAATAAAACAAATGCTACAGGTCCATCCAAAGCCAAATGAAACCCCATTTTCCATTGAAAGCCTACTTGAACTCTACTTGAAGCTGGACCTTCCCAAGAGGACTCAAATCTTTCAGAATTTCATCCTAGAAGAGTCTCATACTCTTATAGACAGTACTCCATACTCAACCACAATTTTCTTTGAGAGGGCTAGACAAATTGTAACCATGCTCTCTTTCATTCTAGGATACACCACTGATGAGCATGTAGATGAGCCTATACTTGCTTTCCTCACTATTTTTTGCCCAGGCAAGCCTCCAACTACAATTTCGAATTTTGCCTAGCTCTTGGTAGACAGAATCCATGATTAATTGATCAGACTACCAAATGAAAGAGTATTCAAATACTCTTCAGTATTGTCCCATGTATTCCTATATTTCCAGTCAGACAAGTTTCCAGTCAACATCCAAAAGCTAGACATTAAGGGCCATCCTAGATCAGTCATCTTTTGGATACCCTTAATACAAAAGTATTCCACTGTTTTCAGCTATAAGGAGTCCATTGATTCCTTTGTTCATCCAGTTGTCAATATCCTAACCAGTAGCAATCAACCCAAGATCAGTGATGAGATAAAGAGACTTTTGCAGTTGTCTAAGAATAGTAGAATAGGAGACTAGTATCTATACCAGGATCACATTGAAATTAGAATATATGGATTCCAACTCACTCCCTTTAAGCTACCCAAATATCTTCCCTTGAGTATATTTGCATTAGAATATATCAGTAATATTATAAACTCAGATGAGGTGAATTTTCTATCAGCTAGGAAGAAAACACAATTCAAGATAAAAAAGTAGCTTGGTCTGTTTATTTGTAATAATAGGGAGGTTGGAGAAGAAGCAAATAAGTGTTTACAGGAAATGAGTTCAGTAGCAGTTTCATGTGGCAATATGATCCTTTAGGTGTCATAAACAAACTCAGACTCAAATTCAAATTGATCGTTTTTATGTATGATTCCAGACCAAACATTGAAAAATATGCCAACCAGTCAGAATGGTTGGAAAATACTATGATAGATATGGAGAAACAGATGGATACTAGTTCCATTTTACATACTCCAACCCTGTAGGACAAAAATACAAAAAGGAACAGGGAAGAAAGTTCTTTCTCAAGCATAGATACAACACATGATAGATTTGAAATCATGTACAGGAATAAGAACAAGCTAAATCCTATCAATGAGCAAGAAGAGCAGGAAGAGATAGTTGGGACAGTTGAGACACTTCAAATCATTAATAGAGATACAGTGGTTAGAGAAAGTACAACTCCAATAGTTTCAAAGGAAACACATCAGCCATCAACCTCTAATACTCAAAGTATTCATAAACAGCTTAGCATTGAGGTCTCATCATCAAGTAAACCAGTGGATAAGAAAAAACACATAAAGGAGAAGTATAAAGAGATCAAATTAATAAATGAGGCATTGAAAGCTGAAACATATGCCGAGTATTTCAAACAGACCCCTAGCAATCATAATAGGTTAATGTCATCTTTTGACATTAAAATTGGTAAAATGCAAATGACGTTTTTGCAGCCTAGAGTCTAGCAGCGTAAGACATCAGCAGATGACAGGAAGACAAAATTTGAAGTTTTGGTCGGGGATGTTCACCCTATTGATCAAATTGAATTTCATAAGCAAGTAGGAGAAATGATCTACTCAACGATGACCAACAAGGTCATGAGTGCTCAGAAACTTCAAAATTCTCTAGAAACCATCACAACACATTTTAAGCTAGAGAAAGCATCCTCATAGGTAAAAGATAACAGAATCAAGTCACTAGAAGACTCGGTTATTGAGATTGGATATAATCCAAATGACATCAAGGCTGTATAAAAGCTCATAAAGAAGAAAAATGAAGAAATTGCTACTATTAAGAAACAACTAAAATTTCCTCCTTCTGAACATCCATAGACCAAGGAAGTTCTAGAGAGCCAGAGCCAGAAAGATGAGATGATGGACTTCATTCTCCAGCTAAATGCTCAATTGAAAGAAATGGAGAATGAAATGGATAGGTCAATAAAGGATAAACAGGCCAACATTGAAACAACTATTGCTACTGTTATTCCTACAGTCACTACATCAGTTCCTTATACTTTGGCAGCTTCATTGACCCCATCAGCTCCACTAGCTACAACACATCCAACTGCATCAATGGCTACATCAGCAATAGGCTCAATAGTAGCAACTCATTCTAGTGATGAAGCAAGTAAACTGTTTAAAGCCACGGAGGATATGTGCATCCAAACCACTGAAATAAATAGACTTAAGGAACAAATAAAAAGTCTAGAGGATGAGAAGAAACTGGATCAAATTATGCATAAGAATGATGTTCAAAAGACAAATAGGTTGAATGAAAATATAGGGAAGATGGAGAAAGAATTAACACTGAAAGAGCCCCTATCCCAAGAAAAAAAACTTTTATGGGCCAATATCATTGATTCAGTCAATGATATTTGGCCATCTATATAGGTGATATTTGAACAAAATGACTTGGTCAAAGAGGCTAGTGAGGCAATTCAAAGGTTAGAGCCGAACATGGAAATATACCAGAAGAAGCCTCAAGAATAATCCAGTTCCTTAACTCAAAGAATAAGTATGAATTCCAGGAGCTTGGAATAGCTGACAGAACTGGGACCATACTAGAAGTGAAGAAGGTAATCACTAAGAGGAACCTGATGACACAACTTGAAAATAAATGGCAGACAATGGAGCAAGCAATAGCCAGGTTCATGGACAAATTTGATACTTTGAGGCAGAAAGGTTTACCTAATCCACTGGTGATTAATGACAGGTTGATGCCACATGAAGACTATGATAAGAGAATCAAATAAGTGGCAAAGGAACAAGTCAACAGTTCCTCCATGAAAGGGATGCCTATAGGAAAAGTCCTTTACCAGGCTTTTGAGAACCTCTTTTACCTCCAACATGAGGTAAAACATTTTTTTGTAAATAGGCCCACATTTGCAAAATACACAAAAGTTGGTGAAATCTACAGAAGAATGGTAAATGTTAGATTACCAAATACAAAGACTTGGGAAAAGTTAAATGATTTTTTGTAAAGGTCCAAGGTAAAAAGTGAATATAGAGCAGTCAAAGTAAAACAACAGATCAACTTAGTCAAAGAGTACCATGAAATGTATTAGCCAAAGGGAAGAGTAAAAGGACAGCCAACATAGAGCAACAAAAAAAGAGAGAAAGCAGCAAAATATCAAAGCACCAAACAACAAAATCAGTAAAAGAAGGGATAGCTAGTCTTTTAGTTTCCTAGGTGTCTCTATCTTCTTGCATGAAGATATTTATTTTCCCTGAATAATTCCTAAAATAGTTTAGGATATTTTGTAACAGTTTTTTGTATAAATAATTCATAATTCGAAGTATAGAGTGTGGATTTCTGAAAATTTCTATAGTCATATTGATATGAAAACCTGAGGGTTTATTGTAACATTTTCAAGTCAGTAGACTCGACTAAGTAATAAAGGCATTGCATTACAGGATTCATGTGTTGGGCCACTTCAGTGAAGTATTTTTCATTTGTCAAATTGTTATTTTCTTAAGTATTTCACAAAAATACATGTTTTTTTTTCAATTTGAATGAAGTAACTGGAATTTTACTTCAGAATTTGTTTAAGTACACTCTATCTTGAACAATTATTCATTTTAATGTTTTCTTCTGATATCCAGAGTAGGGAATTCTTAATTTCTCCCTAGTTTCAATTGACCTCTTTCATTTCTCTCATTATCTGGTTTGAGGAATCCTTGAATTCTCCTTAACCCCGATTGAAAAACCACTTCACCATCCAGCCTAAAAGATCTGAATTTACTCAGCTACCTTGCCCCGTGAACACTATCTTTAGAACTTGATTCAATCCTGTTTTCTTTGTTGGAATTATGATACAAGTGATACAGGTGTTGTACTTGATGGCAACACTCTCAAATGAAAAATCATAGTTCAGACCACATAGAATGAAGAAAGAAAGGTATACGCAGGTTCACCTGGACTAACCCGCATATACATGCAGGTTCATTGAACAAAAGCCGCGTATGTGTACACACACACTTTCACGGAAGGAAAGGCATGTACATGTTGGAAAAATAAAATTTGGTCTGTGTTATTTTGGTATTGATCCATGGTATTTGGTCCACGGTATTGGTTCTAAGTGGTTTTGGTCCATGGTATTGAGTAAGGCCTAGGACTATAAAAGGAGGAGAAGAAAATTAGGCAAAGGCACTCATGAATTGAATATCTAATGAAGAGCAAGATCTAGAATACTAGTTATTGGGTTATGGTGCATAGCTGGATCTGAATCAAGGATGAACCTAAGTGCTTGATGAAGGATAAGTTCTATTGATGGGTCAAGATCTTAAGGCTTGAAAATAAGTATCTTTGTGTGGTTTTTGATCTTTTATCTGAATAATTGGCACATGTCGTAATCTGTAAATATGATGATATGGGTATAACTGATGTCTGAATAATTTTAAAGGTTAAAATCATCATTTACAGATCTGTACGCAGGTTCATTATAGCAAAGGTGCGTATACATGCTGGTTCGACATTTCAAAATTGTGTATATGCAGGTTTGCGTTGATACAAGTGCGTATGCACGCAGGTTCGTCACATTTAAGTAGTGTACACCTCATTAAATATGCTTTAGCTACTTCTGATTGTTGTTGCAGTGTTTTGGGTTCTGGCTTGGGTTCTGGTTACTGTTACTGTATTCTGGTTGTAGCATTCAGAGAAGTGATTGTTTGATTCAGTTTTTGGTTGGTGCAAAGGAGATTGGTTGGTGTAGATATACTTGACGTTATTGATGGATCCAGTTTGAAAATTTATGAAACGTGGTCCCTAGAAGAAAAGAGAAGGTTGTAGCCTTCTGTAGGTCGGCACCTACGTACTAGTACATCAGCTAGTACAAGAGCTAGGGGGTTGTAGCTCCCTTCCAGGAGAAGCTGGAGAATGAGAGAAGGTTGTAGCCTTATGTAGGTAGAAGCCTGTGTACTGGTATAAGACTGCACCAGTACAAAATATTGTAAAAAGAAGTTTCTTATTAAAAGAAAGATAGAGACGATTGCAACAGGTGGTTTTCACCCACATTGGGTTTCCACCTTATATCTTGTGTTCATGTGTGTGACTATCTGTTCTATTTTTACTACTCCTGGTTACTGTTTATATGGTTCTGATGCACAGATTAAAGATCAACTTATGAAGAATTAACTAAATTATAAGTTTACAGGGTATACGCTAGTTGCCTTATATACAGTTGCGTATACATGCAAGTTTCATTAACTGAAGTAGCGTATATGAATCAGAATATGGAAATGAAATATTATTGACTTGCTAATACTGATTCACCCCCCCCCCCTCTTAGTATTATTTCCAACAATAGGAATCAGAGCAGGTCCTTCAGAAGAAGCTTGATCTCTTGAAGGAAGATCTATCATCATGAATACCTACGAAAGAGAGGGATCCATTAGACCACCAATCTTTGATGGGAGCAACTTTGTCTATTGGAAGGTAAGAACCACAAACTATCTCCAGTCTCTTGGAACAGATGCTTGGAAATCGTGGAAGGACGATATAAATTTCCATCAGCAATTCCTACAAATACGATAGGTAAAAAGCAGTATGAAACAAATGTCAAGGCTGTCAATACATTATTGGGGAGTCTGTCACAATCAGAATTTGTCAAGATTATGTAGCTCAAAACCACCAAAGAAATATGGGACAAGATCGTTCTAAGCTATGAAGGAGACAATCAGGTAAAACATGCAAAACTACAATCTCTCAAAATTCAATATGAAACTCTCAAAATGCACATTGATGAAAGTATATATAATTACCCCTTACGTATAGATGAGATTGTTAATCACATGAAAAAATTGGGCAAAGAGATAAAACAAGTTACTATAGTTGAAAAGGTTTTAAGATCCTTGTCTTCTAATTTTGAATCAAAAGTTTATACCATAGAGGAAAAGCAGAATCTTCGGATCATTACTAGGACACAGCTACACGGAATCCTAACTACTTTTGAAATGAGAAAAGGGGGTCCATCAGATATGAGAGAAGCCGCATTCAAAGCTTCAGGAAGAGAAGAACTCAATGAATCAGGACATATTTCAGAAGGAGAGGAAGAAGCAAACTTTGTCAAGAACCTTCAACAGGGTTATGGAAGATTTAGAGGTAAGCTACCTTTGAAATGCTTTGCTTGTGGAAGAGTCTGTCATTATGCGGCCAAATGTCCTCATAAAGATAAGCTTGATAAAGGTAAGTAATCAGCAAAATGGAATAGAAAACAGAATGTAAGTAAGAAGAGCTATTATACGCATGAAGATAGCGATGGTTTATCAAATAGTGATGAAGATGAACATGGTAATGACCATAGACTTCTGATGGATTTTGAAGATGATGATTTCTTGGATGCTTTAGATGAAGATGGTCTTTATGAAGAAATTTCTAAACTTAAAATTTGTTTAGAAGAAAAGAATATGATTATAGATACTCTGATACTCCAACTTGCTGAAAGGGAAAAACATAATGAAAAATTAGAATGTGAAATTGTGGGTCTAAGAAAAGATATTGAGAAAACAAAAGCTCTCAATATCAGATTTGATAAAGGATTAGAAACTTTAGATGAAATTATCAAAGTGCATCATTCTCCTCTGATAAAGATAGGTCTTGGATATACCGAAGAAACATCTCAAGCACAAAATCCATCAACCTCCAAAAGATATCTTGATGCAGCAAGGAGAAGTGAACAGTTTGACAATCGTCAGCAAAGGCATAAATCAGATCGCTAGGTAAATCAGGTTCAATCCACTTCAAGGATGAACAGAAGCTACAACCAACATCAGGTAAATCATACTAAATTTGCTTCAAGAATGAATGTCAATGGAAACTACAATCACTAGGTTAGTAGGTTCGATAATCGCATGAATTTCTTTAATGGCCAATGTTTTTCGTGTCATAAATTTGGACACATTGCTGCTCATTGTGTTTCTTACAAGACCATCATGGCTAGAGAAGCACGAAATCAAAGGAATGTGACTGGGATCATGAAAAGGACCTACAATAATTTTTCTGCTCTTAAAAATGAAATAGAATGCTCTATCTATAACAACTTCGGTCATGAAGATTCTGAATGCAGGAGTAAATTTCGGCAAACATCTTAGAAGGAGCAAACTTCATTAGGTCCCAAAACATGGAGAAAGAAAGAACCGCAAACAGAAAGATGTGGTATAGCCTTGTATGCAAAAGGACAAGAAAATCAGTGGTACATCGATAGTGGATTCTCGAAACACATGACAGGTGATCAAGAAAAACTTCAGCCATATAATGCCTTAGAAAAGGAGAAGAAGGTCTCATTTGGAAATGACACTCTTGCAGTCATAAAAGGTAAAGGCTCTGTTCTCTTAAAAGAAAAAGTTAAAGCTGGGAATGTTATGTATGTTGATGGTCTAAAGCATAATCTATTGAGTGTCAGTGAAATGTGTGATTAAGGAAATGAGGTAGTATTTCGATCAAATGGATGTGTTTTTCGTGAGCTTGATATAGGAGAAACAGTGATCAAAGGTACAAGAACTCCAAATAACCTATACATACTCAAGGGAGGACAACAACAGTGCTACCTAAGCAAAATTGATGAACACTAGCTATGGCACAGAAGATTGGGGCATCCAAGCTTATCTCAAATAAGAAAATCATGCAGATACAAGGTTGTTCATGATCTTTTAGATATCAGCATTCTAGAAAATACAATATGCAAATCATCTCATTTTGGTAAGAAAACTAGAACTCATTTCCCTAAGAAGGAAGGATCAGCTAGTAAGCCTCTTGAACTTGTTCATACTGATTTATGTGGTCCATCAAGGAAAAAGTCACCTCGTGGAGAAGAATATTTTATATTGTTCACTGACGATTTTCCAGAATGTGTTGGATAGGACTTCTAAAGCACAAATGTGAAGCATTTGAAAATTTCAAAGCCTTCAAAGTGTTGGTTGAAAATGAATTAGATCGCAAAATCAAATGCCTCAGGTCTGATCGAGGAGGGGAGTTTACCTCAGATGAATTCTTCGACTTTTTTGAAGAACATGGAATAAAAAGGGAATTCTCTACCACAAGGACTCCTCAGCAAAATGGAGTGGTAGAAAGAATGAACAGAACTGTTCAAAAAATGGCTCATGCCATGCTAGATGAGTCTAGAACTCCTGCAACCTTCTAGGGTGAAGCTGCATTTGCTGCCATTGCTATTCTCAACAAAACAAATGTTTGAGTAAACAAAACTCAAACTCCACATGAACTTTGGTATGGTAAGACTCCTACTGTAAAATACTTCAAAGTTTTTGGAAGCAAATGTTACATCAAAAGGACTAATGAAAACCTTGGCAAGTTTGAACCTAGAGCAGATGAAGGCATTCTCCTTGGTTACTCTTCCCGAAGTAAAGGATATAAGTTTTATAATAAAAAGACTTGGAAAAATTGTTGAAAGTATTGATGTTGTGGTTGATGAAGAAGATAAAAATCCAAAGCAGGTAAAAATCTAAGATTATGAAGAAGATGAGGATTATCCTTCCACATCAAATTAAATTAATTCTGAAGAAGAAACCAATGAAGCACCAGAAGAATAGATAACGGTAGAAGAAAATACTCCATCCAGGTATGTGCAGAAAAATCATCCAGAGACTCAAATTTTGGGACAGAAAGAGGTAGGTGTGCAGACAAGAAGAACTATTACAAAAGCTTCAAGCTATCTAACATTGCTTTCCACCATCGAACCACAAAATGTACATGAAGCATGCAAAGATGAATGTTGGGTCAAGGCCATGAATGATGAGCTTGAGAAAATTGAAAAGAACAATACTTGGGAATTAGTTCCTAGACCTCATGATAAGAATATCATAGGAACCAAATGGATATTCAAAAGCAAGCTGAATGGAAATGGAGAAGTTATTAGAAACAAGGCTAGACTTGTTTGTAAAGGATATGTGTTGGGCCTCAAAATAGTCCCTATTTTCACTCCATTATTCACCAATATCTTCACATTTTACCTTCATGTCACTTCCATTCCACCTCCACATCATTACATTTACCTCATTATTGGGTTATAACTATGCTTTTCCAAAGTTTATTAATTCTTAACATTTTTAAGTGAATTTATGGCTAAACTTTAGAAAATAATATGCTTATACTTATACCTAACAATTAGAATGAGTTTGTTGACATGTGTAGGTACAAAGGAAGCTTCCATGGAATCTTTATGTGGCCTTGAATGATCAAATTCGAATTTTATAAGATAAGCCTCATGGAAAAGATCATGGAGAAGATCATGGACCTCATGGAGGAAATCATGGAGGATAGGGTTATGTGTCTAGATGGTTGAGAAATGTATGGAACTAAAGAGAGATTAGTGGATCATCATTATGAGTTTGTTATCTCATCCCATTGTATAAATAGGAGTACCTCCTCCATTCCAAGGGGAGGACTCTTAGAGCATGTATCCAACTTATGATGGAATAGAATAAAGCTTCATTTTTCATATATTTCCATTATGTAGTTTTAGATATAAATTGTGTTAATGTAGAATATGAATTTATGGAATTGATGTAGTTTTAGATATAAGTTTCCTTAATGTAGTATATGGAATAATTTGTCTTGTTCTTAAGGGAATTGAGCTCACTCTAAAAGGATGAGAGAAACATGTTATTTCATATTAGATCTTATTTCATTTAATTGCTTAGATGTTTGGAGATTTGTTTGTGATTGATGAATGAGTTTTAAATTAAAATCTTATCAGCATATGAGGGAACAACCAAGGGTCTAAGTTAGGCTCTCCCTCTATTTGATTTGCATGATAATTGAAATTCATTCTTTTGCTTTTATGTTTCAAGTATCATATGAGGAGATAACCAAGAGTCTAAATTAGGCCCTCTCTCCATTGATTTCTATGGTAATTGAAATTCATTCTTTTCTGATTTTATGTTTCAAGTCATTTCATTTCTTATGCTTATGAATGAATCTTAGTTTAGTTTGGATTAGTACATGAGAGGACAATCAAGAGACTAAGTTAGTCTTTCTCTCTCTACTTGAATCTGAACATCAATTAAGTTCATTCTCTTGTCTTCATTTCAAGTTTCTAGTTTTTTGTAATCAATGATTTCTCTATGATACTGTAGGGAAGGACAACCAGGACCTCCTAAGTTAGGAGCCTCTTCCCTTGCATATTATATTGAATCGTAAATAATTTAGCTAGACATAGACTTAGTTGCCTACTCTTGCATATATATTGCTGGCACCATCACAAGCTTACGAGTTTCCCTGGTCGATAATCTAATGCAGCAATTTAAGCCCAATAAATTGCCCAACATTTTGGCGCCATTGTCGGGGATGGTGCTAAGGGATTAGGCATTAGGAATTTAATTCAGTACTAGTATTTTTCTTTAGACAAAATAATTTGTGAAACTTGGTGACAGGAGGCTCTTCACAAAGGAGTTTAAGTTGAGTTTTATTATGTTTTAGTATTTAGCTAGTTTTAAATTTCGTCTTTTCAAAAAAAACCCCCTGCATAAATAAAAACGAATCAAACGATTAGTATGCTCTCTTCCTGTGCTTCGTGTGATCAGGAAGATCAGAAAGTCTATTGATTTTGTTCAAATAAACATACTCTTGCTGGAGAGCTAATTTGCAAAAAGACAATAAAGAATTTTGTGAATGAAAAAAAAATATCTTTAAATTTTTAGAAGAAATTTAGTTTTTTAGATATTTAAAAAAAAAAAACAAAACAAAAAAAAACAAAAAACAAAACAAAACATTAACCATTTTTTGTTTTTTTAAATATTAAAAAAAAAAAAAAAACTTCTTAAAAAAAAAAAATTCATTTTAACAACTAACCATTTTTTTTGATAGGATTACCATTTTTGTTTTTCAAAAATAAGATTAATTCCATGTTTTTGTTTTTTAGACTTGAAAAAAATAAAAAAAATTATTAACCATTTTTGTTGTCGTTACCATCGGAATGGCCCTAGGTGGGAAACTCTCCATTGGAATGTGTCGGTGCCGGAAGTCTTCCCCTGGCAGGTTACATTGCTGGAAGTCTTCACCCAACTGGTGCCGGTGCCGGAAGTCTTCCATTGGAGGGGATTGAGAATGGTGATCTTCCATTGGAAAGGGCCGAGAATGAAAAGCTTGCATTGAGAAGGGCCGATATCGTAAGACTTCCATCAGGGGAGGCCGTAATTGTAACTGTTCCATTGGCAAAGCATTTGGCAATGGCAAACCTCTGAATTCTTCCATAGCTGGGGGATTTTGAAACATCTGGGATCGGAAATCTTCCAATGGCATTGTTGTTGTCGAGGGCTGAGATCTAAAATCTTCCACTTGTAGTGGTGGCTGTGATTTGAAATCCGATCTGAATTTTCCATATGCAGTGGCGGAAATCTGATATCATTCATTGGCAAGGGATGTGAAGAAATGTCTTCCAATTTTATCACATTCGGATGAGGAGACGGAGGAGAAGGTCTCAGACGAGGTGGACTGGCTCATCTACAAGATAACTAGATTATTTCTGCTACAATAATTTCACTGCTCAGAATCTGCTTTGAAGACTGATTCAAACCCCTTAAATACCAGTGAGTTCAACCTCCCTTTGAACAATGAATTGGCTCCTTTAAATTCTGGAAGGTTCAGCCCTTAAAGACAAATAAACTCAGCCTTCTTGGCAGGGGCTCCTAAAGAATTTTCGGCACTTGAAACTTGTCCACTAGCTACATTATCCTTCAAGGTCCGATTTATTTTTCTCCAAGGAGGCCGAATATTTACTTCCAGGAGGGCCGAGTACTGAACAAATTGTCATTGGCAAGGGTGTGTTATCTCAGTGCCAAGGGAACAAATAGTGTTGGGCTGACTTATTGTTTCCAGGAGTGCTCGCAGAGCCATATTTACAGGGCTTCTTCTAGTGATTATATCCAGATCAGGAGGGCTGAATTTATTCAGGAAACATAGAGGTCGAGTTGGATCTCATAGTAACCTTCGCTCAGCCAAGCATATCAGGGTTTATCCCTAATTTTCATCACCGAGAGCAGATGGTCTGTTACTCGCTGTTGTAGTCGAAGTGGACTCTTTGAACTCGTGGCCTTCATTCACCAATGGCACGTCGTGCTGATCCAAATCCCTTCGAGGAAGAAGAAGTTAATCCCTTCTTGGACCCTATTGTGCATGCACAGATACCAGGGCAGTCACATTATTCTACAGCTCCATTTTACACAACATCTATAGGTGTTGCATCAGCAACAAATTCAAAGTTGTCACCTCTTGCACCTGAACCATTAGATTTCACTTATGATCGAGATGTGACTGTAGACATTCCACTTGGGACAACAAAAGACACAAAGAAAAGAGAAAAGGAGTTGGAATCATGGGAGGCAGAACTCAAAAGAAAAGAGCAGGATTTGTCTGCAAAGCGAAATGCGTTCTTGATGTTGTTCAATTGCGCTCAGGAGCGTGCGATCGGTTACCTTATTTAGAACCTGGAGGCCGTGCCGAAATGGGGTGATTTGTTGCAGATGGTTGTTCTCGAGTTGATCCGGAAGGTCTGCAGGTCGAATCCTGCGGAGAAGGGGAAATACATCAAAATCATCATTTCGTTGCTGAATTCGTCATCTACAGCTCATTGTACGAGCACATGAATGTGTAATGGATGGCAAATAAAGCAGGTGCAATCCTAGTTCTTGGCAGGGACCTTGTAAGTAGTGTCGAAACTGATTTATCCACTTCCTCCTGCGATCACATCGCCAGAAACATCAGGATTTCTTCCTGAAAATTTGGGATCTGCGTCATTTTCTCCTGATTTTGTGAAGAAAACAAGGATTTTCATTAACTTCAGAGGATTTTGTGAGGAAATTGCCATGACCAAGGCAGTAGCAAGCGATTTAGAATTTCATTGTTATTAAAAATGACTACGTGGTCTTGAACGCCTACGAGTTCGCCTCTCAGGCCTCTCAAGAACTGAGGAGATCAGGGAGTATATATTCTGCTGGGCTGTGGGGATCCGGCACAAGTATGTCCTTTTATGTTTTGAGAAATTAACAATTTAGTCATAAGTGGCTCATCATTAGAATCAGCTTTGTATCCCACCCCTGCTGCAGTCTCAACATCTTTATCACTGACATGCTCAGCAATAGCAAATTTCTTTCCAAGTTCATTACATGCTTCTGATTGTGTACTTTCATGTGTTGACCTTTAAAGAATTTCGCTGCAAGTGGTTCATCATCGGAGGTATCTTCATCTTCCACCCCTACTGCAGATTTATCATTCTTATCAGTGAAATTCTCAAAAACTCGAGATTTGGCTTTTCTTGAGGTAACACTAAGGCCAAGCATCTTGAGTTTGCGCTTGACTTGAGCTACTGATAGACCAACTGCTTCAGCAATCAGACAGCTGCAATTTTTGAATTCTTCATCATCATAAAGCTTAACAATTTCAGATTCTCGTTTTCTCGAGGTGACTTTAAGACCAAGCATCTTAAGCCTCTGATTCACAATGATATCTCCTCTTAAACGAACTCCATCAGGCAGTCTCTTCCTCGATCCGCCAAGGAGGAGGCAAGCAACTGCCTTCTTAACATCAGGCATAAGCGTGTTGGTAATAAGCGTATTGGGATACCATATATGCCTATTTAGATTCCAATTTTTTTTAGTTATATTTTATTTTTTAGAGGTTTGCCTTATTAGGTTTTAATAAAAAAAATTGTTGATTTTCAACTTTAAAAAAAATCTCAACTTAAATAACGAATTAACAAATTTATGTTTTTTTAATTTGTTATTTAAACAAATCTAAATAAATAAAGAAAATCAACAAAAATAATAAATTAAAAACAATTGTTTTTAATTTGTTATTTAAAAAAAAATAAATAAATAAAAAATATTTTGTGTGTTGTTTTTTTATTTAAAAATAAAAAATATTTTGTGTTGATTTATTTAATATTTTGGATAATAAAAAAAAATAAAACAAAACAACACAAAATAATTTTTATTTTTAATTAAAAAAAAAGATTTTCCTATTTTATTTTTGTTTAAAAAAAAAAAACTTTATTTTAGTGATAGTTTATTTTTTTTAGGTTTTCATAAATAAAATTTTGTTGATTTAAAAAAATTTCAACTTAAATAATAAATTAAAAAAATTATGTTTTTAATTTATTGTTTAAAGAAAAATCTAAATAAAATCAACATAAAAAAAAATTTACTTTTAATATTTTCTTTTAAAAATTTGTTGTTTAAAAAAAAAAAAAAATTTTAAAAATTAATAAAAAAAAAAATTACAAAAAAAAAACAAAAAAAAAACAAAAATTCACGAAATTCACACAGATTTGAAAATAAAAAATTGGATACTCGGAAACACATTTCGAAAATCGATTGGAGGATTCTCAAGACAATAATTATTTCTGATAGCTTTTAGTTGGCATCACATCTTTCTGTTGTATGCTTTATGATGCACTAATATGCAGGACAGAATTGCCAAGCACATGAGTTATTTGAGACAAACAGGGAGTATTATTTTTCACGGCTGTTTTTAAGATTGGATTGAAATTGATATCATGAATTGAGTTACTTTCAATACTTTGGTTTTTCTTAAATCTGTCTTATTTGATATGAAATTTTTGCGTAAGAATCATGAAGGAAATGCGCAATTCTTCTTGAACAAACTTATGTTTTCTTTTTGCCAAGTTTTTTTACAGGTTACACGATAGCAAAGTGATCACTAAGGAGATTGCATTGTGACGACAATAGTCTTCCAAAGACTGAATTCATGAAAAATTCTGAAGACAAATCCATCTCCACAACCACTACCTTCCACCTCCCTTTCTGAAACAGATTTTGAATTCCACCAATTGTAAGCATGACATTTCCATATCCATTTTTCACAGAAAGAGTTCTTATTCATACATCATGCATTTCCTTACATCCATCCATTTTCCTTGTCATTACCATTCCCCTTCATTTCCGCCAATAAAAACCCTGCTTGAGTCAAAGTCCTAGAGTCTAAGTATCATTGAAAAACACCTAGAGGCTTGCATACCTTAATGGCAAGTACTCTTGCCAATGAACAATGGGAGTACATTAATGTCCCTTGTTCATTGGATCTTGTAGGTGACTCGACCACGAAAAATTTATTCGTACCTACAAAGATGTGTTAGGCATCCTGACTCCCATTGGAATCAATGATGGGAGCTCTTGTGTTGGCTAGGGGCATTCCTTAACGGCCACTAAGTCAACAACTTCTTGCTATGTTCGACATCGACACATTTAATCACATAGTAAGATTTGTGTCATCGAGCGTTGAAGACTTGAAGACCCATATTTTGTAGTAGATGAAGCCAATTTCTTTTCATTGTTTTTCAGTTTGTCATCACTTGAGGACAAGTCAATCAATAAGGCTGGGAGGGAAATGTAACTTATATACTTTGTATACCTTCCAAGCCTTATAGATTTTCAGCCATATTTAGCAAACTCATTGGACTCATCATCCAGCAGCAGATACGACTTTCAGCCATGTTCAGCAGACTCCTCAGATTCATCATCTAGTAGCAGAGGATCCAGCAGCCGATACGACAATACAGATCCATCTTTCATCCACAACTTGAAGAAGAAGCTTCAGAGCCAAATCGTGGCAGCTGGACATGCATGATTCATCCACCACTTTCCCAACCAAGTAAAGAAGACTCCGAACAACAGTTTTTGCCGCCACACGTGCACAACTCTCATCCATTTTTGGAAGGGTAAGTTAAGGTATGATATTTTCTAACTTTTAACCATTAAATTCCTTGAAAAGTTAGAATAATAATTTTTGGAAAAACTTCACTTCCTTTCCCCTTTCTTTCCCCATTTCACATAACTATCCAAACCATCTATTTAAGGGGAAAGATACATTTACATACATGCTTTGTCACATTCATATTCACATTCATATATCACAACCCCACTTACCTTCAAAATATATTCACTATTACATGAGCATACAAATGGCTTTGTCGAAAGTATTTAAAAGTTAATTGGATGCCAACACAATCATGGTTGTTACACAAGAACCAACCATGATGCATTCCAACAAAAATACTCTGCAATAAAAATCACATTATCAATATGCAAAGATCATACATTGAATGCAACAAACAAATTATGGTTGAAACACAAGAACCAACCAAGTTGTAGTTCATCAAAATAACGCTTTGCAAAAGTTATGTAAATGATATCATGCAGAGTTTAAGCCAAAGCTAAAAAAAGTAATGTAATAGATTGCATGAGGACATGCAATAACTTGAGTTTGGGGGAGATGTTGGGCCTCAAAATAGTCCCTATTTTCACTCCATTATTCACCAATATCTTCACATTTTACCTTCATGTCACTTCCATTCCACCTCCACATCATTACATTTACCTCATTATTGGGTTATAACTATGCTTTTCCAAAGTTTATTAATTCTTAACATTTTTAAGTGAATTTATGGCTAAACTTTAGAAAATAATATGCTTATACTTATACCTAACAATTAGAATGAGTTTGTTGACATGTGTAGGTACAAAGAAAGCTTCCAAGGCATCTTTATGTGGCCTTGAATGATCAAATTCGAATTTGATAAGATAAGCCTCATGGAAAAGATCATGGAGAATATCATGGACCACATGGAGGAAATCATGGAGGATAGGGTTATGTGTCTAGATGGTTGAGAAATGTATGGAACTAAAGAGAGATTAGTGGATCATCATTATGAGTTTGTTATCTCATCCCATTGTATAAATAGGAGTACCTCCTCCATTCCAAGGGGAGGACTCTTAGAGCATGTATCCAACTTATGATGGAATAGAATAAAGCTTCATTTTTCATATATTTCCATTATGTAGTTTTAGATATAAATTGTGTTAATGTAGAATATGAATTTATGGAATTGATGTAGTTTTAGATATAAGTTTCCTTAATGTAGTATATGGAATAATTTGTCTTGTTCTTAAGAGAATTGAGCTCACTCTAAAAGGATGAGAGAAACATGTTATTTCATATTAGATCTTATTTCATTTAATTGCTTAGATGTTTGAAGATTTGTTTGTGATTGATGAATGAGTTTTAAATTAAAATCTTATCAGCATATGAGGGAACAACCAAGGGTCTAAGTTAGGCTCTCCCTCTATTTGATTTGCATGATAATTTAAATTCATTCTTTTGCTTTTATGTTTCAAGTATCATATGAGGAGATAACCAAGAGTCCAAGTTAGGCTCTCTCTCCATTGATTTATATGGTAATTGAAATTCATTCTTTTGTGATTTTATGTTTCAAGTCATTTCATTTATTATGATTATGAATGAATCTTAGTTTAGTTTGGATTAGTACATGAGAGGAAAATCAAGAGACTAAGTTAGTCTTTCTCTCTCTACTTGAATCTGAACATCAATTAAGTTCATTCTCTTGTCTTCATTTCAAGTTTCTAGTTTTTTGTAATCAATGATTTCTCTATGATACTGTAGGGAAGGACAACTAGGACCTCCTAAGTTAGGAGCCTCTTCCCTTGCATATTATATTGAATCGTAAATAATTTAGCTAGACATAGAGTTAGTTGCCTACTCTTGCATATATATTGCTGGCACCATCACAAGCTTACGAGTTTCCCTGGTCGATAATTTAATGCAGCAATTTAAGCCCAATAAATTGCCCAACAATATGCTCAACAAGAAGGTATAGATTTTGAAGAAACTCTTACACCTATTGCAAGACTTGAAGCCATAAGAATGTTCCTTGCTCTTTCTAGTTTTCAGAAGTTCAAAGTATACCAAATGGATGTAAAATCTTCTTTTCTTAATGGGAACTTAGAAGAAGTATATATTGAGTAACCACACGGATTCATCCTTGGAAATGATCCAAAACTTGTATGCAGACTTAGAAAGGCTCTCTATGGCCTAAAACAAGCTCCAAGGGCATGGAATTACCATCTTGACAAATATCTCCATCAATAAGGTTTCTCAAAAGGATCAGTTGGTAGCAATCTATATATAAAGATTGACAATAATAAATTGTTAATACTTGTGGTGTATGTTGACGATATAATTTTGTTGGAAATAATACTGAGAGGGGGGGTGAATCAGTATTATCAGATTAATCAAACTTTTCAAATGCCCAAAACATATACGCTACTTCAGTTAAGTGAACCAGCGTGTACACGCTACTGTGACGAAGTAAAACAGCGTATAAGCAGAAAACTCACAATTTAGTTGGCTTATTCTTCAATTAAGTGCATCAGGACATTATTCATCATATTAACAGTAAACATGTGCAGTATAACAGAACAGATAAAAAGCCACACACATGAACACCAAGATATAAGGTGGAAACCCAATGTGGGTGAAAACCACCTGCTGCAAGTTGTCTCTATCTTTCTTAATATGAAACTTCAGTTTACAATCTTTTGTACTGGTGCAGCCTTATACCAGTACGCAGGCTACAACCTGCAGAAGGCTTCAACCTTCTCTCGTTCTCCAAACTTCCTTGGAAGGGAGCTCCAACCCCCTTTTGCTTTTGTACTAGCCAAGATACTAGTACGTAGGTGCTGACCTACAATCTTCCTTCTTCCAGGTATCACTTTTCATACATTTTCAGACTTGGATATTCCTGAAGCACAACATTACAATCTGAAGACCACAATTCATTCAATTTTCACAACAGATCATTGAAGCATAAAACAACCAACTTTGAATCACTGAACCACTGAACCCTGTCAATCACCAGTTACCAGAACACAGAGCAGACTACAGAACTCTGTAATAACAGTCAGATCCCACTGTAAACCCAAATCAAGCTTCAAAAGATATACGCTACTTTAATGAGCAGAAACCGCGTATACACGCGCTTTTACCGAAGCCAACCTGCGTACAGATCTAAAAATAAACTTTCTCAACTTGCAGCTGTACCAGATATTAGTTAGACTCAGAACGTAACATTGCGACAATATGCAGATCTAGAAATACGCATAATCAACCATAACATGATAGTGCATTTCAAACCATTTGATCCTGATCTCTCCTTAGATCTAGTTCTCCATCAACCGATGAGATCTCTCCTTAGCTCAGATCAACCAACTCAGAACCTGCATATCAGATCTCTTTCTCTCTTAGATATTCATGCCTTGTCGAAAGATGATCTTTGCCTAATGATCTTCTTCTCCTTATATAGCCTTAGGCCTTTCTCAATACCAAGAGCCAAAACCATAGTAACACAATACCATCAACTTTAAAACTAGGGATCGACACGCCCGTCGAGACATAATGGTCCGAAATCATAGGCACAACTTCCAAGGTCTAACCACCATGAACCAAAGGAACCTTTCCACATACACGCGCTTTTTCTGAATCGAACTTGCGTGTACACGCGACTTGGGCTTAACGAAACAGCGTGTATGAGCTTTCTTGCCATGCTGTACTGAGATCTGTCTTCTGATTAAGTTGCCATCACCTGTACTAACCACTGAGTGAGTTGCCATCAAGGACAACACTTGAACCATAATGCCAACAATCTCCCCCTTTGGACTTGATGGCAACCACCACACCAAGTCACTCTCCCCCTTTGACATCAAGGGCAAAGGGAGGACCAAGATATTCTCTTCCTTGGTAATCCTTCTGCTGTCCATACTGCTGTCCATACTCCCCCTGAGTACATGCTGAAATCTCCAAGTGTGCTCCCCCTTTGTGAATGCCAAAGAGTACCAATCTATCCATCCTGCTCACCAAGTGCTGTTCATGCTCCCCTTGACTGTAGGCAAGATCTGCAAAAGATGTTCTTCAAGAAGAACATGACTCTATACATCATAAAAGACCTTCCTATAACCAAAGACTCATACATACATCCATTTCTCAACTAAGTGAGGATATACAAAAAAATGACTCATCCACCCAACCAAGTGGGGATACATCAATATTGACTCATCCACCTAACCATGATAATACATGAACATTTCATCATTCATCCCAGGCATAGTGGGGAAACCAACAAAGGTCGTTACATGACCTTGACACCATAAAAGAGACAAGAGAGATACATGACATAGAGACAACAGATCTAGACCAAGACTTAGGAAAGACACCAGCAGCATCTGATAAACATCTTGTTAGATCAGCAACGAGAATTTCTTTCTGAGCTCCTTCTTAAACCAATCAACCAAAACATCTGAATGCCAACAATGCTTTATGAGACTTTTGAGCTGCTCCCCCTGAACCTGTGCCTGTTGCACTCCCTGAAACTGTGCCTGAATACTTCTGACATTCCTATTGCTGTTCAGAACTTCAGAGTTTTCCTTTGCTGTTCAGAACTTCATATACGCGTTTTATCCTGTATAAAGCAGCGTATGTACGCGGATATTCTTTCTGCAACAAGCGTCCAGCATACACGCGACTTACTCAACATAAATCCGCGTGTATACGCTCATATCCCTTCCGTAACCTGCGTATACCAACTTTTCTGTAGAACAAACAAATTTCAACAACAGGATGAAGCATCAACTACTCCCAGCTTTTGTCTGAGATATTCAAAAGTTTCCCTGGGCAGTGGTTTTGTGAGAATATCAGCAACTTGCTCCTTAGAAGGAACATACTCCAATTTGACCTTCTGCTCAAGCACTTGTTCCCGAAGAAAATGGTACTTGATTGGTATGTGCTTGGTCTTTGAGTGCATGACTGGATTCTTTGAAATGCTGATTGCACTTGTATTATCACATAAGATAGAGACAGGTGGAGTGCAAGTGATTTGAAAGCCCTGCAAGGTCTGCATCATCCAAAGAAGTTGTGTGCAACAAGATGCTGCAGCCACATATTCTGCTTCAGCTGTAGATAAGGCAATCGAACTTTGCTTCTTGCTGAACCAAGACACTAATCTGGAACCCATGAAGAAAGCACCTCCACTTGTGCTTTTCCTATCATCCACACTTCCAGCCCAATCTGCATCTGTGTAAGCATGAAGAGTGAGATCTGTATTTCTAGGATACCATAAGCCATAGTTTTGGGTCCCTTGAAGATATTTGAAGATTCTTTTGACTGCCTGAAGATGGGTTTCCTTTGGGTTGGCTTGAAATCTTCCAACCATCCCTACTGCATGAGTAATATCTGGTCGAGTACCTGCCAAATAAAGCAAACTCCCAATCATGGATCTATAAGTGGGTTGGTGAACTGCTGCTGATTCATCATTTGCACTGAGGCTGCATCCTGTAACCATGGGTGTACATACTGGTTTTGACTCTTCCATGCCATACTTCTTCAAGATCTGCTTGAGGTATTTGGTTTGAGACAAGAAGATACCTCCTTCATTTTGTTGGATTTGCAATCCAAGAAAATATGTCAATTCTCCAAGAAGTGACATTTCGAACTCTTTCTGCATAACCAAGGCAAAGTTTTGACTCATAGTTTCTTCATTGCTGCCAAAAATAATATCATCTACATAAACAACAAGAATTAGCAATTTGTTATTTTCAACTTTTATATAGAGATTGCTATCTGCTGATCCTTTTGAAAAGCCTTGTTGGTGAAGATATTTGTCCAACCGATAGTACCAAGCCCTTGGGGCTTGTTTGAGCCCATAGAGAGCCTTTTTCAATCTGCATACAAGGTTTGGATCATTCCCAAGAATGAACCCATCTGGCTGCTCAATATATACTTCTTCTTCTAAGTCTCCATTCAGGAAGGCTGATTTCACGTCCATTTGAAATACCTTGAAGTTTTGAAAGCTTGAGAGAGCAAGGAACATTCGGATGGCCTCTAGTCTTGCCACAGGAGCAAAGGTCTCTTCAAAATCTATTCCTTCTTGCTGTGCATACCCTTTACAAACAAGTCTGGCCTTGTTTCTAATTACTTCTCCATTTTCATTTAACTTATTCTTGAAGACCCATTTTGTTCCTATTACATTCTTATCTTTTGGTCTAGGAACCAATTCCCAAGTGTTGTTCCTTTCGATTTGCTCAAGTTCTTCATCCATTGCTTTGACCCAACATTCATCTTTGCATGCTTCTTTCACATTTTGTGGTTCAATGGAGGAGAGTAGAGCCAAGTAGCTTGAAGCTTCTGCAAGTGTCCTTCTTGTTTGTACTCCTGCTTCTTTCTGCCCCACAATCTGAGTTTCTGGATGATTCTTTTGGACATATCTGGATGGAGTCTTCTCTTCTATTCTTGTCTGCTCCTCTGGTTCTTCTTGAGATTCTTCTTCTTCTTGAGGTTCTTCTTCTTCATCATTTCGCCTTTGAGAGTAACCTTCATCTTCTTCATGATGAACTTGCCTAGGAATATATCCCTTCTCATCAACCACTATATCAATACTGTCAACAATTCTACCAAGTCTTTTATTGTAGCACTTGTATGCTTTGCTATGTGGAGAATAACCAAGAAGAATGCCCTCATCTGCTCTAGGTTCAAGTTTGCCAAGTTGCTCATCAGTGTTCTTAATATAACATTTGCTCCCAAAGATTTTGAAATGCTTCACGGAAGGAGTTTTACCACTCCAAAGCTCATGAGGTGTTTGAGTGCTATTTACTCGGACATTTGTTTTGTTAAGAATGATAACAGCAGCATGTGCGGCTTCTCCCCAGAAGGTTGCAGGAGTACCTGATTCATCGAGCATAGCACGAGCCATTTGTTGGATAGTTCTGTTCATTCTTTCCACAACCCCATTTTGCTGAGGAGTTCTAGCTGTAGATAATTCTCTTCTTATCCCATGTTCATCGCAGAAATCAAAAAATTCATTTGATGTGAACTCCCCACCTCTGTCAGATCTGAGGCACTTGATTTTGTGTCCTGATTCATTTTCGGCCAATGCTTTGAAGGATTTGAATTTTTCGAATGCTTCATCTTTGTGCTTCATAAGCCCTAACCAAACAAACCTTGAGAAATCATCAATGAATAATATCAGATATTCTTCTCCTCGAGGTGACCTTTTCCTAAATGGACCACATACATCTGTATGGACTAGCTCAAGAGGCAAGCTAGCTGACCCTTCCTTCTCTGGAAAGTTAGTTCTGGTCTGCTTTCCAAACTGACAAGATTTGCATATGGTGTTGTCTGGAATTTTGATATCTGGAAGATCGCGAACTGCCTGATATTTGCATGCTTTCCTTATTTGTGAGAAGCTTAGATGTCCCAACCTTCGATGCCATAACCAGTGCTCTTCATCCTTGCTAAGATAGCATTGTTGTTGTTCTTCTTCAAATATGTACAGATTATTTGGAGTTCTTTTGCCTTTGAGAACTGTTTTACCTGTATCAAGATCACGAACAAGACATCCATTCGATCTGAAAATAACCTCTGTTTTTTGATCACACATCTGGCTGACACTTAGAAGATTATGTTTCAATCCATCAACATACAAAACATTTCCAGCCTTGACCTTTTCTTTTAAAGGAGCAATACCTTTTCCTTTTATAGTAGCAGGAGTATCATTTCCAAAAGAGACTTTCTTTCCCTTTTCTAAAGTAGAATAAGATTCAAGTTTTTCTTTATCACCTGTCATATGTTTCGAACATCCACTGTCAATGTACCATAGATTTTCCTGTCCTTCTGCATAAAATGCTATCCCACATCTTTCTGTTTGAGGTTCCTTTATTCTCCATGTTTTGGTGCTTGTGGCTTGTTCCTTTTTCTCCTTAAACCTGCTCCTGCATTCAGAGTCTTTATGACCAAAATTATTGCAAATAGAACATTCAACTTCATTTTCAAGCACCGAAAAGTTGTTATAGGTCCTTTTTGTAATCCCTGTCATACTTTTTTGTTTTTGAGCTTCCCTAGTCATGATTGTTTTATATGCAACACATTGAGCTGCTCTGTGACCAAAGTTGTGGCAAGAAAAGCATTGTCCATTGAAGAAGCTTCTGCGGTTATTGAATCTACCAGCCAACTGATTGTAATTTCTATTTTCATCTGTTCTTGAGCCAAACTGAGAAGATTTTACCTGTGGTTGGTTGTAGCTTTTGTTCATCCTTAAGGAGGATTGTCCCTGATAGTTTCTGTTTGTAACTCGTCCCTGCTTTACCTGATTATCTTCATTGTTCTTCCGCTCATTTCCTCTTGCTGCATCAAGATAACTTTTTGAGGTGGATGCTTGAGAGGTTTCTCCATTATAGCCCAAACCTGTTTTGTTTAGAGGAGACCGCTGCACACTAATAATCTCATCCAAGGTTTCAGATCCTTTGACAAATTTAAGATTAATAGTTTTTGTTTTCTCAATTTCTTTTCTGAGACCAACAATTTCACCTTCTAGTTTTTCAAGATGTTTTTCCTTTTCATCAATTTGAAATTGCAAAGTATCAATAATCACATTCCTTTCTTCTATGCTTCTCTTGAGTCTAGTGATTTCATTATAGAGATTATCCACATCTATAGCATCCTCATAATCATCATCTTCAAATGCCATTAACAGCTTATATTTATTACCTTGTTCATCTTCATCACTGTTTGATAAGCCATCACTATCTTCATGGGTGTAGTAGCTTTTCCTATTTGCACTTTGTTTCTTGTTCCATCTAGCAGGTTCTTTTCCTTTATCCTTATAAGGACATTTTGCAGCATAATGACCTACTTTCCCACAAGCAAAACATTTGAAAGGTAGCTTACCTCTGAACCTTCCAGAACCCCTTTGAAGATTTCTGACAAAATTTGATTCTTCTTCCTCTTCTTCTGGAACATGGCTTGCTTCATAGTAATCTTCTTTTCCTGATGCCTTAAAAGCAGCTTCCCTTCTGTCAGATGGACCTCCCTTTCTCATTTCATAAGCGGTTAGAATTCCATGTAGCTGAGACATAGTGAGAACACGGAGATTTTCTTTTTCTTCTATTGCAGATACTTTAGATTCAAACTTGGGGATAAAGATCTTAGAACCTTTTGAACTACTATAGTTTCTCTTATTTCTTCACCCAAGTTTTTCATACAATTAACAATCTCATCTACCCGGAGAAAATAATTAGCCACACTTTCATCATTATACATCCTGAGAGTCTCATATTGAATCCTGAGTGTTTGAAGTTTAGCTTCCTTTACCTGTTCATCTCCTTCATAGCTAGTGATCATTTTGTCCCATATTTCTTTTGCTGATTTGAAGTGCATGACCTTCATGAATTCTGTTTGAGATATACTTCCTAATAGGGTAGCGACTGCTTTTGCATTTGTTTCATATGCCTTTTTTTCATCTGGATCTGTAGGAGTAGCTGAAGGAAAAGCATAGCCTTTTTCTACAATGTCCCAAACTTCTGTACCAAGAGATTGAAGATATGCAGTAACTCTTACCTTCCAATAATTGAAATTTGTTCCATCAAAAACCGGTGGCCTGATTGATGCTTCTTTCTCGTAGTTGCTCATGATGAATGATCTTCCTTCAAGCGATCAAGCTTCTCTGAAGGACCTGCTCCGATACCAATTGTTGGAAATAATACTGAGAGGGGGGGTGAATCAGTATTATCAGATTAATCAAACTTTTCAAATGCCCAAAACATATACGCTACTTCAGTTAAGTGAACCAGCGTGTACACGCTACTGTGACGAAGTAAAACAGCGTATAAGCAGAAAACTCACAATTTAGTTGGCTTATTCTTCAATTAAGTGCATCAGGACATTATTCATCATATTAACAGTAAACATGTGCAGTATAACAGAACAGATAAAAAGCCACACACATGAACACCAAGATATAAGGTGGAAACCCAATGTGGGTGAAAACCACCTGCTGCAAGTTGTCTCTATCTTTCTTAATATGAAACTTCAGTTTACAATCTTTTGTACTGGTGCAGCCTTATACCAGTACGCAGGCTACAACCTGCAGAAGGCTTCAACCTTCTCTCGTTCTCCAAACTTCCTTGGAAGGGAGCTCCAACCCCCTTTTGCTTTTGTACTAGCCAAGATACTAGTACGTAGGTGCTGACCTACAATCTTCCTTCTTCCAGGTATCACTTTTCATACATTTTCAGACTTGGATATTCCTGAAGCACAACATTACAATCTGAAGACCACAATTCATTCAATTTTCACAACAGATCATTGAAGCATAAAACAACCAACTTTGAATCACTGAACCACTGAACCCTGTCAATCACCAGTTACCAGAACACAGAGCAGACTACAGAACTCTGTAATAACAGTCAGATCCCACTGTAAACCCAAATCAAGCTTCAAAAGATATACGCTACTTTAATGAGCAGAAACCGCGTATACACGCGCTTTTACCGAAGCCAACCTGCGTACAGATCTAAAAATAAACTTTCTCAACTTGCAGCTGTACCAGATATTAGTTAGACTCAGAACGTAACATTGCGACAATATGCAGATCTAGAAATACGCATAATCAACCATAACATGATAGTGCATTTCAAACCATTTGATCCCGATCTCTCCTTAGATCTAGTTCTCCATCAACCGATGAGATCTCTCCTTAGCTCAGATCAACCAACTCAGAACCTGCATATCAGATCTCTTTCTCTCTTAGATATTCATGCCTTGTCGAAAGATGATCTTTTCCTAATGATCTTCTTCTCCTTATATAGCCTTAGGCCTTTCTCAATACCAAGAGCCAAAACCATAGTAACACAATACCATCAACTTTAAAACTAGGGATCGACACGCCCGTCGAGACATAATGGTCCGAAATCATAGGCACAACTTCCAAGGTCTAACCACCATGAACCAAAGGAACCTTTCCACATACACGCGCTTTTTCTGAATCGAACTTGCGTGTACACGCGACTTGGGCTTAACGAAACAGCGTGTATGAGCTTTCTTGCCATGCTGTACTGAGATCTGTCTTCTGATTAAGTTGCCATCACCTGTACTAACCACTGAGTGAGTTGCCATCAAGGACAACACTTGAACCATAATGCCAACAAATTTTTGGTAGCAATGAAGAACCCATGAGTCAAAACATTGCCCTGGTAATGCAACAAGAATTTGAAATGTCCCTCCTTGGTGAGCTCACATATTTTCTTGGTCTACAATTTCAACAAAGAAAGATGGTATTTTTCTGTCACAAACCAAGTATCTCAAGAAGATCTTGAAAAATTATGGCATGGAAGATTCTAAACCAGTATGTACCCCCATGGTAACAGGATGCAATCTCAGCTCAAATGATGAATCAGCAGCAGTACAACAACCAACCTATAGATCCATGATTGGTAGTTTGCTTTATCTAACAGGTCCCCGACCAGACATCATGCATGCAGTAGGACTAGTTGGAAGATTCCAAGCAAATCCAAAGGAATCACACCTTCAGGTAGTCAAAAGGATTTTCAAATATCTTCAAGGAACTCAGAATTTTGGTTTATGGTATCCTAGGGATACATACCTTACACTTCGTGCATATACAGATGCAGATTGGGTAGGAAGCATGGAAGATAGAAAAATCACTAGTGGTGGTCCATTCTATATGGGTTCCAGATTAGTGTCTTGGTTCAACAAGAAACAAAGTTCAATTGCATTATCTATAGCTGAAGCAAAATACGTGGCTACTACATCCTGTTGCACGCAACTCCTCTGGATGATGCACACATTGCAAGACATTCAAATCACATGTACTCCACCCATCTCCATTCTATGTGATAATACAAGTGCATTCAGTAATGCATTCCAAGACCAAGCACATACCCATCAAAAATCATTTTCTACGTGAACAAGTGCTTGAGCAAAAGGTCAAATTGGAGTATGTTCCCTGCAAAGAACAGGTTGCCAATATATTCACCAAACCACTGCCTGGAGAGACATTTGAATATCTCAGACAGAAGATGGGAGTAGTTGATAGGTCATTTTGCTGTTAAAACTTATCTATTTCAGAGAAAAGTGGTTGTACGCGAGTTTCATGAAGTGTACCCACGTATATACACTGGTTTATGTGGATACAGTCACGTATATGTTGGTTTAAAGACAAACAGTGGATGAAAGGAGTCTGATATGGGTTTGAAAGTGATCTTTTGGCATAGATTCAGGGGGAGCATATTCTTATAAGTAATGCATTATCTTAAAAGGTCTTGGTACAAATTCACAGTTGTTTTTTATTCAGGTCGAACAGGTTCAAGGGGAGCTCATGGTTGCTAGTCTGGATGGTGATTGACAGATGCTGCTGATGGTAGTTGTTGATAACTATCATAGTCTTGTTTTAGATGTTTGGTCTCTATTTTATATGTCATTTATATCTTTTTTTGTTACCCCACTATGCATGGTATAGATGATGTAATGTTCTTGTTTTACATGTATAATCAATTGGTATATCCCCACTTGGTTGGGAGGATGAGTCAAACTTGGTATATCCCCACTCGGTTGGGAGATGGATCTAGGTATGAGTCTTTGGTGATAGGAAGGTCTTTGGTGATGTATGTATAGAGTCATGTTATCTTTTTGCAAGCCTTGCTTATGCTCAGGGGGAGCATGGACTCGATCACAGGAGCTCAATTAGCACTTCAACATATCAGAGATTTCTGCAGGTACTTAGGGGGAGCATGACCCTTTGCCCTTGATGACAAAGGGGGAGAGTGATTGGAATTGTTGTTGCCATCAAGTACAAAGGGGGAGATTGTCGGCATTATGATACAAGTGATATAGGTGCTGTACTTGATGGCAACACTCTCAAATGGAAAATCACAGTTCAGGTAACATACACTGAAGAAAGAAAGGTATACGCAGGTTGACCTTGACCAACCCGCATATACACAGAAGTTCATTGAACAAAAGCCACATATGCGTACACATGCACTTTCACGGAAGGAAAGGTGCGTACATGTTGGAAAACTAAAATTTGGTTCATGGTATTTGATCCATGGTATTTGATCTGAAGTGTTGACCCCAGGTATTTGGTCCATGGCATTGGTTCTAAGTGGTTATGGTCCATGGTATTGATTAAGGCCTAGGACTATAAAAGGAGGAGAAGAACATTAGGCAAAGGCACTCATGAATTGAATATCTAATGAAGAGAAAGATCTAGAATACTGGTTATTGGGTTATGGTGCACAGCTGGATCTGAATCAAGGATGAACCTGAGCACTTAATAAATGATAAGTTCTATTGATGGGTCAAGATCTTAAGGCTTGAAGAGAAGTATCTTTGTGTGGTTTTTTTATCTTTGATCTAAATAATTGGCACATGTCATAATATGTAAATATGATGATCTGGGTATAACTGATGTTTGAATAATTATAAAGTTTAAAATCATCATTTACAGATCTGTACATAGGTTCATTATAGCAAAGGCATGTATACACACCAGATCGGCATTTAAAAAGTGCGTATACGCAGTTTTCCTTGATACAAGTGCGTATGAATGCAAGTTCGTCACATTTAAGTAGCATACACCTCATAAAATATGCTTTAGCTATTTCTGATAGCTATTGTAGTGTTCTGGGTTTTGGCTTGGGTTCTGGTTACAGTTACTGTATTCTGGTTACAACATTCAGAGAAGTGATTTCTTGATTAAGTTTTTGGTTGGTGCAAAGGAGATTGGTTGATGTAGATATGCTTGAGGTTATTGATGGATCCAGTCTGAAAATTTATGAAACGTGGCCCCTAGAAGAAAAGAGAAGGTTGTAGCCTTCTGTAGGTTAGCACCTACGTACTAGTACATCAGCTAGTATAAGAGTTAGGGTATTGTAGCTCCCTTCTAGGAGAATCTGGAGAATGAGAGAAGGTTGTAGCCTTCTGCAAGTAGAAGCCTGCGTACTGGTATAAGACTGCACTAGTACAAAATATTGTAAAAAGAAGTTTCTTATTAAAAGAAAGATAGAGAAGATTGTAGCAGGTGGTTTTCACCCACATTAGGTTTCCACATTATATCTTGTGTTCATGTGTGTGACTGTCTGTTCTGTTTTTACTGCTCCTGGTTACTGTTTATATGGTTATGATGCACAGATTAAAGATCAACTTATGAAGAATTAACTAAATTATAAGTTTATAGGGTATACTCTAGTTGCCTTATATACAGTTGCGTATAAACGCAAGTTTCATTAACTAAAGTAGCGTATATGAAATATTATTGACTTGCTAATATTGATTCACCCCCCCCCCCCCCCCCCTCTCAGTATTATTTCCAACATTCTTGACATTTGGACTTCATGGCCCAATGGTAAAAAGACACTAATCTATCCATCTAAATCAGTGATTCCACCACCTAATCAAATAAACAACCAACCAAGCTTAAATAACTAGCCTAAGATCAACTAATCCAACAAAGTTAAATCATTAAGAGAGAGCCCTCATTGAGTATTAGGAAGGCTAGATCCTGATCTCAAAAGTAGGTTTGTGGTTACCTCTATTATTTCTTTCATGACAACCTTAGGGAAATTTTAGAGTGATAACAGGATCCACATATTCCTGGTTATTTGATTCATAAATACCAGTCAATGTATCGTCCTTTATCATTTATGCGAATCTTCAAAGTTTTTTAGATTATCCTCTAATATGCACGCTGGATTAGTTGATGAGGATGGTGGGGGATCTTGAATATTTTCTTCTAATGGTCTCTCCTCACAAAATATGATCCATCATTCTTCATTCTTCCGAATACAATCCTTTGGATCTTCCAGGGAAATATATTTGTTTCTGATTATTGCCAAAATCCGTTCTTCTTGAGAAGCAGAGGCTCCAACCATTGCTAGAATTTGAGAAATTTATTGGAGTAGCATATTTAATCAAGCTAATTGGAATTCATTTCCTACTTGATGGTAGGTCCTATTAGCACATGGATTATTTCATGAAGGGAGTTCTTACAACATGCAAAAATATTTCAGAAAAATAAACAAGCATACATAAAAAGGAACACAATCAAGAAGACATATAGCATGTACTCTGGGGTTCTCACGCTATCAATGCTCTACTAACAGGAGTTTATTGGTCCTTTCCATGAATCTACTTCAAAAGAAAACATAAACCTGTTGAAAACAAGGTAAAGGAGAAAACCAAACTTTGGCAAGTTACCAAAGTCATTCCCCTAAGCACCTCCCTAGTAATGGCACAAAAATGTTGGGTGTTATGAATGTAGGATTAATACAAAAAATTAATATGTTAATACATGTTGCATAATCTTTGAGGCACAACACAACAAATTCTAGAAAAATACCTTAGAAATTTGTGAAATATCAATCAAGCTCTTGCAAACAATTGAAACACATCACTTAGGGAACATGATTTTCAGATTAAGAGAGCACACAAAGATTCTACTCCTGGCTCCTCTTTTGGGTTGCATGACACTTGTAGAAGGCATTTCTTATTTATCCATGGGACAGGAGGATGTAAGTCTCATTCAAACCATCAAGATGACAATCCATTCTGGAAAGAAAATGTCCAACATTGTCCTAATTTATTTTCAAAGATTACTTTTTATGTCGAAAAGAAGAAAAGCATTCACAATATTCAAGGTTCAAGTTATTCTATGATAAAACCAACCATTCTTCACATAAACAAGGGAGATTCATTCCCATATAGATTCAAATCATAATCTAGTCTAGTAAATATTTAAACATTATTTCAATGCAGATTTATAATTATTAAAAGAAGCCTATATTGTATGTGCATTACTTCTTCAAAAGAAAAACATGCAATGTTCAATTGTGAGAAATCATGACTTGCATAAAATATTACCCTAAATTAGTTTCAAAGAGTTAATCTGAGATTTCTTCTTCATACTTCATTGAGATCACCACAATAGATCAAGGTCAAGACATGTCGAATCAATCCAAAAACTCTTAATAATATAACTTATAACCATACTCTATCCTCAATCTTAGTATACATTCACAACATCAAAGTCTTATATGTCTCAATGTTATTTCAAGGAAGAGAAATCAACTCCACCTAGAAATGATTCAAGGTCAATTCGAACCAAACAAAAAATGCATCGATGCATTAAAAAAGGTAACCACCCCTCCCACATTTACCCAGTTTCACTAGCTTACCGAGGTAAACATGAGAGGAAGAGCTACTATGACATGACCCAACCTTCTAGGTTCCATTAAGGAAGTGGGGATGACTACCAATGACAAACTTACATATCACAACATCCTATAGGGGGGCAGAGGATACTTAGAGGCTATGCAACCACCCCAGGTGCTCAAACCCTGAGCTGGACCCATATTTCTCTTCCTTGGGCTCTCAAGCACACCTACAACAAGGCCTCCATGTTGTTGGAAGCCTCAAACAACATGCACAAGCCTACATCCATGCAGCTGCAAGCCAATTTTCCTAGTTAGGAGCATGTGGTCCTAGGATTTGAGCCTAGATTCCAAGTTAGCCTCCAAACCACTACCCATAACTTCCTATGATGTCTAGAGTCAATAATGACATTAAAACGTTGCTAGACATACAAATTTGAAGGAAAAGCTTTACCTACACTACCTAAAACATAATAGAAGTTTCATCAAACACGTTGCAAAGATGTGAGCTACAGGTCATAAATGCATATATAATCATAAAAGTCTAATATTCATCTAAGAATAAATGAGAAGGGATCTATTCCCTCTTCACATAGTTGTAATGCCACTTATTAGTCCATACATCTATCACTGGTCAATAGCTCAACAATTCATGACATGAGCCATAAAAGATACATATTATATAAACAACAGATAACCATAAAATAACCAACATATAACCATGGAAATACAACCATAATATCACCAAAATATTGTAAATATAGAAGAATCATAATGGAAGAATAACTCTTATTAACATAGGAAAATACTAACTAAGTAAGGGAATTCCACGTACCACCTGACCATAGAATGGGATGAACCAAACCTCTCGCTTAGCCAATCACCCCCGCACCATATTCCAAGTGTGAATGTGGGATCTCAAGGAATAAACCAAACAAAACGAAACCAAGGCTTCCAGAGGCGAAACCACCTCAACACTCAACCAACGATTTCACCTCATGGTTGCACATCACTAACACCAACTGGACCAGTCTTTACCCAAGTTGTCAAGGGATCTAGGAACTAGTAACTCAACCCATATCCTTTTAGGGCTACAGAGAATTTTTCCAACCCGACTCCAAGACTAGTAACTCTACCCTCCAAAGGCTCCAGATCATTTGTCCAACCTATGCTCCAAGAGTAGTAACTCAACCAAAGTTGTTCCATGGATTCAATATCATTTGTTCCAACCCATAGGTATAAGGAATTACAAGCACCAATCATAAAAAAATTAATTGGAAAAACCCACAACACCATGGATATCCTTGAAATGGCAAGGAAAGGGTAAAAGCATTATTAATCCAGGAAATCCTCCATGCCAACGACATAACATAACCATATATTCACATGCATATACCATGCATCCATAAATCAGCAAGGAAATCACACATTAAACCTATTACCTACAAATCAATCTAATTGTAGCCACTGATCCACTTGTTCCCTTACGCTTTTCCACTTTCATTTACCTTCATTCTCTAAATTGAATCAAAACTAAAGTGCTCCAAGGATGCTCCAAAAATAATCCAAGAGAACTCTAAGTGTGCAAGAGTATGAGAGAATGAGAGGATAGAGAGAGAGCTCCAAGCTAAAACTAACAAAATGTTATGAATTGATCCTGAAAAGCCTTTTTATTATTGAGCCCTCTATTTTCTTCATTTTCTCTTAATTTTTCTTCAATTTCCTCATGCAATTCTATGACCTTTCATCTCTCTTTTCTCCTATTCTCCTTTGTTTTCATAAATAAATTTCAATTAGTTCCACTTTACCTTTTCCAATTCCTTTTCCAATTTCCATAGCCATAAATTAATCACCATTAATCCCCATCGTTATGTTTTTCCCAACATTCAACTTGGAATATGTGTCCCATGACCTTGGTTATATTTTTTTTGTTTAAATAGGATATCAGCTAGGGGCTGTTACAAACCCCTCCTACTTGGGGGAACACCATCCTTGATGTTCAATGACACTTATAACCTAGAAAAACACATGTTTCCTATAGAGCTTTATAACATAGCTCGATACAACATTTTCATCACATCGTACTATTGAGAACATGAATATTGTACCATTAACACCATACCACTTATTGGATGTTTACATACATATACATATATATAGACATAACCCAAACGTTACATCAAAACATATATCAAAATACATCTGATCAACGATCGAATAAATAAGGATGCATAGCCCACATCTGATCAGCCATCTCCCATGTACCTTCATCAAGCCCAAAGTGCTTCCACTACATTTTAAATAGCTCGGTTTCTCAATTCCTGAGCATAAGCATATTTCATTGCAAAATGCACTAAAGTTAAGGTTGCATTCTCCTTCTAGCTCCACCTGCAATACATACCAGTCAATCACATCATCAACATATTTCACATACTTCTTAAGAAATGAAACATTGAAAACATCATGGGATTTCACTGTCGGAGGTAGTGAAAGTCAGTAAGCCATTGGTCCAATCCTCTCAAGGATTTCGAAAGGCTCACAATATCAAGGTGCTAGCTTGGCACACAATCTAATCCTCAAGGATCTCCCCTTGGGCTTGATGCACAAGTACACATATTCCCCAACTTGAAACTCCTTAAACACCCTATGACAATCTGCATAACTCTTCTTCCTGTCCTTTGCTATATTTATATACTTCTTGATGATCTGCATTTCCTGTTCCATCTCGGCCAACATATCCGGTCCAATCAATACCTTGTTCACTAGATCACTCCAACTAATAGGAGTATTATAACGTTTCCCATAAAGTGCCTCAAATAGAATCATCCTCAGTGACTCCTGATACCAATTGTTGTAATAAAATTCAACCATTGGGAGATACTCTTCCCACTTCTGTTGTTGATGCATAACGTACATTCTCAACATGTCCTCAAGAATACTATTGACCCTCTCTATCTGTCCATTTGTCTATGGATGAAAAGCTATATTGAAAACCAAATTTATTCCCAAACCTGGAAGTGAACTTGGAATATATGTTTAACACAATCTTCCTAGGAATACCATGCAACCTCACTATCTCTATAATGAAGTCCTGGGCTACCACACTAGCTGAATTTGTAGACTTCACTTGAATGAAAGGAGCTACCTTATTCAACCTGTCAACCACAATCATAACATAATCATGTTGTCTAGATTTCCTTGGAAAACCTGTAATCAAGTCCATTGAAATGACCTCTCGTTTCTACTATGGAATCATAATCAACTACAATAAACCACCTAGATGCTTACACTCTGCTTTTACCTATTGAAAATCCAAACATCTTGTAAAAACCTCAGCCACCTATTTCTTCAAATTTGGCCAATGGTAGAACTTCTTAACCACTGTCAATATCTTTTGATATCCCTAGTGACCTGAATAGGACTTAACATGGAATTCCCTCAAGATAATATTCTTGAGTTCACTATTGTCTGGAACATATATCATATCCCTAAACATGACCAAACCACCTATCGTGAGATGATAATCCACATCTTGTTCACCTGTACACTATTGTTATAACCTTTGGTTAAGTTGTTGGTATGTATCATCATGTTATCTCACCTACAAGATTTGATCCTGTAATTCTATCCTATATGAACTCATATCTTTAATGTGGTTTACCTACACTATTCTACCAAGAGAATCTATAAACCTGTCCTATTTACCCTTAATGTACATGATCGCGAAATGAAGCTCACTGAGGGTAACTAACTACCTAGCTTGTCTGGAATTCAGATTTGGCTGGTCAAACAAGTAACTCAACCCACTATGATCACTCATCAAGATAGACATCTTTCCAAGAATATAATGTCTCCACAACTTCAATGCATGAATGGTCACTTCCAACTCAAGATCATGTGTCACATATTTATTCTCGTGCTCATTCAATTTCACTGACTTGTAGCATACTACATGTCCTTCCTGCATCATGACTCTACCAAGTCCTCTTTTTCAAGCATCTGTGCACACCATTTTTTTTTTTTGGATCTTCAATCTTTAGAACTGGATCATTTGTAAGCAACTTCTTCAATTTCTCAAAACTAGTTGCACCTTCCTCTTTCTATTCAAATTTCTTTCCTTTTCGCTACAAGGATGTAATATGATAGGTAATCCTTGAGAAGTCCCTGATGAACCTCTTGTACTAACCTTCTAGCGCCATAAACAATATGACCTCATCCACATTCCTAACAGTTTCCCATTCCACAATAGCTCTGATCTTTTCCAGATCCACTGCTATACCTTCCCTAGAAAGCACATGCCACTAGTAATGAACTTATGTCTGAAAGAAACTGCAATTACGAAGTTTGGCATACAACTAATGCTCTCTTATCAATTTCAATACTTCTTTTAGATGTTGTTCATTATCTTCCTCATTCTTAGAATATATCAATATGTCATCAATGAATACTATCACAATCTTGTCCAAATAAGGATGCAACACACTATTCATCAAACACATGAAAGTATTTGGAGCATTATTCAAACCAAAAGGAACCACAACAAACTCATAATGTCCATACCTAGTCCGAAAAATAGTCTTGTAGATGTTCTCTTCTTTGATGGATACCTGATGATATCGTGATTTCAAATCAATCTTTGAGAACATTGTTTCTCCCTTTAATTGATCAAATAAGTCATCAATATGCGACAAAGGGTACTTTTTCTTAATTGTCACCTTGTTCAAATTCCTATAATCAATAGACAACCTGAGAGTACCATCCTTCTTCTTTACAAACAATATTGTTGCAACCCAAGGCGACACACTTGACCTAATGTGTCCCTTGTCAAGAAGTTCCTTCAACTTCAACTTCAATTCCACTAATTCCGGAGTGCTCATCCTATAAGGTTCCTTTGATGCTGGTGCTACTCTCGACATCAACTCAATAGAAAATTCCACTTCCCTATGAGGTGGTAACTCTGAGATCTATGTTGGAAATACATCCTGAAATTGCTGCAAAACTGGATACCTCTTCAAGACTTTGAGATCCTCAACATCCTTACCTTTTTCACTATAAATATGATCTGCAAAAAAGAAACACACTTTCCTTCTACTGCACTTCACCTACATAGCTATAACCATTCTCACTAATGTAGGCTTCTTCTTACCCTGTAAGATTATTTTCTCTATGACATCATCCAAGCACAAAATAGTCGTATCATTGAAATCCACCCTAGTCTTTTGAATCTACAGCTAATCCATACCCAACAACATGTTGTATGATCCCAACGGATGCACATTTAGATGTGCTATTGTAAGCATACCATTAAACTTAAATGCACAATATCTCACCCAATAATGAACTCTTTTCATAGTCCTTGTGGCCAATTGCACTAAATAAGATTCTGCATGCACGTCTTTATTCAAATGACAGTTATCCATCAGGTCAGTACTGATATAACTATATTTAGATCCAGGGTCAATAAAAATAAAAACAACTTTATCACAAATCTTACCTTCAATCTCGATAATAGATGCTTGATGATCATCATGTCTACTATCCAATGTTGCATAAATTAGAGTAATACTTTGTCCCACATCCCCAACTGTTTATGCCTCTTGAGCACTATAAATATGAGGTCTTCCACCCTAATGCTATGGAAAATCTATCTTGTGATGATCCTTTCCACAAATCCAACACTGTAAAGGCTTTTTTCGAACACCCTTGTTCGACTCCTTAGACTGAAATCCCTATCCTTTGTCAAATGCATTGAACTTCTTGTATGGCAATGTGTTCCCCTTTTCATCTGTATCATGAGGTTTTCCTCTCCTCTTAGACCACTTTACTTTATTCTTATCATTACCTTTCCAATCATGCTTAGACTTAGTTTTGTGCTTTTATTTCTCAAAACAATGCTTCAACTTTCTCATGGCTTCCTCCAGTGATCTATGCTCTTCTAGCCCAATCTTTTCCTTGAATGACACTGAAAACACACTAATGAGTATATGAATCTTTTCTTTCTCCTCCTTAATATAATGCACATATCTCAACAACTCCAAGAATCTGGTAGTACATTCCTCATCGGTCATTGATCCCATATTCAACTCATAGAACTCATTTTCCTTGTCATCATATTATCTTTCAGATAGATACTTCTTCCCAAAAAGTATCTCGAACTCACTCCAAGTTAACTCCTCTTCATGAATTCCTCTAACATTATTCACATCCTCCCACCAATTTTTTTGGTTTCCTTTAGGATTGAATGTAACTATCTTGGCTTTCATATTATTTGAGTAGTCATGCAATCTGAAAATATTATTCATCCCAGGTAACCAAGATTCTTACGACTTCTTCATTTCTCCATCAAATGTAGGATTCATTGCTTTCTTGAATTCCTTTGGAAAGTACTTCTTCTCATTCCTTCTATGCAGATGGTGATGATGATGACGATGTTATGTATATGGACCAGAACTAGAATGAAATCCACTATGATTACCTCTCCTATCATGTGTATCCAAGAACCTACCATCTCTGACTCTATCAGCCCTGTCAAATTTGTATCCTAATTGAGACCTAATGCCATATGACCCATTATTCCTTTCCTCTTGTCCATGACTGATCATAAGAGGTCCCTGTCTTTCCATATATGGAAAAATATGAAGGATGACAGCATTAACCTCCCCTTGTTTCTCCTGTGCCCTAGCAAGTCTTTCATGTGATTGAATTATTCTGTCATTATCTGCCTTAAAAGTTATGATCTCTAGTTTCAAACGTTTGAATGTGTCCACTATCTGAAGGGAGTACTCATCACCATGTTGTTCATTTGATCTATAGGGAGAATCATGTGAACTATAGTCCACCATTCTCCTTCTCATCTTTCATTCTCTAATTCCTGCAAACATATGATGTCATCTAAGCCAAACATAAACATAATCAGCATACCTCAGTGAAGTTAAAGGGAGGCTATTTTGTCTGCAAGATCAATCTAGATTAGAACAATGCATGTATATATAATGAAATCAACATATCAATCATCTCAACATCATCATCATCAACCTCTTCATAACAACACTACTACAACAATGACTATCACAATGCATGTATAATGAACACATAGACAACTGATGCATATGCATGAAAAACACATTCCACCCGTCCAATCCAAGTGTTGAACCTGATAAATCTTATACTAATATGTAACCACCCCTCCCACATTAACCCTATTTCAACTACCCTGTTGGGGTAGACAAGAGAGGAAGAGCTAATATGACATGACCTAACCTCCTAGGTTCCATTAAGGAAGTGGTGTCAACTATCGACTACAAACTGACATCCTAAACATCCTATAGGGGCCACAATAAAGTTAGAGGCTAAGAAACCACCCCAAGTAGCTAAACCCTAAGTTGGAAACCTTTTTCACTTCACTAGGCTCTCAACCACACCCATAATAAGGCCTCCATGTGGTTGGAAGCCTCCAACCACATGCACAAGCCTACATCCATGCAGTTGCAACCCAATTTTTTGAGTTAGGAGCATGCAGTCCCAAGATCTAAGTCTAGATTCCACATCAGCCTCTAGACCATTTCGCAAAACTTCTTGTGACTTCTCAGAATCAATACTAGCATGAAAACAAAGCTATACATACAAATTTGAAGGAAAAACTTGACCTAGACTGTTTAAAACATAGAAAACATTTCATCAAACACATTGCAAACATGTCAGCTAAAGGTCATAAATTCATATTTGATCATAAAAGTAGATTCATCTGAGAATCACCGGGAAGACCCTATTCCCTCTCTACATAGCTACAACACTACTTATTAGTCCATAATTCGTCACTGATCAATAACCAAACAATTCATGACTTGAGGCATAGAAGATACATATAATATAAATAACATATAACTAGAACATAACCAACATATAACCATGGCAATCTAGCCATAATATCACCAACATATTGCCAATAAATATACATGAATCATAATGGAAGAATAACTCTTATTAACATAGGAAAATACCAACCATGTTAGGGACTTCCATGTATCACCAGACCATATATTGAACTAAACCAAATATGTATTTCATCCAATCATCCCTACACTATATTCGAAGTATGAATGTGATATCTAATGGAATAAAACAAATAAAAATAAAATAGGGCTTCTAGAGGACAAACCACCTCAACCCTCAACGAGTGATTCCACCTCATGGTTAAACATCACTAACACCAACTAGATCAGTCTCTACCCAAGTTGTTCAAGGATCAAAGAACTAGTAACTCAACCCAAATCCTTCCAAGGTTCCATAGCGTTTGTCCAACACAGCTCCAGGACTAGTAACTCAACCCACCAAGGGCTCCAGGGGATTTATCCAACCTACGCTCTAGAAATAGTAACTCAACCGAAGTTTTCCATGGCTTCGAGCTTTGTTTTTCCAACCCACATCCATAAGGAATTATAAGCACCAATCACAAAAAAATCAAGTAGAAAAACCCACAACACCATGGTTATCCGGGAAATGGAGAGGCAAGGCTAAAAACACTGTCAGTCCAAGCAATCTTCCATGCCAATGACTGAGCATACCCATATAATCTCATGCATATGTCATTCATCCATAAATCAACAAGGAAATCACACATACAATTGGTTACATGAAAATCAATCAAGTTGTAGACGTTGATCCACCTATTCTGTTGCACTTTCCTGCTCTCCTTCGCCTTCTTTCTCCAAATCCGATCAAAACTAGAGTGCTCCAAGCATGCTCCAAAAATGCTCCAAGAAAAATCTATGTGTGCAAGAGTATGAGAGAATGAGAGAATAGAGAGAGAGATCCAAGCTAAAAATAAAAAAGGTTGTGTTTTGATCCTCATAAGCCTTTTTATCATTGAGGCCTCTATTTTCTTCATTTTTCCTTAATTCTCCTTCAATTTACTCCTCATGCATTTTTTTGACCTTTCATCTCCTTTTTCTCCTATTTTCCTTTATTTTCATCAATAAATGTCAATTAATGCCACTTTTACTTTGCGAATATCCATAGCCATAAATTTATCATTAGTGATACCCATCACTATATTTTTCCCAACATTCATATTGGAATACTTGCCCCATGACCTTGGCTATATTTTTTTTATTTACATAGGATATCAACCAAGGGTTGTTACACTATCGTAGTCCTGTAAAGAAATTATCAAATTCTATTGCAATGTAAAGGGTATAATATTTAATCATGAATTTGGATATTACTTGTCAAATAAATTAGGGAGGGAATGGGTAGGGTTTACTCATGACATCGTTTATGGCTTGTGTGCAATATTAAATAGAGATAACCTCAGAGAGTCAATCCAACATTTGAGATCAATTTATCATTCTTGGCGATGCAAAGCATAATACATCTTTAGTACCATTTCCAAGCTTAGGTTTCATATTCTCATAGGATATACCACATAGAATGAGATTTCCACTGGTGCCTTGGTTCTATACTAACTTTGGCATTATAATAGTGGTACCATTAGCAAGAAATACAAAGTATTGAGATCATATACAAAATAAAACTTCCCCACGTTTTTCCCACTCAAGCGTCGAAATAGAACCCTGGTGACCACTCGTATCAATGCAGTTCAAGAAATACAAATATTAATGTAAATGCAATATCAACTAGATGCACATAAAATATCACCACTACAAACTAGATTTGGATAGAATATTAAAGAAATTCACTCTTGGATATACGCTAGAAGTCACACAATTAAACATGCATTAGAGAAAAAAAAAATAAAAAAAATCTAAAGATACATGGGATAACGGTTGGGATGGTGGGCCCAAACCACCCAACTCGTTGTCCCTATAAGTGAATCACAACTCTAGAAAAACCAAGGACGATAAATGTAAATCGAGTGTCAAATTGTATTAACTCGTAAAGTTTGTTACATGAACATATAATAACGCATATCTTTGTCTCAGTAGTTCCTCTTAGTATCATCCCATAGAAACAACACAATTCCCTTTTAGCTTCCTCCCCTTGCTTATTATTCTGTCTATTAACCCTTCCCGCCACCCTTATATTACAAGGTCTTCAAACTTTTAACAACAGTACCTCCTAATTATCTTGATCAGAGGTTAAACACCATATACAATTTAGAGCTTTAATCTAATTCTAAATCCATATAAGGAAAAGGTATCCATATAAGGAAAAGGTATCCTTGACTTGTACCAAAATAAGGAGTGCACTTGTTTGAATGGATACAAATAAAAAATGAGGTTCCATATAAACAAAGTTGTTGGTATCTTGGATATGTTGGTCAACCATCGGATCATGAAATTCCTATTCATAGCATTAATGAAAATCTTGATGTACTAGCAACACATTATTGATGAACCTTGTTGCATATAGAAACAAGTTGACTAGATGTTTGACCTTCACTTTATGTGTTGTCCTGAAGACCTAGTGGTTGGTGTAATATACGGTGGGTTAGTGGAACAACATTTAATGTCAATTTGGGGTTTGTGGACTTCAAAGATGTATAGCACTGGAAATTCCAGAGAATGAATCCAACAACCTGCAAAACAAAACCCTAGACTATGTGCTCACACCTTAGAATTCCTGCATTAACCAAATCGTACTCTAATATCACACTCAAAAACATTCAAAACCGTAATTTTTGCAAACATCAATGTTGCAAATAGAAAAAATTGAAAGCACCCCTAACTATTAACTAGAAAGAAAACCCTAACTATGAAAATGAAAACACTAATTGGAAAATAACTACAAACACTAACTATTGATCAATTTTGAAACTTGAGCATTAATTAGGTTGAGAGAACTCCAATAAAAAGACTATCTCAATTAAACTATAAAGCAAGAGAATTTAAATAATGGCCAATCCACTCACACAGAATCAAGAGAGATTGTCAAGTCTATTATAATCCTACACTTGATTTTATTGCAAGCTATCTCTATGTGAAATCAAAAGAAAGATTCCAAATATGCTAATTATGTAATGAAATCATCATATGCATAAAATAATGTTTTCACTCAGATTAAATATTCGGTACTCTTTCCAAAAGAAAATTAATTCATTCACAACTGAAAAGAATACACTGCAACCTAAAGGAAATAAACACCACTCTATTTTTCATGTATCGTGAAATCCATACAAACAAGTATTCTTGTTTTATGAAATAACTTGAAACTCTAAGAAAATGGATGTTATTCAAAAGATTGAGATACTCATGCTCTCTTTAAACAAATTTAACACCTTGATAGGGAAATAAGTTTGATTTTCCAATTAAATAGAGACTTTTGGAAGTAATGAGTTTCCAAGGCTTATGTAATTAAATTATTTGATAAAACATTCCTTCCATCCCAATCATGTCATGAAGTATATTTATATCAAACATCATTGCCACATTGCTTCAAATTTCATAAACCAAAAATAAAATATATGTGTGGGGGATTTTTTTTAAGTGTGCAAGCATAAAAGAATTGGGAGACAACATTACAGAGCTTAGCATTTGGATTTTTGGTCAACCAATAATTCCAGGTCTTAATAAAATTAATAAAGCTCCCGTGGACATTCATCGATGGGCTTAATGAGTCTAATGCAATTTGGAGTTATATTATTTAACATGAAGAAATTTGGTTGCAACTTATGGATGGTATTTATATAGTGATTTTAATAGCTACCCATAAGACTTATCACACCAATGAAATATCTCATAAATTACATATCATTAATAAAACATTCTATATTTCGATAAACTTGATACATGCATAAGTAGAATGCACCAAAACTCAACTTTGAATTGGAATTATATATTATTGAATTGAGGCTTCTGTGATCCATAATAGTTGTAAGAATAACTTCGGCGTAAATCACATGAGGAAAGACCTTTGTCGACGCGTTTCGAACCAACTAGTGTGGTTCATTGTCAAGACAAGTTGAAGAAATAGATCCAGCTAAGCAAGTTAAATACTCTGAGCAGAGCCCCCAACGGCTATCTTGACCAACGGCTAATTTTGACTTTGGGACCAGAGTTAAAAAGTCATTTTCATAATATAGTTATATTCGATGACCATTCCTTTAAAATATATAAAAATTTTATATAAATAAAATAATTTAATAGGTGCTAATGTTAATAGTTAGTTAAAAGGTTTAATAATTAAAATTATAAGTTATAAGAAATATTATAATAACAATATACATAGGGTATAGGATAATAGTTAGTTAGAATTAGAAACGAGAAATATAAATAAAAATAGGAAAAAAAGGAATGAGCATAGCTAGTAAAGGTAAAAATTAGTTGAAAAAACAAGATTAATAATAAATCAAAATAAAAGAGGAAAAACAAATAAATAAAAATAAATAAAAAATATATAAAACTATGATAAAGAACATAGCTAATAAAGGTAAAAGTTAGTTTAAAAATTAAAAATAAAAGTAAAAATAAAGTAAATGAATAATTAGATTAAAAAAAAATGATAAAAATAAAAAATAAAAATAAAAATAATAAAATAAATAAATAAAAATATATACAACGGAAACTAGGAAATATAATTAAGAATGTGGCTAGTAAAAGTAAAAGTTAGTTAAAAACAAATAAATAAATAAAAATAAATAATAATAATAATAATAATAATGGAATAAAAAATAAAAATACAAAAAAATAAAAAATATATAATAGAGAACAAAGCTAATTAAGGTAAAAGACAGTTGAAAAATTAAATAAAATAAATGAATAAAAATAATAAATAGATAATTATACCTGAAAAAAAAATTAAAAAAAATAATAATAATAATAGTATATATATATATATATATATATATATATATATATATATATATATATATATATATATATATAAAAGGAAAATAAATAAAAATAAAATAGAGAGAACGACACAAAAAATAAAAAGGAGAGGGACAAGAAAAAGACCAATAAAAACCACAGAGAAAAACGGATAAACCCTAGGAGGAAGGAAGGCTCCAGGGGGAACATAGAAAGCAAGCACAAAGATAATAAGGGAGGGGGGGAGAGAAGGAGAAAGACTAAGACGACAGGTCAGGGATCCAACAGCTACTGATTTTCCAGCCATCATCTCTATTGAGATTGTTAGGCCTTCTTTCAATCTCAATAGCTTCCTTGAATTTACGATGATGGGATTGAGCAACTTTAGCAACAACCTTGGCCTCCTCTATACAAACCTGATGCATCATCATTTGGAATTATATACATCATTTTTACAAAATAGAGCAATAATTAACCCTTTGTTAATAGTAGTATAGTGATTTTACATTCATTGTGTCTCCATATTTGAGAGTGATAATCAATTACATAAGGCAGATCCAAAATATGTGCAATCAAATAAATGCAGAGGGAATGGAGAGTATGGAGTTTTCACACACCAAGTCTCTCAATCTGAGATCAAATGCACAAGTTCGCACACCCAATGAAAAAATGGTAAACATCAATTAACAGATCTGAAACTTATCTAAAATAATACACAAGAAGGAAGGAAATAAGAGAGAGGGCAACAAGTTGGGTTGGCAGGCCATCCAAAATAGCATCTTTCCTCTTCAAATAAATTAAATTGTAGAATCACAAGTTGGATAAAAATTGAAAAGTTAAACCTGGCATAAGATTTATTTTATTGAATTTAGACTTCTATGATCCATATAAAGTTTATTGAGAAGGTTTTCGGTGATAATCATGTTTATTGGAAGTATAATTCAACCTTCTACATTGCGAATGCTTAGGATCCAACACCAAAAAGAGAGCCACCTCCTAATATAAACCAACAGCATAAGAGTATAACTTATCCACCATCACAGGCCATGGATGATCTTTTTATACAAGTTAAATTATGAATTTAGGCTCTAATAGGACATTTTTTCAATTTTGGAAAATTATGCGTTCTTAACAAATTGGCCAAAAAAACCCCACGTAACTCTCAAACCATGATGAATTTTGGAAAAAAAATTGGACGGAGCCTAATTTTCCACGTTTTCAATAAACACCTCTCTTGGAGTTTTCTAATTCAATTTCATTTCCTCATAAATAGTGTCCCAAGTTGACTGCTTGGATACTTTTACAATTCTGGGTTTTATGTGATTTTTTATAGATATTGTTTAAAGATCCTTGTGTATCTCTCTAAACATTGTGAATTTTTGGAAATGGTTTGGAATTTTGTTAATTTACTATACTGGGAAAAAACCCTTTAATCCATAATTTTAAGATTTGCCTCCATCTACATGAAAATCAAGGTGAAAGTTGGCAGTTTGAAAATTGTGCAAATTTTAAGAAGATTTGTTGATTTTGATTCTAGAAACCCACATGTGTGATTTGGGTGAATTCCAACTCTTGTAGAGGTGTTAAATTATATTTTGGGCAAAATACTTCTTCAATTTTCCTGAAAGTGTGTCGATCTATCAAATCCCTAAATTGATTGTTCTTTAGTGCAGGCAGATAGATGCAAGCAAAAATGTATTTCATGTAGAAGTTGGTTGAAAAATTGTTTGTTTGCAACACCATATGTTTTCTCGAGAACCTTGACATGCCAAATATGTGCAAAGTGGTGAAGACAACATGCACAATCTTTTCTTAGTTCGAGAAGCCTCATGGGTGCAGGAATAGTGTTATATGAACATGAACTGAGCTAGATGAATGAGAAATCTTCACCTATCATAGGAATAAACCATCACAATGACCATTATCAGTAACAATCTCATCTTAATTCTCTTAAATCATGAAAACAAACAAAATTCATCAAATAATAACAAATTACATCATCATGCTTCAATTTAAGATAATTAACCCAATAATTGTGCAAAGCAATAGTAATATTGATAGAAATTAGGTAAAAATGTGAATAATCATAGGGAAAAGTATGGATTAGATATGAAAATTTTTGGTCCTAACATCCCCCTATGCCGATCATCTTGCATGTCCTCATGCAAGAAAGACCTCTAGGAGAGACCAAAGTTAATCAAAACTGAAGGGCTAGGGTTTCTCTATTAGAGTCATGTTGCATTACCTTAAACTATAGGGATAATTAAGTAAGAGCATGTAGGTAAGTGTCATATGATGTCAAATTCCTTTGCATTAATAAGCTATATATTTTCCTGTAGAATCACAAGCTCATGCAATGTACTAAAGAAAAAGACAAGAATCTACTTCTACTTTCAACCAGTGGAAGCCAATAGATCGATGAAAACAATATGAACAAGAATAAGTTAAATCAATGGCACATAATACAATAACTATCTGGGGAAAGAATCAAATTAAAACCCCCACTATTGGTATTGCATTAAATCAGAAATCCAAGATGATAATAAATGCTTGTTCTCAGAAGAACAATCCCAGCACTCAGTATGATCAATCTCCTTGCTCACAAGAAAGCTCAAGCCAATCTCTAGCCTCTTTTGTTGCTCTCCAAGCCCTTGATTCCTTGCACAATTTATATGCCTAAATAGCCCATAGTAATGGGAATACAATGCTTCCAAAACTACGTAATCCAAACTAGGTCTAGTTCTTGATTGCTTGCATGATCTATACAACTCAGTAAATCATACAATTGATAGTACAATGTCCCTGCACTCTAGTATCATCTAGATCTTTCTCAGAATCAACATGCATGAATTTCTGATGAGGGAATCTTCAGTTAACTAGAGTGACACTTGTGGAAGCACTAGTGCACCAGCTGACTTTTAACTCTCTATTAGTTCCAAAAATAGTTTGGAACTAATTTAATTGAACATAAGATAGTAAACTGAGTTATCTAATTATAACTCACAAATAAATTCATCATGGACCCCTAAAACTTAGGGAGAACATATACATGACTTACAAAAGACTTCCAACTCGAAATTCCTAAGTTAAGTATGTCAAATTAACGTAGTTAACTATTACAAATTGCTATGAGAAAATAATTACAATTTTAATTAAAAATTTAATTCAAGGACAAATTAAATTAGAAATTCTAGATTCTATTTTTAACATTTCTTGTTGTTATTTTCAACACTCCCTCTCAATAAGAAATGAATTCAAGTCTATCCTAATCTTGAACCTTTGGAATATTCTACATGCAACACTTCTCTCTAGTTTTGTTGCTACAACAACTCTAGAAACAAAAAAAAAAATACAACCTGAATCAGTGTGATGCATCTGTCATCAAAGTCTTTGACTACTATTGCTTGTTGGGGCCTGACCCAGGTTCAGAAGTGATTTAGCCAAACAAATCCCAAAACTACTGGCCCTTTCGGCAATAGTCCACGGTGCATGGACTGAGGTCTCACCTGAGGTACTATGGGAGGGTGCTGGAACCACGTTTCCACACCATAGGGATGTCTTAATGAAGTCTGGGAAGTTTGCGAACCGAACCTGCACGCTTGCGCTACTTCGCGCGGCTGTCTGTCCTTCACAACTTATGCAACTGCTTCCACGTAGCTCTGTACAGAGCGTGAAGGGGCGCTCTCTAGATCCTTAATGCTGACTGTGCATTTATTATAGATCTTAACTTAATTATGTGGGCCCAATATTATCATTAATCATTCAACATTCATAAAAAGTGTGCGTAATCATAAACAGTAAAGATATGCATAAAGATATCAGAAGCATAGACATAGAATATTCCACAATTAACTTATCTTTTATTAATCATGTGTTTAGATACAATCCCAAATTTTCCATGTGCACTCATTTGTAGGGGTCCGCACACACAGCTGCAGACTCTACCAGGCCTCTGTGTACACAGCTGCAGACTCTACCAGGCCTCTGTGTACACAGCTGCAGAGCCTCTCCTTACTACTACAACCCAAGACTTGGACTTACAGAATCAGAGAAAATTCCTTATTCAAAAACCCATATTACTTCTCAAGATAAGACTAAGACTTACTTCACACTTAGATCCTCACTCTATTTATACAATCCCATGGTCCACGGACCATGGGTAGGCTGACACATTCTATATTAAATTACATTATTTTAGGGCAGACAACCCTAGAATCTCGCACTCTGCACCCGCATTTTGCGGGGTCTTTACATTACATTGACCAAAACTCTAGCTTTAAGCCCCAAAACATGCTATGGGGGGATGTGCTACCCAATAGGCCCCCAACACAATCATCGTGACTCATCCCAAGCCACTCTGCTGTTGCGGTGATCTTTGCGCGGAGTCCATCCAGCAACTTCTGCGCTTCGCTTATGTCTACAACACATTCTTCCACTGTCCACTGTACCAGTTGTGTGTGTGTCTCTGATGCATTGTTTTCAAGTGCAATTCCTTTCCTGAGTGCATATATGCCCTGCATTTGTGCTAGCTTTCCCTCAATCTTGGCGGTGACCATGAATGCTTCCTCGAGCCAAGGTTGGATGCATGCTTTAAGCACTGCTTCTTTCTGATGCACGGTGTCCACCTGTTCCTTTAGAGCCTCGGCCTCCCTCATCTTGGCCAATCGCTAAGTAAGGGCGACCGTCTGCGTAGTCCCCTAGACATTGTCATAAGCCTACTACAACTCCCGCACTTCTGTCTCTAAATGTTGTAGCGTTGGGTCTTCCTGCAGTGAAGTGAGGGTGAAGAGTGATTGATCTAACAAGCCCGTGCAATCCTGTATGGCGCGCTCTATTGCTTCCAACCCTGATTGAATGGCGAGGTGCCACTGTTGTCTGACTTCTGGGGGTGTAGAGGACTGCGCCTTCAACTGCAGTTCTACGATCTGCAAGTTAAGGTCCAAGTGGATCCTTATTGCTTCCTCCTTTTCCTCGTGGAATCCACTGGCCAATTTGTTGATCCGTATACCTACTGGTAAGTCTGTTGCAATCTCTAGCTCGAGGACGTAGCGACATGCTTCATCGACGATTTGCTCCAACTGCTGAGTATGTGCTACCGCTTCATCATGTTGGAGGCTTAGTTACGCGATGTTGATTCACTGTTCACTGAGCATGTGTACTGCACGTCCTTCCCTCGCACGGAGCTCTATTTTCGCTCCATCCTGCAGCTGGTATAATATCTCTCACGGAAGGGCTTCATGAATCTACATATGTTTGTCCTCGCGCGGATGCATAATCTCTTCACTCTGGTCCTTGTGTGCTGTCGCAATTATGGTAGTTATTGTGTGAGGATTCTTTCCCAAAGCTACAGCCTCGACTTTGCTCATTGTTTTCAGAATCATTTCCACACTTAGGTTCCTGCACATGGCCCTATAGGACCATCGGACTACTGGCATGTGTAGGTCCCAATCAGTTCGTCCCGCCTGGTAAACTTTGTTCATGATTCCACATAGCTTCGTGAATGCTCCGACGTGGAATATTTGTGGTGTGTGTCACTTTTCTTGTTGCCGCGTCAGGTTCCAATTTTCGATCCTTAGTCTAGGATGTGCTTGCACAGCACACGTCTGCACCCATCGACACAGGTGGGCACGCAAGCTGCTTTGTCCTGGCTGCCTGGCTCTTGTTTGACGTTGGGGACTTCCAAACTGTAATAGCATCCATCTTCTACATTCGCGCTAGTCTCCAATAGTCTTCTAATGTGTACTCCACCATTGTGCGGGTGTCACGCAAAATGCCCATTCCAGCGCACCTTACCATTGTTGTTCCGATACTGCACTTTCAAATTTGTCTAAGAATTCATCTACCACTGTTACCCCATCATATGTTGGCAGTTCCCTTACTTCTATCATCACGTACTGCAGTGATCTAATCATCATGTTGCAATTTAGTGTTGTCACTTCGTGCAACCAGTTCTACCAGTGTTCTACTTCTTCATCTGAATCTGAAGTACAGGAACTATCACGTTCCCACAAAATTTTCCCATCTGCAGTCACTTTCACTCGATCCTTGTCTTGTATCGTTATCTGGTAAATGCAATCTAGCTCATCGTCGTTGTCATCGTCATGCACAGGTTCAGTGTAGCGCACTCCTTCGGCTGGATCTAGCAGAACTACTACGCGTAGGGACTTTTTCTCGAATATCTTCTTCCGCTTATTTAGGTTGATGACTCCATTCATATCAGTGGCCCAGTCTATTCCTAGCAACACATGATAAGGATTGATGTCATCAACAATCTCTATCACTTTAAAGTCCATCTGCGTGCTCGTGCCTTCGATATCAACTGTTACCCCTTGCAACTTTCCCATGGGCAAAATCTTCTATTGGTTGGCCATTCATAATTGAATAGGGGACCATTGCAACACGGGCTTTCCCATGTGTTCCCATGTCTACTTTGGTAACACATTCGTGTCCGAACCTAGGTCTAGGATTACCTGATCCATTTCATATTCACCAATCTATGTCGTTAATCTAATTTCCCTCCCGATGCACAATGTATGCTTTCCTAGTTTCCGAACTATGCATGGTTCACCCAACCCTGAGCACCTAGTGATCAGCTCTTACAGTCCTTTAACTGCCTTATTTTTGTGCAGCAATTTCATGCATGTTTATAAAAAGGTAGTAAGCATAGAAAGATCCATTCCTGGCTCTGGTTGATCCTTACTACCTGAAGTAGAGGCCTCTGCAAATCTCTTCTTAGCTTCCATAAATGTCTCCTTTGCGCATTCCAAGTCAAACTTAGGTTCCTTTGTAGGAGCCTTGTGAACCCACGTATCTTCCTCGGGCTGCTTCCCCTTATCTTCCCCTGTGGTCATGCCACTCCTGAGCATCATGTTCACATTGGGGTATTCTTCACGTGGTTCAGACCTCATCATTTGGATATTTTGAGTCGGAGTAGGTTGTAGTACCCCTTTCTCATGCATTTGTACGATCAACGTAGGACAATCTACCATTTCATGATCAAATTAAACACAGTACGAACAAGATATTCTCGTTGGGTTCGTACAAACATGAGCGTAGTGACCTGGTCCTCCAAAATTATAACAGATTAACTATTCGTGGCCCCTTCCTAGTCCCATTACTCATCCTCGACCTCGACCCTAAAATCTAGCACGTTCCATCCCCGCGGCTGGGTCGAGGCCTTGCATTTCTATCTGCGTTCTATATGATGGGGTCTGCTCCATCATTAACTCATAGCTGCGACAAGTACGCTCTTTGTGGCCCACCAATCTACAAAAACTACAAAAAAGTTGTTGGGGAGTCTTGTATACTTCTGCAACAAGTGCCAGTTATCGTTGTGTGCTTTCCTCCTATCTAACAGATTGTGCACCATAGTGTGGGTGTCACACTTGGCCATGCCTATGCCTCTGGCCTCAACGACATTGGTCCCCCTCCTGCCAAGTAGTTCGCGAATACTAGACAATGGTCTTTGTTATGGCCCTGGCCTTCGCATTTTATGCACCACACTTCTTCACGCGCCTCTAGCCATGGCGCCCTATCTTGCTTCAAACTCTGCATCTCCAAGCATAGATTCTATAGTTGCGCGTGGATTTGTTGGACTCCCAACCCTGAATCCTGTATCTATGTTTCATGCAACCTCATAACCATTTCCAATGCTTCGGCCTAGGTTGAAAGCTTTTGTTGTGATAGCGTTTTCCTCAGGTGTAGTGTCAAAGATGCCACAAACCATGCACAGTGTTGCGCATTCGTTAGCATCATATTAGCCTCGCAGATTGTACTCTTCAGCTTATGATCTAGATCCTAGGGGGTCTCACCTAGAAGCATCACAATTTCTTTAAATCTGATGATTGATTGTGTCTCTGATTTCGGCCAACTAAATTCTTTGTTCAGCACATTCTGAATCTCTGCTATTCTTGCACATTAAAGTGCTTGATATACCATGTCAGCGTGCGATCCTGCCATGTGCTCACTAGTGTGGCCTTCTTAATATTGCCATCCATGACCCCTTGTGCTTCCCACACTGCTCTTACCACGAACCAGAACTGGTTTGGATCCTCATTCCCTACTCCTCTGAATACGGGTAGCTTGATTGCGCTCGCCATGCTAAACTATGGGGGTGGTGGAGGTGGGGTGGGTGAAGTTGGAGGTGAAGTAGGTGGTGGCGTAAGTGGAGGTGGTAACTGCGGAATGTACTTCCTTATCAAACTGACGACACTTCTTGCGAAGACCCAAGCGAGCTCTTCCTTGCTCTCTCGCGAAGGTGAAATCAAGGGATTGTTCCCTAATTCCCTACTACCTTTGTAGATTCTTACACTCTGTGTCATTCCAAACATTAATGTATTCACATCACCCATTTTTCACATAACAACATATTAATCCAGGTATTCAGGGATTTAATGTACCTACCTCATGATCCCTTGAGAAAACGTCGATCTGCTTCGTTATAGCTCATGGTTGTGTCTACTTCGAACTCCATGAAAAATCACCCTATTATCTGGTCAAGCGAATGGTCTACAGCTCACACGATCTTATCTTATGATGCCTCTAGTCTACGCACTAACTCTAAAGTCCACACTATCAGTTGGTCGAGCCACCTTTTCTCGGATACCTGCGGAGTTTTGTTTTCCTATGTCATGAACTCGTGAAGCTTCTTGTCCAATCACTCTTCAATTTCCTTCTTTGTTGGGTTCCATTGGCATGATATCAGACATCCCTTAGGCAGATCCTAGTCCTAGCAATGGAACCATTTGTTGGCTTGTTTGGGCCTGACCTAGGTTCAGAAGTGATTTAGCCAAACAAATCCCAAAACTACCAGCCCTTTCAGCAATAGTCTGTGGTGCGCGGACTGAGGTCTCACCCTAGGTAGTATGGGAGGGTGTTGGAACCAGGTTTCCGCACCCTAGCAATGTCTTGATGAAGGTTGGGAAGTTCGTGAACTAGTCCTACACACTTGCACTACTTTGCGCAATCGTCCATCCTTTGCAACTTGTGTAACTGCTTTCGTGTAGATTGTGAAGAGCGCGAAGAGGTGATGTCTAGATCCTTAATCTTGACTGTGCATTTATTATAGATCTTAACTTAATTATGTGGGCCCAATATTCTCATTAGTCATTCAAAATTCATAACAAGTGTGCATAATCATAAACAATAAAGAGATGCATAAACATATCAGAAGCATAGACACAGAATATTCCATAATTAACTTATCTTTTATTAATCTTTTGTTCAGATACAATCCCAACTCCGCCATGCGCACTTAGCTGCAGGGGTCCGCGCACACAGCTGCGGACTCTACCAGGCCTCTGCGCACATAGATGCAGAGCCTCTCCTTACTACTACAACCCAAGACTCAAACTTACAGACTCAGAGTGAATTCCTCATTCAAAAACCCATATTACTTCTCAAGCTAAGACTAAGACTTACTTCACACTTAGATCCTCACTCTATTTATATAATCCCATGGTCCGCGGACCATGGGTAGGTCAACACATTCTATATTAAATTACATTATTTTAGGGTGGACAACCCTAGACTCTCGCACTCCGCACCCACATTTTGCAGGGTCTTTACATTACATTGACCAAAACTGGGGCTTTAAGCCCCAAAACATGCTATGGGGGGATCCGCTGCCCAACATCAACCCTTCTTTGCGCACTTAAATATTTGACTGCTCTAGCCTCTGTCACTATGATCTCTGACTGCATCAATCACCACTGATTCCTCCTGCTACTATTTATTTTTGGCTCCTATAGCAAGGTATGATCCATGAGATAAAACCTCTCAATGGAACCTACCCAATTTCAGCTCTCTTAGGACTATCACTTCACATCGCCCCACCTTACACCTAGAGGTATGGTTGCATGTTCTCTCTAAGCCCACTTGGCTTGAAATTTTCCCCTACTAGAGTTCTCTACATAAGTAGATGACTTCACTCAGTCTTCTCTTAGCTTCTATAGTTGTGGTTGCTCCATAACTTCCTGAAGCCGCTTCTAAGAATGCTTCTTCTAGGACTTCATGTTCAGAGGTAATTTACACTCCATATTAACCATCAAGTATCTAACCTTTTCCTTGCTACTCAGGGCTTTGAATGCATCTTAAACCTCAAGATCATACAAGCTCTTGACTCATGCATTGATATGTTTCACATGTCCCGTGGCGATGTGTCTAAGGAAAACCTTTCCCTTACTAAAAATCACATCATAGCCACAGTCTTCCAATACCGCGATTGAAACAAGATTTTCCTTTAGTCTTGGAACATACATCACATATGTGATCCTAAGAGGTGAGATAGACTCCCTCTAAAAAGTAACTATGCCCAATCTAGTAGCACTATACCTCCCGTCATCTCCAAACTCTATGTTTTGCTTGGGGTCTTTCTCCTAAAAATCACTAAAGAGATCTCTAGTCCCATCATATGGAATGAGGCACCACTGTCAAGATACCACATGCCTCCCATGACAATGTTGGCCATGCATGCAATGAGAGTGAAATCAAGCTCGAATTTTGAAGCTAGTGCTTCACCTGCTACCGCTACTATCAACTCCTTCTTTCTTGCTTTCTTCTATGGGTAGTTCCTAGCATAGTGCTCATGCTCGTGACAACGAAAAAACTTGACTTCCATCAAGTCCATCCTCTTTCTGCCCTCCTCTCCTTGAGAATTCTTTCCCTTGGCCTTCTTTTCCTTACACACTAATGAAAAATCCTCTTCCACGTCCTTGGAATAGGTCCCATCTCTGGTGTTCTTTGGAAACTCCTCTTGTACCAAATCTAACCACAGTTGTTCCCAATCTGGCTACTTCTCCCTACCATTGACATATTGATGATAACTATGCCAACTCTTGGGAAGTCCTATAAGAGCTAGGATCACCATATCATCCTTAGAAACAGTGATTCCAACACTTCCAAGTTCATCCCGACAATGAGTGAACTTGCTCAAGTAATTTGGAATTGAGTCGCCTGCCTCCATCTTGATTTTTCGAAGTTTATCTTTCAATTCCAACTTCCTATGGTCACTGTTGTTATGGAAAATATCTTTCAAATCTTTCCATATAGCATGTAGAGTTTCCTTCCCATGAAGACTCAACACAATGTGGTCTCAAACTCCCTCAAGGATTATCTACCTCACCCTTGCCACACACTTCTTCCATTCAACCAAATTCTAAGCATCTGATGCTGGTGGCTTAGGAATGTCCTGATCAATGAATTCCTTCAAGACATTATCCTCCAACACGACCTCCATCCTGTCCTTCTAGGCTATATAATTCAAGCTTCCTTCCAAGGCATACTTGAGCTGCAAACTGTAGAACGCCATCTACCGATCCTGAAGTATGAAATGCAATTTCAAATTTCACCTGTATGAGAGCGGGGTTGCAACATTGGACCTCAGGGAAAATGCATATTGTTATACATGCATGTTAGTTTTTTATATGTTTATCATGCATGTATTTTAGCTATTTATTGTTGTGGTTATAATATCCATGTATGAGCTGGTGTGTTTGTGATGTTATATCATGCTAATATAAATTATCTTATTCATATGCAATAACCTCCTGTGAGATACCTTGAGGTATGATTTTTATTATGTTTTATATAGCTAATAATATCATATTGTAGGAAATAGAAGGCCAAGAGATGAAGAGTGAAATATTTTAGTACAGTTGATATAAATCTATGTACAGTCCTGGAGATACGTTAGTGGGATGGGAGAGATCAGTTGAGTAGCAGAGAGAGGGAGATTCTCCTAGTTTGGAAGATACATTGAGAAGCTTGAAGGTAGAAATCATGAGTTGCAAGGAAGAAAATGAGAATTTGATTGAGGAATAGGGAAGGCTTTCCATAGCTCATGATAAGAAAGTCGAGGTTAATGCAGTCATCCTCCAAAGTCTTTTATATTTGTAGATCAGGGAAAGATAGGAATCAAGCATGGAGATAGACAACAAGGAAATACTAATGGTGTAGATGGAAGCAGGTCTCGAAAGGGGTAAAGGACAAACAAAGATGATACAATAAAGGGTGTCATATCCTTGGGTACACCCAAGAGGAGGACTAGCACTCATGGAGTTTATTCTAACTTCAGTTTTGAGAGACATCATCACCAACACCGCCCACATCCGTATATGAGGAGTTCAAGAAAGTCAAGAATCCTAATTTTGATGGTGAATTGAATAAGTCATAAGATGTAGAAGCATGGCTCCTTGGGATGAGAAAATTATTCAGACTTCATGATTACTAAAAGAACATGAAAGCGAAGATAACTACCTTTAGTCTTGAGGGAAAATTGTTGAAAAATGCAACAAGAAATGATAAAAATAGAATCTAGATATTCCAATTTTAATTTGTCCTTGAATTAGAATTGTGAATTAAAATCGAATTTAGTCTCACCGGTTGCTTGGAAATAATTAATTAATTCATTATGGATTAATTAGTTGGAGAAATTCAAGTTAGATGTCTTTTTGAAGTCATGCAACAGTTATCCCTTAAATTAAGGAGATTATCCCTTAATTAAGGAGATAAGATTGAGTTATATTTGAGTTGTAATTACTTAGCTCAGTTTACTAAGTTAAGTCCAGTTAAATTAGTTCCAAACTGTTTGAGGAACTAATTGTGAGTTATCAGTCAATTGATGCATGCATGCACTCAACCAGTGTACTCTAGATAACTGAAGATTCCCTCATCAGAAACTCATGCATGTCTAATCTGAGAAAGACCTAGTTGAGATTAAAGTCAAGGATATTGTACTATTAGTTTCATGTGTTTTCCTATAAGGAAACTCATGCATGCAGTCAAGATAAGGTTCCTTGGGATTGCGTAGTTTTGACAGGGTGTAGGATCAGTGTGAGAGATCAGTTTTCCACTTGGTAATAGCAGGATCACCCAGGAGAACAATGCAAGGAAATATGAGCTTGGAGGGTAGAGGAGAAGGCTTGTGAGAAGCTTTGATTTCCTGTGAGCATCCAGGAGGATTGTACTGAGAGTTGAATAGCTATGAGAGCTAAGGCTTTGTATAATTCTGATGTATTTCCCCTGAGTATTTTCTGTGTTTCATGTGCATTCATTCTTCTTCTTCTAGTTATATGTGTTCAACTTGATCTTGCTCAATTTTAAGCTTTCGCAAATTGATAGTAGAAGTATATTATAGTATTTTGCTTTGGTATATTTCATTATGGGGTTAATATACAGTTATATTTTCTACATTGTCTTAGAGGTAGATTTGTAGAGAATTTGCAGAATTTCTACATGGTATCAGAGCTAAGTGTATCAGAGCCTAGTTTATCATAGCAGTGAACAGTATACGAAGAAGAGAATTTGAAATTTGAAGTTTGGGGTTGTAGGTGCAAATCGAATTCATATCATAATTCAATTGAGATGGGACATTATGCAACTAATTACCCATCGAAGAAGTCCAAGAAGGGATCCTCGGATGGATCGGAAGGTGAGGCATTAGCCTCTTAGTTCGAAATGGAATTTACCCTCATCGCATGCATGGTTTCATCAATGATGGGTTGTGTCTAGTATCTTGACAGTGGAGCCTCATTCCACATGACTAACGATAAACGTTTATTCAGTACCTTGGAGGAGAAAGACCTCAAGATGCACATAGAGATGGGTGATGACAAAAGGTATAGTTTTTTAGGAGTGGGCACGGTTACTTTTTAGAGGGAGCATGGAGCTCCTATCACCTTGACAGATGTGAAGTATGTGCCTGGACTGAAGAAGAACTTGGCATTAGTCACAATTTTGGAGGACAAAGGCTACGATGTTGTCTTCAGTAAAGGAAGGAATTTCTTAGACACATCACCACGAGACAGGTGAAATAGATCAGTTCACGAGTTAAGAACCTGTATGCTCTTGAGGTTCAAGATGCATGCTAATCCTTGAGGAGCAAGGGAAATGTTAGAGACTTGGTGGTTAGAGTAAATTACCTCTCAACATGCAGTCTCATAAGAAGTCTCAGATAATTGTGGAGGAGCCACAATTGGAGAAGTGGGCAGAGGGATCACATGCAGCCATACCTCCAGGTGTGATGTGGGGTGATGTGAAGTGATAGTTCCAAGAAGGCTAAAATTGGGCAGGGTCCATTGAGAGGTTTTATCTCATGGATCGTACCTTGCTATGGGAGCCCAAAGTACATAGTAGCAGGAGGAATCAGTGGGATTGATGCAGTCAAAGATCAAAGTGACAGAGGCTAGAGAAGTCAAATACTGAAGAGTGTAGAGAAGGAGTGACAACAGTGCAGAAAGGCAAAGTCAACAGAAGCGCAAAGTTTTTAGTTGACAATGGCAATAGCAGTCAGAGACTTTGATGATAGATGCATCATACTAATTCAGGTTGGTTGTTTTTTTTGCTTCTAGAGTTGTTGGAGCAACAACACTAGAGAGAAGTGTTGCATGCATAACATTCCAAATGTTCACGATCGGGATCAAGATGAATTCCTTTCTTGTTGAGAGGGAGTGTTAAAAATAGCAACAAGAAATGATAAAAATAGAATCCATATATTCCAATTTTAATTTTTCCTTGAAATAAATTTGTCAATTAAAATCGAATTTAGTCTCACTAGCTGCCTGGAAATAATTAATTAATTCATTATGGATTTATTAGTTGGAGAAATTCAAGTTAGATGTCTTTCTGAAGTCATGCAATAGTTATCCCTTAAATTAAGGAGATTATCCCTTAATTAAGGAGATAAGATTGAGTTATATTTGAGTTGTAATTAGTTAGCTCAGTTTACTGAGTTAAGTCCAGTTAAATTAGTTCCAAACTGTTTGAGGAACTAATTGTGAGTTATCAGTCAGTTGATGCATGCATGCACTCAACCAGTGTACTCTAGATAACTAAAGATTCCCTCATCAGAAACTCATGCATGTCTATTCTGAGAAAGACCTAGTTGACGTTAAAGTCAAGGATAGTGTACTATCAATTGCATGTGTTTTCTATAAAGGAAACTCATGCATGCTATCAATATAAGTTTCCTTTAGGATTGTGCAGTTCTGACAGGGTGTAGGATCAGTGTGAGAGATCAGTTTTCCACTTGGTAACAGGATGATCACCCAGGAGAAACAACGCAATGAAATAGGAGCTTGAAGTGTAGAGGAGATGGCTTGTGAGAAGCTTTGGTTGCCTATGAGCATCCATGAGGATTCTAATGAGATCTAGCTAGCTGTGAGATCTAAGGCTTTGTATAATTCTGATGTATTTCCACCTTGTATGATAATACAGATAGTGGGGTTTTTAGTTGAGGCTTTCCATTGAGTATTTTCTGTGTTTCATGTGCATTGATTCTTCTTCTTCTAGTTATATGTGTTCAGATCGATCTTGCTCAATTTTAAGCTTCCTCAAATTGATAGTAGAAGTATATTATAGTATTTTTCTTTAGTATATTTCATTATCGGGTCAATATATAGTCAGATTTTCTACATGGTCTTAAAGGTAGATTTATAGAGAATTTGTAGAATTTCTACAAAAATTAGATATCTCATGGGAATATGTTAAGCATGTAAAATGCATTAGAGAAGAGGCACTAATTTGGGATGAGTTTTAAATACTCTTGAGAAGGAAGTACCTTCTTGAGAGATATTAAGATGGAAATACCAAGGAATTATATGAGCTCAAGATGGGTTCCATGATAGATGAAGAGTATATAACCATATTTCTTGAGTCATTGAGATATGTGTCTTATATCAAGGATGAGAAAGCAAAGATCCAAAATTTCATTAGTGGATTGCAAAAAAAAATTAAAGACAAAATTGAATATGATGAGCCTCGTTCATTGGAGGAATCCAACATAAAGTTGAATCATTTTTATGAGAAATCAAAGTGCAAGCTTGAGTTCAAGCATGATTAGAAATGTAATGAGAAGACTAAAGGAAAATGGCTCAAGAAATGAGGAAGATATTAGGATGAAGGTGACAAATAAAATGTGGTTCTCCATAAGAAGTCCAACATAACTGATAAAGGACATGGGTCTCAACCTAGTGTTGGAAATAATACTGAGAGGGGGGGTGAATCAGTATTATAAAATCACTAACTTTTTCATTTCCATACTTAGATTCATATACGCTACTTCAATTAAGGGAACCCGCGTGTACATGCAACTGTGTTTAATGCAACTAGTGTATATCCAATAAACTTATGATTCAGTTAGTTGATCTTTAATGAGTGCATCCGAAAATTATTAACCATATGAATAGTAAACAGGTGCAGCAAAATAGAACAGATCATCACACATAAGAAGCACACATGAACACCATGATGTAAGGTGGAAACCCAATGTGGGTGAAAACCACCTGTTGCAATTCGTCTCTATCTTCTTTAATAAGAAACTTCTTTTTACAATATTTATGTATTGGTGTAGTCTTATACCAGTACGCAGGCTTCTACCTGCAAAAGGTTACAACCTCCTCTCATTCTCCAGCTTCTCCTAGAAGGGAGGTACAACCCCCTTAGCTCTTGTACTAGCTGATGTAGGTGCTGACCTACAAAAGGCTACAACCTTCTCTTTATTCCTCCAAGTACCATGTTTCATAAATTTTCAGACTGGATACTCATGGAACACAACATCATAATATGAAGGCCACGTTTCATCCAATTTTCATACTGGACCCATCAATATCATTGAAGTACAAAATCAATCACCACTTGCATCATCAACGTCTGAATCACCCAATATTGAATCACTAAAACCCTGTCAACAAAATGCAGTCACCAGAACACAAAACTTTGTAACAATGTTTAGATTCAACTATATCATCAAAAATCATGCATCAGATTGCATATGCCACTTGGAAGAGCTAAACCAGTGTGTATACGCAACTTCACCAAAGCGAACCAGCATATATGTCATCAAATACTTATAACTTCGCTGCTCTTCATGAATTCAGACATACCCAGATGTTGTAGGGAAAAGTATCCGATTCGGATGACCCTATCCCACTCTAAGGGTGATAGTACCTCAGCAACAACTGTAAACAAAACTACTTAAGGTTTACTTCTTTATGAAAGCAAGAGAGAATGAAGAAATGCACTAACCGTTGCCTTGCGCTTAATGTCGAATCCAAACTCTTCTCTTTGTTGCTTGCTCTCAGCTCCTTGCTCTTTTGCTGGCCCAGCTACAATGAGATCCTGCAAAATAACAAAGAAGGAAACTACAGAAGCATGCAATCATAACTGATTCAAGGATTAGCATAAATCAAATATACAATTATCACAATACATCATTGAAACAAGTGCATATAGAAGAACCTCAATAGCTTTTATTAATGGAAGAAGTAAAGTTCTGAGTGTGTTAGAACCATTGAAGGCCCCAATCCAGCAACACCTCCCAGCAGAAAGAATTTCTCCTCTTCACCTCCTTCAAGCAATCACCCAATAGTTCTATAGTGAAACCAACAGCATATCATTACTTTGCACAAAATTCCAGCCTCCTGAGCTCATAAGAGAGAGCTCAATATATAGAAGAATTGAGAAAGGATGAGTCAGCTTGCAACTGATGTGTAGCTGCCTTGTGTCCTCTCTCTCTTCAGTTGATCTTTAGTTCTTGAGTCCACTTGGAGAACCTTGCTTCCACTTGGAGAAACAGAGCCTCTGACTCATCACAAGGCGAAATCCCTGATCCAAGTGTCATTTTTGGAAGATTCCAGAGCAATGACTCAGTGTGCCACTTGTCCCATCTCGCTCAGCGCAGGTGGCCTTTGTTCTACCTGCTTTGCAACGCAGGTACACCATGGAGGAGTTGAGTTTCAGCGCAGAAGCCTAGTGGAGCACCTGCTTTGATTTCATGATTGCTTGTTTTTGAGTGTTTTCAGGTGGAGAACTGATCTGAGAGCTGTTGGTTTGCTGACCTTGTTCCTCTAGGGGTAGGAACATCATGTTTAGGGACTTTGGATCCCTTGGATTATTGACAATTCATGCCTGATGCTGTAAGGCACAAAATTGTCTATAACAGATGCCCCCTAAAGTATGAGGTCGTTTATCGGGTGAAATGCTTTATTAGGAGGATCCGAAGTTCATTCAATCTGCTGAGAAGTGTCCTGTAATAAGATACAATACAATACATTATTTTTCATACTTTTTCATGATCTATCTGAGGCGGGCATTCCCATGCTCAGCTTTATAAATTCATTTTGGTACATAGAACAGACGATCGTCTGATGGTAGACTGATAATTCTCTGCTGAAATTATCATCCTTTGAGAAGGATGATCATCTGCTGCAATGATGTACACATCAAATGTCTTTATATTCTGAATATATATCGCAGCCCGGATGGATGAAACTAGATCCGGGGTCTTCAATCTCTTCTGATCTTCACTCGATGTACAAGTCGATCCATGTGAGAATTTCTTGAAGTCGAACATGGAAAGACATCGCTTGATTACCGGTCAATGATGTAAACCGTTAACAAGCGCGAGAGGAATCACCGATAAGGATGATGACCCTCAAGGTACAGCAGTACAATTCACATGGTGGGAATAAAGGACTTGGCGTCGACCACCATGCAAAATCCTCTGGTCGAAGGTCATTGATGTATACCTGTCGCCGGAACTGAGAAACTTGCCATTGAGGCATGCAAGCTTCAAAGTACTGAAGGGGTTGTTCCTAGATCAACTCCTTGGATAATGAGCTGATGTCGACAAGGAGCGATCCGTCAAAGGAGGGCCTTAATGAATCCCACATCATTGACACGGAACGGAGCTAGTGATTGTGATGAGGTGAAAACAAACTGTGATGTATGATTCAGGGTGGCGGTCATGAAATGGATGAAGGACAATGTATGGCAGTGGATGGGACACGGTTGACTCTTTGCAGAACAACATCTCTTGAACATATAACGACACTGATGTGATGGATCGGTAGCATTACCCCAACTGTGGATGGTGTGGCGAGGACCATGGTGATGAGACCGGTGAATGAAACAACCCAACCCGATGTGATACGGAGGACAAAGTGTCATGTTCAAGAGCGACTTGCTACCATTAAAGCTGTGAGGTTCTCCCAATTTTTCCCCAGTCATTGTTGACCAGTACCTCTTTATTTTTGTCAAGCTTGAGGAGGATAACATATGCTTGTTCTATAACCTGCCCTTCGGGCAAGCCCATCGCTATGTTTTAACGAGCCTAGCGATAGGGAAACTCATTCTCGTCTAAAGACAAGTTTGTCGCTATTTAATGAATTTAACGAGTCTAACGACAAGGATAACTCGGTCCTTTTCATTTTTAGAGAGTCTGAAAAGGTACATAAAGTCAACTCCAGAATTCCTTTTTCGTCATCTAATCCCTTAAGTCCGAAAAAGTATAAAACAATACAGAAGGGATGAGTTTTCGGTACTTTTAACGAGCCGAACAAGACAAGCGCTCGATCTTTTTGTGCAATAATCCCTCAGGTCCAAAAAGATTAAAATCTAGAGGAGGGATAGCTCTTCCGGTCGTTTAACGAGCTGGAAGGCCAAAACTCGGCAAACTTTTCATATTTTACGAGTCAGGAGAAAAGAGCTCAAAGAAGACTCGTCTTTTGAGGAACGAGTGATAAACAGGGATAGCAGCAGATTCCAGGTACAGGTTGGAATTTTCCAATCACGGCAGTGTCACAAGGATGGCTAAGTGAGATCACTCTTCGCAGCTGTTCCTCAAAATGGGTAAACAAACATATGGAGATGAACGATTGGCCAAATGAACGGATGGAGGTGAGACTGCAAGAACACGACCAAGGGCTTTAATATGGCTGTCAAAGGTTACATTTACCAAGGTTATTTACCGGTTCATTTTTTCTGGGTGAGCTTGAACTCTAGGGGAAGATTGCTCACAACTTATGTTTATTTTTTAACGAGCATGAACTATGTGCTAAAACTGCTCGATCTTGCGTTTATTTTTTAACGAGCATGAACTGTGTGCTAAAACTGCTCGATTATACCAGTCATAATACAAGAAACGCCTCAGGTGAGATAGCTATTTTTTAAGGAGCTTTATCTCACGAAGCTATGCTCCTATTTGGCAAGTTTTAACTTTTGCCCCACATCCTTTCTTTGTGCAAGCTGGAAACGGCTAATCCTACGAGTTTAAAGGGTTAGACCTACAGGTTTAAAGGGAGGACCTAAAAATTTTAAAAAAATAAATAGTCGTCCCGTGCTTGCACTCCAAAAGTTTCGCATGCCCCCAGGTGTAAAGTATAATTTCGAGGCGCTGCCTCTTTCTTATTATCCGAAAAATGGTTTTATTCGCTGCCGCAAACTGAACTCTTTTTTCCGGCGATGTCTATCATTAGGTTACTAAAGACGGTGACCACTTGTTGCAGCAATTTCATCTCTTTCTTTGGAGGCTGCCCCTACTTATCCTTCAAAACATATGTTTTAATGGGTGAGGCTTGCCTTCAAAGATGGTGGCTACTTGCTACCGCAAATGGCCCCCTTCCTTGGTATCCTACTTACCTAGACAAGGGGAGTGAGAAGCAGATTATCTCACTCACATAACTTTGACAAAAGAACTTTATCCTAGAACAACCCTCTCTTCCTTGCCGGACGAGGTACGGACTAGTCATATTCTTCTGCGGAAATTAACTTTATACCCAAGGTTTCCTCTGCCCAAGGCAAGCCAGGGTGCATGCCCCCTGGGTCCCAGTTCTTTCTTCCGAATCACTCGCATTCATCAGGAAGTAGAACCGGGGGTGGAGGCATTCCTTGAGTGAATAAACCGTTAAGGGATGGTATTTGACTATTTGCGATGCGTGATCCTAGAAATGAAAGTTGGTCTACGAGCTTGACCATTCTTCCTTCGTGCGGAAAACACATAACTCTGAAGAGTGAGGACACTATCGCCTCCATGCAATATATATAGTCTCGTCCAAGGAGTAAGTTATACACCAAGGGTCCCTGGACGACCATGACGTTCATATGAACTGTCTTCCCCTTCAATGTAATGGGAACATTGGGGAGAATCCCTAACGGGCGACTGGTTCCTTTATCAAAACCTGATAGATTTCTCATCTCAGGTAAAAGCGTTGGGAAACCCAGTGCTTTCCAAGCAATAGAGGAAAGGATACTCACAGATGCCCCTTCATCAATGATAGTTCCAGCCATTACCATTCTATAGATTTGGACAATGATTCTGAATGGTATATTGGCTGGTAACCGGGGTCTGCCTAGTTGGTTCCAATCAAAGGGCACAACCAGGTTGCTTGGTGGTGGGACCGAATACACGGCCGGATACGACCCTGACGATGTTCCTTCCTGCGATAAAGGAATGGGCGCATTGCCCTGATGCTCATCAGAGTCTGTGTTGATGAAAAGAATCTGGATGGTGTCATCCTTATTCTCTTCAGTGAGGGTGTCATTTGAAGATGAATCTTCAACGACGGTGTCATTTGAGGATGAAACCTCTGAAGGAAGAACCGGGTCAACTGCCGTATCGACCTTTAGACTTTCGTCTGGTCTGGATTCAGTTGGTTCATTCTCAATGACCGGCACTTCAGCTGACCACTTGAGCGGGCCAGCTGAATTTTCAACTATCGAGGGACTTGGTGTGAGTTTTCGGTATCCAGGAGGAAGTCGTAACGGTGAAACCGGACGATCTTCCAAAACTCTCTTTGCCTCATCTAAGAATGGACAACGGTGGATGGCGTGATCGCCTTCACACAGCATGCAGGGTGACCTTGGTCTCCCTTTTCGTCCTTCACTCTCGCTAGTTGACGGACTGCAATCAACATGACTACCAGAGGTCGATGCTACCGTATTGTGCAACCTGGGGGACCAGTCCCTTAGTATCCGGGGAATACAAGGACAATCACGGTGGAAGTGGGTCCCTTTGCAAATGACACATGGCGATTTAGGCCCGGTCGGTGCAGTGTGTGGATTTTTGTCAAATGTCTTTTGCTTGCCCCCAGTCGCCTTCGCCATAGGCCCCTTCTGCTTCTTTTCTCTCTTCTTCTTTTCCTTCTTCTCCATGGGAGGCTGACTTTTGCCGGCTCTACCTTGCGAAGATGAAGGATCAGAGGAAGAATTGTAAGAAGTGGAAGGCTGGTGGGTAGCTCTAGACTGGTCTGACAGTTGATTCGACTGCTCAGGATTTGTGGTGGTCTGAACTACATTAGTTGAAAAGAGCCATACAGGTAGGCCAATTGTCAATCCTGGAAGTGACAATGTGGCCATATGGGGCACACCAACATCTCCCCAAGAGGAGAAGGGACTGGGACTTCCACCAAGGTGACTTCCTTGGTTGGTGGGCTCCATACTTTTCAACTGAAAGATCAACGCAGGAATAACAGGTGATTATGTTCCGTTTAAAATAAATTTTATTAACGACGCTTTAGACACAACTTTGCTTTTTCATGTTTTAAGAGTCGAGAAAAAGCTAAAGATGACTCTAGTCTCCTTCGATGTTTTAACGAGCCCGAAGTGACAAATGCTCGGATGGACTTTTTCAGTTATAGATTTTGAAAAAGGCCAAAAGAAACTACTCTGGAGTTCTAGGCAGAGGGTGTGCCAAACTTTTCGCGAAACCACAAAATACGTTTTATGGTACGGGTGGTCGATATTCGTGAATGCTGTGTTCACTGCATCGCGATCAGTAGGGCGGCCGACACGGCTTCCTATGGATAAAGGCTTTGTTCCTATAGGGGTCTCCCAATATATACGCGACGGTACGTGGGAGCACAAGTCCGTATTAGTGCCACCGACTCTCAGGAGGAATCACCCACCTTCGTAGAGATCGACAGTCACTACGTTTAACGACGCCGGAACACGTCTCTACCTAGACCTCTATGTGTTTGCGTTATGTTACAAAGCGTTGTTATGTAAATTGGATTTATTTTAATGTTGATCTTGCTTAGTAGTTTGCCTTTAAGGATCACCACGAGATGTATGTAACAAATTCCTGAATGCAATCTAAGATGAGAAGCAAACTTTTCAATCTTTCAACTTTGAAAATCTTAACTACTGAGGAGAAGAAAGGCAAATCTTTTCACACAGATCATAGAGCACACACTAATGCAAAATTTCCTAAATCAGTATGCAAACAGTCAAATGCAAAATGCACAATGCATGTATTTTATTTTCCCTTTCTTAATGTTGATGTATTACAAAAAGAAAGTTGTTATATAACTTCGATTTCGATTTCAAGCGAAAGTAAACAAGCTAGTCCAAAATCAAAAGACACCTTAAGATTTACTTGCTTAAACACTGGAAATGCATGAAATCAAACCATAATGACGAAAGTAAAAGACTAATCAGCTATGGACAGCAAACAAGCTAACTCTTTAGACCAGCAAAATGCCTAACACAGGTTCAGATCTAAGAGGCCAAAGCAAGACTAGTTCACTTTCGTTATGGGAAATTGTAAATGATGTAAGAAATACAAAAGAACAAGTACAATTTCGTTATATAACAGAGGCGGAATGATGGCAAGTAAGGTTGGTTTCAGAACAGGTACAAGACTGGTAACTGGCTGCAAAATCTATAGTGAAAACAGGCAAGAAAAAGGGAGGAAACCCCAAATGCACAAGGCAAAATTGGGCCAACGCAGGTGCTACACAGCCAGTCTGGCTCTCAGCGCAGGTAGCCCGTTCGGGACCTGCGTTGCAAAGCAGGTAGCCTGTGTACTACCTGCTTTGGAAAACGAAAGTTGCGTTTTCACAGTTTCCGGGTCACAATTTTCTAAAAAATTCACAGTTTTTTCTCAAATCAGAAGCTATCAGTCAAGCACACACTAAGGGATGACAAGGAAGATGAAAATCTATCACTAAGAGCTTACAAGGATCCTTGTAGATCAGCTCTTCAAATCATGAACATGCTCAGAAATGAGCTAGAGTAGCTGCCCTCTACTTCGCTTTTGATATAGTCAAAAGCTTTTCGATTTGGTACTCTTTTGTTCAGGAAATGAATAGCAAAATACTACAAACAATCAAACAGATACGATCCCCAGCGGAGTCTCCAGTTTTTTGTAGGGAAAAGTATCCGATTCGGATGACCCTATCCCACTCTAAGGGTGATAGTACCTCAGCAACAACTGTAAACAAAACTACTTAAGGTTTACTTCTTTATGAAAGCAAGAGAGAATGAAGAAATGCACTAACCGTTGCCTTGCGCTTAATGTCGAATCCAAACTCTTCTCTTTGCTGCTTGCTCTCAGCTCCTTGCTCTTTTGCTGGCCCAGCTACAATGAGATCCTACAAAATAACAAAGAAGGAAACTACAGGAAGCATGCAATCATAACTGATTCAAGGATTAGCATAAATCAAATATACAATTATCACAATACATCATTGAAACAAGTGCATATAGAAGAACCTCAATAGCTTTTATTAATGGAAGAAGTAAAGTTCTGAGTGTGTTACAACCATTGAAGGCCCCAATCTAGCAACACCTCCCAGCAGAAAGAATTTCTCCTCTTCACCTCCTTCAAGCAATCACCCAATAGTTCTATAGTGAAACCAACAGCATATCATTACTTTGCACAAAATTCCAGCCTCCTGAGCTCATAGGAGAGAGCTCAATATATAGAAGAATTGAGAAAGGATGAGTCAGCTTGCAACTGATGTGTAGCTGCCTTGTGTCCTCTCTCTCTTCAGTTGATCTTCAGTTCTTGAGTCCACTTGGAGAACCTTGCTTCCACTTGGAGAAACAGAGCCTCTGACTCATCACAAGGCGAAATCCCTGATCCAAGTGTCATTTTTGGAAGATTCCAGAGCAATGATTCAGTGTGCCACTTGTCCCATCTCGCTCAGCGCAGGTGGCCTTTGTTCTACCTGCTTTGCAACGCAGGTACACCATGGAGGAGTTGAGTTTCAGCGCAGAAGCCTAGTGGAGCACCTGCTTTGATTTCAGGATTGCTTGTTTTTGAGTGTTTTCAGGTGGAGAACTGATCTGAGAGCTGTTGGTTTGCTGACCTTGTTCCTCTAGGGGTAGGAACATCATGTTTAGGGACTTTGGATCCCTTGGATTATTGACAATTCATGCCTGATGCTGTAAGGCACAAAATTGTCTATAACACTAGATCATTACATAAAAAGGATAATACGTGAGTCAGTAGTCAGATCTAGTCCATAAGATCACATAAGGACAAGACATTATGATCTTGATCCATTATTAGATCTCATCCATCAACTCTGAAGCTAATCACAATCAACCAATCTAAATGTGCAGAATACTAACACTAGTAAACAGTCACCAAAACTCAGAACTTTGCATCAACAACCAGAACAACATGTAACTTCATAGTTCATCTGGTATACGCTACTTAGTATCTAACCTACATATGTACGCACTTTTATCAAAGGCAACCAGCGTATACATCTGTAAATATTCATTCATTATTTGCAGCTATTCCAATACTGAGTTATACCCAGATCATAATATTTACAGAACATTACATGCGTCAGTATACAGATCTAGAATAAGTATGATCAAACTGTATAGAGATGATTCATTCCAAGCCATTAGATCCTGATCTATCCTTAGATCTTGTCCTCCATCAACCACTGAGATACCTCCTTAGCTCAGATCAAGCAAAGCATCATGAATGCATGACCTACATACTGGATCTCATACTTCATCAGATATTCAAGACTTCCTTGGTGCCTTTGCCTAATGATCTTCTCCTCCATTTATAGTCTTAGACCTTACTCAATACCATGGTCCAAAACCACTTAGAACCAATACCTTGGACCAAATACCTGGGGTCAACGCATTGGAAAACATACCTTGAACCAATACCATGGTCCAAATACCATGGACCAAACCAAATGTACGTGCCTTTCCTTGCATGAAAGTGCGTGTATACACATACACATCTTTTGGTCATCGAACCCACATGTATACGTGGCTTGGTCAAGGGGAACCTGCGTATATCTCTTTTTCTTCATTCTGTGAGTCTGAACTGTGATTTGTCATCTTAGTGAGTTGTCATCAAGGAAAACACCTGTATCACAATGCCAACACCTAGAGAGTAGCAGAATAAAGGAAATGGAAGAAAACCATTGAAGTGTTGGACCTATGGTGGAGACCATCATATGAGGGTTTTTCCATCATATCAGGGTGATGGGTCTCAGTTATACAATGCAAAAAAGGCACAGGTAGTTGGGGATGTAGTTCAAATAATTCCCTAGATCTATGTAGAAGTTGATAACATGAAAGAAGAACATCATGCATCCATTATCAAGATTGAATATGGAACAAGAGGGAGAGTTCTAGGCAAAGCCTCAATGCATCCTGTGACAAAATGAGCTCATGCTCTAGAACCAAGAAATAGAGAAATTTAAAGTGAATAGAATCATTTTGGGGCTAAGGAAGCTATATGGAAGATGGTTGATCAGATGAAAACATAATAGTTGGTTTCAAATTATAGTTGAATTCATCAAGGGAATTGGAATCCCTTAAGAGTGTTAGAAAATTATATATTATGGAGCAATGGAACACATAAAATATTGCAGAAATATAAACACAGAAAACGCACAAAACAAGAGAGACACAAATATACGTGGTTCACCCAGTTTGGGCTACATCCACCCCGAACAACCAGTCCTTCCTTTCTATTATCCAGCAAAATGAAGAGACACAACCTACAGCAAATCCGCTGTAATATCCTATGTTTTCTCTCACAGTCTCACCTCTCTGTTTCTCGCTCACAGAATACACCTCTATCACACAGCCTCAAATACAATACCCTCATACAAAGAGAAGGGTTGCCTTCTAGGGCAAAAAACCCTAAACTAAACATAAGTTCTACCGTCAGATCATCCGCCTAATGAACGACCCAGATTGACTAGAAATTACTATACTTTTACAAGGCAATTTTACAGTTGTTTTTAGCTTCGGGGGCGCTACCCGCGAAACCCCCCGCCAGGGGGAGGCTCCCAAAGGTCGCAGCCGCCCCCCCTGGACCCCCCCTGCAGCGAATATTTTACGGGCGGCGTTGCCGCCCCCATTTCGAACTGGGGTCCTATTTGGCGATACCTTTGAATATAGAAGATAATCAGGCTCCACACCCAACAAAGAGATGATATTTACAAGTGTTTAGTTGTGGCAAAACATGTTGGGTACAACAGGGCAAGGTAGCTGGTATATTATTATATTTATTGATGCAATTATGGTTGTGTATTTATGGTAGTATGATGTAGGGAATTGCATGGAATAATCGACTTCTATAGATCTTGAAGAATTCTCGAGAAAAATTTTCACTTATGAACCCTTGGAAGCACCAGGAAACTATGGCGGTGGATTCATGGTGTGTATTGAAAGTATTGTTCTTTTGGTGTTTTATGATTTATTTGTGCTTGACTGTGACTGGTGCATGGCCATGCCACTTTGTTTGTGGTTGCTTGGATTTCTATGATTTATTTATCTTTTCTTCTTTTTCTTTCCTTTTATGTTTTGAGGGTCTTTGGAATTGGTTGGGGGAAAGAGGAAAGTTAATGAAGCTCAGGCAGAGATGAGTTAAACCTAATAGGTAATATAAGACTTAGATAAAGCTCGATGCATGAATAAATTGAATTTGAAGGCAACAATATGATAGTTAGTTGGGTAGCTAGGTCCATTAGAGTAAATGGACAGTGTTAGGAAAATCATGAGAAAGTTAATAGGAAAGGTAAAGCAAATGGATTTGAGGTATTAGATGCCTTGGTTATGTTGGGAACTATCATTCTCAATGTTGTGCATGCTTTACATGGTAAAAGCAAGTTCTCTTAATATTGACCTTATAAACACTGGGAATTGTGTTGTGGTCATGATTATGCTAATGTTTATATATATCTATGTGTGTGTGTGTGTGTGTGTGTGTGAATGCCATTGTTTGATAGGGTCATCATGGATCATTCTTGTGGAAGAATGATTGTTTTATGCAAGTGAATGGCATGGAAAGGTTCTTGGTTTTATGTGGAATCATGTGGGAAGAGTAGCCTTGGAAGGTCTATGACATTAGTATCATATGGATATGATTTTGATATTATGTGCTTATAATTATGCCAATGTTTATGTTATGGCGGGAAATACTGAAGGATACATCAATGTAATGAAAGAAGTGTGATTTTCGACGTGATAGGAAAATCATGGATAGTGAAAAGAGCCACCGACCTGGGAATTGGGTTGTGTATGCACGCAGTAAGGAATGGGAAAGACATTAGAGGAAAGGTTTCCTGGTAGAGACTGTGTGGTCTATGGATGTGCAATACTACTATTGTGTACATGTTGTGTTGTGTACATGTCATACTGTGTCATGTAGTTCTTGTATTGTGACATGTGTATTCGTTGTGTTGTATTGTCTGTACATGTATGTGTTGTTTTGTACATTATGTGTATGTGTATGTGTATGTGTTGTGAAGGGATTGGTTCTTTGGATACCTGGAGGTTGTGGCTTAGTGTTGGAATGGGGTCCCCTAGGTCAGTTTTGGGGCAAGAGCCCAAGTTCAATGTAAAAAGATGTAAAGTCTCCCCAAATTGTGGTTACGAAGCACGCAGCTAGCTAAGAGTCAAAAAATGGTTTTAACCTCCTTTATGTAAGATTGAGTCGGCTTTTGTAGATCTACCCATGGTCCCCGGATCATGGGATTGTATAAATAGGTGTGTCTTAGAGAGTCTAAGGTAGATAGAAGTAATAGAAGTTAGTCTATGGGTACGAGCAAAGAAGTCTAGTGTAGAGATAGAAGTCTTAGAGAAGGGAAAGGCTCTACGCTGAGTGGTAGATGCCTAGAGTAGTGTCCATAGCTGAGTGCGCGGACCCCTAAAGCTGAGTGCATAGGGAGTATTGAGTCTATAAAATTATACTAGAGATCAAAAAATAAGATTGTTACAGCAATTCCTATGTTTTATATCTTTATTTCTATTATGTTTGATTGCGATATACGTAATGATGAATAACGTCCATATGAAATAATGATGCATTGATGTGGGAATTTACTTGATCTATATTACTATTTGAACACAATTAATGTTAAGTGATTACACGAAGATCATAACACTTTCTGTTAAAGTTATTAAACACTTAGGTAGATCTGAGTAAATACTGATCCAAGGGTAATCTAGGGTGCGTGTAATAGCTAATTATCCTGTTTAGGGTTCGCAATAGCCAGTCATAGACCTTCGTGGAGGTCTAAAGGATGATTAAAGAAAGTTAAAACCATAAACCATAAGGGCTTAGATATCTGCGCGAAGGCAGATCTAGGTTGCAGAAGAACATCACACTGATCTCTGGGTGTGGAAACTTGGTTCCAACACCCCCCCATACTGCTTCGGGTGAGACTTTAGTCTGTGTACTGTGGATTGATGTTGAAAGGGTTAGTAGTGTAGGGATTTGTTTAGTGCAACTAACTTCGAACCTAGGTCAGGACCCCTTAAGCAAACAAATGGTTCCATTGATAGGACCGAGATCTATATAAAGAGATGTGTGATGTCGCATCACTACCGAATCCAACTAAGAAGGAAATTGAGAAGTGGTTGGATAGAAAGATCCATGAATTCACGGTGCAAGAAAACAGGAATCCATGCCTCACAAAATAACAATGGTTGGATATATATTTGTGCATATAAATACACAAAATTTTCTTTTTCTCCTTCCTGATTGAACTATACGAGTGGATAGCTAAATTGGCAAATGGGCAAGGGAGGTGGAAGCTTGATGGTTCCATAGTGTGGACTCCAAAATTAGTATGAAGGTTGGAAGCTTCTAAAGATAAGATCATGTGCGTTGTTGACCATTGGCTTGATCAAGTTATAAGAGGATTTGCTACAGAGTTTTTGGTTGACACCTTAGTCAATTACAGTGAAGCAAAGCGACATGTCTTCAAAGGACGGAAAGGTAAGTATCTAAGATCTTCAAATACCTGGATTAAGATGATGTTGTGTGAGAAATTGGTTATGCCACTACCTTCATTTTTGGAGCTACGCGAAGCGGGAAGCTTTTTAGGGATAGGAGAAGAACATGCCTTGAATATAGCCCGTTGATTGAACCTCGTATGAGTGACGATGAGAGATAAGAAAAGGCTTCACCATAGAGAACTGTCCAATTGATAAGGCAGGGGAATACCTCATCCGTCCACACCACCTCCGCCTTCATCTCCACAACATACACCTTTGCCCACACCGCCACCACCACAGTCATTGGTCAACATGTTGAATACAATGAAGTTGCCAGTTTTCAAGGGCTTAGGAAGTGAGGATCCAAATTAGTTTTGGTTTGTTGCAAAGGCTGTGTGGACAGTACAATAGATTACAGATGATAATATAAAGAAGGTGCAATTGATTACCGCTTTGCAAGATCGCACGCTGACATGGTATGTTAAGTACTGCACTGATAATCTGTTGACGTCATTAGCAGATACTTAGACTGCTTTGAATAAAGAATTTGGTGAGCCTAAGTCTGCCTTGAAATTGGTGACTGGATTTAGGGAAATCATGATGAGGCTCGGTGAAATTCCATGGGAGCTAGTTCAAATACTGAAGTGCGGGATCCACAAAGCTAATATGAATCTCACAGATAGTCAGCACCACAATTGGTTTATAGTCACACTCGTACCCCACCTAAGGATTTCTTTATCGTAACAAAATATAGGAACTCATGTGGAAGCTCTAGAAATCTTGATGAGATTGCATGAGACACCTATTCAGGACGTGTCTTTGGGAGTCCAACAAATTCACTCGCAGTTGCAAAACCTCTATTTGGAATTGTAGATCTTGAAAAAAGAAAAAGGGGCCAGGACAGAGTTGCGTGAAGAAGTCTGATGCCTCAAATATAAGATCCAGGGGCATGATAAGGATCATTTCCATGTCTTCGTGAATTATATCTAAGGGGGGGGTGGGGAGTGATGCTCTTGAGGCAGGAAGCTCCAGCAGGACCATGTATGGGGCACACACTATGGTGCGCTATTTATTAAGGGGTCGGAAAACATGTCATAGATAATTGTCATTTGCTACAAAAGTTTGTACAGGCAGCATGATAATTGTTCCACGATTTTTTCAAATCGGTGGGCCACAATGAGCGCCACTGTCGAAGCTATGAATTAATGATGGAGAGGACACCTACATATCAAATGCAAGTAAAAACTCGGCCTTCGGATCAGGGCATTGGCGGAGCATGCAGAGGATATCAGGGATGTGGACAAGGCTGAGGAGGAGGAAGACCTAGCAGGGGTTGTGGGTAGGTCATTTACTACAATTGCGGAATGCCATGACACTACGCGCATAGGTGTACAAATTAGACACGCCCGTCATGTGAACACTGCACTTAGTTTGACCACACAATCGAAGAATGTCCTGTGCTGATGGCCAAAATGTAGGAGAAGAAGGTGCAACCTTAGCATCCTACCCAGAACTTACAGATGATGATGGTTGAGCCCCACAAAGAGGAACTAAATGTGAATATCTTGCTGTGAAATGGGATCATGACTAGTGACGATAAGGGAAAACAACCTGAAGAAGGTGGATGGGTTCGCAAGGCCCCGGAAAAGGAGACTGGTTTTGATCTGGAGCACGTGAAGGAAACATTCATGGAAGCAAAGAAAAGCTTCACTGAAGCCTCTACTTCATGAAGTCAGAACAAATTTCCAGACACCAACATACCTACAGAGGTTGACCCCTCTATGCTTACCACCTTCTTGGAGACTTTTATGAAACTACTGCATGATAGAAAGAATGTGAAAGGATTACAAGAGTTGATAAAAAACTGTGTCGGTAAGGATAATGCTCTTGATGGACCTGATGTAGTTAGAAATATTGGTAAGCATAAGGTGAGAACAGGTCGCGAGATGAGGCTTACTACGCAAATAGGAGACTATGAGATGGAACAAGTTATTTTGGATTTGGGGTCTGACGCGAATGTATTGCCTAAGCAGACCTGGGAGAGAATGGGTAGACTTGTGCTGCAGTGGTCCCCGATTCAACTAGGGATGTCGAACCAACAAAAGATTATCCCTATGGGATTATTGTAGGGATTTACCATAGATATAGAAGGTGCAAGCACACTGGTTGATTTTGACGTGATAGAAATTGTTGTTGACAACAATCCATACCCCATGCTCCTTGGAATAGATTTGGCTATTGATATGAATGGGGTCATCAAATTGAAGAAGCGGACGATGTCATTTGAAATAAAATCACTTCGCGTTGTAGTACCATTGGACCCTGCAAAAGGACCGCGCTATACCGAACTGATCCGCAACTATGAGGAAAGTGATGATGATTTGGACCAAATATACAAAATTACTGTGTGAGACCAAGATTAGGTTTACCCAGTGGCTGATGGATGGATTGCATGGGACCGCAAAAGTTCCTATACCTTGGATTCAGATGAAGAGTTGCAACATTGGCAAAATAGGATGCATGATGTATCCACATTGTGCTACAACATGTTGACCAAATCATTGCACTGTGTATCGTCGGAGGTAAGAAATTTACCTTATTATGATGGGTTAACTAACGTAAATAAGTTTTTAGACGCTTTTGAAAGAGAAGTTCCAGAGGATCACCACTTTTGGGCACTGGATTTGGCAATGCGGGCTACACCCGCTTGGTGGTGGGGTATGCATAAAGACAGCTTTGATGAGTGGTGTGATTATAGGAGGATGATGAGGATGCAATTTGGTCATCCTAAAGTACGGTTAACTGAGAAATATTATAGGAGGAATGATCCACACAATATTTTGACAAAATGGACTAAAGTGTATGGAACAAAGCCACAGTGAGAATGGGTGCATTTAGTTTGTCACACTTTGGACATAATATCCATGAATTGGTATTTCAAAACAGAGCTCTGCCATGACGCCACAGAGTGGGATATCTTAATAGAAGGATTGTTGATGACCTTCATCTTTGAATATGGGTTCAAAATCATTGATGAGGTGCTGCAGGAGGCTAAGGAAATGATCTTCCGAATCCCGTAGGATCCTTTGGAATTTGTTCAACCAGATTAGAGCACCTAGCTGCACCATGCGCTGCAATGCTATAACATGATTTCTAAAGAGGAGGATGAAGATCCATAGAATATCAATATCCAAAAATAGAAGGTTTCCATGAGGTTGAAGGTCCGTTGATAGAGAACCCGAATATCACCGTGCCACTGAAAACTAGGCAGGTAAAAATTGGTATTGAAGCAGAGCCTAAATTTGTGAAGATTGGGGATTACTAGGATGATGCCACAGTGGATAAAGTTGCTGAGTTTCTCTGTGAGTATCAGGACTTGTTTCCTACAAAATGTTTTGACTTAAAAGGCATCATAGGCGATTTAGGAGTGATGAAAATAACTTTGAAACTAGACGCGAAGCCTGTTAAGTAGAGGCCATATCACCTTAATTCCAAATACAAGGAAAAGGTCCACCTGGAATTGGACAAGATGCTTTAGGAAAGTATTATTGAACCAGTGGAGGAATCTGACTGGGTGATCCCAATGGTAGTTCAGGAAAATAAGCAGAAGGGAGAGATTAGGATTTATGTAGATCTAAGAAAACCTAGCGATGCTTGCATCCATGATCCTTTCCTGACAGTGTTTACTGATGAGGTACTAGACAATGTGGGAGGGTAGGAGGCCTACTCATTTACTGATGGGTTCTCTGGATACCTTCAGATCAATATTGTAGGAGAAGACAGGAGTAAAACAGCCTTCGTGATAGAATGGGGGTGTTTTAAGTACATGGTGATTCCCTTTGGACTCAAGAATGCATCGACGATATTCTCTCACATAGTCATCGCGACGTTCAAATACTTTATTCACAAATTATTGGAGGTATATTTGATGATTGGACAATGTTTTGGTTGGTAAAGCACCATGTAGCCAGTCTACGATTAATGTTGGATACCCGTTGAAGCTATTAGACCGCATTGAACCTGAACAAGTGCTTTCTTTTTGTCCCCTTTGGGATTTTCCTGGGTCATGTGGTACGAAAGTAAGGACTAATGGTGGACCCTACCAAAATTGTGGTAATAATAAATTTGGAAGCCCCGAGGAGTGTCAAACAGCTGCACATAATGCTGGGCCATACTGGATATTATCGAAAGTTCATCAAAGCTTATGCCCATGGAGAAGTTGTTGAAGAAGGATGCTACATTCTATTGGGATGAAGAATGTCAGCGCAGTCTAGATGTCGTGAAGGAAAGGATGGTCATCGTGTCGACCTTGGTCTTCCTGGATTGGAAGGAGGAATTCCATGTGCACATTGATGCCTTGTGTATTGCATTAGGAGGAGTGCTGACATAGGCTAGCGAAGGGGAGATGGATCATCCTATCGCATTTGCAAGAAAAACGTTATCAAAGGCTGAGAATAATTACTCAACAATAGAGCACGAAGGATTGGCTATGGTATACGCACTCCAAAAGTTCAGACACAATCTGTCGGGCAGACACTTCAAGATGTACACCGACCACTCTGCGTTGAAGTATCTAGTCAATAAGCCTGTGTTGGGGGGGAAGATATGGAAATGGATATTGTTGTTTCAAGAATAAAGATTTGAGGTAATTGTCAAGCCAAGAAGTTTGAATGCAAGACCTGACCATTTGTGACGAATTGAAACGGGGGAGGAACCTACTCATTTGGAGGAAGGGTTTCCCGACACACATCTCTTCGTGGTGTGCATAACAAACAACCACTTTGCAGATATTATCCACTTTTTGACCATAAGGATAGCTCTAAAAGGCTACACCAGTTAATAGAAAAAAGAATTGGTAGTACGCGCACTGATTTCTCAGTAATTTCTGGACATTTATACAAGTGGGTTCACACGAGATACTCCAACGGTATGTGCCCGATTTCAAAAGAAACAACATCCTTGTGGAGGCTCATGGAGGGGCGGCAAGAGGGCATATGTAGGAAAGGCAACGATGTAGAAGATTCTGCACACCGGGTTGCCGTGGCCTACATTACATAAAGATTCTAAAGCCTATTATAGGGCATGCGATGCATGTCAGAGAGCGGGTAGGTCATCACGGAGGGATGAGCTACAATTAAATCCTCAGGTGTCCCTGTAGCCATTTAAGAAATGGGGAATAGACTTTGTGGGACCAATTCAACCCCCAGGAAAGAAGAAAGGTAATCATTATATCATCACCACAACAGATTATTTGACCAGATTGGCAGAGGCACAACCTGTGAAGGATTTCACAAGGGCAACATTAGCCAAGTTCTTGTTTGAATATGTGTTAACCAGGTTTGGTTGCCCGAAGGTATTGATGAGTGATCACAGTACCCACTTCCTTAATGAAATGATCAGTGTAGTGACAAAAGAGCTCCAAGTGTATCATCAGAAGAGTACACCATATCATCCTAGAGCTAATGGGACAATAGAAGCCTTCAATAAGATATTAGAGAATGCGCTGACAAATATTTGCAATGCATAGTGGAATGATTGGGACGTGGGTTACTGGCAGTATTATGGGCATATAGGACTAATATATCATGCCTAATATAGAATTTGTGATGCCTATGGAATATATCGTGCCTAGTCTACGCATAGAAGCCTTCACAGGGATGGCAGACCGTGAAGCCTTAGAAGAATGGATCGCGTAGTTGATGGAGCTCGGAGGACAGATTCTTGGCTAGATTTCATTAGCAAGTACAAAAGGAACATGAAAAGGCATGGCATGATCGACACATCAAGCTGCGCACATTCTAGGTAAATGACTTGGTTTTATTATATGATAGTAAGTTCGCTAAATTTCCATGAAAGTTTCAGATGCACTGGTTGGGGCCATATGTCATTAAAGAAGTCACAGATGGGGGTGCAGTTCACCTCGCAAAGATGAACGGAGAACCTTTTCTAGGAAATGTGGATGGGAGCCATTTGAAGCTGTATGCAGGAGATCCGACTCAATGACTACATGAAAGTAGCACAGTATTAGTGCTCTAGGCAGTTGCAAGGGAACACAGGACTATAAACTACATTGCTCGGTTTTGGGAGCTATGCGGCAGAGGGGATGCACAAAAAAGGGTGATGTCATAGTACCAGAATAGGCATGAAGGGAGCTACGCTATGGAGGGAGATACCGAGCAGCACAACTAGAAAATGACTGTTAGGGTCACTCATAATTTGACAACCAAGAGACGGTTAAGAGGAGTAGGGGGTGGCGTTTAAGGCTGAAATCTTTGGATATATGCCACCAATTCAACATTAATGGATGGATTTTAGGGGGAACGGTCAAATTTGAATTTACAATATCCTATAAATTACATGTGTCCGTCCAGCAGAGAACACTCTACATCCTAATAATTTTTGCGTTGTGTTTTCTATCACTTATGAATTACAATATTTTCAAGGATTTGGTCACAAGCTCTGTGTTTGATAATCTACCCAAGTAAACATAGAAATTTATTTGTAGCACTATGTCAGGACCAAGAGAGACTGAAAGCATGGAAGGAACTATTGCCTCTGAAGGAGAGGCTCTACAAGTTGTGATCATGGAGGTTCCAGCTCTTGTGCCTATGGTGCCAAGGTCACCTAGGCCGAAGCCTACACTAGCACGTGAGACTCGTAAGCCGAAGAAGGACAAGAAGAAAAGGCCGGTTCCAGTGCATGAGTCACCTATAAAGCACTCTGCTACCCAAGCACAAAAGAAGGACAAGCAACATGAGAAGGTTGTAGATTTGGAGGCTAAAGAGGGCATTGAAGATATAGACACTGAGGGTGTGGAGCCCATATCCAAGTTGCCAAAGTATATCCCTCTGTGCAAAGGAAAGGTGAAGACCACCAAGGACCCAAGCACGGAGAAATTCGGCATTCGCACACCCTTGTTGCCAGCAAATATAACCTTTGAAGGATCGCACCTGGTGAGGGTTCCTCTTTTATAGATGGAGGACAAGGACTTAGTTGACCATGAGAGGTTCCCCCACCTTGCGATGGAGAATTTCATGAAACGAGTGTATTACAAAGAATTCGGTGTCACTACGTTGGAGCCAGTTGAGTGGATTCGCGGAGTAAATCAATCGGGGTTGTTGAATCTGTTGTGGGTGCCCCACTATCACCGTTCCAACATCAATATCACCTATATAAAGCAACTGCTAACTTTGGTGCATGATGGGTGTTTATGGCTTGGAATTCTTATCCCCATCATAGGCATGCTTGTCTACAGAATCACGCTCTTGTCACATGAAGTATTGAATCCGACCAAGGAGTTTGGCAGAAAAACAAGCGAGAGCTACTTGGCAGAGAAGATGAAGGTGAAATTTGATCTTATCAAGAATTCACGTGAGTACTCCATAACATCCATCAAAAACCCCGCGGTGAAAATTGTGACACAAATACTAGCTGATAAGGTCATGAGGAAGTGTCACGTGGATGAGGTTTCGGTGCCTTTGATCGCTTTAGTTGCACATTACACAAAGGATGTACAGTTTAACTGGTTGCACTATCTATGTAGTGAGTTCCTTGTGAGTTGTTGCGAGGCTCAAGATGAGAGAAAAACCTTCCACTACGCATGGTCGCTACTCTCTATTGTGTTGGTTGCTTGGGAGCTTCATGAGGACTGTTAGTTCCCACCATTGGAGGCAAGTTTGCCGGGGGCTACAAAGTTTTCCTCCCTTTGGGTCATGAAAGACCCTGTGCAGGTCACAAAAACAATTTATTTTTTGGTTTTGATGGAGTCAAGTATTCACATGGCCATCAACCAGCGACGACGGTTGTCCCCAATGTGTATGAGCAGTTATCAGAGTACGCAAAGTTAAAGGCAGACTTCCACCGCGTCTATATCAATGCGCAAAAGGATCTAGAGCAGAAGTGGTTTGATCTGCCATATCTTGCCATGGAGGATGTGATTCAAGAAGTCATCAAGCATTGGCTAGAATATTGTCACTCTCCGTCTCACCTGGCTATGGGTACCATCAAAGGCATGGGGAGTTCTATGGAGGAGAAGAAGAAGAAGGAGGCAGCAAAACAGGTGGTCCAAAAGTTGGCCACATAGTGAAGGAAGGAGGTCGAGGAGAAGGCCTGATTAGAAAAAGGGTGCGCTGCAAAGTAGTAGGTTGAACAAGAGCAGAACAACTCCAACCAAAGCGGTAAATCCCCTTCGCCCCAGACCGAGGAAGAAGAGCAGTCAGCGCAGGGTGGTGGCAGTGATGAAGGACATAGCACTCCATTCTAGGTCAAGAGGTATAGAGAACAGTAAATGGAGGGGGCCCAAAGGAGGTCAAAAGGGACTAAGCCATCGCTGGATCCCATTACGCTAACAAAGGGAAATCTTAACGAGATCAGAGACAAAGTGCATGACGCCACCACTGAACTATTGTGAAAATTTTAACAATAACACCTGCAACCATTAGCTACTATTCAGGAGTATCTGTACAAACTTCATATCCAAACCAACAGGATATAGGTGGGAGCAGATCAAGTGGGCACTGCATAGATGAGCCTGGCATCAGGAACAAGTCAAGCTGCAGAACTTGTTAGGTCAGTGGACCTCAGGATGGTCATGCTACCAAAAGGGTCCCTAAGTGTGGAATTGGTCGATGATAAGGTCATCGTGAGCACTCTAAAGAACATCGGCCTCAATATCGTAGCGCTCCCCAACGAATATCTTCACGCACTACAAACAAATGTGAAGGTGGAATTGAGGGTGCAGTAGCAGCGTGCTCTCAACTTAATAAGTGAATATCGGGTGAACAATGAGCAAATGTTAGCTAAGAATACCAAGGCCATGAAGGCAAAGGAAATGATCCAGGCGCAAGGTGCCCAACTAGCGGCTGCGGTGGCAGAGGCATGCAGGATAGTGCTAAAGTTTCACATTCCTGAGGAGGCATCGCTTGAGGCTAAGATCTAGAAACTTGTTGTGGGCATCTACGATGCTAAGGCAGAGGTGGCAAGAGTTCAATTTGAGCTCAATATGAAAATCACATAACTAGAGCTTAAGTCACAGCCTTTGACTTTGCCAGAAGTTAGGGAACATCGTGAAGTTGCTGTCAAGGAAGGAATCACTATTATGGATGACGCTGTTTAACTGCATGTCTTTATTCGAACAGGCCATGGAAGTGGTGATGGCCTTGTAGGAAGATCCCACCATGTAGATTTTTAATACAAAGATCTGCAAACTCCAGTAGTAGTACGATGAGCTTAGGGTGATGGCGCATACCATAGCTATAGCGCATCGACTCACCAAGTTGCATGAAGCAAAGAAACTTCTTGCACAGGTGGAAGCAGCGCATAGAAAGGAAGAAGTCCTTAAGGCTAGGTTGGGTCCTTGGTTGGGTGAAGCCTACCTAGTCTTGCCTAACATATAGGAGAAGTTGGTGAACTTTTAGCTTACACAGTAGAAGATAAAGCGAGTTAGTGAAGGACCAGCCATGTAGAGCATGGCTAAAGTAGCAATTGTGTAGGTGGAGATGGGGGATTTTTGCAACTAGATCACTGCACCAGCTAAGTGACTTGAGGGCGAGTCACGACCTTTGTGTTGGGGGCCTATTGGGATGGGGTCCCCTGGGTCAGTTTTGGGAAAAAAGCCCAAGTTCGATGTAAAAATATGTAAATTCTCCACAAATTGTGGTTGTGGAGCACGTAGCTAGTTAAGAGTCAAAAAAGGGTTTTAACCTCCTTTATGTAAGCTTGAGTTGGCTTTTTTTAGATCTACCCATGGTCTGTGGACCATGGGATTGTATAAATAGGTGTCTTAGAGAGTCTAAGGCAGATAGAAGTAATGAAAGTTTTTCTATGAGTACGAGCAAAGAAGGCTAGTACAAAGATAGAAGTCTTAGAGAAGATAAAGGCTTTGCATCTGAGTGTGCAAAGGCCTAGAATAGTGTCCAAAGATGAGTGCGTGGACCCCTGCAGCTGAGTGAGTAGGAAGTATTGAGTCTGTAAACTTATGTATAATTGCAATATATGTTGTGATGAATGATCTCTTTATGAAATAATGATGCATTGATGCACGTCTTTACTTGATCTATATTACTATTTGAACGCAATTATTATTAAGTGATTACGCGAAGATCCTAACACTTTCTGTTAAAGTTATTAAACACTTAGGTAGATCTGAGTAAATATTGATCTAGGGTTGCTAAGGTGTGCGTAAGTAGCTGATTGGCCTGTTCAAGGTCCACAAAAGTGAGTTGTAGACCTTCACAGAGGTCTAGAGGCTGATTAAATGAAGTTACATTAATAAGCCATAAGAGCTTAGAGATTTGTGTGAAGGCAGATCTAGGTCACAGAAGGAAATCACACTGATCTTTGGGTGTATAAACTTTGTTCCAACATCCTCCCATACTGCTTCAGGTGAGAGTTCAGTCCATGCACCACAGGTTGATGCTGAAAGGGCCAGTAGCATAGGGAATTTTTTGTGGCAACTAACTCTGAACCTAGGTTAGGACCCCCAAATCCAATAGTTGGGAGATGCTCTCTAGAGAGAATTGTAACAACTTGGGTTCCCTAGACGCTGTGGGTTAAGATGATAGTCCTTGGAGCCCTGAACTATTTTTTGGGTTTGGAAACAGATCCTATCTGTGTACGTCATTAAAGAGAAGAGAATGAACTGGGTGCTTTCTAAGTCTAGAAATCAATCCAGTGTGTGTATAGAAAGACCAAAGGACAAAGGTAGAATTAAAGAACCATTTTGAAAGTAAGCACCAATATTTTATTTCAAATTTTAATTTCAAATTTTGAACATAGTATATGATTCAGATTTATGATGGTTGAGTTTTGAGCTAACGAAATGTGATATTTTTATACATGATGATTTGGTCAAGGATCTAATTTGACTTGTTGTGATAGGAATTAAACATAATTGCAAGTGTCAGCTTATTGATGAGATATCAATGAGGTATAATTTGAATTTATTACAATTCCTTTTGAGTCTAATGGAAATTATGTTCTTGGTACAGGAAATCATGGAAAATTCCTAGTTTGGGCAGTTAGTACTGACAGTGAGAGTGTTAATAGAAGCAACAAAATAAATTGGAACATGCAATAGTGTGTTGGTAAAGCACTACAAGGGTAGGGAAATTATGGGACACTGATACCCAATAGTGTCCATTGATTTCCATAAGCATGCTATGATTGGTATGATGGTTTTGAGGCAGGGATATGCCTTGGATTTTGGACCTTCGGATGCGAGGAAACCTTGCCAAGAGATGGATCGCCCGAGGGACTGGGAATAAGAGAATGGAATGCCAAGGAACTTGGAAGGTGAGTGACTGCATAGAATGGGGTGACTGGATTTCCTGAGGGACTGGGAAGAAGAGAAGGGAAGGTCGAGGAATAATTTTTTTTTGGTCAATAGCATTATTGGTTGGGATTAGAAGCACATTAGAAGTGTGCCCATAAACAATGAGCATGTAACTGTTCATTGAGAGAATAAGTAGTGCAAGGATTGTAGTGTTGGACATTGGAGGCATACATTGATCTTAACCGTGGATTCTAGACTTCCTAAGATGGAGGTGAATCCCTGATACTACTTTTGAGGTGGAGGTGTGAGCCTTTACATTCCCTTATCATTGATGTAGGCATTATGTCCTTTTTTTTGTTGGTTAAAGAAAATTTGCATATGTATATATGTGTATTATTGATACTGTATTGATTTGGGTTTATAAAGCTCCATAAACAACATGTTTATTTGCTTATTGAAGAAAATGTGCATAAGTATATGTGTTTGTCAATGTAAATATCATACCAAGCTATGTTTATAAATCTCTAATAAGTGGTATGTTGGTCATGTTTTCAGTATTTTGTTATTGTAAATACTACATTGATTTGTTCTTATAAAGCTCCATAAGCAGTACGTTTTTCGAGTCATAATTGTCATAGAGCACCAATGACGGTGTTCGAAAAAGGGGGAGGGGTTTGTAACAAACCCGAGTTAATTTTCCATGTAAAAGGACAAAAATTTAGCAAGGTCATGGGACACATATTCCAAGTTGAATGGAGGGAAACACATTAAAGTGGGTATTACTGGTGGTTATTTAATGGCTATGGAAATTGGCATTGGCATTGGAGAAAGGAAAAAGAAAAAATGACAATTTAGTATAAGAAATAAAGGGAAATAGGAGAAAATGAAGATGAAGAGATAAGAATATGCATGCAAGGAAATTAGAGAGAAAACAAAGGAAAATGGAAGAAAAGAGGAAAAGGAAAGGAATAAAAAAAGGCATCAATGATAAGAAGTAACCTGAGAATAGTTGACAACTTTTGTTTAGTTATCAACTTTGAAAAAAATTATTTTGCTAAGGAAGGAATCAAACTCCAAGAGAGAGAACAACTAAGGGAGCAAAGAAGAAAGGAAAGAAAGGGAGCACAAGAGGAAGTTTGGACAACAACGAGCAAGGGAAGAAAATAGTTATGGATTTGTAGGTAACAATGTGCAAGTGTGATTTAGCATGTTGGGGTTTGAATGCATGGTACATGCATTTAGTTATTTGGTTTATTTTTTGTCATTGGCATGCGATTTTCCTAGTGGTTTCCAACCTTGCCTTACCATTTCTTGGATAGTCATGGTTCATTGTTTTGGTTTTAGCTTTGGATGGCCACTAGACTTTGCATCCTAGTGAGGTGGTCTCAGAAAAATTCGCAAGGGTTAAGGGTGGATATGGGATTAGACCTAAAGCTCTTGATGGATGGGTGGATACAAGAAATTTCCTTTGGGTATGATGAAGAATGTTTGAGGCATCCAATCTTTTTTGGTGCTAGTGAATTCTAGACTGGTTTAGATGAAATCACTATGGTTTATGGTTGAGGTGGTTTGGCCTTTGGAATCCCTCATTGCTTCTGTTTTGATTTATCCTGTGAGATCCCACATTCATGCTTGGAATATGGCACGAAGGTGATTGGATGAAAGAGATATTTGGTTCAGCCAAGTCTATGGTCGAGTGGTACATGGAAGTCCATGAATTGGCTGTCGTTTGCATATGTTAATGTGATTCATTTCCTTATTATGTGTTGGAAATAATACTGAGGGGGGGGGGGAATCAGTATTATCTAGAAATTTACCAAATCTCCCTTATTTGATCTTTTGTATATCAGTACCATAAAACAATGAGCATGAATAAAGAAAATAGACAGTCACACCAAAGAACACAAGATGTAAGGTGGAAACCCAATGCGGAGAAAAACCACCTGCTGCAATAATGTCTCTATCTTCTTTCAAGAAATTCTTTTTACAATGATTTTGTACTGGTGCAGTCCTTTACCAGCACGCAGGCTGCAACCTGCAAAGAGCTACAACTCTTTCTCATTTTCCAGACTTCTCCTGGAAGGGAGCTACAACCCCCTACTTCTTTTCAAAAAGATCGACAAGTATACAACAGATACAGTCTACTACAGATATCAGATCAGTAATTACAGAAACAACCCAGAACACCTTATGAACAGAAATATACAGTTAACAGATCATCTTGAGATAGGGACGCATATTTTCTTTCTGTGGCCTGCGACTGGACGCAGTATACCTTATGTTGTTCTGCGTGCAGACGCACTGTTCCTTTTGCTTGTCTGCGACCGACGCACACATCAACACTATCGCGCCGCGTCTTTCGCTTCAGAGACGCACCCAATACCACAGTCGCGCCGCGTCCTTCGCTTCAGAGACGCACCTGATCCTTTACTGTACTGCGTCCCGGCGCACTTTCCCTTCACTGAATCTGCGTCCCTTTAGATATAGAAGATAAGAGGACTTCAGAACCAACCCAAACACTCAGATCCACAGATCTGATCATGCGCCATATAGATCGTAGTCCATTAGAAGATTTACCCTTAAAGATATGGACTAGATCACACCAAGAGATGATCAACCAAGATGATACTTAATCCAAATGAACTCCTTGGCTTTATATAGGCAAGCTTCTCCCCAAAGCGTGGAACAATACCACGAGCCGACACCATAGAAACACGCAACCGTCGGCTAGATACCACACAAGAAGCCCCCCACGAGCTTTTCTCTACCTTGAAATGTGTGCACTGGGCGGACGCACCTTCTGAACGGCTGGCCGGCGTCCCTGGACGCGGGTTCTGTATGGAATACCTGCGGGGACGCACTTGCTGAACAAAATTTCCTGCGTCCTTCTTGATTTACCACCTGAAAGCGTTTGCCATCAAGTACAACACCTGAATCATAATGCCAACATTATGATCATTGAGCACATGTACTGGTTATTGTGTTCATTTTATAGGCTGTTTGTCATGGATTCATTTTGGTTACATCTTGGTTATAGACTTGGTTAAATTAAAGGTTCTTGTTATGGATTCTATTCATGATTTGATAAGTCATTTAATGATTATGTGAATGCATGGACTAGCAAGCGTTGTTGCAGTTAATTTTAGAGGGCATTAGTGCTACTTGATGATTCCTTGATGAAGTTAAAGATACATTGAAATTATATGCATTCATGACCTATAGATTATCATGTTTAGCATGTGTTTGACGAAATGTTCTCATGTGTTTGGAAACTTTTGAGCAAGATCTAGCCTTAGTACTTATCATATAGACTTTTCATCACCTTACACTTGATTCTAGAAAGTTTTGGGTTGCTCTGGGCATTGGCCTGTAGGCTACCCTTAAAATGTGGCACTGATTTCGTGGCCACATGCATGGAACTAGGAAATTTTGGTTGCAATTGCATGGAGGGGGTCATGTGCATGTGGCTAGAGCATTCAAACCACACTCACATCATTTTATGTGTCTGACTAGGTTGTGAGCTCAATTAAAAATAAATTGTAGCTCAAGGTCTAATCACCAATGGTTTTTTTCTAACACCCAGGTGATTTGGTGTCCCTGAGAGGGTTAAGTATGTTTTCAATTAGTAGACCCCACTTCCATAGCCAGAAATTGGATGTTGGATCATTTGATAGTAACTCTCAGCTCATGTTTACCTAGAGAGCTTGTAAAAGCAATTAAATGTGGGATGGGGTGGTTATGTCACAAACTAGCATCATCAGTCATAAATTTTACTCCTCGAATAGACTTTTCCACTAGGCTATTGTACACATAAAAAAGAGATTGTATGAATAAGTTTCGACGCCAAGAAGTTTATGTTCTTTCTTACCCTATTGGGGAAATGATAAGCATTTTAAACTTCATCTCTTAAGGTTAGTATTTTGGATGTTATGGTTTCTCATCACTTCTTCATAATAAAACGACCTTTGAGCCTCATTGTAACATACTTCAGGAAGGTGTGTAGCCATCACATCTATGCTCATAGATAAGTTACCACCATTCGAGCTAGTTTTATTTCATTCTACATGTATACAGTTTTCGAACTTGCCATTTATTAATTGAATTCAAGTTGTTTTTATCTCCAATTATTGGATTTAAATGTGTATTTCATTGCATTCCCCTCATAAATTTGGATCATTGACATCAAAGTGGTCTACTCTTTCCCTTTTTTTTGTGCATGTCCCCAATGAGGTCGGGGTATGAGGAGTTGGGACTTGAACTAATTTATTGCTTTGAAAGGACATCCTTTCTGACCCCAATGGCCTCCCATGGTAGAAGAAAAGAAAGAGGATGGAGCAAGAGATGCTATAAAGTTATTGCTCTGAGGATTTCTCAAGCGATAATGGAATGATATGATGGACTATTTTTCCTAGATAATTTGGCAGATACTAATAGGAAACACATCTTCATACAATGGCCACTTCGGGGACAACACCCTCTTTAAGGTACAAGTTAATTTTGATATTCCTATATTTGAAGGCTAAAGAGATGCAAATGCTCTAGTAAAATGGTTAAATCTCCAAGAAGGATATTTTTCAGTCCATATTTTTTTTATGGGGAAAAGATTACTCTTTCACTTATTAAGGCCACCCCCATTTCAATTTTTGGTGGAAAACCTACTTTTAGAAAAGGAACATAATGGAATCCACACTATTTTCAGCCACATGCACCTGGAACACTTGTAGGGATGTTGTTAAGGAAAAATATTACCTTTTGTGAATCTATGAAGACCAACACTTAAGTTGGAACACACTATGGTAGGAACGGGATCAAGTAGTGCCAAAATTCACAAATATATTTCATAATTTATGCACCAAGCTAGGTATGAAGGATTGTGAGTGACATCCAATGCTCTAGCACTACGATTGTCTACACAAATACATAAAGACAAAAATGGAGTTCCTAGTCATCTACTCGCTTAGCGTATCATACCGATATCATGTCAAAATCAAGAAAAAAATAAACAGAATAAGAAAGAATTTGTATTTGTGAATATTTCATAGCAAAACCAAGGGAAGAGCTTCCCCAAACCACAAAAAAATGATAGATTCAAGTTGGACCACCTGTCACACGGAATCTGTCAAGGGTGCGGACACGACTGACCTTCCTAGAAGTCTAAGACATTCTAATGACAAACAAGACAAAATGGAGTGATCTTTCTCTAAATACACCTTTTACAACATGAAAACTACAAGTGTTTAGGCTTACCTTATTCCAAAACGCTGTTGTTGAAGTCCGTTCTTGACGATCCGGATGAGCTCCTCCTTCAAGTCAATTCCTGCAACCACAAATAATCAAACAATTACCAAGCACTTGCATTTCATATAATAAAACATATATTCAACATGCAGACCAAGGAACACATGAAATAACTCATTAACACAAGCTATTGAGAAAAATAAACCAGTTTGTATTAATAACGAAACAAAGAAACTCTTACAACCTGGCCTTGGTGTTGTGCAAGTTCCTCCCAGGGTCCATCAAGGGTTTTCCTCTACTTTGACAAAGCTCACCCTCTCCCAAGTAGAATCAAGTGAAGACAATCTCTCCTCACAAAGGCTCTAATGGAAGACCTAAATCCTGCAGCATTTACCCAAAGAAAATGTATAGCTCCAACCTCCTCTCCTTCTGGCTCAATGCCTTTATTTATAGTGCTGTAAAGAGGTTATTCAGGTCCACTATCAATGGGATCATCCCCCTCTTTGGGTGGGATAGCTCCCTTATTGATGGGATAAGTTCCCCCTTAATAGAGATACATGAACCAACTGGAGGCGCATCCATTTCATCAAACCGACCTCTAGAATGTTCTAGAAGTAACCACAAGTAACTTTTTCAAGATAAAACTCGCGCATTTTTCCTTTTACAGAGGGACGCACCCGTCCCTTAACATACAGAGCGTCCATGGACGCAGATTTTGTGAACATGGTCAGCGTCCCCGCAGGTAAGGCTAGAGAGAACCTGCGACCCCAGAGATAAACATAGTTTTTACAAGACTTTCTCTCTTCTTTGAGTTTGAGATGGATAACAGAGGCATGAGACTTGCCTAAGAGGGTAGCATGACTGTTGATTTGAGCCATACTAACTGTAAGTAGTCAAGGTGACATTTTTTAGTGTAACAGATTGCCCCCTAAAGTGCGAAGCCTGGAATAGAATAGGGTTTTGTAATTCTAGGAAGGGTGAAGCGCTTTATCATTTCAAGGATTGCCTTGTGGATGGCCTGGTTGGAACCTGCAATTTTCAACACAAAATACATGGATAAGATTATATCATTACTGAGGTAGGCATTCCCATACTCAGATTCAAAACTTTAACTAATGGACTAACTATTCTGATACAGGAATGATCTTGCAGTACATCATTTTTATAGACTTTTGTAGACACAGTATGGACGCAGCCATCTGTTTATGATTAGTCTACATAGATAATGAATACAAAACTCCTCGCAGCCTGGATGGTAGAAACTAGATCCAGGGTCTTCACTTCTACTTCCCGAATTGGTACGATTCTAGCCATGTGATTAAATGATTCGATGTCGAACATGGTAGAAACCACTTGATTAGAAGTCAATGATGTAAAACGTTAACAAGCGTGAGAGAAACTACCAGTGATGTCAATGGTTCTCAAAGTACCAAGCACAACCCGTGAAATGTGAATAGATGTTTTGATGTCGAACACTTCACGGAATCCTCTGATCGAAAGTCAATGATGTAAACTGACGTCAAAGGCGAGAAACCTGCCTTTGATGCATGCAGACTTCAAGGTACTGTCGATTCCTAAGTCATCTTTCTAGGTAATGTGTCGATGTCGATAGAAAGCGACCCGTTGCAGGCAAGCCCGCAACACGAAATCATTGTTCAAGTTGAAGAAATGTTGCTGTAAGGACTGACTCAGGGATGGTCAAATGGATGACAAGTATTTTGCAGATGAAAGTTTTGCTTGCAGACCTCTTGAACACATAACGACACAACAGATGGCTTGGTGACGAATAACTCAAAGTTAATCCCCGAAACCCGGTTAAAGACTTTCAAAGTGATTTGGTCAACTGTGAGGTAAAAGATTTCCCAACCCAGGTGAATGAAAAGTGCCGTGTTCAAGAGTGGTAATAAAGTTTCTTCTGAGACAAAAGGTGACAAACAGGTTCATTCTTCTCTCTTTTCCCCCACCATTTCTGGCAAGTACCTCTTTATTTTTAACAAGCTTGAGGAGGATAACATATGCTTGATTATAAGCTCATCCTTCGGACGAGTCCAACCTAGTTTAAATTCGAACCCTAGGAAGGAGTGGTTCGTTCCTGTTTGTAATTGAACAGGTCCTCTACTGTAAAAGTTTAACGAGCCCAGTATAGGAGAAACTCGGCGTTTTTCAATTTTAGAGAGTCTGAAAAAACTAAAGGAGACTCCACGTTGAACTTTTTCGTATATTTGTGTCCCTCAAGCCCGAAAAAGTATAAAATAATACCTGGGGGAACCGCTTGATCTTGCGACCAAGGACTACTTTCATAATAGTGTCGTTAACCTGAAAAGTAAAAAGCGATCAAGGACACGTCGTTTTATTTCCTTATCGAGTTCGAAACGACAAAAACCCGGCAATCTTTTCCTGATTTTGCGGTCAGAAAAGAGCTAAAAGGGGACCGTCTTTTAATTCTGTTTTAACGAGTGAAAAAGAAACACTCGGCGATCTTTTCATGTTTTAGGAGTCAGAAAAGGGCTTAAAAGATGACTCTGAGGTTTCACTTTTTCGTAAGTTTTAACGAGTTCGAAAAAGGGATAAAAATGTACTCATGGTTTTCACTTTTTCGTAAGTTTTAATGAGTTCGAAAAAGGGATAAAAATGTACTCATATGGCCAACTTTCAATTTAATTTACGAGCAGGAAAAGATGGAAAGAACTCGGCATTTTCATTTGTTTTACGAGAATGAAAGATAGCAAAATAATCTCGAGATTTTCATGGGTTTAACGAGTCTTGAAAACAACTGAAATTGACTCGAGATAGGTTTCATTTTTACAAAAGCTTGAAACAGAGAAAAACTATGCTTCAAAGTAGTTTCATTTTTACACAAGCTTGAAACAGAGAGAAAACTGTGCTTGATGCCCCCTAAGCGTAACTGCTAGAGTGCATGCCCCCCTAGCTTCATTTCATTCAACCAAGGTGGATGAAATGAAGGTTCAAGAATGAGATCATTTGAAAGACTCGACCTAAAACTGTAAGAAAATTATGCAAAAACTGAAATAACTAACCTAAACGTACAACCTAACATCTATGAGGTCTAGTCAAACTCTCGACTCAATTAGAGGAGGATTTGTTTCATTTTTTAACGAGCTTGACACAGGAAAAGAACTATGCTCGGATTCAGTTTCATGTTTATGCAAGCTTGAAACGAAAAACTATGCTTGTTATAAGTTCACATGCCCCCAGCATAATGATGCAAATCAAGGTACATGCCCCCCAAGCTTCATTGCATTCAATGAGGTGGATGGAATGAAGCTTTACTTTCAAAATCTTGGAAAGACTTGTGGGAGTTGTTTCATTTTTTAGTGAGGTTGACACAAGAAAAGAACTATCCTCAAAACCCTTGTTTCATTTTTTAAACGAGCTTGACACAAGATAAGGAACTATGCTCATAACTACTTTCTACAATCTACATAACAAAAACTCTACTCTAAAAACCTTGATTTATTTTTTAACGAGCTTGACACAAGACAAGGAACTATGCTCTAAAATCGTTGATTCATTTTTTAATGAGCTTGACACAAGACAAGGAACTATGCTCATGACTACTCTCTACAATCTACCTACTTAACCTACCCTTGTTTCATTTTTTAACGAGCTTGACACAAGACAAGGAACTATGCTCAAGACTCCTTGTTTCATTTTTTAATGAGCTTGACACAAGACAAGGAATTATGCTCAAAAAGTTCGCATGCCCCCCGCATAATGATGCAAAGCGAGGTACATGCCCCCCAGGCTTCATTGCATTCAACCGGCTGGATGAAATGAAGGTTTACTTTCAATATTTAACTTGAAAAGGGAGTTGTTTCATTTTTAAAGAGGTTGACACAAGAAAAGAACTATCCTCATACCTGATTCATTTTTTAACGAGGTTGACTCAGTAACAGGAACTATCCTCAAACCTGATTCATTTTTTAATGAGGTTGACTCAGTAACAGGAGCTGTCCTCAAAACCCTACTTTCTACAATCTACCTACATATCCTAAAATCTAGCTGATTCATTTTTTAATGAGGTTGACTCAGTAAAAGAACTATCCTCATGCTAGCCTATTTCATTTTTTAACGAGGTTGATACAGGAAAAAACTATCCTCGTCCCTGATTCATTTTTTAATGAGGTTGACACAGTAAAAGGAACTTTCCTCGTACCTGATTCATTTTTTAACGAGGTTGACTCAGTAACAGGAACTTTCCTCGTACCATCCAGTTTCATTTTTTAACGAGGTTGAGAGAGGAACAAACTATCCTCGTAACTCCTTGTTTCATTTTTTAATGAGCTTGACACAAGACAAGGAACTATGCTCATGACTTCCAGTTTCATTTTTTAACGAGGTTGAGACTAGAAGAAACTATCCTCATACTCCTTGTTTCATTTTTTAACGAGGTTGATAAAAGAAAAAACTATCCTCGCAACATCCAGTTTCATTTTTTAACGAGGTTGAGACAGGAACAAAACTATCCTCGTAACATTGATCATGGCTTCCAACTGGAGGAAAGACATGTCAATGGACACACCTTGATCATGGCTTCCAAGAGGTCTTCATCCGAAGGAAGAATACTTCTTGGGAAGGAACACATGTCAAGGGACTCAAAAGGGATAAGAACATTGTGTTCAAGTAATCCCATAGAGTTTTCCATGTCAATTACCGGAGCTAAATCAAAGGAAGATGAGCAAACAGTGAGAGGCTCACTTACATCGGTAACTGAAATCATGGGACCGGTTGCCACATAATTAACCCGTGGCAGGGTAGATACCACTTTAGAATCAGGAACATTTAGGGGTGTCATATTATTGGTAGTTGAAAAAAGACTAGGGAACGAAAGCTGGTCTACAGTCACAATACTGCCATTGTGAGGGAAAGACATCACGCGAAAGAGTGTCGATACGACAGCTTTCATTGCATAAACATAGTCTCGCCCAAGGAGTAAATTGAAATCCAAGGGACCTCGAACTACCATAAGATCAACACAAACAGTTTTACCTTCCAAGGTAATAGAAAACTTAGGAAGGATCCCTAAAGGTTCACTAATTGTTCTGTTAAAAGCTTTCAGATTCTGCGTAATAGGCGCAAGCTGAGGGGAACCCAAAGCTTTCCAAACAGCTGAGGATAAAATACTAACAGAAGCACCTTCATCTACCTGAGTACGATGTATGTCCCTACCACCAGCCTTGACAATGATTTGGAAAGGGATGGAGGAAGGAAGACGAGGTTCTGTCAGTCTATTCCAATCAAAGGAAAAGACCTCAGTGCTTGGAGGGGGTTCTGTAGAAACAGGTGAAATGCCCCCCGGCATAGAAGAATCCGATGTAACAAGAAGAACATCAGCGGTATGAAATTTACTCTCGAAAAGGAGAGTGTGATCGACCGAATGTGAAATTGAATCGACCACTTGATCAACTAATGGATCATCAACCTGAGTGACATGAGTTTCACTCTCCAATGGGAGAGTGTGATCGACTGTACTTGAATTTAGATCAATCACTCCGTCAGTTGACGGTAGGTTGGGAGAAAGTTTACGGTAACCAGTTGGAAATTCTTGCTGTGGAACAGTAAGGTTTTCCAACAATGATGAGGCTTCATCCATGTGAGGGCAAATGTGAGTTTGATGACTCCCTTTGCATAACTTACAAGGAAACCTAACTTTACCCTTTTTCCCAGAAACCTGACTATCACTGGTTGATGGATCAATGGAAAGTTGATGAGATTTTTCTGACCATACTTCCAAGACCTTTGGAATACCAGGACAATTGACAAGGAAGTGGTCACCCTTACAAAGCCTGCAAGGGTATTTGGGTTTACGATGCATGTCGGAATTTTCCTCAACACAACTAACACTTACAGCCATGGTTGGTTGGTTGACTTCTTTCTTATCTTTCTTCTTCTTCTTCTTCTTCTTCTTCCCTTTCTTCTTCTTCTTAGCCTCCTGGTTACTAACATCAAGGCTTTTACCAGGCGAAGAGGAAGAAATGGAGGAAGAAAGATTAGGCGAAGAAGGTAAAGGGTCAACAGAAGGTTGGTGATGTTGAGATGGTGAACTCTGTTGAGGTGAAGCATCCGGTTGAGATGGAACAATTGGAGTATTTTGGGCCAACGAAGTTGAAAATAACCATATCGGTAAACCTATTGTAAATCCAGGTAATGACAAAGTAGCCATATAAGGAGGACCAACATTTCCAAAGTAAGGAAAAGTACTAGGATTCTCATTAGGAGGGGTTCCTAGGTTGATAAATTCCGGAACATTTGCCATTATATTCAACTTCAGTGAATTTTATTAACAATCTAAAACTAAAATTAACAATTCACAATTCACAGCTAACAATTAAAATTCACAATTCACACCTATGGTCTCTAAAAGTAAAAACAAACAAATTAACACGCGCTATCAAATCTAGGAGTCAAACCACACACAAACAGTAGCCTTCCGGACCAAAAACACTAGTTGGTGATGAAATCCAACATCGCCGAATTCAGTACAGAAGTGGAGGGTGGAACAGTTACCCCAGCAACCTGCTTAATGAATAGACCGGCACAAGTTCCTCCACTTTAACCGTCTCGAAGTGAAGTGAACCCCCCGGAAAATCCAAGTGAGTATAACCGACGTCTGCTCCAGGTACAGTGGGACCTTCCCTCCACCATCACCTTGGGTAGAATCCTAAAGATTATGGTCACTAAGGTTACCAATGGCCACAAGTACACCTGGGGGAACAGTCTAAACTCCGACAGCACGCAAGGGCAGAGTAGCAAGCTCAATCCCCTTACCGGCTCCTTGACAGTAATCCAAGGTTTACCGATAAGTGACCCCTGGCTCCTCGACAATGGTTAATCCGAGGTTTACCGTTTGTAATACGTACTGTCTGGCGTCGTTCCCAACGAGGGGGGAATGATCCCCTCACTGGTTCGGACACGAGCTCGTGCTTCTCCTTTAAGAGGAGCTTTCCCAGAGTGTAAATGTAACAATTGGATTTGATTCTATCACAAGATCAGCTACTTGTTTGGTTTTACTGTCTTGGAGAGTTAAGTACTCACCTACTCCAAGGCACTAGCCTAAGCTATGTTGGTGCTTCAGAGCCCTAGAAATGTAAAAATTACTAGATGAATTTTAATTAAGCGCTGTGTTATTAAGGATGTTATTACTCAAATGGGTAAATGGATACGAAACCAATGGTGTTATGACCCGACTCAACTGAATGCAATCGAATATGATAATGTAATCTTTTCAATTCGATGAATCCTAACTAAAGTAAGGAGAGAGTTTCCATTCACTTCCAACAATGCAAAAAATTGATCACTAAGAGAAAATATAACAAATTCTCTAATGCACTAATTTCATCAAGAAGAACTAATGCAAATCAATTCCAAACCATTTTTTTATTTTTATTTTTGTGCAAATTCAAATCAAAGAAAACTGATCTAAATCTACAATTAATTTTTCAGAATGTAAACTATGCAATTGTAATCTATGCACAATTCATTTGAAAAGTATGCAAATGTAATCTATGCACATTTTTCAATAATATTCTGAAAATGAGAATTCTAATTGTGCAAATGTGATCTATGCAAAAGAATTCTCAAACACAAGATGATTCTAATGTAATCTAAGAACCAATCAAGTGCAAGTCGAGAAAATTGGGTGAGAGTTCCAAAGATCAAAACATAAAAACACTCAAAGGCGATTAACACTCATACACAATTTAGCCCCCCCCGGCGAATGAGGGGGAAATTTTTTTGCAAAAACAAAAGCAAAAAGATGCAAAATTGTGAAAAGACTGAGACAAACCTCCAAGTAATGATCAAAGGAAATCAAATCAAGAATTTCTCAAGAAAGAGACTCAAAACACCCAATTGATGAAAGCTAAGAGCAGGAACAAGCTTAGGTGAAGATTCTGGACAAGGGACTAATGAATCTGGGCAGAAAAAACTAAGAAAAAACAAAATCTAAGAGCAAAAAAGGCAAAAAATGGAATTTTCTCAAATTTTGGCAGGGGACGCAGGCAACCCGTTAGCACAGGTGCGGGCCCGCTCTGTGCACACAGCAAAAGTGCGTCCAGGGACGCACTGTGCAGCACTCAGAGGGTGCGTCTGTCTGAAAAACTCAAGAAAAACCAAAATAAAACTAATCCTAAGCTAACCCACCCAGAGACAGAATCACAGAGCCAAAACCAGAAAAATAAACCAATTTTCTCAAAGCAAAGTTCACATAAAGGAAAAGACTTTTCTCATCAATGGAATCTATCCCCAGTGGAGTCGCCAATTTGTCACACGGAATCTGTCAAGGGTGCGGACACGACTGACCTTCCTAGAAGTCTAAGACATTCTAATGACAAACAAGACAAAATGGAGTGATCTTTCTCTAAATACACCTTTTACAACATGAAAACTACAAGTGTTTAGGCTTACCTTATTCCAAAACGCTGTTGTTGAAGTTCGTTCTTGACGATCCGGATGAGCTCCTCCTTCAAGTCAATTCCTGCAACCACAAATAATCAAACAATTACCAAGCACTTGCATTTCATATAATAAAACATATATTCAACATGCAGACCAAGGAACACATGAAATAACTCATTAACACAAGCTATTGAGAAAAATAAACCAGTTTGTATTAATAACGAAACAAAGAAACTCTTACAACCTGGCCTTGGTGTTGTGCAAGTTCCTCCCAGGGTCCATCAAGGGTTTTCCTCTACTTTGACAAAGCTCACCCTCTCCAAGTAGAATCAAGTGAAGACAATCTCTCCTCACAAAGGCTCTAATGGAAGACCTAAATCCTGCAGCATTTACCCAAAGAAAATGTATAGCTCCAACCTCCTCTCCTTTTGGCTCAATGCCTTTATTTATAGTGCTGTAAAGAGGTTATTCAGGTCCACTATCAATGGGATCATCCCCCTCTTTGGGTGGGATAGCTCCCTTATTGATGGGATAAGTTCCCCCTTAATAGAGATACATGAACCAACTGGAGGCGCATCCATTTCATCAAACCGACCTCTAGAATGTTCTAGAAGTAACCACAAGTAACTTTTTCAAGATAAAACTCGCGCATTTTTCCTTTTACAGAGGGACGCACCTGTCCCTTAACATACAGAGCGTCCATGGACGCAGATTTTGTGAACATGGTCAGCGTCCCCGCAGGTAAGGCTAGAGAGAACCTGCGACCCCAGAGATAAACATAGTTTTTACAAGACTTTCTCTCTTCTTTGAGTTTGAGATGGATAACAGAGGCATGAGACTTGCCTAAGAGGGTAGCATGACTGTTGATTTGAGCCATACTAACTGTAAGTAGTCAAGGTGACATTTTTTACAAGACAACTTGTTGTATCTAAAAACAAAAAATGGTAATCAGAAGATGAAGAAAGACATGGGAAAGTGGTACAAGTTCCATAAGAGCCCCACTCATAAAAAAAATGAATGTCACACTATATAGTTGTTTGTGACTGAGTTAAAAGATTCAAATTCATATATATAGGTTCCAACTATGAACTAGACTTAGATAAGAAGAAATATATCATTGATGCAGAACCTAGTGCTTGTTGGAAACAATGTTAATACTGAGAGGGGGGGTGAATCAATATTAAGGCTAATTTTAGCTTTCATGCCAATCTATATTTCTTCATCCAGACTTGGCATCCATTATATGTGAGCAACCATTAACAACCATAACAATATCCATTCCAACCAACACAAACATACACATCATTAGCAACAAACACATGAGATACAAAGGTTTTGCACGGAAACCCTTTCAGGAAAAAACCACTAAATCTTGTTGCTATTATTGATGTAAAATAAGAGCACCTACTCTATTACATCAATCTATTTGTGAGTCACCACTCATAGGAAGCACCAAATCTCTTTGAATGTTTTCTAGCACCCACTATCAGGAAGCACCAACTCCCTCCTTTTGTAGATACCTGTCCAGCTTCCCAGAAGCACCATGAAGCACCAACTTCATGGATTTGTTGTAAGCACCAACTTTCATCTCCTTGGATTTATACAAGCACTAACTTGCATGAGGCCCCAACCCCCAAGCCTTCTCAAGAACCCACTAGATATGGAAGTACCAACTTCCTTTATGCAGGCTCCAACCCACACTTAATAGATGTTAGCCACTCTGCTTGATATCATCTTTGTTCTCTACTCACTCTGTAACATCCCACTAATCTTCTCAACGACAATCACCCATCACAGCCTATCACAACACTTTGTCGTCTTCCCTTCAACAATATGCACTTCATCTCTCAATCCCTTCTATTACACAAGCTCTCTTAGCCTCGTACACCACAACAAAAGCTCTCTTGGCCTTCTCCCTCTGCATAGGCACCTTTAGCCTTTCTCATAGTAGCACTAACTCTCTTGGAGAATTTCCTCTGCATAGGCACTCTCCAACCTTTCTCTACAGAACAGGCTCACTTTGCCTCACACATCAATGAGCTTATAATCATTTAGATCTCTACACAACTCTCTCATGAAAATGCTACTTTCCCCCCACATTTCTCAATTGTTCTTGTTGAAAATGCAACAAGATGATGGAGCTTAGTGAAAAGAAGTCGCCTTCACTAAGTGGGCTTGCAGGCTATTTTTGGCGCAAAGTCTATTTTTAGACGTATGGATCATGGTCTATGAGTTGCAGGATGCTATTTATGGATGATTGGTCATGTTGGTAAAAATAGATGGACTTATATTTTTATACATATGGGCGGAGTCTATTTTTATACCGCCAATCTAAAAATAGAACAGTAGAATATTATTAGCTTTTAATAATATTTGGACTATAAACATTATTTTATATTCTTGTAGCACTTCAGTTCGAGCTACGGATGTGGCACAGGTAACTGCCAAAAGGAAATATGCTTTTCTTATGGGTTAGTTGAGCTATTGCATGATGGACTTCAGTTAGAACTCAAGTGATTGAGTTTGGTGGAGTTGATTGAGGAGTTGATGGAGTTGTGTTCAGTTTGAGTTGGTTGAACTAGTTGTATTTAGTATAACTGCCAAATACACTAGTGATGAGTGATGTGAATTAATTATTAATTAATTCACTAATTATTAACTCATAAATCAAATAAATAATACATCAATTAACTCATTGCATGGATAGTTCAGTGGAGACAAATGTTAGAGGTGGGTGAAAGGGTGAGACTACTATCAGTTGTGACTATAGCTGTGCATGAGATTTGCACAATCATTGATTGAGATTGTTAATGAGGATTGCGCAATACAAGCCAAGGGAAAACGAGCTTGGATTAGATCTATTCTCACATTGGATTGCGTAGTAGAGGCAGGCAAACAACGGAGGAGATTTGAACCTGTGACTTGATTTAGATCTGAGCTAGTTTGTGTGTAGTAGGTGGAGATAGTACTGAATACTTGTGAGGAGTATTGTACTATGTATTTTTGCATGTTCTCTATCATTATAATATACAGATAATTGGGGGTTTTCAGCTGTATGCTTTCCCCAGTACATATTGTGTTGATATGTGTGATTGATGTCTCAATGTGCGCATGAGATTGTTTTTAATTCCGCAAATTGATGATCAACGTAGAGGAGGTTATATATTATGCATGCATTCCACAAATAGTGTATAATTAGGATAATCTCTATGAATAAGTGTTATATTATTCAAAATTTCTACATGGCATTGGAGCAGAGTTGATCATCAGATCTATTATTCAGAAAGTGATTACATTTTATTTCTTTAGGCAGAGTCTGTAATCGGGCCAGGTAGCTTCTGGATTCATCCTTCTTTTGGAAGGTGAGATATCTGGTAAATGCCCATACAGTCAATCTCTGTATGAGAAATACTTTTTTCTCACGAATTTTAGATCAGAAGCGATTGAGTTTTGAGCTGGTGGAATTTGAATTTGCAGCAGTGTTTTCTTGGTGTCAAAGTTGAAATGTCTTTCAATGAATTGCGATTGGAGTATGCCCTTGAAGACAGATCGAATTATATTACATGGAAAGACAGGATGGAGGCAGTGTTATATGACAATGGGTTGAAGGAGTTCATAGATGTTGAGGTCCCAAAGCCTACTGATGCTGCTCACGTTGAGGCTTGGCAAAAGAAGACAGCAAAGTGTTGATGGATTCAGCTGGAGGGCGTGAAGGATCACATTATATCCAGCCTGCATGGAAAGGCTTCTCCATACTTGATGTCGAAAGCGTTGATAGATTTATTCCAAAGCAAGAGCGACCAAAGGAAGTTGGTGCTCAAGAATAAACTCAGAAACATTAAGTGTGAGAATGGAGACAGTATGCCCAAGTATCTCATGAAGTTCACCCAATGTCGGGATGAGCTAGGAAGTGTGGGGGTGACTGTCGATGATGAGGACTTGGTGAGCTTGGCTCTCCTTGGTCTTCCGAAGAGTTGGCATTCCTATCAGTACTCTGTCAATGGTCGGGAGAAATTTCCAAGATGGGAGAGACTTTGGTCGAATCTTGTGCAAGAGGAGATCAGGCGGAATACCAGGGACGGATCTTCATCAAAGGCATCTGATGAAGAAAATTGCGCTTTGGTTGCCAAAGCAAAGAAGGGGAAGGAGAAGGGTTCTCTTTCCAAATCCAGTTCTTCCAATGATGGGAATAAGGTTGACAAATCGAAAGTACGATGATTTCATTGTCATGAGGTGGGCCATTATGCTGCAAATTGTCCACGGAGGAAATCTAAGAATGGATCTGGGGAAGGATCTGAAGGTGAGGCACTTGCTTCACAGTTTGAGTTGGATTTCACACTCTTTGCATGCATGGTTTCATCCATGGTGGGAAGTGGTTGGTTTCTTGACAGTGGAGCTTCTTTCCACATGACCATTGACAAGAGTTTGTTCAATACTTTGGAGGAGAAAGATCTCCAGATACTCATAGCGATGGGTAATGATGAGAAGTATAGTGTCTCAGGTGTAGGCACGGTTATTTTTCAGAGGGAGCATGGAGCTTGCCTTACCTTGACCGATGTCAAATATGTACCAGGACTGGAGAGAAACTTGGTGTCAATCACGATGTTGGAAGATAGAGGCTATGATGTAGTCTTCAGTAAGGGAAAGGTTTTCCTTAGACACATCATCAATAGATAGGTGAAGCATATTGGTTCACGGGTCAAGAACCTGTATGCTCTTGAGGTTCAAGATGCATGCAAAGCCTTGAGCAACAAGGCAACTGATGGAGACTTGGTGGTTGAGAGGGAGCGTATATTACCTCTCAACATGCAGAGCCAGAAGAAGTCTCAGACGGCTGTGTAGGAGCCACGATTGGTGTAGCAGCTTCAAGAGGTTGTGGAGCGGCCACAACAGGGGAAGTTGAGAGGAGATCGAATAGAGACATCTACTCATGTAGAGACCTCCAGTAGGGGGAAAATTCAAGCCAGGTGGGTTGAGGGATCACATGCAACCATACCTCCAGGTAGGAGGTGGGGCGATATAGAGTGATTGTCCCAAGGAGGAGGGGCAGGATCCTTGAGGTACCCAACCTCTTGGATGAGACCTTGCTACGGGAGCTCCGATGTGGAGTAGCAGGAACTGACTGATTGGTGTCACACGGAATCTGTCAAGGGTGCGGACACGACTAACCTTCCTAGAAGTCTAAGACATTCTAATGACAAACAAGGCAAAATGGAGTGATCTTTCTCTAAATACACCTTTTACAACATGAAAACTACAAGTGTTTAGGCTTACCTTATTCCAAAACGCTGTTGTTGAAGTCCGTTCTTGACGATCCGGATGAGCTCCTCCTTCAAGTCAATTCCTGCAACCACAAACAATCAAACAATTACCAAGCACTTGCATTTCATATAATAAAACATATATTCAACATGCAGACCAAGGAACACATGAAATAACTCATTAACACAAGCTATTGAGAAAAATAAACCAGTTTGTATTAATAACGAAACAAAGAAACTCTTACAACCTGGCCTTGGTGTTGTGCAAGTTCCTCCCAGGGTCCATCAAGGGTTTTCCTCTACTTTGACAAAGCTCACCCTCTCCCAAGTAGAATCAAGTGAAGACAATCTCTCCTCACAAAGGCTCTAATGGAAGACCTAAATCCTGCAGCATTTACCCAAAGAAAATGTATAGCTCCAACCTCCTCTCCTTCTGGCTCAATGCCTTTATTTATAGTGCTGTAAAGAGGTTATTCAGGTCCACTATCAATGGGATCATCCCCCTCTTTGGGTGGGATAGCTCCCTTATTGATGGGATAAGTTCCCCCTTAATAGAGATACATGAACCAACTGGAGGCGCATCCATTTCATCAAACCGACCTCTAGAATGTTCTAGAAGTAACCACAAGTAACTTTTTCAAGATAAAACTCGCGCATTTTGCCTTTTACAGAGGGACGCACCTGTCCCTTAACATACAGAGCGTCCATGGACGCAGATTTTGTGAACATGGTCAGCGTCCCCGCAGGTAAGGCTAGAGAGAACCTGCGACCCCAGAGATAAACATAGTTTTTACAAGACTTTCTCTCTTCTTTGAGTTTGAGATGGATAACAGAGGCATGAGACTTGCCTAAGAGGGTAGCATGACTGTTGATTTGAGCCATACTAACTGTAAGTAGTCAAGGTGACATTTTTTAGTGTAACAGATTGCCCCCTAAAGTGCGAAGCCTGGAATAGAATAGGGTTTTGTAATTCTAGGAAGGGTGAAGCGCTTTATCATTTCAAGGATTGCCTTGTGGATGGCCTGGTTGGAACCTGCAATTTTCAACACAAAATACATGGATAAGATTATATCATCACTGAGGTAGGCATTCCCATACTCAGATTCAAAACTTTAACTAATGGACTAACTATTCTGATACAGGAATGATCTTGCAGTACATCATTTTTATAGACTTTTGTAGACACAGTATGGACGCAGCCATCTGTTTATGATTAGTCTACATAGATAATGAATACAAAACTCCTCGCAGCCTGGATGGTAGAAACTAGATCCAGGGTCTTCACTTCTACTTCCCGAATTGGTACGATTCTAACCATGTGATTAAATGATTCGATGTCGAACATGGTAGAAACCACTTGATTACCAGTCAATGATGTAAACTGTTAACAAGCGTGAGAGAAACCACCAGTAATGTCAATGGTTCTCAAAGTACCAAGCACAACCCGTGAAATGTGAATAGATGTTTTGATGTCGAACACTTCACGGAATCCTCTGATCGAAAGTCAATGATGTAAACTGACGTCAAAGGCGAGAAACCTGCCATTGATGCATGCAGACTTCAAGGTACTGTCGATTCCTAAGTCATCTTTCTAGATAATGTGTCGATGTCGATAGAAAGCGACCCGTTGCAGGCAAGCCCGCAACACGAAATCATTGTTCAAGTTGAAGAAATGTTGCTGTAAGGACTGACTCAGGGATGGTCAAATGGATGACAAGTATTTTGCAGATGAAAGTTTTTGCTTGCAGACCTCTTGAACACATAACGACACAACAGATGGCTTGGTGACGAATAACTCAAAGTTAACCCCTGGAACCCGGTTAAAGACTTTCAAAGTGATTTGGTCAACTGTGAGGTAAAAGATTTCCCAACCCAGGTGAATGAAAAGTGTCGTGTTCAAGAGCGGTAATAAAGTTTCTTCTGAGACAAAAGGTGACAAATAGGTTCATTCTTCTCTTTTTCCCCCACCATTTCTGGCAAGTACCTCTTTATTTTTAACAAGCTTGAGGAGGATAACATATGCTTGATTATAAGCTCATCCTTCGGACGAGTCCAACCTAGTTTAAATTCGAACCCTAGGAAGGAGTGGTTCGTTCCTGTTTGTAATTGAACAGGTCCTCTACTGTAAAAGTTTAACGAGCCCAGTATAGGAGAAACTCGGCGTTTTTCAATTTTAGAGAGTCTGAAAAAACTAAAGGAGACTCCACGTTGAACTTTTTCGTATATTTGTGTCCCTCAAGCCCGAAAAAGTATAAAATAATACCTGGGGGAACCGCTTGATCTTGCGACCAAGGAGTACTTTCATAATAGTGTCGTTAACCTGAAAAGTAAAAAGCGATCAAGGACACGTCGTTTTATTTCCTTATCGAGTTCGAAACGACAAAAACCCGGCAATCTTTTCCTGATTTTGCGGTCAGAAAAGAGCTAAAAGGGGACCGTCTTTTAATTCCGTTTTAACGAGTGAAAAAGAAACACTCGGCGATCTTTTCATGTTTTAGGAGTCAGAAAAGGGCTTAAAAGATGACTCTGAAATTTTGTTTGTGAAAAATTACAATTTCCCTCGAAATCCCTTTGTCCTGCACAAAAGCGACACATTACTCATACCTGTTTAAAATAGGCAAAAATACATTCAAAAACATCTTTTCATGGTAAAAAATGAACTAATTCATCCAAAAAACCTATAAAAAGACCTTTTACCATGTCATTTTTACCGTTTCACTGTTGAGGTTGAAAAAGGAGCTTTTGACAAGAAACTTCCCGTGGTTGCTGCGGAAAATCTGACCGTCGGAATCGAACGCCGTCTCATCCAGGTATTTTACACATCCTACTCTGCATTTCTATCCGTTTAGAATCAATTTTTAGGTTTTAGTTTCATTTTTTGGGGGGGTTTTGGTTTTGAAATGCGCCTCTCGGCGGACGCAGGTGCCCTTCGGGTGACCTGCGTCCCCCGACTTTTTCTCATACGGGAAAACGGTCGGAAGACGCAGCCCGCCTTCAGGCCAGCTGCGTCCGGGCGCCCTGTGCTACAAAGCCGGGGTGCGTCCTCCGAGAAACGCGCATTTCAAAACCCCAACTCTCTCAAAAAACCACCAAAAATTCCCAAATTAATTTCTAATTGCTATTTTTGATATGCAGGGCATTAATCATGTTAGACTGGAGAGAAAGAGAGCATGTAGAGGAAGATGAAGCTGCAATAAATCATCAACCTTCCCTGGATGCCCTAAGAGCATGCGGATTATACAAATATTGGACCATACCGGGCATGAGGGGCCAGGTAAGATTCTTGGAATGGCTGGTTGAGCGATGGAACGTACAAGAACAATGCTTTTACATAGGAGGGCACCAGCTCGAGATAGAGCCCTCGGATGTATACTTTCTCACTGGCTTGCCAAACAGAGGTGAGCAACTCAGTCTTGCGGGGACTAGGCCGGGTGGCCAATCCCTTGATAGTCTCCGCGAGATTGGTGCACACCTGGGGCTCACCATTCAAAAGGCATAGAGATAAAACACATCACTCTGCCGGAACTCAAAGTCATAGCGTTCACGGTTACCAGAATTTGCGGCGCGGCCGCTTTACACATTGCTTCCGGATCCCAAATGCGGATGGCAATTGACTGTTACCAAGGCACCATTTTCAACTGGTGTGAAGCTGTGTCGGCTCATATGAAGAGCCAACTGACCAAGGCAAAGAACGGACGACTAAAGACTTTTGGATATGGGCCTATAGTCGTGAGCTTTGCCTTGGAGAGAATTCCAATGCTGATCCCTCAGCAACTCACTGTTGATATCTTGGGTCCCCAGCAGCCAAAGCTGATACGATGGGTTGCGGTGATGGCCCGGCATCCTGACGAGGGTGCGACAGTAGTTCGATTCTCAGATAGTTATTTTGACTGGTTAGAGGGCCAGCTTTTTGTGATACAGGACTTTCCGTATGCCGGAATGGATTTCAGAGGTGATCCGGACATGGTTCTTCCACAGGGAGAACAATGGGACGACAGAGGTACTTTTATTTTCACAAGTTTTCTAGTTATGTATTTTTTGTATTTTTTATATATATCGTCTCAAAACTAATAGTAAATCTTTCAAAATGCAGATGTTGGTCCACAGCGTCCAGCCAACCTCCGGCCTTATGATAGACTACATCCAGCTGCACCGGTACCGCCCCACAGGATGCGACAGCAGAAGTACTAGCTGAGTTGGAGCATGATCTAGAGCGTCTCACGGCAGATATACCTGAGACTACTATGGACGACATTCCTATCAGGCTTCAGCGCTTCGTAGTCGCGGTCCCTGGACCGTTTAGGAGATTTTTGCGTAAGGTAGCCCGCGCAGTGGTGTCGTACAGAGAGCACCACCAGTGATTGACTAGTCACTTTTGTAGTCACATGTGACATTTTTGACTTTTTGTACTATCATTTTGCCGATCATAAGGTGTTTTAAACCTATGATCGAAGACGATGTATATATTTTTTGACACACTTCTATCTATATATATCACTATTACCGGCTTATCTTGTTTAACATATGTGATGAAATGTTTTTAAATTTACTTGCATGATTATCGTAAATGTCTGTCCAACATTCGAGAAGCAATTGCATCTGCTAATGTATTCAAAGACCTTGGAATATGTTGATATTCAATGTAATCAAATTCACGTTCCAAGAGACGCACTCTCAAAAACAACCTTAATAACACAGGATTTCTAATGGCATAAACTCTATTAAGCTGTAATACAACAAGTTCAGAATCTAACCTCACTATCAAACGTCGAATTCCAAATGAAATAGATTCGGATAATAATTCAACCACTGCACTGTATTCTGCAATGTTATTCGTTGTTTGACCGAGGCTTACCCCATGCATAGAAACTAACTCGTCAGAGGGCGAATAGATAACCCAAGCTGCGGAAGAGATATTCCGTGTATTACGACAAGCACCATCAGCAAATCCAATGTATGTTTGGAGAGGCGTCGACATCTACAATATCAAGAGTAAAACCAAGATAAGCCAGAATAATGACGAAAAACCACACTTGCTAAGCTAAGCACACTGACTAAACTAACACACTTGCCTATCTAAAAATTTCTCCATACCCATCATTTTAAGCATAATACCTCTTTAGGTAAAGTCCATTTCTGGGTTTACCCAAAGAGTCCCCATCAAAATCAACTAACTCATAAGCCCCTTTTGCTAGCTTTCGCTTTACAATGTAGGGCCCATGCCACATGGGAACGAATTTTCCGGCACCTAGCTTATCGTTAGCTTGATCATATAATAGTACTAGGTCTCCTTCCGAAAAACTTCGAGGGGTTACATTTTTATCGTACTGAGCTTTCATTCGTTTCGCGTGAGTCTCGATAGCTAAAGTAGCGTCACGTCGAGTCTCATCTAATTTAGCCAAGTATAATAACCGTTTCTCCTCTTCGGAAGTAGCTGGAAGTAATTCGACAGCCATTTGAAGTGATGGGATTTCGCATTCAATAGGTAACACAGCTTCTAAGCCATAAACTAGCTGGAAAGGGGTGAAACCTGTTGAATTTTTCACTGAAGTTCGATATGCCCATAGCGCCGAAAATAACATGTTATGCCAATTCGTTCGATGGATACCAATGATCCGTCGAATCATGATGACTAGAACTTTGTTGATTGACTCAACCAAACCGTTGGCTTGCGGATAATAAGGAGTAGAGCTATCGTGGCGCAAACCAAGCTGGCTTGTAAGCTCAGTCATCATGACGTTTCGAAAATGGCTCCCATGGTCAGTAATGATTGCTTGTGGGACACCAAACCTAGTTATGATATGATTGAATACGAAAACTGCAGCTGTCTTGCCGCTTGCGTCGAATGTAGGCATCGCCTCGGCCCATTTTGTAAAATAATCAACCGCGAGGATGATATACGCATGCCCCCCGGCCGAGTGAGGGTTACAAGTAATAAAGTCAATGCCCCATTTGGCGAATGGACCAGCGGCAATTATAGGGTGGAGAGGAGCAGGTGGAGCGCGCATCTTTCGATCAAACACTTGACAGTTGTGGCATGTTCTGACAGCAAGGATACAATCTTTAAACATAGACGGCCAGAAATAGCCAGCGCGCAACACCTTCTGAGCTGTGGCATACCCAGACATATGACCGCCACATGCTCCAGAGTGACAATCATTCAAAACTCTCTCAGCCTCTTCGTGAGTTAAACAACGTCGAAAAACTAAGTCTGCCCCCCGGCGATAAAGTGTATCTCCAATAATTCTGTATTGCTGGGATCGAAACCGAATTTTTCGACGGTCTTCCTTGGAAGCTTCAGGCCGAAAGGTTTGGGTTTGGAGATAGATGATTATATCCCCATACCACGGATCTAAAGTGCTAATAAGAAACAAAGATTCGTCCACAATGGACTCCTCTGCCACAGTCTCTGTGTCAGCACTCGGGAAATCACACATCAATTCCGCAAAAACTAAAGATTTCTTAGACTTGGACTTCTCGAACTCCAAGTCGAACTCTTGCAGGATAACAATCCATTTAGAGTACTTGCCCCCTAGCAGTTGTTTTGTCAAAATATAAATCATAGGGTTGCAATCCGAAATAACTGTAGTCTTGCGGAGAAGAATGTAGTGACGAAAACGCTGGACAGCTTGAACGGCTGCCAGGGCCAATTTCTCCACATGCGAATATTTTAACTCAGTGGGATTTAAGGTTCTACTAAGATAATATATCACATGCTCTGCTTTGAATTCATCTTCTTGAACTAACACCATTCCAATGGTGGAATGCGAAGCTGCGAGGTATAAGAAGTAGTCCTGGTTGTAGTTGGGAGGATGCAATAACGGTGCATGGGTCAACGCGTGTTTCAGTGCATCAAAAGATTGTTGGGCAATCTCGTCCCAAAAGAATTGTGCGTTCTGTTTCAACAACCGTGTAAAACCTTTAGTGACCTCGGCGTAGTTTGGGATGAATCGGCGTAAAAAGTTCGCTTTCCCTTGCAAACTTTGGAGTTGGCGCAAACTCGAAGGAGGAGGCAATTTGATGATAGCCTCGACTTTCGAGGGATCGACGCGAATGCCGGCTTTTGAAACAACAAATCCCAGCAATCGACCTGTTTCTATACAGAAAACACACTTGTGGGGATTCAACCGAATTCGATAATGCCTACACCTCATAAAGATTGCTCGTAGGTGGACAAGGTGATCAGCTCGTTGTAAAGAATGAGCAGGCAAATCATCGAGATAGGGTTGCACAATGTGCTTGATGTCATGAAATGCATAAGACATCGCCCGTTGAAAAGTGCCCCGGCATTCTTAAGTCCAAAAGGTAATTTGCAATAAGCAAATGTCCCCCATGGACAAATGAATGCCGTTTTTGGTTGATCGGCAGGTAGAATATTGATTTGATTATAGCCTGAGAAACCATCCATGAAGGAAAACATCTCACTTCCGGCACAATCATCAATAATTTGATCGATATAAGGCGTAGGATAGTTGTCTTTTGGACAAGCTCGATTGATATCCCTATAGTCGATACAGATTCTTATTGTTCCTTGTTTTTTATTGACGGGAACAATATTCGATACCCAATCCGTTAACGGGATCGGATAAATGAAACCTGCTTTCAACAGCTTTTCGACTTCTGCTTTAATCGCAGCCGCTTTTCGAGGGTGAATCTGACGCAACCGTTGCCGAATGGGTTTAGCATCCGGGTAGGTTTTGATTTCATGAACAACAATGGCAGGATCAATTCCCGGCATTTCCTCGTAAGACCAGGCAAACACGTCGCGGAATTCTTGGAATAGGGCCTTGTAAGTTTGGATTTCTTCTTCAGTACATGCGGCACCTATATGAATGTTCTCCTCGATTCCGGGCTTCACTGAAATATCAATGGGAATAGTACGAGAAATATTCCCTAAATTCAGCTCTGAATCAGAATGTTTCGTTGGATCCTGAGCGTCTTTGACATATTCAGCGGTAAAGATAGATGAAAAATCATTTTCAAATGCATCATCCTTAGGTAAAAACGAAGATCTGTGATGGAGATCTTCCCATGGTAGATCATCTACACTTAGGATTTCGCGAAGTTGTTCGTCAGATGACACTTCTTCGGGAAACGTTATCCGTTCTAAGGGTGAGGTGAAAAGTGACTCTTCACTGACCACATTCATTTGGTCGGTTGAATGAAAGTCGGTAAAAGACATAAGAGCTTCATAAGCAATCTCATACGGACTCAACGGCATAACATCACCGAGTGAGTCTAGCTCAGAGTCAGAGGGAACATACCAAGGATCATCATAAATAATGTTTTCTGACGTGATCATATGAATTGTTGCGAACGAAGGGTCTGCATTGAGTGGAGGGAGAGGAAAAGTTCCCAGTAAACCGGAATCCTTAACTAAACCTACACCAATGTCCCTATAAGGGATTGTCGTTTTACCAACATGCTGGATAGTTTCTAAAGAGGTTGGGTCGGATGAAAAGTATGTCAGCTGATCAATAGTCACGATCTTACCGTTATGTGGAAACTTAATGACTCTGAAGACCGATGAAACGACCGCTGTCATAGCATATGACCAACTTCGACCCAAAAGAAGGTTGTAGTCTAGAGGGGCATCAACCACTTCCACATCCAGACTAACGGTTTTACCTTCGACCCCTATAGGCAATTCTTGTAGAATACCAAACGGACGGAACCCACGGCCATCAAAGGCCTTAAGGATGGTGGGGGATTGGTTCAACGAAGGAGAACCAAGCGATCTCCAACATTGAATCGACATAATACACGTAGAAGCTCCCTCATCAATCACAGTCCGATGAATAGGCCTGTTTTTGACTATCACTGGAATTTGGAAAGCCATTTGATGGGGGAGACGCGGTGTACTACTTTCTAGATCAAAGATCATTAGGTTCGGGTCCTGAACATCGACAGCTCCAATAGCCGACAAAAGCAATTTTCGTTGCGCTGGACATGATTGCAGCACTTCGAGTGCCGACATTGCTGAAGGTGAAACAGCTAAGTCTTCAACAATGTTGTAATTCTGGGCTGCTCTCGCATGTGGATTGAAAGCAGACCTTCGAAGTACACCCTTGGCGGGCGGCTTAATCACTAAGTCTGGGTTAGGTTTTTCGATCTGTAGTGGATCGGAACCAGGAGCTGAGGTTGATGGGTTAGAGTGAGAAGATTCTGCTTCCTTACCATCAACAGGAGCCTTACTACCATAATCTTGCGATCGAGTCGCAATCCTGACATGAGACATCATCAAAATGGGTTCTTCACTGGCATTCGAAGAAGAACCTATCATCTTATTCTCCTGCTCTGGAAATGGATTTTTTAACACAGCAGGAGTGGGAGAACCTTTGACTATTTTCACTACCTCGGCCCGATGAGGGCAGTCTCTCGTAAAATGATCTTCTTCACAAATAAGACAAGGATATCGAGGTTTGCGCTTTTCGTCATTGGTTTCCGACTTTTCCGTTTTCTCCTTTGGAGCCTTGTCTGCTTTAGCCTTCTTCTTTCCTTTCTTCTTTCCACCGTTTTTGGATTTGGCCGTAGATGACTCTACAGCGTGAATGTCGGCGGTAAGTTCAGGAGGAGAAGACTCTCCTGTCGGAGAATCAGGCAAAGTGATAATTGGAGTATTGGAGGCCTTGGAAGACTTCTTCTTACTCTTCGTAGTCACGATACCGATCATACCATCAGCGGCATGAGATCCCGAAGGAGCAGCAGCGATTTGGTTTGACTTTGGAAGATCCGGAATTTTCTCGTGTAACGTACCCGACTGAGTGTAAACTAAGTCAAGGTATTGTGCCTGAGCAATGACTTGCTCCTCAGTAACTACTCCGGCCTTAGCTACATCTTCAGTAATTCTTGGTAATAATGATTTGACAAACCATTCAGCTAAAATTTGGTCCGGGATAAAAACTTTCACTAATCTTCTTCGACGTCTCCACTCATGGATGTGATCAGAAATGTACGTGGATGTCGATTGTTTTAGCGAAGTTAATAATTCTGTACCATTATCGTATCTGACTGGTAACTGAAAATGAGTTAAGAACGAGGTAGCTAACTGGCTAAAGTTGTAAAAAGAGGCCCGTGGTAACTCAATGTACCACTTGGCTGCGAGACCAATGAGTGTACGCTGGAAAAGACGTAAGCGGATGGAATCATCTGAGATGGAATTTGATGCACACCAGAGGTGGTAAGTCATCACGTGATTAGACGGATCCTCTCCAGACTTACCTTCGAACTTGGGTATATCGCTGGGCAACTTATTTGGCATTGGCGGCCAGAACGGAAGATATTGAATTGGATCGTTCGTTAGGCGCGTCAAGTCGGGTAAATCTAAAGTCGCAATAAACGGTAACTGCCGGTTAGGATCTCTAAAACTCTGAGTCACAATACCAGCCCCAGGAGGAGGATATCCAGGATAACTAGGAACAGGAGTCGCATTGGGATATTATATCCTCCTGGAAAACCAGGATTAACCGGACCGTACTGGGGTTGCTGAGGTGGTTGATAAGTGTACCCAGGATACGGTTGATACTGGTAAACCGGTTGTTGGGCAGCTTGCCCAGGTTGATACTGTCCCTGGTACGGAGGTTGAACAAATTGAGGTTGAGTAGTAACAACCGTACTTGTACCAGGTTGGCCTGCAGGCATCTGGACTGTGGTTTGAACCGTGGGTCCAGACAACGGTACAGATGTCTGAGGAGTGGTTACAGGGACAGTAGAAACCGGAGCTGCCGATACTCCAGAAGTAAGCATGGTAGATGAAGCGGTAGTTGCTGCAGCCGTGTGAGGTGGAGTACTAGGTGCAATTGGCGGCTGAGTAACTACAGAAGTTACAGGGGTCTGAACACTTGACTGGACAGGTTGCGGTTGCTGGGGTGGACCAGGAACTGCAGGTTGTCCTGCTTGAGGTACCGACTGTATACTTGGTTGCGACATCTGTTGACCCTGTGACGGATCCCATGTTAACATTCCAGGGTATTGACTCGTAACAGGTTGAGGATACTGAGATCCATAGCCGTATTGAGGATAGGGTTGATAACTGTAAGGTGCAGTCCCATATGATTGCCCTTGAGGTGGTTGATAACCTTGACCAGGGTATTGACCCGTAGGTTGATAACCTTGAGGTAAATACGAATACTGGGGTTGACCTTGACCTTGAGGTTGGTATCCTTGAGGTTGATACCCTTGGGGTTGATACCCTTGGGGTTGCCATCCTTGAGGTTGCCATCCTTGAGGTTGATACTGATACTGAGGTTGACTTTGGGGTACATATTGAGGCTGGGGTTGATACCCTTGGGGTTGATACCCTTGAGGTTGCCCCCCAGTCACGAATGAAGTACCTTGAGGTTGCCCCCCAGGCATTAACGAAGGTTGCCCCCCAGGCGGTAATTGGCCACCTTGAGGTTGGTTAATGGGAGTTGAACCTGACATCATATAAACTTCACCTATACTCAATGGTACATTACCACTGTTTCCAACTAATAACCCATGATCAACAGGTTGAGGAGATGCTCCCGCAAAGGTACCAGAAAGTGATTGATACCCAGTAGGAACAGAAGGACCGCCATGTAAAAATGATTCAGGACTTTGTGAAAACACAGATGACTGACCAGACATATTTACAGGAGAATGAATTCCTCTAGGTGGAACCGGAGTACGAGGTGTAGAAAAACCTACTGAGTTGTCTAAAAAATTGGTTAATGCAAGGTACCAAGATTCACTTCTAGGAGGACTGTAAAAGATGGATTCACGCTCCCTTAGATCAAGGGTAATTAGATCTTCAGAATCAGAAACGCCTATTTCTTCCTCTGGAACAAGTTCTTCTATAGCAATTAATCCAACAGGAAGATTTTCGGTGATAATTCTTTCTATTCTTGGTGAATCAGGAACACTAGGAGTTGGAGTAACAGGTTCTGAAATTTCAGGTTCTTCGCCTGTTTCACTGGCAGATGAAAAACTACCAGCAAGCTCGGAAACTGTAACAGCTTCGGGATTGTAACCTGTTTCTAAACTTTGGTAATCTGGATGGACTACCAAGGAAAATTCTCCTTCTTCAGGTGATCCTACTCTACTGCCACTAGGAGGAGTTACAAGGACCTTTAACCCTTCTAAATTACCTGGGTCGTCTCGAGGAGGGGATCCCCTAAGTCTACGGGATCTTCTCAACAATTCGGCCACAGAAACAACTTCAGGAGACTGGCCCGCAATTCGACGGGACCTTCTCGGTAATTCCGCCACAATTAAAGATTTTAACTACAACACACGAAAACAAAGTAAAAAATTTCAAATCAAACCACCTAAAGTCTTCTAAAGAACCAATCAAATTTGAAGCACACGCCTAAATAATCTAGAGCGTCAAACCACACACAAACAGTAGTCTTCCGGACCAAAAACGCTAGTTGGTGATTAGGCCCAACCTCGCAGGATTCAGTACAGAAATAGTGGGTGGAACAGTTACCCCGGCAACCTGCTTAATGAATAGACTGGACCAAGTTCCTCCACTTTAACCGTCTCGAAGTGAAGCGAACCCCCCAGAAAATCCAAGTGAGTATAACCGACGTCTGCTCCAGGTACAGTGGGACCTTCCCTCCACCGTCACCTTGGGTAGAATCCTAGATATTATGGCCACTAAGGTTACCAATCACAACAATTACACCTGGGGGAACAGTCTAAACTCCGACAGCACGCAAGGGCAGAGTAGCAAGCTCCAATCCCCTTACCGGCTCCTTGACAACAATCCAAGGTTTACCGATAAGTGACCCCTGGCTCCTCGACAATGGTTAATCCGAGGTTTACCGTTTGTAATACGTACTGCCTGGCGTCGTTCCCAACGAGGGAGGAATGATCCCCTCACTGGTTCGGACACGAGCTCGTGCTTCTCCTTTAAGAGGAGCTTTCCCAGAATGTAACTGAAACAATTGGATTTGTTCTACTCAAGATAGACTATCTGTTTGGTTTTGTAGTCTTGGAGAGTTAAGTACTCACCTACTCCAAGACCCTAGCCTAAGCTATGTTGGTGCTTCAGAGCCCTAGAAAAATAAAGATTACTAGATTGATTTTAATTTAAGCGTTACTTTTAAGGTTGTTTCTTAAGTCAAAAGGTGATGGAAGTGAAACCAGTGGTGTGTTGACTCGACTCGAAACCACTACAAAATGCACCTAGAATGATTTATCCACTACTTTACTTTTTCGATGAATTGCTTTAACTAAAAAGTTGAGAGAATGCAATCTTTGTAAAAGCAACTTCTTAATTGAAGACAATCAAAGAAACAATTCGTTTTTCTTTTCCAATCATAAAAACATAACCTCTCTTTACATGCACGAAAAAACTCTTTTCTTCTTTCGAAAACAAAAAGCTACTTGAAACAAGACTTTTTAAGAAGATGTTTTTGTATTTTTCTTTTAATAAAACAAGTAAATCTAATGTAACCAAAAAATCAATCTTAACAACTTTTAAAATCTATGAAAATGCACTCATAAGCAAACTAAAGGCAAATTTACTCTAAGCAATCTTAACGAGGCCAAAACTAACAATGATTATTTCTAAGGTGTTTTACTTGATCACAATCAAATCAAGGACTAGCTTATTGCAGAATCAAAAACTAGCCAAAACAAAACTCTAATCTTTTTGTTCTTTTTGTAAAATGGAAATCAATACTTTATAAACAAGTAATTCGAAATTTGACCCAAAACAACTCAAATGGCAAGTTGCTCACAAAAGGAGACTTTACGACAGGCCCGATTTCTAAGAAGGTTGACTAACCAGAGAGATCTAAGGCTGGACAACTTTCTACTATCAAAGTCACTACAAAGCCTTTCCAAAAATCAAACCCTAGGTCGAAACTTCGTTGAAAACCACTAAAACACTCAAAGCTCACAAAACAAGTTTAGGTGAAAATTCTTGACAGGGTACTAAAGGATCTGGGCAGAAAACACTAAGGAAAAACAAAATCTAAAAGTAATTTGAAGCAAAAATGGAATTTTCTTAAGTTTTACAGGAAGACGCAGGCAACCCGTTGTCACAGGTGCGGCCCCGCTCTGTGCAGACGGCAACAGCGCGTCCAAAGACGCACTGTGCAGTACTCAGAGACTGCGTCCTTCTGGAAAAATGAAGAAAAACCAATCTAACTAAATCTAAAGCTAAGCCACCCAAATACTAATTCTCACAGTCAAAAACCAGAAAATAAAAATGATTTTCTCAAAGCAAAGTTCATATAAAGGAAAAGACTCTCTCATTAATGGATTCCCCAGCGGAGTCGCCAATTTGTCACACGGAATCTGTCAAGGGTGCGGACACGACTGACCTTCCTAGAAGTCTAAGACATTCTAATGACAAACAAGACAAAATGGAGTGATCTTTCTCTAAATACACCTTTTACAACATGAAAACTACAAGTGTTTAGGCTTACCTTATTCCAAAACGCTGTTGTTGAAGTCCGTTCTTGACGATCCGGATGAGCTCCTCCTTCAAGTCAATTCCTGCAACCACAAACAATCAAACAATTACCAAGCACTTGCATTTCATATAATAAAACATATATTCAACGTGCAGACCAAGGAACACATGAAATAACTCATTAACACAAGCTATTGAGAAAAATAAACCAGTTTGTATTAATAACGAAACAAAGAAACTCTTACAACCTGGCCTTGGTGTTGTGCAAGTTCCTCCCAGGGTCCATCAAGGGTTTTCCTCTACTTTGACAAAGCTCACCCTCTCCCAAGTAGAATCAAGTGAAGACAATCTCTCCTCACAAAGGCTCTAATGGAAGACCTAAATCCTGCAGCATTTACCCAAAGAAAATGTATAGCTCCAACCTCCTCTCCTTCTGGCTCAATGCCTTTATTTATAGTGCTGTAAAGAGGTTATTCAGGTCCACTATCAATGGGATCATCCCCCTCTTTGGGTGGGATAGCTCCCTTATTGATGGGATAAGTTCCCCCTTAATAGAGATACATGAACCAACTGGAGGCGCATCCATTTCATCAAACCGACCTCTAGAATGTTCTAGAAGTAACCACAAGTAACTTTTTCAAGATAAAACTCGCGCATTTTTCCTTTTACAGAGGGACGCACCTGTCCCTTAACATACAGAGCGTCCATGGACGCAGATTTTGTGAACATGGTCAGCGTCCCCGCAGGTAAGGCTAGAGAGAACCTGCGACCCCAGAGATAAACATAGTTTTTACAAGACTTTCTCTCTTCTTTGAGTTTGAGATGGATAACAGAGGCATGAGACTTGCCTAAGAGGGTAGCATGACTGTTGATTTGAGCCATACTAACTGTAAGTAGTCAAGGTGACATTTTTTAGTGTAACAATTGGGTAGAGACAGATGTGGATGGAGTGGTAGAGAGAGCGATAGTGTAGGGAATCCCAGGACAGCACATAGCTAGCAGGCTGCAGCAATGCGAGAGGCACAAGTGTTTTGCACAGTGCTAGGTGGCACAGAGAAGTGTGCAATGGTGCGAGATGCATGGAGATGTTACAGTAGTGCAGATGTTAGAGAGCAAGCACTTGTCAGCAGCAGGTAGAGCTTCAGCATCAGAGTATGTTCCTAGCCCAACAGAGTGGTCAGTTGGGAGTGTGTTTGTTCCAAGTGTTTTTGGAGCAAGTGGACCGGGAAAATGTGTTTCATGCAAAACATTCTAGAGTGCCAGGATAGGGGTTGCAGATAATCCATATCTTGTTGAGAGGGAGTGTTGAAAATGCAACAAGATGATGGAGCTTAGTGAAAAGAAGTCGCCTTCACTAAGTGGGCTTGTAGGCTATTTTTGGTGCAAAGTCTATTTTTAGACATATGGATCATGGTCTATGAGTTGTAGGATGTTATTTATGGATTATTGGTCATGTTGGTACAAATAGATGGACTTCTATTTTTATACACATGGGCGGAGTCTATTTTTAGACTGCCAATCTAAAAATAGAACAGTCGAATTTTATTAGCTCTTAATAATATTTGGACTATAAACATTATCTTATCCTCTTGCAACACTTCAATTCTAGCTACGGATGTGGCACATGCAACTGCCAGAAGGAAATACACTTTTCTTATGAGTTGGTTGAGCTATTGCATGATGGACTTCAGTTAGAACTCAAGTGATTGAGTTTAGTGGAGTTGATTGAGGAGTTGATGGAGTTGTGTTTAGTTTGAGTTAGTTGAACTAGTTGTATTTATTCTAACTGCCAAATAAACTAGTGATGAGTGATGTGAATTAATTATTAATTAATTCACTAATTATTAACTCATAAATCAACTAAATAATACATCAGTTAACTCAGTGCATGGACAGTTCAGTGGAGACAAGTGTTAGAGGTGGGTGAAAGGGTGAGACTACTATCAGTTGTGACTATAGTTGTGCATGAGATTTGCACAATCATTGATTGAGATTTCCAATGACGATTGCACAGTACAAGCCAAGGGAAAACGAGCTTGGATTAGATCTATTCTCACATTTGATTGCGCAGTAGAGGCAGGCAAACAGCGGAGGAGATTTGAACCTGTGACTTGATTTAGATCTGAGCTAGTTTGTGTGTAGTAGATGGAGATAGTAGTGAGTACTTGTGAGGAGTATTGTACTATGTATTGTTACATGTTCTCTATCATTATAATATACAGATAGTTGGGGGTTTTCAGCTATATGCTTTCCCCAGTACATACTGTGTTTATATGTGTGATTGATGTTTCAATGTGTGCATGAGATTGTTTTTAATTCCGCAAATTGATGATCAACGTAAAGGAGGTTATGTATTATGCATGAATTCCGCAAATAGTGTATAATCAGGATAATCTATGTGAATAAGTGTTATATTATTCAAAATTTCTACAGTTCTCCTCTGTTTTGTTCCTCTACTGAACACTAGTTCATGTTTCCTCTATCATCCACACTGCTCAAGTGTACTCCTAGCATGGCTCTCCATCCTACTGTTCCATCTGACTTGGCCATTGCAGCCTCATTAACCACTGAGAGTGGGCATATGAGTGATCTCCATACTAATAATTAATAATTAGTCCACCTTTACACTTCCACCAGGGAATATCCTCTTTGTGATAAAATATCTTGCCCCTGAAGCTCTCCATGCTTATTCATGGCTTCATAAAGCGTTACTATGCTTCAGGATAGCTTCTGTGCACATCATGGTCCTTGATGACTTGACCCAACAATCTTTGTCTCTGTCTCCTTCCTTCAACAGTCCTCATTGACTCCATCGACCAACTATGCATGATCGTGGTCCTTGATGTCGAATCATCCATTTTCCATACACCTTTGTGTTGGAAATAATACTGAGAGGTGGGGTGAATCAGTATTATCAAATCAATAAATTTTTCATTTACATAATCAGATTCACATACGCTACTTCAGTTAAGGGAACTCACATGTACATGCAACTGTGCTTAGAGAAACTAGCGTATATCCAACAAAATTATGATTCAGTTAATTCATCATATATTGATCTTTAATCAGTGCATTAGAACCATATAAACCATAACCAGGTGCAGTAAAAAAAGAACAGATCATCACACACAAGAAATACACATGAACACCAAGATATAAGGTGGAAACGTAATGTGGGTGAAAACCACCTACTGCAATCGTCTCTGTCTTATTTTTAATAATAAGAGAATTTTGTTTACAATTTTTGTACTGGTGCAGTCTTATACTAGTATGCAGGCTTCTACCTGCAGAAGGCTACAACCTTCTCTCATTCTCCAGCTTCTACTGGAAGGGAGCTACAACCCCCTAGCTCTTGTACTAGCTGATATGTTTACTAGTACGTAGGTGCCAGCCTACAGAAGGCTACAACCTTCTCTCTTCTTCTAGCGACCATGTTTCATAAATTTTTAGACTGGATCCATCAACAACATCATTCAATCATAAAATATATCTGCATCAACCAATCTCCTTTTGAACCAACCACAACTGATTCAATTAATCACTCTAATCATTCAGAATGATGTCTCCAGAATACAGTTACCAGAACCCAAGCAATAACCCAGAACACTGCAACAGAAAATAGAAGAAATTAAAACATATTTTATAAGGTATACGCTACTTCCATGTGTCGAACTTGCGTGCATACACACTTTCCTCAAAGCAATCCAGCGTACCTATTTGCAAATCAAATTTATGATGTATACGTTGTTTTGATATGTAGAACTAGCATGTATACGCTCCTTTTCTGAAGTGAACCTGCATACAGATCTATAAAAGATGATTTAAACATAACAACAGTTCCAAACTTCAATCATACCTAGATCATCATATTTACAGACTACAACATGCGCCAGTTATTTAGATACATGATCAAACCACATAAAGATAATTCACTGCAAGCCTTAAGATCCTGATACATCATTAGATCTTATCCTTCATCAAGTGCTAAGGTTCTTCTTCAGTTCAGATCAAGCACGACACCATTAGCCAATAACCTACATATTAGATCTCACACTATATCAGATATTCGATACTTGCACGCCTTGGCCTAATGATCTTCTCCTCCTTTTATAGTTTTAGGCATTTCTAAATACCATGGACCAAATGCCTGGGGTCAATACCTCAGACCTGATACCTTGGACCAATACCATGGATAAAAATACCATGGACCACATACTTCGGACCAAACATTTAGTTTTCCAAGGTATACGTGCTTTTCCTTTCGTGAAAGTGCATGTGTATGTATATGCAACTTGTATACAGTGAACCCACGTGTATACGCGGCTTGGCCAATGGTAAACATGTGTATACCTCTCTTTCTTCGTTCTGTGTAGTCTGATCTATAGCTTTATGCTGTTAACCTATAGTACTGTGATCTGTCATCTAAGTGAGTTGCTTTCTGAGCTAATCCCTTAAAGTTGTCCTGAATTTCATCACACTTGTAAATACTCCTGTCATGCATTCTGTCACATCTGATATCTCTTCTGTAGATTCTTCTAGTTACCATATACAAGAGAGTTTTTCTACTACAAGTGGGTTGCCATCAAGTACAAAACATGCATCATAATGCCAGCAATCTCCCCCTTTGGACTTGATGGCAGCAACCACACCAAGTCACTCTCCCCCTTTGACATCAAGGGCAAAGGGTCATGCTCCCCCTAAGTGCATGTTGAATTCTCTGATATGCTAAAGTGCTGAAGCGAGTCCATGATCCCACTGAGCATAAGCAAGGTCTGCAAAAAGATGTTCTAAAAGAAGAACATGACTCGATACATACATCACAAATGACCTTCCTATCATCAATGATTCATACATGCATCCATCTCCCAACCAAGTGGGGATATACCAAATTTGACTCATCCACCCAACCAAGTGGGGATATACCAATTGTTTATACAAGTCAACCACAAGAAACATTACATCATTCATCCCATGCATAGTGGGGTTACAAATTAGGTCTTTTCATGACCACTACATTAAAATATATACATGAAATATATAACAGAGACCAAATGTTTTAAACAAGACCATGATGGTCATCAACAACTATCATCAGCAGCATTTGTCAACAACTTCCAGACCTGTAACCTGCAATACTATTCTCTTGACCAACCAACAATCAATAGCAAGATGTATGATTTAGCCACATAAGCATCATCACCAAGGACTTCTAACCATAATGCCAACAATATTCTCCCCATTCAAAGCATATGCTTCCCCTGAACCTGTTCCATCTGTTCACTGTCAGATCTGATCATGCATATATCAGCAAGAAGTATCAAGGCATCATCATCAATTAGATATACATCAAGTTAACTTGTGAGGATCAAAAGCACTTATAAATAACATCTTATGAGTACCAACACATTTCCACACATCATCAACAGATTGTGACCATAATTAAACAGATCAAATAATTATTTAAACCATATTAGACCCTTTTTCTTGAGTTTGTCTCACTGCTTTTCTTCAAACCAACATATACGCGACTGTGTCCACAGAAACTCACGTATGTGCGTGACTAAACTTCAAGAAACTTGTGTATAACCACCTTTCCCTGAAAAGTAGGATTTAACAGCAGGATGATGTAGAAACTACTCCCAGCTTTTGTCTGAGATATTCAAATGTCTCTCTGGGAAGTGGTTTAGTGAATATATCAGCAACCTATTCTTTGGAGGAAACATACTCCAATTTGACCTTTTGTTCAAGCACTTGTTCACGTAGGAAATGATATTTGATGGGTATGTTCTTGGTCTTGGAGTGCATGACTGGATTTTTTGAAATACTGATGGCACTTGTATTATCACATAGAATGGAGATGGGTGGAGTACATGTGATCTGAATATCTTGCAAGGTTTGCATCATCCAAAGTAATTGTGTGTGGCAAGGTGCAACAACCATGTATTTTGCTTCAGCTGTAGATAATGCAATTTAACTTTGTTTCTTGCTGAACCAAGGCACCAACCTAGAACCCATATAGAATGCACCACCACTAGTGTTTTTTATGTCATCAACACTTCATGTCCAGTCTACATCTGTATATACATGTAAGATTTGTATATCTAGGATACCATAAGCTAAAGTTCTGTGTTCCTTGAAGATATTTGAAAATTCTTTTGACTGCCTGAAGATGTGATTCCTTTGGATTTTCTTGGAATCTTCCAACTATTCCCACTGCATGCATGATGTCCGATCAGGTACCTGTTAGATAAAGCAGACTACCAATCACGGATCTGTAAGTTGGTTGATGTATTATTGTTGATTCATCAATTGAGCTGAGACTACATCTTGTTACCATTGGAGTACATACTGGTTTAGAATCTTCCATGTCGTACTTTTTTAAGATTTGTTTGAGATATTTCGTTTGTGAGAGAAAAATACCATCTTTATTCTGCTGCACTTGTAGACCAAGAAAGTAGGTAAGCTCACCAAGCAATGACATTTCAAATTCTTGCTACATTACTAAAGAAAAATTCTGACTCATGGATTCTTCATTGCTACCAAAAATGATATCATCAACATACACAACAATTATTAGCAATTTATCAGTATCCATCTTTGTATATAGATTGCTATCTGCTGAACCCTTTGAAAAACCCTATTGGTGGAGATATTTGTCAAGATGGTAATACTATGCCCTTGGAGCCTGTTTTAGACCATAGAGAGCTTTCCTGAGTTTGCATACAAGTTTTGCATCATTTCCAAGAACGAATCCTTTTGGTTGTTCAATATAGACTTCTTCTTCTAAGTCTCCATTAAGAAAGGCAAATTTTACATCCATTTGGTATACTTTGAATTTCTAAAAACTAGAAAAAGCAAGAAACATTCTGATGGCTTCAAGTTTAGAAACATGTGCAAAATTTTCTTCAAAGTCTATACCTTCTTGTTGAGCATATCCTTTACAAACAAGCTTGACCTTGTTTCTAATAACTTCTCCATTTTTGTTCAGCTTGTTTTTGAATATCCATTTAGTTCCTATGATATTCTTATTGTGAGGTCTAGGAACTAATTCCCAAGTATTTTGCTTTTCAATTTGCTCAAGTTCTTCATTCATGGCCTTGACCCAACACTCATCTCTGCATGCTTCATTTACATTTTGACGTTCAGTGGAATATAGTAATGCTAGATAGCTTGAAGCTTCAGCAATGGTTCTTCTAGTCTGCACACCTGCCCCTTTTTCTCCTAAGATTTGAGCTTCTGGATGATTTTTCTGAACATACCTAGACAAATTCTTTTCTTCTACCATTATCTCTCTTCCGATGCTTCATTGGTTTCTTCTTCAGAATCATTCTGATTTGATGTGGGAAAATGATCCTCATCTTCTTCGTTGTCATAATCTTCGGTTTCTATCTGTTTGGGATTTTTGCATGCTTCATCAACCACAACATCAACACTTTCAATAATTTTCTCGAGTCTTTTGTTGTAACATTTATATCCTTTACTTCAAGAAGAGTAGCAAAGAGGAATACCTTCATCTGCTCTGGGTTCAAACTTACCAAGTTTTTCATCAGTCCTTTTGATGTAACATTTACTTCCAAAAACTTTGAAGTATTTTATAGTAGGAGTATTACCATACCAAATTTCATGTGGAGTTTGAGTGCTATTTACTCGAACATTTGCTTGATTGAGAATAGTGACGATAGCGAATGCAACTTCACCCGAGAAGGTTGCAGGAGTTCCAGATTCATTTAGCATAGCACGAGCCATTTGTTGAACAATTCTATTCATCCTTTCTACCACTCTATTTTGTTGAGGAGTCCTTGCTGTGGAGAATTACCTTTTTATTCCATGTTGTTCACAAAAGTCAAAGAATTCGTCTAAGGTAAATTCCCCTCCTCGATTAGATCTGAGGCATTTGATTTTGCGATCTAATTCATTTTCAACCAAATCTTTGAAGGCTTTGAACTTTTCAAATACTTCATCTTTATGCTTTAGAATACCTATCCAACACACTCTGGAAAAATCATCAATGAACAATATAAAGTATTCTTCTCCACAAGGTGACTTTTTCCTTGATGAACCACATAAACCAGTATGAACAAGTTTAAGAGGCTTACTAGCTTACTCTTCCTTTTCGATGAATTGAGATCTAGTTTTCTTACCGAATTTACATGATTTGCATATAGTATTTTCAGGAATGTTGATATTTGGAAGATCACGAACAACCTGGAATCTGCATGCTTTTCTTATTTGAGAAAAGCTTATATGTCCCAATCTTCTCTGCCATAGCCAGTTTTCATCATTTTTGCTTAGATAACATTGTTTTGGTCCTTCCTTAAGTATGTATAGGTTGTTTGGAGTTCTTGTCCCTTTAATCATGGTTTCTCCTGTATCAAGCTCACGAACAACACATCCATTTGATCGAAACGCTACTTCATTTCCTTGATCACACATTTGATTCACACTCAACAGATTATGCTTTAAGCCATCAACATACATAACATTCCCAGCTTTAACTTTTTCTTTCAATAAAATAGAGCCTTTACCTTTTATGACAGTAGGAGCGTCGTTTCCAAATGAGACACTCTTTTCTTTTTCTAAGGAATTATATGAGTGTAGTTTTTCTCTATCACTTGTCATGTGTTTTGAGCATCCATTGTCGATGTACCACTGGTTTTCTTGTCCTTCTGCATATAAGGCTATACCACATGTTTCTATTTGCGGTTCTTTCTTTCTCCATATTTTTGGATTTAATGGAGTTTTCTCTTTTTTAGCTATTTGCCGAAATTTACTCCTGCATTCAGTTTCTTCATGGCCAAAGTTGTTACAGATTGAGCATTCTATTTCATTTTTAAGAAGAGAAAAGTTATTATAGGAACTTCTCTTGATCCCTGTCACATTTCTTTGATTTCATGTATCTCTAGTCATAATAGTTTTATAAGCAACACATTGCGTAGCTTTGTGTCCAAAATTATGACATGAAAAACATTGACCATTAAAGAATTTCCTGCGATTATCGAATCTACTGACCTGTTGATTGATATTCTTTGAAGCAAATTAAGTATGATTTACCTGAGATTGATTATGTCCTGATTCACCTAGTGATCCGCTTTATGCCTTTGCTGACAATTGTCGAACTGTTCACTGCTCTTTGCTGCATCACGATAGCTTTTAGTAGAAGTTGACGACTTCTATAATTGAGATGTTTCTTCAGTGTATCCAAGACCTGTCTTTATCAGAGGAGAGAACTGCACTTCAATAATTTCATTTAAGGTTTTTGATCCTTTAGCAAATCTAAGATTTAGAGCTTTTGTTTTCTCAAGATCCTTTCTTAGACCCACAATTTCACATTCTAGATTTTCATTGTGTTTTTCTCTTTCAGCAAGTTGGAATGTCAAGGTATCTATAATGTCATTCTTTTCTTCTAAATATATTTTGAGTTTAGAGATTTCTTCATAAAGGTCATCTTCATCTAAAGCATCCAAAAAATCATCATCTTCATAAACCATCAGAAGTCTATAGTCATTACTATTTTCATCTTCATCACTATTTGATAAACCATTTCTATCTTCATGAGTATAGTAGCTCTTTTTACTTACACTTTGTTTTCTATTCCATTTTGTAGTTTCCTTCCCTTTATCATATTTATCTTTATGAGGACATTTGGTAGCATAATGACTGACTCTACCACAGGAAAAACATTTGAAAGGTAGTTTACCTCTGAATCTACCAGATCCCCGTTGAAGATTCTTGACAAAGTTTGCTTCATCTTATTCTTCTGAAATATGTCCTGATTCATTGAGTTCTTATTTTCCTTTTGTTGAGGCTTTAAATGCAACTTCTCTCATATTTGATGGACCTCCTTTTATCATCTCAAAGGCACTTAAGATTCCGTGAAGCTATGTCATAGTAATAGTCTCTAGATCCTGCTTTTCTTTTATGGCAAATACTTTTGATTCAAATTTAGTAGATAAGGATCTTAAAACTTTTTCAACTAAGGTAACTTCCTTTATCTCTTCACCCAAATTCTTCATGCAATTAAAAATCTCATCTATACGTAAGAGGTAACTAGCTACACTTTCATCACTGTGCATCTTGAGAGTTTCATATTGAATTCTGAGAGTTTGCAGTTTAGCACGTTTTACCTAAGAATCTCCTTCATAGCTTAGAATGATTTTGTCCCATATTTGTTTGGCTGATTTGAGCTACATAACTTTGACAAACTCTGATTGTGGCAGACTTCCGAATAATGTATTGATAGCATTGGCATTGGTTTCATATTTCATTTTCTCTTGCTGCATCTGTAGGAATTGCTGGTGGAAATGTATATCCTCCTTCCACAATTTCCTAGACATCTATTCCAAGAGATTGAAGATAAGTTATGGTTCTTGCCTTCCAATAAACAAAGTTTCTCCCATCAAAGATTGGCGGTCTGATGGATCCCCGCTTTCTTGATTACTCATGATGATGGATCTTCCTTTAAGCGATCAAGCTTCTTCTGAAGAACCTGCTCTAATACCAATTGTTGGAAATAATAATGAGAGGGGGGGGGGGGGGTGAATCAGTATTATAAAATCAATAACTTTTTCATTTCCATAATCAGATTCATATATGCTGCTTCAGTTAAGGGAACTCACGTGTACACGCAACTGTGTTTAGAGCAACTAGTGTATATCCAACAAACTTATGATTCAGTTAATTCATCATATATTGATCTTTAATCAGTGCATCCAAACCATATAAACAGTAACCAGGTGCAGTAAAAATAGAACAGATCATCACACACAAAAAACACACATGAACACCAAGATATAAGGTGGAAACACAATGTGGGTGAAAACCACCTGCTGCAATCATCTTTGTCTTCTTTTTAATAATAAGAGAATTCTATTTACAATTTTTGTACTGGTGCAGTCTTATACCAGTACGCAGGCTTCTACCTGCAAAAGACTACAACCTTCTCTCATTCTCCAACTTCTACTAGAAGGGAGATACAACCCCCTAGCTCTTGTACTAGCTGATATGTTTACTAATACATAGATGCTGGCCTACAGAAGGCTACAACCTTCTCTTTTCTTCCAGGGACCCTGTTTCATAAAATTTGTAGACTGGATCCATCAAAAACATCATTCAATCATCAAATATATCTGCATCAACCAATCTCCTTCTGAACCAACCACAACTGATTCAATCAATCTCTCTGATCATTCAGAATGCTGTCACCAAAATAAGGTAACTAGAACCCAAGAAATAACCCAGAACACTACAAAGGCAAACAGAAGGAACTAAAACATATTTTATAAGGTATATGTTACTTCCATGTGTTAAACCTACGTGCATACACACTTTCCTCAAAGCGAAACAGCGTACCGATCTGCAAATCAAATTTATGATGTATATATTGTTTTGATATGCAGAACCAGCGTGTATACACTCCTTTTCTGAAGTGAACCTGCATAGAGATCTGTAAAACATGTTCGAAGCATAACAACAGTTCCAAACTTCAATCATACCTAGATCATCATATTTACAGACTACAACATGCGCTAGTTATTCAGATACATGATCAAACCACATAAAGATAATTCACTTCAAGCCTTACGATCCTGATACATCATTAGATCTTATCCTTCATCAACTGCTAAGGTTCTTCTTCAATTCAGATCGAGCATGACATCATTATCCAATAACCTGCATATTAGATCTCACACTATATCTGATATTCAATACTTGCACACCTTTGCCTAATGATCTTCTCCTCCTTTTATACTTTTAGGTCTTTCTCAATATCACGGACCAAAACCACTTAGGACCAATACCTTGGACCAAATACCTGGGGTCAATACGTCGGACTCGATACCTTGGACCAATACCATGGATCAAAATACCATGGACCACATACTTTGGACCAAACATTTAGTTTTCCAAGGTATGTGCGTTTTTCCTTTTGTGAAAGTGTGTGTGTATGTATACGCAACTTGTATACAATAAACCCACATGTATACGCGGCTTGGTCAATGGTGAACTTTCGTATACCTCTCTTTCTTCATTCTGTGTAGTCTAATCTATAGCTCTGTGTTGTTAACCTGTAGTATTGTGATCTTTCATCTGAGTGAGTTGCTTTCTGAACTGATTCCTTGAATCTGTGTTGCATTTCATCACACTTGTAAATACTCCCGTCATATCACATCTGATATCTCTTCTGTAGATTCATCTAGTTACCATATACAAGAGAGTTGTTCCACTACAAGTGGGTTGCCATCAAGTACAACACATACATCATAATGCCAACACTTTGTGCTTCCATTTCATAGCCTTTACATGATAATGCAATTTTAGAGCGACAACTTATCGTAAATTTTCATTAAAATGATATTACGATATTACGAGATTCTGATGCCCTTAACCCCTTCCTGCTTAGATCCTCTTGTTATTCCACGATGGGAATCAGAGTTGTGACAGGTGGCATAACATTCAAGTGCTAAGGAATTCAAGCTCCTACTCGGGGCCTATCTTCCTCAGTTATAGCTCTTGCCATTGGTTATTTTGGGCTTCCACAACTAAGCACCACCAACATCGGTTTTTCCCTCCATCATAACTTTTTCACACTGCTTTTATCACTACGTTACGATGCATCCTTCCTTCGAAATACTCCATAGCACTTAGGTGCTACACCTTGCATTACACCCTTGGTTCTATTGGTTTCCTAGTCTAGGCACCAACACATAAGAGCCCATTTCATTGTAACTTCTCTCAAAATTACAATTATGGAGGAGTTCTAAAATTATGACCTCCAAAACACTTCCCACGTGGAATCAAATAGCACTTAGGTTCTAGGCTCTTCTCTACACCCTTAGTTCTTTGGGTCCTCGCGACCAAGTTCCAATCAATAGCATAACTCCCAAGCATTGGGTCTTTAACAAAATGTAAGCACAAAGGAGTTATGAAAACTCCAACACTCGAAATTATTCATAGCACTTAGGTGCTAAGCCTTCTCTGCACCCTTGGTCATTTCGGTCTCCCATGACCATGTGCTAGTCTCATTGGAGCTCCACACATCACATCGTAACTTTCCCATAAAACAATTAGATGGGAGTTATGAAAAATCCAACCTCTGAAATTTCGACCTTCGAAACGACGTCATGCTGATGTCATCAACTCAACATGGCATTTCCTTAGTGGTGACATGTGTCATCTAGATTTACCCTATTAGGCCACACAAAATGTTGAATCTGACTGCCACTTGTCCTCTGTATTGCCACATCATGCTAACATCATCTTCCTTATCATCTTCTCAAGACCAATCACTTGCTTCCATGTTTCCTATTGGAGGAGAGAGAAAGGGGTCACTCGGTCCTTTGGTTTTCAACGAATTCCTTTGTATTTCCTCTTCCTCACAAACCTCAGAACTTTTAAAGAATTACAATTTATAAGGACTTATGAGGTTCTAAGGTTTCGAAATCTCTAAGCTCCAATATCCATCCTTCCAAGGTCCCAAAATTTTGGGTCTGAAATTCGACCCTTCTGATGTTCTAAGCCTTCTTATATATTCATCATTCAAAGAATCGGCTGTCACGACTCCGACCGTCCGATATTTCGACCTTTGATATTATGACCTCTGAGATTCTAAGGTTCTGCTTTCTTCCTGATATTCTGCTACTTCGAGGATCCGATATGACCTGCTCAGTCATTCTGATATCATGTCCCAATGCTCTTAGCCTTCTGATATTAGATTTTGATATTCGGCCTTCCAAAATTTGTCATTCCGAAGCCCCCAAGACTCCAACCTCCACTGATTTTTCCATTGCTACCAACTTTGGCTATGCGCCATGACTCCTCCAACCACTTTTTAACTCTGCTTTCATGGCTTAAGTCACCAAAATTTGACTGGGAATAACTTCTAATCCAGGAAGCCATATGTAGACTTCCACATACCATTGGAAAGCTCTTTCCAAGAACTATCCGGTGCAGAAGGTTAGATGTAGTATTTGAGCCCATTTTCTACATGAAAAATGGCTACAAAATCTATGTTGTTATTTTCACCTTGAGCCTTCTTTTTGTGCCTAAAACCTATTCTTCAGAGACTATTTGGGACTCACAACCACCGTAGTCATCATGTTATGGCTTATCTAATAAGAATTCTACTATGGTGACTTTCTACCAAAGACTGTAGCAACCATAGGAATCCCCCTGAGCTCGACACATCAAACTAGCCCAATTACCATCACAGCTAGGTTAGTGGATATAAAAACCAATGTCTACTGCCACAAACATCCATGTTAGTTTGGTTGACATCAATTGCAACACTCTTGATAATAATCATACAATGCCAACTTCTCAATGCATATCCCAACATGATTGTTGACATCAATGTCGACACACTTGTAGCCACTAATGATCCATACAATGCCAACTATCCAATAATCTAACCCTTTGGCATTGGTGGCAACACCTCAACCTCATCGCCACTTGATGGCCAATCCTCATGTTGCTTCCACACTTCTCCTAGAATGAGCCAGTAATGGATTTCTCTTCTGTGCATGGGCCATCATAGCTTCTCCAATACTTATATCCCCCTTTTACATCAATGACAAAGGGCTACAAGATGATTCTTCTCCCCCATGCAAGGTCTAGTTGCTGCTCTATAAACTAGACATATGTGATATGATGGCCCTGAACATATACTTCCTATGATTTGAATGCCTGCAGTTCTAAATCTCTTAGGTTTTTGGCTACATAATCTCTCCACTTATGCATCCTTTGTATCAATTAAAAGGAGTTGATACTAATTAAAATTGCTCATGGCATTGTTGCTACTGCAAATACCAATTATTAGTGATGCATTGATCTTGTTTTTCATTGTTGCTACTGCTTCATCCTCTGTGGTCACTTCTCCTGATAATTTTAACCACTTATTCTCCCTTGAGATCATACCTCAAAATATGGACTACTTCTTAAATAATACCAATTGCACCAAACATTTGATACAGATTGGAAAATGTACTAGGAAAACTATAATACCTTTTTCTCAAAAGGAAATTCCCATTTTCACAAAAGGTTACTCCATACGAACCCAAACTATCAACTAACATAGTGATACCAATGGAAATTTAAGGTATCCGAACAACTTATACCATGTGTGTTTATGAACATAAGACTACTAGGCATAGTCAAATTCATAAGTAAAATGAAATAAGATTATTACACCCAAGGTGGAAACGTTTTATTTACTCAACAATATTTCTTCCCGAGGCTGACAATTGTTTCATGCTACTACTAAATAAAGAAGCTCCGCCTAAGCCAATTCTCTTTGATCTCCTACATCCACTTCCTTGCTTCTACGTGGGGACTGATCTCGTGGACCTGACATGACTGTAGGCTTCCTGTCATTCCACACTTCTGTTGAAACCCATCTCATTCTTCCCAAAACATAAGATATTATTGTGTAATCCTCCTTAATCCAAATTGGCTTCACTCTCTTCCTCTCTTGCAATGTTGATACATCAAAAAAAAAACAAATTCACTACTATTATCAGTAAGGGGACTCGACCATAAATTTAAAAATTAGGTGCACCTCTTTGTCTTTGCCTTCTAGATTCCAGCATTTGAATTATGTGGCCTCCCTTGAGCCCATTCTCTTCTTTTACTGAAGATTAATACAAGATATACTCCACTTGAGTAGATGATCCTCCTTCTTCTTCCAAAATTTCAAAGGTCAAGTCTTGACAGAAGCATTGATTTCCAGCTTCTTCTTTTCCCATGTTTGGTCTTTCTCTTTTCTACGTATGGTAGGAGGAATCTTTTCGTTCAACTCCTATTTCTTCACCTAAATCCTCTTGCTACCTTTTTTCCTTACAGTCAGGTCTAATACAAGAGTAGGAGGATCATCCTTCCAATTCATTCCTCCTCTTTTTCATATTTATCTTTTGACACACAACACTAAAGACAAAATTGTATTCCTCTACTCCACTATGTCTTCTCATCCTTAACGGACACCTTGCTTCATTTTTCTACATCATTTGAGAAGCAAGCTTTATCCCATTATATCTGGAGCATGTTGCCTTCTGCCTAAAGTTTCCATCATTGTATCAATTCATATGGCTTAAAAATGGGGCAAAGGAATTTCTATCATTAAAAGAATCTTGTCATGGCCTCTACTACTACAGTCATGACTTCTACTGCTATTGATCTGCACACTTTTTTTTCTTGCATGCCATATACAATCCATGGTTTGTATGTCTAAAATTATTGGAAGAAAAACAATACCCTTAAAATGGCATTTGATGAAAGAGGTTACCTTTTATTTGAAGTATCTTTCCTTCAAGAAAGGACCTATTTTGGTTCTTCATGTCCCTTCCATGGAAGTTTTAGTTACTACTCTACATCCTTTATTTATGTTGTTTGGATTTCTTCTGCTACTCTCCTCACTGTTGCTTCGTATTCTTCTATTGTTTCCTTTTCTTCTCTTGTTGTTGTTGCTTTCCCTGTTATTATTCTTGTACGACCACCTCTTTTCATTCATTATTGTTGGAATTTCAAACTTCCCTTACATGGGTGGTTGAACTTCCAGACTTTTCATTCTTAGAGCTTGGTTCTTCTTCGAAATCCAAACCAACTTTAAGGAGAGGGGATCTCTTCTTAACAAGAATCTCATTCAAAACCTATGTGCTCTGCTCAAGCTTCTAGTATTGAGAAAACTCTTTCTTTGAATTATCTAATTCATGTCTTAATGAGACAACTTCATTTTGTAGTCTCTCATAGTGAGCTTCTCTTTCACCTAGATGAATGGTTAGCCTCCCATCCAATCTTCTAGCCTCTTCTTGTTGAGCATTTATATAACCTATTGTTTGATCAATTTTTCATTCTCACGCTCATAAATTTTCAATTGATCCTTTTTCTTGAGATTTTCCTGAGATAGATCTCTGATATCCTTTGGAGCAAGGATCAACTTCTTTCTAAAATAGATCCTTTTCTTCACTATCAGAGGTGCTATATGAGTCACCACAAAGATCTAGAATCATATCTATGTCCATAAAATCTTCCACAGTTCTGAGGAGTATTACATATTCATCACCTACTAGGGGTACTCTTATTTTCTCCTATGGATGAGCACACCTAGGATCTCTCTTCTTCCTCTGAGGATCCCTGATTTTCTATTGATTGAAATGTAGGTCTTTCTTCACAATGACTAGATATGTGACTATGTTTATATTCAAAATAAAAATATGTACATCTAGTGGCTAAATGACCTATCTATTTAAAATTACCACATAACAATAGCTTACATTTAGAGTCGCATGGCCTCTCATCCAAGTATTATTCTTCACCATCCTTGGAGTGAAGATCAGCACTTTGCTCACAAGAAGAAATATATTCAATATTTTGAGCATATTTAATTTGGGGTGCCTTCTTTTTCTTCTTCCTTTTCTTCTTCTCATCATTAGTAGCCTTCATAGATGCAGATTCACTGCTTGAGAAATAAGGTTCTTCGAACTCCTATTGAGTTGTGTACCTTTCTCCTCCATATAAACATTGCAATTTGTCTAGAATTTCCTTTGCTGACTCGCAATGCCTCACTCTATTATCATCTGGTTTAAATATCCCTTTCATGATGATTTCCTTGGAAAAAATACTAAGAGGGGTGGTGGTGAATTAGTATTTTCAAATCATTCAACTTTTCAAATTCATATCCTGATTTTTGTACGTGACTTTACTGAAGGGAACCTGTATGTGTACGCAATTGTTAGTAATACAACTAGCATATATCAAATAAAATTACTTTTTAGTTAATTCATCTTCTATTTATCTTGAGATAGTGCATCAGTACTTCATTAAACATTAAATAGATAATAACCATGTGCAGTAAAAAATAAATAAATCATCACACATAAGAAACACACATGAACACTACAATTTAAGGTGGAAACCCAATGTGGGAAAAAACCACCTATTATTGTCACCCTTGTCTTCTTTTTAATATAAAGAAAAGATTTTACAATATTTTACTAGTTTATATTGATACCAGTAGGTAGGCACCCACCTACATAAGGCTATAACCTTCACTCATTCTCCAGGTCCTACTGGAAGGGAGCTACAACCCCCTGAATCTTGTACTAGTGTAAAATCATACCTGTACGCAGGCACCCACTTACAGAAGGCTACAACCATCACTCGTTTTCCAGCTCCTACTAGAGGGGATATCTAACCCCCTAAACTCATTTACCAGCTACCAATGGAAGGAAGCTTCAACTCCCTCATTGAAATATCCAACCTTCAATACCTATGAGAAAAATGTTTCATAGATTTTCATACTAAACCCACCAACTTGAACACATCACAACTTGTAGGCCACGTTTCATCAAATTTTCATACTGGACCCACTACCAACATTTAAGCCCACTACCAAATATCAAAACTAAAATTGATCACTGTAACTCTTCCATTGACTCAACCAATCACTAAAACCCAATCAATGAATCAACTGAAACCCTAACCAATCAACTTAAACAACTAGAATAGCCAGAACACTGTAACCAAAATACTAATCAACATACTGCACATCACATAAACTAGATTATGTAACTGCAAACACTGATCAACCATGTATAAAAATATATACGATACTTTACAATAGCAAACCCATGTGTCTATGTTCTTTCCATGAAGCATACCTGCGTATAGATATTAAACCATTGAATCCTGGAAGTGAACCACTATCATTATGAAAAAAGTACTGAATCATATACATATTCACTTCATCATTTTGAAACAACCACAAAACCTTCATTGATATTCATTCAAAAACAACAAGAAACTTCAACATTCTTCAATCAATTAATTCATCTTTTAAACATCACTCTTTAAGTCCATATCATCAAGAAGAATTCATTGAAAGGCATCATAAAGAGAACAAGACTGATTAAACTGATCACACATTCCTTTAAACATAACCATACTTTATGTATGTACTTTCCTCCAAGAATATGCGTGTGTATATGCACTTTTCAGGAAACAAACCCGTGTGTACACGACTTACTAGTATCACATCTGCATGTGTAGTGCCTTCTAGGTTGTTAAACCCACCATATCTACAATCCCTGATTCAGACCTTCGTTGCAACACAAAACTTTAAACATACCCAGATCTCAACGCACATAGAAAAATCATGCGTCAAGACACTATCAACATAGATCAAATCACATCATAAACACGTTTTCATCTCAAGTCTATTGGATTTGATCCATCATCAAATTCATGGGTGCATACTTATTTTTATATCAAGAATAACATCAATAGACCATTACAGTCATATTTTCTTCAAATCTAACTATTCATAGGGTATTCAACACTTGCACACCTCTACCGCTTTGATCTTCATCTCCTTATATATCTTAGCCCTTATCCAATATCACATGTAAAAACCATACTCTAGTTGATGGTTTTTTTATACGGGATCAAAACATTCGTTACTGGGCTCAATACCATAAGGAAATACCATGGTAAGGATACTTGGTATTTATAATATCATGGTGTGGAAACTATACACGCCTTTGCTTCTTCATACTTGTTTTTGTACATGGCTTTTCTTAACATAACCCACATATACTTCTTTAAATTTCAACTTTATCATTCCTCTACCTCTGAATTGATATGCCTTTGTCAAAACACTCTGTCATATTTGTAGACACATCCTATTGACATCTGTATCAAGTAGGTTTCCATCAAAGGATAACTCATCAAGTAGGTTGTTATAGACATATTTGGGCACTGCAACCCCAAACTCATATGTCCATAAACTAAGGGCTCTTTAAGTCCCTAAAAGTGTAACCCTAAAGGATCATGGTCAACTGATTACGTCATTTCCCAAAAATTCCACCTAAAAAACTACTCAGAATTGGCCAAAACTGGACCATACTGATTGCTCCATGGTCAGGGTGCGATGCATCTCACTTTGTACACACGGGGAGTGCGATGAATACTGAAATGCCCTTTTGTAGGGTGTGATGAGTGAGAATAGACAAATGGCAGAGACAATTTGCTAAGTGGATGATCATGGAATCTTCCAAAAACTTCTCCTATGACACTTGCCTCTCTGAATTCGCCCAGGGATGAGTAAGAGATCAAAGAAATCTCCAAGTGGAACCAAGAAATATCATCAGAATGACACTAATCAAAAACCCAGAGCTGACTCACACCCTTGCAAGACATCTATAAATGGATCCCTCATCTAAGAGATCTAGAGGCTGGAATTTTGTATTTTTTAAGGAAGTGTTATTGGTTTGTTGGTGAGAAGAGACATCGCATTGTTGGGTGATTTTCTTGTTCATGAGGTGAATAGGGCTTCTACACTGGGAGGATGATGCTAGATCAAATAGCTGGGTTGTAATCCTCTCTTTCACTACTATTAATAAAGTTCTTTGAGTTTTCCTCCATATAATCGTGTATTTGTGAATCTTATTGTTTATGAATGCAATTGTATGGTCAATGTGTTTCTGATTCCACATTGTTTATGATGTTTTAGATGGAGATGCTTTGATGGTTTATTTTTACTTTGACTCTACAAGTACTCTTTGAAGCAGGACAAGTAGGAGAGGAGTGACAAATTCTATCAAGGAAAGGAGAAATCAAGCTAGTATCAAAGCGGAAGATCCAGGTTGGTCCTCTTTTCTTTCCTCTAATCTATCACACTTAAAGGAACTCTTGAAAGCTTTCATTGTTTGTTTATAAGATAGCTACCCATATTAGTGGGACTAGCAGTTCAAATCGACACTAGTTTTCCCTAAAAAAAATGGTGACTTCGCTGGGGAATGAATAGTTTGTTTTGTTTGTTTATTGTTTTCTTTATAAACTACAGATGAAGTCTAAAGTTAGCCAACTAGCCTTCAAAACGCCTTTGTTATGCAATTGCGAAGTAGATGAATGCTACTTCAGTCAATCTCCGAGTTGGTTTATGAATTGAACATCTGACTTACAAAGAATTTTAAGTGCCCTTGTGGTAGCTCAGAACCTCATCATATATTACCCCTATGCTTTGTTTTTACTGTCCATCATTACCTAGCCTAAATCACTGAACTTAGCTGCAAATTTTGAGCAAAAACCAAGCTCAGTTTTGCTCTCTGGTCCATCGCACTGTCTGTAACTATGCAACCTAGATGCATCGCACCTCCCGTGTGTTGCAGGTGAGATGCATCCCTGTTTCCCTGTGTTGCAAGTGCGATGATTGAGTGATACTATTTTCTTCTCTAAAAGTTGGTTTTTTCCTCCTTGTTTTCAGCTTTATTCAGTAGTTTTGTTGTTCATGATCAGTATCTTCTTGCTGGAACCTTCTTCCTTAACATTTTTTAGCCTCCATTAGCTAGGAATTGTAAATTTTTTTGTGTATCTGTGAATCATTTGTAGTCTTCCTTTGTCGAAAGTAGCCTAATTGAACTGTCGTTTTTTATGCAAGTGTCATAATTGTCATTTCGAATCAAAAGAAGAGTGTCGTAGAGTCTTCCTCTTCTAGATAGTTGATTGTAATTTTCTCATTGTACTTGATTTGAATTATTAGTACTTGAAGTGTCGAAAAATAGTTTTCAATTCAAAATCGAAAAGTGTCGTCTTAGTCTTCCTTTCATTTTGAAAAGAAATTGTTAGAAATGTCACTTTGAAATAAAATAGTTCAGATCTGTACTTAGCTTTCCTTTTTGGCATTCACACATTAAGGAGGCCGAAAACAAATACTTGCATGTGCATCTGCATTTTGACTGCATGAAAAATTTGATTTAGGAAAGTCCATTTAGTGTGTGCTCTATGCTCTTTGCTGAAAGAAAATCATAACCTTCTTTCCTTTGTAGCTAGGATTTCCATTGCTAAAAGAACATAAACGATTGTTTATCATTTTAGATTGCATACTTAGGAATTTCACATCTACATCACGTGGTGAACCTTGAAATATAAACATCTAAGCAAGATCAACTCTAAAATAAACCTCAATGAACATAAAAACGCTTTGGAACCTAACGCAACACATCTAGAAGTCTAGGCTAGAGACGTTTTACGACATCGTAAAACTGGTAACTATCGTTTTCATCGAAGGTTGGGTGATTCCTCCTCTTTGATACAACAAGTGCCAGTACGGACTTGTGCTCCCCGTACCGTCGAGTATATATTAGGAGACCACAATAGGCTGATATCCTTTATCCCTAGGAAGCCATGTCTGCTGCCATATCAATCGAAATGCACTGAACACAACATTCAGGAAGATTGACTGTTGTACATAAGTCCTTGGTAATTTCTCTATCATTTATCACCAAGGTGTATTTTGCAGTTTTGTGATCAGTTTGGTAAACCCTCTGTCTAGATTTCCAGAGTAGTCACTTTCATTCCTTTTCGACTCCTTAAAAGAAAAGGTCCATTTGAGCACTTGTCACTTCAGGATCATTAAAAATCGAAGGTGACTAGAGTCACCTTTAGCTTTTTCTAGACTCTTAAAAATTGAAAAAGCAAGTTGTGTCAAAGTGTCTTAAAATTCATTTAAATCAGAATAACATTTTTCCCCTTTAATTTTTGAGTTGATCAAGTAATCTACAATCATGGAAGAAAGTCAATCAAAACCCCATCGTTCACGGAGAATAGTGAGTCAACCATCTTTGACCACAAAAATGAAACCATCCTGGGCAAAACAATCTCATTTAACTGAGTTCAATTCACCTGATTTATTCAAAACTTGTGTTTCAACATCGTCAGAGACTACAGTTACTCCAATTATCTCTGGTACATCTGCCTTCATAGAAATGTTCCGCAATTACAAGAGGACATTAGAACTGATCCTAGTGTAATGGTTGACACCTCTATTCCTGAAGCAACTCCACTTAGGACTGATCCAAAAACTGAAGTTCACTTACCTAAACATCTGGAAGTTGAGTTCCAGAATTCAGAAGGTGTCACCCCTCTAGTATCTGTTACTGTAGAAGCTACACTTTCTTCGGCTCCAGAAATATTTTATGGACTTGGCGGTCTACCTCTTCCACTTGGATTGATTGTTATAGAAGAGATAGTATAGGATATTCCACCTAGTACTCTAGTGCATTTTGGAACTGGGATCCACCTACATCCTTCTATTACAGAAGTTAGTCCTTGTAATCATCCTTCATCGCAAGTTCCTATTGAATCACTAGGAAATCTTTTGGATAGACTAAATATGTCTAAAAAACCATCAAAATCTAGGACTGTGCCAACTGACACAACTACGACGGAGCTTCCTACTTCCATTCCTACAATGTTTGCTGGTATACCATCTGTCCCAACTAGTTATCAACAACAAGCTGAAGTCCACTCAGGGACTATTTCAACAACATGGTCTGTTCCTATTCCTTCATCCAAGATCTCATTTGGTATTTCTTATGTTGAAACTCAACAAGTTGATCCACTGTGTCTTCAAAGGCCGATCTACCCTTTAAGCACTAGATTTCCACCATATGGGGGGTAGTATGCCTTTTCATTATTCCCTCCTGGAGAACAACCATATGGGAGTTTACAACAAAAGTCAGGTCAAACTGGAATTACATCCAACGGTTGGGTACCAATATTGCCTCAAGAACCAAGGGTTGTATATTCAATGAAACCAATTCAACCTGTGTCGAATATTCCCACTACACCTACTATTGTGACTGTATCAAAAGTACAAGTGCTACCTGTTGTATGTCAACCTCAAGTCTCGTAGGTTACAATACCACAGCCTCTCGTCTCCGCGGTTCAATCACAACCTCAGGTTAGTGTCTCCTTACCTAGAATGACTCAGGCTCAAATAGGTACTATCACTCTGCATCTTGGTCAATCATCCAGTATTGGACAACAGAAAATGGTCCAACAACCATGGCTGGTGTAATATCAACAACAACAATTCAAGCAATCATACCAAGGACCTGAGCAACAAGGCTTTGTAAGTAATGGGCAACCGCATTTCCAAAGCAGTTATCAACAACCGTACTATAATGGTTATGCCCATCAACCTTATCAAAGTTACCAACATCAAATACATTATGCTGGTATGCAAAGACCTACTGCTCAGGCGATTCCATATTATCTTGGGTATGCTTCACCTAACCTGAATCAACAATTGCCTTTTGTATCAACTCTAGAAGTACCAAATCTAAACCGACTGATGAATGATCCAATTGCTTACGCCCCTTGGTGGCCTGCGATTCCTCATAAACTTCCCTCTGATATTCCTAAATTCAATGGAATTCCGGGTGAAGATCCATCGAATCATGTAATGACATTCCATTTGTGGTGTTAATCCAACACCTTGAATGATGATTCAATTAGGCTCCACCTTTTTCAGCGAACGTTAACTGGTCCAGTAGCTAAATGGTATATAGAATTGCCTATAGCTTTGTTTGATAAATTTAGCACCCTTTCCACTACCTTTTTAACCCATTTTTATTTACCCATAAGGTACGAAATAGGGATAGAACTCCTTACCAACTTTAAACAAATGACTGTCACTCACATATATGATCATATTCATGAGTAGCGGTGTCATCGAAGAATGGTAAAGACGTACGTTCCTGATCAGCTTTTAGCTAAATGGTTTATAAAGTCATTGTTACCCTCTATTATAGAGGATGTGGCTAAGGGAGGAGTTGTCACTGAAGAGCAAGTCATTTCTCATGCACAATATTTAGACTTGATCTATACTCAGTCTAGCACGCTCTACGACAAAATTCCAAATGCTCCTAGACCAAAATTTTCCATTCCTCCACCCCCTAAATCAAACAAGGACTCTCATGCCGGTGATGGCATGATCGATACCACAAACACAAAAACTGCAAAGGCTACATCTAAAAAATCTCGTACGGTTTCTAGTCAAAAAGCAAATGAATAACCTCTCACCTTGGAGGTCAATGCCATGTCAACCGAAAAAGGCAAAAATCCTAAGCAACCAGGAGGCAAGAAGAAAGGGACAAACAAAAAGAAGAAACAAGAGGATTCGACTCTTGAGAAACCTTCTAGAAACCTGGAAAGAAGAAACCTAATCAGCCATGTTTCATATGTGATGAGGACCATTACACGAAAGATTGTCCACATCAAGCTGAGGTCACGAAGTTTTTCAAAAAGACTTCAAATACCTCAGCGGTATTGACTGATCCATTTCCAAATCCAAAAACTAACCTAGTTGCTAGTGATCGTGCTTCCCCATCCCAAGTGCTTATGCTATCCATTTCAAAACAGCAAAATGATGCTTTGATATCTACAAGGAATAAAGATTACGGAAATCCAGAATCGTTGAACATGAAGGCTATAGATCAACCTAGCAGTTCGACAACAACTTCGTCAGAAGTTGTTCCACCAATCATTCCTGAATTAACAATAAAACGACCTAAGGGAGTAGTACATAAATTGACATTTAATAGTGGAGGATCTAGCCCAATTGCCATCCACCATGTCAACACTTGAAGTACTACAAAATTTCCCCTCCCAAAAACTAGCTTTGTTATCAGCGATAGGTGGGATTGATCCAACAAATTCCAATCTAGTGGCCTTTAATCATTAAGGATATGAACTTCAGTTACCAGCACAACTCGCTTTCCTCATACAGGTAAAAGCCCTCAACAAAGATGTTCATCGAACAATCATTGGTGAGGGAGCATCTACCTGTATTATGTCAATGAGTTGCTGGAAAAATTTAGGCTCTCCACCCTTGTCATGATCATCAACGACATTAAAAGCATTTGATGGAAGAACATACACACCATATGGGATATTAAGTAACTTGCAAATCGAACTGGGGGGCAAGACAGTAGAAATTGAAGTCGAGGTCATTGATGGAAACCTTGACTACAACATCCTACTGGGCAGGCCCTGGATTTATGCTATGGCTGCTGTTGTGTCAACATATTTTAGAAAGATTGCATTCCCCTTTCAAGGCAGAATCACAATCATTGACCAACTAACCTTCCTCCCCAATAGTTCTCAAGTTACCAGAAGCATTCCATTGATCCATGGAAGCTCTCAATCGCTTCAAAATATCAGAGTAGGTCTCCTAAAAGACCCTTCCTTAATGGGTACTTTTTCCCTTCCGCCTCCGAGTAATCTGGCAGAAGTGGCCATGGTGGAAACTTGTCACATGATATCTTCTACATCGTCAAATATTAAGAAAAATTCTGAACATTTTTTAGCATGGATCATTGCCAGGTATTGCCCCCAAACCCTATAGAATTGTTGTAGCAATCAATATTCTGGGCATGGGCGACAAACCCAAATCAACGCTCGGTAAGCGTTTGTATATATAGGTCTCTAGAGTATGGTACCTCTTCTGATCCTTGGTCTAATGTCCATTCTATAGACGAAGGAATCATTCAGTCAATGATGATAGAAGAGGCACCATGGGAAGATCCCCACCATCGTTCCCAACCTCAAGATAACAACGAGGATTATTCTAACAACCTTAATCATCCTTCAGTTTTTGATTTTCTATCGAATACTGTAAATATGGTGGATTCAGAGTGAAATCTGTCCAATATTGAAGAAACTATTTCCATTAATATCTCGACCAAACCAAATGTTGTAGAGAATATACATGTTGGCAAATCTTGTTCTCCTTCAGAACTGGAAATATATTGTGCTCTCTTTCATGAATTCAGAGATGTATTTGCTTGGTCATATGAAGAAATGCCAGGCATTGACTTGAGCATCATTGAACATGAAATCAAGATGTATCCAGATGTCAAACCAGTACGACAACGGCTTCGACCGGTTCACCCGAAGAAAGCCGCTGCCATTAAGGCAGAAGTTGAAAAACTTTTACATGTTGGTTTCATTTACCCTGTTCCTCTCACTGATTGGGTATCGAATATTGTTCTTGTGATGAAAAAGCAAGGAACGATTAGAGTGTGCATCGATTATAGGGATGTAAATCAAGCTTGTACAAAGGACAACTACCCTACACCATTCATCGACCAGATAATTGATGAATGTGCTGGATGCAAAGTCTTTTCATTTATGGATGGATTTTCCAGATACAATCAAATCAATATCCACCCACAGGACCAGTCAAAGACTGCATTTATATGTTTGTGGGGCATATTCGCATACTGCAAACTACCTTTAGGTTTGAAGAACGAAGGGGCAACATTTCAGAGGGAAATGAACTATGCCTTCCATGACATCAAACACATCATTCAACTGTATCTCGACAATTTACCGGCTCATTCGTAAAAGCAGATTGATCATCCGTAGTATTTGAGAGTTATATTTCTACGTTGTCGACACTACAAGATATGAATCAATCCACACAAGTGTGTGTTTTGTGTTGGTTCTATTTGTTTACTTGGTTTCGTAGTTTCTAAGGACAGAATACGACTCGACCCATGTAAGGTTCAGGCAATCATTAACATGCCTCCACCTTCAAATTTGCTTCAGATTCAGAAACTCCAAGGGAAAGCAAACTTTCTAAGGAGGTTCTTTACAAATTACGCCGAACTTGCTAAAGGTTATACACGTCTTTTGAAAAAAGAAGTACCCTTCAACTGGGATCAGGTTGTGTAAGCTTCCTTTGATGCTTTGAAAAGTACCCTAGTAAAAGCACCATTAATGTATGCTCTTGATTATCAAAAAGACTTTAACCTGTATCTCGCTGCCACAGATACAACCATCGCAATGGTTTTAGTACAGGAAGACAATGGAATAGAACATCCTGTGTGTTATTTAAGCCACAACTTAAATGATACGGAAAGCAAGTACTCCTATGTTGAAAAGTTGGCTTTGGCAACTGTTCAAGCAGTACAGAGATTTTGACACTGTATACTCTTTCGTAAAACTACCATCTTGTTAGATTGCAACCCTATGACCTACATCTTGTAGCGTCAATTGCTAGGGGGCAAGTATTCAAAATGGATAGCCATTTTGCAAGAGCTTGATCTGGAATTCACCAAATCCAAATCAAAGAAATCTCTAGCCTTCGCGGAGTTACTTTGCGACCTCCCATCATCATCCAACAATTCAACATCTAAAACATCGATCATGGATGAAACATTGTTTTTGATATCATCAAGCAACCCGTGGTATGGAGATATACTAATCTATCTCCAAACCCAAACCTTTAGGCATAACACCTCTCACTTAGAACAACGACGTACTTGATACCAAGAAAAAGACTACATGATCATCAGTGATACACTTTACCATCGTGGTATCGATACAATTCTACGAAGGTGCCTCACGCATGAGGAGGCCGAAAAAGTCCTGAATGACTATCATTCAGGTGCATGAGGGGCATCTATCTGGTTACACTACTGCACAGAAAATCTTATGAGCTGGTTACTTCTGGCCTACTATCTTCAAAGATTGCACAATAGTAGTCAAATGTTGCCATGCTACTCAAATTTTTTATCGCAAAACCAGATTACCACCTACACCTCTGCATCCAGTAGTTGTTGTTGGGCCATTTGCCAAATGGCACATAGATTTCATGACACGTAACCCCTCCTCAGCCGAGGGGCATGGGTATATCATAGTCGTTGTCAACTATTTTACAAAATGGGCTGAGGCAATGCCTACATTAAACAATAGTGGCGAAACGACTACTCTTTTATTTTTCAATCATGTAGTCTCTAGGTTCGGTGTTCCACAAGCTATAGTCACAGATCATGGATCACATTTCTGCAATCACATGATGGTTGAATTGACAACCAAATATGGACTGTCCCACTATAGTTCTACTCTGTGTTATTCGCAGGTTAACAGACAGGTTGAAGCGATCAACAAAGTCCTCAAGCACATGCTACAGAGAATGATTGGAGTCCACTTGGCATTTAATCATGTACTCAGCTCTATGGGCATATAGGACCTCGGTAAGAAATGTGACCAGTTTTACGCCTTTTCAGTTGGTGTATGGCCTGGAAGCTGTCTTACCAATTCAGTGTGAGATTTCATCTCTAAAGCTCACAATCGATCTACTTCTCGAAACTTCAGAGGAAGAGGCTCGTTTCTTAGAACTAATCCGCTTGGATGAAACCCGTCATGACGCCGCTCTGGCTAACGAAGCGCATAAGAAATGTGTCAAAGTGAAATTTGACAAAAATTTCAAGCCTCGTGTCTTCTCAGAAGGTGACCTGGTCTTACTCTATGATCAGGACTCTGATAAATTGGGAGCAGGAAAGTTCCAATCATTATGGATGGGCCCCTACTTTTTTAAATGGGTATTAGAAAAAGGAGCCTACGATCTAGTAGATTATGATGGAATTCCACTGTCACAACCCTGAAACGGGTTGTATCTTAAGCGATACTATGCTTGATCAAGTGTAGTATTATCTTTATAGATATGCTTTTGTTTCATTTTTGTTTTCGTCAAGAGTTGTCATTTTGGTTAAGTAATCCACTTTGCATTTATTGCAGATGTTGAACTTTTTGGAAACATTCGTTGGGTACGCCGACGGATCTAGTCGTAGAACATGGAACCTATCTTCAGTAGCCTGGGCCATCTTTGATCCAAGTGGTGAGTTAGTGAGTTTCAGAGGGATATGTATTGGTGAATCAATGAACAACATCGCTGAGTATAGCATGTTGATAGAGCTTCTCTCTGATGCCGTTTCACATGGCACACACCAACTTGTTGTCAGGATAGATTCGCAAGTCGTCATTCTATAGCTTACTGGTGTCTATTCAGTTTAGAGCCCAACTATCTATCGTATGTTCCTAAAGGTCAAGATTTTGGAAGGGCAGTTTGATTCCATTCAATATCAACACATTTCCATAAACTTAAACACTTTAACTAATTCATTAGCAAATTATGTGTTAGACAAACATTTGCAGCATTTGTAAAGAAAAGCATTTCATATCAACATTTGCAACTGGATCACATAACTTAACCAAAATAAACTCATAAAATCAAAAATATATAATTGTTTATAGTTTCACATAATGTTTTGTGTACAAGGAAAAATCGGTCATGTGACCAAGAAACTCAAAAGTAAATGAAGAAAAGCATCCTATACTAGTGATGCTGGTGATAACATGTCACCGCCTATGCGATCATATGCAGGAGCCTAGTCCATCAACTCGTAATGCCAGTAGTATGGCGCTGTAGCCTCAAAGATAACTCATCTATCCTCACATCCTGAATACCAAGGGTAAGACCCTCAATCTAATCCTGAAACACTGTCAGGTCTCTGCTATGTCCAGATCACGAAGGATAGCCCTCCCTACAGCCTCTCCTGTTGGAAGACCAGTTGATGCCCTTGGGCGTGCCACTGGTTGCACTGCCCCAACATATGCACAAGTACATGGGTTCAATTAGTCTTGATAAATCACAAAAATATTATAAAACTGATAAACAAAGATATGGTCAAATCATCTTCACCTATCACACCCCACTGCTCACTAGCCGGCAACGCCAAATCCGAGTCACCTCGGAAGTCCATCCCCACATATGGATACTCTGAGAAGACCATCTCTTGATGGTCGAACCACTCAAAGAAGGCATCAGAGAAAGCAACATGTGGCTGACCAGCATTTCTGGCCATTAGATCAACCCATCTCTGCATCCTGGGTTCCCTCAGTGCTGGCAATCCTAGTGAAATATGTTGTGGCTGCATCAGTGGGATCCTCTCTAAGGAAAAAGTAGTCAAAATGGAACCATAGCCAAAGTTCTTGGATCTTCCATTCCTTACCTTAGAGAGCTATTCTTTTATCACTGGAATCACTGCCTCACACCAGTTGAATACTTCTGGTTCCAGGCATTCTAAAGCATACTGCACATAAGATCTATTCGCCAAATGAAGAGCTGCACTACCAGCCAATATAACAAAGGTGAATAAAATGGTCCTCAGAGACTAATCAGTGACATCTCAGATATTGATCTTGCCATCTCTACTGGGCTGAGATCCATCGCTACAAGGCTGACAAATATATTCTCTCACCGATTCGCCCCCACGAGCGAATCCCGAGAGTGAAAGAGAGGCACCACGCCTCGATAACCCCATCAAAAAGTAGATATCCTTGACTGTCACTGGAATGGATTTGCCTCTAATCTAGAAAACCTGGTTGATCAGATCCCATGCATCAATAAAATATTGCAACAAACTGATTTGTTGCCTCATGCTAGATATACGAAAGAATTTGAGCAAACCACAGTTTCTCAATGCAGTAACAATACCCTAATCATGTAAGGCAATCATATCTTCTTCTTCATGCTCACGTTGATGCCATGTGATGACCATCTTGATCCAAAAAATATCTGAGTCATAGACAAAAGATGAATTAGGATCCAAATTTGAGCAAAAACAGGCAAAAATTTCATGAAAAATTACTGTGCAAAGTTTCCCTTTTGCGCCCATCGCACCTTGCCTTTCGACTAGGTGAGATGCATAGTGACTAGCCAGTGTACAGCTCAGTATGCATCTCACGTTTCGATATAGGGCAGGTGCGATGATGGGAAAACAATTTCTTCAAACCCTAGGGGCTCAAAAGAAAGGGAAAACTTGCTCAAAATTAGAAAAAGATGAGTTGAAAATGAAGAGCTCAGGGTTAGCTCCTACCTGGTCCTAATGGCACGGAGAATAGTCCACCGGATCTCCCAGAATCAGCTAATGAAGTTTGAGGGGGGAAACCATTCCAGAGCTCCAAAATCCCAAATTTGAAATGAAATGGTAAACATGAGAGGTAAAACTACTTTTATGTTACTATTTGTGTACTTCAAGTAAAATGTTAGTTTTTAATTTGTTTTTCAGGCATGTATATGTGTATTTCTAATCAATTTGATGGAGCAATTGAGCAGGTTGAATGATCGAAGAAAGAATCTAACGTGATAAATGGTAAACTAAATATCATTTACCAATATCAAGAGAAATGTTCCCGCAAGGTTCAAGCTCATTAAAAAATCAACCTGCACTAAGCACATGTTGGCACAAGGTTCAAGCTCATTAAAAAATAAACCCGCCTTTGGTAGATAACCTTTGTGATCGATTTGCTATCAGCCCTTTTGAACTTTGGTTGTGTTCCTTCCATCACCTCCATTCATTCGGCCGACCATATGCTTCCACTTGATTGTTTACCCTTTTGAGGAACATCTGCTATGAGTGATTCTAATTTCCACCCTCTTCACACTGCCATGTTTTGAGAAGTTCCAAACTTACCTGGAACCAGTTCCCACCTGAAAATGCCACTTTTTCCTCAAAAAATGAGTCCCTTTTAAACTCTTTTTAGACTTGTTAAATATAAAAAGATTGTCGAGCCATTGGCCTTTCCAACTCATTAAAGTAAAGGGAATGCCATCCCTCTCATATATTTTAATCTTTTTGGACATGAGGGATTATTAAACAAAAAGATCGAGCACTTGTCTCTGTCGGCTCGTTAAAACTATTGAAAACTCATCCCTTTCGTATTATTTTATACTTTTTCGGACTTAAGGGATTATGCCATGAAAAATGACTATTGCAGTCTCCTTTTCGTCCCCTTTTCAAACTCTCTAAACATGAAAAGGACTAAGTTATCTTTGTCATTAAACTCATTAAAACAATAGCGACAAACTTGTCCACCCAGACAAGAACGAGTCTCACTGACACTAGGCTCGATAAACACAAAGTGACAGGTTTACCCGAAGGGAAAATTATAGACCAAGCATATGTTATCCTCCTCAAGCTTGTCAAAAATAAAGAGGTACTGGTTAGCAAAGACTAGGGAAAAATGGGAAGAAAACTTGAAGAACTCTATTGGTAGCAGGTCACCCTTGAACATGACACTTTCACTCCATCATTGTGATTGAGTCGGGTTGGGTTTTTCCATTCACCGTCACCATTGGTCCTCCATACTGTTAGTGTCATTCTTTGCAGCTTTCCTCTAGTGATCAAACATGCTCTTACAAAGTGATTTTAAGGTGTGAAGGTCAAATTTTTTCATTTCAATGAGTCTTCAAGTAAAATTTGGTCACTAGGTATTAGGTCTAGGGTTTCCTTTCACTCCTTTCAAAGTTGTCCAAATGTTGGTCCATGTCACCATTCAGCTGACTGTACCATCATTCATAGGGTTTTCATCATCATGTCAAGTTCCATTGGGCCATTTTATACCTTGTTCATGCTTCAGTTGCGCCTAGGTAAGGTTCATTTCCCTCTCCTAGGGTTTTGAAGGTAATTTAACTTGGATGGTCAAATCATCAGCAAAACTTGTATCATGATGTTCATACACCTTCCCCTATCCTTAATGTACCTTATTAAACATTTTTCATCACTGAGATCCCCCAAATTCCTCATTTTCACACAAACCCTAATTTCTAGCTACAACTTGGCAATTTTCTAGGCTAGACCTGTGTTTTGCCCTTTTGGACCCCTTCCCCTCACTCAATATTTGAAATTCCACTTTCCCCTACTTCCTAACATCTCTCCATACTTCCAAAAATTTTCTCAAGAATTTAGAAGCCCCTTATCCCCTTCATTTTGCTTCATTTCAAGAAATCCCCTGTTCCATACATCGGGGTAGGTTTTACTCCAATGATGTTTTTGAGCAAGAAAATATGAATTTGGGAAAACTGAGAGAGGTTTTTGTCCAAAATAGGCTAAGGAAGAAAAAGCTCCTTCACATTTTACACAGGTTTCACGGTTTTAGAAAAATGTCAAAAATATAGTTTCCTTGGGAGAATTGATGCACCTCTGAAGTGACCTTGGGAAAATCAAGTTTTCTCCTAACTCGGTTGGCTAAATGACTTGCTTGATGAGTCCAATAATAGCTAAACACAAATTTATTTCCAATGAACTATCATGAGCTCAATTTTGAGTTGAGGAATACCTTTAAAAGTTGACTGCAACAGCACTCTGCCTTTAGGCAGCCTCATTTGGCACATTTTGACCAGTCTTGGGATATTTGGTTTTTGATATGGAAAATGAACTCAAAACTGAAAAATTATAGTTGGGTTGCAAGTTAGACTAAAATACCTTTCCAACGAGCTATCCTGCGCCCAATTTTGACACAAGTAAGGCCTCCAAAAGTCTCCTGTAAAAAGTGTTATTCACTGGGTGGTGGCACGGCGCATTGGGCAACTGGTGCGGCACACATAACTGGCGCAATGCACATAACTGGCGTGGTGCACATAACTGGTGCACCACATTGGGCTGCAATTTTCAGTGTAAATTTACACTAGCACAGTGCATAGAGAAGGTGCGGCGCGTTGGGTTTGAGGCATGGCGCGTAGAGCTGCCAAGCCCAAAATCTTCACCAATTCATTCCAAATTGCCCAATATGCTCGGATCATCATTTTTGCAAGTAGGTTGAGCCTCTATCACTGATTTTTATCCAATTTTGGTGCTTCTTTGATGGTGGTTGTCTTATGGTGGTTGGCTAAGAAAATAAAACCCTACCTCTCTCTCCAAAGAAAACAATGCTAGGGTTTGTATCAATTATTTGGCTGCCAAGTTATTCCCCCACTTTTCTACTCCCTCACTCCATTTTTCCTCATTTCACTATTCCTTAAACCTAAATATCCCTAAATTCACTAATCCAATATCCCCATTCCCATTTCCCAAAATCCCACATTCAAATTCCCAAACCCTAGTCCTATACTAAAAACTCCCAAACTATTCTCTAATTCCCTATTCCCTTAACTAAACCCTACCCCAACAATCACTAAATACCTCACTGTTTTCTCCCTCCACAATCCCTTATCTCACTTTTCTCTTGGTGGCAAAAGTCAAGAAACATCACAATCACTTACTTCTCATCAAGGCAGCTCCAAGATAGTTCATCCACTAGCAGAGATGGCATCTGATCCTTCATATGACCGTGATGAAGAGACATACACTAGAGCAAAGAAATAAGCAGCTTGAAGATCAGCAAGCAATCATGGAGTTACAAAACATACGGGAAAATCACCAAGCTGCCCAAAGGAGGAGGGTGGAGTTCACTTCACTTGAACGAAAGATCAATTCCGATCGGGAGTCATGGCTTGAAAGAGCCAACATCCACTTAGAGAGATTGTTGGAGAAGGCCAACAAGGAGAAAAACATATTGAGGAACATGGCATATCATTACTTTGCGAGAAACAAAGTGTGCAAGGCAAGAATCAGGAGTTTGAAAGCAAAGTTGAAGAAGAGATCGAAGAGGAAAAAAGTGAAAGATAAACTTCAGATCTTGGCTAAGGCTTCCTTGGCCCAACACGGCACTTGATGGAGAGCACTCAACCCAAATTTCAAAAAAAATTGGACACTTTTTGCATTTTTGAAATTTTTGGGCTAAAACAGAGAAATTTCTACTCTATGCGTCGCGCCACCTAGCGCTCGCTTTTGATGGAGGCATAATTTTGAGAAAAAATCAACATATTTGGATTTTTCATGAAAAAATATGCATTCTCACAAATGGCCAAGAAATTTTGACAGGTTTTGAGCCCCCGAAAAGGTCAAAAACACCCTAAAAATGACCTCACTGCCCCTATTTTGACACACAGGAAGCAGTGTTGGGATAATGGACTTTTGGAGGGGAAAATGGAGGCCAAATTGAAAAATTCCAGCTGGGTTGGAAAGTATATAGGCAGAAATTTCTAACAAGCACACCTAGAGTTCATTTGGACACCGAGAAGGCCTCCAAAATTGGGTCCAAACAGGCATAGCGCATAGAGGAAAAATTGCCAGTTTGACCAAGTTTTGCTCTGTTTTTCACCCAGCTTTGCCTAGTTTGAATTTTTTACTTTCCTAATGGAAATTTTGTGATGTAATTTGATGAAAATTGATGGATCATGATATAAATATATTAAACTTTTACTTTTAGAGGTAGATTCATCAGTTTAAAGGTTGTTTGAAATTGAATGAATCAGTTCCCTTGTTTCTAGAGGCATGCTGTTATGTTGCCTATTTTCTAGTTCTCAGTTTAGAATCAGTTGGATCAGCTCATAAACATGTGAGCTCGACCCCTAGAGGCTAGGATGAGTTTTTTTTTCCTATATCTTATTTTTTTCAGTCATTAGCATGGTTGGAGTTTTGAGAAAGCCTTGAGCATCATTGTACATTCATTTCAGCATTTTGGCTAAGGAATTGAGACCAGGGTTTGCAGCACTCTTTGGGATGCATGTGGCAATTTGTCCTGGTATAGTACTTTTCTTTTTAATTGTGAATTTTCTTATATGTCATGTACGCCATTCCCTATCTTGTTTCTTCTGAACTAAACAAACAAGAGTGTAAGTAGAATCCATTGAAATTGCAGTGCTCTACTTGAAGTTTGCTTAGTTTCTTGATGTTTTCAGCTGTTTGGGGAGGATCCATGATTTCTCTTGACCTATTCAACACCTCACCTATCTATTCCTTCCATTTCATTCAATTTTAAGTGCCAAAAACAATTGCCTCCCTTTCCCCTTTGAGATCTCTATAGGACTGAGCCTCAATCTCCACACCCAAAATCTATCTTTCCATCTGAGCCAACAAAACATCATTTTATTAAATCAAACTCTCTTGCACTTATACCTAGCCTAAGATCAGTATTTATATCACTCATCTCAAGCCCTCGTCAATCATAATTTTCTAAGATTGACCCAGAGAGAGCTCTCTCCTGACCTGGTAGGGCTAGGTACCAGGCTGAGCGTGGTTTGATGTTGGCCCTAGATCCTACCTTTTCAGCCTGAGGTAGATTTAGGCACTAACATAGTGGCAACCATACTGGGGAAGAAATTGTTTGTTTTTTAGTGTTCTTGCTTTATAAACTATAGACAAAGCCTGAATTTAGCCATGTAGCCTTTGAAACGCTCTTGCTTTACATTAGCAAAAGTAGATAAAAATTGCTTTAGTCAATCTCCGGTCTAGTCTTATAAGATGAACATATGACTTGCACATTGCCCCAGTAACATGTATCAAGTTTAGATTTGATTATTGATGGTGGACAATGATCAGACACATAGAAAGGCTGAAAGCATTCACTTGGCGATTCCAAATCAATTTTGAGATCAGATCCAAAGGCTCCACTGGAGGATGAACCCGACTACAAAAAACATGAAAGGACAATATGGACAGATCAGGTATTCAAGTTGGAATTTCATCCAAGACATTTTGTTCTTTGTTCTAAATTATTTCTTCTCTTTTCCTGAGAATGTTAAGAAGGCTTTGCAAAGTATACTATGCTTAAGAAAAGATCTCAGGCCTGCAGTTGATTCTTTCCCTTTGAAGTTTGTGAATACCAAATATTTTCATGCCTTTGAGCTCGATCAAGACCCTTTTTCTGAATCTTGTGATAACCGTCTTCAAAATGATGAGCCTCACCAAGACTGATTCTACTCGTTCTATACATACCCCTATACCTTGTAAAATTCCAAATCAATACAAGCCTCTAATTTTACCTCCTATATCACATGCTTTCCCTAAAAATCATGACCTGTATCTACCAAGATTTGATGGTGAAAGCGACAATAGCACTGCTGAGAGACATGTATTGAATTTTGAGTCCTTTCTTGACCTTTTTGAAGTTGATGAAGAAGATGTCAGTATTAGGCTTTTTGCTCTTTCTTTGCAAGGCAAAGTCAAGAGTTGGTTCAAAACCCTGCCTGATGCGAGCATCTCAAATTTTCAGCAGTTCGTCAAAGTTTTCCTCGATAGGTGGATGGTCAGACAAAACCCTTTCTTGATTATAGAAGAGTATAACCAGTTGAAAAGACAGCCAGGGGAGACAGTACAACAATTTTTTGCTAGATTTAACCAAGTTTATTATTCGATATCGGTTAATATAAGACCTCCTCCTGGATCCGCTCTCTTGCACTACCCAGGTGCCTTTGATCCGGAAATGGAGTTTCAGTTAAGAGAAAGGAATCTTACAACACTTGAAGAGATGTAGAACAGTGCAGTAGATGTAGAGGCTCATTTGTTGATCCGAAGGGCAAAGTTGAAGGAAAAAGAGATGAAAAACATAGATCCAGAGGAATCGACATCTCTAGAGGTAAAGCTTGACATTTTGGTAAGTGTAGTAGAAGAGATGATGCAAAAGATCACCACAAGAAATCATTATGATGTTCACGATCATAGCTTGCTGATTGAAAAGGGGAAAGTTGCTGATCCAAAACATATTCTTTCTTACCCTAGTTGTCATAGATCTGATAATGATTGTTTTATAGATCATCTTAGAGAAGAGAGATCTATTGATATGACATGTATGATTGATGATGTGTTTTATACTGATGATTTGCCTCAGTTTGATCAGTATGACGGTGATTATGATCTCCAAATAGAAGCTAATCTTGCAGACAAACCAGCAGCTAGTTTGTGGGAGGAAGAAGTTCACTTTCAGCAACTCGAATACAATGTTCAGCCGATGCATATCAGTCATGGAAGTAAGGAGGAAAGTGTAGAAAATTTTGAAGTAAGTGAAGGATCTTTGCCTTTTTGTTTTGCTTCGTTTCAGTTCATTAGAGACAACATTCATGCACTCAGAAATCAATTGTCTACAAGTCTTGATCTAGACCACCTTAAGAGCAATGAAAACCTTGTTCAAGACTTCTCATATCCAGATTTGTAGCTCCCGAATGCCATTTATTTTCAAGTTGTAGATGAAGACTTGGAAGTTGGAACATATGATCGAATGATGCAAGATGATTCCGTACCATTTTTTTTTGAATCATTTCAGTTTTTGAAGCATAAATTGCATAATATCTCTTCAAATGAGCAGCCTGTAGGAAATCATGCAATCTCATCGGAGCCAATAGAAAATGGGTTGCAGCGGTATTTTCATGTTTTTCACGATCCAATAGCTGATGTGTTGGATGATGTCTGCAGTCAAAGTCCTTCCCAATTGACTATATGTGATCTTGAAATGTGTACTGATACAAACTTAATTCGGCAGCCAATTTCTTTGTCATTTTCAGCAGGAGTCTCGTCACAAAGATCGAATCAAAGTTTGCATTTATCGTATGAAGAGAAGAGAAGTAATCCATTGGATGAGCTAAGTCCCAGTGTGCATGAATTTTTAGATCCTTATGCAGTGTTTTTGGAGGCAGATAGAGAATCCATATCATTCAATGGATCTGTTCACAAGTTTTCATGGGAATTGCTTTTCAGTAGTTCTCTCTATTGTTCATAAGCAAGTACTTGCGGAGAATTCAAACAACAGCTGGAATACTTAGTTGGTTGCATTGGTTGTTTCATTTCACTTGATTAGGTGATGAATGAAACTGTTAGAGTATGTTTTGATGAATAAGCTCTACTTTGAGCATCATTTCCAATTTGTCGGTTGTGTTTAAGTATCGAGTCAGTTTTTAGTTGAGTGAGAGTCAGTTTGTGTTGTCAAGTCGTCAATTTCAGTCATGCATTTCAGCTTGAGTTTTTGACTCCATTGCCCAATGGATGAAGGCACGGTCTGCTTTCCAAAGATCTATAGTTCTTGGCACCTCCAAGGAGCTACCATCCCCATTGGATCCAATGTTAGTGTCAGTCTTTGTAGCTTTCCTCCAGTGATCAAACATGCTCTTACGAAGTGATTTTAAGGTGTCAAGGTCAAATTTTGTCATTTCAGTGAGTCTTCAAGTAAAATTTGGTCACTAGGTATTAGGTCTAGAGTTTGCTTTCACTCCTTTCAAAGTTGTCCAAATGTCGGTCCATGTCACCATTTAGCTGACTGTACCATCATTCAGAGGGTTTTCATCATCATGTCAAGTTCCACTGGGTCATTTTATACCTTGTTCATGCTTCAGTTGCACCTAGGTAAGGTTCATTTCCCTCTCCTAGGGTTTTGAAGGTAATTTCTCTTGGATGGTCAAATCATCAACAAAACTTGTATCCTAATGTTCATACACCTTCCCCTATCCTTAATGTACCTTATTAAACACTTCCCATCACTGAGATCCCCCAAATTCCTCATTTTTGCACAAACCCTAGTTTCTTGCTACAACTTGGTGATTTTCAAGGCTAGACCTATGTTTTGCCCTTTTGGACCCCTTCCCCTCACTCAATTTTTGAAATTCCACTTTCCCCTGCTTCCTAACATCTCTCCCTACTTCCCAAAAATTTCTCAAGAATTTAGAAGCCCCTTATTCCCTTCATTTCGCTTCATTTCAACAAATCCCCTGTTCCACACATCGGGGTAGGTTTTACTCAAATGATGTTTCTGAGCAAGAAAAGATGAATTTGGGAAAAATGAGAGAGGATTTTGTCCACAATAGGCCAAGGAAGGAAAACCTCCTTCACTTTTTACACAGGTATCATGGTTTTAGAAAAATGTCAAAAATACAGTTGCCTCGAGAGAATTGATGCACCTCTGAAGTGACCTTAGCTAAGAAAATCAAACCCTACCCCAAATCACTGATTTTCTTAGCTAAAATAAACCCTACCCCAACAATCCCTAAATCCCTCACTATTTTCTCCCTCCACAATCCCTTATCACACTTTTCCCTTGGTGGCAAAAGTCAAGAAACGTCACAATCACTTACTTCTCATCAAGGCAGCTCCAAGACAGTTGATCCACTAGCAGAGATGGCATCTGATCCTTCATATGACCGTGATGAAGAGACATACACTAGAGAAAATAAATAAGCAGCTTGAATATCAGCAAGCAATCATGGAGTTACAAAACATACGAGAAAATCGCCAAGCTGCCCAAAGGAGGAGGGTGGAGTTCACTTCACTTGAACAAGAGATCAATGCCGATCGGGAGTCATGGCTTGAAAGATCCAACATCCACTTAGAGAGATTTTTGGAGAAGGCCAACAAGGAGAAAAACATATTGAGGAACATGGCATATCATTACTTGGCCAGAAACAAAATGTGCAAGGCAAGAATCAGGAGTTTGAAAGCAATGTTGAAGAAGAGATCGAGGAGGCAAAAAGTGCAAGATAAACTTCAGATCTTGGCTGAGGCTTCCTTGGCCCAACACAACACTTGATGGAGAGAACTCAGCCCAAATTTCAAAAAAATTGGGACACTTTTTGCATTTTTGAAATTTTTGGGCTAAAACAAAGAAATTTCTGCTCTATGCGCCACGCCACTCGGCGCTTGCTTTTGATGGAGGCATCATTTTAAGAAAAACTCAACATATTTGGATTTTTCATGAAAAAATATGCATTCTCACAAATGGCCAAGAAATTTTGACAGGTTTTGAGCCCCCAAAAAGGTCAAAAACACCCTAAAAATGACCTCACTGCCCCTATTTTGACACAGAGGAAGCAGTGTTGGGATAATGGACTTTTGGAGGGGAAAATGGAGGCAAAATTGAAAAATTCCAGCTGGGTTGGAAAGTATATAGGCAGAAATTTCTAACAAGCACACCTAGAGCTCATTTGGACACCGAGAAGGCCTCCAAAATTGGGTCCAAACAGGCATAGCGCATAGAGAAAAAATTGCCAGTTTGACCAAGTTTTGCTCTATTTTTCACCCAGCTTTTCCTAGTTTGAATTTTTTACTTTCCTAATGGAAAATTTGTGATGTAATTTGATGAAAATTGATGGATCATGATGTAAATATGTTAAATTTTCACTTGTAGAGGTAGATTCATCAGTTTAAAGGTTGTTTGAAACTGAGTGAATTAGTTCCCTTGTTTCTAGAGGCATGCTATTATGTTGCCTATTTTCTAGTTCTCAGTTTAGAATCAGTTGGATCAGCTCCTAAACATGTGAGCCTGACCCCTAGAGGCTAGGATGAGTTTTTTTTTGCCTATATCTTATGTTTTTTCAGTCGTTAGCATGGTTGGACTTTTGAGAAAGCCTTGAGCTTCATTGCACATTCATTTTAGCATTTTTGCTAAGGAATTGAGACCAGGGTTTGCAACACTCTTTGGGATTCATGTGGCAATTTGTCTTGGCACAATACTTTTATTTTTAATTATGAATTTTATTATATGTCATGTATGCCATTCCCTATCTTGTTTCTTCTGAACTAAACAAACAAGAGTGTAAGTAGAATCCATTGAAATTGCAGTGCTCTACTTAAAGTTTGCTTTAGTTTCTTGATGTTTTTAGCTATTTGGGGAGGATCCATGATTTCTCTTGCCCTCTTAAACACCTCACCTATATATTCCTTCCATTTCATTCAATTTTAGGTGCCAAAAACAATTTCCTACCTTGCCCCATTGAGATCTCTGCAGGATTGAGCCTCAATCCCCGCACCCAAAATCTATCTTTCCATCGGAGCCAACAAAACATCATTTTATTAAATCAAAATCTCTTGCACTTATACCTAGACTAAGATAAGTATTTATATCATTCATATCAAGCCCTTATCTATCATAATTTGCTGAGATTGACCCGGAGAGAGCCCTCTCCTTACCTGGTAGGGCTAGCTACCAGGTTGAGCATGGTTTGATGTTGGCCCTGGATCATACCTTTTCAGCCTGAGGTAGATTTAGGCACTAACACATACTATCCATGGGGCTAATTCTACCAAGTCCATATCAGTGTTACCAATATGTTCAAGAGAAGTCATTCAGAGGATTCACCATCCAACAAATGCCTCATCCACTGCAATACCTCCACCCTCCATTTTTCATGACTGCCATTCTTGAACCTTATGTACATGAAAATGGATTTATAAAGCTGAGCATGGGAATGTCTGCCTCAGCTAGATCGTGAAAATAATATGATGATGATGTATTTTATTGTATCTTATAAAGGTCACCTTCCAGTTCGAATACCTCAGATCCTCATGATAAAGAATTTCACCCGACATCAGAAGATTTACGACCTCATGCTTTAGGGGGCAGCTGTTATAGACATATTTGGGCACTGCAACCCCAAACTCGTATGTCCATAAACTAAGGGCTCTTTAAGTCCCTAAAAGTGTTACCCTAAAGGATCATGGTCAGCTAATTACATCATTTCCCAGAAGTTACACCTAAAAAACTACTTAGAACTGGCCAAAACTGGACCATACTGACTGCTCCATGGTCAGGGTGCGATGCATCTCACTTTGTACAGATGAGGAGTGCGATGCATACTGAAATGGACTTCTGTAGGGTGCAAATGAGTAAGAATAGACAAATGGCAGAGACAGTTTGCTAAGTGGATGATCATGGAATCTTTCAGAAACTTCTCCTGTGACACTTGCCTCTCTGAATTCGCCCGGGGATGAGTAAGAGATCAATGAAATATCCAAGTGGAACCAAGAAATATCAGTGGAATGAAACTAATCAAAAACCAAGAGCTGAATCTCACCCTTGCAAGACATATATAAATGGATCCCCCATCTAAGAGATCTAGAGGCTGGAATTTTGTATTTTGTAAGGAAGTGTTGTTGGTTTGTTGGTGAGAAGAGACATTGCATTGTTGGGTGATTTTCTTGTTCATGAGGTGAATAGGGCTTCTACATTGGGAGGATGATGCTGGATCAGATAGTTGGGTTCTAATTCTCTCTTTCACTACTATTAATAAAGTTCTTTGAGTTTTCCTCCATATAATCATGTATTTGTGAATCTTATTGTTTATGAATGCAATTGTATGGTCAACGTGTTTCTGATTCCGCATTGTTTATGATGTTTTAGATGGAGATGATTTGATGGTTTGTTGTTACTTTGACTCTACAGGTACTCTTTGAAGCAGGACAAGTAGGAGAGGAGTGACAAATTCTATTAAGGAAAGGAGAAATCAAGCTAGGATCAAAGTGGAAGATCCAGGTTGGTCCTCTTTTCTTCCCTCTAATCTATCACACTTAAAGGAACTCTTGAAAGCTTTCATTGTTTGTTTCTAAGATAGCCAACCATCTTAGTGGGACTAGCAGTTCGAATTGACACTATTTTTCCTTGAAACATAGGTTGCCATCAAGGACAATTCCTCTTCCTCTAAACTGTTATTCCTTTATGTTGTGGCCAACAACAACCCCCCTTCTTATTTAGTGTTATCCCTAATACTAAATTAGTGGGGACCCTCAATTAAAAATCTAGAAAATCAAAGTAGTGTTTAAATTTCCTTTTCAAATAAAATTACCATCATAAGCTTAGGAAACCCTCTTGGAAAATCCAAAAAAGCTAAGTTTTATGATAAGGTAAGATAAAATCTTTCCTTAGGAAATATCGCATCGCATAAGATAGTGGGATGCCACCTTACAAGCACAATTCCAACATTTGCGAGATCGCGATATGTGATAATAAACAAATATCGCATTCAGCACAACTCACATTGAAACACTTCAATTTACCGATATGCGATGACGCCGATCGCTAGATCGCATTTCGCAGAAGATAGGTTAACAAAGATTGTCATGCATAACATTTCTACGATTTGCGATATTGCGATATTACGATTTCGCGATACAGTGATGCAACGATAATACGATAATGCGATGTCACGAGCGATCAATTTTGCGATGTTATGATTTTGCGATTTTGTGATTTTGCGATGTTACGATCTACGATGTTGCGAAGCAAATCGCAAAATCGCTTCATCGCAGATCTTTCGGGCACGTTATTCAAGAAAAGTATTTTCCCTAAGCTGACACCTGGTTATGTGCTTTAATGCTAATAAATGAGGTAGTTTCCAGTTATTAATGGATTATGGGTGCGTGCTTATCGAAAGAATCATTTCACATAAGGTGGTATGCTTGATATGTCTGCGGCATTTAAAACTTTTCCCATCACCCTTCCTTGTCATTAATTTTCACTTCACTTGTGAATTGCAGGAATGGAGAATAGAGGCTGATACAAAGCAATACGCAGGTTAAAATGGGAAAGAAAAGCAAAGCCCCGAGCTCAGAAGAAAAGGAAATGGTGCCCTTGTATACAGACATGGCCTGTAACAGAGACGCAGGAATAGCTACGTGGGAAGGCATGTATAATCTGATCGAAGAGGAGAATCCCAGAGTAATGGAAGTAGTTGCTACCGCAGGCTCAAATGGTTCTTCTGAAGCATCCCTTATAGAGCTAGCTTGCTCATTCTCACACCGGATAGCAGCAAGGCCAAAAATCCTCCCATACATGGACATGGTTAAGTGGATACTGGACAGCGTAGAAATCAGAAATAGACAGTTCAAAATTCAGGGTCAAGGACTCATCGGTTCATTCGCTGTGCAGGATTTAAAGCTCATGTATCATCTACCAGAGCCATAGGCAACTTATAGCAAGCAGTTTATGGAGAAATTTGTAAAGGAAAATTAGGAGCTGGTAGAAACCACTAAAGACTGGTCTAGGAGGGACGAACCGCTGAAGAAAGATAAACATGGTATGTACAGTACTGGTTCTCTTACCTTCCCATATTGCTTTGCTACTTCCATGCTCTATAGAATATTTGGAATGCCAGATATCAACAAACTTTCATCTGAATGGCTACCATTATTAGATGCCGCCACAAATGCCACTGTTGTAGATTGGGCCAAAATATTGTCTGATAACCTAGTCACGGCCATTGTCAATTACCAGTCCAAAAGAGCTGCAGGTCAGAGAATTTGTCCTCATTTTTACCTATCTGCATATGTAATGGATGCGATATGTTATGTTTCTAAATTTCCTGTTATGGGTTGGAAGTGGACAACTCAAGACCCCCTACCCATTCATGTCTATCACAAAGAATTATGGGACTCTAAGTTCACTCCATACTTCTACCAAATTTGTCATGGAATTATGCTACCCTTGTACAGAATGTTATATGATAAATATGCTCCGAGATGCTCTCCTGAAGCAGAGGTAGACATCCTCCCTGTCGTAAGATGGTTCGGGGAGGAATTGTTTGCTTATGTCAGGGCATCTGGAAGTTGTGCTTCCCCTCATGACCTACCTTTGTATGTCCCTGATAAACTGTTAGCTCGAGAGATTGCCTATCAAACCTGTGGGGAAGGCAGTCTAACTAAAGATTTGAAAGACAGAAAGAAGGCTATATGGCCACAATTTCTTGTAGCCTATGGGGCCTTTTCGCTATTTGATGTAGGACACGCATTTATAGAAGTGAAGAATATGACGTGTTTACAGTTATTCAAATTTTTAGGAAGACCATTTGACCCTAATGAGGTTGCCCAGAATTTCACCACTGTAGTCAAGATAAAGGTGTTCTCTGAAGAAAAGGATTTATTCGATGATATATTCCAACAGAAAAGCATACTTGAAGAAATTCTGCATGCAGCCCAATTGCAATTCTCTACAGAAGAATTTCAAAAGTTCAAAATATACAGGGAAAGAAGGTTAGCTAGTATTCCTTTAGAAAAACTACGCCTAAAACCCGCAAAGGAACCAACTCCAAGTGTTAGTCTTAGCGGGAGTTCAGGCACTAACAGATCTAAATCCAAGTCTGAAAAAGAAATGTCTAAACATTCTAAAAGATCACAAAGTGAACAGGATAAGAGCGAAGGGTTAGTAAAGGATACTACCCAGTCAACAAAACTTCTACAGCAATAGGTTATTTCCTCTCCGCAAAGAGATCCTCCCCCTCTCGTCATTCAGCCACCACCAGTCACAACCGAACTAGATAAAGAATGGGAAGCCTTCAATGACTTGATCAATCTTGAAGGACAAAGCATAAAAACACATGTGAGCAATGCACAGGTAACAAAAGAAGTAGTCATGAGAACAGTCAGCAATGTCTCAGATATGGAGCATATTCCTATTTCCCCATCCTCTGAGCTTATGCTCAAAATAGAAGAAATTCCTCCCCTTGATGTGTTTTATAGCCCACAGCACAAACTGTAGTAAGAAGACAGAGGAAGAAAAGGAAATTGGAAAACGTGCTCCCTCAAGACGCAGAACAATTAGATGTCCTGTGGCAAGATCCCACTAGCAATCCTACTGAGAATCTCACCAAACTATCTCAAATCGCAGGAGCATACACCTCTACGACTATTGATAAAGCATCTGAGGTACAACAATTGCTAAAAGAAAGGGAAGACCAGATACAAGTATTGCAACAATAGTTAGAACAAGCTAATGCCAACAATGAAGCATAGAAACAGCTTGAGAGGTTGCAGCAGGACTTCCAGCAAATGCAGATAGGATATCAGAAAAGTTTGGATGAGAAAGGAAAGCAGTTACAGGATCTACAGGAGATGCACAAGGACAATCCTAAACTTACAGAATTTATCACAGAGTCCATTTCCTTGAATGAACAATTACTACAGCAGCAAGAAGCATTGGGCCAAAAGATATCGCAGTGGAACTATTATTGTGAAATAAGTGATAAGATCACTAATCAAGTGGTAGATTTACGAAGTGATTATGATCTAATTGATAAACGGGCGACTGAATACTTGGCTTGGCAAGAAAAATACGAGGGAAAAAGAGCAGGTGCACCAAGGATCAATGAAAACCACAAAGAAATGCTCTTTAGCAAATGGGATGAGCAAATCATGGAGGTAGAGCAAGCAGCAGAAGGAGCAGCCACAGCAGCAAGTAGTATTATTGATTGTGTAAATGAAAATTTGCACAGGGAAAATTTGATCGTAGAGACCACTCCAGGATATTTACGTAACGCACAAAAACTACAGACAGATTGGAAATAGAGAGATGAAGAAAAGGCAAAAGCAATTCAAGGGTTAACCAGGTTGAACTGGGATTATTACTGGGCATACTTGGTAAAGCCACATAGCCAGTGGATGACTTTAAGTGTATCATCAATTCGGCTGAAAAAATGGCACCAACTCTTGTCGATTCTGTTTTCTCAGCTAAGCTAAAAGTGGAAGTCAGCTAGCCGACTCTTCTCAAATAGATGCTGCATGCATGCGATTTCAAGGACCAAATACAGAAGTAGTTTAATGTTAGATTTAATTTTAGATTTAATTTTGTTTTATTTTCCTGAAAAGAGGATAATCATTTAAACCGCATCCTACATTTTTGTAATAATTTATTTTTAGATTAGTTAGTAGTATTTAAACCCTTCTCATGCATTTAGAGAAGGGTCCTGAAATTTATCAAAAACTTATCCCTAGAACATGCACTTCTGTACCCTCTGAGGAGGTTTTGATGAATGAATGGTGTTATAGACATTTTTGGGCACTACAACCCCAAGCATGAAATGTCCATAAACCAAGGGCTCCTAAGTCCCTAAAAGTGTTGTTCTAACCCCTAAAAGAACAAGGTCAACAGATTACAGCTTCTCCCAAAAGTTCTCCATGAAAAACTGCTCAAAATTGGTCAAAGCAGGATCATTTCAGCTGCTCCACTAGCCAAGTGCGTTGCATCTTACCTAAATACACTGTGTGGGTGCATTGCATTTCAAAAATCCCTTCTATGGGGTGCGATGGGCGAGAAATGACAAATGGCAGCGTCATTCCACGAGGTGGAGAGGCAATGGAAGCTTCCAGAATCTTCTCCTGTGACACTTGCCTCACTGAATTGGACCAAGGATGAGTAAGAGATCATCAATCTCCAAGTGGAAGCAAGAACTATCAGAGGGAAGACACTAATCAAATCATGAGCTGACTCATCTCCATTGCAGATATCTATATATGGATCCCTCATCCCAGAGATCCAGAGGCTGGAATTTTGCATATTGTAAGGAATTACTGTTGGTTTCTTGAAACAAACATCAGATTGTTAGGTGATCTAAGCTTTGTTTGAGGTGAAGAGGGGCTTCTTTGCTGGGAGGTTGATGCTGGGTCAGAACAACTGGTTGTAACTCCTCTTGGCTCTTTCTTGTTTATCAATAAAAGATATTCAAGTTTTCCTCCATGCTCTTGTGGCATTGATGCTTGCTACATTTGTATGGTCAATTTACATCTAATCCTAGATTGTTTATGATTATAGATCCATGTCTTTGTTTAGTGCTATGCTACTGTGATCTTACAGGTACTTTGTGAAGCTAGGCGTGCAAGGGAGCAGGTAGCTAAAGACTATCAAAGAAGAGGGGAATCAAATCAGGAGATTAGCGCAAGACAGAGGTTGGTCTTTCTGTTCCTCTCTATCTACAATTCATAAAGGAAAAACGAAAATAGCTTTTCTCTGTTTGTTTCTAAGGCAGTTGTCACACCTTAGTGGGATAGAGCAGTTCTATATAGACACTTTTCCCTGTAACAAAATGGCGACCATACTGGGGAAAATTGGGAAGAAAACTTGAAGAAACTTTGTTGGTAGCAAGTCGCTCTTGAACATGACACTTCCACTCCGTGTCCGAGTCGGGTTGGGTTGTTTCATTCACCAGTCACATCACCATGGTCCCATCATACCATCCACATTTGGGGTTAATGCTACCAATCCATCACATCAGTGTCGCCGATATGTTCAAGAGAAGTCATTCAGAGAATTCACCTGTGTCTCACCCACTACCATACATTTATACTCCATTCTTTCATGATCGCCACCCTGAACCTTATATCACCAGATCGTTTTAACCTCCATTAAAGTCATTTGCTCCATTCCGTGTCATTGATGAGGGATTCATTAAGGCCCTCCTATGATGGATCGCTTCTTGTCGACATCAGCTCATTATCCAAGAAGTTGATCTAGGAACACCCAATTCAGTACTTTGAAGCTTGCATGCCTCAATGGCAAGTTTCTCACTTCCGGCGACAAGTTTACATCAATGGCCTTCGACCGAAAGATTTTTCGTGGTGTTCGATGCCAAGTCCTTTATTCACACCACGTGAATTGTACTGCAGTACCTTGAGGGTCATTATCATTATCGCTGATTCATCTCGCGCTTGTTAACAGTTTACATCATTGGCTGGTAATCAAGCGATGTCTTTCCATGTTCGACTTCAAAACATTTCTCACATGGATCGACTTGTACTTTGAGTGAAGATCGAATGAGATTGAAGACCCCAGATCTAGTTTCATCCATCCGGGCTGCGATATATATTCAGGGAAATAAAGACATCAAATGTACATCATTACCGCACAGATAATCATCCAAAGGATGATGGCTCTATTAGAATCATCAGTGTACACTCAGACAATTTTCTGTCCTATGTACATGAAAATGAATTTATAGAGATGAGCATGGGAATGCCCACCTCAGCTAGATCATGAAAATATTATGAAGATTAACGACCTCATGCTTTAGGGGGCAACTGTTATAGATATTTTTGGGCACTACAACCCCAAGCATGAAATGTCCATAAACCAAGGGCTCCTAAGTCCCTAAAAGTGTTGTTCTAACCCCTAAAAGAACAAGGTCAACAGATTATAGCTTCTCCCAGAAGTTCTCCATGAAAAACTGCTCAGAATTGGTCAAAACAGGATCATTTCAGCTGCTCCACTGGCCAAGTGCATTGCATCTCACCTAAATACACTGTGTGGGTGCGTTGCATTTCAAAAAGCCCTTCTATGGGGTATGATGGGCGAGAAATGACAAATGGCAGTGTCATTCCGCGAGGTGGGGAGGCAACGGAAGCTTCCAGAATCTTCTGCTGTGACAGTTGCCTCACTGAATTCGACCAAGGATGAGTAAGAGATCATCAATCTCCAAGTGGAAGCAAGAACTATCAGAAGGAAGACACTAATCAAATCATGAGCTGACTCATCTCCATTACAGATATCTATATATGGATCCCTCATCCCAGAGATCCAGAGGCTGGAATTTTGCATATTGTAAGGAATTGTTGTTGGTTTCTTGAGACAAACATCATATTGTTGGGTGATCTAAGCTTTGTTTGAGGTGAAGAGGGGCTTCTTTGCTGGGAGGTTGATGCTGGGTTAGAACAACTGGTTGTAACTCCTCTTGGCTCTTTCTTGTTTATCAATAAAAGCTATTCAAGTTTTCCTCCATGCTCTTGTGTCATTGATGCTTGCTACATTTGTATGGTCAATTTACATCTGATCCTAGATTGTTTATGATTATAGATCCATGTCTTTGTATAGTGCTATGCTACTGTGATCTTACAGGTACTTTGTGAAGTTGGGCGTGCAAGGGAGCAGGTAGCTAAAGACTATCAAAGAAGAGGGGAATCAAATCAGGAGATTAGCGCAAGACAGAGGTTGGTCTTTCTGTTCCTCTCTATCTATAATTCATAAAGGAAAAACGAAAATAGCTTTTCTCTGTTTGTTTCTAAGGCAGCTGTCACACCTTAGTGGGATAGAGCAGTTCTATATAGACACTTTTCCCTATAACAAATAGAACAAGATTTATTAATGTTTGCATTTAATATCTGCTACTGATGTTGCACTTTTGTACTCTTAGTGGATATTTGATTAAGAAGAGATAAATCGTGATCACTTGAAGCTCATGAGTAGGACTAGTTATAAATGGTATTTCTATCTCTTAACTACTTCTACCTTGTGTTAGAGTGATTTCCATTTCAGTTATTTATATATTAATGTATGAATGCCTGAGTTATCATTTGGCACTTTTGTATGGTGATAGCTATTTATTTATGCTTAGTGTATGAATAGCTCATTATGCGATATGTTTTGCACAACTGTTTCTTCTAACTTTTTATACGAAGTAGTTCATCTGTACTGAATTATTTTCTCATAACAGCTGAATGATCTTTATTACTAGTTGTTGTTTGAAATCATTTTAGATCGCATAGAAGAAAGATCACACCCCAGGTTAGTGTAGATTTACATATTCCTGTTATTAGAATATAATTTCCTTATTATTAGATTAGAATTAGAGTAGAAGAATTCCATTTAGAAACTGTTAGAAACAGAAATATCAATCTTTCTCACACACACACACTGAAATTGGGAAACTGGTCCCATATCCCCAGTCGGACCCGCTATACCAAACAGAAAAAGAGTTGCCAACCAAGGTCCGGACTGGGTGGGTATCCCCCTTGTTGTAGACCCGATTTTTGGGGCTTCAACATATTTGGCGCTAGAAGGAGGGCCACCGAACTATGAATGGCAAGAAAATCTAAATCTAAATACCATTCTGAGAGTAAATCACGCTCACCAGCTCCTCCGACTTCTCCATTGCATTCAGAAACCTTATATCCAGAGTTAGAAGTCGCTGGATCAACAGTCGCTGCTACAAACCCTGACATTTCAGAACAATCTACTATTGAACCTCTTGAAGCTGAATCTTTGATTCACAAACTTCAGTGATTTTGTTATGAAACCAGCTCAAGAAAAGATAGAAAAGATAGATCAACGCCTTAGAATTCAGCCTCTTCGAGGGGGAAACCTCCTTTACATTACATAAATGAACAATTCTTGGATGATACAAATGAAAATACCTCCTTTCTATATATAGGAGTCTAAGTGGTCCCAATACAATCAAAGCCTACATAACAATAATATTGTAGGGCACAACAATAACAATAGTGGGCTTCTATGTGGCACAATAGTAACAATATGGGCACTACATGGGTACATCAATATAAATAAGGGGTATAACTACAATAGTAATGGGGTAATCACTAGTATTATAGGGACCCAACATGCCCCTCTCCTTCAAAAAAGTGTTGTCCTCAACGCTTGAGTAGTTCAGGATACTTCTGCATAAAATTCTCATCCTCCCATGTGGAATCTTCAGCGGATAAGTTCTTCCACTTGATAAGGTACTCTGAAATTGATCGATTTCGTAGCTGTCGAGTTCTTGTTTCTATAACTGCTTCCGGTTCCAATATAATTTTTCCTTCTTCGTCAAGTTCTGGCAATATTGTTTGAACTGGGAGCTTGTCACCTATAACCTTCTTTAAGCATGAAACATGGAAAACTGGGTGCAATCGAGAAGCTGCAGGAAGCTCCAATTTGTATGCCATAGTACCAATCTTTTGCAACACCTTGTACGGACCATAATACTTTGGTGATAATTTATTATCCTTCTTAGCTTGCTTGAGGGACATTTGCTTATATGGTTGTAGCCGTAGGAATACCCAATCACCTACATCAAAACTTCTTTCACTGCGATGTTGATCTGCCTGTTGTTTCATTCTATTCTGTGCCAACACAAGGTTATCCTTTAAGAGTTGGAGGACTTGTTGTTGATGTTCGATGTGATGTTCCACTGCCTGAACCTTAGAATTTTCTCTTAAATATGATGTGATGGATGGTGGTTGATACCCATAAAGTGCCATAAATGGGGTCATTTTTGTTGCTGTATGAAAGGAAGTGTTATACCACCATTCAGCCAGAGGCAACCATTTGACCCATTGTGTCTGTTTATCAGATACAAAGCAACGAAGATATCCTTCCAAACATTTGTTTACTATCTCAGTTTGCCCATCAGATTGAGGATGATAAGATGAGCTATGAGCTAACTGAGTACCAAGACAAGAAAATAATTCTGTCCAAAAATTTCCAGTGAAAATGGGATCTCTGTCACTTACAATAATCTTTGGGTTTCCATGTAGCTTTTGAATTGTTTCCATAAATGCAGTAGAAACTGTACTGGCTTTAAATGGATGTGATAATGCACAAAAGTGTGCATACTTGGTAAGTCTGTCAACTACCACCATGATGACACTCTTTCCCTCAGACTTGGGTAAACCTGTGATAAAATCCATTGAAACCTCCTCCCAACGTTGGCTTGGAATGGATAAAGGTTGTAATAGACCCGGTGTCTTAATTGTTTCAACTTTATTTTGCTGGCAAACCAAACATTCTGCCACAAACTTTTGAATATCTGATTTAAGGCCATCCCAAAAAAATTCCTTCTTAACCCTGTGGTAAGTTTTTAAAAATCCTGAGTGCCCTCCTAAGGGAGAAGTGTGCAATTCCATAAGAATCTTTTGTTTTAGCTGGGAATTCTTACAGAGGTATAAGCGATCTTTGTACCATAACGAATCATTTTTCCAGCTAAATGTATCAGACGTACTGGAATCTTGTTGTAGCTTTCGAATAAGTGCCCACACTTCTTCATCATTCTTCCATTCCTCCCTTGCTTCATTTATCCAATCTGGTTGGATAATAGAAATGGCGCACAACAATGCTTCCACATCCTCATCCTTTCTTGAGAGTGCATCTGCCACCACATTTTGCTTCCCCTTTTTGTAGATGATTTCAAAGTCATAACCCAACATCTTTGTGACCCACTTTTGTTGCTCTTCAGAGGATAATCTTTGTTCTAAAAAGTATTTAAGGCTATCATGATCTGTTTTTACCTTGAAGTGTCTTCCCATTAGGTAGGGTCGCCATTTCTTAAGTGCATGGAGTATTGCCAACATTTCCTTCTCATAAATAGCTTTTCTTAAAAACTTTCCCTTGATTGGACGACTTTCAAAGGCAATGGGTCTTTCATCTTGCATTAGAACAGCACCAATTCCATTTCCTGAAGCATCACATTCCACAATAAAGGTTTTTGTGAAGTCCGGTGTAGCTAAGACCGGTGCTTGGCACATTGCCTCTTTAAGATGTTCAAAGGCCTTTGTTGCTTCCGGAGTCCATGAAAATGCATCTTTCTTCAATAATGTTGTTAGAGGTGCTGCTATTCTCCCATAATTCTTAACAAACTTGCGATAATACCCTGTCAACCCAAGAAATCCTCGCAGATGCTTTATGGATGTGGGGATTTTCCATTCCTTAATGGCTTTAATTTTGCTAGGGTCTACCTTAACTCCTTCATGAGATACAATATGACCCAAATATTCCACCTCCTGGACTCCAAAGAAACATTTGGATCTTTTTGCATATAATTGTTTCTCCTCCAATAGTTGTAGCACCCTGTCAACATGTTCAACATGATCCTTCCAAGACTTGCTGTAGATTAGTATATCATCAAAAAATACTAACACAAATTTTCTAAGGAATGGTTTGAAAATTGAATTCATCAAACCTTGAAATGTTGAAGGTGCATTGGTAAGGCCAAAAGGCATGACCAAAAATTCATAATGACCCTCATGAGTTCTAAATGCCGTTTTCGGAATGTCTTCAATCTTCATTCTGATTTGATGATATCCTGAACGAAGATCCAACTTGGTGAAGTAAATTGATCCATGCAATTCATCCAGTAATTCATCAATGACAGGAATGGGGAACTTATCTTTAATAGTGAGCTTGTTGAGCTCCCTATAATCCGGACACATGCGCCATGATCCATCCTTCTTGTGCACCAATACTACTGGAGCAGAGAAAGAACTTTGACTCGGTTGAATTATACCAGCCTCTAGCATTTCTGCAACCATACGTTCAATTTCACTTTTTTGGACATAGGGATATCTGTACGGCCTGATGTTTGGAGGAACACTTCCTGGAATCAGATGAATAGCATGATCATGATCACGCATAGGTGGGAGACCTTTGGGAGTCTCAAATACCTTGGAATGATTGTCCAGGACTTTTTGGAGATCTGGAGAAATAGATGATTCCAATGTGGAAACATCTAGCGAACATAATTGTGCAATTACACCCCTTTGCTCCTTTTTTAGAAGCTTTGTCATACCATTAGAGCTGATTATCTTTCCTGGTTTCCCTGCAATACCCCTTAATTCAACTTCCTTTCCTTCCACAGAAAATTTCATGAAAAGTTCTTGAAAATTAAAAGCTATTGTACCCAAGGATTGTAGCCATTGGACTCCTAGTACAACATCAGCACCTCCCATTGGAATGGAAAGCATTGGGCTAGTCAATACATATTCTCCCATGGATAGCTTGATATTATGGCACTTTCCAGAGCAATTTATTGTTCCTCCATTTGCAATCATCACTTGACACTCTGGTGCTGGATATAGGAAGCAATTCAATTCTTTTGCTACCCTACAATGAATAAAATTGTGGGTGCTTCCTGAATCAATCAACACTATTACCTTTTTCTTCTTGATTTGTCCTTCTATCTTGATGGTTTGAGGAGTGGTAATTCCCGCCAATGCATTACAAGATATGGTCGGATTTATTTGTTCTTCATCTAGGCTTTGTTCCTGGAATATATCCTCTTCTTTTGACCTTTCTTGCTCCTTTTCTTCTTCCTCTTCACAATCTATGTAGAATAATTTCTTCTCAGCACACTTATGACCTTTTGTGTATTTGCTATCACAATTGTAACAAAGCCCTTTTGCTCTTTTTTCTTCCAATTGTTGTGGTGTCAACCTTGTAGGTTGTGGAAGACTATGGGCAACAACACTTCCATCTTTATAGTTGTGAATGGTATGCTTCCTAGTTGCCATAATTTTGCTTTCCATTTTTCTTGCTAACCTGAATGCCTTCTCTAATGAATCAGGTTCCCAAAGGCGCACATCATGTTGGATATTATCCTTTAAAGACCCTATGAACACATCAATCCTATGCTCCTCTGGAATATCTTTTATCCTTATGTTCAATTTTTGGAACTCCTCAATGTGCTCCATTATTGAACCCTTTTGTTTGAGATTATCAATTGGCTAAAAAAAGTGTTGCTTTTTGTATCCTCATAATGTGCTATCAATTCTTCCGTAAAAATTGCCCAAGTGATAAATTGTTTACGAGAACAAAGCCATTGATACCATACAAACTGATTTGGTTCCAAATATAAAGTTGCCATACGTACCTTTTGTGTGTTTTGCACATTATTGAGATCGAAGAATTGCTCCATCTGTAATATCCATGTGGCGGGATCCTTGCCATCAAACTTCCTCATATCGATTTTTGGAACATGGTGAGTCTTCGATCCAACATTAGAGTCTATGGAATCATGATTAACATTTCTTTTGTTCTCATCATGAGTTTCCTTTGGTACTCTTTCACCCTTAGTGACTATTTCTTGTAGCAACTTATCCATCTTATCATCCATGCCATCAATTTTAGCTTCCATGCCATCCATCTTAGCTTCTACACCTTTCTTTAAACCATCCATCTTAGCTTCTACATCTTTCCTTAAACCATCCATTTTAGATTCTGTTGCTTTTTGTGCAAGTGACACTCGTTGCACTTGTTCTTGTAATTTTGATATATCATATAGCATTTCTTCTTCTTCTTCATGAGTCATGCTAGAGCTTTCAGGCTCCTTACTAGGTGTTTGCATTTTCTTTCCTCGTCGCATCAGTTACCGATAATAATTCTATAATATTCCCTTTGAATACCTTCAAAATAATTTTTCAAACCAAGCTTAAGCAAAAATTAAAGAAAATCTACACACCTTTTTTCACTTTGTAGGAGCTCGATATTGCCTCCGATGTATCTCTGTACTTTCTGATTATCTAGTTCTGAATTTGTGACCTGTAGTAGCCCTCTGTGCCCTCTTTCCAATGCCACAAGTCTGACCCAAATTGGATTCTCCAAGGAAGAGTTATACGAAATCTCCCACAGTTACTTGATTATAGACTAGTTCAGTAGAGCGAACTTGAACGACATGCCACGTGTCACTGTTTCAACCTTTGACTCTGAAAAATATATAAACGAAAACTACAGTCCGTCCTATTTCTGTACCTTCTTACGAAATTTCAATCCGATGCTCAGAAAGAAAGTTATGACGATTTTCCCTAGGTCACCTGTTTTGAGTGTAATTCAAGAGTCTGCAAAAAGACCAACTTCCTCAGATCATATCTCCGCAAATATCACGCGAAAGACTCTGAAATTCGGACCCAAGGTTCAGCGCAATTTCTTCTCAAATGGGTTTTTTTTGCGACTTCTGAAACATCACAGAAAAAAAGTTATAGCGAAAATGCCACGATGACCTGTTTGGAGCAGCGAAACCCTAGAATCCAAAGCTCTGATACCAAATGTTATGAAACCAGCTCAAGAAAAGATAGAAAAGATAGATCAACGCCTTAGAATTCAGCCTCTTCGAGGGGGCAACCTCCTTTACATTACATAAATGAACAATTCTTGGATGCTACAAATGAAAATACCTCCTTTCTATATATAGGAGTCTAAGTGGTCCCAATACAATCAAAGCCTACATAACAATAATATTGTAGGGCACAACAATAACAATAGTGGGCTTCTATGTGGCACAATAGTAACAATATGGGCACTACATGGGTACATCAATATAAATAAGGGGTATAACTACAATAGTAATGGGGTAATCACTAGTATTATAGGGACCCAACAGATTTTCTATATCTCCTCAGAAATCTGATAAATCTCAAGGCAGCATGACTTCGCAATACAACCCTGCTCATCCTCTCACCAGATTAAAGAGCGAAAAATTTGGTGTTCAGCCAACCGAATTACCTCTACCTAATAGGAAGAGAGCAAGGAAGTCTCCTAAAGTATCCGATAGTGAGATTCTTTCATCATCATCATCCATCTCAACCTCTTCACCGTGAAGTCAACCATCCACTCCTCCACTTTAGATCATCGTCCATCAGCCTATTGCAACTTCCTCAACTCCTTCTCAAGCATCTGGAGTCATAATATCCTCATCTTCTTAACCACAGGGATCATATTTTGCACTTTCCTCTATTGGTAGTTCAGCAATGGCCCAATCTCCATGGAATAACCCAGAGGCAGTCTCAATGCCTGCACCCTTGAGTCAGATACCGGCCCATCCTGAAAAATGGCTGCCTAATTTTAATCTTGAGGCAGGCATGCTAGCAGAAGAACATATAAATAACTTTATGTTGTCTATAAATCTCAATGGAGTTGTTAATGAAGATGTCGTTGTTCAAATTTTCCCTTATACTCTGCAAGGAACAGCTAGATCATGGTATTTCTTGTTACCATCTGGATCTATTACTAGTTGGGACATCTTCCAAGAACAATTCTTGACCAAGTTTGGTGATGACAGGTCTACAGTGACACTGATCAATGACTTGTCTAACCTTAGGACCGAGTCAAGAGAACTTATCAAATATTTCAATTTACATTTCAATAAAATCTTAAACAAAATACCTACTACTTCTCAGCCTAGTGAAGAAGTACGAAGTGAATGGTATATTGTTGCTTTACCATCAAACTTAACAATCTTTGTTGATAGGGCTAACAAAACAACCTTAGTTGAAAATATGAAAGAAGCAATAGTAGTAGAGAAACATATTACGGCCCTAGAAAAGAAAAATGCAATGGAAGATTGAAAATCTAAGAAGGTCTCTTTCAAAGAAGATCCCAAGAAAAAACGACCCAAAGATCCATTCGATTTAGAAGGATTACAAAAAGTTTTGAAGACCATGTCTAACGAAATGGTCGATATTAAAAAACAAGTAGCAGAAACTTCTTCTAAAAAGCCATACAGGCCTTTTAGAAGAAATCCTTCAACCGATTCCAAACCCCCTAATGCTATTTCAAATGTTGAATAAGAAGAAGAAGAAGAGGAAAACACTACTGAAGAGCATACTGATGAAGAAGAAGTTGTAGAATTACAAGGTATATTGGATTTCATCCTCCCAAATAAAGAAGATCAAGAGGTATTCCCAGTTAGTACTCGTAGCAGAAATCAACTTGATCCTCCTCAGCGTACACCTAATCCGAAGAGCACAAGCTCAATGACTAAGGATAAAGTCGCATCCAAGAAAACATCACCTAAAGCGACTCAAACTAGCCCAGTCCAAACAGACACATCTACTCCATCTAAAACACTAATCATTTCGGATGAAATGGAGTATAACATTGTTGAAGACATGAAAAAGACTAGGGCCAATATTACCCTTTTTGAATTGAGTAAGTTAAAACACCAGCAGAAAGTAATTTTGAAAGAATTACATGCTGTGCCAGTTGCACCTTTACCAGCTGCTGTAATCTCTCAAGCCTCCCATGATATGGGAAGACCTCCAACTAGTATGATGAATAAAGTTGATCCAAATGATATCGCATTAATTGGAGGAAGATCGAGATCGCATACTCCCCCATTTCTCCTTACTTATGAGATCTTCAATAAAAATGTGCATAATTGTTTAATGGATTTGGAGCTTCATCAAATATTTTTCCAAGATCAATTTGTGCAAAATTGAATGTTCAACCACAGAAATCCATTGTGCGCATAGTTCAGCTAAATCAATCGCAAGTTGAAGTGATTGGTGAATTAAATCAGGTTACCATAAGGCTGTCATCCAACCCAAAGGTATGTCAAGTTATCGACATTTTAGTTGCTGATATTCCTGAATTTTATGGCTTAATTATTAGTAGAGATTGGTCATAAAAACTTCATGGATACTTTGCAACTGGCTGGTCACATATGTGGCTACCTTATAATGGTAAACCAAACCAAATAAAAGTTGAACGTGAACGACATCAGAAATACATAGTAACAGAACTCGAGGGAGAAAATGAAACAGTAGCATATAATTCTAACATCATTGGCAACTATTCAGTAGATTATTTCTTAGGAAATTTTAATGCTCATACATCACCTTACTTAGAACATTCTGTTTTGTCTCAAGTAGAAAATTTTTCTCAAACAGATAGTTCTAAATGCATTAATTTTATAGATAGTCCTGTAAATAAATCTTTGTTTTGGAAACTATTTTTTTATGGTTCTAAGTATAATGAAGGAGCAGGAGTAGGATGTGTGTTGGTAAGCCCAGAGGGAGATAAAACCATGTTAATTTGCAGACTCGAATTTGAGTGCACCAACAATACCGTAGAATACAAAGCTCTAGTCCAAGGCTTGTACAAGGCAATCGGATTAGGCGTCAAATACCTGCAAGTATTCGGAGATTCTGAAATTATAATCAGACAGGTACGTAATACTATACACAGTTTATCAGGTCATTTAAAGCATTATCAATCTTTAGTTCAATATCTGACTAAACATTTTATAGCATTTAATATCTCGTTAATTCCCTGACTCCAGAATGCTAGCGCAGACCTCTTAGCCAACGTAGCTTCCAAGCTCATTCCTTCAGAAGATTTTAGCCCTGATCGATTTTCAATTGAGTTAATTTTTAGACCATCTATCCCTGATAACATCACCAATTAGAGGATTTTCAATGACGATCCTGATATCATGAGTTTTCTCACATCTGAAGGATCCTACACCAATTAAATAATTGACGAAGACCAACATGACCAACAATTGCAATAGGATAGTACTAACAACGCTATACCTAAATCAGTAGTCAAATTAGAGGAACTTTATGATTTGAAAGATCGATTTAAAAGATCTACCAATTCAAAACTCCAAAGTTCAACTTTGAATTATGAATTAGTAAATCTAGGAACTGATGCCAAACCACAGAATATCAACCTAGGCCTTGGCCTAGCCTCTGAAGAGAAATTAGCATATATTCGTCTCTTGAAACAATATAAAAGTGTCTTTGCTTGGAATTACGATGAAATCAAAACATACGACACCTCCATCATCCAACATACTATCCCAATGATTGATAATGAAAAACCTGTCCAACAGAAGTTGAGAAAGATCCATCCAAATTTAGAAAACAAAATTAAAACTGAACTCAATAAGTTATTGAAAGCCAAAATAATCTTTCCCATTAGAAATTCTAAATGGGTCTCCAATATGGTACCTGTTAGAAAGAAAAACGGAGATATCAGAATCTGCATTGACTTTCGAAACCTTAACAAGGCCTGCCAAAAGGATAATTTTCCTTTACCTCCCATGGAACAAATATTGCAAGCAGTTGCTGGCTCAGAACTAATGTCATTCTTGGATGGATTCTCAGGATACAACCAAGTGCTGGTACATCCTGACGATCAATTGAAAACTAAATTTAGAACTAAATGGGGCACATATGCATATCAAAAGATGCCATTTGGTTTGATTAACGCGGGCACAACATTTCAAAGAGCCATGGACATTGCATTCAAAGGGTTAGTTAATAAGTCAATGGTAATCTATTTGGATGATATTACTATTTATTCCAAGGAACAAAACAACCATCTCAGGGATTTAAAACAAATCTTCCAACGTTGTTTAAGGTATGGAATTTTGCTTAACCCGAAAAAATCCTTTTTCACATTAAGTGAAGGAAAGCTTCTAGGATTCATAGTGTCAAAATCTGGAATTCACATTGATCCAGACAGAATCAAAGAAATTTCCGCAGTTCCCTTACCTCACAATAAGAAAGCCATGCAATCTTTCCTTGGCCAGATCAACTTTGTAAAGAGATTCGTCCCAGAATTTTCAAAAATTGTGTCTCCTTTACAAGCCATGATTAAAAAGAATGCAAACTTTAAATGAGGCCAAGATGAACATGAAGCATTCAATCTGATCAAACAAGCCATTATAAATGCTCCATCGTTAGCAAACCAAAATTTTTCTGATCCTTTTATTGTGTATACCTTTGCCTCAGATAGATCATATGCTGCGATACTCACTCAAGAAAATCAAGAGAAAGCAGAAGCCCCAATTGCTTTTTTTAGTTCCAATTTACAAGGTGCTGAATTGAATTATTCAAATGTCGAGAAACAAGCTTATGCTGTTTTTAAAGCAATTAAATACTTCAGACCTTTCTTACTCAAAACACATACCAAGATCATAGTATTGTTTCTAGAAGTAAGAAGTCTTCTAGTACAGAAGGATGTGGGTGAGAAAAGGGAAAATTGGGTTACTGCCTTACAAGAATACGACGTAGAAATCAAACCAACAAACATTGTAAAAGGTCAAGGCTTTTGCAAACTGCTGGCAGGAGCATCACTAATACTCGAAAATCCATCTGAAGAGGTACAAGTGTATGAGGTAAGCCTAAACGATGTTGAGTCATTATACACTGATATTATTTATTATTTAAAGAATGGATATGCTCCTCCAAATCTTGATCACACCAAGAAAAGAGCCCTGAGGTTAAAATCCAAACAATATCAACTTGTAAATGACGTTCTTTTTAGAATAAATTATGATTCTGTTTTACTTAGATGTCTTGAGAAAGCTGAAGCTGAAAAAGTTTTGCAGGAACTCCATGATGGGCCAGCAGGCGGACACTACGCTAGAGATGCAACTGCTCATAAGATCTTACGCGCAGGTTATTACTAGCCCACATTATTCAAGGACACACATAACTACGTAAGGAAATGTCAAGTCTGCCAAACGAATGCTGGAAGACAAAAGAAACCATCTTTGCCATTGCAACCAGTTACCATTGAACAACCTTTCGATCAGTGGGGATTAGACATAATAGGTGAGATCGTTCCTCACTCTTCTAAACAACATAGATACATCCTCACAGCGACAGATTACTTTACTAAATGGGTAGAAGCAGTTCCACTCAAGACGACTAATGGTGAAAATATCATTGATTTCATAGATCAGTTCATAATCACCAGGTTTGGATTACCTTCTACTTTAATGTTTGATAATGCATCATACTTTTCTGGTAATAAAATGACTAAATTCACACTCAAAATGGGTTTCAAATTCAAATGCTCGGCCAATTATTATCCACAAGGGAATGGGTTAGCTGAATCCACAAATAAGAACTTAATTAGAATCATTAAGCGAACCATTGACCAAAATCATAAAAATTGGCATAAGTCTTTAATATATGCTTTATGGGCTGATAGAATAACGCAGAAAACCTCTATCGGCACTTCTCCCTTTAATTTAGTTTATGGGAAAGAAGTGGTTCTTCCAACACATCTGGCAATTCCCTCTTTAGCCTTAGTTCTGTACATTGATGAAGTACCAACTTCTTCTTTACAACTTAGGCACTTGGAATTAATTAAACTAGAAGAACAACGAGAATGGGTTAAGATAACTCACACTCATCATCAAGCATTAGTGAAAGCCTCTTTTGATTCCAATATGGTATCCAGAAAAGATTTTCAACTGGGGGATCTAGTTTTAAAATGGTACAAGGCTCATGAGGAAAAGGGAAAACATACAAAATTTCAAAGAATGTAGCTTGGTCCTTTTCAAATTGTAGAAATCATAGGTCCATTTACCTTCATGTTATAAGATTTAGCAGGGAAAAGAGATTCTCTACCTGTTAATGGTCAAATTCTCAAGAAAAATTTTCCATAGAAGATCAGTCTTCTATTTTTGTAGAGTAGTTGTTTTTCTTTTCGTAATAAGACCGGTTGTGAATGGTTACTTTTGAGATTCACGAGAAAGACACAAAATTCTCTTTCAAATCTTGATCTTTCGCTTGTATAAATAGAAAATCTTTTGGAAAATTGATCTTTATTATTGAAAGATACAGTTAAAAGACTCTAGCCTAGATATGATACTAGTTTTAACTTCATTAAATTTGATGAAAAAAACCTTTAGTGAGAAATTTTTTTATATCAGTGCAATGAAAAGTATCAATAAAAAAATAAAGATTCTCTATAGAACAGTTATTTCCAATAACTCTACTATTGTCGTCCAGAGCTATCTTAAGGAAACAATGACTTCCTCCCTACTAAGGGAATCACAAATTTTAGAGGAACAATCCAAGGATACACTTTATCTTAAAGAGTGAGAGTTCTCATCACGAGCTGGCTTATCATAATCACAGATATTATAACTTGCTGACTTTGCCAATACTACATACCACAACAGGGCAAAGACTCAAGATTGTTGCAATCAAAAGGCAAGGGGTCTCATCACGAGCCAGCTTGTTCAGAAAAGTTATAAATCAGTGAATGACTGTGTCATAAATTCACTATCAAACCAAGACATTGCTCTTTAAGAATAAAAAGAAAATGAAAGTAGAAAGTGTGAATATGGATTCTTCTTTAGGAATTGTGGGTTTCTTTAAGTAGGATACAGGATCATTGTTGGGTAACAGGTAACCTTGACGAGGCTATAAACGCCTACTGGTAGTAGAGGCTGTACCTACGACAAATGAGCATATTTAAAACTGGTTTACAGAGAAGACTTTATTTTATCTTTACAAGGCAAGTAATGACTGATGTAAATACAAGGACTAGCTTGAGGCAACAAATAATCAAAGTCGAAAATAGTTGAAACAAAATGTCATTGACAGGTTAGAATATAATGTACTTTATCTTTCTATAATAAAGTTTAACTTTCTGGAAAATTTTCTATTTTGGAAGTTTTGAAAATTCAAAAAGCAGCAGAGATAACTGGTTCTTCCAAGTGAATCGCCAATTGTTGTGGCTAGCAACAACCCCCCTTCTTATTTAGTGTTATCCCTAGTACTAAATTAGTGGGGACCCTCAGTTAAAAATCTAGAAAATCAAAGTAGTGTTTAAATTTCCTTTTCAAATAAAATTACCATCATAAGCTTAGGAAACCCTCTTGGAAAATCCAAAAAAGCTAAGTTTTATGATAAGGTAAGATAAAATCTTTCCTTAGGAAATATCACATCGCATAAGATAGCGGGATGCCACCTTACAAGCACAATTCTGACATTTGCGAGATCGCGATATGTGATAATAAACAAATATCGCATTCAGCACAACTCACATTGAAACACTTCAATTTGCCGATATGCGATGACGTCGATCGCCAGATCACATTTCGCAGAAGATAGGTTAACAAAGATTGTCATGCATAACATTTCTGCGATTTGCGATATTGCGATATTGTGATTTCGTGATACAACGATGCAGCGATAATACGATAATGCGATGTCACGAGAGATCAATTTTGCGATGTTATGATTTTGCAATTTTGCGATTTTACGATGTTTGCGATCTGCGATGTTGCGAAGCAAATCGCAAAATCACTTCATCGCAGATCTTTAGGGCACGTTATTTAAGAAAAGTATTTTCCCTAAGCTGACACCAGGTTATGTGCTTTAATTCTAATAAATGAGGTAATTTCCAATTATTAATGGATTATGGGTGCGTTCTTATCGAATGAATCATTTCACGTAAGGTGATATGCTTGATATGTCTGCGGCATTTAAAACTTTTCCCATCACCCTTTTATGTCATTCATTTTCACTTCACTTGTGAATTGCTGGAATGGAGAACAGAGGCCGATACAAGGCAATATGTAGGTTAAAATTGGAAAGAAAAGCAAAGCCCCGAGCTCAGAAGAAAAGGAAATGGCACCCTTGTATACAGACACGGCCTGTAATGGAGACGCGAGAATAGCTACGTGGGAAGGCATGTATAATCTGATCAAAGAGGAGAATCCTAGAGTAATGGAAGTAGTTGCTACCGCGGGCTCAAATGGTTCTTCTGAAGCATCCCTTACAGATCTAGCTTGCTCATTCTTACACCGGATAGGAGCAAGGCCAAAAATCCTCCCATACACGGACTCATTGGTCAAGGTCAAGGACTCATTGGTTCATTTGCTGTGCAGGATTTAAAGCTCATTTATCATCTACCGGAGCCACAGGCAACTTATAACAAGCAGTTTATGGAGAAATTTGTAAAGGAAAATCAGGACCTGGCAGAAACCACCAAAGACTAGTCTAGGAGGGACGAACCGCTGAAGAAAGATAAACATGGTATGTACAGTACTAGTTCTATTGCCTCCCCATATTGCTTTCCTGCTACCATGCTCTGTATAATATTTGGAATGCCAGATATCAACAAATTTTCATCTGAATGGCTACCGTTATTGGATGCCGCCACAAATGCCACTATTGTAGATTGGGCCAAAATCTTGTCTGATAACCTAGTCATGGCCATTGTCAGTTACCGGTCCAAAAGAGCTGCGGCTCAGAGAATTTATCCTCCTTTTTACCTATCTGCATATGTAATGGATGCAATATGTTATGTTTCTAAATTTCCTGTTATGGTTTGGAAGTGGACAACTCAAGACTCCCTACCCATTCATGTCTATCACAAAGAATTATGGGACTCTAAGTTCACTCCATACTTCTACCATATTTGTCATGGAATTATGCTGCCCTTGTACAAAATGTTATATGATAAAGATGCTCTGAGATGCTCTCCTAAAGTAGAGGTAGACATCATCCCTGTCGCAAGATGGTTCGGGGAAGAATTGTTTACTTATGGCAGGGTATTTGGAAGTTCTGGTTCCCCTCATGTCCTACCCTTGTATGTCCCTGATAAACTGTTAGCTCAAGAGATTGCCTATCAAACCTGTGGGGAAGGCGGTCTAACTAAAGATTTGAAAGACAAAAAGAAGGCTATATCGCCACAATTTCCTGTAGCTTGTGGGGCCTTTTTTCTATTTGATGTAGGCCACGCATTTAGAGAAGTGAAGAATATGACGTCTTTACAGTTATTCAAATTTTCAGGAAGACCATTTGACCCTAATGAGGTTTCCCAGAATTTCACCACTGTAGTCAAGATAAAGGTGTTCTCTAGAGAAAAGGATTTATTCGATGATATATTCCAATAGAAAAGCACATTTGAAGAAATTCTGCATGCATCCCAATTTCAATTCTCTCCAGAAGAATTCCAAAAGTTCAAAATATACAGGGAAAGAAGGTTAGCCAATATTCCTTTAGAAAAACTACGCCTAAAACCTGCAAGGGAACCAACTCCAAGTGTTAGTCTTAGCAGGAGTTCAGGCACTAACGGATCTAAATCCAAGTCTGAAAAGGAAATGTCTGAACATTCTAAAAGATCTGGAAGTGAACAGGATAAGAGTGAAGGGTCAGTAAAGGATACTGCCCAGTCAACAGAACTTCTACAGCAACAGGTTATTGCCTCTCTGCAAAGAAATCCTCCCCCTCTTGTCATTCAGCCACCACCAGTCACAATCGAACTAGATAAAGAATGGTAAACCTTCAATGACTTGATCAATCTTGAAGGACAAACCATAAAAACACCTGTGAGCAATGCACATGTAACAAAATAAGTAGTCACGAGTGTTGGCATTATGAGACAAGTATTGTCCTTGATGGCAAATCACATTGATAACAAATCATAGTGCAGAAGGATAGCAGCAAGGAATTGATGATCAGTCTACAAGTATGAAGAAAAATATATACACGCTGGTTGGCTTCAGTAAAAGCGCATGTATGTGGAAAACTTATCTTTGGTCCACGGCGGTTATTCCTTGGAAGTTGTGCCTATGGTTTTGGACCTTGGTGTCTCGACGGACATGTTGATCCCTAGTTTTGAAGATGATGGTATTGGATTTCTATGGTTTTGGCTCTTGGTATTAAACAAGGCCTAAGGCTATATAAGGAGAAGGAAATCATTAGGCAAGTGCATCTGAAAAAGTCTTGAATATCTGATGAAGTATTAGATCCAGTATGCAGGTTATTGGTTGATGATGTATTGCTTGATCTGAGCTAAGGAGAGATCTCATCGGTTGATGGAGAACAAGATCTAAGGAGAGATCGGGATCAAATGGTTTGAAATGAACTATATTTATATGGTTGATTATGCGTATTTCTAGATTTGCATACTGACGCAATGTTATGTTCTGGGTATAACTGAAACCTGGTACAGCTGCAAGTTATGAAAAAATATTTTTAGATCTGTACGCAGGTTGTCTTCGGTAAAACCGCGTGTATACGCGGGTTGCCTTCATTGTAGTAGCGTATATCTTTTGGATCTTGATTTTTGGGTTGCAGCTGGGTCTGACTTTTATTGCAGAGTTCTGTAGTCTGCTCTGTGTTCTGGTGACTGGGTTTGACAGGGTTTCAGTGGTTCAGTGATTCAAAGATTGATGATGCTAGTATTGGTTGTTTTATGCTTCAATGATTTGTGAATGAATCATGGTCTTCAGATTGTAATGTTGTGCTTCAGGAGTATCCAGTCTGAAAATTGATGAAAAGTGGTACCTGAAGGAAAGAAGATTGTAGGCCAGCACCTACGTACTAGTATCTTAGCTAGTACAAGAGCAAAGGGGGTTGGAGCTCCCTTCCAAGGAAGTTTGGAGAACGAGAGAAGGTTGAAGCCTTCTGCAGGTTGTAGCCTGCGTACTGGTATAAGGCTGCACCAGTACAAAAGATTGTAAACTGAAGTTCTTATAAAAGAAAGATAGAGACAACTTGCAGCAGGTGGTTTTCACCCACATTGGGTTTCCACCTTATATCATGGTGCTCATGTGTGTGGCTTTTGTGTGATGATCTGTTCTGTTATATTGCATCTGTTTACTCTTAATATGATGAATAATGTCCTGATGCATTTAACTGAAGATAAACTAACTGAATTATAAGATTTATGGTTATACGTTGGTTTCTTTAGACACAGTAGCGTGTACACGCTGGTTCACTTAACTGAAGTAGCGTATATGTTTCTGAGCATTGAAAAAGTTTTATTGATCTGATAATACTGATTCACCCCCCCCCTCAGTATTATTTCCAACAATTGGTATCAGAGCAGGTCCTTCAGAGAAGCTTGATCGCTTGAAGGTAGATCGTTCATCATGAGCAACTACAAGAGAGAAGCATCAATCAGGCCACCGGTTTTTGATGGGACAAACTTCAATTATTGGAAGGTAAGAGTTACTGCCTATCTTCAATCTCTTGGTACAGAAGTTTGGGACATCGTAGAGACAGGCTACACTTTTCCTTCAGCTACTCCTACAGATGCAGCCGAGAAAAAGAAATATGAAACAAATGCGAAAGCAGTCAATACTCTATTGGGATGTATATCTCAATCAGAATTCATGAAGGTAATGCACTATAAATCTGCAAAAGAAATATGGGACAAAATTGTCACGAGCTATGAAGGAGACGAACAGGTAAAGCGTGCTAAACTTCAAACTCTCAGGATTAAGTATGAGACTCTCAGAATGTATAATGATGAAAGTGTGGCTAACTATTTCCTTAGAGTAGATGAGATTGTTAATTGCATGAAAAACTTGGGTGAAGAAATAAAAGAGGCTATTGTGGTTGAAAAGGTTCTAAGATCTTTGTCCCCCAAGTTTGAATCTAAAGTGTCTGCCATAGAAGAAAAGGAAAATCTGCAAATTCTTACTATGTCTCAGCTTCACGGGATTCTAACCGCTTATGAAATGAGAAAGGGAGGTCCATCAGACAGAAGAGAAGCTGCCTTCAAGGCTTCAGGCAAAGAAGAGTATTATGAAGCAAGTCACGTGCCAGAAGATGAAGAAGAGGAATCAAATTTTGTCAGAAATATTCAAAGGGGTTCTGGAAGGTTCAGAGGTAAGTTACCTTTTAAATGCTTTACTTGTGGAAGAGTAGGTCATTATGCTGCCAGATGTCCTCACAAAAATAAGAATGACAAGGGAAAGGAACCTGTTAAGTGGAACAAGAAACAAAATGAAAAGAAGAAAAGCTATTACACTCATGGAGATAGTGATGGTCTTTCAAATACTGATGAAGATGAACAAGGTAATAGATATAAATTGTTAATGGCTTTTGAAGATGATGACTATATGGATGCTATAGATGTAGAAGGCTTTTGTGAAGAAATGAAAGATCTCAAAGTTTGCTTAGAAGAGAAGGGTGCTATTATTGATTCTCTACAATGTCAACTAGCTGAAAAGGAAAAACATCTTGAAAAATTGGAATGTGAGATTGTTTGTCTTAGAAAGGAGATTGAGAAAACAAAAGCGATTAATCTTGAATTTGTTAAAGGATCTGAAACCTTGGATGAGATTATCAATGTGCAGCGATCTCCTCTGATCAAGACAGGTCTTGGATATAATGGAGAAACATCTCAAGCCTCTACCTCTAAAAGCTATCTTGATGCAGCAAGGAGAAGCGAGCAAAGGCCAAATAAAAGTCATCAGGTGAATCAGGGACAGTTTACCTCAAGAACAAATAAAGACCATCAAGAAATTCGGGGACAAACTGCCTTAAGGACAAACAAAAGCTACAATCAACCTCATGTAAAATCTTCCCAATTTGCTCCAAGAATGAATGTGAATAGAAGCTACAATCGATTGGATGATAGATCTGATTATCGCAGAAGTTTCTTTAATGGCCAATGCTTTTCTTGCCATAACTTCGGTCACAAAGCAGCTCAATGTGTTGCCTACAAGACAATCATGACTAGAGAAGCTCAAAAGCAAGGGAGAATGACTGGAACCATGAAAAGGAATTATAAAAACTTTTCGGTTCTTGAAAATGAAGTTGAATGCTCCATTTGTAATAACTTTGGTCATGAAGAATCTGAATGTAGGAGCAGGTTCCGGAAGAAAACTCAGAAGGAACAAACCTCAAATGTCATAACATGGAGAATAAAGGAACCGCAACCAGAAAGATGTGGGATAGCCTTTTATGCAGAAGGTCAAGAAAGTCTATGGTACATTGACAGCGGATGTTCGAAGCATATGACAGGGGACAAAGAAAAGCTTGAGTCATATACCGCATTAGAAAAGGGGAAGAAAGTTTCTTTTGGAAACGATATCTCTGCAGCCATAAAAGGAAAAGGTGTTGCTCCCTTGAAAGAGAAGGTCAAAGCTGGAAATGTTTTGTATGTTGATGGATTGAAGCATGATCTTCTGAGTGTCAGTCAGATGTGCGATCAAGGAACAAAAGTAATATTTAGATCAAATGGATGTTGTGTTCGTGACCTTGATACAGGTAAAACAGTGATCAAAGGAAGAAGGACTCCAAATAATCTATACATATTTGAAGAAGGACCACAACAATGCTATTTGAGCAAGGATGATGAACACTGGCTATGGCATCGAAGGTTGGGGCATCTAAGCTTTTCACAAATAAGGAAAGCATGCAAATATTAGGCAGTTCGTGGTCTTCCAGATATCAAAATTCCAGACAACACTATATGCAAATCTTGTCAGTTTGGAAAGCAAACCAAAACTAACTTTCCAAAGAAGGAAGGATCAGCCAGCATACCTCTTGAGCTAGTCCATACAGATGTATGTGGTCCATTTAGGAAAAGGACACCTCGAGAAGAAGAATATTTGATATTATTCATTGACGATTTCTCCAGGTTTGTCTGGTTAGGGCTTATGAAGCACAAGGATGAAGCATTCGAAAAATTCAAATCCTTCAAAGCCTTGGTTGAAAATGAATCAGGACACAAAATTAAGTGCCTCAGATCTGACAGAGGTGGGGAGTTTACCTCAAACGAATTTTTCGATTTCTGTGAAGAACATGGGATAAGAAGAGAATTCTCTACAGCTAGAACTCCTCAACAAAATGGGGTTGTGGAAAGAATGAACAGAACAATCCAAGAAATGGCTCGTGCTATGCTTGATGAATCAGGTACTCCCGCAACTTTCTGGGGTGAGGCTGCACATGCTGCGGTTATTATTCTTAACAAAACAAATGTCCGAGTAAACAGCACTCAAACACCTCATGAGCTCTGGAGTGGTGAGACTCCTTCAGTGAAGCATTTCAAAATCTTTGGGAGCAAATGTTATATTAAGAATACTGATGAGCAACTTGGAAAACTTGAACCAAGAGCAGATGAAGGCATTCTTCTTGGTTATTCTCCACATAGCAAAGCTTACAAGTGCTACAACAAAAGACTTGGTAGAATTGTTGACAGCATTGATGTAGTGGTTGATGAGAAGGGATATATTCCTAGGCAAGTTCATCATGAAGACATTGAAGAAGATTAAGGCTACCCTCAAAGGCAGAATGATGAAGAAGAAGAACCTCAAGAAGAAGAAGAACCTCAAGAAGAACCAGAGGAGCAGACAAGAATAGAAGAGAAGACTCCATCCAGATATGTTCAAAAGAATCATCCAGAATCTCAGATTGTGGGGCAGAAAGAAGCAGGAATACAAACAAGAAGAAGAATTGCAGAAGCTTCAAGCTATTTGGCATTACTCTCTTCCACTGAACCACAAAATGTGAAAGAGGCATGCAAAGATGAATGTTGGGTCAAAGCAATGGATGAAGAACATGAGAAGATCGAAAAGAACAATACTTGGGAATTGGTTCCTAGACCAAAAGATAAAAATGTCGTAGGGACTAAATGGGTCTTCAAAAATAAATTGAATGAAAATGGAGAAGTAATTAGAAACAAGGCCAGACTTGTTTGTAAAGGGTATGCGCAGCAAGAAGGAATAGATTTTGAAGAGACCTTTGCTCCTGTTGCAAGACTTGAGGCCATCCGAATGTTCCTTGCCCTCTCAAGCTTTCAAAACTTCAAGGTATTCCAAATGGACGTGAAATCAGCCTTTCTGAATGGAGACTTAGAAGAAGAAGTATATATTGAGCAGCCAGATGGTTTCATTCTTGGGAACGATCCAAACCTTGTATGCAGATTGAAAAAGGCTCTCTATGGTCTCAAACAAGCTCCAAGGGCTTGGTACTATCGTTTGGATAAATATCTTCACAAACAAGGTTTTTCAAAAGGATCAACAGATAGCAATCTCTATATGAAAGTTGAAAATAACAAATTGCTAATACTTGTTGTGTGTGTAGATGATATTATCTTTGGTAGCAATGAAGAGGTTATGAGTCAGAACTTTGCCTTGGTTATGCAGAAAGAATTTGAAATGTCATTACTTGGAGAATTGACATACTTTCTTGGATTGCAAATCCAACAAAATGAAGGAGGTATTTTCTTGTCTCAAACCAAGTACCTCAAGAAGATCTTGAAGAAGTATGGCATGGAAGATTCAAAGCCAGTTTGTACCCCCATGGTTACAGGATGCAGCCTCAGTGCAAATGATGAATCAGCAGCAGTTCACCAACCCACTTATAGATCCATGATTGGGAGTTTGCTTTATTTGACAGGTACCCGACCAGATATTATGCATGCAGTAGGAATTGTTGGAAGATTTCAAGCCAACCCAAAGGAAACTCATCTTCAGGCAGTCAAAAGAATCTTCAAGTATCTTCAAGGGACCCAAAACTATGGCTTATGGTATCCTAGAGATACAGATCTCACTCTTCATGCTTACACAGATGCAGATTGGGCTGGAAGTGTGGATGATAGGAAAAGCACAAGTGGTGGTGCTTTCTTCATGGGTTCCAGATTAGTATCTTGGTTCAGCAAGAAACAGAGTTCGATTGCCTTATCTACAGCTGAAGTAGAATATGTGGCTGCGGCATCTTGTTGCACACAACTTCTTTGGATGATGCAGACCTTGCAGGATTTTCAAATCACTTGCACTCCACCAGTCTCTATCTTATGTGATAATACAAGTGCAATCAACATTTCAAAGAATCCAGTCATGCACTCAAAGACCAAGCACATACCAATCAAGTACCATTTTCTTCGGGAACAAGTGCTTGAGCAGAAGGTCAAGCTGGAGTATGTTCCTTCTAAGGAACAAGTTGCTGATATTCTCACAAAACCACTGCCCAAGGAAACTTTTGAATATCTCAGACAAAAGCTGGGAGTAGTTGATGCTTCATCCTGTTGTTGAAGCTTGTCTGTTTTGCAGAAAAGTTGGTATACACAAGTTACGTAAGGGATATCCGCGTATATACACCGATTTCTGGTGGGAAAGTCACGTGTATGGTGTATGCGTGTTTCAGAAAGCATATCCACGTGCATACGCTGTTTTATGCAGGAGAAGTTGCGTATATGGATTTCTGAACAGCAAGGGCAGACTCCGGTTGGAGAAGGTCTGAGATGGGTATGCCAGAATTCTTCAGGCATAGTTTCAGGGGGTGCAGCAGGCACAGGTTCAGGGGGAGCAGCTTAAAGTCTGATAAAGCATTGTTGGCATTTAGATGCTTTTGGTTCTAGTACACAACTGTTGTTGGTTTCAGGAGAAGGAGCTTAGAAGGAAATCTTGGTTGCTGATCTAAAAAGATGTTTATCAGATGCTGCTTGTGATCTTCATAAGTCTTGGTCTAGATCTGTTGTCTCTATGTCATGTATTTTTTTTTGTAATATCTCTTTTATGGTGTCAAGGTCATGTAACGGCCTATGTTGGTTTCCCCACTAGCTGGGATGAATGATGTAATATAATTGGTTGTTTCTGATGTATCCCCTCTTGGTTGGGAATATGGATTGAGTCTTTTGGTGATAGGGAGGTCCCTTATGGTGTATAAGTCTTGGTTCTTTTGAAGAACATCTTTTGCAGATCTTGCCTATAGTCAGGGGGAGCATGTTTCAGCACAGCCAAGCAAAGATATCAGCATGTACTCAGGGGGAGCACAACCCTTTGCCCTTGATGACAAAGGGGTAGAGTGATTTGATTTGGTGTTGTTGCCATCAAGTCCAAAGGGGGAGATTGTTGGCATTATGAGACAAGTATTGTCCTTGATGGCAAATCACATTGATAACAAATCATAGTGCAGAAGGATAGCAGTAAGGAATTGATGATCAGTCTACAAGTATGAAGAAAAATATATACACGCTGGTTGGCTTCAATAAAAGCGCGTGTATGTGGAAAACTTATCTTTGGTCCATGGCGGTTATTCCTTGGAAGTTGTGCCTATGGTTTTGGACCTTGGTGTCTCGACGGACGTGTTGATCCCTAGTTTTGAAGATGATGGTATTGGATTTCTATGGTTTTGGCTCTTGGTATTAAACAAGGCCTAAGGCTATATAAGGAGAAGGAAATCATTAGGCAAGTGCATCTGAAAAAGTCTTGAATATCTGATGAAGTATTAGATCCAGTATGCAGGTTATTGGTTGATGATGTATTGCTTGATCTGAGCTAAAGAGAGATCTCATCGGTTGATGGAGAACAAGATCTAAGGAGAGATCGGGATCAAATGGTTTGAAATGAACTATATTTATATGGTTGATTATGCGTATTTCTAGATCTGCATACTGACGCAATGTTATGTTCTGGGTATAACTGAATCCTGGTACAGCTGCAAGTTATGAAAAAATATTTTTAGATCTGTACGCAGGTTGTCTTCGGTAAAACTGTGTGTATACGCGGGTTGCCTTCATTGTAGTAGCGTATATCTTTTGGATCTTGATTTTTGGGTTGCAGCTGGGTCTGACTGTTATTGCAGAGTTCTGTAGTCTGCTCTGTGTTCTGGTGACTGGGTTTGACAGGGTTTCAGTGGTTCAGTGATTCAAAGATTGATGATGCTAGTATTGGTTGTTTTATGCTTCAATGATTTGTGAATGAATCATGGTCTTCAGATTGTAATGTTGTGCTTCAGGAGTATCCAGTCTGAAAATTGATGAAAAGTGGTACCTGAAGGAAAGAAGATTGTAGGCCAGCACCTACGTACTAGTATCTTAGCTAGTACAAGAGCAAAGGGGGTTGGAGCTCCCTTCCAAGGAAGTTTGGAGAACGAGAGAAGGTTGAAGCCTTCTGCAGGTTGTAGCCTGCGTACTGGTATAAGGCTGCACCAGTACAAAAGATTGTAAACTGAAGTTCTTATTAAAGAAAGATAGAGACAACTTGCAGCAGGTGGTTTTCACCCACATTGGGTTTCCACCTTATATCATGGTGCTCATGTGTGTGGCTTTTGTGTGATGATCTGTTCTGTTATACTGCATCTGTTTACTCTTAATATGATGAATAATGTCCTGATGCATTTAACTGAAGATAAACTAACTGAATTATAATATTTATGGTTATACGTTGGTTTCTTTAGACACAGTAGCGTGTACACGCTGGTTCACTTAACTGAAGTAGCGTATATGTTTTTGAGCATTGAAAAAGTTTTATTGATCTGATAATACTGATTCACCCCCCCCTCTCAATATTATTTCCAACAACGAGAACAGTCAGCAATGACTCAGATATGGAGCAGATTCCTATTGCCCCATCCTCTGAGCTTATGCTCAAAATAGAATAAATTCCTCCCCTTGATGTGTTTTATAGCCCACAACACAAAGCAGTAGTAAAAAGACAGAGGAAGAAAATTAAATTGGAAAACGTGCTCCCTCAAGACGCAGAACAATTAGATGTCCTGTGGCAAGATCCTACTAGCAATCCTACTGAGAATCTCACCAAACTATCTCAGATCGTAGGAGCATATCCCTCTGTGACTATTGATAAAGCATCTGAGGTACAACAATTGATAAAATAAAGGGAAGAGTAGATACAAGTATTGCAACAACAGTTAGAACAAGCTAATGCCAACAATGAAGCACAGAAACAACTTGAGAGGTTGTAGCAGGACTTCCAGCAAATGTAGATAGGATATCAGAAAAGTTTGGATGAGAAAGGAAAGAAGTTACAGGATCTACAGGAGATGCACAAGGACAATCCTAAACTTACAGAATTTGTCATAGAGTCCATTTCCTTGAATGAACAATTACTACAGCAGCAAGAAGCATTGGGCCAAAAGATATCGCAGTGGAACTATTATTGTGAAATAAGTGATAAGATCACTAATCAAGTGGTATATTTACGAAGTGACTATGATATAATTAATAAATGGGTGACTGAATACTTGGCTTGGCAAGAAAAAGACGAGGGAAAAAGAGCGGGTGCTGCAAGGATCAATGAAAACCACAAAGAAATGCTCTTTAGAAAATGGGACAAGCAAATCAGGGAGGCAGAGCAAGCAGTAGAAGGAGCAGCCATGGCAGCAAGCAGTATTATTGATTGGGAAAATTTGATCACAGAGACCACTCCAGGATATTTACCTAACGCACAAAAGCTACAGACAAATTGGAAACAGAGAGCTCAAGAAAAGGCAAAAGCAATTCGAGGGTTAACCAGGTTGAACTGGGATTATTACTGGGTATACTTGGTAAAGCCACATAGCCAATGGATGACTGTTAAGTGTATCATCAATTCGGCTGAAAAAATGGTGCCAACTCTTGTCGATTCTATTTTCTCAGCTCAACTAAAAGTGGAAGTCAGCCAGTCGACTCTTCTCAAACAGATGCTGCATGCGTGTGATTTCAAGGACCAAATACAGAAGTAGTTTAATGTTAAATTTAATTTTAGCTTTAATTTTGTTTTATTTTCCTGAAAAGAGGACGGTCATTTAAACCACATCCTACATTTTTGTAATAATTTATTTTTAGATTTAGTTAGTAGTATTTAAACCCTTCTCATGCATTTAGAGAAGGGTCCTGAAATTTATCAAAACTTATCCCCAGAACATGCACTTATGTACCCTCTGAGGAGGTTTTGATGAATGAATGGAACAGGATTTATTGATGTTTGCATTTAATATCTGCTACTGATGTTGCTCTTTTATACTCTTAGTGGATATTTGATCAAGAAGAGGTAAATCATGATCACTTGAAGCTCATGAGTAGGACTAGTTATAAATGGTATTTCTATCTCCTAACTACTTCTGCCTTGTGTTAGAGTGATTTCTATTTTAGTTATTTATATATTAATGTATGAATGCCTGAGTTATCATTTGGCACTTTTGCACGGTGATAGCTATTTATTTATGCTTAGTGTATGAATAGCTCATTATGCGATATGTTTTGCACAACTGTTTCGTCTAACTTTTTATATGAAGTGGTTCATCTGTACTGGATTCTTTTCTCATAACAGTTGAATGATCTTTATTACCAGTTGTTGTTTGAAATCATTTTAGATCGCATAGAAGAAAGATCACGCCCCGGGTTAGTGTAGATTTACATATTCCTGTTATTAGAATATAATTTCCTTATTATTAGATTAGAATTAGAGTAGAAGTATTCCATTTAGAAACTGTTAGAAATAGAAATATCAATCTTTCTCACACACACAATGAAATTGGGAAACTGGTCCCATATCCCCAGTCGGACCCGCTATACCAAACGGAAAAGGAGCTGCTAACCAAGGTCCAGACTGGGCGGGTATCCCCCTTGTTGTAGACCCGATTTTCGGGGCTTCAACACTTTGTCAAAAAAATATGTCACATTTGTAGACACATCTGTATCAAGTATTTTTCCATTAGAGGAGAACTCATCAAGTAGGTTTCCATCAAGAACAACTCTTAATTCATAATGCCAATGGGCTCTTCAAAATCTTCTTGAGTTGTGTACCTTTCTCTTCCATATAAACATTGCAATTGATCCAAAATTTGCTTTGTTGACTCACAATGCCTCACTTTATCATCATATGGCTTAGATAGTCCTTTCATGATGATTTCCTTGGCTTCTATATTGAATGCATTCTTCTCTTCATATATCACAAACAACCAAATGTATTCATTCACTATCGTCAAGTAGGCCTCCATTCTAATCTTCCAAAGCTCATAATACAATCCATTTAAAAATGGAACTCCTTCTACTGTTAGCCTAACTCAATTAGCCATTATTTCCCTTTTATCTACCTTTTAGTGATTATGTTATTCCTAAAGGAACTAGGTTGTGATACCAATTGCTGCAAACAATGTTAATACTAAGAGGGTGGGTGAATTAGTATTAAGGCTAATTTTAAATTTTATGCCAATTTATATTTATTAATTCAAAGATGGAATCCATTAGATGTAAGAAAGCCATTAACAATCATAAAAACAACCATATCAACCAACACAAGCATACACATCATTAGCAACAAACACATGAGACACAAAGGTTTTACGTGGAAACCCTTTTGAGAAAAAACCACCTAAGCTTGTTGTTGTTATTGATGTAAAATAAGGGAACCTACTCTATTACATCAATCTATTTATGAGCCGCCACTTACATGAAACACCAACTCCCTTTGATTTTTTTTCTAGCACCCACTAGTAGGAAGCACCAACTTCACAGATTTGTTGCAAGCACCAACTTGCAACTCCTTGGATTTATGGAAGCACCAACTTGCAGAACGCACCAACCCATAAGCCTTCTCAAGCAACCACTAGTGATGGAATCACCAACTTCTTATATGCAAGCTCCAACCCACACTCAATAAGTAACTCAATGTTCTTTGTAGATGGCAACCACTCTGCCTAATATCAGCTAGAGTTCTCTATTCACTCTTCCCACTCTACAGGAACCACTGACATGCTCAACAATAGTCACTCATCATAGCCTATCGCAACACTCTGTGCTATGCTCTTCAACAACATGCACTTCAGCTCTCATACCCTTCTATTCCATAGGATCTCCTAGCCTCTTACACCACAACAATGGATCTCTTTGCTTTCTCTGTTATAGGATAAAATCCATGGTGTATGGAGAATGGAGATACCCTCAAAGGACTTCCCTGAACCTTTGGTAGGCTGTAAGATTATCTGCAACTGTCATAAAGTTACATGCATGTCCATAAAAAATAACTAACTATCAAAGAAAAACAAATTGATTACCTCAAACCTCCGTGTAGATTTGTTGGAGAGCACAATGCAGCTAGGTGGAAGTCCCCTGAGCCAGCTCCAGATCAAGTCTTGCACATAGAAGAGACAAGCATAATCACAACATACAACCTTGATAACTAATACATGAATATATAAAAGACATCTAGTTACACATAACTAAGCTACTCATGCTAAAAGGTATTGGACAAACAAATAAATGAATGATAGTACCAACACGATGGAGTAGACAGTACAACTGCAGTTCTTTATTAATGTTGGAAGAGTGATTATAACCATCTGTTGCATCAACCTTCCATTACCCCTCTAGCTTCTCTCTCTCTCTCCCTTCTTACCAACTTCTTATGCTTAGCTTTGAGACTATGCTCGACAATCAAGTAAGCTATCCTATCAAATGATCTAACCTTTATCACCATAGCCCTAGCTTTGCTTATGTAGCAATTGAGTTAGGGTTGCCAAGTCCCTCCATGAGTCTCTTAAGGTAAAAGCAACGATATTTCCATGCTTTTCAGCTCTTTCCCATTTGCCTCCTTCATTAGGATTTAGAAATCCCACAAATAGGTCCAAATTCCTTGCTTTTCTAAGGAGATTTAGGAGGGAATATAGAGATATTTATGAGTCAATTCACTCCTTTGACCTCTAGATGCTCATTACGATCCACTAATGTTGTTCCCAAACTAACAACTATAGTTAGTAGGGTCACTAACACTCCTTTAGGCTTACAGAGAAGCTTTATAAAGCATGTTGTCAGTGTTTAGCTAGCGTTAGTGTGGAAACAAGGCTTGTGATCTTGGTCTTTGCTTTAGCTATCATGTTTTTCCCTTGTGAGCTGATGAGGGGGTCATTTTTCTGTATAACAGATGCCCCCTAAAGTATGAGATCAAAAGCTGCGACGATGGCCGAAATACTTTATTAACTGTAATTTTCCTTCTTTCAACAAAAAGAGAGAGAGAGGATTGGAGCTTCGGGCGGTACGGGAAACCTGATACAACACATATATATAAAACAACTAAAATCATATCCCGAGTCAAGCCATCCCATGCTCAGTAGCTATGTCAGAGTGATTTTCTCATAAAAGAGATATGACGATGTTGGCCACTGATAAGCACAATGCAGATCCAATGTCATAATAGGATCATTCTAATGAGCTATCTCCAAAAAACAATATACACAACTTGGAGAGGAAGCAAGGCTGAGTGATGCAAGCCTCTGCCCAAGGTCTTGATTTCTGCTTCACTGAACAGCGTGATCGATACATGTGAATATATGCGTTGATGTGAAACATGCACGAAATCGTTTGATTACCAATCAATAATGGAGGTCATTAATAGATGCAAGGAAGGCTACCAATAATGGTGATGGTTTCCAAGATGCACAGTACAATCTAGCGAGTGCGAAAAATGTTCTTGTCGTCGAACACTCATAGAATCGCTTAACCAGGAGCCAATAAGGAGAACCCTTGATCAAACATAAGGCGGCCTGCCACTAATGTCTACAAGTACCAAGGCACTGAATGTGTTTCTGGGTTGTCTTCCTAGATAGAGTGTTGAAGTTGATAGGAAGATACCTGTTGAAAGGTATGCAATAATGTGTCCTACATCAATCGACATGAAACGAGACAAGAATGATTTGTTTTTTGAGGAATCTTTGAGCATTGGGTCAAAACAACAGAGGCCATGATGAAAGGATATTCTTGATGGGTTGATGGAGGAAACAAAATGTTAACCCTTGAACAATAGAAGGCATGACAATAGTTTTAACCATGCAGCACTAGACTCATGAACACCAGAGTGTTAGGATACAAAGGTGCAAGAACATCGAGGTATTTAGGCTAAACTCATAGGATGGTAGGATTCATATTGAGAGGCCATCACAAGGAAGGTTTATCTGAGAGAGTGCCATGTTCAAGGGAACGACTACTGCCAAACCACGCTTTCTAATATTGAATGCAATTGTATTGTCTACTTTCCCCATCTTATTAGTTTAGTGAGTCCAGAAGGGTAAACTCGTCAATCTTTTCATATTTTAAGAGTTTGAAAAGGACCGCAAAAAGGGCGACTCTATGCCCTATCTGATTAGTTTAATGAGTCCACACAAGAAAACTCGTCGATATTTTCATGTTTTGAGAGTCTAAAAAGGATCATAAAAAGAGTGAATTTGTCATTCATCTGTGTAATTTAATGAGTCCAAATGAGATAACTCGGTAGTCTTTTCATATTTTAGAGAGTCTAAAAAGATCATAAAGAACGACTCCAGGGTGGTCCCTTTGTCATAGTTTTTAACCGGGTGCGACAAACGTTTAATGGTATACCCGGATCGGTTACTTTTCCATGAGTTAATCTACTGAGTCCGGAAAAAAAGAAACCTATGCTCAATAGATGTTGACCTCATTTTGTTACAAGTATGAGGAGATAGACTAAACTCGATATTCATCGTGAATTTTTAATGAGTCACGCGACGACAAACTTAATACCTTCATCAAATTTTAATGAGTCAAATGAAGAAAACTCAAGGTATATTTTTTAGTTTATTGAGCAAGGAAAAATAGGTAAAAGAACTAATCATTCCTTCTTCATAGATTTAATGAGCCTAAAGAAGGGGAAAAACTCAGGGATTTTTTCGATTTTAAGAGCGAGAAATGGTCCCAAAAAAACAAGTGCTCTGGTTGCTGTCGTAGTTTTTTAACGAGCCCGGTGACAAAAACTCGGGATTTTTAGTTTAACGAGTGAGAAAAGTACCTAAAAGAATGCTCGAGTCATCTTTATAAATGTTTGACGAGCCTAAAGAAAAAACTCGGGATTTTTTCATTTTTATGAGTGAGAAAAAAGTGCCTAAAAAGAATTCTCTAATGATCTTTTTCAGTTTAATGAGCTAGAAAAAGAGCGAAAAAGAGTTTCTCGGACCATCGTCGTATGTGTTTAACTAGCCCAATGGTGAAAAACTCGGTTATATTTATAGATGTTTAACGAGCCTAAAGAAAAAACTCAGGATTTTTTCAGTTTTATGAGCAAGAAAAAAGCACCTAAAAAGAATGCTCTAATGATATTTTTCAGTTTAATGAGCTAGAAAAAGAGTTGCTCAGACCGTCGTCGTATGTGTTTAACAAGTCCAATGATGACAAACTCGGGGATTTTTTAGTTCAAGAGCAAGAAAAAGTCCCAAAAAATAACATTCTCATATCTTCTTTGTAGTAGTTTAATGAGCCCAAACAAGGAGACTTGAGGTTTTTCGGATTAATGAGAAAGAAAAATACTAGAAAAAGAATGCTTGCTCTTCCTCATGGTAGTTAAATGAGCCTGAAGAAGGAGACTTGAGGATTTTTTGGATTAAAAAGCAAGAAAAATACCATAAAAAGAATTCTCGATCTTCTTCGTGGTAGTTTAATGAGCCCGAAGAAGGATACTCGAGGTTTTTTGAGATTAACGAGCAAGAAAAATACCGTAAAAAGAATGATTGAAACTTCTTGATCTCATGCTTGACAATAAGGGGGTCTATGCCATGCATATGCTCATAAGACCAAGGGAAAACATCGCGGAAATCCTTAAAAGGGCAAGTGAAGCTCACAATTTCCTCAGGATTGCGATTGGCTCCAATATGTATGTTTTCCACGATGCTTGTCGTGACAGAAATATCAGTGAGAAATGTCTTTGAAATATTGCCCATGTTTCCTTTTGAGTCCAAATTTTGGATAGTTGTATATGGTGAGGAAATGATTTCAAGTGCATTAGGTGACAAGATTTGAAGAGGCATCATGTCTGAATCAGATAGCGAAACATGATGGTGCAAATGCTTCTAAGGTTGCTCTTATAAACTCATGATCTCTCTAATAGCTTTGTCCTTAGGTAGGACTTGAATGAGTGGATCGAAAGAAGGAGCCATTATGGGAGGGGCAGTGATACCATTGGCTGTAACCAAAGTGACCAGAGATTCGAATGTATATTGAATGGCTTGGTAGGCCAATTCAGCTGGTGACAATGACATTTTTTCTCTATAAGTGTCAATGCCTGAAGGAGCTAATAGGATCCATGGATCGATCTATTCATGAGGAATTGATGAAAGCATATTGACCGTCTATGAAACCTTGGGCGGTTGAAGAGGGAAACAACCCATCAGGGAAGAAGCCTTCAGTAGACTTGTATCGATACTGACGTAAGAGTCAGGTACATCACCTACTAAGGGTACAGAGCCACTAGGTAACGGGGAGTAATATTGGGTGCAAAAGGACAGTTGGTCCACTGTGACTATCTTTCCATCCAAGGGAAATAGGATGATGCAGAAAACCGAAGACATAATAGATTTCATGGCATAAGTCCAATTGCAGCCCAAAAGTAGATTATAGTCGAGTTTATGATCAATGATTTCAATATCCACCGTTACCATTTTCCCACTCAAGGTGATGGGGTAGCTAGCTAAGTAACCTTTTGGGATGAAAGTGTGGTCGTCGAAAGATTTAAGGGAATTTAATGATGGGGATAGGGTTAGAGAACTCAAAGTGAGCCAACATGAAGCCGACATGATGCAAGTAGAAGCACCTTCATCGATGACAGTTCTGTGTATACCTTTACCTTTTGAAAAAAATTTCACCTGAAATGCAAGCTCGTGGGAAAGGGGAGGTTTACACTTTTCCATGGAAAATTGTAGGCATGGAATCCTGTGGTTCAATACCATCAATAGCCGAAAGCAAAGCTTTCCTTTGTGTTGGACATGTTTGTAATACTTTGAGCACTGACATAGCCAACGGCGCTTGCGCCAAATCTTCTACATTTCTGTAGTTTTGGGTGGCATGTGCAGATGTATTGTGCGTTATGAGTCGAAGTGCCCCTTTAGGGGAGTGAATCACAAGGTCAACAATCATCCTTTCTATATGCAAATCATTGGGTGGTGGTGGGTTTTGACTTGAGGAAGGTTCCTCTGCATGAGTGACAGGATCTCCATAGGATTTGGCTCTTGTTTGTAGATCTACTGTTTCAAAGGTGTAAACGGTAGAAAGTCCTTCACCAGCTGAAGGATGTTGCAAACCACCATTGCCCCCTTGCAAGGGTTGGGGTTGATTTGCAATGAGGTGTTGCTGTTGCTGAGAGGGGAAAGGATTATTAAGGACAACGGGGGTCCTACCAGTATCCTTTTTAGCAATGAAATCTGTGCATTCTTGAAGACCCAGTTAGCAATAGGTCATGTGGTCTTCAACACATATTTTGCAAGGGAATTTGGCAGGTTTATCCTTTCCATCACCAGGAGGCGCAGTGGATTTCTACTTAGGGTTTTGCTACTTTGTTGACTGCTCCTCAGAAGGAGCGGTCTTTTTCTTATTCTTCTTGTTCTTACCACTGGGTTTTTGTGTAGACTGCACAGAGTTTATCACGGTGGTAGGAAGAGCAGTCAATTTGGTAGAGGGGTCCACTAACATTTGGGCAATGTGACTGCTGAGTTGTTTTATAGCAACCCCAGAGGTTGTGCTGATAATCCCATCGGCGTGCACTCCGGGGTGCTGAGTAGCGGAAGCATTGGAGTTGCGAGGGGCATTAGGGATTACGTCGTAAAGAGTGCCAGATTGTGAATATATCAGATCTAAGTGTTGGGCACGACGTATGGATTGGTCTTCTGTGACCGCACCACCTAAGGCAACATCCTTAGCGATTTGGGGGAGTAGGGACTTGCAGAACCAGTCTACTAAGAGATAGTCTGGGAGGGGAGCTTTGACTAACCTCCACCTATGTCTCCATTCATGTATATGATCAGAGATGTGGGTGGTAGTATCCTGACGTAATGAAGTGAGGAGTTCCGTCCCAGTCTCATAGTGGATGGGTAGCTAGAAGTGCTTTAAGAATTTCATCGCTAGAGCGTCAAAGGTATTTACTGACGAACATGGTAACTCAATGTACCACTTAGTTGCGTTGCCATTGAGGGTGCGGGGAAAAAGACGTAACTGGATACTATCATCCACCATGGAGTTAGAAACACACGAAAGATGATAGGTGGTGATATGGGTACCCAGATCCTCCGCTTGTTTCCCTTCGAACTTGGGGATGAATTTTGGTATTTTATGTGGGATTGGTGGCCAGAGTAAGTTATGATAGATGGGGTCATTTGTAATTTGGTACAAGTCGAGGATATCCAACATTGCCAAGAAAGGAAAAGTGTGTGATGCCCTTGACTCAGACCAAGGTGATGACATATGACTTGAGGATACTTGCAGTCCTCCCGTTGTTTGAGTCCCAATATTATATAAAGGTTGTATGGTATAGTAGTTGCCTTGGGGTATGGAATTGTAATGTGGATTTCCATGGGGATTTTGATATTGGGGTATAGTATTACCCCCAGGATAAGCGATGCCCCCTTGACTCATTTGATGTTGTGAGTAGGGTACCCCCATGGATTGGTTGGGTCCTCCTTGAGGATTCCCGCCTACCACACAACTAACCATATGTCCTTGACCGACATAAGGAGTGCTCATGTCAATCAGTGATTGACCATGCATGCCTGAAAAGGGAGGGGGAATTGTTACGTTCCTGACCGGTATATGCATATTGGGGGTGCCCCCAGATACTTGAATATGGAGGTTAGAACTATACAATGGGCACCAACTATGTTGTTGGTTGAAGGGACCCACGCTAACCGTGCTATATTGAGTGTTATAAGGAGCGTTGTATGTAGCACTTGTTGAAGGTATAGAGTTTGACACTAAAGGGGTGGAACCTGGCATTGGCTGGGTTCCACTCGTGGAGGGTGTCATGTGAGGGTTTGTACCTGGGACAAATGGGATAGCAAGGTTCTCCATCAATCATGTTGTAGTGACTATCGATTGGGGAAGTGGTGGAGGACCAAAAGTGTCTAAAAAGTTCCACGACCCGTTAGTCATCGATGGAATGGATGGAATTGTTCCAATTGAATACGCAGGGGGTACACGAACCAAGAACGGGTCCAATGGATTGGTGATCAGAGGGTTATAGGGAGGAAGAAATCCTAGAGTAAATAAATCCTCTGGTAAGCTTGAATCATTGGTTGTCCAAACAGATTCTGTGTGATATCTTGGAGACTGATTTCCCGAAGATGGGGAATCTGGTTCACTGGAGCTCGGCGGATCTTCCACAATGAGTGGAGGAAGTCCTAACAATCATCTAGATTGACGATGAGGGCCATATGTAGCCATGGTGACCGTTAATTTTTAACAATAAATTTTATCATGATATTTGTTAAAGTCTCAATGATAACACTCGAGTGCCTAAAAAATAAAAAATAAAGATAAAAAATACACTAAGTGAAACAATCAGCAAACGAAGGGAAATGACCCTGTCCGATAAGCACCAATCACTAGAGATGAAACCTAGTATCACAATGAATAACAGAGAGGGCTGGCCAAATGTACAGTTACAGTTACTCTAGAGCTTTGCCTGAATCTTAGATTGAGGGGTCAAGTACTCTCATGAAGACGAGCACCCTCCCAAAAACTAAAGAAAGAGTAGGTCTGTCTGTGTTAAGTACTAGGGAAGCCCGCCCCAGTCACCTTGTGTAAGTCCCTAAAAGTATGGCCACTAAGGATACCTCAGATCACAAACACTACTAGGGGGGACATAGTCGTAGACAGTATGCTGTGTGGGCAAGATACCTAAGTCCGTGACTCAGTTCTGAAATCCCCGAAGGGATCCCCAATACACAGAATACCCAAAGGAGTTGCAAGCAAAGGTAGGCTAACTTCACTTACAATCTAATGTTGTCACATATTTAGCTCCACTTTGACTGGAGTGGTACTGATAGTATGAGTGCAGAAGAAATTTTCTCTTTTAATGAAACTAGTTTTGGTTTCTAATCTTGGGCAGTTTACTCACACTACCTATCCCAAGATCCTAGCCTGAACTAATGTTTGTTTGCTCTATAAAGAGTTACTGATTTATTTTAGGTAAATTTTATGTGTACTTTTTTAGTGTCTTCGGTAGGGGTGTTGACGTATGATGTGTGGTGGGACTCTGACTCAAAAATCATGCAAAATACAATGCTTGAAAATATTCAATTCGATGAAATAAGTTGTATTCTATGAGTGAGAGTATTTCATACATTCATATTTGTTCCATGCATCCTAGTCATTAATACACAACATAACCAACATAAATCTTTCCAATGCTTTCTAACAACTATTTGAAACCAAAATAAAGTAGATTTTAACCAGCTAAGCAGAAGAATGAATAAAAAATGTGGATTTTTCTTTTATAAAAAAAAAAATAAGAAAGAAAAAAAAATTATTTCCTAAAAAAAATTCTTTCAAGACATAGATCTTGCGAACAAAATGAAGCTTCAGATCCTCTTTGAGTCCATGAGTAGGTTTGCCATCCCTTTGAGTTTACAGACACGACTGCATGTCAAAATTTGGGGGACTAATGCTCTGTAGTAGTGGCCACAGAGAGTTACTACCACTAATGCACTATTTGTGCAGACACAAAGCTTTATAAAGCTCTATTTACTATATGTTAGTGTGGGAAGAGAGTTCAAAATGGGGCTTTTAGGATCAAACCTAAGGGTAAATATGTGGGGGAAGAATGCAGCAAGGTCTTGATGGGCTAGAAAAGGAATGCAGAAGTATGGGGAGGTCTTAGAAGGAGGAGGAAACTAAGAACTGTCCAGATGAACTAGGAACTAAATGTATAGTCCCCAGCAGAGTCGCCAATTCCGCTATAGGATAAAATGCACGGTGTATGGAGAATGGAGATACCCTCAAAGGTCTTCCTGGGACATTTGGCAGACTGTAAGATTATCTGCAGCTATCACAAAGTTACATGCATGTCCATAAACAATAACTAACTATCAAAGCAAAACAAATTGATTACCTCAAACCTTCATGTATATTGGCTGGAGAGTGCAATGCAGCTAGGTGGAAGTCCCCTGAGCTGGCTCCAAATCAAGTCCTGCACATAGAAGAGACAAGCATAATCATAGCATACAACCTTGATAACTAATACATGAACATATAAAAGACATCTAGTTACACATAAGTAAGCTACTCATGCTAAAAGGTATTGGACAAACAACTAAATGAATGATAGTACCAACACCAAAGAATAGACAGTACAACTGTAGTTCTATATTAATGTTAGAAGAGTGATTACAACCATCTATTGCATTAGCCTTCCCTTACCCCTCCAACTTCTCTCTCTCTCTCTCCCTTCTTACCAACTTCTTATGCTTAGATTTGAGACTATGCTCGACAATCAAATAAGCTATCTTATTAAATGATCTGACCTCTATCACCATAGCCCTAGCTTTTCTTATGTAGCAATTGAGTTAGGGTTTCCAAGTTCCTCCATGAGTCTCTTAAGGTAAAGGAAATGATGTTCCCATGCTTTTCAGCTCTTTCCCATTTGCCTCTTTCATTAGGATTTATAAATCCCATAAATAGGTCGATCTTGAGATGTTTCCTTGCTTTTCTGAGTAGATTTAGGAGGGAATATAGAGATATTTATGAGTCAATTCACTCATTTGACCTCTAGATGCTCATTAGGATTCACTAATGCTATTCGCAAACTAATAACCAGAGTTAGTAGGGTCACTAACGCTCCTTTAGGCTTACAGAAAAGATTTATAAAGCATGTTGTTAGTGTTTAGCCAACGTTAGTGTGGAAACAAGGCATGTGATCTTGGTCTTTTCTTTAGCTATCATGTCTTTCCCCTCTAAGATGATGAGGGGGTCATTTTGTTGTATAACATTCTCCCTCTGCACAGGCACCTTCGACCTTTCTCATAGTACCACTGAATCTATTTGGGTCTTTCCTCCTCATAGGGATTATCCAATCTTTCTCTATAGAATAGAATCACTTGGCCTCACACAACAACGCACTTACACCCTCTGAGATCTCTACACAACTCTCTCATGAGAATGTTACTTCCCCCCCACATTGCTCAACTCTGCTCCTCTATTTTTTTCCTGTACTACACACTGCTCAATGATTCCTCTCTCATCCAGACATCTTAAGTGTACTCTCGGCATGGCTTTCCATCCTGCTATTGCTTCTGACTTGGCCATTGTTGCTTCATTAACCACTAAGAATGGGCATCTAAGTGATCTCCATACTGAGAATTAATTCTCAGCCCACCTATACACTTCAACCAAGAATTGTCCACTCTGTGAACAAATATCTTGTCCCTGACGGTCTCCATGCTTATTCATGACTTCACAGAGATTGAATATACTTTAGGATGGCTTCTCTGCACATCATGATCCTTGCTTCCTTGAGCCAACAATCTCTTTCTTTGTCTTCTACCTTCGGTAGTCACCATTGAAAAACTCCTCTGTGTCATTGTGGTCATTTTTTCTAACTCATCCATCTTCCATACACCTCCACGCTACCATTTGGTAGCCTTTACACCATACTACAATTTTTGAGCCACAACTTATCATAACTTTTCATTAAAATGATATTATGATATTACGATATTCTGATTCCTTTAGCCCCTTCCTGTGTATCTCCTCTTGTTCTTCCATCATGTGACCAAGAGATGTGACTCGTGACATAGCATTCAGGTGCTAAGGCCAGCCTATTTCCCTATGTTAAAACTCTCTCCCTTGGTTCTTTTCAAATTCCACAACCAAGTGACATAAGCATTGGAATCTCCCTCCATCGCAACTTTTTCAAATTTATTTTATCACAAAGTTATGATGTCTCCTTCCTCCGAAATAGTCCATATAATTTAGGTCCTAGGACTCACTTTAAACCATAGGATCTATTGGTTTCCTCATCCAAGTGTCAACACATCAGAGCCCCTTTATGTTATGTAGAGTTCTTCTTGAATGTGTACGAAAAGAAACCACTTTTTGTTGTGGATGACAAACAAACCTAACAATAAAAATGGTTGTTGAAAAATGTAGATCTTCATCAAATGAAAGAAACAAAACCTACCAAAACCCTGATCTATGCCACAATCATTGTTAAGAAGCAAAATTTTATAGTAAAATAAGTGCAAGTAACTCCAATAATCTAATGGAAACCAGATATATAAAGAATATATTTTATTAAAAAACACCCATGAAGGGAACAAATAATGTTACCAGTCCCCCTCTGTGGGATGGGTTTTTGGATATCCTCAAATGTCTTCAGCTTTTGTAGAGTCTCTCTCCTCTATAATGTGTAAAACCCAGCAAACAAAATATTTGAGCTCAATGAGAACTCAAATGAAAAAGAAGATGGCATGCGGCAATTATAATGTTGCAACAGTGAGTGCAACAATGAAACTAATCGAAAGTGAAGAATGAATGGAAAACCCTTCTATTTATAACAAAATATTAGGTTATCCTTGAATAATGATCAATAATAAAATATTATTAACCCCATTCTAGAATTAACCATTTGGAATATTTTATTACATAGAAATAATAAATAAATAAATGACTTATTTATTATCTCAAGAAATATGGTTAAGGAATAATAAGAAAATAACGACTTATTTAATTATTCCTAAGGGATTTGGTCAAACTTGATAAGGAATAATAACTAACTTGTGATTAATTAATTATTCCTAGAGAAAAATAAGATAATTAATGACTTATCTAGTTATTTCTCATAATTGGGTCAAATGTGACAAGGAATATTAATTAAACAATGGTTTAATTAATTATTCCTAGAATATAATTAAATAAATAGTGATTTATTTAATTATTCTTCATGGGTTTAATTATAAATGACTTAACAAATTTGGTTTAAGTAATTTCTCATAGTGAAAGACATTTTACTATGGTACAATTAGCCCTGCATGGTGTACATTTATCTATCTAGTAAATTAAGGCTAGATGATCAATTTTTTGTGATGATATATTTCCCCCCAACATACGAGGGTTAGAATAAAAATGTATGATTGAAGTACGTTGTAAGGACACAATCACTAGACAACGAACTGGAGTCAAAGATCGAGAGAGAGAGAGAGAGAGAGAGAGAGAGAGACCAATGGAGCTTAAGCAAAAGAGTATAGTGACAGAGCGGGCAAGACCAATGCAAGTCTCCTTTTATGTTGTGGTATTGGATCTTAGTGAAGTGGGGGAGGCATACCTATACCCACTAAGATAACTTAGTACAAAAATAATGATGCGCCTAGAAACATGAATACTGAGCAATAAAATACATGTCGAATGGTACATGACATGCTGGCATAAATAAGCCAAAAAATAATACAATGTGTTCCATATACATAATGCACTTGGAAAAAACATGAACCAGGACTGAATACAATAACATCTGATTACATGAGATATAATGACCCTTCCCTCAAAAAATGGGTGGGAGGGAGGGTAGAAAAACCAAAGAAGCCCTGTTGAACAGGAAAGGGCTCTACAAAACTGAATGGATCATTTGAAGGAGACATGCATGCTATGAACGCTACAAGTTACAGGAACTTAACCCATCAAATCTGCGGAACTTCATCTGAGGATGTAGCATAATATGAAGGCCTCTGGGCATGTGGAGGGTTACCTGAAGGGCAACCCGCTCATGAGGTCTAAAACATCTCAAACACACCCGAGAATCTTGGTACAATCTGTTGCATCACTGGACCATAAAGTGTATGAATCACAAGAATGAAACAACCAAGTCAAAGGCAATGATGATTCCATTTTCTTGATCTAAGGCACCAAACAGGAGTGGAAGCTGGAACCAAGATACATCACCCTCTAGGTCATTCTTCTGGAATAGATGTGTTGATGTCAACATAATAGGGCCCGCCATAGGTGAGGTAATGATGTACTCAACTAAGGAAAGAGGGGCAATAGTTGTGTGACTGGTGGAATAAGACCAGGGACAATGGGAAAAATGGTACCGAGTGACAGACAAACAACTTCCCTTATCAGAGCATAAAGTGCATGGTTGACCTTGCAGCGACTGACTCGACTCCAGAGGGGATGGTGGACAGTATGACTGAAGGCCAAAATGGGCATCACATGATGAATGGTATACAAGAATGGGTGGAATACTGTGAAATGATACAATGGGATGTGAAATAGACTCCATGGATGCAAGGGTGACTCTTCACGGATGCTTTCAACAAGGGTGACTCGATGATGCTACCACAAAGAATAGGCCCGTGGGGACCATGAAGACATAAGAAAATGATGGTTACTCATGAAGAAAATTCACACATGAGATGACAAGCATTAAGAGGAGGTGGTCCTCAAGGTACAACCATCACTTATGAAGAAGTTCGATTTTAAGAGGTGACGAAGTGACCCTCCTTGGAAAAATGGCTTCTAGGTGAAGTGTCAAATCATCGAAAACTATGAAAGACCCATTATAGTAATTGATGAATGATTTCCATTGGTGTTGACGGTTCATCAAATAGAGCTACAATCTGGTCACAATGTGCAACATAAAAATGTCAGTTTTCCTATAAAAGGGTGTTTTCCCTTCAAATTGAGAGCAGGAGAAGGCCCTAAATCTTGTAGAGATCATAGCAAAAAAAACTGACCATTGGAATCAGGATCTATCACTTTTAGGAAAGTGGTCTTACTTTTCTAAAGCTGGCCTTAAAGCCTCTTGGAAAGATGGTTCTGGGTGAAGAATTAACAGAAGAGGAAAATGAGAATGAACTACTAGAGGAGGTCTAGAATCATCCTCACCCACTAAGTGAAACATGGGGACTATGTGGTAAATGTGGTATGACATAGAGTAGAATATTTGAAGATATGGTATCAAATGTCTATGATATGTGATGTGAATATGGCTCGCCGGAGAGGTTGGTAGGACACACTATACAAGGAATGGGAGGATAATTGACCATACCTAGATTCAGTGGGATCTAGGGTGAGAATTATGTTAATCAATTTAGACGATGGTTGGGGGAAAACCATCATGCCCCCAAGCATGGGATACTACCCGCAAGCATATGTGGTGGAGGGGATTGATTTGGTGTGCAAAGGTGGGAATGATGCCCCCTAGCAGGATGAGTTTGTGGAGTGCCATTGTGTTTCGAGTGCTCAAAAAGGGATTCAAGCATCTCAACCCCATTTGGCATGAGATCCTCCAAAGGATGATAAGGAGATGTAGGGGCCTATGTGCCCCCCATTATGCTATGGGCGTACTAGATGTATTTAGAGTGGTGGACTCCAAATATGGAAGGAAGTATGCACGATGGTGCATATCATCCTAGGGTTAATGAGGGGTAGTCATGGCTTCCATGAAGTCCTCATCAGAATGGAAGATGGGGGGATGGGAGGAATATTGACTACATGATGTGGCGGCGGTACCTAGTGCATCATTATAAGAAAGAAGGTTCACATACACATCATTTGAAATGGTATATGATGAGCTAGTAGATGTAAAATCTAGCAATGTTGAGACCTGGGCTTCTGATGAAGGAGGTTCGCTAGAAGTCCACGCAGGAACCTCATGTTAGAAAATTATATATTGCATAGAAATGGAACACATAAAATATGTTGCAGAAATACAAACACAGAAAACGCATAAAACAAGAGAGACACAGATATACGTGGTTCACCCAATTTGGGCTTCATCCATGGAGAAATAGTCAATCATTCCCTTTATATTATCCAATAAAATGAAGAGATACAACCTACAACAGGTCTGTTGTAATTCCCTCTTCGCTCTCACACAATCCCCTCTCTCTTTCTCACTCAGAATGTAGATCTACATAGATGCAATACAATTCCCTCATATATAGCAAGGGGTTTCCTTCTAGGGAAAAAAAAACCCTAGATTAAAAATAACTTATACCGTTAGATCTCCGCCTAATGAATGACCTAGATTGAATACGAAATTACAACATTTTACAAGGAAATGTTACATCTATTTTTAGCTTGGGGAGCATTGCCCCTGATCCCCCTCTAGGGGGGGCATCCCAAAGATTGCAACCACCCCGCCTAGCCCCCCTTACAACATACATTTTATGGGCAGCATTGCCTTTACCAGCAACACCTTTTTGTCTTCTATCATATCCATCACAAAGTGATACTGAACATCAATGTGCTTTGTCTTTGAATGATATGCAAGGTTCTTTGCCAAGAAAATTGCACTTTGGCTATCACAGCCTATCCTTATAGCTCCCCATACTAACCCCATATTTGAACACAATCTCTGCAACCAAACTGCTTCCTTGCTTGCATGAGTGGCTACCATGTATTCTGCCTCTGTAGTTGATAGTGCCACTACATATTGTTTCTTACGCATCCCACTGACTGCACCTCCAAATAGGTTAAACACATACCCACTTGTAGATCTTCTCTGATCCAGATCTCTAGCCCGGTCTACATCAACAAAGCCACGAATATCCAACACTCTATCCAATCCTTGTCTTCCTTGGTAGCACAAACCATAATCACTAGTGCCACACAAATACCTGAAAAACCCGCTTCACTGCTGTCTAGTGCTCCTTCCCTGGTTTTGACATAAGCCTGCTCAATACTTTCACGGCATGTGCAATGTCTAGTTTAGTACAAACCATTGCATACATCAAGATACCAACTGCACTTGCATATGGAACACGGGACATGTCCTCTTCCTCTTCTTGTGTCTTGGGACACTGTTCAATAGATAACCTCACACCTACAGGAATATGAACCTTCACCAATTTACTATCCTGCATATTAAACCTCTGCAGTATTGTTTCAACATATTTCCTCTGGTTTAACCAGAGCTTCCTCTTTTCCCAGTCTCTTTTAATTTCCATACCCAAAATGTAGTTTGCAGCACCAAGATCTTTCATGTCGAATTTGGAGGACAATTGGGTCTTCAAATCCTAGATAATTTCTTTGTCATTTCCAACTAACAACATATCATCCACATACAAGATCAAATAAGTAACACGGTCACCAATTAATTTAAAATACACACAGTGATCTTCTTTTCTTCTGGTGAAGCCAAGTTCCTGTATAAATGTATCAAATTTCTGATACCACGTCCTTGGTGATTGTTTTAACCCATATAGAGGCTTCTTTAACTTGCATACTAGTTCTTTCTTACCCTTCACCGCAAAGCCTTCAGGTTGCTTCATGTAGATTTCCTCTTCTAGATCCCCATGAAGAAATGTTGTCTTCACATCCCTCTGTTCTACCTCAAAATCAAAAGCTGTAGCAACAGATAAAAGTAATCTAATAGAAGTTACCTTGGCAACATGAGAAAAAATGTCACCAAAATCAATTCCCGGCACCTGGAAATAGCCTTTTGCTACCAACCAAGCTTTGTATTTCTCCACCTTTCCTTCTGAATTTGTCTTCCTCTTGAACACCCATTTGCTACCAATGGTTTTCCTTCTAGCCGGCATCTCCACCAGATCCCAGGCCTCATTTTTGTGCAAAGATGCCATTTCATCAACCATGGCCTCTTTCCAGAGTTTTCCATCCTCTAAATCTACTGCCTCCTTCACAGTTCTGGATCATCATCAGTAACAAACAAAGAAAAATTTGAACAAAAAGTACATGGACTATACCTTTCTCGCTACCTTCTTTCTCGAACTGATCTTCTCACACCTGGAGTTTGTGGCTCTTCATCTTGTGATTCCTCCTCTGCTGTAGAGTCAGATTCTTCCTCCTTTAGCTCAAACTCTATCTTCTCAGCTTCCTTTGGTTGGACTTCATGTTTAATAAAATCTTTTACCTCTCTAAACACCACATCTCTATTGTACACAACCTTCCTTGATACTGGGTTCCAAAGCTTATAACCCTTTAAACCATCCTTATACCCAATAAATATGCACTTTTCATATTTACTATCCAACTTGGTTCGTTTCTCCTTTGGAATATGTACATATGCATCACATCCAAATATAATTAGATGTGAAATAGAGGGTTTCTTATCAATCCATACCTCTTGTGGAGTCTTATCCTCCAACGCTGATGAAGGTGACCTATTGACCAGGTAACATGCAGTAACGACCGCCTTTGCCCAAAATTCCTATCCTAACCTGGCACCACTGAGCATGCTTCTTTCCCTTTCCTTCAACGTCTTGTTCATTCTTTCTGCAACTCCATTTTTCTGAGGTGTGTATGGAGTAGTCTTTTGTCGTGCTATACCACACTTATTATAGAATTCTTCAAATTCCTTGTTGCAAAACTCTCCACCATTATTTGTCCTCAACACCTTTATCTTCTTCTATGTCGATTTTCCACGAGAGCCTTAAATTCTTTAAACTTGTCAAAAACTTCAGATTTCTTCTTAAGGAAATATATCCATGTATTCCTTGAGAAGTCATCTATAAATGATACATAGTAAACAGACTTACCTAGTGATGGAACCTTCACAGGTCTAAACACATCACTGTGCACAAGCTCTAATATCTGTTTCACCCTCTAACTACCAAAGGGGAAACTCACCAAATTCTACTTCCCATATACACAATTTGCACAGAAATAAAAATCCAGAGAGCTATTACTCATACCTTCTACCATAACTTTACCATGAAGTATTCGAAGGCCCTTCTCTCCAATATGTCCAAGCCTTTGATGCCACAACATGGCCTTCTCTCCAGAGACCACTAGATTTTCTGCTCCACTTTCAAGAACCACAGAACTGTTGCACCCATCAATAACAATGCTACCTTGTAGCTTGTACAGAGTTCCAATCCAAACTCTCTGCATCAACACAAGTGCTCCCCGAACCATTTTGTAGGTATCATTCTCGAACACTATTTCTACACTTGCATCATCCAACTTCCTTACAGAAATCAAATGTCAGGGCAATGCAAGAATATGTAGAACACCCAGAAGTATTCTAACCCTTCCACCTTGTAACTTCAACTTTACTTTTCTGCGACCAACGATTCTATCCTTCCTATCATCCCCTAAGAAGACATCACCACCATCATATTTCTCATACTTGCATAACCACTCTCTATGGGGAGTGAAGTGAAAGGATGCACCTGAGTCAATCAACCATGCCTGATGATCTACATGTGTACTTGAAGAAGCCAAGTACACATCCCCACCTTCATCTGAGGTGGTTTTCACCTCTGTAGAAGGAGCATCAACAAATCCCTTTCCTTTATCGAGAGCTTTAGATTTACAGTCCCTTTTGTAGTGCCCTTCCTTTCCGCATTTCCAGCACACCACCTTTACAAATTTTCCTGGAGATTTAGATCTCCCACTCGATGACTTATTTTTGTTTTTGTTCTGGGATCGTCCTCATACAAACAAGGCATCACCATTCTAGTTCTCCATATTTTTCCATCTCATCTCCTCTGCCAGCAAGGATGAGACTATTTCATCAAACTACAAAGCAGTTGCATTGCTACCTATTGCAATAACCAGACTATCCCGCGAATCTGGTAGAGAACTCAACAAACTGATGCACTTATCTTCATCTGAAATTTTAATGTCAACAGATGCTAACTAACTTACCACAGTATTAAATGCGTTTAGATGCTCTTTCACCAAGTCTCCATCTTTCATCCTCAGGTTATACAACTTTTTCCGCAAGAACAGTTTATTCACCAGAGACTTAGATTGGTACAAAGTCCCTAACTTGTCCCACAAAGCCTTCGCCGTAGCTTCCCCTGATACATTCAGCAATACTGAATCTAAGACACAAAATCATATTGTGCTCTTTGCCTTTCAATCCAACTTCTTCCATTCTTCATCAGACATTCCCGTTGGTTTAGTGCCCGGATCTACTGTGATCCACTTATCTTTATCCACCAACAGATCCTCCATCTTGAGTTTCCACAACTCAAAACTCTGACCATTAAATTTCTCAATCTCTATATTTCCACTGCTTGCCATCTTCTTTCACCACCAGAATCGATCTCGCAAATCTCCCACTGAACATGGTCTACCATAGGCCTGAGCAAAACCCCTCAGCAACAAATGCGTCCCCTTGAAGCCAAAACAACTTTGATTCCAAATGGAGGTTTTAACCCCATATAGAAATTACCTACATAGGGATTCTAAAACACAAAAAATAAACAATGCAAGAGCATAACACATAAAACACATATACACAGAGATTTTCCCCTCGATCTGAAAAACTGGGACTACCAGCTTCATTTTTCATTATGTTCATTTCAATGTTATAATACATATTTATACATGCTGAAGCATCCAATACCATGGACCAAAAACCATCGCATCCACAACCATGGACTGAAAAACCGTCGCATCAAAAAAACATGCGCGAAAATCATGCACAAAACCATAGGTGGGTCCGCCCAACCTAACATAGGTTCCAGAACCAAAATTTTCTGGGGCTCTACCCCAAAACCCATAGAGTGGGGTTATGGGTACCCCTCAAACCCCTTATGAGCCCCCCCTCTAACCCCCCAATTAACTACATGGGCTAGTCGTGGAAAGAATGTAACACAACCCAAAAAACTTCATCATCAAAAGTTAACCCTATAGAACTTAACTAATTGGTAACTATATTAAATTTATTTAAATCATTAGCAACAAATCCACCTTCTAACATCCTCATATTAAATAAATGCTTCATAAGAAATACCGTATTTGAGGCTGAGGGTTTTTCATATAGTTTAGCCAATGCCGACATTAAACCCTCTATTTTCATTTCCTTTGAAATATTAAACGCTATCGAGGCCGCTAGGCATAGCTGTATTGTTCCAAGTGCCTTTCTATTGAGAATATCCCATTCTATGTCTATCATACTCATCGAATTCTTTGTCTTTCCGATCAATGGTAGGTATAGATATTTCTGATACAGATAGTCTTCCATATGCGTCTTCCACAACTGGTTCTTTTGGCTATTAAATTTTTCTACCCTAAACCTATCATTTTCCACCATTGCTCCCACTCGAACCAGGAACCCTTCTCTCCTGTGAGTTTATCAGCCAAATAGACCTTCAGTTTTGATACAAGTTGTTAGAAAATTATATATTACAGAGCGATGGAACACATAAAATATATTGTAGAAATACAAAAACAGAAAACGTATACAACAAGAGAGACACGAATATACGTGGTTCACCCAATTTGGGCTACATCCATGGAGAAATAGCCAATCCTTCCTTTTATATTATCTAGAAAAATGAAGAGATACAAACTACAACAAATCTATTGTAATTCCCTCTTCACTCTCACACACTTTCCTCTCTCTTTCTCGCCCAAAATACAAATCTACATAGACACAATAAAATTCCCTCATAAATAATGAGGGGTTTCCTTCTAAGGAAAAACACCCTAAATTAAACATAACTCCTACCATCAGATCTCCATCTAATGAATGACCTAGATTGACTATGAAATTACAACATTTTACAAGGAAAATTTCCATCTATTTTTAGCTTCAGGGGCACTGCCCTTGATCCCTTGCCGGGGGGAGCTCCTAAATATTGCAACCACCCCCCTGGACCCTCCTTTCAGTGTACATTTTATGGGTGGCATTGCCGCCACATTACAAGCTGGGGTCCAATGTCGCGATACCTCTAAATAAAAAAGATAATCAGGCTCCACACCCAACACCTTAGAGAGGTTTTCATATGAGGAACTCAAGGATGACGACAAGTAAAGGATATGGACTGTTGAGTCTGTCATCTCGACATTGAGAGGAGGGATCATGATGGTGGGACCAGAGTCCCCTTGTTTTTGTGTACTAAAATCCCTAACAATAAAAATGGTTGTTGAACAGTGTAGATCTGCAGAAAATGATAGAAACAAAACCTGCCAAAGCCCTAATCTATGCCACAATCATAGTTAAACAATAAAATGGAATAGTAAAATAAGCACAACTCCAATAATCCAATGGAAACCAGATATATAAAGAATATATTTTATTAAACAACACCTATGAAGGGAACAAATGATGTTACCAGTCCCCCTCTATGGGATGGGATCTTGTCTATCCTCAAATGTCTCAGCTTTTGTAGAGTCTCTCTCCTATATAATGTGTAAAACCTAGCAAACAAAATGTTTGAGCTCAATGAGAACTCAAACGAAAAAGAAGATGGTGTGCGATAGTGATAATAATAAGAGCTACAACAATGAGTGCAACAATGAAAATAATTGAAAGTGAAGAATGAATGGAAAACCCTTCTGGTTATAAAAAAATATTAGGTTATCCTTGAATAATGAAAAATAATAAAATATTATTAACCCCATTCTATAATTAACCATTTAGAATATTTTATTATATTTGGTTTGGAGGGAAAAAGTATTTAAACTTTTATTTAGAAATAATAAATAAATAAATGATTTATTTTTTATCTCAAGAAATATGGTTAAGGAATAATAAACAAATAATGATTTATCTAATTCTTCCAAATGGATTGATCCGAATTGGATCCATAAAGAACTGTCATAGAACCATGACTGTATCAGGTCGGGACAAATCTCTAAGAATTCCAAAACAACGATCAAAAACACCCTGAACTAGTGGCAATGGCAGCCAGCGTGGAACGACTAGGACCTCGGTCAAACTGTGCTAACCGAGGCCCATGGAGACTGCGCAAGAGGTAAAAATAGCCCCTGTGAGCCTTAGATCAGGAAAAGGAGGTGATTTTTGAAGCGCGAATTGTGCATCGTTGGGCGAACAGGGCCATAATGGAAAAGCCCGAGCACTTGGACGCATGGGGAGCCAGAGAACTGTGGGTGGAAAAGGCGAAAGCGCTAAAAGTATGAAGGCGGGACCTGCACACTGAAACCAGTGGTATTGATTGAGAGCAAAGCGATTCCATTCATCGATCGACGCATGGCAAGTGGAGGTGAGAGAAAACCACCGTTGATTGCACACTAACGGTCGAGCAAGTCAACCGCGTGAAACGCGCATATGGCATCGGATCTAGAGGCCCCAGATCGGACGATTGAGATTGTGCTCGATGGAGGAAGTGGAATAGATGAGGGATTCAGCCACATTTTAGAAAGGTTTGGAGTCCGTTTTGACCGCCACGATGGAGGAAGACTTCATTCATGACGTAACTGAAGAAACAAACCAATGAAGCAGGCTGGCGACATTTAGAGGAGGACATGTGGCCACTCCCTAAGCGCTGATGATGAAGCCGAACAGGGAACTCCAAGTGTAGCTGCAGAAGGTGAATCAACAGAGGTGGAAGAGAAATCGAACAATCTTGGAATGGATGGCTAAAAGCCATGAACAAAGACAGAATACACAGTCAGTCCAAGAGATGAAGAGAGAGACAGAGAAACCAAAATCTCGAGAGGAGGATAGACACACAAAGAAAGAAGGCAGTAAAGCAAAGCAGAAAGAGGACAGAGGGCCGAGCTGACCAGGGGCAACGTCGAGCACCAGAGGCTTGAGAGATTCAAGCCATCCCAAAGAGGATCTGTCCGAGCTGAGCACCACATTGGGCTCTCCACTGTAGACCAGAAGGTCACAGAGCTGGTAGGAAGAAGAAGTCTGTGTACTCAAGTGGCTTGGGGAATCCAAGAACCACCCTGCCAAGCAAATCTGCTTCAGGAGAACTCATATTGATTCCCTGTATTGTAATTCTCTGCTTAAGACACAATAAAACAAGGCCACCACTGAAAGCTAGACCAGAGACATAGCCCTGGAGAATATGGTGAACTCCTTATTAATTTCTTGTGTCTTTGCATTTACTTACTGTATTTCTTTGTTGTCTTTCCATTAAAATGTCTGTGTATTGGCAATCTGATTAATCTGTTGCTTAAATAACACATAACACACACCAGCACATAAGTCTGTAATACCTTTATTCAATAAATCTGTAACTAATGTCACCCATAGGGTGAATATAAGATCAAGTGGTATCAGAGCTCTAGGCTGTAAGGTTAGACAAGCTTGTGTTGGTTTAGCTATGAATGCTCACTAGATCAAAGCTCAAATTAGGAGAAGGAGAGTTGGTGGAAACTAATCCTGAAATTGGGAGAGTCTATCCTTGGAAGACATTGTCAGAGGAAGGTTCTATGGGGCCAGACCCTCAATTCATAGAAAGTTTCCTAGCTATAAAGTCTAATGTAGAAGAAATGTATGGAGACTTTAGAAAGCATAAGGTTGAAGATTCATCAGGTTCTAAACAAGATAAAGAAGAAGATGAGTCTCACTTCCATGACCACTCCAAAGGAAAGGGGAAAGAGGAAAGATTTCTCACACCTCCTAATAGCCCTATGCATAATAAGGAAGCATCTTTAATCAAGTTAGATGTTAAATTTGATTTGCCTATATATGATGGAGAGCTAAACGCTGAAAAGTTGGACAATTGGATTAGACAAATTGATGTGTATTGCAGGGTACAAAACATAGACTTAGACAAGAGTAAGATTTAGCTGGGAAGCCTATGCCTAGGAGGCACTGCCTTGGTTTGGTGGGAACGCAGAACCCAAGCTAATATGAAAAGGCATGGTAAGATGATCTCTATTTGGAGTGAATTTGTTGCTGTAATCAAAAAGAAGTTCTATCCATTGGCCTACATGCAACAAGCCATGATGAGTTGGCAAACTCTTCGACAGTTGAAAGGGCAAAGTGTGCAAGGGTATACTCAAGAGTGAAAGGGTATACTCAAGAATTTAGAAAGAGAGCATTGATGTTGGGTATCTCATTAGACTCACCAGAGACTCTTTTGAAGTACATTAGTGGTCTACATAGCTACATGATGCATACCATCCTCATGTTTAATCCCACTAGTATATATGAGGTATCTATACAAGATACTCATCTAGAAGCTAGAGGAAAGAATGGAAATCCAAAATTTGGGGAACCATCCCAACTCACTGTAAGCAAGAGCAAGGAGAAAAGAAAGAAAAACTGGAAAGCAAGGAAGGCTAGCACTTCACAGAAAAGCAAATATTCGTGCACTCACTATAAAAAGGATGGGCATGATGATGAGCATTGTTGGATTCTACATCCAAAGCTTAGACCTAAGAAGTCCGAGGGAAAGAAGAAGAAGACTACTACAGCTATTCAGAAAGATTTGGGGTCAGACTCAAGAGATGAAACAACTATAGCAGCCACAGGTATAAAAGGTAAGAATTTTGAAGCATCTACTAGTAATTCTGCTCAATCTGTTATTGATGAAGAAAATGAGAGAAAAAGGCATGAGCTTTTCCATATTCGAGTTATTTCCAAAAATCAAAAGATTGATACTTTGTTTGATAGTGGCTCACAAGTAAATCTAATTTCTGAAGCAATTGTAAAGAAATTGGGATTAGAAACTACACCTCACAAGAAACCATACCCATTAGGATGGTTGAATGATAAAACACAACTACAAGTGACTAGACAGTGCAAACTCAAGTTTTATTTTGGGTCAGCATTTGTAGATGAGGTTGAGTTAGACATAATTCCTTTGGATATATGTGGAATTATTTTAGGAAGTCCTTACTTGTATGATAGAAAGGCTATTTTCTATAGAGCTGAGAACAAGTATCTACTTGTTAAATATGGAATCGAATACTTTGTAAGAGCTCATAAGCTCAAGAATAATTATAATCCCATAAACTCAGGGCAGATGAAAATAATGATAAATTCATGCAAACAATTCTTACTGATGGTTGTAAAGGAAAAGAAACCTGATAAAACCAATGTATTTGAGGGCTGTAATGCTGAACAACAAGTTGATATAGAAAAGGTTGTTTCAGAGTATGATGTCTTGTTTCATGAACCTAAATGTCTTCCACCCAAAAAGGGAATAGTACATGATATTATTTTGCAGCAAGATGTTCCATTGCCTAACATTGGGATGTACAGGTTGTCTACTTTAGAGAATGTTGAAATCAAGTATCAGGTACAGGAGTTGCTCAAGAAAGGGTTCATCAAGCCTAGCACATCACCATATGGGTCACCAATCGTTTTGGTGAGAAAGAAAGATGGATCGTGGAGAATGTGCATTGATTACCGAGCATTGAATAAGATAACAATAAAAAATCGTTATCCCCTTCGTCGCATAGATGATCTTCTAGATCAATTGAAGGAAGCTGTTTATTTCACCAAACTGGATTTTCACAGTGGATACCATCAGGTCAGAGTCGCAGAGCAAGATGCATGGAAGACTGCTTTCAAAACAAAGTAGGGATTGTATGAATGGCTGGTTATGCCTTTTGGCTTAACTAATGCTCCTACTACTTTCATGAGATTAATGAATGATGTACTCAGACCTTTTCTTGATGATTTTGTTATTGTGTATCTCAATGACATTCTAATTTTTAGTAAAATGTGGGAAGAACATTTAAAGCATGTTAAGCAGACATTAGATGTTTTGAAAAGAGAAAAACTCTATGTTAAACTCTCAAAATGTGAATTTGGCAAAACATATCTAAACTACTTGGGTCATATAGTAGGGGGAGGTGAATTGAAAATAGATCCCTCTAAAGTGGCAGTCATTGTGAACTGGCCTAAACCCAGGTCTACTATAGAAGTGAGAAGCTTCTTAGGAGCAACACAATATTGGAGGAAGTTTATTTCTAACTTTTCCTCAATTGCAGCTCCCTTACATGCTTTAACAGGATTGAATAAGGTGTTTCAATGGGGAGGCAAACATCAGAAAGCCTTCGACACCTTGAAAGAAAAGATTAGTACAACACCTATACTAGCATTGCCAGATCTACAAAGACCATTTGAGATCCAAACTGATGCTAGTGACTATGCCATGGGCATAGTTTTTACACAACACGGTAACCCATATGTTATCATTTTGAGACTTTTAATCCTGCAGTAGTTAACTATCCTACAAATGATAAAGAATTGTATGCATTAGTTTAGTGTGAAAAATTGGAAACATTACTTAATGGGCAAAGAGATAGTAATAAATACGGATCATCAACCACTTCAATATCTACCCTCCCAAACTAAGTTGCAACAATCAAGACATTACAGATGGATGGGTTTTCTACAACAGTTTCATTTGGTCATCAGATATAAAAAGGGCATATATAACAAGGTTGCAGAAATGTTATCTAGACCCATTATAAATGCATCTACCATACTTAAGCATAATTCTGTGCTACATGAAAGCTACATAGAACAATATTCTTAGGATATGGACTTTAAAGATGTATATGCAACTTTGAGGCGATGAAAAAGAGTAGAAGAATTGGACTATCACATGAATGACCGAATCTTATACCATTGTGGGAAACTCTGCATTGCACAAATTGAGAGAGTAAAGGTAATTAGGGAAGCACACACTTCTCTGATATCAGGTCACTTTGGGGTAAGTTAAATGGTTTTACAGTTGCAAAGGTTCTACTACTGGCCAAAAATGAATGATCAGTTTCTAGATATGTAAGAGGGTGTGCTATGTGTGTTAAAAGCAAGCCTAGTAATAGAAAACTAGGCTTGTAAACTCCATTGCCAGTTCCTTCTCACCCTTGGGAAAGTGTTTCCATGGATTTTGTTGGAGGACTGCCTAAATCTAGGAAAGGTTATGATTATTTATATGTTGTTGTGGATAGGTTCAGCAAAATGTGTATTTTGATACCTTGTAATAAAAATATTACAGTTGAACAAACTGCAAAATTGTTCTTTGAACATGTATGGGTTCATTTTGGATTACCCACTTCCATTGTACCTTATCAAGACACCCAATTTGTGGGGAAGTTTTGGTCGAGTCTGTGGGAACTAATGGACACCAAACTAAAGAAAAGCATAGCTTTTCATCTATAAACAGATGGCCAGACAAAAGTAGTAAACAGGACAGTGATCTAGTTACTGAGAGGATATTGCAGCAAACATCCTAAGCTTTGGGATGAACACTTGTGTTATGTGTAGCATGCTTACAACAGAGCAAAACACTCTTCTACAGAGAGATCTCTTTTTGAGACCTATTTTGGTTTCACACCAAGGTCCCCTTTAGATTTTGTCTTTGGTAAAGATACCATGGTTGATGGACACAGTGATGTGGATAGGGAAACTAGGTTCATTGAACACATCCAGGAGATCCACCAGGTAGTACAGGAATAGCTGCAAAAGAGCCAGGCCAAGTACAAGGCTAGGCATGACAAGCGACGAATGGAGTAGATTTTTCAAGTTGGATACCAAGTCTGGCTATATATCAGCAAGGACATGATGAAAGGTCAAGGTAAAAAGCTAAAGCCTATCAGGTATGGACCCTTTAGGATACTTGAGAAGATTGGTGAAAATGCTTTTCGCATTGATCTACCAGCTTACATGCACATCTACTCAGTCGTAAATGCAAATTTCTTGAGATTGTTTGAACCTTCAATGATTGAGGACCCTGAAGAGTAGAGTCAATTGCCTTCTATTGATGACCTGCTACCTAAATATCTCAATGAGTTGCAGGAAGACATAGTGCTAGACAGGAAAGTGAGGACAACGCACAGGGGAGATGTTGAATACCTCAGAATTAGGCTCAAAGGTTCAAAGCCAAGCAGTGCAAAGTGGATTGAGGTTGGACAAGTGAGAAAACAATACCCTCACTTAGTCGATGCTTGAAAACCAACTTTTGGTGGTCCAAAAGCTTTTTCAGTGGGAAGGCCATGATACGAATTGGATCCATAAAGAACTGTCATAGAACCATGACTGTATCAGGTTAGGACAAATCTCTAATAATTCCAAAACCGCGATCAAAAACACCCTGAACCAGTGGCAATGGCAGCCAGCGTGGAAAGAAGAGGACCTTAATCAAAGCACGCTGATCGAGGCCCATGGAGACTACGCAGGAGGTCAAAATAGCCCTTGGGAGCCCCATATCGGGAAAAGGAGGTGATTTTTGATGCGTGCATCGCTGGGCAAACATGACCATAATGGAAAAGCCGAAGCGCTCGGATGCATGGGGAGCTAGGGAACCATAGGCAGAAAAGGAAAAAGCACTAAAAGAACAAAGGCAAGATCCATGCTCTGGAAATCGGTGGTATTGATCGAGGCGCCCTCAAACGGTAAGTGGTTTTAGACGAGAGCGGAGCGATTCCATTCATCGATCAACACGTGGCAAGCGGAGGTGAGAGAAAACTACCATTAATAACGCACTAACGGTTGAGCAAGTCAACTGCGTGAAATGTGCATATGGCGTCGGATCTAGAGGCCCAGATCAGACAGTTGAGATTGCGTTGGATGGAGGAAGTGGAATCGACAAGGGATTAAGCCATGTTTTAGAAAGGTTTGGAGTCTATTTTGAACACCACGGTGGAGGAAGACTTCATCCACGACGTAACTGAAGAAATGAACCGATGAAGCAGGCTAGCGACATTTAGAGGAGGACATGTGGCCACTCCCTGAGCACTGATGATGACGCTGAATAGGGAACTCCAACCGCAACTGCAGAAGGTGAATCAACAAAGGTGGAAGAGAAACCAAACAGTCTTGGAAAAGATGGCTAAAAGCCATGAACAGAGACAGAATAAATAGTCAGTCAAAGAGACAAAGAGAGAGACAGAGAAACTAGAATCCCAAGAGGAGGATGGACACACAAAGAAAGAAGGCAGAAAAGCAAAGTAGAAAGAGGAGAGAGGGATGAGCTGACCAGAGGCAGCGTCAAGCAACAGAGGCTTGAGAGATCCAATCCATCCTAGAGAGAATCTATCCAGGCTGAGCACCACATTGGGCTCTCCACTGTAGACCAGAAGGTCACAGAGCTGGTAGGAAGAAGAAGTTTGTGTACTCAAGTGGCTTGGGGAATCCAAGAACCACCCTGCCAAGCAAATCTGCTTCAGGAGAACTCATATTGAGTCCCTGTATCATAATTCTTTGCTTAAGACACAATAAAACAAGGCCACCACTGAAAGTTGGACCGGAGACGTAGCCCTGAAGAATAGGGTGAAATCCTTATTAATTTCTTGTGTCTTTGCGTTTTCTTACTATATTTCTCTGTTTTCTTTCCATTAAAATGTCTATGTATTGGCCATCTGATCGATCCGTTGCTTAAATAACACATAACACACACCAACACATGAGTCTATAATATCTTCATTCAATAAATCTGTAACTGATGTCACTCATAGGGTGAATATCAAATCAAGGATTTGGTCAAACTTGACAAGGAATAATAACTAATTAGTGATTAATTAATTATTCATAGAGAAAAATAAGATAATTGATGATATACCTATTTATTTCTCATAATTGGGTCAAATGTTACAAGGAATATTAATTAAACAATTGTTTAATTTATTAATCCTAGAAGATAATTAAATAAATAGTGATTTATTTAATTATTCTTCATGGGTTTAATTATAAATGAATTAAAAAATGTGGTTTATTAAGTAAGTTCTCATAGTGAAAGAAATTTTACTATGGTAAAATTGGCCTTGGATGGTGTACTTCAATCCATCTAGTAAATTAAATCTATATGATCTTTTTTTTGTGATAACACTTTCATCATAAACTTCTATCCAAATTACAATTATGGAGGAGTTCCTAAATTTTGACCTCAAAAATACTTCCCATGTGGCATCACATAACACTTAGGTGCTAGGTTCTTCTCTACGCCCTTAGTTGTTTAGGTCCTCACGACCAAGTTTCAATCAATATTAGAGCTACCAGGCATCAGGTATTTCACAAAAATTGATTACAAAAGAGTTACGAAAACTCCAACCCCTGAAATTCTTCAATCACTTAGGTGGTTAGCCTTCTTTGCACCCTTGGTCCTTTGGGTCTCTGACAACCATGTGCTAGTCTCATCGTACCTCCACTCATCGTATCAGAACTTTCCCATAAAAAATTGGGCAGGAGTTATGAAAACTCTAACCTCCAAAATTCCGACCTTTGAAATGACATCATGCTAGTGTCATCAACTCCACGTGTTGTTTCCTTATAGGTGACATGTGCACCTATATTTTCCCTATTATGCCACCCAAAATGTTGAATATGAATCCCACATCATGATGATGTCATCTTCCTCATAAACGTCTTAGTGACAATCACCTATTGCCATGTTTCCTATTGGAGGAGAGAGGAAAGGGTCACTCACTCCTTTGTTTTTCAATGAATTCCTTTGTATTTCCTCTTCCTTGTAAACTTTGACACTTTCAAAGAATTTCAATTTAGAAGGACTTATGAGGTTTCGATGTTCTAAAATATCTAGGCTTCAATATCCAACCTTCTAAGGTCCTAAAATCCAGGGTCCGGAATTCATCCCTTCTGATGTTTTGAGCCTTGTCTAATATTCATCGTTCCAAGAATCGACTCCCAAGACTCTAACCCTCCAATATTATGACCTCTGATATTTAGATGTTCTTCTTGCTTCCCAATATTTATCTCCTTAGAGGTTCTGATATGACCTACTCATTCCTTCTGATATTAGGTCCCGATGCTCTGAGCCTTCTGATATCGAATTTCGATATTCGGCCTTCTGAAATTCAATGTTCCAAAGCTCCCGATACTCTAACCTCCATTGGTTTTGGCATTGCTTCTAACTTTGGCTATGCTCTAAGACTTCTCCAACCACCTTTTAACTCTAGTTTCATGGCTTAAGTCACCAAACCTTGGCTGGGAATAAATCTTGATCTAAGAGGCCATTTGCATACTTCCACATACTGTGGAGAAGGTCTGATGTAATCTTCAAACCCATTTTCTACCTGAAAAATGGTTGTAAAATATTTGTGGTTCTTTGCACCTTGACCCTTCTTCTTGTTTCTAGAACTTGTTCTTCAGAGGTATTATAGGACTCCCAACCACCATAGTCATAATTTTATGGATTCTCCAATAAGCCTACTACTATGGTGATTCTCTACTAGAGACGATAGCAATCATAAGGCATCCCATGAAATTGACACATCAAGCACATCAAAATATCCCAATTACCATAATAGCTAGGCTAGGGGATATCAAAGACAACATTTGTTACCACAAACATCCATGCTAGTATGGTTGACATCAATTCCAACACTCTTGCCAATAGTCATACAATTCCAACTACTCAAAACATCTTCCATCATGATTATTGACATCAACATCAACACACTTGTAGCCATTCGCCATCCATATAATGCAAACTGTTCAACAGTGCCATCATTGCTACCACAAAGGTCTAGCAAGTGAAGCCCAGGGATCTAGTGGAAGGTAATCATATTTTTCAATAAAAAATGTGTGTGAATGGTGCTCCACTATGTTTCGTTATTTATAGTTGGATTCAAAATAACCTCATAATAGTAGATATTGTTAAACAATTGGTCTTTCTGATAACACCACACGTACACCATCTGGTAGCTCCACCAAGGGTAAGATCTTTGTGTTAGCCAACAATGCCACCTTCCCTATAGCATTGAGCCTTTCATGGATGAGTTATTGTGTGATTTTCATACCCTTAAACTTTCTGATATTTTGTTAGGCCAACCATACTTATGGAAGTGTCATGTTGTGCATGAGTGTAGACCTCGTATTGTCATTATTAGTTTGGGTAGAAAAATATATAGGATACTATAGATATCCCCACATAATTCCATATATTTGATCTCTGCTACATAATGTAGTAAGATCATCTCCCAGACTGGGAAATCTATCTTCTTCTTCATTCACTCTCCAAGGAGAAGTTTATGGCCACATACATGCTTTCCACACAAGGCTCCTTCACGCAACAATAATAAGTGGATAAGGTCATGGAAGAGTACAAAGACATCTTCTCCTCACCCATGGAGGCAACTTTGCAATATCAGGTCAAGCATTCAATCAATTTAACCCTTGACAAACCTCTATCCAATTGGTCAATTTACCATCGCTCTTTTCTAAAAAATCAGGAAATGAAGTGGTAGACCTAGGAGCTACTTTAAAAAGGGCATATCCGACCAAGTTCCTGACTTTCTGGGATCCCAATTATACTTGTGTAGAAGAAGGATGGGACTTGGAGACTTTGTATTGATTATTGGGCTCTAAACAATGTAATAGTCTAGAACAAGCACCTAATTCCATCAATTTATGACCCTCTTGTCCATCTAAAGGTGGCCAAGTACTTCAAAAAGATTGATTTGAAGTCTGACTATCACCAAGTTCCAACAAAATCAACTGATGTATGGAAAACAACTTTCAAGTCCAAGGGTCTTTTTGAGTGGATGGGTGTGTCCTTTGGTTTGACAAATTTCAATAAAAATTTCATGAGGTTGATGGATGTCATCTAGGGGCCTCTCACCAACTCTTATGTGGTTGTCTATTTGGATGATATCCTCATCTTCAACAAGAGTTGGGTAGAGAACTTGCAAAATATTTGGAAGGTCCTTCACACTTTGCGACAACACATGCTATGTGCTAACTTCGAAAAATGCTTCTTCGACATGGAAAAGGTTGAATATCTCATTTACATTATTGATGAGTAGGTGTGCATGTATATTCAACTAAGATCAAAGTCATTCGAGATTGGCCGACACTCTAATAGAATTGTGACAACTTATTGGGCCTTGATAATATATACCAAATATTTGCCTTGTGGTTATGGTCTTATATCACTTGGCCCTTAAGTCAAGTTACGAAGGTGAAGCAAAAGAAAAGTTTTTGCGTTTGAGTCACAACAGAATGCATTGAATGAACTAAAACACTTCCTTTTCTCTACACTATTCCTCACCCCACAATACCTGTAATATCCATTTGATATTGTGATGGATTCCTCTGACTATGCTATTAGTGTAATCCTCATTCAACAAGGAAATATGGTAGGCTATCATAGTTAGACACACTTTAATATTGTCTAGAGATACCCCATCTATGATAAGGAGATGTATTCCATTGTGCAGGCCAACTAGTAATGGAAACATTATATTCTAGGGAAGGAGACAATCATCTACATGGTTCATAGATTGTCTTAGTCGGTCCCTGATTGTGGCATTGACCACAACTCTCAACTCTTATGGGCATGAGACATCTAGGTGGCCATAAATACACAACAATGATCCATAATTCGATGCCACATACCAAATTTTGATGAAAAGCAAGAAATTTTTATACTTCCACCTCTAAGATGCACTATTGTGCTACTTGAGACACCCTTGTATCTATTGAAGTTAGCATTCCAAGCTGATCTAGGAGGCACATTATAGTCAGGTACTAGGGAAATTTGGTGTGGAGATGATAGTGGCAGTATTGCAGAAGTATTTTTATTGGAAAAAACTTTGATAGGATGTTTGCAAGTATATCAAGTCCTTCTCTGCCTGTGCCATTTCCAAATCAAAAATTAATAAACAATGCCTATACACCACTCTTCCTTCTCCTATCTGCCCTTAGGAATCCATCTCCATGGATTCTATGTCTACTCTTCTACCAATCATGGTAATGACTATGTGTTTTTTGTTTTGGATCGATTTTCTAAGATGTCCATCCTGACTACTTGCAAAAATAGTATCATAGCAGAAGCCATTGCCAAGCTCTTCTTTGGATGGTTGTTGGTACATTTTAGGATCCCATGGACCATCATCTCAAATAGTTATATAGGAAAAATATGCCCATGTTCAATCCAAAGTTAACAAAGATACCATTTATTTTAAGGAATTTAGCATATCTAATAATAAGTCCATGATATCTTGCAGAAATTTAACACTAAGTACAAACAATACCATGATTAGCATTGGGTTCAACACAAGTTTCAAATGGGAGAAAAGGATCGGTTGCATCTACAGAAGGAACACCTTGCAGTGGCACATTAGAAGCTTCAAACACTCTACTGTGGACCTTATGCCATCACCAAGGTTGTGGGTGAAAGCATTTTTTATCTAAGTATTCCCCCATTCCTTGGCCTGCATTAAGTGTTCAATGTGGACAATATTCGGCTAGACTTTCCACCATTGTTGGACAATCAGAAATCATAAAGTATCTAAAACCAATAGATATCAACCCATATCTCATTGAATAGGCCACAACTTATTATATCATGGACATGGATATTAGGATAACTCACTAGTAGAGAATCTAGTTATATCAAATTGTCAAAGTAGGAAAACTCCTGCACCAAGGAAAGTGGATCACAAGGGCTAAGTTGGCCAAACTTTTCCCCATCTCCTTGAGGCACTCAATGTAATGGAGACCATTTCTTCCTTGTGGGGGGGGGGGGGGCGGAGTTTTCAATGTGGATATTGATGGCCACCCACATATTCCACTAGCTCACAACATAATTTTCCTATTTTGGCCATTTTCTATTTTTGGAATTTTTTAGGTCTCGAAATTTCAAAGTTATTTTTAGCACATAAATAAAGTTTTTTAGGAAACATGTTGATGGTTGTCATTGAATTTTTTATTAGTCATAAATTTCGCTCGTCGAATAGACCTTTCTAATGAGCTATCTTGTGTGCCAAACGAAGATCATATGCCAAAGTTACAACCCCAAGAAGTTGACCTTCCAAGTTACCCCATTAGAGCCCATAAGCCTTTGACGTTTCTGTTGGGGCCTTCATTTTGAATTTTGAAATTTTTGAAGGTATGAAGAGGGAAAAATAGGTGGCAGGAGTAACAGTCAAGTTGCGGAGAGGACAAATGGGAAAGGAAGCAAGCCCATGGAGTCATGGGGTAGCTGTGGCAACGTGTCAGGAGCAAGTAGAAACAGTCGAGCGGACAAGGAAGACGACGAGAAGCAGCCGAGGGATAGAGAGTCGAATGGAACTGGAAATTTGAGCAGCAGAGGAGTAGATAAAAGGATAATACAACATAAAGAAAGGTTTGGTATCTAAGAGAGTTTGGGGCATAGAGGAGCCTGATCCAAGGACTCAAGCAGTGGTGGAAAGGTCAGAGCTAGGCTCAGTCTCAGATCTAAGGCATTTTGTGGCCATGATATTTTATGTATTTTCTCACGGATTTATGTCGAATGTATGTTGTAATGAATCTTCTGTTGGGTTAATATGAATTAGTAAATGGACTAGTTGCATTGTATTATCTATTTGTATTGTTGTGATTTATGGGCTTACTCAAAAGTTATTATGTTGAGGTTCTTTCCTCGTATGAATATGATATCCATAATGATATAATGTTATGATGAATTTATAATTTAAGATGTATATAGAGTAATGGTTGGATGATCCTTTATATCCTTCTAAAACCTTCTTAGTTTCAGTCACGACATGCCTCGGGTGAGACTCCTTATCCCATGGGGTAGGGTGAAAATTTTGACATTGTCCTAGACTACAATGGACCCTTGTTGGCCCCTTGCGCCTGAACCCGAGGTATTTCCCTGATGACATTTTTGTGCCAACAAATGGTTCCATTTCTAGGACCTGAAATCACAAGAACTTATTTCGAATATGGTGTCAAGGATATTTAAGAAGGAGATTCAGGATTGGTGGGATAACCGAGTAGATCGGTTTGTATCAGAGTAGGAGACTTGTCAAAGAAAACCTATCGCTAAAGTAAGTGGAGAGATTTATACTCAGAGGTTTCGAGTGAGCAGTACAATATCTTCTGGTGTAAGTTTCCAGAAGACTTGTATAACTGGTCAAGGAGGCTAAGAGTAAAGAGTCGTCCAAAAGGAACTACGCTAGCTGGTTGCGACTTCATTCCCGCAGACTTCGTAATGCTTTGACACTTGGATAGTGAGTTGACGAGGGAAATAGACTTCTAGGTAAAAACTATTGTAGAAGGGTGCGTAGTTGAATTCATGGCAGAGAACTATTAGTCCTTTTCAAAGGTGGATGCAGTGTTTAGATTGAGATTAAGAGGGAAACTAGTGAACGAAGTGCCTTTGAGGGTTAAGATGTTGATGGTGGAAGAAGGATTGTTACCTTTACCTAGAGAAACTAGGGTAGTGTAAAACCCCAATACTGTGGGAAGGGCCTAAGGGGAAAATGCTTCCAGTTGGGAGAAGGATTGCGGAGAGCTAGAGATATTAGGATTGTGGGTAAGATGCCAGAAGGAAGAATTCGTGGCAACTATGAAGAGGAGACGAAAGGTGAGATGTGTGATGTGATGAGAAGATTGTTCGCTGAGGATGATATGTCAGCTATAATTCAACAGAAAAGCCCCAAAGTTTAGGTAGTTCTCACCTCGACGTTCCCTTGGTGCTTTACAAAAAATCTAACAAAATTGTTGCTAAGATGATCAAAGTAATATGAGTACAAAGTGTGCATGAAAAATATAAATCAATTTTTAATACATATAATAGCAGTGGACCTAGTAGTGTTAGTAATCTAGGGTTACAAGGATCTCAACAACCTAGAAACCGAGGATTTGTTCTCTTAGCACACACTCAAATCAACATGCCAGGGTCCTTTACTAGATATCTTGAGTTTGCTGGTAGAGGGACTGAAGACGTAGAACAACATTGGCACCTGTGTGAAGTCATATGGAGAGCACGCCAAACACTAAATAATGTAAATTCAATTGAGTTCCAGACCACATTAATAGAGATATCTCTAAGGTGGTTTATCAAATAGGAAAAACATAACTGGAATCTTTCACTGGATGACATTAAGAGAGGCTTCATTCAAGAATTCAAGGTGCCACAAACATATTAGTAGGGATTGTATGAACTATGGGAGATCAAGAAAAAATAAGGATAGACTGCTTGGGAATTTATGCATAGGTTTAAATATGCTATTGGCAAGTTGAGCTATACCATAGATCCCAATCATCAGAGAGATTGGTTCATTAAAGCGCTCCTATCCCTTACAAGAACACTGCTGGCACAACAAAATATTAGAAATCTCCAAGATTCCCTAGAGCAAGAATCACACATAGAATCCATGGAAGGATACCCACATGAGTATCGAGGAGGGACTGGATCGCAAGACCAGTCAATCATGGGCCTCCAAAATCAAATCACTAGTTTGACAAAGAAACTAAAAGACCTAAAAATAATTAGACTAGTAAGACCCAACGTATGGTGTACTGACTGCATGGTGGAAGGCCATGTGGCGACTAAATGTCTAAGGCTGAGAGGCACAAATAGTTCAGGGGGGATTACAGGATCATCAGGGGCCGTACTAATAGTAGGAGTTGTAGTAGTGGGATCCCAAGGAGCTTTCCTAGGCTGAAACACACAATACTACTGTGAAGTTTGTAGGAACTATGGAAATTTACCATGAGTATGTCCAATATTGCAGAAGTATTCCAACATACCTAAAAAAATTTACTGTGAATTAGACACCTTAGCAGAGTGTTAGATATGTCCACATTCAGATTCAATGAATATGATCATGGGAGATGAGGAGGAGGTATGAGAGGAGGAAGAACAGGGGGTAGAGGACTTGTAAAGTGTTACAATTGTGATTAGGAGGTGTTAGAGCCTAGATTTGTCTTAGGCTAAAAAGACAAGGTTCTAGGTCCACATCAAACCACGCTCAGCCTCGTAGCTAGCCCTACAAGGACAGGAGAGGGCTCTCTCCGGTTGATCTCGGCAAAAGACAAGCGATGCGGCTTGAGATGACTGAAATAAAAGCTAATTTTAGGCTAGGTATGAAGTACAAGGGTTTGTTGTGAGTTTTTGGGGGTTTTGTGTTGGATCAGGGAAAGGCAAATTTGGATCCGGGGATGAGGCCCAGTTTCTGCAGAGTTCTGATTGGGGCAAGGAAGGAAATCATTTTGATGCTTTGAAGTGAGTGAATGAATAGAGCATACTGGTGAGGAGCTAAGGAGAGCAAGAGAGTCTCAAGAATTCTCCTTAAACAGATGAAAACATGGAAATTTAAACAAATTCAAAGGCAGAGCATAGCAGTTAATGGATTCTACCTTAATCACTCATTTGTTCAAATTCAGAAGAAAAGACAGGAAAATGATACACATAACACTAATGAACTTACAATTACTTAGAGAAGAACACCATCAAAACATAAAGCCACATGGATCCCAAACAGTGCTGCAAAACCCTGGTCTTTCCTTAGCCAAAAATGCAGAGATAGAATGTACAATGATATGCCAAAGCAATCCCAAGTGTCCAACCCTGAAAATGACTTAGGAATTACATGATATAGACTATCCCAACACATTCCCTTGCCTCTATGGGTCTAGCTCATCATTCTAGGAGCTGTTTCAACCAATTCTAAACAAAGCACTAAAATCTAGGCAATCAAAACAACTTGCCTCTATAAGGTAGGAAACTGATTCATTCATTAAATTTTCACCTTTTAGTGAAGGAATCCTCTAGAAAAAGTAAATAAGTGCAAAAATTACATCATGTTTATCTAATTACATTAATATATATCAAAAATTACATCACAAAGCAAAACTAGTCAAACTGGCCGAATTTTTGAGCTGGAAGGTGAAAAATTGAGCAAAAATCCTCTATGCGCCGTGCCAAAATCTGTATGAATCACGCCACTTTGGAGCTGATTTTTAGGCACTTATTGAAGTAAAAATTGAGCCCAAGTGTGCTTGTTGGAAAGCCCTACCTGTCTACTTTCTAACCCAAGTGGAATTTATAAATTTGGATGTCATTTGCCCCTCCAAAACTTCAATCTCCCAAGACTTCTTTCTTTGTGTCAAAATAGGGTAGAGAGATCATTTTTTGAGTGTTTTTGACCTTCTGGGGACTCAAAACTTTCCCAAAATTCTTGTCCATGCACCAGAAGTCCTTTTTTGCTTTCACCAATAGCTTCTCTAAGTGGATGTTGATCCACTTGAGCCAAATCTCTCAATCAGCCTCTATCTCCTGCTGAATGGGTGTCCTCTCATTTAGGCTTCTTTGGGCAGCCTGCTGGTCTTCACGGATGTTTTGCCACCTCTATGAGGCCTCCTTGGTGCATGTACCTCTATTGGTGAATCACTATGTGTCTCTTCTTCATGATCATATGACGGATCAGATGTCATGTTTGCTAATCGACAAACTGTCTTGGACAAATAGGTGTTGATATGTCACACTGTCTTGTAATGCCTTTGATGATGTGCTTGACCTTTGTCACCAAGAGAAAAAAATGACATGAGGGACAGTAAGGGGAGGGAAAAATAGTGAGGGATTAGAGACTATTGGGAAAAATTTTATTAGGGAAATGTAGGGGGGTTTGAGGGGTTTTATGTATAAGGTTAGGAGAGTTTTGGTAGGGTTAGGGTTTTGGAATTTGAGAATTTTGGGACAGAGAATTTGGGATAGGGGTTTGATGTTTTTAGGGAGTAGGGAAACTTAGGAATGATGGAAATAAGGAAGAAATGGGATGGGGGAATGAATTTGGTGAAAACCCTAAACAACAACTTTCATGTGAAGATTTTGACATGGTAGGGTTTGAGTTTTTGTTTGAACCATTACCATCCATCAACCACCATATCCTAGCACAAACTTGGATGAAACACAAAAATGGAGGCTCTACCTCCTTGTGGAATGAAGAATTTGCAATTTGGAGGAATATTTCAATGAATTTCAAGCCTTTTAGCCCAATGCGCCGCACCTTCCCAGTGCATCGCGCCAGTGTAAATTTACACTAGAAATTACTGCCCAATGCGCCGCGCCTTCCCACTGCGTCGCGCTTTTTCCAGGAGACATTTGGAGGCCTTCCCGGTGTCCAAATTGGGTGCAGGATAGCTCGTTGGAAAGGTATTTGAGTATAATTTCCAACCCAACCTGAATTTTTCAATTTGGAGTTCATTTGCCCTGCAAAATGTGCCAAACGAGGTCGCCTAAAGGCAGAGTGCTGTTGCAGTCAACTTGTGAATGCCTCCCTCAACTCGAAATTGAGCTCATGATAGCTCATTGGAAATCTCTTTGTGTTTAGTTATCATTTAACGCATCAACAAAGTGATTTGGCCAACCAAGCTAGGAGAAAACTTGATTTTACCAAGGTCACTTCAGAGGTGCATTCAATTCTCCCAAGGCGATTGTATTTTTGACATTTCTCTAGAACCATGACACCTGTGTAAAAAGGGAAGGAGGTTTTTCTTCCTTGGCTTGTTTTGGTCAAAAACCTCTTTCAGTTTTCAAAAATTCATCTTTATTGCTCATAAAAATCATTTGAGTGAAACTTATCCCGATGTGTGGAACAGGGGATTTGTTGAAATGAAGCGAAATGAAGGGGATAGGGAGCTTCTAAATTCCTGAGGAAATTTTGGGAAGTAGGAAGGGATGTTAAGAAGTAGGGGAAAGTGGAATCTCAGAAATTGAGTGAGGGGAAGGGGTCCAAAAGGGCAAAACACAGGTCTAACCTAGAAAATTGCCAAGTTGTAGCAAGAAACTAGGGTTTGTGCGAAAATGAGGAATTTTGGGGATTTCAGTGATGGGAAGTGTTTAATAAGGTATATTAAGGATAGGGGAAGGTGTATGAACATCAAGATACAATTTTTGCTAATGATTTGACCATCCAAGAGAAATCGCCTTCAAAACCCTAAGAGAGGGAAATGAACCTTATCTAGGCGCAACTGAAGCATGAGCAAGGTGTAAAATGACCCAGTGGAACTTAACATGATGATGACAACCCTCTGAATGGCAGTACACTCAACTAAACAGTGACAAGGACTGACATTTGGAGAACTTTGACAGGAATAAAAGCAAACCATAGACCTAATACCTAGTGACCAAATTTTGCTTGAAGACTCACTGAAATGACAAAATTTGACCTTGACACCTTAAAATTACTTTGTAAGAGCATGTTTGATCACTGGAGGAAGGATACAAAGACTGACACTAACATTCTAGGTTCAATCCCCAGTATGGTCGCCACTATGTTAGAGCCTAGATTTGTCTCAGGCTGAAAAGACAAGGTTCTAGGTCCACATCAAACCTTGCTCAGCCTCGTAGCTAGCCCTACGAGGATAGGAGAGGGCTCTCTCCGGTCGATATCAGCAAAAGACAAGCGATGGGGCTCGAGATGACTAAAATAAAAGCTAATTTTAGGCTAGGTATGAAGTACAAGGGTTTGTTGTGAGTTTTTGGGGGTTTTGTGTTGGAACAGGGAAAGGCAAATTTGGATCCAAGGATGAGGCCCAGTTTTTGCAGAGTTATGATTGGGGCAAGGAAGGAAATCATTTTGATGCTTTGAAGTCAGAGAATGGATAGATCAGACTGGTGAGGAGCTAAGGAGAGCAAGAGAGTCTCAAGAATTCTCCTTAAACAGATGAAAACATGGAAATTTAAACAAATTCAAAGGCAGAGCATAGCAGTTAATGGAATCTACCTTAATCACTCATTTGTTCAAATTCATAAGAAAAGATAGGAAAATGATATACTAATTAACTTACAATTACTTAGAGAAGAACACCATCAAAACATAAAGCCACATGGATCCAAATAGTGCTGCAAAACCCTGGTCTTTCCATAGCCAAAAATGCAGAGATAGAATGTACAATGATATGCCAAAGCAATCCCAAGTGTCCAACCCTGAAAATACTTAGGAATTACATGATATAGATTCGACCAACCCATTCCCTTACTTATAGGGGTCGATCTCATCATTCTAGGAGCTATTTCAACCAATTCTAAACAAAGCACTAAAATCTAGGCAATCAAAACAACTTGCCTCTATAAGGTAGGAAACTGATTCATTCATTAAATTTTCACCTTTTAGTGAATGAATCCTCTAGAACAAGTACATAAGTGCCAAAATTACATCATTTTTATCCAATTACATCGAGATAGATCAAAAATTACATCACAAAGCAAAACTAGTCAAATTGGCCGAATTTCTGAGCTGGAAGGTGAAAAATTGAGCAAAAATCCTCTATGCGCCGCACCAAAATCTGTATGCATCGCGCGACTTTGGAGCTGATTCTGAGGCACTTCCTAAATTTAAAATTGAGCCCAAGTGTGCTTGTTGGAAATCCCTACCTGTCTACCTTCCAACCCAAGTAGAATTTCTGAATTTGGATGCCATTTGTCCCTCCAAAACTTCAATCTCCCAAGACTGCTTTATGTGTGTCAAAATAGGGGTAGAGAGGTCATTTTTTGAGTGTTTTTTACCTCTTGGGGATTCAAAACATGCCCAAACTTCTTGGCCATGTACTAGAAGTCATGATTTTTCATGCCAAATCCAAAAATATAATTTTTTTGCATTTTGGAGCTCCCTAGCAAAAGTGCGCTCCAGGTGGCGTGGCGCACAAGGAGAAAAACCCTTTTTTTGTACCAAAATTTGCCAAAATGCCAAAAATACCCCAAATTTCTTGAAATTTGGGCTGAAGCTTCTTCATTAAGTGTTATGCTAGGCTAAAGAGGCTTTGGCCAATATCTGAAGATGATCAAGCTCCCTTTGCCTCTTTTGCTTCCTTATTTCCTTTCTCAATTTTGCCTTTAAATTCCTGATTCGTGCCTTGCAAACCTTGTTCCGTGCCATGTAGTGGAAAGCCATGTGTCTCAGCAATGCATGGTCCTTTTCATCTTTCACCAACAGCTTCTCTAAGTGGATGTTGATCCTCTCAAGCAAGATCTCTCAATCAGCCTCTATCTCCTGCTGAATGGGTGTCCTCTCATTTAGGCTTCTTTGGGCAGCCTGCTGGTCTTCACGGATGTTTTGCCACCTCTATGAGGCCTCCTTGGTGCATGTACCTCTGTTGGTGAATCACTGTGTGTCTCTTCTTCATGATCATATGATATATCAGATGTCATGTCTGCTGGTGGAAAAACTGTCTTGGACAAATAGGTGTTGATATGTCACACTGTCTTGTAATGCCTTTGATGATGTGCTTGACCTTTGTCACCAAGAGAAAACATTGACATGAGGGATAGTAAGGGGAGGGAAAAATAGTGAGGGATTAGTGACTATTGGGAAAAATTTTATTAGGGAAATGTAGGATGGTTTGAGTGGTTTTATGTATAGGGTTAGGAGAGTTTTGGTAGGGTTAGGGTTTTAGAATTTGAGAATTTTGGGACAGAGAATTTTGGATAGGGGTTTGATGTTTTCAGGGAGTAGGGAAACTTAGAAATGACGTAAATAAAGAAGAAATGGGATGGGGGAATGAATTTGGTGAAAACCCTAAACAACAACTTTCATGTGAAGATTTTGACATGGTAGGGTTTGAGTTTTTGTTTGAACCATTACCATCCATCAACCACCATAGCCTAGCACAAACTTGGATGAAACACAAAAATGGAGGCTCTACCTACTTGTGGAATGAAGAATTTTCAATTTGGAGGAATATTTCAATGAATTTCAAGCCTTTTAGCCCAATGCACCATGCCTTCCCAGTGCACAGCGCGAGTGTAAATTTACACTGGAAATTACTGCCCAATGCGCCGCGCCTTCCTAGTGCGTCACACATTTTCCAGGAGACATTTGGAGACCTTCCCGGTGTCCAAATTGTGTGCAGAATAGCTCGTTGGAAATGAATTTAAGTCTACTTTCTAACCCAACCAGAATTTTTCAATTTGGAGTTCATTTTCCATGTCAAACATCAAATCTACCAAGACTGGTCAAAATGTGCCAAATGAGGTTGCCTAAAGGTAGATTGTTGTTGTAGTCAACTTTTGAATGCCTTCCACAACTCACAATTGAGCTCATGATAGCTCATTGGAAAGCTATGTCTGTCAAGCTATCATTTGACTCATCAAGAAAGTCATTTGGCCAACCAAGCTAGGAGAAAACTTGATTTACCCAGGGTCACTTCAGAGGTGCATTCAATTCTCCCGAGGAAATTGTATTTTTGGCATTTCGCTAAAACCATGACACCTGTGTAAAACGTGAAAGAGGTTTTTCTTCCTTGGCCTGTTGTGGATATAAACCTCTCTCAGTTTTCAAAAATTCATCTTTTATTTCTCAAAAACATCATTTGAGTGAAACCTATCCCGATGTGTGGAACAACGGATTTGTTGAAATGAAGTGAAATGAAGGGGATAGGGAGCTTCTAAATTCTTGAGGAAATTTTGGGAAGTAGGGAGGGATTTTAAGAAGTAGGGGAAACTGGAATCTCAGAAATTGAGTGAGGCAAAGGGGTCCAAAAGGGCGAAACACAGGCCTAACCTAGAAAATTGCCAAGTTGTAGCAAGAAACTAGGGTTTGTGCGAAAATGAGGAATTTGGGGGATTTCAGTGATGGGAAGTGTTTAATACGGTATATTAAGGATAGGGGAAGGTGTATGAACACCAGGTCGCAAGTTTTGCTAATGATTTGACCATCCAAGAGAAATTGCCTTCAAAACCCTAAGAGAGGGAAATGAACCTTATCTAGGCGCAACTGAAGCATGAGCAAGGTGTAAAATGACTCAGTGGAACTTAACATGATGATGAAAACCCTCTAAATCATGGTACACTCAGCTGAACAGTGACAAGGACTGACATTTGGACAACTTTGATAGGAGTAAAAGCAAACCCTAGACCTAATACCTAGTGACCAAATTTTGCTTGAAGACTCACTGAATTGACAAAATTTGACCTTGACACCCTAAAATTACTTTGTAAGAGCATGTTCGATCACTGGAGGAAGGTTGCAAATACTGACACTAAAATTCTGAGTTCGATCCCAGTATGGTCGCCACTATGTTAGAGCCTAGATTTGTCTCAGGCTGAAAAGACAAGGTTCTAGGTCCACATCAAACCACGCTCAGCCTCGTAGCTAGCCCTACGAGGACAAGAGAGGGCTCTCTCCGGTCAATCTCGGGAGAAGACAAGCGATGGCGCTCGAGATGACTAAAATAAAAGCTAATTTTAGGCTAGGTATGAAGTACAAGGGTTTGTTGTGAGTTTTTGGGGGTTTTGTGTTGGAACACGGAAAGGCAAATTTGGATCTGGGGATCAGGCCCAGTTTCTGCAGAGTTATGATTGGGGCAAGGAAGGCAATCATTTTTATGCTTTGAAGTGAGTGAATGGATAGATCAGACTAGGGAGGAGCTAAGGAGAGCAAGAGAGTCTCAATAATTCTCCTTAAACAGATGAAAACATGGAAATTTAAACAAATTCAAAGGCAAAGCATAGTAGTTAATGGATTCTACCTTAATCACTCATTTGTTCAAATTTAGAAGGAAAGACAGAAAAATGATACACATAACACTAATGAACTTACAATTACTTAGAGAAGAACACCATCAAAACATAAAGCCACATGGATCCCAAATAGTGCTGCAAAACCCTGGTCTTTCCTTAGCCAAAAATGCAGAGATAGAATGTACAATGATATGCCAAAGAAATCCCAAGTGTCCAACCCTAAAAATGACTTAGGAATTACATGATATAGAATAGACCAACCCATTCCCTTGCCTCTAGGGGTCGAGCTCCATCATTCTAGGAGCTATTTCAACCAATTCTAAACAAAGCACTAAAATCTAGGAAATCAAAACAACTTGCCTCTATAAGGTAGGAAACTGATTCATTCATTAAATTTTCATCTTTTAGTGAATGAATCCTATAGAAGAAGTAAGTAAGTGCAAAAATTACATCATGTTTATCCAATTACATCAAGATAGATCAAAAATTACATCACAAAGCAAAACTAGTCAAACTGTCCGAATTTCTGAGCTGGAAGGTGAAGAATTGAGCAAAAATCCTCTATGCGTCGCGCCAAAATCGGTATGCATCGTGCCACTTTGGAGCTGATTTTGAGGCACTTCCTGGAGTCAAAATTGAGCCCAAGTGTGCTTGTTGGAAATCCCTACCTGTCTACTTTCCAACCCAAGTGGAATTTCCTGAATTTGGATGTCATTTTCCCCTCCAAAACTTCAATCTCCCAAGACTGTTTTCTGTGTGTCAAAATAGGGGCAGAGAGGTCATTTTTTGAGTATTTTTGACCTCCTAGGGACTCAAAACTTGCCCAAACTTCTTGGCCATGCACCAGAAGTCATGATTTTTCATGCCAAATCCAAAAATATAAAAATTTTTTCAGTTTGGAGCTCCCTAGCAAAAGCGTGCGCCAGGTGGCGTGGCGCAGAGGGAGAAAATCCCTGTTATTTGTACCAAAATTTGCCAAAATGCCAAAAATGCCCCAAATTTCTTGAAATTTGGGTTGGAGCTTTTCATTAAGTGTTATGCTGGGATAAATAGGCTTTTACCAATATCTGAAGACGATCAAGCTCCCTTTGCCTCTTTTGCTTCCTTATTGCCTTTCTCAATTTTGCCTTTAAATTCCTGATTCGTGCCTTGCAGACCTTGTTCTGTGCCATGTAGTGGAAATCCATGTGTCTCAACAATGCGTGGTCCTCGTCGGCTTTTTCCAACAGCTTCTCTAATTGGATGTTTATCCTCTCCAGCCAAATCTCTCGATCAGCCTCTATCTCCTGCTGAATGGGTGTCCTCTCATTTAGGCTTCTTTGGGCAGCCTATTGGTTTTCACGGATGTTTTGCCACCTCTATGAGGCCTCCTTGGTGCATGTACCTCTGTTGGCAAATCACTGTGTGTCTCTTCTTCATGATCATATGATGGATTAGATGTCATGTTTGCTTGTGGACAAACTGTCTTGGACAAATAGGTGTTGATATGTCACATTGTTTTGTAATGCCTTTGATGATGTGCTTGACCTTTGTCACCAAGAGAAAACAATGACATGAGGGACAGTAAGCGGAGGGAAAAATAGTGAGGGATCAGGGAATATTGGGACAAATTTTATTAGGGAAATGCAGGAGGGTTTGAGGGGTTTTATGTATAGGGTTAGGAGAGTTTTGGTAGGGTTAGGGTTTTAGAATTTGAGAATTTTGGGACAGAGAATTTAGGATAGGGGTTTGATGTTTTTAGGGAGTAGTGAAACTCAAGAATGATGGAAATAAGGAAGAAATGGGATGGGGGAATGAATTTGGTGAAAACCCTAAACAACAACTTTCATGTGAATATTTTGACATGGTAGCGTTTGAGTTTTTGTTTGAACCATTACCATCCATCAACCACCATATCCTAGCACAAACTTGGATGAAACACAAAAATGGAGGCTCTACCTACTTGTGGAATGAAGAATTTTCAATTTGGAGGAATATTTCAATGAATTTCAAGCCTTTTAGCCCAATGCGCCGCGCCTTCCCAGTGTGCCGTGCCAGTGTAAATTTACACTCGAAATTACTGCCCAATGCGCCGCGCCTTCTCAGTGCATTATGCTTTTTCCAGGAGACATTTGGAGGCCTTCCTGGTGTCCAAATTGGGTGCAGGATAGCTTGTTGGAAATATATTTGAGTCTAATTTCCAACGCAACTAGAATTTTTCAATTTGGAGTTCATTTTCCCTATCAAAAATCAAATCTCCCAAGACTGGTCAAAATGTGCCAAATGAGGTTGCCTAAAGGCAGAGTGCTGTTGCAGTCACTTTTGAATGCCTTACTCAACTCCAAATTGAGCTCATGATAGCCCATGGGAAAGATATTTGTGTCTATTTATCATTTGACTCATCAAGAAAGTCATTTGGCCAACCAAGCTAGGAGAAAACTTGATTTTCCCCAGGTCAGTTCAGAGGTGCATTCAATTCTCCTGAGGCGATTGTATTTCTGACATTTCTCTAAAACCATGACACCTGTGTAAGAAGTGAAGGAATTTTTTCTTCCTTGGCCTGTTTTGGACAAAAACCTCTCTTATTTTTCAAAAATTCATCTTTTATTGCTCAGAAACATCATTTGAGTGAAACTTATCCCGATGTGTGGAACAGGGGATTTGCTGAAATGAAGCGAAATGAAGGGGATAGGGAGCTTCTAAATTCTTGAGGAAATTTTTGGAAGTAGGAAGGGATGTTAAGAAGTAGGGGAAAGTGGAATCTCAGAAATTGAGTGAGGGGAAGGGGTCCAAAAGGGCAAAACACAGGCCTAACCTAGAAAATTGCCAAGTTGTAGCAAGAAACTAGGGTTTGTGCGAAAATGAGGAATTTGAGGGATTTCAGTGATGGGAAGTGTTTAATAAGGTACATTAAGGATAGGGGAAGGTGTATGAACATCAGGATACAAGTTTTGCTAATGATTTGACCATCCAAGAGAAATCACCTTCAAAACCCTAGGAGAGGGAAATGAACCTTATCTAGGCGCAACTGAAGCATGAGCAAGGTGTAAAATGACCCAATGGAACTTAACATGATGATGAAAACCCTCTGAATGATGGTACACTCTATTGAACGGTGACAAGGACCGACATTTGGACAACTTTGACAGGAGTAAAAGCAAACCCTAGACCTAATATCTAGTGACCAAATTTTGCTTGAAGACTCACTGAAATGACAAAATTTGACCTTGACACCTTAAAATTACTTTGTAAGAGCATGTTTGATCACTGGAGGAAGGCTGCAAAGACTGAAACTAACAGGAGGCACATGTCACTAGAGACTATGTTCTCCCAAGAATACCTTGGTGCTCACGATGCAGGGTCAATGCACATGCCAAAGAGGATTGTCTTGAGCTAATTGAAAAATGGGAAGAAAGAACTAGAAAAAGGGGGACTAATTTGATCAATGCAGAACCATGAACTTCTGAAATTCTTCTAGTAACTAATATAAATATAGTGACTAGAGGGGGTAAGAAGACAGGGGATGATCGGGTTATGGTAGACCATTCTTCAATTATTCAGGTACCATCCCCAAAGCAGTCATGCAACCCCAACCAACAAAAATAATACTATCAGGGAGTGGCCAAGCTATTTAATGGGTTAATAGAGATAAAAGGAGACAAGAAACAAGACTCATGCATAGTCATGAACACTCGAACAATCGAAGAATGGTTTAGGATATTTTTGCAGATTGTTGATAATGAATAGATGATACAGGAGTTGTGTAGGATTCTGAAAGTAGTATTGCAAGAGGATGGAGAAAAGGGGGAAACAATATCAGAAAAACTACCTAAAAAACACACGAGAAGGGTACGACGAAACAATAAGAGAACTGGTAGAGAATTCTAGATTGATGATCAAGTCACAGGATTCCAGATTAAAGATACAATGTTAGATCTATGGTCAGATGTAGATATTCTACCTAGAAATACATGGGAAGCACTGGGAAGATGCAACTTAAATATTCACCAATACAATTGCAGATGGAAAATAAGTATTGCATCTTTCCCATTGGAAGGTTAGAATATGTATAAGTGGATGTAGCAAGGGTAAAAACTTATCCTAAATTTGAGGTAATAGATATAATGGGTGATAAGGACCCTTAGCTAGCACTTCTTCGTATCGACTGGGCATATTAGAACTATGTTATCATTGACTTGAACAAGGAATTAATGATCTTTGAAGTAGAAGGGATGTGGGTAATACAATCGCTAGATCCATATCAAGGACCAAGGTTCACCGAACCTGTGGATGATCAAGACGATCTGGGAATGTTAGACCAACTGTACAGGCTAACTACAAGAAAAAGAGAGGACTACACAAATCCCACAGTAGGAGGATCAGTCATTTGGAGGAGAATACAAGGTTCAGAAGCTAGTTTAGAAGCCACTTGGGATGAATGGCAACAAGGAGGATAATAGATTGATACTAGAACTCACGCCAAGATATGCAGAGTAAGCTAGATTGCAGCAGAGGTAAGAAATTATCCAACCTTCCACATCATTGAATTAGGTGACACTTTTCTTAATAAAGTGGACAGAACCATAAGGGAAGATCACAAAGTCCCACTATTAGATATTGCATTACAAGCCACCCCAACAATGTGGTGGAAAGCACATCGCAACACTTTGCATGAATGGGAGACTATCAAGTGACCCATGAGGGAGAGGTTTAGATAAGAAGGAGACCAGTCGCATGACAAGGTGATGTATGGAGGAAACTAAAATCCCAGAAAACATTTAGATGAATACACAGAGAAATGGGAAAAATATAAAGTACCGAAGGAACTCTAGGTGCATTTATTCATTCATACCTTGGGTACAATTCCACAAGCATGGTATATACAAGAGGAAATTCATAGACATACACTAGAATGGAATGTTATGGCTAACCAATTCAGCATTAGTTTCTCATTAAAAGATAGTGATCGATGCCTGAAAAAAACCTTGTACACCATTAAAAGAATCTTATTCACTCCAGGAAAACTATGGGAATGTTGCATTGATGAGAAATTCCTACAGAATTTCTATGAAGTAGGGTATCCAGAATATATGTCTTGAGGAAAAGTAAACGCAAATCCAGAGGAGGATGATCTAGAAGGACTTAGACACCTGGAATTGGAGAAATGGAAGGTGAACGAGATATTCAAGAGAGCCCTTCAAGGGACGCTACACATTTTCTCCCAGTGAATTTGCAGAAGCACAACATTGGCTCAAGAATAAACCTAAGATGGCATCCATTGGAGATTATTGGGACGCGTAAACAACTAAATAAATTTTTTACCTGCTACGTGAATATGAAGACTTATTTCTAGCCTCTATGGTTGAATTAAAAGGAATAAAAGGGGACATTAGAGAGATGAACATTATGTTGAAAGTAGATGCATGCCGAGTGAAGCACATACCATACAGGCTAAACCCAAGAGTGAAAGAGAAGGTCAAGAAAGAGATTGAAAAAATTTTAGAAGATGTACTCATATTTTTGGTAGATGAAGCAGAATGGATTAGCCCGACTGTAATACAGAATAATAAAGATGCCACAAAAATCAGAGTCTGTGTGGATTACAGGAGCCTAAAAAATGCATATGTGCATGATTCGTTCCCAATGTCATTTAGTGGTGAAGTTCTAGACAATGTTGCAGGGAATGAAGCATATTCCTTAACTAATGGATTTTCAGGTTATCATCAGGTTCGTATAGTGGAAGAGGATAAGAAGAAAAAAACATTCACTACAAAATGGGGGTCATATTCCTATCATGTAATGGCATTCGGTCTGAAGAACACGCTAGCTATTTTCTCATGGATTGTTATAACTTCCTTTAGAGATTATATTCATAGGTTCGTAGAATTATATATGGATGACTAGATGGTGTAGATTTTACTAAAGAAACACACCAGTCTACTATGGGTCGTGTTTGAGCGGTGCAGGAAGTTACAAATCTCCTTAAATATCAAGAAATTCATCTTTGTAGTTCCATTTGGCACTTTACTAGGCCATATTGTTTGCAAATATGGGGTGTGCGTAGATCCCGCAAAGGTTGTAGCAATTGTAAATATGGATCCCAAAAATAACGTAAAGAAACTGTGATCAGCACTGGGCCATACAGGATATTACTGTCGATTCATCCGAAATTATTCATCAATTACAACTCATATGGAGAAACTGCTGAAGAATATGAAAGCTTTCAAGTGGATGGAAGCCTGTCAAGCAGCACTCAAAAAATTAAAAGAAAAATTGGTAAGCACCCCTATTCTCGTATACCCAGACTGGAATAAGTAGTTTCATGTACAAATTGATGCATCAAGAATAACATTAGGAGTAGTTTTGGTGAAACCTGGAGTAAGTAACATGGATCACCCAATTTACTTCACGAGTAGGAAAATGTCAACATTCGAGAAGAACTACACAACAATAGAGAGAGAATCACTAGCCATGGTTTATTCCCTACAAAAATTCAAACACTATCTACTATGAGCACCATTCAATTCTTCAAGGACCACTCAACATTAAAATATCTGGTAAAAAAGCAAATGTTGGAAGGCAGGATCTATCGATGGTTACTACTATTCCAATAATTCACATTAGAAGTGGTCATAAAATCAGGAAGGCTAAATGTGGGGCCAAATCATCTGTCTAGGCTAGAGTCGGGAGAGAATGAAGGACCATTAGATGACCAACTGCCTGATGCTGACTTGTTCCAAATAGAATCCATTTCATACCACTTACATGAGATTGTTTTGTTACTAATGACAGGATACTACCTGAAGGGATTGACATTGACACAAAAATGACACCTAATAATGAGAGCAGAAAATTATCAATTAATTGCAAGACATATATACAAGATGGGACTTGATCACATTTTGTGATGGTGTCTACTTCAACACGAGAGACAGGAAGTGCTATGGGAGTGCCATGTTGGAGTTGCAGGAGGCCATGTTAGGGGAAAATCTACCACAAGGAAAATAATGCAGGTCAGGTTGTGGTTGCCCACCATCCACAGGGATGCTAAGGAGTACGCAAAGAGTTGCAATGTCTGCCAGAGAGATAGGAAGCCATCAGATTAGGATGAAATGTCTTTGAATCTAGTTCACATGGTACAAATTTTTGAGAAGTGGGCAGTAGACTTTATCAGCCCTATCATGCCACCAATGCGTCATTCCCATGCTAGATACATCATAAACACTACAAATTACCTTATGCGGTGGATGGAGGCAGTGCCAGTCAAGGATTGTACAATCGATACTCCAGAAAGATTCATCTTTGAGTGCATAATATCCAAATTTGGATGCCCAAAGAGCCTAGTCAATGATCAAGGGATGCATTTTATTAATGAAATTGTCACTTCTCTCCTAAAGAAATTTATGGTCATGTTGTAGTGGCTACAAACACCCTCCAAAATTTTTCCTTAGCTTCGTTTTGGAGCCTCCCTACCAACATTTCATAGCAACATGTCTTGCCTTGTCAAGTACACAAGCTTCAGTGATTTTCTTGTAGAATGCTAGCCTATGCATCAAATCTTGTTTCATTCCCCACACAAGTTGTTTCTACGGACTTGGTCTAGCTATAGGCTGAGTAACTCCCTCAAGGCATTGCACAATTCTTGAGGGGAACCAGCCTTCCCTCCAAAAATTGTGTAATTCTATCTGGTAACCCGTTGGGCTCCAAAATTACATAAAACTGCCTATCATTGTTCACTGGAAAAATTGTGCAATTCCTCCCAGCAGGGCTGCTCAGCCTAGGAATTGCATAATCCTTGGCAATAGTCAGTTTCTCTACCCAGGAATTGTGCAAATATTCTGGTTACCCAGCCCAACTCCCTCCTAGAAATGCGCAGTTTTCCTCCCAACTGAGTAGACTATTGCATGTGCAATTGAGTTCACCATTTTCACCAGGACCAAGAAAACTTGACTTGCATGCATGGGTTACTTTTTCCCAGAATAGAAAAAGCAACATGGAAAAAGCATCAATAAATTTTAGGGAGTTATTTTTAGCAGCTAGAGGTTACGTGCAAATATCGTTTTAGAATCTTTCCTCCAAGTGTCACTTTTTCCTAGATTTGTGGCATGCGCATCATGATCTTAAAACTTATTTATTCGAAACATGAGAGCTCATTTCTTCACATCGATCTTGGAGCTCTAAAATCCCACAATAGATCGAGGAGTATTTGACACATCCAACTCATCTATTCACGGGAAAGTTGCCTTAACTTGTCTTTTGCAGCATTTCTGTCACTTTTTGTGTTTTCAGTTGTGTGAGTGTTGTTTTCTTGATTTATTTGAGCACTCGATGTCATTTACATGCACACTAGCTTGTACTAGCATCTTTTCATTTTTTGTTAGCATCTCACTATTGTCGCATGCATGAAACTATTTTACACAAATGGTCGCTGATTCACCGACTCGCTTCACCCACATGGATGTTGTTCTGTTTTCTGAATATTTCATTCACTATTTACATGCATGATCATTCACTCATGCTTACACTTAGTATCACCATGTATTCACAATCACATTTCTTTTCAGTTACCCATAGGCGGGTCTAGGCAGCCTTGGCCCTGACTCTGCCTCACCAAGACAACATTGCATAATCTTGAGAAGGAAGGCTTTGTCCTCCCCTCAGGAAATGCGCATTTCTGCCCAATAACTATCCTCTAGTCTTTCATTGCACAATTTTGAGGGATAGTGACTACTGGCCCAAAAAAGTATGCAATGGAGTCACTAGGCCTACAACCACTACCAGTTGAAATTACGCATTGCACAATTCCAGCAACCAACATGCCAGCCAGGATTGTGCATTGTGCAATTCTAGTAGTGAGCCAACCTCCCCAGATAGTTTAGAATGCCTTTTGCATAGTTCAAGTAGCCAGTCTCCTAGCCTCCCAGAAGAAATTTCACAATCCTTGCCAGTCAATTCCTAGGTATTTTACATGCCATTCCTCAAATATGCTTTGGTTTTTGCTAACAGATTTCTTGCCATGCATGTCACTTTGTCTCTAGATCTAGAAGGTGTTCATTCACCTCTTAGCAGTTCAGGATCAATGGCCTCCAAGAGAGCAGGATCAAAGGACACTGATGGAATTGCAACTCGAGGAGCAATTGAGCGAGTGTCTACAAGTCTGCCGATCTATCAAGATACCAAATTGAATGTAGACAAGGACATCAAGCTGAAATGGCAAGAGGTCAATGATGCATTTGTAGGCACATTTAGGGAAGACCTTGAAGACCTCCAAGTCTATGTGAACATCCAAAAGTCTAGCTTGTACTAGATTTCATGTAGGTATCATGTGCTCCCATGCACGAACATGATACATTGGATCATCTTGCACACTGATCCTAAGACAATGACATTGAGTAGTGTCAGCGGGGCAAATGTCGCTACCTTCAGGGCATAGGATTATGATGAGATGTATGAGATGTCATAGCTCGTGATCATCATGGAGGCTCCTTTCAGCTTACCCAACAACAATGCCAACTCTAGAGATACCTTGAAGAACTGGGTGAAGGAGCCGACTAAACTTAGGATGACACCCAACCAAGTCTACAAGATGAAGATACTACGGAAGGCGTATCAATACTTGGCCATATTTGCATGTTGACTGTATGGCCAAGAAAGCATGAAAACCTTCCCACAGAGTTGCATGATCACGTTCGATGAACTAGCCGGAGAAGGCAAAGCATGTAACTGGTCTGACATGTTGGCTCATCTGCTGAAGGAATGGGTAACAAGGGCTCGAAAACCACCCAAAGGTATGCAAGTAGAGATCTACATGTCTGCATATATCTTGTATGCAACATATGCCCTAGAGGAGTTCTTGAGCTTGAAGTGGGAATGGACACTGGTGGAGACTATTGTGAACACTTATTGTAAGATGTTTTCCGAGTGCAGCTTCAGAGGAGTCATCACGCAACTGTCTGATCATTTTGTCACCCCAGTTTACAAGATGATATTCGACTGGGATCCACCCTGCATGTCAAAGGCAAAAATGGAGGCACTAATTGACATAGTTGATTGATATGCCTCACCATCCGACACCTTCATACGGATGTACAGCATGGAGAAGCCTCCGCATGTTCTACTAAAGTTTTCCTTGGACAAGCTTGTCATGCCAGAAGTATCATATCACATCTCACCAAGATTGATAGCTAGGCTACATCGGAAGAAGAAGGAACCTTGGCTTACTCTTCCATTGCGGATCAAATTATACGAGATACATAGTTTCAATCATGCGAATGTCGAAGTAGAGAAGATGAACAAGTATCCATTCGACCTCCGAAGTTACAATCCGTATGACCTGCATTGTCTTGTTAAAGATCATTGCACGAGAGTAGAGTTCAACTGGATCCATAGGGCATGTCATTGGGCAGAGGAGGACCCATGGAGATATTGTGACAACTCCTCCATACCCAATGAAAAGGTCAGCCTCATTGTGGAATGGATATCAAATGAGCATGAACCAGTATCCCAAAGAGCACTAAAAGTAGCTACAACAGCAGAGGTGAACATACCAGTGCACAACAAGGGCAACAAGAAGATTTCCTACCACATGGAGCAAGAGCAAAGCTGGAAGTTCTGATCATACCCACATGTGTAGAAATCAATTTTGGAAATAGAGGCAAAGAGGTAATACCGCGACAAGAGAAACTCGCAAAGGCAGAGAGATAAACAGAGAAGGGAGGAAATAGAGAAGGAGTTGCATGAGTTGAAGGAGCAACTTTGGAAGGAATAAGAGTTGCGCAGATAGGAGAAGGAAGTGCAGCAGGAACAAGTAAATAGGTGGTGAACCTTGTGCAGACAGATGAAACTGCACCTGCACAGGTAGTAGACTCATTAGAACAGCTAGCATCAGGCAGACAAGGTGAACCATCACAAGAGTAGGACTTCGCTCAGGAGATAAAGCGAGCACTTGAACAAATGGATATGAATATGGAGAAACAAGAGTTAGTGCAAGACATTGACCTCATGCCTAACCACCAAGAGGTCGACCCACCAAATTCACCACATCCAGCAGACGAGAAAGTCCCAAGTGACCAAGGAGACATTGAGATTCTTGGAGATCATCAAGAAGGAGATATGCACAACATCTCATTCGATGAGTGTCAAAATAGAGTTGTGAAATCTATGTAGAGTGGCGACTCTGGATGATCATACATCTCCTGCGAAGTTCGAGGAAAGAGTGATCGTTTCTGACGTGCACAACCATCCAGCAGTATTGGCCGATGCTACCAGAGAATATGTCAAAGCCACTAGCTCGAGTGTTCACTTTTTGATAGCTGAGAATGAGTGAATGGCTAAGGAGCATCCTCCGGCAAAGAATTGAAGGAAATACTAGATGAAGTATTATCCCTTGACACAATCATGCGGGTGTTGTATTCCAAGCTTGGTACCATTCATAAGGTAGTCATCCATCTGAATGGATGGCAGCAGTGATGTACTAGAAGATTACGTATCTTGTCGAACGTGAATGCTGCTGTTGATTACATTCAAACATGGACAATGAGATACAAGGGAGCCCTACTTCACTTGCCTAAGATGATGAATCCCAAAGCGGTTGAGCTAAAGGCATGCATTCGAAGTCAGATCCAGAACTATGAATAGCTCCCACAACTCATAACTAGTCTAGAAGCTTCCCATGCACATGTATTCAAGAGTATGGATGTTGTTGTGCACGCACATGCAATCCCATCTATTAGGACTCTCACCTAGGTGAATACAAAGGCACAGGTCCAACTAGATCTTAACTTGTACTTTGATGAGTTGATGTGCATAGCCACTAGTCTAGACTTGTCAATCAATGCATACACCATGCATAAGTATGTTTATGGTCCAGTCGCGTTGAAGACATTGATGTGCATGCTATCAGATGAGTTGGACAGAGGAGCCCAAGTAGTGTACCCGGATGCTCTGGAGGCAAGAGTCAAGTTCCAGAAAGATGTCACCTTAGATTACGTGGATACCATCACAGACTACCGATCATGGAATCAGTTCACTACTGTCGACGACCATGAGGATGTCGAAGCACTGGTCTTCCAACAGTTGTCCGAGTCATAGTGATTTCTTGCATGGCTTGCTAAATAGATTTTGTCTTGCATGGGTACATGTGCATTTTAATGTAACGTCTTGTCAAGTGTATGTTCAAGTGTCGATATTTGGATGTAACAGTCATAGAGTAGATAAAGAGTCATGAGGGTAGTTGAACTGTCATAAAGGGGAATGTCAAGAGCCACCCCACCCTTTGCTATAAATAGTACCTCATAACTCATTATAGAGGATTTTGGTCATCCAAGCTTCGATAGGAGTATCTTAGAGAAATCTTGGACATTATTATAATGCGCCTTGGCTTCTCCACTACGTAGAGCTAGTATATCTCTGTTACACAGGAAAATTACCTCCTCACTAGCTGAGAGGAGAAAGGCAAGATGACTGAAAGACTGACCAAGTTCACATGCCTATTTTTCAAGCTAACGCTCTCCAGGAACTAGCAACCTGCTTTATAAAGCTTCCTAGCAATGCATCGGGTGCGTTAGTGCCTAGGGTAAGTTTGTTTGTTGCCTGAGGAAGAGCGTTAGTCAACCTAAGTGAGTTTCCATGAGTCAAAGGAAAAAGTTGACTGAGAAATATCCTGATATGCACTCCTATGTCAACTCATAAAAGCAGGGAAACATCCAGATTCAACCTATTTGGAGGAATTATTATTCCTAATGGAGTCTACAAACAGGGAAAGAGCAGAAAAGCATGGAAACATCTATGCCTTTTCCCAAAGGAACTCATGAAGGATTTGGCAAGGCTTATCCTCTCATGCTATATATGTGAGGCTAGGTCCATTGTGGAAAAGGTCGAAACATTTGAAAGGATTTCCTATTTGATTGTCGAAGCTAGTATCTGACAAAGGCACTACAAGATGGTTGTGGCTGTAAAGTTCTGCTATCAGAAGTAGTAGTTGGACATGGATGTATTGTATAAATGGAACTTACACTTCTGAATATAACATAGCCAACATGTTTCATGCATATGTCATATTTTATTCCAGCTATCTTGTTTACTCTAAATGATATATGTATCTATTTTCTTACACATGCATGTATGGACTATTCTGTATAAGTATGTATGAATATTACTGAAATGTGTTGATTGGTTTAATCATCACTTTGGATTGTTAACTAACTTGCTTTCCAGTTTGTGATTCATCTTCACTCATGTGTCCCATTCCAAGCTGCGTACTATTACATGTTTCCAAGGGTCACATTCACCCAACTCTCCATATGTTAGAACCATTCATGCACCTCCCTTTTCTTGCCGCAGCTGTCACAACATTGGAACCAACAGGGACATCTTACTTGCCTCTGTGTGAAATCATAGTCAAGGCCTAACTGTATGACCCACTTCTAGGACTCCTACACTAAACGGTCTACGGTCTAATTGGGACTTCTTACCACAGAGATCCCCTGACATGTTGGCGGGTCTAGCAGTCAACATTTCTGGTGCTAGAAGGAGGGTTAGATGACAAGTTGTGTTGTCTCATCTGGTTTTGAACATTTCCATATCTATCATGGAGTCTTTCACTCTCCTCCATCCACGATGTTTTTCGCATGCCAAATCCATTATCATCACAAGGAAGTTTTTCTATCTCTTGTCCACATGCACATATGATGATGAAGGCGAAGCGACCTGGCCTGAGTTATTACATGACTTCCTTTCCATGTTTCATGAGGAGGATGGATGTTCTGATGAATAGGCTAGTCTATTGCTGGCATACATACTTCACGAATCTTCACATCGATGGTTGTGCAGCCTACCCGCTAATAGCTTGCACTCACTTGAGCACTTTTGTCATCTCATTGAAGACACTTTCTATCATTTTGATCTAGAACATCTTGACCAAAAATTGTTACAAGAACGAAAGGCTCCGCATGAATCTCCTATGGATTTTTGTAGAGCTTCTGCGATTTTCAGTTTCAAGCTTCGAAGAGCCAAAGGAAATTTTTCTATCTTTGGGACCGATTTGAGTACTATCTTAAGAAATCTTCTCATCGCAAGAAGAAGTTTGAACTCAAGCCTCGCTTAGCATTCTTCAGTGATGGAGCTGCACAATTAGAGATTGATACAGTCACTGTCACAAGTAATTGTCCGCCATCCCCTCATCAAACAGCTCCACCACTGCAGTGTGATGCAGGATATCATGCTCACTCATCTATTCTACTATCACATCCCCCCAACATCACTCTGCTTAATTTTCGCGTAGATTTAGTTGTGATTCCATCGAGTTGTCATATGCATTTTGTACCACAACCTCCGTCTTCATACTCGGATGTTCCTCCTGATGTTCCTCTGGATGTTATTGTCTTGTGTTCTTCCATTCCAGACTCTACACTTGCTGTGAACGAGGATCAAGCCATCGACGGAGTTGGTGGTTCACAACCAACATGCACTATCATTCATGAAGAGTATGACTAGGAGCTTGAGCATCAACACTGGGGGAAGGATGACTCCCTTCCATCCGAGCCTCCTCTATTATTTCCTAACATCTTTGGTGAACCTGTCATCCATGATTTCACATGTGTATCTTCATCTACGGATGCACCCAAAGTTGATCACTTGCAGGATACACCGGATGTCAGTCCATCATCTGCCAATGGAGAGGATAAATTATTCATTGAAAATCCACTTAACATTCAATCTGCCTTTTCTGGAAACATAGAGGATGAATTTGTTCGCTTCTCATCTACCCCTCTGTTTGATTTATCAAATCATGAGGATGCCGATGAAATCATTGATTTTTCTGATCGTGGCTGTCATGATCCATTTACTCCCAGATTCGATCATGATGACGATTCTATCGAATTTGATTTTTCAAATCCACCTATTTATGATGATCTATCTGGCGATGAAGTTGAAACACCCCAGAATGTCGAGGTACTTCAGCCCAAGATAATGGTTATGTGAGGCCCTCGCTGTCTTGAGGTTGGTTTCACTTTAGACCAAGAAATTATTCAATCACCCGAGGCTCCTTATCACTCATCTGTATGCATTCAAGATAAATCTCACACACAGATCATGCTTCATCCACTCAAACTCCATGATCACATTATGCATGCATTGGATGAATCTTACATTGTAAGCACACGTGCACAGTGCAAGTTGTCTTTGTTTCTTTTGTTTGCTTGCATGTCACATTCAAGAGTATGTGTATGCTTCAAAGCTACACGTAGTGTTGCGCAGCACCATGACAAGTCCACGGACCACATGTCATGTACTTGCACTCACTTATGTCCTGTGGACACTTTTAAACATGAAGTGTGTTTGTATTCATTGTTATATCTTTCTTGTTTGCTGGTTCGCACAACTAGGTTGCTCGCGGACCAAGCCTTCACTAACATGGGTCAACCATTGTACGGGTGGTTGCATTGGAAATATCACTTCATGTGATCAGGCCCATACACCATTAGCTTGGGAGTAGGAGTAGTCTTTGCTTTCAGTTTGTTTGCTTACATGCTTGTTTGCTTACTTGCTTTGCTTGTTTGTTTGTTTGTTTGCTTGTTTTCTTACTCACTTTAATTTCGCATTTACTTCTACCTTTGCTTTGCTTTGTTTTATTTGTTTTCTTTTTTTTGTTCATAGGTTAGTTTCACATGAAACCATGTATGACTCTTGAAACAAGATGGGTCAAAGTACAAGAGGCCTTATGCAGCTATCACTACTTGGTTATCTTTCATCCTGCCTCTTCATGACGAACTTGTTCCTTTTACTCCATGATACATCGATGGAAAATACATACTATTCAAAGTGAACCTTGGTGAAAACACAATGCTTGCATGCTAACTAGTGTCACCTACTCTAGTCGGTTGTTTTTGGGTTAACTCTTGTCAACTCAGTCAAGTAGAATAAGGTGAGGGGGAAAACCTTAACAAGAAGGTCAAAGGTATATAATAAACTACTTATATGAAGGAACAACCTCTTCTACTCTCAATAAGTTGGGATCCCTCTTTTGCCTCTGATATTAATAAGTGCTATGTAGAGTTATGAAGAAAAAAATAAAACGAAAAGTGAAAATTTTCAAAAATGAAAAATGAATAAGGCGAAAGAAGAGAAAGGCTTCCTATGCAGAGAGGTGATGTGAGTAACTCTGTCAGGGTACTGACCAGGCTCACTGGAAGTGGAGCGATGCTTGTGTTCCTGCATGACTCCATCGGGGTACTGTCCAAGCCTGCTGGTAGTAGAGCAACACCAAAGATGAAACTAAGACTCTGACGACTATATTTCTTGTGCACCAATATACCCCTCAGCCCCAATCAAAACAACTATGTTGGCTTAGCTTGGAATGTGTGCCAATCAACCAAGACCTTAGAAGATGTTACATCTTACAATCAAGCAAGTGTGGAAACCAAGATGAACTGAGAACCCAACAATACGTCCGGAGGTTTTAGACTTGCTTTTCACAAACAAGGTCCATTCAGAGAGCATGATTTCTACTAGTGTGTCACCAAGTGTTGTAGCGGCTACAAACACCCTCCAAAATTTTGTCTTAGCTTCATTTTGGAGCCTCCCTATGAGCCTTTCATAGTAGCATGTCTTGCCTTGTCAAGTACACAAGCTTTAGTGATTTTATTGCAGAATGCCAGCCTGTGCATCAGAGCTTGTTGCATTCCCCTCACAGGTTGTTTCCTCGGACTTTATTGAGCTACAGGCTAAGTAGCTCCCTTAAGAAATTGTGCAATTTCGGAGGGGAACCAGCCTTCCGTCCATAAATTGTGCAATTCTGTCTGGTAGCCTGCTGGGCTCCAGAATTGTGCAAATCTTCCTGTTAGTGTTCACTCGAAAAATTAAGCAATTCCTCCCAGCAGGGTTGCTCAGCCCAAGAATTGTGCAATCCTAAGTAGTAGTCAATTGCTCTACCTAGGAATTGTGCAAATCTTCTAGGCACCCAGCCCAGCTCCCTCTCATAAATGATCATTTTTTCCTCCTAGCTGAGCAGACTATTGCATGTGCAGTTGAGTTGACTGGTTCCACTTAGGACCAAGAAAATTTGACTTGCATGCATGGGCTACTTTTTCCCAGAATAGAAAAAGCAACATGGAAAAAGCATCCCTAAATTTTAGGGAGCTATTTTTAGCAGCTAGAGGTTACATGCAAAGATCGTTTTAGAATATTTCCTCCAAGTGTCAATATTTCCTAGATTTGTGGCATGCGTGTCATGAGCTTCAAACTTATTTATTCGACACATCAGAGCTCATTTCTTCACATCAATATTGGAGCTCTGACATCCCACAAAACATTAAGGAGTCCTCGACACATCTAGCTCAGCTATTCACGGGTAAGTCGCCTTAACTTTTCTTTTGCAGCATTTTTGTTGCTTTTTCTATTTTTGCTTGTGTGAGTGTTGTTTGCTTGATTTCTATGAATGCTTTCTTTTGTTTACATGCATACTAGCTTGTACTAGCACCGTTTTAGTTTTCATTAACATCTCACTGTTGTCACATGCATGAAATTGTTTTTCACGAATGGTCGTGGATTCAGTGACTCGCTTCACCCACATGCATGTTGTTCCATATTATGAATCTTTCATTCACTATTTGCATGCATGATCATTCACTCCTAATTACACTCAATATTGCCATGCATTCACAATCACATGTGCTTTCATTTTCTCATCAGCGAATCTGGGTAGCCTTGGCCCGGACTTTGCCTCACCAAGATAGCATTGCGCAATCCTAAGAAGAAAGGCTTTGTCTTCCCCTCAGGAAATGTAAATTTCTACCCAGTAACTATCCTCTAGTATTACATTGCACAATTCTGAGGGATAGTGACTTCTGGCCCAGAAAATTCCGCAATGCAGTCACTGGGCCTACAACCACTGCTAACTGAAATTGCGCATTGCACAATTCCAACAGCCAACAGGCCAACCAGGATTGCACATTACACAATTCTAATAGCCAGCCAGCCTCCCCAGACAGCCCAAAATGCCTTTTACGCAATTTTGGCAGCCATTCTCCCAACCTCCCAGAAGAAATTGCGTAGTCCTTGCCAGTCAATTCCCAGGTATGTTACTTGTCATTCCACAAATTTTCTTTGATTTTCGCTGATAGATTTCTTGCCATGTATGTCACTTTGTCTCCAGATATAACAGGTGTTCATATGCCTCTTATCAGTTCATGATCAATGGCCTCCAAGAGAGCAAGATCAAAGGACACTGATGGAAGTGCAACTGGAGCAGCAGTTGAGCAAGTGTTTACAAGTCTCTCGATCTATGAAGATACCAAACTAATTGTAGACAAGGACATCAAGATGAAGTGGCAAGAGGTAAATGATGCATTTGTAAGCACATTTTGGGAAGACCTCGAAGACCGCCAAGTCTATGTGAACATCCATAAGTCCAGCTTGTACCAAATTTCATGCAAGTATCTGTGCTCCCATGCATGGACATGATACATTGGATTGTCTCGCACATTGATCCTGAGATGATGACATTGAGCAGTGTCAGCGAGGTGGTGATTGGTACCTTTAGGGAATAGGATTATGATGAGGTGTATCAGATGTCAAATCCTGTGATCATCATGGAGACCCCCTTCAGCGTACCTAATAGTAATGCCAACTCCAGAGATACCTTGAAGAACTGGGTGAAGGAGCCGGCAAAATTCAGGATGACACCCAACCGGGTCTACAAGACGAAGATATTGCGGAAGGCATATCAATACTTGGTCATCTTTTCATGTCAATTGTATGGCCAAGAAAGCATGGAAACCTTCCCACAGGGATGGGTGATCGTGTTCGACCAACTTGCCAGAGAAGGCAAAGCATGCAACTAGTCTAACATGGTGGCTCATCAGCTGAAGGAATAGGTAACAAGGGCTCCACCATCACCCAAAGGTAATGAAGCATAGATCTACATGCCCACCTACATCTTGGATGCAATCTGTGCCCAACAGTAGTTCTCAAGCTTGCAGTAGGCATGGACATTGACAAAGATTGCTGTGAACACTTATTGTAAGATGTTGTCCGAATGCAGCTTCAGAGGAGTTATCACGCAACTATTCGATCATTTTGTCACCCCGATTTACACGATGATTGTAGTATACCTAGGGGGAATAATATGGGGTACAAAGGGAGGTACCCAAGGGAATAATGTAATAATGGGATGGGCCATAGTAATAAATAAGGTGGTTAACCCGTCTCATGCAAGGGACCACAAGTAGTTAGTAATAATGTAATGGGCCCATGGTATTAGATAGATGGTATTGAGGGAACCATGGTAATGACCCATGGTATTGTATGTATGAGGCCTATATAGAGGCTAGAGACTCCCCATTGAGAGATGTCAAGGATTATTGTATGAAAAGGCATATGGTTTGTGGAGTGTTCTCCTTCCTTAAGGAGTGAATTTATGGTGTTGCCCTATCTTAAGGGTTTGATCAATAAAGAAACATTTCTATCTATTTCTATCTTATTATTTCTAGGCATATTTTCTATTTTCATATATTTTCTGATCAGATCCATAACAATGATATTAAAAAAGGAACCACTATGCATGTTGAAGGAAATAATGGAGGCACTGATTGACATAGCTAATTGGTATGCCTCACTGTCCGACACCTTAATACTGATGTACAGCATGGAGAAGCCTCCACCTATTCTACTGTCATTTTCCTTGGAAAAGCTCATCATGTAGGAATTATCATATCATATCTTGGTAGGATTGGCAGCTAGGCTGCACCAGGAGAAGAAGGCACTTGTTGGCTTGTAGGGGCCTGACCCAGGTTCAGAGGTGATTTAGCCAAACAAATCCCGATACTACTGGCCCTTTCGTCAACAATCCACAGAGCGCGAGCTTAGGTCTCACCCGAAGTAGTATGGGAGGGTGCTAGAACTAGGTTTCCACACACTGGAGATGTCTCATGATTTTCTGTGGTCCACAGTTCGACCCTGCGCGCACGTCGCTACGCGCACTTAACTGTACCTCGCAGCCTGAGATGCTGCATTCACGCAGCCTTACTCGAGGGCCGAACAATGTTATTACCCAATTCCTTATTATTAACTAAATATTAGTCGATCACTTAGCTTATCAGTATGTGTCTAGTTATATTTAATAGTGTTCAATGCTCATATAAGTGCGTGTGATAAAGAAAACAATATAATTAAATAGGAAATAGCACAAGAACAGATACACAAGATTTGGAATCAAAATTCTCTTTATTATTCTTCTTCCTTGGTTATAGACTCGACTCCACCCTGTGCACTCAGCTGTAGGGATCCGTGCACTCAGCTGTGGACTCTACTAGGCCTCTACGCATTCAACTGTAGAGCCTCTTTCTACTACTATGACCCAAGACACACTTAGACACTTTCTTTGTACTTCTATTTCATACTTTGCTCTTCCTTATTTATTCACTTTACAACCTAGAGTCTCACTCTATTTATACAATCCCATGATCCACAGACCATGGGTAGGCCGACACTACATTCAAAGCTTAGGGCGGACAACCCTATGACTCTAACATGTAATTTGCGCTCTGTGCCCGCAATTTGCAGAGTATTTATAAAAATAATACTCAAAACTTGGGCTTTGAGCCTCAAAACATGCTGTGGGGGGATTCCATGCCCAACAGGCCCCCAAAACAAACATTGTGACTCACCCTTGAGTCACTCAATCGGTGTGGCGATCTTGGTGCAGAGTCCCTCTAGCTAGTCCCCAATGGCCTGAATGTTGGGAGTGCACTAAGCTATTGCTTGTTTAACCTGCTCCATTCTTGCTTCCGAACCCTCGGTTTTTGGCGTGTTGCGCTACATCTGTGTATGCATTCCTTAAATATAAGCAAGCTTTGGCTTCAGCAATCCACAGCTGGACACGCGCTTTTAGAATTGCTTCTTTATGGCGCACCATGTCCACCTGCTCTTTTAAAGCCTTGGTCTGCTACCTCCTTGTAAGATGTTGAGTAAGGACGACTATCTGCGTAGTCCCTCTAATGTTGTCATATTTTTTCTGGAGTTCGTGTGCCTCAGTCTCTAGCTACTAAATGTTGGGGTCCTCCGCCAGTGTAGTGAGGACTTCCAATGCCTACTCTGACATGTTGGTACAGTCGCGGACTACACCTCCAATCTCTGCCATCCCTGCTACAATAACACTACTGCGCTGAACTCTGACCTCTGATTTTTGACCATTGGTGTCACTGATCTCTGATTCTGGGACGCGATGGCAAGCGTCATCAACTGTCTATACCAACTGTCAGTTCTGCGACACCAACTCATCGCGCTACAAGCTAAGATGTTCTATATTAATCTTCTTCTCGCTCATAACCTGGATCGCGTGACTCTCTCTGGTGTGGAGTTCTACTGTTATCCCATCCTGTAGCTGATAAAATGTGTCGTGGAGAAGGGCAACCAAGTTAATGCCAATGCCTTTCATTGTATCCAGTGTCATACGATCCATTGTGCTCTCCGAGACTAGCACTCCCTCTGGCAAGGTTATCGTATTGGCCATTTTCGCACGAAGCATCTGTTCTACTGCTGACATGCCTGCTGTGACGAGGGTAGACAAGGTACCCTCCTACAAGGGCCGCACCTATAACTCCTGTAGTTGTGCCCTTAAGGCCCCCAACACAGTCTACTACTCCGTCATAAAGTCTCGGAGTGCTTCACTAGTGACATCACGAACCGTCTCACCGATGTCATGAAGATCACCTTCAGTTAAGGTGATCAGGTCGATGGCCAGCTTTGAGGCCTTGACCTTCTTTCTTGGACCCGATGTTTCTACGATGCACGAATTTTTGAGCTGTGTAAAGGTGATCCCTAGGTCCGTGCTCTCCTCTGCAAGTATCATGTCCTCTACCCCCTATCCTGCAAACACTGCTTAGCCCTCCTTTGTCTACATTGTTGTGGCCTCTGCTGTCTACGCTGCTTTTGTTGCTTCAGTGGCCTTATTATGCTCTATGACTGCTTGTGCCTCTTCGTGGGCTGCCCTGTCCTCGGCTGCCACTTGTTTGTTCTACATTCTCTCGGCCAGTTGGGTGACGCGCAACTTGGCATCATCCTTCCTTTTTTGCACTTCCATCTTCTCCAACTCCACCTAATCTAGGGCACGCCACTCAGGAGGCCACATCTCTAAGACCGTAAATATTGCATCATCAGTGGCTATGAATGGGAGCTTTATCCACTGCTGCGCCCTGATGTAGATATTGTGCATGTCTGCCTTGAAGTCTACAAAAATCTGTAGACTGTTGTGCACTGTGGGGGACAGGCATAATCTCCTATTAATCCACATTCGGATTCTCACCTCCATAAGAACCCAAAATTTTTTGATGTCGTGAATCTGTTTCACGTCCTTGGTGGCCCAGAGTGAAGCATACTTTGCGGCCTCTGGTAGGTCTTGGTCAATGCTTGAGAGCTGGCTATCCTCCAGTAGTTCTCCTGCTATCAGCAAGATGGATTATAGCAACCACACATAGTGGAAGGTCTTACCTTGTTCCTGGGCCTCCTGGAAGTTGAGAAAAAAATATTCACAGAGGAATTCGGCCTAGTTGAACTGAACCCTCTCCGTGCACTGCTTGACCAGTGCGACCATCGGCGTTGGTACCTCATCAGCGTGGTATTTTCTCATTACTTTGTTGGCCAGGAGTTGGGTGGCTACGCACACCCCCTTATCCTTGATGTTAGAGATGATGTAGCCCCTCTTCTTTTTCTCCAACTTATACTTTGCCTTCCTGGCCTCTGCGAGGGCCAGATCACTGCTTTTTCCGGCTATCGTCATGGGGTCTGTTCCTTTATAGGGAAGCCAAGAAATCTGGTGAATGAGGTCTGTCGTGATGGGAATAGGCTCCTCCAGCCATAGATACCCATCATGCACCAGGCACAACAACTGCCTGATGAAGAAAATGGTGATGGGCACACAGTGGAAATGTGGCATCCATAGCAGATGAAGCAACCCAGCCTTTTCCACACCGTGCAGCCACTTTCACGGTTATAACATTATTGATGGCCCCTCCATATTATGTTTCATCAAGTTCGCCATTTCTAAGTGCCGAAACTTCTCGTTGTCTGCGAGGTCCCAGTCTTCAAATTTCAGGGTGGGCACGTGTCCTAGGAGCGAACCCTCAAAGGTTATGCCATTAGGGAGGAGCGGGGCCTGGAGTGCACTCTTTGTTTCATCTAGATCCTTTGGTATTTTGGTTTTCCCTTTTCTTGGAGGGACATACTTGAGCAATTTTGCTGCAAAGCGCAATGGTTGGATGTCCTCCTCCACATCTCCTTCTTCTTCTGTGGCGGAAATTAGGGCCTCCAAATCTTCCTCCTCCTCATCTGTTTCAATTGTAAACGCCTTCCCCTTCTCTTCCATGGACAATTTGTGCCGCGGATTCCTTGGGGACATGTGTACTAGTCCCATTACCTGCTTATCTTTCTTTGGTCTCAACATCCAGGGTTATTTAGGGATTTTTGTCACAGCCCGAGTGCCTTCGGGAACACCGTAGACCATGGGGGTATGTGCAGCCCCGCCGGTGGTTCCTTCTACAATGCCCAACCCATCCTTAGTGGTCATCATCCTTTTTACATTGTATACGGTCTTTCGCAAACTTAAAGGCTCTATTATTGCTTGGCTCTCAACACTTTGTGCTCTGTTCAACTGCTCAAATCTTAATTGACCAAGTGTTGTCTGCTGACAAGCTCTCGGAGTTTTATAGTGCTTTTTGAATTCAAATTTGACTGTTCCCCCAAATTTTAGGCTATTAATACTTTCTTGGCAGCATATTTTCCCAAATCTTGCCCATAAATCGCATCTTAAATGCCCACCGCTCGCTCGATTTAGCCTCAAATCGGACATCTCATCATGAACAATGACACCAATGGTCACTTCCCAACCTATATGTGGGGCAACACATCCCCCCCTGTGTGGACGTGAACCTTGTGACAGGTCATTCCTGCAAGTACCTGTCAAAGCGCGGAGTTTCCAAACAGAATAGTTTATAGTCCTGCACTCCCTTTCAGCTGTCTGGAGTGCTAAGACTGTTCTTCCTATGGCTAGTCAAGTGGTCATACCACTTGTGCGAGGCTCCATCTCTCCCCCCCCTATAGTCTGTCGAAAATACTCATTTGTCCTCATGGTAGTTAGCAGCACGCACTCCACTATATGTAGTGCGCTCCCCTAATTACTACATTTGGTGATATGTGGTCCTAGCCATGGCAATAGACTAATTAATTCTTAGAGATAGTCTTCAAATTCATTGGTATGATCATCCACACCTTGCCTTGCCATCCTTGGTTTATCGACAAGACATGCATGCTTGATCTCGTTTTCTAGCCTCTTGACCTCTGCGTCCATCAAAATGATTTTCTTCCTTAGCCATACCCATTCCTTTTCAAGTTCGCGAAGTCTAAGGTTCCCTTGCTGAATGGCTTCTGAAGCCTTATGTGTTCTACTTCGCACCGCTGTGTGATTTCTTCATCTCAATGGGCTCCGCACATTGTCACACCTGTGGGTACTATTATGGGTGGATTCATCTTCGAATGCTCCTCACAGATTACATGCCCTACTTCATTCTGCCATCTTGGAATTTTTTTCGCGGTCAGGGTTTTTCACATAGTCTTATAGGCCCATCGAACCGCTAGTACATGCAGGTCCCAGTCAGTGCGTTTCACATGGTGGACCCTGTTCAACAGTTCACACACTTTGTCAAAGGCTTCCCCATGTATGGCGTTTGGCGCGCTAGGTTGTATCATGCTTTGTCGTTCACACAATTGTCTTGCCTTCTTTTGCTTGTTGTTCCTATCTTCTATCGTGAGAGTGGTGTGCGTTCACGCAGGTTGTGTACCATACACCTGTACCCATCTGGAAAGGTGGGTATGCAGGCAGTTTCGTCCATCCTGCCTAGCTTCCATCCTCCTCTGAGGCTTCCCAAATCGTAAGCACATCATCTTTTGGCATTTGCGCCAGTCTCTGAAACTATGCTAGTGCGTACCCCACCATCTTGTGGGCGTAGCGTGCAGTGCCCATTTCAGAGCATCGAACCGCTACTGTTCTGGCACTTCACTTTCAAATTTTTCCAGGAATTCATCCACTGCAGTCAACCTGTCATATCTAGGTAGATCTCTTATCTCCGTGGTTACGCAACGTAGTGATCTTATCATTGTGTTGCAATTAAGCATTGTTACTTCGTGCAACTGATTCTGCCATCGCTCTATTTCTTCGTCTGAATATGAAGTGCAGGAACTTTCACGTCCCCATGAAATCCTACCATCTGCATTTGGATTTACCCAATCCTTTTAACGTGTGGTTATTTTTTAAATGCAATCGAGATCGTCATCACTATCATCTTTGTGCACTGGTTCAGTATATCTTGCTCCCTCGGCCGGATCCAATGGTACTACTACGCATAGTGACTTTTTCTCAAAGATCATTTTGTGCTTCTCTAAATTTATGACTTCATTCATATCAGTGGCCCAGTCTATGCCTAGTAGCACGGGATAGGGATTGCTATCGTTGACAATCTCTATCACTTCAAAATTCGCCAACGCACTCGCACCTTCGATATCCACCGTTACCCCTTGCAATCTCCCATGGGTAGGATCTTCTATTGGTTTGCCATTTACAATTGAATAGGGGACCATTGCAATGTGGGCCTACCCATACGCTCCCATTTTTGCTTTGGCAGTACATTCACATCCAAGCTGAGATCCAGGATTACCTAATCCATTTCATATTCCCCGATTTGCGCAGTCAATCTCATTTCCATTCTTATTTGCAATGCATGCTTTCCAAGTTTCTAGACCATGCACAATTCTCCTGACCCCGTGCACCTAGTGATAATTTCTTGTAGTCATTTTACTGCCTTATTGTCATGCAACAATTTCATGCATGTCTCTAGAAAGGTAGAGAGCATTGAAGGATCCATCCCTGGTTCTAGTTGATCCTTACTACCTGAAGTGCAGGCCTCCATGAATCTCTTCTTAACTTCCATGAATGTCTTCTTCGCACGCTCCAAATCAAATTCTGGTTCCTTTGTAGGAGCTTTACAAAACCACACACTTTCTTCTGGCTGATTACCATATCATCTCCGGCTGTGATACCGCTTCTGAGCAATATGTTACATTCAGGTCTTCTTTGTGTGGATCAGACCTCATCATTTGCAAATTCTGAGTTGGGGGAGGCTGGAGTACCCCTTTTTCACGCAACCTCGCTATCAAGGTAGGGCAGTCTTCTGCCTCATGGTCAAACTGAGTACAGTACAAACATGATGTTCTTGTCGGATTCGTACAATCACGGGCATCATGTCTGGGCCCTCCGAAATTGTAGTAAATTAGTTATCTACGACCCCTTCCTGGTCCCGCTCCACCTCATCCTCGTCTACACCCCTGAAATCCAGCACATGCCATTCCTACATTTGGGTCGAGGGCTCACGTCTCGGTCTGTACCCTGTAGGCAGGAGTTTGATCCATCATTAGTTCATAGCTTCTGTAGGTGCGTTCATCATGGCCTACCAACCTCCAAAAATTACAAAACAATTGTTGGGACATCTGTGTATACTTCTGCAATAGATGACAATTATCTGTAGTGTGTTTTCCTCCTATCTGACAAATCACACACCATAATGTAGGTGTCGCGCTTGGTCCTACTTATGCCTTAGGTCTTAATGGAATTAGCTCTCCTCCCACCAAATAATTCGTGAATACTAGACACTAGTCCTTGTCATGCCCCTGGCCTTTGCATTTTATGCACCATACCTCCTCGCGTGCCTCTTACCAAGGTATCCTATCCTGTTTCAAACTCTGCATTTCCAGACACAAATTCTGCAGTTGCGCATGGATTTGTTGGACTCCTAGACCAGGATCCTATATAGGGGTCTCATGCAGTCTCATTGCCATCTCTAAGGCTTCGGCCTGGGTGGAAATCTTTTGTTGTGATAGCTTCATCCTTAAATGCAGTGTTAATGGCGCAACAAACCATGCACGATGCTGTCCATCCATTAAAGTCATGTTGGCTTCGTGAATCATACTCTTCAGTCTCTGGTCCAAATCCCAGGGGGTCTCGCTCAGGAGCATCACAATCTCCTTAAACCTAATAATTGATTGTGTCTCCGACTTTGGCCTGCTAAATTCCCTATTCAATGCGGCCTGGATTTCTTCGATCCCTTCGTTTGGGTGGTCATTAGAGTGCTTAATGCACCACTTTAGTGTGCGATCCTGTAAGGCACTCATCAACGTACCTTTTTTATGTTATCATCCACGACTCCTTGTATTTCCCATACTACTCTTACCAAGAACAAAAATTGATCTGGGTCTTCATTCCCTACTCCTCTAAATACCAGTAGTTTGATTACACTTGCCATACTGAACTGTGGTGGTGGCGGAGGTGGGGTGGGTGGAGATGGAGGTGAAGATGGTGAAACGGGTGGCGGTGGAGGTGGAGGTGGTAAGCGCGGAATTCGCTGCCCTATTATACTGACCATGCTTCTCGGAGAAACTTTCGTGAGTTCTTCCTCACTTTTCCATGAGGGTGAAATTAAGGGACTAGTTTCCAACTGTTCATTGCTTTCATTTCTATAGATCTTCCCACTTTGTGTAGTCCCAAACATTAATTTATTCGCATAACCTGCTTTTCACATAATAGCATATTAATCCAAGTATTCAAATATTTAATATACTTACCTCGCGGTCCTTTGAGGAAGCTTTGTTCTACCTCACTGTAGCTAACGGTTGTATCTACCGTGAACTCGGTGATAAACCCTCCTATAATTCAATCAAGCCAATGGTCCATAGAACGTGCAATCTTCTCTTCTGATGCTTCTAGTCTGTGCACTAATTCTGGAGTCCACACAATTGGTTTATCGAGCCTGCACCTTCCATGACTATCTATTAGCTTCACGATCCACTCGTACAATTCAGAGGGGAAGGATGCAAAGAAAATTTTGTGGATTTCCGTATATAAGTAACGCTCCAAACACTATTCCTTTGATACTCACAGATTCCTATTTTCTAGTGCCGCGAACTCGTGAATCTTTCTGTCCAACCACCCTTCAATTTCCTTCTTAGTTGGATTCCATCAAAACAACATGAAACATCCCTTATGTAGATCCCGGTCCAGCCAACGGAACCATTTGTTGGCTTGTAGGGGCCTGACCCGGGTTTAGAGGTGATTTAGCCAAACAAATCCGTGCATTACTGGCCCTTTTGGCAATAATCCGTGGAGTGTGGACTGAGGTCTCACCAGAAGTAGTATGGGAGGGTGCTAGAACTAGGTTTCTGCACCCTAGAGACGTCTGATGATTTTTGGTGGTCCATGGTTTGACCCTGCATGCACGTCGCTATGCACACTTACCCATACCTCGTAGCTTAAGATGTTGCCTTCACACAACCTTACTCAGGGGATGAACAATGTTATTATCCCGATATTATTCGATCACTTAGCTTATCAGTATGTGTCTAGTTATATTTAACAGTGTTCAGTACTCATATAAGTGCATGCCATAAAGAAAACAATATAATTAAACATGAAATAGCACAAGAACAGATACACAATATTTGGAATCAAACTTCTCTTTATTGTTCTTCTTCCTTGGTTATAGACTCGACTCTACCCTGCGCACTCAGCTACAAGGGTCAACACACTCAGTTGCAGACTCTACTAGGCCTCTACGCACTCAGCTGCAGAGCCTCTTTCTACTACTATGACCCAAGACACACTTAGACACTTTCTCTATACTTCTGTTTCATACTTCTCTCTTCCTTCTTTCTTCACTTTACAACTTAGAGCCTCACTCTATTTATACAATCCCATGGTCCACAGACCATGGGTAGGCCGACATTAAATTCAAAATTTAGGGCGGAGAACCCTATGACTCTAACATACAATTTGCGCTTCGCGCCCACAATTCACAGAGTATTTACAACAATAATACTCAAAACTTGGGCCTTGAGCCCAAAACATGTTGTGGGGGGATTCCATGCCCAATAGTACCTTGGCCCGCTCTTCCACTGTGGATCGAGTTATATGAGATAAGGAGTTTCAAGCATGTTGATGTTGAAGCCGAGTAGATGAAGAAGTATTCGTTCGACCTACGAAGTTAAAATCAGTACGACTTGCATTGTCTTGTGAAAGATCACCGCACGAGAGTACAATTCAACTCGATCCACGGGGCATGTCATTGGGTAGAGGAGGAGCCATGGACATATTGTTACAACTCCTCCAAACTCAATGAACCAATTGGCCTCGCTATGGAATGGATAGAAAAGCAACGTGAAGAAGCATCCTGAAGAGCACCAGAATCAGCAAAAACAACAGTAATGAACATACCAGTGCACGACAAGGGAAAGAGGAAAATTGTCGACCGCATGGAGGAACATCAAAGCTACAAGTTCTGAGTAGACCCACTTGTGCAGAAAGAAAATTTGGCAATAGAGGCAAGAGCGCAACAAGTGAAATGCCCAAAGGCAAAGAGAGAAACAGAGAAGGAGTTGCATGAGTTCAAGGAGAAACTCTAGAAGGAATAGGAGCCGCACAGATAGGAGAAGGAAGTGCAGCAGGTATAAGTACAACAAGGGGCACAACCTATTCAGATATATGAAACTGCACTCGTGCAACTAGTAGACTCATTACAATAACCAACATCAGGCAGACATGGTGAACCATCATAGGAGCAAGACTTTGCTCAGGAAATAGAGCGAGCACTTGAACAGATGGATACAGACATGGAGCAGAAGGAGTTAGAGAAAGACATTGACCTCATTCCTCACCACTAAGAGGTCAACCCACCAGATTCACTACATCTAGAAGATGAGCAAGTCCCAAGCAACCAAGGAGACACTGCGATCCTTGAAGATCAACTAGAAGGATAGATGCACAACATCTCATTCCACAAGTCTCAACATAGAGTTGTGCAATCTCGCAGAGTGTCGACTCTGGATGATCATACATCTCCTTCACATTTTGAGGAATGAGTGAGTGTGTCTAATGTGTGCAAAGATTGAGCAGCATTGGCCAATGCTACCAGAGCATATGTCAAAGCCACTAGCTTGAGTGTTCACTTTCTGATAGCTGAGAATGAGCGAATCGCTAAGGAGCTACAGACGACTAAGTAGGGAGGAGAAATGCTTACAACATCCACCCAAGTAGAATTGAAGAAGGAAATACTTGATGAACTATTGTCCCTTGACACAATCATGGAAGCGTTGTATTCCAAGTTTGGTACGATGCATAAGGCAGTCGTCTATCTCAATGGATGGTAGTAGCGATGTGCTATAAGAGCATGTATCTTATCGAACGTGCATGTTGTTGTTAGTTACATGAAAACATGGACAATGAGATACAAGGGAGCCCCACTTCAGTTTCCTAAGATGATGAAGCCTAGAGATTTCAAGTTGAAGGCACACATCTAGAGTCAGATCCGGAACTGTGAAGAGCTCCCACATCTCATCACTAGTCTACAGGATTCCCATGCACATGTATTCAAGAGTATGGATTGTTACATAGAATTTTGTCATTGTCCTTGTACTCCTTGTTCCTTGATCCTGGAGGACCTCTACAGTGAACCCCGCATGCTTTGCCTTCATGGAGAAATTCCCATTATGTCCCTCTTCATGAGCAGATCATTTCCCTTTTGCACCATTTCCTCTGAAACTTCTGTTTTGCCCAAATTACAAGACCGATTCTAATGACCTTTGTCTCCCCCACACCAATGTGCAGAGATTAGCACTATTCCCTACGCTGATCGGTGCGACTGAGATGTGTTCTAGTTGCACTGGTTCTGTTATGGAATTTTTTTTAAATTAGAGCTGAAGCTTCCATCTCTAGAAGCTTCGTAATGGAAGTCTAGTAAATGGTTTGGCCGGATGGGGTCGAGGATGATTGTTTGGGTTCCTTTCCCCTATAATGATAAAACTACCTCAAGGGATAAGTCCTTCTCCCATGAGAAGAGGATCCATCTCCCATCCATCTTTCCTATATAAACCTCCCTTCTTCCCAAGCACAAACTAGGGTGAAAATCAGAGTTAGAGTTTTGGCTGAGTGTGAATATACTATTTTAGACAAGAAAGCTATTACTATTTGTAGCCATCTAGTTGTGTGAGGGAGATGTGTGTTTGGTTTGGAGTGAAACCTAAAGGGAAGAGACGTTAAAATATTGTTTTTTGAAGCAATCATGAAGTGCTAGCAAAAGTGTGTGGGAACCTGGTCTTATCAGAGGAAGATTGTGACATCAAGACGAATGGTTGTAATCTCTCTTTGATATTAATATATTCAAATATCGATTGATTTCCTACATGTTTTGTAATATTACATATTCATGGCTTAATGCTTCTTGACTTATTAAGTAGGTTTAATTGTAATTTGTCTATTATTATGCTTGTGTGATGTTGTTGTTTACTTGTTTCAGGAGCTTGAAGGAGGAAGAGAGAGATTGCTGAAGTGAGAAAGCGAGGACATCATCAAGCAGGATAAGAGATCAAGAGGTAGGGCCTCTTGATTGATTATAACCTAAGGAAATCTTCCATAGAATGTATCTGTTGTGGCTAGACCAATTATTGGGCTAGAGGAATTCGTTTGTGTCCGCACTTATAATTTTACTTCACCACAAATTGGCGACTCCACTAGGGAGATCCCATCCTTTTGTTTGTTTTGTATTTCATGATTTCGTGAGAACTTTGATAGTTTCACATTTTCCATTTTGTTTTGTTGCTTTTCTCCTGCTTACTGGCTTAATTATAAAATCTATAGTAATAGATCTGGTCCCTGTTTTGAAATTTTTTATTTTTCCTTAGTTCCCTTGGACAGTGCATTTAATCGGCTGACAATCACGCTGATCAGTAAGAATTGCATAGGAATAGTTGCACCGACCTACCTTTGGTGCTTGTCGTCAGTTAGGCAATCATGTTGATCCCTGTAAGTGAAGATTAGGGCTAGACCCCAATCTTGGCCAGTGTGTTCTGCTCTTGTGTTTTTGACCCTATGATCCTTTTGATTGTTTTCTCCTTGATTAGAAAGCTACTTTTAATTTGGTTTTTGCTTGCTTATAGGCTTGTCATCTTGCTGTTTTGATTGAGTCATTGGATGGCTAGCGACACTCAGGCATCTAGCTAGTTGCCCATTCAGTAGCTTGTAAGCTCATCAAGTCCGGTTATGGGTGTGTCTGCTCCTTAAATTTGTTTTTGGTCCCTCTTATGACTTTGGCCTCTTTTGCACAAGTTTGAAAAAGTTTTGTTTACTAGTTTGAATGTATTTTTCTGGCATAGATTACATTATTGGTCTTGTGTTTGGAAAATTCGATGTTTCATCGATCTGAATGAACTTCTCTTTTCATGTTTTCATCTACTTGAAGAGCTCATAGTCTCGAAAAAAAATTCATTGAAATATTCTATGCGAAAAATTTGTTTCGTTGTTTCATGAGAAAGTGTGAAATTCTAGTTTGTTGCATCATTATGATTCACATCTCTTAAAAACTAGAATCGCATCAACATTTGAAAAGGAAGAGAAATTTTATCATTTCAAAAGGACTGATAGATAAGTTCTTGTCAGGAAATTAGGAATTGGAATGCATTTTTCTTTAGTTTATTTTTTGAAAAAGTGAAGTAGTGAAAGATCGTTCCATTTTCAGTTTCTTGATTGTTTGCATTTGATTGAGTAGTTTCTACCCTCTCTAGTGTAGGCATTTCATCGAATTGAAAGGGTATTGTCCCATTTAGTTTCATTTTTAGGTTTTTTCGAGTAGCATCGCTAAGACATGAAAACTGAAACTTAACTCAAGATCAACTCTAAAATGAATTAAATTTACCTAAGGCACATTTGACATTAACGATCACATCTAGAAGGTCTAGGCTAGAGACGTGTTCCGATGTATGTAAACCTAGTAGTTGTCGTTAGCTTCGGAATTAGACAGCGCTAGCATGGATTTTTGCTCCTCGTACCATCGCATATATAATGGGAGACCCCACTAGGCTGCAATCCTTTTATCTTTAGGAAGTTGAGTCGGCCACCTTGTGAATGTGATACACCAAACACAGCATTCAAGGAGATTTATTGCACGTACTTATTGGTTCACTAGGAGGTATTCTGCAGTTCATAGTTTCCTGGTAATCATGTTTACCTGGATCATCCAGAGTAGTCATTTGATCTTTTTGACTCATTAGACTTAAAAGATCATCCGAGCAGTTGTCCTTTCGAGCTCGTTTCCAATTGAAAGTGATAGAGTCATCTTTCTTTCTTTCTCGACTCTTTAAAAATGAAAGAACATCAGTCATTTATGCGTCCTAATTAATTGATTGCCAACAATCCAATGCATCTTGTTATATTTTTGACCAAATTGTGAGTTCCCTTAAAAGGACATTTTAAATCCTTGAAGTTATTTGTTCTGTCCACTAAGATAAGATCATCATGGCTGAACCATCTAGTTCACCCATTTCCTCTTCCTCTCCTCCATATGAAAGATTGTTAAAGGAGCCGATTCTTGAGTTATCAGAGCCATTTGAGGACCAAAATGTTGAACTCGCAATTGTTTTGAGTGTTCAACCATTATCATCTCATCTTCTGCCTACTTTCGATACAGGGTCATCTACTGATCTTGACCTAGAATCTCTAGATAACCCCTTTCGAACTCTAGAGAACTTGCTGACCACTGACGATCAGCTTGGACTGGTTATTTATCCTCTGAACCCTTTGAACCCTCTGTTTGATGTTTTTGAGATATCACCACAGTGCCCTTATAGTCTGTACGATCAACCGGGTGTTCCTTTGGAACTATCTCCTAATACACATTCAGTTGTTCGTCGTTGTTTGTTTCCAGACATGGAACCCAAAGGCGATGCTCCAGTCACTTCTCCAGATGAGCCCGAAGTCTCAACTCCACACATTGTTGATGGGGAAGAATTGCAATTGTAGTTCCCTCCCGAGGGTTTCCCTTATTCTGAAGGTATTCCTTCCAACTTGCCTCTTGGCTATGTGTCTTTGGGACACTTAGTTTCAGGCACACCTAGTGCCTCATCACTCTACCATAATTCTATTTGGGCATCAGGCATCAGGCCTACGTTAGGTCTGTTTGTCACAAACACGACCTCCCAACTAGTTGTTACTTCAGTCCCAGTGCAACCCACCATCCCGAACACTCTTGTATCATCAATCCTAGTTACACGTTAGTCTCAGCCGTTGGTTTCAAAGATTGTCTCTGCCAGTTCTTCTGTCTCGTTAGTTAGTGGCTAGATTGTGCCACTGCCTAGGGGGCAGAATTTGAATGTATCTATGGTGTCAATTCCACTAATGTGAGCATCTCACAAGCTCACATGCTTGGTATAAACCAGTCCTCTTCTAGTATAATTTACAACCCTACTGAACCTACTAGATCAAGAAATGTCCACTACCAACGGGTCCAGAATCCTGGTGGTCCATCTGGATCGAGTAATTTTTAGTATCAGTAGCCCTATAGGGCTCAGGTCCAATACAAAAATCCTTACATTCCATATGGTTCTTAAGGAGTGGTTAATCAACCTTACACCCTCCAATCTGGGTAGTACATCCAGCCTGGCTACAGCTAGATTTAGTTTGGTAATTTCCTGGGTACTATTCAAGTACCCTTGCAATAGCAAGGACAACTTTTGCAACAACCAGGGCAGCCTTTGTTACCGCAAGGGAAACCTTTGTTGCAACAAGGGCTTTCTACGCAACAGCAAGGGAAGATTATCCCATAGCAAGGTCACCTATGACAACTGTAAGGTCAGTACTTTCAATAGTTACAGTGGGACGCACAGCAGCAGATGAAATATGCTTTGCATACCTCTCAACCCATACCCTCACAAGGCCAACCTCTACAAACCTAGGGACAAATTTTACAACTACAAGGTCAGAAAAACCAACCTGGGTAGTAACAACCCTTGTATACCTGTCAACAAGGGCAACCCTTGTAGGGATAGGTTCAAGGTCAAGTCTTATAGCAGCAGGCGTAGAATCCTCTTGTCCAGGGCCAACAGGTTCAAAATCTTGTTGGCCAAGGGCACCAGGTACAAAATCCCTACGTCCAAAGGCAATAAGTGCATCAACCTTATGCCCAAGGACAACAATTCCAGAACCCTCTTGTTCAGGGACAACAAGCCCAACAGCCCTATGTTCCAGGACAACAGTTCCCATACCCATATGTCCAAGGTCAACAAGTCCCATACCCTGTGCATGGAAAGTTTCAAGGTATTCAAGGTCTGAATCCTCCCTTTGGTTAAGGTAATCCATAATGGGGGTAGCCTCAAATGCCATATGGCCAAAATCCCCCACTGTGGGCTCAAAATCCTTACCAGTAGGAATGGGCTCATCCTTATGGGCTCGCCTATCGACATCCCATGCCTTTTAACACTCAATTACCTTTCTTGGCTACAATTGAGTTGCCGAATGTATCACGTCTTACGAATGATCCAATTCTTCATTCGTCGTACTAGCCTTCGGTGCCATCCAAGATACCAAGTGATTTCCCAAAGTTCAATGGAAAAGATAAAGAAGATCCTTAGGCCGATGTGATGACATATCACCTCTAGTTCTCATCGAACTCATACATGGATGATTCCATTCGTCTTCATATTTTCCAATGAACCCTCACAGGTGCCGCAGTAAAATGGTACATCGAGCTACCTCGAAGTAATTTTCATTACTTAAATTCATTAGCCATGGCCTTTCTCATGCATTTTCAGCTGTCGGTTCGTTATGAAATGGGTACCTATCTACTCACATCGCTAAAGCAAGACACTGTGATGCACATCTCTAATCATATCCATGAATGGAGACGTAGCCGTTGACTAATCAATTTAGAAATAGTTGATTAGTTGCTCACTGAATGATTTACCAAATTTTTCGTAGACCCAACTGCTCGTGATATAGCCATGGGTGGATGCATCACTGAAGAGCAAACCATCACTCATGCCCAGTACTTGGACCTAGTCTACTCTCAGTCTGGCACCTTATGCGAATTATTACTCAATGCTCTGTGGCCATCATCTGACCCCGCATCATCGAAGTCACCTGATGTCCCTCCCGTTGATGAATTTATTGGTTCAGTATTCCAGACCCCTCCGAAAACTTCTTCCAAACAGAAGTCGGTCTGGAATATTGCTCCGAATAGTTCATCTTAAAACCCTCTAGGCCCTCGTAAAACCTCAAGGGTCCACGTTGTCCAATCTACGGCAATGGACAAATCCTCGAAAGGAAAAGGAAAAGCTAAAGCTGATGCCCTGAAACAGGGTCCTCCAAATTGACTGTTGGCAAACCTTTTCAATGGAAACCCAAGTATCCCTATCTCATTTGTGAAGAGGATCACTGTACTAAGGATTGTCCACAACGATCCAAAGTAAGTCGTTTGCTCAAAGGGACCCCTATTGTCCTCAAAGAGCCTTTTCTGTCTTAGCAAACTTAGATGGTAGACCAACCTCGATCTGCTTCCTCTGGATCTCAAGTGTTCATGATAAGCATGCCCATTAATGTGGCTACCCAATCGAAGGAGTATCAAACTCCAGCTCCCATAGCAGGTAAAGAGAAAGAAGCTCCAACTTCTTCTTCTACCCCGAGTTCTGGTCCTTTGTAAATCGAGTGCCCTAACCTTGATTCCACTGCACGGCCACCCTCTTAAGGTGTGCTATGGAAATCATTGTATAATCCCAATGCTCGAGCCACTCAACATTACAATATTGTTGAAGATTTGGCTCAAGCACCGTCAGCTATGTCAGCTCTTGAGGTACTCTAAAGCTGCCCATCGTAGTGGAAATCTTTGTTGTCAGCTATTGGGGGCATTGATCCCACCGATTATAACTTGATCTATTTCGATCTAGATAACCATGTTCCACAACTCCCTCATTAGATTGCCTTTCTTATTCAGGTAATCATTAATGAAAATACCATCCACTGCACTATCATTGATGAAGGTGCTTCTACCTGCATCATGTCAACTACATGCTAGAAGACTGTTGGTTTCCATGCACTGAACAAGTCTCAGAACACTTTGGAAGCTTTCGACGGGCGCGATTCGTGACCCTTCGGTGTCTTACCTAACCTTGTCATCACCCTAGAAGGCAAGACAGTGCAAGTTGAAGTAGAGGTTGTTGATGCCAATCTTAATTATAATCTTCTACTCAGCCGACGTTGGACTCATGACATGCATGCTGTGGCCTCCTCTTTGTTTCGTGTGATCTGTTTTCCCCATCAAGGGAGGATTGTCACTATTGATCAGTTGTCTTTCTTTGCCTCTTCCTCATCTGATGGCAACATGTTATGAAACCAGCTCAAGAAAAGATAGAAAAGATAGATCAACGCCTTAGAATTCAGCCTCTTTGAGGGGTCAACCTCCTTTACATTACATAAATGAACAAGTCTTGGATGATACAAATGAAAAGACCTCCTTTCTATATATAGGAGTCTAAGGGGTCATAACATAATCAGAACCGACATAACAATAATAATGTAAGGGCACAATAATAACAATAGTGGGCTTCTATGGGGCACAATAGTAACAATATGGGCACTACATGGGTACATCAATATAATGAGTGGGTTGTACTAATAACAATAAGGGGTTACACTAGTAGTATAGGGGCCTAACATGCCCCTCTCCTCCAAAAAGCATTGTCCTCAACGCTTGAGTAGTTCTTGATGCTTCTATATAAAATTCTTGTCCTCCCATGTGGAATCTTCAGTGGGTAAGTTCTTCCACTTGATGAGATACTCTAAAATTGATTGATTTCATAGCTGTCGGGTTCTTTTTTCTGTGACTGCTCCAGGTTCCAATATGATTTTACCTTCCTCTTCAATTTCTGGTAATATTGTTTGAATTGGGATCTTTTGCAAGTTTTGAATAAGTGGCCATACTTCTTCATCCTTCTTCCATTCATCCCTTGCTTCGTTTATCCAATCTAGTTGGATAATAGAAATAGCACAAAACAATGCTTCCACATCCTCATCCTTGAAGAGTCTTCCCATTTGGTAAGGTCACCATTTTTTAAGTGCATGTAGTATTGCCAACATTTCCTTCTCATAAATAGCATTCTTGAGATGTAGTAGTAAAAATACCCAATCACCTACATCAAAACATTTTTCACTACGACTTTGATCTACCTGTTGTTTCATTTGATTTTGCACCGAAGCGGCGTTATCCTTTAAAATTTGGAGAACTTGTTGTTGATGCTCGATGTGATCTTTCACTGCTTGAACCTTTTTCTTCTTGATATGTCCTTCTATCTCTAGAGTTTGAGGAGTGGTAATTTCTTCCAATCCTTTACAAGATATGGTTGGATTCATTTCTTGATGTTCGGTGTGATCTTTCACTTCTTGAACATTTTTCTTCTTGATATGTCCTTCTATCTTGATAGTTTGAGGAGTGGTAATTTCGACCAATGAATTACAGGATATGATTGGATTAATTTCTTCTTTCTCGATGTGATATTTCACTTCTTGCACCTTTTTCTTCTTGATATGTCCTTCTATCTTGAGAGTTTGAGGAGTGGTAATTCTTGCCAATGCTTTACAAGATATGGTCTGATTCATTTCTTCTTTCTCCGGGGTGGGGTCTTGGTGTATATATTCTTCTTTTGATGTTTCTTGATCCTTTTCTTCCTCCTCTTCATATTCTATGTAAAATAATTTCTTCTCAGCACACTTATGACCTTTAGTGCATTCGCTATCACAATTATAACAAAGCCCTTTTTCTCTTTTTTCTTCCAATTGTTGTGGTGTAACCCTTGTAGGTTGTGGAACGCAAGGAGAAATAACACTTCCACCTTTATAGTTGTGAGGGGTATGCTTCCTGGTTTCCATAATTTTGCTTTCCACTATGTCACAAAGCCCTTTTACTCTTTCCAATTGTTGTGTTGTTGCTCTAAAGAAGGTGTTGCTCTTTGTATCCTCATAATGTGCTATCATTTCCTCAGTGAAAATTGACCACGTAACAAGTTGTTTACGAGAAAAAAGCCCTTTGTACCATAAAAACGGGTTCGGTTCTAAATATGAAGATGTAATACATACCTTTTGTAACAGTGGTACACCATGTAGATAAAAATATTGTTCCATTTGAAGTATCCAATTTACAGGATCCTTGCCCTCAAACATCTTCGTCTTGCTTTTTCTTGATTTTAGGAGCTCGCTCTTGAAATGACTGTAACTCTGTACTTTCAAATCTTTAAGTTCTAAAATTTCGATTTGTAGTAGCCCTCTGTGTCCTCCTTCCAATGCCACTAGTCTGATCCAAATTGGATTCTCCAAGAAATAGTTATGCACAATCTCCCAAGATGACCTGATTATAGACCTTTCCAGAAGAGCGAACTTGTATGAAGTGCCACATGTCATTGTTTCGACCTTTGGCTCTAAAAAATATCTACAAGAAACTACAGTCTATCCTCTTTCTGTAACTTCTTATGAAATTTCAATCTGATGCTCAGAGAGAAAGTTATGATGATTTCCCCAGGTCACCTGTTTGGAATGTAATTCAGGAGTCTGCAAAAAAGACTGACTTCCTCAGATCATATCTCCGCAAATATAGCGTGAAAAGCTCTGAAATTCGGACTCGAGGTTTAGTGTGATTTCTTCTCAAATGGGTTTTTTTGCAACTTTTGAAACGTCGCAGAAAAAAGGTTATAGCGAAAATTCCATGATGACCTGTTTGGAGCAGCGAAACCCTAGAATCCAAACCTCTGATACCAAATGTTATGAAACCAGCTCAAGAAAAGATAGAAAAGATATATCAATGCCTTAGAATGCAGCCTCTTCGAGGGGGAAACCTCCATTACATTACATAAATGAACAATTCTTGGTTGATACAAATGGAAAGACCTCCTTTCTATATATAGGAGTCTAAGGGGTCATAAAATAATTAGAGCCGACATAACAATAATAATGTAAGGGCACAATAATAACAATAGTGGGCTTCTATGGGGCACAATAGTAACAATATGGGCACTACATGGGTACATCAATATAATGAGTGGGTTGTACTAATAAAAATAAGGGGTTACACTAGTAGTATAGCGGCCTAACACAACGTTCTGTATGTCAAGCACTCTGGTACTCCCTTTGAGAGTGTGGGGGAAGGTCTCTTCCAAGATTCTACCTTAATGGGACTTTTTCCACTCCCACCTCCTCATGTTGCCTCCATCAACATGATCTCGGTCAAATATGATCCGTGGGTAATACCGACACTAGATCTGGTTGATGCTTGGGGCGATCTCATGCGACTTAGTCTCTCTAAAGTCAATTACATAGAAATTGTTTCTACTACGAACTCTACATCCTTCAATTCGCATATCTCGAAGACCTCTCTCAATATGTATTCTCAATCCCACTGGCTTGGAACTTTGCAATCACCTGATCCCTTAGCCATGACCTTCCTTACAGATGAAGGTATCATGGAAATCATGTCTCTTGAGGAACCGCCATGGATCGATACCCATCATCACTCCTCATTCCTGCCTTGCCCAACAGTCATGTCTACCACTTTCGAAGAGTCTTCTTCTCCATTTCCACCACTGACTGTTAGGAATGAAGTATGGTTAGAAGGAAATTTGGGTAATATTACCCAAACGATGTCGATTGATATTTCTATCAAACCCGGTGTCGTTGAACATGTTCATATCAGGGTATCTTGGTCTCCAGATGAGATCAAAACGTATACTCGTCTTTTTCAGTAATTCTATGATGTGTTTGCATGGTCTTATGAAGAAATGCTTGGCATTGGTCCAAACATTATGATGCATGAAATACCAACGTATCCAAATGTGAAACACGTTTGCCAACGGCTTTGTCCGGTGCACCCTAGGAAGGCCACTGCTATTAAGAGTGAAGTCAAAAAGCTTCTCAAAGCTAGGTTCATTTATCCCATTCCCCTTATAGAATGGGTGTCCAATATCGTCTCAGTGAATAAAAAACAAGGCATGATCCATGTTTGCATGGATTATCGAGATCTTAATTGTGCCTGTCCTAAAGACAACTATCCTACTCCCTTCATTGATCAAATCATTGATGAATGTGCTGGGAGAAAGATATTTTCCTTTATGGACAGTTTTTTTGGTTACAACCAGATCAATATCGTACCAACCAACCAAGAGAAGACAACCTTTATCTGCCCATTGGGTACATTCGCATACAAGAAGCTCCCTTTCATCCTCAAAAATGCCAGGGCCACATTTCAACGGGCAATGTCCTATGTGTTTCATGATATTCGCAACATTGTCCAACCTTACTTGGATGACCTTCCTGCCCATGCTTGTAAGCGATGAGATCACCCAAACCACCTTCGGTAGATTTTTCTTCACTACAGACACTATAACATCTGGTTAAATCCGCAAAAATGTGTTTACTATGTGGAATCAGGACGACTCCATGGCTTCATCGTTTCCAAGGATGGGATTCGCTTGGATTCGCTAAAAGTTGAGGCCATTATAAACTTACCCCCTCCATCTTCACTGCACCAACTCTAAACCCTCCAGGGAAAGGCCAATTTCTTCATCATTTTATACCCAACTACACTGGGCTAGCTACAGGATTTACCCGATTGCTCAAACAAGGAACACCCTTCGCATGGGACTAGATAGCCCAAAAATATTTTGATGATCTTAAGGTTGTCCTCATAAATGCTCCTCTGTTGCATCCACCAGACTATTATTGAGATTACTTCCTTTACCTAGCCACAGTCGCTAGCACCATAGCTATGGTGTTGGTTCAAGATCGCGACAAAGGTAGTGAGCACATGATCTACTACCTAAGTCAGAATCTCCTCAACACCAAAACGCGTTATGCACATGTCGAGAAGTTGGCTTTAGCCGCCGTCTAGGTTGTTCAACATTTTCGGCATTATATTCTCTCACGAACAACTATAGTGATTTATGAATGCAACCCTATGAACTACATCCTGACTTGTTAGTTGTTTGGGGCCAAGTATTCTAAATGGATCGTTATCCTGCAAGAATTCAATTTGGTCTTCACTATGGCCAAATCTAAGAAGTCACTTTTTTTCACTGAATTGATTTGTTCCCTGAATCCCCCCAAAGCTCTCCCTGCTGGTGCAGATGAACAACTCCCAGATGAGACCCTTTTCTTATTAGCACCCTTTATCCATTGTACGTGATGTCATCGTGTATCTCTAAACCTCCATGTTTCAGTCTCATTGACCAAAGATGATTGTCAAAGGATTCAACATCATTCTCAACCCTACCGCATTATTGGTGATACTTTATACTGTGTTGGCATCGATTTTGTTCTTCGCCAATGCCTCACGATTGAGGAAGCTGAAACAGTTCTCAATGATTTCCACTCCGGGGCATGTGGTGGTCATATGTCTGGTTATGCTACAGCTTAGAAAATCCTTCGCGCTGGTTATTTCTGGCCATCCATCTTCAAAGATTGCATTCTTGCTATCTGTAAGTGTCATGAATGCCAAATCTACCAACGCAAGATGTGCGACCCACCCACTCACCTACACCCTGTCATTACCGTTGGTCCCTTTGCCAAATGGGACATCGATTATATGACATGTAACCCTCGTTCGCTTGGGGGGCATGGCTACATTATCGTTGCTATGGGTTACTTCACCAAATGGGCCGAAGCAATGCCTACATATTCTGCGAATGGTAAGATGGTGACTCAATTCCTTTTTAACCATGTTATTTCTAGGTTTGGCATACCCCAATCCATTGTCACAGATCATGGATCCCATTTTAGAGATTACATGATGGCAGAACTGACACCTGCATTGGACTTGTGCCATGATGGCTTGACCCCATATTACACTCAGGCCAACAGCCAAGTTGAAGCTGTGAACAAAGCTTTTGTCACCATGCTTCAGTGTACCATTAGGATGCACAATTAAAATTGGAATCTCATGCTTTTTTCAACTCTTTGGGCCTATTGAACTTCAACCAAAGACGCAACTAGTTTCACACCATTCCAACTAGTCTATGGTCTAGAAGCAACATTGTTATAGACAATTTTGTGCCTTGCAGCATCAGGCATGAATTGTCAATAATCCAAGGGATCCAAAGTCCCTAAACATGATGTTCCTACCCCTAGAGGAACAAGGTCAGCAAGCCAACAGCTCTCAGATCAGTTCTCCACCTGAAAACACTCAAAAACAAGCAATCCTGAAATCAAAGCAGGTGCTCCACTAGGCTTCTGCGCTGAAACTCAGCTGCTCCATGGTGTACCTGCGTTGCAAAGAAAGTGGGACAAAGGCCACCTGCGCTGAGCGAGATGGGACAAGTGGCACAATGAGTCATTGCTCTGGAATCTTCCAAAAATGACACTTGGATCAGGGATTTCGCCTTGTGATGAGTCAGAGGCTCTGTTTCTCCAAGTGGAAGCAAGGTTCTCCAAGTGGACTCAAGAACTGAAGATCAACTGAAGAGAGAGAGGACACAAGGCAGCTACACATCAGTTGCAAGCTGACTCATCCTTTCTCAATTCATCTATATATTGAGCTCTCTCCTATGAGCTCAGGAGGCTGGAATTTTGTGCAAAGTAATGATATGCTGTTGGTTTCACTATAGAGCTATTGGGTGATTGCTTGAAGGAGGTGAAGAGGAGAAATTCTTTCTGCTGGGAGGTGTTGCTGGATTGGGGCCTTCAATGGTTGTAACACTCTCAGAACTTTACTTCTTCCATTAATAAAAGCTATTGAGGTTCTTCTATATGCACTTGTTTCAATGATATATTGTGATGATTGTATATTTGATTTATGTTAATCCTTGAATCAGTTATGATTGCATGCTTCTTGTAGTTTCCTTCTTGGTTATTTTGCAGGATCTCATTGTAGCTGGGCCAGCAAAAGAGCAAGGAGCTGGGAGCAAGCAAGCAAAGAGAAGAGTTTGGATTCAACATTAAGCGCAAGGCAACGGTTAGTGCATTTCTTCATTCTCTCTTGCTTTCATAAAGAAGTAAACCTTAAGTAGTTTTCTTTACAGTTGTTGCTGAGGTACTATCACCCTTAGAGTGGGATAGGGTCATCCGAATCGGATACTTTTCCCTACAACAAACTGGCAACTCCACTGGGGATCGTATCTATTTGATTGTTTGTAGTATTTTGCTATTCATTTCCTGAACAAAAGAGTACCAAATCGAAAAGCTTTTGACTATATCAAAAGCGAAGTAGAGGGCAGCTACTCTAGCTCATTTCTGAGCATGTTCATGATTTGAAGAGCTGATCTACAAGGATCCTTGTAAGCTCTTAGTGATAGCTTTTCACCTTCCTTGTCATCCCTTAGTGTGTGCTTGACTGATAGCTTCTGATTTGAGCAAAAACCGTGAATTTTTGAGAAATCTGTGACCCGGAAACTGAGAAAACGTAAGTCTCGTTTTCCAAAGCAGGCTGTACACAGGCTACCTGCTTTGCAACGTAGGTAGCCCCTTCGGGACCTGCGCTGAATGTCAAACTGATAGTGTACTACCTGCTTTGATCCAGTTTTTCCTAGTGCTGCTGGGGTTTCCTCCTGTTTCTTGCCCTTTTTTCACTATTGTTTTTTGCAGCCAGTTACCAGTCCATGTACCTATCTAAAACCAACTTTACTTGCCATTATTCCACCTCGGTTATATAAAGAAACTGTACTTGTTCTTTTGTATTTCTTACATCATTTACGGTTTCCCATAACGAAAAGTGAACTAGTCTTGCTGTGGCCTCTTAGATCTAAACCTGTGATAGGTGTCTTGCTGATCTTAAGAGTTAGTTTGTTTGCCGTTCATAGCTGATTGGTCTTTTGCTTTCGTCATTATGGTTTGATTTCATGCATTTCCAGTGTTTAAGCAAGTAAATCTTAAGGTGTCTTTTGATTTTGGACTAGCTTGTTTACTTTCGCTTGAAATCGAAATCGAAGTTATATAACAACTTTCTTTTTGTAATACATCAACATTAAGAAAGGGAAAAGAAAATACATGCATTGTGCATTTTGCATTTGACTGTTTGCATGATGATTTAGGAGAAAGTGCATTAGTTTGTGCTGTATGAACTGTGTGAAAAGATATGCCTTTCTTCTCCCTCAGTAGTTAAGATTTTCATCAGTCAAAAAGATTTGAAAAAGCTTGCTTCTCATCTTAGGCTGCATTTAGGAATTTGTTACATACATCTCGTGGTGATCCTTAAAGGCAAACTACTAAACAAGATCAACATTAAAATAAATTCAATTTACATAACAACGCTTTGTAACATAACGCAAACACATAGAGGTCTAGGTAGAGACGTGTTCCGGCGTCGTTAAACGTAGTGACTGTCGATCTCTACGAAGGTGGGTGATTCCTCCTGAGAGTCGGTGGCACTAATACGGACTTGTGCTCCCACGTACCGTCGAGTATATATTGGGAGACCCCTATAGGCATATATCCTTTATCCTTAGGAAGCCGTGTCGACCGCCCTACTGATCGCAATGCAGTGAACACAGCATTCACAAAGATTGACCACACGTACCGTAAAACGTATTCCGTGGTTTTGCGAAAGGTTTGGCACACCCTCTGCCTAGATCTCCAGAGCAGTTTCTTTTGGCCTTTTTCAAACTCTATAACTGAAAAAGTCCAACCGAGCATTTGTCACTTCGGGCTCGTTAATACATCGAAGGAGACTAGAGTCATCTTTAGCTTTTTCTCGACTCTTTAAAACTGAAAAAGCAAGTTGTGTCTAAAGCGTCGTTATAAAATTTATTTTAAGCGGAATAATCATCACCGTTCCCTCGTTGATCTTCGAAGTTAGTCCACCACAAGTGGAAGTTCCTGTAGAATCGCTAAGAAATCTTTTGGATAGACTAGATATGTCTGAACAACCGTCGACATCTAGGACTGTGTCGTCCGACACAGCTGCAGCAGAGCCTCCTGCTGCTACTCCAACGATGTTCACTGGTATACCATCTGTCCCGGCAAATTGTCAACAACAAACCAGAGTCCAATCAGGGACAACGACATGGTTAGTTCCTATTTCTTCATCCGGATTATCATCTGGTATTTCTTATGTTGAAACTCGCCAAATTGATCCATTTGGAGGTCAATCTGGGCAATCAATCCCCTTGAGTTCCGGATTGATACCATATGGGGGGAAGTATGCCCTTTCATTACCTCCTCCGGGAGGATGCCCATCCGTGAGTTCACAACAAAGTTCAGGTCAAACTAGAATTACATCCAGCGGTTGGGTACCAATACTGCCTCAACAACCAGGAGTTGTATATTCTATGCAACCAGTCCACCCTGTGTCGAATGTTGCCACTATACCTGGTATGGTAATTGCGTCGCAAGTACAAGCGCTGCCTACTGTATGTCAACCCCAAGTTTCTCAGGTTGCCATACAACAGCCTCTTGTCTCGACATCTCAATCGCAACCTCAGGTCAGTGCCTCCTTATCTGGAGCGACTCAGGATCAAACAAGTACTGTGACTCCTCATCTTGGTCAATCATCTAGTATTGGGCATCAGCAAATGGTCCAACAACCAGAGTTGGTTCGAACTCAACAACCGCAATTCCAGCAATCATATCAAGGACCTGAGCAACAAGTCTTTGTAAGTAATGGGCAACCATACTATAATGGTTATACCCATCAACCTTGTCAAAGTTGCCAACATTATGCTGGTATGCAAAGACCCACTGCTCAGGCGATTCCATCTTATCCTGGATATGCTTCGCCTAACCTGAATCAACAGTTGCCCTTTGTAGCAACTCTAGAATTACCAGATCTAAACCGGCTGACGAATGATCCAATTGCTTATGCCCCTTGGTGGCCAGCGATTCCACACAAACTTCCATCAGACATTCCTAAATTTAATGGAAATCCAGGTGAAGACCCGTCGAATCACGTAATGACATTCCATCTATGGTGTTCATCAAACACCCTGAATGATGATTCGATAAGACTTCGCCTTTTTCAAAGGACGTTAACGGGTCCAGCGGCAAAATGGTATATTGAATTTCCTAGAGCTTCGTTCGACAACTTCAGTGCCTTAGCTACAACCTTTTTAACCCATTTTCAATTACCGATAAGGTATGAAACAGGAACAGAACTCCTTACCAACTTCAAACAGACAACGGCCACTCATATATCTGATCATATACATGAATGGCGACGTCATCGTAGGATGGTAAAAACATATGTTCCCGATCAGCTATTAGCTGAATGGTTTATAAAGTCATTACTTCCGGCCATAACGGAAGATGTGGCCAAGGGGGGAGTCGTAACAGAAGAGCAAGTTATAGCTCGTGCGCAATATCTAGACTTGGTTTATACTCAGTCTGGCACGCTCTACGACAAAATACCTGACGCCCCTAGACCGGAATTCTCAATTCCTCCTCCTCCTAAATCAAACAATGACTCTCACGCCGGCGATGACGTGATTGGCAAGCACAAAATTTACAGTCAAAATGCAAATGAAAAACTTCTTGCCTCAGAAGTAAATGCCATGTCGACCGACAAGGGCAAACAACTGAAGCAACCAGGGGGCAAGAAGAAAAAGACAGGAAGAAAAAGGAAACCCCCGGCAGGGTGTCATATATGCGATGAGGATCATTGGACGAAAGATTGTCCACATATAGCTGAAGTTAAGAAACTCTTTAAGAGTTCAAAAACCCCAGTAGTATTGACTGATCCATTTCCTAATCCAGGTCAAAATCTGGTTGCTAATCAAAATGCTTCTGGATCCCAAGTGCTTATGTTGTCTACCTCAAAACAACAGAATAATGCTTTGACAAGGAATAAAGATTACGGGAATCCAAAGCTGTCGAAAAACAAGGTTAACGAACGACCTAGTAGTTCAACAACAACTTTAACCGAAGTTGTGCCACCCATCGTTCCTGAGCCAATGATAAAGTCGCCAAAGGGAGTAGTACACAAATCGACATTTAATCCTCGTGCCAAAGAAGCACAGAATTATAATATAGTAAAGGACCTGGCCCAATCGCCGTCCACTATGTCGACACTTGAAGTACCACAAAATTGCCCCTCCCAAGAGCAAGCGTTATTATCAGCAATAGGTGGGATTGGCCCAATGGATTCCAATCTTGTGGCCTTTGATCATAAAGGATATGACCCTCAGTTACCAGCTCAACTAGCTTTCCTTATTCAAGTGAAAGCCCTCAACAAAACTGTTCATCGAACAATTATTGATGAGGGGGCATCTACATGTCTTATGTCGATGAGTTGCTGGAAAGATTTAGGCTCACCACCCTTGTCGAAATCGTCAACGACGTTAAAAGCATTTGATGGACGATCATACACTCCATACGTGATTTTAAGTAACTTGCAAGTTGAACTGGGGGGCAAAACAGTAAGAATTGATGTTTAAGTAATTGATGGAAACCTCGATTACAACATCCTACTAGGAAGGCCCTGGATCTATGCCATGGCCGCGGTTGTGTCGACCTACTTCAGGAAGATTGCATTTCCCTTCCAAGAAGGAATTACAATCGTCGACCAACAAACTTTTCTCCCCAACAGTTCACAAGTTACAGGAAGCATTCCAATGATCCATGGAAGGAATCATTGGCTTCAAAATATCGGAGTAGGTCTCCTAAAAGACCCTGCCTTAATGGGTACTTTCGCCCTACCGCCTCCAAGTAATCTAGCGGAAGTGGCCATGGTGGAAACCTACAAAATGAAATCTAATCCAATCTTCTGGTTGGATTCGGAAGATTCCTAGATATTTTGTCGGCACCGAGGACGGTTCTTATCTCGTGTCAACCTCGTTAAAAAATGAAACAAGGAGTCATGAGGATAGTTCTTTTACTATGTCAACCTCATTAAAAAATGAAACAAATCCCCTTTCAAAACTCAAAGGTAAACCTTCATTCCAACCACCAAGTTGAATGCAATGAAGCTTGGGGGGCACCCTCCTTTGACATGCGTTATTATGATGCTGGGGGCATGCAAAACAAATCAAGCAGTTTTAGCAATGTTCATGCTCGTTAAAAAATAAACGCAAGATCCGAGCAGTTTTAGCGCATAGTTCATGCTCGTTAAAAAATAAACATAAGTTGTGAGCAATCTTCCCCTAGAGTTCAAGCTCACCCAGAAAAAATGAACCGGTAAATAACCTTGGTAAATGTAACCTTTGACTGCCATATTAAAAGCCCTTGGTCGTGTTTATATGCCATCACCTCCATCTGTTCATTTGGCCAATCGTTCATCTCCATATGATTGTTTACCTTCTTTTGAGGAACAGCTGCGAAGAGTGATTTCACTAAGCCATCCTTGTGACACTGCCGTGATTGGAATATTCCATCCTGTACCTGGAATCTGCTGCTACCCTGTTTATCACTCGTTCCTCAAAAGACGAGTCTTCTTTGAGCTATTTTCACTGACTCGTAAAATATGAAAAGTTTGCCGAGTTTTGGCCTTCCAGCTCGTTAAAGTGACCGGAAAGCTATCCCTCCTCTAGATTTTAATCTTTTTGGACCTGAGGGATTATTGCACAAAAAGATCGAGCGCTTGTTTTGTTCGGCTCGTTAAAAGTACCGAAAACTCATCCCTTCTGTATTGTTTTATACTTTTTCGGACTTAAGGGATTAGATGACGAAAAAGGAATGCTGGAGTTGACTTTATGTACCTTTTCAGACTCTCTAAAAATGAAAAGGACTGAGTTATCCTTGTCGTTAGACTCGTTAAATTCATTAAATAGCGACAAACTTGTCTTTAGACGAGAACGAGTTTCCCTATCGCTAGGCTCGTTAAAACATAGCGATGGGCTTGCCCGAAGGGCAGGTTATAGAACAAGCATATGTTATCCTCCTCAAGCTTGACAAAAATAAAGAGGTACTGGTCAGCAATGACTGGGGAAAAATTGGGAGAACCTCACAGCTTTAATGGTAGCAAATCGCTCTTGAACATGACACTCTGTCCTCCGTATCACATCGGGTTGGGTTGTTTCATTCACCGGTCTCATCACCATGGTCCTCGCCACACCATCCATAGTTGGGGTAATGCTACCGATCCATCACATCAGTGTCGTTATATGTTCAAGAGACGTTGTTCTACAAAGAGTCAACCGTGTCCCATCCACTGCCATACATTGTCCTTCATCCATTTCATGACCGCCACCCTGAATCATACATCACAGTTTGTTTTCACCTCATCACAATCACTAGCTCCGTTCCGTGTCAATGATGTGGGATTCATTAAGGCCCTCCTTTGACGGATCGCTCCTTGTCGACATCAGCTCATTATCCAAGGAAGTTGATCTAGGAACAACCCCTTCAGTACTTTGAAGCTTGCATGCCTCAATGGCAAGTTTCTCACTTCAGGCGACAGGTATACATCAATGACCTTCGACCAGAAGATTTTGCATGGTGGTCGACGCCAAGTCCTTTATTCCCACCATGTGAATTGTACTGCTGTACCTTGAGGGTCATCATCCTTATCGGTGATTCCTCTCGCGCTTGTTAACGGTTTACATCATTGACCGGTAATCAAGCGATGTCTTTCCATGTTCGACTTCAAGAAATTCTCACATGGATCGACTTGTACATCGAGTGAAGATCGGAAGAGATTGAAGACCCCGGATCTAGTTTCATCCATCCGGGCTGCGATATATATTCAGGATATAAAGACATTTGATATGTACATCATTGCAGCAGATGATCATCCTTCTCAAAGGATGATAATTTCAGTAGAGAATTATCAGTCTACCATCAGACGATCGTCTGTTCTATGTACCAAAATGAATTTATAAAGCTGAGCATGGGAATGCCCGCCTCAGCCAGATCATGAAAAAGTATGAAAAATAATGTATTGTATTGTATCTTATTACAGGACACTTCTCAGCAGATTGAATGAACTTCGGATCCTCCTAATAAAGCATTTCACCCGATAAACGACCTCATACTTTAGGGGGCATCTGTTATAGACAATTTTGTGCCTTGCAGCATCAGGCATGAATTGTCAATAATCCAAGGGATCCAAAGTCCCTAAACATGATGTTCCTACCCCTAGAGGAACAAGGTCAGCAAGCCAACAGCTCTCAGATCAGTTCTCCACCTGAAAACACTCAAAAACAAGCAATCCTGAAATCAAAGCAGGTGCTCCACTAGGCTTCTGCGCTGAAACTCAGCTGCTCCATGGTGTACCTGCGTTGCAAAGCAAGTGGGACAAAGGCCACCTGCGCTGAGCGAGATGGGACAAGTGGCACAATGAGTCATTGCTCTGGAATCTTCCAAAAATGACACTTGGATCAGGGATTTCGCCTTGTGATGAGTCAGAGGCTCTGTTTCTCCAAGTGGAAGCAAGGTTCTCCAAGTGGACTCAAGAACTGAAGATCAACTGAAGAGAGAGAGGACACAAGGCAGCTACACATCAGTTGCAAGCTGACTCATCCTTTCTCAATCCATCTATATATTGAGCTCTCTCCTATGAGCTCAGGAGGCTGGAATTTTGTGCAAAGTAATGATATGTTGTTGGTTTCACTATAGAGCTATTGGGTGATTGCTTGAAGGAGGTGAAGAGGAGAAATTCTTTCTGCTGGGAGGTGTTGCTGGATTGGGGCCTTCAATGGTTGTAACACTCTCAGAACTTTACTTCTTCCATTAATAAAAGCTATTGAGGTTCTTCTATATGCACTTGTTTCAATGATATATTGTGATGATTGTATATTTGATTTATGCTAATCCTTGAATCAGTTATGATTGCATGCTTCTTGTAGTTTCCTTCTTGGTTATTTTGCAGGATCTCATTGTAGCTGGGCCAGCAAAAGAGCAAGGAGCTGGGAGCAAGCAAGCAAAGAGAAGAGTTTGGATTCGACATTAAGCGCAAGGCAACGGTTAGTGCATTTCTTCATTCTCTCTTGCTTTCATAAAGAAGTAAACCTTAAGTAGTTTTCTTTACAGTTGTTGCTGAGGTACTATCACCCTTAGAGTGGGATAGGGTCATCCGAATCGGATACTTTTCCCTACAACAAACATTGTCAATTGAATTTGAAATTCCTTCATTTAATTTAGCTATTGAAATCCTCCCTGAAACATCACCTCAAGAGGAACGCCTCTTATATTTAGAATGACTGGACGAGACTCGCCGTCTCTCTTTCATGGCCATCGAAGCACAAAAGAAACACGTCAAAACCCATTTCGACCAGTCAATCTCCCCTCATGCGTTCTCTAAGGGTGATTTGGTCCTGCTATATGACCAAGCTAATGATAAGCTAGGGGTAGGCAAGTTCGAACCTATGTGGCACGGGCCCTATATTGTAAAAGGTGTTTTGCATAAAGGAGCCTATGAACTTATTGATTATGAAGGAAATCCTCTCAATAAGCCCTGCGACGAGCTTTACCTAAAAAAGTACTATGCTTAGGTCATCTTGCATGGTTGCTCATGTACATTAGTGTGTGATTCATTTCTGCACAACATGGTTTTGTGTGATAATTTTTCAAACATCCCTCCTGTTTACTATGGTTTTCTTACTTTACAAATGTTTGCAACTCCTCATGTTGGTTTCGTCAATAATGCTTTCCGAAGTACCCTGAACCTATCATCCATGACATGGGCTATCTACGACCCTAATGATGAGTTGATTGACCTTCAAGGTATCTGCCTGGGTCGTACAACCAACAATATTGCTAAAAACAGTGTGGTCATCGAACTTTTGTCAGAATCCATCGCTCTGGGCATGAGAGAATTGGTTGTCAACATGGATTCACAGCTTGTTTTCTTTCAACTCAACGGGAAATATTCCGTCAGGAACCCTCAAATATTACAAATGTATCTTCATATTCATCTGTTGGAAAGACATTTTGATTATATTACATATCATCATATTCCTAGACGCATGAATATATTAACAGATGCATTAGTTAGTCACGTGTTGGATAGACATTTGCGAACATGTAAAAGATAAGACAAACCATTTGTACCATAATAGATAGGAAAATATAACATATATATATGTGTGTGTGTGTGAGAGAGAGAGAGAGAGAGAGAATGTTTGATACATCAAAATCCCAAAAAAATAATGTGTGTCCATAATAATGTTGGCGACTCATAGGCCTCGTACATCCATGGCACGCAAGCCTCAAAAAATATGTAAGTACTGGACCTAGAAACTACTTAGCATGGTGGTCGTGATATCATGAGACGGATCATATGACATGACTCAATAATCGACAAATCAGATCTGAGACTCCCACTATGTGCCTCTGGTACCGCCAAGGCATGTCTCCTATCCGAGCATACTCTGGGATACCATGAGTCAACACCTCAAGGTTCCTCGCAATATCCTCCTCGTTATTGCTCCCTTCCTGATAACGGGCGACAGCATCAATAGGACAGGGAGAGTGCCTAGCTATTGGGGACATCCTGGCTGGCTGCTCTAGTCCAACATTTGCATACACAAGAGAATTGTTATAAGCATTCATATACCAAAAACAATTTCAAAATCATAAAAATCAAAAATTTGATTTCGTTTTTACCTTCGTCATTAAAGTCCTCCCCATCTGGCAAGGACATATCCAGGTCTCCATGAAAATCCATGCTGCTGTATGGTCAATCCTCCACGACGATTTTCTGTCCTCATAGCCATGAAAGGAATGCTGGTCGATAGGACATATGTTGACCCCCAGTGATCTTGGGCATCAAACAACTCCAGCGGGCCATCCGTGAATCGCGTGGCGCAGGAGGATCAACCTCAGTCAACTGATACTAGAACAATGGTACTCGTTCTAGGAAAGAGGTCACAAGTACTGATCTGAAGACAAATTGCTTCAGATTTTGCACCTTGGCCTTAGACAACTGGAACTTGATGTTCATCTTCACGGCCTCTGCCCAGTTGAAGATCGTAGGAGCTGTGCAGTCAATAACGTAAAGTAACTTCGACTTATTAGTCTTGTGATCCACTTAGGACCTCGCCACTCTATTAATGGTCAACAGAAGCACCCTCATTGTCAAATACCACATACTGGAAATCTCCATCTTCCCACTTCTGGATTTCAAGGCCTCAGGAAAATGCTCGGCAAGCAAGGAAGATATGCTTGCCCCGATTGGACGTGACCCATACAAGTTCATTGGCTCACCTCTACGAGACAATCCAGTGATGAAGTAGATATCTAAAGTTGTCAACTCTAGCTCTTCGTCCCCAATGACAAAAATCTCATGATTGATGTCCCCAAGACTTATCAAGTATCGAAGCAATTTGGGCTGGGCCTGCATCCCTAGTGTAAGGAAAACTTTGAGGAGCCCGCAAGCCCTCAAAGCCTCCAGGTAATTTGGATCATTCATTGCTTGGGTGTCCACATCTTTGTGTTCTCTTTCCTTCCAATCCACCATTTTCGACAATTTCTCTCTTGCAAAAGTCATTTATTTAAGTTAGTGATCAACTTTGGCACATAAAATCCAAATTCCAACAGTTAGTTATTGAGGAAAATTGATTTTTCCCCTTTCATGATGTCAGTGAGCCTGTTTTAGAAATAGTCGCATCGGTCAGCGCGGCCAGGTGTGCAAATCACCCTTGGCCAGCACGATCCCGTGCCCACAAAATGCGCCGGCCAAGGGCGAAAAAAATTCTCAAAAACCTCTCTAAAAATCTGAAAAAATGGTTAAAAACATAAATAAATGGCATGAAAACGGAGCTTAGGGCTTCGGCTGCTACCTAGAACTGATGGCTCATCGATCGACCTCTCAGATCTCCCGCAATCTACCCCGGAAAAACTAGGGAAAAAGTTGGTAAAAAGTCTTCACTGCAAAGGTAAAATGGTAAATGGTAAAAATATATTTACTTTTCCCCTTTTTATTCATTTTTTCATGAAAATATCAAGTTTTGTAAATATGTTTTACCTATCTTGCCTCAAGGACTCGATAATACACTTTTCCTTGCTTGTGCAGCGATAGGTGATGGATGTTTGACGATGGCGATGAGTCATATTTCAGCTCTTTTCTCGACTCGTTAAACCCATATGAAAAGATCGCCGAGTATTTTTCCCTTTTTGACTCGTTAAAGAGAATAAAAATGGGGGGTCCGCTTTCAACTCTTTTCCAACCCTTTAAAAATGAAAAGATGGCCGAGCCCTTATCATTTCAAACTCGTTAACGAATGTGGAATGTCATGTGCCTAGTATAATTTTACCCCTTCTTCAGGCTAGGAGGCACTATTTACGAAAAGGGTACTCCTTAACTAAAATGGTCAAGCAGTTCTCTCAAGTATTGTTTTCTACCTTTTCGAGCTTGAGAGACACAAACGTACGAAAAGGGACCAGGTGGAGTTTTATTGTACGTGTCTTTTTCAAACTCTCTAAACATGAAAATATACCGAGCTACACCTTTGTTGGACTCATTAAACTATTAAACGACATTGGATTCGTCACCATGACGAACATGAGCTTCTCCTTCCTAGGGCTTGTTAAGCTTACTAGGTTGGATTCGTCTGAAGGATGAACTTACAATGCAAGCATATGTTATCCCCTTCAATATTGCAATTAAAAAATAATTGGGGTACTCACCAGAAATGGTGGGGGGAAAATTTGGAAATCTATCGAGTCGTGTCGGCAGACTACTCTTGACCATGACACTCTTTGCTTTGAGTCAGGTTGGGACATCCTCCTTTCCATCGTTGACCTTCCTAGGTTTGGGCCATTCATTTTTTCCTTCCATTTGATCTCTGCCACATCATTATGACCACTGATCCCATGGATCCAAAAGCTGCCAAACTTCCAATTGTGTCGCCGATATGTTCAAGAGTCATCCTTCTGGAGTTATGCTTACCTATGATCCTCTATATCATCCAAAGTAATTTCACATCCTCTCATCTCACGTCGATGATGTGGGATTCATTATGTCCCTCCTTCGACATGGTCACTTTTGTCGACATCAACTCATTATCCGAGAAGTTGATCAAGAGACTCCCTTCTAGTATCTTAGAGCTTTCATTCCTTAATGGCAAGTTCTTCACACTTGACGACAAGTTCACATCATTGGCTTTTGATAGAGTGATTTCACAGGTGTTCGACTTCAGTTCTTGTATTCACATTCCGTAAACTGTGCTAATAGTACCTTGAGGGCCATTGTCATTATTGGTGGTTTCTCTCACACTTGTTAATAGTTTACATCATTGACTAGTAATCAAGCAACTTTATAGCATGTTGGACGTCAACACATCCATTCGCATGCTAGGATCCGTACTTTGATTAGGTCATTTTGGAGCGCAAGACCTTGGACTCAGATTATAGAAAGTCTAGGTTATGAAGCAATGTGACAAGGTTATGATGATATGCATGTCTCTTTCAAATGGGTGGCTGTGACCAGACCATGAGTTATCATATGTGATCCTTCTCATTACTGGATGGTTGCGACCATACCTTGGTTTCATTATGATCCTCTTTGACGGATGGTTGCACCCATACTTGGATCCATTTACATGACCATTCTCTAGATGCTTGCACCCATGCCATGATTCATGTATCATTTGACATAGATCTTAGTTTATGTATATGTATCTTTACTTTCTTGCAGGTTTTCCAACGATAAACCAGTTACCTGCACTGATTTATAAAGCATTTCATCTATCACTCCATCTTGACCTTCACTCTTTAGGGGGCATTTGTTACATAGCATTTTGTTACTTCCCCTGTACTCCCCATTTCTTGATCCTAGAGGACCTCTACAGTGAACCACGCATGCTTTTCCTTCATGGAGAAACTCCCATTATGTCCCTCTTCATGAGGAGATCATTTCCTTTTTGCACCATTTCCCCTGAAACTTCTGTTTTGCCAAATTTACACGACCGACGCTAATGACCTTTGTCTCCCCTGCACCGATGTGCAGAGATTAGCACTATTCCCCGCACCGATCAGTGCGGCTGAGCTATGTTCCAGTTGTGTCGATCCTATTATGGAAATTTTTTTAAATTAGAGCTGAAGCTTCCATCTCTAAAAGTTTTGTAACGGAATTCTGGTAAATGGTTTGAACGGATGGGTTCAAGGATGATAGTTTGGGCTCATTTCCCCTATAATCATGGAACTATCTCAAGGGATAAGTCCTTCTCCCATGAGAAGAGGATCCATCTCCCATCCATCTTTCCTATATAAACCTCCCTTCTTCCCAAGCACAAACTAGGGTGAAAATCAGAGTTAGAGTTTTGGTTGAGTGTGAATATACTATTTTAGACAAGCAAGGTATTACTAGTTGTAGCCATCTAGTTGTGTGAGGGAGAAGTTTGTTTGGTTTGGACTGAAGCCTAAAGGGAAGAGTCTTTAAAATATTGTTGTTTGAAGCTACCATGAAGTGCTAGCAGAAGTGTGTGGGAACCTGGTCTTGTCAGAGGAAGACTGCGACGTCAAGACGAATGTGTGTAATCTCTCTTTGATAATAATATATGCAACTATTGATTGATTTCCTACATGTTTTTTAAAATTACATATTCATGGCTTAATGCATCTTGACTTATTAAGTAGGTTTAATTGTAATTTGTCTATTATTATGTTTCTGTGTTGTTGTTGTTTACTTGTTTCGGGAGCTTGAAGGAGGAAGTGAGAGATTGTTGGAGGGAGCAAGGGAGGACATCATCAAGCAGGATAAGCAACCAAGAGGTAGGCCCTCTTGGTTGATTCTAACCTAAGGAAATCTTCCATAGAATGTATCTGTTGTGGCTAGACTCCTTATCGGGCTAGAGGAATTCGTTCATGTACACACTTATAATTTTACTTCACCACATGGATGTTGTTGTGTGTGCACATGTGATCCCATCTATTGGGACTCTCACCTAGGTGAAGATAAAGGCACAAGTTCAACTAGAGCTTGACTCATACTTTGATGATTTGATGCACATAGCCACCAACCCAGCCTTTTCAATAAGTGCAGACACCATACACAAGTATGTTGCTCTTCCGACCATGCTGAAGACAATGATGCACATGCTATGAGATGAGTTGGACAGAGGAGCCTGAGTAGTGTACTCGGATGCTATGGAGGAAAGAGTCAGGTTCCAGAAATATGTCACCTTAGAGTACACGGACACCATCACAAACTACCGATCTTGGCATCAATTCGCTACTGTCGACCACTGTGAGGATGTTAAAGAGTTGGTCTTCCAACAATTGTCCGAGTCATAGTGATGTCTTGCATGACTTTCTCAAGCCATTTTGTCTCACATGGGTACATGTTCATTGTAATGTAACATCTTATCAAGTGTAATTCCAAGTGTCAATAGTTGGATGTAACACTCGTAGAGTAGATGAAGAGTCATGAGGGTAGTTGAACTGTTACAAAGGGGAATTTCAAGGGCCACCCCACCCTTTGCTATAAATAGTCCCTCATAACTCATTGTAGAGGCTTTTGGTCAGCCAAGCTTCGATAGGAGTATCTTAGAGAAAGCTTGGACAATATTGTAATGTGCCTTGGTTTCTCCACTCCATAGGGCTAGTATATCTCTTTGGAGGAGCAGGCGTTGTGGCTGTAACGTTCTGTTATTGGAACTAGTGGTTGGACATGGATGTATTATATGACTAGAACTTACACTTCTTAATATAACAGAGCTAGCACATTTCATGCATATGTCATATTGTATTCCAGCTATATTGTTTACTCTAAATGATATATGTATCTATTTGCTTATGCATGCATGTATGACTATTTTGTATAAGTATGTATGCATCTTACTAAAATGTGTTGATTGGTTTAACCATCACTTTGGATTGTTAGGTAACCTCCTTTCCATTTTGTGATGCATCTTCGCTCATGTGTTCCCTTCCAAGCCACGTACTATTATAGGTTTCCAAGGGGCACTTTCACCCAACTCTCCATGTGTTAGAACCGTTCATGCACCTTCCTTGTCTCACCGCAGCTGTCACACCCTTGCTACCAATAGGAACATCTTACTTAACTCTATGCAAAATCCAGTCAATGCATTACCTTACTAGCCACTACTGGGACTCCTACCCCAAACAGTCTGAGGTCTAATTGGGACTTCTTACCGAGGAGATCCCCTAACATTTTGACGGGTCCAGCATAGTCAATAGGTCCAACATCACAAAAGCAGCCCATACCATCTGTAAGTTAATGGAACGGTCAAAGCCTTTAATAAAATACTTGAGAGGGTACTAAAAAAAATTATGTCAGTGAACCGAGATGACTGGGATGAATGGACGCAAGCAACATTGTGGGCCTACAAAAAAACTATAAAACAAACACACAAGGAAACATCATTCCAACTAGTATATGGTAGAGAAGCAGTAGTACCAGCATAATTCATTGTCCCAAGAATTTTTATCTCTTAGGCCACCAAAATCACAGATGATGCATCTTTGAAAGAGAGGATGGAACAACTCATGAATTTGGATGAATCGAGGTTTCTAGCTGAGTTCCACCAATCAGTTGAACAAAGGAGACAAAAGGCTTGGCATGACAGACATATCAAAAATAAATCCTTCAAAGTAGGGTATCATGCTCTACTGTATGATAGTAAGTTCCAAAATATTCCGAGAAAACTACTAATGCATTGGTTGGGGCATTCATAGTTGCGGAGATTAAAGACTCTGGTGCGGTGAAGAAAGTGCAACTGAATGGGATAATGTTGCCAGGATGGGTGAATGATGCATGTCGGAAGCCTTTCCACAAGTCCACAGTCGTGCCATCAAATTGAAGGGGTATCGAAGATGATCCCAGAAGTAGGTTTTAGTCAATAATACATAGTCAATCACATGAGTCAGTAGCATATTGATCTGCAGTCTATTTTTTTTCATTTTTCTAGAAATAAATAACACGTGTCCATAAGGTTGCGGCAATAATTCCATGTCACCGCAACCCACTTGTGGTCGGTGGGGGTAGTCACACATTCTAGGAGTCTTTTTCGCCATACTACAGGTCTTTTCCATAATAAGTAAGCAATAATACACCTCTTAGAGAGAGTTCCGTAGAATATTTCCCCGTTGGGGAAGAAATTAGCTAATAATTACCCACCATTATGAAAACTTTATTAACCATTCATCCCACTCTATCCTTTCTTATGCCATGTCATACTAGTTAGATCCTGGTTAGCCAACGACAACATAATATGATTAAGCATCATAGGGAAAGTTGTCGTAGTAATTAGTTACCAAGTCCAATCAGAAATGATGTGTCAAGTTTCATCTACTTAATTTGCATGCAGATGCAGGGAGTTATAGAATTTTGAATGAATGTGATAGAAGAACTTCAAATTCACTCTGAGAACCAATAGCAGTAGAGGTGCAGAGACTCTAAGCCTCTGATAGTGGTTGTTTACCAGAGGTGCAAAAACATGAAAAAAATCATTTATCTCAGTCCTGGAGGAGCGAATTACTGTGATAGAAAATCTATATAGAAAGTATGACAAAGAAACATTAGTGGATAGTGATCTCTCAAATTGTTTCCAATTTCCATCGTTGAAGAAGGAAATATACATAGAAGAAGTCCAAAAAGGAGATGGTACCATGAAAACAAAGGTTAAAAAGGATTTCAGAGGCCTCCAATGATCAATGCTGATTAATATTAGGAGCCTGCCTATTTTCAACACACAATTGGCTATGATGCAATGCAAAAAGTTCCTAGCCAGCAGGATGCATGGGGGATCGCTATGGCTTGACAAAGAATACTTGATTCATGCTGATGATATCCATCAACTAACAAGACTCTCCGTAGGAGGAAATTCAGTATCTACAACATTCCAAGGAGGAACAAAGCGAGTGAAGAAAGAAGGTGACAAGGATTATTACGAGAAATACAAGACCAAGCATGGGGGCAGAGGAGTGAATATTGATCTTATCAAGCAAGATGAAATAAGATTCGCCTACTACATAATAGTAGGGAAAACAATGAGGCATTTTTCCAAGAATGAATGTACCTTGGACGAAATCTCGGTTGCAGAACATTGTTGTAGAGAGGAGGTGCTTAACTAGTTGGCCTTTGTACTGAATGAACTCTTTGAAGCCTGTGAGCACATTTACAAGAGAAGCACTAATTTCATATTTGGCTACATACTAATGACTCTCGCAATGTGAAAATGGTGACTTCCTAGAGGAAGGGACATGATGAAAATTAGATATGACTAGCCCATAAATCTCATATACAAGCAATAGAGAGCTTGAGGGGACCATAACATCAAAGAAATCAATGAGGTGGCCTTCACCAAATGATATGGTTTGAGACTAATCACAATCATGATGGTAGAAAGAATACCCAGACAACTTGTTGGATGCATTTTCTCTATCTTGTTTAGGGTTACCCATAGGCACACAGGCCTTAGGCTAAGATGCGTGCACCCAGAAACATTTAAAATGAGGCAACAAAAATTTATTTAATCATAAGAAACATTCCATAGCGAGGTTGGTTCGTGGCCAAGGGTTGCGTGCAAGATCACTGAGGGAAAATACAGATACTTATTTGAAAGAATGAGACCACAACTGCTAATAAGAGAAGCAACAGGGAGCACCAGGAAGTGACAAGAAGAGGATGATCTAGAGCCGCTGGTTCTTCAAGTGGAGCAAAAAATGTCTTCCCTCAAGCAAACAATTGTGAACTTCACTGAAACCTCATGTGAGGTGACACAATCCGTATATTTTCAAGGTTCTACTTTGTTTAGTCTAATAATCACCACTCCTCTGGTTGTAGCAATTCCCAATGTTGGTCCCCATGCACAATCAAGGCCAACAATCCCAAAGCCAAAAAATAAAAACGGAATTAAAAATTCAATCACTAAGAAGTCCAAGACAACTGCTACAATCCCAATTGTTGACCTCACTGGTGAGTACGGTCATTCAGTATTTGCATCACCAATCATTGTAGAAAATCTTCAAACCTCATCTGCAGTCTCACCAGGGTCGCAGGATCCATCCCCACATACAGTCTCCACCTCCGCAACCCTGTCTGAAACCATCCCCCTTGGTACATGTGTAGTGACAGAAGAGATGGAACTGGACTCTACCCAATAGTATAGTAAGCCTCTCCAAGGCAATGGGGCTCACACGTCCTCACTAGTATCCCTACTTCTAGGGTCAGGCCCACTACTAGGGGATGAGCCAATGGTATCCACTCCACAGTCAACGAGAACTAATCAGTACCAGACTAAATTCCCTATAAATTTCCCGTTAATCCCAAACCAAAATATCATTCCACCTACACCTCAGTTCATCCTATCTTCACACCAAGGGAACTCTCCCCCATCCCACTCAGACAAGTCAATTGCTAGTGGACTACCCATTCAAAGAAATGTTCCAGATCCAAATACAACACAAAAAAATACCCTGCAACATTGATCATCGATGCAATTGTTTGGATTCATCTAGCAAGCTGCACAGAGAGCATAAATATTACATGATGACCTCGTCCATGAACATGAGAACTAGAAAAGAAAATTACAGGAGGTCACAGAGGAAAGGGATCAGCTGAGACAAGAAAAAAATGATCTAAAGGCACAGGTAGATCAGGTTATAGATAAATTTCGGTCAGTTTGGCCGACAATATTAGATGTTGTCATAGAATCTCGTGAGGATATTCCATCCTGCACATTGATCAACTATTGTGACCACATCCAAGTAGTGTGCTCGAGTTTGGTAGCAACAAATGTAGACATGAAGAAGAAGTTAGAGATATTTAGAACGGTGTTGTATGATCCAGTTGAGAAATACACCTGATCAATAGATGAGAATATCAACACCGTCGCAACTGCAAAAGAGTCACTTGCTGAAGCACCTGCCCATGGGTTTTCCCTAATGGATAAAGCACATAACTGGTCAGGAAGCCTAGCCCTAAAGAATCAACATGTCTATCCTCTGCAAGAAAAACTTCAAGTTTTAATTGTCAACAACAGGAGATGAATAAACTCCATCCCAATGCAAAATATTGGTGAAGAAATGGCCAGCATTCAGGAACAAGTCGAACATATAGAGGAGGAATCTACAAAAACTAAGAAGAAAACAAAAGACCTTGGACGTCTAGTCCACCTACGTTTCCTTGCCCTGAAGGAGGTCTGCAACCACAATGAAGAATAATGGAACAAACTATAGAACAACAAAACCGAGTCGACTAACATCCAGCACAACAGAATAATTCATCAAACATGCTGACTCCATAGCGATTGCATGGAAAGTAGCACTCAATGAATACAACATTTTCAGGCAACAAACAACAACAACTGTTCTTGAATTGGGTCCCTCATTTGGAAAAGGAGGCTAACATATCGAAGAAGAAGTAGCTGAAACAATAACCCCCCAACAGATGGCAAAAGAAGCAATTAAAGCAGTAGCTCCTTACAGGGAAATACAGGAGCAGCCACAAGTAGAAATACCAACAAAAACAACAACAAGACCCATAAAACTTGAGATAGATTAACTTGAGGATGAGTCAAAGAACTGTGGTTGGGGTCTCTTGGAGCCTTTGTTTTGAATTTTGAAAGTTTTGAAGGTATGAAGAGGGAAAAAGAGATGGCAGGAGAAACGGTCAAGTTGTGAGAGGACAACTAGGAAAGGAAGCAAGGCCATGCAGTCATGCGGCAGTTCCAGCAAGGTGTTAAGAGCAAGTAGAAATAGCCAAGCAAACAAGGAGGATAATGGGAAACAACCAAGATAGACAGCTGAATGGAAATGGCATCTCGAGCAACGGAGGAGTAGATAAAAGGAGAAGACAACATGAAGAAAGGGTTGGTATCTAAGGGAGTCTGGGGCACAAAAGAACCTAATCTGAGGACTGGAGCAGTGGCGGAAAGGTTAGAGCTGGGCTCAGTCTAAGATCTAAGCCATTTTGTGGCCATGGTGTTTTATGTATTTTCTCACGACTTTATGCCAAATGTATGTTGTAATGAATCTTCTGTTGGGTTAATATGAATGAGTAAATGGACCAGTTGCATGGTATTATCTGTGTGTATTGTTTTGATTTATGGGCCTACTCAAAAGTTTTTATGTTGAGGGTCTTTCCTCATATGAATATGATATCCATAATGATATAATGTTATGATGAATGTATGCTTTAAGATGTATATAGAGTAATGGTTGGATCATCCTTGATATCCTTCTAAACCCTTCTTATTTTCGGTCATGACACGCCTCGAGTGAGACTCCTTATCCCTTGGGGTAGGGTGAAAATGTCGGCGTTGTCCTAGACTACAACAGACCCTTGTTGGCCCCTTACGCCTGAACCTAGGGTCTTTCCCTAATAACATTTTTGTGCCAACTGTTTCATCTCCTATAGTCAGGTTTTTGGATTTTTATGGTTTTCATTACTTCTTCATAATAAAAAAATCCTTTGAGCCTCATTACAACACAGTTTGGAAAGGAACATAATGGGCCTCCAAATTAGACTTAAAGTAAGGCCAATTTGACCATCCTTCAACACATTAAACCTATATTTTTGCATTAAATAATGTATTTTTAAATTTAATATGTTCAATAGGAAGGTTTATGTATAATTGCATATTTGTGCCTCATATTATTATTTTTGTGGAATATTGTGAGAATATTAGGCAGATTATGAAGATTTGGAGGAGGAGATAATTTAGGGAATTTCTTCCTACTACAGGAGGATCAATATTTAATAATAAATCAATAATATATCATGAAATCATGCACAAATTCTAAAGCTCCAATGATTGAGAAAATCTAAGAATGTGTTCCTTGTCATTTAATGCAGATTCCTAGTGTTGGGAACCAGATCCATTATTTGAGGGATTTTGGAGGGAAAATCTTCCTCCTTTGATGGGGAATGCTTCCTAATAATTTTTTATAATTACCAAGTCGAATTTTCCTCTAAGGGTGGATTTTTCTTAGTCTTCTTGTGGAGAGAATTCGTATTTTTGCATCTCCACTTTTATTCCTTGCAGGGATGTAAGTGTATTGATGGAAATAATGAATATTGGTGCCATGTTCAGCTTCTCAATCTTGGTCTCCTTCATCAGAATATTATTTTCCTTGGTCATGGCCATCCCAGGAGCCTCGGAGCCATTTTGTATAATTTACTTTTCTTCTTTTCACTTCTTATTCTCATGCATCTCTTTTTCTTGTTTTTTTTTGTATTTCTGCATTTAGTATTGATGATTTCTTGTTGTAAGATTGGGTTAAATAGTTGAAGTAAGTTATTTTTCAGGATCAAAAGCAGGATTTTATCCTTGAAAAACCTTTGGAAGGTTATAGTAATCATTGATCTACTTGGATTATTTTGCTTATTCCCAAATCTAAATTTCTAGAAATCCCTTATGGAAAATAATAATATTTTTTTGCTATTTTTTAGAAATTCTAATGAGCTTCAATTGAGTTTATTGCATTTGCAATATATCATAAAATAATTTAATTTAATGGCAACATTTACCGAATTTCAGTTTCACTTGATTAGGTTAGTCATTTGATAGATTAACTACTTCACTAGTTCTCAAACTTCTAGATTTTATACTAGTAATTTTCTACTATTTTTTAGCATGTGTTAACAGAGGTATTTTTGAATGATTCCACTTGGAATAGAGACCTACGACATCATATTAAATAATAAAAAAATTGTCCCATCCAATTTGGATTTGATTTATGTTGGAGAGGTAAATCCCCTCTACGGATAGAGGCGATCCCTACTAGCCCAGAATGGGTCTAGCAACAATCAATCAATGATACTGTGCAAGTTCCTAATTGCAAATAAAGAGAGGCAATGAACACCTACTTGGATTCCAACGCTATCGTTTGATGAAGAGATGTCGCTCTCGCTCCTTCGCTCTGGCCGGTCACGATCCTCCACGATCTCCGTGAATGGATACCTGTACACAAGAAGAGAAAGACAAACACAAGCGTGAAATCTAATAAAAGCAATTATACATCAGTCAGAAAGGATGTAATTCACATTAACCATTACAGAGACAAATGAGAATGGAACCATAACAGTAGTCATCTATTATTAAATCAATAACAGAGAAAGGTACAACCAAATTTTTGACGCTGAGTCCTTCTCTAGAGGGTCCAGCCAGCAAGTCTCTTAAGCATTCACCCTTGGAGGTAGATTCTCCCAAACACAAAAAATCTCTCTCACACAAGCAATACTCACAACCTTCCTTAAGCTTCCTCTAGCAAAACCACACTTGTCACACCATCTACCTACTAGCAGCAGCAATCCAAGCACTACGAATTCCACACTATCCAAACTCCAAACTCCAAAAACTAGCTGCTCATGGCAATGGTGGAGGTTTAAATAGGAGAAGGAGTCTCCATGAATGGTGGGAGGACAAGCTTATCTTCAAGGAAGGTGGTTCCAAATGACAAACAGACATGCCATAGAAGGGAGGGCGATACTCACAAGGCTAACAACCAGGTCTGGAGTTATCTGGAAGACTGGTTGTTAGAACAAATTCGCCCAAACTGGATCAACGCGGGTGTAACACTGAACTGGAGCGCTGACAGCGCATCATAATAACAGAGAAGGCTGTGTCAGTGCGGCTTAATACTTCCATAGGATGCGCTGGCTCATGAAATTCGACCAGCGCAGAAAACTCGTGTGCTTCCGTGCTGGCAGCGCATCAGTTACACTATCAGCCGCCAGTCAACGCGGTAATTTTAATAACAGTCGCGCTGATGAAATAAACTTAGGAAAAGTGGGTCATTTGGCCAGTTTAGAGAGCATGAGCATGGTGCATTTGATTTCATGACATAGTAGGGAGACTGACAAGGAGACAGTGACAATTAACTGCGTAACAGATGCCCCCTAAAGCATGAAGCCCGAGAGGGTGTGAGGGGTGAAATGCTTTACAAAACTCGCTGAACTGGGACACCACCAGAAAGAACCTGCACGTATGTACAACTGATATCTCGATTACATGTAGTCTAGGCATGGGCGCAGCCATCCAAAAGACATACGAAGAAGGTCTGTGGTATGGACGCAGCCACCCAGCTGAAGAGACCATGATGATAAGAAGGTATGGTCGCAGCCATCCCAAAGACTCAGGTATGGGCGCAGCCATCCATCAATGAGTCATGTAATAACAATCCACAAAATCGCAGCCTGGTTCGCAACAGACAAAGACCAGGGTCTTGCGCTCCATCCCAACCCGAACAAAGTACAAGTCCAAGCATGTGAATACATGAGCTGAGGTCGAACATGCATGAACATCGTCTGATTACCAGCCAATAATGAAAACTGTTAACAGACGCGAGAGGTACCACCAATAATGACAATGGTCCTCAAGGTACTTATAGGTACAATCCGCGGCGTGTGAATCAATGAGCTGGTGTCGAACACCCACAGAATCGTCCGAGCGGAGGCCAATGATGAAAACCTCGCGTCGAACACGAAGAACCTGCCATTGAGGCATGCAGGCTCTAAGGCACCTGAAGGGAGTCTCTAGGTCACTTTCCTGGATAATGAGCTGAAGTCGACAGGAAGTAACCTTGATCGAAGGTGGGCCATGATGTTTCCCACATCATCGACACGAGACAGAGAAGGATAAAATATTTTGTGTGAGACATCAGAGGGAGGTGGTAAGCTTGCAGAGGCCAACTTCTCTTGAACATATCGGCGGCACAACAGCAGATTTGGCAGTATCTGACATCAAATGAGCAGAGGTCATGGTGACAAGGCAATGAGCAGATGAGAGGTCAAATAGGATAACCCAAACCCACGGAGGCCAGTGTAAAACAAGATGAGAAATCCCCACCCAGACACGAATGCAGACTAGTGCCATGTTCAAGAGCGACATACTGCCAACATGACCATTATTACAGTTCCATTTTCCCCACCATTTCTGTCAGGTACCCCGATTATTTTTGGGTGACAAGCTTGACGGGGATAGCATATGCTTGGGAAGCGTCATTTCGACAGTGTCCAATGTCATTGAATTTTAACGAGTCTGACAAAGGAATAATTCGGCGTCTTTTCCTGTTTAGAGAGTCTGAAAAGACAGCGGAAAAGAAAACTCCAGGGGGGTCCTTTTTCGTAAAGTTGTGTCTCTCGAGCCCAAAAAAGTATAAAACAATGCTCGAAAGAACCGCCCGACCAGTACAATCGAGGAGTACTTTTCGTGAATAGTGATATCGATCTGAAAAAATAAAAAAGCGATCAACATCGCGTCGTTTCGTAACCATTAACAAACCTGAAACGACAAGGGTCCAATGATCTTTTCGTTTTTACACGGTCGGAAAAGGGTTTAAATACGACCGCCTCTTATTTACGTTTAACGAGTCAAGAGGAATAACTCGGCAATCTTTTCATCTTTAAACGGTCGGAAAAGAGTTGAAAGTTGACCTCCATTTTTATTCTCTTTAACGAGTCAAAAAGGGAAAATACTCGGCAATCTTTTCATATTTTATGAGTCAGAAAAGAGCTTAAAGGTGACTCATCCTAGAGGAACGAGTGGTATAAAGGGTAGCAATTGGTTCCGGCAATGGTGGAACTGCTCAGAACATGTAATGGTCAAGAGGCTGGCTAATAAAACCACTCATCGCTGCGGTTCCTCAGGAAAGGATAAACAACCAAGTGAGAGCATATGATCGGCCAAGGAGATGGTAGCAATGGAATGAAACAACCAAGGCTCATCTAGCAGAATTCAGCGGATAAAAATGGCAATCACGAGATGTAAATCGGGTATGGGTTCATTTTTACACAAGCTTGAACCTTGGAGAACTCTGCTTGGATTCGGTTTCATGTTTACACAAGCTTGAAACGAAAAACTATGCTTGTTATAAGTTTGCATGCCCCCAGCATAATAATGAAAATCGAGGTACATGCCCCCCAAGCGTCATTGCATTCAACAAAGTGGATGGAATGAAGGTTCACTCTCGAGATCGATGAAAGACTCGACTTGTATTTTACGAGATCTTAATCAAAAGACTCGATTTGGAAAGCGAGGTGTTTCATTTTTGAATGAGGTTGACACAGTAAAAGAACTATCCTCATAACCCTTGTTTCATTTTTTAACGAGGTCGCCACAAGATCAAAACTATCCTCGGACCAGACCTAGTTTCATTTTTTAAGGAGCTTGACACAGGAAAGGAACTATGCTCCACCAGACTGCTTCATAATGAATAGGAAGTTGGTGCTTCCAAGAGTGTGATTCCTGATGGAAGGACCACATCTTGGAAGTCAGGACCTAATGCCTCCAGGACACTATGCACGACGGTGTCATCACTGGATACAGGCACAGGGTAGGTGGCCACGTAGTTGATCTGCGGCGGGGCAGATACAACTGGTGGATAAAAACTAGGAGGGGTCAACAACTGCGCAGGAGGCATCGGGGGACTAACGAATGACAATTGATCGATAGTCACAATTCTTCCATCGTGTGGAAAGCAAACCACACGGAAAAGCGAAGAAATAAGTGCCCCCATGGCGTAAACATAGTCGCGACCAAGGAGAAGACTAAAGTCTAAAACACCTTGGGTAACCAAGACGTCTATATAGACGGTTTTTCCTCCCAAAGTAATAGGGAACTTCGGGAGAAATCCTAGAGATGGACAGGCTCCTCCGTCGAAGGCCAAAAGATTCTGTGTGACCGGCCCGAGCTGCGGGGAACCTAAAGCTTGCCAAGTAGTGTACGGCATAAGACTGACCGACGCACCTTCATCCAAAAGAGTGCCAGGTACTGCCTTATCACAGGCAAGTACTGTAACCTGGAAGGGCACATGGGATGGAAGGCGACCGGCGATCAGGCGATTCCAATCAAAGGAAGCGACCAAACTACTTGGTGGGGGAATCGTATGATTGCCCCCAGGTGCTAAAGGGAACGAAGGAGAACCTTCGGGAGTAGCTGGGTTAGGAGAGTCATTTCGGGACTCCGGAGAATCTGAAGAGACGAGAAGAACATGGGCGTGATTCTCTTCCGAAACAGAGTGAGCGAGCGGCGGACTCGAGTCAACACTCTTTCCGACCAATGGTTGGTCTGGAACCGGCTGGACACAGCCGGGTTCGGGAAGAGGGGCCTAGACAAGAGAAGAATTTGAAGCAATCTCTTTGTCGGGAGGCGGATGATCTGCAGCTGCAGAAAGACGTTGATATCCAACGGGGAGTTGGGGTGAGGGAGCTGAGAGACTTTCCAAGACACTAGAGGCATTATCCATGAGTGGACAAAGGTGAAGGGGATGATTGCCTTCACAAAGTCTACAAGGGATTCGAATCTTCCCTTTTCCCTTACCATTCCCAAGGTAGCATCACCGTGAGCTCGAGAGGACGATGAGGGGTGGGCCGGATCGTGAGACCATATTTCTAATACCCTGGGAATGCCAGGACAATCGCGAAGAAGATGGTCTTCCTTGCATAATTGACAAGGAAACTTAACCTTCCGCGGAGGAGCAGAAGGCGGCCCTACTTCAGGTGTACTCGGTGGAGCAAGAGTTATACTTGTAGCCTTTCCTTTAGGAGACTTCTTCTTCTTGGTCTTATTCTTCTTCTTCTTAGCCATTTGGTTAGTCGAATCGAGACTTTCATCAGGCGAAGTACAAGAGGAAGACGTAGAAGTAGGCGTCGAAGGGGAGAGATCCACCTTAGGATCAACATGATGTTTTTCAGGTGGAGGGACTGATGGGCTAACAGCCGACACGGTAGGGACCAAAGAGGTTGAAAACAACCAAACAGGAAACCCGACAGTTAACCCTGGAAGGGATAACGTTGCCATATAAGGAGCACCAACATTCCCGAGCGAAGGGAAATGACCAGGAATCCCGTCAGGAGGGGAACTTGGGTTGGTGAACCCTGGGAAAGTTGCCATGGCAAACAAAAGGGAAACCTACTCAAGCTAACACAAGATTTAACCAGGTAATGTTATCGTGGCCGAATAAATTTTTAAGGCACGGGAACTGAACTTGACCTTTTCATGTTTCAAGAGTCGAGAAAAGGACGAAAAGATGACTCTAGTCTCCTTCGAATGTTTAATGAGCACGAAGTGACAAGACGCTCACTGGCACCTTTTCTTTTAGGGAGTCTTAAAAGGATCAAAAGTGACTGCTCTGGAGATTCTAGGCGAAGGGTTTACCAAGCAATCCGTAAAACTGCTTATACACCTTGGCAATCGTATGAGAACCAAGGACTTTCCGTACTACAGTCAATCTTCCCGAATGCTGTGTTCGGTGCGTTACGGTTCGCAGGGCGGCAGACTCGACTTCCTATGGATCAAGGATAAAAGCCTAGTGGGGTCTCCCTATATACGCGACGGTACGTGGGAGCACAATCTGTGTTAGACCACTATCGAGTCACAGAAGGAGGAATCACCCAACCGTAATGTGAAACAATAGTGACTATGTTTAAAGACGCTGGAACACGTCTCTAACCTAGACCTCTAGATGCTTGCGTTAAGTTCCAATGCGTTTTTAGGTTTATTCAGTTTATTTTATGGTTGATCTTGAATTAAGTTTCGATTTCAGGCCTTATCGTGTGATCTCTCACAATTACCTAGATGCAAACTACATGCCAAAGAATACCATTTCGTTCGATGAATTCTAACTATGAGAAGGTTAAGAGTTTTCAATCAAACAAAACGAACTCAAACAATCAAACAATCTAATGCAGCTAATGACAAAGAAATGAAATTTTTTCTTTTTAGAACATAAATCAATGAGATGCTCTTCTTTTCATTAACTATTGAATGCAAAAGACACTAGTTTGATTTCTTTTTCAATGGCACTGTGCACTTTAAAATGAATTTTGAGAGACAACAACACCGAGTAAAAAGAAGTAAAATCACTCAATGAAAAGCACAACAAGCGTGAAAAGAGCCGATTGAACCCTAGCAACTGTGATCTGTGTCTGGGTAGTGAAACAATCCGAGGATCGGTTCAACAACAATCACCTCAAACAAACAAGCAAAGAAAGCAAAAAGAGGAAGGTTTCCGCAATAGCAAAGGCAAGTAGCAACGAACTTTTGCGAACAAGTGAGCAAGTGAACAAAACAAGGTCAATCCAGTGAAAGCAGGATGATGGCACTAGGTCACGGGACACAAAAACGAAATCCGTCCGACAAGACTTCGCAAGCAAGTGTTTCACAATTCAAACAATAAATATCAAGTCATAAACCAAGTGGAAAGAGCTGGAGATAGTCAAACCAACAGGCTCAGGAGGCAAAATTGAAACAAATTCAATTTTACAGGATCAGCGCGGGTAGCGCTCAGCAACAATGCGCTGACAAGAGGTCACGTGTAGCAACTAGGCGCTATCAGCGCGGAAGGACACGACTTAAGCACGCTAGTTCGATTTCAGAACCGTCGCGACTGTTTTACGTACAAGCGCGATGACAACGGGGTCAAAGAGACAGCTATGTGCTGTCAGCGCAATTGTTTTGATATAAACCGCGCTGAGGCTAAAAAAGAGGCAGAATCAAGCCAAAAACTCCCAAACCAAGGCCATAACTCTTTAAACAATTTATACACCTCCCAGACTGAACCAGGAAGTCTTAAAAGCAGAGAACTAATCCCCAATTTTGAAAAGAGAGTAACAATCAAACTCAAACACAAGAACAAACGAAAAGAGACAAAGGCTAGCTCCCCAGCGGAGTCGCCAAATTGTTGGAGAGGTAAATCCCCTCTACGGATAGAGGCGATCCCTACTAGCCCAGAATGGGTCTAGCAACAATCAATCAATGCTACTGTGCAAGTTCCGAATTGCAAATAAAGAGAGGCAATGAACACCTACTTGGATTCCAACGCTATCGTTTGATGAAGAGATTTCGCTCTTGCTCCTTCGCTCTGGCCAGTCACGATCGTCCACGATCTCCGTGAATGGATACCTGTACACACGAAGAGAAATACAAACACAAGCGTGAAATCTAATAAAAGCAATTATACATCAGTCAGAAAGGATGTAATTCACATTAACCATTACAGAGACAAATGAGAATGGAACCATAACAGTAGTCATCTATTATTAAATCAATAACAGAGAAAGGTACAACCAAAGTTCTGATGCTGAGTCCTTCTCTAGAGGGTCCAGCCGGCAAGTCTCTTAAGCATTCACCCTTGGAGGTAGATTCTCCCAAACACAAAAACTCTCTCTCACACAAGCAATACTCACAACCTTCCTTAAGCTTCCTCTAGCAAAACCACACTTGTCACACCATCTACCTACTAGCAGCAGCAATCCAAGCACTACGAATTCCACACTATCCAAACTCCAAAAACTAGCTGCTCATGGCAATGGTGGAGGTTTAAATAGGAGAAGGAGTCTCCATGAATGGTGGGAGGACAAGCTTATCTTCAAGGAAGGTGGTTCCAAATGACGAATAGACATGCCATAGAAGGGAGGGCGATACTCACAAGGCTAACAACCAGGTCTGGAGTTATCTGGAAGACTGGCTGTTAGAACAAATTCGCCCAAACTGGATCAGCGCGGGTGTAACACTGAACTGGAGCGCTTACAGCGCATCATAATAACAGAGAAGGCTGTGTCAGCGCGGCTTAATACTTCCATAGGATGCGCTGGCTCATGAAATTCGACCAACGCGGAAAACCCGTGTGCTTCTGCGCTGGCAGCGCATCAGTTACACTATCAGCCGCCAGTCAGCGCGGTAATTTTAATAACAGTCGCGCTGATGAAATAAACTTAGGCAAAGTGGGTCATTTTGCCAGTTTAGAGAGCATGAGCATGGTGCATTTGATTTCATGACACAGTAGGGACACTGACAAGGAGACAGTGACAATTTACTGCGTAACAATTTATTTGGCCATTTTGTGAATTATATCTTCCTGTAGCAAATATGTAACTTCTTGTAGCACCCTGTAACTTCCAGTAGCAGCTTCCCGTAGCAATCTTCAAACATGTATATACTTGCCCAGATTTTCTCAAAAAGCTTAGTTTTGTCCCTTAGGGTTGAATAATAACCCTTAGGCTCTAAATAAATGGTTGAAGAGGAATTAACGCCACTTACGACTTGCCTTTATACCCCTGCAAAACATCTCAACAATTTGGGTTAATGGATAATACAATTATGATTTACATCCAATGAACTCTTTCAATGGATCTAAAATATTTGAAATGTAATGATTGATATTTATTTCATGATATTTTCTTTATGCAATTAGAATAGCTTTTCTTTCCTGCAATAGGTTAAGGTTTCCATTTTGAGCATTTCCATTTCTACAACTAGTTTAGGATTTGATTGCATTCACTCCATTAAACCATGGCAACAAAGGAACGACATAATGTATGCTCCACATATATTGTTGATACCTCTCAAGTTTGTATGATCCCTGGGTTGATAATTAAGGTTGGTAGCCTATGGAGTTGCAACATTTTTGTTGCAATATTGAGGCTCATCACTTTTTGGCACCATTTTCGGGGAGGTGTCAAAGTATGCATTGTTTTCTTCCCTAGTTGATTCATTTCTTTTACTTTCTACAAAAATAAAAAAACTTATTAAGCATATTTCATTTCAGGAACATGAAATTGCATTGCATTAGCATTATCATTCTATTTTTTTATAAAAACAAAAAAATCCTTCTCCACAACCAACCCCCGCCCCCCCAATTTGATCACGTGGTGCAATAAGAGCCACATAACCCTCATTTTTGAAGGTAGAAGAAGAAGAGGTGACATAAAAGGTAGAAGAAATGGATGGAAATGATGACAATGAAGAATATCCTATTGGATTTCCCATTCTAGATACTAATATCAGTGTGCATATGAAGAACATCCCTCCATATTTTTTTCCAAACTTCCATGGTATGAGGTTAGAGGATCCGTAAACATTTCTCTTTGAATTTTAATTTTTTTTGTAGATCTTATGGTTACTTATTAAACACTAAAAAATTAGGATTGTTTCCGACAGCATTGAAGGGTACAACTCTTAAATGGTTCAATAGTTTAGGGACTAATTCAATAAAATCATGGAATGATATGCAAAATATATTTCTAGAAAAATATAAAGATCATGATCTAAAAGAAGAAATCTTTAGAATGAATCGAAAATAATATGAGATCCTTGAGGATATAATAGAGATGTTCATGTATAATGTTAAGAGGGAAAAACTACATCATTTAGGATCTGACACACTAAAAAACCTCTTACTTAGAATGATTCGAGATGATTGGATCGAACTCCATGATCTCATGAGTAGAGGAGATGTATACCAATTATCATTTGAAGAAATTTGTGAAACCTGCAAACACATATCAAGGGGAAGGGCAAGAGTAAGTAAATCAACATCAGGATCAGTAACTCAAGCTAAACTTGGAAATTTTTTTGATGACTTTAAAACAAAATTTCTTAGCAATCTAACCAAACAATTATAGATTTTAAGAATGGAAAATGAGAAAAAGGAAGATATTGATATTTTTATTGTCCATGTAGAATCACATGCTATAAAATATTGTCCGTCATTACCAATGTTTAAGGAAGTTTAACAAGAGGACAATGGAGCAAGTCAATCACCAAAAAAACTATTTTATGTAGCTCCAAGAATACCATGCTAGAAAGAACCTAATTTGCAATTTCAATCTCATCCATATCAAAGTAATTGGAATACACCATTTCCTTGGAAACCTTGGCCATCTCAACCCCAAAACCAATCTTGGAAACAAGGTTGGCAAGGAACTAATGGGAGCCATCCACAATATCCTCAAAATTTTCCTCAATATCCTCCATACTCAACTCTATGTTATCCCTACCATCCACCTCTACCACAACCACAACCCCAACCACATCCATCTCAAATATCCACTCCCACTCAACTACCTATACCACCATTTCGAAACCCATGGAAGGAAGCAACTCAACCCACTTACAATGTTGAGGCACAACACTTCCAAACATCTCCTCTTGATCTAAATGGTATTCATGTTAGCTCAAGAAGAGTATTGAAAAAAAGAGATTCTCTTGATATCATTGAAGGACAACATGTAGAAAAAGAAGATTCAAATGAGAAGACCAAATAATCATGGGTTTCACTTGACAAATAGAAGACATCAGAATCATAGATTGGGAAAGTTCCCTCATGTTTACCATTAGACCCTCCATGGCTTCAAGAAAATAATCTGCAAAAAGAGGAAGATTTGAACGTCACGGTAGAAGAAGACATGAAGAATGATCCAAATCAGAAAGTGGACCAGTGGCATCACAACTATATTGAAATATGGTTCTAGATAGTTAGTAAGTTGCAGCAACACATTGTTCTTTAATAATTCTTAATATCATCTCAGTCAAAGCAATTGGTATCTCACATTCAATTACATGTTTGAGCATATTTTTCGAGCCTACACATGATTTTATATGTCATCCTATTATGTAAGTGGCTCCATTGGAAGTATTCCTACACTTGAAAATGATTTTTTTTCAAGTAGAGTAGGATAGAAAAAGAAATAATAAAATAATAAAAAATAAGAGAAAAAAGTAAAATCTCAGGTGAAAACCTCATTTGAGGCTCCTGATATTGGCTCATTGATTGAAAACCCCATGAGGTGGTCAATGAGTTGAAAAAAAAAGATAAAAAAGAAAAGATCCTAGGTGAAAACCTCCTTTGCGGTGCATAGGTAGACCTACTAGTTGAAAACCTCATTGAGGAACCTAGTAGGCCTAGAAGAGAAAAGAAAGAAGAAAATGAAAAAATCATTGCTCCATTTATCTCTCTCATGAATGTAGGTGCTCTCCAACCTCTGCAAGCAACAAAAACAAGTTAGCTACCAAAAGAAAGTTGATCAAAAGCCTAGTCAAAGAAAGTCAAACTTGGACTTTCTCCTCCTTTTCTCAGATGCTACAATAGGACCAAGGCCATGCCAATTCATCACCCTCATCTATTTCCACCATCCACCCATATTTCCCAAGCTTTTCCCATTCATTTTCCTTGCTATCCTAAAATGCTACAGGAAGGCTCCGTTTTGCTACAGGAAGCCAAAATACACATAGAAGAAAATTATTTTTGTCATATCTTGAAAATCGTGCATCCATTTGCTGAGATATTTCAAGGGAAGATGCATATGGATGATGGTAACATACCCAAGAAATTTCAGCAAAGTTTGATGCACACTTTTTGATAAATTGACCTCCATCACGTACAACCATTTTTTATTTTTCTCGATATATGTGCATCCATTTTCCAAGCTCTTTCATGGGGAGATGCATATGGACGATGGTAAAATGTTCAAGGAATTTCAACAAATTCCAGTGCACACATTTTGAGAAATTCACCTCCATCATCTACAAACATTTTTAAACTTTCTCGAGATTTGTGCATCCATTTGCCAAGACTTTTTATGGGGAGGTGCATAAGGATGATGTTAACATGCTGAGAACATTTTAGGTCAATATAGTCTACCATTTGAGAGATATCCATAAAACAAGCTTTCTACAGGAAGATCTTGTAGCACTACAGGATGGCCGAGAAGAAGCTATAGGAGGCAATCTTATTGGAGAAAGTGGTCAAGAGGTCATGTATTCTTTAGGGAATATTGAGAGAGGTCCCCCAACACCACTTTCATCACTCATCCACTCACCAGTAGCATATTGGGCACTGGAAAGAAGTTTGCACATAACAACCTTATTAGTCAAAGAATAATCAAGCTATGAAGACCTATGCAGAAGAAAAAAAGGAAATTATCACCTCTAGAGAAGCATGGATCTATCAACAACTGAACAATGGTATGCATGCCTATCTAGCAACCATCAGGTAAATACAGGTATGCAATATTCTTCATCTCTTCTCTTCAGTGTATTATAGTTAGAAATTTGGTTTCTATGCATTAGAAATGCTATTTAATAAGCTAAGGATGGGTCAGAATCCTCAACCTCCCTCAACAACCCATATCACAATTAAGAAACTGTCTTGTCAGCAAAAGGAAGAATTAGAGGGAAATAAGGAGCAGATTGAAGGAATAACCTCCCTCAAGTTAAGGGGAAGTAGCCCGAACCTTATAGAGAAAGGCAGACACCTGGGGAGACAATACTGACCAGATGCAAGAGGATTATGCACTGCTATAGGATAAAACATAGCTTCTATAGGAGAAACAAGGCTGCTATAGGAAGGATAGATTGTGTGCTATGGGAAAAATGGAGATGCTACAGGAAGGCAAAATTTGTTGCAAAAGACCCCGATTTTGAGGAATTTTACTGTCAAAACCCAGGATTCGAAGGAAAACACCCAAATAAAGGGTAAATACATATTTCGCCTTGCCATATGTGAACAAGAATCCTGCAAAAATTTCCATTTTTTCTATAGTATAGCCTATGGGAAACTTTTAATAAATGTTTATAAAACAAAAGAACAAAATATGGATGTTTCCTTCAGATTGAGCCTGATAAGAAGGGAAATTGCAATTATTTTTGAGTGAGCATGAAATCAAGCTTCCTCTAGGAAATATGAGAAAGTTGTTCTTTTTTCCTTTTTCATAAAGCCCTCATTATACAAGAATGTATAAAACTTCTAGCAGAAATAGACAATTTCCTTGCAAACTTTGGAAATTCGTATTGAAGGCTATGGGGGCTGGATTTAACCATAGAAAACCCATAACCAAGAAGAAGGAGAAGAAGAAGCTAATGAAGAAGCAGAAGAATATGGAGAAGAGGAAAATTAGCCAAAAGAAAAACTCAAGGAGGAAGAACGAATAAAGGAAAAAACTATGATAAAAACCAAAAATAGTAGTGCCTAAGACAGACCTAATCAAAATAGAGAAATCCAAAGCCCATTAGGAAATCATCTAGGCTAGAAAAGAGAAGAAGAAGGAAAAAAAAGGGAAGAAGGCATTCACCATCAAAATAAAATTCAAACCACAATGATGAAAAGATGCTTTCCAAGAGGTCTCTAATATTTTTCTAGTTTTTTTCCCAAGGCCTAGAAGATGTTATAGAAAGGTAAGAAGAAAAAATTAAGCATGAGGTGCAATTTTGGTAAATATTTGATAGATGTTGTGGTGTGCTATAGGTCTATTACAAGATGCTGTGTGTTGCTACATAATCTCATCTAAGGGCATTTTGAAGGTTTCAGAGGTGTCAAAATGGTGGAAAAAAGTAGCAAGATGTTAGAAAATTATATATTACAGAGCAATGGAACACATAGAATATTTCATAAATATAAACACATAAAACACATAAAACCAGAGAGACAAATATACGTGGTTCACCCAGTTTGGGCTACTTCCACCTCGAACAGCCAGTCCTTCCTTTCTATTATCCAGCAAAATGAAAAGATACAACTGTGGAGCGATAAAAATGTGTCTTTTTAACTCCTAATTACCTTCACATTAATTATCAACCCAGGGACGACTTTTTATTTCAAGAGTGTACTCAGACTGAGGCGGCTATTTACTCAAGAGTAATGTTTTGCATTATAGTGCTCAAAATCCAAAAATAAATGAAAGCTGGAAATAAAATCTACTTACAACAAAGCACTTTAAGACTTAAATCATGCATTCGAAAAAATAAGCAATGTATCAGTGAAGGGTCCAGTAGCAATAACTCATCCCTTTGGAAACTAATGTAACCAAAAGTAATCAAGGAACAGATCATCAATCTGGGGACTAGACAGAAAATGCCAATGCCCACTATAGTTTTAGATCGTTCTTCACACCAAAGCAAAGATAATGCGAATAACAGGAAATGGAACGGCAGATAAGAAATGGAACAACAATTAAGAAATGGAATAGCAAGAAACTGAAATGTTCTAAACTAAATCATTCACTCAAACAACCATCAATCGAGGATACAGTAGCAATAACTCATTCTTCTGGATATTGATGCAATTGAAATCAAACCCTAACAAGACAATCAATCTGGGAACGAGGAAGCAATAACCAATGTTCTCTACAGTTGACAGTCCTGCTTTAGAGCAATCAAAAGGAAATCGAAATTGAACTAAAGCTGCCTTTGAAAGTAAACTAGGAAAACACTTTAAAAGCAAACTCTTGCAATTAATCAACCAAACTGAACAACGAAGTAAATGGACAACAAACTTATAATTAAAGGAATTAAACAATGAATCATATTTAATAAATCTGAACAGCAAACTCTGATAAGTGGAATCGAATAACCAACAATCTAAAATGAACAGCGAAGCTTTACATTTGAAATGAGCAACATAACAATATAAGTTGAAAAGGATAATAATCTCTGTTATGATGGAAAAGAACAGCCACGTGATTCAATCTCAACTTGTGCAATAAAACAATTCCATAAAATATTCTAACAGCACACTATAAAAACATGAAACTGTAAAATAATGCAATTCAAAAGAATAGGAAATAAATCAAACCATCACACAACAGCAATTGTAAATATATGATACACAGCAGCAGTGTACTCCACCAGAGGCTGGGCCCTTGGCTGCCAGCGGATGCTGCTGGGCTACTTCAGATGAAAAGAATGAACAACAACTCCCAAATCAGGTATTAATCATTAAATGGTAAAATCATTACAACAACAGCAGCTTTGAGACTTACAACCTGAAACAATCCTTCCTTCCTCCTATCCTATCATGAATTCTTAATTCTAAATCCTCAATTCCATCATTTTTTCATCATTCCAATCCCTCAAATCATCCCATCTCTGATCTCTCTTCTGATTTAAAGAAAGAGAGATCAGAGAGCAGTTACAATAAAGATAAGTACAACATGATTTCTATTACAAAATTAGTTTGCTTCTAACCAATTGATCAACAAGAAGATATATTTCCATCCAGCTTTCAACAAGAGCAAGTCGAATTTGGCTTTGCAGCTGAGATTTGGAGGACGGCTGCAACAACAAATCTGAGAAAATCGTGCTCAAAGAACCCTGCGTTTCTCTTAGTACAAGCCGAATTTTGGCAAACTGTTCTTCATTAAAGTTAATTGGGTCCGTTCTGGACAAAACCCATGTTCCGGATTTTCCAGATTCTACTTCATTTGCTCAGAATCTCAACCGAAAAACCGTCACTTCTTATTCCAGTGAATTTCTGAGTTGGCACTTTTAATGATCAAATCTTCAATCTGGAAATTATCTTGGAGGCTAAAAATGGTGAATAATGTTACAACTGATTTATTAAAACTATCATTGATAAAAGAATGCATAATCATCAATTTATTAGAAATAAAGGAGAATAAATAATATTCATTCATAGAAGCATAAATCATCATAAAATAGATTTATATAATAAATTATAATAAATGACATGATGAAGAATGGTAGAAATGGGTGGAATAAGTGTTCAAAAGTGATAATAATAATGGCATATTAACGGTCCAACATACCCTCACACTCAATATGTTGCATGTCCTCATGCAACGAAAACTAAATATATTGCATGTCCTCATGCAACCCAAAAACAAAAACCCATGTGTTAACCAAGCAATAAAAAATTTGTTCATCCTAGCTCATGAAATGGATAGAACAAATGAATTATTCCTTAATTAATGATTATTCACTTTTAGTAATCTTGATGAAGGCATAAAATTTTTTACATTGACATTCAACTATATGTATATATGAAGTTGCAACAAAATATGATATAAGTAACAGCAAACTTCATTAACCATTTTCTCTAAAACTACAAACCAGCTTTTGTTGAAATTTGGCAAGTAAATTTATAATATATGAATTCCTTTATGATCCAAAAAATCAGACTGTTTTGATGCACGGATCATGAGATATAAACAAAATAGCTGTAGGTGAGAGTGCATGATTTCCGAAATTTTATGAACCAATTTATCTTGAAATTGTCTGGGTTTTCATTAATGATACGTCTGTGTTTTCCAAAAATCACAAGAATTGAGTTCATAGCTTTAAAAATATTATGGAAATCAATTTCTACACTGAAATTGTATGCCTTAAATAAGAAAGAAAATAGAAAACATCCATCATGCGTAGCAATTCAAACATCCATCATGCGTAGCAATTCTTCCCCCTCTTTGAAAAATTAGCATGCCCTCATGCGATGCTAGAAAACAAATAGAGGTGGTTGCTACTATCTATTGAAGTCTATGCTTGGTGTAAAATAACATGGAATAAGGGAGGTGTTGAGAATGAATAAGAATAGCAATGGATGATAAAGAATATGAATGACATAGTCATAAGAAATAAATGAATGAAAGCAACACTCCCCCAAACTGAAAGATAATATGCCGCTGAAAAAGGGGAAGTGGTAAAGATGTGGAATGAAGGATGATAAATAATGCTCAAAATGAATTTCATTAAATTCTCCTAAATTCGTAATAAATCAAGAAATTATGCTATTTTACCTCAAGTTTTACCTCCAAAAGGAAAAATGTGGAATGACATATATGTACTGGCATTTGTTGAAACTGATGTAGGCAGAGTTGGCACTGAAAGTGATGCAAAAGGTGGAATCCAGGTAAGCACATCATGTCTGAAGAATTGTTCACGTTCACGAGTTGCTCGAGCCTCTTCTGTTAGTTGCAATAGTGTGGTCATGCTATTAATAGAATTCTGCCCATACTTATTGTTCTCCTGTAAACAAAACACTATTTTGCATACAATGTTCTTGAATCCATAGTGTTAGCTTTGAATAGAAATAGATAAGATGCATGCAAAAATTTCAGTCAGAAAAACTTTTGTCAAATCAACAAGTTACGGTAGGGTGTAGTAATCATAGCGCATGCAGTCCCATAATGCATACATTCCCCTCTCCAATTGAAAAAGGGATTTCATGACCATAAAGCCTATGAAAGGTGTTATGCTGATGGCAAGGCAAGGGAATGAACAATACAGCAGTAGAGTACACATATCAATGATAGGACGACGAGAGTTATGGTTATAATGAGAGCAGAGTGTGTAAAGATAGTTATGAATAAGAGATAGGACGCTTAGGATTGATGATAAGTTATGAAAAAGATAAAAAGAACAACAATATGCCAAAAAGATGCTTTACTGATAGTATGCTAGCTGAAAATGATGTGATTGATCATAAAACAATTTCTCATGCATAAAGGTTCAAAATAGGGAAAAAGTTAAGGAAATAACTTCTCTGATAAAAAGAAAAAATAAGAAAAGGGTATTATAATAATAATTGACGATAAGATATAACTTCAATACCATAAGCAGAGCCGCTGCTGCCAGCAGGCATCCATAGCCTCGGCAGGGTTGCTTTTTAACCCATATGAGCCAGAATCCTCAATTTATAACTAGAGAGTTTCAGTGTTGTTCTTACAGAAGAGACCAATGCGCTGGCGTGGTAACCAGATAACCACACTGCCATTCACTGGGATGTAGCAGAAGTGATCAAGCCGGCTTGTGATGAGACCTCCTGTTCCAAGGATAATCTGGCTATCCAGTGGATCATAACCCTGGTGTGGTGGCCATAATGGGAATGTCACTTTGTTACAGCCTTATGAACATGGTAGGCTGGCTCGTAATGAGACCCCCTATCCTCCATCTGCGAACAAAATTTTGTTGTTATTACACATTTTTATGATAAAAAGAGGGAGGCTCAGTACTCCTTAAGAGTAGGGATGGTGGAAGAAGTTGAACATGTCAATAGAAAAGAAATATACCCATAATCTTATTTATTACAGACAGAGAAGATTATAACCAAGAAGGGTGGAACCAACATGGTATTAAGATGATCAATCAGTATCATGTACAGCAGAAAACAATGCAGTAAAGTAGTATATAAATAATTGTGTCCCTTTTGAAAATAAGCTATCATCAAGGAGCTGTCATGTTAAAAATCATAACATGAATGATATTAACTTGCTTCAAAAGAATCCATAATTCTTGTCTTCATAAAAATAGTGTACTTCATGCCATGAAAGGGAATCAATAAAATGTGGTTGAGATGAACTAAGAATAATTCCACAAGAGGAAGGAAGGGTTGCTCTCGAAAATACTCCCAAAGTGTTGTTCTTTTGAAGGAACAACAAAAACACTCAAAAAGTGGTGTTCCATGTAGGGAACAGCAAAGGAAATGCACACAAAAAAAGCAAAAATACACACAAAAAAAAGTGTGAAAATGCGAATGCCGTTCCTTTGGAAAAAGGAACAGCAAAAACTAAAAGTGTCGTTCCTTTAGAAAAGGAACAGCAAAAATGCAAGTGTCGTTCCTTTGGAAAAGGAACAACAAAAATCAAAAGTTTCGTTCCTTTGGAAAAGGAATAGCAAAAACGCAAGTGCCGTTTCTTTGGAAAAGGAATAGCAAAAATGAAAAGTGTCGTTCCTTTGGAAAAGTAACAGCAAAAACGAAAAGTGTCGTTCATTTGGAAAAGGAACAGCAAAAATGCAAGTGTCGTTCCTTTGGAAAAGGAACAGCAAAAATGAAAAGTGTCGTTCCTTTCGAAAAGGAACAACAAAAATGCAAGTGCCATTCTTTTGGAAAAGGAACAACAAAAATGAAAAGTGTCGTTCCTTTGGAAAATGAACAGCAAAAACGCAAGTGTCGTTCCTTTGGAAAAGGAACAGTAAAAAAGCAAGTGTCGTTCCTTTAGAAAAGGAACAACAAAATGAAAAGTGCAGAAGTGTTGTTCCATTCAAAAATGAACAGCAAAACGTGAAAGTGAAGAAGTGTTGTTCCATTCAGAAAGGAACAGCAAAACATGAAAGTGCAGAAGTGTTGTTCCATTCAGAAAGGAACAACAAAATGGACAATCATAAAATGCAAACATGCAAAAAAACAAATTAGTTGTTCACGGCATTGATGCTGAGGATGAGTTACACTTTGAATGAAGCAATACCTGAAACACAAAATATAAGAGAAATTAGAAAAGAAACAACATTTTATTTAAAAACAATATGTAAATTAAGTTACAACAGCTATGATATTATATATAAAAAAAATGATCTTTTTGAAAAATGTTTTGGCAGCAGTGACAAGACATGAATCTTCAAATCGAAATCAATTCTTTATTTCTTCTATTATGAATCCGTTGGGTAATGACTTGGATGAAATTCCTTTGTTTCATTAAAATTTCTTTCAAAAATCATTCGTCCATAAATTGACCTTCTTTATTTTCCCAAGACCTGCAAAAAACGAGTGTCTACCTGCAATAAAACATCAAATCATGGAGAAAGATAGGTGATCGGGCTCCCCTAATACAAGAATTATGCAAAAAACTAACAAGTAGTTACTCTATATAACAAATCCACAGAGAAAATAACAAAGTAAAATTTATTTGTCACCTGTGGGAGAGCAATGGTCGACCATACTAACCAGCGGTGTTTTAATCACAACTTCTTTGTTTTTCGTCCAAATTGAGTGATTCCAAAGCAGAATGAGAGCTAATTCAAAGGCATATCTCTAATAGAAACAAGTTTTAAAAATTCAATGATATGATATGTCAATTTTAGTTAGAACAACCTGCATAACAGAGTCATTTTCAATTACCCAGCTCAGACCAACAGTTAATGTTTTAAGCATAGGTTTTTCATTTGATGTCGGATTCGAATGATTTAAATTGGAAATGAAATTATATTCATTTATTTATCTCCAATCGAAACAGGTTTTGAAGAAAAGAAGAATTGATAGGTCAAATACTATAAGGAACAACGAGAAAGACATAGTTTTAAGGGTGTTGATTTACGATAGACAGTCAGTATTTTGATCATAACTTCCCCATACGATATCAAAAATGAGTGATTACAATTGCATTGTAAACTAGATTCATAGGGGAACTACCATAGTAATAGGTTTTAAAAATTCAAACATTTATGCCTCCAAAAACTGACTGTCCCAACTCTGTTCCTGAGCTGCCCACTAGACACCTTGTCAATATTTTGTTTCTAACTTTATCGTTTCAAATCCGAATTGAGTGGTTCAAATTGGGTTAGAAAGTAGACATCAAGGGCTACCTAGGGTAGAAACAGGTTTTAAAAATATTCACTTTTTGTCCCTCAAAACATGACTGTCCTGCCTGTTTTTCCAGAAATCTCATCAAGCCCGCAAGCCAAAAAAATGATATTCAACCATTTTTTCATATTGATGATAAAGATGAATATAAGTGTTTGTAGAATTGTTATTTCTATTATAAATCATCTACATACACAAATGAATTGAAACATTTATCATCGATGTTAATTTCAATAGCGTGTTGCAACAAAAGAAACAACTAGTTTTACAAAAAAAACAAAATGCATTTATTTATTCTCTTATTTATTTTATTTTCTACACTAACCTATTTTGATTTGAAAAATGAATATGACTACGCATAGGAGTACTTCCAATGGAACCATTTTCGAAATAGGGCTTCATGTATGCACATACCCAAATTTGAAAAATGCATGTTAATGGATATTAGGGTATGAGAAGCCAACTTCCCTTCAAAAATGGTATCAAAAATTGTTGAAGCATAGAGTGATGTTGCAAACAAATGATGGAGTGAAACCAATGTTCAATGTATCCGTTACTTTCTTGATTTCTCATATCCATCAGATCATGAAGTTCTTGAGCTTTTAAAATAGCTTGTTGATACATACTATAAGAAACCTCATTTTCTTCCATAGCTTCTACAATTTTTGAATTTGAAACATTCTGAATCTCATTATAAGTTTTCTCTAATGGCGCATGTGAGATAGAATGGGTGGGAAGGGTGGGTAAATTTGGCAGTTCAACATTGTAAGCATGTTGTACTGGTTTATTATGGTGAGGGTGTGGAATTAGTTGAGCAGGAAAATGTGTAAGGAATGGAGCATTGTGATGATGTGGTTGATTGGGTTGAGTGGATGAATTTGGTATGCAAGCAGGATGTTGTGGAAGAGCTGGTGAAAAATATGGAGAATATGTTTGTGCTACAGGATGAGGGAGAGTAGTCATGCCATCATAAGATGAACCATGCCTAACTTGTAAACAAGATTGGTGGTTATATTGAAATTGACATGGCTGCCCTAACACATTAGTATTCCATAATGGATTATGCAAGTAAGAGAATGAAGAGGAAGTGTTTCGAACCATACCTGTTGACCTTGTTGCAGCTTCCCCATCTCTTTGATATGCCACTTCCAAATTAGATAAGGAAAAACAACCATCTATGGTATTCTCCTTTCGGTCATGAGTGAAAAACACTTCATCAAATTCTTGATTTTTATGAACCTACAAAACATCCAATTTTGCATTTAGAGAGCTAATAAAATCAACTTTAAAATTTTCAAGTAAAACATTGATTTCAGCTCTTATGTCTCTTGTTCTTGTAGCAGATTTAGAAAAGAAAGAACAAACATCTCTAGAATTCTTACTAGCCTTGGAGATTCCTCTTGAATACCTCATGCACAATTCACAAACATCATCATATGACAACTGAAAAACATCACCTTTTCCTATCATATTTAAGAGTTCTAAAAATTCATCTTTGATTCCTTTAAGGAGTGTTTTTAAGATCTCTTTCTCCAAATGCTTATATTTTGATTTTTGAAGGTTATATTGAAATCGATCTACATAGTCCTCCAAACTTTCATCTTCCCCTTGTATCATACCGAAAATATTTTCATTGGATTTGCAATAGTCTTGGTACTTCTTCAAGAATATTTTCTTCATGTCCTCCCATGATTGGATGCAATTCCCACCTAGGCTCATGAACCATCGGAGAGCTGCTCCTTTTAGAGTAAGAGGAAACACTTTCAATCTTTGATCGTCAGTAAAATAATCATTTCCTCTACAAAGTATTTCAAACTCAAATAAGAATGCATCTGGATCTTCATTTTTCAAGCCATGAAAATTTGGTAAAGAAGATGGGGGAATTATGTGCATTTGTGTCACTCCTATATCTTTGATAGGAAATTCAAAAGTAGAAACGTGAGCCATTTCTTACCATAATATAAGATGTTTTTCATGTGTTTCTTTGAGGCCCCTTCTTCAAATGTTCCTATCAATCGGTTAGTGAAATGGGTGGTGCTTACATCACCACTTAGAATTCATGAGATTTGTTTTTCAAAATTTCTATTTTTTTCTTTTAATTCATTCACACAAAAATTCAAACATCTATTTCTACCCAACAAAGCAACAGCAAATATGTTAGGAAAGCGGACAGTGGAGCAGGGCTTTTACATGCTCCGCACGCAGGTTCTTACCTTCTGTTTTTAAGATCCAACTCTTCCCTAGCAGGCACTCATCAGATTCACACTACTCTTTAAAAATGGCTACACTCTCCCCGGCAACGGCGCCAAAATGTGGAGCGATAAAAAGGTGTCTTTTTAACTCCTAATTACCTTCACATTAATTATCAACCCAGGGATGACTTTTTATTTCAAGAGTGTACTCAGTCTGAGGTGGCTATTTACTCAAGAGTAATGTTTTGCAGTATAGTGCTCAAAATCCAAAAGTAAATGAAAGCTGGAAATACAATCTACTTACAACAAAGCACTTTAAGACTTAAATCATGCATTCGGAAAAATAAGCAATGTATCAGTCAAGGGTCCAGTAGCAATAACTCATCCCTTTGGAAACTGATGTAACCAAAAGTAATCAAGGAACAGATCATCAATCTGGGGACTAGACAGCAAATGCCAATGGCCACTATAGTCTCAGATCGTTCTTCACACCAAAGCAAAGATAATGCGAATAACAGGAAATGGAATGGCAGATAAGAAATGGAACAACAATTAAGAAATGGAATAGCAAGACACTGAAATGTTCTAAACTAAATCATTCACTCAAACAACCATCAATCGAGGATACAATAGCAATAACTCATTTCTCTAGATATTGATGCAATTGAAATCAAACCGGAACAAGACAATCAATGTGGGAACGAGGAAGCAATAACCAATGTTCTCTACAGTTGACAGTCCTGCTTTAAAGCAATCAAAAAGAAATCGACATTGAACTAAAGCTACCTTTGAAAGTAAACTAGGAAAACTCTTTAAAAGCAAACTCTTGCAATTAATCAACCAAACTGAACAACGAAGTAAATGGACAACAAATTTATAATTAAAGGAATTAAACAATGAATCATATTTAATAAATCTGAACAACAAACTCTGATTAGTGCAATCGAATAACCAACAATTTGAAATGAACAGCGAAGCTTTACATTTGAAATGAGTAGCATAACAATATAAGTTGAAAAGGATAATAATCTCTGTTATGATGGAAAAGAACAGCCACGTGATTCAATCTCAACTTGTGCAATAAAACAATTCCATAAAATATTCTAACAACACACTATAAAAACATGAAACTGTAAAATAATGCAATTCAAAAGAATAGGAAATAAATCAAACCATCACACAACAGCAATTTTAAAGATATGATACACAGCAGCAGCGTACTCCACCAGAGGCTGGGCCCTTGTTCACCAGCGGATGCTGCTGGGCTACTTCAGATGAAAAGAATGAACAACAACTCCCAAATCAGGTATTAATCATTAAATGGTAAAATCATTACAACAGCAGCAGCTTTGAGACTTACAGCCTGAAACAATCCTTTCTTCCTCCTATCCTATCATGAATTCTTAATTCTAAATCTCTAATTCTAAATCCTCAATTCCATCATTTTTTCATCATTCCAATCCCTCAAATCATCCCATCTCTAATCTCTGTTCTGATTTAAATAAAGAGAGATCAGAGAGAAGTTACAATAAAGATAAGTACAACATGATTTCTATTACAAAATTAGTTTGCTTCTAACCAATTGATCAACAAGAAGATATATTTCCATCTAGCTTTCAACAAGAGCAAGTCGAATTTGGCTTTGCAGCTGAGATTTGGAGGATGGCCACAACAACAAATTTGAGAAAATCATGCTCAAAGAACCCTGCGTTTCTCTCAGTACAAGCCGAATTTGGGCAAACCGTTCTTTAATAAAGTTAATTGGGTCCGTTCTGGACAAAACCCATGTTCCGTATTTTCCAGATTCTGCTTCATTTGCTCAGAATCTCAACCGCAAAACTGTCACTTCTTATTCCAGTGAATTTCTGAGTTGGCACTTTTAATGATCAAATCTTCAATCTGGAAATTATCTTGGAGGCTAAAAATGGTGAATAATGTTACAACTGATTTATTAAAACTATCATTGATAAAATCATGCATAATCATCAATTTATTAGAAATAAAGGAGAATAAATAATATTCATTCATAGAAGCATAAATCATCATAAAATGGATTTATATAATAAATTATAATAAATGACATGATGAAGAATGGTAGAAATGGGTGGAATAAGTGTTCAAAAGTGATAATAATAATGGCATATTAACGGCCCAACAACAACCTACAATAGATCCACTGTAACACTCTCTTCTCTCTTTCTCACTTAGAATACAGAACTACATAGATGCAATACAATTCCCTCATATATAGTGAGGGGTTGCCTTCTAGGGAAAAAACCCTAAATTAAACATAACTTATACCGTCAGATCTCCGCTTAATGAACGACCCAGATTGACTAGAAATTACTATACTTTTACAAGGAAATTTTACATCTATTCTTAACTTTGGGGGCACTGCCCCCAAAACCCCCTGCTAGGGGGGGGCTCCCCAAAGGTCGCAACTGCCCCCCTGGACCCCCCTGCAGTGAATATTTTACGGGTGGTGTTGCTGCCCCATTTCGAACTGGGGTCTAATGTGGCGATACCTTTGAATATGTAAGATATTAGGCTCCACACCCAACAATCTCCCACTTGAGACTGATTATAGCAACTCCATCGCTGCTTCATTTTCTAGACAATGACTCCTCTTTGGACCTGGTTGTTTCTCATCTTCATCATCTTCCTTGAAGACTGATTGAAATTGAGCATATTCTCAGTTTCTCCCTGGTTACAACTTTTGTTAGCATATCTACAGAATTCTGGCTAGTGTGTATCTTTTCCAGCTTCAACTCTCCATCTTCCAATACTGATCGTATGAAATGGTACTTGAGCTATATGTGTTTAGTCCTAGAATGAAATGTTCAGTTCTTTGCAAGATGAATGGCACTTTGGCTATCACTGTATAACGTGCCCATATCATGCTCCCTACCTAATTCACCCATAAACCTTTGTAACCAAATCATTTCTTTACTAGCCTCTGTAGCAGCAACATACTCTGCTTCTGTTGTTGAAAGTGCAACAACACTTTGGCTTTTTGAAACCCAACTGACAGTTGTTCCGCCTACAGTAAATACATATCATGTAGTGCTCCTATTATCTCTGTCACCTGCCATATCTGCATCAACATATCCCTGTAGAGAAATGTTTGAACCACCAAAGCATAATGCTTGATTTGTGGTACCTTTCAAATATCTAAGAATCCATTTCACTACCACCCAATGTTCCTTTCCTAGATTTTTCATGTACCTGATTACAACTCTCACTGCATGTGCAATATCAAGCGTTGTGCAAACCATTGCATACATTAAGCTTCCAACTACTGATGCATATGGAGCTTTAGACATATAATCCATGTCTTCTTGGGTCTTTGGGTACATTTCCTTACTAAGTTTAAAATGGCTAGAAAAAGGTGTACTAAGTAGTTTTGCATTGTGCATATTAAATCTTTTCAACACCTTTTGTATGTACTAATTCTGAGACAATGTTAGTTTGCGATTTTTCTTGTCTCTAGTTATTCTCATACCAAGGATTTATTTTGCAGCTCCCAAATCCTTCATTGCAAATGAATTTACCAATTTTATTTTGAGCACATTTATTTCCTGCATGTTAGACCCTGCAACAAGCATGTCATCTACATACAATAACAATATAATATCGCTGCCATCATTTTTCTTTTTCAAATAAACACAATGATCAGAGTGACATCTAGTATAACCTTGTTCAGACATAAACTTGTCAAATTTTAGATGCCACTGCCTTGGAGCTTGATTTAAGCCATACATTCTCTTCTTCAACCTGCACGCTATTTTCTCCTTCCCTTTTACCTCATATCCTTATGGTTGCTACATATATATCTCTTCCTCCAAATCCCCATGGAGAAAGGATATCTTTACATCTAACTGCTCAAGATGCAAATATTCAGCTGCTACTAGACTTAGAATAGTTCTAATTGAAATCATTTTAACAACAGGAGAAAATATTTCATCAAAATCAATACTCTTCTTCTGTGCAAACCCCTTCACCACAAGTCTAGCTTTGTACCTTTCTTTGCCTCCATATTCTTCCTTCAACCTGTAAACCCATTTATTCCTCAATGTAGTTTTTCCTACAGGCAACCTAACTAAGTCCCAAGTCTGGTTATGCATTAAAGAGTCCATCTCTTCTTCCATGGCTAGCTCCCACTTCTTCCTGCTTTCAAGCTACATTGCTTCTTCATAACATTCGGGTTCACCAAAATCAGTCAACAATAAATAATATAATGAAGGAGAGTATCATTCATGGGGTCTACTTATCTTGGTAGATCTTCTAACACCACTTTCAGGTGTTTGGGGTGCCTGTTGCTATTGTTGTGGTTGTTGATTATTATTATTTTCAAGCACCTTTACTTTTTAAGCGATCTCATCTAGAACTGTGTATTCCTTGTTTTCTTTTTCCTATTTCTTTTCCTGTAAATGATTCTTATACAAGACCTTTTCATTGAATATTACATCTCTGTTCCTAATGATTTTGTGATTTTCATAATCATATAAGTGATAACCAAAATCATTAACATCATATCCAATAAAGGTACATTTCTTTGATTCTGCCTCAAGCTTTGTTCTATTTTCTTTATTAATATGGAAAAAGGCCTCACAACCAAAAGGCTTTAAAAAAGAGTAGTTTACCTTTTTACCTTTCCATGCTTCCTGTGGAACACCACCATCCAAGGAACTTGAAGGCTCTCTATTTATTAGATAAACAGCAGTATCTACAGCATCTGCCCAAAGTTGTAAAGGCAATCCTGCATGCAATCTCATGCACCTTTCATGCTCCATGATTGTTCTGTTCATCCTTTCTGACACACCATTTTCTTATGGTGTTCTTGGAATTGTCTTCTCTCTGCGAATTCCATGCTCTGAACAGTACCTATCAAACTCGTTGCTGCAATATTCACCTCCATTGTCTGATCTAAGACACTTCAATTTCTTTCTTGTCTCAATCTCAACCAAAGTTTTCCATTTCTTGAAAGTATAAAATACATCAGATTTATTCTTAATACAATAAATCAAAGTTTTTCTAGTTTCATCATCAATAAAAGTAACATAATAACAAGAGCCATCGAGAGATGATACCTGAGCAGGTCCCCATTAATCTATATGCACAAGCTCTAATTTTTTTCTCTTCTTTTCTTTCCAAACTCTGAGAAATCTAACTCTCTTATGTTTTCCATAAATGCAATTCTCACAGAAGTCAAAATCAACATTCTTCAAACCCAACAACAAATTCCTTGAGTGAAGGATCTTCATACCCTTCTCACTCATGTGTTCGAGCCTATGATTCCATAATGTTGAATCTACTCCTTTGGAAGTTAAAACATTAACAGAGTTAGAAATACCATTGCATAAATACAATGTACCAACCTTTTCACCTTTTGCTATTACCAGGGCTCCTTTGGTAACCTTCCAAGCTTTATCTGTGAAAGTTGTCACACAACCTTCACCGCCTAATTGCCTTGTTGAAATCAGATTTTTCTTCAGATCTAGAACATGCCTTACCTCCTTTAGTAGCCATTGGTTTCCATTCTACTATTTTACAATAACCTTACCCATTCCAACAATTTTACAAGGTTTATCATCACCCAAACGGACTTGTCCAAAATCTCCTTGAACATAGTCATGAAAGTATTTCTTATTAGGTGTGGCATGGAATGAGACCCCTGAATCTACCACCCAGGAATCAGTGATATTTTCGAAAGAAAGAATCAAAGCATCTTGTACGACCTCACTTGTCACATTTTCTTCATGATTGTTTTATTGTTGTGCATCTCCTTCTTTTCCCTTCCAAGATCTATAGTCTTTCTTTAGGTGTCCTTTCTTTCTGCATTTCCAGCAAACTATCCCCGATCTGGACTTGGATCTGTCTTTCCTTGATTTACTGTGATATCCTAAGCTCTTTCCTCTTTTCATTTTTCTTCCCCTAGACTTTGTGCTCAAAGCATTACCCGATGTCTCACCAGAGATTTTTCGTCACATTTCCTCACTAAGGATAGCACTGACAACATCATCAAACTTTAAAGTACTAGATCTAGAAACAGAGTTACTAATGGCCATTACTAAACCATTCCAACTTTCTGGCAATGAGCACAACAATAACAGAGCTATAACTTCATCATCAAAGTTTACCCCTACAGAAATTAATTGACTTGTAACAGTATTAAAATCATTTAATGGTTTGCAATAGATCCACCTTCCGACATCTTCATATTAAATAATCGTTTCATAAGAAATACCTTGTTTCAGGCCGATGGTTTTTCATATAGTTTCTCCAATGCCTTAATCAAACCCTCTGTCGTTGTTTCCTTCGAAATGTTGAAGGCGGCCGACGTTGTGAGGCACAACTGTATTGTTCCAAGTGCCTTTCTATTGAGAAGGTTCCATTCTTCATTTGTCATACCCATCGGCATCTTTGTTTTTCTGCCCAATGGTAAGTACAGATCTTTCTGATACAGATAATCTTCCAGCTGCATCTTCCACAGCGAGAAGTTTTGGCCGTTAAATTTCTTGACCCTAAACTTACCATCTTCCGCCATTTCTCCCACTCGAAACAAGAACCCTTCTCTCCTACGAGTTTGTCAGCCAAATAGACCTTCTGCTCTGATACTAGTTGTTAGAAAATTATATATTACAGAGCAATGGAACACATATAATATTTCATAAATATAAACACAGAAAATGCATAAAACCAGAGAGACACAGATATACATGGTTCACCCTATTTGGGCTACGTCCACCCCGAACAGCCAGTCCTTGCTTTCTATTATCCAGCAAAATGAAGAGATACAACCTACAGTAGATCTGGTGTAACACTCTCTTCGCTTTCAATCTCCTCTCTCTTTCTCACTCAGAATACAGAACTACATAGATGCAATACAATTCCCTCATATATAGTGAGGGGTTGCCTTCTAGGACAAAAAATTCTAAATTAAACATAACTTCTATCGTCAGATCTTCGCTTAATGAATGGCCCAGATTGACTAGAAATTACTATACTTTTACAAGGAAATTTTACATCTATTCTTAGCTTTGGGGGCGCTGCCCCCGAAACCCCCCGCTAGGGGGGGGACTCCCCAAAGGTCACAGCCACCCCCCTTGGACCCCCCCCTACAACGAATATTTTACAGGTGGCGTTGCTGCTCCATTTCAAACTGGGGTCCAGTGCGGCGATACCTTTGAATATAGAAGATAATCAGGCTCCACACCCAACACAGAAGATTGGAAAAGGATGTGGAATACCTTGCCAAACCGAAAAATATTCAAGAACCCATACTTAATAAGGGAAAAAGGGCATAAATGTATAAGAGAGAGGCCACCAGGGCCATGAATGAGGCACAATCAGGTCACTAAGTTGCTCAAAGGATGAGCAACACTTTCAATAGGGGGGTATGATGGGCCTCCAAATTAAACATAAATTAAGGCCCATCTGACCATCCATTAACACTTTAAACCTATATTTTTTCTTTAGATAATGTATCTTTAACCTGATTATGTTCATTAGGAAGGTCTATGGATAATTGCATATGAGTGCCTAATATTATTTATTTTGTGGAATATTGTGAGAATATTGGGAAGATTATCAAGATTTGGAGGAGGAGATAATTTAGGGACTTGCTCCCTATAATAGGAGGATCAATATTCAATAATAAATCAAAAATATATCATGAAACCATGCACAAATTCTGGATTTCCAATGATTGAGAAAATCTGGGAATGTGTTCCCTGTCATTTAAAGCATCTTCCTAGTGTTGGGAACCAAATCCACTATTTGAGGTTGGAGGGGAAAGCTTCCTCCTTTCATGGAAAATGCTTCCTAATAATTTTATATAACTACTAAGTTTAATATTCCTCTAGGAGTGGATTTTTCTTAGTCTTCTTGTCGAGAGAACTCGTATTTTTGTAGCTCTACTTTCATTTTGTGTAGCGATTTATTGTATTGATTGAAATAATGAAGATTGGTGCCATGCCCAGCTTCTAAATCTTGGTATCCTTCATAGGGCTATTATTTTCCTTATGCTTAGCCATCCCAAGAGCCTCAGATCCCTTTTGTATAATTTACTTTTTTGCGTTTCACTTCTTATTCGCATGCATCTCTTGTTCTTGTTTTTTTTTCTATTTCTGCATTTAGTATTGATGAGTTCTTGTTGTAGGATTGGGTTAAATGGTTGAAATAAGTTCTTTTGTATCATAACAAGCATGATTTCATCCTTGGAACAACTTTGGAAGGTCATAGTAATCATTGAGCTAGTTGGATTAGTTTTCTTATTCCCAAATCTAAATTTCTAAAAGTCCCTTGTGGCAAATAGTAGTAATTTTTTTTCTTTTTTTAGAACATATTAATCAGCTTCAATTGAGTTGATTCCACTTGAATTATATCATAAAAAAAATTTAGGTTAATGACAAAATTTACCCCATTTCATTTTCACTTAATTAGATGGTTAGGCATTTGATAGATTAACTAGCTCACTAGTTCTCGAATTTCTAGATTTTAGACTAGTAATTTTCTGCTATATTTTACCATGTGTTAACAGAGGTATTTTTGAGTGATTTCACTTGGAATGGAGACCTATGACATCATATTAAATAAAAAAATTGTCTCATCTAATTTGGATTTTATTTACGTGGTCATTCAGTGAATTGTATCTTCCTGTAGAAAATTTGTAACTTCCTGTAGAAACCTATAACTTCCTGCAACACTCTTCCAGCATGTACATACTTGCCTATATTTGCTCAAAAAGCTTGGTTTTTGTACCTTAGGGTTAAATCATAACCCTTTGTTGGAAATAATATAGAGAGGGGGGGTGAATCAGTATTATCAAACTAATAATTTTTCATTTCCATATTCAGATTCATATACGCTACTTCAGTTAAGGGAACTCATGTGTACACGCAACTGTTTTTAGAGAAACTAGCGTATATCCAATAAATTTATGATTCAATTAATTCATCATATATTGATCTTCAATCAGTACATCAGAACCATATATAAACAGTAACTAGGTGCAGTAAAAAAAAAACAGATCATCACACATAAAACACACATGAACACCTAAGATATAAGGTGGAAACCCAATGTGGGTGAAACCACCTGCTGCAATCGTCTCTGTCTTCTTTTAATAATAAGAGAATTTTGTTTACAATTTTTGTACTAGTGTAGTCTTATACCAATACGCGGGCTTCTACCTGAAGAAGGCTACAACCTTCTCTCGTTCTCCAGCTTCTACTGGAAGGGAGCTACAACCCCCTAGCTCTTGTACTAGCTGATATGTTTACTAGTATGTAGGTGCCGACCTACAGAAGGCTACAACCTTCTCTTTTCTTCTAGGGACCACATTTCATAAATTTTCAGACTGGATCCATCAACAACATCATTCAATCATCTGCATCAACCAATCTCCTTTTGAGCCAACCATAACCAAAACAATCAATCACTCCATCAATCTGATCATTCTGAATGTTGTTACCAGAATATAGTAACTAGAACCCAATCCAGAACCCAGAACACTGCAACAACAAACAGCAGCAACTAAAACATATCTTATAAGGTATACGCTACTTTCTTATGTTGAACCTACATGTATACATGCTTTCCTCAAAGCCAACCAATGTATACATATGTAAATATTAATTCATAATTCTGCAGCTATACCAGACTTCAATTATACCCAGATCATATCATTTATAGAATAATATATGCATCAATATTCAGATCTAGAATATTCATGAGAAAAAATGCATAATGATATTTCACTTTACCCCTTAAGATCCTGATCCATCATTAGATCTTATCCTCCATCAACCGTTAAGGTTCCTCCTTGGTTCTGATCCAACAATGCATCATAACCCAATAACCTGCATACTAGATCTTACTCTTCATTAGATATTCAATGCTTGAGTGCCTTGGCCTAATGATCTTCTCCTCCTTTTATAGTTTTAGGCCTTTCTCAATACCATGGTCCAAAACCACTTAGAACTAATACCTTGGGTCAAATACTTAGGGTCAATACCTTGGACCCGATACCTTGGACCAATACCATGAATCAAAATACCATGGACCAAATACTTCAGATCAAAAGCTTAGTTTTCCAAGGTATACGCGCTTTTCTTTTTTTGAAACTACGTGTGTACGTATACGCAACTTGTATACAGTGAACCCACGTGTATACACGGCTTGGCCAATGGTGAACCTATATATACCTCTCTTACTTCTATGATGTCTAATCTGTAACTCTGAGCTGTCATCTAAGAGAGTTGACATCCAGGAAAACACATGTGTCATAATGCCAACAATCTCCCCCTTTGGACTTGATGGCAACAACCATACCAAGTCACTCTCCCCCTTTAACATCAAGGGAAAAGGGTCATGCTCCCCTTGAGTGCATGATGAATTCTCTGATATGTTGAAGTGTGTTGATTAAGATCCCATGATCGAGTCCATGCCCCCCCTGAGCACAAGAAGGGTCTACAAAAAGATGTTCTAAAAGAAGAGCATGACTCTATACATGCATCACAAATGACCTTCCTATCACCAATGACTCATACGTACATCCATCTCCCAACCAAGTGGGGATATACCAAATTTGACTCATCCACCCAACCAAGTGGGGATATATCAATTGTTTATACATTTCAAAAATAAGAAACATTACATCATCCATCCCATGCATAGTGGGGTTACAAATTAGGTCTTTTTCATGACCGTTACATTAACAGATATACATGACATATATAATAGAGACCAAATGTTTTTAAAAAGACCATGATAGTCATTAGCAACTATCATCAGCAACATCTATCAATTAGCATCCAGACTAGCAACCATGTTCTCCCCTTGACCCTATTCCACCTGAAACAAAATCTGCATCGAGATCTTCTAAGATAATGCCAACAATGCATTATTAGAAGCATAAGCTTCCCCTGAACCTGTGTCAGATGTTCACTGTCAAATTTGATCATTTCATATATCAGAAGAGTTATGAAGGCATCATCATCAATCAAATATATATCAAGTTATCAACAACTTATGAGAGCCAACATATTTCCACATGTCATCAATAGACTGTAACCATCATCAAGTCGAGCAGATAATTCACTAAACCATATCAGACCCCTTTCTCTTGAGTCTGTCTCACTGCTTTTCCTCAAACCAACATATACGCGACTTTACCCATAGAAACCACCATATATACGCGACTACAATTCATGAAACTCACGTATAACCACCCATCTCTGAAGAATATAGGATTTAACAGTGGGATGATGCAGCAACTAGTCCCAGCTTTTGTCTGAGATATTCAAATGTCTCTCTCAGTAGTGCTTTAGTGAATATATTAGCAACCTGTTCTTTGGAGGGAACATACTCCAATTTGACCTATTGTTCAAGCACTTGTTCATGTAGAAAATGATATTTGATGGGTATGTGCTTGGTCTTGGAGTGCATGACTCGATTCTTTGAAATACTGATAACACTTGTATTATCACATAGAATGGAGATGGGTGGAGTACATGTGATATGAATATCTTGCAAGGTTTGCATCATCAAAAGTAGTTGTGTGCAACAAGATGTATCAACCACGTATTCTGCTTCAGCTATAGATAATGCAATTGAACTTTGTTTCTTGTTGAACCAAGATACTAACATGGAACCCATATAGAATGCACCACCACTAGTGCTTTTCCTGTCATCAACACTTCCTACCCAATCTATATCTGTGTATGCATGAAGTGTAAGATCTATATCTCTAGGATACCATAAGCCAAAGTTTTGTGTTCCTTGAAGATATTTGAAAATTCTTTTAACTGCTTGAAGATGTGATTCCTTTGGATTTTCTTGGAATCTTCCAACTATTCCCACTACATGCACGATGTCTGGTCGGGTACCTGTTAGATAAAGCAGACTGCCAATCATGGATTTGTAAGTTGGATGATGTACTACTGTTGATTCATCATTGGAGCTAAGACTACATCCTATTACCATTGGAGCACATACTAGTTTAGAATCTTCCATGCCGTACTTTTCAGGATTGTTTGAGATATTTGGTTTGTGAGAGAAAAATACCATCTTTATTTTGCTGCACTTGTAAACCAAGAAAGTAGGTAAGCTCACCAAGCAAGGACATTTCAAATTCTTGTTGCATTACTGAAGAAAAATTCTTACTCATGGATTCTTCATTGCTACCAAAAATGATATCGTCAACATACACAACAATTATTAGCAATTTATCACTGTCCACCTTTGTATATAGATTGCTATCTGCTAACCTCTTTGAAAAACCTTGTTGATGGAGATATTTGTCAAGACGGTAATACCATGCCCTTGGAGCTTGTTTTAGACCATAGAAAGTTTTTTTGAGTTTGCATACAAGTTTTGCATCATTTCCAAGAATGAATCTTTCTGGTTGTTCAATATAGACTTCTTCTTCTAAGTCTCCATTAAGAAAGGAAGATTTTACATCCATTTGGTATACTTTTAATTTCTGAAAAATAGAAAGGGAAAGAAACATTCTGATGGCTTCAAGTCTAGCAACAGGTGCAAAAGTTTCTTCAAAGTCTATACCTTCTTGTTGAGCATATCCTTTACAAACAAGTATGGCCTTGTTTCTAATAACTTCTCCATTTTTGTTCAGCTTGTTTTTGAATATCCATTTAGTTCCTATTATATTCTTATCATGAGGTCTAGGAATTGATTCCCAAGCATTATTATTTTCAATTTGCTCAAGTTCTTCATTCATGTCCTTGACTCAACATTCATCTCTTCATGCTCCATTTACATTTTTAGGTTCAATGGAAGATAGTAATGCTAGACAGCTTGAAGCTTCAACAATGGTTCTTCTCGTCTGCACACTTGCTCCTTTTTCTCCTAAAATTTGAGTTTCTAGATGATTTTTTTTTAACATACCTGGTGTTAGTGTCAATATTTGAAGCCTTCCACCAGTGATCAAATATGCTCTTATAAAGTGGTATTAGGGTGTCAAAGTCAAATTTTGTCATTTCAGTGAGTCTTCAAGTAAAATTTGGTCACTAGGTATCAGGTCTAGGATTTGTTTTCACTCCTTCCAAAGTTTTCCAAATGTCACTCCATGTCACCATTAAGCTGAGTGACCATCATTCAGAGAGTTTTCATCATCATTTCAGGTTCCAATGGGTTATTTTACACCTTTTTCGTGCTTCAGTTGTACTTGGGTAAGGTTCATTCCCCTCTCCTAGGGTTTTGAAGGTAATTTCTCTTGGATGGTCAAATAATCAACAAAACTTGTATCCTAATGCTCATACACCTTCCCTATCATTAATGTACCTTATTAAACACTTCCCATCACTGAGATCCCTCAAATTCATAATTTTCCCACAAGCCCTAGCTTGTTGCTACAATTTGAAAATTTTCTAGGCTAGGCCTATGTTTTGCCCCTTTGGACCCCTTCCCCTCACTCAATATTTGAAATTCCACTTTCCCCTGCTTCCTAACATCCCTCCCTACTTCCAAAACTTTTCTCAAGAATTTAGAAGCCCCTTATCCCCTTCATTTCCCTTCATTTCTACAAATCCCCTGTTCCACACATCGGGATAGGTTTTACTAAAATGATGTTTCTGAGCAAGAAAAAATGAATTTAGAAAACGTGAGAGAGGTTTTTGTCCATAATAGGCCAAGGAATAAAAACCTCCTTCACTTTTTACACAGGTGTCATGGTTTTAGAGAAATTCCAAAAATACAGTTGCCTCAAGAGGATTGCTGCACCTCTGGAGTGACCTTAGGAAAATCAAGATTTCTCCTAGCCTGGTTGGCCAAATGACTTTCTGGAGGAGTAAAATGATAACTAGACACAAGATTTTTCCAATGAGCTATCATGAGATCAATTTGAAGTTGAGGAAGACTTTCAAAAGTTGACTGCAACAACACTCTACATTTAGGCAGCCTCATTTTGCACATTTTGACCAGTCTTGGGAGATTGGACTTTTGACAGGGCAAATGACCTCCAAATTGAAAATTCAAGATGTTCTGGAAAGTAGACTCAATAAGCTTTCCAATGAGCTATCACATGCCCAATTTGAACACCAGGAATGCCTCCAAAAGTGGTCTGCAAAAGGGCACTGCGCACCTGGTAGCTGGGGCTGCGCATAGAAAACGTGTTATGCACGTGGCAAAGTTTGACAGTGTAAAATTACACAGGCGCTGTGCATAGAAAAGGTGCTGCACACGTGTTCGAGGGCGTTGCGTACCTAGCAGCCAAGCTCTCAAACCTATCAAATTGTTGCAAAGAGCATTACATTACCTCAAACCTCCAAATTTCCTCTATTTCAAGTAAGTATCACTGCCATTCTTGCTTAAAAGAAGTTTTGCAATCAGTTATTGGTGAGTTTGTTTCTTAAGAAAGTAAACCCTAGTTGTCACCTAAAATGTCTCATAAACTCAAAGGCCCATTGTTTTATTGTTATTTTCCCCCATCTAGTTGTTGTTCCCTAAAACCTATTCCCCATACATGATTCCCTAAACATTATTCCCTCTATATTTTCCCCACTTCATACATATATCCTAAACTCTACCATTCTCCCAAACTCTATATCATATGACCTAAACCCTATCATACTCCCAAACCCTACATCATTCATTAACCACTCATTTCCCACACCCCTGTCCCAATCTTATGCACCCTCATTAACATTCCTATCTAAAATCTCTTCATACTCATCATACCCTCATTCATTACTCAATCACTCCTCATTGACCATAAAGACAAAAGCAATACCATAAATGGAGAGGGACAGTGGGTATGAAATGGAGGAAGAAGCCCTTAGTGACAGTTCTAGGGAAAAACATGTGTTACACTAAAAAATGTCACCATGACTATTTGCAGTTAGTATGGCTCCATCCACTGTCATACTATCCTCCTTGGCAAGTCTCATGCCTCTGCTCTTCATGTCAAACTTCAAGAAAGAGAGAAAGTCATCAAAAATCTATATATCTTTGGGTACGCAGTTTCTCTTAGCCTTACCTGCGTGTACGCAACCCAAGTTCACAATACCTGCGTACTTGTACGCTCTGTATGTAAAGCAATGGGTGCGTACTCCTGTAAAGGTCAAAAGGCGCAAGTTTCACTCCAAAAAAGTTACTTGTGGTCATTTCTAGAGTCTTCTAGAAGCTTGTTTGACGTGTATGAAGCGCCTCCAGATGGTTCATGTATCCCTACCAAAGAGGAACTTATCCCATCAAGAGGGGAGCTATCCCATCCAAAGAGGGGCTTATCCCATTGATGGTGGACCTGAATAACTTCCTCTAGAGCACTATAAATACAGGCATTGGGCCAAAGGGAGGGGAGGTTGAAAGCTGAACATTCCTAAGGGTAGATGCTGCTGGAATTAGGACTTCCTTGTAGAAGCTTGTGAGGAGAGATTACCATCTTTACTTGTTTCCATTGGGAGGTGGGTGAGCTGATCAGAGTAAGGGAGAACTCTTGTGGACCCTGGGAGGAGCTTGCACAACACCAAGGCTCAGGTTGTAATGGTTCCTTTTGTTACCTTTTAATACAAATTAGTCCATTCTTCTCAACAATTTGTTATTTATGAGTTGTTTCATATACTCCTTGGTCTATATGTTAAATATGTTTTATTTTATGTGATATTCAGGTGCTATTTAATCGTTTGATTGTTAGTGAATGCAGGTTTCGAAGGGAAGGAGGAGCTCATCCGGATCAACGAAGCTGGACTACTACAACAGCGTTGGATTACAGGTAGGATCTAAACACTTGATTTCTCATATTGTAAACGCATATTTAGGGAAGGATTGCTCTTATTTGTCTTGTTTGTCATTAGAAAGTCTTAGGCTTATAGGAAGGTCGGTTGTGTCCGCTTCCGATCCACTACAGATCGAGAAACCTAACCCGGACTTGGTAATCAAACCTCTCGCCAAGGGTATACTTCGAAAGTCTGCTTTCAATCCACATGTGAGAGCAGCTCAGAATTATAACATTGTTGAGGATTTAGCTGTTTCACCCTCAGCAATGTCGGCTTTGGAAGTGCTGCAATCATGCCTAGCACAACGAAAATTAATTTTGTCGGCTATAGGAGCTGTTGATATTCAGGACCCGAACCTGATAATCTTTGATCTAGAAAATAGTACACCGCGTCTCCCTCATCAGATGGCTTTCCAGATTCCAGTGATAGTCAAAAACATACCTATTCATCGGACTGTAATTGATGAAGGATCTTCTATGTGTATTATGTCAATTCAGTGTTGGAGATCGCTTGGTTCTCCTTCACTGAACCAATCCCCGACGATTCTTAAGGCCTTTGATGGCTGTGGGTTCCATCCGTTTGGCATTCTACAGGATTTGCCTATAGGGGTTGAAGGAAAAACCGTTAGTCTGGATGTGGAGGTGGTTGATGCCCCTCTAGACTACAACCTTCTTTTGGGTTGCAGTTGGTCTTACGCTATGACAGTGGTCGTGTCATCGGTCTTCAGAGTTATAAAGTTTCCACATAATGGTAAAATCGTAACGATAGACCAGCTGGCTTACTTTTCATCCGACCCAGCCTCTTCAGAGAGTATCCAGCATGTCGGTAAAACGACTATCCCTTACAAGGATGTTGGTGTAGGATTAGTTAAATATTCTGGTTTACTGGGAAATTTTCCTTTTCCTTCATCAATGCAGACCCTTCATTCGCGTCCATTCATATGATTACTTCAGACACTATTATTTACGATGATCCTTGGATTGTCCCATCTGAATCTGAGATAGACTCATTCGGTGATGCCATGCCTTTGAGTCCATATGAAATTGCTTATGAAGCCGTGCAGTGTTTTACCGACTCGCGTTCAACCCAAATCGACCAAATGAATGTGGTCCGTGAGGAATCACTTTTCACATCAACCTCAGAACGGATAACATTTCCTGAAGTTGTGTCATCTGACGAACAACTTCGCGAAATCCTAAGTGTAGACGATCTACCATGGGAAGATCTTCATCATAGATATTCGTTTTTACCTGAGGGTGATGACTTTGAAAATGATTTTTCATCAATTTTTACAGCTGAATATGTCAAGGACGCTCGGAATCCCACGAAACATCCTGATTCAGAGTTGAATTTGGGAAACATTTCCCAAACTATTGCCATTGACATTTCAGTCAAAACCGGAATTATTGAAAACATTCATATAGGTGCCTCGTGTACAGATAACGAAATTCAAACATACAAGGTCCTATTTCACGAATTTCGCGACGTGTTTGCCTGGTCCTATGAGGAAATGCCAGGAATTGATCCCTCCATTGTTGTTCATGAAATCAAGACTTACCCGGACGCTAAACCCGTTCGGCAACGTCTGCGTCAGATACACCCTAGGAAAGCGGCTGCGATTAAAGCAGAAGTCGAGAAGCTGTTGAAAGCAGGTTTCATTTATCCGATCCCGTTAATGGATTGGGTATCGAATATTGTTCCGGTTAACAAGAAGCAAGGAACAATAAGAATATGCATCGACTATAGGGATATAAATCGTGCTTGTCCAAAAGACAACTATCCCACACCCTATATCGATCAAATAATTGATGATTGTGCCGGCAGTGAAATATTTTCCTTTATGGATGGTTTTTCCGGTTACAACCAAATCAATATTCTACCTGCCGATCAACCAAAAACGGCTTTCATTTGTCCTTGGGGGACATTTTCTTACTGCAAATTACCTTTTGGACTTAAGAATGCCAGAGCCACTTTCCAGCGGGCAATTTCTTATGCATTTCATGACATCAAGCACATTGTGCAACCGTATCTCGATGATTTGCCCGCTCATTCTTTACATCGAGTTGATCACCTTATCCACTTACGCGCTATTTTTATGAGGTGTCGGCATTATCGAATTTGGTTGAACCCACACAAATGTGTCTTCTGCATAGAAGTGGGACGATTGCTAGGATTTGTCATTTCAAAAGCCGGTATCCGCGTCGATCCCTCGAAGGTCGAAGCCATCATCCAATTGCCTCCTCCTTCGAGTTTGCGCCAACTCAAAAGTTTGCAGGGGAAAGCAAACTTTTTACGTCGATTCATTCCTAACTACGCTGAGGTTACAAAGGGTTTCACCCGGTTGTTGAAACAAAACGCTCAATTTTCTTGGGATGAGATAGCTCAGAAATCTTTTGATGCGCTTAAGCACGCGTTGACCCATGCACCATTGCTGCATCCTCCCAACTACAACCAGGACTACTTTTTGTATCTCGCCGCCTCCCACTCCACCATTGGAATGGTCTTAGTTCAGGAAGACGAATTCGGAACGGAACATGTGATATATTAACTTAGTAGGACGTTAAATCCCACTGAGCTAAAATATTTGCATGTGGAGAAATTGGCCCTGGCAACTGTTCAGGCTGTCCAGCGATTTCGTCATTACATTCTTCTTCGTAAAACTACCGTGATTTCGGATTGCAACCCTATGCTCTATATTTTGACTAAACAATTGCTAGGGGGCAAGTACTCCAAATGGATCGTTATCCTGCAGGAGTTTGATTTGGAGTTCGAGAAGTCCAAGTCTAAGAAATCCTTAGTTTTTGCGGAATTGATGTGTGACTTCCCGCGTGCTGACACAAAAACTGTGGCAAAGGAACCCATTGCGGACGAATCTCTGTTTCTCATCAGCACTTTAGATCCGTGGTATGGAGATATAATCGTCTATCTCCAAACCCAATCCTTTCGGCCCGAAGCTTCAAAGTTGGAGCGTCGGAAAATTCGATTCCAGTCCCAACAATATAAAATCATTGGAGATACTCTTTATCGTCGGGGGGCGGACTTGGTTTTTCGTCATTGCTTAACTCATGAAGAGGAAGAAAAGGTTTTGAATGACTGCCATTCTGGAGCATGTGGCGGTCATATGTCTGGGTATGCCACAACTCAGAAGGTGTTGCGTGCTGGCTATTTCTGGCCGTCCATGTTTAAAGATTGTATCATTGTGGTCCTGAAATGCCACAACTGTCAAGTGTTTGATCGCAAGATGCGCGCACCACCTGCTCCTCTCCACCCTATAATTGCCGTTGGTCCTTTTGCTAAATGGGGTATCGATTTTATTACATGTAACCCTCACTCGGCCGGGGGGAATGTGTATATCATCCTTGCGGTTGATTATTTTACTAAGTGTGCCGAGGCGATGCCTACATTCAAGGCAAGTGGCAAGACAGCAGTGATTTTCGTATTCAATCATATTATTGCTAGGTTTGGTGTCCCACAAGCGATAATCACTGACCATGGGCACCATTTTCGAAACATTATGATGACAGAACTTACAAGCCAGCTTGGTTTACGTCATGATAGTTCTACTCCTTATTATCCTCAAGCAAACGGTTTGGTTGAATCCATCAACAAAGTTCTAGTTATCATGATCGACGAATCATTGGTATTCATCGGTCGAATTGGCATAACATGTTATTTTCAGCGCTTTGGGCATACCGAACCTCAGTAAAAACATCAACAGGGTTCACTCCTTTCCAACTAGTTTATGGTTTGGAAGCAGTATTGCCCATTGAATGCGAAATCCCATCACTTCAAATGGCTATCAAATTACTCCCAGCTACTTCCGAAGAGGAGAAGCATTTGTTATACTTAGCTAAATTAGATGAGACTCGACGTGACGCTGCTTTAGCAATCGAGACTCACACAAAAAGGATGAAAGCTCAGTATGATCGTAACGTAACCCCTCGTAATTTTTCGGAAGGAGACCTAGTGCTATTATATGATCAAGCTAACGATAAATTAGGTGCTGGAAAATTCGTTCCCATGTGGCATGGGCCCTACATTGTCAAGCGAAAGCTAGCAAAAGGGGCCTATGAGCTGGTAGATTTTGATGGGGACTCTTTGGGTAAGCCCAGAAATGGACTTTACCTAAAGAGGTATTATGCTTAAATGGTGGGTATGGAGATTCAGTTAGGTTAAGTTAGGTTAATTTCTCTTTCTAGCTGGTATGTTTGCTTAGTTTAGACAGTGTGCTTAGCTTAGAGAGTGTGTTTTTCGTCATTATTCTGGCTTATCTTGGTTTTACTCTTGATATTGCAGATGTCGACGCCTCTCCAAACGTACATTGGATTTGCTGATGGTGCTTGTCGTAGTACACAGAATATCTCTTCTGCAGCTTGGGTTATCTATTCGCCCTCTGACGAGTTAGTTTCTATGCATGGGGTGAGCCTCGGTCAAACAACAAACAACATTGCAGAATACAGTGCAGTGATTGAACTATTATCTGAATCTATTTCATTTGGGATTCGAAGTTTGATAGTGAGGTTAGATTCTGAACTCGTTGTATTACAGCTTAATAGAGTCTATGCCATTAGAAATCCAGTGTTATTAAGATTGTTTTTGAGGGTGCGTCTCTTGGAACGTGAATTTGATTACATTGAATATCAGCATATTCCAAGGTCTTTAAATACATTAGCAGATGCAATGGCATCTCGAATGTTAAATAGACATTTGTAACAATCATAAATGTAAATTTATAAACATCTCATCACACATGTTTAACAAAATAAGCCGGTAATAATGATATATATATAGGTAGGAGTGTGCCAAAAAATATACATCGTCTTCGATCATAGGTTGAAAAACACCTTATGATCGGCAAAAATGATAAGTACAAAAAACCAAAAATGTCGCATGTGTCTACAAAAGTGACTAGCCAATCACTGGTGGTGCTCTCTATACGAGACCACTGCCCGCGCTACCCTACACAAGAACCTCCTGAAAGGTCCTGGGACTGCGACCACATAGCGCTGAAGTCGGATAGGAATGTCGTCTATAGTCGTCTCTGGTATACCCACCGTCAGACGCTCTAGATCCTGTTCCAGCTCGGCTAAGGTCTCTGCGGCCGCATCCTATGGGGCCAGTGCTGGTACAGCTGGTACTCTTCTCTCAAAAGCCCGGAGATTGGCCGGACGTCGTGGACCTACATCTGCATTTTGAAAATTTGTCACTGTCAGTTTTGAGACGATATATAAAAAAACAAAAAAAAAATAGATAATTTAAAAAACTTGTGAAAAATGAAGTACCTCTGTCGTCCCATTGTTCTCCCTGTGGAAGAACCATGTCCGGATCATTGCGAAAATCCATTCCGGCATAAGGAAAATCCTGGATCGCAAAGACCTGGCCCTCCAGCCAGTGAAAGTAACCATCAGGAAATCAAACAACTGCTGCTCCCTCATCAGGATGCCGGGCCATTACCGCAACCCATCTCGTCAACTTACGCTCCTGAGGAGGCCCAACTGGAACTATAAGATGCTGGGGGATCAGCATTGGAACTCTCACTAGGGCAAAGCTCACAACTAAGGGCCCATATCCAAAGGTCTTCAGTTGTCCGTTCTTTGCCCTGGTTAGTTGGCCCTTCATATTGGCCAACACAGCATCGCACCAGTTGAAAATGGTGCCTTGGAAGCAATCTATAGCCATCCGCATTTGGGAACCAGTGGCTATGCAAAGCGGCAGCGCTGCAAAGTCTGGTAACTGTAAAGGCAATTACCATAAGTTCAGGTCGGGATATGTATTTGATTTCTATCCCCTTATCCTGGTTTTGATTGTTGCACCACTCTAGCCGGAGACTAGCAAGGGATTGGCCACCCGGCCTAGTCCCGAATAGAGAGAGTTGCTCGCCCCTGTTAGGCAAGCCAGTGAGAAAGTATATGTTGGAGGACTCTATCTCGAGCTGGTGTTCTCCGATGTAAAAACATTGATCCTGAATGTTCCACCTTTCAACCAACCACTCTAAGAATGGCACCTGGGCCCTCATGCCAGGTATGGCCCAGTACTTGTAGAGACCGCATGCCTTTAAAGCATCAATGGAAGGTTGATGACCTATTGCGGCCAAATCGACATCTTCGTGTTCTCTTTCACGCCAATCTAGCATGGTGGGCAGTCTACACACCAAAAAACATTGATTAGAATTCATAAAATAAAATTTTGATGGTTGATTTTTGTGTTTGGGGTTTGAAAATCCGCTTTGCACGGAGTACGCACCCCGCGTTTAGAAAACAGAGCGGTGGGACGCAGCTATTCTGAAGGTGGGCTGCGTCCTCCGACCACTTTCCCATATATGAAAATGTCGGGGTACGCAGGTCGCCCATGGGGCACCTGCGTCCCCCGAAAAGTGTACTCTAAAACCCCAAACCCTCCAAAAAATCAAACTAAGACTTGAAATGAAATTCTAAACGGATGAAATTGAAGAGGAGGATGTTGTGAAATACCTGAAAGAGACGACACTCGATTCTAACGGTCGGATTCTCCGCAAATTCCACGGGAAGTTTCTTGTCAAAAGCCCTTTTCTCAACCTCAACAGTAAAATGGTAAAAATGACATGGTAAAAAGTCTTTTTATAGGTTTTTTGGATGAATGAATGCTAAGTTTGTTTATTTTTCACCATGAAAGGATATTTTTCAATGTATTTTTGCCCATCTTAAACAGGTATGAGTAATGTGTTGTTTTTGTGCAGGACAAAAGGACTTTAGGGTAAAATCATCATTTTTTACGAACCAAGACATCAGAGTCATTTTTTAAGCCCTTTTCTGACTCCTAAAACATGAAAAGATTGCCGAGCGTTTCTTTTACACTCGTTAAAATGGAATTAAAAGATGGTCCCCTTATAGCTCTTTTCTGACCGTAAAAAACAGGAAGAGATTGCTGGGTTTTTGTCGTTTCAAACTCGATACGGAAATAAAACGACATGCCTCTGATCGCTTTTTACTTTTCAGGTCAAAGGCATTAATCATGAAAATACTCCTTGGTCGCAAGATCAAGCGGTTCTCTCAAGTATTATTTTATACTTTTTCGGGCTTGGGAGACACAAATTTACGAAAAAGTTCACCTTGGAGTCTTCTTTAGTTTTTTCAGACTCTCTAAAATTGAAAAACGCCGAGTTTCTCCTATACTGGACTCGTTAAAATTTCACAGTAAAGGACCTATTCGATTACAAACAGGAACGGACCACTCCTTCTTAGGGTCCGAATCTAAACTAAGTTGGACTCATCCGAAGGATGAGCTTATAATCAAGCATATGTTATCCTCCTCAAGCTTGTAAAAAATAAAGAGGTACTTTCCAGAAATGGTGGGGGAAAAGAGAGAAGAATGAACCTATTTGTCATCCTTTGTTACAGAAGAACCTTATCACCGCTCTTGAGCACGACACTTTTCATTCACCTGGGTTGGGAAATCCTTTGCCTTAAAGCTGATAAAACCACTTTGAAAGTCTTCAACCGTTTCTGGGTATTAACTTTGGGTCAATCGTCACCAAGCCATCTTTCGTGTCGCTATGTGTTCAAGAGGTCTCTGCAAATAAACCATTCATATGCAAAATACTTGTCATCCATTTGACCATCTCTGAGTCAGTCCTTACAGCAACATTTCTTCAACTTGAACAATGATTTCGTGTTGTGGGCTTGCCTGCAACGGGTCGCTTTCTATCGACATCAGTACATTATCTAGAAAGATGACTTAGAAATCGTCAGTACCTTGAAGTCTGCATGCATCAATGGCAGGTTTCTCGCCTTTGACGACAGTTTACATCATTGACTTTCGATCAAAGGATTCCATGACGTGTTCGACATCAACCCATTCATTCACATTTCATGGATTGTACTGGGTACTTTGAGAACCATTGACATCACTGGTGGTTTCTCTCACACTTGTTAACGGTTTACATCATTGACTGGTAATCAAGTGGTTTCTACCATGCTCGACATCAACTCATTTATTCGCATGGATAGAATCGTACCAATTCAGGAAGTAGAAATGAAGACCCTGGATCTAGTTTCCACCATCCAGGCTGCGAGGAGTTTTGTACTCATTATATAGTAGACTAATCATAAACAGATGGCTGCGTCCATACTATGTCTACAAAAGTCTATGATTGTGATGTATTGCAAAATCATTCTTGTATCAGAGCAGTAGTTAGAATGTTAGTTAAAGTTTTCAATCTGAGTATGGGAATGCCTACCTCAGCGACGATATCATCTATATATGTATTTTGTGTTGAATATTTGCAGGTTCTGACCAGGCTCTCCGCAAGATACTCCTTGAAATGATAAAGTACTTCACCCTTACTAGATCATAAAAACCCTAATCTACTACAGGCTTCGCACTTTAGGGGGCAATCTGTTACACTAAAAAATGTCACCATGACTATTTGCAGTTAGTATGGCTCCATCCACTGTCATACTGTCCTCCTTGGCAAGTCTCATGCCTCTGCTCTTCATGTCAAACTTCAAGAAAGAGAGAAAGTCATCAAAAATCTATATATCTCTGGGTACGCAGTTTCTCTTAGCCTTACCTGCGTGTACGCAACCAAAGTTCACAATACCTGCGTACTTGTACGCTCTGTATGTAAAGAAATGGGTGCGTACTCCTGTAAAGGTCAAAACGCGCAAGTTTCACTCCAAAAAAGTTACTTGTGGTCATTTCTAGAGTCTTCTAGAAGCTTGTTTGACGTGTATGAAGCGCCTCCAGATGGTTCATGTATCCCTACCAAAGAGGAACTTATCCCATCAAGAGGGGAGCTATCCCATCCAAAGAGGGGCTTATCCCATTGATGGTGGACCTGAATAACTTCCTCTAGAGCACTATAAATACAGGCATTGGGCCAAAGGGAGGGGAGGTTGAAAGCTGAACATTCCTAAGGGTAGATGCTGCTGGAATTAGGACTTCCTTGTAGAAGCTTGTGAGGAGAGATTACCATCTTTACTTGTTTCCATTGGGAGGTGGGTGAGCTGATCAGAGTAAGGGAGAACTCTTGTGGACCCTGGGAGGAGCTTGCACAACACCAAGGCTCAGGTTGTAATGGTTCCTTTTGTTACTTTTTAATACAAATTAGTCCATTCTTCTCAACAATTTGTTATTTATGAGTTGTTTCATATACTCCTTGGTCTATATGTTAAATATGTTTTATTTTATGTGATATTCAGGTGCTATTTAATCGTTTGATTGTTAGTGAATGCAGGTTTCGAAGGGAAGGAGGAGCTCATCCGGATCAACGAAGCTGGACTACTACAACAGCGTTGGATTACAGGTAGGATCTAAACACTTGATTTCTCATATTGTAAAAGCATATTTAGGGAAGGATTGCTCTTATTTGTCTTGTTTGTCATTAGAAAGTCTTAGGCTTCTAGGAAGGTCGGTTGTGTCTGCACTAACGACTCTTTCCACGTGACAACATGTGTAGCAAAAGACCTCATAAGGGGGAAAACTAATCAGGGAGGAGCCTATCAGTTTGAGACAATTTCTTGCTTTCCCACTTGCCATATCATGTTTCAAACATCACTCTCGCTTTGATTTCTGTGAAATGGTGGAGAGGGTCAAGTTTCACCATGAGCTAACTAGGTTATTTGTGACTCATCTGGACAATAGTAAGGTAAACCTTGATGGTGTTTCATTCAAATTGTCACCTGCTATTATTTTAGAAGTAATAGGCATTCCAAATGTAGGTGAACAGTGGAACAAGATATGTAATTCAAGGGTAAAGAGGTTAAAAGCCAAGCTAAAAAGAGCTTTGAGGAGAAAGAAAGAGCAAGATAAACTCAAGATCTTGGCTGAAGCATCATTGGCTCATCAAAGCACTTAAAAAGGATCATTCATGCCAAATTTTAAGAATTTTGGAGAAATTTTTTACATTTTTGAATTTTTGAGGTTGAAAAACAGGCTTTTCCAATAGGTGTGCAGTGCCACCGGCGCTTCATTTTTGTTAGGGGCATCCATTTGTAAAAAAGTTTATATTTTTGGAATCAGCATGGAAAAATATGGAAGCTCAAAAATGGCTGAGAATTTTGGACAAGTTCTAGGTCTCCTAAAGGGAAAAAAACACCCAAAAAGTGCCCTCTTTGCCACTTTTTTGCCACACAGGAAGAAGTCTTGGGAGAATCAATTTTTGGAGGGGCAAATGGACTCAAAATTCAGAAATTCAAGTTGTTCCAAAAAGTAGACTCATCAAGCATTCAAATGAGCTATTCTGGACTTGATTTGGACATCGGGAAGCCTTCTAAAATTGGCCTAGAAAAAGTGCTATGCATAGAATCAGTGGCGCTGCGCATAGGATGAATTTTGCCAGTTTTGCCTGATTTTCCAGATTTTGCCTAGCTTTCTCTACAGTTGAATTTTTCTTTCTCTCTTGGTGAATTTAGCATGGTAAATGATGTAATTTTATGTAATTATGGATGTAAAACACTTAATAGAGTAGATACATCAAGTCAAATGTGGTTTTGTACTGAATGAATTGGTTTCCTTGGTTTTAGAGGCAAGCTGTTCCACTGCCTATATTCTTGTTCTTAGTTTAGATATGGTTGAAACAACCCCTTTTCTCATGGATTCGACCCTAATAGCTAGCTTGAGTAGTTTCCTTTCCTATATCATGTACTTTTTGATTCATTTGTAAAGGTTGGACTTTGGTAGAAGTGTTGGACTCACTAAACATTTTGTATCAACAGTTGGCAAGGAATAAACCAGGTTTCATAGCTATTTTTGTGGGATTCTTGTGACAGTGAGTTTTATGTATTGTTTCTTCTTTGTAATGAGTTTTTCTGATGTTTTATATGTATCCATATCTCTCTCTTTATTCTAAACTAAATGAATCAAGGTGAATAGACAAAATACACTAGATTTATAGTGCTTTGTCTTGGGATTGCATTTAGTTTTCAATGTTTTCACTGTTTGAAGAGGATTCATAGTTTCTTGTGCCCTATTCAACTCCTCAGCAATCTCACTCTACCATCTCAATCCTTTGCTAGTACATAAGCTCTTGTCTACCCTGCCCCACAGGACATTATTGTATCCCTGAATTGATTTCCCAGATCCAATCTGCCTTCTCAAATTGATCCAGCAACCAAACCTTAAAATCAAACAAACTTCTATGATCCATATAGCTAGCCTAAAATCAGCATTCATTTCAATCATCTCAAGCCCTAGTTGCCAATATCCTATTTGAGATTTACGAGGAGAGAGCCCTCTCCCGACCTAGTAGGGATAGCTACCAGGTTAAGTGTGGTTTGATGTTACCCTAGCCCTACCTTCATTCAGCCTAAGGTAGATTTAGGCCCTAACATCTAGATGAAGTTTTTTCTTCTATCATTATCTCTTCTTCTGGTGCTTCATTGGTTTCTTCTTTAGAATCAGTGTGATTTGATGTGGGAAAATCATCCTCATCTTCTTCATAATCTTCGATTTTTATTTGTTTTGGATTTTTGCATGCTTAATCAACCACAACATCAATACTTTCAATAATTTTCCCAAGTCTTTTGTTGTAACATTTATATCCTTTGCTTCGGGAAGAGTAGCCAAGTAGAATAATTTCATCTAGTTTGGGTTCAAACTTACCAAGTTTTTCATCAGTCCTTTTGATGTAACATTTACTTGCAAAAACTTTGAAGTATTTTACAATAGGAGTCTTACCATACGAAAGTTCATGAGGAGTTTGAGTGTTTTTTCCCCGAACATTTTCTTGGTTGAGAATAGTGATGGCAGCAAAAGCAGCTTCACCCCAGAAGGTTGCAGGTGTTCCAGATTCATCTAGCATAGCATGAGCCATTTGTTGAAAAGTTCTGTTCATCCTTTCTACCACTCCATTTTTTTGAGGAGTCCTTGCAGTAGAGAACTGCCTTTTTATTCCATGTTGTTATAGACATTTTTGTGCCTTACAGCTATAAGCATGAAATGTCCATAAACCAAGGGATCCTAAGTCCCTAAAGATGTTGTTCCAGCTCCTAAAGGAACAAGGTCAACCAATGACAGCTTCTCCCAGAAGTTCTCCACCAGAAACTGCTCAAAACTAGTCAAATCAGGATCAATTCAGATGCTCCACTAGATGGCTGCGTTGCAAAGCACCCAAATACACTAGCTAGGTGCATTGCAACACACTTCAATGCACTACCCAGGTGCGTTGAGCAGGAAATGACAAGCGGCAGAGTCATTCAACGAGGTGGAGAGACAATGGAAGCTTCCAGAATCTTCTCCAATGACACTTGCCTCACTGAATTCGACCAGTGATGAGTAAGAGGCTCTCAGTCTCCAAGTGGAAGCAAAAACTGACAGAGAGAAGCCACAAGTCAAAACATAAGCTGACTCATCCTCTCTGCTTACATCTATATATGGATCCCTCATCCCAGAGATCCAGAGGCTGGAATTTTGTACTTTGCAGAGAATTGTTGTTGGTTTTGAGATTGAGATTAGTGCATTGGGTGATTTATGCTTTGTTGGAGGTGAGGAAGGGAATCCTTTGCTGGGAGGTAGATGCTGGATCGGGACTCACTTGGTTGTATCTCCTCCTGGATCTTCTTATTGCATCGATAAAACTATTTGAGTTTCTCCTACATGCTTGTATATCAATGATGTTTTGTTATATTTGCATGTTTAGCTTAAATCTGATCCTAAGCTATTTATGAATGTAAATCTATATCTTTGTGTAGTTTCTCTCTTCTGTGATCTTGCAGGAACTTGGTGAAGCTGGTCCAGTAAGGGAGCAGGTAGCTGGAAGCTGTCGAAGAGGAGAGCGATTGGATCAACTAACTAGCGCAAGACACAGGTTAGTTTATCCTTCCTCCTCATTTACATTTCATAAAGAAGAATACGAAAGTAGGTTTCCTTGTTTGTTGCTAAGGCACTGTCACACCTTAGAGTGGGATAGGGGCGTTCTGAGTAGATACTTTTCCCAACAACAAAATGGCGACTCCGCTAGGGAACATGTCTAGTTAGTTTGTTTGTGTTTCTTTTGTTGTTTGCTTCATAAACACAGAAGTAGCAATCGAACTGCATTTGCCATTATCAAATGCAAAGTAGCTGCTACTTCAATCCACCCACTAGATTTGTTTATGATTTGAATAGCTGATCCACAAATGCTCTAATTGCCCTTTGTGATAGCTCTTAGTCCTCCTTTAAATCATCCCTCTAATTGTACCTTACTGATTGCTTTTACTCGGCCAAAAACCATAGATTAAACTACAAACCGTGACCCAGAACCCGGATAGAAGTCTCGTTTCTACCCCTGCGCAGGCTCTGTGAAGAGGTTCTGCATTTCAACGCAGGTCCCGAGAGGGCTACCTGCGCTGCAATTCAGTTTCTCTGTGCAACAGGTGCGCTGATCAGCCCTTGCCCTGTGCAGCTGAGGTTCTTTGCTTCATTTTGTTCAGTTTTATCTCTGATTTTTGCAGCCTGTTATCAGTGTGTACCTGTCTGAAAACCCCTTTTCTTTGCCTTAATTCGGCCTCCTTTGTACAAAAAGACTGTAGGTGTTCTTTTTGTATTTGTTACATCATTTACAGCTTTCCATTGAAAAGTAAAATAGTCATACTGTCGTCCTTAGATTTAGATCTGTCGTAAGTGTCGATTTTGATCTTAGGAGAAAGTTTCTTTGCTGTTGACAGTTGATTATACTTTTTACTTTTGCTTTGGTTTGAATTTGTCTCTTTCTAGTGTCGAAACGAGTGTTTATTTCAAAATCATAAAGTGTCGTAATCTTCTCTACCTTTTTGATTTCGAAAAGAAGCTTGTTTGTGTTTTTCACTTGAAAGCAAATTCAGATTTGTACATCAACTTTCTTTTTAGGCATCAATATTAAGAAAGTGAAAACAAATACATGCATATGTGCATTTGCATATTGACAGTTTGTATGGTTTGATTTAGGAAAAGTGCATTTACAGTGTGCTCTTTGCTCTTTGAGAAAATATTGTGTCTTTCTTTTCCCCTTGTAGCTAGGATTTTCATTGTTGAAAAGAGATAAAAGCTTGCTTATCATCTTTAGATTGCATTTAGGAATTACATCTACATCTCGTGGTGATCCAAAAAGGCAAACTTCTAAGAAATATCAACTTAAAATAAATTGAATGAATCTAACAACGCTTTGGAATTTAACGCACAACACAGAGGTCTAGGCTAGAGACGTGTTCCGGCGTCATAAAGCCTGGTAACTGTTGTCCTCACTAATGGTTGGGTGATTCCTCCACTGTGAGACGATAAGTGCCAGTACGGATTGTGCTCCCACGTACCGTCAAGTATATATTGGGAGACCCCTATAGGCTTAAAACCTTTTATCCATAGGAAGCCGTGTCGGCCGCCCTACTGATCGCAATGCACCGAACACAGCATTCGGGAAGATTGACTGCCGTACCATAAAACGTATTCTGCAGTTTTGTGATTGGTTTGGCACACCCTCTACCTAGATCTCCAGAGCAGTCCCTTTCGTTCCTTTTTAGATTCCTTAACAGAAAAGGTCCATCTGAGCACTTGTCACTTCAGGCTCATTAAAAATCGAAGGAGACTAGAGTCATCTTTTGTTTTTTCTCGACTCTTTAAAATTGAAAAAACAAGTTGTGTCCAAGCGTCGTAAAATTTATTTTAAACAGAATATTCATACCATTTTCCCACATTGATCTTAGGTTGAGAAAATGGAGTCTACCAACCAAGGAATTCCCCTTGGTGGAAATCCTAGTCCCTTCTCCTCTTGGGGAGATGTTGGTGCGCCCCATACGGCCACATTGTCGCTTCCAGGACTGACAATTGGCCTGCCAGTCTGGCTCTTCTCAACCAATGTCGTTCAGAACACCACTATTCCTGAACAATCGAATCAGTAGTTAGACCAGTCCAAAGTTACCCACCAACCTTCTACTTTCTCTAATTCTTCCTCTCCTCCTTCCTTTTCGCTTGATGGGGCTGGCAAAGCCAAAAGTCAAGTTCCTAAGGAGAAGAAAGAAAAGAAGAAGAAAGAGAAGAAGAAGAAGGAGCCAAAAGCGAACGGGGGCAAATGATTGTCGTCTAACGAAAATCCACACGCTACACTGACCAGGCCTAAATCGCCATGTGTCATTTGCAAGGGAGACCACTTTCACAGAGATTTTCCTTACATCCCTCGGATACTAAGGGACTGGTCTCCCCGTTTGCACAATCCGGTGGCGTCAACCTCTGATAGCCATGTTGAAAGCACATCGTCAACTAGCGAAAGTGAAGTCCCAGGACAAAAAGGGAGAGCTAGATCTCCCTGTAAACTGTACGAAGGCGATCACACCATCCATCATTGTCCCTTCTTAGACGAAGCTAAAAGAGTTTTGGATGATCGTCTGGTTTCACCGTTACGACTTCCTCCTGGATATTAAAAACTCTTGCCAAGTCCTTCGTTAGTTGAGAATCCAGCTGGCCCACTCAAGTGGTCAGTTGAAGCGCCTGTCATTGAAAATGAACCAGCTGAATCCATACCTGACGAAAGTCAAAAGGTCGAGGCGGTAGTTGACCCGGTCTTGCCTTCAGAGGTTTTATCTTCGAATGACACAGTCACTGGAGAGAACAAGGATGACACCGTCCAAATTCTCTTCATCAACACAGACTCCGACGAACACGGGGGCAACCTACCCATTCCTTTATCGCAGGAAGGAAGTTCGTCAGAGCCGTACCCGGCCGTCTACTCGGTCCCACCTCCAAGCAACCTAGTTGTCTCCTTCGACTGGAATCAACTAGGCAGACCCCGTTTACCAGCAAGCATACCATTCAAAATTATCGTCCAAATATATAGAATGGTCATGGCTGGTACCATCATAGATGAGGGGGCTTCTGTGAGTATCCTTTCCTCTATTGCTTGGAAAGCGCTTGGTTCGCCATCGCTTTTGCCTGAGATGAGAAATCTGACAGGTTTTGATAAAGGAACCAGTCGACCTTTAGGGATCCTCCCCAATGTGCCCATAACATTAAAAGGGAAGACCATTCAAATGAACGTAATGGTCATTCAAGGACCCTTGGATTATAACCTACTCCTTGGACGAGACTATATTTATTGCATGGGAGCCATCGTCTCCTCACTCTTTAGAGTAATGTGTTTTCCGCACGAAGGAAGAATGGTCAAGCTCATGGACCAGCTTTCATTTCCCGGATCACGCATCGCAAATAGTCATATACCATCCCTAAATGGTCTCTTCACGCAAGAAATGTCTCAACCTACGGTCCGTCCTCCTGATGAGCACGAGTAATTCGGAGGGATATGACTAGAACCCAGGGGGCATGTGTCCTGGTCTGCTTCGGCAGGAAAACTTCGGGTATAGGGTAGGTTTCCGCTGGAGAATATGACTAGTTTGTACCCCGTCCGTCAATGGAAGAGGGGTTATTCTAGAATAAGATTCTCTTGTCAAAGTTATGTGTTTGGCGCTCGTTGTCACTCACCTTTGTTTACCTCGGTAGACATCGCCGAGGAAGTGTTTCATTTGTAACGCGAATGAGACAACCTTTGGTAACCTGAAAGAGGTAGGCCTTTCCTGATGGAACAAATGTTTTGTCTGCAAATTGAGGGGTAACCTTGAAATCGTATTTTATACCTGGGGGCATGCAAACCTTTTGGAATGCAAGCAAAGAGCGGTTATTTATCTGTTTTTTGGATTAGTCGTTTCCGAACTTGCATAACAAAAGGATGCGGGGCAAAGCTTTGTAAGGCGCAAGCTCCATAAAAAATGGCATCTTATATGAGACATTCTTATCATATGACTGGATTATCGAGCAGTTTTAGCGCATAGTTCATGCTCGTTAAAAAATAAACATAAGACCGAGCAAGTGTTTCAATCCGCGTTTAAGCTCGTTAAAAAATGAACTATCCTCCGGTAAATAACCGTCGTGAATGTAACATTATCAGCCATTAAAGCCTTGGTCGTGTTTGCACCGTCACCTCCACTTTTCCATTGGCCAATCATTCACCTCCATTTGATTGTTTACCCATTTTGAGGAACAGCTGCGAAGAGTGATTTCACTAGCCATCCTTGTGACACTGCCATGATTGGAAAATTCCAACCCTTACCTGGAATCAGCTGCTACCCATTTTATCACTCGTTCCTCAAAAGACGAGTCTTCTTTAAGCTCTTTTCATCTGACTCATAAAATATGAAAAGATTGCCGAGTTTTGGCCTTCCAGCTCGTTAAAGCGACTGGAAGTGCTATCCCTCCTCTAGATTTTAATCTTTTTGGACCTGAGGGATTATTGCACAAAAAGATCGAGCGCTTGTTTTGTTCGGCTCGTTAAAACTATCGAAAATTCATCCCTTCTGTATTATTTTATACTTTTTCGGACTTAAGGGATTAGATGACGAAAAAGGAATTCCGGAGTTAACTTTACGTACCTTTTCAGACTCTCTAAAAATGAAAAGGACCGAGTAATCTTTATCGTTAAACTCGTTAAAAACATTAATAGCGACAAACTTGTCTTTAGACGAGAACGAGTTTCACTATCGCTAGGCTCGTTAAAACATAGCGATGGGTTTGCCCAAAGGGAAAATTATAGAACAAGCATATGTTATCCTCCTCAAGCTTGACAAAAATAAAGAAGTACTGGCCAGCAATGACTGGGGAAAAATTGGGAAGAAACTCAAAGAATCTTTATTGGTAGCAAGTCGCTCTTGAACATGACACTTCCACTCCGTGCCTGAGTCGGGTTGGGTTGTTTCATTCACCGGTCACATCACCATGGTCTCGCCATACCATCCACATTTGGGGTAAATGCTACCGATCCATCACATAAGTGTCACCTACATGTTCAAGAGAAGTCATCCAGAGAAGTCACCCGTGTCCCATCCACTGCCATACATTATACTTCATTCTTTCATGACCGCCACCCTGAACCATATATCATCAGATTGTTTTCACCTCCATCAAAATCATTTGCTCCGTTCTGTGTCATTGATGTGGGATACATCAAGGCCCTCCTTTGACAGATCGCTTCTTGTCGACATCAGCTCATTATCCAAGAAGTTGATCTAGGAACACCCCATTCAGTACTTTGAAGCTTGCATGCCTCAATGGCAAGTTTCTCACTTCCGGCGACAGGTATACATCAATGACCTTCGACCGAAAGATTTTGCGTGGTGTTCGACGCCAAGTCCTTTATTCACACCACGTGAATTGTACTGCAGTACCTTGAGGGTCATCATCCTTATCGGTGATTCCTCTCGCGCTTGTTAACAGTTTACATCATTGACTGGTAATCAAGCGATGTCTTTCCATGTTCGACTTCAAAACATTTCTCACATGGATTGACTTGTACTTTGAGTGAAGATCGGACGAGATTGAAGACCCCGGATCTAGTTTCATCCATCTGGGCTGCGATATATATTCAGGAAAAATAAAGACATTGACATGTACAGCATTGCAGCACAGATGATCATCCTACCAAAAGGATAATGACTTCATCAGAATCATCAGTCTACCATCAGACAATTGTTTGTCTTATGTACATAAAAATGAATTTATAAAGCTGAGCATGGGAATGCCCGCCTCAGCTAGATCATGAAAACAGTATGAAGATAATGTATTGTATTGTATCTTATTACAGGTCTCCTCCCAGCATTGAAAGAACTTCGGATCCTCCTAATAAAGCATTTCACCCGATAAACGGCCTCATACTTTAGGGGGCAACTGTTATAGACATTTTTGTGCCTTACAGCTATAAGCATGAAATGTCCATAAACCAAGGGATCCTAAGTCCCTAAAGATGTTGTTCCAGCTCCTAAAGGAACAAGATCAACCAATGACAGCTTCTCCCAGAAGTTCTCCACCAGAAACTACTCAAAACTAGTCAAATCAGGATCAATTCAGATGCTCCACTAGCTGGCTGCGTTGCAAAGCACCCAAATACACTGGCTAGGTGCGTTGCAACGCACTTGAATTCACTACCCAGGTGCGTTGAGCGGGAAATGACAAGTGGCAGAGTCATTCAACGAGGTGGAGAGACAATGGAAGCTTCCAGAATCTTCTCCAATGACACTTGCCTCACTGAATTCGACCAGTGATGAGTAAGAGGCTCTCAATCTCCAAGTGGAAGCAAGAACTGACAGAGAGAAGCCACAAGTCAAAACATAAGCTGACTCATCCTCTCTGCTTACATCTATATATGGATCCCTCATCCCAGAGATCCAGAGGCTGGAATTTTGTACTTTGCAGAGAATTGCTGTTGGTTTTGAGATTGAGATTAGTGCATTGGGTGATTTATGCTTTGTTGGAGGTGAGGAAGGGACTCCTTTGCTGGAAGGTAGACGCTGGATCGGGACTCACTTGGTTGTATCTCCTCCTGGATCTTCTTATTGCATCAATAAAACTATTTGAGTTTCTCCTACATGCTTGTATATCAATGATGTTTTGTTATATTTGCATGTTTAGCTTAAATCTGATCCTAAGCTATTTATGAATGTAAATCTATATCTTTGTGTAGTTTCTCTCTTCTGTGATCTTGCAGGAACTTGGTGAAGCTGGTCCAGTAAGGGAGCAGGTAGCTGGAAGCTGTCGAAGAGGAGAGCGATTGGATCAACTAACTAGCGCAAGACACTGGTTAGTTTATCCTTCCTCCTCATTTACATTTCATAAAGAAGAATACGAAAGTAGTTTTCCTTGTTTGTTGCTAAGGCACTGTCACACCTTAGAGTGGGATAGGGGCGTTCTGAGTAGATACTTTTCCCAACATCACATGTTGTTCACAAAAGTCCAAGAATTCGTCTGAGGTAAATTATCCTCCTCGATCAAATCTAAGGCATTTGATTTTGCAATATGATTCATTTTCAACCAAAGCTTTGAAGGCTTTGAACTTTTCAAATGCTTCATCTTTATGCTTTACAAGACCTATCCAACACATTCTGGAAGAATCATCAATGAACAATATAAATTATTCTTCTCCACGAGGTGACTTTTTCCTTGATGGACCACATAAATCAGTATGAACAAGTTCAAGAGGCTTACTAGCTGACCCTTCCTTTTCAATGAATTGAGATATGGTTTGCTTACAAAATTGACATGATTTGCATATAGTATTTTCAGGAATGTTGATATTTGGAAGATCACGAATAGTCTGAAATTTTCATGCTTTTCTTATTTGAGAAAAGATTAGATGTCCCAATCTTTTGTGCTACAACCAGTTTTCATCATTTTTGCTTAGATAGCACTGTTGTTGTCCTCCCTTGAGTATGTATAGGTTGTTTGGAGTTCTTGTCGCTTTAATCATGGTTTCTCTTGTATCAAGCTCACGAACAACACATCCATTTGATCGAAACACTACTTCATTTCCTTGATCACACATTTGACTCACACTCAACAGATTATGCTTGAAGCCATCAACATAGATAACATTCCCAGCTTTAACTTTTTCTTTCAAGAAAACAGAGCCTTTACCTTTTATGACAGCAGGAGTGTCATTTCCAAATGAGACACTCTTTTCCTTTTCTAAGGCATTATATGAGTGTAGTTTTTCTCTGTCACTTATCATGTGTTTTGAGCATCCATTGTCAATGTACCACTTATTTTCTTGTCCTTCTACATACAAAGCTATACCACATATTTCTGTTTTTGGTTCTTTCTTTCTCCATATTTTGGGATTTAATGGAGTTTTCTCTTTTTGAGCTATTTGCTGAAAATAACTCCTGCATTCAGATTCTTCATGGCCAAAGTTGTTACAGATTGAGCATTTTATTTCATTTTCAAGAACAGAAACGTTATTATAGGAACTTTTCTTGATCCCTATCACATTCCTTTGATTTCGTGCTTCTCTAGTCATGATAGTTTTGTAAGCAACACATTGAGCAGCTTTGTGTCCAAAATTATGACATGAGAAACATTGACCATTAAAGAAGTTCTTGCGATTATCAAATCTATTGACCCGTTGATTGTAGTTGAAGTTCCTCCTACTGACCTATGGATTGATATTCTTTGGAGAAAATTGAGTACAATTTACCTAAGGTTGATTGTGGCTTCTGTTCATCCTTGAAGTAAATTGACCTTGATTCACCTGGTGATCTTCTTTATGCCTTTGCTGATGATTGTCGAACTGTTCACTGCTCTTTGCTGCATCATGATAGCTTTTAGTGGAGGTTGACAGCTTCTGTGATTGAGATGTTTCTTCATTATATCCAAGACATGTCTTTATCGGAGGGAGAGCACTGCACTTTGAAAATTGCATTTAAGGTTTCTGATCCTTTAGAAAATCTAAGATTGAAAGCTTTTGTTTTCTCAAGATCCTCTCTTAGACCCACAATTTCACATTCTAGCTTTTCATTGTGCTTTTCTCTTTCAGCAAGTTGGTATGTCAACGTATCTATAATCATATTCTTTTCTTCTAAGAAAATTTTGAGTTTAGATATTTCTTCATAAAGATCGTCTTCATCTAAATCATCCAAAAAATCATCATCTTCATAAGCCATCAGAAGTCTATAGTCATTACTATTTTCATCTTCATCACTATTTGATAAACCATCGCTATATTCATGAGAATACTAGCTCTTTTTACTTACACTTTGTTTTCTATTCCATTTTGCAGTTTCCTTCCCTTTATCATATTTATCTTTATGAGGACATTTGGCAACATAATGACCGACTCTACCACAGGCAAGACATTTGAAAGGTAGTTTACCTCTGAATCTACCGGAACCCCGTTAAAGATTCTTGACAAAGTTCACTTCCTCTACTTCTTCTAAAATATGTCCTGATTCATTGCGTTCTTCTTTTCCTTTTGCTGAAGCTTTAAATGCAGCTTCTCTCATATATGAAGGACCTCCTTTTCTCATCTCAAAGGCAGTTAAGATTCCATGAAACTGTGTCATAGTAATAGTCTGTAGATCCTGCTTTTCTTCTATGGCAGAAACTTTTGATTCAAATTTAGCAGATAAGGATCTTAAAACCTTTTCAACTAAGGTAACTTACTTTATCTCTTCATCCAGATTCTTCATGCAATTAACAATCTCATCCATACGTAAGAAGTAACTAGCTACACTTTCATCATTGTGCATCTTGAGACTTTCATATTGAATTCTGAGAGTTTGCAGTTTAGCACGTTTTACCTGAGAGTCTCCTTCGTAGCTTAGAATGATTTTGTCCCATATTTATTTGGCTGATTTGAGTTGCATAACCTTGGCAAACTCTGAGTTTGATAGACTTCCCAATAATGTATTGATAGCCTTGGCATTAGTTTCATATTGCTTTTTACCTGCTGCATCTGTAGGAATTGCTGATGGAAATGTATATCCTCCTTCCACGATTTCCCAGACATATGTTCCAAGAGATTGAAGATAGGTTGTGGTTCTTACCTTCCAATAAACAAAGTTGCTCCCATCAAAGATTAGCAGTCTGATGGATCCCCCACTTTCTTGATTACTCATGATTATGGATCTTCCTTAAGGGAACAAGCTTCTTCTAAAGGACCTGCTCTGATACCAATTATTGGAAATAATACTGAGAAGGGGGGTGAATCAGTATTATCAAAATAATAATTTTTCATATCCATAATCAGATTCATATACGCTACTTCAGTTAAGGGAACTTGCATGTACATGCAACTATGTTTAGAGCAACTAGCGTATATCTAGTAAACTTATGATTCAGTTAATTCATCATATATTGATCTTTAATCAGTGCATCATAACCATATATAAACAGTAACCAGGTGCAATAAAAAGAACATAACAGATCATCACACATAAAACACACATGAACACCTAAGATATAAGGTGGAAACCCAATGTGGGTGAAAACCAACTGCTGCAATCATCTCTGTCTTCTTTTAATAATAACAGAGTTATGTAGTCTTATACCAGTACGTAGGCTTCTATCTGCAGAAGGCTAAAACCTTCTCTCATTATCTAGCTTCTACTAGAAGGGAGCTACAACCCCCTAGCTCTTGTACTAGCTGATATGTTTACTAGTACATAAGTGACGGCCTACAAAAGGCTACAACCTTCTCTTTTCTTCCAGGGATCACGTTTCATAAATTTTCAGAATGGATCCATCAACAATATCATTCAATCATCTGCATAAACCAATCTCCTTTTGAGCCAACCATAACTGAAACAATCAATCACTCCATCAATCTGATCATTCTGAATGTTGTCACCAGAATACAGTAAACAGAACCCAAGCCAGAACCCAGAACACTCCAACAATAAACAGTAGAAACTAAAACATATCTTATAAGGTATACGCTACTTTCTTGTGCCAAAACTGTACGTGCTTTCCTCAAAGCTAACCAGCATATACATTTGCAAATATTAATTCATAATTCTGCAGCTATACCAGACTTCAGTTATACCCAGATCATATCATTTACAGAATAATATACACGTCAGTATTTAGATCTAGAATATTCATAAGCAAAAACACATAATGATAGTTCACTTTACGCCTTAAAATCCCGATCCATCATTAGATCTTATCCTCCATCAGCTGCTAAGGTTCCTCCTTGGTTCAGATCCAACAATGCATCATAACCCAATAACCTGCATACTAGATCTTACTCTTCATTAGATATTCAATGGTTGAGTGCCTTGGCCTAATGATCTTGTCCTCCTTTTATAGTTTTAGGCCTTTCTCAATCCCATGGTCCAAAACCGCTTAGAACCAATACCTTGGGTCAAATACCTAGGGTCAATATCTCAGACCCGATACCTTGGACCAATACCATGGACCAAATACTTCAGACCAAAATCTTAGTTTTCCAAGGTATATGCACTTTTCTTTTTGTGAAACTGCATGTGTATGTATACGCGACTTATATACAGTGAACCCGCGTGTATACGTGGCTTGGCCAATGGTGAACCTATGTATACCTCTCTTCATTCTATGAAGTCTGATCTGTAACTCTAAGCTGTCATCTAAGAAAGTTTCCATCACAACACCTGTTTCATAATGCCAACACCTTAGGATCTAAATCAATGATTGAGGAGGAATGAAAACCACCTAGGACTTGCCTTTTTACCCCTACAAAACAGATTCTCAACAATTTGCGTTAATGGATAGATTATGAAATGGATAATCCAATGATGATTTTCTTGATTGCCACATCCAATGAACTCTTTCAATGAATCTAAAATATTTGAAATTTAATGATTGATATTTCGTTCATGATATTTCTTTATGCAATTAGAATAGGTTTTATTTCCATGTATTTTATTTCTTTCAATAGGTTAATGTTTCCATTTCGAGCATTTCCATTTCTGTTATTAGTTTAGGATTTGATTGCATGCACTCCATTACATCATGGCAACAAAGGAAGGACACATTGTATGTTGCACATATAGTGCCAATACCTCTTAAGTTTTTATGAACCTCGGATTGATAATTAAGGTTGGTAGCCTTGGAAGTTGCAACATTCTTGTTGCAATACTGAGGGTCATCAATAAGCTACCACCATTCAAGCTAGTTTTCTTTCGTTTTGCACATATATGATGTCAGCATTTTCCATTTATTTAATGAAGTCAAGTTTCACTATATCTATTGTGTCTTTTCCTTAAATATGTATTTCATTTTGTTCCCCTCATAAATTTCGATCATTATTTAATGCCCAATGAATTTATTATGTATACTGAAAATCATGCATTGTAGTTAGTAGTCAACCTAAGTTGAGTCAGAGATAGGCTAAGTGTGTGGATTTTTTACAATTTTTTTCATCTTTTATTAAACACACAGGTGGTACATCAAACAAGGTAACTAATGGATTGAGTATAATTAATCTAATTTTGCATCAATTCTAAGTTGATATTTTTGGATTTGATGAATTAAAGGACATGTATAAAGATGATGAAAATTTTAAAGATCCATATGAAACTTCTGAAATCTAATTATCATAAATAGGAATCAATGGTTGAGCTATATAATTTGAGAGGGATTTTAGTTCAAGGATAGTAAAGTATGCATACCAAAATGTTCAATGAGAGAAAAGTTGATAAAGGAAAATAATAATTAATGATTATCAAGACATTTTGGATAGGATAAAATGTTTTCCGAACTAAATGCTTTCTTTTCTTGGCTAGGTATGGAAGTTTATGTGATTTTTTTTTGAAAGATGCAGAGTATGTCTCTATGCTAAAGGAAGGAGTTAGAACACAATTTTATATAAGAAATTTTCAATTCCAAGCAGACCATGGGACTTTATAAGTATGGATTTTATGTTGGTGTTTCCTCAAATACGAAGGGGTGATGGTTCAATTTGTAACATAAATGGTTCTAACCCCACCCCTCACCAAGGGTAGAAGGAGGTGGTTTCTATGCTGACTGAATATCCATGATACCATTATGGAAATGGGGTCTAATTTTTTTTTACCTTTTCAACTCCCTCAAAAATTAAAATGAATAACATTGTTGCATTCATATTATCAATAGCTTCCCAATGACATAGGTTTCACCTCAATCTAACTTACAGATCAAAAGGTATGGCCATTAAAAGATAGACCATTTGTGACCATGCCACATCAGCAACTCTTCCCATATAACAACCAAGTAGTGACCCTCATGGCACATTACCTGGTTGATCTACCATTGTGGAACCCCACGTGGTTAGGCCCACTTGTTATATACATATTTGGGCACTGCAACCCCAATCACATATGTCCATAAAACAAGGGCTTCTAAACCCCTAAAAGTGTTGTTTCAAACCTAGAGGGTCAAGGTCAACTGATTACATCATTTCCCAGAAGTTCTCCCTGAAAAAATACTCGGAACTGGTCAAAACTTAACCATACAGACTACTCAATGCTAAGGGTATGATGCATAGTGACTGTAACACTGGCCAGGTGTGATGCATACTGAAAGATCCTTCTGTAGGGTGTGATGGGTGAGAGTAGACAAATGTCAGAGGCAGTTTGCTAAGTGGAAACCCAGGGAATCTTCTAGAAACTTCCCATGTTACACTTGCCTCTCTGAATTCGCCCAGGGATGAGTAAGAGATCATGAAATCTCCAAGTGGAACTAAGAACTATTAGTGAAATGACACTAATCAAAATCCCAGAAGCTAACTCACCCACCTACAAACATCTATATATGGATCCCTCATCCTAGAGATCCAGAGGCTGGAATCTTGTAATTTGCAAAGAAGTGTTGTTGGTTTCTCTTTGAAAACATAGTTGGGTGATCTTGCTTTGTATGAGGTGAGAAGTGCTTTCATGCTGGGAGGATGATGCTAGATCAGATAGCTTGGTTGCAATCCTCTCTTCTACTACTTCTATCAATAAAGCTATTTGAGTTTTCCTCCATATGCTTGTATATATCTGAATCATGTATTTGTATGTGCATTTATATGGTTAATGTACATCTGATCCTACATTGTTTATGGTTATAGATCTCTATGCTTTGATGGTATTTTTCTTCCTTGACTCTACATGTGTTCTTTGAAGCGGGACAAGTGAGAAAGGAGTGCCGAAAGCTCTATCAAATGAGAGAGGAAACAAGTAAGGAGACTAGAAAAACACCGAGGTTGGTGCTCTTTGCTTCTCTCTCATCTATCTCTCATAAAGGAAAATACAAGTAACTTTCGTTTGTTTGTTTCTAAGATAGCTACCCATTTTAGTGGGACTAGAAGCTCTAAATGGGCACTAGTTATCCCAATAACAAAATGGCGACTCCACTGGGGAATGAATAGTTTGTTTGTTTTGTTACTATTGTTTTCTTTATAAACCACAGACAGAGCCTGAAGTTAAGCAAGCTAGCCTTCGAACTGCTTTTGCTATGCAACTGTAAAGTAGATCAACGCTGCTTCAGTCAATCTCCAGGTTGGTTTATGAACTGAACATCTGACTTGCAAACATCCTAAGAGCCATGGTGGTAGCTCAGATAACCTCATTAGATCAGCCCCTATACTTTGTGTTTACTAATAATCATTAGCTCAGCCTAAATACCTAAACTTAGCTGCAAATTATGATTGAAAACCAAGCTCAGTCTCGTCCCTGGACCATTGCACTATCTCTCATTGGCAATCTAGATGCATCACACCTCCCGTGTGTTGCAGGTGAGATGCATCCCTATTTCCCTATGTTGCAGGTGTGATGATTGAGTGAGACTGTTTCTGCCTCCAAATTTTGTTTTTTTCTTCATTGTCTTCAGGTTTATTCAGTAGTTTTGTTGTCTATGATCAGTACGTCACTATTGAAACCTTCTTCCTTTGCATTATTCAGCCTCCATTGATAAGGAATTGTGAATGTTTTTTATGTATTTTTCATCATTTATAGTCCTCCTTTGAAAATAGTAGCTTAATCGAACAATCGTCTTTTGATTTGAAAGTGTCGCAAGTGTCGTTTTCAGTCAATAAAAAGAGTGTCGTAAAGTCTTCCTGTTTTATATAGTCGATTACACTTTTGCCATTGTATTTGATTTGAATTAATAGTATTTCAAGTGTCAAAAGAAATTTTAAATTCGAAATCGCAAAGTGTCATCTTAGCCTTCCTTTCGTTTTTTGAAGAGAAAATTGTTAATACTGTCGCTTTGAAAGAAGATAGTTCAGATCTGTACTTAGTTTTCTTTTATCTTTCTCACATTAAGGAAACTGAAAAACAATGCATGCATGTGGATTTGCATTTAGACTGCATACTAAAATTGATTTGGGAAAAGTGCATCTAGTGTGTGCTCTCTGCTCTATGTTGAAAGAATTTCATCTCTCTTTCCTTAGTAGCTAGGATATTCATTGCAAAAAGAAAGTAAATAATTGTTTATCATCTTAGATTGCATATTTAGGAATTGTATATCTAAATCACGCGGTGAACCTTAAAGGAAAACTTCTTAAGAAATATCAACTGTAAAATAAACATCAATGAACATAAAAATGCTTTGGAACCTAATGCACAACATTTAGAAGTCTAGGCTAGAGACGTATTCCAGCATCGTAAAGCCTCGTAACTATCGTTTTCATTGTAGGTTGGGTGATTCCTCCTCTTTGAGATGACAAGTGCCAGTACGGACTTGTGCTCCCACACACCGTCGAGTATATATTGGGAGACCACAATAGGCTACATCCTTTATCCTTAGGAAGTTGTGTCTGTCGCCCTATCGATCGCAATGCACTGAACACAACATTCGGGAAGATTGACTGCTTTACCGTAAAAAGTATTATGCAATTTTGCGATTGGTTTGGTAATCCATCCATCTAGATATCCAGAGTACTCACTTTCATTCCTTTTTAGACTCCTTAAAGGAAAAGGTCCATCTGAGCACTTGTCACTTTAGGCTCATTAAAAATCGAAGGTGAATAGAGTCATCTTTAGCTTTTTCTCAACTCTTAAAAATTGAGAAAGAAAGTTGTGTCAAAGCGTCATAAAATTTATTTTAATCAAAATAACGTGACTGTTCCCTCGATGATCTTAGGTTGAGGAAATGGAGTCTACCTGTTACACAAAAATATCGTCACCATGATTATTTGCAGTCAGTATGGGTCTATCATCACTTGTACTATCCTCCTAATCAAGTCTCAGACCTCATCTCTTCAAGTCAAGCTTTGAAAATGAGAGAAAGATATTGAAAATCAACAAAGCTCTGGTTCCACACTTTCTCTCACTATTGCTTGCGGTCCCGCACCTTCTTTTTACAAAAACTGCGGACCTGCCCGCTCTGTCCCCAAAGGTGTGGGTGCAGACCCCTGTGAAATTCAAAAAGGCACAAGTTTATTCTAAAAAACTCACTTTGGGTCAATTCTAGATGATTCTAGAAGGAATTTTGACGTGGATTGGCCGCTCTTAGGTGGTTCATGCATCCCAAAAGAGAAGGAGCTAATCCCTTGATGAGAGGAGCTATCCCTTTGAAGGAGGGTTTTATCCCTTTGAAGGAGGACCTATTAACTTCCCTCCATTGCACTATAAATTCAGGCATTGGGCTGGTTGCTAGGGAGGTTAGAAGCTGAACATTGTTTAGGGTAAATGCTAGTGAAATTAAGACTTCCTAGTTGAGCTTGAGAGGAGAGATCACATACCTTTTTGGCTTCGTTGGGAAGAGAGTGAAACTTGTCAAAGTAGAGGAGACTTCTTGCTGGACCCTGGGAGGAGCTTGTACAGCATCAAGGCACAGGTTGTAAAGTTCTTCTTTGATTTGAATTAATACAATCATATTCATTTTTCTCAACAAATTGTCTCATGTCATTTGTTTCATGAATTGCTTGACTTTCATGTTAAATATGTTTTATGATACTAGCTTTTAAGGTGCTATTTAATTTGTTTGCTTGTTTATGTTTGCAGATTCGCAACAAGGGAGCTCATATGGATCGAAGGAGCGAAGGCTTCCATAAACTTGCGTTGGACCCAAGGTAGGCCTAAAACACTTGTTTGCCTTTATTTATAAATGAATATTTAGAGAAAAATAGTTTGTGATTGGTTTGCTTGTCATTAGGTCTTCTTTAGATTCTAGGAAGGTCTATCTTGTCCACAAGATCAACTCATTCCATGTGACAAAATGGCGACTCCGCTGGGGACTTGATTTTTTCCTTGATTTTAATTTGACCTGAGAAACTGTGTTTTTGTTTCTGTTTTTGGCTTGTTGTGTGTGGAATTGGGTAGAGATTGTAGATCCAGGGTTATTTTTCATTTTTGATAACTTTGGGAGAGGACCGCACCCTAGCCTTTTGACACAGTGGGTACTTATCCGTACTTTTGCTTTTAGCACAGAGCGGTACCACACCTGTGTTAACTGTGGGCCTGCAGACCCTGTCAAAATTTTGAAAAACCTAAGATTTCCTCTGTTAGTCAGCTTAGTTTTTGTTTAGAAGTTATTATCCACTACCCAGACCTGCATGTAACCTGTCAGAAGATTTCCTTAGGTTGATTTCATTGGTGTTAGGGTTTTAGGTGAAATTCCTAGGAGTTTTGCTTGTTGGGTTTGTTTTTCATTTTGGTCTTGTAGTAGCTCTGAGCTTAGAAGCTGTAGGGACCTCAGATTACCTTGGTTTCTACCAGTCTTCTTATGAGTCTGACCATTAATGAAATCTACCCTTGTTGAGGAATCCGCTTTGTGTTTTCTCTTTACAAAACTTCGAAAAGCTTGTGTTTAAAAGTTTGGATTTTCATTTTTAAAAAGAAAACAAAATTGGTTGTTTTTGACTGATTTGTGATTCTACATAAATTGGTACTTAGTTCACATCTAGCTAAGTAAAACATCCTTAAAAAAGACATCTTGTAGGCTTTGACTTCAAATAGTTTTTTATAATTTATAGATCTCAAAGTTAGTCATTTCCATAGTTTTGAGTGTTTTATAAAATAAAAAATCTCTTTTGGAAAAAGTTTGTTTTTGTAGTGGTTGAGTGCTTTGAAAAGAAAAGGGAAATTTTTGTGAAAATAACTAGTTGTCTCGTTTTGAGTGCATTGGAAAGGACAAAAGCTCTTCTTTTAATTTGTTTGTTAAGAAAGATTTGTGTTTACAAAGTATTTGCATTCTCAAACTCTTTCCTAGCTGGAAGTTCATCGAAGGGAAAAGATTATTTAAATCATCTTAGGTGCATTTTTAGTGATTTTGAGTCGAGTCTTCAAACCACGAGTTTCATCTCCGCACCTTTTGAATTAAACAAAAACCAATAAAAATAACGCTTAAAGTAAAATTCATCTAGCAACATTTTTATTTCTAGGGCTCTGATACACCAACATAGCTTAGGCTAGTGTCTTGGAGTAGGAGAGTAATTAACTCTCCAAGACAGTAAAAACAAACAAGTAGTTGTATCTTGTGGTAGGGAAGAAATCCAATTGTTTCTTTTATGCTCTGGGAAAGCTCCTCTTAAAGGAGAAGCATGAGATCGTGTCTGAACCAGTGTGGGAATCAATCCTTCCTCATTGGGAATGACGCGAGATATTCACGTATTAAAAATGGTAAACCTCGGATTAACCATTGTCGAGGAGCCTGGGGTCACTTGTTGGTAAACCTTGGATTATGTCAAGGAGCCTTCAAGAGGATTGAGCTTGCCACTCTGCCCTTGCGTGCGTATCGGATCGTAGATTGTTCCCCCAGGTATATTTGTTGCAGTTGGTAACCTTAGTGGCCATATTCTTTAGGATTCTTCCTAAGGTGACAGTGGTGGGAAGATCCCACTGTACTTGGAGCAGAGGTCGGCTAGGCTCACTTGGATTTTCTGGGGGGTTCTCTTCACTCGAGACGGTTAAGTGGAGGAACTTGTGCCAGTCTATTCATTAAGCAGGTTGTCGGGATAACTGTTCCAACCGTCATTTCTGTATTGAACTCTATGACGTTAGATTTCATCACCAACTAGTGTTTTCAGTACGGAAAGTTATTGTTTTTGTGTGTTTGATCTTCGAGATTAGTTAGGCGTATGATTCAAATTTGTTTGGTTCTTAAGAGGCTTTAGGTGGTTTTCATTGAGATTTTACTTTGTTTGCGTGTGAAGTAGTTAAAAGTTTTTAACCGTGGCTGAATTACCGAGGAAGTCCCGTAGACTTCGAGGCCAACCTCTTGAGTTTTCACCGAGTCAGCCTGAAGGGTTGAAAGTCCTCGTAACTCCTAGAGATAGTAGAGTTGGGTCACCTGAGGAAGGAGAGTCTTCTTTGGTGGTACATCCTGATTTTCAAGCTTTAGTAGCAGATTATAATCCACAATCAGTGTCTGTTTCCGAAGTTACTGGTAGCTTTTCGTCTACTAGTGATATAGGTGAGGAACCTGAAATATCCGAACCTGAAAGTGAATTTTCTGCTACTCCAACATCGGGGTTTGCTTCTCCAGCGTCTAGTGGTCCTGGTTCACCCAGGGTAGAAAGAATAATCACCCAAGATCTTCCTTCTGGACTTATAGCTATCGAAGAACTTGCTACTCCGGAAGAAGAAGTAGGCATCCCTATCCCTGAAAATCAACTTGCTATTGAGCTAAGGGAGTGTGAATCAATTTTTTACAGTCCACCTAGGAACAGTGCTTGGTATCTTTCTTTGACTAATTTCTTAGAAAACCCAGGGTTAAGTTTTTCACCACCTCATGTTCCTTATCACCCAACACCTAGAGGTTACTATCCTCCATTAAATATGTCAAGACAGTCGTCCATGTTTATTCAATCGCCCGAATCTTTTTTGTACGGTGGTCCTTCTGTTCCCTCTGGGTATCAGTCACTTTCTAGTACTTTTTCGGGAGCATCTCCTCAACCCATTGAACAAGGGTTATTAATTGGAAGCAATGGTACTAAGCCGTTGAGCGTAGAAGATATTCTCATGATGTCAAGTTCTATTCCAAATCCTCAACCTCAAGGTGGCCAGTTACCACATGGGGGCAACCTCAAGGTACCCAATTTGTGCTTGAGGGGCAACCTCAAGGATAGTACATACCTACGGGACAGTACGTTCCTCAAGGTCAACCCTAGACTCAATATGTACCCCAAGGTTAACCCCAGTATCAATTTATACCTCAAGGTCAACCCCAGTATCAGTACGTGCCTCAAGGGTATCAACCCCAAGGTCAGTACTCGAACCAAGGTTTCCAACCACCTTCCGGTCAATCATATGTTCAAGGAACGGGAAATGTAACTTTGAATTATCAATCCCACCCTCAACCTGGTTATGGTCCTCAATATTCTCAACATGTTATGGGTCCGTACCCCGAAATGAATTTAGTGTGGGATCCATCGCAAACTCAACAGGTGTTGCAGCCAAATGTACAGTTGCCATCTCAAACTGGACAACCCTTAGTTTCTGGTACACCCCAGCAGCCTGTCCAATCTAATATTCAAACTTTTGTACTTTTGGTAGTTTCTCAGCCTAGGCCTAGTATGCCTCGTACTCCGCCTCAAACGATTCTTGCAACTGCCGCAACATCTGTTCAATCTACCCCACCTACTTCCAGAGTATCGACAACTCCGGTTTCTACTGTTCCTGTATCTACTCCTCAGACATCTTTACCACCGTCTAGATCCATGATTCAAACTTCGGTTCAGATTCCTGTAGGACAACCTGGTTCAAGTACGGTTGTCACAAGTCAACCACAATTTACTTATCAACCGTACCAGGGACAGTACCAATTCGGTCCTACTATGCAGTAGCCAGTCTATCAGTATCAACCGTACCCTGGGTACACATATCAACAACCTCAGCAACTCCAGTACGGTCCGGTTAATCCTGGTTTTCCGGGAGTATACAATATCCCAAATGCAATTCCTATTCCTAGTTATCCTGGATATCCTCCTCCTGGGGCTGGTCTCATGACTCAGAGTTTTAGGGACCCTAATCGTCAGTTACCATTTATCGCAACTTTGGACTTGCCTAACTTGTCGTGCCTAACGAACGATCCCATTAATTATCTTCCGTTTTGGCCGCCAATGCCGAATAAGTTGCCTAGTGATATTCCTAAGTTCGAAGGCAAATCAGGAGAGGACCCGTCGAACCATGTGATGACTTATCATCTCTGGTGTGCATCTAACTCTATTTCAGATGATTCAATCCATCTAAGACTTTTCCAGCACACTCTAATTGGTCTTGCGGCCAAGTGGTACATTGAGTTACCACGAGGCACTTTTTATAATTTTAGTCAGTTAGCTACCTCGTTTCTAACTCATTTTCAGTTGCTAGTCAGATATGACAATCGCACGGAATTACTAACTTCATTAAAACAATCGACGTCCACTTACATTTTAGATCATATTCATGAATGGAGACGTCGACGGCGTTTAGTGAAGGTTTTTATTTCGGATCAGATCTTGGCTGAATGGTTTGTAAAGTCTTTATTGCCAAAGATCACTGAAGATGTAGCTAAAGCCGGAGTTGTTACTGAGGAGCAAATAATTGCTCAAGCACAGTACCTTGACTTGGTCTATACTTAATCAGGTACATTACACGAGAAAATCCCCGATCTTCCCAAGCAAAATCAAATCGCTACAGCTCCTTCGGGATCTCACGCCGCCGATGGTATGATTGGTATGGTTAACACTAAGAGTAAGAAGAAGTCTTCCAAGAATTCTTCTCCTATCATAACCTTGCCTGATTCCTCGACAGGAGATTCTTCCGCGGAGATTTCCACCGATATTCACATTGTAGAGTCATCTACAGCCAAATCAAAATCTGGTGGGAAAAAGAAAGGGAAGAAGAAGAATAAAAGGGAAAAAAATTCAAAGGAGAAACCTGAAAAATCGGAATCCAATGATGAAAAATGCAAACCTCGTTATCCTTGTCTCATTTGTGATGACGAACATTTTACAAGAGACTGCCCTCATCGTGTAGAGGTTACGAAGATTGTCAAAGGTTCCCAAACACCTGCTGTTTTGAAGGATCCTTTTCCAAGTCAAGACAGTAAGATGATAGGTTCTTCCTCGAGTGCCAATGAAGAACCCATACTGATGATGTCCCATGTTAGGATTGCGACTCGATCGCATGATTATGGTAGTAAAAGTCCTGTTGATGGTAAAGAAGCAGAATATTCTCATTCTAATCCATCAACCTCAGCTCTCGGTTCCGATCCACTATAGATCGAGAAACTTAATCCAGACTTGGTAATCAAACCGCCCGCCAAGGGTATACTTCGAAAGTCAGCTTTCAATCCACATGCGAGAGCGGCTCAGAACTATAACACTGTTGAGGATTTAGCTGTTTCACCCTCAGCAATGTCGGCTTTGGAAGTGTTGCAATCATGTCCAGCACATCATAAATTACTTTTGTCAGCTATAGGATCTGTTGACGTTCATGACTCGAACCTAATAATTTTTGATCTAGAAAATAGTACACCGCGCTTACCTCATCAAATGGCTTTCCAGATTCCAGTGATAGTAAAAAACAGGCCTATTCATCGGACTGTGATTGATGAGGGAGCCTCAACATGTATTATGTCGATACAGTGTTGGAGATCACTTGGTTCTCCTTCGCTAAATAAATCCCTGACGATTCTAAAGGCCTTTGATGGCCGTGGGTTTCATCCTTTTGGCATTCTACAGGATTTGCCTATAGGGGTTGAAGGAAAAACCGTTAATCTAGATGTGGAGGTGGTTGATGCCCCTCTATATTACAACCTTCTCTTGGGTCGTAGTTGGTCTTACGCTATGACATCTGTCATTTCATTGGTCTTTCGGGTTATAAAGTTTCCTCATAATGGAAAGATCGCAACAATAGACCAGCTCACTTATTTTTCATCTGACCCAGCCTCTTCTGAAAGTATTCAACATGTTGGTAAAACGAATATCCCATATAAGGATGTTGGAGTAGGACTAGTTAAAGATGTCGATTTACTGGGAACTTTTCCTTTTCCTCCGATCAACGCATCGTCTTCATTTGCAACCATTCATATGATTACGTCAGACACCTTTGTTTTTGATGATCCTTGGATCGTTCCTTCTGAATCTGAGATAGACTCATTTGGTGATGTCATGCCTTTGAGTCCATATGAAATTGTGTATGAGGCCGTGCAATCGTTTACCGACCCATCTTCAACCGAAATTGACTTAATGAATGTGGTCCGTGAAGAATCACTTTTCACATCAAGCTCGGATTCAATCACGTTTTCTGAACTTGTTCACTCTGATGAGAAAATTCGTGAAATCCTATGTGTAGATGATTTGCCATGGGAAGATCTCCATCACAGATCTTCATTTTTACCCGAGAATGATCGTTTTGAAAATGATTTTTCATCAATTTTTACAACTGAATATGTCAAGGAACCTCAGAATCCAATGAAACATCCTGATTCAGAGTTAAATTTGGGAAACATCTCTCGAACTATTCCTAATGACATTTCGGTTAAGCCTGGAATTTTTGAGAACATTCATATAGGTGCCTCATGTACAGAAAACGAAATTCAAATATATAAGGCCCTATTTCAAGAATTCCGTGACGTGTTTTCCTGGTCCTATGAGGAAATGCCAGGAATTGACCCCGCGATTGTTGTTCATGAAATAAAGACTTACCCGGACGCTAAACCCGTACGGAAACGTTTGCGTCAAATTCACCCAAGAAAAGTTGCTGCAATTAAGGCAGAAGTTGAAAAATTACTCAAAGCAGGTTTCATTTATTCGATCCCGTTAACGGATTGGGTATCGAATATTGTTTCGGTTAACAAAAAGCAAGGGAAAATAAGAATATGTATCGATTATAGGGACATTAATCGAGCCTGTCCAAAGGAAAATTACCCAACTCCCTATATTGATCAAACCGTTGATGATTGTGCCGGCAGCGAAATATTCTCCTTCATGGATGGTTTTTCCGGATACAATCAAATCAATATTCTACCTACCGATCAACCAAAAACGACTTTCATTTGTCCATGGGGGACATTTTCTTATTGCAAATTACCTTTTGGGCTCAAGAATGCCGACGCAACATTTCAAAGGGCCATGTCTTATGCGTTTCATGACATCAAGCACATTGTGCAACCCTATCTTGATGATTTTCCTGCTCATTCATTACATCGAGCTGATCACCTCGTCCATTTGCGAGCAATCTTTATGAGGTGTAGGCATTATCGGATTCGGTTGAATCCACACAAGTGTGTTTTCTGTATAGAAATGGGCCGACTGCTGGGGTTTGTTGTTTCAAAAGCCGGCATTCGCGTCGATCCCTCGAAAGTCGAAGCTATTGTCAAATTGCCTCCTTCTTCGAGTCTTCGCCAACTCCAAAGTTTGCAAGGGAAAGCAAACTTTTTATGACGATTCATTCCTAACTACACCGAGGTTACAAAGGGTTTTACCCGATTGTTGAAACAGAATACTCCATTCTATTGGGATGAGATAGCTCAGAAATCTTTTGATGCACTAAAACACGCATTGACCCATGCACCGTTATTGCATCCTCCCAACTACAACCAAGATTACTTCTTGTATCTCACCGCCTCTCATTCCACCATTGGAATGGTCTTAGTTCAGGAAGATGAATTCGGTACCGAATATGTGATATATTACCTTAGTCAAACTTTAAATCCAACTGAGCTAAAATACTCACATGTGGAGAAATTGGCATTGGTAGCTGTTCAAGCTGTCCAACGTTTTCGTCACTACATTTTACTACGTAAAACTACAGTAATTTCGGATTGCAACCCTATGATCTACATTTTGACCAAGCAATTGCTAGGGGACAAGTAGTCTAAATGGATTGTTATCCTGCAGGAGTTCGACTTAGAATTTGAAAAATCTAAGTCTAAGAAATCTTTAGTTTTTGTGAAGTTAATGTGTGACTTCCCGCGTCCTGACACCGAGACTGTGGCGGAGGAGCCCATTGCAGACGAATCCTTGTTTCTAATCAGCACTTTAGATCCATGGTATGGGGATATCATCGTTTATCTCCAGACCCAATCCTTTCGGCCAGAAATTTCAAGGTCAGAACATCGGAAAATACGATTCCAGTCCCAACAATTCAGGATTATTGGCGATACTCTTTATCACCGTGGGACAGACTCTGTTTTTTGACGTTGTTTAACTCACGAGGAAGCTGAAAGGGTTCTAAATGACTGTCACTGTGGAGCGTGTGGCGGTCATATGTTTGGGTATGCCATAGCCCAAAAGATATTGCGCGCTGGCTACTTCTGGCCGTCTTTGTTTAAAGATTGTATTAACGCGGTCCGAAAATGCCACAACTGCCAAATTTTTTATCGAAAGATGCGCGCTCCACCTGCTCCTCTCCACCCTATAATTGCCGTTGGTCCTTTTGCCAAATGGGGTATCGATTTTATTACATGTAACCCTCACTCGGTCGGGGGGAATGCGTATATCATCCTTGCGGTAGATTATTTTACCAAGTGGGCCGAGGCGATGCCTACATTTGAGGCAGATGGAAAGACAGCTGCAATTTCCGTGTTCAATCATATAATTGCTAGGTTTGGTGTCCCACAAGCGATTATCACTGATCATGGGCGTCATTTTCGAAACATTATGATGACCGAACTTACAGGCCAGTATGGTTTGCGTCACGATAGTTCAACCCCTTATTATCCACAAGCTAATGGTCTGGTTGAATCCATCAACAAAGTCTTAGTCATCATGATCCGACGAATCATTGGGATTCATCGGTCGAATTGGAATAACATGCTATTTTCAGCGCTTTGGGCGTATCATACCTCAGTAAAAACATCAATAGGGTTCACTCCTTTCCAACTAGTTTATGGTCTAGAAGCTGTGTTACCCATTGAATGTGAAATCCCATCATTCAAATGGCCATCAAGTTACTTCCAGCCACTTCCGAAGAGGAAAAACGTTTGTTATACTTGGCTCAATTAGATGAGAATCGACGTGATGCTGCATTGGCGATCGAGACTCACGCAAAATGTATGAAAGCTCAGTATGATCGAAATGTGACCCCTCAAAATTTTTCGGAAGGATATCTAGTCTTAGTTTACGAACAAGCTAATGATAAATTAGGCGCTGGAAAATTCGTTCCTATGTGGCATGGTCCCTATGTTGTTAAGCGAAAGCTAGCAAAAGGGGCCTATGAATTGGTAGACTTTGACGAGGACTCTTTGGGTAAACCCAGAAATGGTCTTTACTTGAAGAGGTATTATGCTTAAAGGATCGGTATGGAGATTTTTAGTTAGGATAGTTTTTCTTTCTAACTGGTGTGTTTTAGTTTTAAACAGTGTGCTTAGCTTAGAGAGTGTTTTTCGTCATTATTCCTGCTTATCTTGGTTTTACTCTTGATATTGCAGATGTCGATGCCTCTCCAAACATACATTGGTTTTGCTGATGGTACTTGTCGTAATACATGGAACATTTCTTCCGCAGCTTGGGTTATCTATTCGCCCTCTGACGAGTTGGTATCTATGCATGGGGTAAGCCTCAGTCAAACAATGAACAACATTGCCGAGTATAGTGCAGTGATTGAGTTATTACCTGAATCTATTTCATTTTGGATTCGGAGTTTGATAGTGAGGTTAGATTCTGAACTCGTTGTATTACAGCTTAATAGAGTGTATGCCATTAGAAATCCAGTGTTATTGAGATTATTTTTGAGAGTGCGTCTCTTGGAACGTGAATTTGATTATATTGAATATCAGCATATTCAAAGATCTTTAAATACATTAGCAGATGCAATTGCTTCTCTAATGTTAAGTAGACATTTGCAATAATCATACATGTAAATTTAAAACCATTCCATAACATGATTTACAAGATAAGCCGGTAATAGTGATATATATAGGAGTGTGTCAAAAAATACATTGTCCTCGATCACAGGTTGAAAAAAACCTTATGATCGGCAAAAATGATAAGTACAAAAAACAAAAATGTCATATGTGCCCGCAATAGGCGATCATCTTATCATTGGTGATGATCTCAATAAGAAACCACTGCACGGGCCACCTTGTAAAGGAACCTCCTAAAAGGTCCTGGGACCCCAATCACATAGCGCTGAAGTTGACGAGGCATTTCATCTATGGTGGTCTCTGGAATATCTCCTGTCAAGCGCTCTAGATGACTCTCCAACCCGGCCAAAACCTCTGTTGATTCGTCCTATGGGGTTGGCGCAGCTGTAACTGGTTGTTTCCTCACGTAAGGCCGGAGAGTGGCTGGTTGTTGTGGACCCACATCTGCATTTGAAACTTTTACTATCCGTTTTGGGACGATAAAATAAAAAATTAAAAAATTAAAATAGGAAAAATGTTGAAAATGATTTTACCTGAGTCATCCCATTGCTCTCCTAGTGGAAGAGCCATGTCTGGGTCACCACGAAAATCTAACCCAGCATAAGGGAAGTCCTGAATAGAAAAAACCTGGTTTTCCAACCATTGGAAATACTCAGGTTTGAATCGAACAACCTCTGTCCCCTCGTCCGGATGACGGGCCATAACTGCGACCCATCACATCAATTTGGGCTCTCGAGGAAGCCCAGCTCCAATAGTAAGGTGTTGCGGGATCAACATGGTAACCCTCTCCAGACCAAAGCCCACAACCAAAGCCCCATAACCAAAGGTCTTTAGTTGTCCGTTCTTGGCTCTGGTCAGTTGGCCTTTCACATTGGCCAACACAGCATCGCACCAGTTGAAGATGGTGCCTCGAAAGCAGTCAACTGCCATCTGCATCTGGGATCCAGTGGCAATATGTAATGTGGCACTCCTGCAAAGTCTGGTGACAGTAAACGCGATCACCATGAGTTCAGGAAGGGATATGGTTTTTATGTCTATCCCTTTATCTCTAGCCTGGCCGTTGCAGAACTCTAGCTGGAGGCTATTGACAGACTGGCCACTTGGCCTAGTCCCGGATGGAGTCAAGTCTTCGCCTCTCTTAGGCAAACCGGTCAAGAAATATATGTATGCTGGCTCAATTTCGAGCTGGTGGCCACCAATGAAGAAGCACTGGTCCTGTATGCTCCATCTGTCAACTAGCCACTGTAAGAAATCCACCTGGGCCCTCATGCCAGGTATGGCCCAGAATTTGTACAAGCCGCAGGCCTTCAATGCATCGATCAAAGGTTGGTGATTCAATACAGCGAGATCCACATCCTCATGCTCTCGTTCACGCCAATCTAGCATGATGTACTCTCTGCATCAAGTTAAAAGACAAATTAGAATGCTAGAAATTAATTTGTTTGGGCCAAATTTGAGAATTTTTGGGTTAAAAACCCTTGCGGCGGGGACCGCACCCTCTGGGTTAGACACAGTGCGTGGGTCCGCACCTTTCCTACATGGAAGGTGCGTACCCCTGACTTTTTCCCCATTGAGAAAAAGTCGGGGTCCGCGGGCTAGCAGTGTTACGCCTACGGGCCCCTGCACGCGGATTTTAAGCCTAAAAACCCTCCAAAAAATGAAATAAAAGCCTAAAACAAGAAATGAAACAGTTAAAAATGAAGAGTAGGATGATGTGGATTACCTGGAGAAGACGGCGTTCGATTCCAACGGTTGGATTTTCCGCAATCTTCACGGGAAGTTTTCTGGACAAAAGCACTATTTTCTCACCCAAAACTCAAACGGTAAAAATGAATTGACGAAAGCCCTTTTTATAAGTTTTTTGAGTAAATAAATTGCAAATTTGTTTATGTTTCACTTTGAAAAGGTATTTTTGCAACATTTTTATCCATTTCGAACAGGTATGAGTAATGTTTGCATTTTTGTTCAGAATAACGGATTATTCAAGCGAAATCTATCATTTTTGACGAAAAAACATTTAGAGTCACCTTTAAGCTCTTTTCTGACTCTTGAAACATGAAAATATTGCCGAGTTTTTCTTTTAAACTCGTTAAAACATAACTAAAAGATGGTCCACTTACAGCTCTTTTCTAACCGTAAAAACATGAAAAGGTTTCCCGTTTTTTTTCGTTTCAAATTCGATATTGGTTATAAAATGACGTGTCGTTGATCGCTTTTTTACTTTTTCAGATCAGGGACACTAATTACGAAAAGTACTCCTTGGTCGTAAAAGATCAAGTGGTTCTATCAAGTATTATTTATACTTTTTCAGGCTTGGGAGACACAAATTTACGAAAAAGGTCAACCCTGGAGTCTTCTTAAGTTTTTTCAGACTCTCTAAAATTGAAAAACGTTGAGTTTTTCCTATACTGGACTCTTTAAAATTTCACAGTAAAGGACCTGTTCAATTACAAACAGGAATGAACCACTCCTTCTTAGGGTTCGAATTTAAACTAAGTTGGACTCATCCAAAGGATGAGCTTATAATCAAGCAAATGTTATCCTCCTCAAGCTTGTCAAAAATAAAGAGGTACTTGCCAGAAATGGTGGGGGAAAAGAGAGAAAAATGAGCCTGTTTGTCATACTTTGTAACCACTCTTGAACACGACACTTTTGTTCACCTGGGTTGAGAAATCCTTTGCCTAACAGTTGATCAAACCACATTGAAAGTCTTCAGCCGGTTTCTGGATATTAACTTTGGGTCAATTGTCACCAAGCCATCTGTCGTGTCGTTATGTGTTCAAGAGGTCACTGCCAATAAGCCATTCATCTGCAAAATATCTGTCATCCATCTTGACCATCCCTGAGTCAGTCCTTGAAACTAAAATTCTTCAACTTGATCTATGATTTCGTGTTGTGGGCTTGCCTGCGACGGATCACTTTCTATCGAGTTCAGCTCATTATCTAGAAAGATGATCTAGAAATCGTCAGTACCTTGGGATCTGCATGCCTTAATGGCAGGTTTCTCGCCTTTGACGACAGGTTGCATCACTGACCTTCGATCAAAGGATTCCGTGACATGTTCGACATCAACACATTTATTCACATCGCATGGATTGTATTGGGTACTTTGAGAGCCATTGACATCACTGGTGGTTTCTCTCACACTTGTTAACAGTTTACATCATTGACTAGTAATCAAGTGGTTTCTACCATGTTCGACTTCAACACATTCATTCGCATGGATAGAATCGTACTGTTTCGGGAAGTAGAAATGAAGACCCTGGATCTAGTTTCCATAATCCAGGCTGCGAGGAATTTTGTATTCATTATATAATGGACTATTCATAAACAGATGGTTGCGTCCATACTATGTCCACATGAGTCTATACTTGTGATGTATTACAAGATCATTCCTGTATCAGAGCAGTAGTTAGTTTTCTAAGTCAGTTTTGATCTGAGTATGGGAATTCCTACCTCAGCGATGATATTATCTCATATATATATCTTGCATTGAATGTTTTTACAGGTTCCAACCGGGCTCTCCACAAGATGATCCTCGAAATGATAAAGTACTTCACTCTTCCTAAATGATAAATGAAATCCTCATCTACTACAGACTTCGCACTTTAGGGGGCAATCTGTTACACAAAAATATCGTCACCATGATTATTTGCAATCAGTATGGGTCTATCATCACTTGTACTACCCTCCTAAGCAAGTCTTAGACCTCAGCTCTTCAAGTCAAGCTTTGAAAATGAGAGAAAGATATTGAAAATCAACAAAGCTCTGGTTCCACACTTTCTCTCACTATTGCTTGCGGTCCCGCACCTTCTTTTTACAAAAACTGCGGACTTGCCCACTCTGTCCCTAAAGGTGTGGGTGCAGACCCCTGTGAAAGTCAAAAAGGCACAAGTTTATTCTAAAAAACTCACTTTGGGTCAATTCTAGATGATTCTAGAAGGAATTTGGACGTGGATTGGCCGCTCTTAGGTGGTTCATGCATCCCAAAAGAGAAGGAGCTAATCCCTTGATGAGAGGAGCTATCCCTTTGAAGGAGGGCTTTATCCCTTTGAAGGAGGACCTAGTAACTTCCCTCCATTGCACTATAAATTCAGGCATTGGGCTGGTTGCTAGGGAGGTTAGAAGCTGAACATTGTTTAGGGTAAATGCTGGTGAAATTAAGACTTCCTAGTTGAGCTTGAGAGGAGAGATCACATACCTTTTTGGCTTCATTGGGAAGAGAGTGAAACTTGTCAAAGTAGAGGAGACTTCTTGCTGGACCATGGGAGGAGCTTGTACAGCATCAAGGCACAGGTTGTAAAGTTCTTATTTGATTTGAATTAATACAATCAGATTCATTTTTCTCAACAAATTGTCTCATGTCATTTGTTTCATGAATTCCTTGACTTTCATGTTAAATATGTTTTATGATACTGGCTTTTCAGGTGCTATTTAATTTGTTTGCTTGTTTGTGTTTGCAGATTCGCGTCAAGGGAGCTCATTTGGATCGAAGGAGCGAAGGCTTCCACAAACTTGCGTTGGACCCAAGGTAGGCCTAAAACACTTGTTTGCTTTTATTTATAAATGCATATTTAGAGAAAGATAGTTTGTGATTGGTTTGATTGTCATTAGGTCTTCTTTAGATTCTAGGAAGGTCTATCTTGTTCGCAAGATCGACTCATTCCGTGTGACACTACCAATCAAGGATTTCCCCTTAGGGGAAATCCTAGTCCCTTCTCCCCTTGGTGGGATGTTCGTGCTCCACACATGGCCACATTGTCCCTTCCAGGACTCAAAATTGGCCTGCTAGTATGGATTTTCTCGACCTCTGTCATTCAAAACATCGCAATTCCTCAGCAATCAAATTAGCAACCAGATAATCTTGAAGTTGCTCCCCCACCTTCTACTCCATTTGTTTCTCCCTCTCCTTCTTCCTCTTCGCTTGGTGAAACTAGTAACACTAAAAACCAAGTAACTGAGAAGAAGAAGAAAGGGAAGGAGAAGAAGAAGAAGAAGCCAACGGCGAAAGGGGGAAACCATGCATCGTCTGGTGAAAATCCACACACTGCACAATCCAAACCTAAATCTCCATGTGTCATTTGCAAGGGAGACCATTATCATCGAGATTGTCCCTGCATCCCACGGATCTTGAGGGACTGGTCTCCCTGCTTGCACAATCCGGTGTCTTCAACCTCTGATGATCACATTGAGAGCACACCATCAACTAGTGAAAAAGAAGTCAATGGAAAAAAAGGAAGATCTAGATTTCCTTGTAGCCTGTGTGAAGGCGATCATGCCCTCCACCATTGTCCTTTCCTAGATGAAACTAAAAGAGTCTTGGATAACCGTCCTGCCTCACTGCAGCGACTTCCTCCTAGATACAAGAAACTCTTACCGAGTCCATCGCTAGTTGAAAATCCAACTGACACACCTTTGTTGTCGGTCAAAGCACCTGTCATTGTAGATAGACCCTCTGAGTCCACGCTGGACTAAAGTCAATAGGTTGAAACAGTAGTCGACCCAGTCTTGTCTTTAAAAGGTCCACCTTCAAATGATATAGTCACCAAAGAGGATGAGAATGACACCGTTCAAATTCTTTTCGTTAACACAGAATCCGATGAACATGGGGGAAATATACCCATTCCTTTACCGCATGAAGGAAGTTCATCGGAGATTTATTCGGTCGTTTATTCGATCCCTCCTCCAAACAATCTAGTCGTTTCCTTTGATTGGAATTTACTAGGGAGAACCCGCCTACCACCTAATGTACCATTCTGAATCATAGTACAAGCTTACAGAGTGATCATGGTTGGTACTATTATAGATGAGGAGGCTTCTGTGAGTATCCTTTGCTCAACCACTTGGAAATCACTTGGTTCGCCATCGCTTCTACCTGAGATTCAAAATCTGTCAGGCTTCAACAAAGGAACCAGTCGACCGTTAGGGATCCTTCAAAATTTGCCTATAACTTTGAGAAGGAAAATCGTTGATCTAAATGTGATGGTATTCCAAGGGCCTCTAGATTACAATCTACTCCTTGGGCGTGACTACGTTTATAGCATGGGAGCTATTGTTTCCTCACTCTTTCGAGTGATGTGTTTCCCGCATGAAGGCAAAGTGGTCCAGCTCGTAGACCAACTTTCATTCCCTAGTTCAAACACAGCTACTAGTCAAATTCCATCCCTAACTGGTATTTTTCCACAAGGAATGTCTCATCAACCTCCAGTCCGTCCACCTGATGAGCGCGAGTGATTCGGTGAATGTGACTAAACCCAGGAGGCATGCACCTTGGTCTACTTCGGCAGAAAATCCCTAGATATAAGGTAGGTTTCCATGTAGGAATATCAATAGTCTGACTCCCCTGTCCATTTAGGAAAATGGAAGTAGACTGGAAAAGGATTCCCCCGTCAAAGGTTAGGTGATTGGAACTTGAATCACCTTTGTCCATTTCGATGGACAAAACCGAGGAAGCATTTTATCTGCTACACAGATGGAACAATATTGCTAATGCAAGAACTTCTGTATGGTAACCTGGAAGCTCTATTTCATTATATCTGGGGGCATGCAAACCTTTTTGCATGAAAGTGAAAAGCGATCATTTCTTTTCTTAGCTTGTAGGCTCTTAACCCTTTAAACTTGTAGGTTGGTTGTTCAGCTTGCATACGAAAGGCTCCGGAGCAAAGTTTAGAATGGGGCAAGCTCCCTAAAAAATGAACCTATCAATGAGACATCCTTATTATACGATTGGCACAAGCAGTATTAAACGAAGTTCAAGCTCGTCAAAAAATAAACCTAGCAATGAGCAAATGTTACCTCAGAGTTTAAGCTCATTAAAAAATGAACCCACCATCGGTAAATAATCTTTGCAATCGCATAATTATCAGCTTTTGAACCTTGGTCGTGCTCTTACCATCACCTCCACTCTTTTTTAGCCGATCATACACCTCCATTTGATTGTTTACCCTTTTAAGGAACAACTGCGACGAGTGATTCTATTAGCCACCTTATTTACACTGTCATGATTTAAAAGTTCCAAACCTTACCTGGAACCAGTTGCTATCCAAAAGCATCACTCGTTCCTCAAAAAAACGAGTCTCCTTTAAGCTCTTTTCATCTGACTCGTAAAATATGAAAATATTGCTGAGCAATTGGCCTCTCCAGCTCATTAAAGTGATTGGAAGTGCCATCCCTACTCTAGATTTTAGTCTTTTTGGACCTGAGGGATAATTACACAAAAAGTTCGAGTGCTTGTCTTGTTCGGCTCATTAAAACTATCGAAAAGTCATCCCTTTCATATTATTTTATACTTTGTCAGACTTAAGGGATTATATTACGAAAAAGGAATACTGGAGTTGCCTTTACATCTCTTTTTAGACTCTCTAAAATTGAAAAGGGCCGAGTTATCTTTGTCGTTAAACTCATTAAAACAATAGAGACAAACTTGTCCATGCAAACAAGAGCGAGTTTCACTGTCGCTAGGCTCGTTAAAACATAGCGACAGGTTTGCCCGAAGGGAAAATTATTGAACAATCATATGTTATCCTCCTCAAGCTTGACAAAAATAAAGAGGTATTAGTCAGCATTGACTGGCGAAAAAGGGAAGAAAACTTGAATAACTACATTGGTAGCAGGTTGCTCTTGAACATGACACTTTCACTCCATCATCATGATTGAGTCGAGTGTTTTTCCATTCGTTGGTCATATCACCATTGGTCCACGGTACCATCCATTTTGGGGTTAACGCTACCAATCCATTTCAGTGTCGCCGATATGTTCAAGAGAAGTCGCTCAGAGAATTCACCAACCTAGCTAACGCCTCATCCACTGCAATACCTTCACTCTCCATTTTTCATGACCACCACCGTGAACCTTGTATCATCAGATCGTTTTCACCTCCACAAAATCATTTGCTCTGTTCCATGTCGTAGATGTGGGATTCATTAAGGCCCTCCTACGATGGGTCACTTCTTGTCGACATCAGCTCATTATCCAAGAAGTTGACTTAGGAACAACCCTTTCAGTACTCTGAAGCTTACATGCCTCAATGGCAAGTTTCTCACTTCTTGCTACAGGTTTACATCAATGGCCTTCGACTAGAAGATTTTGCATGGTGTTCGACATCGACTCATGTATTCACACCACGTGAATTGTACTGTAGTACCTTGAGGGTCATTATCATTATCGATGATTCCTCTCATGCCCGTTAATAGCTTACATCATTGGCTGGTAATCAGGCAATGTCTTTCCATGTTTGACATCAGAACATATTTTCACATGGATCGACTTGTACTTCAGGCGAAGATTGAATGAGTTTGAAGACCCTAGATCTAGTTTCATCCATCCGGGCTACGATATATATTCAAGAAAATAAAAACATCAAATGAACATCATAGCTGCACAGCTAATCATCCAAACTAAGGGATGATGGCTCTACCAGAATCATCAGTCTGCCACACAGACGATTATGTGTCTTATGTACATGAAAATGAATTTATAAAGCTGAGCATGGGAATGCTTGCCTCAGCTAGATCATGAAAATATTATGAAGATAATGTATTGTATTGTATCTTATTACAGGTCACCTTCTAGTTCGAAAAACCTTGGATCCTCATGATAAAGCATTTCACCCGACATCAGAAGATTTATGACCTCATGCTTTAGGGGGCAACTGTTATAGACATATTTGGGAACTGCAACCCCAATCACATATGTCCATAAACCAAGGGCTTCTAAACCCCTTAAAGTGTTGTTTCAAACCATAAAGGATCAAGGTTAATTGATTACATCATTTCCCAAAAGTTCTCCCTGAAAAGCTACTCATAACTAGTCAAAACTGCACCATACAGACTGCTCAGTGCTAAGGGTGCGATGCATACTGACTGTAACACTGGCCAGTGTGATGCATACTGAAAGAGCCTTTTGTAGGGTGTGATGGGCAAGAGTAGACAAATGGCAGAGGCAGTTTGCTAAGTTGAAACCTAGGGAATCTTCTAGAAACTTCCCCTGTGACACTTGCCTCTCTGAATTTGCCCAGCAATGAGTAAGAGATCATGAAATCTCCAAGTGGAACCAAGAACTATTAGTGAAATGACATTAATCAAAATCCCAGAAGCTGAATCACCCACCTGCAAACATCTATATATGGATCCCTCATCCTAGAGATCCAGAGGCTGGAATTTTGTAATTTGCAAGGAAGTGTTGTTGGTTTCTCTTTGAAGACATTGTTGGTGATCTTGCTTTGTATGAGGTGAAGAGGGCTTTCATGCTGGGAGGATGATGCTGGATCAGACAACTTGGTTGCAATCCTCTCTTCTACTATTTTTATCAATAAAGCTATTTGAGTTTTCCTCCATATGCTTGTATATCTCTTAATCATGTATTTGTATATGCATTTATATGGTTAATATACATATGATCCTACATTGTTTATGGTTATAGATCTCTATGCTTTGATGGTATTTTTCTACCTTGACTCTACAGGTGTTCTTTGAAGTGGGACAAGTGAGAAAGGAGTGGCGAAAGCTCTATCAAAGGAGAGAGGAAACAAGTAAGGAGACTAGTGAAACACTGAGGTTGGTGCTCTTTGCTTCTCTCTCATCTATCTCTCATAAAGGAAAACATAAGTAACTTTAGTTTGTTTGTTTCTAAGATAGCTACCCGTCTTAGTGGGACTAGCAGCTCTGAATGGACACTAGTTCTCCTGATAACAAAATGGAGACTCCACTGGGGAATGAATAGTTTGTTCGTTTTGTTACTGTTGTTTGCTTTATAAACCACAGATGGAGCCTGAAGTTAAGCCAGCTAGCCTTCGAACTACTTTTTCTATGCAACCACAAAGTAGATCAACATTGCTTCAATCAATCTCCTGCTTGTTTTATGAACTGAACATCTGACTTGAAAACATCCTAAGTGCCCTGGTGGTAGCTCAAATAACCTCATTAGATCAGCCCCTATACTTTGTGTTTACTAACAATCATTAGCTCAGCCCAAATCCCTGAACTTAGCTGCGAATTTTGATTGAAAACCAAGCTCAGTCTCCTCCCTAGACCATCGCATTGTCTGTCATTGGCAATCTGGATGCATTGCACCTCCCATGTGTCGTAGGTGAGATGCATCCCTGTTTCCCTATGTTACAGGTGCGATGATTGAGTAAGACTGTTTCTGCCTCCAAATTTTGTCTTTTTCTTCATTGTCTTCAGGTTTATTCAGTAGTTTTGTTGTCTATGATCAATACATCATTGTTGAAACCATCTTCTTTGCATTATTTAGCCTCCATTGATAAGGAATTGTGAATGTTTTTTTATGTATTTTTCATCATTTACAATCCTCCTTTGCAAATAGTATCTTAATCGAACTGTCGTCTTTTGATTTGAAAGTGTCGCAAGTGTCGTTTTCAGTCAAGAAAAAGAGTGTCGTAAAGTCTTCCTCTTTTAGATAGTTGATTACACTTTTGCCATTGTATTTGATTTGAATTAATAGTATTTCAAGTGTCAAAAGCAATTTTAAATTCGAAATCACAAAGTGTCGACTTAGCCTTCCTTTCATTTTTTGAAGAGAAAATTGTTAGTATTGTCGCTTTGAAAGAAGATAGTTCAGATCTGTACTTAGTTTTGTTTTGTCATTCTCACATTGAGGAAACTGAAAAACAATACATGCATGTAGATTTGCATTTAGACTGCATGCTGAAATTGATTTGGAAAAAGTGCATCTAGTGTGTGCTCTTTGCTCTATGTTGAAAGAATTTCATCTCTCTTTCCTTAGTAGCTAGGATTTTCATTGCAAAATAAAGTAAATGATTGTTTATCATCTTATATTGCATATTTAGGAATTTTATATCTACGTCACGTGGTGAACCTTAAAGGAAAACTTCTTAAGAAAGATTGACTGTAAAATAAACATCAATGAACATAAAAATGCTTTGGAACCTAATGCACAACATTTAGAAGTCTAGGCTAGAGACGTATTCCGACATCGTAAAGTCTAGTAACTATCGCTTTCATCGTAGGTTGGGTTATTCCTCCTCTTTGAGATGACAAGTGCTAGTACGGACTTGTGCTCCCACGTACCGTCAAGTATATATTCAGAGACCACAATAGGCTACATCCTTTATCCTTAGGAAGCTGTGTCTGCCGCCGTATAGATCACAATGCACTGAACACAGCATTCGGGAAGACTGACTGCTTTACTGTAAAAAGTATTCTGCAGTTTTGCTATTGGTTTAATAGTCCCTCTGTCTAGATCTCCAGAGTAGTCACTTTCATTCCTTTTCAGACTCCTTAAAGGAAAAGGTCTATCTGAGCATTTGTCACTTCAGGCTCATTAAAAATCGAAGGCGACTAGAGTCATCTTTAGCTTTTTCTCGACTCTTAAAAATTGAAAAAGAAAGTTGTGTCAAAGCGTCATAAAATTTATTTTAATCGAAATAACGTCATTGTTCCCTCGTTGATCTTAGGTTGAGGAAATGGAGTCTACCAATCAGATTTCCCCCTAGGGGAAATCCTAGTCCCTTCTCATCTTGGGGGGATGTTGGTGCTCCACACATGGCCACCTTGTCCCTTCCAGGACTCATAATTGGCCTGCCAGTATGGATTTTCTCGACCTTTATCGTTCAAAACACCACAATTCCTCAGCAATCAAATTAGCAACCAGATGATCCTGAAGTCGCTCCCCCACCTTCTACTTCATTTGTTTCTCCCTCTCCTTCTTCCTCTTCGCTTGGTGAAACTAGTAACACTAAAAACCAAGTAACTGAGAAGAAGAAGAAAGGGAAGGAGAAGAAGAAGAAGAAGCCAGTGGTGAAAGGGGGCAACCATGCATTGTTTGGCGAAAATCCACACACTGCACAATCCAACCTAAATCTCCATGTGTCATTTGCAAGGGAGACCATTATCATCGAGATTGTCCCTGCATCCCATGGATCTTGAGGGACTGGTCTCCTCGCTTGCACAATCCAGTGCCTTCAACCTCTGGTGATCACGTTGAGAGCACACCATCAACTAGTGAAAATGAATTCAATGGACAAAAAGGAAGATCTAGATTTCCTTGTAGGTTGTGTGAAGGCGATCATGCCCTCCACTGTTGTCCTTTCCTGGATGAAGTTAAAAGAGTCTTGGATAACCATCCTACCTCACCACAGTGAGTTCCTCCTAGATACAAGAAACTCTTGCCGAGTCCATCGCTAGTTGAAAATCCGACTGACACACCTTTGTTGTCTGTCGATGCACCTATCATTGTAGATAGACCCTCCGAGTCCACATCGGACCAAAATCAACAGGTTGAAACGGTAGTCGACCTAGTCTTGTCTTCAGAAGGTCCACCTTGAGATGATACAGTCACCAAAGAGGATGAGAACGACACTGTTCAAATTCTTTTCGTTAACACAAAATCCGATGAACATAGGGGAAATCTACCCATTCCTTTACCATAGGAAGGAATTTCGTTAGAGATTTATCCGGCCATTTATTCAATCCCTCCTCCAAGAAATCTAGTCGTTTCCTTTGATTGGAATCTACTAGGGAGACCCCGCCTACCATTTAATGTACCATTCTGAATCATAGTACAAGCTTATAGAATGATCATGGTTGGTACTATTATAGATGAGGGGCTTCTGTGAGTATCATTTCCTTAACCACTTGGAAAGCGATTGGTTCACCATCACTTCTGCCTGAGATTCGAAATATGTCAGGCTTCAACAAAGGAACTAGTCGACCGTTAGGGATCCTTCCAAATTTGCCTATAACTTTGAGAAGGAAAACCGTTCATCTAAACGTGATCGTAGTCCAAGGGCCTCTATATTACAATCTACTCCTTGGGCGTGACTAAATTTATAGCATGGGAGCTATTGTTTCCTCACTCTTTCGAGTGATGTGTTTCTCACATGAAGGCATAGTGGTCCAGCTCGTAGACCAACTTTCATTCCCCGGTTCAAACACAACTACTAGTCAAATGCCATTCCTAACTGGTATTTTTGCACAAGGAATGTCTCATCAACCTCTAGTCCATTCACCTGATGAGCACGAGTGATTCGGTGAATGTGACTAAACCCAGGAGGCATGCACCCTGGTCTGCTTCGGCAGAAAAAACCCCAGATATAAGGTAGGTTTCCACGTAGGAATATGACTAGTCTGACTCCCCTGTCCATTTAGCAAATTGGAAGTAGACTGGAAAAGGATTCCCCTGTCAAAGGTTAGGTGATTGGAACTTGAATCACCTTCATCCATTTCGATGGACAAAACCGAGGAAGCATTTTATCTGCTATGCAGATGGAACAATCTTGCTAATGTAAGAACTTCTGTATGGTAACCTGGAAGCTCTATTTTGTTATACCTGGGGGCATGCAAACCTTTTTTCATGCAAGTGAAAAGCGACCATTTATTTTCTTAGCTCGTAGGCTCTTAACCCTTTGAACTTGTAGGTTTGTCATTCCTAGCTTGCATGCGAAAGGCTCCGAAGCAAAGTTTCGAATGGGGCAATCTCCCTAAAAAATGAACCTATCAATGAGACATCCTTATTATACGACCGGCATGAGCATTTTTACATGAAGTTCAAGATCGTTAAAAAATAAACCTAGAAATGAGAAAATGTTCCCTCAAAGTTTAAGCTCATTAAAAAATGAACCCACCTTTGGTAAATAATCTTTGCGATTGCATAATTATCAGCTTTTGAACCTTGGTCGTGTTCTTACCATCACCTCCACGCGTTTTTATCTGATCATACTGTTATAGACATTTTTGGGCCCTACAACCCCAAGCATGAAATGTCCATAAACCAAGGGCTCCTAAGTCCCTAAAAGTGTTGTTCTAACCCCTAAAGGAACAAGGTCAACAGATTACAGCTTCTCCTAGAAGTTCTCCATGAAAAACTGCTCAGAATTGGTCAAAACAGGATCACTTCAGCTGCTCCACTGGCTAAGTGTGTTGCATCTCACCTAAATACACTATGTGGGTGCGTTGCATTTCAAAACTACCTTCTGTTGGGTGCGCTGAAGGCAAAACAAGTTTTTCAAACACCAAAGGCTCAGAAAAACTAGGAATCAAAATCGGAATGTAAAATGGAAACCATGAAATGAAAGAGCTCAGGTTTGGCTCCTACCTAGTCCAGACGGCACCGAGAATCGTCCACAGAATCTCCCGAAATCAGCTAATGAAAATCAAAGATTAACGAGCTCATGCTTTAAGGGGCAACTGTTATAAACATTTTTGGGCCCTAAAACCCCAAGCATGAAATGTCCATAAACAAAGGGCTCCTAAGTCCCTAAAAGTGTTGTTATAACCCCTAAAGGAACAAGGTCAACAAATTACAGCTTCTCCCAGAAGTTCTCCATGAAACATTGCTCAGAATTGGTCAAAGTAGGATCATTTTAGTTGCTCCACTGGCTAAGTGCGTTGCATCTCACCTAAATACACTGTGTGGGTGCGTTGCATTTCAAAAATCCCTTCTGTGGGGTGCGATGGGCGAGAAATGACAAATGGCAGTGTCATTCCGCGAGGTGGAGAGGCAATGGAAGCTTCCAGAATCTTCTCTTGTGACACTTGCCTCACTGAATTCGACCAAGGATGAGTAAGAGACCATCAATCTCCAAGTGGAAGCAAGAACTATCAGAGGGAAGATACTAATCAAATCATGAGCTGACTCATCTCCATTACAAACATCTATATATGGATCCCTCATCCCAGAGATCCAAAGGATGGAATTTTGCATATTGTAAGGAATTGTTGTTGGTTTCTTGAGACATACATCAAATTGTTGGGTGATCTAAGCTTTGTTTGAGGTGAAGAGGGGCTTCTTTGCTAGGAGATTGATGTTGGGTCAGAACAACTGGTTGTAACTCCTCTTGGCTCTTTTCTTGTTTATCAATAAAAGCTATTCAAGTTTTCCTCCATGCTTTTGTGTCATTGATGCTTGCTACATTTGTATGGTCAATTTACATCTGATCCTAGATTGTTTATGATTATAGATCCATGTCTTTGTATAGTGCTATGCTTCTGTGATCTTACAGGTACTTTGTGAAGCTGGGCGTGCAAGGGAGCAGGTAGCTGAAGACTATCAAAGAAGAGAGGGATCAAATCAGGAGATTAGCGCAAGACAGAGGTTGGTCTTTCTGTTCCTCTCTATCTATAATTCATAAAGGAAAAATGAAAGTAGCTTTTCTCTGTTTGTTTCTAAGGCAGTTGTCACACCTTAGTGGGATAGAGCAGTTCTATATAGACACTTTTCCCTGTAACACATACACCTCCATTTGATTGTTTTTAGAGAGAGATTCTTCGGCGAAAATCACATGGAAAATCATTTGTCGATGCGTTTCGAACCAACAAGTGTGGTTCATCATCAGGACAAGTTGAAGAAATAGATCCAGCTAAGCAAGTTAAATAGGCAGAGCAGAGACTCCCGACCAATTAAAATTTGTAAACTAAATTACCCTTCAATTTATATTTTGGTCCTAATTCTTACTAACTAAGCTAATAAAATATTTTTGACCCCGATCCTTGAGTCAAGCTAGCCGTTGGTCAGGAGTCTCTGCTCTGCCTATTTAACTTGCTTAGCTGGATCTGTTTCTTCAACTTGTCCTGATGATGAACCACACTTGTTGGTTCGAAATGCGTCGACAAATGATTTTCCATGTGATTTTCGCCGAAGAATCTCTCTCTAAATTGATATGGATCACAGAAGCCTGAACTCTATTATATGAAAATATTGCCGAGTAATTGGCCTCTCCAACTTGTTAAAGCGATCAGAAGTGCCATCTCTCCTCTATATTTTAATCTTTTTGGACCTGAGGGATCATTACACAAAAAGATCGAGCACTTGTCTTGTTCGGCTCGTTGAAACTATTGAAAAGTCACCCCTTTCATATTATTTTATACTTTTTCAAACTTAGGGGATTATATTACGAAAAAGGAATACTAGAGTTGCCTTTACGTCTCTTTTTAGACTCTCTAAAATTGAAAAGGACCGAGTTATCTTTGTCGTTAAGCTCGTTAAAACAATAGCAAAAAACTTTTCTATGCTGACAAGAGCGAGTTTCATTGTCACTAGGCTCATTAAAACATAGCAATAGGTTTGCCCAAAGGGAAAATTATAGAACAAGCATATGTTATCCACCTCAAGCTTGACAAAAATAAAGAGGTACTAGTAAGCAATGACTGGGAAAAAGGGAAGAAAACTTGAATAACTTCATTGGTAGCAGGTCGCTTTTGAACATGACACTTTCACTCCATCATCATCATTGAGTCGGGTTGGGTTATTCCATTCGCCAGTCATATCACCATTGGTCCACCATACCATCCATTTTGGGGTTAACACTACCAATCCATTTCAGTGTTGCTGATATGTGCAAGAGAATTCGCTCAAAGAATTCACCAACCTAGCTAACGCCTCATCCGCTGCAATACCTTCACTCTCCATTTTTCATGACCGCCACCCTAAACCTTGTATCATCAGATCGTTTTCACCTCCACAAAATCATTTTCTCCGTTCCATGTCGTAGATGTGGGATTCATTAAGGCCCTCCTACGATGGGTCACTTCTTGTCGACATCAGCTCATTATCCAAGAAGTTGACTTAGGAACAACCCTTTCATTACTTTCAAGCTTGCATGCCTCAATGGCAAGTTTCTCACTTCCGGCGACAGATTTACATCAATGGCATTTGACCGAAAGATTTTGCATGGTGTTCGACATCGACTAATGTATTCACACCACGTGAATTGTACTACAGTACCTTGAAGGTCGTTATCATTATCGGTGATTCCTCTTGCACCCGTTAATAGCTTACATCATTGGCTGGTAATCAGGTGATGTCTTTCCATGTTCGACATCAGAACATCTTTTCACATGGATTGACTTGTACTTCGGGCGAAGATTGAACGAGTTTGAAGACCCCAGATCTAGTTTCATCCATTTGGGCTGCGATATATATTCAGGAAAATAAAAACATCAAATGTACATCATAGCTACACAAATAATCATCCAAACTAAGGGATGATGGCTCTACCAGAATCATCAGTCTGCCACACAGACGATTGTGTGTCTTATGTACATGAAAATGAATTTATAAAGCTGAGCATGGGAATGCCCACCTTAGCTAGATCATGAAAATTTTATGAAGATAATGTATTGTATTGTATCTTATTACAGGTCACCTTCCAGTTTGAAAAACCTCGGATCCTCATGATAAATCATTTCACCCGACATCAGAAGATTTACGACCTCATGCTTTAGGGGGCAATTGTTATAGACATATTTGGGCACTGCAACCCCAATCACATATGTCCATAAACCAAGGGCTTCTAAACCCCTGAAAGTGTTGTTTCAAACCCTAAAGGATCAAGGTTAACTGATTACATCATTTCCTAGAAGTTCTCCCTGAAAAACTACTCAGAACTGGTCAAAACTGAACTATATAGACTGCTTAGTGCTAAGGGTGCAATGCATACTGACTGTAACACTGGCCAGGTGCGATGCATACTGAAAGAGCCTTATGTAGGGTGTGATGGGTGAGAGTAGACAAATGGCAGAGGCAGTTTGCTAAGTGGAAACCCAGGGAATCTTCTAGAAACTTCCCCTGTGACACTTGCCTCTCTGAATTCACCCAGGGATGAGTAAGAGATCATGAAATCTCCAAGTGAAACCAAGAACTATCAGTGAAATGACATTAATCAAAATCCCAGAAGCTGACTCACCCACCTGCAAACATCTATATATGGATCCCTCATCCTAGAGATCCAGAGGCTGGAATTTTGTAATTTGCAAGGAAGTGTTGTTGGTTTCTCTTTGAAGACATTGTTGGGTGATCTTGCTTTGTATGAGGTGAAGAGGGCTTTCATGCTGGGAGGATGATGCTGGATCAGAAAACTTGGTTGCAATCCTCTCTTCTACTACTTCTATCAATAAATCTATTTGAATTTTCCTCCATATGCTTGTATATCTCTGAATCTTGTATTTGTATATGCATTTATATGGTTAATGTACATCTAATCCTACATCTTTTATGGTTATAGATATCTATGCTTTGATGGTATTTTTCTGCCTTGACTCTACAGGTGTTCTTTGAAGCGAGACAAGTGAGAAAGGAGTGGCGAAAGCTCTATCAACGGAGAGAGGAAACAAGTAAGGGGACTAGCGAAACACTGAGGTTGGTGCTCTTTGCTTCTCTCTCACCTATCTCTCATAAAGGAAAACACAAGTGACTTTAGTTTGTTTGTTTCTAAGATAGCTACTCGTCTTAGTGGGACTAACAGCTCTGAATGGACACTAGCTTTCCCGATAACACCACTCCTTTTGGATTCAAAGGTTTTCATAACTACATAAACTCGAGATCATCTTCTAAAAGGTACCAGACCCCCAACCCAATGGTTGACCTAACCTTCACGATATTCAAGGGTCCACCCCAACCTACAAGTCGGCTCGACCCCGACCCGACAATCGTGCCCGAGTTACTCGACTTCAACCTATAGGTCCTAAAGAATAACCCTCACAACACTCTATTGGTTGGGTGTTGTTTATGTTGAGACTTGGCCTTCCCATCTAGCCATTCTGACCCTCGTCTTGGTGGGTCCGAGGGTCACTTCAAGCCTGCTTCACAAGCTTTTGACACTTAGCAAATTTCATGAATTTCCTCCTGGTCACATATGCACTACAACCTATGACTAACTCACTGACGGTATGCAAGAGATGAGAAGTTGAACTTAGAAGGATAACATGGCAAGAAGGAGCACTCAGTGAATGTGCATTTGAGGGAATTTCCTTAGATTTTCCAGGGAACTTGAGAAGCTCTGTTATGAAACATATAAATGCATTACTCATAGTTAATCAACTCTTTTACCTATAGAAATTCATTTTAAAACAACCATCAAATCATAATCAAAAGTTCCATGTGAGAAACAAAACAACTTATGCCCACATAATTCTCATAGGAACTAAAACCATTCTTCAACAAGCATAAATTAAATCTAACATCCACTAGCACACAAGAAGTCACATTCCTAATCAGCAACATAAATATTTTAAACAATGTAATAATAGGTACATATCATCCTAACATCAGGAGAATAAATGAATACTTATCTCATGTGGTGAATCCGATGGGAACTAAGAGTGGGACTTCAACTCTCCACCCAATCATAGACAAGCTACAACCACTATTACTTGTAGTTGTCACCCCCAAGCCAAATTCCAAATCTTGAGGTGGAGTGTTTTTGAGACTTGTAACCAATAATACAGCTGAAACAAGATGCCACAAGGAAGAACCCCCTTCACGCACTAGATACACACATTATCATTCACACTTTTCATGCGTATTCACATCCATGCCAACAATCCACAATGCAAAGATATTTAGCTCACTTTTAGGAGAATAAATTCCATGATAAGGAAAGTTCATCAACAGATAAGTTTATAATGTGTAAGGAAATCACTATTTAGGTGGTTCACCAGTGATTCAAGAACCAGAGATTCAAGCCAAGGAAACTCCTAGTGGTTCCTAAGGGACTCTTCTTGGTCCATGTCTTGGGGGAGGCCCCCAAGATCTGAAAAATTGACATGCCAAAAAAAGAGGAGAACACATAACAAACAAGACCACAAAGATTTTTTTTATTAAAATAAATAATAATTGTAAAAGCTACTTCATCGTGGACAATTTTTCCTTTCACAAAACGCAGCTTGTTACTTATATCCTTTTTTATTTACATTACCACGGGTAAATTCCATGGGTGGATAAATACCATGGGTGGATGAATACCATAGGTGGATTCCACTTTACATTCAAATAATCCCCCCCCCCCCCCGCTTTGAGAAGAAATGGTTCCCATTACGTGAAGTTAACTCTTGAGAAGACTTTGTTTAATATGAATATCCACTGAAGAGAATGATTTTTTGTGGTTGACCCATAACTATGATGAACAAAGATCCGAGGATAGAGATACCATGTAATGCTTGTGACCAACTGTGATACTAATAGTGTGTGGCCTAGTAAATAGACTTTGATGAAGAATGGGTTTGTGGATTTTCCATAACCATGACAAATGAAGATCCAAGGATAGAGATACCATGCAATTCTTGTGACGAATTGTAATATTGATAGTGTGCGGCATAGTTAATGGACTTCGATGACAAGGGTTTTGTGGAGTTGACCCATAACCTTGGGTTAGTGGATGACCAATAACTATGATGCCTATTAGTCTACTAGGTAAGAGTATGATAACTTATCTAGTAGATCATCCTATATTCTTTCAAGTACTCATATTTCAATTCCGGTAATAACATATCAGTGTCTTTAAGAAAATACATGTCATCATCCTCTTGTGGAAAATCATTTGAGCACTCAAAATGATTGGTTCCTGGAGAAATCAACTATGGTGAAAGGCTTTTCAAGTGGGAAGATATTCAGCATCTATATTCTGCATCATTGTAATCACGTATCATCGTTAGACCTAGATCTTGTTCAGTGACTGTATTAATGGACTTGGACTCTTGTTTAATATTTCTATCTCAACTCATCTATATAAGAGATTGACGACTTGGATAGTACCCCTCTCATGATCAGGTCGAGAAACTTACAGTTAATTTCATATGACTAGTAGAACTACTTCTGTCAGTTATCCCTTCACAACATCTTCTACTATCATCCTTTCAACATCCTCGTTGGACTTATGAAGATTGAAATAAGAAGCTTTATACTCTTAACTTCCTTTTAAAGGTAGCCCCTGTAACTGTTCCAGTGCCACACCCCTAGATCATGACAAGCTAGGTTCTAATTCATCAACACATACAAATCCAAACTCACAATTTCCATGAAACCTTTATTGAATTTATTTTGCAATCCTCAATAGTCCCTTACAAGGTTGAAAGTATGGATGGCATAAAGTTTTATCTAGAATTCAAGTCTGCATGTTCCCACATTCTAAATTGATGCTAAACAGTCTCACTACTTAATTAGAAGTGGAGGCACCGGTGGAGGTGGAGTGGTCGAAAATCGCAGTAGCAGATACGTCATCAGGAGGGCTTCCAGGAGCTTTCAACTACATGGCACATAAAGGAAGCACTCTCAACCAACTCTTGATGTCCATCGTATAATTCCCACACATCGTAGTATCTGGTAACCTATGGTTGGAGAAGGAGATAACTCAATTATAAATATCATTTCTTTTTCTTGCCTTGTCACCAGTCACAATGAATTACGAGCTAGCTATGATCAAATCCACAGGCTTAACATTCGTAAGAAGAGTCCTTATTTTAAGAGCCTTGGGGTCTCCAATTACATTATTTGATGGCCAGGAGAGCCATGTCCACTACAAGACCTTACAAGAAGTGACAAGTTGTTGGCAATGGTATTCTGCAATATAATTAGTGTCAACATATGGGAATGAGAAAGGGTTTCTCAAATGAAGAGGGCGTATGATAGAGCCTGGAAGTTGTGAAGGTTGTGCTGTACTGCAAGGCTTACACCTGAAAATTATGAAGAGATGTTGTGTATTTGAATCTTGGTGGGTTTCTCTGTGAAAATATATAATCTCCACTACATCCAGTTTCTTCTCTTTGACAAAATGACTCCAACCCTTTGTGAGCATGTAGCTTTGATTGTTATTCTAGTGTGATTATCATAATTTCCATACATTCTAGTGTTGTCTTTAAATTTGATTAATAGTCCTTTTGCTCTCACATCTCCTCCCTAAATTGAAGCTCCCTAGTACGATGAAGGTCAACTTGAACTGTAGGTTGAAGAGGAGGATCCTATATAGGAATGCCGGGAATTTCAGAGAGATAATTATTGTGGTATAGGTAGGAAGAGCTCTGTAAGATTTTTCACTTGTTGAGGATTGAGTTCAAACCTAAACTTATTCTTCCCATCATATTTATCTTTAATTTCTTTCTTCAATATGTCTTCAAAAAGCAACAGGAAATCCCTTTGAATAAAAAACCACACCTGAGCTTGGAATGGCCTTTTAGAACTCCTGACACCATCTAGTTTTGAATTCATTGATCTAGAAGAAACTTGCTTGTAGATACCATACATCAGTCTAAGATCAAAATCATACAATAAGAGAATCATTCTAGACTTAACATTTTCTACAAGCTCCTTTTTGGCTAGTGGCAAGCCAAACACTCTATATCAGAAACCACTCCTGCTTAGTTTGAGACTTACACATAAATATCAAGCTAGAAAACATATCCTTTCCACTACCATCTTCATTATTTTCTTCATGGCCTTGTTTTTCTTCTTATTTTGATCAACCTTGGATATTGGAGCAGCAATTGCGCCCTTAGGTTCCTTCTCCTTTACATTCATCTCTTTCTTAACACTCTTATCATCAACATTAGTTGGTGCTACCTCCTTTTGAGCTCCCCCAGCTACTTGTTGACCATCATGTGATCTCTTCCTTTTCTTTCCCCAGTTTTAAGAAAATTTATGGGTAAATGATAAACGAGTTTCCACCGTTGACTATCTATGCACACTGAATATTCAACATTTTCTATCTTATGCTGACTCCAACCTTGGACACTATTAAAAAAAAACATTCATTGCTATGGATTCACAATCTTCTTTGATACCAATGATCCAGATCTTGGAGGAGACCCCCATGATCTGAAAAATTGACATGCCAAAAAAAGAGGAGAACACACAATAAACAAAACCACACATAATTTTTTTTTATTAAAATAGAGAATAATTGTAAAATCTACATCATTGTGGAAAATTTGTCCTTTTACATAATGTGACTTGTTACTTATATCATTTTTTAGTTACTATACCATACGTAAATTCCATGGGTGGATAAATACGATGGGTGGATGAATACCATGGGTAGATGCCACTTTCCATTCACATCACTTCCAAATCTAGTGTGTTCATCAATCCACAACCTTCCATTGCATTCTTTAGCCTTACTCACAAGGCACTGCTCTTTGTGATACTTTTACCCAAAAAGCCTCTATGAAGGTTGTTCACCTCATTTTAATCTCTCTAGAGCTTAGCAACAACAATTTATAATCATTGCATATTTGGCATTCTCACCTCCACCCTTGGAGGAACTTTTTTTTTCTTACACAATGTTTCCTTTTTATTCTCTTCCATATTTTCTCTGCACTCTTGGAGCGCTTCCTCTCTATTTCTCTTTGCTTCCTCTATGCATGTGTTGGTGAGCACTTGTATGAATGGCCTTTGGTATCCCATTCCTCCTTGCTTTTCCAACACACTAGCTACCTATCCTTTCCACAATTGCATAATAGTCAAGTTCCTTCGACAACATAGCCTATGCTTCCTTTAATGTTTGTCCTCTTCCTTTCTTGTGGTTGGAGATAAAGGACAACTGGACCTGTCCTTATTTATTCAGTTATATTTAATGCACAATAAACTCATTTAATATTCTCCGGAAACTCATGGATGATATTTAAAAAAACTATTCCATGAAGTAATCTCCTACCTTAAGCAATCTAATCTATGTCCCTCTCTCAACCATTTTATAGTAATTACAATTATTTACAAGAGATAAATATTAACTGGGGGATATCACAGTCGCTACCCCTTGAGGGGAACACCATCCTTGGAATTCAATAGCCATATATAATAAATCATGCTTTAAATTAAGCATTGTCGATTATGGAGTTTTATATACACATTTATGTACAACATTTATATTATATTTACATTTTACTCACTCAGCAAATAAGAGAGGATGTGTTTCCTAAATCAGATTAGCCATTTTCCTTCTGGATTCCTCGAGCCTAAAGTGCCTCCACTACACTTTGACTTGCTATATTACTCAATTTTGGTGTGTGAACTCCCTCCGATCTAGGATGGATAAAGGTTCTAATTAGAACTCTCCCTCTCATTTGACTTCTAACACAAACCAATTAATCACATGATTAACATCTTGCACATATCTTTTAAGGAATGAAACGTGGAAAATATCATGCACTCTAATTCATGGGCATAAAGCTATTCTATATGCCACTGGACCTATTCTCTCGAGCACTTCAAATTACCTACAAAACCATGGTGCTAGCTTGGCATATGACCCAAATCTCAAGGAAAGTTTCTTGGGCTTAACTCTCAAGTACAAATGTTCCCCAACTTGGAACTCCTTATGCACCCTATGTTGACCTGCATAGCATTTCTGCTTATCATGTGCATGTTTAGATTCTTGATGATGACCCACATTTGTTGCTCCATCTATTCCAACATACCAGGCCCAATAAGGACCATGTTCACTGTATCACTCCAACTGATAGGAGTATAGCAACTCCTTCCATGAAGTGCCTCAAACGGGATCATACTTATAGATTATTTGTACCCATTGTTGTATGAAAACTCTACAAGTGTAATATACTCTTCCCAGTTCTTTGGTTGGTGCATCACATACATCCTCAAAATGTCTTCGAGGATTCTATTTGTCCTCTCTGCTTTATCATCCCTCTATGAATGATAAGTTGTACTGAAGGCTAATTTTGTCGCCAAGCCTACAAATACTTCCTTCCAAACATTGAAGTGAACATGACATCTCTATCTAAAATTATTTTCTTGGGAACTCCATGCAACCTCACAATCTGCTTTATGAATATTTGAGCCAGCCCACCAACTATCCAAAATTATTTTCTTGGGAACTCCATGTAACCTCACAATCTGCTTTATGAATATTTGAGCTACTCCACTAACTGAGTTGGTGGATTTGATCACCACAAAATGAGCCACTTTTCTCAACTTGTTAATGACCACCATAATTTCATCATGTTGTTTGGAGGTTATTGGAAAACCAGTGATGAAATTCATGGAGATCACTTCCCACTTCCATTCTAGAATGTGAATGGATTGCAATAAACCTATTGGGTGTTTGCATTAAACCTTGACTTGCTGGCACTTCAAGAATTTAGCAATAAAATCAACTACTTCCCTTTTCAAATTAGGCCAATAATAAAACTTTTTTATGTACATAAGAGTATTTTGATATCTCGGGTGTAGGAAATATGGTTTAGCATGAAACTCATTTAATATAAGTCTATTCAAGTCATTGTTATTCAGTATATAAATTCTATTTTTAAATTTAATAAATCCTCTTTATTTAAGTTAATTGTGATTTTTTTCACTCCCTTGAAGTATTTGCAGTAGCTTCTCTTTTAATTGTTGATACTTTTCATCTTACTGCCCAATGCTTTTGATATTTTCTTCAAGATCAGTCCCATAGGAAATTATGGCTACTAAATAGTTTGATTGCACCCTCCTATTGATTGGTTCAATTACTCTTTTCTCCTTTCCTTTTATGTATTTTATTTGAAAGTCAAATTTGATGAGCATGGCTCACCAACTAGATTTTCTTGAATTTAACTTGGGTTGTGCAAATAAATACTTTAGCCCTCCATGATCAGTTATTAAGGTAAATTTTCTACCAAGAAGGTAGTGTCTCCACATCTTCATCGCATGGATAATGTTAGCCAATTCCTAATCATGAGTTGCATAATTCTATTCATGCTAATTTAACTTTTGAGACTCATAGCATACCATTTGACATTCATACATCAAGACTCCACCAAGTCCCTCCTTACAGGCATCTGTGCATACATTGAAATACTTTTCAAGATATGTTATTCTTAATATTTGTGATTTGGTCGTGGTTGTTTAAATTGATCAAATCTTGTTGTGCAATCACACATCAATTCAAAACTCTTCCCTTTATTTTGCATAGCAATACTTGGAAAACCAATCTTGGAGAAATTCTTAATAAATCTCATGTAATGGCCTATCAATCCCATGAAGGATATAAATTCAACCACATTTTGAGGTGTTGGTCATTCCATGATAGCCTTAACCTTCTCTAGGTCAGCTATTACTCCCTCCCTTGAGAAAATGTGTCCCAAGTAATGAATTTGTGATGAAAAGAAATTGCATTTACTGAACTTTTAATAAATCTCATGCTCTCTTAGAAATTGTAATACTACTACCAAATTCTCTTCATGCTCCTCCTTGGTCTTTGAATATACCAATTTTTTTTTCCGTGAAGACTATGACAAACTTATCCAAATAAGGGTGTAGTATATTGTTCATAAGGCACATAAATATTGTAGGTGCGTCAATAAGTCCAAAGGGTACTACCACGAATTCATAATGCCCATACCTTGTTTCAAGATTGTTTTATGGATGTCCCCATCCTTTATATGAACCTAATTATAAAATTACCTTAAATCAATCTTGGAGAAGGTTGTTTCTCCTCTTAGATGGTCAAATAAATCATCTATCTGTGGAAATGGATATCTATTCTTGATGGTTACTTTATTTAGTTGTTGACAATGAATGGACAAATTGACTTTTCCATCCTTGTTATTTACAAATAGAAATGGTTCTCCCCATGGGGACACACTTTGCCTTATATAGACCTTATCAAGAATCTCTTTAAGCTTTAATTTTAATTCACCTAACCCAGGAGTACTCATCCTATATGGTGCCTTGGATGCTAGTACTACTCCAAGCATCAACTCAATAGAGAAATATACCTCTTTGTGAGGAGGTAATCCATGAGTCTCTTCAAGGAATACATCTTCATACTGTTGAAAAACATGATATATATTTAGGACCTCACTTTCCTCTTCCTCAACATTGATGGTGGATTTTTCATTGCTGGAAATTTGCACAACAAATAGATGGCATCCTTTTCAGCAATTGTGTTTCGCATGCATGGTTGTATTCAACCTCATCGAAGTGGGCTTTAGCCTTCCCTACAATAAAATTCTTTCCCCATTCTCATTTAATCATTTGATCGCATTTTCAAAATAATCTACCTTGGCGTGGTGCCCGTACAACCAATCCATTCCCAACAACATGTTATATGCTCCTAGTGGTAACACTTTGAGGTCTACCATAGTGGGAATTCCATATAATTTGATGGGGAAATAATTTATCCAATGCTTAACTCTTCCTTTCATCCTCGTGTCCAATTGAAATAGCCAAGAATCATCGTGTACTTCCTCATTTAATGGACATTTATCAACAATAGTGGGATTGGTGTAACTACAATTTGAGCTGGGATGAATCAAAATAGAAATTCTTTGGTCATGGAGCATACCTTCCATCTCTACAACTGCAACCTGATGATCAACTTGGAAATTATCCATTGTTTCATAAAATATGGTTATATTTTGAGCTACATCCTTGATTGTTTATGCCTCCTCTGCATTGTACAGTCTTAGACTAACGTACTTGTGTTATGGGTAATCCTTCCTTAAGTGATTTACTCCACAAGTCCAACACTTGTATGGAACCTTCACATAACCTTTGAATTTATCTTGGTTAAAATGCCCTCTGCTAGTAGAATTGTACCTTTGTTGATTTTCTTAGTTAATGTGCATCACACTTTCTCCTTTAGCTTGTTGTTGCCATTTTCCTTTAAATTTGGCATTGCCTTATACTCGGACATGTTCCTAAATTTCTCATAGCAATTCTTCAATTTTTAAATTTCATCCTCTTGTGTCTTCGGCTCATCAAATTCAATTATATCCTTGAAGGATTATGCAATTCCACTAGCATACCTTTTAATCTTTTCCTTTTATTCCTTAAAGTAAGTAACATACCTTAATAGCTCTAGAAATTTGGTGGTATATTCATCATTTGTAATATGGACCAATTTAAGATTATAGAATTCCTTCCACTTGCTATTGAAGTATCTCCAGCTAGATACTTGTTCTTGAAATAACCCTTGAACTCCCACCAAGGAATCTCCTATTCTCTTCTTCCCTTCATTTTTTTTGAGTCTTCCCACTAGATATTTGCTTTTCCCTTCAAACTGTAGGTGGATACCTTCACTTTCATGTTCTCAGAATAGTTGTGGATTCTAAATAATTTCTTCAATCTTAGTAACTAGGCTTCTTCATCTTCATATTTCTTCATTTATCCATAAAATGTGGGTGGTTTGGCCTTCTTAAATCCCCATTGCATATAATCATTTTTTCTCTTTCAATGATGATGATGATGATGATGATGCCTCCAGGTGGTGGAACTAGAATGTCTACCCGGGTGATACTCATAACTATTGTTTATTATCTTTAGAGTACTCGAGGGTTCATTCCTTCACATTTTTTCTTCAATTTCTCATCTATAACTCTTCTTGGACATACTACCGTCTACCCCATTACTTCTATATTCTAGTTCTAAAAGGCGATCCTGCCTCTATGACTAGCCCCCAACTCATATTGCCTCTATCTCTGTAATTCAGAAAGGCTTTGCACTATGAATGTATTTACCTTAGCTTTCCTTTCCTAAGCCTTTACCAAATTTTCATTATCTACCTTATAGATTCTTATCTTAGCCTTCAGGCTACTCAAGGTCTACATCTAGTTAGGAGAGGTTGCTTCTCACCGCTTCCCCACTAAACATTCTTCAAATATCCTTGATTCTTCATTTCCATGTTGTGATTAGTTAAAGATATATTGCACCATTCCTATACTCATCTATTTAATCCTCAGCGTCTTATTTATTATGTTCTATCACACACATAATTTTTAGATTTAAATAAAGTACAAATACATAGTAGCTATAAGCACCCTGGCTTGTTGATGGAATATACTAGTGAAAGGGTAGTTCAACAATACATTGCATGTTAGCACATCGATAACATTAAAATTATATCAATCAATAGTACTATGATACATAATTAAATCACAAGGCAATCATATCAATCATACATTCAATCAATCAATCACACAATGACTTTTAACACCTAAACATTTTCATTATCCATTTTCTAAAATTCACTATGAAACCCCTTTGTTATGGTTACTCTGTATCAGAGTACCAACCTATTCTCAAGGGTTTGGAATGAACCTTGCATTATTTTTCCCATGATGGAACCCATCAATTTCAAGTATTTAACCTCGATGCTATGATACCACTTCGTAACATATTGTTGGAATAAGGAATTACTGGGGGGGGGGGGGGGGGGGTGGACCATTTATAGTTAGATTCTTAAATATTTTTCCTAAATATGATTTTAGTCCTTTTTATTTTCTGTCACTTATGAGAAAATTTATTCATAAAGAAATTAAACAACAAGTTTAATCATTCATATGTTCATACAACCAATGACATGAGCAACATACACATTTTGACACTGGTGTTTTCACATGGAAACCCAGAGGGAAAAAGACACCAATTTGTTGTTTTTTTATGATATAATTTAAGCACCTACTTAATTACATCAATTTTTTTGTGAGCACCCACTCATAGGAGGGACCAAGCCCCTTAGGTTAGAAATCGCCAACTTTCCAAGAGGCACCAACCTCATCTGAATGCAGGCACCAACCTGCTTTTGCCACTGTTCTACTATTTCATACAATTCTCAAACTTAAAATATAGGCATATACAATTACAAGTAAAATCCCAATCAGATTCATTGTAGAAAAAAACTTCTTCCCATGATCCATTATTGTTCCACAAAATCCCTTTGTTACACACATTTGTTGTATTCCCATTGCTCAGAGCAACATATCCTCAACACTCTGCCTTCTCCCACACAAGCTCTCTGTTGCATTTTCTTCAGCTCTCCTCTTGTTGTTCTTCTTACAACAATCACTTTACACTCATTTCTTAGTCCTCTTTCTAGTCACACAACTCTCACTCCTCATCCCTTCAACAATATGCTCTTCTCCCCCCTTTCTTGATGGATATTGATGGTTTTGATCCTCTGATGCACTCTATAAAATGTTATCTCTCCTTCCTTTGTCCATACTTTCTGAGTGTACCTCAGTATGGTTCCCCCTCTTGGTGTTGCATCTACTAGTTGAACTCTGTCACAAAATTAAACATAGAAATGGGCTTTTGATTTCTTCACTAGCTCACTATGTAATCCTCCATAATGGGAATTTAATCTCGAGCAACCTGCACATTCTATCATGACTCCCATGCTTATTTATTTCTCCACAAAGCTTGACAACACTCAGGAATGGCTACTCTATTCCTAATTCAAATCTACCATTCATGCACGTGAATCATCCAAATTCTTTCTCAATTTAGTTAGTTCTTCCCTATGAAATATTGTCCTCATTACCATGTCTCAATTCCTTCTACAGAACCAACAAAATCCACTAATTTGTATTTAATCTTCAACTGATGAGTCATTCATCCATTAAACTCATTGCACAATTTCATCGGAGCCCCATCATATCGTAACTTAAGCAAATTAAATGTTATGATATTTCACAACCCCGATATACTTAGCCCCCTTGGTGCTTAGCTCCCTAATCCCCCTTGGCGCTTAGCTCCCTGATCCTTTTACCTCTCATAGGACCAGGCTTGTCACTATCAATTTGACGTTATATCAAAGCATGTTTGTATTGTAACTTATGAAAAGTTCCAATTGCATCTTAGCTCACTCTATTTATCCCTTGGTTCTTTTGAGCTCCATACGACCATGTGTTAGGTAATATCAGAGCCTCTCTTGATCACAATTTTTCAAATGACATTTTCACAGGAGTTACAATGTCCTAATCCTTTGATATACTAATCTCCAATATGATGACGTCACTTCTACACATGGTGAATCCTGAGAGGTGACACATGTCACTCTGATTTTCCCCATTGGGCCACTGAAAGTGAGAAAATAGGAAGCCACGTGTTCACTGTACTGTCATGTCATGCTGACATCGCTTTCTAGTTCAGCTTCTCAGAGATAATGACATGCCTCCATGTGTCCTACTAGAGGAGAGAAAAAGAGTCCGGATTAGCCTTATTTTTGCAACAAGGTCCTTTGTTAATTCTGCTTAGCATGCCCCAATGCTTTAAAAATATCGGCAATAGTGAATATCATAAATTATCAAAATACAGATGTTAAGAAGTTATGATATTCCGATATGCTCTGACCTCCAATATGCCAATGACCTCTGATATTTCAATGGGCTCCAGCCTCCGATATCCCGATATGACAGAAATGAAGGTCTTGATATTCTCCGATCTCCAATATTCAGATGCTCCCATGACGCTATGCTCCAGGGTTCCAATATCGAGTCTTGATGTGCTCTGACCTCCAATGTTCATCCTTCCTCTCTGCTGACCTCTGATATAGCCTGCTCTGATGTGTTGAACTCTAATATTTCATCCTACTTAGGACTTCAAGTCCCTAAACTTTTGCAGACCATAACTTTTGATCTAGGAGTAAATTTTTAGACTTCCACACACCATTGGAAAGATATTGTAGAGTAATTTCCAATCGAGAGGGTCCGATGTAGACTTTGAGCCCATATTCTACCTATAAAATGGTTACAAACTCTCTATGATTATTTTCTCCTTGAATCTTCTTCTTGTGCCTAGAAGCATGCACTCCCAACCATCATAGTCATAATTTTATGTCTTCTCCAACAAGCTTTCTACTATGATGATTCTCTACATGAAGCCTGCAGCTATCATAGTATTCCTCCTGAGCCTAGACTACCAATCACCATAGTAGTCATCATTTTATGGATTTTCAACAAGCCTGCTATTATGATGATTCTCTACGAGAAGCCTGCAGCTACCATGGGATTCCTCCTAGACTCCCAATCACGATGCTGATCTCGGTTAACATCAATGCCAACACTATCACAACCACTAGCCATCCAAATACTGCTAATTGTCTAACAATATCTCCCTTTGGCATTGATGACAACACTATAAGCTCCCCCTAGACCTAGGCGTGGTCTTCTCCGATTAAGCTTCCCATCAGGCTAGACATGGTCTTCTTTGATGCCTAAGTAATATTCTCCCCTTTTTGAATCAATGGCAAATAATACTTCTTGAGTACTCCCCCTAAACCACTTCAGCCTACTCTTCCATTGATCCCACATGCAGAGTAGTTGCCAACACCTACCAAAGTGTATTCATTTAGAAGGAGGAGTCACAACTCCTATATGTTTCCTGAGATATTCAAAGGGTTCTCTTGCCAGTGGCTTAGTAAATATATCTACAATTTGATATTTAGTGGCCATGTATTCAAGTCTGACAAAATTTGTTGTAACTTGTTCCCTTAAGAATTGGAATTTGATAGGAATATGTTTAGTCTTTGAATGTATGACTGTATTTTTGGAGATTCTAATGGCACTTGTATTATCACACATAATTGGAATAGGATAAATGAACTCTACCTGAATACATTTTAAAGTTTGCTTCATCCATAGAATCTTTGTGCAACAAGTAGCAACAATAATATACTCTGCATCAACAATCGATAAATAAATAGAGGCTTGTTTCTTACTGACCCATGACACCAAGCATTTCCCCAAGAAGAAAGTTGCACTAGAGGTGATTTTCCTGTCATCAAGAATGCCAACCCAATCATCATCAATGTAGGCCTTCAACTTAAATTATTTTCTCTTAGAATACCACAGTCCATATTCTGTTGTTCCTTGAAGATATTTGAAAATCCTTTTGACAACAACAACATGGATTTCACTTGGGAAGGCCTAAAGTATGGCCACAAGACCCACATCTTGCATGATGTATGGCCTTTAAGATGTAAGATACAGCAACATTCCTATCATGGATCTGTATTCAATCTAATTTACCAGTGGTGTCTCATCATATTTGCACAATTTGCAGTTTGTAGTCATAGGTTTTCTCATTGCCTTACAATCTTCTAGCCCAAACTTCTTCAGATTTTCCTTGAGATATTTGGATTGGGATATAAACACTCCTTGTGGAGACTGAGAGATTTTCCAACACAGAAATAAGGACATCTCTCTAATCATGGATATTTCACACTCTATCTACATACATTTTGTGAATTAATGCCCCAATTGTTCCATTTCACTACTAAAGATTATATCATCCACATACACTACTACAATTAGTAGGTGGTCGCCTTCAGAATTTATTTATAAATTATTGTCAGCTGTACCTTTCTTAAAGCCTTGTTTTTGAAGGTATTTATCCATCCTTTCGTACCAATCTACTGGAGCCCTTTCTATTCCATATAGAGTCTTTTTCAATTTTCATATGAACCCTTCATTTGTGGTGAGTATAAATAGTTTTGGATGCTCAATGTAAACTTCGTCTTCTAGATATCCATTGAGAAATGTAGAATTAAAATCCATTTGATATAACTTGATGTTTTTATGGCAAGAAAGAGCAAGAAATATTCTGATAGCTTCCATTCATGCTACTGGTGCAAAGTTTTCCTCAAAATCTACCCCTTCTATTTGGGCATACCCTTTGCAGACCAATCGAGCTTTGTTCCTGATTAATTTACCCTACTCATTCATCTTGTTTTGAAAACAAATTTGGTCCCGTTAACATTTTTCTCTTTAGGCCTTGGAACAAGCTCCAAAGTGTCATTCTTTTCAATTTGGTCAAGTTCTTCATTGATACCTTTCACCCAAAACTTATCCTCACATGCTTGGATGAGATTCTTGGGTTCAATTTGTGATAACAAAGCCAAACTTGCATAAATTATACTATCAACAAGTTTCCTCCTAATTTGAACACCATGTATTTGATCTCCACATATCTAAATATCTGGATGTTATTTCTGTACATACCAGGAAGGTGTCTTTGGCCTTGGATTTGTGCCTGCTTCCTCACCTTCACTATCTAAATCTCTTTCTTCTAGATCTGCGGACCTCATATCTAGATTTTCTTCATTATTTGAGTTCATATTTCTTTTAGAGGACTCAAGTTGTGATGCTATTTCATCTACTATCACATCAATGCAATCCTCAATCATTTTCATCCACTGTTATAACACTTATATCCTTTACTTCAAGCAAAGTGCCTGAGTAATATTCCCTCGTCAATGCGAGAGCCAAACATTCTAGGATTCTTATCATTCCTTTAAATGAAGCACTTGATCCCAAACACCTTGAGGTGTTTAACTAATGCAGGTATTCCCTTCCATAACTCATATGGAGTTTTATTACTATTATGCTAGAGATGAGTTATGTTTGATAGATATACTATTGCCTATGTTGTTTCTCCCTAGAAGATTTGAGACGTGTCTGCTTCATCCAAAATTGTTCTTGCCATTTCCTAGATTGTTTTGTTCTTTCTCTCCACTACTCCATTTTGCTGTGGAGTTCTAGCCACTAAATATTTCCTCCTCATGTCGTGCTCTTCACAGAATTCTTCAAACTCTCTTGAAGTGTACTCTCCTCCTCTGTCTAATCTTAAAAAATTTATCTTTAAGTATTTCTCATTTTCTACTTGGGATTTAAATTTTTTAAAATTCTTAAAAGCTTTTGAATTTTGTTTTAAGAGAAAAATCCAAGTGGCCCTGGTAAAACCATCAATAAGAAGCATGAAATATGTTTCTCCTTTTGGAGTTTTTCTCTATTAATACCATAAATATCTGTGTGAATGAGCTCTAACGGTCTAGATGAGGAGAACTCTTTTGACTTGAAATGAGTCCTAGTATGCTTGGAAAGTTGACGTGACTTGCACAGTGAGTTATCAGGCCTTCACAGTCTTGGTAATCCTCTCATAGCTCCCATCTTGCTAACTTTTATCAAACTATCAAAATTCATATGCCCAAGCCTCTTGTGCCACAACCGTGCTTCATTCGTTTTTCTTAAATAGAAGTTAACCCTGGAATCATCAAACACATATACATTATTATGGGTTTTGATTTGTTTTCCCATCATCTTTCCATTCTTTATGTTGTGGATGTCATATTCTTTGGATCGAAAGGTCACATCATAGCCATTATCACACATTTGGCTGACACTAAGCAGATTGTGCTTGAGACCTTCTACATACATCATATTTTGTGCTTTTGTCTTTTGATGAAGATTGACTATGCCTTTACCCTTGATCCTTACTGGAGCATCAATTGCAAAGGTGACATTGTTTCCTCTGTCCTTTTCTTTTAGTGACATAAATTTACTTTTATCCCCAGTCATATGCTTGGAACAACTAGTATCCACATACCATTTGTTCTCTTGATTATGGGCTGAGAGAGTGAGTCCACACTACATGATCTTTTTAGTATTTCATTTCCAGCTCCCCTTATCATTTTGGATAGCTGACTGTATAACATTTTGGGACTTAGATATGTATTCAAACCTTCTTTTGCACTCACTTCCTTTCTGCCAAAAATTATTACATTTGAAGCATCCTACTTCGCTTAACAAGGGAGAGAAGACGTTTCGACCTCTGAGAGAAGAGTTTTGAGATCTAAAATTATGGTACTAGTTATATCTAGGATTTTCATCTCTTTCAAATTTGATCCTTCTACAATCAACAACTTTGTATCCAAAGATACGACACTTATAACAATGATCATAAAATGAATAGGCATGCCTATTGTTGGAAGTATTATGAGATTGTGCATGAAGGTACCTTGGTTGTATGGTTGATTGCATTAGGGGAATTTTGATGTCTAAAATGGGCCTCCTTAGAAAAATGTACAACCAAAATAAACTTTATAGGAACCAATAGGATTCAAGATGATGATTTCAACCATGGGGGATGATTCACCATTTTTGGGGTAAAAAAGTAAAAAGATCAAAAAATAATAAAATAATAAAGCTACTTTTTCAACTCGTATTTTGAACTTATCTCCCTAAGTTTTTACTCAAATTTCGAGCAGGAGTACTTGTTGGATGAAAATTTTAATTCCTCATCCAAGGAGTATCTATGTTGCATACTTTCAATAGACCCTTCTACATGAAAAATGAGAAATACATGAAAAAATCGTGATTGTAATCATGTTTTTCATGTATTTCTCATTTTTCCTGTAGTGGGATCCATCAAAAGTATTCAACATGGGTACTCATTGGATGAGGAATCAAATTCTACATCCAACAAGTTTTGTCACTTGAAATTTGAGTAAACCCATAAGGAGATAAGTTTAAAATACGAGTTGAAAAAATAGTTTTTTTATTTTTATTTTTATTTTCTTCCCTCTAAAATTTGATGATGTAATCTAATATTATTTTATTATTTCCACTATTATTTTAGAATTTCCTTAGGAAGTCAATTTTAGACCTCAAAATTCCCCTAATGGATTTATTCTCCATTAATGATCTCCTCTTTTCCCTACTACTCTTTTGCCTACATTGATTATCTCTTGATGCTTCTTTGCATAGCTATGTGGTACCTTGAATCCCGCAGACTTGAAATTTCTCTTCTCCATAGAAAATTCCTATGTCTTTGAGTATCCCATACCTATTATGATTCATGAGGGCCCTTGTCTATTTAGAATTTGATCTAGTTTCCATGTTCCTTCTATAAACATTTCATTTAAATCATTCTTAGTCTTTATTACCCCCAGATCCATTCTTAGAGAGAAAACCTCTACTTCAAGTCAGTAACAGTTCTCTTCCCATTCATGGATAAAGTCTTGAAGAACCTCTTCCTTTTGTTTAGCTTCTTCCGATTTTTATTTTTGATAAGAAAACTCCTCATTATTAGAGTTATACATAACTTCTTCAACCTGTTGTAGTTATTCCTTCAAATGCTTATTCTTTTTATTTATTTCTTTAACTCATCAAGAGCATTGATGAGTTCCCCTTTAAGGTCCACTATCCCTTCTTCTTCTTCTTCTTCCTCTTCAGGTTCCATAATACTTTGTTTCTTAGAGTCTGTTCCAAAATCCATAAGTAAATACTTATTTGAATCATCCTTTGAAGAGTTTTCACTGTCTGACTTTCGTGTTGAGCTATCCTCTTTGGAGTAGAACCTCGTTTTCTTATAGAAAATTTTATTCTCGTGTTTTTGAGACTTGTTTCCAAGCTTTTGATTATCTTCCCTTTTAGCCTTTTATTTGTAATGGAATTTGGCCGAAAAATGTCGAAATATTCCACAATCAAAACATTTAAAGGGAAACTTTCCTTTATATTTTCCTGAGACATGCTTTAGCTTCCTAGCTAATTGAGCCAACTCCAGATCAGATTCACAACTGGAGTAGCCATGATGACCTTTGTGTTCCTTGGACTTTTTGGATACTTTGAATTTTGCTTCCTTAGGTTCTTACATCTCTCTTCTTACTCTCATCTCATAGGTTGTCACAGTACAATGTAGCTGGTCCATCTTGAGATCCTTTAAATTAGCCATTTCTTCAATAGTTGAGACTTTGGAATTAGATCTCATGGGAAGAGCTCCTAATATTTTCTAAAAAATCATCTCTTCCTTGACCTCTTCACCAAGTCCTCTAATCATATTGGTTACTTCATCAAATCTGAAGAAGTATCCTACTATGATTTCATCTACACTCATTCTCAAGCTCTCCAACCTCATTTTGAAGGTTTGAAGTTTTTCCTGCTTGACTTTGTCATCTCCTTCATATGATTCTAATTAAGATTTATCCACACTTCCTTAGTAGACATACAGTGCATAACCTTTACAAGTTATGATTGACTAAGTCCAAATAGAATGGCATTCTTGGCTTTAGCATTATTTCCATATAGTTTTTTACCATCTGTATCAGTGGGAGGAATATCAGGGACATTGTAGTCTACCAACAATGAAGTCCAAACATCTACTCCTAGGGACATATGATATGATACGCTTCCATCCTTACTTTCCAAGAGGGATGGTTTGTCCCATCAAAGAATAGTATTCTACTTGAGGAAGCTTCTTAATTCTCTTTCCTAGACATAATTCCTTATAGATCTACCTTCCAATGGTTAGAATATTCCTGAAGGAATGTGTCTTTGATACCAATTGTTGGAATAAGGAATTACTAAGAGGGGTAGGGGGGTGAATTAGTAATCGTGATATTCCCAAATGTTTTTCTTGAATATGCTTTCAGTTATTCTTATTTTCCATTACTTATGAGAGAATTTATTCATAAATACAGTAAGAAACAAGTTTAAGCATTCATATGTTCATACAAAAAATCACATGAGTTGCATACACATTTTGACATTAGTGTTTTCACATGGAAATCCAGACAAAAAAAACCACCAATTTGTTGTTTGTTTATGATGTAATTTAAGAACCTACTTAATTATATCAATTTTTTTGTGAGAACCCACTCACAGGAGGCACTTAACCCCTTAGGTTAGAAAGCGCCAACTTTCCAAGAGCCACCAACCTTCTCCCACCACTATTATACTATTTCATACAATTTCTGAACTGATAATAGAGGCATATACAATTACAAGTAAAATACCAATCAGGTTGGTCGCAGAATCAACATTTTCCCATGGTCCATTGTTGTTCTACAGACTCCCTTTGTTACATACTGTTGTTATTGGGTTGTGTTATATTGGAGCCCCCTTATACGTTGCATCAGGTGCTGCCAGGGGAGTATGCAGGGGGAAATGCCCAAAGAAAATGTTTCTGGACCCTATATTAGGTGGGTGGACCTACCTATGATTTTTTACATGGATTTCTCACATGTTTTCGAGCATGATGGTTTTTTGTCCATGGTATTTTGTAGATCTATTCAAGGGAACTATGATTATGTTCTAATCCAGGGTTAATGGATTGGGGTTTATGGATGCTTCAACATGTATATATATGTATTGTAACATTGAAAGGAATATAATAAAAAATCATTCTAGTAGTCCCAGTTTTGGGATCCATGGAAAATCTCTATGTATATATGTTTTATGTTTTATGCTCTCACCATTGTTTATTTTCTATTTTTTAGAATTTGCATGTAGGTAATTTATGTACAGGGTTAAAACCTACATTTGGTATTAGAGTTTTTTTGGCTTCAAGGGGACGCCTTTTCTACTGAGGGGTTTTTTCTCGAGCTTGTGGTAGACCCTATTCAGTGGGAGATCTACAAGATCAATTATTGTGGTGAAAGAAGATGGTGAGCAGTGGAAAGGTATAGATCAAGAAACTTAAAGGTCTAAGTTTTGAGTTGTGGAAACTCAATATTGAGGATTTGCTAGTGGATAAAGATCAGTGGATCATGGTAGATCTGGGTACTAAACCAACATCAATGTCAGTCGAAGACTGTGAAAACTTGGATCAGAAGGCAAAGAGCACAATACGATTGTGTGTCTTAGATTCAATATTGTTGAATGTATCAGAGGAAACTTTGACGAAGGCTTTGTGGGACAAGTTAGGACTTTGTACCAATCTAAGTCTCTGGTGAATAAATTGTTCCTATGGAAAAAGTTGTATAACCTGAAGATGAAAGAAGGAGACTCGGTGACAGAGCATCTGAACAAATTTAATACTATGGTGAGACAGTTATTATCTGTTGAAATTAAAATTTCATATTAAGACAAGTTCATTAGTTTTTTGTGTCCTCTACTAGAATCGTGGGATAGTCTGGTTGTTGCAATAGGTAGCAATACAATTGCCTTCCATTGTGATGAAATAGTCTCATCCTTACTGTCAGAGGAGATGAGATGGAAAAATATGGAGGGTCAGAATGGTGATGCCTTGTCTATACGAGGATGGTCCCAAAATAGAGACAAAAATAAGTCCTCGAGTGGGATATCTAAATCTAGAGGGAGATCTAAATCTCCAAGAAAACATGTAAAGGTGTGTTGGAAATGAGGAAAGGAAGGGCACTTCAAAAGGGACTGTAAATTGAAAGCTCCTGAGAAAGGAAGGGGATCTGATGATGCTTCTTTTGCAGAGGAGAAAACCACTTTAGATGAAGTTGGGGATGTTTACTTGTCTTCTTCTCCAAGTACACATGTAGATCATGAGCCATAGTTGATTGACTCAGGTGCATCCTTTCACTTCACTCCCCATAGAGAGTGGTTCTACAAGTATGAGAAATATGATGGTGGTGATGCCTTCTTAGGGGATGACAAGAAGGCTATAATCATGGGTCACATAAAATTAAAGTTAAAGTTGCAAGGTGGAAGGATTAGAACACTTCTGAATGTTCTGCATATTCCTGCATTGGCCAGAAATCTAATTTTTGTAAGCAATTTGCATGATGCAGGTGTAAAAACAGTATTCGAGAAAGATACTTGCAATATGGCTCGGGGAGCACTGGTATTGATGCAGGGAGTTCAGATTGGAACTCTGTATAAGATTCAAGGTATCACTATTATTTAAGGGTGCAATAATTTTGTGGTTCCTGGAAATGGAGCATAAAATCTAGTGGTCTCTGGAGAAAATACCATGCTATGGCATCAAAGGCTTGGACATATTGGAGAAAAGGGCCTTTCAATACTTCATGGTAATGGTATATTAGAAGGTATGTCTAATAACTCTCTGGATTTTGATTTATGTGAAAATTGTGTATATGGGAAGCAGGATCTGGTAATTTTCCCCTCTGGTGGTAAGAGGGAGAAACATATATTATATCTTGTGCAAAGTGATGTGTTTGGACCTGTTTCAATTCCATCACTGAGAAAGTCAGTGTACTATGTATAATTTATAGATGACTTTTTAAGGAATACATGGATATATTCCCTCAGGAATAAATCTGAAGTCTTTGATAGGTTTAAAGAATTTAAGGCTTTGGTGGAAAACCATACAGAGAAGAAGATAAAGGTGCTAAGAACAGATAACAGTGGAAAGTTTTGTAAGAAGGAATTTGAAGAGCTCTATAAGAAGTGTGGTATAGCATGGTAGAAGACCACTCCATACACACCTGAGAAAAATGGATTTTCAAAAATAATGAAAAATACAATGATGGAAAGGACAAGTAGCATGCTCAATGGTGTTGGGTTAGGACAAGAATTCTGGGCAGAGGCCGTGGAGACTACATGTTACCTGGTCAATAGATCACCTTCATAAGCATTGGAGGATAATACTCCATAAGAGGTATCGACTAGTAAGAAACCTTCTCTTTCACATCTGAGGGTATTTGGATGTGATGCATATGTACATGTTCCAAAGGAGAAAAGATCAAAGTTGGATAGTAAATCTGAAAAGTGAATGTTTATTAGGTATAAGGATGGTTTAAAAGGTTATAAGATTTGGAACCCAAAAACAAGGAAGGTTGTGTACAACTGGGATGTGGTGTTTAAAGAGGTGAAATATTTTATTAAACATGAATTCCTACCAAAGGAACTTGAGAAGATGGATTTTGAGCTAAAGGAGGAAGAATCAGACTCGACAACAAAAGAGGAATCAGAAGATGAAGAGCCACAAACTCCAACTATGAGAAGATCAGTTCAAGAAAGAAGGCCGCCAGAAAGGTATAGTCTATCTTCTTTCTCTTCAAGTTTTGATTTATCTATTACTAATGACGATCTCAGAATTGTGAGGGAAGAAGTAGATTCAAAGGATGGAAAACTCTGGAAAGAGTCCATGGTTAATGAAATGGCATATTTGCACAAAAATGAGGCTTTGGATCTAATGGAGTTACCATATGGAAGGAAACCCATTGGCATCAAATAGGTGTTTGGTAAGAAGATGAATGCATAAGGAAAGGTGGAGAAATGCAAAGCTCATTTGGTTGTGAAAGGTTACTCCCAAGTGTCGAGAATTGATTTTGGTGATATTTTTTCTCCTGTTGCCAAGGTAGCTTCTATTAGATTACTTTTATCTGTTGTTGCTTCTTTTGATTTTGAGGTAGAATAGAAGGATGTGAACACACCATTTCTTCATGAGGATCTGGAAGAAGAGATCTACATGAAGCAACCTAAAGGCTTTGCAGTGAAGGATAAGAAAAAACTGGTATGCAAGTTAAAAAATTCTTTGTATGGGTTAAAACAGTGACAAGGATGTGGTATCAGAAATTTGATACATTTATATGGGGACTTGGCTTCACCAGAAGCAAAGCAGATCACTGTGTTTATTTTAAATTAATTGTTGATCGTGTTATTTATTTGGTCTTGTATGTGGATGATATGTTGCTGGTTGGAAATTACAAAGAAATTATCAAAGATTTGAAGACTCAATTATCTTGCAAATTTGATATAAAAGATCTTGGTGGTGAAAACTATACTTTGGGCATGTAAATTAAACGAGATCAGGAAAAAAGGAAGCTTTGGTTAAACCAAAAGAAGTATGTCGAGATAATACTGGAAAGGTTTAATATGTAGGATAGTAAACTGGTGAAGGGTCCTATTCCTGTAGGTGTAAAGTAATCTGTTGAACAGTGTCCCAAGACACAAGAAGAGGATGAGGACATGTCCCATGTTCCATATGCAAGTTCAGTCGGCAGCCTAATGTGTGAAATGGTCTATACTAGACCAAACATTGCACATGTAGTGGGAGTATTGAGTAGGTTTACGTCAAAACCGGGGAAGGAGCATTGGACAACAATGAAGTAGGTTTTCAGGTATTTGCGTGTCAATAGTGATTATGGTTTGTGCTACTAAGGAAGACCAGGATTGGACAGAGTTTTGGACATCCATGGCTTTGTTGATGTAGACTAGGCTGGAGATCTAGATCGAAGAAGATCTACAAGTGGGTATGTGTTTAACCTATTTGGAGGTGCAGTTAGTTGGATGAGTAACAGACAGTTAGTAGCGACACTTTCAACTATAGAGGCAGAATACATGGCAACCACTCATGCAAGCAAGTAAGCAGTTTGGTTGTAGAGATTGTGTTCAAGTGTGGGGTTAGTACAATAAGCTATAAGGATAGACTCTGACAACCAACGTGAAATTTTCTTGGCAAAGAACCATGATTATCATTCAAAGACAAAGCACATTGATGTTCAATATCACTTTGTGAGGGATATGTTTGAGGACAAAAAGGTGTTGTTGGTAAAGGTGGACACATTGAATAATACTGCAGATGTATTGACAAAGTCTATGAGCACTGAGAAGTTCTCTTGGTATAGAGAAACAATGGGTGTTGTAGGGCTGGATCAATGACTAAGTTCTCATGTGGCTGCCTATGGAAAGAAAACAACCAGTGGGAAAATGTTGGGTTGTGTTATATTCTTTCCACGACTACCACACACGCAGGGGGGCGACAGACACCCCTATACGTTGCACCGGGGGGTATGCAAAGGGGGTGGTAGCCCCCTTGCACAGGGTCTGAGACAATGGTTGGGGAAAATTTGTTTGGACCCTATATTAGGTGGGCAGACCTACCTATGGTTTTGTGCATGGATTTCGCACATGGTTTTGGGGATGATGGTTTTTTGTCCATGGTATTTTGTAGATCCGATCAAGGAAACTATGGTTATGTTCTAATATAGGGTTAATGTATTGGGGTTTATGGATTCTTTGACATCTATATAACTGCATACAAATTCTAAAAAATAGAAAATAAATAATGGAAAGAGAATAAAACATAAAACAAATATACACAGAGATTTTCCCCTGGACCCCAAAATTAGGACTACCAGATTGATTTTTATTATATTCCTTTCAATGTTACAATTGACAACCGAAGTAGGGACACTACTGGCAAGTGACGGCACAACAAATGGGGAGGAATTCATAAACCACTGGGGAACTACGTTTATGGAGCAAAAGCAACCCGGTGCGCAAGAAGAGGTGTTGTGTGCAACAAATACACAAGGGTGGAGTACACATAGGGAGATTAGGTGGAATAGGCGTGAGCGTAGAATGCCACTATGTGTACAAATTGGAGGCTTTGAGCATCTAAAGCAGCCTAGACAGCCTGGACGAAGTGAATTGAACAACCACCTATGACGAGGGATGCAGTCGTATAAACTAAATCTGTGCATACCAAGGGTTCGATGGACCTATAGGACCATAAACAAAACAGGGTGTGTGAAGATGGCCTTATCCGTGCTCAGATAGGATGAAACTAGGAAGGCAGAGGGAAGTCCCAAGACCATCACCCATGTAGTTCGAACTAGACACCAGGACCTGGGCAAAGTAATTCGGCAGTTGCAAGAAGACATTTGACGTGGCAACTTGAGACTTCGTGAACTTGATAAAGAATGGGCAAGGCTAAGAAGGAAAAGCACAAGGTTGGATGACAAAATCAGCAACATAAAAATTGGAATCGCACAAATGGGCCATGTGAATCTGAGAATAGGGGGACCAAAAATGGGCCTCCTATGATACTAGAACAAGCTATGACCCTGCTATCATGGTTGCAACCACACCCTACTAAACGGGTGAGCACAGAACGTGATGCGCTACTAGGTTCAAAGGTACGTGAAGGGTGCCCACAGCCTGGGCTAGTAGGGAAGTGGAAGCCTCGCATGGGGGGTGCAACCACCTGACTATCCATAGGAGGCCCAGTATCAGCACTCAACGCAGTAGGAAGAGGGCACAGGACTATAAAGAAGTTTGTAAGGAGGTTGCGTGGCTCGGACATGGCGTGCAGGATCAGTACGAAGTATACAACGTGTCTGCGTACGAGGGACTGCATTGCCACATGGGAAGGATGGAAGGTGACCATTGCAAACACTATTCATGACAAGATGTCCCATTTAAGACACCGAGGAGTGGATGGCAGGAAAGTAAGACACAATGTTGAATGGATCTAGCACCAAAAGCGCATTAATGAGCCACGAATGGGAGGCATGACCGAATTTGAATTCGAAAAGGTATATAAAGCATAGGTGGCTTGTCACCAAACAACGTTTGGCCCTTTGCATATTAGGTCGTTCTAGGTTCAAGATGACAGGAGCAAGATGAATGAGGTGATCATGAAAGAAAGCACATGGTTTCAAGAATTGCTGAAGGAACTGCAAGAGTCCCTACTAAGGTCGATATCCACAACCAAGAACGTTACGTAGAACATTGCGCTGTAGGTGGGAGGGACAGCCAAAATCCATAAATCACCTAGGATGCCACAGACCAAGAAGGACCCCCAGGTAGTAGGACCAGTATGGATGTCTCCAAGGAACCTGCAATTCAACAAGCTGTCGATGGAAGAAAAGGGAAAAACTGTTACTATTGAGAGCGATGATGAGGAAGAGGATCCTTTGACATATGTTGAAGAGATGGAACTAGAGGAAGAGATAGAAGAGGATATCCAACCAGTGCGGGTTCCTACAAAACGACCCAAGTATGTCCCTCCACGAAAAGGGAGGGTCCAGGCACCTAAAGATTTGGATGTTGTACTCCCTCCAAATATATATATGTATTGTAACATTGAAAGGAATATAATAAAAATCAATCTGGTAGTCCTAATTTTGGGATCCAGGGGAAAATATCTGTGTATATTTGTTTTATGTTTTATTCTCTTTCCATTATTTATTTTCTAGTTTTTAGAATTTGTATGCAAGTAGTTTCTATACAAGGTTAAAACATATAGTTTCACTGTGCCCACTCCTCACAGTAACATATCCTCAACACTCTGTCTTCTCTTGCACAATCTCTCTGTTTCACCCACTTCATCTTTGCTCTTTCTTTTATTCTCACAATAGTCACTCTGCACTCATTTCTCAGTCCTCTCTCTACTCACACAACTCTCACTCCTTAGCACTTCAGCAATATGCTCTTCTCCCCACTTGCTTGATGGAAATCGATGTTTTTCATCCTCTAATGCACTCTGAACAATGTTGTCTCTCCTGCCTATGTCCATACTTTCTGAGTGTACCTTAGTATGGTTCCTCCTATTACTATTGCATCTACTCGCTAAACTCTATCATAGCATTAAATACAGAAATGGGCTTTAGAGTTCTTCACCGACTCACTGTGTGATATATATATATATATATATATATATATATATATATATATATATATATATATATATATATGTATTGTAACATTGAAAGGAATATAATAAAAATCAATCTGGTAGTCCTAATTTTGGGATCCAGGGGAAAATCTCTGTGTATATTTGTTTTATGTTTTATTCTCTTTCCATTATTTATTTTCTAGTTTTTAGAATTTGTATGCAGGTAGTTTCTATACAAGGTTAAAACATATAGTTTCACTGTGCCCACTCCTCACAGTAACATATCCTCAACACTCTGTCTTCTCTCGCACAATCTCTCTATTTCACACACTTCATCTTTGCTCTTTCTTTTATTCTCACGATAGTCACTCTGCACTCATTTCTCAGTCCTCTCTCTACTCACACAACTCTCACTCCTTAGCACTTCAGCAATATGCTCTTCTCCCCACTTGCTTGATGGAAATCGATGTTTTTCATCCTCTAATGCACTCTGAACGATGTTGTCTCTCCTGCCTATGTCCATACTTTCCGAGTGTACCTTAGTATGGTTCCTCCTATTACTATTGCATCTACTGGCTAAACTATATCATAGCATTAAATACAGAAATGGGCTTTAGAGTTCTTCACTGACTCACTGTGTGATCCTAGATACTAAGAATGTAATCTTGGGCAGCCTACACACTCTACCATCACTCCCATGCTTATTTATTGGTCCATAGAGCTTGACAAAACTCAAAAATGACCTCTCTATTCCTCATTTAAATATACTAGTCAAGCATGCGAAGAAACCAAATTATTTCTCCATTTCTTTAGTTCTTCTCTGTGAACTTTTGTCCTCGTTTTCATGTCTCAACGCCTTCTCCATATCCAACTAACTCCACTAATCTACATTTAATCTTCAACCACCGACCCATTCATCCATTAAAATCAATGTACTATTTCATTGAAGTCACGTCATATTGTAACATAAACAAGCGAAATGTTACGATATTTCATAACCCCAATATCCTTAGCCCCATCGACGCTTAGATCCCGTAGCATTTTCCTTCTCATATGACTGAGACTATGACCATCAGCTTAGCGTTATATCGAAGCTCCTTTCTATCGTAACTTCTGAAAAGTTCCAATTGCATCTTAGCTCCCTCTGTTTAGCCCTTGGTTCCTTTGAGCTCCATACGACCATGTGCCAGGTAATATTGGAGCCCCCCTTTACTGTAAGTTTTCAAACACCATTTGCATAAGAGTTATGATGTCCTCATCCTCTAATATATTGATCTCTGATATGTTGACGTCACTTCTACATGTGGTAACTCATGAGAGGTGACATGTGTCACTCAGATTTGCCCCATTGGGCCACTAAAAGTGCCAAAAAAGGAAGCCACCTATCCAATGTACTTTCATGTCATGCTAACATCACTTGCCACTTCGGATTCCCAAGCTAATGGCATGCTTCCATGTGTCATACCAGAGGAGAGAGAAAGAGTCTCGATTAGCCTTAACTTTGCAACAAGGTCCTATTATTGGGAAATCTAGTGTCCATGCAGAGCTGCTAGTCCCACTAAGACTGGTAGCTATCTTAGAACCAAACAAACTAAAACTACTTTCGTTTTCCTTTATGAGAATTAGATAAGAGGGGAACAAAGGAGACCAACCTTTGTCTTGTGCTTGGTTCCTTGCTTGATTCCTCTCCCTTCTGATAGATCTTTGCCACTCGCTTCCTCGTCTAACCAGCTTCAAAGAGCACCTATGGAATCAAAGCAGCATAACACTATCCAAGAATAGATATCTACTATCACAAACAATATAGGACCAGATATATATTGACCACACAAATGCATATATCATCAATCATACAAGAATGTGGAGGAAAACTTGAATAGCTTTATTAATATCAAGAATAGCAAAGAGGATTACAACCAATTGTTCTGACCCAGCATCATCGTCTCAGCAAGAAAGCCCTTCTTCACCTCATGAAAAGCTTAGATCACCCAACACTATGATGTTACACCAAGAAACCAGCAACACTTCCTTACAAGATACAAAATTCTAGCCTCTGGATCTCTGGGATGAGGGATCCATATATAGATGATCGCAGGGAGGTGAGTCAGCTTCTGAGATTTGATTAGTGTCCTCTCTCTGATAGTTCTTGATTCCACTTGGAGATTGATGATCTCTTACTCATCCCTGGGTGAATTCAAAGAGGCAAGTGTCATAGGAGAAGTTTCTGGAAGATTCCATGTCGAACCACCTTGCAAACTATCTCTGCCATTTGTCCACTCTCGCTCATCGCACCCTGCAGAAGAGCTATCCAGTATGAATAGCACCTTTTACTCTGGGCAGGTGGGATGCATCGCACCTTTTGCACTGGGCAGTCTGTATGGTCCAGATTTGACCAGTTCTGAGCAGTTTTCTGTGGAGAACTTCTGGGAGATGATGTAATCAGCTGACCTTGTTCCTTTAGGGTGTGAAACAACACTTTTAGGGACTTAGGAGCCCTTGGTTTATGGACGTATATGATTGGGGTTGCAGTGCCCAAAAATGTCTATAACAGTTGCCCCCTAAAGCATGAGGTCGTTAATCTTTTGATGTCGGGTGAAATGCTTTATCATGAGGATCTGAATTTTTTTCAAGTTGGAAGGCAACCTGTAATAAGATACAATACAATACATTATCTTCATAATATTTTCATGATCTGGCTGAGGCGGGGATTCTCATGCTCAGCTTTATAAATTCATTTTCATGTACATAGGACAGACAATCATCTGTGTGCAGACTGATGATTCTGGTAGAGCCATCATCCCTTAGATTGGATGATTATCTGTGCAGCAATGATGTACATTTGATGTCTTTATTTTCCTGAATATATATCGTAGCCCGGATGGATGAAACTAGATCTGGGGTCTTCAATCTTGTTTGATCTTCACTCAAAGTACAAGTCGATCTAGGTGATAGATGTTCTGGAGTCGAACATGGCAAGACACCGCCTGATTACTAGCCAGTGATGTAAGTTGTTAACAGGCACGAGAGGAATCATTGATAATGATGATGACCCTTAAGGTACGACAGTACAATTCACGTGGTGTGAAAAAGGGGCTTGGTGTCAAACACCATGCAAAATCTTTTGGTCAAAGGCCATTGATGTAAACCTATCGCGGAAGTGAGAAACTTGCCATTGAGGCATGCAAGCTTCAAAGTATTGAAAGGGTTATTCCTAGATCGACTTCCTGGATAATGAGCTGATGTCGACAAGAAGCGATCCATCGTAGGAGGGCCTTAATGAATCCCACATCTATGACACGGAACGGAGAAAATGATTTTAATGGAGGTGAAAACGATCTGATGATATAAGGTTCAGGGTGGCGGTCATGAAAGAATGGAGCGTGAATGTATTGTAGTGGATGAGACACAGGTGAATTCTCTGAGCGACTTCTCTTGAACATACCGGCAACACTGACATGATGGATTGGTAGTGTTAACCCCAAATGTGGATAGTGTGATGGACCAATGGTGATATGACCAGTGAATGGAATAACCCAACCCGACTCGGATGCGGAGTGAAAGTGTCATGTTCAAGAGCGACTTACTACCAATAAAGTTTCTTCAAGTTTTCTTCCCAATTTTTCCCCAGTCATTGCTGACCAGTACCTGTTTATTTTTGTCAAGCTTGAGGAGGATAACATATGCTTGTCCTATAATTTTCCCTTCGGGCAAACCCATCGCTATGTTTTAATGAGCCTAGCGATAGTGAAACTCATTCTTGTTTGTATGGACAAGTTTGTCGCTATTCAGTTTTAACGAGTTTAACGACAAAGATAACTCGGTCCTTTTCAATTTTAGAGAGTCTGAAAGGGACGTAAAGAAAACTCTAATAATCCTTTTTCGTCATATAATCCCTTAAGTCCGAAAAAGTATAAAATAATACAAAAGGGATGAATTTTTCAGTAATTTTAACGAGCAGAACAAAACAAGCGCTCGATCTTTTTGTGTAATAATCCCTTAGGTCCAAAAAGATTAAAATCTAAAGGAGTGTTAGCACTTCTGGTCACTTTAACGAGCTAGAGAGGCTAATTTCTCGGCAATCTTTTCATATTTTACGAGTCAGATGAAAAGAGCTTAAAGGAGACTCGTTTTTCGAGGAACGAGTGATAAATTCGTGTAGTGGCTGATTCCAGGTAAGGTTTGGAATTTTCCAATCACGGTAGTGTCACAAGGATGGCTAACAGGATCACTCTTCGCAACTGTTCCTCAAAAAGGGTAAACAATCAAATGGAGGTGAATGATCAGCCAAAACAGAGTAGAGGTGATGATGATAACACGACCAAGGCTCACAATGGTTATTTACCAGAAATTGGTTCATTTTTTAATGAATGAGCTTAAACTCAGGGGGAAACATTTGCTCATTGCTTATGTTTAATTTTTAACTAGCTTGAACTCCACATAAAAACTGCTCGAGCCAGTCGTATAATAAGGATGTCTCATCCATAGGTTCAATTTTTATGGAGCTTGCACCATTCGAAACTATGCTCTGGTGCCTCTCGCATGCAAGCTAGGAATGACCAACTACGCCCCTCTACTTAACTACCAAGATCACTACCAAGGTTAGGTAGGAAACTTTTTCCTTTACTTTGCCAGTGCCATGGTGGCCCCTACGAAGATGAATGGTCAATTTGACCACTCACTCAACCTAGGTGGTTGAAGTCAATGGAATCATAGAGTTAACGTTAGTTGGTCATTTCTCTCTTTCTCACAAGAGGTTTGCATGCCCCCAGGTATAGCGAAGTAGAGTTTCTAGGTTACCCCTCAATTTGCAGACAAAACGTTTGTTCTGTCGGGAAAGGCCTACCTTTTAACGAAGGTATCTTATCCGGTCTAATCCCCTCTTCCTATATGGATGGGGATTGAACCAATCATATATCCTTCGCGGAAACATACCCTATACCCAGAGTTTTCCTGCTGAAGCAGACCAGGGTGCATGCCCCCTGGGTTTCAGTCATGTCCTCCCGAATCACTCGCGCTCTTTAGGTGGACGGACTGGAGATTGATGAGGCATTCCTTGTGTGAAAAGACCATTTAGGTATGGCATTTGACTATTGGCTATGTGTGAGCTGGGGAACGAAAGCTGGTCTACGAGCTTGACCACCTGGCCTTCATGCAGAAAACACATTACTCTAAAGAGTGAGGAGACAATGGCTCCCATGCTATAAATATAGTCGCATCCAAGGAGTAGATTATAATCTAGAGGTCCTCAGACAACCATTACGTTCACATAAATGGTTTTCCTTCTCAATGTTATGGGCACATTGGGAAGGATCCCTAACAGTCGACTGGTTCCTTTGTCGAAGCCTGTCAGATTTCTCATCTGAGGCAGAAGCGATGGCGAACCAAGCGCTTCCCAAGTAGTTGAGGAAAGGATACTCACAGAAGCCCCTTCAGCTATGATGGTACCGACCATGATCATTTTATAAGCTTTTACAAAGATTCGGAATGGTACATTAACCGGTACACGGGGTCTGCCTAGTATATTCCAATCGAAGGAAACGACTAGGTTGTTTGGAGGTGGTACCGAATAGACGGCCGGATATGACTCTGACGAACTTCCTTCCTGTGGTAAAGGAACGGGTAGACTGCCCCCATGTTCATCAGAGTCTGTGTTTACGAAAATAATCTGAATGGTGTCGTTCTCATTCTCTTCGGTGATTGTATCATCTGAAGATGTACCTTCTGAAGACAAGACCATGTCCACTGCCACCTCAACCTTTTGACTTTCGTCTGGTATGGATTTAGTGGGTTTACCTTCAATGATAGATGCTTCGACCGACCATAACAGTGTGTCGGTCGGATTTTCAACTAGTGATGGACTCGGCAAGAGTTTCTTGTATCCAGGAGGGAGCCGTAGCGGTGAAGCAAGACGGTCATCCAAAACTCTTTTAGCTTTGTCTAGGAAGGGACAACAGTGGACGACATGATCACCTTCACACAGTTTACAAGGAAATTTACATTTCCTTTTTTGTCCAAATGCTTCGCTTTCACTAGTTGATGGTGTACTTTCAACATGATCATCAGAGGTTGTTGTTACCAAATTGTGCAAGCAAGGAGACTAGTCCCTTAAGATCCGAGGCATGCAAGGACAATCTCGATGATAGTGATCTCCTTTGCAAATGACACATGGAGATTTAGGCTTTGACAGTGCAATGTGTGGATTTTCACTAGATGATGCCTGGTTGCTCCTTTTCGCCTTTGGCTCCTTCTTCTTCTTCTCTTTCTTCTCCTTCCCCTTCTTCTCCTTCTTAGTTACTTGATTTTTGGCTTTACCAGCTCCATCAAGCGAAGAGGAAGGAGGAGAGGGAGAATCGGACAAAGTAGAAGGTTTGGGGGTAGCTTTGGTATTGTCTAGTTGCTAACTTGATTGCTCAGGAATCACGACGTTTTGAATGACAGAGGTCGAGAAGATCCATACGGGCAAGCCGATTGTCAATCTTGGAAGTGACAATGTGGCCATATGGGGTGCACCAACATCTCCCCAAGAGGAGAAAGGACTAGGATTTCCTCCAAGGGGAAATCCTTGGTTGGTGGACTCCATTTTTCTCAACCTAAGACCAATGTAGGAAAGGTGACGTTTATTCCGATTAAAATAAATTTTAGACGCTTTGACACAACTTGTTTTCTCAATTTTTAAGAGTCGAGAAAAAACAAAAGATGACTCTAGTCGCCTTCGATTTTTAATGAGCTTGAAGTGACAAGTGCTTAGATGGACCTTTTCCTTTAAGGAGTCTGAAAAGGAATGAAAGAGACTACTCTAGAAGTCTAGACAGATGGATTACCAAACCAATCACAAAACCGCAGAATATTTTTTACGGTACGGCAGTCAATCTTCCCGAATGTCGTGTTCAGTGCATTACGATAGATAGGGCGGTAGACACGGCTTCCTATGGATAAAGGATATAGCCTATTGTGGTCTCCCAATATATACTCGACGGTACGTGGGAGCACAAGTCCGTACTGGCACTTGTCATCTCAAAGTGGAGGAATCACCCAACCAACAATGAAAACAACAGTTACCAGGCTTTACGACGCCAGAATACGTCTCTAGCCTAGACTTCTAAATGTTGTGCGTTAGGTTCCAAAGCATTTTTAGATTCATTAAATTTATTTTACAGTTGATCTTGTTTAAGAAATTTTCCTTTCAGGTTCACCGCGTGATGTAGATATACAATTCCTAAAATGCAATCTAAGATGATAAACAATCGTTTAATCTTCTTTTTGCAATGAAAATCCTAGCTACTAAAGAAAGAGAGATGATATTCTTTCAACATAGAGCAGAGAGCACACACTATATGCATTGTCGTAAATCAAACCAACAAACAGTCTAAATGCAAATGCACATGCATGTATCTGTTTTCAGCCTTCTTAATGTGTGAATGATAAAAAGAAAGCTAAGCACAAATTTGAATTATTTTTCAAAGCGACATTACTAACAAGCTTCTTTTCAAGACAAAATGAAGACAAAGACAACACTTTGCGATTTGGAATTGAAAACTTTCTTTCGACACTCGAAAAACTACTAATTCAAATCAAATACAAGAGTAACAGTGTAATCGACTATCAAGAACAATCGGATTCTCTTCTATGACTGAAAACGACACTTGCGACACTTCCAAATCACAAAACGACAGTTCAATTAAGCTACTTCTTTGTAAAAGAGAACTTAAAATGGCTCACAATACGTAAAAAAATTTACATTTCTTTGCACAATGGAGGTGGAATAATGGAAAGGAAGGGGGTTTACACAGAGGTATACTGACTACAGACATCAAAACTCCTGAATAGAGCTGAAAAAAGTGAAGAAAAACCAAAGTCTGGAGGAAAAATTAACCTTCTCTGACCATCGCACTTCTTACACAGGGATTCCATTATGCATCCCACCTACTGCACATGGGAAGTGCGATGGATACTGATATCCTTGAAGAGAGGGTGCGATGGTATAGTGCGAGACTTTTGTTCCAGTTCTTGATCATAGTTTGCAGCACAGTTCAGGGATTTAGGCCGAGCAAGTGATAATCAGTAAATAAATCACAGGGGTAGATCTAAGGAGGTTACTAGAGCCACCACAAGGGCAATTAGGATGTTTACAAATCGATTGTTCAGTTTATAAACAAAACCTAGAGATAGATTGAAGCAGCATTGATCTACTTTGCACTTGCATAGCAAATGCAGTTCGAAGGCTAGCTGGCTTGACTTCGGGCTCTGTCTGTAAGTTTATAAAACAAACAAGTATATAAAAGCAAAAAAGCTATTCGCTCCCCAGCGGAGTCGCCATTTTGTTATCAGGAAATCTAGTGTCCATGCAGAGCTGCTAGTCCCACTAAGACTGGTAGCTATCTTAGAACCAAACAAACTAAAACTACTTTCATTTTCCTTTATGAGAAGTAGATAAGAGGGGAACAAAGGAGACCGACCTCTGTCTTGCACTTGGTTCCTTGCTTGATTCCTCTCCCTTCTGATAGATCTTTTCCACTCGCTTCCTCATCTACCCAGCTTCAAATAGCACTTGTGGAATCAAAGCAGCATAACACTATCCAAGAACAGAGATCTACTATCACAAATAATATAAGACTAGATATATATTGACCACACAAATGCATATATCATCAATCATACAAGAATGTGGAACAAAACTTGAATAGCTTTATTAATATCAAGAATAGCAAAGAGGATTACAACCAATTGTTCTGACCCAGCGTCATCCTCTCAGCAAGAAATCCCTTATTCACATCATGAAAATCTTAGATCACCCAACACTATGATGTTACACCAAGAAACCAGCAACACTTCCTTACAAGATACAAAATTCTAGCCTCTGAATATTTGGGATGAGGGATCCATATATAGATGATTGTAGGGAGGTGAGTTAGCTTATGAGATTTGATTAGTGTCCTCTCTCTGATAGTTCTTGATTCCACTTGGAGATTGATGATCTCTTACTCATCCCTGGGCGAATTCAGAGAGGCAAGTGTCATAGGAGAAGTTTCTGGAAGATTCCATGTCGAACCACCTTGCAAACTGTCTCTGCCATTTGTCCACTCTCGCCCATCACACCTTGCAGAAGAGCTATCCAGTATGCATCGCACCTTTTACTCTGGGCAGGTGGGATGCATCGCACCTTCTGCACTGGGCAGTCTGTAGGGTCCAGATTTGACCAGTTCTGAGCAGGTTTATGTGGAGAACTTCTGGGAGATGATGTAATCAGCTGACCTTGTTCCTTTAGGGTGTGAAACAACACTTTTAGGGATTTAGGTGTTATAGACATTTTTGTGCCTTACAACATTGAGCATGAAATGTCCATAATCTAAGGGATCCAAAGTCCCTAAACATGTTGTTCCTACCCCTAGAGGAACAAGGCTAACAAACCATAGCAATTCACAGAAGTTCTCCACCAAAAACTGCTCAAAACAAGTCAAATCAGGATCATTTCAGTGGCTACACTAGCTGTTTGCGCTGAATGTCAAAGCCAACACTGGCTACCTACGTTGAATGTCAAATGGAACACTGGCTACCTGCGTTGAACGAGAGTGGACATGTGGCAGGCTCATTTCTCAAGGTGTCAAAACCCAGGAAGCTTCCAAAATGACACTTGCCTCAGGGAATTCGACTGGTGATGAGTAAGAGGTTCCAAATCTCCAAGTGGAAGCAAGAACCTCCAAGTGGACTCAAGAACTGATAGAGGGAGAGGACACTAGTCAGATCTCAAGCTGACTCATCCTCTCTCCAAACATCTATATATGGATCTCTCCTCCATGAGATCTAGAGGCTGGAATTTTGGTATTGCAAAGAATTGTTGTTGGTTTGAGATTGGAATCATTGGGTGCTTAATGCTTTGAAAGGGGGTGAAGATAGGAATTCCATTTGCTGGGAAGGAGATGCTGGATTGGAGCCCTCTGGGTTGTATCTCTTCCTGAACCTTGTTATTCATCAATAAAGCTATCTTGGTTTCTCCTATATACTGATGTATTCTTGATGTATGATTGCATTAGTATGTTTAGTTTATTTCTAATCCTGAACTAGTTATGAATATGAATCCATGTCTTGTGTAGTGTTCTTTTCTTGTGATATTGCAGAAACCTCTTGAAGCTGGGCGAGCGAGAAGGCAAGTAGCTGGGAACTCTCCAAGAGAAGAGAAGCTGGATCGAGGGACAAACGGAAGACACCGGTCAGTCCATCTATCTCTCTCTTCATTCTTAATTCATAAAGGAAGAATACTAGAATAGGTGTCTCTGTTTGTTGCTAAGGCACTGTCACACCTTAGGTGGATAGGATCGTCCTGCATAGGCATTTTTCCCCACAACAAATTGGCGACTCCACTGGGGAAAATCTATTTAGTCATTTTATTTGTGTTTCTATCATTGTTTGCATCATAGACTTGACAGCAACAATCGAACTGCATCTTTCCCAGATGCAAAGTAGAAAGTTGCTGCTTTGATCCAATTATTGGACTGGTCTATGATCTGAACAATGGACTCACAAATGATTTGATGATCCTTTGTGATAGATCTTAGTACTCCCTCAAAGCATCCCTTTGATTATACCTTGCTTGTTGCTTTTATTTGGCCTGAAACAGTGAATTAAATAGCAATCTGTGACCCAGAACCTGTGAGAAACGAGAGTTTCTCCTTCAGCGCAGACCCAGTGAAGGGATTCTGCATTTCAACGCAGGTCCCATGAAGGCTACCTGCGCTGAATGTCAAAACCCCTGTGTTGAGGTTGCGCTGAACCAGTTTTCCCTTGTGCAGCTGGGGTTCTCTGCTCTGTTTTGCCTTGTTTTGATCTCTGATTTTTGCAGCCTGTAACCAGCATAGGTACCAGTCTGATAACTCCTTTTCTCTGCTTACATTCCGCCTCCTTTTGTACAAAAATACTGTGAGTGTTTTTATGTGTTTGTGGCATCATTTGCAGTTTTCCTTTGCATGAGTGAAATAGTCATCCTGTAGCCCTTGATTCAGATCTGTTGATTGTGATCTTAGAAGAGAGTTCATTGGCTGTTTGCAGATTGATTATACATTTACTCTTGCTTATTGGTTTGAATTTGTCTCTTTTAAGTGTCGAAACAAGTATTCATTTCGAAAATCGTTAAGTGTTGTAATCTCTTCTCCCCTCTCTGATTTCGAAAAAGTGAACTTGTTTGTATTGATCATTTAAAAGCAAATTCAAAGTTGTACAAAAAGCTTTCTTTGTAGGCATCAATACTAAGAAAGTGGAAAACAAACACCTGCATTGTGCATTTGCATTTGATAGTTTGCATGATTGATTTAGGAAAAGTGCATTAGAGTGTGTTGATTGCTCTTTGAGAAAAGATGGTGTCTTTCTTTTCCCTTAGCAGCTAGTATTTTCAAAGTTGAAAAGATATAAAGCTTGCTTATCATCTTTAGACTGCATTTAGGAATTTGTATCATACATCTCGTGGTGAACCTTGAAAGGCAAACTTTAAAAAGATCAACCTAAAATAAATTGAATGAACTTAACAACGCTTTGCAACATAACGCACAACATAGAGGTCTAGGCTAGAGACGTGTTCCGGCGTCGTTAAGCCTGGTGACTGTCGATCTCGTGGATGGTGGGTGATTCCTCCTGAGGGACGATAGCGCCAGTACGGATTGTGCTCCCACGTACCGTCGCGTATATATTGGGAGACCCCTATAGGCATAAAACCTTTATCCTTAGGAAGCCGTGTCGGCCGCCCTACTGATCGCAATGCACTGAACACGGCATTCAGGAAGATCGACTGCCCGTACCCTAAAAAGTATTCTGCAGTTTTGCGAAAAGTTTGGCACACCCTCTGCCTAGAACTCCAGAGCAGTTCCTTTTGGCCTTTTTCAGACTCTATAACAGAAAAAGTCCATCTGAGCATTTGTCACTTCGGGCTCGTTAAAACATCGAAGGAGACTAGAGTCATCTTTAGCTTTTTCTTGACTCTTTAAAAGTGAAAAAGCAAGTTGTGTCTAAAGCGTCGTTAAAATTTATTTTAAACGGAACAATCACCCCTTATTCCTGCGTTGATCTTTAGGTTGAAAAATGGAGCACACCAACCAAGGAATTCCCCTTGGTGGAAATCCTAGTCCCTTCTCCTCTTGGGGAGATGTTGGTGCGCCCCATATGGCTACATTGTCGCTTCCAGGACTGACAATTGGCCTGCCAGTCTGGCTCTTTTCGACCAATGTCGTTCAAACCACCATTGTTCCTGAACAGTCGAGTCAACAGTTAGACCAGACCAGGGTTGCCAACCAGCCTTCTACTTCATATAATTCTTCCTCTCCTCCTTCCTCTTCACTTGACGGAACTGGTAAAACAAAAAACCAAGTTCCTAAGGAGAAGAAGGAAAAGAAGAAGAAAGAGAAGAAGAAGAAGGAGCCAAAAGCGACTGGGGGCAAACAAGTGTCGTCTGACAAAAATCCACACACAGCACTGACAAGGCCTAAATCGCCATGTGTCATATGCAAGGGAGACCACTTCCACAGAGATTTTCCCTGCATCCCTCGGATACTAAGGGACTGGTCTCCCCGTTTGCACAATTCGGTAGCATCAACCTCTGATAGCCATGTTGACTGCTCACCATCAACTAGTGAAAGTGAAGCCACAGGACAGAGAGGGAAAGCTAGATTTCCCTGCAAATTGTGTGAAGGCGACCATGCCATCCACCGTTGTCCCTTCTTAGACGAGGCTAAACGAGTTTTGGAAGGTCGTCCGATATTACGAGCGCAACTTCCTCCTGGATATCAAAAACTCCTGCCAAGTCCTTCACTAGTTGAGAACCCGGCTGGCCCGCCTAGGTGGTCAGCCGAAGCACCTATCATTGAAGATGAACCGTCTGGATCCATGCCTGACGAAAGTCAAAAGGTTGAGACGGCAGTTGACCCGGTTTTGCCTTAAGAGGCTCTATCTTCGAATGATACTATCACAGAGGAGAATAAAGACGACACCGTCCAAATTCTCTTCATCAACACTGACTCTGATGAACAAGGGGGCAATGCCCCCATTCCTTTATCGCAGGAAGGAAGTTCGTCAGAGCGATATCCGGCCGTTTATTCGGTCCCACCACCAAGCAACCTGGTTGTGTCCTTTGATTGGAACCAACTAGGCAGACCCCGGTTGCCTGCAAGCATACCATTCAGAATTATCGTTCAAATATACAGAATGGTAATAGCTGGCACTATCATTGATGAGGGGGCATCTGTGAGTATCCTTTCCTCTATTGCTTGGAAAGCGCTTGGTTCGCCAACGCTTTTGCCTGAAATGAGAAATCTATCAGGCTTTGATAAAGGAACCAGTCGACCTTTAGGGATCCTCCCCAATGTGCCTATAACATTGAAAGGGAAGACCGTTCAAATGAACGTGATGGTCGTTCAAGGACCCTTGGATTATAACCTACTCCTTGGACGAGACTATATATATTGCATGGGAGCTATAGTCTCCTCACTCTTTAGATTAATGTGTTTTCCGCATGAAGGAAGAGTGGTCAAGCTCGTGGACCAACTTTCATTTCCCGGATCACGCATCGCAAATAGTCATGTACCATCCCTAAATGGTCTATTCATGCAAGAAGTGTCTCAACCCACGGTCCGTCCTCCTGATGAGCGCGAGTAATCCGGGAGGATATGACTGGAACCCAGGAGGCATGCGTCCTGGTCTGCTTCGGCATGGAAACTCTGGGTATAGGGTAGGTTTCCGCGGGAGAATATGACTAGTCCGTACCCCGTCCGTCTAGGAAGAGGGTTGTTCTAGAATAAGATTCTTTTGTCAAAGTTATGTGAGTTGGCGGGCTACGTCGCTCACCTTTGTCTATTTTGGTAGACATTGTCGAGGAAGTGTTTTGTTTGAAAGATTAACGAAACAATCTTTGGGTAACCTGAAAGAGGTAAGCCTCTCTCGTTAAGATGAATGTTTTGGCGGAAGTGAAGTAGAGGTAACCTTGAAACTCTGTTTTATACCTGGGGGCATGCAAAACTTTTTGAGTGCAAGCAAAGAGCGGTTATTTATCTGTTTTTTGGGTTAGCCGTTTCCTAACTTGTACAAAGAAAGGATGCGGGGCATAGCTTTGTGAGATGAAGCTCCATAAAAAATAGAATCTCAATGAGACACTCTTATCATATGACTGGGTTATCGAGCAGTTTTAGCATAAAGTTCATGCTCGTTAAAAAATAAACGCAAGATCCGAGTAGTTTTAGCACATAGTTCATGCTCGTTAAAAAAATAAACATAAGATCGAGCAAATGTTTCCACCCGCGTTTAAGCTCGTTAAAAAATGAACTATCCCGGTAAATAACCACTGTGAATGTTATATCATCAGCCATTAAAGCCTTGGTCGTGTTTGCACCATCACCTCCACTTTTCCATTGGCCGATCATTCACCTCCATATGATTGTTTACCCATTTTGAGGAACAGCTGCGAAGAGTGATTTCACCTAGCCATCCTTGTGACACTACCGTGATTGGAAAATTCCAACCTGTACCTAGAATCAGCTGCTAACCCTGTTTATCACTCGTTCCTCAAAAGACGAGTCTTCTTTAAGCTCTTTTCAACTGACTCGTAAAATATGAAAAGATTGCCGAGTCCTTGGCCTTCCAGCTCGTTAAAGGGACAGGAAGAGCTATCCCTCCTCTAGATTTTAATCTTTTTGGACCTGAGGGATTATTGCACAAAAAGATCGAGCGCTTGTTTTATTTGGCTCGTTAAAACTATCGAAAACTCATCCCTTCTGTATTGTTTTATACTTTTTTGGACTTAAGGGATTAGATGACGAAAAAGGGCTTTTGGAGTTAACTTTATGTACCTTTTCAGACTCTCTAAAAATGAAAAGGACCGAGTTATCCTTGTCGTTAGACTCGTTAAAATCATTAAATAGCGACAAACTTGTCTTTAGACGAGAACGAGTTTCACTATCGCTAAGCTTGTTAAAACATAGCGATGGGCTTGCCCGAAGGACAGGTTATAGAACAAGCATATGTTATCCTCCTCAAGCTTGACAAAAATAAAGAGGTACTGGTCAGCAATGACTGGGGAAAAATTGGGAGAAACTAAAGAAAACTTTGATGGTAGCAAGTCGCTCTTGAACATGACACTTTTCCTCCGTACCACAATCGGGTTGGGTTGTTTCATTCACCGATCACATCCATGGTCTCGCCATACCATCCATATTTGGGGTAATGCTACCAATCCATCGCATCAGTGTCGCCATATGTTCAAGAGAAGTCGTTCGGAAAAAGTCAACCGTGTCCCATCCACTGCCATACATTATCCTTCACCCTTTCATGACCGCCACCCTGAATCATATGTCACAGATCGTTTTCGCCTCCATTAAAATTATTAGCTCCGTTCCGTGTCACTGATGTGGGATTCATTAAGGCCCTCCTGTGACGGATCGCTTCTTGTCGACATCAGCTCATTATCCAAGAAGTTGATTTAGGAACAACCCCTTCAGTACTTTGAAGCTTGCATGCCTCAATGGCAAGTTTCTCACTTCCGGCGACAGGTATACATCAATGACCTTCGACCGAAATATTTTGCGTGGTGTTCGACGCCAAGTCCTTTATTCACACCACGTGAATTGTACTGCAGTACCTTGAGGGTCATTATCATTATCGGTGATTCCTCTCGCGCTTGTTAACGGTTTACATCATTGACCGGTAATCAAGAGATGTCTTTCCATGTTCGACTTCATATCAATTCTCACATGGATCGACTTGTACTTAGAGTGAAGATCGAACGAGTTTGAAGACCCCGGATCTAGTTTCACCCATCCGGGCTGCGATATATATTCAGGAAAGATAAAGACATTGACATGTACATCATTGCAGCAGATAATCATCCTACTAAAAGGATGATAATTTCATCAAAATTATCAGTCTACCATCAAACGATTGTCTGTTCTATGTACAGAAAAATGAATTTATAAAGTTGAGCATGGGAATGCCCGCCTCAGCTAGATCATGAAAGTAGTATGAAAAATAATGTATTGTATTGTATTGTATTACAAGTCTCCTCCCAGCATTGGATGAACTTCGAATCCCCCTGATAAAGCATTTCACCCGATAAACAGCCTCATACTTTAGGGGGCAACTGTTATAGACATTTTTGTGCCTTACAGCATTGAGCATGAAATGTCCATAATCTAAGGGATCCAAAGTCCCTAAACATGTTTTTCCTACCCCTAGAGGAACAAGGCTAACAAACCACAACAATTCACAGAAGTTCTCCCCCAAAAACTGCTCAAAACAAGTCAAATCAGGATCATTTCAGTGGCTACACTAGCTGTTTGCGCTGAATGTCAAAGCCAACACTGGTTACCTGTGTTGAATGTCAAATGGAACACCGGCTACCTGCGCTGAACAAGAGTGGACATGTAGCAGGCTCATTTCTCAAGGTGTCAAAACCCAGGAAGCTTCCAAAATGACACTTGCCTCAGGGAATTCGACTGGTGATGAGTAAGAGGTTCCAAATCTCCAAGTGGAAGCAAGAACCTCCAAGTGGACTCAAGAACTGACAGAGGGAGAGGACACTAGTCAGATCTCAAGCTGACTCATCCTCTCTCCAAACATCTATATATGGATCTCTCCTCCATGAGATCTAGAGGCTGGAATTTTGGTATTGCAAAGAATTGTTGTTGGTTTGAGATTGGAATCATTGGGTGCTTAATGCTTTGAAAGGGGGTGAAGATAGGAATTCCATTTGCTGGGAAGGAGATGCTGGATTGGAGCCCTCTGGGTTGTATCTCTTCCTGAACCTTGTTATTCATCAATAAAGTTATCTTGGTTTCTCCTATATACTGATGTATTCTTGATGTATGATTGCATTAGTATGTTTAGTTTATTTCTAATCCTGAACTAGTTATGAATATGAATCCATGTCTTGTGTAGTGTTCTTTTCTTGTGATCTTGCAGAAACCTCTTGAAGCTGGGCGAGCGAGAAGGCAAGTAGTTGGGAACTCTCCAAGAGAAGAGAAGCTGGATCGAGGGACAAACGGAAGACACTGGTCAGTCCATCTATCTCTCTCTTCATTCTTAATTCATAAAGGAAGAATACTAGAATAGTTGTCTCTGTTTGTTGCTAAGGCACTGTCACACCTTAGGTGGATAGGATCGTCCTGCATAGGCATTTTTCCCCACAACATTAGGATCCCTTGGTTTATGGAAATATATGATTGGGGTTGCAGTGCCCAAAAATGTCTATAACAAGTCCTTTGTTAATTCTACTCAGCATCCCTCAGTTCTTGAACTATATCGACAACACTAAATATCGTAACTTCTCAAAATACATATGTTAAGAAGTTCAGATATTTTGATACACTCTGACCTCCAGTATGTCGATGACCTCCAATATTCCGATGGCTTCCAGCCTTTGATATCTCGATATGACATACATCGAGATCCCTATATTCTCTGATCTCTTATATTCTTATGCTCCCATGGCCCTATGCTTTGGGGTTCTGATATAGGGTCCAGATGTGCTTTGACCTTTGATATTCATCCTTCTTATCTACTGACCTCTAATATAGCCTTCTCCAGTGTGCTGACCTCTAATATTTCCACCTGCGTAGGACTTCAAGTCCCTGAACTTCAGCAAAGCATAAATTTTGAACCACAAGTCCATTTTTAGACTTTCACACACTATTGGAAAACTCTTACAGAGTAGTTTCCAATAGAGAGGGTCTGATGTAGGCTTTGAGCCCATCTTCTACCTATAAAATGGTTGCAAACTCTCTGACATTCTTTTCTCCTTAACTCTTCTTCCTGTTCCTGGAATCTTGAACTCCCAACCATCATAGTCATCATTTTATGGCTTCTAGAGTAAGCCTGCTACTTTGATGATTCTCTACATGAATCTTGTAGGTATCATAGGATTCCCCCCAAGCTTGGACTACCAATCACCATAGGAGTCATCATTTTATGGCTTTTCATTAAGCCTGCTAGTATGATGATTATCTACTAGAAGACTGCAGCTACCATGGGATTCCTCTTGGACTCCCAATCACCATGTTGATCCTAGTTGACATCAAATTCAACACTATCACAACTACTATCCATCCAGATGTGACAAATTTTCCAACACACAGGCCCTTCTAACGCACCCCTCACCAACTGTATAAGGAGGTGGTTATTATCTTGATCCAATCTCGATGATCTCATTATGGAAATGGGTTCTAAATTTTTTTTACCTTCTTAACTTCCTCAAAACTTAAAATGAATAAAATCACTTTTTTATTCTTGTTTATACCTTTCTAAAGAAATAAGTTTCACATCAATCCGACTTACGGATCAAAATATATGGTAATTCAAACATACGCTATTTACGACCTTTCCACATGACCAACGCTTCCTATGTCACAGTCGAGTGGCAACCATCGTGTCACGTTATGTTGTTTCTGCAACACCATAGAAGCCCATGTGGTTAGGCTTGCTCCTCTGGGAGTGAGAGGTTGACTTAACTCAATGAACCCATGCTCAAATTTATGAAAGGGCCTGACCGCCAACCTGGTGGTTGACCTGGCCTCCATGATATTCAAGGGTCCTCCCTAACCTATGAATCGACTCAAACCCAAACCTATCCATTGGGCCAAACCTACCCAAATTTGACCTTTAGGTCTTGCCAACTAACCCTCGTAGGACATTGTTGTTCAGGTTTTGTTTATGTCGAAACTCGGCCTTCCCATCCAGTGCTTTTGACCCCCAACTTGGTAGGTCCCATGGTGACTTCAAGCCTTTTTTGCAAGCTCTTAACACTTCAAAAATTTCATGAATTTCCACCTGGTCATATAAGTGTTGGGACATTTTACTAACTTGATAATAGTTCATAGGTTATTACAATATGAAATTAGAAAAATAACATAGCTAGAAGGAGCACCCAAAGAATGTGACTTCAAGCGAATTTTCTCATATTTGTTATGGAACTTGAGCAACTGTATTATGCAACATTTAAATATGTTACTCATAATTTATCAACTATCTTACCGAGAGAAATTATTTGGAAAACAACCATCAAATCATACTCAATAATTCCATCTGAGAAACACAACAACTTATGCACACACAATTCTCACAAGAATTAAAACCATTCTTCAACAAGCATGTATTAAAGCTAACATCCACTAGCACACATCAAGTCACATTGCTCATGATCAACATAAACATTTAACTTGTGTAATAATAGGTACATATCATCCCAACATTGGGAGCATAAATGAATACATATCTCATTAGTGAATTTCCTAGAAAATAAGAGTGGGACTTCAACTCTCTTCCCAATCATAGATAAGCTACAACCACTATTACTTGTAGTTGTCACCCTTGAGTCAATTTCCAAAGCTTGAGATGGAGTGCTTCTGAGACTTGCAACCAACAAAATAACTTAAATAGGATGATGCAAGGTTTCACCTCCTTCATCCACCAACTACAAAAATTATCATTTACACTTTTCAGGCACATTCACATCCATTCCAACATACCCAAATGTATATAGATTTAGCTCACTTTCAAGAGATGAGAGTCCACAATAAGGAAGGTTCATTAGTGGATAAGTTGTTGATGGTTCATGAAATCACTCTTGAACTAGTTCATCAGTGAGTTAATCACCAGAGCTTTAGTCCCAAGGAAACTGTTGGTGGTTTATCATCCCTCACAAGCACCTGAGTGACTCTTCCCAATCCCGTATGTCCATCAATCCACAAGCTTCTAGTGGGTTCTTCAGCCTTACCAGTAAATCCATTGTTCTCTATGATACTTTTACCTAGAAAAACTCTCTGAGGGTTTTTTAGTTAGTTTTAATCTCTCCAAATAGTAGTGACAATGATTTCTGATCACTACCTTTTTGGTGTTCTCACCCCCACCCTTAGAGGAATTTTTTTTTCTTACACAGTCTTATTTGTGTATTCTCTTCCACAATTTCTACACACTCTCATAGTGATTTCTCTCTCTTTCTCTTTGCTTCCTCTATGTGTGTGAGTGAACACTTATATGAAGCGCCTTTGGTATCCTAGTCCTCCTTCCTTTTCCAACAGACTAACTGCACATCCTTTCAATGATTGCATGACAATCATCTTCCTTGGACAACACACCCCATGCTACGTTTAATGTTATTCTGCTTCCTTGCTTATGGTTGGAGCTAAAGGACACTTGGAACAATCCTTATTTATTTAGTTATATTTAATGCACAATCAATTCATTTAATCTTCTCATCCAACCCATGGTTGATATTTAAAAAAACCAATCCCTCACACACTTTTCTACCTCAAGAAATGGAATCTGTGTTCCTCTCTCATTCGTTTTAAAACAATTACAATTATTTACAAGAGAGAAATATTAACTAGGGGATATAACAAAAATTATGTTTCTTTGGAGATTATATAAAAATTATCACATTTCATAGCTTGTGAAAAAAATAGTGATGTAAAAAATATTTCTAAATTATTCTTTAAATAAATTGTAAGATTGCATGGATTTCCTAGAACTATAGCTTCTCATAGAGATACAAGATTTGTAGGTCATTTTTGAAGAATTGTTTTGAAGAAACTAGGAAATAACTTGAATTTCAATTTAATGTGCCATCCATAAACTAATCAGTATAAAAATGTGGTAAATAAAAGCTTATGGTAAGTAAGAATCCAAAGCAATGGAATCAAGTACTTTCTCAAGAAGAGTTTGCATGTAATCATTCATCTAATAGAAGAAAAACAATGAGTAAAAATATTGAATGGGATGCATCCATGAGGAATTTATGAATTTAATAATTTAATGCAATAGGAATTGACGAGTTTTAATGGTGAAGAATTTTCAACAAGTATACATGAATCATAGGAAATTGTCAAACAAAAATTGCAAGAAAACAACAGTAAGTACAAACAAAAAAAATATATGAGAAGAATATATATGAATTTTTAAGTTGGTGATTGAATCATGGCACATCTTAGAAAATAGAGGTTTCCTATAGGGACATATTATAAATTAAAACTTAAGAAGATTTTCCCATGTAAGTTTTTAAGAAAATTTTCTTATAATTCTTATAAGTTAGAACTCCCCTGTAACATTGGGATCTATCCAATCTTTAACTATTCAGATTTGTATCCCATTCAAGAAAACCATAATTATTTTTGTAGATCAACTTGTTAGTGATGAATATTACACTAGTGGATGCAAGAAGAAATTACCAAAATCAATTCTAAAAGAGATTCAAACAAAGTTGGATCATAGAGAATCCAAGAGAACTAGAGGCATGGAGTCTTTTCAATATTTAGTTCAGTGGAGGAATCAAGCAATAGAAGATGCTACTTGGATGAAAACAACATAAAGCTTCAAGTATGACACAAATATTGAAAATCTTATCAATAATTATTTTCTTCCCTAAGACTCTGATGTGGGAGCATCTATCAGTCAAGTCCATGATTAACCTCCACGAGTCAATAAATTTACTAAAGGAAGTTGGTATCTTTATTTTTAATTTAATTTATAATGTTTATTTTTTTCTAACTTGTAATATATTGAAGGTATCTATATTGTTAGGAGGTTGTGATGAGTGTCATCTGGTTTCTATGTAATAGGGAATATTTCTGAATTTATGAAATTGTTTGGATTGACATGTTAGGATTGACACAAGAATGTTTTCTTAGGTAATTGAGAGAAAATGGATAGTGGAAGAGGGGAAAAAGTGTGGAAGTGAGAGAGAGATAGTGTGAAGAGGTTTTAGGAGACTCATAGGATGGTTGTGCATCCACTGCTAGATATTTATACTCATCCCTCCTTCTTTAATGCATCAAAATTGAATTCATTTGTGTTCGTTTTAATTGTGAGACAATTGTGGTAAAGGGGAATTGAACTAGATTGATTTTTTGTGCATTTAATCATATGAGAAGTGGTTGAGTTTTAGGAGAACCAGTCATGGTTCTCGAGGTTCAGATACAACTTCAATGATTAATGGAATATACCCATTTGATGTAGAGGTTACCCATATAAAGAAGGAAAATCACATATTGGAGAATCCAATTAATGAGTGACAATCCAGGTGTGTTCTCTTAATTGGTAGAGATAAAATTGTGGCTAACATTTTCGATCTACCATCCTAGGCACTATTGTATCAACCCTCCTTACAAGAACTTTCTACTCATAATTTCAGATATTTCAGACCTCATTCCTATTAGTTAACGACTTTGGTCAACAAGGTCTTTCTCATCTAAAAATGTCATCATAGTGGGCCCTACAAAATCGCTCTATCACAGATCATGTGGTTTGGGATACCTATTATAAGCTCAATAAAATTTGTATTTAATATCAATACACTTTGCATCTGATAACATAATACCTCTCTATGTCTCATAACTTGATACTCTTTGCATTTGATAGCCCAATGCATTCCATGCTTTATATCCCAATAATCTAATATCTAATAACACGTAGTCACAAGTGATATATCATATGATTTTATGTAGCTTGACGATGTGTCCTAAGGGTTAGGAAAATTTGAGGTTTGTGTGTGAGAAATGTAGGAAATTTTGTTTGAGGGTTGATTGTATGAAGTGAGAGTTGAGAAAATGAGTTTAATCAAGAACTAGGTTATCTGAAAGGAGAAAAGAACTGATCCAATGAATTATAGAATCATAATTAACAATCAGCATCTAATCAAAGTTTGATAATATCCAAAGGGAGAAGTATAGGAAATACAAGACATACCTAAGGATACAAGTGGTTAATTATTAAACATATATTTGTGAGAAAACCCAAAACAATTCTCAATATAGTTTTGATGGAATGCATATGTCATTTTGAGAGAGATTAGCTACTGTGATAAAGGGTTGAGCCAAAAATTATTTTAATAAAATCGCTCCACCACCCTAAGAGTTAAGGAAATATTTGGCCTTGGGGAGTCCAAGAAATTTATCTAGATTAGTGATTGCAACATAGTTTTCAAGATGCTTGGAGTTAAGAGAATGAGATTGATTACTTAAACATGGACTTGAGTCATCATATGTTGGAGTTAAATCAAGTTTCACACTAGGAAACAATATCTCTATATTCAAACACTTTTTGGCATGGAACTATCCTTGAATATGTCATTCATTTGAAATTTATTAGAAATCTTATTCTATAGAGAGAGATCACAATACCATTTATAAGATATGGACTAGTGAAAATATTTGTGTTAGGGAGCTAAATAATTAATGATGTCTCAGTAGAATGGTTCTTTCTTCATCACATTTTTCATCCTAACCTTTTAATAGACTTGGATATGTTTGTAGGGATTATTGATATGCATTGTTCCTTTTCTCTGATAGGCATCTAAAACCATTAATAATCCTTAATGAAACATCCTTTTTACATGTTTAATTTCTCCAAAATTCATGTGAACTATTGATAGTAATTGATATTCATGTAAAAATATTTATGCATAGTTTCATGGAACCTCTCCCAACATTTTTACGCCGTAAGGCGTTTCCCCCTAGGAAGAACTCCCTTATATGCCACCGTGTCCTATTCTCGACCATTGATCTGATGTGTTAGATGATTAAAAGAGATTGTGCCGTTGGATCAGATCATTATAGTTGGAATTTTAATCAGTTAAGATTGCATGTGTTGGTTGAACTCCATGTTTATCTCATGCTGGAGAGATTACCCACTCGAAACCCTTCGCAGACAGTAGTGATGGCTTCGCTGGAGTTTCGATTTCCTGATTCACACAGTTGCCCTACAGATGTAGCCTTTATCATGCCCTGAGGTATTTAATTTAGATTTTAGCTCAATTTCCCATGTCTAATCTGAGTTAAATTTACTGTGATGTGTAGGGTTCCTCCCAGGTTGCCTGAATCCATCACGCAAATGACTTCCCTGCTGACTCCGAAGACCCCACAACAAAATTTCAGTTCTAATGTGGAGCGTAAACCCTAGTAAGTGACGACTGACAATTGCAAGAATGTGTAAACCCTAGTAAGTGACCACTGACAATTGGAAGAATTCGATTTGTTCTCTGGTTAGGGTTTTACAATAGTTTCCTTATTTCTGCTCTTGGTTGCTCTGCAGGGTGTTATTTATGCTCTTGGTTGATCTGCAGGGTGTCAGGCCCTCTACCGCGAAGGCTAATTTTAGCCACAAGAACGGTGTTGCCTCAGGAATAACTTGGGAATCTGGTCTTTTATGTCCTTCACCATTTCAGGTGCTTGCTCACATTCTGCTCTTTATTAGGTTGCTTATCTGGATTATTAAACCTTCAATTCTATCTTGTCCGTAGGAATTTGCAGGCTTAGCCATTTTGGCTGATTCAAAGTTTCCCTTTGTGTTTGGATATTGTCTGACCCATGCGGGTAGGGCCCATACACAACTTTCATTTACTATTGCAGACAAAAGAATTTGGGTAATAACCTTCGACAGGAAGGAATAAAATCACACTATTTGTGAAGTTAGGTATTGCCTGTGTGATGTACCATTGCTCTTAGCATCAGACTGAACCTGTAAACTCTTAATATATCCTAACACGAAATGTCAAGAAAATATGACAATTACGATATATTAATAAAAAATGAATTAAGACCTGTGGGAGCTATCAGACAGGGGTTTACATTCTAGGGTAGATGTGAGATTTGTCTAAGCCTATATTTCGAGAGACAGACTTTTCTCCTTGAGTCATGGATTGGATACTTTACCTAGTCATCTCAAGATCTAAACACATTTCCTTAGTAGCAATGAATATCTATATAGCTGGGGAAGCAGAGATACTGAAAGAGCATCTCACAAGTTTAGTCAGTTAGTTACCATCATGTCAGGACACATCCATTTCTTGATATATACAATCAATGATAATAATTGATTTACTGCTTATGTACTTCTGGTTCAAATTTTCTTTCAATGTACCTCAACTGTTTGGTTGTAATTGTATAGCTAGGTTTTTAGTATGTTTAGATTAAGGACCTTTGAAGACAGAATAGGAGCTATTGTCTTCTGTTATAGAATACAATTATTTGTCTGCATGGCATTTGCGATCAATGCAGTTCAAACTAAATGAAAATGATAGAGGCCTGAAAGAACTTTCACCCTGAAATTTATCGCAGGATAGTGAATCTTCTCTTCTGTTATAGGATAATGTTATTTGTTTACATGGTGATGGAAGCTTAAAGGAACTGTCACTCTGAAATTAAGGGAAGCATCCTTTTCCTCTGTTTAATTAACTTCAAAAATTTCAACCAAGTGACTGTTCTTATCTACAAGTAAATTTTCTTTCATGTTAAATGACATTGAACCATTGGTGTCTATATCTGCTGCCCCAAATAGTTTGGGAAATTAGTGGTTACTGGCCTTCTCATATTACTAATCTTTAGTCCATCTTTGATACATCAGTCCTATTGAGGTTTCAGAAGATCGGGTATCAAATGTTTTCAAACAAAAATAACTCAAAATGAAAATGGAACACCGCTCTCAAACTTCTCTAAAACCAGGCCAAAATGAAAATGGGACAGTTATCTCAAACTTCTCTAAATCCAGGCCAACCAGAACAGTATCACGCTAATCAGAAGGTACACAGAACAGAACAGAGGATATAAGAGAGGGAGATAAAATAAAGAACAATGACCTATTCAACCTGATGTTTTGTTGTATAACATCAGTCAAACATGCTAAGAGGAACAGTGTATTGCAGTGAAATTTCTGTCATAAGGCTTCTAGTTTTCTTTTCCAAGGACTGATTGCTCTGAAATTGGATGATTAGGATTTTGCATATTGCAACTGATTGATGTGCTTTTGATGCTATGGGCATGACTATTCTGGATTTTTATGTAATTGAAATAGTTTTTCTAACGATGTTTCGTAAAGATCCTACAACCTAAACTGTTTGAGATGGTAAATTATATCACAGATATCTGGTCATACAGCCGGTGAAGTAAAGACTGTTGCTGACATGCATGAAAGGAAGGCCGAAATGGCTCGTCAAGCTGATGCTTTTATTGCTCTTCCAGGTGATTTGATACTTCGCATTTTTAAGAAACTTTTTAGGGTATGATAAATAGGATGGTTTGCTCTTAATTGCTTAGTTTTTAATTGCACCTTGAGAAGCCAGGTGCACTCCATAGCCACTGAAATGTGCCATGACGGTAGGTAATTCTAATAAACTAAAATGAAAATAAAATGTGAAGGTCCAATTATCAATGTTAAGAAAGGCGCTCAGGCCATTTGTAATTATGTAAAAAAACTTAAAATTAAATTGATATAGATCCATCATACCTGGTAACTAGAAATTTGAATCTCTTGTTGTTTGTTTGTTAAGTATATCTCTCTATGTTTAATAGATCAAAGGTTATGATGAATCTATGCTAATGGTAAATATGCATTGATTAGGGGCTGGTGAGAGACAATATGCAGATAATTTATAATAAAACTTCCAAATCCTTTGATATTCCATTCCCTGATTTCTTCAAGATTTGGCTGATTGAAGGTGGTTATGGAACAATGGAAGAGCTGCTAGAGATGATCACATGGTCACAACTAGGCATTCATGATAAGCCGGTACATATCCACTGTTTAATGTTGAATTTTTTTAGAGTTCATTCAGTACCCTTACCATTGATCTTCAAGAGTATTGCCAATTATTGAGAGTATTGATAAGTCATAACTTACTGAAAGTGCAGGTGGGTTTACTTAATGTTGATGGCTATTACAATTGCCTGCTTGCCTTATTTGATAAGGGTGTTGAAGAGGGATTTATAAATCCTTCTGCACGGCATATTGTTGTGTCTGCTCCAACAGGAAAATAACTTATAGCCAGGATGGAGGTAGGGAGAATGTTATAGAAGTGATTCTAGCTTGATGTTTGCAGTGTCTAGTAAACAACATGGTCAGGGATTGGTATCCAAAATAAAATGTTATCATTAATGGTTAGAACTTTTGACTGCTCATCTTTTAGTTATATATTCATATATTCTGGTGACGGGGATTAAAAACATTTGTAGTTTGGATATTCTGTGCAGGAATATGTACCTACACACGACATGGTTGCTCCTCGAGGAAACTGGGAAATTGAACGACTAGGATACCCTGCAGCCTCTGATTTGCATTCATAATAAATTTGACCTGGCTTGGTCCCCAATTGTAGGCAGTTGTTGTTTGTTTTGAATGATTCATTGTTGCAACATTTGCAAATTATGACATTGATATTTATTTGATCTTTTAATGTGTCCTAAATGTGTTTTGGATGTTTTTGTTTTCTCTATACCCAAGAGCACAGTGAATGCTGGAAAAGTTGGGTAGAAGCTCCTAAAAAGAATGGAAAATAAAACTTTAATTTCTTACTATGTCTGTTTATCCGTAGTTGAGTATGATAAAACTTTAATTTCTTATTATGTTTGTTTGTCTGTTTGTCTATAGTTGAGTATGTGGTGAAAGCATATACATCTTTATAGATTTTGGTGGTCAAATCACAGCATGGAAGTAGATCCTTTATCCTACAAACAAGAAGTCTTAAAAAGATTGTGTATTCAATCCCTCTGTGAACTATGCTTTTGTGGAGTGTTGGAAATTTGCAGGCACATTTTGCATGAGATCTACTCATTTCATGTCTGCCCAGATAGGAAAAAGACAGGAGCCAGTGTTATAGTTCTTTCCATGGTTAATATGATTGCATAAACTAGAGAGATCGAACGTTCTGCCACGTGAATCGTATAGCATTTAAAACTTTCGAGGAAAACGTCTGATAGAAAGCTCCCTTCCATATTTGTAGGATTAAAATCCCAGTGTGATTGCTTTACCCGGTGAATGGATGTAACAAATGCGATAGTTTATATTACTTGGCTGATAAAGAAGCAATATATGAATGGTCATGGATGTTTCCATGCTATTGTAGTTGCATTTCATTCATACAGTGCTGGTTAAACAGCCGTATTACAAGTAGATGAAATATGATGATCAAATTTGTCAATTGCCAGTATGTTTGTTTAAGTGAACACAGATTATGTCCTACATATTGTGTCCAAGTGAGTTAAATGACACACAATTGGCAGGTTCTATAAAAATACAGAAGACATTATACACAAAAATATTACCCAAATATACGAGTTACACCTGCAAGGTCCATGGAACTAATAGTCCTGCTTAATTGAATGCAATGCATTTCTCAGCTATGCTATAAGAAAACAAAAAATTATGAACTTTGGATTATTATATTTCTCAACACCGAACCATGGTGAGAATATAGTTGCAGTCTATTTATACAGTTGACAATTATATCTTAAGCAGTTGAATTGTGATGATTGAATTTGTGAATGGATGGTGTCCCCAGGTTGCTTTCTAATAATGTGTTGTAGTGAGTTAAACTAGTGCAGATCTATTTTAATTTCATTACAGATCTATTAAGTTATTAAATAGTGCAGATCTATATTAATTTCAGATTTATTAAGTATTGAGAAGGGTCAAAAAGAAATTGAGGTATTAAGTAGTGCAGATTCATATTAATTTCAGATCTATTAAGTATTGAGAGAGGTCAAAAAGAAATTGAGATACAAATCTCTACGCATCTAAAAATCTTGAATTAACGATTAGTCATGCTCGTGTGTGTAATATTAATGCTTATTGTTTTTCCTTTAATTTTCTTTTCTATATTATGAATTTTATTTGTTTCTTTATTTTGATTGGTAAGGGTGGATGTTACACAGAGTTGGGTTGATATTTTATTTGTATTTTTAAATATTATATTAGATCAATATATAATATATCTCATGTCAGCCATTGTCAGCTTTCTGAGAAAGAAAAGAAAAAGTCAAGTCAGCCTTACATATAAATGCTATACATCTTTATCATACTGGGCAGTAAAATGCACCTTGCTTCTGACTCAAACTCAGAAACAATACAAAATTTATATTACAACACATATATGGTATCCCTGCAAGGTCTGTTTTGGAGATATAGTCCTACTTAAATGATTTGCTGAGGACAAACATTATGGAAGGCAGAGAATAGGTTGGAGGAGTGTGACTGCTTAGGTAGACATAGGTTACCGTCTAAACACTCTTGCAATGAGTTGAATCACTGGATGTAAGCCCTGCCCATATAGAAACAAGAAGTCAGGACTAAGTGATTTACAATAAATTAATGAACTTCATAATAATAACTGAGGAAATCTTATGTGGATTAATAATCAACTACTTTGTTTTATTCTGTTTAAAGTAGGCATAAGCTAGAAAGCGAACCCACCTCCAAAGGCTCCCATAAGAAGTGATTCTACCCGGTCTAGAGACTTCTTGTTGCATGATCTGCAATATGCTCTCTTTGTTGACTCATATACAAAATAATAAGATGTACTGTAGGGAACCATACCAATTATAGTGGGTACAAGGCCTGCATATAAAGCTCCTGGACCTTCTTCCTGTGATATTTTCCTTAGAGCGTGCCTGATGCTATGATACACTCCAGGATGCACAGTGAAACGGTCCTGATTTGCAAGATAAGAAAGAAATTACCTTTACTGAGTTGACTCACAGATTTCCAAAGAAATTACTGCTTGAGTATGCAATATATCTAGAAACGTGACTTGGATCCTTAGTAGAAGATCTATTTCAAGCACCTTTCTAGAAAGTTGTATGAAAACATTACTAGTTACAGAAGCAAAAAAACTACCTTCAAGACCTCCAAAGGATAGCAAGACAATGTGCCAGCGACACCTGCAACAGCACCATTTATAGCAACTAGGGAAATCCAGGATACTGGCAAATCTAGAGTCCGCCCAACAATTTGAACTCGGGGACATCCATTCTTCTCACAGTGGTCTTGGACAGATGTTAAAAATCGTTTTTTAGATTCAAATGTGCAAAGCTCAATTGCTTGGGTAGGAACTATCCGAAGTAGATTAATGCCTTGCCAGCCCACAGCCCTTTCCAGCCTTGTTCTTTCATCACTGTTTTTTCTCATAGTAATGATAAAATTCAACTATTTTGATTCATTGTAATGTATGGTTCAAAATGCTGGTATGAAAACTATATGACAAAATACACATAAAAATTGAATACACATAAAAATTGTTACAGATGTATAGTAAAGGACTAGAATAAAAATTGAATACACATAAAAATTGTTACAGATGTATAGTAAAGGACTGGAATTTCCCTTTAGATTCAATTTATTGTTTTTATTCAATAATTATTTACTGGATGCATATAAAAACAAAAAACAATGTTTAATCCTTAATTTTTAAACAAAAATATAATAAATTTAATTAGATTGAACATTTGCAAGGCACTTGTTTAGAAAATCCAAGTCTCTTAGGTTTGGGCAGATGCAAATTCATAATGCTTATGACTGAATGTTGTGACTAGAGGAAAGCTTGCTTGTTGGATTCTTAGGCATATCCCTTACAAAGAAATAAGTCATGTTTTGCTGCAGAAATACCGTCTTTACTTGAAGAGACTAAACGGTTCGATTCCGACACCATATCCAGTGGCTTCGTTCTAGAAAGGAAGATCTTTTAGAAGCCCATTAATATCAATGTTTAGAACAATTTTCACTGCCCACTCTGAAGGGCAATGCATTTGGAAACCTAGGTAAAACCTGATAATCATGTGTGTAAAGCAATGCTTACTGAACAACACCCTGCAAATATTTAATGATCATTACTTTCCCAAACAATCCAAACTACAATAGCATTCTTTCTTTTTTTGCAGCTGTTGTTGATGAAACATGGTGGTCAAATTATATATGGCAGTCCACTAGGTCGCCATTCAATCCATGTCATAGAGTACTTCCATGTATATGATTAATGTTTGCTAATGCAGGATATGTTATTAAGGCATCTTACAGTTTATTCAAGTCTCATTGAATCTAGCAACTTGAAATGTCCTGGACAGGCTATTGAAGGTGTGACAAAGATTACTGATAAATGTAACCCTGCAACATGGATGCTAGAAATCAGATCTAGAGCTGCTGAGGAGCGCCTTGAGATAGATTTTGCTGAAATTTATAAGAAGTCTCGTCTTTTCCAGTAAGTCTAGATCAAACGCTCTTATAATGCCCATAACAGATTTCAAAGAAATATGAATATCATATTCATGGATGTGTTATGGAAGAAAAACGGGAGGTTATATTGAGGGGGATATACATATCTTTGGTTTTCCAAAGGTACAGGAGACATTTTCCAGGGTTTCAGAGTATTGCGAGCAAAATGATATTCACTTTCCTCAGATAACAGTATGAGAATCAGTAGTGTTCTCTGCTTACTTGTGCCTTTCACCAGAAATAGATACCAAGAGCAAGCAGGTAAATATTTATGGTGATTTTAATCTTAAAAATATACTCCTGATGCAACAGAAATGTTGAAAGCCGCTTATGAACCACCTGTGGACTTTAATATAGTTTCTTTCTTTCATTCTTAATATTGGGTTTCCTAAGCTTGAGATTGTTCTATTTAACAAATGTTTGTGGATGAAGTGTTGGAGCTCGTAGAGCTTGATAGCTTGAGAGACACATTGGTGGGTCTTCCTGGTGTGAGTGATCTATCAACTGAGCAACGGAAGAGACTAACCATTGTTGTAGAACTTGTTGCAAATCCTTCAATCATATTCATGGATGAGCCGACATCTGGTCTGGATGCCAGAGCTGCAGCTATCGTGATGCGTACAGTTAGGAATACAGTGGAAACAGGCCGAATTGTAGTCTGTACTATCCATCAGCCAAGTATAGATATTTTTGAAGGATTTGATGAGGTAAGATACATCTCTAACTCCTTACAGGTTGTTAATATAGCCAAATCTGAAATTGTGATCAGACACCCACAAAAAATATGAAAGCATGCATGAGACCACATGTCATGGAAGGAAAACTATTTTTCACTAGAAATCTAAACCACTGACAATAATCATAGGGGGCCAATTGGTAGTGATGTATCTAGAGTTCGGAGAGCTATATTTAAATTTCAAATCCAAGGCCATGGAGTAAAATATTTAATATCAAAGGTCTTCAGCAAAATGGCTAGTTTTGAAAAGGTTATAAGATGGATTGTAGGAAGAAGTAGATGGTTCTGTAAATTTCTAGAAAGGAAGATCTTTTAGAAGCCCACCAATATCAATGTTTAAAACAATTTTCACTGCCCACTCTGAAGAGCAATGCATTTGGACACCTAGGTAAAACCTGATAATCATGTGTGTAAAGCAATGCTTATTGAACAACACCTTGCAAATATTTAATGATGCTTACTTTCCCAAACAATCCCAACTACAATAACATTCTTTCTTTTTTTGCAGCTGTTGTTGATGAAACATGGTGGTCAAATTATATATGGCGGTCCACTAGGTCGCCATTCAATCCAGGTCATAGAGTACTTCCAGGTATATGATTAATGTTTGCTAATGCAGCATATGTTATTAAGGAATCTTACAGTTTATTCAAGTCTCATTGAATCTAGCAACTTGAAATGTCCTGGACAGGCTATTGAAGGTGTGACAAAGATTACTGATAAATGTAACCCTGCAACATGGATGCTAGAAATCAGCTTTAGAGCTGCTGAGGAGTGCCTTGAGATAGATTTTGCTGAAATTTATAAGAAGTCTCCTCTTTTCCAGTAAGTCCAGATCAAACGCTCTTATAATGCCCATAACAAATTTCAAAGAAATATGAATATCATATTAGATCAATTATTTGAGTGATATGGTGTTATCTTTTTCGTAGGTATCATATAGAGCTAGTTAAATAATTATCCACACAAGTTCAAGGTGCCAGAGATCTTTACTTTCCAACCAAGTTTGCCCAATCTACATGGGCCCAATTTACTGCTTGTCTGTGGAAGAAGCACTGGACATATTGGCGAAGCACATATTACAATTTAGTCCGTTTGTTCTTCACATTTATATCGGCACTCTTTTTTGGCACCATCTACTGGCAGTGTGGAATGTAAATGTAAGTACGACAAACATTTGCTTAGCAATGATAATAAATAGAAAGTTTATATGGCTTAAATTTTAGTATTATATATCCATGATCCACAGATGTTCCAAACAATATATCAGGGGTGATGCCAAAATTGAAGCATTGCAACTTGATGGAGGAATTTTGGGTTAAGACCTTTTAATGTAAAAATCCTTTTAAATATAAAAAAGAACAAATTCATGACCAGAATCACAAAATTGGCAGAAAATATTTCTTGCCATTATTTTCTTGCCATGGGACCCGATAATTTTAAAAACAATAAGTATTAACTATTTTGTTTGCATTTGTTGCAGAGAAACTAAAAACGACTTGTTAAAGGTCAGGGGGGCTTTGTATGGTGCAACTTTATTTCTGGGAGTCACTAATTCCTCTTTAGTGCAATCCATAGTGGATGTGGAGCGAACTGTCTTTTATAGAGAAAAGGCAGTTGGAATGTACTCTGCTTTACTCTATGCTCTATCACAGGCAAGCTTAGTGACTATAAACCTTCTCAACCAAACTTTAAAATGATTTTCTACCTTCTTTAGCCCATATATATATATATGATAGCCTACAACTAAAACTTCACCTATTTTTCATTCTAATAATAAATATTTCAATCAGGAAAATACATTATATTTGATAAATTATAATAGATACTGACATTGCATTACTACATTAGATTGAAATATACCAATATGTTATCTAAATTTCACAATATGCTGTTTGTTTCAAATTGTAATTGAGATTCCCTACATACTTATTCAAACAACCATGTATGGATTTCTCACGTACACCATGATAGGATTTCAGTGGTCTGCACTGAAATTTTCCTGGTATATATTCACCATGTTCTTCACCTTTCTCTATTTTACATATTATGGAATGCTGGTTGTCGCAATCACTCCAAGCTACCAAGTTGCTGCTGTTGAATGGTGAACTCAAAGACCACAAACATGGCATATCAGAAGATAACTAGATCTAATAATTCAGTAACATGAATATAGTGGACAACACACAGTAGTTTGAAACAACAGTTAATATTTTCTTATCCACACAATATAAAAGTTACACCGCGTAGTTTGAAACAACAGTTGATATTTTCTTATCCACATAATATAAAAGTTACACCGCTGTTGTGAAGGGATTACAATGGCTTCTCAAAAGCCTGAGGCACCCTCTCAGTAGATTCACTCTACTCATTCTAGCTAACTACAATGCTCTCCCAACTTGACTTGACAAGACAGGAAACAGAAATTACAAAAATATCTCTCTGTCAAAGGAATCATTAGCCAATATAACAAATAATTTCTTTTGTTGTTATGTCTAAGTTAGCACTCCTGCAAAATAAAATAAAATTAATATGTCTTTTTGAACTTCTTAATTTAACATCATCAATCATATGCATAGAAGTTGCGCAGGGGATCTGTAGGTTCAGAACATAGAAGGGAAAGTTTGAACCAGTGTTACCAGGATCGTGGCTTGAACCTGCCATTTTCCCAACTTGTCTGAGTCAAACTTGGTTGTTGACAGAGAGTTTGATTTTCCAATTTGTAACTTGTTTGTTGACAGAGTTTGACTATTAACACGAGTTTGACCTCTAAGCATGAGTATGACTTAGTTGACTGAATCAAACTTGTGTAATAAAAACCCTCATCCAGCCCAATTTAGGTTATTTTTACCTCTGTTGGGTTCATTGCTCCTCTACTGAGTGATTAATTTCTGTGAAACAGACTGAAGGGAGGTCATGTTGTCGCACTCACCATTGCTTATATATTTTCATCAAAATATATATGTGTATATCTTTATATTTTTTTTATACTCTCCAATTTTGTCCGAATTTTTTCCTTATCCTTGCCCAAAACTTGGCCTCCCCGAATTTTCCTTGATTATGCATCTGGTAACGCTTGGAGGGAGCTGTGCTAAACGCCATCTCTTTCTTTAAACTGTTAGAAGCCCCCCAAATGCCCTGTTTCTTTCTGTATCCATGTATACCACTGGGCTATATGTGTTCTCTGTGTTGGTGAAGTGATAACATGGAATTTAAATGCCCTACTAGGCTACATGTACTGTGCTGTCAAATTGGCCCCGTGAAACTTGAAATCATGATAACTGATTTGGAATTGCAATTTTTTATCTGCTAACACTAGAGTGCTGGGACACACTCATCATCAAGCTATGTACACCAGACTTCTTAATAAATGAATAAACTGTGGTCTAATTGTTAGCAGGTCTCATTTGTCTAACTGTAGTTACTAGCCATCAAAAGCACAGAAAAAGATTTAGAGCTAATGCTAAATGTGTATCAGCAGGGTTTTGCTTGGTAGAGTTTCTTTGACTGCTGGGCAGGGCGCCATCTATGCTGATTCTTGTATTGTAGAATCTTCTTGACAAACAGTTTCCCTTGAAACCTAAGACAACCTTCTAACTCAACTCATATGTCTTTGACCTGGGAGGGAGGTATAATTATATGGTACCTTGTAACATCATACTCCAACTCCACATCACCTGGAGTCATCTTTCTTTTTCGGGTCCGGAAAAATATTGTCCCATAGTTTAGGCATTCCAAGCATCTTGCTAGCCCCTTGTAGATTTCCTCCCTCTTCCCAGTTTTTCTGGATGGGCAACGAGGGTAGTAACCAAATGCTCGCTGAAATACCAGTTGTAACCCCAAGGTATTTAATGAGATTTGCTCCCGTGAAGAGCCACCCACCCCTTGGGATATAAAATCGTGTTATTTGTTGTTGTTATTGATATGGATGAATAGTTTATGTCCTAGACTTCCTTTTGTTCCTCATATCCTGAATAATAATCAATCTAGATGGTATCATATGTGCTGCTTCAAAAAGAGAGATTTACAGAATATATATCTTGTCGAACAAGTCATAAATGACTTCTGGTTATTCACAATTGAAGTTGGGTGGTTGTTTAATCCACAATCCAATCTATTAATTTTCTAGTATGCCTTCCCTTTCCTACTTCTTGCTACCATGGATCGTCGAAATCAGTGTATTGCTTGCTTGCTTTTACATTTGAGAATTGTAACCCACTACGGACTAAACTTACACAATTAATTTCCTTTGCAGAACTTGAAAAGCACATACCTGATGCACATGTTTTGATTTCTATGCCTTTCCACCTGGCCTATGTGACAGCAGAGAGGATCAAGAAGGCAAAGAACTTAAAGCTTATTTTGACAGCTGGTATTGGTTCTGATCACATTGATCTAAATGTTGCAGCAGTCGCTGCTGTGACTGTCGCAGAAGTTACAGGTACTATTTCTGAAATTATACCGCTTGTCACTGCCCTGTTCACGCTATGGACATTTTGGTATGAACAAGTTTCTGCAATGATTCTTCATAATTTAACTAACACCTTCTTCAACAATTTTTACAGCAAGTAATGTGGTGTCCGTGGCAGAAGATGAGCTAATGCGCATTCTCATATTGATGCGAAACTTTGTGCCTGGATATAAGAAAATTGTTGAGGGTGATTGGAAAGTGGCAGCAATTTCTTACAGGTCATATGATCTAGAAGGGAAAACTATTGGTACTATTGGTGCAGGGCGTATTGGCAAAGAACTACTTAAGCGTTTGAAGGTATTCATTCTTAGGATCTAGTACTACTTCATGATGTTGCAAACTTCTTTTCAAAAATCAGTGCTCCATAATTGTTATGAATGCATGTTGTTTGTTTCAAAATTTCAATCTAATAATAATAAACATTACATGATGTTGAATTGAATTGTGTTCCTTTGTACAGCCCTTCAATTGTAAGCTTCTTTACCACGACCGTCTTTCTATTGGACCCGAATTGGAAAAGGAAACTGGAGCAACATTGGAGACAAATCTTGACGAAATGCTACCTAAATGTGATGTACTTGTCATTAATATGCCTCTTTCTAACAAAACTATATGCGCCTTATCACAATTTCATAAATAATCTCTCCCATTATTCACTTAGACATCAATAACACCTATATATTTTATACAACTTGTGAACAAAAGCCTAATTATTGTTTCTCTTGCCCTTTCCTTTTGGTTACAATAGGGGAATGTTTAACAAGGAAGGTGTTCTCTACCAAGCCTAGCTTCTCTCTCAGAATCTTAACATCCCCTTTGCAAAGGGTTTCATTAGAATGACAACAACTCGCATTTAAAGCATTTCTCCACCCCTCTCCTAATTAGAAATACAATTTTGGGTTCTCTACTAATTTTCTCCACACCCATTTAATCTAACAATGGACATAGAGCATGTATATTTATACCTGTGTGTTGGAAATACCATTTTATACTTTAATGTTTATTATTTTTGTTTTATTATTATTACTTGAATTTCTTCTTAACAAGTGGTTGTGTTTCTTTTGGTTTTAGTGAAAGTATGGGCTCCAATGTTGGCTCTCTTATTATGGAGTATAATTCATCTTTGAGAAATTTTCAATTATTAAAGTAGGTTAGTCAATTGCTTAAAATATTAAATTTATTTCAAAAAGTTTCTGTTACTTTATAGGTTAGACACTGGCTTGAAATATTAAACTTATTTCAAAATGTTTTTGTTACTTTATAGATAAGGCGTAGATTTCTTGGCTCTATGATGAAAATAATGAAGGGAAAATACATGTTAATATGTTACTTGTGCTCTTTCACTGAAAAATACACGGTGAGAGAAAATGCATATTATGCTAATTGAGGAATGTTTTTCGCTTGTCGAACTTATAGTATTGAATTTAACACACTAACACTTTACAACAATGAACTAACAATATTCATGATGAAAATAGAAATATGGAAGATTTATCTGCATAATGAAAAAGGCAATATGGAAGATTCCGATCACGTTCCAAGGCATTTCTTAAAATGTGGATGTGACAAAAGGTTGTTGTGGAAGTTGTTGTTTGTATATGGGAAATTTCTTGATCATTGTGTATAATCCTAATGTTGATAGATATGTCTACTAAGTGCTTCCAGTTAATGGGGCATTGATTTGAGCGTTCAATATATTTTTATTCTTTATCAAAGTATTCTTTTGTTGTATTTGTATTTTTCAATTTATGCCTTATGGCGTTTCCTTTGCAACATCTGGTGCAAATGCTAGTCTAAACCCATTTCTATGTTACTAGGTGTTATATGAAATTTTGTCACATCTGGTCAATAGGCCTACAAATTGGATAAATCAACATCCCTGAACACCCTGTCATCATCCCTACACAAAGCCCTAAGAATTACTCTCCCAAATCCTTGAATTTTTGACCTTGACTGCTTCATTCTAGTGCTTTTAAGGCCCATCGTACCCTGGCCCATTTGGGACCTACATTCAACAACACGTCGCTTAGTTCTACACCTGCTATGAACAAAGCAGGCTATCCCTTGTTGGGGGTGTGTTGGTTCTATAAATTCATGAAAAATAAAAAGAATCTCGAAGCTTCCTATTCTAGAAGCTTCCAGGAGTTGTTACAACCATTTACTTTGATAAGAACTTCAAATCATATCTTCCCTACCTTGGAGTTTTCACCACTTATCCCTTGATCTCATCCTCCCATTAAGAGTGGATCTCAATATTAGATTGGTAAATTGATCAGAATTCCTAAACTACCATCCTCGTCTATATATTTACTACCATCCACAAGCTAGAGGTTGGCTTTTGGAGACTAATAATACCCTTATGTTGCTACTTCAACTATAAGAGATTTATCATTTCCATCCATTAAGGTGTCTTTGAGGTGTACATTATGGTAAGGAAGGACATGTCAACTTGGGAGGAGCTCTACAAGATTAGCTTCCACTTTTGGTTCTAAACTCTCTTCCTTTCATATTAATAAAAAGAGAATATCATTTTCCTATATGTTTTATGTTATGTTTACATTTATATATTTCAATTCTATGTTGATCGATTAAATAGAGTGATTGGATAATGCTACATATATTTCATAGATATTTGGATTGTGTTGTTTGTTTACACGGGTTCTAATTATAGTGATTGGAGCTATAGTTGGAGCTTACAAGCCAAGAGAAGAGAAGAGTTTCTAACAGATCACAAGTAAGCATCTTTCCATTTCCCAATTCCTCTAAGGAGAACTTTATAGTTATTGATTTCTGTTGTTCTAGACTAGGCCACTAGGTTTAGTGAATATACTTATGTTTGCAGTCATAGATTTTGTATAACAAATTGGCGACTATATTGGTGATCGATTCATTCCCTTAGTGGTTTCCTTGATTTTTCCCCTTGTTACACCACTTGAACATATCTCTAATGTTTCAATCATCTTGAACTGACCCTAGGAAGACCTTTAATTGAGCTACATTTGATTTTTTGTGTCAGGAAATCCCTTTTCCTTGATCGTCACACCCCTTGGTCTGCTGAAAAAGTGTCGTAGAGCACCTTGTCCTTCTATGTACCTGCCTTGTAGAGCCCTGGTAGCCTCTTTGCACCTGCTCCGACCCCTATTTCATGCAAAACATTACATTTTCATGCTTTTATCTCTAATTAACTTGATTCTAGTTGGTCCTCCTTGTGTCCCTGAGTGTATTTAGCTCTCTCAGAAGCCTTCATCTTATTTTCTATTGGTTTTTAGTGCCTTTGATAAGAATTTGTTTAGATTTTACTTTGTTCTTGTCATTAGGTCATTAGAAAACTAATTGATTCATTATTGGATTTCTTGAAGGAATTGGTGTTTCAATCATTATTTTGAAAAGTGTTTTTTATGTGTGATTAGGAAAACACTTTAGTTTTCATCTGAAAAATAAGTGGAATTGAAAAGAAAAATCCTATGCATTATGAATTGCATCTAGGATTTTGTGAGTGAAAATTATAGTTAGGAACAATTGCAATAGGGGAATTTCTTAACAATCTTGTTTGTTTCATCTTATATGATTCATATTATTTGTTTTCTTCCCTCCCATATATATATTTTCATTGAAAATAAAAGTTTCATTTTATCATGCTAGTTTGCATTTTAGGATATTCATGTGAAATTTGTGGTGAACCTTGAAACCAAAAATTAACTCAAGATAAACTTCAAAATTTACTGAATCAACCTAAGGAGCTTTTCTAAAATTAATAAAAACATCTAGAGGTTTAGGCTAGATATTTGTTTCAACTTCTATAAACATAGGTGATATCATTTTTCACCATTGTTTCATTCTAGGGATGATATCCAATTCCACTTACGTAATTGTATCAGACCATTCTCCACGTACCACGGGTTATATTGGATGGCGCTCCACACACGAAAAGTATATGGGAATTCTCTCATCACATGCTTACACATTAGAAAAAAATAACACAGACTACACTTCCAAGTACCGTCGAGTATATTTTGGAAGTCCAACATCGGTTTCTATCCTTGCCATAGGTAACCGAGTCGATTACCTTTTACACTGTGATACAATGAAAAACACATTTGGGGATCTTTCCTACCCATACGAAAATCCTTGGTTCTCCAAGGTTATATATTGCAATTCACAATTGCTTGGTAAGCCTTTATACCTATTTTACCCTCTTTGATTTATTTTTTGTGTTAGTTGTTAAAATTTACTAATCCAACATGGAAGAAAAAAATATTTTACCTCGTTGTTCATGTAGAATGCAAAATAAGCCTCCTCTTCCACCAGAGGCAACTCCTGGCTATCACCAGAAGCATAAGAAAACATAGGCTACCGAATCGAGTACTTCAGGGTCTATTACTTTTGGTCCTCCATTTGAGATAGATCCACTGGAATCATCTTTTCCTGTGAGTACGGAGCCCTAGATTACCTCTCCATTGGTTGGTGACTCTAACACAGTCGAAACCGAAGCACCTAAAATATCTTAACCTGAGATTATTGAACTTGAATTTCCCAAGTTATAGACAACGCAACCTGAGGTACCTCAACCATCTACACCTATCACTTCATAGCCCTTCTTGTTCTCTTCCTCTGTCTCAGACACAACCCCAAACTATATATCAGAGATGGAATGATTGGTACTACCAGGAAGTAGTCAATGAGTAAACCATCTGTTATCTGGAAATCTAGTGTCCACTCGGATCTGCTAGTCCCACTAAAACTGGTAGCTATCTTAGAAACAAACAAACTAAAACCACTTTCATTTTCCTTTATGAGAAGTATATAAGAGTGGAATGAAGGACACCAACCTCAGTCTTGCGCTTGGTTCCTTGCTTGATTCCTCTCCTTTATGACAGATCTTTGTCGCTTCTCCTTCGTCTACCCGGCTTCAAAGAGCACCTGTGGAATAAAAGCAGCATAATAATATCGAAGAACAGAGATCTACAATCATAAACAATATAGGACCAGATATATATTGACCACACAAATGCATATATCATCAAACTTACAAGAATGTGGAGGAAAACTTGAATAGATTTATTAATAATCAAGAATAGCAGAGAGGATTACAACCAATTGTTCTGACCCAGTGTCATCCTCTAGCATGAAATCCCTTCTTTCACCTCATGAAAAGCTTAGATCACCCAACACTATGATATTCCAACAAGAAACCAACAACACTTCCTTACAAGATACAAAATTCTAGCCTCTGGATCTCTGGGATGAGGGATCCATATATAGATGATTGTAGGGGGGAGAGTCAGCTTCTAGGATTCTGATTAGTGTCCTCTCTCTCATAGTTCTTGATTCCACTTGGAGATTGATGATCTCTTACTCATCCCTGGGCGAATTCAGAGAGGCAAGTGTCACAGGAGAAGTTTCTGGAAGATTCCATGATCATCCACCTCACAAACTGTCTCTGCCATTTGTCCACTCTCACCCATCACACCTCCTGTGTGTATTTAGGTTGGATGCATCACACCTCCCATGTGCATTTAGGTGGGATGCATAGCACTTTGACCATGGAGCAGGTGAGATGGTCCAATTTTGACCCGTTCTGAGTAGTTTTTCATGGAGAACTTCTGGGAGATGATGTAATCAGCTAACCTTGTTCTTTTAGGGGATGGAACAACACTTTTAGGGACTAAGGAGACCTTGGTTTATGGACATCTTTGATTGGGGTTGCAGAGCCCAAAAATGTCTATAACAGTTGCCCCATAAAGCATGAGGTCGTTAATCTTTTGATGTCAGGTGAAATGCTTTATCATGAGGATCCGAAGTTTTTTCGAGCTGGAAGGCGACCTATAATAAGATACAATACAATACATTATCTTCATAATATTTTCATGATCTAGCTTAGGTGGGCATTCCCATGCTCAGCTTTATAAATTCATTTTCATGTACATAAGACAGACAATCGTCTATGTGCAGACTGATGATTCTGGTAGAGCCATCATCCCTTAGATTGGATGATTATCTGTGCAACAATGATGTATATTTGATGTCTTTATTTTCCTGAATATATATCGCAGCCCGGATGGATGAAACTAGATCCAGGGTCTTTAATCTCATTCGATCTTCACTCAAAGTACAAGTAGATCCATGTGAGAGATGTTGTGGAGTTGAACATGGAAAGACATCACCTGATTACCAGCCAATGATGTAAGTTGTTAACAGGCGCGAGAGGAATCATCGATAATGATGATGACCCTCAAGGTACGATAGTACAATTCACATGATGTGAAAAAGGGACTTAGTGTCGAACACCACGCAAAATCTTTCGGTCGAAGGCTATTGATGTAAACCTGTCGTCGGAAGTGAGAAACTTGACATTGAGTCATGCAAGCTTCAAAGTACTGAAAGTATTGTTCCTAGATCGACTTCTTGGATACTGGGCTGATGTTGACAAGAAGTGATCCATCGTAGGAGGGCCTTAATGAATCCCACATCTACGACACAGAACGGAGCAAATGATTTTAGTGGAGGTGAAAATGATCTGATGATATAAGGTTCAAGGTGGCGGTCATGAAAGAATGGAGCGTGAATGTATTGTAGTGGATGAGACACAGGTGAATTCTCTGAGCGACTTCTCTTGAACATACCAGCGACACTGACATGATGGATTGGTAGCGTTAACCCCAAATTTGGATGGTGTGATGGACCAATGGTGATATGACCAGTGAACGGAACAACCCAACCCGACTCGGATGCGAAGTGAAAGTGTCATGTTCAAGAGCAACTTGCTACCAATAAAGTTTCTTCAAGTTTTCTTCCCAATTTTTCCCCAGTCATTGCTGACCAGTTCTCCTTATTTTTGTCAAGCTTGAGGAGGATAACATATGCTTGTTCTATAATTTTCCATTCGGGAAAACCCATCACTATGTTTTAACGAGCCTAGCGATAGTGAAACTCGTTCTTATCTGTATGGACAAGTTTGTCGCTATTCGATTTTAACGAGTTTAACGACAAAGATAACTCGGTCCTTTTCAATTTTAGAGAGTCTAAAAGGGACGTAAAGAAAACTCCAATAATCCTTTTTCGTCTTATAATCCCTTAAGTCCAAAAAAGTATAAAATAATACAAAAGGGATGAATTTTCAGTAATTTTAACGAGCCAAACAAGACAAGTGCTCAATATTTTTGTGTAATAATCCCTCAAGTCCAAAAAGATTAAAATCTAGAGGAGGGATAGCACTTCCGGTCACTTTAACGAGCTGGAGAGGCTAATTGCTCGACAATCTTTTCATATTTTACGAGTCAGATGAAAAGAGCTTAAAGGAGACTCGTTTTTCGAGGAACGAGTGATAAATTCGGGTAGCAGCTAATTCCAGGTAAGGTTTGGAATTTTCCAATCACGGCAGTGTCACAAGGATGGCTAACAGGATCACTCTTTGCAGCTGTTCCTAAAAAAGGGTAAACAATCAAATGGAGGTGAATGATCGGCCAATACAGAGTGGAGGTGATGATGAGAACATGACCAAGGCTTCAAAGGCTGATGATAATGCATTCACGATGGTTATTTACCGAAAATTGGTTCATTTTTTAATGAATGAGCTTAAACTCTGGGGGAAACATTTGCTCACTACTTATGTTTAATTTTTAACGAGCTTGAACTCCACATAAAAACTGCTCGATCCAGTCGTATAATAAGGATGTCTCATCTAAGATGCCATTTTTTATGGAGCTTGCACCTCACAAAGCTTTGCCCTGGCGCCTCTCGCATGCAAGCTAGGAATGACCAACTACGCCCCTCTACTTAACTACCAAGATCACTACCAAGGTTAGGTAGGAAACTTTTTCCTTTACTTTGTCGGTGCCATGGTGGCCCCTGCGAAGATGAATGGTCGATTTGACCACTCACCCGACCTAGGCAGTTGAAGTCAGCGTAATCATAGAGTTAACGTTAGTTGGTCGTTTCTCGCTTGCTCACACGAGGTTTGCATGCCCCCAGGTATAGCAAAGTAGAGTTTCTAGGTTACCCCTCAATTTGCAGACAAAATGTTTGTTCTGTCAGGAAAGGCCTACCTTTTAACGAAGGTATCTTATCCGGTCTAATCCCCTCTTCCTATATGGACGGGGATCGAACCAGTCATATATCCTTCATGGAAACCTACCCTATTATTATAGACAATTTTGTGCCTTGCAGCATCAGGCATGAATTGTCAATAATCCAAGGGATCCAAAGTCCCTAAACATGATGTTCCTACCCCTAGAGGAACAAGGTCAGCAAACCAACAGCTCTCAGATCAGTTCTCCACCTGAAAATACTCAAAAACAAGCAATCCTGAAATCAAAGTAGGTGCTCCACTAGGCTTCTGTGCTGAAACTCAACTCCTCCATGGTGTACCTGCGTTGCAAAGTAGGTAGAACAAAGGCCACCTGTGCTGAGCGAGATGGGACAAGTGGCACACTGAGTCATTGCTCTGGAATCTTCCAAAAATGACACTTGGATCAGGGATTCCGCCTTGTGATGAGTCAGAGGCTCTGTTTCTCCAAGTGGAAGCAAGGTTCTCCAAGTGGACTCAAGAACTGAAGATCAACTGAAGAGAGAGAGGACACAAGGCAGCTACACATCAGTTGCAAGCTGACTCATCCTTTCTCAATTCATCTATATATTGAGCTCTCTCCTATGAGCTCAGGAGGCTGGAATTTTGTGCAAAGTAATGATATGCTGTTGGTTTCACTATAGAGCTATTGGGTGATTGCTTGAAGGAGGTGAAGAGGAGAAATTTTCTCTGCTGGGAGGTGTTGCTGGATTGGGGCCTTCAATGGTTGTAACACTCTCAGAACTTTACTTCTTCCATTCATAAAAGCTATTGAGGTTCTTCTATATGCACTTATTTCAATGATGTGTTGTGATAATTGTATATTTGATTTATGCTAATCCTTGAATCAGTTATGATTGCATGCTTCTTGTAGTTTCCTTCTTTGTTATTTTGCAGGATCTCATTGTAGCTGGGCCAGCAAAAGAGCAAGGAGCTGGGAGCAAGCAAGCAAAGAGAAGAGTTTGGATTCGACATTAAGCGCAAGGCAACGGTTAGTGCATTTCTTCATTCTCTCTTGCTTTCATAAAGAAGTAAACCTTAAGTAGTTTTCTTTACAGTTGTTGCTGAGGTACTATCACCCTTAGAGTGGGATAGGGTCATCCGAGTCGGATACTTTTCCCTACAACAAACTGGCGACTCCGCTGGGGATCGTATCTGTTTGATTGTTTGTAGTATTTTGCTATTCATTTCCTGAACAAAAGAGTACCAAATCGAAAAGCTTTTGACTATATCAAAAGCGAAGTAGAGGGCAGCTACTCTAGCTCATTTCTGAGCATGTTCATGATTTGAAGAGCTGATCTACAAGGATCCTTGTAAGCTCTTAGTGATAGATTTTCATCTTCCTTGTCATCCCTTAGTGTGTGCTTGACTGATAGCTTCTGATTTGAGCAAAAACTGTGAATTTTTGAGAAAATTGTGACCCGGAAGCTGTGAAAACGCAACTTTCGTTTTCCAAAGCAGGTAGTACACAGGCTACCTGCTTTGCAACGCAGGTCCTGAAGGGGCTACCTGCGCTGAGAGCCAGACTGGCTGTGCAGCACCTGCGTTGGCCCAATTTTGCCTTGTGCAGTTGGGGTTTCCTCCCTTTTTCTTGCCTGTTTTCACTATAGATTTTGCAGCCAGTTACCAGTCTTGTACCTATTCTGAAACCAACCTTACTTGCCATCATTCCGCCTCTGTTATATAACGAAATTGTACTTGTTCTTTTGTATTTCTTACATCATTTACAATTTCCCATAACGAAAGTGAACTAGTCTTGCTTTGGCCTCTTAGATCTGACAAAATGTTTGTTCTGTCAGGAAAGGCCTACCTTTTAACGAAGGTATCTTATCCGGTCTAATCCCCTCTTCCTATATGGACAGGGATCGAACCAGTCATATATCCTTCATGGAAACCTACCCTATTATTATAGACAATTTTGTGCCTTACAGCATCAGGCATGAATTGTCAATAATCCAAGGGATCCAAAGTCCCTAAACATGATGTTCCTACCCCTAGAGGAACAAGGTCAGCAAACCAACAGCTCTCAGATCAGTTCTCCACCTGAAAACACTCAAAAACAAGCAATCCTGAAATCAAAGCAGGTGCTCCACTAGGCTTCTGCGCTGAAACTCAACTCCTCCATGGTGTACCTGCGTTGCAAAGCAGGTAGAACAAAGGCCACCTGCGCTGAGCGAGATGGGACAAGTGGCACACTGAATCATTGCTCTGGAATCTTCCAAAAATGACACTTGGATCAGGGATTTCGCCTTGTGATGAGTCAGAGGCTCTGTTTCTCCAAGTGGAAGCAAGGTTCTCCAAGTGGACTCAAGAACTGAAGATCAACTGAAGAGAGAGAGGACACAAGGCAGCTACACATCAGTTGCAAGCTGACTCATCCTTTCTCAATTCTTCTATATATTGAGCTCTCTCCTATGAGCTCAGGAGGCTGGAATTTTGTGCAAAGTAATGATATGCTGTTGGTTTCACTATAGAACTATTGGGTGATTGCTTGAAGGAGGTGAAGAGGAGAAATTCTTTCTGCTGGGAGGTGTTGCTGGATTGGGGCCTTCAATGGTTGTAACACACTCAGAACTTTACTTCTTCCATTAATAAAAGCTATTGAGGTTCTTCTATATGCACTTGTTTCAATGATGTATTGTGATAATTGTATATTTGATTTATGCTAATCCTTGAATCAGTTATGATTGCATGCTTCCTGTAGTTTCCTTCTTTGTTATTTTGTAGGATCTCATTGTAGCTGGGCCAGCAAAAGAGCAAGGAGCTGAGAGCAAGCAGCAAAGAGAAGAGTTTGGATTCGACATTAAGCGCAAGGCAACGGTTAGTGCATTTCTTCATTCTCTCTTGCTTTCATAAAGAAGTAAACCTTAAGTAGTTTTGTTTACAGTTGTTGCTGAGGTACTATCACCCTTAGAGTGGGATAGGGTCATCCGAGTCGGATACTTTTCCCTACAAAAAACTGGAGACTCCGCTGGGGATCGTATCTGTTTGATTGTTTGTAGTATTTTGCTATTCATTTCCTGAACAAAAGAGTACCAAATCGAAAAGCTTTTGACTATATCAAAAGCGAAGTAGAGGGCAGCTACTCTAGCTCATTTCTGAGCATGTTCATGATTTGAAGAGCTGATCTACAAGGATCCTTGTAAGCTCTTAGTGATAGCTTTTCATCTTCCTTGTCATCCCTTAGTGTGTGCTTGACTGATAGCTTCTGATTTGAGCAAAAACTGTGAATTTTTGAGAAAATTGTGACCCGGAAACTGTGAAAACGCAACTTTCGTTTTCCAAAGCAGGTAGTACACAGGCTACCTGCTTTGCAACGCAGGTCCCGAATGGGCTACCTGCGCTGAGAGCCAGACTGGCTGTGTAGCACCTGAGTTGGCCCAATTTTGCCTTGTGCATTTGGGGTTTCCTCCCTTTTTCTTGCCTGTTTTCACTATAGATTTTGCAGCCAGTTACCAGTCTTGTACCTGTTCTGAAACCAACCTTACTTGCCATCATTCCACCTCTGTTATATAACGAAATTGTACTTGTTCTTTTGTATTTCTTACATCATTTACAATTTCCCATAACGAAAGTGAACTAGTCTTGCTTTGGCCTCTTAGATCTGAACCTGTGTTAGGCATTTTGCTGGTCTAAAGAGTTAGCTTGTTTGCTGTCCATAGCTGATTAGTCTTTTTACTTTCGTCATTATGGTTTGATTTCATGCATTTCCAGTGTTTAAGCAAGTAAATCTTAAGGTGTCTTTTGATTTTGGACTAGCTTGTTTACTTTCGCTTGAAATCGAAATCAAAGTTATATAACAACTTTCTTTTTGTAATACATCAACATTAAGAAAGGGAAAAGAAAATACATGCATTGTGCATTTTGCATTTGACTGTTTGCATGACGATTTAGGAAATTTTGCATTAGTGTGTGCTCTATGATCTGTGTGAAAAGATTTGCCTTTCTTCTCCTCAGTAGTTAAGATTTTCAAAGTTGAAAGATTGAAAAGTTTGCTTCTCATCTTAGACTGCATTCAGGAATTTGTTACATACATCTCGTGGTGATCCTTAAAGGCAAACTACTAAGCAAGATCAACATTAAAATAAATCCAATTTACATAACAACGCTTTGTAACATAACGCAAACACATAGAGGTCTAGGTAGAGACGTGTTCCGGCGTCGTTAAACGTAGTGACTGTCGATCTCTACGAAGGTGGGTGATTCCTCCTGAGAGTCGGTGGCACTAATACGGACTTGTGCTCCCACGTACCGTCGCGTATATATTGGGAGACCCCTATAGGAACAAAGCTTTTATCCATAGGAAGCCGTGTCGGCCGCCCTACTGATCGCGATGCAGTGAACACAACATTCACGAAGATCGACCACCCGTACCGTAAAACGTATTCTGTGGTTTCGCGAAAAGTTTGGCACACCCTCTGCCTAGATCTCCAGAGCAGTTTCTTTTGGCCTTTTTCAAACTCTATAACTGAAAAAGTCCATCCGAGCATTTGTCACTTCGGGTTCGTTAAAACATCGAAGGAGACTAGAGTCATCTTTAGCTTTTTCTCGACTCTTAAAACATGAAAAAGCAAAGTTGTGTCTAAAGCGTCGTTAATAAAATTTATTTTAAACGGAACATAATCACCTCTTATTCCTACGTTGATCTTTCAGTTGAAAAGTATGGAGCCCACCAACCAAGGAAATCACCTTGGCGGAAGTCCCAATCCCTTCTCCTCTTGGGGAGATGTTGGTGCGCCTCATATGGCCACATTGTCACTTCCAGGATTGACAGTTGGCCTACCTGTATGGCTCTTTTCAACTAATGTAGTTCAAATCGCCACTAATCCTGAGCAGTCGAATCAACGGTCAGACCAGTCTAGAGCTACCCACCAGCCTTCCACCTCTTACAATTCTTCCTCTGATCCTTCATCTTCGCAGGGTAGAGCCGGCAAAAGTCAGCCTCCCATGGAGAAGAAGGAAAAGAAGAAGAGAGAAAAGAAGCAGAAGGGGCCTATGGCGAAGGCGACTGGGGGCAAGCAAAAGACATCTGACAAAAATCCACACACTTCACCGACCGGGCCTAAATCGCCATGTGTCATTTGCAAAGGGACCCACTTCCACCGTGATTGTCCTTGTATTCCCCGGATACTAAGGGACTGGTCCCCCAGGTTGCACAATCCGGTAGCATCAACCTCTGGTAGTCATGTTGATTGCAGTCCGTCAACTAGCGAGAGTGAAGGACGAAAAGGGAGACCAAGATCACCCTGTATGCTGTGTGAAGGCGATCACGCCATCCACCGATGTCCATTCTTAGATGAGGCAAAGAGAGTTTTGGAAGATCGTCCGGTATCACCGTTACGACTTCCTCCTGGATATCAAAAACTCGCGCCTAATCCCTCGATAGTTGAAAATCCAGCTGGCCCGCTCAAGTGGCCAGCTGAAGTGTCGGTCATTGAGAATGTACCAACTGAATCCAGACCAGACGAAAGTCTAAAAGTTGATACGGCAGTTGACCCGGTTCTTCCTTCAGAAGTTTCATCCTCAAATGACCCCGTCGTTGAAGATTCATCTTCAAATGACACCCTCACTGAAGAGAATAAGGATGACACCATCCAGATTCTTTTCATCAACACAGACTCTGATGAGCATCAGGGAAATGCGCCCATTCCTTTGTCGCAGGAAGGAACATCGTCAGGGTCATATCCGGCTGTGTATTCGGTCCCACCACCAAGCAACCTGGTTGTATCCTTTGATTGGAATCAACTAGGCAGACCCCGGTTACCAGTCAGTATACCATTCAGAATCATTGTCCAAATCTACAGAATGGTGATGGCTGGAACTATCATTGATGAAGGGGCATCTGTGAGTATCCTTTCCTCTGTTGCTTGGAAAGCACTGGGTTCCCCGGCGCTTTTACCTGAGATGAGAAATCTATCAGGTTTTGATAAAGGAACCAGTCGCCCGTTAGGGATTCTCCCCAATGTTCCCATTACATTGAGGGGGAAGACAGTTCATATGAACGTCGTGGTCGTCCAGGGACCTTTGGTTTATAACTTACTCCTTGGACGAGACTATATATATTGCATGGAGGCGATAGTGTCCTCACTCTTCAGAGTCATGTGTTTTCCGCACGAAGGAAGGATGGTCAAGCTCGTAGACCAACTTTCATTTCCAGGATCACGCATCGCAAATAGTCAAATACCATCCCTTAACGGTTTATTCACTCAAGGAATGCCTCCACCCCCGATTCTACTTCCCGATGAATGCGAGTGATTCGGAAGAAAGAACTGGGACCCAGGGGGCATGCACCCTGGCCTGCCTTGGGCAGAGAAAACCTTGGGTATAAAGTTAATTTCCGCAGAAGAATGGGACTAGTCCGTACCCCGTCCGAAGGAAGGAAGAGAGGGTTGTTCTAGGATAAAGTTCTTTTGTCAAAGTTATGTGAGTGAGATAATCTGCTTCTCACTCCCCTTGTCTAGGTAAGTAGGATACCGAGGAAGGGGGCCATTTGCGGTAGCAAGTAGCCACCATCTTTGAAGGCAAGCCTCACCCATTAAAACATATGTTTTGAAGGATAAGTAGGGGCAGCCTCCAAAGAAAGAGATGAAATTGCTGCAACAAGTAGTCACCATCCTTAGCAAACTAATGATAGACATCGCCGAAAAGAGAGTTTAGTTTGCGGCAGCAAATAAAACCATTTTTCGGATAATAAGTAAGAGGCAAACCTCCCTCCGTAACGCCAATGTTTTATCTGTTGCGATCTTGCAAAAATCAAAAAGTGAACTGACGGGAAGACAAGTACCGTCGGCACCGAAAAATAACGAGAAGACAAGTATCGTTAAAAATATAGCAAGACGACAAGTAGAAAAACGGAGGTGGGACAGAGGAGGGGTAGCCTTGAAATTATACTTTATACCTGGGGGCATGCAAACCTTTTGGAGTGCAAGCACGGGATGACTATTTATTTTTTAAATTTTTAGGTCCTCCCTTTAAACCTGTAGGTCTAACCCGTTAAACTCGTAGGATTAGCCGTTTCCAGCTTGCATAAAGAAAGGATGTGGGGCAAAAGTCAAAACTTGCCAAATAGGAGCATAGCTTCGTGAGATAAAGCTCCTTAAAAAATAGCTATCTCACCAGAGGCGTTTCTTGTATTATGACTGGTATAATCGAGCAGTTTTAGCAATGTTCATGCTCGTTAAAAAATAAACGCAAGATCCGAGCAGTTTTAGCACATAGTTCATGCTCGTTAAAAAATAAACATAAGTTGTGAGCAATCTTCCCCTAGAGTTCAAGCTCACCCAGAAAAAATGAACCGGTAAATAACCTTGGTAAATGTAACCTTTGACAGCCATATTAAAGCCCTTGGTCGTGTTCTTGCAGTCTCACCTCCATCCGTTCATTTGGCCAATCGTTCATCTCCATATGTTTGTTTACCCATTTTGAGGAACAGTTGCGAAGAGTGATTTCACTTAGCCATCCTTGTGACACTGCCGTGATTGGAAAATTCCAACCTGTACCTGGAATCTGCTGCTATCCCTGTTTATCACTCGTTCCTCAAAAGACGAGTCTCCTTTGAGCTCTTTTCTCCTGACTCGTAAAATATGAAAAGTTTGCCGAGTTTTGGCCTTCCAGCTCGTTAAACGACAGGAAGAGCTATCCCTCCTCTAGATTTTAATCTTTTTGGACCTGAGGGATTATTGCACAAAAAGATCGAGCGCTTGTTTTGTTCGGCTCGTTAAAAGTACCGAAAACTCATCCCTTCTGTATTGTTTTATACTTTTTCGGACTTAAGGGATTAGATAACGAAAAAGGAATTCTGGAGTTGACTTTATGTACCTTTTCAAACTCTCTAAAAATGAAAAGGACCGAGTTATCCTTGTCGTTAGACTCGTTAAATTCATTAAATAGCGACAAACTTGTCTTTAGACGAGAACGAGTTTCCCTATCGCTAGGCTCGTTAAAACATAGCGATGGGCTTGCCCGAAGGGCAGGTTATAGAACAAGCATATGTTATCCTCCTCAAGCTTGACAAAAATAAAGAGGTGCTGGTCAGCAATGACTGGAAAAAAATTGGGAGAACCTCACAGCTTTAATGGTAGCAAGTCGCTCTTGAACATGACACTTTGTCCTCCGTATCACATCGGGTTGGGTTGTTTCATTCACCGGTCTCATCACCATGGTCCTCGCCACACCATCCACAGTTGGGGTAATGCTACCAATCCATCACATCAGTGTCGTTATATGTTCAAGAGATGTTGTTCTGCAAAGAGTCAACCGTGTCCCATCCACTGCCATACATTGTCCTTCATCCGTTTCATGACCGCCACCCTGAATCATACATCACAGTTTGTTTTCACCTCATCACAATCACTAGCTCCGTTCCGTGTCAATGATGTGGGATTCATTAAGGCCCTCCTTTGACGGATCGCTCCTTGTCGACATCAGCTCATTATCCAAGGAGTTGATCTAGGAACAAACCCTTCAGTACTTTGAAGCTTGCATGCCTCAATGGCAAGTTTCTCACTTCCGGCGACAGGTATACATCAATGACCTTTGACCAGAGGATTTTGCATGGTGGTCGACGCCAAGTCCTTTATTCCCACCATGTGAATTGTACTGCTGTACCTTGAGGGTCATCATCCTTATCGGTGATTCCTCTCGCGCTTGTTAACGGTTTACATCATTGACCGGTAATCAAGCGATGTCTTTCCATGTTCGACTTCAAGAAATTCTCACATGGATCGACTTGTACCTCGAGTGAAGATCGGAAGAGATTGAAGACCCCGGATCTAGTTTCACCCATCCGGGCTGCGATATATATTCAGGATATAAAGACATTTGATGTGTACATCATTGCAGCAGATGATCATCCTTCTCAAAGGATGGTAATTTCAGCAGAGAATTATCAGTCTACCATCAGACGATCGTCTGTTCTATGTACCAAAATGAATTTATAAAGCTGAGCATGGGAATGCCCGCCTCAGCTAGATCATGAAAAAGTATGAAAAATAATGTATTGTATTGTATCTTATTACAGGACACTTCTCAGCAGATTGAATGAACTTCGGATCCTCCTAATAAAGCATTTCACCCGATAAACGACCTCATACTTTAGGGGGCATCTGTTATAGACAATTTTGTGCCTTGCAGCATCAGGCATGAATTGTCAATAATCCAAGGGATCCAAAGTCCCTAAACATGATGTTCCTACCCCTAGAGGAACAAGGTCAGCAAACCAACAGCTCTCAGATCAGTTCTCCACCTGAAAATACTCAAAAACAAGCAATCCTGAAATCAAAGCAGGTGCTCCACTAGGCTTCTGCGCTGAAACTCAACTCCTCCATGGTGTACCTGCGTTGCAAAGTAGGTAGAACAAAGGCCACCTGCGCTGAGCGAGATGGGACAAGTGGCACACTGAGTCATTGCTCTGGAATCTTCCAAAAATGACACTTGGATCAGGGATTCCGCCTTGTGATGAGTCAGAGGCTCTGTTTCTCCAAGTGGAAGCAAGGTTCTCCAAGTGGACTCAAGAACTGAAGATCAACTGAAGAGAGAGAGGACACAAGGCAGCTACACATCAGTTGCAAGCTGACTCATCCTTTCTCAATTCATCTATATATTGAGCTCTCTCCTATGAGCTCAGGAGGCTGGAATTTTGTGCAAAGTAATGATATGCTGTTGGTTTCACTATAGAGCTATTGGGTGATTGCTTGAAGGAGGTGAAGAGGAGAAATTCTCTCTGCTGGGAGGTGTTGCTGGATTGGGGCCTTCAATGGTTGTAACACTCTCAGAACTTTACTTCTTCCATTAATAAAAGCTATTGAGGTTCTTCTATATGCACTTGTTTCAATGATGTGTTGTGATAATTGTATATTTGATTTATGCTAATCCTTGAATCAGTTATGATTGCATGCTTCTTGTAGTTTCCTTCTTTGTTATTTTGCAGGATCTCATTGTAGCTGGGCCAGCAAAAGAGAAAGGAGCTGGGAGCAAGCAAGCAAAGAGAAGAGTTTGGATTCGACATTAAGCGCAAGGCAACGGTTAGTGCATTTCTTCATTCTCTCTTGCTTTCATAAAGAAGTAAACCTTAAGTAGTTTTCTTTACAGTTGTTGCTGAGGTACTATCACCCTTAGAGTGGGATAGGGTCATCCAAGTCGGATACTTTTCCCTACAACACCTATACCTAAAGTTTTCCTGCCGAGGCAGACCAGGGTGCATGCCCCCTGGGTTTCAGTCATGTCCTCCCAAATCACTCGCACTCATCAGGTGGATGGACTGGAGATTGATGAGACGTTCCTTGTGTGAAAAGACCATTCAGGGATGGCATTTGACTATTTTCCATGTGTGAGCCGGGGAATGAAAGCTGGTCTATGAACTTGACCACTCTTCCTTCATGCGGAAAACACATTACTCTAAAGAGCAAGGAGACAATGGCTCCCATGCAATAAATATAGTCGCGTCCCAGGAGTAGATTATAATCTAGGGGTCCTTGGACTACCATTACGTTCATGTGAATGTTTTCCTTCTCAATGTTATCGACACATTGGGAAGGATCCCTAACGATCGACTGGTTCCTTTGTCAAAGCCTGTTAGATTTCTCATCTCAAGCAAAAGTGATGGCGAACCAAGCACTTTCCAAGCAGTTGAGGAAAGGATACTCACAGAAGCCCCTTCATCTATGATGGTACCAGCCATGACCATTCTGTATATTTTTGCAATGATTTGAAATGGTACACTAGCCGGTAAACGGGGTCTGCCTAGTAGATTCCAATCGAAGGAAACAACTAGGTTGCTCGGAGGTGGGACTGAATAGACGACCAGATATGACTCTGACGAACGTCCTTCCTGCGGTAACGGAATGGGTAGACTGCTCCCATGTTCATCGGAGTCTGTGCTTACGAAGAGAATTTGAACGGTGTCATTCTTGTTCTCTCCGGTGACTGTATCATCTGAAGATGGACCTTCTGAAGGCAAGATCGAGTCAACTGCCACCTCGATCTTTTGACTTTCATCTAGTGTGGATTCAGATGGTTTATCTTCAATGATAGATGCTTCGACCAACCACAATGGCGTGTCGGTCAGATTTTTCAACTAGTGATGGACTCGGCAAGAGTTTCTTATACCCAGGAGGGAGCCGTAACATTGAAACTGGACGGTCTTCCAAAACTATTTTAGCTTCGTCTAGGAAGGGACAACGGTGGATGGCGTGATCACCTTCACACAATTTACAATGAAATTTACATTTCCTTTTTTGTCAAAACGCTTCGCCTTCACTAGTGGATGGTGTACTTTCAACATGATCTTCAGAGGTTGATGACACTAGGTTGTGCAAACGAGGAGACTAGTCCCTTAAGATTCGAGGGATGCAGGGACAATCTCGGTGGTAGTGGTCTCCTTTTCAAATGACACATGGCAACCTAGGCCTGGATGGTGTAGTGTGTGTATTTTCGCTAGACGATGCATGGTTGCCCCCTGTCACCTTTGGCTCCTTCTTCTTCTTCTCTTTCTTCTTCTTCTCCTTCTTCTTCTTAGTTACTTGACTTTGGGCCTTGTCGGCTTTGTCAAGCAAAGAGGAAGGAGGAGAGGGAGAATCGGATGAAGTAGAAGGTTGGGGGATAACTTTAGAATCATCTAGTTGATGACTTGATTGTTCAGGAACCGCGGTGTTTTGAACGACGGAGGTCGAGAAGAGCCATACAGGCAAACCAATCGTCAATCCTGGAAGTGACAATGTGGCCATATGAGGTGCACCAACATCTCCCCAAGAGGAGAAAGGACTAGGATTTCCTCCAAGGGGAATTCCTTGGTTGGTGGACTCCATTTTTCTCAACCTAAGACCAATGCGAGAATGGTGATATTATTCCAATTAAAACCAATTTTAGACACTTTGACACAACTTGTTTTTTCAATTTTTAAGAGTCAAGAAAAAACAAAAGATGACTCTAGTCGCCTTTGATTTTTAATGAGCTTAAAGTGACAAGTGCTCAGATAGACCTTTTCCTTTAAGGAGTCTAAAAAGGAATGAAAGAGACTACTCTAGAAGTCTAGACAGACGGATTACCAAACCAGTCACAAAACTGCAGAATACTTTTTACGGTACGGCAGTCAATCTTCCCAAATGCTGTGTTCAGTGCATTGCAATTGATAGGGCGGCAGACACGGCTTTCTATGGATAAAGGATATAGCCTATTGTGGTCTCCCAATATATACTCGACGGTACGTGGGAGCACAAGCCCGTACTGGCACTTGTCATCTCAAAGTGGAGGAATCACCCAACCAGCAATGAAAACAACAGTTGCCAGGGTTTACGACACCGGAATATGTCTCTAGCCTAGACTTCTAAATGTTGTGCGTTATGTTCCAAAGCATTTTTAGATTCATTAAATTTATTTTACAGTTGATCTTGTTTAAGAAATTTTCCTTTCAGGTTCACCGTGTGATGTAGATATACAATTCCAAAAATGCAATCTAAGATGATAAACAATCATTTAATCTTCTTTTCGCAATGAAAATCCTAGCTACTAAAGAAAGAGAGATGATATTCTTTGAACATAGAGCAGAGAGCACACACTATATGCACTGTCCTAAATCAAACCAACAAACAGTCTAAATGCAAATGCACATGCATGTATTTGTTTTCAGCCTTCTTAATGTGTGAATGATAAAAAGAAAGCTAAGCGCAAATTTGAATTATTTTTCAAAGCGACATTACTAACAAGCTTCTTTTCAAGACAAAATGAAGACAATGACGACACTTTGCGATTTGGAATTGAAAACTTGCTTTCGACACTTGAAAAACTACTAATTCAAATCAAATACAAGAGTAACAGTGTAATCGACTATCAAGAACAATCAGATTCTCTTCTATGACTGAAAACGACACTTGCGACACTTCCAAATCAAGAAATGACAGTTCAATTACGCTACTTCTTTGTAAAAGAGAACTGAAAATGGCTTACAATACATAAAAACATTTACAGTTCTTTGCACAATGGAGGCGAAATGATGGAAAGGAAGGGGGTTTCCACAGTGGTATACTGATCACAGACAACAAAACTCCATAATAGAGCTAAAAAGAATGAAGAAAAACCAAGACCTAGAGGCAAAATTAGCCTTTTCTAATCATCGCACCTGTAACACAGGGAAACAGGGATGCATCCCACCTACTGCACACAAGAAGTACAATGCATCTAGATTTCCTTGAAGAGAGGGTGCGATGGTACCAGGACGAGACTTTACTTGGCTCTTGGTCACAGTGTGCAACTCAGTTTAGGGATTTACGCCGAGCAAATGATGTACAGTAAATAGAAATCACAGGGGCTGATCTAATGAGGTTACTAGAGCCACCACTTAGGGCAATTAGAGAGTTTGTAAATCGATTTTTTAGTTCATAAACAAAACCTGAAGATAGACTAAAGCAGCATTGATCTACTTTTCACTTGCATAGCAAATGTAGTTCGAAGGCTAGCTAGCTTGACTTCAGGCTCCGTCTGTAAGTTTATAAAGCAAACAATATAGACAAACAAATAATCTATTCGTTCCCCAGTGGAGTCGCCATTTTGTTATTGGGAAATCTAGTGTCCACTCAGATCTGCTAGTCCCACTAAGACTGGTAGCTATCTTAGAAACAAACAAACTAAAACCACTTTCGTTTTCCTTTATGAGAAGTAGATAAGAGTGGAATGAAGGACACCAACATCAGTCTTGTGCTTGGTTCCTTGCTTGATTCCTCTCCTTTCTGACAGACCTTTGTCGCTTCTCCTTCGTCTACCCGACTTCAAAGAGCACCTGTGGAATCAAAGTGACATAATACTATCGAAGAACAGAGATCTACAATCATAAACAATATAGGACTAGATATATATTGACCACACAAATGCATATATCATCAAACATACAAGAATGTGGAGGAAACTTGAATAGCTTTATTAATAATCAAGAATAGCGGAGAGGATTACAACCAATTGATCTGACCCAACATCATCCTCCAACATGAAAGCCCTTCTTTCACCTCATGAAAAGCTTAGATCACCCAACACTATGATATTCCAACAAGAAACCAACAGAACTTCCTTACAAGATACAAAATTCCAGCCTTTGGATCTCTGGGATGAGGGATCCATATATAGATGATTGTAGGGGGGTGAGTCAGCTTCTGGGATTCTGATTAGTGTCCTCTCTCTGATAGTTCTTGATTCCACTTGGAGATTGATGATCTCTTACTCATCCCTGGGTGAATTCAGAGAGGCAAGTGTCGCAGGAGAAGTTTCTGGAAGATTCCATGATCATCCACCTCGCAAACTGTCTCTGCCATTTGTCCACTCTCGCCCATCACACCTCCCATGTGCATTTAGGTGGGATGCATCGCACCTACCGTGTGCATTTAGGTGGGATGCATAGCACTTTGACCATGGAGCAGGTGAGATGGTCCAATTTTGACCCGTTCTGAGTAGTTTTTCATGGAGAACTTCTAGGAGATGATGTAATCAGCGGACCTTATTCTTTTAGGGGATGGAACAACACTTTTAGGGACTAAGGATTCCTTGGTTTATGGACATGTTTGATTGGGGTTGCAGTACCAAAAAATGTATATAACACCATCTACTTCAACTCTTTTTGTCACTACTCAAAGCCTTCCTTCCACTCCTGCAACTTCTACTTCTAAGATCAATGTCGTTTAGTAATCTAAAGGCAAATCTCTACAACCAAGAATATGAAGAAAGGCAAAGTCAAGAAGAATAAAGATAGTGCTTTGTAGGACAAACAACAAAATTAGTCTCCTTAAGAGAAGACGAAACCTTGCTACCCATGTATGAACTGTAATGAGGAGCATTTCGCTCGTGATTGTCCACACTAGGCAGAGGTGAATCAATTCCTTAAATCATCCCCTACACCTGTTGTGTTGACAGACCCATTTCCAAATCAAGAGACCAATTTAGTTGCCTAAGACCCTACTTCCTCTAATTCGATTTCGATAATTTCCTATACTAAGCCTAAAAACGATATATTGGTGGCTATTGGAAGTAAGGACTATGATAATGTGAATCCTTCGAACAATCAAACTACTAATCAACCTACCAGTTTGACCACATCTCCACCAGATTCTACTCCAAATGTCGTACCTACTAAATTAACGATTAAGCCTCCCAAGGGTGTTATTCATAAATCAACATTCAACCCTCACGCAAGAGATGCTCAAAATTATAACATAGTTGAGGACCTGGCTCAGCCTCCATCATCTATGTCCATTCTTGAGGTGTTGAAAAATTACCCCACCTAAAAGAAGGCTTTGCACTCGGAAATTGGATGTATTGATCCTTTAGATTCTAACCTAGTAGTTTTTAACCATGAGAACCATACACCTTGACTTTCGACTCAATTAGCCTTCATGATCTAGGTTGTTATTTGTGGTAAGAATATTCATCATTCCATTGTTGATGAAGATGCCTCAACCTGTATTATGTCCATGTCTTGATGGAAGGATATTGGTTCTCCCCAATAAAGCTAGTCACCAACCACTTTGAAATTTTTTGATGGAAGAACTTATAAACCGTCTGGGATTTTGAATTCTCTACTAGTACAATTAGGTGGTAAGATTGTATCAATAGAATTCAAATTTATCAACGAAGCTCTATACTGGGTTTTACGTGGGTCTATGCCATGGTTGCAGTTGTTTCTACATATTTTTGAATGATCACTTTTCCTCATAAAAGTGGTATCATAACCATCAATCAACTCACTTTATTTTCCATTGATTCTTCAATTAATAGAAGTGTCCCTCTTATGGGGGAAGCCTCTAAGCCATATCAGCATGTTGGAGTTGGATTGGTTAGGGATTCCTCTCTCATGGGAACCTTTCAGCTTCCTCCTCCCTCACTACCTAACAAATATACTTCAGTTTCCTATAATAATATGATATCTTCTTGTACTATTTCAGTTGATCCATGGGTAGTGACAAATCAATCTAATATTGATAGTTTCGGTGACCGTATGCCACTTAGCTCTATTGAGATAGACTACGAAGCCATCTATTCAGCTTGCACGACTTATTTTGATCCTTCCTCTTCAATCAATTGGGTTGATCATTCCATAAATTATGGTACGTCGTCTAATCCTTTATCTCATAGATTTTCCACCGATGAGAGCATCATGGAGATCATGATGCCGAATGATGCACCATGGGATGATCATCATCATCATTCCTCCTTGTCAGATTCCATTGAGAACAATCTTAATGAGCTTTATCAACCCAATATCATTAAGTTATCTATGAATGCTACATCCATTTACAATGTCGATTTTGAGAAGAACTTGTCAAAATTTGAAGAGACTATCCCTCTCGACATTTCAATTAAGCACGATATTGTTTAAAATCTACTTATTAGTGTTTCTTTCTCTCCCAATGAGGTCAAGACTTATAACGCCTTATTCTGGGAATTTAGAGATGTTTTTTCCTAGAATTACGAAGAAATGCAAGGTATCGATACGAACATCATTGTGCATGAGATTAAAACGTGTCTTGATGCTAAACCAGTTTGACAATGCCTTCACCCTATTCATCCCAAGAAGTTTAGTGCTATCAAAGATGAAGTTGAAAAACTTCTACGAGATGTTTTCATCTATTACATACCTTTAATTGATTGGTTAACTAATATTGTTCTTGTCATGAAGAAACAGGGAACAATATGTGTGTGTGTCGATTATCGAGACATCAATCATGCTTGTCTAAAGGAAAACTATCCCACCATGTTCATCAACCAAATCGTTGATGATTGTTGGGACAGGGTCCCCTAGGGTAAATTTTGTAATCATTTTTGTTAATTATGTAAAGTCTATGCATTTTTAGGAGTAGAGCACGAAGGTCATAGGAGCCAAAGGTATTTTAGTCCATTAGTTTGTTAGAAGATAGGATGTTTTGTGATCCATCCATGGTTCGTGAACCATGGTATTGTAATGAAAGGAGATATATAAAGGAGTCATAGCAAGTCATGGGAGGTAACTAGTAATTGAAGATCAATATATGGGAAAGTATTCTCAGGTAGAAAAGTTTGTTTTCTTTACCTAGGAAAAGGGGAAGGCTCCTCCATCTATGTGCGCGGAGACCTTGGTAAGCCCGCAAATTGAGTGTGCGGGCCCCTGCATATCTGCACACAGTGAAGAAGAGTCTGAACAGAAGGATTATATCTAATAAAGACTATTTTGGAGCAATATTATGTATCTATGCGTTTATATTTACTTATGAAATTTATGTGTATTCACTTTGTTTTCTACATTTATTTGAAGAAACACTTAATTGATGCGCGAAAGCTATAGATCTACATGTTTACTTGATATTATGAATGTTTAAAGTATTCCACAAAGGGTTAGATTTTGTTTTCTATAATTTATTGTGATTTCATCATTTTAAGGATTAGGGTTCATGAAGGTCAGGATAAAGACCTATAAGTAACAAAAAACCATCACACAGACCTCTAGATGTAGAAACCTAGTTCTGTCATCCCCCAATAATTCTTTGGGTGAGACTACAACCTGCACTACACGGGTTTTTGCCGAAAGGGCCAACAACTTAGGGTTGTGCTGGTTGGTGCAACTAACTCTGAACTTGGGTCAGGACCCCTCAATCCAAAAAATGGTTCCATTGCCATGACCGGGATCTATTTGAGGAATGTATGGTGTCGAATAAATTGTTCCCAGCTAAGAAATAAATTGAGAAGTGGATAGATCAGAAGCTGCATGAATTTACAAGTCAAGAAAACAGGAATTTGTGTCTGTTGAAGGAAGAGTGGCTGAATAGATATATGTATACAGACGAGCACAAAATTTTCTTTTTCTCTTTTCCATGTGAATTACACCAATGGTTGTTAAGATTGCTAGATATCCAAGGCACGTGGAAGTTGGACAACCCTATTGTGTGGACTCCAAAGTTGGTAAGGCATATGGAAGCTTCAGAAAACAAGATCATGAGGGTTGTCGATTACTAGATCGATAGCATTTTGGGCGGATTCATCACTTAGTTTGCAATTGATACATCTATAAGTTATAGAAATATGAATGGTGATTCTTCAGATGACCTAGAGTTAAGTATCTAAAATCCATAAAGACTTGGATTAAAATTCTATTGTGCGAGAAAAGGGTTATGTCATTAAGTTAATGTTTATAAGAGATCTCACGAGAGCTTCGCGAAGTAGAAAAAAATTCAGAAGAGACCTAGATTCAGATGCTGAATATAGTCCTCTGTTGGGAGTGTCTAACAGTGATGAAGAAATTAGTGTCTTGAGGACACTTCTAGATGCACTATAGATAGTAAGACAGGGTATCGCAAGGATACCACAACCATCCTCTCCACCTCCACCATCACCCCTGCCTAACACACCTACACCTACACCTCCACCTCCACCTCCACCTCCACTATTCAACATGGCCAACGCGATGAAGATGTACATATTTAAGGGTCCAAGGACAGAAGACCTTGAACAATTTTGGTTTGTAGTAGATGTTGTGTGGAAATCACAACAGGTTACAGTGATGATTTGAAGAAAGCGCAGCTGGTTACGTCATTGCAAGATAGAGCACTAAGTTGGTACATTAAGTATTGTTAAGCTCATCCAAATGTAACACTGGAGGAGGCAAAGACAATGCTCAATAATGAATTCAAAAAGCCTAAGTCACAAGCCTAGTCTGTGGCAAAGGTCAAAGAGATCCAATAGAAGGTAAATGAGTTTGCATGGGACTTTTCTCAGAGACTAAAGTGTTTATTCCAATAGGCTAATATGTAGATCATATATGATCAACATAGGGATTGGTACATTGATTCACTATTACCCCATCTGAAATTATCGGTGTCACAGTAGAAAATTGGCATGCAGGCTCAAGCATTAGAAATTTCTATGAGAGGAAGATTTTCCCATTCAAGATATGAATATGGGGGTGCAACAGATTCAGTCCCAGTTGGCTAGCTTACATATGGAGTTGTAGAGCTTCAAAAATGGAAAGGAAGTCCAAACTGAGGTTTGCATAGAAGTTGGGTGCTTGAAATGAAAAGGCCATGGTCACAATAAGGACCATTTCCCGGTCTATCAGAATTATCTTATTAGGGGAGGCCCTATCCCCTTGAAGCTAGAGAATACTGGTGGGATGACCACGAGAGTAGCACCATGGTGTGCTATTTGTCAAGTTATAGGACAACATGCAACAAATAATTTTCATCTACTACAAAAGTTTGTACAGATCCCCCAGCAGTTATTTTGCAATTTCTAAAAATCTGTAGGTCATGATGAGCGCCATTGTTGAAGTTATGAATTAATGATGGATAAAACCCATATGTATAGAATGCAGGCAAAAACTCTTCCTCAAAAAAATCAGGGTGCAACTATGGAACATAGAGGATTCCAAGACCGATGAAGAGGGCAAGGAGGAGGAGCTAGAAAGGGTCGTGGTCATATCATCTGTTACAATTGTGGGGAAGTGGGTCATTTTGCATGTGATTGTTAGAATCCAACACACCCTTTAGGTCAATATTGTCGACAGTTTTACCATGTTATAGAATATTTCTGAGTGCTTATCGAGAAGATTTAAGAAAATAAGACTCTGACTTGGCAGCCTACCCAAAACATCCAGATGATGAGATCTAAACTGCATGAAGAAGGTCCTAGTGTTAATATTGTCATGTGAAGTGGCATAGCTATCGGGGGAGATAAAGGGAAGAAACTATAGGAGAATGTGTGGGTTCGCAAGGATGATAATAAGAATACAAATTTTTTTGTAAAAAAGGTGTAGGAAACATTTATGGAAGAAAAAAGGAGCTTCACGGATGAAGGAGCTTCTACATCAAGGATTCAAATATGGGAAAGTCTGAAGAAACCAGTACTGCGCAGGAGATAAACTCATCATTATTAGCATCATTTTTAAAAACCTGTATGAAACGCCTAAGCGATAATAAGATATTAGAAGGACTGCAAGAATTAGATAATTGCACTGGTTAGAATAATCCTATACCAGAACAACGCACAGTACATAAGGTGGGAAAAAGTAAGAAGAGAACTAGTCATGAAATAAGGTTGACTGCGCAGATTGGAAAATATGAAATGAACCAGGTAATTCTTGATTTGGGGTCTGATGAAAATGTTCTAGAAAATAAAATTTGGGAAAGAATGGGAAGACCAGCGCTATAGTGGTCCCCGATCTAGTTGGGAATGGCCAATCAATAGAATATTATTCCTATGGGGTGCCTACATGGAGTGACCGTAGATATTGAAGGGGAGCGTGCCATAGCCGACTTTGAAGTGATCGAAATAGTGGATGATAGTAACCCATATCCAGCACTATCTGGAATTAATTGGGCATTTGATATGAACGCATTCATCAATCTGAAGAAGCGCAGTATGAAATTTCAAAAGAAATAACTATGGGTGATTGTGCCATTGGATCTAGCCGAAGGTGCGCGATATAATGAACTAGTCCACGATTATGAGGAAGATGATGAAATTGAGCATATCTATAAGATGACTGTGTGGGATGAATATTGGATCCACCCTACAATGGATGGGAAAATCATGTACGAGAAGGAAAAATCTTGTAATTCAAATTCAAATGAGGAGCTCAAACACTGGCCGAACCTATTGAATGAAGTATCATCACTGCACTACAACATGCTTACCAAATCATTACAATGTATATCCACTGAGGTACATAATTTACCATATTATGATGGTTTAGAGGATGTCAATTTATGTCTGGATAAATTTGAAAGGGATGTACCGCAAGAACATAGGTTCCAAGCGCTAGACATTACGCTGCGAGGTACACCTACCCACTGTTGGGGCATGCATAAGAGCAATTTTGCAGATTGGAAAGAGTATCTAAGAATGAGGAAGTTTAGGTTTGGGTATAATAATACCTACATTGTAGAGAAATACATAGGGAAGGACGATCTATGCAAGAACTTAGATCGTTAGATAAAAGCATGGGGAGGAGAACCGCAATTGGAGTGGTTTCATATATTCTACCATACTTTGGATACAATCCCAATGAACTGGTATCTAGAAACAAACCTACGACATGGGATTGTAGAATGGGATGTTTTGAAACAATTTTTCTGTTAACTTTTAGCTTCGAAGATGAGTTTGAGTGTATATATGAAGCACTGCAGACAATCAAATCTGCTATATTCAAAATACCTGAAGAACTAGTTGAATGGGTACAACCAGATTGGGGTACACAGGTACACCATGCACTCAAATGCTATAATGTGAATACGGAGGATGGTAAAGAATATCCTAGGAACATCCACATTCTTGAGTTCGAAGGACAGCACGAAGTTGAGGGACCTAAGGTAGAAATCTCTGATATATCAGAGCCTTTAAAGACCAAGCAGGTGAATATTGGATTGGAAGCAAAGCCGAAGTTCACGAACATAGGAGACTATTGGGACGAAGATATAGTAGATAAGGTCGCGAAGCTATTGCGAGAGTATCAGGACTTGTTTCCCACCAAGTTCTCTGATCTAAAAGGGATAGTAGGGGATCTAGGAGTGATGAATGTCACTTTGAAACCATATGCAAAGCCAGTGAAACATCGCCCCTACAAATTAAATCCTAAGATTAGAAAAAGGTGCACAAGGAATTGGATAAAATATTTGAAGTCGGGATCATTAAACTTGTCGAGGAGTCGGATTGGGTTAGTCCCATGGTGGTTCAAGAAAAGAAAACACAGGGTGAAATTTGGATATGTATAAACTTAAGGAAGTTTAATGACCTGTGTGTCCATGATCCATTCGCTACACCATTCACAGATGAGGTACTAGAGAATGTTGGAGGATAGGAAGAATATTCATTCACAGATGGATTCTCAGGGTACCATCAAATCAAGATCGCTCTAGAAGACCAGAGTATTACCACCTTCACAATTGAATGGGGTTGGTTTTAGTATACAGTGATGCCTTTTGGGCTTAAGAATGCCCCTGCAATCTTCTATAGGGTGGTAATTGTGACTTTCAAGGAATTTATCCATAAATTTTTAGAGGTCTAATTAGATGATTGGACAATGTTCAGGTTAGTAAAGAGACAGATTCTAGTTTTCACTTCATGTTGGATACTTGTCAAAAGCATTAGATAACCCTTAATTTCAAAAAATGAATATTTTCCATACCCTACGGGATACTCTTGGGCCATGTTGTTTGCAAGCAGGGATTGATGTAGACCCTACCAAAATTGCAATAATTGTCAATCTGGAAGCACCAAAGAATTTTAAGCAACTATGTGCAATGTTGGGCCATACGAGATATTATAGGAAGTTCATCAAAGTGTATGCACAAATCGCTACGTCTATGGAAAAATGATTGAAAAATGATGAGACGTTTTGTTGGGACGACGGTTAAAAGAAAAGTTTGGATGTATTAAAGGAAAAAATGGTCACTGCACCCATTTTAGTGTTCCTTGACTGGAAGAAGGAATTCCACATTCATGTAGATGCTTCTTGTATCGCACTAGGATTTGTGTTGACCCAACCAAGTGAAGGCGATATCGACCATCCAATAGCATTTGCAAGTAGAAATTTGTAGAGCACAAAGGTTTGGAAATCGTGTATGCACTGTATAAATTCAGGCACTATCTGTTGGGTGCGCACTTCAAGATGTATACATATCATTCTACTCTGAAATACTTGTTCAAAAATCTTGTGTTGGGGGGGAAGATCTACCGATGGTTGCTACTTTCCAAGAATATGATTTGGAAGTAATTGTAAAGCTAGGGCACCTAAATGTTGGTCTATATCACCTATCACGAATTGAGAATGGGGATGAGTCTACAAACCTGAAGGAAGGGTTGCATGATGTGCAGATATTCGTTGTTCACGTCGCAGATGATCATTTTGCATATATAATTAAATTCTTGTCTATAGGTACAACCCTTCAGGAGTATTAGACACAACAGAAGAAGGAATTAGTGGTCCAAGTTGCAAATTTCTCTGTTATCATTGGACATCTATACAAAATGGGCTCTGATGGAATATTGCGTAGGTATGTTTCAGAGTATGAGAGGAAAAGTATCCTTGCAGAAGTGAATGGAGGAGTAGCGGGAGGACATTATGTAGGAAGAGCAACTGTGCAGAAGATCCTATGTGCAGAACTTTGGTGGCCAATTGCACATAAGGACTCAAAAATATATTGCAGGGCATACGACATCTATCAGAAGACGAGGAGACTATCATGAAGAGATGAATTGTCATTGATTTTGCATTTGACGTTGCAGGCGTTTGGATATTGCGGGACCAATACATCCACTCTAGAAGAAGATAGGGGCCATATATATTATTACCGTGACTGAATACTTAACCAGCTAGGTGGAAGCACAACCTGTAAAAGATTGTAGAGTTTCTACCACCACAAAGTTTATTTTTGAATATATCTTGTCTCAATTCAACTACCCTAAGATTTTGATGAGTGATAGGGTCACACACTTCTTGAATGAGACAATTGCTTCATTTCTTAAGGAATTCCAGATATTTCATCAGAAGAGTATGCCTTATCATCCTCAACTGAATGGAATAGTAGAAGCATTCAATAAAATTCTGGAAAGCACTTTGATGAAGATTTACAATGTAAAGTGAAATGACTGGGATGTGCGCATACCAGTGGTCCTTTGGGCATACAGAACTACGTGAAAAAAGTTGACAGGACAAACACAATTCACACTGGTATACGGGAAAGAGGTTGTAATGCCATGGATTACATAGTACCAAGCTTACAGATTGTAGCAGTTACAGACACTGTTGATTGCAATACCATGGAGGAACGACTTGCGAAACTCATTGAGCTGGAGGAGGATTGCTTCTTTACAGGATTTCATCAGTAGGTGCAGAAGGACCATGAAAAGGTATGGCATGATCGCCATATCAAATGCTGCACCTTCAAGATTGATGATTTAGTGTTGCTATATGACAGCAAGTTCACAAAGTTCCTGGGAAGATTTTAGATGCATTGCCTAGGGCCATATGTTGTGAAGGAAATTACCGATGGAGATGCAGTTCAGCTCGTGAAGTTGAATGGGGAATTATTTATGGGAAAAGTCAATGGGAGTCGATTGAAGTTGTACAGGGATGATCCTGCCCCTGTACAATGACTATATGATTGTGGGACATTCCTAGTACTCTAGGAAGCTGCAAGGAAGTATAGGACTATAAACTACACTGCTAGAAATTTAAAAATCCAAAGTCAAGGGGTTGCGCAACAAGTTGAAGGATGCCACCGAGGGGAGTTGTGCTGAAGGATCTGTGCTAGGTGGATGGTTCCCATGTAGTATGGCTGAAAAATGACCGTTGCATGCAGTGTAGTTGATTTGATGGCGATGTTTCCGTTGGAAGGAGCAGGGAAAAAGCATTTATGGAACATATCTTTGGAAATATTCCACCAAATGTGCATTAATGACTAGGAATTGGAGGGAATGGTTGGATTTGAATTCAAACCGGTCTATAAATATGGCATACTGGTACACATTCGAACACTTTTCTTCCTAAGACTTTTCCTTAAGTTTTTTTCCTTTCTTTGTGCCAAGTAAAGGGTTGTATGTCTGAGAAGGATTGGGAGGAACTTCTTTCATGGGCACAGTTCACAAACTTCCCTGATTAGAACCGTAAGATCATCATTGAGAGAATGACTTCCACACCACCTAAGATAGCGGTGGCCCAACCTATACCTATAGGATTACCTATTACCGTGCCTAGGTCACCAAGTCCTAAGCGATTTGCTTCTACGAAGAAGAAGAAGACTCAACAAGCACCGATGCGGCAATTGCTACAGAAAAATCCAACAGAAATCTCCCAGAAGGGCAAGATGGATAAGTCCAAATAGCTAACGGAGCCACTGGACCTAAATGAGCAAGAGCTATGCGAGGGCATAGAGGAGATTGGTGCAATGAAGGTTGAGCCAATAACTCGGCTGCCAAAGTACATACCACCTAGAAAATCTGTGATGAAGGTGCCCAAAGACCCAGATTCTATGAACTTCATGGTCTATATGCCCTTTCTACCGAAGAATGTGTTATTTGAGGGACTGTTCCTGTATTGGAGACCAAATTTTAAAATGGAGGATTGGGACCTAGGGGACCATGAGCAGTTTCCACAGTTAGTGCCGAGTAAGTACCCCAAGAAGGTCTAATATGAACAGTCAGATGTCACACGCCTTGAACCGATGAGCTGCGTGGCTAGAGTTGGCGGCTTGGGGATCCTAAACATGTTGTGCGTGTCGCACTTCATTCGCACCATTATTAACACAATTTTTGTGCACTAACTTCAAATGCTAGTGTAGGATGGGTGCCTCTGGTTGGGAGAACCCATCCTGATCATAGACATGTGATCCACCGCATAAAGCTACTTCCATCCCAAGGAGTGGACCCTGTGAAGGCTTTTGTAGGAAAGTTGCAGGAGAAGAAATTGGCATACCAAATGAAGGGTGAATTTGGTCTAGTGAAAAATTTGCGCAGATATTCCATCTAGTCCATATCATATGGCGTGGTGCAGTTTTCTGCACAGATCATAGCTGGCAAGATCATGAGAAAGTGTTGCGCCAATGAAGTATTGGTGCCAGTTGTTTCTTTAGCTGCACAATGCCCCAAAGGATTCCAGTATAACTGGGCTCAATATCTTTGTAAAGAGTTTATGTAGGACGACAGGGAGGCCCAGGATGAGGGCAAGGCATTTCACTACGCCTAGTTGTTTCTATTGATCACTTTAGTGGCATGGAGGAGTCCCGCAGAGAGCCAATTCCCTCAGCAAGACTCAGACCTACTAGAGACTACAAATTTTTCTTCGCTATGCGCTACTAAAGACCCCGTGCACGTAATGGAGACAAATATATTTTTGGTTTTGTTCGAGACAAAACTAAGGATGGTGATCAACCAACAGCCAAGATTATCATCCACTTTACACATGCAATAAATTAATATCGTTGATTTTGAGGTAGATTTCCATAATTTTCACATTCACGCAAAGAACGATGCGAGATTCATGTGTCACAAAATGATTTACTTGGTTGCTGAGGAAGATATAGTAGGGGTTGACAGAAAGTGGCCAAGCGATTGGCTCACCCCTTCTGATGTCGACACAGGTACCAATATGGTTGCTGAAGGTTCAGAAATGTAGACCATGGCAATAGAAAAGAAGAACGAAGCACAAAAAGATTCTGCTCGAGTAAAGGTTGCGCAAAAGAAATAAGTTGTTGTGTGGAAGAAAGAAGCGACAGCCAAGGAAAAGGAAGCAGCATAGGAAAAGACTACATCATAGGCCACCATTGATGTTGATGAGTCAGACACCGAGCGAACACATGTGGAGGAAGAAATAGAGGCAAAAGAAGAAGGGGGCGTGGAGTTGGAGTCCTCCTTTGTTTTCAAGAAGTGGAAGAAGAGGACTTCCACAAGGTCGTGCAAGAAGCAAAAATCTGATAAAGCAGCGGGAGTGACTCCTTGGGTCCTCACAGAAGGGGACCTAGATGAAATTGGGGATGTGGTCCATGATACAATGACGGATCTGATGAGCCACTTCAAAGCACAATACTAGCACACATTAGGGAAGGTACAACAAGGCCTATGGGATTTGTAGGTCCAAACAGGTCTCATTCAAGCGAGCGTGGGACAGGCAAGCAGGAAGAAAGTGAGCCTAAATCAAGCGAGTGGGTCAGTCTTGGACGCAGAAATCACTGTGGATCTTCACATCATGAAATTTATAAAAGAGTCCCTACGTGGTGACTCAGCCAAAGAATAGGAACATCTCCTACATATGAAGAAATTGAGATTGAATCTGGCTATGCTTCCCATTCAGACTCTGCACGAGCTCCACCAAGGGGTGTCCAACAAACTTAGGATATGGGAGAAACACACACTACTAGTCATTAATGAGGTTAAGTCTAATAACCAATAGATCTTTGAATAGATGGTGCGGGCCCTCAAGGAAAAGGAGGAGGTAATAACACAAAGCCAACAGTTGGAAGCAGTTATTGCACAGGTCTGCAGTGAGCTTTGAGAGCTCAAGATCCCAAGAGAAGCATCCTCCATGGAGAAAATCCAAAAGTTGGCCGCTGCAATTAAAGATTCTAAGAATGAAGTCGACTGAGTCAAGTTTCATCTATAGCTACAAATCACAGGGTTACAACTAAAGTTGCAACCCACTACTCCTCTTGAAGTTAGAGAGCACCACGAAGCCGTTACCAAAGAAGGAATGGCCACCTTGTAAGATGTGGTTAAGGGTTGCACTGATCTATTTGAACATGCCATGGAATTATGGACCTTGCTACAGGAGCATCCAACTCTGCAAAAGATCGAAGCAGACATCAAGGAAAAGTAGAGACAGTTTGATGAAATCAAGTTGACAACGCGAACCTTCGCTCTAGTGCAAAGGTTTTCCATATTACAAGAAGGAAAACTTATTCAGAATGAAATTAATGAGTTTCGTCACAATGAGGCAATCATCTATTCAAGGACGTAGCCATGGGTAAATGAGGCTAGTCAGTTGACTCTATCAGTGTAGAGTAAGCTAAAAGGGATGCAACAGACATAAACGACCATGGGCCTTGCACTTGAAGGCCCAACTACTGAAACACTGGTCGAGGAAGTACGTCAAGCTGCTGCATAGGGAACAAAAGACCTGCAGGTGTTAAATATTGAGTTCAGTGAGCTGCAGGTGAAGATCGAGATGCCATCAATAGGGCGACTCGAGGACAAGTTGCGAAATTGTGTTAGGGGCTTGTTGGGACAGGGTACCCTGGGTTAAATTTTGTAATCATTTTTGTTAATTATGTAAAGTCTCTGCATTTTGACGAGTGGGGAGCGAAGGTCATAGTGGTCAAATGGAATTTATTCCCTTAGTTTGTTAGAAGATAAGGTGTTTTATGACCCTCCCATGGTTTGCAAACCATGGTATTATAATGAAAGAAGCTATATAAAGGAGTCATAGTGAGTCATGGGAGGTAACTAGTAATTGAAGATCATTGTATGGGCAAGTATTCTGAGGTAGAAAAGTCTATTTTCTATACATAGGTGAATGGGAAGGCTCCTACAGCTATGTGTATAGAGACCTTGGTAAGTCTAAAAGCTGAGTGCATGGGCCCCTGCAGTTATGTGCCCAGGGAAGAAGAGTCTATAACAGAAGGATTATATCTAATAAAGACTATCTTGGAGCAATAATTGTGTATCTATGCCTTTATATTTACTTATGAAATTATTTGTATTCGTTCTATTTTCTACATTTACCTAAAGAAACACTTAAATGATGCATGAAAAAGGTAGATCTACATGTTTACTTGATATTACTAATGTTTAAATTATTCTGCAAAGGGTTAGATTCTATTTTCTGTAAATTACTGTGATTTCTACATTCTAAGGGTTAAGGTTCACGAAGGTTGGGATAAAGACCTAGAAGTAATAGAAACCCATTACACAAACCTTTAGATGTAGAAACCTGGTTCTTTCATCCCCCAATACTACTTCAGGTGAGACCGCAGCTTGCGTTATGCGGGTTGTTGACAAAAGGGCGAGCATTTTAGGGTTTTGTTGGTTGGCTCAACTAAATCTGAACCTAGATTAGGACCCCTCAAGCCAACAATGATTGTGCTAATTATGAGACATTTTCATTTAGGGATGGTTTCTCCAGCTATAATCAAAGCAACATTCTTCCGACGAACCAACATAAAACAAACTTCATTTTTCCTTGGGGCACATTTGTGTATAAAAAACTCCCTTTCAGATTAAAGAATGATAGAGCTATGTTTCTAAGCGCAATGAATTATGCCTTCCATGACATAAAACATATTGTGCAACCTTATTTGGATGATTTTCCTGCTAATTCATGACATCAGGTGGATCACCTGATGCATCTTAGGGCCATATTTTTATGACGTAGACATTATGACATTCAAATCAATCCACACAAATGTGTGTTTTGTGTTAGCTCCAATCATCTTCTCAAATGTTTTGTATCAAAAAAATGAATTTGTATTGATCCTTGAAATTTTGGGCGATCATTGATCTTCCTACTCCGTCTTCCCTCCTTCAGTGTAAATGACTCCAACGGAAGGCTAACTTTCTATGAAGGTTCATTCCTAACTAGGCCAAAATAACCAAAGGATTTACTCACTTGCTAAAGAGAAGGGTCCCCTTCCATTGGGGCGATGCTACTCAATAGGTGTTTGATGCCATGAAAGATGTATTGATTCTGGCATATTTGTTGTACCTCCCTGATTACCAACGTGATTATTTCCTGTAAGTTGCCAGTGCAAGTACTACCAATTTTATGGTATTGGTTCAGGAGGATGATGTAAGAACTGAACATCCTATTTATTACTTGAGTCAAATTCTCAATGATATTGAAGTTAAGTACACTCATGTGAAGAAGTTAGATTTGGTAGTTGTTTAAGTTGTCCAAATATTTTGCCATTACCTCTGGCTCAAAAAAACTATGGTTGTTTTAGATTTCAACCCCATGAAGTACATATTATCATGACAATTACTGGGGGTCAAATACTCTAAGTGGATTTCCATCCTATAAGAGTTTGATTTGGAATTTATCAAATCTAGGTAAAATAAATCCCTAGTTTTTGTTGAGTTAATCTATGGCCTTCCCAATTCTGAAACTGTAACAACATCTAGAGATTCTATTCTAGATTAGTCATTTATGATCTCTTCATCTAAATAGTGGTATAGAGACATTATCCTATATCTCCAGACCCAAACTTTCCAGTATAATATCTCTCGCTTTTACCAATGATCTATCTGATATCAAGCCAACCATTATATTATAATCGGTGACACTTTCTATCAATAAAATTTTCAAAGGTTCCTCACTCATGAGGAGGTTGAGAAAGTCTTAAATGAATTCCATGCAGGGTCATGTGGTGGTCATTTGTTTGGATATGGCACCAGAAAAAATATCCTACGTGCTCGTTACTTTTGACCCACCATATTTTGTGACTATATCCTCACTGAAGAGAGGTGTCATGCAAGCCATATTTTTTATTGAAATATTTTTGCTCCTTTCGATTCAATGTGAAATTCCATCCCTCAAACTTGTTGTCAAATTGTTCCCTGCCACTTCCATGGAAGAGGAATGTCTCTTACATCTAACATGCTTAGATATAACCTGGAGTGATGTTGCTATGACTAATGAATCCCATAAGAAATGTATCAAGGCACAATATCACAAGACTGTTAAGCCTCATGTCTTCTCAGAGGGATACCTTGTTTCGTTATATGATCAAGAGTCTGATAAATTAGGATAAGGGAAATTCAAGCCAATGTGGTTGGGTCCATATATTCTCAAACGTGTTCTTGTTAGAGGGTCCTATGAGCTAGTTGATTTTGATGGAGTTCCCTTGGTGCAACATAGAAATGGGTTGTACTTAAAGAAGTACTATGCTTGAGGTTTTGCGTAGTGCACTGTGTACATATTGTAGATAGGTGTGATTGAGTTTGTTTGTAGTGTGGTCCCTTCAAAGTTTTCTAGGTTTCCGTTAATCTTCTCTACATTTGGTTTGCAGATGTTGACATCCATCAAACCATACGTAGGTTACGCTGATGGTGTTAGTCTTAGTACTCAGAACCTCTCTTCTGTAGCTTGGGCTATATATGCTCCAAATGGAGAGTTAGTGAGTTTACAAGGAATTTGTATCAGTTGTTCTACAAATAACAATGTTGAGTATAGTGCAGTGATCGAACTATTGTCTTGTTTTATTTCACATGGTATCCATCGTATAGTAAACAGACTTGAATCACAGCCTGAAGTAACACAATTGACTAATGTCTATTCAGTTAGAAGTCTAACTATGTTTCACACATCCATGAGGGTTCACCTTATAGAAAGATATCTTGATTTCATCCAGTATCAACATATTTCTAGAAATCTATATACATTGAAAGATGCACTCGCTAATCATGTTTTAGATAGACATTTGCAACACATGTAAATTAGTTAAATACACATCACTTCACATTGAAATAAATAATGGAACCATAAGAAACACTATATATGTATATATATATATATATATATATATATATATATATTAGTTAAATACACATCACTTCACATTGAAATAAATAATGGAACCATAAGAAACACTATATATATATATATATATATATATATATATATATATATATATATATCTATATATCTATATATATATATATATATATATATATATATATATATATATCTATATATATATATATATATATATATATATATATATATATATATATATATCAAAGTTTTGGTTTTAGAAAACTTGTGCCCAAGACACATGTGGCTACATGGACTGAAATATACATGCAATCAAAATATGGCTATAAGCCTCCTATTAGACTAATCATAGTGCTCATGGTATCATGTCATTGCACGAACCATCTTGCATAGTAGCTGACTAATACATACATGTATGCCAAATGTTTTAGTTATGGCACCCCATCATTCACCATCATGAAGCATCTGTTTCAGGTCTCTATGGAAATCTATCTTTTCATATGGATACTCTTATATCATAATGAGTTTCATGCATATGTAGCTGAAGAATACAAGTGTGAAGCTCATCGACGAAGAACCAACATGTCTAGATATGACATTAACCCATCTCCTCATCCGTGGGACTCTCAGATCTATAGGCTCTAGTGCAATTTGCTATGGCCTATGCAATGGAATGCGCTCTAAAGAAAAATAAATCAGAATCAAACCATAGCCAGAGTTTTTTGACCATCCATATTTTTCTTTAGTTAGCCGCTTTCATGTTTAATAGTACGCCTTCACTCCAGTTGAATACTATTGGCTCTAGAAATTTTAGAGCATAGTACATATGTGACTTATTCGCCACATGAAGAGATGCACTGCCGACCAATATAGCAATAATGAACAAGATTTTTCTTAAAGGAAAACAGACTACATCTTTGATGTCGAATTTTCCATCCTTAGTTGGTTGAGATCTCGGGCAAAAATGTGCACTTGCATAATCTTTGATTGTCTCTCCACCACTCCTTGAACCCAGACAAAGAGACGGGGTCACCTCAACTTGATAGACCAGTTATGAAATATATATCCTCTACCTATATTTCCAGTGTATGTGCACCAAGTCTGAATTCTTACACTTTAATATCCCATGCATGAACAAGATACCTCAATAACTCTATTTCCTTCCTCATACCAGGAAGCCAAAAAAAATTTAAGATTCCATAATCTCTTAAAGCCTGGATTGTGGTAGGATCATTAGATGCAGTCAAATATTATTTTTCATGTTCTATTTCGCTCCATATCAAGGCCATTTTGTCCCAATAGGCACCTGCAAAATTCTAAGGAATATCATTAGGATGAATATCATGCAAAAAACTAGTGAAATGTTTAGGCAAACAAGCAAAACAAAGTTGAGGATTGCGCCCAATGCACCCTCCTCAGGCAAGACACTGCATTGTAGTGTTTCCTCTAGTGTATTTCCCTTGTGATCAATTCACATTTTGTCTTCTAGGTGTGCGTTGGACCTAGGGCGAGGAATTAGAACCCTACGACCCTCATAAACTTGAAAAATGTGCATGAAATCAGAAAATGGAATCATGAAAATGAAGAGAAAGTTTCTAGCTCCTACCTGGAAGTGACGACACCTGAAATGATCCAATGGATTGGTTGCAATCAACTACAAATGATTGGGGGAAGAAAAACTCAGAAATCACTCTCCAAGAGGTAAATGTGAAATGGTAAAAATGAGCTACTTTTTCCTATTTTATGGTCATTTTCATCATTAATTTATTAGTGTTTTGACCTAAATATGACTCATTTTTATCATGAAACATGTATTTTTAATCTTTTGGTAGTGTTTTGAATAGGATGAAAACTATTTTAATGGATTTTACGATGTCTAGATTGAAACAAGTCATTTTGACCAAGGAGCATACTTTTATCATTTTTTGGGCTCTGTAAACCTACAAAAAAGGAACCCCATGGAGTCCTCTTTCAGCTTTTTTCAGACTCCCTAAACATGAAAATATTTCCAAGCACTTTTCATTTCGAAATCATTAAAGTAAATGAAAGGAAGCCTACTCAGTAGAAGTTTAACCCTTTTCCAAACTAAGCTAGACTATTTACAAAAAAGGAAAACCTTTGTTCAACACAGCTAAGGGGTTCTCTTGAGTATTGTTTTCTACCTTTTCAGACTCAAGAGAGTATCTACAAAAATGAACCTCTCGATTTTTCTATTTTTCCTCTTTTTCAAACTCTCTAAACATGAAAAATATGCCAATTTAAACCTCTGTTGGACTCATAAAAACATCAAACAATAATGGAATCTTTGAACATGATAGGACTGAACCACTCCTCCTCAAGGTTCGTTAAAAATGCTCGGAGCGATTCATTTGAATTCAGATCAATCATATGTTATCCTCCTCATTCATGTTAAAAAATAAAGAGGTACTGACTAGTAATGGGTGGGGAAATTAGGAAAATGGGATACTCTACATGTTATGGCAGCAAGTCACTCTTGAATGTGACAATTTTCCACTTCACCTCCGTGGTTATTGGGTTGGAAAATATACTTGTATTTTGGTTCATCATACCATTTCAGAGCCTCCATTTTTGGTTTTGGGTCAATGTTGCCAACTCCATTCAATGTCACTGATGTGTTCAAGAGAAGTCATTCCATTGATATCTGCTACGATATTCTTAAGCCTTCATTCCATGTCTTATGTTCTTGAACTAGTTCCACATCAATGTCATTCTATCTCAAATCATGTTACCCATTTCGTGTTGATGATGGAGGATACATCAAGGCCCTCCTATGATGGGTCGCTTCCAGTCGACATCAGGTCATTATCCAGGAGGTTGACTTCAAAACACTTCCTTCAGTACCATGGGGCTTGCATACATAAATGACAAGTTTTCTCTCTCTTTGTGGTTGGTTTATATCATTGGCCTTCGATAGATAGATTATGTGTGGTGTTCAACTTCAACTCATTCATTCACACCATATGAATTGTTCTGCAATAACTTTAGAGCCATTAAAATCATTGGTAGTTTCTCTCATGTTTGTTAATGACTTACATCATTGGTTGATAATCAAATGGTGTTTGTCATGTTCAACTAAAAATCCTTTATTTGCATGGATAGACTTGTATATTGGACAATCGAGTCAATGAGATAAAAGACCTTGAATCTAGGTCCATCCATCTAGGATGTGATTTCAGGATTAATATAAGATCGTAATGTATGTTGGCGATGATCATACGAATAGTCCTCCAATCATTGATCCACCCTTTGTCATCATTGGACATGACTTCTTGATCATTATACATGTAATGTTAGCTTATGTGCTAAGCATGGGTATGCCTCCCTCAGCAAAGATATCATGATGAAAATATATTGTAACAAATGATGATTCAACGAGTTGTTCTTAATTCAAACTTTTCACAAGGTAAAGCACTTTAGTCATCACTTGTCATTTCTAACTTTGCACTTCAGGGTCAATCTTTTATAGGCCATTTTGTCACATCTAAATAGGCCTACCAACTAGATCAATCAACATCCATGAACACCTTGTCATCATACCTACACAAATCCCTAAGTATTAATCTCCCAAATCCCTTAGTTTCTGACCTTGAGTGCTTCATTCTAGTCTTTGAAGGCCCAACGCACCCTGGTCCTTTGGGGAACTGTGTTTAGAAACAGGTTGCTCATTTCTACACATGCTCTGATTAGAGCAGGTAGTCCCTTGCTCGGGGTGCATTGGTTCTAGAAATTTGGGAAAAATAAAAAGAATCCCAAATATTCCTCTTCCAAAAGCTTTGAAGAGTTGTTAGAACCATTTACCATAGATAATAACTTTGAATCCTATCTTCCCTACCTTGGAGTTTTCACCTCTTATCCACTGAGCTCATCATCCCATCAAGAGTGGATCTCAAGAATAGCTTGGTAAATGGATAATAATTCCTAAACTACCATCCTCTCCTATATATTTACTACCATCCACCAGCTAGAGGTTGGATTTTGGATACTAATCATACACTTATGTTGTTGCTTTGATCATAGGAGAGTTATAATTCCCATGCATTAGGGTGGCTTGGAGGTGTACATTGTGGCAAAGAAGGACAAGTCAACTTGGGAGGATCTCTATAATATCGACTTCTACTTTTGGTTCTAAACTATCTCCCTTTCATATTAATACAAAGAGTATATCGTTCTCCTATATGTTTTATGTTATGTTTACATTCATATATTTCAATGTTATGTTGATCCATTGAATAGAGTGAATGGATAATGCTACACAAATGTCGTAGATCTTTGGCTTATGTTGTTTGTTTGTGCAGGTTATAATTATAGCAATCAGAGCTATTGTTGGAGCTTACAATCCAAGATGAGAGAAGAGCTTGTGACAGATCAAAAGTATGCATATTTCCATTTTCCAATTCGTCTAAGTAGAACTTTATAGTCGTTGATTTTTGTTGTTCTAGACCAGGCCGCTAGGTCTAAGGAAGATACTTATGTCCGCAATCATAGATTCTATATAACAGTAGGAGTTTATTAATGGGAAGTAAATGTCCCTAAGTGGCTAGGAATGGTTATGAAAGCTCAAGAGTTTTTTGAGAGCTTCAACTTCAAGGAATTGGGAGCTTGGGAATTTTTTTACAAACAAATACAAAATTACAAATATTTTTATCCATATTTTTTGAAAAAAATAACAAAAAAATAATAATAATACTTTATTAAAAATTATAAAATTTTTCTCATGGGGCATAGAGTAGGTGATGATAGAATGTTTTGTTAAGGCACACCATAGTGAAAAGGTCACCAACTTGAAACTCCATGGGCAAAAATCTATCCATGTTAAGGGTTGGTGTGACCTAAGCTAGGTGTGATCTCCATATAATTTTGATAGCTTAGATGACCCTCGGTCATGGCTAATCAAGCGACAGATTAGGCATGTCAGTGATTTCAAGACTCGCAATACCTAACAAACCAAAAAAAAAATCTATGTTATATTTTATCTCTTCCATATGGTTAAATTTTCTATTTTAATGAAATAAATATTTAAATTAATGAAGAATAATGTAAATTTCCATCGTTTCTCTTAAAAAAACCATTGTGTTTGGCATATAGGTTTGTTGATCAACTAAAACAACCAATTTACATTTGTATATATCTTTCAATACTTTTGTTAAAGAATTTTGTTTTTGAAATAATGTACATCGATTCATTAATGGCAACAAAACACTTTAAACCTTTGCTTTTGTCAAACATTGTTTTCACAAAATAGATAAGGGCACAAAGTAGAAAGTCCTTGCCACTAAATCAAAGTATTGGTGCATATTTTGCCTTGCAAACATGATAAATAAAGTATTAAAAAAGTCAATATTAGACGGTGAAGCACTATAAATCTTTTCCGGTGGTTAGAAGTCATGGAAGGATAAAATATGATATGGGCATATGATTATATGGTATTATCTAATTGCTGAATATATGGTTTATCTCCTAAGTAGGATTTGGTGGAACGTTCACTGTGTGTGGATCCATAATGATACAAGAAGCTAGCTGATATCATGGACATTGAATTTTACAGAGAGATTGAAACATGTCCTGCACATAATTTGAATGTAAACATTGTGTATCATGTGTAAACAAACTATGGTGTTTACATCGTTTATTTGTGATAGTTTATTTGTGATAGTGAGGGTGGAATTTTAGCTTAAGCTAGTATTTCAAATGGAAATCTTCTATAGGGTGATGCTTTTTATCTATTAAATATTAGGCACGGTTCATATGTTTAGAAAATAGCATTTTATTTAAATATAAAGTAGGAACAAAATCTATGTATATAAACCCTCCACAACCTACGTGTACTTAAACTATTGATTCTTCTGCTTATGTGGTTCGCACATCCATTTCTGGGTGGTTTACACAGCTAACTTCTTTCTCTTTCTTGGTGTGATTTGATGGTTACTTGGTGATACGAAATAAAGCATTAGTGATAAAGATTTGTTGTCATGAAGAATGGACATGCATGAATAGTTTTCACTTTTCTAATACCACCAATGCCATGAATTGTTTCAATCACAAATTTGTTTTTCTCTCTTGCAGAAATTACTCGTTTCACCTCATAAACGTGAATTCATGCCATCGGGAGGAACATAAGTGATCAAATAGCTTTGTTAATATGCTTCATAGAGTTGCCATTTTTTTTTCTTAAATAGATTTCTACTCCGAAGACTACTACTTGATGTTGTGTTAATTTTTTACGCTCTCTAGTTACCGACACGATACCAGAGCTATACAAGGGCTAAGATCAAATGACTACATAAAGGTGAGCACTTTAAGTGTAAAATATTGAGGAACCTCGCGAGATAAAGAAGGCAGTCCTAGGACTGTTGAAGTTAAACCCTGCACAACAAAGATGTTTTTTCGAAGATGCAGTGGAGATGTTATAAATATTACCCACAAGTTACCATCATAGCTGCCTGGAATCCTTGACTCTCTAGGAGATTGCAGAAGGATGCCTACAACTTGGAACAGTGAAATCGCAACCAAATTTTATATGAAAGATATTTAAATAGAGTTAATTTGAATTTAATTTATCTTATAGATACTTTATAATGCTAAAACTTGCACATATGGAAAAACAAGCCATCCTCTAAAAACTTGTCCACAGTGACATCGTTTTCTTCCCCATGTCCCTCATACTCTTGGTTGCACTCTCTTTGTTAAACGATACTCCAAGTTCTTTTCCTTGTGGCTTACATGTGTTTAGTTGGCACTTGTAGGGTAAGGTTTTCAACCAACTCGAAGTAGATTAGTCTAACCTTTTAACACCCATGCTTTCATTTCTTCTCAACAAAAAAATAATCAATCCCTCACTATATTAGTCTAACGTTTTAACACCCATGATTTCATTTCTTCTTGAGAAAAACATAATCAATCCCTCACTGGTCTAGACTATGAATCCGTTTAGGCTTATTTGGAATTGGAGAAAAATCACGACTAGGCTTGCGGATGAAACCAAAGGTATGGTGACTAGTCTTTTTGATGAGATGAAACCAAAGGTATGGTGACTCTAAAAACCTAAATCATGCATGTGTTCTTTTAGATAATATAATGTATCCACTCAAGTCTTTCTCTATCCAGGCAACATAGACCTTTCTCTCTTATTCAATGGCAATTCTACAGTATCATAATTGAGAGTGGAAAATGAAAAAAAACACATAAATTCATTAGCTTTGGAGTTCTTTACATTTATTAGAAATAACAATAAATTTATTTTCTAAAACTCAAATAACTAGATAAAAATGCATGAACATATGGATAAATATTAAATGTGTTACGGAAAGAACATAGGTACCTGGCCCGCTCAAATTCTTCATGCATGCTTTCCTTTTCTGTCCTCAACGTAATTGAATGTTGCATATAAAACCATGCTCTTTTCAACTCTTAGGTAAGTGATTGTACTTGGGATGTCAAATATTTCCTGATGGCACCTGTTTTCTGATTTTCTGCGCATAAGTGCATAAGTTTTTCTTCCATTGGCTCCAAGGCACACATTTTTTACCATGTAAATTACCTAGGGTTTGGGACCCTTTTGAGATTTATGTAGTTTTCAAGGATTTTATTAAATTTTTTAAATATCAATACTTTATGTCTTTGCATGCTTTCCTTTGATATATATACACTCATCACATGTGTTGATTCAGAAAGGCAAGTACAATTTTGTTGGCTTCCTAAAGAAAATTTTCTTGGTCAAAATGGTTCCCTTCTAGACAAAAATTGATCTTTAAATTGGGCACATCATACTTAAGCCTTTCACTCTTGATACAATCCTCCACATCAAAAAATTTCATATAATAATCCTTTGTAACCATGATCAAAAGGAAAGGAACTTCAATAGTGTGATTGATGAAATGAATTAATCTCCCTAGGTCCATACAAATTGCATCTTCAAAACAAAGTCTTAATTTGCATATATGTACATACCTTAATATGATTTAGAATAAAAAGGAAGCAAAGTGAATACAAATAAAACAATTATCTAAGTTTACAAGCAGACTGAAGACAAATAAAATAATTATCTACATTTATCTTCAACTACAAAGGACTTGCATAAGGTAAAGAAACCCAAAGTCTTGGGTTTATTTTGGTTATGATTCCATTCGGATACAAGGCTAGGTCCAAAGGATTTTCTATACACAAGAGATAAGCCTGCGTAGCCGAGGATTCGCATATTTTCAGTGGCTAAAGTGGTGGCCATTAATACATATAGAAAGTGGAAATTTAGCTACCACCATACAAGAAAGATTTGAAACATTGAACAAGGAATTAAAATGTATATGTACCTAAAAACAATTATTTTGTTATGTTGTGTGTTCCAGGTGGTTCAATAGGTTCAAGGAAGCTACAATCTCCACATTGAGTAAGGATAATTTGTAGAGTCTCCAAGAATTGCTGAGAACTTTTGTTGTTGCAAAGGAATTTTGTTGCTGCAAGGATTAAATCTATGCAAATGATTGCTTTGAATTGTATAGGAATTATGTAGCTACATATACTGAATGCATGTGAAGAATTGCTTTGAAGTGCACAAGAATTATGTTTCTACAAAGAATGGATGTAGGAAAAGAACTTCTCCCTCCCTTCTCTATTTGTGTTGAGTCTATTTTGGGATATCCAAGAAGGCAGACACAAATTGTGCTTGCATGTTCTCCAAGAATTGCAGAAGAATTAAAGGGGAATTTTGTTGTTGTAGACTCGTGTACAGGACAACTGCTTGCTTGTTCTCCAAGAATTGAAGAAGAACTATAGGGGAATTCAATTGTTGTAGACTCATGTATGGAACATGTGTTGCTTCTTAGCTTTGGTTCCTCATGTATAGGACATGTGTTGGTTCTTAGATTTTCCTGGTAATTCAATGAATCGAATGGCGCATTACGTTGAAAAGTTTAAAACATAATGTTCATTTTCCACCTAATTAAATATTAACACTGCTTTGTGTTCGCCAATGAAGATTTTGAAGAATTTAGAGATCTTATTTACAAAATTTTCTTTGTAGAACATATGGTCAAGCCATTTTTCCATAATCCTATAATTCTCTAGAATTACATGGTTTACACTAAGAGATTAATATTATAAACCCAAGGGATGAATATTATAAAGCCTAAATATTAAAAACACAATGGATTAATATTTTAAACCTAAGGGATTAATAAACCCAAGACATTAATATTATAACCCGTAGGGATTAAAAACCCAAGGGATTAATATTAGAAATAGGTGTAGAATTGGAAGAGTATGCTAAATCCACATTTATTAATATTATTATTAAACCCAATAGATTAATATTATAAACCATAGGGATTAATAAACCCAATTGATTATCAACATTATAAACCTAAGGGATAAACAAACCTAAGGGATCAACATTATAAAACCTTGAGATTAATAGTATAAACCCAAGGGATTATAAACTAAAGTGATTATATTATTCGTAAAGGGATCAATATTATAAACCCAATGGTTTGATATTATAAACCCAAGGGACATATAAACTCAACGGATTATAAACCCAAGCAATTATATTGTTCATAAAGGGATCATTATTATAAACGCAATGGATTAATATTATAAACCCGAGGGATCAATAAACCCAAGGGATTAATAAACGTTAATTTTGTAATGTTTAGAGGTGACATTCAATAAACTGCAATGTAATATAACATTGCAACAATGAGTATCAGATCAATTGTCATCTTGCAACAATTTTTCTCACAATACGGTGTTGGATTGATTTTTGTACCATGCAAATGTCATGTTACAAAGCCTTATTATAGTGTCACAATTTGACATTGAAAATATTGCAACGTAATGTAATATTCCAACAATTATTGTCATATTTCTTGTCACATTGCAAAAATGTTTGTCACAATGTGAAGTTGGATATATTTATGCACCATTCAAACTTCACAACTTGAAACCCAATTGTTATATTGGATATTATAAACCCTAGAAATATAAAATCAATATTATAAACCCTAACATTAAACCCAATATTATAACCATAATATTAAACCTAATATTATAAACCCTAATATTTAATCTAACATTATAAACCCTAATATGAAACCCTACTTTTTTTATGTGATAATGCATCTTAAGGGATTTAATAATGGGTTTCATAAACCCAATCTGAAACCCAATACTAAAAGCCTTGATTTTAAGCCCTCATTTCATAATGTTGAGAGGGAACATTGAATAAATTGCAATGTAATATAACATTGTGACAATGAGTATTAGATTGATTGTTATCTTGTGACAATGAGTATTGGATTGATTTTTGTACCATTCTAACGCCATAGTATGAAGCCCCATTATAGTGTCACAACGTGACGTTGAAAAAAATGAAATGTAATGTAGTGTTCCAATAATGATTGTCATATTGTTTGTCACATTGCGACAATCTTTGACACAATGTGATGTTGGATAGATTTCTGCATCATTCAAATGCCACAACATTAAACCGTAATACTATACAAAATATTATAAACCTTAACATTGTAAAACCAGTATTATAAATGCTAACATTAAATCCAATACTATAACCCTAATATTAAACCCGGTATTATAAACCATAATATTAAAACCAACACTATAAACCCTAATGTTCTTATACAACAATGCAACTTTGAATTAATTGCAATGTAATATATATCACCAAGTTGTTGATGTTTAAGTCTTTAATAGTTGTAGGTTCATTTTCATGGATACTGTATTTCAAAAACAAGGAAGTTGTTTGGTGGCTATGATGATAGAAAACCATGTTCAGGAACAAATATCAAAATCGATGATCACTTCCAATCAATGGTCAAAATATTTGAGTAGATGTAAACCATAATCATGCATTTCAACATTACAAACACATGGATGGAACCAATCAACATTAATATTATAAATCCAAGGAATTAATATTATAAACCTTAAGATTAATATATCAAACCAGAGATTAATATTATAAACCCTAAGATTATAAGCCATAATATATTGCTATACATATTATCGATTAATATTATAAACCAAAGGGATTATTTATATTTTTAACCCAAGGGATTATAAACCATAGGATAAATATTATAAACTCAAGAGATAAATATTATAAACCCTTACGATTAATATTATAAACTAAAAGGATTAATAAACCCATGAAACTATTAATATTATAAACCCAAGGAATTAACAAACTCAATGGATTAATGTTAAAAACCCAATAAACTAATATTAAAAACCATATGAAAAATATTAAACTCCATGATTAAAATTATAAACCCTATGATTAACACACCCAACCCAAAAATAACATTACAAACCCTAATATTATAGACCATAACACATTATTATACATATCATGTATTAATATTATAAACCGAAGGAATTAATATTAAAAACTAAAGGAAATGATATTATAAATCCATCGGATTAATAATCCTAGGGGGTCAATATTAAAAACCCAAGGGATTAATATTAAACCCAGTGGATTAATATTAAAAACCCTTGGATTAATATTAAACCCCAAGATTTTTATTATAAACCGTAAGATTAATATACCTCACCTAAGAATAATATCATGAAATCTACCATTATAAATCATAATATATCACTATACATATTAGGGAAAATATTGTAGACCCAAGAGATTAATAAGTGTAAGGGATTGTTAGTGATGTAGTTGACTATGTTTCACTATAGAACCTTGAGATTAATATTATAAACCCTATGGATAAATATTAAACACCTTTTGGATTAATATTATAAATAGAACAACCACTTGGGGTAGCTCAATTGGAAATGGTCGTGGAAATGAAGTCTCACCAAACCAAAAGTCTTGGGTTCAAATCTTGTGCTATCCCCCGATTAGGGTGAGAATTTGGACATGATGAAGATGTAGTCCTACCAAGCTTACAATTCTTTTTATTATTATTATAAGTAGTACAAATTAATAAACCTAAACAATTATCAATATTATAAGTTGAATAGATCAATAAACCCAAGTGATTAATATTATAAACCCAATGAATTATTAATATTATATGACCAATGAATAAATATTATAAATCCTTGGAATTAATATTATAAGCCCTTAGGATTAATTAAGTGATCAAGAAAACCCAAGGGATTATTAACATTAAAAACCCAAGAGATTCATATTAAAAACTGAAGGGATTAATAAAAGCAAAGGATTAAATGCATAAATTGCAATCTAATATAACATACTGATAAAGACTAGCATACAACAACATTCCATAGATTCATATACCATTTCAATGTCACAATATTATTATTATTAATATTCAAGTTTATAAATATTATATTGTTTTTAATAAACACTTTGAAAATGTAATTCTCACCATGTGAAGAATAATTTTTTCTACCAAATGGATATATATTATTCATATGACAACTTCAATGTAACAATATGCAATAATATATGATGAACCTTAGTATTGTTTCAAAAATGCTGCAACTCCCAAGGTTACCAACTTTAATTATCAACCTCAGGTTCATACAAAATTAAGAGGTATCAAAACTATATGTTCAGCATACAATGTGTCCTTCCTTTGCTGTCAAATGTAATGGAGTGCATGTAATCAAATCAAATCCTAAACTAATTGTAGAAAATGAAATGCTCGAAATGGAAACCTTAACCTATTGCAAGAAAGAAAATACAAGGAAAGAAACCTATTCTAAATGCATAAAGTAAATATCATGATCTAAATGCCAATCATTACATTTCAAAGATTTTAGATCCATTAACAAAGTTCATTGGATGTGGCAATCAAGAAAATCGTCACTGCATTATCAAATTCATAAATTTGTCCATTAACCCAAATCGTTGAGATGTTTTACATTGGTAAAAAGGCAAGTCCTAAGTGGTTTTTATCCTTCCTAAACCATTGAATGAGAGCCTAGGGGTCATTATTCAACCCTAAGGGACCAACACCAATCTTTTCGAGCAAATCTGGGTAAGTATATACAAGTTGGAATAGTACTACAAGAAACTACACGATGTTACAAATTTACTACAGGAAGTTTTAATTCAATGAATGACCAAGAAAATAAAATCCAAATTGGATGGTAAAATTTGTTTTATTGAATAGGATGTATTATTTCTCCATTCCAATTAGAATCACTCAAAAATATCTTTGTTAACCAATACTAAAAAATAGCAGAAAATTACTAGTCTAAAATCTAGAAATTCGAGAACTAGTGAGCTAGTAAATCTATCAAATACCTAACCTAATCAAGTGAAAATACAATGGGGTGAATTTTGTTAGTAAATAGAATTATTTTTTGATCTAATTCAAGTGGAATCAACTTGATTGAATCATGTTAGCATGTTCTAAAAAATAACAGAAATTTATGGTTACTTGCCACAAGGGACTTCCTAAAATCTAGATTTGGGAATAAGCAAACTAATCCAAGTAGCTAAATGATTACTATGACCTTCCAAAGATATTAAAATGGAAAAATGATGATTGTTATCCTAAAAAATAACTTATTTCAACCATTTAACACAATCCTACAACAAGAAATCACTAATACTAAATTCAGAAATAGAAAAATTAAGAACAAGAGATGCATGTGAATAAGAAGCGAAAGGAAGAAAAATAAATGATACAAAAGGAATATGAGTCTCCTCGGATGGCCAAGCTGAAGGAAACTCATATTTCTATGGAGGAGACTAAGATTTATAAGTGGAAAATGCCACTAATCTTTATTATTTTCATCAATACAATTACATCCCTGCAAGAAATGACAGTGGAGCTGCAAAAATACGAGTTCTCTCCATAAGAAGACTAAGAAAAATCAACCCCTATAGGAAAATTCGACTTGGTACTTATAAAAAATTATTAGGATGCATTCTCTCTGAAAGGAAGAAGCTTTCCCCACCAAATTCCCTCAAATAGTGGATCTGGTTCCCAAACTAGGAATCTACATTAAATGATAAGGAACATGTTCTTAGATTTTCTCAATCATTGGAGCTCTAGAATATGAGCAATAATTTCATAATATCTTCTTGATTTATTATTTAATAATGATCCTCCTGTAGTAGGGAGCAAGTCCCTAAATTATATCCTCCTCCAAATCTTCATAATCTGCCCAATATTCTCAAAATCTTCCACAAAAATAAATAATATTAGGCATGAATATGCAATTATCCACAAACCTTCCTAATGAACATATTAAATTTAAAAATAAATTAACTAATGAAAAAGGAGAGGTTTAATGTGTTGAAGAATGATTAGATGGGCCTTAATTTATGTCTCATTTGGAGGCCCATCGAACCCCCCTGTTGAAAATGTTGCTCATCCTCTGAGCAACTTAGTAACCTCATTGTGCCTGATTCATGGCCCTGGTGGCCTCCCTGATTTGTGCATTCCTACCTTTTTCCCCTTATGAAAGATGGGTTCTTTAAGATTTTTCAGTTTGGCAAGGTCTTCCACATCCTTTTCCAATCCCTTTCTACCTTTTTCCACCATTTGGATGCCTCTAGAACCCTAAAAATTCCCTTCGATGAGATCATATAGTAAACTAGGACATCATGTAGTAATTCCTATAGTAACTACAGGAAACCTTGTAGCAGCCTCTTTAAACCTGTTTTGAGCATAAATGATAGTCTAATCCTAGGGTAGGCCCTCCACTTGACTTCCATGCCTCTCAATGCCATTTTGGACAAACTTTTCCATGTCTTTCTCCCCTTTCCATAACATCTTTTAGGTCTTGGAAAAAAGCTAGAAAAATATTAGAGACCCCTTGGAAAGCCTCTTTTCATCACTGTAGTTTGAGTTCTATTTTGATGGTGAATGCCTTCTTGCCTTTTGTTGCCTTCTTCTTTTATTTTTTGGCCTAGATGATTTCCTAATGGGATTTGGAGTTCTCTATTTTGATTAGGTCTCTCTTAGGCACTACAATTTTGGTTTTTAGCACAATTTGTTCCTTTCTTCCTTCTTGTAGTAGCGTTTTTCCTTCATGTAGCAGTCATTCCTTCTCTTTTAGTGTCTTCTAATTGTATGGAAGTGATGAGAAATGATGTATAGGGTTTGGAGGATGATGCTAGGGCTCATAGGGAGTAGTGTAGGTTTGTCAAAATGGAGATGATGTGCTTTATGTGTTTTTTTCAAGAAATTTTCAGGGTGAGATAGAGTGTAGGGTTTGTTCTTGAAAAATGTTAATTTTTTGTTATGAAATGGGATGGATGAATGATGGATAGATAGTGGATATGAAGTGGATGGAAGGATTGGAGTTCTTTGGTGACTTGGAATTTGCACAAATTTCCTCTTTTAACTGTTGTCCCCACTCCTCAAAATCACCACCCTTACTAATTTGGCTTTTCCACATAGCATGAGTGAAGGAGTTAGCTGCAATTAACTAGTTGAAGGTGGTCGAGACTGCTAACCCATCCTTAGCTTATAAAACCTCACCTCTCATGCATTGACAATAAATTTATAACTATAATATGCTCAAGAGAATAGGTCAAGGATATTGGATACATGTACCTACCTTATGGTTGTTGGAGAGGCATGCATGTTTTTGTTGAGTTGATGATCGATCCATGCTTCCTTGGAGGTGCTAATTTTCTTTGCTTGCTTCTGCCCATATCTTCATAGCTTTTTGATTCTTTAACTAATAAGGTTGTTGTGTGCAATTTTCTTTCCAGTATTCAATATTTTGTTGGTGGAGTGGATGGACTACTTCCTAATGAGGGTGTGCCCCCTTTTCAATCTTTAGAAATGGCTTCATGCTACTCAAGGTGGCTAGATCTTCTGTTGTGTGAGTGAAAAAAGGACTGATATTGAGTTTTGTTGTAACTGTGTAGACTACTTACCGGAGGAATCCTATTCCTATAGAAGTCATTTAATCCCTCTTCAAGACCTCATTTATGCACGTGGGATTGACGGAAAGTCATAGGATTCATAAGGAGAAGGTTAAAATAATCAAGAGGTGGTGTAGGTGGTGGAGAAGTTGATGACACGGTTTTTTTTTTTTTGTCTGATTTTTTTCATGTAACACAGAGTGAAATTAGAAGATGGATTTTGATTAGATGGAGAGGATGAGTGATGAAAGGGGTGTTGGGGGACCTATATCAAACTTTCCTTTAAGACTACATTACCTTTTGACCCATTTCCCCAATCAAATTGCCTCTTGTAGCTTCTTCTCGACCATCATGTAGTACTACAGGATCTTCCTGTAGAAATTTAGGGAAACCTCCTATAGTAGACTTGTTTTGTCCATATCTTCCAAATGGTACAATGGATTTACCTGAAATATTCTGATCATGTTGCCATAATCCTCATGCACCTCCCCATGAAAAATATTGGCCAATGGATGCACGAATCTCAAGAAAAATAAAAAATGGTTGTAGGTGATGGAGGTTGATTTCTCTAAATTGTGCACTAGAGTTCTCTAAAAATGGTTGGGCATGTTACCATCATCCATATTCATCTCCCCATGAAACATATTTGCAAATGGAGGCACGAATATCGATAAAAAAATAAAATGGTTGTAGGTGATGGAGGTTAGTTTCTCTAAAAGTGTGCACCGTAATTTGCTAAAATTACTTGGGCATGTTACTATCATCCATATGCATCTCCCCCTGAAACAGTTTGGCAAATAGATGCATGGTTTTCAATATATGACAAAAATAATTTTATTCTCTATGTATTTTTGTTTCCTGTAGTAACTACAGGATCTTCCTGTAGCATTTTAGGATAGCAAGGAAATGAGTAGTAAAAACTTGGGAATGATGAGTGGATAGTGAAAATGGATGAGGGTGATAGACTTGCATGGACTTGGTCCTTCTAGAGCATCTGAGAAAAGGAGGAGAAAGTTCAAGTTTGACTTCCTTTGACTAGGCTTTTGATCAACTTTTCTTTCGGTGGCTAACTTGTTTTTGTTGCTTGAAGAGGTTGGAGAACACCTATGTTCATGAGAGAGAGAGAGAGAGAGAGAGAGATACATGAAGCAACGATTTTTGTTTTTTCTTCTTTTTTCTTCTAGGCCTACTAACTACCTCAATGAGGTTTTCGACTAGTATGATTGCCTAGGCACCTCAAAGGAGGTTTTCACCTAGGATCTTTTCTTTTTCTCTTTTTTTTCTATTTTTTCCAACCCATTGACTGCCTCATGGAGGTTTTCAATCAATGAGACAATCTCAAGTGCCTCAAAGGATTTTTTCACCTGAGATTTTATTTTTTCTATTATTTTTCATTTTTTAATTATTTTCCTATCCTATTCTACTTGAAAAAACAAAATCATTTTCAACTCTAGGAATACTTCCAATGGAGCCACTTGTATAACTGGATGATAGATAAAATCATGTGTAGGCTCGAAACATGTTCTTACATGTACCTGAATGTAAGAGACCAAATTCTTTGACTTTGATGATATCAACCATAATTGAAGAAGAGAGTATTGTTGCAACTTAGTGATGAGCGCCAGTATTGCAGCAAGGATGATGCAGCTCCTAGGCTACTAGCTTTACTTATCAACCCGGGGTTCGTAAAAACTTGGAGGTGACAGTGCTATATGCATAAGTAAAAGTGAAGGTCCTGCCTGTTGTCACTGTTCATCTGGCGAGAGACCCCAAGAGTTCCAAGCCAGACATCTATAGAGTCAGAAGAAGCTTAATTCTTTGATGGAAGAATAGAAAATCTATTCTAAGAGAGCTACTCTACTACAGTAATAAAGAAAACAACATGTAATGCTAAATCACACCATATCCTAATCAACCATTTAAACAGCTATGTTAAGCAGAATTGCTAAATCAACACTAACCTAATGCTGCTATCTAAGTTACAGAAGTAAAGATCATCAAACCATACTAATGTGTAAGCAAGGAAACTAAACTAAATCTGTTTTCACTTTTTTTGGTTTTTTGGTGTTTGCGATGATTAGATAGTGTTGGAGTCTGATTGAATAACCAAATCAAAGCTCAGGAGTGGCAACATTTAACTAATACGCAGAACAAAGTTCAGGAAGGAGTCAAATGGAAGAGCAATCGAAGATTGAAATCAGTGAAAGGGAGATGTAATGAAGCAGCAATGCATAGGAACCATTGGATCGGGTGGATCAACGAACAGGACTAACGGAATATAAGTGACAGAGATCTTATCATAGGAGATTAAGTGAATAGATGGATGGATCGATCAATGAACAAGATTAACGGAGGATGAGCGATGGAGATCTTATCTCAGGAGATTAAGTTAATAGATGGATGGGTTGATCAATGAATAGGATTAATGGAAGATGAGCAGTCAAGATCTTATCGCGAAGATTAAGTGAATAGATGGATGGATCGATCAAGTCACCTGTAGGCAGAAGGGTGGAAAACATGTGGAATGATGGAGTGGTCTTCGTAGGTGGTAAGCAGTTTCTCGCGCGCCCTCAAAGCTGTAAGTGGAATTCCTAAATTTTACGTGATTAGCCTAAGTGTGTGACATGTAGCATAGGAAAACCACTTTTCTCGCGCGCTTACGATATAATATCGGTCATGCAAAAATCCATAGTAGATTGCACAATAGCCATTGGATCATGCGGGATTGATCAATGGTGGAGATGGGCCAAGCTAGTTGGCGAGCGGGTGACGCGATAGCCGTTGGATCAAGCGAAACAAATTGACGGTGGAGATTTGGAGTGCCTAAAGTCAAACGTTGAAATGAATATATGTGGTAAGAAGTATCTCGTGTGCCCTAAGAGCTGTAAGTGGAATTCCTAAATTTCACACGATTAGCCTAAGTCAGTGACACGTAGCATGGGAAAACCACTTTTCTCACATGCTCTCGATCAGATATTGGTCATGCAGGAATTCACGCGAGATTGCGTGATAGTCGTTGGATCATGTGGGATTGATCAACACTGGAGATCGGCCATGCTAGTTGGCAAGCGGGTGATGCGATAGCCATTGGATCAAGAAAAACAGAACAACGGTGAAGATTTGGAGAGCATAAAGCCAAATGTTAAAATGAATATGCGACACATGGTTGATGGCGATTGGTGAGGTTTGTTGTTGATCAGATGGTAAGGAAATCTACAGGTATAATCTTATTAAGACATGATTTATTAGCTTCTACATATATTATGCATGCAGAAAGTGTTGGAGGAAATGAGAATATGAGTGAGATCTTATTACAGAAAGAGAGTGATGGAAAAAGATGATGATGAAATGAACTAAGTATTGAATCAAGACGACAAACTCCAAAGCTCATGCAAGAACTAGAAATCTGTGTTTTTGGGGTTGCTGAAGGGTCCCTTCCTCAAGTCATGGTCCCAGAGGGAGGAGGTGAGGCTGAGACTCCTGCGGACAACCTTATGGGGATATTTTTCTCCTTGCTAACTTTCTAGTTGAAAGAAGGCACAAATGGAAGCAAACTAAAACACAACCAATCTACGCTACAATGTTGTAATGGAAATGCAACTACTTAAGCAAATGAATGATTAAACCATGAGTCTACACTAGCATACATGTATAATAAAGAGGAGCCTTGGATGCTAGGGTTGGGCCCTAAACCAAGAGCTTTAGCCATCTGAGTTAACTCAATGCTGGCTCAAAACAAAACTCATTCTTATTATCAAAACAATGGATTACATCAAAAACTGTCACAAGTCTTGTAGCTCGAAAATAGAGTAAAGTTTTACAATCAAAAATCTGAATCCTATTGAGGTCCTAGGCCTCTCTACTTATACATCTAAAGTATCCAACAACTTCCTTAAAATTAGGGAGGCTCGGCTCCCAAACTCGAGATAAACTGGTGCTTTGACTTTCACTTGCTTAGCTACCTTCTAGTCCTCGTGATTTGCTTGGCTTCTCTCCAAGCTGATGGAGGAATATTCGAATGGGGGGTAGTAAATGAGGAGGATTTACCTCCTATAATTCCTCTCCCTTGTCCCATTCGAGTTTTGACCAAGGTATTTTCCAAAATTCCTTGCTTTTATCCTTTAATCCTGCATTAAATGCACATTAGAACACAAAGAAAAATATCCAACTCTAACTCATCCCATAAACAAAATATAATCAAAAGTATGCAATAAGTTGTGAGAATAGTTGGTTTGAATAAGCTAGGAGGTGAATTAAGGCCCATATAATTACCCAATGATGAGGCTTATCATCACCCCCCTACTGAAAGTGTTGCTCATCCTCTGAGCAACTTAGTCAATCTCCATGTCCTTCATGGCTCTAGTAGCCTCTCTGATATCCCATGCCTCTATTGTGGTCTCTTCTTCTTGTTCATAGAAGCCTTCTTCCCTTTATTCTTCTTCCCACAACCTCTTTTCCTCTTCTTCTTTTCTCCCTTCTAGCGTCCCTAGGAGTAGTGGTTGACTGAGTTTTAGGCCTATTCAATTGACCTTCAACCTTTGCATTGACTGCTTATATATAGATGTCCTGTTGTATGCCTCTCTCAACCTTTGAGGGGAGTGATATCCTATGATCTTCAAGCTGTGTGGTAGTGTGTTCCATCTCCTTAAGTAGGCATGTATACTATCATCTCCTAGCAACTTAAACATATCCTCAAAATGTGAAATTTCTTGCTCTTGGGCAGCAAGATATCTAGGTGCCAGCTGAGCATAATTTTCAATTATATTATGGGTACTAATTAGGGCCATGGGATTTGATTGTTCAGCTCTGGTGAAAAGAGCTTCATTTTTCTCTCTAGCCAATAGTATTTTCATCTCTGAAGCCCTTGACTCCTCATGGTTCATCTATGATGCCAAAGCCATTAATTGTAGGTCCCCTAGATTTGCATTAGGATCCTAAACATTCATGTCTGTGACGGCCATGTTGTGCAATTAAAACTCAGCCATTTTGGCCCTACCCTCTAGTGTACTTTGATCACAAAGATCAATAATCTTCCTGTAGTCCTGAAATGGCATGGTGCCCCATTGTGCTAGTGTTTTAATATGAAATTGCAACCATTGTTTTCTGAGGTAAAGAGCATAGGATTTAGCTAGCATCCTACACTGGATGGCCTCCAAGGAGAGGCTGGCCATACATGCTAGTTGGTTTTCCCTTTCCTACAGCTGTCCTCTCAGCCATGCATTTTCCCTCTCAAGTTGATCTCTCATTATTACTTCTCTGTCCCTTAAGTCTTTTGTTTCTTGCTGCTCCCCTACCTTGCTTCCCAATTTTTGTGCTTCCTATAGTTTCTGTTGTGGATCTTGTAGGATGGCCTTACCCTTTAAGGAAGTTGATCTGGTATTAGGCCTCCTTACATAGGTGATTGGTGACTTAGGAGAAGGCATGTTGTCTCTTGGTGTAGGGGAGTATTCAATCTCAATAGGGATTTTTGTTGATATTTGTGGCTTTCCTTGTTTGATTCTTGTGCTCTTTCTTGTTCTGAAATATAGAGGGGTTTGCCTCCTTCTTTTCCCTTTTTTCTTGACTGGGCTGCTAAGAGCAGAGAGGGCAGCTACTGCCTCCCTCTCAGGGGCCTCTGTAGACACCCTAGGTGACTCCTCCTTGTGTTCTTCCCCTTCTGTTTCAATGCCTTCTTCCTCTCATTGTTCTTTCTCATCTCCATCAGTTTCTTCCTTTGTTTCCTCCTCTATTTCAACATCATCCTCCTTCTCTTCTCCCCCTTCTCCTTCTTCTTCATCCTGTTCCTTTGTATTAGTTTCTTCTTCATCCATCTCATCCCCATCTAGCTCTGTATCTTCTTCTTCTTTTTTTTCCTCCTCCTCACTTATAGAAGGACTAACATCATAGGTGATGGTTTCGATTTCATACTCTACTAGTAAGTCTTTGAAGACTGGCCATGTTATAGGGATCCTGAGGTTTTGGAGGGCATCCTCAATGAGGATCCTGATCAACCCATGGTAAGCCAATTGTTAGGAATTCCCTTCCTTTAATTTTTTGTTGGATTCTATGAGTGATTGCATCAAGAAATATGGCATGTTGAGTCTTTGGTGAACTAGTGTTTCTACCCCAAATCTTAATTCTTCAAGCATCCTAAAATGGTAGCCATAAACAACACTATATCTACCCTCACATGAGATATATTTGATGAGTTGGTAACCCACCTCGCTCCATGGGTATGGAAGACTGTCCCTCCTTACTCCATTTTTATCCTCTGTGGGTTCTTCACCTTCTATAAATAATTTCCTTTTTACCGCCTAACTGTCTGCTTTGCCTTCTTTTCTCCATGGAATTCCTAGGGGAAGTGTGGTAACCCTACTGATGAGCTCTGGGGTGAGATCTATAGTGAACCCTCTAACTATAATAGTGGCATGGATTCCGTTGTGTGGAGTGAAGGAATGAGCAAATTCTTGAGCCACCTCATCATCATACCCTGTGAATTTTTCAAAAAACCCAATCCATTGGTGTCTTATAAAGATTTCAAGCACTTGGGGGTGTTGTTGTATCCTCACAGTGTTTGTGGGTTCTCTCCTATTAAACCCTCCTATCATCTTTCTTGTGAGGCTTGAGGAGGAAATGAGACGTTTGACACAAGAATTTTAAATTCAAGAGAAAATAAAGTTTCCTATGTATGTAATTCACCTCCCACAGTTGTTATATCCAATAACTTTTAGAGAATTTCTAGTTCATTTGCTTGTAAATGGGGATGGATTTTTAGGTCCTACCTCTTTAGAATGGCAACAGTGGACAATTCTCGTGATATTCCCTCTTGAACTCCTCTCTGTCTATCCTGTAGATTGCCTCTGTGTATCTTGTAGACTGCTCCTGTAGACTGTTCCTATAGGAATTCCTATGCATGCTCCTATAGAAATTCTCTTGCAGAATGATGGATCCTTGCTTTCGGTGGGTGGCCAGAGTTATGAGAGTGACTTGAGTGAGGGAGTTTCGAGGAGGTGGAATGCATGTGAACGAAGTTTTGTTTCCCTTTATGGATTTTTGGTGTGAGGTGGTGTGCTGGCAGTAGAGGTATGTTGCCCTTTTTTTGGACCGTTGGTCCCCACTACCACCTCATCATTCCCACTCCTTGTACCTCATAGATCCGTAGTTAACCACTTCTTGTCCTACTCCTCCTTTGTCTTTGGGTTGACTGCAGCCATGTGTGAGAGGAAACTCGGTTTTGTATGTGATTATTGAATGAAAGTGGCCAAGTTAACTGGCCACCTTTTCACTTATAAACCAACTACCTCATAACCCTTACAAATTTTGATCAAATGATGCATATGGGTGAGTGAGCGGGATACTTACCCGTGGTCTCGATGCCATATTGTAGTTGTCGAGGATCAGAGGTGTTGCATTGCTTATTTGTTGCATGGTCATTCTTCTTCCTCCTCTGCTATCTATTGATGGTTTCTTAGCTTATGCAAGTGTCTATGACTGAAGATCTGTTGTTGTCGCTGTTGTGGAGCTCCTGGATCATCTTAGTGAAGACCTGTAGCTGATGATTGATATTCTGTGGGATAGGTTGCTACGAGATTTCCTACAGGATGTCCTATAGCTTCTTCTCCCTTAGAATTTCTTAATCATGTTGTTGGCTGGGGCTATGAGGATGCTGCAATGAATGGACAGAGGGAGTAGGAGTGTGTGTGGAGCAAGGGACATTCAAGTAATCATCTTACTCTCCTATGTTTTCCTTTTTTCTTTTTTTTTCATAACTGGCAAAAACTAATCTCTTTTTGTTTTGAATGGTGAGTGCAGGGATGATGGTAATGGACGAGGTGAGGGGTTAGATCATGTCTAGAATGAATTTTGGGGACCTAACCAACCTACCATTCACCCTCAGATTTCTTCCTATAGGTTTTTTGGGCCATTGTAATTCCTACAAGATCATCTTGTGGAAAACACAGTATTCGCCTAAATTGAAGCAATGAAGTGAAAAAAACAATGGAATTGATGGAGGGATGCATGGTAAGGGGTGGAGGAGATGAATGTATGTGAGGCAGGGTTCCCTATGGATCTTCTCTTTGCTCCTTGATTGTCTTTCTCGCCCACCTGCAAATAACAATTATGTACTTTTTCTCTTCTCTTTTTTTTCTTTGAAAAACACCTAGGCTACCTCAGAGAGGTTTTCACCCTAGATGTTTGCCCTGGGCGCCTCAAGGAAGGTTTTCACCCAGGGATCTTCTTTTTTTTTTCATTTTTTTCATTGTTGGACCGCCTCACGAGGTTTTCAACCCAAAGATGGGACTCAGGCACCTCATGGAGGTTTTCACCTGAATCCTTATTCTTTTTTCTCTTTTTCAGTGACCTAATGAGGGACGAGATGGAACTTGATCCACCATCATCATTGTCTTATTGATATTGTAAATGAACTCTTGTTTTGATAAAGGCCTCTTTTACATTTTCAATTGGTGTCCATTAAAAAGCAATGGAATGGCTTCTTCATCTATAGTCTGATTTGCACTGAACCATTATCATGGCATCTTTCCACCACATAAGGTCTAAGCCATCGTGTCCTTATCTTTCCCTCGAAGTCTTTATACCTAGAATCATATAACAATGCCCAATCGCCCTCTTGAAATTGCTTCTCCTTAATATGTCTATCATGCCATATCTTCCTCTGAAGCTGAACTATCTCTGTATGTGGGAGGGCCTGCATTCTAAATTCATCCAAGCCATTCAAATGGAACAATATTTTTTTATGTTGCATGACTAAGATCCAAATCTAGTTGTGCTACCATCCTCAATGTGTTATATTCAAACTCAATGGACAACAAATCCTTTTTCCCATAGACCAACTCATAGGGTGTAAATCGAGTGGTAGTCTTCCATGTTGTATTAAAGGCCCAGGTGGCCTCAACTAGTCTCTCTACCCAATCCTTCCTACTGCTGCTCACTAACTTGGTTAAGATGCTCTCTAGTGCCCTGTTGGTCACCTCCACTTTCCCATTAGCTTATGGATGATAAGGAGTTGAGATCCTATGCTTGATTTTGTGATGGCTGAGCAGTTCTTCAATCATGTTTGAGGTAAACTGGCTACCTTGGTCTATGACTAGCTCTCTAAGGTACCCAAATTTGTAGAATACATTCTCCCTTAGGAACTCAGCCACCTTCTCTTCTGTTGCTGCCTTAATCACCTTGGTTTCAACCCACTTAGTCAAATAATCAGTGCACACAATAATGCATTTTTTTTATTTGAAGGAGGGTTGATGGGCCCAATGAAGTCCATGCCTCACTTTTCAAATCACTTGAAAGTCACTTGAGGTTGTAGGGGCATTTCATCTCTTGGAGTAGGTTTTCCCATCCTCTGGCACTGATCACACTGACTAATGAACTTTTTCACATCTTGATGAAGAGTGGGCCAATAATAGCCTTCTTGTAACACTTTGAATGTTGTCCTCTTTGCTGCAAAGTGACCTCCAAAAGGCCCATCATGACAGGTCAGAAGGATGTCTAAAACTTCCTCTTCCCTTACACACCTTCTCAATATTTGATCTAGGCCAAGTTTGAAAAGATTTCCCCCAATCCAGGTGAAGGGGGCGCTTTTCCTGACTATCTTTCTCTTTTCTTTGGAGGGCAAGTTTGGTGGGAACTGTGGTGATAACAAATAGTTTGCTATGTCAACAAACCATGGGGAGAGAACTGAAATAGAAAACAAATGCTCATCTAGTAACTGGTCATCCACCATTCCTTCTTTACCCACAGGAAGATTCATCATAGATAGAAAGTCTACAACAACATTTTCCTTACCAGGCTTATCAACAATAGTTAGATCAAACTGTTGTAATAAAAGCAAACATCTTATAATTCTAGCATTCACATCTATTTCTTTCATTAAATATTTGATTGCAGCGTGGTTAGTATGCAAAAATGTTTGGTAGCCTGTAATGTAATGCCTAAATTTGTTTAATGAATAGTATAATTTAGCTCAGCCTTTGACAAGTTCTTACTGATAAAATAGATGGCATAGGGCAATTTATCCTCTACCTGACCTAAGGTTACTCCTATGGATTTGTGTGAGGCATCAACATGAATATGAAAAGGGAGGGCCTAGTTTGGGCCTCAAAGAATTGGTGCAGTGGTTAACTTACCCTTTAAAATGTCTAAGGCCTCTTGACAGCTTTTGACCATAGAAACTTTGAATATTTGGCCAACAACCCAAATAAAGGAGAGGACAACTTGCTGAAGTCCTTTATGAACCTTTGGTAGTATCCAAATAACCCCAAGAAACTCCTGACATCCCTCTTCTTTTGTGGAGGTGGGACCCTTTGGATGATTTCTATTTTGTTCAGGTCCACCTGCAGTCCTTGTTGAGATATTGAATGACCTAGCACGGTCCCTTCAGTCATTAAGAATTCACATTTTTCTGGACTTAGAGACAGGTTCATTTCAATGCATTTGTGCAATACTTTTCCTAGGTTAGTCAAGGCTTCCTGAAAATCACAACCATAAGGTGTAAAATCATCCATATAAATTTCCACCACATCATGTACTAATTCAGCAAAAATACTCAAGACTGCTCTCTGGAAAGTGGCAGGGGCATTTCATAGGCCAAAAGGAAGGAACCTATAGGAAAAAGTACCCCAAGGATAGGTGAATGTGGTCTTATCCTAGTCTTCTAGGCAGATTTGGATTTGGTTGTACCCACTGAATCCATCTAGGAAAAAAAACTTCTTCCCTACCAGGCCATCTAGGACTTGGTCAAAGAAGGGTAGGGGAAAATGATCCTTCTTTGTGGCTTTGTTCAACTCCCTGTAATCGACACAAATCCTCCACATACCATTTTTCTTGGGAACTAACACTAAAGGAGAGACCCACTCATTTTCAAAGATAGGGTAAATGAATCCTACATCTAGCAGTTTTCGCAATTCTTCTTTGACTATATCTTTAAGAGATGTATTCATCCTCCTTTGTGGTTGCTGGACTAGGTTGCAACCTTCTTTGATGTATATGTAGTGAGTACACACTAAGGGGTGTACTCCCTTAATTTCCTTGTAACTCCAAGAGAAGGCTTCTAGGTTTTCTCTCAACATGTTGCATAGCTTTTCCTCTTCAAGAGCAGAAAGAGATGGATTAATTTCAAAGTTTTCACTGGGCCGAATTATATTGTTTTGACATGGAGTGGGTTGGAATCGGCCAAGTATAAGTCAATTGGATGATTTTTCTGGGTTTCCCTTACTTCTTCTTCTAATGGTAACGAACTAGGAGTTGGACTATGGAGCAGGTGTTTAATTAAGTCATCCTCATCTTGCTATCCTCCTCCTATGGTTACTTCCAAAGCATAAAGTTAGGCTAAATACACCTCATCTTCTTCCTCCTCCTCCAACCATAAAGGTAAATCATGCTCTAGAGAAAGTTGAGTAGGAGGGTATAGGACTAACGGTTTGGACATATGCCCATTCTTGATGGTCATATTCCCAGCTCTGTAACTAATTTAAGCATCAATTGTGGCCAACCATGGCCTCCCAAGGATGAGAGAGTAACCAGTAAGCTTATACTTAGGCTGGAGAACTAGAATATCTAGAGGGTACTCCTGGGAGTCAATGGAGACCATCACATCCTCCACAATTCCCTCAGGGGTGATTGTGGAATGGTCTACATGTTGCAGAACTGTTGTGGTCTTCCTCAATGACCCTTGGAGGTTGAGCTTGAGCATGGTGTCCTTGGTCATCACATTAATGGTAGCCCCAATATCTATAAGAATGTGTGGACTAATGGTGCCATTGATGCGCACATCTACTACAGGGCTTCCAGGGTCCAAATATTTCAGACATATTACCTGCCCCAGCATTAAGTCAGATAGCTACCCAATGACATTAATGGTAGGGGCATCCATTTTTCTTCTTCCTGGATGCTTGAAGCATTTCTCCTTAATCAACTTATTGTAAATGGGAACATCTTTTATTGCCTGGAGAAGGGGGATCTTTACACATAGATTTTTCAATTCTCCCAGAAGTTCAGTTTCTTCTAGGGTAGGCTGGAGTGGTTAGGCTAATCTCTCAGGAAAGGGTGGATTTACTTTAAAGTTGCTTTCCTCTCTTTCTTCCTCAACCTCCCTATGTGGAGAGGGAGGTTGGTTATCTGGGAGAATTCTCCCAGATCTTAGGTTGATCTCTTGGATTTCTACAACATAAGTTGGGTATGATGTCTCTCCACTATATACTTGTTGAGCCTACCTATTTTTCAGGTTCAGATTTGGCTGGGTAGGCATCTTGGGTTGCTTCGCGGGAGTAGAGTGTAGGAGTTGTGATTGGGTAGGTGGTGGAGGCAATAGAGTTGGAGCATTCTTGTGTCGGTGCCTCCACCCCTGGAATGGGGTATTCCATTGAGGTTGTGGCGAAACGTAAGGTTGAAATGACTGGCTGGCTGGCTGGGAATGATATTGAGATGCATAGGACCAAGGAGGGGGTGTAGAATAGGAAGGATGAGCAGGGGGTCCCCAAGAAGGTATAGTTGTGGTTTTGTTTGGGTTGTAATATGCATGGGATGACCCTTGCATACCTTGTTGGTATGGTCTAGGCCCAAGAGGTCTCCTTTGGTTGATGTAGCAAATCTACTCAGTGACCCCTTCAGCTCCATGATATACATCTTTGAGTCTGGGTAAATAAGGGCACTTGTCTGTGGAGTGGTTTTATTCACAGATCGAGCAAATCTCAATGCAGATCAATGGACATTCATTCCTAGGATGCCTCCTGGTGCATCTAGGGCAAAACATGTCCAAGGCTCTCTCTGCTTCCTCTTGCTTCCTTCTGATGTTCATGGTGTCCAATTTCAAGGCAAGGATTTGCAGCATCTCACTTTTGAAATATTCTAGCATATTTCCAATTTCACCCTTGATGGATGAGTTGGAAGATGATGTACTGGCCATAGGTTGACTACTCCTACCCTTTTTCCTGGCTGATCTAGAATGGTTTCTAAAGACAATCTTGATATCCTCATAGGGTAATTGGTAGATATCTCCTCTTGCTAAAAAATGTAAGGTATTTAGAAGATATTCCATTACTCCTCTGAGCAGGACCAACTTTAGTGACTCAGGGTCAAGTGTGCATGTGGCCCTTTTGTAACTGAGCTGGAATCTTTCTTCATAGTCTTCTAAGGATTCATCTTGGCCCATGGTCATCCTGAAAATCTCTTCTTTAGTATCCTCTGACCTACAGTAGTCCTGATATTTGTTATTAAAAGCCTGTTGCATCTGAGCCCAAGTTGTGATGCTATCCCCAGGTAAACCCATGAACCAGCACAATGCTGCATCCTTGAGGGTAGATGGAAACAATTTTAACTTCTGCTCATCATCCGTATAGTCATAGGTTCGGTATATAACAACAAACTCAAATAGGAAAGTGTCAGGGTCCTCTATGGTTAGGCCATGGAAATGAGGTAGAGCAGAGTGGTTTATATTCTTCATCTTAGTGTCCTCATTGGTTTCCCTGATGGGGAAGGCACCCTCAATTCTCTCTCTATTTCCTCTCCCATTTCGGTTTTCAGCCATTGGTTTAGTAGGAATGGGTTCCTCTTCTTCTTCTTCCCCTATAGGTTCTTCAAATATGTCAGGTTGCTCACCTAAAGGTTCCTCCGGTTCACAGCCATCGAAGAAGAGAGAAGGTTGGATTTTGGATGCAGTGGGGGTATTTGGCAAGAATTTCCCTAAATTATCCCTATTCCTACAAGGCATGAAAGGAAATGTTTTTGGGTTGGCTTTTATAAGAATTTTTTTTTTAAGATGGAAAGTACTTGGCAGAAATGAAATTACTAATTGAATCAAAACTACTGATAGAAAGAGAAGTTACTTGTAGAATGGAAAGGAAAGCAGATAATGACAACTGAAAGAAATGAAGCTACTAGATTACTTTTGTAGAAATAAACTAATGGTAGAAAATTGGAGACTAGAAATAGAAGAAAAGTAAGCAATACTCACATTCTACTTAGACACCTCCCCGGAAACGACACCAAAAAGTGATGAGCGCCAGTACTGCAATAAGGATGCTGCAACTCCTAGGCTACCGGATTTATTTATCAACCCGAGGCTCATACAAACTTTGAGGTAACAGTGATATATGCATGAGTAAAAGTGAAGGTCATGCCTATTGCCACTGTTCATCTAGCGAGAGACCCCAGGGGTTCCAAGCCAGACTTCTATAGAGTCAGAAGAATCTTAATTCTTTGATGGAAGAAGAGAAAATCTATTCTAAGAGAGATACTCTACTACAATAATAAAGAAAACAACATGTAATGCTAAATCACACCATATCGTAATTAACCATTTAAACAACTATGCTAAGTAGAATTGCTAAATCAATGCTAACCTAATGCTGCTATCTAAGTTACAGAAGTAAAGAGCATCAAACCATACTAATGTGTAAGCAAGGAAACTAAACTAAATCTGTTTTCACTTTTTTTGGTTTTTTGGTGTTTGCAATGATCGGACAGTGTTGGAGTCTGATTGAATAACCAAATCAAAGCTCAGGAGTGGCAGCGTTTAACTAATACGCAGAACAAATTTCAGGAAGGAGTCAAGTGGAAGAGCAATCGAAGATCGAATCCAGCAAAAGGGAGGTGTAATGAAGCAGCAGTGCATAGGAACCATTGGATTGGGCAGATCAACGAATATGACTAACTAAAGATGAGCAGCAGAGATCTTATCGCAGGAGATTAAGTGAATAGATGAATGGATCAATCAAGGAACAAGATTAACGGAAGATGAACGACGGAGATCTTATCACAGGAGATTAAGTTAATAGATGGATGGGTCGATCAACGAACAAGATTAACAGAAGATGAGCGATGGAGATATTATCTCGGAGATTAAGTGAATATATGGATGGATTGATCAATTCATGTGTCGGCAGAAGGGTGGAAAATGTGCGGAATGATGGAGCGATCTTCGTAAGTGGTAAGCAGTTTCTCACGCGCCCTATAAGTTGTAAGTGGAATTCCTAAATTTTACATGATTAACCTGAGAGGGTGACACGTAGCACAGGAAAACCACTTTTCTTGTGCACTCTCGATCTGATATCGGTCATGCAAGAATCCACGTGAGATTGCGTGATGGCTGTTGGATCATGCGGGATTGATCAACGATGGAGATCGGCGAAGCTAGTTGGCAAGCGGGTGATGCCATAGTCGTTGGATCAAGCGAAACAAATTAATGATGGAGATTTGGAGTGCCTAAAGTCAAACATTGAAATGAATATATGTGGTAAGCAGTATCTCGCATGCCCTAAGAGTTGTAAGCGGAATTCCTAAATTTCATGTGATTAGCTTAAGTCAGTGACACGTAGCACGGGAAAACCACTTTTCTCATGTACTCTCGGTTGGATATCAGTCGTGCAGTAATTCATGTGAGATTGCGTGATAGTCATTGGATCATGCGGGATTGATCAATGGTGGAGATCAACCGAGCTAGTTGGCGAGTAGGTGACATGATAGCCGTTGCATCAAGCAAAATAGATCGACGGTAGATATTTGGAGCACCTAGAGCCAAACGTTGAAATGAATATGCCACACGTGGTTGACAATGATTGGTCAGGTTTGTTGTGGATCAAACAATAAGGAAATCTATGGGTATAATCTAATTAAGACGTGATTTATTAGCTTCTGCATATATTATGCATGTAGAAAGTGCTGAAGGAAATGAGAATATGAGTGAGATCTTATTACAGAAAGAGAGTGATGGAAAAATATGATGATGAAATGAACCAAGTACTGAATCAAGACGTCAAACTCCAAAGCTCATGCAAGAACTAGAAATCTGTGTTTTTGGGGTTGCTGAAGGGTCTCTTCCTCAAGTCATGGTCCCAGAGGGAGGAGGTGAGGCCGAGACTCCTGTGGACAACCTTATGGGGATACTTTTCTCCTTGCTAACCTGCTAATTGTAAGAACGCACAAATGGAAGCAAACAAAAACACGACCAATCTACACTACACTATTGTAATGGAAATGTAGCTACTTAAGCAAATAAATGATTAAACCATGAATCTACGCTAGAATACATGTACAATAAAGAGGAGCCTTGGTTTCTAGGGTTGGGCCCTAACCCAAGAGCTTCAGCCCTCTGAGTTAACTTAGTGTTGGCTCAAAACAAAACTTATTCTTATTATCAAAACAATGGATTACATCAAAAATTGTCACAAGTCTTGCAGCTCGAAAATAAAGTAAAATTTTACAATCAAAAATACGAATCCTACTGAGGTCATAGACCTCTCTACTTATCAATCTTAAGTCTCCAATGACTTCCTTAAAATTAGGGAGGCTCGGCTCCCAAACTCGAGATAAACTGATGCTTTGACTTTCACTTGATCAGTTGCCTTCTAGCCCTCATGATTTGGCTGGTTGCACTCTGAGTTGATGGAGGAATATTAAAATGGGGGGTAGTAAATGAGGAGGATTTACCTCCTATAATTTCTCTCCCTGGTCCCATTCGAGTTTTTACCAAGGTCTTTTCCGAAATTCCTTTCTTTTATCCTTTAATCCTACATTAAATGCACATTTATAAAACAAAGAAAAATATCCAACTCTAACTCATCCCATAAACAAAATATAATCAAAAGTATGCAATAAGTTGTGAGAATAGTTGGTTTGACTAATCTAGGAGGTGAATTAAGGCCCATATAATTACCCAATGATGAGGCTCATCACTTAGTGACTGTCTGGAACCATATTTCAGTATAGTTGTGATGCCCCTAGTCCACTTGCTAATTTGGATCATCTTGGATGTCTTCTTCTTCCATGAAATTCATATCTTCTTCTTTTTGTTGATTATTCTCTTGAACACATAGAGGATATAATGGTGAACATGAGGGAAATTTCTCGATCTTTGATTCTAATGTCTGATCTTCATTAAGTGCAACCCATGATTCTTTGGTATTCTTATTTGAGTCTTCTTTTTCTTCATGTTTTCCTTCAATGGCACCAAGTGAATCTCCTTTTTCCAATACTCTTCCTGATCGAAGATGAATACCATTTAGATCTAGAGGAGATATTTGGAAGTGTTTTACCTTAACATTATAAGTGGGATAAGCTACTTCCTTGTGTGGGTTTAGAAATGATGGTACAAGTACTTGAGTGGGAGTGGATATTTGAGATTTATGTGGTTGGGGTTGTGGTTGTGGTGGAGGTGAATGGTAGGGATAACATGGAGTTGGTTATGGAGGATATTGAGGAAAATATTGAGGATATTGTGGATGGCTCCCATAATTTCCTTGTCAACCTTGTTGCCAAGATTGGTTTTGGGGTTGAGATGGCTAAGTTTGCCAAGGAAATTGTGTGTTCCAATAACTTTGAGATGGATGTGCATAAGCTTGAAATTGTAAATTAGGATCTTGCATCATATCAGGTTGAATAAGCTACCATGGTCCTCTTGGAGCTACATAACCAAGTTGAATTGGCAGTTGACTTGCTCCATTGTCCTCTCGGTAAAATTCCTTCAACCTTGGTAATGAGGAGCAATATTTAACATCATGTGATTCTACATGGACAACACAAATATCAACATCTTCTTTTTTCTCGTTTTGTATTCTTAACATTTCTACTTATTCACTTAGACTGCTAAGAATTTTTTTTTTTAAGCTATCAAGCAAATTTCCAAGTTTAGCTTGACTTACCGATCTTTCTGTTGATTGACTTACTCTTGCCCTTCCTCTTGATATGTATTTTCATGTTTCACAAATTTCTTCAAAAGATAATTGGTATACATCACCTCTACTCATGAGATCAAGAATATAAATCCATTGTTCCCTAATTGTTGTAAGTAAGAGGGTCTTCAATGTGTCAAATCCTAACTGATGTAATTTTCCCCTCTTAACATTGTACATGAACCTCTCTATTAAATCCTCAGGGCTCTCATATTATTTTTTATTTGTTCTAAATATTTCTTCTTTAAGAGCATGATTTTTATATTTTTCTAGAAATATATTTTACATATCATTCCATGATATTATTGAATTAGTCCCTAAAGTCATGAACCATTTAAGAGCTCTATCCTTCAATGATGCCATAAACAATATCAATTTTTGAGTGTTTAGTAAGTAACCATAAGATCTACAAAGGATTTCAAATTCAAAGAGAAAGGTTTTCGAATCCTCTAACCTTAGAACATGAAAGTTTGGAAGAAAAGATGGAGGGATATTCTTCATATGCACATTGACATCAGTATCTTGAATGGGAAATCCAAGAGGATCTTCTTCATTGTCAACATTTCCATCCATTTCTTCTTCCTTCTCTACCACCTCTTCTTCTCCTACCTGTAAAAATGAATGGTGATGTGGCTCTTACTACACCACGTGATCAAATGGGGGGGGGGGTTGGTGTTGGAGAAGTATTTTTTTTTTTTTTGAATAAGAATGATAATGCAATGCAAGTTTCTATTTTTGAAATGAAATATTCCTAATGCAAATTTTTTTCTTATGAAGAAAGTAAAAGAAATGAATTAACTAGGGAAGAAAACAATGCATACTTTGACACCTCCCCTACAACGGCACCAAAAAGTGATGAGCCTCAGTATTGTAGCAAGAATGTTGAAACTCCCAAGGCTACCAACTTTAATTATCAATCCAAGGTTCGTACAAACTTAAGAAGTATCGGCACTATATGTGAAACATACAATGTGTCCTTCGTTTAGTGTCATGATGTAATGGAGTGCATGTAATGAAATCAAATCCTAAACTAATTGCAGAAAATGAAATGCTCAAAATGGAAACCTTAACATGTTGCAAGAAATAAAATACAAGGAAAGAAATCTATTTTAATTGAATAAAGTAAATATCATGAAATAAAATTCAACCATTACATTTCAAAGAGTTTAGATCCATTAAGAGAGTTCATTAGGTGTGGCAATAAAGAAAATCATCATTGTATTATCCAATTCCTAAATTTTCCCATTAACCCAAATTGCTGAGATTTATTGCATGGGTAAAGAGGCTAGTCCTAAGTGTTGTTTATCCATCATTAAAAATTCATTTAGAGCCTAGGGGTCATTATTCAACCATAAGGTACCAACACAAGTATTTTTGAACAAATCTGGGCAAGTATATACATGTTGGATGGGTACTACAAAAAATACAGGATGTTACAAATTTACTACAAGGATTTATAATTAATTGAAATACCAACAAATCAAATCCAAATTGGATGGGACAAATTTTTTTATTGAATAGGATTTATTAGGTATCCATTCCAATTGGAATCACTCAAAAATACCTTTGTTAACCCATGCTAAAAAATAGCAGAAAATCACTAGTCTAAAATCTAGAAATTCGAGAACTAGTGAGCTAGTAAATCTATCAGATGCCTAACCTACTCAAGTGAAAATGAAATAGGGTAATTTTTATTATTAAATTGATTTTTTTTTCATGTAATTCAAGTGTATTCAACTCGATTGAATCTCATTAGCATGATATAAGAAATAGTAGAAATTTATTGTTACTTGCCACAAGGGACTTCCAAAAATCTAGATTTGGGAATAAGAAAACTAATTCATGTAGCTCAATGATTACTATGACCTTCCAAAGATGTTCCAATGATGAAATTATTCTTTTGATCCTACAAAATAACTTATTTCAACCATTTAACCCAATCCTACAACAAGAAATCATTAATACTAAGTGCAGAAATAGAAAAAACAAGAGCAAGAGATGCATGTGAATACAAAGTTAAAGGAAGAAAAGTAAATGATACAAAAGGGCTCTGAGGCTCTTAGGATGGCCAAGCCCAAGGAAAATCAAATTCATATGGAGGAGACCAAGATTTAGAAGTTGAACATGGCAGCAATCTTCATTATTTCCATCAATACAATTACATCCCTGTAAGAAATGATAGTGAAGTTGCAAAAGTACGAGTTCTCTCCACAATAACACTAAGAAAAATCAACCCCTAGAGGAAAATTCGACTTGCTACTTATACAAAATGATTAGGAAGCATTCTCCATGAAAGGAGGAATCTTTCCCCACCAAAATCCCTCAAATAGTGGATCTCGTTCCCAATACTAAGAATCTGCATTAAATGACAGGGAACACATTCCTAAGTTTTCTCAATCATTGGAGCTCCAGAATCTGTGAAATAATTTTGAAATATATTCTTAATTTATTATTTAATATTGATCTTCCTGTAGTAGGGATAAAGTCCCTAAATTATCTCCTCCTCCAAATCTTTAGAATCTACCCAACATTCTCACAATATTCCACAAAAATAAATAATATTAGGCACAAATATGAAATTATCCATAAACCTTCCTAATGAACATATTAAATTTAAAAATACATTATCTAATGCGAAAAAGAGAGGTTTAACGTGCTGAAGGATGGTCAAATGGGCCTTAATTTATGTCTAATTTGGAGGCCAATCAATATATCCAATACAATTATTAAATAAAATAAATGCATTCTCTCTGTCTATCAAGGCATTCAAATATGGTTTCTTTCCATGTTTTCATTCAAAATACATATATAACATAAGCACATATCAAATTCAAACATCAATTTAATGTAATTAAAACATAAAGTTGTAACATGGAAGAGTAAATAGAATTTAATCGATAGAATTGGAAGTTGATATAAACAAAAAATTATGATAAACCACTAAAATATATTGAAATTATATATGTTACAATGATATGGAGTTTAATTGTTGTTACTCTTTCTTTCTAATTGTAACATGTGTATTGTTTTTCGTTTTTTCATAATGTTGAAAAGAGAAAGGTGGTGAAATCCATAAACCATCTATGGATTTCACTCTTGATATAGATATAAATGTCAAACCTTGCCTCTCTTTATCTCCAATATCTACAAGAGCTAATTGTAAAGTCATCCCTGTGATCTGTGTATAGTGAGGGCCCATGCCATTTTAAAAGGTATTTGTTTAAGATTTCTTCTAACAATAGGTGTAATAAGCACAATGTTTGGACAAATTCTATCAAATGGAACACCTGTGTACTTTTAAAAAATAATTGTAGTGAATAATGTAAGTTGAGGGGGATTTGACCCAAACATATAGAAGATATCTTCAATATATCTAAGTGCACCATCAACCAACCCAAATTCAACCCACAAATTACATGTCATCATGAGATGTCCACAACATAATAAGACTTCATGTTCCAATAAATCATCATCATTGTCAACTATTCATGTTCTTTTGGTGCGTTCTGCAACACATATTACAATTGGATAATTCAATGATTTTAGCATTTTCTGGTTATGTAGACTGACCAAATTATTCATTGCAAACAAGTGAATTGTGAAATCAAATAAAACATTTTCCATTGGATGCAAGTAAATTTCAACACATGACATGAGAATATCCCAATCATGTAGAAAATGTTTTTCATTTCTGATATTAATTAAAAGATTACAAAAGTATGATTGTTGCATATCATCTCCTTGTTGTGTAAATTTTTTATTGAAAGTCACAACAATGCTGACTATTTTGCACAACACTTTCCCTATTATTTTACTTACATACAAAGTTTTATCCTTAACAAGAGGTAGATGCCCAAGGTCACCCACAAGAATCATCGACCTACCACCAAAAGGAGAAGACTTGTTACGAGGGAACACTTCTCTCAAACGAGAATCTATCTGTATGAATAACCTTGGACATATAAAGCTCGATTCATCAATCAATATATATCGAATCTGTCTCATTTATTCTTGAAACATTGTTATAGCCTGGACATTGAGTGCTTTAATATATTTGATAGGAATTTTCAAAGAAGAGTGTATTGTTTTTCTATGTATATTAAAAACAACAATACCAATTGGAGAGAGAAATAACAATGGAACTCTACCATTCATTGTTGAAGTAAAAAGATAATGATAAATACAATGAATAAGAAAATACTGTCAGCTCGAGTTGTTCCTTGAATAATCATTTTCAGAGGATCATGGTTTCCATTATCAACAGAGTGGCGTAAAATGATATCATAAGCAACTTGTTGTTTCTCTAATAAAGAAGATGGTGACGCAATTGTCTCACCAATTAACTGGGAATATTTTATAAAATGGATAAAATGTTCTACAATATCATCTAACACCATTGTTTTCTACCAATTATAATGAATATCAAATTCCCTTCGACCAAGATTTTGAAGGTTCAAAATTTTAACATTGTTTGGCATTAGTGAAATTTTAATGTCTAAAATGGGCCTCAAAACAAAAATGTACAACCAAATCAACTTTATAATAACAAATAGGATTCAAGATGGTGATTTTAACCATGGGCGATAATTCATCATTTTTGGAGTAAGAAGGTAAAAATATTAAAAAATAAAAAAATAAAAATACTATTTTTTCAACTTGTATTTTCAATTTATCTCCATACTATTTTACTCAAATTTCGAGCAGGAGCACTCATTGGCTGCGGAATTCAATTCCTCATCCAAGGTGTACCCATTTTGCATACTTCAATGGCCCCTGCTACATGAAAATGAGAAATACATGAAAAATGTACTTGCAATCACATTTTTTCATGTATTTATCATTTTTCATGTAGAAAGGTCCATCAAAAGTATGCAACATATGTACTCCTTGGACAAGGAATTAAACTCCACATCCAATAAGTGCTCTCGCTTGAAATTTGAGTAAAATCGTAGGGAGATAAGTTGAAAATAAGAGTTGAAAAAGTAGTTTTTCTTTTTTCCCTCTAAAATTTGATGATGTAATCTAATATTATTTTATTAGTTCCATTATTATTTTATAAATATTCCTTGGGAGGCCCATTTTAGACCTCAAAGTTTCTCTAATGGAAGAACTATTTGGGTGCAATACTTGACACAAGTCTTCAATAGTTGTAGGTGCAATTTCAGGGATACTCTTTTTCAAAAAGAAGGAAGCTCTTCCTAAGCTATGATGATGCATAGAATGTTTAGCAAGAAATATCGAAACTGAGGATGGCTTCAAAATCTATGGACAAAATATCTAAGTAGATATAAACTATATTCATGAATTTCAACATTACAAATATGTGGATGCGACCAATCAACATCACTAATGACAAATAGAGTGGGAAATTCCATGTATAATAATCCTTATATATTATACTCATTAATGGGAGATGAACCATCTTCTAGCCAATCCAATGGGTTAGAAGATATAGAATCTTCATTTTCAATCAATCTTATTTGATCCACTTCCCTCCGTCCATTGGGTACGCGAGTAACAAAAGATGAAGGATGAGAGTGGAAACAATTAAGGCCCTATATTTGAACTCCTTCATCACTTATCTTTTTTCATTGATATCTCAATCAACAAATTGTAGTTTGCATGACACATAAGTTGGCCTTTTGGGGAGAGCAGTAACTGGTTCCATGTCAATTTGAACATCCCTAAAATATTCATCCATATGAATTTTGTAAAGCAATGCATCCATCACATATTGTCTTTTCACATAAGATTCATAATATTTGGACTGGACACCACATTTCCTCACAATTACGAAGTCAAGTTGGTCAACATGTCTTGGAAGCTTCTTTGCAATCAAATAAATATCTTGAGGAAAACTTATTGTGTGGCTGCTATATTTATTTTACCCACCGCGAGCATGTGTCACTTACAATATTGAATTAAGCCATGATATTAGCATCTCTTCAACTTGGTTATAAAATATTAGAACATTATGGTGTTCACCAAGATCCACGTTGTTGAAATGAGAGAAATGTTGGGATCCTTTGTCAATATTACATCTTTTAAAAATAATTCCCTCACATCATCTAACAAATTGTATACCAGGATAACATTCATTACATACTTGGCACATTTGGACAATAGACAAGTTATCAATCCTGCAGTAGAATTCTATGGGCTACAATCATCTCTTTTATAAAGTGAACATAGTTACTTTCATTTTCTTTATGAACGAGCACTCTAGGTTGACCATGATGTGAAGCACATTGTACAATTTGATGATCACTTTGAATATTTGTTTCCATAAAATCATGGGATTGAGTTCTTGTAAATTGGTTGCATCTGATTATGTCATGTTCAAACAAAAAAAAATTGTAATGTTATAATGATGCATCAAAAAATGAGAACTTTAATTCTTGATATGAACAATACATTAAAAGCATACAATATTCACATTCTCTTGCCAGTTAGATGGTCCATGTTCAACTAGAAGAAGGAATGAACATTGTACTGACTAAATTTATTTCTCGAGCAATATTCATTTCAACATTGTTCTACAGAAAAGGATAACATAAGAGATCAATGAAACAATAGATACAATACATGGAAATGTATAAACACCATGAAAATAAATTTATTAGAAGAACCTGTGTTTTTGCAAGAGAGTAAGTATGCACTAATTCAGTAGCACCAACAATAGTATCCATAGAGCTTCGCTGAGGAATGGTACATTCAACATTCGCAATAGAATATTGTAAATTTTCAACCATTTCAGCGATCAAATTACTATCAACAAAAAAACCAGACGCTGAAAATTGTTGAATGTCATCATTTGCGCATGTCCCCCAACTTGCTTTTATTCCATCATTTATATAAGATTGATGGTTTTCACTTCTACGCAGGGTCTCTTTGTAAACACAATGTTCCCAAACAAGACTATTGTGAGGAAATTTTATCACACTATAATTTTTTTGAGATGCACAATATGAAGGGAAAGGAACATTTTTAGGAAATGTTCTTCTAATTATATCTGCCAAGTTTTGATACTTCCGATTAACGACTTCATGATTATTAACATCTATTGAACCTCTATTTCTTCTATGGTATGCAACTCTTCTTTGATCATGTATTTCTTCCTTATTTTATTGATACCATTGTCTCTAATATTCATTTATTGTCTCCTGTGAAGCAGAAGAATGAGCCCTTTTCAAACTATGATTTTTTGTTTCTTCAGCTCACATATCTACAAAAGATTTAAATACTATTAGCACTTTAAATTTCAATTCTTAAAATACTTGAAAACCTAATGTAGGTCATTAAGTTTGACATACAATGGATCTCATTACTTCACTATATATATATATATATATATATATATATATATATATATGGATATGGATCCCATTGCTTCGCTCAATATACATGTATAAGTGGATGGGTCCATTTAATAACTTTTGCAATTCATAATGGAATGAAATTTCAATATATCATACTAGACAATCAAACATGAAGTGCTTCATTCCATTTCCAAATAGCATAAGAATAGAATTAATGTCAAACTAACATATCAAAAATTGATATGGCTATATTTTTAAGTGTTCATTCCAAATTGGTAAAACAATGATCTTTGGCATATCTAGAAAAAAGGTGAAATAAAAATAACATCTTTGAAAATGTCTTAGAGAAAACGTTTTCAAGCCTTAAAGGTGCATGATATCCATAGGCATTGGTGTTAGGATATTCCGACACATAGGAAATAGTTAAGTACAACTTGGTCTAGTATAGAGTTAGGTAAAGTGTGTTTCTTTACCTTGTACATTTTGTAACTTACAATCCGACGGTCACGATATGTAGTGATCCGACGGTTCATTCTCTCCTCAGTATTACCGACACTTGATCCGTGGCTTGACACCTGATTGGACCATGATTTCTATTTAAAGCGCATGGAGGGTCATTTGTAGGGTAATCCGTCTATGAGAGAAGCATATGTAAATTTTCATTCTTTTATTAATAAATTGCCTGAAGTGGCCGCGTTGGCTCAGGCCATGGATTGTTTCCCTCTTTGAGGGTTTTAACCACGTCAAAAATATTGGTGTATTGATCTGCAATCTGGTTGTGAGCGGTGTCCTTTGGTGTTCTGTCTGAGGAACTTACCCTGTAAATTCCTACATGGTATCGGAGCTATTTGAGGGCCGCGTCCGTTGGTGATCCAAATTTGAGCGCCGCGTCCGTCATTTCCTAGATCTACTGTTTCTGACTGCTTTCGGGCCGAGAGGACTGCTCTGTTGTGTTGGGAGCATTTGTTCCAGTGAGGAACCCCTTTCGTTTCACGCGAAAAGGTTTCCGGTAGCCCTAGCTGCGTCATTTTTAAGATCTGGAGGTATACAGTGTTTATTTGCAGTTTACAGTTATTTTCTCTCTGTTTATTTCGGTTTCGGTTTTTTTAGCCTTTTTTATTACCGGATCTATATTTTTCATTTCTGCGTATGCTCTTTGCCCTGCGACTCTGTGCGATCTGGGCAAATCAGAAACAGAAAGGAAGGAATTTTCTCATGCATATGCTCTTTTCCCTGCACCTTAGTGTGATCTCGGAAAATCAGAAACATTGAGGAAAATATTTAGTTTCCGGCTAAAGCTAACTTTGAGTCACAAGGTTCATTTTTGAAAATATTTAGTTTTTCAGCTAAAGCTAACTTCGAGCCGTAAGGTTCGTTTTCTTTGCATGTTCGTGTTGGGTTTTGTGTTTTTTGTTTTGTAGGGAAAAAGAGCTTTCTCAAAGCAAGCACGCAACCCAAAGCATCACCCCCCCCTCTCTCTCTCTCTCAAATTTTTTGTATAGCTCAATTGGTTCAAAGCTATTTTAAGAGAGTAGAGGTCTTGGGTTCAAGTCTCCATTTTGTGGGGGCGGACTTTTTCATTTCCGCACATTCCCGCACTTCGTCAGCAACTTCATCAACTTTTTTTTTCAAAAAGCCATAATTTCTTCATCCGGAAGCCGTTTTCAGAGCCGTTTTTTTAAACCAGCCTATTTTTTCGAGATCTATCCATTGGAAAACTTAGTTTCAGCATCTTTAGCTTCAGTTTCCGTTGAAATGGAAAGTCAATACCAAGTTACCCTTGACAGCACCAACTACTTCCAATGGTTGTCCTACATTGAGGATTTACTTAGAAGTAAAGGTCTCTACAGAATAGCCTCAGGCCAAGAAAAGAAACCGAAGGATGAAGATAAGGCTGCTAAATGGGAAAATAGGCAAGATCAAGCACGTGGATTGATAGGGATGTCTCCAGATCTTAGATTCCATATTGCAGAACTTGATACTCCTGATGAAGCAATGAAACAAATCAATAAAGTTTTTGGGATTAAAAATGAACTTAGAGCCCATCAACTTGAAAATGAGTTGCTTACATTGGACCCTAATAATTTTTCTTGCATTGAAGATTTCTTGTCCAAGTTCAAGACCCTTAGATATCTCTTGGAAGGTGTTAAAGTTAAGAAAGAAGATAGTAACCTTATCTATTCCATTCTTACTAAGTTGGGACCAGCCTACTCTGTGTTTGTTTCCACCTTCCATTCTACAAGAGAAGGATTCATTTCTCAAGGAACAGACTACAAGTCCCCTTCCTTTGACTCTTTTTGTGATTCTTTAATAAGAGAACAAGAAAAACTCTTACACCTTGGTCTTCTTAATCTTGGAAACTCTTCCAAGAAAGCGTTAGCCGCCCAACAGCAACCAAATTCAAAGAATCCTAAGAAGTCATATCCTAAAAAGAATGGTCCTAAACCAAACAAGGGTCCTAAGCAATCTCAGCCTCAAAATGAAAAATCATTTCAACAAAATGATAAGACAAATAAAAACAAATGGAAGAAGACTGATAGACATTGCCACTTTTGTAATCGAGATGGCCACTTAGAATCCAATGCTTTAAGAAGATGGAAGCCTTGGAAGCAGCGATGAAGAAACATAACATCCATTTGGAGCAATCTTCAACTTCAACTTCATCTTCAGGAATGGCACTTTCTACATGTGGTTGTCAAGCATCTCGTGTATCTTCTTCTTCTCATTCTCATGAGTGGCTCATTGATTTTGGAGCTTCTTATCACATGGCCAAAAACAAAGCCATGTTTTCTTCTTTAAATGATTGTAACACCAAAAATATATATGTTGGTGATGATAGATCTCTTAGTGTTGTAGGGACTGGAACTGTTCATCTAGACAATGGTCAGTTTAATGATGTATTATGTGTTCCAACCTTATCCTGCAACCTTCTATCTGTATATCAGATAACTCATTCAGGTGAAGGTAAAATCGTTGAATTTTCACCTCATGATGTTGTAATCAAGGACCTAAGAGATCCTAAAAAGATTTTAGCTACTAGAATTGTTGATGATTCTACAAGGTTGTATAAGTTTCACAACTTTGGGTCATCAAATCTTCCCTCAGTATTTGTTGCTCATAACGATGAAGTGAGCAAACTTTGGCATGAGCGATTTGGTCACTTAAACTATCGCTCCCTTCAGCATCTATGTAAAGAAAATATGGTGACAGGTCTTCCTATGGTATCTTGCAGAGATGGTGTTTGTTCCGGATGTGTACTCGGAAAACATCATCGGGATAGTTTTGAAAAACGTGCCTCTTGGCACGCCTCAGCCCCTTTACAGCTTGTGCATAGTGATTTATGTGGTCCACTTCCAGTTGTGTCATTCTCTGGCTGCAAGTATTTCTTAACTTTCATTGATGATTTCTCCTGACGCACTTGGGTATACTTCTTAAAACTCAAGAGTGAAGTATTTAACACATTTTTGGCCTTCAAGGCCTTTGTTGAAAAATAATTTGGACATCAAATTCTTAAGCTAAGATCTGATAATGGCGGAGAATATGTTAAAAACACATTCATCAACTTTTGCACTGAGAATGGAATTCAAATGCAACATACTGTTCCATATACTCCACAACAAAATGGTGTAGCTGAAAGGAAGAATCGCACCTTAAAGGAAATGGCTAATTGTATGCTACAATCTAAAGGACTTGGTCTTAGTTTTTGGGTAGAAGCAATTAACTGTGCAAATTACATAATAAATCGCACTCCTACTAAGGCTTTAAAGAATATCACTCCAGAAGAAGCATGGAGCTCAATCAAACCAGATGTAAGTCACTTTCGTGTTTTTGCAAGTGAAGCGTGGGCCCATATTCCAGATGAAAAGCATAAAGCTTTAGAACCTAAGAGTGAAAAATGTACTTTTGTTGGATATTCTGAAGATGTCAAAGGCTATAGACTTATTCCATTTAAGTCCAAAAATGTTATCATTAGAAGAGATGTAAAATTTGATGAAAATATATCGGCCGGCGAGCCTAGTCCAGTGGATGTGCCACCTCTCCCTATCTCTTCTACTTTTGAAAACATTTCTTCTTCAGATGATGAAAGTGAGGATGACAATCCTCCCCCACCATCTCAAGATCCTCCTTCAGCTCCTCAGCTTCCAAAATGGGTTCGTGCTACTCGAGATGCAGCAGGTGAACTTGTCGGTGATCCTACAGATCAGCGACGCACACGTTCTCAGTTTGACAGAGCCTCTTCTTTACTGGCTCAAGCTCCAGTAAATTATGATCCTGACACCTTTGCAGAAGCTTCAAGCCATCCAGATTGGGAAGTAGCTATGAATGAAGAATATCATTCATTATTGGCAAATGATACATGGGATCTTGTTCCTCTACCAAAGGGACGAAAACTTGTTAGATGCAAATGGGTTTACAGAACCAAGTATGGACCAGATGGGAAAGTTGATAAACATAAAGCTCGTCTTGTTGCTAAAGGTTTTTCACAGGTTGAAAGCATTGACTACACTGAAACCTTCTCCCCTGTTGCCAAAATGAATTCTATCCGCCTTGTTCTTTCCCTTGCTGCCTCGTTCAAATGGGAAGTCCATCAAATGGATGTTAAATCTGCCTTCTTGCATGGGGACTTGCATGAAGAAATCTACATGGAACAACCCATTGGCTTCATAAAAACAGACTCCAGCCTTGTATGTCGGCTTAAGAAATCCCTTTATGGTCTCAATAAAGCTCCTCGAGCTTGGTATGCCAAAATGGATAGCTTTCTTTTAGAATCTGGCTTTTCTAGGTGTCATTCTGACAATACTGTCTACACCAAGAAAGTGGGCAAGTCTCTTATCATTCTTGTTCTTTATGTTGATGATCGTATCCTTACTGGTAGTGATCCCAACCTTATAAACCATGTGAAGTCCAGCCTTAAAAAGAAATTTGAAATGACAGACTTAGGACACTTACATTATTTTCTCGGTCTTCAAGTCTTGCAATCCAAGGAGGGTATTTCCCTTTCCCAGTCCAAGTATGCCTGTGATATTCTACGCCATTTTCACATGGAAGACTGTAAGCCAGCTCCTTTTCCCTTTCAGTCTGGAGTCAAACTTGCAGTCACTTGTACTTCTCCTGAAGTTGATGCTACCTTATACTGTCAACTTGTAGGGAAACTTTTGTATCTAACCCATACTCGTCTCGACCTTTCCTTTGTCGTTGGCCTTATTGCTCGGTTTATGCAAAACCCACGTGAAAGTCATTGGAAAGCAGCTAAAAGAATACTTCATTATGTTCGAGGTACAGTTCAGTTTGGGATTCATTACAGTGCTGAAGCATCTCCTCTATTGGTTGGTTTCACTGATTCTGATTGGGCTGGTGACCCTGATGATCGGAAGTCTACTTCCGGTTATGTGTTCACTCTTGGTTCAGGACCTATTACATGGGCTTGCAAGAAACAAGGTGCCATTTCTCTTTCTTCAGCAGAAGCAGAGTATCGTGGTGTCGTAGAAGCTAGTAAGGAAGCCTTGTGGCTTCGTCAGATCCTGTCAGAGTTTGGCTTTCAGCAGCAGCATCCGACTACACTTTGGTGTGATAATCAAAGTGCCATTCAACTATGCAAATATCCAGTCCAACATCAGCGCAGCAAACACATTGAACTGCACATGCACTTCATCAGAAAGCTCATTCACGACCATGTTCTTGAAGTGCAATATTGTTCAACAGATGATCAAGTTGCAGACATCTTCACAAAGGCTCTCACAGGAGGGAAGTTCACTAAACTTCGATTTATGGTTGGAGTTCAGGAAGTTGTCACTAAGGGGGGATAGGCTCTAGTGCCTCCTTCCTTCTCCTATTGTGTCATATTTGTAAATCCTTCAATCCTATCCCAAGTTGTTCTTAAGGGGGAATGTTAGGATATTCCGACACATAGGAAATAGTTAAGTACAACTTGGTCTAGTATAGAGTTAGGTATAGAGTTAGGTAAAGTGTGTTTCTTTACCTTGTACATTTTGTAACTTACAATCCGACGGTCACGATATGTAGTGATCCGACGGTTCATTCTCTCCTCGGTATTACCGACACTTGATCCGTGGCTTGACACCCGATTGGTCCATGATTTCTATTTAAAGCGCATGGAGGGTCATTTGTAGGGTAATTCGTCTATGAGAGAATCATATGTAAATTTTCATTCTTTTATTAATAAATCGCCTAAAGTGGCCGCGTTGGCTCAGGCCGTGGATTGTTTCCCTCTTTGAGGGTTTTAACCACATCAAAAATACTGGTGTATTGATCTGCGATCTGGTTGTGAGTGGTGTCCTTTGGTGTTCTGTCTGAGGAACTTACCCTGTAAATTCCTACAATTGGTGGTATGTCAAAAATAGAATTTGTATTTGGAATAAGTGTGAAACATTTCCACTTTTAATTAGAGCATTGCAAAGTTTAAGCGATGGAAGATAGAACCCTTATTTCTCTAAGATGGATACGTTACTAACAATTTCCACTGCACAAAATCGAGCCAACAAATCATATAACTTGAATGACACTTCCACATATTTGAACATAAGTATTTGTCCTTGAAATGCATGAATAGGAAGGTAGCTACGACATTTATTATTAATATCTGTAGAAATAGCATCCAAAAACCTCCATATGAACCTCTAAACATCCTCAAAACACTCCAATATTTTCTCATTGAAAGGTTAACCAAATTGAAAACTATCAACTTCCTCAATCAACCAAATAGAAGCAGAACCGTTATTGATGACACAAACTAGTGGGTTCTTGTATAATTCCAATAACATGCATCAGATGTTGTTAGTGATAGGAACAAATGAAAAACCTCATAGATTCTTTCTATGATCCAACCAATAGATAGTGTACCCATATGTAAGGTAATAATCATAATCTTGTTCTAACGACAACCAATAAATTTTTCGATTGTAGAAGATCACTTCCTTAGGAGGCGTTACACCACCATAAGTTTTTTCCTCTTCCAGACCATATCAATGTTATTGCATATAAAAAAATGTGATTGCATGCTTTCATATATCTTCTTAGCACAACCCATTCATATTTCCATGAACCAAAATTTTATAAGGGAGAAAAGAATATGCACTCTCCAAGAAAAAGAGATCAAAGATTTTTAAAGGTCTTTCTAAAAAAATTCACCACAAAATAATTTTTTGCATGGGAAAAGGTTGTAGGCAGAGATAACATAATCATTGTTCCAACTATACATTAAATTATGTATCTAGAATGAATAAATGGAAAAGGATGGAACATATGTGCCCTTTACCATTAAGGTAGGATCCAACAATAGAACTATGGCTAGTACGAATATGCATTGCAATAAATCCAAATTCGTCAACAACAAATCGACTGCAAGTAGAAAAAAATTGATTTTTCAAAACAACATTATGATGTTTACACACTGTTCGAAATATTTTCAAAATTGATAATGAAAGCCAACGAAATATGAACTCAACAATCTTAAAAGGTAGAGACTTCCAAATAACTTGATTAATGAGAAAATTAAGTGATTTCCTTGAACCAAAATAAATGTTCTCCACTATATAATGAATAAAAAAAGGTTTCAAATATTATGAATCATATTAAACATGTTAATCACTATAATAAACATGTCAACCATGCTTCATAGATATTAACATGTTTGATAAATAAGAACATTAGTTATATTTAACAATAATGAAAGTTGCAAAGAAGCAAAGGAACAATAATATCACTACTAAATCCTATTTAAAATAAAATTTAAAATAAATAATTTTAGAATTTGAAATATAATATTTACTCTAATTGATTTATACTTCTAAATCTATTAAAATTGTTAAATCTATAAATCAATAATTCAAAATCAATTCAAATAATAGTTAAAACCAATTAAAACTAATCTAATATATACCTCTATTAAAAACACAATTTACCAATCAAATATATACCTCTATTAAAAACACAATTTATAAATCAAAATGTATGAAAATGAAAATGAATTTTTAAAATATAAATGAATCAACAAATATTTTACTTTTAATCATTTTAATTTCCTATTATGTTTATGTAAATATAAATTTAAATATAAACTAATGAAACCACAATTTATAAATGAAAATGACATTCTATTGAATATGTTGAATTGAATAAAATCTATTGAATCTATTAAATTAAATGCATGGAATAAAAATCGTTGAATTGAATAAAATCTATTAAATATACTGAATCTATTAAATTGAGTAAATTGAATACTTTTAAATAGAATAAAGTGAATAAAATATATTGAATCTATTAAATTTGTTGAACAAAATTTATTAAATTGAATGAAATTTGTTAAATGTTTAAATAATTTTTATTGAGTAAAACCTATTGAATTGAACATTGAATCTATTGAATCTATTGAATCAATAAATTGAATATCTTTTATTGAATCTAGTAAATTTATTAGATCTATTGAATATAATAAAATATTTTATAAATCAAAATGAACGAGAAAATATTTGAGTTTTAATTATTTTATTATATTTATAAATGAAAATGATAGTTTATAAATCAAAATGAAAAAGACAATTTATAAATCAAGAATCTAGGTCATCTTTGACATTGATTACAATTATTCATATCTACAATTTGAAAATTATTATATAAAACTTATAATTCAAAATTAATTAAATAAAATAAGATCAATTAAATCTATTAAAATGGTAGCTTATAAATCAAAATAACTGAAAAATAAAGTTTTATAAATGAAAATAGCAGTTTTGTAGAATTTGATCAAATTTATTGAATTGAATCGAATCTATTGAATTAAATAGAATCTATTAAATCTATTGAATAGAATCTTTTGATTTAAATATAATTATATAAAATGAAATATTGGTTGATTTAAATACACTAAATAGATTCAATTCTATTCTATTCATTTAAATAAAATGAACAGATTTAATATAAAATTGATTTAAATAAATTGAATAAGATTTAATATAAATTGAATAGATTTATTTTATTTGATAAAATTAATAATATACGAGGCGATCCGAACACGTGGTAAATTATGTTGAACACTTGGTCGTTGGTGTGGAGGTTGGCCTCCTTGACCTGTCACCAAGCTACTCTCACCAAGCTAACAATATGAGGGGAGTAAATGTATGGCGTGTGAAATTCCCATCAGCCTTGTTGGGAGTGAGAGCTGGCAAAAGAAGTTGGTATATGGAGGTTTGTGCTCTTAAGGTATGGTGTGTAGTTCTGGCTTTTTGGTGGTGTGATGTGCTTCAGTTGAGTTTTGAAGGCATTCTTGACCTCTCCATCTAGTGCCTGTCATGTGCTTCTAGAATCGACACCACCCCTCAGCATTAGGGTCACTGAATTGGAAGGTATCCTTTCCTGTGTGTGGTATCTAGATTTTCTCAGTGGCCTCAATGCTCTTTATCTCGCTATCAGGCTGACCCTCGTGCCTTATTATGGGGGGTCAATTAATTATGCTTTTATTTTTCTTCTGTGTTTGTGGGGTAGTTGGTTCACCCTATCAAATGGTTTTTCTTTGGGAATTTGTATTCTTGAAGGGTTTCTGTGGCCGCCCGTGACCCACGGTTGGATACTTCGATACTTAGGCTGGCGAGAGGTTGTTTGTCTTAAGGATTTTCAGGTAGTGAATTATCTGGGAGGGTTTGGGAATTTTTAGTTGATGGTTAACTGGTTTTCTACAGCTTGTGTCTTTTTTCCCTGTAGCTCCCTCAATCCAAATTGTTTGTGACCCTCTAGTTTGTTTGGGAAGTTTCTCTGCATTAATTTCGCTGGTGTGCTTTGTAATTTGTTGGGATGTAATTGGTGCTCTTATTTCCATTACCATGCACCCTGTGCCACAAAATTCTCACTCTCTTCCCCATCAAAGAGAATTTTGATCAGTCGGGGGGGGTCGTTCACAATTGCAGGTGGCGATGGGGGTTGAGGAGCCTCTAAGCTCTTGTTCGGGTGGTCGAGTTGCTGGTAGATTGGGCCGAGCGGCTTTGGGGACTCGTGGTGGTCGAGGCGGATCACCGACAGGCTGAGGTGGGTGAGCCATGGAGACAGTGAAGCGGACAAGAGTGACGCATAGAGGCAACACTAACAGTCAGGGTAAGGTGTGATGACCTCGGCATGTAGACATTGTTGTTTGTATAATTGTTGGGATCTGGTTCAGTCTGTATTGGACCACCTGGAAAACTATAAGAGGACTCGGCAGGCAAAACATGCATAACTCCTTGCCACACTAAACAAGATTCATTATTTTCAATGTCATGTGCCAAAGAGGGTCGTGGTGGTGTGGCGTGGTCAAAATCTTCTATATGAGAAGGTGGAGAAGTTTGAGTCATGGATGGCTCACTTTGAAGAGTGTGTCTAGTGTTCCTTACGTCCTCCTCTTCTGACAATCCTACTTCTATTATCTGTTATCACTAAGCATGGTTACACGTGTTTTACTTGTTTTATGTGTATTCTAGTGCTTTTGGCCTCTTAAGTTGTGGACTGTGTCTCTAGGTGTACTTCTGATTCTTTGTCATATGCTGCTATTGAAGTCAACAAACCTAGTTGAGGTGAAACTACCTCGATTTTACTACCAATATACTTATTTTTTAATGAATAAATAAAACTTTAATTTACAAAAAAAATTAATAAAATCTATTGAATTGAATAAAATATATTTAATCTATTGAATAAAATTGTTTGATTTAGATACATTCAGTACATTAAATAAATTTTTAGTAGATTTAATAAAATCAATAAAATTAAATAAATTAAATTAAATCTATTTTATGGAATAAAATCTATTCAATGTATGGAACAAAATATATTAAATTGAATAAAGTCTACTCAAAATTTATTGAATTAAATCAACTTAATAACTTTTATTGAATATAAAATCTATAAATTGCATATTTTTTCATTGTTAACATCAAAACATATTTAAACCTTTAAATCTATTGAATGTATTAAATAAAATTTACAATTTATAAATCAAAATGAACCAATAAATATTTGAGTTTTAATTATTTTAATTCCCTATTACAACTATAAATGAAAACCCTGTATTAAATAAAAATTACAATTTATAAATCAAAATGAACCAATAAATATTTGCGTTTGAATTATTTTAATTCCCTATTACATTTATAAATGAAAACCATAGTTAAAAGTGCTAAAAATTTCGGAATTATTATCATATATCATTAATGAGAAAATTTTAACACTTTTAACTAATGGTAAAACAAAAACTACAATCAAATATCTCTTGCATGATGATAAGCACAACTCCCATAAAATGAAAATGAATTGCTAGTTTGCAAAACGAATAAACATCAACATTGTCTCCCAAGAACAATTAATGTTATTGGGTATATTTAGTGTGTGATTTGCAGCTTCACTTTATATTTAAATCTATTAAATCAAAAGAGACCATTTTCTCTTAGTATATATAAAATCTATTGAATCTAGATTAAATGAAAGGGTTTATTATTTTTGGATGACAATTTATTCTTTTATATTATTCAGGTGCCGCACAAAATCATTAAAATGTCTAACTTGCAATAGCTAGTGTGATGGCTAATTACTTCGAGGTGGATTTGAAGCAAATCATAGGGTTTATTATTTTCCAGCAACATGCCGCCGTAACGTTTTTCAATTAACTTACTTTAACATATTTTTAACCTATTTTCGTTACCACTTCCATTTTCATTAAAACACCAACCCACCTAGGCCATTTTCATTAAAACACCAACCCACCTAGGCCAGAGCTTGATTGACTGTTACATTGATGGCCAAATACATGGTGGGGATGCTTCACTGATGGCCAAATATGTTGATTGTTGATGGGTGCAAAGGAAGTGGAATCTTAAAAGTTAGGGATTTATTATGGTTTTTTTAATTATATTATTATAAATATTTTTAATTAAAAAAATAGTTTATTAAATTTTTTTGGTTTTAAAAATATAATTAACACAATTATATTAATAAATGTGATTGATATCTTATTTGAATGTATAATAACACAATTTTGTTTAAATTCAAATTTATTTAATTTATACAAGCTCATTCAATATATTTAATATGTTAATTTTCAAATTCAAGCTTCTGTGATCCATATCATAATGTATAAACATTTTTTCGGAAAAATCACATTGAAGATTTGGGTTGACGCATTTGGAATGAGCAAGGGTGGTTCATCTTCAGGACATGATGAAGAAACAGATCAATCTAACATATAGAAGAAAACAGCTATGTTTGACTATGGAAGGGAGAGGGGACAAATTGGTAATATTTAAATTAATAAAAATATATATAATTTTTTAATTTTATTAGTTAACCAACTAACGGCTATATCTGATAATATTCAATTCATAATTTTTTATTTTTTTTTAAATAAAATAATATTAAAATTAATAATATCGATTGAATATATAATATATTGAAAAAAAAGAAAGCTACAGCACCAATCTGGCCAAGAAAGACAAGGAGCCAAACAATTAAAAACTAAGAAAATTATAGGTCCGATAGATCAATTTGGTCTCAATGGACGTTAACCACTATCATCATCATCATATGTATAAATAATATAAAAGATTCTTAATAAACATCTACTCATATTAATAAATAATATAAATGTTAAATTGTATATATATATAATAACAATATCTAAATAGTTCACTACGAATAAAAATTAATATAAAATTATATATTAGGGTTTTATATATATATATATATAAAAGAGTAAACAATAATAATAACAATTAAATATATAAAGAGCTCTTACTCATATTAATAAATAATAATAATGTATAATTGTTTATAAACAATATATCTAAATCACTATGTATAAGTATTAATATTAGAATGATTAATATTTATATTAATATTACCACAAAAATATTTATAATGCAAGAACAAATTCTATCAGAGCGTTAACAATTATTATTTAAAAAAAAAGGGGGACAGAGATAATTAAGAAGAGAGAGCGGGAATCCAACAACTACTAATTTTCTAGTCGTCGTCCCTATTAATATTATTAGAAGACCTCTCAATTTCAATGGCTTCCCTAAACTTCCAATGATGAAAATGGGGAATCTTAGTGATAACCCTAGCCTCCTCAATGCATATATGATGCTTAGTCTTCTCTACATGTTCGGCTAAAGCTGAGGATTTTGTCCTCCAGTGTTTAATATCAGCAGCGTGTTCCTTAATCCTTTGGTTTATAGAACGACCATTTTCACCTATGTAAGAGGTTTCATAGGAACAAAGGATGATATAAACACCTTTCATATCCATGGGGTTCACTTGGTCTTTAACAGACTTGAGGGAACTCCTAATGGTACTGAGGAGTCTAAAGGTCGAGGAAATATTATGCTTCTTCAGGAAGAACCATCGACCGTAGTTCATGAGTCCACATCCCCTTCATCCAAGGGACGACTGACAAGATTGCGAGAATCCTGAAGAAGCATAATATTTCCTCGACCTTTAGACCCCTCAGCACCATTAGGAGTTCCCTCAAGTCTGTTAAAGACCAAGTGAACCCCATGGATATGAAAGGTGTTTATATCATCCCTTGTTCCTCTGGAACCTCTTACATAGGTGAAAATGGTCGTTCTATAAACCAGAGGATTAAGGAACACGTTGTTGATATTAAACACGGGAGGACAAAATCCTCAGCTTTAGCCGAACATGCAGAGAAGACTAAGCATCATATATGCATTGAGGAGGCTAGGGTTATCACTAAGATTCCTCATTTTCATCATCGAAAGTTTAGAGAAGCCATTGAAATTGAGAGGTCTTCTAATAATATTAATAAGGACGACGGCTTGAAAATTAGTATCTATTGGATTCCCGCCCTGTCTTCTTAATTCTCTTCGCACCAACCCCCCCCCTCCCCTTTTTTTAAATAATAATTGTTAACACTCTCATAGAATTTTTTCTTGCATTATAAATATTTTTGTGGTAATATTAATATAAATATTAATAATTCTAATATTAATACTTATACATAGTGATTTAGATATATTGTTTATAAACAATTTTACATTATTATTATTTATTAATATGAGTAGGTGCTTTTATATATTTAATTGTTATTATTATTGTTTAATCTTTAGTTATATGTATCAAAAAAAATATTACCCTTAATATACAATTTTATATTAATATTAATTTTTATTCGAACTATTTATATATTGTTATTATATATATACAATTTAACATTTATATTATTTATTAATATGAGTAGATGTTTATTAAGAATCCTCTTTTTATATATATATATATATATATATATTCAATGGATATTATTAATTTTAATCTTTGTTATTTAAAAAATAAAATATGAATTGAATATTATCAAATATAGTCGTTAGCTGGTTAACTAATAAAATTAAAAATTATATATATTTTTATTAATTTAAATATTACCAATCTGTCTCTTCTCTCTCTCATAGTCAAACATAGTTGTTTTCTTCTAGCTGACCTGTCTTCCTATTTAACCCTCTTCGTGGATCTGTTTCTTCATCATGTCCTGAAAATGAACCACACGCATCAACCCAAATCTTCAATGTAACTTCTAAAAAAATTCTTTATACATATTAATTTTATTTAACCAATTTTTTTATAAACTTAAAATAATAAAATATAATATTTTTTTAAATTATGAAATAATTATAAACCTAACTACTTTAAATGTAAAAATTAATAAATCTAACTAATAAAACCTAAAATAATTAACCTTTCATCTAATAAATCAAATGAGTTAAATTAACTTTTACTAAACCATTTAAATAAATACTAATAATGACAATATACATGCCTACACTATTCACTATTGATAAATGGAATGGCCAATATGATTTTGTCCATTGTCTCTCCTCACAAGTCTTCATCATCCTTCCAAGCCCTGCAGTGACGTTGATGTTACTTTCCGTTATTCAATCTTGTCTCTGAATTTTCATGGACACATAATCTGTTCACATGATTAAAGGATTGAGTAGTGTACCAAAATCTCATTTGTGAACTCAGAATATGTTAACAAGTGGTGTGTGATTAACCGGTGGTGAAATAAATTATTTGTATATTAAATATGTTTTTTTTATTGGAAACTGAAAATTTATTCAACTATTTCATAATAATAATATTACTTAATTTTAAGGTCACAGTCAAGCCAGATATCAAACCTATTTCTGCATAGTGATTTGACTGCTAAGTTTATGAAGGCATACATACTCTATCCTTTCTAGTTTTGAATCTATGACCGAGGAAGCACATGCTCTTAACCATTAAACCCATATAATCTATTGGATAATGTATTGGATAAAAATATTTTCTTGAAATCAAATCTTATTATTTAAAAATTAAAATTCCCCAAACTCAATTTTAATAAAAACCACACCACAAAAATATAATTACAATATCATTACAATTATAATTACAAAAATATATCTACAAAAATATAATTACAATTACACAAATTGGTGATAAAAGAGGCATGCCCCATAAATCCAACACGTCGCCTTTCCAAATAAATATTTAATAAAATATTTATTTAAGTGTTTGTAACGGACGAGAAACAACCCTTGGACCACGGAAATCAGAGTCGTCAATCACGTTATACGATGAAGAATATTCGTGTTGTTCATTAATTAAAAAAATTAAAATAATAGAAGCTAGAGAGGTTGAAATAGGTACAAGTATTGGGTTCATAAATCTATTATATTAGTCGTTCAGATATTTGAAGTGTTAACTAGTTTGCAAATGGATTTTAATTTTTTAATACATATTTATTTTTAAAAGTCAACTTAATCAATTGAACCATATGTTTCGGGTTGTTGTTAAAAAGTTACATGTTAGAGATATTATTTTTTCGTTTACAATACAAAGTGCTCTTATAAAACTATAAACAAGCCGGAGGAAATGGCTTTTAACCTATTATACTAATAAAATGAAATGTCAACGAGATGATTAATGGACCATCCCTTTTAATAATCATTATTTAATAAATAAACATAGTATCTGTATTATTTACCATGCTTAAACATAATTATAATTAATTTAACGTAAATTTATGTAAATTTTTTATTTATTTGGTGTAAAAATAAATTAATAAATTTTAAATGATATGGGTATGTTAGCAACCTTTTTAAATGTATATTAAGTTTGGAGTTGTGATAATTTTAGTGAGTTAGTTAATTTAATGAATAAAAATGGATGATTTTAAACATAATCTTAATTAATGTTAATTTTTTCTTTATTTTGTGTAAAAATAAATTAATAAATTTTAAATTAAAATTAATAATTTTAAATGATATGGATCTGTTAGTAACATTTTTAAATGTATATTAGATTTGGAGTTGTGATAATTTTAATGAGTTAGTTAATTTAATGAATAAAAATAGATGATTTTAAGGTAGAGTTCTTCATAATGTATTTCATTCCAATTCAATTGGAATTTCTCTTTTACAATTTATACAGGATTAATATGATAAATTCATGCTAACTTAAGTTTATTCATCTAACAATTTGAACTTTTAAATAATTATTACATCTCAACCCAATAGCTAATTAATATAAGGGGTGATAAATGTCAAGGGAATCATCTTCAATTCGAGGGAAACATAATAGTTGTCTTCAAAGATCTTAAGACACTTGGTGCTCAAATGATCTATATCCTTTTAGTAATAGGAGGCTCAACAATCATTATTAGATACATGCCCCCCTCCTCAACTATGAAGGATCACAATGTAGTAAGGCTTATCATCATTATTCAAAATAAAACAAATTGGTTTGAGTTAATATACTTCCTTTTTATGCTAAGCTATCAAAACAAACAAATTGGTTTGAGTTGATATACTTCTTTTTTATGCTAAGGTATCAAAACAAAAGCGCAAATAGCTTAGCTAATGAAGCAACTTGTATAAACCTAGAAATATTAAATATATAAGTGAATATATGGATGGATCGATCAAGTCACGTGTCAGCAGAAGGGTGGAAAACGTGTGGAATGATGGAGCGGTCTTTGTAGGTGGTAAGTAATTTCTCGCGCACCCTCAAAGTTGTAAGTGGAATTCCTAAATTTTATGCGATTAGCCGAAGTGGGTGACAAGTAGCACAGGAAAACCACTTTTCTCGTGCGCTCTCGATTTGATATCAGTCATGCAAGAATCCACGTGAGATTGCATGATAGCCTTTGGATCATGCGAGATTGATCAATGGTGGAGATTGGCTAAGCTAGTTGGCCAGCGAGCGATGCAATAGCCATTGGATCAAGCGAAACAAATTGACGGTGGAGATTTGGAGCACCTAAAGTCAAACATTAAAATGAATATAGGTGGTAAGCAGTATCTCACATGCCTTAAGAGCTGTAAGCGGAATTCATAAATTTCAAGTGATTAGCTTAAGTGAGTGACACGTAGCATGGGAAAACCACTTTTCTCATGTACTCTCGGTTGGATATCGGTCGTGTAGGAATTCACGTGAGATTGCGTGATAGCCGTTGGATCATGCAGGATTTATCAATGGTGGACATTGGTCGAGCTAGTTGGTGAGCAGGTGACACGATAGCCGTTGGATCAAGAAAAACAGATCAATGGTGGATATTTGGAGCACCTAAAGCCAAATGTTGAAATGAATATGCGACACGCACTTGACAATGATTGGTCAAGTTTGTTGTGGATCAAACAGTAAGGAAATCTATGGGTATAATCTGATTAAGACATGATTTATCAGCTTCCACATATATTATGCGTGTAGAAAGTGCTAAATGAAATGAGAATATGAGTGAGATCTTATTATAGAAAGAGAGAGATGGAAAAAGATGACGATGAAATGAACCAAGTACTGAATCAAGACGACAAACTCCAAAGCTCATGCAAGAACTAGAAATCTATGTTTTTGGGGTTGCTAAAGGGTCTCTTCCTCAAGTCATGGTCCCAGAGGGAGGAGGTGAGGCCAAGACTCCTGTGGACAACCTTATGGGGATCTTTTTCTCCTTTCTAACTTGCTATTTGAAAGAAGGCACAAATGGAAGCAAACTAAAACACAACCAATCTATGCTACACTCTTGTAATGGAAATGCAACTACTTAAGAAAATGAACGATTAAACCATGAATCTACGCTAAAATACATGTACAATAAAGAGGAGCCTTGGCTACTAGGGTTGGGCCCTAACCCAAGAGCTTCAGCCCTCTGAGTTAACTCAGTGCTGGCTCAAAACAAAACTCATTCTTATTATCAAAACAATGGATTACATCAAAAATTGTCACAAGTCTTGCAACTCGAAAATAAAGTAAAATTTTACAATCAAAAATACGTATCCTACTTAGGTCATAGGTCTCTCTACTTATACATCTGAAGTCTCGAATGACTTCCTTAAAATTAGGGAGGCTCGGCTCCCAAACTTGAGATAAACTGGTGCTTTGACTTTCACTTGCTCGGTTGCCTTCTAGTCCTCATGATTTGGTTGGTTGCACTCCGAGCTGATGGAGGAATATTCAAATGGGGGGTAGTAAATGAGGAGGATTTACCTCCTATAATTCCTCTCCCTTGTCGCATTCAAGTTTTGACCAAGGTCTTTTCCAAAATTCCTTGCTTTTATCCTTTAATCCTACATTAAATGCACATTAGACCACAAAGCAAAATATCCAACTCTAACTCATCCCATAAACAAAATATAATCAAAAGTATGCAATAAGGATGATGTAACTCCTAGGCTACCAAATTTACTTATCAACCCGAGGTTCATACAAAATTGGAGGTGACAGTGCTATATGCACGAGTAAAAGTGAAGGTCATGCCTGTTGCCACTATTCATCTAGCAAGAGACCCCAGGGGTTCCAAGCCAAACTTCTATAGAGTTAGAAGAAGCTTAATTCTTTGATGGAAGAAGAACAAATCTATTCTAAGAGAGATACTCTACTGCAGTAATAAAAAAAACAACATGTAATGCTAAATCACACCATATCCTAATTAACCATTTAAACAAATATCCTAAGCAAAATTTCTAAATCAACGCTAACCTAATGCTACTATCTAAGTTACAGAAGTAAAGAGCATCAAACCATACTAATGTGTAAGCAAGGAAACTAAACTAAAGCTGTTTTCACTTTTTTTGGTTTTTTGGTGTTTACTATGATCGAACAGTGTTGGAGTCTGATTGAATAACCAAATCAAAGCTCAGGAGTGGTAGCGTTTAACTAATACACAGAACAAAGTTTAGGAACGAGTCAAGCGAAAGAGCAATCGAAGATCGAAATCAGTCAAAGGGAGGCATAATGAAGCAGCAGTGCATAGGAACTGTTGGATCGGGCGAATAAACGAACAGGACTAACAGAAGATAAGCGGCAGAGATCTTATCGTAGGAGATTAAGTGAATAGATGGATGGATCGATAAACGAACAGGATTAACAAAAGATGAGTGGTGAACATCTTATCGCAAGAGATTAAGTTAATGGAGGGATGGGTCGATCAATGAACAGGATTAACAGAAGATGAGCGGCGGAGATCTTATCTCGGATATTAAGTGAATATATGGATGGATCGATCAAGTCACGTGTCAGCAGAAGGGTGGAAAACGTGTGGAATGATGGAGCGGTCTTTGTAGGTGGTAAGCAATTTCTCGCGCACCCTCAAAGTTGTAAGTGGAATTCCTAAATTTTATGCGATTAGCCTAAGTGGGTGACACGTAGCACAGGAAAACCACTTTTCTCGTGCGCTCTCGATTTGATATCAGTCATGCAAGAATCCACGTGAGATTGCATGATAGCCTTTGGATCATGCGAGATTGATCAATGGTGGAGATTGGCTAAGCTAGTTGGCCAGCGAGCGATGCAATAGCCATTGGATCAAGAGAAACAAATTGACAGTGGAGATTTGGAGCACCTAAAGTCAAACATTAAAATGAATATAGGTGGTAAGCAGTATCTCACATGCCCTAAGAGCTGTAAGCGGAATTCATAAATTTCAAGTGATTAGCTTAAGTGAGTGACACGTAGCATGGGAAAACCACTTTTCTCATGTACTCTCGGTTGGATATCGGTCGTGTAGGAATTCACGTGAGATTGCGTGATAGCCGTTGGATCATGCAGGATTGATCAATGGTGGACATTGGTCGAGCTAGTTGGTGAGCAGGTGACACGATAGCCGTTGGATCAAGCAAAACAGATCAATGGTGGATATTTGGAGCACCTAAAGCCAAATGTTGAAATGAATATGCGACACGCACTTGACAATGATTGGTCAAGTTTGTTGTGGATCAAACAGTAAGGAAATCTATGGGTATAATCTGATTAAGACATGATTTATCAGCTTCCACATATATTATGCGTGTAGAAAGTGCTAAATGAAATGAGAATATGAGTGAGATCTTATTATAGAAAGAGAGAGATGGAAAAAGATGACGATGAAATGAACCAAGTACTGAATCAAGACGACAAACTCCAAAGCTCATGCAAGAACTAGAAATCTATGTTTTTGGGGTTGCTAAAGGGTCTCTTCCTCAAGTCATGGTCCCAGAGGGAGGAGGTGAGGCTAAGACTCCTGTGGACAACCTTATGGGGATCTTTTTCTCCTTTCTAACTTGCTATTTGAAAGAAGGCACAAATGGAAGCAAACTAAAACACAACCAATCTATGCTACACTCTTGTAATGGAAATGCAACTACTTAAGAAAATGAACGATTAAACCATGAATCTACGCTAAAATACATGTACAATAAAGAGGAGCCTTGGCTACTAGGGTTGGGCCCTAACCCAAGAGCTTCAGCCCTCTGAGTTAACTCAGTGCTGGCTCAAAACAAAACTCATTCTTATTATCAAAACAATGGATTACATCAAAAATTGTCACAAGTCTTGCAACTCGAAAATAAAGTAAAATTTTACAATCAAAAATACGTATCCTACTTAGGTCATAGGTCTCTCTACTTATACATCTGAAGTCTCGAATGACTTCCTTAAAATTAGGGAGGCTCGGCTCCCAAACTTGAGATAAACTGGTGCTTTGACTTTCACTTGCTCGGTTGCCTTCTAGTCCTCATGATTTGGTTGGTTGCACTCCGAGCTGATGGAGGAATATTCGAATGGGGGGTAGTAAATGAGGAGGATTTACCTCCTATAATTCCTCTCCCTTGTCCCATTCAAGTTTTGACCAAGGTCTTTTCCAAAATTCCTTGCTTTTATCCTTTAATCCTACATTAAATGCACATTAGACCACAAAGCAAAATATCCAACTCTAACTCATCCCATAAACAAAATATAATCAAAAGTATGCAATAAGTTGTAAGAATAGTTGGTTTGACTAAGCTAGGAGGTGAATTAAGGCCCATATAATTACCCAATGATGAGGCTCATCACTTAGTGACTATCTGGAACCATATTTCAATATAGTTGTGATGCCCCTGGTCCACTTGCTAATTTGGATCATCTTGGATGTCTTCTTCTTCCATGAAATTCATATCTTCTTCTTTTTGTTGATTATGCTCTTGAACACATAGAGGATCTAATGGTGAACCTGAGGGAACTTTCTCAATCTTTGATTCTGATGTCTGATCTTCATTAAGTGCAACCCATGATTCTTTGGTATTCTTATTTGAGTCTTCTTTTTCTTCATGTTATCCTTCAATGGCACCAAGTGAATCTCCTTTTTTCAATACTCGTCCTGATCGAAGATGAATACCATTTACATCTACAGGAGATATTTGGAAGTGTTGTACCTTAACATTGTAAGTGGGATAAGCTACTTCTTTGTGTGGGTTTAGAAATGATGGTACAAGCACTTGAGTGGGAGTGGATATTTGAGATTTATGTGGTTGGGGTTGTGGTTATGGTGGAGGTGAATGGTAGGGATAACTTGGAGTTGGTTATGGAGGATATTGAGGAAAATATTGAGGATACTGTGGATGGCTCCCATATTTTCCTTGTCAACCTTGTTGCCAAGATTGGTTTTGGGATTGAGATGGCTGAGGTTGCTAAGGAAATGGTGTGTTCCAATTACTTTGAGATGGATGTTCATAAGCTTGAAATTGTAAATTAGGATCTTGCATCATAACAGGTTGGATAAGCTGCCATGGTCCTCTTGGAGCTACATAACCTAGTTGCATTGGCAGTTGACTTGCTTCATTGTCCTCTAGGTAAAATTCCTTCAACCTTGGTAATGAGGGGCAATATTTAACATCGTGTGATTCTGCATGGACAACACAAATATCAACATCTTCATTTTTCTCGTTTTGTATTCTTAACATTTCTACTTGTTCACTTAGATTGCTAATATTTTTTTTTTAAGTTATCAAGCAAATTTCCAAGTTTAGCTTGACTTACCAATCTTATTGTTCATTGACTTACTCTTGCCCTTCCTCTTGATATCTGTTTTCATGTTTCACAAATTTCTTCAAATGATAATTGGTATACATCACCTCTACTCATGAGATCAAGAATATCAATCCATTGTTCCCTAATTGTTGTAAGTAAGAGGGTATTTAGTGTGTCAAATCCTAACTGATGTAATTTCCCCTCTTAACATTGTACATGAACCTCTCTATTAAATCCTCAAGGCTCTCATATTATTTTTTATTTGTTCTAAATACTTCTTTTCTAAGAGCATGATCTGTATATTTTTCTAGAAATATATTTTACATATCATTCCATGATATTATTGAATTAGTCCCTAAAGTCATGAACCATTTAAGAGCTCTATCCTTCAATGATTCCATAAAAATTATCATTTTCTGAGTGTTTAGTAAGTAACCATAAGATCTACAAAGGATTTCAAATTCAAAGAGAAAGGTTTTTGGATCCTCTAACCTTAGACCATGAAAGTTTGGAAGAAAAGATGGAGGGATATTATTCATATGCACATTGACATCAGTATCTTGAATGGGAAATCCAAGAGGATCTTCTTCATTGTCAACATTTCCATCAATTTCTTCTTCCTTCTCTGCCACCTCTTCTTCTTCTACCTGTAAAAATGAATGGTTATGTGGCTCTTACTGCACCACGTGATCAAATGGGGGGGGGTTGGTGTTGGAGAAGTACTTGTTTTTTTTTTTTGAATAAGAATGATAATGCAATGCAATTTTCTATTTTTGAAATGAAATATTCCTAATGCAATTTTTTTTCTTATGTAGAAAGTAAAAGAAATGGATCAACTAGGGAAGAATACAATGCATACTTTTACACCTCCCCTGCAACGGCACCAAAAAGTGATGAGCCTCAGTATTGCAGCAAGAATGTTGAAACTCCCAAGGCTACCAACTTTAATTATCAATCAAAGGTTCGTAAAAAATTAAGAAGTATCAACACTATATGTGAAACATACAATGTGTCCTTCGTTTAGTGTCATGATGTAATGGAGTGCATGTAATGAAATAAAATCCTAAACTAATTGCAGAAAATGAAATGCTCAAAATGGAAACCTTAACCTGTTGCAAGAAAAAAAATACAAGGAAAGAAACCTATTTTAATTGAATAAAGTAAATATCATGAAATAAAATTCAACCATTACATTTCAAAGAGTTTAGATCCATTAACGGAGTTCATTAGATGTGGCAATAAAGAAAATCATCATTGTATTATCCAATTCCTAAATCTTTCCATTAACCCAAATTGCTGAGATGTTTTGCATGGGTAAAGAGGCTAGTCCTAAGTGTTGTTTATACCGCATTAAAAATTTATTTAGAGCCTAGGGGTCATTATTCAACCATAAGGTACCAACACAAGTAATTTTGAACAAATTTGGGCAAGTATATACATGTTGGAAGAGTACTACAGAAAATATAGGATGTTACAAATTTACTATAGGGATTTATAATTCTTCAAAAGACCAACAAATCAAATCCAAATTGGGTGGGACAATTTTTTTTATTGAATAGGATTTATTAGGTATCCATTCCAATTGGAAACACTCAAAATGACATTTGTTAACCCATGCTAAAAAAATAGTAGAAAATTACTAGTTTAAAATCTAGAAATTCGAGAACTAGTGATCTAGTAAATCTATCAAATGCCTAACCTACTCAAGTGAAAATGAAATAGGGTAATTTTTTTTATTAAATAGGTTTTTTTTGTGATATAATGCAAGTGCAATAAACTTGATTGAATCTCATTAGCATGATATAAAAAATAGTAGAAATTTATTGTTGCTTGCCACAAGGGACTTCCAGAAATCTAGATTTGGGAATAAGAAAACTAATCCAAGTAGCTCAATGATTACTATGACCTTCCAAAGATGTTCCAATGATGAAATTATTCTTTTGATCCTATAAAATAACTTATTTCAACCATTTAACCCAATCCTACAACAAGAAATAATTAATACTAAATGCAGAAATAGAAAAAACAAGAGCAAGAGATGCATGTGAATAAAAAGTTAAAGGAAGAAAAGTAAATGATACAAAAGGGCTCTGAGGTTGATCTGAATTGGATCCTAAAGGACTCTCTAAGTTTTCATAACTCTGTAAAATTCATGCCAAAGTTTCAAAGACTTACAAAGGTCAAGCTTATCATAAATATCCTCGAACAGTTGTAATTTGTGAGAAGCACCAAGCAACGAGGACCCTCAGTCAAGCGGGCCGACCGTTGGCCCATGGTAATGCGTGCTACCACAAAACAACAAAATGGGAAGCCTTTTTGAGAAACGGGGGAGGTTTCTAATATGCTATTAGCGACAAGTCACTAATCGCATATCACCAAGCATGCGCCTCAATGAAGGAAAAGCCCCAAGTGACCCTGACCCGAAAAGTAAAAAAAACATACGGAATTCACCGATTCCGTCAAAGGTGGGTCCCACAAAAAAATTGGTAGGATGTCAGAAGGGATTCGAGCGGTAATCGGTTTCAACCGAGTCCCACCTGATGCTACACACTGGGTGCCATGCATCCGACGGAAGAGAGAGAAAACTGCTCACATCGGACAGGTAAACTTCATGCAACTTACCTGCCCGATATGGATGGAGACCGTAGGATCTGGAGGCTCCAGATCGACAACAAAAATGCAATCCGATGGATGACCAGATTCAATGGAGTAAACATGCCAAGTTGTATAAAGTTTGAAGTCTGACATGAACGATGAGTTGGTAGAGGAATCATTTTCGCGGGCATTCTGGGAAGTTAAGCGGAAATAACGGCAGTTCAAACATTTCCAAGATAACTGACACTCAGTTCGTTATGAAACAAGTGGCCACCTCCATGTGAAGCGTTACACGGTGATGATGACACAGAACAAAGGAATTCAAATGGAAAAAGGCAGGAGAACCAGAGTACTGGGAAGCGGAAATGAACAGGCAGAAATCAGATTGGCTTTAAAGCTACGAATTGACAGAAACAAAGAAATCAAGGAGAGCTAGTCAAGGTAGAAAGCCAAGAGTAGAGAATAGAGAGAGGAGGCCAAGCTGACCTGAAGGTAGCATTGAGCCAGACAGAACCAGAGAGAGTCAGAGAGTCTGCGTACTCCAAAGAAGGTTTGAGAGGTTCAAGCGAACTCCTTTGTACATGCCTCTCATGTATGAGTCTCAGATTGGGCTCATACTACTGTGACCAAATAGAGGTCGAGTTTCAGTAAGGAGATTCTGTGTACTCCAGAGGCTTGGGGGATCCAATTCCAGTCCTACTGATTTATATCTATTGAGTGAGACTCAAATTGAGCTCACTATTGTAAAACTCTGCTTTGAAAACATAATAGAGAGGCCACCACTGAAGGCTGGAATAGAAGAGGTAGCCCAGGAGCATTGGGTGAACTCCTTATTAAACTTGTTATGTTTACATGTTTTCCTGTTGTGTTTTCTCTAACTACTTCAGTGTCTATGTATTTTGCAATCTTATCGATCCATTGCATAAAGTAACATAGGCACATCCATGCACATGAATCTGTAATACCTTTAATTCTTTGTCCTAGATAAATTCCAGATCAAGTGGTATCAGAACTCTAGGTTACTAAGGTTAGACAAGCTTGTGCTGGATTTTGTTGTTGAATGCTAACTAGATCAAAGCTTAAATTAGGAGAAGAAGAGTTGGTTGAAACTAACCCTGAAATTGGAAGAGTCTATCCTAAGAGGAAAATGTCAGAAGAAAGTCCCTTGGAATCAGACCCTCAGTTCATGGATAGTTTCATGATCATGAGAGCCATGGTAGAGGAAATGTATAGAGAATTTAAGAAAGGTAGAGAGGAAGATGCATCAAACTCCAAATGAGATAAAGGAGCAGAAGAATCTCTCCTCCATGACCACTCTAAAGGCAAAGGGAAAGAAGAAAAACTTCCCACACCTCCTAGTATCCCTGAAAACAAAAAGAAGATGTCTTTGATTAAATTAGATGTTAAATTTGATTTACCAATATATGATGGAGAGTTGAATGTAGAGAAGCTGGATAATTGGATTAGATAGATTGATGCTTATTGCAGAGTGCAGAGCATTGATTCAGACAGTAGTAAGATTCAGCTGGCTAGCCTATGGCTTGGAGGCACTGCCTTGGTATGGTGGGAAGGCAGGACACAAGCTGACATGAAGAAGCAAGGTAAAATTCTTTTTGTCTGGAGTGAATTAGTTTCTGAAATTAAAAAATAGTTCTATTCACTAGCTTATATGCAGCAAGCCATGATGAGTTGGCAAACTCTTTGACAATTAAAAGGGTAAAGTGTACAAAGTTACACTCAAGAATTTAGGAAAAGATCTTTGATTCTAGGAATTTCTTTAGACTCACCTGAAACTCTGTTGAAGTATATAGGTGGTCTACACAGCTACTTAAGGCACATTGTTCTCATGTTTAATCCCACTTGCATAGATGAGGTATCTGTTCAAGCTACACATCTAGAGGCTAGAGGTAAGAATGTGAACCCAGAAGTTGGGGGATCATCAAAACCCATTGCAAGCAAGAATAAGGAGAAAAGAAAACAGAAATGAAAAGAGAGGAAGACAAATACTGTACAAAAGACCAAATCTTCATGCAGTGACTGTAAGAAGGATGGGCATGATGATGAACACTGCTGGATTCTGCATCTAGAGTTGAAACCCAAGAAGTACGATGGTAAGAAGAAGAAGACTGTTGCAACTATTCAAAAGGGTTTAGGGTCAGATTCAGGAGATGAAACAACAATTGCAGCCATGGGTATAAAAGGTAAACATTCTGAAGCATCTACTAGTAATTCTGCACAATCTAATGACAATGAAGAAAATGAGAGGAAAAGACATGAGCTTTTTCATATTCGAGTTGTTTCCAAGCATCAAAAGTTTGATAGTTTGTTTGATAGTGGCTCACAAGTAAATTTAATTTCTAAAGCAATTGTAAAGAAGTTGTGATTACCAACCACACCTCACAAAAACCATATCCATTAGGTTGGTTATGTGATAAAGCACAACTACAAATGACTAGACAATGTAAACTTAGGTTTTCTTTTGGGTTAGCATTTGTAGATGAGGTTGAGTTAGATATTGTTCCCTTGGATATATGTGGAATTGTTTTGGGAATTCCTTACTTGTATGATAGAAAATCTATTTTCTATAGAGCTGAAAACAAGTATCAACTCGTTAAATATGGAATTGAACATATTGAAAGAGCTCATAAACTCAAGAATAATTATACTCTCATAAACGCAGGGCAGATGAAGAGAATTGTAAATTCATGCAAACAATTTTTACTAATGGTTGTAAAGGAAAAGAAACCTGATAAAACCAATGTATTTGAGGGCTGTAATGCTAAACAACAAGCTGATTTAGAAAAAGTTGTTTTAGAATATGATATACTATTTCAAAAACCTAAAGGTTTTCCACCCAAAAAGGAAATAGTACATGATATTAATTTGTACCAAGATGCTCCATTGCCTAACATCGGAATGTACAGGTTGTCCACTTTAGATAATGCAGAAATAAAGAAGCAGGTACAGGAGCTGCTCGAGAAAGGGCTCATAAGACATAACACATCGCCTTGTGGGTCTCCAATTGTCTTGGTGAGAAAGAAAGATGGCCCATGGACAATATGCATTGATTACAGAGCACTGAATGAGATAACAATAAAAAAAAATTATCCCCTTCCTCGCATAGATGATCTATTAGATCAGTTGAAAGAAGTTATTTATTTTTCCAAGTTGGACTTGCATAGTGGCTATCATCAAGTTAGAGTTGCAGAGAAAGATGCATGGAAGACTTCTTTCAAAACAAAGCAGGGATTGTATGAGTGGTTGGTTATGCCTTTTTGCTTAACTAGTGCTCCTGCTACTTTCATGAGAATAATGAATGATGTACTCAGGCATTTTATTGATGATTTTGTCATTGAATATTTGGATGACATTCTTATATTTAGTAAAACATGGGAAGAACATTTAAAGCATGTCAAGCAGACTCTAGATGTTTTGAAAAAAGAAAACCTTTATGTTAAGCTCTCAAAATGTGAATTTGGCAAAACATCTTTGAATTATTTGGGTCATATTGTAGGGGGTGGTGAATTGAAGATAGATCCCTCTAAGGTTGCAATCATTGTAAACTGGCCTAAACCCAAATCTACTATAGAAGTTAGAAGCTTCCTAGGAGCAGCACAGTATTGGAGAAAGTTTATTTCTAACTTTTCCTTGATTGCAACTCCCTTACATGCTTTAACAGGATTGAACAAGGTGTTTCAGTGGGGAGGAAAACAACAGAAAGCCTTCGACACCTTAAAAGAAAAGATTAGTACAACACCAGTACTAGCACTACCTGATCTTCAAATACCATTTGAGATTGAAACAGATGCCAGTGACTATGCCATGGGAGCGGTGTTGATGCAACACAGTAAACCCATATGTTATCATTCTGAGACATTTAATTCGGTAGTAGTTAATTATCCCACATATGATAAAGAATTGTATGCATTAGTACAAAGTGTGAAAAAGTGGAAACATTATTTAATGGACAAAGAGACAATTATACATACTGATCAACAACCACTTCAATATTTGCACTCAGAAACTAAGTTGTAGCAATCAAGACACTATAGGTGGATGGGTTTTCTACAACAGTTTCATCTTGTCATCAGATATAAAAAGGGCATACACAACAAAGTTGCAGATATGTTGTCCAGACCAATCATAAATGCATACACTATACTTAAGCATAATTCAGTATTGCATGAAAGCTACATTGAACAGTATGCTCAATATATAGATTTTAAAGATGTATATGCAACTTTAAGTCATGGAAAACAAGTAGAAGAATTGGATTATCATGTTAAGGACCAACTATAGTATCATTTGGGAAAGTTATGCATTCCTCAAACAAAAAGAGTAAAGATAATTCGAGAAGAACACACTTCTCTAATATCAGGTCACTTTGGTATAAGTAAAACAGTTGCATAGCTGCAAAGATTTTGTTATTGGCCAAAAATGCATGAGACAATTTCTACATATATAAGAGGGTGTACCATGTGTGCTAAAAGCAAGGCCAGCAATAGAAAACTAGGCTTGTACACTCCATTAACAGTTCCTTCTCATCCTTGGGAAAGTGTTTCCATGGACTTTGTTGGGGGACTGCCTAAATCTAGAAAAGGTCATGACTATTTATATGTTGTTGTGGATAGGTTCAGCCAAATGTGTATTTTAATACCTTGTAATAAACAGATTACAGCTGAACAAACTACAAAGTTGTTCTTTCAACATGTATGGGTTCATTTTGGATTACCCACTTCCATTATATCTAATCAAGATACCCGATTTGTTGGGAAATTTTGGTCAAGTTTGTGGGAATTGATGAACACCAGACTGAAGAAGAGCGCGACTTTTCATCCACAAATAGATGGCCAAACAGAAGTGGTCAACAAGACAGTGATCCAGTTGCTTAGAGGCTATTGCAGCAAGCATCCCAAGCTTTGGGATGAACATTTATGCTATGTGCAGCATGCTTACAACCAAGCTAAAGATTCTTCTACACAGAGATCTCCTTTTGAGACCTGTTTTGGTTTCACACCAAGGTCTCCCTTGGATTTTGTCTTTGGTAAAGACATAGCAATTGATGGACACAGTGATGTGGACAAGGCAACCAAGTTCATCAAACAAAATCCAAGGGATTCACCAAGTAGTACAAGAACAGCTAGAAAAGAGCCAACCCAAGTACAAGGCAAGGCATGATAAGCATCGGATTGAGCATAGTTTCCAAGTTGGTGATCAAGTCTGGCTATATATCAGAAAAGACAGAATGCAAGGTGAAGGTAAGAAGTTGGAGCCAATAAGGTATGGACCTTTCAAGATACTTGAGAAAATTGGTGAGAATGCTTTTCGCCTTGATTTACCAGCTTACATGCACATCTACTCAATTGTTAATGCAGACAACTTGAGACTATTTAAACCTTCATTGATTAAAGATCCCAAAAAGCAGAGTCAATTCCCTTCTATTGATGATCTATTACCTGAATATATCAATGAGTTGCAGGAAGATACAGTTCTGGACAGGAGGGTGAGAGTTACGCGCAGGGGGGATGTTGAGTACCTGAGGATTAGACTCAAAGGTTCAAAACCAAGCAGTGCAAAATGGATAGAAATTGGGCAAGCGAGGAATCTGTACCCTCACTTGATTGATGCTTAAAAACAAACTTTTGGTGGTCCAAAAGATTTTCGGTGGGCAGGTCGTGATCCGAATTAGATCCTAAATAACTCTTTAATTTTTCATAACTCTGTAAAATTCATGCCAAATTTTCAAAGACTTACAAAGGTCAAGCTTATCATAAATATCCTTGAACAGTTGTAATTTGTGAGCAGCACCAAGCAACGAGGACCCTCGGTCAGGCATGTCGATCGTTGGCCCATGGTAACATGCGCTGCCACGAAACAACAAAACGGGAAGCCTTTTTGAGAAACGAGGGAGGTTTCTGATATGCGATTAGTGACAAGTCACTAATCGCATATCACCGAGCAAACCCCTCAATGAAGGAAAAGCCTCGAGCTACCCAGACTCGAAAATTAAAAAAAAAAAACCGTACAGAATTCGCAGATTCCGTCAGAGGCGGGTCCCACACGAAAACCGGTAGGATATCGGAAAGGCTTCGAGCGATAAGCAGTTTCAACCGATTCTCACCCGATGCCACACACTGGGTGCCACGCGTCTAGCGGAAGAGAGAGAAAACCGCTCACATCAGACAGGTAAATGTCATGCAACTTACCCGCCCAATATGGACGGAGACTGTAGGATCTGGAGGCTCCAGATCGACAACGAACATGCAATCTGACAGATTACTGGATTCAATAGGGTAAACAATCCAAGTTGTATAAAGTTTGAAGTCCTGCATGAACGATGAGTTGGCAGAGGAATCATGTTCGCAGGAATTCTGGGAAGTTAAACGGAAATAATGTAGTTCAAACATTTCCAAGAGAACTAACACTTAGTTCATTATGAAACAAGTGGCCACCTCCCTGTGAGGCATTACACAGTGATAATGACGCAGAATAGAGGAATTCAAATGGACAGAGGTAGAGGAACCAAAATGCCGGGAAGCGGAAGCGAACAGTTAGAAAGCATATTGGATTTAAAGCCACGAACTGACGGAAACAAAGCAAGCAAGGAGAGTTAGTCAAGGCAGAAAGCCAAGAGCAAAGAACAGAGAGAAGAGGTCGAGTTGACCTGAAGGCAGCATCAAGCCAGACAGAGCTAGAGAGAGTCAGAGAGTCTATGTACTCCAGAGAAGGCTTGAGAGTTTTAAGTGAACTCCTCTGTACATGCCTGTCATGTATGAGTCTCAGATTGGGCTCATACTACTGTGACCAAATAGAGGTCAAGTTTCAGTAAGGAGAGTCTGTGTACTCCAGAGGCTTGGGGGATCCAATTCCAGTCCTACTTATTTATATATGTTCAATGAGACTCAAATTGAGCTCACTGTTGTAAAACTCTGCTTTGAAAACATAATAGAGAGGCCACCATTGAAGGCTGGACCAGGAGACGTAGCCCAGGAGCATTGGGTGAACTCCTTATTAAACATGTTGTGTTTACATGTTTTCCTGTTATGTTTTCTCTAACTGCTTAGTGTCTATGTATTTCACAATCTTATCAATCTGTTGCATAAAGTAACATAGGCACATGAGTCTGTAATACCTTTAATTCTTTGTCTTGGATAAATTCCAGATTAGAGGCTCTTAGGATGGCCAAGCCCAATGAAAATCAGAGTCCTATGGAGGAGACCAAGATTTAGAAGATGAACATGGCACCAATCTTCATTATTTGCATCAATACTATTACATCCCTGCAAGAAATGACAGTGGAGCTGCAAAAGTATGAGTTCTCTCCACAATAACACTAAGAAAAATCAACCCCTAGAGGAAAATTCGACTTGGTGCTTATACAAAATGATTAGGAAGAATTCTCCATGAAAGGAGGAATCTTTCCCCACCAAAATCCCTCAAATAGTGGATATGGTTCCCAATACTAGGAATCTTCATTAAATGACAGGGAATACATTCCTAAGTTTTCTTAATCATTGGAGCTCTAGAATCTGTGAAATAATTTCGAAATATATTCTTGATTTATTGTTTAATATTGATCTTCCTGTAGTAGGGATAAAGTCCCTAAATTATCTCCTCCTCCAAATCTTTAGAATCTAACCAACATTCTCACAATATTCCACAAAAATAAATAATATTAGGCACAAATATGAAATTATCCATAAACCTTCCTAATGAACATATAAAGTTAAAAATACATTATCTAATTCAAAAAGAGAGGTTTAATGTGTTGAAGGATGGTCAAATGTGCCTTAATTTATGTCTAATTTGGAGGCCCATCAATATATCCAATACAATTATTAAATAGAATAAATGCATTCTCTCTGTCTATCAAGGCATTCAAATATGGTTTCCTTCCATGTTTTCATTCAAAATACGTATATAACATAAGCACATATCAAATTCAAACATAAATTTAATGTAATTAAAACACAAAGTTGTAACATGGAAGAATAAATAGAATTTAATCGATAGAATTGGAAGTTGATATAAACAAAACCATAGAAATATCCACGTCGGTCATATATAAATTTTAACTTGACGGTATGACGGGAGACAATCAATACTACAAAGGTTAAAAACAAATGATAAGTTTAATTAAAAAATTATTTGTCTTTACATCACAAAATCGAATTTCCAAAACCAAGTTTAAATACTTAATCACAAGCTAAATATTAAACAACCTATTCCAAAATGCAACAAGATTGATGGAAAAAACAACACCAATTCAAATATACAATGCAATGGTAGTGACCCATTTTCCTCTAACCAACCTCTTCTTAGTTTCCTTCCAAATTCTTTTTGATTAACATGTAATAAATATTTGACATCTGACTTCATTTCAACAAGAACCCATATGTGGTCATCAAAAAAATGAGCATGATACCCAAATTTTCTATCAATCTTATTTTGAATGTATGTAAAAAAAACTTATAGCTTCAACAATAGAGTGAATTGCCGATACATAAGCTCCAACATCATTATTTTCCATATCTATATGTCAATAAGAAAAAATAAAAACAAATTAGTTTCCATATACATATATATGAAAGTGGAACAAATAACACAAAAGAAAAAATTATAAAAATATATATATAACATAAATTTACTATAATTGAAACATAAGGATATAAGGAAGAATAATAAATAGAATTCAATTGACAGGAATCAAAGTCAATAAAAGAACAATCGTAGAAATATGAAGAGCATCCATATTTGCATTGTAACATAACCATATCAAAAGGATACAATCTTTATTTCAAATGTTAGAAACAAAATGAGAACTTTATATGGGAAAATATATATTTCTTTACATCATAAAACTGTATTTTGAAATAAAGATGAAATATATAACCACATCCAAATCATTAAACAAATTATTCGAAAAATGCAACTAGATTGATGACAAATCTATTGAAATTATTGAGAAATACAATGAATAACTTATTGATATCTATAGAAATTATTGGAAGTTATAACAACAAATATTAAAAAGTATTCATATAATTTGAAAACTATGATAAACCACTAAAATATATTGAAAATATATATGTTACAATGATATGGAGTTCAATTGTTGTTACTCTTTCTTTCTAATTGTAACATATGTGTTGTTTTTCATTTTTGCATAATGTTGAAAAGAGAAAGGTGGTGAAATCCATAAACCATCTATGGATTTCACTCTTGATATAGCTATAAATGTCAAACCTTGCCTCTCTTTATCTCCAATATCTACAATAGCTCATTGTAAAGTCATCCCTATGATTTGTGTATAGTGAGGGCCCATGCCATTTTAAAAGGTATTTGTTTAAGATTTCTTCTAACAATAGGTGTAATAAGCACAATGTTTGGACAAATTCTATCAAATGGAACACTTGTGTACTGCTAAAAAATAATTGTAGTGAATAATGGAAGTTGAGGGGGATTTGACCCAGACATATAGAATATATCTTCAATATATCTAAGTGCACCATCAACCAACCCAAATTCAACCCACAAATTACATGTCATCATGACATGTCCACAACATAATAAGACTTTATGTTCCAATAAATCATCATCATTGTCAACTATTCATTTTCTTTTGGTGCATTCTGCAACACATATTACAATTGGATAATTCAATGATTTTAGCATTTTCTGGTTATGTAGACTGACCAAATTATTCATTGCAAACAAGTGAATTGTGAAATCAAATAAAATATTTTCCATTGGACGCAAGCAAATTTCAACACATGACATGAGAATATCCCAATCATGTAGAAAATGTTATTCATTTCTGATATTAGTTAAAAGATTACAAAAATATTATTGTTGCATATCATCTCCTTGTTGTGTAATTTTTTTATTGAAAGTCACAGCAATGCTGAATATTTTCCACAACACTTTCCCTATTATTTTACTTACATATAAAGGTTTATACTTAACAAGAGGTAGATGCCCAAGGCCACCCACAAGAATCATCAACCTACCACCAAAAGGAGAAGACTTGTTATGAGGGAACACTTCTCTCAAATGAGAATCTATCTGTATAAATAATCTTGGACATATAAAGCTCATTTCATCAATCAATATATATCGAATCTGCTTCATTTATTCTTGAAACATTGTTACAATCTGGACATTGAGTGCTTTAATATATTTGATGGGAATTTTCAAAGAAGAGTGTATTGTTTTTCTATGTATATTAAAAACAACAATACCAATTGGAGAGAGCAATAACAATGGACCTCTACTATTCATTGTTGAAGTAAAAATACAATGAATAAGAAAATACTTGTCAGCTTGAGTTGTTCCTTGAATAATCATTTTCAGAGGATGATGGTTTCCATTATCAACATAGTGGCATAAAATGATATCATAAGCAACTTGTTGTTTCTCTGATAAAGAAGATGGTGACACAATCATCTCACCAATTGACTGGGAATATTTTATAAAATGGAAAACATGTTCTACAATATCATCTAACACCATTGTTTTCTACCAATTATAATGAATATCAAATTCGCTTCGACCAAGATTTTGAAGGCTCGAAATTTTAACATTGTTTGGCATTAGCGAAATTTTAATGTCTAAAATGGGCCTCAAAACAGAAATGTACAACCAAATCAAATTTATAATAACAAATAGGATTCAAGATGGCGATTTTAACCATGGGCAATGATTCATCATTTTTGGAGTAAGAATGTAAAAAGATTTAAAAAAAAAAAAAATACTATTTTTTTCAACTTGTATTTTCAATTTATCTCCATACTGTTTTACTCAAATTTCGAGTAGGAGCACTCATTGGATGCGGAATTAAATTCCTCATCCAAGGAGTACCCATTTTGCATACTTCAATGGACCCTGCTACATGAAAATGAGAAATACATGAAAAACGTACTTGCAATCACATTGTTTCATGTATTTCTCATTTTTCATGTAGAAAGGTCCATCAAAAGTATGCAACATATGTACTCCTTGAATGAGGAATTAAACTCCACATCCAATAAGTGCTCTTGCTCGAAATTTGAGTAAAATCATAGGGAGATAAGTTGAAAAAGTAGTTTTTCTTTTTTCTCTCTAAAATTTGATGATGTAACCTAATATTATTTTATTATTTCCATTATTATTTTATACTATTCCTCAGGAGGCCGATTTTAGACCTCAAAATTTCTCTAATGGAGGAATTATTTGGGTGCAATAGTTGACACAAGTCTTCAATAGTTGTAGGTGCAATTTCATGGATACTCTTTTTCAAAAAGAAGGAAGCCCTTCCTAGGCTATGATGGTGCATAGTCATGTTCAACAAGAAATATCGAAACCGAGGATGGCTTCAAAATATATGGTCAAAATATCTAAGTAGATATAAACCATATTCATGCATTTCAACATTACAAATACGTGGATGTGACTAATCAACATCACTAGTGACAAATAGAGTGGGAGATTCCATGTATAATAATCCTTCTATATTATACTCATTAATGGGAGATGAACCATCTTCTAGCCAATCTGATGGGTTAGAAGATATAGAATCTTCATTTTCAATAAATCTTATTTGATCCACTTCCCTCCGTCCATTAGGTAGGCAAGTAACAAAAGATGAAGGATGAGAGTGGAAACAATTTGGGCCCTAGATTTGAACTCCTTCATCACTTATCTTTGTTTCATTGATATCACAATCAACAAATTGTAGCTTGCATGACACATAAGTTGGCCTTTTGGGGAGAGAAGTAACTGATTCCATGTCAATTTGAACATCCCTAAAATATTTATCCATATGAATTTTGTAAAGCAATGCATCCATCACATATTGTCTTTTCACATAACATTCATAATATTTTGATTGGATGCCACATCTCCTCATAATTAGGAAGTCAAGTTGGTCAACACATCTTGGAAGCTTCTTTGCAATCAAAGAAATATCTTGAGGAAAACTTATTGTGTGGCTACTATATTTATATTACCCACCGCGAGCATGTGTCACTTACAATATTGGATTAAGCCATGATATTAGCATCTCTTCAACTTGGTTACGAAATATTAGAACATTATGGTGTTCACCAAGATCCATGTTGTTGAAATGAGAGAAATGTTGGGATCCTTTGTCAATATTACATATTTTAAAAATAAGTCCTTCACGTCATCTAACAAATTGTATACCAGGGTAACATTCATTACATACTTGGCACATTTGGACAATAGACAAGTTATCAATCCCGAAGTAGAATTCTGTGGGCTACAATCATCTATTTTCTAAAGTGAACATAGTTACTTTCATTTTCTTTATCAACGAGCACTCTAGGTTGACCATGATGTGAAGCACATTGTCCAATTTGATGATCACTTTGAATATTTGTTTCCATAAAATCATGGGATTGAGTTCTTGTAAATTGGTTGCATCTGATTATGTCATGTTCAAACAAAAAAAAATTATAATGTTACAATGATGCATCAAAAAATGAGAACTTTAATTCTTGATATGAACAATATATTAAAAGCATACAATATTCACATTCTCTTGCCAGTTAGATGGTCCATGTTCAACTAGAGGAAGGAATGAACATTATACTGACTAAATTTATTTCTCGAGCAATATTCATTTCAACATTGTTCTGCAGAAAAGGATAACATAAGAGATCGATGAAACAATAGATACAATACACGGAAATGTATAAACACCATGAAAATAAATTTATTAGAAGAACTTGTGTTTTTCCAAGAGAGTAAGTATGCACTAATTTAGTAGCACCAACAATAGTATCCATAGAGCTTCGCTCAAGAATGGTACATTCAACATTCACAATAGAATATTGTAAATTTTCAACCATTTCAACAATCAAATTACTATCAACAAAAAAACCAAATGCTAAAAATTGTTGAATGTCATCATTTGCACATGTCCCCCACACTTGCTTTTATTCCATCATTTGTATAAGATTGATGGTTTTCACTTCTACGCAGGGTCTCTTTGTAAACACAATGTTCCCAAACAAGACTATTGTGAGGAAATTTTATCGCACTATAATCTTTTTGAGATGCACAATATGAAGGGAAAGGAGCATTTTTAGTAAATGTTCTTCTAATTATATTAGCCAAGTTTTTATACTTCCGATTAACGACTTCATGATTATTAACATCTATTGAACCTCTCTTTCTTTTGCGGTATGCAACTCTTCTTTGATCATGTATTTCTTCCTTATTTTATTGATACCATTGTCTCTGGTATTCATTTATTGTCTCCTGTGAAACAGAAGAATGAGCCCTTTTCAAACTATGATTTCTTGTTTCTTCAGCTCACATATCTACAAAAGATTTAAATACTATTAACACTTTAAATTTCAATTCTTAAAATACTTGAAAACCTAATGTAGGTCATTAAGTTTGACATATAATGGATCTCATTACTTCGCTATATATATATATATATATATATATATATATATATATATATATATATATATATATATATATATATATATATAGATATGGATCCCATTACTTCACTCAATATACATGTATAAGTGGATGGGTCCATTTAATAACTTTTGCAATTCATAATGGAATAAAATTTCAATATATCATAATAGACAATCAAACATGAAGTGCTTCATTCCATTTCCAAATAGCATAAGAATAGAAGTAATGTCAAACTAACATATCAAAAATTGATATGGCTATATTTTTAAGTGTACATTCCAAATTAGTAAAACAATGATCTTTGGCATATCTAGAAAAAAGGTGAAATAAAAATAACATCTTTGAAAATGTCTTAGAGAAAACGTTTTCAAGCCTTAAAGGTGCATGATATCCATAAGCATTGGTGGTATGTCAAAAACAGAATTTGTATTTGGAATAAGTGTGAAACATTTCCATTTTTAATTAGAGCATTGCAAAGTTTAAGTGATGGAAGATAGAACCCTTATTTCTCCAAGATGGATACGTTATCAACAATTTCCAGTGCACAAAATCGAGCCAGCAAATCATATAACTTGAATGACACTTCCACATATTTGAACATAAGTATTTGTCCTTGAACTGTATGAAGAGGAAGGTAGCTAGGGAATTTATTATTAATATCTGTAGAAATAGCATCCAAAAACCTCCATCTGAACCTCTAAACATCCTCAAAACACTCCAATATTTTCTCATTGAAAGGTTAACCAAATTGAAAATTATCAACTTCCTCAACCAACCAAATAGAAGTAGAACCATTATTGATGACACAAACTAGCGAGTTCTTGTATAATTCCAATGACATGCATCATATGTTGTTAGTGATAGGAACAAATGAAAAACCTCACAAATTCTTTCTATGATCCAACCAATAGATAGTGTACCCATATGTAAGGTAATAATCGTAATCTTGTTCTAACAACAACCAATAAACTTTTCCATTGTATAAGATCACTTCCTTAGGAGGCATTACACCACCATAAGTTTTTTCCTCTTCCAGACCATATCAATGCTATTGCATATAAAAAAATGTGATTGCACTCTTTCGTATATCTTCCTTAGCACAACCCATTCATATTTCCGTGAACCAAAATATTATAAGGGAGAAAGAATATGCACTCTCCAAGAAAAATAGATTGAAGATTTTTAAAGGTCTTTCTAAAAAAAAATTCACCACAAAATAATTTTTTGCATGGGAAAAGGTTGTAGGCAAAGATAACATAATCATTGTTCCAACTATACATTAAATTATGTATCTAGAATGAATAAATGGAAAAAGAATGGAACATATGTGCCCTTTAACATTAAGGTAGGATCCAACAATAGAACTATGGCTAGTACGAACATGCATTGCAATAAATCCAAATTCGTCAACAACACATCGACTGCAAGTAGAAATTTTTTTTTTTGAAAACAACATTCTGATGTTTACACACTGTTCGAAATATTTTCAAAATTGATAATGAAAGCCAATGAAATATGAACTCAACAATCTCAAGAGGTAGAGACTTCCAAATAACTTGATTAATGAGAAAATTAAGCGATTTCCTTAAACCAAAATAAATGTTCTCCATTATATAACGAATAAAAAAAGTTTCAAATATTATGAATCATATTAAACATGTTAATCACTATAATAAACATGTCAAACATGCTTCATAGATATTAACATGTTTGATAAATAAGAACATTAATTATATTAAACAATAATGAAAGTTGCAATGAACCAAAAGTTCCTATTTAAAATAAATACATTTTAGAATTTGAAATATAATATTTACACTCAAAATTAAATCTAAAGCTATAATTGATTTATAGCTCTAAATTTATTAAAATTGTTAAATCTATAAATAAATAATTCAAAATCAATTCAAATAATAGTTAAAATCAATTAAAAACAATTAAAACCAATCTAATATATACATCTATTAAAAACACAATTTATAAATCAAAATGTATGAAAATGAAAATGAATTTTTAAAATATAAATGAATCAACAAATATTTTACTTTTAATTATTTTAATTTCCTATTATGTTTAGGTAAATATAAGTTTAAATATAAACCAATGAAATGATAATTTATTAATGAAAATGGCATTCTATTGAATATTGAATATGTTGAATTGAATAAAATCTATTAAATCTATTAAATTAAATTAAATGCATGGAATAAAAATTGTTGAATCGAATAAAATCTATTAAATATACTGAATCTATTAAATTGAATAAATTGAATTCTTTTAAATAGAATAAAGTGAATAAAATATATTGAATCTATTAAATTTATTAAAAAAAAGAGGCTAGTCCCCTGCAGAAGCGTTATATTAGGCCCAATTTTCAACCATATTTACATATACAATTCACATCAATCAATCACATATTACATCGATATCTACACGGAAAAGCTGTGTAGCGCCACATTGAGGAGGTTCAATCGCGGGCAAGGTGCGGGAGAGCCGTCATCCCCCACCACCCGACCTATGCACCTAGGTGCATTGAATCTATTAAATTTATGAAACAAAATTTATTAAATTGAATAAAATTTGTTAAATATTTTAAATAATTTTTATTGAATAAAATCTATTGAATTGAACATTGAATCTATTGAATGAATAAATTGAATAGCTTTTATTGAATCTAGTAAATTTATTAGATCTATTGAATATAATAAAATATTTGATTTATTAATAAAATATTTATAAATCAAAATGAACTAAAAAAATATTTGAGTTTTAATTATTTTAATTTTTTATTATAAATTCAATAAAATATTTGATTTGTTAATAAAATATTTTATAAATCAAAATGAACTAGAAAATATTTGAGTTTTAATTATTTTAATTTTTTATTATATTTATAAATGAAAACGATAGTTTATAAATCAAAAAGAGAAAGAATCTAGGTCATCTTTGACATTGATTACAATTATTTATATCTACAAATTGAAAATTATTATATAAAACTTATAATTCAAAATTAATTAAATAAAATAAGATCAATTAAATCTATTAAAATGGCAGCTTATAAATCAAAATAACTGAAAATAAAGTTTTATAAATGAAAATAGCAGTTTTGTAGAATTCGATAAAATTTATAGAATTGAATTGAATAGAATCTATTAAACTATTGAATACAATCTTTTGATTTGAATAGAATTATATAAATTGAAATATTGGTCGATTTAAATACACTAAATAGATTTAATTCAATTCTATTGATTTAAATAAAATGAATAGATTTAATATAAAATTGATTTAAATAAATTGCATAAATTTAATATAAATTGAATAGATTTTATTTTATTTAATAAAATTAATAATATCAATTCCCCTATGGGGGTGACAAACAATGAGGCGATCCGAACGCGTGGTAAATTATGTTGAATACTTGACTGTTGGTGTGGAGGTTGGCCTCCCTGACCTGTCATTGAGCTACTCTCATCAAGTTAATAATACGAGGGGAGTAAATGTATGGCATGCGAAATTCCCATTAGCCTCGTTGGGAGTGAGAGCTGGCAAAAGACGTTGGTATGTGGAGGTTTGTGCTCTTAAGGTATGGTATGTAGTTTTGGCTTTTTGGTGGTGTGATGTGCTTCAGTTGAGTTTTGAAGGCATTCTTGACCTCTCCATCTGGTGTCTGTCATGTGCTTCTAGAATCGACACCACCCCTCAGCATTAAGGTCACTGAATTAGAAGGTATCATTTCCTGTGTGTGGTATCTGGATTTTCTTAGCAGCCTCAATGCTCTTTATCTCGCTATCATGCTGACCCTCGGGCCTTATTGTGGGGGGTCAATTAATTATGCTCTTGGTTTTCTTCTGTGTTTGTTGTAATAACCATTCACACACAGTAACTAAAATCTGAAATACAGAAGCCTGAAGAATTAATTTGTACTTACCTTAACTGCTGCTGGTGATGCCGTGGCTATTTTGATCCAATCTCCGGGAGACCAATACCACCCAACCAGACTGAGCAAACCTAGCTGCTCAATCCAGAAAGCTGCTCAACAGAAGCTCTCTGTCCCTCCGTGCCCAGAACCTCAGACGGCTTAAAGCTCTTCCAATAGATAATTATCTTCTCCTGGTTTTCTCCTGGTGAAATTCTGCTTCCGGTTCTCTCTGCCCCTCTCTGGTTTTTCCCCCCTCTCTCGATCCAGGCTGCCGGTTTTTATCCATGGGCCTGGCGGTGGCCGCCCTCCTACCTGCAGCCACCGCCTTCCCGCGACTTGACACGCCCTCCATGCAATTTAACCTTCAGATCTTTTCCTGGCAAAAGGGCGCTCTGCTATAAATTCTCAGTTGGTTGGACGCGCCCCTTATTAATGGATCCTTTAATGATTCTTTTAGGTACGCTAGCATAGGTTGTGTTTTACGCTGCATATGTATATTCATAAGTTTAGCTTATATATATCTTATAACATTTGGATTATATATATATTATAAAGTTCCATTATATAGTATATAAAATTTATAAAGTTCAATTATGTATTTTGTAAATTTAATATATATATATATATATATTATAAAGTTTAATTATATATTTTATAAAATTTAACTTATATATATTTATAAATTTAAATTGTATTTATAAGACTTAACACATTTATTGTTTAAATTTCATCACATTTGTTTTATTATAAGGTTTAAAACTTTATATAATGGATCAATTTAGCTGGGTCGTTACATTTGTGGGGTAGTTGGTTCACCCTATCAAATGGTTTTTCTTTGGGAATTTGTATTCTTGAAGGGTTTCTGTGGCCGCCCGTGACACACGGTTGGATACTTCAATACTTAGGCTAGCGAGAGGTTGTTTGTCTTAAGGATTTTCAGGTAGTGAATTATCTGGGAGGGTTTGGGAATTTTTAGTTGATGGTTAACTGGTTTTCTACAGCTTGTGTCTTTGTTCCCTGTAGCTCCCTCGGTCCAAATTGTTCATGACCCTCTGGTTTGTTTGGGAAGTTTCTCTGCATTAATTTCACTGGTATACTTTGTAATTTGTTGGGATGTTGCATAGTTAATTGGTGCTCTTATTTCCATTACCATGCACCCTGTGCCACACAATTCTCGCTCTCTTCCCCCATCAAAGAGAATTTCGATCAGTCGGGGGGGGTGTGAGGGTCATTCACAATTGCAGGTGGTGATGGGGGTTGAGGAGCCTCCAAGCTTTAGTCTGGGTGGTCGAGTTGCTGGTAGATTGGGCCGAGCAGCTTTGGGGCCTCGTGGTTGTCAAGGCGGATCGCAAGCAGGCCGAGGTGGGCGAACCATGGGGAAAGTGAAGCGGGCAAGAGTGACACATAGAGGCAACACTAGTAGTCAGGGTAAGGTGTGATGACCTCGGCATGGGGCAACTACATGTAGACATTGTTTTGGGATCTGGTTCAGTCTGTATTGGACCACCTAGAAAATTATAAGAGGACTCAGCAGGCAAAACATGCATAACTCCTTGCCACACTAAACAAGATTCATTATTTTTAGTGTCATGTGCCAAAGAGGGTGGTGGTGGTGTGGCGTGGTCAAAATTTTCTATATGAGAAAGTGGAGAAGTTTGAGTCATGGATGGCACACTTCGAAGAGCGTGTCTAGTGTTTCTTCCATCCTCCTCCTCTTCTGACAATCCTGCTTCTATTATATCTTATGACTAAGCATGGTTACACGTGTTTTACTTGTTTTATGTGTATTTTGGTGCTTTTGGCCTCCTAAGTTGTCGATTGTGTCTCTAGGTGTACTTTTGATTCTTTGCCATATGGTGCTATTGAAGTCAACAAACCTAATTGGGGTGAAACTACCTCGATTTTCCTACCAATATACTTATTTTTTTATAAATAAATAAAACTTTAACTTACAAAAAAAATTAATAAAATCTACTAAATTGAATAAAATCTATTTAATCTATTGAATAAAATTATTTGATTTAAATACATTCAGTGCATTAAATACATTTAATAAATTTTTATTAGATTTAATAAAATCAATAAAATAAATTAAATTAAATGAAATCTATTTAATCTATTTAATTTATTGAATTTATGGAATAAAATCTATTCAAGATATGGAATAAAATATATTAAATTGAATAAAGTCTACTGAATCTATTGAATTAAATCAACTTAATAACTTTTATTGAATATAAAATCTATGAATTGCATATTTTCTCATTGTTAACATCAAAACATATTTAAACCTTTAAATCTATTGAATGTATTAAATAAAAATAAAAATTTATAAATCAAAATGAACCAATAAATATTTGAGTTTTAATTATTGTAATTCCCTATTACAACTATAAATGAAAACCATAGTTAAAAATGAAAACCATAGTTAAAAGTGTATTAAATAAAAATTACAATTTATAAATCAAAATCAACCAATAAATATTTGCGTTTGAATTATTTTAATTCCCTATTACAATTATAAATGAAAACCATAGTTGAAAGTGCAAAAAATTTCGGTGAAAACCATAGTTAAAAGTGTATTAAATAAAAATTACAATTTATAAATCAAAATCAACCAATAAATATTTGCGTTTGAATTATTTTAATTCCCTATTACAATTATAAATGAAAACCATAGTTGAAAGTGCAAAAAATTTCGGAATTTTTATTTAATGAGAAAATTTTAACACTTTTAACTAATGGTAAAACAAAAACCACAATCAATTATCTCTTGCATGATGATAAGCCCAACTCCCATAAAATGAAAATGAATTGCTAGTTTGCAAAACGGATAAACATCAACATTGTCTCCCATGAACAATTAATGTTATTGGGTATATTTAGTGTGTGATTTGCAGCTTCACTTTATATTTAAATCTATTAAATCAAGAGACCATTTACCCACCTAGGCGAATACATGGTGGGGATGCTTCACTGATCGCCAAATATGTTGATTGTTGATGGGTGCAAAGGAAGTGGAATCTTAAAAGTTAGGGATTTATTATGGTTTTTTTTAATTATATTATTATAAATATTTTTAATTAAAAAATAGTTTATTAAGTTTTTTTGTTTTAAAAATATAATTAACACGATTATATTAATAAATGTGATTGATATCTTATTTGAATGTATAATAACACAATTTTGTTTAAATTCAAATTTATTTAATTTATACAAGCTCACTCAATATATTTAATATGTTAATTTTCAAATTCAAGCTTCTGTGATCCATATCATAATGTATAAAGAGTTTTTCGAAAAAATCACATTAAAGATTTGGGTTGACGCATTTCGAACCAACAAGTGTGATTCATCTTCAGGACATGATGAAGAAACAGATCAATCTAACATATAGAAGAAAACGGCTATGTTTGACTATGGAAGGGAGAGGGGACAAATTGGTAATATTTAAATTAATAAAAATATATATAATTTTTAATTTTATTAGTTAACCAACTAACGGCTATATTTGATAATATTCAATTCATAAAAATTATTATTTTTTAAATAACAAAATAATAAAATTAATAATATCGATTGAATATATAATATATTGAAAAAAAAGAAAGCTACAGCACCAATCTCGCTAAGAAAGACGAGGAGCCAGACAATTAAAAACTAAGAAAATAGAAAATTATAAGTCCGATAGATCACTTTGGTCTCAGTGGACGTTAACCACTATCATCATCATCATAATATATATAAATAATATAAAAGATTCTTAATAAACATCTACTCATATTAATAAATAATATAAATGTTAAATTATATATATATATATATATATAATAACAATACATAAATAGTTCACTATGAATAAAAATTAATATAAAATTGTATATTAGAGTTTATATATATATATATATATATATATATATATATAAACAATAATAATAGCAATTAAATATATAAAAAGCACCTACTCATATTAATAAATAATAATAATGTATAATTGTTTATAAACAATATATCTAAATCACTATGTATAAGTATTAATATTAGAATTATTAATATTTATATTAATATTACCACAAAAATATTTATAATGCAAGAACAAATTCTATCAGAGTGTTAACAATTATTATTTAAAAAACAAAATGGGGCAGAGATAATTAAGAAGAGAGGGCGGGAATCCAACAACTACTAATTTTCTAGTCATCGTCCCTATTAATATTATTAGAAGACCTCTCAATTTCAATGGCTTCCCTAAACTTTCGATGATGAAGATGGGGAATCTTAGTGATAACCCTAACCTCCTCAATGCATATATGATGCTTAGTCTTCTCTACATGTTCGACTAAAGCTAAGGATTTTGTCCTCCAGTGTTTAATATCAGCAGCGTGTTCCTTAATCCTTTGGTTTATAGAACGACCAGTTTCACCTATGTAAGAGGTTCCATAGGAACAAAGGATGATATAAACACCTTTCATATCCACAGGGTTCACTTGGTCTTTAACAGACTTGAGGGAACTCCTAATGGTGCTGAGGAGTCTAAAGGTCGAGGAAATATTATGCTTCTTCAGGAAGAACCCATCGACCGCAGTTCATGAGTCCACATCCCCTTCATCTAAGGGATGATTGACAAGATTGCGAGAATCCTGAAGAAGCATAATATTTCCTCGACCTTTAGACCCCTCAGCACCATTAGGAGTTCCCTCAAGTTTGTTAACGACCAAGTGAACCCCATGGATATGAAAGGTGTTTATATCATCCCTTGTTCCTCTGGAACCTCTTACATAGGTGAAAATGGTTGTTCTATAAACTAGAGGATTAAGGAACACGCTGTTGATATTAAACATGAGAGGACAAAATCCTCAGCTTTAGCTGAACATGCGGAGAAGACTAAGCATCATATATGCATTGAGGAGGCTAGGGCTATCGCTAAGATTCCTCATTTTCATCATCGAAAGTTTAGAGAAGCCATTGAAATTGAGAGGTCTTCTAATAATATTAATAAGGACGATGGCTTGAAAATTAGTATCTATTGGATTCATCTCCTTAATTCTCTTCGCCCCTTTTTTTTTTTTAAATAATAATTGTTAACACTCTCATAGAATTTGTTCTTGCATTATAAATATTTTTGTGGTAATATTAATATAAATATTAATAATTTTAATATTAATACTTATACATAGTGATTTAGATATATTGTTATTATATATATACAATTTGACATTTATATTATTTATTAATATGAGTAGACGTTTATTAAAAATCTTTATATATATATTCAATGGATATTATTAATTTTAATCTTTTGTTATTTAAAATATATATATATATGAATTGAATATAAAATTAAAAATTATATATATTTTTATTAATTTAAATATTACCAATCTGTTTCTTGTCTCTCTCATAGTCAAACATAGCCGTTTTCTTCTAGCTGACCTGTCTTCCTATTTAACTCTCTTCTTCTTGGATCTTATTCACCAATTTATCTAAAAATTAAAATTCTCCTAGCTAAATTTTAATAAAAGCCACATTACAAAAATATAATTACAATATCACTACAATTATAATTACAAAAATATATCTACAATAATATAGTTACAATTACAAAAATTGGTGATAAAGGAGGCATGCCCCATAAATCTAACACGTCGCCTTTCCAAATAAATATTTAATAAAATATTTATTTAAGTGTTTGTAACGGACGAGAAACAACCCTTGGACCACGGAAATCAGAGTCGTCAATCACGTTATACGATGAAGAATATTCGTGTTGTTCATTAATTAAAAAAATTAAAATAATAGAAGCTAGAGAGGTTGAAATAGGTACAAGTATTGGGTTCATAAATCTATTATATTAGTCGTTCAGATATTTGAAGTGTTAACTAGTTTGCAAATGGATTTTAATTTTTTAATACATATTTATTTTTAAAAGTCAACTTAATCAATTGAACCATATGTTTCGGGTTGTTGTTAAAAAGTTACATGTTAGAGATATTATTTTTTCGTTTACAATACAAAGTGCTCTTATAAAACTATAAACAAGCCGGAGGAAATGGCTTTTAACCTATTATACTAATAAAATGAAATGTCAACGAGATGATTAATGGACCATCCCTTTTAATAATCATTATTTAATAAATAAACATAGTATCTGTATTATTTACTATGCTTAAACATAATTATAATTAATTTAACGTAAATTTATGTAAATTTTTTATTTATTTGGTGTAAAAATAAATTAATAAATTTTAAATGATATGGGTATGTTAGTAACATTTTTAAATGTATATTAAGTTTGGAGTTGTGATAATTTTAGTGAGTTAGTTAATTTAAAGAATAAAAATGGATGATTTTAAACATAATTATAATTAATGTTAATTTATGTTAATTTTTCTTTATTTTGTGTAAAAATAAATTAATAAATTTTAAATTAAAATTAATAATTTTAAATGATATGGATCTGTTAGTAACATTTTTAAGTGTATATTAGATTTGGAGTTGTGATAATTTTAATGAGTTAGTTAATTTAATGAATAAAAATAGATGATTTTAAGGTAGAGTTCTTCATAATGTATTTCATTCCAATCCAATTGGAATTTCTATTTTACAATTTATACAGGATTAATATGATAAATTCATGCTAACTTAAGTTTATTCATCTAACAATTTGAACTTTTAAATAATTATTACATCTCAACCCAGTAGCTAATTAATATAAGGGGTGATAAATGTCAAGGGAATCATCTTCAATTCGAGGGAAACATAATAGTTGTCTTCAAAGATCTTAAGACACTTGGTGCTCAAATGATCTATATCCTTTTAGTAATAGGAGGCTCAACAATCATTATTAGATACATCCCCCCCTCCTCAACTATGAAGGATCACAATGTAGTAAGGCTTATCATCATTATTCAAAATAAAACAAATTGGTTTGAGTTAATATACTTCCTTTTTATGCTAAGGTATCAAAACAAACAAATTGGTTTGAGCTGATATACTTCTTTTTTATGCTAAGGTATCAAAACAAAAGCGCAAATAGCTTAGCTAATGAAGCAACTTATATAAACCTAGAAATATTAAATATATAAGGGGAGTTAATGTGCTTATCCCCTACCCCTTATCTTAATCAATGATAACCATAATGTAAGGTTGCAGTGAAGTTAAAAAGCCAACATAAGTGATGCAACACATTCAACATGAAGAGATAAGTGTTAACACCACTTACCCCTGTAGTTCATTTACACAATTCCTTCTCAATAGTAGTTTATTTTCTTAAATGTAGAGGAACTAATTCAAAATTTATAGATTTTATAATTCCATCTCTCACCCTAGTGTTATCTCTCCTTGACATAAATTGGGACTAGGGATAACATGGATTATGTCATCTAAACCCCTCCTTGGAGATGGTAAATGTTAGAAATGAGCTCTACCTCTATAAGATATTAGAATATTAACTTCCTTGATTTTGGTGTAAACATGCAAATATTTCTTAAACTCCCAATAGGTGCTAGCTTATGCACATTTCCTATCAAACCTTAGATGAATAAGAGTATGGTGGAGCATAAACATCCTAGTCATTGTATTTTTAAGGAGGCGTAATAGGATTTTAGATCAAAATTATGAACAATAGATTATTTATTTAGATAATCTTCGGCAAAATCACATAACCAATCTTTTGTCGACGCGTTTCGAACCAACCAGTGTGGTTCATCGTCAGGACAAGTTGAAGAACCAATCTGGCTCAGCTTGTTTAAATAGAGTGTGCAGAGACTCCAACGGCTAATTTTGACCTAATGGTCCTAGTCAAACCACTAATATTCTTGTTATATAATTAAATTAATAAATTATATCTAGTATAATAATTCATATTTATTAAATAATCTATATATATTATTATTCCAATATTATTTAAATACAAACAAATAGTATTAAATTACCATTTAGTTACATTAGGTAATTGTATATTTATTTAATGATAATTATTTAAATCTAATGGTCCCTTGGTAAACTAGATCTTCTCTGTTTGTTTTTTAATAGATGAATATGCGAATATATCATTTTTTATTTATTATTTAAATATAATGGCCCATTTGAAATCAATAAGTTATATATAATAATTAATATTAGTGGTTTGACTAGGACCATTAGGTCAAAATTAGCCGTTGGAGTCTCTGCACAATCTATTTAAACAAGCTGAGCCGGATTGGTTCTTCAACTTGTCCTGACGATGAACCACACTGGTTGGTTCGAAACGCGTCGACAAAAGATTGGTTATGTGATTTTGCCGAAGATTATCTAAACAATGTTATGGATCACAGAAGTCTAAATTCCTTAATAGATTATTTAATCAAGATGAAACTTATAATTTAAGACATGCATAGTTATTAGACATTGTGATCCAACAAAAACGATAAATTAAGAAGGTTGAAGCTAAATGTGGAATGCTTTACCAAGTAGTCATAGGTCTAGGTAAGACCTTTTAGACATATTCTTATATTGTATTTACCTTTACTACCCCCTACTCTGTGAATCAACCAATTGACTTCACGACCTTGGTCCAACTAGAATGAGCATCACCATTTCTCTTTCCTCATAATGGAATACTTAGAATGAAAGTTGATATTTATTAGTCTAATAAGTTTCGATGGGGTGAGGCTTCCTTAAAGATCATCTAACAAAGATAAAGGAGCCCCGAAGCTATCTCAGATTTAGAAATTTTAAGATTACCTCGATGATTATATAACACTGCATGATGAATTGGGGGCCTTAGGGAATTTATCTCTATATGATGAGTTGGGGGGCTTAGGGAATTTAACATAGAGAGACAATGAAAAGATTTACTTCTACCATATTAGTCAGGGATCATTGTTAGTTTAGTGAGATTCTCTCTGAGTAGCTTAACCTATGGCATCACATCCAAGGATGTCAATTCACTCTATCATAGATTTCAAAATTGATGAAGAAATAACTCATTGAACTCTGAAAGATTTCGAAATGGAACATGTAAACTAAAAACTTAAATGACCAACAAAAGTCATGCAAAAATCCCAAATTAAATATATATATATTGTCTCAGGGGGTAGCTCAATTGGTAATCTGAGATGTGTGAAATCATTGGAACTCGAGAGACCCATGTTCAAATCCCTTGTTTGCGACCGGGTTGACGAAGAGGAGGACAGATGGTAAACCCATAGGTTTACTAATAGTTCTGACCCGGTTGACGAAGAGGAGGACAAACAGTAAACCTAGAGGTTTACTAGTAATTACGACTCAGTTGAGGGAGAGAAGGACATACCCATAGGTTTACAAGTAGTTATGTCCCGGTTGACGAAGATGAGGATAGACGGTAAACCCACAGGTTTACTAGTAGTTACAACCCAATTGGCGGAGAAAAAGACAAACGGTAAACCCAAAAGTTTACTAGTAATTATGTGTCAAATTCGCTACTGAATTCATTTGAGTTATATATATATATATATATATATATATATATAGATATTTATTAAAATATACCAATGAATTATATATATATATATATATATATATATATTTATTAAAATATACCAATAAGACATTTATATTATATGTTTATGTCATTTAAAATATTTTAATCTCTAAAAATTTTAAATTTTAAAATATTTTAAAAAATTTCAATATATATTATTATTATTGTGTATAATCAAATCTTAAAAACAAATTTTTAGTCGTTTTAGCTTTTTTTAATAATTTATAATTAATTTAATAAAAAAAATTATATATCTATATATAATAAAATATTTTTATTTTATTTTATTTTATTAATATAAAAATAAAATAAAATTATTAATTAATATAATGTATATTAATAAGTTTATAAAAGGTTATGAAACGGTAGAGGTCACTATGTAGAATGATCGGATGGGAGATTGGGAGCGATGGAGCGCGGTGACAGGGAGCTTGGAGCATGGAGCGAGGTGACGGGGAGATCTGGGTAGCTGGCGCAGGGCCAGATCTAGGCCGTAGGGCTGCGGCTAGGGCCCAGTCACGAGGGCTGGAGAATAGTTTTTCGCCTGAAGACCTCGTCCAGGTAGCAGACGCGGGCGATCGGCAGGTGTTAGCATCCCCCTGCATAAACAGACACCTGGAGGTTCCGATACGGAAGTTTTTACCACAGTCGGTAACAGAACGGGTTTTTTCGATCCGGTTTTTTACATTGTCCGACTTTCCGACAGCGACGGTACTCCCAGCACGTAACCATGGTTATTGCGGAGGAAGGAATCGACCTAAACCCGTCGATGGAAGACATACTTTCTGTTTGGGGTAAAGACCCAACTCCCCAGAATGTTGAACACTATTTCGGGCCGGTGGAAACCCTAGACCCTAGCCCGGTCAGTTCGAAGTTTGAGAAACAGGCGGTTTCACCTTTCTCTCTGCCGAAGAGTCTAGGAAATTCCGGAAAGGCTCGCCAAGAAGCTAAGGGCGATCTTTCGAATGTTCCCATAATCCAGGAGACTACACAGAACCAGATCCTGCATTCCGGCGGCAGCAAAGGGTTTCTAGGGCTTGATGATCCAGTACTCTCAGGCGGGTTGGAAGACATTGTCATCCTCGGTTCGAAGTTAGGGCACAGTCCGGGTGGCAATGCAAGAGCTTCGGCTCCCGTCACAAGGGCTTCAATCGCGGCAGGCAGACATAATGCGAAAGAGAGAGGAGGGCCGGAACAGTTTACAAAAGCCACACAAGAGTCGAAGGGGGAAGATAGGCGGTCCGTCAAAGGGCCTCAGGTAATCCTTCAAAATTCGTCAAAGGACTATCGTTCGGAGGACGTTGCCCCCCCTCAATCCTCTGGCCCAAGTGCGAGTCATGAGAGACAGGAATCTGAAGGGTTAGGGGACATTCCCAGGGTTCCAAAAATCCCCGAGGGGAAACGGAAGAAACAGAGATTAGTCAAATCCCAAGGTGTTGAAGGAAATCTTGTCCTCGGGATGGATGTAAAAATAGAAGAAGCTCTGGTGGTAGCTGAACGCACTCTTGTTGGTAGAGTTAGAGGGAAGTCCTTCTCCTCTGAGTTCATCAAATCTTGGGGGAAGCGGAACTGGAATTCGGACCTTATCAGAGACTTTCTGGTTTTGTCTCTCCCGAAAGGTTGGTTTTCGGTCCGGTTTGAATCCAAAGAAGCGGCCGATTGGGTTTTGCAGAGAAATTGGTCTCTTGGGCACATTCCAGTACTCCTCAAAAATTGGAGCCCTATGTTCGATCCAATGCACGAAAAAATGGATGTCTTTCCGGTTTGGGTTAGGGCACCAGGCCTTCCTTTTTTCCTATGGGAGGAATCAGTGTTCATGGCGCTTGGGAACAGATTGGGGACTTATCTAGAGACGGACATGTCTTTCTTGGAGACAAATAACAGATCTATGGCCCGGATTCTGGTAAATTTAAACCCTAGTGGAGGACTGCCAGAAAAAATCATTCTTCAGTATAAGGAATTCACCTTTGAACAAATCCTAGACTATGAGTTTTTGCCGTTCCGATGCCATCGATGCCATGAATATGGGCATTTGGCAAAGGATTGTCCACTGGGAAGAAGACGACGAAGGTTTCTGCGAACGAGGGGAAGGCTGGATTCATCGCTTACATGGTCTCAGTATCTAAACAATGAAGCCGCTGCAAATCTGGAGAAGGAACCAAGGGATTCGGAAATGCACCAGGGGATCCATGTGCAGGATGTTGATTTTCAGGAACCAACGACGGATCTGCCAAAAGAAGGAGCGATTCATGAGGATGATCAAAAGGCCGAGGCTGAGGAATTCCCAGGCATATCTCCAAGCGATGTCGAGGACCATAAGGGCATGCCTTTAAATCCATCTACCTCTTCTATTATTGAAAAAAAAGGTGAATTTTTGGATAATCATATGGAAGAGGACCTGCCCAAATTTTTTCCCGAAAGCTCTGTTAATAATAAAATTTTGGTTGATGGAATGTTGGGAAACTGCATTGAAACTTGCATTGAAAACCTCTCGGATGCCATTCCTTCCCTGGATCTGAATAGTGAGGGGTGTTGCCGAGATCCTTCCCACTTGGACCAGCCCCCCCTTGTCCTTACAACCTTCGCTCTCTTGCTTCCAAACCTGTTTCCTTCTCTGCTGTTGGGGGCATTGACCCTCATCCACCGCAGTCACAGCCAGGTAAAAAGAGGGGTAGGAAGTCAAAACTCTCAGCTGCCAAAGTACAGGCTATCTATGATGTGGCAGATGGGAAGCAGCTCTCCATCACAGGGGCACTTAGAGCAGTGCAAGCCCCCGGCACTGTTCCAAAATGATCCTTCTCTCTTGGAATTGCAGGGGTTTAGCCAATAAACCCAAAAAATTGGCTTTGCGGGAGTTAGTTCTGGAATCAAAGGCGGATGTAATTCTCCTCCAGGAGACCCTGGGGAAAGGAGAAGAGGTGGTTTCTATGCTCAAAGGCCTTCTCCCAGGTTGGGTTTTCTCAGCACTGGATGCCGATGGTCACTCTGGTGGTATGGCCTTGGGATATAGGGAAGGTCGAGTAAAAATCCTGAATCAATGGGGAAGGAAACAGGCAATGGGGATTGAGTGCCAATCTTTAGAGTTTGAATTCCCCTTTTCTATAATCAACATTTATGGGCCTTGTCAAGGAAGGATCCCCTTCTGGAATGATCTGATGGAGAGCTCCCTTGTAAAGAATAACCCTGTGGTGATGGGTGGCGATCTGAACTTTTCTATAGGCAGAGCGGAGTCCTGGGGTCCTAATGCAAGAGAGGATCCACAATCTGATTTCTTTAGGAACCTTCTAGCCTCCAACAATCTTATAGAAGCAAATTTCATCAAGCTGAAGCCTACCTGGAGAAATAAAAGAATTGGAGAAGCTAGGGTGGCAAAACGCTTAGATCGCTTCTTAATCAATGAGGATCTGGCCGCTGATATCCCTTTACTCAGGCAATGGACAGAAGAAAGGGGGTCTTCGGATCACTTCCCGATCTATATGGAGCTCTCTAAGGGTCCATCGAAACCCCCCTCTCCCTTCAAATTCAATGCCTCCTGGCTCCAAGAGGAATCTTACAATAAGCTGTTTAACGAAACCTGGGTTCACCCTGTCAGAGATGCCCAGGAAAATAAAGGGTTCTTATTCATGGAAAACCTCAAAAGACTGAAAAAGGCAACAATATCCTGGGCAAAGGAGTGGCATAAGAAACAGAACGAGGATCTAACCAGGATAAATGAGGAACTCCAGAGGCTTGAAAGTATAGAGGCGGACAGCTACTTTTCCCAAGAATCAAAGGAGAAAATTGTTGGTCTGGAGAAGCTTAAGAACCAAATCCTGCTGGCTAAGGAGGAAGAATGGAGGCTCAAGAGCAGGGCTATCTGGCTCAAAGCAGGGGACGAAAACACCAGGTTCTTCCACAATTATGCCAAAGGTAGGAAGAGTGCCAATACCATTTGGAGTCTTAAATCTGAAGATGGAAGGGAAGCTAAGACTTTCGAGGCCCTCTCATCCCTGGGGGTAAACCATTTCCAATCTCTCTTCAAAGATCCTGGTGAGATTACCATAGCAGAAATCATCCAAACAGCTCAATGCTTTCCTAGCTATGTGGAGGAGGAAGAAGCGGACCAATTAATGGAGCCAGTTTCCAAGGAGGAAGTGGAAAATGTAATAAAGTCTATGGCAAAAGAGAAAAGTCCTGGACCGGATGGCTGGTCAATAGAGCTATTCTCTCACTTTTTTGAGCAGATAGGAGCAGAAATCACAGATGTGGTGGAGGAGTCGAGATTAAAGGGGGAAGTCTACAGCTCTCTCAATGCAACCTTCATCGCACTCATTCCTAAAAAGGAAGCCCCTGACTCATTCGAGGACTTCAGACCTATCTCTTTGTGCAATAGTATCTACAAGATCATTGCAAAAGTGATTGCTCTCAGGATCAAACCAATTTTATCAAGGCACATTTCTCCTGAGCAATTTGGGTTTTTGAACGGAAGACAAATCCATGAGGCTATAGGTGTGGCTCAGGAGGTCCTTCACAGTGTAAAGCTGAAAAATAAGAAGGGAGGGGTAATCAAAATTGACCTCTCGAAAGCATATGATAGGATAAGCTGGTCTTACATTCGCTTGCTCTTAACTCATCTTGGTTTCAAAGTGGACTTCATCAGATGGATCATGGGGTGTATTACAAATGTCAGCTATGCTATCCTCATCAATGGAGCTGCCTCCCCTTTCTTCAAAGGACAGAGAGGGCTGAGGCAAGGATGCCCTCTGTCACCCTTGCTTTTTCTCCTAGTGGCTGAAGGGCTCAGTCAGCTGATTCATAAAAGCAAAAGGGAAGGTAAGGTGAATGGAATTGAGGCAGCTGTAAACCTGTGCATTACTCATTTACTTTTTGTAGATGATATTCTGATTTTTACTAATGGCTCTCTTAATGAACTCAAGGAGTTAAAAATGATTTTTGAGCTGTTCCTAAAAGCAACAGGAATGCAGATCAATCCTAGGAAATCTCAAATCATAGAAGAGGGCCTAAATAGAAATGACAGGGATCAGTTCAGTACATATTTTCCTTATGAAATGTGCAGCATGGACTCGCCCTTCAAGTATCTGGGTTTCTGGCTGAAGCCAAATGATTACAGGAAGGAGGACTGGTCTTGGTTAATTGCCAAGATTGAGGCTAGAATCAGTCACTGGAGCTTCAAATGGCTTTCCAGAGCAGGGCGCTTAACCCTTCTCAAATCTGTGCTTCTTGCCATTCCAGTATACTGGGTAGCGCTAACCTGGGTACCAAAAGGAATTCTGGAGAAAATAAGGAGAATTTGTAGCAGATTCCTATGGACTGGGAACAAGGAATCTACGGTTCTCCCTTGGGTTGCATGGGAGAAAGTGGCGAGACCAAAGGAATGGGGTGGCTGGGGAATCAAAAATCTACCAGATTTCAGACTTTCTTTAGCTGCCAAATCAGGTTGGCGCCTCATAAAGATGGAAAATCTATGGACAAGAACAGTGAAAAGGAAATACATTGACCCTCTTCCTTTGGAAGACTGGATCAGAATCCCAATCAAGCCTCAAAAGCATGCCTCTGCTATCTGGAAAGCCACTCTTGAATCTTTTAAGGTGATAGAGCAAGGTCTTGCATGGAAGATTGGGAACGGTGAAAAGGTAAAGATTGGAAAGGATCCTTGGGTGGGCTGCAATGAGAGTTTTGCCCTCTCCCCTGAATTGATCCAGCATTTGGATAGGAAAGGCCTTCGCTTCCTCAGCCAAGTGGAGAAGATTGGCCACTCATCCATCTGGGGGCAAGCATGGATGAATGGAGAAGAGCTGGATTTGGATCAGAGGTGGTGGAATGATTGGCATATCTTTACTCAGGAACTTATCAGAACCAATGTAAGATTGTCTGACAGGCAAGATGAGTTAATTTGGGCGCATGCAGACTCCGGATCATATGACCCCAAACATGGATACTCTTTCCTTATGTCAAGGAAGGGATGGGGAGATCCGGAATGGTGGTCAAAACTGCTCTGGAAACTAAAGTGCCCTCCTAAATCTAAAATTCTTTTCTGGTGTCTGCTAAGGAGAAAACTCCCAACTTGGGACATCCTTCAAACCAGATTCATGGTCGGGTCGGGGCGATGCACCTTGTGTAAAGCAGACGAAGAATCCATAAACCACCTCTTCTTAAAATGCCCGGAGGCTCAAAAGATATGGGGCGAGTTTAGGAAACTCCTGAACAAACAGTTTGTTTGGGAAGGGGACAATATCCTAGAAGTCTGGCAGAAGTGGTGGAATGAGCATCCGGATGGGAACCTTAGAAACCTCCCGCTCATCATTAGCTGGGGGATCTAGATAGCTAGGAACAGAAGTATCTTTCATGATAAAGAGACTCCGGTAGAAATCACTGCAGCACAGGGAGCTGCCATATTCGCCAGTATTCCAGAACCAAAGGTCTCCACCTCCCATCGAATTGTCCCTGAACCTCAGATTGTAGAAGGAATCCCTTGGGCTTTTTTTGATGGTCCCTCCCAAAACAACAAAGCAGGAGCTGGAATTGTCATCCATGAATCTCCCTCCCACTCCTTAAAAGCTTCTGTGGGTTTAGGATCTCGCTCAAACAATTTTGCCGAATTACTTGCTCTCAAACACCTATTATGCTGGCTCATTCAAAGGCACACCCTCTCTATTCAAATTTTTGGGGACTCTCAAATTGTGATCAGATGGGTAACTGGTCAACAATCAATTATTAATTCAAATTCTGGGAGAGGTCCAAAGACTGAAAACAAGATTTAACAGTTTTTCCATATGTCATATTTACAGGGAAAGAAATGAGTTGGCAGACAAGCTATCTAAAGACGGTCTTCAACAGGTTCTGGGCAGTTGGCAAATAGAAGAAGAAGATCAAGGCCAAATCAGCAGATCAGATCAGCCTCCATATTATCATCCGCCTTGATCTCTGGCAGGGATTTTTTTGTCTTTTTGTTGCTATCATGTTTTCTGTGTATCACAAAAAAATGGCTCTGTTAAAACTTTTATCAGCTACGGGTTGTTTTCCTCAGCCATGAGGAGACCCGGTTGGACAGTTTTTCATAGTCTGGTTATGTGCAAATTTGTGGTCACAAAAGAGCACAAGACAGGTTCTCATCCATTGACAGCCACAGCTCCAAAACAGGGATAGATAACAGGCAGAAAGCTATTTTTGAATCCATTTTTTGACAGGCTCACAGAGCAAACAGTGATGCTTATGCATATGCAATGTAAACTTTTTATAATCTTAATAAAAAGTTTCGATTTTTTCCTTTGGAAAAAAAAGTTTATAAAAGGTTATAAATTTATTTAAAGGAAATAAAATGTGAACAGTTTTATAAATTTGATATCTAACTTAAAGGTAATATTAGATATAATAATACTTAATGGTAATATTAGATATAAATTATTATTATAATTATACGAAATTTCCACAGAATTTCTCAATCAAATTAAAATCCTTATACTTTTGAGTTTTACAAGTTTATATATTTCTCTCGCATGTTAAAGTCGCTAAAGTTTTGAATATTAAATAAAAAATATGTTGATAGGAATGAGTATTAAATAAAAAATTATAATATAAAAATATAAAAATTTGGAAATTTAAATAAAAATAATATATATATATATATATATATATAAAATTATGTATGAGATAAAAAAATTAAAATTAAAATTTTTATTTTAAAATAATCTTATTATATTTATTTAAAAATAATGTTTATATATTCCATTAAAATAGATATCAATTATTTATTTTAATAAATTTGTTACTTTATTAATCAATAATTCTTTAAATTATTCTACCACTTTTGAGAGAAATCAACGTTAGAAGAGAACACATTTTCAAGAGTCCATTTGTCTTCTTCTAACCCAACATTAATAAGTGAAGAAGGAAAAGGACATGTTATGATGTTAACATCCATATTGCCATTATTATTATTCATACTCTATTTTTAGAAAGGTGATAATGGTTGATACTCTATTTTTAGAAAGGTGATAATGGTTCATGGTCCATATGTGCACAAAGTATGGTGATGGTAGCGTCAAATTAATTATGCCCCATATGGGTCATTGAAAACATGTCATGATTCATGGTTCAGCTTTTGGTGGCAACTAATGTAAATGTATACATTATATTAATAGGTATCATGGTAATCATGGAACATTATGATGAGAGTTCGGACCCATGTGTAAGATTGGAATGGTAGCGCTTCCATGAAGAATATATTCATGGTGGGATGGTGACTTCGCAGAAAACTTTATTGATGGTTATGATTTAGTGTAATGGGTATATAAACGTATTAAATGAAAAGATACATGGAATTTTAGATTTTTTTATTTTTATTTTTTAAGTTCTGTGAAGTTTTTTTTTTCATTTGATATTTGATTTGTGGTTTGAGGAGTTTGATTTAAGGGTATTTAAGCTTTCAAAGTTATATGGGTATCGTATTGAGCTTTAGCTACACTAGTCCTTAGTTGATTAGATTTTTTAATATGTCTCTTCCCTATAGCATATGGCATAACCACCTAATGAGGTTTGATTCTAGGTCGTTTTGATAACTATATCGATCCTCAACTGATTGTGTTAGTGGAACTTGACTATTTAAAGTTTTTATTATTTAAAAAAAATTAACAAAATAATTTAATTTTTATTATTTATATTTTACTGAATTCCTAAAACACCTTGGACGGAAAGAATCTGCCATCTCTGTGATAATAGGAACATTGAGGATGAAAACCACTTCCTCTCAGAGTGCCCCGCGTACAACCACATTAGATCTCAGTTTCATAATCTTTGTCGCAACACTGGCCCTCCTAGTCTTTTACAATGTCAAAATTACAGTGAGCTTGGGAGGCTTCTCTCCAAGCTTTTTGAGCATAGAAATAAAACCTTAAATCAAATTAAATAATTTATTTCTCTAGGTCCGATAGACCAAAGTTTGGTCTCAGTAAACGTTAACCATCATCATCATCATCAATAAATAAAATTATATTTTTTTTAATCCTAAAATTAAAAAAATAAAATATATACAATGTCAATAATAATAATTAGAATAATTTAGAAAAGTAAAATACATAAACCCTCAATAATAATAATTATAATATATATGTTGTTAAAATAATTTAAATAAAATAATAATAAAAAATTAACTACCAAAATTATGATTAGAGTTTAATAAAATATTTTTGCGTATGAAAACCAAAAAAACAAATACCCCTACATAATTTTTTATATTTGAAACAAGACCTTAAAATCATTATTTCAAAATAAACAAGACCTTAAAATCATTATTTCAAAATAAACACAACATATAATTAATCATTATTAAAAACTTAATTCACCAAAGATTTGTTTTTGCAACCAATAGTATTTTAAAACAGTTTCTTCGAATGAGACTAATTAAAATAGTATGCTATTATATGATTGCCTAACCAACTACTCTTCTAATGGATTTGAATTGTTTCATAAAACATTCGTCGGTAGCCAAATGTATTTCTGGATTTTCCGTGAGTAATGATTCCTTTTGCTTCATGATGTCATTAATATCTCCAAATTTGGAGTTACCTTTTTATGTCCTATTATATCCCATTGAAATTTTTTAATACTCATGGAATTTCTAAACTCGAGGCTTATGGTTTAAAACAAATTAGAATTTTGAAACATATATTTGTTTCTGTTTCTTATTAAGGGTAATGTATCTCTACTTTTTTTAACTACTTGTTCATATGTGTTAGTAGTTAATTGATATTATGTTTCAAGGAGAATCGCTCTCAAAATTCATTTTTTTTTTTTTTAATATTGATATTTTTTTAAAATATATTTCTCACTACTCAATTTCCATTCATAGCAGATTTATTTTTTCATTTTTAATGCTAGATAGTTATGAGCTTGGGATATATTAATAGAGCTAAACCCAAAATACTTATCTATTGGAAATAAAAAAAATATTAGGTTATTATATGCATTTCTTTATTTACCAATAAGGTAGACCTTACTCTAATAGTTTCTCCATTTCCTACCCTCTAAGTTAACTAGTTTTTTATTAAAAAAAAAATATAAAAAAATGTCTTTCTAAATCATAGGCACATTACAAATGTTCTTGGTAAGAGATAGTAAGACTTGTAATCCACTTTTTAATAATATGAGGTTCAATGTAATGTATCTTTGAATGATGACCTAATTCCAAAGATGAACAATTGATGTAAGTCTCAATAAACTCTTAGTAATGAAGGCCTTTACAAAATAGTGCAGCTTTTAGATCCCAAGGCCCAAGTACTTTGGTTGAGCTATGATTTGTCATTTGGTCTAGTCCATGGGAAATTAAAGCTTTTCTTCTTTACCTTTTCCATGCCCTTTTGTAGAATTTAAGCCAAAAATTGTTATTAAAGTGTACACCATATGTTTATTCTCTTTTCTAGTTTTTCCGATAAAGTATCGTTAGTCATTAATCCCATATTTATTGTGTCTTAAGAAAAAATTAATTACTTAAAACACATTTGAATATCAATATAATGATAGGTAAAACCCTACAAGAGTAACCTAATTTGACCATCTTCTTCTGAATTAAAATAAATAAAATATTTATGCATATTTACCTTCACTCTAGTCAATATGTCATATAACTTGAAAATTTCCTTCAACTTGTTTTCATCTTTTTAAGAACCATCTCAAAATCGCAATGCATCATCTACAAAAACATAATAGATCAAATAAAGAGGTCTTCATAAGTTATTACATTTGAATGTATCCTTCCTTCTTGCCCCATTATTTTCTCTACTAAGGGCTTTAATTACAATTAGAAAGAACAATGGGAATAAGAGGAAGTCTTGACCTTGGTCATCGAAAAAAACTATATGATGATCCATTAATTAGTACTAAAAATAATACTAAGGATAGTAACCCCATAATCCAATTTACATAGGATTACATAAGCAATGTGTATCAACATTAATCTCAATTACAAAAGCCTTTATCATAATCCTTTGAGATGTCAAATTTAGAACCATGGTTGATAGTTTCTTATTTTTTGTGCTACCTTATTGGCATAGTAAATTCATCTTCTATAAATAAATAAAAAAATTTCATAAAAAATGGTCTTACAAGGAATATTCTTAACACTCAAATCTATAATATTGTATATTGTCTTATAAACACAATTGCACAACGGAATGGGCGTGAACTCTTCCTTCAAGATTAGAGATAGAAATTTTCATTTGAATTTTCCAAAACCTTATTTGTATATCTTGAATTCTCCACTAGCCTTACGAAACATATTTCTCTAAAATTATAAAATCTTATTGAGAATTCCATAGTTTGGCAATCTCACATTATACGTTTGTACTTTTGAAAAGAGTTAAGGGCCACCATTAATTATTCCTTTATTATTTTTCAACCATCGACATTTAATTTGATCCCCTTACAATAATGTTGGAAAAAAAGTGGCCATCTTGGCAATTTCTACTATATTGACTCTATCCCCATCCTTATAAATTCACTCAAATTGAGCCATCCCCAAATTCAACATTATCGATGAAGTTTTTGGGTTTCCATTCATCCGCTCCTTTCATTTCTTGGATAGTATATGATTAACATAGTTAGGATAGTATATGATTAACATAGTTAGGGAAATACTTTGTATTTTCTTCTCACTTGCCAAGTCATAGATCCATACACTTTAGCCTCCATAAGGCCTCCATTTCTTCCAATAATTTCCTTTTGGATTATTCAAAGGCCCTAACGTTGATTTTGAAAAGTCACTTAAAAATACTTCTACTTACTATGCATATACTTTGGATATTTGATTTTCAATTATTGTTTACTCTTATAATTCTTATGTTTACTATGGGAACAATATGATAATCCTCTCTTTAATTTCTTAAGGTTGATAGAAAATTGGAGACTATATGACTCCCTTAAGAAAGCATCATAATATTTCCATTTGGATTTGACTTATTTTATAAAATCATCCTTCCTCAACCGTGTAGATTTGAATTTAAATGGGCCTCAAAGTTTACCATTCACTTTCACAATCTATAATAGAATTGAAAGATGATTGGACTCCCCAACGACATACATCCATGATATCATCATATCATAGTATACATAATGCATTTTAAATCCAAAAATATATGTAATATTTTTACACTCTTGCATCTCATGTTCTCATATTCCTTGAATTATAAAATTTATATCTCCACTTAAAATAACTTTGTCCGTCCTCAAAAACTATTTTGCTAGTAGCATCCCTAAATATGCCACCCTATCTTCATATGGACCATAGATGTGATGGTATAAAAATACTCTCGTAGATATAGACATAAAGGCTATACTCCTATACCAAAGTCAAAGAACACATTGTTAATTAGCCTCATATATATTTTCGTCCAACCATTATCAATCCCCCAAATATTTCTACAAAATCTAATGATAAAAAATTGTAATCCTTTATTACACTATATGACCAAGAATAATATTTTTCCATTCAACAACTATGGGAGGCATTAAAACCATAATTTACCTATATCTCTCCTTATTATCCAAGGGTCTAGATAAAACCCTATCCTTAGGACCCATCCCCTCTAAGTTTGTTATACTAGGAATAATCAAACATAACCACTCTGTATCCATCTTTTTGTTTTTTTAATCCTTTAGAGGCAAGCCCTTATAAGCACCCAAACCAATCCATTGTTCAATATCTAAGGTTTAAAGTGAAACTTAAAACAAAATTAGTAATCTTAGCCAAATGTTGAATACGTTGGGTGTTGGATAGAGATATCATTTTTATCACCCCTACAAATTTGTTTACATCCATCTTTATCATAGTCTCAAGTGTCCATGAGTCTTGACTTTTTAATTATACCATCCTATGAATAACTACATCCTTGATTCTACTTCTTCATATATATTGAATCATAGAGGGTTATCTTTTAGTATAATATTTGCATTGCACTTTTTTATCTCTACCAATTCCCTCAATTCCATTACTCTAATTGCTAAAAGTTCCCTCCCCCCTTCCCTCGCCAATCTTCCCCACACCCCCCTCCTCCTCCAAACCCTCCCATAGTTTTTTTTGAGGGATAGGGACTATTATTTCCCTTGCCTATTTTGTAAATTGAAGGATTAATTCTCATTTTGGGTAATCATATAAATGAAACCATGATCCTAAAAAATGAATACCCACATACTCTATGGCCTAGTTATATTTCATATGCCAAATGTCGTGTTCAATATCCTTTTCCAATTCCTCCTACAAATCCACCTCTACAAATATATATGTGTTTGCACACGCGATTTTGTTAGACCCAAGATTTTTTGTGAAGTTGTCCAACAAACCCACTCAGCATTGGCCTTTTTAGTATCACTAGAAAACTGGATAAAGTCTCACATGAGACACTATGCGGGACTTCTGGAACTTGGTTTCCGTGGTCATATGGGATTGTTAAAATCCTGAGACACTAGACTTTCAACTTATATTGCAAGACTCACACACCTATTAGATAGACTTGAGGCAACCCTTCTAGGATTGCACACTGCAAGGGACTTTAAAGTATTTTTCACTCTCTAGTAAGTGCATAGGCCATGATCTACCATGAGACTATGGATGAGACGTATTGTTCTTCCCATTTCTCTTTTCAGCATCTAGAAAGAAAAATATTTTTCACCACAAGAATTCTTTAACAAACTAAACTATTACCAGACTATCAATTCACTTAGGTATTTGGGACATCAAAATACATTCAACTCAATATGATATCAACAAGCAAACGATAAGAAAATAAAAATTATTAAAAAAAACACACACATTCATATACCCATATAGAGGAGGAAACCCATCATTCTTTCTATTACTTCATCACAAAATAAAAAGGGGAACGATGTTCTACAATATAAACCATCCATAGTCCAATTCACTAGCCTTCAATGATCATTCAAAGTACAAAATAAGAGAAAATACAGTGCAAAAGTAGAATAGATTCCAGGTAAACTATTTCCTTTACACTTACACATCACAACAACAATAGACATAAACACTTAGCATTTATAACTATTGTAACAAAATGATACAATTGCGGCAATCCATTCTTCTTCTACGACCCATATATAATCGTCCAACCCTCGATCTGTTTGAAACGAGTCCTTATATTGAGTCCTCAAAGTTCCTCGATCTCCCTTAGCCTGCTTCTCCATGATTTTAGTTGTCCTGCCTCATGGATAACCATCTAGCATATTTTTTGACATCCTATCTCTAGTTAAGAAACATTGTTTAATCGTATGCTGGAAATATCTCTTCCCTTCTTTTCACCACTTTGTCGAATTCCTCCCTTCTGTAATTATCTCGAACATCTCCTTCCACCACATCCCTCCTCTTTGCCATGACTCTCAAAATCATAACTACCAAATCCACTTGCACGTGTCCCCGCTCACTGGTCATTTTCATCTCCTTCTCTCATGTTGCATCCCTACATCGTGTCTCTCCCTTCTGCGCCAACCCAACTTTTGTGCACTGAATACTTATCTCCCATGCCACTTTATCCTCTATGTGATCACATACATAACACTTAACAAAAATTAAAAAAATAATTGGCCTCCAGCAAGTCCCAAATAAAAAACTATGGCTTGTCATGAGATACTTAGTCCTTTTCCTGTCACCATGGATTCAAGAACCTCTATTCTTACTAAGGTTGACTTTTTGCTCCTGGTATAGTAGTTTGAAAAGGTAGTCAAGTGGTCTGGATTTCCTCGAACTTTGATACCAGATAAGACGGGAGTGTCACACTCCATCTCTCCTTAGTGGCTCTAATAGAAAAAGAGCTTGAGTCACCAATATTGTTCTAGGCCCGATTTCTATTTCCATCTGTGACATTTACTTTATATGTTGGTCTACCTTCTCCTCTCCCTCACTGGTATTAACAAGACTTTGACAGTCTTTCCTTCTTCAAGTAACCTTCAAGGTTAGTATGAGGAGTGGTGCATCCTAAGTTAGATGGCCACATACACACCCTTGACGTGGTATCTGTTTTGTCTACCCACCACGATAGGGGTTCTTATTCAAGACTCCTTATGGAACCCTTATATGCATGAGGATGAAACCTTATTCCACTATTATAGCCCCCCCTTGTATGGACTGCCCCAACAAGAACTTTCCAGATATACTCGCAAGGCCCTCCAAAAATCCGTGTTGAGTTAAAATAATTGGTGTAGTTATATCATGCCATGTAAACCATACTTTTGAGTGGAAGGGGCATTATCTTGTCTAGGCCGCTTGGTAAAACTGGGCTACCTCCACTAGACGAACCCCCCTATCCTATTTTTGTTGAACAATGCAGCAAGAAATTCTCAATTTGATTTTGCCTTCATTAAATTGAGGAAAACATGAATTTCCACATCATCAGAGAACTTGGATGTAGTTAACTGAGGTGACATGATTCTTGTCACTTATTTAGGTCATTGAATTTGAGTTAGAGGAGTTAGAGTTTAGTTAAACATGTGTGATTTCTAATTTGTAGCAATCAAGGTTAGTTATTTCAAGTTGTCTTCAGTTAAACTAGTTCTAACTATTGGAGGAACTAGTGGAAGGTCAGTTGTGTAGTGGGACTTTATTCTAACTCATTGATCATCCAGTTAACTAATCAATCAACCCAAAATAGCTATTGCATGTAGAGAATTCAAGTTCCCCAGTGTTGGTGGAGATTCCAAGGCAGTGTAACATCACTTGTAGACTAGTCTTGAGTGTACAGGTGTTGCATGCAGTCATATGATCAACCTTGGGAATTAAGAAAGTATTTTGGAGGAAATTCCTAAATAATAGAGGCCTAATTTCCTCAGGAATTGTGCAAGGAAATAGGGTCTCAAGAAGAGGAAAAAATTGACTAAGTGTGGGTTAGAGCTTCTTAGTGAGAAGAGAGATAGGTTATACACTTGTAGGTTGAGCTCAAATTGAGTTAGCATTGTAATACATATATATTCATCAGATTAATGCAAGCAGGTAAAAGGGATTTTTAGAAAATTACTTTCCCTTGAAAAAAATAATTTTTGCGTGGGTGTTATTTCTTATTACATGTTTGTGATTGATGTTCTAGATTGTGAATTGAATTCATAGAGCAATAGGGTAGATTTGTGTTTTCTGATTTCGTTTAAAACTTCATAATTGGTTGTCAATATACATCATAATTTTCTACATGGCATCATGTCAGGATTCACATTAGAGTAGGAATTTCAAAGTTGTTTCTCAATAGAATCATATCTACAGTTCAGTGCAATAGGATCTCTTTATAGCTGAGAAGATGGCCTTCAGCGGGCTGAGGCTAGATTATGCCTTGGAAGGAAGCTCTAATTAATCACATGGAAGGATCAAATGGAGGAAGTGTTGGATGAAAATGGATTGCTATAATACATCAAGACAAATTTTACAAAACCACAAACATCAAATTCCCATAATCTTTCTCATGGAAAAAATATGTAGCGAAGGTGAGGAAAATGATCTTGGAGGGAGTATGGGATCACATTATCTCAAACCTCCACTAGAAAGAAACTTTGTTCACCATGTGGAAAACAATGATAGAATTGTTCGAAGATCACAGGAAGCTGGCACTCAAGGATAAACTTCAGAATATCAAGATGTTGAAGAATGGCTATATTCCATAGTATCTAAGCATGTTCACACAATTTCATGATGAACTTGGCAGTGTTGGTGTTAAAGTTGCAGAAGATGACTTGGTAATCTTGTCCCTTCTAGGCATTTCGAAGAGTTGGAATAGCTACCAAGATTCAGTGAACGAGGGGGAAACTACCGAATTAGGAACACTTATGGTCTGATTTGGTATAGAAGGAAATAATGCAGAATACTAGATATGGGACTTCATCCAATTGCATTGATTGGAAAGGAAAGAAGGGAAAAGGAAAGAAATCTCAATCCAAACTAGAATCTAGCCATGGGGGCATGAAGAAAGATTTGTCCAAAATTAATTCCTTCAATTGTAATGAATTTGGGCATTATTCCACGAAGTATCCACAGAAAAATTTTAGAAAGAAGACCTCAAGAGGAGTAGTAGGTGAAGACTTGGCTTCACAGTTTGATCTTGACTTTATCCTTATTGCACAAATGACAAGCATAATGATGGGGAGTGTGTGGTACTTGGACTCAGGTGCATCATTCCACATGATAGGGTGTAGATATTTTTTTAGTGACCTGGAGGAAAAATATTTGCATATACACATCGCGCTAGGTGATAATGAAAAGTACAACATGACCGAGGTGGGTACATTCACCTTTCACAGGGAGTGAGGCTCCCCTCTAATACTCAAGGATGTCATGCTCATTTTGGGCATAAATAAAAATTTCATCTTTGTTGAAGTTTTGGAAGACCATGGTTACAATGTGATATTCAACAAAGGAAAGGAATTCCTGAGACACATAGCCATGGGATAAGTGAAATAGATTGAGGTCCATGTGAAGAAAATGTATAATCTAGATGTGGAAGACTGTGTTGCATTAAGCACAAAGGCAGAGAAAGTGTAGGGCCACGATGTCAGTAAAATTTGGCATAGAAGACTTGGCCATTTACATCATAACACATTCAATATTATGTAGAAAATAACCACTGGCCTCCCTAATGGAGTACTTGATAAACAGGATGTATGCAAAGGATATACTTTGGGGAAGCACATAAATTCCACATTCCATGATTGGGATAGAAAAGCACATGAAATCTTAGAAGGGATCCACTCTGATGTCTGTGGACCTTTCTCGATTGCCTCCACTTCCAGACACAAATATTTTCTCATTTTTATTGATGACTTCTCACGGGAGTGTTGGATCTTATACATATATTATGCATGGAGAGTTTTAAACCCATGGAGACACCTCTAGTGACCAACTGGAGGAAGGAGGATGCCACTTTAGGTGAAGAAATGGATGCTACCATTTATCGGAAGCTAGTGGGTTCAATGATGTATCTTGGAAACAAACAACCAAATATGTGCTATGAAGTCAAACAGTTGAGCCAAACTATGGTTAGGTAGACCAAATTATATCGTAAGGTAGCTAAGCATGTTTTAGGATACCTAAGAGGCACCACCTAGTTTGGACTATGGTACAAATGGATAGAGGGAGTGAAGTTGTGTGGCTTCATAGATGTAGATTGGGTGGGGATTCCATCAAACCGAAAGAGTGCATCAGGTGGAATTTTCAGTGTTGTGTCCACCACTGCTTCCAAGTATAGCAGGAAGAAAATATATGTGGCTCTCAGCTCTACAGAAGTAGAATACATGTTTGAAAGTGAAGCAGCATGTGAGGCGATCACAATGAGAAAGATACTAGCGGGACTCTTTGGTCAAATGATGGATCCAACTGTGATCAATTGTGATAATCAGAGTTGCATCAAGCTCTCTGAGAGTCTACATTTCATTATCGATCCAAGCATATGAATATCTAGTATCACCATTTACAGGACTATATGCGGAGGTGGATAATATTGCTACAATACATTCTAACAAAGGAACGAGATGCTGAAATTTTAATAAAGGCCTTGTCAAGAGGGAATTTTGAGTTCCACAGGTGCAAGATAGGGTGTAGGGAAAATTTTAAGGATGAAAAATTATCTTGAAGTTTAAAAACATTGGCAAACCTCACTAGCCCCTAATATGCAAACTATAAATTTTTTATTGATGTATTTGTAAAATTATTCAAATTTATAATGATTTTATATATACTCTCTATATAATGTTGGTGATTTTTAAGGTAAAATAATTTATATTGTAAAATTTGGGAAAATAATTTTTATAAAAAATGGAAATTGGCGAATCTTTTTTTTGGAAAAATCATGGAAAACTAGCCCACTTGCGAATATTAGCCCCTAAAATTTTCCATGATAGGGCGTTGGAAACCTTTGATCACAACTGGGGGGGGGGGCGTGAATCAGCAGTGTGACTTCTTTAACAATTTTTTCCAATCATTACTTTTACTAAATCACACATATATGCACCATCAACGAATTAGATTAACCATGTATCTAAAACATGTAAGCACCTAAAACAAGATAACCACGAGAGAAACAATAATCAACACATCAAAAGCGCATCCACAAAAGAGACACATGATTTCTGGTGAAAACTCTTCCAGGAGAAAAACCACTCTTGTTGCTGCTGCTCTACTATGAGTTTATATTATGTCAAGTAATTGGTATTTTACATAGCTAGGTGACTCCTATCAGAATGGAGACTCAACGTCATATACAATATTCCAACACTGGTTGGCTAGGAGACACGATTCTATGGATCAACTTAGAAGACTGTGTTCTCCACAGATCTACAAACTACCATTTACTGAAATCCACCACGATCAATCAATCCTCGCCCAACTCCGATTGGACTATCCAACTACCATTGGATTGATAAAATGTTCCTTTCGCTGAAGCTTCAATATCACTAGTCCTCACTCATGAAGTATCTTCTCCTCAAACACTATGTGGGCCTCATTTAATATATTTTCACACTGGATCCAAGATGTTCACCTCAACAAGAAATCATATTTTCAAACATGCTCTTAGCATCATGACTCTCTACAAATCATAATAAAAAACACCATCAATAATGTGCTCTCAACATTAGAAAAATAGTGGCTCAAATCTATGCATCAAATTGAATACTAAATCATCAACATAATATCAAAACCTCACTACAAAATATATGTTGCATAATACACTCAACAACATAAGACACTATGCCTATGTGCCAAATGCATTAGCAACTCCTGCAAAAACATATGTGAGAGTCACCAATAAAAACACTATCCAAAAGCATACAAAATCTCTCCAATCAATCTCTACTCCAACAACTTCAAATCTGATCTATTCTACAACATGCTTCAACTATGCTCACTATGTAGGCATTAACACTCATACATTGAAGTAATTAATTTTGCAACTAAGTCTTAAGCCTATTTTCACATTGCAGCCTTCACTAATTCACTACACAGTGAACTCTGTCAACAACAAGCTCCAAATGATGAATATAAAATTTGTAGAGAAATTTTTTTCTTGGGGCTAAGATCAAGGGTGCACAAGTTGGACCAAATCAATCCCTAATACCACTACTTGTGCACTAAAGGTATTCACATCATTCGAGGACATTTTCAAAACATTTATATCCTTTTCTAATAATTTTGGAACTATCTAGGAATTTCATTACTAATTTTGTTTTGATCCATGCGAGGAATGCAAAGAAAATCTCATGAAACCCTTTAGTCACACCCATAACACAAGATGGATTCGATTGGGACCTATAGTCACTCCCATAGGTTCGTCTTCCAGTGACTAGAACCTTTTAGTCACTCCCATAGGCTTGGCTCCATGTGACTGTGGCTAAGGATGACGAAAATCATCAATCCTTCAACTCAAGACCTTTGCCACCAGTTGTATCACCTTCTCCAATTGTGTACAAGCCTCCAAACCTATAACATAACCTCTGACATATATGGAAGTAGATCAAACATGCCTCCCAAGTGTTACTACCAACTTGACCTAGAAGTCTAACAAAAAGGTTGGAAAGAGTGCCAACAAGTTCTCCACTCTCCATCAAACCTCTGAACAAGCTGCAACACCCCTAACAGATATCTACAACACCTATACAATGTCAACATAATTTTGATACTAAACCATCATGTAACACATCATCTCCATGAACATAAGTATGAATACCTAGTTTCCAACTCAACTAGTGTGCCAATAAACCATCATGGATCATTTGAGAAATCATCGGCAATACTTGTAGCAACAATATCCAACTATAGAATCAACATCCATCTATCTTTCAACATCAAAAAAACATCATGAAATTTCTATAAAATCACATGCCAACACATGATAACATATCCATGGTCATCATGCTCCCATCAAGCTACATTACAAAGGTTGTCATCAAGAGTTGACATCAATGCCAACATAACCAACATCAACATTACCAGTTGTAGACATGCTACAATGAATGGAATCTATGCATTTTCTAGGCTAAAATAAATTGGTATCAATTCCAGCATGACCTAGCTACCATCATGAACAAATTCCAACATCAGCTAGTTGGATCCATGCACCCCATAATGCCAACAATTTTCCCCTTTGGCATTGATGGAAACCATACACAAACTCTCCAAACCATCATCCACTATCACTCCCCCTTTTAAATCAATGGAAAAGGAACAAATACATATAAATAGGCAACAATAATTGAAGCACAAATACTGGAGCAACTAACATGGATGAAAAGTAATGCACATCAACAAACATCCATGTCTCTCCACATAAGTAGCAGCAAGAAACCAATCATCATCCAGAGAAACATACCAAACATCAACCTCTACAACTAAGCAGTGATATGCTTACATGAGTCCACCATAGAAGCATCAATTAGAAACAATATATAATATGCAACAACATCCACATGAAGTAACCACACAAAATTTCTGAAGGCATCATCAATCTCTCTGCTCATAACATGAGGCTAGAAACTCTAACAATCAAAATCATAACATGAGGCACATCATGAAAACCTCTAACAAAATCATAATGCCAACAATGATGGCTAAAGTAAACAAGAGTAAATAGATGCTCCCCCTGAACACATGCCATCTCCAACATCAATCCATCCTAAAGTGAACCACTTCCACTACAAGAAATGCTTCCTTCTCACAAATAGAAGCACCATATGGACCAAGCCTCCACATGACCATGACTCAAATGACATATACATTGATACATACATGGTTCTAGCAGCAAAATAACACCTCATACATAATCTCTTATGACCAAAACATGACCTCATGACTTATGACTAAAAGACCCAAAAGGTAATAGAATACAAGTACATGGCTTCATTAGCATTATTACATATATTTTCAATAAATTACATTTCTGCTATGATCATATCCTATGGACCAATGACTCAAATACATGATACATCATGACTATTACATCATCATTATCCCATACATGTGGCTGCAAAACGACTCCATAAAATTTCCTGTCAATATGACATCTTGATCTACAAATGATTGGATCCTGTAGCAACATAGAATGATGAATCAATAATGAATACATGGCTATAAAAATCATGATATAACATCTCATACATGGTTGGTCCATGTCTCATGTCATCTCAATAAATCTTGAAGTAATTATCACAATCTATGCATGGATGCACATCATTTCAACCAACTGTTAGAGGAAACCAAAGCATATACATGGCTGAAAATGTGCTACTTTCACTCATGAAAACACATACCAATCTGCTGCAAATAACTAAGTGAAAAGAATGAATAATAGGCCAAATAATCTAGGCAAACATCATACCATGCATAGCTCCCCTTGAGCTCAATATACCTCCAAGAGACAGGTTGATCCCATGGACCTTAATGTGCATGAGGCTCAAAAGAACTCATCAAGTGTTTTTGCCATAACTCGAACTCATCAAACTGCCACACTACTACCATACACTCCCCCTGAGGTTATATATCTCTCATGAATTCTACATTCCTATATAAGTATGCAAGAAATAATCATGGACAATAGGAGGGAATTATCTTCACTACTTGAAGAGTTATTTCTCCTTCTTTCTCCATAAGGTTTTGAGCCACTTTGTATCCTCCTTCACTTGATTCCCTTCTGACTTCACTGGTTTTGTGCTAGATCCTCTTTGTTTTTTCTTATTTTGACGATTTTTTGTTGAATAATGGGGCAACAAATAATCTCTTGACATATGGCCAAATCTATGGCATATATAGAACTCCTCTTGGCCAAGAGGATGAAATATTTTCTTCTCATGCGAGATCTAAACCATGCATGAAATGTGTCTCTCCTCCAATGGTTAGACCTACAATCCATTTCTTTATGGCTAAACAGGTGACATGAGTAAAAATAACCATAAAAATCATGGTTATAACTGAAGGCCAATCTTATTGGTTGCTAATAATGGTGATTGGATCTATACATTCTGCTCCAATAGTTATTAGCATCATGTCCAGACGTGTGATAGATGTAGCATTGTATCTCATGCATCAAAAGAAATAAAAGGACTTTTCTTCCTTTGAAATCTAATGGAGCTACCATGATCATCCTTAGGAGAAAAAGGTCTTCTGAATGTAGGTTCTCCTTGATATTTTCTTCTTTGCTACTGGTTCTTCTTATTTTTCTGCAACTGGTTCTTTTGTTTTCTACTCAGTTGTTGGATCTTCTTGTTTCTCGGTTGCTAGTTCTTTTGTTGTTTAATCGATTGTTGGATCTTCTTGTTTATATGTTGTTGGTTCTTACTCTTGCCGCCGGTATTTTTTTAGAGGTTTCTTTGGTTCTTCTTTGATATTTTTTCGTGCTTGCAAACTAGATTCACCATTTTGAAAACAAAGACCAGTTTTATCCAATGATGATCTTTGGCTCTCAAGTAAACTATCCAAAGCCATGATACTCTTCTCCATCTTCCACTTCTTTCTCAAGGAAACTACTTCAGCTTCTAATTTCTCACATTCATTTACCGTTTCTTGGTATTGTTTCCTCATGCCTTCCTTAACTTTTTCTACTTTTGCTTTTAAGCTTGCATCCCCTTCCTTGAGCTTGGATTCCTTATAATCACAAATCTGCAACAATTTTTCTTGATCCTTGAAATCATATGTTATTTTAGAAATCTCATCTCTAATACCCTTAATAAAATTCTCATCTTCATTATCTGCTTTAGCATGATCTAAATATGAATCCTCAAAATTGTAACTCAAAAGAAAATCGTTAACAGTTATACCTTTGGATTCATTATTTTCTGATCTCTTCTCATCATCCACTGAATCAAGTGCACTAGAAGAATGAGACCCTTATGGCTAATATTCTTGTTTTTTAATGCCCTTCTCCTTATTCTTTTTCTTGTTTTTCTTCTATTTTTCTCTTCTTCTAATTTTCAAAATTGTTGTTGGTACCTTCTCCAAATATGGATTCTAGCTTCTCCCACATTTGTTTGGCATGCTTCAAACCTACTAGCCTCTTCATATCATCATTATGAAGATTCTCGTAGATTATGCACCTAGCTTGTTCCTTCTACTGCAAAACTTCATCTGTAATTGGATATTTTCGACAACATTCACATACTACTCTCCAAATGTTAGATCCACAAGATAATAATTAAGATTTAATATTTTTACTCCATACCTTGTAATTTATAGTAGTGAGGACACCCATTCCAAAAAAGAAATTAAATTTTTGCCAACAAACCCTGGATCTGCTCTCCAAGGATCAAGATACAACTGAGAATCCCACTCTGATACCAATTGTTGGAAACCTTTGAGAACTACTAAGAGGGGGAGGGGTGAATAAGTAGTGTGACTTTAACAATTTTTTCAAATTATTACTTTTACTAAATCACACATATATGAACCAACAACAAATTAGATTAACCATGTATCTAAAACATGCAAGAAGCTAAAACAAGATAACCATGAGAGAAATAATAATAAACACATCAAAAGCGCATCCGCACAAGAGACACAATATTTTTGGTGGAAACCCTTCTTGGAGAAAAACCACCCTTGTTGTTGCTACTATGCTCTAAATTTCTATTATGTTAAGAAAACTTTCTTTTACATAGCTAGTTGGCTACTATCAACATGCAGACTCGACCTCATATACAATATGCCAACACCAATTGCCTAAGCATGTTATATAGGAAAATTACCTCCTCATCAGCTCAGAGGAGAAAGACACATTGGTTGAAGACAAGACCTAAATCACAGACCTATTTTCCAAGGTAACACACCCCAGAAATAGATAAGGAGAGTTATAACACTTTCCATCTCTCAACCAAAGGCATTAGTCCCTAGGTTAACGCTATGTTTTTCCTAAAGGGCATCGTTACTAGATATTTGTGAGATTCTAGAGGTCAAAACACGAGTTGACTCACTGATACTCCACTTTTCACTCAAATATCAACTCCAAAATAAGGAAACATCCACCTTTGGCCTAACTAAGGACATTTATATTCCTAATGGAGTCTCATGGGAAGGGAAAGATAAATAAATGGAGGCAACATCCAAGCTTTTTCCTCAATGGAACTCATGAAAGAATTGGCAAGGATGAGCCTCTCAACATTTATATACTGGAGGCGTGGTCATTGTGAAAGAGGTAAAATGGTTTTCGAAACTTTGCAAGAGATTTAGCATTGTTATGATGCCAAGAAGTTGAGAGAGAGAGAGAGAGAGGAGTTGAAGAATAAGAGGAGGCTTGATCCAGCCAAGATGGTTGTAATAATTCTTCTTCTATCTAATAGCATAGATATATTTATGTGTTTTCTACTTGATGGTGTTGATATTGTATTCCTTTACATGTTGATTCGATTCACATGATTAATAAGTAGCTTAGATGCATGCTAGTTTATATTCTTATATATTGATGTTTTGATCGTTAAGGTTTATATGTTGTAGGATTATGCTTTGTCTTGTCTATGTGCACGTTCTAATCTAGGAGCTGGTGGAGAGGTCTTCCACTTTAACACATTGAGTTCTCCAACAGGGCTACACCAAGGATTGAGGTAATCCTTCTCCTTTCTCTTTGCAATCATGCATTAATATGAATATATGTGTATTTATTTGTGACAGTTGCAACTAATCTTAAAAAGTTTACCTTGGATCTAGGGAAGATCCGAGAGGGTATTTCATCCACAACCACTTGTGAATTAATCCTTATATCAGAAATGGAGACTCTGTTGGGGATTAATAATTAGTTCCCGATTTTGATCTTCCAAGTTCCCTCATCTCTCTTTCTTTCAAGGCATTCATGTTCTTCTTGATTCCCATTCTGATCACTTAGGATGCTTCCCAACCTCATATGTTGTGCATAGCCTTTGATCAGAGCCTGAATGACTCTGTTTACATCCTTTGCCTTTGTAATGCCCCCTTGTTGTGTAGTTCAATGAGTTATAACACTTCCCAGGTTTTTGGACAGAGTGTTAGTCCTACTATTAATGCTCTGTATCCTCTTCTGAGAAGTGTTAGTCCACCATTATCTTGATTTTCACCCTGTTCTGTGAAATTATGGGTTGGGAGGTTGCTACTAGTTTATTTTAGGGATCTAAAACTGTGCACTATTTTTGGTTTCGTACTTCTATGATCATATTTATTTTTAGGAAAATAACTTAAGTACATTTGTTTTTCAGAAAAAGAAAATGAAAAAACATGTTTAAAGTTTTTGTTTTAGTTGGTTTGATTATGCATATGTATATTGGGTTAGTTGTTAGAGAGAATTGCATGTTTGCAAGTTGTGCATGTGTTTACTGCATTGGATGCATGGTACTGAATTGATGTATAGATAACTCTCTCCTTGTAGAAATACTTCTTCATCGAATTGAAATTGAAAATCATATTTTCTGCATGGTTTGAGTCAGTCTCATAAAACTCCATATGTCAACACCCCCTCTGAAGACATTAATAAAGTACCTTTAAAATCAATCTCGTAATAAAAGAAATCAGCAACTCTTTTGAGCATACACACATATTAGTCTAGGCTAGGATCTTGGGCTAGGCAGTGGTGAGTAAACTTCCCAAGATCACAAAACTGAGACTAGTGTCGTTAAAGAGAGTAAAATCCTGTTGCACTCATATCATCTGGGACTGCTCCCGTTGGAAAGGAGTTAAATACAAGAAAAAATTGAAATATGAGAGAAGCTAGCCCGAGGATATCGGAGCTGAGTCAAGGACTTAGCTATCCTGACCACACAACATACAGTCTACGACCATGTCCCCTTCGGTGGTGTTTGTGATTTGAGGTAACCTTAGTGGCCAGACATTTTTAGGGACAAATATTATGTGACTAGGGTGGGCTTCCCTGGTACCTAAATAGATGAACCTACTTTGTCTTCATTTTCTGGGAGGGTGCTTGTCTTCACGAGAATACTTGGCCCCTTAATCTGAGGTTCAGGCAAAGCTCAAGAGTATCATAACTGTACATTTTTCTTGCTCTCTCTTTTAGCCATTGTGACATTGGGTTTCATCTCTAGCAGATGGTGGTTATCATACAGAGTCATATCCCCTAACTACTTTCTTATCGAGTGTTAGAGTATTTTTTATTTTTAGGTGTTGGTTTGTTATCACTAAAACTATAATAAATATCACTTTAATTTTTTTGATAAAATATATCAGATTGGGCCCTCTTCATCAATCTAAGTGACAATAAGGTCTTCCTCTGCTCACTCTAGAGGATCAAATGAGCCTTGGTGAACTAGATTCTCCCTCTTTTGGAAACAGGTCTCTAGTGTCTAACACTGAATCACATAACACCTCCCAAGATACTATACTTCCTAAGGACTTTTTCAGCGAAGGATATGTACCTCCTTATAATCCTCCCCTCACCGATCCTATGGGGCCAATGTTGATTTAGGCAACACATGTACTGATCATTCCTTTGACAGTACCTACATCCAACATTCCCCTGGTGATTAATGAGTCGTGGTATTTTGTGGACAACTTCGGTCCACCATCACTTCCCCCACCAATAGTTAGTAACACACAACTGATTGGTTACCACACTATCCAAACTATGCCTAGTTTAGGAAACCTAGTTACACCTACTATGGGTGGAACCTATTACATGTCCATTTCTACCCCTTTTGTGTCTACTCCTAGACCTTCGACTATCTCTCCTAAAAGCGCAGTTAGCATGGCTACCTTGAGTAATCCTTTTGGTTGGAACCCTTTTCTATGTTGAAACCACCAGGCTCAGATTCTTGGGGGCAATGTTCCCATCATGTACATACTAGTCAGGGGCAACATTACTCCCCCTCTGCCTATAGGAAAACCTGGATCATCATTTATCGACTTACCTCCTCTAAGTTGACACTATTCTAGTATCATTCATGTACCTACGACAAACTATATGGTTGGAGGAATCCCTTAACTCGTTTCTGCTTTGTCTATTTTGACATCCCCTCCTCAACCTCAATTGAGTCAAGGGAGCACTCTTTTATCCTGGGGGTAACTAGTCTTTTGACCCCCAACCTAATATCCCTTATGGACCACCATTGTATATGACTATTCGACCATAACAAGGAGGTTATTATCCAATGAATCCTATGTATCTTGTTGGAAACATTATGATGGGAGGACCCCAGGGTCATTTGAGTCATTCTTCATCACCCTAGTTAAACACAGGGGCACCAAACCCTTTGCATTTTTTGGCAATGCTTGATATTACTGATATTTATAAACTGACTAATGACCCAATTTATCATAACTTATATTATTCCCCAATCTCGCACAAGATACCTGCTAACATCCTGAATTTTGAAGGGAAAAAGGAGATGACCCGAGTACACATGTCACCACCTACCATCTATGGTGCGTAGCGAACTCCATGGTGGATGATAGTATTCGGCTCTAGGTCTTTCCCCACACCCTTACTGGAAATGCTACCAATTGGTACATTGAGTTACTGCACACGTCAGCCAATACCTTTGGTGCCCTGCCAATGGAATTTTTAAAGCACTTTCAGCTTCCTATCTACTACGAAACTGGAACAGAACTTCTTTCTACCTTGTGCCAAGACACCTCCACCCACATATCTGATCACAACCATGAATGGAGACATAGGTGGAGGCTTGTCAAATCCACCATTCTAGATTACCTATTAGCATATTTGTTCTACAAATATGTTCTTCCTCAAATCACCAATGTTGTTGCCTTAGGTGGTGTGTTCATAGAAGACCAATCCATTTGCCATCCCATCATTTAGATATGATTTATTCTTAGTCTGACACACTATACGGTGTAATTCCTCATGCCCCTCAAACTTCCAATACTCCTGCTACTAAGCAACCTGGTGTGTACGCTGACGGTCTTGTCGGTGTTACCTCTAGGGCTACAATAAAACAAATTAGCGAGCACATTTCCCAGTTGACAGTCGATACCGCTACTTCTACCCAATCCGCTCCTCTTCCTACCACTGCAATAAAATCTATGCAATCTACAAAAAGACCTAGTGGCAAGAACAAGAAGAACAAGAAAAATACCTCTCCTTCTGAAGAGCACCTCACTACGCAACCCAACCCCAAATAGAAAGCTTCCAACAAATCTTATAGCGATAAGTTCCCTTGCAAAATCTACGTGAAGGACCACATGTGACACAAATTTCATCATCTTCAAGAATGCACAGATCTTCTCACTCAGAAGGACACTGTCCAGACCCCTGCGGTCCTACAGAAGCCTTTCCCTACTCAGTAGTAGCAACATCTAATTCCAAACCCACAGAAGCCCCCACAAGGGGGCAATGGTGGTTTGAACCATCCTTCCTCTGGTGAAGGATTGTCAACCGTTTACACCTTTGAAATGGTTGATCTTCAAACGTGAGCAAAAACTTATGGAACTCCACTCTCTAATGCTTTGGAAGTTGCCTCGAGTTCAAATCCACCATCACCTAATGATCTTCATATCAAAAGGCTTGTTGGTGATCTTGTGATTCACCCCTCCTAATTGGGAAATTTGCCACATGACACACAATAACTCTACACGTGTTTCCCAAAACTACAATATTATAGAAGATTTGGCACAAGCACCATCAGCCATGTCTGTGCTCAAAGTATTTCAAACCTATCTAGCACAACATAAAGCTTTTCTTTCGGCCATTGGTGCAGTTGACCCTCAGGATTCCATGTTAGCAATTTTGACATGGAGAAATGTAAGCCTCGCTTTTCCCACCAACTTACATTCCAAGTGCAGGCTATTTTGAAAGGGAAAGTTATCCATCGAACAGTCATTGAAGAAGGTGCTTCAACCCACATCATGTCTAATTCATGTTGGCTCGCCCTGGGTTCTCCAACACTCACTCTGTTGTCGAATTACCTTAAAGCATTCGATGAACATACATTCATCCCAAAAGGATACCTTTATAGCTACCCCATCACTCTGAGTGGGAAAATGGTAACGCTGGACATTGAAGTCATAAATCATCATCTCGATTATAATATCCTTTTGGTTCATAGTTGGAATTATGCCATGACTACCATTGTTTCTTTGGTCTTCTGCTTCATCCTCTTTCCATTGGATGGGAGAGTAGTCATAGTGGACTAGTATTCCTTTTGTACCCCATATTACTCCCCATTTCCTAGCTGCATTGTGCCCTTAGTGGGTGGCATACCTAACTCTTACATCAGTGTTGGTGTTTCCCTTTTGAAGGATTACTCCCTATTGGGTTTCTTTTCTCTCCCACTGCTCGAGGTTCCATAGATGGTGTTATCACCAGAAACTATAGTCCATGTATATGACAATTGTCCATAAATTTTGAAGAGTCTTGTGGTCTTGTAAATAGCTTTGTTAACTTGTGTCAATTTCAAATTTTGAAAATGCAAGAGTTATGAATGAAATTCGTGTAAAGACAAGGGCATTGGTCATCTTTCATCATAGTTAGTTATGTCATGTCTTGTCAAAAGTACTTGCGCAGTTTCGCAGCGCGGGTGTCATGTCTTAGGTACTTGCGCAGTTTCGCAGCGCGGGTATGATTGGTCAAGTCTGTTGCTCAAATCTGTTTGCGCGTTTTCGTAGCGGCTTGTTTGTTAGCGATTTCGTAGCGCATTCCCTTAAATTTGAACTGCCCGCGCTACGAAATCGGGGTTTCGGGTTTTTATGCAGCGTTTTTCCTTAACTGTCTAATCCGAGAGGTGATGAATCACGTGTCCGGTCATGATTGTTTCCTCACACCATTTGTCTGTCATGATTCGTCATTACTTTGCCATCAGGTTTGATCTCATTGAGTTAGGTGTCAGTTTGGGGGACGTTATAGAAAGTGGTCGTGTCATAATACGTTTTTCATAACAAATGAATGTCTTCTGCTTGATGAAAGCTTGAGCTTTATCCTAAATAGACTTCTGCAAGCGAGCCTGATTTCTACAGCGTAAAATCTGTTATTGTGCTGCAAACCATTGTCATTCCCTCGTGAAGAATTGTGTTAAGAAATATGGAGAAAAAAGAGCATCGTTCAGGGAGATGTGTGAGAACAGAACCGGAGGGATTAGATGTAACCCTCAGGGATGAGGAAATAGCAAAGGCATTCAGAGCTACTGGTTGTTGGCGGTTTTGTGAAAAGCTCAAAGGTGGACATGCAGAAGTTACCAAGGCATTTGCAGTGAATTTTACGGGATTAAATTCAAAAGTGGCCATGCTGGAGTTCCCGGTTTCACCTGAAGTTATTTCTAAAGTCACAGAAATCCCAAGAGGTGGTCAAGAGTGGTTCAAGAATTTCAAGTTTGATATGGGTCCGTGTAAGGAGTTCTTAAAGGCACCATATGTGAATGAAGATCTCTCCAGAGCTGTCCCAAGGAGTTATCTTAAGGAGAATTATGCTACATTATTGTCATGCATTCAGAAGTATTTGACGTGTGAAGGCCGATACAACAAAGTTTACTCATATCATTTCAAGCTGTTGCTACACTTTACTGGTAAGAGCTCCATAGACATACCCTTTTACTTATTCAGGAGTATTTCTAAGATGTGTGATAAAATTCAGTTGAAGAAGGAAGCCTATGAAACTTCTCTTTTCCATCATGGTCTGGTTAAATTACTGGTGTTGGATAGCCTACATAAAATTGGTAAGGACTGGGACTCGTTTGTATTCATGGCCGGTTTCCCTAGTAAAACGAGCCTAACTCCTTTACCTGTAAGAGAAAAAGAAGATAGGAGTGACGGTACTACTTTGGCTGAGTTAAGAAGAGAAATAACAGACCATAGCAAGTCCAAAGCTAAAACAAAGAAGCCAGAGAGGCCTGTAACAGACAAAGACACACCTGGAGCTAAAACAAAGAAGACTCCTAAGTTAGCAGTTGAAAAAGCTCCTGAAGCATCAACAATCAAAACTTCAAAGTCATCCAAAGTATCTGAAAAGGAAGCTTCTAAGTTATCTCTTAAAGAAACACCAGAATCATCTAAACAGAAGACTCACAAAGGAAAAGATGAATTTGAGTCTAATAAAGTGGAAAGGGTTTCAAGAGTAAGAACTAGAGGACAGCTAAATAAAGAAAAGGGAAAATTAGCTCCTGTGGAAGAAAGTCCTGTGTCTAGGGGTAGTTTAAATGATTTGTTGGAAGCTATTGAATTAGAACAAGAGCACCCAATTCAAGTTGAACCCCTTGAAATTGAACAAGATCAATTGGTATCACCAATGCATATTGATTTAACACTGTCTTCTCCTGAAAGTTCAAAGAAGTCAAAGGCTTCTAAAAAATTAAAGTTTGAAGAACCAGGGGTAGAGTATGCTTTTAAACCCCGTAGACCAATGACTAGGAGGCAAATGAAGGAAGCAGAAAAGGTTCAAAAAGAGAAAGTCTCTTCAGACTTGCCTAGGACAGAGGCACTTGAAATTTTCTCTGAAATGGTCCAAGCAGCTAAAAATAAGAGTAAGGACAAAAAGGTGGTTATAAGTCCAAGTGGCAATATGGTTGCCATCAAAAAACAAGCTGGAGTAAGTAAGGAGATACCTCAGGTCTCAAATGTTTTTAAAGAGAAGGCAGTCAGGTATACCAATTATAGGAAAGCTGTGTTGAAAGGTAAAGCAAGAATGATCAGTCAAGCTAGTTCGGTGTCTGATGCCTATGTATGGACAGTACCAGCTTTAAAACAAGCAAAAACTATGAAACAAGTGAACATAAGTCTGAAAGCAGAGAATAAGAAGTTGAAGAAGGAGGTCATCAGTCTGAGAGAAAAGCTAGACAAGCTAGCTAAATGATTCAAGAAGGATTGTGTATTCTCAAATTTTGATATATTTTGGGTCATTATCTTGTCAAAAGTTTTTGAGACTTTTTGTGTCTTTTTGCTGGTATAGAATGATTGAAGAATTATAAATTTGAAGTGATACTGTTTGAGGCTCATAAAATTGATTTTAATGACCTACAGCAGTTTCGTAGCGCGCTACGAAACTGCTGTAGATGACTGGTTATGATTAAAGCTTGAAATGGAATGCTGAGGTCAGCATATATTTTAACAAATGGTCAAATACTAAGCCTGGGGAGTTTAGAAGATCAGTCAGATACTTTGTTAAAGAGGCCAAGGGTAAATATTAAAAAAATGGGCGAAGTTTTGTTTTTTGCTAAAAAGTCACTTTATCTCCGAGAATTTAGGGTTTGGATAGAGCTGCTGAGGTGTAAGATAATCCACTTGTCTGGCTCTGGGATGGCTGGTTCATGAATTCTTTTTAATCAGACGAGGTTATCCGAGGTGTAAGAGGCTCAAATATGGATCATTAATATGTGGACACCGAGGGGGACAATGACCAAGAATATAGGCTTCATTTTCTTTTCGGTTATGTGAATCATCTCTGCATCAGGAATCCGAAGCTGTATATACATTGAACATGCTTCTAGTTTGGATATGGTTGTTATGGCAATGATACAGGTGGTGAGCTTTGAAGAACATAGCAGGGTATACAAGGAAGGAGACTTAAAGGGCCAGTATGATGGAATCCCCTGTTTTCGTACCATCATAACTTTTGTAATTAATCAGTTGGTTTATGTCATGGTTAAGGTCATTTATGTAAAAACACGAGCTCCCTTCATGCTCGTTGAGGAGCCTCGTACAGTAGTTTTTGATAGGCTATATATAGGAAGAATTGATATGTAAAAAAGGTTGGATACTTAATAGAAAAAGTGTGTTGTTTTGGGCCACTGTAAGATCTTTTTTGACAGTAATAGTAAAACAGAGTTATACTCTTCTCAAGATTCTCGAAGGATTGTCACGGTCAAATGAAGTGATGATGTGTTATACCTTATGTTATTTTATGGTTTTGTTGTATGCAATCACTCAGAATTCATACTTATATGCTCTGACTTCCTGTGTATACAGCAAGCTATGTGTGGTGGGATATGTTTGACTTGTAATGCTAAGAGCCTTGATTTCTATGAGTTCACTGTGTTTTTCTTGTTTACTTGATATTATAGACTCCATAGCCCAATGAGATATCTTTTGGTGTGTTTCCAACCAGTTATGCTTACATTAAATCTATTGTACAAGAGTTAGCCCTCTTATCAACATTCAAAATCAATAACCTTTTCTTGAGAGAGCCCTCTCAGGCTAGGGAGGCTAATCCTTAGTCAAAAGCTTGGTCTGAAATAGTTACACAGAGTCTGCCTGATCAGCAGCCCTTCAGTTGTGATTTTGTGATAACAGATGGTTTCTGTGGTCTCCACCATTTCACATGACCTAAAAAATCGTTGGATCCTCCTAACCCCTTCAGAAATTGACTCTTATGGAGAAAAAATGCTACTTTCAACAGCTGAATGGCTTATCAAGCCATTCAATATGCATATGATTATTCCGCTTCTTTGGTTACGACCAATGGTACCACCTCCTATCCCATCATGGCTAATTCTAACAATCTCCTTGATGAATTCCTAACTATGGATGAAGCTATTCGAGAGATCATGTCTTTAGAAGAACGATCTTGGGAAACCTCTCACCATCGTGCTTCGATATTTGATTCAAATGCGGCATCTATAAAAATCTTGTCTTTTGAACCACCTAAGGTTGTTCCCTCAGTTTATACGACTGCCCAAACTCTAGATTCAGAAGGGAACGTGGGAAATATTTCAAATACTATGCTCATCGATATCTTAGTCAAAACAGGTATCATGGAAAACATTTAGATTGTAGCTGACTGCAACCTTGAGGAAATTTTAAGCTTCACCTATGTTTTCAAGGAATTCTGGGATGTATTTGCTTGGTCTAATGAGGAAATTCCTGGCATAAATTCTTTTATTGTCGAGCATGAGATCAAGGTCTACAACAATGCCAAGCCTATTCGGAAAAGGCTTCGACTAGTCCACCCCTACAACACTACAACTATCAAAAATGAGGTGGAAAACTTATTACGTGTTGGTTTTATCTACCCCGTTTCCTTGACAGAATGGGTCTCCAATCCTGTTCCTGTAGACAAAAAACAAGGTACCATCTGTGTCTATGTCGAATACCATGATTTGAATGCCACATGTCCAAAAGAAAATTATCCAACTCCATTCACTGACTAGATAATCGACGATTGTGTTGGCTGCAAATCCTTCTCCTTCATGTACTGCTTCTCAGACCATATCCAGATTGCTATAAAACTTGTGGCTTGTGGACCAGCACAAAATCACCTTCATTTGTCCTTGGTGCATATTTTCATATCGAAAGCTCCCATCCAGTCTAAAGAATGTGGGTGCAACCTTTCAGAGGGCTATGGACTATGCCTTTCATGATATCGGACACATTGTTCAAGCATACTTGCATGATCATCTAGCTCATTCCAAGAAACGAACCCAACACCTAACTCATCTTTGAGTAATATTTCTTAGGTGTAGGTTCTATAACATCTATTTGAATCCACATAAGTGTGTCTTCTTTGTTGGTTATGGAAACCTACTTGGTTTCATTGTCTCCAAACATGGGATAAGGGTTGATCCTGATAATGTAAAGGTGATTACTCAATTTCTCGCACCACAATCCATCTTAGAACTCCAAAGTTTTCAAGGGAAGACAAACTTCTTATGATGATTCATTGTGAATTACATCGAACTAATGAAAGGCTTTATGCACCTTATAAATAAAGGAGTACCATACTTATGGGATGATCAAGCCTAACGATCATTTGATGGCTTGAAAGAGGCACTCATATATGCCCCACTAGTCAGTTCTCTTGACTATTTGCGTGACTTTCTCTTATACCTAATAGCATCTCCATCCTCCATTGGTGTGGTGTTGCTCCAAATTCATGATGATCATAGTGAGCATGTGATCAATTATCCCTCGAAGGGCCTTGTTGGGCCAGAACTATGATATTCACATGTGGAGAAACTATCCTTAGAAGTTGTCTTTGTTGTCAATCACTTCAGACACTACATCCTACTACGATATACTATTGTCATTGCCTTGGAGAATCCAATGAGACATGTTCTGTCTCATCAAGTCATTGGAGGGAAATATTCCAAATGGATTATGGTCCTCCAAGAATTTGATCTGGTTTTTGCAACTGCCAAGGCTAAAAAATCCTTAGTCTTTGTCGAATTATTGTTAGACCTTCCCATAGTTGACGCAGATGAGGTAGCCCATGATCCTCTACCATATGAATCTGTCTATTTGGTCGACTCTACTGATCCTTTGTGTGTATACATTCTTATCTACCTCCAATCACAATGGTTCCACCCAAATCTCTCATCCGACAACCGTCATCGCATTTTCCACCAATCCAGGCACTACTTAGTACTAAAAGATACTCTATATCATTGTGGCATTGAATCAGTTCTTCGATGTTGTCTCACTCATGTAGAGGAAGAACACATTCTACATGACCTCAATTTTGGGGCATCTGGAAGTCATCTTTCTGGCATGGCTACTACCCAGAAAATTTTTCACATCGGATACCACATGTCAACCTTGTTTAAAGATTATATTACTACAGTCTAGCAACGCCATCCTTGTGAAATATTTACCAAGAAAATGCATGCACCCCTTGCCCCTCTTCACCCAGTTATCTTTGTTGGCCCCTTTTCTAAATGGGACATCCACTTCGTCACATGTAACCCCACTTCCTCTGATGGATACAACTTCATTATTGTCACTATGGACTACTTTACAAAATGGGCCAAAGCCATTCCCACTTTTCGGGCTGATGGAGAAACCATTGCATTATTCTTGTTAAATCTGGTAATATATCATTTCTAAATGTCCCAAACGATCATTACAAACCATGGTTCCCACTTTTAGAACCATATGATGTCTGACTTAACATTGTTGCTAGGGTTTAGGCAAGAACATTCTTCCTCCTACTACCCACAGGCTAATGGCCAAGTGGAAGCCATCAATGGCATCCTAAAAACCATGATTCGTTGATTAGTAGGTAATCATAAAACACGTTGGCATCACATGTTATATCCTGCTCTTTGGGCATACTCAATGTTAGTCAAAACTACTACAGGCTTTACACCATTTCAACTTTCTTATGACCTGGAAGTACTTCCTATCGAGTGCCAGATTCACTCCCTAAAATTAGTTGTTGAACTCCTGCTTAGCACGACTGCTGAAGAAGAGCACTTGCTATCACTAAATTAGCTAGATGAGACTCGTCAAGATGCCGCACTGGCTCTTGAATCCCATAAACACCAAGTTAAAGCCCAATATGACAAAAATGTCAAGCCTCAATATTACCAAGAGGGCAACATCATTTTACTATATGATCAAAATCATGATCTCTTGGGGGCAGGAATGATTCAACCATTATGGTTTGGTCCATATGTCATTCCTAAAGTCCTTTCAAAAGGTGATTATGAACTTCAGGACTGCAATGGAATTCCACTCACAGAGCCTTGCAATGGGTTCTATCTAAAAACATATTATGCCTAGTGTTCTACTAGGCATCTACTTGGTAATTTTATGTATATAAGTTTTTCTTATTTTGGTGTGTCTGGATCATTTTTGGCTTTCATGGGTAGTTTTCTCATACAAATCTCTCGTTCCACAAATGTCTTCATCACTCTTAACATACATCAAATATGCATATGGTTCCTATTGTCACACAAGACACATTGCATTAGTTGCTTGGGTCCTTTATACACCTGAGTCAGAACTAGTTAGTTTCGGGGGTGTTTTTCTTGGTATTTCCACCAACAATATTGTTGAGTACATATCTATGATCAAACTCCTTACTGAAGCTTCATGTTGAGACATCTCCATTCTAGTTGTGAGGTTAGACTCCGAGCTAGTCGTTATGTACATTACTAATCACTATCACATTCACAATTCAATATTGTTATGTTATTTTTTAAGGGAGAGACTTTTGGAACGTCAATTTGAGTTAATTACACATGAACACATACCTAGAGAATCTAATGAATTAGCTGACTCATTAGAAAATCATGTATTGGATTGGCAGCTGTCCCATTATTTATATCTACATGTATGAATGTAAAAATTTCATAGTTAAAAATTTACAAAAAATCAAAGCAAAACACATACACCATGAATCACCCAAAAAACAAAAAAACAAACAATATATATATATATATATATATATATATATATAGATATATATATATATATATATATATCCAATCCAGTATTTTTACATAAAAAATTCCCAGAACTTTGGTGTTTTAAGTACAAAATGGCTCTGCTAAGCCTCATTATGAAACCCGTTGGCCATACCCTACTCCTGTTCAGCCTACTACTCATGGTAACAAATGACTACTCTAGATAACCTCCTAAGAGGCACCAGAAACTATTCTGACACACCCACGGTGTGCCGCTGCATATGAGCCAATATATCTCTCATGGGAAGAGGCGACACACCCATGCTTAATTGTTGTTGGGAAAAGTATCCAATACGGAATGACCCTATCCCACTCTAAGGGTGATAGTACCTCAGCAACAATCAAAGCAAAGCTATTCGAGATTACTTCTTTATGAGATGTACAAGAGGGGAGAAAGAGATCCACTAACCGATGTCTTTCGCTAATGATTGATCCAATCTTCTCTCTTTGCTGCTTGCTCCCAGCTCCTTGCTCTTTCACTGGCCCAACTACACCAAGTTCCTGCAAAATGGCAAGAGAAGGAAACTACAAGAAGCATACATTCATAATTGATTCAAGGATTAGAATAAATCAAATACACAAGTATAAAAATACACCATTGAGACACATGCACATAGAAGAACCTCAAATGCTTTATTAATGGAAGAAGTAAAGTTCAGGAAGTGATACAACCATAAAAGGCCTAATCCAGCATCACCTCCCAGCAGAAAGAAATCTCCTCTTCACCTCCTTCAAGCAAATCACCCAATAGTTCTATACTCAAACCAACAACACTTCCTTACATTCACAAGATTCCAGCCTCCCTTAGACCTCATGAGAGAGCTCTATATATAGGAGTTTTGGAGAAAGGATGAGTCAGCTTGAGGCTGGCATGAAGCTGACTAGTGTCCTCTCCCACTTCAGTTATTCTTCAGTTCTTGAGTCCACTTGGAGGTTCTTGCTTCCACTTGGAGATCTAGACCCTCTTACTCATCACCAGTCGAATTCTCTGATCCAAATGTCATTTTGGAAGTTTCCTGGGCATTGACACCTTGAGGAATGACTGTGCCACTTGGCCAAACTCGCCCAGCGCAGGTAGCCTTCTTTGCAGTTGACATTCAGCGCAGGTACACAGTGGAGCAGTTGACATTCAGCGCAGATGCTCAGTGGAGCAGTTGACATGATCCAGAATTAGCTTGTTTTTGAGTGTTTTCAGGTGGAGAACTGATATTCAGTGCTGTGGTTTGCTGACCTTGTTCCTCTAGGGGTAGGAACAACATGTTTAGGGACTTTGGATCCTTTAGATTATGGACATTTCATGCTTCATGCTGTAAGGCACAAAAATGTCTATAACAGTTGCCCCCTAAAGTATGAGGTCGTTTATCGGGTGAAATGCTTTATCAGGAGGATCCGAAGTTCATTCAATCACTGAGAGGTGACCTGTAATAAAATACAATACAATACATTATTTTTCATTCTGCTTTCATGATCTAGCTGAGTCGGGCATTCCCATGCTCAGCTTTATAAATTCATTTTGGTACATAGAACAGACGATCGTCTGATGGTAGACTGATAATTCTCTGCTGAAATTATCATCCTTTGAATAGGATGATCATCTGCTACAATGATGTACATGTCAAATGTCTTTATATTTCCTGAATATATATTACAGCCCGGATGGATGAAACTAGATCCGGGGTCTTCAAACTCGTTCGATCTTCACTCTAAGTACAAGTCGATCCATGTGAGAATTGCGCTGAAGTCGAACATGGAAAGACATCGCTTGATTACCGGTCAATGATGTAAACCGTTAACAAGCGCGAGAGGAATCACCGATAATGATAATGACCCTCAAGGTACTGCAGTACAATTCACGTGGTGTGAATATAGGACTTGGCGTCGAACACCACGCAAAATCTTCTGGTCGAAGGTCATTGATGTATACCTGTCGCCGGAAGTGAGAAACTTGCCATTGAGGCATGCAAGCTTCAAAGTACTGGGGGGGTGTTCCTAGATCAACTTCTTGGATAATGAGCTGAAGTCGACAAGAAGCGATCCGTCAAAGGAGGGCCTTAATGAATCCCATATCAGTGACGCGGAACGGAGCTAATGATTTTAATGGAGGTGAAAACAATCTGTGACATATGATTCAGGGTGGCGATCATGGGTGGATGAAGGATAATGTATGGCAGTGGATGGGACACGGTTGACTCTTTCTGAACAACATCTCTTGAACATATAATGACACTGATGCGATGGATCGGTAGCATTACCCCAAATGTGGATGGTTTGGCGAGACCATGGTGATGAGACCGGTGAATGAAACAACCCAACCCGATGTGATACGGAGGAAAAGTGTCATGTTCAAGAGCGACTTGCTACCATTAAAGCTTTGAGGTTCTCCCAATTTTTCCCCAGTCATTTCTGACCAGTACCTCTTTATTTTTGTCAAGCTTGAGGAGGATAACATATGCTTGTTCTATAACCTGCCCTTCGGGCAAGCCCATCGCTATGTTTTAACGAGCCTAGCGATAGGGAAACTCGTTCTCGTCTAAAGACAAGTTTGTCGCTATTTAATCATTTTAACGAGTCTAACGACAAGGAAAACTCGGTCCTTTTCATTTTTAGAGAGTCTGAAAAGGTACATAAAGTTAACTCCAAAATTCATTTTTCGTCATCTAATCCCTTAAGTCCGAAAAAGTATAAAACAATACAGAAGGGATGAATTTTCGATAACTTTAACGAGCCGAATAAAACAAGCGCTCGACCTTTTTGTGCAATAATCCCTCAGGTCCAAAAAGATTAAAATCTAGAGGAGGGATAGCTCTTCTGGTCCTTTTAACGAGCTGGAAGGCCAAAACTCGGCAAACTTTTCATATTTTACGAGTCAAGAGAAAAGAGCTCAAAGAAGACTCGTCTTTTGAGGAACGAGTGATAAACAAGGATAACAACTGATTCCAGGTATAGGTTGGAATTTTCCAATCACGGCAGCGTCACAAGGATGGCTAGGTGAAATCACTCTTCGCAGCTGTTCCTCAAAATGGGTAAACAATCATATGGAGGTGAACGATCGGCCAAATGGAATGGAGGTGGCAGGTGCAAACACGACCAAGGCTTTTTATGGCTAATAAATTTACGATCACAATGGTTATTTACCGGGGTAGGCTCATTTTTTATTTAACGAGCTTGAATGCACCAAAACACTGCTCAATCTTATGTTTATTTTTTAACGAGCATGAACTATGTGCTAAAACTGCTCGGATCTCGCTTTTCTATTTTTTAACGAGCATAAATTCCGCGGTAAAACTGCTCGATATACCAGTCATAAGATAAGAAATGTCCCCTGTAAGATCCCATTTTTTATAGAGCTCGCGCCTTACCAAAGCTATGCTCCCTCTCATCCTTTCTTTATGCAAGTTCGGAAACGGCTAATCCCAAAAAGAGATAAATAACCGCTCTTAGCTTGCACTCCAAAAGGTTTGCATGCCCCCAGGTATAAAGTACAATTTCAAGGCTGCCCCGGCAGTGGAGCCTGCTGGGAGAGCTATTATTCGCGACCTTGACGATACTGAGACCCTTACAGCTGTGCAGGAGCAGGTTGAGAGCCTTACTCTCGGCATTCCCGATGTGAGGATTGATGAGTTACCTTTACAGCTGTAGCGACACACTACCGGTGTGCCTAGGCGATGGACTCGTCTCTTGCGCATGATTGCACAGGCCGTGACGTGCTATCATGAGCACCACTAGGCTAGGGTGCCCCCTAGCATATTTTTGAGTTTTAGGTCATATGACCCATTTTGTCTTGGTTACAGAACATTATGTATGAACTTATAAACAACTTACATATATTTTGATTTTCGAGTTTTATTTTGTTTGAGTTATACGATCCATATGTACAATCTTTGATGATATGTCCTTTTTATAAATGTTGCAAATGTCTATCTAACACATAGTTTGCTAATGAGTTGGTTAATGTGTTTAAGTTTCTAGAAATATGTTGATATTGAATTGAATCAAATCGTCTTTCCAAGATCTTAACCCTTAGGAACATGCGATAAATAGTTGGATTGCGAATAGAATATATACCATTGAGTTGTAGTATTACGAGCTGTGAGTCTAGCCTGACAATTAGTCGGCGTATGCCACGTGTGATGGCATCAGAGAGTAGTTCTATCAACGCGCTATACTCAGCGATGTTATTCGTTGATTGCCCAATACACACACCTCTGAAACTTACTAACTCGCCGCTTGGATAAAAAATGGCCCAGGCTGCGGAGGATAGGTTCCGCGAACTACGACTCGCTCCGTCGGCATATCCAACACATGTCTCCAGAAGGTTCGACATCTGCAACAAATGAAAAAGGTGGATCACTCGACCAGAACAAATACTTTAGCGAAAACAAAATACAACAAAAGCATGCAGGTTACTATTTAAGCATAGTAACGCTTGAGGTACAGCCCGTTGCGGGGCTGCGCCAATGGAATTCCGTCGTAATCCATTAACTCGTAGGCTCCTTTTGCTAACACCCTTTTAACAATGTAGGGGCCCATCCATAAGGATTTGAATTTACCTGCTCCCAATTTATCGGATTCTTGGTCATAAAGCAAGACCAAATCACCTTCTGAGAAGACACGGGGTTTGAAATTTTTGTCGAACTGAGCCTTGACTCGTTTCTTATGGGCTTCGTTAGCCAAAGCGGCATCACGACGGGTTTCATCCAACTGGATTAATTCCAAGAAACGAGCCTCTTCTTCTGAAGTTCTGGGGAGGAGATCAATTGCGAGTTTAAGCAACGAAATTTCGCACTGGATTGGCAAGACTGCTTCCAGGCCATACACCAGTTGAAAAGGTGTGAACCCGGTTGCGTTCTTTACCGACGTTCGATAAGCCCACAAGGCTGAGTACACGATTAGGTGCCACCTTCTTTTATGAACCCCGATCATCCTTTGCAACATACGCTTCAGGACCTTGTTGATTGCTTCAACTTGTCCGTTGGCTTGCGGATAATATGGGGTAGAGCTGTCGTGAGATAGCCCTAGCTTGGCAGCTAATTCGACCATCATGTGATTGCGAAAATGCGACCCATGATCTGTCACTATAGCCTGTGGTATGCCGAACCTGGCGACTACATGATTGAAAAAGAAAAGGGCAGCTGTTTCACCAGTGTTATCCAATGTAGGCATCGCCTCGGCCCATTTGGTAAAATAGTCAACAACGACTATAATATACCCATGCCCCCCGGTCGAGGTGGGGTTACATTGCATGAAATCGATGCCCCACTTGGCGAAGGGCCCAACAGCAACTATCGGCTGTAAAGGTGCGGGTGGTCGTCTGGTTTTGCTATCAAAAATTTGACAAGCATGGCAACTTCTGACTACGGTTATGCAATCTTTGAACATTGTTGGCCAGAAGTATCCTGCTCGTAGGATTTTTTGTGCTGTTGCATATCCAGATTGATGCCCCCCACACGCGCCTGAATGACATTCATTCAGGGATTTTTCGGCCTCCTCATGGGTAAGGCACCTCCTCAGAACTGTATCGATACCGCGACGGTAAAGTGTATCACCGACGATCATGTAGTCTTTTGCTTGGTATCGTATACGTTTTTGTTCGGAGCGAGAGGTGTCTGGCCTGAATCTTTGGGTTTGGAGATAAACTATGATATCTCCATACCACTCATCGCTTGTAGATATCAGAAACAAACTTTCGTCCACGATTGACTCTTCCGATGTTTCATCGTTGGACGACGATGGGAGATCACACAATAATTCTGCGAAAACTAGAGCTTTCTTTGATTTGGATTTTACAAATTCCAGATCAAACTTTTGAAGGATCGCTATCCATTTTGAATATTTTCCCCCCAGCAACTGTCGCGACAGTATATAAGTCACGGGGTTGCAATCTGACAAGATGGTAGTTTTCGGAAAGAGGACATAATGTCGAAACCTTTGAATCGCTTGAATAGCTGCAAGCGCTAGTTTTTCAACATAAGAATATTTACTTTCTGTATCATTTAAGTTTTTACTTAAATAATAAATAGGATCAATTCCATCGAATTCTTGAACTAAAACCATCGCAATGGTTGTATCCGCTGCAGCCAGATACAGGTTAAAATCTCTTTGATAGTCTGGGGCGTACATTAATGACGCTTTTACTAGACAATCTTTCAGAGCATCAAAGGAAACTTGCGCCACCTGGTCCCAGACAAAAGGTACATCCTTTTTCAAAAGACGAGTATAACCTTTAGCAAGTTCTGCGTAATTTGGAATGAACCTCCTCAGAAAGTTTGCTTTCCCTTGGAGTTTCTGAATCTGAAGCAAATTTGAAGGTGGAGGCAAATTAATGATTGCCTGAACCTTGCAGGGGTCGAGACGAATCCCATCCTTAGAGACTACAAAGCCAAGTAAACGACCAGAACCGACGCAAAACACACATTTGTGCGGATTGAGTCTTATCTTGTAGTGTCGGCAACGTAGAAATATCGCTCTCAAATGCTGCGGATGATCAGTCCGCTTTCGCGAATGTGCCGGAAGGTCGTCGAGATAAGGTTGAACAATGTTCTTGATGTCATGGAAGGCATAATTCATTGCCCTCTGAAACGTCGCCCCTGCGTTCTTTAAACCAAAGGGTAATTTTCGATAAGCGAATGTGCCCCACGGACAAATAAATGCAGTCTTTGACTGGTCCTGTGGGCGGATATTTATTTGATTATACCCGGAAAATCCATCCATAAATGAAAAGATTTCACATCCGGCGCATTCATCAATTATCTGGTCGATGAAGGGTGTAGGGTAGTTGTCCTTCGGACAAGCTTGGTTTACATCCCTATAATCGACACACACTCTAATCGTCCCTTGTTTTTTCATAACAGGGATAATATTCGATACCCAATCGGTTAGAGTAACCGGGTAGATGAATCCAGCATGGAGAAGTTTTTCAACTTCTGCCTTAATGGCAACGGCTTTCTTGGGGTGCACCTGCCGAAGCCGTTGTCTTACTGGTTTGACATCAGGATACATTTTAATTTCATGTTCAACGATACTCGAGTCAATGCCTGGCATTTCATCATATGACCAAGCAAAGACATCTCTGAATTCGCGAAAAAGGGCGTTATATATTTCCAGTTCTGAAGGGGAACAACCTTTGCTGACATAAATATTCTCTACAACATCTGTTTTAGTCGAGATATTTATGGCTATATTGGATAGGTTTCGCTCGGAATCCACCGTGTTTACAGTATTTGTTAGGAATTCAAAAACTGAAGGGTGATAAAGGTCACTTTGAGTATCTTCTTCATATTTCGGAAGAAGGGAACGATGGTGGTGATCATTCCATGGTGCCTCCTCAATCAACATTTATTGTAAGATTCCTTCGTCAGTCCCATGTACTTTTGACCAAGGATCTAATGGGGTACCATATTCTCTAGACCTATCTACCCAAACGCTTGACGAGTGTTGATTTGGGTTCGCCTCCCATGCTTGAAACATTGATTGCTACAATATTTCTAAAGGTGTTACACTAAAAAATGTCACCATGGCTATTTACAGTTGGTATGGCTCTATCAACAGTCATACTACCCTCTTGAGCAAGTATTATGCCTCTACTATTCATGTCAAACTCCAAGAAAGAGAGAAAGTCTTTATAAACATGTTTATCTCTGGGTACGCAGGTTCTCTCAAGCCTTGCCTGCGGGTACGCACCTTTTGTTCATAAGGTCTGTGTCCAAGGACGCTCTGTATCTAAAGGGGCAGGTGCGTCCCTCTGAAAAGGTTAAAATGCGCAAGTTTTATCTTCAAAAACTTACTTGTGGTCATTTCTAGAGCATTCTAGAAGGTTGTTTGATGTGTATTGAGCGCCTCCAGATGGTTCATGCACTCCTATCAAAGAGGAACTTATCCCATCAATAAGGGAGTGATCCCATCCAAAGAGGGGACTATCCCATTGATGGTGGACCTGATTAACTTCCTCTTGAGCACTATAAAAAGAGGCATTGAGCTAGAAGGAAAGAGGTTGAAATCTATAGATTTCTAAGGGTAAATGCTGCAGGAATTAGGACTCCCATCTAGAAGCTTGTGAGGAGAGATTGTCATCTTAGTTGTTCTATTTGGAAGTGGGTGAGCTTTGTCAAAGTAGAGGAAGACTCTTGTGGACCCTGGAAGGAGCTTGCACAACACCAAGGCTCAGGTTGTAATGGTTCCTTTTGATTACCTTTAATGCAAATTGGTCCATTCTTCTCAATAACTTGTTGTTAATGGGTTATTTCATGTACTCCTTGGTCTATGTGTTGAATATGCTTTGTTTTATGTTATAATCAGGTGCTATTTAATTGTTTGACTGTTGGTGATTACAGGTTTTGGAGAAAAGGCGGAGCTCATCCAGATTAACAAAGCTTGGACTTCTACAACAGCGTTTGGACAAAGGTAAGAACGAAACACTTGATTTCTCATATCATAATGTATGTTTAGAGAAGGATAGCTCCAGTTTGTTTTGTTTGTCATTAGAATGTCTTAGACTTCTAGGAAGGTCAGTTGTGTCCGCACCCTTGACTGATTCCGTGTGACAAATTGGCGACTCCACTGGGGATAGATTCCATTGATGAGAAGAGTCTTTTCTTTTGTGTGAACTTTGCTTTGAGAAAATTGGTTTATTTTTCTGGTTTTGGCTCTGTGATCTTGTCTCTGGGTGGGTTAGCTTAGGATTAGTTTTATTTTGGGTTTTCTTGAGTTTTTCAGTAGGACGCACCCTCTGAGTGCTGCACAGTGCGTCCCTGGACGCACCTTTGCTGTGTGCACAGAGCGGGCCCGCACCTGTGCTAACGGGTTGCCTGCGTCCCCTGCCAAAATTTGAGAAAAATCCACTTTTTGCCCTTTTTGCTCTTAGATTTTGTTTTTTCTTAGTTTCTTCTGCCCAGATTCATCAGTCCCTTGTCCAGAATCTTCACCTGAACTGGTTTCATTAGCATTGAGTGTTTTAGTGGATTTCGTCGAAGTGTAAGCCCTAGGGTTTGATTTTTGAGTAGGTCTTGTAGCGACTTTAGCGGTAGGAGTTGTCAAGCCTTAGATATCTCTGGTTTTGTCAACATTCTAAGAAGTCAGACCTGTTATAAAGTCTACCTGTAGGAGCAACTTACCATCAAGTTGTCTTTTGGGCCAATTTCGAAGTGCTTGTTGTTTAAGTCTTGAATTCCATTTTACGAAAAGAACAAAAAGATTTGAGTTTTGTTTTGACTAGTCTTTTGATTCTGCATTAGCTGGTCCTTGATTTGATTTTGATCAAGTAAAACATCCTAGAATCATCTTTGTGAGCTTTTGCCTTGTTAGATTTGCTTAGAGTAATCTCTCTTTTGGTTTGCTTGTGAGTCAAGTTTTCATAGTTTTGTAGCTGTTGAGATTGTTTTTTGTTAAAGATAGGTTTACATGCTTTATTAAAAAGAGAAAATACAAAAATATCTCCTTTGAAAAAGTTTTGTTTCAAGTAGCTTTGAAAGTTTTGAAAGAAAAAGAGTTTTTCGTGCAAGTAAAGAGTGGTTATGTTTGTGTGCTTGAAAAGAAAAAGAAAATTGTTTCTTTGATTGTCTTTTCTAAGGAAGTTGTTTTCTCTAAAAATTGCATTCTCTCAACTCTCTTAGTTAAAGAATTTCATTGAAAAAGCAAAGTAGCATAGATCATCTTAGGTGCATCTTTGTAGTGGTTGGAGTCGAGTCTGCACACCATTGGTTTCACTTCCATCACCTTGTGACTTTAAAGAACAACCTTAAAAGTAACGCTTAAAGTAAAATTGAACTAGTAACTTTTATTTTCTAGGGCTCTGAAGCATCAATTTAGATTAGGCTAGTGTCTTGGAGTAGGTGAGTAATTAACTCTCCAAGACAGTAAAACCAAACAAGTAGTCGATCTTGTGATAGAATCAAATCCAATTGTTACATTTACACTCTGGGAAAGCTCCTCTTAAAGGAGAAGCACGAGCTCGTGTCCGAACCAGTGAGGGGATCATTCCCCCCTCGTTGGGAACGACGCCAGACAGTACGTATTACAAACGGTACACCTCGGATTAACCATTGTCGAGGAGCCAGGGGTCACTTATCGGTAAACCTTGGATTACTGTCAAGGAGCTGGTAAGGGGATTGAGCTTGCTACTCTGCCCTTGCGTGCTGTCGGAGTTTAGACTGTTCCCCCAGGTGTACTTGTGGCCGTTGGTAACCTTAGTGACCATAATCTCTAGGATTCTACCCAAGGTGACGGTGGAGGGAAGGTCCCACTGTACCTGGAGCAGACGTCGGCTATACTCACTTGGATTTTCTAGGGGGTTCACTTCACTCGAGATGGTTAAAGTGGAGGGACTTGGTCCAGTCTATTCATTAAGCAGGTTGTCGGCGTAACTGTTCCACCCGCCATTTCTGTACTGAATCCAGCGAGGTTGGGCCTAATCACCAACTAGCGCTTTTGGTCCGGAAGAATACTGTTTGTGTTTGGTTTGACGCCCTAGATTCTTTAGGCGTGTGATTCAAATTTGTTTGGTTCTTTAGAGACTTTAGGTGGTTTGATTTGAAATTTTATTTTGTTTTCGTGTGTAGTAGTTAAAAGTTTTTAGCTGTGGCGGAATTACCGAGACAGTCCCGTAGACTTCGGGGCCAGTCTCCTGAAGTTGTTTCTGTGGCCGAATTGTTGAGAAGATCCCGTAGACTTAGGGGTGAACCTCCTCAAGACGAGTCCAGTCATTTAGAAGGTTTAAAGGTCCTTGTAACTCCTCCTAGTGGCAGTAGAGTAGGTTCACCTGAAGAAGGAGAATCTTCCTTGGTAGTCCATCCAGATTACCAAAGTTTAGAGACAGGTTATAATCCCGAAGCTGTTACAGTTTCTGAGCTTGTTGGTAGTTTTTCGTCTGCTAGTGATATGGGCGAAGAACCAGAAATATCCGAACCTGTTACTCCGACTCCTAGTGTTCCTGATTCACCGAGAATAGAAAGAATTATCACCGAAAATCTTCCTGTTGGTTTGATTGCTATCGAAGAACTTGTTCCAGAGGAAGAAATAGGCGTCTCTGATCCTGAAGATCAAATTACCCTTGATCTAAGGGAGCGTGAATCTATCTTTTACAGTCCTCCTAGAAGTACTACTTGGTACCTTTCGTTAACCAATTATTTAGACAACTTTGGGCTGAGTTTTTCCACACCTCGTACTCCTTTTCCACCTGGAGGTATTCATACTCCTGTAAATATGTCTGGTCAGTCATCTGTGTTTACACAAAGTCCTGAATCTTTTTTACATGGTGGTCCTTCTGTTCCTACTGGGTATCAATCTCTTTCTGGTACCTTTGCGGGAGCGTCTCCTCAACCCGTTGATCATGGGTTATTAGTTGGAAACAGTGGTAATGTACCATTGAGTGTAGGAGACATTTACATGATGTCAGGTTCAGTTCCCGTTACCCAACCTCAAGGTGGCCAATTACCGCCTGGGGGGCAACCTTCATTAATGCCTGGGGGGCAACCTCAAGGTACTTCATTCGTGTCTGGAGGGAAACCTCAAGGTCAGTACGCTCCTATGGGGCAATACATACCTCAAGGTCAACCCCAGCCTCAATATGTACCCCAAGGTCAACCTCAGTATCAATATCAACCTCAAGGATGGCAACCTCAAGGATGGCAACCCCAAGGGTATCAACCCCAAGGGTATCAACCTCAAGGATACCAACCTCAAGGTCAAGGTCAACCCCAGTACCCGTATTTACCTCAAGGTTATCAACCTCAAGGTCAATACTCAGGTCAAGGTTATCAACCACCTCAAGGTCAATCATATGGTCAAAATATGGGGACTGCACCTTACAATTATCAATCCTATCCTCAATCCGGCTATGGATCTCAGTACCCTCAACCTGTTATGGGTTAATACCCTGGAATGTTAGTGTGGGATCCGTCACAGGGTCAACAGATGTTGCAGCCAAGTATACAGTCGGTACCTCAAGCAGGACAACCTGTAGTTCCTGGTCCACCCCAGCAACCGCAACCTGTCCAGTCAAGTGTTCAGACCTCTGTAACTTCGGTAGTTGCTCAGCCGCCAATTGCACCTAGTACTCCATCTCAAATGGCTGCTACAACTACCGCCACATCTACCATACTTACTTCTGGAGTATCGACGGCTCCGGTTTCTACTGTCTCTGTAACCACTCCTCAGACATCTGTACCGTTGTCTGGATCTAAGATTCAAACCACAGTCCAGATGCCTGTAGGCCAACCTGGTATAAGTACGGTTGTCACTACTCAACCTCAATTTGTTCAACCTCCGTACCAGGGACAGTATCAACCTGGGCAAGTTGTCCAACAACCGGTTTACCAGTATCAACCGTATCCTGGGTACACTTATCAACAACCTCAGCAACCCCAGTACGGTCCGGTTAATCCTGGTTTTCCAGGAGGATATAATATCTCAAATGCGACTCCTGTTCCTAGTTATCCTGGATATCCTCCTCCTGGGGCCGGTATTGTGACCCAGAGTTTTAGAGATCCTAACCGGCAGTTACCGTTTATCGCAACTTTGGATTTACCAGACTTGACGCGCCTAACGAACGATCCAATTCAATATACCAGTATCAACCGTATCCTGGGTACACTTATCAACAACCTCAGCAACCCCAGTACGGTCCGGTTAATCCTGGTCTTCCAGGAGGATATAATATCCCAAATGCGACTCCTGTTCCTAGTTATCCTGGATATCCTCCTCCTGGGGCCGGTATTGTGACCCAGAGTTTTAGAGATCCTAACCGGCAGTTACCGTTTATCGCAACTTTGGATTTACCAGACTTGACGCGCCTAACGAACGATCCAATTCAATATCTTCCGTTCTGGCCGCCAATGCCAAATAAGTTGCCCAGCGATATACCCAAGTTCGAAGGTAAGTCTGGAGAGGATCCGTCCAATCACGTGATGACTTACCACCTCTGGTGTGCTTCAAATTCCATCTCGGATGATTCGATCCGCTTACATCTTTTCCAGCGTACACTCATTGGTCTCGCGGCCAAGTGGTACATTGAGTTACCACGGGCCTCTTTTTACAATTTTAGCCAGTTAGCTACCTCGTTCTTAACTCACTTTCAGTTACTGGTCAGATACGATAACGGTACGGAGTTATTAACTTCACTAAAACAATCAACCTCCACGTATATTTCAGATCACATTCATGAGTGGAGACGTCGAAGAAGGCTAGTGAAAGTTTTTATCCCGGACCAAATCTTAGCTGAATGGTTTGTTAAATCATTATTACCAAGGATTACTGAAGATGTAGCTAAGGCCGGAGTAGTTACTGAGGAGCAAGTCATTGCTCAGGCACAATACCTTGACTTAGTTTACACGCAGTCGGGTACATTACACGAGAAGATTCCGGATCTTCCAAAGTCAAACCAAATCGCTGCTGCTCCTTCGGGATCTCATGCCGCTGATGGTATGATTGGTATCGTGAATACAAAGAGCAAGAAGAAGTCTTCCAAGGCTTCAACTACTCCTATTATCACTTTGCCCGATTCCCCGACAGGAGAGTCTTCTCCTGAACTTACCGCCGATATTCACGCTGTAGAGTCATCTACGGCCAAATCAAAGAACGGTGGAAAGAAGAAAGGAAAGAAGAAGGCTAAAGCAGACAAAGCTCCGAAGGAGAAAACTGAAAAGTCGGAAACCAATGACGAAAAGCGCAAACCTCGATATCCTTGTCTTATTTGTGAAGAGGATCATTTTACGAGAGATTGCCCTCATCGGGCCGAGGTAGTGAAAATAGTCAAAGGTTCTCCCACTCCTGCTGTGTTAAAAAATCCATTTCCGGAGCAGGAGAATAAGATGATAGGTTCTTCCTTGAATGCCAGTGAAGAACCCATTTTGATGATGTCTCATGTGAGGATTGCGACTCGATCGCAAGATTATGGTAGTAAGAATCCTGTTGATGGTAAGGAAGCAGAATCTTCTCACTCTAACCCATCAACCTCAGCTCCTGGTTCCGATCCACTACAGATCGAGAAACCTAACCCAGACTTAGTAATTAAACCGCCCGCCAAGGGTGTACTTCGAAGGTCTGCTTTCAATCCACATGCGAGAGCGGCCCAGAATTACAACATTGTTGAGGACTTAGCTGTTTCACCCTCAGCAATGTCGGCGTTAGAAGTGCTGCAATCATGCCCAACACAACGAAAATTGCTTTTGTCGGCTATAGGAGCTGTTGACGTTCAGGATCCGAATCTAATGATCTTCGATCTAGAAAATAGTACACCACGACTCCCCCATCAAATGGCTTTCCAAATTCCAGTGATAGTCAAAAACAGGCCTATTCATCGAACTGTGATTGATGAGGGAGCTTCTACGTGTATTATGTCAATTCAATGTTGGAGATCCCTTGGTTCTCCTTCGTTGAACCAATCCCCCACCATCCTTAAGGCCTTTGATGGCCGTGGGTTCCGTCCGTTTGGTATTCTACAGGAATTGCCTATAGGGGTAGAAGGTAAAACCGTTAGTCTGGATGTGGAAGTGGTTGATGCCCCTCTAGACTACAACCTTCTTTTGGGTCGAAGTTGGTCATATGCTATGACAACGGTCGTTTCATCGGTCTTCAGAGTAATTAAGTTTCCACATAACGGTAAGATCGTGACTATTGATCAGCTGACATACTTTTCATCCGACCCAGCCTCTTCAGAGAGTATCCAGCATGTCGGTAAGACGACAATCCCTTATAGGGACGTTGGTGTAGGTTTAGTTAAGGATTCCGGTTTACTGGGAACTTTTCCTCTCCCTCCACTCAGCGTAGAACCTTCGTTTGCAACAATTCATATGATTACATCAGAAAACATTATTTATGATGATCCTTGGTATGTCCCATCTGACTCTGAGATAGACTCATTCGGTAATGCTATGCCTTTGAGTCCATATGAAATTGCTTATGAAGCTCTTATGTCTTTTACCGATTTTCATTCAACCGAGGTCGACCAAATGAATGTGGTCAGTGAAGAATCACTTTTCACCTCAACCTTAGAACGGATAGCGTTTCCCGAAGTCGTGTCATCTGACGAACAACTTCGCGAAATCCTAAGTGTAGACGATCTACCATGGGACGATCTCCATCACAGATCTTCGTTTTTACCTAAGGATAATGCATTTGAAAATGATTTTTCATCTATCTTTACCGCTGAATATGTCAAAGACGCTCAGGATCCAACGAAACATTCTGATTCAGAGTTGAATTTAGGGAACATTTCTCGTACTATTCCCCTTGATATTTTAGTGAAGCCCGGAATTGAGGAGAACATTCATATAGGTGCCGCATGTACAGAAGAAGAAATCCAAACTTACAAGGCCCTATTCCAAGAATTCCGCGATGTGTTTGCCTGGTCTTACGAGGAAATGCCGGGAATCGATCCTGCCATTGTTGTTCATGAAATCAAAACCTACCCGGATGCTAAACCCATCCGGAAACGGTTGCGTCAGATTCACCCTCGAAAAGCGGCTGCGATTAAAGCAGAAGTCGAAAAGCTGTTGAAAGCAGGTTTCATTTATCCGATCCCGTTAACGGATTGGGTATCGAATATTGTTCCGGTCAACAAGAAACAAGGAACAATAAGAATCTGTATCGACTATAGGGATATCAATCGAGCTTGTCCAAAAGACAACTATCCTACGCCTTATATCGATCAAATTATTGATGATTGTGCCGGAAGTGAAATGTTTTCCTTCATGGATGGTTTTTCGGGCTATAATCAAATCAATATTCTACCTGCCGACCAACCAAAAACGACATTCATTTGTCCATGGGGGACATTTGCTTATTGCAAATTACCTTTTGGGCTTAAGAATGCCGGGGCCACTTTTCAACGGGCGATGTCTTACGCATTTCACGACATCAAGCACATTGTGCAACCGTATCTCGATGATTTTCCTGCTCATTCTTTACATCGAGCTGATCACCTTGACCACCTACGAGCAATCTTTATGAGGTGTAGGCATTATCGAATTCGGTTGAATCCCCACAAGTGTGTTTTCTGTATAGAAACAGGTCGATTGCTGGGATTTGTTGTTTCAAAAGCCGGCATTCGCGTCGATCCCTCGAAAGTCGAGGCGATCATCAAATTGCCTCCTCCTTCGAGTTTGCGCCAACTCCAAAGTTTGCAAGGGAAAGCGAACTTTTTACGTCGATTCATCCCAAACTACGCCGAGGTCACTAAAGGTTTTACACGGTTGTTGAAACAGAACGTTCAATTCTTTTGGGACGAGATTGCCCAACAATCTTTTGATGCACTTAAACACGCGTTGACCCATGCACCGTTGTTGCATCCTCCCAACTACAACCAGGACTACTTCTTATACCTCGCAGCTTCACATTCCACCATTGGATGGTGTTAGTTCAAGAAGATGAATTCGGAGTGGAACATGTGATATATTATCTCAGTCAAACCTTAAATCCCACTGAGCTAAAATATTTGCATGTGGAGAAATTGGCCCTGGCAGCCGTTCAAGCTGTCCAGCGTTTTCGTCACTACATTCTTCTCCGTAAAACTACAGTTATTTCGGATTGCAACCCTATGATTTACATTTTGACAAAACAATTGCTAGGGGGCAAGTACTCTAAATGGATCATTATCCTGCAAGAGTTCGACTTGGAGTTCGAAAAGTCCAAGTCTAAGAAATCCTTAGTTTTTGCGGAATTGATGTGTGATTTCCTGCGTACTGACACAGAGACTGTGGCAGAAGAGTCCATTGCGGACGAATCTTTGTTTCTTATCAGTACTTTAGATCCGTGGTTCGGGGATATAATCATCTATCTCCAAACCCAAACCTTTCGGCCTGAAGCTTCAAAAGCGGAACGTCGAAAAATTAGGTTTCAATCCCAGCAATACAAAATTATTGGAGATACACTTTATCGCCGGGGGGCAGACTTAGTTTTTTGACGTTGTCTAACTCACGAAGAGGCTGAGAGAGTTTTGAATGATTGTCACTCTGGAGCATGTGGCGGTCATATGTCTGGGTATGCCACAGCTCAGAAGGTGTTGCGCGCTGGTTACTTCTGGCCATCTATGTTTAAAGATTGTATCATTGCAGTCCGGAAGTGCCACAACTGCCAAGTGTTTGATCGAAAGATGCGCGCACCACCTGCTCCTCTCCACCCTATAATTGCCGTTGGTCCATTCGCCAAATGGGGTATCGACTTTATTACTTGTAACCCTCACTCGGCCGGGGGGCATGCGTATATCATCCTCGCGGTTGATTATTTCACTAAATGGGCCGAGGCGATGCCTACATTCGACGCAAGCGGCAAAACAACTGCAGTTTTCATATTCAATCATATAATAACTAGGTTTGGTGTCCCACAAGCAATTATTACTGACCATGGAAGCCATTTTCGAAACACCATGATGACTGAACTTACAAGCCAGCTTGGTTTGCGCCATGACAGCTCTACTCCTTATTATCCGCAAGCCAACGGTTTGGTTGAGTCTATCAACAAAGTTCTGGTTATCATGATCCGATGAACCATTGGTATTCATCGGTCAAATTGGCACAACATGTTATTTTCGGTGCTATGGGCATACCGAACCTCAGTGAAAACCTCAACAGGGTTCACTCCTTTCCAGCTAGTTTATGGCTTGGAAGCAGTGTTACCCATTGAATGTGAAATCCCATCACTTCAAATGGCTGTCGAATTACTCCCAGCTACTTCCGAAGAGGAGAAACGTTTATTGTACTTAGCTAAATTAGATGAGACTCGACGTGACGCTGCATTAGCAATCGAGACTCACGCGAAGCGAATGAAAGCTCAGTATGATAGAAATGTGACCCCTCGAAGTTTTTCGGAGGGAGACCTAGTGCTCTTATATGATCAAGCTAATGATAAACTAGGTACTGGAAAATTCGTTCCTATGTGGCATGGACCCTATATTGTAAAGCGAAAGCTAGCAAAAGGGGCTTATGAGCTAGTAGATTTTGATGGGGACTCTTTGGATAAACCCAGAAATGGACTTTACCTAAAGAGGTATTATGCTTAAGTGGTGGGTATGGAGAATTTTTAGTTAGGTTAGGTTTTCTTTCTAGCTAGTATGATTGTTAGTTAGTCAGTGTGCTTAGCTTAGTGAGTGTGTTTTTCGTCGTTATTCTGGCTTATCTTGGTTTTGCTCTTGATATTGTAGATGTCGACGCCCCTCCAAACATACATTGGATTTGCTGATGGTGCTTGTCGTAGTACACGGAATATCTCTTCCGCAGCTTGGGTTATCTATTCACCCTCTGACGAGCTAGTTTCTATGCATGGGGTAAGCCTCGGTCAAACAACGAATAACATTGCAGAATACAGTGCAGTGGTTGAATTATTATCCGAATCTATTTCATTTGGAATTCGACGTTTGATAGTGAGGTTAGATTCTGAACTTGTTGTATTACAGCTTAATAGAGTTTATGCCATTAGAAATCCTGTGTTATTAAGGTTGTTTTTGAGAGTGCGTCTCTTGGAACGTGAATTTGATTACATTGAATATCAGCATATTCCAAGGTCCTTGAATACATTAGCAGATGCAATTGCTTCTCGAGTGTTGGACAGACATTTACGATAATCATGCAAGTAAATTTAAAAAAAAAAAAACATTTCATCATACATGTTCATCATATATAGATAGGAGTGTGTCAAAAAATATACATCGTCTTCGATCATAGGTTGAAAAACACCTTATGATCGGCAAAATGATAAGTACAAAAAGTCAAAATGTCACATGTGTCTACAAAGTGACTAGCCAGTCACTGGCGGTGCTCCCTATACGACACCACTGCACGGGCTACCTTGCGCAAAAATCTCCTCAACGGTCCAGGGACCGCGACTACGTAGCGCTGAAGTCTGATAGGAATATCATCCATAGAAGTCTCCGGTATATCCGCCGTCAGACGCTGTAGATCATGCTCCAACTCAGTCAATACCTCTACAGCCGCCGCGTCCTGTGGGGCCGGTACCGGTGCGACTGGATGTCTCCTCTCGAAAGGCCGGAGGTTGGCTGGACGCTGTGGACCAACATCTGCATTTTGGAAAATTTTACTGTCAGTTTGAGACAATATATATAAAAAACAAAAAAATACATAATTTGAAAACTCGTGAAAAATAAAGTACCTCTGTCATCCCATTGTTCTCCCTGTGGAAGAACCATGTCCGGATCACCTCGAAAATCTATTCCGGCATACGGAAAGTCCTGAATCGCAAACACCTGGTCCTCTAACCAGTGAAAATAACTGTCAGTGAATCGAACAACTGCCGCACCCTCGTCCGGATGCCGGGCCATCACCGCAACCCATCGTACCAGCTTTGGCTCCTGAGGACCCGAAATATCAACAGTGAGATGCTGAGGGATCAGCATTGGAATCCTCTCTAAGGCAAAGCTCACGACTATAGGCCCATATCCAAAGGTCTTTAGTCTCCCGGTCTTTGCCTTGGTCAGTTGGGCTTTCAAGTTAGCCAACAGCGCATCACACCAGTTGAAAATGGTGCCTTGGAGACAATCAATTGCCATCCGAAATTGAGACCCAGTAGCAATATGTAAAGTGGCTGAGCCACAAATCCTGGTCACAGTGAAAGCTAAGACCATGAGTTCACGTTGAGAGACATATTTGATCTCTATGCCTTTCTTATGCTCTCGATCAGGTAGGCACCAATCTGCTCGGAGACTATCAAGGGATTGGCCACCCGGCCTAGTCCCAGCCAGATTGAGTTGCTCACCTCTGTTCGGCAAGCCAGTGAGAAAGTAAATGTCAGCAGGCTCTATCTCGAGTTGTTGCCCGCCGATATAAAAGCATTGCTCTTGAACATTCCATCTCTCGACCAGCCACTCCAAGAATCTTACCTGAGCTCTCATACCGGGTATGGACTAGTATTTGTATAATCCACATCCTCTTAGGGCATCGAGGGAAGGTTGATGATTGATTGCAGCTTCATCAACCTCCTCATGCTCTCTTTCTCTCCAATCCAGCATGATAAGTGCCCTACACATGAATAAACAGGCATTAAAATTAGTTTTGGGAAATTTCAATGGTTAGTTTGGGAGTTTGGGGTTTCAAAACCCGCGTTTTGCGGAGGACGCACCCCGCGTTTGGCGCACAGTGCGCCGGGACGCAGGTGGCCTGAAGGTAACCTGCGTCCCCCGACCTTTTCCCTGTGTAGGAAAAAGTCGGGGGACGCAGGCCAGCCTTTAGGAAACCTGCGTCCCCCGCAGGGCGGTTTCCAAAACCCAAAACCCCCAAAAATAAAAAATGAAACCTAAAACAAAATTCTAAACGGATGAAATTGACAAGGAAGATGTTGTGAAATACCTGGAAGAGACGGCGTTCGATTCTAACGGTCGGATTTTCCGCAGCGACCACGGGAAGTTTCTTGTCAAAAGCTCCTTTTTCAACCTCAACAGTCAAACGGTAAAAATGACATGGTAAAAAGTCTTTTTATAGGTTTTTTGGATGAATTTGTTCATTTTTCACCATGGAAAGGTGTTTTTCGATGAATTTTTGCCTATCTTAAACAGGTATGAGTAATGTGTCGCTTTTGTGCAGGACAAAGGAACTTAGAGGGAAAATTGTAATTTTTTCACAAACAAAATATCAGAGTCATCTTTTAAGCCCTTTTCTGACTCCTAAAACATGAAAAGATTGCCAAGCGTTTCTTTTACACTCGTTAAAACGGAATTAAAAGACGGTCCCCTTATAGCTCTTTTCTGACCGTAAAATCAGGAAAAGATTGCCGTGTTTTTGTCGTTTCAAACTCGATACGGAAATAAAACGACGTGTCCTTGATCGCTTTTTACTTTTCAGGTCAGTGACACTAATTATGAAAGTACTCCTTGGTCGCAAGATCAAGCGGTTCCCCCAGGTATTATTTTATACTTTTTCAGACTTGAGGGACACAAATTTACGAAAAAGTTCAACTTGGAGTTTCCTTAAGTTTTTCAGACTCTCTAAAATTGAAAAACGCCGAGTTTCTCCTATACTGGGCTCGTTAAACATTTCACATTAAAGGACCTGTTCAATTACAAACAGGAACGAACCACTCCTTCCTAGGGTTCGAATCAAAACTGGGTTGGACTCATCCGAAGGATGAGCTTATAATCAAGCATATGTTATCCTCCTCAAGCTTGTTAAAAATAAAGAGGTACTTGCCAGAAATGGTGGGGGAAAAGAGAGAAGAATGAGCCTATTTGTTACCTTTTGTCTCAGAAGAAACTTTATTACCACTCTTGGACACGACACTTTTCATTCACCTGGGTTGGGAAATCTTTTACCTCACAGTCAATCAAACCACTTTTGAAAGTCTTCAACCGGGTTCCGGGGATTAACTTTGAGTTATTCAGCACCAAACCATCTGTCGTGTCGTTATGTGTCCAAGAGGTCTACAAACAAAACTTTCATCTGCAAAATACTTGTCATCCATTTGACCATCCCTGAGTCAGTCCTTACAGCAATATTTCTTCAAATGATTTCGTGTTGTGGGGTTGCCCGCAACGGGTCGCTTTCTATCGACATCAACACATTATCTAGAGAGATGACTTAGAAATCGTCAGTGCCTTGAAGTCTGCATGCATCAATGGCAGGTTTCTCGCCTTTGACGTCAGTTTACATGATTGACTTTCGATCGAAGGATTCCATGAAATGTTCGACATCAACTCATTCATTCACATCTCATGGATTGTACTGGGTACTTTGAGAACCATTGACATTACTGGTGGTCTCTCTCACGCTTGTTAACAGTTCACATCATTGACTGGTAATCAAGTGGTTTCTACCATGTTCGACATCGACTCATTTATTCGCATGGCTAGAATCGTACCAATTCGAGAAGTTGGAATGAAGACCCTGGATCAAATCTTTACCATCCAGGCTGCGAGGAGTTTTGTATTCATTATCTAAGTAGACTAATCATAAACAGATGGCTGCGCCCATACTGTGTCTATAAAAGTCTATGATTATGATGTACTGCAAAATCATTCCTGTATCAGAGTAGTTAGTCTGTTAGTTAAAGTTTTTATCTGAGTATGGGAATGCCTACCTCAGTGATGATATAATCTTATCCATGTATTTTGTGTTGAAAATTGCAGGTTCCAACCAGGTTCTCCACGAGATAATCCTCGAAATGATAAAGCGCTTCACCCTTCCTAGATAATACAAAACCCTAATCTATTCCAGGCTTCACACTTTAGGGGGCAATCTGTTACACTAAAAAATGTCACCATGGCTATTTACAGTTGGTATGGCTCTATCAACAATCATACTACCCTCTTGAGCAAGTCTTATGCCTCTACTATTCATGTCAAACTCCAAGAAAGAGAGAAAGTCTTTATAAACATGTTTATCTCTGGGTACGCAGGTTCTCTCAAGCCTTGCCTGCGGGTACGCACCTTTTGTTCATAAGGTCTGCGTCCAAGGACGCTCTGTATCTAAAGGGGCAGGTGCGTCCCTCTGAAAAGGTTAAAATGCGCAAGTTTTATCTTCAAAAACTTACTTGTGGTCATTTCTAGAGCATTCTAGAAGGTTGTTTGATGTGTATTGAGCGCCTCCAGATGGTTCATGCACTCCTATCAAAGAGGAACTTATCCCATCAATAAGGGAGTGATCCCATCCAAAGAGGGGACTATCCCATTGATGGTGGACCTGATTAACTTCCTCTTGAGCACTATAAAAAGAGGCATTGAGCCAGAAGGAAAGAGGTTGAAAGCTATAGATTTCTAAGGGTAAATGCTGCAGGAATTAGGACTCCCATCTAGAAGCTTGTGAGGAGAGATTGTCATCTTTACTTGTTCTATTTGGAAGTGGGTGAGCTTTGTCAAAGTAGAGGAAGATTCTTGTGGACCCTGGAAGGAGCTTGCACAACACCAAGGCTCAGGTTGTAATGGTTCCTTTTGATTACCTTTAATGCAAATTGGTCCATTCTTCTCAATAACTTGTTGTTAATGGGTTATTTCATGTACTCCTTGGTCTATGTGTTGAATATGCTTTGTTTTATGTTATAATCAGGTGCTATTTAATTGTTTCACTGTTGGTGATTACAGGTTTTGGAGAAAAGGAGGAGCTCATCCAGATTAACAAAGCTTGGACTTCTACAACAGCGTTTGGAAAAGGTAAGAACAAAACACTTGATTTCTCATATCATAATGTATGTTTAGAGAAGGATAGCTCCAATTTGTTTTGTTTGTCATTAGAATGTCTTAGACTTCTAGGAAGGTCAGTTGTGTCCGCACCCTTGACTGATTCCGTGTGACAAAAGGGCTTGGGGGCAAAACAATTGCACGATCCATGTCGACCTTCGTGGAAGATATCATGTTGCAGGTTGCTACAAACGGTATATTTCCTATGTGAATAGGAGGTGGTAGCGCGAAAGTTCCCATCAATATGGGGTCTTTCAATAATCCTACTCCGATATCTTGAAGCGAATGGTTGCTCTCATGGATCATGGGAATGCTTCCTGTAACTTGTGAACCATTAGGGAGGAAGTTCTGTTGGTCGACGATCGTAATCTCTCCTTCAAACGGGAATGCGATCTTCCTAAAATAAGTCGACACGACAGCTGCCATGGCATAAATCCATGGTCTACCCAGTAGGATGTTGTAGTCAAGATTTCCATCGATGACCTCAACATCTATTTCTACTGTTTTTCCTCCTAGTTCAACTTTCAAGTTATTAAGGATACCGTACGGGGTATAAGTCCTTCCGTCGAAAGCTTTTAATGTCGTCGAAGATCGTGACAAGGTTGGAGATCCTAATGTTTTCCAGCAGCTCATCGACATAATACATGTGGATGCTCCCTCATCAATAATTGTTCTGTGAACAGTTTTGTTGAGGGCTTTCACTTGAATAAGGAAAGCTAGTTGAGCTGGTAACTGAGGATCATATCCTTTGTGATCAAAGGATACAAGATTGGAATCCTTAGGGTCAACCCCACCAATTGCTGATAACAACGCCTGCCTTTGGGATGGACAATTTTGTAATACCTCAAGAGTCGACATAGCGGATGGTGATTGTGCCAAATCTTCCACTATGTTATAATGCTGCGCCGCTCTGGCACGAGGATTAAATGTCGACTTGTGTACTACTCCCTTTGGCGGTTTTATTGTTAATTCAGGAATGATGGGTGGTACAACTTCTGTCGAAGTTGTTGTCGAACTACTTGGTTGATCTTTACCTTTTTCGTTCGACATCTGAGGATTCCCGTAATCTTTGTTCCTTGTTGAAATCAAAGCATCATTCTGCTGTTTTGAAACCGACAACATGAGTACTTGCGACGGGGAAGCATTTCCACTGTCAACCAGATTTTGACCTGGGTTGGGAAATGGATCAGTTAACACAGCTGAGGTTTGGGAACTTTTAAGGAACCTCTTTAACTCAGCTTTGAATGGGAAATTCTTTGTGTTATGATCCTTATCATCACATATTAGACATGGATAATTTTGTTTCCCTTTCCCAGGAGGGTTTGAAGAATTTTTTCCAGGGGATGACTCACCTTATTTCTTCTTCTTCCCTTTGTTTTGCTTCTTCTTGCTTCCTGGTTGATTGGTTTCTTTGCCTTTATCTTCTGATACGGCATTTACTTCCGAAGCAAGAATTTCTTCTTTTGCATTCTGATCCGAATTCTTATGGGCTTTCTTCGACGAAGCCTTTATCGATTTCGCGTTTGTCGTGCCAATCACGCCATCACCGGCATGAGAGTCACTATTTGATTTAGGAGGAGGAGGAATTGAAAATTCCAGTCTAGGAGCGTCAGGTATTTTGTCGTAGAGCGTTCCGGACTGAGTATAAACTAAGTCCAAATACTGTGCACGAGCGATAACTTGCTCCTCTGTTATGACTCCCCCCTTTGCCACATCTTCCGTTATAGCAGGAAGTAACGACTTTATAAACCATTCAGCTAACAGCTGATCGGGAACGTACGTTTTCACCATCCTACGGCGACGCCGCCACTCATGTATATGATCAGATATATGGGTGGCAGTTGTCTGCTTGAAGTTGGTTAATATTTCTGTTCCCGTTTCATACCTTATCGGTAATTGAAAATGAGTTAAGAAAGTCGTGGCTAGGGAACTAAAATTGTCGAAAGAGGCTCTTGGCAATTCAATATACCATTTAGCCGCTAGACCTGTCAATGTCCTCTGAAAAAGGCGAAGCCTTATCGAATCGTCGTTTAGGGTGTTCGACGAACACCACAGATGAAATGTCATCACGTGATTCGACGGGTCTTCACCTGGATTTCCATTGAATTTAGGAATGTCAGATGGAAGTTTATGAGGAATCGCTGGCCACCAAGGGGCATAAGCAATCGGATCGTTGGTTAATCGGTGTAAATCAGGTAACTCTAAAGTTGCCACGAATGGTAACTGTTGATTCAGGTTAGGCGAAGCGTAACCAGGGTACGATGGAATCGCTTGAGCAGTGGGCCTTTGCATACCAGCATAATGTAATTGATGTTGGTATGATTGATACGGTTGGTGGACTTGACCACTATAAAGTGGTTGGTTTTGACCGTTTTGGATATACGGTTGTCCACTGTTCGCAAAGATCTGCTGCTCAGAACCTTGGTACACTTGCTGGAATTGTGGTTGTTGGTATTGCACTAGCCACGGTTGTGAAGCCATGTTCTGTTGTGCTATGCTAACCGTCGGACCAAGGTGTGGGGTAATTGTACCCGTTTGGACCTGTGTCGCCCCACCAGTTGGCGATTGTGGTTGTGACGCATGGTCAAGTGGCTGTTGCATTACAACCTGAGAAATCTGAGGTTGACATGCAACAGGTATCGCTTGAACTTGTGACACTGTTACAATAGCCGGTGTGGTTGGGATGTTTGTCACAGGTACACACTGTTGCATAGAATATACAACCCTTGGTTGTTGGGGTAACATAGGTACCCAACTACTTGATGCAATTCCAGTATAACCTGAATATTGTGGTGAACTCACGTATGGGTACCCTCCCGGAGGGGGTAATGAAAGGGCATATTGCCCCCCATACGGTAACAATCCGAAACTCAAGGAGATTGATTGTCCTTGGGGACTGGATTGCCGAAATTGACCTCCAAATGGATCAATTTGGCGAGCCTCAACATAAGAGTTGCCGGGTATTACTTTGGATGAACAAACTGGAACAGACCATACTGTCGAAATAGTCCCTTGGTGGACTCCTTCTAGCTGTTGTGAGCTAGTCGGGACAGCTGGTATGCCGGCAAACATTGTCGGAGTGATGGCAGGGGCTTCTGCTGTCGCTGTGTTATTAGACATAGTCCTAGATGATGACGGTTGTTCAGACATTTTAAGTCTATCCAATAGATTGCCTAGCGATTCTACAGGAACTTCCACTTGTGGTGGATTAACTTCTGATGAAGGAAATAGAGTGACCCCGACTGCAAAATGGGTTGGAGTACTTGCTTGCGGATCCTCTGCAATTTCCTCTATCGCAATCAAACCCGATGGAAGAGGAAGACCGTCAGGTCTGTAAAATATTTCTGGTGCCGAAGAAGTGGTTGTTTCGACAGCGACAGTTGTTTGAGGAACAAAACTCTCTGGACCGGTTACAGATGGAACTGGTTCAGTTATACAAGTATTTGCCCCCAGACTAGGATCAGTATTACTGTCCTTAATTGGTTGTTGAACTTCTTCTATAGAGGCAGGGTTTCCAGAAATGTTTGGAGTAACCGGAACCTCAGATGCAGTTGGAACACTTGTTCTAACTTTTATAGGAGATTTTGAACCGGTTAAATGAGTTCGCTTTGTCCGTACTGTTTTCGATTCCGGAGACAAAGACGGTTGACTCGTAAGCCTCCGCGAACGACGGGGTTTCAATTGACTTTCTTCCACGATTGCGGATTACTCGATCAACCAAAATATTAAAAGGGGAAATTTGTGTTTCCGAATTGAATGAATTTTATTAGACGCTTTTAGACACAACTTGCTTTTTCACTTTTTAAGAGTCGAGAAAAAGCTAAAGATGACTCTAGTCTCCTTCGATGTTTTAATGAGTCCGAAGTGACAAATGCTCGGATGGACTTTTTCAGTTATAGAGTTTGAAAAAGGCCAAAAGAAACTACTCTGGATATCTAGGCAGAGGGTGTGCCAAACCTTTCGCAAAACCACAGAATACGTTTTACGGTACGAGTGGTCGATCTTCGTGAATGTTGTGTTCACTGCATTGCGATCAGTAGGGCGGCCGACACAGCTTCCTAAGGATAAAAGATATATGCCTATAGGGGTCTCCAAATATATACGCGACGGTACGTGGGAGCACAAGTCCGTATTAGTGCCACCGACTCTCAGGAGGAATCACCCACCTTCTTCGAGATCGACAGTCACTACGTTTAACGACGCCGGAACACGTCTCTAGCTTAGACCTCTATGTGTTTGCGTTATGTTTCAAAGCGTTGTTATGTTCATTCAATATATTTTAAGTTGATCTTTTTAAAGTTTGCCTTTCAAGGTTCACCACGAGATGTATGATATAAATTCCTAAATGCAGTCTAAGATGAGAAGCAAGCTTTTCCAATCTTTTAACTTTGAAAATCCTAACTATTGAGGGAAAAGAAAGACATCATCTTTTCACACAGATCAAAGAGCACACATTAATGCGCTTTTTCCTAAATCAACATGCAAACTTATCAAATGCAAAATGTACAATGCAAGTATTTCTTTTCTCTTTCTTAATGTTGATGTAATACAAAAAGAAAGCTGTTGTATAATTTCGAATTCAATTTCAAGTGAAAGCAAACAAGCTTGTCCAAAATCAAAAGACACCTTAAGATTTACTTGTTTCGACACTAGAAATATATAAATTCAAACCATATGACGAAAGCAAAATCTCAATCAGCTATGAACAGCAAACAAGCTAACTCTTAAGATCAAAACGACACTTAATCACAGGTCTAGATCTAAGAGGCCACAGCAAGACTAGTTCACTTTCGTTATGGGAAACTGCAAATGATGTAAGAAATACACAAAGAACAAATACAGTTTCTTTATACAACCGAGGTGGAATAGTGGCAAGGAAAGATGGTTTCAGATAGGCACATTGACTGATAACAGGCTGCAAAAACAAGGATGAAAACAGGGCAATAAACAGCAGGGAACCCCAGTAGCACAAAGCAAAACTGGTTCAACGCAGGTAGTACACTGTCAGTTTGACATTCAGCGCAGGTAGCCCCTTCGGGATCTGCGCTGAAATGCAGACTACCTTCACAGTGCCTGCACTGAAGAGATAAACTTTCGTTTTTCTTAGTTTCCGGGTTACAGATTGCTCAAAAATTCACAGTTTTTGGCCAAATCAGAAGCTATCAATCAAGTACACACTAAGGGAGGAAAAGGAGGATGAAAAGCTATCACTAAGAGCTATTCAGAGTCCTTGTGGATCAGCTCTTCAAATCATAAACATGCCCAGAAACTGAGCTAGAGTAGCTGCCCTCTACTTTGCATTTGAAAGATCCAAATGCAGTTCGATTCGGTACTCCCTGTGTTTATGAAATGAATAGCAAAAACACAAACAACCAACAAGATACGATCCCCAGTGGAGTCGCCAATTTTTTGTTGGGAAAAGTATCCAATACGGAATGACCCTATCCCACTCTAAGGGTGATAGTACCTCCGCAACAATCAAAGCAAAGCTATTCGAGATTACTTCTTTATGAGATGTACAAGAGGGGAGAAAGAGATCCACTAACCGATGTCTTTCGCTAATGATTGATCCAATCTTCTCTCTTTGCTGCTTGCTCCCAGCTCCTTGCTATTTCACTGGCCCAGCTACACCAAGTTCCTGCAAAATGGCAAGAGAAGGAAACTACAAGAAGCATACATTCATAATTGATTCAAGGATTAGAATAAATCAAATACACAAGTATAACAATACACCATTGAGACACATTCACATAGAAGAACCTCAAATGCTTTATTAATGGAAGAAGTAAAGTTCAGGAAGTGATACAACCATAAAAGGCCCAATCCAGCATCACCTCCCAGCAGAAAGAAATCTCCTCTTCACCTCCTTCAAGCAAATCACCCAATAGTTCTATACTCAAACCAACAGCACTTCCTTACATTCACAAGATTCCAGCCTCCCTTATACCTCATGAGAGAGCTCTATATATAGGAGTTTTGGAGAAAGGATGAGTCAGCTTGAGGCTGGCATGAAGCTGACTAGTGTCCTCTTCCACTTCAGTTATTCTTCAGTTCTTGAGTCCACTTGGAGGTTCTTGCTTCCACTTGGAGATCTAGACCCTCTTACTCATCACCAGTCGAATTCTCTGATCCAAGTGTCATTTTGGAAGCTTCCTGGGCATTGACACCTTGAGGAATGACTGTGCCACTTGGCCAAACTCGCCCAGCGTAGGTAGCCTTCTTTGCAGTTGACATTCAGCGCAGGTACACAGTGGAGCAGTTGACATTCAGCGCAGATGCTCAGTGGAGCAGTTGACATGATCCAGAATTAGCTAGTTTTTGAGTGTTTTCAGGTGGAGAACTGATATTCAGTGCTGTGGTTTGCTGACCTTGTTCCTCTAGGGGTAGGAACAACATGTTTAGGGACTTTGGATCCTTTAGATTATGGACATTTCATGCTTCATGCTGTAAGGCACAAAAATGTCTATAACATTAATCCTTCAAGGTTCCTAGCAACCTTGCGGAGACTCTGTGTTTCATCTACCTCTTTGGTGGTTGTCACACCTTATGTTGCTCTAGCCCCAGGTAACTGATCACCTCGCCTAGCATGGTGAGCCATACCCACAGGACGTACCCGTGCCACATCTGTGTCAAGAAAATGGTTCATGTCAAAATTTTTTTACCCATAACAAAAAAAATTACATAAACTTCAAAAACCAAAAAATACTTTCTGGTATTTTTATCTATCCTCTTATCTTGTGGCCCCCACTAAGTATCAGATGGAAATATTAGTTTTGGATCCCTTGTGTAGTCGATTCCTGCATAACGATAATCCTCAATCATCAAGATCTAGCCATTGAGCCACTCAAAGAAGTCATCCTCAAAAAAGTGTCTAATAAGTCCTCCTCTAGTACGAGGTGCTAGGGAATTAGCCCATTGCTCCTGTCTAGGCTCCTTGAGATTGGTTATACCCAGACTCATGCACAGCCTCATCACGGGCACTCTCTAATGTATAAAGGACATAATAAAAGTACCATACCCAAACTCTCTTTCGGCTTGGGTCTTACAAGTTTTCAGCTCTGTTTTCACCTGATGGAGGACTCCCTCACACTAGTTGAATACCTGTGGCTATAAGCAGTCTATTGTTAGTAGAAATTGGGCCTTTGTAGCCACGCTATGGCTCTTAGACCCTACCAAGCATACGATCATTCATAGAATAGCCCTCATCGATGTAGTTCTGATCCGCTCAATGTGAACCTTGTTGCTCACAAACCCGCTGCTTGGTCTACAATATGTCTAGACCCATTCCACAGTGGTCCTCAGATTTGCTCTCCTTCCTATCATGTTTACTCGTGCACCTATGCACAATAAATCAGTGAGGAAACATATATCCTCCCTTTCAATTTAGAGCTCATGATCCCCAATCATGAACACACCTTGTCGTTCATCCCATCGTTGGATGATCCAACTAAGGAGATCCTCCCAACCCTTCATCATGTCCATTCTAGCTTATTTCAGCTATCTACATCTTCACAAAGTTGTCAAGCAAGCCAGATCATTTATAATTTGTAGTTCCTCAGCATCATGGATCTTTCTCTCCACATACTCAATTTTAAAGCCTAATTCCATCACAAAAGCACCCTTGAATCAATCTTTAGTTGGCCAAAACCCCTAGGAAGTCAAGAAAACTAAGTTTTCCTTATGCTTGGCCAACTAATGTGGTCCTCTAGAGTCCATAGGGCGTGCTAATTCCCCTCCCTTTCATGGGAAGAGCATTAAACACATCCCCTAGCCTGAGTGGTCACATTAGTTGGCCAAGCCATCTAGGGCTTTCCCAAAGCTAAAAAATTACCCATAAAAACTACTTAAACACGTATTTAAATGCAAGATAGGGATAAGGCAATCTAGTTGGAACTGAGGATGCGTCAAATGGTAGCCTGGATTTCTTAGAATCACCTGGGAGATTTCTTCTCCTTTTTCTCTCCAAAGCACTCTTAAAGAACTCAAAACAATGAAAATGAAGGCCGTAACCCTTCTTATAGTCACTATGGAGGTATGACTCACTCTAGCTAGTCATCAAAAATGAAGTTCTTCATTCCTATATTGTTTGAACATGTGCAATATTGACATGTTGTCAAATTTGTCTTATGCCATGATGATATTTTAGTGTCTTTATGAACAATTGAGAAAGTTTGACTCCGGGTAAGCATGTTATTTTTTGGGACTTTTTTCTCGCTCTTCAACAAAAAAATCTTTGAGTTACCTTCTTCAAGCTCATAAAACTCCTACGAAGAAATATGAGCACTTTCTTTTTTGGGACCTTTTTTTCACTCTTAAACTGAAGAAAAAAAATCCCCGAGTTATCTTCTTCAGACTCATAAAACTACTACAAAGAAGGCCTGAGCAGTTCTTTTATCTCTTTTTTCTCACTCCCTAAACTAAAAAGAGACATATCGAGTTTTCTTCATTTGACTCATTAAAATTTTATGAAGATCTATCGATTTTTCTTCATCTGACTCGTCAAAATTTTATGAAGTTCTATTGAGATTTTCTTTGTTTGACTCATTAAAATTTCATGAAGAATAAAAAGTTTACTCTGTCCCCTCATACTCGTAACAAAATGAGGCAGAAGTCTATTGAGCATAGGTTTATCACTTTATCCAGACTCAGTATACTAACTTATAGAAAAGGAACTATGTCAGGTATACTATTAAACCTTTTTCGCACCTGGTTATCAACCATGACAAAGGGACCCCCTGGAGTTGCTCTTTAAGATTGTTTTAGGCTCTATAAATATGAAAACACCACCGAGTTTACCATCTAGACTCGTTAAACTTAATCATATGGGGAAAAATTTGACAACACAATGACTCAATATCTACATTCGGAAGGATTTTTTAGCAGCAGTCTACCCCTTGAACATGGCACTTCCTTAGAAAACCTCTTTTTTCAACCTCTCACTAAACCTTACCATCCTTTGATTTTATCCTTCATACCTTGATGTTCCTCCATCCCTGTATCCTAACACTCTTTGGTGTTCATGAGTCTAAGCTTCCTGGTAAAATTTTGTGTCATGCCTTCTATTGTTCAAAGGGACCCATCTATCCTTTTCTTCCTGTATTGACTATCCCTCATATATTTCAAAAATTCCCTCCATCTGTTTGTCCCATTACTCAAAATTTATCTCCAAAACAATCATTCTTGTCCTGTTTCATGTTGACTAAAGTAGGACACCTAATTTCCTTCCTTTTCAAAGATCTCTTCCTATCGACTTCAACACTCTATCTAGGATGCAAATCCAGAAACATATCAATAGCTTGGAACTTGTAGTCCTCAGTGGCAGGTTACCTTGTGCTTGATTGGGGGTTTTCATTATTGACTCCTAGTTGAATGATTCTACGAGTGTTCGATGAAAAAATCCTTCTCACACTCGCTAGATTTTGCTGTGTATCTTGGAGACCATCATCCTTATCGGTGGCCATCCTCACGTCTGTTAAAAGTTTTCATCATTGGCCGGTAATCAGACAATTTCTCACATGTTCAACTTTAACTCCTTTATTCACATGAAGAAATATGTTGTTTAGATAAAAACGACCAGGACCTTGGGTATAGGCTTACATCACTCAGCATTGTTTCCTCTCCCAAGCTGTGTATATTGTTTTTAGAGACAACTCATCAAGTTGATCATATTATGACATAGTTCCACATTTTTCTTATTGGTGGATATGATCATGATATATCTTTGATCCAAAATATTTTACTTATATATGTGTTAAAGAATTACATGAATAAATTGTAGCTTAACATAGAAAACTTAATGTGCACATGATAGAAGATGAGAAACACATAAAGCATGAAAGAAGGCAACAAGACTTGATAACGGAGTTCGTGCGACTTGGACTATGTCTCTACGCCCTGCTCAATCAATGGGGAGGCCTTCATTCATTAAGTGGCATGAAAAAGAAGAGTACAAGCATAAGTTACAAAAAGGAGTTTTATACCTCCATACTGAAAAATGGCCAAAAAATGCAGAACTCTGATGGAGAAACGGACAACGCCATTGCGTTATTGGCGTTGAGATGTGCTGAAACCATATAAAATTTGTCAAATTCTGACAAAGTAAAAATTCGACCCTCCTGCAAAATTCTACCTTGAACTGCGTGCACTACCTCCTCTGCCTAGGCACATTGACAAACTACATTTAAGTATAAACTGGGTGGTGGATTTTTCAACAAAACCGTTGTAGGGCAGTGGGTGGAAAGTTTGGTTAATATGGAGGAGGTCGGGTGGTCAAACCTCGCCTCCTCCCTTTTTTTTATACATCATAATAAATCTTTTTTTAAAATAAAATTTGGTTGGGTTGGGCCCGCCTTGGGTGGCCCGCCCATCGTACCTCCGCTGTCATGCCGGTTCCATGCTTAAATGATGGCGTATGTTTGTGGGTTGGGTTTGTGCCCCAAGGGCCAGCCCACCCAGCTTCGTTGTTTTATTTCGTAGTGTGGGTTGTGGCTTCGTGGGAGGGGCCAGGGGTCATGGCCTGCCCCTCCACCACTTGTGATTTTTTTGATATGTAGTTATGAGTTGGGGTGGTGGGTTCGTGGCCCACCACCCCCTTTTTTATATATATTTTTTGTTAATAAAAACAAAAGAAGTGCATTTTTGGGAATTCGGTTTTTAACTGAAGGAGTCTTTTTAACGAGGCCACGATTTTTCCTGGAATTTGGCGGGAGTTGGCCGGATTCCATCTGCTGTAAAAGTTCATATTATGCCTTAATCCTGCCGAGTCATCAAAAGTCAACCCAACTTTGACTGCCTTTATCTCCTTCACACGGACTCAGATTAGAGTGTCATTCGAACCATTGGAATTAGGGTGACGAGCACCTCGATCTGATGTCAAGTTCATCACCTTTCTGCCACTTTGAATTTTGAGCCTTTTCCATGCCACTGGTGTCTAGAGATCCTCCTGGATCAATCCTCCCTGTTGAGGAGCTTTTGGACCGCCAAAAGATTTATCAGTCAATTGGCAAGTGAGGGAATTGTTCCCTCACTCTTTCCTTTTCCAACCATTTTTCCTTGCTAGGGTGCATCCCCTTGAAATCAATTCGAAAGTATTCCACATCTCCCCGTCGTGAAGTCCTAGTTCTTCTATCAAGGATGATGTCTTCAGGTAACGCATCAAGATACTTTGGTGCAAAGTCATCAACCATAGGAACTGTGCCCACTTCTTCGGTGTCCATAATCAATGGTGGCTCATACAACTTTAATTTCTCCACATTCACTATGGAGTACATTTACATATATATCGACAAATCGAGATGAAAGACATTGTTTCCAATCTTCTCCAAGATGGTGAATGGACCATACCGAATTGGTCGTAACTTCTTCCCTTCTCCCTTAATCCTGTCCTTACTGATATGGAACCACACTTTGTTGCCCACTTGAAATTGATGGTTGACTTGGTGTTTGTCATGTTGAGCCATGTACCAAGCTTGACTTTTTGCCAACTACTCCTGTACTACTTGGTGAATCAACTAGATCCGTTGAATGAATTGTTGTGCTTTGTCCCTCTCATCACGTCTACTGGAGCCATCTTCCCTTCCAAAGACCATACCAAAAGGGTCTTTTAGCAGGAAGCCAAAACATGTCTCAAATGGTGAATGATGTGCAGATAAGTGCACTGCTCGGTTGTAGGAATGTTGCACATATGGAAGATGCTCATCCCACAACTTAGGATGTTTCCCACAATAGCCTCACAACAAGTGTACCACAGTGTAGTTTATAGCTTATCTCTGTCCATCAGTTTGTGGATGAAATTCTATGCTTCTTTTCAACTTGGTGTCCATCATCTTCCACAAGCTGGTCAAAAACTCCCTGAGAAAGCGAGAGTCCTGATATGACACAATCGATGTGGGTAACCCAAAATGGACCGAAATATGCTGAAAGAAAAGATAAGCAGTATACTCTGCAGTGATTTGATTTTTACAAGGCATTAAAATACACATCTTACTAAAATGGTCAACGACAACACACAAATAGTTGTGACTTTTTCTAGACAAAGGAAAACCTCCTACAAAATCCATTGACACACTTTCCCATGGACGACTTGGAATAGGGAGTGGTGTGTAGAGCCTGAGTTTTCTATTAGAGGGCTTTGAAACAGAACACATCACACACCTCTTTGCATAGCGAGTCACAATGTTCTTCATATGAGGCCAAAAACAAAATCTTTGTACATGACACAAAGTTTTTTCAATACCAAAATGCCCAGACACAAGGGAGGTGTGGGCCTCTCGGATTACATGTACCCTTTCTCCTATGGTTATGCACAATTTTCCAAGGTGATACAATAGTTTCCCTTGCAAGTGATAGCTGTCCATCTATGAACCATGGGTTAGTTTTGCATAAATCTCCTTAAAGTCATCATCGTTAGCATATTGTTCAGCATAACTTTCAAAAGCTAATGAAGCATTATGCAAAATAACAAAAGCAAAAATAGGAGGATGAGATAACATATCGGCCACTTTGTTGCTAGTGCCCTTCTTATACTTTATTACCAGATGAAACTGCTGCAGAAAACTGATCCACTTGAAATGATGAAATTGCTGCAACTTGGTATGTGACTGAAGATACTGCAAGGGCTGATGATCCGTATGGATCATGGTCTCCTTGCCGATCAAGTAGTGTTTCCACTTTTTCACACTCTGGACCAAGGCATTTAATTCCTTGTCATAAGTGGGATAGTTTACCACAGCTTGAGAGAACTTCTTTGAATGGTAACAGATCGGCTTCTTTTGCTGCATAAGTATAGCTCCCATGGCATATCCACTTTCGTTTGTTTCGATCTCGAATGGCTGTTGGAGATCTGGTAAGGCCATGATCGGTGCAGTGTTGATATTTTCTTTCAATATTTCGAAGGACTTCTGCTGCTTTCCTCCCCATTGAAAGAATTTCTTTACACTTGTCAATGTGTGTAAAGGTGTTGCAATAATAGAGAAATTGGCAATAAATATCCTCCAATACTATGCTGTACCCAAAAAGCTGTGAACCTCGGTTAAACTAGTAGGTTTAGGCCAATTTACAATTGCTTCAACTTTAGAAGGATCAATTTTTAGCTGACCATGACCAACAATATGACATAGGTAAAACAAAGAGGTTTTCCCAAACTCATACTTTGACAATTTTACATAGAGTTTCATTTTTCAATACATTAAACAATTTCCTCACATGACATACATGTTCATTCCAACTTTTACTAAAGACAAGGATATCATCTAGATATACAAGAACAAATTCATCAATGAAAGGCCTAAAGAGATCATTCATGACCCTCATGAAAGTGGCTGGAGCATTGCAAAGCCCGAATGGCATCACCATCCATTTGAACAACCCCTATTTGGTCTTGAAGGTGGTGTTCCACACATCCTGCTCTGCAATTTGGACCTGGTGATAACCACTATGCATATCCAATTTGGTGAAATAGATAGCATTCTTTAACTGGTCTAATAAGTCATCAATGTGGGGAAGAGGGCAACGATTTTTCATCATAATTTTCTTTAGTGCTTGATAATCCATGCACATCCTCCATGTGCCATCTTTCTTTGGCACTAAGACAATCGGTGAGCCGCATGGAGAAGTGCTTGGTCTGATGACCCCTTGGTTCAATAGTTCCTGCACCTGCTTTCTGATCTCCTCCATATTAATGGTTGACATCCTGTACATGCCAATATTTGGTAAAGGAGAGACATGCTGCAAATCGATCTCATGTTGGATTTCCCTCTTCAGAGGTAATCCCCTTGGTTCCTGAAACATCTCATCATAGTTAGAAATTAATTCACATAATTCCTTTTTATGCACATGATCACAACCCTAGAAAGCATCAGATAATTCTGCATCTTTTCCCCCTTACAACCATAAGCATGCAACCCTTGCTAGAATTCACCAACCTCTTCATTTGTCTTGCACTTACAAGGCTGGCATTGATTTTAGTTTGTTGAGCCCTTACAATATATTCTACCCCATCTTTTGTGATTTGGTATTTTTTTTCATGACGGAAGAAGATTTCCTTTCTATCATATAGATATGGACTTCATAACACCATGCCACAGATATCCAATGGTATCACATCAAGTTTTACCTCATCCACTAACTTAGAAGCGATCACAAATTTAACCTCGCACTACTTAGTTACATTTAGTTTTGCTTTATCATGTATCCATCCATGTGGGTAAGGTTTTGGATGTGTTTTGGTTTCCAAGCCAAGCTTCTTTACCAAGGACTCTGAAATTAAGTTTGCTTGGGATCCAGTATCAAATAGAGTTTCCACTTTTGTATGATTTATGATAACTCTAATATGAAATAGCTCAATTCTCTTTCATTCATTAGGAAGAGACTCATCTATTGAGCTAGTACCTTCATGTGATTCAGAATTAACATGAGGTATAAGAGTACTTTTGTTCCTGCTGCTGTGATCAATGCTTCATCTCCCGAATCACATCCAAGGTCTTGCTGCATAGTTGCCACTCTCTTCTACTTGCCTTTTCCTCCATACTTCTTTGGTCTCTTTTCCGAGTATTGTTTCCAAAAATGATCGTCGTCATGACCTTCCTTTTTGTAGTGATTGCAATAAGGTCTTTCTCCTTCATCTTTCTTGGTTGATGTCATCCTCTTCTCCTTTCCTTTTCCTTTCACTTTGGGTTTGCCATTTTGAGGTTTGAAAGGTGGTTTCTTGAAATGATCATCTCTTTCATTTTTGCCCCTATTCTCAAGATGAATTGCCTTCACACTGGTGGAGTCAATAGTAGTTGGTTCAAACAATAATAATGAATGTCTAAGGTAACTATGTGGTGATCCAATATACTTAGTTACTACTTTAGGCGAGTCAAGTGCAATTCTGTTACACTAAAAAATGTCACCTTGACTACTTACAGTTAGTATGGCTCAAATCAACAGTCATGCTACCCTCTTAGGCAAGTCTCATGCCTCTGTTATCCATGTCAACCTCCTTAAAAATGAAACAACTCCCTTTTCAAGTTAAATATTGAAAGTAAACCTTCATTTCATCCAGCCGGTTGAATGCAATGAAGCCTGGGGGGCATGTACCTCTCTTTGCGTCATTATGCTGGGGGCATGCGAATCTTTTGAGCACAGTTCCTTGTCTTGTGTCAAGCTCGTTAAAAAATGAAACAAGGGTAGGTTAAGTAGGTAGATTGTAGAGTAGTCATGAGCATAGTTCCTTGTCTTGTGTCAAGCTCATTAAAAAATGAAACAAGGGTTTTAGAGCACAGTTCTTTGTCTTGTGTCAAGCTCGTTAAAAAATGAATCAAGGTTTTTAGAGTAAAGTTTTTGTTAGGTAGATTGTAGAGAGTAGTCATGAGCATAGTTCTTTATCTTGTGTCAAGCTCGTTAAAAAATGAAACAAGGATTTTAGAGCATAGTTCCTTGTCTTGTGTCAAGCTCATTAAAAAATGAATCAAGGTTTTTAGAGCACAGTTCCTTGTCTTGTGTTAAGCTCGTTAAAAAATGAATCAAGGTCTTTTAGAGTATAGTTTTTTGTTAGGTAGATTGTAGAAAGTAGTTATGAGCATAGTTCCTTGTCTTGTGTCAAGCTCACTAAAAAATGAAACAACTCCCACAATTCTTTCCAAGATCTTGAAAGTAAAGCTTCATTCCATCCACCTCATTGAATGCAATGAAGCTTGGGGGGCATATACCTTGGTTTGCATCTTTATGCTGGGGGCATGTGAACTTATAACAAGCATAGTTTTTCGTTTCAAGCTTGCATAAACATGAAAATGAATCCGAGCATAGTTCTTTTCCTGTGTCAAGCTCGTTAAAAAATGAAACAAATCCTCCTCTAATTGAGTCGAGAGTTTGACTAGACCTCATAGATGTTAGATTGTACGTTTAGGTTAGTTATTTCAGTTTTTGCATAATTTTCTTACAGTTTTAGGTCGAGTCTTTCAAATGATCTCGTTCATGAACCTTCATTTCATCCAACTGGTTGAATGAAATGAAGCTGGGGGGGGCATGCGCTCTAACAGTTATGCTTAGGGGGCATCAAGCACAGTTTTATCTCTGTTTCAAGCTTGTGTAAAAATGAAACTAATTTGAAGCATAATTTTTATCTGTTTCAAGCTTTTGTAAAAATGAAACCTATCTTGAGTCAATTTCAGTTATTTTCAAGACTCGTTAAACTCATGAAAATCCCGAGATTATTTTGCTGTTTTTCATTCTCGTAAAATAAATGAAAATGCCGAGTTCTTTCCGTCTTTTCCTGCTCGTAAATTAAATTGAAAGTCGGCTATATGAGTACATTTTTATCATTTTTTCGAACTCGTTAAAACTTACGAAAAAGTGAAACCTTGGAGTTCTCTTTTAAGCCCTTTTCTGACTCCTAAAACATGAAAAGATCGCCGAGCGTTTCTTTTACACTCGTTAAAACGGAATTAAAAGACGGTCCCCTTATAGCTCTTTTCTGACCGTAAAATCAGGAAAAGATTGCCGGGTTTTTGTCGTTTCAAACTCGATACGGAAATAAAACGACGTGTCCTTGATCGCTTTTTACTTTTCAGGTCAGTGGCACTAATTATGAAAGTACTCCTTGGTTGCAAGATCAAGCGGTTCCCCCAGGTATTATTTTATACTTTTTCGGGCTTGAGGGACACAAATATACGAAAAAGTTCAACGTGGAGTCTCCTTTAGTTTTTTCAGACTCTCTAAAATTGAAAAACGCCGAGTTTCTCCTATACTGGGCTCGTTAAACTTTTACAGTAGAGGACCTGTTCAATTACAAACAGGAACGAACCACTCCTTCCTAGGGTTCGAATTTAAACTAGGTTGGACTCGTCCGAAGGATGAGCTTATAATCAAGCATATGTTATCCTCCTCAAGCTTGTTAAAAATAAAGAGGTACTTGCCAGAAATGGTGGGGGAAAAGAGAGAAGAATGAACCTGTTTGTCACCTTTTGTCTCAGAAGAAACTTTATTACCGCTCTTGAACACGACACTTTTCATTCACCTGGGTTGGGAAATCTTTTACCTCACAGTTGACCAAACCACTTTGAAAGTCTTTAACCGGGTTCCGGGGATTAACTTTGAGTTATTCGTCACCAAGCCATCTGTCGTGTCGTTATGTGTTCAAGAGGTCTGCAAGCAAAACTTTCATCTGCAAAATACTTTTCATCTATTTGACCATCCCTGAGTCAGTCCTTACAGCAACATTTCTTCAACTTGAACAATGATTTCGTGTTGCGGGCTTGCCTGCAACGGGTCGCTTTCTATCGACATCAGCACATTATCTAGAAAGATGACTTAGGAATCGACAGTACCTTGAAGTCTGCATGCATCAATGGCAGGTTTCTCGCCTTTGACGTCAGTTTACATCATTGACTTTCGATCAAAGGATTCCGTGAAGTGTTCGACATCAAAACATCTATTCACATTTCACGGGTTGTGCTTGGTACTTTGAGAACCATTGACATTACTGGTGGTCTCTCTCACACTTGTTAATAGTTTACATCATCGACTGGTAATCAAGTGGTTTCTAACATGTTCGACATCAAATCATTTAATCACATGGCTAGAATCGTACCAATTCGGGAAGTAGAAGTGAAGACCCTGGATCTAGTTTCTACCATCCAGGCTGCGAGGAGTTTTGTATTCATTATCTATGTAGACTAATCATAAACAGATGGCTGCGTCCATACTGTGTCTACAAAAGTCTATAAAAATGATGTACTGCAAGATCATTCCTGTATCAGAGTAGTTAGTCCATTAGTTAAAGTTTTGAATCTGAGTATGGGAATGCCTACCTCAGTGATGATATAATCTTATACATGTATTTTGTGTTGAAAATTGCAGGTTCCAACCAGGTCATCCACAAGACAATCCTTGAAATGATAAAGCGCTTCACCCTTCCTAGAATTACAAAACCCTACTCTATTCCAGGCTTCGCACTTTAGGGGGCAATCTGTTACACTAAAAAATGTCACCTTGACTACTTACAGTTAGTATGGCTCAAATCAACAGTCATGCTACCCTCTTAGGCAAGTCTCATGCCTCTGTTATCCATCTCAAACTCAAAGAAGAGAGAAAGTCTTGTAAAAACTATGTTTATCTCTGGGGTCGCAGGTTCTCTCTAGCCTTACCTGCGGGGACGCTGACCATGTTCACAAAATCTGCGTCCATGGACGCTCTGTATGTTAAGGGACAGGTGCGTCCCTCTGTAAAAGGCAAAATGCGCGAGTTTTATCTTGAAAAAGTTACTTGTGGTTACTTCTAGAACATTCTAGAGGTCGGTTTGATGAAATGGATGCGCCTCCAGTTGGTTCATGTATCTCTATTAAGGGGGAACTTATCCCATCAATAAGGGAGCTATCCCACCCATAGAGGGGGATGATCCCATTGATAGTGGACCTGAATAACCTCTTTACAGCACTATAAATAAAGGCATTGAGCCAGAAGGAGAGGAGGTTGGAGCTATACATTTTCTTTGGGTAAATGCTGTAGGATTTAGGTCTTCCATTAGAGCCTTTGTGAGGAGAGATTGTCTTTACTTGATTCTACTTGGAAGAGGGTGAGCTTTGTCAAAGTAGAGGAAAACCCTTGATGGACCCTGGGAGGAACTTGCACAACACCAAGGCCAGGTTGTAAGAGTTTCTTTGTTTCGTTATTAATACAAACTGGTTTATTTTTCTCAATAGCTTGTGTTAATGAGTTATTTCATGTGTTCCTTGGTCTGCATGTTGAATATATGTTTTATTATATGAAATGCAAGTGCTTGGTAATTGTTTGATTGTTTGTGGTTGCAGGAATTGACTTGAAGGAGGAGCTCATCCGGATCGTCAAGAACGGACTTCAACAACAGCGTTTTGGAATAAGGTAAGCCTAAACACTTGTAGTTTTCATGTTGTAAAAGGTGTATTTAGAGAAAGATCACTCCATTTTGTCTTGTTTGTCATTAGAATGTCTTAGACTTCTAGGAAGGTCAGCTGTGTCCGCACCCTTGACAGATTCTGTGTGACAAATTCCCAAATTAAGTGTCTATTTTCTAAATTCCTCTGTCAAGCTTTGAACATCTTGACCTCTACCTTGCCTTAAGTATTTCCAATCCATTAAGGCTTTTTGTTTGTAACCAAAGGGTTAAAATTGTTCCTTTAATGCAGAAATGAAACTAGGCCATGACGAAAGAAGATTACCCATAATCTTACTACTTCGCAATTTTCTCTCCCACCAAACTAGAGTGGTTCTACTCAGCCAAAGAGAGGTCAGCTGAATCTTTGCATCGTCCTCTTCGATCTACTGAATCCTGCAGTAGATTTTAATCTGCCTAATCCAGTTACTAAGCTTTTCTACATTACTTTCACCGTTAAACATGGGAAGATCAAATTTGACATCTAATTTAAAGAAAGGTTTCTTAGATGCATCCCTTGAATTTCTATGATGATGGTGATGAGAGAAAGAAGAACTTTCACTCATGGAAGGAGAAAGAGGGGGTTCTTCTCCACCATTTCCTTGCACTAAACCTTGTTCTTCTGCCTTTTTCCCTTCTACTTTCTCTAGTCTTGAAAGCAATTGGCCGACATTTTCTGCCATTGTATAGAAGGCTTTGCGGAAATTGAGCTCCTCTTCATAACGAGCCTCTTCATCTGCCATGTTTCTCCTTCGATGTGCATGCCCTGCTTTGGGATCGAAAGACTTTAGTTTCCCTTCGCCTCTTCGAAGCCTGTTTCTTGTTAGCATACAAACATGCAATTTACATCTAAAGAGATCTGCTCTGATACAACTTGATCCATATATTTTGCTTATAGATGTGTTAAAGAACTACATGCATAGATTGTAGCTTAACATAGGAAACTTAATGTGCACATGAGAGAAGAGGAGAAACACATAAAGCATGAAAGAAGGAAACAAGACTTGATAATGGAGTTCTTCCCACTTGGACTACGTCTCCGGGCCCTGCTCGATCAATGGGGAGGCTTCATTCATTAAGTGGCATGAAAAAGAAGAGTATAAGCATCAGTTACAAAAATGAGTTTTATACCTCCATACTGAAAAATGGCCAAAAAATGCAGAACTCTAATGGAGAAACGGACAGTTCCATTGCGTTTGTGGCATCGAGAAGTGTTGAAACCATATAAAATTTGTCAAATTCTGACAAAGTGAAAATTCGGCCCTCCTGCAAAAATTTGCTTCGAACTACGTGCACTGCCTCCTCTGCCTAGGCACACTGACAAACTTCATTTAAGTATAAAATGGGTGGTGGATTTTTCAACAAAAGTGTTGTAGCGCAGTTGGTGGAAAGTCCGTTAATATGGAGGAGGTCGGGTGGCCAAACCTCGCCTCCTCCTCTTTTTTATACATTATAACAAATATTTTTTTTAAAATAAAAATTTGTTGGGTTGGGCCCGCCTTGGGTGGCCTGCCCACCCTACCTCTACTGTCATGCCGGTTCCATGCTTAAATTATGGTGTATGTTTGTGGGTTGGGTCTGTGCCCCAAGGGCCGGCCCACCCAACTCCATTGTTTTATTTCATAGTGTGGGTTGTGGCTCTGGGGGTCGTGGCCCTCCCCTCCACCACATGTGCTTTTTTGATATGCAGTTATGAGTTGGGGTGGTGGGGTTGGTAGCTCACCACCCCCTTTATATATTATCTCTCTCTCTCTCTCTCTCTCTCTCTCTCTATATATATATATATATAGATATATATATATATATATATATATATATATATTGTTAATAAAAACAAAAGAAGTGCATTTCTGGGAATTCAGTTTTTGACTAAAGGAATATTTTTAACGAGGCCATGATTTTGCCCAGAATCTGGCCGGAGTTGGTTGGATTCCGTCTTCCGGAAAAGTTCATATTATACCTTCATTAATCCTGCTTAGTCATCAAAAGTCAACCCAACTTTTACTGCCTCTATCTCCTTCATCCGAACTCGAATTGGAGTGCCATTCACACCGTTGGAATTAGGGAAATGAGCACTTAGATATGATGTCAATTTCATCACCTTTTCACCACTTTGAATTTTGAGCATTTTCCATGCCTCTGGTGTCTGGAGATCCTCCTGTATCACTCTTTCTAAGAAATCACTCTGACACAGCTACTGAGCATATGAGTTCCCTACACAGGATATGATCGTATAATTTTTTGACATATGTGGTATGTTTCAGGTCTCCTGCAGTCCCAAAGCTCCAATTCTCTCTCTCTTTTATTACAATATCTATAAGGTATTTCGACCATCATCTTTGTCTCTGACATCACACTTTAGGGGGAATTTGTTATACAGGAAAATGACCTCCTCATCAGCTCAGAGAAGAAGAACACATTGGTTGAAGACGCGACCTAAATCACAGACCTATTTTCGAAGGTAACACACCCCATAAATAGACAAGGAGAGTTATAACACTTTCCATCTCTCAGCCAAAGGCATTAGTCCCTAGGTTAATGATTTGTTTTCCCTAAAGGGCAATGTTACTAGATATTTGTGAGATTCCGGAGGTCAAAGTGTGAGTTGATTGAATGAAACTCCACTTTTCACTCAAATATTAGCTCGAAAATCAAGAAACACCCGCCTCTGATCTAACTAAGGACATTGTTATTCGTAATAGAGTCTCATGGGAAGGGAAAGAGAAATAAAGCGAGGTAACATCCAAGATTTTTCCTAAATGGAACTCATTAAAGAATTGGAAAGCGTGAGCCTCTCAACATCTATATATTGAAGCCTTGGTCATTGTGAAAGAGATCAAATGGTTGTCAAAAATTTGCAAGAGATTTAGTCTTTTTGTGATGCCAAGAAGTTGAGAGAGAGAGAGAGGCATTGAAGGACTAGAGGAGGCTTGATCTAGCTAAGATGATTGTAATCATTCTTCTTCTATCTGATAATAAGATTTGTTTTTGTGTTGTATACTTGATGGTGTCGATATTGTATTCCTTTACAAGTTGATTCGTTTCCATGATTAATCAGTAGCTTAGATGCATGCTAGTTTATATTCTTATGTGTTGATGTTTTGATCGTTAAGGTTTATATGTTGTAGGATTACGCTTTTTCTTTTTTATGTGTAGGTTATGATCTAGGAGTTGGCAGATAGGTCTTCCACTTTGACACATTGAGCTCTCCAGCAGGGCTACACCAAGGATTGAGGTCATCCTTCTCCTTTCACTTTGTTAATCATGCATTAATATGAATATATGTCTGTTTCTTTGTGACAGTTGCGACTAATATTAGATAGTCTGCCTTGGATATTAGGAAGATCCAAGAGGGTATTTCATACACAACCAACTGTGCATTAATCCCTATAGCAGGGAGACTTTATTCTACTGATAATATCGAAAGACTATGTTCTCCACAGATCTATGGACTACCATCCATTGGAATCCACCATGATCAATCGATCCTTGCCCAACTCCTATTGGAATATCCAACTACCATTGGATTGAGAAATTGTTCCTTTTGTTGAAGCTTCGATATAAATTCTCCTCACTCATGAAGTCTCTACTCCTCGATCACTATGTGGACCTCATTTCATATATTTTCACATTGTATCCAAGACACTCTTCTCAACAAGAAATCTGCTCTTCAAACTGGCTCTCGGTAGAAAGAATATATACAAATCATAATAAAAAAACACCACCAATAGGATTCTCTCAACACAAGAAAAATAGTTGCTCAAATATATGCATCAAACTGAATACTAAATCATCATCATAATATCAAACCCTGATTGCAAAATATATGATGTATAATACACTCAACAACATAAGACACTATGGATATGTGCCAAATTCATTAGCAGCTCTTGTAAAAACATATTTGAGAGTCACCAATAAAAAACTATCTAGCAGCATACAAAATATTTCCAATCAATCTCTACTCCAACAGCTTCAAATCTGATCTATTCTCTGGTATGCTTCAGTTCTACTCACTATTAAACCATTAACACTTATGCATTGAAATAATTCATCTCACAACTAGGTCTTAATTCAATCTTCACTCATTCACTCACACACTAAACTCTATCAACAACAATCTCATAATGATGGATATAAAATGTGTAGTGAGAAATTGAGCTTGGGGCTTGGATCAAGGGTGCAAAAATTGGACCAAATCAATCCACTAACACCACTACTTTTGCACTAAAGGTTTTCACAAAATTGGAGGAAATTTTCAAAACATTTTTGTCCTTTTCTACTAATTCTTGGAGCCTTTAGTAATTTTCTTGCTAATTTGTTTCCAACCAATGAAAGGAATACAAATAAAATCTCATGAAATCCTTCAGTTTCTCCCATAATACAGGTTGAACTCGATTGGGACCTGAAGTCTCTCCCATAGGCTTGTCTGCTAGGGACTGGAGCCTTTTAGTTGCTCTCATAGGCTTGGCGCCATGTGACTATGGATAAGGATGAGGAAAATCATCAATCCTTCACCTCAATACCTCTTCCACCAGTTGGATCACCTTCCACATGTGCAAGTATATCAAACATTCCTCCCAAGTGTCACTGCCAAGTTAACATAGAAGGCCAACAACAATGTTGGAAAGAGTTCCAACAAGCCCTCCACTCTCCATCAAAACTATGAACAAGCTGGAACACCTCTATTAGTCCTCTATAGAACCTTTGCAACATCAACATCACCATGATGGAAAACCCTCATGCAAAAAGTCATATCCATGAGCACAAGCATGAATACCTAGTTTCCAATCCAGCTAGTGTGCCAAAAAACCATCATTAGATCATTTGAGAAATCATCTCCATTATTTGTAGCATCAATATCCAACTATAACAACAACACCCATCTATCTTGCAACATCAAAAAACCATCATGAAATTTCTATCAAAGCACATTCCAACACATGAAAACTCCTCGATGACCATCATGTTACCATCAATCTACAAGGTGAAGGTTATCATCAAGAGTTGACATCAATGCCAACATAACCAGTTGTAGCCATGCTACAATGACTAGCATCTACACATAAGTTAGGCTACTTTCACGGAGAAAGAGTCGTTAGTGCGGACACAACCGACCTTCCTAGAAGCCTAAGACTTTCTAATGACAAACAAGACAAATAAGAGCAATCCTTCCCTAAATATGATTTTACAATATGAGAAATCAAGTGTTTAGATCCTACCTGTAATCCAACGCTGTTGTAGTAGTCCAGCTTCGTTGATCCGAATGAGCTCCTCCTTCCCTTCGAAACCTACATTCACTAACAATCAAACGATTAAATAGCACCTGAATATCACATAAAATAAAACATATTTAACATATATACCAAGGAGTATATGAAACAACTCATAAATAACAAATTGTTGAGAAGAATGGACTAATTTGTATTAAAAGGTAACAAAAGGAACCATTACAACCTGAGCCTTGGTGTTGTGCAAGCTCCTCCCAAGGTCCACAAGAGTTCTCCCTTACTCTGATCAGCTCACTCACCTCCCAATGGAAACAAGTAAAGATGGTAATCTCTCCTCACAAGCTTCTACAAGGAAGTCCTAATTCCAGCAGCATCTACCCTTAGGAATGTTCAGCTTTCAACCTCCCCTCCCTTTCGCCCAATGCCTGTATTTATAGTGCTCTAGAGGAAGTTATTCAGGTCCACCATCAATGGGATAAGCCCCTTTTTGGATGGGATAGCTCCCCTCTTGATGGGATAAGTTCCTCTTAGGTAGGGATACATGAACCATCTGGAGGCGCTTCATACACGTCAAACAAGATTCTAGAAGACTCTAGAAATGACCACAAGTAACTTTTTTGGAGTGAAACTTGCGCCTTTTGACCTTTACAGGAGTACGCACCCACACCTTTACATACAGAGCGTACAAGTACGCAGGTATTATGAACTTGGATTGCGTACCCGCAGGTAAGGCTAAGAGAAACTGCGTACCAAAGATAATTGACTTTAAATGACTTCTCTCTCTTTCTTGAAGTTTGACATGAAGAGCAGAGGCATGAGACTTGCCAAGGAGGATAGTATGATAGTGGATGGAGCCATACTAACTGCAAATAGTCATGGTGACATTTTTTAGTGTAACAGATTGCCCCCTAAAGTGCGAAGCCTGTAGTAGATTAGGGTTTTTATGATCTAGGAAGGGTGAAGTACTTTATCATTTCAAGGAGTATCTTGCGGAGGACCCAGTCAGAACCTGCAAATATTCAACACAAAATACATATATAAGATGATATCATCGCTGAGGTAGGCATTCCCATACTCAGATTGAAAACTTTAACTAACAATCTAACTACTGCTCTGATACAAGAATGATTTTGCAGTACATCACAATCATAGACTTTTGTAGACACAGTATGGACGCAACCATCTGTTTATGATTAGTCTACTATATAATGAATACAAAACTCCTCGCAGCCTGGATGGTGGAAACTAGATCCAGGGTCTTCATTTCTACTTCCCGAATTGGTACGATTCTATCCATGCGAATAAATGAGTTGATGTCGAGCATGGTAGAAACCACTTGATTACCAGTGAATGATGTAAACCGTTAACAAGTGTGAGAGAGACCACCAGTGATGTCAATGGTTCTCAAAGTACCCAGTACAATCCATGAAATGTGAACGAATGGGTTGATGTCGAACACGTCATGGAATCCTTCGATCGAAAGTCAATGATGTAAACTGTCGTCAAAGGCGAGAAACCTGCCATTGATGTATGTAGACTTCAAGGTACTGACGATTTCTAAGTCATCTTTCTAGATAATGTGCTGATGTCGATAGAAAGTGACCCGTTGCAGGGAAGCCCACAACACGAAATCATTGTTCAAGTTGAAGAAATGTTGCTGTAAGGACTGGCTCAGGGATGGTCAAATGGATGACAAGTATTTTGCATATGAATGGTTTATTTGCAGAGACCTCTTGAACACATAACGACACGACAGATGGCTTGGTGATGATTGACCCAAAGTTAATACCCGGAAACGGTTGAAGACTTTCAAAGTGGTTTGATCAACTTTAAGGCAAAGGATTTCCCAACCCAGGTGAATGAAAAGTGTCGTGTTCAAGAGCGGTGATAAGGTTCTTCTGTAACAAAGGATAGCAAATCGGTTCATTCTTCTCTCTTTTCCCCCACCATTTCTGGCAAGTACCTCTTTATTTTTTACAAGCTTGAGGAGGATAACATATGCTTGATTATAAGCTCATCCTTCGGATGAGTCCAACTTAGTTTAGATTCGGACCCTAAGAAGGAGTGGTCCGTTCCTATTTGTAATTGAACAGGTCCTTTACTGTGAAATTTTAACGAGTCCAGTATAGGAGAAACTCGGCGTTTTTCATTTTTAGAGAGTCTGAAAAAACTAAAGAAGACTCCAAGGTGAACTTTTTCGTAAATTTGTGTCTCCCAAGCCCGAAAAAGTATAAAATAATACTTGAGAGAACCGCTTGATCTTGCGACCAAGGATTACTTTCATGATTAATGCCTTTGACCTGAAAAGTAAAAAGTGATCAGAGGCATGTCGTTTTATTTCCAGTATCGAATTTGAAATGACAAAAATCCAGCAATCTTTTCGTGTTTTTACGGTCAGAAAAGGGATGTAAGAGGACCGTCTTTTAATTCCGTTTTAACGAGTGTAAAAGAAACGCTCGGCAATCTTTTCATGTTTTAGGAGTCAGAAAAGGGCTTAAAAGATGACTCTGATGTCTTGGTTCGTGAAAAATGATGATTTTACCCTAAAGTCCTTTTGTCCTGCACAAAAACAACACATTACTCATACCTGTTTAAGATGGGCAAAAATACATTGAAAAATATCCTTTCATGGTGAAAAATAAACAAACTTAGCATTCATTCATCCAAAAAGCCTATAAAAAGACTTTTTACCATGTCATTTTTACCATTTTACTGTTGAGGTTGAGAAAAGGGCTTTTGACAAGAAACTTCCCGTGGACTTTGCGGAGAATCCGACCGTCAGAATCGAGCGCCGTCTCTTGCAGGTATTTCACAACATCCTCCTCTTCAATTTCATCTGTTTAGAATTTCATTTCAAGTTTTAGTTTGATTTTTTGGAGGGTTTAGGGTTTTAGAGTCCGCCTTTCGGGGGACGCAGGTGCCCCATGGGCGACTTGCGTACCCCGACTTTTTCGTATATGGGAAAAAGGTCGGAGTACGCAGCCCACCTTCAGAACAGCTGCGTACCGCCGCTCTGTTTTCTGAACGCGGGGTGCGTACTCCGCGCAAAGCGGATTTTCAAACCCCAAACACAAAAATCAACTATCAAATTTTAATTTTATGAATTATAATCAATGTTTTTTGGTGTGTAGACTGCCCACCATGCTAGATTGGCGTGAAAGAGAACACGAAGATGTCGATTTGGCCGCAATAGGTCATCAACCTTCCATTGATGCTTTAAAGGCATGCGGTCTCTACAAGTACTGGGCCATACCTGGCATGAGGGCCCAGGTGCCATTCTTAGAGTGGCTGGTTGAAAGGTGGAACATTCAGGATCAATGTTTTTACATTGGAGAACACCAGCTCGAGATAGAGTCCTCCGACATATACTTTCTCACTGGCTTGCCTAACAGGGGCGAGCAACTCTCTCTATTCGGGACTAGGCCGGGTGGCCAATCCCTTGCTAGTCTCCGGCTAGAGTGGTGCAACAATCAAAACCAGGATAAGGGGATAGAAATCAAATACATATCCCGACCTAAACTTATGGTAATTGCCTTTACAGTTACCAAACTTTGCAGCGCTGCCGCTTTGCACATAGCCACTGGTTCCCAAATGCGGATGGCTATAGATTGCTTCCAAGGCACCATTTTCAACTGGTGCGATGCTGTGTTGGCCAATATGAAGGGCCAACTAACCAGGGCAAAGAACGGACAACTGAATACTTTTGGATATGGGCCTTTAGTTATGAGCTTTGCCCTAGAGAGAGTTCCAATGTTGATCCCCCAGCATCTTACAGTTCCAGTTGGGGCTCCTCGGGAGCCTAAGTTGACGAGATGGGTTGCGGTAATGGCCCGGCATCCTGATGAGGCAGCAGCAGTTGTTCGATTTCCTGATGGTTACTTTCACTGGTTGGAGGGCCAGGTCTTTGCGATCCAGGATTTTCCTTATGCCAGAATGGATTTTCGCAATGATCCGGACATGGTTCTTCCACAGGGAGAACAATGAGACGACAGAGGTATTTCATTTTTCACAAGTTTTTTAAATTATCTATTTTTTTGTTTTTTATATATCGTCTCAAAACTAACAGCATAAATTTTCAAAATGCAGATGTAGGTCCACGGCGTCCGGCCAATCTCCGGGCTTTTGAGAGAAGAGTACCAGCTGTACCAGCACCGGCCCCACAGGATGCGGCCGCAGAGACCTTAGCCGAGCTGGAACAGGATCTAGAGCGTTTGACGGTGGGTATACCAGAGACCACTATAGATGACATTCCTATCCGACTTCAGCGCTACGTGGTCGCAGTCCCAAGACCTTTCAGGAGGTTCCTATGTAGGGTAGCGCGGGCAGTGGTCTCGTATAGAGAGCACCACCAGTGATTGGCTAGTCACTTTTGTAGACACATGCGACATTTTTGGTTTTTTGTACTTATCATTTTTGCCGATCATAAGGTGTTTTTCAACCTATGATCGAAGACGATGTATATTTTTGACACACTCCTATCTATATATATCATTATTACCGGCTTATTTTGTTAAACATGTGTGATGAAATGTTTATAAATTTACATTTATGATTGTTACAAATGTCTATTTAACATTCGAGATGCCATTGCATCTGCTAATGTATTTAAAGACCTTGGAATATGCTGATATTCAATGTAATCAAATTCACGTTCCAAGAGACGCACCCTCAAAAACAATCTTAATAACACTGGATTTCTAATGGCATAGACTCTATTAAGCTATAATACAACGAGTTCAGAATCTAACCTCACTATCAAACTCCGAATCCCAAATGAAATAGATTCAGATAATAATTCAATCACTGCACTGTATTCTGCAATGTTGTTTGTTGTTTGACCGAGGCTCACCCCATGCATAGAAACTAACTCGTCAGAGGGCGAATAGATAACCCAAGCTGCGGAAGAGATATTCCATGTACTACGATAAGCACCATCAGCAAATCCAATGTACGTTTGGAGAGGCGTCGACATCTGCAATATCAAGAGTAAAACCAAGATAAGCCAGAATAACGACAAAAACACACTCTCTAAACTAAGCACACAGTCTAAACTAAGCAAACATACCAGCTAGAAAGAAAAATTAACCTAACTAGAACTAACTAAATCTCCATACCCACCATTTAAGCATAATACCTCTTTAGGTAAAGTCCATTTCTGGGCTTACCCAAAGAGTCCCCATCAAAATCTACCAGCTCATAGGCCCCTTTTGCTAGCTTTCGCTTGACAATGTAGGGCCCATGCCACATGGGAACGAATTTTCCAGCACCTAATTTATCGTTAGCTTGATCATATAATAGCACTAGGTCTCCTTCCGAAAAATTACGAGGGGTCACGTTACGATCATACTGAGCTTTCATCCTTTTTGCGTGAGTCTCGATTGCCAAAGCAGCGTCATGTCGAGTCTCATCTAATTTAGCTAAGTATAACAGACGCTTCTCCTCTTCGGAAGTAGCTGGAAGTAATTCGATAGCCATTTGAAGTGATGGGATTTCGCATTCAATGGGCAACACTGCTTCCAAACCATAAACTAGTTGGAAAGGAGTGAACCCTGTTGATGTTTTTATTGAGGTTCAGTATGCCCAAAGTGCTGAAAATAACATGTTATGCCAATTCGACCGATGAATACCAATGATTCGTCGGATCATGATAACTAGAACTTTGTTGATGGATTCAACCAAACCATTTGCTTGAGGATAATAAGGAGTAGAACTATCATGACGTAAACCAAGCTGGCTTGTAAGTTCTGTCATCATAATGTTTCGAAAATGGCGCCCATGGTCAGTGATTATCGCTTGTGGGACACCAAACCTAGTAATAAGATGATTGAATACAAAAATCGCTACTGTCTTCCCGCTTGCCTCGAATGTAGGCATCGCCTCGGCCCACTTAGTAAAATAATCAACCGCAAGGATGATATACGCATGCCCCCCGGTCGAGTGAGGGTTACATGTAATAAAATCGATACCCCATTTAGAAAAAGGACCAACGACAATTATAGGGTGGAGAGGAGCAGGTGGTGCGCGCATCTTGCGATCAAACACTTGACAGTTGTGGCATTTCCGGACCACAATGATACAATCTTTAAACATGGACGGCCAGAAATAGCCAGCACGCAACACCTTCTAAGCTGTGGCATACCCAAACATATGACCGCCACATGCTCCAGAATGACAATCATTCAGAACCCTTTCTGCCCCTTCATGAGTTAAGCAACGACGAAAAACTAAGTCCGCCCCACGACAATAAAGAGTATCTCCAATAATTCTGTACTGTTGGGATTGGAATCGAATTTTCCGGCGTTCCGACTTTGAAGCTTCAGGCCGAAAGGATTGGGTTTGGAGATAGACGATTATATCCCCATACCACGGATCTAAAGTGCTGATAAGAAACAGAGATTCATCCGCAATGGGTTGCTCTGCCACAGTTTCCGTGTTAGCACGCGGGAAGTCACACATCAATTCCGCAAAAACTAAGGATTTCTTAGACTTGGACTTCTCGAACTCCAAATCGAACTCCTGCAGGATAACAATCCATTTGGAGTACTTGCCCCCTAGGAATTGTTTAGTCAAAATATAGATCATAGGGTTGCAATCCGAAATCACTGTAGTTTTACGGAGAAGAATGTAATGACAAAAACGCTGGACAGCCTGAACAGCTGCCAGGGCCAATTTCTCCACATGCGAATATTTTAGCTCAATGGGATTTAACGTCCTACTAAGATAATATATCACATTTTCCGTTCCGAATTCGTCTTCCTGAACAAAGACCATTCCAATGGTGGAGTGGGAGGCGGCGAGATACAAAAAGTAGTCCTGGTTGTAGTTGGGAGGATGCAGCAACGGTGCACGGGTCAACGCGTGCTTAAGTGAATCAAAAGATTTCTGAGCTATCTCATCCCAAGAAAATTGAGCGTTTTGTTTCAACAACCGGGTGAAACCCTTTGTAACCTCGGCGTAGTTAGGAATGAATCGACGTAAAAAGTTTGCTTTCCCATGCAAACTTTGGAGTTGGCGCAAACTCGAAGGAGGAGGCAATTTGATGATGGCTTCGACCTTCGAGGGATCGACGCGGATTCCGGCTTTTGAAACGACAAATCCTAGCAATCGTCCCACTTCTATGTAGAAGACACATTTGTGTGGGTTCAACCGAATTCGATAATGCCGACACCTCATAAAAATAGCGCGTAAGTGGACAAGGTGATCAGCTCGATGTAAAGAATGAGCAGGCAAATCATCGAGATACGGTTGCACAATGTGCTTGATGTCGTGAAACGCGTAAGACATTGCCTGTTGGAAAGTGGCTCCGGCATTCTTAAGTCCAAAAGATAATTTGCAGTAAGCAAATGTCCCCCAAGGACAAATGAAAGCCGTTTTTGGTTGATCGGCAGGTAGAATATTGATTTGGTTGTAACCGGAAAAATCGTCCATAAAGGAAAATATTTCACTGCCGTCACAATCATCAATTATTTGATCAATATAGGGCGTGGGATAGTTTTCTTTTGGACAAGCACGATTTATATCCCTATAGTCGATACATATTCTTATTGTTCCTTGTTTCTTGTTAACCGGAACAATATTCGATACCCAATCCGTTAACGGGATCAGATAAATGAAACCTGCTTTCAACAGCTTCTCGACTTCTGCTTTAATCGCAGCCGCTTTCCTAGGGTGTATCTGACGCAGACGTTGCCGAACGGGTTTAGCGTCCGAGTAGGTCTTGATTTCATGAACAACAATGGAGGGATCAATTCCTGGAATTTCCTCATAGGACCAGGCAAACATGTCGCGGAATTCTTGAAATAGGACCTTGTATGTTTGAATTTCGTTATCTGTACACGAGGCACCTATATGAATGTTTTCAATAACTCCGGTTTTGACTGAAATGTCGATGGCAATAGTTTGGGAAATGTTTCCCAAGTTCAACTCTGAATCAGGATGTTTCGTGGGATTCTGAGCGTCCTTGACATATTCAGCTGTAAAAATTGATGAAAAATCATTTTCAAAGTCATCACCCTCAGGTAAAAACGAAGATCTATGATGAAGATCTTCCCATGGTAGATCGTCTACACTTAGGATTTCGCGAAGTTGTTCGTCAGATGACACAACTTCAGAAAACGTTATCCGTTCTGAGGTTGATGTGAAAAGTGATTCCTCACGGACCACATTCATTTGGTCGAATTGGGTTGAACTGGAGTTGGAAAAAGACTGCACGGCCTCATAAGCAATTTCATATGGACTCAAAGGCATTGCATTACCGAATGAGTCTATCTCAGATTCAGATGGGACAATCCAAGGATCGTCATAAATAATAGTGTCTGAAGTAATCATATGAATGGATGCGAATGGAGGGTCTGCATTGATCGAAGGAAAAGGAAAAGTTCCCAGTAAACCGGAATCTTTAACTAATCCTACACCAACATCCTTGTAAGGGATAGTCGTTTTACCGACATGCTGGATACTCTCTGAAGAGGTTGGGTCGGATGAAAAGTAAGCCAGCTGGTCTATCATCACGATCTTACCATTATGTGGAAACTTTATAACTCTGAAGACTGATGACACGACCGCTGTCATAGTGTAAGACCAACTGCGACCCAAAAGAAGGTTGTAGTCTAGAGGGGCATCAACCACCTCCACATCCAGACTAACGGTTTTTCCTTCAACCCCTATAGGCAAATCCTGTAGAATGCCAAACGGATGGAACCCACGGCCATCAAAGGCCTTAAGAATCGTCGGGGATTGGTTCAGTGAAGGAGAACCAAGCGATCTCCAACACTGAATCGACATAATACACGTAGAAGCTCCTTCATCAATTATAGTCCGATGAATAGGCCTGTTTTTGACTATCACTGGGATCTGGAAAGCCATCTGATGAGGGAGATGCGGTGTACTATTTTCTAAATCAAAGATTATCAGGTTCGGGTCCTGAATATCAACAGCTCCTATAGCCGACAAGAGTAATTTTCATTGTGCTGGGCATGATTGCAGCACTTCCAAAGCCGACATTGTTGAGGGTGAAATAGCTAAATCCTCAACAATGTTATAATTCTGAGCTGCTCTCGCATGCGGATTGAAAGCAGATTTTCGAAGTATACCCTTGGCGGGCGGTTTAATTACCAAGTCCGGGTTAGGTTTCTCGATCTGTAGTGGATCGGAACCGGGAGCTGAGGTTGATGGATTAGAATGAGAAGATTCTGCTTCTTTGCCATCAACAGGATTCTTACTACCATAATCTTGCGATCGAGTCGCAATCCATACATGAGATATCATCAATATGGGTTCTTCACTGGCACTCGAGGAAGAACCTATCATTTTACTCTCTTGCTTAGGAAATGGATCTTTCAAAACAGCAGGAGTTGGGGAACCTTTAACGATTTTCACAACCTCCGCCCGATGAGGGCAATCTCTTGTGAAATGATCTTCTTCACAAATTAAACTAGCGAGGTTTGCGCTTTTCGTCGTTAGATTCTGACTTCTCTTTTTTCTCCTTTGGAGCCTTGTCTACTTTATCCTTCTTCTTGCCTTTCTTCTTACCACCGTTTTTTGATTTAGCCGTAGATGACTCTACAGCGTGAATGTCGGCGGTAATTTCAGGAGAAGACTCTCCTGTCGGGGAGTCTGGTAAGGTTATTATTGGAGAAGAATTCTTTGAGGATTTCTTCTTACTTTTAGTATTCACCGTACCAATCATGCCATCAGCAGCATGAGACCCCGAAGGAGCAGCAACAATTTGATTCGACTTAGGAAGATCTGGGATCTTCTCGTGCAACGTACCCGACTGAGTGTAAACTAAGTCAAGGTACTGGGCTTGAGCAATGACTTGCTCCTCAGTAACTACTCCGGCCTTAGCTACATCTTCAGTAATCTTCGGTAATAATGATTTTACAAACCATTCAGCTAAGATTTGGTCCGGGATAAAAACTTTCACTAAACGTCTTCGACGTGTCCATTCATGAATATGATCGGAAATATAAGTGGACGTCGATTGTTTTAATGAAGTTAATAGCTCAGTGCCGTTATCGTATCTGACCGACAACTGAAAATGAGTTAGGAACGAGGTGGCTAACTGGTTAAAATTGTAAAAAGAGGCCCGTGCTAACTCAATGTACCACTTGGCTGCGAGACCAATGAGCGTACGCTGGAAAAGACGTAAGCGGATCGAATCATCCGAGATAGAATTTGAAGCACACCAGAGGTGGTAAGTCATCACGTGATTGGACGGATCCTCTCCAGACTTACCTTCGAACCTGGGTATATCACTGGGCAACTTATTTGGCATTGGCGGCCAGAACGGAAGATATTGAATTGGATCGTTCGTTAGGCGCGTCAAGTCTGGTAAATCCAAAGTTGCGATAAACGGTAATTTCCGATTAGGATCTCTAAAACTCTGGGTCACAATACCAGTTCCAGGAGGAGGATATTCAGGATAACTAGGAACAGGAATCGCATTCGGGATATTATATCCTCCTGGAAAACCAGGATTAACCGGACCGTACTAGGGTTGTTGAGGTTGTTGATAAGTGTACCCAGGATACGATTGATACTGGTAAACCGGTTGTTGGACAGTAGGACCGAGTTGGTACTGTCCCTGGTACTGTTGGTAGGTAAATTGAGGTTGACTTGTTACAACAGTACTTAAACCAGGCTGCCCTACAGGCATCTGGACCGTGGTTTGAATCGTAGATCCGGACAACGGTAAAGATGTCTGAGGAGTGGTTGCAGAGACAGTAGAAACCGGAGCTGTCGATACTCCAAAAGTAAGTGCGGTAGATGTTGCAGTAGTTGCAACAGTCGTTTGAGATGGAGCACTAGGTGCAATTGGCGGCTGAGTAACTACCGAAGTTACAAAAGTTTGAACAATTGACTGGACAGGTTGCGTTTGCTGGGGTGAACCAGTAACTACGGGTTGTCCAGTTTGAGGTAACAACTGTATACTTGGATGCAACACCTGTTGACCTTGTGAAGGATCCCACACTATCATTCCGGGGTATTGACCCGTAACAGGTTGAGGATACTGAGATCCATAACCGGATTGAGGATAGGATTGATAACTGAAAGGCATAGTTCCCATACCTTGAACATATGACTGACCTTGAGGTGGTTGATAACCTTGACTCGAGTATTGACCTTGAGGTTGATAACCTTGGGGTAAATACTGATACTGGGGTTGACCTTGACCTTGAGGTTGATACCCTTGAGGTTGATACCCTTGAGGTAAATATTGATACTGAGGTTGACCCTGGGGTACATATTGAGGCTGGGGTTGACCTTGAGGCATGTATTGTACCATGGGTACATACTGGCCTTGAGGTTGCCCCCCAGACACAATTTGTGTACCTTGAGGTTGCCCCCCAGGCGTTAATTGAGGCTGCCCCCCAGGCGGTAATTGACCACCTTGAGGTTGAGAAACGGGAACTGAACCTGACATCATGTAAATGTCCCCTACACCCAACGGTTTATTACCATTGTTTCCAGCTAATAACCCATGATCAATGGGCTGAGGAGATGCCCCTGCAAAGGTACCAGAAAGTGACTGATACCCGGTGGGAACAGAAGGACCGCCGTGTAAGAAAGATTCAGGAGATTGAGTGAACACGGACGACTGACCAGACATATTTACAGGAGTATAAATACCTCCAGGTGGAAAAGGAGTACGAGGTGGAGAAAAACCTACCCCTGAGTTGTCTAAATAATTGGTTAACGAAAGGTACCAAGTAGTACTTCTAGGAGGACTGTAAAAGATAGATTCACGCTCCCTTAGATCAATAGTGGGTTGATCTTCAAGGATAGATACGCCTAATTCTTCCTCTGGAGCAAGTTCTTCAATAGCTATCAAACCAGTAGGAAGATTTTCGGTGATGACTCTTTCTACCCTAGGTGAATCTGGTACACTAGAAGTTGGAGTAACAGGTTCAGATATTTCAGGTTCTTCGCCTATATCACTAGTAGATGAAAAACTACCAGCAAGCTCAGAAACTGCAACTGCTTCAGGATTATAACATGTTTCTAGACTTTGGTAATCTTGATGGACTACCAACAAAGATTCTCCTTCTTCAGGTGAACCTACTCTACTGCCACTAGGAGGAGTTACAAGGACCTTTAAACCTTCGTAATGACTTGGGACGTCTTGAGGAGGTTCACCCCGAAGTCTACGGGATTTCCTCAACAATTCGGCCACAGAAACAACCTCAGGAGACTTGCCCCGAAGTCTACGGGACTGTCTCGGTAATTCCGCCACAGTTAAAAGCTTTTAACTACTGCACACGTAAACAAAGTAAAATCTCAAAGCAAACCACCTAAAGTCTCTAAAGAACCAAAAAAATTTGAATCACACGCCTAAAGAATCTAGGGCATCAAACCAAGCACAAATAGTAGCCTTCCAGACCGAAAACGCTAGTTGGAGATGAAACCCAACATCGCCGGATTAAGTACAGAAGTGGCGGGTGGAACAGTTACCCCGACAACCTGCTTAATGAATAGACCGGCACAAGTTCCTCCAGTTTAACCGTCTCGAGTGAAGTGAACCCCCCGGAAAATCCAAGTGAGTCTAGCCGACGTCTGCTCCAGGTACAGTGGGATCTTCCCTCCACCATCACCTCGGTAGAATCCTAAAGATAATGGTCACTAAGGTTACCAACCGCAACAAATGCACCTGGGGAACAGTCTACACTCCGACAGCACGCAAGGGCAGAGTATCAAGCTCAATCCCCTTGCTGGCTCCTTGACAATAATCCAAGGTTTACCGACAAGTGACCCCTGGCTCCTCGACAATGGTTAATCTGAGGTTTACCGTTTGTAATACGTGCGTGTCTGGCGTCGTTCCCAACGAGGGAGGATTGATCCCCTCACTGGTTCGGACACGAGCTCGTGCTTCTCCTTTAAGAGGAGCTTTCCCAGAGTACAAATGAAACAATTGGATTTATTCTATCACAATATAAGCTACTTGTTTGGTTTTGTTGTCTTGGAGAGTTAATTACTCTCCTACTCCAAGAAACTAGCTTGATCTAAATTGGTGTTTCAGAGCCCTAGTAAATAAAAGTTACTAAGTTGATTTTACTTTAAGCGTTAATTTTATGGTTTTTCTTAAAGACAAAAAGGTAGTGGAGATGAAACTGGTGGTGTGTAGACTCGACTCGCAACCACTACAAAGATGCACCTAAGATGATTTACACTACTTTTCTTTTTCAATGAATCTCCTAACTAAGAGAGTTGGAAAATGCAAATTTTATAGAAAACAACTTTCTTAGTAAAGACAATCAAAGAAACAATTCTCTTTATCTTTTCAAAACATACAACTCATGACCACTAATTACTCTACGAAATTTCCTTTTTCTCCCAAAAGTCTACAAATGCTACCAAAGCGAACTTTTTCCAAAAGAATTTTTGTGTATTTTCTATATTGATAAAGCATATAAAAACTATTTTATCAAATCAAATTTAACAAATCTAATACAATAAAATCAAATTCACTCAAAAGCAAATCAAAAGTAAATTTACCTAAAAGCAAAAAATAATGAGGACAAAAGCCTACAAGGATAATTCCCGGATGTTTTACTCAGTCAAAATGAAACTAAGGATCAGTTCATGCAGAATCATAAACTAACCAAAAAACAAAATCGAAATATTTTTGTTCTTTTTTCTCAAGTATGGAATTCAAGGCTTTAACAAACAAACTTTTCGAGATTCGCAAAGAGAAGACACAAAGGTAGGTCTCTCACAAAGGTGACTTCTATGATAGGCCCGACTCCTAAGAGGACTGATCAAAACCAAGGAGATCCAAAGTTTGACAACCTCTAACGCCAAAGTCACTACAGGACCAGTTAAAGTCAAACCCTAAGGCAAAATCCCTATGAATTCCACCAAAACCCTCGACATTAAGGGGACAAGTTCAGGTGAAGATCTCTGACAGTAAACTAATGGATCTGGGCAGTAAAAACAAAGTAAAAACAAAATCTAAAGAGCAAAAGAGGAAAAATGAAAATTTCTCAAACTTGACAGGGGTACGCAGGTGATCTGTTGACACAGGCGCGGGTACGCCCTGTGCACAAAGACGCAGTGCGTACAAGTACGTGCTGTGTCAAACTCAAAAACTGCGTACTGCTGGCAAAGCTAAGAAAAATAAAAATCTAAACTGACTCTAAGCTAACCCACCCAAATACACAGTTAGACAGCCAAAAATCAGAAAACAAGCGATTTTTCTCAGACCAAAATATCAAATCAAAAAGAACTCAAACACATTCATGGATTCCCCAGTGGAGTCACCATTTTGTCACACGGAAAGAGTCGTTAGTGCGGACACAACCGACCTTCCTAGAAGCCTAAGAATTTCTAATGACAAACAAGACAAATAAGAGCAATCCTTCCCTAAATATGCTTTTACAATATGAGAAATCAAGTGTTTAGATCCTACCTGTAATCCAACGCTGTTGTAGTAGTCCAGCTTCGTTGATCCGGATGAGCTCCTCCTTCCCTTCGAAACCTGCATTCACTAACAATCAAACGATTAAATAACACCTGAATATCACATAAAATAAAACATATTTAACATATAGACCAAGGAGTATATGAAACAACTCATAAATAACAAATTGTTGAGAAGAATGGACTAATTTGTATTAAAAGGTGACAAAAGGAACCATTACAACCTGAGCCTTGGTGTTGTGCAAGCTCCTCCCAGGGTCCACAAGAGTTCTCCCTTACTCTGATCAGCTCACCCACCTCCCAATGGAAACAAGTAAAGATGGTAATCTCTCCTCACAAGCTTCTACAAGGAAGTCCTAATTCCAACAGCATCTACCCTTAGGAATGTTCAGCTTTCAACCTCCCCTCCCTTTGGCCCAATGCCTGTATTTATAGTGCTCTAGAGGAAGTTATTCAGGTCCACCATCAATGGGATAAGCCCCTTTTTGGATGGGATAGCTCCCCTCTTGATGGGATAAGTTCCTCTTAGGTAGGGATACATGAACCATCTGGAGGCGCTTCATACACGTCAAACAAGCTTCTAGAAGACTCTAGAAATGACCACAAGTAACTTTTTTGGAGTGAAACTTGTGCCTTTTGACCTTTACAGGAGTACGCACCCACACCTTTACATACAGAGCGTACAAGTACGCAGGTATTATGAACTTGGATTGCGTACCCGCAGGTAAGGCTAAGAGAAACTGCGTACCAGAGATAATTGACTTTAAATGACTTTTCTCTCTTTCTTGAAGTTTGACATGAAGAGCAGAGGCATGAGACTTGCCAAGGAGGATAGTATGACAGTGGATGGAGCCATACTAACTGCAAATAGTCATGGTGACATTTTTTAGTGTAACAGCTACAATGGGTTGACATCAATGCCAGCAATAGTGTTTCTGGGAAAACTAGTGTCTTATCGAATGACTAGCCCTCTAGGTTTGGCAGCTACCCTAGAAACAATAGTTTAAAGCAATTCAACAATTTCCTCTATGTGTAATAGGTAATGGGAAGATAATGGAACCAACCTGGAACTTCCGCTTAATCCCTTGCTTGATCTCTCTCCCCCTTGACAGAGCTTGCAACTCCTCCTCGTACTTAACCCGCTTGGAGAGTTCCTGCACAAGTACAACAACAAAGAACCATCAAAGCATCGTGATCTATTGCAACATAAACATTACAGAATCAGATATATAATGAATAAATGATAGCATTCACAAATGATAACATTCACAATTACATAATCATATGGAAGAAAACTTGAAGAACTTTATTAATAGAAGGGAGAATTACAACCCAGTTGTCTGATCCAGCATCATCCTCCCAGCGTCAATCCCTCTTTACCTCATGAAATAGCAAGATCACACCAACAATACAATGATCTTTCCTCAATTACAAACTATTAGCACTTCCTTGCAATTCACAATATTCCAGCCCCTGGATTTCTTAGATGAGGGATCCATTTATAGATGTGTGCAAGGGTTTGAGTCATCTCTGGGGTTTTGATTAGTGTCATTCCACTTGTTACAATTGGTTCCACTTGGATATTTCTTGGATCTCTTACTCATCCCTGAGCGAATTCAGAGAGGAAAGTGGCATAGGAGAAGTTTCTAAAAGATTCCATGAGCAACCACCTATCAAATTGTCTTGGAAATTTTTCCATCCTCACCCATCACACCCTATAGAAGGCCCAAACAGTATGCATCACACCCTGGCAGTGTACCACTCAGTATGCATCGCACTTTGCGAGTGGAGCAGTCAGTATGGTTCAGTTTAGGCCATTTCTAGATGGCTTCTTAGGTGGAACTTTTGGGGAATGATGTAATCAGATGACTAAGCTCTTTTAGGGTATGAAACAACTCTTTCAGGGGTTGATGAGCCCGAGTTTTCGACATATAAGTTTGGGGTTGATGTGCCCAAATATGTCTATAACAGTTGCCCCCTAAAGCATGAAGTTGTAAATCTTGATGTCGAGTGAAATGCTTTATCATGAGGATGTGAGGTTTTGAACTAGAAGGTGACCTACATAAGTTACAATACAATACATCATCATAATATAATTTTTATGATCTAGCTGAGGTGGGCATTCCCATGCTCAACTTTATAAATTTATTTCATGTACATAGATCAGATAGTCGTCTGTAGATGCAGACTGGTGATTCTTCATATGTAGAGTCATCATCCATGGTTAGGATGACCATCTGTGTAGCGCCTTTGTACATTTGATGTTTTTATATCCCTGAATATATCAAATCCTGGATGGATGAAACTAGATCTGGGGTCTTCAAACTCATTCAATCTTCGCCTGTTGTACAAGTCAATCCATGTGAAGAGATGTTCTAAAGTCAAACATGGAAAGACATCGCCTGATTACCAGCCAATAATGTGAGCTGTTAACAGACGTGAGAGGAATCACTGATAATGTTAATGACCCTCAAGGTACTAAAGTACAATTCACATGGTGTGAATATATGATCCAATGTTGAACACCACGGAAAATCTTTTAGTCAAAGGCCATTGATGTCAACCTGTCGCCGGAAGTGAGAAACTTGCCATTGATGTATGCAAGCTTCAAAGCACTGAAAGGGTTGTTTCTAAGTCAATTTCTTGGATAATGAGTTGATGTCAACAAGAAGCGACTCGTCGTAGGAGGGCCTTAATGTATCCCATATCTATGACATGAAATGAAGCAAATGATTTCTGGAGGTGAAAATGAACTGACGACACGAGGTTCAGGAATGGCGGTCATTAAAAAATGAAGGTTGGAAGTATTGTAGTGGATGAGACATTAAATGGATGGTGGTTTCTCAATTGAATGACTTCTCTTGAACATGTCGGCGACACTGAGATGAATTGGTAGCGTTAACCCCAAAATATGGATGGTATGAAAGACCAATGCTGAGATGACCGGTGAACAAAATAACCCAACCTAACTCAATCACGGAGATGAAGTGAAAGTGTCATGTTCAAGAGTGACCTGCTACCATAAAGTTCTTCAAGTTTTTTCCTTTTTGTCCAGTCATTGCTAACTAGTACCTCTTTATTTTTGTCAAGCTTGAGGAGGATAACATATGCTTGTTCTATAATTCACCCTTCGGGCAAACCTGTCGCTATGTTTTAACGAGTCTAGTGACAGTGAAAGTCGGTCTCATCTAGAGTGGACAGGTTTGTTGCTATTGTTTTAATGAGTTTAACGACAATGATAACTCGGTCCTTTTCATGTTTAGAGAGTTTGAAAAGGGACGGAAAGAAAACTCCATAAGTTCTTTTTCGTAAAATAATCCCTTAGGTCCGAAAAAGGATAAAATAATACAAAAGGGATGACTTTTCCAATCACTTTAACGAGCTGAAAAAGACAAGCGCTCGACTTTTTCGTAAGATAATCCCTTGGGTTTGAAAAAGTATAAAATCATACAGGAGGGATGACATTTCCAATCACTTTAACGAGCTAGAAAGGCCGACGCTCGACAATCTTTTCATATTTAACAAGTCTGAAAAGGGTTTAAAGAGGACTCTTGACATTTCCAATCACTTTAATGAGCTGAAAATGATAAGCGCTTGACCTTTGTCTGAGGTATCCCTCAGGTCCGAAAAATATAAAAAAATACAGGAGGGATGACATTTCCAATCACTTTAACGAGCCAAAAATGACAAGTGCTCGAAAATCTTTTCATATTTAATGAGTCTGAAAAGGGTTTAAGCAAGACTCGATTTTGAGGAATGAGTGGTGTCTAGGGTAGCAACTGGTTCCTGGTGAATTCAGAACTTCTCAAAACATGTTGAATTTTGTGAAGAGGCTGGATAATAAGACCACTCATTGCAATTGTTCCTCAAAAGGGTAAAACAACCAAGTGAGAGCATATGATCGGCCAAAGGGATGGTGGTGATGAGAGGTACACAACCAAGGCTCAAAAGACTGATAGAATGGCAATCACAAAGGTTATTTAGTTGAAGGTGGGTTCATTTGTTTTTTGACAAGCTTGAACCATGGGGGAACTATGCTTGGTGGGTTCATTTTTTGACAAGCTTGAACCATGGGGGAACTATGCTTGGATTTAGTTTCATTTTTACACAAGCTAGAAATGACAAAACTAAAAAGCTAGAAACGACAAAAATAAAAATTAAAATGAAATTGAAAAAGTAGGAATAAAATTGGTTTGCATGCCCCCAGTGTGATGAAAAGGAGAGTCTCCTGTAACCAGATGGAAATCACTGTGGTTAGGCAGGACGATTTCATCCATAATAGACAAAACACCTCCTTGGATTCGTCCAGAATAGACAAAGGTGAATGGTGTGTCAGACCAATCACATAACCTACAGGGAAACTTAACTTTGCAACTAGGTGCGTCCAGAATAGACAAGGGTGCATGCCCCCTAATCTTTTTTACATTCACCAGACTAGTCATGGCGATCGGGTGGATGGAATGAAGATTCAAGTGATATCGTTGATGTAAAAGGACCATTTAGGGATGATGATTGACTTCGAGCTATGCTTGGATCGAGAAATGAAAGCTGGCCAATGGTGACAATCTTTCCTTCATGTGGGAAATGCATCACTCAAAAGAGTGTTGAAATAATAGCTTCCATGTTATAAACATAGTCACGCCCAAGAAGTAAATTGTAATCTAACGTTCCTAGGACTATCATCATGTTCAGATGAATGTTTTTCCTTCTCAAAGTGATTGGCAACTTAGGAAGGATCCCTAACGGTTTACTGGTTCCTTTGTTAAAGCTTAACAGATTGTGTGTAACAGGCATAAGCGATGGCGAACCAAGCGCTTTCCAAGCAGTTTTGGAAAGGATACTCACTGGTTCCCCTTCATCTATAATAGTGCCAGACACGATCATTTTACTAATCTGTACTATGATTCGGAAAGGTACATAAGAAGGAAGGCGGTATCTTGCTAGTCGATTCCAATCAAAGGAAGTGACTAGACTACTTGGAGGGGGTACCGAAAAAACAGGAGAATTAACCCCTTGAGTTACGAGAGCTAGAGGGTTTTCCTCTTGTCTAGATGGAACAGGTGGATTGCTCCAAGTTCATCGGAATCTGAAGTAACAAAAAGAATTTGAACGGTATCGTTCTCACTCTCTTCGGGAAGGGTACGATTATCTGAAGGTGAACTTGGGTCAACTGTCACCTTGACCTGTTGACTTTGGTTGGGTATAGACTCATAAGATTCACTTTTAGAGAGAGTGGTTTCGACCGACGGTTGATTTAAGTCAGTCGGTTTTTCAACTAGTAAAGGACTTGGGGAGAGTTTCCTGTAGCTAGATGGAAGTCGCTGTGGTGAAGCAGGACAGTTATCCAACGCTCTTTTGGCTTCATCCAAAAAGGGACAAAGGTGAAGGGCATGGTTCCCTTCACATAACCTACATGGAAACCTAACATTTCTCCTCTGTCCATGAAGTTTACTAGCACTAGTTGAAGGTGTGTTACCAACATGATCTCCAGAAGTTGATGACACAGGATGGTGTGAACGGGGATACCATTCTTTCAAGATCCAAGGAAAACAAGGACAGTCTCGAGAAAAATGGTCACCTGCACAAATTATGCATGGAAATTTGGCTTTGGAAAGTTTAATGTGCGGATTTTCACCAAATGATGCATTCAAAGCCATGGTTGCTTGGTTGCCCCTAGGTGAATTGTCTTATTCTTCTCCTCCTTTCCTTTCTTCATCTTCTTAGCCACCTGGTTATTAGCATCACTACTTTCACCAAGCGAAGAGGAAGAAGGGGAGGGAGAAACAAACAAAGAAGAAGATGAAGCGTCAACTTCAGTATCAATTGGAGGTCGATTCAATTGTGGAGGAATCGTGGAATTTTGAACCACAGAGGTTGAGAATAGCCATACTGGCAGGCCAATGGTAATTCCTGGAAGGGACAATGTAGCCATATAAGGAGCACCAATATTTCCTTAAGAAGAAAAAGTACTAGGGTTCCTCTCAAAAGGGATTCCCTAATTGGTGGACTCTGGATTTGTCTCCATATATCTCAACCTAGGATCAACTAAGGAACAGGGATGTTATTCCAAATTCAATTAATTTTAATGACGCTTTGACACAACTTTTCTTTTTCAGTTTTTAAGAGTCGAGAAAAAGCTAAATATGACTCTAGTATCCTTTGATTTTTAATGAGCCTGAAGTGACAAGTGCTCAGATGGACATTTTCTTTTAAAGAGTCGAAAAGGAATGAAAGTGACTACTCTGGAAAATCTAGACAGAGGGATTACCAAACCAATCGCAAAACTACAAAATACACCTTGGTGATAAATTAAAAATAAATTACCTTGTTTCTATAAGCCTATTGTGGTCTCCCAATATATACACGATGGTACGGGGAGCACAAGTCCGTGCTAGCACTTTTCGTATCAAGGAGGAGGAATCACCCAACCTTCAATGAAAACGATAGTTACTAGCTTTTATGATGCCGGAACACATCTCTAGCCTAGACCTTTAGATATGTTGTGTTAAGTTCCAAAGCGTTGTTAGGTTCATTGAAATTTATTTTAAAGTTGATCTTGTTTAAAGTTTTCCTTTCAATGGTTCACTGCGTGATGAGGATTTTGAAATTCCTAAAATGCAATCTATAATGATAAACAATCTTGGTTTATTTTGATCAATGAAAATCCTAGCTACTAGGGAAAGAAGATTACAATTCTTTCAACAAAGAGCAAAGAGCACACACTAGTGCATTTTCCTAAGTCATTTTTTCACACACAAACCTAAAATGCTAAATGCAAATGCATGTATTTCTTTTCGTTCTCCTTAATGTGAGAAATGCCAAAAAGGAAAACTAAATGCAGCAAAGATCTAAAATATTTCTTTCAAAATGACATTTTCGACATTTTATTCTTCAAAAGAGAAAGGAAGACTCAACGACACTTTTCAATTTTCAATAAAAATGTTGTGGACACTTTGAATAAAAACAAATCAAATCAACTACATGAAGGAAAGTCTAATCAACTGTCAAGGGAAGGAAGAATCCACGACACTTCTCTTTTAGACACAAAATGATAATTACGACACTTCTTGTAGTAAAGCGACAAATCGATTTAAACAAATTTTTGAAAAAGGATTGTAAATGATGAAAAAATACACAAAACACATTCACTAATCCTATTCTAATGGAGGCTGATCTATGTGATGCAAGTAGGCTTCAGTAAGGAGGCACTATTCATAAGCAACAAAACAACCAAACAAAACTAAAAACAAGGTCAAAACCCTCAATTTCTAGAATGGAAAAAGAGTTCACTCAGTCATCGCACTTGGGCTTCACAGAAATTGAGATGCATCACACTTACTGCACTCAAGAGGTGCTATGCATACTGAGTCACAGTGGGAGACAGTGCAATGGTCTGCGGAGCGCAATTGAAATGGGTTTTGGCTCAAATGTGCAATTGTTTTCAATGAGTTAAGGTGGGTTTTGATGAACAGTAAAGATCAAAGTATTAATGAATGTTTTGAGAGTTTACTAAGCTATCAAAAGGGCTTCTAGATGTGCATGCAAGTCATATGTTCAATTCATAAACTAAACCAGAGATTGAATGAAGCAGCATTCATCTACTATGCAATTGCAAAGCAAGAGCAGTTCGAAGGCTATCTAGCTGACTTCAGGCTCTATCTATAGCTTATCAAACTGAACATAAAACAAACAATAAAAAAAAACAAACATCTAATCATTCCCCATTGGAGTCACCAATTTGTTTATGGGAAAACTAGTGTCTTGTCGAACGACTAGCCCTCTAGGTTTGGCAGCTACCTTAGAAATAACAGTTTAAAGCAATTCAATGATTTCCTCTATGTGTAATAGATAAGAGAAAGATAATGGAACCAACCTGGAACTTCCACTTAATCCCTTACTTGATCTCTCTCCCCCTTAACAAAGCTTGCAACTCCTCCCTGTACTTAACCAGCTTGGAGAGTACCTACACAAGTACAACAACAAAGAATTGTCAAAGCATCATGATCTATTGCAACTTAAATATTACAGAATTAGATATATAATGAACAAATGATAGCATTCACAAATGATAACATTCACAATTACACAATCATATGGAAGAAAACTTGAAGAACTTTATTAATAGAAGGGAGAATTACAACCCAATTGTCTGATCCAGCATCATCCTCCTAGCTTCAATCCCTCTTCACCTCATGAAGCAGCAAGATAACACCAGCAATACAATGCTCTTTCCTCAATTACAATCTATCGACACTTCCTTGCAATTCACAATATTCTAGCACCTGGATCTCTTAGATGAGGGATCCATTTATAGATGTGTGCAAGGGTGTGAGTCATCTCTAGGGTTTTGATTAGTGTCATTCCACTTGTTACAATTGGTTCCACCCAGAGATTTCTTGGATCTCTTACTCATCCCTGGGAGAATTCAGAGAGGCAAGTGGCATAGGAGAAGTTTCTAGAAGATTCCATGAGAAACCACCTAGCAAACTGTCTCAGACATTTGTCCATCCTTGCACATTGCACCCTATAGAAAGCTCGAATAGTATGCATCGCACCCTGGCAGTGTACCACTCAATATGCATCGCACTTTGCCAGTGGAGTAGTCAATATGGTTCAGTTTAGGCCATTTCTGGATGGTTTCTCAGGTGGAACTTTTGGGGAATGATGTAATCATATGACTAATCTCTTTTAGGGTATGAAACAACTATTTTAGGGGTTGATGAGCCCTATTTTTTCGACATATAAGTTTGGGGTTGATGTGCCAAAACATGTCTATAACAAAGAGTTAGCTTCCATCATGAACAAATGCCAACATCAACTAGCTGGATTTATGCACACCATAACGCCAACATAGGGGTGGTTGATAATCCATTTCTTACTAAGAGGGAGTGTTGAAAAATGCAATAAGAAATTCTCAATTTGATTTAGCCTTGATTAAATTCAGAAAAAATAAAATTTCTACATCAACAGACAACTTGGATGTAGTTAACTGAGGTGACATGGATCTTGTCACTCCAATAGTTCAGTAAATTCAAGTTAGAGGAGTTAGAGTTAAGTTAAGCATGTGTGATTTATAATTTGTAGTAATCAAGGTTAGTTATTTCAAGTTGTTTTAAGTTAAAATAGTTCTAACTGTTGGACGAACTAGGGGAAGGTCATTTGTGCAGTGGGACTTCATTCTAAGTCGATGATTATCCAGTTAACTAATCAATCAACCCCAAATAGCCAATGCATGCAGAGAATTTGAGTTTCCCAGTTGTGGTGGAGATTCCAAGGTAGTGTAACATCACTTGTAGACTAGCCTTGAGTGTCAAGGTTTTGCATGCACTCAAATGATCAACCTTGGGAATTGAGTAAGAATTTTGGAGGAAATTCCTAAATAATAGAGGTCTAATTTCATCAGGAATTGCACAAGGAAATAGCGGCTTGAGAATAGGAATAAATTGACTAGGTCTAGGTCATATATTCTTAGTGAGTAGAGAGATAATTTATTCACTTTGAGGTTGATCTCAGATTGAGATAACAATTGTAATGCATCTCTATTCATCAGATTAATGTAAGATGAACAAAGGGGGTTTTAGCAGATTGCTTTCCCTTGAAAAACCATATTGTGTGTATGTGTGTTATTTCTCATTTCATATTTTTGATTGATGTTCTAAATTGTGAATTGAATTCCAAAGAGAAGTAGAGTAGGTTTGTGTCTTGTGATTTTGATTAAAAATTCATAAGAAAATGCAAATATACATCATAATTTTATCCACTTTTATCCATGTTTTTCTCTTCCAACGTAATATGTTCTTCCACATCCATGTCATCTTATAATGGAAGGAAACATGGACACTTCCTCTATGCATGTCCTATGTTATTTTCATTCCTTTAGCTCATCTCTTTGGTGTCAGCATAGCATCATCCATCCATTACGTCATTCTTATGATATGCCTCTACTCTTAAACATGAACTACAATAATCCATTGCACTCTCTGAAGCTCTAAAATCTCTTATATCGATTCTTCTACTAGCTCTCATCTCTTAGGTGGTGTTTTATAACCCTCACATCCTTAGCTGCTTCTCGTCGATGATTATTACACTGACTTCTTCATTATTACTTGTAGATTTTGATCGATGCACCTCTATGTGGAACATATGTGAAATTCTTCTTTAGTTTAGCTCAAAGGGATAGCATACACATTCCACCTCTCAAATTCATACTAGTTCTTGCCTACTTTATCCTTCCTACCTCAGTGTTATCCTTTTCCGATAATGTTATCCTGATACTAGTTATGTCAAATTGATGGTTCATGTGATTTTTCCTACCACCAAGATCTAATTTAATGATAGCCTCAACTGCTTTCTTCTAATTATTCATCATTTCCATACCATGGATGGTCATTTCGACATCTCCTCATGCATTTCTTATTACATTATTGACTATCGCACTGACTCTTACCTTAGCCAAATCATTCTAACATATTCCATTGATAATGCATCCAAGGTTAAAATATTAATTCCCACTGGACCATTCAATCTCTTCAGGCAATTCTTCTTTGACTAAACTTCCCCCAACACATGTTGTCTATTATGACACCATCCTTGTGTGGAATTCCCTCTTAAGCACATTATTCTACTTAAGAATGTAGTGGGATTTTATTCTACAACCATCTAACTAACATATTCAATAAAAACCATTGTTAACCGCTACTTCTAGCAAATGACAGAGATTTAACTTTAAGAAACAAGCAACATAATTTATGTATATACACAGGAATAAAGCTCCTTTAATCATTTTGTGCCTACACTATTTCCCTGTTCAAAGTCTAGGAAATTTCTAATTTCCCCCGTCTTCTTCTTTTGGACCACTATAGAATTTATCCACTCAGACTCTTCCATGGGTTTAATAATTCCTTCTTGTAGCATCATGTCCAAGTCCCACTTCAACTTCTCTTTATAGATTGAATTGATTCAATAGGGCCACTACTTCACAAGCTTGGCGTTAGGCTTCAAAGGAATTTTCATCTCACCAAACTCCCTCACAATCCCTTTCATTTTCTCGATTGTGTTGGGGAACATGTCTTGGTATTCATGTAATAGGTCTACAACTTTATGTATTATTTCATCATCCTGGTAATCCCCTATGGAAGCCATCTTGGGACATTATTCAATCCCAATGTTTACTTTCTAGGTTTTGATAGGTTACGCATACTTAATGGATTGCAGCTCTGGTCCACCTACTATGCAATCCCCTTCAACCTCTAAAATTTTTATATTCCTGGGATTATCATCATCTTCACCCTCTTTTTATATATTATAAATTGAATGAACTCTCGTATCTATTGTGAGTGCTTATGTGCAGGACACTACGGTGTACTTTCCAACATTATCGATTCTTTGATGGTGAAATTTTTTTGTCGCATCACCTTTAAAGCCTCATTGAGTGTTGGCTCTTCTGCCTCAATACTGAAGGTAGCTTTAGAGCTCTGTGCCATCTCATTTTAGCCCTTTGTTCCTCATCACACCTCCATCTCAATGTACCAATTCATAGGAATAATGTCCACTGTATGTACAAACCTATATACTCATTCCCGTTGTGGCACCCATTCTCTAGTCCTCTCACAATGCACCATTTTATGTGCATCCTTGGGCACTCCATGCCTGAATATGTCTCCTGAGGGACCCCAAAATTGGTCCCAAACCTAAGGCACATCAATTTTCTACCTTGCTACCATCCTATAACTTGAACCTTGTGCATAGTCCACCGTCTGGATGGGGTTGCACACAATGCAACATCCAACCTAGGAATCCTCATGTTCTCAAGTATTTGATCCTTGAAATCCTACACAAAAATAGTCACCTTTGATAGTCCTTTTGAATCGGGAAAAATTATGCACCTCAGTCCTTATCTAGTGCACTACTCTAGTGATGTGGGAACACCTCCAAGTGATGACCTCATGTAGTTTGTTCTTCCAATTCTCCAATGCCTCTCTTGAATAAAAAGTACATGAATCGACATTATGCCAACTAAGCACTCCATTTGATGTTTGGTTCACGTAGTGGCCTTGAGAATCTATCACATTGTAGATGTTGTCCAACTCTTACCTACTCAAATTACCTTTAACCAATTTAATATATCAATCTCCTTCCCTTGGAAACAAAGGTGTTATAACTCAAATGGCCCCAACTTCAAAAACAATTTTCCTCTTCTTCAAATTAATGGTAACTTGATTATCGAATTCCCAATCAATCCCCAACAAAGTTGGGTATGGATCAATGTCATTAATGATCTCTATATATTCAAAATCAATAATACTCATAACTCCATTAATCTCAACTGGTACTCTTGTTAGTCTAACAATAGGAAATATACATTGTTGATCAGCCAATCTTAATTGAATGGGAGACTACTTTAAATTTTGTTTTCTCATCATTTCCCAGGTACTTTTTGGAAATATATTTATGTCTGACCAAAGGTCCAATATGATATTGTCCATTTCATATTTTCCCACCTATGCACTAAACCATAATTCCTTGATAATCCTTTTCCCACAAGCTACCTGATTTACTATCTTCAATGATTATTTTGTGGTAGTTGCTTCAAGCTCCTCTCACTCTAGTCTACAATTTTCCTAAATTTCTCCAATGCCTGTGCATCCTTCACCAACTCAAGACATCTTCAAAGCGGGTTCAGGACTAGGTCTTATTCTGTCATCGACTCCCTGTAAAAACCATCATCATAGATAGTGCTATCACTTAAAATTTCTCTGGTTGAGGGAGAAAACCCCTAAGGTAACCTATAACCACTTTAAGGTTGGATTCTGGCCCCTGGAATCTAGAGAGAGATCTCCCTTTGACTCTACTACTCTAGCTCACAATATTAATAGGTCTTAAATATGCTTAGTGACCAAACCAAGTATGATTAATAACAAGTTGGTTGGAGAATGGAAAATTGGAAAATTCGGCGTGGAGTCATAAGGTTGATCTCAATGAAATTTCCATGAAATGGTGGAAAGATATATAGGGATCAAAGGCATAAGCCATTGTCCACATTAGACTTTCAAAATATCTAGCTAGTGACTAGAAGGAGGAAACATTCAATTATATAATGCAATAATTAAATTTTGTGCAACTTTAGAGGATAAAAATGAAATATTTGAAACAACAAAATAGGAGAGAATCTAAGAATATGAATTCTAATTATTTATAGATCTTTTTCAAATATGAAGAGCTAATAATCATGAGATTTAAAAAGAAAATGAATAGCACTAGGAGGACTGACTGGTACACATTACCAATAAAATCTCTAATAAGCACGTCAAGAGATTCTATTTTTGACTTTCCATGAACATAAAGAAACCAAATATACATAATATAGTCTTTTCTTCTACCAAGAACCAACCATGATCTATTACAATTCCTCTAATTTATACCAAAATTACATAATTTTTGAGATCCGTAATTTCTAGAAAGTTTTTAATATGAAATAATAAAAATATATACATATCCTAAAAAGATCCAAAAAAACTGGATCTTAAAACCTCCTAATCCATCTTTAGTTTTTTCTTTCAAGTTGAATTGACGAGGTGGCTCTCCAACTAAAATTTGATTGGATGTTTTTCTAAAAATAGAAAAAATTAAATATGGCGAATTTTTGAAAAATAGGCTTCAAATATCCATTCAAATCACTTAAACGATAATAGATGTGCAAAACCTCAAAGCCATTTTTGTAAATTATCTCGTTCCTAAAAAAAAACCTATTTTGGGTTTTTGAAATTAATCACCACCTTCTCAAAAACTATGCCCAAATTTAATGAATAAAACAAGAAATTATTAAATATTTAAATCTAGAAAAATGGGTTGCAAAGATTCCTTCATATATTCCAAGCCATGTCACTTGTGTACAAATCGAAAGAGTTTTTTGTAAAGAGTCCAGTTCCAAACAAAAAACTCTATTATTTTCCAAACATTCATTTTGAATTGTTCAAACACTGCTCTTAAAGACAATGTCTAAAACATGGAAAAAACAAAGTGTTGTCAGCACTAGAAAATCATTTCATAGCGCCCCTACAAAATGAAATTTATATTGGCTTATGAACATTCATTATCAATAATCATTAGGCATTGGATTATTCATTATGGGGAGAGGGACGAACAACTATGGTTTACAGTCTTTAGAAGGTGTTGAAATCCATGGAAGGGCACAAAGGAGGGAGCTCCACTCCCTCCTACAAGCAGGCTGTAGCCAGCCGAGGTAAGAAGCCAATAGAAGATGTTAGAGGTCTTGCAGAAGAAGGGAAAGAAAGCATGGAAGAAGAGCAAGAGGGAATCAAATCAAGGGAGAATAATAGCACAAAATAAAAGGAGGAAGAAGACAAGGAACAGGGACCAAAAACCAAGGCACAGAAGGGACCATGTAAACCCAAAGCTAAAGTCACACCCATAGTAGTTATGAATGATCTTGCTCTGGAGGTACATAGGGAACACATGCGGACATATGCTATCATTTGTAAATTCATGGGATTATGGCCCACTGAAAAGGCATTACAGACATGGATTAAATACCACTGGAAACCAAAAGGAAGCATTGACCTACATCTTGGGTCAAAGGGATTATTTACTGTGGTCTTCACAAATATTGAGGATAAAGACAGGGTTTTTGAAGGAGGGCCCTACTTCTATGCAGTAGCAGACCTCTATATGATGCCGTGGATGATGAAATTTGTCCCAGAATATGAGACTTTCACTTCGGTTCTGGTTTGGGTAAGACTTTACTCCCTTCCTCTTGATTATTGGCAAATGGAATCGTTAACTACCATAGGAAATAAATTAGGGTGTTTTGTCAAAGCTTCTGAAGCCACCAGAAGGGGAAAATACACTTCCTTTGCATGAATTTGTGTGGAGATGGATCTCTCCGGAGCTCTACCGGACGAGGTCATCTTGGAAGTCTTTGATGAAGAATGGGTACAAATAGTAGATTATGAACATATTCCATATAGATTTCGTAGATGCCATGAGCATGGGCACCTATTTATGGATTGCCCTCTTAGTAAAATAGAGAACAAGAGTAAAGTTACCACAATGGAAGATACGGAAAGCTTCCACAAAGTGAGCCATAGAGGAAAAGGGGGCAAAAGGGGACTTAAGCAACATCAAGCAGAAGGACCACAGGCCAATTTGAATAGGTACCAAGTGCTTGAAGAAGAAGAAGAGATAACAAAAGTAGATCAGGGAAAGGATGGAAGTCCAGTGGAGAAGGAGAAAGAAGAAGACAAAGATCAAACAAAGGATAATAATAAATAGAAAGAGGCTATGTTGAGCGATGTAGAACTGGAGATGGACTAGGAAATGACCCAGAGTGAGATGGAAATGGACGACCAGGAACTACAGGAGATTCTTGATAGAGAATACCTAGATTTGGAAGGGTTCTTGAAACAAGGAACCATGGGAGGGGTAGACTCATTACCTCAAGAAGAGTTCACTAGAGTACAACAGCTATACATATGGAAAACTTAGGCTAAAGGGATAGATAGGAAAAGTAACACTAAAAGACAGGGTAACGAAGGTGTTAAAACTATGAAACACACCAGGATTAGCACCTAGATACCCAGGAATGAAAAGAGCCAAAAAAAAGAAAAATGAGCTTTTGAGGGAATGTGGAAAGTTAATGATAGATTCAGGTAAGATGAAAGACCTAACCAGTTACTCCTTTACAAATATTTAATGATGAAGTTCACTTCTTGGAATATCTGGGATCTAGGCAATAAAAGGAAACAAAGATTACTTAGTAATAGAATGAAACAAGAAGCTCTGGATATGATCTTTATCCAGGAAACTAAATGTTCCATTCAGAAAATAAAAGAAATATACAGAAAATGGCTCAATCGATTTGAGTTTCTAGAAGTCAAGGAAGAAAATATAGCAGGAGGCATACTAACATTGTGGAACCCCCACAAGATTGGCATAATAGATGCTGAGGCTTCTAGAAATTATTTATCAGTGGTTATTCAGCCTGTGGGGGATAGGGACACCTATCTGGTCACAAATGTTTATGGCCCTTAGAGAATGGATGACAAACTCAGGTTTTTAGATTCTCTTATGGATCTCAGAGAGAGATATGGAGGAATACCATGGATCATGGATGGGGACTTCAACATGATCAAATCACTTTCGGAGAAAAAAGGGGGAACCAGAACTCTAAACAAAGACTTCCTAGCTTTTCAAACTTTTATGGATAATATGAAGCTAGTTGTTGTTTCGAGTAATGGTCTCTTTACTTGGAACAGTAAAAGAGGAGGAGAGTCTCAAGTAGCCTCTAAGTTAGATAGATTGATCATCTTAGAGGACCTTATGCTCAATGATAAGGAAATGGTAGCAAGAATTATCCCCTTTGGAGGCTCAGACCACTAGCTGGTTCAACTGGATGTTCAGGGCATTGGTATCCCCAGTAATAGGCCTTTTAGATTTGAGAATATCTGTCTCACCCATCTAGAATTCATCAGCAACATTACAAATTGGTGGTCTGAAGATTTGCGTATTCAGGGTACAAGAATTTTTCTACTACAAAAAAGACTAAAACACACCAAGCTCAGGCTAAAACATTGGAACAAGAATGAATTTGGCAATATTTTCGAGGGAAAAAAAATCTGTTGAAAACAAATTGCAGGAACTCAACCAAACCCTTATCAAGGTTGGCTTTGATAAAGTCAGAAATGATCAAGCCACCAAATTTCAGCAAGACTGGGAGAATTTATGTAACCAAGAGGAAATATTTTGGAGACAAAAATCTAGAGTGCAATGGCTAAAAGAAGGAGAGCAAAATACCAGATTTTTCCACAGATCCACCTTGGCAAACAAAGCTCATAATAGAATCTCTTCGATCAAGGACAAGGGAGGGCAACTTCTTAGTTCCCACGAAGACATAGAAGTTGTGTTAGTTCAGCACTTTTGTGGGATAGCAAAGGAAACCATTTCAGACAGAGAGCATTTCATCAAGGACTTAACAAGACATATTCCTAGGCTGGTGTCTAGAGAGGATAATTTCAACCTCAATAGGCTAGTGACTGAAGAGGAGGTCAGTGAGGTCCTCAAGGAAATGCAGAATGGTAAAGCGCCAGGCCCTGATGGTTTCAATGTTGATTTCTTTAAAGCTTGCTGGAATATTGTTAAACAGGATATTCTGAATGTAGTAGAAGATTCCAAGATGAATAGAACTATTCTGAAGGTACTTAAGACCTCCTTCATCTCCCTGATCCCTAAATAGGACAATTCTCAAACTCCATATAATTTTAGACCCATAGCATTGTGCAATGTGGTTTAGAATATTATATCCAAGGTTGTTGCCAATAGACTCAAACCTCTTCTTCCCACTCTAGTGTTTGGGGAACAATCTGGTTATGTGGAAGGCAGGAAAATTCTCAATAATATCATTCAAGCACAGGAGCTGGCGGACTCACTGACTAGTAACAGGAAGGCTAGAATGATCATGCAACTGGACCTAGCCAAAGCTTATGATAAGTTGAACTGGGCCTATATTAGGAGGGTTCTTATTTCTTTTGGGTTTGATCATAATTGGATTAGATGGGTCATGGCCCTGGTAACTTCTTCCAGCTTTTCAATTTTGGTAAATGGTTCTCCCTCCGAGACGTTTACTCCTTCAAGAGGCCTCAGGCAGGGAGATCCGCTCCCTCCTTTTCTATTCATCCTCATGATGGAAGGACTTGGTCAGTCTATCAAGCATGTAAAAGAAGTTGGCAAAATCAAGGGTCTCCAACTTTCTGAGAATGGGCAGTCCTTGACTCATCAACAATTTGTTGATGATACCATGTTGCAGGGAATCCCCACAGTCAAAGAAGCTCTTGCATACAAACAAATCCTGAGTGACTTTACCATGGCTACAGGTATGGAGGTTAATCTTTCCAAGTCTAAGATTTTTTTCTTTAATACCAATATTGCTATTCAAAGGAATATCTCCAAAGTTCTAGGCTTTCAAAGGGATTTCCTACCTTCAAAATATTTGGGTGTTCCTCTGACTGCTAAACCCCTACATAAGAGCATTTGGGAACTGATGATTAATAAGATGCAGGATAAAATCAGGAATTGGACCATTAGATCTTTAAACTTGGCTGGTAGGTTGGTGCTTACAAAGGTTGTTCTTCAATCAATCCCAGTTTTCATGCTATCAGCACTCCTAGCACCAAAAGGAGTCTTACAACAATTCAGAACCATCCAAAGAGACTTCCTTTGGGGTAAGGGGGAGAAAAGAAAGAAATGGGCCTTGGTAGCCTGGGAAAAAATTTTCAAACCTAAAAATCATGGGGGTCTTGGATTGGACGATCCAGAGGTTCTAAGCAGGGCTTTAGGGGCTAAATTATGGTGGCATTGGGTAAAAGACCCAAAGGCTCAGTGGGCTAGTATTTGGAAAGAAAAATATGCCAGAACTTGGCAAATTAATGATCACATAAGGATGTTTGGAAGTATAAAGGGCTCACACATCTGGAATAAGGCCTGGGAGAATAGAGGCTTAGTACAAAAGAACAACTTCTGGGAAATCAGAGAGGGAGATCTTGCATTATTTTGGGAGGATAAATGGCAACAAGAACCTATACTGTTAAAAGAGGATTTTGTGGACCTCAAGAAAGAGACAGATACCATAGGGTTATCTAAGGTAAAAGACTTTTGGGATCAAACCAATAATGTAGGAAAATGGAGAACCTAGAGGAACATTGATTACAGGGAAGACAACCCCTTGAAAGCTAAAGTAGAGGCTCTTATGAAAATGTTGGAACAAAGGAAGATTCTAGTAACAGGGGGGCATGATCAATTAAGATGGGGCAACAATAATGAGGGTACCTTTAATCTCAAGGAGGCAAAATGCATACTCCTTGAGCTGGATTCTCATGCTCCGAATAGGATTTGGCAGAATCTATGGAGACACCAAGGCTGGATGAAGATTAAACTCTTCATGTGGCTGGTACATCATAAGAAAATTCTTACTTAGGATAACATTCGGAAGAGGGGTGTTCTGGGGCCTCCCAGATGCCAGCTCTGTGAGGCCCAAGAGGAAACTATGGAGCGCCTTCTCAATAATTGTATCTTCACCTCCAGGTTGTGGGATTCTTTTTCCACCATTTTCCAAAAGACCGATAGGGATAGAGGAAGTATTATCAATACCCTAAACAACTGGAGGCGAAATTTTTCTGATTATGAAATTCTTGGCTCAGCTTGGGCTCTTACACCAAGCTTCATTATTTGGAATGTCTGGAAAGAAAGGAACAACAGAATCTTCAAAAATGAAAAGAGACCCTACCAATGTCTTTTTGAGCAGCTCTTAAAACAACTGAAGGAGACGGTTAGTACTACAGTGCGAAATCCCCCTAAGAATCCACCTTCAGATGCTGAAATGAGGATTCTCCGATAGTTGGGTATGAAGGGGCTTATTCCTCAGGGCCTAGACAGGAAGGTTAGGAAACTAGACACTGAGCAGGACTACTGGTATCCTCCCCCTCAGGGTTTTTTGAAATATAACATTGATGGGGCTTCAAAAGGCAACCCGGGCACTGTTGGCTTTGGAGGGGTTTTAAGGGATGAAAACGGATATATCCTTTCCATCTTCCATTGTCATTTAGGCAGAGCCACTAACAATATGGCAGAATTAATGGCTATGGAGCAATGTTTAGAACTCCTGGAACAGGATAATCATCAAAATGTGATTATCGAAGCTAATTCTGAGTTAATCATTAACTTGGTCAAAAGAATCAGTTGTGGTACAGAGCCGAAGAAGGTCTCAAAACATTGGAGGCTGATCCAGGTCTTTCAACAGATCCAACTCCACCTCCTTGGCCTTCGCACTGTAAGTTTTAACCATGTGCGAAGGAAGGCCAACAAACTGGCGGATTTTCTGGCTAATCAAGGAGTGAATTGTACCATTAGCAGGGTCGCGATGGGTTGGCAAGGGTTGCCTCAGAATAGACTTAAGGCATAGTGTCACTACCAGGTGGATGAAGATATGATGGTGTACCAAAATAAAGCCATGGAGGCTGGGTCCAGATGATTTGGTATCATTATGATTTGCTATTTTTTCCATAGTTTGTTCCTTCATGGGTTGCTTGGAAGATTCTGCTTCTCGGGTAGTTGGCCGGAGGGATGGAGCTTTACTTTACATGGGTTCATGAACTGGCGTAGAGCGGATGGAGCAAGTAGCCAGAATATGATCTTTCTCGGTGGCCGGAATACCCTAGATTCTCTTCACATGGATACAATACCACTCGCGGAGTGGTATTTTGTTTATCGCGAGCGTTTCAAGCTAGAAGCGTTTTTTAAGAATTGGGAGCGAATCCACCCACCACACTACATGTGGCCAAGGGGTGGGAGTGAATACCGCCCTCATTGCACACTAACTATCGATGCTTTAGATCCGTGCGATATGATCCTCAGCGGTCGGATCAAGCACAGAGGATTTACGGTCAGAAATCAACGAGCATGTCAGTGGGTCCATGTAGTTAATCGGTGGGCTTCTAGGCATTGCAATGTCTTCCTCAGCTGTTGGATCAATCACGAAAGATCTACAGTCAGGAATCTTCGTGCATGTCAGTGGGTCCATGTAATTAATCAATGAGCTTCTTCGCATTGTGATGTTTTCCTCAGCCGTTGGATTGGGTAAGGAGTTTTGATGGTTGAGATTAAAGGTTGCAAGTCTGATTTCCATTTCATGGTGGGTTTCGAGGATGTTGGGTATTTCATTTGTATGAGTGTTATTCCCCCTTTTGGATTTTGGTGGGATGACCATTTGGTATTGGTACTGTCTGGCATTTGAGGGTTTTGTTGTTTTGTTGGTAGGGATCGAGGTTTCTACCCTTAACTCGATTCCCTTGGTCCTTAGAGAGTAGTTTTTACTTGGTCCATGGTTCCATGTGGACGGTTGTTTTTTATGTAAATTATTTTACGATCTAAGGATAAAGAAGGTACGACTCTTGCTTTAGCAAAAAAAGAAACTTGTATTGGCTTATAAAATGAAACTTAGTTTGGATTACATTCAAAATTTTCATTGTTAATTATTTTACACAAAATATTAAGATACTTGTCTATCGATAAAAAAGTTATTGACTTGTAACCTGATCAGGAGCTCAAGACCAAGTGTCGTAAAATGGTCAAAAATGAAAGTACTCAAAATTGGTTTGAATCTGAACGACTGGATAGAGCTCTTCTTCCCGATTCCGGTGCTACAAACGGTTCGAAAAACGGTCTCCGTATGAGGAAGTTATGCCAAAAAGAAAAATTACCCAATAACATTGAAATTTTGAATTTTTTCAAAAAAATAAAATAAAATAGGATATTCCCAGAATATTCCAGAGAATATTCTTTCTAGGCAACGAATGGCAAGCTGCCACGTGGTAGGCCTGGAGGGCGCCACGTGGCCCAAGGTGACATCAGCATTAATGGGCGCATGTTAAAAATTTTATATTCTGGGTAGCGAATGGCAAGCTGCCACGTGGCAGGCCTGGAGGGCGCCACGTGGCCCAAGGTGACATCAGCATTAATGGGCACATGTTAAAAATTTTGGTTGAATTGTGGTTTGAACCCACAACCTCACATGGCCAACTACTCCACCTTACCAACGCGCTACATAGGTAGCTCTTGTTATGGAAGCTGAAAAAAATTCATTTGAGTTTTAAGTTTCCATTGGGTGGGGCCTTAAGGGGGCCAGCCCCTAATGGCCAGCCCCCATACATATGACTACGCGCCCAAAACCATGGGTCTAAACCCTTAACCACTGGCGCGAACTCCAATGCAAACCACCAGCCCGAGATTTCCGGTCACATGCAGGATTTACTGGCCGTTAACTGACAGTCAAGTTGGCGGATTTTTGGCGGAGCACTCCAAAAATGGCGGAATTGCCTATTTGTCAGGGTTATCTGGCAGTTAGCCAGTTTTATCTGGAGTTTTTCTAGGGCAAACTGGAGAAACTTTAATGAGCCATAACTTTGGCTAGGAAAGTCCTTTTTGGACGATTTTTTTTTTTGATTTTGGGTCTCTTCGACCTTCTGAAGCCATTGGCATAGGTTTCACAGCCATATGAGGTCGTTTTCAGGTGTTTTTGCTTCATGGAAGTTCCACGAGCCATTGGGGCCAAATCAGTTTGGGAGTTGCATTGGGAATTGTGCAGCCAGTGAATGTGGAACGAAGGTCATTCCTGAAGTTTTTCAGCATTCTGAATCCATTTCTATAGCTTGTTTTTCCTGTTGAGGCATTCTTCTCACTGTTTAGCTTCAGGGAAGCTTTCAGGGCCACTAGGGCCATTTCAGTGCTTGAGCTGTTTGGGGGCTATGTTCATCCATTTTTGGTGATTCAAAAGCCTATGTCTGCTATTTTCGACCTTCTAAGTCTAATGGCAGAGGTTTCAGAACCAATTGAGGTCATCTTCACCTCGAAATTCTCCATGCAAGTTTAAAGGGCCACCAGGGCCAATTGGGGAAAGTACTGTATAAGGTACAATTTCACTGTTTAGTGTTTGGGAAAGAGCATGTTTAGCTAATTCCTATCTTCTGATTCTATATTTACAGTCAGATCTATCTTTCGAGACACTCATATTCTTGTATTAGCCTTTGTAGCATTTTTAATACAAGAGGACAAGCCTAGTTTGAGAGGCTTGGTCCAGCAGATGTAGCCTAGAAGGGGTGAACTGATTCATCATTTAGATGTCTTTATTTGCTGAAGATGATGTGCTAAACAAAACTGATGTAAAGTGTTAAATAGCAAATATACATAACTTTCATACACACATAATCACCTATCCAGCTGTAGAAAGTTATTTGTCTTATTCCGCAAGACATCAAACTTCAAGTATGTGTATGTCAAAGACTTCTAAGTGTTTACTTCGTTATTTCTTTAGGCAGAGTAGAGGGTGTTGGAAATAATACTGAGAGGGGGGGTGAATCAGTATTATCAGATCAATCAAACTTTTTAAATGCTCAGAAACATATACGCTACTTCAGTTAAGTGAACCAGCGTGTACACGCTACTGTGACGAAGTAAAACAGCGTATAAGAAGAAAACTCACAATTTAGTTAGCTTATTCTTCAGTTAAGTGCATCAGGACATTATTCACCACATTAATAGTAAACATGTGCAGTATAACAGAACAGATCAAAAGTCACACACATGAACACCAAGATATAAGGTGGAAACCCAATGTGGGTGAAAACCACCTGCTGCAAGTTGTCTCTATCTTTCTTTAATATGAAACTTCAGTTTACAATCTTTTGTACTGGTGCAGCCTTATACCAGTACGCAGGCTACAACCTGTAGAAGGCTACAACCTTCTCTCGTTCTCCAAACTTCCTTGGAAGGGAGCTCCAACCCCCTTTGCTCTTGTACTAGCCAAGATACTAGTACGTAGGTGCTGACCTACAATCTTCCTTCTTTCAGGTATCACTTTTCATACATTTTCAGACTTGGATATTCCTGAAGCACAACATTACAATCTGAAGACCACAATTCATTCAATTTCCACAATAGATCATTGAAGCATAAAACAACCAAACTTTGAATCACTGAACCACTGAACCCTGTCAATCACCAGTTACCAGAACACAGAGCAGACTACAGAACTCTGCAATAACAGTCAGACCCCACTGTAAAACCAAAATCAAGCTTCAAAAGATATACGCTACTTCAATGAGCAAAACCCGCGTATACACGCGCTTTTACCGAAGCCAACCTGCGTACAGATCTAAAAATAAACTTTCTCAATTTGCAGCTGTACCAGACATTAGTTAGACCCAGAACATAACATTGCGACAATATGCAGATCTAGAAATACGCATAATCAACCATATCATGATAGTGCATTTCAAACCATTAGATCCCGATCTATCCTTAGATCTAGTCTTCCATCAACCGATGTGATCTCTCCTTGGCTTAGATCAAGCAACCCAGAACCTGCATATCAGATCTCTTTCTCTCTTAGATATTCAAGCCTTGTCGAAAGATGATTTTGCCTAGTGATCTTCTTCTCCTTATATAGTCTTAGGCCTAGCTCAATACCAAGAGCCAAAACCATAGTAACACAATACCATCAACTTCAAAACTAGGGATCGACACGCCCGTCGAGACACAATGGTCCGAAATCATAGGCACAACTTCCAAGGACTAACCACCATGGACCAAAGATACTTTTCCACATACACGCGCTTTTTCTGAAACCAACTAGCGTGTACACGCGACTTGGGCTTAACGAACCTGCGTATATGAACTTCCTTGGCATGCTGTACTAAGATCTGTCTTCTGATTAAGTTGCCATCACCTGTACCAACCTCTGAGCACCTGTACCAACCTCTGAGTGAGTTGCCATCAAGGACAACACTTGAATCATAATGCCAACAATCTCCCCCTTTGGACTTGATGGCAACCACCACACCAAGTCACTCTCCCCCTTTGACATCAAGGGCAAAGGGCTGTGCTCCCCCTGAGGACATGCTGATACCTCTGCTTGCTGTGCTGACTCATGCTCCCCCTGACAGTAGGCCAGATTTGCGAAAGATGTTCTTCAACAGGACTGATACACCATAAGGGACCTTCCTATCACCAAAAGACTCAATACATACATCCATATTTCCTACCAAGAAGGGACATATCAGAAACAACCAATTATATTACATCATTCATCCCAGGCATAGTGGGGAAACCAACATAGGCCGTTACATGACCTTGACACCATAAAAGAGATATGACAAGAGAGAAACATGACATAGAGACAACAGATCTAGACCAAGACTTATGAAAGTCACCAGCAGCATATGATAAACATCTTTTTAGATCAGCAACCAGGATTTCTTTCCGAGCTCCTTTTCCTGAAATCAACAACCAAAACATCTGAATGCCAACAAAACTTTATGGGACTTTTAAGCTGCTCCCCCTGAACCTGTGCCTGCTACACCCCCTGAAACCGTGCTTTGAAGAATTCTGACATACCCATTGCTGTTCAGGACTCCAGAGTTTGCCCTTGCTGCTCAGAACTCCATATACGCGTTTTATCCTGCACAAAATGGCGTATGAACGCGGATATACTCTCTGAAACATGCGTACACCATACACGCGACTTTCCCAGCATAAATCCGCGTGTACACGCGTATATACCTTTCGTAACTTGCGTATACCAACTTTTCTGTAGAACAGACAAGCTTCAACAGCAGGATGAAGCATCAACTACTCCCAGCTTTTGTCTGAGATATTCAAAAGTTTCCCTGGGCAGTGGTTTTGTGAGAATATCAGCAACTTGTTCCTTAGAAGGAACATACTCCAACTTGACCTTCTGCTCAAGCACTTGTTCCCGAAGAAAATGGTACTTGATTGGTATGTGCTTGGTCTTTGAGTGCATGACTGGATTCTTTGAAATGCTGATTGCACTTGTATTATCACATAAGATAGAGACGGGTGGAGTGCAAGTGATTTGAAAGTCCTGCAAGGTCTGCATCATCCAAAGAAGTTGTGTGCAACAAGATGCTGCAGCCACATATTCTGCTTCAGCTGTAGATAAGGCAATCGAACTCTGCTTCTTGCTGAACCAAGATACTAATCTGGAACCCATGAAGAAAGCACCACCACTTGTGCTTTTCCTATCATCCACACTTCCAGCCCAATCTGCATCTGTGTAAGCATGAAGAGTGAGATCTGTATTTCTAGGATACCATAAGCCATAGTTTTGGGTCCCTTGAAGATATTTGAAGATTCTTTTGACTGCCTGAAGATGAGTTTCCTTTGGGTTGGCTTGAAATCTTCCAACCATTCCTACTGCATGTGTAATATCTGGTCGAGTACCTGTCAAATAGAGCAAACTCCCAATCATGGATCTATAAGTGGGTTGGTGAACTGCTGCTGATTCATCATTTGCACTGAGGCTGCATCCTGTAACCATGGGTGTACATACTGGCTTTGACTCTTCCATGCCATACTTCTTCAAGATCTGCTTGAGGTATTTGGTTTGAGACAAGAAGATACCTCCTTCATTTTGTTGGATTTGCAATCCAAGAAAATATGTCAATTCTCCAAGAAGTGACATTTCGAATTCTTTCTGCATAACCAAGGCAAAGTTTTGACTCATAGTCTCTTCATTGCTGCCAAAAATAATATCATCTACATAAACAACAAGAATTAGCAATTTGTTATTTTCAACTTTTATATAGAGATTGCTATCTGCTGATCCTTTTGAAAAACCTTGTTGGTGAAGATATTTGTCCAACCGATAGTACCAAGCCCTTGGAGCTTGTTTGAGTCCATAGAGTGCCTTTTTCAATCTGCATACAAGGTTTGGATCATTCCCAAGAATGAAACCATCTGGCTGCTCAATATATACTTCTTCTTCTAAGTCTCCATTCAGGAAGGCTGATTTCACGTCCATTTGAAATACCTTGAAGTTTTGAAAGCTTGAGAGAGCAAGGAACATTCGGATGGCCTCAAGTCTTGCCACAGGAGCAAAGGTCTCTTCAAAATCTATTCCTTCTTGTTGTGCATACCGTTTACAAACAAGTCTGGCCTTGTTTCTAATTACTTCTCCATTTTCATTTAATTTATTCTTGAAGACCCATTTTGTTCCTATTACATTCTTATCTTTTGGTCTAGGAACTAATTCCCAAGTGTTGTTCTTTTCGATTTGCTCAAGTTCTTCATCCATTGCTTTGACCCAACCTTCATCTTTGCATGCCTCTTTCACATTTTGTGGTTCAGTGGAGGAGAGTAATGCCAAGTAGCTTGAAGCTTCTGCAAGTGTCCTTCTTGTTTGTACTCCTGCTTCTTTCTGCCCCACAATCTGAGTTTCTGGATGCTTCTTTTGAACATATCTGGATGGAGTCTTCTCTTCCGTTCTTGTCTGCTCCTCTGGTTCTTCTTGAGATTCTTCTTCTTCTTGAGGTTCTTCTTCTTCATATTTCGCCTTTGAGAGTAACCTTCATCTTCTTCAATGTCTTCATGATGAACTTGCCTAGGAATATATCCCTTTTCATCAACCACTATATCAATACTGTCAACAATTCTGCCAAGTCTTTTATTGTAGCACTTGTATGCTTTGCTATGTGGAGAATAACCAAGAAGAATGCCCTCATCTGCTCTAGGTTCAAGTTTGCCAAGTTGCTCATCAGTATTTTTGATATAACATTTGCTCCCAAAGATTTTGAAGTGCTTCACGGAAGGAGTTTTACCACTCCAAAGCTCATGAGGTGTTTGAGTGCTGTTTACTCGGACATTTGTTTTGTTAAGAATAATAACAGCAGCATGTGCAGCTTCACCCCAGAAGGTTGCAGAAGTACCTGATTCATCGAGCATAGCACGAGCCATTTGTTGGATAGTTCTGTTCATTCTTTCCACAACCCCATTTTGCTGAGGAGTTCTAGCTGTAGAGAATTCTCTTCTTATCCCATGTTCATCGTAGAAATCGAAAAATTCATTTGATGTGAACTCCCCACCTCTGTCAGATCTGAGGCACTTAATTTTGTGTCCTGATTCATTTTCAGCCAATGCTTTGAAGGATTTGAATTTTTCGAATGCTTCATCTTTGTGCTTCATAAGCCCTAACCAAACAAACCTTGAGAAATCATCAATGAATAATATCAGATATTCTTCTCCTCGAGGTGTCCTTTTCCTAAATGGACCACATACATCTGTATGGACTAGCTCAAGAGGCAAGCTAGCTGATCCTTCCTTCTCTGGAAAGTTAGTTCTGGTTTGCTTTCCAAACTGACAAGATTTGCATATGGTGTTGTCTGGAATTTTGATATCTGGAAGATCGCGAACTGCCTGATATTTGCATGCTTTCCTTATTTGTGAGAAACTTAGATGTCCCAACCTTCGATGCCATAACCAGTGCTCTTCATCCTTGCTAAGATAGCATTGTTGTTGTCCTTCTTCAAATATGTACAGATTATTTGGAGTTCTTTTGCCCTTGAGAACTGTTTTACCTGTATCAAGATCACGAACAAGACATCCATTCGATCTAAAAATAACCTCGGTTTTTTGATCACACATCTGGCTGACACTTAGAAGATTATGCTTCAATCCATCAACATATAAAACATTTCCAGCCTTGACCTTTTCTTTCAAAGGAGCAATACCTTTTCCTTTTATAGTTGCAGGAGTATCATTTCCAAAAGAAACTTTCTTTCCCTTTTCTAAAGTAGAATAAGATTCAAGTTTTTCTTTATCACCTGTCATATGTTTCGAACATCCACTGTCAATGTACCATAGATTTTCCTGTCCTTCTGCATAAAATGCTATCCCACATCTTTCTGTTTGAGGTTCCTTTATTCTCCATGTTTTGGTGCTCGTGGCTTGTTCCTTTTTCTCCTGAAACCTGCTCCTGCATTCAGAGTCTTTATGACCAAAATTATTGCAAATAGAACATTCAACTTCATTTTCAAGAACCGAAAAGTTGTTATAGGTCCTTTTTGTAATCCCTGTCATACTTCTTTGTTTTTGAGCTTCCCTAGTCATGATTGTTTTATATGCAACACATTGAGCTGCTCTGTGACCAAAGTTATGGCAAGAAAAGCATTGTCCATTGAAGAAGCTTCTGCGGTTATTGAATCTACCAGCCAACTGATTGTAATTTCTATTTTCATCTATTCTTGAGCCAAACTGAGAAGATTTTACCTGTGGTTGGTTGTAGCTTTTGTTCATCCTTAAGGAGGATTGTCTCTGATAGTTTCTGTTTGTAATTCGTCCCTGCTTTACCTGATTATCTTCATTGTTCTTCTGCTCATTTCTTCTTGCTGCATCAAGATAACTTTTTGAGGTGGATGCTTGAGAGGTTTCTCCATTATAGCCCAAACCTGTCTTGTTTAGAGGAGACCGCTGCACACTGATAATCTCATCCAAAGTTTCAGATCCTTTGACAAATTTAAGATTAATAGCTTTTGTTTTCTCAATTTCTTTTCTGAGACCAACAATTTCACCTTCTAGTTTTTCAAGATGTTTTTCCTTTTCATCAATTTGAAATTGCAAAGTATCAATGATCACATTCTTTTCTTCTATGCCTCTCTTGAGTCTAGTAATTTCATTATAGAGATTATCCACATCTACAGCATCCTCATAATCATCATCTTCAAATGCCATTAACAGCTTATATTTATTACCTTGTTCATCTTCATCACTGTTTGATAAGCCATCACTATCTTCATGGGTGTAGTAGCTTTTCTTATTTGCACTTTGTTTCTTGTTCCATCTAGCAGGTTCTTTTCCTTTATCCTTATAAGGACATTTTGCAGCATAATGACCTACTCTCCCACAAGCAAAGCATTTGAAAGGTAGCTTACCTCTGAACCTTCCAGAACCCCTTTGAAGATTTCTGACAAAATTTGATTCTTCTTCCTCTTCTTCTGGAACATGGCTTGCTTCATAGTAATCTTCTTTTCCTGATGCCTTAAAAGCAGCTTCCCTTCTGTCAGATGGACCTCCCTTTCTCATTTCATAAGCAGTTAGAATTCCATGTAGCTGAGACATAGTGAGAACACGGAGATTTTCTTTTTCTTCTATTGCAGATACTTTAGATTCAAACTTGGGGGATAATGATCTTAGAATCTTTTGAACTACTATAGTTTCTCTTATTTCTTCACCCAAATTTTTCATACAATTAACAATCTCATCTACCCGAAGAAAATAATTAGCCACACTTTCATCATTATACATCTTGAGAGTCTCATATTGAATCCTGAGAGTTTGAAGTTTAGCTTGCTTTACCTGTTCATCTCCTTCATAGCTAGTGATCATTTTGTCCCATATTTCTTTTGCTGATTTGAAGTGCATGACGTTCATGAATTCTGTTTGAGATATACTTCCTAATAGAGTACTGACTGCTTTTGCATTTGTTTCATACTTCTTTTTCTCAGCTGGATCTGTAGGAGTAGCTGAAGGAAAAGCATAGCCTGTTTCTACAATGTTCCAAACTTCTGTACCAAGAGATTGAAGATATGCAGTAACTCTTACCTTCCAATAATTGAAATTTGTCCCATCAAAAATCGGTGGCCTGATTGATGCTTCTTTCTCGTAGCTGCTCATGATGAATGATCTACCTTCAAGCGATCAAGCTTCTCTGAAGGACCTGCTCTGATACCAATTGTTGGAAATAATACTGAGAGGGGGGGTGAATCAGTATTATCAGATCAATCAAACTTTTTAAATGCTCAGAAACATATACGCTACTTCAGTTAAGTGAACCAGCGTGTACACGCTACTGTGACGAAGTAAAACAGCGTATAAGAAGAAAACTCACAATTTAGTTAGCTTATTCTTCAGTTAAGTGCATCAGGACATTATTCACCACATTAACAGTAAACATGTGCAGTATAACAGAACAGATCAAAAGTCACACACATGAACACCAAGATATAAGGTGGAAACCCAATGTGGGTGAAAACCACCTGCTGCAAGTTGTCTCTATCTTTCTTTAATATGAAACTTCAGTTTACAATCTTTTGTACTGGTGCAGCCTTATACCAGTACGCAGGCTACAACCTGCAGAAGGCTACAACCTTCTCTCGTTCTCCAAACTTCCTTGGAAGGGAGCTCCAACCCCCTTTGCTCTTGTACTAGCCAAGATACTAGTACGTAGGTGCTGACCTACAATCTTCCTTCTTTCAGGTATCACTTTTCATACATTTTCAGACTTGGATATTCCTGAAGCACAACATTACAATCTGAAGACCACAATTCATTCAATTTCCACAATAGATCATTGAAGCATAAAACAACCAAACTTTGAATCACTGAACCACTGAACCCTGTCAATCACCAGTTACCAGAACACAGAGCAGACTACAGAACTCTGCAATAACAGTCAGACCCCACTGTAAAACCAAAATCAAGCTTCAAAAGATATACGCTACTTCAATGAGCAAAACCCGCGTATACACGCGCTTTTACCGAAGCCAACCTGCGTACAGATCTAAAAATAAACTTTCTCAATTTGCAGCTGTACCAGACATTAGTTAGACCCAGAACATAACATTGCGACAATATGCAGATCTAGAAATACGCATAATCAACCATATCATGATAGTGCATTTCAAACCATTAGATCCCGATCTATCCTTAGATCTAGTCTTCCATCAACCGATGTGATCTCTCCTTGGCTTAGATCAAGCAACCCAGAACCTGCATATCAGATCTCTTTCTCTCTTAGATATTCAAGCCTTGTCGAAAGATGATTTTGCCTAGTGATCTTCTTCTCCTTATATAGTCTTAGGCCTAGCTCAATACCAAGAGCCAAAACCATAGTAACACAATACCATCAACTTCAAAACTAGGGATCGACACGCCCGTCGAGACACAATGGTCCGAAATCATAGGCACAACTTCCAAGGACTAACCACCATGGACCAAAGATACTTTTCCACATACATGCGCTTTTTCTGAAACCAACTAGCGTGTACACGCGACTTGGGCTTAACGAACCTGCGTATATGAACTTCCTTGGCATGCTGTACTAAGATCTGTCTTCTGATTAAGTTGCCATCACCTGTACCAACCTCTGAGCACCTGTACCAACCTCTGAGTGAGTTGCCATCAAGGACAACACTTGAATCATAATGCCAACAGAGGGCCAGGTAGACTCTGGAACTCATCCTCTCTTTAGAGGTAACATGTCTGGTGAATGCCCCTACAGTCTATCTCTATATAAGAAATAAGAAGTTTTCACATTTTTAGAGGTCACTTGGAGTGTATAGCTCACATTGGAAATTATGGGAAATGGATACCTTGCACCCTTAAACAAGTACATTCCATTTTCAGATCATAACCCAAACTAATCTATAGGTGTTTTAACATCAATTTCCTCTCAGACTTCAAGAGTAATTGATTCAAGCCAAGATAGAGGTAAATTTTTCAAAGAAATTTTCAGATTTTGGAAATGCAAAAAATAGTGCTAATAGATAGTTGGCATTGCAACTTCTCAAACAATATCTATTTTGTCCCATTCTGTGGCAACTATCTCCCTTCTCAATTCCTTGTACGTTGCTTTTCCTCGAATAGGATCAAACTTTGGAGGGGGTTCATGCGTCCTTCTAACCCATTGCGACCATTGAGTTCTAGGCTTAGCAACCTCCAATTTAGTTCTGACACCTCCTAAAGTTATCATGCCAACCTGTTTTTAGTCTCTATGGGGCTCGATAGATATCATCTATGCATTTGGCCCCTTCTTCTCTTGACATTTAGGAATAAATTGTAGGAAATTCTTAAATGATCCAGTTCCCAACAATATGTACATGTACAATAGGGGTTAGGAAAATCTCACACAATATGTTTGTGTTGACCAAAATTGTAGAAAAAAATGGTTCCCTAACCTCTTCCAAATCTTCCTCTTCCTTTGGCTAGTCCCCCTAACCTCTAGCCACCATTCCTTTTCCTTGACTAGGTTGGTTGTAGTATATCTCGATTGATTGAAACCAGCTAGCATTGCTTCACTTCCTTTGGGTCTCTACACCCAAAATGAACTGAAGGTAAACTCATGCATCAGTTCTAACATGTGGGTGAATCCATGAAGATGGGTTACACTTTTGGGCCAAATGTGGCAACGAAATTTCATAATTTTCCTCTTTTACTGAATTGAAGCCATTGAAATTCATATAAGCCTTGTGAATTTTGATTCATAGTAAAAAGAAAATATGTGGATAACTATATTTTTTTCCTAATGATATTTAAAAAAAATAATTAGTGTCATATAATCTCTCAATTTTCCATTAAATGAAGTACTTGTCCTTGCAAATTTTCACACATCTTAAGAGATATGTGTGTGTTCACGTAGCATAACTTAGTCTAAACTGTGTAATTTCTAATATATATATATATATATATATATATATATATATATATATATATATATATATATATAAGCATGATCCACACAAAGAGAACTAAGTTTTTCATAGTAAAATTTTATTTTTTTATTCAAAATTATATTTTTTATTATTTTTCGAAGTTGGCAAAGTAATATTTCAATTGCATTTTGTAGACACATGTGCTTGCATAAGATTTTTTTCAACTCCTTAAATAAATTGGAAAACCAAGAGTACCCTTCTGAAGACTACTCATAAATTAAGCTAGTGGTATTTTTGAAATTTTTTTGTTGTGTATATTTTTTGTTATTGATTTTTTATTCATCCCCTTTGAAATTGTCCAAAAAAAATTTAAGCATTATGTTTAAAAAAAATAGATGAAAAATATCATATGAATTTGAAAGTGTCAAACTCATATGTCATTCAATAAAGGATTCTTTCACGATCCAGCATGATCAACTCCACCACTTGAGGACAAATTCTACCCTAAATTAGCTAGGGTACAAAATTGGGTTGCAAAGAAATATGGAGAAGAGGTGCTTACACTGTGATTTTTAGGACCTTGTGAGCTTGATTGAGTACTTAAATTTTTTTATCGAGTGCTTGATTTAAAAATTTCGATAGCTCGATCGAGCATTAAAGAAACCCTTGATCAGGCCGTGAAGGTGGTTAACCAATGGCTCGATCAATCCATTAAAAAGCTAATTAGGCACCAACTATTTGCCAACTTTTATTAATGCCATTTATGTTAAATGCTATGGATTATAAGCTCAATCAAGCTTATAGCTCGATAGGGCATCTGCTGACAGCCCAAAAAATAAATTCTAAATTCAAATGTATAAAAAATAACAACAAAGATTCATTCATATAGAAATATCACAATAAGAATTCACACCAGAATTCTTGTGGATTTTTGTGTGAAAATTACACAAGAATTTACAAAAAACATGGGAAATTGGAGATTTGGATCTAGAAAAGGAAAAAAATTTCCCATGTTTTTTGTAAATGTGAGAAAAAGCTAGAGAAAGGATGAGAAAAATATGACCGACATTCGGAGAACAAGAAGATTACGCAATTCAAGAAATTCATGCAAATATAGGTAATTCAAGTTGTCTCAATTTTCATATTACTTACTCCATATTGTATACATTAGGAAATATGATTTAAAACAAGAAACAAATGGAGAATGAAATGATGAAACTAAGATAAAATAAGCATTAAAAGTACACCATGTAGTAAAAAATTGAGATGCAACAACAACTAAATAAAACCACTTGAAACGATGCAAATTATTGAAAACCACTCGAAACCATGGTTTATTGGAATTTTTTGAACCACTTGAATTCATGCAGATTATGAACCACCTTTGAATTATAATGCTATAGGATAACCTAGAAAAATTGAAGATGTGAATTAACCAAAGAAAACCATTGTAACATAATTTCCATGTTATTTACATGAATTACAATTCATGACAATTTATTTATAAGTTGGATTAGCAAAAACGGTTGTCACATAGGTGCTCCCAAACCTATAAACATTAGCTTGATTCATGCTTGATATCCTTGCAAGAGTTAAAAGAGAGAAAATGTGTTAAGATCTTGGAGCAAGAATATCCCTCCTCCCAATGTGCATGTTAAGAAGACATTCTTTGCTAGACATATATAACAACATTTAATTTTCGTGACATACATCATCATATATAACATTTAATGATTTATTGAATCCTAAATTAGGATGCCTACCTTTGAAAACCTCACAAGTTTCTTCTTTCAACTTTCACATGAATTTTATGAGATTTTTTTAAAGAGAACAAGTTTTTTAAGGACATACAAAGTGTAGTGTAGATTCATGTTTCCACAAAAAGCATTGTAGTAATTCATATTGTTAGAGTCGGTCTGGTCAGCCCTCCGTCAGAGATCAAAACTCTTTGTGCATTTCAATTTTAGGTGTCTCGCTCCATTCACTCAGCTGTATTTCACTAGGGACATGCCATGATCTGACGGAGAAAGTCATGTTAGTCATTTTCCCTCATGTCTGGCCCTGCTGGTTCAGGTCTTGGTCCATACTCACTGAAATTCATGATAGTCAAGGTCTGGTCATATTACAGGAAAAAGTCATTTTTATTGTTTGGGTCTATGAATACACCAATTTGGCCTTTGAAAACATGTCCAGAATAAGCCATGCTGGCCAGAGGGAGGCCTTATACAGCTATGGTTCAGAAAGCTCCATCATCACCTGAAGAGACATCGACTCTTCTTCAAAACTCTGTTTTGAAGAAAAGTCAAACAAGGTCATTTATGACAAAATTTTCCAAAAATGCACAAGTTGATTTTTCAGATGCAGTTGTGGTTTCTTTGTCCAGATGCCCAGTCACACAGTCCCCACAAAGAAATGCCGAAAGCCCATCATGAGAGCCGAAATTTCAAAGAAAAATGAAAATCAGGGTGTTTTAAAGTCAATGAAAAAAGTGCAAAACACAAACATTAGAAAGTGGGTTTTCAAAGAAGAAAAAATTAAACCCATCTCTCCCAAGCCTATATATACTTGTTGTGGCACAAAACCAAGTCATTGTGATATGGAAAAGCTTGAGAGAGGCATTGTTGAAGAAAGAGAGCTAAGTTGGAGGAATTCGAGTAAGTGAGGGTAGATTTCTAGGTGGCGCGGCACATACACCAAGGTGCGCGGCGCACACAGAGGGCACGACACATTGGCAGCCAGCCCACAGTGCAAAATCAACAAGAGCGCGGCGCACTCAGGGCGCGCGACACACTGGGCTTGGCACGCGACGCACACAGCCAGGGAGCGCAAAACACTTGCAAATTGTTTTATATCCCGGTTAAAGGCTAGAAAGCAAGAATTTTCAGAGTATCTATCAGTTTCATTGGATTCAGAAGGCAGCATAAAACTCAGGGTACAAGCAACAGTAATGGCATCACAAAATTCATCAGTGTATGAGGAAGGGACCCACAGTGACACATCTTCAGGAGAGAGGGCCCATAGGAGACATCACCGGAGTGGCAGACATCTTAGAGATGAGCCAAACACCCTCACTGAGCTGCAGGCATGCCCACTTGCCATGTCTTGTTTCCAGCACTTGGCATGTTATGAATTTTGTCAAAGGGTGGCAAATGTTAGAGTCCATCATGAGTTGGCCCGCCTTTTTGCACTTCATCTACAGGGAGGTCAATCTGTCCTGGCTGGGGTCACTTTCACCTTGACACCCGAGACCATATCAGCGGCAACAGGAATACCGAACGTTGGGGAATAGTGGCATAAGAAAAGGAAGGTGGAGAGGCATCTTTATGAGCCTTACATCAAGAACAGCTGTTTGAGCCAGCTCACCAGAGTTTTTCCATTCATATTTTTGAGGGATGAGTATGCCTCGCTCATGAGATTGATCATGAAGTATTTCAGTTGTGAGGGAAGGTTTTCCCGCATCTATGCCTACCACATCCGGTTGTTCATGCACTTCACCAGGGTGCGGATGATGAGCCTCCCATTTTTCATCTGCAGGAATATAGAGAGGATGAAGAAGTTCATGCAGCACAAGACCCCTCGACAGCAGCTAAACAATGTCTATCATTTTGCTCTCATCCGGATTTTGGTGGACCATCAGTTGGGATTACAGGGTATTGCTTGGGAGGACTTCATCTCCTGTGATTTCTTCAGCGCTCCTCCGGTGATATCAGAGGTAGAACATGAGGTGGGAGGTCCTTCACATCAGTTTGAGCCTGAGATGGGAAGTCCTTCACATCAGTTCGAGCACCATGAGACTGCCACCATGCCAGTATACATCACATACCAGAAGGGTAGTAGACCGTTGTTTGCAGCAGCAAAGCGAGTGTTATCTCCACCCGGGGTGGAAGGGGCCTCGCTTCCGCCATCAGCATCACAGGAGTAGGGTAAGGGCAAGGAGCCAGTGCAGGAGGAAGGGCCATCAGGTGAGCGAGAGACTGAGTTTGTTCTCCTCCAGGATGATGAGACAGATGCAGAACCAACCAATGAGGAGCTTATAGAGATCATCAGGGAGCAGCAATCAGAGATTGAAGACTTGTCCATTGATTTAGAAAGGGCCAAGTGGAACATGAACTACCTGGAGTGGAGAAACAAATAGCTTGAGGACCAACAGACGATCATGGAGCTGCAGAACATCCGCGAGCATCGCCAAGCTGCTCAAAGAAGAAGGGTTCCACTCACATCTTTGGAGCAAGCAATCAATGAAGACAGGGAGGCCAACCTTGAGAGGGTCAACATGCATTTAGAGAGGCTGCTGGACAAATCTGATTAGAACCTTGCTATATTGAGACACATGACTTACTATTACAGGGTGCGGAACATGAGTGCAGAGGCCCGGATAAGGAGTTTAAAAGCAAAATTGAGGAAAGCAACAAGAAGGGCAAAACGGGAAAAAGAGAAAGATAGGCTTAGAATCTTGGCTGAGGCTTCCTTGGCTCAGCATGGCACCCCATAGAGATCCTCCAGCCCAAATTTCAAAAAATTTGGGCAAATTTTGGTCACAGGCAAATTTTTTGGGCACAAAAGAGGAAATTCCTCCCTGTGCGCCATGCCACTAACGCGACACTAAAATTCTAGGGCTCTAATCAAGGAATGGCTTGCATATTTGGATTCAAAATCGAAAATTATGTCTACTGGTGTCCGGGCAAGAAATTTTGACAAGTTTTGGGTCTCCTAAAGGTCAAAAAACACCCAAAAATGGCCTCTTTGCCACTTTTTTTACACACAGAAAGAAGTCTTGGGAGAATGAAGATTTGGAGGGGAAAATGAGCACCAAATTGGGAAATTCTAGTGGGGTTAGAAAGCAGACAGGACAGGCTTTCCAACAAGCCCACTTGGGTACATTTTGAACACCTGAAAGTGCCCCAAAACGGGCTCCAAAGTGGCGCGACGCACAGAGAATTTGGCGTGGCGCACAGGGGAAAAAACTGCCAATTTGCTCCCGTTTCGTGAAATTTCGGGTCACAACTTCTCCAAGTGGTCCCGGTCATCTACACTTCGGTTTTTTGGTGCCAAAGGTGACATTTAAAGAGTTTTCTCTCTAGATGGGCATCTATCCAAGTGGCAAAGGAATGCAAAGGGTCACCCCAGCCAATTGTCATGTTTGAGAGCGCTGCACCTGTAGCTGATGGTTGGCTCTCCATCTCCATTTCGTAATGATTTGAGTAACTTCCCAACCCCTGGGTGTTCTATCTCTTCCTCACACATTCTATATATTGTATGCAAGTTATTTGCAAAGGGTTGGTTGGCTTGTAACTTCTGGGAGACTGTGGGAAAGAAACTTTGTTTCTTCATTGTGTATTTTTGACAGAGAATTAATGAAAGGCAGCGGCTCTATTTCATGAGATTCTTGTGGTTGTGAGTGTAGAAAATGTGTTCTTATGTTCCATATGTATCTTTTTATGTTTCATAATTTCATTCACGTTTCATTTCAGTGAAATTTTCTAAGTGAGATTAGGTAGAATTCAATTTATATTGCTCTGCCTGTGGGAAAATTTCATGTGCAGTGTCATTCTTCTGTTGAAAAGGATTCATGCGACTATGCCCTTTTCACTTTCTTCAGCAATCTTTCCATTCCGCGTTACCTTAAACCAAAATTTCTGCTCTTTCCGCCTACCTTGCCTCACGGAATAATCTGTGCCTTCATTTTCAATTCTCTGTTCTTTATTGAGCGCCAGTCCCATATACATCCCAGAAGCTCGGTCACTTCATAAAATCTTTTCCAAAATCCCTATCCACTTACTAGCGTAAGGTAAACAGTGTATTGTAACTCACCTCAGACCATTTTCAATCATATATTCACTGAGCGTGACTCAGAGAGAGCCCTCTCCTGCTCTAGTAGGGCTAGCTACCAGACTGAGCGTGGTTTGTGGTTACCCTAATTTTTTCCTTCCTTCAGCCTAAGGCAGATTTAGGTGCTAACACATATCACTATAATGCTCCATGAAAGTATCATGTGATTAATAAATAATAAATGACAAATAAATAAATTAGCATGCACATATTGATGATATGCTAGAAATTGAAGGTCTTAAGATAAGGAATTTATTGAAGTAATTGAATAGGCACGTAAATTTGGGAAAGTGCATAAAATTATAGAAAGATATCATTAATTGTTTAAATTAACATGCATTGATTGCACTAAAAGACACTTTTTACAAGTTCAATATTAAAATGATGTACATGATCATATTTTAGTTCATTTCAAGTATCAAAGCAACTGGAATCATAGTAAGATCAAGTACTTATTTCCTTCGTCTATGAAACTAGAAATCAAAGTTGTTAGTTTGTAAAATTTTACTTCTTGAATGTTCTTAATTGAAGGTCTTAAGATAAGGAATTGATTGAAATGTTTGAATAGCCAAGTAAATTTAGGAAATTTCATAAAACTATATAAAATTATCTAAAAACATATCATTAATTGTTTTTTGGTATATTAAATCCCAATACATAAGACTTATATCATATTATGACTATGCTCTTGTAGATGGCCTCAAAAGAAATAAAATTTAATAAAACTTATTGGTTGTTTACTGGTTGAAGATATATTTTAAAATTGAATTTAAAACTTATTTCAATCCTATTTGTGTTTTTGAATTGAAACATGATATATTTTAGTTTATTTTAAGTATCAAAGTGACTTCCATCATGGTCTAAGATTGTACTTATTTTCTTAGTTTATGAAGCGAGAAGTCAAAATTATTATCTTTTTTAATAAAAGTTATAATATAGAAAATTCTTTAAACTAGAGAAATAATTAACAAACTCATAAGCAACATTTTAATGAAAATACATAAACAATATTGATAAACTTCCATAAATTGCAATAACGAATACATGATAATAAACTATCCATATGAAAATATGTACAAATTATGTTGGACACCTAATCCTCTAAGGGTTGGTGCGGAAGCTTAATAGTCTAAGGAAGTCCAAGAGACCTTGGAATACGAAACAAAAGGTCATGTGAATGTACTATAAATGTATATCATTTGTTAATAATAGATACACTCTCATGCTTATCTTTCATATTCTGTCGCTGCCATGTATGTGTTTGACATGGTATCAGAGCGGGTACCTTCCTAACCTGCTCAATCTTGTGTGAGCCACTAGTTTTGTGGCATTTGTGTGCATTTCAACTTTTCCATCTATTATTTTGCTGCCATTTTTAGCCTGGCATGAAAAATTCTCCTCCTCATTGTGCACCTACTCTGATGCTCTGAAATCTACCTGAAAACCTGGGCACCCCTTTGCCAAAAATATGTTGGAGGAATTTGGTAAATTCAAGAATGTTTTTTTTTACTAGCCAGTCAAATCTGACATAACGTCTCTCTGTCACCTTTCTGAAGATTGTGACCTACTATGCGCATTGAATGTCGTAGTCTGTGCATTGGCTATGGATGGCATATATTGGTTGTTTGTGCTAAAATATGATTAAAGCTCTGCCTTAAAATTCATTGAATGTCGTGAGCGTTGGTTGGAATTTGAATTGTATGGTGAAGCTTATGGACAGAGCTCTGCGTTGAGGCAGCTATGTATTCTCTGTACATAAAATGGAGTGAGTCTATACGTCTTATGTGTTGAAGGAGAAACATCCTGTCTATTGAAGTCAAGTCTATGGAATTGAAGCGCATTGATGTGGATTGAGAGTGATACCTGTTTTAATCTTTGTCCAGAAATCTACCCCATTGTTGTTGACTACATGGAGAGTACACAATATAAGAACTAGGCATAATCCTCTACTCTGAAGGTCGTATTTTGCCTGATCTCCTCACCTATTCTTTTGTTTGGAGGGAATACCTTTGAGGTAAGGTGAGCTCAATACATGAACCTGATATTGTAGAAATTTAATGTGAGCTCAATAGCTTCAAGAAGAACAGATGTCGTATCGGTATTTCCAAATGGCGAGACGAGATGCTGCAATGCCTTAATGTGTTCGCCTAGCTTCTCTTTGCACACCTTCATTGGAGCGCCTGCAGAAGCTTCTATTCTAGGTTTCTTGAAAGCCGCGTTGGAAAGCCTCGCTTGATCACTGCTTCTCTTGTTCAGTAGTACACTCTCCACCTTCATCAACAACATTCTTTTGCAAATTATTGTTGCTCGAAGATGTGGAAGGAGAATTGGAGGGGCTGCCTCCGAACTTCTGTTGTTGGATGACAACAGGTTTAGGGTTTGTGCTAGTATAAGGCATGTCTAGTTTGTTCTTATTACTATGGAATGTTAGGATATTCAATGACTGAAAAGTAGCAGAGCCTTAAGCGGGCCAGGAAGCTGAACAGGCAGAATTGATACTTTGTTGAGGCTTGAAATCCTTCCAGCTCAAGGTCAAGAGAATCGGGTGACAAGGTATTGGTAGGATCAAGGAGCTTAGTGAAAGGGCTTTAGTTGAGAGTATAATGTAAAAACTGCAAAAGACATATTTCAATTTATTTGTTTGAGTTAAAGTGCTTTGTGGTTCGAATTTGGTGACATAATTGTTTTACTGAGGACAGTTTTCTAGAGTCTGTGACCTTGATTCAGATCTTCACAGAACCGCATTGCCTTTTGAGAACACTTTGAAAGTTGAGGTTGAGGAGGATAACCTTACATAGGTTTCTCTAGTAACCTGCGTGTATTATTACTGCCCATGTATATTTTCTTTTGCAGGAAGGGTGGTTGTCATCAGGATAGACTGATGTTTGATTCACCTGAAAGTTTGAGACTGCCCATCTCTGATTTATGGATAGAGGTTGCGTCCTTGCCATTTACATAAAATCGGGACTAAAGATGTGAACCTGCTAAATGCACTGGAATTTGCAAAAACCAAATTCCTGAGGTTTACATTTGTCAACAACATTGCATGCTGTAGGGTTATTATGGTGTACTTTGCTTCTCAGGATTTCCAACACAAGAGGAAGAAGAAAGCACGCAATTACTGTTCTTGAGGAGATATATTGTAGCTCATCATGGTGGAAGAAAGAGATCCGGTGAAAATCTCATTTGCTGAGTGGCTTCTTTACGAGAAATTGAGTCTCAGTTGTTTATTTTGAGTGAAATTTGTGTTTGCAAAGCTTTTGAGCTATCGAAAGTTGATAATTCTCAACATTTAAGCTTTTCCTTTAAATTTCGATCTCAAATCCATGATTTTTAGGGATCTCTGTTTTGACCAGTACTTCTGAAGATTTCCTGCAATTCTAGTTGCAGTTGGATTGTTAGAAGCAAGGTCATTGAAATCTTTCTGTTGAGACCGTTCTTTAAAGCAATTCAATTTTTTCACTAATTATTTTGAGAAACCTTTGCAGTCCCTTAAATTTCACTACCATTGGCTTATATGCTCAAATTGAAGTATTGACATAGTATATTGAAGTTGGTATTGAAGTTTTTTTTAATCAGTTTTTTATCTAATCATGAAGGTAGAAAGTTGAAAGTTAAAAGCAGTATTTTCTCGAGGAGAGCTCAATCATTTCTTGCCATTAGAACTATTACACTTTGATTTTAATAGTGGTGCACTTGTTATGGCTCTAATTGGTGGTGTATTAGAGTTTCTCAAAACTTTGATACAATCTACTATCGAAGACATAGTTAAAATCAGAAAGAACACTCTTTGTGATATTAAAACATGTCTATAGAATATACAGGAAAAAATAGACTTTTTGGAGCTTGAATCTTAGCTTCAACAAGTAGAATTACAACAGTGGAGTCATCATTCTCAACTTGTCTCTATTCAAAACATTGAAACAGACACCCTTAAGCAGCAAATCAATAATGTTGCAGTTGATTCAGATCCATTTCCCAATGAAGCAACAGAATTGCATGCACAAGCAGAAGTTCAGTTTGCACTTCCCAAGCCCATCATTAGACCTTGGGAAAAGCTTGCCCAAAACAAGCACAAAACCAGTCTAGGATATGACAAGGATGTGTCCTTTCATATTCCAGATTGCTCAAAGCCCATTCAGTTTCAGAGTGTTGGATTTCTTCATGACAATTCACCTTTAGCTGTTCTAGATTCTGCTCCTCTTCCACAGCAACAACAACACACTGTGAAATGCCAACACTGTGACCGAGTTGACCATATGAAAGATCACTATTTTGATATTCATCCATGTAAGCACTATCATAAAACCGGTCATTCTTCAAACAGATTCTTTAGAAACAAACCTCCTGCAAGAACAAAGATTCATATTGGATGGATCGCTTCTTGGAAATGGGCATCAACAGCTAAGAAGATATTCGAGTCATATGTCAGAACTTGTTCTAGAGTATTAAACAATCTTGTAGTTGAATTTTCTCCATCATCTCACCTTGTATCTGACAGGGGGGGAAATGATGGTCATCTACAAGCTTCGAAGACACATCAAGTGAGCTTGTGCCACAACCCACTATACCAGATTAAGAGTTGTAGCCAGAGACAAATATTCCCTTGAACATGCCTTTAGTTGGTGATGCCTCTTCAAAGAATTGGGGATACTTCCTCTAGAATAAGATTTCAACTTCTTGCTAGTTTTGGAAGAGTTCCAGGAATTGCATCAAGCATTCCAGAGTTGTTGGTCATCCTTAAACCATCACAGGGTGAGACCTCAATTTATTGGTTGAAGGTTTCCCTCTTCAAAAAATCAGGATCACTTCCTCTAGCAGAAGGCCTAAGCTTCATGCCAGCCTTGGAAGAGTTCTGGGAATTGCACTAAGCGTTCCAGTGTTGGTGGTCATCCTTAAACCACCCCCCTTATACGAACATTTAAAAGAGAACATTTAGCCTAGTGGTGCCATGCATTTTTGCACATTTTGTATTACAACTCTCTTCTTGGACTCCTACATACCCCTTCAGATTAAGGGGGGAAATTTTGGACACCTATTCCTCTAAGGGTTGGTGTGGAAGCTGAATAGTATAAGGAAGTCTAAGAGACCTTGGAATACAAAACAAAAGGTCATGTGAATGCACTATAAATGTATATCATTTGTTAATAATAGATACACTCTCATGCTTATATTTCATATTCTGTTGCTGCCATGTATGTGTTTGACAAATTACATTGTACATGAACATCCATAAACTTAAATAATAAGCATACATAGACTGAAATAATGTTCCTGCATCCATAAATTGTCCATGTATGAAAATATATAGTGTATGTACATCACATGTGAATGTGCCCTATAAAAATGGGTTGAAAATATACAATCTATGATCCACTCTATAAAGTGTCACTTCTAGAACTGTTATATGTGTTATGTTGAATAGAATAAGTGTCCATAATCCAGTAATGCAATATAACACATTCAAATTCAAATTATTAGAACATTGTTTGTACAAAATAAAAAATTTGGAAATAAATGATTTTTAAGTATTCATCTAATTAGCTCCCTACTTGTGGCTCCATCGAGTGTAAATGGAAGTCAAGTGGGATAGGGTTCTGATCAATCTAGATTCGTTGCTCCCCTTTCTATGCTTCAAATGCACCCATAACCAACATCCCACTTATGGGCCCACATAGCCATGACATTGAAACCACTCTGCATCTGGGCATGTGTACACAATGGAAAAGACAAATTATAATTAGTTTATGAATTACTTAGCATGCATACTTGTAACTTAAAAAAAAAAATCAAATTTTAGGAATATTTTTATTTTTTTACTTCAACTATTGGTCCATGTTGCTATACATAATGACTCTCCTCCACATAAGTGTTATGAGGTGGAGGTGGAGGATATTCAGCCATGGAAACATGCACTAGAGGAGGCTACTTTGGCTAGTCAAAAACCCCATTAGATGACCTGATAAGCTCATCTATGTAGTTGGGATGTGTATGCATGCTATCATGAACTTATTAATATAAATGAAATCTGATACAAAATTGTTAATATCAATAATGTATAATTTGACGATGACAGTCAAAATTTATGTATGTATGTACCTGGTCTATGTCATGTGGTCTGTGCATGTTCCAAGTGTCATGGATGGTATCACAACTCATACATGCACATGAAAAAAAAGTATTCATCCCTTAGACTCTCGATATATGAATCATAATGATGGATTTGGTGGATCACAAGGCAATGAAGGTGGTATGCTCATCTCTTAACACAATGCGACATGTGTAATGGTCAATGTCCTTTGGGTTTATCTATAATGGTATGTCTAGTATAAGCATCAAGCTGCGAGGACTACTCTAGCTCCATCAGAAATACCATGCTTCAAGATGGTCGTGGAAAATTATCAGAAGTGGTGCTACATGTGTAGGGTCCCTACGATTTGTGACACCATCATAAATACATCCCACGTCGAGTCCATAAAACTTATATTTGCTGCTGGTGTAATCTAACCTCATATGTAGCACAAACTTCACTTATATATTCTTTGCAAAGTAAATGGGTACTTGGTCATGGTGGGGGAACTGGCCCTAAGATCTAATGAATCTATCATAAACAAAAGGGCTTGTATCAACATTCTTAAAATATTTTAGTGGAATAAGACTAACATTTCTGGCACAATAGTTTGGAGTGATGTCAAACAACTCCCCATGAACATCAGTGTTCTTGGAAGCGTCTTTCACTACCTTCCAAGTATGTCGGCCTCTAACCTCCAACCTCTTAATCCTATGTATTGAATATAGGAGGCGGATCTATGGGCTCACCCTCTGGTATTTCTCAATCAACCTATTGATGTTATTCAACATCAAAGACAAACTACACCTAGTAGGTAAACTAGCAATTATTTTTATGCAGCTCTTGTGTGATACATGTATGTTGGGCCCTAACATCCTTAACTATGATACTAGCTATAATGTTGTCCCATTGAGGGATTGAACTTGGACTATGATCCTCATTTTCTCCCTATTGAAAGTTTGCAAATCATAAACATAATTTAACATATATAATAAACTAGAAGCATAATAACATATACATTAACTTCAAACACATCAAATGAAGAAGATTTAAAAATTTAGGAAAATTTCAAGACATAAATACATAAAGTTTAAAGAGGATTTAAAATGCAAGAGGTGTACCTACAACAAGTGTACCTGCAACAGGTGAAGAAAGTCAACAATTGATAGAAAGATCATCAACAGAGATAGAAACATATCCTTTGAAACTCCAATTGGTGTCGGAGGTAGGATCTATGAGTGGAACATGCACTTTAGTTGGGCTACATGATCTACCACGAGCTTGACCATGTATAGCAGATCCCCCAATGCTCTAATGCACTGCAGTTGGAGGGTGTATGGGAGATGGCTTTGCAAATTACATATAATACATATAAACTAATCCAAGAAAAAATGTTGACATAGAAAGAATGTTTACAAGAAAACCATTTATAAACTCAAGTAGAATAATCTAGGCTGAAGTCCTAAAATTTAGAGTCTCTTTTTTGATAAATTATCAGCCAAAGTATTGAGTTCCATGTAAACACAATCGAAAGAAGTGATCAAATCTAACTTACATTTTTTTCAATTTCTAAATAATGCATTTTATTCATAGAGCATAAATATGTAAATTTATGTAAAAAAATTGAAATAAATCTATTTGAAAAACTAATAAAAATTCATGAAAACCAAATACTCCATAAGACAATATTTTATAATATTTGACTTTGACACATCACATGTACTAGGTGCAAGCACATGAAGACAATGTTTTTGGTACAACGAACTACATAATGAAACAATCTGGTACAAATTAGAAAAGGCTCAAAATAATTATATTCACTTTAAATTCACTTTTCATCATAGATTTAATATATGTATTAATGATGCATTGTTGAAAATTGAACACACACACACACACACACACAACACATACACACATATATAGTTATGCTATGTTATGTTATATAATTAAATAAAAATATAGGAAGTGTGAGTTACAAAAACATTACTCAACTAATCAATTTAATAAGTGTGGGAACTAAGAGACATATAGTTGTCATATCATTGAATTATTATTTTTTGACAAATATGAGTAGTGGAAATTTTAAGGAAAAATACCATTTATAGATAAACCAGAGTCTTAAAAAGTTGTTGAGCATCAACCATCCTCTGTTATTATGAAGAGAACATTATGTTAAATAGTTATACAACTATGTGATATATATATATATATATATATATATATATATATATATATATATATATATATATATATATATATATATATTACAAAAAAAACATCGTTGTTGGCTTGAGGGGGCCTCACCCAGGTTCAAAATTATTTAGCCAAACAAATCAACTGTACTACTAGCCCGTTCAGAAATAGCCCGTAGAGCATGGATTGAGGTCTCACCTGAAGCAGTATGGGGGGATGCTAGAACCAAGTTTCCGCACCCTTGAGATGTCTGAGGGGTCGATTTAGTCCAACTATGAATACCTTCACGCAGGTCACTTCGCGCACTTTCCTGACCCGCAAGGCCTTCGCGTAGGTCACTTCGCGCACTTTCCTAACCTGCGAGGCCTTCGCACTCTGTTATACTCACCTTTGTGCAGCCCTAACTAGGGGCTGAGGAGATTTTGCGCTGCTAAAGCAGTGATCTGCGCTATTTCCCCAAGTTACACTGCAAATCTTACTTATCTTCTCATAACAGTTAGTTATCTTCGCATAAACAGATAATTTATCTTATATTCACTTATTCAACACATTCATATAAGTTCACGCAGAAAATAAACAGTAAACTTGCAATTCATACCGAATATACTTCAATGCATAAAATAGGAAAAGATACACAGAAATAATGTAAAACTTCTCTTTATTAATGCTTTAATCGGTTACAGACTCAACCTACCTTGCGCACTGAGTTGCAGGGGTCCGCGCACTTAGCTGCGGGCTATTAGGCTTGTGCGCACTTAGCTGTAGAGCTTTCTACTACTATACTACCCACAGACACAACTCGATGCTTCAACTAAGACTTAATTCATCTTCTCTTAGATTGTTCCATCTTAGATTCTCTCTTTACACTTAAAGCCTTGCTCTATTTATACAATCCCATGGTCCACGAACCATGGGTAGATCTTTCAAGCCAACATTACATTACAAAAGTAAGGTCAGACAACCCTATGACTCAATTACAATTTTGTGCTTTGCACCCACAAATCACGGAGTCTTTACATCGGACTTAGTCAAAACTTGGGCTTTAAACCCCAAAACTTCCCTTGGGGGATCCCGCGCCCAAAAGGCCCCCAACACAAACATCGTGACTTGTCCTCGAGTCACTCTGTCAGTGTTGAGATCTTCGCGTAGAGACCTCCCAACTTTGCTCGGACTGCTGTAAGGTCGGCAGTGCACTAAGAGGCTGGCCGCGGTATCTAAACTGCTTCCCTGTATCTTCTCTTGTGTTCCCTACATCTGCGCAAGATTTCCTTCAATTTTTGTTGTGATTACGAAGGCCTTGTCAATCCATGGTTGGACGTGTGCCTTCAGAACGCTTCTTTGTGGCACACTGCGTCTAATTGATCCTTAAGCGGTTTTGCCTGTTGTATTCGCGCTAGCCTATGTGTGAGTGCCACCATCTGTGTGGTCCCTTTAATGTCATCATAATTTTGTTGTAGCTCACGCGCCTTTGTTTCTAAGCATTGTATGTTCAGGTCCTCCTGCAGAGTGGTGAGGACCTCGAACGACTCTTCCAACATTTTGGTGCAGTCCTTCACTACACTGCTGATCTCCTCCATCCCCGATGTAATGGCACTAGCACACTGTTCCCTTACCTCTGGAGGAGTTGAAGGTTGCGCCTTCAACCACAACTCTGCTATTTGAAGGTTCAGCTCTAGCTAAACCTTGGCCATCTCTTCTCGCACCTTTTGAACTCTTGCTGCTAACCTGTCAATGCGGGCCTCTACTGGGATGGCCAACTCAGGGACCATCTGGCAGGCTTCCTTAACCACCTATACCATCTATCAGTTCTACGCGACCACCTCATCACATTGTAGGCTCAGTTGCTCTATGTTTATTCTTTGTTTGCTTCGCACCTGTAGCGCGTGGCCTTCCCTGGCTCGCAGTTCCGCAATCACTCCATCCTGTAGCACATAGAGTGTCCCCCGAGGGAGCGCAACCATGTTGATTCCTACTCCTTTCAACACACTGACCGTAGACCTGTCAGCCTCATTTTCTATAACCAGTGCCTCATCTGGTAGCACTATTGTGTTGGTCATGTGGGTGCGCAACATTTCATCAGCCACGGATGTTCCTACTGCGAGGCTGGTTGAGAGAGTGCCAGCCTCGAGAGTGTGCACCTGCAACTCCTAAATCTATGCCTGGAGGGTCCCCAACACAATCTTATTCTCCTCCACCAACTACTGGAGGGCCTCTGCGGTGACTTCATGCACCATCTCCCCTATATCATGCATATCTCCCTCAGTGAGGGCGATCAAGTCAAAAGAAGTCGTAGACGCTTTCAACTCTTTCGTGGCCCCACCTGCTGTCTTGGGCACTGGTGCTTTAACTGTGTTGTCGCTATTTGTAGGTCTGCGCCAACCTCCTCTGTCTCTGTCTCCATCTCTTGTTCTCTCTCAGGAGAAGGCAACTTCCGGCCCTTGTGCTCCTTCTCTGCTTCTACCACGGCCTCTTTTCTTCTCTTCTCTTCCAACTATGCCATCTGTAGTTTGGTCTCCTCCTCCTTTTTCTGTAGAGCAGAATTTTCCGTTTCTGTCAAAATATGGCTAGAGCCTGCCCCTCCGGTGGCCACGCCTCAAGTATGTCGAAGATAACATCATCCATGGCTAGGTATGGTAGTTCATTCCACTTCTTTGTGGGGTCCTTGCGCGCCCTAATGTAGACGTGATGGAAGTCTGCCTTAAACTCCGCGAAGCTTTGTAAGCTATTATATACAGTGGGCGATAACCACGGCTTATGGTTAATCCCCATTCTGATGTTCATCTCCATGAACACCCAGAATATTTTACTGTCTCAGATCCTATGTGCGTCTTTAGTGGCCCACAACAAAGCATACTTCGTAGCCTCCGGGAGATCCCTCTCAATTGGGGGGAACTGGATGTCCTCAGGCAATTCCCCAGCCACTAGCACTATGGACATCAGAAGCCATGCATAGTGGAAGTCTTCCCTTGTTCTTGTGCCTTGTGGTAATTCTCCAGGAATTCCTTGCACAAGTAATCTGACCAGTTAAACTGGATTTCCTCTACACACTGCATGGCAAGTGCTATCACCAACATGGGCACCTCATCCATGCGGCACTTCTACATCACCTTGCCAATCAATATCTGAGTTGCAACTTTTACTACCTTATTGTTGATACTGGAGATCCCGTACCCCCTCTTCTTCTTTTCCAGCTTGAATTTTTCCTTCATGGCCTCCATGATTTCCAAATTGGTGCTCTTTCCCTCCAAAATATCCTTGGGGTCGTCCCCCTTATGGGGGAGTCGGGTAATTCTATGAATTAGGTGGTCCATGATGGGGATGGGTTCCTCCAGCCACAAACACCCATCATGCACCAGGAAAAGCAGCTGCTTGATGACAAAGATATTTATTGGGGTGTGATGGTAATGTGGAACCCAGAGCAGGTTCAACAACCCCACTTTCTCTACCCCTTGCAACCACTTGTGTGTCTCTAACTCTACAACTCCTGCCACAGTGTTTTTCTTTAGCCTCATGAGCTACGTGGTTTCCAAGTGTGGGAACTTTTCATGGTCCGCGAGATGCCAGTCTTCAAACTTTAGACTCAGCACCCATCCCAGGTGCGCTCCTTCAAAAATGATATCGTTAGGTAGTAGTGAAGTCTACAGAGAGCTCTTGCTCTCATCTAGGTTGTTGGGCATGGAATCCCCCCATAGCATGTTTTGGGGCTCAAAGGCCAAGTTTTGGTCAACGGTTTTGTAAAACTCCGTGAATTACGGGCATGGAGCGCGAAGTAGAGGTCAATTCATAAGGCTGTCTGCCCTAAAGTAATGTAATGTAACGTCATGTCGGCCTACCCATGGTCCACAAACCATGGGATTGTATAAATAGAGCGAGGCTCTAAGTTGTAAAGATAGTTGATAGCTAAGGAATAAGAGAGAAGAGTACGAATGGTTCAAGCTTAGAGTAGGATTCTAAGTGTATTAGGTCATAGTAGTAGCAAGAGGCTCTACAACTGAGTGCGCGGACCATTGCAGCTAAGTGTGCAAGGCAGTGTTGAGTATGTAATAGGGATTGAAGGTTAATAAAGAGAAGTTGATTCTTATTTCTGTGTATTTTTTGTACATTGCCTTCTTTATGTTTATATTGGTTTATGTATTGCGCGCACTGATATGAATACTGAATATGTTGTAATAACCATTAATCTTACACACACAAGTTAAGTAATCGGGTAATTAGAAAAGGAACTTGGGTATTATACGGGTCACGCCCTGAGTAGGGCTACGTGGAAACATCAGCACATGTTGCAAAGGAATAACAAGTGCGCGTAGTGATGTGTGTGCAGGGTCAAACCGCGAATGTCCAGAAGCCCATTAGACATCCCCAAGGTGCAGAAACTTGGTTCTAGCACCCTCCCATACTACTTCAGGTGAGACCTCAATCCACGCTCTGTGGACTGTTGCCCAAAGGTCCAGTAGTACCAGGATTTGCTTGGCTAAATCACCTCTAAACCTGGGTTAGGCCCATACAATTCAACAAATGGTTCCATTGCTGGGACTAGGATCTACATAAAGGATGTCTGATTTCGTGCCATTGGAATCCAACAAAGAAAGAAATTTAATAGTGGTTGGAACGCTACCTGTATACGGAAATCCATGAAATTTTTATTTGCATCCTTTCCTTCTGAGTTGTATAAGTGGATTGCAAAGTTAGCAGACAGCCAGGGAAGGTGTAGGCTCAACAAACCAATAGTGTGGACTCCGGAATTAGTGCGCAGACTAGAAGCATCAAAAGATAAGATAGCACAAGTTGTGGACCATTGGATCGACTGAATAATACGAGATTTATCACTGAGTTTGTGGTCGACACAACCATCAGTTACAGTGAGGTGGACCGCAAGGTAAGTATGCTAAGTCTTTGAACACTTGGATTAAGATGTTATTGTGTGAAAAGCGGGTTCTGCGAATAAATTAATATTTGGAACTACATGAAGCGGGAATATCTACAAAAGCGGAAGTAGTGAAGAGTTGGAAAACAATCCCTTAATTTCACCCTCGTGGGAAAGAGAGGAAGAGCTCGCGAAAGTTTCCCCAAGAAGCGTGGTTAGTCTGATAAGGCAGCGCATTCTGCGTTTACCACCTCCACCCACACTACCACCCGTTTCACCCTCCTCACCTCCATCTCCACCCGCCCCACCTCTGCCACCACCACAGTTCAATATGGCGAGTGTGATTAAAATATTGGTGTTGAGAGGAGTAGGGAATGAAGATCCGGACCAATTCTGGTTCGCGGTAAAAGTAGTATGGGAAACACAGGGCGTCGTGGATGATAATATTAAAAAATATATGCTAGTGAGCACACTGTAGGATCGCGCATTAACATGGTATATCAAGAATTCTAATGACCACCCAAATGTAGGAATTGCAGAGATCTAGGCCGCGCTGAATAGGGAATTTAGTAGGCCAAAATCAGAAACACAATTAATCATCGGGTTTAAGGAGATCGAGATGCTCTTGGGCGAGACCCCTTGGGATCTGGACCAAAGGTTGAAGAGTACGATTCGTGAATCCAATATGATGTTAACAGATGCACAACCTCATGCATGGTTTGTGGCCTCACTTACGCCACACGTAAGGACGATGCTATCACATCAAAAAATTTCCACCGAGGTCGAAGCGTTGGAGATGCAATAAGATTGCATGAGACCCCTATACAAGACCCTGGGTTGGGAGTCCAACAAATCCATGTGCAACTGTAGAATCTTTGTTTGGAAATGCAAAGTTTGAAACATGACAAGACACCTCGGCCGAAGGTGCATGAGGAAGTATGGTGCATCAAATGCAAAGGCCAAGGGCACGACAAGGACCACTATCCAATGTTCGTGAACTACTTGGCAGGAGGAGGGCTGATGCCGGTAAGACCTGAGGCTCAGGCATGGCCAAGTGTAGTGTCTGCATTATGGTGTGTGGTTTGCTAGATAGGAGGAAAACACACCATGAATAATTGTCATCTGTTGCAGAAGTATACGCAGATGTCCCAACAATTGTTTTGTAATTTGTGCAGGTTGGTAGGCCATGATTGATGCACCTGCCAAAGCTACGAACTGATGATGGACCGGACTCCTACCTATAGGGTGCATACCGAAACATGAACCTTGAACCAAATGCAGGGATGGTGCGAGCTGGGTTTCAGGGGCACGGTAGGGGTCGAGGTGGAATGGGGCCAGGAAGGGGTCACAGACAAGTAATTTGTTACAATTGCGGAGGGCCAGGGCATTATGCCCATAATTTCACAAGCCCGACAAGAATATCATGTTGGTACTGTAATCAGTTTAATCATGAGGTAGAAGATTTCCCTTCGCTGGTAGCGAGAATGCACGAAAAGGGGGTACTCCAGCCCTCTTAGACCCAGAATTTACAAATGATGAGGTCTGAGCCGTGCGAAGAAGACCCAAAAGTAAACATGATGCTCAAGAGTGGTATGACCACAGGAGATGATAAAGGGAAGCATCTAGAAGAAAGCATGTGGGTTCGTAGGGCTACTACAATGGAACCTGAATTTGATTTAGAACACACGAATGAGACATTCATGGAAGCTAAGAAGAGCTTCACGGAGGCCTCCACTTCAGGTAGTAAGGATCAACTAGGACCAGGGATGGATCCTTCAATGCTCACTACCTTTCTGGAGACATGCATGAAACTGCTGCATGATAGCAAGGTAGTCAAAGGACTATAGGAACTTATCACTAGATGTGCGGGGTCAGGAGAACCGTGCGTGGTCTGGAAACTAGGGAAGCATGCATTGCGCACTGGAAGGGAAATGAGGTTGACTGCATAGATTGGTGAGTATGAAATGGATTAGGTAATCCTAGATCTGGGTTTGGATGTGAATTTAATACCAAAGCAAACATGGGAACACATGGGCAGACCCGCGCTACAATGGTCCCCTATTCAATTGCGAATGGCGAACCAACAGAAGATTTTTCCCATGGGAAGATTGCAGGGGGTAACAGTTGATATTGAAGGTGCGAGTGCGTAGGAGGATTTTGAAGTGATAGAGATTGTCGATGAAAGAAATCCCTATCCCACGCTACTAGGAATAGATTGAGCCACTGATATGAATGGAGTCATAAATATGAAGAAGCACAAAATGATCTTTAAGAAAAAGTCACTGCGCGTGGTAGTACTGCTAGATCTAGCCAAAGGAGCGCGATACATTGAACTGGTGTGCAATGACGATAGTGATGACATTCTCGATTGTATTTACAATATAACTACACAAGAAGAAGATTGGGTGAATCCGACTGCAGATGGAAGGATTTCATGGGAGCATGAAAGCTCCCGCACTTCGGATTGAGATGAAAAGATAGAGCGATGGAAGAATTAATTGTACGAAGTAACAACGATTAATTGCAACATGATGGTTAGATAATTGCATTGCGTGAAAACAGAGGCAAGGGAGCTATCGACATATGATGGATTGTCAGCGGTGGATGAATTTCTGAGAAAATTCGAAAGCACAGTACTAGAACCATAGCGGTTCGATGTGCTGAAGTGGGTACTACGCGCAACACCCGCACGATGGTGGGGTACGCATCAAGGAAATTTTGAGGACTAGTGCGGATGTAGAAGGATGATGCTCCTACATTTTGGAAAACCCCAGCTTTGAATGCAAGTCCGTCAATAGGGTGGAATGACTTGCATGTTCACATTTCTCGATGGGTACAGACATACGTTGTAAAGCTTGCGAAAGCGCACACCACCCCCAAAATAGAGAATCAGAACGAACCACAGCAGTAGGAAAGGTGATGTGCACTACCAATTCTCCACGACGAAGCCTTCGATAAGGTGTGTGGAGTACTGAACAAGGTTCACCAGGTAAGACGAAATGACTGGGACCTATGCATGCCAGCAGTTCGATGGGCCTACCGAACCATGTGCGAAACCCTGAACACAAAAGGAATCCACACGTATTGGACCCTGTAGTAGCGACAATGTGCAATGAATAGGAGGAAGAAATCACACATCTACACGAGGTCAAACATATAAGGATTCAGGAAGCCATCTGGTGAGGGAACCTTAGACTTCACGAACTCGAAAAGGACTGGGTACGATTGAGGAAGAAAAACATTTTGATGGATGCTGAGATCAAGAGGCTGGAAAACGAGATCATGCAGGCATGTCTCATCGATAAACCAAGGATGACAAGGCAAGATACAGATGATTGTACCACTGCAGTAGAAGATTGTCGCTAAGAGTTTATGACTCTGCTGCCATGGTACAACCACACCTCACCAAACGCAGTAACCAGGAGAGTGCACTACATATAGTAGAATGCGCGGTGCCAGCGGTTGCACAAGAAATTGAGGATTTTTCATGTACTATGATGGAAGGCGAGTTGAAGTCTCACACACATGGTGCGACCACCTAACCAGCCATAGGGAGCACAGTCTTACTGCTCCAAATAGTTGAAAGAGAGTGTGGGACTCTAAAAGAGTCTGTTTGGGAGTTGTGTGATTAAGGAGGTGCATGCAGAATCAGCAGGACACAAGGTTTGTGCGCGCACACAGGGGGCTGTACTGCCACGCAGGTAGGCTGCGAAGTAACCGTTGGTGTCACTTTTCATGACGAGAGGTCTAATTTAAGGCAAAAGGGAGTGGGTGGCAGGCATTTAAGACATGAATTAAGATTTAGATTTAGGGAAATTTGCTGCCAAGAAAGCATTGATGGCCTAGAATTGGGGGGAATGGTCGAATTTGAATTCAAAAGGCGCTATAAAACTCCAAGGGCTAACCTCGAGACAACACTTGTTCATTTGAGATTTGAGCAATTACATCGAGAATAGAGTGTTGAGCGCTAAGTGATATTTGATCCCCAAAGTTCACGAACGACCACAAACAGCTCAAATAGGATGACAACTACTAGGAGAAGTGTGGGTTTTGTAGAAAGTACCGCCGACAAAGCCGTGTAGAGCCCCACCGTGCAGGATGTCCCCAGAGATGCTGGGGATGCACCGGAAATTCTGAAATCACCTTGGACACCAAGGCCCAAGAAGGATAAGCAGGCAACGGGACTAGTTCGCATGTCCCCACAGAATCCGCGGTTCGGTAAACTCTCCATGGAAGAAAAGGGCAAGACTGTCACCATTGAGATAGACAATGAGGAGGAGGACCTATAAGCTCTCATCAATGAGATAGAGGCAGCCAAAGACATGGAGGAAGGCATCCAGCTAGTGCGTGCTGTAGAAAAATTGCTCGAGTATGTCCCTCCAAGGAAAGGGAAAGCTAAGATACTCAAAGATTTGAATGTCGCTAAGAGCGCACTCCAAACCTCGCTCCTCCCCGATGGAATTGTGTTTGAGGGTTCAGACCTGGGTCACGTTTCCACAATGAAGTTTGAAGATTGGGACCTTGCAGATAGTAAGAAGTTCCCACATTTAGAGACTGAGAACCTCATGAAGCAGAGCATGGAGGGGTCAGTTATGACACTAGAGCCACAAAAATGGCTGCACAGTGTGGAGAAGGCCAGACTACTTCAGCTACTATGGATTCCACACTTTCACTGCGTGCCTATCACAATTTTCGTCATCAGGTAGCTGCTTTGCCTAGTGCATGATGGGTACTTATGGCTGGAGGAGCCTATTCCCATCACGGTAGATCTTATCCATAAGATTTCCTGGCCCCCCTGTAAGTGAAAGGACCCTACAGAGATAGTCAAAAAAAGCGGAGATTTGGCACTCGTAGAGGCCATGAAGAAGAAATACAAACTGGAAAAGAAGAAGAGGGGTTACGCAGTCAGCAGCATTAAAGATAAAGGGGTGTGTGTAGCCACCCAACTCTTGGTCGGGAAGGTAATGCGAAAATGCTGCAGAGATGAGGTACCAGCGCTGGTAGTTGCGCTGGTAGAACAATGCATAGAGGGGGTCCAATTCAACTGGGCCGAGTTCCTCTGTGAGGAGTTCCTATCTAACTGCAAAGAAGCTCAGGAGTAGGGAAAGACCTTCCACTACGCATGGTTGCTCTTGTCGATTTTACTAGTAACAGGGGAACTGCCTGAGGACAGTCAGTTCCCTAATATTGAACAGGACTTACCAGAGGCTGCAAAGTACGCATCGCTCTGGGCTACTAAGGACGCCATGCGGATCCGTGAAACAAAGATCTTCTGGGTGCTCATGGAGGTGAGCATCTAGATGTGGATCAACAGGAGGCCACACCTATCCCCCACAGTGTACAACACTCTGCGAAGCTTTTTAGACTTCAAGGCGGATATGTGTAATGTGTATATCAAGGCGTGTAAAGATCCAATGTAGAACTGGACCAAGCTCCCCTTCATCGCCATTTATGATGCAATCTTCTCAGTGCTAGAATCATGGCCTGCCGAGTGGCGCGCCTCAGATCTAGAGGAGAAGGATAGAACAACAGCACAAAAGAAGAAGGTTGTAACCAAGTTGCGTATCACCCCATTGGCCAAGCAAAAGTGCAATGAACAAGTGGCCGTAGAGGTAAGGGCTATCCATGAGGTAGCGAAAGAAGCCGTAGAGTAGGCAAAGGCCACCGAAAAAGCAGCAACAACACAGGAAACAGGGGCCACCATGACACAGGAGGAAGGGGCCTAGAACTTGTTTATAGGATAGGGAGCAGAGGACACAATAGAAGGCACAGACTCGAGCATAATGTCCACCCAACTAAAATGGTCGCGCGTCACGGAGAGATCAGGTCCACGAAAAAAGGTCAAGGCATCCAAACTGGACATTGAACCAATTACACTGACAAAAGGTGACCTCTATGACATCGGCGACATGGTTCGCGAGGTCACCAGGGAAGCACTCTAGGAAGCCATGATGGAGCAACAGATTGTGTTGGGGGCCCTAAGGGCGCAGCTGTAGGAACTTCAGGTGCAACCCCCATAGGAAGGAGCAGTAGCTGCCTATGGCACCGCAGGTACATCAGCAGCGGAGCAGCTACTACGCGTAAAGATGGCCAACACCATAGTGCTACTAGAAGGAGTGTTAACAATGGAGAACAAGGATGACAGAGCTGCGGTGGGCAGAATCAAGGGACTTGGCCTAAATTTGGCTGCCCTTCTGTGAGATACATTGTATCAACTGTAGGATGGCATCACAGCAGAGCTCCGCATAAGGGAGGGCCGCGCAATCCAGATATTGAGTGAGCAGAAGATCAACATCGAACAGCTCAGCCTGCAGCGTGACGAGCTAGTGTCACAGAATCAGCAGATCGCACAAATAGTTGATGAAGCATGCCGGCACATTCCAGAATTGTCCATCGCCACAGACCTACCCATAGAGATGCGATCCACTATCTGTCAAGTGGAGTCCGAAGTGTGCACGAGGAAACAACCCGAGTACAGTTGGAACTGAAACTCCAGATCGCTAAGCTACGAATGAAGGTGTAGCCTTCCACTCCCCTAGAAGTTAGAGAGCAGTGCGTTAGCGCAATTCCAACAGGGTTGGAAGAAATTGGGCGGGTAGTGCAGAACTGTACTGGTATGTTGGATCAAGTTTTTGATGTCCTCACATCCTTGTAGGAGGACCCCAACATACAGCGACTGGAAACAGAGGCGTGCGAACTGCAGGAGCAATATGATAGTGTAAGGGGAACTACGCAGACAATCATTCTCACCCAACAGCTGGCAAAGATGCAGCAAGCAAGGGCACTAAAGGAACAGGTGGATGCTACAAGATAGAAAGAGGCACTTCTCAAAGCGTGCACGTCTAGCCTTGGATTGATGAGACCTTCACCATTACGACCGAGATTGAGGGAAAGCTTGCATAGATGCACGAGATATATGTGCTAAGGTAGGTAGCGGATCCTCACAAAGAATCATCGGAGGAACGCATGCAGCAGGTCCAACAAACCACATAAAAGTGCACTGTGGACCTCCAAGCAGTATGGGAATAGTTGGACAGACTCCATGCCAAGATCGCCGCACTAGCAAAGTGACTTAGGACGAGTCATGATGATTGTGTTGGGGGCCTGTTGGGCATGGAATTCTCCCATTGCATGTTTTGGGGCTTAAAGCCAAAGTTTTGGTCAAAGTCTTTGTAAGACTCCACGAGTTGCGGGCGCGAAGCGCGAAGTAGAGGTCAAGTCATAGGGCTATCCACACTAAAGTAATGTAATGTAATGTAAAGTCATGTCGGCCTACCCATGGTCTGTGGACCATGGGATTGTATAAATAGAGTGAGGCTCTAAGTTGTAAAGATAGTTGATAGCTAAGGAATAAGAGAGAAGAGTATGAATGGTTCGAGCTTAGAGTAGGATTCTAAGTGTATTGGGTCATAGTAGTAGGAAAACGCTCTGCAGTTGAGTGTGCAAAGGCCTAGTAGAGTCCAAAGCTGAGTGTGCGGACCCCTATAGCTGAGTGCATAGGGCAGTGTCAAGTCTGTAATTGGGATTGAATAATAATAAAGAGAAGTTGATTCTTATTTCTATGTATTTGTTGTACATTGTTTTCTTTGTGTTTTATTGGTTTATGTATCACACGCACTAATATGATTACTGAATATGCTGTAATAACTATTAATCTTACACACACAAGTTAAGTAATCAGGTAATTAGCAAAGGAACTTAGGTATTATAGGGTCACGCCCTGAGTAGGGCTGCGCAGAAACAACAACACAAGTTGTGAAGGAATAACAAGTGTGCATAGCAACGTGCACCCAGGGTCAAACCGTGAACTTTCAGAAGCCCATAAGACATCCCCAGGGTGTGAAAACCTAGTTCTGGCACCCTCCCATACTACCTCAGATGAGACCTCAGTCCACGCTCAGCGGACTATTGCCGAAAGGGGCAGTAGTATCAGGATTGGCTTAGATTTAAAAAAAAAAAATCACCTCTGAACCTGGGTCAGGCCCATACAAGCCAACATAGGTCCTTAGGCACCTTTGCCTTACCCTTTCGTAGAGGAACATATGCGGGCAGTTTGGTCAGAGGGTCTGTACCCTCGGTTTTTTCCTCCATTTCTTCGTCCTCCTCCTCTTCCACCAGGATTTCCTCAAGGTCTTCCTCCTTCTCATCAGTTTCCAAATTAACTGCTTCCCCTTTTCTTCCATGGTTAATTTAGTTCGCAACGAGTTTCGAGGGGACACGCGCATTGAATCATGGGCTGCTTATCTTTCTTGGGCCTTGGTGTGTGCGACGATTTAGGTATTTCCGTAACTATCTCAGCTCTCTTAGGGGCATCTTCGACTGTCATGGCCTGCGCGGCATCTTCAGCGGTCATTTCTCTGATTTCTCTGGCTTCTTCAGACGTTGCCACTTTGTTTGTCAAGAAATCTTTCAACTGCTCAACCGGGTGCTCAAACAGTGCTATTAACAGGTTAAACATGTTTCGGTTCAGAATACTCTGGGTGCATGACAACTCAATTCTCGAATGACCAAGTGTTGTTTTCTGGGAAGCCCTTTGCAATTTATAGCACCTTTTGAATTCAAATTCGACTGTTCCCCCCAAATCCGGTCCATTAATGCTCCCTTGGCGGCAGATTTTCCCAAATCTTGCCCATAAATATCACCTTAATTTCCTGCTGCCCGCTCCATTTGGTCTCAAACCAAGAATCACATCGTGAATAGTGACTATAACGATCACTTTCTAGCTAACCTGCATGGTAGCGCAGCTACCGTTGCGCTATCGCAGACCCCGTGACACTTCGCTCCTACGCGCAACCATGACGTTGCAAATCTCTCGGGCAAAGTAGTTTATAGTCCCGTGCATCCTTTCAACTACCTGGAGTGCTAATACTATGCTTCCCATGGCTATTCAGGTGGCCGGGCCACCTGTATATGGCTTCAACTGACCATCAATCACTTTTCCTGGGAAAAATCCACCTTTTAATTTTACTGTCTACGTTGCGCACTTCACCATCTACATTGCACCACCACCGGTGATCCATTTAGTAATATATGGTCCAATCCAAGGAATCAAGCTGATAAAATCTTGATGGTAGTCCCCAAATTTATCATCGTAATCACGTGCATCCTATTTTATTACCATAGTTTTCTTATCGAAAAATCCTTCTTTATTCCTTCCTCAAGCTTCTTGACATCTGCTTCCACCAGAGCGCTTTTCTCCCTTAACCGAGCTCTTTCATTGATGAGTTCTTGGAGCCTAAAATTACCCTGTTGTATCTCTTCATCAGGTCCCAAGCATTCTTCTTCGTTCAGCTGCATGATCCCTTCTTCCAAGGCTCCGCGAATCGTCATATCCACGGGCGCTGCTATGCACAAACTAGGCATAATATACTCCATCGGTATTACAGCGTTTGCTCCATAGGCCAGCCTAGAAGGCATCTGTCCTGTTAGTTTCTTGCACATTGTCCTATAATCCCACAAAACTGTTGGTACACACAGGTCCCAATCACTTCGTTGTGCATTATATACCCTGTTCAGTGCTTCGCACACTTCATTAAACACTTATGCGCGGGTAACCTTCTACACACTCGTTCTTTCCAAGCTCTGTCATTCCAACTTGAGGGATCGTTCATGCAATTTCCCCCCCAACACATGCTTATTGACCGTGTTCCCCAATGCAAAGTCCATGTGCATCCACGTAGGTTGTTTACCATATGCCTGTACCCACCTGGACAAATGTGCGTGCGGACCATCCCGTACATTGTATTTATCTGTTAGTTGCATCTTAGGCTTCCCAAAATGCATACGCATCATTCTCCTGCATTCATACCAGTCCTCAAGGCTTCCCTGGTGCATACCCCACCACCTCGCGGGCGTAGCACACAATACCCACTTCAAAGCCTAGAAATGTTGCTTTTCTGGCACCTCTTCTTCAAATATGTCCAACAAAGCATCTGCCTCACCTAATCCATCATAAGTAGCCAAATATCTCACTTATGTCGATACGCAGTGCAGTGATCTTGTCATCATGTTACAGTTCAACATGGTTTTCTCGTGTAACCGGTTCTTCCATCACTCTATCTCTTCATTTAAATATGATGTACAGGAGCTTTCATGCTCCCATGAGATTTTCCCATCCGCGGTGGGATTTACCCTGTCTTTCTCTCGCGTGGTTATCTTGTAGAGGCAGTCCAAATCGTCGTCTCTTTCATAGTCGCACATTGGTTCTATGTTGTGTGATCCTTTTGCGAGGTCCAAAGGTATAACTACGCACGTAGACTTCTTCTCAAAAATCATCTTGCGCTTCTTCAGATTAATCACCCTGTTCATGTGAGTGGCCCAATCAATTCCTAAGAGTGCGGGGTAGGGATTATTGTCATCAATAATATATATCACTTCAAAGTTTGCTACACTCGCTCCTTCAATATCCATAGTGATTCCTCGCAATCTACCCATAGGTATTATCTTTTGTTGGTTCGCCATTTGCAGCTGGATAGGAGACCATTGCAGCATAGGTATTCCCATGCGCTCCCATGTTTGCTTCGGCAGAACATTCATGTCTGATCCTAGGTCCAGAATTACTTGGTCCATCTCATATTCTCCAATCTATGTGGTCAACCTCATTTCTCTTCCCGTCCTCGTCGCATGCTTTCTAATCTTCCAGACTATGCGCGACTCTCCTGGCGTGGTCCCAACGCATCTGTTAATGAATTCCTTCAATCCTTTTATAGCCTTATTGTCGTGCAGTAGCTTCATGCATGTTTCTAGGAATGTCATAAGCATAGATGGGTCCATTTCTGGCTCCGATCTATCCTTGCTTCCTGAAGTGGAGGCATCAGCAAAGCTCTTCTTAGCTTCCATGAAGGTTTCCTTAGCGTGATCCAAATAAAAATCTGGTTCTTTCATCGCAGCCTTGCAAACCCAAGTACTATCTTAAGGTTGTTTGCCTTTATCATCTCCTGTTGTAATTCCACTTCAGAGCACAATGTTCACATTTGGATCTTCGTTTCACGGCTCAGACCTCATCATCTCTAGGTTCTAAGTTGGGGGAGGTTGTAACGCTCCCTTGTCATGCATCTTACTTATCAGTGTAGGACAATCCTCGGTCTCATGATCAAACAAGGTACAATATAGACATGATGTAAGTGTTGGATTCATACAATCATGGGCATAATGTCCTGGCCCTCCACAATTGTAGCATATTAGCTGTCCGTGACTTCTTCTAGGTCCTCCTCCACCGCGGCCTCGCCCGCACCCCTGAAATCTGGTTCATGCCACTCATGCATTCTAGTCAAGGGGGCACATTTCAGCCTGAACCTTGTAGGTGGGCGTTCTATCCATCATCAACTCATAACTTCTACAAGTGCACTCATCATGTCCAACCGATCTACAAAAATTATAGAACAACTATTGTGAATTTTTGTGTGTACTTCTGTAACAAATGGTAGTTGTCTGTAACATGCTTTCCTCCTATTGGATAAATCAAGCACCACAAAGAAGGCACAACACTAGGTCCTGCTTGTGCCTCCGGTCTTAATGGTGTCGGTCCTCCTCTTGCAAGGTAATTCACAAACACTAGGCAATGGTCCTTTTCATGACCCTGACCCTTACATTTAACGCACTATACCTCTTCGCGCACTTTTAGTCAGGTTGTCTTGTCCTGTTTCAGACTCTGCATCTCAAGGCATAAGTTTTTCAATTGCATGTGGATCTGCTGAACTCCTAGGTTAGAATCCTATATTGGGGTCTCATGCAGCCTCATCGCGATCTCCAAGGCCTCTACCTGAGTTGTTAATCTCTGTTGTGATAGTGCGTTCCTAAAATGCGCATTAGTGATGCTACAAATCATTCGCGGTGTTGTCCATTCGTCAAAGTCATATTAGTTTCGTGAATTGTGCACTTCAATATCTAATCCAACTCCCAAGGAGTCTCGCCTAGTAGCATTATGATCTCTTTGAATCCAATGATCGACTGTGCCTCTGACTTTGGCCTGCTAAATTCTCTGTTCAGCATGATTTGGATATCTATGATCCCCACATTCAGATTGTCATTAGAATGCTTAATATACCAGGTCAGCGCGTGATCCTGCAGAGCACTGACCAGCGTCACTTTCTTTATATTATCATCTGTAACTCCCTGCACTTCCCATACGGCTCTTATCACGAACCAAAACTAGTCTGGATCTTCATTTCCTACTCCCTTGAACACAAACAACTTTATCGTGCTTGCCATATTGACTCGCGGTGGTGGCAGAGGTGGTACGGGCGAAGATGGAGGTGAAGGCGGTGAAGCTGGTGGTGGTGTGGGTGGGGGTGGTATGTGTGGAATCCTCTGCCTTATCAAATTGATCGCACTTCATGGAGAGACCTTCGTGAGCTCTTCCTCATCCCCGCTGTTGGCCGGAAAAATCATTCTTGCGGACAAGACCGATCTCCCTAGTATCATAGGATAATCTAGCAACAAACAGACAAATAAATCTATCTTTCTCTGGACATGTGAAATTTACAAATAAATACTATAGAGGTGTTACGATCCTACCTTAGATCCAATGTTTGTTCATTGTAGTCATCCCTCGATCATCTAAAAGAGTTATCTTTAAAGACCTGCAATCACAAACAAGAAAACATCAAATAACACCTGCATAGAAAATATCATAGATCATGTCTATTATGGTGATCAACGAATCCATAAAATAAACCATTAATGAACAGCTTATTGAGAAAAACAAATTTATTTGTTTAACTTTGAAGTAGAAGAACCTTACAACCATTTTAGCCTTGATGTTGAACAAGCTCTTCTTGGGGTTCGAAACAGGAATTTCATTTACTTTGACAAGCCTTGCACTCTTCCAAATGAGATCTTAGATGTATGTAACCTCTCCTCATAAAAGCTCAACTAAGAAGACTAAGTTCTAGCAGCATTTCACCTCAAAAATATTCAGCTTCCAACCTCTTCAGTAACTAGCCCAATGCTTCAATTTATAGTGCAAAGGAGGAGGTTACAGGTCCATCTATGAAGGGATAGAATCCTCCTTCAAAGGGATAAGCTCCTCACATCAAGGGGTTAGCTCCTTAAGGTATGAAGTGCATGAACTAAGAGAGTGAACTTTCCACCTCAAGATTCCTTCCAGAAGCTTCTAGAAATGACTGAAAGTGAGTTTTCTAGAATAAAATCGCACCTTTTTAACTTTTACAGGGGTTCACACCCATAACACAAGGACAGAGCGGTCAGGTGCGCAGGGGACATGACCATTAGGTGCGGGACCGCAGGTAAGACTAAGAGAAAGTGCATAACTAGAGTTTTAGAGACTTTTGAGGGCTTTCTCTTACTTTCAAGGCTTGATATGAAGAACTGAGGCTTTAGACTTGAAAAGGAGGAAAGTATGAGTGGTAATGGACTCACACAGATTTGTAGAATGTCAATGTGACAATTTTTAGTGCAACAGATTTCCCCCTAAAGTGCGAAGTTTGTAATAGATGAAGATGAAGTCTTTCATGTATGAAGAGTGAAGTACTTTATCATTTCAAGGATCATCCTGTGGACACCCCAGTCAGAACCTGTAAAAATATTCAATGCAATATATATATATATATATAGACATATCATCGTTGAGGTAGGATTCCCATACTCAAATCAAAACTGACTAAACTGTTCTGATACAGGAATGATTTTGTAATACATCAAGAGTATAGACATGTGTAGATATAGTATGGACGTATCCATCTATTTATAAATAGTCTATTGCATAATGAATATCAAAATTCCTCGTATCTTGGATGGTAGAAACTAGATCCGGGGTCTTGATTTCCGCTTCCCGAACTAGTATGATTCTATCCATGTGAATGAATGTGTCAAAGTCGAACATGGTAGAAACCACTTGATTACTAGTCAATGATGTGAACTATTAACAAGTGTGAGAGAAACCACCAGTAATGTCAATGGCCTTCAAATTACCCAGTACAATCCATGAAATGTGAATAAATGAGTCAAAGTCGAACATGTCACGGAATCATTCGATCGAAGGTCAATGATACAACCTATCGTCGAAGGAGAGAAAATGCCATTAGGGCATGCAGCTTTCAAGGTACTGACCATTTCTAGATCAACTTCCTAGATAATGAGTTGAAGTCGATAGAAAGTGATCTGTCGTAGGCAAGTCCACAACACGAAATCATACATCGAGTTTTTAACAAATATATTGGCAAGGACTGACTCAGGGATGGTCAAAATGGATGACAGATATTTTGTAGATGAATGGTTGGTTTGAATTGTTCTCTTGAACATATAATGACACTACAGATGGTTTGGTGACAATTGACCCAAAGCTAATACCCAGAAATCGGCTGAAGACTTTCAATATGGTTTGATTAACTATTAGGCAAAGGATTTTCCCAACCCAGGTGAACAAAAAATGTCATGTTCAAGAGTGGTTGACAGGTTTTTATAAAACAAAGTGTAACAAGTAGGTTCATTTTTCTCTCTTTTCCCCCACCATTTCTGGCAAGTACCTCTTTCTTTTTGACAAGCTTGAGGAGGAGAACATTTTTATAAGCGCATCCTTTGAATTAGTCTAGCTTAGTTTAAAATTTGAACCCTAAGAAGGAGTGGTGCATTCCTGTTTGAAATTGAATAGGTCCTTTACTGTTAAATTTTAACGAGTCCAGTATAGGAAAACTCGGTGTTTTTCAATTTTAGGGAGTCAAAAGAAAAACTTAAGAAAACTCCATGGGGGTACTTTTTCGTAAAATAATCCCTTAGGCCCGAAAAAGGATAAAATAATACAAAACAGATGACTTTTCAATACTTTAATGAGCTGAAAAAGACAAGCGCTCGACAATCTTTTCATATTTAACGAGTCTGAAAAGGGTTTAAAGAGGACTCTATTAACCGTATTTAGTCAACGTGTACCTTTTTTGTAAATAGTCCATTTCAGTCCATAAAAGGGATTAACTTATACTGAAGGGATGATTGTTCATTTATTTTAATGAGTTCGAACAATCAAGTGCTTGGAAATCTTTTCAATTTTCGAGTCTGAAAAGAGCTAAATGAGGACTCCAATGTTTTGCTTTTTCTAAAATTTTTGGAAGAGTCCAAAAAAGTGATAAAAGTATGCTCTTTGCTGAAAAATGATCAATTTTCCCCGAAAAATCCAATATTCTACACAAAAACTCAAAACATTACACATACCTGTTTAAGATAAATGAAAATGATTTAAAAATTTACCTTTTTAAAGTGAAAAATAAATAAATTAAAAATTCATTTATTTGAAAAAACTTATAAAAAGGGCTTTTCCAACCTCTTTTTTACCATTTGAGTTCAGAGTGAAAAGTGAGAGCTTTTGGGTAAGAAAGTTCCTGTGAATATTATGGAAAATCCATCCATCGAAATCGAAAACTGTCAACTCCAGGTAATCCACGACCTCCTTATCTTGCATTTCATCCATTTACATTTTGATTTTAGGCTTTAGATTTAATTTTTAAGGGAAAAATTGGTTTAAAAATTCGCTCGTGGGGGTCCGCAGGCACAACATGCGGCCCCTGTGGACCCCAACTTTTTTCTACAAAGAAAAAAGTCGTGGGTCTGCACCTGTTGTTCACAGCCCGTGCAGACCTATGCACTATTTGTAATTAGCGGGTGTGGACCCCGCAAAAATGAATTTTAAAATGAATTTTTCTCCATTTTTGCACAAATTCTTTTGAACTAGCTGGTGCTAATATGTATTTTATGCATTATAATACATTCAAAATGCTTATTTGGTGATAACGCAAGCATGAGGATTTGGATTTTACCGCATTAAACCATATGCCCACAATGCAGGCATTAAGAGCATGCTAGTTGCTAAAGTTCTGGGGCATACAGGGTATGAGGGCCCAAGTAGACCTCTTGCAATGGTTGGTAGATAGGTGGAACATATAGGACCAGTGTTTCATCATTGGTAGCCATCGGCTCGAAATCGAGCTGGAGGACATCTATTTTTTGACTGGTTTGTCCAAGAGGGGCGAACAATTATCTCTTTTCGGGACTAGGCTAGGTGGCCAGTCTATTGCTAGTCTCTGATTAGAGTTTTGCGATGATCAAATGAGGGACAAACATATTAATATTAAAACTATCAATTTTCCTGAGCTTAAGGTCATTGTGTTCATTGTTACCAGGTTATGTGGGAGTGCAGCATTGCATGTGTCTACAGGGTCCCAGATGCAGATGGCAGTAGACTATTTTCGAGGGAGAATATTCAACTGGTGCGACGCTGTGTTGGCAAATGTGAAGGGCCAACTAACCAGAGCAAAGAACGAACAGCTAAAAAATTTTGGATATGGATTCGTCGTGGTCAGCTTTGGTCTAGAGAAGATCCCCATGCTAGCCCTGCAACATCTTCCTATTGATGCTGGACTTCCTTGAGAGCCTAGGATAGTTCGCTGGGTTTCCTTGATGGCCCTCCACCCTGAGGAGGGTACAGAGGTTGTTCGATTTCTGCCTGAGTTTTTTCGTTGGTTGAACAACCAACTTTTTGCGATTCAGGATTTTCCATACACTGGGATGGATTATTGTGGTGATCCAGACACGATTCTTCCACCAGGAGAACAATGGGATGATTCAGGTAAAATCATTTTCAACACTTTCTAAGTTTTAATCTTTTTTATTTTTAAATTGTCCAAAACTGATAATCAAAAGTTTAAATGCAGATGTGGGTCCACGATGACCAGCCGCTCTCCAGCCTTTCGAGAGGAGACACCCAGCTGCAACAACACCAGCCCCACAGGACCAATCAACAAAGATCCTGACTGATTTGGAGTATCATCTATAGCGCTTGACGCTAGATATTCCAGAGACGGATATAGATGATATCCCACTTAGGTTGTAGACATATGTGATTGGGGTCCTAGGACCTTTTAGGAGGTTCCTTTGTAGAGTGGCCCAAGCAGTGGTTTCTTATCATGATCATCACCAGGGTAGGATGATCGATTTTGTAGACTCATGACATTTTGACTTTTGTATTTATCATTTTTGCTAATCATAAAGTGTTTTCCAACCTATGACTGAAGACGATGTATATTTTGAAACACTACTTCTATGCTATGATATATCATTATTACCAGCTATCTTGTGTAACATGTTGTCGAATGTTTTTAAATTTATTGTTTGATTATTACAAATGTCTATTTATCATACTAGAAGCAACTGCATCTACTAATGTATTTAAATGTATTGGAATATGCTGATATTCAATGTAGTCAAATTCACGTTCCAAGAGACAAACTCTCAAAAATAACCTTAATAAAACTGGATTCTAATGGCATAAACCCTGTTAAACTGTAATACAACGAGTTCAGAATCCAACGTCACAATCAAACTCCGAATCCCAAATGAAATGGATTCAGATAATAACTCAATCACTGCACTATACTCTGCAATGTAATTGTTGTTTGACCGAGGCTTACCCCATGCATAGATACTAACTCATCAGAGGGTGAATAGGTAACCCAAGCTGCGGAAGAAATGTTTCGTGTATTATGACAAGCACCATCAGCAAAACCAATGTATGTTTGAAGAGACGTCGACATCTGCAATATCAAAAGTAAAATCAAGATAAGCAGGAATAATGATAAGAGCACTCTCTAAACTAGGCACACTTTTGTAATATAAAACACACTAGCAGTAAAGAAACTAATCTAACAAAAAATCTCCACACCAAATTTAAGCATAATATCTCTTAAGATAAAGTCCATTTCTAGTTTACCCATAGAGACACCGTCAAAATATATCAATTCATAAGCCCCTTTTGCCAGCTTTCGCTTAACAATGTAAGGACCATGCCACATAGGTACAAATTTTCCAGCCCCTAGCTTATCGTTTGCTTGATCATATAGTAAAACTAGGTCTCCTTCCAAAAAATTGCGAGGTGTAACATTTCTATTGTACTGAGCTTTCACTCGTTTTGCATGAGTCTCGTTTGCTATTGTAGCAGTGCGTCGATTCTCATCTAGCTGAGCTAAGTACAAAAAATGTTTCTCTTCTTCAGAAGTAGCTGGGAGTAATTCTATGGCTAATTGCAATGACGGAATTTTGCATTCAATAGGCAACACTGCTTCCAAACCATAGACCAGTTGATGTTTTTACTGAGGTCCGATATGCCCAAACTGCTGAAAATAGTATGGTATTCGACTTATGAATACCAATGATTCGTCTGATCATATTGACTAAAACTTTATTGATAGCTTCAACCAGACCATTAGCCTGCGGGTACTATGGAGTAGAACTATCGTGGCATAGGCCAATCTGTCAATTCAGTCATCATGATGTTTCGAAAGTGACTTCCATGATCAGTAATAATAGCTTGAGGAACACCGAATCTAGCAATTATATGATTGAATATGAAAGTTGTAGTAGTTTTGTCATCTGTTGAAAATTTAGGCATCGCCTCGGCCCACTTAGTAAAATAATCTACCGCTAGGATAATATACGCATGCCCCCTGGCTGAGTAAGGGTTACATGTAATAAATTCAATACCCCACTTTGCGAAAGGACCGACAACAATTATAGGGTGAAGAGGAGTAGGTGGAGCACGCATCTTATGATCAAAGATTTGACAATTGTGGCATTTCGGGACTGCATAGATACAATCTTTGAATAAGGATGGCCAGAAATAACCAGCGTGCAATATCTTTTGGGTTGTGGCATACCCAGACATATGACCGCCACATGCTCCAGAGTGACAATCATTTAGAACCTTTTCAGCTTCTTCATGAGTTAAATAACATTGGAAAATAGAATCTGCTCCATGACGATAAAGTGTATCACCAATAATATTGTATTGTTGGGATTGGAAACGTATTTTGCGTCGCTGAGATCATGAGATTTTATGTCGAAAAGATTGGGTTTGGAGATAAAAAATAATATCTCCATATCATGGATCAAGAGTACTGATAAGAAACAAGGATTCATCCGCAATGTGATCTTCCGCAACAGTTTCAGTATTAGTACGCGCGAAATCACACATCAATTCAGCAAAAACCAAAGATTTCTTTGCCTTGGATTTTTCAAATTCCTGCAGGATGACTATCCATTTGGAATACTTTCCCCCTAGCAATTGTTTGGTCAAGATATACATCATAGGGTTACAGTCAGAAATTACCATGGTTTGCGTAATAAGATGTAGTGACGAAATCTTTGGACAGCTTGAACAACTGCCAAGGCCAATTTCTCCACATGCGAATATTTAATCTCAGTCAGATGTAGAGTTCGACTAAGATAGTAAATCACATGTTCACTGTTCAATTCATCTTCCTGAACTAAAACCATCCCAATGGTGGAATGAGAAGCGGCGAGGTACAAAAAGTAATTCTGGATGTAATTGGGAGGATGTAGTAATGGTACATGGGTCAACGTGTGTTTGAGTGCATCAAAAGATCGATCAACAATCTCATCCCAAAAGAATGGAATATTCTATTTTAAAAACCTAGTGAAACCTTTCATTATCTCGGCGTAGTTAGGAATGAAACAACGTAAAAAATTGCTTTCCCTTGCAAACTTTGGAGTTGGCGAGTTTTGGTTGAATAGGAATCAGAAAACGACTGTACAGCCTGATATGCAATTTCAAAGGGACTCAAAGGCATCACACCATCAAATGAATCCACCTCAAAATCGGAAGGTATGATCCAAGGATCATCAAAAGTAAGAGTATTCAATGAAATCATATGAATAGTTGCAATAGAAGGAGATACGTTAGGAGGAGGGAAAGAAAAAGTTCCTAGTAAAGTAGAATATTTGATCAATCCTACGCCAACATCCTTGTAAGGGATAGTCATTTTACCGATGTGCTGAATACTATCTGTAGAGGCTAGGTTATATGAGAAATAAGTCAGTTGGTCTATCGTAATGATCTTTCCCTTATGAGGAAACTTGATAAGCCGAAAGACTGATGAAACAATAGCAGTCATAGCATAAGACCAACTGCGACCCAGGAGAAGGTTGTAATCTAGAGGGGCATCAACCACTTCCACATCTAGATTTACAATTTTTCCTTCGACCCCTATAGGTAAATCCTACAAAATGCCAAAAGGATGGAACCAGTGACCATCAAAAGCCTTTAGAATTGTCGGAGACTGATTGAGTGTGGGGGAACCAAGCGATTTCCAACACTGGATTGGCATAATACACGTAGAAGCCCCCTCATCGATCACAGTCCTAAAGCAAGGTCTATTTTTGACTAACCCTAGAATCTAGAAAGCCATTTGATGAGGGAGGCGGGGTGTACTATTATCTAAATCGAATATTATTAGGTTTGAATCCTAAATATCGATAGCTCCTATAGCAGACAATAGTAATTTGCATTATGTCAGGCACGATTGCAACATCTCCAAAGCCAACATTGCTGAAGGGGAAATAACTAAGTCTTCAACAATGTTATAATTCTGAGCAGCTCTCGCATGTGGATTGAAAGCTGATTTCCGAAGTATACCTTTAGCAGGCGGTTTGATTGCTAAGTCAGGGTTGGGTTTTTCGATCTGTAGTGGACCGGAACCAGGAGGAGGTGTAGTTGATGTGTTTGAATTAGAAGATTCCACTTCTTTACCACCAACAGGATTTTTACTACCATAATCTTGCAATTGCGTCGCAATCCTGACATGAGACATCATCATAATGGGTTCTTCTGAGGCATTTGAGGAAAAACCAATCATCTTACTATCTTGAGTAGGAAAAGGATCCTTCAAGACAATGGGCGTTTAAGAACCTTTAATGATTTTCGAAGCCTCTGCTCGATGTGGGCAGTGTTTGGTAAAATGATCCTCGTCGCAAATGAAACAAGGATAACGAGGTTTTCATTTTTCGTCAGTAGATTCATTTTTATCTATTTTATCTTTTGAATTTTGTTTATTTTTCTTCTTCCCCTTCCTTTTAATATTGGATTTTGATTTTGCCGTAGATGATTCTATGACATGGATGTCGGTAGAAATTTCAGCAGAAGATTCTCCTGTCAGGGAATCAGGTAAAGTTATGATAGGAGAAGAATTCTTTGAAGATTTCTTCTTACTTTTAGTGCTAACTGTACCAATCATACCATCAGTGGCATGAGAGCCTGAAGGAGCTGCAGTTATTTGACCGTGTTTTGGAAGATCAGGGATTTTTTCTTGTAAAGTACCTAACTACGTATAGACGAGGTCAAGGTACTGAGCCTGAGCAATGAATTGCTCTTCAGCAAGGTACTGAGCCTGAGAAATTTGATCCAGAACGAAAACTTTCACTAAACACCTTCTACGTCGCCATTCGTGAATGTGATCAGAAATATACATGGATGTGGATTGTTTCAGTGAAGTTAACAGTTCCATGCCATTGTCGTATCTGACAAGCAACTGAAAATGAGTTAAGAAAGTAGTGGCTAACTTATTGAAATTATAAAAAGAGGCTCATGGTAACTCAATGTACCATTTGGCGGAAAGACCAATAAGAGTTCGTTGAAAAAGATGCAATCGAATTGAATCATCAATGATGGAATTAGATGCACACCAGAGGTGATAAGTCATAACATGATTTTATGGATCCTCACCTGACTTACCCTCGAATTTCTGGATATCACTAGGCAACTTACTAGGCATTGGCGGCCAATATGGAAGATAGTAAATCGGATCGTTCGTAAGGCGTGACAAATTAGGTAAATCTAAAGTTGCAATAAATGGTAACTAATGGTTAGGATCGAAAAAACCTTGAGTAGTGAGACCAGTACTAGGAGGAGGATATCCAGGATAACCTGGAATCGGATTTGCATTAGGAATGTTATAACCTCCTGGGAAACCAGGATTAACCGAACCAAACTGGGGTTGTTGAGGTTGTTGATAAGTATAGCCAGGATATAGTTGATACTGATAAACTGGGTTTTTCACAGTAGGACTGAATTGATACTTCCCCTAATACGGTTGATATGTAAATTGTGGTTGACTTGTAGCAATGGTAGCAATCGTACTAGCTTGTACTGCAGGCATTTGGACCGAATTCTAAACCGTAGGTCCTAACTGAGGCACAGAGACTTGAGGAATTTGCACTGATGCAGGAGTAGTAGAAACCAGAGCTGCTGATACTACAGAAACATGTGTTGTTGGTTGAACAGAAGCTGCAGTAGTTGCAACAGTTTGAGGCGGAGTGCGAGGTGAACTAGGCCTAGGCTGCTGAACTGCACCAGATGCAGGGGTTTGAATAGTAGGTTGGATAGGTTACTGGGTTGGACCAGAAACCAAAGGTTGTCCAAGTTTATTAATTAACTGCACATTAGGTTGCAAAGTCTGTTGAGTTTGAGACAGATCCCACACCATGTTCATTTCGGAGTATGGACCTACAAAAGGTTGTGCATATGGAGGACCATAACCTGGTTGAACGTAGGGTTGATAATTAGGCGGTACATTTCCAGCTCCTTGAAAAAATGGTTGACTAGAAGGCGGTTGGAAACCTTGAGTTGGGTACTGACCTTGGGGTTGATAACCTTGAGGCACGTACTGAAACTGGGGTTGACCTTGAGGTATTTACTGAAATTGGGGTTGACCTTGGGGTATGTACTGAGTCTGAGATTGACCTTGAGGTATGTACTGTCCTGATGGTTGATAAACTTGAGGAAGCCCTTCAAGCGGTAACTGACTACCTTGGGGTTGCCCCCAGGCGGTAACTGACTACCTTGGGGTTTCCCCCCAGGTGGTAACTAACTACCTTGGGGTTGCCCCCCAGGCGGTAACTAACTACCTTGGGGTTGTCCCCCACGCAGTATCTGACTACCTTGAGGTTGAGGATTTGGAATACTACCAGACATCATAAGGATCTGTTCTGCGTTCAACACTTGAGTTCCATTACTTCCAAATGATAACCCTTGTTCAATCGGTCAAGGAGATGCTCCTGAAAAAGTACCAGAGAGTGACTGGTACCCCATAAGAACAAGAAGGACCACCAGATAAAAATGTTTCCGGTGTTTGGGAAAACATGGATGACTGTCTTGACATAATCGATGAAGGATAGTAACCTCTTGGCGTAGGATGAAAAAGAATTCGAGGTGGTGAAAAAATAAGACCCAGATTTTCTAAAAAAATTGTCATTGAAATGTACCAAGAATCAATCCTAAAAGGACTATAGAATATTGATTCACGCTCCCTAAGATTTAAAATCTATTGGTTTTTGGGAAGAATTACGTCTTCTTCTGGATTAACAAGTTCTTCAATAGAAATGAGGCTAGAAGGAAGATTTTGAGTAATGATATTCCTTACCCTAGGTGAACTAGGATTACTAGAGGCTGGAGAAGCAAATCCTAAAGTTGGAGTAACAGTAGGTTCAGTGTCAGGCTTAGAAATTTCAAGTTCTTTAGCTAATTCACTGGAAGGAGAAATACTACCAGTAACTTCAGAAAATGAAATTAGCTCTTGAATAGACTCTGTTGTTTGTACTTGGTAATCAGGATGAACAATTAAAGATGACTCTCCAGCTTCTGGTGATCCGACTCTACTGTCACTAGTTGATACAAGAACTCGTTGCCCTTCAAGCTGGCTTGGTGAATATTTAGGAGGTTTCCCTTGAAGTCTACGAGATTGTCTCGGTAATTCAGCCATGATTAAATATTAATTACTCACACGCAAACAAAGAAAATTTCAATAAAACCACCTAAAGTCTCCAAAGAAACAAACAAATGAATCACACACCTAAAAAAATCTAAGAGTTCAAACCACACACAAACAGATAACTTCCCATACTAAAAACACTAGTTGGTGATGAAATCCAACGTAGTATAAATTTAATACAGAAAGGGCAGTTGGAACAGTTACCTCGACAACCTGCTTAATGAAACGGATTAGCACAAGTTTCTTCACAAAACCATCTTGAGTGAAGAGAACCCCCCAGAGAGTCCAAGTGAGTCTAGTCGACTTTTGCTCTAGGTATAGTGATACTCGTCCTTCACTGTCACCCTAGGAAATAATCTTAAGTTTATGGACACTAAGATTACCAACAATAACAAATACAACTGGGGGAACAGTCTACAATCCGATCTACATGCAAGGGCAGAGTAACAAAGCTCAATCCCCTTGAAGGCTCCTCGACAAGTGACCCCAGGCTCCTTGAAAATGGTTAATCTGAGGTTTATCGTTTATAATACGCGCAAATATTCTATCTTTCCCAATGAAACAGACTTGATTGTCCCATAGGTTCTGACATGATCTCGTGATTGACTCCTTTAAGAGAAGCTTCCCAGAATGTATCAATTACAATTGGATTTATTTCCTACCAAAATATGTATCTACTTGTTTGTTTTAACTATCTTGGAGAGTTAATTACTCCCTACTCCAAGATACTAGCCTAAGCTATATTGGTGATAAGAGCCCTAGAAATAAAAAAGATCACTAGATCAATTTTAGTTAAGCGTTGCTTTTATGGGCTGTTCCATAAGTCAATAAGTATGGAAATGAAACTTTGATGGTGTGAAGACTCAACTCCAAAGGCTGAAAGATGCACCTAAAATGATAAGCAATTCATTTTTATTTTAATGAAATTCTAGCTAAAAGAAAGAGTTCGAGAATGAAATTCTTTAAGAAACAAATCTTTCTTTCAACATGAGAATGAAAAGAAAAACCTTTTGTCTTTTTCAATAAGAACTCATAACGAGACTAATAATTAATGCTCAAAATAAATCCCTTTCACTTTTCAAAACTCGAAACTACAGGAAAAATAATTTTCTTTTCAAAAGAGACCTACAAGTTCTAAAAAAGCACTCAAAACTACAAAACTAATTTTGAGATCTAAAAACTTCTAAAAATATAATTAAATGAAAGCTTCAATTATTTTTGAGGATGTTTTACTTAGTTGTTCAGCAAACTAAGGATTCATTTGTTCAAAATAACAAACCAATCAAAAAACATCCAGATATGTTTTCTTTTGTAAAAATGAAATTCAAAACTTATAACAAAGTTTGTTCAAATATTTGCAATGAGAAAACTGAATCTATTTCTCATAAAGGATAGATTTCACAACCAAGTCAGACTCATCAAGAAGACAAAAAGACACCAGGGTAATCTAAGGTTTCTCAAGCTTCTAATCTTTGAGTCACTACAGAGACCAAGTGAAAACCACTCCAAGCATGCAAACTTCTAGAAAATCATCTAAAACACAAATACTATCGAAACTCACTCACAAGAGGTTTTTGACAGGAAAAATACAGATCTGGGTAGACACTAAAACTTCTAAATCAAACCTAAACCTAACTGGAAAAAGGTATTTTAGGTTTTTCAAAAAAATTTACAAGGTTCGCAGGCTCCAGAAGAAACATGTGCGGTTCCACTCTGTTTACTAAAGGAAAAGTGCAGAGATGTTTGCATTGTCTGTAAAGAGAAAGTGCGGTCCCCTAAAAACTTTGGAAAAAAAATAAATACTCTCAGATTTTAAAAACTACCCAATCCAGTATAGATCAATCAAAAACAAGAAATGAAAACACTTTTCTCAAGTCAAGACAAAGGAAAACCAAAAACCAAATTCAATCCCTAGCGGAGTCGCCAATTTGTGGCTGGATAAATATCTCTTGTGGACAAGACCGATCTCCCTAGTATCATAAGATAATCTAGCAACAAACAGACAAATAAATTTATCTTTCTCTAGACATATGCAATTTACAAATAAAGACTATAGAGGTGTTACGATCCTACCTTAGATCCAATGATTGTTCGTTGTAGTCATCCCTCGATCGTCCGAAAGAGTTATCTTTAAAGACTTGCAATCACAAACAAGCAAACATAAAATAGCACTTGCATAGCAAATATCATAAATCATGTCTATTATGGTGATCAAGGAATCCATAAAATAAACCATTAATGAATAGCTTATTGAGAAAAACAAATTTATTTGTATTAACTTTGAAGTAGAAGAACCTTACAACCTTTTCAGCCTTGATGTTGAACAAGCTCTTCCTGGGGTCTGAAATAGGAGTTTCCTTTACTTTGACAAGCCTTGCACTCTTCCAAATGAGATCTTAGAGGTATGTAATCTCTCCTCATAAAAGCTCAACTAAGAAGACTAAGTTCCAGCAGCATTTCACCTCAAAAATATTCAGCTTCCAACCTCTTTAGTAACCAGCCCAATGCTTCAATTTATAGTGCAAAGGAGGAGGTTACAGGTCCATCTACGAATGGATAGAATCCTCCGTCAAAGGGATAAGCTCCTCACATCAAGGGGTTAGCTCCTTAAGGTATGGAGTGCATGAACCTTAAGAGAGCGAACTTGCCACCTCAAGATTCCTTCTAGAAGCTTCTAGAAATGACTGAAAGTGAGTTTTTTAGAATAAACTCGTGGCTTTTTAACTTTTATAGGGGTCCACACCCATAACACAAGGACAAGGCAGTCAGGTGCACAGGGGACATGACCATTAGGTGCAGGACCGTAGGTAAGACTAAGGGAAAGTGCATAACCAAAGTTTTAGATACTTTTGAGAGCTTTCTCTTACTTTCAAGGCTTGATATGAAGAACTAAGGCTTTAGACTTACAAAGGAGGAAAGTATGAGTGGTAATGGACTCACACATATTTGCAGAATGTCAATGTGACAATTTTTAGTGCAACACCCACATGGAGGTGAAATCAAAGTGATATTCTCTAGTCCCTTACTTCCTGCGTTTCTCTAGGTTTTTCCACTCCACATAGCTCTGGACATCAAGGTAATTTCATAACCCTATTTTCACACAATAACATTTTAATCCAAGTATTTAGAGACTTTATGTACTTACCTCGCGGTCCTTTGAGAAAGCGTCACTTTGCCTCGCTATAGCTAACTGAAGTATCTACCACAAACTCAGTGATGAATCCTCCTATAATCCAATCGAGCCAGTGATCAACAGTGCGTGCAATCTTATCCTCTGATGCTTCCAATCTGTGCACCAACTCTGGGGTCCACACAATAGGATTGTCGAGCTTCCACCTTCCTTGGCTATCTACTAGCTTCATGATCCACTCGTACAACTCAGTAGGGAAAGATGCGAAGAAAATTTTGTGGATCTCTGTGTACAGGTAGCAATCTAACCACTCTTCCTTTGATAGTCGTAGACTTATGTTCTCCTGCACTGCAAACTTGTGAATTCTCCTGTCCAACCAACCTTCAATTTCTTTCTTAGTTGGATTCCAAGGATACGACATTAGACATCTATATGAAGATGCCGGTCCCAACAATGGAACCATTTGTTGGCTGGAGGGGGCCTGACCCAGGTTCAGAGTTATTTAGCTAAACAAATCCTTGTACTACTAGCCCTTTCGACAACAGCCTGTGGAGCGCAGACTAAGGTCTCAGACGAAGCAGTATGGGGGGATGCTAGAACCAAGTTTCCACACCCTTGAGATGTCTAAGGAGTCGATTTAGTCCAATTGTGAATACCTTCATGTAGGTCACTTCGCGCACTTTCCTGACTTGCGAGACCTTTGCGCTATGTTATACTCACCTTCGTGCAGCCCTAACTAGGGGCTAAGGAGCTTTCACGCTGCTGAAGCAGCGATCTGTGCTATTTCTCTAAGTTACACCGTGGATCTTACTTATATTCTTATAAATGTTAGTTATATTTGTGTAAAAAAATACTTTATATTATATTCACTTATTCAACACATTCATATAAGTTTGTGCAGCAAATAAATGGTAAACTTGAAATTCATACCCAATATTATTCAATGCATCAAACAGGAAAAGATACACAGAAATAATCTAAAAATTCTCTTTATTAATGCTTCAATCGGTTACAGACTCAACCTACCCTGCGCACTCAGCTGCAAGGGTCCGCGCACTTAGTTGCGTACTACTAGGCCTCTATGCACTCAGTTGCAGAGCCTTCTCCTACTCTACTACCCACAGACACAACTCGACATTTCAACTAAGGTTCAATTCATATTCTCTTAGATTGTTCCATCTTAGATTCTTTCTTTACACTTAGAGCCTCGCTCTATTTATACAATCCCATGGTCTGCGAACCATGGGTAGATCTTTCAAGACGACACTACATTACAAAAGTAAGGGCAAACAACCCTATGACTCAATTACAACTTCGCGCTCCACTCCCACCAATCATGGAGTCTTTACATCAGACTTAGTCAAGACTTGGGATTTAAACCCCAAAACTTGCCTTGGGGGATCCTGCGCCCAACAATCATTTTGGAATTTTAATTTAGTTCATATTTTATTTAAGTACAATTAATTTCTTTTAAACAAATTACTATATTTATTATTAAAAAGATATTGAATAAATTAATTTAAAATAAAAAAATGAAATGTCTGGGCGGTGTAATGTATCCGAGCCATTTTAATGATATGATGAAAGTCAGGTCTTCTGACAGCCCAAAGGAAAAGGCCAAGGGTGTCAGGGTTCTTTGCGTTTTTATTCCTCAGAACAAGAAATGTGTAGGTTTTAACCCCGTACAAAAATTACTTGCATACGAATTCTAAAACACAGAAAATAAACAATGCGAGAGCATAACACATAAAACACATATACACAGAGATTTTCTTCTGGATCCCAAAACCGGGGCTCCCAGCTTGATTTTTCATTATATTCCTTTCAATGTTACAATACATATTTATACATGCCAAAGCATCCAATACCATGGACCGAAAACCATCACATCCAAAAAACATGTGCGAAAATCATGCACAAAACCATAGGTGGGTCCACCCAACCTAACATAGGTTCCAAAACCAAAATTTTCCGGGGCGCTGCCCCGAACCCCATCAAGTGGGGTTATGGGTATGCCTCAAACCCCAGGTGACCCCCACTCTAACCCCCTAGTTAACTACGTGGGCTAGTCATGGAAAGAATACAACACAACACAACATTCTCCCACTTGTTTTCTTTCCATTGGGGGCCACAAGAGAGCTTAGTCATTTTTCCAGCCCTAAAACACCCATTGTCTCTCTACACCAAGATAACTTCTCAGAGCTCACAGATTTTGTCAATGCATCTGTAGTATTCTTCAAAGTGTCCACCTTTACCAGCAACATCTTTTTGTCTTCTATCATATCCCTCACAAAGTGATACTGAACGTCAATGTGCTTTGTCTTCGAATGATATGCGGGGTTCTTTGCCAAGAAAATTGCACTTTGGCGGCCACAGTCTATCCTTATAGCTTCCTATACTAACCCCATACTTGAACACAATCTCTGCAACCAAACTGCTTCCTTGCTTGCATGAGTGGTTGCCATGTATTCTGCCTTTGTAGTTGATAGTGCCACTACAGATTGTTTCTTACTCATCCAACTGACTGCACCTCCAAATAGGTTAAACACATACCCACTTGTAGATCTTCTCTGATCCAGATCTCCAGCCCAGCTACATCAACAAAGCCATGAATATCCAACACTCTGTCAAATCTTGGTCTTCCTTGATAGCACAAACCATAATCACTAGTGCCACACAAATACCTGAAAACCCGCTTCATTGTTGTCCAATGCTCCTTCCCTGGTTTTGACATAAACCTGCTCAATACTCCCACTACATGTGAAATGTCTGGTCTAGTACAGACCATTGCATATATCAGGCTACCGACTACACTTGCATATGGAACACGGGACATGTCCTCTTCCTCTTCTTGTGTCTTGGGACACTGTTCAGCAGATAACCTCACACCTATAGGAATGGGAACCTTCACCGGTTTACTATCCTACATATTAAACCTCTGCAGTATTGTCTCGACATACTTCCTCTGGTTTAACCATAGCTTCCTCCTTTCCCGATCTCTTTTAATTTCCATGCCCAAAATATAGTTTGCAGCACCAAGATCTTTCATGTCGAATTTGGAGGACAATTAGGTCTTCAAATCCTGGATAATTTCTTTGTCATTTCCAACCAGCAACATATCATCCACATACAAGACCAGATAATAACATGGTCACCAATTAATTTGAAATACACAGAGTGATCTGCTTTTCTTCTAGTGAAGCCAAGTCCCCATATAAATGTATCAAATTTCTGTTACCACATCCTTGGTGACTGTTTTAACCCATACAAAGACTTCTTTAACTTGCATACTAGTTCTTTCTTACCCTTCACCGCAAAGCCTTTAGGTTGCTTCATGTAGATCTCCTCTTCCAGATCCTCATGAAGAAATGTTGTCTTCACATCCATCTGTTCTACCTCAAAATAAAAAGCGGCAGCAACAGATAAAAGTAATCTAATAGAATTTACCTTGGTAACAGGAGAAAAAATATCACCAAAATCAATTGTCGGCACCTGGGAATAACCTTTTGCTACCAACCGAGCTTTGTATTTCTCCACTTTTCCTTCTGCCTTTGTCTTCTTCTTGAACACCCAATTGCTGCTAATGGGTTTCCTTCTAGCCGGAAACTCCACTAGATCCAAAGCCTCATTTTTGTGCAAAGATGCCATTTCATCAGCCATGGCCTCTTTCTAGAGTTTTCCATCGTCTGAATCTATTGCTTCCTTCATAGTTTTGGGATCATCATCTGTAATAGATAAAGCAAAATTTGAATAGAAAGCAGATGGACTATACCTTTCTGGCTGCCTTCTTTCTCGAACTGATCTTCTCACAGCCGAAGTTTGTGGCTCTTCATCTTCTGATTCCTCCTCTGTTGTAGAGTCTGATTCTTCCTCATTTAGCTCAAAATCTATCTTCTCAGGTTCCTTTGGTTGGACTTCACGTTTAATAACATATTTCATCTCTCTGAACACCACATCTCAGCTATACACAATCTTCCTTGTTATTGGGTTCCAAAGCTTATAACCCTTTAAACCATCCTTTTACCCAATAAAGTTGCACTTTTCAGATTTACTATCCAACTTGGTTTGTTTCTCCTTTGGAACATGTACATATGCATCACATCCAAATACCCTCAGATGTGAAAGAGAGGGTTTCTTACCACTCCATACCTCTTGTGGAGTCTTATCCTCCAATGCTGATGAAGGTGACCTATTGATTAGGTAACATGCAGTATCCACCGCCTCTGCGCAGAATTCTTGTCCTAACTCAACACCAATGAGCATGCTTCTTTCCCTTTCCATCAATGTCTTGTTCATTCTTTCTACAACTCCATTTTGCTGAGGTGTATATGAAGTAGTCTTTTGTCGTGCTATACCACACTTCTTACAGAATTCTTCAAATTCCTTGTTGCAAAACTCTCCACCATTATCTTTCCTCAGCACCTTTATCTTCTTCTCTATCTGATTTTCCATGAGAGCCTTAAATTCTTTAAACCTTTCAAAGACTTCAGATTTCTTCTTAAGGAAATATATCCATGTATTCCTTGAGAAGTCATCTATAAATGATACATAGTACACAGAATTTCCCAGTGATGGAACCTTCATAGGTCCAAACACATCAAGATCTAATATCTATTTCGCCCTTTTACCACCAGAGGGGAAATTCACTCGATTCTGCTTCCCATATACACAATTTTCACAGAAATCAAAATCTAGAGAGATATTACTCATACCTTCTACCATACCTTTACCATGAAGTATTCAAAGGCCTTTCTCTCCAATATGTCCAAGCCTTTGATGCCAAAACATGGTCTTCTCTTTAGAGACCACTAGATTTTCTACTCCACTTTCAGGAACTGTAGAACTGTTGCACCCATCGACAACCGCGCTACCTTGTAGCTTGTACAGAGTTCCAATCTGAACTCCCTGCATCAGTACCAATGCTCCCCGAACCATCTTGCATGTATCCTTCTCGAACACTGTTTTTACACCTGCATCATCCAGCTCGCTTACAGAAATTAGATTTCTAGCCAATACAGGAATATGTAGAACACCCGGAAGTGTTCTAACTCTTCCACCTTGCAACTTCAACTTTACCTTTCTGTGACCAACGATTTTAGCCTCCCTGTCATCCCCTAAGAAGACATCACCACCATCATATTTCTCATACTCACAGAACCACTCTCTATGGGGAGTGAAGTTGAAGGATGCACTTGAGTCAATCAACCATGCCTCATGATCTACATGTGTACTTGAAGAAGCCAAGTACACATCCCCACCTTCATCTGAGGTGGTTTTTGCCTCTACAGAAGGAGCCTCATCAGATCCCTTTTGTTTGTTAGGAGCTTTAGATTTACAGTCCCTTTTGAAGTGGCCATCCTTTCCACATTTCCATCACACCACCTTTACAGGTTTTCCTAGAGATTTAGATCTCCCTCTAGATTTAGATCTCCCACTCGATGACTTATTTTTGTTTCTGTTCTAGGACCATCCTCGTACAGACAAGGCATCACCATTCTAGCTCTCCATATTTTTCCGTCTCATCTCCTCCGTCAACAAGGCTGAGCCTATTTCATCAAACTGCAAGGCAGTTTCATTGCTACCTATTGTAGCAACCAAACTATCCCACGAATCTCGTAGAGAACACAACAAACTGATGCACTTATCTTCATCTGAAATTTTAATATCAACAGATGCTAACTGACTTACCACAGTATTAAATGCATTCATATGCTCTCTCACCGAGTCTCCATCTATCATCCTTAGGTTATACAGCCTTTTACACAACAACAGTTTATTCACTAGAGACTTAGATTGGTACAAAGTCCCTAACTTGTCCCACAAAGCCTTCGCCATAGCTTCCCCTGATACATTCAACAATATTGAATTTGAGACACACAATTGTATTGTGCTCTTTGCCTTTTGATCCAACTTCTTCCATTCTTCATAGGACACTCCCGTTGGTTTAGTACCTGGATCTACCGTGATCCGCTGATATTTATCCACCAACAGATCTTCCATCTTGAGTTTCCACAACTCAAAACTTTGACCATTAAATTTCTCGATCTCTATCTTTCCACTGCTCGCCATCTTCTTTCACCACCAGAATTGATCTCCCAGATCTCTCACTGAACAGGGTCTACCACAGGCCCTAGTGAAACCCCTCAGCAACAAAGGCGTCCCCTTGAAGCCAAAACAACTTTGATACCAAATGTAGGTTTTAACCCCGTTTAGAAATTACCTGCATAGGAATTCTAAAACACATAAAATAAACAATGCGAGAGCATAACACATAAAACACATATACACAGAGGTTTTCCCCTGGATCCCAAAATCGGGACTACCAGCTTGATTTTTCATTATATTCCTTTCAATGTTACAATACATATTTATACATGTCGAAGCATCCAATACCATGGACTGAAAACCATCACGGCCAAAAAACATGTGCGAAAATCATGCTCAAAACCATAGGTGGGTCTGCCCAACCTAACATAGGTTCCAAAATCAAAATATTCCAGTGCGCTGCCCTGAACCCCATAAAGTGGGGTTACAGGTATGCCTCAAACCCCATGTGACCCCCCCTCTAACCCCTTGGTTAACTACGTGGGCTAGTCGTGGAAAGAATATAACACAACCCAACAAAATGTGGAGCCAAAATTTTCACCCACATGAAAGAGATGGATGGTAAAGTCTGCATTTGGCTAAAATATTTTAATCAACCATATGTGTGCACCACCCTTTCAGGTCTACCTAAACTGCAAACTCCTCCGGCTCCCGCACTACTGGTTCTCTCTACGGTGAGGGGACGAGAGTTACTGCAGTCGTTGGGAGACCCACTCTATAGTAGCATGCTGAAGGCATAACTTGGCGCGGGGAAGCGTGGGTGCTACTGCGACAACAATCAAAACAATAGGAAAGGGAAAGCATCGTTGGCTTCATCCAGTAAGCCCCAGCGTAGAAGAGGTAGGAAAATAGGGGAGGAGAACATGCAAAATCTCTTTCATGCTTACAGTGTTGGATCCTCGACATAAGTGAAGTCTGAAATTTTGAAATGGGAGGCAGAATTGAATGCCAAGGTGACAGTTGAACCAATTCCAATAGAGGACTGGGCACTTTTGGTAATGGACCCTGGACACACCCACAAAAGGCTGACTTTATTCAAATAATTAGTCCAACTATATTGGGTAATGAAGAGCTTACTGAAGGGAGCCATGTTGGAAACCCAAAACTTGGAAGGCCCCCAACAAATTCAGCAAGCTGAGCCGAGTCCCAAGGACATTTAATAGGAAATACAGTTATTACAGGTCCATCTGTACCACCAGAATGTCTACCTTGGCCACATGGAAAAATATCTACAAAGTTTGCAATAAAATGAAATACCAAGGTCGAGCACAAAGGACCCTGTCCTGGTAGCATTGTCTGATGATTGAATACTAGGAGGTCATGATGTTTCTGAAAGTTTATGATGTTTTTTTGTTTTTATGATCTGGTTAGATAGCATTTACATTGTCAGTAGTAAATATGGATGGGTGATAGATATGGTAGCTTATAAATCTTGGATGGACATACTCAAAATGTTTATGTTTTTGATGACTTATGACGCTGATCGATGGCCAGTGTACTTGGTTTCCTTCAAGTAGGTTGAGGCCACCAGACATATATTCTATAACCTTCTTTACATATTATTAATAGAAAAGTATTGCCAAGCTTACAAAAATAAAAAATAAAAAATGAAATAAAATTTCTTATTTGATTTAACAGAGGTTCATCATGAACAACCATATTCATCATGTCAATCTAAAGTTCCTAATTTATTTATTTATTGGTTATAATTTAGTTTCTTTCTTTTTTTGGAATTTTGGTGGGCATGTTTCTAGTCAAATTTGTTCGAAATTTAAAATGAAAAAACATATTTTTTTGAAAAAAAAATTCACAAAATTCCTAAGAAAAAGCTTTAAAACCTAAAATAATTAAAAAATATTTTTTTTACCATAGAAAATATTCATGGTTGTTTTGAAGGGTTTTCTTGGTGGTCATTTGTGGTTTTCATGGTCACTTTCTTGGTTGTTTTATGTGGTTTTCGTATGGTAGTTTTTTTTTTCCAAATTAATTTATTTTATTTTACAATAAAAAATAAATAAGAGAGACAAAAAATATAGGAAACCTATCTTGTCTTGAGCCCTTGGTCATTGGTGAGGTTGATGGGAAGTTGGATTGAGTTCCTCCATCTCGGTTGAGCCTAGAAATATTCCATTTAAATGCTTTTTCCTCACAGTCTACGTAAAATGGCTTGCGTAGGTCACGACATGGGTTTTTTAATAAGAAAGAGTGCTTGATTGACCCATAACACTTGATTGGGCCATAGACCTTGATCAAACCATATAGCTTGATCAAGCCTTAACTCTCAATTGAGCTTCTAAGTCAAGTAAGAAAGGAGTTCAATGAATGTTTTGTTTAAATTCTTGATCGAGATATGTGTAAGTGCTTAATTTGTTCATTAGAACGCATAAAAATTGATAAATTGTGTTAGTTCCAGTCTTCGCAGCCTGTCACCAGGGATCAACATGAGCTCTTACTATGTTTGGTTTTGTTAGATGTTTTGCACATGATGTTCAGCATAAAAAATGTCACAAATGTTTCCATCAGAAGAATCACAGAAAAATCTTTCCAACGGTATATCACACTCCCGTAACCGGTTCCTGGATTAGAAGAAATGAATGAGTGATTCTTGGTTATGCATGTTTTGAGGTCAGTTGTTGCACACAATGACAAGTTTAGTACAAAATCAGTTTCTGAAATAATGGTAAGGAATTTTTCAAAAGTGAAAGAGGTTTTTGTTCATCACATACTAAATAACAAAAACCTCCTTCATTTTATGCACAGGTGCTACTATGTGGGAGATATACGGTGATATTTGGAGCCTACATTAAAACAAAGCAAAATTTTCATATTTTTTATTGTTTTAGTCATTTGAGTGTGGAGCCATTTTACAATAGATGGAAAGTAATTTTGAAAAACACAAGGAGGTTTTTGTTAAGAACGAGCCATATAACAAAAACCACTTTCAGTGTATTCACAAGTGTCATGGATTGAGATATGCTACTAGATCTTTACAGCTCATTTTCAGAAATTTAAATTTTTAATGATTTTCTGTTTTAGAGATGATTTTGTGGAACAAATTGCGAGCTACTGGAAACGAATTTCCAAAATTTGAGAGAGGTTTTTCTCCAACATGACCTTATCTACGAAAACCTCTTTTAGTTTGTAACAGGTGCTATGTTTTATGATATACGAGTTCATCTTTAACACCTATTTTCATAAATTCGGCCCAAGTTTAATATAACTAATTCTATTTTGAAGAAAATGGTTGAGCTCAATCCCTTAGTACAAGTATGAGAAAATGTATTATTTTATGAATTTCATAGTGTAGGGGTTGAATTTTGGTAGAAGGTTGGACTCTTGGGAAAGAGAAGAACTTCATTGTACACTCATATTTTCATTTTTGCTAAGGAATTGAGACCAGGATTTGCAGCACTCTTTGGGATTCATGTGGCAATTGGTCTTGGTACAGTGCTTCTATTTGTAATTGTGAATTTGTTTATGTGATTGTATGCCATTATATATCTTGTTTCTTCTAAACTAAACAAACAAGAGTGCAAGTAGAATCCATTGAAAGTGCAGTGCTCTAATTGAAGTTTTCTTTAGTTATTTGATGTTTTCAGCTGTTTGGGGAGGATCCATGATTTTCTTGCCCTCTTCAACACCTCACCTATCTATTCCTTCCATCTCATTCAAATTTAAGTGCTAAAACGATTGCCTATATTTCCCCATTGAGATCTCTGCAGGACTGAGCCTCAATCCCCACACCCAAAATCTATCTTTCCATCTGAGCCAACAAATCATCTTTTTATTCAATCAAACTCTTTTGCACTCATACCTAGCCTAAGATCAAAAGATATTTCAGTCATCTCAGGCCCTCATTGATCATTATTTGCTGAGATTGACCCGGAGAGAGCCCTCTCCTGACCTGGTAGGGCTAGCTACCAGGTTGAGCTTGGTTTGATGTTGGCCCTGGATCCTACCTTTTCAACCTGAGGTAAATCTAGGCACTAACAAATTGAATGCTTAAAATTGTTCGATCCAACATTCTTTTTTCACCAAAACTCGCCCTCTTTCAATAAAGTATAACTCAGCTCCATGTGCTCACCCATGTGACAGTGGTAAATAGCATGTCATACTGATTTACAAAAATCACAAAATAGGGTTCGAGCAGTCACTTCATACTTCTACATCATCAAGTAGTTTTGTGGGGTGTGGCCCTACACTCAGAAAACTTCACAACATAACCATATTATCTACATAAGTGGATCCGCTACACCAATTTCCATGTAATATGTCAGCAACTTGCATTCATTTTGGTGGTGACCCTCTATTCGACAAAGGTTGCACCACACTTCGTCTTGCTTCCCTTTTCCCTTGGTCAAATCTTGTAGCTGTAATGTTAGCATAGTCAACTGTGACTGTACTTAAGACATACAATATCTCTCCCCATTTCCTATTGGCAAGGCTTCCAGATTTAGAGCGAGCTCCAATGCCTCTGACTATTAATTGATTTGTTGTTGCATTAATGGTAGCCTGATATGGGGTAGTAGTTTAACAATGAAACACTGCTTGTGTTGTGTGTCAAATATTTCAAACATCAGCCTATCCTTCAAAATATTAAATCATTGGTCAAAATCCCACATAAATTCACTTTACCCTTGGTTGATCTCCTTTAGCTCAGTAATACACTGATATTCATACATTGGCTTCTAAAATTCCCTAATCAAAGCCTACTTAATATCATTCAATGTTCTATTTTTATCAATTGGGGTCGTGCCCTTAAATTTCATGTACCATGTCAATATGCAATCTCTAAAAGTAGCTTCCAACTATGCATTCCTCATTGCCTCATCTTGGACTTTCCTGGTTGTCCAGATGGCCTCACAAACAATTAAATGTTGTTTGGAGTCCTCATTCCCAACACCATGGAACATTGGCATCCTTACCTCTACAACTACCATTGAACTATTTGTAGCACTTCCTAATGAAGTAATACCCAAGGTTCTGATTTAAAAACTATAAAATCGTGCAGTTGATTTTGCACTAAACTAAAATTGAGAACCTTGCAATTCTCCTCCTACTAGATAATTTCCACTTCTACTAGTACATCCACCCCCTTGATTGTAATTACATTCTACATTATTTGTGACAATATGTTGATTACTTACCTGTATATTTGTAGAAGCACAAGGGTTCGTGGCTTTTACACTTGGAATAGTCTTATTATGTTGTCCAAGATGCAGAAACTCCATGTTGTGTGGACTTAGCTTCTCTTCTCCCTCTATGTTGGTGCATTCTGTACCAGGATGTGTTCCCTCATAACTTTGGTCACTCGCACTACTCCTAATCATTTGGTGGTGTTTTCTTGCCTCTCTCCCTAAGATTCTCCTTTCAACATGCATCGATGTTGATCAACCTCCTTTCACATCACCTTGTCCAAACCTCCATCCACTCCTCAAGGTTCCATCCTCAAAATTCTCTATCTCCACTGCATCTTCATCTTCACCTAGATAGTCATGGACTCATTGTTAGAATTCACTATAGTCTTCCCCCATTTTTTTTGTCCTCTCCTTTAGAACACCTTCTAATTCTTCCCCATTTCACCTAGCACACAACTAGTTTAGCGTCTCATGTTGTTTGATTATAGGGGAAGAATTCCATGGTAGTGGTTGTATAAACCTACCTCGTGTTCCCTTCAAAAATTTCCTTTGCACTGCACTATAATACATTGTCACTTCTACCATAAATTCAACAATGTACCCTTCCAACACACTTTTAAACCAAAAATCTACAACACATGAAACCATTTTACTTATTTCCTTCAACTATTGTACCTCATAAGGAGACCATTTCCTTGGTCCCTCATGATGGCACATAATATTATTTTCATTAAACTAATGAACCCACTCTGTTAGGATATTAAAAAATTATCCACATAAGGTTTCATGCAGTTCAGTAAACATGTACTTCTACAACCATTTCTCCATGCTCTGTCTTTTATTCCTAATTTATTTTGTTGTAAACTTGTGCTCTTTTTTCTTAAGACACTGAATAATCTCTTCCTTGGTGCAATTCCATGGCTTCCACATGTCTGTCAATGGAAAATCCCATCATACAATGATTCTAGGTCCTAACAGTGGAACCATTTGTTAGCATGTGAGACTCTATCATACCTAGGATTTGTTGTGGAGTTAGCCAAAAAACCTGCTTAGGATTTTCCCTTTCAGCATCACCCATGGAGTGGGTGAAGTCTCACCCAAGATGCTACAGGGGACTACTAGAACCAAGTTTCCACAGATAGATGGGATTGTTAAAATCCGAAGACACTAGAACTTCAACTTATAATGAAAGACTAAGAAACCTATTAGACATACCCCAGGCAGTCATCCTAGGACTGAATATTGCACAGGAATTTACAGGTTTTTACACTTTCTAGTCAGTGCACAAGCCATGATCTACCACTAGACTATGGGTGAGACATATTGTTCTTCCTGTTTGTCTTTTCAACATATGCAAAGAAAAATATTATACACCACAAGAATGTGCAAACATACTAAACCATCACCATACTATCAATTCTCTTAGTCATTTTAGACATTAAAATACATTGAACTCAATATGATATCATGAAACAAAATATAAGAAAATAAACAATATTAACATAAACACACACGTTCATATACCCATATAGTGTTGGAAACCTTTGAGCACTACTGAGAGTGGGGGTGAATTAGTAGTGTGACTTATTATTAATTTTCACCAATTTAAACTTCTCTACTAAATCACATATATTCACCAGCAACACATTATATCATCACATGAATATAAACAATGAAAGAAACTAAATAAAAAAACCATGAGAGAAAATATACAAAACAAGCCATCAAAACAACCACAAAAACCATCACACAAGAGACACAAGATATCTGGTGAAAAACACTTCACCAGGGAAAAACTACCCTTGTTGTTGTTGTGTTTCTCTGAATCTTATATTAAAAAAATGTGTCGTTTACATAGATTGTTGACTCCCATTAGCTCAGAGAATCGACCTCATATATAATGAGTTGACTTCCATCAACTAGGAGACTTGATTCTACTGATCAACTTGGAAGACTGTGTTCTAACATGAATCTACAAACTACCATCCACTAAAATCCACCACAATCAACAATCCTTGGAACACTCCGATCAGACTAACCAACTATCATTGGATTGAGTAATTGTTCCTTTCACTGAAACTTTGCAACCACTTCTCCACACCCATGAAGTCACTTCTCCTTTTCTCTATGCAGACCTCATTTATCTATTTTCATACTGGATCCCAAGAATTTCTTCTCAACTTGATTCAACTCCACAATACGAACTCTAGCAGCAAGATATCCTCATCAAATCAAATAAAATCACCACAAACACGATCTCTAATCCATCCAAAAAATGGCTACAATGTATCCCAAAAAACTGAATAATATAATCACCAACAACATAAACATATCACACACTCAACAATATTATCAAACCCTCGCACCAAACAGTAATTTTTGCATAATACAATTAGCATCATACAACACAATGACTATGTGCCAAATGAGCTAGAAGAACCTACAAAACAAATGTGAGATTCATAAACTTCGAGATGTTCCAAGCTCTCCATCAATACAACCAACACTATTACAACTCTTTCCATCTATGATCTGAAATCTAAAGATTTGAATCAATGCCATGCTTCAGCAAGTAGATCTCCTCATTCTGTTGCCATTAACACTCATATATTGAAGCAATATTTCTCACCAATAGGTATTAACCACACTCATGAATGCAACATTTTCTCATTGTTAATCATACTCAACCAACCAATACTCAGCTCCAAAATGGTGTATATAAAATGTGCATGGAGAAATTTACCTTAGGGCTAGGATCAAGAGTGCACAAAGTTGAAAAAAATAATCCAATATCACCACTACTTATGCACTAAAGGTGTTCACAACGTTGGATGACCTTTTCCAACCATTCCCAACATTTAAAACTTTATTTAGAAGCCTCTAGGAATTTCCATGCCAATTTTCATTTGATTTTCACAAGTAATGCAAAGGATTTTCGTGAAAAGGCCTCAGTCGCAAGCACAACACTAGTTGATCTCGACTAGATGCATGCATAGGCTTGGTTGACTGCAACAAAAGGACTTTTAGTTGCATGCACAAAACTGTATGGGAGCAACTGGGCAGAGAAAAAATAAAAGCAATGGACCTTCAGTTCATAACCTCTGCCAACTATTTGGACATCTTCTCTACCATCTATGCATGTCTCCAAACCTTTCCCAAACTCTATGAAACCTCTGCAAATGGACAAAACATGTCTTTCAAGTGTCACATCAAAGTTGACCTAAATGCCAACAAACAAGGCTTTGCATGACTGCCAACAAGTCCTCTACTCTAGACAAATGCTTTCATAAGTTGCAATGCATCTGAACAACATTGTAGCATCTCAACATCATCATCATCATCATCATGGGGCCAAACAATCACTGCAACAAGTCTTCTCCATGAGTATAAGCATGAAAACCTAGATGAAGAGACAATATACCAACTCAATTAGTGTGCCAACTCAACTACATGAATGACACCTCAACCATAATTTCCATCACACATATATATATATATATGCATCATCATCCTATAGTAGCATCTCTAATGAATCTAATCAATGCATAGCAAGGCAGCACAAGGAAACACCCCCATGAACACCACTAGAATTTGAGGAACCATAAACCACACCAATTCCATCATTTCACCATCATGAGTGTGACATCATAAGGTTTACATCAATTCCAACACAACAAGCTCAATGCCAACTCAACTAACCACAACCATACTATAATGAATGCATCCAAACACCAGCTAGATTACATATGGTTGACATCAATTCTAACATGAGCTAGATACCATCATGAACCAATGCCAACATCAACTGTATAGAACCATGCACATCATAATGAGAACATATAGATGAGGCAACCAATTTTTCTTTCTGTTATTTCATCATAAAATAAAAATGGGTGTGATGCGCTACAATATAGACCATCTATAACTTGGTTCACTAGCGTTCAAGGATTTTTTAGAGTACACCATAACAACCAATATAGTGAAACAACACAATAGACTCCACTTAATATATTTCTTTTACAATTATGCTACATAGAATCTACATACATAGACACTTAACATTTAGAACCACTGTTAAAAAGGGACACCTTTGCGGCAATCTTATGGCCCATAGTCCAATTGTCCAACCTCTAATTTGTCTCAAACAAGTCCTTATATTTTTTCCTCCGAGTTTCTCGATCTCCCTTAGCTTGCTTCTTTACTCTTCCAATTTTCCTCCCTATTAGCTAACCATCAGGATATTTTCTAATATCCTTTCTCTAGTTGTCCCACACCGCTTAACTATCTGATGGAAATATCTCCTGCCCACTTGTCACAAATTCACCAACTTCCTCCCTTCTACAATTATCTCCAATGTCTCCTGCCACGACATCCCTTCTCTTCTTCACCATCATTCTCAAAATCCTAACTACCAAATCCAATGGCATGCACCCTCACTCATTGGATATTTTTGTCTCCTTCAGGCATAGTGCCTCCTTATTCCATGACTCTCCCCTATATTCCAACCTTTGCTATTGTTCACTGACTACTTCTCTCCCATGCCACTCTATCGTTGGCATGATCACCTACATAACACTTAACAAAAACTTCAAAAAAAATCAGCCTCCAACAATATGTTATTCTACCATAATTTGACTTTAGTGGCTATCGTTAACCTTAAGGAATCTCATAATGCTCTTTCCTATGAGTTTTAAAATTTCCAGTAATCAAAATCCCATAGAAAACTTGACAACTTACATCCCAAACAACTTGAATATTTGATCTCTCTATTTAAGGATCAAAGTAGTGACCTCATAATTGTTACAGATCCATTTAGGCACATCACTCCCATCATTCAAATCAGTACTTTTAGGGCTCATCTAAACCTAATTCAGTTGCTACATGCCCTAGAAAAGTCAACACTTTGAATGCCTCCTTCCCTGAGAGTTTCTTGGATTGAAGCCCTCTAGAAATGCCTCCTTGAGGGACCAGCACAACCTTGGTTAGGGGTAAGTGTGCTTCAGTGCAGGTTGGCCCATGTCAGGGTGCTTTCTAGAGAACTTAGGCCCACTTTGGCTTGCGTCGAGCAATATTGAGCGAAATCATCATAGGGTTCTGGGAATATTCTTATCTTCTGGAGCCATCTAGAATATTCCCACACTTATCATCTCCTATGAGATCGAAATTGGACAGGGAATGAGTTAAGTAAACTCCTATCCTCTCATCCCTTCCTCCATGGACACTAACTCTAAGTTTGGAATTCCATTCAATACCCTCATTTATGACTAAACCACCATCATTTTCCTATAAATTGAGCACTCATCTAAGTGATCAGGGGTTGGACTTTGAGAATTTGTAAGGAGATATTGTTGGTGTGAGGTTTTAGATTGTAAGCAAGTATTGTTATGCTATCAAAGTGTTGTGCTTTTGATGTGATGTTGGTTGGAACCCAAGCTAGAAGAGTGACAATGGATCAGATTTCATGATTGTAATTATTCCTTCTACTTAATAAAGTTGTTTACACCTTTTACCATATTTTTGTCTTTATGTGTGATGATTATATGTGTAAATGCTTTCGATTCCATTTTCTTATAGTAGATAGATCTCTTGATTTCATTGGTTTTTGTCCTCTGTTTATGATTGCAGACACTTTTCGAATGGATTAAGTTCGACAAGGAGCGACGAGAATCAAACAAAGGAGAAAAGAGGAAAGAAAAAGATAACAAGTAGGTCCCTTGTCTTATTTATATTTTATAAAAAAAGGTTAAGCGCTTTAAATCTGTTGTTCTAGGTGTAGCTACCAACCTAGGGAAATTATGTTTATTCGTAGATGCAAAATTCCACATAACAAATTGGTGACTCTGCTGGGGAATGATCATCATTCTGATAGTTTACCTTCATCCTAGTACACCCTAGTAGACTTTACTTGCTTCCATTGATCTTACTTCAACCCTTTTTGAAGAGTTTTTGGTAAAAATTGTGCTTGCAAGCCCCTAGGATGGCCTCTTTGGCACCAACATAGATCTGGTCAAGAGACAAAGCATTGTAGAGCAACCCTGGCTTGAGAATAGTGCTCTAAAGCGCACTGTCTCCCATTCAAGGCTGCATTGATCCTCCTTAGGTCAAAAATCCCTTCTTTGACTTGATTTTTCCCAAATTGCCTTCTGTTTCCGTTTGTTGAATGATCAATGATTGTTATCTCTCTAAAATCAACTTGTGTTTCCTTTGCTAGACCTACTTTGGCTTTGATTGTTTAGTGTTTCTTAAATGATTTCTTTATCACTATCAATTCATTTTCAAATTTAGTTTATAGTCAATTAATCTTTGTTCAAAAGAAAGTGTCGTAAAAGTCTTCATTTCTTTCGAAATGGAACTATCGTAAAGTCTTCGTTCTTGCAAAATGATTGATTGATTGTATGTGCATTATTTTCCTTTTGTTTATCACAACATTAAGGGAATTGAAAAGAAAAACTTGCATTGTGCATTGAAAGAGTTTGTGTGTGCTCATAGCAATAGTTTAGGAAAATTGCATTAGATGTTTTATTTGTTCTTTGATTACAAGAATCTGATTGGTCTATCCCTACTAGCTAAGGTTTTCATTGTCAAAATTGAATGAAAAGGATGATTATCATATTAGTTGCATTCTATGAATTGAAAAATACATCACGTGGTGAACCTTGAAAGGAAAATTCTTAATCAAGATCAACTTAAAATTAACATAATTTAACCTAATGGAGCATTGTCACCTAATGCAAAACATTTAGAGATTCTAGGCTAGAGACGTGTTCCAGTGTCGTAAAACATAGCAGATATCACTAACTTGTCTACAATACATTCCGAGTGTGATACCTCATTGCATGTACATGAGTATATCGTAGCTGGTCCACATACCTTTGGGTATATAAGGCAGTGTTATAGTACGTAAAGTATAAAGGAATGCTCTCACTATGCGGTTTCGCATTAGATAGCGCTAATATGGATTGGGCATCCATGTACTTTTGGGTATATATGGAAGGACAACACTAGGTTTCTATCCATCCTTAGGTAACTGAGTTGGTTGCCTTGTACACTGTGATACACTAAACACAACATTCAGGGAGATTGCCTACCCATACTTCTCGGTTCGTCGGGAGGTATTCTACAGTTCACAGTTTCTTGGTAAACCTTTTTTCCTAGCTTACCCCTTTTTGTTTATTTCTTTTTGTAATAAATTCAATCAGTAATCATGGAGGAAAATCAACCCTTACTCCATTGTTCATGGAGAGCAGTGAGTAAACCGTCTTTACCACCCGAAGCTATACCCATCCGATCGAAGCGGTCTCGTTTGACTTGATCCAATACTTCACAAGCTTCTGGTTCTTAATTTGAATTACTAGAAACACCTATACTGGTAAGTAATGTGACCCCAGTTACTCCTACAGTTACTGGTACATCTATTACTGAAGTGGAATCTCCACAATTACCTGAGGAAACTAGAACTAAATCTAGTGAAACGGTAACCCAAGTTGTTCAACAACAAGTTGATTCTCAACTTGAAGTTGTTCAACAAGAAATTACTTCTGAACTTGAATCTGTTCAACCAGAAGTTAATCCTGAACCTATCACTATTCAATCAGAAGTTACTTCTAAACCAAAAGTTGTTCAAGAAGCCCAACCTGAACTTGTTCTTTTACTAAAACATTTGGATCTTGAGGTTGAACAATAAGAAGTTGTTACCTTACCAAAAGAAGATCGACCGGTACATCCTCAAACATCTGTAACTGTCGAGACTTCCTCTTTATCTCAAGAACAAATACCAGAAATCTATTACGGACCTGACGGTGAAATTATTCCACCTAGTTTGATTTCAATAGAAGAGGAACCTGAGGTAGAATCACCCAGAACTCCATTCCATTTTGGAACTGGACTTTATCTGTATCCTCATACTCCTCATTTTACTACTCTTTTTGATCTTGATTAGTTTCAAACACTCGTTGATTCGTTAGGAAATTTATTTGGACATTTGACTATGGCAGAGTCAGCATCCTAAACCATACCATCTATTACGGCTACGACAAAATCTTCTGTCGCAATCTCTTCGATGTTTAGTACGACACCTGAGTCACACTTGTATGGTGTTCCTTCTATCCCATCAAGTTACCAATCTTTATCAAGAACCCACTTAGGTGTTGCTTCTAGCCCTTGGTCTTCACCAATGTCCTCTATTGGAATTTTATCTGGTTCTTCATTAACAGATACCGAACAGGTGGACCCATCAAGTTCATATCAAGCTGGTTCATCTGGTTAATATCCTATGTATATGCTTTACACTGGAATACCCCCATACAGAGAGCAATATGCACATTCTCCTTATCCTCCATTTTCTGGCGGGCAACCATATGTCGGTATGCCGTCATCTTTAGGTTAGCTTGGAATGACTGTCTATCAGTGGCAACCAACAATGCCAGTTCAACCTAGGCTTGTGTATCCATCACAACCTATGCAATCTATCTCATCCATACCTACAACACCTGTTGTTACAACTTTACCGCAGTCACACACTCAGATTATTGTATCTCAACCTGTGAAAGCTGGTCCATCAACCTCAGAGCCCCAAGTTTGAGGTGTACAGATTCAGCCTTCTCAGGAAGTTTTACAACAACCACTTGTGTCTGGAATCCAACAACTTTAGGCTAGTTTACCTTTTACTGGAATGACTCAAACTTACACTGGTTTAGTGTATTCACAACCTGGTCAATCTTACATTGGTGGGCAACAATTGTTAAATCAACAACAGTTGTATCAATAACAACAACAGTTCCTTAACAACCTTGGTAGCCCCAATATCAATAGCAACAATTCCAGCAATACCAACCTCAACCTAGACTTGGTCAACAAGCCTATGCTAGGTTTGGTCAGCAAGAAATTTATCTAGGTCCTAGTCAGCAAGCCTATGCTAGGTTTGGACAACAACAAATGTATCCCAATGCTCAACAACAACCTTATGCTAGATTTTCTCAACAAGCTTACCCTTATCAAGGTTACTAGAAACAGATGCCTTATGCTGGTATGCAAAGGCCTATTGCCTAGGTAATCCCATCTTACCTTGGATATGCTCAACCTGACCTCAATAGACAATTTCCTTTCATTGCGACACTTGAATTGCCAGATCTAAATCGGCTCACTAATGGCCTAATCATTTATGCACCTTGGTGGCCACTGTTTCCTCATAAATTACTTTCCAATATTCTGAAATTCAATGGAAACCCTGGAGAAGACCCGTCCAACCATGTCATGACTTTTCATTTATGGTGTTCATCAAACTCCTTAAATGATGATTCAGTTAGACTATGTATTTTCCAGAGAACGCTTACTGGTCTAGTTGCAAAGTGGTACATTGAGTTACCACGAGCTTCTTTTGATAGCTTCACTACCTTAGCTACCACGTTTTTAACTGACTTCCAGTTACCCATATGATATGAGACTAGAACGAAACTATTAACCAAATTTAAACAGACTACTGCTACTAATATCTCTAATCATATTCATGAGTGGCGTCGTCATCGAATGGTTAAAACTTATGTTCCTGATCAGCTTTTAGATGAGTGGTTTATAAAATCCTTGCTGCCATCTATCACTGAGGATGTCAGAAAAGGTGGAGTTGTCACTGAAGAGCAAGTAATTACTCATGCCCAATATTTGGACTTGATTTATACATAGTCTGGCACGCTCTATGATAGGATCTCGAATGCACCTCGACCAGGTTTCACTATTCCTCCTCCAACATCGAGTAAGGGCTCTCATGTTGGTGATGGTGTGATTGGTTCTTCGAGCAAACAAACAACATGTAGACCATCTGGTCAAACACTTGCCATTTCCAATCAAACTACAAATGCACCTGATAACACTCTTACTTCCGAAATCAATGCTGTGTCATCTGACAAAGGCAAGAATGAAAAGAAACCAAGAAGGAAGAAGAAGGGTAAAAATAAGAAGAAACAAAATAATTCCTCTCAAGAGAAATCATCTAATTCCTCTCCTTCAACAAGGAAACCTCGTTACCCATGTTTTATCTGTAATGATGAGCATTTTACGTGATATTGTCCTCACCGCTCTGAAGTCTCAAAGCTTCTAAAGACTTCTAATACATCCATGGTATTGACTGATCTTTTTCCAAAACGAGAGACAAATATGGTTGTTGCAAACCATGCTTCCACTACCCAAGTGCTTATGCTATTCGCCTCTAAGCCGAAAAATGATATTTTGGTGTTAACATGAAGTAAAGATTATGGAAATCAACCGTCACCATCAAATAACCAGGGTGATCAACGTAACTCTTCTTCTTCGACTTCGTCTGATCGTATTACACCACCTATTGCACTAGAGTTAATAATAAAACCACCTAAGGGAGTTGTACATAAATCGAAATTTAACCCTCGAGCTCGAGCTGCACAGAATTATTACATAGTAGAATATTTGGCTCAGTCACCTTCTACTATGTAGACGCTTGAGGTGCTTCAAAATTGTCCCTCCCAAAAGCAGGCTTTGTTGTCGGAAATTGGTGGAATCTATCCAGTTGATTCCAATCTTGTCGTTTTCAACCATGTGGGTTATACGCTACAGTTACTAGCACAATTATCATTCCTGATTCAAGTAAATCCCTTGAATAAACTTATTCACCAAGCCATTATTGACGAGGGGGCATATAATTGTATTATTTCTATGAATTGCTGGAAAGCACTCGGCTCACTACCTTTATCACATTCACCAACAACGTTAAAAGCTTTTGATGGTCGCACATGTACGCCTTGTGAAATATTCAGTAATCTGCAAATTCAACTAGGAGGTAAAACAATAACTATTGAAGTTGAGGTTGTTGATGGACCCCTTGACTACAACATTTTGCTGGGAAGACCATGGGTTTATGCTATGGCTGTTTTAGTTTCAACTTACTTTCATATGATTTGATTCCATTATAAGGGTGGAATCACAGTTATTGACCAACTCGCCTTCTTTGCCTCTAGTTCATAGGATACTGGAAGCATTTCATTGGTACACAGACCCCCGCTATCTCTTCAAAGCATTGGTGTAGGTCTCTTCAAGGATCCTTCCATAATGGGTACTTTTTCACTACCGTCATCATAAAACTTGGTGGAAGTGGTGAAACTGGAGACTTGCAAACATGATATCTTCCACTTCATCTGACTTAAGGAATATTGTCAATAGTTTTGAAGTCAATAGTAATAATGAAATCATGTCGCTAAGCCCTATTGAGCTTGCATAGCACTCAATCTTTTTGGCTTGTGTGGTGAACCCAAATCCATCTTCACCAATTGTATGGATAGATCATTCATTAGAATATGGTACTTCCTTCGATTGTTTTTCACGTATATTTTCTACTGATGAAGGAATCATCCAATCAATGATGACAGAAGAAAAACCATGGGAAGATTATCATCATCATTCCCATCTTCCAGATCACATAGAAGATTATTCAAATGAACTTAATCACCCTTCAGTTGTTGATTTCCTTTTGAATTCTATTTTCATAGTTACAGTAGATTTCGAGCGAAACCTGTCAAATATTGAAGAAAAAATTTCTATCAATATTTCAACCAAACCTAACATTGTAGAAAACATTGATGTTGGAAAATCTTGTTCTCCATCAGAACTTGATATTTACTGTGCTCTCTTTCATGAATTCCAAGATATATTTGCATGGTCATATGAGGAGATGTCAGGAATTGACTCTAGTATAGTTGAACATGAAATCAAAATGTATCATGATGTCAAACTAGTGTGACAGTGCCTCCATACTGTTCATCCAAAGAAGGTTGTTTCCATTAAAACAAAAGTTGAAGAAATTTTGCATGCTAATTTTATTTACCCTATTCCTCTTACTGATTGGGTTTCCAATATTGTTCATGTCATGAAGAAACAAGGGACAATACGAGTGTGCATTGATTATAGGGATGTTAATCAGGCTTGTCCGAAAGACAATTATCCTACTCCCTTTATTGACCAAATTATTTATGAATGTGCCAGATGTGAAATATTCTCATTCATGGATGGCTTTTCCGGCTATAATCAGATCAATATCCATTGAGAGGACCAATCTAAAACTAATTTTATTTGTCTATGGGGCACATTCACTTACAGGAAAATCCCTTTTGGTTTGAAGAACACAGGGGCAACATTTCAGAGGGTGATGGATTATGCCTTCCATGACATCAAACATATTGTTCAATCATACCTTGACGATTTACCTACTCATTCACGAAAGTGGACTGATCACCCGCAACATTTGAGAGCTATATTTTTACGGTGCTGACACTACAAAATACGACTCAATCCATAGAAATGTGTGTTTCGTGTTGGTTCTCATTGTTTGCTTGGATTCGTAGTGTCTAAGGAAGGAATTCGACTCGATCCACTTAAGGTTCATGAAATTCTTGACTTGCCTCCACCTTCAAATCTACTTCAGTTACAGAGAATCCAAGGGAAGGCTAAATTTCTGAGGAGGATCATTCCCAATTATGTTGAAATAGCTGAAGGATTTACTCGTTTATTGAAAAATGGGATAGCCTTCCATTGGGATCAGGTTGCACAAGCCTCCTTTGATGCTCTTAAAGATACCTTGATTAGAGCCTCATTAATGTATTCCCTGAATTATCAAAACAACTACTTCCTGTATCTAGTTGTTGCAGATACAACCATTGAAATGGTTTTAGTCCAAGAAGAAGATGGGATTGAACAGCCGATATATTATTTGAGCCGCAATCTCAATCATATTGAAGTTAAGTACTCTTACATTGAAAAGTTAGCTCTAGCTACTATTCAAGCTGTACAAATATTTCACCACTATATCTTTCTCTGAAAAACCACTGTCATTTCGGATTGCAACCCTATGATATATATTTTGTTGCAACAATTGTTGGGGGGAAAATACTCAAAATGGATTGTCATTTTGCAAGAATTTGATTCGGAATTCATCAAATCCAAATCAAAGAAATCTCTTGTTTTCACCGAGCTTCTTTGTGACCTTCCCTCAAATACCATTGATTCAACTTCAGAACCATCAATTCTAGATGAGTCTCTGTTCCTAATTTTGTCATCTGACCCATGGTATGGAGATATACTGATTTATCTCCATATGCAAAATTTCCGGCCTGATACCTCTCGCTCACAACAGTGATGTATCTGATTCCAAGCTAGAGATTATCTAATCATTGGCGACACTCTTTACTGTCATGGTATCTATACAATTTTACCAAGGTGCCTCACTCATGAGGAAGCTGAGAAAGTTTTGAATGATTTCCATGTAGGTGCTTGTGGTGGAAACTTATCTGGTTATGTTACCATGCATCGAATTCTCCATGTTGGTTACTTTTGGCCTTCCATATTCAAAGATTGCATTATTGTCGTCAGGAGCTATCATGCATGCCAGATCAATGACGATAAAGCTAGATTATCACCTGCACCATTGCATCCTGTTGTTGCTACTAGACCATTCACCAAATGGGGCATTGACTTCATGACATGTAAGCCCACCTCGGCTAGGGGGAAAGGGTACATTATAGTCGTCGTTGACTATTTCACAAAATGGGCCAAGGTGATGCCAACATTAAACAATAGTGGCGAAACGACTGCACTTTTATTTTTCAACCACGTGGTTGCCTGGTTTGGTGTACCACAGGATATAGTTACAGATCATGGGTCACATTTTCACAATCACATAATGAGTTAGTTAACTGCGATGTTAGGACTGTCGCATGATAGTTCTACTCCTTATTATCCACAAGCTAATGGACAAGTTGAGGCCATCAACAAAGTCCTGAAGTGAATTCTTCAAAGAATGATAGGGGTTCATAAACGAAATTGGCATTTAATCTTGTACTCTGCCTTGTGGGCATATCAAACCTCGGTTAGGAATGCAACTGGATTCACACCCTTTCAATTGGTGTATGGTATGGAGGCAATCTTGTCGATACAATGTGAAATTTCATCTCTTAAACTTGCGATTGACCTGTTACCTGAAACTTCTGATAAAGAAGCATGTTTCTTAGAACTCATCCATTTGGATGAAACCCGTCGTGAAGCTGCATTGGATAGCAAAGCGCATAAGAAACGAATCAAGGTGCAATATGACAGAAATGTCAAGCCTCACATTTTCTCGGAAGGAGACCTGGTCTTCCTTTACGATCAGGAAGCTGATAAACATGGAGCAGGAAAATTTGAATCACTATGGATGGACCCTTACATTTTCAAGCGTGTCTTTGCAAAAGGTGCCTACAAGTTGGTGGATTATGATGGAATTCCATTGTCGCAGCCCCGAAACGGGCTGTACCTAAAACATTACTATGCTTAATTGAGTGTAGTAAAATCACTGTATATATGCTTTAATTGCATGTGTGTGTATAAGTGTGTATTTTAGAGTTTTTATGTGGTTAAGTAATCCGATTTGCATTTGTTGTAGATGTCGGAATCTTTGGAACCATTTGTTGGTTATGCTGATGGTGCTAGTCGTAGTACTCAGAACTTATCTTCTACAGCATGGGCCATTTTTTCTCCAAGTCGCGAGTTAGTGAGTTTTCAAGGGATTTGTATTAGTCGTTCTATGAACAATATCACTAAGTATAGTGCGTTGATCTAACTTCTCTCTGATTCCATTTCACTTGGCATCCGTCGAATCATCATTAGGCTGGACTCACAACTCGTCATACTGCAACTAACAAACATTTATACCGTCTGAAACCCAAGAATTCTTCATATGTTACTTAGAGTTCGTATTTTGGAAAGACATTTTGAATACATTCAATATCAACATATTTCCAGAAACTTTAACACATTAACCGATTCATTAGCAAACTATGTGTTAAATAGACATTTGCGACACATGTAAAAGTAAATTTTCTATCCACTTCATTAGTTGAATAGGATTGCATATAACCATATATATAAAAACTTTGAAAGTAAAATAGATAGATGTTTTAATTTTTTCTTACAAAATTTGTGTCCAAGACATGTTTGGTCATCTAAAATAAAAACTCAAAGTGCATGCAAAAATATCCTAAGTAGACCTAGTGATTCTCATGATAACAGGTCATAGCCTGAGCTATCATGCACAAGAGCCACATCAAGTGGCCAGGAACATCAATAGTATGGTACTACAGCCTCATAGGTAACTCCTTGATCCGGAATACCAAGGGTTAATCCCTCTACATGATCCTGCAACTCTACCAGTGTCTCAATCAAATCCAAATCCTGGAGAATTTCTCTCCCAAAATTTCTCCACGTTGGTCCACATGCCTCCTGTTGGTGTCTCACAGGTCGAACAGTACTGTGATGTAGGTAATGTTCCCTCTATGGACAGAGGCAACCCCTCTAGCCCTAGAGTGGGTCTAGTCACGGCAAGACAAAACAACAGGTAATTTCCTTAAATAGTCATTGTTAAAAGAACCTACCTCAAACTGGTGTTCGATGGAGCTTTCGTTGTACCGCTTCAGCTATCATTTCCTTTTCCTTAATGAGCGATTCACCTGAAACAACACAAAAGAACAACAGAACACATAACAAAGCACAACAATGATCTATTCACTTACAAAGTCAAGGAATCATAAGCTATCAAGTATATTTTACACATGACATAGGAAATCACCATTGATTGTATTAAAATGAATAAAAGCAAAGCTTACAACCAAGCCTTGATGTCGCAAGCTTCCTCGAAGGGTCCAGCCAATATGTTTCTTCAAGCATTCACTCTCAATAGCGTCTCCCAAGAGGCTGATAACTCTCTCTTTCACTCAAAAGCACTAGCATAAGGCTAAGGCAATCCCAGGGAAAATTTTAAGAACCCTCCCTAAATTTATAAGTATAATAAATGGGCGAATCTCCATGGTATATAGGAAAAATGGAAGGCGATTTTATCAATAATATAATATGTATATATAATTTTTTGGCGAATCTCTCACCAGGCATGGCGAATTATAAAATCTTGTAAGATCTTAGTATTACCATGGGTTATCATAAACCTGGAGCTTAAAAATTACTATTAGTAATTTATAAATCCACCAAGCCCCAGAGGGATCAAATATTTTTTCACTCTATGCTAGTTTGCATATCATGATATTTGATACCTCTCGGGGGTTAGTAGATCCAGAGTAAAGATGGATCTATGTTGGTTTAATTCCCCCATTTAAATAGGCTACATTCTAGGTGAATACCATGGGTCAATACCATGTGCCATTTTGGTGAATACCATGGGTCAATACCATGTGCAATTTTTATTTTTATTAATACTAATATGGGTTAATAATGTTTTTTTGCATGGTATTAATAACAATCTAGTCCATGGTATTTGTCCCATAGTACTTTTCCCATAGGTTTCACCTAAATATAACGCATTTTTTGAGTGTTCGTAAATATAAGGTGACTTATGGAGTAAATATCAAAAAATGTTTTATTTGTTTACCATAGCTCTCATTTATTTTTATTTTTATTAATTTACCATACCTCTTTTACAAATATGGTATTTGGCCCATAGGATTCACTTAAATAAAACCTCTTTCTTGAGCCTTCATATATAGAACGAGGGTTATGGACTAAATATAAAAAGAGGTTTTATTTATTTACCATAAGTCTAGTTTATTTATATTTTTATTTATTTACCATACCTTTTGAGTAAGTATAAAAAGACATTTTATTTATTTACCATACCTCCACTTTACTTATATTTTTATTTGTTTACACCCTTGCATGTATATAAGGTGACTTATGGAGTAAATATAAAAAATGTTTTATTTATTTACCATACTTCTCATTTATTTATATTTTTATTAATTTACCATACCTCTTTTATAAATATGGTATTTGGCCCATAGGATTCACTTAAATAAAATCTATTCTTAAAAATGGGCGAATGGATTCACTTAAATAAAACCTATTCTTGAAAATGGGCGAATGGAAGGTTGTAACTCCTAGTTTCAAGGGCTAAATTTACCTTTTTTACCCTCTCCGTTAAAATAAGGTGGGCTATTTGAGGTGATTTGTAAAAATGTACTATGATACAAAATATTCGCCCACTAAAAATTCAAAAGTCCTTAATTTCGCCAAAGGGCGAACATTCGCCCCTAAAATTTTCTATGGGCAATCCACAATCAATTACTAGACTGTCAATACTTCACACTCCAAACTACCAATCTCACTGGCTAATTTGCTCCAAACCAAAAAACTAACTGATCATAGCAATGGGGAATGCTTTTATAAGAGGAGGAGCCTCCATAAATGAGGGAGAGGGAGCTTATCCTCAAGGGAGGTTTCTCAAAAGGCGGAACCACCATCCTAGAGGAGGAAAGGCAAACTTCCTTGACCCAACAACCAGTTCTAGAACCACCCAGAAGCATTATGTTTGAACTAATTCACCATATTTGGGTCGTCGCGAGTCAAACATTGGGACTCAAAGATGACGTCATGGGGAAATAATGTATTCAGAGCTATCATCGCAAGAAAGATATTGAGGACTTGTGACGAGCCCTAAAATCCGACCGTCACAGAGAACAGATGTACCCCTGTGATGATGTCGCGACGTTCTAGTTCATTACAGAAAATCGTCACACACAGAATGAGGTTTACTGGTGACGATCTTGAAACATGGGTAAAAAGGGTCAACCTTCAGGATTAAAGAGAATTTTTTAATCTTCTTTAAATAATTGGGAAGATATGGACACACTTGTTTGAGGTATGACACAAAGAAGATTTTGCTCAAGGATTGACTTTATCCGAGATCAGGGGATACAGGGTCAGTGACAAATTACTGTGTAATAGATGCCCCCTAAAGCATGAAGGCCGAGAGAGTGGGAGGGGTGAAATGCTTTATGAAACCATAACCGAACTGGAACACCATCACTGAGAACCTGTAGGCGCAAGTACAACTGATATCTCTGACAGTGAAAGAAATACATGTAGTCTAGGCATGGGCGCAGCCATCCAAAAGATAGATAGAATTGGTCTATGGTATGGATGCAGCCATCTAGTCAATAAGACCATATAAAAATAGAGGTATGGTCGCAGCCATCCATAAAGACTCAGACATGGTCATAGCCATCCAATCAAAGAGTCGTGTATGCAATCACGAACCAATCCACAAAACCCGAACTTATGTAATGTTAGTCTAAGGTCTTGAATCACAACCAATCATAGTACAATTTTTAATATGCGAATAGATGTGCTAAATTCGAGCATACTAGAAAATCTCTTGATTACCGGCCAATGATGTAAACCGTTAACAAGCGCGAGAGAGACCACCAGTAATGTCAATGGGTCTCAAGGTACCGCCAGTATAATCCACAAAGTGTGAAGAATGATTTGGAGTCGAACACTTATGGAATCACCCGATCAAAGACCAATAATGCAAGCCTATCGTTGAGTGTGAAGAACTTGCCATTGAGGCATGCAAGCTCCAAGGTACTCGAAAGGAATCTCTAGATCAACTTCCTGGATAATGAGGTGATGTCAACAAGAAGCGACCCGTCATAGGAGGGCCATAATGTTTCCCACATCAATGAAATGAGACAAGGAACAAGATGAAGATGAATGAAACAGAGAATCAGAGGAGGGTGTAAGGGTGCAAACTGCAGAAGGATTAAACTTTTGAACATATCGGCAACACGACTCCAGAATGTGGCAGCATTTTGGTACCAAGAGATCGAAGGTCTAGCGGAGACGATAGGGATCAAATGGAATGAGGAAAAATGACCAACCCAAACCTCGAAAGGCCAATTACGATGTGAAGATGTCCCAAACCCAGCGAGAGGCAAAAGTGTCGATGTTCAAGAGTGACTAGCTACCGTAGGTAACCAATGGAATATTTCCAAAATTTCCCCCACCATTGCTGGCGAGTACCCCAATTATTTTTGAAAACAAAGCTTGAAGGGGATAGCATATGCCTGTAATATAACTTTGTCCTTTAGACAAGTCCAACCTAGTGAAATTTTACTGAGCCCTAGGGAGGAGAAGCTCGGGTCTCATCATGGTGATGAGTGCAATGTCCTCGAGGTTTAACAAGTCCGACATAGGTAAAACTTGGAGTCTTTTTCATGTTTAGAGAGTTTGAAAAAGACACGTAAAATAAAACTCCAGGTGGGCCCTTTTCGTAAGTTTGTGTCCCTCAATCCCGAAAAGGTAGAAAATGATACTCGAGAGAACCGCTTGATGATTTCGGTCAAGGAGTACTTTTCATAAATAGTCTTTCCAATCTGAAAAAGTAGAAAACTTACTGGAGACACGATGTTTTGTAACTAATAAGGAGCTCGAAATGACAAGAGCTTGACCATCTTTTTGTTTTTAAACAGTCGGAAAAGAGCTAAAAGCAAACCTTCATTTTTATTCTCTTTAACGAGTCAAAAAGGGAAAAATACTTGGCAATCTTTTCATATTTTACAAGTCAAAAAAGAGCTTGAAGAGGACTCGTAAGAAATTTTCGCGGTATTTACCAAGCATGTATTGACTAGTACCCACATCCGACACACCTGTTCTTGCACAGAGAAACCCAAGCATAAGACCCAATTTTGCAAGGTACACATTGTTTGGAGTTTACCACGGTTAAAAATAAAACAAAGTGAATTATGTTTTTACCATATGCCTTGTTATAGGTCTTTTTTTGAAATTTAGGGCTTTAACGATAGTTTTTTGGGTTTTTACCATAGTTTTTAGGATTTTGGCTATGGTTTTTAGGGTTTTTGACTTAGGTTTTCGAACATTAATCCAGCGAAGTCACCTAGTTGTGATATAGGTAATGTTCCCTCTATGGATAGAGGCAACCCCTCTAGCCCTAGAGTGGGTCTAGTCATAGCAAGACAAAACAACAGCTAATTTCCTTAGGCAGTCATTGTTGAAAGAGCCTACCTCAAACTAGTGTTCGATGGGGCTTTTGTTGTAACGCTTCAGCTATCGTTTCCTTTTCCTTTATGAGCGATTCACCTGAAACAACACAAGAGAACAACAAAACACATAACAGAGCACAACAATGATCTATTCACTTACAGAGTCAAGGAACCATAAGCTATCAAGTATATTTTACACATGACATAGGAAATCACCATTGATTGTATTAAAATGAATAAAAGAAAATCTTACAACCAAGCCTTGACATCGTAAGCTTCCTCGAAGGGTCCAGCTTGTATGTTTCTTCAAGCATTCACTCTCAATAGGGTCTCCCAAGAGGCTAATAACTCTCTCTCTCTCACTCAAAATCACTAGTATAAGGCTAAGGCAATCCACAACCAATTTCTAGACTGTCAATAATTCACATTGCAAACTATCAATCTCACACCAAAACTATCTAATTTGCTCCAAACTAAAAAACGAGCTGATCATAGCAATGGGGAATGCTTTTATAAGAGGAGGAGCCTCCATAAATGAGGGAGAAGGAGATTATCCTCAAGGGAGGTTTCTCAAAAGGTGGAACCACCATCCTAGAGGAGGAAAGGCAAACTTCCTTGACCCAACAACCAGTTCCAGAACCACCCAGAAGCATTCTGTTTGAACTAATTCGCCATATCTGGATCGTCACGAGTCAAACACTGGGACTTAGAGACGATGTCGTGGGGCAACAATGTATTTAGAGAAACCATCGCAAGAAATATATTGAGGACTTGTGACGAGCCCTAAAATCTGACCGTTGCAGAGAACAGATGTACCCCTGTGACGACGTCGCGACGTTCTAGTTCATTACAAAAAATCATCACAGGCAGAATGAGGTTTACTTGCGACGATCTTGAAACATGGGTAAAAAGGGTCAATCTTCAGGATTAAAGAGCATTTGTTAATCTTCTTTAAATGATTGGGAAGATATGGACACATTTGTTTGAGGTATGACACAAAGAAGATGTCATTCAAGGACTAACTTTATCCGAGATCAGGGGATACAAGGTCAGTGACAAATTACTGTCTAACAAGTACCAACATCTACATGCATGAGAATGATTTTAGTTTAGTCTTGGAAACATCAAAACACAAAAATCATGTAGAAACTTAAAAATCAAAAAACATTTGGTCAAAAAACAATTTACCTATAGCACCCCATTGAGTGCCCACTGGTAAACTCAACTCTGGCTCTCCACGAAAATCCATCCCTGAGAATGGATGCTCCTCGATGACAATGTGTTGTCGATTAAACCAACTGAAGAATGCAGTAGAAAATGTAATCGATGACTGACCGGCATGTCTAGCCATCAATTCGACCCACCTCTACATCCATGGATCTCTAGTACCAGCTACACCTAGTGTTACATGTTGGGGTTGCATCAATGGAATTCTCTCTAAGGAAAAAGAAATTAAGAGTGATCCATAGCAAAAATTATTGGTCTTACAGCTCTTTACCTTTGTCATTTTCTCTTTCAGTGAAGAAATTATTTCCTCACACCAGTTGAATAAAGTTGGCTCAAGACACTCAAGTGCATACTGCATGTATGATCTGTTCACTAGATGAAGTGTCACACTGCCTGCCAAATTTTTGATGTTGAAAATGATTGTTTTCAAAGGAAAATCATGAATATCTTTGATTATTATCTTTTCATCCTAGCTAGGTTGTGTACCTAGCCGACAAAATTGTCGAACATTGTGCCTCATTGATTCCCCTCCGTGGGAGGAACCTGAAAGAGATATGGGGCACCATGTCTCGACAACCTTGAAAGAAAATAAACATCATTGATCGTAATAGGGACCACTTTGTCCCTTTTGTGAAAAGCCTAATCTGTCAGATCTAATGAATGAACTAGGAACTGCAATAGTTTTGATTGTTGCCTCATCCCAGACAACCTGAAGTATTTGAGCAACCCACAGTTTTTGAGGGCCTCAATTGTACCCGGATTATTTAGGGAAACCATGTATTTTTCTTCATGCCCTCTTTCTCACCAAGTAATAGACATTCTGATCCGATGAAAGCCTGAAATCAAACCATAAGATTAGTTAAGATCCTTTTCATGCAAAAAACTGGGGAAATTTTGGGCCAAATTAGTGAAACAAGTTTGTGAAACTCACCCAACACAGCCCAGGCAAGGAGACTGTGTGCTGCAGTGTAGCGAGACTTCTGTCTAGGTGCTCCCTAGCGCAATTTTCGACATGGAAGCCTATGCTGATCCCAGGGTGAAATTTTCTAACCCTAGGGGCCCTAAAAACCCTAAAAACTTGCATGAAACTGTAAAATAATGACATGGAAAAAAAGAGGAGGGGTAGATCTCCTACCTGTTCTAGACAGCATGAGAAATGATCCGCAGAATCTCTTGCAATTAGCTGCTGAAGATCGAGGTAAGAAACAGGGTTAGAGCACAAACTGAATGGTAAATATCAAATGGTGAAAAGAACATGGTAAATTCCTGTTTTTATGTTTATTTCATGAGCATTAAATGAGTAAACTTTAGTATTTATTTATTTTTACCAATGAAACAGGTATGTTTAATCCATTTGGTGTTGCTTTGGACATATTTATAGCTAACTTACAGAATTTGATGTGCACGATCGTGAATTGTACTTTGACCACAGAGCATACTTTTATCTCTTTTTTGAGATCTGTTAAACATCGAAAAAGGAACCCCCTTGGAGTCCTCTTTAATCTCTTTTCAGGCTCTCGAAATATGAAAAGCTTTTCAAGCGCTTGTCCTTTTCAGCTCGTTAGCGGATTGGAAAGGACATCTACTAGGTATAAGTTTAACCCTTTTTTGGACTGAGATAGATTATTTATAGAAAAGGAACATGTTGATCAAACATGATCAATATGTTCTCTCTTGTATTGTTTTATGATTTTTCGGACTTGAGAGACAAATATACAAAAAAGAGTTTGTGGATTTTTCTTTTTGTCCCTTTTCAAACTCTCTAAACATGAAAAGGACCGAGTCATCATTGTCGTTAGAATCATTAAAACATCAAATAGCAACAAAATTGTCCATCATGGCAAGACTGAGTTTCACCTTTTCTAGACTCGTTAAAACATCACATAGTGATGGATTCACCTGAAGGGTGGAATCATACAACAAGCATACATTATCCTCCTCAAGCTTGATAAAAATAAATAGGTAATGGTCAGAAATGACGGGAAAAAACGGGAAAAGGGGTAAACCACTTTATGGCAGCAGGTCGCTCTTGAACATGACACTTTCACTTCATCACTATGACTATTTGGGTTTTGTTATCTACTTGATTGTCATCATACCTTGGTCTATCATACCATCCATTACTTTGGTTTTGGGTCAATGCTGCCAATCCATTCAATGTCGATGACATGTTCAAGGGAAGTCGCTCAGTTAAAATTCATCCTTTGCAATACTTGTAAACCTTCATTTTCATGAATGCCATTCCTGAAACTTGTGTCATCGGTCACATTTCGTCTCCAAAAAAATCATTACACTCGTTTCATGACATTGATGTGGGATACATCAAGGCCCTCCTGCGACGAGTCGCTTCTTGTCAACATCAGCACATTATCCAAGAAGTTGACTTAGAAACACCCTTCCAGTAATTTGAGGCTTGCATACATCAATGGCAGGTTTCTCGCTTCCAGCGATAGGTTGACATCACTGGCCTTCGACTGAAAGACCTTTTATGGTGTTTGACATCAAAACATTCATTCACACCATGCAAAATGTACTACAGTACCTTGAGGACCATTATCATTATCGGTGATTTCTCTCATGTCTGTTAATGGCTGACATCATTGGTTGGTAATCAGACAGTGTCTTCCCATGTTCGACTTCAGATCACATATTCAGATGGTTAGACTCGTACTTGAGCAAATGATTAAACGAGATAGAAGACCTTGAATCTAGTTTCATTCATCCAAGTTGCGATTTCAAGAAAGTACCAAATCATTCGTGCAATGGCTTTACATTCATGGTCATCCGATCATGGGTCTATATCTGTAGATGATTTTCTATGTACATGTAATGCAAGTTTATATGCTGAGCATGGGTATGCCTTCCATCCGTGATTTATGTATTGTAATCGATGCAGGTCATCATCCACTTCAGAACCTCCTCATCACATCATAAAGCATATCACTTGACATTAACATTTTTCAACTTCATGCTTTCGGAGGCATCTATTACAGATCCATTTGGGAACTTCATTCCCATCATTCATATCAGTACTTTTGGGGCTCATCAAACCCTAATTCAGTTGCTACATGCCCTAGACAAGTCAACACTTTGAATGCCTCCTTCCCTGAGAGTTTCTTGGCCTGAAGCCCTCCAGAAATGCCTCCTTGAGGGACCAACGTAGCCTTGGTCAGGGGTAAGTGCGCTTTAGTGCAGGTAGGCCCATGTTAGGGTGCTTTCCAAAGCACTTAGGCCCACTTTGACCTACGCTGGGCGAGATTGAGCAAAATCATCATAGGGTTTTGGGAATATTCTAATCTTCTGGAACCATCTAGAAGATTCCAACACTTATCATCTCCTATGAGCTCGAAATTAGATAGGGAATTAGTTAAGTAACCTCCTATCCTCTCATCCCTTCCTCCATGGAAGCTAACTCTAAGTTTGGAAGGCCGTTCAATACCCTCATTTATGACGAAACCACCATAATTTCCCTAAATTGAGCACTCATCCAAGTGATCAAGGGATGGACTTTGAGAATTTGTAAGGAGATACTGTTGGTGTGAGGTTTGAGATTGTAAGCAAGTATTATTATGTTGTCGAAGTGTTGTGCTTTTGATGTGATGTTGGTTGGAACCCAAGTTGGAAGAGTGACAAGGGATCAGAATTCATGGTTGTAATTCTTCCTTCTACTTAATAAAGTTTTTACACCTTTTCCCATATTCTTGTCTTTATGTGTGATGATTATATGTGTAAATGATTTTGATTCCATTTGCTTATAGTAGATAGATCTCTTGCTTTGATTGGTTTTCGCCTTTGTTTATGATTGCAGGTACTTGTCGAACGGATTAAGTTCGAGAAGGAGCGATGGGAATCAAACGAACAAGACAAAGGGAAATCAAAAGATAACAAGTATGTCCCTTGTCTTATTTGTCTTTCATAGAAAAAGGTTAAGCGCTTTAAATCTATTGTTCTAGGTGTAACTACCCACCTAGGGAAATTGTGTTATTCGTAGATGCAAAATTCCACATAACAATGATTTCAAAGTTAAAGGCATATCACGCCATAATATTTTGTTTCCTAGTGTATTATGTCCATCCTACTTAGATTTTGGAAAAGATGAAAGCGAACCCCTTACCAAAATATTAAAATTTGGATTGTAACCTTGTTATGGTTTCCACTCTAGTTCCCTATTTACCTAAGTTCTTGTCTAAGATTGATCTATTGAAAAAATTATTGTTAGGGCTTGATTCACCATCTCCATAGTTTGGTTCATTTTAATGTCCTCCCCTAGAATCATTTTGACCTTATGTTTTCATGTCTTAACAAATTTATTCCCTTCCATCCCAAGGCTACTTAAGAGAATAACTCTTCCATTCTTCATCACCTACAAATCCATTATGAAGGGTCCCTATATTAAAATTTTTGAACCCTCTAATGCCTTCGAATTCACCAATACAAGCCATATCTTCCTTAATGTCTGACTATTCCTTCCTACAATGCTAGTTATTCGAGGTTCAGAACAACAATTTTTGGGTGGTTTTCTTCTATTATATGTAAAACCTTCATCATATTTTATTAAATGAAATGTTGTAGGTTTTACTAGGGTTGAATAATGTTTTTCTTACTAGAGGCATTTTCACCCATTTCTTTGATTAATGTCTTTACGATTTTTGAAGGGTGTTCAAGTCCACAAATATTAGCTTTGATTTTCTAAATTAACTACTTGAGTAAGGTTTTGGATAATTTAATTGGTGGATTTTCCATCAAGCATTTGTACCCCCCTTTAGACCTATAACTGTTTTCTTCCCCTATGATCCTAGCTAACACCAAACCCTTGGTGGAGATGGGTCACCCTTCAAAGGGGTCTTCTACAAAATTAACCACTTTTTCATTCATATTTAAGACCCAAAAAAGTACTTTATTTTAATATCATCATCTTTGATAATTATGAAAATTACTTGAATATAAATTCTTATAATTTCTTCTTTCATTTCTCCTCATTTTGAGGAAGTGCCTCCCCCACAAAAGTCACCATCCCAAGGACTTACCCAAAAAAATTGTTCTTGTCATTCATAATACTCAATTGCTAGAGCTAGATCACGAAGTCTATATGCCTCATTTTACCAGTTAATATATATATATATATAATGTAATCATAAAAATTAATGTTAAATTATGCAATATATATTACTTTATCATCATTATTTTTTTCTTCTGTGATTAGAGAAATTGACAATTGGACCATGCTCGTACTCGCATCGCACATAGGTTGATTCCAACTACTACCACTATAACCTCTTAGTGAAACCATAAATAACCCAATATGAGACTCACAACCTAAAATAAAGATTTAAATCTTGGATCACATACTTAACCTAATACTAAGTGTCACAATCATCACTAATTAAACTACCCACAACCATCTCATTTTATCATTTAATACTTTAATTTTTTTAGTCATTTTTTACTAAATTTTTCATACATAAGCATTATAATTAACATTTAATTTAATTGAAAAATCAATCTTCATTAGTTATATCTCACTTTGGTTTTAAAAACCAATATTTTGTTTTTAATACTAGATTCTTATTTCTTAATTTGTATAGTAAGATATAAATATTTTGAGGAAGAAAATAGTTAAAAAAAAATTATATCGATAGCTATATTGTTGTAATATATTACTTTTAAAATCTATAAAATTAGTAAATAATATATATAATATTTTAAATGTAATTTTGAGTATTCTAGATAATTGGATTTAAAAAAATAATTAATTCATAATATTAATTTATGTAATTTCTTTTTATTTCACAAAATTTATATTATGTTTTAAAATTAATAAAATACAAATTTAGTGACTTCAATTGTGTTTTTGAGGGAGTTCAACCTATTACTTTTACATTTTTTATTATATTTATTTTATTATTTAAATTTAAAATCTTAAAAAAAAATTAATCAAATTAAATTTTATAAAGCATTTAAAATATTTTATTTTCCTTTTATTAAAAATTTTAATTTTATTTTAAATTAACTTTATTTTTATTAAAATATTTAAGTTTATATTTTTCCTAAAAACATTAATCGAGGAATAAGTCTTAAACATTTCTTCTCATTGTACTCGATGAAAAGTAGTGGTGTAAAGCCCACAATATCATGTACATCAATATGGACTTCATCCAATAGACAATAAAACCTCTCACACGAAATTCATAACACTCAACTATTGTAGTGAGTCCATTGGACTAACCTCTCACCAACTTATTAGTCCCTGCCATCTGGCATCCGGCAGGGACTATAGTAACCGTTCGGCGGGGAGATAGCATTAAATCGCGGGGTTTTTTAGTGGTATTATCACTTATATGCTAAAGTTTGCAGCCGATCTTCTGTTCGCCATCTTATTTGGCCTCTTCCCGAGGCGGAAGAGGCCGGACCATATGTTAAACTGATACTTACCCATATTCAAGTCTCCCTGACGGTGTGCGGTTTAGTTTTAATGCTGACATTAATCCCTTAATGTTTAATGTTAAGTGTTCAATTCGTTGTCTGCTAACTTGCTTGTTCTTTCGCTGCTAACGTGCTTGTTCTTTCGCAGGTGTCGGCCGTATGGTCAATGTTTGCATGGCAGGAGGTGTCACTCTGCATGCACAACAGATGCTGATTCCCCGCCCACTTTCCCTTGCTGGATAAGGGAACGCCTGAACCGGATGAGTCGAGCAAAGCAGTCAACCGAGCTCATCGTCTTTTCTGTACTATGCTGCCTTTGGCCCTGCGCCTGGTCTTCCTTCTTTATTGCATTCCGTTGCATGTTAGCTTCTGCTGGGGTTCTGCTGGGGTTTGTTCAACTCGCCATATTCTGTCGCTGCCGGGAGCCACGGAGAGGCTTACGCTTTTCAAAGCTGACATTAATGCACAGGGCAGCTTCGATTCTGCCGTTCATGGCTGTGACTTCGTGGTTCACATGGCCACTCCCACGGATTACACCAAAGATCCAGAGGTAAAGAGGTAAATAATTATTTAGGGTTCTCATTCAACTTTGTGAGTATGGGGTTTTAACTTCTGTTTTTTTTTTTCCCTTTTTTGCGCTTCAGACTGGTGTTATCCAAGCCGCGGTGAATGGGAGTCTGGATATTCTGAGCGCTTGCACTTACACCTCGTCCATAACCGCAGCATCTCCCCTGAAAGACAAGGGCGAATACATGGACTTCGTTGATGAATCTTGCTGGACTAATGTTGATCTCATCAGGCGTGAAAAACCCCCTTTCTGGGTAAATGTTCCTTTTCGAAGAGCAATTAGTAGTGGCGTGCTTTTTTTCTTAAATTAGGTTCAGTTAATGGATAGAATAACTCTTTATTCCCATGCTGAGGTCACAAACAATATGAAATACCTGAAATTGTTTATGCTTCTTTCTGTATGTAGGATTAGTGGCAGCATCAATCCAGCTTGATAGAAGGGCGAATGCACCCATTTTCACCTGCCTGGGAAAATAGACAACAAAATCACAGGGGGTTGCTAGCGTCGGTTAAAATCTGTTGAGAAATCCTGGAGAAACAAGGCACCAGACAAATGTGTTCACCTTGTCTGTGAGTACTGATCATTGTTTTTCGTTGATAGAATCATATTACCTATACATGCAAAAGAAGAGTCTTTTCTAATTGGATATAAATTTCGAAATTAACGAAATCGTCTGTTACTTACCACTGTTCTTGGTTGATTTCACCATTCTTTTGCATATGCAAAAATATTGGAAAAAAGTGCTTTCTTGCTTGACAGTCTTTCTTCTGTTATTTATATGGTGTAGGTGAGACGGCTTCTCAATATGGGTGCACATGTGAATGTACCTGCATTTGGCCCAAAAGGTCCTGGGGCCACTCTACATCTTGCTGCTGCTGGTGGGCATTTGAAGGTGATGGATGAATTACTTGAAGGTGAGTGCGCCCTACAAAATGAAGTAACAAAATATAATGCTATAGCATAAGCCAAGACAAAACAGAAGCAATCAAATTCCATTACAGTATTTTTTTAACAATGAAAACAATTTAAATGCTGCTAAAAGGATAATTTCCAAGTCCTCAAGCTTGAAAGTCACCAGCGAAAGAATTCCATGGATTCTTCCAAGAACAGCAGATCAAGGTTTCAGACACCCCGAGCGTCATCGCCATCGCCTTCGCCTGCACCTTCGTTCGGGAGCAGGAACTGGAACAGCCCCAGATTCGAATTCGGTGAACAAACAGTCCTTTATATGAGTCTGCGGCGCCCTCAGAAGACAGTGGCCGCAGCCTCCAAGTCCACCGACCACACCAGTGGAATCTGCCTCGCCGTTAATACTTACCACCATCAACATCATCGTTTGACGGGTGGAGAGTGGCTTCACGCGTGGAGAGCTACTTCTGAAAGGGCTTCACGCGTGGAGTTTTAATGAGTCATTCGAACGTGCCACATACACCTTTGATTTGGTTCCTAGTCTGTTTCTCGCTTGAGTTCTTAAAAAACATCACTCACGTCGGATAAAAGGGATTTTTCTAGAGTTTTATTGTTGGCATATGATTACATAGGGTGATTCCTGAATGGTCGTGCAAGCCTTGCCAGCACATTATGTTCAGTGTTTGACTGATTGCTAACTCTTATTATTCAATTTATACTGCAAAGCAATTGCAGGTTTAAGACGCATAGCTGTACTGCAATATAATATATGTAGCGATATCTACTCTTTAATCAAAATTTGAACTTCGGGAAAAATTATTTAGTGTATTTAGTTGTTGCTGTTAATATTGATTACATAAAACTTGATTCCATTGAACCTTCTATTATGGTTTCCGGCTGCCTATAACATAGTACAGTCGTGAGCAGTGAAAATGATTGGGAGTCAAGCATTGTTTTTAGCCGACGGAATGGAGCAGGAATTTGATTTGTATTTAGTTGTTGCTGTTAATATTGATTACATAAAACTTGATTCCATTGAACCTTCTATTATGGTTTCCGGCTGCCTATAACATAGTACAGTCGTGAGCAGTGAAAATGATTGGGAGTCAAGCATTGTTTTTAGCAGACGGAATGGAGCAGGAATTTGATTAGTTAGTTTAAATCCAGTGTTCTCCCTAAAAGGTTATAAGTATTTCATTTTTCCTGAACGCCGCAGAGGCACGCCTACCTCGCCCGGCCCTTACCAAACCCTCGGCAGTTGCGCGTGATATTCTCCCGCCCCATCTGAAATCAAAATAACGAAAAGCAATTTACAGTGACAATAAAATGGATTTGATATGTTAATGCACCTCAATATAAACCCTACCATAATCTGGTATATTTTCATTTCTCGAAAGAATGCATAGTATTTCATATCTCGTCAAAGGATTGAATCGTGCAATTTTATTAAATGGAGTGAAATCGAATGAGCACGGAGAACCGGAGCATTTCTCGGATCCAATGGGCCTTCCTCATGAACGCAAATGGCGCAGTGGAGAGCACATTGGATTCCGGGAGAAGCTCTCCTTCCGCCAAGGCAATATAGCAAGCATGAATTTTTTTCCAACTGAAGAAATAGCTTCAGTTGGCTTTGGCTGGAGTAGTTCTCAGGTACGTACAGCCTCCCGGACCATAAAACTTATAGAAACGAAACCTTCTACTTATCCATCAAACCACACCCTCAAAAATTCCAGAATTGCCTCGAAACTAAGCAATCCACCAGGATTGCCGTTCCTTCACTATATAAAGGAAATTTACTCAAAACCAAGCAAAATACCAGAATTGCCTCAAAACTAAGCAATATCTCAGAATTGCCGTTCCTTCACTATATAAAGGAATTTTTCTCTGCAGAAATCTTCAACTCCCTCCAAAAACATTGTGAGCATGTGTAAAGCATACGAAGAATAACTTTTGATCAAGATGGTAAGGTTTGGGTGCGCTTACGCAGACTTCATAACCAAAGTAACCAGGGCCTCCGGCTATATACGCTTTTATGACCACACCTTTCGAACACTTCATTTCAATGAGTTAGTGTCACATTCATTTAAGAATTATGCCACTTAGGAAAAACTCAGTTCATTGTTTTATTCCATTGACTATATATTACAGGCTCAACTTCACGCAGGGACTCGCTGCGTCGCAGCTCTCCTTGTTTTAAATTTGCGGTATCTACCTCTTACCAACTTATTTTAGATTTGTGATATCTAGTACATGCAATAAAGAGGCCGTATTTTCATTTGCTTAAGCTATCTCTACTTATAATCTAAACTTTCAATTATAAGTTTAGATTCCATAAAACTACATCCAACTTCAAAAGATAATGGTATAAACATTTTTGAATTTACTTTTAAAAAGTATAGGTTGTGAATCACTTTTGGATTTTCTCAATTTAAACTTGATAAAGAAAAGTCTTATTTTCATTTGTTTAAGCCATTTATATTTATAATCTAAATTTTTGATTATAAATTTAGATTTTATAGAATTACATTTAGTTTCAGAAAATAGTGGTATAAATATTTTTTATTTTTATCTACATTTTTGACTTAACACACTTGAATCCCAAAATGATATCTAATATAATGCACTGCGAAAACCTCTCAGTACTTAAAATCTTTGATTTTCTTTTTAAAAATATAAAATACAAATAACTTTTAATTTTTCTCAATTTAAACTCAAGTTTCATAACTATAAAGATATAATCTAAATTTTTGATTATACATTTAGATTTTATAGAATTACATTTAGTTTCAAAAAATAGTGGTATAAATATTTGTGATTTTTATCTACATTTTTGACTTAACACACTTGAATCCCAAAATGATATCTAATATAATGCACTGCGAAAACCTCTCAGTACTTAAAATATTTGATTTTCTTTTTAAAAATATAAAATACAAATAACTTTAATTTTTCTCAATTTAAATTCAAGTTTCATAACTATAAAGATATAATCTAAATTTTTTATTATAAATTTAGATTTTATAGAATTACATTTAGTTTCAGAAAATAGTGGTATAAATATTTTTGATTTTTATCTAATTTTTTACTTAACACACTTGAATCCCAAAATGATATCTAATATAATGCACCGCAAAAACCTCTCAGTACTTAAAATCTTTGATTTTCTTTTTAAAAATATAAAATACAAATAACTTTTAATTTTTCTCAATTTAAACTCGAGTTTCATAACTATAAAGAACAAATATGATAACCAAAATGTTGAAAATAGAATTTTCTTTATCCAATCATAGAGTTGAAAATTTCCAACCTCGTTTAGATATAAGAATAATATTAATAAATATTAATATTTATTTTATTGATATTGTAATTCTAATTTAAATGATAAATAGAATTGATGTCTATATATATATTTGAATATTATTATCATATAAAATAGAGAATAAATATTTATTTATTTATTATTAATATCAATAGTAATCTTATATATAATATTGAAATAAAAAATATTTGGTTTTTTTATTTGATTCAAAACATTTTTCAAACCCAAATAAAATTTAGAAATTTTTTTTTTAATAAATAATAAATTTACGAGAAAATATATAAAAAATATTAAAGAAAATGAAAATTAAAAAGATAAAGATATTAAATAATTTTTTTAATGAGATAGGAGATAGAAAGATCTAAACCTATCTTTTTAACATTTTTAGATTACGAAAAGTTAATAAAATATTATAATATATTTATATTTTGAGCTAATAATGAATTTATATTTTGAATCATTATCTAATGTTAAAAAATGTTGAAAATAAACTGACAAGGAGTTGTCTATAATGTAACTTTTTGGAGATCTGGCAAAAGAAATTGAGGTTAAATCTTGATTTGTTCCAGTTAAAATGGTTTTTTAACTGCATATTTGGATTCAACACCCTGAAAAACCCCTGGGACGCTTTGATTGTGCAGAAACTAGCTATCAAACTTGCAATTCCAATAAATTGCTTCGACCGGAAAAACCCACCGAAAAGGCTTCCAAAAGGTCGCATTATAGACAACTGCAACCGATAATATGTAGAGCTAATTTATATTTTGATTTAACATTTAACCTCAGAAGTGTTTATTCAGGAGGAGGAATTGTTGATTAAAAGTGGTCAGAATCTAGGTAAAAATAATCTAAAAAATATTGTGCTAAGAGTATTTGAATGATATTTTGATAATGGAAATAGATTTAGCACCATCAAAAACCTTTGAGACACCCAAAACTTCAAAATTTCACAGCTATAACCTAGATTTACAAAAATCCCACCAAATTTTATCAAGGCAAAAAATAATCTAATTAAACTACAACTTTAACATCTATATCAAATTAATTTATATTTTAATTTAATATTTAAAATTATAAATTATAAATATGCCGTTTAAATTTTATACTTTGATGGAACCCAGTTGGTAGAATATACATATACACAATTGTTCAATACACTACTTCTCTATAATAATATATAACTATGCAGGAGCTTATTTATTTATATATATGCATTGGGGAAATATAAATTTAAACGGTGACATGTCAAAAACCTAATACATACTAGCATGTTCTGGTGAAGGGCCACCACTACACGGTTCAGTAACGAAAAACTTTAATTTTAATAAAACAAACTGTTTTCAAAAAATCATTCCATGTGTTTTCTAAATTTATAATTACATATTAAATCTTTGTAAAAGGAGATTTCGGTTCTTTTTCTCTAATCAAAGTTTTATCTTTTTTATCATATTTTTGGTATCTACGTTAGTTTTTCTTTTTTTTAAAAGTGAACGGCTCCCCATAGCAGAATATTTACTCACATTTTGGATGATTCATTTAAAAAAAAGAAATTTGGAAACTTTTAAATAATCGAAATTTGTTTACTATTTTTATTGTTTCGAATTTTTAGGAATACAAATTTCACCGAGCTTAAATGAAATAAACCAAAATCATTGTTTTATGGTTATTTGGATTTAACTATAGTTATGGGTTTTTTCATCCATAAGTTGGAGATTTAATCACGATGGAAAAAATATTTTTAGATCACTATAGATTTTTAATTTTTCTAACCTTTAAAACATTCTCATCGCTATTTTCGAAAAAAAAAAGCGATTCTCTTTCATAATTTCACACCTAGATTATGAGATGGTATGTTATTTTTAGGGTATTCATAGAGAAGGTTTTTAACTTATCTGGAAATGGAAATAGAGCTTTAGATGGAACAAAGATCCATCGAAGTTATCTTTCAACTACTCAGGTTGATAATGTAATGAATTATATTTTTATAGGCTGATAATGTAATGAATTATATTTTTATAACTAAATTATATTTGTCATGATTTGATTATAATATATAGATCAATATTTCATCCAACCATTAGGAAGATGAGAAATTATCAATTTCTAGTAAAGGTTTCTATCAACCATTACCTCATTTTCATCCTTACATGAATCTTCGTTCTCATAAATGAAATATTTAGGTCAATAGTATTTCATCTGTAGAGGTGGCTCATTGTACTTATAGATTATGTTGGTAGACTACTCATAAACAATAACTTATGGTCCCGATACAATCATCAAAGTTAGAATATTGAGTTGTGCAACAACTTCTAGTTCTAGTTGGTTTTCTTTGACCTCTATAATCTCATTGATTTGATGGATGTATGAATAAAATGTTGTTGAGATCAATCATTTTTCTTCTCTTCCATTTTTCTTCTTGGGACTTCTTCCTATTTATCTTTGTTTTAACCATTTATGTAACTTCAATAAGAAACATATATCCCTCGATAACTAAGAACAATAACATACCATACAAAATAAATAAAGGGGAAAATAAGCGTATAAAAAATTGGAAGGATAGGGATGGCCTAGCCATCAACCATGCCAAGTATGTTGGGAAAAGAAAGAGAGGAAAATAAATAATTGTTTTGAACAAAGTAAGTTGTATAATTTACCAAATTCATTTTTAGCTTACTAAATAATTGCAATACTGACCATATTGTCGATATAATATTTACATACTATGATATACAATTTTACTCCATCATTCATTTTGTTACACATGAACTCTTCTATATTGGAGAGATGGTTGAGTGGACCAAAGTTTCATAATGTTAATCTATAGTATGGATCATCTATATCAATGGTTAAAATCTCTCTCTCTCTCTCTGTTCAGTCATTATTGATCCCGGAAACGAGTAACCCAAATCTTTCCATGAAACAAAAATGACCCACTAACCTACATAATATTTTAACTATTTTCATTGTTTTCAATGTTTTCTCTATTATCATAATTATCATCGATAAATCTAAAGACAAAAATAGGAATTGATGGTATCACTAAAAATTTAAACATAGAAGTGACACACTTCACCAATATGTAAAAGAGAATCTTTAGATTATAAAAAAGAGTAAGCATTACTTAACTTCCTTGCACAAAGAATATAATCATATTGGAAAGTATATATGGTACATAAATGCAGAGATATCATTCATGGACAAATGGTTTACATAAAAAAAGGATGAATAAGGAGATATCATTACCTTTGAGGATCTCATATTATTGATAAGAGTAAGCATTATTTCACCTTCTTGTATGATGAATAGATGTGTTATTAAAAGCTATATCCCATTGAGTCCATAAATGCAAATGTATCATTCATAGATGAACGAAAGGATGAAAAGGGAGATATAATTTCCTATTTTTCATAAAAAAAGATCTCAAATTGCTAGTAAGAGTGAGAATTACTTCACCTCCTTACACAATGAATAAATTTTTTATTGGAAAATATATCTCATCTGGTCCATAAATGCAAAGGCATCGTTCATGGAAAATGAGAGGATGAATAAGTAGATATCATTTCCTCTTTTGCATAAAAGAGGATCTCAAATTATTGATAAGAGTAAGAATTAGTTCACCTCCTTGTATAATGAATATATTTCTTATTGGAAAGTATATGCCATCTAGTCCATAAATGCAAAGATATCATTCATGGATGGATGGAAAGATGAAATGTGAGATATATTTTCCTTTTCTTTCATTGAATAATATAAATGGGACCAATCCCCACATTTTGTATTGGCACATACAAATGATAAAATACATATTCTTCTACTTTCTATTATGTATGAACAAAAAAATTCAAGCCTATTCCATTATTAGCAATGTCCTATTGTATAAAATTCACCTTCAAGATGATAGGGGTCTAGCTTAATAACATATTCTCTTCCAATCCAATGTGAGAACGTTACGTAGTGTCCACTTTTCTAATAAAGGGGTGTATGCATGGGTTTTCCTTGACATCATGTTAATACCTTCGTATTTAATGATCCTATCAAGTTAATTTATGTAAATATAATGCATACAACTCTAGTTGTTGGTTGTGTTGATTCAATGGCTCTATACAAATTCGCAGCTTCTAATCCATTTAATCTTCTTTTTTTATCTAACGTGGAGACAAGGTATGTTTGTTATACCTTTTAAAACGTGTTTGAGAGCAAAGGATTCATGGAGTGGATTGAACATCATCAAAAAACTATATTTAATTCTAGTGTTTGGAATTATGAAAGTGTGATTGGGGCATATATCAGTTTTTCTAACCTTTTTTTTGGAAGCTATCTACCATTAGGTATATTGAGATTACATTATAAAAAAAATAAATTAGAAAATATCAAACCATATTAAATGATACACACACACACACCAAGAATGCCACTTTACACTTTAATTAAAAAGCTTAAATATTGTACAAAACTTATTCTATATATATAGAATAAGTTTGGTACAATATTTAAGCTTTTTAATTAAAGTGTAAAGTATATATATACTTTACACTTTAATTAAAAAGCTTAAATATTGTACAGAACTTATTCTATATATATATATCTATCTATCTATATATCTATATATATATATATATATCTATATATATATATATATATATATATATATAACCACACTAGCGCATTGTCATAAAAAGTAGTCCATGGTAGGGTTAAATCAAAATGTATAAAATCACTCTTAAGCAATTATTAAAAAAAATCTTAATAATATGCTTATGACTTATGATTACATTTTTATGTTAAGATAAAAGGTGCATAATAAGATTAAATTTTAAAAACCACCAAGCCAATTTCATCCTTTTACCATTTATTAGTATTTCCAACACTTTCAAACATTTATGTTTTGTATTCCTCTATGAATTCTCATGGTCCCATACTTCAAAATTGTTGAATTTCACCAATCATATTGGTTAACAACAAACCTTCTAGATTTCATTTGTGATTTCCATGACAACCATGCTTCCACGTTGGAGATGATAAAACCAAGTAGCATTTTTGCTACATCTTCATTTAAGCACACATAGTTTTGATTTTTCTATTTTAGTAATTAAATTCTTCTTTTCATTTTTATTTTTTAAATGGTGTTAGTGTAACCACTTATTATTTCATGCACCATATGATTATGTTATTTTTTTATGTGGTTTATAGGTCTCGAAGATCAATGTGCTATTTTCATGGAATATTTGTACCAAAAAAATTAACCTAAACAGATTACTTCTTTATAGCTCAACCATGAAACCTGACCATAAGAATGTCAAGAGAATTGAACCCATAATTTATCAATAACAAAATTTCTTTGATTATAAAAACTTGACCAATTAAACTAACCTTAAAAACTATAATATGTTATATATTATATTTAATCACATCATATACCATATATACCCTATGCATTATCATTTTAACTATTTAAAAATATTAAATGTGAATATTCATTATCTTATTTCGTGTGAAGTGATGCTATGAAGCATTGTTAGTGGGAAGTTTATCGATGTACATGCACCATGACATATAAGTTAGATTTTATGCCTTATAGTGGAGCATGTGTGTACCATTATTAATGCCACCCTATCCTGTAGGAACACAAAATTAGAATTTTGTATAAACCTATGATTTCTAGCGTGATCAAATAAAACATTAACACCTGTTACGATCATATAAATTATTCCACACACTAAATGAACCTATATGTAGACGCACTTGTGTGTCTAAATTAAACACATTATTTTTGTTTTTCCATCGAAGTTTTTTCAATTTATTGCATCTTCTAAACACGAGCCTATGGTTCTACCACGCATCCTTAGCACATTGCATTGGCATAACATGGGCTTGCTCTCATGGTTTGTTGACATGGTATAAGAAACATAACTCTAATGCATTTTTCTTCATATCAGCACATCGGCGTCGATTTGTCAATGTATAGCATCATGGATGGTGCATGGTAAAAAAAAACGTGCATGGGGAATGGTGCACTAAATTGGTGCATTGTCAAAAACCAAGTGTATCAACTATGGTGCACTAAATTAAGAAAGTTACATTGATGTGTTTTCTTCATTATATTGTATTAAATATAATATTAAAATTTTGAATGAATGTCAATTTAATACATATTCTATGCATATTTATACTTTTTTTAATGAACTTTATATATGAATTAGGGATGGCCACAATATTAACAAGTCAGTCACTATGACTTGTACATTTTTGGAATGTCCACGAGAGGGAGAGGGGGAGGGGGAGGGAGAGGGAGAGGGGGAGGGGTTTATGCTCTCTCTTCTTATTACAATTAAGTCTCATTTCCTTTTGGGATGTTAAGCTCCACATATTTTTGGAAGAGGCTAAATCACTTAATGGACACATTCATTTATTGTGTCAATTAGTAGGTTATAAAGATCATAATACACAAATATTTAATGTTTTTACTTATTATTGGGTATGTGTTGTATGACCATCTCAACATATCGTATGTTGTGCTCAACACATTTAGGATGTTAACAGGTGAAAAAACTCCCTTGGGGCTCAAAAGAGGGTTTTGGGAAAGCATCTATGAAAAAATTGGGTGATTTTTTGCATCATTTTTTGGTGATTTTGGTAAATGATTTTCTCCCCTAGCAGTTTTCTGGCACATGGTGGTTTTTACCATGGGTTTGTAGTTTTAGTTAAGGAACTATTATTCGACGTTAATCTATGGTGAATGGATTGATGGTTTATAGATTTTGTGGGATATATATTGTATTGCAATACTATATAAAAAGAATATATTGAAAATTCTTTCTAGTTTTCTTAGCTTTGGGATTTCTAGGATAAAGCATCTATGTTGATGTGTGTGTTTTCTATTGCATCTTTCCTTTTTTATTAATAATCTATTTGAAGACATTGTTATGGTGGAAGATGTACGAAACCGATTCTTGTGGTGAAAGGAAACAGAGAAAATTTCAAAGATAGAGATATATAAATTTGATCGGTAGAGGTTTGAGTTGTGGAAGCTCAAAATGGAATATTTATTGGTGGATAGAGACTAGGGGATCATTGTGGGTCCAATTTTTGCATTGACATGGATGTCAATAGAATACTAAAATAAGTTGGATCAAAAGGAAAGAAGCACAATACGATTTTGTCTATTAGACTCAATATTATTAATTTTTTTAAGAGAAGCTACAACAAAGGCTTAGTGTGACAAGTTAGGGGCTTTATGTTAGTCCAAGTCCTTAGTGAATAAATTGTTCCTATAGAAACATTTGTATAACATGGGGATGAAGGATGGATACTCAATTATGGAGAATTTGAGCACCTTCAATACTATCATAAGTCATTTATCATCTATTGATATTAATATTTCAAATGAAAATATGTGTATTAGTTTATTGTTTTCTTTACTAAAATCATGGGATAACTTGCTTGTTTGCATAGATAATTGCTATAGAGAATAATGCACGGGTGGTTGTGCCTAGAATAACCTCAAGGATCTTCCCGGGATCCAAGGCAGATCGTTCAGATTAACTGCAACTGGCACAAATAAGAATATACATATCTATATGAATGCATGATAATTAAAGTAGAAAAGGAGATATTACCTCATATCTTGGTGCAGTCTTGCTGGAGAACTCAATGTAGCAGAGCAGAAAACCACTTTGTTAGCTCCTAGATCAACATATGCATATAAACAAAACAACGAGTAATACTACAACATATGAACTCTCATAATCAAAACATTAATACATAAAGATATGAAAGAACACACATCTAAGCTACTCATAAAATGTGGTACTCAATCAATATGTAAATAAACACAACATTAGCACCATCGAGTAGAAAACACAACATCAAGTCTATATTATTAGATTGGAAAGAATTATTACAACCATATGGTGAATCAAGCTTCCCTTAACCCTCCAGCTCCTCTCTCTCTCTCTCTCTCTCTCTCCCTCTCTTCTTAAACTCTTGGTAGCAAAACAATTGTATCTCATACAAAGTTTCCAAAATCATTTGACAACTCTTACACCCCTTTCACAATGCCCAACCCTCCAATATATAGATGATGAGAGACTTATCCTTGCTAACCCTCTCATGAGTTCCTTTAGGCAAAAGCTAGGATGTTTCCTTGCTTTATTTCTCTTTCCCCTTCCATTAGACTCCGTTAGGAATAACAATATCCTTAGACAGGTCGAAGGTAGATGTTTCCTACTTTTCGGGCTGACATTTGAGTGAAAAGTAGAATGCCAGCAAGTAAACCTGCTCTTTGACCTCCGGAATTTCACAAAACTTGGGTAGCATTGTCCCTTGGGAAAAACAATGAGTTACCCTAGGGGCTAACGCCCCTGGTTCATGCATAGGGAGTGTTCTAACTCTTCTTGCTAGTTCATGGGGATTGTTACCTTGGAAAATAGGCCTGTGAATTACGTCATGTCTTTAACTAGATTATATTTCTCCTCTGAGTTGATAAGGAGGTCATTTTCCTGCATAGCATATGCTCCCTAAAATGTGATGTCAGAGACAAAGACGATGGTCGAAATACTTTATAAATTTTTGAGAAAAAAGAGAGAGACGATCGGATATTTGGGACTACCAGAAACCTGATACAAACCACATATGTTAAAAATCTAAAAACATGTCCTAAGTCGGGCATTCCCATGCTCAGTGGCTCTATCAGAGTTATTTCTCAAAAAGAGGTATGACGATCATGTCCACCGACAAGTACAATGTGCAACTGTTTCATAATATGATCATCTGAACGAGTTGTCTCCAAAAACAATATACGCAGCTTGGGAGAGGAAACAAGGTTGAGTGATGTAAGTCTCTACCCAATCTCTTGGTTACCACTTTATCTAAATAACATATTTCTACACATGTGAATAAGGAAGTTGATTTCGAACATGTGATAAATCATCTCATTACCAATCAATGATGAAAATGGTTAACAAACATGAGGATGGCCACCGATAATGATGATGGTCTCCAAGATGCGCAGTACAATCTAACGAGTGTGAATAATGATGTTGTCATCGAACACTCGTAGAATCATTCAAATGGGAGCCAATAATGAAAACCCCTAATTAAACACAAGGTAACCTACCATTGATTACTACAAGTCACAGGGTACTGATATGTTTCTAGATCTGTTTCCTAGATAGAGTGTTGAAGTTGATAGGAAGAGACCTGTCAAAAGGTAGGAAATAATGTGTCCTACATTAGTTGACACGAAACGGGACAAGAATGATTGTTTTTGAAGATAAATTTTGAGCACTGGGTCAAATAGACGATGGACATGATGGAAGTATATGATTGATGGTTGATATAGGAAGCAGAGGATAAAGGAATCCCTTGAACAATAGAAGGCATGACACAAAGGCTTACCAGGCAACTTTAGACTCATGAACACCAAAGAGTGTTATGATACATGGACATAGGACCATCGAAGTATATAGGCTAAACTCATAGGATGGTAAGCTTCATCTGAGAGGCTAACAAAAAATAGGTTTTCTGAGGGAGTGACATGTTCAAGGGAATGATTGCTACGAAAACAAAAACTTTCTGAATATAGACATTGAGCCACTGTGTTGTCCAATGTTTCCCCATATGATTAAGTTTAATGGGTCAAGATGGGTAAACTCAATGGTCTTTTCATATCAAAGAGTCTGAAAAGATCTTAAAGAGAAACTCCAGGGGGGTCCCTTTGTCATAGTTGATAACTGGGTGTGACAAAGGTTTAATAGTATACCCAACACAGTTCCTTTTCCATAAGTTAGTCTATTGAGTCCGGATAAAGTGATAAACCTATGCTCAATAGATGTTTGACTCATTTTATTACAAGTACGAGGCAATGGAGTAAGCTCTTTAGTCTTCATGAAATTTTAATGAGTCACGCAAAGAAAAACTCAATAGATCTTCATCAAATTTTAACGACTCAAATGAAGAAAACTAGAAAGATCTTCATCAAATTTTAACGAGTGAAATGAAGAAAAATCGATTGATATTCATCAAATTTTAACGAATCAAATGAAGGAAACTCGATATGTATTTTCCATTTTAATGAGTGAGGAAAAAGAGATAAAATAACTACTCATGTCTTCTTCGTAAATTTTTTACGAGTCCGAAGAAGATAACTCAAGGATTTTTTTTAGTTCAGGAGTGAGAAAAGGTCCCAAAAAATAAAGTGATCATATCGTCTTTGTAGGAGTTTTAGAAGCCCGAAGACGGTATCTCGGGGATTTTTCAGTGCAAGAGCAAGAAAAAGTCACAAAAAATAACACACTCATATATTCCTTGTAGTAGTTTAACGAGCCCAAAGAAGTAGAATCGAGGTTTTTCAGATTAAAGAGAAAGAAAAATACCATAAAAAGAATGCTCAGTCTTCTTCGTGGTAGTTTAACGAAGCCAAAGAAGGAGACTCGAGGTTTATTCAGATTATTATGCAAGAAAAATACCATAAAAAGAATGCTCGATACTTCTTGATCTCATGTTTGAAAATAGATGCATCTATGCCAAGAATTTCCTCATAAGACCAAGTGAATACATCATGAAATTCATTAAAAAAGCAGGCGAAGTTTGCAATTTCCTCAGGATTGCAATCAACTCCAATTTGTTCATTTTTTCATGATGCATGTCTTGATTGAGATATCAATGAGCATTTTCTTTGAAATATTGCCCATGTTCCCCTCTGAATCCAAATTTTGGATGGTCCTATAAATTGAGGGAATAACCTCAAGTGGTTCAAATGTCAAGATTTCTATAGGGGTCCCGTTTGAATTAGATATTGAAATACGATGGTGAGATTTTTCCGAAGGTCACTCCTCTAAACACGTGATCTCTCAAACAACTTCGTCCAAAGGTAGGACTTGATTGAGGAGATCGTTAGAGGGAGCGGTTGTGAGAGAGGAGATGGTACCATAGGTCGTGACCAAAGTGACAGGAGAATTTGATGTAGATTGAATGGATTGATAAGCCAATTTGACTTGTGACATTGACATTTGTTCTCTATAAGAGTCAATGTATGAAGCGGTTGGGAGGATCCAGGGATTGTTTGGGTCATTAGCAATGGTGGAGCCAATGAAAAACTTCTGTGGAACCTCAGGTGGCGGGAGAGGAAAACAACCCATCAGGGAAGATCCATTAAAAATGTTGGTACCAACACTGACGTAAGAGTTAGGTATGTGACCCACTAAAGCTTCATTTCTGTTAGGCAATGGGGAATAATCTGGGGTGTAGAAGGAAAACTGGTCCACTATGACAATTCTCCTATCCAATGGAAAGAGGATGAGGTAGAAGGCCGAAGACACAATGGCAGTCATGGCATAAGTCCAGCTACAGTGCAAAATCAGATTATAGTCAAGATGACGATCTATGACTTTAATGTCCACTGTTACCATTTTCCCACTCAGAGTGATGGGATAGCTGGCAAGATATCCTTTTGGGATGAATGTATGGCCATCGAATTCTTTAAGGGAATTTGATGGCAGAGAGAGGGTTGGGGAACCCAAGGCGATCCAACATTAATTAGACATGACACAGGTTGAAGCGTCTTCATCAATGATCATTCTATGGACACCTCTACCTTTCAAAAAAACCTACACTTGAAATGTAAGTTGGTGGGAAAGGTGAGGTTTACAATTCTCCATGTCGAATATTGCTAGCAAGGAATCCTTAGGGTCAACCCCACCAATGGCTAAAAGTAATGCTTTTTTTTATGCTAGACAAGTTTACAGTACTTCGAGTGAAAACATAGCTGATGGTGCTTGCGCCAAATATTCTACAATACTGTAGTTATGGGCATCACATGTAGATGTATTATGTTTTGTGCGATGAAGTGCCCCTTTTGGGGCCTGAATTACAAGATCAACAACAGTCCTTTCTATATGAAGATCATTAGGCGACGGTGGGTTGGAGCTCAAGGCAACCTCCTTAGCGTTAGCGACTAGAGCCCCATATGCTTTGTCTCACGTTTGAAGATCAACCATTTCAAAGGTGTAAATAGTTGATGATCCTTCACTGGAGGAAGGCTGGTTTGAACTGTTTTCGCCCCCTTATGGGGGTTGAGGTGGGTTCAAAATAAGATGTTGTTGCTGTTGAGCATGGAAAGTCTTCTGTAGGACTGCAGGGGTCCGATCAACATCCTTTTGAGCAAGGATATCTTTGCATTCTTGGAGGCACAGACATCGGTGTGTCATATGGTCTTCCACATAGATTTTGCAAGGGAACTTGATGAATTTGTCCTTTCCACTGTCAGATTGTATAACAACTTTCTGCTTGGGATTGTATTGCTTGGCTGGTTTTTCTTTAGAAGGAGAGGTCTTTTTATTATTCTTCTTGTTCTTGCCGCTGGGTTTTGCATAGATTGCACAGAGTTTACCGCAGTGGTTGAAAGAGAAGCCGATTGGGTAGAAGTAGCAGGATCAACAGACAATTGGGAAATATTATCTCTAATTTGTTTTACAACAGACCCTGAGCTAACATCGACGATACCATCAATGTGCGCTCTGGGTTTCATAGTAGCAGGAGCATTGGAATTTCTAGGGGCATTGGGAATTACATCATATAGTGTGCTAGACTACGAATAACAAAAATCTAAGTGTTGGTCATGACAAATAGATTGGTCTTCAGTGGTCACATCACCTAAGGAAACATCCTAGGAAATTTTGGGGAGAAGAGTTTTACAGAACCAATTTTCTAGCAGATAATTTGGAATGGGGGCCTTAACTAGCCTCTACCTACGTCTCCAATCATGAATGTGATCGGAGATGTGGGTGGATGCTGTTGGGCTTCAAAATTGTCCTTATTCTCACTCCATTATTCACCAATACCTTCAGATTTTACCTTCATGTCACCTCCATTCCACCTCCACATCATTACATTTACCTCATTATTGGGTTATAACTATGCTTTTCCAAAGTTTATTAATTCTTAACATTTTAAAGTGGATTTATGGTTAAACTTTAGAAAATAATATGCTTATACTTATACCTAACAATTAGAATGAGTTTGTTGACATGTGTAGGTACAAAGGAAGCTTCCAGGGCATCTTTATGTGGCCTTGAATGATCAAATTCGAATTTGATAAGATATGGAGAAGATCAAGGACAAAAGGGGGTTATGTGTCTAGATGGTTGAGAAATGTATGGAACTAAAGAGAGATTAGTGGATCATCGTTATGAGTTTGTTATCTCATCCCATTGTATAAATAGGAGTACCTCCTCCATTCCAAAGAGGAGTACTCTTGGAGCATGTATCCAAATTATGATGGAATAGAATAAAGCTTCATTTTACATAAATTTCCATTATATAGTTTTAGATATAAGTTGTCTTAATGTAGTAAATGGAATAATTTGTGACTTTGTTCTTAAGAGAATTGAGCTCACTCTAAAAGGATGAAAGAAACATTTTATTTCATAATAGATATTATTTCATTTAATTGCTTAGATGTTTGAGGATTTGTTTGTGATTGATGAATGAGTTTTAAATTAAAATCTTATCAGCATATGAGGGGATAACTAAGGGACTAAGTTAGGATCTCTCTCCATTTGATTTGCATGATAAATGAAATTCATTCTTTTGCTTTTATGTTTCAAGTATTTCATTTCTTATGCTTATGAATGAATCTTAGTTTAGTTTGGATTAGTATATGAGGGGACAATCAAGGGACTAAGTTAGTCTTTTTCTCTATTTGAATCTGAACAACAATTAAAGTTCATTCTCTTGTCTTTATTTCAAGTTTCTGGTTTTATGTAATCAATGATTTCTTTTCAATCTATGATACTGTAGGGAAGGACAACCAAGACCTCCTTAATTAAGAGCCTCTTCCCTTGCATATTATATTGAATCGTAAATAATTTAGTTAGACATAGAGTTAGTTGCCTACTCCTGCATATATTTAGCTGGCATCATCACAAGCTTACGAGTTTCCCTGGTTGATAATTTAATGAAAGCAATTTAAGCAATTAAATTGCCCAACAGAGGTGTCTTGGGGCAAGGTATTAAGAAGTTCTATCCTTGTTTAGTAGTGGATGGGAAGCTGGAAGTGCTTTAAAAATTCCATCACCAAGGTGTCAAAGGTATTAACTGACATGTGTGGTATCTCAATATACCACTTGGTGGCATTGTCAGTAAGGGTGTGGGGGAAGAGCCAGAGCCTGATACTGTCATCCACCATGGAGTTTGAGATGCACCATAGATGGTAGGTGGTGAAATGTGTACACGGATCATCCCCTTGTTTCCCTTCAAACTTCAGGACGTTGGCAGGTATTTTGTGCGAGATTGGGGGCCAATGTAAATTCTGATAGATGGGGTCATTGGTCAATTTTTACAGATTAGGGATATTGATTGTTGTCAGAAAAGGAAAAGTATTTACTACCCCCAAGTCTGACCAAGGTGATGATGAATTACTTGAAGGACCCTGGTGTCCACCAATCATATTGTTTCCAACATGATACATAGGGTTTGCTGGATAATAATTTCCTTGTGGTGGTGGAATAGTCATATAGGGTCGCTATCCATAAGGGATGTTAGGTTGGAGGATATAAGGTTGATTTCCCCCAGGATAAAAATTTCCCCCTTGACTCAATTGAGGTTGAGGAGGGGAACCTAAATGAATTGAGCAAGACTGGGTTAAGGGATCCCGCTGGCCATGTAGTTTTCCATCGACACACGACTAACACTAGGGTAGTGTCCACTTAAACGATTTATGTAAATTAATGACAATCCAGGCTAACCTATAGACGGAGGGGGTATGGTAATGCCCCCTGCCAATATGTGCATGTTGGGAACATTTCCCCCTAGCATTTGAGCCTGGGGGTTTGAACTTAACAAAGGATTCCAACCAAAGGGATTATTGAAGGGGTCTATGCTAACAACGCTATTTAAAGCATTGGCCGAAGGTCCGAGAGAAGAGACAAAAGGGGTGGAAACTGACATGTACTGGGTTCCACTCATAGGCGGTGTAACTAAGTTGCTCAAACTTGGCATAGTTTGGATAGCAGGGTAACCTAGCAGCTATATATTATTGATAATTAGCGTGGAAAGTGGGGGTGGACCAAAATTGTCCACAAAATCCCACGACCCATTAGTCGACATGGGAATGGTGGATGTAGGTACCATGGAAGACATGGTAGGTACCCGTGCTACCTAAATAAATATAGGTCCAATATGATCAATGAGGGGAGGATTATAAGGAGCAACAACTCCTTCAATGATAATGTCCTCAGGCAGTATAGTGTCCTGGGAGGCATTGTTTGATTCAGGGTTTGATACTAGAGACTGATTTCCTGAAGAGGGATAATTCAGATCACCAAGGCTCATCTGATCCTTCACAATCAGCGGAGGAAGACCTTGCTATTGACAAGATTGAAGACGAGGGCCATATTTACCCACGGTGACCGATATATTTTATCAAAAAAAATTATAGTGATATTTATTGTAGTCTCAATGATAACAAACCAACACCTAAAAAATAAAAAATACTCTAAAAGTCAATAAGCAAACAGTTAGGGGATATGACTCTGTTTGATAACCATCATTTACTAGATATGAAACCCAGTATCACAATGGCTAAAAGAGAGAGATGGCCAAATGTACAGTTACAATTTCTCTTGAGCTTCCCTCGAACCTTATATTAAGGGTCCAAGTACTCTCTTGAAGATGAGCACCATCCCAAAAACTGAAGACGGAGTAGGTTTTTTTGTTTAGGTACCAGGGCAGCCCTCCCTAGTCAACTTATGTTTGTCGTTAAAAATGTATGGTCACTATAGTTACCTCAAATCACAGACACTATCGGGGGGGGGGACGTGGTTGAAGACAGTATGCTATGTGGGCAGGATACTTGATTCCCCGACTCAGCTTCGATATCCCCAATTGGATGCCCAACACACAAACTACCCAATGGATATATAATTGAAGGTGGGCAACCTTCTCTCACATTCTAATGTTGTCTCGCATTCAACTCCGCTTTGACTGGAGCAGTCCTAGATAGTATGAGGGCAACATGATTTTACCCTCTTTAACAACACTAGTCTCAATTTTAGGATCTTGGGAAGTTAACTCAAAACTACGTAGCCTAAGATCCTAGCCTAGACTTATATGTGTGTATACTCAAAAAATAGTTGTTGATTGCTTTTATTACGAGATATATTTTAGAAGTACTTAATTAATGTCTTTGGAAGGGGTGTTGATGTATGGATTTTTGTGAGACTCTCATAGAAACCATGCAAAAAATGAATTTCAATTTCAATTCAATGAATGAATTATGTCTACAAGGATAGAATCATTTATACATCAATCAACACTATGCATCCAATTTAGTAAACACAAGAACAACTTTCAAACATGAAATGCTCTCTAACAACTAACCCAATATACAGATGCAAAATCTAACCAACTAAAACATAAAAAACTTTAAAATTTTTCTATTTTCTCATCTTGAAAAACATAAGAACTTAAGCTATTTTCCTAAAAATAAAAAATAAAAATGATCAAGAAACAGACAAGCAAACACAATGCACAAGTTGCATACCTCTGAAATAGACTATGAGCAGCTTCCTAGCCCAGGAATTCATTGAGCAGGGTGTTTATTAAGATATTAGTTGTCTAACGCACTTCAGGAGAGGGTACAAAGAATTAATGGTAGGACTAACCCTATGTGCATAATCCTAGAGGTTGTTATAACTCATTGTGTTGCACAACAGGGTGTGTTACAAGTGAAGAATATGTAAACAAGGTCATTTAGGGTCTTAAAAAGTGCTAGGAACATAGCATAAGGTTGTACAGTATCCTAAGTGGCTAGAGAGGGAACTAAGAAGAACACGAGGGCATGGAAAGAGAGAATGATCCGAGAACTTGGAAGGTAAAAACGAGGAACTAAGTATAGTCCCTAATGGAGTCACCAATTCTACTATAGGAATTAATGCACGGGTGGTTGTGTCTCGAATACCCGCAAGAATATTCCCGAGATCCAAGGAAGACTGTTTCAGATTAATTGCAACTGGAACAAAGAAGCATATAAATATCTATATCAATGCATGATAATCAAAGTAGAAAAGGAGATATTACCTTAGATCTTGATGCAGCCTTGCTGTAGAACCCAATGTAGCAGAGCGAAAGACCCCTTTGCTAGCTCCTAGATTAACATATGCATATAAACAAAAGAACGAGTAATACTACAACATATGAACTATGATAATCGAAACATTAATACATAAAGATATGAAAGAACATGCATCTAAGCTACTCATAAAATATGGTACTAAATCAACATGTAAATAAAAATGTCATTAACACCATCTAGTAGACAACACCACATTAGGCCTATATTATTCGATTGGAAAGAATGATTACAACCATCCGGTGAATCAAGATTCCCTTAATCCTTGAGCTCCTTTCTCTGTCTCTCTTCTTAACATCTTGGCAACAAAACAACTATATCTCATACAAAGTTTCAACAATCATTGGACAACCCTTCGACCTCTTTCATAGTGTCCAAGCCTCTAATATATAGATGTTGAGAGACTTATCATTTCCAACTCTCTCACAAGTTCCTTTAAGCAACATCTAGGATGTTTCATTTCTTTATTTTTCTTTCCCCTTCCATTAGACTCCATTAGGAATAGAAATATCCTTAGATAGGTCAAAGGTAGATGTTTCCTTCTTTTTGGGTTGAGATTTGAGTGAAAAGTGGAATTCTATTAAGTCAGCCCACTCTTTGACCTTCGAAATCTCACAAACCTTGGGTAACATTGCCCCTTGGTCAAAACAATGAGTTACCCTAGGGACTAATGCCCCTAGATCATGCATAGGGAACATTCTAACTCTTCTTGCTAGTTCCTGGGGAGCGTTACCTTGGAAAATAGGCTTGTGAATTAGGTCATGTCTTTAACCAGTCTGTCTTTATCCTATAAGCTTATGAGGAGGTCATTTTCCTATATAAAGATAATAATTCAACTACCTTAAGTTTCAAAAAATAATTCCATCCTTGTTATAGGAGGAGATGAGATGAAAAAGGCTAGAACACAAATTCCCTTTCTATAATAGGACACTTCCATAGTAAAAATTGAAAACAAGTCCTCCAATGGGTGATCTAAATACAAAGGAAGATCTAAATCTATAAGAAAATTCATTAAGGTATGTTGGATATGTGGAAAAGAAGAGAATTATCGGAGAGATTGTATATTTAAAACTCTGAAGAAAGGGAAAGGATTTGAAGATGGTCGTTCTATAGAATCAAAAACCTCGTTAGGTGAAGGAGGGTGTGCGTACTTGGATTCTTCAAGTACAAATGTATATGATGAGTAATGGTTGGTCAACCTAGGTGCATATTTTCATATAACTCCTAAAATAGTGTGGTTTTATAAGTATGAAAGATATGATAATGGTGGTGTTTTCCTAGGAGAAGACTCAACAACCAAAATAATATAAGGAGTAAAATTCAAGTTTGGGCTCGTGGGTGGAAGGATTAAAACACTTGGTGTTCTGCGCATGCTAGGATTAACTATAATATTTCTTTTTGTAAGCAAGATGAGGGATGTAGGTGTAAAAATATTCTTTGAGAAGGATACATGTAGGATGGTTTGAGGAGAAATGTTGTTGCTGAGGAGGGTTTGGATTGGAACTCTATATAAGATATTGGGAAGCACTATTAATTATGTGTTCAATAGTTCCATTGTTCTTGAGAGTGGAAATGAATAAAGAAACACTCCCACAGTCTCTAGAAAAAAGACTATGTTGTGGAATCAAAGACTAAGTAATGTCATAGGGAAGGGCCTTTGATTATTACATGTAATGGTGTGGTAGAAGATATTTCTAATTTCTCTCTGAATTTTGATTTTTGTGAACACTATTTATATGGAAGTAGAATTCGGTAAGATTCTCCTTTGGTGCTACAAGGGTAGAAGGAATACTATAGTTGGTGCACAGTGATGTGGTTGGACCTATATCAATTCTATCACTAGGAAAATTTGTGTACTATGTCTCATTTACAGATGACTTCTGGAGGAATACATGAATTTATTTCCTTAGGAAGAAATACAAAGTATGTGAAAAATTTAAAGAGCTTAAAGATCTCGTGTAAAATTAGATAGAAAATTAAATTAAGGTGTTGAGGACATATAATGGTGGATAATTCTATGGGAATGAATTCAAATAATTCTATAAGAATTATCATATAATAAGGAAAAATACTACTCCATATATGCATGAATAAATGGAGTTGCAGAAAGAATGAAAATGACATTGTTGGTGGTCAAAGGAACTTAGAAAAAGTGGTATGGCTCACGATTTGTGTCCCAAGTAGCCTAGGTTCGAGTCTTTAGAGACATTTTGGCCTGTGTTGCATTTATGAAATAGTTATACTAATGGTGGAACAGTGGGAGTTACTTCTACGAAGTTACGGATTGTACCTAGTGGAATGTACTCGCTATTGTTAAAAAAAAATGACATTGATGGTGAAAGTAAGGACCCTGCTCAATGGTACCCATTAGGAAAATAATTATGGGTAGTGGAAGTGGACATTGCATGTTATCATTAGTGTTGGATGAAAATACTCTACGTGAGGTATGGACTTGTAAAAATCCTTCTCTTAAAAATATTAGGGTATTAGGGTTTGATGCTTATGTACACAATTCGAAGGAGAATAGGAGTAATATGAAAACGAAAGCTAAAAAAATGTATGTTTATATGATATGAAGATGGTATGAAACATTATAATCTTTGGAACGTAGAAACTAGGAAGGTTTTGTATAGTAGATATGTGGCATATAGAGAAATCAAATATGTCATTGAACAAGAAGTCCTTTGAAGGGAGAAAGAACCAAATAATATATAGTTTGAATAGGGGAATGGTCAATGGGACTATATAGGCGAATCTGAATCATAAAAAGAAGAATCATAGGCTATTGAACTAAGGAGATTGGTTTAGGAAAGAAGGAATCCAAATATTTATACTCCACCTTAGTTCCATTCAAAATTGTCTTTGTTTATTATTGATGATGATCTTAAAACTATTGGGGATGTAGTGGGTTTAGAGGATAAAAAATTGTGGAAAAATACCATGGTTGAATAAATGGAAACCTTGGATAAGAATGAGGCTTGGGATCTAGTAAAGGTGTTAACTCAAATAAATCCCATTGGCAACATATGGGTTTTTAGGAAGAAACCGAATGTAGAATCCAAAGTAGAGAAATAAAAGGCTTAGTTAGTAATAAAAGGTTAATCCGAGGTAGAGAGAATTATCTTTGATGATATTTTATCTCTAGTCTCCAAGATAACTTATATTAGATTTTTTATCAATTGCTACTACTTTTTATTTTGAAGTAGAATTTGGATAAATATGAAGATGTTCTAAACTAGGATAATACTAATTAGAGGGGGGTGGTGAATTAGTATTATAGCCAATTATAACAATTATTTCCAATTTATAATTTGAAATTTCCAATCATTCATGTAAGAAACATCATAAAACAACACATGGATCACACAAAAACACCATAATCAAAATACAAATATACAACACATAAGAGACTCGATGTACATGGAAACCCATAAAGGGAGAAAACCACTAATATTATTTTTAGTTATTTATACAAATGCAAGCCCTGACCTGCTATTACATTATTTCTACTAGCACTAACCTGAAGGAAGCAACAACTCTATGAGTTGCAAGTGCTCACTTATTGGAGGTACCAACCCTGAACTAATTTTTCAAGCACTGACCTGAAAGAAGCACCAACTCCCTTATTTTAAAGCACCTACTTGCAAGAGGCACTAACCCCCAAGCTATTTCTTAGCAACCCACCTACAAAAAGCACTAAATCCCTAATGTGTAGGTGCCAACCTGTAGAACCTTGTAGATGCCTTTGTCATCTCATTTTCAACCATAGATTAGCAAGTGCTATATTATGTTATGTTAAATTTTAGGTATGTTCTATGCTTAGAGCAATTTATTTCAATTTTCACAGTTAGCTCAATATCTTTTCCAGATTGGAAATCACATCAGCATTAAAGTAAACTGCAGATAGAACATAAAAATAAATCATAGAAGACAAGCCAAGACAAGAGGACACAAGATGTGGCGCTAGCCAGGGACAAACACCAATGTGGGGAAACCCTTGATCAATTCTTCTTATACGTTTTTCAATAGTTTAGTAGAGAGAGAGAGAGAGATAGTACATTTACAATAGAAGTCAACACTTTGACCTATTTAGATAAGAGCATAGATCATCTCTAAGAAGATGATACATGAGATCAGTTGAAGACCTGCTGCTTCAACTGATTCTCCAAGGTGACTCCTTCACCTATCACAGTGTTACATTTTGTCATCATGCTGCACCTCACCATGCTACACCATGTTGCACCCATCATCACTATGATGCATCTCATCATGCTTCGTTAATCATGACTGTACCCATCACTGTACTGCATTATGTGCCATTGCTACACCATGTTGTCATACAGACCTATGATTTGGATGCACCTTGCTTGCTTGTTGGCCCTTGCTTGCTTGTTGTCCCTAGCATGCTTGTTGTCCTTAGCATGCTTGCTGTTGCATGCTAGTTGTCCCTTGCATGCTAGCTGTAACATTGCATGCTTGGTGTATTTGCTGCTAAGTACCATACAACTATCCCAATGTTAGTTAGTTGTCCGTTGCATGCTTCTCTCCTTTAGAGATAGATGCTCTGGCTGTTCTGGAAGTTCTCAGAAGTTTCAATAGTTTCGGTTGTTCTCGGTAGTTCCGTCAATTCCAGTTGTTTCGGTAATTCCAGAAATTCCAGCTGTTCTCGGTAGTTCCAATAGTTCTAGCAATTCTGACTATTCTCAAGAGTTCCGGCAGTTCCAGCAGTTCTGGGAATTCTAGAAATTCTGACAATTCCCGGTAGTTCCGGTAGTTCCTGGCAGTTCTGGCTTCTGCCCTTTGTGTTAGCTTTCCCGACTGTTTTCGCAGTTCCGGCTGTTCCCAGTAGTTTCGGCTATTCCCGATAGTTACGGATTTTCTTGGCAGTTTCGGCAGTTTCGACTTCTTCCCTCTGGATTATGGCAATGTTATCCCTTAAGATCTCTCCTCCTACTAAAACTAAAAGACAAGTAGAGAGGAAGAGATCCCAAGTGTGTGGAAATGACTTGAAGGCCACCTCTATTTATACTAAAACGTTGAGCACAAGTGGGCTTTATTTGGTTGCTGGCTAACCTTGACGAATTGTCCCATAACACAAATAAATTCATATCTCCATGAATACTTATTGGAATCGGATGATCTTTAGATCAATCCTACACCTCTCGATGAGAGGGATCCAAAAAATATAAGCTTGTAGTAATAAGATGATCCACATGGAGTTTGGCCCTAGTTTCTAATTTTAACACTCCCTCTCAACTAGGGAGAACTCCATCCACTGATCCATATGTCTGACTGTACTATCTTTGCCATTAGTGCCCTACACTGATCTACTCTGCTGAGCTCTGCTTTGCTCTTCTCTGCTCTGCTCTGCTCTACTGAACCATGAAGAAGAAGAATTGATCGAGAATGTCTCATACCATTCTCTACTGACCCGAAGTCAGTTTCATCTGAAGAGAGTGTGTCACATCACTCTTATTGGCCTGAAGTTATTTTATTGATCCCAGATCAATATCACAAGAGAGTGTCTCAAACCACTCACACTGATCCTAAAGCAATTTCATTGATCCCAAATCAATGAAGGTCATCCTAGCATAGGGAGTACGGTAGATACATCGTTGCATCCATCGATAGTACTACTATGGTCCCTAACCCCATTTCCCTACTCATTGATTAGATGAGAGGTACTTCCCATGAGTCCCAGACTGGATGGGTAGGATGCCTCGATAGGAGAACTAATCATCCGCCCATAGGAGAACGAATCTTCCTGCCCCACAGTTGCCACGAGAGAACTAATTGTCCTGACCCAAAGGAGAACTAATCATCTTGTTCCACAGTTGCCACGGGAGAACTAATCATCCCGACTCACAGGAGAACTAATCATCTGGTTTCACAGTTTCCATGGGAGAACTAATCATCCTGACCCACAGGAGAACTAATCATCCTATTTCACAGTTGCCATGGGAGAACTAATCATCCTAGCCGACAAGAGAACTAATCATCTCAGCCCACAGGAGAACTAATCATCTTGTTTCGCAGTTGCCACGGGATAACTAATCATCCCGACCCACAAGAACTAATCATCCTGTTTCATAGTTTCCATGGGAGAACTAATCATCTCGGCCCACACGTGAACTAATCATCATGTTCCACAATTGCCATGGGGTATCACAGGGGAAGGTTGAACCTATCATCTTGTACATAGTGCACCACCAGGGGAGGGTGAGTCACCCTGTGGTCGTATGTTGCTCTAGTAAGTACCCCAAGCCCCCCAGAGCTCCCAGAGCTCAATGGATGCAACATGCAGGATGCTTATAAGAAGGTATCTCAACGACTCCAAGTCGTTTGGGAAAATATTTGACCTTTCCCCGGGGCTTTGACAAAATGTCTGCGACCTGTACATCAGTCTCAATGGGATGGAGCCTCCTCGCTCATCGACTTACCATATCCTAGATAAGGCAGTATTTAATGTCTATCTGCTGGAGAAATCATTGAATATGGGATTCCTCAATAATCGAGTCCCCCCTCTGGTTATCATAGATAATCACTGTGGTATTCATCATGTGTACAAACAGCTCACTTAAGAGCTTCTGCAACCATGTAGCTTCATATGAGATCATACTCGTAGCTATGTATTCGGTCTCGATGGTGCTTATAGAAACCAACTTCTGCTTCATGCTCATCCATGATATTAAAGCAGAACCCAAAGAGAACCAATGTTGAGAAGTGCTCTAGTGATCCTCCACACTGCCTGCCTAGTCAGCATTCGAATAATAATGTAGCTTCATATTTTCGGCAGTTTATCTCAATCCATTAGAGATTGTGCCTTGAAGATACCTCAAAAGATTCTTAGCACCAATCCAGTGAGGTTCAACCAAATATGAGCTCACCATGCTAACTGAAAAACATATGTCTGGATGGAAGTTCACCAAGAACATCAATGCAAATGAGTTTATGAAACTCAGAGGCATTTCCCAAATCTGGTCCAGCATCATCACCATATAACTTCTGAAAGTTAAGATCCTCAAGGTAGTCACAGGCTTGCAGTTTATCATTCCACATCCGCAATCAAACTCCCTCTTACTTCTGCAAATGAGAGGGTCTGCACCTGTCAGAAATAGGTCATCCTCATAAGTGCTGGTATGAGAGGTCTATCATCCACAACCTTCAGGTAATGATTGGGATTGGTTTCACTCCTAATGAATCTTAGCTTCATCAAACATCTATCAATCCTCTCATATGACACCCAATGTGTTTTTCTTCAAGCCATAGAGGGCTTTCTTCCACCTGTATACATGAGATTCTCGATCATGAATCTCAAACTCCTTGGGTTGTTCCAAACCTGTGGACCTGCTGCATGAGGGGAATGGTCCCCTTATAAGATTTTCCTTCGGTACATCTCAAACATGTACCTTCATGCTCTTCTCACCATCTGACTCGCATCAGGTATGGCACCATAGGTAGACCTCCAGTGTTATAGATTCGATATGTCAATTGACATGATCCCCAATGGACCATCCTGCAACTTGATACAAATTGCCAACCCTGAACCCATGAGAAAAAGCATCTTTGAAAATTCTATTTTTTAACACGTACCTTTCCATCGATGAATGCCACCCTGAAACCTTTGACTTCCATTTCCGAGATGGACACCAGGTTCTTCTTGCGATTAGGTACATAAAAGAGATTCTTGTAAATGAATAGAGTTACCCTCATTCAATTGAGGGGTAACATTCCCTACACCCTTTCTGGGATAGGTGGCATCGACTCCAAGTATAATCCCACGGTTGTTTCCGTCTCTACCAAATTTGAGAGAGCACCCTTCTATCTGATGAGGTGCCTTGAAGCACTATGATCAATAAGCCAGATTCCCAAAGAATTTGAAGGAGAGGGCCAATACAAGATAACGCTTCTTTATCTTATCAAAAACAACATTTGATTCTTCATACCTAGGGTTCCTTGCTTTCTTTGAAGAGTCAGCCATTTCCTTGATGACCTGCATTACTTATGATTCCTTTGATCATTGAATATGTCCCTAGAATGATTGTTAGTTGCATCAAGAGATATGTCTCTACCATTCGAACACTCCTTCATATAATGGACGAACTTATTGCAACCAAGGCATCTGCCTTTCCTTCCACCCTTAGATCCGGACTTCCCAATGAAGTGATCTTTAGGTATGCCATTAGCAAATTTGGCTACACCATTCTGATAATATTATCTTCTTTGACTTCACCCCATCGAATTTGAAGATGGATGAGGAATCCACTGATCCTTTTGTCCTTTCCCAACTGTCTTCGGTGATTGCTCTTTCACTCTTGCTTGGGCATCGTCTTCACCTCAGCTCTGATACCATGTTAATTTTTAGGTATTTTCTATGCTTAGAGCAATTTATTTAGATTTTCATAGTTAGCTCAATATCTTTTCTAGATTAGAAATCACATCAGCATTAAAGTAAACTGTAGATAGAACATAAACATAAATCGCAGAAGAAAAGCTAAGACAAGAGGACACAAGATGTGGCGCTAGCCAGGGACAAACCCTAATGTGGGGGAGCCCTTGATCAATTCTTCTTATATGTTCTTCAATAGTTCAGCAGAGAGAGAGAGATAATATGTTTACAACAGAAGTCAACACTTTGACTTATCTAGATAATAGCATAGATCATCTATAAGAAGATGATACATGAGATCAGTTGAAGACCTATTGCTTCAACTGATTCTCCAAGGTGACTCTTTCACCTATCATTGTGCTGCATTTCGTCATCATGTTGCACCTCATCGTGCTACACCATGCTGCACCCATCATCACTATGATGCATCTCATCATGCTTTGTTAATCATCACTGTACCCATCACTGTATTGCATTATGTGCCATTGCTACACCATGTTTCCATACTGACCTATGCTTTGGTTGCACCTTGCTTGCTTGTTTCCCCTTGCTTGCTTGTTGTCCCTAGCATGCTTGTTGTCCTTAGCATGCTTGTTGTTGCATGCTAGTTGTAACATTGCATGCTTGGTGTATTTGCTGCTAAGTACCATACAATTGTCCCAATGTTAGTTATTTGTCCCTTGCATGCTACTCTCCTTCAGAGAGATGCTCTGGTTGTTTTGGAAGTTACCGATAGTTCCGGAAGTTCTGACAATTCCGGCAATTCCCGTAATTCCAGCTGTTCCCAGCAATTCCGGCAGTTCTAGCAATTTTGGCTATTCTTGACAATTCTGGCAGTTCCTTAAGTTCTGGCAATTCTGGTGAATCCAGCAATTCCCGGAAGTTCTGGCAGTTCTCGAAATTTCTGACTTCTTTCCTCTACGTCAGCTTTCCTGATTGTTCCAGCAGTTCCGGATGTTCCTGGCAGTTCCAGCTATTCCCGGCAGTTCCGGCTTTTCCAGGCAGTTCCAGCTTCTGCTCTCTAGATTAGGGCAGCGTTATCCCTTAGGATCTCTCCTCCTACTAAAACCAAAAGACAAGTAGACAGGAAGAGATCCCAAGTGTGTGGAAATGACTTTAAGGCCACCCCTATTTATACTAAAACGTTGAGCACAAGTGGGGTTTATTTTTTTGCGGGCCAACCTTGACGAATTGTCCCATAACTCAAATAAATTCATATCTCCATGAATACTTATCGGAATCGGATGATCTTTAGATCAATCCTACACCTCTTGATGAGAGGGATCCAAAACAAATATCAGCTTCCATTAATAAGATGACCCACATGGAGTTTGGCCCTAGTTCCCAATTTTAACATGTTAACCTTCATATTCATATTTTTTTTCTCTCTCTTCTTTAGATCTCACTAAGCATGATATAAATCAAAATGCAATAAACATCCTTAGACTCTCTAGATCCTTGCCGAATCTTACAATAGCTTAAGATATAGAACACACATTTTAAAATTATGGCCTTTCATTCTTCTTTTGTTCTAAAGCAATAGAAAATTGTTCCAGTTACTCAGCCTCTCACCCTCTCAGCCTACCTACATTATTCACAACATCTTTATCTTCATTTAATTTGCACAGAGATCAAGGAGGAACTTCACGAATTCTCACAAGGCTTGAAGAGAACTTCATTAATTCTCACACAACGCGCCGAAGAGAAAGTGCATTAGATTCACTTGTATATTTCTCCCTTTAGTTTCTTAAAGATAAATTTAGCGGTCTATTTTAGCCCCAAATTCTCAATGTGATTGCCATTGATTTACATAAATCACGCTTCCTTTTATTACCTTTGTACCTAAATTACTAGAGGCATCAACTCACTATTATTACCCCTAGTAAATATTCCTCCATAGGGGCTTCACTCAATGAACCTTTGGCATATCACGTGCATTTGTGGCATACTAAACAATACCCTTAATTTGACTACATATTGGAAGATTCCTTTAAAAGTCATATTATTTAACCCCCTATCAATACAAATCCAATACACCTTCCCAATTTAAAAACCCCTACTTTCACTAGATATTGTAGGTATCCTTTTCTTCATTAACATTTTTTATACCCCTTTATATCTTTCAATAACTTTGAGCTTCATTTTTTATACTTGCCAATATAAAAAAACATTTACCCTCTATTTATGCTCAACATATTATCTCATATTTTCCTCAATATATATTTCCCAATATGAATGCACATGGTATGGTATTTCTCCCACAGTGAAGCCCCTGTGTATTCCTCTTGACATATCAACATGACTCTGTCATCGTAGAAATTATAGGGATTTTCTTCAACTACCGTTTTATTGTATTTTGGAACCCATAATGCCAAATTCCATTGGATGCCAAATTTTGTTGGCCCCAAATCATAAACTCCTTTACCCATGTGATCAAACCTGAGAACCATTATCATAAATCTAAAGGTTTTTAGTGTCGAAATCTAGTATACAGGTGTTTTCATACTATAGAATTTTTGTAACTAGTTTAGAGACCCAAATACCCAGATATCCTATATATACTTCTTGTCTCTAAATAATTTGTCACGTCATGCTACCCCAAGAACTTTTCAATTCACCTCTACCAACCAATCAATCACTGCCACTTTTTTCTACTCCACACCATCACTACACCTTAGTATCACATCATCTCCTTTGAACTAAATTTTGATATTTGGGTTCTTGGATTTGTGAACATTCGTTGAAGGCCTAGATGCCCAGAGATCCCAAATTTTCTAGATGTCTAGATACTATCCCTAAGTCGCTTCTTAGGCCCACTTCCTAGTCATTAATCTCTTTTCAAAATAATATTAACACAAGAAAATGTTCACAAACCATCCCCTTGGCACAAATCCCTAGGATATTCCATGTCATCTACAAATGTCATCACTGCCACATGGAATTAGTTGAGTTGTGCCATGTGTCACTCCTATTTGAAATACCTAGCCACCCAAAAGGTCATTTCCAACTGCCACATGTCACTCCACCAAAGTTCCACATCATCTCTTGGCTACCACTTTCCTAGCACATGCCTTCTTATCATTAGGCCACATTGTCTCTTGGCCACGGCAAAGGCTTAGAACCTTCGATGCGAGACATTAGATTGTCATTCAAATAAAAAAGTAGTTCCCATTTCACAACATCTATGAACTACGCCACTACGCCATCTCCCATCACGCCAATTGTTTCATCTCTTTATCCTGAACTATAGCGAGATGATGTGTCAAATTATGTCATCTCCATGTCATGTGTCACATTATAAATCGTGCCCCGTGTCAAACAACAAAGGGTCACCTGGGAACTTGAAAGTGTCAAATATTCATGCCACATGTCCTTTTCATGTCATCATCATGTTCACTTTTCCTTCTAACCAATTACCACATGACTAATTTCCTCTAATCACAGTTCGCCATCTGTCACCACTATATCTTGTACTAGTATTGAACTAAATCTAGGGTTTGGGGTATTTTGCATATATTTATTCATAAAATTTCTAAGGTTCAGATTCCTCGATACACTATTTGTTTCAAAACCATAAAATAATAATGGAGCCATGACTTGGGCTTGAAAAAATATCTAGATCCAAGTCATTCATTAAGTGGTTGTATTGTGCAACCTCAAGATACCGAGATGTATGAATATATTTTCCTACACAAGAAACTATAATCTATTGAAACCTTGAGACATCTATATTTTCTCCTAAATATGGCTCTGAACAAGTAATGCAACCCCTGAATATGTTTGGATATTTTGTGCTTCCCAAATATGTATGGATGAATCAAGTTTCTAGCTTATTTATCGAAGCACCAACTTACTTGTGCCCCAATTTTTCTCATCTCCTGGACGAAGCTTGATATGATATGTTTGTTCCACAAAATTCTAATCTAGATTCCCAGATATACACTAAAGTCTTGGATTTCCCTTAAACTATGGATATTCTTGGATGACTTCAAACCACAAAACTTCTCATCCATGCCTTAACTTCATGACAAAATAACTCCTTACCTCTCAGGGGATTTTCAAAGAGACATATACCATTGGAAATGTAACTGAGAGGAATAAATAAATATACACTTTGCTAGAGAATTTGTGTTGTTCCACTATATAAAAACCTCCTTCAAATATATAACCTCGATCCTTGAACTTATCTAGGAAGTAACATCCACCAATACTATTAAAAATTCTCCACTCTCACCAAGCTCCAAATGATTATTCAATACACTCAAGTGAAATTGCCGACATCTGCAACAATGCCAATACTAGACAATCATCTCATCCTATGATTTTTATCACCGAGGTTGACATCAATGGAAACATAACAATGTTGGAAATCTATCCCTCAGAATTGATGGGAATATCAACCACTAAATAACCTGGTAAAAACAAATTTTATTTTGATTCTATTTGTTGATTCTTCTTGTGGATGCTATCTCTCCACCTTTGTCATCAATGGAAAAGGGAAACAATGCTTGTGTACCAAGATGACCATATCTCTGGTGGGGCACTTGAGTGTTACCATCCAATCTCAGCTATAATCTCAATGACTTGTAATCTTGGTCCAAAGCAATAAAAAACCAATCATTAGCTTTCTTTTCAATTCTTCAAGGAGAATGATCTCTCACTATCTGACATCAATGTTAAGGGATAAGAATAGTTGTAAACCAAAACACTCAAATATCCATGTGGCTTCTTTTGATCCTCTATTTTATTAGGAACAATATTTCTAGATAAGCTTTATATGATCCCCCTCAACACATACTATCTCTCTTGATTGTTCATCTAGTTCTTGACACTAAGTTGTTTTTGTAATCACTCCCCCTGAGAGGATATAATACGTTGTTGATGATACTAACTTGCATTAAAATTAACTACCATTTTAAATATTTTATCACTTTTCTGTTACTATTGTATGCTTATGCTCCTCAATGGTTGATCACTTCATTTTTCACTTCATCTTTGTACCAACAAACACATTGTATTGCATTTAATTCCATTTTTTGCTAATTCTCCTCCTTTGATGATTCACTGTTGTATGGATCCAAAGAGCCAATGATTGATTAATATCCCCCTTTATTTTTTCTCACCTCAAAAGAGTTGTGCAACATACAAGAAGTTGCTACTACTAAACCAAATAATACCAATTGACACCGACATATCAATTGATAAGTAACGAATATGAAAAGATATACATTTTCTCCCACTAAAGACTTTACACTATTGAGTAAGAAATCTACCAATTATTTACTTAAACTCATGATTTCTAGGATTAATCATATCTACTACTTAATTGAAATAAGGGTAAATCATATAATATGTGAAAACCTTTCATATACTACTTTGCATGATAAATCAACTCTTCCTAAAACAAATGGATGATGCATGCTACTACTATTTGTGTATCTCCCACTGAGCTTATGCACTATCCTTCTTTATTATGTCCTATTAGCCATTCCTGCAGGCTTGTATTTACTTTTGGACCCTTTAACACACTATCCTTCTATTGTATCTCATATTCATTGACTATTATCTTCTTCATGTAACTGGAGATGTTGTTATGTACTCCCCCTAAGGATATATTAGCTTCATTCTCTCTTTCTTTTGCAATATTGTTTTTTTTTGCTGTGGTTCACAGACACCTTGGTCAACGAGTGGTTGCTACTTCCATAGAAAAATATGGGCTGACCGACCCTGAAGGGAATCTAGCCCCACGGCCCACTAGCAAGGCCTAACCCCAAGGGCTTCGGGCATAATGGACCCTGTGACCTCCCGAACAGCGAGGCACTGATTTTGACCAACAGAACTAACCCTTGGGGCTTCTTTTGCAATATTGTTATATGAAAATAAATAAATTATTCTCAACAACAAGAAATGGGTTGGAATTTACCTTAAATATTTAGATGTTCTAATCTATATATTTATTCTCACTTCTTACATATTTAAGATTTGGATTCACTTGAAGCCATCCTCTTCTTTTCAATGAAGAAAAACCAAGGATCTACTCCACCTGAGTAGATTTTGTTCCTTTTTCTTCCATACCTTCCTTTCATTCTTATTTTCTTTGTCAATAAAAAAAACTGTTGGTTTATCCATTGCACAAATTCTAGTATATATAATAAATTCATCCTCTTCTATCATTTTATGCTTATTTTCTGTAAATGGTTTTTTTACTTATTTTGTTTTCTCTTTTTGAGTGGTAGATATGATCTTGACATATCTACACTCATTTGCTTTGTGCCCATGATTTCCACACTTGTAGCATTCAACATGATTTAAGAGAGAAGCAAATGAATTTTAATTCCTAACAACACTATCACAATATAATCAATTTGTGTTTATATATCAATTGTTTGAATTCTTGCATATTCTTTGGTTTCTAATACTCAACAAATTTTTATTCTTGCAAAATATATGCAATCCATTGCTTTATGTCCATTATTATTGCAAGAAAATGTTGGAAATAATACTGAGAGGGGGGGTGAATCAGTATTATCAGATTAATCAAACTTTTCAAATGCCCAAAACATATACGCTACTTCAGTTAAGTGAACCAGCGTGTACACGCTACTGTGACGAAGTAAAACAGCGTATAAGCAGAAAACTCACAATTTAGTTGGCTTATTCTTCAATTAAGTGCATCAGGACATTATTCATCATATTAACAGTAAACATGTGCAGTATAACAGAACAGATAAAAAGCCACACACATGAACACCAAGATATAAGGTGGAAACCCAATGTGGGTGAAAACCACCTGCTGCAAGTTGTCTCTATCTTTCTTAATATGAAACTTCAGTTTACAATCTTTTGTACTGGTGCAGCCTTATACCAGTACGCAGGCTACAACCTGCAGAAGGCTTCAACCTTCTCTCGTTCTCCAAACTTCCTTGGAAGGGAGCTCCAACCCCCTTTTGCTTTTGTACTAGCCAAGATACTAGTACGTAGGTGCTGACCTACAATCTTCCTTCTTCCAGGTATCACTTTTCATACATTTTCAGACTTGGATATTCCTGAAGCACAATATTACAATCTGAAGACCATAATTCATTCAATTTTCACAACAGATCATTGAAGCATAAAACAACCAACTTTGAATCACTTGAACCACTGAACCCTGTCAATCACCAGTTACCAGAACACAGAGCAGACTACAGAACTCTGTAATAACAGTCAGATCCCACTGTAAACCCAAATCAAGCTTCAAAAGATATACGCTACTTTAATGAGCAGAAACCGCGTATACACGCGCTTTTACCGAAGCCAACCTGCGTACAGATCTAAAAATAAACTTTCTCAACTTGCAGCTGTACCAGATATTAGTTAGACTCAGAACGTAACATTGCGACAATATGCAGATCTAGAAATACGCATAATCAACCATAACATGATAGTGCATTTCAAACCATTTGATCCCGATCTCTCCTTAAATCTAGTTCTCCATCAACCGATGAGATCTCTCCTTAGCTCAGATCAACCAACTCAGAACCTGCATATCAGATCTCTTTCTCTCTTAGATATTCATGCCTTGTCGAAAGATGATCTTTGCCTAATGATCTTCTTCTCCTTATATAGCCTTAGGCCTTTCTCAATACCAAGAGCCAAAACCATAGTAACACAATACCATCAACTTTAAAACTAGGGATCGACACGCCCGTCGAGACATAATGGTCCGAAATCATAGGCACAACTTCCAAGGTCTAACCACCATGAACCAAAGGAACCTTTCCACATACACGCGCTTTTTATGAATCGAACTTGCGTGTACACGCGACTTGGGCTTAACGAAACAGCGTGTATGAGCTTTCTTGCCATGCTGTACTGAGATCTGTCTTCTGATTAAGTTGCCATCACCTGTACTAACCTTTGAGCACCTGTACCATCCACTGAGTGAGTTGCCATCAAGGACAACACTTGAACCATAATGCCAACAATCTCCCCCTTTGGACTTGATGGCAACCACCACACCAAGTCACTCTCCCCCTTTGACATCAAGGGCAAAGGGAGGACCAAGATATTCTCTTCCTTGGTAATCCTTCTGCTGTCCATACTGCTGTCCATACTCCCCCTGAGTACATGCTGAAATCTCCAAGTGTGCTCCCCCTTTGTGAATGCCAAAGAGTACCAGTCTATCCATCCTGCTCACCAAGTGTTGTTCATGCTCCCCTTGACTGTAGGCAAGATCTGCAAAAGATGTTCTTCAAGAAGAACATGACTCTATACATCATAAAGGACCTTCCTATAACCAAAGACTCATACATACATCCATTTCTCAACTAAGTGAGGATATACAAAAAAATGACTCATCCACCCAACCAAGTGGGGATACATCAATATTGACTCATCCACCTAACCATGATAATACATGAACATTTCATCATTCATCCCAGGCATAGTGGGGAAACCAACAAAGGCCGTTACATGACCTTGACACCATAAAAGAGACAAGAGAGATACATGACATAGAGACAACAGATCTAGACCAAGACTTAGGAAAGACACCAGCAGCATCTGATAAACATCTTGTTAGATCAGCAATGAGAATTTCTTTCTGAGCTCCTTCTTAAACCAATCAACCAAAAACATCTGAATGCCAACAATGCTTTATGAGACTTTTGAGCTGCTCCCCCTGAACCTGTGCCTGTTGCACTCCCTGAAACTGTGCCTGAATACTTCTGACATTCCTATTGCTGTTCAGAACTTCAGAGTTTTCCTTTGCTGTTCAGAACTTCATATACGCGTTTTATCCTGTATAAAGCAGCGTATGTACGCGTATATTCTTTCTGCAACAAGCGTCCAGCATACACGCGACTTACTCAACATAAATCCGCGTGTATACGCTCATATCCCTTCTGTAACCTGCGTATACCAACTTTTCTGTAGAACAGACAAATTTCAACAACAGGCTGAAGCATCAACTACTCCCAGCTTTTGTCTGAGATATTCAAAAGTTTCCCTGGGCAGTGGTTTTGTGAGAATATCAGCAACTTGCTCCTTAGAAGGAACATACTCCAATTTGACCTTCTGCTCAAGCACTTGTTCCCGAAGAAAATGGTACTTGATTGGTATGTGTTTGGTCTTTGAGTGCATGACTGGATTCTTTGAAATGCTGATTGCACTTGTATTATCACATAAGATAGAGACAGGTGGAGTGCAAGTGATTTGAAAGTCCTGCAAGGTCTGCATCATCCAAAGAAGTTGTGTGCAACAAGATGCTGCAGCCACATATTCTGCTTCAGCTGTAGATAAGGCAATCGAACTTTGCTTCTTGCTGAACCAAGACACTAATCTGGAACCCATGAAGAAAGCACCTCCACTTGTGCTTTTCCTATCATCCACACTTCCAGCCCAATCTGCATCTGTGTAAGCATGAAGAGTGAGATCAGTATTTCTAGGATACCATAAGCCATAGTTTTGGGTCCCTTGAAAATATTTGAAGATTCTTTTGACTGCCTGAAGATGGGTTTCCTTTGGGTTGGCTTGAAATCTTCCAACCATCCCTACTGCATGAGTAATATCTGGTCGAGTACCTGCCAAATAAAGCAAACTCCCAATCATGGATCTATAAGTGGGTTGGTGAACTGCTGCTGATTCATCATTTGCACTGAGGCTGCATCCTGTAACCATGGGTGTACATACTGGTTTTGACTCTTCCATGCCATACTTCTTCAAGATCTGCTTGAGGTATTTGGTTTGAGACAAGAAGATACCTCCTTCATTTTGTTGGATTTGCAATCCAAGAAAATATGTCAATTCTCCAAGAAGTGACATTTCGAACTCTTTCTGCATAACCAAGGCAAAGTTTTGACTCATAGTTTCTTCATTGCTGCCAAAAATAATATCATCTACATAAACAACAAGAATTAGCAATTTGTTATTTTCAACTTTTATATAGAGATTGCTATCTGCTGATCCTTTTGAAAAGCCTTGTTGGTGAAGATATTTGTCCAACCGATAGTACCAAGCCCTTGGGGCTTGTTTGAGCCCATAGAGAGCCTTTTTCAATCTGCATACAAGGTTTGGATCATTCCCAAGAATGAACCCATCTGGCTGCTCAATATATACTTCTTCTTCTAAGTCTCCATTCAGGAAAGCTGATTTCACGTCCATTTGAAATACCTTGAAGTTTTGAAAGCTTGAGAGAGCAAGGAACATTCGGATGGCCTCTAGTCTTGCCACAGGAGCAAAGGTCTCTTCAAAATCTATTCCTTCTTGCTGTGCATACCCTTTACAAACAAGTCTGGCCTTGTTTCTAATTACTTCTCCATTTTCATTTAACTTATTCTTGAAGACCCATTTTGTTCCTATTACATTCTTATCTTTTGGTCTAGGAACCAATTCCCAAGTGTTGTTCCTTTCGATTTGCTCAAGTTCTTCATCCATTGCTTTGACCCAACATTCATCTTTGCATGCTTCTTTCACATTTTGTGGTTCAATGGAGGAGAGTAGAGCCAAGTAGCTTGAAGCTTCTGCAAGTGTCCTTCTTGTTTGTACTCCTGCTTCTTTCTGCCCCACAATCTGAGTTTCTGGATGATTCTTTTGGACATATCTGGATGGAGTCTTCTCTTCTATTCTTGTCTGCTCCTCTGGTTCTTCTTGAGATTCTTCTTCTTCTTGAGGTTCTTCTTCTTCATCATTTCGCCTTTGAGAGTAACCTTCATCTTCTTCATGATGAACTTGCCTAGGAATATATCCCTTCTCATCAACCACTATATCAATACTGTCAACAATTCTGCCAAGTCTTTTATTGTAGCACTTGTATGCTTTGCTATGTGGAGAATAACCAAGAAGAATGCCCTCATCTGCTCTAGGTTCAAGTTTGCCAAGTTGCTCATCAGTGTTCTTAATATAACATTTGCTCCCAAAGATTTTGAAATGCTTCACGGAAGGAGTTTTACCACTCCAAAGCTCATGAGGTGTTTGAGTGCTGTTTACTCGGACATTTGTTTTGTTAAGAATGATAACAGCAGCATGTGCGGCTTCTCCCCAGAAGGTTGCAGGAGTACCTGATTCATCGAGCATAGCACGAGCCATTTGTTGGATAGTTCTGTTCATTCTTTCCACAACCCCATTTTGCTGAGGAGTTCTAGCTGTAGAGAATTCTCTTCTTATCCCATGTTCATCGCAGAAATCAAAAAATTCATTTGATGTGAACTCCCCACCTCTGTCAGATCTGAGGCACTTGATTTTGTGTCCTGATTCATTTTCGGCCAATGCTTTGAAGGATTTGAATTTTTCGAATGCTTCATCTTTGTGCTTCATAAGCCCTAACCAAACAAACCTTGAGAAATCATCAATGAATAATATCAGATATTCTTCTCCTCGAGGTGACCTTTTCCTAAATGGACCACATACATCTGTATGGACTAGCTCAAGAGGCAAGCTAGCTGACCCTTCCTTCTCTGGAAAGTTAGTTCTGGTCTGCTTTCCAAACTGACAAGATTTGCATATGGTGTTGTCTGGAATTTTGATATCTGGAAGATCGCGAACTGCCTGATATTTGCATGCTTTCCTTATTTGTGAGAAGCTTAGATGTCCCAACCTTCGATGCCATAACCAGTGCTCTTCATCCTTGCTAAGATAGCATTGTTGTTGTTCTTCTTCAAATATGTACAGATTATTTGGAGTTCTTTTGCCTTTGAGAACTGTTTTACCTGTATCAAGATCACGAACAAGACATCCATTCGATCTGAAAATAACCTCTGTTTTTTGATCACACATCTGGCTGACACTTAGAAGATTATGTTTCAATCCATCAACATACAAAACATTTCCAGCCTTGACCTTTTCTTTTAAAGGAGCAATACCTTTTCCTTTTATAGTAGCAGGAGTATCATTTCCAAAAGAGACTTTCTTTCCCTTTTCTAAAGTAGAATAAGATTCAAGTTTTTCTTTATCACCTGTCATATGTTTCGAACATCCACTGTCAATGTACCATAGATTTTCCTGTCCTTCTGCATAAAATGCTATCCCACATCTTTCTGTTTGAGGTTCCTTTATTCTCCATGTTTTGGTGCTTGTGGCTTGTTCCTTTTTCTCCTGAAACCTGCTCCTGCATTCAGAGTCTTTATGACCAAAATTATTGCAAATAGAACATTCAACTTCATTTTCAAGCACCGAAAAGTTGTTATAGGTCCTTTTTGTAATCCCTGTCATACTTCTTTGTTTTTGAGCTTCCCTAGTCATGATTGTTTTATATGCAACACATTGAGCTGCTCTGTGACCAAAGTTGTGGCAAGAAAAGCATTGTCCATTGAAGAAGCTTCTGCGGTTATTGAATCTACCAGCCAACTGATTGTAATTTCTATTTTCATCTATTCTTGAGCCAAACTGAGAAGATTTTACCTGTGGTTGGTTGTAGCTTTTGTTCATCCTTAAGGAGGATTGTCCCTGATAGTTTCTGTTTGTAACTCGTCCCTGCTTTACCTGATTATCTTCATTGTTCTTCCGCTCATTTCCTCTTGCTGCATCAAGATAACTTTTTGAGGTGGATGCTTGAGAGGTTTCTCCATTATAGCCCAAACCTGTTTTGTTTAGAGGAGACCGCTGCACACTACTAATCTCATCCAAGGTTTCAGATCCTTTGACAAATTTAAGATTAATAGTTTTTGTTTTCTCAATTTCTTTTCTGAGACCAACAATTTCACCTTCTAGTTTTTCAAGATGTTTTTCCTTTTCATCAATTTGAAATTGCAAAGTATCAATAATCACATTCCTTTCTTCTATGCTTCTCTTGAGTCTAGTGATTTCATTATAGAGATTATCCACATCTATAGCATCCTCATAATCATCATCTTCAAATGCCATTAACAGCTTATATTTATTACCTTGTTCATCTTCATCACTGTTTGATAAGCCATCACTATCTTCATGGGTGTAGTAGCTTTTCCTATTTGCACTTTGTTTCTTGTTCCATCTAGCAGGTTCTTTTCCTTTATCCTTATAAGGACATTTTGCAGCATAATGACCTACTTTCCACAAGCAAAACATTTGAAAGGTAGCTTACCTCTGAACCTTCCAGAACCCCTTTGAAGATTTCTGACAAAATTTGATTCTTCTTCCTCTTCTTCTGGAACATGGCTTGCTTCATAGTAATCTTCTTTTCCTGATGCCTTAAAAGCAGCTTCCCTTCTGTCAGATGGACCTCCCTTTCTCATTTCATAAGCGTTTAGAATTCCATGTAGCTGAGACATAGTGAGAACACGGAGATTTTCTTTTTCTTCTATTGCAGATACTTTAGATTCAAACTTGGGGGATAAAGATCTTAGAACCTTTTGAACTACTATAGTTTCTCTTATTTCTTCACCCAAGTTTTTCATACAATTAACAATCTCATCTACCCGGAGAAAATAATTAGCCACACTTTCATCATTATACATCCTGAGAGTCTCATATTGAATCCTGAGTGTTTGAAGTTTAGCTTCCTTTACCTGTTCATCTCCTTCATAGCTAGTGATCATTTTGTCCCATATTTCTTTTGCTGATTTGAAGTGCATGACCTTCATGAATTCTGTTTGAGATATACTTCCTAATAGGGTAGCGACTGCTTTTGCATTTGTTTCATATGCCTTTTTTTCATCTGGATCTGTAGGAGTAGCTGAAGGAAAAGCATAGCCTTTTTCTACAATGTCCCAAACTTCTGTACCAAGAGATTGAAGATATGCAGTAACTCTTACCTTCCAATAATTGAAATTTGTTCCATCAAAAACCGGTGGCCTGATTGATGCTTCTTTCTCGTAGTTGCTCATGATGAATGATCTTCCTTCAAGCGATCAAGCTTCTCTGAAGGACCTGCTCTGATACCAATTGTTGGAAATAATACTGAGAGGGGGGGTGAATCAGTATTATCAGATTAATCAAACTTTTCAAATGCCCAAAACATATACGCTACTTCAGTTAAGTGAACCAGCGTGTACACGCTACTGTGACGAAGTAAAACAGCGTATAAGCAGAAAACTCACAATTTAGTTGGCTTATTCTTCAATTAAGTGCATCAGGACATTATTCATCATATTAACAGTAAACATGTGCAGTATAACAGAACAGATAAAAAGCCACACACATGAACACCAAGATATAAGGTGGAAACCCAATGTGGGTGAAAACCACCTGCTGCAAGTTGTCTCTATCTTTCTTAATATGAAACTTCAGTTTACAATCTTTTGTACTGGTGCAGCCTTATACCAGTACGCAGGCTACAACCTGCAGAAGGCTTCAACCTTCTCTCGTTCTCCAAACTTCCTTGGAAGGGAGCTCCAACCCCCTTTTGCTTTTGTACTAGCCAAGATACTAGTACGTAGGTGCTGACCTACAATCTTCCTTCTTCCAGGTATCACTTTTCATACATTTTCAGACTTGGATATTCCTGAAGCACAATATTACAATCTGAAGACCATAATTCATTCAATTTTCACAACAGATCATTGAAGCATAAAACAACCAACTTTGAATCACTTGAACCACTGAACCCTGTCAATCACCAGTTACCAGAACACAGAGCAGACTACAGAACTCTGTAATAACAGTCAGATCCCACTGTAAACCCAAATCAAGCTTCAAAAGATATACGCTACTTTAATGAGCAGAAACCGCGTATACACGCGCTTTTACCGAAGCCAACCTGCGTACAGATCTAAAAATAAACTTTCTCAACTTGCAGCTGTACCAGATATTAGTTAGACTCAGAACGTAACATTGCGACAATATGCAGATCTAGAAATATGCATAATCAACCATAACATGATAGTGCATTTCAAACCATTTGATCCCGATCTCTCCTTAAATCTAGTTCTCCATCAACCGATGAGATCTCTCCTTAGCTCAGATCAACCAACTCAGAACCTGCATATCAGATCTCTTTCTCTCTTAGATATTCATGCCTTGTCGAAAGATGATCTTTGCCTAATGATCTTCTTCTCCTTATATAGCCTTAGGCCTTTCTCAATACCAAGAGCCAAAACCATAGTAACACAATACCATCAACTTTAAAACTAGGGATCGACACGCCCGTCGAGACATAATGGTCCGAAATCATAGGCACAACTTCCAAGGTCTAACCACCATGAACCAAAGGAACCTTTCCACATACACGCGCTTTTTATGAATCGAACTTGCGTGTACACGCGACTTGGGCTTAACGAAACAGCGTGTATGAGCTTTCTTGCCATGCTGTACTGAGATCTGTCTTCTGATTAAGTTGCCATCACCTGTACTAACCTTTGAGCACCTGTACCATCCACTGAGTGAGTTGCCATCAAGGACAACACTTGAACCATAATGCCAACAGAAAAATGGTAGCAATTAAAGAAAATTTAATACCTAGGGACACATTTCCTACGAGAGGAGAAATTTATAAATCTTTGAGTACTTCGTCCTTGAGGGGGATAGAATATCTAATGGTTCATCATTTTTTCTATATAGCTGTTTGAATTGTTCCATGAACTTTCATTTTCTACTAATCATACATATTTCTATTCTATACCTTTATTTATTGTTGTTGCTCCTTATGGTTGTTATCCACTTTATTTGTTTCCACGTATTCCCTTGCTACCACTAATGTCTAACACTTCTTTAACCTTTTAAACTAATTCTTCGACTTCTACATTCTTGGATCTTGATTCTTCTTTATATCCAAGTTCAGTCTTAATAAGAGGAGATATTTGACTGCTAAGAATATAATCAAAGATATTGGTACTCTTCTGGTATTGATTTACTTGGCCATTGGCATCCTCTAAATCATGTCATATTGAAACTATCTTAGATTCTAGGTTCTCACAATGAGATTATCATTCATTAAATTGAATTCTCATTACTTCATTCATTCTTTTGACTTCTTCTAGCTGAGTCTTTAGATCAACAATTGTTTTATTTAAATAATTAATATCTTGATCCTTTTTTCTTAATCTAAATATTCTTCAATGGACATGAGAAGTATTCCTTATTCATCACAACTAGAAGATTCACTCATTTTATTCTTGAGTGGTATCTTGATATGTTATTTCTATGAGTGTGGGTTCTTCTTCATTAGCACTATATCTATCTCTTTCCTCAGAAAATGAACATCTAGAAGACAAATGAACTATTCTTATACAATTATAGCAGAACAATAGTTACCTTGTAAAATGCATTGTATCTCATCTACATATTTTGCACATTTATCATCATTATTTGAACACGATTTGTCCTTTTGGTGATTATCTACTTCCACAATAGGGGAATGATCCTCAATACTTTGAGTAACTTTCTTCTAAGATGCCTTCATGTTCTTATTATTATTCTTCCTTTTCTTCTTTTATCTCCAACTTCATTTTCTGAGTAAAAATCATCATTTTGAGTATTTATGATGATGAGCACCAATATTGCAGCAAGAATGCTACAGCTCTTGGGCTACCATCTTTACTTTACCAACTCAGGGTTCATACAAACTTGGAGGTGAAAGTGTTATATACACAAGTAAAAGTGATGGTTCTGCCTTTTGTCACTGTTTAGATGGTAAGGGACCACTAGGGTTTGCAAGCTAGACTTCCATGGATTCAAAATAAGCTTGGTTCCTTGGTGAAAGAAATATAAATCTACCCTAAGAGAGAGTTGATCTACTGCAATAATGAAAAAGAATGAAATTCAATGCTAAGGCACACCATTTCCTAATTAATTGCTAAGAGTTATGCTTTGTAATGATGCTAACTTCACATGAACAAAATGATACTATCCTAAGCATGGAAGTTAAAAACATCAAACACAATTGTTATGCATGTAGAGGATTGTAATAAATCTACTTTGTCTTTCTATGCTTTTCATGAAAAATCAAGTGTGCAGACTAATCTATTTTGGTGATGTGGTAGGTGGTTTAGGGATGTTGGTGGATGGATGGAAGGTTCAAGAGATGGTTGGAAGGTTTGGGGGACCCTTGGGTGGCCTTGGGAGGATTCCTAGAGGTTTTCCCTCAATTCGGCTTCAAAACAAGCCACTACAGGAAAACCTACAGGATGTACTAGAAACCTACATGATTCCTTGTACTTTTACAAGATGAAACTATGAGAAAAATGATGAGTGTTGGAGGTGATGTAAGGCTTAGGGAAGGTGGTTGATGGGTTGAATGGAGTGAGAAGAGGCATAGGATCACTCATAATCCAAAACAAAGTTTAGGAGATGGTTGGATTCGCTCAAAATGCTTGAGGAAATTTCTATGTAAAATGATGAAATTGGTGAAGGTTTTGATGAAAACGAAGAATGCCTATGGGTGAATGAAGTTGGAGGGTGGTTTATTTCTATGATATCTATGTCTACTTCTGAAGCACCTGCTCTGCATCAAACATGTGAAATTTCCAAAAAGTCATGCAAAAAAGAAGAATTCTCATGAGCTAGAAAAGAAGAATTCAATGAAGCAAATGTATAAGCATGAAGAAATTGTTGAATAACATGGAATCATGGACGAGATATACTGCAAGAATGAAGATAGAAGAGATGGAAATGAAATCATACTTTTCAAAACTAATCAAATGCTAGTTTAAGTACAACAAACTCTAAATATCATGAAAGAAATGGAAATCTATCTTTTTGGGCTGCATAAGTGTCTTTTCCTCAAACCATGATCCCAGATGGAAGAAGTGAGGCCAAGACACTTACTGACAACTTTGTGATTCTTCTTTTATCCCTTCTAACCTACGACTGAAGTAAGTCACAAATTGAAGCAAACTAATAAATAATTAATCAAATCTATGCTACTTGCAATGAAAGACTTTTTAAGACAGTTTAACCATGAATCTATAAAACTAAGCTAAGCATAAAGATACAAGAAGAGAAGCCTTTTCTGCTAGGGTTGGGCCCTAAACCAAGAGCTTCAGCCCTCTGAGTTAACTCAATACTGAGTCAAGAACAAACTCATTATTATTATCAAAATAGAAAATTACATCAAAAAGTCTTCCACAAGTCAGGAGCTCGAAAATAGCTAGAGTTTTACAACAAAAATTCAAATCCTAATGAGGCTTGCGGCCTCTATACTTATATAACTAAAGTCCCCATTGAGTTCCTTAAATTTAGGGAGGCTTGGCTTCCAAACTCAAGATGAACTAACTCTTTGTCTATCACTTGCTTGCCTGCCTTATGATCTTCATGACTTGGCTGCTTGCACTCTGAGCTGGTGGGATTAACGGAGGAATATTTAAATGGGGAAGGAGTAAATGAGGAGGATTTACCTCCTACAATCTCTTTCCCTTGTCCCATTCGAGTTTAAAACCTTAGTCCTTGCCAAAATTCCTATCTTTTCTCTACCAAACATGCATTCAGTGCACATTATTCCACTAGGCATAATATCTCACTTTAACTCATATCATTAAACAAAATATAATAAATACATGCAATAAGTTGTGAGAAAAGTTGGTTTAACTAAGGTAGGAGGTGAATTAAGGCCCATATAATTATCCAATGATGAAGCTCATCATCACCCCCCCACTGAAAGTGTTTTTTATCCTCTGAGCAACTCAATCAATATCCATGTCTTTCATAGCTCTAGTGGCCTCCCTAACATCCCATGCCTCTATTGTGGTTTTCTCTTCTTGTTCATAGAAACCCACTTTCTTTTCTACCTCCTCCCACTTCCTCTTTTCTTCTTATTCCTTCCTGCCTTCTAGCATTCCTAACAACAGTGGTGGATTGAGTTTGAAGCCAATCCAATTGACTTTGAGCCTTTGCATATATTTCTTGTACATGGATGTCTTGTTCAGTGCTTCTTTCATTCTTTGAGGAGAGTGGTACTCTCTTATCTTTAAACTGTATGGCAATGTGTTCCATTTTCTTAGGAAAGCATGTATGTTTTCATCCCCTAACACCCTGAACATGTCCTCAAAATGTGAAATGGCTTGCTCTTAGGTAGCAAGATACCTGGATGTAAGTTGAGGATCATTTGCAATTAAATTATGTGTACTGATGAGGGCCATTGGATTGGAATGCTCAACTTTGAACATAAGAGGCTCTATTTGTTCTTTTGCCAATATCTTCTTCATTTCTGCAGCGCTTGCTTCCTCATGGTTCATCCATGATGCCAAAGCCATCAATTGTAAATATCCTAGCTTGGAATTAGGGTACCATACATTCATGTCTACTAAGGCCATGTTATGCAAATAAAACTCAGAAATCTTGGTCCTGTCTTCCAATGTCTTTGATCACAAAGATCAATGAACTGTTTATAATCCTGAAATGGCATAGTGCCTCTCTGTGCTAGGGTCTTGATCTAGAACTGCAACCACTTTTCCTTAAGGTATAAAGCATAGGATTTAGCTAACATCATACACTGGATTGCTTCCAAAGAGAGACTGGCCATACATGCCAATTGCTTCTCTCTTTCTTGCAGTTGCCCTTTCAACCATGCATTTTCTGTCTCTACCTGATTTCTCATTATGGCCTCTCTATCTGTCAAGCTACTTAATTCTCTGCCCATCTCCTTGAGATTCTCCTCTATGTGACCAATGTCTTCCACCCCCTTGGATTTGGAAATATAAATACATCGATGAGTTCTAGCCCTCTCCTTCTTAAGGTCAAAGAATAGCGGAATATAAATTTTTTGTGGAATGAACCTGCCCTATTCAATAAATCTGTAGTAGGAGTCAAGGTTAGGTTGGGGGCTAGGTTCCTTTAACTCCGGGTTATCTTATTTAGTTTCTTGTTGTAGGCTTCAACTTCCTGTAGGTCCTACTATGTATCCTGTAGGATTACTTTTCCTTTGGATGAGGTGGATCTAGTTATAGGCCTTCTCACATAGGTGATAGGAGACTTAGGAGGAAGAATTTTATCCTATTGTTTAGGTTATTCCTCAATCACAATGGGAATTTTGGTTATGGGTAGAGGTTTCCCTTGTCTTATTCTTGTGCTTTTTCTTGTCATGAAATATGTGGGGGTTTGCCTCTATCTTTTTCCTTTCTGTTTGATAGGGGTGTTAAGAGCAGTGAGGGCAGTTGTTGCTTCTCTCTCAGTGGGTTCTGGAGACACTCTAGGTGACTCCTCCTTATATTCTACCTCCTCTTTTCCATTTCCTTTTTCCTCTATGTTTTTCCCCTCTTCTTCTCCTTCTAGATCCTCATCTTGTTTATCAGTCTCTTGATTGACATCTTCTTGTTTCCTCATCACCTTCCTTCTCTTGCTCCTCTTCTTCCTCCTCACCTGTTGCATCTTAATCCCTCTTTGCTTCTTCTCCTTTTGTTTCAGTTTCTTCCTCATCCTTTTCAATGACAGTAGGACTAATGTCATATGTGAGGGCTTTGATATCCTCCTTTGTCTGCATGTCTCTAAAAATTTCCCATTGGATAGGAATTCTGAGGTTTTGGAGGGCATCTTCTATGATGATTCTAATTAACCCATGGTGGGCTAACTATTGGTGGTTTCCCTCCTGCACTTTTATGCTTGTGTCTATCAGTGATTGCAGAAGGAAGTATGGTATGTTGAGCCTGTGGTGAGGAGGTGTTTCTGCTCCAAACCTCAATTCTTCAAGAAGCCTAAAATGATACCCATAAACTACACTATACCTACCCTCACATGATATGTATTTGATAAGATGGTAGCTCACCTCATTCTAGGGGTATGGTAGGCTTGATCTCCTTAGTCCATTTTTTTCCTCAATGAGCTCTTCTCCCTCTAAAAATAACTTCTTCTTGGCAATATGGCTATCTCCCTTGTCTTCCTTTCTCCAAGGCACTCATAGGGGAAGTGTGGTAATTCTGCTTATGAGTTCAGGGGTGAGCTCTATGGAGAGGCCTCTCACCACAATAATGGCATGAATTCTGGTCAGTGGAATGAGGGAGAGAGTGAAATCTTGGGCCACTTAATCATCATATCCTCTTAATTTTTCAAAATACCCCATCCAACTATGTCTTGTGAAGATTTCTAACACTTGAGGGTGTTGGTGGATTCTCACGGTATTAATGGGCTCCCTTCTATTAAACCCCCTTGTCATTTTGTTGATGAATTTGGAGGAGCTGAGATGGTTGACACAAATTTTTTAAATGCAAAAGTAAATAACTGAAAGAAATATGGAGACAATTCCCTTACACAGTTGCCAAATTCACTTACTACTAGGGAAATTTTTGTTCAATTCTCTTTGAAAAAGGGAAGGAATTATAGAGCCTAAATCTTCATAGCGTTTGTTGTAGCCAACCCCCGTGTTTTCCCCTTTGAAACTCCTCTCGACCAATCTTGTAGACTGTATGTCTGTATCCTGTAGGTTTCTTGTGCAATCATGTAGGAAGTCCTGCACAGGAGACAGATGTAATTTTCCTCTTCTGTAGGTTGTGTGGGTATGAGAGTGAATTTTTCTAGAGTGAACCTTGAAGAAATGCATGCATGAGTGCATGGGGATCAATGAGTATTTCTTCTTATTCCTGAGTTATGTGAGGTGGTGTGCTGGCAACGGAGGTACGTTTTCTATTTTTGGACCGTTGGTTCTCACTACCACCTCATCATTTCCCTCTCTTGGTAATCAACTCCTAGTTCATGCCTCCATAGAATTAACTATTCTTGTCCTTCTCTTATGCTTTTTGACTTTACTGTTGCCACATGTAGGAGGACCAACTGTTTTGTCTTCGTCGACTAAACGAAGGTGCCCAAGTTAACTAGCCACCTTTCACTTATAAACCAACTTACTCGTAACCTTTACATCTTTTGACTACATTATGAAAATGAGAGAGTGAGTGAGATACTTACCTATGGTGCTAATACCTTGCTGCAGTTGTTGAAGACGAAGGTGCTTGCTGTGTGTTGGTTACATGCTATTTTTTTCCCTTTTTTATTGCTCTTTGATCATTACTTTGATGTGTAGGTACTTGGTCTTGAAGATGATGGTTTTGCCACTTCTCGGATCTCCTTCTATCCTTGGATATTCATGCTGGAAGTTTGCTTCTACTCATGATTTGTATTCTATGGGATAGGTTGCTAAAGGATTTTCTACATGATGTCCTTAGCTACTTCTCCCTCATAATTTCTGATCATACACTCTGCTAGGATTTTAAGGATGGTGACATGGACTGAGATGGAGGCTAGGAGTGTGGAGAATGAGAAATACTCTGGTGCTTCTCCCTTGTAATCTCTATTTCACTTTTTCTTTCTATGTTTTCTCTTGAAGACCGTGAATTTGTTTTTTTGAAAACTAATTTTTTAATGGTGATTGTAGGGGTGATGAAAGTGAAGAAAGGTATGGTAATGAAGTGATGATGTAGGGATGTAATTTTTTTAACATGGCGGGTCATTTCCTTGCCCTAGGGTCACTTCCTAAAGTATTCCCAAGCCACTGTAATTCCTACAGGATCATCCTGTAGGTTTTAAGGGGATCTTGTAGGTTTACAGGGGATCCTGTAGAAAACACAATCCCCTTGTAAACTGAAGCAAAGGAGTCAAAAAATGAAAGAAATGGTGGAGTGATCAATGACAATGAGTGGAAAAATAAAAAAGCGAGTGAAACAGGTTCCTTTTTTATCCTCATTTATTCTCTGATCGTCCTCCTTGTTGACCTACAAATAGAAATTTTCATGATTTTTTCTCTTTTTTTTTTTTTAAACAACTAGGCCGACTCTAGGAGGTTTTCATCCTAGCTATTTTCCCTGGGTGCCACAAGAGAGGTTTTCACCCAGGGATCTTTTTATTTCCTTTTTTCCCTTCTTTTTTTTTTGACACCATTGCCACCCCCCACCCCCCAAGAGGTTTTCAACCTGATAGTGGGACTTAGGCACCTCATGGAGGTTTTCACTTGAGTCCTTATTTTTTTTTCTCTCTCAGTGATTTGATGAGGTAGGAGCTGAAACTTGCTCCACCACCATCACTTTTTTATTGATACCATCAATGAACTCTTGCTTTGACACTAGTATTTTGTAAACTTTCAGTCGGTGTCCATTAACAAGTAAAGGAATGGCCTCTTCATCTATGGTTGTGATCTGCACTAAACCATTATCATGACATCTTTCTATAACGTAATGTACTATCCATCTTGTCCTTAACTTGTTCTTAAAGTCCTTATATCTGGAATCATATAACAAGGCCCAATCACCTTCTTGAAATTGCTTATCCTTGATGTTCTTATCATGCCATATCTTCATCTGAAGTTGGGTTACCTCTATGTGTAGGAGGGCCCGCATTCTAAACTCATCTAAACCATTCAACTGAAGCAATATCTCTTTTTGTGCATTGCTGAGATCTAGATCTAGTTGGGTTGCCATCCTTAATGTGTTATACTCAAACTCAATGGACAACAGGGCCTTTTTCCCATAGACCAACTCATAGGGTGTGAATCCAGTGGTGGTCTTGTAGGTGGTGTTATAGACCTAGGTGGCCTCAACTAGTCTATATTCCCGATCTTTCCTACTTTTGTTAATCACTTTAGTCAAGATGCCCTCCAGCACTCTGTTGGTCACGTCCACTTGCCCATTAGCTTGTGGGTGATAAGGAGTGGAGGTCCTATGCTTCATCTTGTGATCACTGAGCAATTCTTCAATCATTTTGTAGGTAAACTAGCTACCTTGATTGGTGACAAGCTCTCTAGGGTACCCAAATTTGTAAAATACATTCCCCCTTAAGAACTCAGCCACCTTCTCCTTTATTGTTGCCTTAATTTCCTTGGTTTCAACCCACTTAGTCAGATAGTCAGTGCACATAATGATGTACTGTCTTTTCTTGGAAGGAGGGTCAATATGTCCAATGAAGTCCATGCCCTACTTATCAAATGGCTCAAAAGTAACTTGAGGCTGCAAAGGCATTTCATCCCTTGTAGTAGGCTTTACCATCCTTTGGCACCAATGACACTGAATAGTATATATTTTCACATCCTGATAAAGAGTGGGCCAATAATAGCCTGCTTGTAACACTTTGAATGTTGTCCTCTTTTCTACAAAGTGACCTCCACAAGGCCCATCATGATAGGTCAGAAGGATGTCAAAGAATTTCTCCTCCCTGAAACACCTTCTCAAGAATTTATTTGGGCCAAGTTTGAAGAGATTACCCCCAATCCAAGTGAAGGGGGAACTCTTATAATATTTCTTTTCTCTTTGGAGGAAAAGTTCAGTGGGAACTATGTAGATACCAAATAGTTTTCTATGTTACCTACAGGAAAAGTTAATCTAGACAAAAAGTTTGCAACAACATTTTCCTTACCAGGCTTAACAACAATAGTTAGATCAAACTGTTGTAATAAAAGTAACCATCTTATAATATGAGCATTCAAATTGGGCTTATTCATTAAATATTTGATTACAACATGGTCAGTATGGAAAACTGTTTGATACCCTATAATATAATGCCTAAACTTGTTTAATGAATTCACAACAACCAGGAGCTCCTTTTCGGTCATTGTGTAGTTCAGTTCAGTTCAGCCTTTGACAAATTCTTATTGATAAAGTAAATGGCATAAGGAAAATTTTCATCTATCTGACCTTGGGTTTCTCCTATGGTTTTGTGTGAGGCATCAGCATGAATGTGAAAAGGAAGGGCCCAATTTGGGCCTTGGAGAATTGGGGCAGTGGTTAACTTTTTCTTCAGGATGTCCAAGGCCTCTTGAAAACTTTTTGACCATACAAACTCAGAGTCCTTGGCCAACAACCCAAATAAAGGAGAGGCCAACTTGATTAAGTCCTTTATGAACCTTCGATAGTATCCACCTTTTTATCTCAAAATCAACCCCTAAAAGGCTACTGATGAGGTAGACCTTAAGTAACTATTTCAAACCTACTTTTGGCTGAGGCCTATCCTCCTCAACCTGAGAGGGCTCTCTCATAAGACTAAAGATTTTGATAATGAATAACATGGCTGACTCTATGAAACAAATGAAGAAGTTTAAATGGTTGAAACAAAATTAGAAAGTATTCATTGGGCTTATGGAGTCAAACATGTTTCAGTATGACAATAATGTTATCCTTACATGGAATTTAGGGCATCTAGAATTCAACACATGGAGAACACATCAGAAAAATATAAGACAACACAGTCTATAAATGTATGAAGTAAGTTAGAGAAAAATCAGTGATTTCTAAGTAAACATACATTCATACCACTGTAGATAATGATAAGAGAACAATACAAGACATTCTGAACATTGAATTCCTTTAGATTCCTGAGAAGTAAGCCAAATACTGTATTACTAAAAACAAAGTCCTACACAAAGCACAATAACCAAGTTTCTCTGAAATTTTCCAACCCTTTGTACATTAGATTTTCTCCTATATATAGAGCTCCTTACATAACTGAGATTCCTCCTCCAGCATGAGGGGAACTCGAATTCTTCCTACTATGACACCTATTAACACTTAAAACTAACTATTAAATGTAACTGACTGCTAACTGGCAGTTCTAGAGACCTAAAACAATTAGGAGTATAACTCCTCATCATGTTGGTAGTAGCATTTATTACAATCCAAACTCGTTCTCTGACAAATGGCCTTCTTCAGTTTAGCTTTGGTGGAGGTTTGAAATTCCTTGCTGGCCCTTGATGCCTCATCTCTTTACTGCTCCTGGAAACTAGGAAACTGCTCCTGTTTTTCTGCTTTTGGTCTCCACAAGGATCTTCAAAATCAATTATCCCTGTTGTTCTTCTTAATTACACAAAAATGTATTGGACTATCTTGTTTTCCATGTACTGTAGACCTTGCCCATATACACGTGAGAAGACAAAACCTCTTTAATGCTGCATGAAGCATCATGAACAATACTAGCTATGAATAATGATAATTTTTATAACACATAGCTTAGAGTTCATATATGTCTTTCCTCTTCTTGTTTAGCCCTTGTTGGATGCTTACACTTTGTAAATGATCCTCTTCAGAAAATCCCTTTCAAAAAGATTTCCCTTTTGTCTCTATGGTCAACCGAATCATAATATGCAGCTACAACAGTTTCGTAGCGCACTACGAAACTGTTGTGCATTAGGCATCACCTGCAGCAGTTTCATAATGCGCTACGAAACTGCTGTGTAATTTCAAAAACACAGTTTAAGGGAAAAATTTGACTTTCTTGAGCTTTCTTTTTCTTGAAATGTCTTTTTCATCTGTCCTGAAGCTGTTCAAAACTGAATGCATAGACACCATTCTTCAAGATAAACTTCAAGAAGGTAATTTATCAAAATTTAGGACTTAGCCTTACTTGCTATGTAATTTCCCTTAGCTAAGGATGTCCTTCATGCTGGCTTAGTTGTATCTTCAGATCCTCGATTTGCCTCTTCATAATTCTGATTCCAGCTCTCAGTTTTGTATTAACTTTCTTGATGTATCTCGCTTCCTTTATTGTAGGGACTGACTAGGTGTAGTATTGAGCATGACAGTTGACCACTTCGGGTATTGAAATCGTTTTGTCTTCCCACAGAGGATCCATTTTGTTAAAATAAGCTTCCTTGATTGCATGTTTCCTTGAGGTTTTCCTCAGTTTGGCAATTTCAAGATTTTTTATCTTCAACTTCTTTTTCAACTCTTCAAAACTATATTCCTCTTGAGAGATAACTGCCTTACCTCTATCGTTTTTATGCAGCTGTGATGATGTTTCTGATGAAGTCACAAGTCCTTCATGAGATTTTGTGACCTCCCCTGTTTCACTTGCTTTTGGCAGCGTCTCTTGTATCTCTTTTGAATGCCTTGTCATAGGTCTTCTTGGCTTAAAAACAAATTCAGAAACCTGATCATCAAATTTGAGCTTTTTAGAGGTTTTGGCCTTTTTTGTTTTTCCTTTACCTGTTTCTATCAAGTCTGCTCGAACCATAGGAGACTCCCCAATATCAATAGCTTGAATCAAATCATTCCGACTTCCTTTTGAAGCCAGGCTTGCCTCAGTAACCACTGTCTTTCCTTTTTCTTTAGCTAACTAGCTCCTGGTTACTCTTCTTTGGACCGTTTCACCTTTAGATTGCTCTTGTACCCCCTTTTTTATCTGACCTTTCCCTTTTTGTGACTGTTGAGGTGTGTCTTGGATTACTAGTGATCTTGGGGACTCCTTTACTTGTTTCTTAGCCTTCAATTTCATGAATCTCCTTGATCGTGTTTCTGCACGATGACTAACTGATGGTGGAGAACTCTTCGTAGCCTGAGGACTGAGACCAGTTTCATTCTTGAAGCCAGAAATAAACACGAACATGGAACATTCCCTATCTAGTTTTTGGAGCTCATGCAAAACGATCAATTTGACTAAGCTGTGATGAAACAACGAGGTCTCGCAGGCTTCCTTCTTCAACTGAACCTTGTTACACATTTTGCCTAGGCTACGAAACAAATAGAAAGGCAAATCAAGAGATATCTTTCCAGTGAAATGAAGAAGAAGCTTGAAGTGATAAGAATACACCTTATGATACCTCCCCTCGTAGGTGAAGTATCTCTGTATGTAGGTAAGTAAATTATCATATGAATCTTTGACAAAACTCCCGGGCACTTGTTTAACTCTGAATCAATGAACTCTGGCTTCAGAAATTCCTTGTAGGGGGTTATATCAAACTTGAAATTTTTAAACCATCTCTCCTGTCCCCTTGGAATCTCAGTGACTATAGATATAACCTCTGGAGAGATTGGAAATTCAAGCACCCCAACTTTCGAATTCAATCCTGTGAAATTTAAAGAAAATTCCCTGGTGACTTGCATATGGCCTCCTTGAAGTTTTTCATAAAATCTCCAACAACCAACCTGTTTGAAGGCTTTTTCAACTTAATTGTTCTTTAATATGATATCTAACCCTTCTGGTTCATTCCTCAGACACCTGTCTGACCTATGATCTATTCTTTCTGTAGACTCCTCCATGAAATTCCAGCAAAGTGAAGATTTGAAAAAACTCGCACTGTCTTAATCTTGATCATTGCCTCGCTTGAAAACCTGCCTCACTTGATCTTCAAGGAATTCTAATTGAACGCCTACCAATTTTCTCCTCATGCATGAACCCAAACATAATCATGACTATGAATACTTGGCTTCTTTTTGAAACTTATAACCTGAGCGTACCAAGACACTTAATGACCCTAATGATGAGAATAAGCGGTTGAATGTGATAGGAAAAGTGTATGGGCTGACAACTGACGATGTAAAAATAACGGATTTTGATAGATTTGACAGCTGATGAGATTTGCTACGAATCTACACGAATCCCCGATTTCATAGCGCAGCCAATGCAAATTCTGGGTTTTGCGATACGAAAACACCTAGACTAGGTTTTGCACTACGAAAACTCCTAGACAGTTTCGTAGCGCATAAAAACCTTGAAACAAGTTTGACATATGGAATCCCTGTGTGAGATGAGACCAATGATAGGCAAGAACAAAATATTGACCCTATTTGACCATACCAACAAGACTCTATTCAAAATCTTAGACTCTAAAACAACCATGGAAAGACCAGACCAAGACTAACACCAATCTTTTGAAATCGAACTGATGCTCAGAAATTTGAAATTTTTCTTAAGTGATAACACACCTAATCCTAGGAAACTTTTGACATCTCTCCGCTTTTGAGGAGGTGGGACCCTTTGGATGATAGCTATTTTTTTGGGGTCCACTTGCAGTCCTTGTTGAGACATTGAATGACCCAGCACGGTCCCTTCAGTCATCAAGAATTCACAATTTCTCGGGACTGAGAGACAGGTTCATCTCAGTGCATATGTACATTACCTTACCTATGTTGGACAAATCCTCCTCGAAATAACCCCCATAAGGTGTGAAATCATCCATATAGATTTCTACCACATCATGGACCAAATCAGCAAAGATACTTAGGATTTCTCTCTCGAAAGTGGAAGGAGCATTGCATAGGCCAAAAGGAAGGACCCTATAGGCAAAAGTACCCCAAGGACAAGTGAAGGTGGTTTTATCTTGGTCTTCCAGACTAATCTGAATTTGATTGTACCTACTTAATCCATATAAGAAAGAGAAAAAAAATTTCCTTGCCAGGCCATCTAGCACTTGGTCGATGAAAGGTAGAGGGAAATGGTCCTTCTTTGTGGCTTTGTTCAACTCCCTGTAATCAACACAAATCCTCTACTTACCTTTTTTCTTGGGAACTAACCCTAAAGGAGAGACCCACTCATTGGCAGAGATAGGATAAATGAATCCTTCATTTAGCAATTTTTGCAGTTCTTCTTTGACTATATCCTTAAGAGCCAGATTCGTCTTGCTTTGGGGTTGTCGAACTGGCTTGCAACCTTCCTTGATATAAATATGGTGAGTACACATTGAGGGGTGTACTCCCTTCATTTCTTTGTAACTCCAAGCGAAGGCATCTAGATGTTCCTTTAGCATGTTGCACAACTTCTCTTCTTGGAGAACAAAAAGAGATGGATTGATTTTCAAAGTTCTCTCAAGGCCAAATTCTATGGTTTTGACATGGAGAGGGTTGGAATTGGCCAAGTACATATCAATTTGATGATTGTTCTGGGTTTCCTTCACTACTTCTTCTAGGGACAATGTACTGGGAGTAGGACTTTGGAGTAGGTGTTCAATCAACTCATCTTCATCCTATTGTCCTCCTCCCATGGTTGTTTCTAAGGTATATAGTTAGGTAGTATAAAATTCATCTTCTTCCTCCTCTTCCAGCCATATAGGTAAATCATGTTTTAGAGATGGCTGAGCAGGAGGGTATAGGACAAACTTCATGGACATATGTCCATTCTTCATGGTCATACTCCCAGCTCTGTAGCTGATGTAAGCATCGGCAGTGGCCAACCTGGGCCTCATAAGGACAAGAGGGTAACCAATAAGCTTAGCATTAGGCTGGAGAACTAGGAAATCTATAGGGTACTCCTAAGAGTTAATGGAGACCATCACATCCTCCACAATCCCCTCAGGGGTCATTATGGAGTGGTCTGCAAGTTGGAGGATTGTTGTGGTCTTTCTCAATGAACCTTGGAGGTTGAGCTTGAGCATGGTGTCCTTGGTCATCACATTAATGGTAGCCCTAAGATCGATCAAAGTGTGTGGGACAATGGTGACATTGATGTGCACATCTACTACAGGGATTCCAGGGTCCAAATACTTTAGACATATTACCTACCCCAACATTAAGTCGAACAATTGTCCAATGACATTAATGGTAGGGGCATCTCTTTTTCACCTCCCTCGATGCTTGAAACACTTCTCCTTAATCAACTTGTTGTCAATAGGTACATCCTTGATGGCTTGGAGAAGTAGAATCTTGACACATATGTTTTTCAATTCTCCCATAAGTGCAGTCTTTTCTGGGGGAGGCTGGAGTGGTTGAGTTAATCTCTTGGGAAAGGGTAGATTTACTTTAAGAATGCTTTCCTCTCTTTCTTCTTAAACCTCCCTAGGTGGATGTGGAGGTTGGTTATCTAGGAGAACTCTCCTAGACCTCAGGTTAATTTCCTAGATCTCCATAGCATAAGCTGGATATGATGTCTCTCTACTATATACTTGTTGTGCCTATCTGTTGTTCAGGCTCAAATTTGGCTGGGCAGGAATCCAGGCTTTTTTAGGTGGAGCAGAGTGTAATATTTGTGGTTGGGCAGGTAGTGAAGGCAATAAAGCTGGGACATTGTTGTATTGGGGCCTCCACCCCTAGGGTGGTGCATTTCACTGAGGTTGTGGTCGAGCATATAGTTGAAATGACTAGCTGGCTAGTTGGGAATGATACTAAGATGCAAAGGACCAAGGAGTAGGTGTAGACCAGGAAGGATGAGCAGGGGGTCCCGAAGAAGGTAAGAATGTGGTTAGGTTGGGATTCTAATATGCATGGGATGACCCTTGCATGCCCTGCTGGTATGGCCTAGGCCCATGAGGTCTCCTTTGGTTTATGTAACAGAGCTGCTGACTGACCCCTTCAGCTCCTTGATATACAACTTTGAGTCTAGGCAAAGAAGGGCACTTTTCTGTGGAGTGGTTTTCTTCACAAAATGAGAAAATCTCAATAGAATTCAATGGACATTCATTCCTAGGGTGCCCCCTCGTGCATCTAGGATAGAAAATGGCCAAGTCTCTCTCAGCTTCCTCCTGCTTTCTCCTAATGTGCATAGTGTCCATCTGTAAGGCAAGGGTTTGCAACATCTCACTCTCGAAATCTTCCAACATGTTTCCAATTTCACCCTTGATAGATGAATTAGAAGAGGATGTATCGACCATAGGTTGACTTCCCCTACCCTTTTTCCTAGCTGCCCTAGAATGTTTTTTGAAGACAGTCTTGATATCCTCATAGGGTAATGGTATATATCTCCTCCTTCTAACAAGTGTAGGGTATCCAAAAGGTCTTCCCTTACTCCTCTAAGCAGGACCAACTTTAGTGACTCAGGGTCAAGTGTGCAACTAGCCCTTTTGTAACTAAGTTGGAATCTTTCTTCATAATTCTATAGGGATTCATCATTACCTAAGGTCATCCTAAAAATTTCTTCTTTAGTATTGTTAGACCTACAGTAGTCCCGATACTTGTTTTTGAAGACTTGCTACATCTGAGCCCAAGTTGTGATGCTATCCCCAGGTAAACCCATGAACCAGCGCAAAGATGCATCCTTGAGGGTATATGGAAATAGTTTCATCTTTTTCTCATCATCTGTGTAGTCATGGGTTCGACATATAACAACAAACTCAAATATGAAAGTGTCGAGATCTTCTGTGGTCAGGCCATGGAAATGAGGAAGGGAAGAGGGGCTTATATTTTTCATCTTAGTGTCCCCATTGCTTTCCCTGATGGGGAAGGCACCCTCAATTCTCTCTCTATTCCCTCTGTCATTTATGTTTTCAGCCATTGGCTCGGTAGGAATGGGTTCTTCTTCTTCCCCTGTAGGTTCTTCAAATATGTCTAGTTGCTCACCTAAGGGTTCCTCCAGTTCACAGCCACCGAGGAAGAGGGAAGGTTGGATATTGGATGCAGTGGGGGTATTTGGCAAAATTTCCCCTAAGTTATCCCTATTCTTACCAGGCATGAAAGGAAATGTTTTTTGGATTGGTTTTGTGATTTTTTCAAACTTTGAAAGTTCTTTGCAGAACTGAAATTGCAAATTGAATGAAAACTACTGACTGAATGAAAAACTAACTTGCAAAATTGAAATTGCAAACTAAATGAGAACTACTCACTGAATGAAAAGATTAATTATAGGAAAGGAAAGAAAAGAATGCAGAATGAAAAGGAAGCAAAATAAATTACTTTTGCAGAAATGGAACTAATGATAGAATATTAGAAACAAGAAATAGAAGAAAGAAAGCAGTAATCACATCTTACTCAGACACCTCCCTAGCAACGGCACCAAAAAGTGATGAGCACCAATATTGCAGCAAGAATGCTGCAACTATTGGGCTACTAGCTTTACTTTATCAACTTTAGGTTCGTACAAACTTGGAGGTGACGGTACTATATACACAAGTAAAAGTGGTGGTTCTGCGTTTTTTCATTTTTTAGCTGGTGAGAAACCACTAGGGTTTGCAAGCTAGACTTCTATGGATTCAAAAGAAGCTTGGTTCCTTGGTGAAATAAATAGAAATCTACCCTAAGAGAGAGTTGATCTACTGTAATAATGAAAGAGAATGAAGCTCAATGCTAAGGCGCACCATTTCATAATTAACTGCTAAGAGCTATGCTTTGTAATGATGCTAAATTTACATGAACAAAATTCTACTCAAACACAACTATTATGCATGTAAAGGACTATAATAAATCTATTTTGTCTTTTTATGCTTTTCATGAAAACTAGAGTGTGAAGACTAATCTCTTTTGGTGATGTGGCAGGTGTTTTAAGGATGCTAGTGGATGGCTGGAAGCTTCAGGAGATGGTTGGAAGCTTTGGGGGACCCTTGGGTGACCTTGGGAGCTTCCTAGAGGTTTTACCTCAATTCGGCCTCAAAACAGGGCCTTATAGGAAATCCTACAAGATGTACTAGAAACCTACAAGATGCAGCCATGAGCAAGAAAATGGGTGTTGGATGTGATGGAAGGCTTAGGGAAGGTGATTGATGGGTGGAATGGAGTGAGAAGAGACCTAGGATCACTCATAATCCAAAACCAAGTTTAGGAGATAGTTGGATTCGCTCAAAATGCTTGAGGAAATTTCTATGTAAAATGATGAAATTGGCGAAGGTTTTGATGAAAACGAGGAATGCTTATGGGTGAATGAAGTCGGAGGGTGGTAGCTTGCTATGAGATCCCTGTCTGCTTCTAAAGGACCTGCTCTGCATCAAGCATGTGAAATTTCCAAAAATTCATGTAAACAAGAAGAATTCACATGAGCTAGAAAAGCATAATTTAATTAACTGACTATCTACCTTATGCATGAAGAAATAGCTAAATAACATGGAATCATGGATGAGATCTACTGCAAGAATGAAGATAGAAGATATGGAAATGAAATCCTACTTTGCAAAACTGATCAAATACTAGTTTAAGTACAAAAAACTCTAAATATCATAAACGAAATGGAAATCTGTCTTTTTGGGCTGCATAATGGTCTTTTCCTCAAATCATGATCCTAGAGGGAAGAAGAGAGGCCAAGACACCTACTAATAACTTTGTGATTCTTCTTTTATCGCTTCTAACTTGGTATTGAAGTAAGGCACAAATGGAAGCAAACTAATAAACAATTAATCAAATCTACACTACTTGCAATGAAAGACTTCTAAAGACAGTTTAACCATGAATCTATAAAACTAAGCTAAGCATAAAGATACAAGAAGAGGAGTCTTTTCTGCTAGGGTTGGGTCCTAACCCAAGAGCTTCAGCCCTTTGAGTTAACTCGGTACTGAATCAAGAAAAAACTCATTCTTATTACCAAAACAGAAAATTACATTAAAAAGTATTCCACAAGTCTGGAGCTCGAAAATAGCTAGAGTTTTACAACAAAAATTCAAACCCTAATGAGGCTCTAGGCCTCTCTACTTATATAACTAAAATCCCCAACGACTTCCTTAAATTTAGGGAGGCTCAGCTCCCAAACTCAAGATGAACTAACTTTTTGTCTATCACTTGCTCGACTGCCTTCTAATCTTCAAGACTTGGCTGCTTTCACTCTGCGCTGGTGGGATTAATGGAGGAATATTTGAATGGGGAAGGAGTAAATGAGTAGGATTTACCTCCTACAGTCTCTCTCCCTTGTCCCATTCTCATTTCAAACCTTAGTCTTTGCCAAAATTCCTTGAGTTTCTCTTCCAACTCGCATTTAATGCGAATTAGTCCACTAGGCATAATATCTCACTTTAACTCATCTCATTAAACAAAATATAATCAAAACATGTAATAAGTTGTGAGAAAAATTGGTTTGAATAAGCTAGGAGGTGAATTAAGGCCCATATAATTACCTAATGATGAGGTTTATCGTATGAAAAGGGGATATTAGTTAAGATATGATTCATTACTCAATTAGAAATGGTCTTTAATTTCTTTTTGGTGCATTTTGATTTTGTCCTTCATATATAAATTGTAGCTTGTATAGCATTTCTTTTGCAGTCTCACAATGTCTTACTTTATCAAAGTCTAAATCTGATAGCCCTTTCAATATAATCTTCTTTACTTCAATATCATACTCATTCTTCTCTCCATAGTTTGCAAATAACAATGCATTTATGTCGAGATCAATCAAGTAGGATTCTATTCTTACCTTCCAAAGTAAATAACTAGATCCATTAAAAAATGTAATTCCTTCTAATGTAAGCCACTCCTGGCTAGCCATGATTCTTTTAGATCTACATAGTGGTGAAACTTTTCTTTAAGGAACCTACTCTAGTACCAAGTTTTGGAAATAAAGATAATACTAGGATGGGGGGTGAATCAGTATTATGATCAAGTATAACAATTATTGCCAATTTATGTTTTCAATTTACTTGGAAATCATTCATGTAAGTAGCATCATAAAATAACACATCAATCACACAATAACATCATAATCACCATACACATATGTAACACAAAACAAATTTACGTGGAAACCCATTAATGGAGAAAACTACCAATATTTGTTTTAGTTCTTTATGTAAATTAAAGCTACATTGAATTGTTACGTTATTTTTACTCCACCAACTAGAAGGAAGCAACCACTCCCTGAGTTGCAAGCATCCACTTTCAGGAGGCACCAACCCTTGATTGATTTTTTAAGAACCAACCTAAAGGAGGCACCAAATCCCTAATTTGTAAGAACCTACATGCAGGAATCACCCTATAGAACCTTGAAAATCCATTTTTCATCCTATTTTCAAACTTAGATCAACATGTCATTTCTTCCATTAACCTTTAGATTAATTTTTGTTTCTCTCTCTACTTTAGCTCTCACTCAGTCTAATATTTCACAATACAATCAACATCCTCAAATTATCTCGGCCCTCACAAACTCTTATGACAACTTAATATCTTGAACACATATTTTACAATTATCGCATCTTGTTCTTCTTGTGTTCTACAACAATAGCCAATTGTTCCACTTACTCATCTTGTCACCCCCTTGGCCTAGCGACACTACTCACAAAAACTTCAAATTCAATTAATTTAAACACAACTTGAGGAAGAAATTTATTCATTTTCAAAATTATTGGAGAGGAACTTCATTTATTCTCTCACAAATCAAATATTAATTTCATTAGATTAACTCATGCAATTCTTCCTTTGGTTTATAGAAGATAAATTTGCCCCTCTATTTCATCCCTAAATATTTAATCCAATCACCATTCATTTCCATCAATCATGCTACCTTTTATTACCTTTACTCTTATATTACCAGAGTCATCAAATTGTAGTTATTACCTTTAGTAAATATTAGTCTTGACCATATCAATGGGACTCAGTCATCATATTGATTACAAGGATTTTCTTCAACTATCATTTAACTGTATTTTACTGCTCAGAACACCAAATTTCATTGGATGCCTATTTTTTTGTTCCCAATCAACAGGCCCCTTTATCCATGTGATCAAACCTAGGAACCAAGGTATTAACTCTAAAGGGTCTTAGAATTGCAATCCAATATCTGGTTGCTTTTGCACTCTAGCATTTCTATCGACCGTCCAGAGCTCGGATTCTTGGATATTCCAGATATACTTCTTGTGGCTAAAGACGTTGCCACATGATTCTACCCCAAATTATTACGAATTCACCTATAGCAACCAATCAACCACTACCATGTTTTGTTTCTCCACATGATCATTGTACCCTGGCCCCACATAAACTCCTTTGAAATTCCATCCAATATCTAGGTGATTTCAAGTTATAACATTTGTGAAATCTCCCTAAAGGCTCAGATGCCAACATATCCTATTTTTACAGATGTCTAGATATCCCATCCTTAAGTCATGTTTTAGGCCCACTTACTAGTCATCAATCCTTTTTTTAAATAATATTAATAGAGGAAAAGGTTTAGAAACTATCCCCTTGGAAAGAATCCTAGGGATACCCCATCTCATCTATTGAAATCATCACTTCCACATGGTAGTATTTGAGTGGTGCCACGTGTCACTCACATTAGGCCCCCTTGGCCAACCAAAAGGTCATTTCCACCTACCATGTGTCACTCCATCACTATGGAACGTCATCTCTCAATTGTCTCATGTCTATCACATGTCCTCTTATCATTGAGAAATGTTGTCCCATGGCCACATCAAAGGCTTAGAGCCTCCATGTCAGGATGTGAACTTTCCTGTCAAGTAACAAAACAATTCATGTTTTGCAACTCTTGTTAGTTGCATCATCACCCATTGCACCAATCCTTTCAACTCTTCATCTTAAACTACGATGCGACAACATGTCATATTACAACATATCCATGCCATGTGTCACCTTATGAGTGGTGCCACATGTCACCTAGCAAAGAACCACTTGGGCACCCATAAGCGCCAAATCTACAAGACACATCATGCCACATCAACATCATACTAACCTATCCTACCAATTAGTTACCACACCATCAATGACCTCCAATCATGCTTTTCCATATGCCATCACTGCCTCCTATATTTGTACAGAACTAAATTTGGGGTCCATGGTATTTTCCATGTTTTTATTCATAAAAAATCTAAGGGTGAGATGCTCGAATACACTATTTTCTATAGAAACATAAAATAAAAATGGAATTATGACTTGATCTTGAAAATATATCCATATCTGGGTCATTCTTTAAGTGGTTGTCCTATGCAATCCCCAGATAAATGAATTTTCAGATATATTTTCCTATGCATAGAACTTTGAGTTGTCGAAACCTTGACACATCTACATTTTCTCCTAGATCTATTTCTAAAAAAATAATGAAACCCACATATATCTCTAGATATCTCTCACTTCCCGTATATGTTTGGATGAATCTAGTATTCATCTCATTTAGTCGAGTGGAAATTCTTTTTCACCCAAAATCTCCTCATATCTTGAATGAAACCTGGTGTCTAGATGTGCATTAATAATATGACAATCTAGATTTTGAGATATGCAATCAAGTCTCAGATTTCTCTTAATTTCTGGATATTCTCATATGACTTCAAACCAGAAAAAATTCCAGCCACACCTTAAATTCAAATTGAGATAATTATTGATCCCTTAGGAGTTTTTCCAAGTGCCATATACCATTCGAAATGTCTATGAGATGAATATCCAACTATACACTTTCCAATAGCATTTGAGTTGTTCCACTAGAGACAAAATGCATTTAAATATATAACATCCATCCTTTAACTTAGACATGTAGCAACATCCATCCGTACTCTTACTAAGAAGCCACACTCACCAAGCTCCAAATGAGTAGTCAACACACTTAACTATAATATTTGACATGAAAAATAATGCCAATACCATACAATAATATCATGATTGTTATCACTGAGATTGACATCAGTTCCAACATACCAATGCCAATAGAAGATTTCATTCCTACATAGTGATATGGAAGAACAAATCTACATGAAGTAGCTATAAGGATTTGTCATTAAATGAAAGAATTTTGATGTGATTATCATTAAAAGCAATTCTCAAATACTTGATATGGATCACAAAATCCTTAATTCAATAATGAAAGAAATAGTTGGTAGGTAGGATGAAAAAGTCCTCGTATGAGTTAAATAAATCACCAAGGATGTGGTACCGCAAATTTGATACTTACATATAGGGACTTGCTAGCTTCATAAGGAGCAAAGAATGTCATTGTCTATATTTTAAATTAGTTGGTGATTGTATTATTTATTTAGTATTATATGTGCATGATATGTTGTTTATTGGAAATTATAGGGAAATCATCTAGGAAATGAAAACGCAGTTATCCTCTAAAATTTTCATGAAGGGTCTTGGAGTTACAAATTTTATTTTGGGAATGGAAATTAGAATAGATCAACAAAAGAGGAAACACTGGTTAAATTAGAGGAATTATATTGAGACTATATTGTATAGATTTGATATTTAGGAATGTAAACTAGTGAAGGTTCCTATTCGTATAGGTGTAAAGTTGTCTACATAAAAATGTATTAAGGCCTAAGTAAAGAAATAGATCATGTCATGTGTTTCATATACCAGTGCAGTTGGAAGTTTGATGTATGCAATGGTCTATAATAGAGAATACATTTCACATGCAATGGAAGTATTAAATGAGTATACATCATAACTGAGGATGGAGAAATGGAGAATAGTAAAGAGGATTTTTAGGTATTTGCGTGGTACTACTGGGTACGGATTGTGCTACCAGGGAAGACCAGGATTGGATGGTAGTGCATGCCACAAGAATATTTGATTAACTTGTGTGTGTGTATCTATATATATATATATATATATATATATATATATATATATATATATATATATATATATATATATAGATATATAGATATATAGATATATAGATATATATAACTTAATGCAAGCCCCAACACCGTGTTGGAAAATAAAGGTCCCATCCCCATAGGTGTGACCACTGTAATAAATCTTGGACCCTAGCTTTTTTGGTTGAGCATGTTTTTCCACCTTCAAAAACTCTTGGGGAAAAAGTCTCAAGGAACATAAATTATTCCCATCTCTTGTCATCCAATTGTCGATCCTAGCATTTTTAAAATGAGGTTTCATCTTTATTCCCTTTCAAATGCCCAAGAAAATGTCCCCGAACATAAATTGGCTCGTGAAAATCATCAAACTATTGTCCATATCCTAGCCCCATTAACTCATAATCCTAGCCTTTATTATTTTACCTCAGATATCAGTATGTTTGTAAACCGAATGGTTCTCAATTTTGCTAAAAAACCAAGTCTTGACTTTGGAGGTCCTTTGTGATTCATTAGTAAAGAACATAAATGGAAACTCAGGTTCATGGTAAGATTTTAGTTGATCTCATGCTTAAAAGGAACTCCTAATATGTTACTCTAATCTGATTCAATAACATCAATTTTGAAGCAATTCAACAAGGATTATAGGAATTATACACAAAGGACAAATATTTGTACAAGGATCTATGGGTTCCTTTCATATGAAGGTCACGTTGCAATCTTTTAACTCAAAAAAATCCCCCTTTTCATTATTTTAAACTTAATTAATGCATGTGGGATTCATCCATATCCTTGAGAATAGGATCAGATGAGCCAATTTTATATTTAGATCTCGCTTTGAGCTTTTCCAATAACAATTAACAAAATACTATAATAAATATTACATGGCGTTTTGAACTAATTTGTTTTAATCTATGCACAATTGTTGGCTCATTGGGGCCTGACCCAAGTTCAGAGATGATTCAGCCAAACAAATCCCGGTACTACTGGCCCTTTTGGCAACAGTCTGCAGAGCGCGGACTGAGGTCTCACCCGAAGTATTATGGGAGGGTGCTAGAACCAGGTTTCTGCACCTTGGAGATGTCTGATGATTTCAAGTGGTCTGCATTTCGATCTTGTGTGTTTGTTGCTATGCGCACTTACTCGTACCTCGTAGCCTGAGATGCTATCTTCGTGCAGCCCTACCCGGGGCTCAAACAGTGTTATTACCCAAGTCCTTCCTCACAACCGATATTAGGTGATTAACTGAACTTATTTATAACCTTTTAGTTATATTCAATATTATTCATAATTCACATAAGTGCGCGCAGTAAATAAATAGTATCATTGCAAGTGATATCAAACATGTAATGACTCAGAACAGATACAAAGTATTCAGATAAAACTTCTCTTTATTATTTTCTTCCTTCTGTTATAGACTCGACACTACCTTACTCAGTCAACTGCAGGGGTCCACGCACTTAGCTGTGGACTCTACTAGGCCTCTGTGCACTCAACTGTAGAGCCTCTTCCTACCACTACGACCCAAGATACTTAGACCCTTGCTCTATGCTTCGCTATCGTCTAGACTCCACCCGTTGGTTCCATAACTTTGTTAGTTTACAACTTAGGGCCTCACTCTATTTATAAAATCCCATGGTCCACGGACCATGGGTAGGCTGACATTTCATTCAAAACTTAGGGCATATAGCCTTATGACTCTAACATAAAATTCGCACTCCACACCCACAATTCGTGGAGTTTTTACAATAATAACAACTCAAAACTTGGGCTTTAAGCCCCAAAACATGTTGTGGGGGGATTCCATGCCCAACAGGCCCCCAACATAAACATCGTGACTCACCCTTGAGTCACTCTGCTGGTGCAGCAATCTTGGTGCGGAGTCCCTCTCACTGGTCCTGAACGGTCTCGATGTTTGCATCACACTGAGTTGTTGCTTGCTGAACTTGCTACATTCTCCCTTCTGAACCCTCTATTTCCGGCGTGCTGCACTGCATCTGTTCATGTATCCCTGAATCTGTGTGAGCTTTGCTTCAATATCTGTCGTGATTTTGAAGGCTTCATCAATCCATGGCTGGACGCGCGCTTTGAGAATTGCTTCCTTATGGAGTGTCGCGTCCACCTGCTCCTTTAATGCCTTAGCTTACTGCATCCTTGCAAGCCGCTAAGTAAGGACTATTGTTTGTGCAGTCCCTATGATGTTGTCGTATTGTTGCTGAAGTTGGTGTGCCTCTGTCTCCAGCCATTGGATGTTGGGGTCCTCCTGCAACGTCGTGAGGATCTCAAGCACTTGTTCCAACATGTTGGTACAGTTGCACACTGCACCTCCAATCTCTTCCAACCTAGCTGTAATAGCACTGCCGCGCTGTTCTCTGATCTCTAGGGAAGTGGAGGGTTGCGCCTTTAACCACACCTCAGCAATCTAAATTTTCAGCTCTAGATGAAACATTGTTGTCTCTTCTCTCGCATCACAAACTCCACTTGCCAAACGGTGAACCCACACTTCTACCGGTAGATCTCTTGTGATAGCCAACTCTTGGACGCATCGGCAAGCATCATATACTATCTGCACCAACCTTTGGTTCTATGACACCAACTCATCGCGCTACAAGATGAGCTGCTCCATATTGATCTTTTGTTCATTAAGAACTTGGATCGCGCGGTTCTCCCTAGTGAGCAACTCTGTTGTTATTCCATCCTATAGTTGATAGAGTGTTTCCTAGGGAAGGGAAGCTAGATTGAGGCCAAGGCTTTTCATCATGCTAACTGTCATTCGATCCATCACATCTGCTAATACTAACGCTCCCTCTGGAAACACTATTGTGTTGGCCATCCTCGCGCGCAGCATCAGCTCTGCTATTGAATTTCTTACTGTGACATGGGTAGTTAGGATACCTTCCTGAGGGGGCTACACCTTTAACTCCTGCAGCTACACCCTGAGGGTCCCCAACACACTCTGGTATATATGATGAATTTGTTGAGGATAATGTGCCAGACACATAGTGGCACTCATGCTAGTTAGGTCATGCCAGTCAGGGAGGTGGGTGTGGGTCATTTTTGCCTAGATAGTGGTTGATTTAGAGCCCACATATTTCAAGATAGGCGGTCCCACACCTGGTTATTGATTATTGAGGAATTACACCCTTTCATGAAATTTCCCTATTGATTAGAGAGAGGCAAAAAGAAATCATTTGCTTTTTGGTTAAGCAGTTCGCTGCTTCCTCTTTGCGGGCTTGACAAAATAACAACCCGACAAAGCTGGTCGAAAACGTGATGTTGCTATAACGTTTGGTGAGCTCCATCATAAACTCTTGGAGTGCTTCACTGGTGACATCGCGGACTGTCTCGCCAATGTCATGGAGATCACCTTCAGTTAAGGTGATTAGGTAGATGGCTAGCTTCGAGGCTTTCACCTTATTTCTTGGACCCGATATTTCTGCGATGCATGGTCGTTTGAGCTATGTGGACGTGGTCCCTGGGACCACGCTCTCTTCTGCTATTTTTGTGCCCTTTGCCTCCTGCTCTGAGGACGCTGCTTGGCCCTCCTATGCTTGTATTGTTGCGGCCTCTGCTATCTATGCTGTTGTTGCTGCTTCTATGGCCTTCTTCTGCTCTATGGCTTCCTGTGCCACTTCGCGGACTGCCCTTACCCCGGCTGCCACTTTTTTGTCTCGCCCTCTCTCGCCCAGTTGCGTGACGTGCAACTTTCCATCATCCTTCTTTTTATGTGCTACGACCTTCTCCAGTTTCGCCAAATCTGGGGTGTGCCACTTGGGAGGCCATGTCTCTAACACAGTAAAGATCATGTCACCAGTGGCTATAAATGGTAGCTTTGTCCACTATTGCGTCGGATCCTTTCGTGCCCTGATGTATATCTTGTGCATATCTGCCTTGAAGTCTGCAAAACTCTGCAGACTATTGCACACCGTAGGTGACAGATGTGGCCTCTTATTGATCCACATTCGGATGCTTGCCTCCATGAGCACCCAGAAATTTTTTGTATTGCGAATCCATTTCACATCCTTGGTGGCCTAGAGTGAAGCCTCATGGCCTATGGTAAGTCTTGCTCAATTTTCAGGAATTGACTATCCTCCAACGATTCTCCCGCTACCAGCAAGATGGATAAGAGCAACCACACGTAATGGAAGGTCTTACCCTGCTCCTGGGCCTTGCGACAGTTTAACAAAAACTCCTCGCAGAGGAACTGAGCCTAGTTGAACTAGGCCCCCTCCATGCACTGTTCAGCCAACGCGACCACTAGCACTGGTACCTCATCGGCACGACACTTTCTCATCAGGCTACATGCACCCCTTTGTCCTTGATAATGTTGATAGCGTAACCCCTCTCTTTCCTTTCCAGCTTATACTTTGCCTTCATAGCCTTTGCGAGAGACAAATTGCTACTTTTCTCAGCTATCATCGCAAGGTCCTTTCCCTTATAGGGAAGCCGCGAAATTCGGTGGATGAGGTTTGCCGTGATGGGAATAGGCTCCCCTAGCCATAGATACCCATCATGCACTAGGCAAAGCAGTTGCTTGATGATGAAAATGGTGATGGGCATGAGGTGGAAATGTGGTATCCATAATAAATGTAGCAACTAGGCCTTTTCCACACCGCACAACCATTTTCATGGCTCTAACATTATCACTACCCCCTCCGTATTTTGCTTCATCATATTTGTCGTCTCTAAGTGCGGGAACTTCTCGCTATCCGCGAGGTCCCAGTCTTCAAATTTCATGGTGGGCACGTGGCCTAGGTGCAAGCCCTCAAATACAATGCCATCAGGGAGGAGTGGGGTCTAGAGTGAACTCTTTGTTGCATCCAGATCCTTTGGTACTTTGTCTTTCCCTTTCTGCAGAGGGACATACATGAGTAGTTTCACTGCAAAGTGCAATGGTTGGATGTCCTCCTCCACGTCTTCTTCTTCTTTTGTGGCGACAATCAGGGCCTACAAATATTCTTCCTCCTCATTTGTTTCAATCATGACTGCCTTTCCTTTTTCTTCCATTGATAGCTTTTTGTGCCGCGGATTCCTCGGGGACATGCATACTAGTCCCATTTCCTACTTATCCTTCTTCAGCCTCGGAGTCCACGGTGATTTGGGGATTTTTGTCACCATCCCAGCACCTTCTAGAACATCCTGTACCATGGGGGTCTGCACGGCCTTACCAATGGTTCGTTCTTCAATTCCCAACCCATCCTTAGTGGCCGTCATCATCTCTACACAATATTTTGTCTCTTGCATACTTAAAGGCTTAATGATCCCTGAAGTCTCAGCACTTTATGCTCTACTCAAGGGCTCAATTCTCAAATGACTAAGAGTTTTTCACTGGCCAACCCTTTGAGGTTTATTTCTTCCTTTTGAATTCAAATTCGACCATTCCTCCCAATTCCAGGCCATCAATGCTTCCTTGGTAGCATATTTTCATAAATCTTGCCCATAACTCTCATCTTAAATGCCCTCTGCTTGCTCCATTTGGCCTCAACTCAAACATCTTGTCATGAATAGTGACACAAATGGCCACTTCCCAACCAACCCACATGGCAGTGCAGCCCTCCATGCGTGGTTGCAGACCCGGTGACCTTCTGCTCCTATGTGCACCTCTCAGAATGCGTAGCTTCCAGGCAGAATAATTTATAGTCCTGTGCTCCCTTTCAACTACCTAGAGCGCTAAGATTTTCCTTCCTACGACTAGTCAGGTGGTCACACCACCTAGGTGGGGCCCCATTCCTTCCTTTTTCGTGATTTGTGGAGAGTCCTCATCTGCCATTGTGGTGATCGGCACCACGCTCTCTACTATTTGCAATGTGCAACCCTTGTTACTATGTTTGGTGATATGTGGTCCTAGCCACAGTAGCAGACTAATCAATTCTCAACGATAGTCCTCTAATTCATTAGTATGATCGTCTGCACCTTTCCTTGCTATCCTTGGTTCATCAACGAGACATGCTCCCTTGATTTCATTTTCTAGCCTCTTGAACTCTGTGTCCATTAAAGCGCCTTTCTTCCTTAGCCATACCCGGTCCTTTTCAAGTTCGCAAAGTCTAAATTTTCCCTATCAAATTGCTTCCTGAAGTCTTATATGTTCTGCTTCACATAGTTGTGTGATTTCTTCGTCCTGGGCTTCGTGCACTATCAAATCTACAGGTGCGGTTACGTGTGGATTCATCTTTACATGCTCCTCAGAGATTACGGTCCCTACTTCATTCCATAGCCTTGGAATTGCTCTCGCGGTCAGGATTTTTCACATGGTCCTATATGCCCATCGAACCGCTAGTACGCGCAGGTCCCAGTCAGTGCATCTCACCTAGTGGACCTTGTTTAGCACTTCACACACCTTGTCAAATGCTTCTCTGTGGATAATCTTTGGCGCGCTCCGTCTTTCCTACCACTCAGTTTTGTTCCTGTTTTCTATTATGGGAGTTGTGTGCGTTTGTGTGGGCTACGTGCCATATGTTTGTACCCATTGGGAAAGGTGGGCATGCAAGCCATTTTTCCCCTCATAACTGGCTTTCATTCGTAGCTTGGGTTTTCCAAATCGTATAAGCATCCTCCTTCTATATTCACACCAATCCCCGAGACTATGTTGGTGCATGCCCCACCATGTTGTGGGAATAGCGCTTAGTGCCCATTTCAGAGCGTCAAAACGTTGTTGTTCCAGCACTTTGTTCTCAAATTTGTTCATAAATTCATCCACCGCTGTCAACACGTTGTACATATGCAGATCCCTTGTCTCCATTGTCATGCAACGCAGTGATATTACCATCATGTTGCAATTGAGCGTTGTTACTTCGTGCAACTGATTCTGCCATCGTTCTATTTCTTCATCTGAATCCGAAGTGCAGGAGCTTTCGTGCTCCCACAAAATCCTACCATCTGCTGTTGGATTCACCCAATCCTGATCTTGCATGGTTATCTTGTAGATAAAGTCGATATCGTCTTCACTATCATCGTCACATACCAGTTCCGTGTATTGTACTCCTTCGGTAGAATCTAGCGTTACTACTATGCGTAGTGACTTTTTCTCAAAAATCATTTTGTGCTTTTTCAGGTTTATGACTCTGTTCATATCAGTGGCCCAGTCTATGCCCAGTAGTGTGGGATAGGGATTACAATCATCGAAAATTTCTATTACTTCAAAATATGCTAGCGCATGCTCACACCTTCAATATCCACAGTAACTCCTTGCAATCTTCCCATGGGTAATATCTTTTGTTGGTTCGCCAGTCGCAATTGAATAGGAGACCATTGTAGCGTGGGTCTGCCCATGTGTTCCTATGTTTGTTTTGGTAGTACATTCACGTCTGATCTGAGATCCAAAATTACTTAATCCATTTCTTACTCTCTGATTTGTGCAGTCAATCTCATTTCCCTTCCTGTTCGCAATGCATGCTTTCCACATTTCCAGACTACGTGCAGTTCTCCTGATCCTGCGCACCTAGTGACAAGTTCATGTAGTCCTTTTACAGCCTTGCTGCCACGCAACAGTTTCATGCAAGTCTCTAGAAAGGTAGTGAGCATTGAAGGATCCACTCGTGGTTCTAGTTGATCCTTACTACCTGAAGTGGAGGCCTCTGTGAAGATCTTCTTAACTTCCATGAATGTCTCCTTCGTGCGCTCCAAATCAAATTCAAGTTCCTTTGTAGGAGCCTTGTGAACCCATGCAGTTTCTTTTGTCTACTTACCTTTGTCATCTCTGATTTTTATACCACTTCAAAGCACTATGTTTATATTTGGGTCCTCTTCGCATGGCTCAGACCTCATCATTTGTAGGTTTTGAGTCAAGGGAGGCTGGAGTACTCCTTTATCGCGCAACCTCACTATCAGTGTAGGGAAATCCTTTGTCTCATGATCAAATTGGGTACAGTATAAACATGATGCTCTTGTCAGATTCATACAATTGCGGGCATAGTGCCATGGCCCTCCACAATTGTAACAGATTAGTTGTCCGCGACCCCTTCCTGGTTCCATTCCACCTCGACCTTGTCCGCACCTCTGAAATCTAGCACACGTCATCCCTACATTCAGATTGAGGGCTCGCATTTCGATCTGCACTCTATAAGCAGGGGTTCGATCCATCATCAGCTCGTAACTTCTGCAGGTGCTCTCATCATGGCTTACCGACCTACATAAATTACAAAACAATTGCTGGGATGTCTGTGTATACTTCTGCAATAAGTGACAGTTATCCATAGTATGTTTTCCTCCTATTTGAAAAATCTCACACCATAATGTGGGTACCACCCTCGGTCCTGCTTCTGCCTCTTGTCTTAACAGCATCGGCCCTCCTCTTGCTAGGTAATTCGAGAAAACCAGATAGTGGTCCTTGTCATGCCCCTAGCGTTTGCATTTTATGCACCATACTTCCTGGTGCACCTCTAGCCAAGGTGTCTTGTCTTGTTTCAAACTCTGCATTTCTAGACATAAATTTTGCAGTTGCGCATGGATTTGTTGGACTCCCAGACTAGGATCTTGTATAGGGGTCTTGTGAAATAAAATTGCAATCTCCAAAGCTTCGGCCTGGGTGGATAGCTTTTGTTGTGACAACGTCATCCTTAAATGCGGTGTTAGTGATGCTACAAACCATGTGCAATGTTGTCCATCTGTCAAGGTCATGTTGGCTTCACGAATCATACTTTTCATTCTCTGGTCCAAATCCCATGGGGTCTCGCCCGGAAGCATCGCGATTTCCTTAAACCCGATAATCCATTGTGTCTCTGATTTTGGCCTGCTAAATTCCCTTTCAGCATGGCCTGAATATCTGTGATCCTTGCATTTGGATGGTTATTAAAATTTTTAATTTACCATGTTAGTGCGTGATATTGCAAAGTGCTTACTAGCGTAGCCTTCTTTATATTATCATCCATGACTGTTTGTGCTTCCCATACCACCCTTATTACCAACCAAAATTGGTCCAGATCTTTGTTCCCTACTCCTCTGAATACCGGCAGTTTGATCGTGCTCGCCATATTGAACTGTGGTGGTGGCGGAGGTGGTGTGAATGAAGATGGGGGTTGTTATCACTGAAAATGCTATTGTCAAAATTTTTTTAGTCTAGCTTAAAGTCAGGGTGTTTTCGCAGCGCCTGAATTCTGTTTAGCAGTTTCGCAGCGCCAGGATTCTTTTTAGCAGTTTCGCAGCGCTACCTGTTTGAGTGGTTTCGTAGCGTGCTACGAAACTGGGGATTCGTTTGAGTTTTCAGTGGAGGCCTGAATCATAGCATGTCTATTGTACACTGACTGCAACTGCTGTGGATGAGGTTGATGTGCTTAAAGGTCTAATGTTGACTAAAGGATATAACTCTGGTGTTGTTGCATATGATACTCTGATCTATGGATTTTGCAAAATGGCCAGAGCAATCTGAAGAGCTATTAGGGTTGATTGTCGATTCTCTCAAGGCACACGGGTTTTAAAAATGACTGATATAAATGAAAATGGCGTGAATGTTATTAAGCACGTTGTTTCATTATTAATGCATGTTATGAAGTTATGAAAACGCTCTTATGAGATGTAGTGGTTAACGCCAAGTGTCAAGTAGCTTTCATAAAGATTTGGTCGCCACAAGGTCGCCATTATTGGTGACACCGGGATAGAAATGTGGCACAAAAGCGGGAATTATGTTAACTGGTGTCATTAACAGATGTGTGCGCAAAACAAAAGAAGGGTGGCGCAATTACTACGAGAGATACTATCAATTCAGGGCTTCTTGATCTGAACACTCCAAATGATCTCTGTTTGGCATTAATTTTTCAAATCATCTTCATAATCAAATGTCGATGGCAGAGAGGAGAAATCGCTGTCGTAGATACAAGGAAGCAAATGGCAAAGAGTTCGAAATAGACAAGTTTCCTCAGTCAATATGGACTGTATCGTTTAGGTGTTGTCTTCTATAAACGTGGTTGCCGTGCCCGTTATATGCTTCAGCTGTTAGCTTTGAGAAGGGGGATTGTCATATATCATTAGCGCTCACTTCAAAGCCACGGATTAAGAAAATAACATTACCAGAAGATGTGATATTGGATGGGAAAGTTTAGATAAGTTTAGGTAAGAACTGGAAAGTTCAGCACGGCATCCAGTATCTTATACATCTCGGCTTCTTATGATAAATTTGTAGAACCAGGGTCACATCGCCGGATTAACTTGACATTATACATTGTACAGTCAATCAACGTTGCAAAGGATTTGTTTTAGCTTTGCTCTCAGGATTTCTACATTTCTGTTCATATTTGCCTGATGTGGGAACGTTCTTTTGGTCATTTATTCAAACAGAGACAGTCATTTACACAATTATCTGCTCTGCAACAACCATGTTTAGGCTCAGGTGTATGCAATCAGTGGTTTCGTTGCACAGTGGTACTTTCAAGTATCTGATTGTTGAAAAGGCGCGCACTAGTGGCAAAGCTAGTAGTAGATCATCAAGTCAAATTCAAAAGGAGATTGTAAATATTCCAAGAACCATGGCTCTCAGAAGACTCGCGCTATATTAGATTTCATTTATCACATTTTTGATGAGTATGCTGTTAGTTCTGCACTCTGTAGCGGAAGTATTAGGCATCTTACCTTCCATGTTTTGTTGAACTCAAGAAATATGATTGGAGAAGATGATGGACAAAGAAAATGTAAAGAATACTTGCAGCCTCTGATTGAGCAGTTAGAGAAAGAAAAAGGAAAGGATTTTTCAAATCTCGGGATGCAGTTTCAAGTTATCATGTCTGAAAGCTGGGACTCAAATGTTGTAGATGTTTTGTTCTCTTCTTATAAAAAGAGGCCTGTGGGAAACTGGATCTGTCAACTTATTTGTCTTGTACCCATTCAAATAGCCCGGGCTGAAAACAACGGATTACATTATTGGCTTGATGGACTGTGTTGAGTAAGTGAGATGGTAAAATCATGGTGGTCTCATCAATTGCAGTTGGTTCATCTGATGAAAGTTCATATACATGGAATGTGATTCTGAATCTCAGCATAGCAAGGGTGAAACTGAAGATTGGCAACATCAGCTATTCAATTTTGTGAGAAGTTTAAAGGAGGACTGTGTTTTTTAAATCACACAGCAGTTTCGTAGCGCGCTACGAAACTGTTGTAGGTGATGATTTTAAAAGCGCAGAGCAGCTAGTGTGACACGGTGAGCGGGGGTTTGAGGAAAAGGAACAGATGTCTATCAAAGACCACCTACAGCACATCAGAAACCTGGCATCACACCATACTTGGGGTTATTAAAGGATTTGGGAGTAGACTGCTATATGTTAGGAGAATGTTGGGAGACAGAAACCATTATAATAGGAGCACACCTTCCGGTCATTTAATGAGCTATCAGCGCTCTTAAACATCCTAAATCACCATCCATTGCACCTGTAGCTCAGCTATATCAGATTAATTGAAGGAGGACAGCTGTTAAAGCATTCAAGAAAGCATCAAGCATACGAGGAGAATGAAATTAGTATTTTATTTTGATTAGGATAGTGTGTAATTATAGTTCAGCATATTTGTAATTAATGCATTAGTGAGTAGCATGTAGGAATAATTAATAGCCACCTTCGAGGCTCCCCTCATGCTGGAGGAGGATGCTCGAGGTGTTTTAGTTTGCTTGCCTATATATGGGCCAAGGTTAGATGTAGAAAGGGTTGGACTGTTAATACAAAAACAGAGTTTTTTAGAGCTTATGTAAAGACTGTTACAGTAATGGCAAACAGGGTTTTTTCTTCCCAAGATTCTCAATGCATCTTTTTGTTCAAATGTGATGGTGGTTTAGTTTCTTAATGTTCTTTTTACAGCCTTGTTATGGCACAATCCCTCAGAATTCATATTATATGCTCTGACTTCCTGTGTGCTTGACAAGCTGTGGGTTTTGGTGAAGCATGTTTGAACATCACTCAGAATTCATTTTTTAATGCTCTGACTTCCTGTATGTTCAGCAGGCTTTGATTTAGGTAAATTATGTTTGAACCTCTGATGATGCAAAGAGCCTTGGCTTCTATGAGATGACTGTGATTTGGTTTATTAACTGTGAGAGACTCCATAGCCCAATGAAGACCAATTTGATGTATGTCCAACCAGCTATATTTTTATAAATGTGTGAAGAGTTAGCCCTCTGTTGTTGTGATTAATTTTCTATCAAAAGCCTGTGAGAGAGCCCTCTCTGATTAGGAAGGCTAATTCCTAGTCTAAAGTCTGGTCTGAAACAGTTACATGAAGCCTTGCTTGGTTGCAGCCCCTAGTACTGGTTTTGTGATAACATTTTGGTGCGTCTGCCGGGAGCTTAAGATTGAATTTCTGAAGGTAGCAGGAGTTCAAATGATTTTCAAGGCTGCAAAACTACCTTGGCGACTCCACACATCAAAGAACAAATTAGAAGGTGACTCCACTGCTAGAAGATCAGTAGCTTGATGAAGTTTCAAGATGGATTCCACTGCAAGAAAGAATGCCAGGTATGCTCCTATGAATCGGTCTCACATCCCTGGTTTTCCAAATCCTATGCCAAAGGTTTATTGGTTAGATGATCTTCCAATATTTAAAGATGAAAAGAAGGATGATGCTGCTCTCCATTTGGTTAAGTTTCACATACATGTACGCAGTCTTAAGGTTCATTTCCCTGAAGATTGTCTCATGAGGATGTTTATGGCCACTTTAGAAGGAGAAGCATGGTCTTGGTATAAAAGTTTGGAAAATGATTCATTATCTTCTCTTGCTGATTTCCATGATGTGTTTTGTGAAATGTATAAAGAATATTATCCTTCTTTGTTGCTGCTCAAAGATTGCTGTAGGCATTCTTTGAATCTTATTCAATGCTTGGAGGATTATTATGGTGATGATGAATTTACAGATGAAGAAATTTTAGAGGCTCTTCATGATAATGTTTTTCAGCACCAAGAAGAAGGTATAACACTCCATGAAGCGCCGCATGAAGAGCAACAAGAGTTTACCTGTGAAAACCATGTTTTATCCTTTGATATTGATGTAGAGATGCAGCAAATTTGTCAGGCTTCAGATCATAATGAAGACGAAATTAATTGCACCCAGCAAGAAGAAATATTGGAGGAAATTTTCTATGACCCTCAGGCAGAGGAAAAGCTTGCTCAATTTTGTAATTCCTTACAGCAGCTTACCCCAAATAATAATCATAATAGTGAGGAAAATTCCATTGTTTGTTGGAATGATTCAGAAAAGCAACTGGATAGCTTGTCAAATAGAAAAGTGGATAGTACATCAGAGGAGTCTTGTGTGGTTGAGAATCAGGGGCCTGAAAATGAAGAGTGTTATCATGATCATTATTTTCAGCAGCTTTCTATGACAGAACACAAGGAGACTACGCTGGTTCCTTTCTCTTTCACGATTGAGGAACTGAACACGGTGGTTGAAGATCAGTTTGTACAGCTGGAAAGTTTCGAGGAAAGACAAGCTGATCATGTGTTCTGGGATCCTATAGCTGATTACATGGAAGAGTTTTACTCTCCAGTATTTCAGTTGTTCAAAGAAGATCAGAGACAATTTCAGTGGCAGCGGTCTTTACACTATCACATTGGCTCTGAAATCCGATACAGTCAGAGAAGATTTCAGTGGAAGCGGTCATTACACTATCATATTGGATCTGAACTCCAGGACAGTCAAAGAAATCAAATATCAGGTGAGGCAAATGATTGGCTGCATTGGAAATTTCACATTGATTGAGCTGAAGAAGTTGAAATGGTTAGGGTAGGTAGGTAGAGGTAATTGCAAATAAGCTCAAGTTCAACTGAGCATTTTTCAGTAGGTATAGTTCTCATTCTCCTACAGTCATGCTTGTCAAGAAAATTTCAGTTTGTCAAAATGGATAAGGCACTGGAGCTGCATGTTCTTAGTGTACCACAGGGGCACACTATCCCAAGTGGAGCCACTGTTATCACTGAAAATGCTATTGTCAAAATTTTTTTAGTCTAGCTTAAAGTCAGGGTGTTTTCGCAGCGCCTGAATTCTGTTTAGCAGTTTCGCAGCGCCAGGATTCTTTTTAGCAGTTTCGCAGCGCTACCTGTTTGAGTGGTTTCGTAGCGTGCTACGAAACTGGGGATTTGTTTGAGTTTTCAGTGGAGGCCTGAATCATAGCATGTCTATTGTACACTGACTGCAACTGCTGTGGATGAGGTTGATGTGCTTAAAGGTCTAATGTTGACTAAAGGATATAACTCTGGTGTTGTTGCATATGATACTCTGATCTATGGATTTTGCAAAATGGCCAGAGCAATCTGAAGAGCTATTAGGGTTGATTGTCGATTCTCTCAAGGCACACGGGTTTTAAAAATGACTGATATAAATGAAAATGGCGTGAATGTTATTAAGCACGTTGTTTCATTATTAATGCATGTTATGAAGTTATGAAAACGCTCTTATGAGATGTAGTGGTTAACGCCAAGTGTCAAGTAGCTTTCATAAAGATTTGGTCGCCACAAGGTCGCCATTATTGGTGACACCGGGATAGAAATGTGGCACAAAAGCGGGAATTATGTTAACTGGTGTCATTAACAGATGTGTGCGCAAAACAAAAGAAGGGTGGCGCAATTACTACGAGAGATACTATCAATTCAGGGCTTCTTGATCTGAACACTCCAAATGATCTCTGTTTGGCATTAATTTTTCAAATCATCTTCATAATCAAATGTCGATGGCAGAGAGGAGAAATCGCTGTCGTAGATACAAGGAAGCAAATGGCAAAGAGTTCGAAATAGACAAGTTTCCTCAGTCAATATGGACTGTATCGTTTAGGTGTTGTCTTCTATAAACGTGGTTGCCGTGCCCGTTATATGCTTCAGCTGTTAGCTTTGAGAAGGGGGATTGTCATATATCATTAGCGCTCACTTCAAAGCCACGGATTAAGAAAATAACATTACCAGAAGATGTGATATTGGATGGGAAAGTTTAGATAAGTTTAGGTAAGAACTGGAAAGTTCAGCACGGCATCCAGTATCTTATACATCTCGGCTTCTTATGATAAATTTGTAGAACCAGGGTCACATCGCCGGATTAACTTGACATTATACATTGTACAGTCAATCAACGTTGCAAAGGATTTGTTTTAGCTTTGCTCTCAGGATTTCTACATTTCTGTTCATATTTGCCTGATGTGGGAACGTTCTTTTGGTCATTTATTCAAACAGAGACAGTCATTTACACAATTATCTGCTCTGCAACAACCATGTTTAGGCTCAGGTGTATGCAATCAGTGGTTTCGTTGCACAGTGGTACTTTCAAGTATCTGATTGTTGAAAAGGCGCGCACTAGTGGCAAAGCTAGTAGTAGATCATCAAGTCAAATTCAAAAGGAGATTGTAAATATTCCAAGAACCATGGCTCTCAGAAGACTCGCGCTATATTAGATTTCATTTATCACATTTTTGATGAGTATGCTGTTAGTTCTGCACTCTGTAGCGGAAGTATTAGGCATCTTACCTTCCATGTTTTGTTGAACTCAAGAAATATGATTGGAGAAGATGATGGACAAAGAAAATGTAAAGAATACTTGCAGCCTCTGATTGAGCAGTTAGAGAAAGAAAAAGGAAAGGATTTTTCAAATCTCGGGATGCAGTTTCAAGTTATCATGTCTGAAAGCTGGGACTCAAATGTTGTAGATGTTTTGTTCTCTTCTTATAAAAAGAGGCCTGTGGGAAACTGGATCTGTCAACTTATTTGTCTTGTACCCATTCAAATAGCCCGGGCTGAAAACAACGGATTACATTCTTGGCTTGATGGACTGTGTTGAGTAAGTGAGATGGTAAAATCATGGTGGTCTCATCAATTGCAGTTGGTTCATCTGATGAAGGTTCATATACATGGAATGTGATTCTGAATCTCAGCATAGCAAGGGTGAAACTGAAGATTGGCAACATCAGCTATTCAATTTTGTGAGAAGTTTAAAGGAGGACTGTGTTTTTAAATCACACAGCAGTTTCGTAGCGCGCTACGAAACTGCTGTAGGTGATGATTTTAAAAGCGCAGAGCAGCTAGTGTGACACGGTGAGCGGGGGTTTGAGGAAAAGGAACAGATGTCTATCAAAGACCACCTACAGCACATCAGAAACCTGGCATCACACCATACTTGGGGTTATTAAAGGATTTGGGAGCAGACTGCTATATGTTAGGAGAATGTTGGGAGACAGAAACCATTATAATAGGAGCACACCTTCCGGTCATTTAATGAGCTATCAGCGCTCTTAAACATCCTAAATCACCATCCATTGCACCTGTAGCTCAGCTATATCAGATTAATTGAAGGAGGACAGCTGTTAAAGCATTCAAGAAAGCATCAAGCATACGAGGAGAATGAAATTAGTATTTTATTTTGATTAGGATAGTGTGTAATTATAGTTCAGCATATTTGTAATTAATGCATTAGTGAGTAGCATGTAGGAATAATTAATAGCCACCTTCGAGGCTCCCCTCATGCTGGAGGAGGATGCTCGAGGTGTTTTAGTTTGCTTGCCTATATATGGGCCAAGGTTAGATGTAGAAAGGGTTGGACTGTTAATACAAAAACAGAGTTTTTTAGAGCTTATGTAAAGACTGTTACAGTAATGGCAAACAGGGTTTTTTCTTCCCAAGATTCTCAATGCATCTTTTTGTTCAAATGTGATGGTGGTTTAGTTTCTTAATGTTCTTTTTACAGCCTTGTTATGGCACAATCCCTCAGAATTCATATTATATGCTCTGACTTCCTGTGTGCTTGACAAGCTGTGGGTTTTGGTGAAGCATGTTTGAACATCACTCAGAATTCATTTTTTAATGCTCTGACTTCCTGTATGTTCAGCAGGCTTTGATTTAGGTAAATTATGTTTGAACCTCTGATGATGCAAAGAGCCTTGGCTTCTATGAGATGACTGTGATTTGGTTTATTAACTGTGAGAGACTCCATAGCCCAATGAAGACCAATTTGATGTATGTCCAACCAGCTATATTATTATAAATGTGTGAAGAGTTAGCCCTCTGTTGTTGTGATTAATTTTCTATCAAAAGCCTGTGAGAGAGCCCTCTCTGATTAGGAAGGCTAATTCCTAGTCTAAATTCTGGTCTGAAACAGTTACATGAAGCCTTGCTTGGTTGCAGCCCCTAGTACTGGTTTTGTGATAACAGGGGTGACGATGGTGAAACTGGGGGTGGTGTAGGTGGGGGTGGTATGCGCGGAATTCATTGCCTTATCAGACTGATCGTGCTTCTCGGAGAAACTTTCGCGAGCTCCTCCTCACTCTCCCACAAGGGTGAAATTAAGGGACTAGTGTCTAATTCTTCACTACTTCTGTTTTTGTAGATCTTCCCAATTCGCGTAGTCCCAAACATTAATTTATTTGCATAACACGCTTTTCACACAGTAGCATTTTTATCCGGGTATTCAAATATTTAATGTACTTACCTCGCGGTCCCTTGAGGAAGCGACGTTCTGCCTTGTTGTAGCTGATGGTCGTATCTACCGTGAACTCGGTGATAAATCCCCCTATAATTTGATCGATCCAATGGTCAACGTTGCACGTGATCTTATCTTTTGATGCTTCTAGTCTGCGCACTAACTCCAGAGTCCACACAATTGGTTTGTCGAGCCTACACCTTCCCTGACTATCAGCTAGCTTCACGATCCACTCGTATAGCTCAGAGGGGAAGAATGCAAAGAATTTTTTTTGGATTTCTGTATATAAGTAGTGCTCTAACCACTGTTCCTTTGATACTTGCAGATTCCTGTTTTCCTGCGTCGCGAACTAGTGAATCTTGCTATCCAACCACCCTTCATTTTCTTTCTTTGTTGGATTCCAGTGACACGACATCAGACATCCCTTATGTAGATCCCGATCCCAGCAATGGAACCATTTGTTGGCTTGTTGGGGCCTGACCCAGGTTCAGAGATGATTTAGCCAAACAAGTCCTGATACTATTGGCCCTTTCGGAAATAGTCCGCGGAGCGTGGACTGAGGTCTCACCCGAGGTAGTATGGGAGGGTACTAGAACCAGGTTTCCACACCCTGGAGATGTCTGATGATTTCAAGTGGTCCGTCGTTTGATTCTTTGCGCTCGTCACTACGTTCGCTTACCCATACCTCACAACCCAAGATGTTGTCTTTGCGAAGCCCTACACAGGGCTCGAACAATGTTATTACCCAAGTCCTTCCTTGCAACCGATATTAGGTGATTAACTGAACTTATTTATAACCTTTTAGTTATATTCAACATTATTCATAATTCACATAAGTGTGCACAGTAAATAAATAGTATAATTACAAGTAATATCAAACATGTAATAACTCAGAATAGATACATAGTATTCAGATAAAACTTCTCTTTATTATTTTCTTCCTTCTGGTATAGACTCGACACTACCCTGCACACTCAGCTATAGGGGTCTATGCACTCAGCTACGAACCCTACTAGGCCTTTGCACATTCAGTTGCAGAGCCTCTTCCTACTACTATGACCTACGATACTTGGACCCTTGCTCTATGCTTCGCTATCATCTAGAATCCATCTGTTGGTTCCATAACTTCATTTGTTTACAACTTAGAGCCTCACTACATTTATAAAATCCCATGGTCTACAGACCATGGATAGGCCAACACTTCATTCAAAACTTATGACGGATAGCCTTATGACTCTAACATACAATTTGCGCTCCGCGCCCGCAATTCATGGAGTTTTTACAATAATAACAACTCAAAACTTCAGCTTTAGGCCCCAAAACATGTTGTGGGGGGATTTCGTGCCCAACAACAACATAATGCAAATATTGAGGAAACAATTCCTCTAATAAATTCATTTGACTTTCTATAGGTTAAGATGGAATTTGACCGATACCCTTGCATCATACTCCCAAGGAACAAATTATTCATTGGCTCTTGGTCATGATATATTCAATTGAACAATCAATTTTTTGTAGTAATGTGGTAGTCATCCAAGTAGCATATATTATTGAATTATTCTTCCACTTGACCAAGTATTCACAATACACATTTCCCTTTGTCGTCTTGATCAATATTGTGTTTAGTATGTTTTTAGTCTATAGAGGTTTTGTTGTTGGAATTTGCTTCTACATTGGATTTGTTTCTTTCCACTATCATCTATTTTTTGAGACATCTCATTTGACTAATAATTGTATAGGTTTTAAACATTAAAAATATGATATATTCCAACCCCTAATGGAAACTCTATAGCATAGGCATTTCTTGAAAATTTCATGAGGATTCTACAAGGTCCAATTTTCTTCAACTTTATCTTGTTATGCTCTCCTCTAGGAAAATTTTCCATCCTTATATGTGCTAGGACTAGTTCACCCACTTCAAAACTCTATTCTCTCCTCTTCAATTCTACTCTTCTTTTATATTTAAAGATACTTTCTTGTTACTTCTATTTCACCTTCTCATCAATTTCCTACATAGCTATGGAAAAGTCCTCTCCTTTATCACTTATTTGTTCAATGTGTCCAAAACTCCTGATCTCATGAACTCCTCTAGGATGCATTCCATATATGCTTTGGAATCGACTTTGACTTATACTTATATTTGGAGAATCATCATAGGAAAATCCTACTTGCGTAAGTACGTCGTCCCATTCTTTGGGATGATCTCCAACCAAACTCCTTAAGATGTTCCCAAATATTATGTTGACTACCTCATTCTTTCATCATTCTAAGGCTAATAAGTAGACCTAAAATCAATTGTTTTCTCAAATTCCTCCATAATGTCCTCCAGAAATGCCCTAAGAATCTGGTGTCCCTGTCTGAAACAATATTCTTGGGTATTCCATGCAATCTTACAACATATTTGAAAAAAACATTAGTGATATGGGTAGCATCACTATTTTTAAAGCGAGGATTGAAATGAGCCATTTTTAAAAATATATCAACCACTACAAACATTGAATCATTACCCTTTTCTTTGGCAACCCTACACAAAGTCCATAATTATCGAATTCTAAGTCCTATTTCGAACTGGTAGTAGGGTATACAAAGCTATTTTTTACACTTTCCCTTTGCCTACTGATAAATTCTACAGATGTTCACAAACATCTAAACATCAGTCATCATCTTCATTCAAAACTAAAAATGCTTCTATCGTTCATAGGTCTTATCATACCCAAATTCTCTACCTAAACCTCCACTATGCTTCTCTTTGATTACATTTTCTCACAATGAACATTTTGGAATGCAAAGGTGATTATTTTTAAATAGCATCCCATCCTGCAACATGTGTTCAAGCCACTTACTTCTATCCCTTATTTTTGGGTTTTTACATGCCTCATAAGCCTCCTTGAAATTTGCATCATCTCCATATATTTGCTTCATAAAATAAAAACCCATTACACATACCTTACTCTCCTATATTATCAATCTCCTTCTGCTCAAGGCATATGCGATTAATTTATCTTGGCCACTGATGTGTTTTAGAACAAAAGTAAAACATTGCAAGAATTATATCCTTTTAACAGCTTTTTAGCTTGATTTTGGTTGTTGCATTATATATTGTAAGGAATGATAATTTTTGTATAAAATAAACTCCCTTCACATCAAATAGTGTTTCCATTCTTTTAGTGCTTGAACCACAACATAGAACTCTTTGTCATAAGAAGTATACTTTCTTCTCACTTCATTTAACTTATCACTTAAATATGAGATGGGTTTCTCCTCTTGGCTCAACACAACTTCGATTGATTCACTATTAGCATCACACTTTACTCGAAATGGTTTACTAAAATATATAAACATTAAGATTAGTTGTTCTATGATATTCTTTTTCAATAGTTGGAATCGTTCTTTAGCTTTGGAATTCCATTGGAATGGTTGTTTGTCCTTCTTTATGGTCTCTAAAATTGTAGAAATTATCCTACTAAAGTTTCTAATGAATTCCATATAGAAACTAGAAAAACCATGAAAGCTTCTAACTTTAAACACATTCATTGATTTAAGGCTTTTATGATCCATATTGAATAAGCGAATGTGTTTCGAATTAATCATGCTATATTTTGTTGGTCAACATTTTGAACCATCTAATTTGGTTCATCCTCGAGACAAAGTTAAAAAAATTGATCTATCATTGAGAATAAATAGCAGAGATGCATTATGTTCCACCAAATGAATATTAAAAATATAATATTTTAATTTAGAAAAGAATGTTAGTACAGGTTAGAGTAGAGGGTCAAAATATTAAGAAAAATATTAAAAACCAATAGTTAGTTCCAAAACTAACTTTTGGGTTTTAATACTTTTCTTAATATTTTGACGCGCTACTTGGATTTGTACAAACATTCTTTTTTCAATTAAAATATTTTATTTCAAGTGTTGATTTTCTGGAATAGGATGCATCTCTGCTATTTATTCTTAATGATAGGTATATGTTTTTCAACTTTTTCTTGAGGATGAACCACATTAAATGGTTCAAAACATCAACCAACAAAAGATAATGTGATTAATCTAAAAGACATTCGCTAAATTCAAACGCATTTTCAAGAAAAGGTCACTCTAAAATAACTCTTACTTTCTGAGGGTCCATATTCAAGCCATTTGCAAATATGAAAAAGCCTAAATAAACAATATTTTGTTTCATGAATGAACACTTTTTCAAGTTAACTAATAATTTCTCCTACTACAACTTTTCTAGAACATGCCTTAAGTGCCTCAAATGCTCCTCTTTAAACTAATTGTATACCAGGATGTCATCTAAATACACATTCACAAATTTCCATATAAATTCATCTTGTACCTTATTCATTAACCACATGAATGTGGTGGGTGCATAATTTAGTCCAAATGGCATGACCAACCATTCATGCAAGCCATTGTTAGTTTTAAATATAGTCTTCCACTCATTCCTTCTCTAATTTTGATATGATGGTACCCACTTTTCACATCAATATTAGAGAAATATCTAGCACCACTTAAGCAATCTAGCATATCATCTATATGAAGGGAAATATATACCTACCTGTGATTTTATTTATTTCCCTAGAATATATTCACATTATCTAACCACCATCCTTCTTTGTGCTCAACATCATTCATACAACATATGGATTGAGGCTTTCACTGATTAATCCCTTATCTAGTAGATCCTCAACTTGCTTCCAAATTTCCTCATTTTCCTAAGGGGTCATTCTATATGCATCCTTGTTTTGTAGATTCACTCCAGGTATCAAGTCAATATGGTGACTTATACTTCTCATAGGTGACAACTCATTAGGTCGGTCATCCACAATGATTTCATTATAATCATTCAAAATTTCTTGAATTTCCACAACAAAGGATATAATTGCAGTTGTTGTAAGAATTACTCTAGGTTTGTAAACTAAGGAAAAATTTACCTGATTTTCTTCAACCTACTGCAAAAATTCCTTTCTACGCAACAACAAAACTTTTGGGTCACTACCCACTGCTACACCTTCTTATTGAAATGGCACCAAGGTATGATTTATGCCATCCTTTTGAAACTTTTAAGCGTTCTTCTTCCCATCATGTGTAACACTTATGTTAAACTTCCAAGGTATTCCCAAATAGAATGTGGCACATGTACGTTGGCATGACACCACATAAAATTTTATCTTTATACCTACCTATTTGCGACTCCACTTCACATTTTTAATTCACTATTAGTTGATGACATTTTGAAGCCAAGACACTTTATCCGGTGTTAGATGTTTAGTCTTCTTCAAATTCAACTTTTCTACCACCTTTGTAGACAACAAGTTATCTTTACTTTTTTGTCAATCACCACCTTGTACCACTTTCCCTTGACCTTGTAAACAACCCTAAATAAGGCCTTTATTTGGAATAGTTCAATAACTTATTAGGCTTTAACAACACTTTATTCAACAATAGAGACTCCCTTGTCTCTGGTACGTTCACTGCTTCTTGTACCTCTTCTTCTCTTTGTTTTTCTTGATCAACAATAACATTTCTCTTTCCTTTTCTTTCATTATCTAGGCATTCAAATGATCTATGTCCCATATTCCCACATATGTAGCTTCTATACTCACTTCCTCTACCTCTACTTCTTCCTCTAAAAGAACATCTTCTACCAATGGATTCACTTCCTAATCATTCTTATTGACTCAAGCTACTAGCTCGATCTCTCTATGTTGTAGATCTTTCTCTGTTGGATTGTTTTCCTCTTCCCCTAACAAAACACTTTCCTCTGTTAGACTGCTTCCTTGTGAGCTTCTTTTTATCTTTCAAAGCAATTTGATATCCCTCTATAATTTTAGGAGAAAATACACTTATTTCATCATGAATATCCAATTTTAGGCCATTTATATACATGCTCATATTTTTTACAGTATCCTCCACCTATCCTGCCCTCATATTCACTTTATAAAACTCCTTTATGTACTCTATTACATACATCAAACTCTATCTAATATTCTACATTTCTCTAACAAAGTAATTTCATAGTCCTTGGGTAGAAACTTACCTCTAACTTTTGCAACCATCGTATCCCATATTTTAATCTTATGATTGCCCTTCATTCTCATTTCAACATGCACACCATTCGACCATAAAGTTGCATGCCCTTTTAATTTGGTAACAACAAAATTTACCTTCTTTTCATATTCCATCTCCTCATATTTAAAATAGTTCTCCATCTCATTAATCTAGTCTAAAATCTATTCAAGATTGAAGTTGCCACTGTAGGTTGGTACTTTTGGCTTGAGCTCTAAAGTAGATCCAAAAACTACTCTCAACATCTTAAGCTCTACTATCTCCTCAACTGGTGCTTGTTCTTCTTGAGGATTCTCTTCTTCCTCACTCACATCACTAACTTTATAATCCCTAGGTCTCTTACCTTCCATGGCATCCAATCTCACTTCTAGCCACTAAATTTATGTTATCACCTCAGCATTAGCTACAAGCCTCCTTCCTCTTTGGCCTCCTCTTCCAACTCTATGAGCCATAATTTTTCTCCTAGAGAAGATGCAAGATCTACTCTAATACCACAAATGGTGCAAGTATCAAAATATTTGATTAAATTATATCTATATATATATATATATATATATATACACACACACACACACAACAGGTCCAACTCTGAAGTCAATCCTCAGGACGAATCACACCAAGTCCCAATCTATGTGGCATTGGTTTCAAATATAATAAGAGTGGTTCATATATATATCTATATCTATATATATATATATATATATATATATATATATATATATATATATATATATATATATATATATATATATATATATATTAAAAGGGCTACGGGGAGGAGTTCTTTTATAACATAGAACTTAATGCAAGCCCCAACACCTTATCCCCTCGCTAGAAGGGAAGGGTTCCATGAGCATAAGTATGACCACCTTAATAAATCTTAGACCCCACCTTTTTTTTATTGAGTGCATTTGAAACTACAAAAGAACTACGGAAAAAATTGTTGGGGATGTGAATTATTCTTATCTCTTGCCGGCCAATTGTCTGTCCTAGAATTTTTGTAATGAGGCTCCCTCTGCACTCCTTTTCAAATGCCCTGGGAAAAATTCCTAGGGTGGGAATTGGATCACAGAAATTATCGGTGATCTATATTAGATCATTATAATAATTTTCATCCATCTTGATGCGTTAAGAGTGGAAAAAGTGGAGGAATAAGCTCCGAGGATGATTTTTACTAGTGGGTCCCAGTTTGGAAAATTTGGGAACGAAACCATTCAAGAATGTTCTGAGGCATCAAGTGACGTTTTTTTGGGGGTAAATTTTTTTGGTTTTAGTGCAACACCCTTTCTTCCCATTATATACATAGATACCTTTCCAACAACATAAGAATAATGAAAATTAGAGTCTGTAGCAAAAGTTGTGCCACTCAAAAGTTAACCTTCCTATTTTCACCACCATAATTCGATAGGATGCCACATCAATCCCATTATTCAAGGAAAAGGGGCTAGCTATTATGGTGAACAAATCGCTCTTGTGGACAAGAGAGATCTCAACAGATTCGAAGACAAATCTAGAAACAAATAGACAATTAGCTACTACCTTTCCTTAATCTATAACTAAAACATGATATATGAAATGTGCAAGAGTCTCTCACCTCTCTACAAAATTCTTATAGATGTACTTTTTATGCCTTCAAAAGCTCTTCCTCACTGCTTCAAGAGAATATCTGCACAAACAGAAACAAATGAGGAATGAAAGTATAATGTAGATAAAGAGTCAACCGTGTAAAGTGAACGGAAATTGCAACATAGCATGTATCATAACATTAATCCAACATTCAGTTATAAATTATGTAAAAGATCAAGAGGTTTTGCAAAAAGCATCATAGCAAGTGCAAATAGGAATGAAACAACTACTTGTATTAATCTTGAACAAGAAGGAGAAATACGACCTTAGCCTTGATGATGTAAGCTTCTTACTAATGAGCTCCAATCCTCCCCTTAGGTGACAAGATTTCAACCCTAACCCAACAACATAAGTTTACACTCAAAAGTCCTCCTTTAACCTCTGGTCTGTGTTGAATTTATAGGCCAAGAGGAGGAGGTTTGAGATCCTCTTTCTAAGGGGTTAGATCCATAAAGAGAGGGATTAGGGTTCCACAAAGAGAAGGAGTTTGATTCATGAACCAAGGGATAAGTCCCAAGTATGTAGGGCTTTAGGCCTTCAGTTAGGAAATATTCCTCCAACAAGGCTTCTAGAAATCACTTTTTATTTTTAACTTATGTTAAGAGATTTGCTCATTTTCAGTGGAAGACAGAGCACATAATTGCACAAGCAATGTCTAGGAAGACTGTGAAAGTGCTTAAAAAATAGGTTTCTGAGCAATGTAATCCATTATTCTTGTTGCCTTTGGGATTTTGTTTGCTTCCAACATTGTAGGGGAATGCTTGAAACTCTTCATCAGATAGTGGGAGATCCAGATTGGTAGTCATTTTCCTAATGGTGACAAAATGACGTGTATCAGATTTCCCCCTAAAGTGTAAGGTCAGAAAATATATTGGAGGAATGAAGTGTTTTATCATACCAAAGTTTGGATTAGAGACCATGGTTGGAGATCTAAAACAAAAAATCAAGTGTTATGATACAATATATTCACATAATCATGACTGAGGTAGGCATTCCCATACTCATAGTAAAAGTATCTCAAATAATCAACATGGAAATATACAAAGATCCACATCAACACTAAACACAATATGGACGCATGCATTGAATATGGATCTACATTTACAATCATGAATATTTGAAACTCCACGCAACCTAGATGGATGAAACTAGATCCAGGGTCTTGGTCTTCATCTCTATTGATCCATAGTATGAATCTAATAATGCGGGTGAATGTCTCAAAGTCGAACATGGTAGAAACCACCTGATTACCTATCAATTATGTGAACCATTAACATGTGTGATATAAGACACCAATAATGATAATGGTTTTGAAGGTACTCTAATGTAATCTATGAAGTATGATTAAATGCATTGAAGTTGAAAACTCATAGAATAATCTGATCAAAGGTCAATGATGAGAACTTGTTGGTGAAGGAGAGAAACCTACCATTGAGGCATGCAGGCTCAAAGGTACCAAAGGAGGTTTCTAGATCAAGCTCATAGATAATGTAGCGAAAATGTTGAGGGTGGAAAATTATATTGATGATTAAAAGCATCGGTGAATCTCACTAGTCCCTAATATGCAAACTATAAAATATTTATTGATGTATTTGTAAAAGTATTCAAATTTTAATGATTTTATATATACTCTTTATATCATGTTGGCGATTTTTAAGGTAAAATAATTTTATATTGTAAAATTTGGGTGAAACATTTTTATAAAAAATTGAAATTGATAAATCTTTTTTTTCAAAAAATCATGAAAAATTAGCCCACCTACAAAAATTAGCCCCTAAAATTTTGCATGGGATAATGAGATGAAGTCCATAGGAAGTGATCCGTTGTAGGAGCGCCTACGACATGAAACTCATGTAAAAGTTTGAAGAACATATTCGTAATGATTTGGGTCTGACTTAGGGATGGTCAATGCGATTGAGGGCTATGAATTGCAAGGTAATTTTGACTAAGGTTGGACTTCTCTTGAACATATCGGTGACACAACATTTTGACTTCGCAGAATTTGACTAAAAAATAAGACCCAAAATCAAAATGAATACTTTTAATGAGGTATGATTACCTAAGAGACAAATGGATTTCCCAACCTAGACATAAGGGTGATGGAGTGTAATGTTCAAGAGTGACACACTAAATTTTTGCGATACAAGAAAAAATGTTTCTTTCCAATTTTCCCCCATCATTATTGGTAGGTACCTCTTTTTTTTTATTCAATCTTGAGGAGGATAACATATGATTTTCCTATAAGCTCATCATAATGATGAGTCCTTTGGAGTATTTTTAATGAATCATAGGAAGCAATGGTTCAGTATTGTCATGATTGACAAGTCCTACAGTGTTTTCCTTCTACAAGTCCAATGAAGGGGTAACTCAATGTCATTTGCACATTTAAAGAGTTTGAAAAGACACAAAAAGAAAACTCATACATTTCTTTCAATGTAAAATTTTAATGAGCTCATAGAAGGTAAAGCTCGACATTTTTCATTTTTAGGGAGTCAAAAGAAAAAACATAAGTAAACTCTGAAATGTCCTTTTCATAGATTTAGATTCTCAAGCCCGGAAAAGAGTAAAATAATGCAGGCGAGAAATCTTTTGACCATGATAAGAAAAATATACATTTTTCATAAATAGTCTACATGATCTTTAAAAGGGGTAAACATATATCAAGTAGAAGTTTTTCGTTTACTTTAACAAGCTCGAAATAAACAAGCATACTTGGAAATATTTTCACATTTCGTTAGTAAAAAAATAGCTTAAAGGAAACTCCTGTATTTTTCTCTTTCATAAATTTTAAGAGCCCGAAAAAGTGATAAAAGTTTACTCATCGCGAAAATGATCTATTTTCGTTATTAAACCTATAAATGGCACATTCAAACCCAAAAATCATCATAATTACTCGAAGATTAGAAAAAACCATTAAAAATTTTGAATTTTAGAAGCTAAAGGAAAAAAATATATTTTAATACGCCTATTTTTCTTATAAAAGTAAAAAAAGTAAAAAATTCTTTACCATTTTGTTTTTACTATTTGGGAGCTCTTTGAAAGTGCATTTTTACCCAAAACTTCAGCAACAGATTGTGATCAGATCGGTGGACCATTTCACTATTCGTTTTCTCCAAGTAGGATAGCATCCCTTACTCTTCACATTGATAGTTTTTATTCCACATTTAATGGTGATTTTTGTGTTTTTCAAGGTTTTTAATGATTTAAAATGTGCCTTCAGGCTTACGCAATTCCTTTTCATTGGGACTATGCAAGCCCAATTTTTTGCATGGTTGGAAAAACACGATTTGTGTTTCTTACCTAAAAGGGAACCACGCAAATGCACACTTTCCCTAAAAGGAGACCGTGCAAGGTGATGAGGGATTTTAAAAATAATGAAAAATGCTCAATTTTTTTGCAAAAATCTTCTATATTCTTCTTCTAACTGATTTCCATCATAGATTTTAGTTTTTTGAAGTGTTAAAATGGAACGGAGAGAGAGAGAACATGAATCCTGTGAGTGTTCAGATATGAATTATAGAATTCATGCTTTTCCCACATTAATTTTCAACCTGGGGCTCGTCTGGTTATTTCAAGGCTACGATGCAAGGTCTATGCATACCATAGTTTCCCTACCTAGCATTGAGAATTCAATCGACAACATAAAAACGTGTAATAGAAATCAATAACAGTAAAAACAATCAGAGTAACAGCAAGTTAAGATTCACAACAACACAACTTAATGAACCATTACAATGATAAATAAAATAAACATAACAAAAGATAAATCCATGAACACCATTAATCAAACAACACCTGGCCAGGAGAGTGGGCCCAACTCCTGGATTAGGGTTGTGGTAAAAGATCAAAGACTAATAAATATTTAGGAGATCATGATTGCATTAGTCAAAATAAAAGTATAGAAGTCCATTGTTAAATGCTTAGAACTCTCATATCTCTCTTAGCGGTGGCTAGATTTCCCAACCCTGTAGCCTTACTTATACATTCAATGCTACAAAGATAGTATCAACAATTTCTAGAGATTACGACAACTGTCTGCCTACAAATATATAATGCACATTGAGACATAAAATCTATACAAATATATCGAGTGTATTAGTCCAGCAAACTCTCTCAGGTGGAGTCATTGTTACAGCCAACATCTTAAGATAACATTGCCATCTCATCAATAACCATAGACCGAATTGTAGTTTATTGATCATCATCCTTTCAAATCTACAAAGAAACATGAGTTAGCAAATCACATAAGCTATGCTCCCCTAGGACTACACTTCATCGATTAATAATTAACAAACACATGACAAATAGATATACCTTCGTTACTTGAGATACAAATTAACCTTGCAAGGACATGAAATAGATGAAGGAAAGGGGTAAAGAGGTAGGTAAAAAGTAGGAAAATTTAGAAACCAACATCTCCCCCCACTTATCTCTTCTACATGTCCTCATACAACTTGTTTCCTACACATATCTAGGTTGGAGCCACTATGGTTGGCATGAAGTTGTGAAAGGTCGCATCTCATGTCCATTTCTCTCATGGGAAGTTTGAAACCATTGGTACAAAGGATGTCCTTCCACTAGTCTTTCCTTGTCACATAGGCTTGTGTGTACTACTCAGAACATAGCCAAATAATGGGAAACTGAAATCTCAAACCTATCCACCAGGTCCCATAGTGTCAGATGCATGTGATATATTGCACAATTTTCTCCAAATCCCAAGTGAGATTAGGGGTCCCAACAGGTTCACGTAATGTCACTACTGGTAACGACAACATCCATTATTTTTGATAGGCATCCTGGGCTACCTCCTGAAAAATAAGGATCTGCCTTGTACACATGTCAACACACCATTTTTGTGTTGTCAACATCTGATCCTTTCATCCTTCGAGCTGCAGAAATGTGTGATGTCTATTATAAATATCCATAGACTGACAATGTTCCATTTTGATCGCAAGTGGTCGATTTGCTTGATTCTCCTTGAACTTGTTGAAGGCTTTCTACCATTTAACCTAATTAATCATGAAGGAAGTGAATTCTCTTAGCTCAATGTATCCCACATATAGCTCCAGATTGAATGACTGATCACTCTCTAGGATATAATTATGCATATAAAGTTCACACATCAAGTGTTGGTTCAGTAGATTGTGAGCCCTCAAGTTCGCGAGCACTACATAAATCTTCTATGTCGTGGTTAATTTCCTAGTGGGTACTTTCCAGACATAGAAACAAATATTGATCGTGAAGAAACAAAGAATATCTATTAGAAGGAGTATGGCATGCCATTACCTATTGCGTTAGGGTGAACATTTCATCCTTGTCAGCCTTCCGTAATTGCACTTTCCCTTCTAATTCTTCAATCTTTTTCTGTTGTTTTTCTTGTTTCTACTTATCTTTCTCTATCTAGGTGACATGATTAGCCAACACTCATGCTTCTTATTCTATAATTCCTTTCACCTCTTCCCGGTGAGCTTCCAAAGAGATATATACCCGTCGAAGATGAGACATAGTGGTTTTCCATTTCAGAATCTCTGCAGTCAACAGAAACTCCCGAGAATAAAATAAATGCAGGAATGACTCAGTCTATGTGGCTGGTAAGGTCATTGGCTTATATTCCATCTATACTTTTGCTAAAGTTGTTTTGGCTCTAGGCGTCATGGCAGCTTGACCGACATTCCTCTTTTTCTTTCTCACCCGTCTCCGCAAGCGTAATACTCGCCTCCTCAACTTAATAATTTCCATTTTTATTTTCATGTTTTCTCTAAATAGCAGATGATGCTTGTCCTAGATCTGTAGGTTCTGGTACCTCCAAATCTCCTCCAAATGGTCTAAAGCCACTGCAAGTTCCTGAGGAGTAGTATCCTCAACATTTTCTTCCTATGGCGACTATGTTTCCTTGTTTTCTCCTTCCACTTTCTCAGGAATTTTCTGGCCCTTGGGGTTTAGTTCCAACCGCCATGTCTCTTTCCAACTGCTTGAGAGATGACAGTGAAGTAATGTCAACAACAACCTCTTCAATGTGCTCACCAGTCAACATTGGTTCTTGTGTAACAATGTCAACAATGATTTCTTAAATTTTATCCCCAGTCGACACTCGTTTGTGTAACAGTGTCGACAATAATATCTTCAAATTTCTCACTAGTCGACACAGGTTATTGTGTAACAGTGTCAAGGGTAGCTTCTTCTTCCATTGGCTTAGCGGTTAACAATAGTTTTTGTGTATCAGTGTCAATGATAACTTCTTCTCCCATTGGCTTAGTGGTTGACACTGGTTCTTGTGTTACAGTGCCAAAAATATGCTCTCTTGTAATTTCTCCTACAAACATTAATATCGGAGGAGAGATTCTTTCTCTCACTATGAAGGTAGGAGAGCAGAATTTCCTTGCCCCTTTTAGCAAGGAAGCAAGGAGTGAAGAATGAGGAGTAACCTCCTCAATTTCCATTCTTCCAACGCCTTCTCCCTTTGTTTCTACAATTTCATCTCCATCCCCTATATTAGCTGGTTCTTTTATCCTTCCTTTACTTTTTTTGTTGCCTGTTCCCCTAATTCGCCCAATTGTTAGGAAATTAAAGTTGGCTCATGTGTAATATTGTGAAATGTGGCTCCTTCATCTACTAACAATTCTTCCTCTACTTCTTCCATCGCTTGTTCCCCCAATTCCCCCAACTATCTGATAGTTGACGCTGGTTCTCATGTAACAGCGTCAACCGTGACTTCTTCCTCTACCAACAATTCTTCCTTGACCCTTACTGGCATCATAGCTGGAAGATCTTCTTCCTCTAATTTAATGAATTTTTGCCAAGTCATCGGGGTCTATGATAGGGCATGCACCACTATTAGCCTGACAAGCCCATGGTTTTTGAGGACTATTAATGGTTGGTGTGACTGATGCTCAGACTATGCCATTAACTACAGATTGTTCCAAAGGAAAAATGGCATATCTAGAGAATTCACTTGACGGAACCAAAGTCATGAAAGAAGCTTAAAATGATATTTAAACATAGTGGAAAGTCGATCTTCATAAGTGATATATCGCATGATGAAGTATGCAACCTCGGCCCATGGGTGCAGCAAATATCTTCGATCATATCCTCTCCCACTCTGAGCCATGGTTTCTCCTACCTGCAAGAATAATTCCTTAAATTTCAGCAAGGGCGTTTTCTCGGACAACCATTTCTTCCTTCCTTGCGAAAATCCACTACAGTCAAGATAATCTCTTCTGTTATAGGGATGTCCAACCCACAGACTCTGGAATAATTCCATTACAAATTCAATGCAAACTCGACTGTAACGCCTCTGTCAAACCCCTGCAACCTCTCAAAGTAGGTGTGACATCCAACATCCTGAAAAACCTGCCATACATCCTGTTGATGTCGGACCTACATTGCATCTTTCGTCTCATGCCTAATAGCTTGACCACCCATTCTGCTAATTTATATATAGTAGCACTCGAAGTAGAAGCAAAACCGTTGAGGGGGGGTTAGCCGATAAAGTTACGGTGATAGGGATTATGGTAACAAGGAATACTGTGATAGGAAAATACAGACAAAGTTTATGGATAAATCAATTGTAAATATTTGATTATTATAGTAATTAATCAAACGCATTTGAAAATACCACAAATTATTTTTTTCATACATGATTCGAGTTCCAATGTCTGTGGATAAGTGTGTAGGCTATGGGTATGAAATTATTGCTATTAAATACGATATCTTTTAACATTAGGTGTGATACCTCCCCACAACTAAGGGATGACTGTCCTCGGTCATGTTTAGTCAAGTTGTAAGTGAAATACCAATCAAATCCATGAATTCGGTCAGGTACGTACCTAGCGACTTACCTTGATGGAGTATCAGCATAGGTGGAGTAACAACAATGGAAAAGTAACAACACAAAAGGAGTAACAACGTCGCAGAGTAACAACACCAAAGTAGTAACAACACTGAAGGAGTAAAAAAATTGACAGAGTACCAACACCGAAGGAGTAACAACATCAACAGAGTAACATCATCAATAGAGTAATAGCACCAGCAGAGTAACAACATCGACGAAGTAACAACACCGATGGAGTAACTGCACCAGTGGAGTAACAACACCTACAAGAAAGGAAGTATTGATAGAGTAGTAACATGATATATATATCTATATCTATATATATATATATATATATATATATATATATATATATATATATACACACACATATATATATATATATATATATATATATATATATATATATATATATATAATAGGTGCAGAGGAAGAGTTCTTTGCAAAAACGATTTCAAAACCAGAGTTATTAGAGAAATGCTTAATAAAGGAGTCCCTAGAGGCTGGATGGTGATATAATCTCAGGTGATGTTTGTTTACAAGCAAATGAGTATGTGCCTCATTGATTGTTACATGTTTAATAGTCCCATTATCAAAACACTATGTCAACTTCATACAGTCCCATCCATATAGAGCAGATCTTCCCCTTAAAGTCTTTGAACCGAGAGTGATAGAGCAATGCCTAATCACCCTTTTGAAACACCTTCTTCTTGATGAATTTTTCATGCCACTTTGTTCGCTGTTGCTAAATTGCAGTAGTATTCTATACAACTATCAAACAAATTTCATCTAACTCATTTAGTTGTTCTAATCAGTGTTTCTAGGCTACTGAAAGATCCAAAACTACTTCAAGAGATGTCATGAACATATTAATTTCAAAGTCCACTGGAAGCAAAGGGGATTTCCCACAAACAAGCTCGTATGTTGAAAATCTTGTTGTATTCCACCATGTCATTCTATATGCCCAAATTGCTTCCGGAAGTTTTTCAACCCAATTTTAGCGATGGTTCACTATAGTCTTTGTGAGGATATTCTCTAGTACCTTATTTATGCTCTTGACTTGACCATTCACCCGAGGATGATATGGAGATGTCACTTTGTGTTTGATTCCATACTTCTTCATGAGTGTTGCTATTAGATGTGATGTGAATTGCGCCCCTCCATCTGAAACGATCTCTGTAGGAGATCTGTACCGAGTAAAAATTTCTTCAAATAAAAAGTCTGAGACAACCTATTCTGTTGCTTTCGTGACAACTTTGGCTTCTACCCACTTTTTCACCTAGTGTATGCAGACTAGAATTTGAACTTTCGGATGTGAAGGAGGATTGAACAGCTCAACGAAATGAATAGCCTATTTTCCAAAGGGCTCAAGAACTAGTTGAGGCTGTAAAAACATCTCATCTAACTGACTAGGTTGGCCCATCCATTGGAAACTATTGCACCCTTGAACATATTTCCTTGCATCATAAAAAATAAAGGGCCAATAGTACCCCATCTGCAACACCTTATGACCTAACTGCTTGTCCAAAAAATGCCCCCTGTAAGGGCCATCATGGGCATACTTCAGAATGTCATATTTTTCATTCTCACCTAGAAAGCACCATATTTTCTAATTAGGTCTTGTATAGAAAAGGTGTCCCTCTATCCTTGAGTAAAAAGCACTGTGATGGATGATTTTTTGCTCCTCTCTATACGACAAATGATGTGGTACTTTTCCTGTAGCAAGAAAGTTAGCAATATCTGCATACCATGGAGTCTGACTAGAAATTGAAAAAACATGTTCATCCAGAAAACTATCCTCTATAAGTGTATCTTCATCATTAGTATTAAGCCTAGACAGGAACTCTGCTACTAGATTATCTTTTCCTGGTTTATCTACAATGGTGATATCAAATTCATGTACCAACAATAACCATATTGTAATTTGACCAGGAGTTATCGATTTATTCATTAGATACCTAATGGTTGAATGATCAATGTGCATGAAAGTGGGATGCCCTATAATAGAATGCTGAAATTTATTATAACATAGATAATAGGCAAAAACTCTCTTTTAGTTATTGTATAGTTCAATTCTATGGGAGTTAGGTTCTTGTTGACATAGTAGATCACATATGGTTTATTTTCCTCCTGTTGTCCCAAGACTACCCCTAATACTATATGTGAAGCACATGTGGAGATATGAAATGAGAGCTTCTAGTCAAGACCATGTAATATCGGAGCTTTACAGACTAGTTCTTTGATTTCCAAGAAAGTTGCTTCACATGCATCTGTCCACACAAATTCTACATCTTTAGGTAATAATTGGAAAAGTGGAAATGCTATCTTAGAAAAAATTTCTATAAAATTTCTATAATAGCCAGCATAACCAATAAAGCTATGTACCATCATTAGTGTCTTTGGTGTAGGAAAATTTAAGATTACCTCTACCTTGGTAGGATCAACCCGTATTCCTGCAGCTGAAAGCAAGTACCCCAAAATTGCTCCTTCCATCATCATATGACATTTATTATACTAAGAGAAACATGTGCCTTTTTGCATCGTTTAAGTATTTTCTCTAAGTTTTCCATACCTTCCTCTAATGAATCCCCATATGGGGTGAAGTTATCCATGTAGATTTCAACACTGTCATTAACTAGATCAGAAACAATTCCTAGTATTTCCTGTTGGAATGTAGCAGATGCATTACAAAGGCCAAATGGAAGGACTTGGTATGAGAAGCTTCCCTAAAGGAAAGTAAAATTAGTGTTATCCTGATCCTCAAGAGCTATCTGGATCTGGTTATATCCACTAAATCCATCCAGAAAGGAGAAGAACTTCTTCCTAGCTAATGTATCGAGGACCTGGTCAATAAAGGGTAAGGGAGAGTGCTCTTTTGAGATGACTTATTCAATTCCATGTAATCAACATAGATCTGCCACTTTCCATTTTTAATCGAAACAATAACTAGTGGGGATACCCATTGACTGTCAGAGATTGGATAAATAAACTCCACATCTAGTAGCTTCTATATTTCTTCTTTGACAATGTTCTTTAAGGCAGGATTCATCCTTCTCTTTGGTTTTCTAATAGGTCGACATTCTTATTTTATGTATATGTGATGGGTACATAGATCAGCAGGGATTTGTTTCATATCTGTGTATTCCTTGACGAAAGCTTCCTTTTGATCCTGAAGGACTTTCAACAACTGTTCAGACTGGTAAGATGAAAGGTTAGGACTAACATTCAACATTTTCCCTGGATCAATTTCTACATGAATAATGTTATGGGGTGCAATAACAAGAATGTTTTGAACCTTGGTTTCTAGTTCAATGGTTTCATGAATGGTGCAACTCATAACAAATTCTAATAACCGACGGGTTGAATCGGAAACTAAGTTGGGACTATGGATAAATGTGCTAATAGCATCATCTTTTGTCTCATATTTAAAACAGAGGGCTTCACAGATGGTAATAATTGATCTAATATCTTCATTTTCAGGTTCAGGATTCTCCGTAGGTGGATATTTTTTCATTAAGGTAAATCCTTGTTTAATTGATGAACTCGGTACTACAAGGGGATAAAGGACAAGGTTCTTTGTGAGTTCCCCGTTGGATATTACCATATTTCCCAATTGACACCCAATATAAGCATATATGGTCGAAAACCAAGGTCTTCCTAAAATAAAAGGATGTTCCCCACCTGGAGATTGGGTATGAAACACCAGAAGATCGATAGGGTACTGCCACAAATCTACAGAGATAGTCACATCTTCTAACTTCCCTACTAGTCATACAACGGATTGCTCTGTAATTTTAAAGACTATAGGAGTTGGTTTAAGATCAAAGAGGCCCAAGGTAAGTACAATTGTGGATGTTATAATGTTAATTGTAGCTCCTAAGTCTACCAACACATTCAGGATATCAACTCCATTAATTTGTATTGTAAGAATCGGGTTCACTAGATCCCCATATTTAATAGGTGAAGGCTTTCCCAACATTATATCTGATCATTTCCCTATGGCATGGATAGTGAGTGGATCCTTTGTTTCTCTTCTAGCTTTCTTAGAACAAAATTATTTATCATTTTAGCATAAATTGGTATATCCTTCATATCATGAAGTAACATGATTTTGACAAATAATTTTTGCAATTCCCCTAAAAATTCAAATTTGGGATGAGGAATTTGTTTGCTCAAGGTTAGTCTCTTAGGATAATGTGCACTAGTTTGACATCCTTGAGTAAAAATCGTTTGAGAAAGCGGTTGTTGTCCCATTAGAACTTGCGGTGAATCACCCCCAGTTGTTCCAACATAATTCATAAGTTTTGGTTTTGAGGCTTCATCGTTAGTCTGTTCAACAATTATCAGTTAATTCAGAGTATTTACCACTCAACCATACTGAAGATTCAGTTCATTGGATCCTGTAGTGGCAATACTATATGCAGGAAGCTTGAGTGTCTCAACCTGTTGAGCCCTAATATTACTCGAGTTAGGGTTGGATTGAACAAGAAGTTGTGGACGATGAGGAGGATCACTGGTGGAGACATTAGAGAGAAGTTGTAATTTTTTTTGTAGCATAGGCTGGCAAAACTATCTTGAAGGAAGAGGAGGTCAACGTCATGAAGGGGTTGGACTAGGTTGGGGGGACCATGATTGCCAGGGAATTGGATACTGATAATATTGTGGCCATGAAGGTGAAAAAGGTACAGACTAAGGCCCAAAATTAAAATTATTAAAATACTGAGAAGGGTATTGGGGCATACCTTGATTCATGTTCTGCAGTCATGGTTGCTATGGATTCTTTGATCCCATGAAGTACAATTGATCTACCTCTTCATTTTCTCCCTAGAAAACTTCCTTCAGCCCATGAAGAGATGCACACTTGCTAGTAGAATGATTTTTCTCACATATCGTGCATGTTTCAATAGTATTGAGTGGACATTCCTTCAGCGGGTGCTTTTTCCTGCATTGAGGGTAGAAAATAGCCATTTCCTTCTTAGCTTCCATCTACTTCTATTTTTCCTGAAGAACATCCAGTTGTGAGGACAATATCCTTAGAATACCAGTCCTTAAATTATCCAGAAAGTTTCCAATTTCTACTTGTTGGGCGCGGGATCCCCCAAGGGTAATTTTGGGGCTTAAAGCCCATATTTTGGTCCACCTTTTGTAATCCAAATGTAAATACTCCGCATTTTGTGGTCATGGAGTGCGTAGTTGTTAAAGAGGAATAGGGTTTTCCACCCTTATTTTGAAATGTAATGTCGGCTATAGAAGATCTACCCATGGTCCACGGACCATGGATTGTATAAATAGAGCTAAGCTCTAAGTAGTTAAAGGAAATAATTAGAATGGAATGAAGATCAAACATGTATGAGAGATAGCTCTGAAGTGGAAGTCTAAGTCTTGGGTCATAGCATAGGTAGAGGCTCTACCGCTGAGTGCTTAGAGGCCTAGAAGTTCGCAACTAAGTGCGTGGACCCCTACAGCTGAGTGCACAGAGTGGGTTGAGTCTATAAATGTTCATAATTATCAATAAAGAGAAGTATTCTATGATTTCTGTGTCATTAGTTCCTGTTTATGAATCTATTATATTGGGTATAAATTTCACTTATAATTCTTATATGATGCGCGAATATATGTAAATGTATTAGTTAAGTGAACGTAAGTAAGAACATCTGTTTATGCAAATCTAACTAAGATCTGTTAATAAGATAAGTAAGACACTTAGCGTAGTTTGAGAAATATCATAGTTCACTGCCCTAGCAACGTGGAAGCATATCAGCCCTAGGTTAGAGCTACACGAAAGCCAATTATACTGTTTCGTGAAGGTGCTGAAGGACGAGGAGAGGGTTAAGCAACATGCACGCATGTAGGTATAGCTGGGATAAACTGACATCACATCAATCTTAAGGGTGTGGAAACTTGGTTCCAACATCCCTCCATACTACTTTGGGTGAGACTTTGGACCACGTTCCGTGGGCTAATGCTAAAAGGGCCAATAATGTAGGGATTCGTTTGGCTAACTAATGTTGAACCTGGGTCAGGACCCCACAAGCCAACAAATGGTTCTATTGGCGGGACTAGAATCTACATGAGAGATGTGTGATATCGTATCACTGGAATCCAACTAAGAAGGAAATTGAAGTTTGGTTGGACAAAAGGATTCATGAGTTCACGACACAAGAAAACAGAAAACTACGACTGTCAAAAGAATAGTGGTTGGACCGATACCTGTATATGGAGATCCACGAAATCTTTTTCGCATCCTTCCTTATTGAGCTATACGAGTGGATTGTGAAGCTAGTAGATAGTGAAGGAAGGTGGAAACTTGATGGTTCTATTGTGTGGACCCTAGATCTAGTGCATGGAAGCATCGGAGGATAAGATCACATGCACCGTCAATCATTGGCTCGATCGCATCATAAGATGATTTGTTATTGAGTTCATAGTCAACACCTTAGTCATCTATAGTGAGACATAGTGATGCTTTTTCAAAGGACCGCGAAGTAAGTACATAAACTCCCTGAATACTTGGATTAAAATGCTATTGTGTGAAAAAAAGGTTATGTAGTTAGCTTAATGTTAGGGACTACGTGAAGCAGAAAAAGTTACAGAGACAAAGGAAATAAGGGTTCGGAGTATATCCCCTTGATTTCACCACTGTGAAGGGATGAAGAAGGGATAGCAAAGGTCTCTCCTTGAAGTGATATCCAATTGATAAGACAAGGATTTTCATGAATACCACCTCTGCCCACACCACCTCCATCTTCACCGTCATCACCTCCAACTTCTCCCGTACCACCTCTGCCACTGCCACAATTCAGTATGGCAAACACAATGAAGTTGCCTTTGTTCAAAGGTTTGGGAAATGAGGATTCGGACCAATTTTAGTTCAATGTAAGGGCTGTATAGGAAGATCAAGGTGTTACAGATGATAACATAAAGAAGGAAACACTGGTTAGTGCTCTACAAGAATGTGTGCTAACCTGATATATTAAGTACTCCAGTGATAACCCGAATGCTAGAGTAGCGGACATCCAAGCAGCACTAGATAGGGAATTTAGTAGGCCTAAATCTTAAGCAAAATCGATTGTGGGATTCAAAGAGATCACGATGCTACTAGGTTAGACTCCTTAGGAACTAGATAAGAGGCTAAAATGTATGATCCATGAAGCCAACATGAATTTGACAGATGGACAGCATCGCGAGTGGTTTGTGGCTTCGCTACTACCACACTTAAGGAGTGCGATGTCGCAGTAGAAGATAACAACTCAAGTAGAGGCCTTGGAGATTTCCATGAGACTACATGAGACCCCAATGCAAGATCGTAATCTATTAGTTCAGCAGATCCACGCATAGCTGAAGAATTTGTACCTTGAGATGCAAAGCTTGAAGCAGGATAGGACGGTTCAGCCAGAGGTACGTGAAGAGGTATGGTGCGTGAAATGCAAAAGGACCACTGCCCATCTTTAAAAATTACCTTGCAAAAGGAGGACTAATTCCTTTAAAGCCAGATGCTCAAGCAGGACCTAGCGTGACACCTGCTTTGTGGTGTGCTATTTGTCAAATAGTTAGAAATCATTCCACAAATCACTACCACTTGTTACAAAAGTATATGAAAACTCCACAACAATTGTTCTGCAACTTTTGTAGGTTGGTAGAACATGATGAGCATACTTGCAGGAGCTATGAATTGATGATGGATAGAACTCCCTCCTACAGGGTTCAGGCCGAAACGCGGCCCCTTGAACAAAATGCAAGGATGGCGCAGACAGGGTTTCAGGGGCACAAACAAGGCCAAGGCAGAAGAGGACCTGGTAGAGGTCACAGACAGTTGATTTGCTACAATTACAGAGGGCCAAGACACTATGCCTGCAATTGCACTAATCCAACGCAACCATCGTGCAAGTATTGCACGCTATTTGATCATGAGACAAAAGATTATCCTATGCTAATAGGTAGGATACGTGACAAAGGAGCTCTACCACCTCCTTTAACTCAAAACCTACAAATGATGAGGTCTGAGCTGCGCGAAGAAGATCCAAACGTAAATATAGTGCTCCGAAGTGGAACCATGACAAGAGATGACAAGGGGAAACAATCGCAAGACAAGTACATGGGTTCACAAAGCCCCGATGAAAGAGGCTGTGTTTGATTTAGAGCATGCCCACAAAGCATTCATGGAAGCTAAGAAGAGCTTTACTGAGGTCTCCACTTCAGGGAGAAAGGATAAACTGGAGCCAGAGATGGACTGCTCTATGCTCACAACTTTCCTAGAAACCTGTATGAAGTTACTGTGTGATAGTAAGGCTATGAAAGGATTATAGGAACTTATCAATAGATGTGTTGGGACCACACCAGGGGAACCGTGTGTATTCTGCAAGATCAAAAACCATAAGACAAGGATATGACGTGAAATGAGACTCACCGCGTAGATCGAAGAATATAAAATGGATCAAGTCATTCTGGATTTGGGATTAGATGCAAATGTTCTACTGAAAAAGACATGGGAATGAATGGGGAGACCTACACTACAATGGTCCCTGATTTAGCTAAGGATGGAGAACCATCAGAAAATCATACCCATGGGGTGATTGTAGGGAGTGACAGTGGATATTGAGGCAACGAGCGCGTTGGCAGACTTTGAAGTAATAGAGATTGTTGATGACAACAATCCCTACCCCGCACTCCTAGGAATTGACTGGGCTACTAATATGAATGGGGTAATCAATATGAAGAAGTGAAAGAATATATTTGAGAAGAAATCACTATGCATAATAATACCTCTGGATCTTGCTAAGGGATCGCGATATATGGAACTAGTCTGTGACTATGAAAATGATGATGATCTGGACTACATCTATAAGATTAAAGCATGATATCATTACTAGGTGATCCCACCGTGGATGGACAGATTACATGGGAGTGCAAGAGTTCCTGCACTTCAGATTCCAACGAAGAAATAGAACGCTGGTAGAATCGGTTACACAAAGTAACTACGCTAAATTGCAACATGATGACCTGGTCTCTACGTTGTGTGTTGTCAGAGGAAAGAAATAAGCCTACATATGATGGTCTAAATGAGGTAGATACCTTTTTGGACACATTTTAAAGGGAGGTTCCAGAAAAGCAACGCTTTCAGGCCTTGGACTAGGCACTGCATGCTACACCTGCAAGATGGTGGGGTACGCACAAGGGGAGTTGTGATGACTGGCGCAAATGTAGGAGGATGATGAGAGCATGATTTGGGAAGCCTAAAATGTGGCTGACAGACATGTACGATGGGTAAAATGATCCACGCACATAGATGAGGCCTATGGAGAAAAGCCCCAACCTAAGAAGGTGCATCTATACTCTGCGCTAAAGTACCTGGTTAATAAGCCCGTGTCAGGGGGGTGTGCACATCTACAAATGGCTCTTATTATTGCAAGAATACAATTTTGAAGTTGTTGTGAAGCCTGGACAATTGAATGCAGAACCAGATCACCTATCATGCATCGAGATAGGGGAGGAACCTACTAATTTGGAGGAAGGATTACCTGACACACAACGTTTTGCTGTGCACATTACAGATGGACATTTCGAGGATATAATACACTTCCTAACAACTAGAACTGTGCTGGAAGCATACCCTTTCCAACAAAATAAGGAATTAGTGGTGCACACGGTAGATTTCTTTGTCATTGTTGGGCATCTATACAAGACGGGGACTAATGAGATACTACAAAGGTATGTACTTGAGTTTGAATGAAGTAGCATCCTTGCAGACGCTCATGGGGGCACCGCGGGAGGAAATCATGTAGGGGAAGCAACTGTGTAGAAGATTCTACGCACAAGGTTGTGGTGGCCAACCCTTCATCAGAATTCAAAAGCATATTGCAAGGCATGCAATGTATGTCAAAGAAAAGGTAAGCAATCACGGAGGGATGAAATGCCTTTGAATCCACAAATGGCATTGCAACCTTTCAAAAAGTTGGAAATAGATTTTGTAGGATCTATTCAGCCTCAAGGGAAGACAGGCGTGAGGTACATTATGACTGTGATGGAGTACTTAACTCTTTGGGAAGAAGCGCAGCCGATGAAGGATTGCACAGGCAGGACTACTGCAAAGTTTCTATTTGAGCATGTACTGACACGATTTGGCTGTCCAAAGATCTTGATGAGTGATTGTGATATGCACTTCCTGAATGAGATGATTAGCACACTAACGGAGGAATTTTAGGTGTATCAAAAGAACATAACACCTTATCACCCACAGGCTAATGGGACAGTGGAGGCATTCAACAAAGTACTAGAAATCGTGCTGACCAAGGTATGCAATGCTCAATGAAGTAATTGGGACCTACACATACCTGCAATATTGTGGGCTTATCAGACAACGTGAAAGAAGTTAACGGGACAGACACCCTTTAGGCTGCTATACGGGGTTGAAGCAATGATACCTATGGAATACATCATGCCTAGTCTACGCATAACAGTGCTCATAGGTATGATGGATCACAAAGCCATAGAAGAGAGGCTCATGCAGTTGGATGAGTTGGAAGAAGAAATATTTTTGGCTGGATTTCACCAGCAGGTCCAAAAACACCGTGAAAAAGCATGGCATGACCGACATATTAAATTGCACACCATTAAGGTGAATGGCTTGGTGCTATTTTATGACAACATGTTTGATAAATTTCCAGGGAAACTAAGAATGCATTGGTTGGGGACATATGTTATTAAGGAGATTACCGACAGTGGTGCGGTCCAGCTCGTTAAGTTAAATGGAGAACCCTTCCTAGGAATAGTGAATGGTAGTCGTTTGAAGCCATACATAAGTGGAACAACCATCTAACTATCCGATAGAAGCACAGCTCAGCACTCCAGACCGCTGAAAGGAGGCATAGGACTATAAACTACACTGCCTAGGACGGAGAGCTGCGCGATTTCAGGACTGCACGAAGCAGTGAAGTGTCATAGGGCCCACGACAATTCGAAGATAGATGCACTAGCACGTAGGTCCACAAGAAAGTGACCGTTAAAGTCACTATTCATGATTTGATGGTTGGTTTGAGGCCAAATGGAGTGGCGGTAGGCATTTAAGGCGAACTTTATGGGTTAGATTCTTGAAAAAATGGATTCCACTCGGCACAAAGAACCGGTCTTAAAAGCGTACCTAAATCCATGGATAAACGAGGCTTATGCAATCACAGCCTCCATTGAAGGAAAGCTCGAGAAAATATAGGCATATCAACAGAATATTCAGAGTAGTCATTTAGTAGCAATCATCGAATAGCGCATGGAAGAAGTCCAGCAGGCAGCCGCTTAGTGCACTGCCGAAGTTGTGGTGATCCAAACAGAACTGGGAGGTTTTCGTCCTAAGAGCTATGCACCTGCAGAGTGACTCGAGGGTGAGTCACGATGTTTGTGTTGGGGGCTTGTTGGGCATGGAATCCCCCAAGGGTAGTTTTTTGGCTTAAAACCCATATTTTGGTCCACTTTTTGTAATCCAAATGTAAAGACTCTGCATTTTGTGGTTGCCGAGTGCGTAGTTGTTAAAGAGTCATAGGGTTGTCCACTCTTATTTTTAAATGTAATGTTGGATGTAGAAGATATACCCATGGTCCAAGGACCATGGATTGTATAAAGAGAGCTAATCTCTAAGTAGTTAAAGGCCATAATTAGAATAGAATGAAGATCGAACATGTATGAGAGATAACTCTGAAGTAGAAGTCTAAGTCTTGGATCGTAGAGTAGATAGAGGCTCTGTAATTGAGTGCACAGAGGCCTAGAAGTTTGCAGCTAAGTGTGTGGACCATTTTAGTTGAACGCGCAAGATGGGTCAAGTCCGTAATTGTTCGAAATTATCAATAAAGAGAATTATTCTACAATTTATGCATCTTTAGTTCCTATTTATGCATCTATTATATTGGGTATAAATTTCACTTATAATGCTTATATGATGTATGAATATATGTAAATGTATTGGTTAAGTGAACACAAGTAAGAACATTCGTTTATGTGAAGTTAACTAAGGTTTGTTAATAAGATAAGTAAGACACTTAGCGTAGTTTGGGAAATATAACAGTTCGCTTCCCTTGCAGTGCAGAAGCATATCAGCCCTAGGTTAGGGTTGTGCACAAGCTGATTGTATCGTTTCGTGAAGGTGCTAAAGGACGAGCAGAGGGTTAAGAAACATCTGCGTAGGTAGGTATAGCTGGGATAAACCGACATCACATCCATCTCAAGGGTGCGGAAACTTGGTTCCAACATCCCCCCATATTGCTTCAGGTGAGACTTCAGTACTCACTCCACGGGCTGATGCCGAAAGGGCCAGTAGTGTAGGGATTTGTTTGGCTAACTAACATTGAACCCGAGTCAGGACCCCACAAGCCAACACTACTTTTGTAACCCCACTACTCATTGCCTTGAGAGTTCGTACTCCCTTCTTATGCCTCGCAGTTCCACACAAACATTTGATGCACAACTCACAAATGGTGTCGAATTCTTCCTTGAAAATATATCCCTTTCCTACCACATTCAGGGGTTCCAAGGATTCCTCCCTTAGTGCCTGAAGAAAGATTATCTTTAAGATAACTTTATCTAGATCACTATGGCCCGATTTTTGTAGACAATGTTTGAATCGTTCCAAAAAGTCTTCCATGTTCTCATCCTCTTTCTGCACAATATTGAATATGTCCTCCTTAACATCTTGGGATTTGTAGTAGTCCTATTATGTTTGAAGGAAAATTGTATTCATGTCATCCCTAAACCTATAAACCACCTTAGAGATTTTCCCTTCAAAGTAGTAGGGAATATCTTCAATTTCTGAGGATCATAAATATAATTATATCCCCGACAAATAACCTCGAATTCAAAAAGGAATGTTTCTGGATCTTCAGAAGAAAGACCATGGAAATTAGGTAATGTTGTCAAAGGAATAGGATTCATAGGCGCATCACCTCTAATATCTCCAATTGGAAATTCAATCGTGGAAGTTGGATGAGCCATGAATATTTTCCAATATTCACTTGGAATCTCAACAGTTTCTTGTTGTTCTACAGTGTGGGGTTGAGTTTTTCTAGCAACACTTCCTCGATCAAATGGTGGAGTAAATTCCCTCAAGCCTTCTCCTTCTTCTGAGCTGGCTATGCTCAATTCTTCTGATCCTATACTTCATATTTATTCCTCCCTGAATTGTGCATTTGCTATTGGGGGAGGTTCTGGTGGTGAAACTCACTACCCTCTAGATATCGTATGAGATCTAACCCTCACAACAACTTGTGATGATGCACTTGACTTAGCTCTTGAAATGATTTCTTGGATGTAGGTAACTCGGCCTAGATCTTTCCCTCTTTTTGGGGGGTCTTCCTCCACCCCTTTTATTCATGTTTTTGTTCATTCAATCAAAAAGTGAAAGGAGAACATTCAAACAAATTTGAAGCTTATGACCTGGAACAAGGTGGAAACTTCCCTTCCCAGGATGAGAGAGTGGCCCTTAAAAGGAAGAAAAAAGAAATAAATAAAACCCACCACAAAATTTAAGCTCAACACCTGAAACAGGGTGGAAACTTCCCTTCCCAAGATGAGAGAGTGGTTCCGAAAAGAAACAAGAAATCAAAATAACCAAGGAAATTTAATGCTCAGGATCTAGACTAGGGTGAAAAATTCCCTCCCAAGGACGAGAGAGTGGTTCCTAAAAAAAACAAGAAATGAAAATAATCAAAGCAATTAAATGCTCAGGACCTGGATCAGGGTAAAAACTTCCCTTCCCCGGATGAGAGATTAGTTTGAGAAAAACAAGAAATAAATTTAACCAAATCTAATGGTCAGGACCTGGAGTAGGGTGAAAATTCCTTGCCTAGGATAAGAGATTGTTCCTATGGTCAATACTTATCATACTTTCATGCCTATGATAGCCTCTTTTGAAATGACACCAAAATGTTGGTGTTCAGATATAAATTATACAATTCACCCTTTTCCCACATTAATTGTCAACTCGAGGCTCGCTTGGTTAGTTCAAGGCTATCATGCAAGGTGTACACAAGCCACAATTTCCCTTCCTAGCATTAAGAATTCAATCAACAACATAAGAACATGTAATAAGAATCAATAATAGTAAAAACAATGAGAGTAATAGAAAGTTAAGATTCATAGCAACACAACTTCATAAACCATTACAACGATAAAGATAATAAACACGACAAAAGATAAATCTACGCACACCATTAATCCAACAACAACTGGTCAGGGGAGTGGGGCCAACTCCTTGATCAAGTTTGTGGTAAAATATCAAAGACTAACAACGACTCAAAAGATTATGATTGCATTAATCAAAATAAAATTATAGAAGTCTGTTGTTACATGCTCATAACTCTCGTATCTCTCTTAGTCGTGGCTAGATTTCCCAGCCCAAAAATTCAAGAGATTACGATAGTTGTCCGCCTAAAAATATACAACGATCATTGAGACATAAATAGAATATGAAGATAGAAAATATATTAGTCCAACAAAATCTCTTGGATGGAATCATCATTACAGCCAACATCCTAAGATAGCACTACCAGCTCATCGATGACCATACACTGAATTGTAGTATGTTGATCATCATCCTTTCAAATATACAAAGAAACATGAGTTAGCAATTCACATAAGCAACGCTCCCTTAGGACTACACTTCATCGATTAATAATTCAAAAATACATGACAAATATATATACCTTCGTTACATGAGATACAAATTAAACTTGCAAGGACTTGAAATAGGTGAAGGAAAGGTGTAAAAAGGAAGGCAAAAAGTTGACAAATTTAGCAACCAACAAAGCCCAATATGTTGATGCTTTGAATGACCAAGCTACATTGTAGCCTTTGATAAATTGTGGCTTTCTCAAATATTTTATGATTTGAGGGATGAAAGCCCAAATAGATCTATTGCAATGGTTGGTAAGATGTTGGAATATCCAAGAGCACTGTTTTCAAATTGGAGATCAAATACTCACCATTGATGCTAACAATATTTATTTAGTGAAGGGGCTCTCATGCCGTGGAACTGATATTTCATTGTTTGGAGGTGGGCCAATTGGTGAAACAACAAAAGCTTATTTAACCCAACATTGTGCTCCTAAGTCCAAACTTAGTAGTGGAAGACTAAATATTAAAGAAATATAGGGTCTTCTATTGAGCACCATTTCATTTAACATTTCTTGGCTATGTGGAAGTGTTTCACTTCACCTCGTTACTAAATATGAAATGAAAATTTCACTAGAGTGCTTGCAACCCATTGTGTTTAATTGGTGCGAAGGATTTTCTACTCGTATCGAAAGGAAAATAACCAAAGCAAAGAATGAAAAAATAAAAAGTTTTCGATATGGTGCTATAGATCATATTCTCTAGAGAGGATTCCTCTCCTTTGTCCAAAGGTGTCCATGGAGATGGGAGAACCATGAGATCCTCACATGTTGTAGTGGGTTACATTGATGGTTCACCATGGAGGTGGTGATGGTCCAATAGTCATATATACTCCTACATTTTTTAGATGGCCAAATCCATATATTATCATGATTGAGGTTTACCCATATACAGGTATGGACTATACCAGTGTTCTGGACATCCCACTCTCTAAGAGAATGCAATGGGATGATATAAGTAAAAATTCTCACTTTGGTTTGTTTTGTATTTTTTTTTTTATTTTTACATCCAAAACTAATCATATAAAATAAACATGCATATGTGGGACTAGTCATACCAGCAGTGACATGATGATTTGACATACGTGATGCACAGCCAACTCCTGTAGCACAGAACCTAGAGGCAGCAGAGGCTTTGACTCGGAGATTGAGTATAAACTAGAGAGGTTACCTCTAGATATCCCAGATATTGGGATTGATGATTTTCCTCTCCGCTACCAGAGGTATACAATAGGAGTACCTAGGATAATTATCCATTTGTGGCTCATGCCATAGTCTGCTATCATGATCATCATGCTTAGTTGCTAGTCATAGGGATAGATTTTGTTTTTTGGTCTATTGACATGTTCAAATAATAAAGGCCACGAGACATCATATGTGTTGGATGAATTTTTTGTAAATTCAAATGTTTTATAAACATTATAATTAATGAAGACTACTTCTATTTTCTCATCTTATTTTGTACAATATGTGAATGATTATTTTTTCTTTTTACAAATGTGGCAAATGACGATTTAACACATAATTAGGAAATGAAACAGCTAATGTGTTTAAATTTCTTAGAATATGTTTTTATTAAATGTAATCAAATTCTCTTTCTTAGAGACAGACCCATAAAAACATCCTTAGCATTGTAGAAATTCTATTTGAATAAACACGATTTAAATGTAATACTATGAGTTGAGAATCCAACCTAATGATTAGACGACGAATGCCAAATGAAATGGCATTAGATAATAGATCAATAACTGCACTATACTCTATAATATTATTCATTTCTAAACCAAGGAATATACCAGGGAGACTTACTAAGTCATTGGTGGGTGTTTAAATGGCCCAAGCTACAAAATATAGATTCTAAGTACTACGGCTAAAGCCATCAGCATAACCAACGTAACTTTGAGGGAGCGTCGACATATGTAAATAAAGTGTAATACAAGATAATCAGGGGAAGTAGAGGAATGTTGTAAAAATATGTAAAATTGCAACAAAAAAATGTGATAAAACAATAAGCTAAGTACTCACACATTGAATTAGGCATAGTGATTTTTTAGGTAAAGACCATTTATGTGCTTTCCTAAAGGAATACCATCATAGTCAACTAGCTCATAAGCCACTTTTTTCAGCACACATTTTATGATGTAGGGACCATCAAGGAAAATTTTAAGGATGGAAGTTTATTTTAAAGTTTAGAAACCTTTGTGAATATTACTTGTCCTTAATATGCAAATTATAAAATGTTTGGCAATATTTTGTAAAAATGCTTAGGTTTCTAATGATTTTAGACTAGTCTATATAACATTTTGGAAAATTTTAGGGTAAAATAATTTTGGACTATAAAGTGTGAGCAAATTAGTTTTAGAAAAAATGGAAATTAGTGAATCCTTTTTGTGGAAAAACATGGAAAATTAGCCCACCCATGAATATTAGCCCCTAAAAGTTTCCTTGGGGACCATACCACATAACTTCAAACTTACCAACTCCTAACTTACCATGTTTTTTATTATAAACCAAGAGCAAGTCACCTTCTCAATATATGTGAGGGTTTACATTTCAATCAAAATGTGCTTTAACTCATTTTTTATGAGTCTCGCTAGCTATTGCATCATCACAGTGAGTCTCATATAAGCGTGCTAGGTATAAAACATGTTCTTCCTCTGCAGAAGTAGTAGGTAATAATTTTATTGCTAGTTTCAATGAAGATATTTCACATTCAATGGGTAAGACTAACTCCAGACCATAAGCCAACTGAAAGGGTGTAAATCCATTTTAATATTTTGCTGAGGTGCGGTATGCCCACAAAGCTAGAAAAAACATTAAATGCCAATTTCACTTTTATGAATTCCTATAATCCGTTCAAACATGGCATTTAAAATGTTGTTTACATCTTCTACTTGACCATTTCTTGGCGAAAGACCAACTTTTTGGTTAGTTCAGTCATCATAAAGTTTTGAAAATGGCTACCATGGTCCGTGACGATGGCTTGTGTAACACCAAACCTAGAAATGACATGATTGAATATGAAAAGACTAGTGGTTTCACCATCATCCTTATATGTATGCATCATCTCGACCCATTTTTTAAAATAATCCACAGCTAGGATAATATTCCAAGGTCCCTCAGCTAAGTGAGGGTTACATGTAATGAAATCGATGGCACATTTCACAAACGGACCAACAATGATAATTAGGTGAAGAGGATAAGGAGGTGCACACATTTTTCAATGATATATTTGATCATTATGACATTTCTGGACTGCAGTGATACAATCTTTGAACATGGAAGGCCATAAATATCAAACGCACAAGATTTTTTGGGCAGTGGTAAACCATGAAATATGACTGCCACATGCTCTAGAGTGATAGTCATTTAAATATTTTTCAACTTCATCATCCATCAAACATCATCTAAAAATAGAATCTTCACCATGAAAATAAAGTGTATCATCAATAATAGTGTGTTGTTGAGATTGGTAAAGAATGCAACAACGATCATTTCAAGATATCTCGGGCCAAAACATTTGAGTTTGGAGATAAAAAATAATATCTCCATACCAAGGGTCTAATGTGTTGTTGATAAAGAGTGATTCATCAGGAAGAGAATCCTCTGACATTATTTCTCTTTCAGAATAGGGAAGGTCATAAATTAACTCAGAAAACACTAATGATTTCTTCGACTTGGATTTTTCAAATTCCAAGTCAAATTCCTATAGGATAACAATCCATTTGGAATGTTTTCCCCAAATTAATTGTCTCATAAGAATGTAGATCATAGGGTTGCAATATGAGATCATTGTTGTTTTATGCAAAAGAATATAGTGAAAGCATCTTTGGATGACTTGTACAGTTGCGAAAGCTAAGTTCTCTACATGTGCATATTTTATTTCAGATTTTGTATGATTCCTACTTAAATAATAAATCACAAGTTCATTATACAATTCGTCCTCCTAAACTAATACCATACCAATGGTAACGTCATATGCATCTAAATACAAAAAGTAATCTCGATGATAATCGGGCGGATGCAACAAAGGTGTGTTAATCAACGCATATGTGAGTGTGTCAAAAGCCTTTTGAGCAGTTCCATCCCATACAAAAGAGATTCCCTTTTTCAAAAGTTGAGTAAAACCTCTAGTTAGCTCTGCATAATTCTAAATGAATCGGCGTAAAAACTTTTCTTTCCCTTTCAAACTTTTGAGTTAGCGAAAATTGGATGGATGAGGCAAATGCAAAATAGCCTCTACCTTAAGGGGGTCAACACGAATGCTTTCTTTTGACATGACAAATCCTAGTAAACCATTGGATTGTACACAAAATAAAAATTTGTGAGGATTTAACCATATATTGTTATGTCAACATCTGATAAATATTGCTCTTAAATGCATTGGATGATCTTCGTGTTTCAACAAATGAGCTAGTATATCATCTAAATCGGGTTGTACAATATGCGTAATATCATGAAAGTGTAAGACATAGCCCATTGAAAGGTGTCGCCATCATTCTTCAATCCAAATGGGATTTTTCGATAAGTGAAAGTTTCCCATGGACAAATGAACATGATTTTATGCTGATACGTAGGGAGTGTGTTGATTTGATTGTACCCAAAAAAATCGTCCATAAAAGAGAAGATTTCATTTCCATCATAATCGTTAATTATTTGATCGATATAGGGATTAATATAGTTTTCTTTTGGACAAGCCATGCTAATGTATCTATAATGGATGCATACTCTAATTGTCCCTTGTTGTTAACAGGAATGATGTTGGAAACCCAATCAGTGCAGGGAACAGGATAGATAAACCCCACTTTAAGAAGTTTTTCAACTTTAGTTTTGATAGTGGCAAACTTTCTAGGATTCATTGGATGTAATCTATGTATAATAGGCTTAACATCCATGTAGGTCTTAATTTCATGAACTACAATACTTGGGTCGATTCCTGGAATTTCCTCATTATACCAAGAAAAAATGTCGTGGAATTCACAGAATAGGGATTTGTAAGTTTGAGTTTCCTCAAGTGAGCATGAATCACCTATATGAATGTTTTCCATAATTCCAAATTTCATTGACATATTAACTGGAATGGTCATATATATATTCCCTTAATTCTTTTCAGATTTAGATTCAAAGATTGATATAGGGCATTCAGGGTTATCTACAATCTCAAGCGAAAAAATTGTAGAGAATTTATTCTCAATGTTCTCAAAGTTAGTAAGAAAAGATGAATGATGATGATAATTGGCTCAAGGCATTTCATCCAAATCCATAATTTCCATGATACTGTCATCTGTTGGAAACATGCTAAAGAAAGGATTAGGAAATGATATTGATTCCAACCAAGAATATTGAGAATACTCGTTAATAATCACATTCACTCAATCATTCTCAATGGAGAGTGATTCTAAAAATGTTTAAACGACCTAATAAGATAATTCAAATGGGCTTAGAGGCATTTGGTCACCATATGTGGCCAATTCGTATTATAAAGGCACAATACTAGGATCGTATTATTTTGTGGTGCTTGATGAGATCATATTGTCCTGGGTAACATTAGAAGAAATGTTGTGTGGAGGGATTGAAAATGTTCCCATCAATGATGAATCCTTAAGCAAAACAATGCCAATATCTTCATAACGAGTAATCATGTTCCCCACAAAAGGTATACTACCAATAGAGTTACGATCAGAAGTATAATAAGATATTTAGATTACCTTCACTATCATTCCTTGATGAAGAAATAATATCATTTATAATAGTGACAAGACTACTACAGAAATTTCCTAGGTCCAACTTCGACCCAAAAAAAGATTGTAATCAAGTTGAGCATCAACAACTTCTACCTCGATTGCAACCAATTTTCCTTCTAATTCTTGTGGTAGTTCATGCAACATACCATAAGGATAAAATCCTCTTCCATCAAAGGCTTTGAAAGTGGTAGGTAATTGATTTATAGTTAGAGAACCCAAAGCTTTCCAACAAGTAATAGACATAATACAAGTAGAGGCTCCTTCGTGAATTACTGTATGAAAGACTCGTTTAGTATTAACAAAAACTGGTATTTGAAATTTGAGTTGATGTGGGAGTCTAGGTATATGAATTTCAAGATCAAATACTATGAGATTAGATTCTTGAGTATCAATTTCTCCAATAGCTGACAATAGTAATTTCCTTTGTGCTGGACATGTTTGTAGCACTTCAAGGGTTGACATTGCTAAAGGATATTGAGTGAGGTCTTCAACAATGTTGTAATTTTGAGCTGCTCTAGAATGTGGCTTAAAATATTACTTTCTAACAACACCTTTGGGAGGCAGATGAGTCACCATGTCATAATTTGGTTTCTAAATTTGTAATGGTTCAAAAGGAGATGGAACTGATACGAAAGGTTGACTAGATGGACTAACATTGTTTTCATTTTCTATAGGAATTCTAGATTGCTAATATTTAGATCTAGTTTCTATTGAAACTTGTGAAGACATAATTATGATATCTTATGATGCAGATGAAGAGGATGGATTATGTGCAACCATTTTACTATCTTGAGAAGGGAAAGGTTCCTTCAAAATAGCAGGTGTGGGAGAACCTTTAAGGAATTTAGTAACCTCTGCATGATGTGGGAATTTCTTTGTATAATTATATTCATTATAGATTAGAAAAGGATAAAGAGGTTTCTTTTTCTCTTCAAAAGGTTCAGTTTTTGTTGGTTTTTCCTTTTGAGAGGCATTTTTCTTTGATTTTCCTTTGCCCTTTTTCTTACCTCTAGGTTGTTGAGCTTTTTGACTAGATGATTCCACTACATTATTTTTGGAAGTAACTTGAGGAGAAATGTTTTCACTAGGTGAATTTTGTATAGCCAAACTTTGAGTATTTTTAGAATTATTCTTAGATGATTTACTCTTTGACTATTGGCTGATTGAACAAATCATGCCATCATCGGTGTGAGATCCTGTAGGAGTCAAAACTTGTTGATCTGAATTGGATGCGCAAGGTAAATTTGCTATCTTTTTGTAGAAATTGCCATATTATGAATAAACAAGGTCGAGGTAGGGGGCACGAGAAATCACCTTCTAATTCGTTACAATGCCTCCTTTAGCAACATATTTAGTTATAACAGGAAGTAAAGATTTAGTGAACCATTCTGCTAATATTTGGTCTGGAATATAAACTTTGACTAAACGAAGTATACACCTTTATTCATGTATGTGATCTGAAATGTAGGTATAATTATATTGTTTTAATGAATTCAAATGTTCATTACCAATGTCATATCAAATGGGTAACTGAAAATGTGTTAAAAATGTTGTTGCCAAGGAATTAAAATTGTGGAAAGAGGAATGTGGTAACTCAATGTACCATTTTGTTGTTGAACCTGTTAAATTTCGTTGGAAAAGGCGTAATTTGATAGAATCATCTATCAATTAATTCGAGGAACACCATAGGTGATATTTCATGACGTGATTTGATGGATCTTGATTTACTTTCAAATTTTGGTATATCGCTTGGTAGTTTAGTAGGAATCACTGACCAGGATGGATAATAATAAATGGGATCATTTGTAAAGACAAATCTAGTAAATCTAAGGTTGTTATGAAAGGTAAGTGACTCATTAAAGTCTTGCTATGGATATTTATAACAATGAGGATGAAGTGAAATCCCTGAAGGAGGATATCCAGGATATCCTGGAATAGCTTGAGCAGTTGGGATTTACATCCCTCTAAGGCAATCAGGGTATGCCATACCAGGTTGCGGTTCAGGTGGGATTTGAAAATTATGACCAGGGTATTGTTGACTTTGAAAAGGTTGATTCTTCTATGATTGACACTATACCATTTGACCTAGGTAAAATTTCCCCTGCGATTGTTGACCTTGATACAGTGTTTGAATCATTCCTACACTAGGTTTTCCAATAGGTATCTGTGTTGTAGACTAAAAAGTATGACCTTTTTGATAAGGAGATGCTTGAGGGATAGTCTTTGTAGGTTGTTGAAATGGTTTTTGAAGCATACCTTGAATAGTCATCTGTGGCATATATTGGACAGGCATTTGAGGTGTACTTGGAACTGGTTGTTGAAAAGTTATTTTAACAGTAGTTTGAACAAATGTTTGAGGAATACTTTGGAAATTTTATTGAACAGACACTTGTTGAGTTCCTTGAATAGGTTGTTGAACAGGTGTTTGTGGAATTCCATGGACATGGTGTTGGGTAGTTGTTAGCGGAATTCCTTGGATAGGTTGTTGGAAAGATACTTGTGGAGTACCTTGAACAGGTATTTGTGGTATGGATTGTCTAGTAGGTTGAAAGGGTTGATAAAAAATAACTTTTGGAGAAACATAAATAGATTCCTGGAAAAGGAGCACCAATCAAGGGTTGACATACAACAAGTTGACTTGGATCAATCTAAGGTGCATGACCAAAATTTGTATAAGTTCTTGAAAGAGGTTTTCCTACAACTAGAGGATACATTCTGATAAGGGGTTTTCCTCGAGGTAGAAAATAAGATGGTTTCCCCCCAAGTGGATAGTAAATTCTAGTTGAGGTTACTTGAGGATTAACCAAATATCATATTAACATATTGTTATGATGCCAAAATTATTTCAAGCATTGAAGTCATGCTCTGAGAAGATGAACCAAATGGGATTCCTAAAGGCCGAGTAGGAACTTGAGAAGAAGGAACAACCCCTGAAAAACTCTTGAAAGTGGTTGATACTGAGTAGGAACCGAAGGCCTACCATATAGTAAATACTCCAGAGAGATCATGTACATAGAAGTTTCGGTGGGTTGGCCCACGGAATGAGTTTTTGACATCATTTTTCTAGGTGGAAAATAAAAAGGTGTAAATGAGGAATACCTTGACCTAAATAATTCAAGGGTGTAAAATACCAGGGATCTGGTCGAAAAGGATCAAAAGGAAGTCTTGGAAAAACTAGTGGATCACTAGTAGTAAGAGGGGTATGTGGTGATTGTTCCTCCTCTTCTTCAGTAATTTCTTCAATACTTATAAGGCCAAGAGGTAAACAAGTGGTAATTACAATTCCTTTTTGAGGTGAAGTCAGTGCGGGATTAGGGCTATAATAGCTAAAGGTGATTCAGGCTCAAAAAGTGTCAGATTTAGGTTCTTCAATGTTTGGTTCAGTTAGTTATGTGTCTGAAATTTCTCTAGTATCAAATTCTCCTTGAATAATCTTAGTAACTTTAGGTCCAGATTGAACTATGCATGATTATCTTTTGTGTGGTTGAATCACATCAGTCTCTATTATTTTTTATTCTACAATTTCAGATGTCTCAAGTTGATCTAAGATTCTAGATCCAATCGATTTCGATCTCTCTTCTTTTATTTTCTCCAATTGACTAGGTGTATACTCAGGGGGTGGACCCTGCATTCTATGCGAATGTCTTAGTAGCTAGGCCATGATGAATTTTATTAAATCTTTGTTCAAATTTTATTCAATCAAATACATAACCAAATTCAAATAAGGGTAAGTAGGTATAAAGGATTAATAAGCCATTGTGAACTACGCAATATTGTTTCTAGTATGTGTTGGTAGTCTACCCGAATGTTTTGTTTTGTGTATCACATATGACAAAGTGGCTAACTCGATTACTTATGCATGGTATGAAACCTAGAAGGGGGCCTCCAAAATATACTCACGGTACATGGAGGTAAAATACGTGTTAGCATTGTCTAATGTGAACATGTACGATAGGAAGAATCTCCATATACTTTTCATATACGGAACAACGTTTGATATACCTGAAGGCACGTGGATAACATTCCCATATACTTACGTACATGGAATACCAACTACCCAGAGAATGTTCCAAACAAAAAAAATGATAACTGCTATGTTTATAGACGTTGAAACTTCTTCTAACCTATAGCCACTAATGTTTGGTTAATTTAAAAATTTGATTGATTTCACAATTCATTTTTTATTAAAGTCTATTAATAGTTGTGCTATAAATGATATCAGTTTTCAACTCCAAATCTAATGCAACAAATATGAAAAAATGAATCTTTTATGTCAATGAATTTCTATCAATGGTAAAGAGAGTTTTTTCAATATTCATACAAGTGAAAAAATTCCAAATTCACCATAGTTCCTTTCAAGAATGCAAAATTTTCACTTTCAGACTAACCCAAATGCAGAAATTTAACTTTGAATTTCAACTCACCCAAAAACACAAGGATCATTAAAAAAAACTTCCCTTAACATAAAACACCCAAAACATTTTCAAAATGCAAAACAAAAAAAAACAAATCCTTAAGATGAATATTTCAAATGAATGCTATGAATATAAGATTGTCAAAAGTATACTTCTAAAATGCTTCACAGCGAACAAGAACAACAATGGTTCATTTCAATTTCACCAAAAGAAGCAATTTTATAGGTGAAACATACTTAACCTTGAATTACGTTATCTTTCATCAACATAATGACCTTTTAAAAACATTTAAAACAAATGCTAAATCTATTTCATTGGGAGAAGAAAGACATGAAAACACTATCTCAGCAATTACCAATCCCTCTTTTGATAAATCAAGAAATTACCAAATCAACTTTCCAACCCTAATTTGCAAAGATGAAGAATTTTTCAATAAGACAATATTCAACATCCAATTGAATAGAAACATACTTTTCAAGAATGTAAACAAATCCAACGAGTCAAAGTAATCAAAAGTTTTTGGACTTAACAGATGAAAACCCTATTTTTTCAAAAATTTCAAAGACTTGCGCAGGTAGCCAATTGAATTTAGTGCACAAACTCATTGTTGCTAAAGGAAAAGTGTGCAATCGTGTGCATAATTTCTAAAGTAAAACTGCACAAACCAAGAAAACTTATGAAAAAAAAAAGAAGTCAAAAATCCAAAAAAATCAAACTTTCAATATTCAAAAGACGGTCAAATAAGGCTACAGAAAGAGATTTAAAAGTCATAGAGGAAAAAATGAAGAAAAATTTATTCCCTAGTATGGTCACCAATTTGTTATGGAAGACAAATCACTCTGCGGATAAGAGTGATCTCCCTAGATTCAAAGAAGAATCTAGAAACAAATAGAAAAGTAGCTACTACCTTTCCTTAATCTATAACAAAAACATGATATATGAAATGTGCAAGAGTCTCTTACCTCTCTACGAAATGCTTGTAGATTTCCTTTTGATGCCTTCAAAATATCTTACTCACTACTTAAAGAGAATATTTTCATGAGCACAAACAAACAAGGAGTAAAATAATAATGTAGATAAATATTCAACCATGGAGTGAATGGAAATTGCAACATAGCATCTATCATAACATTATTAATCCAAAATTCAATTATAAACTATGAAAAATATCCTGGAGTTTTGAAAAGAGCATCATAACAAATGAAAATAGGAAAGAAACGGTTGCTTGTATTAATCTTAAACAAGAAGGAGAGATATAACCTTAACCTTGATGAGGAAAGTCTCTTCCCAATGATCTCCAATCCTCTCGTTACGTGACAAGCTTTTAGCCCTAATCCGATAGCATAATTTTACATTCAAAAGTCCTCCTTTACCATCTGGTCCATGTTCAATCTATAATCCAGGAGGAGGAGGTTTGTGATCCTTTTTCTAAGGAATGATATCCATAAAGAGAGGGATTAGGGTTCCACAAAGATAGGGAGTTTGATTCATGAACCAAGGGATGAGGTCCAAGTATGTAGTGGCTCGAAACCTTTGGTTGGGAAATATCTCTCCAACAAGGCTTCTAGAGATCACATTTTATTTTAACCTACGTTAACATATTTGTGCAGTTTTCAGTGGAAGACAGAGCACATAATTATGTAGGCCACAATGGTCAAAACTGTGCTTGTGCAGGAAATGGCTAGGAAGATACGCAAGTGCTTAAAAATAGGTTTTTGAGCAATGTAATCCATGATTCTTGTTGTCTTTGGGATTATTTTTCTTCCAACATTGTAGGGGAATGCTTGAAACATTTCATCGGATAGCAAGAGATCTAGATTGGTTGTCATTTTCCTAAAGGTGACAAAATGACGTGTAATACTAGCCATGTGATTATGTTGAAGAATAATTTGAAGAGTCCATATTGTAACTGTGGTTGAGCATTGTGGTAGTCAAACCTAACCACTAATAGGCTATCAAGATGTGTTATAACCAAGCTAATAAGAGGAAAATGGGTTCAAATCATTTTAGTGAGACGAGAGGGATAGGATATAGAGAAAAAAAAAGATGATTTTTTTGCAATTTAGTAGCCCTTAGGACATAGGTCATACATATTTGTACTCAAAAACATTTTCCATTCAGAGAATGAGAGTAGAGTAATCTCACCTTCCGGCTAGGTTTTTCTCCCAAAAGGGTTTCTGAAGATATATCTTGTGTTAAATGTGTGTATGAGATTTTATTTCATTGTTATCTATTTTTGGCATAATTTTAATTCACATGTTGTTGGGAATGGGTTCCCCCAAGGACAGTTTTGGGGCTAAAAGCCCATGTTTTGGGACAAATTGTGTAATAAAGTTGTAAAGTCTCCAAATTTTATGGTTGTGGAGTGCGAAGGTGTCAAGAGTCATAAACGGTTGTCCCTCCTTATTTTGTAAAGTGTAAATTCGGTTGTAAAGATCCACCCATGGTCCGCGAACCATGGGATTGTATAAAAAGGAGCTAAGTAAGTAAGCTCTAGTTAGTTAAGAAGTCAAGATACAAGTTTTAGAGTCTTGGTTAGCAAATTCTAAGGGTTTCGGGTCTTAGCATAGGTAGAGGCTCTGCAGCTAAGTGCGGAGAGGCCTAGGGTGGAAGTCCGCAGCTGAGTGCGCGGACCCTTGTAGCTGTGTGCACATGGCGGATAGAGTCTGTATTAAACTAAAGATATCAATAAAGAGAAGTATTCTATGAATTTTGTGTGTATATTTCCTGTTACTGCATCAGGTTATATTGCATTTTGGGTTTAATTTACAATGTTTATGTGATGCATGAATATATGTGATTATATTAGTTAATTGAACACAAGTAAGAAGACTAGTTTACGTGGCGCTAAATGTGAATGTTTAGTAAGATAAGTAAAACTCTTAAGATAACTTGGGAACATATACAATACACTATCATAGTAGCTCGAAAGTACCTGGATTGCGGGTTAAGGTTGCGCGAAGGTCAATCGTACACCTTCGCGGAGGTACTGAAGGACATAATAAAGGGGTAGACTGACAGAGCCCTAAAGCTTAGCGACCTGCATGAAAGTAGGAAGAGAGGGTATAAACCGACATCATGACCATCTTATGGTGCGGAAACTTCATTCCAACATCCCCCAATACTGCTTCAGGTGAGACTCCAGTCTGCACTTCGTGAGATGATGCCAAAAGGGCTAGTAGTGTAGGGATTTGTTTGGCTAACTAACGTTGGACCTGGGTCAGGCCCCATAAAGCCAAAAAATGGTTCCATTTCCAAGATCGGAATCTGCATGAGAGATGTGTGATGTCGTATCACTGGAATCCAACTAAGAAAGAGGTCAAAGACTGGTTGGATAGGAATATCCATGAATTTGTGTTGCAGGAGAATAGAAATCCACAACTAATAAAGGAATAGTGGCTGGACAGGTACTTGTATATGGAAATCCACGAGATATTTTTTTGTTCCTTTCCAGTTGAGTTATACGAGTAGATCGCGAAGCTAGTGGATAGCCAAGGAAGGTGGAAACTTGACGGTCCTATTGTTTTGACCCCAAAGTTTGTACAAAGACTAGAAGCCTCTGAGGATAATATTGCCAACACTGTCAATCGTTGGCCCGATCACATCATAGGAGGATTTGTAACTGAATTCGAGGTTGATACCTCAGTTAGTTACAACAAGGCAGAGTGTCACTTTTTCAAAGGTCTGTGACGTAAGTACTTGAAGTCTTTAAATGCCTAGATTAAGATGTTATTGTGCGAAAAATAGGTTATGCAGATACCTTGATGTTCGAAGCTACGTGAAGTGGAAAGACTTATAGAAATGAAGGAATAAAGGGTCCTAAATATAGCCTACTGATCTCACCGTCGTTGGGTGATGAAGAGGGAGTAGCACAGGCTTCTCCATGGAGTGCAGTTCAGTTAATAAGACAAGTATTCCCACGATTGCCACCTCCACCTACACCACCCCGAATTTCACCACCGTCACCTGCGACTTCACCCATACCACCACCACCTCCACCGCAGTTCAACATGGCAAATCCAATGAAGCTACCTTTGTTTAAGGGACTGGGAAATGAGGACCCAGACCAGTTTGGTTCGTCATGAAAGCAGTATGTGAAGCTCAGGGCATCACAAATGATCACATGAAGAAGATAACATTGGTTAGTGCTTTGCAGGATCACGTGCTAACTTGGTACATCAAGTAATCCAATGATAAGCCAAATGCTGGGTTGGCAGATATCTAGACCGCGCTGAATAAAGGGTTCAGTAGGCCTAAATCTGAGGCACAGTCGATTATGGGGTTCAACGAAATCATGATGAAACGTGTTGAGACACCTTGGGAATTGGATTAGATATTGAAGTGTAAAATTTTTGAAGCCAATATGAAATTAACAGATGGAAAACACTGCGAATGGTTCGTGGCTTCGCTCCTACCTCACCTAAGGGTTGCACTGTCATAGAAAAATATTACGATTTAGGTAGAGGCCTTGGAGATTGCAATAAGTCTGCATGAAACACCATTGCAAGACTCGAATCTAGAGGTTGAGCAGGTCCATGCGCAGTTGCAAAATCTTTGCTTCGAAATGCAAAGTTTGAAGCAGGACAGAAAAATTTGACCGGAGGTGCGCGAAGATATATGGTGTCTGAAATGTAAGGGTTAAGGGCATGACAAAGACCACTGCTTGGTCTTTGTGAACTATATTGCAAGAGGAGGACCGATGCCTTCGAGGCCGAAGGCCCAAGCAAGACTGAGCGTGGGGCCTGCGTTGTGGTGCACTATATGTTAAGTAGTAGGGAAACATACGATGGATAACTCTCATTTGCTGTAGAAGTTTGTAGAAACACTGCAACAACCATTTTTCAACTTCTGCAGGTCGTTAGGGCATGATGAGCACAACTATTGAAGTTATGAATTGATGATGGACAGAACACCTACCTACAAAGTTCAGGAAGAAACATGACCCCCTGACCAGAGCACTGGGATGGTGCAAACAGGAGCATGGACAAGACTGAGGAGGACCTAACAAGGGTCAAGGATAGCTAATATGTTACAATTGTGGAGGACCAGGGCACTATGCCCATGAATGTACTAACCCGACACATCCGTCGTGTAAATATTGTACCCAATTTGATCATGAGATAAAGGACTGTCCTACACTGATAACAGGAATATGCGACAAAGGGGTGTTGTTGCCATAGCCGACTGAAAGCCTGTAGATGATGAGGTATAAGTTGCACGAGGAGGATACGAATGTGAATATAGTGCACAGGTGTGTAATTGCAATGGGCGATGATGAAGGGAAACAACCCAAAGACAATGCATGGGTTCACAAAGCTCCGATGAAGGAGGCGAAATTTGATTTGGAGCATGCACACAAAATGTTCATGGAAGCAAAGAAGAGCTTCGCTGAGGCCTCTACCTCAGGGAGCAGGGATAAGCCTGATCAGGAAATGGACCCTTCTATGCGTATGACCTTTCTAGAGACTTGCATGAAGCTGTTGCACGAAAGCAAGGCTGTAAATGGGTTATAGGAGCTTATAAATAGATGTGCCGAAAACACTCTGGGTGAACCATGTATGGTACGGAAGACTAGTAAGCATAAAGCAAGGATAGGACAAGAGATGAGACTAACTGCACAGATAGGGTAGTATGAAATGGATCAGGTTATTTTAGATCTGGGGTCAGATGCGAACATTTTACCAAAGCAGACTTGGGAGCAGATGGGGAGACCCGCACTGCAGTGGTCTACGATTTAGTTAAGGATGGAAAATCAACAAAATATTATCCCCATGGGACAGTTGCAAGGAGTGACTGTAGATATTGAAGGCATGAGCACATTGGTTGACTTTAAAGTGATATAAATTATGGATGACAACAACCCCTACCCTACACTCCTTGGCCTTGATTGGGCTACTGACATGAAAGTGGTAATCAACCTAAAGAAGAAAAATATGATATTTGAAAAGAAGTCACTTCATGTTATAGTACCCCTAGATCTTGTTGAAGGATCTCGCTATACTGAACTAGTACGCGATTATGAAAGCGATGAAAATTTGGACTGCATATATAAGATAATAGCATGAGACCAAGATTGGGTGAATCCAACAGAATATGGATGAATTACATGGGATCACGAAAGTTCCTGCACCTCAAACTCTGATGAAGAATTAAAGCGCTCTCAGAATCAGCTACACGAAGTAACCATGCTAAGCTATAACATGATGACCCATCGCTTCACTGTGTATCTTCAGAGGTAAGAGATCTACCCACTTACGATGGCATGAATGATGTAGATGTATTTTTGGATGCGTTTGAGAGGGAGGTACCAGAAAAGCAGCACTTCCAGGCTTTGGACTGGGCACTCTGCGCTATGCCCGAAAGACAGTGGGGTACACAGAAGGGTAGCTTTGATGATTGGTGCTTGTGTAGGAGGATGATGAGAACACGATTTTGGAAGCCGAAGTTACGAAGGACAAAAAATATGACGGGAAGGATGATCTGCACGGTCACTTGGCCAAATGGGCTAAGGCTTATGGAGCGAAGCCCCAACCTCAATGGGTGCACTTGTTCTATCACACCTCGTATGTCATCTACATGAACTAATACCTAGAAAAAGAGCTATGCCATGGTACAGGTGAATGGGATATTATGCACAAAGGATTCATAATGTCGTTTAGCTTCGGAGATGGGTTTGACTGTATTGACGAATCACTACAAGAAGTTAAAGCAACAATATTTAGGATACCATAGGATCCTTTAGATCTGATCCAACCCGATTGGACTACTCATCTGAGCCACATGCTGGAATGCTATAACGTGACTGCTAAAGAAGAAGACGAGGATCCATGAAATATTAATATCCCTAAAACCGAGGGTCACTGCGAGGTCGAGGGTCTATAGATTGAGAATACTGATATAATCGTGCCACTGAAAATGAAACAGGGAAATATTGGTATGGAGGTGGAGCCCAAATTCATGAAGATTAGAGATTATTGGGATGACCAATGGTAGATAAGGTCATCGAATTTCTCCGTGAATACCAGGATTTGTTCCCTACCAAGTTTACAGAGCTAAAGGGGATTATAGGAGACTTGGGCATTATGAAGATCATGTTAAAACCCGATGCGAAGCTGGTTAAGAAAAGACCTTACCATCTTAATCCGAAGTATAAGGGGAAGGTCCACAGAGAACTAGACAAGATGCTCAGGGCAGGCATCATTATCCCATAGAAGAATCTAACTGGGCAAGCACAATGGTGGTACAAGAAGAGAAGTAGAAGGATGAAATAAGGATATGCGTAGATCTCAGGAAGTTGAATGAAGCTTGCGTAAATGATCCTTTCCTGACTCCATTCACTAATGAGGTATTGGATAATGTAGGTGGCCAGGAAGCGTACTCCTTCACTGATGGGTTCTTTGGGTACCATCAAATCAAAATCGCACTTGAGGATAGGAATAAGATGACCTTCACAATTGAATGGGGATTTTTTCAGTACACTATAACGCCTTTCGAATTAAAGAATATGCATGCGCTTTTTTTGTACGTAGTAATTGCTGCATTCAAAGAATTCATTCATAAGTTTTTGTAGGTGTACTTTGATGACTAGACTGTGTTTGGGCCAGTAAAATGGCATGTGGCAAGTTTGCGCTTGATGCTAGATGCTTTTCGAAGGTACCAGACTATGCTCAATCTAAAGAAATGCCTATTTTGTGTTCCTTTTGGAACTCTACTGGGTCATGTGGTTTATAGACAAGGACTGATGGTAGATCTCATGAAGATCACAATGATACTTAACTTGGAGGCCCCAAGGAGTGTGAAACAGTAGTGTGCAACCCAGGACATACTGGGTATTACAAGAAATTCATCAAGGGCTATGCCAAGATCACCATGCCTATGGAGAATTTGTTGAAAAAGGATGTCACGTTATGTTGGAATGAGTACTGTTAGAAGAGCTTGGATGTATTGAAAGGAAAAATGGTCACTGCGCCAATTTTAGTCTTCCCAGATTGGAAGAAGGAGTTTCACGTACATGTAGATGCATCATGTATAGCACTAGGAGTAGTATTGACATAGGCTAGTAGAGGAGAATTGGACCATCCTATAGCATTCACAAGTAGGATATTATCCAAGGCTAAGAAGAACTATTCCACCACCAAGCGTGAAGGGTTAACCATGGTATACACGCTCTAGAAGTTTAGACACTATTTACTAGGTCGACATTTTAAGATGTATACGGATCATTCTATGCTGAATTACCTGGTCAATAAGCCTGTGTTGGGGGGGAGAATCTGTAGGTGGTTGTTATTGTTCCAAGAATATTATTTTTAGGTTTTTGTGAAGCTTGGACGACTGAATGTGGGACTAGACAATCTATTGCGCATCAAAATAGGGGAAGAGCCCACTAATTTGGAGGAGGGATTACTTGACACGTAGCTATTTGCAGTATGCGTAACAGATGGTCACTTTGAAGATGTCATACACTTCCTAAAAACAGGAACTACCCCAGAAGGTTTCACCATTCAGCTAAAAAGGGAGTTAGTGGTGGGCGCATCTGGGCATCTATACAAAAGGGGGTCTAATGAAGTATTACAGCAATATGTACCAGAGTTTGAAAGGAGAAGTATCCATGCAGATGCTCATGGGGGAGCTGTAGGAGGCCATTATGCAGGAAGAGCAACCACGCAGAAGATTCTACGTGCAAGGTTGTGGTGGTGAACCCTCCATCAGGATTCAAAAACATACTGTAAGGTGTGTGATGTGTGTCAAAGGACTGGTAGGCCATTGTGGAAGGATGAGCTACCTCTGATCCCACAGATGATGTTGCAACCCTTTGAGAAATGGGTGATATATTTTGTGGGACCCATTCAGCCCCAAGGGAATAAGACGGGAGTGCAGTATATTATCACTGTGACTGATTATTTGAATTGTTGGCCAAGGCACAGCCTCTGAAGGACTGCACAGGTGCAACCACTGTGAAGTTTCTCTTTGCGTATGTACTGATGCGATTTGGGTGTCCAAAGATTTTGATGAGTGATCATGATACACACTTTCTGAATGAAACAATTAGAGCATTGATGGAGGAATTTCAGGTATATAACCAGAAAAGCATGCCTTATCACCCATAGGCTAATGGAACAGTGGAAGAATTCAATAAGGTGTTGGAAAATGCATTGAACAAGGTTTTCAATTCTCAATGAAGTGATTTGGACCTACGCATACCCTCAATACTATGGGCCTATTAGACAATATGCAAAAAGTTGACTAGACAACCACCCTTTAGGCTTGTATATGGTGTTGAAGCAGTGATGCCCATGGAATACATTGTGCTTAGTCTGTGCATAAAGGAACTCATGGGTATGACGGATCGCAGAGCCCTGGAAGAGAGGCTTGCACAATTGGCTGAGCTTGAGGAGGAGAGATTTCTAGCTGGATTTCATTAACAGGTCCAAAAGTAGCGCGAAAAAGCATTGCATGATCGGCACATTAAGCTGTGAAATTTCAAGGTAAATGATCTGGTTTTGTTATATGACAAAAAATTGATAATTTTCTTGGGAAATTCAGAATGCACTAGTTAGGGCCCTATGTCATTAAGGAGATTACTGATGGTGGAGCAGTTCAGTTGGTTAAATTGAATGGAGATCCCTTCCTAGGAATGGTGAATGGAAGCTGATTGAAGCCATACACCGGTGATCCGGTCAGGTGACTATATGAGGGTATCATAGTGTTAATGCTCCAGGTAGCTAAAAGGAGGCGCAAGACTATAAACTACACTACTCAGGTTGGGGACTGCACGATTGGAGGATTGTGCGAAGTGAGGAAGTGTCACAGGGTTTGCGACAGTGTGAAGAGAGCTACGCTACCCAGGGAAAAATCGCGTAGGTCAGCCGGAAAGTGAGAGTTAAAGTCATTGTTCATGATTTGACCGTAGGATGCGGACAAATGGAGCGAGTGACCGACATTTAAGACAAACTTTAAGGGTAATATCCTTGGAAATCTATAGCCAATCTGGCATTAATGAAACAAATGTAGGGGAATGGTCATATTTGAATTCAAAATGCCCTATAAATTACAAGTGGAGGCCCAACGAAAAACACTTGGAATTTTGAGAATTGAGTTGTTGAGCTCTCAGGCGCACATGAACTATGAAAACTTTGAAGCTTTGCTAGCTAGTTTAGTATTTGAGACATTGCCAAAGGAGACACAAAAGTTATTGCAAAGAATCATGTTGGCGCCCGCAGAAGCTATGGACACCGAAGTAGTGACAACCGAGGGGGTTGTGGCAGAAGTTGTTAGGTAGGCAGAGGGAGCTGCTCCAGAGGTTTTCAAGGTTTTAGCTGAAGTTCCCAAATCACCATGGACACCTAAACTGAAGCTGAACTGAACCAAGGAGAGTGAGAAGGAAAAAAGGGGCAAGTAGGCTGCGAAACCGGTGCATGCATTGCCGAGAAGAAACCCACCGAAGGACAAGCCTACCACGCAGGAAAAGGGCAAAGCCATTAACTTGGAGCCAGAGGAGGAGGAACTTGAGGACATCCTGATGGATGATGAGGACTTTGGGATAGAAGTGGAGGAAGTTGAAGTCCAGGGTTCTGACCCTCTCACTAAGTTGCCCAAGTACGTCCCTCCGCACAAGGGCAAGACCAAGGTGCCAGAGGACATTTATGAGAGCAAGGTCCCCTTGTAAACTCCTCTACTGCCAAACGAGATTGCCTTTGAAGGACCGTGCTTGGGGCAGGTTCCTCTATTAAAACTAGAAGATTAGGACTTGGCTGACCATGAGAAGTTCCCGCACTTAGTGATAGAGTAGCGAATGCACTGCATTATTGACAAAACCACCGGGATGACTGCATTGGAACCGTGAAAGTGGCTCAGGAGAGTAGAAAAGGCAATTCTACTCAACCTGCTGTGGGTGTCACACTACAACCGCACCCCCATTACAATATTGGTCATGGTGCACGATGGGTGTCTATGGCTAGAGGAGCCGATACCCATCACTGATAGATTGATCCATAGGGTCACGCGACTACCCTACATAGGGAAAAATACAGCCATGTTGTTTGGCAGGAAAGGTGGCAAGCAGGCCCTCATGGAGGCCATAATGGAGAAATTCAAGATTGTGAAGAAGCCACAAGGCTATGCCATCTCAAGTATCTGTAACCTTGCGGTCAAGGTGGCCATGCAAATTTTGGCAGGAAAGGTTATGAGGTAGTGTCACGCAGATGAAGTGCCGACACAAGTCATCGTTCTTGTAGCTCAATGCATTAAAGGAGTCCAGTTTAATTGGTCACACTTTCTCTGTGGTGAGTTCCTTGTGAACTGCCGCAAGGCACAGGAGCTTAGCAAGACCTTACACTATGCATGGCTCTTGCTATCTATTGTGGCAGAAGCAGCGAAGTACACTTCTCTATGGAAAACCAATGATGCTCAGTGCATCAAAGATAGCAAGATCTTTTGGATCTTGATGGAGATGAACATCCACATGGCTATCTATTATAAACCGTGATTTGCACTTACTGTGTTTGACAAACTGCAGGGATATGTAGAGTTCAAGGCAAACTTTCACTGAGTATCAATTAGGGCATGGAAGGACCCTGCGCAGACATGGTATGGCTTGCCTTACTTGGCAACGAGTGATGTGATTGATGCAGTACTTGATCGCTGGCCTGCAGAGTGGCGCACTACCTCAGACTTGGCAGCTGGGTCAAGCAAGTCTGCCGTGTAGCACAAAAAGGAGGAGGCCAAGCTCAAGATGGCATAGTTGGCCTAGAAGAGGAAAAAGGATGCCGCTAACAAGGCCCAGGCAAAGCGCGATGCCACCTAGCAGATAGGTGGAACAGAGCGTGGCTCTGACAAAGGCGTAAGGTCACCTTCACCCAACACGGAGGAAGAAACGTATTAGAAAATAGAGCAACATGGCACAGACACGCAGATGACGTCAGACTGCACCAAGCATCCAAGGGAACAAGAGAAAGTGTGGTCGAGGAAGAAATCCAAAGCCACTAAGGCATCGCTGGATGCAATCAGCCTCATAGAGGAATATTTGCATGACATTGGAGACACGGTGCAGGATGTCACCGCGGAGGTGCTACAACAGTTCGATCAATAGAAACATCTACTATTAGGGGCCCTCTAGACAAGTCTTCAAACCCGCGCATCATAGGCTAGCACGGTGTCCACCAGCCTCGCTATCAGTACTTCAGAAGCTGCTGAGATGCTGTGAGCGATGGTCTCCTAAGTGATAGTGCTGCTAGATGGAGCACTGACCATAGAGAATGAAGTTGACAGGCCCACTGTCAGCGCCCTCAAGGGAGTGGGGTTGAACTTGGTAGTGCTCCCTGGCGAGGCACTCCACCTATTGTATGATGGAGTGATCGCGGAGATGAGGGTCCAGGAACACTGTGCTTTACAAGTGATCAAAAAGCAGAATATTAATAATGAACAGATGTCCCTACAGAGAGAATCTTCCATCGCCACCATGACTGAGATAACCAACCGAAATAAGCATATAGTTCAGGTCATGGAGGAGGCATGCCGAATGGTCCTGGAGTTGGCCATTCTAGAGGAAGAACCAGTCAAGGCGCACATTCGCAAGCTTGCTACAAGGGTGTGCGATGCTCACATAGAGTTGACTAAGGTTCAACCAGAGTTGAACCTACATATTGCAGATTTACGATTGAAGGCCCAGCCTTCAACTTCACCTGAAGTAAAGGAGCAGCGTGCAACCACTGTCACAGAGGTGATAGTGGCGGTAGACAGTGCAGTAGTAAACTACACACAAGTTTTGAATAGTCGTTTGAGGTCTTGATGAGCCTGTAAGAGGACCCTAATGTACAGTGGCTAGAGATAGAAGTGCGAGAACTGCAGCAACGCTATGATGAAGTAAAAGGTACAACATGAACCGTCACTGTCACGCAGAGTTTGGTGAAGCTGCAAGAGGCCAAGCAATTGAAAGAAGAGGTAGATGCAGAGCAACATAAGGAGGCAGTGCTGAAGGCACACTTGAAGCCCTAGTTGGATGAGGCTTATTCGGTCATGACCTCTATTGAAGGTAAGCTTGCTAATATGAAAGCAACTAAGAAAATATTCAGGTTGACAGTTCAGGACCAGCGACAGCGTAGTTGGTTGAAGAAGCCACACAGGCAGCCACAGTGCATTACCGAGGTTGCGGTCATATAGGTCGAGCTGGGAGGTCTTCACGCGAAGATCTCCGCGCCCGCAGAGTGACTCGAAGTTGAGTTACCATGTTTATCTTGGGGGCTTGTTGGGAATGAGTTCCCCCAAGGACAGTTTTGGGGCTAAAAGCCCATGTTTTGGGACAAATTTTGTAATAAAGTAGTACAGTCTCCGCATTTTGTGGTCATGGAGCACGAAGGTGTCAAGAGTCATAAAGGGTTGTCTACCCTTATTTTGTAAAGTGTAAATTCGGCTGTAAATATCCACCCATGGTCCGTGGACCACGAGATTGTATAAAAAGGAACTAAGTAAGTAAGCTCTAGTTAGTTAAGAAGTCAGGATACAAGTTTTAGAGTCTTGGTAGCGAATTCTAAGGGTTTTGGGTCTTAGCGTAGGTAGAGGCTCTATAGCTTAGTGTGCAGAGGCCTAGGGTGGAAGTCCGCAACTGAGTGTGCAGACGCCTGCAACTATGTTCGTAGGGTAGATAGAGTCTATATTAAACTAAAGATATCAATAAAGAGAAGTATTCTATGAATTTGTGTATATATTTCCTGTTACTGCATCTGGTTATATTGTGTTTTGGGTTTAATTTATAATGTTCATGTGATGCGCAAATATATGTTATTATATTGGTTAATTGAACACAAGTAAGAATACTAGTTTACATGGTGCTAGCTGTGATTTTTTAGTAAGATAAGTAAAACTCTTATGATAACTTGGGAACCTATACAATACGCTGTCATAACAGTGCGAAAGTACCTAGATCGTGGGTTAAGGCTGCACGAAGGTAAATCAAACACCTTTGTGGAGGTACTGAAGGACTGAATAAAGGGGTAGATTGATAGAGCCCTAAAGCTTAGCGACCTGCACAAAAGTAGGAACAAAGGGTATAAACTGACATCACGACCATCTCAGGGTGCAGAAACTTGGTTCCAACATCCCCCCATGCTGCTTCAGGTGAGACTTCGGTCCATGCTTCGTGTGCTGATGCCGAAAGGGCCAGTAGTGTAGGTATTTGTTTTCCTAACTAACAATGAACCTGGGTTAGGCCCCACAAAGCCAACACATGCATAAGCTACTAACATTAATATATAGATACAAAAAAATATTAAGCGAAATAAAACTGTAATAGTGTAGATATTAGATTTTTAAGTATATATTTTTATCAGAAATGTTGTGACGAACTATCTGATGGAATATATATAACATTTTATGGATCATAGTGGTATCAGAGTAAGATTATTTAGTTATATTATGGATATTTGCATGGGATCTATATATGTTGGGCAAAAATTCGTTAAACCTTAGTCATGGCCAACGAATATGTGAATAACTCTCTTAACACTATAGAAGAGAGGTTTTCACAATTGGAACAAGTCATAAATATACATTGTAATGTACATATTCTCATGGTATCCATGATTAATAATTTTGGGATATTTAGAGAAGATTGGGGTTATAATGGAAAGGAAAATTCATAAGGGGGATCAAGGGATTAGGAGGAAATGGAGAACTAGTCGAAGAGAGGATCCAAAAAGGATCAACTCAATTCAAGTGCCATGAAGCAATCACAACCCCTATTCAAAGTGGAATTAAATGTTGATTTCAAGCCATACCATGGTGAGAACAAAACTATGAAGCTAAATTACTAGTTATAACAACTAGAATTGTATTTCAATATCCATGAAATTGAGGAAGAACAAACGATTTCATTTACGTGATTGAAACTGGAGATCCATGCCATAACTTGGTGCGAAATCCACATGGATACCTTGAGTTTGGAGGGATAACCTCCAATTACTAAGTGGGGGGACATTAAAACCATTATTAAGTCAAAACTCTAAACTATTAGGTATCTAGAGAACCAGTGGATTTGATGGAACTACTTCACAAAAACGCCAAGGAAGAGCATGCCAGAGTATACCATAGAGTTTAGAAAGATGGACATAATGCTAGTATCTCCCCAAAGAACTCTGATGTACTCCTCAAGTATTGGGAGGTCTACACTACCATCCACAGGAGAAATTATGTTGTTCCATCATAAATTGGTGGATGAGCCTTGTGTATGGGCACAATACCTAGAGAGAATAGGCCTAAAGAAAGTGAAATTGAGTGGATCAAAGAAGAACGAGTAAGAAGATAATTTTAAGGAGTGGAAGAAGCAGAAAAGGGAGGGAAAATATATAAATATGGAAGCCACAACACATTAGTGAAAAACTCCCAGCAACCATTGAAACCACTACAACATTGACAGCCATATAAAGGAGAAGTGTTGGAAGTTGCATCCATAGATTAAATCGAAGAAAAAAAGGAAATAAAATTAGAAGAAGAATCTCATGGCCACTATTTCAAGAAACCAAGATGAAATCAAATCAGACATGGATGAGAATACCATTCGTATGTTGGTGCAGAAATAGGTGAATCTAAGTAGCCTTCAACAATAGGAAGAGAAAAAAATTACCAAACTCTTCCATATAATGATACAACTCAAGAATATCAATATTGATGCTCTATTTGACTCAGGATCACAAGTGAATCTCATTGTTGTAGAGGTGGTTAAGAAATTGGGATTGGAATTTCATGATCATCCAAAACCATATCCACTTGGATGGGTAAATAAGGATGTAGAGCTAAAGGTAACAAAATAGTGCAAAATTAGATTTTCCATCAATTTTTATCTTATTGATGAAGTAGAACTAGATGTGGTTCCTCTTGATTTATGTGGAGTCGTGTTTGTAAGTCCCTACATGTACATGCGAGATGAAATATTCATGGAAATACAACTAGTATCAACTCATTAAGGATGGAAAATCATTCACCATCAAAGTGCACAAAGGAAAGTTAAAAGTTTGACTGGTAAGTGGCAACCAAGCCAAGAAATTGATAAGTTCCAACAAGATGTTCTATTGTTTTTAAGAGAAAATCAGTCTATAGAAGAGTTATTAAGAGGTAAGGAATCCCTCGTGGGGTGTACTAAGAAACAAAAATAGAAACTAGAAGATTTGTAAGATGAATATAGGGATGTGTTCTGGTAGCCTAAAGGGTTACCACCTAAGAGGGAAGTGGATCACAAGATCTAGATATTATTAGAACCCTCATTTCCAAACATTTGGTCATATAGGTAGTATGATATAGAATCAAGTGAGGTGAAGAAATAGTTGTAGTATTTGTTGGAAAAGGGTGTCATTCAATCGAGTACATCACCATGTGGGTGACCCATCATCATTGTGCCAAAGAAGGATGCGACTTGGCAGATGTGTATAGATTATAATGTGTGGTTCAAAATCACGCTCAAGAATAGGTGCCCACTTCCTAGGATAGATTATCTATTAGATGAATTGCAGCAAGAAAACTACTTCGACAAGATGGACTTAAATTATAGATATCACTAGGTTTGAGTCAAAGAAGAAGATACCTAGAAGACCACCTTCAAAATCAAGCGAGATGTGAATGAGTGGTTAGTCATGCCATTTGGCCTATGTAGTGCACTAACTACATTTTTGAGATTGATAAATGATGTACTGTGCACTTTTATAAATTCATCTGTTATTTTTTGTTTAGATGATATACTTGTATGAAATGCTACCTAGGAGGAAAACATATCACATTTGATGCAGGTGTTGGAGACATTAAAGAAGTTTCAGCTATTAGAAAATCTCAATAAGTGCGAGTTTGTACAATACTATTCGGTGCATCTATGGTATGTGATAGGTGGAGGAGGGATAAAGATAGATCCTCGTGAGATGGAGGCCATTATGAAATGGTTGGTGCTTGCTAATGTTTTCTTAGGTTAGGAGTTTCATTGGGGTAGCACAATACCTTAGGAAATTAATAGACTCATTTTCATTTGTCACAACACTTCTCCATGTCATAACAATAAGTGGCAAGAGTTTCTAGTGGGGAAGGGTCAGTAGAGGGATTTCAAAGAGCTAAAGAAGAAGATTAGTCAAGAACTAGTTCTAGCATTACCAAACTTGTAGCATCCCTTTGAACTGGTGACATATGTCATTGGGTATGTTATGGGAGAAATACTGATGCAAGGTGGAAGGCTTGTATGATACCATTGTGAAGTATTTCATGGGGCAGATCTTAAATAACCTACATATGATAAGGAGCTCTATGCCTTGGTGCAATATGTGGAGAAGTGGAAGCACTATCCGATGGAAAATGATATAATAGTGCACACAGATCATCAACAACTATAGTACCTATAGGCGCAAAGTAAGATATGGAAAATTAGGTGTTACAAGTAGATGTGGTTTCTACAACAATTTCTTTTAGTGATCAAGTACAAACAGGGAAGCACAAACAAGTTGTGAAACAAGTTCTCAAGGCCACCCACATAAAAGATCATAGGTTTGGGGAATCTTGTGCACATGGAGCCGTTCATCCATGATGTATACAAAGACTCATATTTAGATGATGAGGACTTCAAGGAGGTGTTTCAACCATTGCAGGGTCCGAGTCATGTGCATGATGATGACAACACTATTCACTACCATCTCCACGATGGGTTACTCTATAGGATATATAATGTTGGGTGTGGAGCCTGATTATCTTTTGTATTCAAAGGTTTCAGCCGGATGTATACCCCAGGAAGACTGTACACCCCTCCACGCGAGGTGGACTTGTCCCCTGGGTCTGGGGACCAGTGGTCCCCCAGTGGGGGTTCAGGGGCAGCATCCCTAAAGCTAAAAATAGATGTAAAATTACCTTGTAAAAGTATAGTAATTTCTAGTCAATCTGGGCCATTCATTAGACGGATGATCTGATGGTAGAAGTTATGTTTAATTTAGGGATTTTTTCCCTAGAAGGCAACCCCTCACTATATATGAGGGAATTGTATTGCGTCTATGTACATCTGTATTCTGAGTGAGGAAGAGAGAGGAGATCGACAAGAAAGAGGGTGTTATAGCGGATCTATTGTAGGTTGTATCTCTTAAGTTTGCTGGATAATATAATAAAAGAAGGACTAGCTGTTTCTCCTTGGGCGTAGCCCAAACTAGTTGAACCACATATATCCGTGTCTCTCTTGTTTTATGCATTTTTCTGTGTTTATATTTTTGCAATATTTTATGTGTTCATTTCTCTGTAATATATAATTTTCTAACAATTGGTATCAGAGTTGAAGGTCTATTTGGCTGATAAACTTGCAGGAGAGAAGGGTTTCTAGTTCGAGGGGGAGCAATGACGAAAGATGGTAGGTTTAGGGTCGAAAAATTCAATGGCCAAAACTACTATTTGTGGAAGATGCAGATGGAAGATTATCTGTATCAGAGAGATATGTACCTACCATTGAGTGGAAAGACAAAGAAGCTAACGAGTATGATAAACACAGAATGGGATATTCTCAATAGAAAGGCACTTAGAACAATACGGTTGTGCCTAGCGGCGTCGGTAGCATTTAATATTTCAAAGGAAATGGCAATAGAGGGTTTAATGTCACCATTGGCCAAACTATATGAAAAACCCTTAGCCTCAAATAAGGTATTTCTTATGAAGCATATATTTAATATGAAGATGTCAGAAGGTGGATTTGTTGTAGACCATTTAAATGATTTTTATACAGTTACAAGTCAGTTAATTTTTGTGGGGTAAATTTTGATGATGAAGTTATGGATCTGTTATTTCCATGCTCATTGCCAGAAAGTTTGAATGGCTTAGTTATGGCCATCAATAACTCTGTCTCTAGATCTAGTACTTTAAAGTTTGATGGTATTGTTGGTGAAATCCTTAGCAAGGAAATGTGATAGAAAAGCTCCGGTGACACATCAGGCAATGCTTTGACTACAAAGACTAGGGGAAGAAAAATGGAAAGAGGAAAGAGCCTAGGATATCGCAGTAAGTCAAGAAAAGGTAGATCCAAGTCTAGATTGGGGATAGTGTGTTAGAAATGTGGGAAGAAAGGACACCTGAAGAAATATTTGAAGTCTCAGAAGGGAAAAGAAGGAGACGCACAACAAGAAACTATCATGAAGTGAATGTAATAGGTGATGTGTTGCAAGATGCTTTGATTCTTTCATTATAAAATATTATTGATGCATGGGTGGTAGATTCAGGGGTCTCATTCCATGCCAAACTTGATACGAAACATTTTCATGATTATGTTCAAGGACATTTTGGACAGGTTCGAATGGGTGATGATAAACCCTGTAAAATCATTGGAATGGGTAGATTTTTCATAAAAAAATAGAATGGAAATCAATGGCTATTGAAGGAGGTAAGGCATGTTCTAGATCTGAAGAAAAATCTGATTTCAACAGGGTAGTTGGGAGGTGAAGGTTTCATAAGTACTTTCACAGATAAAACTTGGAAGGTCACTAAAGGATCCTTGGTAATAGCGAAAGGAGGAAAGGTTGGTACATTGTATTTATGGAATGGTATTTCTAATTCTATTAATGTTTAACCTCTACAGGAGAAGATACGACATTGTGGCATAATAGGCTTGGGCACATGAGTGAGAAGGGGATGTAGATTATTCACTCAAGAAATTTGTTGCCAGGTTTGAAGCATGTTGATTTAAAATTCTGTGAAAATTGTGTTTATGGAAAACAGAAGAGAGTTAGATTCCTTAGAGTTGGGAAAGAAAAGAAGAGTGAAAAATTAGAGCTTGTGCATACAGATGTATGGGGACCTGCTCAGGTATCATCTCTTGGTGGCTCTCAATATTATGTTACTTTTATTGATGTTGCAACTAGAAAAAACTGGATTTATTGTATTTGAAATAAATCTGATGTATTTGATACTTTCAAGAAATGGAAAGCTTTTGAAAATGAGACAGGGAAAAGGTTGAAGCGTCTCAGATCAGATAATGGAGGTGAATATTGTAGCAAAGAGTTTGATAGGTATTGTTTAGAGAATGGAATTCGCAGAGAGAAGACAGTTCCAGGAACACCACAAGAAAATGGTGTGTTAGAAAGGATGAACAGGACAATCATGGAGCGTGCAAGGTGCATGACATTGCATGCAGGATTGCCATTACAATTTTGGGTAGATGCTGTAGACACTGTTGTCTATCTAATAAATAGAGGGCCTTCAAGTTCCTTGGATGGTGGTATTCCAGAGGAGGCATGGACAGGTAAAAAGGTAAACTACTCACTTTTAAAGACTTTTGGTTGTGAAGCCTTTGTCTACATTAATGAAGAAAATAGAACAAAGCTTGAGGCAAAATCAAAGAAGTGTACCTTTATTGGATATGGTGTTAATGCTTTTGGTTATCGCTTATATGATTATGAAAATCACAAAATCATTAGGAGCAGAGATGTAATATTCAATGAAAAGGTCTTGTATAAGAATCAATTGCAGGAAAAGAAACATGAAAAAGAAAATAGAGAATACACAGCGCTTGACGATATCACAGTAAAAGTGATGGTTCCTGAAAATCATAATTATCAACAGCTAGAACAAAAACCACAACAACAACAAGCACCTCAAACACCTGAAAGTGGTGTTAGAAGATCTACCAGGATAAGTAGACCCCCTGAATGATACTCTCCTTCATTATATTATGTATTGTTGACTGATTCTGGTGAATGAGAATTTTATGAAGAAGAAGTGTAGGTAGAAACCAGGAAGAAGTGGGAGCAAGCCATGAAACAAGAGATGGACTCCTTAGCACATAACCAGACTTGGGACTTAGTCAGGTTTCCTGCAGGTAAAAAAACATTGCAGAATAAATGGGCTTACAAGTTGAAGGAAGAAGATGGAGGTAGAAAAAGGTATAAAGCTAGACTTTTGGTGAAAGGGTTTGCACAGAAGAAGGGTATAGACTTTGATGAGATATTTTATCATGTTGTGAAAATGAATTCAATCAGAACTATTCTAAGTCTAGTAGCTGCTGAAGATTTACATCTTGAGAAGTTAGATGTAAAGGCAACCTTTCTCCATGGGGATTTGGAGGAAGAGATATATATGTAGCAGCCACAAGGATATGAGGTAAAAGGGAAGGAGAAAGTAGTGTGTAGGTTGAAGAAGAGCTTGTATGGCTTAAAACAGCTTCCACGGCAGTGGTATCTAAAATTTGACAGGTTTATGTTTGAACAAGGTTATACTAGATGTCACTCTAACCATTGTGTTTATCTCAAAAGGAAAAATGATGGCAGCTATATTATATTGTTATTGTACATAGATGACATGCTTATTATAGGTTCTAACATGTAGGAAATAAATGTGCCCAAAAGGAAATTAGCAAACACATTTGCAATGAAGGATTTGGGTGCTGCAAAACAAATCCTTCGTATGAGAATAACTGGAGACAGGAAGAATCACAAATTAACATTGTCTCAAAGTGAGTACATAGAAAAGGTGTTGAAAAGGTTTAATATGCAGAATGCAAAACCAGTTGGTATAACTTTGGCTATCCATTTCAAATTAAGTAAGGAGGAGTGTCCCAAGACTCAGGAAGAAATGGCTCATATGTCTAAATTTCCATATGTATCAGCAGTAGGAAGCTTAATGTATGGAATGGTCTGCAGAAGGCCTAATATTGCACATGCTGTGGGAGTTATAAGCAGGTACATGAAAAATCCAGGAAAAGAACATTAGATGGTAGTGAAGTGGATTCTCAGGTATTTGAGAGGTACCACAAATCAAGCATTATGCTTTGGTGGTTCAAACATTGCTCTACAGGGATATGTTGATGCAGATATGGCAGGTGACAGAGATAATAGGGGGAGCACTACATGATATGTGTTTACTGTAGGTGGAACAACTGTCAGTTTGGTTTCAAAAATCCAAAGTGTTGTTGCACTTTCAACAACAGAAGCAGAGTATGTTGCTGCTACAGAGGCTAGTAAAGAAATGATTTGGTTACAAAGGTTTCTGGATGAATTGGGTAAAAAGTTAGAGTTGGGTGGGTTATACAATGACAGCCAGAGTGCCATACATATTACAAAGAACTCTGCATTTCATTCCAAGACTAAACATATATAGCTCAAGTACCATTTCATATGGTCAGCATTAGAAGATGGACAGTTGAAGCTGGAAAAGATACACACTAGCCAGAATCCTGCAGATATGTTAACAAAAGTTGTAACTAGGGAGAAACTAAGAATCTACTCAGTTTCAATTGGTATTCAACTATGATGAAGAAGATGAGAAACAACCAGGTCCAAAATAGAGTCATTGTCTAGAAAATGAAGCAGTGGTGGAGATGCTATAATCAGTCTCCAAGTGGGAGATTGTTGGGTGTGGAGCCTGATTATCTTCCGTATTCAAAGGTTTCAGCTGGATGTATACCCCAGGAAGACTGTACACCCCTCCACGTGGGAGGGTGTAGGGGGGACTTGTCCCCCCCCATGGGGGTCCGGGGGCCTAATCGCCCCCCAGTTGGGGGGTCCGGGGGCCATCGGTCCCTCGGCGAGGTTCAGGGGCAGCACCCTCGAAGCTAAAAATAGATGTAAAATTTCCTTGTAAAAGTATAGTATTTTCTAGTCAATCTAGGTCGTTCATTAGGTAGATGATCTGATGGTAGAAGTTATGTTTAATTTAGGGTTTTTTGCCCTAGAAGGCAACCCCTCACTATATATGAGGGAATTGTATTGCGTTTATGTACATCTGTATTCTGAGTGAGGAAGAGAGAGGAGATTGAGAGCGAAGAGGGTGTTACAGCAGATCTATTGTAGATTGTATCTCTTCAATTTGCTGGATAATATAATAAAAGAAGGACTGGATGTTTCTCCGTGGACGTAGACCAAACTGGGTGAACCACGTATATCTGTGTCTCTCTTGTTTTATGTGTTTTTCTGTTTTTATATTTCTGAAATATTTTATGTGTTCCATTGCTCTATAATATATAATTTTCTAATAGATAATCTATGCATCCCTGAAGGTGAGATATTGTAGATAATTATAGTCTCACACATCCCAAGTTCATGAAGAAATTGCAGAGGTATGTGTATTTTCCCAATATGAAAGAACAAGTAGCTAGGTTCATAAGAGGATGCATGCTTTGTTGTACCAAAACTCCTAGCAATAGGAAATCAAGTCTATATCATCCCTTACCTATACCCACTCACCCTTGGGAGATTTACAAATAACCTATAAGGGAAATGACTACCTGGTCATGGTATTTAAAGGGTTCAACAAGATCCATGCTATGATTCCATGTAAAAATAACATCAATGGGAAAGGAGCAACAAACCTATTCTTTGGAAAAGTCTGGTAGCACTTTTGGATATTGTAACAGCCCTAGGTTGAAGTTTCATGTAATAAAGGATATTAAAGGAAAAAATAATAATACCAAGGTCATGGGACACATATTCCAAGTCGAATATTTGGAAAGCATTATAGTGGGCATCAATTGTGGTTTATTAATGGCTACGGAAATTGGCAAAGGAAAAGAGGAAACAATTGACATTTAATTATGAAAAATAAGAAAACTAGGAGAAAAGGAAGGTGAAGAGACACAAATATTCATGCAAAGGGAATTAGAGAAAGATGAAGGAAAATGAAGAAAAAGGAGAGATGAATGATAGAAAGGCATTGAAGAAACATTTCACATCTTTTTGGTCAGTTTTTGGCCTTGTATAAATTCCAGAAAAAGAGAGAGATATCTTAGAGGAGAGGGTAAGAAAATAAAATGAAAGAAAAGGAAAGTCAAGGGTAAGCAAAGAGAAGCAAGGGAACATAAGGAGAAAGTTGGATCAATATCTACAATAGGAATATTTTGTAGATAACAGGTTGCATGTTTGATTTCCTTGCTAGGGTGTGAATGCATGGTTACAAAATTTGATTATTTGGCTCATTTGGTGTCATTGGCATGGGTTTTTTGGGGGTTTATAGTGGTTTTAGGCTTGCCTTTCCATTCCTTGGATAGACATGGTGTGATGAGATTCATTCTTGGTTCATATTTGGATTGTTGGATGGTTTTGGATCTAGTTGAGGTGGTCTCAAAATAATCCCTATGGTTTGGGGGTGGATATGGTTTTCTCTGAGAAGCCCTCGATAGGTAGGTGGAGATAGGAAAATTCCTCTAGGTATCGTAAATGAATTTTGACGAAACCAAACTTGTTTTGGTTTTGTGATCTCGGGATTGGTTTAGGTGAGATCATAGTAGCTTGAGGGTGGAGGTGGTGTAAACTCTGGAGTATGTGTTTGGTTATGTTTCATTTTATCCCATTAGATACCACGTTCATTCTTGGAAAATGGCATAGGGGTGATTGGTTGAAAGAGACATTCAATTTAACCCAATATATGGTTGGGTGGTACCTGGAAGTTCCTAACTTTGTTGTATTTTGTATATGTTAATATGAGTTATTTTCTCTATTGTAATTAATGAGCACATGTACTAATTATTATGTGAACTTATGGCTAAATTTTCATGGTTTCTATTATGGTTATATTTTGGTTATAGGCATGGATATATGATGCTCTCTCACTATGGCTCTTGTTCATGATTTTATAAATTATTGAATGGTTGATGAATGCATGGGCTAATAAGTGTTGTTGCAACTACTTAAGAGGGAACTAGACTTTCTTGATGACTCTCTGAGGAAGTTCAAAAGTTTATGATCAGATATGATTTCATGACCTATAGCTTCTATGTGTATCATATGTCTGAAGAAATGTATATCATGTATTAGGCATGTCTAGGTCAAGATCTTTCTCAAGTTTCAAATGTCTGGCATCGTTATCTTCCTATTTATGTTATTGAGGCTAGCTTGAAAAAGTGGCTTAGACCTCACCACCACATGCATAGAGCAAGGAAATTTTGGTCATAACTGCATGGAGGTAGGCTTATGGGTGCAGCTGGAGCCTCATAAATTGCATGCACTATGAGATAAGGGTGTGGTTGGGGTGTTAGGCTTATGAAAGATAAGTTCCACCTTAGGATATGATCATCATAGGTTGTGGACTAACTTCTAGGTTATGTAGTGCTCCTGATAGGTATCAAAATGTTTTCATTTTGTTGGTCCCACTTCCATAACTATAATTGGAGGTCATATCATATCATAGTAATAGTCAATGCATGTTTTCCCTAGACATCTTATTAAAATGGGTAAATGTGAGAGGGGTGGTTATAGGGTGGTATTAGAGCTTCCAAGTTCAAAAATTTCACTGGATGGGCTAAATTCATATTGTTATGCAAGAATTGTGATGGTTATGGTTATCATGCATGTGGTTATTATTGTAGTTTTTTGTTATCATGCATGATGTTGATATTTTGAATTTATTATACATCTATATATTGCTAATCTAGACTAATTTGTGTAAATGAGATAGCCTCCCCTGAAATACATTGAGGTTTGATTTTTATTATGTTTCTATTTGGTTTATCTAGCATGTTATATTTGTAGGAGAGGGAAGGTCAGATATGAAGAGAAGAATGGTGTACTATAGCTCACACGAATCCCCTTATAGGCCATATGTGAATTCTATGGAATGGGAAAGGTCAGTTGGGCAACATGGAGAAGAGTATTCTTATGATCTAGAAGATACATTTAGGATTTTAAGGGAAGAGATCAAAAGTTGCATGGTAGATAATAACAAGTTGATTGAAGCATAGGAAAGACTTTTTAACACCCCTTTTTGCACAATATTTACTTTTGTTTTTACCAAGCTTTATGCAAAAATTAGAAACTTTTAATTTTACTTAACATAGTTGTTAACAAGTTAAGGCTAGAAAAAGCCATTTTGTTTAAATAAATTGAAAAGTGTTTAATTAAGGAAAAACTAAATGGAAACAACTACAATAACTCCTTGAATAGTTAGAAACAGTTGCCATCACTTTTCCCCAAAAGGGAGGGGAAAATAAGCAGGGAGGGCTGCTTGAATTTCTTTTCCCTTATCTGGGCAACAATAGCCAGTGGAGAAATAGAACTATGGAAAATAGCCAAATTGGTGTGCGACTTAAGGCTGGACAAGAGTCCAGAAGCCCAAGATACCAAACTGTGTTAATTTTAGTGACTTTCAGGAGCATGAAGTGCTTGGAGGGGGACACTGGATGTGATTGCCAGGTCCATGGTTGGGTGGTGAGGCCTTCCAGAAGAAATATTATTTACACAGTACTAAAATAATCATAAATAGATAAGTAATCGACTATGTGCTTATTATTGCCAGCTGGGAAAATATATTTAGACGGGAACAAATACTTAAGTATATCAGTATTCTTTGTTGTCTTTAAAATAGATAAGTACTATTATGATAAACCTTTTCGTATATTCTTCTATAACTATCATATAAAGGTTTATTACATTTTCTTCATCCCAGCATTACATTACGGGTAAATAAAATGCAGGGTTACCATTCCTAAAATGATGGAGATAATACAGTGCCATTGACAAATGCAAGAATGATACAGACTCTATTATTATTGATATATATATATATATATATATATATATATATACAAATGAAGACTGTAATTAACTGTTCACATCAGTACAAAACCATAGAATAATACCATCTATAATTATAGCAGAGAAGTCTAAAACCGGACCTTGAAGTATAAATTCACTCCAGTATTTAAATGAGAAATTTTATTCATTAAAATTCTGAGATTATGAGTTAGTTCCGACTTCCCTATTATTTACCACAACAACTCCTATGGAGGTAGAGTAAATTAAAAATAATTCATTTGACAAAGAAGACAATCAAGAAATATAAATGTTAACAAAATATCAAAAAGCATGAACAACTTTCAGTATGAACTCACGGGTTCTGCCAACTATACGGCTAATGGAATTAAATGACTATATTTATATTCCAAAACTGAGAAAAGCGGAAGGACCATTTCCAACCTTTGCCTTTCCGCAAAAAGGGCCTAGACTCAATGAGTCATACAACAAATATCAATATAAACCTTCAGGAGTGGTACATTGCAAATGTGAAACAGAGTATCTTAAATCAGGTAGTGTATGCCATAAAATTCATTACTGTTCAAAATATTACAGTAAAAAAAATAAGAATTATACATTAAGGTATCACGCAACCAAAATAGTGGATCAAAAGAACATTACAACTAGTCTATGCCTCATTATATTCATCCAGCTGAAAGGGATAGGAATTGATGGTTGTGGTGAGGGTTTGGCTGTGCCGAGAGCCAGCAAGCCCTCCCACCATCTAAACTATACAACCCTTAGTTAAATCTAGTCATTATACAACAGCTAAAAATTAATACCCATATCAACGTCATCGGAGTGTTTAACAGACCAACCTAGAGGCATAGTAGAAGGCAAGCTGTTAGGCTACCAGGTACAGTTACCTTCCAAGGGAATTTCATCTCCATTAGCAAGGATAGAAGATTACCTGCAAGACCCACTAGATGGTTAGAACTCTAGATTCGCAACCTTTCACAATTTTTATAAACACAAAGTACTCTAGCATTACCTGAAGAGAATCGTTCTGGTTGAGGAAGTTCTGAAGACCTAATAAAATGACAGATATGTTAAACCAATATCCCAAACAAAATAAATTCTCACATAGTTAATCCAGTGATAGGACAAACCTGGAATTCTCTCGCAGAAGACTGTCCTTGTACTTACATCTTGACCGAGGGAAGAAACGAGACAATCTCCATTGACAATACCTACAACAATCTTCCATCACCAGGTTCCATTCATGGTAAAGGATAAATATAAGAGAAAAGACATCTAAGGGTTAGGTGATAGCCTTACCTTATCACCAGAAGTCTGTCTGAGGATGGTTGTTCATGAGGCTTTGAGTCGACAATTTTCCCCTGGTGGCCGAAAGGATTAGCGAACAGAACCTTAACACCCATTACTACTCACAATGAGTTGCAGAGATTTGAACCCTTAGCGCCACGAGAAAAATGAAATCAATACCCAATTGATAAGAATTGAAAGGTTAGGGTTAACAAGTGAAAGTTCTAGGGTCGTTGGATCCATATACCATGGATCTGGTGGTGAATGGGCCTGCATTCAATATTTGGGCTTTCTGGCAGTATGTCGGACCTCGACATTAATTCGAAACCCCAAGTGACAGGCAGGAGAGCCATCACAACTCTCAAGGTGATGATAGGTGGATTCAAGCCAATGCAGCATGTAATAAATTGTACGAGATAAATCCAAGTGATATTATTCCAAACTCCTCGATAACCTCAATCATATCTATGTCCATAATATAGTTTAAACATATAAGAATTAACATTTAAATATGGATTGGGTAATAATGGTTTATATCTACTTATTCCAAGAAATTTTGTTTATAGTAGGAAGCGTTACAAATGGTATCAGAGCCAGTTTCGTATACTAAGGCTTCTGGATTAAATATTACATAGAAAATTAAGTGTTAGCATGCTTATAATTATGTAATAAACAACTGAGCTGGTAAATGTGAACATAGAGATAGAAGTCAACACCAACACACTGATATGCAGAGGAGCCCCAAGATATCAAATCCACTGGAGGTTCCTTACATAGAGGCCAATCCGGATATATAGATATAGCTAGGAGAGGAGTCTCGACAAGCTAATGTTGTCCTACTAAAAATAGTAAAGCAACTACATACAAAAATGATAAATTTAAGGTCAGATAATGAACGCATGAGGCATGAGCAAGAAAATATTATCAAGAGTCTATCCAACCAAAAGAATTAGCGAGGGCTAGACCCCAGCACGAAGGACAGAGAAAGAACACCAACAACCCATCATGGTGAGGAAAATGTAGAATCAACAGAGGGACATAAGGAGGATGAAGAAGGGCGTTTGGATAATGTTTCAGACCAAAGAAAAACCAAAAAACAGAAGATGGAATTACAGGGTGAGTTTAAAAAAATAAAACCATCATTGTTCGAAAAAGAATATGAGGAGGCAGCCGAAGCATGGCTGATTGACATGGGAAAATATTTCCAGATTTATGAATATATTGACAAACTCAAAGCACGATTAGCAGTTTATCAGTTACGAGGAAAGGCCACTCTCTAGTGGGAAGAAATCAAAATAGTGAGAAATATTGATGAAGAACAAGTGACGTGGCAAGAATTCCAGAAACATTTTAAGGATAAATACTTGACTGAATGTTATTATGACGAAAAAGCAAAGGAGTTCCATGAGCTAAGGTTGGGAACCTTGACTATGGATGAATATGTGAAGTGGTTCACCTCCTTGTTACGATATGTCCCATACATGCAGGAGGAAAAAGAAAAAATTCAGTGGTTTATCAGTAGTCTGCCTAATTTTATGAAGGAAAAGTTGGAATTTGACTATCCTAGATCGATGGACGATGCGGTGCGAAAATCCTGTATCTGTTACCAGTAGATGAAATAGAAAAGTGAAGCGCCCAAAGGAGCTTTAGGCATAAGAATGAGGAATCCACCCCAAATAGACAGCAGAAAGTAGGAAATGGTTGGAATAATCAGTAGAGAAGCTTTGGAAAATTTACCTGGAATCCTACCAAGTTTCCAGCATACCCCGAAAGCAAACAGATAGAGGGAATTGATAAGCCTACAACTGAACAACCACCAAAGCCACCTCTGCAATACTAGGGCTGTGGGGAATCTCACTATTATAAGAATTGCCTGCACAAGGCTCGAACATAACAACTTTCCAATATGCAAGAAGCCTCCACAGTTGGAGATATAGCGAGTATTCCCAAAATTAATGCCTCGTTGGACAACCATCAAGCAGAATACCATCCGACCATGATTGAGTGTGAAGGTATGATTGCTAATCAACTTGTTTCTATTTTATTTGATCTAGGTGCTAGCTTAATTTATATTAGTCCCAAAGTGGTAGAAAAATGTCAGCTGCCAAACAATAAATTTAAGAAATCTTGGCTAGTTCAACTAGCCACTAGAGCTAAAAGAAATGTTTCTGCTAAAACAAAAAATTACCTGATCGGAGTTTCAGGACAGCTCATTCATGTTAATCTAAATATATTTCCCTTGGGTTCCTATGATGTATTAATAGGAATGGACTGGTTAGAAGGACATTGGTCCTTAGTGGATTGTAAAGAGAAATTTGTGAACTATCTTACAGAGTTGGGGCAAAGGAAGGAAATTCAAGGAATCAAGAAAAGCATGAAGTTACGCCCCATCACTACTAACCAACTTGGGAAATGCATTAGAAAGGGCTGCCAGATTTATGTTGTCCAAGTAGGATACTCTAATGAAAGAAACAAGATGACTTCATTAGAAAACATTCTTGTAATTCAGGATTTTGTGGATTTTGTGGATCCCCTGTTTCAAAAGCTCCTTACCGCATGAGCATCCCTAAGTTAACAAAACTTAAAAAGCATCTTTAGGAACTTTTATACAAAGGGTAAATTTGCCCTAGTGTATCACCATGGGGATCCCCTGTGTTGTTTGTTCGAAAGAAGGATGGGACTTTAAGATTATGCATCAACTATCATCAGCTAAACAAACTTACCATCAAAAATAGATATTCTCTACCTCATATTGACAACTTATTTGACCAAGTGTAGGGGGGCAACGTATTCTCTAAGATTGATGTAAGATCCAATTACCAACAGATCCGAATAAAGGACGAGGACATTTGTAAGACTACCTTACGAACTCGCTACGGTCATTACGAGTTTGTAGTACTACCTTTCGGCCTTACCAATGCCCCAGCCACATTCATGAGCTTGATGCACAACATATTTCAGCCTTTCCTAGATAAATTTGTGCTAATTTTTATTGACGATATATTAATTTATTCAAAAAATCAGGAAGAGCACGGAAAGAACTTAAGAATAGTTTTGCAAATTTTATGAGACAATTAGCTGTATGCTAATTATAACAAGTGTGATTTTTACAAGGGCAAGATTCAGTACTTGGGCCATGTTATATCAACTGAGGGTATAACAGTAGATCCAGAGAATATCAAAACTATAATGGAATGGATAGCCCCGAAAAATGTTGCAGATATTGATATTTTTTGGGCCTGGTAGGTTATTACCGCTGATTCATTAAAAAAAAATTCAAAAATAGCCTTTCCTATGACTTCCCTATAGAAAAAGGGGCATGCTTTCTGTTGGATAGCAGAATGCCAACAAAGTTTTGAGCAGCTGAAGTAGTTGCTTACCACTGCACCAATGTTAAAAGTAGTAGATCTAGAAAAATCATTCGTAGTATGCATAGATGCAAGTAAGGAATGGGTCGGTGGAGTATTAACTCAAGAAGAAAAGGTCATAGCGTATGAATCACGTAAATTGAAAGACTATGAGAAGTGGTACTCTGCTTACTATCTAGAGTTAACAGAAGTTGCACACACACTTAAAATGTGGTGGCACTACCTTCTAGGAAATAAATTTCTATTGTTAATTGATCATAGCAGTTTAACAAAAATTTTTAATCAATCAAGTTTAAATGCTCGGGAGGCCAGGTGGACCACATTTCTGAGCAAATTTGACTTTGATATGAAACACCTTAAAGGTAAAGAAAATCGAGTGGCTGATGCATTAAGAAGGAAAATGCATTACATCTATGAAATACAACTCAGTCAAATACAATCTAACCTTCCTGAAATTATCAAGGAAGCATCCCTCAAAGATGTTGAATACACTTTTCTTTCGCAGCAAGCAATAGAGGATCAGAAAAAGGGAAAACAGTCTATGATATAACTTCTGACAAATTGTTAACATTTAGAAACAAAATTTATATTCCCAACCAAAATTCTGTCAAGCAATTATTACTGGATGAATTTCACAGGAAGCCTTATGTCACTCACCTAGGATACTAGAAACTTTTGACAGTTATCTAGAAAAGTTATTTTTGGCTAGGTTTAAGAAAGGATGTTGCAGAATACTTATCAAAGTGTCTGGAGTGTCAGTTGGTGAAGGCAGAGCATCAGTATCATGCTGGTCTATTGCAACCGTTACCCATTACCGAATGGAAATGGGAGACAATCACTCTAGATTTTATTATAGGACTACCCCACACCAAGAAGCAGCATGACTAAATTATGGTGGTAGTGAACAAGTTAAGAAAAGCAACCCATTTTGTACCTGTGAAATCCACCTACAAGATTGTATAAATTGCAGGCATATTCATGAAGGAAATCTTTCAATTACATGGAATATCCCAAGTAGTAATTTCTGATAGGGATGTAAAATTTACATCCGCATTTTGGAAAACCCTCTTCGCTGGGTTGGGTACCTAGATTCAATTCAGTACTGCTTACCATCTGCAAACAAATGGCCAAATGGAACGAGTGAACCAAGTCCTGGAAGATATGTTAAGGATGTTCATTATGCAGAACCACACAAGTGGGAGGACTACCTCCATTTAGTAGAGTTCGCATATAACAATGGCCATCACAAGTCTTTGGGCATGAGCCCTTTTGAGGTATTGTATGGAAGGAAGTGTCGGGTACCCACATATCTGAATAGAATGGTTAAAAAGTTAGCATTGGGTCCTGATATGTTAGCTGAAATGGAGGCCGTGATGAAAAAGGTCGCAAGAACTTAAAGGCAGCTGAGGATAGGCAAAAGGTTTATGCTGATAAAAAGAGGACTCATAAATAATTCCAGTTAGGAGATCATGAATACTTAAAAGTTAAACCCCGAAAAATCACCTTACAGTGGAGGGGTTGTGCCAAGCTGGCACCCCAATATTGTGGACCATTCCAAATACTAGAACGAATTGGACCAGTGGCATACAAATTAGCACTCCACAACCACATCTGAGTTCACAATGTAGTCCATGTATCCTTGCTAAAAAAATATGTATACAACCCTCAGAATATAATTAACTGGGAAATATACAGGTAATAAAACAAGTGAATATGTGACATTAGAATTTGTTGTTTGGTGCAATTCTAACAACCAATTGTAAATTATGCAGGTCAATCCCAAAGGAGAGTTCCTGGTAGAGCCTTTTCATATTCTAGATCATAGAGAAGCCACCTTACGGAATCGAACAATCCCCTAGGTTAAAGTGTAATGGAAGCACTTTGGCCCAGAGGAGACCACTTGGGAAGAAGAAGAGATCATGTTGTAGGCCTATCTGACATTATTTTCTTAGAAGAACATCGGGGACGGTGTTCCTCATAAGGGGGGAGAGTTGTAACACCCCTTGTTGCACAATATTTACTTTTGTTTTTACCAAGTTTTACGCAGAACTTAGAAACTTTTAATTTTACTTAACATAGTTGTTAAGAAGTTAAGGCTGGAAAAATCCAAAGCATTATGAAATTTTGTTTTAAGAAATTGAACAATGTTTAATTAAGGAAAAACTGAATGGAAATAGTTACAATAACTCCGTGAACAGTTAGAAACAGTTGCCATCTCTTTTCCCCAAAAGAGAGGGGAAAAGAAGTAGGGAGGGCTGCTTGATTTTTTTTCCTTGGGCTAGGAAGGAATAGCCAGTGGGAAAACAGAACTATAACAAACAATCAAATTGGTGTGTGACTTGAGGTTGGACAACAGTCCTAAAGCCCAAGATACCAGACTATGTTATGTTTAGTAACTGTCAGGAGCAGGCAGTGCTTGGAGGGGGACACTAGACATGATTGCTAGGTCCATGGTTTGGTGGTGAGGCCTTCCAGAAGGAATATTATTTTCACAGTACTAAAATAATCGTAAACAGATAAGTAATCAACTTTGTGTTTATTATTTCCAGTTGGAAAAATATATTTAGTTGGGAAGAGATACTTAAGTCTATCAATATTCTTTTTTGTCTTTAAAATAGATAAGTATTGTTATGATTAACCTTTTCGTATATTTTGCTATAACTATCATAGAAAGGTTTATTACATTTTATTCATCCTAGAATTACATTACGGGTAAAGAAAATACAGGGTTACCATTCCTAAATCTTATGGAGATAATATAGTGTCATTGACAAATGAAAGAATGATAAAGACAATTATTATCGACATATATATGTAAATGAAGATTATAATTAACTGTTCACATCAATACAAAACCATAGAATAATACCATCTATAATTATAGAAGAGAAATCTAAAACCAGACCTTGAAGTATAAATTCATTCCAGTTTTTAAATGAGAAATTCTATTCATTAAAATTATGAGATTATGAGTTAGTTCTAACTTGCCTATTATTTACCAAAACATCTGCTATGGAAGTAGAGTAAATTAAACATAATGCATTTGACAAAGAGAACCATCAAGAAATATAAATGCTAACAAAATTTCCAAATGCATGAAGGACTTTCAGTATGAACTCATGGGTTATTTTAGCAATATGACTAATGCAATTAAATGACTATATTTATATTCCAAAACTAACAAAATCAGAGGACCATTTCCAACCTCTGCCTATCCATAGAAAGGGCTGAGATTCAATAAGTCATACAAAAAATATCAATATAAACCTTCAGGAGTCATACATTTCAATTGTGAAACAGAGTATCTTAAGTCAAGCAGCGTAGGCCATAAAATTCGTTACTGTTAAAAATATTAAAGTTAAAAAAATAAGAATTATACATTAAGATATCACGCAACCAAAAATATGGATCAAAAGAACATTACAGCCAGTCTATGCCTCATTATATTTATCCAGCTGAAAAGGATATGAATTCGCGGTTGCAGTGAGGGTTTCGCCATGCCAAGAGCTAGCAAAGCCTCCCACTGTCTAAGCTATACAACCCTTAGTTAAATCTAGTCATTATACAATAGCTAAAAATTAACACCCATATCAATGTCATCAGAGTGTTTAACAGACCAACCTGGAGGCGTAGCAGAAGGCACAATGTTAGGCTACCAGGTATAGTTACCTTCCAAGGGCGTTTTGGCTCCATTAGCAAGGACAGAAGGTTACCTACAAGACCCACTAGATGGTTAGAACTCTGGATTCACATCCCTTCACATTTTTTATAAACATAAATTACTCTAACATTACCTCAAGAGAATTGTTCCAGTTGAGGAAGTTCTGAAGACCTAATAAAACAACAAAAAAGTTAAACCAATATCCCAAACAAAACAAATTCTCACATAGTTAATCCAGTGATAGGAAAAACCTGGAATTCTCTCACAGAAGACTTTCCTTGTACTGACATCTTGATCGAGGGAAGAAACGAGACAATCTCCATTGAGAATACCTGCAACAATCTTCTACTACCGGGTGCCATTCATGGTAAACTAGAAAGATAAGAGAAAAGATAGCTAAGGGTTAGCTGACAACCTTACTTTATCACTAGAATTCTGCCTGAAGATGGTGGTTCATGAAGCTCTGAGCCGACAATTTTCCCTTGATGGCCGAAAGGATCACAACCATTACCGTTCACAACAAGTTGCAGAGCTTCAAACCCTTAGCATTGCGAGCAGAATGAAATCAATACCTAGTCGATAAGCAATTAAAGGTTATTTTAATAAGTGAAAGGTCTAGTGCCATTGGATCCAACGACCATGGATCTGGTGGTGAATGGGCCTGCATTCAATACCCGAGCTCTCTGGCAGCAGGCTGGACCTCGGCATTAATTTGAATCCGCAAGTCACAGGAAGGAGAGCCATCACAACTCTCGAGGTGATGACAAGTGGATTCAAGCCAATGCAACATGTAACCAATCATATGAGATAAATCCAAGTGATATTATTCCAAACTCCTCGATAACCTCAATCATATCTATGTCAATAATATAGTTTAAACATATAAGAATTAATGTTTAAATATGGATTGGGTAATAATGGTTTATATGTGCTTATTCAAAGATTTTTTTTTTTTTTTATAGTAGGAAGTGTTACAGACTTGCAAGAGCTCGGGAAAAGTAGGTAGAATTTAATGCACTGATTCTATAGAGCCTTTTAGAGTTGTAGAAACATGAATGGATGGGGATCAGTCATGGAGATAGGCAAAAGGAGAAGAATAATGGGGCATATGATAGTAGGTCCCAGAGGAGACATAAGATGGATAGGGAGGATACAGTGAAGAGTGGCAGATTCTTGGATGCACCTAATAGGAGGACTGGTATGTATGGGTTCTATTATATTTCTTCTTATAGGATGCATCATCATCATCACTACGAGAATCATTGGAGAAGTGAGTACTTTCTAGAGGGTTTCAAGAAAGTAAAGCCTCCTACATTTTATGGAGAGAAGAAGAAATCAGAAGATGTAGAAGAATGACAACTTGGGATGAAGAAGTTCTTCAGTTTGCATGTCTACTCATAGAACATGAAAATTAAGATAACCATCTTCAACGTCAATGGAAAAGTAGATATTTTGTGGGAAGATATTAACAATTTCAAATGCATTAGAGAAGAGGAGCTGATTTTAGATGAGTTGAAGATACTCTTGAAGAAGAAGTACCTATCTGAAAGATACTACGTCAACAAGGCAAAAGTGTTCTATGACTTGAAAATAGGTTCTATGAAAATGATGAGTATGCAAGTATATTTTTTGAGTTGTTGAGGTATGTGCCTTATCTTAAGGATGAGAAAGAAAATATTCAAAGGTTCATCAGTGGTTTTCCAGTAACATTCAGAGACTAGATTGAATTTGACGAGCCTATGTCATTGGAGAAATCCATAATGAAATTGAAGCAATTTGATGAGTAGTCAAAGTACAAGCCTGATTTTAAGCACAACTAGAAATGGATGAGAAGACTAAAGGAAAGTTTCCTAAGAAGTGTGGGAGATCACATGATGTAGGTGAGAAATAAAATGTGACTCCTTACAAGAAGTTTAATATAGATGAGAAAGGACATGGGTTTCAACTTAGAGAGAAGCAGAATAAAGGTAATGATAGGGACCATTGCAACGTTGGATTTGTGGAAAATACCATCACAAGAAGGATTTTCCATTTTACCAGGGTGGAAAAACTCATATTTATAGTGCTTAGGAGGCATAGAGAGTTGAGGATGTTGGCTAGAGAATTCCTCAAATTTATGCAACACTTGATAACACGAAGGCAGATCATCAGGCATCCATTATTGATATGGAAGGTAAGCTTTGTGATTGGGTTGTTTCCATTTTGATTGATCCTACATCTAATTATAGTTACGTTAATACTGGACTAGTGCATCAGTTTCATTTGAGTAAAGGAGTGCATGAAAAACCTTGGTGGGTGTAGTTGGCTACAGGGACCAGGATAAGAGTTCAAAATTGGGTAAGAGGTTATGCATTTAAGCTTAATGGTATACCTACATCTCTAAATGTGATTCCTTTGGGTTCCTATCATATGCTTCTGGGAATGGATTCCTTGTTTACTCACAATACCAAGGTAGTTTGTTATGAGAAGGCTATTGAGTGCCTAGATGATTATAAGGAAAGGATAATTTTCTAGGGAAAGAGGAAGCCCACATTAGTGAGAATGGTTACAACTATGCAAGCTAAGTACAGTTGCAAGAAGAGGTGTGCATTTTTTATAGTTCATGTTTCTCATGACAAGGGAAAGGATGTTAATGATGACGAAGTCTTGAAGATGTATCTTATTTTGTAACCATTTCAAGATGTGTTTCTTTCAAATATCCTAGAGTTTCCTCCTCATAGAGAAGTGTATTTATCTATTGAGTTCATACCAAAAGAAGCACTAATGTCAAAGGAACCTTACAGGATGAGCACTCCAGAGTTGGTGGAATATAAGTTACATCTTAAGGCAATTCTTGACAAGGGATACATAAGGCGAAGTGTATCACCTTGGTGTGCACCAGTATTGTTTGTAAAGAAGAAGGATGGTACTCTCATATTGTGCATTGATTACAGGAAGTTGAACAAGGTGACCATCAAGTACAAGCATCCATTGTTGCGGATTGATAACTTGTTTGACCAGCTAAAGGGAGAAACAATGTTTTCAATGATTGAATGAGATCAATATATCATCAGGTGCACATCAAATAAGAAGACATCTAAAAGACTTCATTTCACATAGGTATGGGAATTATGAGTTTGTGGTGGTTCCTTTTGGTCTTATTAATGCTCTAGCCACATTTATGTGTTTAATGAACAATGTCCTGCATCCTTACCTAGACATGTTTGTGATAGTCTTTATTGATGATATATTGATATACTCCAAGAATGAGGAGGAGGAGAATGAAAAACACCTAGTAGCAGTATTGATATTCTTGAGAGAGTAGAAGTTGTATACCAAGATTAGCAAGTATATTTCCTTTCAGTCTTAGTTTCATTACTTGGGACATGTAGTTTCCAAGGAAGGGATAACAGTGGACTCATAAAATATTAAATAAATCACGGAGTAAACAACTCCTAGTAATGTAGATGAGGTGAGATCATTCATGGGACTAGTAGGTTATTACAGGAGGTTCATCAAGAACTTCTCAAGGATTGGTTATCCTATTACATCTTTGGAGAGGAAAGGAAAAAATTTTGAATGGATTGAGGAGTGTGCAACTAGTTTTGAGTAGTTGAAGCATTTGCTTACAAATGCTATGGTTCTAAAGATTGCAGATCCATTTAAGGAGATAGAAGTATATACATATGCTTGTAAGAAAGGACTTGGTGGAATCCTAATGTAGGAAAGACAGGTGGTATGCTATGAGTCAATAAATTTGAATGAGCATGACAAGAATTATGTGACTCATGATCTTGAGTTGGAAAGTATCATTCATGCATTGAAAGATGTGGAGACATTATCTCCTTGGCAAATGGTTTATCTTGATGAGTGATTATAGTAGATTGAGGCACTTTTTTGACCAACCTAATCTGAATGCCAGGTAAGCTAGATGGTTTTCTACTCTCAGTGAGTTTTATTTTGAGAATCGGGTAAATTAAGGGCAAGATGAATCAGGTTGCAGATGGTCTCAGTAGGAGAGTGCATGTGAATCACATCTCAATTGTGAGATCTTATGGGACAGATTTATAGGAGCATATCTTGCATGCAGGGAAACATGATGAGAGGTCCCTATAACTGAAGCATATATTGCAGTAGTAGGGTGAAGGTGACAGGTATGAGGAGCATCACCTCATGGTCAAATTTAGGAACTAGATTTATGTGTGATATAGTAGTGAGCTGAACAAGATTATCTTGAGGGAGTTTCATGTCAAGCCATATTCAATCCACTAGGGATGTCAAAAGACTTTGATAGTTGTTAATAATATCTACCATTGGTCAAACTTGAAGAAATAGGTGGTTCAGTTTGTTGCTAAATGTTTGGACTATTAGCAGGTAAAATATGAGTGTAAGCACCCAGCTAGTTTGTTGCAACCTATTTTGATTCCTGAATGGAAATGGGAGGTCATTTGATGGACTTAATTATAGGTTTGTCGAGGACATTGAGGCAGTGTGATTCCATCATAGTTGTGTTTTATAGGTTGAGAAAGAGAGTTCACTTTATTTTTGTGAAGTCTACAAATTCAACTAGTGAGGTAGCTCAAATATTCATCAAGGAGATAGTGAGGTTGCATCGAGTTCCTAGGAAGATCATAATAGAGAAGGATGGAAATCTTAATTCCAATTTTTGGAACGATTTTTTTAGCAGGATTGGGGACAAATTTAACTTTTAGTATGGCTTATCCTCCGTAGAAAGATGGAAAGATAGAGAGGGTCAACATGATTATTGACAATATGTTGAGGATGTATCTCATGCATCATCAAAGGAAGTGGGAGAAGTATCTTCCACTGGTAGAGTTTTCATATAATAATGGGTATCAAGAATCCTTGAGGATAATTCCACTTGAGGCTCTCTATGATTAGAGTTGTAATACTCCTATCAGCTAAAGTGATCCAGGGAATAGGGTGTTGATTGGATTAGATATGTGTGTTGAGATGGAGCAGAAGATGCAGGTTATCAAGAGGAATTTAAAGGAAACATGGGACATATAGAGGAGTTATGCATATCAGCATAGAGAATTCAAGGAGTTTCAAGTTGGGGAGCATGTGTACTTTTATATCAATCCCCATAAGATCTGCCTGAGGATTGGGTCATGTGCCAAGATAGCACCTCAGTATTATGGGACTTTTGAGATATTTGAGAGGATTGGACCAATATCCTACAAACTTGCACTATCAACGACAATGAAAGTCCATGATCTTCTCCATGTTTCATTTCTTAAGAGATATGTGCAAGATGTTGATCATGTGAATGATTAGCTTGTATTGTAGGTGGAACCAAAGGGAGAGCTCCAGCCATATCCATAATACATTGTGCAATGGAAACAACTCATGCTCCATAACTAAGCAGCATAGAAAGTTAAAGTGCAGTGGAAGCACTTTGGGCCCAATTAAGCTACATGGGAGATGGGTGATCATATGCAAGAATTATATCCTTCATTATTTGTTGGTTGAAGAAAATGAGATTTTGGTATGTGTTTGTGTCTCTGTGTGTGAGTGTCTAGTTGTTGTTGTAAATACCATAATGAGTTATGTTATAGAGCTCTAATAAGTGGTATGTTTGTTTTATCTTTCAATGGGATGTCATTTTAGATACCACATCAAGATATGTTATAAATATCCATAGCCAGTATGTTTTGTTTTCAGTGGTTTACTAGTTATAGGTGTCATAGAACGCTAAGCAAGGTGTTCCCCCAAGATGGAGGGGTTTGTAACAACCACGAGTTAAATGTTCATGTGATGAATGGTATTAAAGGAAAAAATAATAAGACCGCGTTCATCAGACATGTATTCCATGTTGAATGCTGGGAAAACATAATAGTGGGCATCACTTTTGGTTTATTAATGGATATGGAAATTGGCAAAGACATTGACAAATGAAAAGAGGAAATAATTGGAATTTAGTTATGATAAATACGGTAAATAGGAGAAAAGGAAGGTGAAGAGACACAAATATGCATGCAAGGGAAATTAGAGAAAAATGAAGGAAAAAGAACAAAAAAGAGACATCAATGATAAAAAGGCATCAAAGAAACAATTCATGAATTTTTGGTTTGTTTTTGGCCTTCGACCAATTTCAGAAAGAGAGAGAGAGATCCAAGAGGAGAGGGAAATGAAAGCAAAGGAAAGAAAATGAAAGAAAAGGGTAAGTAAAGGAAAGTAAGTGTGTGTAAGGAGAAAGTGAGATTAGTAGCTACATCAGGAAGATTTTGCAGGTAATAAGTTGCATGTGTGATTTCCTTGTTGGGTGTGAATGAACGATACTTGCATTTGATTATTTGGTTCATTTTTTTCATTGGCATCGGGTTTTCTTGGATTGACAGTGGTTTCAACCTTTCCTTTCCATTTATTGGATAGCCATGTTGTGATGGGATTCATTCTTATTTGACCTTTGGATAGTATGAAGGTTTTGGATCTAGTTGAGGTGGTATGAGGAAAATCCCAAGGGTTGGGGTTGGAGGTGGTTTTCTCCATGAATCCAATGATAGGTCGGTGGAGACAAGAAAAATCCTATCGGTATGGTGAAGGAATTCTGATGCATCCAAGCTTATTTTAGATTTATGATCTCGGGACTAGTTTAGGTGAGATCACGATAGCTTGAGGGTGGAGATGGTTTAACCTCTAGATTCCTTATTTGGTTGCGTCTTGGTTTATCCCAAGAGATTCCACATTCATGCTTGGAATATGGCATGGGGGTGATTGGCTGGAAGAGAGGTTTGGTTCACCCCAATCTATGGTTGGGTGGAATGTGAAGTCCCTAATCTAGTTGGATTTTGTATATGTTAATATGAATTATTTCCTCTATTGTAATTAATGAGAACATGTATTGGTTATTATGTGATATTATGAATGAACTTTTATGGTTTCTATTTCGGTTATCTGTTGGTTATAGGCATGGATATATGATGTGCTCCTATTATGTATCTTGTTCATGATTTGATAAGTTATTGAATGGTTGATGAATTAATGGCTTAACAGGTGTTGTTGAAACTACTTGAGAAGGAAATGGACCTTCTTGATGATTCTCTAATGAAGTTTAGAATTTTATGATCAGATATGCATTCATGAACTATATCCTCTATGTTTATCATATGTTTGACAAAATTTCTATCATGTATTAGGCATGTCTAGGTCAATATCTTCCTTAAGTTTTCAATGGTTGGCATCACTATCTTCTTTGTTATGTTCCTGGAAAGTCATCGGTCATTTTTCATAGTGGTTTGGAATCTATCTTGAAAAATTGGCATAGATCTTGCCACAGCATGCACAAGGAAGGGAAATTTTGGTCATAACTACATGGAGGTAGGCTTATCGATGTGGTTGAAGCCCCATAACCACATGAACAGTTAGATATAGGTGATATTGGAAGCTTTTGAAAGATAAGTTCTAGCTAAGGATATGATCATTAGTTGTGGACTAACTTCTAGGTGATCTAGTGCTCCTGAGAGGTATAAAAAAGTGTTCGGTTTGTTTACCCTACTTCCATAAATGGAACTTAAAGTACAAGCCATATCATAGTAACACTCAGGTCATGTTGACCTCGAAGAGCATATAAAATCTATTAAACATGGAAGGGGTGGTTACAGATACTAAGGAGCATCATTTCAGATAGGGATACAAGATTTATTACTGCATTTCGGACTACATTGTGGGATAATATGGAGACAAAGATGAAGAGATCTACAAAATTCCATCCATATATAGATGTGTAGACAAAAGTAGTCAACAAGAATTTGGTACAACTTTTGATGGGATATAAGTAGAAGAATTTGAAGACTTAGGATGAAGGTATGGTATATATATAATATTCTTACAATAGAACAATCCACACTTCTACAAGAAAGTCCCGATTTGAAACATGTTTTGGATATTTGCTTCCTTCACCTTTGGAAATTACATTTGTCCAGAAAGGAGGAGTGAGGAAAGATATTACAAGAGATGCCTTTACGGATGAAAAACTTATAGAGAAGATAAGGAAAATCCATATATAGGTAGAAGAGACACTAGAAAAGTCATAGGAGAAATATAAGGCTAGACATGATCAACATGGAACGAAGAAATTGTTCATGGTGGGAGATAGTGTATTCTATAGTTGAACAAGGAGAGGCTATAGGTTTATGGTAATAAAATTAAGGTTCTAAGGTGTTGTACCTTCAAGATACAATAAAAGGTGGGTGATAATGCCTATCAACTTAGTTTACCACTATATATGCACATTTAATTAGTTGTGGATGTAGAGAATTTGAAACTCGATCAGCCTTCCATGTTATATCGGGAAGAGGAACAAGTATTACCTTCTATGGAAGATTTGGAACAAGATAATAAGGTATATTTTACAGAAGATACAATTTTGCAGAAAAGGTAAAATCTACAAGATAGGGGCAACATTAACTTTGCCATATTGGGTTGAAAGGAAAACTTCCAGGTAAAGCTAAATGGTACACCAGAGAGAAGGTGGAGGAAAAATATCCTCACCTCATTAAATAGAATCCTTTGGGGATACAAATCCTCCAAAAATTTGGAGGTGTGGTCCATATTGGATCATTTTTTTTTCATCCATATCAATGCTTTCAAAGTGGAAAAAGTGGAGGAATCAACTCTCAAGACCATTTTTTCCAACAAGATCTAGTTTGGGAAATTGGGGTATCAAACATTTTTGCAAGCACTTTGAGGCATAAAACAACATTTTCTGGCGGTTAACATTTACTTTATCTTGTGATGTACCTTGTTTTCCTATTATACACATATGTCTCTTTCCAATGATGAAATAATCACCTCAATCAAAGTCTGTATGTGAAGGTTATGCCACTCAGAAGTTGGCCTTCTTGTTTTCACCACCATAATTAGAGAGGATACCACCAATTCACAGAAAAGGAGATATGCACTTGATTTTGATGAAGAATAATCTAGACAATTTCATATTATAACGCTGGTTAAGAGTTGAAGTTGTCAAAGCTAACCACTAGTAGGCTATTGGGTTGTGTTATAACTGGGCCACTAAGAAGAAAAAGGGGTTCCATTCTTTTGAGTGCATTTGTTCCATAGCTGAGAAAAAATAACCGAGAGGGGAAAGAGATAGAACACATAGAGAGGATTTGTGCATTGTATAGCCCTCATTGCACATGCCATACTTATTTATACTTGTAAACATTTTCTATTCATAGAAAGAGAGCAGAGCAGCCTCACCTTCTAGCTGGGTTTTTCTCCCGAAAGGGTTTCGTAGGTCATATTTTGTGTCAAATGCATGTTTTAGATTTTATTTCATTGTTCTCTATTTTATATATAATTTTGATTCACATGCATATGGTATTAAAAATAGTCTACATATCTAAAAAAATTATTAAGAGAAATAAAACTATGATAATGTAAATATTGGATTTTTAAGTATTTTTTTATTATATTTGTGGTGAAGAAGTTTTTGGTGGAATATCCATGACTATTTAATGATCATTTGAACAATTGATTTTGGCCCCTTTAACTGATGATCCTAACCTTTTTTATTTCATCGTAGGTTTCATTCTGTCTACAAATGGAATGGTTTCAATGATTAACATTTTGTCTATTTCACTTAAGAAAACTAAGTCTCTACTTTGGAGATGCTTTGTGATTTGGTAGTAAAGAATAGAAAGGGAAAATCATGTTCTATGGTAGCACTTTTATCGATCTCAAGGTTAAATGCAACTCATGCCATGCTACTCTGATCTAATTAAATAACATCAATTTAGAAGCATTTCAACAAGGATTGCAAGAATTCTATGGAAATGACAAATATTTGTACAAGGGTCTATGGAGTTTTTTCATACATAGGTCGTGTTGCAATTTTGTTGTACACCAAAAAACAAATACTCCTTTTCATTCTTCAAAAAAATATTAATACATGTGGGCTTCATCCAAATCCTTGAGAATACAATCAAATGAGCCAATTTTAGTTTTGGATTTGGCTTCAAGCATTTCTCTTAACAAATTAACAAAATACTAATAATAAATACATGGAAATTTAGTCTAATTTCTCCTAATATACACACAAAAAATGCAAAGATTGAGGAAGCAACTCCTTTAATAAATCCTTTTGACTTTCTAGAGGCTAAGACAAAATTTGATTAATGCCACTTGTATGAGATGAAGTATTAGAAATACATGGGTTTTTTGAGGTAGACTATGCTATTTGTTTGGATCACAGAAGATCTATAAGTGGGTATATGTATAACCTATTTGTAGGAGAAATCAATTGGATGAGTAAGGGATAGTTTATGGTGGCACTCTCAACTATAGAATTTCACTGCATGGTAGCCACTCATGCATGCAAGGAATAAATATGTTTGCATATATTATGTTTATTTATTGTGTTTGTCCAACGAGATGTGAGGATAGATTGTGACAATGAGAGTGCAATATTCCTAGTGAAGAACCCACTGTACAATTCTAGGACAAAGCATATTGATGTTCAATGTGATTTTGTGAGAGATATGGTTGAATAAAAGAAGGTGTTTTTATTGAAGAATAACACTTTAAAGAATGTTTTATATCCATTACCATAATCTATGAGAATTTATAATTTATCTCGTTGTAGAGAGACAATGATCATTTTTTACTTGGATCGATGATCATGTTCTCCTACAACCCCCTATGTGCAAAGAAATCAACAAGTGGGATAATTTTGTGTATACGTCTTATTCCTTTTATGACTATCCCAATACTTTTCCAACATAGTAGGAAAGTCATAGGGGGGAAATAACATCTAGAAATTATGATGTAGATTTGCAACTACTCATGAAATTTTAATCAAAATCACAAGACACAAACCTACTCCACTGCTCTACAAAAATAAATTAACAATTTAGAACATTAATCACAAACATGAAATGAGAAATAAAACACATACACATAATATTTTTCTAGGGGAAATAAATCTACTAAAAACCCCTTTTTCTGCTTGCATTAATATGGTGAATAGAGATTTATTACAATTGCTTTGCTCAACTGAGCATAATATGTAAGTTAATAACCTATCTCTCTTCTCACTAGGAAGCTCTGACCCATAATTTTTCAATTTCTACATATTCCTAAGTCCCTATCTCCTTGCACAATTCTTGAGAAATTAGGGCCCCCTTGTTTAGGAAATTCCTCCAAAATTATTCCGCAATTCCCAAGGATGATCGTATGACTGCATGCAACACTTGTACACTCAAAACTAGTCTACAATTGATGTTACATTGCATTGGAATCTCCACCACAACTAGGGAACTCGAATTCTCTACATGCACTAGCTATTTTGGGTTGGTTGATCAGATAACTGGATGACTATTGAGTTAGACTAAAGTCCCACTACACAATTTACCTTCTACTAGTTCTTCCAATAGTTAGAACTAGTTTAATTGAAAACAACTTGAAATAAATGACCTTGATTGCTACAAATTAGCACTCACACATTATTAAATGAACTCTAACTCCTATAATTGAATTTAATGAGCTAACTACGTGACAAAATCCATGTGACATAAATTAACTAAATCCAAGTTGTTTGTTGATGTGGAAATTTGAATTTTCTCAATTTAATCAAGGAAAAATCAAAGTGAGAATTTCTTGCTGCATTTTTCAACACTCCCTCTCAACATTAAAGGGATTATCAACCACCCCTATCTTGCGCGTATGGAACTTGAACTTCCCTCTTGACAAGGCCTTTGTTAAAATGTCAACATCTTGTTCCTCTCTTGGAATGTATTGTAGCAACATTATCCATCTCTGCGCACAATCCCATAAATAGTGATACCAGATATCTATATTCTTGGATCGATCATGAAATACATGATTCTCAAAGATCTTGATGCAAATTTTATTATCAAAATAGATCACATCTGGATCCATCATCTGACAAAAAAATCCCACAAGTATCTTACTCATCTAGATCGCCTGACATGTTGCTTGACATGCAGCCATATATTCTACTTCTGTTGAGTTGAGCGCCATGGATATTTGCTTCCTATTGTACTAGGAAACAATTGCAGAACCAACACTAAAACTTCCATCTGATGTACTCTTTCATTCTGAAGGACTCTGTTCCCAATTTCCATCTATGAAGCCACACAACTTCACTCACTATATATGTCTCTACCATAGTTCAAACTGGGTAGTGCCTCTGAGGTACTGTAAAACACAGTTAGCTTCCTTCCAAAAAGAAAAAAGGTTTTCCTTACCATAGCTTAGCATAGTTGATTGACTGCATAACACATATATGTTCATGTTTTCACAAGATACATTAGTGAACCCACTAGTTATCAATAAATGGTAGCATCCACTTCTTCACTTGAAGTGGCACCATCCTTCCTCTAGTTGGTCACTAGAGATGTATCCATTGGTTTACAACCCTCCATGCACAATGTTTTTAGTATCTCATTTGCATACATTCCTTGAGACAAAAATAGTTCCCCATCGTGTTTCGCTACTTCCAACCTAAGGAAGTAGTGCATGAGACCCATGTCCTTCATTTCAAATTCCTTTGCAAGGTCCTCCTTGCAAGATCTGATCAATTGCTCATCACCAATTAAAATAAAATCATCAACATATAAGAAAATAATAAGAAATTTACCTTCTGCCAAGATGTGATAGAAGTTTGCATCTGCTTCAATTTTGGTGAAGCCCAAACCAGTGAGAAAGTTGTTGATCATGGTGTAGCAAGCACAGGGTAGTTGTTTGAGAACGTACAACACTCACTTGAGTCTGCACACATGAGACTCTCTATAAAATGTATAAAAAAAATTGGTTTATCGAGATGTACACCTCCTCTTCAATAAATTCATTGAGAAATTATGTTTTTACATCCATCTAGTGGATCATCCACCCCATCTATGCAACCAGTGCAAGAATTGATCTAATGGATGAGTACCTCACTACAAGAGCAAGGCTATCCTCACAGTCAATTTCCTCAACTTGATAGTATCCCTTGGCCACAAATATGGCCTTATACTTCTCTATTATTTCTTCTGTTACATGTTTAACCTTGAAGATCCATCTCGAATCCACAAATGGTTTATTTGTTGGCCTTGGGACCACTTGCCAAGCACTTTTGTTTACAATGTATTTGTATTCCTCTACCATTGCATCAACCCATAAAGGTTGCTATATTGATTCCTTGAAAGAGGATGGCTTAGTCTCTATAAGCTCATTCATTAGAGACATGTAGCTAGTGTACTAATCAAGTGACCTTCTCTGCCTGCATAAATTTGAAGGAGCTCCCACATTCTCCCTCACATCTTGCACTTGTCTATCAACTTCCCTTGTTCTTTTCCTTCCTTCTATGCATGGTTTTTCTTGCATGGTTGTATCCACTTCTTGCTTCTTAATTTGTGGTTTCTCCACAACTTCCTAGGGCTCCTCCTTTGGAGAAAAATGCTCCTCCTCCGGTGGGACCTGAAGCTCCTTCTCAAGCGATCACCACATCACTTTCTCCTCCTCAAACTTTGCATCCCTTCACACAAATGACATTTTGAGGGATGACAAGTAAAAATGATATTTGTGACGAGTTTCTGTGTAACACAAAAATACCCCAAATTATATTATTGGCTCAAGCTTCTTCCTTGATTCTTCGGAGACATGGCAGTAGAGAGAGGCTCCAAAAATCTTGAATTGTGACACATCCAACTTTATCCCCAAGAAATCATCCTTCTGTGTAATCATGCCAAGAATTTGATGAAGACTCTGATTCTGCAAATAAACTGATGTGTTGCATACCTCTACCCAAAAGAGTAGTGGTAGGCCTTGGTCATGCAACATAGCCCTCAAAGCTCCCACAATGGTATGATTCTTTCTCTTAGGCACCCCATTCGTGTTGGTTGTGGAGCCTGATTATCTTCTATATTCAAAGGTATCGATGCATTGGACTCTAGTCCATAATGGGGCAGCAACGCCGCCCATAAAATATTCACTGCAGGTCGTGACCTTTGGGAGGCCCCCCCCAAGGGCGGGGGAATCGGGGGTAGTTCCCCCAAAGCTAAGAATAGATGTAAAATTGCCTTGTAAAATGTTGTAATTTTGTAGTCAATCTAGGGCATTCATTAGGTGGAGATCTGAGGGTAGAAGTTATGTTTAATTTACGGTTTTTTACCCTAGAAGGCAACCCCTCACTATATATGAGGGAATTGTATTGCATCTATGTAGACCGGTATTCTGAGTGAGGAAGAGAGAGGATATTGAGAGCGAAGAGGGAATTACAGCGGATGTTTTGTAGGTTGTATCTCTTTAGTTTGCTGGATAATATAAGAAGAAGGACTGGTTGTTTCTCCGTGGACGTAGCCCAAACTGGGTGAACCACGTATATCTATGTCTCTTGTTTTATGTGTTTTCTGTGTTTATATTTCTACAATATTTTATGTGTTCCATTGCTCTGTAATATATAATTTTCTAACAACTGGTATCAGAGGTGAAGGTCTATTTGGCTGATAAACTCACAAGAGAGAAGGGTTCCTGGTTCGAGTGGGAGCAATGGCGAAAGATGGTAGGTTTAGGGTCGAAAAATTTAACGACCAAAACTACTAGCTGTGGAAGATGTAGATGGAAGATTATTTATACCAAAGAGATTTGTACCAACCATTGAGCAGAAAGACAAAGAAGCTGACGAGTATGACAGACATAGAATGGGATATTCTAGACAGAAAAGCAATTGGAACAATCCAGCTGTGCCTAGCAGCGTCAGTAGCGTTTAATATTTCAAAGGAAACGACAACAGAGGGTTTAATGTCGACATTGGCCAAACTATATGAAAAACCCTCGGCCTCAAATAAGGTACTTCTTATGAAGCATTTATTTAATATGAAGATGTCAGAAGGTGGATCTATTGCTGATCATTTAAATGAGTTTAATACAATTACCAGTCAGTTAATTTATGTAGGGGTAACTTTTGATGATGATGTTAGGGCTCTGTTATTTCTGTGCTTATTTCCAGAAATCTGGAATGGTTTAGTTATGGTCATTAGTAACTCTATCTCTAGATTAAACCTGGAAGGTCATTAAAGGATCCCTGGTAATAGCGAAAGGAGGAAAGGTTGGTACATTGTATTTATGAAATGGTATTTCTAATTTTGTTAATGCTTTAACCTCTACATCAAAAGTTATGTCATTGTGGCATCATAGGCTCGGGGACATGAGTGAGAAGGGGATGCAGACTCTTCACTCAAGAAATTTGTTTCCAGGTTTGAAGCATGTTGATTTAAAATTCTGTGAGAATTGTGTTTATGGAAAACAGAAGAGAGTCAAATTCCTTAGAGTTGGGAAAGAAAAGAAGAGCGAAAAATTAGAGCTTGTGCATACAGATGTATAGGGACCTGCTCAGGTATCATCTCTTGGTGGATCTTATTATTATGTTACTTTTATTGATGATGCAACCAATAAAATCTGGATTTATTATATTCGAAATAAATCTGATGTATTTTATACTTTCAAGAAATGGGAAGCTTTGGTTGAAAATGAGACAGGAAAAAGTTGAAGTGTCTCAGATCAGACAATGGAGGTGAATATTGCAGCAAAGAGTTTGATAGGTATTTCTCAGAGAATGGAATTTGTAGAGAGAAGACAGTTCCAGGACCACCACAAGAAAATGGTGTGTGAGAAAGGATGAACAGGACAATCATGGAGCGTGCAAGGTGCATGAGATTGCATGCAGGATTGCCTTTACAATTTTGGGCAAATGTTGTAGATATTGTTGTTTATCTAATCAACAGAGGGCCTTCAAGTTCCTTGGATGATGGTATTCCAGAGGAGGTGTGGACAGGTAAAATGGTAAACTACTCTTTTTTAAAGAATTTTGGTTGTGAAGCCTTTGTCCACATTAATAAGCAAAATAGAACAAAGATTGAGGAAAAATCAAAGAAATACACCTTTATTGGATATGGTGTTAATGATTTTGGTTATCACTTTTATGATTATGAAAAACACAAAATCATTAGGAGCAGAGATGTCATATTCAATGAAAAGGTTTTGTATAAGGATCAGCTGCAGGAAAAGAAATAGGAAAAATAAAACAAAGAATACACAGTGCTTGACAAGATCACAGGAAAAGTGATGGTGCCTAAAAATCATAATGATCAATAGCCAGAACAACAACAACAAGCACCTCAAACACCTGAAAGTGGTGGTAGAAGATCTACCAGGATAAGTAGACCCCATGAACGATACTCTCCTTCATTCTATTATGTATTGTTGACTAATTCTGGTGAACCAGAATGTTATGAAGAAGCAGTGCAGGTAGAAACCAGGAAGAAGTGGGAGCAAGCCATGAAAGAAGAGATGGACTCCTTAGCACATAACTATACTTGGGACTTAGTCAGGTTGCCTGCAGGTAAAACAACATTGCAGAATAAATGGGTTTACAATTTGAAGGAAGAAGATGGAGGTAGAAAAAGGTATAAAGCTAGACTTGTGGTGAAAGGGTTTGCACAGAAAAATGGTATAGACTTTGATGAGATATTTTCTCCTATTGTTAAAATGACTTCAATCAGAACTATTTTAATTCTAGTAGTAGCTGAAGATTTGCATCTTGAGTAGTTAGATGTAAAGACAACGTTTCTCCATGGGGATTTGGAGGAAGAGATACATATGCAATAGCCACAAGGATATGACGTAAAAGGGAAAGAGAAACTAGTGTGTAGGTTGAATAAGAGCTTGTATGGCTTAAAACAGGCTCCAAGGCAATGGTATCTAAAATTTGACAGGTTTATGTCTGAACAAGGTTATACTAGATGTCACTCTGACCATTTTATTTATCTCAAAAGGAAAAATGATGGCAGCTATATTATATTGTTATTGTATGTAGATGACATGCTTGTTGCAAGTTCTAACATGTAGGAAATAAATGCGTGCAAAAGAAAATTGGCAAATGCGTTTGCAATGAAGGATTTAGGTGCTGCAAAACAAATCCTTGGTATGAAAATAACTAGAGATAGGAAGAATTGCAAATTAACATTGTCTCAAAGTGAGTACATAGAAAAGGTGTTGAAAAGGTTTAATATGCAGAATGCAAAACCAGTTAGTATACCTTTGGCTAGCCATTTCAAATTAAGTGAGGAGTGTCCCAAGACTCAGGAAGAAATGGCTCATATGTCTAAAGTTCCATATGCATCAGCAATTGGAAGCTTAATGTATGCAATGGTATGCACAAGGCCTGATATTGCACATGCAGTGGGAGTTGTAAGTAAGTACATGAACAATCCAGGAAAAGAACATTGGATGGTGGTGAAGTGGATTCTTAGGTATTTGAAAGGTACCACAAATCAAGCATTATGCTTTGGTGGTTCAAACATTGTTCTACAGGGATATGTTCATGCAGATATGGTGGGTGATAAAGATAACAAGAGAAGCACAATAGAGTATGTGTTTACTATAGGTGGAACAACTGCCATTTGGGTCTCAAAACTACAAAGTGTTGTTGTACTCTCAACAATAGAAGCAAAGTATGTTGCTACTATAGAGGCTACTGAAGAAATGATTTGGTTACAAAGGTTTCTGGATGAATTGGGTAAGAAGTAGGAGTTGGGAAAGTTATACAGTGATAGCCAGAGTGCCATACATCTTACAAAGAACTCTGCATTTCATTCCAAGACTAAACATATACAGCACAAGTACCATTTCATACGGTCAGTGTTGGAAGATGGACAGTTGAAGCTGGAAAAGATACACACTAGCCAGAATCCTGCAGACATGTTAACAAAAGTTGTAACTAGGGATAAACTGAGAATTTGCTCAGTTTCAATTGGTCTTGAAGTATGATGAAGAAGATTAGAAACAACTAGGTCCAAAGTGGAGCCATTTTCTAGCAAATGAAGCAGCGGTGGAGTTTCTATAATCAGCTCCAAGTTTGAGATTGTTAGGTGTGGAGCATGATTATCTTTTGTATTCAAAGGCATCACCTCATTAGACCCCAGTTTGTAATGGGGCGGCAACGCCGCTCGTAAAATATCCGTTGCAGGGGGGATCTAAGGGGGGCGGCTATGACCTTTGGGAGCCCCACTTGGTGAGGGGATCGGGGGCAGTGCCCCCAAAGCTAAGAATAGATGTAAAATTTCCTTGTAAAATGTTTCTAATTTCGTAGTCAATCTGGGTTGTTCATTAGGCAAATATTAGACGATAGAAGTTAAGTTTAATTTAGGGTTTTTTGCCCTCAAAGGCAACCCCTCGCTATATATGAGGGAATTGTATTGCGTCTATGTAGATCAGTATTCTGAGTGAGGAAGAGAGAGGAGATTTAGAGCGAAGAGGCAAGTACAGCAGATCTGCTGTAGGTTGGATCTCTTCAGTTTGCTGGATAATATAAAAATAAGGACTGGTTGTTTCTCCATGGATGTAGCCCAAACTGTGTGAACCACATATATCTCTGTCTCTCTTGTTTTTTCGTTTTCTGTGTTTATATTTTTGCAATATTTTGTGTTCCATTGCTCTTTAATATATAATTTTCTAACAATTCTGTTGTGGGTTGTGGGGTGTTGTCAACTCTCGTCAAATGTATTCTTTTGTACATAAACTTTTGAATTCATTCAACACGTACTCACCTCCATCTTTTCTCCTAAGAACCTTCACCTTCTTGCTAATTTCTTTCTCAACCAGTGTCTTGAATTCTACAAACACGGAGAATGTCTCATCCTTATTTTGCATGAAGAAGATCCAACACTTCCTTGAGAATTCATCAATAAAAATGACAAAATATTTATGTCCGGTAGTGGAGGTTGTCGAGAACGGTCTACAGACATCAGAGTGGATCCTTTCCAAGATTGCATGTTCTTTGTTGACCTAATCATGGAATGTGGATTTTGTGTACTTCCCTAAGGTACATCCTTTGTATAGATCTTGCTACTTATGTGCTCCTTTAGGAAGGCCTGTTCTTATTTGCTACACAATATTCAAGACACCATGATGCAAAATTCCAAGTATTTTGTGCCAAAGTTCACCAACATCATGACTCTGCACTTTCTCCACCTTAGTGCTTAATACAACACAATATTCCACATCTATCTTATACAGGATTTTCAAATGAACCCCAATATGCTTCACTTTTCCCATGGCTATGTGTCTCAGGAATTCCTTTCCTTTGTATAATATCACATCATAACCAAGGTCTTCCAAAACTGCAACAAAGATGAGATTTTTCTTTAGGCCCAAAATGAACTTGACATCCTTGATTCTGAGAGGGGATCATGACTCCCTCTAAAAGGTGACTATACAAATCCCATTCAGGTTGTACCTTCTGTCATCCCCCAACTCTATGTGTATCTAGAGATATTTCTCGTCTAGGTCATTGAAAAACACTTTAGACCCTATCATGTGGAATGATGAACATGAGTCTAAGCACCACACAGTCCCTATCACTATGTTGGCCATGCATGAAATAAGGATGAAGTCAATCTAAATCTATGAAGCCAAATATTAACCTACTTCTCCTCCTAAGATCTTCTTGTTTGAATTTTTGTGTGGAGACTTCGTGGCATAATGCCTGAATTCATGACAATTGAAGCATTTAATTTTGGAAAAATCATTCTTCTTTCTCCCTTAGGTGGATTCTGTTTTGGTTTGAGATTTCTTCCCTTTTCCCTTCTTTACCTTTCCAACCAATGCAAATTTCTCTTCATCCTCTCCCTTCGATGAAATCCCATCTCTAGTATTCTACCTTATTTCCTCCTGTACCAGATTATACCATAAGAGTTAACAATTCGGTAGTTTCTCCCTCATGTTCATTGAATCTTTGTAGTTATGCCAACTCTTTGGAAGGCCTACGAGGGCTAGGTTTACCAAGTCATCTTATGCAACACTAACACCAACCCCGCCAAGTTCATCATGAACTTGTGTGAACCTGGTCAAATATTGCGGAATAGTGTCATTCTTTTGCATCTTGATATTTCAAAGTTTATCCTTGAGCGCCAACTTCCTGTGGTCAATACCATTCTTGAACAATTATGTTAGTGTTTTCCACATTATGAGTGAATTTTCTTTCCCATGGATATTGGAGACAATGTGATCCCATAATCCCTTCAAGATTATTCTCCTTGCATTGGCTACATCTTTCTTCCATTGAACAAGGTTCTGGACATCAAATTCCTGTGGTTTTGCAATGTTTGTCTTGACATATTCTAGAAATTCATTGTCATCTAACACCACCTCCATGCAATCCTTCCATGCAACAAAATTAGAGTTTCCTTCCAAGACATAATCTAGCCTCATCCCGTTGAAGGTCATCTTCCCAATTCTGTAGAGATCCTACTACATTGAACTTCAAAATTCGATCCTCGTTAGAGACAACTTCAAAATTCTTGTTCAAATGTGAATCCTGCTATGATACCATATAGAAATTATGATGTATGTTTGAAACTTTTCATGAATTTTTAATCAAAATCACAAGACACAAACACACTCTACTGCTTTGCAAAATTCAATTCAAAATTTATAACATCAATCACATACATGCAAGGAGAAATAACACATGCACATAGTATTTTTCCATCGAAAGAAATATGCTAAATACCCCTTTGTTTGCTTGCATTATTCTGATGAATATAAATGTATTACAATTTCTTTGCTCCACTGAGCATAACTTGCAAGTGAATAACCTATCTCTCTTCTCACTGAGAAACTCTAACCCAACCATACTCAATTTTTTCCTCTGCTTGAGCCACTATTTCCTTATGAAATTCTTGATAAATTATGTTCCTATTGTTTAGGAAATTCCTCCAAATTGATTTCACAATTCCCAAGGTTGATCATCTGACTGCATGCAACACCACTACACTCAAGACTAGTCTACAAATGATGTTTCACTCCCTTGGAATCTCCACCACTACTAGGGAACTCGAATTCTCAGCATGCACTAGCTATTTTGGGTTAATTGATTAGTTAATTGGATGATCACTAATTTAGATTAAAGTCTCACTACACAACTAACCTACCACTAGTTCCTCCAATAGTTAGAACTTGTTTAACTGAAAACAACTTGAAATAACTAACCTTGATTGCTACAAATTAGAAATCGCACATGCTTAACTAAAATATAACTCCTCTAACTCAAATTTACTGAGCTAACTGTGTGACAAAATCCATGTCACCTCAATTAAATGCATCCAAGTTCCATGTTGATGTGGAAATTCGAATTTTCTCAATTTAATCAAGCCAAAATCAAATTGAGAATTTCTTGCTACATTTTTCAACACAACCTTCACTTTTCGGGGTGGTGGTAATGGGGTAAGAATCCCACCTTGCCTGAGGAATTTGTAGGGGTTAGAAACCACCTAATGTGGGGGTTTGAGAGCAGTTCCTCCTAAAAAAACTGATGGTTTTTTGTGCCCATTTTCGTGGCTTTTGACACAACTTTTTCCTTTAGAAGTTTAGTGGTGCATGGTGGTTTTCCCCATTGTAATTTTGATTAAGGAAATACAATCATATTCTAATCCATGGTAAGTGGATTTTCTATTTATGGATGCCACTAGATATATATTGTATAATTGTAATATTGTGATATATATATATATATATATATATATATATATATATATAATAACCTTGTTGGTTTTCCCAATTTTTGATTTCTAAGATAACATCTCTATGTTAATTTATGTATTTTCCATTGCATTTCTATTTTATTAAAAATATATTTATAATAACTAATTTTACATGGTTAAAGTCTACACTAATCTATGGTATCAATTAGTTTAGGAGGAAAAATATTTCATCATTGGCCTATCTAGAAGGGGGAAGTATTATCCCCATTTCCTTAACGTATCACCTAGTATTGCAGGAGAGAGCTAGCTACTGCATTCCCATTGACATGTTAGTTCATATATTATTAATCCTAAGGAAATATAATTATTTACTAGGGAAACTTGCACTTGCATTACTTTGTAGTTTAAGAATTAAAGTTCTTGTTATATATTATTATTGCACAAACATGACACACTATTGATGAGCAAGGAATTAATTTTCTTATAATCATTATATAAATAATTATTTAATATCCTATATTACTTAGGTTTTTTATTCCATTTTAATTATTTTGTATTAATTTAAATAGATGTCATACCATGTTGTGTTGGAAATCGTTAGGACGGTAAAACATAAAAGCCAATACAAACAATAACATAACCCCCTATTTTTTTGTAATAGAGAACGAAAAAGTTGTTGATTTCCTATTTAGTGAAACAAAAAAATTCTAATGTAAATAGCAATATAAACCTCCACGTAATTGTGTAAGAGGGAAATGAAAACTTCATTGATTTCTTGTTTCCAAGGTTAATATAATTCCATAGATTTCTTATTGCATGAATCAACCTTACAAAAGCGTTACTAAACTAACAGTCAAATTTTTTATGTGCTAAGATCAGATTAATCTTAAATAGCAGAGAGAGTACATCAATTCCTTTCTTAAATACTCAAACAACAAACTTATGAAAAGAAACAAGGTTTTGATAATCTAGGGTTCACAAAGTTGTAAACATAGAGCATGCATTTGGTTTCTCTTACAAACTCACATAGACTCAAAATATTGAATTTCTCTCTATTATTTCTCCCAATTCTTCATGATGAATGAATGGGTAGAGGACTCATTTATATTAATGTTATAAGTAAATTGGTAGAAGGATACATACAAATGATTATCTACAAAGATGCTAAATGTCCTTAAAGATTAATGAGGTACCATATATGATCCAATACTATCTTTTCCCTTGGATAATTTCAACATATGGGGACTCATCAACTTTTAGTAAAAGCACGTTTTGGTACATATATGTCCTAGATATCTATCCTAATATTTACACAGTGGATATTTTATGGAATCCCACAATACTAGTCATACTCACTGTTTGGTGAGGAGACATGACTTAGCCCATAATGCTTCCTTACAAAGAATATTTTAATCATTGTTGTCACTAGAGTAGTACAAATGTTTAGGGCTTGGTGAGTGATAAGATTGAACATCAGGTGGCATACAAATTTAACATAGAAAGAAAAGAGATCCATACATGTTTGGCACTCTTTTATCCACTCGATTGCACACCCTTCCATAGAACCGTGGTATTTCTTTATACATAGGTTTCTTTGGTGATCTAATTCTTTGTACTTTGAGAATTTTGAATTTTTTTTCCATTTGGAAGTAAAACCATGATTCAGATTCCTCTTTTTTTTAGATTTCTTATTGGATATAGTAGATGAAATAGTTATGTATAATGCTATAGAAATATTCATCCCTTGTGCACCATTCATATATTAATATTTTGAATCACGGTGGCTAGTGATTATAGTGATTTCTCATAAAGCTACATTCACTCATACTCTTTTGACATGTTTAACATACCTCACCATGTTACAATAGTCGGTATAGGTTAATCGTGGCTCATAGAGACAAATATACCATTGGTGTACAAAAGGCTCAAACCTAATAAGCCCTTGATACATCTTGGGTGACTCACTAAAAAACATGATATTACTTACTTTACTATGACTACCATTGATCTAGTGTTTAAGAATACATTCATATGCTAGACGGTCTTTGAATCTATCTAAAGGACAATCATAACAAAAATTTGTGTATCAATATTTATATAAGAGAACATAATGAATCCTTTTAGAGTATGGGGTGGTGTTGTTGTAGTTGTTGAAGTTGAAGCCTATGAGAAACTAAACATATTGGTTTCTTTAGGTGTTTCCTCCCTTGTAAGAAGATCTTCTTGAAAATTATCCTTTCCCTTTTTATATTCAATTTCATAATCAAATCCATCTAGCCATAAGCTCCATCTCAATATTCTATTGTTTCCTTGTTCAAGCAACCTATTGTTTCACAACATTCCTACCATGTGTTTGAGATATCTTATTACAATGAGTTTGAATGGTTTAAGGAACAATTTGAATCTTTTGATCACATTTTTTACGACAAGAATTTCTTTGTGAGATGATCGATATCATATTTCAGTGTCATTGAAGCATCATGATGCATAAGAACATACTTCTTCTCTCTTAGAATGTTCTTCAATAAAAAACCTACGCAAACTCCATTTTAGGTATCTATCTCTAGTATATATGGTATTTCATGGCGAGGAAGAAAAAAACTTAACAAACGTTTAACCTTTCATTTGATGATTTGTATTGCTGTTGTCATAACAGTTGTCTATTTATCTCCTCTGATTATTTTCTACAAGGTTTTGACATTTTTAGCCTAATTTTCATAAAATTATCTTATGTAGTTGAGACTTCCTAAGAACCTTTGCAGTTGTCTTGGATCATAAATTGTGTCTAGAAAATTTGAAGGCTTCGGTTCAAAAACATAGGGACTAAAGAATGGTTCATGCTCTCAGTATTCTATGGCCCGCACATTCCAATTGAAAAGTAAAACTTCATAAAAAATATAATGACCCTAAACCAAATGCGTGAGGAAAAGCTTTGGTTGATTGCATGTGACTTCAATTTGATAACATTGTTAGAGGAGAAAGAATGAGGGATTAGAAGGGAGGAACCTAAAATGGAACAATTTAGGGACATCCAAGAAGAGCTACATCTGGTGAACATCCCAACAATCAATGGAAGGTACATGTGGAACAATAGAAGAGGAGGAAATAGGAAAATAGCATCTCTCCTAGACATATTTTTGGTAACTGAAAGCCTAATCAGCAAAGATGTTTACTATGAAGCATCCATCCTTCCATGTTTGGGTTCAGATCATTGGCTGATTAGACTAGAAGTGGATATGAAACAAGGGCAAACTAAGAGACCCTTCAGGTTTGAAGCATTCTGGTTAAGAGATCTGACCTTCCTTGGAAAAATGAAGGAGTGGTGGAAAGAAAGTGAGAAAGAAGGAAGAAACCTAATGCATACTTTCCAACTCCGCCTCAAAGAACTTAAAGACAAAATTAAAAAATGGAATAGGGAAGAGTTTGGTAACATACAATAGGAACAGGAACTGCTATAGGCAAAGATGAGGAAGGTGCAACAACAGATAATAAATGATGGAAGAACTAAAACCATAGTGGAGGAAGAAGGACAACTGCTAAATAATTTGGAGGAAAGGAGGCAACAAGAAGAGATCCTGTGGAAACATAAATCAAGAATTTAGTGGCTAAAGGAAGGTGAAAGGAATACTAGATTTTTTCACAAAGAAATGATTCAACATCATCAGCATAATAGGATATTCTCCTTAGTGGATGAGGAATGGAACCATCTCACTCAAAAGGAAGATATGGAGAGCTTGCTAGTCCACCACTTCCAAAATTTGCTGACAGAACCCAATATAGATAGGGATGAGAACATAACTAGAATAACTCGACATATCCCCCAATTAGTGGGTCGGGATCAAAACCTGGCCCTACTAAGGGAAATCACTAGGTATGAGGTGGAAGTAGTTACCAAAGGCCTTGCGAAGAACAAATCTTCGGGCCTGGATGGGTTCATAGCAGAGTTCTTTCAGGCAACTTGGTTGTTCATAGGAGAAGATATTGTGGAAATCATGGAGGAGTCTAGATGCAATAAAATAATACATCCAACCCTCAACTACACTTTCCTAGATCTTATCCCTAAAACTGACCACTCGGAAGAACTGCAAGGATTCAGACCAATGGCTCTTTGCAATGTAATAAAATCATGGCCACAATCATGGTTAATCACCTCAAACCTATCCTACATGGATTAATCTCCCAAGAGCAGATTGGATTTGTTAAAGGGAGGAAAATTATGGATGGAATTGTTACGGCTCAAGAGGCAATTCACTCCCTAAAAAGTAAAAAAGCTAAAGGTATGATGATAAAACTAGATTTATCGAAAGCTTATGACTGCCTGAGTTGGAATTACCTACAAGGTATCCTAAAAGCATTTGGCTTTGATTCTAGATGGATAAGTTGGATCTCGTCAATGATCTCGACCCCGGTGTTCCCAATCCTCCTCAATGGAGCTCTTACGGAGGCTTTTAACACAACAAGGGGGCTTAGACCAGGTGATCTAATGTCCCCATTCTTGTTCATATTGGCTGTTGAAGGATTGGGAAGATATGTAAAAGAAAAAATGCAAGGCGAACAATTACAGGTCTCAGAATGTGGGGCAATGATTTGTCATTAACACATCAACAATTTATTGAGGACATAATGATGTTTGGGTAAGCAACCCCCAAGATAGCCAAAGCCCTGATGGAAATATCGAATAATTTCATGAGCGCCTCTGAGACAAAGATTAATAAGGATAAGTCAGACATCTTCTTTTTCAATACTGCAACCCCATCATGAGCTTTTCTAGCAAGAATTATGGGTTTCCACATAGGTAATATCCCCTCGAAATACTTAGGGATCTCATTAAGTCTCCACCCAATCAGAGTGGCAAACTAGAAGACTCTGCTGGTGAAACTCCAAGGGAGAATGCAGAACTGGACTTTCAAAACATTGAATATAGCAAGTCGAGTAATATTACTGAAAGTAGTGCTTCAGTCAATTTTGATCTACCAACTATCTAGTCAAGTTGTTCCTAAAACAGTATGTCAAGGGATGATTGACAGCTTTAAGAAATTCCTATGGCAGAGGCCAAATAAAGAAGAAAAAAAATGGGCCCTTCTATCTTGGCATTGGCTTAGCAAGCAATTAGAAGAAGGGGGGTTGGGTCTTAGAGACCCTTATATTCTAAACCAGGTCATGGGGGCCAAGCTATGGTGGAGATGGATTAAGGGAAGAACAGATCTATGGAAAGAAATGTGGGGGAGAAAATATGGAATGCCACGATCAATATAAGGAAGGCTAAGAGTCCAAGAAAATGTTAAGGGGTCAGCCATATGGAATTTAGCATCAGAAAATAGAGAATTGATAAGAACTCGTAGTTTCTGGGAAATAAGGGGAGGAGACAAAGCCAATTTCTGGAACGAGGCATGGAAGCAGAGAAAAAAATTACATAATAAACTTGAATTGGAGGAAATATGCCAATTCACCAACAACCCTGCAAAAATCATACAATGATTTTTTTTGGGGCTCGGACACAAGGGAACACTTGAGAAAATGGAAGCAGAAACAAGACTGGCGAGATGCTCTAGAATCCATTTAGTGGGAAACATAGGAGAAGGCGATGGAGTCCCAGAAAATTGCGATATCAGAAGGACCAGATTTAATAATATGGGGGTACGAAATCAAAGGGATGTTCACCATACAAGAAGGATACCACCTACAAGAAGCACACGACTAGTAGCAAGGGCCACCCATATGGGATCGAATCTAACAAGACAATTTATGGCCGAAAATAGCTTTCTTTATGTTCACCATACAAGAAGGATACCACCTACAAGAAGCACACGACTAGTAGCAAGGGCCACCCATATGGGATCGAATCTAACAAGACAAGTTATGGCCGAAAATAGCTTTCTTTCTATGGATGACTTGGCATGGTAGAGAACTCACTTGGTATCAACTACAGATAAGGGGGCTGCAGGGACCATCATCCTGTTGTACATGTGAAGGACAATCAGAATCAATGGAACATCTAACAAACGCTTGCAATTACAAAAAAAATCTTTGGCAAAACCATGAGTAGATATTCAGCCTTAGCGATAGGGATCAAATAAGCATGAAATTAACAATGAAAAAATGGAGAAGGAAGCCTTACCAGAATCCCATTCTGAAAGCGCCTGGCAGATATTCTTAGGGTTCCTACTTTGGGCGGTGTGGAAGGAAAGAAACAAAATAATTTTCAAAGGGGAAAAGAGAACAACAGAGAATTATGGGGAATGATTGTCCATAATATCATAGAAATGATCCTAGTAGAGAACTTGTACTGAGAGGATTGGAAAACCAATCCTTAGGAAGGTCGAATATTGGAAGGATTAAGCCTAAATCCCAACATGATGAATAATAACTCTTGGATACAGAAATATCCTCCCAACAATTCCCCAATCATCTTCGTGCTCCCTCAGAAAGACTTCATCAAACTTAATTTTTATGGAGTAGCAAAAGGGAACCCGAGGGCGGCTGGATCCAGAGGCGTGTTCAGAGATTCCCAAGGCAATTCCATCTGTCTTTTTGATATGGATTGTGGTACTGCAATAAATAATGAAGTTTATCTCTATGCACTGAAGCAGGGGCTAGAAATTGCAAAGAGGGAAAGCTTTCATAGAATTGAGGTGGAGGGAGATTCAAAACTGGCAATAGAAATGGTAAAAAACCTACAATAAGGAACCAGATGGGAGAAAATAAGCCAAAGTTGGAGGACAACACGGTTGGTCCAAGAAATAGGAAATCTAATATGAAGGATAGACTATATTGTCCCGACGCATGTCCACAAATCGGGTAACGTGGCAGCAAACAACCTAGCCAACTGGGGGTGTGGGCAGGCAGGTAGCAACCTTGATATAAGGGGTGAGGAGTTAAGTCAAATGAAAGGCATGAGAAGTCTAGAGGAAATCCTAAGAATAGATAAGGAAAAAGGAGAAAACCCTCGATTGGGGTGTGACAGGCCTTGCAAATTAGAGGAGGGAGAGGATGGTCAGTGACCATGGTGGCCCGAGGGTGAATCAGCCAACTAGTTGGTACGGTAGGTAGAGGGAGAAGAGGTTGGCCAGGGCCACGAGAGCTGGAAAATTGTAGTGGGGTAATCGGAAATACAGGGCAGGGGCAGACGCTCAAGTGGGTAGAGGTAAGAGAGGATGGTCAAGTGTCGAGAATGGCATAGGGAAGAAGGCAATGACAAATGCATTGACAGCTGGCAAGTGGAAAAGCGTTGTAGAAAACTCATGGCAAGAGCAGTCGACGGTAGGAGAGAATTAATGATATGTAATTATGGGAAAGTCAGTGGAACCCCATCTCGAGACTATCATGCAGGAGAAAGGGCGGCGGACAGAGGAAGAGATCACGTGGTGAGTCCTTCGGGCAGCATGCGGGGCAGGTGGATAGAAAATCAAAATGGTAAGAAGGCTAGGTTGAGAGGCATTCACATGCAGCAAGACAAGGTAGGACGTGTAGCTGAAGGTGGTGAAAGTCGAGGGTTGGAGGACATCGAGCAACATTCAACTATCGTTTGCAAGAACTGGTATGTCCTCTCTGCCCTCACTCACGACTCTCTGGAAAATTTGAATCTGGAAGTAGATCACTGGATATTTCTAATGGTTCTCCCAGTGGTTTTCACTGTTGAGGTCTCCTGATCTTCTTGGGGTTTTGGCCTGTTATCTTTGGGAGAGATCGATCGGCTTGTCATTTGGGGAATGGGGTTTGGGAAACTTGATCTTGGCCTTAAGGTAGACAGGTCCCATGGTATGGGTAGAAAGTTGAGTTGTTCTGCAACTAGTTGGGTCATCCAAAGGGGTTTCCACTACGTCTGTCGGAACACTTTTTTATAAGTTGTTATGGTTAGGATGTGGCTCGAGAAGGAAGGTGTCTCAGAAATGTTTGGAAGGTTATAAGTTTCCCTTGAATTGTTGATAGGGTTGATATTCCTCAATCCAAAGTCAAGCTTGGACCTAGATAAGGTTCACTGAATAGGTGCAGTAACTGGGGACGCAATTGGGGGAGGGAAAATGCTCTAAGTAGGCTTTTACTTAGCTCCCTCAAGGGGACCCAATGGTGAAGGATAGCTTCCTTGTGGACTGGAATAAGAATTGTAGTATGGTGGGAGATTGAGAAGCAATGTCTTTCCTGTTTGGGTGGTGATAACCAGGGCAGAAAGAATATTGGGAATTTGGGGGGCATGGTTGCAATTACAGTAGCGTGGAGGTGTAGGGAAGCCTCATGGGAGCCAGTTAGCTGGGCTCTTAAAATTCTCATGGGAAGCAATCGGGACGATGGGGAGGTCATTATCCTTCAAAAATTTGTGGAGGGAGCGGGGAATAAGGTTGTAAATGGGGTTTACACAATTCTCAGGGAACGGAGTGGATGAAAACGCTTGTGCCAAAGAAGTCCCACCCAGAATGGGGAAGCTTGCAAGGATTCCAAAACAAGAGAGGCCAAATCTCACGCTGAGTATCCAAACAAGACGAGAAGGAAAGAAATCAATTTCATTACCAAGTCACAGAGAAAAAATTTCTATGAGTCCATTATGGTTAATTTGATGATGAATTACAATGTTGTATTCCTGGTTTCTGTTATAGGTAGCATAAAAATCAGAGTGCAGAGAACTTCAAAGACTCGACACTTAAACTGTGCTCCAGCCCTGGTACAAGTGCGCCACTTGGAAAGGGAAGAAAAAAGCAGAAAGGAGAATTGGATGGCAAAGGAAGGTAACCAACCGGGAAGGAAAGGAAATAGAAGACTAGGAAAGAATGGAAAAAAATGAAAGGATTGGAACCAACTTCAAGCAAAAGTGGCAGGAAAACAGGGAAGGAGTGTTGCAGAACCTGATTAACACATACTACATAGGAACCCCGCATAAGGTGAAAGTTGTAATCTTTGAATGGGAAAGATAACTAAACACTAACATTGAAAATCAAGAGATTGAGGCAAAGGAATGGGAAACAACTATCAAAGACCCAAGGAATACTAGAGGACGCCAAACGTTGTTTCGCCAAACGTTGTTTCGCCAAACTATCTAAGAGTATTGGGTCATGAAAAACATCTTGGCCCGTGCCATGAAAACCTATAAGGAAAGAGAAGACCCAAAGGAGGATAGACCAGATGAGCCAAGTATGAAGGACTTGCAAAGGGATATACAATATGTCCAAATGAAGTTCTATAACTACAACCTCACTATGAACAAGATTGAATAGAGCCTACATAATATGATGAGAAGTGAAGTTCCAGGTTCAAGCGCGAAAGCCCCAGCCCCTGTGGATTCTTCAGATGAATGAAGCAGACCAATCAATATAATATTTTCTACATGACGGCTAGCATTTATTTTTTAGCAAGAATTATATAGTTGATAAAGTTGCCAATGTAGCATGGATGGTAAGAAAAACTCTTTTTAAATTTTGGACAGCATTCGATGTAAATAGGTGACCAACAAGCCTGTTTTCTATGGGCAGGTTGAGGCCACCTGCAATTTTGTAGAAATCATACTTATTTTCATGAAATATCAATAGAAAAAGGGTTCTACCAAGCTTATACAATTAAAAAAAAAATTACAATAAAATTAAATTGATAAATTAATTTTAAAAAAAATAATATTTCTAGAAATTAGAAAAAAAACAGCTATATTAAAAATTAAATAAAGATAACAACTAATAAAACTAAAAGTATATCTATCTTATATTAAAAAAATTAAATAAAAATATATTATAATATTTTATTTTATAATTAGATTAAACATTAAAATGTGTATATTTTAATTATATTTATCTAAAATAATAAGGTGTATTTAATGAATTGAAGTAGTTATACTAAAAGGAAATATTCTCAAAAATGAATGTCCTTTTATTGTGAACCATCTTCTAAGATGTTGAGAGACATCTTCTAAGATGAATTTGAAATTATTAGTAAATATTAAAATTGATTTGATAAATATATTGTTTTCCAATTTTAGTTATCTACTTCGTTTACAATTATATAAAATATATAAATTTTATAATTGAGTTTAAAGTTTTTTTTTTTTTCCTTTTATTTTTCCTGTGAGGTTGATTTACTAGGGGATTTCAACCAATGACATTTTATAACAAGGGTTTTCAGTATGTCCATTTAACTTCAATCCAAAATTTCATATTTTATTCAAAATAATATAATAATAATAATAATAATGTTCTTAAATTTGTTTGGAGAGACCTATCTCCACGCACATATTTGACTATTATTGTTTATGAAGAAATACAAACTAGACTTTCTTTGGACTTGAACATGTAATTTCAAAGGAGCAAACAAATGTTGTTAAGTAGACCCAAATAAAGTATATAATATAATTAAAAATACAATAATAATAAAATTATTATAAAAATCTAATATATTATTTTTGTAATATGATTGTGATGGTAGTGTTGATCATTATTTATGAAGATGAGAATCTAAATTTAAAATATACTAGCATGGTCACATTAGTAGATGTGATTGATATAAGCAGATGACATCATTTTCCATCATTTATATGGCAATCATATTTTATAAATGAAGTGAATCACCATAATTCAATATTTCAAATAAATTTAAATTTATGTAAGAATACTTTTTAATTGATAGTGTACCAATTAGAAATAATATAGAAATAAACTATGTCCAAATCCACTAAGAAACTAAGAAAATAAACTAAACTCTTCACTAGAGAATACATCTCACAGTATTAATTGTAAAAATCTTCTTGACATAAAAAAAATTAGGATACCTAAATCTCATAAAATATAAACTTATGTTAAATTATAAATTTTGAAAACAAATTGTTTTAAAACCATTAATAAATGAAATAATTAATATATTTAAAATTAAAATAAATATAACCTAATATTACCTAATACTTTCTTATTAGTCCCTGCCATCTGGGGACTATAGCAATCGAAAAATGTGAGTTAACATTAGTCCTAGCTGGTCATTGTCATGGATAACCTAATTTTATCCAAACTCTTTAAAGATCACCATGTAGTTTTATAAGGAAATCTATTTAATCATCTTATTTGGCCTCTTCCTGAGGTGGGGAGGCTATAAGTGACTAAAATCATATCTTATATTAATATGTTCCTTTCGCATTTTTTGAAAAAAAAATTAGAGAGGTAAACTAATACTAGTATTAGTTTAAAGCATTAAATGTTAGGAATATCCACCATTACATGTAACTATATTATAGTATTATCCATGACTGAACAATGACTGCATGTACGCACCACTTGCATGTACACCACCACTTGCATGTACGCCTGCCACCGTTTCGTTTACATGTAAACATGAGCAGTTGCATAATATTATCAATGAACATTTGAACAGATAGAAGAACTACAAGAAGTTTACTACCTTTGCTCACTGTAGCTCCCGATGCAAGCTTTTTATCTCTCTCCCTCATTGCACCCACCTGCTACATATCAACTCGTGCTCTTTCCAAATCTTGTGGGAGTGCTTGCACCTGAGTTGTCAATTCTTGCCTTGCAACACCCATCTTCTGATTATTTGCACGCAGCTGCATAAGTTCAGCTTTAATTGGCTCATTCGCATGCAAATCCGCTTCTAGCTTCATGGATTTGTCATACAAATCTCTGAGTTGGTGCTCTTTATCATCCTGCATGTTACCAGGTACATGTTTCCACCAGGTACATGATTCAAGCGTTGCAACTCCTGCTGCGCGGCAGCAAGTTCTTGTCGTAAAGCTACATGAGTGGCAGCAAGCCGCTGGTTCTCCACAAGAAATCCCTGAATCTCTTAATGATGAGCCGCACGAAAGTTTCTCCTCTAATAGTGCAGGATGTGGAGTCAGAGGGCCTAGTCCTCTTCCATAGCAGACATCAACAAGGGCAGGGTGAGGTGACAAAGGCCCTGGGACCCTGGCATAAGGGTCGTCTCGCATAGGAGGCATAGTACGTGGACCGCCCTTAAGGGGGTATGCAGGTAGGCGATTTCTTCGAGCCATTATGGAAAGTTGAATCAACCTCTTTCCTGATTCATGAGATGAACAACCGATTATTGAATAATTATTGTACTAAGCATTCTAAAAGCCATAAATATCTTAAATATTCAACCTCCTTCAATTAAATTTCGATCTATCTTCTGTTTAAATCAACTTAACTGGAAGGTTACAAAGGATGTTTACAGTAAAATGGTAAACAAACAAAAAATGATGTAGAGGGTGGAACCCAACCAGTGACGAGAAAATACAGGTACAAGCAATTGGTGCTTGTCCCTAAATACGAAAGGTCACTCGATAAAAAAAAAAGACAACTACAACAATTGGCAAAGAAAAACTTCATCTGCAATTTTTCGAAAATGCTTAATCTATAAACGAGATGCTTGACAATTCCCTGGAATATGTGAGGCATATCAGAAGCAGCTCATTTGTGGCTCATTTTTTAGAAAACTGCAGACAACAAGTTCTTTCCTCTAGCTAAACTACTGCATAAAAGACAGTGCTCTTATGTCAAAGACTCGTGGTACTTGCACCTAGCCCCAAAAGCTTATTCGAGATTCTGAAAACCACTAAAGCAACGTTTATGGCTTGATATGCAACCATATATAGCATTAACAATGTTCAACACCGATCCACGATTGCAAAGGTTATTGTCAAGGCAATATAGAAAATACCATGCAACAAAATGTGTAGCAACAAACAGTGACATGCCATGCACTGACAATTTAAGGGCAAAAAAAGGCTAGTGTCTATTTCTAGTCAAATTAAAAAATAATTCAAACATTTCAAACCAAGTAGCAAAATTAGAACTCTGGCCCTTATCCCTATCATTAGGTCTATTCCAAAGGATTGGCCTTATCTAAAATCGTGCTCAGATTTTGTTGGTATATTTGTCACAGAAAAGATTTTTTAAAATCAGCTGGAAATTACTAGTTGCTTCTCATTTTTCACGTTTTATTCTTGGACACAATTACAGTAAATATTATGCTAGCTAATAGCATTTTGGCATGGGCATAGAGCAGCAAAAGTTTTGGCAATAGATGTCTTGATGCCAAAGCTGATAATGTTAGGGGGATAATGAGATTCAGAGGAATGTCGTTTGCCTGAGAGTGTTCTTCAGGCCTGTTTTGGAGTGTCCAAAACAACCATATAAGGGGGTGGACATCGCAAGCAAGAGGCAATTCAGGAATGCCTACAGCTGGGACCATGAGGATGTATCAAAGTCCCAATACTTCCCAGTGGCAGCTAGGTGAAGCACTGTACAACCATATACACAAGTATTGGTTTTTGAATGTAAATTTATTTTTGAGTAACAATTACATTTTGAAATTGAAAACTCCTAAGAATAAGGTAAATATTATATAGAAAAGACTAACATATCTATTTTCCTGATGGCTACTTAGTGTTGAAATTATAATTTCAACTGTCGTGCAACATTTAACTCCAGCAAAGACGGCAGTCTCCCATCGCACCGCTTTTCACAAGCAAGTGGTTTTCCTCCGGAGAGCAGCGATAATGTACACCAGCTGACACGTGCACAACAATTTTGCAAAAACGATTTTCATTGGAGCATAAAGTTCTTGTGGATTGAGCGAGCGATAACCGTTCGATTGCAATTTTGGTTTGAAGCCGTTCGATGGAGGTCAATGACTGAATGTACAGGGCTGCACCAAATTACATGACGTAAATTAGAATTTACATTAACCGCCAGTAAAATAATTAATGAAATGCATTGTGTTTGGTAGAATATAGGTAAAGCTTTTAATTATATACTTTTTTACTTTTACGGGAGTATGGTCCAAGAGGTATGTAATATCATATGTTGTTTTTATTGTTTTGTTGAAATGAAAAAGAGAAGCTCGCCGCAGCGAATGTAAGGAAATTTTTATAGAAGGTTGAAGTAATTGTTGTTCGTTGAAAATGCAATGAAATGCATATCCGCAGTAGCATGTGAATGAATAAAAATTTACATAGCAGTGTATTTTTGAGAGACAGAGTTTTTTATTTTGTAAAGCAGCAGCGTGAATGAAACAAGAAGGTTTTTTTTTACAGCAGTAAATGTAAGAAATTTTTACACACAACAGTGTAAAATTTCAAAGGAGAGACAGAGTAATTTTTTTCTTGTGTGGAACTGAATCATTCCTATTTAATCCCTCTGTTAAGAGGAAGATCCTTTTGTATCAGGCAGTCTATTAATGAATACAAAGTTCTTTTGTGTGTGTTGTTAAAACTCTGTTCTCTGGAAACAAATTTTTGATCCTGTGGTAAAAACAGAGTATTACTCTCTGTTCATATTTTTGTTTTGGAATTAAACAAAAAATTCCCAACATGGTATTAGAGCTTGTCCAGGCTCTTTGAAGGTGTCAAAGAAGCTAAAGGAAGGGTTTCTTGTTGCAGCAGCTTCTCCAGCAGAGTGAAGACTCAGTCAAATGAATCCAAGGTATTTCTCAGGATTAGTTTTTTGTTGAAGATAGTCAGTTACTTTTAAATACACAGTCAAGTATTTTGAAGCATATTTAAGAGTGCAAGAATGGCTGGAGCCAACACTAGCATGGGTATCTTTAATACTCAGCTCCCACAATTTAATGGGAAAAACTATGACTATTGGGCAATAACCATGAAGGCTTTGCTTGCTTCCCAAGACTTATGGGAATTTGTTGAGGATGGTTTTGAAGAACCAGCAAATGAAAATGAGTTTAATAGGTTAACTCAGGTAGAGAAAGATATGTTGAAGAGCTATAAGAAGAAGGATTCTAAAGCCCTCTGCTTTTTGTATTAAGCAATGCATGAGAGTGAGTTTCCAAGGATAGCAGCAGCAAAGACATCCAAAGAAGCATGGCAAACTCTCAAGATAGCCTACTAAGGCATGGAGAAAGTGAAGACAACAAAACTACAGTTGCTGAGGAGAGATTTTGAGAATCTTTACATGAAGGAGTCAGATAATATTGACTCATTTTTCACACATGTGATTGGTCTGGTCACACAGATAAGGTCTCATGGAGAAATTCTTGAAGAAAGAAGGATTGTGGAGAAACTATTGAGGATCTTACCCTCAAGGTTCGATTTGATTGTCACCACCATAGAAGAGACAAAGGATCTCACAAACTTCTCAATTGATGAACTACATGCATCACTGATAACACATGAACAGAGGTTGAGTAGGAATGAAAACTCATCTCTAGAACATGCTTTTAAGACCCAGATGTTCTTTGGAATAGGAAGAGGTCAAGGCAGAGGAAACAAGAGAGGAAGAGGCAGAAGCCAAAACAGAGGTGGAAGAAACAGTCTAGCAAATGCTCAAGGAAGAGGCAGCAATCCAAATCAGAACCAAGGCCAAGGCAACAGCCAACAAAGTGGACAACATCATTCTCAAGGACAAAGGTATGAAAAATCCAATGTCCAATGTTACTACTGTAAAAAATATGGGCATTATGCAAATGAATGTAGTGCAAATTTCACTAAAGAAAATATCAGCCAAAATAATTTGTTTTTAGCTTGTAATATGGCTGAAGAAAAGAGTGAAGATGTATGGTTCCTAGACTCCGGTTGCAGCAACCATATGACAGGAAACATAGCCCTGTTTTCTATGTTAGATCAGAATGTGAAGTCACAAGTCCCACTTGGGACTGATAATAGAGTTTATGTTATGGGAAAAGGAGAATTAAATGTCTTAACAAAGAAAGCTGAAAAGAAAAACCATAGCAGATGTTTATTATGTTCCTGGAATGAAATGTAATCTCTTCAGTATTGGACAGCTTGTTCAAAAGGGATACAATGTTTTCTTTGTGGATGATGTATGCACCATCATGGATAAAGCACCCAACAAACAATGTATTGCTGAAGTGAAGATGACAAGGAACAGGATGTTCCCTCTCAGAATGAAGGCAGATTTGAAAAATAAAGAAGTAATAGCAGCAGTGACTCAAGAGGCTTTCCAATGCAAACCAAAGGATGAAAATTGGTTGTGGCACTTGAGATTTGGACATCTCAACTTTGGAGGTCTTAACTTGTTGAGTAGAAAAGGAACAGTAAGAGGATTACCATTGATAGAGAAACCAGACAACCTTTGTGAAAGTTGTATCTTGGGGAAACAACACAGAGAAAGTTTTCCATCTGGGAAAAGCATAAGGGCAAAAGCACCCTTAGAGATTGTCCACTCAGATTTATGTGGATTGATGCAAACTCCATCACTTGTAGGCAGCCACTACATACTAACATTTATTGATGATTTTACTAGAAAAACATGGGTTTATTTCTTGAAAAACAAAAGTGAAGTGTTTGAAACATTCTGCAACTTCAAAGCACTTGTAGAAAACCAAAGCGGGCTGCATATCAAAGTTTTAAGAACTGATAGAGGAGGTGAGTATATCTCCAAATAATTTCTACGTTTTTGTAGAGAAAATGGAATTCATAAGCAGTTTACCACTAGGTACACTCCGCAACAAAATGGAGTTTCCGAAAGAAAGAATAGGACAATCATGGATATGGCAAGGAGTATGTTAAAGGCAAAGCATTTGCCAAATGATTATTGGGCTGAAGCTGTACACTGTGCAGTGTACATTTTGAATAGATGCCCTACAAAAGTAGTCATGAACAAAGTGTTGGAAGAAGCATGGAGTGGGACAAAACAAGGAGTCACCCACATGAAAGTTTTTGGATGTGTGGCCTATGCACACATTCCAAATCAGCTAAGGAAGAAGTTGGACAACAAAGGCGAAAAAATTATTTTCATTGGATACAGTGAGGAATCCAAAGCTTACAGGTTGTATAACCCATCCACCAAGAAACTAATTGTGAGTAGAGATGTTCAATTCATTGAGGAGGAAGCTTGGGATGGAAACATAGAGAAAATAGTGAATGTTAAAACCTCTTTGTCACATGATGAAAATGATGAGGATATGGCTGAAGTACATCCCCAAACAGCAGCACCAACACAAGGATAGCAAGGGACAGCCTTGAGGAGAAATGAAAGTGCTTCTCCAAGCACACCACAAGGAGGAAATTCAAGTGTTTCTTCAAGCACTTTTACACCAAATGAAAGAGGTAAGAAGTTCAGAAATTTAAGAGACATTTATGAACAAGAGGCAGCAAATGAAGATGTGAACTCTTTGTTTGCTTTGTATTGTCATGTTGATGACCGTATTCATTTCGAAGAAGCAATTAAGGATAGGAAATGGATAGAAGCTATGGATGAGGAGATCAATGCCATAGAAAGAAACAAAACATGGGATCTAGTTGAACTACCAAAAGGAAAGGAAGTCATTGGAGTCAAATGGGTCTACAAGACCAAGAGTAATGCTAAAGGAAAAATAGAAAGACACGAGGCAAGACTTGTTGTCAAAGGATATAAGCAGCAGTATGGGAGAGACTATGAGGAAACTTTTGCACCAGTTGCTAGAATGGAAACAGTGAGAGCAGTGTTGTCCATAGCAGCACAAAACAAGTGAAAAGCGTACCAAATGGATGTGAAGTCAACATTCCTGAATAGAGTGTTAATGGAAGAGGTTTACATTGAATAACCTCTAGGCTATGAAAAGAAAGGCCAAGAGCACAAAGTGTGCAGATTAAAGAAAGCTCTTTATGGGCTGAAGCAAGCACCAAGAACATGTTACAGTAGGATAGATTCTTATCTACTGGAAAATGGATTTGAAAAATGTGAGGGAGAACCCACCTTTTACATCATAGAAAAGGAGAGTAAATTACTAATTGTTGTGTTATATGTTGATGATGTTATTTTCACAGGTAATGATGATTATCTTATTAAAAATTTCAAAGCAATCATGAAAGAAGAATTTGAAATGACTGACATGGGTTTGCTAAGATACTTCTTAGGAATAGAAGTAGAACAAAATGGAAATGGGATTTTTATCTCACAGGAAAAATATGTTAATGAAGTGTTGGAAAGATTTAACATGCAGGAGAGCAAAGCAGCAATCACTCCCACAGTGATGGGATTAAAACTTAGCAAAGAGGACAACAGCAAGGATTTTGATCCTAGTTTGTACAAGAGCATAGTTGGCAGCCTCATGTATTTGACTGCAACTAGGCCGGATATAATGTATGCTGTTAGTTTAATTTCCAGATTCATGGAGAGGCCAAAAGAAGCACATTGGCAGGTAGCAAAAAGAATTCTGAGGTATGTTAAAGGTACTAAAAGGTTTGGCATTTTATATACTACTTCAGAATGTTCAGATTTAATTGGATACACTGATAGTGATTGGGCTAGAAGTGTAGATGATCGGAAAAGCACATCTGGTTATGTTTTTCACATGGGTTCAAGAGCCATTTCATGGGCTTCTAAAAAACAGCCTATTGTAGCATTGTCTACAGCAGAGGCAGAATATGTGGCAGCTATAATAGTAGCATGTCAAGTAGTTTGGATGAGAAGGATGTTAAGGAGCTTATGCCAAGAACAAGCAAAATGAACTGTGATTTTTTGTGACAATAGCTCAGCTATTGCATTATCCAAGAATTATGTGTTTCATAAGAGAACGAAACACATTGACACAAAGTTTCACTACATCAGGGAATTGGTAAATAGTGGAGAAATTGTTTTAAAACATTGCAGGACTCAGGAGCAGGTTGCAGACATTCTAACCAAGCCATTGGGACAGAAAAGCTTTGAATTTTTGAGGAAATGCTTGGTATGACTGATAACCCAGCGAGTAAAATTAAAGGGGAGTGTTGAAATTATAATTTCAACTGTCGTGCAGCATTAACTCCAGCACCGCCAGTCTCCCATCGCATCGCTTTTCACGAGCAAGTGGTTTTCCTCTGGAGGGCAGCGACAATGTACACCAGCTGACACGTGCATAGCAGTTTTGCAAAAACGGTTTTCATCGGAGCATAAAGTTCGTGTGGATTGAGTGAGCGATAACCGTTCGATTGAAATTTTGGTTTGAAGCCGTTCAATGGAGGTCAACAACTGAATGTACAAGGCTGCACCAAATTATGTGACATAAATTAGAATTTACATTAACCGCTAGTAAAATAATTAATGAAACGTACTGTGTTTGGTAGAATATAGGTAAAGGTTTTAATTATATAGTTTTTTACTTTTACTGGAGTATGGTCCAAGAGGTATGTAATATCATATGTTGTTTTTATTGTTTTGTTGAAATGAAAAAGAGAAGCTAGCCGCAGCGAATGTAAGGAAATTTTTACAGCAGGTTGAAGTAATACAGCAGTGTATTTTTAGAGATAGAATTTTTTATTTTGTAAAGTAGCCTTAATGAAACAAGAAGGTGGTTTTTTTTACAGCAGTAAATGTAAAAAAAAATTACTAAAAAAATTACACACAGCAGTGTAAAATTTCAAAGGAGACACAGAGTAATTTTTTTCTATCTCTTTGTTAAGAAGAAGATCCTTTTGCATCGCAGTCTATTAATGAATAGTGTTGTTAAAGAAGATCCTTTTTGCATCGCAGTCTATTAATGAATAGTGTTGTTAAAACTCTGTGCTCTCGAAACAAATTTTTGATCCTGTGGTAAAAACATAGTATTACTCTCTGTTCATATTTTTGTTCTCCAAACAAATTTTTTATCATGTAGTAAAAACATATATTTTTGTTCTCGAAACAAATTTTTGATCATGTAATAAAAACATAGTATTACTCTCTGTTCATATTTTTGTTTTGGAATTAATTAGAAAATTCCCAACAATTAGGAATAGCTAACAAACAAGGCGTGTAGTGATTACCTGACACAAAGCAAAGTTCAAGGCTTATGTGCTTATGTTTTCTATATATGTTATGAGGCCTGTATGCCTAGCACTATTATACTCATCGAGCCACAAGCAAGTAGGCGACATTCAGATTCATTCCCAGCCTCCCCCAGCCTCCCCTTCCTCCATCTAGCTAGCATTTATGTATTAGTCGGGGAAGCATCCATACGTCCAGAATTCCTGTTAGTGTGAGAAACGCATTTGAATATAGATACTATGAGAAACCCATATAAACCAGGTCTGATACATATCCACAAATGGCCGAACCAGACATGCAACCTCTGAAATCTGATGTCAAGGGCTATATCAGATTCGGCTCAGATTTATTTCAGATTCCAGTTTAGATTTATATGTGCAAGTATCTTATGTGATCTGATAAGAAAATGGACTTTAAATGGAAATGGTATCCAAGAGTTATTTGCCTCACCCAAATGTTCCTTTAACTGACTTGCACAAGAAGGCTCAAGCTGAAAAGCAATCAACGTGATCCTGCAATGCTCAAGGATCGTGCCTTTGCATTCAGATTCCATTGGATCATTTATTGTTACTCCATCTCCTGTACTCTACTGCATGTATGGAACGAGCGGATCCACAGTTGCCTACGCCATCGAACCCCTGGAAGGGATGTTGCTAAATCGACTTTAATGGCTTCAACTCGATCGACCAAGACTAGATCTGCTTGTGGACTATTTCAAAATGAATATGAAACCATTCTAAGGGCAAGCTAGAGCTTTGGATATAAATTCATCCACGTATTGCATGCTATGTTCTGGAAAATAGGGTCATGAGGCAAGTGGCCCTCGAAGAGCCCACATGGTTCCACATGTTTCATTGTTTAAATATTTGGTTCCACATGGCTTAAGTTCGTTGCGTTGTCTAAATATCTGGTTCAAAATTATTTGAAAAATTAATTTGGTAGTCTTGTCATAATAAAATATAATAATGTTTGCATGAGACACCTCGTTATAGCAAACAACCTTGTCATAGAAACCATATATACCTGGCTCACATATGATATCATTGCAGCAAGCCAGCACTAAGACGCTCACGCTGAAAAGCAATCAACGTGATCCTGCAAGGCTCAAGGATCGTGCCTTTGCATTCAGATTCCATTGGATCATTTATTGTTACTCCATTTCCTGTACTCTACTGCATATATGGAACGAGCGGATCCACAGTTGCCTACGCCATCGAACTGCTGGAAGGGATGTTGCTAAATCGACACTAATCTCTTCAACTTGATCGACCAAGACTAGATCTGCTTGTGGACTATTTCAAAATGAATATGAAACCGTTCTAAGGGGAAGCTAGAGCTTTGGATATAAATTCATCCGGGTATTGCATGCTATATTTGGAAAATAGGGTCATGAGGCAAGTGACCCTCGAAGAGCCCACATGGTTCCACATGTTTCATTGTTTAAATATTTGGTTCCACATGGCTTAAGTTCGTTGCGTTGTCTAAATATTTGGTTCAAAATTATTTGAAAAATTAATTTGGTAGTCTTGTCATAATAAAATATTATAATGTTTGCATGAGACACCTCGTTATAGCAACCATATATACACCTCGTCATAGAAACCATCTATACTTGGCTCACATATGATATCAGCATGGATACGTGGGATCTACCTAAAGCTAATAGTTGCAAGTGCTCGAAATAGATATGTTCTGCCCATGCAGCAAACTTCATTGCAGCCAGACACCCACTTATGCAAGTGTCTTAAACCAAATATCTATTTTCACTTGCCACTCTATAAAGTCCACGCTGCATTTTACTAATACAAATTCAAGAAAAATTCGTTCAGTCGTTATTAGATGGCAAATGACGGACTTTTCATTGTAGCCAATGGATCACTATAAAATTAAAAAAATAAAAAATAAAAATCTCTCTTACAGCGATTCCCAACATTCATTTGCTCCTCAAAAATTCTCAGGCCACCTCCAAGTTGTTGATTTCCTCCACTGGCCCAGAGAAATGGAAGGTTTGTAGCTAAATTCTTTTATTCTATGTATGAGCTGATATTGGAATCGAAATGATCCGGTAATCCACTTCCAGCGTCACAAATCTGTGACCATTGCCTCGACAATTCTGCTAATGAAACTCAAAGTCCAACAGTCATCTCTTGTCGGATTTGGTGCCAACAGATACATGTAACTAACCAAACAAAGTATACTTGATCCTAAACAAGGTATACTTGATCCTTTACAGGTCAAAAACTGAGTTATGTTACCAAAAGCATGACCAGGAAACCGATTTGTTATTTTGTTTCCATTATTGTTTCCCTCTTGACACTGCGTCAGTGCATTGTTAAGCGACTTAATATCCATAATTTATATTAGCGTTGTTCCCATTTTTTTTTGGTTCTATTTCCCATTTCCTATGTGCCGTAACGTAGTAGTCAAGATGTACTCACAAATAGATTTAAAGTCAACTATGCCTCATAGCATAGCCAATAGAATTGATCGGCCTATACGCAGAGCCATACCCAGAGCGAGACCCAGTCCCAGCCACAGAACCAGTAGCAAAGACAAAAGCATCAGTTGCTTATCCAATTCCATTACCTGCAGCGTCCCTTCCATTTCGTTCCCTAGACCAATACACTCCATCTTGGGGGTAAAGGGCAGGAGTTTAAGCCCTCCAATTCCAGTTGCTTATTTCTTTTATCCAAGACCAGGTGCAGAAACTGTTGTCAACAGATGTTGCTGGTGGGACAGATGCTGCTAGTGCTACTGACTGATTGGCAACCGCTGTCCAAAGATATTGTTGAGTGTGGCTGGACTGCCGGCAGGGACTTGCTGCTTCGCAGCGGTCCTGGTTTAAAATGAAATCTAAATTTGCAAATAATAATGTACTAAAAAAGTCATTCACGAGATTTTCAAAGAGCTATTTTCGTCTTCAATAAGGACCAAGAGCAATTTTCAGTATCCGAAGGTATTATTTTAAATATACTAATCCTACATAATGAAACCCAATTTAAAAAATCTCAGAGACAGGAATACTGAAAACTACATAAAATCTGAATTCTAATTCACAGGCATTAAAATTGAAGCTGAAGATGATTATCTATCTATGGGAAGTATTCCTATTACAAACAAAATATTGATAATTTGTCCAGAACATATCTAAGACATTACCATGAAATAAAATAATTTGAAATGTTCTTATGGATTATGAAGCGAAGGACAGAATTATAACCTCGTATAAAAACATTGAAAATGCAACTTCATCAAAAGAGAATTGTCATGTTGCGTATTGCTCAGGTGCCAATTATGATTCTTGAAAATCCCTATGCTTCTGGTATAATACAAGATATACCAATTGATCAGGTGTCAATTGGTATAATACAAGATATACCAATTTCTCAGGTGTCAATTGTGATTCTTAAAAAATCCCTATGCTTCTTGTATAATACAAGATGTACCAAACCCCATTGATCGTATTCTTCAAACAAAATTCTAAGATGATCTTCAACGCTTCCCATTTCTACAAGATTTCACAAACGACCGCCCAAATGCAGATTGTTTATGCGAATCTTTATATTAATAAATGATAAAAAGCTAACTAGGTTTCATTAATTATTTTTTAATAAATTAAAATATAAAACAAATTGAAGAAACTAAAACTATTCAAAAACTTTTTATACTATCCATTCGATCATGTATTACACCAATAATATTCCCAAATTAACAAATATTAAGCATTCATAATTTAAAATTTGAAATTTGTCACATGCATTTCCAATATAGACTACTCCTTAGACTTAATTAATTTTATATTTTATGTGTTATTTAAAATATATAAAAGTAAACCATTATTATTTTATTAAAAGTTGTTTTATATTAAGAGTGAATAGTTTACTATTATAAAAAAGAAAATTGAAAAAATAATGAAAGCTAACAAATAAAAAATTAAAAAGTTGTGTGTTAATTTTTCTTGAGGTTATATTGTTTTTTGTTTTGATAATTATATTTCATTATTTCTATTTTAAATTTACCCCATAACATCATAACATTATTTAGATTAGTATCATTATTCAACAACATATGCAACTATGTAGAAAGAACAATATCATCATCAATACAACAGAACATAAAGGAACAATAGAAGAAAATAATTCACACATAAAGACACCAAGACTGGTGAGAGACTAGGGAAAAACCCACTATAGGGAAAACTCTTTCAAAATTTTCTTCTTATTAGATTGTCATTCAATGATTCAGCAAAGAGAGAGTACAATGGTGCATATCATAAACCATAAACCTATCTGGAAAAAAAATAAAAAAATAAACAACATTCATGATATGAACCCAACAATGCCAGTAATCAAAACCCTAATTTAGGAACCTATAGTCAACTATCACCATCTGTAGTCAACTTTCAAACTCTGCGTTCAACGGGAGAAAACTTCGGTCAACTGAAAATTCAACCTTTAGGTCCCAATGATAGGGAAGATGTGTCATGCATGCAACTAAAAGGCTTTGGTCAAAAATTACCCATGAGATACCTGCGACTGTAGTCAAAATTTCTCTATGACATGCCTATGGCTGAGACCCAAAATCCTAAAAGCATACATGTGAGCTTTGGACCCTGCAATTTTGGACCTGTGGCAACCAATCTCCATGAAATTACCTCAAACATGTGCAAGCCAAACCAAAGAAGAGAATATAAGATTGATCCAAGATAATTTCCAAATGAGGCTAAGGTCAGTTGTATTTATAGCCTTCCTAGGGTGTCCAATTAGGTTTTGGACCAACCTAATCAAATATTCACATGTGGGCTTTAATTCAAAAATACAGTATCCCTTGTCCAAATTTAGTTCTTCAATAGTCAAAATTGGTCCTCTCAAAAAGAGGAATCTTGTCACATGGTTGAAATTTATCACTGAGCTGCCAAATTAGCACTCCTTCTCTACTACAAAGAAATTCCAACTACATGTAATCATCACAAGAATCCTGTCATCAAATCATACACAATCTCAAGTATCTCGTCACCAAATGTCATCATTTCTCATCTCTTGCTTATTCTTGCTCGCCTCTTGATTATCCCTTCTCATATGATGAACATTCTTGAATCTAAAATAAGAATAATTTGACATCAAAGGGAATCATAAGCTACCACCCTCTATCCATCGAGGAGTAACTGCTACCACTTGGAATCACTGCCAATAAAGAACCCAATGATACCACCCATGAAACATCATAGATTTGATCATCAAGGAGCACACCTAAAATTGGAACCACATCAGAGAGCTTAGTTTGAACCTAGAATCTCATGGGGGAGAAAAACATCTCCAACCCCATATCGAGCAAGAGGTGATATAGGGGAGCACATATCATCTCATCCTATTTCTCACTGATCTTCCCAAAAACAATCCTGAAGATTCATGTGGTAGAAAATCTACATCATAATCCAAGCTTGGGTGAGATACTCGACTTACCAAAAGTAAGGATAATAGACCCTTAAGCCTCCTCGACTTGTTGGCCAGATAGGGAGACATAATCCCAATGATCCCAACTTGTCGATATGATGTAAAATAGGGTATACTCTACATAGGGAAAGATAGGGGGAGATAGCTGACTTTTGAAGACAGACAAGGATCACACACAACCTATGGGTAATAGATAGTGGAGCAACATCTACTACCCTATTTTTCAGATATCACTCAACCCCAAGAGCCATCCATCTCAATTCTTTACATCATGATCGCATATGGTACTGATTAATCATCATGTCACAATCAAATAAAATATCATATAAAAATATATATATCATAAAAATGGTACTTAATTCATCCTCCATCTTACGGAGGCAAAAACTACAAGCCTAATCTTATCTCATATGGTAGTAGTGACTCAATATATGAGGAGATCTTAGTCCCATCTATATATGGGATTCTCTGATAATCATATCCTACTCAATATTATGACAATGTATCCCTATCATATTCATAACTGACTCAAATAGCTCTCCAATGAGCTTCTTCAAACTTTCTTATAGCTAGCCATCCTAGCATCATCATACTTAACCTCAAGTGTGCTTAAAGCTACAAAATTCTCATCTAAAAATATCATGGTTGATTTCAAACTATGGAAACATTGAGATGTGCTCATCTCATCAATAAAAACCCAAACGACATCAACATATTTATGCATTCACATATCATAAGAACAATGTCTCACAACAAATATCAATCATCCCATGCAAATATCTCGAAGTGTGCTCAGCAACAACTCAATGTGTATGAAGAGGCTCAATCAAGAATTCACTCAAGTTGATCTATGGAAGACATGTATATACAGATAGGTGTTCACATGGAACATTAATTCTTCAATCGAATGTCGGTTGCCAAGGAAGGTTCAACAATATATTTTCATAACTTCTTGAAATTCAATAGGAGTTTCCAAGGATTTTCATTTCCACTTTCAAAAAACTTTTCAATAGTTTTGTGATATATATTTTCTTTTCCAAACTTCAGAAAGTGATTCATCATGCCATGATTCGTCATTTCCAACTTCAGAGGCCAACTCCTTCTTACTTTCATCATCAGAGGCTCATCACCTATCAAGAATAAACCATTAGTATATAAAACCAAAATCAAACTCATACCTTGGACTTCTTTTGAAGTAGATGTTGGGATTTGCACATTTTCTTGGCTTCATGAGATAACTATCTACTCATACGTACCAGGCTTGGGAAGCTTGCTTCATTCAATTATTCATGTAAGCATAACACTTGACGAAACCAATATGCTCATCCTTATAAATCAATATTGTGCAATCAAACCAACTAAGTCATCTTATCAATCCTTAGATGCCAAATGAAAACTAATAACAAAATCATAATAGTTTCTTTCAATTAACATTGTGACAAACTCTTAGGTAGATCTCACATCCAAATACCAAGTTACAAGAACCTTTTATTTACCAAGCACTATCCAATCACACTTTATCAATCCATCCTTATTATCATATTGTAAATCATTTATGCCAATAAATATGAATGCATACATTAGGGACAAGTCATATAAGTTTCATGCATATACCAAGAATAAGTCATATAAGTTCCATCCATTCATTATCATATCATTGCATACTTAATCAAAAACTTTCATACTATAACTAATGTACTCAATCCAATGAAGTAAATACAAAATCAATGCCAAAATTAATCCATGAATGTCATTATTCCCACATAGCACTATCATAAAGCAAATCACCAGTCATGAAGTACTAAATCAAATAAAATCTCTAACGTGTTATCATTGTGAATTCAAACAATCCATAAGCCAAAACATATTTATAACCCGCAAAGCATCATTTCAAAGTTGAAAATCATCATCAATAATCAAGCCAATATACTCACTAATTCAAGCCAACAATCCAAATATTGTCAAACACTTGTAGTTGTTATCGAATATTGGCATATACAAACTTCAATGATTAAATCAAAATGGCATGTTATTATGCATATTATGGTCCCCTCCAAGCACAAGTTTAGTTAACACATCAAAATTTTCAATAGTAAAACATTCAAACTTCACTTCTCATAGAACTTTCTTTTGTTTTCTTCATATCTGTAGGACTATCATACTCCAGGTGCATTTCTGATTTTAGCATAAAGCTTCAGTTTTGTGACCTACAAGCATAAACGCACTGCTAGGCTTTCTTCTGTACGGTTTGAGGTCTATAACTGCACTGATAAGCTTGCTTCCGTGAAATTTTGGGTTAGACTAAGGGAAACCCTCTCTTCTCAAACCATAACTTCCTGTAGACCAGCAATCTAAGATATTTGTCCATTTATGTCTAGAAAAGTTATTTACATAGAAAATAATATTCCATATATTTAATACAAACGATGATAGGCATAGGGTTCTTATGAAGATTCTCCCTTTGAATGAGAAGTACTTTAGACTTCATCATGTCTAAAAGGGAAGATATCTGTTCACTACCAAGTACACCATCCCATTATGAGTATGATGAATCAAACTGTCATATGCATGAGCCATTTGTGAAGGTGACATTCCCATCATACCTTAGGGATTACCTTTGACATCCTATATTGCAGCTATAACATTGAAATAACGCACCATAGATACCTTGAGTGTTCAAATACATGTGCGCCTTCTTATTTTACACAAGCGATAGTAGCATTTTGTCAACTTTTCATCAAGTGCCTTTCTGCCTTTTCTAATGCTAGTTTTTCTCTTCCTACACTAGCCATGATCCTTAAGAAGGATCGACTTATCACAATTGATTAGGAGGTTAGAAGCATCCAAATACTCAAACATACATGCAGGAAGTACAAGTAATAATAATAAAGAAATCGAATCAATAAGTATAAACAAAATTAAATACATAAAGGAGAAAGATAAATAAAAAATTACTTATCTTCAATGAGATGTGATTATCTCCCACTTGAACTATCCTTCAAGAACCAACTTTATTAGGAACTAGACCTTGATCTAGGTGGATATTGGTGGCCACCTGCGTATTCCACCTAGACCCTCGATTTAGTTTCATATGTTTCCTTGTTTATTTCAACATTTACTATTTTTAGCAATTTTTTGGGTCCTGAACTTATGGAGTAATTTTGACCCCCCTAAACGGATTTTTTTGAGGTCTGCTGCAAGCCCACAGCAATGAGCAAGGGCCTATGGCAAAACCTATAGTACTCAGAGAGACCTTTCCAATAAGGTATTGTATGCACCAAACGGAGATAATATGACCAAGTTACGACACCGAGAAGTTGGCTACTCAACTAACCCCAACGTGGCCTACAAAATATTGGTGTTACATCTCCTACAGTTAGGTTTTTGGTTGTTTAGGGTTTTCTCATGTTTTTCAATAGTAAATAGGCCCTTTAGCCTCATTGTAACACAGTTCAGTTGGCATGTAGCCACCACATCTCTTCTCAGAGATAAGTTACCATTGCCCAAGCTATCTTATTTCAATTCTATTTGTAAGCATAGTTCAATATTTTTCTATTAATCAAATGAAGTGTTTTTCTTCTGCATATCCATATTTATTATTATATCTATAATTTTTTGCATTCCTATTTAAGTTCAAATTAGTGGTATCAGAGCAGTCTTCTCTTTCTCTATTTTTGTTTGCATGTCCCCAATGAGGTCAGGGTATAAGGAGTTAGGGCTTGATCTGGTTGAACCGTTGCAAGATCAACCTCGAAAACCTCGAAAACCTTCCATGGAAGAAGAAAAGAAATACAAGGGGGCAGGAGATCCTTTCAAAATGTTGCTCGAGGACGCACTCGAGTGACAGAGGAATGCGTGATGGATAACTTTTCCCAAATCCTTTGATGACTAACCATAGGCAATGCATCTTCATCCAGCAGGCACTCCTTTTAAAGTACAAGTTAAATTCGATATTCCCATATTTGAGGGCCTGATAGATGCAGATGTCATAAGTAAATGGCTAAATTAGTTGGAAGGATATTTTTCAGTTCATGACTTTTCCAATCGCGAAAAGATTACTTTTTCAATTTTCAAAGGCACCTTGCACGTCACAAACTGGTGGGAAACATACTATGAACAAAAGGAAGAGAGTGAACCCTCACTATTTTCAGTTGCACCCACTTGGGATTCTTTCTAAAATGCCATCAAGCGACAATATTACCTTGTCGGGAGCTATGAAGATAAATACATAAGGTGGACCATGCTACGGCAAGGAAGGGACCAAGATGTGGTGGAGTTCACAAATATTCTCCATACCCTTCACATGAAAATGGGTATTAAGGATACTAAGCGACATTTGGTACTCAAGTATCATGATTGTCTACACAAGTACATCCAGGATGAGATGGAGTTCATAGACATTTCCTCGCTCGGCACGACATACCGATACGATGTCAAGATTGAGCAGAAGTTTAAATAGAAGGAGCAGGACTTTGGATCTGTGAATCCAAAGCAAGGAAAAGGTGCCCCCAAACCACAAATAAAAGGACAGAGCCAAGGTGGGGCTACCCAAGATAGGCCGCTGAAGCCGCAAGCAAAGAACAACACCACGAAGACAAAGAAGGACACGGGAAATGGTGTGAGTTCCATAAGAGCTATCTCACAACACAAGTGAGTGTCAGGCCAAGCAGTCACTGGTGGCCGAGCTGAAGGCCTCTGAATCAGATGCACATTCCAACTCTCAATTAGAACCCGACAAGGGGAATGACAAAGGGAAGAGATCATTGATGTAGAGCCCAGTGCCACTATGGCCATCACCAAGATCTAGAAGATTTAGCCTGGAGATCCAGAGGAGGGGAAATACCTCTTGCACTCATAGATGTGGGTGAAGGGTTCTTTGCTGCAGTTCATTTTTGATAGCAGGAGTCAAAAGAACCTCATTTCAGTGGAGGTCATGAAGCGGTTGGGCCTAAATACCACAACACATCCATATTTGTACACCATTTGGTGGCTTCACCAATGCTGAGTTCTTTGCATTAGCCAACAATGCCACCTTCCCTATAGTATCAAGCCCTCCACAGATGAGGAACTATGTGATGTTGATCCTCTTGAAGTTTGTGATGTATTGTTAGGAAAACCATACTTGTTGAAATGACATGATGTATATGAGTCTAGACCTCGCTTTGTGATTATTCCTTTGGCCAATAAGTTGTATAGGATACTATAGGTAGCCCCACCTACCATCATCTCTTTGATCACTACAAAGCAATGTAATAAGATCATTTCCCAGACCTAGAAATTTGCTTGCCTTATGATTCCCCCTCAGGGAAAGAAGAAGGTTGTGGCCATGGCTTCCAAGCTGGGCTTCTATGCACAGTAGCAGAAGATGGATAAGGTCGTGGAGGAGTACAATGATATTTTCGCCTCACCTATAGGGGTACCTTTGCATTATCTATCAAGAACTTCATCGATCTAACCCCAGGTGTATCGCTACCCAATGGATTGATCTATCGACACTCTATTCTAGAGAATGATGAGATGAAGAGGCAAATTTAGGAGCTATTGTAGAAAGGGCACATCAGGAAAAGTTCATCACCCTGTGGGAGCCCGATTGTATTGGTACAGAAGAAGGATGGGGCCTAGAGACTTTGTATTGACTATCGGGCATTGAACAAGATCACTATCTGGAAAAGGTACCCATTCCCGCAGATTGATGACCTTCAGGATCAGCTCAAGGAGGGCAAATATTTAAAAAATATTGACTTGAAGTTAGGTTATTACTAGGTGCTTATCGAACCCTTTGATGTGTGGAAGACTGCCTTCAAATCCAAGCAGGTCCTTCTCGAATGGTTGGTCATTCCATTCAAATTAACAAATGCCCCTACAACCTTCATGAGAATGATGGACGACATCTTATGACCCTTCACCAATGCATTCGTGGGGGTGTATTTAGATGACATCTTTATCTTCAACAAGAAATGGGAAGAACACCGCCACCATATTCAACAAGTCCTTCAAACCCTGCGACAACACAAGTTGTGTGCTAACTTGGAGAAATGCACTTTTGGCTTGACCCAGGTTCAATATATGGGGTACATCATTGATGAGCAGGGTGTGCATGTGGACCCAGCCAAGATATAAGTCATTTGGGATTGGCCAGCCCCAACCACTCTAATAGAGATCTGCAACTTTTTGGGTCTTTCCAATTTCTACCACAGGTTCATGTTGGGTTCTCTCATATCACTTGGCCTTTAAGTCAAGTCACCAAGGGTGATGTGAAAGAAATATTTTTTTGGTTTGGAACCCAACAATAGTCATTTTTTGAGTTGAAGCATAGCCTCTACTTTACACCATTTCTCACATTACCAAACCTACAACAACCATTTGATATTGAGATAAACGCCTCCGACTATGCTATTGGTGTGGTTCATACTCAGCATGGGTATCCAGTGGCTTACCACAGTGAGACACTTTCAGATACAACTGAAAGTATCCCACTTATGACAAAGAAATGTATTCCATTATATAGGCCTACCATCAATGGAAGAATTACATTCTGGGGAAGGAAATGGTCATCCACATAGACCACCAACCCCTGTAGTTCATATGGACACAGGGGAAGTTGCAAAATGATCACCAGCAGAAATAGTCCACCTACCTGCAAAAGTTCCAATTGAACATTAAGTATAAGAAGGGAAGCACCAATAATGCCATTGATTTCCTAAGCCGACCAATGGTCATGGCGTTGATCACTGTTCTCGACTCCTGTTCGCATGAGACTTTGGGGTGGTGCATCTTTACAAGCAGGGAAAATTTTAAGAACCCCCCCTAAATTTATATGTATAATAAATGGGCGAATCTCCATGGTATATAGGAAAAATGGAAGGCGATTTTATCAATAATATAATATGTATATATAATTTTTTGGCGAATCTCTCACTGAATATTTTACTCAATTATAAAATATTGTAAGATCTTGGTATTACCATGGGTAAATACCATGGGTTATCATAAACCTGGAGCTTAAAAATTACTATTAGTAATTTATAAAAATTAATAGTTGATTTTTATTTTATTTTTTATTTTAACCAAGCTAAAATGTTTAACATACATTAAATTACAACATCCATTTTTACTCTTGATCCACCCCGAGAGGGATCAAATAATTTTTCACTCTATGCTAGTTTTCATATCATGATATTTGATACCTCACGTTAGTAGATCCAGAGTAAAGATGGATCTATGCTGGTTTAATTCCCCCATTTAAATAGGCTACATTCCAGGTGAATACCATGGGTCAATACCATGTGCCATTTTGGTGAATACCATGGGTCAATACCATGTGCCATTTTGGTGAATACCATGGGTCAATACCATGTGCCATTTTTATTTTTATTAATACTAATATTAGGGTTAATAATGTTTTTTTTCATGGTATTAATAACAATCTAGTCCATGGTATTTGTCCCATAGTATTTTTCCCATAGGTTTCACCTAAATATAACGCATTTTTTGAGTGTTCGTAAATATAAGGTGACTTATGGAGTAAATATAAAAAATAAAAATAAAAAAAATATTTGTTTACCATACCTCTCGTTTATTTATATTTTTATTAATTTACCATACCTCTTTGACAAATATGGTATTTGACCCATAGGATTCACTTAAATAAAACCTAGCCTTCATAAATAGAATGAGGGTTATGGACTAAATATAAAAAGAGGTTTTATTTATTTACCATACATCTAGTTTATCTATATTTTTTTTTATTTACCATACCTTTTAAGTATAAAAAGACGTTTTACCTATTTACCATACCTCCACTTTACTTATATTTTTATTTGTTTACACCCTTGCATGTATATAAGGTGAATTATGGAGTAAATATAAAAAATGTTTTATTTATTTACCATACCTCTCATTTATTTATATTTTTATTAATTTACCATGCCTCTTTTATAAATATGGTATTTGGCCCATAGGATTCACTTAAATAAAACCTATTCATGAAAATGGGCGAATGGATTCACTTAAATAAAATCTATTCTTGAAAATGGGCGAATGGAAGGTTGTAACTCTTAATTTCAAGGGCTAAATTTACCTTTTTTAACCTCTCCCTTAAAATAAGGTGGGCTATTTGAGGTGATTTGTAAAAATTTACTATGATACAAAATATTCGCCCACTAAAAATTTAAAACCCCTTAATTTCGCCAAAGGGCGAACATTCGCCCCTAAAATTTTCTATGTTTACAAGAGTGGTCTAGAATTCGGAAACACATACCAAACACTCAAGGAAGGGAAGAAAGTTCCAAATTTTCATCTTCATGATGCACTGTTATGCCACCTGGGACACATATTTGTCCCTTCAAGCGAGTGTGCAAAGATGATTTGGGAGGCACACTACAGTTGGGTCATCGGACATTTTGAACTAGAGAAAATAGTGGTGGTATTGCAAAAGTATTTTTATTGGCTGAAACTTCGTCAGGATGTCGGGAAGTACATTAGATCCTACACCGCTTGCGCCATTACCAAACAAACCATCAAGAAGCAAGGCCTGCATACTCCTCTGCCCGCTCTTAGTTGGCTTTGGGAATATGTCTCCATGGATTTCATGTTGGGCCTTCCTTCTACTATGAAAAACAATGATTTCATTTTCGTGGTCATCAACATATTCTCCAAGATGGTCATCATGGTAGCCTACAATAAGAGTATCACAGTAGAGGCCACTGCTAAGATCTTCTTTGAGCGAGTGTCGATAAACTTTAGGATACCACAATCTGTTGTATTAGATTGGGACAACAGGTTCTTGAGTGCATTTTGGTCCAGTCTCAAGACGATGTTGGACACAAAACTTACTAATTCCATGACTTTCCATCCCCAAACTGCTGGTCAAATAGAGGTTGTCAACAGGATGATGGTTGTCACACGGAATTTGTCAAGGGTGCGGACACGGCTGACCTTCCTAGAAGTCTAAGACATTCTAATGACAAACAAGACAAAATGGAGTGATCTTTCTCTAAATCTACCTTTTACAACATGAAAAGTACAAGTGTTTAGGCTTACCTTATTCCAAAACGCTGTTGTTGTAGTCCGTTCTTGCCAATCCGGATGAGCTCTTCCTTCAAGTCAATTCCTGCAACCACAAACAATCAAACAATTACCGAGCACTTGTATTTCATATAATAAAACATAGATTCAACATGCAGACCAAGGAACACATGAAATAACTCATTAACACAAGCTATTGAGAAAAATAAACCAGTTTGTATTAATAACGAAACAAAGAAACTCTTACAACCTGGCCTTGGTGTTGTGCAAGTTCCTCCCAGGGTCCATCAAGTGTTTTCCTCTACTTTGACAAAGCTCACCCACTTCCAAGTAGAATCAAGTAAAGACAATCTCTCCTCACAAAGGTTCTAATGGAAGACCTAAATCCTGCAGCATTTACCCAAAGAAAATGTATAGCTCCAACCTCCCCTCCCTCTGGCTCAATGTCTTTATTTATAGTGCTGTAAAGAGGTTATTCAGGTCCACCATCAATGGGATCATCCCCCTCTTTGGGTGGGATAGCTCCCTTATTGATGGGATAAGTTCCCTCTTAATAGAGATACATGAACCAACTGGAGGCGCATCCATTTCATCAAACCGACCTCTAGAATGTTCTAGAAGTAACCACAAGTAACTTTTTCAAGATAAAACTTGCGCATTTTGCCTTTTACAGAAGGACGCACCTGTCCCTTTACATACAGAGCGTCCATGGACGCAGCTTTTGTGAACATGGTCAGCGTCCCCGCAGGTAAGGCTAGAGAGAACCTGCGACCCCAGAGATAAACATAGTTTTTACAAGACTTTCTCTCTTCTTTGAGTTTGAGATGGATAACAGAGGCATGAGACTTGCCTAAAAGGGGTAGCATGACTGTTGATTTGAGCCATACTAACTGTAAGTAGTCAAGGTGACATTTTTTAGTGTAACAATGGTACACATTCCACACATGTACAACTCGAAGCATCCAGGCACGTGGGATGAAAGTCTCCCTTATTTCCAGCATAGCTACAACAGAGCTCTCCACATCTCAATAGGCCACAGCCCATCTCTGGTAGGGCTAGGATTGTAGCCATTATTTCCCATTGGTGTGGCCATACCATTTGTAGCCACTCAAGAAAATTCAGCTCACGTGCAGTCCAAACCCGAAAGGGCTAACATATTCATTAAGCGCATTCAACACATCCACTAGTAGGTTGATCTAGTGGATATTGGTGGCCACCCACCTATCCCACTTGGAAGCCCACCATTGTTTCTTTCAGTTTTTTAGTTTCCTTATTTGTAGCACAATTTACTATTTTTGGTAATCTTTTAGGTCCCGAACTTTCGGAGCCGTTTTGAGGTCCTAAACGACGTGTTTTGGGAAAACTGGGACCATCATGGGTCATATACCAATGTTGGTCATTCAAAAGTTGTATTCCTCTGATAGGTCTTTCTAACGAGGTATTGTGCATGTCAAACGGAGATCGTATGCCAAAGTTACAACCCCTGGAAGTTGATGTACTAATTTACCCAAACAGGGCCCATAGTTTGGTGCTTCATCTCCTAGGGTTAGGTTTTTGGATGTTTATGGTTTTCCATTGTCTCTCAATAATAAATAGGCCTCTGAGCCTCATTATAACACAGTTTAGAGGCATGTAGCTCCCACATCTCTTCTCAAAGATAAGCTACCATTTCCCGAGCTAGTCTTATTTCCATTCTGTTTGTAAGCATATTTCAGTATTTGATATTAATGAAATGAAGTGTTATTTCTACTCCATCTTTGTATTTATGGTTATATTTGTAATTTGTTGCGTTCATATTTAAATTTGGATCAGTGGTATCAGAGGAGGCTACTCTTTCTCTATTTTTCTTTGCATGTCCCCAACGAGGTTGGGATATAAGGAGTTAGGGCTCGATTTGGTTGAACCTTTGCAAGATCAGCCTCACAAACCCTGACGACCACCCATGGGGGAAGAAAATAAAGATGAGGGGGCAAGAGATCCTATCAAAATATTTCTCGAGGAGGCCCTCAAGAAACAAAGGAATGCGATGATGGATAACTTTGCCCAGATCCTTCAACGATTGCCCACCGGTGGCACATCCACATCTACCAGCCACTCTAGAGGCTCCACTCCTTTTAATGTATAAGTAAAATTTGACATTTCCATATTTGAGGGACAAATAGATGTAGATTTCGTAGATAAATGGTTAAATCTGCTAGAAGGATATTTTTCTATTCATGATTTTTCCAGCCAAGAAAAGATTACTTTTGCTCTTCTCAAAGCCACCCCCCATGTCAAGGACTAGTGGGGAATCTACTGTGAGCAGAAGGATGAAAGTATGACCTCATGTTTTTTAGCCACACCCACTTGCAATTTGTTCCGAGATTCCATCAAGGAATAATACTACCCTGTCAGGAGCTATGAGGATAAATACATAAAGTGGACAACATTGCCGCAGGGAAGGGGCCAAGATGTGTCAGAGTTTACCAATGCTTTTCATACCCTTCACATGAAGTTGGGTATAAAGGATTCTAAAAAACATTTGGTACTCAAGTACTGCGACTTCCTACATAGGTACATCCAGGATGAGATGGAGTTCCTAGACATCTCCTTGCTCGGCATGGCATACCGATACGCCATCAAGATTGAGCATAAGTTTAAATAGAATAAGTGAGACTTTGGATCTTTGAATCTGAAGCAAGGGAAAGGTGCCCCCAAACTATAGAAAAAAGGACAAATCCAAGGCGAGGCTGCCCAGGACAGCCCGCCAAAGCCGCAAGCAAAGAACAACACTGTGAAGCTGAAGAAGGACACGAGAAAGTGGTGTGAGTTCCATAAGAGCTCCACTCACAGCACAAGTGAGTGTTGGGCCAAGTAGTCACTGGTGGCCGAGTTGAAGGCTTCCAAATCAGATGCATGTTCCTACCCTGAGTCAGAGACTAACAAGAGGATTGACAAAGGGAAATAGATTATCAATGTGGAGTGCAACGCCACCATTTCCACCACAAATATTCAGAAGGAGGAACCCGAAGATCCATAGGAGGATGAGTGCCTCTTCCACTCCTAGATGTGGGTAAAGGGTTTCCTGCTATAGTTCATTGTTGATGGTGAGAGCCAAAAGAACCTCATTTTAGTAGAGTTTGTGAAGTAGCTGGGCTTACCGACCACAACACACCCATAACCGTACCCCATCGAGTGGCTTCACAAAGGACAGGATCATCGTGTGAGCCAGCTATGTCGCCTTCCATACAACATCAAGCCCTTCACGGATGAGGTATTATGTAACGTTGCTCCCCTTGACATTTGTGATGTATTATTAGGCCACCCATACTTGAGGAAGCAACATGTTGTGTATGAGTCAAAGCCTCACACTGTTATTATTAGTTTGGGAAATAAGTTGTATAGGATACAGGAGGTAGCACTGCCTATCACCATCTCTTTAGTTACTGAAAAACAATGTAGTAAGCTCATTTCCAAAACTAGGAAATTTATTTTCCTGATGATACACCCTCAGGGAAAGAAGAAGACGATAGCCACAACCTCCCAATAAGGCCCCTCCGCACAAAAACATATGGCCAAACTCGTGGAGGAGTACGAGGACATTTTCGCCTCCCCCACAGGGGTGCCTTTGCACTATTAGGTCAAGCACTCCATCGATCTAACCCCTCTATCAACGATCCATTTTTGGAGAATGATGAAATCAAGAAGCAGATTTAGGAGCTTCTGCAGAAAGGTCACATCGGATTGAGTTCATCAGCCTATGGGAGGCCAATCGTGTTTGTATAGATGAAGGATGGGACTTGGAGACTCTGTATTGAACATCGGGCACTGAACAAGATCACTATTCAGAATAGGTACCCGATCCCATGGATTTTTGACCTTTTGGACCAACTCAAGGGGGGAAAATATTTCAGTAAGATCGACTTGAATTTAGGATATCACCAGGTACCAATCGAACCCTCTGATGCGTAGAAGACTACCTTCAAAGCCAAGGAGGGCCTTTTTGAATGGTTGGTTATGCCTTTTGGGTTGACAAATGCTCCAACAACCTTCATGAGGCTGATGGATGACATCTAGAGGCAATTCATGAACTCATTTGCAGTAGTATAATAGGATGACATCTTGATCTTCAGCCATACTTGGGAAGAGCACCTCCACCACATCTGATAGGATCTGGTGCCAATTTGGAGAAATGCACTTTTGGCATGACCCAGGTTCAGTATCTGGGATACATTATTAATGAACAGGTGCATGTGGATCTAGCCAAGATCCAAGTCATTCAGGATTGGCTAGCCCCAACCACTTTGATAGAGCTTCAGAACTTTCTTGGTCTTGCTAATTTCTACCGTAGGTTTGTGTTGGGATTCTCTCATGTCACTTGGCCCTTGAGTCAAGTCACCAAGGGAGGAGTGAAAGAAAAATTATTTTGGTCTGAATCTCAACAGAAAGCATTCGCAGAGTTGAAACATCCCCTCTGCTCTGCACTAGTGCTCACTTCACCATACTTGCAACAACCATTTGAGATTGAAACATATTCCTATGACTATGCTATTGGGGCATTCCTTACTCAAAAGGGGCATCCAATGGAATATCATAGTGAGACACATTCATACACAATATAGAAGTATCACACTTATTACAAAGAGATGTATTCCATTGTGTAGGCCTGCCAACAATGGAAGTATTACATTTTGGGGAGGAATGGGTCATCCACATAGATCACTGACCCCTACTGTTCATACAGACACAAGAGAAGTTGCAGAATGATCGCCATTAGAAGTGGTCCACATACCTGCAACAGTTCCATTTGAATATCAAGTATAAGAAGGGCAACACCAATAATGTTGCAGACTGCCTCAACCAACCACCGATCATGGTGTTAACCACTGTGCTTAACTCTTGTGGGAATGAGACTTATGATTGGCCACTTCTCTACAAAAGTGACCCAAAACGTTGCCACACATACCAAACACTCTTGGAGGTTCAACAAGTTCCATATTTTCACCTCCAGGATGCCTTGCTATGCCACCTAAGACACCTTTGTGTTTCTTCAAGTGAGCGAGCCAAGATGATTTGGGAAGTGCACTACAGTTGGGCCATTGGGCATTTTGGGGTCGGGAAAATGGTGGTAGTACTACAGAAATATTTCTATTGGATTAATCTTTGACAGGATGTCGAGAAGTACATCAGATCCAGTGCCATTGCCAAACTAACCATCAATAGGAAATTCCTCTATACTTCGCTTCCTACCCCTAGTCAACCTTGGGAATCCATCTCCATGGATAACATGTTGGGACTTCCTTCTACTAAGCATGGAAATGACTGTGATTTTGTGGTTGTCGATAGATTCTCGAAGATGGTCGTTATGGTGGCCTGCAAGAAGAATATCACAATAGAAGCCACTATTAAACTCTTCTTTGAATGAGTGTGGGTACACTTTGGCATCCCACATTCTATCATATTATATTGGGACAGCAGGTTCCTCAATACATTTTGGTCCAGTCTATGGTCGATGCTAGACACCAAGCTCACTAAGTCCACAACTTTCTATCCCCAAATTGATGGCGGGACGGAGGTCGTCAATAGGATGATCATACACATTCTGCACATGTACAACTCAAGTCATCCACACACATGGGATGAGAGGCTCCTCTATATATAGCATGGATATAACAAAGCTCTTCACAACACGACTGGACACAACCCTTTTAAGGTGGCCTTGGGATTCTAGCCATTATGTCCAATTCATGCGGCCATACCATTTTCATCTACTCAGTCAAATTCGGCTCATGTCCAGTCGGAAGCTGATAAGGCAAACAAATTCATTGAGCACATCCAATATATCCTCCAGTAGGTCCATGAAATTTTGGAGAAATCAAATGCCAAGTCCAAGAAATGGCATGATTAATATCGGGTGCCACACAAGTTTCGGTTCGGTGACAAAGTCTGGTTTCATTTGTAGAAGAAATGCCTTACTAGAGCCTATCATAAACTCAGACCACTCTGATATGGTCCTCACACCATTACCAAGGTTGTGGGAGAAAATACATTTGAGCTCAGCATTCCCCGATTTCTTGGCCTGCACCAAATGTTCAATGTGGACTGCCTTCAACCATACTTCCCACCATTGTTGGACACATCAAACATTGCAGAACAACTCACACCTACAGAGTTAAATCTAGATTGCATGGAACAAGAAAAAATTGATCGGATCATGGACACATAGATCAAGAACACTCAACAGCAAAGGATCCAACTATACCGAGTTGTCAAAGCAGACCAACTGCTTCAGTAGGGCAAGTGGCTCACCATGGACCAAGTTCAACAGAAGTTTCCTCATGTCATGGAGGAACTCAACGCAATGGGGACCATTGCTTCTAAGGGGGTGGAATGATCCAGGTGGATATTGGTGGCCCCCTACCTATTCCGCTTGGACCCTCACCTTTCTTAGTTCTTTCAGTTTCCTTATTTGTAGCACAATTTACTATTTTTGGCAGTTTTTCGGGTCCTGAACTTCCAGAGCCATTTTGAGGCCCTAAACGACATGTTTTGGGAAAACTAGGACCATCATGGGTCACGGACCAATGTTGGTCATTCAAAAGTTGTAGTCCTCTAATAGATCTCTCTAACAAGGCATTGTGAACGTCAAACAGAGATCGTATGCCAAAGTTACAACCCTAAGAAGTTGATGTACCAATTTACCCAAACAGAGCCTGTAGTTTGGCGCTTCATCTCCTAGGGTTAGGTTTTTGGATGTTTAGGGTTTTCCATTGTTTCTCAATAATAAATAGTCCTTTGAGCCTCATTGTAACACAATTCAGAGGCATGTAGGCGCTACATCTCTTCTCAGAGATAAGCTACCATCGCTCGAGCTAGTATTATTTCCATTTTGTTTGTAATCATATTTCAGTATTTGATATTAATGAAATGAAGTATTATTTTTATTGCATCTTTGTATTTATGGTTATATCTATAATTTGTTGCATTCCTGTTTAAATCCGGATCACAGGCCCATGATATATTGGACAAATTCAATGCTAAGTACAAGTAGTGCCATGATCAGCATCGAGTGTCGCCCAAGTTCTAGGTGGGCAATAAAGTTTGGCTACAGTTTTTAGAAGGAGCACCTCGCTGGACCCCACCGCAAGCGTCGGCCACTCTGATATGGACCATACACCATCACCAGGGATGTCAGTGTCAATGCCTTTGAGCTTAACATCCCACCATTCCTTGGTCTACACCTAGTGTTCAATGTAGACCGCCTTTGGTCATACTTTCTACCATTGTTGAACACATCCGACATTGCAAAACAACTAACACTAACAAATCTCAACCCAGACTACATGGAACATGCCACAATTGATCAGATCATGGGCACACAGATCAAGACCACACACCAACAAAGGATACAACTATATCAAGTTGTCAAAGAAGGTCAACTCCTTCACCAGGGCAAGTGGTTCACCAGGGACCAAGTCAACAAAATATTTCTCACCTCATGGAGGCTCTGCATGCAATGGGGACCATTTATTCCTAAGGGGGGAGGAATGATCCAGGTGGATATTGGTGGCCACCTACCTATTCCATCTAGACCCTCCAATCAGTTTCATATGTTTCCTTGTTTATTTCAGCATTTACTATTTTTAAAAGTTTTTTGGGTCCTGAACTTCCAGAGTAGTTTTGACCCCCAAAACGATGTTTTTTTTAGGTATGTTATAGACCCATAGTTGTAGGCAGGGGCCTGCAACAAAACCTATAGTACTCAGAGAGACATTTCCAACAAGGTATGTAGGTCAAAAATCAAATTTCCTAGATCGGCGCGAAAACTATATGACTACAGTAGTCTCGTCAAGACAATCACAACGCAATTCGTTTCAATGAAAACAAAGTTCGGATGAAGGAGAAAAGACCTGCTATACGTTTTCCTAAATAACTAAAAAAATTGTAGAATAGGACAAATTGGTGACATGGTAGTCCAGTGAGCAGTCCCATCAGCAAGGGGAATCTTCTTTAGTTTTCGCCCAATGGGGCTCTGACAAGTCTCACCCCCATATTCGCCAGTTTGGTTATGTGAAGGTGAAATTGCCTAAGTGGTCCTAAGGTGGAATTTGAAGTTTTTTTAGTTATTTAAATCTATATATATATATATATATATATATATTATGTATAATTTTGTTTTATATTATATGGTTATTAACTATATATTATATATATATTTATATATTTAATATATATTCAAATCAATTAGCATATTCCAAAGTTCGATTAAACGTTTATGGTTAGTCTGAAATATATCAAAGGCGCAATGTTTATTTCGTAGTGCAAAATACATATGGGATGGGCAGAGGGTGGGTTTGAACTCGTGACCTCCCCCTCCCAATACCAATGCCTAACCATTGAACCATGGGAAAAGATTTGAAAACCATAGTCGCGATTTTTTTTTAAAGCACATAAGGAGCCAATGGCGGGGGCGGAGGAGCTAGCCATGCGGGCTAGCCCTCACCCCATGTGACCATGCACTCGAACCAGGAGCTAGGGGCCAACACTAAGCACGTTTAGAGCGCCATAAATCATGTTTTAAATTAAATTAATATGTTGATTAAGTTGGTGGCATTTATGGCAGAGCCACCAAATCTGGGATTACCACCAAACTTGGTAGACTTAACTGAAGTCTCTCCAGATTTAGTGGGGTTTCCTAGGGAAAAATTAAATGAAGCATATCTTGCTCGATTTTCGACCAATTTTGGAAAATGAATAGTCAATTTTGGATGATTTAGACCTTCTGAAGACATTGGTATAAGTTTTAGAGGTAATATAAGACTTCAACATGTGATTTTTCCACAAGGAAGTTCAGGGAAGCTTGTAGCCTCCAGGGAAGGGAGTCATACCCAGAGTAGCCATAGTCATTTTTCAGAGATCCAATAGTCATTTTTGGCTAGTTTGGACATTTTGAACACATTGGTGTAGATATCAAGAGCCATAGAGCTTTGTAAATATATTTTGTCTACATTAAGCTAATATAGAGGCCCAAGCCACGGAAGCTGGACCAAGGAGATGTAGCCCAGGAGGGGTGAACTCCTTCATCAAAACATAGTTTTAATGTGTCTCTTCGATGCTTTGATATATTGTACATGTTTATTGTTCAATCTTTCTTTCTGAAGCTATTTTTCTCATGAATGTCTTTTAAAACTTAAGGAAATTTACCTGTTTGTAAGCACCAACAACTAAAGAAACCTCAGCACAAGAAGCAAGAACATTTATATAAATATGTAATTGATATTAGCATAGAAAAACTAATCATACAAAAATAGATCAAGTTTGTATCATAGCAAAGGTTGAATTGATTGATTGCTTGAGTTTGTGCAATTAGGGTTTTAATGGTTGCAAAATTGTGATGCTTACAAGGTTAATGTTGTAGAAAGGAGAAGGGAAGAGATTGGTTGCAACTCCTGAGGTAATGCCCAGAAGAAGGAGAGCCACAAGACCACAACCTCCACCACCCAAAGTTCCAATTCCAGCTGCACTTGAAACTCCTGAATTTTTGTCTTCAACTGAGATTGAAGAGGTACAATCAATATAAATTTTTGAGCCTGAATCCATAGCCATTATCTCTGGAGAAAGATAGCCTGAAGATCCCTCTTCAGAAGTGGAAGAATTCAAGAAAGCTTTCTATACTTTGACTAAGATGGTTAAAGTCCTCTACGAAGAGAGGAACACTAGAATGGTTAGAGAGAGTTCTAAACCTCCGCATGGAGGAGGAAGCACAGAGGACAAAAAAGATGAGAAGAAGGATTCCAAAGGGAATGGTGGAAAGCCACCTCCATCTCCACCATCCTCATCATCTTCCTCATCATCTCCATCATCTCACACAACATCATCTTCCATTACCACCATTGAAACTGCCCATAATCATTCCAAAACCCCAAAAGTAAAAACTCCATTACTGAAATTGGACATAAAATTCGAATATCCCATGTACAATGGAGAGGTGAATGCAAAACGGTTGGACAATTGGATTTGATAGTTGGAGGTATACTGTAGAATTCAGAACATTCGAGAAGATGACATAAAGATCTAGTTGGCTTCACTGAGGCTAGAAGGAGCTGCACTAGTTTGGTGCAAAGAAAAGACTCAAGAGGAAATGAGAATCCATGGTAAGATATCCATTACATGGGTTGAATTTGTTTTTGCAATTAAAAGAAAGTTTTATCCTTTAACCTTTATGCAAAATGCCATTATGAGTTGGCAAAATTTTAGGCATCTTAAAGGCCAAACAATCCAATATTATTCATAGGAGTTTAGGAAAAGGGATTTGTTATTAGGAGTGAATTTGAATTCCCAAGATACACTGCTGAAATATATTGGGGGTTTACATTCCTATCTTAAAAACACTATTTTTATGTTCAATCCAAATAATTTAGATGAAGTATGTGTGCAAGCCACGCATCTTGAGTCTAGATGAAAGAACACTTATGGAGAGAGTAGTAATAAAAATCCACTTAAGGGTAAGGAGAAAGGGAAAGGAGGAAAATGGAAAGGGAAGAAAAATGCATTGTGAAGAGAGAAGGGGAGAAAATCACATGAAAACACTATTCCAAAGAGGGGCATGATGAAGCCCATTGGTGGAAATTGCATCCAGAAATGAGAATAAATAAGTTCAACAATAAAGGGAAATAGAAAACCACTGCTATCACTCAAGAAGATTAAGGTTGTAAATCAGGTGATGAAAACAAAATCACTTTCACAGGAATCAAAGGAAAACAAGATATTGAAAGCACTAGTTCACAAAATTGTAACACTACTACTACTCCATATGAAAAGAGACGAACTGAGTTATTTCATGCTAGGGTCATATCTAAACATACCAAGGTTGACACACTCTTCGATGGTGGGTCAAAATTGAATCTAATATCTGAAGACTTAGTCAACATATTGAATCTTGAAGTTGTACCTAACCATAAACCATAACCTTTGAGATGGATAACAAAGAGACACTAGTTTACAGGTTACAAGAAAATGTTTTTTTAACTTTGCAATCACTGCAAATTTTGTTGACAAAGTAGAGTGAGATGTGGTACCGCTTGATATTTCAGGTGTGGTGTTGGGTAGTCCATATTTGTATGACCGGAAAGTAGTCTTTTACCACCATGAAAATAAGTATCACTTGTTCAAGGATGGTGTGGAGTACATAGTGAGAGCCCATCAAAAAATGTTGAACATTTCTTTGGTTAATGCAGGATAGGCAAAAAGACTAGTGAATTCAAGTAAAAGTTTAGTACTTCTCATGTTCAAGCCAAATGATGATATTGTTTATGAACATGTTGTTGAATGTAATGCAAGTTTCAATTCTGATTTGGTTGGTTCAGTGCATTAGAGTGATGAAGTATTTTAGGTTGTGAAAGAATAGTCCTTCAAGGAGAAAGAAACTTCACATGAAATATCTTTGCAACAAGAGGTTTCTCTTTGTGATGTTAGCATGCAAGGGTTGAAAAAATTGAAAAGTGTAGAGACACCAATGCAATGTAAAATTTTGTTGAAGGCTCATTCAATCATCCCTTACACCATGTTGTGCACCAATGGTTATGGTTCCAAAGAGGAATGATAAGTATTTCAAGAAAGAGGACAAAAGGAGTAGTTTTCGCCAAAGCAAAGTTGTAAAAAGAGGTTAGTTCAAGAATATACATAACACCAAACAAGAATGATTTATATGGATTTTAATGTTGTATGTTCTTTGTAGCACTTCTACTACATACATGTATTTGAATTATGGCAAAAAAAAAGTCCTTTCTTGAAGAAATTGTCCATTTGGGTGACATAAACATGTTTAGAAAGTTTTCTTATGCAGATGTCATCTATGAAGGAAATTTTTTGATGTTTTGTAGATATCAAAGTACAAGTTGGGTTTCACTTCTTTGATGCATTTGGGCCATGATATTGGAGGAGGTAAGTTGAAGGCAAGCCTCTCCAAGTTGGATGCCATTGTTGATTGGTCAACGCCCAAGATCATCATTTTGATAAGAAGTTTGTTGGGAATAGAACAATGTTGGAGGAGAGTTGTTGTTGACATTTCTTCTTTTGAAGCTCCTTGGCATGCATTGTCATGTCTGTGCAAAGTCTTCTAGTGGGGAGGAAAATAGCAAGAGGCATGTGTTGCTTCAAACCAAAAGATCAGTTCAACTCTTTTTTATACTCTTTCAATCTTGAAAGGTTCATTTGAGTTTCAGGTTTTTGCAAGCAACTTCACCATCTTATTTCATTCAGAAGATTTCCGTGGTGTAAAGATTAAGTTGGAGCGATCTATGCACTTTCAATGGATGGATACTTGTCAAACATTTCACTTGGTTCGAAGGTACAAAAGAGGTATAAGAAGAAATCTCATTGTTATGCCTTTTAGGCCTATTGGTTATGTAGCTTTTGTATTCAACCGTCATTATGTTTATATGAAAGTTATGTTCATAAAAAATCATACTTTCAAGATGTACAGTCAGGCTTGAGTCATGTAAACCAAGTAGTGAAATTTGTCATCCATTTGCATTACATTTTGTTATCTCGTCTTGGTAAGAAGGATGTTTCTTTTGTTGGCGACATGGACCAAACCATGAGTTTCTATGAACGACTAAAAATGGTGCAACAAACATTGAAGATCAACTTGAAAATGGAAAAGACAAGTACATGTATAGAACGGGGTCCTCAAGGCAAGTGAATGTTGATTTCCTTAGAGAGGAGCTCAAGGAAACAAATTCGTCAAAATCCAATCGGATCAAGATTAGAAAGGTGAGGGGGATGTACCCTCATCTACTTATCAGATAATAGTATCTTTTGGGGTCCAAAAGGCTTCTAGTGTGGAGGAATGATTAGGTGCTCGGTATTTAGCTTAAAAATAAAGGTCTTAGATTGGCCCGAAAAATGTATGACTGTGCCTGTCTCGTCAAGACGATAGTAACACAATTCATTTCACTGAAAGCAAAGTCTGGATGAAGGAGAAAAGGCCTGTTGTTTGTTTTCCTAAATAGCTAAAAAATTTCAAAATAGGACAGAACGATGACATGGCAATCCAGTGAGCAGTCGAGTCAGCAAGGGGAATCTTTTTCAATTTTCGCCAAATGGGGATGTGACAAGTGTCACCTACAGATTCGCCAATTTGGTTATGTGAAGGTGAAATTTCCTAAGTGGTCCTAAGCTGGAATTTGAATTCTTTTTAGTTATTTAAATATTATTATATATATTATATAAATAATTTTATTTTATATTATCTGGTTTTTAACCATATATTATATTATATTATAATATTATATATATTTTTTATATATTTAATATATATTCAAATCAATCAACATATTCCAAAGTTCGATTAAATGTTTATGGTTAGTCTGGAATATATCAAAGGCGCAATGTTTATTTCATAGTGCAAAATACATATGGGACGGGTGGAGGGCAGGTTTGAACATGTGACCTCCCCCTCCCAATACCAATGCCTAACCATTGAACCATGGGTAGATATTTGAAAACAATAGTCACAATTTTATATTTAAAGCACATAAGGAGCTAACGGCAAGGGCGGAGGGAGTCAACCCTGTGGGCTAGCCCCCACCCCCTGCAACCATGTGCCCGAACCAGGAGCTAGGGCCCATCACTAAGTGCGTTTAGAGTGTCGTTAATCACATTTTAAATTAATTAATATGTTGATTAAGTTGGCATCATTTATCGCAGAGCCACGAAATCTGGAACTACCATCAAACTTGGCAGACTTAATTGGAGTTTCTCTCGATTTAGTGGGGTTTCCTAGGGAAAAATTAAATGAAGCATATCTTGCTCAATTTTCGATCAATTTTGGAAACTGAATAGTCAATTTTGGATGATTTAGACCTTATGAAGACATTGGTATAGGTTTCAAAGGAAATAGAATACATCTACAAGTGATTTTTCCACAGGGAAGCTCAAGGAAGCTTAGAGCCACTAGGGAAGGGGGTCATACCCAGAGCAACCAGAGTCAGTTTTTAGAGATCTAATAATCATTTTTGGATAATTTGGACATTTTGAAAACATTGGTGTAGATACCAGGAGCTATAGAGATTTTTAAATAGCATTTTTGCTACATTGAGCTAATATATATGCCTAAGTCGTGGAAGTTGGACCAAGGAGATGTAGCCCAAGACGAGTGAACTCTTTCATCAAAACACTGTGTTAATGTCTTTCTTTGATGGTTTGTACATTGTACATGTTTTTTGTTCAATATTCCTTTTAAGCTATTTTTCTCATGAATTTATTTTAAAATTTAAGGAAATTTACTTGTTTGTAAGCACCAACAACTAAAGAAACCTCAGCACAAAAAGCAAGAAGCAAGCACATTTATATAAATCTGTAATTTTCATTAGCAAAATAGAAATAATCATACAAAAATAGATCAAGCTGGTATCATAGAAAAGGATGAATTGCTTGATTGCTTGAGTTTGTACAATTAGGGTTTTAATGGTTGCAAAATTGTGATGCTTACAAGGTTAAAGTTGCAGAAAGGAGAAGGGAAGATATTGGTTGCAAATCCTAAGGTAATGCCTAGAAAAATGAGAGCCACAAGGCCACAATCTCCACCACCCAAATTTCCAATTCCAACTACACTTGAAACTCCTCAAGTTTTGTCTTCAACTGAGATTGAAGAGGTACAATCAGTAAAAATTTCTGAGCGTGACTCCATAGCCATTATGTTTGGAGAAAGAGAGCCTCAAGGTCCCTCTTCAGAAGAGGAAGAATTTAAGAAATATTTCTATACTTTGACTAAGATGGTTAAAGTCCTCTATGAAGAGAGGAACGCTAGAATGGTTGGAGAGAGTTTTAAACGTCCACATGGAGAAGGAAGCTCAGAGGACAAAAAAGATGAGAAGAAGGATTCCAAAGGGAATGGTGGAAATCCACCTCCATCTCCACCATCCTCATCATCTTCCTCATCATCTCCATCATCTCACACAACATCATCTTCCACTACCACCACTGAAACTACCCATACTCATTCCAAAACCCCAAAATGAAAAACTCCATTACTGAAATTGGACATAAAATTCGAACTTCCCATGTACAATAGAGAGGTGAATGCAAAAAAGTTGGACAATTGGATTTGATAGTTGGAGGTATACTGCAAAATTCAGAACCTTCAAGAAGATGATATAAATATCCAATTGGCTTGACTGAGGCTAGAAGGAGTTTCACTAGTTTGGTGGGAAGCAAACACTGAAGAGGAAATAAGAATCTATGGTAAGATATCCATTACTTGGGTTGAATTTGTTTCTACAATTAAAAGATAGATTTATCCTTTAGCCTTTATGAAAAAATCCATTATGAGTTGGTACAATTTTAGGCAGCTTAAAGGCCAAACAATCCAAGATAATACACACGATTTTAGGAAAAGGACTTTGTTATTAGGAGTGAAATTGAATTCCCAAGATACACTATAGAAATATATTGGGAGTTTACATTCCTATCTTAAACACAGTATTCTTATGTTCCTTCCAAATAATTTAGATGAGATATGTGTGCAAGCCACGATCTTGAATCTAGAGGAAATAACACTTATGAAGAGAGTAGTAATAAAAATCCACCTAAGGGTAAGAAGAAAGAGAAATGAGGAAAATGGAAAGGGAAGAAAAATGCAAGTGTGAAGAAAGAAGGGGAGAAAATCACATGCAAATGATGTTCCAGAGAAGGGCATGATGAAGCCCATTTTTGGAAATTGCATCCATAAATGAGACCAAATAAGTTCAACAATAAAGGGAAACAGAAAACCACTGCTATCAGTCAAGAAGATTTAGGTTTTGAATCAAGTGACAAAAAAAAATCAATGTCATGGGAATCAAAGGAGACAAGATATTGGAAGCACTAGTTCACAAAATTATAACACTACTACTACTCTAGATGAAAAGAGATGAATTGAGTTATTTCATTTTAGGGTCATATCTAAACACACGAATATTGACACACTCTTCGATAGTGGGTCACAATTGAATCTAATCTCTGAAGACTTAGCCAACAAATTGAATCTTGAAACTTTACCTCACCATAAACCACACCCTTTGGGATGGATAACAAGAGACACTAGTTTGGAGGTTACAAGAAAATGTTTGTTTAAGTTTGCAATCATTGCAAATTTTGTTGACAAAGTAGAGTGAGATGTGGTACCCCTTGATATTTCAGGTGTGGTGTTGGGTAGTCGATATTTGTATGACTAGAAAGCAGTCTTTTACTGCCATGAAAACAAGTATCACTTTTTCAAGGATGGTGTGGAGTACATAGTGCGAGCCCATCTCAAAAAGATGAGCATTTCTTTGGTTAATGCAGGACAGGAAAAAGGATTAGTGAATTCAAGTAAAATTTTAGTACTTCTCATGTTCAAGCTGAATGATGATATTGTTTATGAAAATGTTGTTCAATGTAATGCAATTTTCAATTCTGATTTGGGTGGTTCAGTTCATCAGAGTGATGAAGTATTTCAAGTTGTGAAGGAAACATACTTCAAGGAGAAATAAACTTCACATGAAATATCTTTGCAGCAAGAGGTTTCTCTTTATGATGTTAGCATGCGAGGGTTGAAAAAATTGCAAAGTGTAGAGACACCAATGCAATGAAAAAGTTTGTTGAACAATGGGCTCATTCAATCATCCCTTATGCCATGTTGTGCACCAATGGTTATGGTGCCAAAGAGGAATGATAAGTATTTCAAGAAAGAGGACAAAAGGAGTAGTTTTCGCCAAAGCAATGTTGTAAAAAGAGGTCAGTGCAAGAATATACATAACACCAAACACGAATGGTTTGAATGGATTTTAATGTTGTATGTTCTTTGTAGCACTTCTACTACATACATGTATTTGAATTATGGCAAAAAAAAGTCCTTTATTGAAGAAATTGTCCATTTGGGTGACATAAACATGTTTAGAAAGTTTCCTTATGCAGATGTCATCTATGAAGGAAAATTGTTTGATGTTTTGAAGATATCAAAGTACAATATGGGTTTCACTTCTTTGATGCAATTGGGCCATGATATTGAAGGAGGCAAGTTGAAGGCAAGCCTCTCCAAGTTGGATTCTATTGTTGATTTGTCAACACCCAAGATCATAATTTTGATAAGAAGTTCATTGGGAGCAGCCCAATGTTGAAGGAGAGTTGTTGTTGACATTTCTTCTTTCGAAGATCGTTGGCATGCAGTGTCATATGTGTGCAAAGTCTTCCAGTGGGGAGGCAAACAACAAGAGGCATGTGTTGCTTCAAACCAAAAGATCATTTCAATTCTTTTTTATGCTCTTTCAAACATGAAAGGTTCATTTGAGTTTCAAGTTTTTGCAAGCAGCTTCACCATCTTATTTCATTCAAAAGATTTCCATGGTGTAATGTTTAAGTTGCAACGATCTATGGAATTTCATTAGATGGATACTTGTAAAAAATTTCACTTGGTTCGAAGGTACAAAAGAGGTATAAGTAGCAAGTTCATTGTTATGCCTTTTAGGCCTATTAGTTATGTAACTATTGTATTCAAGCGCCATTATGTTTTACATGAAAGCTATGTTAAAAAAACTTCATACTTTCAAGATGTACAATCAGGCTTAAGTCATGTAAACCAAGTAGTGAAATTTGTCATCCATTTTCATTACATGTTTTATGTAATCTATGTAAGAATGATGTTTCTTTTGTTGGCGACATGGAAAAAACCATGAGTTTCTATGAACGACTGAAAATGGTGCAACAAACAGTGCAATATTAGCTTGAAAAGGGAAAAGAGAAGTACATGTGATCGGGGTCCTCAAGGCAAGTGAATATTGATTTCCTTAGAGAGGAGCTCAAGGAAAAAAATTCATTAAAATCCAATTGGATCGATCTTGGAAAGGTGAGGGGGATGTACCCTCATCTACTTGTCAGATAATAGTAACTTTTGGGGTCCAAAAGGCTTCTAGTGGGGAGGAATGATCAGGTGCTCAGTATTTAGCTCAAAAATAAAAGTTATCATATTGGCTTGAAAACTATATGAATGTGTCCATCTCGTCAAGACAATTGTAGCACAATTCGTTTCACTCAAAACAGAGTCTGGATGAAGGAGAAAAGCCCTGTTGTTTGAACCAGGAGCTAGGGGCCAGCACTAAGCACATTTAGAGCATCATTAATCACGTTTTAAATTAATTAATATGTTGATTAAGTTGGTGGTATTTATGGAAAATCCACCAAATCCGGACCTTCCAACAAACTTGGCGGACTTAATTGGAGTCTCTCCAGATTTAGCAGGGTTTCCTAGGGAAAAATTAAATGAAGCATATCTTGCTCAATTTTTGACCAATTTTGGAAAATGAATAGTCAACTTTGGATGATTTCGGCCTTCTAAAAATATTGGTATAGGTTTTAGAGGAAATAGAAGAATTATATAGGTGATTTCTCTACATGAAAGTTCAGGGAAGCCCAAAGCCACTAGGGAAGGGGGTCATACCCAGAGCAACGAGAGTCAATTTTCATAGACCCAATAGTCATTTTTGGCTAATTTGGACATTTTCAACACATTGGTGTAGGTATCAGGAGCCATAGAGCTTTGTAAACAGAATTTTTTCCACATTGATCTAATATAGAGGCCTAAGCCATGGAAGATGGACCAAGGAGATGTAGCCTAGGAGGGGTGAACTCCTTCATCAAAACATTGTGTTAATGTGTCTCTTTGATGGTTTTTTGCACTATACATTTTTCCTTTTCATTATTTATTTCTGAAGCTATTTTTCTAATGAATGTCTTTTAAAACTTAAGGAAATTTACCTGTTTGTAAGCACGAATAACTAAAGAAACCTTAGCACAAGAAGTAAGAAGCAATAAGCAAGAACATTTATATAAATTTGTAATTTTTATTAGCACAACAAAACTAATCATACAAAACTAGATCAGCACCAAATGGAGATAATATGACCATGTGATGACCCCGCAAAGTTGGCTGCCCAACTAACCCCAACGGGGCCCACAAAATCTTGGTGTTACATATCCGAGGTTAGGGTTTTGGTTTTTTAGGGTTTCCTCATGTTTTTCAATAGTAAATGGGCCCTTGAGCCTTATTGTAACACAGTTCAATTGGCATGTAGCCGCCGCATCTCTTCTCAGTGATAAGATACCATCACCCAAGCTATCTTATTTCCATTATGTTTGTAACATATTTTAGTAATTTTTTTATTAATGAAAGGAAGTTTTTTTGTACTTCATCTCTTTATTTATGATTATATTTGTAATTTGTTACATTCCTATTTAAGTTCGAATCACCAGGCCTAATAGAGACTATCCCATCGAGGTCTTCATAAAATCTATCATAAGTTCTTGTACATATTCACATCAGTCATGCTAGGGTTTCTAAATTACATATCTCAAATATTTTCCATAAAAGATGGTTTCTCCCAAACCCTAATCTCATAATATCCATCAAACCCTAGTATTATTTTAGGTCTCCTCCATCTTTCTCTTGTATCCAACAAGGGTGTCTTCATAGGGATGATATTCAATAACTTTTCTTTAGCCCAACTTTGAAACCATATTAATTTTTCTTAAGTCTGTATTGTTATTTCCTTTGATAATTTTATTTCATTATTTCCATATTAAATTCACCCTATAACATCATAACATTATTCAGATTAATGTCATTATTTAGCGCCATATGCAACTATGTAGAAAGAACAATATCATCATCAATGCAGCGAAACATGAAGGAACATTAGAAGAAAAGAGTTCACACATAGAGACACCAAGATTGATTCGAGACCAGGGAAAAACCCACTATGGTGAGAACCATTACAAATTCTTCTTCTTATTAGATTATCATTAAATGATTCAATAAGGAGAGAGCACTATGATCCATATCTGAAACCATAAATCTATCCAGAAAAAACAAATAAACAACATTCATGTGGTTAACCCAATAATGCCAATAATAAAAAACCTAATTTAGGAACGACTTCAGTCAAAATTTCTCCATGAAATTCCTGCGATTGTAGTCAAAATTTGGCCACGACATGCCTTTGACTAAGACCAAAAACCCTAAAAACAAAGATGTGAGTTTCAAACCCTGCAATTTCATACTTGTCCCAACCAATCTCCACGAACTTGCCTCAAACTTGTGTGAGCTAAACCAAAGAAGAGAATATAAGAATGATCTAAGATAATTTCCAAATGAGGTTGAGGTCACCTGTATTTAAAACCTTCCAATGGTGTCTAATTAAATTTTCGGCCAGGTTCATCAAATATGCACATGTCGGATTTAATTCAAAAATACACTTTCCCTTGTACAAATTGAGTGCTTCAATAGTCAAAATTGGTCCTCTCAAAAATAGGAATCTCGTCGCATGGTTGGAATTTTTCACTGAGCTACCAAATTAACATCATGGTCATAAAATAATAGCAAGCAAGAAAAGGTTTCATCGTGTTTTTTGTTTCTTCCTTATATCTCTCTCAGGTGAGCTGCAAGTTTATTTACAATTGAATCATCTTGGAGGAACACATATAGGGATGTACAAAAGACCGTTTTAGTCAAACTAACACGAGATTGGTGTTCCACTATTGGATGAGCAAACATTAATTGACATTTGTCTACATGTTGAGATCAATTAAGTTTTCGGTCCAATGTGAGTGCTATTATTGTTGATTTGATCCTATTGATTTGATTTAGCAGGGTATTAATTGAGTTTTGTAAAGTCAAATAAGGAAATCCTACAAGTTAGGATTACATATATACATTTTTTTTAATCATCATAAGAGATGACAAACTATTTGTACAGTAAAAGTGTAATTAGGTTTTCTAAAAAAGTAATTTAAGTATGGTTTAAACATATGATTTAGATATGCAAGGGAGTTGGTGATTTGAATTATAATCATTTATGTAGTGGCGACAACCAAAATATTCTTGTATCTTTAAATTTACACCATCTAATCAAAATTTGTAATTAGCAAAATCATTAAGGTATTCAATACAAATAGGGGGATGCCTACCAAAATAATTAAAAACATTAAAATAATTAACTAAATTATAACATTATTATAAATTAATATTATTAGTATCTCTAAATTTACACCATTCGATCAAAATTTGTAATTATCAAAATCATCAAAGTGTGCAATACTAATAGGGGATGCCCATTAAAAAATAAAAATAATTAACTAAATTATAAATTTATTATAAATAAATATTATTATTATGAATTACGAAGAGAAGTAATGTATACATTAAACATATACACATTTAAAAATAATATGAAACAATGTTATTAACTATGGATATTCACCTTGTAATATCCCTCAGTTATTGTAAATATTATGTTATTTACATTTACTGCAATAACTTCGTAAACTGTGGGCTATGTGGAAGCCTAGTAGAAAATAAACTAAATTAAAATGTTTTCACTTACCATACAATTAGAGGACGGTTACTTCCTTTCCCTAGAGGTAAATCATCTAAGTTTGGAAAATAAGCTAAGGTGGGGTATGAGAAGAAACATGAGGCAACTAGGAAGGGAGAGAAGGAAACTAGTACCTTGAATAGGACATTGTTAAGGTAAGGTAGGACACTGTTAGTTAGGGTATCCTTGACCAGGTTGGCCAGTGAAATCCATACATCACACTTGTTGAGTTTGTGAGTTCCCAGGTTGGACTTGGTACAGTCTGAGATTCCTTTCAACAGACCTTGTTAGGTCACTGTCAATGACTGTCCTGGAAGTGGAAAAACTAGCCCGGGGAAAATTGGTAGTGATACCATTCTCAGTAGTTGGGAGGAGTTGTCTTCACCTCTGTAAATTTTCTTGGTAGCCTAACCTAAACAGATAAGTATTATGCATTGTTAAGTTTTCTTTTAGAATGAAAAAATGTTTTTATAGATAATAGTGGTATATGGAATCTTTATGAAAATCTATCCTAAATTACTTGTTGTAAAGGATTGATGAAATTCTCGTATACCTAGTATTATATGAATTTGTTCAAGGATTTTGTTATATTTACAGTAATAGTTTATGATAGGAATGGTATAATCTCTTGTGAAGGAATCTGTGTTGTGACAGGATGACTAGGTTAAGAAATGTGTGTAGGATGTAAAATATGAGAAGTTGATATGTATGAACTAAATATTATTTTATTAAGTAATATAGACGAGAACTATTATGGAACAAATTAGATGTAACTGATAGACAAAATTCAATCATGTGAAACAATCCTAGTTCTTACACGTAGATATGTAAATCTGTACATTGCAAGTTGTTAAAGAACGGGTCCCATTGATGGAGCATGGCTCAATACCCATTGAAAATATAGATAATAATAATAGAATAAATATTTAACAGGTAAATAGGAAATTGGAAAGATTTTATAAAACATTTAAATTATAGTGGGCCAGATTAGTTCCCTTGGCCAAGACAGTTTATAACACTAGCCTAGGAATAGTTATGGGTTCCCTATATAATTTTTAATGGATATAACAAGATTTGTGTAAACCCAATCATATCCTAATATAATTACTATCTACTGTGAACTATAAATAATTATTAAAAATAAACTATCAATATAATGTAACTGTAGATACAGAATTGGAATAACTGTTAATAAGGAACAATAACCAAAAAATCCCAGAAAATCAAATCAAAGAATTATTCTTGTATGAAATGGAGTAAGAATTCCATTTACAAATAACCATCCCAAGATATTTAACGAAGTGCCCAAAAAAGTTGAAGGAATTACAAATACCATTCTCTAATGAACAAAAACTTCTAGAATGAAAAGAAGGTACGTATTATCTATATGAATAGGAGATTATACAAATCTCATATTCAAACCCTTGAACTTGGGATAACAATTTAATTAACTTATGGAACCTTAATTCATTATAAAAATTATGGCACAAGACTAAAAGGAATTATCCAATAGAAAATTTTATACAGGCTGTCAAATTAATTCTACATAACCCTTTTATCACAAAAAAAGTATCAAACGATCCACACAGGAATTATAGATCCTTAAACATTGAAATTTAAACGTTCTTCAAAAAGGGAACACTATATTTTCGACTACAACATACTAAATTCAATAAGACTCTATATTTTTCTTTAAAAACCCCAAGTCTCAAAAGAGCAGCTAATTCCTTGATTGGTGTTGGAACATATACAGAAAACCCTTAGAGGGAAGGAAATCAGAATGAAACCCTGTGAAATCCCCAATGGAGTAAACACTAGCAGAGAAAACACAAGTGCCATAAACAAACAAATGGATAAGGAATTCAAAGTGAACCTATTATTGGTAACAAGCAATTAATTAAATTTATAACCAATGTGCATGAACGTAACACAAGCTTTCCCCATTCAAATATGTGTGTGTGTGTGTGTGTGTGTGCCTACCTGCACTGGGTGCTCGTATGGGTTTGCAACACCAAGCTATAATAAAGAAAAACCCTCTAATTATTTATCAAAGTTCACTAAGGGTAATCAACTAAGTAAAAAAAAAAAAATAGTTCTGTTAACATAATGACTTAGAGATTTTAATTTACTAAGGCTACAAAACATGAATACTACTTATGATTTCCCATCTAACGACTCCATAGCTGTTATGGCCATCGACCATGGAGGTTGGAAACAAAAGTGGAACAAGTTAACTAGAACAAGGTTTCAAGTCGAACAGATAGAGATGAATTGAAAAAATTGTAATCATAATACTTCCATTCATAACTGAGGCATTCAACCATGCATTGTTATTATCCAAAAAGATTAGAATAGCTACAAATGGTAGGTCCCTCAACCTCAAGCTTAAATAATGAGAATGACTGATGGCGGAATAGGGGGACGAGGTAGTTACCCTATAACCACCTATTTGAATCATAGACCATCCGATTAGAACCCTAAGATATCAACGGTGGAGATCACAACATATGTGAGAGGCAAAGTTAACCACAACCATAGATGGTGCTTGACAACTAGCTTCTACAAAACTCTAAAAGGTTTCCATGTATAACATATAAATCTAAGTAGTGATGTGAATATACTCTTGAACCCTAAATGAACAATATGAACCCATTGAATTATTTATACATAGGTTATAACTAAGTATACAAAAAGGGTGTTGCCACATTTTCGAAAAAGAGATGTGCTTTACCCACACACACACACATTTGCTTATGCTAGAGTTAAGATAAACTTATAGCATGGTATATACATCAGAATAATAGTAATCATGGTTATATGTATTTTAAAATATATATATATATATATATATATATATATATATATATATATATATATATATATATATATATATATAAAAAGTTCCTAATCAATGGTGATAGGTAGAAAAAAATTGTTGTTAATGTTACACACCCCCACTTTACCCTGGAGTGTAAATAGCATATGTTACAATCATATGGACCAACACCATGGCTTATCAATACAACATGCCAAAAAAGGAAAGCCATTCACATTTCTTATGAAACTTGTTCATATGACAATCTTTTTAACTAATCAATTTAATTAAAAGAGGGAAAGAAAACATAATTACTTGTGAGATATGTTTCAATCTTTGATTTGTGAAAAACATTGAAAATGTCCTAGAATATTTCATAGAAATTAGATCGCGGCCATCTCAACCACGAAGACTTAAATAAAAATAGCCCTATAAAAATAAAAGTGGCCCATAGTATCGACCTATGGTATTCATGTGGAATATGACCTATTTAGAGAGGGAAATTAAACCAATTTAGATCCATCTTAACACCTAGAACCATCAAATCTCTTAACATGCAAACCTATTTTAAAATAAAAAGATATTTGATCCGTCTAAACACTTAATAGATCTAAAATTATAAAACTAATAAAACTAACCCATTGAAAACTCCATACTATACTTTTAACTTCACAAATAAAAAAAAAATCTAATAGATAATATATAATCCTTAAAACTAATTCATTAGAGACATTTTTTTTTGAGAAGTCGTCCTATTTAATTTAATTTGAATTAAAAGACTACAACGTATAGTTATACCATTACTCTCAAAACATAGTTGATACAAGCACAGTTAAATATGACTTTACATTTACAGTTTGACTTGTGATGTGACTATGACAGCTTTTTAGCTTTTGTTTATGGAGTTTTTGCTATCACAGCTTTTTAGCTTTTGTTTATCGAGCTTTTGTTTTTTCATTTGAATGAAATTTTGATTCCATAGATAACTTACCGTCTGGGTCCAAACAGCTCCATAGATGACTTATCACAACGATGAAACTTGACTTACCATTTTGGTACCAAACGGTTAGGATATCACATCTTTTTCGGAGCTTTTAGGAATTGCTTTTTTCGTTTGAATGAAACTTTGACTTGCCGTTTGGTCCCTAACGGCTCCATAAATGAACTTACCGTTTTGGTCCCAAACGGCTTCATAGCTGACGTGGCTATCACAGCAATGAAACTTGACTTACCATTTTGGTTTCAAACGGCTCGCTAGATGGCCTGGCTATCACAGCTTTTGTTTTTATGAGAGCTTTTTTACAGCTTTTGTTTACTAAATAACTCTACTGCTCTGCAACATTTGCCCCTCTCTACCCTTCATGATGCTATGGGCTCCTCTTTTTCTTTAATCTATATATCGTCGTTTTCAATTTTTTCAATTGAATTAAACTAAATAACTCTACTGCAATGCTGTGGCTCTCTTTTTCTTTCTCACTTTTGCTGTAATCTATATATCGTCGTTTCAGATTGCAGTTATTTGTTAAATGTAAGCCCTGCGAGGCAGGGATGGACGCCAAATTTCACGATAGAGTTGGGCATGGAATACCATCATTCGTCAGATGGCTAGTGTGAGATATTTCTGTTTTGATTTAGAGAATGGAGCACCTTCTTACATACTTTTGTAATGTGCCTCTGATTTGTCAAATGCGTGGATGGTTTTGCTGGTCGATTTGGCACATGCTTTGATGCTTTTGCAATTCAATTAAACTCTAGAGGATTTATTTGATGCTTTTGCAATTCAATTCAATTAAACAGTAGAGGATTTATTTTTGTTTTTGTTTCCATTTACAGGAAGCAATATACCAGTTCGCCTCGCCTTTTCATCGCCGTGTGGGACTGGGGATCTGCCTCCTAGCAAGGTTGATCTGACAGGTTACCAATTCAGCCCGGTACCAAATTTACATTGCTTAACAACCGTGATCAAGCTTTCGGTCTCTGGTCTGATGACGAGCAAGAGAACGAAAAGCTTGCAGCCCAGCATGAGGAGGATCGATCTATGAATCAATTGGTTAAAGAAAATAATTAAAGTTTTCTTAGTTTTGCGTATATGCACACAAATAGCTTCCTTCCAGGTACTTCTTTTTTTACATTGATTTTATGGTTCGCACCCCACCCATCGTTTTCCTGCGGTCTCTGTATTGTTGTACATTGCGCTCTATTATGCCATGAAATCTTTTATTGAAACTTGGAAATTATTGAGAGCTTAGCTACGGTTTACTATTTAAAAATTGAGTTGTTCAGTTGTTTCAATCTATAATTATTTTTATTTTAGCAAAAAGTAGGATTAGTTTAACTTCTGCTAAAAATTTATTCTATGATATTTCTTACTGTGTTAGAAAATCATATTTATTTTATTACTTGAGTTTGCAAATAATATTTATTTTATTTAAATACATTTGACGAAAATTGATTTTCAAATTATTTATTATATCTTATTAGAATAAGTTAAGTAGTTAGAGTGATGATGTTATATATATATATATATATATATATATATATATATATATATATATATATAATTAATTTTGTGTAGAGTTTTAGATCAATATTTTTGGAGTTTTTATTAGTCAAGGAGAGATGGATTAACATATTTATTTGGTTAATTTTGGGTTAGACATAGTGAGCCAAAGAAGGGCCCACACACCTACATTGTGATTTTTGGGTTATAGAGAGAGAGAAAGAGAAAGGGAGGGAAAGAAGTGGGGAGAAAACAAAGAGAAGGTGGGGTGTGTACAAAGCATGCATGGTAGAGAGAGGTCTTGGGGAGGAGAGAATAGGGACAGAGGGATCAACACATTTATTTTGCCAACTTTCGGTTAGAGATAGTGAGCCAAAGAGTGGCCAACACACCTGCATTGTGATTCTTGGGTTATAGAGAGAGAGAAGAAGAGAGGGAGGGAAAGAGGAGGGGAGAGAAAACAAAGAGAAGGTGGGGTGTGTACAAAGTATGCATGGTAGAGAGAGGTCTTGGGGAGGAGAGGATAGGAGGAGAGAAGAGGAACGAATAAGAGGGAGAAAGAATAAAGGGAGAAGAGAGAGAGGGAGAGACAAAGAGGGATGGAGATGGAGACGGAGAGGGAGAGACAGAGATAGATAGGAATAAGGAGATGGAGGGAAGGGGTAGAGAGAAAGAGTGAGAGACAGAAGGGTAGGAAGCGATTGGGACGGGGAGAAGGATGGGAGGAGTACAAGAAAGAGATGGGGATGGAGAGAGAGAGAGAGAGAGAGAGAGAGAGAGAGAGAGAGAGTAAGAAGGAGAAGGAGGGAGATGGGGAGAGAGAGAACGGGAGGGAGAGAGAGAAGGGGAGGGAGGGAGGTAAGGAGAGAGAGAGAGAGAGTAATTGTGGGGGGTGCCAAAGGGAGGGGGAGAGAGAGTGGGGAGGAAGGGAAGAGGAGGGAGGGAGGGAGAAATGAGGCATATGGAGGGAGAATAAGAGAGAGGGAAACAGAGGAAGAAAGGGGGCAGAGGGAGGGAGAGTGAAAAAGAGAGGGACATGGATGGAGAAAGAGAGTGGAGGGGAGGGAGAGAAAAAGAGTGGGTGGATAGAGAGTCAAATGGGCAGGCGAGAGAGAGGGAGACAAAGAGGGTTGTAGGTAGACAAAGAGTGATGGAGAGAGGCAAGGAGGGGGATGAGAGAGCAAGTGAGAAAGGGAAAAAGAGAGAGAGGGTGGGGGTTAAAGGAGGGAGAGGGAGATGTGGAGAGACGAAGGGAAGGAGGGAGAATGAGGGGGACAAAGAGTGAGAGAGAAATAACTAGGGGGGCAGAGAGAAGGAGAGGGAGTAAAGGGAGAATAGGGTGGGAGAGAGAGATAGAGGGAGAAAGATGGGGGGGATGGAAAGAGGGAGAGAGTGAGAGAGGGATAGGGGGAAGAAGAGGGAGGGACAAGAAGGAGAGGGATGGAGAGAGGGAGTAAGGGGTGGAAGGAGAGGGAGAGAGTGATAGAGGAGGAGGACAGGGAGGTAAGGAGAGGGACAAAGAGAAGGAGAGGGAGGAAGGGAGAGAGAGCGGGGGGAGGGAGTTGAATGGGGAATGAGGAAGAGTGAGGGAGAGGTAATGGGAGAGAGAGACATAGGCATGGGGATGAGAAGTTGGAGAGAGCAAAGGTGAGAGAGAGAGAGGGGATGAAGGGAGAGCAAGAAAGAGTGGGAGAGGTGGAGGGAAAGGGAGAGAGGGAAATAGAGGGGGGTGTAGGGAGATTAAGAGGGATGGAGAGATATATTAAGGGGGATGGGAGTCAAAGTGAGGGAGGTATTGAAGAAGAGTGAGAATAGTGGGGAGGAGAGAGAGAGGAGAGAGGGAGAGAGAATTAAGAAGAGAGAGAGAAGTATAGTGAGGGGGAAGAAGAGGGCGTAGAGAGAGATAAAGTGTTGGAGAGGGGGAGACGTGGAGAGGTGGGGAGAGTGAGGGAGACAGAGAGGGAGGGATAGAGAAAGAGAGTGTGAGAGGTATAGGGAGAGGAGAGGGAGGGAGGAGAGTGAGGAAAGGGTGAGGAAAGAGATAGAGGAGGCTAATTCGGACAGAGGGAGCGGGAGAGAGAAGGAGGTAGAGAGTGAGATGTGGAGGAGAAGTAAGGGAGAGAGGAGGGGGGAGTTGGATGGGGATGGGGGAAGAGAGAGTGACAAGGATAGGGAGAGAAAGAGAGTCGTTGGGAGATGAGAAGGGGGGGGGGAAGGAAGGAGAGAGAGAGGGAGGTGGAGGGAGAGGAAGAGTGAGAGTGAGGGGTGTAGGGAGAGAGAGAGGTGGCGATAGAGGAGCGAGAGGGAGAGGGAGAGAGGGGAAAGGTGGAGGGAGAATGATGGGGAGGGGGAGAAAGGGAGAGATGAGATAGGGAAAGAGAGAGGGGGGAGACTAGAGAGGGAAAGAGAGAAAAGGAGAGATGGGAGAGGAATGGAGAACTAGTGGGAAAGAGAGGAGAGGGAGTAGAGAGAGTGAAAGGGTGGGACATAGAGAGGTTGAGAGGGAGAGGATGGGAGAAGGGGGAGAAATAGAGAGCTGGGGGGAGGGGGTGGATAGAAAGGGAGGGAGGGGAGAACAGGGAGAAAGAGAGAGGTGGGGGGGTTGATACAAAGGGAGAGAAAGCGAGGGATAGGTAGAAGGAGAGGGAGGAAGGTAGGGAGTGAAGGGTGGAGGGTAAGAGAGAGAGAGAGAGAGAGAGAGAGAGAGAGAGTGATGGGGAGTGGCGAGGGAGGGAGAGAGGGAGGGGACAGTGGGAAGGAGCGAGAGAGTGAGGGAGGGGGTAGTGGGAGGTGGATGAAGAAAGAGAGAGATGGAGAGCAAGTTGGGGAAAAAACTGGGTGGGAGGGATAGATAAAGAGAGAGAGGGGAGGGAGGGAGAGGGAGGAAGGGAGGTGGAGGGAGAGGGACAAAGAGACTGAGTGGGAAGGAACAAGAGAGACAAGTGGGGCAACGAAGGAGAGAGAGAGTGGGGAGAGAGATTCAACACAGAAGAGAGGGAGAGAGATGGAGGCTGAGGGGGGTAGGGATACAAATAGAGTGAGGAAGGGAGGGAAAGAGAGGTGGAATGGAGGGAGAGAAAGGAGAAGAGAAAGAGAGAGAGAGAGATAGAGGATGAGAGGGGTGGGAGGAAGGAAGATGGAGTGTAGGGTATGGGGAGAGAGGGAGGGGGAACAATGAAAGAGAGAGGGGTACATAGAGAGAGAGAGAGTGGGAGTGAGATAGAGAGAAAGGGGGGAGAGTAGGAGAAATAGAGGATGGAGGGAGAAGGATAGGGAGAGGGAGAGGGGTAGAGACAAAGAGGAGGAGGGAGTAGGGGTGGAAGAGAGAGAGGGATGGGGGTAGAGAGATAGGGGGATGGAGAAGTAGAGGGAGAGAGAGCGAGAGAGAGAGAGAGAGAGAGAGAGAGAGAGGAGGAGGAGGAGGAGGAATTTGATCATGGGGAGGGAGGGAGAGCGATAGGGTGAGAAAGACAAAGACATATGGATAGAGTGAGAGAGGGAGAGATATGGAGACTAAAGGGGATAGGGAGATAGATAAAGGGAGAAAGGGAGGGAGAGAGGTAGAGATAGATATAGGGCTAAAGGGAGGGAGGGAGAGAAAGAAGAAGAGAGAGAGATAGAGAGAGGATGAGAGGGGTGGGGAGAGAGTGACATATGAAGATAGACTATAGGGTATTGGGGAGAGGTAGAGAGGAACAATGAAAGGAATACGGGGTACATAGGGAGAGAGAATGGTAGTGAGATAGAGAGAAAGGGGGGAGAGTAGGAGAAATAAAGGGAGGGAGAGAGACAAAGAGGAGGAGGAATAAGGGGAGGAAGAGAGAGAGGGATGGAGGTGGAGAGATAGGGGGATGGAGAAGTAGAGGGAGATAGGGGTAGAATGAGAGAGAGGGAGAGGGAGAGAGAGGAGGAGGAGGAGGAGGAGGAGGAGGAGGAATTTGATCATGGGGAGAGAGAGAGAGAGAGAGAGAGAACAATGGAAGGAGGCAAGGACAAAGAAAGTGGGGAGAGTTTGAACAATCGAGGGAAGGGGGGAGAGGAATAGGGAGAGGGGGAGAGAGAGAGATGGGGTTGGAGGAACAAAGGGATGGGGGAGCAGAAGGAGGGAGGGGTAGAGTGAGAAAGAGAGAGAGAGAGAGAGAGAGAGAGAGGAGAGGGAGGATGAAGATGGGGGGAGGGAGGGAGGGGATAGGGAGAGAGAGAGAGAGGAGAGGGAGGATGAAGATGGGGGTAGGGAGGGAGGGAGAGGGAGAGAGAGAGAGAGAGGTAGGAGCGGGATGGAGAGTCAGAGGTAGAGTGGGAGAGGGAGAAGTGGTGTGAGAGAGAAAGAGAGAGAGAGGAAGGGAGGAAGTGTGAAAGAGAGAGGGAAGTAGGAGGAATGGAAGGGAGGGAGCGGGATGAGGTTATAGAGATAGGGGATGATGATCCGGATCTCAAGGGGAGGCCCCCAAGATCTAAATAATTGCAATGCTAGAAAGAAAATAACAAAACACACAGTAAATAAAACCACAAATAAACTTTTTATTAAAACCGATAATAACTATAAAGGCTACATTGTGGTGGACCATCTGTCCTTTTACAAAATATGACTTGTTACTTATAGTATTTTTCAGTTACAATACCACGGGTCAATTCCATGGGTGAATGAATACCATGGGTGGATGTCACAATACCACGGGTCAATTCCATGGGTGAACGAATACCATGGGTGGATGTCACAATACCACGAGTCAATTCCATGGGTGGATGTCACAATACCATGGTCAAATACCATGGGTGAATGAATACCATGGGTGAATGTCACATACAATACCATGGGTGGATGCCACTTGCAATACAATGGGTAAATTCCATAGGTGGATGAATACCATGGATTGATGCCATTTTCCATTCGGATCGTTCCTCCCTCCTTAAGAAGCAATGGTCCCCATTGCATGAAGTTCCCTCCTACGAAGCCTTTGTTGAATATGAAGATCCACTGAAGAGAAAGGTTTTATGTGGTTAACCCATAACCATGATGAATGAAGACCTGAGGATAGAGATACCCTATAATGCTTGTTACCAACTGTGATACTGACAATGTGCAGCCTGGAAAATGGACTTCGATGAAGTTCAGGTTTGTGGATGACCCATAACCATGATGAACGAAAATCCAAGGATAGAGATACCCTATAATTCTTATGACCAACTGTGATATTGACAGTGTGTAGCCTAGCAAATGGACTTCGATGAAGTGTGGGTTTGTGGATGACCCATAACCATAAAAAATGAAGATCCGAGGATAGAGATACCCTGTAATCTTGTGACCAACTGTGATACTAACAGTGTGCAGCCTAGAAAATGGACTTCGATGACAAGGATTTTATGCGGTTGACCCATAACTGTGATATTGGTTGTTGATGAAGTAGCAGGCACCTACATAGCCTGGGTGGGAGGGCACGTCTCCAAATAACCCAAGTCGAATGCCGCTATGCTGAAAATGATGAATGTGAAGCAGGTGCCTACTAAAGTGGGGTGGGAGGGCACGTCTCCAAATAACCCAAGCCGAATGCTGCTATGCTGAAAATGATGAATGTGAAGCAGGTGCCTACTAAAGTGGGGTGGGAAGGCATGTCTCCAATGGGAACCCACTTCGAATGCTGCTCCAGAATTAAAATGGAAATAACTCGGTCAATATAACTCAGAATATTTATTATAACCTATTTTTGGAAGCAAAAGGACCATTTTTCATTTTCCCATGTTTTGGAATCCTTATCTAGACAATGTAGAATCTCATATTCGCACTGCAATTTTTCCGCCGTCACAAAAGGTTTGAAAAAATAGTTGATTTTAAATCAACAATATCTCCCACATCTGAACTCCGATTTGACCCTTTTTTTTTTTAAATTGGGTGATTTTTAGAGAGGAACTCAGATATATAATGATTGTTTTGAAATTCTACATAAAAGCTGCAAAAAATTATAGGAGTGTCATCATCTAACAGTTGTCATAAAAAATAATTCTACAACATTGCTAATTTTAAATCAACAATATCTCCCTCATCCGGACTCTGATTCGGCTGATATTTTTTTTGAATTTCGGTATATTTTCGCAAGGAATCTAGATCTGGTATTTTGATTTTCTAAATTTTGTACCAAATATTTCATATATGATCTGCAAAATCGACACCCAAAAACATTCCTGCAAAAAATTGAAAAAGGAAAAGTTCTTCCTGCTTAGCCCAAGAAAATGCTATGTGGAGGACGTAGCACATGCCTAAAGTTTGTTGAATATTGCTGAAAAATTTGAAACTGAAATATGCATCAAACCCTCATTCCCATGGAATCATAACTTGCTTTGATACCACTGATCTGGATCTCGAGGGGAGGCCCCCAATATCTAAAGAATTGCAATGTTAGAAAGAAAATAACAGAACACACAGTAAATAAAACCACAAAGAAACTTTTTATTAAAACCGATAATAACTATAAAGGCTACATTGTGGCGGACCATCTGTCCTTTTACAAAACGTGACTTGTTACTTATAGTATCTTGTAGTTACAATACCACAGGCCAATTCCATGGGTGAATGAATACCATGGGTGGATGTCACTTACAATACCATCGGTGGATGCCACTTACAATACAATGGGTAAATTCCATGAGTGGATGAATACCATGGGTTGATGCCATTTTCCATTCGGATCAAATGGAGAAGTAGGGGGAGAGAAGGGTAGAGTGAGAGAGAGAGGGAGAGGGAGAGAGAGAGGAGGACGAGGAGGAATTTGATGATGGGGAGGGAGGGAGAGGGATTGAGGGAGAAAGATAGTGAGTGTGTGTGTGTGTGAGAGAGAGAGAGAGAGAGAGAATAATGGAGGGAGGCAAGGATGAAGAAAGTGGGGAGAGTTTGAACAATCGAGGGAGGGGGGGAGAGGAACAAGGAGAGGAGGAGAGAGATAGCAAGGGAGGGAGTGGAGGAGGGGGGGAGAGAGGGAGAGAGAGAGAGGTGGGAGGGGGATGGAGAGGCAGAGGGAGAGGGGGAGAGGGAGAAGTGGTGTGAGAGAGAGAGAGAGAGGAAGGCAAGAAGTGTGAAAGAGAGAGGGAAGTAGGAGGAATGGAATGGAGGGAGAGGGATAGGGGTAGAGAGATAGGAGGATGGAGAAGTAGAGGGAGAGAGGGGTACAGTGAGATAGAGAGGGAGAGGGAGAGAGAGAGGAGGAGGAGGAGGAGGAGGAATATTATCATGAGGAGGGAGGGAGAGGGATAGGGTCAGAAAGATATAGACTAATGGAGAGATGGATAAAGGGATGGAGGGAGAAAGATAGTGAGGTAAGGGGGGAGAGAGAGAGAGAGAGAGAGAGAGAGATAACAAATGAGGGAGGCAGGGATGGACAAAGTGGGGAGAGTTTGAATAATCGATGGAGGGAGGGAGAGGAACAGGGAGAAGGGGAGAGAGATAGCGAGGGAGGGAGTGGAAGAGGGGGAGAGAGACAGATGGGGGTAGAGGGATGGAGGGATGTGGGAGCAGAAGGAGGGACGGGTAGAGAGAGAGAGAGAGAGAGAGAGAGAGAGAGAGAGGTGGGAGGGGGGTGGAGGAAGAGGGAGGGAGAGGTAGAGGGGGAGAGGGAGAAGGGGCGAGAGAGAGAAAGAGGAAGGCATGAAGTGTTAAAGAGAGAGGAAGGTAGGAGGAAGGGAAGGGAGGGAGAGATGGATACATATATATCTGTGTGTGTGTGTGTGTGTGTGTGTGTGTGGAGAGGGAGAGATAGAAGGAGAGCATTGTAGAGAGGGAGAGAGGGAGGGAGGGTTGAAGGTGGAGAAGAGAGGGATAAAGAAAGAGAGAGGGGGGGTAGTGGGGAGGGGAGAATAGAGAGAGATAAAGAAAGAGAGAGGGACTTCAAAGGGGAGGGAGAGAGAGGGAGATTGATAGAAGGGGTGGGGGATTTATCGAGAGAGATAATTGGAGAGGGGGAGGACACATGAGTGAGGGAGTGATATAGGAGAGGGGGAGAGAGGGATAGAGAGAGAAGGAGGGAGGACGGAGAGGGAGTGATATGGAGAGAGGTAGAGGGTAGGAGGAAGAGAGGGATCAAGAAGACCAATGAAGGGATAGGGAGAGAAAGAGAGGGAGGGAGGGATCGAGAGGGGGAGAAAGGCATATAGAGAGAGGGAGAGAAAGAGAGGGAGGGAAGGATCAGGAGGGGGAGAAAGGGATAGAGAGAGAGGGAGAAATAATAAGGGAGGAAGGAAAGTGGAGGGAGTGAGAGAGAGGGAGCTGAGGGAGGCAGAGGCAGGGGAGGAAGGAAGAGACAAATAGGGAGTAGGAAGGGATAATGTGAGAGAGGGGGTGGATGGAGAGGAAGAGAGAAAAAATGGAGGAAGGGAAAATCAAAAGGGGAGAGAGAGAAGGAATTATCAAAATAAGGTTTATACTATTGAAAAAACCTAGAACTATTAGAGATTAATTTAGATAGAGTAGAAAAATAGTTAATGAAAGAGAGGTCACTAGAGTAGGGGCCTCAACTCTAGTACTAGTAGGAGCAAAAGTCTTGAGATCACATTGAAGATGATTTTCCAAATGAGTTGGTCAATCATATAACCTATCAAAACATGAGCATTGATATCATTGCACCCACTTAATATCATTTAAGGAAGAGATTATATCATATAGATTCTTGTTCTTGTCTTTCAAGACTTTTCCCAAAATAGTTTTCATCTAAAAATGGTGGGTGATGGAGTTTAGATACTAGCTTTATATTATGTTGGCATGGCCAGACTTAGGAACTGTATAAGCTACTTCCTCTAGGATCTGAGAGTGAAAGTATGCTTGATGGTCATTAGTGGTGAAGAGTTCAAGATGAAGCAGTAGAGTGAAAGATGGTAGCCGTTTTCTAGTCCTATTCCTATGCACATGACCGTCCATGCAAATGTCTAACCCCTATACTATAACCACACATATGTCGTTATGGAATTTTACACTAATATGGAAAAAAGCGAGCAAGAAAATTGTGCCATAATAGTCCTAGACTAAAGAGTTTAAAATCAAAATGGGCCAAATAGAAGAAAAGCTAAGACATATAGAAATTTTGAGGTGGGCCAAGAAAAGAGTAATAGAAACAAAAATACGCCAAATGCATTGAAAATCACCTCCATGAAGGGACCTACTCATGCCAAGAAGCGCGAAAGAGCAAATCACCTTAAAACATTGATAAATTTAAAAGGAAATCACCAAAATTATACCATAAGAACTCAGAGCCATAACAATAAAAATAATGGATAGAGAGATAAACCTATAAAACTATAACACTATTTCATTTTTTTGCATCCAACAGAATATCAAACACCAAGTGCAATGTGGTTGCAACATCTTGTATTATGAAATATCTACACACCTAGGTTCTAGATTTGGTCTTAAATATAACATCCCATGAGAGAAACTATTCCTTTTGGAGATGGAGGTCGAATGAGATTTCATATAAAGCCAGGTCATTTCCACTTCAATTCTAGAGGTCAATGACCTAGTCTCAAGTAAAGGATGAGGGCCATACCATGGTTCTATAAACCTTCCTCTAAGCACATGCCCAACACTACTAAATAGCCATGATAGTAATCCCTCAAGTAGTGGGAAAAGATGCCAAGCTCAACATAAATTATGGAAAGTTGAGTCTTGGTTCATAGGACAAACTAATAAAGGGAGATTAATCATCGAAAGAAAAAGGAGTAAAGTTCACATATGTTATGCTTGGGGTGGACTAGCCATGCCACCCACCCAACGTTAAATATTGTGGGAGGTAACAGGGTTTGTGGAATTAAGGATGATCTATACACAACATGTTAACATCTGAAATTGACCCACTTTAGATTTGAAGATGTGACTTTCTAGGACTAACCACATACTTTTAATCATTAGATCCACTTAAGGTGTAAAACAATATAATTAAAAATACAATAATAATAATAATAATATATTTTCTTAAATTTAATATGTTATTTTATTATTTTTTATTACAGTTACGAGTATTAGATTTGATTTTTCCTTTGACCAGGTATTACTTTGGTTTTGAAAAAAAAAAATTGTGTCTTCTCCTCTGGTTTAACATTATGTATTGAGTTTTATTATTCTTTATTAATACTTAGGTTTAGGTCTTATTCCGTAATGATTGATTGTTCTTGCAGCGTTTGCACATCACATTGCCATGTAGATAATTGCTTTCAATTTTTTTCATAATTTTTGGATGCAGTTGCAATATTTGTGCCATGATTTTTAGATATTTTTAGATTTTTCATTGTTAAGGTTCATAGAAAAGCACCAAAAATTAAAATCCTTGAAAATAATTCATATTCACATAAATAACATATTTACCATTATTTACCATCAGTTACTACCCACTACAATTTGATGAGTTATATGCATAAAAAAATCTATAGGAACAAGATGTAAATAAATACACTTACCAAGAATTATTCTTGCCCACCCTCATTTATGTGGAAACTAAGAGTAAAAATGTAAATAGATCTAATTTTTATTGAAAATTACCACCAAAAAATGTATGCAAGTCTTTTCCCACCATTATTTATGTGGAAACTTACTAAGGAGGAGTAAAAATGTGAATAGATAGATTTTTTTATTGATTACTACCCACCAAAAAATGTATGCAAGCCTTTGCACCTTAGTAGACAATTAATTTGTTAGCTTCATATAAAAACAAAATGAAATTTTACTAACCAATAATTAACTAAAATGCAACTTACTTATTTTATAATATCTAAATTACTTTTAAACTAAATATTATTAATTAATAAGTTAAAAATTAATAAATATGGTTAGTTAACAAACTTAAAATTTTAATAGTCCAATTATATAAATTTATTGTTAAAGAAATACAATATGAAAAAAACATTAATAACTGAGTGAGAATGGATTAAAACAATACGTTTTTAAATACATATTGAAAATATTTAGACACTTCAAAAAATTATTTTAACAAATAATTTAAATTATAGTGAAATTATTATATAATTTCACTTAATATCAATAAAAAATGAGTAAAAAAATATTAATAATAAATTAAAATGGTTATCAATTCTTTTTCTTTGGTAGGTAAGCACTTATAGGGAATTTGAACCAGTGACCTATTGCAAGGAGTGATTTAACAATGTACCCATTCACCATCAATCCAAAGCCCTATGGGCTTAAAATGGTTATCAATTCAAACAACAAATAACTAAGTAAATAAAACAACTTCATTGCTAATATTTATGTTACTTTTAAGGAGAATATTCCACTTATCTTCCTAGGTATATCTGGCAATAACAACTACCTTTTAAAACATATCTATCTATACTTTACATAGAAAATGTAAAACCTTCGAGACAACCTTCTCAAAAAAAGCATTTTCATTACAATAAGACATTATTATTGTCACTAAGTTGGACTCCCGCCACAACTAGAATTACATTTAACAAAATACCTCAATTTACCAATTAATAAAACCTAAATTCGTTAGATTCTATACCTTCACACTAACTTGAATTCAATATTTTTATTTTAAATTAACTATATTTAAATTAAGGTGCATATACTATCTACTATGTAGCACTTGTTATAATATGATTGTAGTGATAGTGATAATCATGATTTATGAAGATTATAATTTAAATTTATGGAATTTGTGTATTGATGGTTCTTAAATTATGATTCAATTTGTATTACTGGGTTAAAATAAATTTTCTATAAAAAAGTATGATAGATATGAAAGAGTTATATATATTGTATGAAAGAGTTATATTTCAACCTAGATTATCAATCAAACATTTCATTTAGCATATAATTTTTTTTTGGGTCCTACATATGAGATGACATTTTGCAAGGAATGATTTAAAAGCACATGCATTTACTATTAGTCAAAATTCCACATTCTGTCACAACATAGGTTATGATAAATCATATATATATAATTTTAATTTTAATTAATTTTATATTTTTTGTTATTTAAAATATATGAAAATATGTATGTCTTGCATGTTCGTGTGTGAGTCTGTAAGAATTTTGATTTTTTACACTTTAATATTAAAAAATTAGTGTTTTTATAATATACTAATAGTAAATTAATAAATTCATATATATAACTAATAAAAGGATTATAGAAGGCTCGAAAGCTTACTATGAGCTCGAAAACAATTTTAAGTTGAGTGATTTTTGCATTTGGAGTAAAAAAATGTTCTTCTTCTAGACACTGATCACCCTTGTTATTTTATAATTATATGAAGTTTGGAGCTAGATTATATCTAGAGAATCATGGAAAAAGTTAGAGATGATTCAAAAAAAATTATAACATACAACCTCAAGACTAAAGGAAATACTTCTTACCATATTATCTTGATTGAAGCTAACCCCTCCCCCATTGAAAGCATGGCTATGTTTAGGTATTTTATGTACAAGAATAAGTTGTACAACATGGAAGCCAAGTGGCTCCCCAAAATTGGCTCAAATGAGGTTGACATAAGGATTCCCATCCTGGGTCCACCATTAGGGGATAAAGCGGGAGATTATATTGGAGAAACCATTGGAGGATAAAGGAGGAGATCATCTTAGAGAAAAAGGATAATATTAAAAACACATTTGCTTCCAAATTTTAGGAAACTTTGTGGCATAATATTGAGTTAGAGGGAAAAAGAAAGTGAAGGTATTATAAGGAGGTTATCAACCCCTCCCTTGATAAAAAAATTGATGTTTGTTTTCTCACTATTGATAATAATAATATGAACATTGCAAAGATAAAAAATAATTCTCATGTGGTTTAGAGTGAAACTTGGCATTGATCTATTCTCAAAACACGTTGGGACAAAAGAATTTGTCCTCTTTGTGATATTAAGAGAGTTGAACATGAAAAACGCATTCTCTTGGATTTCTTGACTCTTACATCCATTCTCCTTTTCAAAAGATTTCCCAGACTACTAACCCTCTTGACTCGTTAAGTCAGCGAAACTATATTGATCTCAGAATGCTTCTCTCCCTTGTTTTATTTTTTTGAAAAACAACTTACATTACTTTTTTTTAAAAATGGAATACATAGAGTACATGTGAAGAGGCTTGTTGAATCACTACCCATAGGCACCACATGAGTGTGTAGAAGGGAAACCATCTACCCCATAAAGGGGAAAATATATAGTCTCCCCGAGAAGTGGAAGTCCAATGCCATTGCTATAGCTAAAAAAGGAATAAAAATGAAAGAAAGAGAGTTGGGTAGAGTAATTTAATAATAGGAAAATTGGCAACAAAACATATGAGTGAAAAAAATCACACAAAATGGACCTGGTTAGGTTAAGTTGGCACCACGTAAGCCGGAGGGAGCATAGATGTGTTGTTGTTGTGAAATTTCACCATTTGTTGGACCTATAGCCTTTATAGGGCCAGAAGGTTCATCTTTAAGTACTTCTTCCAGGAAGAAGAAACCATATGGAATAGGGTGAGGGGGAGAGAATCTATCACCAATTATTTACATATTCTAGGATCCATGAGTTGGAGAATTATTCCCAATTATGTAGATGGCCGATGGCGATGAGGAGTTGGGACGAACCAAAAAAAATATAGAAGGACCATGGCAGGGGGAGGTTAGAAGAACTGAAGGAAAAGTTATGCCACGTTCGTGGAGAGACAACAAAGGGTAGAGTAGAGATGGTTGGAGTAGGCATTGACTTAGGAAATCCTTCTGGAAATATTGGTGTGATATCATTCTTGTGTGAAGAGGTGGTGGGAAAGGAGGTTGTGAATAACCCAAAGGAAGTTCCCCCCTCAATGGACCTCCTTAGCATCCATACCTATAATACCTGTCACCAGTCACCAAATGTGGGTGGGGATGAATTATCAAAATGATCCATTTTTGCTTCCTTTGTTGGGGTTGTGGATCAATGCCCTTGTCCCCATCCATATCCACCATGTTGAGTCTGTCTGTGTTCTCGAATCATGGGAGCGAATTGGAAGGCTAGGAAGTTTGTAGGAGGCATAGGGGTAGTAGGGGGAAGGGACTGGAGCAGGAAGTGATACAAAAATGGGCATGGAGTGGGAAAACCTAAGAAGGAGGGATACTCCAAATATCTGGCATGGCTTGCAACATTGACTTATATAGGGTGGGTAGAGCATAGTTCCAATGAATGATGGAGATCACTGGGGATCCGACAGTGGAGGTGATTTTTGACACCCCCCTGTGATTTGAACGACAGGAGTGGGTGGCCCAATTAATATTAGCCATCAAATGGGCAAAGGCATTATGGGTTTTTGGTTAGGGGCCTTGTAACCCTCAACTAGAACTATGATTGTGACAAGATGCTTGTCGATTAATAGTTGAGCACATCGACCTGTCAGAAACCATCTGCCAACAATCGATCTCCCCACTCTAATTCTGGTTTTCATATCTAGTGGGTGGATGGTGGGTACTACCAGGGTACTAATGGAAAGAAACATAGTGAATTTCTATAGGCTGGTTTAATGTCAAATTAAGGTATGGGCAGGACCCATCAGATATGGGTAAATGCAATATATTATTCTAGTGCATTATTATCATGCTCATCAATATATACATGTGTGTGTGTGTGTGTGTGTTTGTGTGTGTGTTTCTTGTGTGTGTGTGCACAGATGTGTGTTTGTGTGTGTGTGTGTGTGTGTGTGTGTGTGTGTGTGTGTGTGTGTGTGTGTGTGTGCATTTGTGTGTGTGTGTGTGCGTGTGTGCGTGCGTGCGTGTGTGTGTGTGTGCGTGTGTGCGTGCGTGCGTGTGTGCGTGTACATATATATTGAGGTAATGACTACTCCAGTTATGAGGCTCTGGAAGAACTCCAGTTATTAGACTCTGGAAGAATGGTGGTAACTTTAATTACATAATCCAAACACTTGAGAGGAGAATTGATAAGGAAATATGGTCATAAGCCACCAAAAGAAAATTTTGATCCTATTTTTCTAGTAGTATAAGAGAATTATTAGGAAGTGAACATTCCACTAGGGTAAGTGGGGTGTTTACAAGTGGTATCAAAGCACCCAGATTCAACACTTGGACTCAATGGGCCCTATCATGAGAAAGTGAGGACTTAAATACCCTCAAGATAATTTCAAATTTATTTTTAGAAAATTAAATAAATAAGTGTTTGAGTGTTAAAATTTAGTCTATAAATGACTGATTCCAACCTGGTAGTAACAGTTCATATTGTTTGGTATATGATTGATGCATATGAAGTATTGAATATCATGGGAATACTAACAGAGTTGTTTTGCCATAGTATAGATCACCATGGCAGGTCCATGAATGCAAGGTTGATGATCATGAGTATGCATATTTATTTACCACATGAGGTATCTAATAGTGTGTGTGATTGACAACATACCACAAGCATCATAATGCATAAACAAACATACAAATGACACTTATATATAGGCTCTCTTGACACAACACCTTTCCCTAAAACAACTAGCGATATCAGTAACCACTATAAATGTTTTCAAAACAATTAGAATTTTCATAACTAAATTATTTTGGAAGTTTCCAATTGTAGGGTGCTAGATTTTTTCAGCAATAGGGTGACTCCTATCTTGCCTTGGCTATCCAAACTTGGTTGTAGTGACCCCTCTCTCTCTTTTTCATGTGCATTGGCTGGTAGGAGGTTGCATTAATTTTGCTAGAGTGCATTAATTTGGATGAGTTGTTTCTTTTGGTTGTAGTTGTTCTTACTCTTATTGAGGTGGCTTGGAGCTTTATCCTACCTCTGTTTGAGATTCCTGTTGCATTGTTCCTCAAACTTGGGATTGTGTAGGTTCCCTTTGATTGGTCAATGCGTAGAATTCCATTAGTAATTTCCATTATTTTCCAAATGGGACATCACACATTTGCACATACAAAATGGCTCCATCCAGATTTGTGACCATATCGTAGTCCTCTTGGTCTTATTTTCGAAAATGACACTTAAAAAAATAGAATTTCAAAATAATCTATAGACAAGTTGACAATTTATATTCCTTGTAGAGCATAATATTCTTCTCCAAATCCTTTATATCATTTTTTTTATTTCCAATAAGCTCTTTAAAAGAAAATATTTGGGGTAAAAGTCTCCTTTTCTATCAAAGAATGGTGGGAATTTATTTTTGTGTAAAATTTCACATTTGTCCTTGAAGCTATGTATCTTGTTTATGATTTTTCCTTCCTTCGTTTCTATCATTGTCACCAACTTATGATTCCTCATCATCTTTTTTTATCTTTCTGTTATAGGATATTTTGTCTCATCTGATCAATCAACCTCCTAATGGGATAAATCAACATCATATTCCCCTTTTACATCATCAATGCAAAAATCCCTATGCATGAGCCTCTTATTCCCCAGAGTTTCTTCCCTAAATAACATCATCTGAGCAGTTTTAGGACCAACACACCCTGGTCTCTTACTAGATAGTGTTCACCTATAGGTTGCTCCACTGTGGCTTATGTTGATCACCTATAGGTTGCTCCCATTTGCAACTACGTTGGTTCTGTAAATTCGGGAAAAAGAGAGAGAATCCGAAAGCTTCCATTTCTAGAAGCTTTCAGGATCTGTTATAACCATTTACCTTAGATAAAAATTTTGAATCCTATCATATCTTAGCTTGGAGTTTCCATCCATTATCCTTATATCTCATCCTCCCATCATGAGCAGATCCCAATCCCAATATTGATAAAAGGATAAGAACTCCCAACTTACCTCACTCCTCTATATATTTACAACCTTCCATATGCAAGGGGTTGGATTTTTGAGAGTGATTCTACCCTTATGCTACCATTGTGAGAGTCATCCTTTTATGCATTTAGAGTGTTTGGAGGTGGACTTTGTGACAAAGAGAGGACAATTCAACAACTTGGAGGACTTATTCTACAAGATCAACAACTATTTATGGTTGCAACTCACTCCATTTATATCAATATAAGGAGTTCTTTTATTTTCCTATATGTGATGTCATTATTTCATATATTTCAATACCATGATTATCTGTTGAATGAAGTAGATAGATGATGCTACATAGATATCATAGTTTATTGGCTTATGTTGTCTTATTGTGTAGGTTCTAATTTTGGTAGTTGGAGCTCAGATTGGAGCATTCAAGCCAAAGAAGGGGCAAAACATATGATAGCTTCAAAGTAGGTTTCATCCCCTCATATACTTACTTTAAGGAAAACATTGGGTCCTTTGTCATTTTTCTTGTTCTAATTTAGCCACCATACATAGGGGAGATATTTTTATCCATATCCATAAATCCCGCATAAAAAATTGGCAACCATACTGGGGAACAATGTATTTCCTTGGTGGTTTCTTTGTACATTGTGTTTGATTTACCTCTTTCATAGATCTTTGCATCTTTAATCAACCAAGAACAAACCTAGGAAGTGATTTCATTGAGTCTTGTTTGCAAGTTTCTTATCGAAATCCTATTTCCCAAGACCAATGCACCCTCTAGTCTATTGACAGAGTGTTGCACCCCACCTGGGCCCTCTCTGTTCCTACGTTGAAAAGCATTGGTGCCTCTTTTTCACCTGTGTTGATCCCTGTTTTTGCACAAAATTTTCCTTATTTTTTCAGCGTTTCTTTGGTCAGCCTACTTCCAACTGACCTTCTGTGAGTCTTGAGTGTCTTGTGGTATCTCTGAAGCCTCCATTTGGTTTGCATTTGTGTGTGTTTTCCTTCGGTAAGAATTGGTTTCAATTTTTCTTTTTTATTATCATTAGGTCTCTTTCAAATTAATTTTGTTTGGTCATTGGTGGCTTGGACGACTTGTTGTTCTAGTCCTCATTTTGAAAACTGCATTTGAATAAGTGATTAAACATTTGCATCTTATCTTTCCTCATTTCCAAAATTAAGTGTGTTGAAAAGAAAAATATTTTCATTTTCATCTAGGATTTTGTCTGTGAAATTGGAATTCCATAGTGTGAAATTGTGTGTATTTGCTTTCATTTTTGCACAAGAATACCCCCTCAATCACCGAGGGTGGGAGGGGGGGGGGGGGGGGTTGAATTTTGTATGAGTGTTAATCTCCTTTGAGTGTCATCTCTTTTGATTTTTGAAATTTTCACCCAATTTCGATTTTAGTCTTTTGTTCATGAAATCTAGGATTACGTTTGATTTCATTGGAATCCCCTTGTCTTTGTTTTGAATAATTCTCTTGCATAGATCAAATTTGCATAGTTAGAATTCTCATTTTCACAGCAGGAAGGGGAATCATGCATAGATTACATTTCATGGTTTGACATATTTTAATGCTTTGAATTGAATTTGAATAGTGAAATTGAAAGATCTAGTTAGGAAGTTATTGTTGGCTGCATATTTGATTGTTGCATCATTGTTTGCACCTCTTCCCTACACTAGATAGATCTCATCGGAAATGAAAAAGTTTCTTTTTTTCATATTAGTTGCATCATAGGCGTATTTAGGTGACATCAAGTTTTGAGCCTTGAAACTGAAATCTATTCAAGATGAACTCTAAAATTCACTCAATTAACCTAAGGAGCATTTGAAAGTTAATGAGACGCATAGAGGTCTAGGCTAGAGATGTGTTCTGACGTCTTTAAACGTAGGAGTTGTCATTTTTTTCACCGTTACAATCAGGGGGTGATATCTTGTTCCACATATGTAAGTGTATAGGATTGTTCTCCATGTACGTTTAGATATATCAGATGGTGCTCCATGCATGATAAGTGTATAGGAGAGCTGTCATCGAATGGTTACAAATTAGACAACACTACTACCAACTACACTCCCATGTATCATCGAGTATAATAAGGGAGTCCCTTATAGGTTTCTATCCATCCATAGGTAACTGAGTCAGCCACCTTGTATACCATGATACACTGAACACAACATTCGAGGAGATTGGCTATCGTATGTTAAGTCATTTGCTTGCCAAGGTGTATATTGCAGTTCACAGTTGCTTGGTAAACCTTTATGCCTAGTTGCCCCTTTTTTTGTGTCTTTAATTTATAAAATCAGTTAATTGAATGTGAAATAACATCCTCTTTGTAAAAAACTCCTTAGTAGATCTTAGGTTGAGACTAATGGAAATGGTTCCCAAGTCCACCAGTCAAGGAAACCCCTTTTGGGAATCCTGTTCCTCTTCCTTCTTTTGAAAATATTGGTTCTCCTTATATGGAAGCTTTGTCCCTTCCCAGATTTACCACTGGTTTTCTAGTTTGGTTATTTTTGAACCCTATGGTTCTGAATGTCCAAACTACTTGTTAACTAAGTTCTCCTCCACTTGAACAAGATCAACCTCATGTTGATCCTAAAGTTGACCATTTTCCTTCTTCACCTATTGTTTCTTCATCCCTTTATTCCTCCTCGCTTGGTGAATGTCTTGATTCTAGTAACCAGGAAGCTAAGAAGAAGAAGAAAAGGACGACGAAGAAGAAGCAAAATAAGCAGGGCAGAAACCAAGTAACCATTTCTATGAATGCAACTAGTATGGACAAATATTCCAATATGCCCCATAAAGTTAAATTCCCTTGCATGTTATGTAACGGTGACCACCTTCTTAGAGATTGTCCTGGTATTCCAAATGTATTAGAAGTGTGGTGCACAGGCTCACATCGGCCTTTGTCATTAGCTTCTAGAGATCATGCTAGTGATAAACCATACACTAGTGATAGTAAGGTCCATGGGAAAAAGGATAAAGTCAAGTTTCCCTGTAAGATATGTGAAGGGAATCATCCTATTCACCTTTCTACTTATATGGATGAAGCCTTAAAAGTGTTGGAAAACCTTACAGCTTCTCAGCCATGACTTCAAGCGGGTTACCGAAAGCTTTCTGCCAATCCTCCACAAACAGTGATGGACTTGTCGAACATGACAAGACTGAACCACTCCTTCTTAGGGTTTGTTAAATATACTCGGAGGGATTCATTCAAAGGATGGACTTATAGACCAAGCATATGTTATCCTCCTCAAGATTGTTAAAAAATAAAGAGGTATTGACCAATATGGTTGGGAAAATTGGGAAAACAAGGTACTCCATTTGTTAATGGAATCAATCACTCTTGAACACAACACTATTCCACTTCATATCCATGGTTATTGGGTTTGGTAATCTGCTTCTCTTTAGTTTCATCATACCTTCATAGAACCTCCATTTCGGTTTTGGGTCAATGCTTCCAACTCCATTTCAGTGTCGCTGATGTGTTCAAAAGAAGTCATTCAGTTGACATCCATTAAAATACTCTTAAGACTTCATTCCATGTTTGCCTTTCCTAATCTAGTTCCATATCAACATCATTTTGTCTCAATCATGATACCCATTTTGTGTCATTGATGGGGGATACATCAAGGCCCTCCTATGACAGGTCACTTCCTATCGACACATTATCTAGGAAGGTGACTTAGAAACTCCTCTTGGTACCTTGATGCTTACATACATCAATGGCAAGTTTCCTCACTCTCGGTGACAGGTTTACATCATTGGCCTTTGACCGAAAGATTCTGTGTGGTGTTCTACATCAATTTATTTATTCACACCATATAGATTGTACTTAAGTATCTTGAGATCCATTAACATCATCGGTGGTTTATCTCGCATCTGTTAACATCTTATATCATTAGCCGGTAATCACATGGTGTCTACCATGTTTGATCAACTCATTGATTCACATGGTTAGACTCATATGTTGGATTGGTCGTGTGAAGGAGATAGATGACCCCAAAACTAGTTTCATCCATCTGTGCTGCGAATTTAGGAATTATACAAACATCACAATGTATGATGGCTATGATCATGCAGATAGTAATACAGTCAAGGATCCACCATTTTCGATTGTGGACACGTCTTTTGATCATTGTACATGTTATGTTAGCTTATGTGTTGAGTATGGGTATGCCTCCCTTAGTAACCAATATGTCACGATGAAAATGTATTGTAAAAGATGAAGATCGCTAGTTTTCCTTGATCCCAACTTGTCACAAGGTAAAGCACTTCAGTCATTAGTAATCATCTTTGAGATTGCGCTTTAGGGGGCACTCTGTTATATTCTATTTTGATTCATCTGTTTAACCAATTTCCTAATCGGATCAATCAACATCCTATTCCCCCTTTACATCATCATTGTACAAAGCCCTATGCATGACTCTCTCATTCCCTAGAGTTTCTACCCTAAATTGCATCATCTAAGCTAGTTTTAGGACGAACACAACCTAACCTCTTGCTAGAAAATGTTCACCTACAAGTTGCTCCACTGTGGCCTGTGTTTATCACTTATAGGTTGCTCCCCTTTGCACCTGCGTTGGTTCTAGAAATTCAGGAAAAAGAGAGAGAATCCCAAAACCTCCATTTCCAGAAGCTTCCAGGATTTGTTGTAACCATTTACCTCAGATAAAAATTTTGAATCCTATCATATCCTACCTTGGAGTTTCCGTCCCTTATCCTTAGATCTCATCCTCCCATCAAGAGTGGATCTCAATCCCAAGATTGGTAAAAGGATAATAACTCCCAACTTACCTCACTCCTCTATATATTTACAGCCTTCCATATGCAAGGGGTTGACTTTTGGAGAGTGATTCTACCTTTATGTTATTGTTGTGAAAGTTATCCTTTCATGCATATAGGGTAATTGGAGGTGCACTTTGTGACAAAGAAAGGACAAGTCAACAACTTGGAAGAGCTCTTCTACGATATTGACACCTAGTTATGGTTGTAAGTCACTCCATTTATATCAATAAAAAGAGTTATTTTCTTTTCCTATATGTGATGTCGTTATTTCATATATTTCAATACCATGTTGATCTGTTTAATGAAGTAGATAGATGATGCTACATAGATCTTGTAGTTTATTGGTTTGCGTTGTATGCTTGTGCAGGTTCTAGTTTTGTCAGCTGGAGCTAGGATTGGAGCATTCAAGCCAAAGAAGGAGTGAAACATATGACAAATTCCAAGTAGGTTTCATCCCCTCATCTACTTTAAATATTGGGCCCTTTTCAGTTTTGTTGTTCTAGGTTAACCACCAGACCTAAGGGAGATATTTCTGTCCATAGTCATAAATTCTACATAACGCTTGCCACTACATTAGATCTATTAATATCCAGGTTTTTAATATCTTCCTTAGACATGTGATTGAGGAAGTCTATTATTTTATCAGATTTAATGGGCAAGTATCCAATATTGTTCTTTATTGCATTCATTTCTCTGTTGGCCCTTTGGACATTATCAATCTTCTCTTCAAGTAGTGGTATGTGGTCCTAGTTATTATACATTATCTTTATTATTTTACCCTAGACTATACCTCTTGCAGATTTGAGCAAGAATTTAATTGGGTGTTTCCTTTTCAACATATCTATCTCTACTTTGATTTGCTAGTAATCCCCTTGTTTTTTTGTACAATACTATTTTTGTGCTCTCCAATTCTTCTTCCTTCTTGTTTAATTCTTGCTTGCAACTAGAGAACAGTGTCTGCAATTTCTTGGCATCATGTGACATCGCCTTTGATTGAAGTTGTTTGACCATAGTATCAGGAGTTTGCTAGGAAAGATATGTCTCAACCCATTTTTATTTCATTCCCTGAGCTTGTGCCCCTAGTAACAAAATTTGGTCCCCATACTCTTTATTCTTTGTTTTCATGTCCTATATATTTTCCTTTAGCATTTGATTCTATAGGATGTAAAATGGACAAGACTTGATTCGAATAATATTTATTTTCACATTCTTATACTATGAGGTTGGAGTCATGCTTAGTTTCTTATTTTTCCTTATGCTTCCTTATTTCATATATGATAGTATGTGGGTCATATTTCCATGCATGTTCTTACTAGAATTCTGAGCTTTTTAGTTCACTCCCCACTATATTGAGTATGCTCATTGTATTTACCACAAATGGCCCCACCTAATGACGGAATTTGAATTTCATAACTACTTTCATAGTACTAAAATGCAAGTTGTCTCTACTAAATATTTTCCTTGTGTACTCTAGTGAGAATACGTGTTAAATCAGAAATTTTGGAAACTAATATGGTATTTCTTCAAGCCCATATATTCTTATGATTTCCTACTTATCAAAGATGTACCAGTCACCCACTCTGGTGTCAGGACTAAAATGAAATATTTCCCTAAGGAACTTGGGGCTTTTAGGTAGAGGCTCATCATGCAATAAAGTATATATAATAGAAACAAATTATGGCACATTCTTGAAAAGACTTGGTTTTTTCCTCGTTTCCTCAGAATGGGAAAGCACTCAAAGATAAGTAACATGGTACTTTGTTCATTTACTATTTTCGGCTTTAGTATCTCAAGGTAAGGATAGTTTTAGTGAATAAAATGATAAAATAGATGGGCTTGATGTTGGCTTGTTGGGGCCTGACCCAGGTTTGGAGTTAATTAGCCAAACAAATCCCTATACTATTGGCCCTTTTGGCAACAGTCCATGGAGCGCAGACTGAGGTCTCACCTGAAGTAGTATGGGAGGGTGCTAGAACTAGGTTTCTACACCCTTGAGATGTCTGAGAGGTATGACTGGTTCTTTGTTTGTTCTTGCGTGTGGGTCACTTCACGCACTTCCCGTTCCTCGCGGTCTGATACACTGCCTTCATGAAACCCTAAGCAAAGGATGTTCCGCGCTCTGCGCTATTACTCGAGATCTTACTTATCTTCCAGTGTTAATTAATAACCTTCGCCTACTTAAATGTCTTAAGTTATAATTAGCAATGCAAAACATTCATACACGATCACGCAATAAATAAATAATATAATTCCAAATTATATCCAATCATGCATCAAACTAGGAAAGTATACACAGAATTATAGCAAAACTTCTATTTATTGATTCTCCCAAAGGTTAGAGACTCAACCTGCCCTGTGCACTCAGCTGCAGGGGTCCGCGCACTCAGCTGCGGACTACTAGGCCTCTGCACACTCAGCTGCAAAGCCTTCTCCTACTCTATGACCCACAGACACACTTTACACTTCGACTCAATCACTTAGACTTCTCATGCTTTCCTTCTATTAGTTCTATTGGTTATTTTCTACACTTAGAGCCTCGCTCTATTTATACAATCCCATGGTTTGTTGAAAATGGGTAGGTCTATCCAGCCAACATTACATTGCAAAACTAGGGTGGCAAACCCTGTGACTCTATTATACTTTTGCACCCCGCGCCTGCAATTTGCGTAGCTTTTATAAAAAGATTTGGTTAAAACTTGGGCTTTAACCCCCAAAGCATGCTTTGGGGGGATTCCATGCCCAACAGGCCCCCAACACAAACATCGTGACTCACCCTCGAGTCACTCTGTCAGTGCATAGATCTTTGCGTGGAGTCCCTCTAACTGTTCTCAAACTGCGGCAAGGTTAGCAGCACACTGAGCTGCTTCTTGCTGGATCTGCTGCATACATTGTTCCGAGACCTCTCTGTCGGAAGTGCTTCTCTGCATCAGTGCATGCATCCCCTACATGTGTGCAACCTTGCCTTGAATTTATGCTGTGAGGGTGAAGACCTCGTCAATCCAAGGCTGAACGCGTGCCTTCAGGACTACTTCCTTGTGTCCTATCGCGTCCACCTACTCTTTCAGTGCTTTAGCCTATTGCATCTGTGCAAGCCTCTGAGTGAGGGCCACCATCTACGCAGTTCCTTTAACGTTGTCATACTGTTGTTGGAGTTCTCGCGCCTCTGTCTCTAAGCACTAGATGTTGGGCTCCTCCTATAGATTTGTGAGGACTTCAAATGATTCTTCCAACATGCTAGTGCAGTCTCGCACTGCACTGCCAATTTCGTCCAATCCCACTATGATAGAGCTAGTGCGTTGTTCTCTAACTTTCGGAGGGGTGGATGAATGCACCTTTAACAGCAACTCGACGATCTGAAGGTTCAACTCCAGCTGAACCTTTGTCATTACCTCCTGCACCTCACGCACCCCTACTGCTAACTTGTGAATGCGTGCCTCTGCTAGTATGTCTGCTAGGATGGCCAGCTCCAGGACGCTTCGGCAAGATTCATCTATTACTTGTACCAGCTATTGATTCTGTGACACCACTTCATCATGCTGCAAGCTTAATTATTCCATATTGATTTTCTGCTTCCTGAGGACTTGCAGTGCACAACTCTCCCTAGCTCATAGCTCTGCACTTATCCCATCCTGCGAAACATATAAGGTCTCTCATGAGAGTGCAACCATATTGATATCAAGACCCTTCAGTGTGCTAACCGTAGGCCTGTCAGCCTCATTTGTTGTCACTAGTGCCCCTTCCAACAGCACTATGGTATTCGTCATCTGTGCACACAACATTTGTTTTGCTATCATTGTTCTGATTGCGAGGCTAGTTGAAAGGGTACTAACCTAAGGGGGGCGCACCTGTAATTCCTGTAACTGTGCTTTGAGGGCTCCCAACACAATTTGGTTCTCCTGCATGAAATTTTGGAGGGCCTCAGAGGTGACATCGCGCACTGTCTCACCGATGTTGTGCAGATCACCCTCGGTTAGGGTGATCAGGTCAATAGACAACTTCAATGCCTTAACCTTCTTACACGACCTTGTCCGCTTGGTTGGGTGTTGGTGCCTCAACTATGTTGACGCAGTTTGTGGGTCTGTCCCTCCCTCTTCCTCCTCTACTTCCTGCCCTTGAGAAGGCGATGTTTGGCCCTCGCGCGCCTTCGTGGCAGCCTCATGTGCTGCTGCTGCAACCTTTTCCTACTCAGTTGTTATCTGTCTAGCATACCGTGCCACCCGCACTTCTGCCGTTGGTGCCTCCTTCCTTCTCTTTTCTGCCAAATGTGCGATGCGTAGATTGGCCACGTCTTTCTTCCCTTGTGCTACCGACTTCTCTATCTTCGCGATGTTTGGAGCACACCACTCCAGTGGACATGTCTCGAGGACGTTAAATATGACATCGTCTGTGGCTACAAAGGGTAGCTTCCTTCATTGTTTGGTTGGGTCCTTGCACACTCTAATGTAAATTCTATGGATGTCTGCTTTAAATTCCAAAAAACTCTAAAGACTGATGTAGACAGTGGGCGACAACCACGGCTTGCAGTTGATCCCCATTCTGAGGTTCATCTCCATGAACACCAGAAATATTTTACTGTCGCGGATCCTAGTGGCATCCTTTGTGGTCCAGAGCAAAGTGTACTTCGCAGCCTCTGGTAGATCTCTGTCAATTGTGGGGACTTGATTGCCCTCTAGTAATTCCCCTGCCACGAGCACTATGGACAGTAGAAGCCATGCATAGTGGAATGTTTTGCCCTGTTCCTAAGCTTCACAGTAATTCTCTAAAAACTCGTTACAGAGGAACTCAGACCAGTTAAACTGGACCCCCTCCGTGCACTGCTCAGCTAGTGCTACCACTGGCATGGGTACCTCCTCTACGTGACACTTGCGCATAACCTTACTGACTAGTATTTGGGTTTCCACTTTTACTGCATTGTCACTGATGTTGGATATGGCGTAGCCCCTTTTCTTCTTCGCCAACTTGTTTTTTTCTTCATGGCCTCTGTGGTGGCCAAGTCACTGCTCTTCCCGTCTGAGATGTCCATGGGGTCCTCCTTTGCATGGAAGCCATGAAATGTAATGAATCAAGTCTGCCATGATGGGGATGGGCTCCTCTAGCCACAAACACCCATCACGCACCAGGCAGAGCAGCTGTCTGATGACAAAAATGGTTATTGGGGCATTTTGGAAATGCGGCACCCAGACCAGGTTCAGTAGCCTAGCCTTTTCCACTCCGCACAACCAATTTTGAGGCTTTAATTCTGTAACCCCCACCACGATGTTCTACTTGGGCTTCATGAGGTGCAAGGTCTCAAGGTGAGGGAACCTATCGGGGTCAGCGAGGTCCCAATCTTCGAATTTTAGGCTCAGCACCCATCCTAAGTGCATGCCCTCCAAAATAATATTAACTGGGAGGAGCAGGGTTTGAAGCAAGCTCTTGGTCTTGTCAAGGCCCTTGGGCACTCTAGCCTTTCCTTTCCGCGAGGGACATAGGCGGGCAGCTTTGTCGGGGGGTGCGTAGGCTCAGTTTCCTCCTCCATGCCTTCATCCTCATCCTTTGTGATGATAAGATCCTCCATGTCTTCATCTTCTGCATCGGTCTCTATGGTGACGTATTTCCCCTTCTCCTCCATTGACAACTTGGTGCATAGCGGGTTCCGCGGGGACATACATACGGGAACCATTGCTTGTTTGCCTTCTTGGGTTTTGGCATGCGCGGTGACTTCGGGATTTCTGACACAATCCCAGCACCTTCTAGAGCATCCCCCATAGTCAGGGCCTGCACGGCCTCTTCAGCAGTCAATTATGTTATCTCCATAATGTCCTTAGATGTTTCCATTGTGTCTGTCCAGAAATCTAGCACTCGTGAACTCAGGGGCTCAATGAATGCTCAGCACACAACATTCAGGGCTCTGCTCAATAGCTCAATTCACAAATGACCAAGTGTTGTTTTTTGGGTAGCCCTTTGTAATTTATAGTCTTTTTGAATTTGAATTCGATCGTTCCCCCCAAATCTGGTTCATTAATGCTCCCTTCGTGGCAAATTTTCCCAAATCTTGCCCATAAATCACGTCTTAAATGTGTGTCACCCGCTCCATTTGGTCTCAAGCTGAGCATCCCATCATGAATAGTGACTTCAATGGTCACTTTCTGGCCAACCTGCACGACATCACAACCCCCCGTGCGCGGTCATGGACATTGTGACTCTTTGCTTTTGCGCGCAGCTCCCACGCATAATAGTTTATAGTCCTGCACTTCCTTTCAACTGCCTAGAGCGCTAAGACTGTACTTCCTTCGGCTAGTCAGGTGGTCACACCACCCATGCGAAGTTTCATCCTATCATCCATCATGTTTCCTGGAGAATACCCACATTTTATTGTCACAGTCGGCATCGTGCATTTTACCATTTGCAATGCAGTACCCTAGTCAATACGCTTAGCAATGTGTGGTCCAAGCCAAGGCATCAGACTGATCAATTCACGACGATAGGCCTTAAACCTGTCATTGCGATCGTATGCATCCTGCCTTATCACCCTGATATTTTTGCTGAGAAAATATTCCTTTATCTTGTCCTCCAGCTTCTTGACTTCTACATCCACCAAAGCACTTTTCTTCTTCAAGTTCTTGGAGTCTAAAACTTTCCTGTTGGATTTCTGCTTCTAAGGTTCCATGAACCGTCGTATCTACTAGTGCTATCATGCGTGGTCTAAGCTCTACAAGTACTATAGGGCTTACTTAGGTTTCTTCATACTCTAGCCTTGGTGGTGCCTACACGGTCATGTTTTTGCACGGGGTCCTATAAGCCCATAGAACCACTGGTACGCATAGGTCCCAGTCAATCCGCTTCACATTGTGGACCTTGTTCAGTGCTTCGCGTACTTTGTTAAAAGCTTCTACATGAATATTCTTCTGTGCACTTGGTCTTTCCATACTTTATGGTCCCAATCGGAGGGGTCGTTCACGCCATAGCCTTACCCGCACCTGCTTACTAATCGTGTCTCCTACCGTGAGGATGGTGTGCATTCGCGCATGTTTCGCACCATATTCCTATATCCACTTGGATAGGTGGCTGTGTAGGTCGGTTCATTCGTCATACTTGTCTTTCAATCGCATTTGAGGCTTCCCAAACCGCATGGGAATCATCCTTCTGCATTTGCCCCAGTCCTATAAACTTCTTTGGTGCGTACCCCACCACCTTGCAGGTGTAGCGCTTAGTACCCACTTCAGAGCATCGAAGCGCTACTGTTCTGACACTTCTCATTCAAATTTGTTCAGGAATTCATCCACCTTGCTTAACCCATCATTCATAGGTCTCTTACCTATGTTGCTACTCAGTGCAGCGACCTCGTCATCATGTAACAGCTGAGCATGGTTACCTCGTGTAACCAGTTCTGCCATCATTCTATCTCTTCATCAAAATTGGAGGTGCATGAAATTTCGTGCTCCCATGAGATTTGGCCATCCACAGTTGGATTTACCCAATATTGCTCATGTGTAGCTATCTTGTAGATGCAGTACATATCGTCGTCGTTATCGTAGTCGCACATTAGCTCCATGTAGAGCGATCCTTCTGCAGGGTCTACACGCAGTGACTTTTTCTCAAAGATCATCTTGTGCTTCTTTAGATTTATCACTCCATTCATGTCAATGGCCCAATCTATTCCCAATAGCGTGGGGTAGGGATTGTTGTCATCAACAATCTCTATTACTTCGAAATCTTCTAGAATGCTTTCTCCTTCAATATCTACCGTGATTCCCTGTAATCTCCACATAGTTAGGATATTTTGTTGGTTCACCATTCGCAGTTGGATAGGAGACCATTGCAACACAAGCTTGCCCATGCGCTCCCATGTTTGCTTTGGTAAGACATTCATGTCCGACCCTAGATCCAGAATCACTTGGTCCATCTCATATTCCCCGATCTGCGCGATCAATCTCATCTCCATTCCTGTTCATGTCGTGTGCTTCCCGAGCTTCCAGACTATGCACGGTTCTCCTAGCACGGTCCCAGCACATCTAGTTATGAGTTCTTACAGCCCGTTTACAGCCTTTCTTTCGCGCATTAGCTTCATGCATGTCTGCAAGAATGTAGTGAGCATCGATGGGTCCATTTGTGGCTCCAATCTATCTTTACTTCCCAAAGTGGAGGCATCAGCGAAGCTCCTCTTAGCTTCCATGAAGGTCTCCTTAGCGCACTCCAAATCAGATTCTAGTTCCTTCGTTGGAGCCTTGCGAGCCCAGGTGATTTCTTTAGGTTGCTTGCCTTTGTCATCCCCTCTCATAATACCACTCCAGAGCACGATACTTACATTAGGGTCTTCCTCGCGTGGCTCAAACCTCATCATTTGCAGGTTCTGATTCAGGGGACATTGGAGTGCTCCTTTATCGCGCAACCTCACTATCAGTGTGGGACAATCCTCCATCTCATGTTCAAACAACATACAATACAAGCATGATGGTTTTGGATTTGTACAATCGTGGGCATAATTCCCTGGCCCTCCGTAATTGTAACATATCAGTTGTCTGCGACCTCTTCCTAGTCCCCCTCCACCTCGGCCTCGTCTGCGTCCCTGAAATCCAGTGCGCGCCATTCCTGTGTTTTGATCGAGGGCCCGTGTTTCAGCCTGAACTCTGTAGGTAGGAGTTCGATCCATCATCAGTTCATAACTTCGACAAGTGTGCTCATCATGTCCTACTGACCTACAGAAATTACAGAACAACTACTGTGAATTCTACGTATACTTTTGTAATAGATGGCAGTTATCTATAGCATGCTTTCCTCCTATCTAACAAATCACGCACCATAGTGCAGGCGCCGCGCTTGGTCCTGCTTGTGCCTCCAGTCTTAGTGGCATTGGCCCTCCTCCCGCAAGGTAATTCACAAATATCGGGAAGTGGTCCTTGTCGTGCCCCTGGCCCTTGCATTTTATGCACCATACCTCATTGCACACCTCTGGGTGGTTTGTCCTATCTTGTTTAAAACTTTGCATCTCCAGGCACAAGTTTTTCAATTGCGCATGAATCTGCTAAAGTCCCAGGTTAGGATCTTGTATCGAAGTCTCGTGCAATCTCATCGCGACCTCCAAAGCCTCAGCCTGAGTGGTTAACCTTTGTTGTGACAACGCGTTTGGTAGATGTGGTGTTAACGATGCCACAAACCATTCGCAGTGTTGCCCATCTATTAATGTCATGTTCTCTTCGCCAATTGTGCACTTCAGTATTTGATCCAACTCCCACTAGGTTTCGCCTGGTAGCATTGTGATCTCCTTGAATCCAATGATCGATTGGGCCTCGGACTTTGGCCTGCTAAATTCTTTGTTTAGTGTAGCTTGGATATCCGCGATCCCCGCATTCGAATTTTCATTAGAACGCTTGATGTACCAGGTCAACGCGCGATCCTACAGAGTGCTGACCAACGTTGCCTTCTTTATATTGTCATCCGTGCACCCTGTATTTCCCATAGAGCTTTTATTACAAACCAAACCTAGTCTGGATGTTCATTCTGTACTCCCTTGAACACTGGTAACTTTATCGTGCTTTCCATACTACTTTCGCAGTGGTGGTGGAGGTGGTATGGGCGAATATGGGGGTGAAGACGGTGAAACTGGTGGTGGTGTGGGTGGGGGTGGTATGCGCATAATTCTCTGTTGTATCAGATTGATCGCACTTCTCAGCGAGACCTTCGCGAGCTCTTCTTCGCCCCCTCGCGGAGGTGAAATCAAGTGGCTAGTTTCTAGTTCTGTGCTACCTTCGTTTATGTAGATTCTCCCACTCCGTGTGGCCCCAAACATCAATTTATTCGCATAACCCACTTTTCACACAGTAGCATTTTAATCCAAGTGTTCAAAGATTTAATGTACTTACCTCGCAATCCCTTGAGGAAGCATTGTTCTACTTGCTATAGCTGACTGAAGTATCTACTACGAATTCAGTGATGAATCCTCATATGATTCAATTGAGCCAGTGATCGATAGCGCGCACAATCTTATCTTCCAATGCTTCTAGTTTGTGCACCAATTTTGGACTCCGCGCAATAGGTTTGTCGAGTTTACACCTTCCTTGGATATCTTCTAGCTTCACAATCCACCCGTACAACTCAATGGGGAAGGATGCAAAGAAAATTTCATGGATATCTATATACAAGTAGCAATCTAACCACTCTTCCTTTGATAGTCACAAATTCCTGTTTTCATGCACAACAAACTCATGAATCTTTCTGTGCAACCAATCTTCAATTCCTTTCTTTGTCAGATTCTAGTGATACGACATCAGACATCTCTATGCAGATCCCAATCCTGGCAATGGAAAGATTTGTTTCCTTGTTGGGGCCTGACCCAGGTTTGGAGTTAATTAGCCAAACAAATCCTTGTACTACTGGCCCTCTCGGTAACAGTGCGCGGAGCACGGCCTGAGGTCTCATCTAAAGTAGTATGGGAGGGTCGTAAAACCAGGTTTCCGCACCCTTGAGATGTCTGAGAGGTATGATTGGTTCTCTGTTTGTCCCTGCACGTAGGTCACTTCGTGCACTTCCCGTTCCTCGTGGCCTTATACACTGCCTCCGCACAGCCTTAACCAAGGGTTGTGTCGTGCTCTATGCTATTACCCGAGATCCTACTTGTCTTCCGGTGTTAATTAATTACCTTTGCCTACTTGAATGTATTAAGTTATAATTAGCAAGGCAAAACATTCATACACGATCGCGCAGTAAATAAATAGTATACTTGCAAATTATATCCAATCATGCATCAAACCAAGAAAATATACACAGAATTATAGCAAAACTTCTCTTTATTGATTCACCCAATGGTTACAAACTCGACCTGCCTCACGCACTCAGCTGAAGGGGTTTGCGCACTCAGCTACGGACTATTAGGCCTCTGTGCACTCAGCTGCAGAGGCTTCTCCTACTCTACGACCCACAAACACACTTTACACTTCAACTCAATCACTTAGACTTCTCATGGTTTCCTTCTATTAGTTCTATTGGTTATTTTCTACACTTAGAGACTCGCTCTATTTATACAATCCCATGGTCCGCAGACCATGGGTAGGTCTATCCAGCCAACATTACATTACAAAACTAGGGTGGACAACCCTATGAATCTATTATAATTTCGCACCCCATGCCCGCAATTTGCAAATCTTTTACAAAAATATTCGGTTAAAACTTGGGCTTTAAGCCCCAAAACATGCCTTGGGGGGATTCCATGCCTAATACTTGATATTAGAAAGATCTGTTTGCCTAAAATTCTATTAATTGGGAATGGATTTCATGAAATATGAACTAGAGAAAGTAATATTCTATGTAGGCCTTAGTGATTGAATGATATAAAGTAACTAGGAAACTTCAGACTAATTCATTTACTTAGACATTTGCATTAAGACCCATGACTTGAGAAATAATTGAAAAAGGAATCTGGGGTAGAAAATCTAATACCATGAGAGGATAGGAAGGATGGTAAGAAAGGACAACTCCTCCTTTGATATTTTTGTGGATCATATTTTGCTTCACCTCTGGTAAGAGGCTATTCCACTGAGCTCCTAGTACTTCTATATTCAAGTTTCACATGCTTACCCTATCCAAGAATGATAGCATATCTACAATATCCTATGGTGTGACCTCAATAACTACCTTATCTCCTTGGGTAGAAATGATGACTCTATAGTCTCGTAGATATTTTTTGGCACACCATGTTAACATCCTCAAGAAATGGTTGGGGCCATTATCAAGACCATGTTTGATTCAAATAGGTTATTATGATCCCTTATTGAATTAGAGGTACCATGTACCGGTTGTATGCATTTTCTCATGTCATAAGTCGTTAAAGTTAGATCTTCAACATTAGCATCTTGGTTGTAGAAATCATGTTCCTTTGCCCTTTCAATCATTTTCACATTAGAGGCACTTGGTATAGGTGGTGAAGCAATTGAAGATGAGAGATTTCTTGGGGGGAATTTAGCTGGCTTAGTGGAATAAGGGAGGTGGCAAGATGGCAGGTTTATAGGTAGGAATTACGAGCCAATATGAAACTGCCACATGGATCAACAAGATTGGACAATACTATGGATGAAAATTTAATTAAAACTAGGTAAGTTGCATCTCGCTTAAGACATGCGAATATTAAATTAAGGTGTTTTATGGAATTTTTCATTGGAATTGGAAAATTCTAGTGCTTCCGGGGATGTAATCTAGCTCTTGATAATGTGTACATTGATGATTTCATTAAACAAAGTATTTATTTACATAAGAATCAAATTTTATGGGTAGATGAGCGCTTTTCATCAAAGTGGGGTTAAACTTTCCTCTTGAGCTCAATGTTTCTTAGATTTTGGCTAGCATGAGGGCTTCTTAGATTGAATTCATGAGGATGAAGAGAATTTTTTGTTGCAAATTGAAAATATGAGTTTGGAAAAATGGGATTTAAGCTCCACAAGTTCACGGGCATGCTAGGATTGTAACTAAGAGGCTAGGTGGGAAAAATAAAAATGGAAATGTGTCCAATGTATTTTTATAAACGTTTTTAGTAACATGTTTCAAGACACCATTAGGTGATTTTAGGGATGACATCATGCTTACATCATTATGATGCTAGCATGATGGGGTTGACCCTAACGTGTGTTTCCATGGTTGTGCCACGTGGTAGATAGTGGTTTGGTGAGAGGTGTGACTTGGTGATGAGGTGTTGTATGATGTGGCATGGATGATGGGCTAAAATCGAGGATCGACGTGGAGGGATTTGAAAGTCTAGCCAAGGTGTGAAGGGTATGAGAGGGTGATGCATGTAACCCTTTCTAACCCCCAACCATGGTAAACTATGTGTGATTTGGTTGTATAGAGTGATCTGGACTATCCACTATCCTCCAGTACCTGCCATCTAGTCTTCGATGCCATGCAACTCTCCCTGCACCCATTTGATATTTTTTGTGTGCACTCCACTAGCCAACTATGCTGCATTGTTTCTTGTCAACCCCATTAGTTTCCCTTATGTGTTTTGATTTGTCTATGAACTATGGCTTGGCGCCTTGTGAGCTCCCTCCTAAGGAGATTCAAGGACTTTAATATTTGATCTTTTCGCTCTTTTGGGGGGAGCCTTTGGTTCATTCTTCAAGTCTCTTTGAGGCCTTCTCCAACTTTTGAAACACGAAACAACAACTTGTTGGGGGTGTTGAATTTTAGCACGAACATCATGTCTAGTTGTTAGAAATATTAATTAAATTATAGGTACTAGTCGTGATATACCGAAATGAAGAATAAAAATATGCAATAGAAGATTTTAATTGAATTTGGAGTATGCGCCCAAGTCTAGTGTAAGTACGACCAACAACATTTTTATGCATGCAATAGTAAGAGAGAAGATTTGGTTAGGTCCAACCTATTTCCTCTATTTTAGGAGAGTCGTGTGATAGGTAACCAAAGAAAAAGAAGGAAGAAATAAGTCTTGAGTACTTGGAGGTTATTCAGTAGTAAAAACCTAATGACTTGCTCCTTTCAAATATTTCTAAAAATCATAGTAATGACTTGTAGTACAATAGAATTAGGTATGTTAAATGTTGAAGAAATTAAGAAGGATTAACACATATGAGTTAAGTAAAAAAAATAGTGTTTTTGCCAAATTAATAATGGAAGAGATAATTTAGCATGCAGAAGCCTCGACCCCATAATCAAGCCCTACCATGAAGACCAAGAAAATTGTAAACTATTACTTAAATAGAGCCAAAATGAGAAATGCTCTACAAAGAAAATATAAGAATATAAAAATAAAGTTATTGTTCCCTCATCGTGCTTCAATAAATGAAAATAAAAAAATAACAACCACAGTATAAACATAAAATCTTAACCTTGAAAGAAACAAAACAAGGTAATCATCATCATTATTCTTATAAACAATTGGGAAAATGGAATTATCAACCATTTGTTCAAGAATAAAAAGAATTGAGAAAGAGTGTTAGTACCTAGATTTTCAAAAATAAATTTACCATAAAAAACCCTGAAGCCATGACTTTTCAACTTTCAAATCCTAGTTGTGGAAATAGTTGAAGATGTGTTTATGGTATGGATTATCTCCCTTCCTCCAAGAGAATAATATATATACAATATCCCAACTCTAAAATAAAAACCTTGGAAGACAAAATAGTTTGGTATGACAAAAAAGAAAAAAACCTCATCATTTGGCAGGAAAAAAATGAAAAATACCTCATCGTTTAAGAATGTAGAGTTGCAACATAAAAAATCCAAGTGGAAATGATGGTCTAGATGGAAGAGGGGGTGGGGTGGTTACCCTAACCACCAATAACAAATAATGACCATCAACGGATCACCACAAGGGATCCTAACCATTACCTACACCTTAAGTCATGTGGATGGAGTGTAATGGAGGCATGTTGGTTGTCCATGTATCACACCAAGGCCCATAATAAATTAATGTAACGCCATCGAGAGAATAAATTATATAAATGCCCTAATAAAGTAAGTTTTGGAACTATATATGTATGCAAAAAATATAAAACAAAGGATTTCCCTAGCCCTACTGGTATTCATGTGAATTATGAATTAAAATGAGTATGGCTCAATGTTTGTAAGTGATCTTAATGAATATAATATATATGAATATAGAATATTTTAATTGAATTTGGAGTCTGCACCCAAGTCTAGTGTAAGGAAAACCAACAACTTTTTTATGCATGCAATAGCAAGAGAGAAGATTTGGCTAGGTTCAACCTATTTCCTTTGTTTGAGGAAAGTCTTGTGATAGGAAACCAAAGAAAAAGAAGGAAGAATTAAGGATTGAGCACCTAGAGGTTATTCAGTAGCAAAAACCTAATGGCTTGCTCCTTACAAATATTTCTAAAATTCCTAGTAATGACTTGTAGTACAATAGAATCAAGTATTAGACTTTAAGCTTCTGTGGTCATATTCTGGAGAATTATGACTCAGATCATCCATAGTACTATGTTCATCTTGTCGACGTTTCGAATCCCAAAGGGGATCCATCTTCAAGATAGAAAATGAGTGATAGATTGAGAGAAGAATTTTATCGACCAAAACAGATAAATAAATACCTAATGAGTAATAAAGTAAGGGCCTACTAATTCATAAACCTAAAATATATATACTTTTTTATTTAAAAACTAACCTATATAGGTTACTTTTTAATATAGGTTAGTTTTTAAATATAAAAGTATACATATTTTAGGTTTATGAATTAGTCAGCCCTTAATTTATTACTCATTAGGTATTTATTTATCTATTTTGGTCGGTAAAATTCTTCTCTCAATCTATCACTCATTTTTTGTCCTGAAGATGGATCCCCTTTGGGATTCAAAACGTCAACAAGATGAACATAGTACTGTGGATGATCCAAGTCATAATTCTCTAGAATCTGGTATGTTAAATGTTGAAGAAATTAAGAAGGATAAACTTGTAAGACTAAGTAAAAAAAAAAAAAAATAGTGTTTTTGGCCAAATTATCAATAGAAGAGATAGTTTAGCATGCAGAAGCCTCGACCCCGTAATTGAGCCCTACCATGAAGACCAAGAAAATTGTAAACTATTAATTAAATAGACCCAAATGAGAAATACACTGCAAAGAAACTCTATGAAGGTAAAAATAAAATTATTGTTCCCGCATCGTGCTTCAATAAATGAAAATAAAAAAATAACAACAATAATATAAACATAAAACCTTAACCTTGAAAGAAACAAAACAAGTTAATTATCATCATTATTCTTATAAAAAATTGGGAAAATTGAATTATCAACCATTTGTTGAAGAATAAAAAGAATTGAGAAAGAGTGTGAGTACCTAGATTTTCAAAAATAGTTTTACCATAAAAAACCTTGAAGCCATGAATTTTCAACTTTCAAATCCTAGTTCTGGAAATAGTGGAAGATGTTTTGATGGTATGGATTACCTCTAATCCTCCAAGAGTATACCAGATATACAATATCCCAACTCAAAAAAAAAAAAAAACCTTGGAAGACAAAATAGTTTGGCAGGACAAAAAAGAAAAAAACCTCATCGATTGGCAAGACAAAGAGGAAAGAAACCTCATCGTTTAAGAATGTAGAGTTGCAACATCAAAAAATCCAAGTGGAAATGATGATATATATGGCATTGGGGGTGGGGTGGTTACCCTAACCACCAAGAACAAATAATGACCATCATTGAATCACTGCAAGGGATCCTAACCATTCCCTACACCTTAAATCATAAGGATGGGGTGTAATGGAGTAATGTTTGTTGTCCACATATCGCACCAAGGTCCACAATAAATTAATGTGACACCATCGAGAGAATAAATTCTAGAAATGGCTTAATAATGTAACTTTTGGAATGATATATGTATGCAAAAAATATAAAAGAAAGGATTTCCCTAGCCCTAGTGGTATATATGTGCATTATGAATTAAAATGAGTATAGTTCAATGTTGGTAAGGGATCTGAATGAATATATATATATAGAGAGAGAGAGAAGATTTTAATTGAATTTGGAGTATGCACTGAAGTCTAGTGTAAGGACAAGCAACAACTTTTTTATGCATGCAATAGTAAGAGAGAATATTTGGCTAGGTTCAACCTATTTACTCTATTTGAGGAGAGTCTTGTGATAGGTAACCAAAGAAAAATAAGGAAGAATTAAGTCTTGAGTATGTGGATGTTATTTAGTAGTAAAAACCTAGTAGCTTGCTCCTTACAAATATTTCTAAAAATCTTAGTAATGACTTGTAGTACAACAGAATCAGGTATGTTAAATTTTGAAGAATTTAAGAAGGATTAATGCCTAAGAGTTAAGTAAAAAAAATAATCTTTTTTGCCAAATTAACAATGGAAGATATAGCTTAGCATGCGAAAGCCTTGACCCCATAATTAACCCTATCATGAACAACTAGAAAATTGTAAACTATTAATTAAATAGAGTCAAAAGAGAAATACTCTACAAAGAGAATCTAAGAATGTAAAAATAAAGTTATTGTTCCCTCATGGTTCTTCAATAAATGAAAATAAAAACAATAGTATAAAAATAAAACCTTAATCTTGAAAGAAACAAAATAAAGTAATTATCATCATTATTCTTATAAACAATGGGGAAAATCGAATTATCAACCATTTGTTATAGAATAAAAAAAATTGAGAAAGAGTGTGAATACCTATATTTTCAAAAAATAACTTTACTATAAAAAAACCCTGAAGCCATGACTTTTCAACTTTCACATCTTAGTTGTGGAAAAAGTGGAAGATGTTTTAATGGTATGGATTATCTCCCTTCCTCCAAAAGTACTAGATATACAATATCCCAACTCTAAAAAAATCCTGGGAAGAAAAAATAGTTTGGCCTGACAAAAAAAACCTCATCGTTTGGCACGAAAAAAAGGAAAAAAACCTCATCATTTAAGAATGTAGAGTTGCATCATCAAAAAATCCCAAGTGGAAATGATGGTCTAGATGGCAAAGGAGGTGGGGTGGTTACCCTAACCACCGAGAACAAATAATCACCATCATTGAATCACCGCAAGGTATCCTAACCATTCCCTACATCTTAAGTCAAGTTGATGGAGTGTAATGGGGGAATGTTGGTTGTCCACGTATTGCACCAAGGCCCACAATAAATTAATGTAACACCATCGAGAGAATATATTCCAAAAATGGCCTAATAGAGTAAGGTTTGGAACGATATATGTATGCAAAACAAAGGATTTCCCTAGCCCTAGTGGTATTCATGTGCATTATGAATTAAAATGAGTACGGTCCAATGTTTGTAAAGGATCTCAATGAATATATATATCTTTTGTAAGTTTTCATTGCCCTCGGTTTTAAACATAACTCATAGGTGTACCAAGGTCTACGTTGTTGTATGTAGAGAAGGAATGACTAAGTATTTAAGAAACTAATTGCATGAAGACAAAAATGAGTATTGAATAATGAACGCATTCCTTTTCATGTTACAACTTATGCTATATAATTTTTTTATTTTTTTGTACTTATTAGATATTTTATACGTATATTTGTGAAGTATATTACGTTAAGGACGTTTTCCAAAATATGGTATGAGACATATGAAAGAGCCATATTTCAAAGTAGAATATAAATATAATATTGAATATTGAATATAAAAAAAGATTTTTTATTGTATTTAGAAGTGTGTTTTATTTTTTAAGAGATAAGTGTAGTTTTTTCCATATTTATTATGTAACGGCCTTAGTAAAATTCTATGTAATAAAAGTTAATAAAGGAAAAATAATAACCAAAGTCATCGGATACATATTCCAAGTTGAATGGTGGGAAAAAAATCCTAGTGGATGTTCATTTCGGTTATTATGGCTAAAGGAAATTGACAAAGACAATGCCTAAAGGATTTGAAAAGGAAAAGTGGCATTAATTGGCATTTTATTTATGAAAATAAAGAAAATTAGGAGAAAAGGAAAGTGAAAGGTAATAGGTTGCATGTGAGGAGGAAGTTGAAGGAAAATACTGGAAGATGAAGAAAATAGATTCCTCGTTAATAGAAAGGCTTATGAGGATCATTTCACAAGATTTTTGATAGTTTTTGGGTGGATCTCTCTCTCCATTCCCTCTCTCACATAGTTAGAGTATTCTTGGAACACTCTATCGTTAGATCAAGGAAAGCAAAGGAAGGACAAAGAAGGCAAATGGAAGCAAAGATCAAGGAAGATCAGGATCAAGAGGCTACAATAGGATTACTTGTAGGTATCGATTTTCATATGTGATTTTCTTGCTATATTTGGTATGCATGGGACATGCATGTTTGTATTTGGTTCTCTTGTTGTTGTTGGCATGAGATTTTCTAGGTGTAACAGTGATTTTCAACCTTGCCTTTCCATTTCCAAATAGTCATGGTGTGATGTGTTCTCTTTTATATGGTCAATATGGATTGTGAGATGGTTTCGAAACTAAGAGAGGTGGTCTCTGAAGAAGAACACAAGGCCTAGGAATACATAGACTAGAGAAGGTGGGATTGTAGTAAAGCTAGATTTTGTGTACCTCGGTAGACCTAGGAATACTCAACTAGTGAATGGCGGGATATACAGTAAATCCTAGAGGTATGTGCCCTTGATCAGGCCTAGAAATCCTTGATGAGTCAATGACGGGATATACAGTAAAGCCTAGAGGGTGGAGTCTTGATTATGCCTAGGAATCCTCACCCAGTAAATGGCAGGATATAAGGTAAAGCCTAGAGACTAGGAAACTGGAAAATTCTTCATAGTGTAGGTGGACAGAATTTCCATATGGCTTGGTGTGGAAAGGATTTTTTCCTATGAGCACAAGATGTCAAAAGACATTGCCAACTCAATGAGCATGAATTTCCATATGGCCCATAGGAAAAAATCCTTTTTTTACCAAGTCAAAGGAACTAATGTTGTTGCAAAGGATGATATTAGTGGTGAAAAGCTTATAAATGAAAGCTTACCTTTGTAGACGGGATGTACACCTATAGAAATACATGAAGTGCCATATTCTGAGTTGGAATTGCATTCGACTAATGAATTGCATACTGATACCAGATATACTTCATCTTAGAGTCTACCTTTGGGTGCTGTAACAAATACTAAAAGTGAGAAGAGTGTGTTTATAGATATTCATAGTGTTAAGAGAGAATATCTTGATGTTGATGGTGACAAGAGTGCCTGTGTTGAAGTTCATGAATTTCCATCTTCTGAGTTAGAATTTCCTTCTTGTAATGAATTTCCTGCTGATACTAGACCCACTTTAGTTCACAACCTGCCTTCAAGTGCTGAAATTACTACTAGAAGTAATAAGGATGCATCTATAGATGTTGATGGTGACAATAGTGTTGCAGATGTTGAGAATGACAAGAGTTTTCTTTTGCAAACAAAATGTATACCTATTGAAGTTCATGAAGTTCCATCATCTGAGTTGGAATTTCATGTTAGTAATGAATTTCCAGTTGACACTGTAACTATTGTAGCTTACAGTCTTGTTATGGGTGCTGAACCAAATATTAGAAATGAAGAGTTAGCATCTGTAGATGTTGATATTGACAAGAGTGCATGGGTCAATGTTTAGGAGGTTGAAGTTTGGAGTATTGATTACATACATACTAGTGGGAAGGCTCCCGGTCAAGATAGTCTAGGTACGAAAATTGCTGACATATCAAACAAAGAAGCTGAAAGAATATCTAGCAACAGTGGACCCATTGTTATTGTTGAGAACTCCTTTGTTGACGCTGCAAACACAAGAAACCATTTAGTGTCTACTAATACTAACTCTATTTCCAACCCTGTTTTGAGACAAATTTGACTTCCATTGTTGCAAATGTGGTGAATGCTAATCCACATGAAAATACTAAATTCATGTCCCAAGCGAAGATATCTCCAATGTCTAAAGATTCAGAATATACAACCAATGGGATAGAAAACACCCATGTGGTCTCTAGTTCTATAGATGTTGTAGATGATGTGCTTAAGAGATTGGACAACCATGTTGGACCAATCACTCAGGATGATCCTTCTACTGGGGTTGCACTAGATCTTGGCATAAGGCATCTTGCTTCTAATCAGAGCATGCTTGAAGGCAAAAAAAAATGATTTTGAGTCTATTAAGGATGTTAACTCACCAGTGGATGTCGGACATTCCATTAGGTTAATTCATAGTGTGTATGGTACAATTGGGCCATGTGGGGGAGACATTGCTCTTGTTACAAATATGGAGTCTTATGATAAGTCAAAATTTTCTTCAAGAACACAGGCCCATTTGGATACAGTAGCTGGGATAATGTCATTGGATTCTATTGTAAATGGAACTTCCACATATAAGTTTCCTTTAATGGAGACTCATAGTGTTTCAGGTACAATCATACAACTTTTTGCAAGCTTTAGAAATTTATTATTCTTGCATGGTCTAAACCAACTTAGGATTATTATCTCTATGAATGTTATGATATAACTTACATATTACTGTAATTTTCACTTATCAGGTATACCTAGTAACCATCCCATTGGTTGTGGCTTACTTCAATGCATGTAACGGATTTGATAGAGATTATATTTTAATAGATGGACTATATTTAGATTTATTTTACACTAATCTTTTTACATTTTTGTATAGTTGTTGTGATAGATGAAGAACTAGGTTCTGATTTAAAGCAAGAGAAAGATGTATGCTACTTGATTCTACCACTCCCAAATTCTATTATAAATTTATATGTTTCTCATATCAAATGAATGCTTATATTTAGACTTCTTCTTGTTACTAATGGAAATATTTGTGAATTTACACCTATTTGTGCATGTAATACAAACTCCTGATGAAAATAGTGGTGGAGATGTATTTATTGGTCAGAAAGTTAGAAAAACCTTTGGAAATAGGCAGTACATGGGTGAAGTAGTTGGATTTGATCAAGAAACTTCTTGGCACAAGGTGGATGATTTTTCTTGTTCATGGCTTGCAAGTTTTCTTTTTTATTTCTTTAACAATGTATCTTTAAAAATATAATACAATCTTTGTAAAAATATAGTCTTATTTTTCACAGATATTCTGATTAGCCCCAGTGACCTATCCTTTAAGGATATTTCTTGCTAAAACCTACACTTTCTTCCAAAAATCATTATTTTTTTAAACCAAAACAAAAATTGTATTAATTTGAAAGGCTGCAGCTGAAGTGTGCAACAAGTTACATGGTCCTTGTTCTTTACTACTTAATAAAACATGACACTTCTGGGTAAGAACAATGAAAAGATTCTAACAAACCACAATATAAAATTTCCACGTGGCCCTACAACAAGCTTGCTTAACATAGTATCCTAAGACACAAATGAATCAAATACATAATTTAATGGTAGATAAGAACACTACTCACTTCTTCTAGCCCCTCAACTGATTGAGGGGAACTTTGTCCTTCAATATCCTTGTTGACTTTCAGTTGGTGGACTATTTATTCCTCCTTTAAAATTAATTGAGGAGATTTCATGGTTTCCCTATTATTAGAAGGTATTGCTAGAGAGTCCATGCACAAAATAAGTGTAAAATATGGTACCCTTTGGCATTTTGTTCCCAGAGAGTCAAGTTGTTGCTTCTGGATCACTAAAATGTCCTAGCTGACTGAGCAGATTGGGCATGTTCAATCTATGTGAATTTAGAAGAGAATGTGAGAAGAGCACTTTTGTTTCCATGTATCAGCTCCTCATGGTGATGCATCACCTTATGAAGCTCTTAAATGTTGCACTATCCATAATTGAAGAGATTACATAGAAATTTCAGAGAGAACCAGATGTTTCTTGACCCAACATACAAGATCAGTGGGTGGAGAATTAGCTTGCCACTCTCTTCTAAAATTGCAGAGGTTGAGCAAGTCCAATCCACTTAGTCAGCTAACTATTGTCTTGTATCAACTCCTCATGGTGACACACCACCTTATGAAACTCCTTAATGTCTACACTATCCATAATCGAACAAACTTCACAGAAATTCTAGAGAGAGAACCAAATGTTGCATGGCCCATTGTAAAATATCATCAAGTGGGGAAAGAGACTACCATAACACCTTTCAATTGTCATTATATCTACACTAACATCCTATAGAGAATACCTACAAAGTGAATTATGAAGCCCTAATATATATTAAGAAAGTAAAGAGAGAAAAATTGTTCGGAGGCCAATTTTGATAATGTTGAAGCATCACATTCAAAACCTGTGAGAAAATATGGTTCTTGAGAAATTTTACCCTAATAAAGATCCTTGAGCCACATTTGAATTGAAACTACCAAACCACATTTGAATTGAAACTACCATTCTCACCCGAAGAATTCTACACTTGATGTAATAGACAAGGACACTGCTCACTCCTTCTAGCTTCTCAACTAATTGACAGGAACTTTGTCCTTCAATCTCCTTGGGGTCTGCTAGCTGGTGGACTATTTCTTCCTCCTTTAAAATTTCCCAAGGAGAGTTCATGGTGTACCTTTTATTAGAAGGTATTACTAGAGAGTCCATGCACATAATATGTGTAAAATACAGTACCCTTTGGCATTTTGTTCCCAGAGAGTCAAGCTATTGCTTCCAGATCACTAAAATGTCCTGGAAGACTAAGAAAATTGGGCATGTTAAATCTATGTGAATTTAGAAGAGAATGTGATAACATCTCTTATGTTTTTGTGTATCAACTCTTCATGGTGATGCATCACCTTACAAATTTGTTGAATGAGAACTCCTCTGTTGACGCTGCAAAAACAAGAAACCATTTAGTGTCTACCAATACTAACTTTATTTCCAGCCCTCATTTTGAGACAAATTTGAGTTACATTGTTACAAATGTGGTGAATGATAATCTACATGAAAATACTAAATTCATGTTCCAAGCAAAGTTATCTCCAATGTCTAACTATTCAAAATATACAACCAATGGGATAGCAAACACTCATGTGGTATCAAGTTTTGTAGATGTTGCAGATGATGTGCTTAAGGGATTGGACAACCATGTTGGAAAAATAACTGGAGATGATCCTTCTACTGGGGCTACACTGGATACTGGCATAAGGCATCTTGCTTCTAATCAGAGCATGCTTGAAGACAAAAAAAATTGATTTTGAGTCTATCAAGGATGTTAACTCACCAGTGGATGTTGGACATTCCATTAGGTTAATTCATGGTGTGTATGATGTAATTGGGCCATGTGGGGGAGACACTGCTCTTGTTACAGATATAGAGTCTTCTGATAAGTCAAAATTTTCTCCCAGAATAGAGGGCCATTTGGATACAATATCTAGGATAATCTCATTGGATTCTAATGTAAATAGAAATTCCACATATAAGTTTCTTTCAATGGAGCCTGAGAGTGTTTCAAGTACAATCATACAATTTTTTTCAAGCTTTAAAAATTTATTATTCTTGCATGGTCTAAACCAGCTTAGGATTCTTATCTGTGTAAATTTTAAGATATAACTTACATGTTAGTGTAATTTTCACTTATCAGGTCTACTTGGTAACTATCCCATTGGTTGTGGCTTACTTCACTGCATCTAATGGATTTGATAGAGATGATCTTTTTATCGATGGACTATATTTAGATTTATTTTACACTAATCTTTTTACATTCTTGTACAACTGCTGTGATAGATGAAGAACTAGGTTCTGATTTAAAGCAAGAGCAAGATGTATGCTACTTGATTCTATCGCTCCCAAATTCTATTATAAATTTATATGTTTCTCATATCAAATGAATGCTTAGATTTAGACTTCTTCTTGTTACTAATGGAAATATTTGTGAATTTACACCTATTTGTGCAGGTAATACAAACTCCTAATGAAAATAGTGGTGGAGATGTATTTATTGGTCAGAAAATTAGAAAAACCTTTGGAAATAGGCAATACATGGGTGACATAGTTGGATTTGATCAAGAAACTTCTTGGTACAAGGTGGATGATTTTTTATGTTCACGGCTTGCAAGTTTTCTTTTTTATTTCTTTAACAATGTATCTTTAAAAATATAATAAAATATTGGTACAAAATATAGTCTCATGTTTGACGGATATTCTGATTAGCCCTAGTGACCTATCCTTTAAGGACATTTCTTTCTAAAATCTACACTTTCTTCCAAAAATCATATTTTTTTAAACCAAAACATAAATTGTATTTATTTGAAAGGGTGCACCTGAAATGTGTAACAAGTTACATGGTCCTTGTTCTTTACTACGTAATAAAATATGACACGTCTAGGTAAGAACAATGAAAAGCTTCTAACAAGCCACAATATAAAAGTTCCACATGGGCCTGCAGTTGGCCTGCTTAACATACACTCCTAATACATAAATGAATCAAATACATAATTCAATGGCAGACAAGAACACTTCTCACTTCTTCTAGCCCCTCACTTGATTTAGGGCAACTTTCTCCTTCAATATCCTTGGGGTCTACCAACTGATGTATTATTTATTCCTCCTTTAAAACAACCCGAGGAGAGTTCATGGTGTCCCTATTATTAGAAGGTATTTCTAGAGAATCCATGCATAGAATAATTGTAAAATAAGGTACCCTTTGCCATTTTATTCCCAGAAAGTCAATCTATTATTTCTGGATCACTAATATGTCCTTGCTAGCTGAGAAAATTGGGCATGTTCAACCTATATGAATTTAGAAGAGAATGTGAGCAGAGCACTTCTGTTGCCATGTATCAGCTCCTCATAGTGATGCATCACTTTACGAAGCCCTTGAATGCTGCAATATCCATAATTAAAGAGATTACATAGAAATTTCAGAGAGAACTATATGTTTCTTGACCCAACATACAAGATCAGTGGGTGGAGAATTGGCCTATCACTCTCTTCTAAAATTGCAGAGGTTGAGAAAGTCTAGTCCACTTAGTCAGCCAACCGTTGTCGTGTTTCAACTCCCTATGGTGAAACACCACCTTATGAATCTCCTTAATATCTACACTACTCATAATCCAACAGACTTCATATAAATTCTAGAGAGAGGACTAGATGTTGCATGGACCATTGTAAAAGATCATCGAGTGGGGAAAGAGCCTATCATAAGACCTTTGAATTTTCATTAGATATACACTAACATCCTGTAGAGGGTACCTACAAATCTAATTATGAAGCCCTAATATATCTTAAGAAAGAAAAGAGAGAAAAATTATTCGGAGGCCAATTTTGATAATGTTGAAGCATCACATTCAAAACCTGTGAGAAAATGTGGTTCTTGAGAAATTTTACCCTAATAAAGATCCCTGAACCACATTTGAATTGAAACCACCATTCTCACCCCAAGAATTCCAAAAGTGATCTAGTAGACAAGAACACTACTCACTTCTTCTACCCCCTCAACTGATTGAGAGGAACTTTTTCCTTCAATCTCCTTGGGGTCTGCTAGCTGGTGGATTGTTTCCTCCTACTGTAAAACTGTCAGAGGAGATTTCATGGTGTCCCTATTATTATAAGGTATTTCTAGAGAGTCCATGCACAAGATAAGTGTAAAACATGACACCCTTTGGAATTTTGTTCTCAGAGAGTCAAGTTGTTGCTTCTAGATCACTAATTTGTCCCGGCTAACTGAAAAAATTGGGCTTGTTCAATCTATGTGAATTTAGAAGAGAATGTGTGCATATCACTTCTATTGCCCTATATCAACTTCTCATAGTGATGCATCACCTTACAAAGCTCTTGAATGTCACATTATCCATAATTGAATAGATTACATAGAAATTTTAGAGAGAACAAGATGTTTCTTGACCCAGCGTACAAGATTATTGCATGGGGAATTAGTGTGCCACTATCCTCTAAAATTATAAATTTTGAGCAAGTCCAGTCCGATCAGTGATCCAAATGTTGTATCAGCCCCTCATGGTGAAAAACCACCTTATGAATCTCCTTCATGTCTACACTACCCATAATCGAACAAAGTTCACAAAAAGTCCAAAGAGAGGACCAGATGTTGCATGGCCCATTGTAAAATATCATCGAGTGGGGAAATATCCTACCATAATACCTTTCAATTGTCATTAGATCTACACTAACATCTTGTAGAGGATACCTACAAAGAGAATTATGAAGCCCTAATATATCTTAAGAAAGTCAAGAGATAAAAATTGTTTGGAGGCTAGTTTTAATAATGTTGAAGCATCACATTCATGACCTGTGACAAAACATGGTTCTTGGGAAATTTTACCCTATTAAAGTTCTTTGAACCACGTTTGAATTGAAACCATCATTCTCACCCCAAGAATTACAGACTTGATCTATGTTCCCCTTGATATCACTAGTTCTGATATAACAATGAATACCTTTAGAAATAAAGTGCACATAGGCTATACTTGATGGTTCTGATCTTGAAAACATCTTAAATGAAGCTGAAATTCTTGTTGGAAGATTTATTAAGTCTTATTGTTGTTTCTACCCCTCAACACTTTCTGAAAATTCCAGGTTACCATGAAAAAATATTTTTAAATTTCAAGCCAATCATCACTATGGGGCTTTTGTGATATATAAACTTGATCATGATATCCATTAGTATTTTGTGCTACTTATTTTCCATTAAAGGATCTCCATTTGTGGTAATTTGTGACTGTCCAAAAGAATCCCTTGGTTAAGATGATCTTAAGCTTTTTCCTTCTAGCTTATGATCATACCAATTTTGCAATTGCAACCTGTTTAAACTAATAATGGATGGAACCTAAAGGTTTCTTTTTCCATTTGGATAGCTTATTAATGTTTTCAAATTCTTCTTGGCTTCTTAATTTACCAGTTATATTTGATGATTGATCGTTTTATGAAATGCAGGTTCCAAGGGTACATAACTACATTGAGATGATGGATGCTTTAAGGATACGAAATGAAAATCCATTGTGTAGTAACACTATAGTTGTCACCACCAAGTGGGAGACCTTTGATTCTGGTGTAGGCAATTTGAATTCTCCTCCTCCCTTTGCCTCTACCAAGATCACTCGGGACGGGGAATCATGCAACTAAGGATATTCCATTAGATTTTAGAACAATATTTTTCTTTTGAAAGAAAGCCTACTATTATTTAGACAAATACATTACATTCCTCAACAGGAAAAATAGGAAGGAATGGATAAATCTATTCGAATAGATAATAGTTTTCATTTGTATATGTAACAATGAACAATATCCATGTGTGTTATTTACTTTGATTACCTGATTCAATCTCCTCTTCTATTTGATAAGATATTTTTTCGCATGTTTTGTTTATGCTTTATTCCATTACTGGAAGTTTGTAGGTTGAATTGGCAGAAGCTATTTATTGTGCAACTATTCCTTTATGCATAGCCTACAATGTCATGAAGCTAGATAAAGCTTTTATAGTTGGAACAGTTAACACATCATACAAAACAATGATTTTGTGCAGTTAGACTTTTGTTTTACTTATACCTGAAAATTATATATGTTAGTCCCTTATACTACTAGTGTAACCCATTATTGTTATTAGTACAACCCACTTATTATATTTATGTACCCATGTAGTGCCCATATTGTTACTATTGTGCCACATAGAAGCCCACTATTGTTATTATTGTGCCCTTACATTATTATTGTTATGTCGGCTCTGTTTATGTTATGCTGGTTCCTTAACAATCTACGAGCTGTACACAGAAAATTATTTGTATCAAAATGAATGGAATTTGAAAGTCTGTAACATGGCTTGCCACATTGGAGGTTATAGTTGTTGTCTATTTTAATCTCTTTCCTTAATCTAAAAATTCACTACGTATTTGTACTAAAAAAATATCACGTTTATTTTCATTTACGCACATCTCTTACTGAGAATTTCACTCCTATGAGTTTTGAATTCTTTTAACTAATATAATAAACGCATTTGATTAACACTTTTTATTACCTTTATTAAACAATGGCCAAGTCCAAATAAATAAATTCACTGCCAAATGCAATGGAAAATAACATTGTAAGGCTTACAAAAGTAATTTTAATCCATTTTATTTTTTATTTCTCATCTAAATTTATTTTTTGACTAAAAATCCTATGATTGTTTTCTTTCTTCTTAGAAAGGTGTGGTAAATGACATTAGATGCTTGATTATACATGGTTCAAGCCATTTGATTCTGTGTAGAAGTTGGAAATGTTTTTCTTTGCCAACCAATCATGGTGCTTCAAAACATAACTCTTGCTCAATCTTATTGCATTAATGGTATCTAGAATGATTGCATTAATGGTATTAGAAACAAAATCAGCCCTGGAGATTTCCTGATACCCAAAACCAATGCCATATCCACCTCCTCATAGTAGTCCTCACTTGTACCTTGAATTCGTTCAACTATAATATGCTCTTATTATGTTAAAGTTTTTAATAGACATTATTTGAAAATTTGGGTGGAACCTTATCATCACTGGTTTTGTGTCTTTATTGATTTTGGCATTGATATTTTACCAATATAAAAGCTCTACTCAGCATGTGAATTCATTTTCCATAATTTTCATATTACAAAAAGTTATTTATGAATTACCCCCATGGATCTTGGAGGATCCCTCTTGTGCCAGAAGTTTTGGGATTTCCTTTTAATATCTATCTTAGAAGAGGATCATCTCTTCTTGTGTCATCTTCCCTCCATGTAGTGTAGTATACCTAGGCAGAATAGTATGTGATACAGAGGGAGGTACCCAAGGGAATAATTTAATAATGGGATGGGCCATAGTAATAAATAAAGTGGTTAACCCGTATCATGTAAGGGACCACAAATAGTTAGCAATAATGTAATAAGCCCATTGTATTAGATAGATGGTATTGAGGGAACCATGGTGTTGTGGGGAAAAATGCCTATGCAGGACGATCCTATCCACCTAAGGTGTGACAGTGCCTTAGCAACAAATAGAGACAGCTATTCTGGTTTCTTCCTTTATGAAATGTGAAAGAAGAGAGATCAATAGACTTACCGGTATCTTCCATTTGTCCCTCGATCCAGTCTCTCTTCTCTTTGGGAGTTCACAGCTACTTGCCTTCTCACTCGCCCAGCTTCAACAAGTTCATGCAAGATCACAAGAGAACAACTACTTGCCTTCTTGCTTGTCCAGCTTCAACGGGTTCCTACAAGATCACAAGAGAACAGCTACTTGCGACAAGAGAATAACACTACACAAAGACAGATATTCACATTCATAACTAGTTCAGGATTAGAAATAAACTAAACATACTAATGCATTCATACATGAAAATACATCAGCATATAGGAGAAACCAAGATAGCTTTATTGATGAATAACAAGGTTCAGGAAGAGATACAACCAAGAGGGCTCCAATCCAGCATCTCCTTCCCAGCAAATGGAATTCCTATCTTCACCCCCTTCAAAGCATTAAGCATCCAATGATTCCAATCTCAAACCAACAACAATTCTTTGCAATAACAAAATTCCAGCCTCTAAATCTCATGGAGAAGAGATCCATATATAGATGTTTGGAGAGAGGATGAGTCAGCTTGAGATCTGACTAGTGTCCTCTCCCTCTGTCAGTTCTTGATTCCACTTGGAGGTTCTTGCTTCCACTTGGAGATTTGGAACCTCTTACTCATCACCAGTCGAATTCCCTGAGGCAAGTGTCATTTTGGAAGCTTCCTGGGTTTTGACACCTTGAGAAATGAACTTGCCACATGTCCACTCTCATTCAGCGCAGGTAGCCAGTGTTCCCTTTGACATTCAACGTAGGTAGCCAGTGTTGGCTTTGACATTCAACGCAAACAGCTAGTGTAGCCACTGAAATGATCCTGAATTGACTTGTTTTTTAGCAGTTTCTGGTGGAGAACTTCTGTGAATTGCTGTGGTTTGTTAGCCTTGTTCCTCTAGGGGTAGGAACAACATGTTTAGGGACTTTGGATCCCTTAGATTATGGACATTTCATGCTCAATGCTGTAAGGCACAAAAATGTCTATAACAGTTTCCCCCTAAAGTATGAGGTTGTTTATCGGGTGAAATGCTTTATCAGGGGGATCCGAAGTTCATCCAATGCTGGGAGGAGACCTGTAATAAGATACAATACAATAAATTATTTTTCATACTGCTTTCATGATCTAGCTGAGGCGGGCATTCCCATGCTCAGCTTTATAAATTCATTTTTCTGTACATAGAACAGACAATCGTCTGATGGTAGACTGATAATTTTGATGAAATTATCATCCTTTGAGTAGGATGATTATCTGCTGCAATGATGTACATGTCAATGTCTTTATCTTTCCTGAATATATATCGCAGCCCAGATGGATGAAACTAGATCCGGGGTCTTCAAACTCGTTCGATCTTCACTCTAAGTACAAGTCGATCCATGTGAGAAATGTTCTGAAGTCGAACATGGAAAGACATCGCTTGATTACCGGTCAATGATGTAAACCGTTAACAAGTGCGAGATGAATCACCGATAATGATAATGACCCTCAAGGTACTGCAGTACAATTCACGTGGTGTGAATAAAGGACTTGGCGTCGAACACCACGCAAAATCTTTCGGTCGAAGGTCATTGATGTATACCTATCGCCGGAAGTGAGAAACTTGCCATTGAGGCATGCAAGCTTCAAAGTACTGAAGGGGTTGTTCCTAGATCAACTTCTTGGATAATGAGCTGATGTCGACAAAAAGCGATCCGTCACAGGAGGGCCTTAATGAATCCCACATCAGTGACAGGGAACGGAGCTAATGATTTTAATGGAGGTGAAAATGATCTGTGACATATGATTCAGGGTGGCGGTCATGAAAGGATGAAGGATAATGTATGGTAGTGGATGGGACACGGTTGACTTTTCTGAACGACTTCTCTTGAACATATGGCGACACTGATGCGATGGATTGGTAGCATTACCCCAAATATGGATGGTATGGTGAGACCATGGATGTGACCGGTGAATGAAACAACCCAACCCGATTGTGGTACGGATGAAAAGTGTCATGTTCAAGAGCGACTTGCTACCATCAAAGTTTTCTTGAGTTTCTCCCAATCTTTCCCCAGTCATTGCTGACCAGTACCTCTTTATTTTTGTCAAGCTTGAGGAGGATAACATATGCTTGTTCTATAACCTGCCCTTCGGGCAAGCCCATCGCTATGTTTTAACGAGCCTAGCGATAGTGAAACTCGTTCTCGTATAAAGACAAGCTTGTCGCTATTTAATGATTTTAACGAGTCTAACGACAAGGATAACTCGGTCCTTTTCATTTTTAGAGAGTCTGAAAAGGTACATAAAGTTAACTCCAAAAGTCCTTTTTCGTCATCTAATCCCTTAGGTCCGAAAAAGTATAAAACAATATAGAAGGGATGAATTTTCGATAGTTTTAACGAGCCGAACAAAACAACCGCTCGATCTTTTTGTGCAATAATCCCTCAGGTCCAAAAAGATTAAAATCTAGAGGAGGGATAGCTCTTCCTGTCCCTTTAACGAGCTGGAAGGCCAAGGACTCGGCAATCTTTTCATATTTTACGAGTCAGATGAAAAGAGCTTAAAGAAGACTCGTCTTTTGAGGAACGAGTGATAAATAGGGTTAGCGGTTGATTCCAGGTACAGGTTGGAATTTTCCAATCACGGCAGTGTCACAAGGATGGCTAGGTGAAATCACTCTTCGCAGTTGTTCCTCAAAATGGGTAAAAAAACATATGGTGGTGAACGATCGGTCAATAGAAAAGTGGAGGTGACAGTGCAAACACGACCAAGGCTTTAATGGCTGATGATATTACATTCACTGTGGTTATTTACCGGGATAGTTCATTTTTTAACGAGCTTAAACGCGGGTGGAAACAATTGCTTGATCTTATGTTTATTTTTTAACGAGCATGAACTATGTGCTAAAACTGCTCGGATCTTGCGTTTATTTTTTAACGAGCATGAACTTTGTGCTAAAACTGCTCGATTACCCAGTCATATGATAAGAATGTCTCATTAAGATTCTATTTTTTATGGAGCTTCATCTTACAAAGCTTTGCTCCGCAGCCTTTCTTTATGCAAGTTAGGAAACAGCTAACCCAAAAAAACAGATAAATAACCGCTCTTTGCTTGCACTCCAAAAGGTTTGCATGCCCCCAGGTATAAAGTACGATTTCAAGGTTGCCTCTACTTCTTTTCCTTCAAAACAATTGTTTTAAAGAGAGAGGCTTACCTCTTTCAGGTTACCCAAAGATTGTCTCGTTAATCTTTCAAACAAAACATTTTCTCAGCAATGTCTACCGCAATAGACAAAGGTGAGCGACGATGCCCGCCAACTCACATAACTTTGACAAAAGAATCTTATTCTAGAACAACCCCTCTTCCAACCACGGACGGGGTACGGACTAGTCATATTTTCCCGCGGAAACCTACCTTATACCCAAAGTTTTCCTGCCGAAGCAGACCAGGATGCATGCCCCCTGGGTTCCAGTCATATCCTCCCGGATTACTCGCCCTCATCAGGAGGACGAACCGTGGGTTGAGACATTTCTTGAGTGAAGAGACCATTTAGGGATGGTATCTGACTATTTGCAATGTGTGATCCGGGAAATGAAAGTTGGTCCACGAGCTTGACCACTCTTCCTTCATGCGGAAAACACACTACTCTAAAGAGTGAGGAGACAATAGCTCCCATGCAATATATATAGTCTCGTCCAAGGAGTAGGTTATAATCCAAGGGTCCTTGAACGACCATCACGTTCATTTGAACGGTCTTCCCTTTCAATGTAATAGGCACATTGGGGAGGATCCCTAAAGGTCGACTGGTTCCTTTATCAAAGCCTGACAGATTTCTCATTTCAGGCAAAAGCACTGGCGAACCAAGCACTTTCCAAGCAATAGAGGAAAGGATACTCACAGATGCCCCCTCATCAATGATAGTGCCAGCCATTACCATTCTGTATATTTGAACAATAATTCTGAATGGTATGCTTGCTGGCAACCGGGGTCTGCCTAGTTGGTTCCAATCGAACGAGACAACTAGGTTGCTTCCTGGTGGGACCGAATAGACGGCCGGATATGACTCTGACGAAGTTCCTTCTTGCGATAAAGGAATGGGAAAATTGCCCCCTTGTTCGTCGGAGTCTGTGTTGATGAAGAGAATTTGGACGGTGTCGTCTTTATTCTCCTCTGTGATAGTATCATTCGAAGATAGAGCCTCTGAAGGCAAAACTGGGTCAACTGCCGCCTCAACCTTTTGACTTTCGTCAGGCATGGATCCAGATGGTTCATCTTCAATGATAGGTGCTTCGGCTGACCACCTGGGCGGGCCAGCCGGGTTTTCAACTAGTGAAGGACTTGGCAGGAGTTTTTGATATCCAGGAGGAAGTTGCGCTCGTAAGATCGGGCGATCTTCCAAAACTCTTTTAGCCTCGTCTAAGAAGGGACAACGGTGGATGGTGTGATCACCTTCACACAGTTTACAGGGAAATCTAGCTTTCCCTATCTGTCCTGGGACTTCACTTTCACTAGTCGACGGTGAGCTGTCAACATGGCTATCAGAGGTCGACGCTACCGAATTGTGCAAACGGGGAGACCAGTCCCTTAGTATCCGAGGGATGCAGGGACAATATCTGTGGAAGTGGTCTTCCTTGCATATGACACATGGCGATTTAGGCCTGGTCAGTGCTGTGTGTGGATTTTTGTCAGACGACACTTGTTTGCCCCCAGTCGCTTTTGGCTCCTTCTTCTTCTTCTATTTCTTCTTCTTTTCCTTCTTCTCCTTAGGAACTTGGTTTTTTGTCTTACCAGTTCCGTCAAGCGAAGAGGAAGGAGGAGAGGAAGAGTTAGATGAAGTAGAAGGTTGGTTGGCAACTCTGGTCTGGTCTAACTGTTGACTCGACTGTTCAGGAATGGTGGTGTTCTGAACGACATTGGTTGAAAAGAGCCAGACTGGCAGGCCAATTGTCAGTCCTTGAAGCGACAATGTGGCCATATGAGGCGCACCAACATCTCCCCAAGAGGAGAAGGGACTAGGATTTCCACCAAGGGGAATTCCTTGGTTGGTGTGCTCCATTTTTTCAACCTAAATATCAACGCAGGAATAAAGGGTGATTGTTCCGTTTAAAATAAATTTTTAACGACGCTTAGACACAACTTGATTTTTCAGTTTTAAAGATTCGAGAAAAAGCTAAAGATGACTCTAGTCTCCTTCGATGTTTTAACGAGCCCGAAGTGACAAATGCTCGGATGGACTTTTTTCGTTATAGAGTCTGAAAAAGGCCAAAAGGAACTGCTCTAGAGTTCTAGGCAGAGGTTGTGCCAAACTTTTCGCAAAACCGCAGAATACTTTTTAGGGTACAGGCGGTCGATCTTCCTGAATGTTGTGTTCAGTGCATTGCGATCAGTAGGGCGGCCGACACGGCTTCCTAAGGATAAAGGTTTTATGCCTATAGGGGTCTCCCAATATATACGCGACGGTACGTGGGAGCACAATCCGTACTGGCGCTATCGTCCCTCAGGAGGAATCACCCACCATCCACGAGATTGACAGTCACCAGGCTTTACAACGCCGGAACACGTCTCTAGCCTAGACCTCTATGTTGTGCGTTATGTTGCAAAGCGTTGTTAAGTTCATTCAATTTATTTTAGGTTGATCTTTTTAGAAGTTTGCCTTTCAAGGTTCACCACGAGATGTATGATACAATTCCTAAATGCAGTCTAAAGATGATAAGCAAGCTTTATATCTTTTCAACTTTGAAAATCCTAGCTACTAAGGGAAAAGAAAGACACTATCTTTTCTCAAAGAGCAATCAGCACACTCTAATGCACTTTTCCTAAATCAAACATGCAAACTATCAAAATGAAAATGCACAATGCAGGTGTTTGTTTTCCGCTTTCTTAGTATTGATGCCTACAAAGAAAGCTTTTTGTACAACTTTGAATTTGCTTTTAAATGACAAATACAAACAAGTTTACTTTTTCGAAATCAGAGAGGGTAGAAGAGATTACAACACTTAACGATTTTCGAAATGAATACTTGTTTCGACACTTAAAAGAGACAAACTCAAACCAATAAGCAAGAGTAAATGTATAATCAACTGCAAATAGCCAATGAACTCTCTTCTAAGATCACAATCAACAGATCTGAATCAAGGGCTACAGGATGACTATTTCACTCATGCAAAGGAAAACTGCAAATGATGCCACAAACACATAAAAACACTCACAGTCTTTTTGTACAAAAGGAGGCGGAATCTAAGCAAAGAAAAGGAGTTATCAGACTGGTACCTATGCTGGTTACAGGCTGCAAAAATCAGAGATCAAAACAAGGCAAAATAGAGCAGAGAACCCCAGTTGCACAAGGCCAAACTGGCTCAGCGCAACCTCAACACCGGGGTTTTGACATTTAGCGCAGGTAGCCTTCACAGGACCTGCGTTGAAATGCAGAATCCCTTCACTGGGTCTGCGCTGAAGGAGAAACTCTCGTTTCCCACAGGTTCTGGGTCACAGATTGCTATTTAATCTACTGTTTCAGGCCAAATCAAAGCAACAAGCAAGGTGTAATCAAAGGGATGCTTTGAGGGGGTACTAAGATCTATCACAAAGGATCATCAAATCATTTGTGAGTCCATTGTTCAGATGATAGACAAGTCCAGTAATTGGATCAAAGCAGCAACTGTCTACTTTGGATCCGGGAAAAGCAGATGCAGTTCGATTGTTGCTGTCGAGTCTATGAAACAAACAATGATAGAAACACAAATAAAATGACTAAACAGATATCCCCAGTGGAGTCGCCAATTTGTTGTGGGGAAAAATGCCTATGCAGGACGATCCTATCCACCTAAGGTGTGACAGTGGCTTAGCAACAAACAGAGACAACTATTCTGGTTTCTTCCTTTATGAAATGTGAAAGAAGAGAGATCAATAGACTTACCGGTATCTTCCGTTTGTCCCTCGATCCGGTCTCTCTTCTCTTTGGGAGTTCACAACTACTTGCCTTCTCACTCGCCCAGCTTCAACAGGTTCATGCAACATCACAAGAGAACAGCTACTTGCCTTCTTGCTTGTCCAGCTTCAACGGGTTCCTGCAAGATCACAAGAGAACAGCTACTTGCGACAAGAGAAGAACACTACACAAAGACAGATATTCACATTCATAACTAGTTCAGGATTAGAAATAAACTAAACATACTAATGCATTCATACATCAAAATACATCAGCATATAGGAGAAACCAAGATAGCTTTATTGATGAATAACAAGGTTCAGGAAGAGATACAACCTAGAGGGCTCCAATCCAGCATCTCCTTCCCAGCAAATGGAATTCCTATCTTGACCCCCTTAAAAGCATTAAGCACCCAATGATTCCAATCTCAAACCAACAGCAATTCTTTGCAATAACAAAATTCCAGCCTCTAAATCTCATGGAGAAGAGATCCATATATAGATGTTTGGAGAGAGGATGAGTCAGCTTGAGATCTGACTAGTGTCCTCTCCCTCTGTCAGTTCTTGATTCCACTTGGAGGTTCTTGCTTCCACTTGGAGATTTGGAACCTCTTACTCATCACCAGTCGAATTCCCTGAGGCAAGTGTCATTTTGGAAGCTTCCTGGGTTTTGACACCTTGAGAAATGAACTTGCCACATGTCCACTCTCGTTCAGTGCAGGTAGCCAGTGTTCCCTTTGACATTCAATGCAGGTAGCCAGTGTTGGCTTTGACATTCAGCGCAAACAGCTAGTGTAGCCACTGAAATGATCCTGAATTGACTTGTTTTTGAGCAGTTTCTGGTGGAGAACTTCTGTGAATTGCTGTGGTTTGCTAGCCTTGTTCCTCTAGGGGTAGGAACAACATGTTTAGGGACTTTGGATCCCTTAGATTATGGACATTTCATGCTCAATGTTGTAAGGCACAAAAATGTCTATAACACATGGTAATGGCCCATGGTATTGAGGGAACCATGGTATTGTATGTATGAGGCCTATATAGAGGCTAGAGACTCCTCATTGAGAGATGTCAAGGAATATTGTATGAACAAACATATGGCTTGTGGAGTATTCTCCTTCCTTAAGGAGTGAATGTATGGTGTTTCCCTACCTTAAGGGTTTGATCAATAAAGAGAAGAATTTATCTATATTCATATCTTGTCATTTCTTGGGTTTATTTCTGTTACCATATATTTTTATATCAGATCTATAACAAGTGGTATCAGAGCACTTTCTTGGGCAAAGAAAAAAAAAATATTATTATTTTTGTAGATATTTTTCAGGGCGTTGAGTTTGTAGATAAGATTTGTATCTTCTGGTGAAAACTTTGCAGAATCTCATCACATATCTGGGTTCTTTGCAAAAAAATACTCAATTAAAAAAAAAAAATAGCCGAATAGGAGTCTGGATGAGAGAGATATCGTTGGTTTAAAAATCAATTGTGTTATAGACATTTTTCGAGGTGGTGAGTTTGCAGATAAGATTTGTATTTTATGGGTCAAAATTTGCAGAATATAATTGCAGATATGGGTTGTTTGCCAAAGAATTATCCAATTTCAAAAAAAAAATCAGTCGAATCGGAGTCTGGATGAGGGAGATATCGTTGAATTACAATCAGCTCCTTTTTTAGAAATTTTTGTGACGGTGAGACAGTTGAAGCACGGATATGAAATTTCAGTGTCTGGATCGAGATTTCTATCCCATGGGAAAATACAGAATGGTTGTTCCATTTCTAAAAATAGGTCATAATAGGGATTCTGAGCAATATTGGCTAAATTTTGGCCACTTTAAATTTTCGCCAAGTAAGTGATTTTTTTCAAAACCCTTTTCATGGCTTCTAGCAAGCAATTTTTCACACGGAAAGATAATGGTCCTACTATTGAAGAATTCATAAAAAATCTTAAGAAAAACCATCATAAATATTGGAGAAGTTTCCTATGGCATAATGTGAAAGACAAGGTTGCCATATGGTGGTACTCACTTGGCACCCAGAAGCTCGAATTTTTAGATGAAGAATTTGAAAAACTACTTCTGGAGAAATGGTCTCATACTAGAAATGAGGAAACCACAAAACCTAGCAAAAATTTTATTTTTACAGGAAAGAAGGAAACCAAGAGACATAAAGGGTTATTTATGCTGGTATCTCCTTATTACAGGTTCATGGATTGATTCAGAAGGAGAAGATCATTGTGTCTATAAATCCTAGCTACAAGCATAATTGTATCAATGTTAATTTGGCAAAAAAATTGCAAGTTCCAACAAAACACATTGAAAACACACAGGTTGATACTGAGGATGTTTAAGTTTATAAATATTTGAAGCTTTCTATGGATAAGTATGTGTTTCATTGTGATTTTTATACTTCAGATATGGATAACATGGATGTTTTTTTGGGATATCCTTGGATGGAATCTATGGGTACCGTCAATATTAATCTGTAGGAGAAATTCATGAATCTCTAGTATAAAAAGAAGAAAATTGCATTGCAAGATATTTCCATTAAGACCCAAGCAGAGACTATGGAGACAAAAGCACAAAGCTCTAATGGCACTGACACATCAGATGATGAGCCTTTGATGGTTGACAATCAAACACAAACATCAAACCAGGCACCAGAAAAATAGGGAGTGTCCAAGGAGGCTAAAGCAGAAAATGTTACAGGTACGAATACATCAGATGAGGACTCAGTGGTTGAAGTAATATTGGAAGATAAGAAACAACAACAGGCACCACAACATGTACCAGATACCAATCAGGCTCCATTAGCTGGTGAATTAAAGAAAGATACGTCGTTCTTTAAAACTTTAGCATATCACCACCCACATCACCCCACAAGAAAACAACCAACACAATGGCAATGAATAAAAAACAAGGACAACAACCCCCGCATAACAGATAGAGAGGGGCAATGATCCACCCAAAACACGACAACACAGAAGAGCCACCAGGGTCAACTTCCATCTCAAGCGAGTGAGGCACCAGCTAGATCAAGGGTTCACCTTTCTCTTGGATGGCTAGATGTGCGTGCATGGTACCAGTGGACTACTCTTTTGAGTAGATCTTATTATTTGTGTTCTTCTTATGTTTCGGGGATGAAACATGTTTAAGGGGGGTGGAATGTAGTATATCTAGGGTGGATAGTATGGGGTACAGAGGGAGGTACCCAAAGGAATAATGTAATAATGGGATGGGCCATAGTAATAAATAAAGTGGTTAACCTGTATCATGTAAGGGACCACAAGTAGTTAGCAATAATGTAATAAGCCCATTGTATTAGATAGATGGTATTGAGGGAACCATGGTATTGTATGTATAAGGCCTATATAGAGGCTAGAGACTCCCCATTGAGAGATGTCAAGAAATATTGTATGAACAGGCATATGGCTTGTGGAGTGTTTTCCTTCCTTAAGGAGTGAATGTATGGTGTTGCCCTACCTTAAGGGTTTGATCAATAAAGAGAAGCATTTATCTATATTCATATCTTGTTATTTCTTGGGTTTATTTCTATTATCATATATTTTAAGATAAGATCTATAACATGAAGGCCATAAGTGAAAAAAAATACCAATGAAATAAAGAATAGGATCATCTCTTTTTGTGTCATCTGTCCTTTGTGTAGGTCTCTAATTTTGGACTGAGTGGTATTGTATACTGTCAACATGAAAATGGGTTGCCAAAAGGAGTTGAAAGGAGATTCAAATTTACGAGTGCAAGTCAAGTTTGCTGCTAATATTACTACAAAGATCTGTGAAAATTGGTTATCAAAAGGAAAGGAAAGGAGAGAAGATTCAAATTTACAAGTTCAAGTTATGTCGGGGACGTTTTTGAAAAAAAGGTACCTAATATGTTAATTTGAAAAATTTGGAAGCATAAATATGTTTAATACAATGTATATCTTAATTTTTTACTCAATTAATGCAGTTAAAATTCAAAAGATCCAATGTATTTGTTGAGTGAAAATGGTGATCCATTGTATTAGAGTTTGTAACTCATTGAGAATTCTTAGACTTAGAAACCTAATAAAAGTGGAAGGAACATGCAATAAAATATTTGAGTTTTATTTTTCAAAGTGTGATTTCCTTTCTTCCTTTCGAAAGCTAAGGGGTTGAGACATGAGTTTTATTTGTCCAAGGCAAAGGAATTGAGATACTTGAGATGTGACTTAATGGATTTGGTTATTAACCTTTGGTATTCTTGTCAATTTAGGTTACAAACCCAGGACTTAAAGAGGCAAGTTTGCTTCACATATGTAGTCCCTTTTTCTTCTACTTCATTTTTTGATAATTTTGATTTTATCTAGGGTAATGTTTTATTAGTTTTAATAATTTGATTATGATTTTCACATGTAAATTTGTGTATACCTTTCAATTTGGAACATATGGCATTAGAGGGAAAGTTACATTTCGATGTCCCAGCAATCTCTCCCAGTGACCTTCTACTGCTCCACAATTTTCTTATTTGCGAGCACTAGGAATGATACTTTCTGGAGTGAAAAAGTTTTATGAAGTGTTGGGTGATTTGATAAATGTATACATTGGTGTATTAGTTAATAATCAATTATACTGCAATTGAGCTGACTAACTACCAAGGTCAATTTTAAACCTTCATACATTGTTGTATTGGTTAATGATCAATTTACAATGCAAGTGATGTGACTAACTACGATGATCAATTTAAAGCTTTAGTAATTAAGAGACATTGAATATGGGTTACTGTTTGTTTGAGTTTGAGGCAAAATGCCAAAGATATTGGATAATTGTGATCTTTGCAAGAGAACATTTTTTATTAGAGAAACTACCAGGATTAATTTCAAAGCTTCGTTCTTCAAAGAGTATTGAGAATTGATGACTACTCCAGTTTGAGTTTGTAGCAGTTATCAAAAGGGTTTAATTTACATTATGGTCTTTTCTTTTGTTACTAGAAGTTGGGCTTATTTTCTATTACTAGAAGTTGGCTTTTAAGGTTTTGATATAATTCCAAGTCTCAGTATAATATCCAATGCTTTTCTAGATATCAATCCATAGACCTATGAGTTATAAACCAGTTGGTTTTTGTAGAGTTTCATTCCTATCTAGTAATCTAATTTTCCTAGAGTTCAATTCTCATAAGGTAATCCCAATCTATGCAAGGCTTAGTATTGGAAAAAAATATCAATCTACTTATTAGTAGTGCACCATCTCATAGTTGGTTTGACATACCTTTGTAGTCCCTTTTGGCTTGGACTACCACGAGTCTGACACCATCTCACATATTGGTAGTGCACCATCTCACGGTTGGTTTCACATACCTTTCAATGCGTGGCTTGGGTTTCTAACTATAGTGTTTCTAATGCTTTCAATGCAGACCTTTCAGGATTCAGTTTCATTTTTCCTTCCATTTACCTATTGGTGGCACCATGGCAACAATGTGTCCCTAGACCATAAGACAACACACACCTATATTGGTTTTTGCAGTTGGTAGGTACATACTAGAGACATTCTGAAGAAAAACACATTATCAGTGAACATACTTATGAAAAAGGAGATATTGAAGTGATTCCTCAAACTACCATCCTTCCTAATTGTTATAGCTCATTTTTGCAAAGTTTAAATTTCATTTTTTTCTCAAAAAAACACAAGTAAAGAAATACAATTGCATAATATTTTGCATAATATTGTATTTCCTTTGCAACATATGATGCAATTCCTAGTTATAGGAGGTTTTTAAAAAGAAACATCAAAAGGAAAAAAAATTATGATAAAAAAACATTAACTAACCAAAATGTCAAAATATTATTGCGAAAAAGTCAAAATTAAAAATAAATGAAAAATAATATATAGATAATTTGTTCTCGAAATTTTCATAACATTTGAATATTTAAATGTTTTTTAATTCTTTATTTAATTAGACTCGGGGAGCGATGGAGTGACGAGGTAAGGATAGTGTGAGGGGCACAATGACAGCCTATGGGTGAGGAATCTGTAGTCTTTCGTCACAGGTAACAAATTCATCACCGAATGAGCAGCACCAGCACTCGGCAAATAATGAAAGTAACGGAAAAAGACTATTCACGGTGGGCTCTATCTCTTTCCGCAAGCACTCTGCTCAGCCACGAATTTTCAACTTCTATCCAACTCAGGCGCCATGTCCTCCCAGACAAAATAGGTTTTATGAATTCAACAAGGCCGAAATGACCACTTACGACTTTTTACGGAATTAGAAATCCCTCCAAACTCCTTATTTTCGACAATACCTCCAATTCGGCAAGGGAAAGCCAGTGATAGTTATGCTGGAAAGCCCCTCGGAAAGCACAAGCAAACCAGGGACGCAACAAAGTGAAGCGGATTGGTCGCATAAATGGCAGAGACTTCGCATCAGTGGACATAACCATCATAATCCGCATATCCAGCGGGGTAGCTCGCATAAGCAGAAAATAACTGGCATAAACGGTAGAGACAACTCGCCTATAAGCATAATGACCGACATATCTTGCTCTGATAATCCGTTTATCTACTGATAATTCGCATATCCAATGCTGATAAGTCGGCTATCCAATGATAAACCGTGTATACACTGATAATTCGCGTATCCAACTATAACTCACATATCTCTCGCTGATAACTCGTGTAACCGTGGTGAGGGTTCGCATAACCAGAAATAATCCGCATATCCGGCGCCGATTAATAATATACCCGGCAGGGATCCTCGCATAAACGTTAAAAACAAGGCGCATATCAGTTTAATGATCTGCATATACTTTGGTGATAGCCCGCGTATCATTGAATAACGCGCATATCTGGTTGTGATAAGTCGCAATCATCTCAATGAGCCGCATATCTGACGGTTATAATTCGCGTATCGAACGATTACTGGCGAATCCACTGGTGATAATTCACTTTTCACACGATAACTCGCGTAACGACTGGTGATAACCAGTGGAATATTTTGTTGAATCAGCTGATAATTCGCGTACATAGTGATAATGGCATATCTATTGACGATAACCGCATATCCAAGGCGGTTAACTCGCATTTTCGGCGGTGGTAATTGCATATTCCGAGGTAATAATCCGCGTGTTCGACTGAATTTAATAGCAAAACCAAGAACTCGCATGTGCCGCGAGACAACCCACATATCCAGTTCTGCGCGACCTGCTCCAAGGAAGTAAAAATCGTCATGCTCCTACAGTTTGGCTTGAAAACCACATACCACTCGATCCATATTATCAGATTTTAACAAATATGGAGGAGGGACGACGTGAATATGCAGAGAGGAAAGGCGGAAGGGTTTTGGTAAAATTTCAGCTACAACGTCCATTTACTACTGAGGTAGGAATAACCCCATCTGACAGAGTGCCTTAATATCTTTGTAGAGGAGTTCATTATAGTGTCCATAAGAATGGGACCATCGCTAGGGTTTGTAGGTATATCTGTAAAAACTGGTGTCTCTAACCTACAGTTTACCTCTTCGGAATCGACAAGTTGAACCATGGATAGGGTACCTTTCATTGTACCTGACAGGGATGTTTTATGTCCTCTATGCAAACCCCAATCTAGGAAATATTCATTGTCAAAATTAAAGAAAGAATGACGTTGTAACGATCGAGAGGCAAATTAATTTGATGCAGCAACCAAATCTAGTTGAAGGTTTTTGATGTATTGTTTGGCTTTAGCGGTTTTCTCTCATTATGTGATGAGACCGCCATTTTGGGAGCGGCGGTCATTAAGATTTTCTCCCATGTTAGGGACTTGGCCTCTTGTAGAAGGTAATCGACCTTCCAAGGAAACTTTAGATTTTTGTATCCTGCAGATTTAGAATTACTTTTACACCGAGGAATGGTAACTGCAATGGCGGGTTTCCTTGTCTACTATTGGGTCAAAACTAAAATAATGTTAATTTGCATTTAATTTATGTGAGAATGCAAATGTATAATTGTTTAAATATAAAAATATATATATAACATTCACGGTGGAATTATGAAGATAACTCTAAATTCCCTACAGGGAAGCTGAAAATTGACAGTCTAAGATGTTGGAAATGAAGTATATGGTGTACCTGGAAAAGGCCATGCTCCTCACTTTCCTGTTGGATTTCATGGACCACCTCTGCTCTGTTAGGGCCGTCCGGGTACGGGACATCCACCAGCCGAATGCTCTCAGAGTAAGACACCTCAGACAACTGGGGGCGTTCACTGGGAGGCAAGATATATTTACCCTGCACCTCACTTCTGTTCACTCCATTGGACAGTAGCTTTTCTATAATGACACTGAGGTCGCTCTGAACGTCTTCTGATTTAGATGACATCTCTGTGAACCACTGCACAGCAGAAGAAGTTTCGAATTGGCTTATTGTAAGAAATAAATTTAGGTAGGGTACATGGAACGGAAGTGCAGCAGCATTGTTTGTTAGTGCCTAATTATTATTATATTAAGAGAGATTTTTTCCTACTCACGTGAACAAGTATGGAATCTATAAAGGAAAGATAAAATAAATATTTTAATCTCAATTTTTAAGCATAAAATTTTAAAAAAAAATTATTCAGTCATTTAATTTTTTTTTTGATGAAGGAAAGATAAAATAAATATTTTAATCTCAATTTTTAAGCATAATATTTTACAACAACAAAAAATCTTCAGTCATTTAATTTTATTTTAAGTTGATGTTTTCTATTTTATTTTTTTGATAAATATCTTTTATATTTTAATATGGGGATATATATAATATTTTTTTATTCTCCAATAGAGAGGAGATAAAATGGAGGTATGTAATTTTTGCATTGTTTAATAATTAAAATAATGACTACTGTAATATTAACAAAATTAAGTTAATATTTAAAAACACTTCATAATTTAATATTAATATTCTATTATTTTAGATTTAACTTATTATAAATTATGTTGTAATATAAAATATTAACCAATTTTGGTTTATCTTAATTCAAGATTTATTACGTTACTTAGAGGGAGGTGCAAATTTAAAAAGTGTTTTTCTATTTCTACAAAATTGGTGCCTTAAAGGGTTTGATAGATTTGGAATTAAAATAAATCTAGGCTAGTTAATATTTTGTATTATTCTATTATATTAAATCAAGCCTAACCTGATAAAATATTTGTTAACTAGGCTAAGCACCATCTCAACTCGGTTTGCAAATATTATTGTCTTATGTAGGAATAATTTGTTCCTTCAGAATTTAATAAGCGAACTATAAAGCAACCAAAAAAATTAATTGAATTATAGTTTACCCAAATGTAAGAGGAGACTCTTGATATTATAGGATCAAATCTATCAAGATGCAAAACTCTTTTTGAGTGGAAAATTTGAAAAATATTTGCACCTCCAGATATTTGATTCCTCTGAGTTGTTGGTAGATTTGAAGTTAACATGAATCTACCCCGGTTTTGAGCAACACACTAATACAATATTTTAACTACATTTTTTTTCATTTGTTTTATATAATATTTATATAGTTGACATTACCATATTTTATTTATGTTTCGCATTAAAATTTTAATACATGGCCCCATATTCTGTATCACAAAACATATATCCATGGGATATAATCTCTCTCCAAATTACAAATATCCTTTATACCATGAAATTGGAATAACCTATTAGTGGAATTATAACTCTCTCACTCTTTCTCTACATATATTTGTTGCTATAAGCATACATATTGAAATATTTGATCTATATTCCACATTATACTTTTTTTAAGCTATTAGTGTTTTTTTAATTTTATATATTAATTGAATATTAAGAATGAAATAAATTACACGTGTACCTTATTATGCAAAATTTATAAGGAATTTTTTAATTTAAATTATTTTATTTTATCAGTTGATGTAAAATTATGTTATTTAATATAGACATGAAGTATTGTATTTATAGCTAAATGTGAAAATATATATGAACTTCATATTAAGTTATTGAAGAAATTACATATTAAGTAAATTATTTCTTTAACTCTAAATCACTTTATCTCCTTTTATAAAGTTGATGTAAAATTAAGATGGAGATTGAAGTAGTTTATTAATGACCAAGGTTGATTTTTTTTCATTACTATTTTTAGTTTGTTAATGCAATTTATTTTTTTTAATTTAACATTAAATGATAACATCTCCTTCATACTTAGTTATAGAGCAACTCTATGCTAAAAAATGATGACAAAAAATATGGAAATAATTGAGAAATATTTAGACAACCACTTTCATCCACTTAAATGCTCACCTTCAATTCCCATTTATTTACACTTCTTTGTTATCTAGAGGTCAATAGCTCATCTATGTAGTGCTCACAAAGTAAAAAGAGAGTGAAAGGGTGAAATTTCTTTTAGTGTCATTGTAATTATACTTTAATGACATTTTTTTATATAGGTGTTGATATCAATAGTGGGATTTTGTCTACTTGAATATTGCCGTAAGGAGAGAAATTATATCTATTTTTATCTTTAAACATTCTTTAAGGTGTATAAACCATGATATAGGCTTTTAGGTATTAAATGGTATTTCAAAATAATAAAATATAATATTAAAAGCTATAATATAAAAAATAATAGATGTACATATATGTTTCAAAAAATTAAAGAGACATCTTGACCTTGTTTTGAAACATTGTATCCTTAAGACATAGAAAGATGTATCTAGGTTTTTGAGTGTGTAGATTGTTATAGTTAGTTATCTTGTTGCTTGAGCTTTTTATAAACAAATTGTGTAAAATCTTTTGAAACATTCAATAGGGTTTTGGGTTTTGAATAGATGGACAATGATGTATTGTTAAAAGACTCTTTGATGTTAAAGTTACTAGTTTAAAACCTATGGGTAGTAAAAGTTATCTAGTCATAGAAAGATATTTTGAATTGCTACTTATTACATATTAATAAATTTACAAATGGTGTATTGAAATAACTTAAGAGGAGACTAAATAGCTAAACAAAAATGAAATGATTCCACAGGACATAACTAATTTGTTGTGATATAAGCTCACATAAATGTTATAATATAGATGGAATTTGGTATATGCTCTTGTCAAAATGTATAACGTAGAATATTTGTGTGCTATTTCATATTAATAAATTTACAAATGGTGTATTGAAATAATTTTAAGAGAAGACTAAATAGCTAAACAAAAATGAAGTGATTCCAGGACATAACTATTTTGTTGTGATATAAGCTCACATAAACGTTATAATATAGATGGAATTTGGTATATGCTCTAGTCAATATGTATAACGTAGAATATTTGTATGCTATTACATATTAATAAATTTACAAATGGTGTATTGAAATAATTTTAAGATGAAACTAAATAGTTAAACTAGTGATTTCACACGACATAACTATTTTGTTGTGATATAAGCTCACATAAATGTTATAATATAGATGGAATTTGGTACATCTTCTTGGCAAAATGTATAACCTAGAATAAAAAACTTAATCTTTTATGTTTATATTTGAAAATATTTGGTTTTTAAAATTATAATTTGGTACATATTTTTGTCAAAATGTATAACCTAGAATATTTTAGTTTCTAAAATTATAATTAATTTATGTTTTAAATAAGTTTGGAGCGTATGAAATTTTGATAATTCAAACATAAAAATAAGATAGTTTAGATTACTATTCAATTTGTTATCTATTAATTTAGATTATTATTCAATTTGTTATCTATCTTACAAAACAAATACAATTTGTTAATTTATCTTTTAGATAGGTTTGAAACTTATGAAATATTGATAATTCTAACCTAAGATACTTTGGATTATCATTTAATGTGTTATCTATTTTTATACCTTTTAGATAAAAAAAATTACAAGACGAGACATGTAAAGCCCTGATTAAGTGTTGCACAACACCTTAGTTAATTAAGATGTGAGGTGAATAATGCAAAGACTTGCATAAATTTTGGTGGGTAGTAACCACTAGTAAGTTTACACATTTACAATTCCATTGATACATAAGTGCTGAGCAAAATACAAATACTAGTGGTAAGTAACTCTTGCTAAGTATATTATTTACATCTTATTCATACCCATTTTATATCCAAACACTTGCTTAAATTATGATGGGAAGTAACTGATAGTAAATATGTTATTTACTTGAATATGAACTATTTTCAAGGATTTTATTTTTGGATGGTTTTCCTACAAAGCTTAAAAATAAAAATTCACTACAAAAACATAACTCTCAATTTTGTTGTCACAAAAGTTGCTAATCATTTTATTTAGACGATTATAACAAAGTATGAAGCTATTATTCTTATTATCATAGCAATGATCAACAAACTGTCACTTCAATATATTTATCTATAATTTTTGAAATAAATACTTATGGAATCAAAATGTAAATATTTGCACTAATTTACAAACACTACAACACTTCAACTATACTAAATTTTTATTGAAAGTTTACACTTATTTACAAACATTACAACATCTCCTCATATTAAATTAATGCAAAAATAAATATATTTCTTATAATTTAATATGAAATTGAAAACTTATTTATATATATAAATAATATCTTAAAAAAAACAAATACCAACGAAGCGAACTTATTTTACATCCACACTCATCAAATACAAAAACATCATTTTTTAAATTTACGGTATAAAATGAACCGATTAAACCATATACGCTTCAAGAAATTATGTTGTTTAATCATACCTATTAAAAACCAAATTTTATTTATATTTTATAGTAATTTATTTTATAAATAATCAATAATTTAAAGAGTATTATATGCATTGCTTATGAAAATATTATTATAACTTTAAATATTATTATTTTTTAAATTAAAAGTTTTCATGTTATGATTTATGATAATCAATATGAATTATATATTATAAAATTTGAAATTCTATGCATATATTGGTAATTTAAGGTTTTATAATATTTATATATGATAAAAATAGTGATTTACATTGGATTTAATGGAATTACTTTCTCTAAAATTATAGATTTATTTAACAATAAATTTACTAAATGTCAAGAGATAATATTTTTTAATATGTAAATATTTTTTTTTTAAATGTAAAATTTAAGGAAATTTTTGCATTTCAAAATATTTGATTCCTCTGGATTATGAATAGATTTGAAGGTAAAATAGATCTATATTGACTTTAAATTAATTAATTATATATATATATATATATATATATATTGGTAAAATCAAATTATTAAAAATATATATTGTAAATTTTGAAACTAATAAGAAAAATAGAGAATTGTAGAGATCACTAAACAAATAAAGAAACTATAAAGGAAAACCCACTTCTAAGTTATTTATTTGAATCTAAAAACTGAAGTAAGAAAACAACAATATTGAAGTTAATATTGTTCTCTCATCATCTGAGTATCAAAATGAGTAGTCTTTAATTGTGATTTTTTTTTTAAGTTTTTAGTTTATTTTCTGATCTAATTTCTCTAGAATCCAGTAGGGATTGATGGAAATCAATTTAGTTTGACAGGTGAACTCTTCACATTAGAAGTGCCATAGGGATTTTTGAGGGTGCTGAATCCATATATGAAGTCAAAAAACCAATTTAAATAGGACGAATGGAGATTTGGCCACAAATTGTTTCACCGGACCAAATCTATGAAAAGTTACACTTCGAGATTACTCTGTTTCAAAATAGAGATATATAACCCTAATAATGAATATTTGAATATGATATAATTGACCTATTTTAATGTAGAATGGTAACTTAAAATTGTTCTTGGTGGTTCCCATGGTGATTAAAAATGAAGTTATTATTCATGTGATGAAGCCATTATTTAAATATATCTCCAAAACACAATTTGTCATCTTCTACATATTGAGGGAGAATATAGTTTGTCTTGCAATGAGTATAGATTGGTATTTTTTATTGGTATGTTTTATTTTGTTATTGAGTTTGTATGATTCACCATTCCAAGTAAGTTTGAAAAAAAATTATTTTTACATAAAAATTTTAGTGGTGCATGATGTGATTTCTACTTAGATGTAATAAGGTCATCTTTCAGTTTCCAAACACATTTGAAAAAATATTGTCTTTAGATAGAAACTTTACAATTGCATGATGTGATTTCTAATTACATATAACAAATTCATTCTTCAATATATACTTCAACTCACACAACTTCTTTATTATAACCTTATGAATTAATAACCAAATTAGTGTGTTTTTTCATTGTTAGTTATATATTGGATAAAATGAAGTACCTTGTGTGAAGTGGAGAGATAAATGATTTTGCACCAAACTTTGGCTTTCAACATACTTATTAGATTCCCTTTTGTGGAAGAGTTCATACTCATTCCGTGCCCTTGCTTGTAGAGTTTTAGCTCCCCTAAATCCCATAGAGAGGCTTAAAGGGGATTTTCCCTTTAGTCATTGGAGTTTTCTTTTACTTTTTTGAAATTGTATTGGGATAGACATCCTAAAAGCATGATAAACATAGAAGCCATGAATTGGGTGAAATGTTGGTCTTGTTTTTGGACTTAGTAAAGCTAATTATGTAGAGTAATTGGTTTGTTAGCAAATCCATGGAGGTTGGCTAACCTAGATAGTGAACTTTTAGGTCACTAAAAATTATGGAAATTTTGGTTGGGAGATGATTATTGTCACCCACCAAATTAGGAAGGATTGAGAAGCAAAAAAATTGTTATTATACTTCAGCTAGTAGATCCATGGAGTTTGATTAGCCTTGATAATGAACATTTTTATCACTAAAAATTAGACATGCCCTTGCTTGGGGAATCTTTGGCTCCCCTGACTCCCGTAGAGAGGCTTAAAGGGAATTTTCCTTTTAGTCATTGGAGTATTTTTTACCCTTTTAAAAACTCTTGATACATATATCTAGAAATATTGACAAACATAGACATTAATAATCAGGTGATATGTTGGACTTGTTTTGGGACTTAGTAGAGCTAATTATATAGTGTAGTTAGTTTGTTAACCCTTAGTTGAAAATTCTGTGGAGTGTGGCTAGCCTAGACAATGAACACTTAAATCACTAAAATCTAGACAAAAATGGAAAATTTCTTTGGGAAAATATTTTTTTCACCCACCTAAATAGGAAGGACTCACAAACACATGGTTTCTTATTAGGCCATAGGTGATCATCCTTGACAATGAAGATTTGGATCACTAAAAATTAGACATGCCCTTACTTGGGGGTGATTTGGCTCCCTCGAGTCCAATATAGATTATTAAAGGGGATTTTCCCTTTAGTTATTGAAGCATTGTTTTTACCCTTTTCATTCTCTATTGGTACATAAATCTAAAAATATTAACAAATATAGAAGCCATGGATTGGGTAAAATGTTGGACTTCATTTCAGACATAGTAAAGTTAATTGTATATACTTGTGTTGACGGTGTAGGACCCGACAACATTCAGAGGATCATCGCGGTATGAAGTCTGAACTAGACCTCACACCGTTTAGTGTGGGAGTCCCATCCGCTATGATGGTTCGGTTGCCATTATCTTAAAGATTTGCCTCGACTCTTACTTGCTAGAATAGGAGAGTGTCTGCTTTATCTTTCAAGAAGTGAGGTTAGCGTGCCTAGTGAGTGTAAGTGTCACTTGTGCCAATGGTTCTTTCACCGTAGAGGGAGAGGGTGGGAGTGAGTCCCAAGTTGGTTGCGAGAAGTCCCAACTCTTCTAGGAACGCACAACACAACAGGACATGCGCAACTTCCGACGGAATAGTCCACACGGATGCGGAAGTCACAACACACAAGGGAAGATAACACGTATAACACTCATCGGATTAGTCCACGTGAGTGTAATGGTTGTATTAACAAGTTTTAAGTGAAAGGTATGTCTAATGTCTGGGAGAATAGTCAACACGGGCGAGACAACGTTAAAAGCATATACGACACATTTTCATTAACATATGTGTATTACAACAAGTGAATTAGTTCAAGTGTTATAAAAAGGTTAAAGCAACATGCATTACAAGTGTCAAAAATTAGTCTTACAATAGTTAAATACATGTGTGAAAATGCTATGGCATGTTAGGAGGCTTCTAAATTAAGAAAGTTCCAAGACATATCGTTACACCATACATCACTAACCCCGTGTGAGGGGCATTGGAACCACTACTTACTCCTCAAAGAAAAGATTACAGACTCTCAAGGCTATGTGGGAGGATCTCAGGTGAAAAGTCCTTTGCATGTACAAATGAGGGGGTATTTATAGCCAAGGTTGAAACTGACCCTTGTGGTTGTTCGACTACCCTCATTACTGTTTGACTTCCATGACTTTTCAAATTTACAAATGGGTCTCTTGGACTTCCACATTACATTACATTGATTGAAAGTATGGCCCATAGTAGAGATGTGGATGACATGACTCAACATGACAGTGCTAGTACATTTGTGCTGCTGCTGGTGTGCATGTCGAGCTGCACTACTGCTAGGTGATGGATGTCCTCATGGTGTGTCACAACTTCACCTCTACATAGAAAAGTGTGTGGACTCTTCGATGGTCATTAGTTCACTTGATGTTGCATTCACACATTTCTCATTGCTTGTATGTTTGTAAGCTTGATAGGTTCATCCATTTGCGAAAGGTGCATGTTTGTTCGTCCATCCATCTGTGAACAAATATTGCATGTTTGCTCGTCTGTATATCCATGAACACATCTTTTCATGATCATCCATTTGCGAGTACATCTCTTTTCATGCATCGTTTGTTCGTCTGTTGGTGAACATGTCCTTCTACATGTGCTCCCTTCATTCATCCCATCCGTCGTCACGCCATGTTTGTTTGTGTACCTGTATTTGCAGTCACTCATGATGAGATGACATCAAATCCATAAATCTCCTAGTCTACCATGATGCATGATCATTTCGGATGCAAGTGACCAGGAGAGGTGACAAGGTTGCGAGGCAGGATGGAGGCTTCGGGCACTGCTAATGAAAACTACACAGGAGTGATTAGGTGATGAAGATGGGTAATCTGGATTGACAATGACTGTCCGCGAGGTCTGGCTCAGTTGCAGGACAAAACTGTGCAGTTTTTGGGAGGAACAGTCTGGGTTGCGGGAAGGCTGGGTAGGAAAAATCATCACAATTTCTGGAATGAGTGGGCACTAGGATCCTGGTAAAAAAAAATTCCCAATTCCCGAAGGGAACTGGCCGTTAGCTGTTGGGTCACTGGTAGAAAAAGCTAAGCAATTCTTGGAGGGAACTGGCATTCAGCTGCTGGGTCACTAGCAGAAAAAAATGCACAATTACTCGAGGGAACTGGTAGTCAACTGCTAGGTCACTGGCAACAAAACTGCGCAATTCCTGAGGGGAACTCGTAGTCAACTGCCAGGAGCTGCTGGTGGGAAAAACTGTGCTGATGCTGGGAGGCTGGCCTGTTGGTCACCTCTCCGCAGTTTTTGAGTTGAGCGGACTCCTAGGCAGCAAAGGACTTGCTCATGAAAACTACTAAATTTTCTGGGTGAGCAGTCAGTCGACTGTCGCTAGGGTTGGTTGGAAAAACTGCACAATTTTCTGTGGGAGGAAAGGACGAGAACTGGGTGTCTATTCTGCCTGTCTGCATAATTTTCTCAAATAGTGGAGCGGGTAAGGTATCTAGCCTCTGCACAATTTTTGAGGAGAGTCAGTCACGGGGTGGTTGTCGGGTCAAACTCTCCGGTTAACCACAATGAAGTTTGATTGATTTGATTGCACACAACACGGCTTGAAATAGATTTCTTGGTGCTTCTGCGCTATTCTAGGTGATAGTCGATCGAGTTGATGGCGGGGTGATGGTCTGACTATCAGAGGGGAGTCTGGTCATCAAAACTTCAATAAAATGACTAAGTGTGTGAACGAGTGAAAGATGCATATGTGATCTTACAAACACACACTTGCATGACTTGACGATGAGATGACTCAAACCATCCAGACACACATTCTCAAAATCGTTGACCGACGATGTGAGAGACAAGCGTGACACTTGTGATTGATCATTGGTCGACCGTGACGACGCTCGTTCGACAATGTATGTGACTTCGTGTGTGAGTGTAATAGATGTTTTCATAATGAACACAAGATGTACACATGAAGTGAAGACCTTAAGCATGACCAGAACATGGTCGCAAGCATGATATTGACCTCAACATGCAAAATCTTGGGTGAAATGATCGAGAAAGGTGGGTATGAAGACTCATACAAGCTCACGGAGTGAACCCAAGTGTGTGCAATCATCAAGTGCAACTTCTCAATGGAGGCTCTAAAATTAGGTGCAAGCCAAAATTTTGGAGGGTGGTTGTAGCCGCTACAACAACTTGGTTTATTAGCCCTTAGCTCGAAAAGCCATGAAGTCTAGCTCACCTGGATGGTGAATTTCCATATCAATAAAAATTAGAAAAAATGGAAAATTTCTTTGTAAGAACGTTTTTGTGACTTGCCTAAATATGAATGACTAGAAAGCACATATTTTATTATTAGACTTTAACTGATAAATCCATGGAGTCTAATTAGGATTGACAATGAAATTTTGATCCCTAAAAATTAGTCAAAATGGAAAATGTATTTGGTAAAAGAAATTTACCACACTTTTAAAGGGGGGATTGGAAATAATTTTCCATGTAGCTCCCTTTTCTCATAGAGCATTGTTTCTATATAAATTTTTCTTAGTTTTGTTTGCTTTGGAGAAAGTTTCAAATAAAGCACTAGCACAGGTTGGGGTACCCTGTCTCTTTCGACCAATGTAAAGAAGAAATTTTGCCTTAATATGAGCTTGTAGACTCCGTTAAGGATGCCATTATATTTTGCGTGCATATTTAGCTATGATATTCATCAAAATAGTAAGAATGTGAATTGGTTAAAAGTAGTAACAATGATATATCCTTCTATTGGTAGGAAATACCTTCAATTTTTTGTTCAAGTTATACAAACTCTTATCTTTTCCATTGCACATTGTTTTATATTTATTTTAATCGAGTGTATTTTTGTTGTTGCAAGTCGGGAACAATTATGGTACATTGGAACTTCCACATTATACGTGACTTTGACGTTCTAGATGGTTAGGTTAAGAGTAGGTATAATGGCATTTTAGTTTACCTGCACATTCATCCGCCATTCATTTTTTATAGCTTGTCTTGTGTTTTTTGGTTTGGTTTCACATCAAGCTTTGGTTTAAGCTTCCTCTACTTGTCTTTGTTTCTTGTTGTGTCATGTCTTTTCTTTTCTGTTCTACTAATAAGACATTGCATGAAGGGTGTCCCATTTGGGCTTGAAATAAAATGTGGCCAAATAGAAAAGGGCTTTGCGAAATTGCAACATTTAGATGACCTTCAATCCTTCTTCTTTGTCTTGGTTACACCTTTTTCTCGATGATGTCCAGACAGAAAATATGATCCTTCCGTAAGTAAAAATTTGTGTTGAACTATGATATTCGTGTCTATTTTGGAAATATCTAAATGAGCAAACATTAACCAAAGGTCCTTATATGCTTTTGTGAAGGAACAACCTCTCCTTCTCGTAATAAGTTGGGATCCGTCTTCTTCCCATGAAACTAATAAGTGCATATGCAAATTCCTATATAAATGTAGAAATAAAGGTGAAAGGAAAGAAATGATTACCATGAAGAAAGGTGAAGCAAGTAACTCCACCTAAGTACTGTCTAAGCTCGCTGGTAGTAGAGCAATGTTTTTGTTCTTGTAGTGACTCTGCCAGGGTACTGTCCAAGCCTACTAGTAGCGTAGCAACACCAAACATGAAAAAATTTACTCTAAAAATCTAAAGATCACAAACTATAATACCATTTCCTGACTCAAAAATTTACGATATAGATGATTGTATGTTTGTGTTCAACCGAGAAAGGAAAGAGGGGACTATGTGTATTCATGGGATAAGTATGGAATCCAGGGTAATCCAAATGATGAATCAATACTTACTAAAGAACTAGACCATGTATGAAGAGTTACTAAGGCAGACAAACTAGAGTTCTACCAGTGTGTCACCAAGTGTTGTCGCTCCGATAAACACCCTCCAAAAAATTTCCAATACTTGAATTTTAGAGTATACTATGAATCTTGTGACCAATCATTCCATAGTCACTTCTTGATTGGTCGAAGTCACTTGCTCACACATCATCAGTTTGCTAAAAGTTCATAAGAAGATTATTTTATGCAATCTTGAACAAGCATAGCACATTCCATCAAGATAGTGTCTGTGTAACATCAATCCATGTCAACAATTAGTGCACACTTTTATTAACAGTCCCTCACTTTTCGTTGCATTTGTAATTCTATTTTCGTGAGTTTTTCAAACTGTCGTTTTTGTGCACCTTCACTTTCGTGAGTTTAATTTTCATGATTTTGACTATCACTTTTTCTTTCTTTCACTTTAATTAGTGCCATTTTCATGTGATCTTCTCTATAGAATTTGTCACTTTCACTGTCATTCGCGTATTGCAAGTGTCGTTCCCCCTTTTCTTTTCATATAGTAAATGTCGTATTTTGGCATGTCGAGTGTCACACAATGCACAAAAGCTATTTTTTGTGTGTTTTAAGTGGTAATATTTATGTTAATGACTTTTATTTACCATGTAAACATATATCACACTAATTTCCAAATTTTTAAGCACTATCGCACAAGTGTTGTCACGGTTGTCGCAAAGTTTACCTTTGGTGTCACACTTGTCTTCACAATGTTGTTGTACTGAGGGAAGTTTGTTGTTCATGTGTCCTGGACGATATATGTTGTTTTTTGAAGTTTTCTAAGTGTCTTACCATGGTCAAGTCCTATAACTATTCACATCAACTTCATCGATCCCACACTTAGCCAAATTCACATAAACTTCCTACCAAGCAACTTAGCCTCGTCTAACCCTCTTGAACTGCACATTGAGAAGTATTAGCCCTCAAGTTGCAACCCTACCTCTTGAAACTGCACAATGCATAGTTCCTTCCTCTCAGGACTATGCATTGTGTAGTCTCAATGCTGAACCCCAAACATTGACCTCCAAAACTACGCAATCATGCCCTCCATCCCGGCTTGAATTGCACATTGTGTAGTCTCAATCCTCAAGCTTGATACTTAAGTTCATGAAATACACAATTGCACAATCACTTGGCCTCTCTTCGTCCTAGAATTGTGGAGTGGAAAAAATCAATGCTCAAGCCTCCAAATTGAGTCCTTGATTCCCTCAATTACGCAGTTCCTCTGCCTAGGCCTCCAGAACTACACATTGCATAGTCTCAAGGTTCAAGCCTCCAGATTGAGTCCTTGAGTCCCTCGAATGTGTAATTCCTTGGAATTTTTCCTGCCACAACTAAACAATGGGCATCTTCAAGCCTCAATCCCTAGCCTTGAATTCTTAAGTCCCTCAAGTGTGCAATCTCTTAAACCTAGCCATCGTAAAATGCACATTGTGTAGTCTCAAGCCCCAGTCATGGACCTTGGCCTATGGAACTACACAATCCCTTAGCTAGTCACTCAACTAGTCACTGATTCCATCCCTAACATGTGATTTCATGAAATATGTTAGGTTGGGGGTTTTTTGAATGGATGTCAGATCATCATGAATGTTTTTTAGCTGTGGGTACTCTTTCTTATCACGATAGGATGATGAGGGGGAAAGGAGAAGGGGACCATGCTAGAAGACACATATGGAGCTAAAGAGATAAGATGATCATCAAGCGAGAATATGAAGGAAAAATAGATCACAACAAAATATCAAAGATCAAGGTCACATGAAGACCCCATAATTCACAACCCTTTGGAGGGTGGATATAAAGAACAAATAAAATCTCTGATGAAGATGAAGCATTGCACATCTCTTATTGAAGACAAAGTAGCAACAAAGAATGACTTGAAAATTCCTTTTCATCATGCAGTCCATGTCACCAATGCCATGTCATGTCATGTCATCAGTCATCATCTACCACATCATTTTATTGAATATGTAATTTAACATGGGAAAATGTATTGTAAAAGTGGAAGTACAAGAGTCATCCATTTAATGTGAAAAATAATTTAGGAATTCAAGGAGTCATGGAGAAGTCAAATTGTCATGAGGGTAGTCCAAGAGTCAAAAGAGAGGTGAATGGTCACCTCATTTGTTATATATACACCCTCATTGTACAAGAAAATGAATTTTCACCTTGGCTTCTCTCATAAGGCATTAGAGAAACAAAGTTAGGACTTTTGGGGAGCAAGTCATGGCTCCAATGCTCCACTATTGGAGCTAGTCATGCTTGTTGTATTGATGTATCTTGGGACTTTTACTTAATACTTGAAGCTTGATAGCTGACACGTTTTCATGCATGGATTGTGAATATTTGTAATATTGTTCTATGAATATTTATGATTCATGCCTTCTTTCACCTATACTAAAGTAGTTGAACCATTTCGGTTATTTTAGTGCTTATCTATTTGGAAATGTATTGTAATGGTTGGAAATGTATTGTAATGGTTATAAAAATCGCCACATCTATGTGGAATATTCTGATTGATGTTAGGTGGTTATATTTTCTCTTGTGTGTGCCTCTACTTGGGTGGTACTATTATCGTTCTCTTAGAGGCTCACCTCCCCCACTCCATAGTAGAAGAACCTTGATACACCTGCAACAGAACATTCACTAGCCACACTCACCTGCTTTTCTCAAAGGCACATTCACGCTTCTCTCTCTTGCCAACAACTAAAGCTAAGTCAAATCTATAAGATTACTCACCTATGGAGCCGATACTCCAGATAGGGATTCTATTCCAAATGGTGTGAGGTATAATTGGGACTTCACATTGGGGATACCCCCTTGGTTGACATATTTCAAGCATAGTCAACACCAACCTATGTCTCCTCTGAGACATGCTATCATTTACCTCATTAGTCTTCTCCTCCTTCCTATCTCCATGACTGATCTCCATTTTTCCTTGCTTCTGTAACTCTGAAAGACTTTGTAGAATTAGTGCATTGAACTCTTCCTACTTTTTCTTAGCTTTGGAAAGCCTTTTGTGTGTCTCAATCAACTTGTTATTATCTTCCTTGCAATTTATGATATCTACCCTTAAACTCCTCAATGTATGTGCTATATTAGGAGACTACTCTTCTCCTTGCTACTCAACCGACTTCCCCATTCAATGGAATTCACATGAGGCCTATAAGGGTAGTCATGTGAATTCTATTCCACCATTCTTCTATTCATATTTATCCTTCTCTTTCCTACAAACATGTCATGTTAGATAAACCAAACATAAATTATAATCAAAATCATACCTCAATAAAGTTTAGGGGAGGCTATCTCATTTGCACAAATTAGTCTAGATTAGCACAATATCTAGATATATATATATATATATATATATATATATATATATATATATATATATATATATATATATATATATATATATATATATATATATATATATATATATATATATATATATATATATATATATATATATATATATATATATATATATATAGATATATATATATATAGATATAATGACATCACATTTGCATCATGCATGATAACATGAAACTGAAAAATGACCACATGCATGATAACCATAACTACCACAATGCATGCATAATAATATGCATCTAGCCCATTCACTCTAAGTGTTTTAACCTAGAGTCTCTGATACCACCATGTAATCCCTCGCCCCACATTTAGCCAATTTTACAAGACCTCCAACACAAACATGAGTTGAATGTCACTATGACATGAACCGACTTGCAAGTTCAAGTCATGGAAGTGGGGATTGCACACTAGAAGCTTACTGACATCCCTCAAAGACTATAAATCACTCAAGAGCCTAGAAACCACCCCAGGTGATCAATCCCTAAGCTAGAACTCTCTTTCACTGACTTAAATCCATAAATACACCCTTGACACATTGTACATGTAGTTATGAGCTTATAACCACACCCATAAGCTTGTGCACCAACAATTATGGCCCAAAATCCTCAGTTTTGTGCCAGTGCTTGTGAGATACATGCCACTTTCTTAGGATATCCTCTAGATCACTACCCACAACTAACTATAGCTTCCCAAAATCATGATTAAGATGATAAAAATTCCAACCATTCAAAACTTGAATAAGATATTCACCTATACATGCCTAATGCATAGAAGACATTTTTTCAAACATATGGTTAACATGGAAGCTACAGGTCATGAATCCATATCTGATCATAAACTTCTAAACTTCATATGAGAATCACCAAGAAATCTCAGTTCAATCCCAAGCTAGTTGCAACCAAACTTGTTAGCCCATGCATTTTTCAACCATACAATAACTTATCAAATCATGAACAAGATCCATAGCTAGAGCACATCATAGAACCATGCATATAACTATAATATAACTAGAGTAAAAACTATGAAAAATATGCCATAAAATCATCACAATAACATTTACATGTGCTCATTAATCACATTAGTAAAATACCTCATATTTACATCTGTAAAATCCAACCAATTCAGGGAATTTCATGTACCACTCAACCATAGATTGGGCTAAACCAAATCTTTCTTTCAAACAATCACCCTTGTGCCATATTCCAAGCATGAATTTGGGATCTCATGGGATAAACAAAGGCATAACCAAATAGGGAATTTAGATATTAACCCACCTCCACCCACAAGCTACGATGATCTCACCTAAATTTCTCCTGAGTTCACAAAACCAAACCAGTCTTGGACGCCTCATAATTCCTTCACCATATCCACATGGATTTTCGGATCTCCACCCACCTTTTGAAGGCTTCTTGAATAAAACCATCTCCACCTTTCACCCTTGGAATTTTCCATGGACCACATCACTTGGATCCAAAATGTTCAGGAAATCCAAATCTTAACCAAGAATGAATCCCGTCACACCATCACTATCTAGGAAATGGAAAGGAAAGGTTGAAACCAATGTCAAACTAGGAAAAACCCATGCTAATGAGAGAAAATGAACGAAAAAATAAATTTCATGTACCATGTATTCACAGCCTAGCAAGGAAATCACACATGCAACCTATTACCTGTAAAATATTCATGTTGAAGATGTTAATCCAACTTTATCCTTATGCCCCCTTGCTTCCCTCTACTTTCCATCTGCTTTCCATTGCTTGTCTGTTTCTTTCCTTTTGCTTCCTTTTGTTTCCTTTCCTTTCCTTCACCTTCTCTTTGCTTGCTTGTTCTCTCTTCCCTCTCTCTAAAATTGATCCAAAGACAAAACTAGCAAAAGTTGTGAACTACTTCTCTCATGTTTTATCTCATTGATTTTCCATTTTCTTTAATTTCCCTTCATTTTTTTTCTAAATTCCCTTTCATTCCAATTTTTTTCCCTTCATCTCCCTTTTCTCCTATTTTCCTTATTTATCATAATTAGATACTAATTTTGTCCTCAATGGCTTTCCAAATTCCTTTGCTAATTTCCATATCCATTAAAATTTAACAAGTGATGCCGACTATAGTGTTTACCCAACACTGAGCTTGGAATCTGTGTCCCAGGGCCTTACTCTTATTGTTTTTTCATTTAATATCCTTTATTACATGAAGATTTAACCTAGGGTTGTTACATTTAGCTTAACACATTTCAAAAGACTAGTCAAACTTCGATTTTTTTAATTAGGGAGAGGGATTATATTAGCTTCATGAGTGTATGGTATAGAGTTTTAATACCATATCTGGTGTTTCTCTACTACTAGTAGGCTTGTTAAATATCTCGGTGGAGTCATTACAAGGAATCAAAAGCACTTCTTCAATACTAGAGAGCATGTTTAGTACCGTAGTGATGTTTCTTGCTTCACCTATCTACATAGGAAACCTTTATCTTCTTTCACCCTTTATTTATTTTATAACTTTATAGTCATTTGATTTTTATCAACATTTATTTTTCCAAGGGCAGAAGAGGGATCCCAATTTATTTAATGAACAATAGAGTTTGTTCCTTATTTTGAAAAGACTCTTATGTATACAATCTAAAAGCAATACGCTTGCTCAAGATTTCTACTTTCCCTTCCCTACTCGACTAAGTTGACATGTTAAAACCAATTAATACAATTGTTGATTTATGGAAGGCAGCATAGATCTACTAATGCTTTCCATTTGGAATGATTTTTATTTTCGATTAGAACATCATGGACTCTTAAGATATTTAAAACAAAACAAAGAAGGATATAAAAAGCTAGCAAAGCATTGCCAATCATCACAATTCCCTTTCAAATTTCTGCCACATTATCTCAGAGTCAGATTGGGTAGATTTCATACATAGTCTTACTAAAAATTAAAAACATGAGAAAAGTCATGAAATAAAACATGACATGACATAAACGACAAAAAATAAGAAAACAAATCAAAGGGAAGTAAAGGACATGCATATAAAAAAAATCAAATCAGAAGGGAAAGCGAGAATATTGGTGTAACGCAATGCAAACATTAGTAGAATACAAAATTAAATGTAAATCCTAATCTATATAAACTATAAGGTTAGGATTATGTTAAATAAAATTTCCAATGTAGCCACAAGAGTTTCTACCAACATGTAAGCATGAAAAGATAAGAAGTTAATACCAAGACAAAACAATGTGCAGAAATAAAAATGTTTACCTGAATACCCTGCACAACAAGTTGTAGATATTTCCTACAAGAAGAAAGGTGTGCCATAAATGCTTTCTATAAATAGTGTATATTTTTACCTCATTATATACGATAATGAACATACAAACCCTAAAGGCATCCCACACACGAACATTCATTCACATTTTCATTCTTAGCAAACATTAGGTGAGATTGAAACTTATTATTAGCAATGGAGATTGCCAAGTAATATTATTCTAACCATTGAGTGATTGGGTGACAATACTCAAATCAAACAATTAGATATTCTTTAAGTTCTTGGAAATATAAGCTTTGAATCGATGCAATAAAACTATGGAGAGAATCTTGTAAGATAAATTAGATCTAATCCTTATTAAAAACTTTGTCAAGGTCGTGAAGACCTGATATAACCATCAGAAAAGGTCAAAGTGAATCAAATTATTGACAATCATCTAAGTAGTGAAATGATGAATCATAATAATTATGAACTTTATGAGATCAAAAATTGTAAAACAACTGCCATCAAATACACTGGTGGGAAAACAATGAATTGAAATTTAGTTGTTTAGGCTAGTATTATGACTGTATTTATCAATTAACACATAATATCATCCATTATTCAAGACTATAGATAGGTCAATTTGAGATATTTTATGAATTCTTTTAATAATATAATCATTATCCTTGCATGCTAAGTACAAAAATTCATTGCATTGTATTTGATTAAAAACTAAACCAACAACATGAAAATTGAAAGAATTAAAAATGGATGTTTGTGTAGTAGATCCAAGGAACCAGTCAAGATACAAAGAGTAATGAGAACATGCTAAAAACATATTATCATCTATTGATTCGTCTTTAACCCTAGTATCATTTTGGGAAATTAATCTGTCACCAGACTAGCTTTGTTAAATTCATTACATACATTAGAGAGATAAGAAATTGGTCACTCATGAAATAGTTTGACAAGGAAAAAACATTCAGTTGGTGATGATCTTTGTATTGATAATCAAAATAACATTCTTTAAAAAGTGTACATCCATGAAAGATATGAATGCCAACCCTGGGTTTGAAACAAGGTAATTGAACAAAGAAGAATTAGATGAAAAAGAATATTTCACTCAATGAAAAAATTTGTCTTAAGGAATAAGAAAATGAACTTGAAAATGTGGAAAATCCTTCAAGAGTGAGTTCAAATCTAGCGACACAATAATGAGAAAAGAATTATGTTAAAAATTTCTAATCTGACTTAGTTTAAATATCTCATCAAAATTTCTAGTACCTGACATAACCATCAACTGAAGCTAAAGTTCCTCAACTTCCTAATAATTACCTAAAATTTCCAATGTTGGATGATTCAATTTTGAAAGCATGATCAGGTTAACACTTGTATGAAGACAAATATCATTAATTATTTTAGCAAGATCATTATGAATCATATCATAGTTGTTGGAATGAAAAGTTTCATTGGATGTATCAACATTGCCAAATAGATTACCCAAATTGTAAGAAATATGTTCAATGATTACCACATCATATTCTTCATCATGTGTAGCCTTACTAGCTTGTGTGGACTTGAGATATTATTCAACAAAATACCAATTAGAAGAATATGATACATCAATTGATTCATTACAAACGTATCGACAGAAGGATGGTGAGTTGAGGAAGAAATTCCTGTGAAAAAATATTCTATGATCAAATCATATTCTAGATCAAAGCTTTGCAAAAAATAAGTCTTCTTGCGAAAACAAGAGATCATCCAAAGTACTTGTGCATTCATTACCATATATATTAGTTCATAGATTCGCATCAAGGTGATGGTTGTCTAGGCCTTCATTTTGTTTAAGAGTGTTGGTTCATATAAATATTGAAGTCTTCGATTCTCATTTGAATTACAAAATGTTTTTTAGACGAAGTTACATGTAAGCTATGAAGGTGGTGGCATGACTAGTCTTTCACACCATGAGTTTCCCCCACAATGGGAAAATCATTACCAATGACCAATTAACACATTATGAGATGAGGACCTCTTCCTACCTTGATAGTTTGTTACCCTTTATTGGTTGTAAAAATTAATTCGTCCCTTTCTTTACTAAAGTCGGATTGAGAATGTTGAAAAATTCATCTCTCCTCGACACATATCCAGAATACCCACTAGTCATCACACTGGTTTCTATAATCTCTGTATGTATGATAACCACATTAGATGGTGAAGACACTCAGGATCCTCAACAACCAACCTTAGAAACCTCTAATTTTGTGACAAGAGAGTCCTCATTTCTCCCTTATGTGATTACTCAAACACATTTATTGTATCCTCCACCTAGCTTTGTCTCACACCAAGTCATGGAAACTCTCAACTTACTAAATCTGGCTCTCATGATGCCCGTCTATTATTTGGTAGCCTAAGCCATTTCAACAAGCTTATGTGTCACATCTACTATACTGGTTACCTCGAACCCTATTTATGAAACCTTACCTAGTACATGCACCATCCTTAACACCAGAGGCCACCACTAAAAAGGATAAAGAAAAATTCAAGAAGAATGACACCCCAACGACCTCTTGTCATAAGATACCTCATCCATTTGCATTATATGATGTGGTGGGGAACCCTACCAACTAGTTCCCATCATTGGAAGAGTTGAAAGCCCGTGTTCATGGCCCAAGGGAAACCTTACCTTCCCCCTCCCTCCTAAGAGAGAAGGCCACTGTATCTTGCAATAAGGGAATATACACCAACCAATCGTACACCATTGGTGCACAACATGAACATTATACTTATCATTGTCTTGACATCACTCAATATTATGATTTATTGGTCGCCCTACATCAAGCTAGTACATTCTCGACATCACTTCCTGCCACCCCATATAGTGACGATGCACCTCAAACCATTTACTATGTCTTTGAGGAAGAAACCCCACAGGAAGCACACCCATTGCTTAATTCCATCATAAATACCATTCTATGTTAATCCCCACTAGGATGAAGAATAATAAGAATGAAAAATAGAATGCTTCAAAATCAACCCTTTCATGTGCCCTATGCAATTAACAAGGAAATTTGATCAATCATTGTCTAGCCTTGAAGAAAATTCTATATTTTCTTCATTCTTCTTTCCCAACCCCTTAGCTTGCGCACAAAAATAAGTCAAGGTGCAAACACTCCAATTGTCATATTTGCACACAACATCCACACAATACACATCATTACCCATGCCTCCTTATGTTTAGAGAAGGATAGGACACATTGAGATAAATTGATGTGGATTCACTTATTATTCTCCCAACATTTGATAAATATAGGATTGATTAGTGGGATTCACCCACTATAGGCACAACACCTTTGGATGTTTCCTTGAACTCATCACCAGGAAATATGTGTGAAGTTTCAACACATAATATATACTACATAGCCTCAGAAGCCGCACTACATTCCTTACACCCATGTGATGTTTGCACCAACACTTCCCATGCATCATCAACATGTCTTCTTCTTTATATATTTTGGTGACTTACTATAGCGCGATGCCCCCGACATGAAAAATAGGAATAATTTCATCCTAAAGAGGATGAATCCCTTAATTTGGCTCCTATAATGATAAATCCTTCTTTGGAATATGCTCCCATTCTTCCCCATGTGACCATCAGGGAGATACTCCTACCCCTAGTAGTAATTACATGCAATATCACATTCATTTTGCTTCTTCTTCCATATGAACCATGATTAAAGTTTTATTCTCATTGCTCCATGGTCTAGAGATCACTTTTCCTGTTTAGAATATCACACCACCTATGACTACATGGACTCAACCTATCTATATGTTATCAACATCTCTTGGTTCTGTGACAGAAAGTACGGAATCAATCCCCTACTTATCAACTATAACTTCTAGATGCCAACCCAAACCTCATGACTCATCTCCCCATTTATCACCTTTTGCGAGCCTCTTTCATTATGACGAGGATATATTTGAGACCATGATGGAATTGAAATTTCCTTGGGATGGCATGCATCATTGCTCTTTCTTCCTCCCAGAAAAAAATTCATACAAACTAACACACCAATTAATACCATTTGCATTGTAGAAACCAAATATTTCTTACCTGAGGGCCAAGTAAATTATTTCCAAATCCCATTCCAACGCTAGACACATTTAAAGAAGGGAACATTTCCAATGTCTCATGAATATATCACCCACCATTAAGGTATATATCTCAACAAATCTCAACATGAATGAAGATATCTTGTTGGGTGCAACATGTTCACCTAAATAAATTTCCTCCTACAAATCCCTCTTCTAAGAATTTAGAGATAATTTTTCTTGGTCGTACTCCAGAATGAGCAAAACTATCCCTACCACTACAGAGCACCACATAGACACATGGCTCGACGCATATCATATAAGGAAAAATCAACACCTTCTCCATCCATCTAAAGTGGAAGCAATTAGACTCAAAATTGACAAGTTACATAAGGTTAGCTTTATCTTTCCTACCACTTACACATATTTGGTTTCTAACCATATACCTATCATGAAATAGAAGGAATGATACACATTTGTATTGATATTTTTGATTTAAACAAATCCTATCATGGATGACTTCTCATACTACAATCAAATCTAGATACACCATATAGGCCAATATAAAACCTCTTTCATCATTGTTATGGGTACCTTCGCATATCGAGTGATGCCCTTTGGCCTTAACAATGTATGAGACACTTTCCAGCAAGAAATGAACTAAATTTTTCATGATCAAGCTCATCGCATACATGCCTATTTGGAAAATAATACATTCCATTCCAAAAATCACTCAGATCATATCAAATATATTCACCTTGTGTTTTAGCGATGTCGATAATATGACCCATGCATGAACCACCTCAAATATGTGTAATTTCTAGGAGATTGTTTGGATTTAATTCTCCCTATCAAGGTATGAGGGTAGACCCATTGAAAGTATAATCTAATCACAGATTCCCACTATCAAATACTTTAAAGAAGCTACAAAGCTTGCAAGGTAATGAAAATTTCTTATGATGCTTTGTTCTTGATTATTCCACATGTGCTCATGGTTTTCCCTACCTTATCCATTAAGACATCCCATTATAATTGGACGAGCAACCTCAATAGTCATTTGATGTTTTGAAAGACACACTGTCACAAGCACCATTAATAAGCCTTCCTGGCCATAACAAGGACTACACCCGTTATCTATCGTCATATGATGTAGCCCTTGCAAGCATATTAGTCTAAGAAGGAATTGATAATAGAGAACAAGCTATATATTAAACAACCAAAAACCTCACAGGACCTACTTTGAGTTATGAGAGAGTTCATAAAACTTCCCTAGCCCACATACACTCCATACATAAGCTTTGACATTACATCATCTTAAAGACCACCAATAGCATATCTAGTATCAGTCCCATGCTATAATTAGTTAGTTATTGTATGATGAATCATAAATATACCTGATGGGTTATTATTTTGCAAGAATTTCAACTCCAATTTTCTTCCCCTAAAAGTAAGAAATCCCTCATTCTTGTAGAATTCATCAGTAATCTCCCCTCTAAATCTGAAGCATCCCTTATGAATGATATTCTTAGAAAAACACATATTAATTATATCAATACACAACCATTAGTATGGTGACATTATCCTTTACCTACGAACTCAAAATTTCATTCCTCAACTCACATGGAATGATCAAAGGCATATTCGTCATCAAGCGCCATGCTATCTCCTCATTGAAGATGTTTTATATCATCGAGGCCTGGAAACCATTCTACATTAATAACTTGCACTTAACGAAGTTGAGAAAGTCTTAAATGATGACCATATAAGACATTCTGGTGGTCACCTCTTGGGGATTGTCACAACCAAAAATATGATTCCCGCACGCTAGTTATTTTTGGCCAACTCTCTTCCAAGACTACATCCAAGTAGTTAAATGATGTGAATGCTACAAGTGATATTCCTATAAAGCCAAAGTGCCTCCCACTCCCTTACATCCTATCATGGTCATCAAACCCTTCCATAAGTGGGGCATTGACTTCATTACTTGCAATATAGAATCTCAAAATTGCCACAAGTACATAATATATGCAATCAACTACTTCACTATATTGAATGAATCCATTCCCACCTTAAAAAATACTACAGATATAGTGGCTCGATTCTTCTTTAACAATGTCATCATGAGGTTTGACATCCCCAAGGAACTTGTCTCTAACCATGGAAAGCATTTTGAGAATGAGATCTTCTAGCAATTATATCAGGTCCTTGGGTTCACTCATGAGCTTGCTTCCCCATACTACCTATAGTTCAATAGCCAAGTAGAAGCTATAAACAAAGGATTCAAAATGATATTGCAACATATGGTGAACAAACATAAAACCAATTGGAATCACATGCTTTTCTCTAACTTATGGGTGTACCGTACCTTGGAAAAAACATCCACCAACTTTACTCTATTTCACATATTCTATGGGGTCAAGATGATACTCCATATTGAATGTGAGATCCCTATGATACTCATGACCATCAAGCTTCCCCTAGATACTTCTCCACTAGAAAAGAGGATCATCTAACTAGAAGACATTAATGAAAGTCAGTGAGAATCCCTTCAACAAAATGAAGCCCATAAAAGTGGTCCAAAGGCTTCTTTGACTGCCATGTTACGCCCTCGCTCATTCAATTAGAGGGATTTAGTACTCATGTATTATGTTGCCAATGAAGCCCTGGGACCTAGAAATTTCAAAACACTATGGGAAAGGCCATATATTGTAAAAAAATACATTTTGAAAGGTGCCTATATGTTAGTAGAACTTGATAGGACCTATCTCAAATACCCCAACTGGCTCAACCTCATGAAATTCCATCCCTAACCTTATGTTTCTAGCCTTATGATTTCACTATGTACCATGATTTATTTTTATGATCGCCTCATTGATACTATACTCTAAAATATACTCTTATCATGTCTCATAGATGGATTATCCACTAACTTACTATTAAAGGTTCATTCATGGTGCTTCTCATCGTAAAACCTCGTTGCGACACCATAAGAAATATAATCTCCTGATTAGACTATCCTCTATTAGAACATGTTTACATTGGGTCATCCACTAATAATCATGTTGAATACAATGTCTTCATAGGCCTTCTGGCTTATGACTCCCACTTAGATATCCATCATTTGCATGTGTTCCTTGACTCCCATCTTGTCGTATTGCAAATGACTCAAAATTTCCATGTTCATGACCCACGGGGGCTTCACTAGGATAGAAATATTGTACCACGTGGGTTCATATTGAGGGATATATATTGAGGAAAAAAATACAAAATATATTGCATGATATATAGGGGGTAAAGGGTTTTTATTTTGGCAGGTATAAAAAATGGAGCTCAAAGTTAAGGAAAAAATATAAAAGGGTATAAAAATTGATAATGAAAAAATGGATACCTAAAATATCTAGCGAAAGTATGGTTTTTTTAAATTGGGAAGGTGTATAGTGTTCGTATTGGTAAGGGGTTAAATAATGTGACTTTTAGAGATATTTTTCAATATGTAGTCAAATTAGAGGTATTGTTTAGTATGACACGAACGCACGTGATATGTCAGAGGTTCATTGAGTGAAGCCCCTGTGGTGTGACCCTTGTATTCTTTGGAAATACCTACATGCACAACTGTTAGAAGATGGTTTTGATCATTTCACATTTTCCCATATACCAAGAAATCATAATCATGGTGTTGACCACATAGCTGATCGAATCATAGACTAGAAATCATTGCATAGTAATGATCATCAAGAAATATAAAGCATAATAAACATGCATCACATTATAGTAAAAAATACACATCATAAGGGCCACAAAAAATATGTATATCTCATGTATATCAAAAAACAAGGTTTATGTATATCAGCTAGCCATCACTAGTAGAAGTGGATCATCTACAAAAGGGGGTGAGCATATTTGTAATGGGTTATTCCCCTAGTACATGGTTTATAAGTCTAAGATCAAAGCTTACCATCCCCTGCACCACCTCTCAGAGTTGCTTTAGCCTCCCCTTACCTTGGGGCCAAGATGGGGCATGTTGTAGCTACTGCAACAACTACTGGTCAAAGAACCAGATACCACTCTCTATATGGTGCCATCATCCTCTCAATGAAAACCTCTCTGAGAATCACCCAATCGACCTCCAATAGGCCTAGTAGAAGTCTAGTCAACCTCTATCATGCACCCATCTCCCTCTACTCTATGGCCCTCAGACATGCCTGTAGCCTCCATATCTCCTCCCAAAAGCCTGCCATTCACCCCCTCCCAGGGAGAACCTATTTGTAGGCACACCCACTATTTTGTTCAATCCTTTGTGATCGCCTCTTGAGGTTTCTATTGTCCCACCACAATAACTACCTCTTGTGCATGTCTCTTCCTAGACTCACTAGCTCAAGATAACCTACCTTAGGGGTGCCCACAAGGTCCCACACCTACAGCCAAACATATCAAATGTCAATATGACATACATCATCAAATGTAGATAAAAATTCATAAATTTAGATAAATAAAAGCACATACTCATGTACCTATTGGATCCCCTGTGTCACCTGGGGGAAATCCCATGTTAGGACCACCTTTAAAGTCCATTCTTACATCTAAGGACTCCATAATAGACTGATAGTTTGATAAGAACCAATTCTCAACAATATTTATCTAGTAGTATCCCACCTCACTACCACCTACCTATGGCATTAGAGGAGCCCACCTCTTGATATATGGATCCCTCGAAGGTGTCATATTGACTCAGATGACCTTCCACAATAGGATTGCCTACTCATATAGAAATATACATAAAATGTTTTAGTATCAAAATCCATGCATCTTCCCCCACACCACCTTCATCAACTAAGTGGTCATAACACAATGCACCACTAACTCCCAATAAAAAAAGGTGTCAACACACATCCACTCCAATAGTGTAAGCTGGACCCCTGTAATCCTATGAGGGGATTAAGTCCCAAGAATGTGAAGGATCATTGCCACCAATGGTCATGTAGCCAAGTATGTTACTGACTCAATCTTGATTCCCCCAACATCATTTGGATCGACCCCACACCATTGGTTCGCCCACTTGGCCAACCTGATCCCATTATAGGGAACCTAGATTGGTAAAACCCCTGCTCGAGGTATTAGTGGAGTCACAAAGAAAATTTCAACCTCCATTGAGATGGGGAGATTATACCATCTTATGTCAAACACTTTGTGCACCAACTCCCATCTCTCGATCATGAATAGTAGGAACTCCTTCTGCAATCCTATTAGTGGGTTTTGAGGAAACTTCAGTAACCACTATCCAGCCAAAGCTACTTAGGCCTGGGAATTTGTAGCCATGCCATCATGAGGCTTCCCCTAGTGCCTCTCACTCCAAGGTACCATCCTATGAAGATGGCCCTCATTAGATTAGTAAAAAATTAGAAAGAAAAAGACACCAATTTTTCACATCAAGCGACTATTTCGTAAACAACCATGAGGGCCTTTCACCTATTCTATTAAAAAGCATGAGGGTGTCACATATTCTACTTATATTTCCATGACTTTCATCACAGATGTACCACCCTAAAACACGAGGCCCCTTCGAGAGGGATCTCATGTTTGTTTTTCACACAGTCGCAATACCATCGTGATTGTATCTTTCTAAGCTGTGATGCCATCATGGCTTCACTTGAAAAGGTCCATATAGGACACCCTATATGGCCTATCCACCTAAGAAATATAGAATTCACAAAATAAGTTTGATGATAACTAACCTGGATCTCCTCACACAATGAAATGCTATTCTAGCTAGCCACATATTTGAAAATAGTTTCAGGGTTCCACATCAAATTCCACATTAGTAGGTATAAGTGAAGTCACAATTGGGCCCTACAACCCTTACATACAACATTTTCTCCATTCTTCCAAAGGCCGGTGCGAGAGCCCATGAGATCCTTTCACCAAACCACTAGTGGCATTAGGATAAAGACATTCTAATATACACCATGGTATCATCCTTTCAATTCATTAATAGTTTGGATTTTGGGCCCTTTTCATGCTCAGAGTGCTCATCAGGTGTACCTTTTTTTTGTTTTGATATATCTTCTTCGATACTACATTTTATTTTATGAATATTCTTTCATTTGGGGTATTGGTTTCTAAGTTTCAAGTCATTGGAAACATTCACATTGAACTCAAACCCTTGGTGCACTAATTAATAGTCAAGTTATAATTCTTCACTAGCATGATATGTTTCCTCATAAAATTTTCATATATTAACATCATTTCTCTGAAATTAACCATAAGGTCCACTATCTTAGTCATGTTTATCATCACCTTCCACTTGCACTTGATAAATTCTCTCGATGGTCGATAGATCTTTCACTTTGATGGATTATCTGATTTCATAGTTTCCATGACACTATTGGTATACATGACCATTTTCTTAGACCCATGAGACATTCATTTGTAGGATTTGAAGACAAGCCTCAACTCTCTTCTTTACCTTATTTCTTACCATCCCATCCTAGGCCACAATTCTTTTTGGATCATCATGAATGCACTACTGAATTCCACACTTGGCCTACCATTCCCCCACATCATATTAAACCATCTGTGTTACCACATTTGTTTCATTCACCTCACACTAAGACCATCCAATGGGACCCCCACCCTCTGTAGATAGCCAATTGCATCATTTTTTACGCCACCATACTCTTCGGGAACCTATCTCTATGTTTATACATCTAAAACCATTTTTAAATTATTTTGGAAAGTGTATAAAGATTTTTTTAGAAAAGGTTTCTCACTTATATTTTTGTGTCAATTACCTGGCAGTAGTCCCTAGTCACCATTGGTTGGAGCTATTTTTTTAACCATGCCATACCCACATCATTCATCACTATTTCTTCACACATCCATGGTGATAGTAAAAACATGAAATTATCCCTCTTGGACATCCTCTTAACCCTAGAGGCCAATTCTTTAATCCTTTTTCTTACTATTGTTATTCACATTATAGATCTAATGTAGGGTATTTTTGTGTATCCCTCATACATTGTTAACTTTCATTACCATGCCTATAACCCATCATGTTAAAATACCTACCTTAGATTCATATAGATTTCTGAGAATCATTTTTTGGATAGTTGGCACTTCTTTTCTATCAACATCAACACTCATATTCTAGAATCAAAGTAGTACCTTGGTTGTTCTCCACCTTCTGAGGACAGCCTTGGGTTCAACATTGGGAAACCTCATTCTCCATTGATTTCATTAGTCCCCCCGATGTTTGAAACCAACAGAATAATTCACGTCAAGGGTGTATCATACTTTATGACCATTGCATTTCTCTCCTTTATTAGAATACCATGCGTTCAGGTCACACCTCCTTCAACAATGCTTTGTATTTGATGAATGTGGCACCCTGTTTAGTCTATTTTACAAATGTTCCCTTGAGGGTGAGAAAAGTTACCTTCTTTAGCTAAAAGAACATTTGATACTTCAATGCTAATTTGATAGGAATTTTTTGTGTAACTATAATATTTCATTCATAGTCATCATAATGAGAATTGGACATGCTCACCTCATATAGAAACTTTTGTATTAGTATTTCTTTCAAGCATGGTTTTCTTTCATTTGTCAGTCAAGGTATGTTCCCCTAAGAATATCCACAATGAGTTTCTCTCTCTCAAGAAGTAGGTAAGAATAATCTTCAATAGCAACAAGATATGATGTTTTTGGCTATAAGCTTGATCATAATGTCACACATAAGGGTGCAACTATTATTACAAAAAAAAAATGGTACACCCATTTGTACACAATAGAAGAAGCTCAAAGTTATCAACAAACATGTGCAAAGGACACATTTTGAGCTAGAAACATTATGAAAAGGAAAAATGAAAGGGTTTTCCTAAAGTTCAGTTAGAAACTCAACCTTTGCGGGCACTTCAAAGATATTTTATTACACTCTCACATAATTGTCTTCAATAGATGAGAGGGTAGAAAAATCCTTGTCAACACCTTGATAGGTACAATTTCTTGAAAAACACCCAAACTCTTGACATGATGGATTGACCATTCAAGCCTTGAGCCCCAATAAGCCTTAATGGTAGTATGATGGTAGCTCTCATGTAATTTATGAGACAAAAAACCTAATTGATTATCCAAAGGAGGGAGAGGGTGTTCAAAATTTCTATAAATTAATGAGCATCGAGAGCTAAAAACAAGAATAAGTAGTGCATCGTTATTCTGCCAAAATTTCTCCAAATCATTCAAACCTACAAATCCTGTTGTGAAGGAAAATCCTCTCTGAGGACATATATGATCCCTGTAGCCCAATGAGTGGGTCTAGCAATAAACAAGACAATCTACTAGACAATTTCCTAGACTACAATCAAAATTAAAGAACAGGAAGAAGACCTACCTTGTTCTGATGCTATGATGTATTCCTTTGTTGAAGATCTTGATTGCTTGCTCCCTGAAGCTCAATCCTCAATGCTCATGGTGTTTGAATACCTGCACAAGAGACCAAAAACACAACAAATCGTAAAAGTGCAACCAACATAATTCAAATGTAATCAAATTAACAGATCATGGAGCATTAAGATAAATGAAGCACCAACACAAAAATTTATGGAAAGTGAACCAACAATTGTATATATTAAGAAACTAAAAACGGAAGCATACAACCTATGCCTTGATGTTGAGTCCTTCCTTTGGGTGGACGTCCAAGTCCAAGCAAAGACTCTTCAAGGCTACAACCTTAATATAAATGTTTGGATCAACATAATGTTTTGTGAAGCCTAATCTCTATAGGTATACATCCATCCTAGCATACCATGCCCTTGGTGCTTGCTTGAGGCCATAGAATGCCTTCTTCAATATGCAGACATATGCATTTCTATCGTAAACTTACAATCGCAAGGGTTTTTCTATATAGACTTCCTCATCAATTTTTTCTTTCAAAAATGCAATCTTGACATCCATTTGGTACATAGTCCATCCCATCGACGCTGCCAAAGAGACGTACGAGCAAATAGTTATATCCCTTGTCGTTGGAGAAAAAGTCTCTTCATAGTCGATATTTTCTTGTTCAGATAAGCCCCTAGCCACAAATGTTGCCTTATATTTATCAATACTTCCATCTACTACATGTTTGATCTTGTAGAGCCATTTGGAAGTTACCACAGATTTGTCTTCAAGCCTAGGTATGATCTCCCAAACTCCATTCTTCATTATATATTGATATTCTTCATTCATGGAATCCTTCCATTCTTCGTGATTGACAACTTCTTCAAAGGTGGATGACTCTACTTCTATTAATTTTTTCATGTAGGCTAGATACCCAGAATATCGTTTGAGTTTCTTACTTTTCCTAAATGTACCTTGAATTGTTCCATGACCTTATACATATAGAAGCGTGAACATCAACCAGTTAGGGTTTTTTCTAGTTTCAAGGACCACCGTAGGTTTTATAGGTTCAGAGGGACCTTCATCTTCATGGTTTGATTCTTCTTCCCTAGTAACTTCTTCAAATACCAGAAGTTTTTCATCATCAAATTCCATAAAGAGATCCTTTGATCTCTTAGATGTAATACTTTTGTCAAATACCACATCTCGACTTACTTCTATTTGGTGTCCTTCCTTTATGTAGATCCTATAGGCCATCTAAGATTTCTTGTATCCCACAAAATTTCCCTTCATGCTAGATGGATCCAACTCTTTCTTTTGTTCATAGGTATAAGAATATAGATAAGACAACTAAAAATTAGTAGATGATCTATGATTGGTTTCTTTCTAGTGAACATTTCTTCAGGAGTCTTGTTATCTTCAAACATGTGGGGACTTCGATTTTGTATCTATACAACTATCTCTACAGATTCATCCCACAAAAATTTCGGTAAATCTTGATCATGTAAGATTTCTTTTACACTTTCTTCATTGGATCGATTCTTTCATTCTACAACTCCAATTTTTTCGGGATTTTATGGGACTATCATCTCTCTCTTAATCCCAAACTCCTTACAGAAAGCTATGATTTCCTTAAATATGTATTCTCCTCCATTATCGGATCTTGATATCTTGATTTTTATTTCTATAAGGTTCTCTACTTCAGCTTTGAATTCTTGAAATTTGGTAAATACTTCATCCTTAGATTTCATTAAGAAAACCCACGTTTTCCTTGAATGCTCATCTATTAATGTGACATAATATAGATGACCTCCAAGTGATTTAGGATTCATAGGACCAAAAAAGTTGGAATGAATAAGATCCAAGAATTCTTCTGACCATGAAGCACTCCTTCCAAATGGTCTCTTAGTGTTATTATCCAATGCAAATTCGTTGCATACTCCTTCATGATATTCTTTCAGTTCGGGGAATCCATCTACTATTGAATTTATTGTTGGAAGGATTTTGAAATGGAGATGACCCAATCTTCTACGCCAAAGTTCACATGGGTTGATTCCAAAGTGAACTAAATCTTGAGCAAAAGGAGATAGAAACATGTATATTCTTCCTTCATGAATCCCAATTACTCTAGAATTTTCTATGCTTGTATTTTTATTGCATACTACAACTTTTCCTTCTTTGAAAGCCACTCTTTTACCTTTATATTCTAGACTTGAAATGGAGAGTAAGTTCTTATGAAAACTTGGAACAAATAGTATGTTGTTGAGATGAATGTTTCCTCAATTCTCTAGCTTTCTCAAGGTTTATCCAATTCCTCTCAAGGATAGCTCTTATTATCACCAAAATCAACAATGTAAGAAGACTTTCCTTTTGAAAATGTTTTTAGTTTCTTTTTATGACCAATCATGTGTATTGATGCTCCACTATCGATCACCCAAATTTTCTCATCTTGAAATGTCCCAGTGTGTGTTGAGAAGAGTCCTTCGTCCTTTTTCTTGGTCACTTCTTTCTTTGGAGTAAATAGGACATTCATTACTTCTTTTATCTTGAGATGAATTTCTACCTTTGAACACTTATTTAGAAACTTCTTCAATGTGGAAGAGATATTCATAAGGCCCTTAGATAACCTTAGCTCTAATACCATGTTAAGAAATCTATTAGGGCAATGATTAAAGTGATTTCTCTTTTATTGATAATTGCTTGTGATTTCTTTTTACTTTTCTTACTTACTTAATTTCTTTACTTATTATTGTGTTTGTGTATCATCAAACAACTATAAAAACAAGAAGAAAGAGAACACAAATATAGGATCCAAGCGAGGGCCAAAACCTCTCCACTTGAGAGGAAAACCCAAAAATATCTTCTCTTCTTCTAGATTCTTCAATTGAAGAATACCAAGACCTCTAGACCAAGATAAATACCCTTGAAGACCAATTCCAACCCTTTTGGATGATTTGATTCCTTTTTGCAAGTCAAACCCAATTAAATCTCTTCCAGTAGCACAACTTTGACCTCTAGTTGCATAATTTCAACCTCTACTATAGGTCTAAAATTTCCGGTCCTCCTGCAATAATTGTTGTGCCACACGTGAGCTTCTTTTGGCCTCCCAAGTATTACTCAGACCTTCACTTGGATTTTTCTTCCTTCTGGAGCTTGAGTATGGATTATTGTGACATTCACTAACCTTCGTTTCCTTCCTTGATCAAGATCAAACCTGCAGAATAAAACCCTAGACCAGCTAGAAAAGTTGTAACCTTCCTTTACATGTGTGAGAGGTAAATAGCGCAAAGACAAATATCCTTTTTCCTCTTCCTTCCTTGTTGTCTTCTTCTTCTTCCTCGTTCGATTTAATGAGTGAGTGATGAATGTGTTCCAAGGAGGTTGAGTTTCCTCATTTTTATAGACATATTTGGGCACTGCAACCCCAATCACATATGTCAATAAACCAAGGGTTCTTAAACCCCTAAAAGTGTCGTTTCATACCCTAAAGGATCAAGGTCAACTGATTACATCATTTCCCAGAAGTTCTCCCTGAAAAACTGCTCAGAACTGGTCAAGGTTGGACCATACAGACTACTCCATGCTGAGGGTGCGATGCATCTCACCTACTACACACAAAGGGTGTGATGCATACTGAAAATCCCTTCTGTATGGTGTGATGAGCAAGAGAAGACAAATGGCAGAGGCAGTTTGCTAGGTGGAAACTCAAAGAATCTTCTAGAAACTGATCATATGACACTTGCCTCTCTGAATTCGCCCAGGGATGAGTAAGAGATCATGAAATCTCCAAGTGGAACCAAGAACTACCAATGAAATGACATTAATCAAAATCCCAGAAGTTGACTCACTCCTCTGAAAACATCTATATATGGATCCCTCATCCTAGAGATCCAAAAGCTGGAATTTTGTAATTTGTAAGGAAGTGTTGTTGGTTTCTCTTTGAGACATTGTATTGTTGGGTGATCTAGCTTTTCAGGAGGTGAAGAGGGCTTTCATGCTGGGAGGATGATGCTGGACCAGACAGCTGGGTTGTAATCCTCTCTTCTACTACTTCTATCAATAAAGCTATTTGATTTTTCCTCCATATACTTGTATATCTCTGAATCTTGTATTTGTATATGCATTTGTATGGTTAATGTACATCTAATCCTATATTGTTTATGGTTATAGATCTCTATGCTTTGATGGTATTTTTCTGCTTTGACTTTACAGTTGTTCTTTGAAGCGGGACAAGTGAGAAAGGAGTGGTAAAAGTTCTATCCAGGGAGAGAGGAAACAAGCAAGGAGACTAGTTTAAGACTGAGGTTGGTACTCTCTGCTTCTCTCTCATCTATCTCTCATAAAGGAAAACACAAGTAACTTTGGTTTGTTTGTTTCTAAGATAGCTACCCGTCTTAGTGGGACTAGCAGCTCTAAATAGACACTAGTTTTCCCGATAACACTCATTGATATAGAATTCTCAAGGTGGACGTACCTCAATTTAGGTTGAATTTCCAGCTACTAGGACGACTTGGTATTGAAGGATATCTTGAAATTTTTAAGGACAAAACTAATTTTATTTACAATTTACAATGTGATTTATGGGGTCTTAAACTTATGACAATGAGTCTTTTGACTTCATGACCGACGAAAAATCCTAGAAGCACTCAAAGGGCGCCTAACCTATAAAATAAAATACCTTGAGCATGAAACCCATGCCCAATAATACTAATAATATTTTTTCTTTCATTTTACAAGATGAAAGAATCACAAGTACATTTCATATTTATGAAGAGTGAACCTACATACACATTTTTCAACAATTTGAAAGGAAGGATTGGAAAATAATTTTCCATGTAGCTCCTTTTTTTCATAGACCATTGTTTCTATTTAATTTTTTCTTATTTGTGTTTTCTTTGGAGAAAGTTTTGAATAAAGCACTAGCACAGTTTGGGGTACATTATCTCTTTTGACCAATGAAATTAAGAAATTTTTCCTTAATATGAGCTTGTCACCTCCTTTAAGGATGACATTGTATTTTGTGTGCATATTTGTGTGGAAGTACCTAAGAAGATGTTGCCCAGGGAAAATCAATTTAATTTTTTTTCACTACGAATACTTAAAAGTTCTTTATTAGGAGTAAATGATTTAAATATTGGGGGTGCTAACGTGCAAGATATTGTCAAATTAAGTGGAAATTCTTGATAAAACTATAGAGAGGAAGTAAAAGAATAAAACTAAGAAAATAAGAAGTTTATCCTTATAAAAATGCAAAACCCCCTGCCAAAATTAACGTAGAAAGAGATCCAAATTAATAGGATTACATCTCAATGTGGAACTCCTTACAAGTCCTATAATTACACTACTATTGTTGGTTTTAGTACCCTTTATATTTTTTCACCTAACGGAAGAAGAATTTTTTCTTTAAACCTAACCAAATTAAGAAATATATTATTGTAGCCTCTCTCAAGGATGGCATTGTATCATGTCTATATAATTGCATTGAAGTACATACCAAAATGTTACCTAGAAAAAATAAATTTGATGTTCTTTTATTGACAAGATACAAAAATGCTTGATTAAGAGCATAGTCCTTTATACAAAGTTGGTGCCATGGGCTTTGCTGATTTGGAAGAGATTGTTAAACTAAGTAGAAAATATTGAGAAAACTAATGAGGAAGTAGGAGGATAAAATTTATAAACAAGGTATTCTATTGTGCAAAGCCCTAACAAAATTAAGATACAACGAGACCAATAAACCAATAGGAAAGAAACCTAAAAATAAAGAGGAATCCAAAGATGAGTAAACAAAAAATGAAAATATATAAATGTGAAAACAATTTGTTATGTATCATCTTATTAAAATTATATATATTTGTATATAATAATATAATAAAATGTTTTCTATGTCACTCCTCTAAGAAACCTAAATAAATATTCAATAGGCCCACATGCAAAGTAATACAACTCTAATGAAAACATGTAATGATTGAAGGTAGGAACATCCATAAAGCAAGGATCCCAAGTGAGCAGTACATAGTAAGTTCCCAATGTTCCTCTTGTTGAAATATGTAACTAGGTTTGGTCTTGATAATGACATATGTAATCATGATTTTATGTATTTGTTATTGTCATTATTAAGTTTTGGGCAGCGGGTCCCCTAACGGGTTTTTGGCTTAAAGCCCACAATTTTGGGGATATTGGTATTGTAAAGGCTCCACGAAGTGCACGGAGCGTGAGATGTAATGATTCAAGTTAAAGGGTAGTCTGCCTAAAAATAAGGTAAAATAATAGAAAGTGAGTCAGCCTGCCCATGGTCCGCAGACCATGAGAGTGTATAAATAAGGCAAGACTCTAGGTGTAGAAGGCAGTTTTAGAGAGGATTGAAGTATATCTATAGTGCATGGGTTATGAACAATGACAGTTGCTCTGAGTCCATAAGTCCTAAGTTTGGGTTGTAATAGGAGATAGAGGCTCCGCAGCTATGTGCGCGGACCCTTGTAGCTGTATGCACAGGGCAGGAAGTGGATTGTAGCTAGATAAAGGCATTGGTAAAGATAAGTTGATTTTGAAATATCATGTATCTGTTCTAGATTCTGGTTTATGCATCTTTTCCTGATTTATGATTACGCGCATGTCTATTTATGGTAAATAATAACTGAAAGAATTGTACCTTCGTAAGTAACAAACGATCCATAATAATATTAAGCACAGAAAAGGGTAAATTGCCTCCGCGCTTGACTAAGGTAGTTGCCTCGAGAAAACAGCTGCAACACGGCGCGTAGGATCGCTTCGCGCGAACCCAGACCCCATCAAGACATCCCTAGGATGCGGAAACCTGATTCCAACACCCTCCCATACTACCTCGGGTGAGACTTCAGTCTGCGCTCCGTGGACTGTTGCCTAAAGGGCCGGTAGTGTCGGGATTTGTTTGGATAAACATTTCTGAACCTGAGTCAGGCCCCATTAAGCCAACAAATGGTTCCATTGCCAAAACCAAGATCTTCCTAAGGGATGTCCGTTGTCAGAACATTAGAACCCTATGAAGAAAGAACTTGAAGATTAGTTGGATCAGAAGCTACACGAGTTCGTAATATAGGAGAACAAAACTCCATAGATATCTGAGAGAAGGTGGTTGGATCACTTCATATACACAGAAACCCACAAGGTATTCTTTGCGAAATTCTCTTCGGAACTATATTCTTGGATCATGAGGCTAGCAGATAGCCAGGGAAGGTGCAAGCTTAATCAGCCGATAGTGTGGACTCTGGAGTTAGCGCATAGGCTAGAGGCGTCTAAGGATAAGATAACACGGGTTATAGATCATTGGCTGGATCAGATAATAGGAGGGTTTATCACTGAATTTGTGATAGACATGACTATCAGCTACAACAAAGCAGAAAGATGTTTTCTCAAAGAACCACGAGGTAAGTACATCAAGTCTTTGAATACCTAGATTAAGATGTTTTTGCATGAAAAACGGGTGATGCGCATACATTAATGAGCGGAACGACGTGGAGTAGAAGGGTCTACAAAGGGATTGAAGGGTTAGGAAACAGTCCTTTAATTTCACTGCCATGAGCAAGTGAGGAAGAGCGCGCTTGGGTTTATCCAAGGAGTGTTGTCATTTTGATTGGACAGTGCATTCCGCAGTTATCATCTCCACTAATGCCACCACTCCCATCACCTTCTTCACCTCCAACTTCGCCCACTTTGCCTCCACCAAACCAATAGTTTAGCATGGTGAGCACGATCAAATTTCCTGTATTCAAAGGAGTAGGAAACGAAGATCCCGATCAGTTTTGGTTCGTAGTAAGAGTAGTGTGGGAAGCGCATGGGGTTACGAATGATAACATTAAGAAGGCCACATTGGTAAGTGCGCTGCAGGATCACGCGCTGACTTGGTATATCAAACACTTGAATGTTCATCAGAGTGTCGGAATAGTAGAAATTCATATTGTATTGAAAAAGGAATTTATCCGACCAAAATCAAAGATGCAGTCAATCATCGGATTCAAGGAGATCGCGATGCTTCCAGGTGAAACCCCCTGGGATCTAGATCAAAGGCTGAAAAGTATGGTCCGCAAGGCTAATATGACACTAACAGATGCACAGCACTGCACGTGTTTTGTGGCGTCTTTGACACCACACCTAAGGACAGCATTGTCGCAACAAAAGCTCTCAACCTAGGCAAAGACATTAGAAATGGCGATGAGGTTACATGAAACACCGATACAGGATCCGGGGTTGGGAGTCCAACAAATCCACACGCAACTACAAAACCTATGCTTAGAAATGTAGAGTCTGAAGCAGGATAGGGCACCCCAACCAGAGGCGCATGAAGAAGTGTGGTGTATAAAATGTAAAGGCCAGGGTCACGGTAAGGATCACTGTAATGTATCATGAACTATTTGGCGGGAGGGGGACTGATTTCGTTAAGACTAGAGGCACAAGCAGGGCCAAATGCGCTCGCTGCACTCTAGTGTGCGATTTGTCAGGTGCGAGGAAAGCATGCGATAGACAACTGCCACCTGTTGCATAAGTATACCCAGACTCTGCAACAACTATACTGTAATTTCTGTAGGTCAGTGGGTCATGATGAGCAGACATGTCGAACGTATGAGCTAATGATGGACAAAACCCTAGCTTATCGAATTCAGACAGAAATGTGAGGCCTCGATCCAGTTGCAGCAATCACGTGAGGGGGATTTCAAGGACGAGGACGAGGACAAGGAGGAATGGGACCAGGACGAGGGCACGGACAGTTAATCTGCTACAACTGTGGAGGACCCGAGCACTACGTGCGAGACTGTACGAATCCGACTAGAATATGTTGTTCGTATTGTTATTAGTTTGACCATGAAGCAGTAGATTGTCCAACGTTGATCGCACAGATGCGTGAGAAAGGGGTACTACAACCTACTCCAACTCAAAATATCCAAATGATGAGGTCGGAACCATGCGAAGAAGACCCCAACATGAATATGGTGCTTAGAAGTGGTGCGACTACAGGGGAAGATAGGGGAAAGCAACCTGAGGATGATACATGGGTTCGCAAGGCCCCTACAAAGGAATCTGAACTTGACTTCAAACACGCAAAGGAAACGGTTATGGAAGCTAAGAAGAGCTTCAAGGAGGCCTCTACTTCAGGCAGTAAGGATCAACCAGAACCGAGAATGGATCCTTCTATGCTTACTACCCTTTTAGAAACATGCATGAAGCTTCTACATGACAATAAGGCAGTTAAAAAACTACAAGAGCTGATCACTAGGTGCGCAAGATCAGGGGAACTACGCGTAGTTCGAAAGATGGGGAAGCATGCTTTGTGCACTGAGAGAGAAATGCGGCTGACGACGCAAATTGGTGAATATGAGATGGATTAGGTAGTCCTCGACCTAGGTTCAGACGCGAACGTGTTACCAAAACAAACTTGGGAGCGAATGGGCCAACTTGTGTTACAGTGGTCTCCTATTCAATTACGGATGGCGAACCAACAAAAGATCGTGCCCATGGGAAGACTGCAAGGGGTAACCGTGGATATTGAAGGTGCGAGCACACAGAAGGACTTTGAGGTAATTTAGATTGTGGATAATAGTAACCCTTACCTTGCATTATTAGGGATAGATTGGGCTACAGATATGAATGGAGTCATCAACCTAAAGAAGCGAAAAATGAATTTCGAGAAAAAGTCTCTACATGTTGTAGTTCCACTGGATCCCGCTGAAGGAGTACGCTACACGGAACCTGTGCGTGAAGATGAAAACGACGATGAGTTGAGCTGCATTTACCAGATAACAACGCAAGACCAAGATAGGGTAAATCCGACGGAAGATGGGAGAATCTCATGGGAGTGTGACAGTTCCTGTACTTCGGATTCGGACGAAGAAATAGAACATTGGTAGAACTAGTTGCATGAAGTATCAATGCTAAATTGCAACATGATGATTAGATCACTGCAGTACGCAACGGTCGAAGCTAGGGAACTGCCAACATATGATGGGGACAAAGGTGGGGATGAACTCTTAGATGAAATTAGAAAGACAGTACCAACACAGCAGCATGTGATCGATTGGGCATTGCGTGCGACACCTACACAATGGTGTCAGAAGCACCAGAAGAATATTGAAAGCTGGCGTGGACACAAAAAAAGGATGCAATTGTGGTTTCAAAATCCCCTGCATCAAATGCAGGTCAGGCAACCAAGGCAAAGTAGTTTGTGTGCCCACTTATGTCGATGGGTGTAGTCACATGCTGGGCAGACGCAACCTAGGCTAAGGATCAAAAATCAGGACCTGACACGACAGCTGAAAGAGCGACGTGCACCGCAAATACCCCATGATGGAGCATTCACAAGGCTATGCGGGATCGTGAAGAGAGTTTACCAGGTGGGACAATCAGATGGGAACCTACGCATCCCAGTGGTTCGATGGGCTGATAGAACCATAAGAAAAAACTGGAATGCGGAAATGATTTCAATGACAACAAGAAGAGAGGATATCAGGAGGGCAAAAAAGAATACCTGGACTATGGCTCCTATAGTCAGGACAGGATGCGAGGACCTGGTTAAAGAAATTAGGCAGTTGCAAGAAAACCTTTGGCGCGGAAGCATGAAACTTCGTGAACTCGATGATGAGTACGCATGGCTGAGGAAGAGAAGTATGACATTGGATAAAGAAATCTGCAAACTGGAAAACGAAGTCGCACAAGCAAGCCACGAAGAACTAAGTATGATGAGACCAAGTCCAGCCAACTCTACTTCTGCATTAGAATTTGCGACCCTGCTATTATGGCTGCAGCCGCACCTTACTAAACAAAGGAAGGTACCATACAAAGAGGGACGTGATGGAAAGGCATGTGTAAGGTGCCCACAGCCTGGGTTAGCAGGAAAAATGAAGCCTCGCACCAGGGGTGCGACCACCTGACTATCTATAGAAGGCACAGTCTCAACACTCCAGGCAGTTGAAAGATGATGCGGGACTATAAACAAGGCTGCATGAAATCCGCGTGGAAAGGGGCTTCCGCGTAGAGCCCATCTGTCACAAGGCTCGCAGTCGTGCTTAAGGGGATAAGCTGTCATGCGGATAGGATGGGGGGTGACCGTTCACGATACTATTCATGACAAGAAGGCTAATTTAATGCAAAAAACAGTGGGCGGTGGACCATTAAGACATGAATTATGAGCTAGATTCGAGAAGATTTGCTGCCAAGCAGGTACTATGGATTCAAAAATGGAGGGAAGGGCTGAATTTAAATCTGACTATTACTATAAAATTCCACGGGGTAGCTTTCAAGCATCTCTATGGTTCTTAAGAATTGAGGTAGTGCAGAGCAGTGAATCCTGAGCTACCTTGCCACCCGTGACTGCGCGACTGACCGTATCCAGTATAAACACAATGTCAAGAACCAGAGTGCGAATTATGGGAGGTAGCCAAGAACCCTAGGTGACCCCAGAGGAGCCCAAAGAGACAATAGGCACACCAGAGGTACCAAAGTCCCCACGCATGTTGCGACTGTAGAAAAATAAACAACCAATGGGAAGCGTCTGAGTATCACAATGGCACCCAAGAGGTTGCAAAATCCCACTGGCCGAAATGGGCAAAGCTATTACTAATGAAATAGAGGAGGAGGAGGAAGATCTGGATGACCTGATAGCTCAAATTAACGCACAAGATGATGAGGAAGAAAATATCTCCTAAGCCCCTTCAGTGATAAAGTTACCCTCCTACATTCCTCCATGGAAGGGGACAACCAAGATCCCAAAGGACCTAGAGGCCACGAAGAGTGCACTCTAGACCCCGCTCCTTCCGGATGATATCAGGTCTGATGGTCCCCCACTGGGATGGGTACCAAATATAAAATTTGAAGACTGGGACCTTGCAGATAGTGAGAAGTTCCCACAGTTGGCCACGGAAAAACTACGACAACAGAAATGGTTGCGTGGTGTGGAGAAGGCAGGGTTACTACATCTGCGGTGGATACCCCACTACCACCGCACGCATATCACTATCTTTGTCATCTGGAAGCTACTATGTCTAGTACATAACGGGTATCTGTGGCTGGAAGAGCCGATTCCCATCATGGCTGACTTAATTCACCGAATCTCGCGGCCTCCGATTAAAGGAAGCAATCTCGTAGATATAGTCGGAAACAATAGTGACTTGGGCCTCGCGGAAGCTATGAAGGCCAAATATAAGCTAGAAAAAAGAATATAGGATACGTAATAGCAAGTATCAAATATCGGGGGGTGCGCATTGCCACCTAGTTGTTGGCCAGCAAGTTCATGAGGAAATGTTGTGCAGAGGAATTACGTGCATCTGTAATTGTGTTGGCAGATCAATGTGTAGAAGGGGTCCAGTTCAATTGGGCGCATTTTCTCTGTGATGATTTTTTTACAAATTGCAGAGAAGCACAGGACTAGGGTAAGACCTTCCACTATGCATGGCTACTCTTATCCATCCTGTTGATTGCAGGGGAGCTGCTAGCCGACAGCCAATTTCCTGGAGCAGAATGTACCCAAGGCCATGAGGTATACCTCGCTCTGGGCAACCAAAGATGCGACAAGGATCTGAGTGATAAAGGTATTTTGGACATTTGTAGAGGTGAGTTTACGAACATGGATCAACCATAGGCCATGCTTGTCCCTGACGGTATATAACACTTTACAGAGTGTGGAAGAATTCAAGGTAGATATGCATAACTTGTATATCTGGGTGCGCAAGGATCCAACCCGAGCATGGGAAAAGTTGTCATTCATTGCCACAGATGATGCAATCTTTGAAGTAATGGCATCATGGTCTCTGGAGTGGCATGCCCTAGACTTGGCAGAATTGGAAAAATTCACGGCACAACAGAAGAAGAAGGAGACCAAGTTGCACCTCGCGAAGCTAGCAGAAAGAAAGCGTCAGGAATAGGAAGTGACCATGCAACAGACGATGGTTGAGGCAGCCACACTAGAACAAATGATGCAGACCACAACCACGCCCGCTAAAGCGGCCGAGGAAGGCCAAGAAATGCCCATGGAATAGAATATACAGGAGGAGGTGGAGACACAGGAATGCATGAACCTTACAACAAATGTGATCCAACTCAAGAGGCCGCACATCCAGGAGCAACCTTCTGTGCGAAAAAGGACAAAGGCAATAGAGTCTGTGGGAGGAACCCTTATTGATAAGGATGCCTTGGCAGAATTGATGATGGAGCAAACGATTGTGTTGGGGGCGCTCAGAGCGCAGTTGCAGGCATTACAGGTGCAAACCCCAGGAATGATGACACCGCACCTTGTGGAAGGTATATCCAAGTCTAAACAGATGTTGCGCGCAAGCACAATGCACACTTTGGTGTTTCCAGAAGGAGCCATCTTAGCAGCAGCCGAAGGCGACATAAGGGGCTTGGGGTTGAATTTGGCCGCCCTTCCCAGAGAAACCCTCCACCAGCTGCAGGAAGGGGTAACTGCTAAGATTCGTGCTAGGGAGGGCCGTGCTCTCCAAATCTTGAGTGCACAAAACGAAAAACTAGAACAGCTCAGCCTGCAGTGCGACAGCATGGTTGCACAAAAATAGGGAGTAAAACAGGCAGTGGAGGAAACCTGTAGTAGTATTGTGGAGTTGGCCATACCAACAAAGCTCCCCACAATAGAAAAGATTCGCCAACTGGTAGCTGGAGTTCACAGGACCACAAGGAGGCTACGAAGGAGCAGTTGGAACTAAACTTATAGATAGTAGAGTTGTGATTGCAGGCGTAGTCCTCTATAACCCCAGAAGTCAAAGAGCAATGCCACCAAGCCATTCAATCGGGGTTGAAAGGGATAAAGCATGTTGTACAAGACTGTATTGGCTTGTTGGACCAGTCCCTCTTAATGCTCACTTCACTCCAGGAGGGCCCAATGCTACGGAAGCTAGAGATGGAAGCGCGGGAATTACAACAGGATTATGACGATGTTCGGGGAACCGCACAGATGGTCGCCCTCACCCAGTGCTTGGCCAAGATAAGGGAGGCCTAGGATCTAAAAGAACGAGTGGACGTTGCGCAACAGAAAGAAGCAGGGCTTAAAGCACACATCCAACCTTGGCTCGAGGAAGCATTCACGGTCACTGCCACAATAGAGAGCAAGCTGACCCAGATGCAGGACACATATGTGAAAAGGCAAGCGGACACCGCTAACAATGATGCATCAGAACGTAGTGCGCATTTGATACAACAGACAGTGGAGGAATGTGCTGCGGACGTCAGTGAAGTGCAGAGATTGTTAGATGAACTTCGCAAAAGATTACTGCACCAGCCAGGTGACTCAGGATGAGTCACGATGTTTGTGTTGAGGGCCTATTGGGAAGGAGGTCCCCCGCGTAACAGGTTTTTGGCTTAAAGCCCACAATTTTGGGGATATTGGTATTGTAAAGGCTCTGCGAAGTGCGCGGAGTGTGAGTTGTAATGAGTCAAGTTAAAGGGTAGTCTGCCTGAAAATAAGGTAAAATAATAGAAAGTGAGTCGGCCTACCCATGGTTCGCGGACCATGAGAGTGTATAAATAAGGCAAGACTCTAGGTGTAGAAGACAATTTTTAGAGAGGATTGAAGTAGATCTATAGTGCATGGGTTGTGGACAGTGGCAGTTGCTCTGAGTTCGTAAGTCCTAAGTTTGGGTTGTAATAGGCAATAGAGGCTCCGCAGCTATTTGCGCAGAGTCCTGGTAGAGTCCGCAGCTATTTGCGCGGACCCCTGCAGCTGTGTGCATAGGGCAGGAAGTGGATTGTAAACGGATAATGGCATTCATAAAGATAAGTTGATTTTGAAATATCGTGTATCTATTCTAGATTCTGTTTTATGCATCTATTCCTGATTTATGATTACGCACATGTTTGTTTATGGTAAATAATAATTGAAATAGTTGTACCTTCATAAGTAACAAACGATCTATAATAATATTAAGCATAGAAAAGGGTAAATTTCCTTCACGTTTGACTAAGGTAGTTGCCCCAAGAAAATAGCTGCAACATAGCATGTGGGATTGCTCCACGTGAACCCAGACCCCATCAAGACATCCCTAGGGTGCGAAAACCTGGTTCCAGCACCCTCCCATACTACCTTGGGTGAGACTTCAATTCGCACTCTGCGGACTATTGCTAAAAGGGCCAGTAGTGTCAGGATTTGTTTAGCTAAACATTTCTGAACCTGGGTCAGGCCCCATTAAGCCAACATTAAGGCACAGGTTTCATGCTCAAGGAAAATTTATTTTTATAGGTCAAGTACCTATTGCCTACTTCTATGGCTTATCATTGAGTCTACAATTCAATTGAGTCATTGTCATGTATGGAAGACCCTCTTCGTAATGTTACATATTGTAAAGGAAAATAGATTCAAAGACATTGTCAAATGTGCAAAGAACAAGTCAGATTTCAAAGGAGTAAGTTTGCCTATCTAAAAGGATAACTTGGCATGTTAGAGCTCTTAAGGAAGACTATATATGAGCACATTTTTCCTCATTCAAAAGTGCACCAATCAAGAATCCACGAGAAAACAAGAATTACGAAAAGGAAAGGACAAGAAGCCTCTTATATAGCAAAGAAAAGAAGAAAGAAGACCGAAATTTGGGAGTATTTATGGGCCTGCTACACCTCACACATGCAAAAATATTAGGGCTTCAATATATTGTAGGGAAGTCGAATTGCAATTCCATCAATAAGACATTCATTGGTGCCAAAAATAATTGTTTTGAGGACCGTGTTCACAAGGAAAAAGGAAGACTTAAAGCGAAGGGAAAAGAAGATATGTTTCTCCATTTCTTCCCACACATGTTATCCTAGGGTTTCTGCCAAAGAGACTAAAATTTAGAGGTTAGAAGAGGCCGAGATAATACAGTCAAGGTGTAAGTCTGGTCTTATGATGTGAAGGTAGATTTGAAGCCAAGAGACATGGTTTGACTCTAAAAAGAGTAAGGTATTCAAGAAGAATTGTGACTTGGTCTTGGAGGGGTCATTTGACAAGGGTCATAGGTCTTGGAATTCTTCAATTGAAGTTCTATAGGAAGATAATATTTCTTGTGGGGTTTCCTCTCAAGTGGAGAGGTTTTGGCGCTAACTTATTTCCTATATCTTGTGTCCTCTTGTATCATTTTTGTTCATTATTTTGGTCATTGTTTGATTATAACAAAATTAATTATAATTAAGTAAAAGAATAAACTAATCAAGTCAAGTAAAATACATCACAATAAGTTATTAAAGAAAGGAGAAATCACCTAATCTAGCTACACTAGATTTCTCAACATGGTATCAGAGCTAAAGTGACAAGGCAAGGAAAGGTAGATTGAATAAGAACCATCAAAAGGAATATCAAGAAATTTCATGGAATAAAAGAGGAAATTAAACCATCAAGAAGGGATTCATAAGGGTCGAGCATTCTAAGGAGTATCAAGGAAGGAACTAAGGAATATCGTAGAAAAACCCTATCTCAAGCTCTAGCAAAGTATATGAAGTGGGAGATAAGGGCTCAAAGAATCCATATAGAATTAATCAAGGATTCACTCATCCCTTATGTAGTAAAATTGGGGAAGTCAAAAGACATCTATGAAAAGTTGGTATAGTTATTCTTTGTAAGCACTATAGGAGAAGTGATATATTTAATCACTTAGATATATAAGATGAAGGTATCAAATGAATGAAGCCCATTTCATGAAGAATTCGAAGAAGTTGAGAAGAAGAAATCAAAGAAGGAGGAAGTGAAATATATTTACTATGACTGAGATGATCTCCTTCACTTAGTTCTTTTCATCCTTTTTTGAAATATAGGTATCATTGTAAGTATTATAGGATGCATAAGATTAGGAGGTGGAATCATATTAGAAGCATATGATTGAAGAAAGAGCTCATGCCATCATTATAGAAGCTTGAAAGGAAAGTTGAAGTAGAAGTCTACATGGATGTAGAAGACATCATGGAAAGGAAGTAGCTCTTGCTAACCTCATTAGTATATATGGTTGAAACAAATTCATGTAGCATGATAGAAGAGTAAAAAAATCATCATACATTTTCATCATTAGAAAGGAGCATTTGCAGGATGAGGATAATCAAGATCCTCTTTTGGAATATTCATTAGAAGGTTCACCTCTACTTGGAAGAAGAAAGTGTCTCATTGATCATTCCACCTTGTGTGGGATCCATTTTTTAGAAGAAAAATGGTATGTTGAGAAAAGAGCGCAACATGGTTGAAGAACTTTCAAGTAAGGAAAGGAAGTTGCTGAAGGAAGTCTATATAACCAAAAATAAGAAAAGAGGTATGTATATGTTTGATAAATTAATTCATGTCATCATAGGTAAATGCTCTACCTCCTAAATTTGATTAAAGAATAAGGATCTCTTCCTTTAGAAAGATGCATGAAGGGATATTTCACACATTGATAAGATGAAATCAACATAGTATGTCCTCACATGGATGGGAACAATATGTGAAGAAATGAAACTATGGTCACATGATATGAGAAAAATGATCAACATCCAATGACTAAGAGAATTGGATAGGACATATCCATGGAGAAGAAGACGCTGATATAGTCTGTAAAGGAAGGAGACCCTTAACATTAAATGTCTTGGACATTTTTTATGGATGTTCAGGATGTTGATGTTGCATGGAAGCAAATATCATGATGAAACACCATCACAAAAGGTAAAAAAAAATTGATGTTCATTTTTATTTTTGAACAACATCTAGTGGGGTTGAAACAGGGCTACTGAAAGAGATTTGTAGATGTCACCTACAACCAAGAATGGATGGAATATCTTGAAAGTAACATGAATTGGAAAAGGTAGCTAGATGAAGAAAACCCAGATGTGGAATAGAATATAACTTTTCGATGAAGAGAAGAATGGCATGATTGACATGGCTTGTGATGGAAAGTGATGGATGATAGATGCCCTACAAAGAAAACCTAGAAGACAAAGGATTGATAATGATGAAGATGAAATTCATGACATTAAAAGGATGATCTCTATAAGCAACTGAAGGTACCATGATCTCCACCAAAGAATAAAGAGATGGTGTTGGAATCAAGTCCCTAGTTAAGAGGGATCTTGGACAAGTCCCTAGATAAGAGTGATCTTGGGTATATTCCTTTGATAAGAATGGATATGCCCTAGTTGAGAGGGAGAGATAGAAACATCATTTGTATATTCATATTGTGAAGAAATAATGGAGGATTCAGTAAGCATCTAAGATTGATTCTGGTACTCTTTGAGGATGTCGTAGGGCATCTAATAGGCAAGACTAGTCGAAGAGAAAATTCCTTGAGGATGTGTTATTCCATTATAGGAATTGTCATAAAAGGACATGCCATGTGAACACTTGGGTGGGGTGTGTGCCTTGAGAGACAATGATGATGGTGTTTGCCAGTCAGTGGTCTCACCATCATTGTGCTCTAATATTTTGGAGAGCTAGAGTTGTTAAGGCCTTGCTATGTGACAATGCCAATTAGTATGATGAGATGCTCTAGCATAAGCAAAGGAAGTAGCTTATGAGATGACCTGCCTATCTAACTCTTCTTATGAGAATTCTTCAGTTTGAGAACGTTTGAGTACCTTTTATGGATTATGAATACCTCCCTAGTTAAGAGGAAGTGTTGAAATATGTAACTAGGTTCAGTATTCATAATGACATATGTAGTCATGATTTTATGTATTTTTTGTAAAGATAAAATATATATATATATATATATATATATATATATATATATATATATATATATATTATTGTCTTTCTTTAGGCATGTGTTTCATGTTCAAGGAAAATTTATTTTTATAGGTCAAGCACCCATTGAGTGCTTCTAGGGCTTGTCATAGAGTCTACAAGTCAATTGAGTCATTGGCATGTATGGAAGACCCTCTTGGGCATGTTACATATTGTGAAGAAAAATAGACTGAAATACCCTCCAAGGCATTGTCAAATGTGCAAAGAACAAGTCGGCCTTCAAATGAGCAAGTCGGCCTATTCAAAATAGAATAATAATAATAATAATAATAATAATAAGGTCAAATTTGTGTGGATCTGATTTTTTTCCAGAGAGGGGATCCATCTCCACATACAAATTTGACTACTAATGTTTATGAAGGAATAATACTCTGCTCCCTTTGGACTAACATGTTAACTCAAAAGAGGGAACATATGTTGTTAAGTACACCCAATTATAAAGTATATAACCACATAATTAAAAATAAAATAATAATAATATTAATATTTTAAAAATCTAATATATTATTTTATAATATTATTGTGTTGGTAGTGATGATCATTATTTATCAAGATGAGAAACTAAATTTAAAATATACTACCACAACCACATTAGTAAATGTAGTTGATATACCCCAAAGACATCATTTTCCATCATTTATAAACCTTATTAGAAATATTATAAAAAGAAGTTATTTACAGATCCACTAATAACCTATGAAAATAAACTAAACTATTCAATCGGGAATACATCTCTCCATATTGGATTGTAGAAAGCCTCTTGACATTACAAAAATACTATTTCTAAATCTCATAAAATATAAGCTTATATTAAACTATAAATTTTGAAAAAAAAAAATTTAAAAACTTAATAAATGAAATAATTAATATATTTAAAATTAAAATAAATATAACCTAATGTTAACTAATACATTCTTATTTAAAATAAAATTTAAATTTGCAACTAATAATCTACTAAACAATAATTCATTATACTTTTAAAGAGTTAAGGAGTTATTATAAGTTCAATAAAAACCATGAAGGTATTATTTTCAAAATCCTACCTGATGAAACCTAATTTAAAAAATGGGTGGCTGTTACATCATGTATTAGACTAAAAATATCTCCAAATTATCAAATCTTAATTATTAATAATTCAAAAATTAATTCTAATATAGACTAAACCTTCAGTTTAATTAATTTTATATTTCACATATTATTTAAAATATATAAAAATAAACCTATATATATATATATATATTTGATGTTAGTGCGAATACTAATATTTTACCGTTATAAAAAAACAAACTCCAAAAACAATAAAAGCTAAAGGCGATATTGGAAAAGGACATAAAGCTAGAAAGTCGTGGTATCTGCTTCAGATCTCTCCCAGAGTCGAATGATCATGGAGGCAAAGATGGATATGGCGTTGTAAGAAAGATCGTTTTAGTCAAACCAGGCTGAGATTGGTGCTCCACTGTTGGATGAACCAACATTAATGAGCATCCTTTTAATGGTTGAGATAAATTGAGTTTTTGATGTAATGTGAGTGTTTAAGTATGGGGGATTTACACAGTGCATTATATTAGATATCATTTTTGGGATTCAACTGCGTTAAGTAAGTCATTCAAACGTATGACCATTTCCATGAGAGGTAGTCGTAACTGACTAATTTCTCATGATTTTTTTTGAATAGTTCACTTAGCACTCATTGCATTGGGTGACTCATTGCATTGGGTGATGCTCACAGGGGTGAAGAAGTGGGATTGAAACTAGTGAAATGTGGAGAACGAATCACATAGCATCAATCATCACTTCCGGGGCTTGCACCCGGTAACCAGGACTTCCCAGGAGGTCACCCATCCCAGAACTCCTCTGGCTCAAGCGCGCTTAACTGTGGAGTTTTTCCCACAATCAAGCCCACTTAGCTTGCTACCCCATTTGCAAAACCTTAGCAAGTATTGTGCCTCATGAACCATTCAAGTAGAGATCCCTTGACTCTTTTTGAATTTAAGTATGGGGGATTTACACAGTGCATTATATTAGATATCATTTTTGGGATTCAACTGCGTTAAGTAAGTCATTCAAACGTATGACCATTTCCATGAGAGGTAGTCATAACTGACTAATTTCTCATGATTTTTTTTGAATAGTTCACTTAGCACTCATTGCATTGGGTGATGCTCACAGGGGTGAAGAAGTGGGATTGAAACTAGTGAAATGTGGAGAACGAATCACATAGCATCAATCATCACTTCCGGGGCTTGCACCCGGTAACCAGGACTTCCCAGGAGGTCACCCATCCCAGAACTCCTGAGTGTTATTATTGATGATTTGATCCAGTCGGGAGTTAATTGAGTTTTGTAGAGTCGAATCAGGAAATTTTATCTACAATTGAGTTTTGTAATCAGGAAATTTTACGTATGATTTTTCCTAATTTTCATAATTAAATCATGAAATTTAATGTATTTTATTTTTAATTTTCATGGTAAAAAAATTATGGTTTAAATATAATTTAAGTATGTAATTGAGTTTTGTAAAGTTTAATAAAAAAACATTATATACATTTTCTAATTTTATGATCATGTTTTGTAAAAATTATAGTTTAAACATATAATTTAGATATATAAAGTGATTAGTGGTGTGAACTATATCTATTGATGCAGTGGCTACAAGTAAAATATGTTTAAAATATGTTTGTATCTTTAAATTTATAAGGTTTATAAAAAATTGTAATTAGCAAAATCATTAAAGTGTCTAATAATAATAAAGTATGCATCTTATATGTATAATTAAAAAAAATAAAAAGAATAAACTAACTTATAAGCTTTTTATAAATTAATATTATTATTTTCTTTAAATTTACACAGTTTTATCAATATTTGTAATTAGCAAAATCATTAATGTGTTTAATACCAATAGAGGGTAAGTCTCATTAAAAAAATATAAAAAAAAAAAAAACTAAATTATAACTTTATTATAAACTGTTGTTGTTATTATTATTATTAATTACAAAGATAATTAATATATAAATTAAACATATGCATATTTAAAAATAATATGAAACAAAGTTCTTAACTATGGAGATTGAACCCCACTTTACCTTACAGATTTTTAGTCTGTGAATAATTTTTGTTACAATCATTTGGGCCACTAGCATGGATTATCAACAAGACATACCAAAAAAACCATAACACATTATGTGACAATTTTTATAATTAATCAATTTAATTAAAAAAGGGAAAAACCAACCAAATTTTTTGTGACATAAATTTCAATATTTGATTTATAAATAATATTAAAAATATTTTACGATATTTCATAAAAATTAGATCATCTACCCAGATTTACTCTGAAAATATGAAAATAATAACAACTTCGAGATTTTTTATTTTATGAATAATATTAAAAATATTCTAGAAAATATGAAAATAATAACAACTTCGAGATTTTTTATTTTATGAATAATATTAAAAATATTCTGGATATTTCATAGAAATTAGATTTACCAGGTCAATCACTAAGACTTACTCTGAGAATATAGGAAAAAAAATGGAAAGAATTAAATTAGTAACAACTTGGGACTTTTTATTCTGTTAATTATATGATATATATAATGTCTTTTAAAATTAATTAAAATATTATTTATTTAACTTTGTTTAAATTATATTTGTGTAAATTATAAGTGTAGGTATTTAAAATATGTTTTTAGAATAATACATTTAACGCATTAAAAAAACCCATACTGTATTTTAACTTTAACTACTCAGATTAAAGAAATACTCGTGAGATTAACGAAATTAAAGATATAAATCTGAAAATTTACTCCATAATATAGAGTATGTATAACCCTTGAAAATAATTTAGTCCATAATAAGAATTGGTTTTGGGGAAGACTTCCCATTTGAAGTAAAATAATATAGTTATATTATTAATCTAAAATTAAGATTTAGATCATTTACATGGTAATCAAAACATAGTTGATGCAAACAGATATGGCACCAGAGATGGCGTGGCTATGACAGCTTTTAGTTTTTTTTTTTTTTTTGTGTATCGAGCTTTTTCACAGCGTTTGTTTTTTTCATTTGAATGAAATTTCAGTTACCGTTTTGGTCCCAAACGGCTCCATAGATGAACTTACCGTTTTGGTCCCAAACCGCTCCATAGATGAAGTCGCTATCAGCAATGAAATTTGACTTACCATTTCGGTCTCAAACGGCTCGCTAGGCTAGATGACGTGGCTATCATAGTTTTTTCACAGCTTTTGTTTTTATGAAAGCTTTTTCACAGCTTTTGTTTTTTTTTTCAATTGAATTAAACTAAATAACTCTACTCTACTGCTCTGCATTATCTGCTCCACTCCCTGCCCTTCATGATGCTGTGTACTCACTTTTTCTTTGTTGCTTTTGCTGTAATCTATATATAGTCTTTTCAGATTGCAGTTATTTGTTAAATGTAAGCCCAAGGTCACCGTACAATTAAGCATGTAATACTATTATCATTGGGCTGCCCCTGACGTGATGGGCCATTGGGCGGTGTCGGAAATACTATACTATCATTGGGCGCCTTTGAAATTCAATCCTCTTCAGATATTTCTGTTTTGATTTAGATTACATACCTTTTGTAATCTGCCTCTGGTATGGCAAATGCGTGGTTGGTTTGGACAAATGCATGGATGGTTGGTTCGCAATTCAATTAAACAGAGGATTTATTTGATGCTTTTGCAATTCAATTAAAGTTCAGAGGATTTATTTGATGCTTTTGCAATTCAATTGAACTCTAGAGGATTTATTTGATGGCTTTGCAATTCAATTGAATTAAACAGTCGAGGATTTATATTGGTTTATGTTTCTATTTACAGGAAGCGATCGACCAGTGCGCTCTGCTTTTTCATCGCCTTGTGGGACAGGGGATGTGCCTCCTAAGAAGGTTGATGTGACAGGTTATCAATTCATTTCGAGTACTTAATTTACATTGCTTCCAATTTTGGTTTAAAGGAAGCACCGCTATTTTTTATATATTCCAGTGCATGTAATTTTTTGGGGCTTGACAGTTCAGAGAAACAGGGACACCAATTCGTAGAATGTTATACTCATTACGGAATTGATTTTACACTGGTAGTAATTAAGAATTTTTTAACCAAATAAACCAACAATGTGAAGTTATTTTAAAATTTTGTAAGTGTATCAGGTTATTTAATTCTTTGATTTTAAAGCTTTTGTTTATTATAAAATATCTCATTATTGTTATTTTTTTTCTTTAAAATGGAAGGGCACTCACTTTCTTTCTTTTTCCCTGAAAATTTAAGTGCCCATCCAATTGAATTACACTTTTTTTTCATTATTTTTCTTGAAAATTTAATATGCACATCTTTATCTTAAATATTATTAAATTAACTTTTCCCAACTTGATTTTTCAATAACCCATTTCCTTTTACCTGTAGACTTTTACCCTCTTTTAAGGCAGTGTGTTTTAGTTCCCAAAGCTTATATAAAACTCTAATTATTATGCAAGTTTACAATGTACACCTCTATTCCTTTTAAAATTTTAACTATTATGTAAAATTGCAACGTGCTTTTATGGATGACAATGGTAGAAAAAAGCGCTTGACGGTGCTCCTCTTCCCTTTATAGTTCTGCAGGCTGACTGTAACTCAATTAATTGAGATCAAGTTACGAAACTCAATTAACGCCCGGCTTCTTAGAGTCGAATCACCCTGAGATTTGTGTTCCACTGTTAGATGAGCCAACCTTTCCGTCTACCTGCTGAGGTCAATTGAGTTTTTCATGCAATGTGAGCGCTATTATTGTTGATTTGATCCAATATCTGTAACTTTTACTTTTATTGTTTGGATTTACAAGTAATTGATTTATGCAAAAAAAATATTCTTTGGTTATTTTTAACAGGACCAGCTCTCACAATTTGCAGGTATGTATGCAGATCATGCAGAGGGACGTTCAGTTGTTCCAAATTAATGTAATGATCAGTTGTTCAAGATTAATGTACGAAAAGCTTGCAGCCCAGCGTTAGGAGGATCAATCTATAAATCAATTGGTTAAAGTACGCACAGAAATAGCTTCCTTCCCGGTAGGCACCCCACCCGTCGGTTTTCCTACAGTCTTTGTATTATCTTACATTGCGGTCTAGCATGCCGTGATTTTTTTTATTAAAACTTGGAAATTATTGACAGCTTTGGGTTTACTATTTAAAAAATTCAGTTATTAGAATCTATTATTATTTTTATTTTAGAAAAAAGTAAGATTAGTTTAAGTCTGGCTAAGAATTTATTCCATGATATTTCTTAGTAGAAAGCCATAGTTATTTTATTTAGATACATTTGACGAAAATTGGTTTTCAAATTATATATATATAAAATCTTCTGTGCAGTTATAGATTAAAAAAAAAAATTGGGGTTTAGTAGGGAAGGGAGAGAGGGATCAACAAATTTATTTTGTTAAATTTTTGTTAGACATAATGAGATGAAGAAGGGGCAACACACCTACATTCTGATTTTTGGGTTAGAGGGAGAGGAAGAGAGGGAGGGAAAGAAGAAGGGGAGAAAACAAAGAGAAGGTGGGGTGTGTACAAATCAAGCATGGTAGAAAGAGGCATTGGGGTGGAAAGGAAAGGAGGAGAGAAGAGGAGGGAATAAGGGGGGGGAGAGAGACAAGGAGTATGAGAGAGATAAGAAGAGAAGAAGTGGGATGGATGGGGGGGAAAATAAAAAATTTGGAGTAGGATGGAGGGAGGCAAAGGAAGGGACGGAGAGGGAATGAGAGGAGGAAAGAGAGGGGGAGAGATAGAGAGGTACATAGATGGGGAGAGAGGGAGAGCGAGGGAGAGGGGGAGAGATAGAGAGGGATAGAGAGGGAGAGAGGGAGGGAAGGGGAATGAGAGGAGGAGAGGGAGGGGGAGAGATAGAGAGGGACAGAGATGGAGAGAGAGGGAGAGCGAGGAAGAGGGGGGGAGATATAGAGGGATAGAGATGGAGAGAGAGGGAGAGCGAGGGAGAGAGGGAGAGAGAGCGGGGGATATGAAGAAGGAGAGGGAGGGAAAGGGGAGAAAGAGAGGGGGAGAGAGAAGGGGAGGGAGAGGGAGAGGGAGAGGGAGAAAGAGAAGGGGATGAAGAGTGGCAGGGAGGGAGAGGGAGAAAGAGAAGGAGATGGAGAGTGGCAGGGAGGGAGAGGGAGAAAGAGAAGGGGATGGAGAGTGGCAGGGAGGGAGAGGGAGAAAGAGAAGGGGATGGAGAGTGGCGGGGAGGGAGGGATAATCAGAAGGAGAGGGAGGGAGAGGGGGGAAGAGAGAAGGGGAGGGAGATTAGTTGTTAGGGGTGCCAAAGGGAGGGAGAGAGAGAGAGAGCAGGGGCAAAGGGAGGGGAGTGGAAGCAGAGAGAAAGGCGGTAGAGAGGGGGAGAGTGAGAGAGAGGGAAACAAAGGGAGAAAGGGAGTGGAAGGGAGAAAGAGAGAAGAGGGGAGGGAGAAGAGGGGGAGAGAGAGAGATAGAATAGTTGTGGGGGAGCAAAAGGGAGGGACAGCGAGAGTGGGGGAAAGGAAGAGGAGGGAGGGAGAGAAAAAACAGGCAATGGGAGGGAGAGTGAGAAAGAGGGTAACAAAGGGAGAGAGAGTGGAGGGGAGAAAGAGAGAAATGGGGAAGAGGGAGGGAGAGTTAGAGAAAGAGGGAAATGGAGGGAGAAAGAGAATGGAGGGGAGGGAGAGACTATGGTGGAGAGATAGGGAGAGAAAAAGCATGGGTGGATGAAGAGTTGAAGGGGCATGAGAGAGAGGGGGGGAGGGGGATTTAGAGTGATGGAGAGAGGGAAGGAGGGGGTTGAGAGTGCAAGTGAGGAAGAAATAAAAAGGGAGATGGTAGGGGGGGTAGAGGAGGGAGAGGGAGAAGGGGATAGAGGAAGGGAGGAGGGGAGAATGAGGGGGACAAAGAGTGACAGAGAAATAACTAAGGGGATAGAGAGAAGGAGAGGGAGTAGAGACAATTAAAGGGTGGGGGAGAGATAGAGGGATAAAGAGAGGGGGTGATGGAAGGAGGGAGAGAGTGAGTGAGGGATAGGGGAAAGAAGAGGGAGGGACAAGAGGATAAGGAAGGATAGAGGGAGAGAGGCGTGGCAGAAGAGGGAGAGAGTGATAGAGGAGGAGGGAGGGGAGGTAATGAGAGGGACAGAGAGAAGGAGATGGAGGGAGAGAGAAAGGGTTGGGGAGAGGGAGGAAGGGAGAGAGGGTAGGGGGTTTGGATGGAGAGAGGGATAGGGAGTGGGGGAAAGAGAGATAGGGGTGTGGATCAGAAGTTGGAGAGAACTAAGGTTAGAGAGGGGTTAGAGGGAGAGTGAAAAAGAGAGAGGAACAAGGAGGGAAATGGAGAGAGAGACTAGGCATTGAGGCAGAGGGAGAGATAGAGAGAGAGTGGGCAGAGGGAGAGCCAAGGGGGGAGAGAGAGAGAAAGAGGGGGGGTGTAGGGATATAAAGTGGGATGGATAGAGATACTAAGGGGGGTGGGAGAGAGAGTGAGGGAGGGATTGAAGGAGAGTGATAATAGGGAGGAGGGAGAGAGAGTGGGGTTGAGAGATAAAGGGAGAAAGAGAGGGGGGATGGAAAGAGGAAGAGAGTGAGTGGGGGATAGGGGAAAGAAGAGGGAGGGAGAAGAGGAGAACGAAGGAGAGAGGGAGAAAGACGTGGGAGGAGAGGGAGAGAGTGAAATAGGATGAGGATAGGGAGGTAAGGAGAGGGACAAAGATAAGGATAGGGAGGAAGAGAGAAAGGTTTGGGGAGAGGGAGGTAGGCAGAGAGGGTAAGGGGGTTGGATGGGTATCGAGGAGTGAGGGAGAGGGAGTGGGGGACAGAGAGAGAGGGGTATGGGTTAGAAGTTGGAGAAATAGAAGGTTAGAGAGAGAATGGATGGAGGGAGGGTGAGAAGAAGAGAGGGAGATGGAGTGAAAGGTAGAGAGAGAGTAGGTGTCAAGGCAGAGGGAGAGAGAGAGAGTGGGCAGAGGGAGAGTCAAGGGGAGAGAAAGAGAAAGAGGTGGTGTACATACGTTAAGAGGGATGGAGAGAAGTAATAAGGGGGGTGGGAGACAAAGTGAGTGACAGCATGAAGGAGAGTGAGAATAGGGAGGAGGAGAGAGATATGAGAGAGGGAGGGGAGAGAAGGATAATGATATGAGAGAGGGAAAGAGAGAGAGAGAGGGATTGGAAGAAGGAGAGGGAGGGAAGCGGAGAAAGATAGATGGCATAAGAGAAGGGGAGGGCGGGAGAGGGAGAAGGGGAGGGAGGGAGAGGGAGAAAGAGAAAGGAATGAAGGGTGGTATGGAGGAAGAGAGAGAGAGGGATAGTCAAAAGGAGAGGGAGGGAGAGGGGGAGAGAGGTAGAGGGAGAGAGAGAAAGGGAGGCAGGGAGAGAGAGAGAAGGGGAGGGAGGCAGGTGGGGAGAGAGAGAGAGAGAGTAGTTGTTGGGGGTGTCAAATGGAGGGAGAGAGAGATTGGGGGTGTCAAAGGGAGGGAGAAAGAGAGAGTGGGGACAAAGGGAAGAGTAGGGAGGGAGGGAGAGGTAGAGAGATAGGGGTGTAGATCAGAAGTTGGAGAGAGTGAAGGTTAGAGAGAGAGGGGATGGAGCGAGAGTGAGAAAGCGAGAGGGAGATGGAGGGAAAGGGAGACAAAGAGTTGGCATCGAGGCAAAGGGAGAGAGAGAGAGAGAGTGGGGAGAGGGATAATCAAGGGAGGGGAGAGAGAGAAAGAGGGAGGTGTAGGGAGATTAAGAGGGATGGAGAGAGATACTAAGGGGGGTGGGAGACAGAGTGAGGGAGGGGTTAAAGGAGAGTGAGAATATGGAGTAGGAGAGAGATATGAGAGAGGGAGAGAGAATTAAGGGGAGAGAGGGAAGGAGAGGGAGTAGAGAAAGATAAAGGGTTGGAGAGGGGGAAAGTGGGGGGAGGGTGAGGGAGATAGAGAGAGAGAGAGGGAGGGACATAGGAAGTGAGTGTGGGGAGGATAGGGAGAGGAGAGGGAGTGAGTAGGGTGAGTGAGGATAGTGAGGTAGGGGCAAGAAAAGAGATAAAGAAGGATGATGGGAAAGGAGGGAGTGGGAGAGGGATAGAGGGAGAGAGAAGGAGGTAGAGAGTGAGATGCGAAGGAAAAGGGAAGGAGAGAGGAAGGTGGAGTTGGATGGGGGGGAGGAAGATAGAGTGAGAGGGTTAGGGAGAGAAACATAGTTGTTGGGAGATGACAAGGAGGAGGGACAGAAGGGGAGAGAGAGAGAGGTGGAAGGAGAGGGAGAGAGAGAGCAGTGGATTATAGGGAGAGAGGGCGGTGGTGGTAAAGGAGAGAGAGGCAGAGGGAGAGAGAAGAAGGGAGGAGGAAAAATGAGGGGTAGGGAGGATGAGGGAGATATGTGATAGGGAAAGAGAGAGAGGGAGAGACTAGAGAGGGGAAGAGAGAAAAATAGAGCTGAAAGAGGAAGGGAGAACTAGTGGGAAAGAGAGAATGAGAGAAAATAGAGACAGTGACAGGGTTGGAGAGAGAGGGGTTGAGAGGAGGAGGGAGGGCATAAGGGGGAGAAAGAGAGAGGTGGGTGAGGGAGTGATTAGAAGGGGAGAGAGAGTGAGGCATATGGAGAAGGAGGGGGAGGGAGGGAGGTAGTGAAGAGAGAGAGAGAGAGAGAGAGAGAGGTTGGGGAGTGAGAGAGAGTGAGGGGGGAGAGAGAGAGAGTGGGAAGGAGGGAGAGAGAGAGAGTGGGAAGGAGGGAGAGAGAGAGGGAGGGGTAGTGGGAGGTGGATAAATAAAGAGAGAGGGAGAGAGGAAGATAAAGGTGGGGACAAAAATGGGTAGGGAGGGATGGATAAAGAGAGACAGGGAGGGAGGGAGAGATAGAGAGGGAGGAAGGTGGAGGGAGAGGGAAAGAGAGGCTAGGTGGGAGGGAACAAGAGAGAGAGGTGGGGCAAAGGAGGATAGAGGGATTTTGGGGAGAGATTCAACACGACAGAGAGAGGGAGATTGAATAGGGTAGGGATATAGATAGAGGGAGGAAGGGAGGGAAAGAGGTAGAGATAGATAGAGAGGGAAAGGTAGGGATGGAGAGAGAGGTAGAATGGACAGATAGAAAGGAGAAGAGAGAGAGATATAGAGAGGATGTGAGGGCAGGGAGAGAGGGAGGCAGGAATATAGAGTGTAGGGTATGGGGAGAGATGGAGGGAGGAACAATGTGTGAGATAGAGAGAGGAGCAGGAGGAGGAGGAGGAATATTAACATGGGAAGGAGGGAGAGGGATAGGGTGAGAAATATAGAGATTGGTGGAGAGAGGGAGGGAGGGAGTGAGATAGAAAGGGGGAGAGAGAGAGAGAGAGAGAGAATGATGGAGGGAGGGATGGAGGGAGAAAGTGAGGATAGTTTGAACAATTGAGGGAGGGCGGGAGAGGTATGGGGGAGAAGAAGTAGAGAGGGGTAGAGTGAGAGAGAGAAAGAGAGATAGGAGGAGGAGAGGAAGGAAGAAGATGGGGAGAGAGAGGTGGGAGGGGGATGAAGGAAGAGGGACAAAGAGGTAGATGGAGACGGGGAGAGGGAGAAAGGGAAAGGGAGAAGGGGTAAGAGAGAGAGAGGAGGGTAGGAAGTTTGAAAGAGAGAGGTGAGTAGGAGGAATGGAAGGGAGGGAGAGAGGGAGACACACACACACACACTCTCTCTCTCTCTCTCTCACACACACAGATATATATATATATATATATATATATATATATATATAAGCATTATAGAGAGGGAGAAATGGACCAAGGGTTGAAGGTGGTGAAGGGAGGGATAAAGAAAGAGAGAGGGGGTAGAGGTGAGGGGAGAATAGAGAGAGATAGAGAAAGGGATAGGGACTTCAAAGGAGAGGGGGGGTTATAGAGAGAGATAATTGGTGGGAGGGGGAAGGGGGAGCGAGGGAGTAATAGAGGAGAGGGGGAGAGAGGGATAGAGAGGGGAGGGAAAGATATGGAGAGAGGGAGAGGGAAGGAGGAAGAGAGGTATAGGGAGGACTGATGGAGGGAGAGGGAGAGAAATAGAGTGAGGGAAATGATCGAGAGAGGGAGAAAGGGATATAGACAGAGGTAGCAAGAATAATTGAAGAAGGGAAGTGGAGGGAGTGAGAGAGAGAGAGTTGGGGGAGGCAAAGGACGGGGAGGCAGGAAGATACAAGTAGGGGGGTGAGGAGTTATAATGCGAGATAGGGGGTGTATGGAAAGGAAGAGAGAAAGAGTTGAGGAAGGGAGAATCAAAAGGGGAGAGAGAGAAGTGGGTAGGGAGAGGAAAAGGAATGTAGAGAGAGGATGAGGGTGTAAGAGACAAAGCAATAGCAGGAAATAAGGAGAGAGAGTGTGTGTGTGAGTAGGGTGATGAGGGAGAGGGGGAGGTTTGGGAAGAGAGGGAGGGAGAGAGAAGTGGGGATGGATTAGGAGAGATTTGAGGGGAGAAAAATATATCTCGAAGTGTACTGATACTACTAGCAACCTTCCGCGCGAAAAAGGACAAAGGCAACAAAGTCCGTGGGAGGAACCCTTATTGATAAGGATGCCCTGGCAGAATTAATGATGGAGCAAACGACTGTGTTGGGGGCGCTCAGAGCGCAGTTGCAGGCATTACAGGTGCAAACCCCAGGAATGATGACACCGCACCTTGCAGAAGGTATATCCAAGGCTGAACAGATGTTGCGCACAAGCACAACACACACTTTGGTGTTGCTAGAAGGAGTCATCATAGCAGCAGCCAAAGGCGACATAAGGGGCTGGGGGTTGAATTTGGCCACCCTTCCGAGAGAAACCCTCCACCAACTGCAGGAAAGGTAACTGCTGAGATTCGTGCTAGGGAGGGTCGCGCTCTCCAAATCTTGAGTGCGCAAAAGGAAAAACTAGAATAGCTCATCCTACAGTGCGACAGCATGGTTGCCCAAAAACAGGGAGTAAAACAGGCAATGGAGGAAGCATGTAGTAGTATTGCAGAGATGGTCGTACTAACAAAGCTCCCCACAGAAAAAAATATTCGCCAACTGGTAGCTAGAGTTCACAGGACCCACGAGGAGGCTACAAAGGTGCAATTGGAACTGAACTTGTAGATAGCAGAGCTACAATTGCAGGCGCAGTCCTATATAACCCTGCAAGTCAAAGAGCAGTGCCACCAAGCCATTCAATCGGGGTTGAAAGAGATAAAGCATGTTGTACAAGACTGCACTGGCTTGTTGGACCAGTCCCTCTTAATGCTCACTTCACTCCAGGAGGACCCAATGCTACGGCAGCTAGAGATGGAAGCGCGGGAATTGCAGCAGGCTTATGACGATGTTCAGGGAACTGCGTAGACGGTAACCCTCACCCAGCACTTGGCCAAGATAAGGGAGGCCCAGGATCTGAAAGAACGAGTGGACGCTGCGCAACAAAAAGAAGCAGGGCTTAAAGCACGCATCCAGCCTTGGCTCAAGGAAGCGTTCATGGTCACTGCCACAATAGAGAGCAAGCTGACCCAGATGTAGGACACATATGCAAAAAGGTAAGCGGACACCGCTAACAATGATGCATCAGAACATAGCGCGCATTTGATACAGCAAACAGTGGAGGAATGTGTTGCAGACGTCAGTGAAGTGCAGAGATTGCTAGATGAACTTCACACAAAGATTACTGCACCAGCCAGGTGACTCGGGACAAGTCACGATGTTTGTGTTGGGGGCCTGTTGGGCAGCAGGTCCCTCGCGTAACGGGTTTTTGGCTTAAAGCCCACAATTTTGGGGATATTGGTATTGTAAAGGCTCCGCGAAGTGCACAAAGCGTGAATTGTAATGAGTCAAGTTAAAGGGTAGTCTGCCCAAAAATAAGGTAAAATAATAGAAAGTGAGTTGGCCTACCCATGGTCCGTGGACCATGAGAGTGTATAAATAAGGCAAGACTCTAGGTGTAGAAGACAGTTTTTAGAGAGGATTGAAGTAGATCTATAGTGCATGGGTTGTGGACAACGGTAGTTGCTCTGAGTCTGTAAGTCCTAAGTTTGGGTTGTAATAGGAGATAGAGGCTCCGCAGCTGTGTGCGCGGAGGCTTGGTAGAGTCTGCAGCTGTGTGTGCGGACCCCTGCAGCTGTGTGCGCAGGGCAGGAAGTGGATTGTAACCGGATAAAGGCATTAATAAAGATAAGTTGATTTTGAAATATCGTGTATCTGTTCTAGATTTTGTTTTATGCATCTGTTCCTAATTTATGATTACGGGCATGTCTGTTTATGGTAAATAATGTTAGCCTCCTATTGCAATAGGTTTCATATTTCATGATTGACTGTTTTACATGCCAAATATGTCATCTTTTCATGCTGCAAGGTTCCATAATTCCAAAAAGTTCCATTTTGAAGAATCATACCATTTTTGAAGAGTTTTACAGTTAAGGGAAAGCCAAACAGCTTAATCTTGGCTTCCCTAGGTTTAAATTGCTTGTTTTAGAAGATAGAGAATGAATATCTGTCCAAACAGCGTAAGCTTGGCAGATCAGTAGCTAGGTAGAGAAATGAAGGAGCCCAACTGCTTAATCTGGGCCCTTGGAAGATATAAGGGTACATTTAGATAGGAGGGCAGTCAAAAGAAAAGAAGATAATTAGGGTCTGCAAGTCCAAGTGCACCCATGCAAAAAGAAGAAAAAATGCTAGGTAAGTAGGCTAGGACAGTAGTTTTGTGGTTGTAAAATCAAGCTATGTGATCCATTTCATGTCTTCAAGTGTTATATCTATTCAGATCACAATTATGAGGCAGTTTTTCATTTGGAGGAGCTCAAGTGAGGCATGTCTAACTCCCCCTTCTTCTTATTCCCCAAATCATTCACTAACCTCCCCAAAGAGGTCAATATCTGCTTGATATCTCTTAAGTTTCATCATTTGTCATATCATTGGCCTAATTAAAGGTTTCCTTTGCTTAGGAGTACTCTTATTCATTCTATAAGTCCTATTTCCCCTTTGTAACCTAAGATTTCTATCCTTAGCGCTTTCTAAATCAAAATTCATATTAATTTCTAACTTACTATGTAAATCCCTATCTATTCTCTTTTCCCCTATTAAAAATATGTTAAATATCCCTCTTAGATACATATCCCCTCCCTCTGGTTGAAAGATAACCTTGACTATGCTTGGGAATTGCTAAGTTTGCCTGAAACTTAGCCAGAACCCTCGGTTGCCTCTCAAACCATCTTCTAAATGCATTAGGACTCATTCCTATGCATAAAATTCCCCTCCAAATGTATAAAATCCATCTTTGGCCGTGTTTTACCTTTACCAAGGCATAAACCCCTTTTTTGGCCATAAACCCTTCTCAAAGCACATAAAACCCCTCTCAAGTGCCTTTGAACTCCTCCAAAGCGTGAAATTCCTTTTTTAGGTTATCGGACCCCTTCCGAGGCCTCAAAAACCCATATTACCCAAAGTTTTGACCCCCCCGCCACATAAATAAATGATAAAATATTCAGCGGGCCCCGTACATTAACCTGCCGCTAGCTCCGCGCTCTGTCGGCCCTCCAATCGGCCCTCCCAGATCCAACAGCCCTTGGCGATTTCGGAGCCGCCCCGTCACTCGACAGTTAGCATCCGATGGCACGGCGGTTTTGCCGTCGTATAGAAGGACGCATGTCCGCCTTTTATTGTATCAGAGCCCCTCTGACAAAAGTCACCCCCGTATAGAAGGCGGTCCGATAAAACCACAAACAGCTTTCTATCTCTCCGCCCCTGACGTCAGCGCCACGTCGCTGCTCACGTCACCTCTGCGTCAACCCCCCGCTGCTACGTGTCGCTTCCACCGCATCTGCCTCTGTCCCTACCCCGCCACCGTGTCTTGTGCCACGTCACCCTGTCGTACTGCCACGTCACCCTGCCGTACCAGGACCCACCACTGACGTCATGTTAACGTCATCACCGAAAAAGGCGCGAAGGGCGAAAATCGCAGCAAAGGATGCCCGGAATGAAAAACTGAGGCAGTTTTCGATGCGCGATTAGCGCTTAGCGCTAATCGTGCATCGCTAAGAAAAAATGCTCAAAATGGAAGGCTTCCTATTGCTCGGCTACCAGCAGGCCCGAAAATTCGCAATTTGACAGGATTTCTTCATGTAGGTTCAGAAACGGGGCGATTTGACAGTTTCAAGCATATCAAGGGAGAGAAAGTGGCCCGATTCAACTGTGAAAGAGTATCAGAGGAAAGATAAAGCCCAGATTAAATCAAAGAGTATCAGTGAAGCGACAAAGAGTATCAGATCGGCAATATCAAAGCAGGTGAACATTAAAGGCCCCCAAGCAAAGTCAAAGAAAGCGGTGAAGCCATTTAAGGCTCTCAGATCACAGTTAATGCACATCAAAACCACTCAAGAGCAGGGGATCAAAGCCCAAAGCACAGTTATGGCTAAATGAACAGCACAGAGCCATAAGGACAGATATTAACTCATTTTGATACAGCTGCCTCCAGCGCAGCTCAAAAAGATATTTTCTTGCATTAATTTCAGGACAAGATTAGGTTAAAGAACTCATTTCCCTCAGACCTGTTTAAGGTCTGCTGTAATAGATATTTTTGGATATTTTCTCTATATAAACCACCCTAATTCATTGTTTAAAGGGTTTGTTGGTTGATAATCCACATTCGAGACTTGCGTTGTATATTTTGAGAGCTCTATAATCAAAGACTGCTGGAATGCTTTGGATAAAGGACTGACTGTTGTGTTATTTAATGGCCAAAGAGTGACTGTGGAATTCCTGTGCTACTACATGGCTCAATAAGTGTTTTCTTACCTCTGTTTACAGTTTATATATGTTTACTCCACCTGAGTTACCAGCTAAATAGCAAGAAAGAAGAATAGCTTAGGCTTCACTTAACTGCACTCTATGCTTAGTTCTTGTTATTTCTATATGTTTTCTTCAGAAACGGTTATGAATATGCATACTTAAATGATCATGTTTACCCTGTTTCTTTCACATATGACTGTTATTTAGGAATTCCTGACTGCTCCTAGACAAACTTTCATTCACCTTCCCTCTCTGTTAGCTGATGAAAGATTCTTAGTTGCCTTTCATCTCTGACCTTCATTCCATCTTTATTCCAGCTTCATATTGTTCTATGTGTAGCTATCATGCTCTGTATTCCTCTTATGACCAAGAAACGCAACAGCAAGCCCTAATCCATAACTCCATGCCCAATGGTTTGAACTTCTCACTCTATGCATCCCAACTCCGCTTGAAAACATCATCCTTCCCACCCAAATCAAAACAAAACCCATGTACACCATAACTAGCCTAAAATCAACCCAAAACAAAGTTAAATAGTAAAGAGAGAGCCCTCTCTAACTGCAGGTAGGCTAGGACCTGCAGCCCAAACATTGGTTTGTGGTTACCTCGGTCGTATCCCTTAAGGAGCCAAGGGACAACCTGAGTGATAACAAATAATAACTTAAAGAACTATAACTTTGTAAGTAACAAACGATCTATAGTAATATTAAGCATAGAAAAGGGTAAATTGCCTTCGCGCTTGACTAAGGTAGTTGCCCCAAGAAAACAGCTGCAACGCAGCACATAGGATCGCTTCGCACGAACCCAGACCCCATCAAGACATCCCTAGGGTGCGAAAACCTGGTTCCAGCACCCTCCCATACTACCTTGGGTGAGACTTCAATCCGCGCTCCGTGGACTATTGCTGAAAGGGCTGGTAGTGTCAGGATTTGTTTGGCTAAACATTTATGAACCTGGGTGAGGCCCCTTTAAGCCAACATTAAGGCACAAATTTCATGCTCAAGGAAAATTTATTTTTATAAGTCAAGTACCTATTGCCTGCTTCGATGGCTTATCATTGAGTCTACAAGTCAATTGAGTCATTGTCATGTATGGAAGACCCTCTTCATAATGTTACATATTGTAAAGGAAAATAAATTCAAAGACATTATCAAATGTGCAAAGAACAAGTCAGATTTCAAAGGAGCAAGTTTTCCTATCTAAAAGGATAACTTGGCATATTAGGGCTCTTAAGGAAGCCTATATATAAGTGCATTTTTACTCATTCAAAAGTGCACTGATCAAGAATCCAAGAGATAACAAGAAGTGCGAAAAGGAAAGGACAAGAAGCCTCTTATACAGTGAAGAAAAGAAGAAAGAAGACCGAAATTTGGGAGTATTTATGGGCCTACTACACCTCACACATGAAAAAATATTAGGGCTTCAATCTATTGTAGGGAAGTCAAGTTGCAATTCCATCAATAAGTCATTCATTGGTGCCAAAAATAATTGTTTTGAGGACTGTGTTCACAAGGAAAAAGGAGGAGTTAAAGCGAAGGGAAAAGAATATATATTTCTCCATTTCTTCCCACACATGTTATCCTGGGGTTTCTGCCGAAGATACTAAAATTTAGAGGTCAGAAGAGGCTGACATATTACAGTCAAGGTGTAAGTCTAGTCTTATGATGTGAAGGTAGATTTGAAGCCAAGAGACATGGTTTGACTCTGAAAAGAGTAAGGTCTTCAAGAAGAATTGTGACTTGGTCTTGGAGGGGTCATTTGACAACGGTCATAGGTCTTGGAATTCATCAATTGAAGTTCTATAAGAAGAGAATGTTTCTTGTGGGTTTTCCTCTCAAGTGGAGAGGTTTTGGCACTAACTTATTTCCTATATCTTATGTCCTCTTGTATCATTTTTGTTCATTATTTTGGTCATTGTTTGATTATAATAAAACTAATTATAATTAAGTAAAAGAATAAACTAATCAAGTCAAGTAAAATACATCACAATCAATTATTAAATAAAGAAGAAATCACCTAATCTAGCTACGCTAGATTTCTCAACATGGTATTAGCGCTAAAGTGATAAGAAAAGGAAAGGTAGATTGAATAAAGACCATCAAAAGGAATATCAAGAAATTTCATGGAATAAAAGAGGAAATTGAACCATCAAGAAGGGATTCATAAGGGTCGAGCATTCTAAGGAGTATCAAGGAAGGAACTAAGGAATATCATAGGAAAACCCTATCTCAAGCTCTAGCAAAGTATATGAAGTGGGAGATAAGGGCTCCAAGAATCCATATAGAATTAATCAAGGATTCTTTCATCCCTTATGTAGTAAAATTGGCGAAGTCAAAAGACATCTATGAAAAGTTAGTATAGTTATTCTTTGTAAGCACTGTAGGAGAAGTGATATATTTAATCACTTAGATATATAAGATGAAGGTATCAAAGGAATGAAGCCCATGTCATGAAGAAGTCGAAGAAGCTGAGAAGAAGAAATCAAAGAAGGAGGAAGTGAAATATATTTACTATGACTGAGATGATCTCCTTCACTTAGTTCTTTTCATCCTTTTGTGAAAGATAGATATCATTGTAAGTATTATAGGATGCATAATATTAGGAGATAGAATCATATTAGAAGCATATGATTGAAGAAGGAGCTCATGCCATCATTATAGAAGCTTGAAAGGATAGTTGAAGTAGAAGTCCACATGGATGTAGAAGACATCATGGAAAGGAAGTAGCTCTTGGTAACCTCATTAGTATACATGGTTGAAACAAATTCATGTAGCATGATAAAAGAGTAAAACAATCATCATACATTTTCATCATTAGAAAGGAGCATTTGCGAGATGAGGATAATCAAGATCCTCTTTTGGAATATTCATTAGAAGGTTCGCCTCTACTTGGAAGAAGAAAGTGTCTCACTGATCATTCCACCTTGTGTGGGATCCATTTTTTAGAAGAATAATGGTATGGTGACAAAGGAGCGCAACATGGTTGAAGAACTTTCAAGTAAGGAAAGGAAGTTACTGAAGGAAGCCTATATAACCAAAAATGAGAAAAGAGGTATGTATATGTTTGATAAATTAATTCATGTCACCATAGGTAAATGCTCTACCTCCTAAGTATGATCAAAGAATAAGGATCTCTTCCTTTGGAAAGATGCATGAAAGGATATTTCACAGATTGATAAGATGAAATCAACATAGTATGTCCTCACATGGAATATGAGGTGGTTGACAAGATGAAGGAACTATGTATAGAAGTTCTTTGGAACAATATGTGAAGAAAGGAAGAGTAGTTCATTAGAAATGAAACTATGGTCACATGATATGAGAAAAAGTGATCAACATCCAATGACTAAAAGAATTGGATAGGACATATCCATGGAGAAGAAGACACTGATATAGTCTATAAAGGAAGGAGACCCTTAACATTGAAAGTCTTGGACATTTTTTATAAATGTTCAGGATGTTGATGTTGCAAGGAAGCAGATATCATGATGAAACACCATCACAAAAGGTAAATTTGTTTTGATGTTCATTTTTATTTTTGAACAAAATCTAGTTGGGTTGAAACAGGGCTACTGAAAGAGATTTGTAGATGTCACCTATTGTTATCACCCCAAGAAACTCTCCTAGGTTGTAGCTCGGAGATGCTCAGGAACATTACAAACTCAACTTAATGTTGGAAATGGATGAATGGAAGGAATGATTCATGTTCAAGCCAGATAACCACTCCTACTTTGCTTGACTCCAGACATGTGTGAACACCCCCAGACTACAAGGCTTTAGACCACCAATTACTCACAGTATAAGAATTGGGTGAATATGGATAATACTAACCACACCAGCAAATGCACAGGACCCTGTGATGGCCGGCTGCAACCAGTAAAAAGGTATGCAAATCTAATTCCCTAGTGAACGACAGGATGACAGCTCTCTACCACTAAGTGAAAAGAAACTTGATTAACACATTCACTGATACATGCAAGATTTCAAACACAAAGGTAGGATGACAGCTCCTCTAATGCTATACATCAAGAGTTCAGGAAAAACGCATATCAAGCACAGCCTAGAGCAGAAAAGAGATGGAAAGTGAGCAATTAATAGCAAAAGAAGCATGTATTAGCTGAAAATGAGGACGAGACGCTACAAGTATCAAAGCAGTTACAATCTCCAGAAGTTGAACCTTACATCAAAACAACAACCATCCACCCTGATTACATCTATTTTTTGGGTATATATAGAGTTTGATTACAAAAATGTTCTGCTATTCTAGGCGTGGAGGGGTCATAATGGACCACCAACCGCTTTAACTACTTGGCAGAACTTCTGAGTGCAATTGCTTGTTGTAGTGAACAAAATTGATCTTCTTGGATGCTCTGTTGTACTTCTCGAGCAGGTGAAGTGTCGTATGGATGAAGTTCCATAACTGTTGAATGTATTTTAACTGCTCGAGGCATGTCCTTTTCTTCTTGGCCATCCTCCCTGTTGAATGCAGTTGTTGAGGATCTATTACGCCGAGTACTGGATGCTGGCCACCTTTGTCCTTCGGATGCATGGGACAGGCTATGGATGAGAGGGCTGCATGGCAGACGCATGAGCATGACGGGAACAGATCTCAGCCGTTGGATCAAATGGATGGATGGCGAAGGTCGCTCGGCGGGAGGTATCGGGAGATATGGGAGAGGGGTGATCACAGGCCGTTGGATCTCAGGTGGGTAGATCCAACGGTTGTCGGGCGTGGGAGATGCACAGAGTTTATCAGGCGGGGAGAGCGAGCCTGAGCGGTAAGCAATATTGCTCATACCGCTATCGGGGGTCGGGCAGTAATCATACATGGCCGAGCGATACCTATCATTGGGCGACGTGTGGCAGACGAGGCGGGATGAAACTGCTTTTGATCGCGAGTTATCGCGCGGTCAGTTTGACGGTGTGAGGAAAGCGACTGTCGTCCGATCGCAGAGGAGATGATCGGACGGTAGGGATTTAACCGTGTGGGTTTTGTTTGATGTGACAGGGAAACAGCGGATTAGCAGGGAAAGTGAATGGCTACGGTTAAGGTTACGGCAGGGGTTTTGCAAAGGTACGCGGTTATATGGGTTTAGGGGTTTTAACGCCCATGACTTAAGAAAATCATTTTGTGGGATTTTAAATAGAAGCAAAGGAGATAAAGAGGGGAATGGGCGAGGAAATGGAGAAGGGTAAGGATATCCGGTGAAGGCCTTTTCTGAGTAAAACCAAGGACCGAGCTTACTTCTACTCTTCGAACATCAGCCACATGTAGCAGAGCTAACACCTACAACCAAGAATGGATGGAATATCTTGAAAGTAACATGAATTGGAAAAGGTAGCTGGATGAAGAAAACCCACAAATGGAATAGAATATCACTTTTCGATGAAGAGAAGAATGGCATGATTGACATGGCTTGTGATGGAAAGTGATGGATGACCGATGCCCTACAAAGAAAACCTAGAAGATAAAGGATCGATAATGATGAAGATGAAATTCATGACATCAAAAGGAGGATCTCTACAAGCAATTGAAGGTACCATGATATCCACCAAAGAATAGAGAGATGGTGTTGGAATCAAGTCCCTAGTTAAGAGGGATCTTTGACAAGTCCCTAGATAAGAGTGATCTTGGGTATATTCCTTTTATAAGAATGGATATGCCCTAGTTGAGAGGGAGAGATAGAAACATCATTCATATATTCATATTGTGAAGAAATAATGGAGGATTGGGTAAGCATCTGAGATTGATTATGATACTCTTTGAGGATGTCATAGGGCATCTAATAGGCAAGATTAGTCGAAGAGAAAATTCCTTGAGGATGTGTTATTCCATGATAGGAATTGTCATAAAAGGACATGCCATGTGAACACTCGAGTGGGGTATGTGCCTTGAGAGACAATGATGATGGTGTCTGTCAGTCAATGGTCTCACCATCATTGTGCTCTAATATTTTGGAGAGATATAGTTGTTAAGGCCTTGCTATGTGACAATGCCAATTAGTATGATGAGATGCTCTGGCATAAGCAAAGGAAGTAGCTTATGAGATGACCTACCTATCTAACTCTTCTTATGAGAATTCTTCAGTTTGAGAACATTTGACTACCTTTTATGGATTATGAATACCTCCCTAGTTAAGAGGAAGTGTTGAAATATGTAACTAGGTTTGGTCTTCATAATGACATATGTAGTCATGATTTTATGTATTTTTTGTAAAGATTAAAATATATATATATATATTATTGTCTTTCTTTAGGAATGGATTTCATGCTCAAGGAAAATTTATTTTTATAGTTCAAGCACCCATTGAGTGCTTCTAGGGCTTGTCATAGAGTCTACAAGTCAATTGAGTCATTGTCATGTATGGAAGACCCTCTTGGGCATGTTACATATTGTGAAGAAAAATAGAGTGAAAGGCCCTCCAAGGCATTGTCAAATGTGCAAAGAACAAGTAGTCCTTCAAACAAGCAAGTTGGCCTATTCAAAATAAAATAATAATAATAATAAGGTCAATTTTGTGTGGATCTAATTTTTTTCCAGAGAGGGGATCCATCTCCACATACAAATTTGACTACTAATGTTTATGAACGAATAATACTCTACTCCCTTTGGACTAACATGTTACCTCAAAGGAGGGAACATATGTTGTTAAGTACACCCAATTATAAAGTATATAACCACATAATTAAAAATACAAAAATAATAGTATTAATATTTTAAAAATCTAATATATTCTTTTATAATATTATTGTGCTCGTAGTGATGATCATTATTTATCAAGATGAGAATCTAAATTTAAAATATACTAGCACAACCACATTAGTAAATGTGGTTGATATACCCCGAAGATATCATTTTCCATCATTTATAAACCTTATTATAAATATTATAAAAAGAATTTATGTACAAATCCACTAATAACCTATGAAAATAAACTAAACTATTCAATAGACAGTACAACATCTCTCCATATTAGATTGTAGAAAGCCTCTTGACATACATAAATACTATATCTAAATCTCATAAAATATAAACTTATATTAAACTATAAATTTTGAAAAAAATAAAGATTTTAAAAACTTAATAAATGAAATAATTAATATATTTAAAATTAAAATAAATATAACTTAATGTTAACTAATACATTCTTATTTAAAATAAAATCTAATTTTGCAATTAATAATCTACTAAACAGTGATTCATTATACTTTAAAAAGTTAAAGAGTTATTATAAGTTCAATAAAAACCATGAAGGTATTATTTTCAAAATCCTACCTATGAAACCTAATTTAAAAAATGGGTGGTTGTTACATCATGTATTACACTAAAAATATCTCCAAATTATCAAATCTTAATTATTAATAATTCAAAAATTAATTCTAATATAGACTAAACCTTCAATTTAATTAATTTTATATTTCACATATTATTTAAAATATATAAAAATAAACAATTATATATATCTATATCTATATCTATATCTATATCTATATCTATATCTATATCTATATATATATATATATATATATATATATATATATATATATATTTGATATTAGAGTGCGAATGCTAATATTTTACCGTTATAAAAAAACAAACTCCAATAACAATAAAAGCTAAAGGCGATATTGGAAAAGGACATGAAGCTAGAAAGTCGTGGTATCTGCTTCAGATCTCTCCTAGAGTCGAATGATCATGGAGGGAAAGATGGATATGGCATTGTAAGAAAGATCGTTTTAGTCAAACCAGCTTGGTGCTCCACTCTTTGGATGAGCCAACATTAATGAGCATCCATTTAATGGTTGAGATAAATTGAGTTTTTGATGTAATGTGAGTGTTATTAGTCTCTTCTTTCACCACTGCAGGGACTCTAGTGATCAGTAGAGAATTGACCGATCATTAATCACTATTTTGACCAAAAAAATTTCAGCTACACCAAAATTTATCTAAATTTTCTAATTGCAATTTTGGTTCACCAAATTTTTACCCAAAGTTTTCATTTCAACCTCGTATTGGAACCTTCACGTGTCCCGAGGCTACATTCCATGTTCAACAAACTTTTAAACTAAGTTTCTCGAAACTCATGCGGGGTTTTAAACTTATTATCCGAAGTTAAAACAATTCAATGTCCAACAATTCAATGCTATGTTTTTTAATTTTTATGTAAAGTTTTGAAACTAGTTTTACATTGCCCCATAGTTTTAGACTGTCGCATGTCAAGCTCACACTTCTCGCGAAGCCAACTCTTGTCCACGTGTCGGCAGCTCTCCTCCACATGTCCTGCAGCTTTACCCTTTAATCACTACTATTATTATATAATTAGATCTTCCATAAACATTTGGTCTTCTTTCTTCCACGGTTTACATCCATGTTTGTTGGTTTGTTCACACAACACTTGTTTGTGCCTACCATACAAGCCCAGTGAAGGGTGAAGCAATTGTGTTTCTTTATACCATGAATCACACTGATGCGCCTTCCTTCTGCTCTAGTGACAACCTTGCTTGCTTGTTTCCCGTGCTCCATTAGGACAATAGATGTCCTGGTTCCAAGCGGCAAAAAAGAGGCAGATTCACAGAACTAAAGACAACGTGGTACGTATTGTTCCATAGAGTGTGGAGGACTCTTCGATTTATTTATTTCTTCTTTCCACCTGCAAAATCAAATAAAGAAAATGAAAAATGAATCCAAGTTATTCATTCACTTGGCAGGAATAGTGTTATTGTGCACATATTTAATTCTATTCTATGCTTTAAACTAATTGAATGTTAATTCTATTCTATGTTTTAAACTAATTCAATGTATTAACATTGCAGATAATTAAATTGAATGTTAATTCAATTGCAGATAACATTTAATTCCCGACAGTGGAGCAGTGTTCTATTTCTTCTTTCCACTCGTTAATTCAATTGCAGATAACATTCAATTCCAGATAGTGGAGTAGTCTTCTATTTCTTCTTTCCACCTGTAAAAATGGACTAATCTTCTATTTCTTCCTTCTACCTGCAAAATCAAATCAACAAATGAATCCAAGTAAATGAATGAATTCTAGAAAAATAGTGTTATTGTGCACACAATTAATTGTGTTAATATTAATTATATTCTATACTTGAAACTAATTGAATTTCTATGCTTGAAACTAATGGAATGTTAATTCAATTGCAGGTAGTGGGTAGAGAATCAACAATGGGTAGATAATCAACTAACCACAATGGAATTAGACGACAAAAAAGATTCTAGTCTAGGTATTTGGTTGCAAGAGCTAGTTAATGTATCATTATCAAAATGATATGCAATTCTAATGTAAAGAAAAAACAAAGAAGAAACCTACAATAGATGCACATTTTCTTGCAACTATTGGCATCTTTGAACATATTTTTTAGCCCTAATGCAAAGGCAAAAACAGAGTAACTACCGAGAATAAATATGCATTCTAGGTTTTAAAGGAGATCTATAATTTTTAAAGGAGATCTATAATTGTTATAATTGCTGGAAACTCTCCTAGGAGGGGCAATTTCTTTTAAAATTTTATATGGGCATGCCGTAATTTCAACCAAAACATCAAAAAGCAAGAACCAAAAGAAACTTGAACCGAAAGTCATGCCAGTATAAAAATTCATGCCAATATTAAAAATATGAGTGATTTGGAACTGATTTTTACCAAAATAACATACACATTTAAATTCTTGAGTTTATTTTCTTGGGAAGGTTTACGGCTTACCTAATGTCAATGTCACTCGCTCCGCGTACACTAGTATGGCTCATACTTCTTGCAGTCATTGTTAGAGGTAGAGGTAGTGATTACCACTCATCTTCTAGTCTTCTAGTCTTCGACCTGTTGGATTATATAATAGAGTCATTCAGATACTGTTCCATGGTTGTGGTTGCACGTAGCCACCACAATGCAACAAAAAGTCATCTCACTCAGCTCTCGCTGAATTGGGCTCACTCTAGGTTCTAATCTAAGCTCAAACTCCATCCATTCAAATGCAAGGTGGCATACCACTTCAATAACAAACAAAAAGCAGCTAGTCAAACCATAGCCCATCCTTTCTCAGCGCACATATACAGTAATGAATTCCTCTAGGATGGCGTACATATTCAATAATTAATTCCTCTAAGGTTGGGTCTTCTCATAGTAATAGCCACTATTACAACTGTGTCTGTTGGAGATGTAGCCACTATTACCACTGTGTCTGTTGGAGATGCAACCACTGTGGGAGCTGCAGTGAAATTACACTCCACCATGACCAACGCTTTTGTCCATGGAGTGAAAGAGAAATATTTGAACTTTCACATGCATGTTGCATTGTTGGAGACGTAGCCACTATTACCACTGTGTCTGTTGGAGACGCAGCCACTGTTGGAGCTACAGTGAAATTACATTCCACCATGACCAGCGCTTTTGTCCATGGAGTGAAAGAGAATTATTAGAACTTTCACATGCCTGTTGTGTTATGGTAGAATGGACAAGTGCATGTTCGGTTATGGCATAATAAACAGGTGGCACAATTATGAGCCCACAATAAACAAGTGGTAATTTATATTTAATTAAAAGATTAATAGTTACTAGATGACTTTGTCATTTTTGTTATGATAGCACATACATCCTTCCATGTATATGTAAAATAGCATGCATTACATGTGTTTTTTTGTTGGATATGTTCAAGAGTTTATCGCTGAGGTGTTGGCAGCATGGCGTTAGTTTTTTTTTCACTGAATCTTGTCGTCAAACAAGCATTTCCATTAGCAAAATTTTCCATATTTAAGTTCTTATGTGGAGTTTCTCCGACACCCCTTATTGGATTAAGAAGATCTCTTTGGATTAGAAAATAGTTAGATTGTGGTGGTTGGAACCGCTTTTCCATTTTTAGCTCATAACCACTCCCATATTGGTGTATTCCTACAACACTAGAGTCTGTGATTTGTGATATTCCTGCGAGGCTGTAGTTTGTGATTTCTGGCAGATGCCAATTTGACATTAGCTGGGTGAAGTTGTAATTCAAGGCTCTATGTGTAACTAGGTTTAATTAATACCTTTTCCCAGTTCAGTCAGCAACTTTGATTGCTTAAAATATTTCCAGAAATTTTAGAAATTGTTTCAGCATCTTTGTCAACCAAATAATTTTTGCCAGTTTACTCAACAACAATAAAATTCGATCTACCAATTTAAATGACAAAACAAACGATCAACACGCACTTCACCCAATCGAATTAAATGAGGATGAAGACTGGATCTCTGCAAGTCTGCTTCCATTGCTCTCAGATTGAATCAGCCACGTGATCAGCACAGAAAGAAGTAATATTTCATGTGATTGCTTTGATCAACAATTTCGATAAGGCCAAATGCATCTCCTATGCGTATTTCCATGAAAATGAAGTCTTTGCGTCTTTTACCGTGTAATAAATCCTATTAGCTAAAGGAAAATTCATTCCAGTTTCCAAAATGCAGGTGATCAAAATTGTCATTGTTGGAGTTTGTAGACTAAGGCAACCATATTTAGTTCTCTTTAAAGATATTTTTCTTCTTTGCTTTTGTCTAGTCCACCCAGACTCATATTTAGCACACTTTAAAGAGTAAATCATTTTGCTTTTGTCCGGTCCACACAAACTCGGCTTTAAAGAACTTTTTGCATACAACACTGACAACTATGGATTGATGGTTGAAACTAGGGTGAACCTTTGTTTCTTGGTTGCACTAGGGTTTCGTACTGAAAAATGAGGTTTTGAGAGAAATTTTGTAGATTCGAGTTAAACATAAAGGAAATTGCTTTAAAAGTTTGATATAATGCCAAAATTAAAGAAGATATGTGCACATAATTGAGTGCTTCTTTGCAACTCTTTTGTCACTCCATCAAATTTATAATTGTAAATGCATGTTCAGAAGATCAACATGTCTCGAAGAAACGCTGAGGCAATCTATACATAAGTTTTTTAAAAGCAAAGAGAAATGGACATTCCTTTGTGTATACAATCTACTCAAGCAGGTGTTAAAGGTACAGTTGAGTTGATTCTGCTTAGTTCCGCTTGTTGCTGCTTAATAAAATTAATCTACATTCATATTTAAAGTCATTTAGCCACATTCATGTTTAAATTAGTTTGTTAACTCATTTAGATAATTAGTCATTTATGATTGAATTTGTGTGTCCTGAAATTGCATAGCCCTCAATTTATCATTGAATTTGGGTGTTTCCTGAAATTGCACGTCGGCAGGGACTACAGCAACACCAGTTGCCCTTGTTATTGTTGATTTGATCCAGTCGAGAGTTAATTGAGTTTTGTAGAGTCGAATCAGGAAATTTTATCTACACTTGAGTTTTGTAATCAGGAAATTTTATGTATTTTTTTTCTAATTTTCATAATTGAATCAGGAAATTTAATATATTTTATTTTTAATTTTCATTGTAAAAAAATTATGGTTGAAATATAATTTAAATATGTAATTGAGTTTTATAAAGTTTAAACAAAAAATTTATATACGTTTTCTATTTTTATGATCATGTTTTGTAAAAAATTATGGTTTTAAACATATAATTTAGATATATAAGGTAATTAATGGTGTGAATTATATCTATTAACACAGTAGCTACAAGTAAAATATGTTTAAAATATGTTTGTATCTTTAAATTTATAAGGTTTATCAAAATTTGTAATTAGCAAAATCATTAAAGTGTCTAATACTAATAAGGTATGCTTATATGCATAATTTAAAAAAATAAAAAGAATAAACTAACTTATAAGCTTTTTATAAATTAATATTATTATTTTCTTTAAATTTACACAGTTCTATAAATATTTGTAATTAGCAAAATCATTAATGTGTTTAATACCAATAGAGAGTAAGTCTCATTAAAAAAAATAATAATAACTAAATTATAACTTTATTATAAATTGTTGTTATTATTATTATTATTAATTACAAAGATAATTAATGTATAAATTAAGCATATACATATTTAAAAATAATATGAAACAAAGTTCTTACTATGGAGATTCAACCCCACTTTACCTTAACCAAAAAAACCATAACCTAGTTCATATGCAACTTGCTTATGTGACAATTTTTATAATTAATCAATCTAATTAAAAAAAAAAAAACCAACAATATTTTTTGTGAGATAAATTTCCATGTTTGATTTATGAATAATATTAAAAATATTTTACGATATTTCATAAAAATTAGATTATCCACCTCATCCATGGAGACTTACTCTGAAAATATGAAAATAATAACACTTCGAAATTTTTTATTTTATGAGTAATATTAAAAATATTCTAGATATTTGATAGAAATTAGATCTACCATGTCAACCACTAAGACTTACTCTGAGAATATAGAAAAACAATGGAAAGAATTAAATTAGTAACAACTTGGTGACTTTTTATTCTCTTAATTATATAAGATATATAATTTCTTTTAAAATTAATTAAAATATTATTTATTTAACTTTATTTAAATTATATATGTGTAAATTATAAGTGTAGTTATTTAGAGTAATAAATTTAACGCATTAAAAAACCCGTACTGTATTTTAACTTTAACTACTCAGATTAAGGAAATACTCGTGAGATTAACGAAATTAAAGATATAAATCTTGAAAATTTACTCCATAATATAGAGTATGTATAACCCTTAAAAATAATTTAGCCCATAATAAGAATTGGTTTTGGGGTAGACTTACCATTTGAAGTAAAATGATATAGTTATATTATTAATCTAAAATTAAGATTTAGATCATTTACATAGTAATCAAAACATAGTTGATGCAAACAGATATGGCATCAGAGATGGCGTGGTTACGACAGCTTTTAGGTTTTTTGGTTTATCGAGCTTTTTCACGGCGTTTGTTTTTTTTCATTTGAATGAAATTTCAGTTACCGTTTTGGTCCCAAACGGCTCCATAGATGAACTTACCGTTTTGGTCCCAAACCGCTCCATAGATGACGTGGCTATCATCAATGAAATTTGACTTACCATTTTGGTCTCAAACGGCTCGCTAGGCTAGATGACGTGGCTATCACAGTTTCTTCACAGCTTTTGTTTTTATGAAAGCTTTTTCACAGCTTTTGTTTTGTTTTCTTCAATTGAATTAAACTAAATAACTCTACTCTACTGCTCTGCATTATTTGCCCCACTCTCTTGCCTCCATGATGCTGTGTACTCACTTTTTCTTTGTTGCTTTTGCTGTAATCTATATATAGTCTTTTCAGATTGCAGTTATTTGTTAAATGTAAAGCCCTGAGAGGCAGAGACGGATGCCAAACGTCACCGTAGAATTGGGCATGTAATACTATTATCATTGGGCTGCCTCTGACGTGATGGGTGGTGTCGGAAATACTATACTATCAATGGGTGCCTCTGAAATTCAATCCTCTTCAGATATTTCTGTTTTGATTTAGATTACATACCTTTTGTAATCTGCCTCTTATTTGGCAAATGCCTGGTTTGTTTTGACAAATGCGTGGATGGTTTTGATGATCGACTTGGCACATGCTCTGATGGGTTTGCAACTCAATTAAACAGAGGTTTTATATGATGCTTTCGCAATTCAATTAAAGTTCAGAGGATTTATTTGATGCTTTTGCAATTCAACTGAACTCTAGAGGATTTATTTGATGGCTTTGCAATTCAATTGAATTAAACAGTAGAGGATTAATATTTGTTTATGTTTCGATTTACAGGAAGCGATCGACCAGTGCGCCCTGCTTTTTCATCGCCTTGTGGGACAGGGGATGTGCCTTCTAGCATGGTTGATGTGACAGGCTATCAATTCATTTCGAGTACCAAATTTACATTGCTTCCAATTTATATTTGATAGTGATTTCGCTGCAAATAAGATGAATGTTTCGTTTAATGGCATGGGTGATATATGTTAATTTCATTTTCCAGTGCATGTAATTTTTTGGGGTTTGACAGGTCAGAGAAATGCGGATACCAATTCGTAGAATGTTATATTGATTAGGTGATTGATTTTACACTGGTAGTAGTTAAGATTTTTTTAACAAAATAAACCAACAACGTGAAGTTATTTTAAAATTTTGTAAGCGTATCAGGTTATTTAATTCTTTGATTTTAAAAGTTTTGTTTGTTATAGAATATCTCATTATTGTTATTTTTCTTTTCTTTAAAATTGAATGACACTCACTTTCTTTGTATTTTCCCGAAAATTTTAATTGCCCATCAAATTGAATTACACTTTCTTTAGTTATTTTTCCTGAAAATTTAATATGCACATCTTTATCTTAACTTTTACTTTTATTGTTTGGATTTACAAGTAATTGATTTATTCAATTTATTTTCTTTGGTTGGTTTTAACAGGACCAGCTCTCACAATTTGCAGGTATGTAGGGAGATCATGCAGAGGGACGTTCAGTTGTTAAAGTTTAATGTACTATATACGGCCAACAACTATGACCAAACTTTCGGTTTCAATGTCCTATGTACTATATACGGCCAACAAACCATGACCATGCTTGCAGCCCAGCATGAGGAGGATCGATCCACGAATCAATTGGTTAAAATAAGTAATTAAAGTTTTCTTAGTTTTATGCAAATGCACAGAATTAGCTTCCTTCCAGGTACTTCTTTTTTACATTGACTTTATGGAACGCACCCCACCCATTGTTTTTCTTATTTTTATTTTAGCAAAAAGTAGGATTAGTTTAACTTCCGCTAAGAATTTATTCCATGATATTTCTTACTGTGTTAGAAAACCATAGTTCTTTCATTTAGATACATTTGACGAAAATTGATTTTCAAATTATTTATTAAAATAAGTAGTTAGAGTGATGGTGTTATTTATATATAAAAGTATTTTCTATTTTTAATATTTATATAAATAATTTTCTATGGAGTTTTAGATAAAATTTTTTGGGTTTCTATTAGAAAGGGAGAGAGGGATCAACATATTTATTTTTCCAATCTTGGGTTAGACATAGTGAGCTAAAGAGGGGGCAATACACTTACATGGTGATTCTTCAATGAGAGAAAGAGAGGAAGAGAGAGGGAAGGAACGAAAAGACAAAGAAAAAGTGGGGTGTGTACAAAGCATACATGGTAGGAGAGAAGACGAGGGAATAAGGTGGGGAGAGAGATGAGTATGAGATAGATAAGGAGAGAAGAAGTGGGATGGGAAAAATAAAAATTTGGGGTAGGATGGATCCAGACAATGCAAGGGAGGGAGGAGTAATGAGGGGAGGAGAGAGAGAGGGAGAGATAGAGAGGGAGGGAGAGGGAGAAAGAGGGAGAGGGAGAGGGAGGAAGAGAGGGAGAAAGATAGAGGGAGAGAGAGAAGGGGACGGGGAGAGAGGGAGAAAGAGAAGGGGATAGAGGGTGACAAGGAGGAAGAGAGAGAGAGAGGGATAGTCAAAAGGAGAGAGATGCATAGTTAAAAGAAAATGGAGGGAGAGGGGGAGAGAGGTAGAGGGGGAGAGAGAGAAGGGGAGGGAGGAAGAGAGAAAGAGAGAATAGTTGTTGGGGGTGCCAAAGGGAAAGGGAGAGAGAGAGAGCATAGGGGCAAAGGGAAGAGGAGGGAGGGAGAGAGAAAGGGGGCAGAGGGGAGGGAGAGAGAGAGTGGGGGCAAAGGGAAGAGGAGGGAGGGAGAGAGAAAGGGGGCAGAGGGAGGGAGAGTGAGAGAGAGTGAAACAAAGGGAGAAAGGGAGTGGAGGGGAGAAAGGGAGTGAAGGGGAAGGGAGAAGGGGGTAGGGAGAGAAAGAGAGAAGGGGACGAAGGGAGAGAGAGAGAGAGAGAGAAAGAGTAGTTGTGGGGGGAGCCAAAGGGAGGGAGAGCGAGAGCGGAGGGAAAGGAAGAGGAGGGAGGGAGAGAGAAAGGGGGCAAAGGGAGGGAGAGGGAGAAAGAGGGAAACAAAGGGAGAGGGAGTGGAGGGGAGAAAGAGAGAAAGGGGGGCAGAGGGAGGGAGGGTTAGAGAGAGAGGGAAATGATAGGAGCAAGAGAGTGGAGGCGAGGGAGAGAGGGTGGTGTAGAGATAGGGAGAGAAAATGAGTGGGTGGACAAAGAGTCAAAGGGGAAGGAGAGAGAGAGAGAGAGGGAGAGAAAGAGTGATGAAGAGAGGGAAGGAGGGGCATGAGAGTGAAAGTGCGGGAGAAATAAAAAGAGAGAGGGTAAGGGTGTAGAGGAGGGAGAGGTAGAAGGGGATAGAGGAAGGAAGGTTGGGAGAATGAGGGGGACAAAGAGTGAGGGAGAAATAAATAAGGGGACATAGAGAAGGAGAGGGAGTAGAGACAATGAAAGGGTGGGAGAGAGAGTGGAGGAGAGAGATAGAAGGAGAAAGAGAGAGGGGGATGGAAAGAGGGAGAGAGTGAGTGAAGGATAGGGAAAATAAGAGGGAGGGACAAGAGGAGAAGGAGGGAGAGAGAGAGAGGGATGGGAGGAGAGGGAGAGAGTGACAAAGGAGGAGGACAGGGAGGTAAGGAGAGGGACAGAGAAAAGAAGGGGGAGGGAGAGAGAAATGGCTAGGGAGAAGAGGGAGGAAGCGAGGGTAGGGGGGTTGGATGGGTATCGAGGAGTGAGGGAGAGGGAGTGGGGGAAAGAGAGATAGGGGTGTGGATCAAAAGTTGGAGAGAGTGAATGCTAGAGAGATATGGGATGGAGGGAGGGTGAGAAAGAGAGAGGGAGAGGGAGAGTCAAGGGGGGGAGAGAGAGAAAGAGGGGGGTGTAGGGAGATTAAGAAGGATGGAGACAAATACTAAGGGGGTGGGAGACAGAGTGAGGGAGGGATTGAAGGAGAGTGAGAATAGGGAGGAGGAGATAAATATGAGAGAGGGAGAGAGAATTAAGGGGAGAGAGAGAAGGATAGTGATATGAGAGAGGGAGAGAGAGAGATGGATAAGAAGAAGGAGAGGGAGGGAAGGGGGAGAAAGATAGAGGGAGAGAGAGAAGGGGAGGGAGGGAGAAGGGGATGGAGCGAGAGGGAGAAAGAGAAGGGGATGGAGGGTGGCAGGGAGGAAGAGAGAGAGAGGGATAGAGACAGAGAGAGGGATTATTAGAAGGAGAGGGAGGGAGAGTGGGAGAGAGGTAGAGGGAGAGAAAGAAGAGGAGGGAGGGAAAAAGAGAGAGAAGGGCAGGGAGGGATAGATAGAGAGAAGGGGAGGGAGGGAGGTGGCTAGGAAGAGAGAGAGAGAGAGAGAGAGAGAGAAGGTAGTTATTGGGGGTACCAAAGGGAGAGAGAGAGAGTGGGGGCAAAGGGAAGAGGAGGGAGGGAGAGAGATAAGGGTGTGGATCAGAATTTGGAGAGAGAGAAGGTTAGAGAGAGATGGATGGATGGAGCTCAGTGAGAAAGAGAGAGAGAGATGGAGGGAAAGTGAGAGACAGAGTAGGCGTTGAGGTAGAGGGGGAGAGAGAGAGTGCGGAGAGGGAGTGTCAAGGGGGGAGAGAGAAAAAGAGGGTGGGTGTAGGGAGATTAAGAGGGATGGAGAGAGGTACTAAGGGCGGTGGGAGACAGAGTGAGGGAGGGATTGAAGGAGAGTGAGAATGGGGAGCAGGAGAGAGATATGAGAGAAGGAGAGAGAATTAACGGGAGAGAGAGAAGGATAATGAAGGTGAAGGAGAGGGAGTATAGAAAGATAAAGGGTTGGAGAGGGGAAGAGTGGGGGGGATGATGAGGGAGAGAGAGAGAGAGGGAGAGACAGAGGAAGTGAGTGTGAGAGGGATAAAGAGAGGAGAGGGAGCGAGGAGAGTGAGCTAGGGACGAGAAAAGAGATAGAGGAGGATGATGGGGAAGGAAGGAGTTGGAGAGAGATAGAGGGAGAGAGAAGGAGGTAGAGAGTGACATGCGGAGGAAAAGGTAAGGAGAGAGGAAGGAGGATTTAGATGGCGAGAGAGGGGAGGGAGGGGAAGAGAGAGTGATAGGGTTAGGGAGAGAAACATAGTCATTGGGATGTGACAAGGGGGAGGGAGCAAAGGAGAGAGAGACGAGAGGTGGAGGGAGAGGGAGAGAGAGAGCGGGGGTGGGAGAGGAGCGAGAGGCAGAAGGAGAGGGAGGAAGGGAAGAGGGGGAATGAGGTGGAGGGGGATAGAGGGAGAGATGAGATAGGGAAAGATAGAGATGGAGAGACTAGAGAAGGGATGAGAGAAAAGGAGAGATGAAAGAGGAAGAAAGAACTAGTGGGAAAGAGATAAGGAGAGAGAGTAGAGAGAGTGACAGGGCGGGAGAGAGAGAGAGCTTGAGAGGAGGAGGGAGGGAATATGGGGGAGAAAGAGAGAGGTGGGTGGCGGGGTGAATAGAAGGGGTGAGAGAGTGAGGCATAGGGAGAAGGAGGAGGATGGATGGAGGTAGTGCAGGAAGAGATAGAGAGAGAGAGGTTGGGGAGAGAGAGAGAGGGAGTGGGAAGGATGGAGAGAGATAGGGAGAGGATAGTGGGAGGTGGATGAATAAAGAGAGAGGGAGAGGGTAGTGGGAGGTGGATGAATAAAGAGAGAGGGAGAGGGGGAGAGAAAGGTGTGGACAGAAATGGGTAGGGAGGGATGGATAAAGAGAGACGGGGAGGGAGGAAGATGGAGGGAGAGGGAGAGATAGACTGGGTGGGAGGGAACAAGAGAGAGAGGTGGGGCAAGGGAGAAGAGAGGGATTTGGGACAGAGATTCAATGCGACAGGGAGAGGGAGATTGAAGGGGGTAGGGAGATAGATAGAGGGAGGAAGGGATGGAAAGAGGTAGAGATAAATAGACGGGGAAAGTGAGGGAGGGGGAGAGAGGTGGAATGAAGGGAGAGAAAGGAGAAGAGAGAGAAAGAGAGAGAGAGGATGTGAGGGGTAAGGAGAGAGGGAGGGAGGAATATACAGTGTAGGGTATGGGGAGAGAGGGAGGGAGGAACAATGAGAGAGAAAGAGGGTACATCGGGGGAGAGAGTGGAATTGAGATAGACGGAAAGGGGGGAGGGTAGGTGAAATAAAGGGAGTGAGAGGGATAGGGAAAGGGGGAGAGATAGGGAGGAGGAGGGAGTAGGGGAGGAAGAGAGAGAGGGATGGTGGTAGAGATACAGGGGGGTGGAGAAGTAGAGGAAGAGGCGTAGGGTGAGAGAGAGAAGGAAAGAGAGAGATGAGGAGGAGGAGGAGGAAGATGAACATCTGGAGGGAGGGAGGGCGATAGGGTGAGAAAGTTAGAGGATGATGGAGAGAGGGAGGAAGGGAGCAAGACAGCAAGGGGGAGAGAGAGAGAGAGAGAGAGAGAGAGAGAGAGAGAGATAACAATGGAGGGATTGAGGGAGGGAGAAAGTGAGGAGAGTTTGAACAATTGAGGGAGGGAGGGAGAGGGAGAGGGATACGAGGAGAGAGATATTGAGGGAGGGAGTGGGGAAGGGCAAGGGGTATGTATGGGGGACAAGAAGGAGAGAGGGGTATAGTGAGAGAGAGAAAGAGAGAGAGGAGGAGGTGGAGGAGAGGGAGAGAGGTAGAGGGAGAAGGGGTAAGAGAGAGAGAGAGAGGAGGAGGAGGGGGAGAGGGAGAGAGGGAAACACACACACACACACACACACACACAGATATATATATATATAGTAGAGAGGGAGAAAGGAGAAGGGGCGTGAGAGAGAGAGAGGAGGGTAGGAAGTGTGAAAGAGAGAAGGGAGTAGGAGAAATGGAAGGGAGGGAGAGAGGGATACACACACAGATATATATATATATATATATATATATATTGTAGAGAGGGAGAAAGGGAGCGAGGGTTGAAGGCAGGGAAGGGAGGGATAAAGAAAGAGAGAGGGGGCATAGGGGAGGGGAGAATAGAGAGAGATAGAGAAAGGGAGAGGGACTTCAAAGGAGAGGGGGAGAGAGGGAGACAGAGAGAGAGGGGGAGTTATAGAGAGAGATAATTGGAGAAGGTGAGGAAGGGGGAGCGAGGGAGTAATGGAGAAGAGGGGGAGAGAGGGATAGAGAAAGAAGGAGGGAGGATGTGGAGGGAAAGTTATGGAGAGAGGGAGAGGGCGGGAGGGAGAGAAAGAGAGTTGGGGAAGGATCAAGAGGGGGAGAAAGGGATATCGAGAGAGGTAGAAAGAATACGAGAAGAAGGGAAGTGGAGGGAGTTAGAGAGAGAGTTAGGGGAGGGAGAAGCAGGGGAGGGAGGAAGATACAAGTAGGGGGTACGGAGGGATAATGCAAGAGAGAGGGGTGGATAGAGAGGAAGAGAGAAAGAATGGAGGAAGAGAGAATCAAAAGGGGAGAGAGAGAAGTGGGTAGGGAGAGGAACATGAATGTAGAGAGAGGGTGAGGTAGTAAGAGATAAAGAAATAGCAGGAAATAAAGAGAGAGAGAGAGAGAGAGTGTGTGGGGTTATGAGGGAGAGGGAGAGGTGGGGGAGAGAGGGAGGGAGTGAGAAGTGGGGATGGATTAGGAGAGCTTTGAGGGGAGAAAAATATATCTTGAAGCATACTAATATTGCTAGCAATTTTGAGCCAAAATCCATTTGGATTTCTCTCTAGTGTAGCCTCGGCAACTTTCTATCTCACAATGTCATTCTCAACATTATTGCAACAATTGATGAAATTGAAACCATCACAATAAGTTCTACATTCAAATCACTCACAATACTTGTTTAAAAACAACAAAGAATGAGATAAATAACATACTCAAAGAAGCTAATACTCAGGTATTGAAACTGCATAAACTATATGATCGTGGTCGCTAAATATCTTCATTTTTTGTGAAAAAAAAACGATAAAAGAGTTCCACTGAAAAATATATCATAGACATCATTATGCAGATTCACTTCTATGGAAACTAAAGCACATCCAAGTTAGAAATAATAATGAACAAGTTCATACATCTTCATGATCAATGGGTATTTTCTATACATTTAGTTGCTTACAAATGTGTTAGCTCAGGGTGTTTGCTTTTCACAACAAAGAAATAGTAAAAAATAAAATGAGTGGAGATGCCATTACAAAAAATACAATTTTCTCTAATGAAAAAATAAAAGATATCAGGAAAGTTCTTACAATTTCAAACACCATGAGTTCTTGCAATTCCATTATTTTGATTTTTTTTGCATTGCCTTCCTTCAAGTCAAATACTGGCCTTGACCTTGGTACCCTTGGCAATCCTAGTTTTTTGATGAAATAAATGACAGTTATGAACATAAAATTCCATCCAAAAGGAATTGTACATTAGTAAATGGATAATACAATGATTGCAACCTCAAATATTATGATGGTTTAAATTCATTTACCATTTTTTTTTTCAAAAAAGAGGTAGAATAATATAAATACTGATAATATTTCAATCCAAAATTATTTGGGAGATTAATTGCACAAGTTCAGTAAATTAAAGATACAAAACTAGAAAATGTTGATTAGAATGAGACAATGCTTGTATATAGTAACCAAAACAGAATCAATATCTGACAAGTGCAAAACCGCTTTGAAGGTCGGGTTAGGGGAACCCCATATCCACTTTATTAGGACAAATAATAAAGTTCTAATAATGCCCGAAATCACATAGGCGTGAATGTTAACCTAACCCAACTGTTGCAATTCAATAAAATCCCTGGTTATGAACCAAGACCTGCATAAAAAAATGTAGATTCATTTGAAAGGGTGAAACCCAAAATGACAAAAATTCATGCCATAATCCCCACAATGATTGAGACAAAACCCTATGATATTAGATGAACGATTTGGAAGAATTTTGTTGAAGCTTAGCTATGAAAACCCTCAACCTCAAGTACTTGAAATCATTTTCAGGGGCCCATGAGTTCTTGCAATTGCACTGCTTTGATCTTTTTGGAGTGCCCTCCTTCAATTAAAATATAGGCCTTGACCTTGGTTCCCTTAGTGATCCTAGTGACTTTGACTATAATAATTCTCCAGGATTCACCTGGAATATCCATGGATTATATCCTCCGGCTTGTCGGCCATGATGCCTCTAAATTCGAACTCCACGTTAATAGATTCAACAAACTAACCCAACTTCATATGTATTCCTTGCAGCACATCTTTGCCATTAGGTTGTCGTGGTCCAATGAATACTAATCTCAAAAGAGGCAGCCCATCAGGCCTGACAGTCAGGGCCTAAATCAAAGATGAGTGTTGCAAGTTGTGCATCGAAATAAACTCTATCACATGGACATTGTCGTTCCCTTCAAAAGATTCAAGAATGGCCTCATTTACAGTCAAATGAGTGAACTTGAGATAATGGTAAACTTCATAGAAATGGTGGTAGGGAATCTTAGCTTGCGCATCCACCTGTGCAATAATGGATTCTATCGATTATCTTCACTAAAGGGGTGAATCACAGGTAAGGAATTAATGTAAATTCATAATCTCTTCATTGTGTATTCAACAAAGGTTGGTCCCTTCTTTGACTTTTTACGAATTATTTACAACAGAACCATCAAAGACATAATGAGACTCTAAATATCTTAACTTGTTAGCATTTAAATGAAAAATTGATAAGGTGTCCTCAGAAATAGTAACATTACACTCATTTCATAGTAACTCTAAATTGACACTGATATGAATTTCAATGAATTAATCTTACCAACATTATTAATTACTAATTCATAAAACAAGGGATGGACACTATCGAGTTTTGCTCAAATTGTCAACTACACATAAGGTAGGGTTTTCCTTTTTATGTCATGTAGAGATAAACTATTTGTTTTTTATTGCTTACTATCATTTGGGACATTATTTTGGAGTGCTTTCAACTTTTCCATTAAAATTCTATGTGAATAATCATAAAACGCAACTGCAAATCTCCAAAACCTCAACAAAAATGTGGGTACGTCTTGTATTGAGTTCCGAGCTTGAATAATTTCAAAATAAAAATAAAACAATGATTGGGGAAAGTAATCACTTACTTAAATATTGAGTGTGGCAGAAACCATCTAGACATGGAAAGTGACTAGGTTTTACTTTCATAGTAGGGATGTAAGTATACCCAAAGCCATGTGCCATGAGAGTGAAATTATTCGGAAAATGAAAAAAAATGCTACTTAATGTCCCAACACAACCAATGTTGAGCTGAAAACAAGACACTTCTCTAGAAGGGTTTCCCTTTGCAACAATTGTCAATCTTCTAGTTATAAGAAACTCACGACAACAAGTCAACTAAGGTTTATGCCTTCCAAAATTGGTTCATTTCATGTTATTCACAAGAATTCTTTGAAGGAGAGATTATCACCATGGCTATCACAAATACAAGTCTAGCACATTGACAATGTTTTGCCCTTCAAACACTTCAAGAATTTGGAAGAATATTAGATGATCTCAATTTGGAAGAATATTAGATGAACGATGAAAGGATTCAAGAATGGCCTCCTTTACAGTAAAATGAGTGAACTTGAGGTAAGGGCAAACTTCATAGAAATGGTGGTAGGGAATCTCAGATTGTGCATCCACCTGTGACATAATGGATTCTACTGATTCTCTTCACTAAAGGGGTGAATCACAAGCAAGGAATTGATGTAAATTCAGAATCCCTTCATTGTGTCTTCAACAAAGGTTGGTCCCTTCTTTGGCTTGTTACGAATTATTTACAACAGAACCATCAAAGACATAAATGAGACTCTGGATATTTTAACTTATTAGCATTTAAATGAGAAATTGATAAGGTGTCCTCAGAAACAGTAACATTACATTGATTTCATAGTAACTCTAAATTGATACTGATATGGCTTTCAATGAATTAATCTTACCAACATTATTAATTACTAATTCATAAAACAAGGGATGAACACTATCGAGTTTTTCTCAAATTGTCAACTACAAATAAGGTAGGGTTTTCCTTTTTAAGTCATGTTTAGATAAACTATTTGTTTTTTATTTCTTACTATCATTTGGGACATTATTTTGTAGTGCGTTCAACATTGCCACTAAAATTCTATGTGAAGAATCATAAACTGCAACTGCAAATCTCCGAAACCTCAAAAAAAATGTCGGTACTGCTTGTTTTGAGTTAAGAGCTTGAATACTTTCAAAAAAAAAACCAATGGTTGGGGAAGGCAATCACTTACTTAAATCTTGAGTGTGGCGGCAACCATCTAGACATGGAAAGTGACTAGGTTTTACTTTCATAGTAGGGATTCACGTAAGTATACCCAAAACCATGTGCCATGAGAGTGAAATTATTCAGAAAATGAAAAAATGCTACTTAATGTCCCAACAGTGCCAATGTTGATCTGAAAAGAATACACTGCTCTGGAAGGGTGTCCCTTTGCAGCAATTGGTAATTTTCTAGTCATATGGAACGGTGACAAATCGACTAAGGTTTAGGCCTTCTAGACTTGGTTCATTTCATGTTATTCATAAGCATTCTTCGAAGGCAAGATTATTAGCATGGCTATTGTAAATACAAGTCTATCACATAGAAAATGTTGTTCCCTTCAAATGCTTCAAGAATTACCTAGTTTGCGCTAAAATGAGCGAACTTGAGATAAAGGCAAACCTCGTAACTAACTAATACAAGTATTATGTGTGATAGAAGATGTTATTTCTATTGTCTAACACTAAAATCAATGGCGGATGACGATACAGGTTGCATGGGAGAAGTTCTTCTCAAAAGAACGTCTTACAGTGTAAATATATATCTTTTATAATTGAGTTTAAGTCTTTATTTTTCGATTTTTTTCCTAGTGGGGATAATCTACAGGGAAATTTCAACCAATGACATTTTGTAACGATGATTTAAAAGCACACCCATTTAATGTCAGTCCAAAATTCCATGGTATATATATATATATATATATACAAAAAAATCTTTATTTAGTATATATATTCAAAATAAGATAATAATAATAATAATAAGGTCAATTTGTGTGGATCTCATTGTTTTCTCACTACTAATGTTTATGAAGGAATAATACTCTACTCCCTTTAACATGTTACCTCAATGGAGGAAATAGATGTTGTTAAGTACACCCAATTAAAGTATGTAACAATAGAATTAAAAATACAATAATAATAATAATATTTTAAAAATCTAATATATTATTTTATAATATTATTGTTGTGGTAGTGATCATCATTATTTATCAAGATGAGAATCTAAATTTAAAATATACTAGGAGAACCAAGAGAACCACATTAGTAAATGTGGTTGATATACACCAAAGACCTCATTTTCCATCATTTATATGCCAATAGATCTTTTATAAATGAAGATAATATGCATAATTTGATATTTAAAATAAATCTAAATTTACACAAGATTACTTTTCATTGAACAATTTTATTAGAAATACCATAAAAATAAGATATGTCTAAATCCACTAATAACCTATGAAAATAAACTAAACTATCAAGACTACAATACAACATTTCTCCATATTAAATTGTGGAAAACCTCTTGACATAAAAAAAATATGATATCTAAATCTCATAAAATATAAATTTATATCAAACTTTACATTTTAAAAAACAAAAAAAACTTAATAAACTAAATAATTAATATATTTAAAATTAAAATAAATATAACTTAACGTTAACTAATACATTCTTATTTAAAATAAAATCTAAATTTGCAACTAATGATATAGTTAAAAAAATCATTATTTCATTTAACATTACTTCATTAGACTTTAAAAAAATATATTCTAAGACGTCGAAGAAGTTACCCATGAAATAAAAGAATTTGAAACGTTGTTGTGGATTATAAAGTGGAAAAAGAATTAGAACGACGTAGAAAAACATTGAAAATGCAATTATATTAAAGGAAAATCGTCGAGGATTGCTCAGGTGTTAATTGTGATTCTTGGAAAAACCATAGGTTTTTTTTGTATAATACAAGACATACCAAACCCCATCGACAAGATTTTTCAAAAAAAAATTATGACACAACGGTTCCAATTTCTAGATGATTTACACACAGTTGTCTGGATTTCATGTGCAAATTGTTTATCCGAATTCTTTATATTTATTATCCATCTTCAAACAGTTAAATAATTAAATAATCTTTTAATAAATTATAAGGTCAACCACTTTTATTAATTATTTTTAGTAAATTAAAAATAAGGTCAAATTAAATAAACTAAAAAACTATTCATATTACTTCTACACTGTATTTTTCATTAATTAATTTTCAACCAATTAGAGATAAAAAAAGAATAAAACAAAAAAACAGAAAAAACTATTCACATATTTTTTATTCTCAGTGTTGTTGTTGCCTCGTGATTAAAAATATTTCCAAATTATCACATCTTAGTTATTAATAATTTAAAAATAAATTCTAATATAGACTAAATCTTCAACTTAATTAAGTGCAAATGGGGTAGCAAGCTAAGTGGGCTTGATTGTGGGGAAAAACTCCACAGTTAAGCGCGCTTGAGCCAGAGGAGTTCTGGGATGGGTGACCTCCTGGGAAGTCCTGGTTACCGGGTGCAAGCCCCGGAAGTGATGATTGATGCTATGTGATTCGTTCTCCACATTTCACTAGTTTCAATCCCACTTCTTCACCCTGTGAGCATCACCCGATGCAATGAGTGCTAAGTGAACTATTCAAAAATCATGAGAAATTAGTCAGACTACCTCTCGTTCTCCACATTTCACTAGTTTCAATCCCACTTCTTCACCCTGTGAGCATCACCCGATGCAATGAGTGCTAAGTGAACTATTCAAAAATCATGAGAAATTAGTCAGACTACCTCTCGTTCTCCACATTTCACTAGTTTCAATCCCACTTCTTCACCCTGTGAGCATCACCCGATGCAATGAGTGCTAAGTGAACTATTCAAAAATCATGAGAAATTAGTCAGACTACCTCTCATGGAAATGGTCATACGTGAATGATCTTACTTAACGCAGTTGAATCCCAAAATAATATCTAATAGACTAAACCTTCAACTTAATTAATTTTATATTTCAAGTATTTTCTATTTTTTGTAAAGCTTAGTAGGACTTTCTGTTTTCTATTTATAAAAGACAAGTTTACATCACATAGATGGGATAAGTTGCCTCAACTTGCCCAGTGGGAAACCAAGTCTGTTGGCCACCTATCCTCGTTATAAGCCATCCAAAAATAATATAGTTTTAGGCAATCAATCCAAGCTATATATACATCTATATCATGACAAGAGTCTAAGTTTTTGTCTATCATGAGCATACATCAGGTGATCAACCCAAGCTATATATACATCTATATCATGATAAGAGTCTAAGTTTCTATCTATCATGAGCATACATCAGTAAAAAAGTAAATGCTATCCGCTAAAAACCAAAAATCATTCTGGAACTTGACTATTCCTTCTGATCTTCTAAGGCTGAGTCCACCAGAGCTGGGTCTTCAGCTGAGTCTCCTGGTGCATCTACCAACTTGATAATACAAGGGATATGCCTTTGAATACGATCTAGGCAGATGTCCTGCTTGCACAACTGGAACTGAATGGTCTGTAGATCTTTCTTGTAGTTTGGCATGTCCTGGAGGGTCATTGCCATCCCCATTGAAAGTTGCTCCATGGCCTTCCCTACAAGGCTCTTCATGAGCCAGTACAGGTATAGAGTCTGCTTAAACTGTGTGAGCCTGCCCTTAGTATTCCCTAGGTTAGGGATTACCTCTTAAGAGGTCTCCATTTCCTCTTTGGAGTCCGCCTCCTCCTTTATCTGTTCCTCCTAATCTTCTAAAATCTTGTGGATGCCTGCATCCGTCCCTACCCTATACGTTGTTGTCGCTTCACTGATGAGCCTTTCTACCAGCTTCCTCCCACGCCTAGGTTCCGAGGTGCCCAGGTCAGCTGCTCGAGGCAGCTCCTTCCCCCTTCTTCCTCGTCCTCTTCCACAGGCTGGTCTAGCCATCTCTTCTGTTGTGCGAGCCTGTTCACACACGATTCACGTTAGTTCACGGAGTGTATGTCCCAGCCGTTCCAGGTTGCTACTGCTTCCCCTACCCTCACAATTCCAGCCACACTTGCCTCTGCCCTAGTGCCCCTTTGCCCAAGGATGTGGCGCCTCTCCTCTGCCTGAATTATCAGCGCCACTCACCTGCCAAGCATTAGCCTCTCCACCTTTCTGGTGTTTGTGTATCTCTCCTCTACTCTCGGGGGTGTTGCCCTGGTGCCCGTCTCGAATTTTGCTTACGACACTCACCGCCCGCCCATCGAGCCAGATAACCAATACTCCCATTCTCATAACCTTCTCTCGCCCCTCTATCTTATGCATCCTCTGCTCCTCTCTGCCACTCCCAATTGCCTTCCCTCGCACTTTCTTATCTACATTCTCCCCTCCCTCCCTAGTAATCCGGCTAGCCTGCTTAATTGCAGGTGGTTTCTCAAGGTCCCATCCCCGATGATCTCTCTCGGTGCCAGTTTCTAGCTCGGACCCAATTCCCTTCCCTCCTAGCATGCAGAGGTCTCCCCCACCTATTCCCCAATTCCCCTCCCTAGTCTGTTCTCTCATTCCCCCGCCATGGAAACACATAGAAAGCATTGCATTAGACGAGTGAGGCCAGATAACATACCTGGTGCCGATACGAAGATGTCTTTGCTGGTCTCTCCCCTGGTATGTCGCGTCGTTTCTCTATCTCCCCGTAGCAACTCTACTCATCCCACCACCCTGCTTGCCTTCATAATCCGCTTCCTCCATTCTCTGTCCCATCACCCCTCCTATCTTGTCCTTCCCACCTCCGTCACTACCTTGGCACTGACTACCACTTCTCCATTTTCCTCTGTCCATTGTCACGCAGGAGGTCACTGCACCCATCGACATGAGCGTGTGAGATGCAGTGGATAATACCTGGCCCTTAATTAGCATAGCAACCATGTTGCCATCTCTGACATACATCCTTGGGCACATACCCCAATCAAAAATATATTTTAAATATTATTTAAATTATATACAACTAAACAATTATATATATATATATAACTATTTTGTTTTATTAAAAGTTATTTGATATTAGAGTGCGAATACCAATATTTTACCGTTATAAAAAAACAAACTCGAGAAACAATAAAAGCTAAAGGCCATTTGGGAAAAGGACATAAAGCTAAAAACTGGTGGTATCTGCTTCATATCTGTCCGATCATGGAGGCAAAGATGGATATGACAGCGTAAGAGAGATCATTTTAGTCAAACAAGCCTGATATTGGTGCTCCATAATTATATGAGCCAATATTAATGAGCATTATTTGAGATAAATTGAATTATTATTATTATGTAATGTGAGTGTTATTATTGTTGATTTGATCGAGTCGGGAGTTAATTGAGTTTTGTAAAGTCAAATCAGGAAATCTTACGTACATTTTTTCTAATTTTCCTAATTGGGTTTTGTAAAAAAATTATGCCTTTAAATATATAATTTAGATATATTTAGATATATAATTGATTTTTGTAAAATCTAATTATGAAATTTTATGTATATTTTTTTTAATTTTTCTAATTAGGTTTTGTAAGAAATTATAGTTTAAACATATAATTTAAATGTGTATAGTAGTTAGAGGTGTGAATTATATCCATTAATGTAGTGACTATAACTAAAATATATTTGTATATTTAAATTTACAATGTCTATCAAAGTTTGTAATTAGCAAAATCATTAAAGTGTCTATACTAATAGGAGATGCTAATAGGGGATGCTTATGTGTATAATTAAAAAATTAAAAATAATAAACTTATAAGTATTTTATAAATTATTTTTTTTTCCTTTAAATTTATGTAGTCCTATAAATATTGTAATTAGCAAAATCATTATTGAGTTTAATACCCATAAAAAGTAGGAGTCATTAAAAAAAAAGAATTAACTAAATTATATTATTATTATTATTATTATTACAAAGAGAATGAATGTATAAATTAAGCATATACATATTTAAAAATAATATGCAACAAAGTTCTCAACTATGGAGATTCACCCTATTTTGCCCTACATATTCTTAGTTTGTGAATAGTTTATGGTACAATCATTTGGGCCACTACCATGGCTTATCAATAAGGCATAAGACATGCCCAAAAAATCACAATACAGCTCATATGGAACTTGCTCATGTGACAATTTTTATAATTAGTCAATTTAATTAAAAAAGGGAAAAACAAACATAATTTTTTGTGAGATAAGTTTCAATGTTTGATTTGTGAATAATATTAAAAATATTCTAGGATATTTCATAGAAATTAAATAGTCGCAAGATTAACCATAGAGACTTACTCTGGGAGTATGGAAAGAATTGAACTAGTGATAACTTTCAGAGTTTTATTTAACACTAAAAATATTCTAAGATATTTTATAGAAATTAGATAGCTATCATCTCAACCACTGAAACTTACTCTCAAGAAGGAAAAACAATAAATATTAAACTATTAAACTAGTAAAAATTCTAAGAATTTTTATTTTGTTAATTATGTAATGTCTTTTAAAATTAATAAAAATATTATTTATTTAATTTTATTTAAATTATATGTGTAAAGTATAATGGTAGTGATTCAAAATTTGTTTTAGGATCATATATTTGACGTATTAAAATATCCCTACTCTATTTCAACTCCTCAAATTAAAAGGAAATTAAACATATAAATCTTAAAAATTTACTCCATAATATAGAGTATGTATAACTCTTAAAAATAATTTAATCCATAATAAGAATTGTTTTTGGGAAGACTTCCCATTATATTTAATTTGAAGTAAAATACTACAGTTGTCTTATTAATCTAAAAATTATGATTTAGATCATTTACATATTAATCTCAACATAGTTGATGCGAACACAGTTAAATATGACATTACATTTAAAATTTGATTTACAATTCCCCCCACAACGGCCCCAGAGATTGCGGGGCTATGACAGCTTTTAGCTTTTGTTTATTTAGTTTTTTCACAGCGTTTGTTTTTTTTCATTCGAATGAAATTTGAGCTACCATTTTGGTCCCAAACGGCTCCATAGATGAACTTACCTTTTCGTCCGAAACGGCTCCATAGATGATTTGGCTGTAGCAATGAAACTTGCTTTACCATTTTGGTCTCACAGCTTTTTCAGAGCTTTTGTTTTTATGAAAGCTTTTTCACAGCTTTTGTTTTTTTTCAATTGAATTAAACTGCTCTGCATTATTTGCCCCCGTCTCTATGCTTCATGATGCTGTGGACTCTCTTTTTCTTTCTCGCTTTTGCTGTAATCTATATATCGTTGCAGTTATTTATTAAATGCAAGTCCTGAGAGGCAGAGACCGACGCCAAAAGGTCACCGTAGAGTTGGGCATTGGGCTGCCTATGACGTGATTTGAAATTCAATCCTCTTCAGATATTTCTGGTTTGATTTAGATTACATACTTTTGAAATCTGCCTCTGGTATGGAAAATGCGTGGTTGGTTTGGACAAATGCATGGATGGTTGGTTCGCAATTCAATTAAACAGAGGATTATTTGATGCTTTTGCAATTCAATTAAAGTAGGATTTCTTTGATGCTTTTGCAATTCAATTCAATTAAACAGTAGAGGATTTATTTTGCTTTTGTTTCGATTTACAGGTAGTGATCGACCAGTGCGCCCTGTTTTTTCAGGGGATGTGCCTCCGAACAAGATTTATGTGGCAGGTTATCAATTCATTTCGAGTACCAAATTTACATTGCTTACAATTTCGCTGCAAATAAGATGAATGTTTCGTTTTGTGGATTGCAGCGCTCTTTGGTATCGACCTCGCTCCAATTAAAGATGGCTTCAAGTATTTGGGGTTTTTTCTAAAGCCAAAAGGAAATCGCAGGTTGGACTGGACATGGCTGATAGACCGCTATTACAAAAAAATATCTCGGTGGGAGTTGCGGTTCTTATCTTTGGGCGGCAGATTCATCCTTCTACAGTCAGTTTTATCGCAGCTTGCGGTGTTTTGGGCACACCTTTACTTCCTCCCCACTTCTATTATCAACACCATGGTTTCTCTATCTGCTAACTTCCTATGGGGCGGCAGATCTCAATTTTACAAGATGCATTTAGTTAAGATGGATACAATTTCTAGACCAAAGCGATCTGGCGGATGGGGACTGCTTCATATGAGATCTTTTGGTAAAGCCCTCCTGTGTAATTCTCTGCAGCGTGGCATCTTCGGCAAGGGAAAATGGAGTTCCATCATCAACCAAAAATACCTGAAAGGAAAGCCTCTGGTATACTGGTATCGGAGAAAGTCTCTCGGCTCTGCAGGGGGTTCAGCTATTTGGCGTGGATTCAGAAAGATTCAGCTGCTCTTTTTTGATTTCCTTCGATGGCGCTTTAACTCTGGCTCTAATATTTTGATTGGCCTGGAACCGACTGTTCTTGGACTGGAAGAATCCCTCTCCCCTGTTCTCATTTCTTTCCTGCACTCACAGGGTCTATTCACATGGAACAAGCTCATTCTTCATTGGTCCTCATCGACTCCTATTTGGATGTCTGCTGATGATCTACATCTGCCTTCTTCTCTTTGTCAGCTATGGGCATCGGCGGTTAAGAGTCTCGATGACAAAGGAATTAAACAATCAGGATTCAATGATATACTGGTTTGGTCGAAGTCAAAATCCACTATGCCTGTCACTGTCAAGGACCTTTATGCCGCTGCAACGTTGTCTCTACAGCCGCTCCATTTGCCCTTGTTCCCCATGAAGTTCTGGAAAACAACATGCTCGCTCAAAGCTACATTATTTTCCTGGTTGGTTTTTTCCAATAGGAATCTTACATGGGAAGTTTTGCAAAAAAAAGGCTGGACGGGACCTGGCAGATGCGTTATGTGCTGTCAAGCACTGGAAACAAACATCCATATGTTTTTTCAATGCTCGGCATCGGCCAAAATATGGTATGATCTTTCATTAACACATGGTTTTCCTCATCAATCTTTCTCCTCTGTACAGGATGCTTTCAGGTGGTGGAGTGAACAAAATCTAGCTTGGCGAGCGATTTTTATCCTCACTTGCTGGCTTCTCTGGAAGTGTAGAAATGCTTGTATTTTCCAGGATTCAAACGCTCCTATTGATTCGGTGATGGACTCCATATCTTCACTGGCGGCTTTGGGCTGATATGTTTTTTCTCTTCTTTTTGGTCTCCCTCACTGCTATGGGGATCTCTTTCTTTTGGTACAATTCCAGAAGGATATTCTGTTTTTTGCTCATGATCTCTGATCGATCTTGGTTATCAGCTTCTTCTTTTTTTATCAGGCTCATTGGCAATTCCTTTTTTGTCTATCAGGAACAGTTTCTCCGGGCTGCTCTGTTATGTCCTCTCATGTCCTCTCATGTATACAGCTTGTTATATTTCCTTAATATAATTACATCGTGATTTTTCTTCTGAAAAAAAATATGTTAATTTCATTTTCCAGTGAATGTGATTTTTGGGGCTTGACAGGTCAGAGAAATGCGGACACCAATTATTGGTAGAATGTTATACTGATTAGGTAATTGATTTTACACCGGTAGTAATTGATTTTACAAAATAAAACAACAACAGTCAACGTGCATCAAGCAGAAACACAATTAACTTGATCTCAACTTATTGATCGAGTTACAGTCAGCCTGCAAAACTATAGAGGGAAGAGGAGCATCCTCAAGCGCTTTTCTTTTACTATTATCATCCATAAAAGCACGTTGCAACTTAATTCTTTGATTCAACTCTTTGACGCAGTGTGAGTGCTATTATTGTTGATTTGATCCAATATCTGTAACTTTTACTTTTATTGTTTTTTCAGCACAACTTTTACTTTTATTGTTTGCATTTACATGTAATAGATTATGCAATTTGTTTTACAAGTAACAGGACCAGTTCTCCCAATTTGCAGGCATGTATGGAGATCATGCAGAGGAACTTTCGGTCTGACTAGGAAGAGAGCGAAAGCTTGCAGCCCAGCATTAGGAGGATCGATCTATGAATCAATTGGTTAAAGCACAGAAATAGCTTCCTTCCACGTACTTTTTTACATTCACTTTATGGTACGCACCCCACTCTGTGTTATCGTACATTGGGCTTTAGCATCCCGTGAATTTTTTAATTAAAAATTGGAAATTACTAAGAGCTTTGCTAGGGTTTAGTATTTCAAAATTTCAGTTGTTCGAATGTATTATTATTTTTATTTTAGCAAAAAGTAGGATTAGTTTAACTTCGGCTAAGATTTTATTCCATGATATTTCTGGTTGTGTTTGAAAACCATAGTTATTTTATTCAGATACATTTGGGGAGAGAGAGAGGGGGGAGAGGAAGGGGGAAATGAGGGGAGAGAGAGGGGAGGGAGATGGAGATGGAGAGAAGGGGAGATGGAGTGCGAGAGAGGGATAGAAGGAAGGAGAGGGAGAGGGAGGGAAAGGGGAGAAAGATAGAGGGAGGGAGAGAAGGGGATGGAAGGTGGCGGAGATGGAGGGTGAGAGAGGGGGATAGAGAAAGAGGGATAGTGGAGAGGGGGAGAGAGATAGAGGGTAGGGAAGGAGATGGTGAGGAAGAGAGAGAGTAGCTGTTAGGGGTGCCAAAGCGAGGGAGAGAGAGAGAGAGAGTTGGGGCAAAGCGAATAGGAGGGAGGTAGAGTGTGAGAGAGGGCAACAAAGGGAGAAAGGGAGTGGAAGGGAGAAAGAGAAAAAGGGGGTAAAGGGAGGGAGAGTGAGAAAGAGAGGGAAATGGAGGGAGAAAGAGATTGGAGGGGAGGGAGAAGGAGAGAAAAAGAGTGGGTGGACGAAGAGTCAAACGGGCACGATAGAGAGAGGGAGACCGAGAGGGATGTAGGGAGACAAGGAGTGGTGGAGAGAGGAAAGGAGGGAGATGAGAGAGCGAGGGAGGGATAGAGAGAGAGGGTGGGGGGTTAGAGGAGGGAGAGGGAGAAGGGGAGAGAGGAAGGGACAGAAGGAGAATGAGGGGGCAAAGAGTGAGGGATAAATAGCTAAGGGGACAAAGAGAAGGAGAGGGAGTAGAGAGGGAGAAAGGGTGGGGGAAGGAGTGGGGGAGAGAGATAGAGGGAGAAAGTGAGGGGGGTGGAAAGGGGGAGAAAGAGAGGGGGGTGGAAAGAGGGAGAGAGGGATAGGGAGAAGAAGAGGGAGGGACAAGAGGAGAGGGAGGCAGAGAGGGAGTGAGGGGTGGAGCGAGAGAGAGAGTGATAGGGGAGGAGGACATGAAGGTAAGGAGGGACAAAGAGAAGGGGAGGGAGCGAGAGAGAGAGAGAGAGAGAATTGGGGAGAGGGACGGCGGGGAAGAGAGAGAGAATTGGGGAGAGGACAGGGGGGCGCAAGAGGGAAGGGAGTTGGATGGGGACCGAGGAAGAGGGAGTGGGAGAGAGAGAGATAGGGGTGGAGATGAGAAGTCAGAGAGACCAAAGGTGAGAGAGAGATGGGATGGAGGGTGATCAGGAAAGAGAGAGGGAGTTGGAGGGAAAGGGGGAGAGAGAGTAGGCATTGAGGCAAAGGGAGAAGGAGAGAGAGAGAGAGGAGAGGGAGAGTCAAGGGTGGCGCGAGAGAGAAAGAGAGGTGGGGTGTAGGTAGATTAAGAGGGATGGAGAGAGATACTATGTTAGGGTCCCACCCTAACCCCCTTATTTATGTAATGGGATCACGTCATAGTCAAGAGTCAATAAAGCCCATATTAATAATTGTAAGTGGTTAATCCGCAATTAATGACGGAACCACAGTTAGTTGCAAATGGGTCGTAGTATTAGATAGATGGTATTAATAAAACCCACGGTATTAGCCCGTGGTATTGCATGTATGAGTCATATATAAAGGATAGAGACTCCCTGCGAGGAGCATCGTGTCTTATTTTGTAATCGAGCTCTGCTCTATTGGAGGTTGCCCCCTCGAAGAGGCAAGTGAACATTACTCTCTGAATAATAAAATCATTGCTATTCTGTGTTCTGGGTATCTTTTCTTCGCATATTCTGTATTTGGGTATCATTTTGCAGGTTAAGAGCATAACAAGTGGTATCAGAGCACTTTCTAGGGCCGGTGGGATCTCCATTTCTTAGCAATTTTTTTTTTTGTTTGGCTAGAGACGTGTTTCGGCGTCTTTAAACCACAGGATCTGTCGTTGAGCGCATAAACCTGCGGATTTGGGGAGGCATGCACGCAGGAAATACAAGAGGTGGTCATGTCTGTTGGACTCCCTTGTAACCCCTGTGAGTACCCCTTCAAGTAGTAGCGCATTAGACAGAACCGCGCACGGACTGTCTTCCACGTACCCTTTGGGTATATCGGAAGCCCCCTAGGCTCCCTTGAAACCTCGCCATAGATAAACCGTCGGCCATCTTGCGGCTACAGTACACCGAGAACAACACTCGGAGAGATTACTCGCCCGTACGATAGGGTAGTCGAGTTGTACAGCTAAGGGTACGGTCGATCCTCCTTAGTTAGAGCCCTGAAACATTGGGCCGAGTACTACTGCCAGACCCTTATGTATATTGCGATCTGTAGCACCTGACACTCCTCAAGACCATAGTTCCCTTTTCTATCGGGGGATCACACATCATCTCTTCCAGATCCGCTTGTGCAAAGGAGTGCAGCAGCAGCAGACATCAGTCCTGCAGTCTCGAGTTCGCAAATCAGCCATTCCGATATATTAGATCCATCAGATCCGCAAAAGCAGTCTGTTCCGCCGCCTAGAGCTATCAGATCCGCCATTCAAATTTCTCAGATCCACCAGATCGGAGTCGTTGTGAAGGGTTCCTATATCGGGGTATAATTTTCGCAGGACTTTTGGCCGCATTGACATTTTGAGGATTTGGCCACTGCAGTATTGATAAGGAAGGAGTAAAACTCCATTAGGAGTTTTAAAAAAAAACAAAAAAAAGAGTCTGAGATCTTTCGGGGCGCTTATTGGTGATCTAGCCCATCAGAATCAGGACGACGAGCTGAGCACGGTGGTACCATTCACTTCTTAGTGAAATTTTTTTTAGGCGGTCCCAATTTTCAAAAAAATCAGGTTGGTGTATGGTAGAAACTAGAGCTCAAGCGATGGCCAATGAAAGGATGGACAAACTTGAAGAATCAGTGCAATCCCTCCACATTCAGCTTAGCGGACTATGTAGCATGGTTGAGAAAATAGTCCCGAAGGGCAAGGAGCAAGCCCACGAGGAGGCATATAATGGCAATGAACACAATGAGGGTGAGTCTAGCCACTCTCCTCACGTCTGGCACACCCACCAACAACCCAGTCAGCGACCTCCCAAGTTGGATATGCATAAATTTGACAGTTCTCACCCGTCGGCATGGATAGCACAAATGGAGCAGTATTTCAAACTGAATCACATCTTCGATGATGCGACTCAACTTATGTTGGGGAGCATGTACTTGGACAATGAAAGGTGGCAATGGTGGGAATGGCATCAACGTTGCACTGGACCTTTTAGGACTTGGACCAAATTACCAAAGCTCTTCAAGACCGCTTTGACCAGGAATCATCTTTTTTGGGTCGTCTTACTAAGCTCTGACAGACTGGTACAGTGGATGAATATATTACAGCTTTTGAAGCCTTAACCTTCCGCACTTGGGGTCTCTAAGATGTGTTCTACACGGAATGTTTTATTAGCGGTCTTAAGAAGCTTTAAAAGCCCAAGTCCTACTGCACCACCCTCCCACATGGACGAAGGCTTGCAAGATAGCCCATAACGTGGAACGTGCATTAGCAGCCCAATACAGTCGCCCAAATTTCTCCACTAAAGGTCGCCCCCCACAGGCTCACAACACGACTCAAACACTTAAGGTCCAAAAGGTGTCACCTGCGGAAATGGCCGAAAGAAGAAAGCAAGGCCTATGTTACTACTATGATGAAAAATACTCCCCAGGTTATAAATGCAAGGAGCCCAAATTTTTTCAAATTGATGCCACTGACTACAGCTCAACAGAGGAAGATCCACCACTGGAGGAACATGAGCCGCTAGAAGAAGACAACCAAAAGGACAATGTCTCTAACGAACCAATTATTTCGTTGCATGCTTTGGCAGGAATTTCTTCCCCTCAAACTCTCAAAATCAGAGGTTTTATTAAACATCGCCCAGTAGTAGTCTTGATTGATAGTGGAAGTACACATAATTTCATCCATCAAAAAGTCGCAGAAGCAGTGCATTGTTTTGTACGAGCAGTTTCTAACTTCCAAGTTCAAATTGCGGATGGAGGCACAATGAAATGTGAAGGCCGCTGTGAAAATGTCAAACTTCAAATGGGGGATTATCAGTTGAAAACCCACATGTTTGCCATACACATGGGGGGTTGCGACATTGTCCTCAGCGTTGAATGGCTCTGCACTCTTGGGCCAATCACAATGGATTTCCAGGAGTTATATATGAGTTTTAAGCAGAACAACTACACACATACCCTCCATGGACTCCAAGCGGGAGCCCCCTCTATCATCAACTCGCATAGGATGGAAAAATTGTTAAAAAAGGGCAATCCTAGAGTTGTAGCTCAATTTAATGCCATCCAGGCAGTTGAAACCAAGCCTCTGCCAATTCATCCTGAGATGCAACAGATTTTAAATAACCATCTGCCGGTCTTTGACAAGCCTCATGAGCTTCCACCCTCGCGAGGGGAACATGATCATAGCATCACCTTGGTTCTAGGGGCCCAACCCCCAAATGTGCGTCCATATAGATATCCGTTCACCCAAAAGAATGAAATAGAAAAAATCATCAAGGAACTTTTGGAAGCAGGTGTCATTCGTCCCAACATTAGTCCTTATTCATCCCCAGTGGTCATGGTGCTCAAGAAAGATGGGGAGTGGCGGATGTGTCCCGACTTCAGGGCCCTCAATAAGTTGACAGTCAAAGATAAATTCCCCATCCCGGTGGTTGATGATTTGCTGGATGAACTCAATGGGGCTCAATTCTTCACTAAGCTGGATCTTCGCTCAGGCTACCACCAAATTCACATGAAGGAAGTCGACATCCCCAAGACTCCTTTCAGAACTCATGAAGGTCATTATGAATTCCTGGTCATGCCATTTGGTCTTTGTAATGCCCCCTCTACTTTTCAGAGCCTTATGAACCACATTCTCAAACCATATCTCAGGAAATTTGTCCTTGTCTTCTCCGATGACATCCTCATCTATAGTTGCACTTGGGTCGCACATCTTCAGCATGTAGATCTACTCTTGCAACTGCTCCGCAAGCATAAATTATTTGTCAGGATGTCCAAGTGTTCATTTGGCATGGCAGAAGTAGAGTCTTTGGGCCACATTGTGGGGTGTGAAGGTGTCAAGGTGGACCCCAAAAAGATCCGGGCAATGCAGGAATGGCCTCAACCTAAGACCTTGAAGAGCTTGAGAGGATTTTTGGGTCTCACAGGCTATTATCGTAAATTTGTCCGCAACTATGGTCGCATAGCGAAGCCCCTCACCCAACTCCTAAAGAAAAATTCATTCTTCTGGAATGAGGAAGCACAACAGGCCTTTACAGCTCTAAAAAATGCCATGTGTTCCACTCCAGTCTTAGCACTACCTGACTTCACCAAATCTTTTGTCATTGAATGTGATGCTTCGGGTACAGGTATTGGGGCGGTCGTAATGCAAGAAGGGTGATCGTTGGCCTTCATAAGCCAACAACTCAGTGGGAGGAATCGGGCCAATCTATCTACGAGAAAGAAATGATGGCCATCTTACATGCGGTCGAGACCTGGCGACCTTACTTATAGGGGCTGTTATCACTTAGAACTATAGTTCATGTATGTAATGTTGTCCACAAGTTTCATATAAAAATCTTCAGTTTAGTGAATAGGTTTATATGTATGTGTCACTTTGAAATTTGAATTTCAAAAGGTATTGATGTAAGTCCGTGTAAAAAATCATTAGATACCCTCTATCATTGTCAGTTAAGGCATGTCTTGTCTTGATTGCGTCATTAGTACTTTGCGCAGTTTCGCAGCGCAGTCTGTTTGGTCAATTTAGCTGCGCAATGATGTTTCCGCCTTTTCGCAGCGTACTGTTTACCAGCCATTTCGTAGCGCGTTTTGTTAAATCTTAACTGTCTGCGCTACGAAATCGGGGTTTCGGGGTTTTTGTAGCGCCTTTTTCTTGAAATGTCAAATCTGGGAGGGGTGAGTCATAGGTCCGTTCACGTTTGTCAGTTGATGTCCTCTCCAGGTCATGATAGATCATCATTCCGCCATAAGGTCCAGGATCACGCATATGAATATCATCTTAAGGGATTTTATGAGGTATGGTTGTGTCATAATGTGTTTTCATAATGTGTAAACATGTCTGCTGTATGACAAGTGTTTTAAAAAAAAAAAAAAAAAACGCAAAGAAGCCCGAGTTCTCATTTAAAGGGATCATCGCAAGCGAGTCTGCACTCCAAAGTCGAGATTGTTTTCGAGCTGTAGCTGCTATTAGTTTCCTGTGTGAAGATATTCGAAGCAAGATGGAAAAGAGGGAACATCGATCCGGTAGGTGCCTGAGAACAGAGCCAGAGGGGCTTGATGTTACACTCAGAGATGAAGGTGTAGCAAGAGCCTTTCGAAATGCTGGTTGCTGGAGGTTCTGCGAGAAGTTGAAGGGAGGACATGCAGAGGTAACGAAGGCTTTTGCATTGAATTTTACTGGATTGAATTCAAAGGTGTCAATGTTAGAATTTCCTCTGTCTCCTGAAGCCATTTCTATTGTCACTGAAATTCCGAGGGGAGGACAAGAATGGTTCAAAAATTTTAAATTCGACATGAGTCCCTGTAAAGAATTTTTGAAGGAACCGTATGTAAATGAGGACCTCACCAAAGCGGTGCCAAGGAGTTACGTAAAAGAACATTATGCCATGCTCCTTACATGCATTCAGAAATACCTAACATGCGAAGGAAGGTACAATAAAGTTTATTCCTATCACTTCAAACTTTTGTTGCATTTCACAGGTAAAGATTCAATAGATATCCCTTTCTATTTGTTCAGAAGCATTAGTAAAATGTGTGATAAAATCCAGTTAAAGAAAGATGGTTGTGAAACATCCTTGTTTCATCATGGTTTGGTAAAGTTGCTGGTGTTGGATGGTTTGCAAAAGATTGGCAGAGATTGGGATTCTTTTGTTTTTATGGCCGGCTTTCAAAGCAAAACAGGCCTCACTCCATTGCCTGTGAGGGAAAGGGAAGAAAGAATTGAAGAACCTACTCTGGCTGAGCTCAGAAAGGAGGTGACAGACCAAAAGAAGCCTAAAACCAAGTTAAGGAAATCAGAGAAGTCTGTGGTAGCAAAGGAAATACCTAAGTCATCATCTAAGGAGACACCTCAGTCATCAAAGCAGAAGGTCCAGAAAAAGAAGGATGAAGCTGGACCAAGTGAAGTTGAAAAGATTTCAAGGGTAAAAACCAGAGGTCAACTAAACAAGGAGAAAGGTAAGTCAATTACTGTGGAAGAAAGCCCTATATCAAAAGGCAGTTTAAGTGACTTACTTGAAGCTATTGAACTTGAACAAGATCAGCCAATACAGATTGAACCAATAGAGTTTGAGCAAGATCACCCAATGCAGCCAATGCATATTGACCTCACTCAATCTTCACCCGAAAGTACTAAGAAACCAAGAGCTTCAAAAAGGTTGAGATTTGAGGAGCCTAGTAAAGAATATGCTTTCAAGCCACGTAGGCCAGTCACAAGAAGACAAATGAAAGAGGTGGAGAAAGCGCAGAAGGAGGAGGCACCTTTAGAAGTGCCTAGTACAGATGTACTTGAGGTTTTGACCAGAACAGTTCATGCAGCCAGGAGTAAAGACAAGAGTAATAGGGTCATCATCAGCCAAGGTGGAAATGTCATTGCTATCAAGCAACAGGCAGGAACAACACAAGAAGAAGTGCCTCAGATTAAAAATGTTTCTAAGGAAAGGGCAGTGAGATATGCAAATTATAAAAAGGCTGTACTAAAAGGCAGAACAAGTCTAATGAGCCAAACTGACTCAGTGTCTGATGCATATTTGTGGACAGTGCCAGCTCTGAAGCAGGCAAAAACCATGAAACAGCTGAACACAAGCCTAAGAGCAGAAAACAAGGCTTTGAAGAAAGAAGTTAGCAGTTTGAAGAAGAAGCTAGGTAAACTAGCTGATTAATCCAAGGGAAAATTTGTTTTTCAAGTTTTGATAAATTTTGGTTGCCATCATTTTGAAGCTTTTTGGATCCCTTACACCTGTACAAAGTAGCTAAAGAAATCACGAAGTTAAGTCAACAGTGCTTTAAGATTCATATGTTCTGTTTTGATTATCTACAGCAGTTTCGTAGCGCGCTACGAAACTGCTGTAGATGACTGTTTTATGAGAAAAAATGAAATTGATGCTGAGGTCAGCAAATCTTGAAAAGGATGACTCGAGGCCAGTAAGGAGACTATACAAAGCTATCCAGATATTCAAAGGGTGACAGGTGTGAGTGTTGAAGAAAAAGGTGAATTTTTTTGTTTTTTGCTAAAAGTCTTCCTAAAGTTACTTTATAACCGAATTGTTAGGGTTCTGGTAGGGTTACCGAAATTTTGGGTGGTACACCTGTTCAGTTCACAAAGCGTCCAGATCATGAGGCATATTGGATTATGCGTGGTTATTAAAGGAATTAAATGGCTTGGAGCATAGTCTTTTAGTACATGAAGACTAATGGAAGGCAGGGACCGTGAAAATAGGGCACACATCCTCATCAACTGATGAGTCATCCACACAGCAAGTATCCGAAGCTGCTCGTTCAGTGAATGTTTCTCCAGCATGTCTTGGCTATTACAGAAATGGTACAGGTGTCAAAGTTCAAGAAAGCATCAATGCACACGAGGAGATAGAATTAGAGTTTCAATAGGAATGGGACTCTATGTATTCACAGCGCAATACCTTTGTATTTAATAAGTTTGTTTAGATATAGATAAGGCAATTAATGATAGGATTTCGAGCTCCCCTCATGCTGGAGGAGGAGTCTCAAGTAGTTGTAGTTTTGTTTTCCTATATATAGAAAAGACTCTGATGTAAAAAAGGTTGGAGATTTTATAAAAAAACAGAGTTTTATTTGGGCCGATGTAAAAGACTTATTACAGTAATAGAAAAACAGTTGTTGTTTCTTCTCAAGATTCTCAATAGATTATATTGTTCAAATGTAATGGTGGTTTATTCTCTTAATGTTCTTTTACAGCCTTGTTACAGCATAATCACTCAGAATTCATGTTTAATGCTCTGACTTCCTGTATGCTTGGCAAGCTGTGGTTTATGTAAAGTATGTTTGAACATCTGATGTAAAGAGCCTTGACTTCCATGAAATGACTGTGCTTTTGTTTACTGAATGTGTGAGACTCCATAGCCCAATGAAGACTAATTTGATATTTGTCCAACCAGCTTTGTTTTCATAAATGTGTGAAGAGTTAGCCATCTGTTGTTGTGATTGATTCTTATCAAAAGTCTGTGAGAGAGCCCTCTCTGACTAAGGAGGCTAATCCTTAGTCTAAAGTCTGGTTGAAAGAGTTACATAAAATCTTGCTTGGCTGCAGCCCTTAGTACTGATTTTGTGATAACAGGGGCGACGTTTCCAAATCCGCACAGATCATCACAGTCTTAAATATTTTTTGGAGCAACGCCTATCCTCCCCACAACAAAATAAATGGCTAGCCAAAATGTTGGGATATGATTATGAGATCATTTACAAGAAAGGGAAAGACAATAGTGTAGCAGATGCATTATCTCGCCAATTTGAGGAGGAAAGTACTCTGCTAGCAATTTCCCTCCCCATTCCAGAATGGATTGAAGAGGCTCGTAGGGAATGGTTTTCACACCTCGGGCTCTCCTAACTCATTTCTCAATTGCAGGTAGATCCAAATTCCACCAAGGGCTACTCGTGGCAGGATGATATTCTTCGCTACAAGGATAGATTCGTAATATGACCAACATACACCCTCAAAAGTCGCATTTTGGCAGAATTGCACTCATCTCCCATTGCAAGACATTCGGGCTTTCAGAAGACGTATGCTCGCACCAGAAGATCATTTTTTTGGACAGGCATGAAAAAGGACATCCTTACTTTCGTAGTAGAATGCGATGTGTGTCAACGCCACAAAGGTGAAACCGTCAACACACCAGGCACATTACAACCATTACCCATTCCGGCATCAATTTGGACGGAGGTTTCTATGGATTTCATTACAGGTCTTCCAAAGTCAGGGAACAGGTCAGTCATCATGGTGGTTGTGGACAGACTGTCGAAGTATGCTCATTTCTGCGCCCTACCCCACATGTTTACACCAACTTTGGTTGCTCAATCTTTCATGGATCAGATCTTCAAATTGCATGGCATGCCCACTTCTATTGTGTCCGACCGCGACCCGATCTTCACCAGTAATTTTTGGCAGGAACTCTTCAGATTACAAGGCACTCAACTAAAACTCAGTACTTCCTATCATCCGCAAACAGATGGTCAAACCAAAGCCGTAAAAAATGTCTAGAAACCTACCTTAGGTGTTTCACTTCAGAAAAGCAACACCTTTGGGTACAGTGGTTACCTCTGGCTAAATGGTGGTATAACACCAACTATCATGCCACCACCAAAATGAATCCCTATGAAGCAATATATGGTAAACTCCTGCCTTCACCTACTTCGTATCTCAAGGGATGCTCAAAAGTACAAGCAGTGGATCAACTCCTACAACACTGCGCAACCATGCTCGCCCATCTTCGAGAGAATCTTCATCAAGCTCAGAACCACATGAAGCAACAGGTAGACCAGCATCGCTCAGAGCGCCAATTTCAAGAAGGGGATCAGGTCTTTTTATGGCTACAACCATATAAGCAAACATCACTCAAAGACAATGGGTGTCAGAAACTCTCTCCCAAATTTTACGGACCATATCAAGTACTTCAGAGCATTGGAGAAGTGGCCTACAAGTTGGCCTTGCCACCTACTGCAAAAATCCATCCAGTTTTCCATGTCTCATGCCTCAAGAAAGTGATTGGGAACAATTGCAGAATTCAGACCAGTCTACCTGAATTGGACGAAGAAGGGTCCATCTGGCTTCAACCCGAACAGGTCCTAGACACACGAGACAAGCAACTGCGTGGCCGCATGATTAAGGAAGTCCTCGTCAAATGGAAAGACACCTCCCCGGAAGATGCAACTTGGGAACCAACCATTATTCTTCAGCAGTTTCCGCGGCTTCAGCCTTGAGGACAAGGCTAGTCTTAAGGGGGAGGGCATGTTAGGGTCCCACCCTAACCCCCTTATTTATGTAATGGGATCACGTCATAGTCAAGAGTCAATAAAGCCCATATTAATAATTGTAAGTGGTTAATCCACAATTAATGACGGAACCACAGTTAGTTGCAAATGGGTCATAGTATTAGATAGATGGTATTAATAAAACCCATAGTATTGGCCCGTGGTATTGCATGTATGAGTCATATATAAAGGATAGAGACTCCCTGCGAGGAGCATCGTGTCTTATTTTGTAATCGAGCTCTGCTCTATTGGAGGTTGCCCCCTCGAAGAGGCAAGTGAACATTACTCTCTGAATAATAAAATCATTGCTATTCTGTGTCATGGGTATCTTTTCTTCGCATATTCCGTATTTGGGTATCATTTTGCAAGTTAAGAGCATAACATACTAAGGGGGTGGGAGACAAAGTGAGGGAGGGATTGTAGGAGTGTTAGAATATGGGGAGGAGAGAGAAATGAGAGAGGGAGAGAGAATTAAGAGGAGAGAGAAGGATAGTGAGGAGGGAGCGGGGGGTGATTGAGTATTAGTCAAATCAATAACTTTTTATTTTCATACTCTGATTTATATATGATTTTTCAATGAAGGTGACTCCCGTGTACACGCAACCGTCTTTAAGGCAACCAACGTATATCCAGTGAGCTTATGATTCAGTTAGTTCATCATATGTTAATATTTCATTAGTTCATCAGTACTTTATTAACCACATAAACGGTAACCATGTGCAGTAATAACAAAATAAAACATCACACATAAGCAACACACATGAACACCAAGATTTAAGGTGGAAACTCAATGCGGGACAAAAACCACTTGTTGTTGTCTTCTTTTAATATAAAAAAAACTTGTTTACAATCTTGTACTGGTGCAAACTCATACCAGTACGCGAGCACCCACTTGTAGAAGGCTACAACCTTCTCTCGTTCTCTAGCTTCTACTGGAAAGAAGCTACAACCCACTATCTCTTATACTAGTTGATTCGTTTACTAGTACATAGGCGTCGTCCTATAGAAGGCTCCAACCTTCACTCGTTTTCTAGCTGCTACTGGAAGGGAGCTCCAGCCCCCTATCCCTTGTACTGGCCGATATGTTTACCAGTACATAAGCGCCGACCTAAAGAAGGTTATGATTTTCTCTCTTCCTCCAGGGACCACGTTTCATAAATTTTCATACTGGATACTCCTGGAATACAACACCACAATATGAAGGCCTCGTTTCATCAAATTTTCATACTGGACCCATCAGCAACATTGAAGCTCAAAATCAATCACCACTGTAATACAACCAATCACTGAAAACCCATCATCACTGAAGCAAATCACAATCAATCAATCTGAACATTCAGAACTTATCACCAGAACACAGAGCAGAACCCAGAACTCTGCAACAACAACTAGAACCAACTGCAACTTCAAACATCATATTTCATAATGTATACACTACTTTGATGTGCCGAACCAGTGTGTATACGTGCTTTTAACAAAGCGAACCAGCGTATAGATCTGCAAATACTAACTTAAAACTGCATAGTTATTCCAGACTTTAGTCATGATCATAAAATTTACAGAATGAAACATGCATTAGTATTTAGATCTAGCCCAATCAACATCAGATCTTGCAATGATAAGTCATTTCAGTTCCTATGATCATGATTTAACATTATATCCAAGGTGCCCAAAATATTTCAGATCATCTCATAATCATAGCCCCTGCAACATAACATATACTTTAGATAGAAGTATTCCTCAGAAACCCATTCACTTGCACACATTTTTGCCTAATGATCTTCTCCTCCTTATATAGTTTTAGGCATTTCTCAATAACTCGGACCAAAACCATTTAGGACCCATGGTATTCTTGGGCAGGATCAAATAGTCGTTACTCCGCTCAATATTGTGGGCCAATACCATGGTATTGACCCCTGATATTGTCTCTTCTTGAATTACCTTGATTTTCCAACTTGTACGCATTTTTCCTCTTGCGAGAGTGCGTGTATATGTATACGCTCTTTTTGTTCTGTGGACCTACGTCTATACGCTACTTAGGCAAAATGAACCAGGATATACTTCTCTTTCTTCAATCTCTGGAGTCTGATATGTAATCCTTTGCTATTAACCTGTTGCACTCTGAACTATCATCTATGTGAGTTGTCATCAAGGACAACACCTGTATCATAATGCCAACAGGAGGGAGAGGGAGTAGAGAGAGACAGAGGGTTGGAAAGGGGGAGAGAGATGGGGGGAGGAGGGGATGAAAAAGAGAGAGATAGAGGGAGGGAGGAGACTGAGGGAGGGGTGAGGAAAGAGGTTGAGTAGGATGATGTGGAAGGAGAGAGTGGGGATGGGAGGGAGAAAGAGATAGTGAGAGGGATAGGGAGATAAAAAGTTTCTCTAAGAGATGAGAAGGGGGATGGAGAAAAGGGGAGAGAGAGGAGAGGGAGAGGGAGAGGGCGAGAGAGAGTGGGGGTGTGTAGGGATGGTAGAGGAATGATAGGGAGAGGGAGAGAGAGGAAGGAAGGAGGAAGAAAGACGGGGAGGGAGAGAAAGGGAGAGATGAGACAAGGAAAGAGAGGGAGGGAGAGAAAGGGAGAGATGAGACAAGGAAAGAGAGGGAGGGAGAGATTAGAGAGTGGAAGAGAGGAAATGAGAGATTAGAGAGGAAGGGAAAAATAGGGGGAAAGAGAGAAGAAGAGGGAGTAGAGAGAGTGAAAGGGTGGGAGAGAGATAGGTTGGGGACAAAAAGGGTAGGGAGGGATGGATCAAGAGAGACAGGGGATACATGGAGAGATAGAGAGGGAGGGAGGTGGAGAGAGAGGGAGAGAGGGAATGGATGGGACGGAACAAGAGAGAGAGGTGGGGCAAGGGATGAGAGAGAGATTCAATGCAATATAGAGGGAGAGAGAGTGATAGTGAAGGGGGTAGGGAGACATATAGATGGAGGAAGGGAGGGAGAGAGGTAGATATAAATAGAGGGAGAAAGGGAGAAAAAGGTGCAATGGAGGGAGAGAAAGGAGAAGAGGGAAAAAGATAGATAAGATGAGAGGGGTGGGGAGAGAGGGAGGTAGGAATATAGGGTGTAATGTATGGGGAGTGAGGGAGGGAGGAACAATGAGAGAGAGCGGCGTTACATAGGGATAGAGAGTGGGAGTGAGATAGAGAGAAATGGAGGAGAGTAGGATAAATAGATGGAGGAAGGGAGAGGGGGAGGGGGAGGAGGAAGGGGGGGAATAAAGAGGAGGAGGGAGTAGGGGAGGAAGAGAGAGAGGGATGGGGGTAGGGAGATAGGGGGATGGGGAAGTACAGGGAGAGAGGGGTAGAGTGAGAGGGATAGGGATACAAAGAGAGAGAGAGAGGGAGAAAGGGAGGGAGGGTGAGAATGATAAAGGTTAATGGAGAGAGGGAGGGGGAGCGAGATAATGAGGAGAGGGAGGGAGAAAGCGAGAGACACATAGAGAGAGAGAGAGAACAATGGAAGGAGGGAGGGGGAAGGAGGGAGGGAGGGAGAGGGAGGGCGTTGGGGAAGGAGAGAGAGAGTGATGGGGGTATACGTATGAAGGGATGGGGGAGAAGAAAGCGAGAGGGGTAGAGTGAGAGAGAGAGAGAGAGAGGAGGAGGAGGAGGAGGAGGAGAAGGAGAATGAAGATGGGGGGAGAGAGAGAGAGAGGTGGGAGGGGGCCAAAGGAAGAGGGATGGAAAGGAAGAGAAAGAGGGGGAGAGAGAGAGGGAGAAGGGGTGAGAGAGAGAGGGGAAGAGGGGGAGAGAGAGAGGGAGAAGGGGTGAGAGAGAGAGAGAGGAGGGCATGAAGTGTGACAGAGATAGGGGAGTAGGAGGAATGGAAGGGAGGGAGAGAGGGAGACATATATATATGTGTGTGTGTGTGTGTGTGTGTGTGGAGAGGGAGAGAGAAGGAGAGCATTGTAGCGAGGGAGAAATGGAGGGAGGGTTGAACATGGGGAAGGGAGGGATAAATAAAGAGAGAGAGGGGGTAGAGGGGATGGGAGATTAGAGAGACATAAAGAAAGAGAGATTGACTTCAAAGGAGAGCGGGGGAGAGGGAAATTGAGAGGCGGGGGGGAGATATAGAGAGAGATCATTGGAGAAGGGGAGGGAGGGGGAGCGAGGGAGTGATGGAGGAGAGGAGGAGAAGAGGGATAGATGGAGAAGGAGGAAGGACGGGGAGCAAGAGATATGGAGAGAGGGAGAGGAAGAGAGGGATAAGGAGGACCGATGGAGGGAGAGTGAGAGAAAGAGAGGGAGGGAAGGATCAAGAGAGGTAGAAAGGGATACTGAGAGAGGGTGAAGGAATATGGGAGGAAGGAAAGTGGAGGGAGTGAGAGAGAGAGAGAGAGTGGGGGGGGAGGTAGGAAGAGACAAATAGGGGGTAGCGATGGATAATGCGAGAGACAGAGGGTGGATGAAGAGGAAGAGAGAAAGGGTGGAGGAAGGGAGAATCAAAAGGGGAGAGAGAGAAGCTAGTAGGGAGAGGAAGAGGAATGTAGAGAGAGGATGAGGTTGTAAGAGATGGATAAATAATGGGTAATAGGTAGAGAGAGAGTGTGTGTGAGTGGTGTGATGAGGGAGAGGGAGAGGTGGGGGATAGATGGAGGGAGAGAGAAGGAGGATGGATTAGGAGAGTTTTGAGGGGAGAAAAATATGGAAGGGTAGAGATAGAGGGAGAGAAGGGGAGGAAGAGAGAGGGAGGGAGGGAAGGAGGGAGAAAGGAGTGATAGAGGGAGAGTGAAGGGTTTAGAAAAGGTGCATATATCAGGAGATGGAGAGGCACAAAATCTAAAGGAATAATGAATTATCCTACAATAACCTAGTCATAACAACACATATGAGAGATCATTTCTACATCTAAGAATTCCACAATAGGCGGGATAAGAGAAAGGAATGCATAAGAATGAAGGAACATGATTGAATTAGGCTAGAAACATATTTTCATTACAATATGAGTAAGATCCCATAGGGGAAAGGAACCAACAATTAGAGTTCATAGTTTGTCACACCAAGAGGAAACTAGAATAACGAATACTCTATAGCAATTAACATGAGTAGAAATAATATCCACCCTTTTATGTACAGGAGGAATCCTCGATCGAAGAAGAAATTCATGGGAGGTTAAGAAATGGAATGTGGGTGGAGAATTGTATTAAACGACCTATCTTGTTGACAAATCTCCATTAAAATTGACGTGTGGTAGAAGTTTAATAAGGAATATATACATAATTTTTTATTTGTAAGTTCATTTTGCAACACCTCAAAATTTCAAATACATCAACACAATCAAAATAGTTCATAAAATTATCATTCTCAATCTACCACAAGGGAAACCAGATCTATTGAATGATAATTTAATAGAAAATATCATAATAAAGTTTCTACTATTGAAAAAACTAGCACTATCAAAGATTAATTTAGATAGAGAATAAAACTAGTTAACGAAAGTTATATCATGTGATCAAGAATTTGAGGATCTCATTGGAGCATTGTCCTCGACTCTAATACCAGTAGGATAAAAATTCTTCAGCTCACATTGAAGATGAATTTCCAAATTAGTTGGTCAACCATGCTTAGATGGTTTTTCAATTCAATTCAACACTAGAGGATTTATTTTGGCTTTGATTTACACAAATAAATACGCTAGTACGCCCCACTTTTTTATCATTGCGTGGGATTGGGGATATTCCTATGAGCATGGCTGATCTGACAAGTTATCAATTCATTTCAAGTACCAAATTTACATTGCTTCCAATTGAGTGTAAAATTCCATGCTACCAAAAAATAAAAAAGGTAATCAATATACCAAGCTAATTAGATGAGGCCACAAACAATACCTCGTGTTTTATTTGAACACAAATGTCAATACAAGGAGGAGGTTGTAACACCCTCCTCCCATACATACACAAGTTCATTGGTCCACTAGGGTAAATATGTGATGAAGAGTTACTATGATATGATTCAACCTCCTAAGTACAATTAAGGAAGTAGAATCGTTGGACTAAAATGATATTGACCTTCCTTAAGAGTTATAGGACTTCGAGGAGACAAACAACCACTCCAGGTGCCCAAACCCTGAGTTAAATTAATTTATCATTGACATGGACTCCTAGTTGATTACATAACAAGGTAAGCCAATGACCGGAAGCCTCCATTCACATGGATAACCTGGCCTCCCAGCGACTACAAACTAAATTACTTAGTTAAGTTCATGCGACCCAGATATATGAGCTAAATTTTTAGGGCTAGGATCCAAACCTCTTCCCAGAACTTCATAGAACTGTATAGAATGATAAAAGACATGAATACAAAGATATATATATACAAAATTAGTCAAGCACTTAAACTAACCAGTCCCAACCATGAAATTAATTTCATCAAACACATTGTGAACATGTAGTATACATGTTATAAAGGGAAATCTAAACATAGGAGTCTCATACTTATCTAAGAATCGTCAGGAAGGTATGATGAATTCTCTCAATAGTTTAATTTTCATCTATTACAGTCATTAATCATTCAATTACTAATCAAAACATGACTAGGGCCATAACTAAAGTGTGTCATAAAACCATGCTTACAACTAGCATATAACTTGAATAATAACAATGATAGAACAGTCATCAAAGCCACATAATAAAAATCATAGATACTCATGAATTTCAAGAAGAAAAGATCTCTTATTAACAGATGCAAATCCAACCAAGATAGGGACTTCCACTTACCACCCAACCATAGATTAGGGTGAGCTAAAATCCCTTTCAGCTAATCACCTACGTGCCATATTCTAAGCATGAATGTGGGATCTCATGGAAATAACAAACCAAAACCAAACCAGGGCTTCCAGAGGAAAAACCACCTCAACCCTCAACCACTGATTCCACCTCACAATAGGACATCACTAACTATCACCAGATCGGTCTATACCCAAGTTTTCCTAGGCTCTAGAACATTTGTTCCAACTTGGATCTAGGACTAATAACTCAACCCATAGTTGTTGCGGGGCCCCAAAACGTTTTTCCAACCAAGGCTCTAGGACTAGTAACTCAACCAACTAAGGGCTCCATAACATTTGTCCAACCAAGGTTTCTAGGACTAGTAACTCAACCAAATCTATTCCAAGGCTTCTAGAGTGTTTTCCCAAACAAGGTTCCAAGAACTAATAACTCAACCCACAACCATAAGGATCATGAGCACCAACCAATACACAAATAGAGAAACCCATAACACCATGGTTATCCAAAAAATGGAAAGGCTAGGAAAAACCACTACGAATCTAGGAAATCCTTCTTGCCCATGATAAACCATAACCAAATAAGCACATTCTTATACCATGCATGCCAAAACCAGCACTAAAATCATAGATGCAACTCCATACTTGAAAAGAAAACACGTTGTAGCTGTTGATCCCATTGTCCTCTTGCGCTTTCCTGTCTATCCTTTTCCTTCTTTCTCCAAATCCAAAGTATGCCACAATCCTCCAAGAGTGCTCCAAGAAATCTCAAGTGTGTAAGTGTATGAGAGAGTGAGAGAATAGAAGAGAGATCCAAGTTAAATCTCACAAAACATTCTGAACTGATCTTCAAAAGACTTTTTACTATTGAGGTCTTTATTTTCTTAAAATTTTCCTCTATTTTTCCTTAAATTTTCCTCACATCTAATTCTATGACCTTTCACCTTCCTTTTCTCCTATTTTCTATTATTTTCGTAAATACAATTCCAATTAATGCCTCTTTACCTTTTCCCTTGCCTTGGTCAATTTCAATAGACATTCAATAGTCACAGGTGATCCCCATCACTATAGTTTGCCCAACATTCAACTTGGAATACGTGTCCCATGACCTTGGTCTTATTTTTCCTTTATTAACTTTATTACATAGCTTTTTTAACCAAGGTTATTAAAGAACACCCCCACCCTTGGGGAACACTGCCTTTGGTGTTCAATGACACTTATAAACCTGAAAAAACATGTTTCCTATGTATCTTTATAACATTGCTTGATACATCATTTACAATCATATCCATATGCTAAAACATAACCAGCATATCATGAACACCATACCACTTATTGGAGCTTTATAACATAGCTCGATGCAGTATCTACATACATACATATGCATATATATATATATATAACCAAAACAGAACATAAAAACATATACCAAAATACATCCGCTCAAAACAACATAAAGTGAAATGGGAACTATAAACTCAAAACCGAAACTCTAGCCAAAATACACCAAAAAAACCTGAAAATTGTGCTAAAACGAAAAGTGTGTATTCTGGAACGATGTTTTTTTTGGGTTAATTTTCAACATTTTTAAAAAATGGCAGTAAAACCAATTTGTTTTTGTGAAAAATAAATGAAAAAACACACCAATGCTTTTGGTAGAATAACATTTTTCTTTCCCATGTATAATTTCAACAATTTTGAGTAATGACGATAAAGATAAAATAATGGGATCTGAAACACATTAAAATTCCATCAAATTTTCATCCATTTTGTTGAACATATAATAACATGACACTAAAGATTGCTAAAATTATTATTGTTTTCAAACATAACATTAAAGATTAAAAAAATTGGAAAAAATTTCAACCATAGAATTAAAAAGATCTAAGTTTTCAACACATTTAAACCATGACATTATGAACAAAGTACATGACTAAATTAATCAAAATGTCAATACTTGTAGATTGAATGAAACATAAATTATATCTCTAAGTTATTGTTGCATTGTAGATATTCTAAACAATAAAACTCATCATAATTAAAACATATAATCCAACAAACATAAAAATGACTCATAACTTCATTTAAAGTCATATGGAAATCAAATTTTTTATTTCAACTTACGATGCAAACATCAGTTATATAAATTGTCTTAGACAATTATTCAAAATCACTCATATTTTCTTGAACACCATCAGAATTCACATCTTCAGATGATTAATTGGATGCAAATGAAGATGTTCCATATTCTTCTCTTTCGTCAACTAGTGCCCCAACTAAGTCCACATGCATGCCCACCATTTCAGGTTTCAAAATTCTTTTGGATCTACGACTGGTTTCAGCACAATCCCATCTTAACATTGTTTCTTCTAGTAACAACCTATTGAGAATATCTATCGTCTTGAAGTGAAGAGCTCCTCTTTTTATTAAATTGAATCCATAAACAAGTATGTCAACATCCTCCAATTTTAAGAAGTATGTGCGGCAACGATTTATATTTGTACCCTTTCTTTTTCTCTTTTCACAATTTTTTTTATCAACTACCATCACTGGCTTGTACACACCATTGAATGTGTGTGTATTTGTGGCATACAAATGTACTTCAACACCTGCAACATCTTCATTTTTTGTAATGAACTTTACAACCTTAGCAACCCAGAATGGATAGTCATTGGCATCTCCATCTGCTAGCAGTGTGATCATGCAACCCTCCTTAATATCCTATACTGAACCTTTGTAAAGGTCTTCCATGGCTTCACGTTGTGCACGAGATCTTCGGGAACCAATATACATTTCTCTTTCCTCTGCCTGTGAAGAATTAATAATACCTTGAGATTGTTGTTGTTCAACAATGTTTATTTCCCCATGTTCATTTGACACATTTTGTGGCCAAATAAATGGAGTTTTCAAAGGTATATCTTCATTTTTTGTTCTTGAAATGATATCACTTTGATTACTGGAAAAATACTCCCACCAAATTGAATGAACAATATCAAAGTACTAATATGTATATCTACTAAATTTTTTAATTTCTTCAAGGCAATCGGAATAATTTATATCTTTATTCTTCCTATGTGAATTATGAACTTCAACAACTGATTGTAATAACAATATATTTGATGCAAATATTGGATGATCTGGTATGAACTTCAAAAATTCCAAACCTGATGACAACGCCCATTCTGCAGTAGTTGAATACTTCTTGCCACATATTAGTGTTTTCCCATCAATTTTTTTGATACGAAATTGATGTTGGAAGCTAATGTCATTAAATAGTTCAATCCATTTCTACTCACCATGCAATCCCAAAATAAACCTTCGCATGTAAACAACTTCTTCCAACACATTAAAAATAGGCTCTCGCATGTATGATTTCTTAATACATTCAATTAATGATGGCAAGCTCCCAACATCCTTTCTCGTCAATCTGTTTGATAAATGACTGAACATCTGATCAATATGGTCATGAGTGTGCCCAACAAGAAGGAAACCAACCTTTACCTTTTGAAAATTTCTCAATTCAACAAGCATGTTTAGATATTAAAAAACAATCTGATTTTTGTTTTCACGACAAGTGTTATCCAATTGTAGATACAAAAATTCAGGAAGATTACCATACCAATGAGAAAGCACATCATGAATTATGGTTATTTTCATATTTACATCATTATGAATATTTGTTGTGAATTATAGCATTGGAAAAATTTTCCCATTGATGACCATACAACCGACCAAGTGATACTAACTAAAATTTTCTTCCTGTAAATTTTTGGGTGTGCAAACAAAATGTGGTAGAACTATTTTCTTTTGGTCCATACCATCAATTATGAAACCCAAATATTTAGTTGGATTCATAACACTTCTTTTGATGCTTGTAATATTTTTTCCTTTCACTTATTTGTTGTTTGCAATGCTATTGAAGCAATTTGACAATGGAATCTACACAACATAAAAGAAAGTCATTAATAAATGCGTTTTGATAGTTGATGACTATACAATTTTAAAAATTAATGTTATGGATGCTTACATCTTTCTTCCCCTTCACATTTATCCCTTTTTTATTTAAGAGAAGCACATGTGCTACAAACCCCCATCCTTCTCTTCTTAGGAATACAAACATTGTTGAATTCTTTCTTCCATATCTTCACAAAATATTGATGTAATAAATCGACCATTTCCTTCAACACCTTCTTCATAATCTTTGTTTAAGTTATAGATTTATCATCTTGAGAAATTATTTGGAATATGTATTGTCTCTATATTTGGCATACACTTTCCATGATTTCAAAAGAAGTCTTTCATCCATGACATTGCAGTATTTGATAATGACCCAAACAGTGATTTATGATGTACTTCTGAATAAAACGTGGGATCCTTTTCCAAACTTTCTTGAATTCTTGACAGACGAAAATTACCCATTGAATGAAACATTTTGAAAGCATTTCTATAGATAAATAAAGACCCAATATGATAATCATAACCCAACAATGTAGATTGCATGCACCCCACTAAATATGAATTTTGCATGCTTTTATTCATTAACAAATATCTCTTCCTTTTCTCCAATGCAAACTTGAAATCCATATGTTTCAAGAAATCCTTTTAACAACATTCACTTGAAATGAGAGCACTGATAGAATTTCTTCTCATGAGATATTCTTCTCTACCCCTTGTATAACTAGAAAATATTGGATTGATATGAAAAGGTTTTCTCCTACTCCTCAATACAATATTTGTTGGCAATGTCTCCATCATTAAATCATCATTTGTATAAGCATTTTCATCATCATTCTAAGGAATATTATCCTCACTATGATCTTCTATGATTTTGAAACACTGACTTGGAGGATATTCTTCATCTTGCCCTTTGTCAGTGCTACCCTCATCGTTCTTAGAATTATGACTAAATAGAAAATTTGACTCAATGTTTCTTGGATATCTTCATCATGTGCAGTTTCAGTGTTTCTCTCATAGTCCATAGGATTAGGACTACGTGGAAAATGTGACTCTTTACTTACTGGAAATTCTTCATCCTGCCCTTCGTCATTGCAGCTCTCATTGTCCTTAGGATTAGGACTAAGTGCTTCATCCTGCCTTTCGCCACTGCAACTCTGATAGTCCTTAGGATTAGGACTAACTGGAAAATGTGACTCTCTATTTATTGGTAATTCTTCATCCTAGACTTCATCATTGCTGCTCTCATAGTCCATAGGATTAAGATTGAGTGGAAACTATGACTCTCGATTTATTAGAAATTGTTCATCTTGGCCTTCATCACTGTTGTTCTCATAGTCCATAGGATTAGGACTTAGTGGAAACTGTGACTCTCAATTTATTGGAAATTATTCATCTTGGCCCTTATCACTGCTACTCTCATAGTCCATAGGATTAGGACTAAGTGGAAACTGTGACTCGATTTATTGGAAATTTTTCATCTTGGCCTTCATCAGTGTTGCTCTCATAGTCAATAGGGTTAGGACTAAGTGGAAACAACTACACTCTATTTATTTGAAATTATTCATCATGCTCTTCATCACTGTTGTTCTCATAGTCCATAGGATTAGGACTAAGTGTAAACCATGACTCTTTATTTATTTGAAATTCTTCATCACGCTCTTCATCATTGTTTCTCTCATAGTCCATAGGATTAGGAATAGGACTAAGTGAAAACAGTGGCTCTTTATTTATTTGAAATTCTTCATCCTGAACTTCATCAGTTCTTCTCTCATAGTCCTTAGGATTAAGACTAAGTGGAAGATTTGACTCTCTATTCATAGTGAAAAAATTTATGTTATATTCATCAATATGAATAGAGTTGTTACGCGACGAAGATGTTGATGCTTCACAAAGCGAAACTTCACTATCAGAAGAATCCATGCCTTTCAAAGAGAAGAGGTTGAATGATAAAGATGCACTCTCTCCTAATGATAATATATTTCTTAAAGAATGAAAATTTCCCTCTAAAATTTTTCATCGAAAATTTTCCCTCCAAAAATTTTGTTTCATGTATTTCCCTCCAAAATTTTCTTCTACAATTTATTGAAAATTTCAAACTAAATTTTTCTTATGAAAACAATATTTTAAACTAAATCTTTAAATTAAAATTGTAAAATAAATATTTTACCTAAATTATTTTTTTACTTAAACTATATAGCATTTACTAGACAATTGAATATTTTTTTAAATTTTTATTATATCTTCTATCACACATTTAAAATAAATTACTATATCGCCATAACATGATTTATATGTTAAGTTTTTATTAAAAAAAATAAAAAATTAATACCACATTCACCATGTGGTAAAACAATTTTGTAATGTTTGCTTTATCATAAATTGCTATATAGCCATAACATGACTTATATGTTAAAGTTTTTATAAAAACAAATTAATACCACATTCACCATGTGGTAAAACAATTCCGTAATTTTAGCAATATCATAAATTTCATTATCACTATTCCTCATATCACATCAAGGCTTTTCGAGGTTCATTAAAAGACTTAGAGCGATTTTGAAAGGTTAGTTTCCCTTTTATTTAGTGGAGTTCTTAAACTCCCATAGGTTTACTAGTAGTTATGTGTCAGTTGGGTTGTTATTTTTGTGTAAAATACCAGACAAAAAACACATTCCAGTAAAATAATATTTAACTTTTTATTAATGAAATTTAGATTTCATTTAGAAATTAAAAATTGACATGAGTCAGGCTTATCCAATAACCCCCTAGTAGGTAGGAGGCCACTACATCAGCAGTGGGCGTGGTGGGTCCAATCGAAGGCTTCCCAGTTGTGGGCATGCCTACCTGGGGAGAAACAGACCCCTTGTAGTTTAGGGAGTCAATTCCTCGAATCGGTCTCCTGGCCTACCCGAGGGTTTTTTTGTCATGGGCAGGCAAGCCCACCATCAGGTGCACATGCCAGTGACACCCACCCCTGAGGCCCAACCCGCCAAGGGTGAGGGCCGATTCTCAAAATCGAACCTCACCCTTGGCAGGTTGGGCGGTGGGTGTTGGTGTTGTCGGTGAGCACGCCCAACCCGTGTGGGTGAGTGCCCATGGCCATGGGCTTGCCCACCCAAGGAAAAACACAAAATGACCCCCTAACTTGCTAGGGGGTCGATTCTCATAATCGCCCCTAGCAGGCTAGCAGGTAATTATCAGAATTAGCCCCCTGACTTGCCAAGGCCACTTCTAGGAATTGACCCCCAACAGGCAACGGGTGTGATTTTGGGAATCGGCGCCATAGTAGGCCAATGGGCCTTTTTCTCCTAAGGTCGGCATGCCCACGATCAGGTGCACATGCCCATAGGAATGACACGACACTAAGTCACAGTGGCCCCCTAGCATGCTCAGAATCGGCCCCTTGGCATTCATGGGGACGATTAACAGAATCGACCCTTGACGTGCCAAGGGACCGAGGACAACTGAAAAAATAAATATTTTTTTCTAAGGAATGATTTTTTTTTTTTCCTTTATGAACCTAACATCCAACTTGTCATGGGGGTTGATGTGCATGTTTCTGGTCCTTTTTCGTTTTTATATTTTGTTTGTTTACTTAAACTATTAGTTTTTTTTTGTAATTTAATGATTTATATATATGTGTATATTTTTTTGCAGGAAAATGGTATCAAGGAAGATTTATGTGAATCTTTTTGGACCAAAGACTGCTAAAATTAGAGGTGGATCCTCAAAAAATATTGTTGAACGAACCAAACTTGAGCTAATAACTACAAATCAATCAAGTGCCTCAAAGGATAAGAAGTTGATTTCTTACTGGAAGAAATCATAAGAAGTGAAGCATACAAAACATGTATGGTTTGTGAAAGATAGAGAAGGCGAACAACATCTGTATATATATCTATATGTTGATAACCCTAATGATAGTGAAAGTTATGAGGCAATGGGAAAAGTACTAGACATTTATTTGATACTGGACACTGAAGTGGTTTATGTACTTACAAAATTCCCCAAGTCACATGACAAGATTAAATATCAGTTTTCATTGTCAATGTATGACATGACAGATGAATCTACAAATATGTGTAAAAAAATCATAAATGAGATTGCACAAGATATCGTAAGTATTGTTATTTATATTTATGTGTTTTGCGTTATTGTAATTGTATCATTATATTTTTTATAACTTAGTTTTTATTGAAATATGATATTTTGTTTGACATAATTTTATTGAAAATCTTTAAATTATGTTGGGAGGCATTTATTTCATAAATTAAGATATTACGAATGTTGTCAACAATTTCTATTGAGGGTCAGAATAAGATATCGAAAATAAGAAAAAATTAGTAATTCATGATTCTACAAAACTACATCCAAGGGATCAACAAAGAATGTTTATAGTGGATAAACCTAGCAAAATTATACATGTTACTTTTTAAGATGAGAAAGTTCAAACTAACATTGAAGAATATGTTGCCATGACTGAGGATGAGATTAGAACTGATGTTAAAAAGGAGAAGAGCCATAAAATACCAAAAGTAAAAATGCCCAAGAATGTCTTTGTTGTAGTTGATGATGAGGATGTTACTTATCTAGAAAAAAAGAGGAGGAAAAAAATAAAAGTTGATCATTCTCAAATTGTCAAGGAGAACAGTGAAGATCCTAGTGAAAATTCAAAAGAAAGCAGGGAAATCATTACACCAGGAGTTGATTTAGAGGATGTCATTATTAAAACAAAACAAAATTTCATTCGACATCACTTGACAAAGACAAACTTAATTGAGGGTGGTCGTACATTTCAACTTAATGTTAAACAAATATATAAGCCAAGTGAAGGAAAATTTAAATATCAAATCAGAAAGCCACAACACTTGCATGTTCACAACTTGAAGACATTGATGAGGTACAATCCATATGCTCATGTGGTTGATTATGTGCTTCTTGCTGATCCAGATCAAGTTCCCAATAAAGAAGCTTTTGATAAATCAAAATGTTTTGAATACAATTATTATGTGCTTGGGGGGAAACATTTTGTAGAATCTCAAAGGCAATTGATGGAGGAATATCCCAATAACCCACGTTTTAAAACAATGAAATGTATCATTTATGTTGGTTTATCAGATACAGAAGCAAATTTATTGGCATGGGATCATAATATAGATAATGAGTATAGGGTGTCTATGACTTTCATGAAAAAAGTTAGATTTATTCATATTGAATTTGAAGAAAAATGTGGTGGGGATAAGGCAAATGTTAGTCTATAATTTCGAAAGGAATGTTGTATGGAAATATGCTATCAAATTGAGGAAAAATCAATTCAAAAGGTGAAAAAGTACATTCTGATATATTTAGAAGTATTGATAATATTTTCAAGTTGGTATTTAGAACTGGATAAATATGGGAATTCATTAATGATATTTTTAGCATGTGGGAGAATAATGGCATTAAAAATCATAAGGTCAAAAAGTCTAAACCATTGATATGTAGCAATAGTAAATCAGGTCTTGAAATGAAGCAACTTTAAGAAGATATGACTATCACACTTTGGAGATCATTGCAAGGAGTGAAGGATGAAAAACTTGTCAAAAACATATTATCCCATGTGAAGTCAGGGGAATTATCATTGGACGAAATGTGTGAGGAATTTCAAAAGTAAGTTTGTTGAATTATTTTTACTTGTTTCTAGATTATAATTTTATTTTAAATATAACATATTAGTCTTGGTAGTATTTGTTATACATATCATTATATTAACTTTTTTTACTTTATCTATTCAATCACAAGGTTTACATGAAAATATAAGAGCAAATGTTTAAATTGTTAAATGAAGATAGTTGGGATGATGTTGTACGCAACTACCAAGATTCAAATTCTACATCAACACTAAATGATTTTTATCTTGCTTTTAAAAATGTATGTCGATTTATACATTCTTTTTTATTCATCTGTATACTATTTTTATTTTATAACTTATGCATATATTTGTTTATTTTATTAAAGATGAAGAAGGATGCAAATGGGGCCCCAGAGAGTTTGAGAAGCTTTATTGAAAAAATTAAGATCAAAAGACTAAGAAAGCAACATCTTAGTAATGTTGAACTTATCCAACTCTTACTCATTTCATTTGGAATGGGCTTGCCACTATTAAATATCAAATAATACAAGGTGATTGTGAAGACATTTCTCAACTCATGCCTAAAAGGGATTATTCCCTAGTTATTGTAGATATCCCCCATGGTTTCAATATCCTAAACATTGACTATGATAGTGACCCTTATACTTATCAAGCTCTTAGTAAAGTAGTTGCGGGATTTGTAGAAGTCACATCATCACCATTATGGAGATTTGTGGCATTTCATTCGGACACACAATTGCCAATGTTATTAACAAGCTTCAAGGGGAAAACAAACTCAAGGATGCAACTTACACAGTAAGACATTGAAATTGTGTGTTTGATTAATGCTAAAAAATTCATTTATGTACAAGTTAATTGAACTTTTACTATTTCATGTTACAGGAAAAAGTTAAATCTTATTAACCGTGAAGATAAACTAGTAGTAAGTGATTGTGAGTTAATCCATATTGAAAGTTGGACGAAAGATGATAGCTATAAGTCTATGCTTCTTAATTGGGTAGACAGAAAGAGTCATAGCCAAGTAAAAAAAACTAATATATGAAGATAAAGAAGAAAAATGAGAGATAGTTGACATTTATCAAAAACCATAGTCATTTATTAACTATCTTATAGACTTATGTTCAAATGAAGGAGATTGGGTTCTGGATTTATTCTCAAGCTCAGGTAAGTTTTATTATATAGAATTGAATTTCAATATATTCTTTCTTAATTTATGTCATTATACTAATTTACTTCATTACTTATTTTATGCTTGATAATAAGGTACAACACTAGAATGTTGCCTACAAAAAGGAAGAAATTGCGTTGCCATTGAAAAAGACCCAGTACATTGCAAATTTATTCAGCGGAGAATTAATGCTCTTCAATTTATTCTAGATGCAATGCAAGAAATTGGGTTGAGGAAAGGGTATTTTAATGAATCACGTATAGAAAAAAAGGCAAAGAAACATCAACCACCATTAGATGGAATGATTGGAAAGACATACATTGGGAGATTCACAGACATCAAAGATCCATCAGAAGAGGAAAATGAGAAAACTAAAGAAGAAAATATTGTGGAAGAAGATAATGATGAAACTCTAGAGGATGAAAGTTTGGATTACGTGATATTATTGATTAAATTTAAGTTATTCTTGGAAATCAAGCTTATTTTTTGTAACTATTAATTAGTTATACTTGTAATGTTTTGACTTTGATATTTATGAGAAGCATATGTATTTAGTTAATGTTGTTATATGTTCAATATTTGTATTTTGTGATTTTCACTTTAATTTCCATGTGAAACATTATCTTTTGAAAAAAAAATGTGATTATTATTATTTTTTGACATGAAATTCATAAAAAAAACTATTATTTAACCATTTTTTGTTAAATTTTTCCTATAAAAATTGTGATTTTGACATGTCAATTCTAGAAACAATTATCAAAATGTGTATGTTATATTTATGTTCAAAATGTTTATTTTTATGTCAATTGTTAATTTTTTTTTAGAGATAATTATTTGATGTGCATTGAAAAATTAATTAATGATATATAAATATGTAGAATATCGAAACTTTAAAATATCAACCTTCTTTTTTAACTATTCAGAAAAATAAAGACCTCACTACAAAAAAAACATTAAAAGAAAAACAAGAAAATATGAAGAATAAGACTACTTAAAAAATTGTTAAATTTAGAAAATAATTATTCACATTTAATACATTAGAAAATTTAAAGTCAAAAAATAAGACTTTTAAAAAAATGGCTTGAAGCAGAATCAACAGTTTTTAAAATCAACATGCAAATCACTAACACTTAAAAAACTAATGTACATAAAAAAATTAAAGTGTCAAAAACTATGCTATATATATATATATATATATATTCTACATCACCACTTTTCAAAATAGGTTGATTTTTTTGTTGCCTCAAAAAAATGGGTAATCGTATCAGTTCCTGTTTTAAAGTTTACGTTGTTTTTTGAAGAAGCAGTGAAAAATTAAGCATGGAAAGATGAAATCACTAAAGAATATGATTCCTACATACATAATGATGTATGGAAAGTAGTGCCAAGGCCCCAAGGAAAGTCTGTTGTGACTTTGAAATGGTTGTTATAAATTAAACATGGTCTGGATGGAAATATTAAAAAATATAAAGCTATATTTGTTGCTAGAGGTTTCTCTTAGAATGATGTAGTAGATTATGATGAGATTTTTTCACTTGTTTCTCAATATACTACCATCCGATCCGTTGTGGCTCTGGTTTCTATCGAAGGATGGACTCTTCACCAAATGGATGTGAAAAATTATTTTCTGCATGGCTTCCTCAAGGAAGAAGTATTTTTAGAGCAACCACAATGCTTCAAAATGCATGGCAGGAAAACTCATGTGTGTAGACTAAAGAAAGCTCTCTATGGATTAAAGAAGGCCCTAAGATTTTGGTATGCCCGCGTTGATAACTTCTTGATGAAGTTTCGTTTTAAAGGATGCAATGTTGATCCAAATATCCACTTCAAGACGATCAAAGATATGCCTTTGATTTTGGTATTATATGTTTATGACTTATTCTTGACAGGTTAAGAAATCCTATCCTCCAGAGTAAGGAGTTAACTTCTGATTTGAGATGAAATATCTTCACTTGATGAACTACTTTCTGGGCCTAGAGGTATGACAGAGACCTAGTGAGATTTTCCTTTCACAAGGAAAATATGTTGCTAAGCTTTTGGAAAAAATTGGTATGACATAATGTAAGTCCATGAACACATAAATGGAAGTGAATTTCTCAACGTTATGTGGTGAAGTTGCGGGAACTAATTTGGTTAATACTTTTGAGTATCGACAACTGATTGGGGCACTATTATTCTTAGGGAATAATAGACTATACATATGTTTGTGGTGAATACTCTTAGCCAATATATGATTAAGACATCAAATACACACTGGATTGTTGGAAAGCATGTATTGAGATATCTGCATGGGAGCATCAATCCTATATTGAGCTATAATGCCAAAGATGTAAGAAAACATGGCTACTCTGATTTGGATTGTGATGTATTGATAGTGTTGGATGCTTCCAACATATAAGGGGTCTCCCTAATGTGAATTCCCAATTAGACCTCACACTGTTTGGTGTAGGATCCCCATTCGGATATAAGGTCTGACCACTATTGCAAGTGATTTCAAGGGAATTCCTTGGTTGCACGACACACACAAGAGTTCATGCACATATATTTGGGGTATCAAGTATGTAAGATTTGTGAGTCATCAAGTGTAATTTGTCAAAAGAGATTCTACGAAAGAGAGAGAAATATGTCTCTAATAGAAAAATAATTGTACTATCCTAAGAGAGACTTGGGAGATATGAATAGAATGAATCATTGATTAACCCTAAAATTAGTTGACAAGATAACAATGATCATATAAACACATAACACCACCAATTCAATAATATTCATAGCTAAATAAATGAAATAGTTCATTATATTTAGTATGCATAACACAACATATACTGAAAAAATCTAAAAAATAGTCTTAAAACATTTATGATACATGCATGAAAGAGTGTTGGATCCAAGAGGTTCTAATAATTAATGAAATATCCAAGTCCATTATTACATTGATGACACACTAGCTCCAATAGTGGAACATGAAGATACAACTTGCTTTTTCAAGATAATGATCTTCTTTCTTATGTACAGCTAGAGCAACCAATTCCAAATCTCTAAGAGTTGATTCCCTTTGCTTGATTTATGAGAGATTATTTATTACAAATTCTAATGACCTTTCAACTTCCTCTTGACACTTTGAATTCTATAACCTATGGACTATCTATGGGGCTCTTCACATTCCGTATGCATCCCTTGGAATTCTTTTACATTGGATTTATTATTCATAAAGAAATATTACATACAAAATGGTTTCTATATAATAAAAAACTATAATAAAGAAAAATCTTCCTCATGTAGGAGAAAGAGACAAATCTGAAGCTTGAGCATGGAGTTCATTTGTGATGTAGGAGTGCCATGCTCTAAACTCTGTTGTGATAACTTTGAATATGAATTGCATATTTGCAATATATTGCATCTTCACATATAATGCATACAGAAATATGGATTTAGAGCTTGACTGTATACTATTCCACAACTAGGATAATTTCATGTGAACTTTAGCTAGTCCAATTGCATAATGTAGAATAATTTTCTTGGTGTTCTCCAGGCCTTCTTGATTTTTCACTCGCTTGATATTCTTAATGAATTATTTAATCTCCTTCATGATGACATCCTTTATCTTTAGTTCTATAAGTGTAACCATATAAGGAAATTTATGTTTTTATGCTAGAGCCTCTAAACCACTATGCAATTGAACATAAGAAACTATGGTGTTGGTCGCTTATTCACCACGGTGGTTGTAGCTCAAAATATGTAGCCGCCGTAACTATCATCTATCCACCAAAGCTTCCAATGTATATTTCTTGATAAATCTCTCAAGAACACCAAGATACTTAACACCCCAATCTTCATCAAATCTACAACTCTGATTGTACCCTTTAGAATCTTTAGGATCTCTTGAGACTTCTTCTGAATTTTGACTAGGGGTTCCACTACCGCATGCAAGAGAGCCATTTAATTGTATAGTAGCTTCACGGTCTCTCCCATTTTCTTCAAATTTTTAAATATGACTGATTATAGCTCCGTTCTTTTGATGCTAGTGGAATATAATCATTGATTCTCTACAGTGAGGTGATATACTTGTTTTTTTGTGGCAACTAGTTCTTTTCTCAATCATGCATTTTCACTCAAAATATACTCTATATTACCATGTGTTCTTGTCGCAAAAGTCATATTTTCTTCCATGACATCCTGAGGATATCTCCTGGCATTAGATGTTATCACCTTCTCTATGGATATGGATACTCCATGGGCAGGATCATTGGGACAATAACTTCACCTTTCTTGTACAATCATGTTCTCCATCTGATTGAAGGTAAGGTTGGATATATCCATGACCTTGTTATCTGGTGGAGTAACAATTCCAATTTCAATGAATGGATATGGCTGTTGGAAATAATACTGAGGGGGAGGGGTGAATCAGTATTATCTAATAAATAATAACTTTTTCATTTCCATATTTAGATTCATATACGCTACTTCAGTTAAGGATAACTGTGTATATACGCAACTATGTTTAATGCAACTAGCGTATATCCAGTAAAATTATGATTCAATTAGTTGATCTTCAAATGAGTGCATCAGAACATTATTAACCATATTAACAGTAAACAGAATAGATCATCACACATAAGGAGCACACATGAACACCATGATATAAGGTGGAAACCCAATGTGGGTGAAAACTGCCTGCTGCAATTCGTCTCTATCTTCTTTCAATAAGAAACTTATTTTTACAATAGTACTGGTGCAGTCTTATACCAGTACGCAGGCTTCTACCTGCAGAAGGCTACAACCTTCTTAGCTCTTGTACTAGCCGATTCACTTACTAGTACGTAGGCGCCGACCTACTAAAGGCTCCAACCTTCACTCGTTTTCCAGCTTCTCCTAGAAGGGAGCTACAACCCCCTGGCTCTTTTACTGGTCGATATGTTTACCAGTACGTAGGAGCCGACCTACTGAACTCTACGATCTTCTAGGGACCACATTTCATACATTTTCATACTGGATCCATAAATACAAAACAATCAACACTGCAATACAATCATCAACTTATACCTGCATCATCAATCTCTGAATCACGCAATACTGAACCACTGAAACCAAAACACAGAACAAACAACAGAACTCTGCAATAATAACCAGATCCAACTGCAACTTCAAATATCATATCTCATAATGTATACGCTACTAGGAAGAATCAAACCAGCGTACACACGTGCTTTTTCCAAAGACAACCCTCGTACAAATCTGCAAATACTTACTCATAACTTTGCAGCTGTTCCAAACATCAGTCATACCCAGATCATAACATTCATACAATAAAACATGCGTCAATAATTCAGATCTAGTCTATCCATGATCAAACCACATAATGATAATACATTCCAATTCTTATGATCTCGATCCATCATCCATCATCAACAGCATAGGTGCATCCTTGATTCAAATCAAGCACAACATCACAAACCAGCATCCTAGATCTCACACTTCATCAGATATTCATCACTTCCACACCTTGGACTTGGCCTAATGATCTTGTCTTTATATAGGTTTAGGCTTCTCTCAATACCATGGTCCAAAACCATGTTGCACCAATACCTTGGACCCAATACTCGGGGTCAATACTTCGGACCAAATACCATGGACCAATACCAAAATACCATGGACCAAAACTTAGTTTTCCGACATGTACATGCCTTTCATTTTGTGAACCTGCGTGTGTACGTATACGTGCCTTTTGTTCTTCTCACTCGCGTGTATACGCACTTTCATCAAGGTTAACCTGCGTATATCTCTCCCTTGACTTTCTGTACTAAGATCTATCCTCTAATTGAGTTTTCATCACCTGTATCATACCTCTGAGTGAGTTTCCATCAAGGACAACACTTGTATCATAATGCAAACAATCTCCCCCTTTGGACTTGATGGCAACCACCACACCAAGTCACACTCCCCCTTTGACATTAAGGGCAAAGGGCGGACCAAGATATTCTCTTCTTTGATATACATTCTGCTGTCCATGCTCCCCCTGAGTACATACTGAAGTTTCTTATTGATCTCCCCCTTTTTACATGCCAATTTGTACCAATCCATCCATGCTCCTCCTGAGCACATGCAAGGTCTACAAAATCATAACATAACTCTATACATACATTGTCAATGACCTTCCTAAAGACACATACATACATCAATCTCCCAAACAAGTGGGGATACACCATTTTTGACTTAAACACAAGAACCATTACATCATCCATCCCATGTATAGTGGGGTAACAAGATACATTATATGACTCACAAAGACCGGGGACCTAAACAAGACCATGACAATTATCAGCAGCGATCATACACCATATGATCTACATTATAAGCATCTTAACCTTCAATCCATTCTCTTGGTCAATCAACAATCAGTAGCAAGATATGTCAATAAGTATCATCACCAAGGACTTCTAACCATAATGGCAACAATGCATTATTCGAAGCATATGCTCCCCCTGAGCTTGTGCCAACCATCATATACCACGACAGAACCATTTCCTGAGTCTGTTCTGCTGCTTTTCTTCATATACGCGACCGTGCAGCGTCTAACTCGCGTATATACGTGACTTATCTTCATGAAACCTGCGTATGATATTTAGAACACTGATGTTCCACTCTTCCAGCTTCCTCTGAGTCTGTCATGTCTGTGTACTCTGCCATGCCACGTCTTTCTGGTTGTACTTCCTTTTTCTTCCATATCTTCAACTGTGATGATGTTTTCTCCTTTTGGTATGGTGTCCACAACCTTCTCCTGCATTCTTTTGCTATATGTCCAGGCTTGTTGCATGCATAACATCTTACATGTTTCATATTCCTCCTAAAATAGTCAATGGCTTTGTGACCAAACATATTGCAAGAAAAACAATATCCCTTAAAGTATCTGGAACGTGATGATCTTTCTGAGTGATAGTCTTGAACCATTCTACTTCTGCATCTGGCTGCAACATGTCCAAGATTATGACATACATAACATGCAACATCATTCATTGAAGGAAATAATTGTCTATCACTTCCATAGTTAGGAGCAAAAGATATTCTTTGAGGAATTTCTTTCCTTGGTTGTTGATGGGGTTGTCTTCTCATCTCCTTGTTGAGCATTTCAGATTTCTCATTAGAGTTCCTTGCCTCACCTTGTGAGCTAGATTCACCTTCAGCAAATTCATAAAAACCAAGACCATTTTTGATAGAAGGCGACCTTTGACTACTAAGAATATCATCCAAAATCTTAGTATTGTCGTGAAATCGTAATAGTTTATCCTTTTCTTCTAATTTACCTTTCAAGATATTTACCTCAACCTGATGTTTTTCTTCCTTTTTCAGACATTGCTTCTTCAAAATTTCTTCAGAATTTCTTCCTTCTTCCACTTGTTGCCTTAGTTTGAGAATCTCCTTTTCTTGTTCTTCATTCAGCTCCTGCAGCATTTGACGAAATCTGAAGGCACATTCCAGCTGAACTTTTAAGTTGATAATTTCTTCTTTGAGTGCACTCTCCCTTTTTCTAAGTAGCTCTTGTTGACCTGTGATTTTATCTGATGCTTCATTTGCTTGTTCATCCTCAATCTGAGGTGATTCAGGATCTGAATACTTGCTTCCATTCAACGGCAGGCTGTCATTATTCCTTTGAGTTGTCTTCTTATTTTGACGTGCTTTCTTTCCCATTGTTCTATGGATCTCCTTCAAGCGATCAAGCTTCTACCAAAGGACCTGTTTTGAAACCAATTGTTCGAAATAATACTAAGGGGGGGGGGGTGAATCTGTATTATCTAATCAATAATAACTTTTTCATTTCCATATTCAGATTCATATATGCTACTTCAGTTAAGGATAACCTCGTATATGCGCAACTGTGTTTAATGCAACTAGCGTATATCCAGTAAACTTATGGTTCAATTAGTTGATCTTCAAATGAGTGCATCAGAACATTATTAACCATATTAACAGTAAACAGAACAGATCATCACACATAAGGAGCACACATGAACACCATGATATAAGGTGGAAACCCAATGTGGATGAAAACCACCTGCTGCAATTCGTCTCTATCTGCTTTCAATAAGAAACTTCTTTTTACAATAGTACTGGTGCAGTCTTATGCTAGTACGCAAGCTTCTACCTGCAGAAGGCTACAACCTTCTTAGCTCTTGTACTAGTCGATCCATTTACTAGTACGTAGGCGCCAGCCTACTGAAGGCTCCAACCTTCACTCGTTTTCTAGCTGCTCCTGGAAGGGAGCTACAACCCCCTGGCTCTTGTATTGGTTGATATGTTTACCAATATGTAGGCGCCGACCTATTGAACTCTACGATCTTCCAGGGACCACGTTTCATACATTTTCATATTGGATCCATAAATACAAAAAAATCACCACTGGAATACAATCATTAACTTATACCTGCATCATCAATCTCTGAATCACCCAATATTGAACCACTGAAACCAGAACACAGAACAGACAATAAAACTCTGCAATAATAACCAGATCCAACTGCAACTTCAAATATCATATCTCATAATGTATACGCTACTATGAAGAATCAAAACAGCGTACATACGCGCTTTTACCAAAGCCAACTCGCGTACAGATCTGCAAATACTTACTCATAACTTTGGAGTTGTTCCAGACATCAGTCATACCCAGATCATAACATTCACAATAAAACATGCGTCAATAATTCAGATCTAGTATATCCATGATCAAACCACATAATGATAATACATTCCAAGCCTTATGATCCTGATCCATCATCCATCATCAACAACATAGGTGCATCCTTGATTCAGATCAAGCACAACATCACAAACCAGCATCCTAGATCTCACACTTCATCAGATATTCATCACTTCCACACCTTGGACTTGGCCTAATGATCTTCTCTTTATATAGGTTTAGGCTTCTCTCAATACCATGGTCCAAAACCATGTTGAATCAATACCTTGGACCCAATACTTGGGGTCAATACTTCGGACCAAATACCATGGACCAAATACCACGGACCAAAACTTAGTTTTCCGACATGTACCTGCCTTTCATTCTGTGAACATGCGTGTGTACGTATACGTGCCTTTTGTTCTTCTCACCCGCGTGTATGCGCACTTTCATCAAGGTTAACCTGCATATATCTCTCTCTTGACCTGTTGTACTAAGATCTGTCCTCTGATTAAGTTGCCATCACCTGTATCATACCTCTGAGTGAGTTTCCATCAAGGACAACACTTGTATCATAATTCCAACAATGGCCATGAGTGGGAGAAGGCTTTGATTTAGTGTTGGGTTCATATGCAATTGGTTTAACAATATCCTCTTCCTCCAACTTTGCTTCCAATTCATGGGTCATCCACTTTCCTCCATTATCTTTGTCGCTTCTTCCTCTTGTTTGTATTTTATTTCTTCTTCTTGTGATCACTTATGTTGTTCCTATTCTTATACTTTCTACTATAGCAAGTCATATTGCTTATTATTTTCTCAAGTGCTCCTCCTCTCTTTTTTATTCTTCTTGTTTCTAATTTTCTACTTATAACATTCTCTTCTCTTCCTCCCTTTATTTATTTTGCTATTCTACCTCGATTGCACCTTTGCATATTGGATCAAGCTTGAAATTTCTATTTCTATTGCTCTTTACCACTGGATAGTTTCTTTCTACTGAACATCCTACATCTATACATATGGTTCCTATGGGGACCTCAGAGGGACCTACCTTATCTCTCAGGAGATTCCTTTTTAGTGCATTGTATCAATTCTTGACATTTTAATCTTCAGGAATGGTTATAGGTACATATGCCGAGGTAAATTGTATCTCTGTAAAAAATTTCGAGCAAACATTTCTGGAATCATATATGTGAAAGCTCATAGGTCAAAAGTGGATATGCTTGAGTTCTTCAATTTCAGTGTTTTTCTTCCTTAAGGCTCTTAAGCTCATAAAGTATAATATATAGAGGAAAAGTGGGCCAATGGTACTTCTTATTCTTATTGAGTTATGCAAGGAAGCCATAGTTTAATTGATAGGCTACCTCCTGTAAGACCACTGTATTGGTCACATACCTCAACATAAGATTAGGGGCAGTCGAACACCTAAAGCATATGTTGTATGTGCCTTTAATTGAAGCAAACTAACATGTAATCCTGTAAAGTGCCTCCTTTGACATGATATCTTATGTAGGGAGGGTCTATCTCAAATATCATCTTATATAACACTACAAATAAGTGCTCAACCAGTTTGTTGTAAACTCCTCGAAAACTATGTTGTGACAACAATAAGCAATGGAGGAAGATAAGTAACTTCTCTTACGGGGTCCAATTCCATTTCATCCTTATAAAATAAAAACATGCACAGATACCATCTAGAAGATAAGTGAGAATTTAGAATTCGAGTTCTTGTTTTTCTTGTAAAGATATCTTGGCCTATTGTATATTACGGTGTAGTTCATGGTAGAGGATATTAGCCCAATAAAAAACTTTACCTCTTGAGACAACCAAGTTGAGAAATAAAATCCAATTCATTTTAGAGTATTCTTAATTCTTCTGTTCATGTAATCTGTGGTAGATCTCCATGAGATACTAGTATACCTTTCTCAAATATTTTATTTGATAAACTACACTTGGTCTCTGGTGGAATTTTGCAGAATCTTGACACCACGATTTGATAACTTCATTTATATTGATATTTGCCCAAGTTGCATAAAGTTGTTTGTTTGCATGCTCCTTGGGAGTTACCATTTTCTAATAAGAATGTATGACATATAGATGGTAAGTGACAATATAATTCCTTCTTTCATTGTTATGGACCAAATTATTTCTATCCATGCGTAACAAGATCCATTTAAGATTGTACAAAAGGCATGACTAGGAATCTGCATTCAACATTATCTATCTTGCACCTCTTGATATTTGTGTACACTTCCCTTTCTTCTAAGTCATTTGGAAATTACTTTTGCATGAAAGCATATTTTATGTCCTTCCTTGAGACCTTCATAGGTTTATCAATGTAGATATACACCTAAAATAATGGGAACAATTGTCTTAATAATTTCCACTACTTCCTTAGTACTAGCTTTTGAAGTTTCCTTTGAAGTATCTCAACAAGTGGTAGGAAGAATTTTCCCGATAGATGATGAAATATTGATGTAACCTATATGTGAAGCACCTACAAGTGGAAATTCACTCATGGTGAACAAGAATTAGTTTCAAGAAATCCCCTAATTATCACACACAAATTATTCAAAAGATAGTGATTAAGGGAAGATATGGGTTAGCTATGAGCATAAGCCTATCACAAGTGAGACAAGGTGAGTAAAGTAGCCACTGGAAATGAGAACTATGTCAAGACAAGGAAGAGGGTGCACGTGTGGACCATAGTGAACATAAAAGGCTCAACTAAGGCTTGAGCATGCATTGTGCACTCATGTCGGAGAGAGACTACTTGGGCATAGGGTACATGCATAATGAACAAGGAGGCACACAATGATGCTTGAGAGTGTGAAATGTACGAGAGATGCCAATGAGGGAGCATGACATAGTGACATTGGACAAGGATTCCTCACTATTGCTTGAGAGTGTGTTTTGCGCTTTGAAGGGGTTACTTTCTTGTTGGGTGCAGTTTGCAGACACAAAGGGTCTCTATTTCTTGGAAGTGCACTCTTGCTGAAGATGGCTTGAAAATAGCCAAGTGAAGGTCAACATCAAGTTAAGAACACTTTAAGAAAGAAAGAGATGGGCAAGCATTTATAAGTTTATCACAATCATGACTATAAGGTGAAAGGTTATGGAATGTGAAGAGTTAACTAAAACACCACTTCTGACAACAAGACGACACTTGTAGGAGGAAGTATGGATGAAAGTGACAGTTCATAAGTGAAAAAAGATCAGAATGAATCTAAGGAAAACAAAAATTCCACTAGAAAAAAAACAAACAAAAGTGATACATTGAAAGACTTACCAAGAATTCACACACTTGTGATCAAGATTGAAGAAAAAGTCCTTGTGGTGAGAGAATGCGCTCAATTCAGAGTGAACAATGATTATGAGTATGAATAATGAAATGGGTTTCTTATAAATAAATCTACACACAAATAATGTTCATGCATGCTCCCCACTTTACGCTTGATTAAAAATTTAGTCAAAAAAATTAGATAGGGCTCCTATTTTCTAGGTGTGCACTCAGAATGTAAAGAAGGAAGGGCACATGCATGAAACATAAGAGGGTGCAATCACTGTTGTCAAGGAATCCACTGGAGTGAAGGATCAAGAGAGAACACTCACTGTTAAAAGGAAGTGCACTCTCCTTGAGGACACAGAGTGCACTCTACTTAGAGAAGGAAGTGCGCTCGACTGAGAGTTAGGAGTGTGGTATTGCTTAAGAGGGCGTAATTTCCTCCATTAGTTATTTGTTTGGATGCTATCTTTAGACTTTTCACTTTGTTTGAGAGAAAAAAAAACTTTATTTCTTCTATGTGAAATACATGTTAAGTGAAGAAAGCTAATCACTAACTCAAAGAAATTTTAGGGCTTTTCCTATCATATAAATACAACAAAAGTGCTTCCAAAGATAAGAATACGACATAAGAAAATTTGACTTAGGAGGAAAAGTGACAATTAGGAATGTTACAAGGATGTTCGACACTTAGAGAAACATGAAAAAATAACAATATGACACAATATAGCTTGAAACGATGGTTCATGTTAGTTCCAAAATTGATTAAGGAAAAAAAATAGACGACCATTGTTGTAGCGACAATGGGCTGGTGAATCTTTTAATAGAAAAAACACATTTGGGTGTTACTTCAACTTTAGATCTTCCATGATATCTTGGATGAGTAGAAAGTAAAAATTTGTAGCCCTTATGATGGTGGAATCCAAGTACATTGCTGCTAACATGGCTAACTGTGAGGTATTATGGCTAAGAAAAATATTTGCAGAGATTTTTGAGCATGTATTGGATACGATAGTAATTTACTATGACAAGAAGAGTGGGATTCGACTTGGTGAAAATCCCATGTTCCATGACAAATCCAAGCACAATGAGATAAAATATCATTATATCTGGGATATGGTGCAGAGAGGAGTAGTGAGGCTCCATCATATTTCTATTTTTTATTGAACAGATAACTTTCTTACCAAGCCTTTACTGAAAGGGAAGTTCTTGGTGTTCAGAGAGTAGATGGGACTTACAGATGTGACCGTTCCTGGAGGGGGAAATCATTTATAGCAGAGATGAGACTTGGTTGTGCATGATGCTTGTCTATTAGTAAACCCCCAAAGGAGAGACTTGGTTTTTCATGATCCTTGACAAGGGGTAATCCCCCCAAGTAGAGATGACACTTGGTTGCACATAATCCTTGCCAAGTGGTAGTCCCCCCAATAAGATACTTAGTTGCATGTAATAATTAACAAGTGGTAATCCCCCCCAGTAAATATGAGACTTGGTTGTACGTGATCCTTGTTAAGTGGTAATCCCCCCAAGTAGAGAATTAGTTGTGTGTGATTCTTGAAAACTAGTAATCCCCCAAAGCAGAGAGCATACTTGGTTGTGCGAGACTCTTGTCATATGTTGGAAAGTGGTAATCCCCCCAAGTTAACATAGGATGATGGATGAATTTCCCCTATGATGATTCTTCTTCATTAGATTGTCACATCATTGTTCCAAAGCAAATATCTTTTTCTTAGAAAGAAATTCCTCCCTAGCTGAGAGGGGGTGTTTAAAATTTGCAACTAAGGGATTAATTTTCTTGCATAAAATCTAATTTCTAACAATTCTAGAGTGACTTTCTAAAAATCATAAATCACCTTACATCAACTAGAAATCAAGTATATTTGATGGGAAATTACTTAACTTATCACTACTAAATCCTAATAGTTCCATCTCGACTTAATCATTATTATTATTATTACTACAACTTTATCCTCTTTATCATATAATTATATCATTATGAAAAATAAGTTCAAGTCATTCAATCATGGGATTGAATCATGTCATATGTAACTCCCCTCAATTAATGCATATGTTACTCTCTCTCTTATTTAATGGATATGTTACACTCTTATGCACTCATTAAAAGCATGGCATATTCCTCTTACACACTCATTAAATCATTGCATAAAATATTCTTCTTACGCACTCTTTAATGCATATGTTACATTCCCTCCTTAATGGCATGAGTTAAAAAGGGATGCATACCTCCTTATTTGCATGAATTGAAAAGGAATTCTTACCTCCATAATGGAATGAGTTACACTCCACTAAATCACATATTTTACTCTTCATCAAGGCATGCACATTACTTCTTTTTTATGAACAAAATTTGTTTCTCTTGCTATATATGTATCTCATATTATCTCATATTCTCACTACCTGTGCATTGTGGAAGAACGATTCAAGCATGAGAGATAGAGTTGGAGATATTTGAAGAAGATTGTGAGAGAGAGAGACTTGGAGTGTAACAGAAAAACATGAAGGTTGATTTAATGTTTGCATCAACTACTGCTACCTATGATCTTCATGCTATAACTTGTTTAGATTTGGGTGAACTTACTCATTCTATTCATCTCCCAATGCACTTTGTATCTTTGTTGAACAATTGATATGTAATAGAAGAATAATTTGGTTGGGTTTTCCTCTTGTGGATTTTTCCATAGTCATTTGGACGTAAATTTTCTATGTCTCATTCTATTATTGGATGTCTTCTATTGTGCATTTGATTTATTTTCTATCTAAATTTGCTTAACTAATATTGAAACGTAAATAAGTTTTGTAATAAGTGATTGTTACAGCATAAAAAATCAATTTTTAAACATATTTGGCCTTCTCTCTTTATTGATTGCATTGAGGTGGACAAACATTGTCCTAATTTCCAACTGTTTTCCCTAAAGTCCAAATCTCCACCTACTCCTTTGCACACCATTATCACAATTTATCCTTTCTACAAATGGGCCATTTATTTCATGGATTGTAAATCCACATCTGCCAATTTCCATAAATACGTTATTGTGGCTATTCACTACTTTAGTAAATGGGTTGAATCCATGCCTATGTTAAATAACACTATAGGTATCATGGCCCGCTCCTTTTTTAACCATGGTGTCGCTCCTTTTGGGGTTTTGAAAAAATTGGTTTTCGACCATGGTTGATACTTCAAAGATGAGATTTGGCATGAGATATCCTCACTAATAGGTTTTTAACCCCAATATTCGTCATCCTATTACCTGCAAGGGAATGTAAAAGTTGAAGTGGTCAACCACATCCTTAAGACTATGCTTCAACAGATGGTGAATAAAACAAATACCAACCAAAATTTAATGCTTTTCCATACATTATGGGCCTATAATAGTTCTGTCAAGACTACCACTGAGTTCACTCCTTTCTACCTCATGAACTTAGAGGATATAATATTACCAATCTAGTTTCAGATTCCCTCCCTTCACCTTTCCATTGAACTCCTTCCGGATACTTAACCTCTCAAACAAAGACTCACTATGTAGGATCATGCCAATTGATACCATCAAGTTCCTTTGAAAACGATTGAAGCAGCTAAAAGTGCACCGAATCTTAGTATGACAATAGGTTCCACCCTTGTACTCATAAAAAAGGTGATTTAATCATCATCTATGATCAAGCTCATGATATCTTGGAACACAAAAAATTCAAACCATTATGGCATGACCCTTACATCATTTTCAAATCTTTGGGTAAAGTGGCATATATCTAAGAAGTCCCAGAGGGAGAACTTCTTCCCAACCCCTGCAATGCACTATATCTAAAGAAATTATACCCCTAGGATATTCCCTTAGAATGCACATTTTTCTTTCATTTCAAATTTTTAACGTAGGCTGCATCCTTTTTCATCTCATTAGTTGTCTTCTTGTGCCTTCCAAATGGATCCATCATCCACACTGTATAATAGTTATGCCAACAATGCAAGTAACTTCTCTAAGAATCTAGCCTCAATACCTTTGGCCATTTTTACCCCTTTACACTCGTTAGTCCACTCTAATGCCATATGCATAAGATTTTCCACCAATAACTTGGTTGAATATGATTCTATGATAGGTTTGTTAGCTAATGTCCTCTCTCATCACATCCTTCACCTTCAAGTTTTTCTTGATTCCAAGTTGTTTGTCATGAAAATAAATGGTTTCTGCCATGTGTGTAACCCTATTCTATTTAGAAAATATTTATCAGTTAAGCTTTTGGCACATGAATTTGAATCCATTTCATTCAGTAGTGTTCCTAGAGCTCAAAAAAACTCTGTAGATACCATTGAAAATAACATTATAGAATAACATTTATCACATGCATCCATAAGAATAAAATCATGATCATAAATGATAATACCAAAATTACATGAATAATGATATTATGTTTCAAAATATCCATAATAAGTGTTTAGAGTCCACTATTCTAAATACATCTGACATGTACCTAACATGTTATCACCATACATACCAAAATGCAAGGCACATATGCCCCTACATCTACTCATCACCCTTTGGAGGATCCCGGGCTAGTGGGACCACTCCCCCAACATGTAGGTCCCTGATAGCCTAACCCACCATACAAGCATGCCTCAAAATAGCTCGTCAATCAGAGGGAAGGTTTTCACACACGTGTGTACTAATCTTCCATATCGTGCCATCCATGCTCTTTCATGCCACTCGGTGCTATTTTAAGCATCTTCTTGATGTCCATCACAAACTCATCGATATCTCATCTCCCTTGGGATGAAGATGCACGATGATCTATGGTCACACCTGTTGTAGGTTGCTACATATATCTTATCGGCCTAACTGATGCTATATCTGCATGTCATAAGTTTAGGAGTTATTACCACATATATCTCACTTATAACTAATGACTATAGTTAACATATAACATATATAAAATACCATCATGCCCCTATGCTCAGCTTAGTACTACTGGTAGCTCAGGATCCCCTGGAAGTTCATGGCCAAGTATGGATAGTCATTTATGTATAAGAGAAACTAATCCTAATGGATGAAAAAATCAGGTTTGACCACTCTCTCGACCACCCCTCCTCCTACCCATAATAATAGCCACCCCTAGTGGCATATATTGTGCTCTCGTGGGCCCCCATTTCAAATCCATACATGGGGTCAAAGAGTGTGGATATTATTAAAGAAGAATGAGCAAAATACCATCCAAAAAAAATAGTTCTTTGTCATCACCCTAATACATGAAATCAATTGGCACTTCAGCCTTATCAACAACATCAAGGCTCACCCATAGTAGGTCCCTGAGACCACACTCTCCACTAGCATCATCTTGAATCTAATGATCTTGTGGAAAGCATGGCTACCCAATATGTGCATCACTACTGCAATTGTAGCATGTGTCTCCAATATCTCCAAGTCATGTAGCTATATGCTTGAATCCTTTATTCAAGCACCTAGAATACAATGACGCTCCACAAAATCATTAAGATGTTTCCCCTTAGGAAACACTACGTGTATCTCACCTACCACCCCCAATTGGGGCAACCCCATCAAAAAGTAAATGTCATGAATAATGATCTCAATCTCATGACACTCTATAACAGATGCCTCCCAATTTTGATCCTAATAGCTAATTATTTGGGCTAATAATTCCTCACTAGCCCTCATCAGTAGGTTCTCAAAGAACTGGAGAAACCCATAGTGGGAAAAAGTTCCTCTAATGGCTTGGTTTTCATGAATCTGAGAGTGAAGTTCCTCAAAATCTCATTCTCACCATATCACCTTTTTTTTCCATACGTACACAACACCATCATGTTTTTTAGTCTCAAAGTAGCCACATTACACATTCTAGATTTAAGGGTCACCTTAAGGGACCCCCCACCCGCCTTCCCCTCCCTTCAACAAGTACCCAATGTAGTTTTTCCACCAAAATTTGCATTGTAACACATGCATTAGATCATTTCCTTTGTTGGCCAATGCAAAAAATGGCCTAACAGGTGTGTTATGACCATGATGAGGAATAGAGGTTCCTTTAATCCAAAATAAACCCCTAAACAAGAAATCTAAATAATAAAAAATGATAAGTAGGGTAAGGCCACCAATCTGAATGTCATAGATCCAAAATACAGTAGTCAATTTTTCCACTATGAGCTTGCCAAGTTTTAGAGTTGTCTCCTCCTCTCCAAATTCTCCAACAACAAAATGCACAAATGAATTTAAATTGGGGGAAAGAAGTCCTTTATTGGAAAACCCTAAATTTTCCCTTGGCCAAAACATGCTCATTGTAGCTCGGTTTGACAAACCATCTACATCATTGAAATTCTCTCATTGAGCTCTATAATGGGTCTCTCATTATCTGTGGTAATTTGAGACTTCACTAAGAAACCATATTTTTCCATGAGGCTTCACGTTTCCACCTATTAAAATTGAATCTATTCATATGAGTCACTCATATTCTAACACCACTTTATCTTTGCACCAGTCAACCTTTGCGTAGAGTTTCATCATGAGTGAAAATTGTTTGTAAATTTTTTCATGGTCACCTTTGGGATTCTCCCTTGTGGAAACATCAATGAGTCATCCATGTTCATAACATCTAAGATAAGCCACCCTTATATCCCATGGACTCTATTCAATGTCCCATTGAGTCATGTTACAGTATATTACCCCCTCTATGTGTCACATTCATCCTTTCTTACATAGATTTAGCCTCCAGCTATATTGATGTGTCTTTTAAAACCTTCAGTCTAGGTAATTGAACATCTCCTTTAGATTTGTATCAACCGTTTCAAGGTCAATATTGCACATAATGTTCTAAAAACGGAATTCATAAGTCCACCCATCCCCTTTCATCCTCTCTAGTGTTAGTCTCTATCAGCCACATTATTATGTTCCTCGTGCCTTTGTTGAGGACCCCTCATTGCCTCAACTTTGATAGGCTCTATTATATTGACTTCGGCTCATTTATTCCAGTAGAGTAGTCTAGATGTCATTTTAACTTGGATCCAAATTCTTCATTATTAGGTGCCTTAGATCAATTAAAGGGAACCATTATTTCCCTTTCCCTTGGTCATTTCTTGCATGGTAGGTTCCAATTGATTATTACGCGATCTACACTCATACACTTGATGGTTCATTGTTTTAATAGATTATCCCAACATTCCCCAAGTGTGTGTGAGATGTTCTAGACCTCAAGAGGGGGTATCCATTTGGGTATCCCCCCACATGCCTAGCAGTAAGTAACTCATGATCTAGCCTCATATGAAGTTTCATAAATTTGACTGGCTTTATCTACACCAATCGCAAAGCTGACAACATTGGCCCCTCCTTTAGATGGTTCATTCAAATATATAAATCTATTTCTTGACCAACAATGCTTCTTTGGTTCCAATATATCATCATATCAGCGTGGGGGTATTCAATCCTATGTACTTAGTTCAACAGTATTCATTGTATCAGTCCTGGCCTTTGTCTTCTAGGCACATATGTATATGTGACTCTTTATATAATTGTATTATTTTCTGACCCATTGATGTCAACACATCATGTATAATGTATTATGTTGCTCAAATCTACAATGTTGGGTTCAACATATTATTTGTACTAAGTTATCTCAGCGGGTATGAGTATGCCTTCCTCGCCTCATTGAGGTCATATACACACCATAAAGGAGACTTATATCTAACAAGTAGGTCTCAGCTCCTCCAATATTAATTCTTCCCTTTCCTACACTAATTCCCTCTCTTTCTCTTTTTATGGCCCCTCTTTGGTGTCTTGTGAAAGTGAACCTACAATGTATTTCAGTCATATGACATGCTCCTAACACTCATACATTGGAAGACAATCTTTTATTGCCTAAAAAGTGACCATCTAGCCATTGTGAACTAAGATGATCAAAATACAACATGTAGTATAGTTTTTACACATTAAAACCCACTTTTTTTTTCAGAAGAAAAAGTAGTATAGTATATATTATGTCCCAAAAAACAAGTGTTGTATTTACAAATATATGTCGGGCATAGTCCTGGATATGATCTCCTGTTCAACAGATATTTGTCATCTATACGTCTTTCTTTGCTACATATACAAAATTTTGGACAGCATATAGAGACCTTTAAAGCATAGAAATATTTCAAAGGATTTTCAGAAAAAGATATATACCTGCAAGCTGGGATATTATCCAGAAAAAGGGAGCTTTTAGCATACCAGAATTTATCGACCTTATATGCCTGGCATAATGAAAGGTTGGATGACATATGAACTAGATTCCATGGTGATGCTAAGATGCCACTTTCCACTGAAGATTGCATTCCCTTCTTTGAAAGTTCATCCGCTATCTAATTTTGATTTCGTTTTATATGAGAGATAGGGTAAAAAACAGGCTTCCATAGAGATGCCCACTTTCACCTTTAGGAGATTATTTAGAAAACCATTTTTCCTAAATTATTGATGAAATTAACCCAAGAGTCCATATGAATAATTAAATATATCTATATTTATTTACTATTTGATTGAAATAATTATTAAATAATTATTTATTAATTATTCCTTAATCATCATGCATTCCTCCCATGAAGTAATTATTAAATCATTCTTTAGTATTTATTTCTAACTCACTTTGACCATATCTCCTTAAGGTAATTAATAAATATTTTTTTTATTAGTTACTTTGACCATTTTTCTTAATTAACTCAATAAATCATTGTTTTTTTCGTTCACTAAATAAATATTTTTTACCATCTCATTAATCTTTTCCTCTCTCGAATATAATAAAATACTCATAACAATTAGATCTTGATTTGTTCTAATACAAATTTATTATTTAACTAAATCTAGATCTCTCCTAGAATTTTAATATAAATAGAGGTGTTTTCCCTAAGTCTCTACACATGACCATTTCATTATTTTCATTATCATCTAAAACCTTTTGAACTCCCACTCTTAAATTCTAATCTTCTTCTATTCTTGCCCACTTGCAAAGGAGGAGAGAAAAACCAACTTGCAACAATGAAGGGAACACAAAGAAGCCTCAATGAAGCGAACACAAAGAAGCCTCACATAGAGGACTTACGAGCCCAAGGTCTCACTAAACCTGCTCTATAAAGTGTACTACTTTATTATTACTTAAAAATAGTTATTCCATTGGTTATAATTTATGTGCTTTTTATCTTGCATTTGAGTTTCTGTGGTCACTTTTTGCAGGGTTTTATCTAACTAATTTTTGTAGATCTAAAGTTGTGTGTTGAAGACTACAAAGTTTACTTTCGATTTTTGGTTGTTAAGGCTATTCATCGCAAACAGATAAAGTGGGGATTTTCGGTACACTTTCCAAAAATTTCCATACTAACACTATTATTTTCCAGAATGAGAAAAATAGTAAGATGGTAGGCTTATTAGGATAGAAATCCCGCCGAAATATAAAAAAGTAGTAGTAAAGGCTCTTGGAACCCAACCATAATCAAGAATCCACTCACTGCAATAAAATTATGGGATGTCAAATTAATGTTGTACTCAGATAAGATAAATACACAGAAAATTAGAGGATCAACTACATTTCATGTCTTCCATTAAATTTAAGTATAAAATTCTATACTATGCAAAAATCAAATAATTCACCAGTAAAAAAATATAATTAACATTCACGTTAGCCAACAATTAACATTATATTTAGGGAAGCTAGTTAGACCAAGCCACAATCATTACTATATTTTCTATTACAACCAAGAGATGTGAATACAAGAAGGACGTGCCCCAAGGCCTCTGATGTGTGTGGAAATGCAATAAATGCATGTTTGAGAAAACACAAGAAATCCTCCATTTTTTTTGCTTTCCCTTTTAGAATTACAACACATCACTATTCAAAGTCAAGATATGTTGTGTGCACCACAGGTGAAGTTTTTTAGTGTACGAACTCAAAGTGAAATCTTTTACACAAACATTTGCAAGGACCTATTGTCTGATCCATCTTGCATGTTAATATATTTGGGTTACAAAGATTTATTTTCATTTGAATTTATTTACACATTTATATATATAAATTTTCCTTAAAAATGTAATCTACTTGAACTTTTTTTTTGATAAATATAGACTTCTAATAAATTTAAACTTAGCGTTTTATGACCATTGTATATTAAAAAATTTTAATCTAACAAAATGATATTTCAAAGATTCATATTATTTAAATTGAATTAAACACTTATATAATTTATTATTCAAAGAATATAATCCAAGTTAAAACTTCAATCAATTTAAAATTATGTTCAAGATGGACGTACTATCTGCGACCAACCATTGTGAGAAATCTTTCTATCCTTGGTATGATGAGAAAAATAACGAAAATCTTGCAGTACAACAACAAGAGGACTAATCAATGAACCAATTGGTTAAATAAAATAATAATTTTTTTACATATTTTTTTTTGCTTCATTCGAGGAACTTCTACCTTGCATTGATTTTATGACATGTAACGATCATTTTTATTGTAGACCGTCTATATTTTCTATTGTGTTAATTCTTCGTTACTTGTTATTTGATTTTAGATATCTACCATGTCATCAAAGTTTTAACCGGAAATAGGAAATTATTGATAGTTTAGTTAGGGTTTAAAATTTTATATGTTAGTATTATTTTAGAAAAATAATGAATTACTTTATCTTCTCTTAAAATTTATTTTATATGATATGTTTTATTGAATTGCAAAATCATAATTATTTTATTTAAATATATGGGAGGAAAAATGATTTTGAAATTATATCATATTAAGATAAATAGTTAGAGTGATGATGTTGTTATCTCTATATATATATAAAAGGATGCCATTTCTATTTTCAATATTTATATAAATAATTTTGTGTAGAGTTGTAGATAAATCTTTTGGAAAATTCAATCAGGGAAGAGAGGGGATCAACACAATTAGTTGCTAATATTGGGTTAGATATGATGAGACAAATGATCCAAAATGGATTTTGGATATACTCCTAAGTCTAAGTGTTTCTCACAGAGGAAAATGAAAGTCCAAGGAAGTTCCTGGAAATAGCCCCATGGCAGAGATCTTTTCATTCTGAATCTACTGCAACTTGAATGGGCAAAAATGGACTTAGGATGCAGAAGTTATCGCAGAAAGAAGATGCCCTTTGTTCTTTGGTAAAATAGGCAAAATCTCCTAAAAATGGCAAAAAACCCTTGTAAAGGGAAATCAAATTGGAGATGGTCCAAGAGGCGGACTTAAGTGGAGGCGGGAGAAACCTCAATCGGTCGATCCGATGTATCGGGTTAGAGACAGGCATGTATGTGATATCGGGACCCCAGACTTGGCAATTACGATTATGCGATACACCGATCGCCGATGATCGGATTGGTGAATCGACATTGGTGATGGATAGAACCCCCGGGCCATTCCAAATGCGACGTGCGATAGGGATCGCGACATGCAATCTCAACTGTCGGATCGGGAAAGGAATGGACGGCCAGGATTAAATCGGCGACTTGCAATTGTCGGACCCGATGGAATTATAAGCTCAATTGCATAAAATTTGAAATCTGGCAATTTGGATTTTCTTTGTATTAGCGCATTTCCACTATAAAACTGAAATACAAAGGAAAATGCCCCGAAGCGATAAAATGGACTCGAAAGGAGTTTTAGAAGCGGCCCTATATTATTTGAGTTCCGTAAAGATGGGATTTCAGGCGGGCCTTAGGCGGAAAGCGGTATTGGGCTAGCTCCGATCGATCCAACACACTGGTCGACACGTGGCTAGCGGAGGAGAGTGGAAAACCACCTTTTCAAGCAGGTAACCTCCGTACCCTTAAGCCACCTGAAATTGCATATTGACCGTTGGATTGGGGATCCCATAGATCGATGGTGGGGATTGCGATAGCGGCCAAAGGAGGACCTGATATGATTATAGGGTGGATTCGATATAATTTCAAGTCCAATAAAAAGGATTTTGTCGGGTTTTTCATGTATTTCCCGTGTATTTGGGATTTTACCCAATACGTTAATGGATGCTATATAACGCCTAATGGTGGACCCAATAAGGATTTTAGGGGCAATTGAATGGGATTTCAAGTCTGAAAATCACGCCCAATAGTGTATTTTGCATAAATTTTCTGTGTAATGGGATTTTCTCAAATTTTGGGTTTTTGCCTATGAGAAGGCCTCGAAACCTCTGCAACCACTCTTGATCATCATGCCACGCTGCAAGTAGGTGTTTTTACGAGCAATGATGCATTTTGAAGCCACATAACCACAGAGCCAGATGGCCAGTCTAACTGATAGGGAGCAGAGAAGCCGCAGAGTCGCAGAGGGATAATGAATCGCAAAGAAACGATTGGGGTAGCCAAAAAGCTGGAAAAGTACCTCAAAGGAGGCAGAGAGCTCAATTAAGAGAAAGGGCAGTTGCAAGGCAGAAGCAAAAGAGCAAAAAGCTATTGCGCAGAGTAGCTGAGGGAGTCTTTGGGGTCACTTGGAGGTCAAGTGAAAAGCCAGAGAGTTGAAGGTTGCAGAAAGCCAAAGCCAGAGCCAAAGAAGCTAGAGCTGAAGAGCCAGAGCCAGAGCCAGAGCCAGAGCTGAGAGCCAGAGCCAGAGCCTAGAGCTAGAAAGCCAAGAGCTTCAGAGCTAGGGGGTAAGATGGTGTTCTAAACCCATTGTGTTCTATGTAAACCAGTGGAGTTGAGCGTGGAGCTTGTAAAATAACTTAGACCATAATCCCAAAGAGCCTAGTTGAGTTGACTAGAGCTCAAGGAGATGTAGCCCAAGAGTTTTGAGTGAACTCCATATTAAAATGTTGTCTTATGTGTTTGTTATTTGCTGCACTGTTTTATTGTTATATGCATGTTATATTATCATAAACAACAGAATTCTAAAGCACATAAATAGTAAAAAATAAACACCAACATACAACTTATTTTCAAGCACATATTTAATTCCGCATTGGTTAATCATAAAGACTTGGGAATATTTAAGCTTTGGAAGTGGGAGAGGTTCTTGTAAGTTAGACAAGAAGCCTAAGTGCCCCATTTTCAGATCAGGTGGTATTCAAAGAAGGTTACATCAGAATGCTTGATTGACAGAGAAACGATTGCTTGTCTGAAAGGTGTTTAAATAGTGAGAGGTTGATTGTATGCTTGTTTTCAGACTGACTATTGTTTGAGTTTGCAGAGGTGAAAGGAAAGCTATTAATAGCTCAGTTCAGGAAGGACAAGAAAGAAGAAGGGCTGAAGTCATTCTTCTATCCCAAAGGACCTCGAGGCAATCCTTGAAGCATAAGAGGTTTGTTGCAAAAGGTTGCTTGAATAATCTCTTCATTAATCTTGTTTGAAGTTCTTTTATTCATTGGCATAATGATAACTTCTACAAGTGAGTCTTCAAATTCTTCTTTCTTCATCACAAGACTCTTTGATGAAGACATGAAGCAAGATTTGTCCACCATGATGGATATGGTGAGACAAATGTATGAGGATGGAAGAAAGAGCAGCATACTTAGAGAGCAATTGAATTCCATTAAGGAAGAGAGGCAGTTGATTTCTGACAAATTGAAGGAAATGGAGAGGCAACTTCATATTGCAAATATGAACCTGAAAAGGATGCATGAGTTGGAGTCATAGCTCTTTGTTGCCAAAGAAGCCTTGGTCAAATATCAGCTTGAAGAAGAGGTAAACCATTTGAGTTTGTCTTCAAATTCCTCTAAGAATACTTATATTGGTTCTTTTGAAAAACATACTAGAGGCATAGTTTCCAAGCTAATGTCCAAGATGGGATATGAAGGAAAGTGCTTGGGAAAGCATGCACAAGGTATTGTTGAACCAATAATGGTTGAAGAAAGGCCTAAGTGTTTGGGTCTTGACTATGGATAGTCTTATGGAAAGAGTTCTAGAGCTGCCATGAAGGCCATTGAAACAGCTCCAAGAAGGAGTTTCATTGCAGAGTGTGAAGATTGTATTCAGGAGGAATGCAATAGCTTGAAACATCATTTGTAGGATGCAGGTGTTCAGAAGCACACACTTGAATCGGAGAGTTGTGGAGACTTTGATAGCCTTGAAGAGATTGATGGTGTTCCAAAGGGAGCCACTTCTTCATTTGCTTCACCTCCTCATGAAGACAATAAAGGTGAAAGAGAAAGGTATAAATCTGGTTCTAATCATCTTCCTTTTGATTTTTCAAAGCATGATAAATTTCCACATAGATATGGGAAAAGAATTGCATGTTCATTTTGTGGTTTGGATAACCATAATGTTTCTAGATGTTGGAAGAGAATGGCCACATACAGGAAACTTTTGAAGGAAAGGAAGCAAGAAGCCAAAGGTCCATTAGACAAGGAAAATCATGTTGTCAAGAGGATGCACATGTAGTGCACTTACTGCTATAAGCAAGGACATATTGTTGAAAAGTGTTGGACTCTGAATCCAACAATGCTTCCACAAAAGTTGAAGAAAATGGGAAGAGAAGATGGTAGAAATGGAAAGGAAGATTCCATGAATGATGTGTCTCAGGATGATTCACATGTTGATGCTGATGTGCAGACAAAGGTAGTACCTTTGAAAGGGATTGGTAAGAAATGGTTAGAGTTATTATATGATTAAGATTGCATGTCTATTGATGCATCTGTTTGCATTTCTTGCTACAATATTGTATTTCATTTCAGCTTCGAAAGTATAGTGTGCTTAAGCGAAAGTTGAAGGATGAAATGCATGCATAAGCTTGATGTGCATGAACACAGGGATGTTGATGATTTCCTTGTTTTTGAACATGTATGTGTAATTAACTTGTAGGGTTGATTGATTTGACATGCATGTGATGCCATGTTGACTTGGGAGAAGTTAACTTGGTCTCCAAATGGAGATAATTATGAAGTGTTTCATCTTTTGAAAAAGAATCCTAATGGTCTTTTTCTACATGCTTGACTTGAAGGGTCATTTGTTTAAAGGCATGTTTTGTGGGCTTGGTATCTAGTCCATCATTTGTATGCAGATGTAAGACATGGAGGTGTTCACAAGATGTGAAATCTGTTTCTTTTGTTGAAGCAGGAGTTTAGGCCATCTAGTTGTTGTCTGTATTTCTATTGTTGTTAACAGTTGTTGTTGATAGCTTGTCAAACAGGTACAAATGAAAGTTTTTGTGAAATAGATGTACTTCACATCTATTAGAGCCACCTTGGATCAATGATCAAGGCATAGAGGTTCAAACTACCTTTTGTGACCATCTCAGCAAAAGTTCTGCATGAGGTCAAGAAGGAAGATAGTTCTTCCTAGGAGAACTAGCACATCCAAAAAGGAAAGTGGTCAGAGACCTTGGTTTAGAGGCACTATGCACGGAAAGTGTGTGGAGGCTGAAAAAAGAGGGTGTTGTTACTCTCATTTACTGTTCAGATCAGTATATCAGTATTTTGGAGACCAAAAGTTCTTTAGTGGGAAGACGTGATCCAAAATGGATTTTGGATAGACTCCTAAGTCTAAGTGTTCCTCACAGAGGAAAATGAAAGTCCAAGGAAGTTCCTGGAAATAGCCCCATGGCAGAGATCTTTTCATTCTGAATCTATTGCAACTTGAAAGGGAAAAAATGGACTTAGGATGTAGAAGTTATCACAGAAAGAAGATGCCCTTTGTTCTTCGGAAAAAGAGGCAAAAAACCCTTATAAAGGGAAATCGCTTCGGAGATGGTCCAAGAGGCGGACTTAAGCAGAGGCGGGAGAAACCCCGATCGGCTGATTTGTTGTATCAAGTTGGAGACAGGCATGTATACGATATCGGGACCCCGGACTTGGCGATTGCGATTATGCGATATGTCGATCACCGATGATCAGATTGGCGAATCGGCATCAGCGATGGACAGAACCCCTGGGCTGTTCCAAATGCAACATGCGATAGCGATCGCGACATGCAATCTCAGCCATCGGATTGGGAAAGGAATGGACGACCAGGATTAAATCAGTGACTTGCGATTTCCAGACCCGATGGAATTATAAGACCGATTGCATAAAATTTGAAATCCGGGAATTCATATTTTCTATGTATTAGTGCATTTCCACTATAAAATCGAAATACAAAGGAAAATGCCCTAAAGCGATAAAATGGACCCGAAAGGAGTTTTAGAAGTGGCCCTATATTATTTTAGTTCCGTAAAGGCAGGATTTTGGGTGAGCCTTAGGCAAAAAGCGGTATTAGGCTGGCTCTGCCTGATCCCACACACTGGTCGACACGTGGTTGGCGGAGGAGAGAGGAAAACCACATTTTCAGGAAGGTAACCTTCGTACCCTTAAGCCACTCGAAATCGCATATTGACCGTTGGATCTGGGATCCCATAGATCGATGGTGGGGATTGTGATAGCGGCCAAAGGTGGACCTGATATGATTATAGGGTGGATTCGATATAATTTCAAGTTCAATAAAAAGGATTTTGTTGGGTTTTTCACGTATTTCCCATGTATTTGCGATTTTACCCAATACGTTAATGGATGTGATATAACGCCTAATGGTGGACCTAATAGGGATTTCAAGGGTGACTTAATGGGATTTCAAGTCTGAAAATCATGCTTGATAGTGTATTTTGCAGACATTCTCTGTGTAATGGGATTTTCTCAATTTTTGGGTTTTTGCCTATGAGAAGGCCCCGAAACCTCTGTAACCGCTCTTGATCATCATGCCACACTGCAAGCAGGCATTTTTATGAGCAATGATGCATTTTGAAGCCACAGAGTTGGAGAGCTAGATGGTTAGTCTACTGACAGGGAACTGAGAACCCGCAGAGGGATAATGAATTGCAGAGAAATGGCTGGGGTAGCCGAAAAGCCAGAAAAGTACCTCAAAGGAGGCAGAGAGCTCAATTGAGAGCAAGGGTAGTTGCAAGGCAAAATCAAGAGAGAAAAAAGCTACTACGCAAAGCAGCTGAGGGAGTCTTTGGTGTCACTTGAAGGTCAAGTGAAAAGCTAGAGAGCTGAAGGTTGTAGAAAGCCAAAGCCAGAGCCAAAGAAGCCAGAGCCAAAGAGCTAGAGCTAGAGCTAGAGCCAGAGCTAGACCCGAGAGCCAGAGCGAGAGCCTAGAGTTAGAAAGTCGAGAGCTTCAGAGCCAAGGGATAAGATGGTGTTCTGAATCCATTGTGTTCTGTGTAAACCAGTGGAGTTGAGCGTGGAGCTTGTAAATAGACCATAATCCGAGAGAGCCTAGTTGAGTTGACTAGAGCTCAAGGAGATGTAGCCCAAGAGTTTTGGGTGAACTTCATATTAAATTGTTGTCTTATTTGTTTGTTATTTGCTGCATTGTTTTACTGTTATATGCATGTTATATCAGCATAAACGATAGAATTATGAAGCACATAAATAGTCAAAAATAAACACCATCATACACCTTATTTTCAAGCACATATTTAATTATGCATTGGTTAATCATAAAGACTTGGGAATATTTAAGCTTTGGAAGTGGGAGAGGTTCTTGTAAGTTAGACAAGAAGCCTAAGTGCTCCATTTTCAGATCAACAAAGAAGGACTAACACACCTAATTTGTGATGTTTGGGTTGGAGAGAGAGAGAATATATGGGGGAATAGGAAAATAGAACAATGGAGGATACAAGAGAGAGAAAGGGAGAGGGAGGGAAAGAAGAGGGGTTAAGAGTGATAGAGAGAATGCATTGTGGAAAGCATGCTTGAGAGAGAGAGAGTAGTGTTGGGGAAGAGAGGGGAGGAGGATATAAGAGGATGGAATTCTAGGGAGAGAGACTAGGATTAAGAGATACATAAGGAGGGAATAAGTGGGACGGATGGAGGGATGTAGAGAGATCAAGTAGGAGCGAAGGAGATAGATAGATAAGGAGGGATTAAAGGAGAATGAAGGGGAAAATAGATAGGGAGAGATGAAAGAGGAAGGTAGAACTAGTGGGCAAGGGGGAATGAGGGATAGGGGTAAGGAGATAGAGTAGAGATAAACCAAAGGTGCGCAAGAGAGGGGAAGAGTGGGGAAGAGGGGGGACACAATGAGAGAGAGCAGAGGAGGAGAGGGAGGAAGTGAAACAAGGAGAGATAGAGGTAGAGAGAGGGGGGCGGAGATAGAGAGGGAGGGAGAGAGAGAGAGGGAAGGATTGAGGGAGGAGGGGAAGTGATGAATATGGAGACAATGAGAGGGAGGAAAGGATGGGGAGGGAGAGGGAGGAAGAAGGAGAAAGTGGGTGGAGGGTAAGGGGGAGAGAGAGAGGGACTAGGTAAATAAAATGCAAGAGAGAGAGAGGGGTCAGAGAGAGAGTGGAGGGAGATAGACCTAAATATGGAGCTAGAGAGGGGAGAGGGAGAGAGATAGGGGTTAGGAGGGAGAGGTAGTGAGAGGGAGATGGTGGGAGAGGAAAATTGAGAGAGGAATAGAAATAGAGAAAGATAGAGAAATGGGGGAGGGGTGGGGAACAAGGGGCAGAGAGAGAGAGAGAGAGAGAGAAGAGAAGAGTAGGAGGAAGGTGATGGATTAAGAGAGGGAAATATTTATTGAGGGAGAGGGATGGCATTAAAGAGGATAGGGTTGTAGAGAGGGAGGGAGGGAAGGAGGGATACCGAGAGAAAGAGAGGGGAGCACAGATGGAGTGAGAGAAAACTAGAGAGATAGGGGGGAGGAGATGAGAGTGAGGGAGAGAGAGATAGAGAGTGAGGGAGAGAGGGAGAGATTATTGGAGTGAGGTAGGGAGTCTGGGGGTAAGGTAGTGTTGACAGTGATGGAAATCCATCAACCAGGGTGGTCTCCCTAATTTGAAGTCCCAATTAGTCCTCACACAATTTCGAATAGGAGACCCATCCGAAGTATCAACCCAATTTCCATGTATTCTTGTAGATTTTACTTGGCTCTAATTGTCAACAAGAGAGAGGAATGCAAATGTGCCTTCAAAAAGAAAGTGAGTGTACCTGGTCAATGTTTGATTATAAGTGTGTCAAGGTTCTTCTACCACGAAGGGAGAAAATAAAGTGAGCCTTTGAGAAAGGGGTAATAGTACCACCCTAGTAGAGACACACACAACCAATCATGATCCATTAAACATCCAGTGGAATAGCCCACAAAGATGTGGCGGTGATAACAACCAATCAACAAGAAATATTTGTCTAATATCCAGTGAAATAGTCCACAAGGATGTGACAACAATAACAACCATTAAAGCTCACTCTCAATAAGATGAGTACCAAAATAATCGAAATAGTTCAACTATGTTAGCACAGATGAAAGAAAACAAGAATTACAAACATCCACATAATAGTCTTACAAATATTCATAATCCATGCATGAAGAACATGCTAGCCATGAGGCTTCTCACATTAAGTAAAAGTTCCAAGAAACTTCTATACAATGAACACCACTGGCTCCAGTAGTGGAGCATTGGAGCCACTACTTGCTCCCCAAAAGAACTAGATTGTCTCAATAATGCCTTGTGGGAGGAGCCAAGGTGAAAGGTCCCTTGATCAAACAATAAGGGTGTATATATAACCAATGAGGTGATGCCTCACCTCCCTTGTGACTCTTTGACTACCCTCATGACTTTTTGACTTCCTATGATTTTTCAACTTGACATGAATCATCATCTTCTATACATGTCCTTTGGACTTCCACTTTACAATACATTTTCAAATAAGAAATTACATAATTCACAAGAATGATGTGGAATATGATTACGCAAGACATGACATGGCATGAAATTGATAACAAGGACTTATTGATGACATGGAAATGTCAAGCCAGTATTGCTGCTCCTTTATCTTTAGCAAGAGATTTGCAGTGCTTCATCTTCATGAGAGATATGCTTTGTTCTTCATATCCACCCTCCAAAGGGATGTGAATAAGATGGAGTCATCATGTGGTCCTAATATTTGATCTTCTATTGTAATCTAATGTTCCTTCATCTTCTCACATGATGATCATATTATCTATTCAACTCGATATGTGTCTTCCAGCATGTCCTTCTCCATATGCTTCTTAATCATCTTTCCATAGCATGCTAGAGTACCTGCATCTGTAACCCACTCATGATAAGATGACATTAGTTTGATAAAACCCTAATCTTAGATGTTGCATGATGATCTACTAACTGAGTCAAGACATGTTGAGAGAGAGGTTCAATGACTGCGTAGTTGTGCAACTCAAGCAGTCAAGGGTGAAGCTTGGGCCTTGAGACTGCACAATCTACAATTCAGGATCGACTAGGAAAGACGATTGCACAGTTTTGGGATTCAGGGAGCCAGGCTGACAGGATTTGCACTATTTAGACAACTGCGTAGTTCTTGGATGTAGAGGAGGGCACCTGAATACAAAATTGTGTAGCTCAAGATCTCAAGGGTTGGGCCTAAGGTTTGAGACTGCACAATGTGCAGTTCAAATCTACTTGGAGGCCATGATTGTGTAGTTTTAGAGGCCAAGACCTGGGCTTGAGCACTGAAATTATGAATTGTGTAGTACTAGAAGGACAAGGGGGCAGATTATTCCACAGTCACATGGTTCAGGAGATAAAGATTGAGGCTTGAGGATTGAGACTGTGCAATGCGTAGTGTTGGATTGGCTGGAGAGAAGGATTGTAGAAACCAAATATTTCTTACTTGAGGGCCAAGTAGATTATTTCCAAATCCCATTCCAACACTAGACACATTTAAAGAAGGGAACATTTCCAATGTCTCATGAATATATCACCCACCATTAAGGTATATATCTCAACAAATCTCAACATCAATGAAGATATCTTGTTGGGTGCAACATGTTCACCTAAATAACTTTCCTCCTACAAATCCCTCTTCTAAGAATTTAGAGATATTTTTTCTTGGTCGTACTCCAAAATGAGCAACACTATCCCTACCACTACAGAGCACCACATAGACACATGGCTCGACACGTATCATATAAGGAAAAATCAACACCTTCTCCATCCATCCAAAGTGGAAGTAATTAGACTCAAAATTGACAAGTTACATAAGGTTAGCTTTATCTTTCCTATCACTTACACATATTTGGTTTCTAATCATATACCTATCATGAAAATAGATGGAATGATACACATTTGTATTGATATTTTTGATTTGAACAAATCCTGTCATGGATGACTTCTCATACTACAATCGAATCTAGATACACCATGCAGGCCAATATAAAACCTCTTTCACCACTCTTATGGGTACCTTCGCATATCGAGTGATACCCTTTGGCCTTAAAAATGTATGAGACAGGATCCAGCAAGAAATGAACTACATTTTTCATGATCGAGCTCATCGAATACATGCCTATTTGGAAAATAATACATTCCATTCCAAAAATCACTCAAATCATATCAAATATATTCACCTTGTGTTTTAGTGATGTCGATAATATGACCCATGCATGAACCACCTCAAATATGTGTAATTTCTAGGACATTGTTTGGATTTAATTCTACCTATCAAGGTATGCGGGTAGACCCATTGAAAGTATAATCTAATCACAAATTCCCACTATCAAAGAATTTAAAGAAGCTACATAACTTGCAGGGTAATGAAAATTTCTCATGATGCTTTGTTCTTGAATATTCCACATGTGCTCATGGTTTTCTCTACATTATCCATTAAGATATCCCATTATAATTGGATGAGCAATATCAACAGTCATTCGATGTTTTGAAAGACACACTGTCACAAGCACCATTAATAAGCCTTCCTGGCCATAACAAGGACTACACCCTTCACCTATCATCATATGATGTAGCCCTTGCAGGCATATTAGTCTAAGAAGGAACTGATAATAGAGAACAAGTTATATATTAAACAACCATAAACCTCACAGGACCTACTTTGTGTTATGAGAGAGTTTAGAAAACTTCCCTAGACCTTGTACACTCCATACATATGCTTTGACATTATATCATCTTAAAGACCACCAATAGCATATCTAGTATCAGTCCCATGCTTTAATTGATTAGTTATTGTACGATGAATCATAAATATACCTGATGGGTTATTATTTTGCAATAATTTCAACTCCAATTTTCTTCCCCTAAAAGCAAGAAATCCCTCATTCTTGTAGAATTCATCAGTAATCTCCCCTCTGAATCTGAAGCATCCCCTATGAATGATTATTCTTAGAAAAACACATATTAATTATATCAACAGACAACCATTAGTATGGTGACATTATCCTTTACCTACGAACTCAAAATTGCATTCCTCAACTCACATGGGATGATCGAAGGCATATTCATCATCAAGCACCATGCTACCTCCTCATTGAAGATGTTCTATATCATCGAGGCATGGAAACCATTCTACATTAATAAATTGCACTTAATGAAGTTGAGAAAGTCTTAAATGACGACCATAGAAGACATTCTTGTGGTCACCTCTTGGGGATTGTCACAACCAAAAATATGATTCCCCCATGCTAGTTATTTTTGGCCAACTCTCTTCCATGACTACATCCAAGTAGTTAAATGATGTGAATGCTACAAGTGATATTCCTATAAAGACAAGGTGCCTCCCACTACTTTACATCATGTCATTGTCATCAAACCCTTCTATAAGTGGGGCATTGACTTCATTACTTGCAATATAGAATCTCAAAATTGCCACAAGTACATAATATATGCAATCAACTACTTCACTATATGGGATGAATCCATTCCCACCTTAAAAAATACTACAGATGTAGTGTCTCGATTCTTCTTTAATGATGTCATCATGAGGCTTGAAATCCCCAAGGAGCTTGTCTCTAACCATGGAAAGCATTTTGAGAATGAGATCTTCTAGCAGTTATCTCAGGTCCTTGGGTTCACTCATGAGCTTGCTTCCCCATACTACCTATAGTTCAATAGCCAGGTAGAAGCTATAAATAGAGGATTCAAAATGATACTGCAACATATTGTGAACAAACATAAAACCAATTGGAATCACATGCTTTTCTCTAACTTATGGGTGTACCGTACCTTAGAAAAAACATCCACCAACTTTACTCTATTTCACATATTCTATGGGGTCAAGATGATACTCCATATTGAATGTAAGATCCCTACGATACTCATGACCATCAAGCTTCCCCTAGATACTTCTCCATTAGAAAAGAGGATCATCCAACTAGAATACATCAATGAAAGTCAGTGAGAATCCCTTCAACAAAATGAAGCCCATAAAAGTGGTCCAAAGGCTTCTTTAATTGCCATGTTACCCCCTCGCTCATTCAATTAGAGGGATTTGGTACTCATGTATTATGTCACCAATGAAGCCCTGGGACCTAGAGATTTCAAAACACTATGGGAAAGGCCAATATTGTAAGAAAATACATTTTGAAAGGTGCCTATATGTTAGTAGAACTTGATAGGACCTATCTCAAAGACCCCAACTGGCTCAACCTCGTGAAATTCCATCCCTAACCTTATGTTTCTAGCCTTATGATTTTACTATGTACCATGATTTAGTTTTATGATTGCCTCATTGATACTATACTCTAAAATATACTCTTATCATGCCTCACAGATGGATTATCCACTAACTTACTATTACAGGCTCATTCATGGTTCTTCTCGTCACAAAACCTCATTGCGACACGATAAGAAATATACTCTCCTGATTAGACTATTCTCTATTAGAACATGTCTACATTGGGTCATCCACTAATAATCATGTTGAATACAATGTCTTCATAGGCCTTCTGGCTTATGACTCCCACTTAGATATCTATCATTTGCATGTGTTACTTGACTCCCATCTTGTCGTATTGCAAATTACTCAAAATTTCCATGTTCATGACCCACAGGGGCTTCACTAGGGGATAAATACCATACCACGTGGGTTCATAATGAGGGATATATATTGAGGAAAAAAAGACAAAATATATTGCATGATATATAGGGGGTAAAGGGTTTTTATTTTGGCAGGTATAAAAAATGGAGCTCAAAGTTAAGGAAAAAATATAAAGGGGTATAAAAAATGATAATGAAAAAATGGATACCTACAATATCTAGTGAAAGTATGGTTTTTTTAAATTGGGAAGGTGTATAGTGTTCATATTGATAAGGGGTTAAATAATGTGACTTTTAGAGATATTTTTCAATATGTAGTCAAATTAGAGGTATTGTTTAGTATGACACAAACACATGTGATATGTCAGAGGTTCATTGAGTGAAGCCCCTGTGGTGTGACCCTTGTATTCTTTGGAAATACCTACATGCACAGCTGTTAGAAGATGGTTTTGATATTTCACATTTTCCCATATACCAAGAAATCATAATCATGGTGTTGACCACATAGCTGATCGAATCATAGACTAGAAATCATTGCATAGAAATGATCATCAAGAAATATAAACCATAATAAACATGCATCACATTATAGTAAAAAATACACATCATAAGGGCCACAAAAAATATGTATGTCAAAAAATAAGGTTTATGTACATTGGCTAGCCATCACTAGTAGAAGTCGATCATCTACAAAAGGGGGCGAGCATCTTTGTAATGGGTTCTTCCCCTGGTACATGGTTTATAAGTATAAGATCAAAGCTTGCCATTCCCTGTACCACCTCTCAGAGGTTCTTTAGCCTCCCCTTGCCTTGGGGCCAAGATGGGTCATGTTGTAGCTACTGCAACAACTACTGGTCAAAGAACTAGATGCCACTCTCTATATGGTGCCATCATCCTCTCAATGAAAACCTCTCTGAGAATCACCCAGTGGACCCCCAATAGGCCTAGTAGAAGTCTAGTCAACCTCTATCATGCATCCATCTCCCTCTACTCTATGGACCTCAGACATGCCTGTAGCCTCCATATCTCCTCCCAAAAACCTTCCATTCACCCCCTCCCACGGAGAACCTATCTGTAGGCACACGCACTATGTTGTTCACTCCTCTGTGATCACCTCTCAAGGTTTCTATTGTCCCACCACAATAACTGCCTCTTGTGCATGTCTCTTCCTAGACTCACTAGCTCAAGATAACCTACCCTAGGGGTGCCCACAAGGTCCCACACCTACAGCCAAACATATCAAATGTCAATGTGACATACATCATAAAATGTAGATGAAAATTCATAAATTTAGATAAAATAAAAGCACATACTCATGTACCTATTGGATCCTCTGTGTCACCTGGGGGAAATCCCATGTTAGGACCACCTTTAAAGTCCATTCTCGCATCTAAGGACTCCATAATAGACTGATAGTTTGATAAGAACCAATCCTCAACAATATTTATCTAGTAGTATCCCACCTCACTACCACCTACCTAAGGCATTAGGGGAGCCCACCTCTTGATATATGGATCCCTCGATGGTGTCATATCGACTCAGATGACCGTCCATAATAGGATTGCCTACTTATATAGAAATATACATAAAATGTTTCAGTATCAAAAGCCATGCATCTTCCCCCACACCACCTTCATCAACTAAGTGGTTATAACACAATGCACCACCAACTTCCAATAGAAAAAGATGTCAACACACATCCACTCCAATAGTGTAATCTGGACCCCTATAATCCTATGAGGGGATTAAGTCCCAAGAATGTGAAGGATCATTTCCACCAATGCTCATGTAGCCAATTATGTTATTGACTCAATCTTGATTCCCCCAACATCATTTGGATTGACCCCACACCATTGGTTCACCCACTTGGCCAACCTGATCCCATTATAGGGAAGCTATATTGGTAAAACCCCTACTCGAGGTATTAGTGGAGTCACAAAGTAAATGTCCACCTCCATTGAGATGGGGAGATTATACCATCTTATGTCAAACACTTTGTGCACCGACTCCCATCTCTCGATCATGAATAGTAGGAACTCCTTCTGCAATCTTAGTAGTGGGTTTTGAGGAAACTTCAGTAACCATTATCTAGCCAAAGCTACTTAGGCCTGGGAATTTGTAGCCATGTCATCATGAGGCTTCCCCTAGTGCCTCTCACTCCAAGGTACCATCCTATGAATATGGACCTCATTAGATTAGTAAAAAATTAGAAAGAAAAAGACACCAATTTTTCACATCAAGTGACTATTTCGTAAACAACCACGAGGGCCTTTCACCTATTCTATTAAAAATCATGAGGGTATCACATATTTTACTTCTATTTCCATGAATTTCATCACCTATTTACCACCCTAAAACATGAGGCCCCTTCGAGAGGGATCTCATGTTTGTTTTTCACACAGTCACAATACCATCTTGATTGTACCTTTCTAAGCTGTGATGCCATCATGGCTTCACCTGAAAAGGTCCATATAGGACACCCTATATGGCCTATTCACCTGAGAAATATAGAATTCACAAAATAATTTTGATGATAACTAACCAAGATCTCCTCACACAATGAAATGCTATTCTAGCTAGCCACATACTTGAAAATAGTTTCGGGATTCCACATCAAATTCCACATCAGTAGGTATAAGTGAAGTCACAATTGGGCCCTACAACCCTTATATACAACATTTTATCCATTCTTCCAAAGGCCGGTGTGATAGCCCGTGAGATCCTTTCACCAAACCGCTAGTGGCATTAGGATCAAGACATTCTAATATACACCATGGTATCATCCTTTCAATTCATTAATAGTTTGCATTTTGGGCCCTTTTCATGCTCAGAGTGCTCATCAGGTGCACCTTTTTTTTGTTTTGATATATCTTCTTTGATACTACATTTTATTTTATGAAGATGCTTTCACTCGGGGTATTGGTTTCTAAGTTTCAAGTCATTGGCAACATTCACATTGAACTCAAACCCTTGGTGCACTAATTAATAGTCAAGTTATAATTCTTCACTAGCATGATATGTTTCCTCATAAACTTTTCATATATTAACATCATTTCTCTGAAATTAACCATAGGGTCCACTATCTTAGTCATGTTTATCATCACCTTCCACTTGCACTTGATAAATTCTCTCGATGGTCGATATATCTTTCACCTTCATGGATTTTTTGATTTCATAGTTCCCATGACACTATTGGTATACATGACCATTTTCTTAGGCCCATGAGACATTCATTTGTAGGATTTGAAGACAAGCCTCATCTCTCTTCTTTACCTTATTTCTTACCATCCCATCCTAGGCCACAATTCTTTTTGGATCATCATGAATGCACTACTGAATTCCACACATGGCCTACCATTCCCCCACATCATATTAAACCATCGGTGTTACCACGTTTGTTTCATTCACCTCACATTAAGACCATCCAATGGGACCCCCACCCTCTGTAGACACCCAATTGCATCATTTTGTACACCACCATACTCTTGGGGAACCTATCTCTATGTTTATACATCTAAAGTTTTCTTAGAAAAGGTTTCTCACTCATATTTTTGTGTCAATTACCTAGCAGTAGTCCCTAGTCACCATTGGTTGGAGCTATTTTTTTAACCATTCCTTACCCACATCATTCATCACTATTTCTTCACACACCCATGGTGACAGTAAAAACATGAAAGTATCCCTCTTAGACATCCTCTTAACCCTAGAGGCCAATTCTTTAATCCTTTTTCTTACTGTTGTTATTCACATTATAGATTTAATGTAGGGTATTTTGTGTATCCCTCATACATTGTTAACTTTCATTACCATGCCTATAATCCACCATGTTAAAATACCTACCTTAGATTCATATAGATTTCCGAGAATCATTTTTTGGATAGTTTGCGCTTCTTTTCTATCAACATCAACACTCATATTCTAGAATCAATGTAGTACCTTGGTTGTTCTCCACCTTCTTGAGGACAGCCTTGGGTTGAACATTGGGAAACCTCATTCTCCATTGATTTCATTAGTCCCCCCGATGTTTGAAACCAACATAATTTTTCATGTCAAGGGTGTATCATACTTTATGACCATTGCATTTCTCTCCTTTATTAGAACACCATGTGTTCAGGTCACACCTCCTTCAGCAATGCTTTGTATTTGATGAATGTGGCACCATGTTTAGTCTATTTTACAAAGGTTCCCTTGAGGGTGAGAAAAGTTACCTTCTTTAGCTAAAAGAACATTCGATACTTCAATGCTAATTTTATAGGAATTTTTTGTGTAACTATAATATTTCATTCATAGTCATCATAATGAGAATTGGACATGCTCACCTCATATAGAAAATTTTGTATTAGTATTTCTTTCAAGCATGGTTTTCTTTCATTTGTCAGTCAAGGTATGTTCCCCTAAGAATATCCACAATGAGTTTCTCTCTCTCAAGAAGTAGGTAAGAATCATCTTCAATAGAAACAAGACATGATGTTTTTGGCTATAAGCTTGATCATAACGTCACACATAAGAGTGCAACTATTATTACGAAAAAAATGGTACACCCGTTTGTACACAATAGAAGAAGCTCAAAGTTATCAACCAACATGTGCAAAGGACACATTTTGAGCTAGAAACATTATGAAAAGAAAAAAATGAAAGGGTTTTCCTAAAGTTCACTTAAAAACTCAACCTTCGCAGGCACTTCAAAGATATTTTATTACACTCTCACATAATTGTCTTCAATAGATGAGAAGGTAGAAAAAATCCGTTTCAGCACCTCGATAGGTACAATTTCTTGAAAAACACTCAAACTCTTGACATGATGGGTTGACCATTCAAGCCTTGAGCCCCAATAAGCCTTAATGGTAGTAGGATGGTAGCTCTCATGTAATTTATGAGACAAAAAACCTAATTGATGATCCAAAGGAGGGAGAGGGTGTTCAAAATTTATATAAATTAATGAGCATCGAGAGCTAAAAACAAGAATAAGTAGTGCATTGTCATTCTGCCAAAATTTCTCCAAATCATTCAAACATACCAATCCTGTTGTGAAGGAAAATCCTCTCTGTGGACATAGATGATCCCTGTAGCCCAATGAGTGGGTCTAGCAATAAACAAGACAATCTACAAGACACTTTCCTAGACTACAATGAAAATTAAAGAACAAGAAGGGGACCTACCTTGTTCTAATGCTATGATGTATTCCTTTGTTGAAGATCTTGATTGCTTGCTCCCTTAGGCTCAATCCTCGATGCTCATGGTGTTTGAATACCTGCACAAGAGACTAAAAACACAACAAATCATAAAAGTGCAACCAACATAATTCAAATGTAATCAGCTTAACAAATCAAGGAGCATTAAGATAAATGAAGCACCAAGACAAATATTCATGGAAAGTGAACCAACAATTGTATATATTAAGAAACTGAAAAAGGAAGCATACAACCTATGCCTTGATGTTGAGTCCTTCCTTTGGGTGGATGTCCAAGTCCAAGCAAAGACTCTTCAAGGCTACAACCTTAATATAAAGGTTTGTATCAACATAATGTTTTGTGAAGCCTAATCTCTGTAGGTATACATCCTTCCTAGCATCCCATGCCCTTGGTGATTGCTTGAGGCCATAGAATGCCTTCTTCAATATGCAGACATATGCCTTTCTATCGTTAACTTACAATCGCAAGGGCTTTTCTATATAGACTTCCTCATCAATTTTTTCGTTCAAGAATGCAATCTTGACATCCATTTGGTGGATATTCGATCCCATTGACGCTGCCAAAGAGATGTATGAGCAAATAGTTATATCCCTTGTCGTTGGAGAAAAAGTCTCTTCATAGTCGATACCTTCATGTTGAGATAAGCCCCTAGCCACAAATGTTGTCTTATATGTATCAATACTTCCATCTACTGCATGTTTGATCTTGTAGAGCCATTTGGAAGTTACCACAGATTTGTCTTCAAGCCTAGGTATGATCTCCCAAACTCCATTCTTCATTATATATTGATATTCTTCATTCATGGAATCCTTCCATTCTTGGTGATTGACAACTTGTTCAAAGGTGGATGACTCTACTTCTATTAATTTTTTCATGTAGGCTAGATACCCAGAATATCGTTTGAGTTTCTTACTTTTCATGAATGTACCTTGAATTGTTCCATGACCTTATACATCTAGAAGCGTGAACTTCAACCAGTTAGGCTTTTTCTAGTTTCAAGGACTACCGTAGGTTTTATAGATTTAGAAGGACCTTCATCTTCATGGTTTGATTATTCTTCCCTAGTAACTTCTTCAAATACCAGAAGTTTTTCATCATCAAATTCCGTATAGAGATCCTTTGATCTCTTAGATGCAATACTTTCGTCAAATATCAGATCTCGAATTACTTCTATTTGGTGTCCTTCTTTTATGTAGATCCTATAGGCCATCGAAGAGTTCTTGTTAAAAAACCCATAAAATTTCCTTTCATGCCAGATGGATCCAACTTCTTTCTTTTGTTCATAGGTATATGAATATACACAGGACAACTGAAAATTCGTAGATGATCTACGATTGGTTTCTTTCTAGTGAACACTTCTTTGGGAGTCTTTTTATCTTCAAACATGTGGGGACTTTGATTTTGTATCTATACAACTATCTTTATAGATTCATCCCACAAAAATTTCTGTAAATCTTGATCATGTAAGATTTCTTTTACACTTTCTTCAATGGATCGATTCTTTCATTCTACAACTCCATTTTGTTCAGGATTATATGGGACTATCATCTCTCTCTTAATCCCAAGCTCCTTACAAAAAGCTATGATTTCCTTAAATATGTATTCTCCTCCATTATCGGATCTTGATATCTTGATTTTTATTTCTATAAGGTTCTCTACTTCAGCTTTGAGTTCTTGAAATTTGGTAAATACTTCATCCTTGGATTTCATTAAGAAAACCCACGTTTTCCTTCAATGATCATCTATTAATGTGACATAATATAGATGACCTCTAAGTGATTTAGGATTCATAGGACCAAAAAAGTTGGAATGAATAAGATCCAAGAATTATTCTGACCATGAAGCACTCCTCCCAAATGGTTTCTTAGTGTTCTTACCCAATGCAAATTCGTTGCATACTCCTTCATGATATTCTTTCAGTTCGGGGAATCCATCTACTATTGAATTTATTGTTGGAAGGATTTTGAAATGGAGATGACCGAATCTTCTACACCAAAGTTCACATGGGTTGATTTCAATGTGAACTAAATCTTGAGCAAAAGGAGATAGAAACGTGTATATTCTTCCTTCATGAATCCCAATTACTCTAGAATTTTCTATGCTTGTATTTTTTTTGCATACTACAACTTTTCCTTCTATGAAAGCCACTCTTTTACCTTTATATTCTAGACTTGAAATGGAGAGTAAGTTCTTATGAAAACTTGGAACAAATAGGATGTTGTTGAGATGAATGTTTCCTCAATTCTCTAGCTTTCTCAAGGTTTATCCAATTCCTCTCAAGGATAGCTCTTATTATCACCAAACGCAACAAAGTAAAAAGACTTTCCTTTTGAAAAAAAAATTAGTTTCTTGTTATGACCGATCATGTGTATTGATGCCCCACTATCGATCACCCAATTTTTCTCGTCTTGAAATGTCCGAGTGTGTGTTGAGAAGAGTCCTTCGTCCTTTTTCTTGGTCACTTCTTTCTTTGGAGTAAATAGGACATTCATTACTTCTTTGATCTTGAGATGAATTTCTAACTTTGAACACTTATTTAGAAACTTATTCAATGTGGAAGAGATATTCATAAGGCCCTTAGACAACCTTAGCTCTGATACCATGTTAAGAAATCTATTAGGGCAATGATTAGAGTGATTTCTCTTTTATTGATAATTGCTTGTGATTTCTTTTTACTTTTCTTACTTACTTAATTTCTTTACTTATTATTATGTTTGTGTATCATCAAACAACTATCAAAACAAGAAGAAAGAGAACACAAATATAGGATCCAAGTGAGGGCCAAAACCTCTCCACTTGAGAGGAAAACCTGAAAATATCTTCTCTTCTTATAGATTCTTCAATTGACGAATACCAAGACCTCTAGACCAAGATAAATACCCTCGAAGACCAAGTCCAACCCTTTTGGATGATTTGATTCCTTTTTGCATGTCAAACCCAATTAATCTCTTCCAGTAGCACAACTTTGACCTCTACCTGCATAATTTCAGCCTCTACTATAGGTCTAAAATTTTCAGCCCTCCTGCAATAATTGTTGTGCCACATGTGAGCTTCTTCTGGCCTCCCAAGTATTACTCAAACCTTCACTTGGATTTTTTCTTCCTTCTGGAGCTTGATTATGGATTATGGTGACATTCGTTGACCTTTGTTTCCTTCCTTGATCAAGATCAAACCTGCAGAATAAAACCCTAGACCAGCTACAAAAACTATAACCTTCCTTTACATGTGTGAGAGGTAAATAGCCCAAAGACAAATATCATTTTTCCTCTTACTTCCTTGTTGTCTTCTTCTCCTTCCTCATTCGATTTAATGAGTGAGTGATGAATGTGTTCCAAGGAGGTTGAGTTTCCTCATTGATATAGGATTCTCAAGGTGGACATACCTCCTTAATTTAGGTTGAATTTCCAGCTGCTAGGCCGACTTGGTATTGAAGGATATCTTGAAATTTTTAAGGACAAAACTAATTTTATTTACAATTTACAATGTGCTTCATGGGGTCTTAAACTTATGACAATGAGTCTTTTGACTTCATGACCGAGGAAAAATCCTAGAAGCACTCAAAGGGCGCCTAACCTATAAAATAAAATACCTTGAGCATGAAACCCATGCCCAATAATACTAATAATATTTTTTCATTCATTTTACAAGATGAAAGAATCACAAGTACATTTCATATTTATGAAGAGTGAACCTACATACAAATTTTTCAACAATTTGAAAGGAAGGATTGGAAAATAATTTTCGATGTAGCTCCTTTTTTTCACAGACCATTGCTTCTATTTAATTTTTTCTTATTTGTGTTTTCTTTGGAGAAAGTTTTGAATAAAGCACTAGCACAGTTTGGGGTACATTATCTCTTTTGACCAATGAAATGAAGAAAAATTTCCTTAATATGAGCTTGTTGCCTCCTTTAAGGATGACATTGTATTTTGTGTGCATATTTGTGTGGAAGTACCTAAGAAGATGTTGCCCAGGGAAAATCAATTTAATTTTTTTCACTACAAATATTTAAAAGTTCTTTATTAGGAGTAAATGATTTAAATATTGGGGGTGCTAACGTGCAAGATATTGTCAAATTAAGTGGATATTTTTGATAAAACTATAGAGAGGAAGTAAAAGAATAAAACTAAGAAAACAAGAAGTTTATCCTTATAAAAATGCAAAACCCCCTGCCAAAATTAATGTAGAAAGAGATCCAAATTAATAGGGTTACATCTCAATGTGTAACTCCTTACAAGTCCTATAATTACACTACTATTGTTGGTTTTAGTACCCTTTATATTTTCACCTATGGGAAGAAGAATTTTTTCTTTAAACCTAACCAAATTAAGAAATATATTATTGTAGCCTCTCTCAAGGATGACATTGTATCATGTCTATATAATTGCATTGAAGTACATACCAAAATGTTACCTAGAAAAAATAAATTTGATGTTCTTTTATTGACAAGATACAAAAATGCTTGATTAAGAGCATAGTCCTTTATACAACGTTGGTGCCATGGGCTTTGCTGATTTGGAAGAGATTGTTAAACTAAGTAGAAAATATTGAGAAAACTAATGAGGAAGTAGGAGGATAAAATTTAGAAACAAGGTAGTCTATTGTGCAAAGCCCTAACAAAATTAAGGTACAATGAGACCAATAAACCAATAGGAAAGCAACCTAAAAATAAAGACGAATCCAAATATGAGTAAACAAAAAATGAAATTATATAAATGTGCAAACAATTTGTTATGTATCATCTTATTAAAATGATATATATTTGTATATAATAATATAATAAAATGTTTTCTATGTCACTCCTCTAAGAAACCTAAATAAATATTCAATAGGCCCACATGCAAAGTAATACAACTCTAATGAAAACATGTAAAGATTGAAGGTAGGAACATCCATAAAGCAAGGATCCCAAGTGAGCAATACATAGTAAGTTCCCAATGTTCCTCTTGTTGAAATATGTAACTAGGTTTGGTCTTGATCATCACATATGTAATCATGATTTTATGTATTTGTTATTTTCATTATTAAGTGTTGGGCAGCGGGTCCCCCGCATAAAGGGTTTTTGGCTTAAAGCCCACAATTTTGTGGATATTGGTATTGTAAAGGCTCTGCGAAGTGCGCGGAGTGTGAGATGTAATGAGTCAAGTTAAAGGGTAGTTCGCCCGAAAATAAGGTAAAATAATAGAAACTGAGTCGGCCTGCCCATGATCTGCGGACCATGAGAGTGTATAAATAATGCAAGACTCTAGGTGTAGAAGACAATTTTTAGAGAGGATTGAAGTAGAGCTATAGTGCATGGGTTGTGGACAACAACGGTTGCTTTGAGTCCGTAAGTCCTAAGTTTGGGTTGTAATAGGAGATAGAGGCTCCGCAGCTGTGTGCGCGGAGGCCTGATATAGTCCGCAACTATGTGCGCGGACCCCTGCACCTATATACACATATGTTCTAGATTTTTGTTTATGCATCTGTGCCTAATTTATGGTTACGCGCATGTCTGTTTATGGTAAATAATAAGTGAAATAACTGTACCTTCGTAAGTAACAAACAATCTATAATAATATTAAGCACAAAAAAGGGTAAATTTCCTCCGCGCTTGACTAAGGTAGTTGCCCCGAGAAAACAGTTGCAACATAGCGCGTAGGATCACTCCACACGAACCCAGACCCCATCAAGACATCCCTAGGGTGCGAAAACCTGGTTCCAGCACCCTCCCATACTACCTCGGGTGAGACTTCAGTCCGCGCTCCACAGACTGTTGCCGAAAGGGCTGGTAGTGTCGGGATTTGTTTGGCTAAACATTTATGAACCTGGGTCAGGCCCCATTAAGCCAACAAATGGTTCCATTGCCAAGACCGGGATCTGCCTAAGGGATGTCTGATGTCAAACACTGGAACCCTACGAAGAAATAACTTGAAGATTGCTTGGATTAGAAGCTGCACGAGTTTGTAATACAGGAGAACAAAACTCCGCAGATATTCGAGAGAAGGTGGTTGGATCACTTCATATATACAGAAACCCATGAGGTCTTCTTCGTGACATTCTCTTCGGAACTATATTCTCGGATTGCGAGGCTAGCAGACAACCAGGGAAGGTGCAAGCTTGATCAGCCGATAGTGTGGACTCCGGAGTTAATGCATAGGCTAGAGGCATCTGAGGATAAGATCGCGTAGGTTGTAGATCCTTGGCTGGATTGGATATAGGAGGGTTTATCACTAAATTTTTAATAGACATGATTGTCAGCTACAGCGAAGCAGAAAGACATTTTCTCAAAGGACCGTGAGGTAAGTATATCAAGTCTTTGAATACCTGGATTAAGATGTTGTTGCATGAAAAATGGGTGATTCGCATACATTAATGAGTGGAACGACGCAGACTAAAAAGGTCTACAAAGGGATTGAAGGGTTAGGAAACAGTCCTTTAATTTCACCACTCCGAGCAAGTGACGAAGAGCGCACTTGGGTTTCTCCAAGGAGTGCGGTCAGTTTGATTGGACAACCCATTCCATAGTTATCATCTCCGCTAATGCCACCAGTCCCATCACCTTCTTCACCTCCAACTTTGCCCACTCCACCTCCACCAAACCAATAGTTTAGCATGGCGAGCACAATCAAATTTCCTGTATTTAGAGGAGTAGGAAACGAAGATCTCGATCAGTTTTGGTTCGTAGTAAGAGCAGTGTGGGAAGTGAATGGGATTACAGATGATAACATTAAGAAGGCCACATTGGTAAGTGCACTGCAGGATCATGCGCTAACTTGGTATATCAAACACTTGAATGATCATTTGAGTGCTAGAATAACATAAATTCAGATTGCATTGAAACAAGAATTTAGCTGACCAAAATCGAAGACGCAGTCAATCATCAGATTCAAGGAGATCGCGATGCTTCCAGGTGAAACCCCCTGGGATCTAGATCAAAGGCTAAAAAGTACGATTCGAGAGGCTAATATGACATTGACGGATGCACAACACCGTGCGCGGTTTGTGTCTCTATGACACCACACCTGAGGACGACACTGTCGCAACAGAAGCTCTCAACCCAGGGAGAGGCATTAGAAATGTCGATGAGGTTGCATGAAACACCGATACAGGATCCGAGGTTGGGAGTCCAACAAATCCACGCGCAACTACAAAACCTATGATTAGAAATGCAGAGTTTGAAGCAGGATAGGGCACCCCGACTAGAGGCGCCCGAAGAAGTGTGGTGTATAAAATGTAAAGGCCAGGGTCACGATAAGGATCACTGTCCTATATTCGTGAACTATTTTGCGAGAGGGAAACTAATGCTGATAAGACCGGAGGCACAAGCAGGGCTGAATGCGCCCGCTGCACTCTGGTGCACGATTTGTCAGATGGGAGGAAAGCACGCGACAAACAACTGCCACTTATTGCATAAGTATACCTAGACTCCGTAGCAGCTGTACTATAATTTCTGTAGGTCAGTGGGTCACGATGAGTAGACATGTCAAACCTATGAGCTAATGATGGATAGAACCCTAGCTTATCGAATGCAAATAGAAATGCGAGGCCTTGATCCAGCTGCAGCAATCACACGGCGGGGATTTCAAGGACGAGGACGAGGATAAGGAGGAATGGGACCAAGACGAGGGCATGGATAGTTAATCTGCTACAACTATGGAGGACCTAAGCACTACGTGCGAGACTATATGAATCTGACTAGAATATGTTATCTGTATTGTTATCAGTTTGACCATGAAGCAGTAGATTGTCCAACGTTGATCGTACAAATGCGTGAGAAAGGGGTACTACAACCTACTCCAACTCAAAATATCCAAATGATGAGGTCGGAACCATGCGAAGAAGACCCCAACGTGAATATGGTGCTTAGAAGTGCCATGCTTATAGGGGAAGATAGGGGAAAGAAACATGAGAACAATACATGGGTTCACAAGGCCCCTACAAAGGAATCTGAACTTGACTCGGAATGCGCAAAGGAAATGGTTATGGAAGCTAAGAAGAGCTTCAAGGAGGCCTCTACTTCAGGTAGTAAGGATCAACCAGAACTGGGAATGGATCTGTCTATGCTTACTACCTTTTTAGAGACATGCATGAAGCTACTATGTGACAATAAGGCAGTTAAAGGACTGCAAGAGCTTATCACTAGGTGCGCGGGATCAGGGGAGCTGCGCGTAGTTCTAAAGATGGGGAAGCATGCTTTGTGCACTGAGAGAGAAATGCGGCTGACAGCACAAATTGGGGAATATGAGATGGATCAAGTAGTCCTCAACCTGGATTCGGACGCGAACGTGTTACCAAAACAAACTTGGGAGCGAATGGGCCGACCTGTGTTACAGTGGTCTCCTATTCAATTACAGATGGCAAACCAACAAAATATCGTGCCCATGGGAAGACTGCAAGGGGTAATCGTATATATTGAAGGTGCGAGCACACAGACGGACTTTGAGGTAATAGAGATTGTGGATGACAGTAACCCTTACCCTACATTATTAGGGATAGATTGGGCTACGGATATGAATGGAGTCATCAACCTGAAGAAGCGAAAAATGACTTTCGAGAAAAAGTCTCTACACGTTGTAGTTCCACTGGACCCCGCTAAAGGAGTACGCTACATGGAACTTGTGCGCGAAGATGACAGTGACGATGAGTTGGACTACATTTACCAGATAACAGTGCAAGACCAGGATAGGGTAAATCTAATGGAAGATGGGAGAATCTCATGGGAGCGCGACAGTTCCTGTACTTTGGATTCGGATGAAGAAATAGAACATTGGCAGAACCGGTTGCATGAAGTATCAACGCTAAATTGCAACATGATGATTAGATCACTGCGGTACGTGATGGCCGAAGCTAGGGAACTGCCAACATATGATGGGGACAAAGGTGGGGATGAAATCTTAGATGAAATTGGAAGGTCAGTACCAAAACAACAGCATGTGATGGATTGGGCATTACGCGTGACGCCTGCACAATGGTGGCAGAAGCACCAGAAGAATATTGGAAGCTGGCGTGGACACAGAAAAAGGATGCACTTGCGGTTTCAAAATCCCCTGCGTCAAATGTGGGTCAGGCAACCAGGACAAAGCAGTTTTCACGCCCACTCGTGTCATTGGGTGCGGTCACATTCCGAGCACACGCAACCTAGGCTAAGGATAAAAAATCAGGACCTGACGCGACAACTGAAAGAGTGACGCGCACCGCAAATACCCCACGATGGAGCATTCACAAGGCTATGCGGGATCGTGAAGAGAGTTTACCAGGTGGGACAATCATATGGGAACCTACGCATCCGAGTGGTTCTATGGGCTGATAGAACCATAAGCAAAAATTGGAATGCGGAAATGATTTCAATGATGACAAGAAGAGAGGATATCAGGAGGGTAGAAAATAATACTTTGATTATGGCTCCTATAGTCGGGACAAGATGCGAGGACCTGGTTAAATAAATTAGGCAGTTGCAAGGAAACCTTTGGCACGGAAGCATGAAACTTCGCGAGCTCGATGATGAGTGCGCATGGCTGAGGAAGAGAAGTATGACATTGGATTAAGAAATCCGTAAACTGGAAAACAAAGTCGCACAAGTGGGCCGTGAAGAACTAAGTATGATGAGACCAAGTCCAGCTAGCTCTACTTCTGCGTTAGACTTTGCGACCCTGCTATTATGGCTGTAGCCGCACCTTACTAAATAAGGGAAGGTACCATACAAAGAGGGACGTGACGCAAAGGCATGTGGAAGGTGCCCACAGCCCGGGCTAGCAGGAAAAATGAAGCCTCGCACCAGGGGTGCGACCACCTGACTATCTGTAGAAGGCACAGTCTCAGCACTCCAAGCAGTTGAAAGTGGGACTATAAACAAGGCTGCAGGAAATCTGCATGGAAAGGGACTTTCGCGTAGAGCCCATCTGTCACAAGGCTCGCAGTCATGCTTAAGGGGATGCACTGTCATGCAGATAGGATGGGGGGTGACTGTTCACGATACTATTCATGACAAGAAGGCTAATTTAATGCAGAAAGGAGCGGGCAATGGACCATTAAGACATGAATTACGAGCTAGATTCGGGAAGATCTGCCGCCAAGCAGGTACTAAGGATTCAAAAATGGAGGGAAGGGCTAAATTCAAATTTGACTGAATTTACTATAAAATTCCACGGGGTAGCTTTCAATCATATCTAGGGTTCTTAAGAATTGAGGTGGTACAGAGTAGTGATTCTAAGCTACCTTGCCACCCATGACTACGTGACTGACCGTATCCAATATAAACATGATGTCGAGAACCGAAGTGCGAATTATGGGAGGTAGCCAAGAACCCCAGGTGACCCAAAAGGAGCCCAGAGAGACAACAGGCGCACTATAGGTACCAAAGTCCCCATGCATGCTACGACTACAGGAAATCAAACAACCAATGGGACCCATCCGAGTATCACAACGGCACCCAAGAGTTTGTAAAATCCCGCTGGCCGAAAAGGGCAAAGCTGTTACTAATGAAACAGAGGAGGAGGAGGAAGATCTGCACAACCTGATAGCTCAAATTGACGCACATGATGATGAGGAGGAAAATGTCTCCCAAGCACCTTCAGTGATAAAGTTACCCTCCTACATTCCTCCATGGAAGGGGACAGCCAAGATCCCAAAGGACCTAGAGGCCACAAAGAGTACGCTCTAGACCCCGCTCCTTCTGGATGATATCAGGTTTGATGGTCCCCTGCTGGGATGGGTAACAAATATAAAATTTGAAGAATGGGACCTTGCGGATAGTGAGAAGTTCCCACAGTTGGCCGTGGAAAAACTACGACAGCAAAAATGGTTGTGCGGTGTGGAGAAGGCAGGGTTACTACATCTCCGGTGGATACCCCACTACCACCGCGCTCCTATCACTATCTTTGTCATTTGGCAGCTACTATGTCTAGTACATAACGGGTATCTGTGGCTGGAAGAGCCGATTCCCATCACGGCTGACTTAATTCACCAAATCTCATGGCTGTCGATTAAAGGAAGCAATCTCACATACATAGCCAGAAAGAGTAGTGACTTGGGCCTCGCGGAAGCTATGAAGGCCAAATATAAGCTAGAAAAAAAAAGCGAGGGTACGTAATAGCAAGTATCAAATATCAGGGGGTGCGCATTTCCGCCTAGTTTCTGGCCAGCAAGCTCATGAGGAAATGTCGTGCATATGAAGTACCGGCATCTGTAATTGTGTTGGCAGAACAGTGTGCAGAAGGGGTCCAGTTCAATTGGGCACAGTTTCTCTGTGATGAATTTCTTACAAACTGCAGAGAAGCACAGGACTAGGGTAAGACCTTCCACAACGTGTGGTTGCTCTTATCCATCTTGTTGATTGCCGAGGAGCTGCCAGCCAATAGCCAGTTTCCTACTGTGGAGCAGAATGTACCCGAGGCCGTGAGGTATACCTCGCTCTGGGCGACCAAAGACGCGACAAGGATCCAGGCGATAAAGGTATTTTGGACATTTGTAGAGGTGAGTTTACGAACATGGATCAACCGTAGGCTGCGCTTGTCCCCAACAGTATATAACACTTTACAGAGTGTGGTGGAATTCAAGGTAGATATGCATAACTTGTATATCTGGGCGCGCAAGGATCCAACCCAAGCATGGGAAAAGTTATTGTTCATTGCCACAGATGATGCAATCTTCGAAGTAATGGCGTCATGGTCTCTGGAGTGGCACGCCTCGGACTTGGCAGAATTGGAAAAAATCACGGCACAACAGAAGAAGAAGGAGACCAAGCTGCGCCTCGTGAAGCTAGCAGAAAGAAAGAATCAGGAACAGGAAGTGACCATGCAGCAGACGATGGTTGAGGCAACCACGCTAGAACAAATGATGCAGACCACAACCATGCCTGCTGAAGTAGCCGAGGAAGGCCAAGAAATTCCCATGGAACAAAATATACAGGGGGAGGCAGAGACATAGGAATGCATGAACATTACAACAAATGTGACCCAACTCAAGAGGTCGTGCGTCTAAGAGCAACCTTCTGTGAGAAAAAGGAAAAAGGCAACAAAGTCCGTGGGAGGAACCCTTATTGATAAGGATGCCCTGGCAGAATTGATGATGGAGGAAACAACTATGTTGAGGGCGCTCAGAGCGCAGTTGTAAGAATTACAGGTGCAAATCCCAGGAATGATGACACCGCACCTTGCAGAAGGTATATCCAAGGCTGAACAGATGCTGCGCGCAAGCACAACACACACTTTGGTGTTGCTAGAAGGAGTCGTCTTAGCAGCAGCCGAAGGTGACATAAGGGGTTGGGGGTTGAATTTGGCCGCCCTTCCCAGAGAAACCCTCCACCAGTAGCAGGAAGGGGTAACTGCTGAGATTCTTGCTAGGGAGGGCCACGCTCTCTAAATCTTGAGTGCGCAAAAGGAAAAACTGGAACAACTCATCCTGCAGTGCGGCAACATGGTTTCCCAAAAAGAGGGAGTAAAACAGGCGGTGGAGGAAGCCTGTAGTAGTATTGCGGAGTTGGTCGTACCAACAGAGCTCCCCACAGCAGAAAAGATTCACCAACTAGCAGCTGGAGTTCACAGGACCCACGAGGAGGCTACGAAGGTGCAGTTGGAACTGAACTTGCAGATAGCAGAGCTGCAATTGTAGGCACAGTCCTCTATAACCCCGGAAGTCAGAGAGCAGTGCCACCAAGCCATTCAATCAGGGTTGAAAGAGATAGAGCATGTTGTACAAGACTGCACTGGCTTGTTGGACCAATCCCTCTTAATGCTCACTTCACTCCAGGAGGACCCAACGCTACGACAGCTAGAGATGGAAGAACGAGAATTGCAGTAGGCTTATGACGATGTTCGGGGAACCGCGTAGACGGTTACCCTCACCCAGTGCTTGGCCAAGATAAGGGAGGCCCAGGATCTGAAAGAACGAGTGGACGTTGTGTGACAGAAAGAAGCAGGGCTTAAAGAACGCATCCAACCTTGGCTCAAGGAAGCATTCACAGTCACTGCCACAATAGAGAGAAAGCTAACCCAGATGCAGGATACATATGCGAAAAGGCAAGTGGACGCCGCTAATAACAATGCATCAGAACGTAGCGCGCATTTGATACAACAAACAGTGGAGGAATGTGCTGCAGACGTCAGTGAAGTGTAGAGATTGCTATATGAACTTCGCACAAAGATTACTGCACCAGCCAGGTGACTCGGGATGAGTCACGATGCTTGTGTTGGGGGCCTGTTGGGAAGCAGGTTCCCCGCGTAATGGGTTTTTGGCTTAAAGCCCACAATTTTGGGGATATTGGTATTGTAAAGGCCCCGCGAAGTGCGCAGAGTGTGAGTTGTAATGAGTCAAGTTAAAGGGTAGTCCGCCCAAAAATAAGGTAAAATAATAGAAAGTGAGTTGGCTTGCCCATGGTCCGTGGACCATGAGAGTGTATAAATAAGGCAAGACTCTAGGTGTAGAAGACAATTTTTAGAGAGGATTGATATAGATCTATAGTGCATGGGTTGTTGACAGTGGTAGTTGCTTTGAGTCCATAAGTCCTAAGTTTGGTTTGTAATAGGAGATAGAGGCTCCGCAGCTGTGTGCGCAGACCCCTGCAGCTGTGTGCACAGGGCAGGAAGTGGATTGTAACCGGTTAAAGGCATTAATAAAGATAAGTTAATTTTGAAATATCGTGTATCTGTTCTAGATTCGGTTTTATGCATCTGTTCCTGATTTATGATTACACGCATGTCTGTTTATGGTAAATAATAACTGAAAGAACTGTACCTTTGTAAGTAACAAACGATCTATAATAATATTAAGCATAGAAAAGGGTAAATTGCCTTCGTGCTTGACTAAGGTAGTTGCCCCAAGAAAACAGCTACAACGCAGCACATAGGATCACTCCGCGTGAACCCAGACCCCATCAAGACATCCCTAGGGTGCAAAAAACTGGTTCCAGCACCCTCCCATTCTACCTTGGGTGAGACTTCAGTCTGCGATCTGCGGACTGTTGTTGAAAGGGCCAATAGTGTCAGGATTTGTTTGGCTAAACATTTCTGAACCTGGGTCAGGCCCCATTAAGCCGACATTAAGGCACGGGTTTCATGCTCAAGGAAAATTTATTTTTATAGGTCAAGTACCTATTACCTGCTTCTATGGCTTATCATTGAGTCTACAAGTCAATTGAGTCATTGTCGTGTATGGAAGACCCTCTTCGTAGTTGTACATATTGTAAAGGAAAATAGATTCAAAGACATTGTCAAATGTGCAAAGAACAAGTCAGATTTCAAAGGAGCAAGTTTGCCTATCTAAAAGGATAACTTGGCATATTAGGGCTCTTAAGGAAGCCTATATATAAGTGCATTTTTCCTCATTCAAAAGTGCACTGATCAAGAATCCAAGAGAAAACAAGAAGTGCGAAAAAGAAAGGACAAGAAGCCTCTTATATAGCGAAGAAAAGAAGAAGGAAGACCGAAATTTGGGAGTATTTATGGGCCTGCTGCACCTCACACATGCAAAAATATTAGGGCTTCAATATATTGTAGGGAAGTCGAGTTGCAATTCCATCAATAAGCCATTCATTGGTGCCAAAAATAATTATTTTGAGGACTGTGTTCACAAGGAAAAAGGAGGAGTTAAAGCGAAGGGAAAAGAAGATGTATTTCTCCATTTATTCCCACGCATGTTATCCTAGTGTTTCTGCCGAAGAGACTAAAATTTAGAGGTCAGAAGAGGCCGACATATTACACTCAAGGTGTAAGTCTGGTCTTATGATGTGAAGGTAGATTTGAAGCCAAGAGACATGGTTTGACTCTGAAATTGAGTAAGGTCTTCAAGAAGAATTGTGACTTAGTCTTGGAGGGGTCATTTGACAAGGGTCATAGGTCTTGGAATTTGTCAATTGAAGTTCTATAAGAAGAGAATATTTCTTGTGGGTTTTCCTCTCAAGTGGAGAGGTTTTGGCGCTGACTTATTTCCTATATCTTGTGTCCTCTTGTGTCATTTTTGTTCATTATTTTGGTCATTGTTTGGTTATAATAAAACTAATTATAATTAAGTAAAATAATAAACTAATCAAGTCAAGTAAAATACATCACAATTAGTTATTAAAGAAAGAAGAAATCACCTAATCTAGCTACGCTAGATTTCTCAACATGGTATCAGAGCTAAAGTGACAAGACAAGGAAAGGTAGATTGAATAAGGACCTTCAAAAGGAATATCAAGAAATTTCATGGAATAAAAGAGGAAATTGAACCATCAAGAAGGGATTCATAAGGGTTTAGCATTCTAAGGAGTATCAAGGAAGGAACTAAGGAATATCATAGAAAAACCCTATCTCAAGCTCTAGCAAAGTATATGAAGTGGGAGATAAGGGCTCCAAGAATCCATATAGAATTAATCAAGGATTCTCTCATCCCTTATGTAGTAAAATTGGCAAAGTCAAAAGACATCTATGAAAAGTTGGTATAGTTATTCTTTGTAAGCACTGTAGGAGAAGTGATATATTTAATCACTTAGATATATAAGATGAAGGTATCAAAAGAATGAAGCCCATGTCATGAAGAAGTTGAAGAAGCTGAGAAGAAGAAATCAAAGAAGGAGGAAGTGAAATATATTACTATGACTGGCATGATCTCCTTCACTTAGTTCATTTCATCCTTTTGTGAAAGATAGATATCATTGTAAGTATTATAGGATGCATAAGATTAGGAGATGGAATCATATTAGAAGCATATGATTGAAGAAAGAGCTCATGCCATCATTATAGAAGTTTGAAAGGATAGTTGAAGTAGAAGTCTACATGGATGTAGAAGACATCATGGAAAGGAAATAGCTCTTGGTAACCTCATTAGTATATATGGTTGAAACAAATTCATGTAGCATGATAAAAGAGTAAAACAATCATCATACATTTTTATCATTAGAAAGGAGCATTTGCAGGATGAGGATAATCAAGATCCTCTTTTGGAATATTCATTAGAAGGTTCACCTCTACTTGGAAGAATAAAGTGTCTCACTGATCATTCCACCTTGTGTGGGATCCATTTTTTAGAAGAATAATGGTATGGTGACAAAGGAGCGCAACATGGTTGAAGAACTTTCAAGTAAGGAAAGGAAGTTGCTGAAGGAAGTATATATAACCAAAAATGAGAAAAGAGGTATGTATATGTTTGATAAATTAATTCATGTCATCATAGGTAAATGCTCTACCTCCTAAGTATGATCAAAGAATAAGGATCTCTTCCTTTGGAAAGATGCATGAAGGGATATTTCACACATTGATAAGATGAAATCAACATAGTATGTCCTCACATGGAATATGAGATGGTTGACAAGATGAAGGAACTATGTATAGAAGTTCTTGGGAACAATATGTGAAGAAAGGAAGAGGAGTTCATTAGAAATGAAACTATGGTCACATGATATGAGAAAAAGTGATCAACATCCAATGACTAAAAGAATTGGATAGGACATATCCATGGAGAAGAAGACACGGATATAGTCTGTAAAGGAAGGAGACCCTTAACATTGAATGTCTTGGACATTTTTTATGAATGTTCAAGGTGTTGATGTTGCAAGGAACCAAATATCATGATGAAACACCATCACAAAAGGTAAATTTGTTTTGATGTTCATTTTTATTTTTGAACAACATCTAGTTGGATTGAAACAGGGCTACTCAAAGAGATTTGTAGATGTCACCTACAACCAAGAATGGATGGAATATCTTGAAAGTAACATGAATTGGAAAAGGTAGCTGGATGAAGAAAACCCAGATGTGGAATAGAATATCACTTTTCAATGAAGAGAAGAATGGCATGATTGACATGGCTTGTGATGGAAAGTGATGGATGACCGATGCCCTAGAAAGAAAACCTAGAAGATAAAGGATCCATAATGATGAAGATGAAATTCATGACATCAAAAGGAGGATCTCTACAAGCAACTGAAGGTACCATGATTTCCACCAAAGAATAGAGAGATGGTGTTGGAATCAAGTCCCTAGTTAAGAGGGATCTTGGACAAGTCCCTAGATAAGAGTGATCTTGGGTATATTCCTTTTATAAGAATGGATATGCCCTGGTTGAGAGGGAGAGATAGAAACATCATTCATATATTCATATTGTGAAGAAATAATGGAGGATTAGGTAAGCATCTCAGATTGATTATGATACTCTTTGAGGATGTCTTAGGGCATCTAATAGGCAAGAGTATTCGAAGAGAAAATTCCTTGAGGATGTGTTATTCCATGATAGGAATTGTCATAAAAGGACATGCCATGTGAACAATCGGTTGGGGTATGTTTCTTGAGAGACAATGATGATAGTGTCTGTCAGTCGGTGGTCTCACCATCATTGTGCTCTAATATTTTGGAGAGATAGAGTTGTTAAGGCCTTGCTATGTGACAATGCCAATTAGTATGATGAGATGCTCTGGCATAAGCAAAGGAAGTACCTTATGAGATGACCTACCTATCTAACTCTTCTTATGAGAATTCTTCAGTTTGAGAACATTTGAGTACCTTTTATGGATTATGAATACCTCCCTAGTTAAGAGGAATGTTGAAATATGTAACTAGGTTTGGTCTTCATAATGACATATGTAGTCATGATTTTATGTATTTTTTGTAAAGATTAAGAAAAACATATATTATTGTCTTTCTCTAGGCATGGATTTCATGCTCAACGAAAATTTATTTTTATAGTTCAAGCACCCATTGAGTGCTTCTAGGGCTTGTCATAGAGTCTACAAGTCAATTGAGTCATTGTCATGTATGGAAGACCCTCTTGGGCATGTTACATATTGTGAAGAAAAATAGAGTGAAAGACCCTCCAAGGCATTGTCAAATGTGCAAAGAACAAGTAGTCCTTCAAACAAGCAAGTTGGCCTATTCAAAATAAAATAATAATAATAATAATAAGGTCAAATTTGTGTGGATCTGATTTTTTTCCAGAGAGGGGATCCATCTCCACATACAAATTTGACTACTAATGTTTATGAAGGAATAATACTCTACTCCCTTTGGACTAACATGTTACCTCAAAGGAGGGAACATATGTTGTTAAGTGCACCCAATTATAAGGTATATAACCACATAATTAAAAATACAAAAATAATAGTATTAATATTTTAAAAATCTAATATATTCTTTTATAATATTATTGTGCTCGTAGTGATGATCATTATTTATCAGGATGATAATCTAAATTTAAAATATACTAGCACAACCACATTAGTAAATATGGTTGATATACCCAAAAGACATCATTTTCCATCATTTATAAACCTCATTAGAAATATTATAAAAAGAAGTATGTACAAATCCACTAATAACCTATGAAAATAAACTAAACTATTCAATCGGCAATACAACATCTCTCCATATTAAATTGTAGAAAACCTCTTGACATACATAAACACTATATCTAAATCTCATAAAATATAAACTTATATTAAACTATAAATTTTGAAAAAAATAAAAATTTTAAAAACTTAATAAATGAAATAATTAATATATTTCAAATTAAAATAAATATAACTTAATGTTAACTAATACATTCTTATTTAAAATAAAATCTAATTTTGCAACTAATAATCTATTAGATAGTGATTCATTATACTTTTAAAGGGTTAAAGAGTTATTATAAGTTCAATAAAAACCATGAAGGTATTATTTTCAAAATCCTACCTATTAAACCTAATTTAAAAAATGGGTGGCTGTTACATCATGTATTACACTAAAAATATCTCCAAATTATCAAATCTTAATTATTAATAATTCAAAAATTAATTCTAATATAGACTAAACCTTCCGTTTAATTAATTTTATATTTCACATATTATTTAAAATATATAAAAATAAACCATTATATATATATATATACATATATATATATATATATTTGATATTAGAGTGCGAATACTAATATTTTACCGTTATAAAAAAAAAACTCCAAAAACAATAAAAGCTAAAGGTGATATTGGAAAAGGACATGAAGCTAGAAAGTCGTGGTATCTGCTTCAGATCTCTCCCAGAGTCGAATGATCATGGAGGGAAAGATGGATATGGCACTGTAAGAAAGATCGTTTTAGTCAAACCAGCCTGAGATTGGTGCTCCACTGTTGGATGAGCCAACATTAATGAGCATCCATTTAATGGTTGAGATAAATTGAGTTTTTATGTAATATGAGTGTTATTACTCTGTGCTTTCAGCACTAGTGATCAGTAGAGTGTTGACCGATCATTAATCACTATTTTGACCAAAAAAATTTCAGCTACACCAAAATTTATCCAAAATTTATCTAAATTTTCTAATTGCAATTTTGGTTCACCAAATTTTTACCCAAAAAAATTTCAGCTACACCAAAATTTATCTAAATTTTCTAATTGCAATTTTGGTTCACCAAATTTTTACCCAAAAAAATTTCAGCTACACCAAAATTTATCTAAATTTTCTAATTGCAATTTTGGTTCACCAAATTTTTACCCAAAGTTTTCAATTCAACCTCTTATTGGAACCTACACGTGTCCCGAGGCTACATTCCTTGTTCAACAAACTTTTAAACTAAGTTTCTTGAAACTTATTATTCAAAGTTAAAACAATTCAATCTCCAACAATTCAATGCTATGTTTTTTAATTTTTATGTAAAGTTTTGAAACTAGTTTTACATTGCCCCATAGTTTTAGACTGTCGCATGTCAAGCTCACACTTCTCGCCAAGCCAACTCTTGTCCACATGTCAGCAGCTCTCCTCCACATGTCCTGCAGCTTTACCCTTTAATCACTACTATTATTATATAATTAGATCTTCCATAAACATTTGGTCTTCTTTCTTCCACGGTTTACATCCATGTTTGTTGGTTTGTTCACACAACACTTGTTTGTGCCTACCATACAAGCCCAGTGAAGGGTGAAGCAGTTGTGTTTCTTTATACCATGCATCACACTGATGCGCCTTCCTTCTGCTCTAGTGACAACCTTGCTTGCTTGTTTCACGTGCTCTATTAGGATGATAGATGTTTTGGTTCCAAGAGGCAAAAAAGAGGCAGATTCACATAACTAAAGACAATGCGGTACGTATTGTTCCATAGAGTGTGGAGGACTCTTTGATTTATTTATTTCTTCTTTCCACCTGCAAAATCAAATAAAGAAAATGAAAAATGAATCCAAGTTATTCATTCACTTGGCAGGAATAGTGTTATTGTGCACATATTTAATTCTATTCTATGCTTTAAACTAATTGAATGTTAATTCTATTATATGTTTTAAACTAATTCAATGTATTAACATTGCAGATAATTGCAGATAATTAAATTGAATGTTAATTCAATTGCAGATAACATTCAATTCCAGATAGTGGAGTAGTCTTCTATTTCTTCTTTCCACCTGTAAAAATGCAGTAATCTTCTATTTCTTCCTTCTACCTACAAAATCAAATCAACAAATGAATCCAAGTAAATGAATGGATTCTAGAAAAATAGTGTTATTGTGCACACAATTAATTGTGTTAATTATACACAATTAATTATATTCTATACTTGAAACTAATTGAATTTCTATGCTTGAAATTAATGGAATGTTAGTTCAATTGCAGGTAGTGGGTAGAGAATCAACAATGGGTAGATAATCAACTAACCACAATGGAATTAGACAATAAAAAAGATTCTAGTCTGGGTATTTGGTTGCAAGAGCTAGTTAATGTATCATTATCAAAATGATATGCAATTCTAATGTAAAGAAAAAACAAAGAAGCAACCTACAATAGATGCACATTTTCTTGCAACTGTTGGCATCTTTGAACATATTTTTTATCCCTAATGCAAAGGCAAAAATAGAGTAACTACTGAGAATAAATATGCATTCTAGGTTTTAAAGGAGATTTGTAATTGTTATAATTGCTAGAAACTCTCCTAGGAGGGGCAATTTCTTTTAAAATTTTATATGGGCATGCCGTAATTTCAACCAAAACATCAAAAAGCAAGAACCAAAAGAAACTTGAACCGAAAGTCATGCCAGTGTAAAAATTCATGCCAATATTAAAAATATGAGTGATTTGGAACTGATTTTTACCAAAATAACATACACATTTAAATTCTTGAGTTTATTTTCTTGGGAAGGTTTACGGCTTACCTAATGTCAATGTCACTCGCTCCGCGTACATTAGTATGGCTCATACTTCTTGCAGTCATTGTTAGAGGTAGAGGTGGTGATTACCACTCATTTTCTAGTCTTCGCCCTGTTGGATTATACAATAGAGTCATTCAGATACTGTTCCATGGTTGTGGTTGCACGTAGCCACCACAATGCAACAAAAAAGCATCTCATTCTACTCTCGCTGAATTGGGCTCACTCTAGGTTCTAATCTAAGCTCAAACTCCATCCATTCGAACACAAGGTGGCATACCACTTCAATAACAAACAAAAAGCAGCTAGTCAAACCATAACCCATCCTTTCTCAGCGTACATATACAATAATGAATTCCTCTAGGATGGCGTACACATACTGTAATTAATTCCTCTAAGTTTGGGTCTTCTCATAGTAATAGCCAATATTACAACTGTGTCTGTTGGAGACGTAGCCACTATTACCACTCCGTCTATTGGAGATGCAACCACTGTTGGAGCTGCAGTGAAATTACACTCCACCATGACCAACGCTTTTGTCCATGGAGTGAAAGAGAAATATTTGAACTTTCACATGCATGTTGCATTGTTGGAGATGTAGCCATTATTATCACTGTGTCTGTTGGAGACGCAACCACTGTTGGAGCTACAATGAAATTACATTCCACCATGACCAGTGCTTTTGTCCATGGAGTGAAAGAGAATTATTAGAACTTTCACATGCATGTTGTGTTATGGTAGAATGGACAAGTGCATGTTCAGTTATGGCATAATAAACAGGTGGCACAATTATGAGCCCACAATAAACAAGTGGTAATTTATATTTAATTAAAAGATTAATAGTTACTGGATGACTCTGTCATTTTTGTTAGGATAGCACATACATCCTTCCATGTATATGTAAAATATATGCATGCATTACATGTGTTTTTTTGTTGGATATGTTCAAGAGTTTATCGCTGAGGTGTTGGCGGCATGGCGTTAGTTTTTTTTCACTGAATCTTGTCGTCAGACAAGCATTTCCATTAGCAAAATTTTCCATATTTAAGTTCTTATGTGGAGTTTCTCCAACACCCCTTATTCGATTAAGAAAATCTCTTTGGATTAGAAAATAGTTAGGTTGTGGTGGTTGGAACTGCTTTTCCGTTTTTGCTCATAACCACTGCCATATAGGTGTATTCCTACAACACTGGAGTCTGTGTATGCCAATTTGACATTAGCTGGGTGAAGTTGTAATTCAGGGTTCTGTGTGTAACTAGGTTTAATTAATACCTTTTGCCAGTTCAGTCAGCAACTTTGATTGCTTAAAATCTTTCCAGAAATTTTAGAAATTGTTTCAGCTTTGTCAACCAAATAATTTTGCCAGTTTACTCAGCAACAATAAAATTCGATCTACTAGTTTAAATGAAAAAACAAACGATCAGCACGCACTTCACCCAATCGAATTAAATGAGGATGAAGAGTGGATCTCTGCAAGTCTGCTTCCATTGCTCTCAGATTGAATCAGCCACGTGATCAGCACAGAAAGAAGTAATATTTCATGTGATTGCTTTGATCAACAATTTCGATAAGGCCAAATGCATCTCCTACGCGTATTTCCAAGAAAACGAAGTCTTTGCGTCTTTTACCCTGTAATAAATCCTATTCACTAAAGGAAAATTCATTCCAGTTTCCAAAATGCAGGTGATCAAAATTGTCATTGTTGGAGTTTGTAGACTAAGGAAACCATATTTAGTTCTCTTTAAACATATTTTTCTTCTTTGCTTTTGTCTAAGGAAACCATATTTAGTTCTCTTTAAAGATATTCTTCTTCTTTGCTTTTGTCTAGTCCACCTAGACTCATATTTAGCACACTTTAAAGAGTAAATCATTTTTCTTTTGTCCGGTCCACACAAACTCGGCTTTAAAGAAATTTTTGCATACAACACTTACAACTATGGATTGATGGTTGAAACTAGGGTGAACCTTTGTTTCTTGGTTGCACTAGGGTTTCTTACCGAAAAATGAGGTTTTGAGAGAAATTTTGTAGATTCGAGTTAAACATAAAGGAAATTGCTTTAAAAGTTTGATATAATGCCGGAATTAAAGAAGATATGTGCACATAATTGAGTGCTTCTTTGCAACTCTTTTGTCACTCCATCAAATTTATAATTGTAAATGCATGTTTAGAAGATCAACATGTCTCAAAGAAACATTGAGGCAATCTATACATAATTTTTTTTAAAGCAAAGGGAAATGGACATTCCTTTGTGTATACAATCTACTCAAGCAGGTGTTAAAGGTACAATTGAGTTGATTCTGCTTAGTTCCGCTTGTTGCTGCTTAATAAAATTAATCTACATTCATATTTAAAGTCATTTAGCCACATTCATGTTTAAATTAGTTGGTTAACTCATTTAAATAATTAGTCATTTATGATTGAATTTGTGTGTCCTGAAATTGCATAGCCCTCAATTTATCATTAAATTTGGGTGTTTCCTGAAATTGCACGCCGACAGGGACTACAGCAATGCCAGTTGCCCTTGTTATTGTTGATTTGATACAGTCGGGAGTTAATTGAGTTCTGTAGAGTCGAATCAGGAAATTTTATCTAAACTTGAGTTTTGTAATCAGGAAATTTTATGTATTTTTTTTTTCTAATTTTCATAATTAAATCAGGAAATTTAATGTATTTCATTTTTAATTTTCATTGTAAAAAAATTATGGTTTAAATATAATTTAAATATGTAATTGAGTTTTATAAAGTTTAAACAAAAAAATTTATATACGTTTTCTATTTTTATGATCATGTTTTGTAAAAAATTATGGTTTAAACATATAATTTAGATATATAAGGTAACTAATGGTGTGAATTATATCTATTAATGTAGTGGCTACAAGTAAAATATGTTTAAAGTATGTTTGTATCTTTAAATTTATAAGGTTTATCAGAATTTGTAATTAGCAAAATCATTAGTGTCTAATACTAATTATATGCATAATTAAAAAAAATATAAAGAAGAAACTAACTGATAAGCTTTTTATAAATTAATATTATTATTTTCTTTAAATTTACACAGTTCTATAAATATTTGTAATTAGCAAAATCATTAATGTGTTTAATACCAATAGAGAGTAAGTCTCATTAAAAATAAAAAATAAAAAATTAACTAAATTATAACTTTATTATAAATTGTTGTTATTATTATTATTATTAATTACAAAGATAATTAATGTATAAATTAAGCGCATACATATTTAAAAATAATATGAAACAAAATTCTTACTATGGAGATTCAACCCCACTTTACCTTACAGATTCTTAGTCTGTCAATAATTTTTGTTACAATCATTTGGGCAACTAGCATGGATTATCAACAAGACATACCAAAAAAACCATAACACAGTTCATATGCAACTTGCTTATGTGACAGTTTTTATAATTAATCAATTTAATTAAAAAAGAGAAAAACCAACAATATTTTTTGTGAAATAAATTTCAATATTTGATTTATGAATAATAATAAAAATATTTTACGATATTTCATAAAAATTAGATCATCCACCTCATCCACAGGGACTTCCTCTGAAAATATGAAAATAATAACAACTTCGAGATTTTTTATCTTATGAATAATATTAAAAATATTCTTGATATTTCATAGAAATTAGATCTACCATGTCAACCACTAAGACTTACTCTGAGAATATAGAAAAAAAATGGAAAGAATTAAATTAGTAACGATTTGGGGACTTTTTATTCTCTTAATAATATAAGATATATAATGTCTTTTAAAATTAATTAAAATATTATTTATTTAACTTTATTTAAATTATATATGTGTAAATTATAAGTGTAGTTATTTAAAATATGTTTTTAGAATAATAAATTCAACGCATTAAAAAACCCATACTATATTTTTAACTTTAACTCGTGAGATTTAACGAAATTAAAGATACAAATCTTGAAAATTTACTCCATAATATAGAGTATGTATAACCCTTAAAAATATTTAGTGCATAATAAGAATTGGTTTTGGGAAGACTTCCCATTTGAAGTAAAATAATATAGTTATATTATTCATTTACATAGTAATCAAAACATAGTTGATGCAAACAGATTTGGCACCAGAGATGGCGTGGTTATGACAGCTTTTAGTTTTTTTTGTTTATCGTGCTTTTTCACAGCGTTTGTTTTTTTCATTTGAATGAAATTTGAGTTACCGTTTTGGTCCCAAACGGCTCCATAGATGAACTTACCGTTTTGGTCCCAAACCGCTCCATAGATGACGTGGCTATCAGCAATGGAATTTGACTTACCATTTCGGTCTCAAACGGCTCGCTAGGCCAGATGACGTGGCTATCACAGCTTTTGTTTTTTTTTCAATTGAATTAAACTAAGTAACTCTACTGCTCTGCATTATTTGCTCCACTCTCTGCCCTTCATGATGCTGTGTACTCACTTTTTCTTTGTTGCTTTTGCTGTAATCTATATATGGTCTTTTCAGATTGCAGTTATTTGTTAAATGTAAGCCCTGAGAGTTTTCAGATTGCAGTTATTTGTTAAATGTAAGCCCTGAGAGGCAGAGACGGATGCCAAAGGTCACCGTACAATTGAGCATGTAATACTGTTATCACTGGGCTGCCTCTGACGTGATGGGTAGTGTCGGAAATACTATACTATCATTGGGTGCCTCTGAAATTCAATCCTCTTCAGATATTTCTGTTTTGATTTAGATTACATACTTTTGTAATGTGCCTCTGATTCGGCAAATGCGTGGTTGGTTTTGACAAATGCGTGGGTGGTTTTCATGATCGATTTGGCACATGCTTTGATGGGTTTGCAACTCAATTAAACTGTGGTTTTTTTTGTTCGGAGAAAAAAAACCGAGATAGATTTATATTAAGAAAATATAAAAGTCTTCAAAATACATATGGCTGATATTGAGCTTGAAGAAAAGCCTCACAAGATTACAGAAAATGCATACAGATAGTCTTAATCATCCATATCTGAAACAGAATAGACCTATACATCACATCAACAAAGCCTGCTTGTCCAAAAAAAGCCACAGATTATACAAAAACTAGAAGGGACTGCCCTTCCCAGATTACCTAACAGATATACACATAGGAAAAAAAGGAGCAGATCGCTCTGCCTTGAAACAGAGATCCAAAGGACTGGTACCAGCATGCCGGAGCAGGACAAAAATACCCAAAATCATATAGCAAGGACATTTGGCGAAGAGGCGTTTTGATGAAGAGATTCATGACAAGCCAGGATTCGCTGAATAATGGCATGAAGGGGTTCCTTTGAACCCTGGAAAATTTGAGCATTTCGCCAGATCCACAAGAACCAACAGGAGATGATAAACAGCGACCTCCAAGATGAGGATTGCCTACTCCACCATATAAATGCATCCTGTACAGAAGAAAAGTTGATGTAAGGAAAACCAAAATGTAAGGACAGATCATACCAGATATTAAGGGACGAGGCACATTGAAAGAACATGTGCAGATTTGATTCCGCTTCATTGAGGCACATGGCGCATCTGCTCGGCCCCTGCCATTTCTTCCTTTGAAGGACCTCCCATGTAAGGTTTTTGTTCCAGAATAACAGCCAGGAGAAAATAATCATTTTGAGAGGACATGCAGCCTTCCAGAGATGGGGAGGAAACAGTGGTTGAGGACTCCTTCCCATATCAGAGATCATATCAGCATAAATAAGCTTAACGCTCACAAAGAGATTGGATCTTTTGAGAGCCCAAACCAGAAGATCTTTTGTACTCGATCGAACAATTCCCATGCAACAAAGGCTTGCTTTTACCAAATTCCAGAGAGAGAACATCGAATGGGGCAGATGTAAATCCTCTCCTTCTTTCCAGACCGGGGAGGAACCAGACCAATCTTTTATCAGCTTATCCCAAGTGAAGCATCCCTGCCTGTGTAAAAATAGGACCAACGGCAAAGGAAAAGAGAACTCCCGGGCGCAAGAAATATGATCATAACCAATGAGCATGCAGGAACCCGAGCAGAGATTCCAGCAAAAATACTGCATGAAGACATGATGAACTTTCCTGAGACTCTGCCAAATCGACGATCCACTCTTGATACCAATGGACCGCCTCCTGTACCAATATTCAATACTCTTGCCTCTTAGATATTTTGCCTTTATAATCTTACTCCATGGTCCATCACCAAAAATACCTCGATGGAGAGATTTACAGAGGAGGGCATTTCCAAAAGTGCGCAAATCTAAAAGGCCCCATCCACCAGCACTTTTTGGTTTTGAAATAGAAGCCAACTTGACAAGATGAATTTTGTTCTGAAATGCAAATCCTCCCCAAAGGAAATTTGCAATCAATCTGTTCATATGGGATATAGTGCTAGCTGGGAGATAAAAAATATGAGCCCAATAGACTGAAAGTTGAGAGAGGACGGCCTGTACAAGGATGAATCTGCCAGCCAGTGAAAGGAATTTAAACTCCCATCCTGAAATCTTCTTATAAAACCGTTCCAGAAGCCATTGCCAGTCCCTTTTTGAGTTTCCTTTTGCCTTTAAGGTAAAACCCAGGTATTTGAAACCTTGCTTAATTGAAAAAGGAGCAATACTCAGCAGATCAGATATCCAGAGAACAATTTCCATATTTGAATCATTGTGAAACAAAGAAGATTTTTCCTTATTGATAACCAGACCAGTAGCTTTCTGAAATTTAGAAAGAATATCATTTATGCATATCCATGAGACCTTACAAAGCATAGCAAAGATAAGGACATCGTCCACAAAGAGATTATGAGAGAGGGAGACGTCCTTACAAATCTTTACCGGCCGGCATCTCTTTTCTTCAACTGCTTTGTTTATCTGCAAACTGAGAGAATTCATTACCAGAATGAAGAGCAGAGGGGAAAGGGGACATCCCTGTCGGAGTCCCCTCTCCGCTTGGAAGAAAGGCGACGGAGATCCATTAACAATCACTGAATATCTGACATTCTCAACACAGCACATGACCCAGTTGATACTTTGAGACTTCAGTCCAATTTTTGCCAGCAGGATTCTTAAAAAACCCCAATCCACACAATCATAAGCTTTTTGTAAGTCGATCTTTAGGATGGCCGCATCCATATTCTTTGACAGCATTGTGTACAGACTTTCCTGAGTCATGGCCACCGCATCCAAGATAAAACGGCCCTTTAAGAAGGCATGTTGGTCCCCAGTAATAAAGGAATTTAGAATAGGCTTCATTCTTTCCGCGATGATTTTAGAGGATAGTTTGAACATGATGTTGCAAAGCGAAATAGGCCTAAAGTCGTAGAAAGACTCAGACCTGTGCTTTTTTGGAATTAGAGCAATAAAAGTAGAAGAGGTGGCCCAATGAATGCTTCCAGACATCCGAGATGCGTCAACCATCCGCAACAAGTCTGTTTTAAGAAGGTCAAAGAAATGGGAGAAAAATTCGATTGGCCAACCGTCCGGTCCCGGACTTTTATCCTTTTTAAAAGATTTGATAGCACTAAGGAGTTCATCTTCCGAAATTGGCTTAAAGAACTCTTCATTTGCAGCATCATCGAACATTTCCGGAACCAGCTCTATGCCCCACATAGCATCTTGAAAGAGAACCTCCCTTCTTTTATATTGGTTTTGAAAAAAACTCACGGCCTCCATCATGATCTCCTGCTGAGATATGAGGACATTCCCCTTTTCATCTTTTATGCTCCAGATAGAGTTCCTCTCCCTCCTTGCATTTGCGTGCTTATGGAAGAATCTCGTATTTCTGTCTCCCTCCTTGAGCCAAATGGCTCTACTCTTGAGACGCCATGTAGCCTCCTCCTTTTGCAAGAGCATTTGTTTCCTTTTCTCCAAAATCCTTATCTTGATTTTCAGTTCTATAGAAAGACTGTTGGGATCAGCTGTCTGTAATAGGGAGTCCAGTTCCTTTCGAGTATTTTCCAACTCTTGTTTATCCGACCTCCTCTTTTGATTTTGCCATTTCTTCGTCACGGCCCGCAAATGCTCCATCTTTACACGGAAAGGCATATAAGGCACCAGATCAGATTCAAGGAGGCTCTTCCAATTACTGGAGATAATTTCATTAAAGGATGGGTCTGCTAAATGAATCCTGTTGAATTTAAAAGGATAACCAAGTCTGATAGCATTTTCTCGCCATTCTAAGAGTATGGGTCTGTGGTCCGAGGAGTGTTCATTCCCGATGGATAGAACTGGCATTCCCATTTTGCGGATGATGCTAGCATGCATAATGACTCTATCAATTCTCTTTGCAATGTAGGCCTGCCCGGTCCTACTGTTGTCCCATGTTGGCCTCATTTTGTCAGGGGCAATGTCCACCAAATCCCTATTTAGTAATTCCTTCCTTAGTCTGTCAGCCATTGGGTCAATTTTCCTGCAATGACCCCAACATTCATCAGAACTGAGAATCAAATTAAAATCACCAGCCATCAACAGAGAATCGATCTCAAGAATTCGGGATTGGAAAAGCCTTTCCCAAAAAGAAAGTCTATTTTTATATGGAGCATAGACATTTAGCAGATTGAGAAAAAAAGCTTGACCCCTGATAGATGCCGTTATTAAAATTCCTGCACTGCATTTATAAGCTTTTGCCCTTATCCATACTGGGTCCCACAATACTACGAGGCCACCCGACTGACCATTTGCCTCAGTGGCGACCATGTACCACTTCGGATACATTCTCCTGAAGTAAGCAACAGACACATAGCTGGGATGCATGGTTTCTTGAATGAAAATGACCTTTGGATGAGCCCTGTAGAAAACATCTTTTAGCGCATTATACTTTGGGGCTGCGCCTAAGCCCCTGATATTCATAGAAACAAGAAAGGTCATTTTGATGATTCGCCAGCCATACATGCTCTAAGAGGCTGAAACTCCAATGATTCGAGAACAGGAACTTCCACTAGTGATAAATTCCTCACACCCTGCTCTGTGACTACAGATCTTCCTCTAAAATGACGACTACCGCCTTTAGATTTCTTCTTGACCGTTATATTTTTTGCCGAATTTGGACTTATGTGTGGGTTGGGCGAGCTGATCGGTTTATGTATGGTCAGTGGTTCAAGTTCCAGAGATGTCCTATTGAGAAGAAAATCAATGTCACTATCAAGATTGTTGACAGGGGATTCAGACAGCGAATTATCCGGGGAGAGCAAGGGACAAGGATCTTTTCCTTGTGATTGGATTGGATCCTTTCCTTTTGAGACAGCAGAACGAGATTTAACAGGAGTCGGAGAAGAGGAGGATATCTGAATAGGAAGAGAGCCAACAACAATATCCCCTTGATTCATAACAGGGGGAGAAGGGACCGGGATATCCTCTCAGGGCTCCGGAATTGGGGCGCATATAGGAGGCGAGGGAATTGTTCCAAATCGACCAAGAGAGTCCTGTAGGGAACAACATGGGTCCGGCTCAGATTGAATATCATGAATAGGGAAATTATGAACCTTCTTTTGAGCTTGTACTAAGGGATTTTGTTCCCCCTGTAGAGAGATCTCCGGAACATTGAATGAGTCCAGGGAGTGCTCGGATTCAGACTTTCTATCTAGCTTGAAGTTAGATTTTCTGAGTCTTCTGGAGTGCCGATTACTGCAATTTTTAATCAAGTGTCCAGTTTTGTGACACCAGGAACACCTGAAAGGTATGCCCCAAAAGTCAAGTCTTTGATGGATTTTTGAGTTGCCCCATGCAATCTCCAAATGATCAGGATAACCCCCCTTGTATGGCTTCTCTATAAGGATCCAAGCAATGCGCTTGTCTTTTTCACCTCTGCACCAGGGATCTACATACACAAACTTACCAATCGAATTGCCAATTTTTGTGAGAGTTTCTTCTGACCATAGTTCCAACGGCAAGTTCGGTAGTTTCACCCATATCAGACTGTTTGATGGGGTGTTCTTTAATGGATCAAAACCTATATACCAACGAGAAAGTGCCAGGAAACTTCTTCCAAGAACCCAGGGATTATTTAGAACCATCTCTAAATCAAATACTTTAAGGAAATGGAAAGAGTACCATTCCTTCATGAGTCGAGAGATGATGGGAGTATATCCTAACAGAGGAGACCATTTGTCGGACAACCACTTCCTCATGTCCGAATCATCCATTTCGGGGAATTGCCATTTCCCGACCAGAGCTAAATTCTTCAGACTGTCAATACGATCTGAAAGGGTAGCACCATCCACAGAAACAGCTTTTGGGGGAGGGACTGTCTTCACAGGATTCTTTGATTTGTTGAAATACAGAGAAGGAAGCCCGTCTTTTCTGGATAAATCCTTTTTAGACCTATGAGACACTTTACAAGCTGGGTTAATTATCATGTCCTCCACCGTAGCTTGCCAGCCTGTAAGGTTAGATTCTTTTTCCCGCGCCTCCTCAGCTTGTATGGCAGCCTGGACAAACGCCCTTGTGGCAGATGAGTCAGACTCATCCGTCATCTTAATGGAAGATAGGACACAAACAGTCCAAAAATAGACGTTTTGGAAACTATCACCACAGTACTAGTACAAACAATCCAACCCGTAGATATTTCTGAGCAAAAACCCCAGAGAATAAGGAATTTATAAAACAAATCAGGAAGGATCCAGTCCGTAGATCCGATCCTGACAAGAGGACGCAACTTGATAAGGACAAATTAAGAGCTCCTGCAGGATGTGGATTCGGAAAGCTAGAGGTAGAAGACTCCAGAAGGGGAAAATGGAGGCGGATCAATTGACAGTCTAGGGAATGCTACTAATGATAAGACAGAACAGGACAAAAACCATTCCTCCAGTCAGAAGACTATAAATGGAAGAGAAAGATTAGGTATACTATGCCATGACGGAGGTACCAACCAATGCAGATAGAGAGAGACTGATGACTTATCCGAGAAAATTTGAAAATTTCAGGTCACCGGGAAGATTGAAAAGCCCTTAAGATCTTTATCTGGTATTCCGGCAGCCATTTAAAACTGCTAGTGAACCGAAGATGGAAATTGAAGCACTATGCAGAAGGGTAATCTTGGCAGTCGATACAACAGCAAATAGGATGGAAAACACACCACCATTTCCCAATTCTAATGCGGAAATCAGTACAGGGACTGTAAAAAACTATGGATTGCTTTATCTTAGTAAAAAATGATTTCAACATTTTTATATCAATAACACTAATTGGCCTATATCAATTCCATAGTATTGTTAAGACAATTAACTATAGACTCTGATTAAGAAAACAAGCATCATCTTCGAGTCCCTGATATCAAATGACAGATGATGAGCAAAAACATACTAACCTTTTCGAGCTTTGACCGGAGCGACGGGAGAGAGCGACCAAATCCGTTCCAGAACGTCCATGCAGAGAGGAAGATAACCCCAAGGAACTGAGGCCCAATAAGAACCGATTGAGCTTCAAGAAAATAACAAAGACCTCCCTCACAGCAAAAGTTGCAGAGAAACCCAAGGCCGAAGGCCCCAGATTGAGGAAGGGAAAACACAAGAAAGCATTTCAGGGGAATATTTATAAACTCAAGGGGTCATCAGAAAACACCATTCCCGCTTCTGACGTTCCTGCACGGAGTCTAGAACCGGCAACGTGTCCAGTGTGGAAAAAGAGTGAGCATGCAGAAGCCTACATCTGCACGCAGGGTGGCGGAAGCTGTGTTGAGAGGATTTATTTGATGCTTTTGCAAGTCAATTGAACTCTAGAGGATTTATTTGATGGCTTTGCAATTCAATTGAATTAAACAGTAGAGGATTTATATTTGTTTATGTTTCCATTTACAGGAAGCGATCGACCAGTGCGCCCTGCGTTTTCATCGCCTTGTGGGACAGGGGATGTGCCTCCTAAGAAGGTTGATGTGACAGGTTATCAATTCATTTCGAGTGCCAAATTTGCATTGCTTCCAATTTTGGTTTAAAGGAAGCACCGCTATTTTTTATATATTCCAGTGCATGTGATTTTTTGGGGCTTGACAGTTCAGAGAAACGGGGACACGAATTCGTAGAATGTTATACTCATTAGGTAATTGATTTTACACGGGTAGTAATTAAGAATTTCTTAACAAAATAAACCAACAATGTAAAATTATTTTAAAATTTTGTAAGTGTATCAGGTTATTTAATTCTTTGATTTTAAAGCTTGTGTTTATTATAAAATATCTCATTATTGTTATTTTTTTTTCTCTAAGCCCATCAAATTGAAGTACACTTTTTTTTCATTATTTAATATGCACATCTTTATCTTAAATATTATTAAATTAACTTTTCCCAACTTCATTTTTTAGTAACCCATTTCCTTTTACCTGTAGACTTTTACCCTCTTTTAAGGCAGTGTGTTTTCGTTCCCAAAGCTTATATAAAACTCTAATTATTATGCACGCTTACAACGTACACCTCTATTCCTTTTAAAACTTTAACTATTATGTAAAACTGCAACGTGCTTTTATGGATGGCAATGGTAGAAAAAAGTGTAGAAAAGAGCGCTTGACGATGCTCCACTTCCCTCTATAGTTTTGCAGGTTGACTGTAACTCAATTAATTGAGATCAAGTTAATTTAATTGAGTTTAGTAGAGCAGAAACTCAATTAATGCCTGGCTTCTTAGAGTCGAATCACCCTGAGATTTGTGTTCCACTGTTAGATGAGCCAATTCCACTGTTAGATGAGCCAACCTTTCTGTCTACTTCTGAGATCAATTGAGTTTTTCATGCAATGTGAGTGCTATTATGGTTGATTTGATCCAATATCTGTAACTTTTACTTTTATTGTTTGGATTTACAAGTAATTGATTTATACAAAAAAAAAAAAAACTTCGTTGGCTATTTTAAGAAAACCAGCTCTCACAATTTGCAGGTATGCATGCAGATCATGCAGAGGGACGTTCAGTTGTTCCAGATTAATGTAATGATCAGTTGTTCAAGATTAATGTACGAAAAGCTTGCAACCCAGCATTAGGAGGATCAATCTATAAATCAATTGGTTAAAGTACGCACAGAAATAGCTTCCTTCCCGGTAGGCACCCCACCCATCGTTTTTCCTGCAGGCTCTGTATTATCTTACATTGCGCTCTAGCATGCCGTGATTTTTTTCATTAAAACTAGGAAATTATTGACAGCTTTGGGTTTATTATTTAAAAAATTCAGTTAGAATCTATTATTATTTTTATTTTAGCAAAAAGTAAGATTAGTTTAACTCTGGCTAAGAATTTATTCCATGATATCTCTTAGTAGAAAGCCATAGTTATTTTATTTAGATACATTTGACGAAAATTGGTTTTCAAATTATATATACATATATAATTTTCTGCAGAGTTCTAGATTAAAAAAAAAAAAAAAAAAATTGGGGTTTCTAGTAGGGAAGGGAGAGAGGTATCAACACATTTATTTTGTTAAATTTTTGTTAGACATAGTGAGACGAAGAAGGGGCAACACACCTACATTGTGATTTTTGGGTTAGAGGGAGAGGAAGAGAGGGAGGGAAAGAAGAAGGGGAGAAAACAAAGAGAAGGTGGGGTGTGTACAAATCAAGCATGGTAGGGAGAGGCATTGGGGTGGAAAGGAAAGGAGGAGAGAAGAGGAGGGCATAAGGGGGAGAGAGAGACAAGGAGTATGAGAGAGATAAGAAGAGAAGAAGTGGGATGGATGGAGGGAAAAATAAAGATTTGGAGTAGGATGGAGGGAGGCAAAGGAATGGAGGGAGAGGGAATGAGAGGAGGAGAGAGAGGGGGAGAGATAGAGGGACAGAGATGGAGAGAGAGGGAGAGGGGGAGAGATAGATAGGGATAGAGATGGGGAGAGAGGGAGGGAAGGGGAATGAGAGGAGGAGAAAGGGGGGGAGAGATAGAGAGGGACAAAGATGGAGAGCGAGGGAGAGGGGGTGAGATAGAGAGAGAGGGAGGCGAGAGAGAGGGAGAGAGAGCAGGGGATATGAAGAAGGAGAGGGAGGGAAAGGGGAGAAAGAGAGGGGGAGAGAGAAGGGGAGGGAGAGGGAGAGGGAGAAAGAGAAGGGGATGGAGAGTGATGGGGAGGGAGGGAGAAGGGGAAAGAGAGAAGGGGAGAGAGGGGGAAAGAGAGAAGGGGAGGGAGAGTAGTTGTTAGGGGTGCCAAAGGGAGGGGGAGAGAGAGAGAGAGAGAAGGGGAAAAGGGAAGGGGGGGAGGAGAGAGAAAGGTAGTAGGGGGGGAGAGTGAGAGAGAGGGAAACAAAGGGAGAAAGAGAGAAAAGGGGAGGGAGAAGAGGGGAGAGAGAGAGAGAGAATAGTTGTGGGGGGAGCAAAAGGGAGGGGCAGCAAGAGTGGGGGAAAGGAAGAGGAGGGAGAGAGAGAGAAAACAGGCAGTGGGAGGGAGAGTGAGAAAGAGGGTAACAAAGGGAGAGAGAGAGTGGAGGGGAGAAAGAGAGAAATGGGGAAGACGGAGGGAGAGTTAGAGAAAGAGGGAAATGGAGGGAGAAAGAGAGTGGAGGGGAGGGAGAGACTATGGTGGATAGATAGGGAGAGAAAAAGCATGGGTGGATGAAGAGTTGAAGGGGCATGAGAGAGAGAGAGAGAGGGGGGGGGGATTTAGAGTGATGGAGAGAGAGAAGGAGGGGGGTGAGAGTGCAAGTGAGGGAGAAATAAAAAGAGAGATGGTAGGGGGGTGTAGAGGAGGGAGAGGGAGAAGGGGATAGAGGAAGGGAGGAGGGGAGAATGAGGGGGACAAAGAGTGACGGAGAAATAACTAAGGGGACATAGAGAAGGAGAGGGAGTAGAGACAATGAAAGGGTGGGGGAGAGAGATAGAGGGATAAAGAGAGGGGATTATTGAAGGAGGGAGAGAGTGAGTGAGGGATAGGGGAAAGAAGAGGGATGGACAAGAGGATAAGGAAGGAGAGAGGGAGAGAGGCATGGCAAAAGAGGGAGAGAGTGATAGAGGAGGAGGGAAGGGAGGTAATGAGAGGGACAGAGAGAAGGAGAGGGAGGGAGAGAGAAAGGGTTGGGGAGAGGGAGGAAGGGAGAGAGGGTAGGGGGTTTGGATGGAGAGAGGGAGAGGGAGTCATGGAAAGAGAGATTAGGGTGTGGATCAGAAGTTGGAGAGAACTAAGGTTAGAGAGAGGGGTTAGAGGGAGAGTGAAAAAGAGAGAGGGACAAAGAGGGAAATGGAGAGAGAGATTAAGCGTTGAGGTAGAGGGAGAGAGAGAGAGAGTGGGCAGAGGGAGAGTCGGGGGGGTGGGGGGCGGAGAGAGAGAGAAAGACGGGGGGTGTAGGGATATAAAGTGGGATGGAGAGAGATACTAAGGGGGGTGGGAGAGAGAGTGAGGGAGGGATTGAAGGAGAGTGATAATAGGGAGTAGGGAGAGAGAGTGGGGTTGAGAGATAAAAGGAGAAAGAGAGGGGGGGATGGAAAGAGGAAGAGAGTGAGTGGGGGATAGGGGAAAGAAGAGGGAGCGAGAAGAGGAGAAGGAAGGAGAGAGGGAGAAAGGAATGGGAGGAGAGGGAGAGAGTGAAATAGGATGAGGACCGGGAAGTAAGGAGAGGAACAAAGAGAAGGATAGGGAAGAAGAGAGAAAGGGTTTGGGAGAGGGAGGTAGGCAGAGAGGGTAAGGGGGTTGGATGGGTATTGAGGAGTGAGGGAGAGGGAGTGGGGGAAAGAGAGAGGGGTGTGGGTCAGAAGTTGGAGAAATAGAAGGTTAGAGAGAGAATGGATAGAGGGAGAGTGAGAAGAAGAGAGGGAGATGGAGCGAAAAGAAGAGAGAGAGTAGGCGTCGAGGCAGAGGGAGAGAGAGAGAGTGGGCAGAGCGAGAGTCAAGCGCAGAGAGAGAGAAAGAGGGGGTGTACGGACGTTAAGAGGGATGGAGAGAGGTAATAAGGGGGGTGGGAGACAAAGTGAGTGATAGCATGAAGGAGAGTGAGAATAGGGAGGAGGAGAGAGATATGAGAGAGGGATGGGAGAGAAGGATAATGATATAAGAGAGGGGAAGAGAGAGAGATAGGGATTGGAAGAAGGAGAGGGAGGGAAGGGGGAGAAAGATAGATGGCATAAGAGAAGGGGAGGGAGGGAGAGGGAGAGAGAGAAGGGGATGAAGGGTGGTAGGGAGGAAGAGAGAGAGAGGGATAGTCAAAAGGGGAGGGAGGGAGGATGGGAGAGAGGTAGAGGGAGAGAGAGAAAGGGAGGCAGGGAGAGAGAGAGAGAAGGGGAGGGAGGCAGGTGGGGAGAGAGAGACTGGGGGTGTCAAAGGGAGGGAGAAAGAGAGAGTGGGGACAAAGGGAAGAGTAGGGAGGGAGGGAGAGGTAGAGAGATAGGGGTGTAGATCAGAAGTTGGAGAGAGTGAAGGTTAGAGAGAGAGGGGATGGAGTGAGAGTGAGAAAGCAAGAGGGAGATGGAGGGAAATGGAGACAGAGAGTTGGCATCGAGGCAAAGGGAGAGAGAGAGAGAGAGTGGGGAGAGTGTTACAGGGAAAAGTGTCTACTCAGAACTGCTTATCCCACTAAGGTGTGATAGCTGCCTTAGAAACAAACAAAGTAAAGCTAATTTTGTTTTTCCTTTATGAAGTATAGATAGAGAAGAACAAAGAAGACCAACCTCTGTCTTACACTAATCTCCTGGTTCGATTCCTCTCTTTCTTGACAGTCTTTCGCTACTTGTTCCCTTGCACGCCGAGCTTCACAGAGTACCTGTAAGATCACAATAGCATAGCACTATACAAGAACATGGATCTATAATCATAAAAAATCTAGGATCAGATGTAAATTGACCATACAAATGCAGCAAACATAAATGACACAACAGTATGGAGGAAAACTTGAATAGCTTTTATTGATAAACAAGAAAGAGCCAAGGGGAGTTACAACCAGTTGTTTTGACCCAACATCATCCTCTCAGCAAGGAAGCCCCTCTTCACCTCATACAAAGCTTAGATCACCCAACAATCTGATGTTTGTCTCAAGAAACCAACAACAATTCCTTACAATATGCAAAATTCCAGCCTCTGGATCTCTGGGATGAGGGATCCATATATAGATATCTGTAAGGGAGATGAGTCAGCTTGTGATTTGATTAGTGTCTTCCCTTTGATAGTTCTTACTTCCACTTGGAGATTTATGATCTCTTATTCATCCTTGGTCGAATTCAGAGAGGCAAGTGTCACAGGAGAAGTTTCTGGAAGCTTCCATTGCCTCTCCACCTCGCGGAATGACACTGCCATTTGTCATTTCTTGCCCATCGCACCCCATAGAAGGGATTTTTGAAATGCAACACACCCACACAGTGTGTTTAGGTGAGATGTAACGCACTTTGCCTATGGAGCAGCTGAAATGATCCTGTTTTGACCAATTCTGAGCAGTTTTTCATGGAGAACTTCTGAGAGAAGTTGTAATCCCTTGACCTTGTTCCTTTAGGGGTTAGAACAACACTTTTAGGGACTTAGGAGCCCTTGGTTTATGGACATTTCATGCTTGGGGTTGTAGTGCCCAAAAATGTCTATAACAGAGAGGGAGAATAAAGGGGGGAGAGAGAGAAGGAGGGGGGTGTAGGGAGATTAAGAGGGATGGAGAGAGATACTAAGGGGGGTGGGAGATAGAGTGAGGGAGGGGTTAAAGGAGAGTGAGAATATGGAGGAGGAGAGAGATATGAGAGAGGGAGAGAGGATTAAGGGTAGAGAGGGAAGGATAGATAAGGAGAAGGAGAGGGAGTAGAGAAAGATAAAGCGTTGGAGAGGGGGAAAGTGGGGGGGAGGGTGAGGGAGATAGAGAGAGAGAGGGAGGGACATAGGAAGTGAGTGTGGGGAGGAAAGGGAGAGGAGAGGGAGTGAGTAGGGTGACTAAGGATAGTGAGGTAGGGGCAAGAAAAGAGATAAAGAAGGATGATGGGGAAGGAGGGAGTGGGAGAGGGATAGAGGGAGAAAGAAGGAGGTAGAGAGTGAGATGCGAAGGAAAAGGGAAGGAGAGAGGAAGGTGGAGTTGGATGGGGGGGAGGAAGATAGAGTGAGAGGGTTAGGGAGAGAAACATAGTCGTTGGGGGATGACAAGGGTGAGGGACGGAAGGGGAGAGAGAGGGGAGGTGGAAGGAGAGGGAGAGAGAGAGCAGTGGATTATAGGGAGAGAGGGCAGTGGTGGTAAAGGAGCGAGAGGTAGAGGGAGAGAGAAGAAGGGAGGAGGGAAAATGAGGGGTGGGGAGGATGAGGGAGATATGTGATAGGGAAAGAGAGAGGGGGAGAGACTAGAAAGGGGAAGAGAGAAAAATAGAGTTGAAAGAGGAAGGGAGAACTAGTGGGAAAGAGAGAAGGAGAGGGAATAGAGAGAGTGACAGGGTTGGGGAGAGAGAGGTTGAGAGGAGGAGGGAGGGCATAAGGGAGAGAAAGAGAGAGATGGGTGAGGGAGTGATTATAAGGGGAGAGAGAGTGAGGCATATGGAGGAGGAGGGGAAGGGAGGTAGGTAGTGAAGAGAGAGAGAGAGAGAGAGATTGAGAGGTTGGGGAGTGAGAGAGAGTGAGGGGGAGAGAGAGAGAGTGGGAAGGAGGGAGAGAGAGAAGGAGGTGGTAGTGGGAGGTGGATAAATAAAGAGAGAGGGAGATAAAGGTGGGGACAAAAATGGATAGATAGGGACGGATAAAGAGAGACAGGGAGGGAGGGAGAGATAGAGAGGAAGGAAGGTGGAGGGAGAGGGAAAGAGAGACTAGGTGGGAGGGAAAAAGAGAGAGAGGTGGGGCAAAGGAGGATAGAGGGATTTTGGGGAGAGATTCAACATGACAGAGAGAGGGAGATTGAATAGGGTATGGAGATAGATAGAGGGAGGAAGGGAGGGAAAGAGGTGGAGATAGATAGAGGGAGGAAGGGAGGGAAAGAGAGAGAGGTGGAATGGACAGATAGAAAGGAGAAGAGAGAGAGATATAGAGAGGATGTGAGGGGCAGGTTGAGAGGGAGGCGGGAATATAGAGTGTAGGGTATGGGGACAGATGGAGGGAGGAACAATGTGTGTGAGAGAGAGAGGAGCAGGAGGAGGAGGAGGAATATTAACATGGGGAAGGAGGGAGAGGGATAGGGTGAGAAATATAGAGATTGGTGGAGAGAGGGAGGGAGGGAGTGAGATAGCAAGGGAAAGAGGGAGAGAGAGAGAGAGAGAGAGAGAGAATGATGGAGGGATGGAGGGAGGGAGAAAGTGAGGATAGTTTGAACAATTGAGGGAGGGTGGGAGAGGGATGGGGGAGAAGAAGTAGAGAGGGGTAGAGTGAGAGAGAGAAAGAGAGATAAGAGGAGGAGAGGGAGGAAGAAGATGGGGAGAGAGAGGTGGGAGGGGGATGAAGGAAGAGGGACAAAGAGGTAGATGGAGACAGAGAGAGGGAGAAGGGGTGAGAGAAAGAGAGGAGGGTAGGAAGTTTGAAAGAGAGAGGTGAGTAGGAGGAATGGAAGGGAGGAAGAGAGGGAGACACACACACTCTCTCTCTCTCTCTCTCTCACACACACACACACACATATATATATAAGCATTATGGAGAGGGAGAAATGGACCGAGGGTTGAAGGTGGTGAAGGGAGGGATAAAGAAAGAGAGAGGGGGTAGAGGTGAGGGGAGAATAGAGAGAGATAGAGAAAGGGATAGGGACTTCAAATGAGAGGGGGGTTATAGAGAGAGATAATTGGTGGGGAGGGGGAGGAGGGGGGAAGGGGGAGCGGGGGAGTAATGGAGAAGAGGGGGAGAGAGGTATAGAGAGGGGAGGGAAAGATATGGAGAGAGCGAGAGGGAAGGAGGAAGAGAGGGATAGGGAGGACTGATGAAGGCAAAGGGAGAGAAATGGAGTGAGGGAAATGATTGAGAGAGGGAGAAAGGGATACAGAGAGAGGTAGCAAGAATAATTGAAGAAGGGAAGTGGAGGGAGTGAGAGAGAGAGAGTTGGGGGAGGCAAAGGACGGGGAGGCGGGAAGATACAAGTAGTGGGGTGAGCAGTTATAATGCGAGATAGGGGATGTATGGAAAGGAAGAGAGAAAGATTTGAGGAAGGGATAATCAAAAGGGGAGAGAGAGAAGTGGGTAGGGAGAGGAAAAGGAATGTATAGAGAGGATGAGGGTGTAAGAGACAAAGAAATAGCAGGAAATAAGGAGAGAGAGTGTGTGTGTGAGTAGGGTGATGAGGGAGAGGGGGAGGTTTGGGAAGAGAGGGAGGGAGAGAGAAGTGGGGATGGATTAGGAGAGATTTGAGGGGAGAAAAATATATCTTGAAGTGTACTGATACTACTAGCAATTTTGGGCCAAAATCCATTTGGATTTCTCTATAGTGTAGCTTCAACAACTTTCTATCTCACAATGCCATTTTCAACATTATTGCAACAATTGATGTAATTGAAACCATCACAATAAGTTCTAGATGCAAATCACCCACAATACCTAGTGAAAAACAACAAAGAAGTAGATAAATAGAATTCTCAAAGAAAATAATACTTAGGGATTGAAAATGCATAAAATGTATGAAGATGGTCATTAAATATCTTCATTTTTTGTAAAAAAAAAACCATAAAAGAGTTCCACTGAAAATTATATCATAGACATCATGAAGCAGATTCAATTCTATGGAAAGTAGAGCACATCCAAGTTAGAACTAATAATGAACAAGTTCATATGCCGTCGTGATCAAAGGGTATTTTATATACATTTAGTTTCTTACAAATGTGTTAACTGAGGGTGTTTGATTTTCATGACAAAGGAATAGTAAAAAATAAAATGACTTGAGATGCCATTACAAAACATACAATTTGCTCAATGACCAAATAAAAGATATGAGGAAAGTGCTTACAATTTCAAACACCACAAGTTCTTGCAATTGCATTGTTTTGAATTTTTTTGCATTGCCTTCCTTCAAGTCAAACACTAGCCTTGACCTTGGTACCCTTGGCAATCCTAGGCTTTTGATGAAATAAATGACAATTATGAACATAAAATGCCATCCAAAAGAAATGGTGCACTAGTAAATGGATAATACAATGATTGCAACCTCGAGTATTTTGATGGTTTAAAGTCATTTACCATTCTTTTCAAAAACAAGGTAAAATAATATAAATAATGATAATATTTCAATCCAAAATTATTTGGGAGATTAATTGCACAAGTTCAGTAAATAAAATATAAAAAACTATAAAGGTTTGATTAGAATGACACAACGCTTGCATACAGTGACTAGAACGAAATCAAGATCTCACAAATTCAAACTAGCTTTGAAGGTTGGGGTAGTGGTACCCTATATCCACTTGATTAGGATAGATAATAGGGTTCTGATAATGCTTGAAATCACATTAATGGGGAAACCCCATTAACTCAATGTCTTGCTATCACATTAATGGGGAAACCCCATTAACTCAATGTCTTGCTGCTACTGATGGGAATGAATGTTAACATAACCCAAATTTTTCAATTCAATAAAATCCATGATTATGAACCAAGACTTGCATAAAACAAAACATGTAGATTCATTTGAAAGGGTGAAAGCTGAAAATGACAAAATTCATGCCATAACCCCCACGATGATTGAGACAAAACCTTATGATATTAAATGAATGATTTGGAAGAATTTTGTTGAAGCTTAGCTATGAAAACCATTAACCTCAAGTACCCGAAATCATTTTCAGGGGCCCATGAGTTCTTGCAATTTCATTGCTTTGATTTGTTTGGAGTGCGCTCCTTCAAGTCAAATATAGGTCTTCACCTTGGTTCCCTTAGTGATTCTAGTGACTTTGACTACAATTACTTCCCGAGGCTTCACCTGGAATATCCAAGGCTTTATATCCTCCAGCGTGTCGGCCATGACGACTCTAAATTCGAACTCCACGTGTTAATAGATTCGACGAACTGAGTCAACTTCATCTGCATTCCATGTAGCACATATCTACCATTAGGCTGTCGGGTCCAACGACTATTAATCTCAAAATAGGCAACCCATCAGGCGTGAGAGTCAGGCCCTGAATCAGAGATGAGCATTGCAAGTTGTGCATTGAAATAAACTCTATCACATGGACATTGTCGTGACCTTAAAAATATTCAAGAATGGTCTCGTTTACAGTAAATTGAGTGAACTCGAGATAAGGGCAAAATTCATAAAAATGGTGGTAGGGAATCTCGGATTGTGCATCCACCTATGACATAAGGGATTCTACTTGTTGTCTTCACTAAAGAGGTGAATCACAAGCAAGGAATTAATGTAAATTCATAATATCTTCATTGTGTATTCAACAAACGTTGGTCTCTTTTTTTGGTTATTACGAATTATTTACAAAGGAGGCATCAAAGACATAAAGGAGACCGTGGATATCTTAACTTATTAGCGTTTAAATGTGGTTATTACGAATTATTTACAAAGGAAGCATCAAAGACATAAAGGAGACTATGGATATCTTAATTTATTAGCGTTTAAATGCAAAATTGATAAGGTGTCCTGAGAAACAGTAACATTACACTGATTTCATAGTAACTCTAAATTGAAACTGATATGGCTTTCAATGAATTAATATTACCAACGTTATTAATTACTAATCCATAAAACAGGGGATGGACACTATCAAGTTTTGCTCAAATGGTCAACTACACGGTCAACAACACACTTAAGATAAGGTTTTCCTTTTTAAGTCATGTATAGATAAACTATTTATTTCTTATTTCTTACTCTCATTTGGGACATTATTTTGGAATGCGTTCAACATTTCCACTAAAGTTCTATGTGAAGAATCATAAATTGCAGTTGCAAATCTCCCAAACCTCAACAAAAATGTGCGTACTACTTGTTTTGAGTCCTGATCTTGAATAATTTTAAAATCGAAATAAAACAATGATTGGGGAAGGTAATCACTCACTTAAATCTTGAGTGTGGCGACAACCATCTAGACATGGAAAGTGACTAGGTTTTACTTTCATAGTAGGGATGTAAGTATAACCAAATCTAGGTGTCATGAGTATGAAATTATTTGGAAAATGAAAAAAATGGTACTTAATATCCACTGCCAATGTTGAGCTGAAAAGAAGACACTGCTCTGGAAGGGTGTCCCTTTGCAGCAATTGGCAATTTTCTAGTTATAAGGAACTCTCAGAAACAAGTCAACTAAGGTTTACGCCTTCCAGAATTAGTTCATTTCATGTTATTGACAAGTGTCCTTCAAAGGCAAGATTATAAACATGATTATCGCAAATACTAGTCTATCACATCGACAATGATGTGCCCTTCAAATGCTTCAATCATTACCTATTTTGCAGTAAAATGAGTGAACTTGAGAAAAGGGCTATTCACAAGTGTTCTTCTAAGGCGAAATTATAACCATGGCTATCGCAAATACAAGTCTGTCACGTCGGCAACGTGTGCCCTTCAAATGCTTCAATAATTACGTAGTTTGCAGTGAAATGAGTGATCTTGAGATAAGGGAAAACCTCGTAACTCACTAATACTAGTCTTATCTCTGATAGCAAATGTTATTTATATTGTCTAACACCAAAATCAATGGCGGATGATGACACAGGTTGCATGGGAGAAGTTCTTCTCAAAATAATACTTTATAACATAAAAATATAAATTTTATAATTGAGTTTAAGTTTTTTTTTTTTTCTCATTTTTTCCCTTGTGAGGATAATCTAGAGGGATTTCAACTAATGACATTTTTCAATGACGATTTTAAACCATGTACATTTAATGTCAATCCAAAATTCCAATATAAATATATATATAAAAGCATTTAAAATATTTTTTATTTTAGTATATATATTCAAAATGATAATAAAAATAATAAAATCAAATTTGGGTGGATTTCATTGTTTATGGGAAAGGGGACCCATCTCCACATACAAATTTGACTACTAATGTTTATGAAGGAACAAAATCTACTCTCTTTGGACTTGAACATGTTACCTCAAATGAGGAAATTGATGCTGTTAAGTACACCCAATTAAAGTATATAATAATAAAAAAAAATACAATAATAATAGTAATAATATTTTAAAAATCTAATATATTATTTTTATAATATTATTGTGGTGGTACTGATGATCATTATTTATGAAGATGAGAATTGAAATTTAAAATATACTAGCAGAACCACATTAGTAAATATAGTTGATATACACCCAAAACATCATTTTCCATCATTTATATGTCAATTTTTATAAAGGAGGTTAATATGCATAATTTGATATTTACAGTAAATCTAAATTTAAATAAGATTACTTTTCATTGAACAACCTTATTAGAAATACTATAAAAAGAATCTATGTCCAAATCCACTAATAATATTTGAAAATAAACTAAACTATTCAGTCCACAATACAACATCTGTCCATATTGGATTGTAAAAACCTTCTTGACATTAAAAAAAAATACCATATCTAAATTTCATAAAATATAAGCTTATATTAAACTATACATTTTGGGAAAAAAAATAATTTAAAAAACTTAATAAATGAAATAATTAATATATTTAAAATTAAAATAAATATAAACCAATGTGAACTAATACATTCTTATTTAAAATAAAATTTAAATTTGCAACTAATGATTTACTAAAAACAAAAATTCATTAAACTTTTTAAAAATTAAATCATAAAGATATTATTTTCAAAATGCTACGTGATGAAACCTAATTAAAAAAATCTTATAAATGAAAATACCAAAAACTACATAAAATCGAAATTCTAATCTAATGAACCTTAAAATTGAAACTGAAGCTGATATTCCTGTTGCAACCAAATTATTGATAATTCATGCACAAGAAGTCCAATACATTACCCATCAAATAAAAGAATTTGAAATGTTCTTGTGGATTATGAAGTGGAAAACGAATTAGAACGACGTAGAAAAGCATAGAAAATGCAACTATATTAAAAGAAAATTGTCGAGTATTGCTAAGGTGTTAATTGTGATTCTTGGAAAAACCTTATTGACAAGATTTTTCAAGAGAAATTGTGACACAAGAATTCCAATTCTGACATGATTTACACACGGTTGTCTAGATTTTATGTATTCCTTATATTTATTATCCATCTTCAAATAGTTAAAAAATAAAATAATTTTTTAACAAATAATAGTGTCAACTATTTTTATTAAATTTTTTTAACAAATTAAACCAAATAAACTAAAAAACTATTCACATTACTTCTATAATGTATTTTTCATTATTTTTTTCAACAAATTAAAAATAAAAACATAATAAACGAAAAATAAAAACACAAAAGGCCAAAAAAAAATTAAAAACTATTTTCTTATATACTATTGGTTGATGTTGCATCATGATTAAAAATATCTGCAAATTATCCAATCTTAACCATTAATAATTTGAAAAAAATGCCAATATGGACTTGACCTTCAGCTTAATTAATTTTATGTTTCAGGTATTATTTAAAAAATATAAAAATAAACCATATTGTTTTATTGAAAGTTATTTGATATTGGACTACACCTTGGATATTAGAGTGTGAATCCTAATATTTTACCGTTATTAAAAAACAAACTCGAAAAACAATAAAAGCTAAAGGCCATGTGGGAAAAGGAGATAAAGCTAAAAAGCGGTGGTATCTGCTTCAGTTCTCTCCCAGAGATATGGCGGTGTAAAAAAGATCGTTTTAGTCAAACCAGCCTGCGATTGGTGCTCCACTGTTGGATGAGCCAACATTAATGAGCATCCGTTTAATGGTCGAGATAAATTGAGTTTTTGATGTAATGTGAGTGTTATTATTGCTGATTTGATCCAGTCGGGAGTTAATTGAGTTTTGTAGAGTCGAATCTTTTGTAGATTTTTTCTAATTTTCATAGTTGGGTTTTGTAAAAAAGTTATGGTTTAAACCTATAATTTAAATGTAATTTAAATATGTAATTAAGTTTTATAGAGTAGTATCACGAAATCTTACGTACGTTTTCCTAATTTGGTTTTGTAATAAAATTATGGTTTAAATATATAATTTAGATATGTAAAGTAGTGAGTGGTGTGAATTTTATTTATTGAGATTGTCGTTATAATAAAAATATGAGTTTATCTTTAAATTTATATAGTTTATCAAATATTGTAATTAGCAAAATCATTAAAGTGTCCAATATCAATATTAATAGTGGATGTTTATCCTCATAATTAAATAAACAAAAAGAATAAACTAATTTATAAGTTTTTTATTAATTAATATTATTATTTTTTTTAAATTTACAGAGTCCTATAAATATTTGTAATTATTGATAGAATGAACAATAAAACGGAGGAGAATGGTGAGGGTTTCTGCCAGGGCCTACTGGCTCGAGCAATAACGGAGTTTGTGGATTGGGCAACCGCCGACATTGCCAAAGGTATGGAGAAACTTTCAAGTTTTTCGCATGTCAGACTTTAGATTTGTATTACTATGACGCAGATCATGATTTCCAACGGTTCAAGCGATCGCCATTGAGCCCTAATCGGGCACCACCTCCCTTGATTCGAGCCTTGGTGCACAGATCTAGTCTTAGGCTCATCATTCCACACATCCGTATTACAGATCAATCCCTATTCTAGTCAGATCTGGAAGCTCTTTTTGGGGGAGATCGGGACCTTGGAACAACAGACAGAGCAACCAAATAGGCTCTGAATACCTCAGTATATGGGATCGTTGTCGCTGCCCTGCAGATTGATTACTTTTTCCAAAATCTCGCCATCAATTTGACAGATCTGGCCCTCAGAGAGTACAGAACCGGTAAAATCAATGTAACACCCAAGAAATCAACAGGGTGGGTACCTGAAACCAGTAAATCAGCGGCAAAACAGGTTCATGGTTGTGGGAACCTTGTCGAACACAACAATGGTAATGGCAGCAACACCAACTTAGAACCGGAGGATGATGCAAAATACCGTAGATCTATAAACAATTTAATGGAACAGTTGCTCAGAGGGCAGATCTAGGTGATCACAAGAACCATGAAGGTCAAAGGGGCGGCCACAACCCTGGACATTTCATTAATTCTAGCACTTTGGTGGAAGGAAGCCTAGAGCCGAGGTCAGGTCTTACATCATAGATCTGATTCAGTCTATTTCTGCCTGGATCTGGAACATGGGAAAGACACAAATCTCATGGAGAAGGAAATCTTCAGAATCGAAGGAAATAACAATGCAGAACCGGAGAAACCAGCCAGGGCATTGACAGATCGGGAGCATCTCTGGCTGGTAGAACCCTCAAGGATGGCTGACTGCGTATCCAGGAACAAGGCCATTGGGGCAGAAGCAGTCGAAGCCACTTTAGCAGGGAAGGAAGTCCTCCAGACTGAATCCCGGCCCCAAATCGCCAGTCCAAACTATGCCGAGACAGAACCCAATCGCTTTCAAATCCTCATCAGAACGCCCATGGGAAATACAATTTTGATTTGGACTCATGCCACAGATAGGGCAATAGATCTGAAAAATAACATAGCTAACCAGATTGGCTATCCGACAGGCAAGCAAAACCTAGTAATAGGGGGCAGATCACTATAGGATCACAGAACCTTGAAGGAGTACAACATCAAGCCAGGATCTACAATATTTCTCAATATGAGACTATGAGGAGGTGCAACAACCAGCAAAACAACAGAAGGAGGCAGTGGGTCCAAATCAAATCACAACCTAGCTCAACACCAGCAATATAGAAGTGAAGGAGCGTCCTACAAGCATATTTTACAAAGTGGGAAAGCTCCTTCGATAGTCCCAAAGCAGGCCGGAACATAACCAAGTCCATACATAGTGGAACAACTGTAGCATACACCAGAACTAGCAATCGATACAGCAGAAGCAGAGAAGGTATGTGACATGCAAGCCATCATCTGCCGTTTTAATGGATTTTGGCCCAAACCCTTGGATCTGTTTCATTGGATACTCACAAATTGGTCGTTGGACTGTGAGATCCACCTCTGTTCAAAAGGATTTTTCATAGTTAAATTTCAGTCGCCAGAAATCAGAGAGCTCGTGATTCAACAAGGACCGTGGTTTTGGGGCTCTTCGAGTCTCTTTATTACTCCATGGTTCCTGGAGTTTGACGCAAACACTTTTGTTGTATCTCGAATGCCTGTATGGGTACATCTTCATAACCTCCCTATCCATTTCTGGGACCAAAAGATACTTTCATGTATAGGCAACTCCATAGGCATATTTATCAAAATGGACACACAAAGAATTGAAGAAAGAATTTTTACTTTCGCACGCATAGGTGTGGAAGTAGACCTTAGTAAAGGTTTACCGGGAAACATTAAACTGAAACACAAAGACCGCAGCTGGTTACAGTCATTTGACTATGAAAATACAACTTTCAGGTGCAGAATATGTCGGCAAACTGGACATTTGCAAAATGCATGTCCAGAATACAAAAAGAATAACCACAGAAAGAAGAAAACAGGTAACCATCAAAAGGGATGGAAATTCTCCTATACAGAATCAGATGAGGAGGAAGATAATGAGGAGGAAGAACCAGTCCAAAATGAAAGCAACCAAACAGAAACTCAGAAGACATCCCCACAAGAACCTATGGAATCACAATCGGGAAAGAACTTAAATTCAATGGAAATCAGTGGAATCAAAAGGCAGCACTCTCCAGACGCCTCTGATTCAGACAAGGAAAATCCTCGACCCGGCGAAGAAAATCCTCTTCAACTGGTTCCCATAATTCCATCCCAAGGAGAATGGCAAAAAGTTGAGAAGAAAAAGGGGAGAAAGTCATGATTTCTCTCATTTCTCCTTTTTGTTCTCGCTGCGGTCTTTTCTCATTCTTCTTGTTTATTTTTTTCAAGCTGGACGGGCACTGGCCCGGGCATTCCTCATATGAGGAGGCCGTGTATCTGTTCAGCGGTTTTCCCTTCATGTTTAGCTGGACGGGGCTGAGTTTCCCCATCCAACGAGCTCTATGATTCGCAAATTATAGAGCAATTTGAATGCTGCAGCATATACTTGTAACTTTTTATCCTGGTAATAAAGAGTTCGATTTTTTCTTTGGGAAAATATATATATATATATAATTATCAAAATCATTAATGTATTTAATACCAATAAAAGATAGGTGTCATTAAAAAAAAATTATAACTTTATTATTATTATTATTAATTACAAAGAAAATTAATGTATAAATTAACCTATTTAAAATAATATGGAAAAAAAGTTTTTAGTATAAAAATTCACCCTGTCACATACCTGCTAAGCACAATATAATTTTGCTTTTCTTGCTATACATAATTAACACAACAACTTAACAATTACTTAGGGTAACTTTCAATTAAAGGCATTACATTTATTTGATTTAACCTACCACGTTAACTAAGGTATGGTTTGAATCATTATTAAACCTAACCTGCCCTCTACCCCACCCTAGTTCACTGTTACAGGCTTGGAAAACTTCAAGGGGGAAAGTGCTGGCCCTCCACTTGGCAGCCCTTGCCTTGATATTAGATTTACACAATTGACTCTATTTCGATATCTTATAATGGACGGAGGAGATCTGGTCGAAGGGTTTCTTGATCGTAACCACCCAAACCTTGAGTTGCGGTCTTGTCTCATTTGCAATGTTCGCGAGAGGGTTTAGGAGCTTCTCAGTACAGGGGTGACATTCAACTTACAGGATAATCCTTTGAATTGTTATGCCTTCTCGGCCCTTCCTGGTTGTATTACGATGGGTCTTCTTGAGGAAGCCAATTGTGAGTTTTGTTTTGTAAATATTTCATGTTGTAATCTACAGTTTCCTTGTTTAATTTCTATGGCATGTCATGGCAGAGAGTTATTCAGCAAGGGTTTGCTGCAGAGAACACTGGAAAAGGAATGGGGTCGTCTACTGGTCATCGTTCCTCTGAATCTTACAGGGTTTTTAACATTTCAGGCTTCCTCTGCTCTGACATAACGAAGGCAAGCATTGCCTCATCTTTTCTAAATGAAATAAAGCAAATGTGTAGATTTTAACTGTTAAATCCCTAATTCACAAATTCTCACGACGTTTCCTTCTTTTATGTACAGGTGTTTGGGTCCTTTGCCGCCTCATGCAAGCAGTGCGATGAAGGTTTTAATGCCCCAACTTCGAAGTCTAAATCTAGGTGTCCCCAATTCTCTTAGGAAATTCCTCCCGTAAAATGATTGTTGTCGTGCTCTCAGAAGTGTTGGGGTTTACATTTAGTCGCTACTCTAGTTAATCAGACTTGTCCATGTTAGTTTCAATTGTCCAGGACTTACTTTGTTCCTTTCTTTTGTTATTTTTATCCCGGTACCAATGGCGCATGCACCCATTTACTATTATTCCATATCCTTTAAAACAAATGGAACAATTGTTGAGGTTATCGACCTCCTTTAAATTTTATTGCGTGATTTATGTTATCCGCTTTACCGGACTGGAGTATTTTTTAAACATTATGGCTCAGTTTTTCCACTCAACTTTGAATAACCATGTTTACTGTAATTTCCATTATGTTTGGGGTAAAAGTTGTCTGAAACTGAAATCTTTAATTTATTTACAACAATTTGTTTTCCTTGGTTTTGTTTAGTCGGTAAATGTATGTGCTATACAATTTCTCTCCTATTTCAATTTGAATGTTTTCGTAAGGCATTGAACAAATTTAGTTTCTAACTCTAGCTTAATAGATAGACTCGTTATCTTTCAATTTAGTACCCTATTCCAATAGATACTAAGGGTTAGAAATTGCTTCTAGTTGGCTAGTCTCAGTTTCATTACCCAGTTAGATTTGCATGTAGTACTACAATTAACTTCTTTCATGCATTTCACAAAATTGAATGTATTCTTTTAGGATGGTTCTTCATTCATTTAATACTTAATGTATGCTACTTAATTTTTGTTTACTCATTAGACTATTTGTAACAATACAGAAGTGGTCCACTAAGAACCCATTTTATTTTCTCTTTTATCATTCATATAAACTAAAGTCATTTTCATTTAATACAATATTTAATATTATTAAGTAATAGTATTATTTAAATCTCTATAATTCAATACTCCACAATAGTTATTTGATAGCGTATTTCATAGCTTTAAATAAACAAGTCAAAACTGCTAATTCTTTTGTTTACAGTCACATATGCAAATCCATTCAGAACTTCACAATTACTTATTTGTTACTTCTGTGGCCTACCAATCACAAAGGTGAGAAATGATCCTCCCAACCGCGAGGGTGGTTGTCCTACTACACCTCTCGCTTGAGCTAGCTTCCCCCAGATAGATTTTTAGGACCAGTCTTTTATACTTCCTTTTAAGCCATCTGGTCACTACCAGACTGAGAAAAGAATCAGAGCTCCAAACGGATTCTACTGTCTCACCATATTTATTGTCTTTCCTTCCTTATCACTCTCATTTCCTCCTTTCCACCTCAGGTTCATCGTACCCTTTTGGCCCTTTTTTTGGGAGGTTTTTATTTCCAAGAAGGAATCTAAGTAGGTAACTACCCATAACTTTCCAACTTCCTGGGGTATGCTTACTTTAACATTGCTCCTCAACCATAGTTCATAAAAAAAATAACAATGTTATATTATAAACAAAACCAAAACATATATTTTATGAATATTATCCTTGTCTTTAGCCATATTGGCTGGCAACATCCAATACCAATTTTAAACTAAAGTAAATAACAAATCACCTTCCCCAATTACCAAGGGTCATCACATCTTCCCCCTTTGATTGGAATATTGTCCCTTGTGTTCACTTTCCTCGGAACATGTTTGGGTAAGCTTCTTGCATGACTTGTTCATCCTCCCAGGCAGCCTCATCCCGGCTAAAGTGTTGCCATTGCACCTTAACCTGGGGGATATCTCATCTCCACAATATTGTTTCTCACCGATCGAGAATACGTAGGTTTTTTACCATGACCTCCTTCTCCAGTTCGACTTGCATCCAACACATTTAGAATTATATTTATAATTTATATGACTACCAAAAGTCGAAAGAGAAAAAAAATCTTAAATTTTATTACTTTACTTGAACATCTTGCCATTGAATTATGTGGCTAGGATCATATATATATTTTTTAAGTAAAGAGACATGGAATAAGTTATGAACACAAATATGCCCAGGTAAAGCTAGCTGATAAGCTACTAGACCAACTCATGCAATTATCTAAAAAGGACCTGTTGTAGCGGCTACAACCACCCTCCAAAATTTTTCCTTTGCTTCGTGTTGGAGCCTCCCTACCAACCATCCCTAGTAGCATGTCCTGCACTGTCCAAGTACAAATACTTCTGTTGAGTTTCAATGGCTTACCAACCTATGCTTGTCAACTTGTTTGCATGCCACTGGCATGCTGACACTCCGGGACTTAGTCATTTTCTAGTTGTGATGCTCACCTAGGAAATTGTACAATTCTGGAGGGGAACCAACCTTCCCTCTGGAAATTGCACAATCCATATAGGTTTCCTGGTGGGCTCTAGAAATGCACAATCCAGTCAACCAACCTTCCCTCTAAAAAGTGCGCAATGCAGCCCAACACTGGGCTTCATCTCAAAAATTGCACAATTATGGTTGACAGCCAGGGCTTTAGTTCATAAATTGTGCAATGCATGAGGGAAAGCCAGACTTTCTCAGCCCAGAAACTACGCAAATGTCTTTCCTAGGCTTGCAGACTGTCACATGTGCTCCCAGGTTGATGGTCCCTCTAGGACTAAGCAATCTTGATTTGCATGCATAAGTTACTTTTTTCTGAAAAGGCAAAAAACATCCCTATATTTTAGGGATCCATTTTTAGCAGTTGTAGGTTACATGCAAATCAAAAGAGACTAAAATTTATAGGTCAAAAGAGGCCAACATACTACAGTCAAGGTGTAAGTTTGATCTTATTATGTGAAGGTAGATTTGAAGCCAAGAGACACGGTTTTACTCCGAAAAGAGTAACGTCTTCAAGAAGAATTGTGACTTAGTCTTTGAGGGGTCATTTGACAAGGGCCATAGGTCTTGGAATTCTTCAATTTAAGCTCTATAAGAAGAGAAGATTTGTTGTGGGTTTTCCTCTCAAGTGGAGAGGTTTTGGCACTGGCTTATTTCCTATATCTTGTGTCCTCTTGTATCATTGTTGTTAATTATTTTGGTCTGTGTTTGATTATAATAACACTAATTATAATTAAGTAAAAGAAGAAACTAATCAAGTAAAGCAAAATACATCACAATCAGTTATTAAAGAAATGAGAAATCACCTAATCTAGTTACCCTAGATTTCTCAAAATGGTATCGGAGCTAAAGTGACAAGACAAGGAAAGGTAGCTTGAATAAGGACCATCAAAAGGAATATCAATAAATTTCAAGGAATAGAAGAGGACATTGAACCATCAAGAAGGGATTCATAAGGGTCGAGCATTCTAAGGAGTATCAAGGAAGGAACTAAGGAATATCATAGAAAAACCCTATCTCAAGCTCTAGCAAAGTATATGAAGTGGGAGATAAGTGCTCAAAGAATCCACATATAATTAATCAAATATTTTCTCATCCGTTATGTAGCAAAATTGGTGACGTCAAAAGACATCTATGAAAAGTTGGTATAATTATTCTTTGTAAGCATTGTAGGAGAAGTGATATATTTAATCACTGAGATATATAAGATTTAGGTATCAAAGGAATGAAGCCCATGTCATAAAGATGTGGAAGAAGCTGAGAAGAAAAAATCAAAGGAGGAAGTGAAAAATATTTACTATGAATGAGATAATCTCCTTCACTTAGTTCTTTTCAACTTTTTGTGAAAGATAACTATCATTGTAAGTATTATAGGATGCATAATATTAGGAGATGGAATCATATTAGAAGGATATGATTGAAGAAAGAGCTCATGCCATCATTATAGAAGCTTGAAAGGATAGTTGAAGTAGAATTCTACATGGGTGTAGAAGACATCATAGAAAGGAAGTAGCTCTTGGTAACCTCATTAGTATATATGGTTGAAAGAAATTCATCTAGCATGATAGAAGAAAAAAAATCATCATACATTTTCATCATTAGAAAGGAGCATTTGCAAGATGAGGATAATCAAGATCCTCTGTTGGAATATTCATTAGAAGGTTCACCTCTATTTGGAAGAATAAAGTGTCTCACTAATCATTCCACCTTGTGTGGGGTCCATTTTTTAGAAGAATAATGGTATGGTGACAAAGGAGGGCAACATGGTTGAAGAACTTTCAAGTAAGGAAAGGAAGTTGTTGAAGGAAGTCAATATGACGAAAAATGAGAAAAGAGGTATGTATATGTTTGATAAATTAATTCATGTCATCATAGGTAAATTCTCTACCTCCTAAGTATGATCAAAGAAGAAGGATCTCTTTAGAAAGATGCATGATGCATATTTCACACATTGATAAGATGAAATCAACATAGTATGTCCTCACATGGAATATAAGGTGGTTGACAAGATGAAGGAACTATGTATAGAAGTTCCTAGGAACAATATGTGAAGAAAGGAAGAGGAGTTCATTAGAAATGAAACTATGGTCACAGGATATAAGAGAAAGTGATCAACATCCGATGACTAAAAGAATTGTATAGGACATCTCCATGGAGAAGAAGATGTTGATATAAGATGTAAAGGAAGGAGGCCCTTGACATTGAATGTCTTGGACATTTTTTATGAATGTTTAGGATGTTGATGTTGCAAGGAAGCAAATATCATGATGAAACACCGTCATAAAAGGTAAATTTGATTTGTGTTGGAAATAATACTGAGAGCGGGGGTGAATCAGTATTATATAATTCTTTTAATAAATCTTCTTTATTTGTTCTTTGAATTATTTTTGCATGTCAGTACCATAAAATAATGAGCATGAACAAAAGAAAACAGATAGTCACACCAAAGAACACAAGATGTAAGGTGGAAACCCAATGTGGGTGAAAACCACCTGCTGCAATATGTCTCTATCTTCTTTCAAATTAGAAACTCCTTTTACAATGGTTTTGTACTGGTGCAGTCCTTTACCAGTACGCAGGCTGCAACCTGCAGAGAGCTACAACTCTCTCTCGTTTTCCAGTCTCTCCTGGAAGGGAGCTACAACCCCCTACTTCTTTTCATACAAGGACTACTTTTCATAAATTTTCAAACTGGATCCATAAGCATCAATTGATCATCAAGTGTAAGAGAATCACCCAATCAACTGTAGTAACCAGATCAACAATAATAGGACCAAACCCAGAACACAACAATGATAAACAAAGATTTTAAGAGAAGTAAGCACCCTGCTCAACTGCTTGCCTGCTTACGTAAGCACCCTGCTCAACTGCTGGCCTGCTTACTGTACTCACCCTGCTCAACTGCTAGCCTGCGTCCCGGACGCACCCTGCTCAACTGCTAGCCTGCGTCCCGGACGCACCCTGCTCAACTGCTAGCCTGCGTACCTCGCTCTGAGTCTATTGAACTGCCTGCGTATGTACGCACCTGCAGCCCTTCTGTGCCTGCGTACCCCGCACCTGCACCCCTTCTGTGCCTGCGTACCGGCGCACCTGAAACGCTTCGCTCCTGCGTACGTACGCACTTTTCTTTCACTGTACCTGCGTACCTTCGGGCATAGATGATTTCAAGACTTTAGAAATAACCCAGACAGTCAGATCTACAGATCTGAACATGCGCCGAAGAGATCTCGGTCCATCAGTAGATTCACCTTGTTTAGATCTAGACCAGATCTAGCCCTCATAAGATATTCAACCCAAAACATGCTCAAGCCAAATGATCTCCTTTACTTTATATAGGCAAGCTCCTCCTAAAATCATGGAACAATACCACGAGCCGACACCATAATAACCCAAAACCGTCGGCTAAATACCAAGAGTAAAACATAAGAAACCCCAGGTGTGCTTTTCTCTGCCTTGAAATGTGTGCACTGGGGGGACGCACCTCCTGAACGACTGGTCTGTGTATCTGGACGCGGTCCCTGCATGGTGTACCTGTGGGTACGCACCCTATGATCTGATTTCTTGCGTACTTCTATATTTTCAACAAAATGAGGGCCTTGCCACGGGAGTTGCCATCAAGTACAACATATAGCCATACCAGAAACATAGTGCCAACAATCTCCCCCTTTGGACTTGATGGCAACCTCACAAACCTCAGCTTCATTCTCCCCCTTTGACATCAAGGGCAAAGGGGTATGCTCCCCCTACGATCATGCTCCCCTGAAAATGAACCATATCTGCAGCAAAGAACCATAATCCACCATGAAAGAGATAGAGACATATTGCAGCTATTTCCAAGATCTCCTTCTGACCATCCTCCATAATGCCAACAATGCATTATATGCTCCCCCTGAACCTGTACCATCAATCAGAAAGGTTCAACAATAAGATGATGCATCAACAACCCCCAGCTTTTGCCTGAGGTATTCAAAAGTGTCCCTGGGCAATGGTTTGGTGAGAATATCAGCAACTTGTTCCTTAGAAGGAACATACTCCAACTTGACCTTCTGTTCAAGTACTTGTTCCCGGAGAAAATGGTACTTGATTGGTATGTGCTTGGTTTTTGAATGCATAACCGGATTCTTTGAGATGCTGATTTCACTTGTGTTATCACATAAGATGGGGATAGGTGGTGTACAAGTGATTTGAAAATCCTGCAAAGTCTGCATCATCCAAAGGAGTTGAGTGCAACAAGATGCAGCAGCAACATATTCCGCTTCAGCTGTAGACAAGGCAATCGAACTCTGTTTCTTGCTGAACCAAGATACCAGTCTGGAACCCATAAAGAACGCACCACCACTTGTGCTTTTCCTGTCATCCACGCTTCCGGCCCAATCTGCATCTGTATAAGCATGAAGTGTGAGATCTGTATCTCTGGGATACCATAAGCCATAATTTTGAGTCCCTTGAAGATATTTGAAAATTCTCTTCACTGCCTGAAGATGAGTCTCCTTCGGATTTGCCTGAAATCTTCCAACTATTCCAACTGCATGCATGATGTCTGGTCGGGTACCTGTCAAATAAAGTAAACTTCCAATCATAGATCTGTAGGTTGGTTGATGTACTGCTACAGATTCATCATTTGCACTAAGGCTACATCCTGTGACCATGGGTGTACATACTGGTTTTGCATCTTCCATACCATATTTCTTCAAAATCTGTTTGAGATACTTGGTTTGAGATAAAAAGATTCCTCCTTCTTTTTGTTGGATTTGCAAACCAAGGAAATATGTCAGTTCTCCTAGCAAAGACATTTCAAATTCTTTCTGCATGACCGAGGCAAAGCTTTGACTCATCGCTTCTTCATTGCTCCCAAAAATAATGTCATCTACATACACAACAAGTATTAGCAATTTGTCATTTTCAACTTTTATATAAAGATTGCTATCTGCTGATCCTTTTGAAAAACCTTGTTGATGAAGATATTTGTCCAAACGGTAGTACCAAGCCCTTGGAGCTTGTTTGAGACCATAGAGATCCTTTTTCAATCTGCATACAAGATTTGGATCATTTCCAAGAATGAACCCATCTGGCTGTTCAATGTACACTTCTTCTTCCAACTCTCCATTCAGAAAGGCTGATTTCACGTCCATTTGAAATACTTTGAAGTTTTGAAAACTTGAGAGAGCAAGGAACATTCGGATGGCCTCAAGTCTTGCAACAGGAGCAAAGGTTTCTTCAAAGTCTATTCCTTCTTGCTGCGCATACCCTTTACAAACAAGTCTGGCCTTGTTTCTAATTACTTCTCCATTTTCATTCAATTTGTTTTTGAAGACCCATTTTGTTCCGATAACATTCTTATCCTTTGGTCTAGGAACCAGCTCCCAAGTGTTGTTCTTTTCGATTTGCTCAAGTTCTTCATCCATTGCTTTCACCCAACATTCATCTTTGCATGCCTCTTTCACACTTTGTGGTTCAGTAGAGGAGAGTAATGCCAAATAGCTTGAAGCTTCTGCAACTGTTCTTCTTGTTTGTACACCTGCTTCTTTCTGCCCCATAATCTGAGATTCTGGATGATTCTTCTGAACATATCTGGATGGAGTCTTTTCTTCTATTCTTGTCTGCTCCTCTGGTTCTTCTTGAGGTTCTTCTTGAGATTCTTCTTCTTCATCATTCTGTCTTTGAGGGTAGCCTTCATCTTCTTCGATGTCTTCATGATGTACTTGCCTAGGAATGTATCCCTTCTCATCAACCACTACATCAATGCTGTCAACAATTCTGCCAAGTCTTTTATTGTAGCATTTGTATGCTTTGCTATGTGGAGAGTAACCAAGAAGAATGCCTTCATCTGCTCTAGGTTCAAGTTTGCCAAGCTGCTCATCAGTATTCTTGATATAGCATTTGCTCCCAAAGATTTTGAGGTGCTTTACCGAAGGAGTCTTACCACTCCAGAGCTCATGAGGAGTTTGAGTGTTGTTCACCCGGACATTTGTTTTGTTGAGAATAACAACCGCAGCATGTGCAGCTTCACCCCAGAAAGTTGCAGGAGTTCCTGATTCATCAAGCATAGCACGAGCCATTTGTTGGACTGTTCTGTTCATTCTTTCCACAACTCCATTTTGCTGAGGAGTTCTAGCTGTAGAGAATTCTCTTCTTATCCCATGTTCTTCACAGAAATCGAAAAATTCATTTGAGGTAAACTCCCCTCCTCTGTCGGATCTGAGGCACTTAATTTTGTGACCTGATTCATTTTCAACCAAGGCTTTGAAGGATTTGAATTTTTCGAATGCTTCATCTTTGTGCTTCATAAGTCCTAGCCAGACAAACCTGGAGAAATCGTCAATGAATAATATCAAGTATTCTTCTCCTCTAGGTGTTCTTTTCCTGAATGAACCGCATGTATCTATATGAACTAGCTCAAGAGGCATGCTAGCTGATCCTTCCTTCTCTGGAAAGTTAGTTCTGGTTTGTTTTCCAAACTGACATGATTTGCATATGGTGTTGTCAGGAATTTTGATATCTGGAAGATCACGAACTGCCTGATATTTGCATGCTTTCCTTATTTGTGAAAAGCTTAGATGCCCCAACCTCCGATGCCATAACCAGTGCTCATCATCCTTGCTCAGATAGCATTGTTGTTGTCCTTCTTCAAATATGTACAGATTATTTGGAGTTCTTTTGCCTTTGATCACTGTTTTACCTGTATCAAGATCACGAACAAGACATCCATTTGATCTGAATATAACCTCGGTTCTTTGATCACACATCTGGCTGACACTTAGAAGATTATGCTTCAATCCATCAACATACAAAACATTTCCAGCCTTGACCTTTTCTTTTAACTGAGCAATGCCCTTTCCTTTTATAGTTGCAGGAGTATCATTTCCAAAAGAGACTTTCTTTCCCTTTTCTAGAGCAGAATAAGACTCGAGTTTTTCTTTATCACCTGTCATATGCTTCGAACATCCACTGTCAATGTACCATAGATTTTCCTGTCCCTCTGCATAAAATGCTATCCCACATCTTTCTGTTTGAGGTTCCTTTATTCTCCATGTTTTGGTGCTTGAGGCTTGTTCCTTTTTCTGCTGAAACCTGCTCCTGCATTCAGAGTCTTCATGACCAAAGTTATTGCAAATAAAACATTCAACTTCATTTTCAAGAACCGAAAAGTTGTTATAGGTCCTATTTGTAATCCCTGTCATACTTCTTTGCTTTTGAGCTTCTCTAGTCATGATCGTTTTATATGCAACACATTGAGCTGCTTTGTGACCAAAGTTATGGCAAGAAAAACATTGTCCATTGAAGAAACTTCTGTGGTTATTGAATCTACCAGCCAACTGATTGTAGTTTCTATTTTCATCTATTCTTGAACCAAACTGAGAGGATTTTACCTGTGGCTAGTTGTAGCTTTTGTTCACCCTTAAGATGGATTGCCCTTGATAGTTTCTGTTTGTAATTCGTTCCTGCTTTACCTGTTGATCTTCATTGTTCTTTTGCTCATTTCTTCTTGCTGCATCAAGATAACTTTTTGAGGTGGATGCTTGAGAAGTTTCTCCATTATAGCCCAGACCTGTCTTGTTTAGAGGAGACTGCTGCACATTGATAATCTCATCCAAAGTTTCAGATCCTTTGACAAAATTGAGATTAATAGCTTTTTTTTTCTCAATCTCTTTTCTAAGACCAACAATTTCACCTTCTAATTTTTCAAGATGTTTTTCCTTTTCATCAATTTGAAATTGTAGAGTATCAATGATCATGTTCTTTTCTTCTATACATCTCTTGAGTCTAGTAATTTCATCATAAAGGTTATCCACATCTACAGCATCCATATAATCATCATCTTCAAATGCCATTAACAACTTATATTCATTACCTTGTTCATCTTCATCACTGTTTGATAGACCATCACTATCTTCATGAGTGTAGTAGCTTTTCTTATTTGCGTTCTGTTTCTTGTTCCATCTAGCAGGTTCCTTTCCTTTATCCTTATAAGGACATTTTGCAGCATAATGACCTACTCTTCCACAAGCAAAGCATTTAAAAGGTAACTTACCTCTGAACCTTCCAGAACCCCTTTGAAGATTTCTGACAAAATTTGATTCTTCTTCCTCTTCTTCTGGGACATGGCTTGCTTCATAATAATCTCCTTTGCCTGATGCCTTGAAAGCAGCTTCTCTTCTGTCTGATGGACCTCCCTTTCTCATTTCATAAGCAGTTAGAATTCCATGTAGCTGAGACATAGTAAGAATTCGTAGATTTTCCTTTTCTTCTATTGCAGATACTTTAGATTCAAACTTGGGGGACAAAGATCTTAGAACCTTTTCAACCACAATAGCCTCTTTTATTTCTTCACCCAAATTTTTCATACAATTAACAACCTCATCTACCCGAAGAAAATAGTTAGCCACACTTTCATCATTATACATTTTGAGAGTCTCATACTGAATTCTGAGAGTTTGAAGTTTAGCACGCTTTACCTGTTCATCTCCTTCATAGCTTGTGACAATTTTGTCCCATATCTCTTTTGCGGATTTATAGTGCATTACCTTCATGAATTCTGATTGAGATATACATCCTAATAGAGTACTGACTGCTTTCGCATTTGTTTCATACTTCTTTTTCTCGGCTGCATCTGTAGGAGTAGCTGAAGGAAAAGCGTAGCCTGTCTCTACGATGTCCCAAACTTCTGTACCAAGAGATTGAAGATAGGCAGTAACTCTTACCTTCCAATAATTGAAGTTTGTCCCATCAAAAACCGGTGGCCTGATTGATGCTTCACTCTCGTAGTTGCTCATGATGAACGATCTACCTTCAAGCGATCAAGCTTCTCTGAAGGACCTGCTCTGATACCAATTGTTGGAAATAATACTGAGAGGGGGGGTGAATCAGTATTATATAATTCTTTTAATAAATCTTCTTTATTTGTTCTTTGAATTATTTTTGCATGTCAGTACCATAAAATAATGAGCATGAACAAAAGAAAACAGATAGTCACACCAAAGAACACAAGATGTAAGGTGGAAACCCAATGTGGGTGAAAACCACCTGCTGCAATATGTCTCTATCTTCTTTCAAATTAGAAACTCCTTTTACAATGGTTTTGTACTGGTGCAGTCCTTTACCAGTACGCAGGCTGCAACCTGCAGAGAGCTACAACTCTCTCTCGTTTTCCAGTCTCTCCTGGAAGGGAGCTACAACCCCCTACTTCTTTTCATACAAGGACTACTTTTCATAAATTTTCAAACTGGATCCATAAGCATCAATTGATCATCAAGTGTAAGAGAATCACCCAATCAACTGTAGTAACCAGATCAACAATAATAGGACCAAACCCAGAACACAACAATGATAAACAAAGATTTTAAGAGAAGTAAGCACCCTGCTCAACTGCTTGCCTGCTTACGTAAGCACCCTGCTCAACTGCTGGCCTGCTTACTGTACTCACCCTGCTCAACTGCTAGCCTGCGTCCCGGACGCACCCTGCTCAACTGCTAGCCTGCGTCCCGGACGCACCCTGCTCAACTGCTAGCCTGCGTACCTCGCTCTGAGTCTATTGAACTGCCTGCGTATGTACGCACCTGCAGCCCTTCTGTGCCTGCGTACCCCGCACCTGCACCCCTTCTGTGCCTGCGTACCGACGCACCTGAAACGCTTCGCTCCTGTGTACGTACGCACTTTTCTTTCATTGTACCTGCGTACCTTCGGGCATAGATGATTTCAAGACTTTAGAAATAACCCAAACAGTCAGATCTACAGATCTGAACATGCGCCGAAGAGATCTCAGTCCATCAGTAGATTCGCCTTGTTTAGATCTAGACCAGATCTAGCCCTCATAAGATATTCAACCCAAAACATGCTCAAGCCAAATGATCTCCTTTGCTTTATATAGGCAAGCTCCTCCTAAAATCATGGAACAATACCATGAGCCGACACCATAATAACCCAAAACCGTCGGCTAAATACCAAGAGTAAAACATAAGAAACCCCAGGTGTGCTTTTCTCTGCCTTGAAATGTGTGCACTGGGGGGACGCACCTCCTGAACGGCTGGCCTGCGTATCTGGACGCGGTCCCTGCATGGTGTACCTGCGGGTACGCACCCTATGATCTGATTTCCTGCGTACTTCTATATTTTCAACAAAATGAGGGCCTTGCCACGGGAGTTGCCATCAAGTACAACATATAGCCATACCAGAAAAATAGTGCCAACAATTTGATGTTCATTTCTAGTTGGGTTGAAACAGGTCTACTAAAAGAGATTTGTAGATGTCTCCTACAACCAAGAATGGATGGAATATATTGAAAGTAACTTGAATTGGAAAAGGCACCTAGATGAAGAAAACCCAGATGTCGAATAGAAGATCACTTTTCGATGAAGAGAAGAATGACATGATTGACATGGCTTGTGATGAAAAGTGATGGATGACCAGTTCCCTACAAAGAAAACCTAGAAGATAAAGGATCCATAATGATGAAGATGAAATTCATGGCATCAAAAAGGAGGATCTCTACAAGCAACTGAAGGTACCATGATCTCCACCAAAGAATAGAGAGATGGTGCTGGAATCAAGTCCCTAGTTAAGAGGGAGCTTGGACAAGTTCCTTTATAAGAGTGAGCTTGGGTATATTCCTTTTATAGGAATGAATATGTCTTCCCTATTTGAGAGGGAGAGATAGAAGCATCATTCTTATATTCATATTGTGAAGAAATAATGGAGGATTGGGTAAGCATCTGAGATTGATTCTGATACTCTTTGAGGATGTGATAGGGCATCTAATAGGAAAGAGTAGTCGAAGAGGAAATTCCTTGAGGATGTGTTATCCCATGATAGGAATTGTCATAAAATGACATGCCATGTGAACACTCGGGTGGGGTATGTGCCTTGAGTGACAATGATGATGGTGTATGTCAGTCAGTGGTCTCACCATCATTGTGCTCTAATATTTTGGAGAGATAGAGTTGTTAAGTCCTTGCTATGTGACAATGCTAGTTAGTATGATGAGATGATCTGGCATAAGCTGAGGAAGTAGCTTATGTGATGGATTACCTATCTAACTCTTCTTATGAGAATTCTTTAGTTTGAGAACGTTCGAGTACCTTTTATGGATTACAAATACCTCCCTAGTTAAGAGGAAGTGTTGAAATATGTAACTAGGTTCGGTCTTCATAATGACATATGTAGTCATGATTTTATGTATTTTTTTAAATATAAAAATAAATTTATTATTTTCTTTCTTTAGGCATGGGTTTCATGCTCAAGGAAAATTTATTTTTATAGGTCAAGCACCCATTGAGTGCTTCTAGGGCTTGTCATAAAGTCTACAAGTCAATTGAGTCATTGTCATGTATGGAAGACCCTCTTGGGCATGTTACATATTCTGAAGGAAAATAGAGTCAAAGACCCTCCAAGGCCTTGTCAAATGTGCAAAGAACAAATGGGGCTCCAAACGATCAAGTCGGCCTATTCAAAATAAAATAATAAGGTCTAATTTATGTGGATCTCATTGTTTTCAAGAGAGGGGATCCATCTCCACAAACAAATTTGACTACTAATGTTAATGAAGGAATAATGCTCTACTCCATTTGGACTTGAATGTGTTACCTCAAAGGAGGAAACATATGTTGTTAAGTACAACCAATTAAAGTATATAACCACATAATTAAAAATATAATAATATTAATATTAATATTTTAAAAATCTAATATATTATTTTATAATATTATTTTGCTAGCAGTGATGATCATTATTTATCAAGATGAGAATCTAAATTTAAAATGTACTAGGAGAACCACATCAGTAAATGTGGTTGATATACCCCTAAGACATCATTTTCCATCATTTATAAACCTTATTAGAAATATTACAAAAAGAAGTTATGTACAAATCCACTAATAACCTCTAAAAATAAACTAAACTATTTGGTCAACAATACAACATCTCTCCATATTAGATTGTAAAAACCTCTAGACATACAAAAATACTATATCTAAATCTCATAAACTATAAACTTATATTAAACTATAAATTTTGAAAAAAAAAAAAAACTTAATAAATGAAATAATTAATATATTTAAAATTAAAATAAATATAACCTAATGTTAACTAATACATTCTTATTTAAAATAAAATTTAAATTTACAACTAATGATCTACTAAATAAACAGTAATTCATTATACTTTTAAAGAGTTATTTTACCTTCAATAAAAACCTTGAAGGTATTGTTTTCACGATCACTCCATCAAATATGGAGGTCAAGGCAGTGAACTCTAGAGCTAAGGTGGCGGGTTTGGTACACGATGTACCTGTGCAGATAAGGAAGTGGAAGGGACAGTTGGACTTCACGGTGATGGAGATGAACGACTTTGATATGATACTTGGGCAGGATTTCTTGAAAGGCAACAAGGCTATTGTTGTTCCTTTCTGTGATGAGGTGGTGCTGGTTGGGCAGTCACAAACTTGGACTTTGCCCACTCATGGGCAAAGAAAGGAAGTCAAGGTGCAGCATGTTTCGGCACTAAGTTTGGAGAAGGCCATGAAGGACTCGAATATGGAGACATATGCGGTAATGTTCAAGGATGTTGAAGGAGATGGAGTAGGAGCACCTGTTCCAGCCGAAATATCTGAGGTGCTTACCCAATATGCAGATTTGATGCCTGATGAGCTTCCGAAGAAACTTCCACCAAGGCGTGCAGTGGACCACAGCATTGAGCTTGAACCAGGAAAGCAACCCCGGGCCAAGGCACCTTATCGATTGTCAGGACCCGAATTGGAGGAATTGAAACGCCAGTTAAAGGAGTTAACTGAGGCAGGATTCATCAGACCTTCAAGGTCCCCTTATGGAGCCCCGGTACTATTCCAGCGGAAGAAGGATTCGAACGAGCTACGGATGTGCTGTGATTACCGTGCATTAAACAAGCAAACGGTGAGGAACAGATATCCTTTGCCATTGGCTGCTGATTGCTTTGACAAGCTTGCGAAAGCTCGGGTGTTTTCCAAGCTGGACTTGAGGCATGGATACTATCAGGTGCGGATAACTGAAGGAGACGAGAAAAAGACCGCAATAGTAACAAGGTATGGTAGTTTTGAGTTCCTTGTTATGCCATTCGGGTTATGCAATGCTCCTGCCACATTTTTCACTTTGATGAATGATGTCCTGATGTCTCAGTGTGTGTTCGCCCAAACTGAGTTTCTGTTCCTTGGACATATTGTTGGTCAAGGATGCATACGGATGGAGCCAAGCAGAGTGAAGGCAATCGAAGATTGGGTTGAACCAAAGAATGTCCATGAGATGAGGGTGTTCCTGGGCATGACCAACTACCAACGAAAGTTCGTAGAGGGGTACTCCAAGGTGACATCAGCACTGACCGACCTATTGAAGAAGGACAAGAGGTGGAATTGGACAAACAAGTGTCAGGAGGCATTTGATGATTTGAAGAAGAGGATGGTCACAGCTCCGGTACTGAAGTTACCTAACTTCGAGAGACCATTTGAGGTACACACTGATGCTTCAGATTTTGCTATAGGGGGGGTTCTTATGCAGGATGGACATCCGGTGGCGTACGAGAGTCGGAAGTTGCAGGATAGAGAACAAAGGTATCCGGTTCATGAGAAGGAGATGACCGCCATCATCCACTGTCTTCATGTGTGGAGGCACTACCTGATCGGGAAGCCGTTTGTTGTCAAGACGGACAACGTTGCAGCAAGTTACTTTGCATCACAACCGAAGCTTTCGACAAAGCAAGCTCGGTGGCAAGATTTCTTGGCAGAGTTTGACATGACTATCGAGTATAGACCAGGGAGACACAATGCAGTAGCAGATGCCCTTAGCAGGAAGGGACAACTGGCAGCATTGGAGGAAGAAGAGGACCGGGCCACTAGGGGTAGAAGTCGAATTCAGATGTCAGAAGAAATGCAGAACAAGATCAAAGAAAGCATTGAAACCGATACTTTGGCGCAGAATATAGTGAAGCAGGTGAAGGAGGGGAAGACGCGAAGATTCTTCCTACGAGATGGGTTCTTGTTCTTTGGGAACCGACTCTATGTTCCAAAGTCATCAGGACTCAGGAGACACCTTTTGAAGGAATGCCACGATTCTCCATGGGCGGGGCACCCAGGACAGCGTCGTTCCTTGTCATTATTGGAGAGGGGTTTCTTTTGGGAAAAGATGAGAGAGGATGTGGAGGAGTATGTACACACATGCATCATTTGTCAGCAGGACAAATCGGATAACCAGAGATCAGGAGGTCTGTTGCAGCCTTTGCCGATTCTAGAGAGACCATGGATGAGTGTCTCAATGGACTTCATCACTCAGCTACCACAGGTACAGGGGTATAATGTAATTATGGTTGTGGTTGACCATTTTTCCAAGTATGCCGTCTTTGTTCCTACAAAGATACCTTGTGGAGCCGAACAGACAGCGGAGTTGTTCTTCAAGAACATAGTGAAGTATTGGGGAATGCCGTTGAGCATTGTGTCGGATAGAGACCCCCGGTTTACAAGGAGGTTTTGGACAACATTGTTCAAGCTAGTCGGGACAGAATTGTTGATGAGTTCGAGTTACCATCCCCAAACAGATGGGCAAACCGAGAGAATCAACGCATTGCTGGAGGACTACTTGCGACACTATGTGACAGCTGATCAGAAGAATTGGCCCGAACTCTTGGATATTGCTCAGTTTAGCTACAATATTCAAAAGAGTTCTGCAACGGGGTATAGTCCATTCGAGTTGGTAAATGGACAGATGCCGGTTGCCCCGCATACCGTAGTGACAGGGAGTTTCTTGAGGAGCCCTCATGCGAAGAGATTCATGAAGGCGTGGGAGGAAACCTTGGAGTTGGCACGGTTGCGCTTGCATGATGCTGCAAGGAGGATGAAGAAGTATGCTGACCGTGGGAGACGGGAAGCACACTTTGGTGAAGGGGACATGGTGTTTCTCAGGATTACCGGGGAGCAGTTTCAGCCAGCCAAGGGGACGACCAGCAAACTGACACGGAAATATGAGGGGCCATTCCGAGTAAAAAAGAAAGTGGGAGAAGTTGCTTACGAGCTGGAGCTCCCCCACCATATGAACATGAAACACCCAGTTTTTCATGTAAGTCAGTTGAAGAAGTGTCGACTTGATTCAGACCATCCGGAGAGAGTTGAACCAACAAGAGGACTAGCTGGGATTGTGGACAAACCAGGGCTAGAGTTGGAGAAGATTGTGAGTCTCAGAACTACTGGTGTTGGTTGCCACCGACGACGGGAATTTCTTTGCAGATGGAAGAATGCACCGGAGGAGGAAAGCTGGGAGACGGAGGATTCGCTTTGGAGATGGAAAAACAAGATTGCAAGATATGACAGGAAACTAAGGAGGAGAGCAGGAATTGTCGGGACGACAATGACTTCCGGTGGGGGAGAGTGTGACGACCTGCGGCTCTACACGGGCGTGCGATGTGGCGAACTGCGGCTCCGCCCGGGCGCGCGCCCCTCCAACACATAAAAAAAACAGTGAGCGCGAGCGAACCATGAAGTGCGATAGAGAAACACGCAAGTAATGGGGAGCTCGCTCTTTTATAAGGCGGTTTGCCTTATGTTCAAGCCGACCATTAAAATAAACCATTGATGGGTGAGCCGACAATGAGTTTGAATGAATGGTGGCGAGTTTGTGTATTATATAGCGTCGGCTTGGGGTAGTTAAGACGCACTGATGGGGCGTATAAATATGAACAAGCTGAGGCTCATTCGAACAACGAACTTCGCTCTCATACCTCTAAGAATAGTGCGCACTTATAAAAAGGACGCAGCTATTTGGTAGATGAGCCCGTCAAAACGGGCGGAGGTCGGGTGATCTAAGATCGAAGGTTACGGTGGTGTACAGATATAGGCGCAGTCGGAGAACGCGTTCGCCGGGTCAGGAAACAGTCGGACAGAGAACGAGTTACAGTTCGGGCGCGCACTGTATTATACTTACGCCGGGTTGAGGCTGGGTCGGGTCGTGCACGGTGTGCCCGCCCGCCCAACGTCGGGTAAGTATACAGTTCCACGAAACGTTGGCGGTGAAGTCGAGTTCGGGCACGACCATCCATCTACACATCGTGGTCATCACTTGTTACAGTTCGCACGGTAAAAGCGAAGTGAGGGAGTGCGGGTGCACTTACCCGAGCGCCGATTCGGGTGCTGTCTTACTGTGTATTTTATATTGTGCTAAGGGAGTCTCGGCGGACCGCCGTGCAGGGGTGCACGGGCGGTCGCCCTCCCGACTGTCTATTGTATCAGAATTTCAAAAGGGGTCTTGGCGGACCGCCGTGCGGGTGAGCACGGGCGGTCGCCCACCCGGTTGTAAAAATATTACGATATAAATAAAAGAAGTTCATTGACATATTGTTGTTGGTTTTTGTTATGTTGAAATTATTATTGTTATAATTGTCGCATAATGTAAATGAGTCTTCATATGTTAATGTTATAAGTTCGTAATGGTTATGAATTGAAGGCGTAGTTCGTAAGGTCAAACATTCTGTTTGCCTAGGCAGTGCCGCACCCGCCCAAAAAAAAAAAAAAGAGATTGGGGGCGTGACACTTGCCGCAGGGCTGTTCTGTGTTCCCTGCCGCTAGAGGCTTGCCGCAGGGCTGTTCTCTGTTCCCTCTCCTTTTCATATTAGTCATGGACTCTCTTAGTCTCCACATCAAATGAGCCGTTAGAGATAAGGTTTGCAATCCTTTGGTTATCAATAGAGATATTTCTTTTTCTCACAATCTTTTTGTTGACGGCATTCTGCTATCGGCAATGTTCTGTCGTGCCTCGTGGGACTGTCTTCATACTTTATTAGGGAAGTTTCAGAAAGCCACAAGGCTCTGTATAAACAGGGACAAATCATCCTTTTATATGAAGGATATTAATTCAGAGATTGCTGCATATCTGATCAACCTCTTCAATATCAAGGTTAATCCCTTTCACGAGGGCCTGAAATATCTAGGCTTTCATCTCAAACCGGTTGGATACACTTCAGCAGATTGGTCATGGATTCATGAAAGATTTATCAAAAGGATTGCGGGCTGGGAATTTAAAAGTCTCACATTAGCAGGAAGATTTATACTAACACAAACTGTCTTGGTACAGTTATTGTTCTACTGGGCACATCTATTCTACATTCATGTTAAAATCATTCAAAATCTGAATAGGAGTTCTGCTAATTTCATTTGGGGTGGAAGCAAGGAGCATAGAAGATTCCATCTGACCAAGCTTTCAAACTTGTCTCGCCCTAAATATTTGGGGGGCTGGGGTATTCTAGACTTAAATTTATTTCGTATTGCTCTCCTTTGCAAATCATTATGGAAGGCTATATTCGGGAATAGTATCTGGAGCAAAGTTATCAAGGATAAATATCTAGATAACAGAGATATTATCTTTCGGTTTAGACTGGGCTCTTTTGGTCCTCCCCATGGTTCTGTGATATGGAGAAGTTTTCACAAATTTGAGCATTCTTTTCTAAAAAACATGGCAAGGAACTTTCATTCGGGAAAAAAGATCCTTATTGGCCTTGACCCCTTAGTGAGCGATGTATTAGATTTGCCTATTTCTCAACAGCTAATTCATTCCTTACAACAAAAAGGGATTTTTTATTGGGACTAGGTCATTGACAAATGGTTGGGTTCTATTCCTACGTGGAAGTCGGCCGAGATGTTGGGACTCTATGATGATCTAACTTCTCAATGGGATAAGGCCATATCGTATATGAATAGCAGGGGTATTTTCAGAACATCCAAGGAGGATCATCTTATTTGGAATGGGCCCAAGGGGCAATCTTCAGTTTATGTAAAAGATATTTATAACATGATTCAGATGGACAAATCAATCCCCCCTGAAAACATTTTCCCCATAGTCTTTTGGAAATTGAAGTGCCTCACCAAGATTATTTTATTCGCTTGGCTGGTTTTCAACAACAGGAATCTTACGTGGGATAATTTACAAAAATTTAATTGGTGTGGGCCAACAATATGTCCTATTTGCAAAGCGAATGAAGAAAGAAATTTTCATATTTTCCTAGTCTGTCCCCATGCTATGAAGATATGGAAGTCTCTTGCTGATCACTTTGGTTTGGATAGGATTTCTTTCCCATCAATTAAGGATGCTTTTCAATGGTGGAGTAAGATGAGAACAGAATGGAGGCCTATTCCGCTGATCTCCACTGGGGCTATTTGGAAATGGAGGAATAGGGCATTGTTTCAAGACAATAAGGAAAATTATTCATTTGTACTTGATTCTATCTTATCTCACCTTCCCATCTGCAGTTCCCCTAATACACATATCAATCACAAGAAGCATGTTGGGAATTCAATGGATCCTTCTGTTCTTCCATGTGCTTATTTCGACGGGGCAGCGAAGAATGGAATCTGCGCCTATGGTGTTCTTATTATTTCGTGCGAGGACCAGCACATTGAAATCTCACGGCAAGGTGGGAAGCGATTGAACAACAAAGCGGAGGCTATGGCCTTGGCAGGTCTCTTGAGCTTTTGTGACTTCTTAAACATCCAAGGACTGCATATTTTTGGTGATTCCAACATGATAATAGATCATGTTAAATCTGTTCATATCATCCAAAATATCAATCTTTCGGGGTGGTTGGACAGAATTGCATCAATTTGGAATACACGCAAGGATTTTTTGATTCAACGCATAGAAAGGACTCTCAACAAAGAGGCAGATGCGCTCTCTAAAGAAGGACTCTCCTCTCCAAATGAAATATGGAAGGTGACCATTTCTGTTGGAGATATTCAGCACAATATACAGGACTTCCATCTACCAGGTAAATAACATAATATCTTTTCTTCTCCTTATATCTGGTATGTAGCATGAAACATGTTCTTTTCCTTCTTATATATTTATCAACTACTTCCATCTCAGTTGCTTTATTACAGAAGATCTCTATATATTTTTACTTAATCTAGAGACGAAATCTGTTTTTTGGTGATTTGATTTGGATATCCATCATCCCACTGGCTTGCAAGCCAAAATCTGGATACTTATAGATCTTATATTTTCATGTTCCCTCTACATGTGCCTTCTCGCTGTCACTAGTTATCTGACAGATGTTGTATATATCAAATTTATCTATGAATATAATTCAACTTTTTTTCTTACTGAAAAAAAGAGTAATATCACGAAATCTTACATACATTTTTTCTAATTTTCATAATTTGGTTTTGTAAAAAAATTATGGTTTAAATATATAATTTAGATATGTAAAGTAGTGAGTGGTGTGAATTTTATTTATTGACATTGTGATTATAATAAAAATCTGCTTTTATCTTTAAATTTATATAGTCTATCAAAATTTGTAATTAGCAAAATCATTAAAGTGTCGAATACCAATAGGGGATGCTTATTCTCATAATTAAAAATACAAAACAAAACAAACCAAAAAAAACTAATTTATAAGTTTTTTTATATATTAATATTATTAGTTTCTTTAAATTTACACAGAACTATAAATATTTGTAATTATCAAAATCATTAATGTGTTTAATACCAATAGAGAGTAGGTGCCATTAAAAAAAATAAAAAAGTTAATTAAATTATAACTTTATAGAAATTCACCCTGTCACATACCTACATACCATAGTAAGCACAAAATAATTTTGTTTTTCTTACTATACATAATTAACACAACAACTTAACAATTACTTAGGGTAACTTTCACTTAAAGGTTTCATTTGACATTAGTGCACCATTGGATCAACAGGTTTCCAATGCCAATTACATTTGGAGTTGTCTATAATGCTACTTTTTGGAGATTCCGGTGACGGAATTTGGCGGAAGAAATTGAGGTTAAATCTTGATTTGTTGCAGTTTTTAACTGCATATTTGGATTCAGCACCCTGAAAAACCCCTTGGACGTTTTGATTGTGCAGAAAGTAGCGATCAAACTTGCGATTCCAATAAATTGCTGCCGGATTTTGACCGGAATAACCCACCCAGAAAGACTTCCAAAAAGTCTCATTATAGACAACTGCGTTACATTTATTCGATTTAACCTGCCACATTGACTAAGGCATGGTTTGAATCATTATTAAACCTAACCTCCCCTGTACCCAACCCCAATTCACTGTTACCGGGTTGGGAAAATTCGAGAGGGAAAGTGTTAGCCCTCCACTTGGCAGCCCTTGCCTTGATATTAGATTTACATAATCGACTCTATTTCGATCTCTTACAATGGACGGAGGAGATCTGTTCGAAGGGTTTCTTGATGGTAACCACCCAAACCTTGAGTTGCGGTCTCGTCTCATTTGAAATGTTGGCCAGAGGGTTCTGGAGCATCTCAGTGCTGCAGTGACATTCGACTTATAGGATAATCCTTTGAATTGTTAGGTCTTCTTGGCCCTTCCTGGTTGTATTACGGTGTGTCTTCTTGAGGAAGCCAATTGTGAGTTTTGTTTTGTAAAGATTTCATGTTGTAATCTACAGTTTCCTTGTTTAATTTCTATGACATGTCATGGCAGAGAGTTATTCGGCAAGGGTTTGCTGCAGAGAAGACTGGAAAAGGAATGGGGTCCTCCACTGGTCATGGTTCCTCTGAATCTTAGAGGGTTTTTAACATATCAGGCTTCCTCTGCTCTGTCATTACCCGACATAACGAAGGCAAGAATTTCCTCATCTTTTCTAAATGAAATAAAGCAAATGTGTAGATTTTAAATTGAAAATTCTCACGACGTTTCCTTTTTTATGTATAGGTGTTTGGGTCCTTTGTCGCCTCCTAGAGGCAGTGCGATGAAGGTTCTAATGCCCCATCTTCCAAGTCTAAATCTAGGTGTCCCCAATTCTCTTAGGGAATTCCTCCCGTAAAATGATTGTTGTTGTGCTCTCAGAAGTGTTGGGGTTTACAGTTAGTCCCTACTCTAGTTAATCAGACTTGTATGTGTTAGTTTCGACTGTCCAGGACTTACCTTGTTCCTTTCTTATGTTATTTTTCTCCCGGTACCAATGGCGCAAGCACCCATTTACTATCATGCCATATTCTTTAAAACAAATGGAACAATTTTTGAGGTTATCGACCTCCTTTAAATTTTATTGTGTGATTTATGTTATCCTCTTTGCTGGACTGGAGTAATGTTTTAAACATTATGGCTCAGTTTTTCCACTCAACTTTGAATAATTATGTTTACTATAATTTCCATTATGTTAGGGGTAAAATCTGTCTGAAATTGAAATATTTAATTTATTTACAACAATTTGTTTTCCTTGGTTTTGTTTAGCCAGTAAATGTATGTGCTATACACTTTCTCTCCTATTTCAATTCGAATGTTTTCGTAAGGCACAGAGCAGATTTAGTTTCTAACTCTGGCTTATTAGATAGACTCGTTATCTTTCAATTTAGTACCCTATTCCAATAAATAATGAGGGTTAGAAATTGCTTCTAGTTGGCTAGTCTCAGTTTCATTACCCAATTAGATTTGCATGTCCAGACTAGTACTACAATTAACTTCTTTCATGCATTTCATAAATTGATTGTATTCTTTTAGAATGGTTCTTTATTCATTTAATACCTAATGTATGTTACTCAATTTTTGTTTACTGATGACACTATTTGTAACAATACACTATTTGTAACAATACAGAAATGGTCCACTCAAAACCCAACTTATTTTCTCCTCTATCATTCAAACAAACTAAAGTCATTGTTATTTAACACAATATTTAATACTGTTAAGTAATACTATTATTTAAATATCTATTATTTAATACCCCACAATATTTATTTAATATAGTATTTCATAGCTTTAAATAAGCAAGCCAAAACTGCTGATTCTTTTATTTACAGTCACAGATGCAAATCCATTCAGAACTTCACAATTACTTATTTGTTACTTTCGTGGCCTGCGAATCACCAGGGTGAGAAATGATCCTCCCAAAAGCAAGGGCGGTTGTCCTATTACACCTAGCTTCCCCTAGATAGATTTTTAGGGCCAATCTTTTATACTTTCTTTTTAGGGCCAATCTTTTATACTTTCTTTTAAGCCATCTGGTCACTACCAGACTTAGAAAAGAAACTAAGTTAGAGCTCCAAAATGATTCTACTGGCTCACCATATTTTTTGTCTTTCCTTCCTTATCACTCTCATTTCCTACTTTCCACCTCAGGTTCATCGTACCCTTTCGGCCTTTTTTTGGGAGGTTCTTATTTCCAAGCAGGAATCTGAGTAGGTAAATACCCATAACTGTCCAACTTCCTGGGGTATGCTTTAACATTGCTCCACAACCATAGTTCATAAAAAAATAACAATGTTATATTATAAACAAAACTAAAACATATATTTTATGGATATTATCCTTATCTTTAGCCATATTGGTTGGCAACATCCGATACCACTTTTAAACTAAAGTAATTAACAAATCACCTTCCCCAATTACTAGGTGTCATCACATCTTCCCCCCTTGATTGGAACATTGTCCCTGGTGTTCGCTTTCCTCGGAACATGTCTGGGTAAGCTTCTTGCATGACTTGTTCATCCTCCCAAGCAGCCTCTTCCAGGTTAAAGTGTTGCCATTTCACCTTAACCTGGGGGATATCTCGTCTCCACAATATTTTTTCTCTCCGATTGAGAATACGTAGGGGTTTGACCATGACCTCCTTCTCCAGTTCGACTTGCATCCAACACATTTAGAATTATATTTATAGTTTAGACGACTACCAAAATTCGAAAGAGAAAAGAAATCTTAAATTTTATTACTTTACTTGAACATCTTGCCATTGAATTATGTGGCTAGGATCATGTATATATTTTTGAATTAAAGAGACATGGAATAAGTTATGAACACGAATATTCCCAGGTAAAGCTAGGCTAATAAGCTACTAGACCAACATGTGCAATTATCTAAAAAGGACTTGTTGTAGCAGAGACAACCACCCTTCAAAATTTTTCCTTAGCTTCGTGTTGGAGCCTCCCTACCAACCATCCCTAGCAACATGTCCTGCACTGTCCAAGTACAAATGCTTCAGTTGAGTTTCAATGGCTTACCAACCTATGCTTTTCAACTTCTTTGCATGCCACCAGCATGCTGACACTCCAGGACTTAGACATTTTCTCGCTGTGATGCTCACCTAGGAAATTGCACAATTCTGGAGGGGAACCAACCTTCCCTCTGGAAATTGCAAAATCCATCTGGGTTGCCTGGTGGGCTCCAGAAATGCGCAATCCAGTCAACCAACCTTCCATCTAAAAACTGCACAATGCAGCCCAACACTGGGCTTCATCTCAAAAATTGCTCAGTTATGGCCGACAGCCAGGGCTTCAGTTGAGAAATTGTGCAATGCATGAGGGGAAGCTATACTTGCTCAGCCAAGAAACTACGCAAATGTCTTTCATATGCTTGCAGACTGTTACTTGGTCTCCCAGGTTGAAGGTCCCTCCAGTACTGAGCAATCTTGATTTGCATGCATAGGTTACGTTTTCCTGAAACAACAAAAAAGAAAAAAGCAAAAAGCATCCCTAGATTTTAGGGATCCGTTTTTAGCAGTTGTAGGTTACATGCAAATCAAAAGAGACTGAAATTTACAGGTCAGAAGAGGCCAACATACTACATTCAAGGTGTAAGTTTGATATTATGATGTGAAGGTAGATTTGAAGCCAAGAGACATGGTTTGACTCTGAAAAGAGTAAGGTCTTCAAGAAGAATTGTGACTTGGTCTTGGAGGGGTCATTTGGCAAGGGTCATAGGTCTTGGAATTCTTCAATTGAAGTTCTATAAGAAGAGAAAATTTGTTGTGGGTTTTCCTCTCAAGTGGAGAGGTTTTGGCACTGGCTTATTTCCTATATCTTGTGTCCTCTTGTATCATTGTTGTTAATTATTTTGGTCTGTGTTTGATTATAATAACACTAATTATAATTAAGTAAAAGAAGAAACTAATCAAGTCAAGTAAAATACATCACAATCAGTTATTAAAGAAATGAGAAATCACCTAATCTAGCTACCCTAGATTTCTCAAAATGGTGTCGGAGCTAAAGTGACAAGAAAAGGAAAGGTAGCTTGAATAAGGACCATCAAAAGGAATATCAAGAAAGTTCAAGGAACAAAAAAGGACATTGAACCAACAAGAAGGGATTCATAAGGGTCAAGCATTCTAAGGAGTATCAAGGAAGGAACTAAGGAATATCATAGAAAAACCCTATCTCAAGCTCTAGAAAAGTATATGAAGTGGGAGATAAGTGCTCAAAGAATCCATATATAATTAATCAACGATTCTCTCATCCCTTATGTAGCAAAATTGGCGAAGTCAAAAGACATCTATGAAAAGTTGGTATAATTATTCTTTGTAAGCACTGTAGGAGAAGTCATATATTTAATCACTGAGATATATTAGATCCAAGTATCAAAGGAATGAATCCCATGTCATGAAGAAGTGGAAGAAGCTGAGAAGAAGAAATCAAAGAAGGAGGAATTGAAATACATTTACTATGAATGAGATAATCTCCTTCACTTAGTTCTTTTCAACATTTTGTGAAAGATAACTATCATTGTAAGTATTATAGGATGCATAATATTAGGAGATGGAATCATATTAGAAGAATATGATTGAAGAAAGACTTCATGCCATCATTATAGAAGCTTGAAAGGATAGTTGAAGAAGAATTCTACATGGATGTAGCATACATCATAGAAAGGAAGTAGCGCTTGGTAACCTTAGTAGTATATATGGATGAAATAAATTCATATACCATGATAGAAGAAAAAAAATCATCATACATTTTCATCATTAGAAAGGAGCATTTGCAGGATGAGGATAGTCAAGATCCTCTATTGGAATATTCATTAGAAGTTTCACCTCTATTTGGAAGAAGAAAGTGTCTCACTAAGCATTCCACCTTGTGTGGGATCCATTTTTTAGAAGAATAATGGTATGGTGACAAAGGAGTGCAACATGGTTGAAGAACTTTCAAGTAAGGAAAGGAAGTTTTTGAAGGAAGTCTATATGACCAAAAATGAGAAAAGAGGTATGTATATGTTTGATAAATTAATTCATGTCATCATAGGTAAATTCTATACCTCCTAAGTATGATCAAAGAAGAAGAATATCTTCCTTTAGAAAGTTGACTGAAGGCATATTTCACACATTGATAAGATGAAATCAACATAGTATGTCCTCACATGGAATATGAGGTGGTTGACAAGATGAAGGAACTATGTATAGAAGTTCTTGGGAACAATATGTGAAGAAAGGAAGAGGAGTTCCTTAGAAATGAAACTATGGTCACAGGATATAAGAAAAAGTGATCAACATCCAATGACTAAAAGAATTGGATAGGATATCTCCATGGAGAAGAAGATGTTGATATAATCTGTAAAGGAAGGAGACCCTTGACATTGAATGTATTGGACATTTTTTATGAATGTTCAGGATGTTGATGTTGCAAGGAAGCAAATATCATGATGAAACACCATCATAAAAGGTAAATTTGATTTGATGTTCATTTTGATTTTTGAATAACATCTTGTTGGGTTGAAACAGGGCTACTGAAAGAGATTTGTAGATGTCACCTACAACCAAGAATGAATGGAAGATATTGAAAGTAACATGAATTGGAAAAGATAGATGGATGAAGAAAACCCAGATGTGGAACAGAAGATCACTTTTCGATGAAGAGAAGATTGACATGGCGTGTGACGGAAAGTGATGGATGACCGGTGCCCTACAAAGAAAACCTAGAAGATAAAGGATCCATAATGATGAGTATGAAATTCACGGCATCAAAAGGAGGATCTCTACAAGCAACTGAAGGTACCATGATCTCCACCAAAGAATAGAGAGATAGTGTTGGAATCAAGTCCCTAGTTAAGAGGGAGCTTGGATAAGTCCCTGAATAAGAGTGAGCTTGGGTATATTCCTTTTGTAAGAATGAATATGTCTTCCCTATTTGAGAGGGAGAGATAGAAACATCGTCCTTATATTCATATTGTGAAGAAATAATGGAGGATTGGGTAAGCATTTGAGATTGATTCTAATACTCTTTGAGGATGTGGTAGGGAATTTAATAGGAAAGAGTAGTTGAAGAGGAAATTCCTTGAGGATGTGTTATTCCTTGATAGGAATTGTCATAAAATCACATGCCATGTGAACACTCTGGTGGGGTGTGTGCCTTGAGTGACAATGATGATGGTGTCTGTCAGTCATTGGTCTCACCATCATTGTGCTCTAATATTTTGGAGAGAGAGAGTTGTTAAGGCCTTGCTATGTGACAATGCTAGTTAGTATGATGAGATGCTCTGGCATAAGCTAAGGAAGTAGCTTATGAGATGGATTACCTATCTAGCTCTTCTTATGATAATTCTTTAGTTTGAGAATGTTCGAGTACCTTTTATGGATTACAAATACCTACCTAGTTAAGAGGAAGTGTTGAAATATGTAACTAGGTTCGGTCTCCATAATGCCATATGTAGTCATGATTTTATGTATTTTTTGTAAGTATAAGAATAAATTTATTATTGTCTTTCTTTAGGCATGGATTTCATGCTCAAGGAAATTTTATTTTTATAGGTCAAGCACCCATTGAGTGCTTCTAGGGCTTGTCATAAAGTCTACAAGTCAATTAAGTCATTGTCATGTATGGAAGACCCTCTTGGGCATCTTACATATTGTGAAGGAAAATAGAGTCAAAGACCCTCCAAGGCCTTGTCAAATGTGCAAAGAATAATTCGGCCTTCAAACGAGGAAGTCAGCCTAATAATAATAATAATAATAATAATAATAATAATAATAATAATAATGTCTAATTTGTGTGGATCTCATTGTTTTACAGAGAGGGGATCCATCTCCACAAACAAATTTGACTACTAATGTTTATGAAGGAATAATACTCTACTCCCTTTGGACTTGAACGTGTTACCTCAAAGGAGGAAACATATGTTGTTAAGTACACCCAATTAAAATATATAACCACATAACTAAAAATACAATAATATTAATATTAATATTTTAAAAATCTAATATATTATTTTGTTGGTAATGATGATCGTTATTTATCAAGATGAGAATCTAAATTTAAAATATACTAGCACAACCACATTAGTAAATGTAGTTGATATACCCCTAAAACATCATTTTCCATAATTTATAAACCTTATTAGAAATATTATAAAAAGAAGTTATGTACAAATCCACCAATAACCTATAAAAATAAACTAAACTATTTAGTCGACAATACAACATCTCTCCATATTAAATTGTGAAAGCCTTCGACATACAAAATACTATATCTAAATCTTATAAACTATAAACTTATATTAAACTATAAATTTTGAAAAAAAATTAAAAACTTAATAAATGAAATAATTAATATATTTAAAATTAAAATAAATATAACCTAATGTTAACTAATACTTTCTTATTTGAAATAAAATCTAAATTTACAATTAATGATCTACTAAATAAACTGTAATTCATTATACTTTTAAAGAGTTATTTTACCTTCAATAAAATCCTTGAAGGTATTGTTTTCATAATCCTACCTCCTGAAACCTAATTTAAAAAATCTTAATGATGGAAATACCGCAAGCTACATAAAATCGGAATTCAAATTTATGGGCCTTAAAATTGAAGCTGACGCTGATTATCTATGAGAGATGTTCCTATTGCAAACAAAATATTGATAATTCATGGACAAGCAGTCGAAGACATTACTCATGAAATATAAGAATTTGAAATGTTCTTGTGGATTATGAAGTGGAAAAAGAAATAGAACGAGGTAAAAAAAGCAGCTAAAATGCAACCATTTTTTTTCAGAGAAAAAAAAACATCATGGATTTATATTAAAGAAATATAAAGATCTGCAATACATTACATTTTTTTGGGGTTATGAGATGCCCAAAACCAGATACTATATAGTGAAACAGATTTATCCAATATCTTCTTAACATGATTCAGTACATTCAGCGAAAATGCAACCATATTAAAAGAAAATTTTCAAAATGTTAAGTTGAATATTGCTTAAGTGTTAATTGTGATTCTTGGAGAAATCTTAAGCTTCTTTTATAATACAAGACATGTCAAATCCCGCTGACAAGATTTTTCAAAAAAATATTGAAACGATGATTTCAATTCCTCCCTGATTTACACACGGTTGCATAGGTTTCTGGTGCAAATTGTTTATCCGAATTCCTTATATTTATTATATTTTTATTAATTATTTTTTAATAAATAACTATTAACATTATTTCTATATTATATTTTTTTATTAATTAATTTTCAACAAATTAAAGATAGAAACAAAATAAGATAAAAAATAACCCAAAAAATATTCACATATCTTATATATTATCTGTTGCTATTACATCATGTATTAGGCTAAAAATATCTCCAAAATATCAAATCTGAGCTATTAATAATTTAAAAATTAATTCCAATATAGACAATACTTTCAACTTAATTAATTTTATATTTCAGATATTATTTAAAATATATAAAAACAAACAATAATCTATATATGGTTTGATTAAAAGTTATTTGATATTAGAGTGCGAATAATAATATTTTACCGTTGTAAAAAACGAACTCGAAAAACAAGAAAAGCTAAATGCCATGTGGGAAAAGGATATAAAGCTAAAAAGTGGTGGTATGTGCTTCAGATATCTCCCAGAGTCGAATGATCATGAAGGCAAAGATGGATATGGCGGTGTAAAAAAGATCGTTTTAGTCAAACCAGCCTGAGATTGGCACTCCACTGTTGGATGAGCCAACATTAATGAGCATCCGTTTAATGGTCGACATAAATCGAGTTTTTGGTGTAATGTGAGTGTTATTATTGTTGATTTGATCCAGTAGGGAGTTAATTAAGTTTTGTAGAGTCGAATCAAGATTTTAAGATTTTATTTTTTATTTCTTTTCTAATTTTTTATAAATTGGTTATCTAACAATAATTATGGTTTAAACATAATTTAGATATGTAGTTGAGTTTGGTAGAGTTTGATTAAACATAATTTAGATATGTAGTTGAGTTTGGTAGAGTTTGATTAGGAAATTTTCTGTAAATTTTTTCTAATTAGGTTTTGTAAAAAATATGGTTTAAATTTATAATTTGAATATAACTAAAATATGTTTTATTTTTAAATTTACATGGTCTATCAAAATTTGTAATAACAAAATCATTAAAGTATCCAATACCAAAAGGGTATGTTTATATGCATAATTAAAAAAAATTAAAAGAACAAATTAACTTATAAGCCTTTTATAAATTAATATTATTATTTTTTTAAATTTACACAGTCTATAAATATTTGAAATAGCAAAATCATTAATGTGTTTAATATCAATAAAGCGTTGGGCTTATTGAAAAAATAAAAAGAATTAACTAAATTATAACTTTATTATAAATGGTTATTATTATGTTTATTATTAATTACAAAGAGAATTAATGTATAAATTAAGCATATACATATTTAAAAATAATATGAAACAAAGTTCTTAACTATGCAGATTCAACCCCATTTTACGTTACAGATCGTCACCACCTCAACCACGGAGACTTACTGAAAGTATGGAAATAATAACAATTTCCGAACTTTTTATTTTGTGAATAATATTAAAAATATTCTATAATATTTTATAGAAATCAGATCCACCATGTCAACCACTAAGACTTACTCTGAAAGTAAAAAAAAAATAGAAAGAATTAAATTAGTAACAACTTCGTGACTTTTTATTTTGTTAATTATATAATGTCTTTTAAAATTAATTAAAATATTATTTATTTAGTTTTATATATGTGTAAATTATAAGTGTAGTTATTTAAAATATGTTTTCAGAACAATATATTTAACACATTAAAAAACCCATACTATATTTTAACTTTAACTCCTCAGATTAAAGAAATACTCGTGAGATTAAGGAAATTAAAGATATAAATCTTAAAATTTACTCCATAATATAGAGTACGTATAACCCTTAAAAATAATTTTGTCCATAATTGTTTTTGGGGAAGACTTCCCATAAGTAAAATACTATAGTTATATTATTAATATAAATTAAGATTTAGGTCATTTACATATTAATCAAAACATAGTTGATGCAAACAGAGATGGCACCAGAGATGGCGTGGCTATGACAACTTTTAGTTTTTTTTGTTCGTCGAGTTTTTTCACAGCGTTTGTTTTTACCGTTACCATTTTGAGTTACCGTTTTGTCCCAAACGGCTCCCTAGATGAACTTACCGTTTTGGTTCCAAACCGCTCCATAGATGACGTCGCTATCAGCAATGAAATTTGACTTACCATTTTGGTCTCAAACGGCTCGCTAGGCTAGATGACGTGGCTATCACAATCTTTTCACAGCTTTTGTTTTTATGAAAGCTTTTTCACAGCTTTTGTCCTTTTTTTATCAATTGAATTAAACTAAATAACTCTTCTGCTCTGCATTATTTGCCCCACTCTCTGCCCTTCATGATGCTGTGTACTCACTTTTTCTTTGTTACCTTTGCTGTAATCTATATATAGTCTTTTCAGATTGCAGTTGTTGGTTAAATGAAAGCCCTGAGAGGCAGAGACGGATGCCAAAGGTCACGGTAGAGGTGGGCATGTAATACTATCATTGGGCTGCCCCTGACTGATTTAGATTACATACTTTTGTAATCTGCCTCTGATTCGGCAAATGCGTGGTTGGTTTTGACAGATGCGTGGGTGGTTTTGGCAGATGCGTGGGTGGTTTTGATGATCGATTTGGCAGAAAAATCATCATAGATTTATATTAAAATAATATAAAAATCACGGTACCTTTTCATATGACAGTGGGGCCAGGCTATAAAAGCATATAGAACAGAATTGAATTGGTTTTGATAGATGCGTGGGTGGTTTTGGCAGATGCGTGGGTGGTTTTGATGATCGATTTGGCAGAAAAATCATCATAGATTTATATTAAAATAATATAAAAATCACGGTACCTTTTCATATGACAGTGCGGCCAGGCTATAAAAGCATATAGAACAGAATTGAAAAATACCACGAGATCAGAACCAAAATCTCAAAAATATACACATATTTGATAGTGATTTCGCTGCAAATAAGATGCATGTTTCGTTTAATGGGATGGGTGATATAGGTTAATTTCATTTTCCAGTGCATGTAATTTTTTGGGGTTTGACAGGTCAGAGAAATGCGGATACCAATTCGTAGAATGTTATACTGATTAGGTGATTGATTTTACACGGCAAGTAATTAAGATTTTTTTAACAAAATAAACCAACAACGTGAAGTTATTTTAAAATTTTGTAAGTGTATCAGGTTATTTCATTTTTTGATTTTAAAGGTTTTGTTTACTATAGAATATCTCATTATTGTTATTTTTCTTTTCTTTAAAATTGAATGACCCTCACTTTCTTTCTTTTTTTTTCCTGAAAATTTTAATTGCCCATCAAATTGAACTACACTTCCTTTCGTTCTTTTTCCTGAAAATTTAATATGCACATCTTTCTCTTAATTCTTACTTTTATTGTTTGGATTTACAAGTAATTGGTTTATGCAATTTATTTTCTTTGGTTGCTTTTAAAGGACCAGCTCCCACAATTTGCAGGTATATATGGAGATCATGCAGAGGGACGTTCAGTTGTTCGAGATTAATGTACTATATACGGCCAACAACCATGACCAAACTTTCGGTTTCAATGTACTATGTACTATATACAGCCAACAACCCCTGACCAAACTTTAGCTGTTCAAGAAAACGAAAAGCTTGCAGCTGAGCATGAGGAGGATTGATCTACGAATCAATTAGTTAAAGTAAGTAATTGAAGTTTTCTTAGTTTCATGCAAATGCACAGAAATAGCTTCCTTCCAGCACTTCTTTTTTACATTGACTTTATCGTACCCAACCCACCCATCGTTTTTCTTATTTTTATTTTAGCAAAAAGTAGGATTAATTTAACTTCGGCTAAGAATTTATTCCATGATATTTCTTACTGTATAAGAAAACCATAGTTCTTTCGTTTAGATGCATTTGACGAAAATTGATTTTCAGATTATTTATTAAAATTAGTAGTGAGAGTGATGATGTTATATATATATATATATATATATATATATATATATATATATATTATATATATATATATATATATATATATATATATTTATATATATATATATTATTTTCAATATTTATATAAATAATTTTATATGGAGTTTTAGATAAATCTTTTTGGGTTTCCATTAGGGAAGGGAAAGAGGGATCAACATATTTGTTTTGTCAATCTTGGGTTACACATAGTGAGTTAAAGAGGGGGCAACACACCCACATTGTGATTCTTGGGTTAGAGAGAGAGGGAAAGAAGAGGGGAACAAAACAAAGAGAAGGTGGGGTGTGTACAAAGCATGCATGGTAGGAAAGAAGAGGAGGGAATAAAGGGAGAGAGAGAGACAAGGAGTATGAGATAGATATGGAGAGAAGAAGAGGGATGGATGGAGGGAAAAACAAAAATTTGGAGTAGGATGGAGGGAGACAAAGGAAGCGAGGGAGGGGTAATGAGGGGAGGAGAGAGAGAGGGAGAGATAGAGAGAGATGGAGATGGAGATAGAGGGAGAGGGAGAGGGAGGGAGGGAGAGAGAGAGAGGGATAGGAAGAAGGAGAGGGAAGGAAGTGAGAGAAAGATAGAGGGAGAGATAGAAGGGGAGGGAGGGAGACGGAGAAAGAGAAAGGGATGGAGGGTGGCAAGGAGGAAGAGAGAGATAGAGAGGGATAGTCAAAAGGAGAGGGAGGGAGAGGGGGAGAGAGAGAAGAGGAGGGAGGGAGAGAGAGAAGGGGTGGGAGGTGGGGAGCAAGAGAAACAGAGAGAGAATAGTTGTTGGGGGTGCCAAAGGGAGGGAGAGAGAGAGAGAGAGAGAGCGGGGGCAAAGGGAAGAGGAGGGAGGGGGAGAGAAAGGGGGCAAAGGGAGGGAGAGTGAGAGAGATTGAAACAAAGGGAGAAAGGGAGTGGGGGAGAAAGGGAGAAAGGGGGAGGGAGAAGGGGGTAGGGGGAGGGAGAAGGGGGTAGGGAGAGGAAGAGAGAAGGGGGGAGAGAGAGAGAGTAGTTGTGGGGGGATCCAAAGGGAGGGAGAGCGAGAGTGGGGGAGAAGGAAGAGGAGGGAGGGAGAGAGAAAGGGGGCAAAGGGAGGGAGAATGAGAAAGAGGGAAACAAAGGGAGAGGGAGTAGAGGGGAGAAAGAGAGAAGGGGGGTGGAGGGAGGGAGAGTTAGAGAGAGAGGGAAATGAAGGGAGAAAGAGAGTGTAGGGGAGGGAGAGAGGGTGGTGGAGAGATATGGAGAGAAAAAGAGTGGTTGGACGGAGAGTCAAAAGGGAAGGAGAGAGAGAGAGGGAGACAAAGAGTGATTGGGAGAGGGAAGGAGGGGGGTGAGAGTGAAAGTGAGGGATAAATAAAAAGAGATAGGGTAAGGGTGTAGAGGAGGGAGAGGGAGAAGGGGATAGAGGAAGGGAGGATGGGAGAATAAGGGGGACAATGAGTGAGGGAGAAATAAATAAGGGGACAAAGAGAGGGAGAGGGAGTGAGACAGTGAAAGGGTGGGAGAGAGAGTGGGGGAGAGAGATAGAGGTAGAAAGAGAGTGGGGGATGGAAAGAGGGAGAGAGTGAGTGAGGGATAGGGGAAAGAAGAGGGAGGGACAAGAGGAGGAGGAGGGAGAGTGGGATGGGAGGAGAGGGAGAGAGTGACAAAGGAGGAGGATAGGGAGGTAAGGAGAGGGACAAAGAAAAGAAGAGGGAGAGAGAGAGAGAGTGAGGGAGCAAGGGTAGGGGGTTGGATGGGTATCGAGGAGTGAGGGAGAGGGAGTGGGGGAGAGAGAGATAGAGGTGTAGATTAAAGTTGGAGAGAGTCAATGTTAGATAGAGGGGATGGAGGGAGAGTGAGAAAGAGAGAGGGGGAGAGAGAGAGTAGGGAGATTAAGAGGGATGGAGAGAGGTACTAAGGGGGTTGGGAGATAGAGTAAGGGAACGATTGAAGGAGAGTGAGAATAGGGAGGAGGAGAGAGATATGAGAGAGGGAGAGAGAATTAATGGGAGAGAGAGAGAAGGATAGTGAAGGAGGAGAGGAAGTATAAAAAGATAAAGGGTTGGAGAGGGGAAGAGTGGGGGGGGGTGAGAGAGAGAGAGAGAGAGAGAGAGAGGAAGTGAGTGTGAGAGGGATAGAGAGAGGAGAGGGAGTGAGGAAAGTGAGGTAGGGACAAGAAAAGAGAGAGAGGAGGATGATGGGGAAGGAAGGAGTGAGAGAGAGATAGAGGGAGAGAGGGGGGGGGGGGGGTTGGAGAGTGACATGCGGAGGAAAAGGGAAGGAGAGAGGAAGGAGAATTTGGATGGGGGGGAGGAAGAGAGTGCGAGAGGGTTAGCAAGAGAAACATAGTCATTGGGAGATTAAAAGGGGGAGGGAGGGAAGGAGAGAGAGATGGGATGTGGAGGGAGAGGGAGAGATAGAGCAGGGGGTTATAGGGAGATAGAGTGGGGGTGGTAAAGGAGCGAGAGGCAGAGGGAGAGAGAGCAAGGGAAGAGGGGGGATGAGGGGGAAGGAGATAGAGGGATAGATGAGATAGGGAAAGAGAGAGAGGGAGAGACTAGATATGGGATGAGAGAAAATGAGAGATGAAAGAGGAAGGAAGAACTAATGGGAAAGAGAGAAGGAAGGGAGTAGAGAGAGTGATAGGGTGGAAGAGAGAGCACTTGAGAGGAGGAGGGAGGGAATAAGGGGGAGAAAGAGAGGGGGGGGGGGGGGGGAGGTGAATAGAAGGGGAGAGAGAGTGAGGCATGGGGAGGAGGAGGGGGAGGGAGCAAGGTAGTGACGGGAGAGAGAGAGAGAGAGAGAGAGAGAGAGAGAGGGGGGGGGGGAGAGAGAGGAGTGGGAAGGAGGAGAGAGAGAGGGAGCGGGGGTAGTGGGAGGTGGAAAAATAAAGAGAGAGGGAGAGAGGGAGAGAAAGGTGGGGACAAAAATGGGTAGGGAGGGATGGATAAAGAGAGACACAGAGGGAGGGAGAGAGTGAGAGAGGGAGGAAGGTGGAGGGAGATGGAGAGAGACTGGGATGGAACAAAAGAGAGAGGTGGGGCAAGGGAGGAGCAAGGCAGTTGGGACAAAGATTCAACACGACAGAGAAAGGGATATTGAAGGGGGTAGGGAGATAGATACAACGAGGAAGGGATGGAAAGAGGTAGAGATAGATAGAGGGGGAAAGGGAAGGAGGGAGAGAGAGGTGGAATGGAGGGAGAGAAAGGAGGAGAGAGAGAGGATGTGAGGGACAAGGACAGAGGAAGGCATGAAGATAGAGTGTAGGGTATGGGGAGAGAAGGAGGGAGGAACAATGAGATAGAGAGAAAGAGAGAGATGGTACATAGGGAGAGAGAGTGGGAGTGAGATAGAAAGGAAGGGGGGAGGGTAGGAGAAATAAAGGGAGAGAGAGGGATAGGTAAAGGGGGAGAGATATAGAGGAGGAGGGAGTATGGGAGGAAGAGAGAGAGGGATGGTAGTAGAGATATAGGGAGGTGGAGAAGTAGAGGAAGAGGGGTAGAGCGAGAGAGAGAGAGACATGAGGAGGAGGAGGAGGAGGAAGATGAACATGAACATGGGGAGGGAGGGCAAGGGATAGGGTGAGAAAGTTAGAGACTGATTGATAGAGGGAGGAAGGGAGAGAGATAACAAGGGAAAGAGAGAGAGAGAGAGGAATTGAGGGAGAGAGAAAGTGGGGAGAGTTTGAACAACCGAGGGAGGGAGGGAGATAGAGGGGGAGAGGGAGAGGGGGAGAGAGATATTGAGGGAGGGAGTGGGAAATGGGGAGGGTTAGGTATGGGGGACAAGAAGGAGAGAGGGGTATAGTGAGAGATAGGAGGAGGAGGAGAGGGAGGATGAATATGGGGAGAGAGAGAGACATAGAGAGAGAGTTGGGAGGGGGATGAAGGAAGAGGGATGGAGAGGTAGATGGAGAGGGGGAGAGGGAGAGAGGTAGACGGAGAAGGAGTGAGTGAGAGAGAGGAGGGTACGAAATGTGAAAGAGAGATGGGAGTAGGAGTGACGAAAGGGAGGAGGAGAGGGAGACACACACACACACACACACACACACATATAAGCATTGTAGAGAGGGATAAAGGGAGTGAGGTTTGAAGGTGGGGAAGGGAGGGATAAAGAAAGATAGAGGGGGTAGAGGGGAGGGAGAATAGAGAGAGATAGAGAAAGGGAGAGGGACTTCCAAAGGAGAAGGGGAGAGAGCAAGATGGAGAGATAGGGGCAGTTATAAAGAGAGGTAATTGGAGAGGGGAGGAAGGGGGAGTGAGGGAGTAATGGAGGAGAGGGGGAGAGAGGGATAGAGAGAGAAGGAGGGAGCATGGGGATGCAAATATATGAATAAAGGGAGAGGACAGGAGGGAGAGAGGGATAGGGAGGACCGATGGAGGTAGAGGGAGAGAAATAGAGTGAGGGAAGGATCGAGAGGGGGAGAAAGGGATACAAAGAGAGGTAGAAGGAATAAGGGAGGAAGGGAAGTGGAGGGAGTGAGAGAGAGAGAGATTTAGGGAAGGGAGAGGCAGGGGATGGAAGAAGATATGAGTAGGGGGTAGGGAGGGATAATGCGAGAGAGGGGGTGGATGGAGAGGACAAGAGAAAGAGTGGAGGAAGGGAGAATCAAAAGGGGAGAGAGAGAGGTGGGTAGGGAGAGGAAGATGAATGTAGAGAGAGGATGAGGTCATAAGAGACAGAGAAAAAGTAGGAAATAAGGAGAGAGAGTGTGTGTGTGAGTGGAGTGATGAGGGAGAGGTAGAGGTGAGGGAGAGAGGGAGGGAGAGAGAAGTGGGGATGGATTAGGAGAGCTTTGAGGGGAAAATATATATATCTCAAATCGTATTGATACTGCTAGTAATTTTGGGCCAAAATCCATTTGGATTTCTCTCTAGTGTAGCCTCAACAACTTTCTATCTCACAATGTAATTTTCAAAATTATTGCAACAATTGATGCAATTGCAGCCATCACAATAAGTTTTAGATTCAAATCACTCATAACACCTGTTGAAAAACAATAAACAAAGAGATAAATAGCATACTCAAAGAAACTAATACTCAGGTATTGAACCTGCATAAACTATATGAAGATGATTGCTAACACTAGTATAAAATGAGAAATTAGTGACTAGGTGACTAAAAAGTTAGTCACCACAGCTTTTCCAAGTGAAATACTACAAAAAATGAGCAATCTTAAGTGACCGAACTAAAAACAACTAACATAAATCACTAATTTAGTCGCGGGTTAAAACATGTGACTAGCTAATAAGTAATACAACTAAAAATGACTAATATGAATGACTAATTTAGTCTAAGAACAAAAATACAACTACTTAACAAGTACTACAATAATATGAATCATTTTTTTATGTTAGTCATCTTAATTGTGTCGAGCAATCTAAACTTACAAGTGATAGGGGATTGAAAGGTTGTTAAAGATTGGTTGAAAGGTTATCCTTCCTTAAACACTTCTTCATCCTCACATGGTGTATATGTGAGCCAACTTTTCATTATTTGCCTTTAATAAATTGTAATTTTAAACAAATATTTTTTAACAAAAGAAATTATTTTATGTATTTTTTAAAAATCTATTCATTGAATCTAATTGGATATAGTTCCAATTCGAAATTAATTTGAAGGGAAATTTTATATTTTAAGACTATAATATCAAATAAAAACTAATTTAATTTCATATTAGCCGACCTAGATCCATCTTAACCTCGGATATATCAAGTGTCGAGAGGGGTCCAATCTCTCGAGGTGCAAACTTCTTTTTTCTGGTGCAAAACTTGGGGAAATGTTTTTACCTCGAGATATTGGATCTCTCTCAACACTTGATAGTTATAGGGTTAATGTGGATCTAGGTTGGTTATATAATACTATATAATATCTATATTTGTATTTGTGTCCCTTTGTTATTCCCTCTCTCTATCTGACCCTCCAAACATACACACACTCTCTCTCCCTCTCTCTTCCCCTTCTCTATCTCTCTCTTCCCCTTCTCTCCCTCTCTATCTATATCCTTCTCTCTATTCCCTCCTACTCTCCTCTCTCCCTCACTCTCTCTCCATGACTTCCTTTTCACCCCCTCTCTCTCCATTTTTCTCCCTCTATGTTTTTCTTATTCCCTCCCTCTCCTAACCCCTCCAATTCCATCTCTCTCTCCTCATCTCTATCTTCCTTCCTCTCTATCTCTTATCTCCCACCTCCCTCTATCTCTCCCCCAAAATCATTCTCCCTGTCTCTCCCTCTCTTCCTTCCAACTAGATCACTATCTCCCCCCCCCCCTCCTTGTCCTTCTCCATCTCTATGTCTCCGTCTCTCTCCCTTCCCCTTATCTCTTCTTCTTCTCTTCCCTCCTCTCCTCTCTCCCTCACTCTCTCCCCATCTCTCCCTTCTCACTCCTCTCTCTCTCCACTTCTATCTCTCTAGGTATTTTTCTTTCCTCCCTCTCTCCCCCACTCCAACTTCGTTTTTCTCTCTCTCTCTCTCTCTCCTCTCTCTTCCTTCCTCTCTCTCCCTCTCTCCCACCTCCCCCTCTCTCCCCCGTCACTCTCTCTTTTTCTCTCTCTCTCTGCCCTCCAACTTTTTCATTATCTCCCTCCTTCTCTCCGCCCCCTCCCCAACTCTCTCTTGAATTTGATCACATTGTATTGTGTTTAAGAAATTATCTAAATTAGAAAAACATAATTGGTTGTAAAATATTAAACCTATATTTTGGATCAATCATGTCAAATAAAATAAAATAATGAAAAACTTTAAAAAAGCATGCACTATATTTAATCTATTATAGTTAGTCAGTTTTCTTGCTCTTATCCCTTGGATCCTTAGTTAAGATGGATCTATGCGGCTCTCTCTCTCTCTATATATATATATATATATATATATATATATATATATATATAATTGGTTGTAAAATATTAAACCTATATTTTGGATCAATCATGTCAAATAAAATAAAATAATGAAAAACTTTAAAAAGTCATGCACTATATTTAATCTATTATAGTTAGTCAGTTTTCTTGCTCTTATCCCTTGGATCCTTAGCTATGATGGATCTATGTTGGTTCTTTATATATATATATATATATATACATCCATCATAGCTTAATTTTATTAAAACTTTAATTTAATTTCTATGGGAATATTTTTAGTAGTCGTGAGGATAGAGTGTTTAGATATATCTCAAATTGTAACATTTTCCCTTTTAGATTCAATTAAAAAAATGTTTTAAAATTAAATTAAAATAAAATATTTTTACTATGAAATAATTTATGGTTTTTTAGCATGTGGTATTGATAAGCCATGGTATTGGCCCATGGTATTGCAACAAAGCCTATTCACAAGTTAATAACAAAATCAAAATATAACAAATTGAATTTTATTATTTTTATTAATTTAACTTTTTATTATTAATTGAGGTCATATTTAAATGTTTACATTCATCCCAATATCATTTTTAATTTCTTTTTCTTTTTAACTTAGCATCTTATGCAAAAATAACAAATTCTTATTAAAAATAAATCATTTAACCCAATTTCAATTTATATATTTTATTTTATATTATAAATATTTCTTTTATTTTTTCCATTATAAATATTTATTTTATTTTTCATTTCTAGTTTAGCATTGGGTTCAAATAAAATATTCACAAATTACATCACATTGTAGCACGGCATTTTTTTCTCTGCCTGGTCTATATTTGCGTGGAAATGCCAGAAGAGGGAAGACCAAATCTATGGATTTCACAGGATTCCAACCCGAGATGGAGTTTGCATGAGAAACACCTGAGGAGAGCATCAATGATTAGATGGAGGAAGGGAAGATCATCTGGCATGGATATTTTGGTAATTTTTACAGGGGTGTGAATTTGGACTAGACTCTCGAGAGTTCTTCCTTTTTTACTAAAGATGAATTTTGTTCTTATGGGTAAACAATTTTGAGGGTTTATATGATCAAAGCATAGCTTTTATTTAGAGTTAAGGGTTTATATGATCAATGCATAAATTTTATTTAGAGTTGAGGGTTTAATGATTATGATAATGCATATCGGTAATCTTTACATGGGTATGAATTTGGACTATGAAGAGTTCTTCCTTTTTACTAAAGATGATTTTTGTTCTTATGGGTAAACAATTTTGAGGGTTTATATGATCAAAGCATAAATTTTATCTAGAGTTGAGGGTTTAATGATTATGATAATGCAGATCTTGATTGCGGCCAACAATTCATGAAAAGACAATACACAAGTAAGCATTTTGCATGTCCTTATTGAGATTTTGGTAATTTTTACATGGGTATGAATTTGGACTATGGAGAGTTCTTCCTTTTTACTAAAGATGATTTTTGTTCTTATGGGTAAACAATTTCGAGGGTTTATATGATCAAAGCATAAATTTTATCTAGAGTTGAAGGTTTAATGATTATGATAATGCAAATCTTGATTGCGGCCAACAATTCATCAAAAGACAATGCACAAGTAAGCATTTTGCATGTCATTATTGTACAAAGGGTTTAGTGATTATGATAATGTAGATCTTGATTGCGGCCAACAATTCATCAAAGGACAATGAACAAGTAAACAATTTTCATCTCCTTATTTTACAAATTAGTTCGCTCCTCTGTAGCTTTTCTAGGGTCATAACGAATGAAATTTTATTTTTTATTTTCACCTTCTTTTAGTGTTTGATTGTTTGTGTAGTGGACTCTACCATGCCGAAATTCAAAGGGCTTGAGTGATTCAGTAAAATTTTCTAGTAGGATGCAAATGCTAGACCTTCCTCAAACTTTGTTACATGAAATTAAAATTTCTTGTAATCATGAACATAAAATATTTTATGTTTCATCCTTAGATTCTGATTTCAGTGCCTACATTTTTAAACCATGTTACCATATTTTAAGTAGAATATACTTAGATCCATTAAACCTTACAACTCTCCAAAACTTATGTTAATTTCAGCTAAAAGGAATGAACCTGAATGGCTTTTGCGCTTTAGATTCAATGCGTACAAAGCATGATTAAAAATGGAAGAACCTAAATGGTATGATAAATTTTACCCACCCATCAATTTCCAAGACCTTTCCTATTATTTTGAACCTAAACAGAGAGAGTAGAAGAAGAAGAGGAGCCTGGATGAGGTGGACCCTAGCCTACTTGATACTTTTCAAAAGTTGGGCATGCCCTTGACTAGAAGAAGAGATTGCCCAACGTTGTTGTAGATGTTGTTTTTGACAATGTTTTCATTGCTACCATGTGTAGGTAGACTCCATAGGTAGTTGATGTTATCTTTTGTTCGTTATAAGAGGTAATTCAAGAGTAGCTTTGTGTAGTTAGGAAGTAGCTTGGGAGGATTGTTCCTCATGCTAATAACTATTATGTTGCATTGCATTTTTTTGTTTTAGTGATAGTTCCTTCTATTAAATCCCCAATCACACTTTGTCACCCATGGAAATATCCACTTATTTCAGGATGAATGAGATGGAGACCAAGGAGTTTGTGAGGACTCTTATTGTTGTAGATGAGAGGATTTATGTGAGGTGAGAGGAGTTTTGTGACATATATTGAAGGATGCACTGCACCATTTTATGACACCAATCATCTCCATGCCACAGTAATGGATCTCTATTTCATAGACGGAGCAACAATAAAGTATTCCACTTTAAAGAATTGGTATGTCGGGGACGAAGAATGCAGATGTGGGATTTATAATTTTATTACGAAAATAAGTTTGTGTGATGGAGACAAATCCTATAGGTAAATCGTATCATTATATTTCTATGAAATTTCGGAATGTATCCAATACAGAAATATGTATGTACTCTTGAATTTATCTATGTTGTAATAAGATCAAGAATGAAGTCGTCATTGCAAATAATTGGGATCTACCATGTAAGTTTACTTTACTACATGGAATTCTTGATTTGTTAGATCCCAACTAGTTAGGGTTGAATTTATTTTTGTTGTAATGAGATTAAGAATAAAGTTGTCAATTTAATCACTGAAATATACCATGTAAGATTTAATGACTACATGAAATTGTTTATTTGTTAGAGCCCAGCTTATTAGGATTATGAATATTCCTCTTTCATGAAAATATTTATAAATGCTCTATTCTTGCTCAAAGAATTACATATTACAGAAAGGTGGAAAATAAATGAGATGCAACTGAATGGTTTCTTTTTTACAATTTGTGGAGGGAGTATAAAATCATTTTCAGTTGCTTCAAATATTTTGGAGCACCCACTGAAGTACTTCAATTTCCTCCTAGTTAATTCCATTTCTACTATTCCAATGCTTCTAGAAGTCCTTCTCCAAAGTGATCTTTGACTATCTTGGAGGGAAATTAATTACTTGATTAGAACCCACGGATTACAATTTGATTAGGAGCAAGGGATGAGAAAGCTTCATATTCTTCAATATATTCTGCAAGTTAAAAGCATATCGAATGATTTCCTTTTTGTTTAATTGATACGATAATCACTTAACAATTTGTTAGGATTTTGAGACCTTTTTCAATGAATATTTTTCTTCTTCTGAAGGTTATGTTCTCAATTAAAGAGATTAAAGAAAAGGTGAAAATGATGAAATTGAAGGATTTTGTGTTTTAGTGCCTAAGAAGTCCTTGCTAATGTGAAGGGCTTGGTATTTTCTTGACTCAAGATTAGTCGTATTTGACTTCCTAACATTTCTTTTAATTTCATTTTTGTTGTGTTTATATTGCTATCCTTGAAGTTTGTGATCTACTGCTAGTGTAATAGGAAGTATTAAATACTAAACACTCTCAAAGGTGATATTGATGGATGGTTGACTTTAAATGACCCTACTTGACACTTTAGTATTACATGATCATGCAAAGAAATTATTAATCAATATTCAGTGTTTCTTGGCTTGTCATATAATTACTACATTTTGGCCCCCAATAATATATTTGAGGCTATGTTTTGGTTGTTACTTGTGGAGCTTCCCTTTTTCTCATAAAAACATCGAGGATAAATGTCCACTGCATTGGCATTGGACATCATCAAAGAAGAATTCACCTTCCCGAATATTTTCATGTATACATAAATACTAAAAACGCAATTTCAGACTAATTATTAAAACTAATAATTATCTAATAGTCATAATTCATAATTGAATAGTATAATATGATTAATATTATTGGACACAAATATAGGGTCCGACTGTGAGGGGCATTGTGACAATATATGTACACTTTTCATTGTATTAGATAATCATCTCTTGGAGTGTGATATCCATCCAGCGAAATATGCTCCCAAAGGCCACTGTGGGATTGAAATTTTTTCTTTCACTGGAAAAGTGGTGATATATTTTCTTAGGCTTTAGTGTTCTCCTTCCCTAAGGTTTTGACACTACTCACAGTTAGCACCTTCATTCAACCATAGTGAGGTACTCATCTTGGAAATTTGAATCATTTTGTCTCAACAATCCAATATGATGTTGGATCAATCTAATGATCCTAAAAACATAGGTCATAATAGCAAGGAACTTTTACTGTGGGCAAAAGAATATCCAAATTTAAGGAACATGACTCTTTTAGAACATGCAATAAGGATATTTTTTACACTGATCTCTTTTTTCCATTTGTTTTCACAAGTTACCTATTGCGTGATATTTTTAACATGTAACTTGGTATGATCATGCCTAAGGTTTTTTTGAAGGTTGAATACTAAGTTCCTAACGTTTTATTTTCTTTGGTGACATTTTATTTGTTTTGTTTATACAGGTCATCTAGTCACATAGTGGCCACTATCGAATGTTGAGGTATATGTTGTATAAATCTTTTATATTCAACTTTATTTTATATTCAAGTATTCATCGTCTTTCATGTCTTATACTCTGCATTGTATCTTCTTTCATTTTCAGGAGATGAACTCAATATTGATGGTAAGAAGTAGCAATTGAAGAAAGAGGAGAACAATAACACTAGAGTGACAAATGCAAAATGAGAAAGAGAAGAGAATTTGTCTAGTGATACCCTTAGAGCCAATATTTTGCATAAGACACACTCATAAAGACTTATGGTCAAGCCTTCAGAGTTGGTGAACTCACTAAATTTTTATTAAAATGATGACTAAATTTTGCATATATAAGACTATTAGTAGCTAATTTACAGTATCCTATAACATGTCTAAAATTTAGTCATATTTATTTGGTCATTAATTGGTTTTAAATGATCACTAAAATTTGCATATATATGACTATTAGTAGCTAATTTACAGTATCTTATAACACGACCAACATTTTGGTCATATGTATTTGGTCATTAATTGGTTTTCTTAAGGATTCATATAGTGATATATTTTGTTGTATATTTGGTCATTAATTGTGACAATTAATGACTAAACCAATGAAAAATTAATGATCAAATTTATGACTAAATATACTACTAGATGGTAAAATTGAGGAAACCAATTAGTGACTAAGCTAAAAATGACTAAAAGTTGGTCACGTTATAAGATACTGTAAATTAGCTACTATTGGTCATCGACTGATAAATGGTTGTTTATATGCAAATTTTAGTTGTTTTTTTAGTAACTAATTGGTCATTTTGTACTAGTGTAAATATCTTTATTTTTTGTGAAAAAAACCATAAAAGAGATCCACTGAAAAATATATCATAGACATCATTATGCAGATTCACTTCTATGGAAAGTAGAGCACATACAAGTTAGAACTAAGAATGAACAAGTTCATACACCTTCATGATCAAAGGGTATTTTCTATACATTTAGTTTCTTACAAATGTGTTAGCTGAGGGTGTTTGTTTTCATGACAAAGAAATAGTAAAAATAAAATGACTGGAGATGCCATTACAAAACATACAATTTTCTCTAATGAACAAATAAAAGATATCAGGAAAGTTCTTACAATTTCAAACACCATGAGTTCTTATAATTGCACTATTTTGATTTTTTTGGACTGCCTTCCTTTAAGTCAAATACAAGTCTTGACCTTGGTACCCTTGGCAATCCTAGTTTTTTAATGAAATAAATGGTAGTTATGAACATAAAATGTCATCCAAAAGAAATGGTGCACTAGTAAATGGATAATACAATGATTGTAACCTAAAGTATTTTGATGGTTTAAAGTCATTTACCATTTTTTTTTCCAGAAAAGAGGTAGAATAATATAAATGTTGATAATCCTTCAATCAAAAATTATTTGGGAGATTAATTGCACAAGTTCAGTAAATTAAAGATACAAAAGTAGAAAGAGTTTATTAGAATGAGACAACGCTTGCATATAGTAACCAGAGTGGAAGAAAGGTCTGACAAGTGCAAACCAACTTTTAAGGCCAAGGTAGGGGAACCCCATATCCACTTGATTAGGATAGATAACAAGGTTCTGATAATGCTTGAATGCACATTAATGGGAAAGCCCAATTAACTCAATGTCTTGCTACTAATTGGCGTGAATGTTAACATAACCCAACTGTTGCAATTCAATAAAATCCCTGATTATGAACCAAGACCTACATAAAACAAAACATGTAGATTCATTTGAAAGGGTGAAACCCAAAATGAAAAAATTCATGCCATAATCCCCACAATGATTGAGACAAAACCCTATAATATTAGATGAACAATTTGGAAGAATTTTGTTGAAGCTTAGCTATGAAAACCCTTAACCTCAAGTACTTGAAATCATTTTTCAGGGGACCATGAAGTCTTGCAATTGCACTGCTTTGATTTTTAGGAGTACCCTCCTTCAAGTCAAATATAGGTCTTGACCTTGGTTCCCTTAGTGATTCTAGTGACTTTGAATACAATTACTTCTCCAGGCTTCACCTAGAATATCCATGGATTTATATCCTCCAACTTGTCGTTCATGACACCTCTAAAGTATAACTCCACGTTAATAGATTCAACAAATTGAGCCAACTTGATCCGTATTCCTTGCAGCGCATCTTTTCCATTAGGTTGTCGGGGTCCAATGACTATTAATCTCAAAAGAGTCAACTTATCAAGGCCTGAATCAAATATGAGTGTTGCAAGTTGTGCATCGAAATAAACTCTATCACATGGACATCGTCATGCTCTTCAACAGATTCAAGAATGGTCCCGTTTACAGTGAAATGAGTGAACTTGAGATAAGGGCAAACTTCATAGAAATGGTGGTAGGGAATCTCATATTACGCATCCACCCGTGACATAATGGATTCTAATGGTTCTCTTCACTAAAGGGGTGAATCACAGGCAAGGAATTAATGTAAATTCAAAATCTATTCATTGTATCTTCAACAAATGTTGGTCCCTTCTTTGGATTGTTACGAATTATTTACAACAAAACCATCAAAGACATAAACGAGATTCTTGATATCTTAACTTATTAGCATTTAATTGAAAAATTGATAAGGTGTCCTCAGAAACAGTAACATTACACTGATTTCATAGTAACTCTAAATTGATATTGATATGGCTTTCAATGAATTAATCTTACCAACATTATTAATTACTAATTCATAAAACAAGGGATAAACACTATCGAGTTTTGCTCAAATTGTCAACTACACATAAGGTAGGGTTTTCCTTTTTAAGTCACTTATAGATAATCTATTTGTTTTTTATTTCTTACTATCATTTGGGACATTATTTTGGAGTGTGTTCAACATTGCCACTAAAATTCTATGTGAAGAATCATAAACTGCCACTGTAAATCTTTGCAACCTCAACAAAAATGTGGGTACTGCTTGTTTTGAGTTATGAGCCTGAATAATTTCAAAATAAAAATAAAACAATGATTGGGGAAGGTAATCACTTACTTAAATCTCGAGTGTGGCGGAAACCATCTAGACATGGAAAGTGACTAGGTTTTACTTTCATAGTAGGGATGTAAGTATACACAAAGCCATGTGCCATGAGAGTGAAATTATTTGGAAAACGAAAAAATTCTACTTAGTGTCCCAACACTGCCAATGTTGAGGTAAAAACAAGACACTACTCTCGAAGGGTGTCCCTTTGCAACAATTGGCAATCTGCTAATTATAAGGAAATCTCGGCAACAAGTCGACTAAGGTTTAGGCCTTCCAGAATTGGTTCATTTCATGCTATTCACAAGCATTCTTTGAAGGCGAGATTATCACAATGGCTATCACAAATACAGGTCTAGCACATTGATAATGTTGTGTCCTTCAAATCTTTCAACAATTACCTAGTTTGTGGTAAAATGAGTGAACTTGAGATAAGGGCAAACATCGTAACTGACTAATACCAATCTTATGTTTGATAGCAGGCATTATTTCAATTGTCTAACACCAAAATCAACGATGGATGACGACAAAGGTTTCATGGGAGAATTTCTTCTCAAAAGAACACCTCACATCATAAATATATATTTTTTATAATTGAGTTTATGTCTTTATTTTTCGCCTTTTTTCCTTGTAGAGATAATCTACAAGGAAATTTCAACCAATGACATTTTGCAACGACCATTTTAAAAGCACGTCCATTTAATGTCAATCCAAAATTCCATGGTCCATCACAATTAAGATGATATATATATATATATATATATATATATATCTATATATATATCTATATATATATCTATATATATATATATATATATATAAGTATTTGAAAATATTTCTTTATTTTAGTGTATATATATATATTCAAAATAAAATAATAATAATAATAATAAGGTCAAATTTGTGTGGATCTCATTGTTGGTTGACTACTAATGTTTATGATGGAATAATACTCTACTCCCTTTGGGCTTGAACATGTTACCTCAAAGGAGGAAATATATGTTTTTAAGCACACCCAATTAAAGTATGTAAGAACGGAATTAAAAATAAAATAATAATAATAATAATTTAAAAATCTAATATCTTATCTTTATAATATTATTGTTGTGGTACTGATCATCATTATTTATCAAAATGAGAATCTAAATTTAAAATATAGTAGCAGAACCACATTAGTAAATGTGGTTGATATACACAGAAAACATCACTTTCCATCATTTATATGCCAATAAGCTTTTATAAATGAGAATAATATGCATAATTTAATATTTAAAATAAATCTAAATTTATATAACGTTACTTTTCATTGAACAACCTTATTAGAAATACTATAAAAAAAAAAAGATATGTCTAAATCCATTAATAGCCTATGGAAATAAACTAAACTATTAAGTCAACAATACAACATCTCTCCAAAATTGGGTTTTGTAAAAAATTTATGGTTTAAATATATAATTTAGATATGTAATTGAGTTTTGTAGAGTTCAATCATAAAATCTTATGCACATTTTTTCTAGTTTTCATAATTGGGTTTTGTAAAAAATTATGGTTTAAAAATATAATTTAAATATGTGAAGTAGTTAGTGGTGTGAATTCTATCTATTAACATAGTGGCTACAACTAAAATATAATTGTATCTTTAAATTTACATTGTTTATCAAAGTTTATCTATCAAAGTTTGTAATTAGCAAAATTATTAAAGTGTCCAATACCAATAAGGTATGCTTATATGTATAATTAAAAAAATTAAAATAATAAACTAACTTGTAAGTATTTTATAAATTAATATTATTTTCTTTAAATTTATACAATACTATAAATATTTGTAATTTAAATTTACACTATCTATCAAAGTTTGTAATTGAAAAATCATTAAAGTGTCCAATACCAATCCCCTCGGTAACGCTAGCTTGCTGCTGTCCTTGGTGTTTATATAAGTGATTACTTCAGAATCACGACGTAGAGGTGCTTATTTGTATAATTAAAAAAATTAAAAATAATAAACTACCTTGTAAGTATTTTATAAATTAATATTCTTTCTTTAAATTTACAGTCCTATAAATATTTGTAATTAGCAAAATCTTTAATGCCTTTAATACGAATAAAGGGCAGGCCTCATTAAAAAATAAAAATAATTAAGTAAATTATAACTTTATTCTAAATTGTTATTATTATTATTAGTATTAATTACAAAAAAAATTAATTTATAAATTAAGCATATACATATTTAAAAATAATAGGTAACAAATTTCTTAATTATGGAGATTCATCTACTTTACTCTACATATTCTTAGTTTGTGAATAGTTTTTGTTACAATAATTTAGGCCACTAACATGGCTTATGAAACTTGCTCACCTCACAATTTTTATAATTAGTCAATTTAATTAAAAAAATGAAAAAACAAACATAATTTTTTGTGAAATAAGTTTCCATGTTTGATTTGTGAATAATATTAAAAATATTCTAGAATATTTTATAGAAATTAAATAGTCACAAGCTTAACCACAGAGATTTACTCTAGGAGTATGGAAAGAATTGAACTAGTGACAACTTCGGGACTTTTTATTTTGTGAATAATATTAAAAATATTCTAGAGTATTTCATAGAAATTAGATGGTCACCATCTCAAACACTGAAACTTACTCTTAGAATATAGAAAGAATGGAAGAATGGAAATAATTGAACTAGTAACCATTCCAGAACTTTTTATTTTGTTAATTATATAAAATTAATAATGTCTTTTAAAATTAATTAAAATATTATTTATTTGATTTTATTTAAATTATATATGTGTAAATTATAATTGTAGTTACTAGTCCTTCCTTCGGCATAGCAAGGACTATAATGAGCGATAGGCATTTGGATAGTATTAAATTATTTTTACTAATTCATATTAAATTATTTTTTAACCAATATTTAAAAAAATAAACTACCAAACAATTTTTTATCCAAAGTTTAAGTTTGGACGTCTTACTATCGAGGAGACTGTATGATTTTCATAAAACTTAAAATAACCATTTAGAATTTTGATTCAATCCTAATTTAATGTTAGTTTAGAGTTCTCATTAGTTCAAACATGATATATATATATATATTAACATTGTATCTAAGTTTCAATGCTTACTATATGTAAGTTTCATTATTGGCTACTCAGATCTATATAAGTTCGGCTAACTCATTCATCTAAGGTATAAAGAAACATTACACTTACATTTTACATGCATTTTTCCATGAACAAAATTCTTTGACACCTCACATTTGGGCTTTGGTATTCTTTATTTGGTAGTTTTCTTTTTGGTATTCTTTTTTTTCTTTTGGGTAGTTTTCTCCCCCTATTTCCCTGTGGATAGATATCAGAGAAGCCCAAAAATAATGTGAACTGTGGGTGGATATCAGAGAAGTCCCAAAATAATGTGAAAGTGAAGAGTTCAAAGAAAAACCACATAGGGTTGTGCTATCTGTGAAATTCATTTAAATAACACAATGTTCAAAGAAAAATTAAATAGAATTGTTGTTATTTGCAAAATTCAATCAAAAAGTTTTATTATATACTATGAATTCTTATCATATACAAATTTACAAACAATTGGATGCTATTTACATGTATTATTTTGATTCCCCTACTATAAAAATGTTTTTCCCTCTTTTCCACTGTTACTTCATAAAAAAAAAAAAAAAAAAAAATTCATAGACTAGGAGGCTTTTCTCCTATCTTTTCCCCTCATAGTTTATAAAAAACAGTGTGAGTTAGCTTATAAATAATGGATTCCCATGGTTTTTCACACTAGTTTTTGAAAGACTAGATTACCAGTTATTATAGTATCTTATAAATACATTTGCTAAATCCAGAAACAAAATAAAATGTAGTAGCTGCTCTAGCAAATCCATATCCTAAACCACTTCCAGTGAAAATAATTGCATTTTTCAAAATAATTAAATTTTTTCCATAAAAAATGTGCACAAAAAGCATAAAGATTTTTTTCACATTTAGAAGTAAAACTTACAATTTAATTCATTATTTTTAAGTTCTCTAAAGAAACGATGTTTTTTCACAGTTAAAGGTAAAACTTACAATTTAATTCATTTTTTTTAAGTTCCGCAAAGAAACAAAGTTTAGTTCGCATTATAATTTTCAAAATAATTATTTTGTTTCTAGAAAACGTGCACAAAAGGTGGAAAGAGTTTTTTCATAGTTAAAAATTATGATTTAATTCATTTTTTATTATGCACATTTTTAAATTTACAGTTTTATCTTCAATAATTCCAGGTTTAAACTTAAATTACAAATTTAGCATCTATTCATTTTCTGGACATATCACAAATAAAATTGCAGTGAAGTCATTAGAAAATGCTAATTGTGGGTAAAGGGCTTTGCTTGTTCAAAAAGCAATGGTAGATAGCTTATCTTGTTATTGTGATTAACAGGGAGATAGGGAAGTCGCAGGGTCCAATGTTGGGTAGCCAGAGAGCGAGTTGGGAGGTTGGTCTGGGCTCCCTTCAACTTTCTGGATGCTTTGTTATATGCCCTCACAACCTATAATTAGAAATAATTAATTCCTACTTGTCTATGGTTGTAATTCTCAATTTGAGGAGTTTGTTCCTACAGAATAAGAATTAGCTAGAATATAGTTTCTCCTAGTTTAGTGTTGTACGTCTAAGATAGCATTCCTATCTTGAGACTTTTGTTTGTATAAATATGTGTGTAATTTCCTTATTCAATATCAATAGAATATATTATTGAGTGTCTGTAATTTTATCTTGGTAGCCCCTCGTGGGCTTGGCTACTCCTGGGCTGAAGAGAATAAAAGTTTTGTGAATATTTGTTTGTCCATCATCCACTGTCCATTAGCTAGGGAAGCGGTAGTTGTGGCGATTCATCAGTGTGGTGAATTATGGACCGACCTGCTATGCGCTATGAACTAGATGTGAAGAATGGACGCCGACTGGACCAGGAATCCTGTCTGCTGAGAATTGTAGAGACCCTGTATGCCTTCAGACCTGCGTGGCCAACACTTGCAACTCCATTGAAGGGAAGGCGAGAGGCAGAGGAGAATAGGGTGGGAAATTGCCCTGCATGGAGGAGAAGGGGATATTCCTCGCGCAGTAACGTCGAAGCGCAGTGAAAGAGCCGAAGCGGGGTTTCGCCACTGTCTTCAAATCGGAGTTGTTGCTATCCAAGAGTCTCGATTATATCTCGATGTCACAATAGTGTGGTCCACAAACTTGAGAATGATCCAACCTTCAGTGCTGGTAGAGGTTCAGACTTAACAGAGGCAGGCACAGTTGAAATGGAGGCAACCATCATGGATGGTCCCACAAAACATTGTGGAGCAGTTTCTGGTCTTTCTACAGTGGTGAATCAAATTTCTCTTGCTTGACTTGTTATGGAGAAGATTCCTCACATTTTTTTTGGCCTTTGATGGAGCGGATAAATTCGCAAGAGAACAAGGCGTTGATATCTGCAAAATCGTTGAGTCTATAGTGGCAGTGCTCGTAGCTGTAGATCGACCCTAGAATCGGCGGATCTGATGGTGATATGTGGTATTGCAGATCCGGTATCGCGGGAGGAAGTAGTGGCTAGTTGGACAAGCTTGAGAAGGAAGCTTGGAGAAATTATAAGATTTGATACCCATCTGTTGGAATTTTCAATTTGATTAACAATTCAAATTGGGTTGTATATTGAAAAGAACTGGATGCTGAGCGCTATATTTAATACTGAGGACCGATAGAAAGAAGCATAAGTGTGTTATGGGTATAAAAATCGATGGAAATTATCAGCACTGTCAAAGTTCGAGCATAAACAACATTTTCCCCAATTTAATTCGTCTTGTTTATTCTTATTTATCAGCAGTGGCGAACGCTGCCAAGGAGCAAATTGACGGATTTCAGAATGGCCAAGATGACAATGACCTTAATAGCATCGACACAATGCCTTTGAAATTATGCACCACGTATCCCATGGACACTGAGAACGACCACCTGAGTTGCTGATCGTAACCGATGGACTGTCGTGGAGACTTTGTTGCTCTGTTGTGTGGATTTTCACGTCAGTGGAGAGCTTGCATCACCAGATACGCAACTACTTGTTCTGCTTTAGAGCCCATGGGAATCGTTACTCATTGTTGAGCGTGGAGAGCAGCTGCAGCGTGGTGAGTAGCTGAATGTGTCGGAGAGTGGCCGATTGTGTTGGTGAACATGCTCATCATGTTGGTGAGTGAGATGCAGAGGCAGGGGCTTCTGTTGTTGAGGAAAGAAACCAACAACTGCATTCTTCGTTCAAGGAGGAGAGAAACTTTGTGTTTGATTTGAAGGGAGAAGCATGGTTTTTTTGTGCATACTTGGGTAAACATTTTTTTTGGAGAAGTATTTTTTTTTTGAATTTAAATTGATATACATATTGAGATTAGCCACCTCAATATGTAGTTATTTTGTTAGAATTGGCTATTCTAACAAATGACAGGGTCATGGAGTTCCAAGAAGTTATTTGACAAAGATGCCCAAGATGTGAACAATGAACAGATGAGGTAAAGCAGCAGCGACAAATTTTATGGTGGACAACAAAGTAGATGTTTGTTTTGAGTTAGTGTGGTTTGTGGAATAGACTCCCTAGCATGTTATAAGCAAGTTGGTTGTTATATGTACCCAGAAACTCCAAATTTTGAATGAAATGTAAAAGGTATTTGAAAGTTCGTGGTGATCTTAAAACCACTTTGTAATGGATTGCCTGTGTGGCTGGTTGGTGGTGAGCCAGAAACCATCCATAGAGCCTTAGTGGCTACAGGATTTGCTTGGTGGTGGCAGATCGGACTTGCCCGGTGGTGGCAGAGCCTTAGTGGCTACAGGATTTTCCCGGTGGTGGCAGATCGGACTTGCCCGGTGATGGCAGAGCCTTAGTGGCTACAAGATTTGCCCGGTGGTGGCATATTGCCTGAGTGGCTAAAGTGTACACGGAAACTTTGTGCTCATAGGAGTAGGTGGACTGCAGTAACACCTGGCTCACGGTCTCAGATATTGGTGTGTCTGAGCATAAGAGGGTTGGTGCACTTTTCTATATGACAGTTGCGTCGAAAGGCGCAATTAGCGCAACTGTTTCCGGTTGTTATTTGGACATGAATATTTGGCTTAGAAAGGCACTTATCTATCTTTGTTTTTGGGAATTTCTGCACATGCAATTCGCCCGATGGTGGTGGATTTGTAGGTACATATATGCAGTTATAATGGTCGACAGAATCATGTATGCACAAGGACTAGCGGTTGTAGCGGTTGGTACCCATACATTCCGGTGGATGGTTGCTCTTTTATGGACATCGACATATTTTTTGTTATGTTTGACCACAACCAGAGTTTGTGAATCACTATCATGACAAGTAGTCATTAAGGGGGGGAGTTAGAAATAATTAATTCTTACTTGTCTATGGTTGTAATTCTCTATTTGAGGAGTTTGTTTCTACATAATAGGAATTAGCTAGAATATAGTTTCTCCTAGTTTAGTGTGTGGTTGAAAGAATTTCTCAACCACACTACTGTATTGTACGTCTAAGATAGCATTCCTATCTTGAGACTTTTGTTTGTATAAATATCTGTGTAATTTTCTTATTAAATATTAATAGAATATATTATTGAGTGTCTGTAATTTTATCTCCTATCACCAATATAACATGTGTCCAACCACGTGAGTTTTTTAATGGAGGGATCTTTGATTTCCGCTTTGTAGCGATACCAGAGTCTCTTTCTCAACCTCTATAACACACTTCCTTGGTACCTGGAGGTATGCAAAGGCCATCACCACCTCTTCACCATTGGCTTTGTTATATGCCGAGTGGTATGCAAAGGCCATCACCACCTCTTCACCATTGGCTTTGTTATATGCCGAGAAGTTGGTCTTCGCCTTGGCTCCCTTCATATTTGTAGCTACTTCATCATATGTTGTGACATCCCCAGACTTGTGATTTAATTTTTGGACATTTTTACTCTTACAGATAAGTAAACTAGTGACAATAAGTTATTGTGTTATTATTAATAATAATTAGTAATTAAGTTGTTATGAAAAATTTACACTCTCGTTATGGAAGATTTGAGGAATTATGGATAAACCTCAGTAACTCTCATTTCATGAGAGAATTATCAGTTAAAAGCAGTTATTCCCTCATCTCCTCTTCCTCCAAGAAAAAGGAGAGAAAAAAGAGGGAAGATTCAATGAATTATGGATGAACCTTAGTAAGTCTCATTTCACCAGACAATTCTCTAAAAGTAGTTATTCCCTCATCTCCTCTTCCTCCGAGAAAAAGGAGGAGAGTGAAAAGAGGGGGTTGGAAAAAGAGGAAAGGATTCATGGGAAAAAGAGGAAGGGATTCCTGGAGCTGAACAGAGTTCACTGGGAAAACCCTCTTGAGATTAGATTCCCTAGTGGAAGGAAGTGTTTACCAGTGGGAATTGGGGTCCTGAGCTCGAAACAAATTCACTGCTACCTTGAGAAACTGTTCTAAAGAAATTGAGGAGCTCAGGGAAGTTATTCCCTCATCTCTTCTTCCTCCAAGAAAAGGGAGGAGACCAAACAAGAAGGGGTTGGGAAAAGAGGAAGGGATTCCTAGAGCTGAACAGGAGTTCAGTGGGAAAACTTCTTAAGATTAACTTCCCGAGTGGAAAGAAGTGTTTGCAGGCTAGACTTGGGGTCCTAAGGCCTAAACAATTAACTTCTTAAGATTAGCTTCCCCAGTGGAAAGAAGTGTTTGCAGGCTAGACTTGGGGTCCTAAGGCCTAAACAATTTCACTGCTTCCTTTAGAAACTGTTCTGAATGAATTGATGAACAATTTCACTACTTCCTTTAGAAACTGTTCTAAAGGAATTGATAAGCTTGGGGGAGAATATTCTTGGGAAAATATTGAATGTAATCGCCAAATTCTCATTACAATGGTGGAGAAATTTTCATTAGAACTTTGGAGAGCTCAAGGAGCTTGGGGGAAAATATTCCTGAGGAAATATTGAAAGTAATCACCAAATTCTCATTAGAAAGGTGGAGAGGTTTCATCTGTAAATGATGGTTAGATCTTCTAACAATAAATAAGTAACAAATGCATACTCTGTAATTATGTGAATGTGGTACGAAATATGTCAGAAGAAATTCTTCTTATAATTATATTGTTAAATATTTGAATTTAAATTAGATAGCCACCTTTTAATGGTACGATGAATTAAATGCACTTAAAGGAAAACATCAGAAACTAGTGATTTTTTTTTGAGAAAATGAAATTATGTAGAAATGTTGTGCTGCTGAAATTGTTTCCCGACGAAAAGAAGATTATCTTAGAAACACACTCAGAACTTTTAAAAAGAAAATTGTTGCTATCAAAACTACCATCTTGAGCATGTGAAACCACAATTCACTGGAATTTCAGATTATCTTAAAAACACACTCGGAACTTTTAAAAAGAAAATTGCTGCTATCAAAACTACCATCTTGAGCATGTGAAACCACAATACACTAGTATTTCTTTCTTGATAAATTTATTTTCTTTCTAGATAAATTTATGTTGCAGAAAGCACGAGAATGTGTAAACTCGTTGCATTGTAAAATAAAGTACTTTTGTATAGAAAGCACGACTATGTGTAAACTAGTTGCATTGTAAAAGAAAGTACTTCTGTATAAATAAAGATTTTGTAATATACCTATTGTGATTAACCCCACGTAAGGTAATTTTAAATTACCAATCAGTTAATCAAACCTGCGTAAAAGTAATTTTAAATTACATATCAGTTACAACTAATTCTTGGCATTGGTTAAAGGGATCAGCGAGCACCCTAACAGGAGGGGGAAACAGGCAGAGAGAAGAATTCCAGGAGAGAGCAGACAGAGAAAGAGGTTAAGTCTGGTAGAGACCAGATAACCTGAGAAAGAGGTTAAGTCTGGTAGAGACCAGATAACCCAGCACAGGAGTGCATGTGTCTTGTTGAGGGCTGTAGGCCTGCAAGACTGCTCGGGGGGAGAATCCAGTGTGAAGTGGATCTCAAGGTTGGGAGGATAAGAGCAAAGTGAATGCAGGTGACTTCTGGAAGTAGAAACACCGGTAGCAGGCTATCCAGGTATGCATTTTCTAACAAAACTATAGAATAAAGAGCAGGTATTGAGGGTGTACAGACCAAGTTTGGGTATCTGTGTTTCTTTTCAATAGTCAATGGTAGATGTTATAAAAGAACAATGCATGTAGTACCAGAGACTTCTGTAGGATAATGTTACATCTGTGGTCATTTCTTAGCTGCAATAATAAACTGGGTTGTTTAGAGATAAATACTCATTACAGAGTCAAACCCTAAGGGCGGTTGGCGGTATGAGAGACCGCAGTAGCTAAACAAATAATAAGAATGAAGAATCTAAACAGAACCCTTGGTTAGGGAACGGTGTGGAGCTAAGCATGCTGCCCAAGCATGGCAGTCACCAGACCTTAATCAGACCAGCCAAGAACCTGCGCGGAACCCGCGCGTAAATAAAAAACAATAACACTGTATAAACTACAGGAATATAGCATAGTTAACAATGCTGTATAAGCTACGGGGAATCTCGTAAACATCAAACAGTGTAATCAAATGAATACGACATCTATATATATTTATATCTGCTGTAAAGACAAGCATTAAAGCGTAAATAAGAATACGGTGTAAACCCAAGCGGAACTGCTATATACATACGCTGAACAACTTTAAGCAAGAATATGCGGAAACTAGTGCCGTATGAACTTAACAAACATTAAACGAAATAATGTTGTAAACAAGAGATGGATGAGAGGAATTGGCACAGCATAAGCATAGATACGACATCAAGTTGCTGACAAAGATTTGCTTCATAAAAACCGTTAGCATGCAACCCTGTAAGTTGAGCTTATAGGAAGAAATTTCCAGAATTCAAAGATTAGGCTAACAATTAGCAGTACATAAAGTTAAGTTATATATGTACATATATCAGACCCGACAAATACCGAGAATGGTATCAACAGTGTATGCGGAAGAGGACTGTCTATACATTCAAGTATCGAATGCAAGACTTTCCTTAAAGCCGCATTAAACCTTATGAAAAGTATAAAGATTCCGAATGAAAAACGAATACATGCAAACAACCCGTAAGATATGAGCTATTGCCGTAAGAAAAGCATGACTGTCTTATAAAACCCTTTTAGGGTAGCATTACATAGATAAGCGAAGGAGGAACGATAACACTGAAAGGATAATTTATTCCACAGCAATCGGCGGTACAAAGACAGAACCAGCCAACAAATATATGGACCAAAATTTATGAACAAGAGCAGTGTATTCATTTAAACAAAAGGCGGACTGTTAACACAGCTTCATAAGAAGTCCTGTTATATATTAAAAGTACTTAGAACCGAACCGAAACAATACAACCGTATAGTAGCATTGCCGCTTAGAAGAACTGAGAATAGCTCTGAGAGGGCTTTTAAAGTATACACACAAGCTTGACACTTTTATACCATAACTGAAGACCAAATTCATCATTAAATATACATTACATGAACGGCATGAAAGCCATCATAAAACCCTAGCTAAACCCTAGCTGATAACGCAGTATAGGTCCCGGCAAGGAGGCCGCCTACGAATGTAACAAGGGTTCGAAGCAATAATGACCAGACCTGAGACAGGTAAGTGAAATGGTCATGAGCCACGCCTCAGACCAGAGAATGATGCCTTACCGGCTCAAATAAACCTTCATTCAAGACAAACTATAAAAGCAAGAAGGGCATACCCGTGTAGCTTGGAGACGGCAAAACCCTTGCAAGCAGTAGGAGACTGCGAATAGCTGACCACCTGCACATCAAAAACTTATGATAAGCAACGAGAACCGTAGCAAATCCAATTAACTCGAGAAATAAACAATCATGACTGTAATATAAGTTCAGGTGTGAAGACGCGGAGAGGTTAATACCTGAACCGCAGAGTAGCACAGAGGAGTTGACAAGCTGAGGAAGCGCTCGGCCGAAGCAAGAGTGAACAAATGAGTTGATCCGAAGAACCCGACGACATAAGTATTGGCGACTAAGCCCTTAAGATGATCTGAGCCACACGATGAGAAGGAGAGATCTCCGTCGTCCATCAAAGCGGGAAAAAGCCTGGCGCGGAAACCACAGTGGGTCACCACATGGGCTTCACGTGAAGTCATGCCACTTGGATACGGATGGAATGAGTTGGCTTAGTATCCGTTCACCATCTGTCGGTTAATCAAATTCAACAGGATGGGTAAACGATTAAGGTTATCCATAAGACTTATGTTCATGCATTTGCGCCGGTGATCACACAAGTTCAGTGGTGTACATACAATAAAGGTTAAGTATGTATATACAAGCGTTTAGACCGGGTTAGATGTTTAGGTTAGTTTTCTTATAAAAGAGGTGGGTTCATAAGTTGACCACCGTTATCATATAAAAAATTTTACTGTTATGCTTATTATGTTAAAAAGGGTCGTCACAGATTTCTTGCGAATGTTCTCCTTATAAAAATAAAGAATTCTGTACAATCTCTACATGGTGAAAAAAATATTTATGTGTAAGTAAAAGATTATTGGGAAATATACGCATTGCAGCCAGCAAAGATTGTATAAAAATTGTTATAATGTAAAAGAAATTATTTTGTGTAAATAAGGATTTCTTGAAGATGTAAGCAAAATTATCCTACTGAAAGAAATGTGTGAACAAGGAATATGATGGTTGTTTAAACCGCTAGCTCTATAGTCTCCTCAAGTTATGGAAGAGGATTCATTTCCACTTTTTACTAAGAGTTAAATTGGTAATTAAAATACAACCCACAATCGGGTAACAGCGATAAATACATTTAAGCACTAGTAATAAAAGGAAAAGAAGAGAAAAAAAAAAAGATTGAAATGGTAAAAAAATCTCGTCAATCTAGTATTGTTAAAGGATCGGTAGTAAGAAAAGAAAAAAGAAAAATTGAAATGGTAAAACAACTCCGTCAATCTAGTAAAGGGAACTCGTTCTGTTCTAAGAATTTCAAGAAAACCAAATTAAAGGTTTAATATTGACCACATTAAGGGTTTAATATTGTTAAAGGATTGGTAGTAAGAAAAGAAAAGAAAAAAAGATTGAAATGGTAAAAACAACTCTGTCAATCTAGTAAAAGGAACTCGTTCCGTTCCAAAAATTTCAAGAAAGCCATATTAAGGGTTTAATATTGTTAAAAGATAGGAGCAAAAGAACGACTACCCTATTCTAGATTTGTTCCTCGGCCAATCTTAATGGGACACCAAGGAAGCAGTTCTCAAATATTAAAAATTTTATACTTAATAGAAAGATTAAGAACAGTTATAAATCAAGTTATTCTTTGAGTGTAAGTACTGCATTAAGAGTATTACGAGGAAAATCGAATCATTTAACAATAAAAGAGTAATTGACACATTTCGTATTACAAAAGAAACCACCGAGCGGAAAAACAAGCCCCGACTAGAGTCAAATTCAGAAGGAATTATCCAGAAAATCGTCGAAAAGAAATGCATAACGTCTTAGGAACTATGTTACGAGAAACGAGAAACGAGAAACGAAAACTGTACGAGAAATGGAGTTTGGAGGTTTCGCACTCAAGAAATCAGGAGAGAGAAAATGAAAATAAAAATAAAAAATACAGCTTTAGTTTCAATTTTCAATATAGTTTCAACTAAATTTCCAGGGCAAATTTGATTAAAAACCTAAATAATTTAAATAAGAAATTGATGCTTAGCAAATTGACTGTTAAATATATACATTCTTATGCTTCCTAATCAATTAAGTGTATACATTTTTATGCATTTTGTGCCTTCAGCTAATTATTGTTTTCTTAAAAAAATTCCAAATAATTAGATATATATATATATATATATATATATATATATATAAACAATAAATAGAATTTGCAATTAAATGTGAATTTCTTGAGCCACATATAGAATAGTGTTTAAACTATGAATTTTAACAATATATATGTTAAAGGAAAACAAATCAACTAAAAAAAAAGACAATAGTACAGAAATGATCAACTTTCTATATACTTGGCATAAGCCTCTAGGTTATTGAATGAATACATGAGTGAAATCTACAATAAAGAGTGAAAATACAGGCTGAGAATGACATGCAAAAGAGTGAACTACCACCGGTAAAAGATTTCCCATAAAATATATGCACTCGTTAGCTAAAATATTTACGAGGAACGGCAACCGTCCCGTTTCTGGTAACATAGCTTAGGACAACAAGGGTTTTACCCATACTTAATTACAACCACATAGGTTTCTGTAAAATATAATCAAACAGGAAATTATCAGATTTAGAATTGCATTCAGGAGGCAGCCCAACCCTGAGGAAGGTATCCATACAGTTCTATTGAGAACTTGTTCCTACTAATATCGCTACCAGACAAATTAACACATTTTTAACTCACTCGGTAGTTAAACTGAATTATTGGATAATCTTTTCATTACGCATGGCTTTATTACTTGAACACTGTTGAACAGTAATAAAATGTGAAACGATATACAGTTCATTGGTAATTAAATTGAATCCCGAAGTAACTCACTGAGTAATTAAGTTGAATCTCTAGCTAATCTTTTTATTTTACATTGGAATAAAAAGTAAAATGATTTATAATTATGGTCAATTATTAAAATTTCAATTGATTTTTTATTCATATTTATTTTTTCCCAAAATTCCAACTAACTTTTTATTTACATTTAAATTTTATTCATTAGTTATTAAATTACTATTAATAAACTGGTTTTTATCTTTTCAGTTCTTTATTTACATTTAACTTTTACTTATTGATTATCGACAAACCAATAATGAATAAATTTGACTATTAATGAACTCGTGAAACAAGACACAATTTTCTCGATTATTAAAGCTCCATTGAATTTTGTTTTATTTACATATGTTAATTTTTTCTTTATTTACCTATAATATTTATTCCTTCATTAATAAATAATACTCAATTCTTTATTTACCTTTAATTTTTAACCCTTTGATTATCCATTAACCAATAGCTAAAAATATACTAAATAGATACAAAATTATATAAAATATATCATAAATTTGTTATAAATTCATAAACCAGATTTATATAAATAACAAGGAGGGCTACAAAGCAGCAAGTCCCTGCCAATGCAAAAAGTTTCAAACATGGTGAGAGACTTGTACAAATATAGACAACCAAAACAGTCAGTTTTTCAAACACGCTGAGAGGCTTGTACATGATATATACAACCAATTCCAAGACCAGTAAAACAAGCATCCAGAATCTAGATACAATACTTCAAGCTCGAGCAACCAGAATCTAGATACAATACTTCAAGCTCGCTGGGAGATAAGGTCGATAAACAACCCACATTCCTGCCTTGAGTGCAGATGAGAAGAGGAAGATACAAGTTCATTCAAGTTGATGCCACAGCTCGTCTTCAGCCATAGTGATTGTGCATAGGTATTTTCGAGATTGTCATGGCTATAAAAATCTTCTCCCCCAACACACAAACAACATTTGAAGATTTCATTTGCAAAGTGCTTCATGGGTACTTTTTAGTGCATGTCTGACTTGCTAAAAAAGACAAGTCAACAACTAATTTCACTTACCATGTAAAATCAGCAACCTATACGAATTGATAACTCCAACTCTGCTGGATATTCTATTTGTCAAGAAGAAGGTGCAATATTCTACCCTATCAACAATTTTTTGGGAATCATATTTTTTCCATGATGCTGCTCGCTTGGTTTGGACCACCACTGCACAACAAGTTTCGAGCAATGTTGTGAGACCTAGTTAAGACCCCTGAGACTTTCTATGTGTCTCCAGCGTAATCCTGAAATGGGTAATCAGTATAAGATTGGATTGAAACTTGACTGAAAGTGGAAATTGCCAAAACCCATTGAATGGCTAAGCAAATTAAAGTTTCGATACTGTCACTTGTACAGATACTCTGTTAACCTGAATTGTAAGGTCTTAATGACATCAGAAATCCAACTTACATTCAACAGGAATGACAATTCTGCTTCCAAAGGGGAAACCTAGGATGATAGGTATGTTTTAAATCACCAAGGGAGGGCTTTTAAGCATGTATGCTATCCCAAAGTCTTGCATCATCGTCCGAGGAAGGAAGCCTAAATCTGTTACATCATCATCTGAGGAAGGAAGCCCAGAATCTGTTAGCAAGAAACAGAAGCAAAATGAAGCAAAAGAAGGGACAAGCTATAACAAGAAACAACATAATCCACCTATCTTTTTTTCAAACTACATTTCCATGTGACTGTGAAACACTTCTCGGCAGGAAATCCATGACTAAGGAGGCAGAGCATGTGTTTTGGGAAATTCACATTGATGGTTGACAAAGGTATCGAATCACAGCTCAAAATTGAGAAAACTAATTCAACAACACGACATTGTGCTTTCAAAGAGAAAGATGCAACACATGTGGCTTGTTGAGCCATGATGCAGGAGCAAAATCAGAAATAGAGAGCGATTTGCAAATGAATATATGGTAAACTGCAAAAAGAACAATAGGTAAAAACCATTCAACTTTGAAAAACAATGTAAGATGATCATATTACAATCTAAATGGATCTCAAATTACAAGAAGTAGATTAAAATAGGAAATTCAATATAACTGATTGCTCAATATTAAATAGAACATCATATTTCTTACAAAATGATGATTGAAAGGGATCTTAAAATGCAAGCAGATTATCTTTGAAGTAGCTAAATGTCCCATGTCTGTAGCCTATGGGGCAAGAACTGATCGCATAGAGAGAGATAACTGAATATTAGCCCTTAGGAATTTCTTACTGCAATGAATCCAATATTGCAAATGTCTACTGAGCTACTCAGAATGCTTATGTTAGTTAACATCTAATGCACAATTTTGATACCAAACTTCAAAATACCACTGCCAAAATAAAATAGAACCGGTTGTACGTTAGGATCAGTCATTGTAAATGTATATCAATCCACTGATCAGTCACAGACAACTTAAAATTAATCACTGAAATTAAGAGATTAGATACTTGTATGAGTTTTCTTGTTATTATGTGTGACAAATTTAGTGCACTTAGGCTTGTTATTATGATTTTAAGTGTGGTTAGGTTCTGCAATCTAAATGCCCAATACTGCATAATCAAACTAATAAGAGGAATGCACCAGACCTCAGAGAAAATAAAAAAATACCACTGTCAAGAAAATCAGTCCACTGTAGCTAACTATTAGCAAGATTAATCACTAAAAAATGCAAGAAAGTTAGTCACACACACACAAGGAAATCCTCTCAAAGAGGGAGACAGGGATAACATGGGGTGGAAGCCCCAAGCTCTCTCAAAAAATGACCTTTTATTAAAAATTAAAATGTGTCAGTGGTCCCTCTAAAGACAGTAAGAGAGGAGACCAATAATACCTTCTAGAGGAATAGTCCGAAAACCATTCAACAAAGCTCTTATTCCTCTTGGTCTAGGAGATTATAGGCCACTGATCTTGCCATCCATGACTAAGGAGGCAGAGCATGTGTTTTGGGCATTAATTATTCTATGATGTTCACCATGTTTACTGTAAACCTACATGATCTTTGTACCATCATGAGGTAAGTAACACCATATCTATGTAGAATGACTCATACTTACTAAGCTTATAGTAATAACAAGAAAGCACACTAGTTGAGCTTATACAGTATAATGGAGATCGTACTAATAACATGGTACAAGTGTGACATTAAAGTCATTACACATATCACACCCTATTCCATCGATATAAATGTAATACTACTAATGAAGCAAGAGGTTACTTGATACAGGTAAGTAATAGTGACCATTAAGCCTAATACAACTAATAACATGCTCTCCTATCAAACCTCTTATGACAGTAAAGAAATGGTATTCAGACTAGTTCTCAAACCTTAACAAGACTAATAGAGTATGTACATAATATATATGGGATTAGCTTCGGGTTAAGTAAGCTGACAAAGCCTTTGAATAACTACCATATTTCCCTAATCAGTTGGTTTCTATACTTAGCAATCTGATATACGTAGCCTTAATTCATCTATATTGTCTATACACTGATCTACGATGTCCATATAGGGTCGAGCCACTTTCAAAATCGGGCAAATGGTGACAAATGCACGGTCGCTCAGTCATACAATTTTGTGTGTTGTCACATCACATCTACACTTATGTCAGGTTCTGTCAATTGAAGAAATTGACTAAAACAATTCTGTTATAAAAAGAACCCTCAGAAACCATGGCAGACAATGGAGATTCATCTAATATGCAACAACAATCATTGGGGAGTGTTGGTCGGATAAATTGATCTTGCGGACAAGACCGATCTCCCTAGTATCAGAAGATAGTCTAGTAACAAAGAAACAAACAAATCTATCTTTCTCTAAACATATGTGATTTATAAATAAATACTATAGAGGTGTTAAGACCCTACCTTAGATCCAACGCTTGTTCATAGTAGCCATCCTCCAATCATTCGAAAGAGTTACCTTTGAGAACCTACAATCACAAACAAACAAACATCAAATAGCACTTGCATAGCAAATATCATAAATCATGTCTATTATGGTGATCAAGGAATCCACAAAATAATCCATGAATCAACAGCTTATTGAGAAAAGCAAACTTATTTGTATTAACTTTGAAGTAGAAGAACCTTACAACATTTTCAGCCTTGATGTTGAACAAGCTCCTCCTGGGGTCCAAAACAGGAATTTCCTTTGACAAGCCTTGCACTCCTCCAAATTAGATCTTAGAGGTATGTAATATCTTCTCATAAAAAATCAACTAAGAAGACTAAGTTCTAGTAGCATTTCACTTCAAAAATATTCAGCTTTCAACCCCCTCAGTAACTAGCACAATGCTTTATTTTATAGTGCAGAGGAAGAGGTTATAGGTCCATCTATTAAGGGATAGAATCATGTTTCAAAGGGATAAGCTCCTCACATCAATGGGTTAGCTCCTTAAGGTATGGGATTCCTGAACCTTAAGAGAGCGAACTTGCCACCTCAATATTCCTTCCAGAAGCTTCTAGAAATGATTGAAAGTGAGTTTTTTCAGAATGTACTCACGCCTTTTTAACTTTTACAGGGGTCCGTACCCATCACACAGAGACAGAGCAGTTAGGTGCGCAGGGGACATGACCATTAGGTGCGGGACCGCAGGTAATACAAAGAGAAAGTGTGGAACCAGAGTTTTAAAGACTTTTGAGGGCTTTCTCTTGTTTTCAAGGCTTGATATGAGGAACCGAGGCTTAAGACTTGCAAAGGAGGAAAGTATGAGTGGTAATGGACTCACACAAATTGCAGATGCCAAGGTGACAATTTTTAGTGCAATAGATTGCCCCTTAAAGTGCGAAGTCTGTAATAGATGAAGATAGAGTCTGTCATTTATGAAGAGTGAAGTACTTTATCATTTCAAGGATCATCCTATGGATACCCCAATGAGAACTTGTAAAAACATTCAATGCAAAATATATATATGTGAACATATCATCGCTGAGGTAGGCATTCCCATACTTAGATCAAAACTGATTAGAAAACTTACTAAACTGTTCTGATACAGGAATGATTTTGTAATACATCAAGAGTATAGACATGTGTAGACACAGTATGGGCGCAACGATCTATTTATGAATAGTCCACTATATAATTAATAAAAAAATTCCTTGCAGCCTAGATGGTAGAAACTAGATCCAAGGTCTTGATTTCCGCTTCTCGAATTAGTACGGTTCTATCCATGTGAATGAATGTGTCAAATTCGAACATGGTAGAAACCACTTGATTACCAGTCAATAATGTAAATTGTTAACAAGTGTGAGAGAAACCACCAGTAATGTCAATGGCTCTCAAAGTACCCAGTACAATCCATGAAATGTGACTTCATGAGCTGAAGTCGAGCATATCATAGAATTCTTTGATCGAAGGTCAATGATGCAACCTATTGTCGAAGGTAAGAAATCTATCATTAGGGCATGCAGATTTCAAGGTATTGACGATTTCTATATCATCTTTCTAGATAATGAGCTGAAGTTGATAGAAAGTGATCTGTCGTAGGCAAGCCCACAAAACAAAATCATAGATCAAGTTTTGAAGAAATATATTGGCAAGGACTGACTCAAGGATGGTCAAAAATGGATGACAGATATTTTGCAAATGAATGGTTTATTTGAACTGACCTCTTGAACACATAACGACACTACTGATGGTTTGGTGACTATTGACCCAAAGTTAATACCCAGAAACTGGTTGAAGACTTTCAATATGTTTTGATTAACTGTTAGGCAAAGGATTTCCCAACCCAGGTGTTGTGTTCAAGAGTGGTTAACGGCTTTTCTAAAACAAAAAGTGTAATAAACAGGTTCATTTTTCTCTCTTTTCCCCCACCATTTCTCACAAGTACCTCTTTAGTTTTGATAAGCTTGAGGAGGATAACATTTGCTTGTTTATAAGCTCATCCTTCGGATGAGTCCAACTTAGTTTAAAATTCGAACCCTAAGAAAGAGTGGTTCGTTCCTGTTTAAAATTGAACTGGTCCTTTACTGTTAAATTTTGACGAGTCCAGTATAGGAAAAACTTGGTGTTTTTCAATTTTAGGGAGTCAGAAGAAAAACTTAAGAAAACTCCAGGGGTGTCCTTTTTCGTAAATTTGTGTCCCTTAAGTGCGAAAAAAGTATAAAATAATACTTGAGAGAGCCGCTTGACCATTATGATCAAGGATTACTTTTCGTAATTAGTGACTCCGATCCGAAAAAAGTAAAAAAGTGATCGAAGACACGTCGTTTCATAACCAGTATCGAACTTGAAATGACAAAAGTTCAGTGACATTTTCATGTTTATATGGTCAGAAAAGATTTGTAAGTGGACTTCCCTTTTAATTCTGTTTAACGAGTTAAAAAGGGGAAAAACTCGGCAATCTTTTCATATTTTACAAGTCAGAAAAGAGATTAAAGAGGACTCCAATGTTTCTCTTTTTTGTAAATTTTTTAAAGAGTCCGAAAATGTATAAAATAATACTCTTTATTGAAAAATGATCAATTTTCCCTGAAAATTCGAATATTCTGCACAAAAACTCAAAACATTACTCATACATGTTTAAGATAAATAAAAATGTATTTAAAAAGTTACCTTTTTAAAGTGAAAAATAATTAAATTAAAAAATCATTTACTCAAAAAATCTTATAAAAAGGGTTTTTCTAAGTTCATTTTTACTATTTGATTTCAGAGTGAGAAGTAAGAGCTTTTGGGTAAAAACGTTCCTGTGAAGATTCTGGAAAATCTGTCCGTTGGAATCGAAAACTGTCAGCTCCGGGTAACCCACATCCTCTTTATCTTGCATTTCAATCATTTACATTTCTTTTTTAGGCTTTAATTTTGATTTTTGAAGGAGAATTTAGTTTAGAAAATCGCTCGCAGGGGTCTGTAGGTGCAACACGCAACCCCTGCGGACCTTGACTTTTTTCTACAAATAAAAAAGTTGTGGGTCCGCACCTATTGTTTACCATGCGTGCGGACCTATGCACTGTCTATAAGCAGCAGGTGCGGACCCTGTGAAATGGATTTGAAAAACATAAATTTCTCCAATCTTGCCCAAAATTTTTTGAACTAGATTGTTTTAATATGTCTTTTTTGCATTATAGGACACTCTAAATGTTTATTTGGCGGGAACGCGAGAATGAGGATATGGATCTTGCTGCAATAAATCATCCACCCACATTGTAGGCATTGAGAGTGTGCGGACTGTTTAAGTTCTGGGCCATTCCAGGCATGAGGGTCCAAGTAGACTTCTTGCAATGACTGGTAGACAGGTGGAACATGCAGGACCAGTGTTTCGTGATTGGTGGCCATTGGCTCAAAATCAAGCTAGAGGACACATATTTTTTGACTGGTTTGCCCAAGAGAGGCGAACAATTATCTCTTTTCGGGACTAGGCCAGGTAGCCAATTTGCCGCTAGTCTCCGATTGGAGTTTTACAATGATCAAACAAAGGACAAACTGATTGCAATTAAAAAAATTGACTGTCCTGAACTTAAGGTTATTGCATTCACTGTTACCAAGCTATGCGGGAGTGCAGCATTGCATGTGGCTACTGGATCCTAGATGTAGATGGTTGTAGACTGTTATCGAGGCACCATATTAGGACAACTGAAAAACTTTGGATACGGTTTCCTCGTTGTCAGCTTTGCACTAGAGAGGGTCCTTGTGCTAGCCCCACAACATCTTCCTATTGATGCTGATCTTCCTTGAGAGCCTAGGATAATGGGTTGCATTGCTTTGATGGCCCGTCACCCTGAGGAGGGCTCAGAGGTTGTTTGATTTCCGCCTGAGTATTTTCATTGGTTGAACAACCAACTTTTTGTGATTCAGGATTTTCCATATGCCGGGATGGATTATCGCGGTGACCCAAACATGATTCTTCTACCAGGAGAGCAATGGGATGATTCAGGTAAAATCATTTTCAACACTTTCTAAATTTTATTTTATTTTTTATTTTTTTTTAAATCATCCAAAACTGACAATTAAAAGTTTTAAATGCAGATGTGGGTCCATGACGACCAACCACTCTCCAGCCTTATGAGAGGAGACACCTAGCTGCAGCAGTACCAGCCCCACAGGACCAATCTACAGAGATCATGATCGACTTGGAGAATCACCTAGAGCACTTAACAGTAGCTATTCCAGAGACACTTAACAGTAGATATTCCACTTAGGTTATAGAGATATGTGATTGGGGTCCTAGGACCTTTTAGGAGGTTCCTATGTAGGGTGGTCCGGGCAGTGATTGCTTATTGTGATCATCACCAGGGATAGGATGATCGATTTTGTAGACTCACACGACATTTATGTCTTTCTGTATTATCATTTTTACTGATCATAAGGTGTTTTTCAACCTATGATTGAAGACGATGTATATTTTGACACACTTCTTCTATACTATGATATATCATTATTACCAGATTATCTCGTGTAACGTGTTATTGAATGTTTTTTAAATTTATTGTTTTGATTATTGCAAATGTCTATTTATCATACGAGAAGCAATTGCATCTGCTAATGTATTTAAATGTCTTGGAATATATTGATATTCGATGTAACCAATTCACATTCCAAGAGGCAAACTCTCAAAAATAATCCTAATAACACTGGATTTATAATGGCATAAACCCTATTAAGTTGTAATACAACGAGTTCAGAATCTAACCTAACAATCAAACTCTGAATCCCAATTAAGAAGGATTCAGATAATAACTCAATCACTGCACTATACTCTGCAATGTTATTCGTTGTTTGACCGAGGCTTACCCCATGCATAGATACTAACTCATCAAAGGGTGAATAGATAACCCAAGCTGCGAAAGAAATGTTCCGTGTACTACAACAAGCACCATAAGCAAAACCAATGTATGTTTGAAGAGACGTCAACATCTGCAATATCAAGAGTAAAATCAAGATAAGTAGGAATAGTGATAAAAACACTCTCTAAACTAGACACACTTTTCTAATCTAAAACACACTAGCTGTAAAGAAACTAATCTAACAAAAAATCTCCACCTAAAATTTAAGCATAATATCTCTTCAGATAAAGCCCATTTATGGGTTTACCCAAAGGGACACCATCAAAATCTACCAATTCATAAGCCCCTTTTGCCAAATTTCGCTTAACAATGTAAGGACCATGCCACATAGGTACAAATTTTCCAGCCCATAGCATATCGTTTGCTTGATCATATAGTAAAACTAGGTCTCCTACCGAAAAATTACGAGGTGTAACATTTCGGTCGTACTGAGCTTTTATTTGTTTTGCATGAGTCTCATTTGCTATTGCAGCAGTGCGTTGATTCTCATCTAGCTGAGCTAAGTACAAGAAACATTTCTCCTCTTCAGAAGTGACTCGGAGTAATTCTATGGCTAATTGTAATGACGAAATTTCACATTCAATAGGTAACAGTGCTTCCAAACCATAGACCAGTTGAAAAGGAATGAAACCAGTTGATTTTTTCACTGAGGTACGATATGCCCAAAGCACTAAGAATAGCATGTTATGCCAATTCGACTTATGGATACCAATGATTCGTTGGATCATAGTGACTAAAGCTTTATTGATAGCTTCAACCAGACCATTAGCCTGTGGGTAATGCAGAGTAGAACTATTGTGATGCAGGCCAAGTTGATCTGTCAGTTCAGTCATCATGATGTTTCAAAGTGACTTCCATAATCAGTTAAATAGCTTCAGAAACACCGAATCTAGCAATTATATGATTGAATACGAAAGTTGCAGTAGTCTTGCCGTCTGCCGAAAAGTAGGCATTGCCTCGGCCCACTTAGTAAAATAATCTACCACTAGGATAATATACGCATGGCCCCCTGGCCGAGTAAGGGTTACATGTAATAAAGTCAATACCCCACTTGCGAAAGGACCGACAACAATTATAGGGTGGAGTGGAGCGGGTGGAGCATGCATCTTACGATCAAAAATTTGACAATTGTGGCATTTTCAGACTACATAGATACAATATTTGAATAAGGATGGCCAGAAATAACCAGCGCGCAATATCTTTGGCATACCCAGACATATGACCACCACATTCTCTAGAGTGACAGTCATTCAGAACCTTTTCAGCATCTTCATGAGTTAGACAACGTCGGAAAACAAAATCTGCCCCACGACGATAGAGTGTATCACCAATAATATTGTATTGTTGGGATTGGAAACGTATTTTCCGACGCTGAGATCGTGAGATTTTAGGCCGAAAAGATTGGGTTTGGAGATAAACAATAATATCTCCATACCATGGATTAAAAGTACTGATAAGAAACAAGGATTCGTCCATAATGGGCTCTTCCGCCACAGTTTCAGTATCAGTACGCGGGAAATCACACATCAGTTCGGAAAAAACCAAAGATTTCTTTGCCCTGGATTTTTCGAATTCCAAGTCAAATTCCTGCAGGATAACTATCCATTTGGAATACTTGCCCCCTAGCAATTGTTTGGTCAAGATATACATCATACGGTTACAGTAAGAAATTACCGTGGTTTTGCGTAATAAGATGTAGTGACGAAATCTTTGGATAGCTTGGACAACTACCAATGTCAATTTCTCCACATGTGAATATTTAAGCTCAGTTGGAGGCAGAGTTCGACTAAGATAGTAAATCACATGTTCATTGTTGAATTCATCTTCCTGAACTAAAACCATGCCAATGGTGGAATGAGAAGCAGCGAGATATAAAAGGTAATCCTGGTTATAATTGGGAGGATGCAGTAACGGCACATGGGTTAATGTGTGTTTAAGTGCATCAAAATATTTGTCAGCGATCTCATCCCAAAAGAATGGAGTATTCTATTTCAACAACCTAGTAAAACCTTTCATTATCTCGGCGTAGTTAGGAATGAAACGACGTAAAAAGTTTTCTTTCCCTTGCAAACTTTGGAGTTGGCGAAGAGTCGAAGGAGGAGGTAGATTGACGATAGCTTCAACCTTCAAGGGATCGACACGAATTCCAGCTTTTGAAATGACAAATCCCAGTAAATGACCTGTTTCTACACAGAATACACATTTGTGTGGATTCAGCCTAATTCGATAATGCCTACATCTCATAAAGATATGTTCACATAAATCAGTGAGATGATCAGCTCTACGCAATGAATGGGCAGGTAAATCCTCGAGATAAGGCTGCAAAATGTGCTTGAGGTCATGAAATGCGTAAGACATAGCCCTTTGAAAAGTTGCTCCAGCGTTCTTCAATCCAAAGGGTAATTTGCAATAAGCAAATGTTCCTCATGGACAAATGAAAGCTGTTTTAGGTTGATTAGCAGGGAGTATGCTGATTTGATTGTAACCAGAAAAACCATCCATAAAGGAGAACATTTCACTGCCGACACAATCATCAATAATTTGATCGATATAGGGGGTTGGATAATTGTCTTTAGGACAAGCTAGATTAATATCCATATAATCGATACATATTCTTATCGTTCCTTGCTTTTTGTTAACAGGAACAATATTTGATACCCCATCAGTTAAAGGAATTGGATAAGTGAAACCTGCACGAATTAATTTCTCAACTTTAGCTTTAATAGCAGCTGTTTTTCTCTGATGTATCTGACGCAAACGTTGTCAGACAGGTTTAACATCTAGGTATGTTTTAATTTCATGGACAACAATTGACGGGTCGATTCCTGGCATTTCTTCATATGACCAGGCAAACACTTCACGGAATTCTTGAAATATGGCTTTATAAGTTTGGATTTTATCGTCCGTACAAGAAGCACCTATATGAATGTTTTCAATAATTCTGAGCTTAACTGAAATGTCAATAGGAACCATTCGAGAGATATTTCCCAAATTTAACTCAGAATTAGGATGTTGTAATGGATTCTGTGGTTCTTTGACATAGTCAATAGTAAAAATAGATGAAAAATCATTTTCAAAATAATCAATCTCACGTAAAAATGAAGATCGATGATGAAGATCTTCCCATGGTAAATCATCAACAGACAAAAGTTCACGAATCTGCTCATCAGTATGAATAGGATTAGAAAATGTTGTTGAAGCTGAGTTTGATATCGAAAGTGATTCCCCATGGACCACATTCATTGGATCAATTTCGGTTGAATAGGAATCAGAAAACGACTGTATAGCCTGATATGCAATTTCAAAGGGACTCAAAGGCATCGCATCACCAAATGAATCCACCTTAGAATTGGAAGGGACGATCCAAGGATCATCAAAAGAAGTAGTGTTCGATGAAATCATATGAATAGTTGCAATAGAAGGCGATACATTAGCAGGAGGGAAGGAAAAAGTTCCTATTAAACCAAAATCTTTAATCAAACCTACTCCAACATCCTTGTAAGGGATAGTTGTTTTATCGACATGCTGAATACTATCCATAGAGGCTAGGTCGGATGAGAAATAAGTTAGCTGGTCTATCGTAACGATCTTTCTGTTATGAGGAAACTTGATAAGCCGAAAGACCGATGAAACAATAGCAGTCATAGCATAAGACCAACTGCAACCTAGGAGAAGGTTGTAATCTAGAGGGGCATCAACCACTTCCACATCTAGATTCACGGTTTTGTCTTCGACCGCTATAGGTAAATCCTACAAAATACTAAATGGAAGGAACCCTCAGCCATCAAAATCCTTTAGAACCATCAAAGACTGATTGAGTGTGGGAGAACCAAGCGATCTCCAACACTAGATCAACATAATACACGTAGAAGCTCCTTCATCAATCACAGTCCAGAAGCAAGGTCTGTTTTTGACTAACACTGGAATTTGGAAAGCCATTTAATGAGGTAGGTGGGGTGTACTATTCTCTAAATCAAAGATTATTAGGTTCGAATCCTGAGTATCAACAGCTCCTATAGCAAACAATAGTAATTTATGTTGTGTTGGGCACGATTGCATCACTTCCAAAGTTGACATTGCTGAAGGGGAAATAGCTAAATCTTCAACAATGTCATAATTTTGAGCAGCTCTCGCATGTGGATTGAAAGCTAATTTACGAAGTATACCTTTAGCAGGCGGTTTGATTACTAAGTCAGGGTTAGGTTTCTCAATCTGTAGCGGATTAGAACTAGGGGGAGTTGTAGTTGATGTGTTTGAATTAGAAGATTCTGCTTCTTTACCACCAACAGGATTTTTACTACCATAATCTTGCGATCGCGTCGCAATTCTGACATGAGACATCATCATAATGGGTTCTTTTGAGGCATTTGAGGAAGAACCCATCATTTTACTATCTTTATTACGAAAAGGATCCTTTAAGACAGCAGGCGTTTGAGAACCTTTAACGATTTTCGAAACGTCTGCTCGATGTAGGCAGTCTTTGGTAAAATGATCCTCATCGCAAATGAAACAAGGATAGCGAGGTTTACGTTTTTCGTTAATAGATTCATTTTTATCTGTTTTCTCTTTTGAGTTTTGTTTGTTTTTCTTCTTTCGCTTCTTTTTACCGGTTTTTGATTTGGTCCTAGATGATTCTTCGACATGAATATCGACAGGAATTTCAACGGAAGAATCTCCTGTCGGGGAATCAGGTAAAGTTATAATAGGAGAATAATTATTTGAAGATTTCTTCTTACTTTTAGTACTAACTAAACCAATCATACCATTAGCAGCATGAGACCCTGAAGGAGCTGCAGTTATTTGACCGTGTTTTGGAAGATCAGGGATTTTTTCATGTAAAGTACTTGACTGTGTATAGACAAGATCAAGGTACTGAGCCTGAGCAATGACTTGTTCTTCAGTGACAACTCCTGCCTTAGCTACATCTTCAATGATTTTAGGTAACAATGATTTAACGAACCATTCCGCTAAAATTTGATTCGGAACAAAAACTTTCACCAAATGCCTTCTACGTCGCCATTCATGAATATGATCAAAAATATATGTGGACGTGGATTGTTTCAGTGAAGTTAACGGTTTCGTGCCATTGTCATATCTGAAAGGCAACTGAAAATGAGTTAAGAAAGAAGTGGCTAACTGACTGAAATTATAAAAAGAGCCTCGTGGTAACTCAATGTACCATTTGGCAGCAATATCAATCAGAGTTCATTGAAAAAAACATAATCGAATTGAATCATCAATTATGGAATTAGATGCACACCAGAGGTGATAAGTCATAACATGATTTAATGGATCCTCTCCTGACTTACCCTCGAATTTTGAGATATCACTGGGAAACTTACTAGGCATTGGTGGCCAATACGAAAGATAGTAAATCGGATCATTCGTAAGGTGTGACAAATAAGGTAAATCCAAAGTTGCAATGAATGGTAACTAACAGTTAGGGTTGTGAAAACCTTAGGTAGCAAGACCAACCCCAAGAGGAGGATATCCAGGATAACTTGGAATTGGATTTGCATTAGGAATGTTATAACCTCTCGGGAAACCAGGATTAACTAAACCAAACTGGGGTTGTTGAGGCTATTGATAAGTATAGCCAGGATACGGTTGGTACTGATAAACTAGGCTTTGTACAGTAGGACCAAATTGATACTGTCCCTGGTACGGTTGATAAGTAAATTGCAGTTGACTTGTGACAACCGTACTTGAACCAGCTTGTCCTGCAGGCATCTGGACTGAAGTCTGAACTGTAGGTCCTGACTATGGTAAAGAGGCTTGAGGAGTTTGCACTGATACAGGAACAGTAGAAACCGGAGCTACAGGTACTCCAAAAATAGGTGTGGTAGGTTGGACAAAAGCTGCAGTAGTTTCAACAGCAGTTTGAGGCGGAGTTCGAGGTGAGCTAGGCCCAGGCTGCTGAACTAAACCAGGTGCAGAGGTTTGAACAGTAGATTAGACAGGTTACTGGGTTGAACCAGAAACCAAAGGTTTTCCAGATTGACTTGATAAATGCACATTAGGTTGCATATTCTGTTGAGTTTGAGATGGATCCCACACCATATTCATTCCGGGGTATGGACCCATAAAAAGTTGTGCATATGGAGGACCATAACCTGGTTGAACGTAGGGTTGATAATTAAGCGGTACATTTCCAGCTCCTTGTAAAAATGATTGACCAGAAGGTGGTTGGAAACCTTGAGTTGGGTACTGACCTTGAGGTTGATAACCCTGAGGCACGTACTGAAACTGGGGTTGACCTTGAGGTATATATTTAAACTGGGGTTGAACTTGAGGTATGTACTAAGTCTAGGGTTGACTTTGAGGTCTGTACTGTCTTGAAGGTATGTACTGTCCTTAAGGTTGCCCCTCAGGCGATAACTAACTACCCTGAGGTTGCCCCCCAAGCAGTAGCTAACTACCTTGAGGTTGTCCTCCAGGAGGTAACTGACTACCTTGAGGTTGCCCTCCAAGCGGTAACTGACTACCTTGGGGTTGCCCCCCAGGCAGTAACTGACTACCTTGAGGTTGAGGATTTGGAATACTACCAGACATCATAAGGATTTCTTCTGCGCTCAACGCTTGAGCTCCATTATTACCAGTTGATAACTCATGTTCAATTGGTTGAGGAGATGCTCCTGAAAAAATACCAGTGAGTGACTGGTACCCCGAAGGAACAAAAGGACCGCCATATAAAAATGTTTCCGGTGTTTGGGAAAACATAGATGACTGTCTTGACATATTCAATGGAGGATAATAACCTATTGGTGTAGGATGAAAAGAAATTCGAGGTGGTGAAAAACTAAGACCCAGGTTTTCTAAAAAATTTGCCAATGATATGTACCAAGCGTCACTCCTAAAAGAACTGTAGAATATTGATTCACGCTCCCTAAGATTTAAATTTGGTTGGTTTTTGGGAATAATTACGTCTTCGTTCGGACTGACAAGTTCTTCAATAGAAATGAGGCCAGAAGGAAGATTTTGGGTAATGATATTTCCTACCCTGGGTGAACCAGGACCACTAGAAGTTGGAGAAGCAAATCCTGAAGTTGGAGTAGCAGGTTCAGTTTCAGGCTTAGAAATTTCAGTTTCTTCAGCTAATTCACTTGTAGTAGAAATACTACCAATAACTTTGGAAAATGAAATTGGCTCTTGAATGTACTCTGTTGTTTCTATTTGATAATCAAGATGAACAATTAAAGATGACTCTCCGGCTTCTGGTGATCCAACTCTATTGTCACTAGGTGATACAAGAGCTCATAGCCCTTCAAGCTAACTTGGTGTGTACTTAGGAGGTTTCCCCTGAAGTTTACGAGATTGTCTCGGTAATTCAGCCACGATTAAATATTTAATTAATCACACGCAAACAAAGAAAATTTCAATAAAATCACCTAAAGTCTCTAAAGAAACAAACAACTGAATCACACGCCTATAAAATCTAAGAGTTCAAACCACACACAAACAATAACTTCTCGTACTAAAAACACTAGTTGGTGATGAAATCTAACGTCGTAGAAATTTATTACAGAAAGGGCGGTTGGAACAATTACCCCGACAACCTGTTTAATGAAACAGACTGGCACAAGTTTCTTCACAAAACCATCTCGAGTGAAGAGAACCCCCAAAGAGTCCAAGTGAGTCTAGTTGACCTCTGCTTCAGGTACAGTGAGACCCATCCTTCATCATCACCTTAGGAAATAATATTAAGTTTATGGACACTAAGGTTACCAACATCAACAAATACAACTGGGGAACAGTCTACGATCCAATCTACACGCAAGGGCGGAGTAACAAAGCTCAATCCCCTTGAAGGCTCCTCGACATGATCAATCTGAGGTTTACCAACAAGTGACCCCAGGCTCCTCGACAATGGTTAATCCGAGGTTTACCATTTATAATACGCGCAAATCTTCTATCTTTCCCAATGAAATAGACTTGATTGTCTCAAAGGTTCGGACATGATCTCGTGATTGACTCCTTTAAGAGAAGCTTCCCAGAATGTATCAATTACAATTGGATTTATTTCCTACCACAAGATGTAGCTACTTGTTTCTTTTAACTATCTTGGAGAGTTAATTACTCCCTACTCCAAGATACTATCCTAAGCTATATTGGTGATAAGAGCCCTAGAAACAAAAAAGATTACTAGATCAATTTTAATTAAGCGTTGATTTTATGGGTTGTTCTTTAAGTCAATAGGTATGGAAATGAAACTTTGATGGTGTGAAGATTCGACTCCAAAAACACTAAAAAAATGCTCCTAAAATGATAAGCAATTCGTTTTTCCTTCGATGAAATTCTAGCTAAAAGAAAGAGTTTGAGAATGCAATTCTTTGAGAAACAATTGTTTCTTTCAACATGTAAATGAAAATAAATTTTTCTTTTTCTTTTTCAATAAAAACTCAAAATGAGACTACTAATTAATGCTCACAACAAATCCCTTTCCTTTTTTCAAAACTTGAAACTACAAAAAGCAATTTACTTCAAAAGAGATCTACAAGTTCTAGAAAACACTCAAAACTACAAAAACTAATCTTGAGATCTAAAAAATTTTAAAAACCTAATTGAATAAAAGCTTCACTTCTTTTTGAGGACGTTTTACTTAGTTGTTCAGTAAACTAAGGATTCATTTTTTCAGAATAACAAATCAATCAAAAAACATTCAGATATGTTTTCTTTTGTAAAAATGAAATTCAAAACTTATAACAAAGCTTATTCAAAGATTTGCAAGGAGAAAACTAAATCTATTTCTCTAAAAGAATAGATTTCACAACTAAGTCAGACTCATCAAGAAGATGAAAAGACACCAGGGTAATCTAAGGTTTCTCAAGCTTCTGATCTTTGAGTCACTACCGAGACCAAGTGAAAACCACTCCAAACATGCAAAACTTCCAGAAAATCATCTAAAACGAAAATACCATTGGAACACACTCACAAGAGATTTTTGACAGGACAAATGCAGATTTGGGTAGACACTAAAGACCTTAAATGAAACCTAAACTTAACTGGAAGAAAACATTTTTAGGTTTTCAAAAAAATTTACAGGGTCCGCAGGCTTCTAGAAGAACTAGGTGTGATACTGCTCTGTTTACTAAAGGAAAAGAACGGAGATTCCCTCATTGTCTGTAAAGAGAAAGCGCAGTCCCGTGAAAACTTCGAAAAAAAACAAAAAATAATCCAGATTCTAAAAACTACCCAAGCCAACATACACCAATCAAAAACCAGAAACGAAAACAAGTTTCTCGAGTCAAAGACAAAGGAAAACCAAAAACCAAATTTAGCTTCCCTAGCAGAGTCGCCAATTTGTTGGCCGGATAAATCAATCTTGTGAACAAGACTGATCTCCCTAGTATCAAAAGATAGTCTAGCAACAAACAGACAAACAAATCTATCTTTCTCTAGATATATGTGATTTATAAATAAATACTATAGAGGTGTTAATACCCTACCTTAGATCCAACGCTTGTTCATAGTAGCCATCCTCCAATCGTTCGAAAGAGTTACCTTTGAGAACCTACAATCACAAACAAAAAAACATCAAATAGCACCTGCATAGAAAATATCATAAATCATGTCTATTATGGTGATCAAGGAATCCATAAAATAAACCATGAATAAACTGTAGCTTATTAAGAAAAACAAACTTATTTGTATTAACTTTTAAGTAGAAGAACTTTACAACCTTTTCAGCCTTGATGTTGAACAAGCTCTTCCTGGGGTCCGAAACAAGAATTTCCTTTACTTTGACAAGCCTTGCACTCCTCCAAATGAGATCTTAGAGGTATGTAATCTCTCCTCATAAAAACTCAACTAAGAAGACTAAGTTCCAGCAACATTTCATCTCAAAAATATTCAGCTTTCAACCCCCTCAGTAACCAGCACAATGCTTCATTTTATAGTGCAGAGGAAGAGGTTACAGGTCCATCTATGAAGGGATAGAATCCTCCTTCAAAGGGATAAGCTCCTCACATCAAGGGGTTGGCTCCTTAAGGTATGGGATGCATGAACCTTAAGAGAGCGAACTTGCCACCTCAAGATTCCTTCCAGAAGCTTCTAGAAATGACTGAAAGTGAGTTTTTTAGAATGTATTCGCGCCTTTTTAACTTTTACAGGGGTCTTCACCCATCACATAGAGACAGAGAGATCAGGTGCACAAGGGACACCATTAGGTGCAGGACCGCAGGTAATGCAAAGAGAAAGTGTGGAACCAAAGTTTTAAAGACTTTTGAGGGCTTTCTCTTGTTTTCAAGGCTTGATATGAGGAACTGAGGCTTAAGACTTGCAAAGGAGGAAAGTATGAGTGGTAATGGACTCACACAGATTGCAGATGCCAAGGTGACAATTTTTAGTGCAACAGGGAGACAGTAAGCTCTATGAACTCCAGCTTGGTTTATATTACAACACATACCCTATTATAGAGCTTAGTTTCACATGAAGTTGCTGCAGATATCTGTCGGTTCTCTGAACTTCATCTTCCAGTGAGATTTCTTGTTCCTAATGAAAATAACTTAAGGCTTAGAAGTTAGAACAGACATTAATTATTTTCATTTCTTGGCTTGCAGAGGGCTTTCTGCCATTAAGACTGGAGCGTGATCAAATCTGCTCTGAATACTGCATATAAAATTGAGCAATATCAAGCAGCAAATTCTCAAAATGAGGCACTCCACGTTGGATTCAAGAATACTGTTATCCATTTGCAATTTTGCACAGTTCATAATTGTTAAGAATAAAACAGTGAATTTCAATCCCATTGATACAAAGGACTGGAAAGTGATAGAATTATAGCAATTACACCATTTTTAATTGCCAGTGCTTCATTGAACAGACTTTCAAGTGTCTCCCATTGACCTAAAATTGACACAGTTTTTTTTCTCTTTTCACTTCTTAGTCAAGCTACTCAGAATAGATAAACTCTAGAGTACACTTATGGGCCCTAAAAATAGGTTGAAAACAAATTAACTCCTAACTACCAGCATGAAAAATATTGAATGAATCAAACTACTCCCAACTACTAGCATAAAGCTTCAGTCTTTTAGCCTAAAATGATAACAATGGTTACTGTTACAAATGACATTTGATGGCATCAAAAGTAACATCATCTATCTAGTAGACAGTGATTAAGGAATGCTTCAAAAGCTACGGCTTTTGCTAACTCACTGTAGGGAGGTTATAAAATATAGCTTTAGTTTGCCATTGTCACTGCTTAGTCAAGCTAATCAGAATAGATAGAGGACACTTACAGATCCTGAAAATAGGCTAGGAACAAATTAACTCAAGCAAGTCATTAAAAACTAGAAGCTCAAGCACGCTGCATGATGATGGAGTCATTCTCAAGCAAACACCAACAAGAACATATTGAATGACATCAAACTAGTGCCAACTACCAGCATGAATTTCAGTCTTTTGGTCTAGAATGATAACAATGGTTAATGCTGCAAATGACAGCTCATGGCATTATAAGTAATATCATTAACCTGGCAGACAGTGATTAAAAAATGCTTCAGAGGCTACACCTTTTGCTAACTCACTGAAGTGAAGTTATCGATGAATTCCAGAATGAGCTCTGGAAAAGTTTTAAACAACAGTGCACATTCAGGTCCTGTGAGTAGTTAATTCTGGATTGGGTGCAAATAAGGCTATCGAAGTTACAATCCAAACTTTCAGCATACCAAAGCAACATGTGCCTGCACAATTCTTTTGAACTGTTCAATTTGAAGGAATTTATGAGGCCATTATTTTAATTTTTTTTATGAGAACCAAAGACATTTATCAGAATATCTAAAACTACACACAAAGCTCCTGACTAACCTTCATCCAAAGAATACAATGCTCCACAAGATTAAGAGGCTCCCGCATCTAAAATCATCAATCCAAAAGAATGTGATTGCAATTGCCATGCTACAAAGTTTAAAATCTCTACCTTTTGACTAATAAGATAATTAAAATAGGATTAGGAAACAATGGATAGAATGATCAACAAACAATGAAGCTTTTTCTTTATTCATCCTGTGATAAAGGGTCCGGTTGCCACAAAGAATAAACTCGACAGTCAACAGAACATTGATCCACTGCCGAAGTTGTTATCCACCAGGGTTTCATTTTTGTTATGGTCTGCACTACATGTGCTGCATGAATTTCAAAGGGATGAGGGTGGGTGGAATCTCAGGCAAGTTTGGTGGAATAGATACACCTAAGCTAAAGGAAGTTCACTCTTTGTGGTGCAGCCCTGAACCACTTTCATAAGATAAAAGGCAAATCAAACTATATCACATTGGTACATGACATGATACCTGTGAGAACAAGATCAACAGCCCTTCCTGCGTAATCTAGACATTGGCATCATTCTTGTTCTTGCCTTCGGTATCTGGGTTTTGTCCAAGTAACCTACTCGGATCTTCATCTCCATCTAAGACCTTCTTCCGAGCCTCCTTTACCTTAAGTGACTACAATTTCAAATGATTGTAGAAGCAAACCCCCAAGAAAGCCAAGCCATACCCTAACAGATTAATACCAGTCACTCTGTGCCAAGTTCAGCAGAAATGCACATGCACAGTTGGCACTAAAAAGCCTCACATCCAGATAAAATGAAGAAGAGGCTGCTAGAACCGAGAACTCAATTATTGCCCAATGGATTGACAGGAATACAAAACAGCAAGGGGCAACATAGTACAGTGATGTTATTGGATTCAGACTAATCCCCTTAGCGGTCAAAAGTATTTGAATCAAGACTAATCGTGTTGCCTCAAAAACCACAACACCCAATTGCAACATGACACCCCTGGAATTGAACTGGGCTTCCCCATATGCAGCAATGGCAACCCCTAAAGAGATTCCAACCATGTTGCCCATAGTCTTTGAACTGAAACACTCCTTTCCCAACAAAACTTCAATGGAATACACTACAACATGCATGAGGGCCTTAAGCATCTGTATAAGAACAAGGCCAAGGTAGGAATGAACAAGACCGAGGTTAAGGAGGGCATGAGGCTGAGGAATGAACAAGGTTGAGGTTAAGGATGGTAGAGTTTTGATAAATGGAATGATGAGACACATGGCCTTCATGGTAGGTCCCACATAACATTTTGTGTAGGATGATTAATATGCTATGTGGTAGCTGTAATTTATAAAATTTGCATTTGCATGCACTACACGTGCCTCCTGCCTCACTGAGAGGTGTAACCAGAGAACAATTTCCTTGAAGAAACTCAATTGCCAAACACAAACACATAGTTTTTCAGCAGATGGACTAGGAAATCTAACTGGGCTCACCACCAGAGGTATAACTAAAGAACTAGTGCCTTTAGAGAAACTCAACAGGCTAACACAGTATTTCACTGCAGTTGCTTTCCTTTTCTTTCCTGCAACAGAAGATTCATTTTCTTTCCTGCGGCAGAAGATTCATTTTCTTTCCTGCGGCAGAAGATTCATTCTAGTTCACTACAAAGGATCACCATGGGGGCTTTAACAGTGTTTCACTGCAGTTGCTTTCCTTTTCTTTCCTGCGGCAGAAGATTCATTCTAGTTAGCTACAGAGGATCACCGTGGGGGATTTAAGGAGGAAGAAGACGCGCCTGCCTTTCTTGGCACCATTCCAGCTATGACTACAAGTGGAATTTGGCCTCAAGATTTCAAAATTGTTGATCATTTGAGCTTCCTGGAATCATACATGTAGTCACCAGAGTAGATTTGATAGTGGAGACGCTCCATTTAGGGTTGACAGATCTCAATAAGGTAGCAATTTTCTTTCTGCCGGGTTGACAGACCTCAATAAGGCAGCAATTTTCTTTAGTGCGGCAGAAGATTCATTCTGGTTAGCTATAGAGGATCACTGTGGGGACTTTAAGGAGGAAGAAGACGCGCCTACCTTTCTTGGCGCCATTCCAGCTATGACTATAGGTGGAATTTGGCCTCAAGCTTTCAAAATTATTGATCATTTGAGCTTCTTGGTACATGTAGTCACGAGAGCAGATTTGATAGTGGAGACGCTCCATTTAGGGTTGACAGGTCTCAATAAGGCTAACAAATTCTGGGCTTCCTTCCTCGGACGACGATGTGACAGATTTGGACTTCCTTCCTCAGAGGACGATGCAAAATCTTCCTCAGAGGACGATGCAAAATCTCATGGCAAACCCAATTCCACACCGCCCACCAAGTTCTCTACTGCAACTTCCGATTCAGAGCCCAAAGTTCTCTGCTGCAACTTCCGATTCACAGCTTTTTCAGAGCTTTTGTTTTTATGAAAGTTTTTTCACAGCTTTTGATTTTTTCAATTGAATTAAACTAAATAACTCGACTACTCTGCATTATTTGTCCCACTCTCTATGCTTCATGATGCTGTGGACGCTCTTTTTCTTTGTTGCTTTTGCTGTAATCTATATATCGTCTTTTCAGATTGCAGTTATTTGTTAAATGTAAAGCCCTGAAAGGCAGAGAAGGACGCCAAAGGTCACCATAGAGTTGGGCATTGGGCTGTCTCTGACGTGAAGGATTTGAAATTCAATCCTCTTCAGATGTTTCAATCCTTTTGGAGTGGAGAAAATGCGTGGATGGTTTTGATGGTCGATTTGGCACATGCTTTGACGGTTTTGCAATTCAATTAAACAGAGGATTTATTTGATGCTTTTGCATTTCAATTAAAGTTCGGAGGATTTATTTGATGGTTTTGCAATTCAATTGAACTGTAGAGGATTTATTTGATGGTTTTGCAATTCAATTGAATTAAACAGTAGAGGATTTGTTTTTGTTTTTGTTTCGATTTACATGAAGTGATCGACCAGTGCGCCCTGTCTTTTTATCGCCTTGTAGGACAGGGGATGTGCCTCCGAACATGGTTTATGTGACAGGTTATCAATTCATTTCGAGTACCAATTTCGCTGCAAATAAGATGAATGTTTCGTTTAATGGCATGGGTGATATATGTTAATTTCATTTTCCAGTGAATGTAATTACGTAATTGACTTTACACTGGTAGTTGATTAAGAATTTTTTAACAAAATAAAACAACAATGTGAAGTTCTGACTTACAGTCAGCCGGCGTCAAGCAGAAACACAATTAACTTGATCTCAATTAATTGAGTTACAGTCAGCCTGCAGAACTACAGAGGGAAGAGGAGCATCCTCAAGCGCTTTTTTCAACCATTATCATCCATAAAAGCACGTTGCAATTTAATTCTTCGATTCAATTCTTTGATGCAATGTGAGTGCTATTATTGTTGATTTGATCCCATATCTGTAACTTTTACTTTTATTCTTTGGATTTACAAGTAATTGATTTATGCAATTTGTTTTCTTTTAACAGGACCAGTTCTCACAATTTGCAGGTATGTATGGAGATCATGCAGAGGGACGTTCAGTTGTTCAAGATTAACTTTCGGTCTCTACTGCGACTAGGAAATTAGCGACAAGCTTGCAGCTCAGCATTAGGAGGATCGATCTATGAATCAATTAAAGTAAGCAATTAAAGTTTTTTTAGTTTTATGTAAATGCACAGAAATAGCTTCATTCCAGGTACCTTTTTTTTACATTGACTTTATGGTAAGCACCCCACCCGTCGTTTTTCCTGCAGACTCTGTATGCCGTTAAATTTTGTGTTAAAACTCGGAAATTATTAAGAGCTTTGCTCGGGTTTACTATTTAAAAAATCCAGTTGTTAGAATGTATTATTATTTTTATTTTAGCAAAAATTAGGATTAGTTTAACTTCGGCTAAGAATTTATTCCATGATATTTCTTATTGAGTTAGAAAATCATAGTTATTTTATTTAGATACATTTGACCAAAATCGATTTTCAAATTATTTATTAAAATAAGTAGTTAGAGGGAGATAGAGGAGGGGAATGAGGGGAGGAGAGAGAGGGAGAGAGGAAGGGGAATGAGGGGAGAGAGAGATGGAGAGAAGGGGAGAGAGAGGGGGATAGGAAGAAGGAGAGGGAGGGAAGGGGAGTGAGGGAGAGGGGAGAAAGATAGAGGGAGAGAAAGAAGGGGAGGAAGGGTGGTAGGGAGAGTGGGAGATAGTCAAAAAGAGAGGGAGGGACAGGAGGAGAGAGATAGAAGGAGGGAGAGAAGGATAGGGAGGGAAGGAGAGAGTAATTGAGGTGTTAAAGGGAGGGAGAGAGAGAGTGGGGTAAAGTGAATAGGAGGGAGGGAGAGAGAAAGGGGGCAGATGGAGGCACACTGGGAGAGAGGGAAGCAAAGGGAGAAAGGGACTACAGGGGAGAAAGAGAAAAGGGGGTATAGGGAGGGAGAGTGAGAAAGAGAGGGAAATGGAGGGAGAAAGAGATTGGAGGAGAGGGAGAGGGAGAAAAAAAGAGTCAAATGGGCACGAGAGAGATAGAGGGAGAATGAGAGGGATGTAGGGAGACAAAAAGTGATGGAGAGAGGGAAAGGGGGAGGTGAGAGAGCGAGGAAGGGATAAAGAGAGAGAGGGTGGGGAGTTAGAGGAGGGAGAGGGAGAAGGGGAGAGAGGAAGGAACAGAGGGAGAATGAGGGGGACAAAGAGTGAGGGATAAATAACTAAGGGGACAGAGAGAAGGAGAGTGAGTAGAGAGGGAGAAAAGGTGGGAAAGAGAGTGGGGGAGAGAGATAGAGGGAGAAAGAGAGGGGGGGATGGAAAGAGGGAGAGAGTGAAAGAGGGATAGGAAGAAGAATAGGGAGGGACAAGAGGAGAGGGAGGGAGAGAGTGACAAGGGAGGAGGACATGAAGGTAAGGAGAGGGACAGAGAGAAGGAGAGGGAGGGAGAGAAAGAGAGAATTGGGGAGAGGGAGGGAGTTTGATGGGCATAGAGGAAGAGGGAGTGGGAGAGAGAGAGATAGGCGTGGGGATGAGAAGACAGAGAGAGCAAAGGTGAGAAAGAGATGGGATGGAGGGTGATCAGGAAAGAGAGAGGGAGGTGGAGGGAAAGGGGGAGAGAGAGTAGGCACTGAGGCAAAGGGGGAGAGAGAGGGGAGAGGGAGAGAGAGAGAGAGAGGTGGGGTGTAGGTAGATTAAGAGAGATACTAACGCAGTGGGAGACAGAGTGAGGGAGGTATTGAAGGAGAGTGAGAATATGGAGGAGGAGAGAGAAATGAGAGAGGGAGAGCGAATTAAGGGGAGAGAGAAAAGGATAGTGAGGGGGGAGGAGAGCGAGTAGAGAGAGATAAAGGGTTGGAGAGGGGGCGAGAGAGGGGGATGGAGGGTGATGGAGAGAGAAAGGGAGTAGAGTGAGGGAAGGGTGAAGAAAGAGGTCGAGGAGGATGAGGGAGGAAGAGAGAGTGGGGATGGGATGGAGAAAGAGAGAGAGAGGGATAGGGAGAGAGAGATTTGCTAAGAGATGAGAATGGGGAGGGAGAGAAGGAGAGAGAGAGGGGAGTTAGAGGGAGAGGGAGTGATATTGGAGGTGTGTAGGGAGAGAGAGTGGGGATGGTAGAGGAATGAGAGGGAGAGGGAGAGAGAGGAAGGGAGGAGTAAGAATGAGGGGGGCGAGAGAAAGGGGGAGATGAGACAAGGAAAGAGAGAGAAGGGAAGAGAGGAATGGAGAGATTAGAGAGGAAGGGAAAACTAGGGGGAAAGAGAGAAGGAGAGGGAGTAGAGAGAGATGTTGTGAGGGGGAGGGACGGGAGAAGGAGGAGAAAGTGAGAGGTGGGGGGCCAAGTGGCAGATAGAAGGGGAGAGAGAGTGAATGATAGGCAAGAGGAGAGGTAGGGAGGGAGAGAGTGAAAGGTTGGGGGGAGGGAGAGAGAGAGAGAGAGAGGGAGGGTTGGGTAGAGGGAGAGAGGGAGGGAGTATTGGGAGGTGGATGAAGAAAGAGAGAGGGAGAGCAAGGTGGGGATAAAAAGGGGTATTGAGGGATGGATAAAGGGAGATAGGGGATGGAGGGAGAGATAGAGAGGGAGGGAGGTGGAGAGAGAGGGAGAGAGGGAATGGGTAGGAGGGAACAAGAGAGAGGGAGAGGTGGGGCAAGGGAGGAGAGTGAGAGTCAATGCGATAAAGAGGGAGAGAGAGTGAGATTAAAGTGGGTAGGGAGACATATAGATGGAGGAAAGGAGGGAGATAGGTACATATAGATAGAGGGGGAAAGGGAGGAAGGGAGAAAAAGGTGCAATGGAGGTAGAGAAAGGATAAGAGAGACAAAGGTAGATAGGATAAGAGGGGTGTGGAGAGAGGGAGGCAGGAAGATAGAGTGTAATGTATGGGGAGAGAGGGAGGGAGGAATAGTGAGAGAGAGGGGTTACATAGGGATAGAGAGAAATGGAGGAGAGTAGGAGAAATAGAGGGAGGAAGAGAGAGGGGGTGGGAGAGAGATAGAGATGAGGAGGGAGTAGGGGAGGAAGAGAGAGAGAGCTGGGGGTAGAGAGATAGGGGGATGGGGAAGTAGAGGGAGAGGGGTGGAGTGAGAAGGGGAGAGAGAGAGAGAGAGAGAGAGAGAGAGAGAGAGAGGAGGAGGAGGAGGAGGAAGGTGAACATTCATAGGGAGGGAGAGAGATTGGGCGAGAAAGATAAATACTGATAGAGAGAGGGAGAGAGGGATGGAGGGAGAGAGATAGCAAGGGAATGAGGGAGGGAGACAAAGAAAAAGAGAGAGAGGGAGAGAGGGAACATTGGAGGGAGGCAGGGAGGAAGGGAGAAAGTGGGGGGATTTTTAGCAATTAAGGGAGGGAAGGAGAGGGAGGAAGAGGGATAGGTGGTGAAAGATAATGAGGGAGGGAGTGGGGGAGTGGGAGAGACAAGGATGGGGGTAGAAGGACAGAGTGATGGGGGAGTAGAGAGAGAGAGGTGGTAGGGGGACAAAGTGAGAGAGAGAGGGGGAAAGGGTAGGAAGGACGGAGGCAGAGAGAGAGAGAGGAGGAGGAGGAAGAGGAGGAGGAGGAAGGTGAACATTCGAATGGAGGGAGAGGGATACGGTGAGAAAGATAAATAATAATAGAGAGAGGGAGAGAGGGATGGAGGGAGAGAGATAACAAGGGAAGGAGAGAGAGAAAAAGAGAGAGAGAGTGTGAGGGAGAGAGGGAGGCAGGGAGGAAGGGAGAAAGTGGGGAGTTTTTGAACAATTAAGGGAGGGAGGAAGAGTGAGAGGGATAGATGGTGAAAGATAATGAGGGAGGGAGTGAGGGAGCGGGAGAGATAAGGATGGGGGTAGAAGGACAGAGTGATGGGGGAGTAGAGAGAGAGAGAGAGAGAGAGAGAGAGAGAGAGGGAAAGGGGAGGAGAGATGGAGGGAGAGAGAGAGTGAGAGAGAGGGAGGGGAGGAAAGGAGGGAGAGAGAGAGTGAGAGAAAGAGGGGGAAAGGGAGGGAAGCAGAGAGAGGTGGAATGGATAAAGAGAAATTAGAAGAGATAGCGAGATAGAGAGGATGAGTGGGGCGGAGAGAGAGGGAGGGAGGAAGAAAGACTGTAGGGTATGGGGGCGGGGGAGGAGAGAGGGAGGAACAATGAGAGAGAGAGGAGGTACATAGGAAGAGAGAGTGGAAGTGAGATAGAGTGAAAGGGGTGAGAGTAGGAGAAATAGAGAGAGGGATAGGGAGAGGGGGAGTGGGAGAGAAAGTGGGGAGAGTTTGAAAAATCAAGGGAGGGAGGGAGAGGTAGAGGGAGAAGGAGAGGGGCAGAGAGATACTGAGGGGGGGAATGGGAGAGAGAGGGATAGGGGTAGAGGGACAAAGGGATGGGGAGTAGAAGGATAGATGGGTAGAGAGAGAGAGAGAGGAGGAGGTGGTGGTGGTGGAGGAGGAGGAGGAGAGAGAAAATGAAGATGGGGAGAGAGAAAGAGGGGTGCGAGGGGGAAGATGAGCATGGAGAGGGAGGGAGAGGGATAGGGTGAGAACGATAAAGGCTGATGGAGAGATGGAGTGTTACACATCATTTTGTCACTGTCCCTGTACTCCCCATTCCTCGATCCTGGAGGATCTCTATAGGGAACCTCATATGTTTTCCTATCATGAAGAACATGTCTTTACATCACTCTTCATTTGTAGAACATTTCCCTCTTACATCATTTCCAGAGAATATTCCTTCAAACTTAGTTTTAAAGGCCTACGCTATCCCTCAGTTTCTTCCCTGCATCGATATGCAGAGTTTAAGATTAATCCTAGCGTCGATCAGCACTTTTATCCATCCATTACCCGCGCTGACACTATTTTGGAAAGTTTTTAAAAATGCAGTTGAAACTTCCAGGTCTAGAAGCTTCGTGAACAGAAATCTGGTAAATGGTTGGTTGAGATAGAGACATGAGAGACTGTTTGGGCTCCTTTCCCCTATTAAAATGGAACAAACCAAAATCGATAACACCTCTCCCATCATAAGAGGATCCATGTCCCCTCTCCCAAGCTATATAAATTTCTCCTATTCCAACCTCAGCTAGCTAATGAAAGGGCTAGAATAATCTGCAAAATCTTGATAGCCTAAACAACTCTTGATAGCCTTAGCCTTCTAGTTTGTACTTGTAAAGGGAGAATAAGTTTGTAGTTTGTTTGGTTTGGAGCAAAGAGGAAGAAGCCTTGAACTTCTATTGTTTGAGGTGAATCATGAGATGCTAACAGTGGTGTTGAAACAGAGACATGTCAAAGGAAACTTGCAATGCTAAGGCGAAGGTTGTACTTTCTTTTTTGTCATAACAATACAACTAATATTTTATTTCCTATATCAATCGCATATGGTATTTGGTAGCTTAAGACTCCTTAGCCTCTTAAGTAGGTTGAATCTATTGTATGCTATCATGTGTGCTTTGGTTTCTTGTCTATTTGTTTCAGGTGCTTGATTGACATTAAGGAGTTGATCGCTGGAGCAAAGACACAAGGACTTCATCAAACAAGGATAAGTGATACAAGAGGTAGGATCTTATCCATTCTCAATCTAAGGAAACTGTTGTGCTATACAATAACCCTCCCCATTTCAAATTTTTTTATAAAAAACATTAATAAGAAATGGATACCCTTTAGAATATAAATAAATTCAATAAAAAGTTTGAAAATAAATTTTATAATAGGTTATATAAAATTTGTTTTTTAGGATAGGTTTAATCACAATCACAATTGGCAATCTATCAAACCCATGGAAGTCCTTTTGATAAGGTCCGATCCGATTTGATTTAAACAAAACCTTATCATAAAACAATTATTAATGGAATATGTCACATCGCACAAATCCTTTGTTTCAATGGTGGACTTAAGGTGTTCCATTGGCATTCATCGATGTGATAACTCCATCGGAAAATCGCATATTGCTACTTATCAAGAAGCCCTTCCAAGTTTTCATATAAATCCTCCGATACGATAAACCAATTGCAATCACACATCGCTAAAATCATAAAGCACATACCAAAATCCCCTTTGAAATCTTCTGATGTGATTTCATTATTGAAAAACACGTTTTTCGATAAAGGTGAAATATGAGCTATCATAAACATTTTCGGGTTAAAGTTATAAATCAATTATAAAGAAAAAACAAAAAATTTATTAATTTTAAAAGTCATCCCGCCTCCTCATGCCAGCGCACCACTGATCGCAATCGCAACCATGCAATGGAAACATTTGAGCACACCACTTGTAATTCCCATCTGCGATATGCAAATATCGCTAATCGTTGATCGGGAAGTCACAACACCATTAAAAAAAATGACTGTTATAAATTAGCAATGCGACATATCATCATGGCATTAAAATTTCACATTGGAAGTTATGGGGAAATCATTAAGAAACAGTTATGGTTGAATCTTTCAAGGATTTCACCCATGGTGGCTTAATATATCATAGAGTCGTAGCATCTATTGTGCTTAATTGTTGTTAGTCTTGTGTGTTGTGTATTAGCTTTGAACAAGTTGTTTCCACTGTTACGTCCTTCCGTTTCATTTTACAGAGCGAATCTGAAAACATCAGTCTAGCAAAAATGTATAAGAGAGCTCGGAAAGCAAAGGCCCCTGTCGTCGCGAAAGATGAACCAACAAAGCTGGTACTAATAGCTGATACTACCTATGTAGGCCTCAGCAAGACTTCATGGGAGGGTATATATAATTTACTAGAAGCTGAGGATCCAAGTGAAGTTGAAGAAGAAGGAGCAACGACTGGTTCAACTGATAAATCAGAAAATACTCTATACGATTTAGCTAGCTCCTTCCTACACAGAATAGCATCCCAAGTGAAAGTGCTACCATACAATGACATGGTGAGATGGGTTATAGAAAGCATCAACACAACCGACAAGGCCTTCTATACAGCTGATGGAAGGATGTTCAGGACATTGAGGGCAGAAGATATCAAGAAAATGTATCAATTGCCGGACCCTAAAAAAAATTACAATAAAGCATTTTTAGAAGCCTTCACCAAGGAGAACGATATAGAGTCAGACCCTATCAGGCAATGGAGACATTTCCCAAATAAGCATAAGCATGAATCTTCTGTTATGTACTTCGTAGACTCCTCAGCATCTCCTTATTTCTATGCTGGCGCTATGTTATGTAGACTCTTTGGAGTCTCTTCTTTAGATAGGTTTACTATAGAAATGGTGCATTTAATGGAAGTAGCAATCCACTCTTATATCATGGATTGGGCAACCATTTTATTAGATGAAATGGCCAACGAAATCGTTAATTATAGAAGAAATAGGTTTGTAACTACCATACAATACCCCCATTCAATATGAGTGCCTACATCATGGATACCATCTATTTCAATTCTGACTACCCCATCCTAGGTTGGAAATGGACTCCTCAAGACCCAACTCCTATTCATATTTATCACAAATATTTGTGGAAGGCCCATTATAAAGATCACATATATAGAATTTGTCATGGTTTTATTTTACCTGTCCATCAGGCCATATTGAACAAACCTGCTCCTCGGTTGTCCATTGAGGCCAACATTGACCTAACATCAATAGCCAATTGGTTCAGTGAAGAAATGTTCACATATGTGACACTTCCTGGCAGCACCACAGATCCGCATATTCTCCCCTTGTACATTCCTGATAAGCTCTTGGCCAGAGAAATAGTTTACTAGAAAACACAAACAGGAATGTCCAGGAACCTCAAAGAGTCCAAGAAACAAATGTTGCCTCCATTTCCCCTCTGCTGTGGTACCTACACACTACATGATTTCAAACATGTAGAGAAAGAAACAGAGAAGATAAAAATTCTCAAGTTAGCAGTCATTCCAAAGAGACAGTATGATCCAAAAGAAGTGGCTTACAACTTCACCAATCAGGTAAAGCTTGCCAAATTTGAACATGAGACAGATGAATATGATGACTTGTTCACTTCGGCTGAAGTATTCTCATGTATAAAACATCTAGCAAAGATCAAATTAGGTGCAGGGGGAAGAGATAAGTTTACGTAATTCAGGGCACAGAGGTTACAAACACTGCCTCTAGATTTATTGGCCACTACCCCTATGGTGCAGCAAGAAGCCCACAGTGAAGAAAATACTACTGAGAAGACTCCTAAAAAGGAGAAGAATTCTGAATAAGAGAAGACTCTTGAAAAGGAGAAGAGTCCCGAAAAGGAGCAGACAAATGAAAAAACCAGCGAACTCCTTGATGCAGATGCAAATATTGATTCTAGCTTACTCAAGGAATGGGAGCAGTTCGAACAAATGATCAAGAACCAGAATGACTCCCAAAACATTGTAACACCAGAATCGACCACAACACAGGAGCCTATTGTTACAACTACTACAATTGAAGGGGCAGTCGACACAGTGAACACTCAGCAAGACATTGAAATAATTCCAGAAAATCTTCTGAAGAAATTGTATTGAAGATAGAATAAATACCACCCCTGGATGTATTCTACAGTCCAAAGCATAGGTCTATGGTCAAAAGACAAGGGAAAAGGAGGAAAATTGATTAAGGACCTCTCTCAACTCCTCATGCCGAACTGATGAATGTGGTATGGAAAGACTCAGAAGTCAATCCTTTTGAGGATTTAACCAAGTTATTTCAATATGCAGGTGCTTATTGATGAGCCCCAAATTTGGTAACATTTTGGGCTCATTTGGCCTAATTATCCTTGTTCAATCCTTCATTTTTCATAACTTATGCATTACTTTTTAGTATGTTTATGTCATTTGTACGAATAAGGGTAGTCACTCTTCCTAGGTGGCTAACACGTGCTCATTTCAGGTTTTTTGACATATGTTGGAGCAAAACCGAGCAGTCATGGGCTAGGAGACAGCCAAGCTTGGGTTGAGGATTCGTAGGGGGGTTGTCTATGGCATTAAATAGCCTCCCTCGGGATCTTCACCCCCAACTCTGAGCTCCAAAGGCCACCAAAACCGGATCTAGAAGGCAGCCAAACAGATTTTTGGAAGGAGCTGTTCACTCACAGTTTGGGCAGCCAAGTCCCATAGATTTAGGAGGCCAGCTAGGGCCTCATGGTGTATAAATGTTAAGGCCTCATCCTTCGTGAGGGAATTTTGGAAACTCTTGCATACTTTGCACTGTAGTGCTGCTAGCTCCATTTTGTTCTCTTGTAGCCATTGTTGGCATAACTCTTGACTTATGATTATTTTTTGATAATGAGAAGCAGTCAGATTTGATATCAGCTCTGAGTTTCCTATAGGAGCCATAGCTCTCGGGGTTGGGCCCAACCTGAGAGCCTACAGCCTCCTTCTTTGTATTGTTATCTTCTCTTTATGCATTGTGATTTTCCTTTTATGCATTTGAAACGTATTTCTGTTGAGCAAGATTTGGTTGTGTTGGTTAAATAGGTCACTGTTGATAAATAGGATTGTTTCATATGTGTAGAATAGATTGGTAAGATAATAATAGATGAAGCTCCAAGAAAAAGGGTTGACAACACTCTCAGTTTCACCTCTCCCTTATTGGATCAGGGGCTGGAATTGCAGAAACAATGTTGCCCAACAAAAACACTAGTTTGCTTGACCATGCAATCTTTGGTGTAATGTTTTCATTTGTAGAAGTTAGTCATGCATTCAGACCTTTTGAAATGTTTCTGTGCTTAAGTGCTGTACATGGTTCTCTTTATAAATAAAGTTGTTGTTCATTTGTTTTGTTGATAGTTAGGATAGATTAGCTAAGATTTTGATTGTGTGCGGGACTTGGTTGATTCGGTTAAGTGTACACCGTGCAGGGCATCTCCACCACTCTCCCATCCACCTAAGCTTCGTCCAGGCCAGCTTTCCACACCCTCTCATCACTCCATCCATCAATCCCTGGGTCATTTCAGGCCCCTACCCTACCTCCCTATCCATTCATGCACCCTACCTCACTCACCCATCCTCCAAAATCCAATTTTAAAACATCCTACAGAAATTTCTGAACATCCTGTAGAAATCCCTGAAACATCCTGTAGAACCCCTATAGACTTCCTGTAGAAGCTCACAAATGAGGTTGCTGGATAGCCAAACTTTGTGAAACTCTCCGGAAGAGTGTTAGGGACTCCTTAGACCCTCTCTGAACCTTCCCAACCTTTTCCAAGCATTTCTCTTCCTTGATCCACCCCTACACAATAAAAAGCCAGTTAAAACACATGCATGATAATTCTGATAACTTATTCAAAAATACAAAAAGATGTTTCCTTCAGATAGAGGTAGCCTAGACATGTGCATTTTACCTTCATAGAAGTAATGTCATCTCTTTTAATAGTTTGCACTCTCTCCTTTGCATTAGTAGGACTAGCTGGTAGAATTAGGGTTTGCTAGGGTTTATGTTACTTTTTGGCTTTCAGTTTCTTTCTGCAAGTAGATCAACTTCCTTTGAGTTAGCTTCCATCCATTAGTTAAAAAGCTTCTTCTAAGAGCTCATAGAAGTTGGCTTAAGCCCCTAGCGGACTTGTGCCAGCTGATCAAGTGACAGCTGTGGCATGAGCTAGTACTTGTGCATACAACACCGTCGCTTCCAAGTTTGTTACGAACTACTAGGTTGATAAAAATAAAGAAGGGAGTCCCAGGAGTTGCAGCATTATTGCTGCAATATTGGAGCTCACCATCTTTTTGGCGCCGCTGCCGGGGAAGCGTCAGAGTATTGGTGATTGTTGCTTTTCTTTTATTTTCCTACACTCGCCTTCTGCTAAATAGTTTATTTCATTTCCATTCTGCAATTTCATTTCCGCAAAAGTAAAGTAGATATTTCTTGCTTTCATAGATTAGCATTTCAATTCCGCAATTTCAATTCTGCAAGCGTAGATTAGCATTTCAATTTTGAAATTTCATTTGAGCAACAGAGCTTAGTCCTTTTCTGCTTTCATTTCAATTCCGCATTTTCATTTCAGCAAGATAGCTAGTTGCAGTTCAATCTATTTTCAGTTTTGCAGGTGCCAGAAAAAAAAAAGCAAAAAGCAATCAAAAGCCTTTCCATTTCATGCCTCGTAGGAACAGAGATAAAACCGGCAAATTCTTACCCAACACCCCCACCACTTCACTTAGTCACCCTTCTCTCTTCTTTGGTGACAGTGATCCAGAAGAACCTATAGATGAACCTCCTGAGATATACGAAGATCCTATAATAGAAGAAGAGTTAGAGAACACTCCATCTGAAGCCATGGCTGAAAACCGAAACAGTAGAAGAGAAGATGAGAGAATAGTGTAATATCCCTCCCTTTAATAATAAATAATAAATAATAAGAATAATAAATAATAATATAATAATAAATAATAAATAATAAAAATAATTAATAAATAATAAAAATAATTAATAAATAATAATTAATAATAGAAATAATAAATAATAATAAATAAATCACTTAATAATAAATAATAAAAATAATAAATCATAAATGTTAAATAATAAATGATATTAAAAATATATACAAAGAAAATACATAAAAATAATAAAAATAAAAATAGTAATAACCATACTAAAACTCTAAATAAGAATAAATAGAAATAAAACAAGAAAACTATCAAAAAGAAGGAAATAAACAAGAAAAGCTAAAAATCAAAAGAAAAGTAAAGAAATAAAACAAGAAAGCTAAAAATCAAAAGAAAGTTGCATGTAGACACATGGAGTGTGTGCATGTGGTTCCCCTTCCAATGTTGTTCTATTTAATAGATGGCGAGGAAGATGAGAGGCATTCTAGCATTCCATCTTTCCGAGATTCCATCTTGCATTCTCTTGGGAGAATGGAGTTCTAAGACTTAGGAGTAACTGGTAGTAGTACGTTGATTGAGGGCTCGGGGGTGGCTAGTTGTAGCAAATCCTTGCACAATTGAGCCGACGGTTGGGTGGAGAGTTGTCCCCAAAACCTTCTTGTCATCTCGCAGACATTGATCACAGATAATATAGGTATGTACTTATTTGTTGATTCTAATTAGGAAATTGATTTTATATTTACTTTAGACTGTTACATATGGTATCAGAGCTTTGGCTCAACTCTTAGGGCCTATGGGCATCTTAGAAAAAAAAATTATTTTGTTGGAATTTTTAACTTGACTTGTTTCGAAGTTACAGGATGGTTACTTCTAGGAGGCCGCATATTTTTTCTACAAACCCTCGCTATACACGTAAATTTTTTATTCAATGCATACTTACTGCATAGTTATATTTTGATGGTGTTCATTTTTAAAGTCATTCCTATGAGTAATCTCCACAGCTAAGCTTATCATGTACATATTTTCATATCCCGGCTCCTTCTTGTTGTCCCCTGCATCTTTACTGGTTGTTTATTCCAATTTTCTTAATCCAGAGACCACCCAATTATTTATAATCAAATTTCTTGGGAATTGTTGGGGATTCTCAAGTAGAGTCCATGGAGGCATGGAAAGCTTTGTAATTGTACACAACGTGGGGTTTTAAAAGAGAAATTTTTTATTTTACCTTAATTAAATTAATCCATAATTTTTTTTTAATGAAGTGAAATAATTTAATTAAAAAAAAAAAAAGGAATGCATGCAAGTAGTAGTTGTCCATAACCCCAGATTTTCTCTATTCTTGTAAAGCCCCTCTTTCCTTGATTATTAAAACCCTTGCTTCATAACACATAAATTATTCCTTTTACCTTAGGGAGTTTCCTCCTAATATATTATGTGAATTTTAATGAAAACGAATTTACAATACTCGATTCTCTTCCGTGAAAGAATGAAATGCAATAAGATTTATTTAATGGTAACTTTTGGTACTGTCAATAATTTTTTTGGGTGCCTCCACGCAGAGGGAATGGAGTTATGGATTATTAAATTTTGGGTCCTTCGAAAGATAGTCAAATAATTTAATTTTCAAGTTTTCTATCCTTATGTTATCCACCCCTCAATTGATGCAACTGCGAAGGAAGTTAAATTTCGAGAAAGCTCATGTTGTTTTAAATTGTTACTTCGAATATAGTTTCATGTGCCCACCATGGCCTAGTTCACTCATGGTTAAAAGTAATACAATCAGTCTACTTAGCAGTTTTGGTTATCAAGCTTTGTCATAAACGACGAAGTCTATTTTTCTTTATTATTTAATAACTCGAGTTGTCCCTGAGTTAACAAAATTGTCCAGCTGTCGTTGAGTCAGATTATTTTGACTTTACCGAACCCAAATACAAGTGAATTTTGACTATTATTTTGCTGAAGCTATTTTGGTATTAAATTTTGGAGTTACTCAACATTTTCAGTTATTATGCCCCATATTTTTAATCTTCAAAGTGGTATTATTAGTTTTACTAATCACGATGCGGCAATGTGTTATTCCTCTTTTCGTTCCTTACCAGTAGAATATATGCTGGAAATTCATTTTCTTAAAGTTTATATTAGTCCTTGTATTTTCTCTCATTAATATTTTCAGGAGGGGTATTTAAACGTTCATTTGAAAATTCTCTTTTACTATTTAAGGGATTATTCCTTTGTAATCTCATAATAAAAATACATTTTCTTGAGTGAGTTTCAGATTTATTTCTATTGTATCCCATCTCCTTATTTAAAAGGGAGGATTTCTTGCGGAAGTGACTAACTCTTTAATTTAATTTTCATTTCATTGTATTCATATCTAATTTATTGGATTGCTTCACTTGGTCATTAATAAATCTAGACTTCATTGCTAATTGTTTGTTCTCATTGGCTATTTGGTCTAAATTACATTGAGTAATTCGTCTTTATCTCACTTGTGTTTTAGATTGAAGTAGTATATCTTTAATTTCCTAATTAGTAATCTCATCTGCGATCATTTACTTGTGCTTTCATTTGCATAATTCTCACTTGCTCCATTTGTCATAACATATTATAAGTGAGGATTTTTAAGAGCACTTTCTATTAAGGCATTTGAGTTATTGTTCTAACATTTTCATCTAATTGTCATTTCCTTTACTTGCTTTATTGATTAATTCTTACATGCTTCATTGAATCATTGTTGTAAGCTAATAATCTTGTCATAAATCTTGATTACAAGTGAATTGGTATTTCTTTTTTTGAAGCATCTTGTTTTGAGAGATGAGGGTTTGACATTGAGAGAACCTAGTGACAATTGAGAGAGAACTCTGTGTGAGCTAACACAAAGCCAGATTATCTTCCACCCCTTTATTGGCAAGGAGGTTCGCTAATCTATTTGCATTCCTTCTGATACGAATGAAAACAATTGCTCGCCCTTCTACAATGATTGCAGCTAGTTGTTAAACACTGTGGTCCAAGCGCCAACAACTTTTGCATTTGTGAGCTGGAGAGCCACCAAGTATGCAGTTGGCTATTTGAATGGGTGGAGATTATGTGATCGGGCTATGATGAGGAAATGGTATTATTGACCTTATTGTGTGTGCATATTTCTTGACATTGTTGTCGAAAGGAACAATGGAATTTGCAGGAACATGCATATCCATGGCCGCAAGCTTACAATCTTATGTCTTATGCGGGCAATTTATGTCTTATCCGGGAAATTAATATGGCTAAATGTATTGTAATTTAGGTATTCTATATGGTGTTGCCTTCGCGGGTGCGCCTGTAGGCAGGCCATATAATTAATAAAATGATTTTATTTTGGTGTTGGGGAGGAATAACCTTCCCAGTCATCCGATCCAGTTCTGGGTCGGGTGGCAGTGTCTCTTCTTATTATGTTGTGGAATATTTCTTTGATGGTTTGATTTCTTAAATTTCCTGGGAGTAATTATTTAATGGCCATAAAAATCTCAAGATACATTCGATAAATTTGTTTAACGATTTATTTTGTTAAAAGCAGTCCATTTAGTTCTTCTAACATAAGTTATGATTGCTTAAACAGATACTTAAATATTTCACTCTACAGCACAAAATTTTGATCCTTAAAAATCATGAATTTGTGGAATTAATATTGGTGTGACATATAATGATGAATAAATTTCTTTCGAAGATCAAAGTACCTTCTTAAGCTTTAGTCATTCGATTTTGGATTATATATTGAGACAATTCTCTAATATTTATTCTGAAATCATTATGACCTTCTTACTCATGTTTTCCATGGTTTTATACTACAAATTTGTGATTGTTGATAATTTATGGTTTAAGTATTGTGATTATTGATAATTTATGATAAAATATATCTTATTAAATTCATAAAATCTGATAATAACTTTTTAAATTTGTTATTATTAGACTGTGATATACTTGTTAAACTAGCTACAACCAAATTATTTCTCTAAAATCATTACAAAAGTAGGATATTAAATTATGGAAGTGAGACCTAAAATTCTAGGGGTACTACCATTTATTTTGGAAGATCAACTAAAAATGTTTGGCTGGTATAAGTTTGGTGCACTCATTAGTTCCTCATTGGTTTTCCCATGCATCATTATAGACAACAGATTCTTTGGTTCTCTGCTCTCATTAGAATCTCATTACATCGTAAAACTACTATCTCATTTTCTTGAGTTGTTTGTGCTTGCATTCTCTTATCATTTTCTAAACACTATTTCATAAAAAGAAAAGTGCTACAACGGTTCTCTCCATTACAACCACATAAAAAAGTGAAATTCTAAATGAGTCACCTAATTAAAGGTATATAGTTTTGTTATGACTCATTGATTCATTGGAAAAAATCTTGTAATCTTGGATGGTGATAAACTACCCATAATTAACGATGTCTAACTGCTGGCATGTTTTTTGTAACAAATCTCTAATGCTAGTGTAACCACTCACCACTAGTTCATTTTACAACATAGTGTTTGAAGTATTTGGATAATTGAAGTTAAAATTTGTCACCAATTAAAGTGCTCTAAAATAGTGAAATCTGTTCCAATTGACAATGGATAAACTCTGATATCTCATTACCTTTAGATGATCATTGTTAACTAGCATCTGTTCATTATTTCATTGTTCAATCTGATCTAAAAACACAGAGATAACATTCCTTGAATGTTGATCATACTATTCACTAATTATTTGGGTTGGATTGTTTTTCTCATTGTCCTTTAGCAATAGCAGTTGCCTGGCATTTCTCTGGTCTATTATTGCAAGAACATAACTCTCTCAATATGATCTTCTAATAAATTTAATTTTACACTGCCATTGCCATTCAGATTACATGTATCTGCTCATTTACTACTATATTCTCAATGGCAAATCGTACAGACTTGGATTTCAGTTTAGATGTTGAGTATAATGTTACATGAGGTTTCGTGATTCAAGTTTAATTACATATAGTGGATAAAGATGTCGAAAGAGAAATGGAAAGGAGAAACTTGCTAATGATAGTTCATGTGATTATGGCCAACTTGGATCGAAGAGAAGAAGTATCACAACAGGGGTAAGAAATCAATAAGAAGAAACAACCGATTTTAAAACATAATGGAAGAGTTGGTATAATCATGACTTGGTACTCTAAAGGTATCACTATAAGGTCTATCTAAGGATGATGCACATAAAGAAGAAAATATTGGCAATCAACTAATGAACTTGAAAAATCAGGGTAATAATGAAGGTTATTTTAAGGAACCTGTAAGGTATGATAAATAGAATGATTGGAGAAGATAAGTTGTGTGCATAACAACATCTATAACAATGGGAGAGCCACATTGTAAAGTTTTTCATAGGTGACTAACTATATGAATGAATTATGGATAACAAGATGTATGATAAGGAGATTTTATTATGTTGATGTCTTAAAATAGGAAAATATAAGTGGATTACACTTGGTAGCTATCTTAATGAATTTATTTATCAGGTCTTACCCAAGCTGGAAATAGTAACAACATTTCCAAGGTATATCAGTGCTATAGGAGAGGAGGAAAAACCACAATGATTGGAGGTGAGAAATTCAAGTCAATTTAATAAAATAGAATGAAGTGAAGAAACTTCCATTTTTGAAGCCAATAGACATGGAATAGTAGGAAATCAAGACAGGGAGAAAAAGAAAAATATATCTATGAATATCGGATAGGAGAAAATGAAGGGATGTTCTATCAAGAAGAAAGTTCTTTTAAAGGTATTAATGAGCAGAGCTAGAAACACCATTGGTAATGGTCATAATGATGATCTACATATTTTAAAAATGTGAAGGTGTGAAGTTGCATGATGACCAAATGATAATAAACGAGGAAGATATAGGAAGGAATGTTGCTAGAAATTTTAGACGGATACCTTGAAAAGGATTGTGTACATAATGACAAAAGAAGTGAAAGTCAATTAATATAGATTGTACTTGACTCATTGTTTCATGAGTAGGACTTTCTATAACGTTAAAAGAAGTCGTTTCCACATTTCAGTTTCTCATGGACAATGATGGTAGTAGTGTTTCCAACTATTTCAAAATCTAAAATAATGATACTATTTAATAAGAAAGAGTCTTTGCCCCAACTTGATGAAACTGAATTTATGAGAAAGCAATCAAGTGGTATTGAGATACAAACTTTACGAACTCGACGAGATCAGAAAATATTTTTGTGGATGAAGTGCTGATTGTTAAATAAGTCAACATGGATTAAAAAATCCTTGCAAGTAAATTAAGCATGATATAAAATTAAATCATGATGAAAAAATGTTTATATGCAATTGCATATAGCGGTATTGGAATCAGTAAGCCAAAGGGTAAATGGATGTAAAATCAAAGGATTTTAATTTTGAGATAGATGATTTAAATAATGATGCTATCACTAGGAAGAATATATGACGAGAGATTAAGACTCAAGATGATGAGGCTCATGTGAAATTTAACGATGTACTTAGATGATTATACCATTGGTGTAAATAATCAACTACCTAGTAGAAAGAAGTCGAACTGATTATTGAAAAGTAATTGACAACTTGATGAAAACATATTGACGATGTTTCATGCTATCATGGTAGGAAGATAATGATGTACATATGGTTCTTATAGTGATAAGGTATCCATACGATAGTAGCGATATGCAGAGGTATTATGATGTTATGTCAAGATATATTGACATATTCATTTACTAAGTGATGATAGGTATTTAATGTTCAATACTCATGATGGATATGATATGCATAACGTGGCATAGCAATTATGATGCTATAATATGAGGATTATTGACATGTGGTTCATTTATGAGAAGTCATGATATGTCTTTAATATAATTATGTTGATGGTATAACTGAAGCATGCGATAGTTCCGTACAAATCTATGACATGCATGAGCATGCAATTCCTTATTATTCATAATGTTGCAATTAACAAAGATGAACGTTCTTATGATGACATGCAAGAGTTGGAATGTGGATTATTTCCTATGATACTATGATGGTATGGTTAATGCATTGGATGCATATGATTCACAGGACTCCACAAATGGGCCGAGAGGGCCAGTTTATTTGATGATCTCGTGCGAGCCCATACGCATGAGGGAGAATAGTAACACCATATGGGTTGGGGACAAAACTCAATCAACACTACATATGCTAGTGGTTCCTTTGTCTTGTGTATAGCTCTTGATGGATAGCTCTTGAAGAGCTATGGCACCATCTTGAGGAGGCCAAGTGCCTGATGTTCTAGGCTAGGTGCCTGTTATTGGATTGGGATGCCGAAGTGTGGAAGGGATGTAAAGGACTTCGATGCCTGGGGCTGTGTACCTTCGTAGTTGTGGAGGGAGTGGGCCAGCCTTGCGAGATGCCTAGGGTCATTGAGTACCGGACCGGATGCCTGCCTTGGGGCAGATGAGGTCTGAGTCAGGCGCGAGCCTTGGGGCCAGCCTTGGACTAGGATAAAGACAGGGTCAGGCTTAGCCTCGTGCCGAAAGTGGGAAAAAGGACAAATATTCCTTGAGATTTCCCGGGGTGTTGGGGACTTTCGATGCCTGCTGGTTATACTAGTTCAACAGAGGGTGTTGGCAATAGGAAGTAAATAAAATAATAAATAATAAATAATAAAAATAATGCATAATACATAATTCAACATAACTTCGGGACGAAGTTCCTTAAAGGGGGAGAGTATGTAATATCCCTCCCCTTAATAATAAATAATAAATAATAAGAATAATAAATAATAATATAATAATAAATAATAAATAATAAAAATAAATAATAATTAATAATTAATAATAGAAATAATAGAAATAATAAATCATAAATGTTAAATAATAAATGATATTAAAAATATATACAAAGAAAATAAATAAAAATAATAAAAATAAAAATAGTAATAACCATACTAAAACTCTAAATAAGAATAAATAGAAATAAAACAAGAAAACTATCAAAAAGAAGGAAATAAAGCAAGAAAAGCTAAAAATCAAAAGAAAAGTAAAGAAATAAAACAAGAAAGCTAAAAATCAAAAGAAAGTTGCATGTAGACACATGGAGTGTGTGCATGTGGTTCCCCTTCCAATGTTGTTCTATTTAATAGATGGTGAGGAAGATGAGAGGCATTCTTGCATTCCATCATTCCGAGATTCTATCTTGCATTCTCTTGGGAGAATGGAGTTCTAAGACTTAGGAGTAACTGGCAGTAGTACGTTGATTGAGGGCTCGAGGGTGGCCAGTTGTAGCAAATCCTTGTACAATTGAGCCTACGGTTGGGTGGAGAGTCATCCCCAAAACCTTGTTGTCATCTCGCAGACATTGATCACAGATAATATAGGTATGTACTTGTTTGTTGATTCTGATTAGGAAATTAATTTTATATTTACTTTGGACTGTTACAAATAGAAGGTGCCTTTCCCATCCGAGAGACCAATGGAGACATGAAAATGAAAAACATAAGCCCCTCCGCTTTACCTCACTTCCATGGGTTGACTACTGAAGACCCTGATACCTTCCTGTTTGAGTTTGTTGTCCTTTGTCAAACCTATGACTATACAGAAGATGAGAAAAAATTGAAACTCTTTCCTCTACCCTCAAGGATGTAGCATTACGTTGGTTCATGGGCTTACCTGGGAATAGTATCACCACTTGGGCTCAGATGCAGCAAGCTTTCAATACCAAATACCGGTACTACTGTAGGTCCAAGGAAGCCAAGGGGGAAATCTTTCGAATGACCATGGGAAATGATGAGTCTTTAGAAGATTATGAGGAAAGGTTCCAACTTAGATATAAATGGGCCAGGTGCACACTTGACCCTGAATCTCTCAAGTTGGTCCTGCTCCGAGGAGTCCCTGAAGACCTTCTAGATACCCTTCACATGCTAGCTGGAGGAGATATTTACCAACTACCTTATGAGGATATAAAGACTGTGTTTAGAAACCACTCTAGGGCAGCCCAAAAAAGAGGCAGGGGAAACCCACTTTCAGTTACTACTACTTTCTCCAAGCATGAATTTGTTAATCAGTTGGAGGACCTCAAAAGTGAGGTGAGACAGACCATTGCCATGCAACTTGATACATTCTGAATCCAGCAAAAGAAAGAGGAAGCTGAGAGGGCTTTGGCCATCTTCTGTCCTAGGTGTACAAGGAAGCATCCTAAGAATGAGTGTCCATTACACTCAGTAGAGGTATGTTTCGTTTGTGAGGAGGATCACCCCACAAACTAATGCCCAACCTTACCTGGGTTTAAGGCCATATACCAAGGAACTGAGGCACCCACTGAACCTCTGTTATAGACATTTTTGTGCCTTACAGCATTGAGCATGAAATGTCCATAATCTAAGGGATCCAAAGTCCCTAAACATGTTGTTCCTACCCCTAGAGGAACAAGGCCAACTAACCACAGCAATTCACAGAAGTTATCCACCTGAAAACACTCAAAAACAAGCCAATTCTGGATCATGTCAACTGCTCCACTGAGCATCTGCGCTGAATGTCAACTGCTACACTAGCTACCTGCATTGAATTTCAACTCCAACACTAGCTACCTGCGCTGAGCGAGTTTGGACATGTGGCAGAGTCATTCTTCAAGGTGTCAATGCCCAGGAAGCTTCCAAAATGACACTTGCATCAAGGAATTCGACTGGTGATGAGTAAGAGGTTCCAAATCTCCAAGTGGAAGCAAGAACCTCCAAGTGGACTCAAGAACTGACAGAGGGAGAGGACACTAGTCAGATCTCAAGCTGACTCATCCTCTCTCCAAATATCTATATATGGATCTCACCTCCATGGGATCTGAAGGCTGGAATTTTGTGAATGCAAAGAATTGCTGTTGGTTTGTGGCTGGAAACATTGGGTGTTTAATGCTTTGAAGGGAGCTGAAGAAGGAATTCCATTCTGCTGGGAAGGAGATGCTGGATTGGAGCCCTATGGGTTGTATCTCTTCCTGAAACCTGTTACTTATCAATAAAGCTATCTTGATTCTTTCCTATATGCTGGTGTATTTTCTATGATTGCATTAGTGTATTTGATTTACTTCTAATCCTGAATCATTTATGAATATGTATATTTGCCTTTGCATTGTGTCCTTCTCTTGTCGCAAGTAGCTGTTCTCTTGTCACAGGTAGCTGTTCTCTTGTGATCTCGTGGGATTCAAGTAGCTGTTCTCTTGAGCAAGCAAGGAGACAAGTAGCTGTGGACACACAAAGAGAAGAGGATCTAGATCGAGGGACAACCGGAAGACAACGGTAAGTCTGCCAATCTCCCCTCTTTCACATTTCATAAAGGAAGAAATCATAATAGCTGTATTCGTTTGTTGCTAAGGCGTTGTCACACCTTAGGTGGATAGGATCGTCCTGCATAGGCATTTTTCCCCACAACAAATTGGCAACTCCACTGGGGAGAACTTGTTTATTCATTTCATTTGTGTTTCCGTCATTTTTTTACTTCATAGACTTGACAGCAACTATTGAACTGCATCTTTCCCGGATGCAAAGTAAAAAGTTGTTGCTTTGATCCAGTTGTTGGACTTGTCTATGATCTAAACTAGATCCACAAATGATTTGATGATCCTTGTGATAGTCTTTAGTACCCTATCAAAGCATCCCTCTGTTTATACCTTGCTTGTGTTTCTGATTTGGCCTGAAACAGTTGATTTTTGAGCATTTTGTGACCCAGAAACCAAGGGAAACGAGAGTTTCTCTTTCAGCGCAGGCACTGTGAAGGCAGTCTGCATTTCAACGCAGGTCCCGAAGGGGCTACCTGCACTGAATGTCAAACTGACAGTGTTGGACCTGCGCTGAACCAGTTTGGCCTTGTGCAGCTGGGGTTCTTTGTCCTCTGTTGCCCTGTTTTGATCTCTGTTTTTTGCAGCCTTTAACCAGCATAGGTACCAGTCTGATAAGATTTTCTTTGCTTAGATTCCACCTCTTTTTTGTACAAAAAGATTGTGAATGTTTTTATGTGTTTGTGACGTCATTTACAGTCTTCCTTTGCATGAGTAAAGTAATCATCCTGTAGCCTTTGATTCAGATTTGATTATAATCTTAGAAGAGAGTTCGTTGGCTGTTTGCAGATTGATTATAGATTTACTTTTGCTTATTGGTTTGAATTTGTGTCTTTTAAGTGTCAAAACAAGTCTTTATTTCGAAAGTAGCAAAGTGATTGTAATCTCTTCTACCCTTGTTGTTTTCGAAAGAGTGAACTTGTTTGTATTGATCATTTTAAAAGCAAATTCAAAGTTGTGCAAAAAAGCTTTCTTGGTAGGCATTTATGCTAAGAAAGAGGAAAACAAACACCTGAATTGTGCATTTTGCATTTGATAGTTTGCATGTTGGATTTAGGGAAAGTGCATTAGAGTGTGCTGATTGCTCTTTGAGAAAAGATAGTGTTATTCTTTTCCCTTAGTAGCTAGGATTTTCAAAGTTGAAAGATAATAAAGCTTGCTTATCATCTTAGACTGCATTTAGGAATTTGTATCATACATCTCGTGGTGAACCTTGAAAGGAAAACTTTAAAGAGATCAACCTAAAATAAACTGAATGAACCTAACAACGCTTTGTAACATAACGCACAACATAGAGGTCTAGGCTAGAGACGTGTTCCAGCGTCGTTAAGCCTAGTGACTGTCGATCTCGAAGAAGGTGGGTGATTCCTCCTGAGAGACGGTAGCACTAGTACGGATTTGTGCTCCCACGTACCGTCGCGTATATATTGGGAGACCCCTATAGGCATATATCTTTTATCCTTAGGAAGCCGTGTCGGCCGCCCTACTGATCGCAATGCAGTGAACACAGCATTCATGAAGATCGACCACCCGTACCGTAAAAAGTATTCTGTGGTTTTGCGAAAAGTTTGGCACACCCTCTGCCTAGATCTCCAAAGCAGTTTCTTTTGGCCTTTTTCAGACTCTATAACAGAAAAAGTCCATCTGAGCATTTGTCACTTCGGGCTCGTTAAAACATCGAAGGAGACTAGAGTCATCTTTAGCTTTTTCTCGACTCTTTAAAACTGAAAAATCAAGTTGTGTCTAAAGCGTCGTTAACAATTTATTTTAAACGGAACAATCACCCTTTAATCCTGCGTTGATCTTTAGGTTGAAAAGATGGAGCACACCAACCAAGGAGTTCCCTTGGGTGGAAATCCTAGTCCCTTCTCCTCTTGGGGAGATGTTGGTGCGCCCCACATGGCCACATTGTCGCTTCCAGGACTGACAATTGGCCTACCAGTTTGGCTCTTTTCAACCAATGTCGTTCAGAATACCACCATTCCTTAACAGTCGAGTCAACAGTTAGATCAGACAAGAGTTGCCTCCCAAGCTTCCACTTCATCTTCCTCCCCTCCTTCCTCTTCGCTTGACGGAACTGGTAAATAAAAAAACCAGGTTCCTAAGGAGAAGAAGGAGAAGAAGAAGAAAGAGAAGAAGAAGAAGGAGCCTAAGGCGACTGGAGGAAAACAAGTGTCATCTAACAAAAATCCACACACCGCACTCGTAAGGCCTAAATCGCCATGTGTCATATGCAAGGGAGACCATTTCCATAGAGATTGTCCCTGTATCCCCCGGATACTAAGAGACTGGTCCCCCCGTTTGCACAATTCGGTAGCATCGACCTCTGACAGCCATGTCGACTGCTCACCGTCAACTAGTGGGAGTGAAGCTCCTGGACAGAGCGGGAAAGCTAAATTTCCCTGCAGACTGTGTGAAGGTGATCACGCCATCCACCGTTGTCCCTTCTTAGATGAGGCGAAAAGAGTTCTGGAAGATCGCTCGATTTTACGAGCGCATCTCCCTCCTGGATATCAAAGACTCCTGCCAAGTCCCTCACTAGTTGAGAATCCAGCTGAGCCACTTAGGTGGTCAGCCGAAGCACCTGTCATTGAAGATGAACCGTCTGGATCCATGCCTAACGAAAGTCAAAAGGTTGATACGGCAGTTGACCCGGTTTTGCCTTCAGAGGCTCCATCTTCGAATGACACCATCACAGAGGAGAATCAAGACGACACCGTCGAGATTCTCTTCATCAGCACTGACTCTGATGATCAAGTGGGAAATGCCACCATTCCTTTATCGTAGAAAGGAAGTTCATCAGAGCGCTATCCGACCGTATATTCGGTCCCACCACCAAGCAACCTGGTTGTGTCCTTTGATTGGAACCAACTAGGCAGACCCCGGTTGCCAGCCAGTATACCATTCAGAATTATTTGTCAAATATACAGAATGGTAATGGCTGGCACTATCATTGATGAGGGGGCATCTGTGAGTATCCTTTCCTCTATTGCTTGGAGAGCGCTTGGTTCGCCAACGCTCTTACCTGAGATGAGAAATCTATCAGGTTTTGATAAAGGGACCAGTCGACCTTTAGGGATCCTCCCCAATGTCCCTGTAACATTGAAAGGGAAGACCGTTCAAATGAACGTGATGGTCGTTCAAGGACCCTTGGATTATAACCTACTCCTTGGACGAGACTATATATATTGCATGGGAGTTGTAGTCTCTTCACTCTTTAGAGTAATGTGTTTTTCGCATGAAGGAAGAATGGTCAAGCTCGTGGACCAACTTTCATTTCCCGGATCACGCATCGCAAATAGTGACGTGCCATCCCTAAATGGTCTATTCATGCAAGAAGCGTCTCAACCCACGGTCCGTCCTCCTGATGAGCGCGAGTAATCCGGGAGGATATGACCGGAACCCAGGGGGCATGCATCCTGGCCTGCTTCGGTAGGGAAACTTTGGGTATAGGGTAGGTTTCCGCGGGAGAATATGACTAGTCCGTACCCCGTCCGTGGATGGAAGAGGGGTTGTTCTAGAATAGGATTCTTTTGTCAAAGTTATGTGAGTGGAATAATCTGCTTTTCACTCACCTTTGTCTATTTCGGTAGACATTGCCGAGGAAGTGTTTTGTTTGAAAGATTAACGAGACAATCTTTGGGTAACCTGAAAGAGGTAAGCCTCTCTCGATTAAAACAAATGTTTTGGCGGAGGGTAAGTAGAGGTAACCTTGAAACTCTGTTTTATACCTGGGGGCATGCGAACCTTTTGGAGTGCAAGCAAGGGACGACTATTTATTTTTTTAAATTTTTAGGTCCTCCCTTTAAACCTGTAGGTCTAACCCTTTAAACTCGTAGGATTAGCCGTTTCCGAACTTGCATAAAGAAAGGAGAGGGAGCATAGCTTTGGTAAGACGCAAGCTCTATAAAAAATGGGATCTTTCATGAGACACTCTTATCTTATGACTGGGTAATCGAGCAGTTTTAGCATAAATTTCATGCTCATTAAAAAATAAACGCAAGATCCGAGCAGTTTTAACGCGGTCTTCATGCTCATTAAAAAATAAATAAAAGCAGTGAGCAGAGTTTCCTCCAGTGTTTAAGCTCATTTTTAACTAAAAAATGAACCTATCCCGGTAAATAACCACTGTGATCGTAAATTTATCAGCCATAAAAGCCTTGGTCGTGTTTGCACCTGCCACCTCCACTTTTCATTTGGCCGATCGTTCACCTCCATATGATTGCTTACCCATTTTGAGGAACAGCTGCGAAGAGTGATTTCACCTAGCCATCCTTGTGACACTGCTGTGATTGGAAAATTCCAACCTGTACCTGGAATCAGTTGCTATCCCTGTTTATCACTCGTTCCTCAAAAGATGAGTCTTCTTTAAGCTCTTTTCAATTGACTCGTAAAAAATGAAAAGATTGCCGATTTTTGGCCTTCCAGCTCGTTAAAGGACAGGAAGAGCTATCCCTCCTCTAGATTTTAATCTTTTTGGACCTGAGGGATTATTGCACAAAAATGTCGAGCGCTTGTTTTATTCGGCTCGTTAAAATTATCAAAAACTCATCCCTTCTGTATTGTTTTATACTTTTTCGGACTTAAGGGATTAGATGACGAAAAAGGAATTTTGGAGTTAACTTTATGTACCTTTTCAGACTCTCTAAAAATGAAAAGGACCGAGTTATCCTTGTCATTAGACTCGTTAAAATTATTAAATAGCGACAAACTTGTCTTTAGACGAGAACGAGTTTCACTATCGCTAAGCTCGTTAAAACATAGCAATGGGCTTGCCCGAAGGGCAAGTTATAGAACAAGCATATGTTATCCTCCTCAAGCTTGACAAAAATAAAGAGGTACTGGTCAGCAATGACTGGGGAAAAATTGGGAAAAATCAAGAAAACTTTGATGGTAGCAGGTCGCTCTTGAACATGACACTTTTCCTCCGTACCACATTCGGGTTGGGTTGTTTCATTCACCGGTCACATCACCATGGTCTCGCCATACCATCCATATTTGGGGTAATGATACCAATCCATCGCATCAGTGTCGCCATATGTTCAAGAGAAGTCGTTCAGAAAGAGTCAACCGGGTCCCATCCACTGCCATACATTATCCTTCATCCATTCATGACCGCCACCCTGAATCATATGTCATAGATCGTTTTCACCTCCATTAAAATCACTAGCTCCGTTCTGTGTCACTGATGTGGGATTCATTAAGGCCCTCCTGTGACGGATCGCTTCTTGTCGAAATCAGCTCATTATCCAAGAAGTCGATCTAGGAACAACCCCTTCAGTACTTTGAAGCTTGCATGCCTCAATGGCAAGTTTCTCACTTCCGGCGACAGGTATACATCAATGACCTTCGACCAGAAGATTTTGCGTGGCGTTCGACGCCAAGTCCTTTATTCACACCACGTGAATTGTACTGCAGTACCTTGAGGGTCATCATCATTATCGGTGATTCCTCTCGCGCTTGTTAACGGTTTACATCATTGACCGGTAATCAAGTGATGTCTTTCCATGTTCGACTTCAGCGCAATTCTCACATGGATCGACTTGTACTTAGAGTGAAGATGGAACGAGTTTGAAGACCCCGGATCTAGTTTCATCCACCCGGGCTGCGATATATATTCAGGAAAGGTAAAGACATTTGACATGTACATCATTGCAGCAGATGATCATCCTACTGAAAGGATGATAATTTCGCCAAAATTATCAGTCTACCATCAGACGATCGTCTGTTCTATGTACAAAAATTAATTTATAAAGCTGAGCATGGGAATGCTCGCCTCAGCTAGATCATGAAAGCAGAATGAATCATAATGTATTGTATTGTATTTTATTACAAGTCTCCTCCCAGCAGATGGATGAACTTCGGACCCTCCTGGATAAAGCATTTCACCCGATAAACGGCCTCATACTTTAGGGGGAAACTGTTATAGACATTTTTGTGCCTTACAGCATTGAGCATGAAATGTCCATAATCTAAGGGATCCAAAGTCCCTAAACATGTTTTTCCTACCCCTAGAGGAACAAGGCCAACTAACCACAGCAATTCACAGAAGTTCTCCACCTGAAAACACTCAAAAACAAGCCAATTCTGGATCATGTCAACTGCTCCACTGAGCATCTGCGCTGAATGTCAACTGCTACACTGGCTACCTGCGTTGAATGTCAACTCCAACACTAGCTACCTGCGCTGAGCGAGTTTGGACATGTGGCAGAGTCATTCCTCAAGGTGTCAATGCCCAGGAAGCTTCCAAAATGACACTTGCATCAAGGAATTCGACTGGTGATGAGTAAGAGGTTCCAAATCTCCAAGTGGAAGCAAGAACCTCAAAGTGGACTCAAGAACTGACAGAGGGAGAGGACACTAGTCAGATCTCAAGCTGACTCATCCTCTCTCCAAATATCTATATATGGATCTCACCTCCATGGGATCTGAAGGCTGGAATTTTGTGAATGTAAAGAATTGCTGTTGGTTTGTGGCTGGAAACATTGGGTGTTTAATGCTTTGAAGGGAGCTGAAGAAGGAATTCCATTCTGCTGGGAAGGAGATGCTGGATTGGAGCCCTATGGGTTGTATCTTTTCCTGAACCCTGTTACTTATCAATAAAGCTATCTTGATTCTTTCCTATATGCTGGTGTATTTTGTATGATTGCATTAGTGTATTTGATTTACTTCTAATCCTGAATCATTTATGAATATGTATATTTGCCTTTGCATTGTGTTCTTCTCTTGTCACAAGTAGTTGTTCTCTTGTCACAGGTAGTTGTTCTCTTGTGATCTCGTGGGATTCAAGTAGCTGTTCTCTTGAGCAAGCGAGGAGACAAGTAGCTGTGGACACACAAAGAGAAGAGGATCTAGATCGAGGGACAACCGGAAGACAACGGTAAGTCTGCCAATCTCCCCTCTTTCACATTTCATAAAGGAAGAAATCATAATAGCTGTATTCGTTTGTTGCTAAGGCGCTATCACACCTTAGGTGGATAGGATCGTCCTGCATAGGCATTTTTCCCCACAACAACCTCTCTACTTCCTCAACCAAAGGAGGCCGCATGGACCTAGACCTTACCAGTAGGGGATGCAAGGGACATCCCAAGCTTATTATAGCCCCAACCAATCTGCTCCTATGCCTTCTTGGGGCCCCCTGCTCATCCTTCCTGGTCTGTGCCTCCTCCATGGTCTTACCCACCTCAATACCATACTTAGCCCACTACTCATTCGTTTCACTCACATGTCTAGCCACAGCCTCAGTGGAATGCACCTCAACCGGGGTGGAGGCCCCAGTACAACACTCCTCCCGCCATTTTGCCTCCACCACCAGCTCAACCACAACCATTACCTCATGCTCCTCCAAGACAACCCCAAATTCCTGCTCAACCGAACCCGAACCCCAACAACCGACAGGCCCAGCAGGTATATATTGGGGAAACAACATGCCCTACCTATGCTGTGGAAATCCAGGAGATCAACCTGCGATCCGGGAAGACTCTTCTGGATCGCCAACCTCCTCCTCCAGAGGACGAGGAAGATAAACAGGAAAGTGAACCCAAGGCCATTCCACCCTTTCTTGAGAGACTAATAGTAACCACACAACCCGACCCAGAAGAGAATGAGCTTCTGGGAGAACTCAAACAGTTGTCTGTGAAAATACCACTTCTCCAAGCCATCAAAGATGTACCGATATACAACAAATTGGTTAAGGAAAAGTGTTTCAGGCACCCAAGCAGGTGAAAAAGAGATGCCTCAACCATCAATGTCATAGGACAACTGTCTGATCTTATGTTGGGGCAGGTAATCTGTCCAAAGTATTTGGATCCTAGGAGTCTTGTAGTTGATGTCCACATCAATGGCACCATCATACCCCACACTTTGATTGATTTAGGGGCTACCATTAATGTGATGACCAGGGATACCATGCTCAAACTCAACCTTTAGGGTTCCTTAAGGAAGACCTCGACAGTCCTGCAGTTGGCAGATCGCTCCACCGTGACCCTCGAAGGGATTGTGGAGGATGTCTCGGTCTTTGTTGACTCTTGGGAGTATCCTGCGGACTTCTTGGTTCTTCAACCAAAGGCAAAGCTTACTGGATACCCCCTTATTTTGGGAAGACCTTGGTTAGCCATTGCGAATGCTTACATAAGCTGCTGAGCAGGAAACATGACCATAAAAAATGGTCCTATGTCCAAGAAGCTAGTCCTATACCCTCCTGCCCAACCTCTATTAGAGCATGACTTACCACTTTGGTTGGAAGAAGGAGAAGAGGATGAGGTGTACTCTGCACCCTTGTGCACCTTAGAAACCACTAGGGGAGGTCCTCAAACTGAGGATGATTTGATTGAGACCTTGATTCAGAATCCGCCTCCCAGTGCATTGTCCTTAGAGAAATTGGTGGAGGATACTCGAGCCAGCACCTTAGTGGACCATTGTGTGACTGATCCAACCTCTCCCAGAGTTAAAAATGTGGAGTTTGGCCCTGAGAGAATGTTAAAGATAGGCTCCTCCCTATCTCCTTCCCAGGAAAAGGAGCTGTATAGCTTGCTGGCCAGTCATCTAGATGCTTTTGCTTGGAGCTATAAGGAAATGAAAGGGGTCCATCCTTCGGTTTGTACCCATCACATCTACATTAAATAATATTGTAAACCGTTCAGGAAACCTCAGAGGAGAATGAATCCAGCCCTTAAGGACATTGTCAAAGAAGAATTGCAAAAATTGTTGGATGCAGGATTCATCTACCCCATCTCGGATAGCGATTGGGTGTCCCCTCTGGTGTTGGTACCCAAGAAAAATGGAAAATGGAGAATCTGTGTGGACTACCGAGAACTGAACAAAGCCACCAAGAAAGACCACTTCCCTCTGCCTTTCATAGATCAAGTGTTGGATGGACTGGCGGGAAAGAAGTTTTTCTCTTTCCTAGATGGGTTCAGTGGGTATAACCAGATCCAAATCAGCCCAGACGACCAAGATAAGACCACCTTCACTTGTCCTTGGGGTACCTTTGCTTACCGAGTCCTTCCCTTTGGGCTATGCAACACTCCTGCCACGTTCCAAAGAGCGGTATTGAGCATCTTTTCTGAGCTGGTCCATGATTCGGTGGAAATCTATATGGATGACTTCACTCCTTATGGGTCCAACTTCCAGGAAGCATTGTCCAATCTAGGAAAAGTTCTAACCAAGTGCATTGAGATGAACCTGTCCCTTAGTCCTGAAAAATGTGAATTCCTGATGACTGAAGGGACTGTGCTAGGACATACCATTTCCCGCCAAGGATTGCAGGTGGATCCTAATAAAATTGCCCTCATCAAAAAGGTCCCACCTCCTCAGAAGGTAAGAGATGTTCGGAGTTTCTTAGGCTTAGCAGGATATTATAGAAGATTCATTAAAGACTTCAGTAAGCTAGCCTCGCAACTGTTTGGCCTCTTAGCAAAAGATGTTGAGTTCAAATGGATGGACGACTGTCAAAGGGATCTGAATGAATTAAAGGATAAGTTGGTGTCCGCCCCGATATTGAGAGGTCCAAACCGGGCCCTACCTTTCCACATCCACACTGATGCCTCGAACAAAGCCATAGGGGTAGCCTTAGGACAGGTTGAACAAAAACTCCCATATGCCATATACTTTGTCAGCAAAAACTTATCCAAGGCAGAAATGAATTATACTGTAACTGAGAAAGAGTTCTTGGCCGTGGTCCATGCCCTAAACAAGTTCCGACACTACATCACTAGCTATCAAACATTTGTACATACTTATCATGCTGGAATTAGATATTTAATGAATAAACCGAATGTGAATTCTCGTACTATTAGATGGTTACTTTTGTTGCAGCAGTTTTATTTGACTATCGTTGACAAATCGGGTAAAGAAAATGTTGTTGCTGACTTCTTGTCTAGATTGGATTTACTTGCAGGTGAAGATGGAACAGTGGATGACCAGATGCCAGATGAACATCTGTTTGCTATCTCAATACTCTCTCCATGGTTTGTTGATATAGCAAACTATCTGGTCTCAGCACAGTTCCCTCCGCATCTATCCTCAAAAGAGAAAAGCAGAATTGCGAGGAAAAGTGCCTTATTCACTTGGATCGGGGGCAACCTGTTCAAACTTAGCCCCGATCAGATCTTAAGGCATTGTGTAACGGAGGAGGAAGTCTTTGACATCCTCCTAACCTGTCATGATGGGCCTTGTGGAGGACTTTTTGCAGCCAAGAGGACTGCCTTCAAAATTCTACATGCAGGCTACTGTTGGCCCACGCTTCATCAAGATGTCAAAAGATATATCAGCCAATGTGATCGATGCCAAAGGATGGGGAAGCCGACTCCAAGGGACGAAATGCCTCTCCAACCTCAAGTGACTCTTGAGCCATTTGAGAAGTGGGGTATGGATTTTGTGGGTCCTATCAATCCTCCTTCAAGGCAAAGGTCTTACATCATTGTGTGCACAGACTATCTGACAAAGTGGGCGGAAACCAAGGCAATCAAAGCAGCAACAGAAGAAAAGGTGGCGGAGTTTTTAAGAGAAAACATCTTCTACAAATTTGGCTACCTAAGAGAGTTAGTCACCGATCAAGGAAGCCAGTTCACCTCCAACTTAATTGAAGACTTGCTCGCTCATCACAAGATCAAGCATAGGACTTCCACCCCCTATCATCCTCAAGCAAATGGGCGGGTGGAAGTCACCAATAGAGCATTAGAAGGGATTTTGACTAAGGTGGTGAGCAGCAGAAGAAAGGATTGGGCAGATCACTTGGTTGAGGCCACGTGGGCTGACAACACCACTTGGAAGACCACAACCAGCTTCACACCTTATGAGCTGGTCTATGGGAAGAGAGCTTTGTTGTCAATTGAGTTCGAGTACAACACATTGAGGATGGCAGCTCAGCTGGACCTAGATCTCAGCCATGCCCAACAAGAAAGGTTATTGTAGCTGAATGGGCTAGATGAACACCGAATGCAGACCCTTCTCCACTCAGAAGTGGTTCAACTTCAGAGGAAGATATGGCATGACCGACACCTCAATGATAAATAATTCCAGCCGGCAGATTGGGCGTTGCTGTATGATTCCAGACATAAGGATTTCAAGGGGAAGCTGAGGAAAAGATGGCTAGGACCATATGCAGTGGAGAAGTGTAATGACAATGGTTCTGTCCTTATTCGGACCATTGATGAGGAAGCCATCCCCATGCTCGTCAATGGGCATCGACTAAAGATCTACAGGAAACCTCTTTCGAGGCAAGATTTCATCAAAACTGTGGAAAAATCAGTGCTAGTCATAGAGAAGGGTTCTGCCTCTGTTTTGGGCATACCCTGAGCATCATAAAAATATACATATATACATACATACATACATATATATATATATATATATATATATATATATATATTATATATATATATATATATATATATATATATATATATATATATATATATATAATAAGAAAGATCCTTGGGTGAAAACCTTTCTGAGGCACCCAAGGCAGATGGTAGGGGTGAAAACCTCATTGAGGCGCCCCTGTTGTCTCTCTTAAAAAGAATTGGAATAAAAAGACCCTTGGTGAAAACCTCTCTAAGGTGACCAAGGCAGATAGTAGGGGTGAAAACCTCATTGAGGCGCCCCTTCTGTCTCTTAAAAAAAAAAAGAAAAAAAAAAAAGAGAAAAAGAAGAAGAAAAAAGAAAAGAAAAAGAGAAGGAGGCAGAAACAGGAAAACAGGCTTAATCTTTGGAAATTGATGCAGGTTGCAGGTATTCCATGCAAAAAGGAGGCCTCTCAACTCAAAGACAAGGGTCCCTACCATGCTACCAGGCAACCTCACAAGCACTCCCTCCATAAACACTCATCTCTTCCAAGGTTTGGGTGCAATCTGGTCATAGTTTAGCCTTCTACAGGAAGCTACAGGACTTTCTACAGGAAGTTCTGTATTTCTAAAGAAAACATCCTGTAGAGCCTTTGGACAGGCCAGGACCGACTATGAAGGAGAATTTGAGGCTTGAAGTCCGATGAGGAGGCATGCAACCATTTTTTTTTCTCCATCCCCCACTGCTATCACCTCCTTTCACCACCAGTGTTGCCATATGATTGAAACACCTGCACATTCATACCAGAACGTCGGTTTCTCGGAAAATAATATATTTTTAAGTGGGAAACACAACATGCAGAGGCTCAACGCTTTACTTGTCAAGGCAATCTAAGGACCCTGCACCTGTGAACGTGACTCCAGTATTTCGGCATGCACCCCAGGAGGAGAAACGGCTACAGGATGTCCTACAGGAATCCTGTAGCAGTTGATCCAGCTAGAGCACATACCATGGAGGCACCCGCAGCTCATGAAGTCGGCGCATGCAACATTCACAGCCAGGAAACTGGTCTCGTAACCAGCAGCAGTCAATGAAGAGGAGCTCCCGTGCCTGTGCACGAAGTAGCAGCAAGCGGATCCATCATCCCTCGTCCTGAAGCCTGAGAAATATCATGTCCACAGCTACACAGGTAAGTGTCTCACCCTGTTTCGTCAAATTACATAAGCTATACTCTAAAATGTGCGTAACTATGGAAATGAATGGATTGAACAAGTCGGGTAGCCATTCAACTGGCCACCAAAACCAGTCCGACGGCCTCGTCGGATCCGAAAGGCTTTGGTTATGTCGAAAAGACAGGAAATGGGCATGTGGGAAGCGTCCAGTCGGAGAGAAGTGGCGATCTAACAGGAATGGCAGCGGTAGATATACAAGGAAGGATTCGGCGGTCAAGCATACATACAGCGGAATGATAGCAGTGACGTCAGCCAACGGGCCGACGGGGACAGCTCACCCCCGCGTCACGAATTCCGCAGAAATTCAAATCAGCCGGCTGAATCACTTATGGCGCACTGTAGTCATTTATTCACAACCGTTTCGCAGCCGAGTACGCATCCTAAATTCTCTGAAGGCTGTTAACCGGAGTTCTCGGCCTGTTCCAACGTCCTGTTGCTGCACAGAGGGTCCAGAACCACTAAAGCGCTCCCCAGAATCTATGCACGACTCCTACAGGAAGCTGCGCTACAGGAAGCCCAACATTACCGAGGAATTTGGACTGTTCATGTCGAAGGTGGCAATTCTAGAATGAGGTAAGCCTGAACATAGTTCTCCCATGCAATTGATTCGAAAGGTGGTGAAGTTGACGTGTTGAAGGGGTAGGAAACCATGAATTAAAGTTTGTGCATGAATTTACAAGCCGTTTTCTTATCGCTGCATGAGAATTGTCGTCGTAGTATGTATGCGGGATTTTCTCCAGGGTTTGATTTATAATTGAGCCACTGTCAAGGCTCACTCGTAGAAAGTTGTGAATTTTATAAACTGTGTGCATAACAGAGACATAGCTCTGCGCTCTGTCTAAGAAAATCCCGAAGATCCACTTCTGTATACGAGCAGGCAAGCTCAAGACAACAAAGCAAGTTTTTACCATGTCGTGAGGGTTCATTAGAAAAGAGCCTACAGACTCAAAGAAGTTACGGGAAACCCTTGAGGTGGTGGACTTGTTTTCCCGTGCGCAATGGATGTCATTCTGTGACAAGCTTCAAGGTCACGACGACAAGGTTGCAGAAGAATTCCTATGGTCCTTGAAGCCAAAGTCAAAGACATTGGTCGTTGTCAACTTCAGAGGATTGACCCTCAGACTCACCCCACAGTTCATTAGCAGAGTAACTGATTTACCGATGGGGGTACCCTGGGATAAGGAGGAGAGAAAACTGGTTCAGAAAGCTAAGAAGGAGTTCTTCTTGCTAGAGGAACAATTCTCAGAGGACAAGAATGGAGTTCGAAGAACCAACCTACAGTCGTTCTGGAGTGACGTCAGCCTCCAGATTATGAAGTATATTACGTGTGAAAGGCGATTTAGCATCGTGTATGGCTATCATTTCCGGTTGCTCACAGAACTCAGGCACCAAATGGACTTACCTTCAGAGCAAAAGTTGAGCATTCCTTACTTCCTCCTGCAATCCATGACTAAGTGTGCCACCAAACTGAGAGAGGGAACGCTAGACCAGATAGCCCATCATGGGCTCATCAAGCTCCTCATGGAAGATGCACTCCACACATACATCGTCCCTCTCCCCTGGGAAACTTTTCGAAATCTGACTAAGGATGATGACATCCGAATTTTGGCTGAGGAGCTCACCTCCTCCAGCAGCGAGGAGAAGGAACACACTCAAGCAGAGAAGAAAGGTAAAGGCCACGAAACCCCGGGCAAAACACCAAAGAAAGAACAGGAGGGAAAACAAGAGAAAAACCAAGCTACCAAAACAGGGGGTGACAAAACCACACCAACACCCAGGGAGAAAAGACTACAGAGCAGGGTGGAAAGGACTGAAAAAGTCCACGTCAGTGAGGGCACCTCTAAGGCAGCCTCAGCCAAGTTAAAAGAAAAAGCACCCTCAGCCAAGCAGGCTAAAACGGTGCTGCTTGTTTCTACAGGAAGGTTAAAAACGACTTCTATAGGAAGCCAGAAATCAGCCACTACAGGGCTTTCTACAGGAAGTCCTGAAAAAGGAAAACAGAAGGAGAAAATGGCCGAAATTCTTGCTAGGGAGGCAGCAACTGTGCTGGCCACCCTAAGTACCTCTCCCAAGCCAAAGGAAAAATGAAAGAGGGAGACTCCTCTGTATTTCAAAGCAAGAAGGAGTGTAAGAATTAAAACCGGCAGGCCCCAACCTCCATCCAAAGACCCAATTACCATTGAAGACACCCCTACCTCGCCAAAGGAGAAGTCCCCCTCCAAAGTATCAGTCACTTATGAGCGGGGGAGCCTGAAGACAACTACCTGTAGGGAGAGAATGGAAAGGTTACCTTCAAAAACCCCTCTGCAGGATGCTGAAGCCGTTCTACAAGAAACATTGGCCAGGCTCAAGGAGACCGAAAGAATGGAGGGGGAGGCAGCCAAATCACCACAAAGGGAAGAAGAGGTAGAGCACGTTATGAAACCTAGCCCCCAGCCCAGCTTGGGCTCTTATTATAACCTTTTGGAGGCCAGGAAAATCATTCCACAGAAATTCACACTGCCGCTTTTCTTTGCATTGGAGGAAGAAAGAGTGAGGACCCACACATGGATGAGAATAGCTAAGTCTAAAGGAGTAGCAGATATAGGCCCCTTGGAGGAACAACTCAAGGAGGCAAGAAGAGAATTGGCTATGGCAAAACATGTGGGAAACTGCCAGCGAGTATTTCTACAGGAAGAGAATGAGAAGCTCAAACTACAGCTACAAGGATAGAGGAAAGAAAGGGGCACAACATCAGAGGACACCACAGCAGAACCTCAAGGCAAAGAAGGAATGCAAGCTGATCTTGAGGAACTAAACCAGCAACTACAGGAAAGAGAATTGCAAGCAAACATAGAGATACAAGCTCTAAAATAGCAGGTGCAAGAAAAGGAGGCACAACTGGCCTGCATGGCCAGTTGGGCTATGGACACTCTGTAATGTAGGCAACCAGCCAAATCTTATGGCCTATACCTATGGGACCAATGGCTGCAATTCCAAATTAATGCATTGGCATAGAGGGGTATCTCCCAAATCCAAAACCCCCAGCAGTTCACAGATTTATGCAACAGCAGCTCAACAGAGGACAAGGCCAAGCTATCAGAGTTCTACCTCCATAATTTAGCCCTTCCAAATGTAACTGCATGGGACCCCAACATAGTCATGGGAGATATGCAGCTGATGGCACTAACCTCATGGTTAAACCACGAAGAAAAGAGAGTGGCAGAGGTCAAAGATGTTATGAACTGAGAGTTACATGAACCACTGTTGATTAGAGTAGAGCCAAGGGACCCCACCAGATTGATATCAGCCCACCAGCACCTAACAACCAACTCTCAGGATTTATTAAAATACATGGATCAGTAGGCTCAGGCTATAACACACTTCGAGGATATGGAGCGATTATTAGGGGACAATTGTGTTCATGCTTGCACCCATAGGTGGAACACATTGTCCCACAGCCTCAAAATCAGGGAATATCACACTCCAACTAGAATGAGGGAGGCCCTCGCACGGGTGCCTCTCTACAAGAAGTCCATGAAGAACCTCTAGGCCAGCTGGATCGGCCTCAAGCTAAGCCCACCTTTGCTTTTGGGATTGGTAGAAGGAAGCACAGAAAAAGAAGAGCATAAGCAGTGGGAAGAGGTGGAAAGGAAGGTCGGGTTCCATGACAGTGAGGAGGATACTACTTCAGAAGCCTGGGATGTGAGAGTCGCGATTAAAGCAATGAAAGAGGAGGAGCTGGACTAGTTGCTTAGGGATGAGCAATCATTTTAGCAGGGGGGTGATGATGAGCCCCAAATTTGGTAACATTTTGGGCTCATTTGGCCTAATTATCCTTGTTAAATCCTTCATTTTTCATAACTTATGCATTATTTTTTAGTATGTTTATGTCATTTGTATGAATAAGGGTAGTCACTCTTCCTAGGTGGCTAACACGTGCTCATTTCAAGTATTTTGACGTATGTTGGAGTAAAACTGAGCAGTGATGGGCTAGGAGACAGCCAAGCTTGGGTTGAGGATTCGTAGGGGGGTTGTCTATGGCATTAAATAGCCTCCCTCGGGATCTTCACCCCCAACTCCGAGCTCCAAAGGCCACCAAAACCGGATCTAAAAGGTAGCCAAACAGATTTTTGCAAGGAGCTGTTCACTCATAGTTTGGGCAGCCAAGTCCCATAGATTTAGGAGGCCAGCTAGGGCCTCGTGGTGTATAAATGTTAAGGCCTTAGCCTTCATGAGGGACTTTTGGAAACTCTTGCATACTTTTCACTACAGTGCTGCTAGCTCCATTTTGTTCTCTTGTAGCCATTGTTGGCATAACTCTTGACTTATGATTATTTTTTGATAATGAGAAGCAGTCAGATTTGATATCAACTCTGAGTTTCCTATAGGAGCCATAGCTCTTGGGGTTGGGCCCAACCTGAGATCCTAGGGCCTCCTTCTTTGTATTGTTATCTTCTCTTTATGCATTGTGATTTTCCTTTTATGCGTTTGAAACGTGTTTCTGTTGAGCAAGATTTGGTTGTGTTGGTTAAATAGGTCACTGTTTATAAATAGGATTGCTTCAGATGTGTAGAATAGATTGGTAGGATAATAACAGATAAAGCACCAAGAAAAAGGGTTGACAACACTCTTAGTTTCACCTCTCCCTTATTGAATTAGGGGCTGGAATTGCAGAAACAGTGCTGCCCAACAAAAACACTAGTTTGCTTGACCATGCAATCTTTGGTGTAATGTTTTCATTTGTAGAAGTTAGTCATGCATTCAGACCTTTTGAAATGTTTCTGTGCTTAAGTGTTGTACATGGTTCTCTTTATAAATAAAGCTGTTGTTCATTTGTTTTGTTGACAGTTAGGATAGATTAGCTAAGATTTCGATTGTGTGCAGGACTTGGTTGATTCGGTTAAGTGTACACCATGCAGGGCATCTCCACCACTCTCTCATCCACCTAAGCTTCGTCCAGGCCAGCTTTCCACACCCTCTCATCACTCCATCCATCAATCCCTGGGTCATTTCAGGCCCCTACCCTACCTCCCTATCCATTCATGCACCCTACCTCACTCACCCATCCTCCAAAATCCAATTTTAAAACATCCTGTAGAAATTTCTGAACATCCTGTAGAACCCCTGCAGACTTCCTGTAGAAGCTCACAAATGAGGTTGCTGGATAGCCAAACTTTGTGAAACTCTCCGGAAGAGTGTTAGGGACTCCTTAAACCCTCTCTGAACCTTCCCAACCTTTTCCAAGCATTTCTCTTCCTTGATCCACCCCTGCACAGTAAAAAGCCAGTTAAAACACATGCATGATAATTCTGATAACTTATTCAAAAATACAAAAATATGTTTCCTTCAGATAGAGGTAGCCTAGACATGTGCATTTTACCTTCATAGAAGTAATGGCATATCTTTTAATAGTTTGCACTCTCTCCTTTGCATCAGTAGGACTAGCTGGTAGAATTAGGGTTTGCTAGGGTTTATGTTACTTTTTGTCTTTTAGTTTCTTTCTGCAAGTAGATCAGCTTCCTTTGAGTTAGCTTCCATCCATCAGTTAAAAATCTTCTTCTAAGAGCTCATAGAATTTGGCTTAAGCCCCTAGTGGACTTGTGCCAGCTAACGAAGTGACAGCTGCGGCAAGAGCTAGTACTTGTGCATACAGCGCCGTCGCTTCCAAGTTTGTTATGAACTACCGGGTTGATAAAAGTAAAGAAGGGAGTCCCAGGAGTTGCAACATTATTGCTGCAATACTGGAGCCCACCACTTATACAGCCGCAACAATGAACAAAGCCTCCAAAGTCAACCAACTAATCAGGGAAAAGGATCTAAGGATCATCCAACTCGAAGGGAAATCGACAGAATAACAGCAAATGATTAGTCATCTTGGGCAACAGCTAGCAGAGCAAAGACAAAAAAATGAGAAACTAAAAGAACAATTGAATTTGGAGAAGAAAAATATTGATCAGTAGATAATCCAGAAACAACAGAAGTTGTCTCAAGAACTCACCAAGCTTCAAATGGAAAATCAGCAGGAAAAGAAGGCTAAAGAAGATCAAATTGCATAGCTGCAATTACAGATAGAGAAAGTCAAGGGTTATTCGAAGGTTGGTGAATTCAATAAATAAGCCCTCGAAGTTAACAAAGCCTTATCTCGGTAGCTAAACATCCTTTGTCATAAAATATCATTGGTTGACACATTGTGCGCTATCTCTGCATCACTTATTGAACAGGCACTTGACACTAGACTGGAATTTGAAAAAGCAGATGATAAGATAACAAATTTTCTCTCTTGGCAAAATTTGGAAGAAGGCATGGCTGCCAATTTACCGAAAATACAAGAATCGCACAAGGAATTATTTTCCGATATGAGAATCATAGTTAATCAAAGCCGAAATAGCGATTTATAGAGCCAGTGCTATAATGAATGGTGTAATCGAGTTAGTAAATGACAACTTGTATATGGCTAAATTGATCTCCAATTTATCTTCAGGAAAACTCTCGAAAGAAAAAGCACTAGAATATCAATGGAGATAGGAGCTGGCAAGCAGAGAAGAACAAATCGGCAAGGTGCAAAACTTGACATGGGATGAATTCTGGTTTTTCCTAATCAAGCTGCATATCCACAGATGGCCATGAAATTCCTTTCCGACGCAGTCAATCTCATGGTTCCCGAACTCTCTGATGCCATGTACATATCCCAACTACATTCCAGGATGAGTCACCCTCCGGAAATTCAGCCAATGCTCTCAATTTGTTAGCTGCGAGCACAAGAGAAGAAGTAGATACAATGAATCAGTTCAAAGGCTAACGCATTGTTATTTTCTTAAATCAAATCCTAGATTTTCATGTTTACAGTTTTAAGAGCTCATAGCGATTTTTATTGACAGTTAGTTTTTATTTTGATTATTTAAACCCTTTCATGTCTTTGAAGAAAGGGTCCTCAAATTGTATAAGATTTGACTTGAGAAGTTGCACGGTTGTACTTCTAAATATTTTTTTATCAATAGGGGATCAATGTTATACATTTTTGTGAAAGAAGATTTTCAAGATTTACACTTCTGTATTTCCTGGAAGTTTTCTCAAATAAGAAAGTGGAATCAGAGTGTTATTTACATCGGAAGGATTAAAATTCATGCCGTATTCCTATCACTATTTTTATCTTATTTCCTTATGTGATTAAGCATTTCTTTTAAAAGGTTTCTATTGTTGATATATATATATATATATATATATATATATATATATATAGATATATGATTTTTCAAATAATTCTTTATCATATCATTTCTGAAGATTTAGAATTGTTATCCTTTGAAGATATATGTCAGCGATATACATTGTCATGAATGCGATATGCGTTTATTATTACTTCGTTTAACTTTTTAAATGAAGTAATCATTATATGAGTGCATCTTTTAATTGATAAGTAAGCCATCCATATGATTATTTGTCTATTAGAAATAACCAGAAATCACATTGTTTACAGAATACCCGGGTATATAAATATATTTGTATATTTCGAGTAATAGGATAAAACATTTACCCTCTCCATTATACGTTACAAAACAACCATCCATTAAACCATTCATTAAGGGAAACTGGCCCCATAATATCTAGTCGGAGCCACCACACCAAACGGAAAAGGAGTTGTACTAAGGTCTGGACTAGGTGGTTATCCCCAATGTTGGTGCTAGGATTTTAGAGGCATCAACATTTTTGGCGCTAGAAGGAGGGCCGAACTGTGAATGGCGAGTAAATCCAAATCTATAGGCCATTCTAATATTAAAAACCCCTCACAATCTCCTCCAACTTCTCCTTCACATTCCAAATCTCCTTTTTCTAAGCGATAAGTTGAATAGGAAAACACAACACCCATTGCTGAAAACTTAAACACACCTAACAATTCTTCTCTTGAACCCCCTGAAGTTCAGACCTTGATTCATAAACTCCAAGGGTTTTCAATATCCCAAGAACAGTCTGAGTTATCCCAAGGTAGTGTGACTTCGCAATATATTCCATCGTAGCCTCTTACAAGATCCTAGAGTGAAAAGCTTGGTATCCCACCAACTGAATTTCCTCTGCCAAGTAGAAAAAGAGCTAGGAAGACACCTTTAGAGTCTGAGAGTGAGACTCTTTCTTCATCATCATCCATTCCATCTAAACCATTGCAAATTCATCCATCCACTCCCCAACTCAAGATCATAATCCATAAGGGTACAGGTACTCCAACATCTTCTACCCAATCACTTTCAACCGCCTCTTCACCCCCCTCTGATGTTAGTTTGACAATGGCACATAATCAACCTCAACCAAGGCCATGGACAAATCTAGGAGTTGTCACTGTGCCTACACCCTTGAGTCAATTACCAACTCATCCTGAAAAATGGTTACCAAAATTTAATTCAGATATTAGCATATTAGCAGAAGAACATATAAACAATTTTATGTTGTCCATAAACTTGAATGAGGTGACAGAAGAAGATGTTGTTGTTAGACTTTTTCCATACACTCTACAAGGGGCAACTGGGTCGTGGTATTTTTCACTACCACTAGGATCCATCAATAGCTGGGATGCTTTTTAGGAACAATTTTTAACCAAGTTTGGAGGTGATAGGTCTACAACAACTTTGATTAATGACCTCTCCAATCTGAAATCTGAATCAAAGGAACCCATCAAAGACTTCAACTTCTGATTTAATAAACTGCTAAATAAAATTCCTGCAACATCCAAACCTAGTGAAGAAGTTCGAAGCGAATGATATATCTCTGCTTTACCTTCAAACATATCCATTTTCGTTAATAGGGCTGCCAAACCCACATTAGCAGAAAATATGAAGGAAGCGATCGTTGTTGAAAAACATATCATTGCTTTGGAAAAGAAAAACGCTCTTGAAGAAATAAAATCGAAAAAGGTTACTTTTAAAGATGACTCAAAGAAGAAAGCAGTTAAAGACCCATATGAGATGGAAGGTTTACAAAAGGTCCTGAAAACTATGTCTAATGAGATGGTGAAAATAAAAAAGTAGGTGGCTGAAACTTCTACTAAAAAACCATTTAGAAACTTTAGAAGGAATCAGTCAAATGAACTAAAACCACTGTTGGGTAGCGTAAGCCCCGCACAACAGTTACAGGGCGCAAAACTAGACATTTTGGGTAAAGTTAGGATAAAGACTCTGTTAAAGACTTCGTTGAATGCACGAAGTGTGAATTGTAATAGGTTGAGTCAAAGGGTAGTCTACCCGAAAACAATGTAAAAATATGTAACTAGGGTCGGGCTGCATAGGGGGTCATAGGCCAAGGGAAGGTATAAATAGAGCGACGCTCTATGTGTAGAAGAAAGAGAATTTTGATGACATGAAATGTAATGGGTTCTTAAAAAAGATAGTTTGAAAGCATTTGTAAGTCCAAGTCGAGGGTTAGGTAGGAGGTAGAGGCTCTGCAGCTGTGTGCGCAGAGGCCTAGAATGTCTGCAGTTATGTGCGCAGACCCCTGTAGTTGAGTGCGTAGGGTAGATCTGGATGTATTGGTGAAGAATAATAATAAAGAAAAGTTTGCTTCTGTAATTCTGGATTATCGCGAATCTGTCTTTATGGTTTATCTTTCTATATCTGGTTAATGCAAAAGTGATGAATGTATACGAATCTAGAATCATTTTGTGCGCAAATAAATTATGTTGGTTAAATGTTTGCTTAAAGACCCTATTGAATAGTTCTGAATCATAACTGCTTCCTTCAAGTAGAATAGCGCATGAATAAGAAAATTATAATCACCCTGGATCAGCACGAAGGTCAAGCAACAAGGAGTTATAGAACAGTGCACGAACCCTTCAGCACACATCTAGACATCCCTAGGGTGCGGAAACCTAGTTTCAGCACCCTCCCCTACTACCTCAGGTGAGACATCAGTCCGTGCCCCGCGGGCTGTTGCCGAAAGGGGCTAGTAGCTACGGGATTTGTTTGGCTAAATAACTCTTCCGAACTTGGGTCAGGCCCAAACACGCCAACAACCACCTGTTGTGGTCACCAACAACCCCCCTTCTTCACTTGACATTAGCAATAACGTCAAGCAAAGAGGGGACCCTGAACAAAAAATCCCAAAAAAATATTTTTCTAAAGTTTTTTATATTTCTCTCCCTAAGGTTTAAATCGCATCGCAAAGAAAGGCTGAAGCATGGCTCGAGCGCGAAAAGCAAGACCGCGAATGAGCGATGCGAAGTTCATGGCGTCGCATACATCACACGCGCCCCTTTAAAAGAAGACCTTCGAAAAACGCCGACCGCCGATATGCGAAATCGCCAATCGCAAGCATCACGCTATACGGCATAACCATTAAACAAAATTTGCGATATCTGCGATTCGCGATCTGCGATGGCAGCGATTTGCGATCTGCGATGGCAGCGATTTGCGATCTGCGATCTGAAAAGACTTATCACACGACAAGCCCAGGATTAAGTGCGCGCCTTGAAGGAATTTAATGACCTCATGCTTGAGTATCAAGGAATGATTGCATCGCATTTTTCGAAGAGTCAAGTCATGATGCATGTCAGGATTATGCATTCATTAGAGTTTAATGCTTTCATGTCAATATTTTCATTTCCCTTCTTCTTTGCGTAGACTGCAAGACACGCAACTGATATAAATCTATATGCAGGAAACATCTGAGAGAAAGGGGAAAACGCCAATCAAACAGCAGAGAGAAGATGCCTCCGCAAACGAATGCAGCATGCAGCAGGACCGCGGATTCCAGACTATCAGACAATCGGCCCTGATGAAATTAGACTATCCAGGACTCAGAGTCAAAGGCGCACAAAAGCAGCGTGTTCACAAAAGATCTTGAAGCTTAGACTGGGTAAAGCAAAAAGAGAAACGCAAAAGAAGGAGGACGCTCCAGAAAAGCCTGGAAAAAAGAGCGGAAACAATTCTCGAAATAGAGGGTTGTCCATACAGCGCGACTCCTAACCCACTTAGTCATTCGCACAACCGGAAACCAAAACAGCAACAGCAAAATCAGTTCGAGAAGAACCTGGGTTGTGCTAAGTATACACGCGGCGAATACACCCAGCTAGAGAAAGGTTCTCGAAAATATATTCTGGTCTGTCAGAAGAAAGTGTCAGCTCTTGTTATTTCCACTTTTATCTCTCGAGCAAAAGAAGAAGGCAGTCAGCCGACTCTTCCCAGGAAAACGTTGCATTGTTGACAGCACTAAAGAGAATATACAGAAACGGTCAGAAATTAGATTTAAAAGTTTTAGAAATAAATTTGCTTTTAGTAAAGGGCGGTCATTTGAAGCCGATTCCCTAGATTCGTGTAATTAATATCAATTAGCTAGCAGTATTTAACCCTTCTCATGGCATTTGGAGAAGGGTCCGGAAATCTGTCAAAAAACTTATCCTCAGAACATGCACTTCTGCACCCTCAGAGGAGGTTTTTGATGAATAGATGGATCAAGATTTATTTATGTTTGCATTTTAATATCTGTTACTAATGTTGCACTTCTGTACTCTTAGCAGATGTTAGAACAAGTAGAAATAAATCATTATTACTTGAAGTTTATTGGTGAAATTAGTCATAAATGGTACTTTTATCTCTTGACTAGATTCTGCTAGTATCCCTAAAGTGATATGTAGCTGAGTTCTTTAAATGTTATTGTATGAATGTTTGCATTACCATTTGGCACTTCTGTACGGTGGGATCATTTAATCATGCTTAACATATAGAAAACTGATTATGCGATATGCTTTTCACAACTACTCTGCCTAACTTCTTATGCAGAACGGTTTATCTTTATTGGTTTATATTCTGATATCAGTTGAATGATCTTTATTACCAGCTGTTGTTAGAAATATTTCTAGATCACATAAACAAAAGAAAAACACCCCGGGTTAGCATAGATCAGATGTATTTCTCTTCATTAGATTACATTAGCATAGAGTTAGTTTAGCAGTTAAAATCAAGACTAGTTTAGAAAAACCTCTAGATTAATATCATCAGACTCTACGCACACACACACACCCATCACATTGGGAAACTGGTCCCATTACCCCCAGTCGGACCCGCTACTCCAAACGGGCAAGGAGCCGCCAACCAGGTTCCGGACCGGGTGGGTATCCCCCTTGTTGTTGACCCGACTTCGGGCCCCTCAACATTTCTGGCGCTAGAAGGAGGGCCGAGCTATGAATGGCGCATAATTTAAAATTCAAATACCATTCTAAGAGCAAGTCACCCTCACCAACTTCCCCGACTTCCCCAGTACGAATAAACTCGGAACTGGAAGTCGCTCGGACATCCACCGCTGCTATACATCCCGATACATCAGAACAACTTATTGTCGATCCCCCTGAAGTTCAAACCTTGATCCGTAAACTCGAGGGATTCTCCATTTTTAACCAAAAATATGATAAATCTAAAGGCATCTTGACTTCGCAATACAACCCTGCTCATCCCCTGACCCGATTGAAGAGTGAAAAGTTCGGCATTCAGCCAACTGAAATCCCTCTCCCCACTAGGAAAAGAGCAAGGAAAGCACTTCAAGAGTCTGACAGAGAGACTCTTTCATCCACATCGTCCATTTCAACTCCCTCTCCGCGAAGTCAACCACCCACATCTCCACCTCAAATCACTCATCCATCTTCCGCAACCCTTCCCCCACAATCGTCAAAGATCGTAACATCTCTATCTTCTCAACCTCGAAGATCATCTTCTACACTTTTATTAACCAGCAACTCAGCGATGGCACAATCTCCATGGAACAACCCTGGGGCGGTTTTAATGCCTCCACCCCTGAGTCCAATACCTGCCCATCCTGAGAAGTGGTTACCAAAGTTCAATCCAGAAACTGGAATGCTAGCTGAAGAACATATCAATAATTTCATGCTTTCTGTTAATCTCAACGGGGTCACCAACGAAGATGCCGTGGTCCGACTCTTCCCCTATACGATGCAAGGGACAGCCGGGTCATGGTACTTTTCGCTACCCTCCAGATCTATCACCAGCTGGGATATTTTTCAAAATCAATTTCTCACCAAATTCGGCGATGATAGATCGACAGCGACACTGATCAACGATCTGTCCAATCTTAAAGCTGAGGCTAGGGAACCCATTAAAGATTTTAACTTACGGTTCAACAAGATCCTCAATAAAATCCCCGCTGCTTCCCAGCCCAGCGAGGAAGTAAGATGCGAATGGTACATCACGGCCTTACCTTCAAACTTGGCCATCTTCGTAGATAGGGCAAGCAAGACAACCTTAGTCGAAAACTTGGCTGAGGCATTGGCAGTCGAAAGACGCGTAGTAGCCCTAGAAAAGAGATCTACAATTGAAGAGCGTAAATCTAAGAAATTCTCTTTCAAAGAAGAAACCAAGAAGAAGCAAACGAAGGATCCTTTCGACATGGAAGGATTACAAAAAGTCTTGAAAGCCATGTCTAATGAGATGATTGACATAAGAAAGCAAGTAGCAGAATCGTCCCCAAGAAAGCCTTTTAGGAATTTCAAAAGAAATCCCCTTATGGAGACGAAGCCACCCAACGTGGTCTCGAATGTGGAATCTGAAGAAGAAGAAGAAGAGAGCACCATCGAAACGCAGACCGACGACGAAGAAGTGGTGGAACTGCAAGGAATGTGGGATTTCATCCTCCCACAAGAGGAAGATCAAGAAGCACTTCCGGTTAGCACACGAAGCAGAAATCAACTTGATCCTCCCCAGACTACCTCAAAACAGAAGGGCGCAAGCCCTCCAGCGAAAGAAAAGGTCGCAACAAAGAAGACAACCCCTAAAGCGACCTCATTTAGTCCAGTCCAATCAGAGCAATCGCCTCCATCAAAGACATTAATAGTGTCGGATGAAATGGAGTATAACATCATCGACGACATGAAGAAGACTAGGGCTAATATCACCCTGTACGAGTTGAGCAAATTGAAACACCAACAGAAGATCATGATGAAAGAGTTACATGCCGTACCTACTGCACCTGTACCTACAGCTATAGCTTCCCATAATATAGGAAGACCCCCAATCAACGCGATCAATAAAATCGATCCAAATGACATCGCTTTGATTGGAGGGAGGTCTAGATCTCACACTCCTCCTTTCCTCCTCACTTATGAGATCTTTAACAGAAACGTGCATAACTGCTTGGTTGATTCTGGTGCTTCAACCAATATTTTACCCAAGTCAATATGTGCCAAACTTAATGTTCAACCGCAAAAATCCGCAGTGCGCATAGTTCAACTTGATCGATCACAAGTCGAAGTGATAGGCGAACTTAATCAAGTGAACATAAGACTGTCGTCCAACCCCAAGGTATGCCAGGTCATCGATATTCTAGTTGCTGACATCCCTGAATTTTATGGTCTAATTCTTAGCAGGGATTGGTCTGAGAAGCTCCACGGATATTTTTCGACTGACTGGTCACACATGTGGTTACCCTTCAACGGGAAGCCAAATCAAATAAAGGTTGAACGAGAACTGCACCAAAAGTACATAGTGACGGATTTGGAGGGAGAGAACGAAGCCATAGCATACAACAGCAGCATCATAGGCAACTACTCGGTAGACTCTTTCCTTGGAAATTTCAATGCTCACATATCACCATATTTAGAAAATTCAGTCGTGTCCCAAGTAGAAAACTTTTCCCAGACTGATGATTCAAAATGTGTTAGTTTCTTAGATAACCCTGTAAATACTTCTTTATTTTGGAAATTATATTTTGATGGCTCTAAGTCCAATGAGGGAGCGGGAGCAGGATGCGTCTTGATTAGCCCCGACGAAAATAAGACCATGCTCACATGCAGGCTGGAGTTCGATTGCACGAACAACACAGCGGAATACGAAGCCTTGGTGCAAGGCCTATACAAAGCAATCGGCTGCAACGTCAAATATCTTCAAGTCTTTGGAGATTCCGAGATCGTCGTCAAACAGGTACGTAACACCATACACTGCCTGTCTAGTCATTTAAAGCACTATCAGTCTTTAGTGCAAGATCTCACTGCGCATTTTACAGCATTCAATATTTCATCAATCCCAAGACTTCACAATGCAAGCGCAGACCTGCTAGCAAACGTAGCCTCCAGACTCATCCCCTCCGAAGACTTTAGTCCAGATAGGTTTTCCATAGAGTTAATTTTTAAGCCGTCTATCCCTGACAATATCACCAACTGGAGAGTATTCAACGATGACCCAGACATCGTAAGTTTCCTTACCTCTGAAGGATCCTACTCAAACCAGATAATCGACGAGGACTGTCATGACCACCAAATACAACAAAATGGCACGGATAATGCTATACCCAAATCAGTGGTCAAATTAGAAGATTTGTATGACTTAAAAAGTCGGTTCAAAAGATCAGCTAACGCCAAACTTTACAGTTCAACTCTGAACTACGAATCAGTGAACTTAGGAATCGAAGAGAAACCCCAAAACGTTAATCTAGGCCAAGGCCTAGCTCCTGAAGAAAAGTCAGCATACATCCGTCTTCTACGACAGTACAAAAACGTCTTTGCCTGGAACTACGATGAGCTGAAAACTTATAACACTTCTATCATTCAGCACACTATCCCTATGATTGACAACGAGAAACCCGTCCAACAGAAGCTTAGGAAAATCCACCCCAACCTGGAAAATCAGATAAAAACTGAGCTGAATAAGTTGTTGAGAACCAGAATAATTTTCCCGGTCAGAAATTCCAAATGGGTATCCAATATGGTACCTGTTAGGAAGAAAAACGGAGATATTAGAATCTGCATCGACTTCCGGAATCTCAACAAAGCCTGTCAGAAAGACAATTTTCCCCTCCCACCTATGGAGCAAATACTACAGGCTGTAGCAGGCTCAGAATTGATGTCTTTCCTGGATGGATTTTCAGGATATAATCAAGTGCTGGTACACCCAGACGATCAGCTAAAAACCACCTTCCGAACTAAATGGGGTACCTACGCGTATCGGAAGATGCCGTTCGGTCTGATCAACGCCGGCGCTACTTTTCAAAGGGCTATGGACATTGCGTTCAAAGGGTTAGTCAATAAATCAGTAGTGATTTACCTGGATGATATAACTGTGTACTCCAAGAACCGAAGCGACCATCTCAAAGATTTGAAGCAAATCTTTCAAAGATGTTTAAGGTATGGAATCTCGCTTAACCCGAAGAAATCTTTTTTCGCGTTGAATGAAGGAAAATTGCTAGGGTTCATAGTGTCCATATCGGGCATTCACATTGAACCTGACAGAACCAAAGAAATTTCTGAGATATCCATGCCCCATAACAAAAAGACCATGCAATCTTTCCTAGGACAGATCAATTTTGTGAAACGATTTGTCCCAGATTTTTCACGCATTATTTCTCCTTTACAAAAAATGATAAAAAAGAATTCAAACTTTAAATGGGGTCTAGACGAGCACGAAGCGTTTAACTTAATCAAACAAGCCATCATCAACGCTCCATCCCTAGCAACCCCAAATTTTTCAGAACCATCCATATTATACACGTTTGCCTCAGAAAATTCTTATGCTGCGATCTTGACCCAGGCAAACCAAGAAAAGGCAGAAGCCCCAATCGCATTCTTTAGCTCAAACTTACAAGGTGTTGAGCTGAAATATTCGGACGTAGAGAAACAGGCGTATGCCGTTTTCAAAGCGGTCAAATATTTCAGACCCTTCTTGCTAAAGGCCCATACCAAGGTCATAGTACCATTCCCAGTGGTAAGAAACCTCCTGATTCAGAAAGACGTGGGCGAGAAGAGAGCGAATTGGATCACCGCCTTGCAAGAATACGACCTGGAAATCAAGCCGGCACACATCGTAAGAGGCCAAGGCTTCTGCAAGATGTTAGCTGGAGCATCGCAAATCCCCGAAGAATCGCCTGAAGAGGTACACACGTATGAGGTAAGCCTAAATGACGCAGAATCATTTTATGCTGACATCATTTATTTCCTCAAAAACGGATATGCTCCATTTCACCTGGATCACATCAAAAAGAGAGCCCTGAGGTTGAAAGCCAAACAATATCAGCTCGTAGATGATGTCTTATTTAAAAGAAACTATGATTCTGTGCTTCTTAGATGTCTTGAGAAAATTGAAGCTGAAAAGGTTTTGCAGGAACTCCACGATGGACCAGCAGGTGGACACTATGCTAGAGAAGCCACCACACACAAAATCTTACGTGCAGGATACTACTGGCCCACGCTGTTCAAAGACTCGTACAATCACGTAATAAAATGCCAAGTCTGCCAAACGGCTGCAGGGAAACAAAAGAAGTCATCCATGCCACTGCATCCGGTTAACATCGAACAGTCGTTCAGCCAATGGGGCCTGGACATAATAGGTGAGATCGTTCCTCACTCCTCTAAACAGCATAGGTATATCCTCACTGCAACTGACTATTTTACTAAATGGGTAGAGGCAGTTCCTCTCAAGACAGCTAATTCTGAAAATATTATTGAATTCATAGATCAGTTTATCATTACTAGGTTTGGATTGCCAACGGCCTTAATATTCGATAACGCTTCATATTTTTCTGGAAATACCATGACTGAGTTCGCACTCAAAAGAGGGTTCAAACTAAAGTATTCTGCCAACTACTATCCGCAAGGTAATGGGTTGGCTGAATCAACGAACAAGAACCTAATTAGGATTATCAAAAAGACAGTCGACCAAAGCCAAAGGAATTGGCATAAAGCGCTAGTAAACGCCCTATGGGCAGATAGAATTACAAAGAAAGCCTCTATCGGCACTTCTCCCTTTAATTTAGTTTACAGGAGAGAAGCAGTTCTTCCTACTCACTTAGTCATTCCCTCCTTGTCCTTAGTACAATACATTGATGAAGTATCCACTTCTCCCTTACAACTAAGGCAAACGGAAATAATCAAGCTAGAAGAACAACGAGAACAGGCCAAGAAAACCCACGCTCACCACCAAGCGCTGATAAAATCCTCTTTTGATTCGAACATAATGACCAGAAAAAACTTTCAGATGGGAGATTTAGTTTTGAAGTGGGATAAGGCTCACGAAGAGAAGGGAAAACATACGAAATTCCAGAAGCTATGGCTTGGTCCTTTTCAAATCGTAGAAGTCATAGGCCCATCGACTTTTGTGTTGCAGGACTTGACAGGCAGGAGAGATTCTCTGCATGTAAATGGACAAATCCTCAAAATGTATTTTCCATAGAAGGTTATCCTTCTAATTTTTGTAGGATAATTTTAGTTTTATTTTAGTTTTATTTTTTAAATATAAATAAGGTTGGTTGTGAGTGATCATAAATTATATTTATGAAGTATATACCATTTCTCTATCAGATCTTGTTTTCACTTGTATAAATAGTAAAACTTTTCGAAAAATCTGACTTTTATTATTGACAAGTAGAGTTAACTTTAGCCTGAATGTGATGTTAGCTTAAACTTTACAAAGAAATCTGGGATGAAGGTAACTTTTGGCAAAAAATTGTTCTATGCCAATGCAATGAAAAGTATCATCAATAGCAAAATAAGTATCCTCTACAAAACTGTTGTTCTTGAACTCTATTATTGTCGTCCAGAGCTTTCTTAAGGAAAAACAATGACTTCCTCCCTGTTAAGGAAAATCGCAGCATCCAGAGAAACAATCCAAGAAAACACTATATCTCAAAGAATAAGAGGTCTCATCACGAGCCGGCTTATCATGATCACAGATATTATAACTTGCTGACTTTGGCACTACTGTCTATCAAAACAGGGCAACAACTCAAGATTGTTGCAATCAAAAGACAAGGGGTCTCATCGCGAGCCAGCTTGTTCAGCAAAAGTGTAAATCAAGTGAATGACTGTGTCATAATTTGGCCACCATACCAAGACATTGTTCTTTAGAGAATAAAAAAAAAAAATTAAAAAGGAAAGAAAAAGTGCCAAAAGGGTTTTTCTCTGGAATGTTGTAAATAACCTCAAGCAGGAAAAAGGATCATTGCTGGATAATATGGTAACCCTGTCGAGGCTATGGACGCTTGCGGGCAGTAGAGGCTCTACCTACGACAAATGAGCATACTTTACAAAGCCAGTACGCAGAGAAGACCTTATTTTGTCTTTGAAAAGACCGAGTAATGTCTAGGTGTAAATACAAGAAATAGCCCAGAGGAAGCAAACAATCGGAATGAAATAAAAAGTTGTGACGAAACATCATTGACAGGATAAGGGGTAATACTCTATCTGTCCATAACAAAATTTAGGCGTAAGAAAACTTTTCTGTTTTGGAACTGAAAATGCAATAGAACAAGCAGAGATAACTGGTTCTTCACAGTGAATCACCATTGTTGTGGTCACCAACAACCCCCCTTCTTCACTTGACATTAGCAATAACGTCAAGCAAAGAGGGGACCCTGAACAAAAAATCCCAAAAAAATATATTTCTAAAGTTTTTTATATTTCTCTCCCTAAGGCTTAAATCGCATCGCAAAGAAAGGCTGAAGCATGGCTCGAGCGCGAAAAGCAAGACCGCGAATGAGCGATGCGAAGTTCATCGCGTCGCATACATCACACGCGCCCCTTTAAAAGAAGACCTTCGAAAAACGCCGACCGCCGATATGCGAAATCGCAAGCATCACGCTATACGGCATAACCATTAAACAAAATTTGCGATATCTGCGATTCGCGATCTGCGATGGCAGCGATTTGCGATCTGCAATGGCAGCGATTTGCGATCTGCGATCTGAAAAGACTTATCACACGACAAGCCCAGGATTAAGTGCGTGCCTTGAAGGAATTTAATGACCTCATGCTTGAGTATCAAGGAATGATTGCATCGCATTTTTCGAAGAGTCAAGTCATGATGCATGTCAGGATTACGCATTCATTAGAGTTTAATGCTTTCATGTCAATCTTTTCATTTCCCTTCTTCTTTGCATAGACTGCAAGACACGCAACTGATATAAATCTATAGGCAGGAAACATCTGAGAGAAAGGGGAAAACGCCAATCAAACAGCAGAGAGAAGATTCCTCCGCAAACGAATGCTGCATGCAGCAGGACCGCAGATTCCAGACTATCAGACAACCGGCCCTGATGAAATTAGACTATCCAGGACTCAGAGTCAAAGGCGCACAAAAGCAGCGTGTTCACAAAAGATCTTAGCTCAGACTGGGTAAAGCAAAAAGAGAAACGCAAAAGAAGGAGGACGCTCCAGAAAAGCCTGGAACAAAGAGCGGAAACAATTCTCGAAACAGAGGGTTGTCCATACAGCGCGACTCCTAACCCACTTAGTCATTCGCACAACCGGAAACCAAAACAGCAACAGCAAAATCAGTTCGAGAAGAACCTGGGTTGTGCTAAGTATACACGCGGCGAATACACCCAGCTAGAGAAAGGTTCTCGAAAATATCTTCTGGTCTGTCAGAAGAAAGTGTCAGCTCTTGTTATTTCCACTTTTATCTCCCGAGCAAAAGAAGAAGGCAGTCAGTCGACTCTTCCCAGGAAAACGTTGCGCTGTTGACAGCACTAAAGAGAATATACAGAAACGGTCAGAAATTAGATTTAAAAGTTTTATAAATAAATTTGCTTTTAGTAAAGGGCGGTCATTTGAAGCCGATTCCCTAGATTCGTGTAATTAATATCAATTAGCTAGTAGTATTTAACCCTTCTCATGGCATTTCGAGAAGGGTCCGAAAATCTGTCAAAAAACTTATCCTCAGAACATGCACTTCTGCACCCTCAGAGGAGGTTTTTGATGAATAGATGGATCAAGATTTATTTATGTTTGCATTTTAATATCTGTTACTGATGTTGCACTTCTGTACTCTTAGCAGATGTTAGAACAAGTAGAAATAAATCATTATTACTTGAAGTTTATTGGTGAAATTAGTCATAAATGGTACTTTTATCTCTTGACTAGATTCTGCTAGTATCCCTAAAGTGATATGTAGCTGAGTTCTTTATATGTTATTGTATGAATGTCTGCATTACCATTTGGCACTTCTGTATGGTGGGATCATTTAATCATGCTTAACATATATAAAACTGATTATGCGATATGCTTTTCACAACTACTCTGCCTAACTTCTTATGCAGAAAGGTTTATCTTTATTGGTTTATATTCTGATATCAGTTGAATGATCTTTATTACCAGCTGCTGTTAGAAATCTTTCTAGATCGCATAAACAAAAGAAAAACACCCCGGGTTAGCATAGATCAGATGTATTTCTCTTCATTAGATTACATTAGCATAGAGTTAGTTTAGCAGTTAAAATCAAGACTAGTTTAGAAAAACCTCTAGATTAATATCATCAGACTCTACGCACATACACACACCCATCACATTGGGAAACTGGTCCCATTACCCCCAGTCGAACCCGCTACTCCAAACGGGCAAGGAGCCGCCAACCAGGTTCCAGACCGGGTGGGTATCCCCCTTGTTGTTGACCCGACTTCGGGCCCCTCAACACCACCTAATGCTATATCTAATGTAGAATCAGATAAAGATGATGATGAAGATGAAGACATAGTTTTATCATCGGAGGAAACAGAAGAAGAGGAAATAGTTGAATGTCATGGGATGTGGGACTTTATCTTGCCCAACTCTGACAATGAAAGTGAACATGAAGCTCTCTTGGTAAATACCAGAAGTAAAAATGCAGTAGAGCCTGTTCAAACAAATCCGAATAAGAAAAATTCAAGCCCTGTCACTAAAGACAAAGATCCCATGAAGAAAACTCCAGTTGTGCCTACCCAAAATCAACCATCATCCTCCAATCCACCCTCATCATCTAAAACATTAGTAGTCTCTGACTCTATGGATTACAACATTGTGGACATGAAGAAAACTTGAGAAAATCTTTCTTTACACGAACTTAGCAAGCTAAAAAACTAATATGAATTGTTACTTAAAGAGTTAAATGCAGTACCTTCTTCTCCTCTTCCAACCAGTGTATTATCCAAAGTGGCCAAAGGATCAGATAAACCACCATTGGATATAAAAGTAGATGCTACTGATTGTGTTTTGATCAGAGATAGGTCTAATTCTCATACTCCTTTTCTCTTTACTTATGAGATCTATAATAAAAATTTGCATAACTACCTGATAGATTCAGGGGCTTCATCAAATATAATGCCAGCCTTAGTTTGCTCTAAATTAAACATTGAGCCCCAGAAATCAGCAGTTCATATTGTTCAATTAGATCAGACTAAAGTGCAAGTTTTAGGAGAGATTAATTCAGTTACCATTAGGCTATCAGCTGATCCCAGAGTAGTTCAAAGAATTGATATATTGATTGTTGACATCCCTGAGTTCTATGGTTTAATTCTAAGCAGGGATTGGTCTGAGAAACTCCATGGTTACATTTCCACTGATTGGTCTCACATGTGGCTTCCCTATAAAGGGAAACCAAATCAAATCAAAATAGATCGAGAAAAACACATGACTCATACAGTAACGGAGTTTGAACAAGAAAACCAACCTGTAGCTTTCAATAACAACATTCTTGGAAATTACTCAACTGAGTCATTCTTTGGAAATTTTAATGCTCAACAATCGCCTTTTCCTGTTAATAGTATCACATCACAAATTGAAAACTTCTCTCATACTGATACCTCAAGATGTGTTAGTATTGCTGATGAACTTGTAAATAAATCTGTAGATAAGCCTTTATTTTGGTCTTTATATTTTGATGGATCAAAATCCAATGACGGTGCAGGAGTAGGGTGTATTTTAGTTAGTCCAGAAGGGGAAAAAACTATGCTATCATGCAGGCTAGAATTTGAGTGTACCAATAACACTGCAGAATATGAGGCATTGATCCAAGGGCTCTATAAAGAAATAGGCCTGAATATTCAATATCTGAAAGTATTTGGTGATTCCGAAATTGTCATCAAACAAGTAAGGAACACTATTCATTGTCTCTTAGGTCACCTCAAACATTATCAATCCCTTGTTCAAGATCTCATAACTCATTTTCTAGCATTTAATATTTCTCCTATTCCTAGATCTTAGAATGCAACCGCTGATTTATTGGTTAATGTTGCTTCTAAACTACTCCCATCTGAGGATTATAGTCTAGATAGGTTTTCAATTGAATTTATTTTTTTCCCATATGTCCCAAAAAATGTCACCAATTGGTGAATATTTAATCATGATGAAGACATTTTAAATTTCTTGACCTATGAAAAATCTTATGATGATCAGATTATTGATGAAAGCGATCATGATCTTTAGCTAAAACAAGGACCAAATGAGAATTCTATTCCTAAATTTGTGGTCAAGCTAGAATATCTCTATGACATCAAAGATAGATTCAAAAAGTTCACTAATGAAAATCTTCAAAGTTCTACTTTAAAGTTTGAATTAGTAAACCTTGGCATTGAGGCCAAACCACAAAATGTCAATCTAGGACTTGAACTCACATTAGAAGAAAGATTTGCTTTCATCAAATTATTGAACAAATACAAAAAAAAATAAAAAATCCTGGAATTATGAATATTTGATAACTTATGATACTTCTATCATTCAACACACAATTCCAATGATTTCTGATGAGAAACCTGTGCAACAAAAGTTAACGAAAATTCACCCAAATCTAGAAAGCCAGATCAAAGCAGAGTTGAATAAACTTTTGAAAGCTAAGATAATTTTCCTAGTCAGACATTCTAAATGGGTTTCAAACTTGGTCCCTGTATGGAAAAAGAATGGTGATATTAGGATTTTCATTGATTTTAGAAATATCAATAAGGCATGTCAAAAGGATAATTTCCCATTACCAACAATGGAGCAGATACTTCAATCAGTAGCTGGTTCAGAGTTAACGTCCTTTCTTGATGGTTTTTCAGGATACAATCAAGTACTGGTGCATCCAGATGATAGACTAAAAATTACATTCAGAACTAAATGGGGAACATATGCTTATCAGAAAATGTCTTTTGGTTTGATAAATGATGGAGCTACTTTCCAATGATCCATGGATATAGCCTTCAAAGGTTTCATCAATAGGTCAGTTTTTGTCTACTTAGATGACATAACTATCTTTTCCAATAAAAGGACCAATCATCTCCATGATTTAAAACAGATATTTGAATGATGTAAAAGGTATGGGATTTCTCTAAATCCCAAGAAATCATTCTTTGCTCTTAATGAAGGTAAACTCTTAGGGTTTATTGTATCCAAAGATGGCATATATATTGATCCTGACAAGATAAAAGAGATTTTTGATATTCATTTGCCACATAACAAGAAATCCATGCAATCATTTTTGGGATAGATAAATTTTGTAAAAATATTTGTTCCTAATTTTTCTCATATAATCTTACCTTTACAAACTATGATTAAGAAAAATTCAGTTTTCAAATGGGGACATAACGAAAAAGAAGCCTTTGACTCAATCAAACAGGCAATTATTAATGCTCCTGCATTGAATACTCCCAATTTTTCTAATCATTTCATTTTGTATACTTTGGCCACTGAAACATCTTATGTTGTTGTTTTAACACAAATCAATGATCAACAAGTAGAAGCACCTATATCTTTCTTTAGTTCCAATTTGCAGGGTGCTGAACTCAACTATTCGGAAGTAGAAAAACAAGCTTTTGCTGTGTTTAAATCTATCAAACACTTTAGACCATTTCTCCTAAAAACACACACAAAAGTAATAGTCCCATTCTCTGCAGTGAGACAATTGCTAGTACAAAGGGAAGTAGGAGAAAAGAGAGCTAATTGGGTAACAACTTTACAGGAGTATGATATTGATATTAAACTAGCAAAAATTGTGAGAGGGCAAGGTTTTTGCAGGTTATTAGCAGGAGCTTCTAATATTCCAGAACATGAAGATTCAGATAAGAATTTTCAAGTGAATGAGATAAGTATCATAAATTCTGAATCTCAGTATGCTGATTTGATCTTTTACCTGAAAAATGGATATGCTCCCCCTAATTTCAGTTACAAAAACAAACGTGCCTTAAGATTAAAATCAAAACACTTTGAAATCATTGATGATGTGTTATTAGGAAGAAATTATGATTAAATTTTATTAAGATGCCTAGAAAAAACTAAAGTGCAAAAGGTTTTGCAGGAATTACATGATGGTCCAACAGGTGGACATTTTGGAGGAGATACTATAGCTCACAAAATCATACATGCTGGATATTATTGGCCCACTTTGTTTAAAGATGCCCATGATTATGTTAGGAAATGCAAGATATGCCAAACTGCTAGTGGGAGACAAAGGAAACCAGCCTTTCCTTTACAACTAGTAAACATTGAGCAACCATTTGAACAATGGGGGCTTGATATCATAGGAGAGATTGTTCCACATTCTTCCAAGAAACATAGATACATCCTTAAAACCATGGATTACTTCACGAAGTGGGTAGAACCAATTCCATTAAAGGTAGCCAACTCTGATGCAATCATTGAGTTCATTGATCAATTCATCATTACCAAGTTTGGTGTACCTAATGCCCTTATTTTTGATAATGCATCTTATTTTTCTGGGAGTAGTTAGTTGAATTTTCTCTTAAGAAAGGTTTTAAATTAAAATATTTCTGCAAATTATTATCCACAAGGTAATGGTTTGGCAGAATCAACTAATAAGGATTTCATTAAGATTATTAAAATAACTATTGATCAAAATCAAAAGAATTGGCATAAATATTTAATATTTGCATTATGGGCAAATCGCCTAACTCAAAAGGCCTCAATAGGTATTTCTCCTTTTAACCTAGTGTATGGGAAAGAAGTTGTAATACCTTCAAACTTAGCACTCCCATCTCTAGCCCTAGTACAATTTATTGAAGAAAATCCTTCTTCCTCTATTCAATTAAGATTTGATCAAATCCTCAAATTGGAGGAAGAAAGAGAGAAGGCCAAAATCACTCATGCTAAACATCAACAAGTCATTAAATCTTCTTTTGATGCAAGTTCTACCAGTTCAAAAACATTGCAAATTGGTGATCTCGTGTTGAAATGGGACAAAGCACATGAAGACAAAGGTAAACATACCAAATTTCAAAAGATGTGGCTCGGACCATTTCAAATCATTGAAAAGATAGGCTCATCAACGTTCATACTACAAGATTTATTAGGAAAGAGAGATTCTCTTCCTGTGAATGGGCTTATCTTAAAGAAATTCTTTTCTTAAGGAGGTAACCCCTTCTTACCTGTAAATATTCTTTATGCAAGTTTGTTTATTTTTTAGAAAATAATGTTGTAAATAGTCTTCCATTAGCCTTTTACTATTGAAAAGCTCTTTGAGTGAATATTGTGAATACTTTCTTTCAAATGCTAGAAACTTTTAAGGAAATGATTACAATTTTGGAAAGTTGAATAAAACATTAAACTCTGAAGACCTCTTTAAAGTTTGCAAAGTCTTCCAAAACCTTGAAAATATTGTAAATCATTCTAAGTTTTATAAATTTAAGAGAGGTTATTCATAAAAAGTAAAGACTTTTCCAAGCTTAGCATCTACAACTCTAAAATTGTCATCCATAAACTCTTAAGGAGAGAGTCATTCACCCCATCCACTAAGTTTATGATTTTTCATAGTGTAATTATAAAATATGTCTAATATAAAAGATAAGAGGTCTCATCATGAGCCTGCTTACCATGATCATAGGGAACTAATTAAATTGACATTATCAATATTGCATATCAAAATAGGGTAATGGCTTATAATCATAAGACAAGGGGTCTCATTATGAGCCAGCTTGTTCAGTTCAATTACAACCAGTGAATGGCATTGTCATTAGCTAGCTCCCAAACTAGGACAATGGCTTTTTATCTTTAAAAAATTGAAAGAATAAAAAATCAAAAAATATATGTAAACATATCTTTTTGAATTTATCTTTCAAAAGTTATGCTCTTAGATGGATGGGACAATGAATGATTTATGGTTAAAAGGTAACCCTGCCGAGACTATAGATGTTTGCTGGCAGCAGAGGCACTACCTATGACAAAAGAGTAAATTTAAAAGCTAATTTGGAATAGCCCTCTACTTTATCTTTATCAACCAATCAAAACTTGAAGAAACCAAAAATGTTTTTATTTTTAAGGGATTGCAAAAGAAAGTGCAAAAAATTGTTATTTTATTCAGAGTTAATTTTTGTTTAGCTATTCTTAGATGGTTTTGTTTATCCTCAATTGTTTCCAAACTAAGAAAGTTTAGATATTGCATTATTTTCCAGAGATAACTGTTTCTCCCAGTGAATCGCTAATTGTTGTGCTATACAACAACCCTCTCCATTTCAATTTTTTTCATAAAAAACTTTAATAAGAAATGGGCACCCTTTAGAATATAAATAAAATCAATAAAAAGTCTGAAAATAAATTTTATAATAGGTTAGATAAAATTTGTTTTCTAGGATAGGTTTAATCGCAATCGCAATTGGTAATCTATCAAACTCATGGAAGTCCTTTTGATAAGGTCTAATCCGATTTGATTTAAACAAATCCTTATCATAAGACAATTATTAATGGAATATGTTGCATCACACAAATCCTTTGTTTCAATGGTGGACTTAAGGTGTTCCATTGACATTCACCGATGCGATAACTCCATCAGAAAATCGCATATCGCTACTTATCAAGAAGCCCTTCCAAGTGTTCATATAAATCCTCTGATGTGATAAACCAATCACAAGCGTAAATCACTGAAATCATAAAACACATACCAAAAGCCCCTTTGAAATATTCTGATGCAATTTCATAATTGAAAAATGTGTTTTGCGATAAAGGTGAAATATGAGCTATCACAAACATTTGCAGGTTAAATTTATAAATCAATTATAAAGAAAAAACAAACAATTTATTAATTTTAAAAGTCATCGTGCCTCCTCACGCTAGCTCACCACTAATCGCAATTGCAACAACGCAATGGAACCATTTGAGCATGGCACTTGTAATTCCCGATCTACGATATGTGATTATTGCTAATCATTGATCGGGAAGTCACAACACCATTATAAAAAAGGACCATTATAAATTAGCAATGCGACATATCATCATGGCATTAAAGTTTCACGTTGGAAGTTGTGAGGAAATCATTAACAAGCAGTTATGGTTGAATCATTCAAGGATTTCACCCATGGTGGCTTAATATATCATAGAACTGTAGCATCTATTGTGCTTAATTTTTGTTAGTCTTGTGCGCTGCGTATTAGCTTTAAACAATTTTTTTCCACTGTTACGTCCTTCTATCTCATTTTGCAGAGTGAATCCGAAAACATCAGCCTAGCAAAAATGTATAAGAGAGCTCGGAAAGCAAAGGCCCCCATCATGGCAAAAGATGAACCAGCAACGCTGGTACTGATAGCTGATACTACCTGTGTAGGCCTCAACAAGACTTCATGGGAGGGTATATATAATTTACTCGAAGCTGAGGATCCAAGTGAAGTTGAAGAAGAAGGAGAAACGGCTGGTTCAACTGATAAATCAGAAAATACTCTATACGATTTAGCCAGCTCATTCCTACACAGAATAGAAACCCGAGCTAAAGTGCTACCATAGAATGACATGGTGAGATGGATAAAAGAAAGTATCAACATAACTGACAGGGCCTTCTATACAGTCGATGGAAGGATGTTCGGGACATTCAGGGCAGAAGATATCAAGAAAATGTATCAATTGCCGGACCCCTAGAAACATTACAACAACGCATTTTTAGAAGCCTTCACCAAGGAGAACAATATAGAGTCGAACCCTATTAGGCAATGGATACATTTCCCGAATAAGCATAAGCATGAATCTTCTGGTATGTACTCTTTAGGCTTCTTAGCATCTCCTTATTGCTATGCTGGCGCTATGTAATGTAGACTCTTTGGAGTCTCTGATTCAACTAGGTTTACTATAGAAATGGTGCCTTTAATGGAAGCAACAATCCACTCTTATATCATGTATTGGGCAACCATTTTATCAGATAAAATGGCCAACCAAATCCTTGATTATAGAAGAAACAATTTTGTAACTACCCATACAATACCCCCATTCAATATGAGTGCCTACATCATGGATACCATCTGTTTCAATTCTGACTACCCCATCCTAGGTTGGAAATGGACTCCTTAAGACCCAACTCCTATTCACATGACTATCACAAATATTTGTGGAAGGCCCATTATAAAGATCATATATATAGAATTTGTCATGGTTTTATTTTACCTGTCCATCAGGCCATATTCAACAAACCTACTCCTCAGTTATCCGATGAGGCCAACATTGACCTAGCATCAATAGCTAGTAGGTTCAGTGAAGAAATGTTCACCTATGTTAGACTTTTTGGCAGCACCACATATCCACATGTTATCCCCTTGTACATTCCTGATAAGCTGTTGGCCATAGAAATAGCTTACCATATAATGGAAACAGGAATGTCAAGGAACCTTAAAGAGTCCAAGAAACAAATGTGGCCTCCATTTCCCCTTTGTTGTGGTACCTACACACTACATGATTTCAAACATGCAGAGAAAGAAACAGAGAAGATAAAAATTCTCAAGTTAGCAGTCATTCCAAAGAGACAGTGTGATCCAAAAGCAGTGGCTTACAACTTCACCAGTCAGGTAAATCTTGCAAAATTTGAACATGAGAGAGATGAATATGATGACTTGTTCACTTCGGCTGAAGTATTCTCACGTGTAAAACATCTAGCAAAGATCAAATTAGGAGTAGGGGAAAGAGATAAGTTTATGCAGTTCAGGGCATAGAGGTTACAAACACTGCCTCTATATTTATTGTCCACTACCCCTATGGTGCAGCAAGAAGCTAATAGTGAAGAAAAAACTATTGAGAAGACTCCTGAAAAGGAGAAGACTCCTGAAAAAGAGAAGAGTCCTGAAAAGGAGAAGAATCCTGAAAAGGAGTAGACAAATTAAAAGACCAGCGAGATCCTTGATACATATGTAAATATTGATTCCAGCTTACTCAAGGAATGGGAGCACTTCGATCAAATGATCAAGAACCAGAATGACTTCCAAAACATTGTAACACCAGAATCGACCACAACACAGGAGCCTATTGTTACGACTACTACAATTGAAGGGGAATTCAGCATAGTGAACACTCAGTAGGACATTGAAATAATTCCAGAAAATCCTTCTGAAGAAATTGTATTGAAGGTAGAGGAAATACCACCCTTGGATGTATTCTACAGTCCAAAGCATAGGGCTCTGGTTAAAAGACAAAGGGAAAGGAGGAAAATTGATCAAGGACCTCTCTCAACTCCTCATGCCGAAGTGATTAATGTGGTATGGAAAGACTTAGAAGTCAATCCTTCTGAGGATTTAACCAAGCTATCTCAGAATGCAGGGGCTTATACAAGCGTAACAATGGACAAAGCCTCCGAAGTCAGCCAACTATTCAGGCAAAAGGATCTAAGGATCACCCAACTCGAAGGGCAATCAGTAGAACAACAAAGGATTAGTCAACTTGAGCAACAGCTAGCAAAGCAAAGACAGCAGAATGAGCAACTAAAAGAACAGTTGAATCTGGAGAAGCAAAAGATTGATCAACAGGCAATCTAGAAACAACAGAAGTTGTCTCAAGAACTCACCAAGCTTCAAATGGAAAATCAGCAGGAAAAGAAGGCTAAAGAAGATCAAATTGCACAGCTGCAACTATAGATAGAGAAATTCAAGGGTTATCTGAAGGTTAGTGAATTCAAGAAATAAGCCCTGGAAGTTAACAAAGAATTATCTCGGCAGCTAAACATCCTTTGTCACAAAATATCATTGGTTGACCCATTGTGCACTATCTCTGCTTCACTTATTGAATAGGCAGTTGACACGAGACTGGAATTTGAAAAAGCAGATGATAAGATAACAAATTTTCTCTCTTGGAAAAATTCGGAAGAAGGCATGGCTGCCAATTTACCGAAAATACAAGAATCACACAAGGAAATATTGTTTTCGAAATGGTAATCACAATTAATAAAAGACGAAAGAGTGACTTCTAGAGCCAGTGCTAAAATGAACGGTGTAATTGAGTTAGTAAATGACAACTTGCATATGGCTAACTTGATCTCTGATTGCTCTCCAGGAAAATTCCCGAAAGCAAAAGCACTAGAAGATCAATGGAGATAGGAGCTGGAAAGCAGAGAAGAACAAATTGGCAATGTGCAAAACTTGACATGGGATGAATTCTAGTTTTTCCTAATCAAGCCACATAGCCAGCAGATGTCCATGAAATTCCTTTCCAATGTATTCAATCTCATGGTTCCCAAACTATCCGATGCCACGTACAAAGCCGAACTACATTCTAGGATGAATTGCCCTCCGAAAATTTAGCCAATGCTCTCAATTTGTCAGCTGCAAGTGCAAGAGAAGAATTAGATACAGGGAATCAGTTCAAAGGCTAGCGCATTGTTATTTTCATGAATCAAATCCCAGATTTTCATGTTTACAGTTTTAACAGCTCATAGCGATTTTTATTGACAGTTAGTTTTTATTTTGATTATTTAAACCCTTTCATGTCTTTGAAGAAAAGGTCCTCAATTTGTATAAGATTTGACTTGAGAAGTTGCACTTTTGTACTTCTAAATATTTTTTTATCAATAGTGGATCAAGGTTTTACATTTTTGTGAAAGAATCTTTTGAAGACTTGCACTTCTATATTTCCTAGAAGTTTTCTCAATAAGAAAGTGGAATCAGAGTGTTATTTACATCGGAAGGATTCAAATGCATGTGGTATTCTTATCACTGTTTTTGTCTTATTTCCTTATGTGATTAAGCATTTCTTTTAAAAAGTTGCTATTGTTGATATATATATCTATATATATATATATATATATATATATGCTTTTTCAAATAATTCTTTATCATATCATTTCTAAAGAGTTAGAATTGTTATCCTTTGAAGATATATGTCAGCGATATACATTGTCATGAATGCGATATGCTTTTATTATTACTTCGTTTAACTTTTTAAACAAAGTAATCACTATATGAGTGCATTTTTCTATTGATAAATAAGCAATCTATGTGATTATTTGTCTATTAGAAATAGTCAGAAATCGCATTGTTTACAGAATACCCGAGTTATATAAATATATTTGTATATTTTGAGTCATAGGATAAAACATTTACCCTCTCCATTATACATTACAAAACAACCATCCATTAAACCATTCATTAAGGGAAACTGGTCCCATAATATCTAATTGGAGCCACCACACCAAACAGAAAAGGAGTTGTACTAAGGTTTGGACCGGGTAGTTATCCCCAATGTTTGTGCTAGGATTTTAGAGGCATCAACAAGAACTTATGTCATATTCTCTTATTTTTGGCTAGACCCTCTCCCTTGGGCTAGAGGGATTATCTCTGTCTACAGAGAGAATCTTCCTACTCCACAAATTGGTGACTCCGTTGGGGATCCATCCCTCTCTTTGGATTGTTTTTCATTTCATGATTTGTGATGATTTTTCTCATGTCACTCTTTCTCTTTTTTAATCTGTACTTTATGTTATCTACTACTTTTATTATTGAATTTAGAGTGACAGGTCTAGTTTTGGTTTGGGAAATTTTCTATTTTTCTTTGAATCGCTTGATCAGTGCTATTATTTTTCTAACAGTAGTGCCGACCAATGCGAGTTCCTCTTGAACAGTCATGCCACAACCCCTTATGACATTGGTTGCTAGTTAGACAATCACATCGATTCCTGTAGGTTAAAATTAGGGTTTATCTCAAATCATTTCCAGTGTGTCTTGTCCTCATAGCTTCTATTTCTTGGCTTGTTTGCCTTTATTCACCCTGGCTAAAATGCTTTATTAGCTTGATTTGTTTGCTTGATTGGTTTGAGATTACATTACTTGAGTTTTTGAGTTTTTTAGATGGTTTGTGTTCCTAGGGCATCTGGGTCATTGTCTATTTCATTTTCTCATATGCTCATCAAATCAAGTTGGTGATTTCTTGCTTCATGCATTTCATGTTCTAGTCCTTGCATCCATATTGATCTATTTTCAATTGAACAAGTGAAAAAGTTTCATTTGCTCCTCTTGTTGAACGTCTCTTTTCTGAGCATATATTACATTGCTTGGTTTGTTTCAATTGAATCTTTGCATATTTGGTTTGAAGGAGTTCCTTTTATCATGCTTTGCATATGATTGATGTTTGGTTGTTTGAAAATTTTCATTGAAATGTTTATGTGAAAGATTCATTCTAGTATTCCATTGAAGAAAATACATCATTCTAGTTTGTTTAATTGATATGTTGCATTGAGTAGCATCATTGAAAGCTAGAATTACATCATCACGAGCATTTGAAATAAAATGAATTTATTTTACTATTAAAGGACTAGTTGAAGTGCATCTGATATGAAGAGTAGGGAGTGGAAATAATTTTCATTGTTTTGTCTTGAAAAGTGAAGTAGTGAAGAGTCATCTTACTTTCAGTTGCTTGTTTGTTGCATTGATTGTTTTCTCTTCTCTCAATTAGTGTAAGCATTCATGGAATTGAAAGGGTTTTGTCTCATATAGCTGCACATAAGAGTTTTTCAGATGACATCAGCAAGACCTAAAAACGGATACTTAATTTCAAGATAAACCTTTCAAATATATTCAATTAACCTAAGGCGCATTTGAAACTAAATGCTTACATTTAGAGGTCTAGGCTAGAGACGTGTTCCAGCGTCTTTAAACCTAATAGTTGTCATTTGCTTCAGCATTAGACAGTGCTAGTACGGACTTGTGCTCCCCATACCGTCACATATATAAAGGGAGACCCCACTAGGTTTGCAATCCTTTATCCATAGGAAGCTGAGTCTGTCACCTTGTAAACATGATACACCGAACACAACATTTGGGGAGATTTCCTACTCGTACTTTTCGGTTCGCCGGGAGGTATTCTACAGTTCATGATTACGTGGTAATCCCTTTTGCCTAGATTATCCCAAGTAGTCATTTTGGTCTTTTTAAATCTTTAAAATTAAAAGATCATTGAGCACTTGTCCTTTCGAGCTCGTTCAAACTGAAAGTGACTAGAGTCATCTTTTCCTTGTTCTCGACTCTTAAAACATGAAAAGGCATCAATCTGTTTCAGCATCTTAATTTTTTTTTCCCACGATCACATCACATTCCTAATAGTTTTATTCTGGACCACATCGTGAGTATATCCTTAATATATTTTAAAGAAGCCTTGAAATTAATATCTCTTCTCTTTTTGTTTGAGACAAAGTCATCATGGCTAAACCATCAGGTTTGCCTCATTCCCCTTCCTCTCCTCCATCTAGAAGGTCATTTGGAGAAACTTTCCCTGAACTTCTGTAGTTGCTTGAGGATCAAGGTGTTGAACTTGGGATTGTTCTGAGTATTCAACCTTTGTCATCTCGTCCACCTCCATCAGATACTAGGTCACCTTACAAATCTGGCCTGAAATCCTCTGATAATCCTATCCAGACTCCTGAGAGTCTGTAGGCTCCTAAAAGCCTGCAAATACTGGTTTCTTATCCACCAGACCCTTTTGTGATATCTCCTTAGCATCCTTACAGTCCATACAATCAGCTTGGTGTTCCTTTGGAGTTGTTTCCTCGTTCATCTTCGACTCTTCGTCGTCGTTTTTTCTATGGAGTCAGAAGGCAAAATCCTAGTCTCCTCTCCAAGTGAGTCGAAAGTTTTTTCTACTCATACTCCTCACATAGATGATGAGAAGGGATATGAGTTCCCTCTAGAAGGCTTTCCTTATATAGGAAACATCTTGTCTAGCGCCTATTCTCAGACTAGTGGACCTATGTTGCCGCATGGCTACACCACTCTAGCTCAGTTGGTTTCGAGCACTCCTAGTGCCTCGTCATTGTATCAGAATCCCATCTGGTCTTCTGACGCTATGCTTACATCAGGTTCATTCATTTAGAACACGACCCCTCAACCAATAGTAAAAACTATAGTCACTTAAGTTCTGGTTCAACCTACCATTCCATCTCAACCTGCTTCATCATTTCAACCAACTCTCCTGGTCCATCCGATTATCTTAAGTCAGGTCTCGGTAAGTTCTTCTACCCCGCCAGTGAGTGGAAAGACTGTGCCACCACTCAGAGGGAAAGATCCAAATATCCCCATGATGTCTAGCGAAACCAGTGTGAGTGGATTACAAACTCACATGGTTGGAATGAATCAACCCTTTTATGGCACTATTCCTAGCCCTGTTGGTCCATCCGGTTAGGTAACATCTAATAACAGCAACCATATATGGCTGAAGTCCCATTCCAACCGGCTTATGTCCCATATGGTTCGCAAGCTATGGTAAATCCACCTTACATTCCTCAACTTGGGCCTTATGTTCAGCATGGCCAATCACTTGTGCATGGTGGATATGGCCAAATCCAATTTGGGAACTATCAATACCCTCAAGGTATCACCCCAGGTTCTATCTAGATACCCTTGCAACAATAAGGACAACCTTCACAGCAACAAGGGAAACCTTTGCAGTAGCCAGGGTAGTCTTTGCAGTAGTAAGGGAAAACATTGCTGCAGTGAGGGCAACTACTACAACTGCAAGGGAAACTTTTGCAATAGTCGCAGTGACCCTTTTAGCCGTAGACATAGTTTTTTTAGTAATCCTCCTAACCTTTTTCCGGGCAAGGCCAGCCTTTGCAGCCGTAGGGTCAACCTTTACAAAAACAAAGCCAACCTTTGCAGCAACAAGCTCAACATTGGTAGCAGCAAGCCTTATATGCATATCAATAAGATTAGCCTTTGCAAGGTCATGGCCAACCCCTGCATCACAGGTTCAAAATCCTTACGTCTAGGGTTAGCAGGTTCAACAACTTTATAACCTGTACGTCATGTACAATGTTCATCAGCGGCCTATGGGTGGGCAGTTTCAAATCTACCCAGGACTGAATCCTCCCTACAAGCAAGTTAACCTTCATTGGGGGAAAAGTCAGATTCCATATGGAAAAAATCCTCCACTGTGGGGGAAAAATCCTTACCAACAAGGATGGGTTCCACAATTTGGGTCTACTCAAAGGCCCCACATGCCTTTTAACACGCAATTGCCTTTCTTTGCCACGTTGGAACTATTAGATGTTTTGAGGCTCACCAATGATCTTATCTTTCATTTTCCTTATTGGCCTCCAGTCCTAATGAATATTTTTAGCGGTTGCTCCAAATTAGAGGGAAAAGAAAAGGAGGATCCCCAAGCCCACGTGATGACATATCACCTCTGGTGCTCCTCCAATTCGTACGTCGATGATTCCACCTGTCTCAAACTTTTTCAAAGAACTCTCATAGGGGTTGCAGCAAAATGGTACATTGAATTGGCTTGAGGTACCTATGGTGAATTCAAATCTCTCGCTATGGATTTCCTCACTCATTTCCAGCTACCAGTTCACTATGAAACTAACACCCATCTACTTACATCACTTAAGAAAGACACCACGACCCATATCGTGGATCACATCCATGAATGGAGGCATCAATGTCACCTCATCAAGTTTGAAATTGCTAATGATTTGTTGATAGAATGGTTCACAAAATCATTTATCAGAAAAATTTCTAAGGACATAGCTATGGGTGGGTGTGTTACTGAGGAGATAGCCATCACTCATGCCCAGTATTTGGACCTAGTCTACTCGCAATCTGGAACATTATATGAGATGTTACCCGATGCTCCAATACCATCATCAGATATGACAACATCAAAGTCTCTGGATACACCACCTATTGATGGAGTGATTGGTTCTGTGTCTCAAACTCCCATGAAATCTTCTTCAAAGCATAAATCGATCTTGAACACTGGTTCCAATGATCCCTCTAGAAATTCATCTGGTCCTGGTAAGACCTCTGAGGTTCATGTTGTCTAGTCTACCGCAGCAGACAAAACCTCTAAGGGTAAAAATAAGGGCAAAGGTAAGGACAAAGCTGATTCCTAGAAACAGGGCCCTCCTAAATCTTTCGTTGGCGATGCTTCTCAAAGAAAGCCGAAGTATCCTTGCCACATCTATGAGGATGATCATTATACTAAGGATTTTACCCAATGATCTGAAGTTATTCTCTTTCTAAAAGGGACCTCAACTGTCTTAAAAGAACCCTTTCCATCCCAACAAACCCAAATGGTAGACCAGCCTCAGTCTTCCGCTTCTGCAGGTTCCCAAGTGTTTATGATGAATATGCCTATAAATGTGGCTACCAGATCTAAATATTATCAAACCCCTCCTCTGACAGCAGGGAAAGAGAATGAAAGTACCCCTTCCTCCTCTATCCTGTCTACCTCTGGTCCTTTCCATATAGAGCGACCTAGTCATGATTTCACTATCCGACCACCCTCTCGAGGTGTGCTGCGAAAGTCCTCGTATAATCCAAATGCTAAAGATGCTCAACACTACAATATTGTTGAGGATTTAACTCAAGCTCCATCAACCATGTCTGCCCTTGAGGTCCTTCAAATTTGTCCCTCTCAGCGGAAAGCATTATTTTCAGCGATTGGAGATGTTGATCCATCTAATTCCAACCTCATTTTCTTTGATATGGAAAGCCATGTTTCGCACTTACCCCATCAGATTTCCTTTCTCATTCATGTGATAATTAATGAAAAGATGATTCACATGACCATCATTGATGAAGGTGCTTCCACCTGCATCATATCTATTTTTTTTTGGAAGGCAATCGGTTCTCCTACCTTGAACCAATCACCTAACACATTGGAAGCCTTTGATGGATGTGATTCTCGACCATTCAACGTCCTTCCTAATATTGCCATTACCTTGGAAGGTAAGACAATTAATGTTGAAGTAGAAATTGTTGATGCAAATATTAACTATAATCTTCTACTCAGGTGGAGTTGGACCCATGCTATGCATTTTGTAGCCTCCTCTCTTTTCCATGTGCTCCATTTTCCACATCAAGGGAAAATCGTCACAATTGATCAGTTGTCTTTCTTTGCCTCTTCCTCCTTGGATCGCAATGTTCCTTACATGTAGCATATTGATGTTCCATGTGAGAGAGTGGGGGCTAGAATTTTCAAAGATGCTACCTTAATGGGTGTTTTTCCTCTCCCACCTTCGAATGTTGCCTCAATCAACATTATCTTGGTTAAGTTTGATCCTTGCGTCATTCCCCCTCCTGATCACGTTGATTCATGGGGTGATGTCATGCAGTTAAGCCCCACCGAGATTAATTATGTGGAGATTGTTTTGGCTTCAACTTTGGTATCTATTGTTCACACTGCTTTGAGTACGTCCCTTGACACGTATTCTCAATCCCCTTGGCTTGGTTCTTCAGATTCTTCTAATCCCTTAACCAAGGCATTTCCTACTAACGAAAGTATCATGGAAATTATGCCTCTTGAGGAAGCACCTTGGAATGATACTCATCATCGTTCCTTATTATTACCTAGCCCAGAAGTCATGTATACCTGTCTTGAGAAGTTCTCTTCTCATTTCCTGATCCAACCACTTCAGATGCCTATCATGACTGATGAATTCTGGTCGGAAGGGAACATGGGTAATATTACCCAAATGATGCTTATTGACATTTCTGTTAAACCTGATATTGTTGAACACGTTCATATTGGGGTAACTTTTTCTCCTGATGAGATCAAGCTTTATACTCACATTTTTCAAGAGTTTCGAGATGTTTTTCATGGTATTATGAATAAATAACCAGCATTGACCCAAGTATAGTCATGCACGAAATTCTGACTTATCCTAACGCGAAGCCCATTCGTCAACGGCATCGTCCTATGCACCCTAGAAAAGTGGTCGCCATTAAGGTAGAGGTTGAAAATCTTCTTAAAGATGGTTTTATTTATCCTATACCTCTGACATATTGGGTATCCAACATCGTACCGGTGATTAAGAAACAAGGCACCATTCGCGTCTGTGTTGATTACCATGACATTAATTGTGCCTGTCCAAAAGACAATTATCCCACTCCTTTTATAGACCAAATTATAGATGAATGTGCTGGGAGTGAGATTTTCTCCTTTATGGATGGTTTTTCCAGTTATAACCAGATAAAAATTTCACCAGCTGATCAACACAAGACCACATTTATCTGTCAGTGGAGGACTTTTTCATATAAAAAGCTCCCTTTTTGCCTTAAGAATGTTGGGGCTACTTTCCAATGAGTGATGTCTTATGTTGTTCATGACATTAAAACCATCGTTCAACCTTATTTGGATGATCTTCCTTCTCATTCACTTAAGCACCATGACCATCCCGATCATCTCTAACAAATATTTCTTTGTTGTAGACACTATAACATTCGGCTTAACCCGCGTAAGTGTGTTCTCTGCATTGAGTCTGGACGACTTCTCAGTTTTATTGTTTTGAAGGATGGTATTCATATTGATCCTCTCAAATTCGAGGCTATTGTTAATCTACCCCCTCCATCTTTGTTGCATCAATTACATAGTCTGCAAGGGAAAGCGAATTTCCTTCATCACTTTGTGCCTAACTATGTTGAGCTAGCTACAGGGTTCACCCGATTACTTAAGCAAGGAACTCCATTTCTTTGGGATGAAATTGCCAAAAAAAATTTGATGAATTGAAAGATGTCCTCATTAATTCTGCTTTATTGCACCCTCTAAACTATCATCGTGATTATTTCCTCTATCTAGCTATAGCTTCTAGCACTATTTCTATGGTACTGGTGCAAGACAACGAAAAAATTTGTGAACATGTCATTTATTACTTTAGCCACATTCTCCTCGATATGGAGACCCATTATGCTTAGGTCAAGAAATTGGCTTTGGCTCTTGTTTAGGCTATTTAACGTTTTTGGCATTATATTCTCCTCTACACTACAACCGTGATTTTCGATTGCAACCCCATGACTTATATTCTGACTCGTCATTTACTTGGGGGAAAATATTCCAAGTGGATTTTCATCCTCCAAGAATTCAATTTGGTATTCACCACAACCAAATCAAAGAAATCACTTGTATTTGCTGAGTTGATTTGCTCTTTTCTCTTTGCTTCTCTACCTATTGGTGCTGATGAGCAGCTCCCCGATGAGACTCTCCTTTTTATTAGCATTATCGATCCTTGGTATGGTGATATCATCATGTATCTCCAAACTTCTACCTTCTAGTCTGCATTTTCCAAGGATGATTGTCGGCACATTCGACATCAATCCCAACCTTACCACATCATTCAGGATACTTTATACCATGTTGGTGCCAATTTGATTCTTCACCGATGTTTAACTCTCGATGAGGCTGAAAGAGTCCTAAATGACTTCCATTTTGGTGCTTGTGGTGGTAATTTGTCTAGCTACACCACTACTCAAAATATCCTCTACACTTGCTATTTTTGGCCCTCTATCTTTAGAGATTGCATTCTTGTTGTCCGCAAATTCCATGAGTGCCAGATTTATCAACGGAAAATGCACACCCCACCCGCTCACCTTCACCCCATTATTATTGTTGGTCCCTTTGCCAAATGGGGCATTGATTTTATGACATGTAACCCTCATTTGGTCGAGGGGCATGGTTATATTATCGTTGCCGTAGATTGCTTCACCAAATGGGCCAAAGCAATGCCTACATTTTCAGCTTACGGTAAAACAGTTGCACAATTTCTCTTCAATCATGTTATTTCTAGGTTTGGAGTGCCTCAAGCCATTGTCACTAACCATGGCTCCCATTTTCATGATTATATGATGGTTGAGCTAACTTCTAAATTGGGCTTATGCCACGATGGCTCAACTCCTTATTACCCTCAAGCCAACGACCAAGTGGAAGTAGTAAACAAAGTTTTAGTTACTATGCTTCAGCGCACCATTGGGATGCACAAATCCAATTGGAATCTCATGCTTTTTTGAGCTCTGTGGGCCTACTAAACCTCGACTAAAGACGCAACTAGATTCACACCTTTTCAGCTAGTCTATGGTTTGGAAGCTACCCTACTCATTGAATGTGAAATTCCCTTAGTCAAATTGTTTGTCGAAGTACTCCCTATTACCTTGCCTCAAGAGGAGCGTCTCCTATATTTGGAACGACTAGATGAAACCTGCCATCTCGCTGCTTTAGTTATTGAAGCATAGAAAAAGTGAGTTAAATCCCATTTTGATTAGTCGGTCTCTCCTCGTGCTTTTTCTGAGGGTGATTTGGTCTTGCTATATGACCAAGCTAATGATAAGTTAGGGGCAGGAAAATTTGAACCCATGTGGCATGGGCCCTATATTATCAAGTGTGTATTACAAAAAGGGGCCTATGAGCTAATTGATTATGAGGGTAACCCTTTGGACAAGCCCCGCAATGGGCTGCACCTCAAAAAGTATTATGTGTGTCATCTCTCATGGTTACTTATGTACATAAGTGTGTTATTCATTTTTGTGCACTTTGGTTTGGTGTTTTTTTTTCAAGAAGTTTTCCTGCTTATTATGTCTTCACCTGCTTTGCAGATGTTTGTGACTCCTTATGTCGGTTTCGCTGATGGTGCTTTCCATAGTACCCAGAATTTATCATCCGCAACATGGGCTATTTATGACCCTCATGGTGAGTTTATTGATCTTCAAGGTATTTGTTTGGGTCCAACAACTAATAACATTACTGAATATAGCGCAGTTCTTGAACTCTTGCAAAAGCTATTTCTCTTGACATTCGAGAAATGGTGTAAACCTTGATTCAAAACTTGTTGTTCTTCAACTCAATGGGAAACCTTCTATCAAAAACCATCAATTATTGAGAATGTATTTGTGTATTCGTCTCTTGGAAAGAAATTTTGATTATATTACATATCATCACATTCCTAGGCATATGAATACATTAACAGATGCATTGGCTAATTATGTTTTAGATAGACATTTACGCAATATGTGAAAAACATTGTATCATAGTAAACATGAAATATAACATATATATATTGATAATGTTTGAGTGTAATACATCAAATCAAAAAAAAATATATGTGTTCCAAGTCATATGTGGCTCGCAGGCCTCAAAATTGTAAATGCTAACTACAAACTACTTTGCGTGATGCTTCTGATAGCATGTTACTGCTCGCACTACATGAGTCAGTAATCAACAGATCCGATCGGACACTCCCACCGTGTGCTGCTGATAATGGTGAGGAATTTCCTCAACCTGTGCATACTCTGGAATCCCTCTCGCTAGTTTATCCAGATTTTGATCGATCTCCTCTTCGTTGTCAACTCCTTCCTCGTAAGGAGCGATCTTGAATTTTTGAGCCATGCATCTCGCGATTGGGGACATCCCTTCTAGTCTGTCTAGTCCAACATCTGCAATTACAAATTCAAGGTGTCATGAATACATATATTCAAAAACAATAAAAAAACAAAATCAAAATTGTTTTTCTCACCTCCATCATCAAAGTCCTCTCCCTTTGCGAGTGGAATGTCGGGATCACCGCAGAAGTCAGTCTCATTGTACAACCAATCCTCCATGATGATCAGCTGTCATCTAAGCCACACAAAGAAGGTGACCTTGTAAGACATTTGTTGGCCCCCTCCAGATATAGGCATTCATGCTCCATCAAACCATGATTGGAGCTCGTGGTACCGGGGGGCTCACCTCCACCATCTGATAATGGAACAATGGGATTCATTCCAAGAAGAAGGATACTAGGACAGAGCCATATTCAAATTGCCTAAAATTCCCTTCTTTGCATTTGTAGCTGCTACTTCATGTTTATTTTCATTGCTTCCGCCCAGTTGAAAATAGTGGGCGCCATACAGTCCACAACATATTAAAATTGAGATTTGTTAGACTCATGTGGTGCTTGAGCCCCAACTACTCAGTTGATGGTCAAAAGTACCACCTTCAATATAAGATCATCCATTGTCATAATATCGATCTTGCCACTTGAAGATTTCAGAGCTCCTGGGCAATGTTGGGAAATTATCATTTTTATGCTCACCCCAATAGGTTTGCTTCCATACAGTTGGATTGGTTCCCCTCTGCGAGATAGTCTAGTAATGAAATAAATATCTGAAGTCTCCAACTCCAACTCTTGGTCATGAATCATGAATACCTCCCGTCTGATATCCCATAGACTGATCAGGTACTGCAGTAGTTCAGGTTGAGCCCATAGGCTTGGTGTAAAAAAGAACTTGAGGAGCCCACAGTTCCTCAATGCATCAAGGCATCCTGGATGCTCCAAGGCCAGTTGGTATATTTTTTCATGTTCTCGTTCTTTCCACTCAATCACCATTATCTCGCCTTTATTTGCCTGCAAAAATCCCACATTTAACTCAGCACTAGTCCTTGAAAGGGAAAATTTTGGTTTGAAGCATTGAATTTGGGCAAAACTCGAAAAATTTTGGTTCTCTGCACTGACGCAATTGTTTTTAAAATAGAAGCATTGACGATGCAAGACCCTATGTTAAAAGTCGAAGATCGGCGCGGTCCCATGCTTGGATCCCACGCCGACCGACGATGATTTTCTTTTGTTGAAAAAAACCCCTTTAAATCCCCCCGCAAAGATAGTTAAATATTTAAAAGCAGGTATCAATGTGAAGAATAGGGCCACGACTCTTACTTGCAACAAATAGTTCGATGATCAACTTTTTGGATCCACCACAATCCGCTCCTGAAGATCTATGGCAAAAGTGTGTAAAAAAATTGCTCCAATGATGTAAAAAGGTAAATGGTAAAATGTTTTACTTTTTCCCCTATTTATAAGATTTTGACTGTGTTTTACGGTTTTTAAAGTATTTTTCGCCACTTTTCCTTAGAAATGGATAATGCTTTTACTTCTTGTGTAGCGAAAAATGATGATTTGCTAGTGATGATGCAAAACTGGAGTCGTATTTAAGCTCTTTTCCCAACTCGTAAAAAATGGAAATGAAAAGATTGCCAAGTATTTTTCCCTTTTTGACTCGTTAAAGTAAATAAAAATGGGGAGTCTTATTTAAGCTCTTTTCCAACTCTCAAAACATGAAAAGATTACCAAGCTCTTTTCATTTTGACCTCCTAAATGGTTCTGAAACGTCGTTTACCCAGTATATCTTTACCCCTTTTTCAAGCTAGGATAAACTATTTACGAAAAGGTACTCCTTGGTTGACATGGCCAAGAGTTTTTCTCGCGTAATTTTTTCTACCTTTTCGGGCTCCAGAGACAACTTTACGAAAAGGGACCTTTTGGAGTTTTCCTTTATGTGTCATTTCAAACTCTCTAAACATGAAAAGATACCGAGCTTTTCCTTTGTCAAACTTGTTAAAATTTAATGACATCGGATTCGTCACCATGACAGACGTGAGCTTCTCCTTCCTAGAGCTCATTAATCTTACTAGGTTGGATCCATTTGAAGGATGGACTTATATTACAAGCATATGTTATCCCCTTCAAGCTTGTGATAAAAAATAATTGGGGTACCTGCCAGGAATGGTGGGGGGAAATGGAAAATTTTTACCAGTTGTGTCGGCAGCTTGTCACTCTTGAACATGACACTCTTTTGCTTTGTGTTGGGTTGGGATATCCTCACTTCATCATTGACCTTCTTGGGTTTGGGTCATCCACTTTTTTCCTTTCCATTTGATCTCTGCCATGTCATCATGACCTCTGATCCTATGGATCCAAAGAGCTACTAAACTTCGAAGTCATGTCACCGATATGTTCAAGAGTTAATCCTTCTACAGTTTACACTCATTCCTGATTCTCTGTATCATCCATAATCATTGCATCCCTTTGTCTCGCGTCGATGATGTGGGATACATCATGGCCCTCCTTCGACAAGGTCACTTCCTGTTGACTTCAGCTCATTATCCAAGAAGTTGGCCGAGAGACTCCCTTCCAGTACCTTAGAGCTTGCATGCCCTAATGGCAAGTTCTTCGCACTCGATGATAGGTTCTCATCATTGGATTTTGATTGAGTGACTTCATGGGTGTTCGAATTCAATTCCTTATTCACACTTCATGAATTATTATGCTAGTATCTTGAGATCCATTGTCATTATTGGTGGTTTATCTCGCACTTGATAATGGTTCACATCATTGACCGGTAATCAAGCGACTTTCTAGCATGTTCGATTTTGATACATCTATTCACATGTTAGAATTTGTACTTTGATTGGGTCGTATTGGAGCACTAGACCCTAAGCTCATATTACAAAAGTCCAAGTTGCGAGGCGATGTGACATGATCATGCTTATACACATGTCTCTTTCAGATGGATGGCTGTGACCATACCTTGGGTTAGATATGGTCCTTTTTACTGGATGGCTACGTGCATACCTTGGATCCATTTACATTATCAGAGATTTCAGTGATGCATATGTATCTATGCTTGCTTGCAGGTTTTCTGGTGATAGTTTTTGGTTCCATGCATCTACTTGTAAAGCATTTCACCCCTCACTCTTGTTCGACCTTCACGCTTTAGGGGGCATATTTTACACAAAATTTTGTCATTGTCCTTGTACTCCCCGTTCCTCAATCCTGGAGGACCTTTACAGTGAACCTCATATGTTTTCCTATCATGAAGAACATGTATTTACATCATTCTTCATTTGCAGAAAATTTCCCTCTTACATCATTTCCAGAGAATATACCTTCAAACTCAGTTTTAAAGGTCGATGCTATCCCTCAGTTTCTTCCCTGTGCTGATATGCAGAGTTTAGCACTAATCCTAGCACTGATCAGCGCTTGTATCCATCCATTACCCATGCCGACCCTCTTTTGGAAAGTTTTTAAAAATGGAGTCAAAGCTTCTAGGTCTAGAAGCTTCGTGAACAAAATTCTGGTAAATGGTTGGTCAAGATAGAGCTAAGAGAGACTGTTTGGGCTCCTTTCCCCTATTCAAATGGAACAAACCAAAAGGGATAAGACCTCTCCCATCATAATAGGATATATAAACTTCTCCTATTCCAACCTCAGCTAGTGAATGAAAGGACTAGAATAATCTGCAAAATCTTGATAGCCTTAGCCTTCTAGTTTGTGCTTTTAAAGGCATAATAAGTTTGTAGTTGGTTTGGTTTGGAGCAAAGAGGAAGAAGTATTGAACTTCTATTGTTTGAGGTAAACATGAGATGCTAACAGTGCTGCTGGAACCCAGACACGTCAAACGAAACCTACAACGCTAAGGTGAAGGTTGTACTTTCCTTTTTGTCATAATAATACAACTGAGCAAAGACACAAGGACTTCATCAAAAAAGGATAAGCGATACAAGAGGTATGATTTTATCCATTCTCAATCTATGGGAAATTATGTCAGATTGTCTTGTTTGTGGCTAGACCCTCTCCCCTGGGCTAGAGGGATTGTCTCTGTCTACAAAGAGAATCTTCCTACTTCACATGGAGAGAGGGAGGAGGGAGATATAAAATGATGGAAGGAGGGAGGGAGAGAGAGAGAGATCCTATAGAGAGATAGAGAGAGAGAACAATGGAGGGAGGGAGGGAGGGAGAAAGTGGGAATATTTTGAAAAATCAAGGGAGGGAGGGAGAAGGAGAGGGAGAATGAAGATGGGCAGAGAGAGAGAGAGAGGTGGGAGGGGGAAAAGGAAGAGGGATGGAAAGGAAAAGAGTGAGGGGGAGAGGGAGAGAGAGAGAGGAGGGCGGAAAGTGTGAAACAGATAGGGGGGTAGGAGGATTGGAAGGGAGGGAGAGAGGGAGACATCTATATATATATATATATATATATATATATATATATAGATATATTTGTTTGTGTGTGTGTGTGGAGAGTGAGAGAGAGAATGTGAGCATTGTAGAGAGGGGGGAGGAAGGGTTTAAGATGGGGAAGGGAGGGATAAACAAAGAGAAAGAGGGGGTAGAGGGGATGGGAGAATAGAGAGACATAGAGAAAGAGAGATGGACTTCAAAGGAGAGGGGGAGAGAGGGAGATGGAGAGATGGGGGGAGATATAGAGAGAGATCATTGGAGAGGGGGAGGGAGGGGGGAAAGAGGGAATAATGGAGGAGAGGGGGAGAGAGGGATAGAGGGAGAAGGGGAGAGAGGGATAGAGGGAGAAGGGGAAAGGATGGGGAGGGAGATATGGAGAGAGGGAGAGGGTGAGAGGGATGTGGAGGACTAATGGATGGAGAGCAAGAGAAGAGAGGGAGGGAAGGATCAATAGAGGTAGAAAGGGATTCTGAGAGAGGGTGAAGGAACACGAAAGGAAGGAAAGTGGAGAGAGAGAGAGAGAGAGAGAGAGAGAGAGAGAGAGTGGGGGGAGGGAGAGGTAGGGGAGTGAGGAAGAGACAATTAGGGGGTAGGGAGGGATAATGCCAAAGAGAGAGGGTGGATGAAGAGGAAGAGAGAAAGTGTGGAGGAAGGGAGAAACAAAAGGGGGGAGAGAGAATATAGTAGGGAGAGCAAGAGGAATGTAGAGAGAAGATGAGGTTTTAAGAGGGGGAGAAATAATGGGTAATAGGGAGAGAGATATTTTGCGTGAGTGGGGTGATGAGGGAGAGGGAGAGGTAGGGGATATATGGAGGGAGAGAGAAGGGGGATGGATTAGGAGAGCTTTGACGGGAGAAAAATATGGAAGGGGAAAGTTAGAGGGAGGGAGAGGGAGGGAGGGAGAGAGAGGGACTGAGGGCGGGATGGAGGGAGAAAGGAGTGATAGAGGGAGAGTGAAGGGTTTCAAAAAGGTGCATAAATAATGAGATGGAGAGGCACCAACTCTAGAGGATTAATGAATTATCCTACAATATCCTAGCCATAACAACACATATGAGAGATCTTTTCTACATCTAAGAATTCCACAATAGGTGGGATAAGATCAAGGAATGCATAAGAATCAAGGAACATGATTTAATTAGACTAGAAACATATTTTCATTGCAATATGAGTAATATCTCGTAGGGGAAAGTTACCAACAATTAGAGTTCACAGTTTTTCACACTAAGAGGAAACTAGACTAATGAATACTCTAGAGCAATTAACATGAGTAGAGATAATATCCACTCTTTCATGTACAGGAGGGATGCTCAATCGAATAATAAATTCATGGAAGGTTAAGAAATGGCATGTGGATGGAGAATTGTATTAAACGACCTATCTTGTTGACAAATCCCCATTAAAATTGACGTGTGGTAAAAATTTAATAAGGAATATATACATAATTTTTTATTTTTAAGTTAATTTTGCATTACCTCAAAATTTCAAATACATCATCCCAATAAAAATACCTCATACAATTATCATTCTCAATCTAACACAAGGGAAACAAGATCTATTGACCGATAATTTAATAGAAAATATCAAAATAAAGTTTCTACTATTGAAAAAAATAACACTATCAGAGATTAATTTAGATAGAGAATAAAAATAGTTAATGAAAGTTATATCATGTGATCAAGAATATGAGGAGCTCACTGGAGCATGGTCCTCGAATCTAGTACTAGTAGGATAAAAATGCTTCAACTCACATTGAAGATGAATTTCCAAATGAGTTGGTCAAGCATGCTTAGATGGTTTTGCAATTCAATTAAACAGAGGATTTATTTGATTCTTTTGCAATTCAATTTAACTATATAGAATTTATCTGATGGTTTTTCAATTCAATTCAATTAAACACTAGAGTATTTATTTATTTTTTGATTTATAGGAAGCAATACACTAGTGCACCCTAGTATTTTGTCATTCCATGGGATTGGGGATATTCCTACGAGCATGGTTGAGCTGACAAGTTATCAATTCATTTCAAGTACCAAATTTACATTGCTTCCAATTTTGGTTTAAGTGAAGCTAATATTTTATATTTATTTACTTGATAGTGATTTCACTACAAATAAGATGAATATTTTGTTAATGCCATGGGTTGTATATGTTAATTCCATTTTACAGTGAATGTAATTTTTGGGAGCTAGGAATATTTGACAGGTCAGAGAAAAATAGACACTAATTCGTAGTATGTGACATTGATTTAATCATTTGTTACCAAATAAATCAATAAACTCTTTGATTTTAAAGGTTTTGTTTATTATAAAATATCTCATTATTTTTATTTATCTTTTATTTAAAATTGAATTACACTTTCCTTCTTTATTTAAAATAAATAAATTATATACACATCTTCATCTTAACATATTCCTAAATTAACTTTTCGCCAACCTGATTTTTTAGTATTTTGTTTCCTTTTACCTACATACTTCTACCCTCTTTAAGGAAGGTGTTATAATTCCTTCAAAACTCTAATTATTGTGTAAGCTTATAACATGCACCTGTATTCCATTTAAAACTCTAATTATTATCTAGGAATGTTAATGGTACAAAAAACTTCTTGAGTATACTCCTCTACCCTTTATACTTCTACAGGCTGACTGTAACTCATGACTCCTAAATTAACGTTGAAGACATTTGCCAATAAAGGCATATCTTGTCACCCTAACTGGTAGGATTCCTGAGATAGAATCAACTAGATCAAGTTAATCGAGTTAATTGAGTTTTCTAGAGTAGAATCAACCTAAGATTGGTGTTCCATTGTTAGATGAGGCAACATTAATTAGAATCCCTCTACCTGTTGAGATCAATTGAGTTTTTGACCCAATGTGAGTGTTATTATTGTTGATTTGATTCAATATCTATCACTTTTACTTTTATTTTTTGGATTTACAAGTAATTAATTTATGCTCTCACAATTTGCACGTATGTATGGAGATAATTGCATGTATGTATGAATATAATGTATAGGGATGTTCAGTCAAAATGATAATTCAAGAGGTAGACAGAATTTGCCTCTAAATTGTATGATTTTTTTCCTTTCGTGAATTTAGAAACCTAGAAAGGAATTTCGACACTTTATTTCTTTTACTTGCCTGATACCTACATTATTGTAGTTTCTTTGTATCAACCCATCTACTCATCACAATTATTATCATAGATTTTTTCCTGCTTCATTTAGAATGGATGGCTCATTACCATTGTTCATTACCTTCTTATATTTTATTTTTCATTCTATTATTTTCAAGAGTGATAAAAATGGTAGTATCGTAGGTTTATTAGGCAGGACGATGCCACCTAGGATTACAAAGGAGATAGTAAAGGCTCTTAGAAAACAACACAAGTTGAATGCCCCTGATCAGGAATCCCCCAAGTTCTAATAACATCATTGGATGCAGAACTGAGAATCAAAGGATCCACCACATTTCATGCCTTCTAGAAATATTGAGTGTAAAATTCCATGCTACTAAAAAATAAAAATAAAAATAATTAATAAACCAATCCAATTAGATGAGGCCACAAACAATACCCTGTGTTTTGTTTGAACAGAGATGTCAATATAAGGATGAGGTTGTAACACCCTCCTCCCATACATACACAGGTTCATTGGTCCACTAGGGTAAATATATGATGAAGAGTTTCTATGATATTATTCAACCTCCTAGGTACAATTAAGGAAGTAGAATCAATGGAGTATAATGATATTGACCTTCCTAAAGAGCTATAGGACCTTGAGGAGCCAAACAAACACTCAAGGTGCCCAAACCATGAGTTAACTTACTTTATCATTGACTTGGACTTCTAGTCGATTACATAACAAGGTAAGCCAATGATTGGAAGCCTCTAGTCACAAGGATAACCCAGCCTCCCATCGACTGCAAACTAAATTACATAGTTATGTGCATGCGACCCAGATATCTGAGCCAATTTTTTAGGGCTAGGATCCAAACCACTTCCCAGAACTTGATAGAAATTTCTAGAATGATAAAATACATCAATACAAATATATATATATATATATATATATATATATATATATATATATATAGATATATATATATATATATATATATATATATAACTTATTCAAGCACTTGAACTAACCAAAACCAACCATGACAGTCATTTCATCAAACATAATGTGAACATGTAATCTACAGGTTATAAAGGGAAATCTAAACATAGGAGTCTCATACTTATCTAAGAATCTCCAGGAATGTATGATGCATTCTTTCAATAGTTTCATTATCATCTATTAGGTGATACATTCATTTAATAATCAAAACATGATGAGAGCCATAACTAAATTGTGTCATAAAACCATGCTTACAACTAGCATATAACCTGAATAATAACAATGATAAAACAATCATCAAAGCCACATAATAAAAAGCATAGATACTCATTAATTTCAAGAAGAAAGGATCTCTTATTAACATATGTAAATCCAACCAAGATAGGGACTTCCACATACCACATGACGATAGATTAGGCTGAACCAAATAACCCTTTCAGTCAATCACCCATGTGCCATATTCCAAGCATGAATGTGGGATCTCATGGAAACAACCAACCAAAAAAAACGAGGGCTTCCAGAGGTAAAACCACTTCAACCCTCAACCAATGATTCCACCTCACGATCAAACATCACTAACTATCACTAGATCGGTCTATACCCACGCTGTATAGGGCTCTAGAACATTTGTTCAAACTCGGATCTAGGACTAGTAACTCAATCCACAGTTGTTGCAGGGCTCCAAAGTGTTTGTACAACCAAGGCTCTAGGATTACTAACTCAACCCAACAAGGGATCCATAACATTTTTCCAACCAAGGTTTCTAGGACTAGTAACTCAACCCAAACTATTCCAGGGCTTCTAGAGCGTTTTCCCATCCAAGGCTCCAGGAACTAATAATTCAACCCACAACCATAAGGATCATGAGCACCGACCAATACACAAATAGAAAAACCCACAACACCATGGCTATCCAAGAAATGGCAAGGCTACGAAAAACCATTGTCAATCTAGGAAATCCTTCCTACCCATGATAAAGCATAACGAAGTAAGAACATTTGTATCCCATGCATGCCAAAACTAGCACTAAAATCATATATGCAACTTAGTACCTGCAAAGAAAACCCGTTGTAGTTGTTGATTCCACTTTCCTCTTGCGCTTTCCTTCATATCCTTTTCCTTCTTTCTCCAAATCCAAAATATGCCACAATCCTTCAAAAGTGCTCCAAGAAAACTCAAGTGTGTAAGTGTATGAGAGAGAGAGAGAATAGAAGAGAGATCCAAGCTAAAACTAACAAAAAGTTGTGAACTGATCCTCAAAAGACTTTTTACTATTCAGGCCTTTATTTTCTTCAATGTTTCCTTAAATTTTCCTCACATCTAATTCTATGACCTTTCACCTTCATTTTCTCCTATTTTTCATTATTTTCATAAATAAAATTCCAATTAATTCCTCTTTTCCTTTGCCATTTCCTTTGTCAATTTGTATATCCATTCAATAATCACAAGTGATCCCCATCACTATAGTTTGCCCAACATTCATCTTGGAATATGTGTCCCATGACCTTGGCATTCTTTTTCCTTTATTAACTTTATTACATGGATTTTTTAACCAATGTTGTTAGAGCACCCTCCCCCCTTGGGAAACACTGTCTTCTGTGTTCAATGACACTTATAAACCAGAAAACACGTTTCCTATGTATCTTAATAACATAGCTCGATAAGTCATTTACATCATATATATATGCTAAAACATAACCAACACATCCTGAACACCATATTGCTTATTGGAGATTTATAACATAGCTTGATATGGTATTTACATACACACATATCCATATATATACATAACCAAAACACAACATAAAAACATATACCAAAATACATCCGCTCAAAACAACGTAAATTTTGAAATGGGAACTCTAGCCAAAAAACCCCAAAAAAACATGAAAAACAGTGATAAAAACAAAAAGTGTGTATTCTAGAATGATGTTTTTTTAAGGGTCAATTTTCAACATATTTAAAAAATGGCAGTAAAACCAATTTTTTTTGTGAAAAAACCAATTGTTTTTGTGCAAAATAAATGAAAAAAACACACTAATGTTTTTGGTAGAATAACATTTTTCTTCCCTAGGTATAATTTCAACGTTTTTTAGTAATGACGATAAAGATAAAATAATGGGATCCGAAACACATTAAAATTCCATCAATTTTCATACATGTTATTAAACATATAATAACATGACACTAAAGATCGCTAAAATTCTAATTGTTTTCAACCATAACATTAAAGATAAAAAAAATTGGAAAATTTTCAGCCATAGAATTAAAAAACTCTAATTTTTCAACACATTTAAACCATGACATTATGAACAAATAACATGACTAAATTAATCAAAATGTCAATACTTGTAGATTGAATGAAACATAAATTATATCTCTAAGTTATTGTTTCATTGTAGATATTTGTTGATGGTGCTAGACTTGCAAACATCAGGGGATCTCCCTGGTATGAAATCCCAACTAGAGCTCACACTGTTTGGTGTGGGAGTCCCATCCTGTACGATGGCCCAGTTGCCATTATCTTAAATATTTTCCTCAATTCTTGCTTGTCAGCACAAGAGAGTGGTCTACTTTGTCTTACGAGAAGTGAGGTTTGCATGCCTGGTGATTGTAAGTCTCTCTTGTGTCAATGGTTCTTTCACCGTAGAGGGAGAGGGTGGGAGTGAGTCCCAGGTCGGTTGGGAGAAGTCCCAACTCTACTAGGAACACACAACACAACATGACATGCACATCTTCTGGTGGAACAGTCCACATGGATGTGGCAGTCACAACACACAAAGGAAGATAACACACGTAACACTTAACGGAGTAGTCTGCACAAGTGCAACGGTTCTTACATAAAGCTTTATGTGAAAGGTTTGTCTGATGTCTGGGGAGATAACCACCATGGGCAAGACTGTGCTAACAACATATACAACACATTTTCATTAACAGATTATGTATTACAACATGTTAAATAGTTCAAGTGTTCAACACAAGTTAAAGCAACATGGATTAGAAGTGTTCAAGATTAGTCTTACAACAGTTACAATACATGTGTGAAAATGAGTTGGCCTGTTAGTAGGATTCTGAATTAAGAGAAAGTTCTAAGACACATCGTTACACCATACATCACTAACCCCAAGCGCAAGGAATTGGAGCCACTACTTACTCCTCAAAGAAAAGATTATAAACTCTCTTGGCTATGTGGGAGGAGCTAAGGTGAAAATTCCTTTCCATGTACAAATGAGGGGGTATTTATAGCCAAGGGTGAAACTGACCCTTGTGGCTGTTTGACTACCCTCATGACTATTTGACTTCAATGACTTTTTGACTTTACATGACTCTTTGTACAACAAGTGGGTCTCTTGGACTTCCACGTTACGTTATTTTGATTTGACAGCATGACCCATAATGGAGATGTGGACAACATGACTCATGACATGAATCGACATGATAGTGTTGGTACATTCGTTATGTTGTTGGAGTGCATGTCGAGTTGCAGTGTTGTTGGGTGATGGATGTCTTCATAGTGTATCATAGCTTCACCTCCACATGGCAATATGCGCGGAGTCTTCGATGGTCGTTGGTTAGCTTGATGTTGCTTTAGCATGTTGCTTCTTGCTTGTATGTTGGAAGGCTTGACAGGCTCATCTGTTCGCGAAAGGTGCATGTTCATCCATTCCTCCGTCCGTGAGCGCATATTGCATGTTTTCTCATCCATCCGTTCATGAACACATATTTGCATGATCATCCATTTGTGAGCACTGCTCTTCGCATGCATCATTCATTCATTCATTGGTGAACTTGTCCTTTTCCATGTGCTCCCTTCATTCATCACGTTCGTTGTCACACCATGTTTGTTAGTGTACCTGTCCCAACAGTCATTCATGACGAGATGACATCGAATCCAAAAACCTCCTAGTCTACTATGACACATGATCGTCTTGGATGCAAGTGACTGGGAGAGGCTGCAAGGTTGTGAGGCGGGATGATGGCTCTAGGAACTACTAATGAAAATTGTGTAAGAGTCACTGGGTGATGAAGATGGGTGACCCAAGTCGACAGTGACTGTTTGAGAGGTCTAGCTCGACTGGAAGGGAAAACTACAGAAATTTTGGGAAGGAAAATCTGGGCTGCAGGAAGGCAAGGCAAATAAAATATGTGCATTTTCTCGAATGAGTGGGTAGTATGGGCTGGAAGGAAAAATTTGCGCAATTTTCTAGGGGAAAATACCTCGCTGCATGAAGGATCGGCAGGCAGAAATTCTGCAATTTTTTGGAGGAACTGGCTGGGAGCTTGGCAGCAAAGACTATACAATTCCCAGAGGGAACTAACAGTTGGCTGCTGGGTCACTGGCAGCAGAAACTACGAAATTCCCAAGGGGAATAGGAAGTTAGCTGCTGGGAGTTTGGCAATAGGAACTGTGCAATCCCTGGAGGGAACTGAGAGTCTGCTGCTAGGAGCTGCTGGCAAGGGAAACTACACTGAGGCTGTGAGGCCGACCTGCTAATCATCTCTACGCAATTTCTAAGCTGATCGGACTGCTGGGTAGAAAAAGGCATGCTCATGAACACTGTGAAATTTCTTGGATGAGTAGTCGGTCGATTGTCGGGAGGATTGACTGGGAAAACTACACAATTTTATGAGGGAGATAGGGACGGGCACTTGGTGTCTTTCTGGCTTGTCTGCACAATTTCCTCGGTCATTAGAGCGGGCAAGGTCAGTAGCCTTTGTGCAATTTTTGAGGGGAGTCAATCCCAGGCTGACTGTCGGGTTCGACTCTCCGGGTGGGTAGCATGAAAGTTGATTGAATCACTTGCGATTAACGCAGCTTGGAAAGACTTGCTTGGTTCTTCTGGCTATTCTTGGTGATAGTTGAGTCGATGGCGGGGTGATGGTTCAGCTATTAGAGGGGAGTTTGGTCATCTGAACTTTGGAAAAATGACTAAGTGTGTGAATGATCAAAAGATGCATATGTGATCATGCAAAAACAAACTCACATGACTCGATGACGAGATGACTCAAACCATCAGACACACATGTTCAACCTGATTGACCGATGGTGCAAGCAATAAGCACGATGCTCATGATTGATTGTTGATCGAGTGTGATGCTTCTTGTGCAACAATGAATGTGACTTCGTGTGTGAGTGCGGCAGATGCTTCCATAGCGAACACAACAAGTACACTTGAAGTGGAGTTTTTGAGCATAACCAGAACATGGTCACAAGCATGACTTAGACATAAACATGCAAAAAAATTGAATGAAATGAACAAGCAAGGTGGATTCAAAGACTCACACAGGCTCATGGAGTGAACTTGAGGGTGTGTAGTCATCAAGTGAAACTCTCAAGGGAGGCTCTGAAATTGGGTGCAGGCCAAAATTTTGGAGGGTGGTTGTAGCCACTACAACACTTTGCGACACACTGGTAGAACTCCAGCTTCTCTATTTTGGTTCATTGCTAGCACAGGGCCTTGATCTTTCAAGGAGTATTGAATCACTGTGCGGGTTACTTCTGCTTCCCCATTTTCCCCATGGACATACATGGTTCACCTTTTTCCAACTTAGTCGAACACAATCAAAAGCTCAGCTTGATCATAGTGTTTCAAATTCTTGAAGGGTAGTTTACCTCGCAAGTTGAAGATCTTCAGAGTATAAGTTTTCATCTCTGGTGTTGCTCTGCTGCCAGCAGACCCGGACAGTACCCCAGCAGAGTTACGGAGGAACACACGCATTTCTCCACTGCTAGCGAGCCTAGTCAGTACCTCAGTGGAGTTGCATGCTTCACCTCTCTGCATAGGAAGCCTTTCTCTTCTTTTGCCTTTGTATTTTTCAAGAGAATTGTGCATAGGCACTTATTTATTTTTGGGGCGAAAGAGGGATCCTGACTTATTGAGAGAAGAAGAGGTTGTTCCTTCAGAGAAGCATGTAAGACCTCTGACATAGGTTTTCTCATTTAGATTTTCCCCTTCTCCATTTCTACTAGTTGGATGAGCTTGAACACACAGAGCAAAAGGATAAGTATAGGCATGGGGATACCCAGTGTGGACACAGGTTCATGGTTGGACCAAAAAGTACCTTGCAGATAGTTCATATTTTCCGTTAAGAATTCATCGGTCGAAGGTTATAACGAAGCACAGATAAGACAGACACAAGAATGGATAAGTACTATAGTGTCACAAGTCTTTTCAAATTTCAGCCACATACTCTATTCAGAAGCCAGAACGTAATAGTTGGCAGCACTTATTTCTGGAAACAAAAATAGTAATATACCAAGAAAACAAAACAAACGTAAACAAAAATAGTGAGCAGAGAAGAAAATTGAAAACAAAGATAATAAGCAAAGCAAAGCAACCAAGTCATCAAGGAAACAAACATGCAAACCAGAAAGCAAAGACAAGTGAAAAAGCAAACACTACTCCTACTCCTACGTTAAACGGTCGGGGTTACATGAAATGAAATTTCCAGTGAAGCCACCATAGGCGTACCTGACCTGCAGTCACAAAGATACGAGCAATTAAAACAGATAAAAAATAGTGTGCAACAGAAAATGAAAAAACTTGAAAAACTTGCACACGAGAGAGAAGGTCTCGCCTATGGGTGGAAGAATGTGTCACAACCACCCAACACACATGCTTACCTCTTCCATGACTACCATTTTTGAACAAACCTCGGAGGTCTCTTGCAAGTGTGTGTTGTTCTACACCAAGTATATTAGCGAGTGAGAGGAAGGACTGAAGCTTGTTACCTGCAACATGACTCGCCAAGTAAGATTTTTCTAGCCATTCAGCGATTGGATCATAAAATTCATGATGGTTGTTTTGAAAGATTCATGATCTTTGAGAGGATGGATTCCTAATTCGAGAGAGGGAATAATGATGGGAATCTGATACATGTAGATAGATCTAGTCATTCTCATCAGTCATGTCAAGACATTGAGGGCCTTCCATAGCCATCAATGCAGGCTGCGGTGCCTCACTTGCTTGACAGAAATCTTAGAATAAAGATGTTACATGGTGAAAATCATAGTGTGCAAAGTGACTGTCATTGGATGTAATGTTGGGAAAATGATAAATTGCATGATAGCCACCCAAGGTAGAAGAAAAATCAAACCAGTCGGTCAAGATGGCAGATTCCCAGTTTGACATGAACAAAGAAATTTTTTGAACAATTGTGCGAATGCTATGAATGAGGGAACCAAGTTCGTTGTCTGCTAGACATGATAGAACACCCACCTGCAACTAGTGAAAAAGTGTGCATGCATCATTGTAATCACATAAATGTGTAAAGGATGCCAGTATTGTGAATGTGTGAAATGAGTTAGGGTGTGGTGAAATGATAGTAACTCGATTCGCGCGATAAGTTGTGTGCTTGTCATTACACAGGGTGCTTGCTGGTGTGATGAGTGGGCAGATTTGATGTGTGAAATTTGCAAAAATACCAAGGAGTTGATTACGAGAGAGAACATCTGATAAGTATGATTCCAGATAAATATATTCCTTGAGATGATTAACTTCGTTGTCTCATGATTGAACGAGGGACGGACACTCCCAACCTGAATTAGATGTAAGAGAGGTGCATGAAGATGAACATGCTATAACAAACTCATGGATTTGATCATTAGCGAAAATCTAAAATTTTGAAATATCACACCCAGAATAGTAAACATTATTTATACGGGGATCCACGTCGAGTGCAACCATGCAAATATACGAATTGTTCATGAGAAATGAGATTTTATTTGGTTTGGCAAGCTTACCAGAGTCGTCAGGTCCTAACATAACCATCAATGGACGTTGAAGTGCCTCAATTCCCTGGCATGTCTCGAAACTTTCCAGAACTGAAAATTTGCATTTTGAGATGTGAACCAAATCATGCATGGCTTGAGGATGGTTGTTGTTACTGATTTCAAAATTTCTCTCAGGATGACAACCATCTTTTTCATAGGCTTCATCAAAATTTTTAGCAAGCAGACTTGATGAGTCATCTTCATGCAACACACAAGATGATGATGAGTGGGAAGAATCCTATGTGTTGAGACTATTCTCATCATGGACAACCTCATTTGCTTGTGTCGGTTGAGGAGATAACTCATGGGATGAAGAAGCAAGAGAATGTGGAATATCTCTTACGCACGTTGATGCACTATGAATAATAGGACACATGGGCAATTGAGGTGCAGAGGAAGCTTCGATATGGATGTTTGCTTTGACTGGTGCACATTTCAGATCTGAGTTAGAGTGTACATGAGATGGTAGTAGATCATATGATGTGCTTGGTCATTCATCACAACATATGAAAGCATGGGAGTGATGACATCCTAAGACTGGAGGTTGATCAAAAGAATTGATTATGCATGATGTTTCACCAATATTCGCGGATCGAGAATCGATCAACAATGGAGGCTCAATGTTTTGAGAGGAATTGATTATGTCTTCACCATCCTGCTCCTCCATTTGTATGATGAGACTATCTTGCACACGACTGCAACTTGAGCAAGTAGCTTAAGGATCAAGAGAGTACACACAACTAGCTTGTGAAGCAGATTGCTCAAGCGAGTCATGGTGCAAAGAGCCATGGCTTGTAGATGATGGAGGATGGAAGATATGCATATTAGACTCAAGACTTGGGTTATGAATGGTGATTTCCTCTTTCAGAATGGAGGGATGAATTTCTGCCATAGGCTTTCTGAACCATTCCAGAATTTCCTCTGTTGCGGTGAGAGACAACCAAGCAGATGCGTTGGGAACATGTTTCACAAATTTCTCAACTTTTCAACCATTGTGAGGGGGTACCCGCTGTGCATATTTCTTAGTTTTGTGGTTGCTACAAGGGGGTGCTCTCTTCGATACATGAGGTGTCTCGTGATCTGCAAGAGTTGAGGAAGAAGGGAAATCAAGAAGTTCACCATTTCGGGAGACATGAACCAAGTATTTCAACTCTTGGCTCATCAAGTCAAGGTCCACAAAATGCTTAGGAATTTCGTGACAAAGGTGAAGGAAGAGGGTACCAAAGTCCTCAACTGATTCGCCAGGCTTAATTCTTGTCAGGCCAGGATTTAAATCCTTAAAAAAAACTCTGTTGTATTCATTAAGGCTAAACATTATTATATGCAAGAGGGAGTGACTGTTCGGTTCATCTCCCAACTCTATGTCTTCTATATTATTTATTTACAATAATTATAGTTGTTCACCCAATCCTTCTGATTAGGTGTCAACATTCCCCCCCTTAATCTGAAGGGTTGTTGGTGAGTCCAAGCATCGTTCTGAATCTTTCAAGATTTTCTCTTCCAAGTGCTTTGGTGAAGATGTCTGCAATTTTCTCATTAGTGGAACAATGGCAAAGATGGATTGTTTTGGCCTCAACATGATGTCAAATTAGATGATATTTAGTATTGATGTGCTTTGTTCAATCATGGAACTTTGGGTTCTTGGCCAACTTTATCGCAGATGTATTGTCAATCATGAGTGGAGTTGATTGCACTTGTTTTACCTACAAATCTTCAAGAATTTTCCTGGGCCACACAATTTCTTTTGTTGCCTCAGCTACTACCACATATTCTGTCGTAGAATCTGTAGGAACTGATTGTTTGCGTGATCTCCAGGAGATAGCTTCTGATCCAAGACTCATAGCATAACTCGAAGTAGATACCCTTGTTTCTTTATCTCCATCGAAGTCTGAATCAGAGTATCCAATCACGCTGAAGTCGTCCACCTATGTATACTTGATTCCAAAGTCTTGAGTTCCCTTCAAGTATTTTAGAACTCTTTTTGCAGCAGACCAATGTCCCTCACAAGTCTTTTGCATAAATCTGGAGAGGATTCCAATAGCAAAAGAAATGCCTGGTCTGGTAGTTGTCAGGTAGTTGAGACTTCATACAAGCTATCTATACTTTCTTGCATCCTCAAATTCTTTTCCTTCATTTAATGTGAGCTTTAATTTTTGTTCCATTGGAGTAGTCAGAGGATTGCATTTATTCATACCAAATCTGTTCAATAGATCTCCAATGTATTTCTTTTGAGAGAGGAATATGGACTTTGGATGTTGAGTTACTTCAATACCAAGATAGTAATGAACATAGCCCAAATCAATCATTTCAAAACCTTTCTTCAGTTCCTTCTTTATGGATGCAATGTAGCTTTTGTTATTCCCTATTATCAAAAGATCATCTACATATACTACAAGATATACAAATGTTTTGCCAACTTTCTTGACAAACAGAGTTTCATCATCAAGATCATAATGTTTGAAATTGAGTTTCCAAAGATGCTCCGTCAATTTTTCATACCAGGCTCGTGGTGCTTGTTTGAGGCCATATAAGGATTTCACAAATTTGCATACTTTATCTTCATGTCCTTTCATAGCAAAACCTTCAGGCTGGGACATAAAAGCATTTTCTTTTAGATCTCCATTCAAGAAAGTGGTTTTTACATCCATTTGATGGACTGTCCAACCATTATGAGCTGCTAGGGCAAAGAGTGTTCGGATGGTAAACCATTTTGCTGTGGGGGAAAAGGTCTCCTCATAATCGACCCCTTCATTCTATGCATAACCTTTTGCCAAAAGTCTGGCTTTGTGCTTGTCAAGTGAGCCATCAACTTTATACTTGTTCGTGTAGACCCCTTGCAGCCAATTGGTTTGGTTCCCAATGGAGGATCAACCAGCTTCCAAGTGCCATTGTTTATCAGGGCATCATACTCCTTTTACATTGCTTCTTTCAATTCATCATGAGAAGCAGCTTCTTTGAAGGAAGTTGGTTCAAAATCTGTAGACAAATTTAATTCACAATCATAAGAAACATCCATATCAACAGGTGAATCAAAGTCATCTACATTACCTCCATTTTTCTGATTTGAATTTCTAGTTCCTGTTTTTCCAACCTCATTAGGATGAACACTTTCAAGTGTCTTTGTCAGCCACTTTGGGGGACCTTTCTCAAATGGTCCAGGCTACTCTGTTGACTGAGTTGGGGCTGAATCAAGATTGAGTCTCCCAATTCTGTCAATCACATCACTCAAAGTATCATCTGTTGTTGGAGATTCATGTAGGGGAGAGAGTGCTTCTAAAGAAGATTCCACAGGTTGATCTAGTATAGGAATCCCCCCTTCAAGATGTGGAATCTAATTATCAAATTCTTGAAATGATTTTTCAGTTGTGAATCTATCCAAGTGATCAAGTTGCCTTTCAACAACATTGTCAGTTTTGGATGATTCAAGAAAGATTACATCTCTAGAGACAACAAATTTTTTGTTGGCTTCATCATAGAGATGGTATGCTTTGGAGGTGTTTAAATAGCCTAGGAAGATACACTTATGACTTCCTGCACCAAGTTTGTTTCTATGTACTTTTGGTATTAAGGCATAACGGGTGGAACCAAAGACCCTGAGATGCTTTACTGAAGGAATGTGCCCATACCACATTTCATAAGGAGTCTTGTTTCTAATAGTATTAGATGGACATCTATTCTTTATATATACATCACATAGAATAGCATCAGCCCAAAACATTACTTTTGCATTTTTGAAGAAGAAGATGGGGCATACCATATTTAAGATTGTCCTATTCATTCTTTCAACTACTCCATTTTGTTTGGGATTATAAGGCACAGTGGTTTGATGTTATATCCCATGTTGGCGAAGATAGTTTTCAAATTCATTTGAAGTGTATTCTTTTCCATTATCAGTGCGAATAGAGCCAATATGAGATTGTGCATCACTTTCAATCCATGCATGAAAGTTCTTGAATGTTTGAAAAGAATCAAATTTGTTCTTCAATAAATATACCCAACACATTCTGGTGTAGTCATCAATAAATGTCATCATATATTTATTTCCATTTGCAGAAGAGACAGGCATTGGACCACATAAATATGAATGAATGAGTTCAAGTTTTCTATGTGCTCTGGAATGTGAATCATGAAAGGGTTGTTTGCTATGCTTTCCTAGAATACAAGCATCACATTGCTTAAGCTTCCTAGGAATTGTAGGCAATCCAGCAACACCATTTTTCTTTAATAAGCGAAGGTTGTCATAGTTCAAATGTCCAAATCTAGCATGCCATAATAGACTTGATGGAAGTGTACCTTCTTCATAATTAGAATTGTATGAGAAATGTTGTGCACGAGAAGAGGTACCTTGCAGCTTGAGAAGCCTTTCTTCTTCAATCACTATCATGACAAGTTAGTGGTCAGAATCTTTTCTTACCTCAAGCTTGCCATCAAACATATGAATGGAGTGGCCTTGTTATCTGATATGGACCAAGGACAACAAGTTTCTCCTCAACTAAGGGAGATATAGAAGATGATGTAGAAGAAAGTCTGGAAGAAGAAGAAATTTAAACCTGATTGTGGCAAGCCCTGATGGCTTGAGTTTTGATTGGTCTGCAAAGTAAACTGCTGCGTCAACATTGTCAGTGAATTCTTCAAAGAAATCTTTTCTATGAGTCATGTTGCAAGTTGCTCTTGATTCAAGCAACCATTCATTTTTCCAAGAAGAAAGTGAAGCATTAAATAAATCTTCATTTACTCCAATATTACATTGTGCCACAACATAATGAGTTGATTCAGGTGCTTTACCTTTGTCTGTGTCATTAGTTTTACCTTTGGGTTGGTTTCTTTATTGCTCAATTTTATCCCAAGGTATCTTGCATGTGGAGGCATCATGTGATCCATTTCTTTTACAGCGTATGCATTGCAAATCTGATTTTCTCCTTGAGAGTGTCTGCCCCCCTGCCTCTGAAATATCTTCCTCTATCTCTTTGACCACCTCTTCCTTTGGAAGAGTCTTGAGCAAGACTCTTTTCTTTATGAGCAAGGCACACAGCCTCTTTAGAAGATTCAGGGGTTGTTTTCTTTCCAAAATCTTTCCCTCTTTCAACAAATTTCTTTATAAGAGAGTCAAAGGTGATATCTTTGAGATTTCCATTTGCGTGCAATGACTCGAGATAATTAGAGTAAGTAGGATTAAGTGCCTTGAGAAAAGCAATCAGAGGGATATCCATTTCAACATTAGTGACTTTGATATCATGCATTATTGATTTTACTTCGGATGCCAGAGCAAGAGGATCATTATTTTGTAATTCAAGGGTGAAGAGTTTAATCACGAGTTGAACAATTTCAAGTGCAGAGTGTGAGTCATAGAGTTCCTTCAGCTTTTGTAATGCTTCAAATGCAGTTGAAAATGGTTTGATGTGTCGACTCACCTCTTCACTTACAAATGCAACAATCAATGCATATGCTTTGTTGTTTTTATTCTCCCAAATGGCAAGCTCTTTGTCAGAGGTAGGCTGAACTGGGTCTTTGTCTCCTTCTCCAACACACACTCCTTTCCATAGCTCATTATAGCTCATTAAAAATAAGTGTGTTGGAGTTTCCTCAACCATTCAAGATAATTCTCTTTTCCGGTGAGATTTATTCCCACAATAGATATGATTGAATACATATCGAACAATGTAATACTTTTAGCGTTCAACGTTCACCCGAATACCAGAGCCAGAGTCTGACTATAACTGTCTATGGCAGAAATGAACAGTGGATGATGAGCGGCAGATGAGCGGAGGATGATCATTGATGGTAGAAGATCAACAGTTATCGGAGGTGAACAAGTCCAACCGTTAACGGTTATCATAGGGTGATTTTAAGGCGATGAGCAGAATATCGGGCAAACACAAGGTGGTAAGTGGTTTAGAGAAAGGAGTGCCCGATTCCATAGAGCGACGGACACGTGGCTCTGAGGAGAGAGAATAAATTGCTTCTATCGGATGGGAAAAGGTTGAGCATGTTGGCCACGCAATATTGATGTGGGCCGTTAGATCTGAGGTCAAGAGATCTACGGTCGAGGTTGATCAGGAGGAGACAGAAAAAGGTGCGCATATCGGGCGAGTAACCGCCATGCAACTTATGCGCCTGATATCATCGTCAGCCATTGGATCTGAGGGTGGAGATCAGCGATCAAGAATGAGCCCATAAAACCTCGGGAACTATGTCCGAGTGGGGTCCGATAAGTGCATCAAGCGATAGGAAAAATGATGAATCAGTGAATATATCAAATGATGGTGAAATACGGTGAATATGGTAAATATATATAAACAATTACATGTTGTTCTTCAAACGAAAGGGCAACAACAGAGAAAAATCAAGCTATTACAACACTATTCAACACAGCAACAACATATTAGAATTCAAACGATGAGAAATCACAGAGATTTGACAAAGATGTCAGCCTGCAAGGGATGCAAAACAGAGAGTGAAGGAGTTAAAAATTTAAAAGGAAGGTCAAAAATGGCGTCTGCTCTGATACCATGTCAGGCCAGGATATAACTCCTTAAAACAAAACTTTGTTGTATTCATTAAGGCTAAACATTATTATATGCAAGAGGGATTGACTATTCGGTTCATCTCCCAACTCTCTATCTTCTCTATTATTTATTTACATTAATTACAGTTGTTCACCTGATCCTTCTGATTAAGTGTCAACAATTCTTAAACAAGATATTCTTTCATAAACATATTGGTGGTCACACTCATCGAAGGCTTGATGGAGCTCCTTGAGGAAAGTGAGAAGGGAATGGACGGAGATAGGTGGTAGGGTATGAATCCACCAATTAGCATGACCTTCAATGGTGAGGAAGAAGAGTATGCAAACAATCTCATCACTATAGATTTCATGAGATTCATAGAAATGAAGAAAATAAAAAATGTGCTCCATTACTGAAGTTTTGTCCTCACCGTCAAAATTTAACAAGGACAAGTGATCGAGAAGCTCATTCGGGATTGATAACTGATTAAGGGAGAAATGAGAGAAATGCCTTATGGTGTAGGTAAATTATCGATGCGGACAGAGACAATTCCTCTAGCCCGAGAGACCGGGTCTAGCCACAAACAAACAATCTATGGAAAACTTCCTTAAGCTAGAATCAAATAAGAGGGCCTACCTCTTAGAACGTTATTTCGCTTAGTGATGATCCTACTTCCTTACTCTAGCTACCTTTCATTTCCTTCCTTCGAATACCTGAAACAAGAAAAAAAATAACAGCAACAAACGTGATAGCATACAAATTGCATCCAACCTACTTAAAGGTAAAGGAATTTTAAGCCATCAAATGTGAGATAACACTTAATGTAGGAAATCAATCAATAGTTGTATTCATATATGTTGAGAAAGAGATTACAACCAATTCCTTGACGTTGTCGGTCTTCTTCGATGTATATGGGTTCCCACACCTCCGCTAGCATCTCATGGATAGTCCCAACAAGGGAAGTTTTAAGGCTTCTTCCCTTTAGTTCCAAACCAAACCAAACGTACTATTCTCCCTCCACAAACATAAAATAGAAAGCTACAAGCTATAGATATCTTGTTGGTTATTCAAGCTCCAAAAATACTAAGACTAGTTAGCTTGGAAAAGGAGGAGTTTATATAGCTTGGATGGAGGGGAGATGGTTCCTCTTATTATTTGAGAGGCCTTATCTCTTAGGTTTGTTCCATCTCAATAGGGGGAAGGAGCCCAAACTAAATTCCTCGGCTCTATCCAGCCCAACCATTTACCAGACTTCCATTATGAAGCTTTTAGACCTAGAAGCTTTAGCTCCATATTTAAAAAAGTTTCCAAAAGAGGATCGATGCGACTGAGAAAAGGATTAGTTGTGTCATATGGCGCTAGTCCTAGTTTCAATCTTTGCAAATCTTCACGAGGAGGAAATGGGTCATTAGTGCCAATCTTGTAAACTGGGGTAAAATGAAGATTCTTGGGAAATTATACAAAAGGGAATTGTTGTGCTCATGAAGAGGGACATAATGGGAGTCTCTTCATGATGGGACAGTATGTAAGGTTCACTATAGAGGTCCTCCAGGATCATGGAATGGGGAGCATAGGGACAGTGATAGAATGTTGTGTACTAGATGCCCCCTAAAGCGTGAAACCCAAACTAGGGGTGAAATACTTTACAAGTAGATGCGGGGAATTGGGGTCTGTCGTCAGAAAACCTGCAAGCAAGCATAGATACATATACATCATTGCACCTTTGACAAATGATACATGAATCATGGTATTGACGCATCCATCCAGAGAAAGATCATGTAAATGTATCCAAGGTTGGGCTCAACCATCCAATAAAGAGGATCATATCGAAATGAAGGTATGGTCGCAGCCATCCAATAATGAGAAGGATCACATATAACAACTCATGGTATGGTCGCAGCCCTCCATCTGAAAGAGACATGCATATCAACATGATCATGTCACATCGCCTTGCAACTTGGACTTTAGTAATATGAGCCCAGGGTCTTGTGCTCCAACATGACCCAATAAAAGTACAAATTCTAACATGTGAATAAATGTGTTGAAGTCGAACATGCTAGAAAGTTGCTTGATTATTGGTCAATGATGTGAACCATTAAAAACCATGAGAGTAACCACCAATAATGACAATGGCTCTCAAGGTACCAGTGGCACAATCCACAGAATGTGAATAAAGGAACTGAAGTCAAACACCTGTGAAATTACCCGATCGAAAGCCAATGATGTAAAATTGTCGTCGAGTGCAAAGAACTTGTCATTAGGGCATGCAACCTGTAAGGTATTGGAAGGGAGTCTCTCGGCCAACTTCCTGGATAATGAGCTGAAGTTGATAGGAAGTGACAGTGTCGAAGGAGGGCCATGATGTATCCCACATCATTGACATGAGACGAAGGGATGCAATGATTTTGGATGATACAGAGAATCATAAATGTGTTTCATTGCAAAAGGACAACTTTTGAACATATCGGCAACACGACTCTAGAGTTTGGCAGATTTTGGATCCATAGGATCGGAGGTCATGATGACATGGAAGAGATCAAAAGGAAGGAAAAAATGAATGGCCCAACCCAGGAAGGTCAATGATGAAGCAAGGATATCTCAACCCGAAAAGAAGCAGAAATGTTCAAGGGTGAGTTTCCAACACAATTCATAGAATTTCCCATTTTACCCCCACCATTTCTGGCAAGTACCCCAATTATTTTTAATCGCAAGCTTGAAGGAGATAGAATGTGCTTGCACTGTGAGTCCATCCTTTGGACGAATCCGACCTAGTAAGATTAATAAGCCCTAGGAAGGAGAATCTCATGTCCTTCATGGTGACGAATTCGATGTCATTTAATGTTTTAACGAGTCTAACAAAGGTGTAACTTAGTATCTTTTTCATGTTTAGAGAGTTTGAAATAGACATGCAAAAGAAAAATCCAAAGGTCCCTTTTCGTACATTTATGTCTCTCGAGCCCGAAAAGGTAGAAAATGATACTTGAGAGAACTGCTTGACCATTTCAATCAAGGAGTACCTTTTTCGTAAATAGTTTATCCCAGCCCAAAAAAGGGGTAAACCTATATTGGTAAACAACATTTTGCAACCTATAACGAGTTCAAAAGAATAAGAGCTCGACTATATTTTTGTGTTTAAAGTGTCAGAAAAGAGATTGAAAGCGGACCCAACGTTTTTATTCTCTTTAACGAGTTAAAAAGGGAAAAATACTTGGTGATCTTTTCATTTGAGTTTTACGAGTTGAGAAAAGAGCTTAAACATGACTCCAATACCATCACCAGTAATCTGTCACTTGTCGTTACATAAGAGGTTAAAATATTATCCAATTTCTGAGGTAAAAATAGATGAAAAATGCCTTTAAAACCCTAATATTTCATGAAAATGAATAAAAAGGGGGGAAAGTAAACAATTTTTACCCATTTCTGCCCTAGGTTTTCAGGAGCAAATTGCGATAGATCCTATAGGCCATTCGACGATCCGTTAATTGCACATAAGAGCTAAGACCCTTAGCTTCATTTTTATGCTTGTTTTTCCTATTTTTAACCACTTTTTGGATTTCTGGAGGACATCTTAGCAAAAAAATTTCACCCTCGGTCGGCGTGATTTACGGGCATGAGATCGCGTCGGTCGAGGGTTATTAACTTGATCAAGTGCACCATCGGTGCTACTATTTTTAAAATAGTCGTGCTAGCGCTGAGAACATAAAAAATTTGATTTCTTGCTCATTTTCTCTGCTTGGAATCCAAATTTCTTTAGCCAAGGATAAATGTTGACTTAATTCTATGTTTTTTGTAGGGAAAGCACAACAAAAAATGGTTTATTGGAAAGAACGTGAGCATGAGGCAATCGATTCACAAGCATTGGCAGACCAAAACTGTTTAAATGCTCTGAGAAACTATGGGATTTTCAAATTCTTCCTCATGCCGGGTCTTCAGAATCCAAGACCAAGAATTGGAATTGGAAACTTCTGACATCTATTTCATCACTAAACTGTCCCGGAGAGGGGAAATAGTCAATTTGTATGGGGCCAGAAATATTGGAGCAAGTGTGAACATGTTGCTTGCAGAACACTACCCAAAAGCACTAAAATCAAAGAGCAGAAAGATAGAGATCATGAATGTTTGCTACATTGTATTGAAAACACTTCTCTTGACCATAAACATAGTGGTTGGGGCTCAGGTATTGCATGAGTCCAAAAAATCCAAGTTCCAATATGCTATAGACTGTACGACGCCAACTATCTTCAACTGGGTAGAAGCCATGAAGGTAAACATGAAGTGCCAGTTATCCAAAGCCAAGGCAAGAAACTTGAAGTAGTTCGGATATGGTTCCATTCTCATGACCTTATTTTTGGAGCAAATCCCACTATTTCACTACCAGCCTACAGAGGTGAACCCGCCATTGCCATGAGACCCACGAATGGTCCGTTGGAGTGAATTGATGCCTAGAATCACTGGGGGCCAACATATGTCATACAAGCCCACCTTCTTTTCGTGGCTAAGGTGGCAGCTGATCGTAGTAGAGGATTGGCCCTATAGCGGTACCAACTTCCATGGCAATCCAGATATGCCACTCCCAGAGGGAGAAGATTATGATGATGGAGGTAAAAAAAAAACTTTTGATTTTTTATTTTTTTTATTATTTTTGAAATATATGCATTCATGACATTTCGATTTTGTAAATGTAGATGTGGGACCAGAGTGACCAACTAGGATGTGCCCAATCGCCAGGCACGTTGCCTGGTAGTTTGGTATTGGTCCTTATCATGAAGGAGTCGATAACGAGGAGGAATCGCGCAGAACCTCGAGGGATTGACCAGAGGTATCCTAGAGTATGCCTGGGTGGGTGACATCCCACGCCAGTATCATCGGCACACAGTGGGGGTATTGTCTAGTCAATTTAATGTCTTAAATTGCTCTACATAAATTATCAATCCGGGTATCGTAAACTGATGAAGTGTGGTGCACTATATGTGCTTAGTTAACCTTTCTCTTACTTCGTCGTTTTATAGTTTATGTTGTTTTTGGGGTTTTGTTCTTGTTGCTTTTCTAAAGTGTTTAATGCAACTAGCTCAATCGAAATAAAATGCAATAATCAAATAATGAGAGAATGACTATGAGACCCAGTATCCTTGCTGCTTCAGCAAAAGGAAAAGATGATTCTATCACGTCATTAGTTCATTAAAAGGCTATGTGCATCACTAATCTACAATCAACTTGAAAGCAATTTATGTACAGCTAATATACATGGTGAAATAAAATGACAACTATACAAGGCAGGGGCCCCCTACCACCTATGAAATCAAATGCTTAAAGGAAAATAAAGACATCAAATAAAGGACTAATGACATCGGCCCAGTATCTCTGCTGCTGATTTAAAATGAAAATGAAATGTGAAATCTAAGTGACACTACATAAAGGAGACAAATCACACTACTTTAACCTTTTCTTAACCTTTTTGCCTTTCAGCTAGATTTATCATATGAGAACAGTTATGAACAAGTCAGTAATGTGAGTCTTAAAGCAAACTAAACCAAGCTGTACTAAGTGAGATTTTGGCTCCAATAAAGTTATTTGATTATGGAAAAAGAACCATCAATAGATGAACAACTTGATATCTAAGAGCAGAAAGTAAAGTGCAAGTTAAAGAAATGATACTAATGAAAATCAAACTACCGAAAAATAAAGGTCAGCAACATAGACAAGATGATCACACATGCCACTAGTCATGAAATCAAAGCAAAATTAAACACACTTGCATGAATTAAAATTGCATGAATGAAAAATCTAATCTACCTTACATTCTACAAAGCAATATTTACAAAATGAAATCTACTCTACCTTACATCCTAATATGCTCCATGACATCTACTTCACATCTCCTTCCATGTTGAGAACATCAAAGCTTTATTCAATTTCTTCAAAAGTACAAAGTACAAAAGCTTTCAAAAGCCATCAAGGAAGAACTACAAACTTGAGAACTAGAAACTAAAAGACTAAAAGGGACTAACAAATGAAGGAGAGAGATCTCCTATTTATACAAAAAGATGAGAGCCATCTCATTAATGAGAATCCATGAATCTCTCCCTCTACCTCTAGAGTCCTAATCAAAATAGGAACTGATAAGACACATGTCTTTTTAGAGTTACAATACAATTAGGAGATGTGACACATATCCTCATGATCCCATGATTCTTTCCAACCAAATTCGAATTTGGCCTTAGAGTGCCACATAAGGGTCTTCTAGAAGTCTCCTTTCAACCTACACATGTCAACAACCTCAACCCATTTGTTAGGTATAAGCATATGCACATTATTTTCTAATGTTTAACCACAAATTCACTTAAAAGGCTTAGAAATAATAAAGATTGGAAAAACATAAAGGTGGCCCAATGATAATGAAAGTGGGATGAATGTAGTGACACAGTAGTGAAATGGAGGTGAAATGGAGGTGATATAATGGACATAATAGTGAAAGTATAATGCAAATGAATGACATTTTCAAGACTCAACAGGTATCAAACCGGATCCGCTGACTACTAACTCGTGTAGTATGAGCAGTAATGTGCTATCATGAGCACCATGCTGAGTAGTCTATAGGTTTAGCATTTTACAGTTTTGAGGCCTGCGAGCCTTGGATGTCCTTGAACATATATATTATTTTTTGGGGTTTTAATGGATGACACTCAAACATTATCGACATATATATATATATATATATATATATATATATATATATATATATATATATATATAGACACACTATGTTTTCTGCTTACTATGGTACAAATGTTTTGTTTTTTCGCATATTTCACAAATGTCTATCCAACACATAATTAGCTAATGCATCCGTCAATGTATTCATATGCCTAGGAATACGATGATATGTAATGTAATCAAATTTTCTCTCCAAGAGACGAATACACAAATACATTTCCAATATCTGAGGGCTTCTGATGGCATATTGCCCGTTGAGTTGAATAACAAGAAGTTGTGAATCAAGGCTGACAACCAATTCTCGAATGTCAAGAGCAATGGCTTCTGACAACAATTCGATAACTACATTGTACCCAGCAATGTTATTAGTTGTATGACCTAAACAAATACCTTGAAGATCAATCAACTCACCATGGGGGTCATAAATGGCCCATGCCATGGATGATAGATTCCGGGTACTACAACAAGCACCATCAGCGAAACTGATGTGAGGATTCACATAGATCTGCAAAGTAGGTGAAAACATAATAAGCAGGAAAGTTGCTTGAAAAACAACACACCAAACCACACTGCACAAAAATGAATAACACGATATTGTAGAAAAGTAGCCATGCAAGATGACTTAGGCATAGTATTTTTTGACGGTACAAAAGTACCCATGCAAGATGACTTAGGCATAATACATTTTGACGGAGTCCATTGCCAAACTTGGGTAATCAATCAACTATGACGAAAATCAAAGTTTTACCATTGACATGACAAGTAAGCATCAACTCAGCCAAATAATAGAGTAGAACTCATATAAGGTTGTGCCCCCATGCCCCCTGGGCGAGGGAGGGTTATGAGTCATAAGATGACAACCCCATGGCGATAATGGGCAATCGGTAAAAACTCGGGGAGGGAAAAAAAACATGAACCTATGAGGGGGTAAAGGTGCCTCTAATTGAAATATCTTGACAATATCAGGATAAACTAACATGTCAATAAGAAACGGAGAAGAGAACTTCTCAAGCCAAGTAGGCATGACCACCGAGCTGGGCAAGAATGAGGAACAATGACGAGTGTTGTTCCAAGGTACTTCCTCCAAAGATATAACTTCCATAATACTCTCATCAGAAAGAAAATTCTCGGCTAAGGGATCAGAAGATTCTGAAGAATCAAGCCGCAAGGATTGAGAATACGTGTCGAGAGATGCACTCGAAACAGACTGATCAGAGGATACCGAAGGTGAAGCCAAAACAATCTCCAAATAATTAATTTCGGCAGGGCTTAGCAGTATATCCTCGCCCCATGTATCAAAAAGATCCAGTGAGGGAATGACCCAAGGATCAGACTTGACAGAGATCATGTTGATAGAGGCAACGTGCAGAGGCGGGCTCGAAAAAATACCCATCAAGCCAAGATCTTTAAAATGTCCTGCCCCCACACTCTCATAAGGAACACCGGTGTGCTTGACATAAGGAACATTGCCATCCGAGGGGGAAAAGGCAAAGAAGGATAGTTGGTCGACATTGACAATCTTCCCTTGATGGGGAAAACAAATCACGTGGAAAAGGGAGGAGGCTACAACATGCATGGCATAGGTCCAACTCCATCTTAGTAGAATATTATAGTTCAAATTAACATCAACAATCTCTACTTCAACGTGAACAATCTTTCCCTCCAAAGTAATGGAAAGGTTAGGGAGAACACCAAATGGTCGTGAATTGCATTTGTCAAAAGCTTCCAAAGTGTTAGGGGATTGGTTCAGAGTAGGAGAACCAATTGCCTTCCAACAAGTGATAGACATGATGCAAGTAGAAGCACCTTCATCGATGATGGTCCTATGAATGGTTTTCTCATTTATGATGACCTGAATAAGAAAGGCAATTTGATGAGGTAAACATGGAACATGGCTTTCCATATCAAAACAAATGAGATTAGAGTCAGTTGGATCAATACCTCCAATAGTCGAAAGTAATGATTTCCACTGAGAAGGACAACTTTGAAGGACCTCGAGAGTAAACATAGCTGATGGCGCTTGAGCCAAATCCTCAACAATGTTATAATGTTGAGCAGCTCAAGCATTTGGATTGTATGAGGACTCTCACAGCACACCTCGAGAAGGTGGTCGAATGGCGGAATCAGGATTAGGTCACTCTATATGGAGAGGACTAGAACTCGATGGGATAGAAGAGGAAGGGATACCTTCTTTTTCTTTCCTTGCTGTCGGGGTAGGTGTTTGATAATATTTTGATCTGGTAGCCACATTGATAGGTGTATTCATCATGAACACTTGTGAACCTGAGGAAGCAAACGACTGAGACTGGTCTACCATTTGGGTCTGCTGGGATGGAAAGGGCTCTTTTAAGACAGCTAGGGTCCCTTTGAGCAAACAAATAACTTCAGTTCATTGAGGACAATATTTAGTATAGTGATACTCCTCACGAATGAGGCATGGATACTTGGGCTTCCATTGAGAAGCATCACCAGCAGACGACTTAGGAGGGACCTGTTTCGGGGCATTGTCTTTACCCTTTCCTTTGCCTTTATTTTTAACTTTAGACTATGGTAGGCTAGACAACATGAACCTCTGAGGTTCTACCAAGACCAGGTCAATTTCCAAAGGAATCATTGGAAGCAATGTTTGAGATCGATTTCTGTTTGGAAGAAGATTTTGCAGGGGTCTGACACACTAAACCAATTACTCCATCAATAGGAGGTGTAGCCGAAGACTTGGATGTCACCAGATCAGATGATGGTCTGGGTGCATCGGGTAACATATCATATAACGTGCTAGATTGTGAATAGACAAGGTCTAGATACTGGGCACACGCGATGGCTTGTTCCTCAGTGACGCATCCACCCATAGTAATGTCCTCAGCAATTTTGGTGACAAATGATTTGGTGAACCATTCAATCAACAACTAATCAAAAATCTCAAACTTGATCAGGCGACACCGACATCTCTATTCATGGATGTGATCGAAGATGTGTGTTGCAGTGTCTTGCTTGAGCAACGTTAGCATATGGGTGTCAGTTTCATAGTGAACAGGTAGCTGAAAATGTGTGAGAAAGGCCATGGCAAGAGTGTTAAAGTCATGATAGGTACTTTGAGGTAGTTCGATGTACCACTTGGTTTCAGCACCTATAAGAGTTCGTTGGAAAAGACGGAGATGAATAGAATGATCAATGTACAAATTTGAGGAGCACCAAATGTGATATGTCATCACGTAGTCTTGTGGATCCTCTTTCACTTTTCCTTCAAACTTCGGACAATCACTCAGAATCTTGGAAGAAATCGGAGGCCGGTATGACGAATGAAGAATAGGATCATTCATGAGCCTAGACACATCTGGCAATTCCAATGTGGCCAAGAACGACAATTGGGTATTGAAAGGCATTTTACACCTATAAGCGGGCCCAGTCTGTGGAACCCATCCCTGCTGGTAAGTATTTTGTCCCCATAGTGGAGGGCTTTGTCCATATGGCATTTGATTTTGCCCCCACTATAGGTTACCTTGCCCATAGGTAGGATTCTCACCTTGATAGCCTTGAAACTATCCAGCCATAGGCTGCTGATAAACAACATATGATTTAAAAGGTTGTTGAGCCTGTTGACCCTAGATATATGAATTTTTCACTTGTTGCCCCTGAGCGTAAGGGTGTTGAACCTGTTGCCCCTAGACAAAAGGTTTTTTCACCTGCTATCCTTGAACATAAGGATTATGAAACTGTTTCCCTTAGACATAAGTATTTTTGGCCTGCTACTGCAGGACTTGACCTTGACCTTGCCCTTGCAAAGGTTGACCCTGTTGATATAAGTACAAGGGTTGCTGCTGCCTAGACTGACCTTGTTGTTGCAAGGGTTAACCTTGTGGTTGTAAAAGTTGTCCCTGCGACTGCAAAGTTTAACCTTGCGAGGACATAGGTTGGGAGGGTTGAGGAACATACTGCATCTTTAACTATAAGGTTTGTTGTGACTGTTGCAAGGGTTGCCCCTGCAGTTGTTGCAGTTGTCTGTGCTGCTACACTGTCTGCCCTTGTTGTTGCGAGGATGGCCCTTGCTGCTGCGAAGGTTGCCCTTGCTACTAAAAAAGTAGTCCTTGTTGCTGCAAAGGTACTTGGATAGTTCCCTGAAAGTTCTTGAACTAGATCTGGCCATATCCACCAGACGCAACGGATGGACCAGGCTAAACATAAGGTCTAGCTTGAGGGACGTAAGGCGGATGAACCATCACTTGTGAACCATGTGGAACATAGGGAGGTTAGTATTGAACCTTAGCCACATAGGGCTGCTATTACTGGACGTTACTTGACCTAGACAGCCCAACAATGTTTGGGTTTTGGTACTGGACATTGCTCGATCCAACAGGACCAACAAGGTTTGGAATGGCACAAGAAGAGGGTTGGTTCATCCTAACCATGTGAGGCCATGAGACACTCACATTGGTTGTGCCATACATCATAGAAACATTTAGATTCTTCCCTCCAGGCGGTGGCATAGCTTGTCCACTTACTAGAGGGATTGAAGAACTGACGGAGACATGACTTGAAATTGTCGGTTGAATCAGAGTGAGTAACTTGGATCGGCGAAAGAACTAGATTCGGAACAGTGGGTTGCATCAAAACTGAAGTGACTATAGAATTCACAATCAGCTGAGAGGTCATGTTCTAAATGAACAAACCTCAGGTGGGCAAAGCACCAGATGACCAGATAGGGTTCTGATATAACAACGGGGCACTAGGGGTGCCTGTCACCAACTGAGCTAACAAAACGTAATCATAAGGTAACTCAGGATAAATATTGTTGGAATGCTTTCTGTGTAAGGAAAACCTTCAAGAGGGAATGGATATCCCTGCTTATCAACAAAGTGAGGAGTGTGTGTAGCAGACACCTCTGAGTGACCCGAAGAGGAGATTGGGATCTCGCCTTCTAATTCCGTGGGTGGAAAAAATCAGCGACAAAAAACCGAAGATGTTTGAGGGGATAATTCCAAAGAAGAATCCGATCGATCATATGGACTGTATGGATGCTGTGGTGATATCACAACGGGATTGAACAAAGGATTCAGAGGATAAACAACCAGTCCTAGCTAACATTAAGAAGTTGGCAGACTCTTGGGAGTCTAGATAGGATTATCCAGAGATTCCGAGTCAGATTCATAAGGTGACCCAGTACTGAGGGAGGAGGTGGATGAGATGAAAAAGGTTGAATACTCAGAGAAATTCCAAGTTCAACACCTTGATCCTAGAATGATCCTAGAGGGGCTCCTCAGATGATCTTTCAGATAGAGGAGAGTAAGAGGAACTGGGTGAACCTGATGGTTCAACAATGATGAATTTATCTCAAACAACAAGAAGAGAGAGATTAATTTCAAGGCTCTTAGAGTATATTTAAAGGTATACTCACAATGCGGTCCAGAAAACGACTAACATGAATGTTATGTGATCGTGGGAAACAATTTTTAAGACGCTGAAACAAACTGGTGCTTTTTCATGTTTTAAGAGTCGAGAAAAAAAAAGATGACTCGATCACTTTCGGTTTGAAACGAGCTCGAAAGGACAAGCGCTTGGTGATCTTTTATATTTAGGGAGTGAGAAAGATCAAAATGACTGCTCAGGATAATCTAGTAAAAAAGGATTACCAGGTAACCGTGAATTGCAGAATACTTCCTGGTGAACCGAGAAGTACAGGCAGGCAATCTCCTCGAATGTTGTGTTTGGTGTATCCCATTTACAAGGAGGCAGACTCATCTTCCAACAGATAAAGGATTTTAACCTAGTGGGGTTTCCCTTTATATACGCGATGGTATGGGGAACACAAATCCGTACTAGCATTGTTTAGTTCTGAAGCGAATGACAACTGCTAGGTTTAAAGATGTTGGAACACATCTCTAGCATAGACCTTCTAAATGTGATCGTTATGTTTCAAATGCGCCTTAGGTTAATTGAATACGTTTTAAATTTTATCTTGAAATTATGTCTCAGTTTTCAGGCCTTATCGATGTGACTAAAAAAAACTCCTATATGCAACTAAATGAGAAAAAACACTTTCAATTTGATTAATGTTTACACTAATGAGAGTAGATAGCACAATCAATGCAACAAATAAGCAATTGAAAGCAAGATGACCTTTTCACTACTTCGCTTTTCGAAAACAAAATAATGAAAAATTATTTCCAATTCCTATCTTTCCTATCAAATGCACTTCAAGTAGTCCTTTCAACAGTAAAGAGAATTCATTTCTTTTCGAATGCAAATGATGATGCAACTCTAGTCTTCAATGATGCTAGCTAATGTAACATATTGATTCAGCAAACTAGAATTATGTATTTTTCAATGGAATGATGAAATGAATATTTCACATACATTTCAATGAAAAAATTTCAAAACAATCAACCTCAATCAAATGCAAAGCACAAAAGAGAATTCCTTCCAAACTAATGGTGCAATGATTCAATCAAGAACAAGACGAGAAATGTAATCTATGCCCGAAAAGAGACACTTAATCAACAAACGAAACTTTTAGACTTGTTTAATTGAAATCAAAGCAATAAAAGGACTAAAAATGAAATGCAAGGAGCAGATAAAAAAAAAACTTGACTTGATGAGCACACAAACAAATGAATGGACAATGACCTAGATGCCCTAGGGCCACAAACCATCCAAAGACTCAAAAAATCAAGCAAAGAGGAAAAATAAAACAAGAATACAAACCAAGTTATTGAAGCTTTCTAGTAAGGGAGAACACAGGAAAAACAAGCTAAGAGGCAGAAATCAAAAGAGAAAGACACATTGGTTATGATCCAAGGGAAACCCTAATCTTCACCTACAAGAATCGGTGTGGCTTCCTAACTGACAATAAGCGCCACAAGGGGGTATGACACAATTTTTTTAGAGCAATTCGCACTGATCAATGCAACTGTCAAAAAATTAAATGCGTTGACCAAGGATTTCAACAAAAAAAATAAAAAAATTCAAAGGCCAAAACCAGACCTGCCATTGTAAATTTCAGACTCAGAGCAGTAAACTAAGCAAAGAAGAGTGAACCAAAGGGAAAATGTCACACTACAAAAGTTCACATGAAACCATGAAATGAAAATCAGTTAAATGAGAGGATGGGCTCCCCAGTATGGTCGCCAATTTGTGGTGTAGGTAAATTCTCGATGCGGACAAAGACAATTCCTCTAGCCCGAGAGAGCGGGTCTAGCCACAAACAAAAAATATATGGAAAACTTCCTTAAGCTAGAATCAAATAAGAGGGCCTACCTCTTAGAATTCTATTCCGCTTGGTGCTGATCCTACTTCCTTACTCCAGCTACCTTTCGTTTCCTTCCTTCGAATACATGAAACAAGAAAACAAACAAAAATAACAAATGTGATAGCATACAAATTGCATTCATCCTACTTAAAAGGTAAAGGAATCTTAAGCCATCAAATGTGAGATAACACTTAATGTAGGAAATCAATCAATAGTTGTATTCATATAAGTTCAGGAAGAGATTACAACCAATGCCTTGACGTTTCCGGTCTCCTCCGATGTATCCAGGTTCCCACACCTCCGCTAGCATCTCATGGATAGCCCCAACAATGGAATTTTTAAAGCTTCTTCCCTTTAGTTCCAAACCAAACCAAACACAATGTTCTCCCTCCACAAACATAAACTAGAAAGCTACAAGCTATAGATATCTTGTTGGTTATTCAAGCTCCAAAAATACTAAGACTAGTTTAGCTTAGAAAAGGAGGATTTTATATAGCTTGGATGTAAGGGAGATGGTTCCTCTTATTATGGGAGAGGCCTTATCTCTTGGGTTTGTTCCATCTCAATAGGGGGAAGGAGCCCAAACTGGATTCCTCGGCTCTATCCATCCCAACCATTTACTAGACTTTCGTTATGAAGATTCTAGACCTAGAAGCTTCGACTCTGTTCGAAATAATACTAGGGGGGGTGAATCAGTATTATCAGATCAATAATTTAATTTTCCAAATAGATTTGTATATGCTACTTTAGCTAAGTGAACTAGAATGTATATGTGATTGTACTTAAGGTAATCAATGTATATGAAGAGAGCTTTTGATTTACCCAATTTATCATGCATTGAAATTTAACCAGTATATCAGAGATTTATTAGATAGTGCAGTAAAAGAAGAATAAAGCATCACACATAAGCAACACACATGAACACCAAGATATAAGCTGGAAACCCAATGTGGGTGAAAACCACCTGCTGTTGTCGTCTCTGTCTTCTTTTAATAATAAGAAAATCTGTTTACAACATTGTACTGGTGCAGACTCATACCAGTATGCAGGCTTCTACCTATAGAAGGTTACTACCTTCTCTCATTCTCCAACTACTACTGGAATGGAGCTATGACACCCTAGCTCTTGTACTAGCCGATATGTTCACTAGTCTGTAGGAGCCAACCTATAGAAGGCTACGACCCTCTTTCTTCTTCCAAGGACCACGTTTCATAAATTTTCAGACTGGATCCATCAACGACATCATAAATATAATTCAATCATCAAATACATCTGCATCAACCAATCACTTTCTGAACCAACCACAACCGAATCAATCAATCACTTTGACAACCCATCAATCTGATCATTCAGAACACTGTCACCAGAATACAGTGACCACAAACCAAACCAGAACCCAGAATTCTGCAACAGCAAATAGAAACAACTTAAACATATTTTATAAGGTATACGCTACTTCCATGTGTTGAACCTGTGTGTATACGTGCTTTTCTCAAATCCAACCAGTGTATACATCTGCAATTATTAATTCATAATTCTGCAGCTATTCCAGGCTTCAGTTACACCCAGATCATAATATTTACAGAACAACACATGCGTTAGTATACAGATCTAGAATAAAAATGATCAAACCATATAAAGACTATTCATTTCAAGCCTCAATATCCCGATCCATCATTAGATCTTATCCTCCTTCAACAGCTAAGGTTCATCCCTGGTTCAAATCACACACAACACCATAAGCCAATAACCTACATACTAGATCTCATGCTTCATCAGATATTCGATTCTTGCACACTTGGCCTAATGATCTTCTCCTCCTTTTATAGTTTTAGGACTTTCTCAATACCATGGACCAAAACCACTTAGGACCAATACCTTGGACCGAATACCTAGGGTCAATACCATGGATCAAAATATCATGGACCAAATACCTCAGACCAAAAACTTAGTTTTCCAAGGTATACACACTTTTCCTTCTATGAAAGTGCGTGTGTACATATACGCTACTTGTGGTCAATGAACCTGTGTGTATACGCAGCCTGGTCAAGGTGAACATGTGTATACCTCTCTTTCTTCATTCTGTGTAGTTTGATCTGTAATTCTTTGTTGTTTTCATGCTGCACTATGATCTTCCATCTGACTGAGTTGCCATCAAGGACAACACCTGTATCATAATGCCAACAATCTCCCCCTTTGGACTTGATGGAAACAACAACACCAAGTCACTCTCCCCCTTTGACATCAAGGGCAAAGGGTCATGCTCCCCCCTTTGACATGCATTATGTTGGTCATGCTCCCCTTGAGTACATGTTGAAATCTCTGATATGCTGAAATGTACTGATTGAGCTCCCATGATTGAGTCCATGCTCCCCCTAAGCACACGTAAATTCTACGAAAAGATTTTCTAAAAGAATAACATGACTTTATACATACATTACCAATGACCTTCCTATCACCAATGACTCATACATACATCCATCTCCCAACCAAGTGGGGATATACCAAATTTTACTCATCCACCCAACCAAGTGGGGATATACCAATTGTTTATATATGACAAAAAAACAAGAAATATTACATCATCCATCCCATGCATAGTAGGGTTACAAATTAGGTCTTTTCATGACCTTTACATTAAAAGATATACATGATATTTATAATAAGGACAACCGATCTAAACAAGACCATGATAATCATCAGCAAATATCATACACCATATATGATCTACACCATCAGCAATATTAGGATCAACAACCTATATATTTCCATCATCAAAAGAGTCACTTGAATCAAAACAATTATCCGGATTTGTACCAAGATCTTCTAAGATAATGCCAACAATGCATTATTAGAAGCATATGCTCCCCCTCAACCTATGCTAGATGTTCACTTTTAGATCTGATTATTGCATATATCAGTAAGAAATATCAAGGCATCATCATCAATCAAATATACATCAAGTTATCAACAACTTATGAGGACCAACATATTTCCGCATTTTATCAGAAAATTGTAACCATCATCAAACAGAGAAGATAATTAACTGAACCATATCAGACCCCTTGTTCTTGAGTTTGGCCCATTACTTTTCCTCAAAACATCATATACATGATTGTGCCCACAGAAACCCGCATATGTATGCAACTACGCTTCATGAAACTCACGTATAACAACCTTTTTCTGAAAAATAGGAATTAACAGCAAGATGATGCAGCAACTACTCCTAGCTTTTGTCTGAGATATTCAAATGTCTCTCTCGGAAGTGGTTTAGTGAATATATCAACAACCTATTCTTTGGAGGGAACATACTCCAATTTGACCTTTCGTTCAAGCACTTGTTCACGTAGAAAGTGATATTTGATGGGTATGTGCTTGGTCTTGGAGTGCATGACTAGATTCTTTGAAATAATGATGGCACTTGTATTATCACATAGAATGGATATGGGTGGAGTACATGTGATCTGAATGTCTTGCAAGGTTTGCATCATCCAAAGTAGTTGTGTGCAGCAGGATGTAGCAGCCACATATTCTGCTTCAACTGTAGATAATGCAATTAAACTTTGTTTCTTGCTGAACCAAGACACTAACCTGGAACCCATATAGAATGCACCACCACTAGTGCTTTTTCTATCATCAACACTTCTTGCCCAATCTGCATCTGTATATGCATGAAGAGTAAGATCTATATCTCTAGGATACCATAAACCAAAGTTTTGTGTTCCTTGAAGATATTTGAAAATCCTTTTGACTGTGTGAAGGTGTGATTTCTTTGGATTTTCTTGGAATCTTCCAACTATTCCTACTGCATGCATGATGTTAGGTCGGGTACCTGTTAGATAAAGTAGACTGGCAATCATGGATCTGTAAGTTGGTTGTTGTACTGCTGCTGATTCATCATTTGAGCTAAGACTACATCTTGTTACCATTGGTGTACATACTGGTTTAGAATCTTCGATGCCGTACTTTTTCAAGATCTGTTTGAGATATTAGGTTTGTGAAAGAAAAATACCATCTTTATTTTGTTGAACTTGTAGACCAAGAAAATAGATAAGCTCACCAAGCAAGGACATTTCAAATTCTTGTTGCACTACTGAAGCAAAATTTTGACTCATGGATTCTTCATTGCTACCAAAAATGATATCATCAACACAAACAACAATTATTAGCAATTTGTCAGTGTCAACCTTTGTATATAGATTGCTATCTGCTGACCCCTTTGAAAAACGTTGTCGGTGGAGATATTTGTCAAGACAGTAATACCAGGCCCTTGGAGCTTGTTTTATACCATAGAGAGCCTTTCTGAGTCTGCATACAAATTCTGCATCATTTCCAAGAACGAATCCTTCTGGTTGTTCAATGTAGACTTCTTCTTCTAAGTCTCCATTAAGGAAGGTTGATTTTACATCCATTTGGTCTACTTTGAATTTATGAAAACTAGAAAGAGCAAGAAACATTCTTATGGCTTCAAGTCTAGCAACAGGTGCAAAGTTTCTTGAAAATATATACCTTCTTGTTGAGCATATCCTTTACAAACAAGTTTGGCCTTGTTTCTAATAACTTCTCCATTTTCATTCAGCTTGTTTTTGAATATCCATTTAGTTCCTATGATATTCTTATCATGAGGTCTAGGAACTAATTCCCAAGTATTATTCTTTTCAATTTGTTAAAGTTCTTCATTCATGGCCTTGACCCAACATTCATCTTTGCATGCTTCATTAAAATTTTGAGGTTTAGTGGAGGATAGTAATGCTAGATAGCTTGAGGTTTTTGTAATAGTTCTTCTTCTTTGTACACCTGCCTCTTTTTCCCCCTAAAATTTGAGTTTCTGGATGATTTTTCTGAACATACCTAGATGGAGTCTTTTCTTCTACTACTATCTCTTCTTCTGGTGCTTCATTGGTTTCTTCTTCAGAATCATTGTAATTTGATGTGGGAAAATAATCCTCATCTTCTTCATTATCATAATCTTTGATTTTTATCTGTTTAGGATTTTTGCATGCTTCATCAACTACAACATTAATACTTTCAATAATTTTCCCAAGTCTTTTATTATAACATTTATATCCTTTACTTCAAGAAGAGTAACCAAGAAGAATACCTTCATCTATTGTTGGGTCCCTATAATACTAGTGATTACCCCATTACTATTGTAGTTGTATCCCTTATTAATATTTTTGTGCCCCTATTGTCCCCATATTGTTATTACTGTGCCTCATAGGATCCCTCTATTGTTATTTTTGTGGCTTTATATTATTATTGTTAGGTCGCCTGGGTTATATTGTACTCCTTAGACTCCTATATATAGAAAGGAGGTTTTGTCATTTGAATCATCCAAGAATTATTCATTTATGTAATGTAAAGGAGGTTTCCCCCTTGAAGAGGCTGAATTCTAAGGCGTTGATCTATCTTTTCTATCCTTTTGTGAGCTAGTTTCATAACATTTGGTATCAGAGCTTTGGATTCTAGGGTTTCGCTGCTCCAAATAGGTCATCGTGGCATTTTCTCTATAAATTTTTTTCTTTGACATTTCAAAAGCTAAAAAAAACCCCATTTGATAAGACATCGTGTTGAACCTCAAGTCCGAATTTCAAAGCTTTTCACACTATATTTGCGGAGATATGATCTGAGGAATTTGGTCTTTTTGCAAACTCCTGAATTACATTCCAAACAGGTGACCTGGGGAAAATCATCATAACTTTCACTCTGAGCATTAGATTGAAATTTCATAAGAAGGTACAGAAAGAGACTGGACTTTAGTTTCTTGTATATATTTTTCAGAGCCAAAGGTAGAAACAGTGACTCATGGCATGTCGTACAATTTCGCTCTATTGAATCAGTCTATAATCAAGTCACTGTGGGAGATTTTGTAAAATCTTCCTTGGAGAATCCAATTTGGATCAGATTGGTGGCATTGGAAAGAGGACACAAAGGGCTACTGTAGGTCGCAATTTTAGAACTGGATGATTGGAAAGTACAGAGATACATCAGAGGCAATATCGAGCTCCTACAAAGTGAAAAAAGGTGTGTAGATTTTTTTAAATTTTTTCTTAAGCTTGGTTTGAAAATTTATTTTGAAGGAATTCAAAGGGCATAGTAGAGAATTATTATCGGTAACTGATGCCCCGAGGAAACAAAATTCAAACACCTAGTAAGCAACCTGAAAGCTCTAACATGACGCATGAAGAAGAGGAACAAATGCTACATGACATATCAAAATTACAAGACCAAGTGCAACAAATTTCACTCTCAAAAAAGCTAACAGAATCTAAGATAAATGGCATGGAATCTAAGATAAAGGGCATGGAAGCTAAGATGGACAATTTGAAGATAGATTGAAGACAAATTTGAAGAGAGGCATGGCAGATTTGAAGACAGGTTTGAAGACAGACATGGTAGATTTGAAGACAGATTTGACAAATTTTTTACAAGAAATACTTACTAATGGTGAAAAGGTGGTAAAGGAAACTCATGATGCGAATAAAAGAAACGTTAATCATGATTTCATAGACTCTAATGTGGGATCGAAGAACCACCATATTCCAAAAATCAATATGAGGAAGTTTGATGGCAAGGATCCCACAACATGGATATTACAGATGGAGCAATTTTTCGATCTCAATAATGTGCAAAACACACAAAAGGTACGTATTGCAATTTTATATTTGGAACCAAATCAATTTGTATGGTATCAATGGCTTTTCTCTCGTAAAAAAATTATCACTTGGGAAATTTTTACGGAATAATTGACAGCACATTATGAGGATACAAAAAGCAACACTTTTTTTAGCCAGTTGATAAGTCTCAAACAAAAGGGTTCAATAATGAAGCACATTGAGGAGTTCCAAAAATTGAACATAAGGGTAAAAAATATTCCAGAGGAGCATAGGATTGATGTGTTCATAGGGACTTTAAAGGATAATATCCAACATGATGTTCGTCTTTGGGAACCTGATTCATTAGAGAAGGCATTCAGATTAGCAAGAAAAATGGAAAGCAAAATTATGGCAACCAGGAAGCATGCCACTCACAACTATAAAGATGGAAGTGTTGTTGTCCCTAGTCTTCCACAACCTATAAGGTTGACACCACAACAATTGGAAGAAAAAAGAGCAAAAGGGCTTTGTTACAGTTGTGATAGCAAATACACTAAAGGTCATAAGTGTGCTGAGAAGAAATTATTCTACATAGATTGTGAAGAGGAAGAAGAAAAGAAGCAAGAAAGGTCAAAAGAAGAGGATATACTCCAAGAACAAAGCCTAGATAAAGAAGAAATGAATCCGACCATATCTTGTAATGCATTGGCAGGAATTCCCACTCCTCAAACCATCAAGATAGAAGGACAAATCAAGAAGAAAAAGGTAATAGTGTTGATTGATTCAAGAAGTACCCACAATTTTATTCATTGTAAGGTAGCAAAAGAATTGAATTGCTTCTTATATCCAGCACCAGAGTGTCAAGTGATGGTTGCAAATGGAGGAACAATAAATTGCTCTGGAAAGTGCCATAATATCAAGTTATCCATGGGAGAATATGTATTGACTAGCCCAATGCTTTCCATTCCAATGGGAGGTGCTAATGTTGTACTAGGAGTCCAATGGCTACAATCCTTGGGTACAATGACTTTTAATCTTCAAGAACTTTTCATGAAATTTTATGTGGAAGGAAAGGAAGTTGAATTAAGGGGTATTGTAGGGAAACCGAGAAAGATAATCAGCTCTAACGATATGAAAAAGCTTCTAAAAAAAGAACAAAGAGGTGTGATTGCACAATTATGTTCGCTAGATGTTTCCACATTGGAACCATCTATTTCTCTAGATCTCCAAAATGTCTTGGACAATCATTCCAAGGTATTTGAGACTCCCAAAGGTCTCCCACCTATTCGTGATCATGATCATTCTATTCATCTGATTCCAGGAAGTGTTCCTCCAAACATCAGGTCGTACAGATATCCCTATGCCCAAAAGAGTGAAATTGAACGTATGGTTACAGAAATGCTAGAGGATGGTATAATTCAACCGAGTCAAAGTTCTTTCTCTATTCCAGTAGTATTGGTGCACAAGAAGGATGGATCATGGCGCATGTGTTTAGATTATAGGGAGCTCAACAAGCTCACTATTAAAGATAAGTTTCCCATTCTTGTCATTGATGAATTACTAGATGAATTGCATGGATCAATTTACTTCATCAAGTTGGATCTTCGTTTAGGATATCATCAAATCAGAATGAAGACTGAAGACATTCCGAAAATAGCATTTAGAACTCATGAGGGTCATTATGAATTTTTGGTCATGCCTTTTGGCCTTACCAATGCACCTTCAACATTTCAAGGTTTGATGAATTCCATTTTCAAACCATTCCTTAGAAAATTTGTGTTAGTATTTTTTGATGATATACTAATCTACAGCAAGTCTTGGAAGGATCAAGTTGAACATGTTGACAGGGTGCTACAACTATTGGAGGAGAAACAATTATATGCAAAAAGATCCAAATGTTTCTTTGGAGTACAAGAGGTGGAATATTTGGGTCATATTGTATCTCATGAAGGAGTTAAGGTAGACCCTAGCAAAATTAAAGCCATCAAGGAATGGAAAACCCCCACATCCATAAAGCATCTGTGAGGATTTCTTGGGTTGACAGGGTATTATCGCAAGTTTGTTAAGAATTATGGGAGAATAGCAGCACCTTTAACAACATTATTGAAGAAAGATGCATTTTCATGGACTCCACAAGAAACAAAGGCCTTCGAACATCTTAAAGAGGCAATGTGCCAAGCACCAATCTTAGCTACACCAGACTTCACAAAAATCTTTATTGTGGAATGTGATGCTTCAGGAAATGGAATTGGTGTTGTTTTAATGCAAGATGAAAGACCCATTGCTTTTGAAAGTCATCCAATCAAGGGAAAGTTTTTACACAAAGCTATTTATGAGAAGGAAATGTTGGCAATACTCCATGCACTTAAGAAATGGTGACCCTACCTAATGGGAAGACACTTCAAGGTAAAAACGGATCATGATAGACTTAAATACTTTTTAGAACAAAGATTATCCTCTGAAGAGCAACAAAAGTGGGTCACAAAGATGTTGGGTTATGACTTTGAAATCATATACAAAAAAGGGAAGAAAAATGTGGTGGCAGATGCACTCTCAAGAAAAGATGAGGATGTGGAAGCATTGTTGTGCGCCATTTCTATTATCCACTAGATTGAATAAACGAAGCAAGGGAGGAATGGAAGAATGATGAAGAAGTGTGGGAACTTATTCGAAAGTTACAACAAGATTACAATACGTCTAATACATTTAGCTGGAAAAATGATTCTTTATGGTACAAAGATCACTTATACCTCTGTAAGAATTCCCAACTAAAACAAAATATTCTTATGGAATTGCACACTTCTCCCTTAGGAGGGCACTCAGGATTTTTAAAAACTTACCACAGGGTTAAAAAGGAATTTTTTCGAGATGGCCTTAAATCAGATATTAAAAAGTTTGTGGCATAATGTTTGGTTTGCCAACAAAATAAAGTTGAAACAATTAAGAAACCAGGTCTATTACAACCTTTATCCATTCCAAGCCAACGTTGGGAGGAGGTTTCAATGGATTTTATCATAGGTTTACCAAAGTCTGAGGGAAAGAGTGTCATCATGGTGGTAGTTGACAGACTTACCAAGTATGCACACTTTTGTGCATTATCACATCCATTTAAAGCCAGTACAGTTTCTACTGCATTTATGGAAACAATTCAAAAGCTACATGGAAACCCAAAGATTATTGTAAGTGACAGAGATCCCATTTTCACTGGAAATTTTTGGATAGAATTATTTTCTTGCCTTGGTACTCAGTTAGCTCATAGCTCATCTTATCATCCTCAATCTGATGGGAAAACTGAGATAGTAAACAAATGTTTGGAAGGATATCTTCGTTGCTTTGTATCTGATAAACAAATACAATGGGTCAAATGGTTGCCTCTGACTGAATGGTGGTATAACACTTCCTTCCATACAGCAACAAAAATGACCCCATTTATGGCATTTTATGGATATCAGCCACCATCCATCACATCATATTTAAGAGAAAATTCTAAGGTTCAAGTAGTGGAACGTCACATCGAATATCAACAACAAGTCCTCCAACTCTTAAAGGATAACCTCGCGTTGGCACAGAATAGAATGAAACAACACGCATATCAACATCACAGCGAAAGAATTTTTGATGTAGGTGATTGGGTATTCCTACAGCTACAACCATATAAGCAAATGTCCCTCAAGCAAGCTAAGAAGGATAATAAATTATCACCAAAGTATTATGGTCCATACAAGGTGTTGCAAAAGATTGGTACTATGGCATACAAATTTGAGCTTCCTGCAGCTTCTCGATTGCACCCAGTTTTCCATGTTTCATGTTTAAAGAAGGTTATAGGTGACAAGCTCCCAGTTCAAACAATATTGCCAGAACTTGACGAGGAAGGAAAAATTATATTGGAACCGGAAGCAGTCACAGAAATAAGAACTTGGCGGCTACGAAATCGATCAATTTCGGAGTATCTTATCAGGTGGAAGAACTTATCCGCTGAATATTCCACATGGGAGGATGAGAATTTTATACAAAAGCATCTAGAACTACTCAAGCGTTGAGGACAAAACTTTTTTGAAGGAGAGGGGCATGTTGGGTCCCTATAATACTAGTGATTACCCCATTACTAGTGTAGTTGTATCCCTTATTAATATTGTTGTACCCCTATTGTCCCCATATTGTTATTATTGTGCCCCATAAAATCCCTCTATTGTTATTTTTGTGGCTTTATATTGTTATTGTTAGGTCGGCTCAGTTATATTGTACTCCTTAGACTCCTATATATAGAAAGGAGGTTTTGTCATTTGAATCATCCAAGAATTGTTCATTTATGTAATGTAAAGGAGGTTGCCCCCTCGAAGAGGCTGAATTCTAAGGCGTTGATCTATCTTTTCTATCTTTTTGTGAGCTGGTTTCATAACATCTACTCTGGTCTCAAACTTACCAAGTTTTTCATCAGTTCTTTTGATATAGCATTTGCTTCCAAAAACTTTGAAGTATTTTATAGTAGAAATCTTACTATACCAAAGTTCATGTGGAGTTTGAGTATTGTTTACCCGAACATTTGCTTGGTTGAGAATGGTTATAGTGGCGAATGCAGCTTCACCCCAGAAGGTTGCAAGAGTTCCAGATTCATCTAGCATAGCTCGAGCCATTTGTTGAAAAAATCTGTTCATTCTTTCTACCACTCCATTTTACTGAGAAGTCCTTGCCGTGGAGAATTGCCTTTTTATTCCATGTTGTTCACAAAAGTCAAAGAATTTATCCGAGGTAAATTCCCCTCCTCGATCAGATCTAAGGGATTTAATTTTGCGCTCTGATTCATTTTCAACCAAAACTTTGAAGGCTTTGAACTTTCCAAATCCTTCATATTTATGCTTTAGAAGACCTATCCAACACATTCTGGAAAAAATCATCAATGAATAAAATAAAGTATTCTTCTCCACGAGGTGACTTTTTCCTTGATGGTCCACATAAATCAGTATGAACACATTCAAGAGGCTGGTTAGCTGACCCTTGTTTCTTAATGAAGTGAGATCTGGTTTGCTTACCGAATTGACATGGTTTACATATTGTATTTTCAGGAATGCTGATATCTGGAAGATCACAAACAGCCGGGAATCTGCATGATTTTCTTATTTGAGAAAAGCTTAGATGTCCCAATCTTCTGTGCCATAGCCAATTTTCATCATTTTTGCTTATATAGCACTGTTGTTGTCCTCCCTTAAGTATGTATAAGTTGTTTGGAGTTCTTGTGCCTTTGATCACGGTTTCTCCTATATTAAGCTCATGAACAACACATCTGTTTGATCGAAACACCACTTCATTTCCTTGATCACATATTTGATTGACACTCAACAGGTTATGCTTTAGACCATCTACATACATAACATTCCCAACATTAACCTTTTCTTTCAAGAAAACATAGCCTTTACCTTTTATGATAGCAGGAGTGTCATTTCCAAATGAGACATTCTTTTCCTTTTCTAAGGCATTATATGAGTGAAGTTTTTCTTTGTCACCTGTCATGTGTTTTGAGCATCCATTGTCGATGTACTAGTGATTTTCTTGTCCTTTTGCATACAAGGCTATACCACATCTTTATGTTTGAGGTTCTTTCCTTCTCCATATTTTGGGATTTAATGGAGTTTTCCCCTTTTGAGATATTTGCCGAAATTTACTCCTGCATCTAGATTCTTCATGTCCAAAGTTGTTACAGATTGAGCATTCTATTTCATTTTCAAGAAGAGAAAAGTTATTGTAGTAACTTTTCTTGATCCCTCTCACATTCCTTTGATTTCGTGCTTCTCTAGTCATGATGGTTTTGTAAGAAACACATTGAGCAGCTTTGTGTCCAAAATTATGACATGAGAAACACTGACCATTAAAGAAGTTCCTGCAATTATCGAATTTATTGACCTGGTGATTGTAGTTTCTATTGATATTCATCTTTGAAGCAAATTGAGTATGATTTACCTGAGGTTGGTTGTGGCTTCTATTCATCCTTGAAGCAAATTGAGCCTGATTTACCTGAGGTTGGTCATGGCTTCTATTAATCCTTGAAGAAAATTGAGCCTGATTTACCTAGTGATATACTTTATGCCTTTGTTGATGATTGTCATACTGTTCAATGTTCTTTGTTGCATCAAGATAGATTTTAGTGGAGGTTGACGGCTTCTGTGATTGAGATACTTCTTCAGTATATCCAAGACCTGTCTTTATCAGAGGAGAATGCTACACGGATAATTTCATTTAAGGTTTCTAGTCCTTTAGCAAATCTAAGATTGAGAGATTTTGTTTTCTCAAGATCCCTTCCTAGACCCGCAATTTCACATTCTAGTTTTTCATTGTGTTTTTCTCTTTCAGCAAGTTGGGATGTCAAGGTATCTATAATCATATTCTTTTCTTCTAAACATATTTTGAGTTTAGAGATTTCTTCATGAAGGTCATATTCTTCTAAAGCATCTAAAAAATTATCATCTTCATAAGCCATTAGAATTCTATAGTCATTACTATTTTCATCTTCATCACTATTTGATAAACCATCGTTATCTTCATGAGTATAGTAACTCTTTTTACTTACACTTTGTTTTCTATTCCATTTTGCATATTCCTTCCCTTTACCATATTTATCTATATGAGGACATTTGGCAACATAATGACCGACTCTACCATAGGCAAAACATTTGAAAGGTAGTTTACCTCTAAATCTTCCGATAACCCATTCAAGCTTCTTGACAAAGTTTACTTCATCTTCTTCTTCTGAAATATGTCCTGATTCATTGAGTTCTTCCTTTCCTTTTGTTGAAGCTTTAAATGTGGCTTCTCTCATATCTGATGGGCCTCCTTTTCTCATCTCAAAGGAAGTTAAGATTTCGTGAAGCTGTGTCATAGTGATAGTCTGTAGATCCTGTTTTTCTTCTATGGCAGATACTTTTGATTCAAATTTAGTAGACAAGGATCTTAAAACTTTCTTAACTAAGGTAACTTTCTTTATTTCTTCACCTATATTCTTCATGCAATTAACAACCTCATCTATACGTAAGAAGTAACTAGCTATACTTTCATCATTGTGCATCTTAAGAGTTTCATATTGAATTCTGAGAGTTTGCAGTTTAGCACGTTTTACCTGAGAGTCTCCTTCGTAGCTTAGAACGATTTTGTCCCATATTTCTTTGGCTGATTTGAGATGCATAACTTTGAAAAACTCTGATTGTGACAGACTTCCCAATAATGTATTAACAACCCTGGCATTTGTTTCATATTGCTTTTTACCTGCCGTATCTGTAGGAATTGTTGATGGAAATGTATATCCTCCTTCCACGATTTCCTAGACATCTGTTCCAAGTGATTGTAGATAGGTTGTGGTTCTTATCTTCCAATAAACAAAGTTTCTCCCATCAAAGATTGGCGGTCTTATGGATCCCACGCTTTCTTGATTACTCATGATGATGGATCTCCCTTCAAGCGATCAATCTTCTTCTGAAGGACCTACTCTGATACCAATTGTTAGAAATAATACTAAGAGGAGGGTGAATTAGTATTATTAGATCAATAATTTAATTTTCCAAATAGATTTATATATGCTACTTCCGCTAAGTGAACTAGCATGTATACGCGACTGCACTTAAGGCAACCAGCGTATATGCAAAGAGCTTTTGATTTACCCAATTTATCATGCATTGAACTTTAACTAGTATATCAGAGATTTATTAGATAGTGCAATAAAAGCGGAATAAAGCATCACACATAAGAAACACACATGAACAGCAAGATATAAGCTGGAAACCCAATGTGGGTGAAAACCACCTGCTGTTGTCGTCTTTGTCTTCTTTTAATGATAAGAAAATATGTTTACAACATTGTACTGGTGCAGACTCATACCAATACGCAAGCTTCTACCTACAGAAGGTTACTACCTTCTCTCATTCTCTAGCCACTACTGGAAGGTAGCTACGACCCCCTAGCTCTTGTACTAGCCGATATGTTTACTAGTACATAGGCACCGACCTACATAAGGCCGCGACCCTCTTTCTTCTTCAAAGGACCACGTTTCATAAATTTTCATATTGGATCCATCAACAACATCATAACTGTAATTCAATCATCAAATACATCTACATCAACCAATCACTTTCTGAACCAACCACAACTGAATCAGTCAGTTACTTTGACAACCCATCAATCTGATCATTCAGAACACTATCACCAGAATACAGTAGCCAGAAACCAAACCAAAACCCAGAATTCTACAACAATAAACAAAAACAACTTAAACATATTTTATAAGGTATATGCTACTTCCATGTGTCGAACCTATGTGTATATGCACTTTTCTCAAAGCCAACCAACGTATACATCTACAATTATTAATTCATAATTCTGCAACTATTTCAGACTTCAGTTACACCCAGATCATAATATTTATAGACCAACACATGCGTTAGTATACAGATCTAGAATAAAAATGATCAAACCATATAAAGACTATTCATTTCAAGCCTCAATATCCCGATCCATCATTAGATCTTATCCTCCTTCAACTGCTAAGGTTCATCGCTGGTTCAGATCATGCACAACACCATAAGCCAATAACCTGCATACTAGATCTCACACTTCATCAAATATTTGATTATTGCACACTTAGCCTAATGATCTTCTCCTCCTTTTATAGTTTTAGGCCTTTCTCAATACCATGGACCAAAACCACTTAGGACCAATACCTTGGACCGAATACCTAGGGTCAATACCTCGGACCAGATACCTTGGACCAATACCATGGATCAAAATACCATGGACCAAATACCTTGGACCAAAAACTTAGTTTTCCAAGGTATACGTGCTTTTCCTTCTGTGAAATTGCGTGTGTACGTATATGCTACTTGTGGTCAGTGAACCTACGTGTATACACAGCTTTGTCAAGGTGAACATGCGTATACCTCTCTTTCTTCATTATGTGTAGGCTGACCTGTAATTCTTTGTTGTTGTCATGCTGCATTGTGATCTTCCACCTGAGTGAGTTGCCATCAAGGACAACACTTGTATCATAATGCCAATAGACTCCATATCTAAAAACTTTCCAAAATAGGATTGGCGTGACTAAGAAAAGGCTCAGTTGCATCGTACGACACTAGTCTTGGTTTCAATCTCTGCAGCTCAGCACGAGGAGGAAATGGGTCATTAGTGTCGGTCTTGTAAACTAGGGTAAAAGGAAGATTCTTGGGAAATTATACAAAAGGGAAATGTTTTGCTCATGAAGAGGGACATAATGGGAGTCTCTTCATGATGGGATAGTATGTAGGGTTCACTGTAGAGGTCCTCCAGGATTGTGGAACAGGGAGCACAGGGACTGTGACAGAATGTTGTGTAACACACCCCAGGAGCACGAATTGTGTATTATTCATGGGTAAGAGGTTCAACCCAGATGTACGAGCTCATCTTGTCATCTGGCCTTCCTTTTAGCACCAAAATGTTGATGGTGCTAGACTTGCCAACATCAGGGGATCTCCCCAGTATGAAGTCCCAACTAGACCTCACACCATTTGGAGTGGGAGTCCCATCAAGTACGATGGCTAGGTTGCCATTATCGTAAAGATTTTCCTCAACTCTTGCTTGTCAGCACATGAGAGTGGTCTGCATTGTCTTGTGAGAAGTGAGGTTCATGTGCGTGGTGTTTGTAAGTGTCTCTTGTGTCAATGGTTATTTCACCGTAGAGAGAGAGAGGGTTGAAGTGAGTCCCAATTTGGTTGGGAGAAGTCCCAACTCTTCTAGGAACACACAACAAAATAGGATGTGCACAACTTCTGGTGGAACAATCCATACAGATGTGGTAGTCACAACACACAAGGGAATATAACACACATAACACTCAGCGGCGTAGTCCGCATGAGTGCAACAGTTGTTACGGAAAGCTTTATGTGAAAGGTCTATTTGATGTCTGGGGAGATACCCACCATGGGAGAGACAATGTTAACAGCATATACAACACATTTCCATTAACAGATTATGTATTACAACACGTGAAATAGTTTAAGTGTTCAACACAGGTTAAAGAAACATGCATTACAAGTGTTCAAGTTTAGTCTTACAATAGTTACAATACATGTGTGAAAATGTGCTAGCCTGTTAGTAGGCTTCTGAATTAAGCGAAAGTTCCAAGACACATCGTTACACCATACATCACTAACCCTGAGCACGGGGCATTGGAGCCACTACTTACTCCTCAAAGAAAAGATTACACACTCTCTTGGCTATGTGGGAGGAGCTAAGGTGAAAATTCCTTTACATGTACAAATTAGGGGGTATTTATAGCCAAGGGTGAAACTGACCCTTGTGGTTTTTCGACTACCCTCATGATTATTTGACTTCCATGAATTTTCAACTTTACATGATTGTTTGTACAACAAGTGGGTCTCTTGGACTTCCACCGTACATTACATTGATTTGACAACTTGGACCACAATGGATATGTGGACAACATGACTTATGACATGACTCGACATGATAGTGCTGGTACATTCATGATGTTGCTGGAATGCATGTCAAGTTGCAGTGCTTCTGGGTGGTGGATGTCTTCATGGTTTATCACAGCTTCACCTCCGCATGGCAAAGTGCATGGAGTCTTCGATGGTCATTGGTTCACTTGATGTTGCTTTGGTATGTTTCTCCTTGCTTGTATGTTGGAAGGTTTGACAGGCTCATCCATTCACGAAAGGTGCATGTTCATTCGTTCGTCCATCCATGAGCACATCTTCCATGTTTGCTCGTTCGTCCATCTGCGAACACATATTTTCATGATCATCCATTCACGAGCACATCTCACGCATGCATTTTTCATTCGCCCTTTGGTGAACCTGTCCTTCTGCATGTTCCCCCTTCATTCATCCCATTCTTCATCGTGCCATGTTTGTTAGTGTACCTATGCCTGCAGTCACTCATGATGAGACGACATCAAATCCAAAAACCTCCTAGTCTACCATGATACATGATCATTTTGGATGCAGGTGACCGAGAGAGGCAGCAAGGTTGTGAGGCAGGATGATGGCTCCGGGAACTACTGATGAAAACTACGCAAGAGTCACTGGGTGATGAAGATGGGCAATCCAAGTTGACAATGACTGTCCACGAGGTCTGTCTTAGTTGGAAGGAAAAACTGTGTAAATTTTGGGAGGGACAGTCTGGGCTGTAGGAAGGCAAGGTAGACAGAATCTATGCATTTTCAGGAATGAGCAGGAAGCAGGATCTAGACGGAAAAATTTGTGCAATTTTCTGAGGGAACAAACTGGGCTACATGGAGGATTAGCAGGCAGAAATTGCGCAGTTTTTTGGAGGAACTGGCCAGGAGCCTGGCAGCCAAAAATACACAATTCCCAGAGGGAACTAACAGTTGGCTATTGGGTCACTGGTAGCAAAAACTGTGCAACTCCCAAGGGGAGCAGGCAGTCAGTTGTTGGGAGTTTAGCAGCAGGAAGTACAAAATTCCTAGAGGGAACTGGAAGTTTGATGCTAGGAATTGTTAGTGAGGGAAATTGCACTGACACTGGGAGGTCAAACAACTAATCATCTTTTCACAATTTATGAGCTGAGCGGACTACTGGGTAGCAAAATTCCTGATCATGAAAACTGCACAATTTACTGGATGAGGAGCCAGTCGATTGTCGGGAGGACTGACTAGGAAAACTATGCAATTTTCTGAGGGAGACAGGGAAGGGCACTTGGTTTCTGTCTGACCTATCTACATAATTTCCTTAGTCAGCAAAGTGGGCAAGGTCGGCAGCCTCTGCGCAATTTTTTAGGGGAGTCAGTCCCAGGGTGACTGCTGGGTTTGACTCTCCAGGTGGGCAACATGAAATTTGTTTGAATCGCTTGCGATCAGTGCAACTTGGAAATACTTGCTTGGTTCTTCTGTGATGTTCTGGGTGACAGTCGATCGAGTTGATGGTAGGATGATGATCCAGATTTTAGAGGGGAGTCTGATCGTCAAAACTTCGGCAAGATGACTAACTGTGTGAAGGATTGAAAGATGCATAGGTGATCATGCAAACACACACTCACAAGACTCGACGATGAGATGACTTAAACCATCCAAACACACATGTTCAACATGACTGACCGACGATGCAAGTGACAAGTGCGACGCTCGTTATTGATCGTTAATCGATTGTGATGACACTTGTGTGACAGTGAATGTGACTCTGTGTGTGAGTGTGACAGATGCTTGCATAGGGAACACAATAAGTACACATGAAGTGGAGACTTTGAGCATAACTAGAGCATGGTCACAAGCATGAGTTAGACACCAACATGCAAAAACTTGAATGAAATGAACAAGCAAGGTGGATGCAAAGACTCACACAAGCTCACAGAGTGAACCTGAGAGTGTGTAGTCATTAAGTGAAACTCTCAAGGGAAGCTCCGAAATTGGGTGCAGGCCAAAATTTTGTAGGGTGGTTATAGACACTACAACAATGTTCTAAACAACAAAACTCATCATAATTAAAACATATAATCCAACAAACATAAAAATGACACATAACTTCATTTAACATCATATGGAAATCAAAAATTTTATTCAAGATATGATGCAAACATCAGTTATATAAATTGTCTTAGACAATTATTCAAAATCACTCATATTTTCTTGCACACCATTAGAATTCACATATTCAGATGAATGAATGGATGCAGATGAAGATGGTCCATATTCTTATCTTTCATCAACTAGTGTGCCATCTGAGTCCACATGGATGCCCACCATTTTAGGTTTCAAAATTCTTCTGGATCTACGACTAGTTTCAGCAGAATCCATCTCAACATTATTTCTTCTAGTAATAATCTCTTTAGAATCTCTATTGTATTGAAGTGAAGAGTTCCTCTTTTTGTTAAATTGAAGTCATAAACAAGTATGTCAACATCCTCCAATTTTAAGAGGTCTGTGTGGCGACAATCTATATTTGTACCCTTTCTTTTTTCTCTTTCCGTCATTTTTTTAATCAACTACCATCTCTAGTTTGTACACACCATTGAATGGGTGTGTATTTGTGGCATTCAAATGTAGTTCAACACCTGCAACATCTTCATTTTCTGTAATGACCTTTATAACCTTAGTAACCTAAAATGGATAGCCATTGGAATATCCTTCTGCTAGCACTTTCATCATGCAACCCTCCTTAATATCTTGTATTGAACCCTTCTAAAGTTCTTCCATGGCTTCACGTTGTGCACAAGATCTTCTGGAACGAATATACATTTCTCTTTCCTCTACCTGTGAAGAATTAATAATACCTTGAGATTGTTGTTGTTCAATAATCATCCTTTCCTCCTGTTCATTTGAGACAATTTGTGCCCAAATAAATGGAGTTTTCAGAGGTATATCTTCATTTGTTTTTCTTGAAATGATATCACTTTGATTATTGAAAAAAGACTCCCACCAAACTAAATCAACGATATCAAAGTACTCATATGTATATCTAATACATTTTTTAATTTATTCCAGGTAATCAAAACAATGTATATCTCTATTATGCCTGCATGCATTATGAACTTCACCAACTAATTGTAATAACAATATATTTGACACAAATATTGGATGATCAGGAATGAACTTCAAAAATGCCAAACCTGATGACGATGCCCATTCTGTAGTAGTTGAATACTTCTTGCCCCATATTAGTTTTTTCCCATCATTTTTTTTATTCTAAATTGATGTTGGAAGCTAATGTCCTTAAGTTGTTCAATGCATTTCTCCTCACCATGCAATCCTAGAATAAACCTTCGCATGTCAACAGTTTCTTCCAACACATCAAAAATAGGCTCTGGCATGTATGATTTCTTAATAGATTCAATTAATGATGGCAAGTTCCCAACATTCTTCCTCCTCAATGTGACTGAAAAATGACTGAACATTTGATCAATATGGTCATGAGTGTGCCCAACAAGAAGGAAACCAACCTTTACCTTCTGAAAAATTATCAATTCAACAAGCACGTTTATATATCCAAAAACAAATTGATTTTTTTTTCACGACAAGTGTTGTCCAATTGTAGATACAAAACTTCAGGAAGATTACCAGACCAATGTGAAAGCACATAATGAATTATGATTATTGTCATATTTTCATCATTATGAATATTTGGAGTTGTGAAGTATACCCTTGGCAACATTTTCCCATTGAAGACCATACAACTAGCCAAGTGATACTGAATAAAATTTTCCTCCTATAAATTTTTGGGTGTGAGAGAAAAATGTGGTAGAAGTGTTTTCTTCTGGTCCATACCATCAATTATCAAACCCAAATATTTATTTGGATTATCATAACACTTCTTTTGATGCTTGTACAACTTTTTCCTTTCACTTGTTTGTTATTCGTGATGCTCTTGAAGCGCTTTAACAAAGGAATCTACACAACATAAAAGAAAGCCATTAATAAATATGTTTTCATAGTTGATGACTATACAATTTTAAAAATTAATGTTATGAATGCTTACCTCTTTCTACCCCTTCACATTTATCCCTTTTTTATTTAAGATAAGCACATGTACTGTAAACCCCCATCCTTGTCTTCTCAGGAATACAAACATTGTTGAATTATTTCTTCCATATCTTCACAAAATATTGAAATGTAATAAATCGACCATTTCCTTCGACACCTTCTGCATAATCTTTGTATAAGTTGTAGATTTCTCATCTTGAGAAATTATCTGAAATATGTATTCTCCCTCTATTTGTCATACACTCTCCATGCTTTGAAAAGAAGTCTTTATCCATGACATTGCAGTATTTCATAATGGCCCAAATTGTCGTTTACGACGTATTTCTGAATAAGATGTGGGATCCTTTTCCAAATGTTATTGGATTCTTGATAGATGGAAATTACCCATTGAATGAAACATTTTGAAAGCACTTCTTTAGATAAAGAAAGAACCTATATGATAATCATAACCTAACAATGTAGATTTCATGCACCCCACTAAATATGAATTTTGCATGCTTTTATTCATTGACAAATATCTCTTTCTTTTATCCAATGCAAACTTGAAATACATATGTTTCAAGCAATCCTTTTGACAACATTCACTTGAAATGAGAGTACTAATAGAACTTCTTCTTGTGATATATTCTCCTCTACCCCTTGTATAACTAGAACATTTTGGATTGATATGAAAAGGTCTACTCCTACTCCTTGATATAATATTTTTTGGCAACGTTTCCATCATTGAATCATCATTTGTATAAGCATTTTCATCATCATTATAGGTAATATTATCCTCACTATGATCATCTGTTCTTTTGAAATACTGCTTGGAGGATATTATTCATCTTTCCCTTCGTTAATTCTACTCTCGTAGTCCTTTGAATTATGAATAAATAGAAAATTTGACTCGATGTTTATTGGATATTATTCATCATGTGCATTGTTAGTGTTGCTCTCATAGTCCACATTATTAGGACTACATGGAAAATGTGACTCTTTACTTACTAGAAATTCTTCATCCTGCCCTTCTTCATTGTTGCTCTCATAGTCCTTAGGATTAGGAATAAGTGCTTCATCCTTCATTTCGTCATTGCTTCTCTCATGATACTTAGGATTAGGACTAAGTGCTTCATCCTACCCTTCATCACTACTACTCTCATATTCCTTAAGATTAGGACTAGGTGGAAAATGTGACTCTCTATTTACTGGAAATTCATCATCCTTCCCTTTATCACTACTGCTCTCATAGTCCTTAGGATTAGGACTAAGTGGAAACTATGACTCTCGATTTATTGGAAATTCTTCATCCTTGCCTTCATCACTGCTGCTCTCATAGTCCATAGGATTAGGACTAAGTGGAAACTGTGATTCTCGATTTATTGCAAATTCTTCATCCTAGCCTTCATCACTGCTACTCTCATAGTCTATAGGATTAGGAGTAAGTGGAAACTATGAATCTTGATTTTTGGAAATTCTTCATCTTGGCCTTCATCATCGCTGCTCTCATAGTCCATAGGATTAGGACTATGTGGAAACGTGACTCTCTATTTATTTCAAATTCTTCATCATGCTCTTCATCACTACTACTCTCATATTCCATAGGATTAGGACTAAGTGGAAACCGTGACTCTTTATTTCTTTGAAATTATTCATCATTGATGCTCTCATAATCCATAGGATTAGGACTAAGTGGAAACTGTAACTCTTTATTTATTTGAAATTAGTCATCCTGCCCTTCATTAGTGCTCCTCTCATAGTCCTTAGGATTAGGACTAAGTGGAAGATTTGACTCTCTATTCATAGTGAAATAATTTCTGTTATATTCATCAATATGAATAGATTTGTTACATGACAAAGATGTTGATGCTTCACAAAGTGAAACTTCACTATTAGAAGAATCCATTCCTTTCAAAGAGAAGAGGTTGAAAGATACTTAGAGTTTTCATAGAACACTCTTGGAGGGTGTGGCATACTTGGATTTTTGGAGAAAGAAGGCAAAGGAAGAGAAGCAAAGCGCAAGAGGACTTCAGGGTTAACAACTACATCGGGTTTTTCTTGCAGGTACCGAGTTGCATGTATGTTTTCCTCACTAGTTTTGGCATGCATGGTGCACGCATGTGATTTTTTGGTCATGATCTATCATTGGCATGGAGGATTGCCTTAATTGACAATGGATTTACCTATCCTTTCCATATCCTGGATAACCATGGTGTTGTGGGTTAAAATTTCTTCGCTTTCTATTTGGTCCTCATGTTTCCTTAGCTTGGGTTGAGTTACTAGTTCCTAGAGCCTTGGATAAACAAACGATCTGGAGCCCTGTAACATCTTGGGTTGAGTTATTAGTCATGGAGCCTTGGTTGGAAAAAATATCTGGAGCCCTTGGTGGGTTGAGTTACTAGTCATGGAGCCTTGGTTGGATAAATGATCTGGAGCCCGACAACAGTTGTGGGTTGAGCTACTAGCCTTGGAGCCTTGGTTGGAACAAATTCTTTGGAGCCCTAGAAGGCTTAGATAGAGACCAATCTGATGATGGTTTTGTGATGTTCAGGTGGAATCTCTATTTGATGGGTTGAGGTGGATGGCCCCTTGAAGCCATGGATGGTTTTGGATTGATGTGTTTTATGAGATCCCACATTCATACTTGGAATATGGCACGAGGGTGAATGACTAAAGAGAGATTTGGCTTAGTCATTCTACAAATGGGTGGAACGTGTTAGTCCCATACCGATTTGGATTTTGCATCATTAATACGAGGTTATTTATCCTTGTAATTCTATGAGTATTATACTAGTTATATGTGGTTTATATGATGGTGACTTCATTAGTATTTCTATTGCTATTATGTTGGTTATATATATGTTTTATGATAGTAGTTATGTATGGCTCTCATTATGTTTATACTTGTAAATGAAAGAAAAATGTATCTATGACCTAATGGATGAAATGATAGTTGATTTGTTGAGGCATCAATGCTTCTTAGCAATTCTCAGCTAAGTATGAGACCCGTATGTTAGATATGTTATTTGCACCTATAGATTACATATTCATGATATGATTGACGAAATTCCTATCATATCTTGTAGGGGTCCAGTCAAGGTATTATTCAAGTAATTACATTAGTACTATTATTTTCATGTTATCTTACTTTTATGAAGGTGTCATACAATTATGGGCAGTGACCTAGGAACTGGGCCTAAAAATGTGGCTTAAATCCCGGGGATGCTAGCACAAAACTGAGAAAAATAGTCCCTCGACACTGGCTTGCAGTCTTATGAGAGTGTCCAAAGGTCCATCGGCAATGGCATGCCCATCACATGGGATTTTCTAGAGCCCAAGAGGTCTAAAACTCAGTGGGACTCAAGGGTTGGCTATCATAATGGTTGGGATGGTTCCTAGAAGTCCTTTTGCTGATGTTGAAGGTATGTATGGCATGTTTCCATCGATTTGATTTCCTTAACATGACCTAGGAGTTCGAATCATATCATAGTAACCTCTCGTCACATGTTTACCTCGGTTGGCCAGTTACTTGAGTAGATGTGGGAGGAGGGTGTTACAAGGAAATCTTGAAAAGGAATAAAAGATAAAGGCCATGCGGGAAAAATGAAAAAAAGCTAAAAATCCATGGTCATAAAAGCATAGCAGGTGAGAAAAGGTTTCATCGTGCCGCTTATTTTTTCTTTAGACCTCTCTCATGCGAGTTGTTTGTTTATGTGCAATTAAATGATCATGGAGGAAAATATGGATATGACGATGTAAGAAAGATCATTTTAATCAAACTAATTTGAGATTTGTGTTCCACTCTTAGATGAGCCAACATTAATTGGAATCCATCTACCAGTTGATATCAATTGAGTTTTTGATCCAAAGTGAGTGATATTATTGTTGATTTTATCATGTTGAATTGATATAGCTAGACGTTAATTGAGTTTCATAGAATCGAATAAGGAAATCCTACAAGTAAGGATTACACATATACATTTTTTCTAATCCTCATAATAGATAATAAACTATTTGTACAATAAAAGTTTAATTAGGTTTTGTAAAATATTAATTGAAGTATGGTTCAAACATATGATTTAGATATGAAAGGGAGTTAGTGGTGTGAATTTTATCCATTGACATAGTGGAAAAAATGAAAACATGCTTGTATCTTTAAATTTACAGTGCCTGATCAAAATTTAAAATTACCAAAATCAATAAAGTGTCCAATACCAATATGGGGATGCCTATCGACATAAATTAAACATATACACATTCAAAAGTAATATGAAACAATGTTCTTAACTATGGAGATTCACACCCACTTTACCCTAGAGATAGATTCTTAGTTTGTAGATAGATTTGGTTACAATCATATGGGCCACTAACATGGCTTATCAATACAACATGCCAAAAAGCCATAACACACTTCATATGAAACTTGTTCATCTAATTGTTTTTCAAGTAATAAATTTAATTAAAAGAGGGAGGAGAAAACATAAGTACTTGTGAGATAAGTTTCAATATTTGATTTGTGAATAATATGAAAAATATTCTAGAATATTTGATAGAAAATAGATCACCACCATCTCAACCCCAAAGACTTACCCCAAGAGCTATGTCACAAGGTTCGTCGAACTTCAACCTTGAGGTTCGAATTTTGGCGAACATTAAAAGAAATTTGAGGTTTGGTGAACCTCATTGAACCTCATAGCTAGTCACAAGTCCATAGATCAAAACTCATAACCTCATGTCACAACTCAAGCTTGTAATCTATCCTTTCAATTTTCATGTTCATGATAGCACATTTTTATGTTTATTGATATTGATATCTTACTATTTTATCCCACATTTCATTTTAAACTTAATAGGTGTATAGATATAGAAAATATATATATATATGAACCTAATGGTGAACATCATCTGAACCTCATCAAAAAATTCAAACTCGAACCAATCTTAATCATTGTCAAACCTTGTTGACACCTAATCATAGGGATTGGGTGAACAACTATAATTAATGTAAATAAATAATAGAGAAGATAGATAGTCATCGGGAGATGAATCGAACAGTCACTCCCTCTTATATATAATAATGAACAACCTGAATGAATAATATAGAGTTCTGATTTGAGGAGTTACCTCCTGGTCTGACATGGTATCAGAGCCAATGCCATTTTTGGCTTCCCTCTTTAATTTGTAACTCCTATTCTGCCTATTTTGTTTATGTCCCGAATCTTATGACATCTCTCTCACTATTATTTTGCTGATTCTGGCCAGCCTGGCAGCTCTAATGCTTCCTCCTCCCACACTGCACTGCTCTGAACATGATTAGCTTACTCCATATATTTAAACATTGCTGCATGCATGCCTTGTGGAATCCAATGCTACCTCCCGAGGATTGTCGGTTGATCTTTGACGGTTCTATCCTGTATATTAAAGAAAGGCCTAATATGTATACCAGCAAGTTTCTTCAAGATATAAAGCATTTCATCACCGCAAAATTTCACTTTTCCTAAATGCAGACGTGGTTAGTTCGAACGCATAGATCATGGTATCAGAGGGTCGCTCTCTTTTGAAAGATTCAGAACGTTGCCTTCTACAGCACAATGATGCTCTCTGTTGAAAGATTCTTGAACGACCACAACGCTGCCTTGAAAGTAGCTCCTTGTTGGTATCATAACGTTGCTCTCTGTTGAAAGATTCATAATGCTACCTTCTACAGCACCCTCGGCCATACCCCATCTCACACCCTCCTCCACGGTGAACGCTCCCATCACTGCGGCTGCGTTCCTTGATGATCTCTTAGCATTCAATATCTTCAGTTCAATAGAGATCACGAGTTCGCTATACACACCCTCCTCCCACGTTGCGCTGCTCCACATTGAACACTGGTGCAGTAGATGCATACAAATTCACTCATCCATATAAATAAATCTAATTTTTTTTTACCTCCGCTCTATACATATCATATTGTAATTGTTTTACCACCAGAAGTACAATATTTTTTTAATTGGCAGCAGAAGGATTTTTATAGCACTCAGATTTTGCGATGCATTCAGTCATATCTATTGTGGGAGTAGTTCTCACTGGCAAGGAGAACTATCCTGAGTGGTCTCGAAAGATAAAACACACCCTCATTTTCAATGAGTTTTGGAAAGGAGTGTGTTCTAGAGATGGAGACAAAGAGTCGAAACAGCCTACCTCAGACAAGGAGTTTGCCATTTGGGAAAATAAGAACATCAAGGCTTATGCATTGATCACAGCATCAATAAATGAACAGGTGAGTTTCCATATTTCACCATTTTCAAATTCTTTCGAAGCCTTACAAAAACTGAAGGAACTCTATAACTCACACTCTGCACTTGAAGTTGTTTAACTCATGATTAAACTCTTCACCCTTGAATTACAAAATAATGATCTTCTTGATCTTGCATCAGAAGTAAAATCTATAATGGATGATATCAAAGTCACTAATGTTGAACTGGATATTCCTCTAATAGCTTTTCTCAAGGAACTTTATCCCACTTACTCAAACTATCTTGAGTCATTACAAGCAAATGGAAATCTCAAAGATATTATCTTTGACTCCCTTGTGAAAAAATTTGTTGAAAGAGAGAAAGATTTTGGGAAGAAGACAACTCCTGAGTCTTCTAAAGAGGTTGTGTGCCTTGCTCATATAGAAAATAATCTCGCTCAAGATTCTTCCAGAGGAAGAGGTAGTCGAAGAGGAAGAGGAAGAAATTTCAGAGGCAGGGGAGTAGACACTCTCAAGGAGAAAAGTCAGATTTTCACTACATACATTACAAAAGAGATGGATCACATGATGCATCCACATGCAAGATACCTTGGGACTGAATTGAGCAGGAAAGAAACCAACCCAAAGGTAAGACTAATGACAGAGAGAGAGGTAAAGCACTTGAATCCGATCACTATGTTGTGGCACACTGTAATATTGGAGTAAATGAAGACTTATTTAATGCTTCACTTGCTTCTTGGAAAAATGATTGGCTGCTTGATTCAGGGGCAACTTGCCACATGACTTTTAGAAAATATTTTTTTGAAGAATTTACTGACAATGTTGATGGAGCAGTATACTTTGTAGACAAATCAAAACTCAAGCCATCAGGGCTTGGCACAATCATGCTTAAATTGCCTGGTCTTCCAAACATTCTTCTGCATCATGTTCTATATCTCCCGTAGCTGGGGAGAAACTTGTTTTCCTTGGTCCACATCCACCAGCAAGGACACTCCATTCATATGTTTTATGGCAAACTTGAGGTGACAAAAGCATCAGACCACTCACTTATCATGACGGGGATGAAGAAGAAAGGCTTCTCAAGCTGCAGGGTACCTCTACTTGTGCACAAAATTTCTCATGCAATTCTCACTATGAAGAAGGTACATCTCCATCAAGTTTATTATGGCATGCTATATTTGGACACTTGAACTATGATATCCTCCGCTTATTGAAGAAAAATGGCGTTACTGGTTTGCCTACAATTCCTAGGAAACTTAAGCAATGTGATGCTTGCATTCTAGTAATGCATAGCAAACAGTCTTTTCATGATTCACATTCAAGAGCACATAGAAAACTTGAACTCATTCATTCAGATTTATGTGGTCCAATGCTTGTTCCTTTTTCAAATGGAAATAAATATATGATGACATTTATTGATGACTACAACAAAATGTGTTGGGTTTATTTATTGAAGAACAAACCTAATGCTTTTCAAACATTCAAGAACTTTCATACATGGATTGAAAATGATGCACAATCTCATATTGGCTCTATTTGCACTGATAATGGAAAAGAATACACTTCAAATGAATTTGAAAACTATCTTCGCCAACATGGGATCAAACATCAAACAATTGTGCCATATAATCCCCAACAGAACGGAGTTGCTAAACGAATGAATAGGACAATCTTAAATATGGTACGCTCCATGATGTTTTTCAAAAATGTAAAATTGATGTTTTGGGCTGATGCAGTTCTATGTGCTGTATATGTAAAGAATAGATGTCCATCTAATGCTATTAGAAACAAGACTCCTTATGAAATGTGATATGGGCACATTCCTTCGGTAAAGCATCTCAGGGTCTTTGGTTACACATGTTATGCCTTGATACCAAAGGTACATAGAAACAAACTTGGTACAAGAAGTCGTAAGTGTATCTTCTTGGGGTATTCAAACACCTCCAAAGCATACTGTCTCTATGATGAATTCAATAAAAAATTTGTTGTATCTAGAGAAGTAATCTTTCTTGAATCATCCAAAACTGACAATGTTGTTGAATGGCAACTTGATCACTAGGATAGATTCGTAAATGCAAAATCATTTCAAGAATTTGATAATCAGATTCCACATCTTGAAGGGGGGATTCCTATACTAGATCAACCTATGGAATCTTCTTCTGAAGCACTCTCTCCCCCGCATGAAACTCCAACAACGAATGATACTTTAAGTGATGTGATTGATAGAATTGGGAGACTCAATCTTGATTCAGTTCCAACTTAATCAACGGAGAAGCCTGGACCATCTGAGAAAGCTCCCCCAAAGTGGCTGACAAAGACACTTGAAAGTGTTCATCCTAATGAGGTTGGAAAGACAGGAACTAGAAATTCAAACCGGAAAAATGGAGGTGATGTAGATGACTCTGATTCACCTGTTGATATGGATGTTTCTTATGATTGTGAATTGAATTTGTCTACATATTTTGAACCAACTTCCTTCAAGGGAGTTGCTTCTCATGATGAATGGAAAGAAGCAATGCAAAAGGAATATGATTCCTTGATAAAGAATGGCACTTGGAAGCTGGTTGATCCTCCATTAGGAACCAAATCCATTGGCTGCAAGTGGATCTACAAGAACAAGTATAAAGTTGATGGCTCACATGACAAGTACAAAGCCAGGCTTGTGGTAAAAGGTTTCACACAAAAGGAAGGGGTCAATTATGAGGATACTTTTGCCCCCACGACAAAATGGGTTACCATCCGGACACTCTTTTCCCTAACAACTCAGAACGGTTGGAAAGTCCATCAAATGGATGTAAAAACTACTTTCTTGAATGGAGATCTAAAAGAGAATGTTTTTATGTCCCAACCTGAAGCATTTGCTATGAAAGGACATGAACATAAAGTATGCAAACTTGTGAAATCCTTGTATGGCCTCAAACAAGCACTGCGAGCCTGGTATGAAAAACTAACTGAGCATCTTTTGAAACTCAATTTCAAACATTATGATCTTGATGATGCAACTTTGTTTATCAAGAAGGTTGGAAAAACAGTTGTATATCTTGTTGTATATGTAGATGATATTTTTATAACAGGGAAAAATGAAAACTACATTGCATCCATAAAGAAGGAATTGAAGAAAGGTTTTGAAATGACTGATTTGGGCTATGTTCATTACTATCTTGGTATTGAAGTAACTCAACATCCGAAGTCCATATTCCTTTCTCAAAAGAAGTACATTGGAGATCTGTTGAATAGGTTTGGCATGACTGAATGCAATCCTCTGACTACTCCAATGGAACAAAACTTAAAGCTCACATCCATTGAAGGAAAAGAATTTGAGGATGCAACAAAGTATAGACAGCTTGTAGGAAGTCTCAACTACCTAACTACTACTAGACCAGACATTTCGTTTGTTGTTGGAATCCTCTCTAGATTTATGCAAAAGCCTTGTGAGGGACATTGGTCTATTGTAAAAAGAGTTCTAAAGTACTTGAAGGGAACTCAAGACTTTGGAATCAAGTATACACAGGTGGGTGACTTCAACTTGATTGGATACTCTGATTCAAACTTCGATGGAGACAAGGAAACTAGGGTATCTACTTTAGGTTATGTTATGAGTCTTGGATCAAGAGTTGTCTCCTGGATATCACACAAACAATCAGTTCCAGCAGATTCCACAACAGAGGCAGAATATTTGGCAGCAGCTGAGGCAACAAAAGAAATTGCGTGGCTTAGGAAAATTCTTTAAGATTCGCAAGTAAAACAAATGCAATCGACTCCACTCATTATTGATAATACCTTTGCAATAAAGTTGGCCAAGAACCCAAAGTTCCATGATCGAACAAAGCACATCAATACTAAATATCATATGATTTGATATCATGTCGAGGCCAAAACAATCAATCTCTGCCATTGTTCCACTAATGAGCAAATTGCAAACATCTTCACCAAAGCATTTAGAAGAGAAAAACTTGAAAGATTCAAAATGATGCTTGGGCTCACCAAAATCCCTTCAGATTAACGGGGGGAATGTTGACACCTAATCATAGGGATTGGGTGAACAACTATAATTAATGTAAATAAATAATAGAGAAGATAAAGAGTCATCAGGAGATGAACTAAACAGTCACTCCCTCTTGTATATAATAATGAACAACCTGAATGCATAATATAGAGTTCTGATTTGAGGAGTTACCTCCTGGTCTGACAAACCCAAACTCAAACCCGAACCTTGTGACGTAGCCCAGGAGTGTAGAGAGAATTGAGCTCATGACAATCTTAGGGATTTTTATTTTGTTAATTATATAAGTTATACAATGTCTTTTAAGATTAATTAAAATATTATTCATTTAGTTTTATTGAAATTATATATGTGTAAATTATAATTGTAGTTTTTCGTATGGAACTATGTATAGGATTAATATCATGTCCAATGTTTTGGGTGGACCTTCCACACATCATGAGGGACCGGAGAATATTGATTATTTAGCAAATGCTGGAAACTTTAAATAGAAAAGAATTCAAATATTTAGCCTTTGGGAAAAGTAATAATAAAATTTAAAAGAATTGTCTTGTGAAAAGGAGGGCTTTAAAGAAGATTTTTGATAATAATAAAATACTTTGAATTAAAAATAGGTTTTTTAACTTAAATAAATAATTTGAACTCAAATTCAAAGGAAAATTTTGAATTAAAATTAACAAATTAATAATTAAAAATAATAAAATAATAAAATTAAATGATTTAAATAAATTAAGAAAAAAGGGGAGGGACAAGTTAAATAGGGAAATAATTAAAAATTAACTATTAATAATAAATTAACAATAATTAATACCGATTTTGATTTAAAATAATAATAATAATTGTATCTAAATAGTTAAATTCAAAGAATTCAATAAGGAATCCAAATCAAGAGTATAAATAAAAGAATTAAATTAAAAAAATGATATAATAATGATTTTTTTAAATAAAATAAAATAAAATTATAAAATTAAACTAATGAAATAAAATATCTAGGGAAAATATATCGTTCAGTTAAAAAACTCATGATCCACAAAAGGAAAAAATTTAACGCGAAAGATGATGGACAACAAACTTCCAGGATTGTCTTATTTGCATCCGTCTTCCTTATTAAAATTATCAGGGTGCTTCTCTATTTCAAGAGCTTCCCTGGTAATGCGAGTGTTGTGAAAAGGACCCCCTTATTAAACTTATCAGGGTGCTTCTCTATTTCAAGAGCTTCCCTGGTAATGTGAGTGTTGTGAAAAGGACCCCGAGCTAGGATTTTGGATTGATCAAAGGGAAAAATATGTTTGGAATTGAATGAATGCTCAAAAATGGTTGACCTATATAAACAAAAATGGTTAGTATCAATTATATGTTCCTTCAAGCGAGCTTTGAAGGGATGACCAATTTAACCAATATAAGATTTCCCGAATGACCGGGGAATTTGGTAAACACCAAAACATGACATGTGGTCAAACTTATCTTTGGCTAACCTAAACATCTGAGGTTTAGAGGTTATTTGTATATTCATTTTTGATAAGATTTTAGAAATGAGGTTGGTGGTCCCTTCAATATAGGGAGAAGAAACCTGACCTTGGGGAGGAGGGGGGGAGCATATCATTATTTGGGATTGGAGAAAACTTGGAAGGCTTTATGAATTTCAGAAGGGGTGTATCCATTGGCTCTGAAATCATGGAAAAGATGGGCCCTTCTAAGGGAAGTAATTGAGGAGCAAAGATTTTAAGGGCTCAAGAAATGAGAGTTTGGAGAACACCATATTTCTGGGATGGGTGATGGTGAGAAAATGCGTTGAGCTACCAATTATGTGGGTCTTCTTCCGGTAGACTTGATGGGAAAAAGAACCATCAAGTTTTCCGGAGACAAGGACATCAAGGAAGGGAAGGGTTCTGTTAGATTCGATTTCCATGGAAAAGTTAATGTGAGGGGAAATGTTGTTAAGATGAGAGTGAAAGTCATCAAGCGTGACCCTTCCATGCTACCAAATGACAAAAGTATCATCCACAAACCAAAACTGATACTTTGGTTTTTTATGGCAAGAGTCGAGAGCTTTGGCCTCAAAGAACTACATAAAGATGTTAGTGATGATGAGAGAAAGGGAAGACCTCATTGTTGTACCTTCAGTTTGTTCATAAATGGTGCCTCTAAAAGAAACGAATGTAGATAGAGGCAGAGTTTAACAAGGTTGAGAGTTTCAAGATCAAAAAGCTTAGAGATAATATCAATGGCCTTAGGGACCACGATAATACCAAGGGAAGCTCTTGAAATAGAGAAGCACCCTGATAATTCCAATAGAGAATAAAGATTTAAATTAAACCAATACTAGAAGCATGTTATCCATCATCTTTTTGGTTAAAATATTCCTTTTGTTGATCCTAATTTTTTTATTTGAATGATTTAATTTCATTAATTTTATTTAATAATTTTATTTTATTTTATTTTTTTAATTTTTTTCTTCACCATCAAAAAAGTCTTCATTATTATTGGATTGCTTTTAATTCAATTCTTTTATTTATCCCCTTCATTTAGACTTCTTTGAATTTAACTATTTAAATATTATAATAAGAATAATAATTATTATTATTATTAATTGTTAATTTAATATTAATAGTTAATTTTTAATTATTTCGATCTTTAACTTGTCCCCTTCTTTTTTTCTTTCTTTATTTAAGTAATTGAATTTTTTTTTCTTTCTTTATTTAAATTATTTTATTAATTTATTATTTTAAATTATTAATTTTTTAATTTTTCCAAATTTGTTTCCCTTTCTATTCAACTTATTTATTTATTTATTTAAGTTAAAAATCTTGTTTTTAATTCAAAATATTTTATTATTATAAAAAGTCATCTTTTTTTTGACTTTTTTTAATCAATTTTTTAAATTTTATTTTTATTTTTCAAATTTTTAAATAATTGAATTCTTTTCTATCTAAGGTCTTTAACACGTTTATTATTCAACATTTTATAGTAGAATCCCACTCGAAACCTTGAATAAGATATTTATCCTTCATCGGTAAATTTTCTTCACATATAAATAACTATGGATATCTTCATTTTATAATTGTATTTTGTTAAAAAGTATTTTTAGAATCAAGGATGAGAAAAACACATACTAAATTTTAGCTCCTCAAATAAAAAAATAATTTAAAAATTTTAAAAATCTATTAAATTTATAATATTTTAGCTCCTATTACAAAAAAATTAAACTTGTAGATCTTAAAAATTTATTAAACTTATAAATCTTAAAACTTTAGTCCATAATATAAAATGCTTATCTCTTAAAAATAATTTAGTCCATAATACAGAATTTAGTCCATAATATAGAATGCTTATCACTTTTAAAAACAATTTAGTCCATAAAAGAGAGTGCGTAGAATTTGTGTTGGGAAGACTTCCTATTTAATTTAATTTGAGCTAAAAGACTACAAAGTATAGTTATATCATTAATTTAAAATTAAGAATGACATCATTTACATATTAATCTCAACGTAGTTGATGCAAGCACAGTTAAATATGGCTTTACATTTAAAATTTGACCTTCCACTTTGCCCCCAAAACGGCATGACGGCTTTTAGCGTTTGTTTTAGCATTTGGTTTTTTCCATTTGAATGAAACTATGACTTACCGTTTTGATCTCAAACGGCTCCATAGATGAAGTGGCTATCACAGCAATGAAACTTAACTTTGTTTCTCAAACGGCTCGCTAGATGACGTGGTTATCATAGCTTTTTCACAGCTTTTGTTTTTATGAGAGTTTTTTCTTTAATATTGAATTACACTCATTTTCTTTTTTTCCTGAGTAAAAACTAATTCTATTAAGAGAAAGTATGGTACAATAAGAGATTACAAACAAGAGAGGCAAGAACACAGAGAGCAGGAAAAGATATGGTACAATAAGAGATTACAAACAAGAGAGGCAAGAACACAGGGAGCAGGAAAAGATAGGCTATCCATCTAGGCTCCTAAGAGAGAATAAGAAGAGAGCAGAGCTGAGCAAGAAGAAACAAGAGGAACAAAGGAGCAAGAACAGAACAGAGGATTCTACCCAACATGTGTAGAATCAACTATTCGGCATTTTTTCCTTTTCTTTTTACCAACTTTGACCCACTCAAGAGGACTTTGCTGAGCTGGCATGATTTGCAAACTGAGATGAACTGACGAAGAAGTCTCCCTTGTCTGAGTCCGAAATGGAAGATTCATGATTCTTTTCTGTAAGACTGGTAAGACGGACGAATCCACCGGACCAGTCCGTCCTACTCAGACAATTTTAAAATTTTAATTACCCATCAAATTGAATTACACTTCTTTCTTTATCTTTCCTGAAAATTTAATATGCACATCTTTATCTTAACGTATTCTTAAATTAAGTTTTCCCAACTTGATTTTTCAGTAATCCATTTCCTTTTACCTGTAGACGCTTACCCTTTTTAAGGCAGTGTGTTTTCGTTCCCAAGACGTATAATCCGTTTAAAACTCTAATTATTATGCAAACTTACAACGTGCGCTTGGGGATGCTCCTTTTCTGCAGGCTGACTGTAACTCAGGACTCCTAAATTAAAGCTGAAGAGATCTGCCAATTAAGGCGTATCCTGTCACCCTAACTTGTAGGATTCCTGAGATCAAGCTAATTGAGTCTCGTAGAGTTGAGACCCAATTAACGCCCGGCTTCATAGAGTCGAATCAGCCTGAAATTAGTGTTCCCCTGTTAGATGAGCATCCTTCTACCTGTTGAGATCATTTGAGTTTTGATCCAATGCGAGTGCTATTATTCTTGATCTGATCCAGTATCTGCAACTTTTACTTTTATTGTTTGGATAAAAAAAAAAATTCTTGGGTTATTTTTAACAGGACCAGCTCTCACATTTGCAAGTATGTACGCAGATAATGCAGAGGGATGTTGAGTTGTTCTAGATTTATGTAGTATATACGGCCAACAACCGTGACCAAACTTTCGGTCTCTGGTCTGACGAGGAAGAGAACGAAAAGCTTGCAGCCCAGCGCTAGGAGGATCGATCTATGAATCAATTGGTTAAAGAAAATAATTAAAGTTTTCTTTGTTCTGCGTAAATGCACAGATATAGTTTCCTTCCAGGTACTTCTTTTTTACATTGATTTTATGGTACGCACCCCACCCATCGTTTTTACTGCAGACTTTGTATTATCCTACATTGCGCTCTAGCATGCCGTGATTTTTTTTTTATGAAAAGTTGGAAATTATTGAGAGCTTAGCTAGGGTTTACCTTTTAAAAAATTCAGTTGTTCGAATCCATTATTATTTTTATTTTAGCGAAAGTTAGGATTAGTTTAACTTCTGCTAAAGCTGTATTCTGAGATTCTTTCTGCTAAAGATGTATTCTAGGAGATTTCTTACTGTGTTAGAAAACGATAGTTATTTTATTTAAATACATTCGATGAAAATTGATTTTCAAATTATTTATTATATCAAACCCTTTTTATTTTCAATATTTATATAAATAATTTTGTGTGGAGTTCTAGATAAATCTTTTTGGGGATTTTACTAGAGAAGAGAGAGGGATCAACAAAATTTATTTTGTGAACCTTGGGTTAGATATAGTGAGCTAAAGAGGGGGAAACACACCTACATTGTTATTCTTGGGTTATAGAGAGACAGAGGAAGAGAGAGGGAGGGAAAGAAGAGGGGGAAAAACAAAGAAAAGGTGGGATGTGTACAAAGCATGCATGGTAGGGAGACGTCCTGGGAAAGAGAGGATAGGAGGAGAGAAGAGGAGGAAATAAGGGGGAGAGGGAGACAAGGAGTAAGAGATAGATAAGGAGACAAGAAGTGGGATGGATGGAGGGAGATGGAGGAAGGGAGGGAGGACGAATGAGGGGAGGAGAGAGAGATGGAGAAACGGAGAAGGAGGGAGAGGGATGGAGAGAGAGAGAAAGAGGGATAGGAAGAAGGAGAGGGAGGAAAGGGGGGCAGAGATGGAGGGAGAGAGAACAGGATTGAGTGAGGTAGAGAGAGAGAGGGAGATAGAGAGAGAGAGAGAGATAGTAAGAAGGAGGGGGAGGGAGAGGGAGAGAGAGAGATAGAGGGAGAGAGAAAATGGAAGGGAGGGAGAGGGAGAAGGGAGGAGGGGGAGTGAGAGAGAGAGAAGGGGAGGGAGATGGGGAGGAAGAGGGAGAGAGAGTAGTTGTGGGGGGAGCCAAAGGGAGGCAGAGAGAGACTGGGGGGAAGGGAAAGGGAGGCATGGAGATAGAAAGGGGGCAGAAGGAGGGAAAGTGAGAGAGAGGGAAATAGAGGGAGAAAGGGAGTGGAGAAGAGAAAGAGAGAGATGTGATAGAAGGAGGGAGAGAGGGAGGTGGAGAGAGAGGGAGAGAAAAAGATTGGGTGGAAATACAGTCAAAGGGGAAGGAGAGAGAGAGAGAGAGACAAAGACGGATGTAGGGAGATAGCGTGTGATGGAGAGAGGGAAGGAGGAGGGTGAGAGAGCAAGTGAAGGAGGGACAAAGAGAGAGAGGGTGGGAGGGTAGACGAGGGAGAGCGAGAAGGGGAGAAAGGAAAAGAGGGAGGGAGAATGAGGGGGAAAGAGAGTGAGGGAGAAATAAATAGGGGGAAAGAGACAAGGAGAGGGAGTAGAGAGAGAGAAAGGTTGGGAAAGTGAGTGGGGGAGAGAGATAGAGGGAGAAAGAGAGGGGGGGATGGAAATAGGGAGAGAGGGATAGGGTGAAGAAGATGGAGGGACAAGAGGGGTGAGAGAGAGCGAGGGGTGGTAGGAGGAGTGAGTGGTGGGAGGAGAGGGAGAGAGTGACAGAGGAGGGAAGTAATCAAAGGGACAGAGAGAAGGAGACGAAGGGAGAGAGAGAGGGTTGCGAAGAGGCAGGGAGGAAGAGAGAGGGAAAGAGAGATAGTGAGAAGGAGAGGGAGGGAGTGAGGGCGAAAGAGAGTGGAGGGGAGGGAGAGAGGGTGGTGGAGGGAGAGGGAGAGAAAATGAGTGGGTGGACAAAGAGTCAAAGGGGAAGGGGAGAGACAGAGGGAGACAAAGACGGATGTAGGGAGATAGAGTGTGATGGAGAGAGGGAAGGAGGGGTGGTAGGAGGAGTAAGTGGTAGGAGGAGAGGGAGAGAGTGAAAAAGGAGGGAGGTAAGGAGAGGGACGGAGAGGAGGAGAGGGAGGGAGAGAGAGAGAGGGTTGCACAGAGATAGAGAGAGAGAGAGGGGGGGAGAGGGAGGGAGAGAGGGTGAAAGGGAGTGGAGGGAAGAGAGAGAGGGTGGTGGGGCGAGAGGGAGAGAAAAAGAGTGGGTGGAAAGAGAGTCAAAGGGGAAGGAGAGAGGGAGAGGGAGATACAGACAGATGTAGGAAGATAGAGTGTGATGGAGAGAGGTAAGGAGGGGGGTGGGAGAGCAAGTGAGGGAGGGACAAAGAGAGAGTGTGGGAGGGTAGAGGAGGAAGAGGGAGAAGGGGAGAGAGGAAAGGACGACGGGATAATGAGGGGGAAAGAGAGTGAGGGAGAATTAAATAAGGGGAATGAAACAAGGAGAGGGAGTAGAGAGAGGATGGAAAGAGTGAGAGAGTGAGAGAGGGATAGGGTGAAGAAGAGCGAGGTACAAGAGGAGAGCGAGGGAGAGAGGGAGTGAGGGGTGGTATGAGGAGTGAGGGGTGGGAGGAGAGGGAGAGAGTGACAGAGGAGGGAGGTAAGGAGATGATGGAGAGAAGGAGAGGAGAGAGAGAGAGAGAGGGTTGCAGAGAGGGAAGGAGGGAGAGAGGGATGGAGTTGGATGGGGATTAAGGAAGAGTGAGGCGGAGGGAATGGGAGAGAGAGAGATTGGGTTCAGGATGAGAAGTTAGAGACAGCGGAGGTGAGAGAGAGAGGGGATGGAGGGAGAGAAGGAAAGAGAGCGGGAGGTGGAGGGAAAGGGAGAGAAAGAATAGGTGTTGAGGGAGAGGGAGAGAGATAAAGAGAGTGGGGAAAGGGAGAGTCAAGGGGGGGGTCTAGGGAGATTAAGTGGGATGAGGAGAAATACTACGGGTACTAGGAGACAAGGTGAGGGACAGATTGAAGGAAAGCAAGAATAGGGGGGAAGAGATAGAGATGAGAGAGGGAGAGAGAATTAAGGGGAGGGAGAGAAGTATAGTGAGGGGGAAGGTAAGGGAGTATAGAGATATAAAGGGTTGGAGAGGGGGAGAGAGAGTGGGGAGGGTGAGGGAGAGAGAGAGAGGGAGGGATAGAGGAACAAAGTGTGAGAGGGATAAGGAGAGGAGAGGGAGGGAGGAGAGTGAGGGATGGGAGAGGAAAGAGATAGAGGAGGATGATGGGGAAGGAGGGAGTGGGAGAGAGAAGGAGGTAGAGAGTGAGATGTGGAGGAGAAGGGAGGGAGAGAGGAGGGGGGAGATGGATGGGGAGGGACGAAGAGAGAGTGAGAAGGATAGGGAGATAAAGAGAGTCATTGAGAGATGAGAAGTGGGGGAGGGAAGGAGAGAGAGAGAGGGAAGGTGGAGGGAGAGGGGGAGAGAGAGCATGGGGGGGTGTAGGGAGAGAGAGCGAGGGTGGTAGAGGAGTGAGAGGGAGAGGCAGAGGAAGAGAGAGGAAGGGAGGAGGTAGAATGATGGGGAGGGAGAGAAAGGGAGTTATGATATAGGGAAAGTCACAAGGGAGAGACTAGAGATGGGAAGAGAGAAAATGAGAGAAAAGAGAGGAAGGGATAACTAGTTGGAAAGAGAGGAGAGGGAGTAGAGGGAGTGAAATGTTGGGAGAGAGACATGTTTAGAGGGGAATGGAGGGGATAGGGGGTGAAATAGAGAGGTGGGGGTGCAGATAGAAGGAGAGAGAGAGAGAGAGAGAGAGCGAGGGATAGGGAGAAGGAGAGGGAGGGAGGGCGTGAGTGAAGGGTGGGGGGAAGAGAGATAGAGAGGTTGGGGAGAGAGATAGGGAAGGGGTAGTGGGAGTTGGATGAATAAAGACAAAGAGAGAGAGAGCAAGTAAGGTGGGGAGAAAAATGGGTAGCGAGGGAGGAGAGAGGGGGGGGGGGGGGGGGAGTGGATGGAGAGGGAGAGAGGGACTGGGGGGAAGAAAAAGAGAGAGAGGTGTGGCAAGGGAGGAGAGAGAGATTGGGGAGAGCGGGTCAACAAGGAAGAGAGAGGGAGAGAGGGGAAGATTGAAGGGTAGGGCGATAAATAGAGGGAGGAATGGATGAAGAGAGGTAGAGATATAGATAGAGGGCTAAAGGGAGGGAGGGAGAGAGGGAGGCAAGAAGATAGAGTGCAGGGTATTGGGAGAGAGGGATGGAGGAACAATGAGAGAGATAGGGGGTACATAGGGAGAGATAGCGGGAGTGAGATGGAGAGAAAGGGGGGAGAGTAAGCGAACTAGACAGAGGGAGGGTGAGGGAGAGGGATAGGGAGAGGGGGAGAGATAGAGAGGAGGAGGTAGTATTTGAGGAAGAGAGAGAGGGATGGGGGTAGAGAGAGAGAGAGAGAGGAGGAGGAGGAAGAAGAACATGGGGACAGAGGGAGAGGGATTGGGTGAGAAAGATAGCAAGGGAAGGAGAGAGAGAGAGGGGGGGGGGATGGGGGAGAATAAAGAGTGGGGTAGAGTGAGAGAGAGAAGGAGACACACACACACACATACACATATATATAGATGAGAGGGAGTGAGAAAAGGAGAGCATTGTAGAGAGGAAGAAAGGGGGGGAGGGTTGAAGGTGGGGAAGGGAGGGAAAGAGAGACGGGGGGTAGAGGGGATGAGAGAATAGAGAGATATAGAGAAAAAGAGAGGGGTTTCAAAAGAGAGGGGGAGAGAAGGAGATGGAGAGAGAGGGAGAGGTCGAGAGGGAGAGAGGGATAGGTAGGACTGATGAACGGAGAGGGAGAGAATGAGAGGGAGGGAAGGATTGAGAGGGGGACAATGAGATAGAAAGAGAGGGAGAAGGAATAAGGGAGGAAGGAAAGTGGATTGAGTGAGAGGGAGATATTTGGGGGAGGCAAAGGTAGGGGAGGGAGGAAGAGAAAAATAAGGGGTAGGGAGCGATAATGCAAAATATAGGGGGTGGATTGAGAGGAAGAGAGAAATATTGGAGGAAGGGAGAATCAAAAGGGGAGAGAGAGAAGCGGGCAGTGAGAGGAAGAGGAATGTAGAGAGAGTATGAGATGTTAAGAGACAGAGAAAGAGAACGGATTAGGGAGAGAGTGTGTGTGTGTGAGTGGGGTGATGAGGGAGAGGGAGAGGTGGGGGACACAGGGAGGGAGAGAGAAGTGGGGATGGATTAGGAGAGCTTTGAGGGGAGAAAAATATCAAAGTGGAGAGACAGAGGGAGAGATAGGGAGGGAGGGATAGAGTGAGGGATGGTTGAAGGTGGGGAAGGGAGTGATAAAGAAATATAGATATGGGGTAGAGGGGATGGGAGAATAGAGAGAGATAGGTAAAGAGAGAGGGAATTCAAAGGAGATGGGGAGAGAGGAGGGAGTTATAGAGAGAGATTATTGGAGAGGGGGATGGAGGGGGAGCGAGGGAGTGATGGAGGAGAGGGGGAGAGAGGGATAGACAGTGAAGGAAGGAGGATTGTAAGGGATATATATGTAGAGAGGGAGAGGGAGAGAGGAAGAGAGGTATAGGGAGGACTGACGGAGGGAGAGGGAGAGAAAGAGAGGGAATGAAGGATCGAGAGGGGGAGAAGGGGATACAGAGAGAGGAAGAAGGAATAAGGGAGGAAGGAAAGTGGAGGTGGATGAGAGAGAGTGGGGGGAGGGAGAAGCAAGGGATGGCGGAAGAGATAAATAGGGGGTAGGGAGGGATAATTCAAGAGAGAGGAGGTGGATGGAGAGGAAGAGAGAAAGACTAGAGGAAGGGAGAATCAAAAGGGGGAGAGAGAAGTGGATAGCAGGAAGAAGAGGAGTGTAGAGAGAGAATGAGGTGGTAAGAGAGGGAGAAATAGTGGGAAATAGGGAGAGAGAGTGTGTTTGTGAGTGGGGTGATTAGGGAGAGGGAGAGGTGGATGATAGCGGGAGGGAGAGAGAAGGGGGATGGATTAGCACACCTCTGAGGGGAGAAAAATATGGAAGGGGAGAGAAAGAGTGGAGAGAGAGGGAGGGAGGGAGTGAGACAGGGAGGTAGGGAGAAAGGAGGGGTGATGGAGGAAGAATGAATGGTGTACATAGAAAAGGTGCATAAATCAAGATATGGAGAGGCACCAACTCTAGAGGAGTAATGAATTACTCTAAAATATTAGCCATGGCAGCACATATGAGATATCCTTTCTACATCTAAAAAGTCCACAATAGGTGGGATAAGAGGAAGGAATTCACAAACATGAAGGAACATGATTGAATGAGGCTAGAAATATATTGTCATCACAATATGGAGAAGATACCATAGGGGAAAGGAACTAACAAATAGATTTCATAGCATGTCACACCAGGAGAGAACTAGAGTAATGAAGACTCTAGTAACATGAGTAGAGACAATCCACCTTTTTATGTATAGTAGGGATCCTTAATCGATGAAAAAATTCATGTAACTTTAAGAGATGGCATGTGGAGGGAGAATTGTATTAAACTACCGATATTGTTGACAAATCCTCATTAAAATTGACGTGTGGTGGAATTTTGATAAGGAATATATACATAATTTTTTATTTGTAACTTAATTTTGAATTACCTCAAAATTTCAAAATACATCAACCTAATCAACATATTTCATACAATTTTCATTCTCAATCTACCACAAGGGAAGCCAGATCTATTGACCAATAATTTAATAGCAAATATCAAAATAAAGTTTCTACTCTTGAAAAAACTAGCACTATCGAAGATTAATTTAAATAGAGAAGCAAAATAGTTAATGAAAGAAATATCATGTGATCAAGAATCTTAGGACGTCACTGGAGCAGGGTCCTCAACTCCAGTACTAGTAGGATCAAAAGGTTTGAGCTCACATTGAAGATGAATTTCCAACTGAGTTGGTCAAACATACTTGGATGGTTTTGCAATTCAATTAAACAAAGGATTTATTTGATGTTTTTGCAATTAAATTTAACTCTAGAGAATTTATTTGATGGTTTTGTAATTCAATTCAATTAAACACTAGAGGATTTTCTTTTTTTCATTTACACGAAGCAATCCACTAGTCCACCTCACTTTTTTGTTGTTGTGTGGGATTGGGGATCTGCCTATGAGCAAGGTTGATCTGAAAAGTTATTAATTCATTTAAAGCACCACATTTACATTTCTTCCAATTTGGTTTAAGGGAAGCACCGATATTTTTTATTTATTTATTTGATAGTGATTTCTCTACAAATAAATTGAACGTTTTGTTTAATGCCATGGATTATATATGTTAATTTCATTTTATAGTGAAGGTAATTTTTGGGAACTAGGAATGTTTGACAGGTCACAAAAAATGCAAACAATAAATTCTTTGATTTTAAATATTTTGTTTAGTATAAAATATCTCATTATTGTTATTTATATTTTCTTTAAAATTTAATTACACTTTCTTTCTTTTTCAAAAAAAAAAAAAATTATATACACATCTTTATCTTAACATATTCCTAAATTAACTTTTCCCAACTTAATTTTTTAATATTATGTTTCCCTTTATACTTCTACCATCTTTAAGGAGGTGTGTATAATTCCTTTAAAACTCTAATTATTATGTAAGCTTACAACGTGCATCTCTATTCGTGTTTAGAACTCTAATTATTATTTAGGAATGATAATGGTAGAAAAAAGTGTTTGAGCATGCTAATCTTCCCTTTATACGTTTGTAGGCTAATTGTAAGTCATGATTCCTAAATTAAAGATAAAGACATTTTCGAGTTAAGGTGTACCCTGTCACTTTAACTTGTAGGCTTATTGAGATTGAATCAACAAGATCAAGTTAATTGAGTTTTGTAGAGTAGAATCAACATAATATCGGTGTTCCACTATCAGATGAGCCAACATTAATTAAAATCCCTTTGCCCATTGAGATTAATTGGCCTTTTGATCCAATATGAGTGATATTATTGTTGATTTGATTTAATATCTATAACTTTTACTTTTATTTTTCACATAGGAAAATCTGAGCAGATCAACTCCAAAGGGAATCAAATCTCGTCAGTCATACTATCAAGGCCTAACCCCAAGGGCATTCAGGAGAATTGACCTTGTGACCTCTTGATCAGCAAGGCACTTAACAACATGGACTTGACCAATTGAGCTAACCCTTGGGGCTAACTTTTACTTTTATTACTTGGATTTACAAGTAATTAATTTGTGCTCTCACAATTTGCAAGTATGTATGGAGATAATGTATAGGGATGTTGAGTCAAGATGATAATTCAAGAGGTACACACAATTTTCCTCTAAATTATATGAATGTTTTCCTTTAGTGAATTTAAAAACCCAGAAAGGAATTTCAACACTTTATTTCTTTTACTTGCTTGATACCTACATTATTGTAGTTTCATTGTATCAACACATCTCCTCATTGCAACTGTTATCATGGATTTTTTCTTGCCTCATTTAGAATGGCTATCTCATTACCATTGTTACTTACCTTCTTATCTTTTATTTTCATTCTATTATTTTCAAGACTGAAAGAAATGATACTATGGTAGGTTTATTAGGCAAGATGTTCCCACCCAGATTTACAAAGGAGGTAGGAAAGGATCTTAGAACAAAACACAAGTTGAATGACCCTAATTAGGAATCCCCTAAGGGTCAATAACATCATGGGATGTAGAACTAAGAATCAAAGGATCCACCACATTTCATACCTTCTCAAAATATTGAGTGTAAAATTCCATGCTACCCAAAAACAAATAATTCACGAGTAAACCAGGCCAATAAGACGAGGCCAAAAAAACACCTTTTTTTTTATTTGAACAAAGTTGTAAATGAAAGGAGGAGCGTGTAACACCCTCCTCCCACACTTACCCAAGCTCACTAGTCCACCAAGGTAAATATGTGACGAAGAGTTACTATGAGAGGATTCAACCTCCTAAGTACAGTTAAGGAAGTGGAATTGAAGGACTAATACCATATTCACCTCGCCTCAGGAGCTATAAGACCCCCATGAGCCAAACAACCACTCCAAGTGCTCAAACCCTGAGTTAACTTTATTTTTCATTAACCTGGGCTCCCCATCACTTACATAACAAGGCAAGCCAATGACTAGAAACCTCCAGTTTCTTGGATAACCCTGCCTCCCAGTGACTGTAGACTAAATTACTCAGTTTCGTGTATGCGACCCCGAGATATGAGCCCCATTTTCAGGGCTAGGATCAATACCTCTTCCTAGAAATTGATAAAAATTTCTAGAATGTTAAAATACATCATGACAAAGACATATATACAAAAAAAATTCAAGCACTTGACCTAACCAGACCCAACTAATCTAATTTAGAATATTAGATTGATGTGCTAAGATCCTCCTCAAATTAGAAACAAAACACTTTCATTGTGCTTAAGGATTGATGAATTTTTGTAAGTGAAATGATGAGTTTTTGTGTTAATTTTATGAGAAATTTAACATAAATAAGAGACTAAACAACATAATAAACATGTACAGAACATCATCAAAAAAAAATTACAATAGGAACATGATAAAGGAGTTCACCCCTCCTAGGCTACGTCTCCTTGGTCTAGCTTCCAATGGCTTGGGCCTCTCTATTATGCTCAAAACTGTAAAAACTATGTGTCTACAATGCTCAAATGCTTCTAAAACCTGCTCAAATGAGTCCAGAATACCAAAAAATGGTACCCCAACCTCTTTTTCCTCCTCATTTGTTCGAAAAATGCCTTAGTTATGACTTCTCCCAGCCTTTCCACAATTTTCTTCTCCAAATCTGGCTAACTGCCAATTAAATTCATTATCTAGAGTTAATTCTAGCAGTTTTGCCAAAATTGGAGGTCCCACCAACTTTCTCGCCTATCTTGCAGTTAAGGCCGAGTGGTCACATACAAGGTGGTTAGGTCTAGTGGTTAAGGCAGCAGTTTCGACAACTCCATCACAAATCTCAATCAGCGGAGGACTAACGGTCTTATGGTCTGTGAACGCGACATGGGGAGACATGCGAGTGCGATAAACGGCAGACCCGATGGAACTATCAACTGCAACCCATAATCTTATCACATTCAAATTATCACAAATCGCAATCGGCAGAGCCTGGGGGTAACATATATCAGAACTTGAAATGTGTGATATGCGATTGCGATATCGCATCGCAACCTCGTACGCTGGGGGTCGATTTTTGTAGTGTCATTCCTTTTGCGATGTGTGATCACATCCTAACCTTGATCCTACCTGGTGTTGATCCTTTAATGCCTTCCCTATTGCGATGTGTGATTGCAATTATTGCATCACAACTTGGCTTGCTCTGGGGTCGATTCTTTAACGCTGACTTGCTTGTGGTCTATTAGTTAAGAAACAACCTGTGGGCATGGTGGTAAAGTTTGGTGTTGTTGTGAGTGAGGTCACAGGTTCAACCCTGACCTCCCCACATAAAATTTTATTCAACCTTTGGAGATCACGTGGCAGCCTCTGGGTTTTCCATGTGTCACCCTTGCATTGGTCCACTTATATAGCCTTCAAACAATAACATCCTTCCAACTCATTCCTATACAAACGTGCCACATGGCACTCAACCATTCGCTAATGAGATTACGGTGCCACCTTAGCTGCACAGTTAGTAGTATGGACTACTCACTGGGTTGTCCCCTTTTTTTTCAAAAAATTTACCTGTTTGCCAAAGTGAACAGAATGCATTTCTGAAGCCATCCGGTATCTGTTTCATGTGAAACATTTGCGTTGGATTCATGATCATGACAGCTACATGTTCATTCAGGTTCCACACCATTCTTACATATTTTATTTTTTAGCATAATTTTGAGCACTGATCACTCCTCTAGTGGGTGAGGGTACAGTTTTGTCACCTTTCCAATCTCGATCGATTTATCACTGACTTGGAACTTTTGATCTACACGATGTTTGTCATGCCTTGCTTTATACTTGCCTTTGCCATTTTCAAGCTGATCTTACACTGTTTGATGTACCATCTGGATTCCTTCAATGAACTCTTTGGCTTTGTCCATGTTACTATCAGTAGAAACATCCTTCTTACCAAGATGATACAACACATTATGATGCAAATCGTAAACAAATTCCTCTACTTGATTCCTTTGACTCAAGCTTGAATATACATCTTGAAAGTATGTATTTTTATGAACATAAATTTCATGTAAAACAACATAATGCTTTAGGAAAGTAGTTATAAAAAATATCGGCCTAGAAAGTACATCAACAGACTTGTCGCTTATACCTTTCTTATATCTTTTGACCGAGTGGAATAGTAGAATAAAACCCATCCAATGAAAGTTCCCTTGTCGCTGCAACTTAAACATGGCACCATTGAAAATTTATGAATGAAATGAAATGGGCTTACCATATTTCATAAAGATTGTGCCCATGGCATAGTCACATACATCAACCCAAAACTCAAATGACTTTTTGAAGTTTAGAACAACAAGTATAAAGGCTGAACTAATCTTTTGTCTTAAAGAATCAAATGCCTCTTATTGTTTTCCTCCCCACTGGAAGACCTTTTGCACAACTGCTAAAGAATGCAAATAAGCTACAATAGAAGAAAAATATATTTCCTCCAACATTGGGCTACTCCCAAGAAACCTCTTATCCATATGACTATCTTGAGCATCGACCAGTCCATAATGGCATCAATCTTGGAGAAGTCTAACTTCAGCTCATCTTCTCCAATATCATGGCCCAAGTACATAAAAGAAGTTTTATCCAACATATACTTTGACCTATTCAATAAAAAATGTTCTTGACATAAGACACCAATTATTTCTTTCTCGTACATGACATGTTCATAATGAAATTTTCTGAAAATGAAATGTTATCGAAGTAGACTATCATGTCTAGAAATGGCTTCAATACATCTTGCTTCATATGCATGAAAGTAGTAGGAGCATGGAAAAGACCAAAAATCATAATAAGTCATTCAAACAAACCTTGATTGGTTTTGAATGTCGTCTCCATATGTCTCCTTCAACAACTCTACTTTGATCAAAAGCACTTCTTGAATCCCATTCAATGGAATGCTTACCATTCTTCTTGGGCATCAAAACAAGAGGGGCACCACATGGTAAAGGATATGGTCAGATGATCCTTTCATTCAACAATCCTTGGATTGGTTTTGTTATTTATGCACTTTCCCTTCTTAACATCATGTGCATGTCAATGTTAGAAAGAAGACATTTTTGTTGCAATGGTGTTTCATGTTGGATTCTCCTCTTGAAAGGAAACCCCTTTGCTTTCTAAAACACCTCATGATCATGGTTAGTAACATCAACCAAATAATTTTTCAAATTTGAATTACAACCATAAAATTCTTCATAATCAACATAAACATTGGGTTTGATCATAAGAAGCACTAAATTCTTGCTTGAATTCACTAGTCTTTTCATTTTCCCTGCATTAACTAATGAAAGATTTAGTTTCTTGCGATGAGATCACACAATATACTCCACACCATCCTTGAACAAGTGGTACTTGTTTTCATGACGATAAAAGATATATTTTCTATCATAGAGGTAAGAACTACCCAAAATAATTCCTGATATATCAAGCGTACAACATCTAATTCAGCTTTGTCAATAAAGTTTGTTGTGATTGCAAACCGAAGAATACATTTTCTTGTAACCTGTAAGTTTGTGTCCTTTCATATCCAACCCAATGGATATGGCTTGGGATGAAAATTGGTTTCAAGATTAACTTTCTTGACTAAGTCATTAGATATCAAATTAGCTTGAGACCCACTATCAAAAAGTGTGTCGATTTTTGTATGTTTTGAGATTACTCTCACATGAAATAATTCAATCTGTGTTTCTTCATTTGGAGTACTAGTGTGACAATTTGATATACTAGTGCTAGCAATGGATTCTTTTCCTCTTATCCATGGATGTAATTTTAGTTTCATCACCTGAATCGGATCCCAAATCCACCTGAATGATGACAACTATCTTTTCTTTTCCTTTGTTGTTGAATTTCTTTGGTTTCATTTCGGAATGAAGCTTTCAACAATGAACTTCATTGTGACCCTCTCTGGAACAATGTTTACATTTTTTTCTCTTCTTCCTTTTTAATGGATGCATTTTTATTTCCCTTGAAACCCTTTTCTATCTCTTTACCCTTAAATGGCTTTTTACTACCTTCTTCTAGAGACCTTTTCCCTCTTTCCTCAAGATGATTGGCTTGCACACACACATCATCTAGATTATTGGGATTAAACATTAAGATAGTATGCCTAAGGTAACTGTGTAAACCCCCTATGTACTTCAGCAATGTGTCATATGATTACAAATCTACACCTAACATCAAAGACCTTTCTCTGAATTCTTAGGTGTAATCTTGCACATTTTGACCTTTAAGCTATCTAAAGTTCTACCAATTCATGATGGATTTCTACATATAAGCTAGAGGGTAGAATTGTCTTTTGATTAAAGAAATGGAATCAATCCAAGAAATTGATATCTTACCATGTTTTTTAATCTCCTCTTGGGTCTTTGATTCCCACCATACTAGTGTTGCACCCTCCATTCTCAAGGAAGCTAACTGAATATTTATGTCATCCTCTTGAAGGTTTTGAATCCTGAAATATACTTCCAACTGACGAATCCAATTATCAAGCTTCTCTGCATTCACTTCACCATTATACATGGATAGCTCAAATTTAACATCAAGTTTTAAAAAAGATGATTTACGAGTTCCTTTTGAAGTATGATGATGAGTATGAGTAAGGGTTTTGTTAGTGGAAGAGGGTGAAGATGCTTGTGAAGAAGAAGATGAAGAAGATAGTGGAGAGGGTGGAGATTTGTCTCCATTTCCATTAGCTCCTTTTCCATTACTTCCTTTTCCATTACCTCCTCCTGAAGAACCTTCTCCTTTGGGAGGTTTGGAACTTTCCCCTTGCAACCTGGTATTCCTCTCTTCATAGAGGACCTTCACCATCTATGTCATGTTAAAGAAAGTCTTTCTGAAGGTCTTCTCATCTTCTATCATGTTTGTAGGTTCTCCTTCATGAGACATGATCTCTGGAGTCTCAACTACAACTTGAGGCTGAATTGGTGTTGGAGATTGTGGCAAGCTTTCTCTCCTTCCCCTTGACCCAACTTTAGGGCTTAAAACCAACTTCCCTTCTTGTAAGCATGACATAAAGTTGCAAACAGTTAAATCCTTATTTCAAAAATAAAACCTAGTGCTCTGATGCCAAAAATGATCTGATTTAGAATATTATATTGTTGTGCTAAGGTCCTCCTCATATTAGAAACAAAATGTTTTCATTGTGCTTAAGGATTCATGAATTTTTACAAGTGAAATGATAACTTTTTATGTTAATTTTATGAGAAATTTAACATAAATAAAAGACTGAAATACGACATAAAAATGTACAGAACATCATCAAAAACATATTACAACAGGAACATGATAAATGAGTTCACCCCTCCTGGGCTACATCTCCTTGGTTTAGCTTCCAGTGGCTTGGGCCTCACTATTATGCTCAAAAATGTAAAATAGATGTGTTTACAATGCTCAAATTCTTCCGAAACTTGCTCCAATGAGTCTAGAATACCTAAAAATGGTACATTAGCCTCTTTTTCCTCCTCATTTGGCTGAAAATTGCCTTAGTTATGACTTCTTCTAGTGTTTCCACAATTTTCTCCTCCAAATCTGGCTAACTGCCAGTTATATTCATTATCTGGAATTAATTCTGCCAGTTCCACCAAAATTGGCCATCCCACCAACTTTCCCGCCTATCTCGCGGTCAAGTGGTCACATACAAGGTGGTTATGTCCAACGATTAAGGTGACAATTCCAACAACTCCATCGGAAATCACAATCGGTGGAGAACTAACGGCCTTATGGTTTGTTAAAGTGGCATGGGGAGACATGTGATTGTGATAAACGGTGGACCCGATGGAACTATCAACTGAAGTCCATAATCTTATCTCATCCAGATTATCACAGATCTCAATCGGCAGAGCCAAGGGGTACTATATCTCGGGACTTGTAATGTACGATATCCGATTTCGATATCGCATTTCAACCCAGTACGCTGGGGGGTGATTTCTATAGTGCCATTCCTTTTTGCGATGTGTGATTGCATAGCAACCTTGATCCTATCGGGGGCTGATTCTTTAATGCCTTCCCTGTTGTGATGTGTGATTGCGATTATCACATCACACCTTGGCTTGCTCTAGGGCTGATCCTTTAACACTGACCTGCCTATGATATGTTAGTTAAGAACCAACCTGCAAGCGTGGCAGTAAAGCTTGGTGTTGTTGTGGGTCAGGTCATGGGGTAGAACCTAGCATCCCCACATAAAATTTTATTCAACCTTTCAGAGAGCACGTGGCGGCCTCTGGGTTTGTCACGTGTCATCCTTGCATTGGTCCACCTATATAGCCTTCAACCAATAACATCCTGCCAACTCATGCCTGTATGAACGTGCCACATGGAACTCAACCATTTGCTGATGAGATTATGGTGCCACCTCAGCTGCACAGTCAATGCCCACTGGGCAGCTTAGTCAGCCATACAGACTGCTGACTGGGTTGTCCCCTTTTTTCAAAAAATTTACTTGTTTTCCAAAGTGAACAGAACATGTTTCTGAACCCATAGGGTGTCCGTTTCATGCGAAATTAGTTGTGCGAGATTCAGGATGAAAAACACTACGCGTTCATTTAGGTTCCACACCATTCTAACAACTTTGATTTTTTAGCATAATTTTGAGCACCTAATCACGAACCATGATAGTGATTTCATCAAATACATTGTGAACATGTAATCTACAAGTTATAAATGGAAATCTAAACATAGGGGTCTCATACTTCTCTAAGAATGGTCAGGAAGTTCTAATTTCTTCTCTCAATAGGTACATTACCATCTATTAAGTCATACATTCATTAACAATTCATTTACTAATCAAAACATGATGAGAGTCATAACTAAAGTGTGTCATAAAACCATGCTTCCAACCAAAATATAGCCAGAATAATAACCATGATAGAACAATCATCAAAGCCACATAATAGCAAGCATAGATACTCATGAATTATAAGAAGAAAGGAGCCCTTATTAACATATTAAAATCTAACAAAGTTAGGGACTTCCACATATGACCTGACCATAGATTGGGCTAAACCAAATCTCTCTTTTAGACAATCACCCCCGTGCCATATTCCAAGCATGAACGTAGGATCTCATGGAAATAACCAACCAAAACCAAAGCAAGGCTTCCAAAGGCCAAACCACCTCAACCCTGACCAATGATTCCACCTCATGGCCAGACATAACTAACCATCACCAAATCAGTATCTCCCCAATCTACCTAGGGCTTCTGAGAATTTGTTCCAACCTGGCTCCAAGAGTAGTAAATCAACCCACAATATTTGTGGGTCTCTTGAGAGTTTTTCTAACAAAGGCTCCAAGACTAGTAATTCAACCCACCAAGGGCTCTAGAGTGTTTATACAACCAAGACTTCTAGGACTAGTAAATCAACCCAAACTGTTGCAAGGCTTCTAGAGTGTTTGTCCAACCAAGGGTCCAAGAACTAATAACTCAACCCACAACCATAAGGAGCATGAGCACCAACCATAACAAAAATGGAAAAACCCACAACACCATAGTATCCAAGAATGGAAAGGCTAGGAAAATCCATTGTCAATCTAGGCAATCCTTCATGCCAATCACATATCATAACTAAATAGCCGCAAGCATATACCATTCATGCCAAAACTAGAAATAAAATAATACTTGCAACTCAGTAACTGCAAAGAAAACCGTTGTAGCTCCTAATACCATTGTCCTCTTATGCTTTCCTACCTTTCATTTTCCTTCTTTCTCCAAATCCAAAGTATTCCACAATCCTCCAAGGGTGCTACAAGAAAACTCTAAGTGTGTACGAGTATGTGAGAGAGAGTATAAAAGAGAGCTCCAAGCTAAAACTCGAAAAAAATTGTGAATTGATCCTCAGAAGCCTTTCGACCATTGAGGCCTCTATTTTCTTCAATTTTTCCTCTAGTTTTCCTTCAATTTTCCCCACATGCAATTTTGTGACCTTTCACCTTCCTTTTGTCCTATTTTGCATTATTTCAAAAAATAAAATGTTAATTAATGCCTCTTTTTCTTTTCCATTTCCTTTGCCAATTTCCATAGTCGTTCATTAATCACAAGTGATCCCCATCACTATATTTTTCCCAACATTCAACTTGGAATACGTGTCTCATGACCTTCATCTTATTTTTCCTTTATTAACTTTATTACAAGGATTTTTTAACCGAGATTGTTAGAGCCCCCTTGGGGGAATACCATCATCGGTGTTCAATGACACTTATAAACCAACAAACACATGTTTCTTATGGATCTTTATAACATAGCTTGACACAATATTTACATCATATCCATTTTTTAACACCATACCACTTGTTCAAGATTTATAACATAACTTAATGTGGTAGTTACATACATACACATGCATATATAGGCATAACCAAGACAACATAAAAACATATACTAAAATACATCCTCTCAACCAATAAATATAGAAGGATACATAACCTGCATCTGATTAGCCATATCTCATGTAGCTTCATTGGGCCCAAAGTGCTTCTACTACACCTTAAATTGCTCGTTGCTCAATTCTAGAGCATGAGCATCTTTCAATCCAAAATTCCCTGAGGTTATGGCTGCAATTTTCCTTATGGGCCCACTTGCAACATAGACCAATCAATCACATGATAAACATCCTTTACATATCTCTTAAGCAACGAAATATGGAAAACATCATGATCTTTTATTGTCGGAGGAAGTGCAAGTCTGTAGGATATTGGTCCAATCCTCTCAAGAATATTGAATGTTCCACAATATCAAGGTGCCAACTTGTCACATGATCCAATCCTCAAGGATCTCTTCTTGGTCTTGATGCGCATGTACACTTTTTCCCCAACCTGAAACTCCTAAAACACTTTATGATAATAATCATAAATTTTCTTCCTGTCTTGTGCTACATTTAGATTATTCTTGATTTCCTGCATTTCTTGTTCCAAGTATACCAACATGTTTGGTCCTATTAATACTCTATTCACTCTATCACTCCAGCTAATGGGAGTATTACAACTTCACCCATAAAGTGACTCAAAAAAGTTCATCCTCAATGACTCCTGATACCCATTGTTGTAAGAAAATTCTACTAGTGGGAGATACTCTTCCCACTTTCATTGTTGATGTATGACGTACATCATGAGCATGCCCTCCAAAATCATGTTGGCCCTCAATGTCTTTCCATCTTTCTGCAGATGGTAAGTTGTATTGAAGGTCAACTCTGTACCCAAACCTATAAATAATTATTTCCAAAACCTAGAAGTGAGCCTGACATATTCGTCTGACACAATCTTCTTCGGAACACCATGTAACTTCACTATATCTTTGATGAATACATGTGATACTTCACTAGTTGAATTCAAAGACATTACTTGAATGAAGTGCGCTAGTTTTTTCAACTTGTCAACCACAACCACAACAGAATCGTGTTTCCTAGAGGTCCTCGTAAAGCATATAATGAATTCCATGAAAATGACCTCCCATTTCCATTCTGGAATCATAATCAACTTCAATAATCCACCTCGATTCTTACACTCCACTTTTACCTATTGAAAATCTAATCATCTTGCAACAAACTCTACCATCTCTTTCTTCAAATTCAGTCAATAGTAGAATTTCTTCACAATTGTCAATGTCTTATGATATCCTGGGTGACCCAAATATGGCTTAGCATGAAATTCCCTCAATATGAGCTTCTTGAGTTCACTGTTTTTAACTGTTTTCCACCACATAGATCCTATCCCCATATCTCACCAAACCGTTTACGGAGAGATGATAGTTCACCTCTTGTTCACTTGTACCCTGCTACTATAACATGTGTCTAAGCTACGAGTACCTGTCATTCTATTGTCAAGCCTACAAGATTCGATCTTGTAAATTTGTCCCATATGAACTCATAACTGCTATGTGATTCACCTGTACTCTACTCCTAAAAGCATCTACAACCCTGTTCTCTTTTCCCTTAATAAACCTGATCTCAAAGTCAAACTAACTAATCAGGCCCAACCACCTAGCCTGCCTGGCACTCAAATTCGGTTGATCAAACAAGTATCTCAGCCCACTATGATTTCTCATCAAAACGAACCCCCTACCAAGTTGATAGCTCCTCCACATCTTCAGTGCATGGATAATAATTGCCAACTCAAGATCATGTGTCACGTAGTTATGCTCGTGCTCATTCAATTTTCTTGATTCATAGCATACCACCTGTCCTTCTTTCTTCAGGACTTGACCAAGTCCTCTTTTTCAAGCATCTGTGCACATCACGAACTCTTTATCCAGATATGCAATCTTGGGAACTCGATCATTTGTTAATAACTCCTTCAACTACTCAAAATTTGTTGCACATTCCTCTTTCCATTCAAATTTCTTTCCTTTCCTCTGCAATGATGTAATAGGATAAGAAATATGTGATAACTTCCTAATGAACCTCTTTTAATAACTGACTAATCCCATGAATGATCTGAACTCATCCACATTCCTAGGAGCTGCCCATTCCATGATAGCCCTTATCTTTTGCAAATCGACTGCTATGCCTTCCTATGAGACAACATGTCCCAAGTAATGTACTTCTGTTTGAAAGAAACAACATTTACTAATCTTGGCATACAACTGATGCTCTCTTAGCAGTCTTAACACTACTTCTAAGTGTTCGACATGCTCTTCTTCATTCTTAGAATATATTAGTGTATCATCAATGAATACAATCAAAAACTGGTCTAGATAAGGATGCAATGCATTATTCATCAAACACATGAAATTAATCAGAGCATTAGTTAGACCAAAAGTAACTACAAAAATCTCATAATGCCCATACTTGGTTCGAAAATCAGTCATGTAGATGTCCTCTTCTTTGATGTGCACTTGATGGTATCCAGATCTCAAATCAATATTCGAGAACACTGTTGCTTCCTTCAACTGATCAAACAAGTCATCAACCCTTGACAAATGATACCTATTCTTAATCATCACCTTGTTCAACTACTTGTAATTAATGCATAACCTGAGAGTACCATCCTTCTTTTTCACAAACAATACTGGTGCAACCCAAGGAGACACACTTGGCCTAATATATCTCTTGTCAAGCATTTCCTTCAACTGCAACTTTAATTCCACTAACATAAGAGTGCTAATCTTGTATGGTGCCTTTGATGCTAGTGCTACTCTAGGCATCAACTCAATAGAAAATTCCACTTACCTATGAGGTGGAAACTCTGAAATATCTATGGGGAACACATCCTGAAACTACTGTTAAACTAGGTACCTCTTAAAGACCTCTGCATCCTCAACATCCTTACCTTTGTCACTGGAAATAATCACTACAAACAATATACACCCTTTCCTGTGACTATGCATTTCCTTCATAACTATAACCATTCTAACTGATGTTGACCCTTCCTGATTTTGTAGGATCATTTGATGGAAAACAAGTTAGGGAATTTCCCACTTGCTATAAGGATAAATTTGACTTGTTGAATATGAAGGTAACCATTAGGGTATGGCTACTCATTGGTGTGAAAATGCTTATCATGTGTGGTTCAAATATGCACTTATCTTTGGATTGAACTTATTAAGGAGGTACTTTAGCCAAGTTCTCGATGTCATCACCAATTGGCACACATTCATGAGAGTTTCTATCATCCTAGCTATAGTGAGGACCTATGCTCATATAGATTCAATTTGGTGGTTTCAACGTAGGCTATACAATAACACATTGAAGTGTCCTACATGATCTAGGTACAACTCTCCATTTCTAACCTTGAACAATATTACAATTTTTAGAAGACCACATCTCACAACACTGCTTCTTATTATACCCTTCAACACTAATTTTCTATTAACAAATATATTTTGAATCACAATCCACTCCTCTACACCTATTAAAGTGATCAACATTAATAAATCCATTGAACCTCCAGAACAAGAGTTATTATATAGTTACAACAAACAAATCGAGAGTCATATGCCTAAGTTGCTTTATGAATTTGGTCTCTATTTCCTTAGTCAAAATGATGGCTCTTCCAATAACTCCTCAGCTTGACCCTTATCATTAGGGATGAGTGAATAAAGGAGGTTAATCCTTATTTGTTTCTAAAATATGTGAAGTTACATTTTTTACTGACCATGTTCCCAAGGGATCATTCTATGTGATGTAGCCCATAGAATTATATGGAATTTCTATAAAGTAAGCCTTATCAATCTGATTTATTTACCTTGGATTTCTCTCACATGATCACTTACATTCTCATTAAAGGCAATAGGAAGTATTACCTTTATGTCTTAGACACCCCTATGATAGTCCCTCTCAATAGTAGTGCCATTTTCTTATAGATTTCACTTTGTAAATGTAAACACCTTAAAATCATACTTGACCTTATCAAAATATTGCACAAACATACTCCTTTCACCCTCTTTTCATATCTTATTTAGACTCTTTTGCTAAATCTAATTGGTCAATGTATGTTCTTCCACACCCATGTTCTTGGCACATGCATATTCAACCACCATTCTTATACATCTAGTAACTAGCAATGAAATTTAAATGTCCTATACTTCAAAATAGCATACACACTATTGATCTTTTGCCATTCCCTTCGTAATTTTCCACTCCAATCTTTATTATCATAAGTCTTGTTCTTCCTTCTAGAGACCTCACCCTTACAAATGTCCATGCCAATTCGACATTTTTGATAATGGGTTAGGTTACATTTGTCATGATCTACAAATTTGGTGTTTAGTTTAATCAGAAATTAAATGCACAACTAAGGGGTGAACAAACTCCAAAATGTGTGAAGAATTTACAAATTCAATGCTTGGTTTAATCATAAAGTAAATGCATAGGTAAGGGATAAGCAAACTCCAAAACTAGAGGAGAATGAAGTTAAATTACATACATGCAAGAATTATTCAACCAAAGGAAAACCTAAAATGACATTAAGGAGTTGTCCACACATCATGTCTTGGTGTCAATGATATGCACATTGCCTCATCTTTGAAGCTTAGGATGGTAAAGTTTGCAATTTCTTGCATATTTTCAAATTACCTCTCTCTAGCCCATAATGTTCAAGTCAACTATGATGTATTTGCAGAGGAATTTAAGGTTGTAAATGGTTGCATGGTGAGGTTTGAATTGGTAACGTTTGCAATTTCTTACATATTTTCAAATTACCTCTCCCAAGACCATAATATTCAAGTCAACTATGATGTATTTGCAGAGGAATTTAAGGTTGTAACTGATGGCATGGTGAGGTTTGAAATGGTCACAGAGATATATCTGCAGAGGAATTTAAGGTTGTAAATGATGGTCAAAGAGCTTGGACGAGATATGGCATGTAAAATTGTGTTGTTGTGATCATGTGCCAACTTAACATTTTGGAGGTGGTCTAAATTGGTGTGTGGAATGAATAGTAAGCCTATTTAAAGAAATATAAAGAAATGGTATTAGTATTTAAAAAGAAAGATGGGAAAAAAATAATTAAAGAGATGGTATTAATATTTATTTAAGAGGTTTTTACAAAGACACATCATATAAATAATAATTATGATCAGAAAAGTAAACATTAATGAACCAAAATGTCCAAATATTAGTGTGAAAAAGTCGAAATGCAAAATAATATATAGATAATTTGATCTTCAAATTTATATAACATTTGAATATTTCATATGTTTTTAATGTTTTTATTTTGATTAGCCCCAGTGAGCGAGAGATGGAGCGACAAGGTAACGATAGTGTGAGGGGTACAATGTCTAGGGCTTTGTGTGAAGAATCTGTGGTCTCTCATCACGGGTAACGAATGCGTCACCGAATGAGCAGCACCAGCCCACTGGAAATAATGAAAGTAACGGGAGAAGACTATTCATGGTGGGCTCTATCTTTTTCAGCACGCACTCGGCTTCGATCAATCGACCGTAATAGAGAAACCGGCCCAGGCACGACTTCTCAACCAACAATGGAACTCTCTCCCTCTCCAACAGAAGAGGGTCTCCGAACTCAAGTGCCTTGTCCTCCAAACTCCTTATTTTCGATTATACCTCCTATTCGGCAAGGGAAAGCGAGTAATAGTTATGCTAAAAAGCCCCTCGTAAAGCACAAGCAAACCAGGGACTCAACCAAGCGGAGCTGATCATTCGCATAAATGGCAGAGACTTTGCCTCAATGGAAATAACTAGCATAATCCGCATTTCCAGCAGGAATAGCTCGCATAAGCGGAAAATAACTGGCATATTCGGCGGTGATTAATGGCAGATCGGATCACTCGCATAAACGGTAGAGACAACTCGCCTATCAGCATAATGACCTGCATATCTTGATGCGAATCCGCGTCTCTACTGATAATTCACATATCCACTTCTGATAACTCGTGTATCCAATGATAAACCGCGTATAAGCTGATAATTCGCGTATCAGATTATAAGTCGCGTACCACACGATGATAATTCGCGTAACTCCTGAGAGCTCGCATAACGAGAATTAATCTGCATATTCCGCCGCGAATACTAATATATCCGGCTGAAATACTCGCATAAACGGTAAAAACAAGTCGGATATCAGTGTAATGATCCGCATATCATACACTGATAACCGCGTATCACTGGATAACGCGCCTATCTTGTGGGATTAGTGGCATATCAGCTTAGTGATGCGAATATTCTGCTGCTAATGATCCACATTTCACACGATAACTCGCGTAACCACTGGTGATAACTCGAGTATTTGTAAGATCAGGTGATAATTCGCGTACATAGTGATAATGGCATATCTATTGACGATAACCGCATTCCGAAGCCGTTAACTCGCATTTCCGGCGGTGGTAATTGCATATTCCGAGGTGATAGTCCGTGTATTCGACTGCATTTAATCGCATAACCAAGAACTCGCATGTACCGCGTGACGATCCAGATATCCATTTCTGCTCGCCCTTTATCGTCAGAAGTAAAAATAGTCACGCTCCTTCAGTTTGGTTTGAACGTTACATACCAGTCGATCCATAGTATCAGAGTCTAACCAATATGCCAATATGAACAAGGGACGACGTGATTATGCAGAGAGGAAAGGCGGAAGGGTTTTGGTTACAACAACATTCTTTCTTTAATTTTGACAATGAATATTTCCTAGATTGAGTTCGCATAGAGGACATAAAACATCACTGTCAGGTAATATGGGAGGTGCCCTATCCATGGCTCAACTTGTCGATTCGAAGAGCTAAATTGTAGGTTAGAGACACCAGTTTTTAAAGATATACCTACAAACCCTAGCGATGGTCCCATTGTTATGGACACTATAATGAACTCCTCTACAAAGATTCAAAGGCACTCTATCAGATGGGGTTACTCCTACCTCGCTAGTAAAATGGAAGAAAGAATGATGTTGTGATGATCGAGAGGCAAATTAATCAAGGGCGGGCTTCATTGTCTAAAATATTGTTAGTTTGCATGTGACTATGTGATTTCTAAAACGTTATGTGAGAATGCAAATGTATAATTATTTAAATATAAGAAACCGTTTATAATTATTTTATTATAAAAAAAATATTAAATAAGTGATATATATATATATATATATATATATATATATACACACAGTGGAATTATGAAGAGAACTCTAAATTCCACACAGCGATGCTGAAAATTGAAAATTGACAGTCTACGTATATGTTGTACCTGGAAGAAGCCATGCTCCTCACATCCATGTTAGATTTCATGGACCACCTCTGCTCTGTTACGGCCATCGGAGTCCCGAAGATCCACCACCCGAATGCTCTCAGAGTAAGACACCTCATACAACTGGGGGCGTTGACTGGGAGGCAGGATATATGGACTCTGCACCTCAGTTCTGTTTACTCTATTGGATAGTAACTGTTCTATAATGACACTGAGGTCGCTCTGAACGTCTTCTGATTTAGATGACATCTCTGTGAAGCACTGCGCAGCAGAAGGAGTTTCGAATTGGCTTATTGTAAGAAATAAATTTAGGTACACTACATGTAACGCAAGTGCAGGAGCATTGTTGGTTACTGCGTAATTATTATTATTAAGTGATATATTTACGACTCACTGTCTGTGTGAACAAGTATGGAATCCGTAAAGGAAAGGAATTTTTTTTTTGTTTTTTTTTTTTAATAAGTGTTTTTTACATTTTAATATAAAGATATATATAATTTTTTTCTTATTTTGCAATATAAAAGAGTTGAAAATGATGATTAGTATAATATTAATAAAATATGAAAAATATTTTTTACAATTTAGTATAAATATTTTAGATTTATTTTGAATTTTGGATTTATCAAGTATTTAGAGGGAGGTGTAAATTCAAAAAGTAATTTACACCTGGAGAGACTTGATCTCTCAAGGGTTTTGATAGATTTGGAGTTGAGATGGATCTACACTATTTAATATTTTGTATTACTTTATTATATTAAATTAAGCCTAAGATGATAAAATATTTGTTAACTAAGTTAAGCACCATCTCAACTCTACTTGAAAATATTATAGACTTATGTAGGAATAATTTGTTCCTTCCAAACTTAATAAGTGAACCCTAAAGTAACAAAAACAATTAATAGAATTATGGCTTACCCAACTGTAAGAGGAGACTAGTGATATTATAGGTAGATCTTATATAACAAGTCTCTTATTATTATACCAACATAGATCCATACTAACTATGTATCTACCCAGCACCAAGAAGGATCATATATATATATATATATGTCAAGATGCAAAACTCTTTTTGAGTGCAAAATACAAGTCTCTTATTATTATACCTACACAGATCCATATTAACTTTATGTCTACCAAGCACCAAGAAGGATCATATCTGTCAAGATGCAAAACTCTTTTTGAGTGCAAAACCTAAAAAAAGATTTGCTCCCCCAGAGTTTTGATTCCTCTTATTAGTTGGTAGATCTAGAGTTAATCTAGAGTTAAGATGGATCTAAGCTATTTTCAGCAACATGCTAATAAAATATTTTAATTACAAGAAATTTTTTTAGTTGACATTGGCATATTTTATTTATGTTTCACATTCTTCGCATTAAAATTTTAATACATGCCCAAGCAAGAAGGTATATCCATAGGATATAATATCTCTCCAATTTACAAATATCCCTCATACCTTGAATTTGGAATAACCTATTAGTGGATATATTTTAATACATGCCCAAACAAGAAGGTATATCCATAGGATATAATATCTCTCTCCAATTTACAAATATCCCTCATACCTTGAATTTGGAATAACCTATTAATGGAATTATATCCCTCTCGCTCTTTCTCTCCATATATTTGATGGTATGAGCAAACATATTGAAATATTTGATTTATATTCCAGATTGTATGTTTTTTATGTTATTAATGTTTTTTAAATTTTACATATTAACTAGATATTAAGTATGAAATAAATTACACATGTACCTCACAATGGAAAGTTTATAAAGAATTTTTTAGTTTAAATTACTTTATTTGTGTCTGTTGATATAAAATTATGTTATTTAGTATGGACATGAAGTATTGTATTTATGGTTGAATGTGAAAATATATATGAACTCCATATTAAGTAATCGGAGAAATTACATATTAAGTAAATTATTTCTTTAGATATAAATCATTTTATTTCCTTTTATAATGTTGATATAAAATTAAGGTGGAAATTGAAGTAATTTATTAATGACCAAGATTGAAAATTTTCATTACTTTTTTAGTTTGTTAATGTAATTTTTTATTTTTATTTCTTTAAATTTAACAATACATGACAACATCTCCCTCATACTGAGATGTAGAACTACTCTGTCAACAAAAATGATAGCAAAAAAAAATCCTTAAATATTATTTAGACATCTACTTAAATACTTACCTTCAATTCCCATTTATTTACACTTCTTTAGTTTCTAGAACTCTATAACTCGTTTATATAATTCTCACAAAAAAACCAAGAGTGAAAAGGTGAACTTGATTTTAAAATAATTATAATTATACTTTAAAATCTCACAAACAAACAAAAACCAAGAGAGTGAAAGGGTGAACTTGCTTTTAGAGTAATTGTAATTATATTTTAATGGCATATTTTTTTATCTAATTGTGTCTATCAAAAGTGGGGTTTTGTCTCGAAAAATTATATTCATTTTTATCTTTAAACATTCTTTAAAGTGTGTAAACTATGTTATAGGTTTTTAGTTATTAAATGGTATTTTAGAATAATAAAATATAACATTAAAAACCAATATAGGTATTAATATGAAAAATAATAGATGTACATATGCATTTGTTTCAAAAAATTAAAGAGACATCTTGACCTTGTTTTGAAACATTGTATTGTTAAGACATAGAAAGATGTATCTAGGTTTCTGAGTGTGCAGATTTGAAGCACCTAATATTTCATCCACTTGGTTTTGAATAGATGGACATTGGGTGTATTGTTAAGACACTTCTTGATGTTAAGACACTCCTTGATGGTCATTGGGTGTATTGTTAAGACACGCCTTGATGTTAAGGTTACTAGTTTAAAACCTATGGGTAGTAAAAGTTATCTAGCTATGTTGTGATGTTACTCAATCCACAGAAAGATTTTTTTAATTGTTTCTTATTACATATTAACAAATTTACAAATGGTGTATTGGAATAATTTAAAGAGAATACTAAATAGTTAAACTAAGATTAAGTGATTTCACAAGGCATAACTAGTTTTGTTGTGATATAAGCTCACATAAATGCTATAATAGATGTGGAATTTGGTACATCCTCTTATCAACATGTATAACTTAGAATATTTGTTGTAATGAAAAAACTTAATATTTTTTTGTTTATATTTGATAATCATTCAATTTGTTATCTATCTTATAGAATAAATTCAATTTGTTAATTTATGTTCTAGATAGGTTTGAAACTTATGAAATATTGATAATTCTAATATAAGATACTTTAGATTATCATTAAATGTGTTATCTATCTTTATACCTTTTACATGAAAAATTAGAAGACCGTACATGCAAAGCCCTTATTAAAGTGTTACACAACACCTTATTGCCTTCCACTCAAGTTAGAAATTATGTTGTGGGAAAAATTGCATGAGCTAAATTCATAGTGGTTAATAAGAAAATAAATTCAAACAATCTAGCTTAAACTATTAAATTAAGATGTGAAGTGGATAAATTAGTTTCTTTCCCAAGTGAAAGGACTTGCATAATTTTTGGTAGGTAGTAACCACTAGTAAGTTTACACATTTGCAATTTTATTGATACAAAGTGTTGAGAAAAATAAAAATATTGGTGGGAAGTAACTCCTGATAAGTATATTATTAACATCTTATTCCTATCCATTTTTTATCCAAAGACTTTCTTAAATTATGGTGAGAAGTGTTGAGAAATGGCAACAAGAAATTCCAGTTTAAAATCGAATTCTATTCTCATAGCAACTTGTAAACAGTTAATTAAGTTTAATTAACTTAATTAGCTTAGGAATTTCCTGAAGTCATGTATATGTTCTCCCTAAGTTTTAGGGGTCCAATATGAGTTTAATTGTGATTTGTAATTAAATAACTGAGTTTACTGAGTTATGTTCAGTTAAATTAGTTCCAAATTGTTTCTGGAACTAATAGAGAGTTAAAAGTGAGTTGGTGCACTAGTGCATCCACAAGTGTCACTCTATTTAACTGCAGATTCCCCCACTAGAAACTCATGCATGTTGATTCTGAGAAAGACCCAGTTGAGACTAAAGTGCAGGGACAATGCACTATTAGTTGTGTGATTTATTGAGTTGTAGATATCATGCATGCAATCAAAGAAGGACCTAAGTTTAGATTGTGCATTTTTGAAAGCATGAATTCCCTTTAAATACAGGTTATTCATCCTAGGAATTGTGCAAGGAAATAGGGGCTTGGAGATCTATATAGTTGGCTAAGTGTTGGCCAAGAGCTTTCTTGTGAGTTGAGAGAGTTGAGCATACTTGTGCAAAATTGTTCTAGTCAGAACAAGCTTTATATCTTCATTCATATTTCTGATATATGCAATACAGATAACGGGGTTTTGAGCAGTGGATTTCCCCATATACATCTTGTGTTATGTTCCATTGATTTATCTTCTTCTTGTTCATATTGTTTTCATCGATCTATTGGCTTCCGCTGGTTGAAAGTAGAAGTAGATTATTGTCTTGTTCTTTACTAAATTGCATGAGCTTGTGAATCTACAAGATTTTCTATATGGTATCGGAGCTGAGAACAATATACTAGAGGAGATTTAGAAGTTTTGAATTTTGGGTTACAGGTGAAATTCTAATTTGCAATATATACTTTAGGATCGACAGATGGCGTACTATGGTTTGTGACTCGAGTATGTCTTGGAAGGAAACTCTAATTTTATAGCCTTAAGGGACATAATGGATGTTGTGCTAGATGATAATGGATTGAAGGAATTCGTTGATCAAGAAATTCCTAAGCCAACAACATCGAATGCACACAATTTACCCGAATGGAAGAAGTGTGTGGAAAAGGCAAGGCGGATAATCCTTGAGGGAGTTAGAGACCACATTGTCTCGAGTCTCCATGCCAAGGAAACTCTGTATGCTATGTGAAAAACATTGATTAACTTGTATCAAAATAGAAGTGACCAAAGGAAATTGGCAATGAAGGACAAACTTCGAAAAATCAAAATGGAGAAAGGCGAGATGATTCCAAAATACTTGACCAAGTTCACTAAGTGCCGTGATGAACTTGGAAGTGTTGGAATGATGGTTGTCAAGGATGATATGGTGAGTCTTTCTCTTTTAGGACACCCAAAGGGTTGGAATAGTTATATGAACTCTATCATTTGTCGATAGAAGCTACCAGATTGGGAACAACCGTTGTCGGATTTGATGCGGGAGGAGATCTGGAGAAACACCAGGGATGGTTCTTCATCAAACACTGATGATGAAGAGAATTGTGACTTAGCGGTTAAGGCGAAGAACGGGAAAGGGAAAGCTTCCCATTCCAAATCGGATTCTTATCATGGAGGTAAGAAGAAAGACATGAAAAAGTTAAGTGCTTTCATTGTCATGAGTTGGCCCATTTTGCTACAAATTTTCCACTGAAGAAGTCCTCAAGAGGAGTAGCGGGTGAGGCTTTGGCCTCTCAATTCGAATTGGACTTTTCCCTCATTGCATGCATGGTGTCATCAATGATGGCAAGCGTATGGTACTTAGAAAGTGGATCTTCATTCCACATGACTGGCAACAAAGAGTTATTCAGTGACCTAGAGAAGAAAGATCTTCAGATGCATGTCAAGATGGGTGACGACGGGAAGTATAGTGTTACTAGATTGGGCACAATTACTTTTCAGAGGGACCATGGGGCTCCACTCACCTTGAAGAATGTTATGTATGTGCCCGGGCTGAAGAAGAACTTGGTATCCGTTTCCATGCTTGAGGTCAGAGGCTATGAAGTGATCTTCTCGAAAGGAGAGGTTTCCTTCAACACATAGTCACGGGTCAAGTAAAGAATATAGGGATTTGGATGAAGAATATCTATAAGCTGGAGGTAGAGGAGTGTGCTTCTTTGAGCACAAAAGTAGAAAGGGTGATTAGCTGAGACCTTGGCAAGTTGTGGCACAGGCGATTGGGCCACTTGCATCATGGGGCTTTGAAGATATTGTAGCAGATCTCTACCGGTCTTCACAAAGGTACACTTGAGAAAGTTGATGCATGCAAGGGGTGTACTTTTGTAAAATACACTAAGTCTTCCTTTCACGACAAAGACAGTTGAGCAGAGGCTATTCAAGGGTGATTCCATTCAAATGTGTGTGGACCATTCTCGAAAACATCCATGGCCAAACACAGGTATTGTGTTATATTTGTTGATGACTTTTCTCGAAAATTCTCAATATTTTTCATACAGAAAAAGGATCAAACCTTCACAAAGTTTTGTTAGTTTAAAGCATTGGTGGATAAAGAGTCAAGTGAGAAGGTTAAAGCTCTATGGATTGATAACTGTGGTGAGTATGTCTCAAACGAGTTTAAGAACTTCTATGCAATGGAAGAGATTAAACGGGAGTTAACGACACCCCATAACCCTAAGCAGAATGGGGTGGCCAAGAGGAAGAATAGAAGTATAGTAAGGGCAACGAGGGCGATGTTAGATGATCCAAGCCTGCCACTATACTTGTGTGTTGAGGCATGCAACACAATGGTTTATGCTTAGAACCGTAGCCCACATTGGATACTTGAGATGAAGACACCATGGGAGGCTTATTCTTGTAAGAGGCCATATGTTGGCCACTTCAAGATTTTTGGGTCATCTCTATATTTCCATGTGACCAAATATGCACGGAAGAAGCTTGAGCTGACATTAGAGTTGGGGATATTTGTGGGGTACACTGATATACCTCAAAACTATCAGGTGTAGTTATTGAGCATCAGGATGATAGTGGTTCGCAGGGATGTCATATTTGATGAGCAGAAGGCCATGTGAGTTTCCCTTGATAGGGAGCTTGAGCTACATGTAGATGAGGAGATTTTAGCTCCTAAGGTTGAGGAGCCTCAGATTGATGTGGAGTAGCCACATGCAAATGATCTAGGAGTGGAGACATCCACTAAGGTAGATTCTTCTAGAGAGGGAAGAAAGCCTACCAGAGAGGCTGACAGATTGTTGGATGATGTACGGGAGAATGTGGGAGCACCCACTTCTCAGTGCAGGCAGAGGAGGTCACTTGAGAGGTACACTGGATACATGGCTCTTATGGGAAAATGTGTTGTGACAGAGCCATCCTCCTTTAATGAAGTAGTGTAATAGTCAGTTTGGGTTGATACCATGGCAGAGGAGTATGACTTCACAGTTCATAACAGTGTTTGGGATGTGGTCCCAAGACCGGAGGACAAGTCAGTCGTGAGCTCCCATTGGATTTACAAGGTAAAGTAAGTTGTAGATGGTAGTATGGAGAAGCATAAGGCTATATTTATGGTACATGGCTTTTCACAGGTCGAGGGGATTGACTATGATGAGGACTTTTCCGCTGTTGCAAGGTACTCGTCAATCAGATCTATATTGGAACTATAAGCACAGATGGGTTGGAAGATACATTAGATGGATGTAAATACAACCTTCATTAATGGCATGATTGAGGAAGAGATGTATATAGAGTAGCATGAAGGTTTTGAGACCTTTGACCATGAGTCGTATATGTGCCAGCTCAAGAGAGCATTATATGGGCTGAAGCAAGCACCCTGTTCTTGGTACACTAGGATAGATAGCTACTTCACCAAGTTGGGCTTCACGAAGAGTGAAGTGGATGTGAACTTGTACCACATAGTGGTGGAAGGTAAATTGTTAATCATTGTAATTTATGTTGATGATCTCAGACTGACAAATGATGATCAGCTGATAAATTCTTGCAAGGAGGACCTTGCAAGAGAGTTTGAGATGAAGGACATGGGGCTCATGCGGGCATGGAGGTATGGCAGAGAGATGGGGATTTTTTTATGTCTCAAGGCAAGTATTCCAATGAGGTATTTAGGAGATTTCACATGGAGAGTAGCAAACCCATGGAGACTCCTTTAGCAGGTAACTAGAGGAAGGAGGATGCTACTTTAGGGGAATTAGTGGAAGTTATTGTTTACAGATAGCTTGTGGGCTCCTTCATGTACTTGGTGAACACACGACCGTATATGTCCTATGCAGTTAACCAACTTAGTCAAGTGATGGTTAGGCCTACCAAGCTATATTGGAAGGAAAAAAATCATGCGTTGAGATACCTTAGGGTCACTTATCAATATGGATTATGGTACAGAAGGACAGAGGGAATGAAGCTTCAAGGTTTCACCGATGTAGATTGGGTAGGGAGTCCATCCGGTTGGAAGAGCACATCAGGAGGGATCTTCAGTATTGGGTTAGTGGTAGTTTCTTGGTACAACAAAAAGTATAGATCGATTGTACTCAGTTCAGCAAAGGCAGAGTACATTGTTGTGATTCAAGAAACATGTGAGGCCATCTAGATGAGGAAGATCTTGGTTGGTTTGTTTGGTCAGCAAATGGATCCAACTATGATTTATTGTGATAATCAGAGTTGTATCAAACTCTCTAAAAATCCAGTTTTTCATGATCGGTCCAAGCATATTGATATTCGATATCATCATCCCAAAGATTGTGTATTGAGGCGGATTATGTTGTTAGAGTACATTCCTACGGAGAAGGAAGATCCTGACATTTTGACAAAGGCATTGTCAAGATGTAAATTCGAGTTTCACAGAGACAAGATTGGGGTAGCTGATAATCCATTTCTTGTTGAGAGAGAGTGTTGAGAAATGGCAACAAGAAATTCTAGTTTAAATTTGTCCTTGAATTTAAACTGTGAATTAAAATTGAATTCTATTCTCATAGCAACTTGTAAATAGTTAATTAAGTTTAATTAACTTAATTAGCTTAGGAATTTCAAGTTGGAAGTATTTTTGAAGTCATGTATATGTTCTCCCTAAGTTTTAGGGGTCTAGTATGAGTTTGATTGTGAGTTGTAATTAGATAACACAGTTTACTGAGTTATGTTCAGTTGAATTAGTTCCAAATTGTTTGTGGAACTAATAGAGAGTTAACATCCAGTTGGTGCACTAGTGCATCCACAAGTGTCACTCTAGTTAACTGAATATTCCCTCATCAGAAAGTCATCCATGTTGATTCTGAGAAAGACCCAGTTGAGACTAGAGTGTAGGGATAGTGTACTAATAGTTGTGTGATTTAATGAGTTGTAAATATCATACATGCAATCAGAGAAGGACTTATGTTTGTATTATGTGGTTTTGGAAGCATGAATTCCCTTTAAATATGGGTTATTCATTCTAAGAATTGTGCATGGAAATAGGGGCTTGGAGAGCTGTAGAATTGGCTAAGTGTTGACCAAGAGCTTGCTTGTGAGCTAAGAGAGTTGAGCATACTTGTGCGGAATTGTTCTAGTGAGAACAAGCTTTGTATCTTCACTAATATTTCTAATATATGCAATACAGATAGAAGTGTTTTGAGCAGTGGCTTTCCCTAGATACATCTTGTGTTATGTGCCATTGATTTATCTTCTTCTTGTTCATTATATTGTTTTTGTCAATCTATTGCTTCCTCTAGTTGAAAGTAGAAGTAGATTCTTGTCCCATGCTTTAGTAAACTACATGAGCTTGTGAATCTGTGGGATTTTCTACAAGAAGTAACTGATGGTAAATATGTTATTACTTGAATATGAACTATTTTTGAGGATTTTATTTTTGGATGGTTTTCCTACAAACCTTAAGAATAAAAATTCACTACAAAAACATAACTCTGAATTTTGTTGTGGTCGCAAAATTTGTTAATCATTTTATTTTGACCATTATAACAAAATGTGAAGCTATTATTCTTATTATAGTGGCAATGATCAAAGAATGGAGGAATTTGGTATTATTCTTCACTTCAAGACATCTATCTATAATTTTTGAAATAAATATTTATCGAGCCCACATGTAAATGTTTACACTCATTTACGAACACTACAACATCTCAACGATACTAAATTTTTATGGAGCTGACATTTAAATTCTTACACTCATTTACAAAGATTACAACATCTCCCCCTAAATAATTTTTTTATTTATTATTATATCATGTTATACATATGAAAATATTGTTAACTCTAGAGCAGATATTTATGCAATTACAAACATAGTCCACATTATATTGACGTGGTATTGCATACATTAAACACCTTAGCTGTAGCACTTCACAGTATTGACACCTTAATGTTAATATGGGAATAGATTTGAGTTCGGATACACAGTTTAGGGTGGTGAATCCTTTAATGCTTTGCCCTGACACCTTTCTAGCTAATCCTATCAACAATTGTAGTATTAAACCCTTCCTACCCTTTAGTGCTTTGGTAGCCTGGGTTGCAGTTTATATTAATCATTACACCTTATTGTAAGTAGTAATACAGGTGAATCAGATTTTGGTTTTCAAGTTTCAATGCTCTCAAAATTTGTGTTCATACTGCTCATACACATGTCCTAGTGTTCATCGAATGGTCAAGATGGAAAGAGATGGTTGAAGGTAACCAATTCCACCTCCTTGCCTATTGTCAGTCTTGTCATTTGAAATATGTTCACAGAAACGCCTCTGCTCAGCTCTCAGGTTCTCGCCTAAACTCGTTTTGAGTTTCTCTGCAACGTTTCCTATAAACTTTCCATGTTTGAGTGACAAGGACATGTCTCTTTCCTGTCACAAGTCTCTTCAAGATTGCTATACAGTCGACTTGGTAAATTATACCATGCATCTATTGCTTTCGTTATAGTCTTCTTCCATCTTCCTTGGCACTTTATTTTTATTGTGATGAAACCCTAGGTGGCTCATTATGCTCTTTTGTGGCCAGGATCTGTCATGCATGTTCCACTGCTTCTCACGATAAATTCTCAAGGTACATCTCCCTAGACCTAGGGTTTGAACATATTAACTATTATCATTTTCTGTTCTTTTAACTCACTGTTCCATTTTTCTCCAGGTATATTCTTATTGTATTCTTCCACTGTTTTCCTTTAGAAATTCAACCCATGGTTTATTCCTAATTTACCTTTGCATGTTCTAGGTTCTTGGCCCCTTTCCTTTCCTCACAATGATTAAATGATTTCTTGAGGGTTTGTTTGTCCTAAAGAGCATTATATCATAGTATTTCTGTATCATTTGTATGCTGAGGGTTTTCACCCTCTCTCTTAGGAATATTAAGACCAGTTTATGTAAGACAAATGTTATCTAGGACATACCCTTGTTATATTATGCTCAGTTTCAGTAATGAAAGGTTTAAATAGTAACAATGGTTTTTTTCTATGACATGCTTATGATTTGTCTTGGTGGTTTAAATATTATGCCACATGCATTTGTTATAAGAAGTTTATATCTCTTATATTTATCGTGGTTTGGACTCTTCTATTTTGCTTACATTTTTATTGCGACTCTCGGCTCTGGTCATTTCATGTATGAATATTCAGTGCATTGTTATTCTATTCTCAGTAAAGAGGATTTGCTCCTTTTGTTTATATTACATTTACTTTTATTCTTCATTGTTTGGATAGTTACCCATGAGGATGGGATCTGATTTCGGAATATGTCTTGGTACAAATCATCTATAAAGAAAGAGGATTGTCTTCCTCTCAGGTTTCGACTTGGAGGAGGACTAACCTACTTGGATATTTCACAATTGTTTCTTGTTGTTTGGAGGGTTCTATACACCACCCTGTTATATTTATATTACAATTTGGCTTACTCAATATTTTGTTTAGGGCTGGATATGAGTATAGGGAATCTCAAGTTCTGCAATTCATAAACACCCTGAATTTAAATAAGTCTATTGTTTCCTTATATTCGTATCATTATGTCATGCTACTATAATTACTCATTTCCCTTATAACCCAAGTGTAACCCAACCAGTGGGGTCAAGAAAGAATATTACTTTATTATTGTATCAATTCCAGGACAAAGTTTAATCTAAAGCAAGCACTGGAGTTAGTTATGTTCAATCATAGCTTCCAAAATATCTATAGATTTATATTAACATAATTTAATCAAGAACAGGTACTACCCATAGCCTATTCAATCATATATCTCTAGTATGCCCTAACAGTTCTAGATATTTTCTAAAACAATCATTCTTTTTCAAACAAGCAGTATGTAATAAAAACATTCTGGAAACAATACCATTTAGTAGGGTATAATTATTTGTGTCACTTGGCCTTGCTAGAGATATAACTGGGAAGACATACTCTTAATCACCCAACCTGTGAGACTGGAAATAATGTCCAAGTGTCCCCCCGAGCCTCCTAGCTTCGAGAGTGATTAAAGACAGTAACCATTCTAGACCTCAAGACCTTGGTCCAGTCCAGATTGTTCGTTCAGGGTTCCATTGTTTACCACTAGCTCTAGAAGATCCTTGCTTCTCTTAATAACATCATGTTAGAGACTTCTTCTTTCTTACACTGTACTAACTATCATAACACGGGTGTGTTTCCCAACTGAGGGATTTTTCATTAAATCCCTCCAAGGAGCAAGTAACTTTCTAACCACCTAGAGCTTAAGATATTTTTAATCAATTCTTTCCCAATATCTCTTTAACCAAAAATTATTTAACAAATAAATAATAACCACATCATCTATTCCTACATTCCTTTATGAGTCCATGTTAAATTAAGTTACTAAGTTTTACATAAAATAGTAAAAGGAAAGTAAAATTAAATGTCAATTGTTCATATGCTCAAGGGTGTTACATCTTCTTCCCTTGAGTGAAACATCATCCTCGGTGGTTAATCATGTCTTGGGAATGGGTGAGGATATGATTACCACATCCAGCTTTCATCTTCCCAGGTAGCCTCCTCTAGGCTAAAGTACCTTCACTACACTTTAACATGGGTGATGGATTGCCTCAGCAACATTGTTTCTCTCCATTGGAGAATATAGAGGGGCTCTACCTGAAATTCTTTGTCTGGTTCCACCTGTTTCATAGGATAAAATGTCATTAGTGATCAATATTTCCTAAACATGTTTAACTATCATAAATTATTGATTAATTAAACTCTTACCTACACTTTTGGCTAGTTAATGATGTGTCTAGGGTCATATATATATAAGGATACATGGAACACATTCTGAATTCGTATGTGGTTGGGTAGTTGTTACAGATCCATTTGGTCACATCAAATCCAAACATTCAAATCAATGTTTTAGGGTTCATCAAACCGTAAATTCAGTTGTTTCATGCCCTAAACAAGTCAACCCTTTGAATGCCTCCTTCCCAGATAGTTTCATGACTTGAATACATCCAAAAATTGCCTCCAGAGGGACCAGTGCAAGTAAGCCCTTATGAAGGTGCACTTCCAGGGTGCTCTGCAGAGCACTTAGGCTTCCTTTCACTTGCGTTGGGCGAGAATGAGTGAAATTCACATAGGATTTGGGGAATATTCTTATATTTTGGAGTCATCTAAAATTTTCCCTGTCTTATCAACTCCTATGAGCTCGAAAATGGATGAGGAATGAGTTAAGGATCATCCTATCCTCTCATCCCTTCCTCCATGGAACTAATTCTAAGTATGGAAGGCCATTCAATGTCACCATTAATGACAAAACCTCCTTCATCTTCCTATAAATTGACCACTCATCTAAGTGATCAGGGGCTAGCTGTATTATGTTGAATTATAAGGAGATAATGCTGCTATGAGACTTAACTTTGGAGCAAATGATGTGATGCCACAAGCTTGTCTTGCTTTTGATGTGATGTGGATGGGATCCAAGTTGGAGGAATGACTTTGAATCGGACACTGATGGTTGTAATTCCTTCTTCTATCTAATAAAGTGTTTGAACCTTTTTCCATATGATGTGTTCTTTCATAATGTGTGTATGTATGAACTTCTTCTGATTCCTTTCATTTATATTCAATGGATCGTATTCTTTGATCCATTTTTGTCTTCTGTTGTGTTGATAGGGTACTTTTTAATCGGATTAAGTACGGGAAGGAGTGATGGAATCGATACAAGGGAGATGAGAGGAAAGTGGAACTACAAGTAGGCCTTCTATCCTCTCTTATTATCTATTGCTTATAGGGAAAGTATAAAACACTTTAAACTGATGTTGTAGGCACAACTACTTGTCTAGTGAATTAGTATTTATCCGTAGATGCTAAATTCTCCAAAACAAATTGGCGACTCCACTGGGGAGACGAATCCTCTTTCCTAATAGCTTATCCACCTCCTAAGACATCCTTTTAGACCTTATTTGTGTTCATTTATTGTATTTCATCTCTTTTGCATTGAATTTTGGTAAAAAATTGAGGTTAGATGACCCTTGAGTGGCCTCTCAGAAATCAGTGCAGGCTTGGTCAGGGGACAGTGCTCTGCAAAGCACCCTTGAGTGAGAGATAGTGCTCTGCAGCACAGTTAGTCCCTCTTTGACCTGTGCTAATCAACCTTAGGTCAAATTCCCACCTTTGGAAAGTGTTTTTTCCAACATTTCTTTGTTTGTTTGCTTGTTGATTGATCTATGAATGTCATGTCTCGGAGAACAAAATTTTATCTACTTTGCCAACCCTACTTTGATTTGATTGATTAATGTTTCTTTAATGTTTTCTTTTTCATTATCGATTAATAGTCAAAGTTAGAATATAGTTCATTAATCTTTGTTCGAAAGAAAGTGTTGTAAAAGTCTTCTTTTCCTTTGAAATAGAACTGTCGTAAAAGTCTTCGTTCTTGTTAAAGATTGATTGATTATATGTGCATATTTCCTTTTCGTTCATCATAACATTAAGGGATTAGAAAAGAAAAACTTGCATCATTCATATTGTAGTTTGTGAATGCTTGAAAGGAATAGCTAGGGAAATTGCATTAGATGTGCTCTTTTCTCTTTGTCAAAAATAAAATTGCTCTATCCCTACTAGCTAAGGATTTTCATCGTTAAATTGAATGGAAAGAATGCTTATCATGATATTTGAATTTTAGGAATTGCAAACATGCATCACGTGGTGAACCTTGAAAGGAAAATTCTAAAGAAGATCAACCTAAAATTTATCTGAATTTACCTAATGGAGCATTGTCACCTAATGAAAAACATTTAGAGGTCTAGGCTAGAGACGTGTTCTGGCGTCGTAAAACAAAGCAGATGTCGCTAAATTGTTTGCAATACATCCTGAGTGTGATACCTCATTCCACGTACGTGAGTATATCGTAGCTCATCCACATACCTTCGGGTCTATACTGTAGTGTTATCGCACGTAAAGTATATGGGAATGCTCTCACAGTGCAGTTTTGCATTAGGCAGCGCTTATATGGATTGGGCCTCCACGTACTTTCAGGTATATGGGAGGACAACACTAGGTTGCTATCCATCCTCAGGTAACCGAGTCGGCTACCTTGTACACTGTGATACACCGAACACAGCATTCGGGGAGATTTCCTGCCTGTACTTCTTGGTTCGCCAGGAGGTATTCTGCAGTTCATAGTTGCTTGGTAAACATTTTGCCTAGATTATCCCACTTTTGTTTTGTTATGTTATTTTGATTAAAATAAAATTAATTGACCGCGGATAACATCCTCCACGCTCACTCCTTAGTTGATCTTAGGTTGAAACACATGGTGACAAATTCGAAGTCCACCGATCAAGGAATTCCTTTTGATGGGAATCCTAGTCCTTTTACACCTTCTGGAAATATTGGTGCTCCATATATGGCTACATTGTCCCTTCCAAGATTTACCATTGGCTTGCCAATATGGTTGTTTTCAACCTCCTTGGTTCAAAATGTTGTGATTTCTCTGCAATTGAGTACTCCTCCAACTGGACAAAGTCAACCTCTAGTTGATCCTAAAGTTGACCCTTTGCCTTCTTCCTCGGTTGTTTCTTCCTCCCCTTCTTCCTCTTCGCCTGGTGAAAGTATTGGTACTAGTAACTAGGTGGCTAAGAAGAAGAAGAAGAAGAAGAAGCAAATTCAGCAAAGGGGAAACCAAACAACCATTGATTTGAATGCAACATCTGATGAGAAACCATCCATCAAGCCTCACAAAGTTCGATATCCATGCAAACTTTGTGTGGGGGACCATCTTCTTCGAAATTGTCCTGATATTCCTTAGATATTAGAAGAATGGTCTTCCCATTCACATCATCTTGTGTCATCAATTTCTGGAGATCATGTTGGTGACACACCATCAAATACTGATAGTAAAGTTCATGGAAAAAAGGGTAAAGTTAATTTTCCCTGTAGGTTATGTGAAGGGAATCACCCCATTCACCTTTGTCCCTATTTGGATGAAGCCAAAAAAGTGTTGGATAATTTTCTTGCTTCAACGCAGTGACTTCCATCTAGTTACAAGAAATTCTCCCTAAATCCTTCACTAGTTGATGAATTGACTAACCAAAATCAACTGTCAGTCAAACCCACTCTCTTTGAAATTGAATCCAATGAGTCTATACCTGACCCAAATCAATAGGTCAATGTAACAGTTGACCCGATTTCACCTTCAATCAATCGTACCTTTCCCGAAGAGAGTGAATATGATACCACTCAAGTTCTTTTTGTTTCTAAGATTCAAATGAGCTTGGGGGCAGTCCTCCTGTTCTATCAAGACAGGAGGAAAATCCTCCCATTCTGGTAACTCCAGGGGTTAATTCTCCCATTTCCATGGTACCCCCTCCAAGTAGTCTGGTCACTTCCTTTGATTGGAATCGACTCGTAGGATTTTGTCTTCCTTCTTATGTGCCTTTTGAGATCATAGTACAGGTTTATAATATCATTGTATCTAGCACTATTATAGAAGAAGGTGCATCAGTGAGTATCCTTTCCTCAACTTCCTGGCAAGCGCTCAGTTCGCCTCTGCTTGTGCCTATTATCTAGAATCTGTTGGATTTTAACAAAGGAACCAGTCAACCATTATGGATCCTTCCTCAGTTGCCTATTACTTTGGGAGGAAAAATCGTTTATCTAAATGTGATGGTTGTCCCAGGACCTTTAGATTACAATTTACTTCTTGGACGCGACTATGTTATGACATGGGACCTATTGTTTCAACACCCTTTCAAGTGATTTGTTTCTTGCATGAAGGTAGAATTGTCACTGTTACACAAAATATTGTCACCATGACATTCTGCAGTCAGTGTGAGTCTATAACCACTCATAATTTCCTCCTATGCAAGTCTTAAACCTCAGCTCTTCATGTCAAGCCTTGAAAAATGAGAGAAAGTCCTTGAAAATCTCTAAAACTCTAGTTCCACACTTTCTCTTAGCATTACCTGCGGTCTCGCACCCCTGGTCATGTCCCCTGCAGACTGGCCTGCTCTGTTTCTGTGTAAAGGGTGCGGACCCCTATAAAATTCAAAAAGGCACAAGTATATTTTTAAAAACTCACTTTGGGTTATTTCTGGAAGCTTCTAGAGGGAATCTTCAGGTGGCAAGTTCGCTCCTTTGATGTTCATGCACCCATAACTAAAGGATCTAACCCCTTGATGTGAGGAGCTTATCCCTTTGAAGAAGGACTCTATCCCTTCATAGGTGGACCTGTAACTTCCTTCCTCTGCACTATAAAATGAGGCATTGGGCTGGTTACTAAGGAGGTTGAAAGCTGAATATTTTTTAGGGTAAATGCTATTGGAATTTAGACTTCCTAATTGAGCTTGAGAGGAGAGATTACATACCTTTTGATCTCATTGGGAAGAGTGTGAAGCTTGTCAAAGTAGAGGAGATTCTTGCTTGGACCCTGGGAGGAGCTTGTACAACATCAAGGCACCAAGGTTGTAAAGTTCTTCTTTGTTTAAAGTTAATACAATCAAGTTTATTTTTCTTAATAAGCTGTCTCTTATGGTTTATTTCATGGATTCCTTGATCACCATGATGAATATGATTTATTATATTGGCTATGTAGGTGTTATTTGATGTGTGCTTGTTTGTGTTTGCAGGTTCTTAAAAGGAAACTCATTTGGACGGTCGAAGCGTGGCTGCCACAAACTAGCATTGGACTTAAGGTAGGGTCTAAAGACACCTCTTGGTTTTTATTTATAAATCACAATATTTAGAGAAAGGTAGATTTGCTTGTTCTGCTTGTCGCTAGATATCAGTTGATACTAGGGAGATCGGTCTTGTCCACAAGAACGATTTATCCAGCCGACAAAATGGCGACTCCACTGGGGACTTGAATTTTGGTTTTTTGCCTTTGCTTTTACTTTGACTTGAGAAACTTTTTCTCTGTTTCTGGTTTTTGCTTGATGTGTGTGGGATTGGGTAGTTATTTAGATTTTGAATTGTTTTTGTTTTTCACGCTTTTGAAAGAGGACCGCACGTTCTGTTTGTAACACAGTGCAGACATCCCCGCACTGTTGCTTTACTACACAGAGCGGTACCACATCTGGTTATACCGGATGCCTACGTACCCTGTCAAATTTTTGAAAAACCTAAAATCTATTCATCCAGTTAAGCTTAGGATTTGTTTATGTTTTTTAGCCTCTGCCCAGATCTACATGTGTCTTGTCAGAAATTTCTTGTAGGCGAGTTCCATTGGCATTTTGGTTTTAGGTGATTTTCTAGAAGTTTTGCGTGCCTGGTTTGATTTTCGTTTTGTATTTGTAGTAACTCAGAGACTAGAAGCCTAAGAAACCTCTGATTACCCTGGTTTTTGCTAGTCTTCTTAATGAGTCTGACCGATTTGTGAAATCTGCCTTTGGTGAGAAATAGATCTCGTTTTCTCTTTGCAAAGCTTTGAATGAACTTGTTGGAAAGTTTTGAATTTCATTTTTTAAAAAGAAAACACAAGCTGGATGTTTTTTTATTAATTTGTTATTCTGAATGAATTAGTCCTTAGTTTGTTGAATAACTAAGTAAAACGTCCTCGAAAAGAAATTTTGTAAGCTTTTACTTCAATTAGGTTTTTAGAATTTGTAGATCTCAAGATTATATTTTTTATAGTTTTGAGTGTTTTCTAGAAATTTTAAAATCTCTTTTGAAAGAATTTGTTTTTGTAGTGTTTGAGTGTGGAAAAAGCAAAAGGATTTTTTTTGTGAGCATAATTAGTAGTCTTGTTTTGAGTTTGTTGGAAAAGACAAAAGAGTTTTCCTTTTCATTTATATGTTAAGGAAAGATTTGCTTTTCAAGCAATTGCATTCTCAACTCTTTTTTTAGCTAGAAATTCATTGAAGAAAAAGAATTGTTTATCATCTTAGGTGCATATTTAGTGTTTTGGAGTCGAGTCTTCACACCATAAAGTTTCATCTCCATACCTTTTGACGTAAGGAACAACCAATAAAAATAACGCTTAAAGTAAAACTTATCTAGCAATATTTTTATTTCTAGGGCTCTTTATCACCAACATAGCTTAGGCTAGTATCTTGGAGTAGGGAGTAATTAACTCTCCAAGATAGTTAAAACAAACAAGTAGCTATATCTTGCGGTAGGAGATAAATTCCAATTGTTACATCTATGCTCTGGGAAGCTCCTCTTAAAGGAGTCAAGCACGAGATCATATCTGAACCAGTGGGGTAGTTAATCCTTCCTCATTGGGAACGATAGAAGATATACACGTATTAAAAATGGTAAACCTCACATTGACCATTGTCGAGGATCCTGGGGTCACTTGTTGGTAAACCTTGGATTACGTCAAGGAGCCTTCAAGGGGATTGAGCTTTGTTACTCTGCCCTTGTGTGTGTATCGGATCACAGACTATTCCCCTAGGTATATTTGTTTCTGTTGGTAACCATAGTGACCATAATCTATAGGATTATTTCCTAAGGTGACGGTGGAGGGAAGATCCCACTGTACCTGGAGCTGACGTCGACTAGACTCTCTTGGAATCTCTGTGGGGTTCTCTTCACTCGAGATGGTTTAGTGAAGAAACTTGTGCCAGTCTGTTTCATTAAGCAGGTTGTCGGGGTAACTGTTCCAACCGCCCTTTCTGCATTAAATTCTGTGACGTTGGATTTCATCACCAACTAATGTTTTCGGTACGGAAAGTTACTGTTTGTGTGTGGTTTGAACTCCTAGATTTTTTAAGCGTGTGATTCAAATTGTTTGGTTCTTTAGAGACTTTAGGTGGTTTTATTGAGATTTTTCTTTGTTTGTGTGTGAAGTAATTAAAATATTTAATCGTGGCTGAATTACCGAGACAATCCCGTAGACTTCGGGGGCAACCTCCCGAGTATTCACCAAGCCAGCTTGAAGGGCTACGAGCTCTTGTAACTCCTAGTGACAATAGAGTTGGGTCACCAGAAGAAAGAGAATCTTCTTTAGTTGTTCATCCTGATTATCAAGTTCAAGCAACAGAGTATATTTCCGAACCAATTTCATTTTCCGAAGTTACTGGTAGTTTTTCTTCTACTAGTGAATTAGCTGAAGAGCCTGAAACTGAACCTGCTGCTACTCCATCGTCAGGATTTGCTTCTCCAACTTCCAGTGGTCCTGGTTCACCCAGGGTTGGAAGGATCATTACCCAAAATCTTCCTTCTGGACTTATTGCTATTGAAGAACTTGTTAATCTGGAATAAGGTATAACTATCCCTGAAAATCAACCAACTATAGAACTTAGGGAGAGTGAATCAATTTTCTACAGTCCATCTAGGAGGGACACTTGGTATCTTTCATTGACCAACTTTTTAGAAAATCCGGGTCTCCGTTTTTCACCATCTCGAGTTCCTTTTCATCCAACACCTAGAGGTTATTATCCTCATTTGAATATGTCGAGACAGTCATCCATGTTTTCCCAATCACCGGAAACATTTTTCTATGGCGGTCCTTCTGTTCCTTCTGGGTATCAGTCACTCACTGGTACTTTTTCAGGAGCATCTCCTCAACCCATTGAACATGGGTTATCAACTTGTAATAACCGAACTAAACCATTGAGTGTAAAAGACATTCTTATGATGTTAGGTACCATTCCAAATCCGCAACCTCAAGGTAGTCAATTACCGCCTGGGGGCCAACCTCAAGGTACTCAATTATCACCTGGGGGGCAACCTCAAGGTACCCAGTTGCAGCCTAGGGGGCAACCTCAGGGACAGTATAAACCTTTGGGACAGTACATTCCTCAAGGTCAACCCCAGACTCAGTATGTACCTCAAGGTCAACCCCAGTATCAATATATATCTCAAGGTCAACCCGAGTTTCAGTACATCCCTCAAGGTTATCAACCTCAAGGTCAGTACCCAACCCAAGGTTTCCAACCACCTTCAGGTCAATCATTTGTCCAAGGAGCTAGAAATGTACCTTCGAATTATCAACCCTACCCTCAACCCGGCTATGGTCCTCAATATGCTCAACCTTCTATGGGTCCATACCCTGGAATGAACATGGTGTGGGATCCATCTCAATGTCAACAGATCTTACAACCTAATGTGCAGTTGTCATCTCAATCTGGACAACCTTTGGTTTCTGGTTCAACCCAGCAACCTGTCCAGCCTAGTATTCAAACTTCTGCACCTGGTGGAACTCATCAGCCTGGGCCTAGTTCGCCTCAAAATCCACCTCAAATGACTGCTGCAACTACTGCAGCATCTGTTCAATCTACTCCACCTACTTCTGGAGTATCGGCAGCTCCGGTTTCTACTATTCCTGCATCAACTCCTCAAGCATATTTACCTCAGTCTGGACCTACAATTCAGACTTCAGTTCAGATGCCTGCAAGACAACCTGGTCCAAGTACGGTTGTCAGAAGTCAACCTCAATTTACTTATCAATCGTACCAGGGACAGTACCAATTCAGTCCCGCTGTGCAAAACCCAGTTTATCAATATCAACCGTACCATGGATATACTTATCAGCAACCTCAACAACCCCAGTACAGTCTAGTTAATCCTGGTTTTCCGGGAGGATATAATATCCCAAATGCAATTCCAATTCCAAGTTATCCTGGATATCCTCCTCCTGGGGCTGGTATTATGACCCAGGGTTTTCGAGACCCTAATCGTCAGTTACCGTTCATTGCAACTTTGGACTTGCCTGATTTGTCACACCTTACAAACGATCCGATTAATTATCTTTCGTTTTGGCCACCAATGCCGAATAAGTTGCCCAGTGATATCCCAAAGTTTGAAGGTAAATCAAGAGAGGATCCATCAAACCATGTGATGACTTATCACCTCTGGTGTGCATCTAACTCCATTATAGATGATTCAATTCGTTTACGTCTTTTTCAATGCACTCTGATTGGTCTTGCAGCCAAGTGGTATATTGAGTTACCGCGAGCCTCTTTTTATAACTTTAGTCAGTTAGCCACTTCATTCTTAACTCATTTTCAGTTGCCTTTTAGACATGACAATTGCACGGAATTATTAACTTCATTGAAACAGTCAACGTCCACTTATAATTCAGATCACATTCATGAATGGAGACGTCGACGGCGTTTAGTGAAAGTTTTTATTCCGGATCAAATCTTAGTAGAATGGTTTGTTAAATCATTATTACCTAAAATCACTAAGGATGTAGCTAAGGCAGGAGTTGTTACTAAAGAGCAAGTAATTTCTCAAGCTCAGTACCTTGACCTCGTTTATACGCAGTCGAGTACTTTACATGAAAAAATCCCTGACCTTCCTAAACAAAATCAAATAACTACAGCTCCTTCAAGTTCTCATGCCACTGATGATATGATTGGTTCAGTTAATACCAAAAGTAAGAAGAAATATTCAAATAATTCTTCTCCTATCATAACTTTACCAGATTCCCCGATAGGAGACTCTTCTGCAGAAATTCCTGCCGATATTCATGTTGTAGAATCATCTACGGCCAAATCAAAATAAGGCGGTAAAAAGAAGGGGAAGAAGAAAAATAAACAAAATTCGAAAGAGAAATCAAATAAAACAGAATCTACTGATGAGAAACGTAAACCTTGTTATCCTTGTCTCATTTGTGACGAAGAGCATTTTACAAGAAACTGCCCTCATCACACTGAGGTTGCGAAAATCGTCAAAGGTTCTCAAACGCCTACTGTCTTGAAGGATCCTTTTCCTAGTCAAGATAGTAAGATGATAGGTTCTTCCTCAAATTCCTCAGAATAACCCATAATGATGATGTCCCATGTTAGGATTGCGACAAGATCGCAAGATTATGGAAGTAAAAGTCCTGTTGATGGTAAGGAAGCAGAATCTTCTAATTCGAACCCATCAACTTCAACTCCTGGTTTTGATTCGCTACAAATCGAGAAACCTAACCCAGACTTAGTAATCAAACTGCCTGCTAAAGGTATACTTTGAAATTCAGCTTTCAATCCGCATGTGAGAGCTTCTCAGAACTATACATTGTTGAAGACTTAGCTATTTCCCCTTCAGCAATGTCAGCTTTGGAGGTGTTGCATTCATGTCCAGCACAACGTAAATTGCTATTGTCGACTATAGGAGCTGTTGATATTCAGGACTCGAACCTTAAAATCTTCGATTTAGAAAATAGTACACCTCACTTACCTCATCAAATGGATTTCCAAATTCCAGTGTTAGTCAAAAATAGACCTTGCTTTAGGACTGTAATTGATGAGGGAGCTTCTACGTGTATTATGTCGATTTAGTGTTGGAGATCGCTTGGTTCTCCTATGCTCAATCAATCCCCGACGATTATAAAGGCTTTTGATGGCCATGGGTTCCATCCTTTTGGCATTCTATGAGATTTACCTATAGGGGTTGAAGGCAAAACTATTAATCTAGATGTGGAAGTGGTTGATGCCCCTCTAGATTACAACCTTCTCTTGGGTCGTAGTTGGTCTTACGCTATGACTATTGTTGTTTCATCGGTCTTTCGGCTTATAAAGTTTCCTCATAATGGAAATATCGTAACTATAGACCAGCTAACTTACTTTTCATCCAACCCAGCCTCTTTTAAAAGTATCCAGCATGTCGGCAAAACAACTATCCCTTATAAGAATGTTGGGGTAGGATTGGTTAAATATTCTGGTTTACTAGGAACTTTTTCCTTTCCTCCTCCTAACGTATCGCCTTCTACTGCAACCATTCATATGATTTCATCAAACACCATTGTTTATGATGATCCTTGGATCTTACCTTCCGAATCTGAGGCAGATTCATTTGGTGATGCGATGCCTTTGAGTCCCTATGAAATTGCGTATCAGGCTGTATAGTCGTTTTCCGACCTTTCTTCAACTGAAATTGATCTAATGAATGTGGTCCATGAAGAATCACTTTCAACATCAAACTCAGATTCAACAACTTTTTCCGAGCTTGTTCATATTGATGAGCAGATTCGTGAAATTTTGTCTATTGATGACTTACCATGGGAAGATCTTCATCATAGATCTTCATTCTTACCTAAGCTTGATCACTTTGAGAATGATTTTTCATCTATTTTTACTATTGATTATGTCAAAGAACCATAGAATCCATTGCAAAATCCTGATTCTGAGTTAAATTTGGGAAATATTTCTCGAACGGTTCCTATTGACATTTCAGTTAAACCAGGAATTGTTGAAAACAATCATATAGGTGCCTCCTGTATGGAAAACGAACTTCAAACATATAAGACCCTATTCCAAGAATTTTGTGACGTGTTTGCCTGGTCATATGAAGAAATGCCAGGAATTGATCCAGCAATTGTTGTTCATGAAATCAAAACTTACCCAGATGCTAAACCCGTCCGACAACGTTTGCGTCAGATCCACCCGCGAAAAGCTGTTGCTATTAAAGAAGAAGTTGAGAAATTACTTAAACCAGGTTTCATTTATCTAATTCCCTTAATGGATTGGGTATCGAATATTGTTCCTGTTAACAAAAAGCAAGGAACGATAAGAATATGTATCGATTATAGGGATATTAACCGAGCTTGTCCCAAAGACAATTACCCAACTCCCTATATCGATCAAATCATTAACGATTGTGCCGACAGTGAAATTTTCTCCTTTATGGATGGTTTTTACGGTTACAATCAAATGAAAATTCTACCTTTTGATCAACCAAAAACGGCTTTTATTTGTCCATGGGGGACATTTGCTTATTGCAAATTACCTTTTGGAAAGCTAGGTCATTTAAAAATGTGTTTTCTATATAGAAATGGGTTGTTTACTGGGATTTGTTGTTTCGAAATCCGGCATTCATGTCAATCCCTCAAAGGTTGAAACTATTGTCAAATTGCCTCCTCCTTCGACTCTTCACCAACTCCAAAGTTTGCAAGGAAAAGCAAACTTTTTACGTCGATTCATTCCTAACTACGCCGAGATAACAAAGGGTTTTACCAGGTTGTTGAAACAGTATACTCCATTCTTTTGGGATGAGATAGCTGACAAATCTTTTGATGCACTTAAACACGCATTGACCCATGCACCGTTATTGCATCCTCCCAACTACAACCAGGATTACTTCTTGTATCTCGCTGCCTCTCATTCCACCATCGAGGTGGTGTTAGTTCAGGAAGATGAATTCGGTAGTGAACATGTGATTTACTACCTTAGTCGAACTTTGAATCTGACTGAGTTAAAATATTCACATGTGGAGAAATTGGCCTTGGAAACTGTTCAAGTTGTCCAAAGATTTCATCATTACATCTTACTATGCAAAACTACCGTAATTTCTGATTGTAACCTTATGATCTATATTTTGACCAAACAATTGCTAGGGGGGAAAGTATTCCAAATGGATTGTTATCCTGCAAGAATTTGACTTGGAATTTGAAAAATCTAAGTCAAAGAAATATTTAGTTTTTGTGGAGTTGAGGTGTGACTTCCCACATGCTAATACTGAAACTGTGGTGGAAGAGCCCATTGCGGACGAATCCTTGTTTCTTATCAGCACTCTTGATCCATGGTATGGAGATATCATTGTTTATCTCCAAACCCAATCTTTTTGGCCTGAGATTTCACGATCTTAGCGACGGAAAATACGTTTCCAATCCCAACAATACAAGATTATTGGAGATACACTCTATCGTCGTGGACTCCATTTTCCGGCGTTGTTTAACTCATGAGGAAGCTGAAAAGGTTCTAAATGACTGCCACTCTGGAGCATGTGGCGGTCATATGTCTGGGTATGCCACAGCCCAAAAGATATTGTGCGCTGGCTATTTCTAGCCATCCTTGTTTAAAGATTGTATTTACACAGTCTGAAAATGCCACAATTGTCAAATTTTTTATCGAAAGATGCGTGCTCCACCTGCTCCTCTCCACCCTATAATTACCGTCGGTCCTTTTGCAAAGTGGGGTATCGACTTTATTACATGTAACCCTCACTCGGTCGGGGGGCATGCGTATATCATCCTTGCGGTAGATTATTTTACCAAGTGGGCCGAGGCGATGCCTACATTTTCGGCAGACGACAAAACTGCTGCAATTTTCGTTTTCAATCATATAATTACTAGATTCGGTGTTCCACAAGCGATTATCACTAATCATGGGTGTCATTTTTGAAACATCATGATGACTGAACTAACAGATCAACTTGGCCTGCGTCACGATAGTTCTACTCCATATTACCCACAGGCTAATGGTCTGGTTGAAGCCATCAACAAAGTTCTAGTCATTATGATCTGACGAATCATTGGTATTCATAGGTCGAACTAGCATAACATGTTATTTTCAGCGCTTTGGGTGTATCAAACCTCAGTAAAAACATCAACTGGTTTCACTCCTTTCCAACTAGTTTACGGTTTGGAAGCTGTGTTACCCATTGAATGTGAAATCCCGTCATTGCAAATAGCCATAGAGTTACTCCCAGCCACTTCTGAAGAGGAAAAACGTTTGTTGTACTTGGCTCAGCTAGATGGGAATCGACGTGATGCTACACTAGCAATCGAAACTCATGCCAAACGAATTAAAGCTCAGTACGATCGAACTGTTACACCTCATAATTTTTCAGAAGGAGACCTAGTCTTACTATACGATCAAGCAAATGATAAGCTAGGGGCTGAAAAATTCGTACCTATGTGGCATGGTCCTTATGTTGTTAAGCAAAAGCTGGCGAAAGGGGCCTATGAATTGGTAGATTTTGATAGTGTCTCTTTAGGTAAACCCAGAAATGGTCTTTATCTGAAGAGATATTATGCTTAAATCTGGGTGTGGAGATTTTAGTTAGATTAGTTTCTTTCTAGCTGGTGTGTTTTACTTTAGAAAAGTGTGCTTAGCTTAGAGAGTGTTTTTGTCATTATTCATGCTTATCTTGATTTTACTCTTGATATTGCAGATGTTGACGTCTCTTCAAACATACATTGGTTTCGCTGATGGTGCTTGTCGTAATACACAGAACATTTCTTTCGCAGCTTGGGTTATCTATTCACCCACTGATGAGTTGGTATCTATGCATGGGGTAAGCCTCGGTCAAACAACGAACAACATTGCAGAGTATAGTGCAGTGATTGAGTTATTATCTAAATCCATTTCATTTGGGATTCGGAGTTTGATTGTAAGGTTAGATTCTGAACTCGTTGTATTGCAGCTTAATAGAGTTTATGCCATTAGAAATCCAGTGTTATTAAGATTATTTTTTAGAGTTCGTCTCTTGGAACGTGAATTTGACTATATTGAATATCAGCATATTCCAAGATATTTAAATACATTAGTAGATGCAATTGCTTCTCGAATGTTAAGTAGACATTTGCAATAATCAAACAGTAAATTTAAAAACATTCCATAACATGTTTTACAAGATAGCCAGTAATAGTGATATAGCATAGCATAGAAGTGTGTCAAATATACATCGTCTTCGATCATAGGTTGAAAAACACCTTATGATCGGAAAAAATGATAGTACAAAAAGCAAAAATGTCATATGAGTCTACAAAAGGCAATCATCATATCACTGGTGATGATCACGATAAGAAACCACTACTCGAGCCACCCTACAAAGGAACCTCCTGAAAGGTCCTGGGACCCCAATCAAATAGTGATGTAACCTAAGAGGGATGTCATCTATGCTAGTCTCTGGAATGTCTGTTGTCAAACGCTCTAGATGATTTTCCAATTCGGCCAGGGTCTCTATAGATTCATCCCGTGGGTCTGGTACTGCTGCAGCTGGGTGTCTCCTCTCATAGGGCCGGAGAGTGGCTGGTCGTCATGGACCCACGTCTGCATTTGAAACTTTTTACTATCAGTTTTGGATGATTTAAAAAAAAAAAAAAAAAAAAAAAAAAAAAAAAAAAATTAGAAAATTTTGAGAATAATTTTACATATGTCATCCCACTGCTCTCCTGGTGGAAGAGACATGTCTAGGTCACCACGATAATCCATCCCAGCATAAATAAAATCCTGAATCGCGAAAACTTGGTTCTCTAACCAATGAAAATACTCAGGAGGAAGTCGAAAAACCTCTGAACCCTCCTCACGATGACGGGCCATAACTGCAACCCAAAGCATCAACTTGGGCTCTCGGGGAAGTCTAGCTCCAACAGAAAGATGTTGTGGGACCAACATCGGGACCCTCTCTAGACCAAATCTTACAACTAAGAAACCATATCCAAAGTTTTTTAGTTGTCCATTCTTTGCTCTAGTCAGTTGGCCTTTTACATTAGCCAACACAGCTTCTCACCAATTGAAGATGGTGCCTCGATAATAGTCTACTGCCATTCGCATTTGGGATCTGATGGCTACATGCAGTGTTGCTCTTCCGCAGAGTCTGGTGACAGTAAATGCAATCACTTTGAGTTCAGGACGGGAGATGGTTTTGATATCAATCCCTTTGTCCTTGGTTTGGTCATTACAAAACTCTAGCCAGAGACTATCGACAGACTGGCCACCTGGCCTAGTCCCAGTAGAGTCAATTGTTCACCTATATTGTGAAAACTAGTCAAGAAGTAAATGTCCTCTGGCTCCATTTGAGCTGGTGGCCACCAATAATGAAACACTGGTCTTGTATATTCCATTTGTCCTCCAGCCACTGCAAAAAGTCTACTTGGGCCCTCATGTCAGGTATGGCCCAAAATTTAAATAGCCCACATGCCTTCAATGCATCTATTGAAGGTTGATGATTAATTGCGGCAAGGTCCACATCTTCGTGCTCCCATTCTCGCCAACTGAGCATTGTGTATATCCTACATTGAAGGAAAAGGTGGATTAGAACATTTTAATTCAAAGTTTTTGGGCGGAAATTGAAAAATTGAAGTTGTAAAACCTATGTTGCGGGGTCCGCACTCTCTAGTTAGGGATAGTGCATAGGTCCGCACTCTGCCCATACAACAGGTGCGGGCCCCTAGCTCTTTCCTCTGTAGGAAAAAGTCAGGGTCCACAGATTTTGCATGCTATGCCTGCGAACCCCCGCGAGCGGTCTTTTAAACTAAATTTTTCCTAAAAATCAAAATAGAAGCCTAAAAACAAAATTCAAACGGTTGAAATGCAAGATTAAAGTGATGTGGATTACCTGGAGGTGATGGTTTTCGATTCCAACGGACGGATTTTCCACAATATTCACAGGAAGTTTCTTACCCAAAAGCTCTCTTTTCTCACTCTAAAGTCAAATGATAAAAATGAATTTACAAAAGCCCTTTTTATAAGCTTTTTTGAATAAATGAATTTTTAATTTGTTTATTTTTTACTTTAAAAAGGTAACTTTTTGATGCATTTTTATTTATTTTAAATAGGTATGAGTAATGTTTGAGTTTTTGTGCAGAATATCGGACTTTTCAGGGAAAATTGATGATTTTCAACAAAAACATTAGAGTCATCTTTAAGCTATTTTCTGACTCCTAAAATCTGAAAAGATTGTAGAGTTTTTCTTTTTAAGCTCGTTAAAATGGAATTAAAAGGATGGTCCACTTACAGCTCTTTTCTGATCGTATAAACATGAAAATATTGTCGGGCTTTTGTCATTTCAAGTTCGATATTGGTTATAAAACGATGTGTCATTGATCGCTTTTTTACTTTTTCAGATCAGAGACACTAATTATGAAAAGTACTCCTTGATCGTAGTGGTCAATCAGTTCTCTCAAGTATTATTTTATATTTTTTCGGGCTTGGTAGACACAAGTTTAAGAAAAAGGACAACCATGGAGTTTTCTTAAGTTTTTCTTCTGACTCCCTAAAATTGAAAAACGCCGAGTTTCTCCTATACTGGACTCGTTAAAATTTAATAGTAAAGGACCTGTTCAATTACAAACAGGAACGGACCACTCCTTAGGGTTCGAATTTTAAACTAAGTTGGACTCATCTGAAGGATGAGCTTATAACCAAGCAAATGTTATCATCCTCAAGCTTGTCGAAAATAAAGAGGTACTTGCCAGAAATGGTGGGGGAAAAGAGAGAAAAATGAACCTATTTGTTATACTTTGTGCCTCAGGAAAGCATTTAACCACTCTTGAACATGACACTTTTTGTTCACCTGGGTTGGGAAATCCTTTGCCTAACAGTTAATCAAACCATATTGAAAGTCTTCAACCGGTTTCTGGGTATTAGCTTTAGGTCAATTGCCACCAAACCATCTGCAGTGTCGTTATGTGTTCAAGAGGTCAGTGCAAATAAACCATTCATCTGCAAAATATCTGTCATCCATCTTGACCATCCCTGAGTCAGTCCTTGCAAACATATTTCTTCAAACTTGATCTATGATTTCGTGTTGTAGGCTTGCCTCTGACGAATCGCTTTCTATCGACTTCAGGTCATTATCTAGAAAGATGATCTAGAAATCGTCAGTACCTTGGAATCTACATGCCTCAATGGCAGGTTTCTCACCTTCGACGACAGGTTGCATCATTGACCTTTGATCAAAGGATTCTGTGACATGTTCGACATCAACTCATCTATTCACATTTCATGGATTGTACTGAGTACTTTGAGAGCCATTGACATTACTGGTGGTTTCTCTCACACTTGTTAACAGTTTACATCATTCACTGGTAATCAAGTGGTTTCTACCATGTTCGACTTCGACACATTCATTCACATGGATAGAATCGTACTAGTTCGAGAAGCAGGAATTAAGACCCTAGATCTAGTTTTCACCATCCAGGCTGCGAGGAATTTTGTTATTCATTATACAGTGGAATATTCATAAACAGATGGCTATGCCCATACTATGTCTACATATGTCTATACTTATGATGTATTACAGAATCATTCCTGTATCATAGAAGTTTAGTTATTTTTCTAGTCAGTTTTGATCTGAGTATGGGAATGCCTACCTCAGCGATGATATGATCATATATATATATTTTGTATTGAATGCTTTTACAGGTTCCAACCGGGCTCTCCACAAGATGATCCTCGAAATGATAAAGTACTTCACTCTTCTTAGATGACAAATGAAATCCTCATCTATTACAGACTTCGCACTTTAGGGGGCAATCTATTACACAAAATATTGTCACCGTGACATTCTGCAGTCAGTGTGAGTCTATCACCACTCATACTTTCCTCCTATGCAAGTCTTAAACCTCATCTCTTCATGTCAAGCCTTGAAAAATGAGAGAAAGTCCTTGAAAATCTATAAAACTCTGGTTCCACACTTTCTCTTAGCATTACCTGCAGTCCCGTACCCCTGGTCATGTCCCCTGCGGACTGGCCTGCTCTGTTTCTGTGTAAAGGGTGCGGACCCCTGTAAAAGTCAAAAAGGTGCAAGTATATTTTAAAAACTCACTTTGGGTTATTTCTGGAAGCTTCTAGAGGGAATATTGAGGTGGAAAGTTCGCTCCTTTGATGTTCATGCACCCCGTAACTAAAGGAGCTAACCCCTTGATGTGAGGAGCTTATCCCTTTGAAGAAGGACTCTATCCCTTCATAGGTGGACTTGTAACTTCCTTCCTCTGCACTATAAAATGAGGCATTGGGCTGGTTACTAAGGAGGCTGAAAGATGAATATTTTTGAAGGTAAATGTTGTTGGAATTTAGACTTCCTAATTGAGCTTGAGAGGATAGATTACATACCTTTTGATCTCATTGGGAAAAGTGTGAAGCTTGTCAAAGTAGAGGAGATTCTTGCTTGGACCCTAGGAGGAGCTTGTACAACATCAAGGCACCAAGGTTGTAAAGTTCTTCTTTGTTTAAAGTTAATACAATAAAGTTTATTTTTCTCAATAAGCTGTCTCTTATGGTTTATTTCATGGATTCCTTGATCACCATTATGAATATGATTTATTATATTGGCTATGCAGGTATTATTTAATGTGTGCTTGTTTGTGTTTGCAGGTTCTTAAAAGGAAACTCATTTGGACGGTCGAAGCATGGCTGCCACAAACTAGCGTTGGACTTAAGGTAGGGTCTAAAGACACCTCTTGGTTTTTTATTTATAAATTGCAATATTTAGAGAAAGGTATATTTGCTTGTTCTGCTTGTCGCTAGATATCAGTTGATACTAGGGAGATCGGTCTTGTCCACAAGAACGATTTATCCGGCCGACAGTCACCGTTGACCAGCTTTCGTTTCCCGGTCCAAATATGGCTCCTAGTCAACCCTCTTCCCTAAATGATCCTTTTGTACCAATGGTATCATCCCACCATAGGTTAATTATGTGGCAACTTGTGACATACCCACATCAACTGATAATCAATTTAGTGATGTTGTACATCATGTACTGGGGGCATTGGAACCAAATCTCTGCTTCACGACCTATTATGGGTTGTGACAAAGGGTATGAGGATAGTTCTTTTACTATGTCAACCTCGTTAAAAAATGAAACAGGTCCATGAGTATAGTTCCTTGTCTTGTGTCAACCTCATTAAAAAAAGAAACCAATGAATCTGAGCAGAATTCCTTGTCTTGTATCAAGCTCGTTAAAAAATGAAACAAGGTCCCAAGTTCCAAGTTGAGTCTTTGATTAGATCTCGTAAAATCCCAGTCGAGACTTTCACTTGATCTCATATATGAACCTTCATTCCATCTACCTCATAGCCATGAGTAGTCTATTTAGCTGAATGTAATGAAGCTTGGGGGGCATGCACCTAGTGGTAAAGCTAAGTTTCCTTGTAGGTTATTTGAAGGGAATCAACCCATTCACCTTTTTCCCTATCTGTACGAAGCCAAAAAGGTGTTGGATAATCATCCTGCTTCACTGCAACGACTTCCATCTAGTTACAGGAGACTCTCCCTTTCATCATGTTGGGGGCATGTAAACCAATCTCAAGCATAGTTTTTCTTTTTAAGCTTGTGTAAAAATGAAACTGAATCTAATCATAGTTTTTCGTTTCAAGCTTGTGTAAAAATGAAACTGAAACCAAGCATAGTTCCCCATGGTTCAAGCTTGTGTAAAAATGAACCCATTTCCATTTTTAACCCTCATGATTGCCATTCTATCAGCCTTTCTGTCAGATGAGCCTTGGTTGTTTTCATCCCATCGCCACCATCCCTTTGGCCAACCATACGCTTTGACTTGGTTGTTTTACCCTTTTTTGGGGAACAGTTGCAATGAGTGGTCTTATTAGCTAGCCTCTCCACACAAATCAACATGTTTTGAAAAGTTCCAACATCACCGGAACTAGTTGTTATCCAAGACATCACTCGTTCCTCAAATTGGAGTCCTCTTTAAGCTCTTTTCAAACTCTCTAAACATGAAAAGATTGCCGAGCACTTGTCCTTTCCAACTCGTTAACGGATTGCAAACGACATCTCTCTTGTATTGTTTACGCTTTTTTGGACTTGAGAGATTAATTTACGAAAAATAACTTGTGGAGTTTTCTTTTTGTACCTTTTCAAACTCTCTAAACATGAAAAGGACCAAGTTATCTTTGTCGTTAAACTCATTAAAACATCAAATAGCGACAAACTTGTCCATTTAGACAAGATCGAGTTTCACCTTCGCTAGACTCGTTAAAACATCAAATAGCGATGGATTCACCCGAAGGGTGAAATTATACAACAAGCATATGTTATCCTCCTCAAGCTTGATAAAAATAAAGAGGTACTGGTTAGCAATGACTGGGGAAAATGGAAAAAGGGGAAAACCACTTTATGGTAGCAGGTCGCTCTTGAACATGACACTTTCACTCCATCACCGTGACTATCTGGGTTGGGTTATTAGCTTGATGGTTATCACACTATTGGTATATCATACCATCCATTGATTTTTTTTGGGTCAATGCTACCAATTCATTTTAGTGTCACTGATATGTTCAAGAGAAGTTATTCAGTCAAAATCCATCTTTTTCAATACCATAAACCTTCATTTTCATGACCGCCATACTTGAACTTTGTGTCATCAATGAAATTCCATCTCTAAAATCACTACATTCGTTTCATGTCGTTGATGTGGGATACATCAAGGCCCTCCTGCGACGACTCGCTTCTTGTCGACATCAACTCATTATCCAAGAAGTTGACTTAGAAACACCCATTCAGTACCTTGAGGCTTGCATGCATCAATGGTAGGTTTCTCGCTTTCGGCAATAGGCATACATCAATGGCCTTTGACCAAAAGACTTTGTATGGTGTTCGACATCAAATCATACATTCACACCATGCAGAATGTACTGCAATGCCTTAAGGATCATTATCATTATCGGTGATTTCTCTCGCATAAGTTAACAACTTACATCATCGGCTGGTAATCAGATGGTGCCTTCCCATGTTTGACTTCAGATCACATATTCACATGGTTAGACTCATACTTGAGCAAAAATTTGAATGATATTGAAGACCCCAAATCTAGCTTCATCCATTTGGGTTGCGATATCAGGAGTACTAAATCATATGTACAATGGCTTTACATTGATAGTCAATCCAATCATGGGTCTATATCTGTAGACGATTGTTTATGTACATGTAATGAGAGTTTATAAGCTGAGCATGGGTATGCCTTCCCTTAGTAATTCATGTAAAATCAAATATCATGATATATGTATTGTAATTGATGCAAGTCACCTTCCACTTCGATACCTCCTCATCACATCATAAAGCATTTCATTCGACATTGGCATTTTTTCGACTTCATGCTTTAGGGGGCAACTGTTACAAATCCATTTGGGCACATTAAATACCAACATTCAGATCAGTGTTTTAGGGCTCATCAAAACATAAATTCAATTGTTTCATGCCCTAAACAAGTCAACCCTTTGAATGCCTCCTTCCCAGACAGTTTCATGACTTGAAGACATCCAGAAATTGCCTCTAGAGGGACCAACGCAGGTAAGCCCTTATGAAGGTGCACTGCAGAGCAATTAATTCCACTGCCAGGGTGCTCTACAGAGCACTTAGGCTTCCTTTCACCTGCACTGGGTGAGAATGAACGAAATTCACATAGGGTTTGGGGAATATTCTTATCTTTTGGAGTCATCTAGAAGTTTCCCTGTCTTATCAACTCCTATGAGCTCGAAAATGGATGAGGAATGAGTTAAGTATCATCCTATCCTCTCATCCCTTCCCCCATGGAACTAATTCTAAGTATGGAAGGCCATTCAATGTCACCATTAATGACAAAACCTCCTTCATCTTCCTATAAATTGACCACTCATCTAAGTGATCAGGGGCTGGCTGGATTATGTTGAATTGTAAGGAGATAATGCTGCTATGAGACTTGACTTTGGAGCAAATGATGTGATGCCACAAGCTTGTCTTGCTTTTGATGTGATGTGGATGGGATCCAAGCTGGAGGAATGACTTTGAATTAGACACTGATGGTTGTAATTCCTTCTTCTATCTAATAAAGTGTTTGAACCTTTTTCCATATGATGTGTTCTTTCATAATGCTTATATGTATGAATTGCTTCTGATTCCTTTCATTTATATTCAATGGATCGTATGCTTTGATCAGTTTTCATCTTTTGTTGTGTTGACAGGGTACTTTTCAAGCGGATTAAGTACGGGAAGGAGCGATGGAATCGATACAAGGGAGACGAGAGGAAAGCGGAACTACAGGTAGGCCTTCTATCCTCTCTTCTTATCTATTGCTTATAGGGAAAGTCTAAAACACTTTAAACTGTTGTTCTAGGCACAACTACTTGTCTAGTGAATTAGTATTTATCCGTAGATGCTAAATTCTCCAAAACAGTAGCGCTAACTAGTATGCAACAGGCCCAACCCTTTCCAATATTTGGAAGGGTCCATAGTATCTAGGAGCTAATTTCGCATATCATTTCCATTGTAGTGTACTCTCTGAGGTCGTACTTGAACATATACATGATCTCCCACTTGAAACTCCTTATAAGTTCTATTTTTTATATGCATATGTTTTTTTTCTATCCTGCACAACTTTCAAATTCTACTGGATTTTCTTCACAATGCTTTCCATTTCCGTTAAAATATCAGGTCCCAACAATAGCTTGTCCTCTGGGTTATTCCAATTAATGGGTGTCTTACATCTTCTTCCATAGAGAATCTCAAAAGGACTTAATTTTAGTGACTCGTGATAACTATTATTATAGGAAAATTCCACCAAGTGGAGATACTCCTCCCATTTATTGGGTTGTTGTATTACATACATTCATAGCATATCCTCCATAACTTGTTTTACACATTTTGTTTTCCCATCCATTTGTGGGTGATAGGCAGTATTAAACTAAATTTGAGTACCCAAACCTGTAATGAGATTTTTCCAAAATACAGATGTAAATTTTACTTCTTTGTCTAAAATCGTAACCTTAGGCATCCCATGCAACCTAAAGATTTATCGCATAAATATATATGTGATTTGTCTAGTTTTATATGTGGATTGGACAGGGATAAAGTGGGCTACTTTACTCAATTTATCAACCACTACCATAATCAAATCATTCTATTTTCTAGTTTTAGGTAGTCCTATGATGAAATCCAAGGTAATCACTTCCCACTTCCCTTCTATAATGGGTAATGGGTTAAGTAGCCCAGCTGGATGCTGGTGTTCATATTAACTTGTTGACACTCCAAGAATTTGGCCAAATATTATGTGATATCTCTTCTCATTCTACGCCAAAATTAATTTTTCTTAATAGTAGAAAACACTTTTTGATATTCAAGGTGGGCAACATAAGGTCTCTTATGGAATTCATCTGGAATAGAGAGCCTAAAAACTTGCTGATTAGGAACATATATTCTGCCTCTAAATGTCAGAAAATTATCTTCGTTTATATTATAATTAGCTTGTTGTTCTGAACTTTTTGCTTGGTTGGTTTGTTTCCATAAAAAATTATATTATGGGTCTTCTCAGCAACTTCCTTAATCAGATTTGAGAAATTAAATTTTACATGACTGACTGAAATTTAATATGTTTAATGTCGAAATAAAATTCACCTAAAAAGGTTGTCCACCTGGCTTGCACTGCATTAAGACAAGGTTGTTTAAGGAAGTTGGTTAAGCTACTATGATCTGTCATCAATATAAATTTCTTACATAATAGGTAATGTCTCCATAATTTTAAAGAATGCACAACCTCAGTTAACTCTAAATCATAAGCATAATATATCTTCTCATGTTCTTTTAGTTTCCCTGATTCGTAGGTAATTACTTGGCCCTCCTGCATCAACACGTCTCATACTCCTTCTTGACAAGCATCAATACATAGCACAAAATCTTTTTCTATATCTGCAATCTTTAATACTGGAGTAGTCGTTAATAAATTCTTTAATAACTCAAAACTATGCTGACACTCAACAGTCCACCTCAATACTTTTCCTTTTTTTCGCAAAGTCCTTATAGGATAAGCTATCTTGGAAAATCCTTCAATAAAACAATGATAATACCCTACTAAGCCCATAAAGGATCAGATGTCGATAAATTTAGCAGGAACAAGCCACTCCATTCATAAGGCTCATGAAATTGGTTGGAGCATTGGTAAGCCCAAAGGAAAAAACGACAAAATCATTATGACCATAGCGTGCTTTAAAATTTATTTTTGTAATATCCTCTTCCTTCACTCTTATTTGATGATACCCAGACCGCAGATCTATCTTAGAGAATATTGTATCCCCCTTGACGTGATTGAACAAGTCATCAATCCTGGGAAAAGGGTACTTATTTTTAACAATTAGCTTATTAAGTTGTATGTAATCAATACATAACCTTAAGGTACTGTCCTTTTTCGTGATGAACAAAATAGGGGCTCCCTAAGGAGACACGCTTGGGTGAATATAACCTTTATCGATAAATTCTTGTAATTTCATTTTTAGTTTATTTAACTTCGATATACTCATTCGATAAGGGTTCTGATACATCAGTGCAACTCCTCGAATTAATTCTATCATGAGATCAATATCCCTCTTGGGAGGTAACCCTAGTATCTCTTCTGGAAATAGATTGAAGAATTCTTAGATTACTGGCAGGTTTCCTAAGGAGACTGACTTTTCTTTGGAGTTAGCAAATCACACTTGGACAACATACATTAACCATACTCTATGACTACACTTGTCTAACTGAGAGGTAGTGATTGGTCATAGTACCATGGGCCTTTTAACTCCTTGCAGCTCATGTCTAACACTCTCCTTATTAATGTAGCTGATGGTTTTATCTTTACAGTTTACTAAGGACCAATGGTCCTCCAACCAGTCCATCCCAATTAGAACATCATAAGACCCCAAAGGTAATACATTCATCCCTACCTCAATTGGCTAGCTTTCTATTTCAATGGGGCAGTTATCTACTTTAGTTGTCACTCTTCTTTTTGGCCCAGTAGCTAGTTGCACTAACCTAGAATCTTTAAATTTACTGGTTTGTAAATGACATTTTTCAATGATTTTAAAACTAACATAAATTAAACTAGCCCTTGGGTCTATTAGAATAGACACAACAGGATTAAACATTTTATCTTCCAACCCAATCATAGTTAGCTAATATTTAGCTTGATGATCATCCAAGGCAGCTATAACACCCGCTCCCAGGTCTACCCAAAGTTACCATGCTAGTCGAGGTAAACATGAGGATAGATGCTACTACAATCATATTCAACCTCCTATGTCAACTTAAGGAAGTGGAATCGACAGATCACATAAAGTCATCCAACATCATCAACGTAACCCTCAGGAGACAAGTCAACCACCGAGGCAGTCCTTGGGTCCCACTGCTATTCTGCAGCTCTTAGGCCATAGTCACTCTCATTCTATTGGAAAGGGAGCAGCCAGTAACCTAAAGTAGCTCTCATGGGCCTGCTTTCCAGTGGTTGTGGACCAGAATTGCTAGTTTTGTGCTAGCAACGATATATTTAAGCCGTTTTTCTAGCCCAGAATCCTGGCCACTTCCTAGGACTTGTTGTAACTTCCAGAATTCATTAAAAACATAATAACAATGTCGATCAATCAAAATATACCCTCAGGACTAGGCCTGAGCATCCCCAACCAGGACTAACATTCTTTCAAACACTTTCCATCAATGCAACCTAAAGGTCCAGGATAGAAGTCAGAGCATAAATGACCGAAACAACTTATGAAACATAACCAGAATGATCATCTCCTTCTCCATTGAACTACTACATCATCAATTAGGTCTTGCATCCATCCATTTAATAGTTACAAGTAAATATATGAAATAACTATGACATGAACCAGTCATTTAACCATGCTTATAACCAACATAAATCCATATAAATATCATAGATATGACAACCATTAAATCCACATATAAATCAGTGCAAAATTAAGAGAACTTAGCTTTTATTAATCATAGGAAAAATTGACCAGGTTCGGGACATCCACATACCACCCGACCATAGACATAGCTGAACCAAATCTCTCTTTCAGCCAATCACCCTCATGCCATATTCCAAGCATGAATGTGGGATCTCATAGACCAACCAATCCAAGAACAACCAAGGGAATTCAGAGGTTAAACCACCTCCATGTTAATCCAAATGTGACCACACCAAAACCAGTGCTCTGATCAAAACCAAACAGATGTTGGAATGCCATCCAGAATCCATCACTATCCTTGAGGAATTTTTCATCTCCTTCTCTCTCGATATTTACTGCAATCCAATCCCAGATCGCTAGGCCCTAAACCAAGACTTCTCCCTCATGCTTTACTGTATATCCTACCAAAACTGATCAACAGATTCCTAGGCCTTCAAAAATGAACCTTGAGACCACCTCTACCCTGAATTCTGAAATCCATATCGCAACTCCAAAGTTCCAAAACTGAAATAAACATCCCAACATACCATGGAATCTGGAGAAAGGGCTAGGCTAGGCTGAAATCCACTGTCATAACCCAGCAAGAGCATGCCACCGATAGCAAGAGAACCATACACCAAGATGCAAATCCATGCATGTCCAAACCAATTAGGAAATCACACATGCAAGAGGTTACCTGCAAATATTCTTGCTAAAGTTTCTTGATCCTGTTTTCCTTTCCTTGATCCTTGCTTTCTTTTGCTTTCCTTTCCTTGTTTTCCCTTTCCTTTGCTCCAACCTAAAGTGCTACAAGAAAACTCTAAGTGACCAAGAGAGTGAGAGAGAGAGAATAATGAGAGAGCTCTAAACTTGAACTTGACAAAAGCCATGAACTAATCCTCAGAAGCCTTTTTATGCATGAGGCCTCTAATTTCTTCATTTTCCATTATTTTCCTTCAATTTCCTCCTCACATGCAACCTGCGACCTTTTACCTTCAGTTTCTCATAATTTCCTTTATTTTCATGAATAAATGTGCCAAAAATGCCTTTTCTCCTTTTAATGCCTTTACCTTAGCCTTTTTTATTTTTCCTTAGCCAAAACACACATCTAATGATGCCCACTAGAATACCTTCGCCCAACATTCAACTTGGAATAAGTGTCCCTTAACTGTGGTATTAGTTTTCCTTTATTAACTTTTGTTACATGAACTTTTCATCAGGGTTGTTATAGAACCCTCCCACTTGGGGAAAATCATCCTCAATGTTAAACTACACTAAGTACTCTCTAAAACCCCTGAAAACAAAAAATAATGCCTATGGAGCTTTATGACTTAGCTTGTTGCAATATTTACAATGAAGAACTTGTTTAAAAGGAAAACATCACAACAACATGAAAATATAATAACCATAATAACATGACACCCATACCACTTATTGGAGCTTTATAACTTAGATCATGGCGGTATTTACATCCACATATATATATATATATATATATATATATATATATATATATATACAAATATCAAAACATCAACGAAACATATGCCAAACATAACCAACATCAAACCAAAATTGCTTTTCCTCAACTGACAAACAATGAAGGATATAGGGCCTACGTATGATCCGCCATGTCCCATGTAGCTTATTCAGTCCCAAAGTGCTTCCACTACACTTTAACTTGCTCTATGGCTCTTTTCCTGAGCATGAGATGTTTCCGTTGCAATATGCACTGAGACTCTGATTGGAACTCTCCTTATTTCTCCACCTGCAATACAAACCAATCAATAACATGATCAACATCCTTTATGTACTTCTTAAGAAATGAAATATGGAAAACATCATGGAATTTCACTATTGGAGATAGTGAAAGTCGATATGCCACTGGTCCAATCATCTCAAGGATCTCGAAAGCCCTGCAATATCGTGGTGCCAACTTGGCACATGGACCAATCCTCAAAGATGTTTTCTTGAGCTTGATGCACAAATACACACTCTCCCCAACCTAAAATGCTTTGAACACCCTGTGTTGATCTACATAATTCTTCTTTCTATCATGTGTTTCCTTGAGATTCTTCTTTATAACCTGCATTTCCTTCTCCATGTCCACCAACATGTTCGATCCAATAAGTACCTTGTTCACTGGATCACTCCAGTGGATGGGAGTGTTACAACTCCGTCAATACAATGTCCCCAAAGGACTCATCCTCAAGGACTCTTGATAACCATTATTGTATGTGAACTCAACAAATGGAAGATAATCCTCTCATTTCCTCTGCTGGTGCATTACATACATCCTCAACATATCCTCCAAGATCTTGTTGACCCTCTTTGTCTGCGGATGATAAGTTGTGCTGAAGTCCAACTCTATATCCAAGCCTGAAAATATCTCCTTCCAAAACTTGGAAGTGAACTTTACATCTGTTGGCTTAGTGGGTCCTGATCTAGGTTCAGAGTTAGTTGCGCCAAACAAATCCCTACACTACTAGCCCTTTCGGCATCAATTCGCATAGCGTGGACTGAAGTCTCACCCGAAGCACTGTGGGGGGATGCTGGAACCAAGTTTCCGCATCCAGAGATCAGTGTGAAGTCTTTTTATGACCTAGATCCGCCTTCACGCAGATATCTAAGCCTTTAAGGCTTAGTGTTGTGTCTTCCCTCAATTGGCCTATAGACCTCCGCGAAGGTCTACGATTGGTTTTTGCGGACCCTGAATATGCAAATTAGCTACTTACGCACATCATATATTACCCTTAAGTCAGTATTTACTCTGATCTACCTAAGTGTTCGATAATTTTAACGAAAATCATTATGATCTTCACATAATCACTTAACATTAATTGCGTTCAAATAATAAGACGAATCAAGTAAATTCGGGCATCAATACATTATTATTTTATAAAGACACCATTTCATCACAACATATATCACAATTATACATAACAGAAGTAAAGAGATAAAACACAAGAATTTATGCAACAGTCTTCTTTATTGATCTTCAGTATAGGCTTACAGACTCAATACTTCCTTGCGCACTCAGCTACAGGGGTCCACGCACTCAACTGCGAACACTACTCTAGGCCTCTACGAACTCAGCTGCAAAGCCTTTTTCCCCTCTAAGACTTACTTCTCTATGCTAGACTTTCTTGTTTGTACCCATAGAAAAAAACCGACTCAACTTTACATGAATGAGGGTAAAAACCCTTTTTGACTCCTAACTAACTGCGCACTCTACATCCACAATTTGTGGAGACTTTACATATTTTTACGTCAGAATTTGGGCTTTTGCCCCAAACTGACCCAGGGGACCCCATCCCAATAGGCCCCCAACACAACGGTAATGACTTTCCCGCGAGTCACTTGGCTAGAATAGTGATCTTGTTGCGAAGATACCCCAGCTCTACCTGCAAAATTGCTACTTCAATCACGCTCTACGTGGCTGTTTGCTTCACCTGTTCAACTAGTTGCTTTGTAGTTGGTCTTTCATCGGCTCACTTGATCTTCCTTTGAGTGAGCTACAATTTCATTAGCTTTTCCTAGATGTTGGCTAAGACTTGGTGGGCTTCGTCCAACCAAGGACCCAACTGTGCCTTAAGCACTGCCTCTTTTTCTGCACTGCTTCCACTTGCGCAAGGAGCTACTTTTATTTCTACAACTTGGTTAGGTGTTGTGCTATAGAAATGGTGCGCATCGTTGCCCTTACTTCACCATACTGCTATTGGAGCTCGCGGATCTTGGTATTCAATATCTGCATGGTGGGATCTTCCTACAGGCTCGTCACCACTTCCATGGCCTATTCAAACAAAGTTGTACAATCAGCAACCACGACATCCACAGTAGTTATCCCTTCCTTGACGGCAGTGTCGCACTATTCCCGGACTTCGGGCGAAGTTGAAAGCTATGACTTAAACTCTAGTGCTATGATTTTCATATTAAGTTCAAACTGAACTCTTGCCACCTTTGCAACCTCTGCCTTCGCCTCGCAGACGCCCGTAGCTAGCTTTCAGATCTTGGCCTCGAGCAGTGCCTTCTGAGGTATGTGCAACTCTGGCACTGTCCTGCATGCCTTTACAACAATGACTGCCAGCTAGGCGCTCTGCACCTGGATTGTATCCCTCTCCTTCAGGGCCTCTGTCTTCTCGACGAACATTTGTTGGTTGTTCACCCTCTACTCACTGATTAAACTGAGATCATGCTACTCCCACGTTCTCAATTTCGCTATCACACCTATCTACAGCACGTATGATATTCGTTGGGGAGCGCTGCAATGTTAAGGTTGATGTTATTCAAGGTGTTAACGATGATATTATCATCAGCCGACTCTACGCTCGGGGACCCTTCTAGCAACGTGACTATCCTGAGATCCACTATCTTGAACAACTCTATAGCCTAACTTATCCCTGGTGCCAGGCTCGTCTGTGTGGCGCTGACTTGTCTTGCGCCCACCTGAATTCTTTTGGTCTAGATCTGCAGTTCGCACAGATCCTTTTGAATATTTCCTAAGGATTGCAAGTGTTGTTGCACAAATTTCTGCAACAGTTCGGCTGTGGTGTCGCGCACTTTGTCCCCGATCTCATCGAGATCACCCTCCATTAGTGTAATGGTATCCAGCAGTGGCTTAGTTGCCTTTGTCTTCTTCCAGGACCCCTCCTTTTGTTGTTCTTTGTACCTCTTTACCCATAATGGAGTGCTTCGTCCCTCATCACCTCCACTACCCTACACCAATTACTCTTCCTCTTCGGTTTCGGGTGAAGGGGACTTATCGCTTCACTCAGAGTCAGGTTGCTCCTGTTCAACCTGTTGTTTTGTAGCACGCTCCTTTTCTAGTTGGGCCTTCTCCTCGACCTCCTTCCTTCATTGTGCAACCAACTTCTGTGCCACCTATTTCACTGCATCCCTCTTCTTTTTCTCTGTTGAACTCCCCACGCCTTTGCTTGTACCCACGTCCAAGTTGGACAGAGAGTGTCGGTCTACTAACTAGCACTTAATTACATCCTAAATCACATCATTTGTGGCAAGATATGGCAGATCAAACCGCTTCTTCTCTAGATTCTTCCGTGCCTAGATATAAATGCGGTGGAAGTCTACCTTGAATTCTGCATACTCTGACAACTGTTCAAACACAGTAGGGGACAACTGCGGGCATTGGTTGATGGCCATGCGAATTCTTGCCTCCATCAAAACCCAAAAAATCTTTGTTTATGTGACCTGCGCGGGGTCCTTCATGGCTCAAAGGGAGGCAAATTGTTCAGCCTCTAGCAAACTTACCTCCAATGGAGGAAACTAATTGTCCTCTGGCAGCTCCCAAGCAACCATCACAATGGAGAGTGGCAACCACGCGTAGTGGAAGGTCTTGCTCTCATCTTGAGCCTCGTGAAAATTCGCAAGAAACTTGCTACATAAATAACATGACCATTTGAACTGCATGCCCTCCGGGCATTGTGCAGCTAACGAGATCATGGGTGTTGGAACCTCGTCCACGCAACACTTCCTCATGACCTTGCCGACTAGTATTTGCATGGAAATTTTTATTGCGGGGTTGTTAATGGATGTTATGGAGTACCCGCGCAACTTCTTGAGAAGCTAAAATTTCTTCTTCATTTTCTCTGCCAAGTCCTGCTCGCTTGTCTTTCCACCAAACTCCTTGGATGGATTCAAGCTTTCATGTGACAAGAGCGTGATCCTGTGGACAAGAATGTCCATGATGGGGATAGGCGTGCCAAGCCACAAGCACCCATCATGCACCAAAGTCAGTAGATGTCGTATACATGTGGTATTTATGTTAGAGAGGTCATAGTGGGGTATCCACAGTAGGCTCAATAACCCGGACTGATCGACTCTGTGGATCCACAGAACTGTCCCCACCGTAGTGACATCGAAGTCTTTGTAGTATACCCACTTCATTTAATTCTCCATCATGAGGTGGGGGAACCTCCCATGGTCAGCCAAGTCCCAATCCTCCCTCTTCAGAAGGGGAACCCGAGCCAGGAACAGACCCTTGAAGGTTATATTTTCCGGTAGCAAGGGCGTATGAATGACAAATTTCTCCATATTGGAGTCCTTGGTGACCTTTGCCTTCCCTTTACATAGAGGAATATACTCTGGCAACTTGGAGATGGGCTCCGTGCCCTCAGCATCTATATCTTCAACACCCTCTTCAGCCTCCAAGTCTACAACCTTCTCAGGTTTCTTGCCCTTCTTCTATGCCTGGGTAGCAGAATTCTTTCTAGGTGACTTGCGCACTGGCACCAGCCTTTTCTTCTTGTCTTTCTTTGGCTTGTGGGTCTCGCACACTGGTGTAGACTTCGGCTTAGGCGACCTCGGCGCCGTAGGCACAGAAGTCGGAGCCTCCATGTTCACAACTTCTGGAGTCGCTCCCTCGAAGGCAACAATGCCTCTGGTGCTTTCAATCTCACCTGGCCGGGACATAGTGTTGTAGATGAATTATCGGGTTTCCTTGGGTAGATTATCAAACACAAAGATTGCGATCAAATCCTCGAAAAACTTACGATTCATAAGCGATGAACAACACAGCTCAAAAGCTCTAAGGGCGTAAAGTGTTCTCTGATGGACTGGCACATGTAATTTATAGGAGAATTCGAATTCAAATCCGACCATTCCCCCCAAAATTTTTCCATTAATGCTAATTTGGCGGTACATCTCCAAAAATTTCATCCTTAAATGAGCCCACCCGCTCCTCTTAATCGTCTCTTGGCTGTCAAATCATGAACAGTGACTCTAACGGTCATTTTCTAGTTGTGATGCGCGGTATCCACCTCCACGGCGTAGCTCCCTTTGCATGGCTTCTAGTACGATGACATCACCCTGTTTCACACAGCCCCCTGTCATGTAGTCCCCAAAACCGAGCAGTGTAGTTTATAGTACCACACTCCCTTACAGGTGCCTAGAGCACTAAGACTCTCCTGTCGTCATGTAGTCATTGAGTTGAATCTCCTGCATACGACTTCAACCGAATTCCATTCACCCTTCCCAGAAAAGGTTCTTCGTTCAACTTTGCAAGTTGAACTGCGCCCCCATATGTGATTTCTTTGATGACATATGGCCCCAACCAGTGCATCTGAAACTTTCCTGGAAACTTATCGAACTTACTATCATATAATAATACCAAATCATTTACCTTGAATGTGTGCAGCTTGATGTGTCGATCGTGCCATGATTTTTCATGTTCCTTTTGTACTTGATGATGAAATCCAGCTAAGAATTTGTCCTCTTCGAGCTCCATCAATTGTGCGAGCCGTTCTTCCAAGGCTCTGTGGTCCACCATCCCTGTGAAAGCTGCTATGCATAGACTAGGCATGATATATTCCATAGGCATCACAGCTTCTATGCCATAGACCAACTGGAAAGGTGTCTGACCTGTTAGTTTTTTGCAAGTAGTCTTGTACGCCCATAATACTGCTGGTACGTGCACATCCCAATCATTCCACTGTGTGTTGCAAATCTTTGTCAACGAATTCTCCAATATCTTATTGAAGGCATCCACTATTCCATTAGCCTGAGGATGGCATGGCATACTCTTCTAATGATACACCTAAAACTCTTCTGTCAACACGTTGATCGTTTCGTTGAGGAAGTGCGTACCGCGAGCACTCATCAACACTTTTGGGCAACCAAATCCAGCTAACACGTACTCAAACAAGAATTTAGCTGTTGTAGCCCCTGTACAATCCTTCACTAGTTGTGCCTTTGCCCATCTGGTCAGATACTCTGTCGCGGTGATGATATAGCGCGCACTTGTTTTCTTACTTGGGGGCTGAATTGGTCCTACAAAGTCAATAGCCCATTTCTCAAATGGTTGTAATGAGACCTGAGGGTTCAAAGGTAGCTCATCCCTTCGCGATGTCCTACCCATTCTTTGACATGCGTCACATGCCCTACAATATGCTTTGGTATCCTTATGTAATGTAGGCCACCACAAACCCACGTGCAAAATCTTCAGCGCTATTGCTTTTCCTACATAATGCCCTCCCAGAGCTCCTCAATGAGCCTCCGCAAGGATATTCTCTACGAGTCTCAATGTCTCTTATTCGATCATATTTTCTCTTGAAATTTCTTTGGTATCCCATGATAATTCAATCTATGTATATTTTTTAAATCAAACCCAAAAAAATCAATTTCAAAATCCAACAAGAAAAACTCATTTTCAAAATCCAACAAAAAAACTCACTTTCAAAATTCACCCCAAAAAACTCACTTTAAAAATCCAACCAAAAGAAAATTATGTAAAAATTAGATGCAAAGAAGTTTGGAATTCAAAAGTTGCACATGAGGAATGTGAGTGCAAAAATAATGTTTCAACCGAGTTCATGTATAGCGTTTGGCCGAAACAGTTATATCGGAGGGTTGCATTGTTTCAATTTTGTTGCCGACAGAAAATATGGATATGTTTTCGCCGATATTTTTAAAAGTTCAGTCGAATTTTTTTTCCATTTATTTTAATGTCCATCCACGGCAAACAAAAATTCAGCCAATTTTGTTTTTTAGTCGAAAACCTACAACTCTGCAACAGCTTGGCTCTGATCACGTTTCTCCAACTTCGGAATGGTTAGATTCCATAAAATATGGTGAATCTACTTTCAAAACCAATACCAACGTTTACATAATTGAATCTACTTTTAGTAGACATAAATTTTATGGAATTTCATAAATATTTGCTAATTTTAATTAATTTTCTAGTAAAATATGTGCAAAAAATTATGAAGGTCATTATGATTCAGTGAAATCAAAATTTGTATCTTCCAAAATACATTGTAAAAAACTATGTAAAATTTATGGTGCATTACGTTGTTCCGTCTTCTTTAATGGGTAGTTTTTAGATTTTTAGGTTTTAACTAATATGTTGAGAAACATGACACTATGTTAAACATCTTCAAAATATGCAGTTTTTTCATATTGGTTCAATTCAAAAAATTCTAGTAATTATGATGTGCATTAGTTGGTTTTGTAAATATATTCATATCAAACTAGAGTCTATCTATATTGTTGCAACACAATGTTTTTTCAAAAACGCAAAGTTAACAAAGAATACACTAGTTCCAAAAAACATGACCTTTTGTGAACCCTTGATTTTTAAAGAACACACAGTCAAATAATTGCTATGTTGACATATCAAATGTGAATAGAATAATTCTAAAAAAGAAGCAATAGAAAGCTAATAAAATTTCTGACAAGTTTTCTTTTTACTATAAAATGATATTCTAAACAGAAAAATTGCTTTGGCTTGCTGAAAGTTGAAAAACTTCTACAAATGATATTTTTTCTCAAAAAAGGGCAAAAAGTGTGTTTTGGGGCTCTTATAACTTTCAAAATATAGATCAATAAAAGCTTTATAACATTTTCCTTTTGACTTATAGGTGATTCTCAATATTTTTTTTCTTTGTGGAGGTTCCTAATATCCTTAGGAAGCTCCAATAAGACTCTTTTCATTATTAAGAATTCTCCAACTTCTAGTGCATTCTCATGCATGGAGGACTTCAGAATTTATATATATATCTATATAATGTGGACGCTTTCTATATTTGTGGCATTTTTCTCTAAGCATTCATTAGATTTATGACAAATTGCATTACATGTGTAGCATCTAACATCGAAGCTTCATCCTCTACCTCTTTGATATGGTCTTCTCCCTCTGAAGTCTCCTCCTCTTGATGAATGTTTTGGCTATTGTGAATTACTTCCTTCTTTTGTGCGGGTTAGAATTCTTCCTCGACTACTTATCTATCATCTACTTCCTATTGTACTTGACTCCTTTTTTCTTTGGCTTTCTTTCCTTGCCAGATTCTCTTCCACCTTAAGAGCTACCTCACATGCTTCTTCAACAGTTCTTAAAGGAAAAATACTCAACTGATCTCGGATTTTGATCTCGAATTTCATATCTTAAACCATTAATATATCTAGCAACCTTTTTAATGTCTTCTTCTACATGACCAACCTTTATAATCGTTTTATAAAAAAATTATGTATATTCTTTCATAGACATTGATCTTTTCTTGAGTTTTTGTATTTGTATAAAGAGATTATAATCCTGGGGTATAAATTCAACTTTTAATTTTGCCAACACTAAGTCCCAATTGGTTATCTTTTTGTTGCCTTTTTTCCTTTGCTCTACTTGCACGATATCCCACCATAGTGAGGCATGTCCCTTCAATCTAGTCACTACAAATTTCACCTTCTTCTCCTCGGCTAGATTCTCATAGTAAAAATACTTATTCATAGCATTGTTCCAATCAATTGACTCTTTAGCATTTTAATTGCCTTCTTACACAAGAATTTCCAATCTTAGTTTGGCACTCATTCCTACAATTATTTTAATCACTTTTTCTGGTTGAGTTTCTTCTTCAATGTCATTTTCTTCTTCTTTTGAGGATTCTTCTTGATCACTAATATTGCTCATATCAACACCTCTCCTTTGTGCTATTTCCATTACATCTAATCTTATTCATATATTCTTACCTCTTCAAATAAAATTTGATTAATTGTTGGTCTTCCTGAACCAATTCCATGTCCTCTAACTCTCAATAATATCTTTTGCACCATTTATTATAAAAAAATTTGCTTTCCTAAATAACTTCTCTCTTTCTTTCCAAATTCTCATAACATAAATGATAGAAACTTTACGTAACTTTAAGATTTATATTAATGAAAAATAAAACAGTATCACATTATTGTAAAATTCTATGACAATAAACTTTCACTAACCTCTGAACTTTAAATATACTTCCCTCTCTCTTTCAATTCAACCCTATATGCTTGTAGATCCACATGGCGATTTCAAAATAAATAAATGACCTCGATCCTTTCACATAAATGCTATTTAACTTTACGCGATTCTTACAAAGGTGATTTTGGCTCCCACTCATGGGTTAATGTAGATTGTATATAATATATAATATATATACAGGAGGGTTTGGCTCGGCGGTCGTGGAGCGAAGGCGAGGAGGTTCAAAGTTGCGTTGGTTTTCACTACAGTATCTCAACACTCCGTGATAGTTTTTCTCAGGCAAGGGGAGGGAGCATTCCAACATCACGCCAACTAAAATAGTCACGAGGTCGCTCTGCAGGTGTCAGCAAACTCTCATTTTGTTTGTCGGCCTGCCTCAAATTTCGGTGCACAGTCTCCCAGATAACACGGTTTCTTCCACCGTCAACGATAGAGTTGAAGTCTCGGGAACCCTAACTTAAGGAATAAGTTCTGGAAGCTTACCCGCCATAGTTTAAGGGATAGGGGGTGAGTTCGCCGCATGGTTTCTATACCTGAACCCACTTGCTCCTCCGGCCAGTTACTCCATGATTTCGTGACCCAACCCCACCAGCAAACTTTTCTGTAGAATATGGAAGAGGGTTACGAGGAGGAGCTCGTTGACTACACCTCGGACAACTATCCAGAATCTGATATTTTCATGGCTTCCCATCCGTTAACACAAGCAGGGGTCAGACCAGCCACTGACAATGCACCGGATGAACAGGTAAACCAGGGCACCTGTGGGTTGGCAGGCATGGAAACTTCCTTACTAGGGTTGGAAATCTCCTAACCGAGAGCGGTGGTCAACGACGATTTCATCAACCTAGTCGAGGGCTCCAACTCCCCATTTCTCACTATTCTGTCCCTGTCCGACTTCTTAGGCTAGAGCAAACAGCAATAACTCCCTGAAGTTCTACAAGGAAGTGAGGGTTTCTCGACTGGGAACTCCGAAGACCCAGACTTTGGCATCATTGAGCTGAACACAGGCCACTGCACAACAAACAATGAGCCCAACAGGCCCGAGCACCCACAGGACGTTATTACGTAGCTCGATCAAAGAAGAAAGGTACAACCCTCAGGCTACTTCGAGGGTTTGATAAAAAATGAGCCAAACAGGGAAGAGCCAAGGGACTCAAACCCTGAGAACAACCCGGCTAGAAAAGGAAGTAGCCAATCTGAACAACAGACCCTTAAGGCAAAGAAGGCCAAACAGTCCAAGCTATCCAAGATGAGGGAAAGGGGCAGGAAACTGGTGTTTGTTGAAGGCATAAAATGGACAAAGCAACCCTAACAGAGAGCACGGTCCTAGTGGGGAGAGTGCGAGGAAGAAACTACTTGCCAAGCCGACTGAAACGATGGACAATGGAGGTTTGGGGGAATGTCTTGCCTCAACTTCCGATGGTGCTTGCTATGTCACAGGGCTGGTTTGCCCTAATCTTTGCTGAGCCAGAAGACATCAACTAGATTCTAACCCAATACTAGCACATAGAGATGACCCCAATGCTTCTTAAGAGATGGTCTATGCTTTTTGATCCAGAGAAGGAGAGCCTGGGAGCAAGGCCCATATGGGTTCGTCTACCAAGCCTCCCACTACAGTTCTGGTTAGAGGACATATTCAGAATCATCGGGGATGACCTCGGCACCTATCTAGACCATGACAGAACGTATATGGACATTGGCATTCTAGCGATGGCTCGAATCCTAGTCTATCTGGACACTAGAGATGGCTTGGTGGAAAGTTATCAGTTCCAACTAGGAGCTACAACCCGCTGGCAGGAATTGGACTACGAGGGCATACCATTCAGATGCAGGAGATGCCATGAAGTTGGCCATCTCTACAAAACCTGCCCTCTAGTCACAGGACAAAGACCTTCTCCCCCCAGAAGGTATGCAGTGGCCAACACACAGACGAACTTGGGAATGGCAGAGGTCACTAATATGAAATCTAAACAGTCTAAAGGTCTAGGTAGACAGCCCCCAGTTCCACCAGGTCTCCTGGGAACGACAAATTCGAATCCTGAGGTGCCAAGCACTAGGGCACGCTCTAGAGAAGGCACAGGCTTCATGGGTACCTCCTCTTCCCCTAACTCTATTTCTCCAACTGAATGTATCAATATTGTTTCTAGTTCTTTATAGTTAAATTTGAATATAGCGCCCCCCCTGCCTCCCCAAGCTGAGCCAAATCTGCTACCCTGTGACTCCTACCCCTCCCCCAATCCAACCCACCCCCTGCACCACTAACCATCATTCCCCGCACAGCGAGGCCCATGGGGTTTCAACATCCAGATCCTCTCATTGCTATAATATGTGCTCCATCCCTCCACCCCTTCATGCCTTCAGATTAGAGGAAGACCCAATCCCTCCCCTTCCCCCCAAAGTCCCTCTAGGCCGAAAATCCCACATCTCCAAAGCCATTAAAAGAGCCAGCCTGGAGGTGGCTTCGAGCATACAAACGCCCATTGACCAGGTCCTTAAAGCAAAGGGGAACCCTACCCCTATGAACCCATGAAAGGCCTCTCCTTTAACTATAGGGGTTTAGCCATCCACGACAAAAAGTTGGCTCTAAAAAAGCTTTATCAATCTGAAAAATTGAATTTCTTAATGCTACAAGAAACTCTTGGTGATGGACCACTGGTCCACAAAACACTTAAATCTTTCCTTCCCAATTGGGAGTTTTTATTCATGGATGCGAGAGGATGCTTGCGAGGTTTAGCTCTGGGTTTCAATAGCGCCTTAGTTAAAATTATCAATGCATGGGGAGGGCAGGGTTTCCTGGGAGCAGACATCATTTCCAATTCCCCCTTCCTTACATTGAGAATTATCAACATCTACGGGTCGTGCCATCATAGGGACGCCTTCTGGGATAGCTTACTACAGTCGGATTTCATACAGACAGAAAACATTATCATAAGGGGAGATCTAAATTTCTCTGTGGGGCTGGCAGAATCTTGGGGGCACAAGGCACAATATGATTCCCTAACTGGGTTTTTCGAGAAATTACTAGAGGACTATGACCTCATGATCATTGACTCAACCCACATAATGCCTACCTGGAGGAACTACCGCATCGGAGAGCATGCCCTTTCTCGTCGATTAGATCGTTTCCTCATTAGACCTCCTCTCCTAAACAGTTTGGGTCGTATCAGGCATTGGGTCGGCTCAGGGGGAAGCTCAGACCACTCCCCTATTTTTCTGGAACTTGAAGATGAAGCCAGGAAGCCGGGATCCCCCTTCAAATTCAATGCAGCATGGATAGGGGAAGAAGGGTTCCAGGAGCTAGTAAAAAGGAATTGGACCCATTTTAATAGGGAGGAGGGGTTGTCTCCTGGTTCTGCCATCACTAAAAACCTAAATTGTCTCAAACAGAAAACTATCACCTGGGTAAAGACCAAAAAACAAAAAGAAGAAGAGGAGTTGGTCAAGATCGAGGCAGACCTGGCCCAACTCGACTCCCGGGGGCTGACAAGCTACTCCACTCTCGACACAAGGGAACAACTAATCAATCTAGAAAAGGAAAAAATTAAACTGTTGAGACAAACTGAAGAGACATGGAGGCTAAAGAGCTGAGAAATTTGGTTAAAAGTTGGCAATGAAAATACAAATTTTTTCCAACAGTACGCTAGAGGTAGGCGAAATATCAACACTATCTGGGCTCTAAGGGACCAAAATGGAAGAGAAGCCAACACTTTTGCACAGCTGGCAGATCTAGGGGTTAGACATTACTCTAATATCTATAAGAACCCAAGAGTAGAAAGCATAGCTGAAATACTCTGGTTTGCAGAAGCGGTCCCTCTTTTTGTTGAAGAAGAAGAAAAGGAGTTGCTAAACTCGCCCATCACTATGGATGAGCTGGAGGCTACCCTCAAAAGCCTGGGCAAAGACAAGAGTCCTGGGCCAGATGGTTGTCCCATAGAATTCTACATCACTTTTTTTGAGCTCATCGGCCAAGACCTTCTGCTAGCTGCTAAAGAATGCCGAACCTCAGGGAAAATGTCCGAAGCCTTCAACTCCACCTTCATAGCCCTCATTCCCAAAGTGGACAATCCACAATCCTTTGATGACTACAGACCTATCTCCCTATGTAACTATATCTACAAGATCATCTCCAAAATAATTGCCCTCCGCATCAAACCCATTCTATCTAGGATTATCTCTAAGGAACAATTCGTGTTCCTTAAGCACAGCGACATCCAAGAGGCTATAGGAACTGCACAAGAAATGCTCCATTCCATAAAAACAAATTCGAAGAAAACATACATCCTCAAAATCGACTTGTCCAAAGCCTTCGACATAGTCAACTGGACCTATCTCCAACTCATGCTCACACACATTGGTTTGCCCCATCAATTCATCAAGTGGATGGGGTGCTGCTTCACAACAATTTCCTTCAATGTCCTGATCAATGGAGCAGCTTCAAATTTCTTCCATGCAGAAAGGGGCCTCAGACAAGGCTGCCCTTTCTCCCCATTACTTTTCTTACTAATAATGGAAGGCCTCAACAGACTCATAACCTCAGCAAGGAACAATGGCACTCTGGGTGGAGTGGAAATCAATGACAGGACCACCATTTCTCACCTTCTCTTTGTTGATGATATTCTAATTTTTCTAAATGGATCTTATAGGGACACCTCTAGTTTCAAGGCAATCTTAACTCTCTTTTATAAAGCTACAGGAATGGAGCTGAACTATACTAAATCAACAATCATATTCAGCTCCTACCTACAAAATGAACAAAGATTTGCCTCCCAACACTTCGGCTTTGTGAGACAAGAGCTGGAAGACGACCTAAGATGCCTGGGGTTCAGAATCAAGCCAAATGGATACCGCATTGCAGATTGGGCATGGATGATAGCTAAGGTTGAATCCCGTATAAACATCTGGCAACAGAGGTGGCTCTCCAGGGCAGGGAGGCTCACCCTCATCAAATCAGTCCTTGAGGCCATCCCGGTATACTGGATGTCTCTGGCTTGGATCCCAAAAGGCATCCATCGCAGAATCAAACAGATCTGTTGCAAATTCCATTGGAGGGGACAAACAGCTGACAAAACTTTCACCTGGGTCAGGTGGGAGAGGATAGCAAAACCAAAGAAATGGGGAGGTTGGGGATTAAAGGAACCCCAAGATTTTGCCAAGGCACTTGGAGCAAAATTGGCTTGGAAAATCATCACCACTAACAGTCTCTGGACAGAAGTGATCTACAATAAGTACATCTATCCACAATCAACCACAGATTGGCTACGTAGCACACATCACCATCAAGTGGGGGCCTCAAACATTTAGAAGGTAGTCACACAATCTATCAACATCATCAAATTAGGACTAGCCTGAAAGGTGGGGAATGGCACACAAATCAGAATTGGGGCCGATGCTTGGGAAGGTAGTGGGAATGCCCACATCCTACCACAAGACATGAGACAGGAACTCAACGAGGCTGGATACACACTCCTTGCTCACATCAAAGAGGAGGGGTGGGCCGAGGCTCCCTACAAACAATGGAGGGCTTTTGAAAACCTGGGCATCAGAGATAGATGGAGCATGGACTAGTCTCGCTTTGTGGGAGGCCTGGAGGAGGCCAATATCAAGATCACAGCCAGAGAAGATAGGCTAATCTGGGCAAAGGCACCCAACGGCAACTACACCCCCAAAGCTGGGTTTGCGGCCATTATGGAAGCACGTGCACTCGGTCCACAATGCTGGTGGTGGAGATCCTTATGGAAGCTGAAAGCTCCCCACAAAGCGTGACTCCTCCTCTGGTCTATCCTCTCGAACAAAATCCCCACAAACCTCAACCTGACAAAACGGAGCATACATGGGCCTTCAAGATGCAGTCTTTGCAACTCGGTGACAGAGGACACTGACCATCTATTTCTCCTTTGCCCTGTCTCGGTGGAGATCTGGAATACAATCACCACAGGGCTAAATGTCCCCTATCGGTGAACCAGCATAAAGAGGCATGGGAAACCTGGTGGTCCAAAATTGCCAGCCAAAAACAAAAAATATGCCTCCCATTATTTGCTGGGGCATCTGGATTATCAAGAACCACAAAATCTTCCAGGACAAGAACATTCTGTGAGCGGCATTTTGCAACAACATCCTCGCCATCTACAATTCTATCCCCGAAGACCAAGATCCGCCACCCCCTCGAATAATAATCCCAGAAACTATAGACAAGGGCTAGCCTTGGGCATACTTCGATGGCTCAGCCCAACCTGAGGGATGTGGTGGTGGAGCAGTCCTTCACCTGTCGGAGTCAGTGAAATACAAAATAAAAGTGGGACTAGGGAGAGGCACAAACAACTTCACTGAACTAAACAGTCTCAGACATCTACTCCTCTTTTCCAAGGAAAAACACTGCCATAATATACAATTTTTGGGGACTCACAGCTCATCATAAATTGGCTTAATGGGACCTATAACTGTCACGTGCACACACTCAGAGACCTGCTGGAAGAAGCTATTGGTTTAAAATCACAGTTTGAGTCCTTCGTCTGCTCTCATATTTACAGGGAAAGGAATGAAGTCGTTGATCTTCTTTCCAAAGAGGTCGCACAGCTAAATAGAGGACAGTGGATAATCTAGGAATACAAGGATGGAGAATTTTTCCAGATCTACCGCAGGCCTTACATCGACGCGGCGGCACATCTACAGGCTAATCGATACGATCACCTTTGACTATATTTCATTGTCACTTTGTTTTTGTTTTTTGGTTTTCTACAGAACATTGCAAAAAACAATAATGTTTTATTTTTTATCCTTCAAGTTTAATGAAGGAATATGTAAATATTTAAGCTGCAACAGAACTTTTCCACCACCTGACAGTAGTGAAAGCATTACACAAATGTTGGCATACAACTTGTAATTTTCTTAAAAACTTAATGGAAATTACACTTTTTTCTTGGAAAAAAAATGCTATTTAACTTTTCACTTAGAAAGGTTTTTTCGTTTATAAATTAATGCATATCCTTTTTTAAAAAGAAATCAAAGCATGACTCGTTACTTGTGATATGACCATTGCATCACTTTTACTTTTTAGTAAGATTTTTTTAATGGTTTTTTTGTCTAATTTTTTTTAAAATTTGACAGAAATTTATTGAAATTATAAATTTCTTAAGTAATCTCTGCATAATTTAAAGTAGGTAGAGATTTTTTAGAGTACTAAATGGAGTAGTCTTTAACGCGACTTTTTGAAAGCTTTTCCGGCGATTTTTTCCGGTGAAAATCCGGCAGTAATTTATTGGAATCCAAGTTTGATAGCTAATTTCTGCACAATGAAACCGTCCCAGGGGTTTTTCAGGGTGCTGAATCCGAATATGCAGTTAAAAAACCATTTTAACTGCAACAAATCATGATTTCATCTCAATTTCTTCCGCCGGATTCCGTCACCGGAATCTCAAAAAGTCGCATTATAGACAACTCCGTACTAAATTCATATATACAATTAAAAAACTAATTTAAATAACATAAGTCAAAATTTCACTTCAATTTTTTCTGGCACATTCAAATACAAGAAAATCCAAAAAATTACACTAAAAACAATTCCTTTAAAAATTTAATCATTAAGGTTTAGAGATGCTACCCACCTTCATCGTTGACCTGCTCTATGGAAGCTCTCTTTGTATATAACCAGCTCCTCCTTGTTACAAGGTTGCGGCAGTGCTTCATTGATAAAAGAAAGTGTTAGTGTTGAGGTACGCCATCAAAATTATCCTTAGAACTGCTGTTGGCCGTTACGAATAAGAGAGGATTTTCTTACTCACAGTGAGATCGCATTAGCAAACATCTGATGCTATTTTAATGACGTAATGGCCAAAATCACGCTTGCTGAAAAGACACCGTTTATGCATCGCTTGAACGTCAACCTGACTGAGATCTGCCTAGCTGCAACATAATTCTTTCACTGTTGGGAATGTGTGAGGTGTAGCTGGAATGGTGGTACATCTTGAAAAATGAAGAAAAATAAATGCACATGCTCGCTGTCCTCTTCAAGCGGCTTCTCGTTGATTTAATATACCATCCAATGAGGATCGATGCATTTAAATTTCCATCAATTTTCACAAATACTTTAACCTCCCTGCAAATATCTACCCCATGTATTGTTTTTCCTTCAATAATAGTTGAAAGCTGCAACTAGACTTCACCTCCAAGGTATATTAATTTGACTGGCACTTTTACCGGTAAAAAAAAATATTGTATGAAGAGGTATTTTTAAAAAAAATTGTATGTTTCTAAATGAGGACAATGCAATAGGGTAGCCGCCGTCTAACTGACAGTTTCAACCATAGGCACTCTTGTGGTTGGTCTTGTTGTGGCCGAGGAGCTCCACGAATAACAAGCAGCCAAAGCAGATTTCATTTGATGGTGGCACGATGCCACAGAAATTAGTGGCGTAGACGATGGAGCCGGTGCAAGGCCAAACAGTGCAGATTCCTATCTTCTAGATTGGTATTATGTCTTCGCTTTATATTATTTTAAAATATTAAAGTTAATTTTTTTTATTATGTATTCAGTTTTTTGAATGGTAGAGAGTTCTTTTTCTTTTGGTAGGTAAGTACCCATGGGGATTTGAATGAGTGATCTATCTCAAAGAGTGCCTTAACAATGCACCCATTCACTGTCAATCCAAAACTCCATAAATAAATTGTGGAGAGTTCACGATTGTTATATGTATTTGTTTTATATTACTTTAAAATATTAAAGTTATGTTTTTACTATATATTTAATTTCTTGAATTGTGGAGATTGGTATATGTTTTTGTTTTATATCACTTTAAAATATTATAATTATTTTTTTACTATATATTTAATTTCTTGAATTGTGGAGAGTTATTTTATTTTAGTTTTTCTTTCCAATTATTTACTAAAAGTTGAATTGTGGAGAGTTTTTTTCTTTTTTCTTTTTTTTTTTAATTATTTACTATGATTTTAAAACATAATTTCAATAGTCATTAATTTTTTATGAATAAATGTGACTTAGTAATAAAAAATTTCAAATTAAATTTCATTTACTCTGATTTTAAAGCATACTTTTAGTGTTAAACAACTATTAAAATTTTATGAATAAAAGTGACTTTAGAAAGAAATAAATTCAAATCATGAGTAGAATTTTTTTGGGGTAAGTTATGAGACACACAAGAAAGATTAGTTATCTTTTTGGGATAAGTTATGAGACAAATAGGAAAGATTTGTTGTATAATTCCTTTGGATACAACTTTCTCATTGAACACATTGGTAGCCTCATAGTCACGAACAACCTGCATCCATTAAATAAAATTCATTAATATCAATTAAAACTTACATATTTTGCATCAAATGAGTGTGTTGTGATATATAGAAATAGATTACACTATTCTTACATTTTATAATGGATTTCTTTAAGCTTTTAAATAGGCTTATCATAACAAACATCATGGGCAAAACCATGGATTGTCAAAAACCTGGAGTTAAAAAGTCAAATTATTAATTTTATTTTGTTATTTTATTTTACTGAGTCAAAATATTCACCTAACATAACAAGACATTACAACATCTCTTACAAGACTAGAGAGCCTGTTGTCTCAATAATTAGCTAGGTAAAAAATCAAATTCTTCATCATTAGTTATGGAAAAAATAAACAAAAATTATTACTCTATAAAAAAATCAATAAAAATAAATATATATAAACAAATTTTAGATATATCTATTAAATTAACATTTTAAAAAATTAATTAAATATCACATTTTAAAATGCTAATAATTAATAACTAAAAAAAATGAAATATAAGTAAATACGTATTAAATTTAACCATTATTCAAGCCCATTAGGACTTACATCCGATAGGCTGTATGATATCACTCAATAACGAACAACTCATCCTGGAAAAGGGTAAAAAGGAAATCCAGTCATTATTGGATAATCTACTCACTCTTTTAAACTTTGTCCATGTACAATATTGTAAAGTTGTGTTAGGAATAGATTGTAAAGTTGGGGCAGCCATTCCTGATGGTATTTATGAGAGCACTGATTGATCAAATCAAATACTTTGTAGTATGTGAAACCATATTCCTATATATGGTCGCAGATTTGCCAAAAGGCATCCAGATGAAGCCTCTTATACAGACGCTAATACCAAAATGTTGGCATCGAGAACCAAAACTCTCATCTTAAACAGATTCAGACATAACTTTATCAATTCTTCATACAAGACAAACGAACTTTTAGTTAATATTGAAGCTTGGGATTTACCTCAAATGAATTATATCTTCATTTATTTTTGAGAAAGGAAAATCAATTCTTTCCACAAAACAAATTTTTATTCAATATTGAAGCTTTCCAGACTTTATGGCTGGTTCAACACATGAGTTATATCAGAAAATTTAGAATTTGCAATATATAATCCTTTTTCTATATATTTGGAGGATGTTGAAAGCAACCTTCTCAAATTTAAAAATTTATCATAATTATTTAATAAATTAATTAATTAATTTAAAATATATTTTTTTAGAATTTTATAAAATTTATTATTTTTAAAAAAGTTTACACTAGAAAAATTTAAATAAATATATATTTCTCATTAGATCAAGTGCTCCTATATTTCCCCTTTTCATTTTTTTCGTAAAATTATTCAAACAATGAACCTTCAGCTACCTTATATAATGTCTTATATAATGTCTTTTAAATAGTTGATTATTGAAATAGTGTCATTTCTTTAATGTCAATATTTTTCCAAAAGTTCTATTAAAACTTTGCATCTAAGATTTTCCCTCAACATTATTTTCTTTATTAACTATCTAAAAATATATATAAAAAGTAGGTATAAACTCATTTAGTTTTTAAATTTACTTTTATGTTTTTGGCGGCTACAATTGCTAGCAGTTTTTTTCTTTACTTCTCACTATTATCTCTTTGTGGAACTGCTTAACTTGTTCACTGGCCCCTCCTAATCTTTGCTCCATTTAAACATTTTGATTCCATGGGATGTTCTCTCAGATCAAATTGATGATTACTCCAAGTAACAATTAGGTCATGATCATTCTCCCTTAACTGCAACAAAAATATAATTTTTTTTATTATATATTAATATGGCCTAGCCCCTCCTATTCTTTGCTCCATTTAAACATTTTGATTCCATGGGATGTTCTCCGGGATCAAATTGATGACTACTCTAAGTAACAATAAAGTCATGATCATTCTCCCTTAATTGCAACAAAAATATTATTATTATTAGTAGTATTATTTATATATATATATATATATATATATATATATATAAACATGGTTTGGTAAATAGTTTGAAAAATAACCAATAAATTTTGCATACTTTCTATTCTTTATAGAGTCATATGTATGAAGTTTTAATTTTTCTTACTATGAGTTATCATTGATTTTTATATATTTCACTATAGACACATTTCAAATAATTTTCATGGAATTCAAAGAACAAATTTTTCCAAATCTAGATCAAAGACAAGTGGTTTCAAATATAACAATTAAAGTAGCTTTAAATTTCCAAGTCCCATCATTCTTTGATCTCTTTTTCTATAATTGTTTTACTCATTAATATTGTTTTAATCACAATAAAGGTTATCAATAAGAACACATTGGTTATCTTATAACTTAGAAAACTAATAAATAGTTGAAAAATAAGACTGTCTTAATCACAATAAAGGTTATCAATAAGAGCACATTGGTTATCTTATAATTTAGAAAACTAAAAAAATAAGATGTTATATTAAAAACTAATTTTCTATATATTTTAAAGTGTATGTATATAGTGAATATATTTATATTTATGTTTATGTTTATATTTATAGTGAGCATATTTATATTTATTTTTATATAGTTAAACTATTAATTAAACTAATATTATAAATAACAAAAAAAATTACTTGAATAAATAGATTAATTTGATTAGAAAATTTAGTTAACTACTTTTAATTAAATAACTTTTAAATAACTAAATACTCTTAATCTTATTAGTCACATACCAAAAATCAAAAATCAAATACATGCCCTATTTACAAACACTTTTAAATACGTATCAAAACCCAGTTGCATTGTATCTTATTTGCAAAACCCTCTTAAATAGAAAAATAACAAACAACTTATACACGATACATCATAGCAAAGCATTCTCCAAGGAAATTACCTGTCAAAACATTAGTATGCTCACTAGGGATTGACATTAGCATGCTCACCAGGGATCACAACTATATATTATGATTCTCATCCTCTGCCGATCTCATGAGACTGTGACATACCATGCCCGATCCGAACACACTGGTATTCAACATTACATTGTGATAAAAAGTGATTCGATAAATATCAATCTATTTTGGAGTAATAAAACAGGTGCTAATATTTCTATAGGAAATCAAAGGAGTGATCATTGAAACATCTAAAACTTGAGCTTCAAAGAAGAGTGATAGTTGTAGGGTTTAGATTTAGTTTTAATATACTGTTATGTGAGAGGTTGGAAATGAAATAAAGTTTAAATCTTATATTATTATTATAAAGTAGGGTAGTTGTGAAAGCTGTTTAATTGCTATATAAGTACAAAAATAGTTGAGTTTCAATTTACCTTTTATAGTATCATATTATGTGATTTAATATGGTAGTTTTATCTTTATTTTGATTTTTTTATATATATTTTTAGCGTGTACTCTTTTTGCAATCTTGGGAGCTGAACACATTATTGAATTGTCAACTTAAATGTGTATAATATTTCTTAAGGAGTTACTAAAACAAAGAGATATTTTATTTCAAAGTAATGAAAAATTAGTTTATTGTATTTATTGTAAAAAGGAATTTTTGTAGTTAAAGGTACTCTACAATTTAGTATGGAGGAGATAGGTAGCTTTATAAATAAGTATAAATATTTGAATATTAACTTTTTTAATATGGAGGAGATGTTCTAATGACCGTAAATGAGTGTCAATAATTAAACATCAATTCAATATGGAAGAAATGGTATAAGTGTTAGTAAAATGAAGCATTAAATAAAAAATAATAATAAAAAAACTTAATGTTAACTAAATTGAGAAAGTAAGTCTTGAGGATGTTGTCTAACAGTTAGGTGGGGAGGTTTGGTCCCTACAAGTCTTGTGGTCCAATCCCTCATAGGACTATATATGCTGCTCCAAGTACGATTTTTTCAATTGAAAAAAAATAAATAAATAAATAAATAAAAAAACTAAATTAATAAAATAATAAAAAAATAATAATAAATTGATTCAATTCAATTTGTTATATTGTAATGTTGTTTTCTATTAAAAAATTATAAACAATCTTTTAAGTAGAAATCATAATATGCATATCACATTAAAATAAATTAAAATAATAATGATTCATATTTGTAACCATGATATTTTAGAGCATATAGTTAATAAATATGTAAAATTTTAATAAATTTAATTAATAAACACATAATTAAAAATAAAATATTTCTAAATATACAAATGTCAAATTTTTATTGTATAAATAGCAATAAATTATTAAATATATAAATTGAAATAATGAACCATATTTGTAGCCATTATATTTTAGAATTTTATATTTAAATTTAATTAATAAACATATAAAAAATATTATTTATAACAAACTTTTTTTTTGAAGTTATTTATAAAATGGTAGAGGGGAATATGAGTGAAAACATGGGAAGGTGGAAGTAGGAGAAAATATGAGTGAAAACATGAGCGCCAGGGGAATATGATATGTTATCCATCTATCTATGCCATCAATCCTATGTATATCACTTCACAAAATTAAATTAAAAAAAAAAAAAAAAAAAATATTATAAAGTATTCAATAAATAGAATAGTTTTATATATAAAGATGTGAAATTTATATAAATATAAATAATATTATGAAAGACCAGGATATATCTATTTTAACTCTGAATTTACCAAGTATCCAAAATTCTAGAGGAATCAAATCTCTCCATGTAAAAACATTTCCTCAAATTTAACGCTCAAAAAGAAGTTTGCATCTTGAAAATTTTAACACCTCTAGATATTTAGAACATCCAAAATTAAAATAAATTTATAGTAATATTATTTGATAAATATATCCACATTTTACCTATCTTATACAACTATTTCACATATCTTGTACAACGATCTAATCTATATATAGCAATATATATCTTATGTAATATTTATATCTTATGTAATATTTCTTATGGCATCTTATAATTGGCGATTGGTCTTCAAAGCAGACTAATAAAAGTTCCAAGTCATTTCCTTTCAAATTAATTTTCTAATTTATGAAACTAGAAAATTAGTCCAGATATCCAAGCTTGGAAGTAGTACTCATAACGTAGACAAGACTAATCCAATGCAGACACTTTTATAACTTGCCATGCAGCTATGAAAACTAAGAGCTTCACCCTTTTATTTTGCCAGGATGTAAATCTTTCATTCTTAACATTTTCTTCACTAACAAGTACATACTTTCGAAGAAACAAGTTAAATTTTTGTGGTTGGTTGCAAAATCCCCTTCGCTATTTTATTGCCAGTAGCCAATCTGGCATACAATACTTCTCTTGACTTGCATTTCCAAAGACCAAGTTGTCAATTAGCTATTGCATGCGTGTTTTTACATTTACGGTGAATACTATTTACCAATGAGAAACCGAGAAAGCTTGAAACGCATCATAAGGTTGTCTAATTAAAATAACAATATAAAGTTAGGGAAAAAAATTATATTGAAGAATGTAATCATTGTACTTTACATAATTACATGATATTGAAAAATTCCATTTTCAAGAAAGGAAAACATGAATGAAAAAGTAGCCCAAAATCCCATATGGAAGTACGTTCATGGTATGAAAATTAGAAGTATACATACGAAGGATGCTTATATGTGCCCAAGCACGCTTATATATACAAAGTGGAACTCGGTTATTGGCAATCAAGGAAGACACACTTCTAAAGAGAGAAAAAGGAATATTGAAATACTTCGTCCTTGGAAACTACTAACATGATACTACAACCTAACCTATAAAGCTGATTGGCCTTCCGACTTGTCCTGTTTGAAAATCCAAATTCTAATCCTTAAATCCAATAATGAGGCCAATGAGTAAAGAGACTATAGCAATTCCTAGTGCAAATTTTAAACTGAATTTGGAAAGCTCAATACAATTGGCAATACCACTGATCCTTGTATCATATTCAAATGCCTTTCCAACTTTTGACATTTTCGAAGGCAGACAAATGCTTCTTGCAATCTTTTGTGTTTTTGTAATCAATCCTTTCATCTGCAAAATTTAAGATTATAGGCAAACCCACCTCAATATGTTAGACATCGAGATTCACAATCATGTCCAAAGAGACGTGCTTATGTAAAAATATTTCATTTAAACAAATAAGATGCAACTATAGAAGAAATTAAATTCCGCGCCTTTAGCTAAATGCCATTTCAAGACTTTCTGGTTGAAAATATGTTGCATTAAAGGAAAGTACAATACTAGTGTGACTGACAACATTCTAGTGGTTGACATTTCAAACGAGAAATATCACCGTTAATATTTGCAGTTGCAGTGTTGCACTTGAGATTTTCATAGCAGCTGGGCATTTGTCATATACTTTGTAGATGATTAAGAGAAATGAAAGTGGATAATAATTTATTCATCAAGTAATAAGTATGTTTAGACTGTATACATTTTGCCTATTATATCCATTAATTCATTTTATTTATGAATTAGTAAAATCTGAGTATGTTAAACTTTTCCTCTTTATGTTCTACAATTATTGACACTAATCAGTACTGTTCAATATGCCGTATCGATATATTATTAGTTTGGTGAACAAATAAGCATCAAAGAAATTTCTAAGAAGTTTTGCGTTTCACTTGAAGTTGTTGATGCCAAGACACTTGAAACACAAACGATAAAATTGTCAACATGTTCACTCAATCAAACAAGATTTCAGATTATAATCAACCATTATTTGGCAAAGCAAATCCTGAAGCTATTGTTTTCACCATTCAGATAGATGAAAAGTTTATCGTCTCATGTCATAGACAACATTCTTTCTACTGAGAAAAACCACCTATGATGATTGATACATGTATGCTTATATTAACCAACAATTTTCGGTTACCAAATAAACTGAAACCATTACAAACAGTTGTAACTTTTTCTTTATATCTCGTTATGTTCACTAAATACTTTTGTCACATTTTTTGTCAAATATTTTCTTTTCTCTTGGTCTTCTAAATTAACAGATTTTTTTCTTGAAAGAATCCATCAACTCCATTAGCCTTACTCTCATTGGGCAGATATTTTATGTCGTAAAACTTAAATTCAAAGAGTAAACAAAGGAAACAGGAAGAGAAGAGGATAAATAAAAGGGCCTCAATCTTCTTGCAGAACAAATCTTGTTGCGAAACAATCTTTCTACAGTGGAAAATTGCCTATGAATTTATAATTGAACACGTATGTATGTGTTGGTTACCTAGTAAACTAAATTCCTTCGAAAAACCTTATGAAAAGTCACGTCTTCGTGGGATCCTTGATAGGCTCAGTGGAAAAGCTAGTGCACTAGTTTGCATCTCCTATGAAGTATGTACAAAACCCACTGGAGTAACTAAATGATGCGGCGGGGTCTCCTGAAATGTAAACAGCTCACAATTTGTAACACACCCTCCCATCCCCTTGGGCTAATCTTAGGCTATAGAAGGGGTTACCTATTATAATGGGGTGACAAAAAAATTTCCAAAAAATTCCTTCTTTCCGACCTCCTTGAAATTCAAAACAAAAGCCATCATCGGCTCGTCCAGAGCTTTCGGGTGATATAAAGATTATCTCAATTCTAACTCCCAGATTTAAAGTTATGCCCACTTAAAGATTTGATCATTTAACTTTCCACATCAGCAAGTATGGCTACATGGCACTTCCAAGTGGCCTACGTGGTTCTTCCATGATGCATAAAATCCTGAGTGGCCTTGTCACATCATATCGCTAAAGCGCCATCGCACCCCGTGCCATTCCTTTGGAATTCACCCCATTCAAACCTCTACAGCGCAACAGTAACTTACTCGTCGCCTGTTGGTGAGTTTCTATTACGTGCTCTCTATTAGTTGCACCATTCCTCCAAGGGTATCCTGCTTCAACCTTTCCTGGCGTGCCGAGATGTGAATATTTACATTATGTAACGGGGCGGTTCTCGTTCGGCGGCTTTCGTCTACTGCGGCCCGTTACAAATAGGCACTATAAAATATTATCGGGATTCGGAGGTCCGTCGTGACATGTCAACTTCCACGTTAGTACCATGTGGCATTCCCCAAGCCAGGTGGAACCACAAAACCACCACCATGAGTCTCTTAGGTCCCACATTAGCCTAACCTCCGTGTCACCTGCTCTTACTACGTCTTGTCGATGTCATGTTGACGTTTGGGTGATGTCATCCTGCCACGTGGCATGCTCTGGTGGTGCCGCATGTTATCCAAGTCACTTGGCCATCAAAAAGTAACCTCTCTTCCTGCCACATGTCATGTTGACAGCGTGCCATGTCACCCATCCTGTCACGTCACTTTCCCTCATGGTCTCCACACAGCCCTGCCCGGCCTACGTCGCACCTGCCACCCTAGCCTATGCTAGGGTCCCATAGGGCCAAGCCCCTTTGTGCAAATCTACAATTTTACGTTATATGAAGTTTGGTGCCCTCGCAATGATTTCTTCGTTAAACGCCATTCTCGTCTTCGTTCCCCGGGACATATATTTTGCCATCCCAACACCATAACACAATCAGGCCTCAAGCTAGTCGAGCGAGAAGCGACAACAAATTTTTACAATAAGTGATAGAGGGAACTCTATCTCGCGCCCTCTGTCAACAGCGCCAGATTTAAGAGCGACTAACACATGCCACTTACCAGGCATGGCGCAACGTGAATATTAATGTCGGGTAATGGGAATAATCTTGTCCCACGCCACCGTCAATAGCGCCACTCCAATGCTTTAATCCTTCAATGGGCCCTACACGGGCAACTCCATTCCATTCTGAAATCTGAATCTGGGTCTTTCACACTCAAGCACTTGTGATATTTGTTTGGATGTTAGATTCTCGGATACATACACTAGCAAAGCGAAATATCCGCCCATCTTGGATATCCAATTGAAACGATCACTTAAAACACGAGGAGGCATCAAACCCCGAATAGATTCGGATCATTACCAAAACTCACTAAGAAGGAAATATCTATTAGAGTTCTTCGAAGTAACACATTTGCCCAAAACTCCAAGTCCTCTAAGGGAAAGGTTAAACTCTGATTGTTGACCTTCATAGCATTAACGCATGCTTATGAAAGATTCAAGGCATTTGCCCAAAACTCCAAGTCCTCTAAGGGAAAGGTTAAACTCTGATTGTTGACCTTCATAGCATTAACGCATGCTTATGAAAGATTCAAGGCACTAACAGGCCCATGAGATCTGTTGCAAAATGGAGAATAGTTTCGAGGACCAAATCTCAACAAATCATTATAGACCTTACTATGTGGTGAACCTCAGGATATTACATCAATTTACGAGTGTGCATATTCATAGACCAACTGCACCATTTTTGAACCGAGAGACTCATAAATCTATCAGAGTCATTATGTTACACATCATATAATTCTTTCTACTCATAAACAAGGTACATTACAGATTCAAGCAGGCAGTGAGCCTTTCTTTTCATGAGTATGCCAACCATCATAATGTTGGCATTAATAGCTCTCTGCATGTCTTCATGCAGCCAGTTACATTTGCATATGAAAGCAAGAAACATTCATATCCCCCACATAAAGCTAGTATTCCAACTTAGCCTTAAGAAGATATAAAACAACTTGTCCCCAAGGACACGCAACAATTGCAGTAGCCATTTGGGAGTAATGGTAAGTCATACATCAACCAATGACATATCAAATAATTTTGTCACATTCAAACATATTTACACAAGACATTACACTTATCTAAATATCTAGAGATGGTTGGAAATTGGAGGTGGGGCTTCAACTCTCCACCCAGTGATAGGCCAACTGCACCACAGTTTTTCTTGTAATTTGTACACCCCTGAGGTAGATCCACAATCCAAGGGATTGCTTTCTCAAGGATTCAACAGGTCTCAATAAGGGTATTGATCAGCTTTCCAGAGTATGGGAATTATTTATAGGTAGTTTATCAACTATCTTTTCAAAGAAAGCACTACAGGATGAGTATCACACTATCTGGGTGGTTTATTAGCTTACTTGGCGAGCATTGAGTGGTTTATAAACTCACCCTGCAATCACTTGTTGGTATGTCAGCCTTTTTTCAGAAATAACCCTAGTGGATTGGCACCCTTCATAGTGGTTTATCAGTCTTACAACAAACACTTGAGTGGTTTATCAGCCTACTTGGCAAGCACTGACTGCTTTATCATCCTTTTCAGCAAGCACTTGGTGGATTATTAGCCTTTTTCAGCAAGCACTCTTCACCCAATTCCTCCTCTAAGACTCACATCAATTTTTCATGCTTGGACACACACAGCCCAGCATCAATACTAGGAATAACATCCCATCAGCCTCAGTAGGCTTTCTCTAACGTGCAACACATTTTTCTCCAATGCACAATGTTACCCACCATTTTATGGGTGATATCCCTAGGAGAAATGTTTTCTCCAAGATGGTCCTTGGTCGGCAGCCACTAGCCCCTTGCAACCCCCAGCTAGCTCAGTGTGCCATTTCTCCGCCACCTGAGCCAACCATGTGATCCCTCGCCCATCTGCCATGATCACATGTTTGAAGGTGGGCCTCCCGAACCTAAAGGGAGCATGGATTAATGGGGGGTATTCGGTGGAAAGAATGGGGTAGGTATGTGCTCCTGTTTCCTAGACCCCCTTTGGATATCTTGGATCTAGTCCCATGGGATCTCTTTTACTGACCATTGGACTTTAGGGATGGTATTTCAGGAGAAACCCTGATTTGTTTGTGTGGTCCCGCTCCCTTATCTGCATATATTACCCCTTGTCCACTCATTATTACCCCATTCATCATTTCTCCCACTTGGATCTACATTCCTCCATTGGGTCCACATAGGGTTAGCTCACCCCTTCACCTTGCCCCCACCTTGGGTTAGGCCTGGAATGATGCCCCAAAGGTTGATGCAGCTAAAAAAAAAGATAAAAGCATATTTGGCCACATTCAACAGGAAATGTACCACAAAATGCAAAGATGGTCGAGACAAGCACATTTAGAAATTGGGCAAAAGCCAAACCATGAGCTCTACCCCATCATCATGGCCATCACCCTGGTTCCTACAAGTTCTATGAGCCTCCTTCGTCATATAGGAACCCATGATTCTCCCAACCCCTGGTGGGCAATGAACCACCCTGCCATAAAAGGGGGTATTCACTGTTATATCTTATGCATCATGCTCTTCCCCCTTAAGCCTCGAGCAATTGATCAAAGAAAATCATAAAAGGACAAAAGGCATATAAAGAAGGGTGGAAAAATCAAGGTCGGGGCACCTCATGTACCGCGATTGCTCCCTCCTATACATTATAAACCTAAGTGTGGGCTTCCCTTTTATTAGCTACCCTTGTACCTGAGCATGTGGCTCAGCGCTGCCCCCTCTCAGCCCTTACTTCATTCACCTATCTGTCACATGCCACTACCTTTTGAAGTATGTACCTTGAACATATTATCCCCTTTAGAAGTAGAAACCACCTAATAGGATATTTGGTTAACCCCATTTGGAGTTTAGGAGACATTGGCACATCCCGAAGCCCATTATGGAAGGGCAAGGCATTATGAAGACCCCACCTGTGTTCCATGGTTGGTAAGCTCATTTACTCGATTTCTCTAATGACTTGTTGTATTGGAAGGCTAGGGGACACATTGGATCTTATGTGGGATTGGAGATGGTCTCCATCTTAGGTTTGGTCTCTCTATACGGGATCCTAATCCTCCACAAGGATACATTGGCACATGTAGGGTGTGTGTTGAGAGCCATGGGCCTCCACGCAGTAAACAATACTCCATGGATCCTTGAGGATGTTCAGATATTGCTTGTGATTCACCTATTGGACGAGGAAGATACACTTGGTTCACCTTTGCCCAGCCAAGCCCACAGATGTACGATACACTTGGCAGTTGACCCAGAACTTGTAAGATGATGTGGCATCACCTACACTATCATCAGAGCCCTTGCAGATGATCTACAGGCATCTTTGACTAAAGACCTGTTAGCTATGCTATACAGTAATGTTTTTCCAAGGCCACAGACAGGCTTGCTCTGCTCGGTTGTCTTCAAAGGGAGCTCATAGCAGTCTGTTCCCTTCTCCTCCTTCATTTTGTGTACGGCCATAGCCCCCGCTACATGTGTTTTCCTCCATTTTCACCTCTAAATTGCCGTGAAAGTCCAGGATTGTTCAGCCCCTAGGCGCTAAGTGTTAAGCCCATATAAATGCGCTAGCATGACCACGCGCCTGTCTCCTACGGTTACCCGTGTGATTAAACCTGTACCGTTCGATCATCGCATCACGATCCGACGGTCTCCGTTGTTTTCCCCGCTCATTAAACCCAATTTACTTTTCCCACTGGCGATCGCGTTCACCACAATCCAACCACGTTCGCTCTTCTCGATGCCGTAAGCCGCCCGCATGTTAGCTCGCAAGGAAAGTTGTTTTCCTCCTGTCACATCTGCCACGCGGCGTCACCTGAATGGGATCGTTGGCCGTTGTACGTTTACCGCCTACACGCCAAAAGCGGTGCGATCAATACCGCCCGCTGCTCAAAACCACTTTCCCGGCCGTTAAGTCCCCGCGCAGCTTCCGCCCTCGATCACCGTTGGATCTGCCCGCCCGCGATCCAATGGCCCTCGTTTGTTCGCTCCCGTTTTCTCCCGATACCCTCTGCAAAATGATTCCCGCCTTCGATCCACGCGATTCAACGGCTGAATCTTCCTCCTCCATTCTTCCGCGATGCAGTCTTCACCGCCTTTGACTGTCTTGTGCTCCCGAAGGACAACGACGATCAACTACCAGTACCTGGTGTAGTTACTCCACAACAACTACATTTATCAAGGAAAGAGAGCCGTGAAGGAAAGAGTAGTTGAAAGCATTAATTAGTCATGGAGCTTTATTCATATTACACTCCACCTGCTCGAGGAGTACAGCAGAACATCAGAGAACGTCAAATTCATCCACTGAAGCAATCAAATTGTATCAGAGACCCGTATTAAATAGTTAATGTGTTTGATGGTCCATTATAACCCCTCCACACATAGAATAGCAGAGCATTTTTTGTAAACAACCTCTATATATACCCAGAAACAAGATGTGATGAAGGTTGATGGTTGTTGTTTTGATGTAAAGTTCAACTTCTGGAGACTGTAACTGTGATACTTGCAGCGTCTGGTCTTCATTTTCAGCTAATACAAGCTTCTTTTGTTGTTAATTGCTCACTTTCCATTTCTACTATGTTCTAGGTTGTGCCTATTATGCATTTTTCATGTGCTCTTGATGTTTAGCATTAGAGGAGCTGTCATCCCACCTCTGTGTTGAAGTCTAGTATGTATCATCGAATGTGTTATGCAAGTTTCTGTTTACTTAGTGCCAAAGAGCTGTCATCCTGTCTGTGCATTAGGAAATAGATTTGCAGACCTCTTTACTGGTTGCAACCGGCCATCACAGGGTCACGTGCATCTGCTGGTGTGGTCAGTATTCTCCATGTTCACCTTTTCCTCAAACTGTGAGTAATTGGTGGTCTAAAGCCTTGTAGTCTGGGGGTGTTCACCCATATCTGGAGTTAAGCATAGTAGAAGTGGTTATATGGCTTGAACAAGCATCATTCCTTCCAGTCATCCATTTCCAACATTTTTGTTGAGTTTGTAATGTTCCCGAGCATCTCCGAGATACAACCTAGGAGAGTTTCTTGGGGTGATAACATTAATTGGCATCGTTGCCAGGGAGAGGAGATTGAAGCTCAGTTTCCCTGGGAGACGACACAGTTCCAGATTTTGATGATAGACAAGGTCTGGGCACATTTCTGGTTGTGATCATCTATCTGGCGACTCCACTGGAGGAAGACCAACCTTTGGCGACTCCACAGTATAGTCCTGGCTCAATTTGTGAGACACACTCGAAGAAATCCTTAGAAATCACCAGCTGTTCCAGTGCCTGACCTTGAGAAGATTGTTAAACCGAAGAAAACATCACAGAAAGGAGCATCAGGATCAAGTAAGCCCAAGAAATCTTATTTGTCTCTGAAAGATAAGATTATAGCTGAGGATATACACTTTGAATATTTAGAGCCTAGCTTTGTTAGTAAAGAAATTCCTTCAGAGGTTAATAAAGCTCCTTTCTCAGTCAATTCCCCTTTGGATCGTAGTCCAAAGAAAGCCTCCCATTCAGTTCATCAATTCCCCTCATTTCTTTCATCTAGTTCCTTAGCTCCTACCATTCAATCTGCCAGCATCCTTCCACATATCCCAGTCATGGCAGGACAACAAGCACCTACGAAGATGGAAAGAATTATTGCTGCTAAGTATGGACCCTTGGTCTTGCCTGCTCCTTTGAATGTCATGCCTGCAGGAGAGTATCAAAAATATATGCCTAAATTCACTAGTACAGAGGGAGTAACTGCTGAAGAACACCGTGAGTCTTTTTATATCTATGCAGATAACCTAGATATTAGTGAAGATGATATGTGGATGAAAGTTTTTGTACAGAGCCTTGATGGAGAGGCTAGGAAGTGGTTCAAAGAATTGCCCCCTAGATCTATTGCTGATATTGAAGCCTTAGATGAAGCATTTTTGAAGCACTGGGGAGATAAAAAGGACTTGCTATATTACCATACTGAGTTTGGTAACCTGAAGAGGGAAAATGGGGAATCATTGCCTGATTTTAATAAAAGATTCAATCATATGTATCGTAAGATACCAGCTGAGGTAAAGCCTACCCCCACCTCTGCCAAACTCACTTCTGCCTATGCTTTTGACTCTGATTTCTGCCTATTGTTGAGAAAAAGAAGATGTGCCACTCTAGCCGACATGCAAGATACAGCACTAGAGGTGGAATCTAATATTATGGCTGCAAAAAAGCTTAAAACACATGCTGATAGAAGGAGGCAGAGAGGTGAGGCTTCTTCTTCCTCTGCTTCATCTTCAGAGACAAAATTAGATAAAATGACTAGAATGATAGAGTCATTGGCTGTAGAGATATCTAAGCTGAAGATTGAGCAGAATTTAGGAAAGAAAAGGGAGCAGAACACATTTGTTCCAAGAAATCCAAATCCATTCAGAAGAGCAAATGAACAGTTGCAAATCATTCAAAGGGGTAAAGAAACAAATGAAGAACAAAAGGTTAAAGCTCCTTTTCAAAATGTAGTCATGGAGGAGGAACAATTTGAAGAAGAGGATGAAATTCATTGCATGGAAGATAAAGACAGTGCTGCATTTTTTACATTGGCTGCATATGAAGAATCTTTGTTGTAGGAACAAGACAGTCAAAGGTGGGACAGAGAGGCAGTTCTACAAACTAAGGAATAGCAAAGATACAATCTGAGGTCAAATGCAAAAAATGTCAAGGAGAATCTTGCCCAAAGCGTTGTTGTCCAAACAGAGTCACAGAATATCAGACAGAGAAGACCAGCAGCTAACCCAGTCATCCTCAAAGCTCCAATTCAAGAGGTAAGAGGTTCTGATAAGCTACCTTCCTCTTTCAGCTTAGAGTCAGAAGTCCAGAAGTTAAAAATATCTGTGCCTCTGGTAGAGTTGGTAAAGAGTGAAGTGTTTAGAAAGCCTATCCTTGAAGCTCTTGAGCTGGAAACCACACAAACCTCCACTGACTCTGTCAATTTGCAAGATGACAAGCCTGCCATTGTGCTTAGCCCCATGATTGAACCTACTGATAATAATTCTCCATCTTTTTATGTCTCCTTGACCATTCATGACAAAATCCTCCACAATTGCCTGCTAGACACAGGGGCCAGCCACAATTTGATGCCTAAAGCTGTCATGGAAGAGTTAGGCCTTGATATCACTAGACCATATCATGATTTATTCTCTTTTGATTCAAGGAAAGTGAAATGCCTAGGATTAATCAAAGACCTAGCCATTACCCTAACTCAGCTGCCCATGAAGAGTATGATGATGGATATTGTGGTAGCAGATGTCCCTCCCAAGTTTGGCATGTTGTTGTCAAGAGGATGGATTAAGAGACTAGGTGGGACATTGCAGAATGATCTATCTTATGCCACTGTCCCAGTTTTTGAAGGAGAAAGCAGGAGATTATACAGAGAAGCACAACTGGCATACATCATCAGTGATGAGAAGAATCCTACTAATCATCCCATATACACTGTGGACACTGATTTTGGAGCATGTATCCTCCAAATAGAAGAATCCCAGAAGGCCTTAATGCAGCTCAAGAAACCAACAAATCAGGCTGAGAAAGAGCAAGGAAGTCAAGTTTGGGAGATGTTCTTTGATGGAGCATGTTCCAGGGAAACTGCAGGAGCAGGGGTGGTGCTGGTATCTCCAGAACAAAGAAGCACACAGCTGTCTTTTAAACTGGCTTTTCAAGTCACTAACAATATAGCAGAGTATGAGGCTCTGATATTGGGCCTTAACGTAGCAAAAGACAGAGGAATCAGAAGCATAAAGGTGTTCGGAGATGCTGATCTTATCATTCAGCAAGTAAATAAAACATTTCAGGCAAAGCACCCAAGGCTGAAAGCATACAGAAATGAGGTATGGAGACTCAAAGATTCCTTTGATAATTTCTCTCTTTCATATATCCCTAGAGCCAAAAATCAGCTTGCTGATTCCCTTGTTGTGTCTGCTAGCATGTTTATCCCTCCCATGCCTCCCAGACTAGTTTATGAAGTCCAAATGAAGTATAGACCATCCTTGCCTGATAATGTCCAGCATTGGAAAGTTTTTGAAGATGATGATGAAGTAAATAGGTTCCTTCAAGTCATTGATGAATTCTCTGAAATGCAAATTGACCAACAAAATGAAGCCTTGCAAGAAAGCCCCAAATCCTAGCTTAGAAACAAAATCGGTAAAGATAGTATTGTCCAACTTCCCAGCGATCATATTCCTAAGGGTTTAATTCCTTTAGAAAGGTTGTTTGACCAAAATGATGTACCTTACAAGGCTGCCCAAAAAAAAGACCAATCTGCAGTCTGTAAGCATGATATAAGGAATCTAGGTCAGCCTAGATACATAAGTCTGTCCACTCATCTGTCTGCTGACCAAAGTTCCGAATACTGTAATTTAATGAAGCAATTTGCTGATGTGTTTGCCTGGGAATATAATGACCTGAAAACATATGACAAAAAGATTATCCAACATAAAATCCCTCTAGAAAAAGACACCATACCTTTCAAACAGAAGCTGAGACCAATAAATCCTTTGCTCCTTCCTTTGATTGAAAAAGAAATTAAAAAGTTGCTGGCTGCCAAGATCATAGTCCCTCTTAGATATTCTAGATGGGTAGCCAACCTAGTAGTGGTGAGGAAAAAAAGTGGAGAAATCAGACTGTGTTGATTTTAGAAACTTAAACAAATGCTCTAAGAAAGACAACTATCCTTTACCCAAGATGGAGCATTTGCTGCAAAAAGTCTCAGGAGCCAAAGTAATGTCTTTCTTGGACGGATTTTCAGGCTATAACCAAATTGTTGTGCATCCAGATGATCAAGAGAACACTGCATTCACCACTCCTTGGGGCACTTTTATGTATGCCAAGATGCCTTTTGGGTTGATGAATGTTGGAGACACCTTTCAAAGAGCTATGGATATAGCATTTGTGGGAGAGAAGGATAAGTTTGTGCTGATCTACCTTGATGACATCACAGTATACTCCAGCAGCCATCAAAACCATTTGCAACATTTGAAAAAGGTGTTCCTGAAGTGCAGGAGGTTTGGGATTTCAGTCAATCCTAAAAAATCACAATTTGCTCTAGAAGAAGGCAAACTGTTAGGACATGTTGTTTCTGTTGCAGGTGTCCGAATTGACCCAGAAAGAGAAAGCAATACAAACCCTGTCTGTCCCGAGATCTAAGAAAGACATCCAGTCCTTTCTGGGCAAAATTAATTTTGTGAGGAGGTTTATACCAAATTTTACAGAATTGGTGAAGCATATTACCTCCATGTTGAAGAAGGGGTCAGAGATAAAATGGTCTAATGCAGCTAGAAAATCCTTCGAGTCCATTAAAAAAGCTATGATGGAGGCTCCCACTTTAATCAGTCCAGATTACAGCAAGGAGTTCCATATATTTTATTTTGCCACTGAAGACACCATTGCAGCAGTTTTATTGCAAGCAGATGAGGAAGGTTCAGAGCATCCAGTGGCATTCTTCAGCAAAAACTTGAGGGATGTTGAACTAAGGTATGATATTATTTAGAAACAAGCATATGCTCTTATCAAATCTTTGAAAGCTTTCAGAGTTTACATCCTACATTCCAAGATAATTGCATATGTACCTTCTGCTTCAATAAAAGATGTCCTAACACAGCCTGATGCTGATGGAAGAAGGGCTAAATGGATTGCAAAGTTGATTGAATTTAATATAGAATTAAAGCCCACCAAGCTGGTCAGAGGTCGGGGTCTTGCCAAGTTATTGGCTGAAGAAAATCGCGGATCATTGAATATTTATTTCCTGTGCACAATTGCAGAAATTGATCAAACAAATAAAGAAGAGGAAGTAGCTGAACCAGAGAGAAAGCAGTGAGTGGCCGAAAATCTAGCTTCTTGTGATTGGTATTCTGCAATAGTTAAATTCTTGTTGAAGCTAGAAATCCCTCTAGGCCCAAGTACAAGTCATGCCAGAACTATTAAGCTTAGGGCAGCTAAATATTGCATTAGTAAAAATCTGCTCTATTGGAGGGATCCATTTGGAATGCTTTTGAGGTGTCTGGACAAAGAACAATCAATGGAAGTTATGCAGCAGTTTCATTCCAGCATGTGTGGAGGACACTATTATTGGAAAACCACTGCCCATAAGATCCTTAGAGCTGGGTATTATTGGCCCACTTTATTTTTTGATGTATTTTCATTTTTTAAATCTTGTGACAGGTGCCAAAGATTTGAAGGAAAGCAGCAATTGAAGTCCCTGCCCTTGAAACCAATACATGCAAAAGGCCATTTTCAGCAGTGGGGCTTGGATTTCATTGGAGAGATCAATCCACATTCCAGTGGTGAACACAGATGGATATTAGTAGCCATTGATTATTTCACTAAGTGGATTGAAGCAATCCCTATCAGAAAGGTTGATCATAATGTGGTCATGAAGTTTTTGACAGAGAATATCTTCACCAGATTTGGTTGTCCACATAAATTAGTCACAGACAATGCAGCAGCCTTCAGAGCAAAAGAATTGGTGGATTTGTGTGATTCAATGGGTATTAAACTAGTTCATTCCACCTCATATTATCTTCAAGGCAATGGTCTAGCAGAATCCTCTAACAAAAGCCTGATAAGGATAATCAAAAAGCTGTTAGAGGACAACAAAAATAATTGGGATTCTAAGCTCAAGTATGCACTGTGGGCTGACAGAGTAACCATTATGAAATCCACAGGAAATTCTCCATTCAGGCTGGTATATGGCACTGAAGCTATATTCCCAATTCAGTTAACTCTCCTTGTGGCAAAGTTCCTGCAACCAGAACAGAATGAGGAAGAAGACATGGCAAAAAGGATCACTGATTTAGTAGAGGTACATCGGATTAGAGAACAACTGGTTGAAAAGGCTGCAGCACATCAGAAAAAGATCAAGGATACTTTTGACAGGAAGACAAAGACAAATAATTTTCAGGTTGGAGACTTGGTTCTGAAGTGGGATGCACTAAAGGAAAAGAAAGGCAATCATGGGAAGTTTGATGCTTTCTGGACAGGGACTTTTATTATTTCTCAGATCCAAGGGAACAACACCTTCATACTAAAAAGTATGGGAGGAGAGGCAGTTTTTGATGGCCCAGTTAATGGGCATTTTCTGAAAATTTATGTGATTTAAGGCCTTTTGGCCTTAAAATTGTAAATATTTTATTTTATCAGTTTTAGTATAGGTTCAGTTAGACTCCATGCCCAATGGAACACTAGGAATTTTTATAATTTGTTTTTCATCAGAAAGGCATGGATCTGCAAGTTCTTGAGACCTCATAGGGAGGATCTCATCCCCAGAAAGAGCCAGTGTTAGCTCTGCTATACAGTAATGTTTTTCCAAGGCCAGAGACAGGCTTGCTCTGCTTAGTTGTCTTCAAAGGGAGCTCGCAGCGGTCTGTTCCCTTCTCCTCCTTCATTTTTGTGTACGGCCATAGCCCCCGCTGCATGTGTTTTCCTCCATTTTTACCTCTAAATTGTTGTGAAAGTCCAGGATTGTTCAGCCCCTAGGCGCTAAGTGTTAAGCCCATATAACTGCGCTAGCATGACCGTGCACCTGTCTCCTACGATTACCCATGTGTTAAACCCGTACCATCCAATCATCGCATCACGATCAGACGATCTCCGCTGTTTTCTCTACTCATTAAACCCAGTTTACTTTTCCCACCGGCGATCATGTTCACCACAATCCAACGATGTTCGCTCTTCCCGATGTCGTAAGCCGCCCGCACGTTAGCTCGCGGGGAAAGCTGTTTTCCTCCTGTCACATCTGCCACACGGCATCACTTGAATGGGATCGCTAGCCGTTGTACATTTACCACCTACACGCCAAAAGCGGTGCGATCAATACCTCCCGCCGCTCAAAACCACTTTCTCGGCCGTTAAGGCCCCGCGCAGCTTCCGCCCTCGATCACCGTTGGATCTGCCCGCCCGTGATCCAACGACCCTCGTTTGTTCGCTCTCCTTTTCTCCCGATACCCTCTGCAAAATGATTCCCGCCGTCAATCCACGTGATTCAACAGCTGAATCTTCCTCCTCCATTCTTCCGCCATGCAGTCTTCACCACCTTTGACTGTCCTGTGCTCCCGAAGGACAACGGCGATCAACTACTAGTACCTAGTGCAGTTACTCCACAACAACTGCATTTATCAAGGAAAGAGAGCCGTGAAGGAAAGAGCAGTTGAAAGCATTAATCAGTCATGGAGCTTTATTCATATTACACTCCACCTGCTCGAGGAGTACAGCAGAACATCAGAGAACGTCAAATTCATCCACTGAAGCAATCAGATTGTATCAGAGACCCGTATTAGATAGTTAATGTGGTTGATGGTCCATTATGACCCCTCCACGCATAGAATAGCAGAGCATTTTTGTAAACAACCTCTATATATACCCAGAAACAAGATGTGATGAAGGTTGATGGTTGTTGTTTGATGTAAGGTTCAACTTCTGGAGATTGTAACTACTGTAATACTTGCAACATCTGGTCTTCATTTTCAGCTAATACAAGCTTTTTTTGTTGTTAATTGCTCACTTTCCATTTCTACTCTGTTCTAGGTTGTGCCTGTTATGCATTTTTCATGTGCTCTTGATGTTTAGCATTAGAGGGGCTGCCTTCCCACCTCTGTGTTGAAGTCTAGTATGTATCATCGAATGTGTTATGCAGGTTTCTGTTTACTTAGTGCCAGATAACTGTCATCCTGTCCGTGCATTAGGAAATAGATTTGCAAACCTCTTTACTGGTTGCAGCCAGCCATCACAGGGTCCTATGCATCTGCTGGTGTGATCAGTATTCTCCATGTTCACCTTATCCTCAAGCTATGAGTAATTGCTGGTCTAAAGCCTTGTAGTCTGGAGGTGTTCACCCATGTCTAGAGTTAAGCATAGTAGAAGTGGTTATCTGGCTTGAACAAGCATCATTCCTTCCAGTCGTCCATTTCCAACATTTTTGTTGAGTTTGTAATGTTCCCGAGCATCTCCAAGATACAACCTAGGAGAGTTTCTTGGGGTGATAACAAGACCCATGAGGTTATTATTGTGCCCCCACACCCACTGGGAGCACCACAGGTTTATTGTTTGGAGAACAAGGGGCCAACCCCTTGTCCATCACTTTTGAGGGTCTTATTCTTCATTATGGCACCTATGGACCTCATCAGGCCTCTTGGAGGTCCCTACAACATGTACTATTCATCATCTGACCTCCTAAGATTCTTATTCTTTCATTTGTGAGCTAGTTTAGTGGGTTTGTCACCAAAAGTTAGATTATTAGCACATTATTTTATTTTTGGGGCTTATGTAGGCCAAGGAGACTAATTCAAACTCCTCATTAGTGTATAAATATTAAATACAAATGATATGAGTTCACTTGTTCATCATCACTTTGGATTGGATCTCTTCTCTCTCTTGAGAATTTCCCACTTTTTCCTAGAGGATGAATTGGAGCTTTATGGATAAATTTTGATGTTTGGATTTGGTTTATCCTACCTTGGAGCTTCTCTATTGTCAAATTGTGTATGGTTGGATATGTTCTATTACATGTAAGTACATGCCTTTAATGCTATTCTTATTTCACTTTGTCATGTACATTAGCTTGGGATTTTCGCTATTTTTGGGCTAATTGTTGCATGCATTTACTGCTTAAATAGTGGAATTTTGTCTCTATATAGCATCTCTCAATGTATGGGCCTGTAATTTGAACAAAATTTCCTAGGGATAATTCTACCAACGAATTCATCTTGATAATCCATCACCCTTTTGTAAGTCGAAGTATAAAAGTTGTAAGGTTGCTTCCCTTTTCCCTAGAAGGCTAGTGAGGTAGTCTTACGGCCTCCTTGACTAAGAAACAAGGCCCTCATTCATATTTATCATAGAATCCATTCTCCCAAGACTAAGGCACTGATCTACCAAGAGTTGGTCACCCAAAATCAATTATTTTTCACCTTTTCCTAGGTCTAACCAAATTGGGTCACCTAGGGCATTATTTTTTCGACAAAATAACCCTCCAAAAAGTTTGATCTCCTAGCCTCCCCTGCGCTAGTGTCTCTTCAAGGCGTCGTCCAATTTTGAAGCCATTCTCATAGTGGAGTTGTGAGAAAATCCAATCCCTAGCTCCAAGATCAAACTTTGCCCTGGTATCCCAAAGGCTAGTGCCTCATAGGATCCATTCAAAACCTTTAAGTGAAAATCTTTTATTTGATCCTTTCCCCCTCCTTGCCTGGCTTAAGAACACTGTTGGTTGCAAAAATCGTACCTCCTAAACTAGGTTGGGTCCACTTGGTCCCATGTGGTCCCATTCCTTTGAAAAGACAATTCTTCAAGAACCATCTGGGATATCAATTTCAATAAGGATTTTAGGGATTGGGAAACTCTTTCACAAGTCATATTCCCTAAACCTAACTCTCAAATCCTCCCATCCTTCTCCTAAAAGACATTGTACCTTGCTTAGAAAGTAAGCAATCTCTATTCTTCAACCTCTTCTGGAGAGGAATTATTTGGGTCACTCTATATCCCCTTGTTGATTTATCCTTCATTTGTGACTCCACATATACTGGGTCTCTTCCCATTGGTGAAAGTCCGTAAATAGTAGGGAGGCTTAGCTGAGGTGACAGTGGACTAAGTCTCCATTTAATTCCCTTGGTCTAACATTTGCCCCTTTAGGGATCCCCTCTAGGTCCCCTACTAGTTTGAGCGGTAACACACAACATTGTCTTCCTTAGCGTTCTTTCCTGCCTGTCCAGCATTCCACTAGCATGTGCATCTCTCTCCCCTGCTTTTCTTGTGCCCCTTCATTTTCTTCCAAGATATTCGTGTCCTCAATGGACTGTTCATTTCTCTTATGTCCTTCACATTGTGGAAGCAAAGAGAGAGAAAAAAACATGACCAATCTACTCTGTCCCCTTATTTCTTGCTAGTTGTTTGGTGGTGGCACTCTGCCACACCAGCCAACACTACTTCAGCGCTCCCTCAAATCATGGATCTGTTTGTCCCACCTCATACCATAAAATGTATATTTTATTTTTAATCAATTACATTTATTACAAAAAACAACGGTTAGCATAAGGGGTGTTACAAACGCCATCCCCTTAATGGAACACCCACCTCAGTGTTCTCTACAACTGGAAAGCAAAGAACAAAACTAAGCTTTATATAACAACTCTTACATCAGTTTATTCATCAATCAAAAACAAATATAGCACCCTCATTTTTTTTGCCATCTACCAAGTGGCTTCATCAGGTCCAAAGTGCTTCCATTGCACCTTGACCTACTCTATTACTCAATTCCATAACATGGTCTACCTCCAGTCTAGGATGCACAGTGGTTCTGCCTAGAACCTTCCCTCGAGTTCCACCTGTATCACAAACCAATCATCAATATGATTAGCATCATATACATATTTCTTAAGCAAAGAAACATGAAAAACATTATGTGTTGTGGGTTGCAAGGCCAATCTATAGGCCACTAGCTCCACTCTTTCCAATATCTTCTCATGTTCATTTAATTTTCTCAATTCATAACAAATCACATATCCTTCTTGCATGAGGACTCCACCTAGTCCTTCTTTGCAAGCCTTCATGCAAACCACAAATTCCTTCTCCAGAACTGTTATTCTTAAGATAGGTGCACAAGTGAGTAATTTCTTAAGTTGCTCAAAACTAGATGCACATTTTGGTATCCACTGCAATTTGACTTCTTTCCTTTGAAAGGAAATGATTGGATGCCCAATCCTTGAGAAGTCTCGAATGAACCTTTGGTAATATCCAGCTAACCACATGAAAGATTTGACTTCTTTGACATTCTAGGGAGTGGGCCACTCCATTATATCCTTGATATTTTTCGGATTTATAGCCACTCCATTTGAAATAAAATGCCCCAAGTAGTGAACTGGGGTTTGGAAAAACTCAAACTTATTGAGTTTTTCATATAGCTTACGCTCCCCCAGTAAGTGTAATATTGCTCTCAGGTGGTCTTCATGCTCTTCTTTGGTTTTTGAATATACAAGGATATCACCTACAAAGCCTAATACAAATTTGTCCAAATAGCTAAGTCACCTGACACGGGGATTCGAGACACGTAGGATTCGAGATTCGTGGTGTCGGATTCGGACATGCTGACCCCCCGGAACAGGACACGTTAGGATTCGTTATATATTATTTTATTAAAAAATATATATATATATATATATATATATTAACAATTAGATATTTCTTACACAAATTTTAATTAATGATACAAATTTATTGATTTCAAACATAGATCTTCATCTATAGCTATTAGCATGCATAGTACATACAAAATTCAAATAAATGTCAGTGGTACTGGTCACATAAATGATAAATCTATTAAAAATTTAAATCATGATTCATAATTCATAACTGAAAGACAACTTACAACTACAAGATAGTAAGATAAACACACTGACAACTGTAGTTTTCTCATTAAGTCATCAAATCAAAATTCAGGCATAGCTGCATAGGTTACTTATCTGAAGTCTGGTATCAAACATAATGAGCGCACTTCTTGGCAATGTGTCGTTTGAATGGATATGAACACCGGGGTTTAAACTTTTACCAAGTCAAGTCATTGTTCAGTCATTGATACAGGCAAGTGCATTTAATTAGCATTGAGCGGTCAATGATGGCATCGAAGGCCTGTCTTGATTTATTTAAGGAAATGTTACAAGGCATAGCGAGGCATGGAGACCATTTTGCTATACAGTCCACTGTTCTGGGATATACTGATGACGAGATACAATTTAAAGATTGAGTTTGGAATTCATTTTGAGTTGGTGAACTGATGGACAGCACGAGGCCATCATGTAAACCATTAAATTTTAATGGTTCACCACCCCATTCATTAGTTTATGGAAGAAATTGCATTCTACAAACACTGAACAGTGAGATCAGAAATGCTGCAAATGCACTTACCTGGTGGACTGGTGGTCGATTCTCCTTGCTGAATGCTATACTCCCTGCTGCAACAACACAAATCACTTGCCAACAGCACAAATCACTTGCCAAATGAAAATATTAATGAGCAAACACGCCCTTTTCATACCCGCGCTGAGCTTAGCGAGTCTTGGAAACAGGACACGATTCCCAAAATTGCGACACGCTTTTGAAAATCGTGACACGACCTCGGATTCGACGAGTCAGAAAAGGACACGACGTGTCATATGATTTGGACACGAATCCGGACCAAATCGTGTCGGATTCGCTGGATTCGGGATTCGAGGGGTCTCTAGGGCGAATCCGGTTATCTAGCCAAATAGGGTCTAAGGACATTGTTCATCAAGCACATGAATGTCGTTGGGGCATTTGTAAGCCCAAATGGCAGCACCACAAATTCATAATGGCCATATCTAGTCTTGAAGGTTGTTTTGTGAATGTCTTCATCTTTAATTTTGACCCGATGATATGCAAACCTAAAATCTATTTTGGAAAACATTGCAGCCCCTCTACGTTGGTAGAATAAGTCATCAATTCTAGGCATCGGGTACTTTTTCTTCACTATGGCCTTGTTTAGATATCGGTAATCTATACATAGTCATAGTATACCATTCTACTTTCTGGCATACAATGTTAGGGCTCCCCAGGGTGATACGATGGGCTAAATATATCCTTTATCCAACATCTCTTTAATTTGTATCTTCAAATCTATGAGTTCAGCATACTCATGTGATATGGAGTCATTGTTGTTGGTACTATTCCCAGAATTAATTCAAAGGTAAAAATCAATGTCTCTTCTGCATGGTAGTCCTGACAATTCTTCTGGAAACATGTCACTAAATTGCTTTAATGCCAAGCAACTTTTAGATTTATCCACATTACCTTCCAATTCCTCAGTCACGTGTATAGCATACAACGCACAACCTTTCATGTTGCATCGCTTCATTTGAAGCACAATTATTTGCCTGTGTGAGATTCGTCTCTTTATTCCCAGCAGCATTATCTTCTCACCAGCATCGTTGAGGCATTCCAACGCTTTGTTGTAACAATCAATCTTGGTTTTGTGGGCTGCCAACTAATCCATACCAATTAAAATATCATAAGATCCCAATGCTAATAAATTAATAGTTGTGGTGGTCATACCACTAATCTCCACAAGGCATGACTCCACTATGTCTATCACTCGCCTTCTTATTCCCGTGGCCAATTGAATATGCCATGATTCTTTATGAGCTTTCTTTGGAAATTTACATTCTCCGCAATCTTCAAGTTGATATAGCTGAAATTAGAACCTGGCTCAATTAAAATTGAAACAGGTTGGTTGATGACCATACCTTCCATTTGGATTATTGTAGCTTTTTGGTCTACCTGCCTATTGTCCAATGCTGCATAAATTCGAGTATGTTCTAAACCACATCATTCACTGTTGTTGCTTCTTGTACATTATACAACTTTGTGCCAGTTCGTTGTTCCTAATGATAGTTCCTCTATAGATGTTTTTATCCACAAGTGTACAAACCCATCCTTGGACCCTTCAGCCTCTTATTTTGTTGATTTTGGGGATTTTTTTCTGTTGGTCGTTGGGTGATTTCGCTGATATTTGTTCTTGGCAGAAGTAGTAAACTTCCCATTCTCCTCTCCTTTCTTATACCCTGAAGACTTCAGCCTTTTTCCTATGAAGCTTTCCTTATCTATCTTCTTCCAAATTGTCGAGGCTTTAGTCTTGTGTCTGGACTATTCATAGCAGTACCTCATCTTTCTAATGGTTTCCTCCAAGTTTTTTGGCGCATCAAACTCTATTCTTTTATGGTAAGCTTGTGGCTATCCACTAAAGTATCTTTGGATCTGTTGACCACTACGTGTCAATGACTCATAGCAGTACACCCCCTTTTTTCGCAAAAGGGATAGAGCCTAATTGATGTGTCCGTGTCGTTTAGCTATCATCATCAGCCTGATTATCATGTTATAATGTAAACCCATTCTGCATATATATGATGTAAATAATCTCAACAGATCCATATCATGTATGTAATTGCCTAAGTAAACCTACTTTTCTAGTGACAACCTACATTTTGGGAGGTTTTTTGTCTCACCAATCCATTATCAGATGGTCGCAGAGTTTTCCTTCAGTCTTACCCCAAAGCCGAAATGTATTTCGTCACTGGGATCTTAGGCGAGTCCTAGTGTTATAGATCGAGTCTATGTAAAAGTGATTTGGGAATAATCCTAACTATTTGGTTAAGTTATTTTATTACAAATTGTTTGGTCTGATGGAATATATTTGTGTCGCAAAAATGGGTAGTCTGTAAGGGTCTATTACAGATGGGTTTTCCCCCTTATGATGTACAAAATAAGAAAATTATGATGTAAAGTGTCTTGAGGATTGGAAAAATAATTTATCCCCTCATACGTTAATTAATTAAAATTTCTGGCCAAAATTTAATTAAAATCCTAAGCCAGCAATTTAATTAATCCTAGGTCCTAGGTAAATTTAAATTCTTCAAAGGAAAAATTCGTGGGTCCTTAAAAAACAAATTTTAAAAGGTCCCAGGACTAACGTAAATTAATTATTTTGCTAAATTTTAGGTCTTTGGTCCCTGGGGGTTAAGTCAAAGTCAATTTTTTAAGGAAATTAACTCAAAAATTTTATTTTTGAGTTAATTAAAATGTATCTAATTGAAAAAATCGAATTTCCTCAAGAATTTAATATTTGGATGGATGAGATTAAAATAAATTTTAATCCTCATCAACAATCAAGATTGCTTTGACGAGGATCACTCAAACTAGCTGTTGGAAGATTTATCTTTAAATAGAAGGTCATTTGTCCATTGATCCATCCGACCTTGGAGTCGTGCTAAGCGAAAAGCTCGTGTAATATTTTTTTCGAATAATAAAAAAAGACTTTGGGGTTTAATTTTTTCCGGTGTTACTCTTTATGGAAACATTATAAGATGTATCGTTTTCATGCGTAATTTTTTTTTTAGCCATTAATGATAGCTTCTAAAGAGTGATTTGAGTATAGGTATCTTGCTCAGTTGCTGGGGTTTAAGTGATAATTTAAATTTTGAATGTAATAGTAGGTATCTCTATTTATCTGGATTTTATTATCATTTTCTCACTCTATTTTGATGGTTGGATTGAGTTTCGCAGAAAAATCTTGATTTTTAGATCATCGGGCATTCGGGAAAGTTTTCAATTGGACTAGCCAACTCCCGATCCATGTTTTCTGAAGAGCCCAGCTAAGATAGCTCTGGGTTTATCATAAGATTTTTAGCGGTGATGTACAAAGGGTTTCGAGTTAAACACCTCTTTTAAAATTTAAAAAAAAATGTGGGAAATTGATACATCTGGCTGTTGATAGCCTTAGATTATCAGATTTGAGAGTGGAATTGGACTCATACTCCTAAGATCTGATAGATCTACAACTCTTGTACATATATCTATAAATTAGTTTTGGTTTTCTGACTTGGACTCTTCTGGGTTTTAGTTTTATCATTGTATATATCGTTTAGGTGTTTCTCGTTGTCTTGCAGTTACAAATCTGAGGAAGAAATTTGTATAGAGTCCAGATCTAGGCGCTGGAGGGTAAGATCTGGATCTCTGGGGTTCATCAACATCATTTTGCAGGGATTTTGTTCAGATCAATTTTGCAGTCTAAGGGTTTAAAGAGTTTTAAATCTGGAAATTTTTATAAGGTTCCAAAATTCTTAGATCTGGAAGTTTTCATGACGGTCTCAGGGTTAAGATCTGAAGCAAATGGATTCAACATTTTAATTAAGATTTCTGGAAATTTTTTAAAGAGTTTCTGAGCTACCATTTTTGTTGATTTGTTTACTGCCTAGTTTTTTGGGTTCACTGTGCAATTTCGATTTTTTTAAAGAACCCTCATTGCCATCTCTCTTTGGTCCGCAAGCTCCTCATACACATGCATTTTTATCCACTTTCATCAGACCTGCAGCCTTCTTCCCTCCACACTCTACAATTTATGTCCTTGATGCCCGAGTTTGCAGCCTCCTCCTGCGTGCTTTACCCTACCTCCACACTGCAAATCCATTTTTTTCTGTGTCATACAAATCCGCGCCCATCGCAGTAACTCTTCCACTCCAGCTCCCCTCATTTCTTGCCTTATCCTCCTTGTAGCCATATCCAGCCTTTCACGCCAACCTGCAACAACGCGTTTCCTCCGCGCGTTCTTCTTGTAACCCTCTAAAAACCCTCCATCAAATCTGCCAGCCCTCATCTACTGCATTCCTCACACCCTAACACAGTCATCACCTCCAAGTCACTCCCTCTGCTCTCGCTCAACCCGTCCTCCCTTTGCAGCTGCCTCGTCTGGCTCCCCACACGACATCCATTTCTTGTTGTCTGTCCACAGCCCTTCTCCCATCCTCCTACAATCCATCTCTGCCCAGCTCTCTTCCACGCTCGAGCTGTCTGCTGCCTATCGTTGCATACGCCGTCGTCCTGCAAATGCAAACACAAAACAAGCATGTCAACCTTTTTTGTTCACTTGTGTATTATGTATATGAGTTACGTTAAGTTCGATTTTTATTTTTTTAGTGTGTGCATTAGGGTTTAGGTTAGTTTTTTTTTATATCCGATTTCATTTTATTTTTAAACTTTGTTTAATTTTATTTTAGTGTAAAGTTTCGATTTTCTTTTTTTTATTCGATTTTATTTTGTTTTACATTTTTTCAATTTCTTTTTATGATTTTGATTTTGATTTTTATTCACATTTCAAAAAAAAGTTTCTAAAACATTAAAAAGCCTACAAAATTAAGAAAATCTAAAAATCTAAAATCTAAAACATTTAGCAAAAATCAAAAAGACCTTTTTTTAAATCTTTCTCACATTTGATTTTTTTTATATATTTTGAATTTTTTTATTTTTTACAAAATTAAAATATCATAAAAATTTCTAAAAAAAAAAATCTAAAACATTTAAAAAATCTAAAAAAAAATTATGGCGACCAAGGAATTAAATTAAAAGAGGATTTGCATTTTTACATTAAAAAAATTAATGTGGCCTATAGCCCATTAAAATTCAATTTATTAACCATTTTGATTTACTTTGTCATATTAAAAGATTTTGATTTACCAAAATATTTACCACATTAAACTAATTTCCTAAAGAACAATTGAATTGAGTACATAAATTTCCTTCTTGTCATTTTGTGGTAATATTTTTCTATTGTCAAGTGTGATTAATGTTTCAAAAAATTATATTGGCGATAGGAGGAAGTTAATTATTTCTAGATCTCGGTCATTAATGAAAATTATTTTAAATCTAGAATCTCTTACATATTGCAGTTTTGGGCGTCTACATTAATCATTCATGATTGTCATTATTCGTCACATATTGGAAAATTCTTCTGGATAACTTGTTTTATTTAGTCTATGGTTAACGCAAATATTAAAGGCACTGGTCTGTAGTCATTTATATCTTGTATTTGTGTCTTATTTTAATCTATCTATCTTAATTGACCGAAACTTACTTTAAATTCATCAAGTTGTTCATCATTTAAATCTCCTAGAGCCTATGTTCCAGAGGCTACCCTCATCCATTCACCTTAGGGACTACCCCCCTTGACTTGTCTAGGAGAGAGTTTAAACGGAGTGAGTAAGGATTAGAGTGACGGCCCTTTTTCTGAGCGTTGTCGCAGTGCCTAAACACTTTGTGTGACAACATTTTTTGGCATCGTTGCCAAGGATAGAGTTTTTTTGTCCTTGGTTTCCTTGACATCGTTTTAATCATCTCATCTTTTCCGCCATTCATTAGCCCATCAAGTGACACAACATTTTTTGGCACCATTCCCGGGAATAGAGTTTTTTGTCCTTGGTCCTCATGACATTTTTCAATCATCTAATCTTTCATCATTTCTTATCACATCAGCACAACATTTCCTGGCGTCATTTGATCTTTTCATCGCCTTATCTTTCGTCATCTCATTAATCGTTTCATATGCACTTTTACATTTCAGTTCATTTCTTGTTTGGGTGGCGACTCCACTTCTTTCATTTCTTACAAAAATTTCTACTAGAAGCTCACTTCTTGTGGATATCTTGATTTTCTTGAGCAGGGTTCTCTCTCTAGCATCCATTTTATCCCTCCCTTTAAGCAAGTCATCATGGATGACTTGTTTGCCCCATGTCATTTTACTAACTTTCTCCATGATATGCCGGAAGAGGTCATTCATAAATCACCTTTGTTCTCAGGTGGTGATTCAGCCGCTGCTAGAAAGCATCTAGCCAGGGTTACTCATATAATAATCAGATATTTTCATTCCTCCCAATATAAGCATGAAGATGTCAAGATGCATCTATTTGCCTTTTCTTTAGAGGGTGATGCTTTGAATTGGTTTCATAATTGTCCTAAAGATTCTTTCCCTTCTTTACAAGATATCATCAATGCTTTTAAAGATAGATATGGAGATCAAGGTGGCTCGCCTTGTGCCTCTAATACTATGCAATAGAATGAAAATAATCTTGTAAAGGATTCAACTGTCAATGAAATGTTTCAAGACAATTCTCCATATCAAAATGTGTCATCCACTTGTACCATTACATGACGAATCCATGATAGTGGAAAAACAGGAACAAGTTGTCAAATTAGTGTCGACAATGAAAGGGAAAATGAATGCATCTTATAGAAGAACTAAAATAGTTGGTTAAAGACATGCAGTTCAATGAAATGCAGCTGGTAAAAAATATGGAGCTTAATCAAGAAAAAATTATAGTTGATTATGCCAAGGATATGAGAACTTTACCTAGAAAAATGTGATAAGGAGATGGAAATCATGAAAATTAAACACTCCAATCACGTAGCCACTGTAGTAGAAAAGTGTGCTCAGAATATGGAGGCTATGAGGACTTCCATGCAAAACTATTTACTCGTCATGAGAGAAAAACATGCTAATGAAATGGAAACCATGAAAGCTAATCATGACAGAGAAATGAGTTCTATGCAAAATTGTTTGATGACCATAAAAGCAGAGATAATGACAAACTAATAAAATATATGGAATTTTGTCAAATATGTTTTCAAAATAAGTTATTGACCATGGAGGAAAACCATCCCAAGGAAGTTAGTGCTATGAAGGTTGAACACTCTACCCATATGGATGCCATAACAATACCAGTACAGAAATTTCAGCATCAGTCAGAAGATGAAAGAAACAAGGAAATGTCAACAGATCATAAGCCTCCTTGTCTACTGCAACAAGCTCCATCTTATTATGAAGAGGTCATTTGTTACATTAAAAAGTGGCTAATTGAAGGTCACCCGGACAAAGAAGAAATTAAAAAGGATCAAGTTATAAGTCATGACACCTGTGAGATTGATCCATCAGTCTTGATAGAGAAGATGCAGAATGAAGAAAGACATGTCACGCATATCTTACATACTTCATTTGAAAGTTTTCAAGCAGAATGTTCCACATCATCAGTGATACAACTTGCCACAAAGAAAACGCACAAGAGAAAGAGAATGAGAAAGCGATTTGATGCATCAGATGGCCGAGAGTAGCTTGATTTTCGGATAGGAAAAAGTCCTACCGTATGCGGATTAGATGTGGCACATCTGAGAAACAGCGAACAGATTTTCCTGAAAGCAGAAAATGCTCAGCATTCACTACATTGAACGCATTTGATGCCATGGGGCATCCTTTGTATCATATTTCTAACCCTACACCCTTTTTATGTCAGTATTTTATTTTTGTAGGTAGATGTTTTTCATGTTATTAGGATAGTTAATAAACGAAGAGCTTATATCTTTCCTGTGCTTAACGTTATATGATGATTTTTTAATGGACGCTACTTATGTTATATTGTGTGTTGCGTGGATGCAGATTCTGGATTCTCACATTCCTACGATGCAGCAACGTGTCCCCAAGTAGAGTCAGATGTTGACCACTACGTGTCAACGACCCATAGCAGTACACCCCCTTTTTCACAAAATGGATAGAGCCTGATCAATGTGTCTGTGTCGTTTAGCGATCATCATTACCCTGATTATCATGTTATAATGTAAACCCATTCTGCATATATATGATGTAAAAAATCTCAGCAAACCCGTGTCATGTATGTAATTCCCTAGGTAAACCTACTTTTTTGGTAACGACCTATACTCTGAGAGGTTTTTTGTCTCACGGATCCATTCTCGGATGGTCGGCAAAGTTTTCCTTGAGTCTTACCCCAAAGCAGGAATGCATTTTGTCACTGGGGTCTTGGGCGAGTCCTAGTGCTATAGATCGAGTCTATGTAAAAGTGATTTGGGAATAATTCTAACTATTTGGTTAGGTTATTTTATTACAAATTGCTTGGTCTGCTAGATTATATGTGTGTCGAAGAAATGGGTAGTCTGCGAGGGTCTATTACAAATAGGTTTTCCCCATTCTGATGTAAAAAAAAATGAAAATTATGATGTAAAGTGTCTTGTGGGTTGGAAAAATAATTTATCTCCTCATAGGTTAATTAATTAAATTTTCTGGCCAAAAATTAATTAAAATCCTAAGCCACCAATTTAATTAATCCTAGGTCCTAGGTAAATTTATATTTTCCAGAGGCAAAATTCGTGGGTCCTTAAAAATCAAATTTTAAAAGGTCCCGAGACTAAGGTAAATTAATTATTTTGCTAAATTTTAAGCCTTTGGTCCCTGGGGGTTAATTCAAAGTCAAATTTTTGAGGAAATTAACTCAAAATTTTTATTTTTGAGTTAATTAAAATGCATTTAATTGAAAAAATCGAATTTCCTCAAGAATTTAATATTTCGATGGATGAGATTAAAAGAAATTTTAATCCTCATCAACGATCGAGATTGCTTTGATGAGGATCACTCGAACTAACTGTTGGAATATTTATCTTTAAATAGAAGGTCATTTGTCAGTTGATCCATCCGACCTTTGAGTCGTGTGCTAAGTGAAAATCTTGTGTAATATTTTTTCCAAATAATAAATAATGACTTTGGGGTTAATTTTCGTCAGCGTTACTTTTTATGGAAATACTATCAGATGTGTCGTTTTCATGCGTAAAAAAAAAATTAGCCATTAATGATAACTTCTGAAGAGTGATTTGAGTACAAGTATCTTGCTCAGTTGTTGGGGTTTAAGTGATAATTTAAATTTTGAATGTAATAGCAGGTATCTCTATTTATCTAAATTTTATTATCATTTTCTCACTCTATTTTGATAGCTGGATTGAGTGCAGAAAAATCTTGATTTTTAGATCATCGGGCGTTCGGGGAAGTTTTCAGTTGGACCAGCCAACTCCCGATCCATGTTTTCTGAAGAGCCCAGCTAATATAGCTCCGAGCTTATCATAATATTTTTAGTGGTGATGCACGAAGGGTTTCGAGCTAAACACCTCCTTAAAAAAAAAAATGTGGGAAATTGATAGATCTGGCTGTTGAGAGCCTTAGATTATCAAATCTGGGAGCAAAGTTGGACTCATACTCCTCAGATTTGATAGATCTACCACTCTTGTACATAGATCTGTAAATTATTTTTGGTTTTCTGACTTGGGTTTTTCTGGGTTTTAGTTTTATCATTGTATATATCATTTGGGCGTCTCTCGTTGTCTTGCAGTTACAGATCTGAAGAAGAAATTTGTATAGAGTCCAGATCTAGGCCCTGGAGGGTAAGATATGGATCTCTGGGGTTCATCAACATCATTTTGCAGGGATACTATTCAGATTAATTTTGCAGTCTAAGGGTTTAAAGAGTTTTAAATGTGGAAATTTTTATGAGGGTTCCAAAATTCTTAGATCTGGAAGTTTTCATGACGGTCTTAGGGTTAAGATCTGAAGCAAATGGACTCAACATTTTCATTAAGATTTCTGGAAATTTTTCAAAGAGTTCCTGAGTTACCATTCTTGTTGATTTGTTTGCTCCCTGGTTTTTTGGGTTCACTATGCAATTTTGATTTTTTTTAAAGAACTCTCGTTGCCATCTCTCTTTAGTCTGCAAGTTCCTAATACACATGCATTTTTATCCACTTTCATCAGATCTATGGCCTTGTTCTCTCCACACTCTGAAGTTTATGTCCTTGTTGCCCGAGTTTGCAGCCTCCTCCTGTGTGCTTTACCCTACCTTCACGCTGCAAATCCCTTTTTTCTGCGTCATACAGATCCGCGCCCATCACAGCAACTCTTCCATTCCAGCTCCCCTCGGCTCCTGCCTTATTCTCCTCGCAGTCATATCTAGCCTTTCATGCCAACCTACAACAACACCTTTCCTCTGCGTGTTCTGCTTGTAACCCTCCGAAAACTCTCCATCAAATCTGCCAGCCCTCATCTGCTGCATTCCTCACACCCTAACACAGCCATCACCTCCAAGTTGCTCCCTCTGCTCTCGCTCAACCTATCCTCCCTTTGTGGCTGCCTCATCTGGCTCCCCACGCGACATCCATTTCTTGCTTCCTGTCCGCAGCCCTTCTCCCATCCTCCTAAAATCCATCTCTGCCCAGCTCTCTTCCACGCTCGAGTTGTCTATTGCCCATCACTGCATACGATGTCGTCCTGCAAATGCAAACACAGCCTTTCAACCTTTTTGTTTTACTTGTGTATTATGTATATGAGTTAGGTTAAGTTTGATTTTTATTGTTTTAGTGTGTGCATTAGGGTTTAGGTTAGTTTTCTTTATATCCAATTTCATTTTCTTTTGAAACTTTGTGTAATTTTATTTTAGTTTAAAGTTTCGATTTTCTTTCTTTTATTTGATTTTATTTTGTTTTACAATTTTTCAATTTCTTTTTTATGATTTTTATTTTGATTTTTATTCACATCTTAAAAAAAAATTGTAAAACATTAAAAAGCCTACAATATTAAGAAAATCTAAAAATCTAAAATCTAAAGTATTTAAAAAAAATAAAAATAAAAGCTTCTTTTTTTATCTTTGTGACATTTGATTTTTTTTTATATATTTTGACTTTTTTTATTTTTTACAAAATTAAAAAATCATAAAAATTTCTAAAAATTAAAAAAATCTAAAACATTTAAAAAATTAAAAAAAAAATCTAAAACATGTAAAAAATCTAAAAAAATTTAAATTCTGGTGACTAAGGAATTAAATTAAAAAAGGATTTGCGCTTTCACATTAAAAATTTTAATGTGGCATATGGCCTATTAAAATTTCAATTTATTAACCCTTTTGATTTACTTTGTCATATTAAAAGATTTTGATTTACCACATTAAACTAATTTCCTAAGGAACAATTGAATTGATTACATAAATTTCCTTCTTGTCATTTTGTGGTAATATTTCTCTATTGTCAAGCGCGATTAATGTTTCAAAAAATTATATTGGCGATAGGAGGAAGTTAATTAACTCCATATCTAGGTCATTAATGAAAACTATTTTAAATCTAGAATCTCTTACATATTGTAGTTTTGGGCGTTTACATTGATCATTCATGACTGTCACTATTCATCACATATTGGAAAATTGTTCTGGATGACTTGTTTTATTCAGTCTATGGTTAATGCAAATATTAAAGACATTGGTCTGTAGTCATTTACATCTTGTAATTGTGTTTTATTTTAACCTATCTATCTTAATTGGCCGAAACTTGCTTTAAACTCATCAAGTTGTTCATTAAAATCTCCTAGAGCCTGTGTCCCACAGGTTACCCTCATCCATTCACCTTAGAGACTACCCCGCTTGACTTGTCTAGGAGAGAATCTAAATGGAGTGAGTAAGGATTAGAGTGATAGCCCTTTCTCTGAGCATTGTCGCGGTGCCTAGACATTTTGTACGACAACGAGATGTTTGTTTTCTCATCCTTGATATAAGGCACATACCTCGGCAGCTCCAAAAATCTGTTTGTGTACTCATCATCTATCAATTGCCCAAATTTGCTCTCATAGAATACTTTGGCCCTACTATCATAGTACTTTTCAAATATGTACTTCTCCCAGAAGTATTTCTCAAACTTTCTCCATGATAGCTCTTTCTCCCTAATGTCTTTAACATTCTTCAATCCTTCCCTCCATATATCAACTTTTCCTTTCAAACTGAAAATAGGTACTCTAGCCTTCATGCTCTTAGAGTAGTCATTAACCTTGAAATACTTTATCCCCAATAGCCAATCCTCTGTCTCTTTAGCCTTCTTCAACTCTCCATCAAATCTAGGGGGCTTTGCTTTCTTGAACTCCTCTGACATTGCACTCTTGTTTCTTCTCCTCTAATGATGGTGTCTCTTAATGGTAGTATCTAATGATTGGTCAGGGGTGCCTAACTCTCTTTCCAAAGTGCTGAGTAGAATGATGCCTTCATCTGCATGCTTATGTCTTTTTCTTGATTTGCTTTCTCCTACGCTATCGGTATCCAATCTTTTCCTTTGGACTTCTGACGGGTTGGGTTTGGTCTTATGCCTATCTAGGTAGATAGCACCAAGCTCCTATTTCTTTTCCTTCGTAGGTTTGATAGCCTTTGCAATATTACAACATTCACCTCTGCTTGCCTTTCTTGTGCTCTAACAATCTTTTCATTGTTTGTTTTGCAGCTTCTCGGTTCAGTTCTTAGGCTTCTAAGGGTATCCATCCAATAAAGAAAGTCTTCTTCCTTCCTTATCCCAATTGACTCTTCTTTGTTAGTTTTTGTAGCATCGGACGTGTTCTAGCCACGAGACTTGGTGGAGAGGCTATAATTCATGTATTCTCCAATACCTAGAAATCATTTCTGGAAATTCCACCTAGAGATGACTTAATTAGATTTATTAGTCAATTTTTAATATTTCCGAAGTTTAAACTTAGGAAATATGATTAATTTATCAAAATTAATTAAGTCATGGTGAGAATATGTTTCTCCTTTGGTTTATCAAGTCAATATGATTAGGAGAGAATGTTAGGGGAGGGTTTCGTTCCTGAAACCCTAGGCCCTAGGCCTAGGTAGGTCTGATCGCAGCAGTCGACACACAGGTACGGCGCAGGCAGCTGTCGACAGTACATCTTTCAGGGTGGAGGTAGTCGATGGCGACAGCTAGGAATGAAACCACTTTTTTCAACCAGCGGTTTGGCGTTTGGGCTTATCTTGGTCACGGGAGCGGTTTCAAGACTTTTTACCCTGCAGTAACTTTCGTGGAGATCTACGCTGCTCTGGCCAGCTGCTACCCTAGGATCTCAAACTGTAAGCGGTTTGTCCTGAGTCGGTTTCGGGCTGTGGTTGAAAAGCTTTTCCTCGTTGTACTCAAAAACCATGGTAAACCCGAGTGAAGCTCTGGAGTTGGAACCCTCGACAGAAGATTTGATAACTGTTTGGGGAAGGGAATTTGCTGCTCAGGCTCTCGGCGAGGCTTTAGGAAAGAAAAAAGGAAGATCTGGAACTGGCGCGGACGTAGGAGATATACCCAGTATCTCATGTGTGGCCGAGTTGCTGCCGGAAAAAAGCTGGGATTTGTCAGGGCTGTTGGGTGCTCCGGGGAAAGACTCTGCGAACGACCCCTTTTTGGTCGCGAAGCCATCTGGTGAAGCTCGGATCGCAAATCCGCCGTCGGGTAAGCTTTCTTCTCCATCCAAAGCTTTTTCCCCTTCTGGGGGTTTGGAAGACATTATAAATTCAGTCCAAAACGTTGGAGTCTGGAGGCCTGTTGGGGGGTTAAAATCCTCTGTGGCAGATCCTGGGAAGAGATCTCAGTTGGGAGAGGTTATTAGGGACCTGTTCCCAAAGGTACTGGAACGGGGTTCCTCTCGGCCGAATGTTGGGGAAGCAGTCAGGGAACCCAGACATTTATTGGGAGAAGGGTTGGATTTAGGTCAAGAAAAGACTGGGAAAGGGAAGGATGTCAACCCGATTGAGGGTTTGGCCGAGACTCAGCAAAGGATCGATCATGCAGATGGAACGGATGGTGGAAGCCGAAGGAGGGTGGAAAAGCAAGCGCGGGAGCACGATGACTTGTCCGACGCCTCTGAGCGTAGAAGATTAGGGGGAAAGCGGAAAAAATCAAGACCTCTGAAGACAAGGGAATTCGAAGAAGTGGGTTTGGAGATGGATATGCAGGTCGAGGAGGTGCTAGATGTGGATGGGATTACACTGGTGGGCAGAATCAGAGGTCAGGCTGTGTCTGGGGTTGCTTTTAGACGATGGGCGGAGAATCAGTGGGCAGGATCATTGGCGGCCACATTCAATTCGAATGCCTTGGTAAAGGGATGGTTCATGATAAAATTTGAGAGTAAAGAGGCCATGGAGTGGGTCGAAGGACAGAACTGGTCCTATGGAAACAGGCCGGTGTTTTTCAAAAGGTGGACGCCTCTTTTTGATGCGGAAACGGAAAAGATGGATGCTTTTCCAGTTTGGGTTAGAATTCCCAATTTACCCCCGTACCTCTGGGCGGATTCAGTTTTCAGATCGATTGGGAATGTATTGGGGACATACTTGGATGCAGATAAATCATACCTGCATACTTTCGAGAAGAGGGTGGCTCGAATACTGGTGAAGCTCAATCCGAAGGAAGGCCTTGCAAAAACCATTCCTCTAAGATATAAGGAGTTCAGAATAGAACAAAAACTTGACTATGAACACCTTCCGTTTCGTTGCCATTTTTGCCATGAATATGGGCATTTGGCGCGCGATTGCCCGCTGGGAAGAAGAAGGAGGAGGACTCAGAAGGAATCAGAGGAATGGGTTGAGCATAAAAGACAGGAGGAGTATCAGACTGAGGGATTTGTTCACCCGGGGAAACAAGGAGAGGATTTGCAGTATCAGTCGGTGACGGATTTACCAAAGGAGGATGAAGAGACGATGGGCCCTGCAAACTGCCAGCCGATGGACACCTCTATATTGGATCCGCCGACAGCCGAAAAAGACTGCAATCAATCGGGTATGCCGTCCTCTGTCTTAAAGCATTCTTCTATAATAGATGATACTTGTATTGGGGGGCTCTCTGTGTTAAACACCTGTAATGATGTGATGAATAAAATTGACAATCTTTCAATCGAGTCTGTCTCCATAAATCTGGATGGTGAAGATTTTCCCCCACTAAACTCTGGTGATGATCATGGTCTAGTATCTCGGCCCTACAACCTGAGATCCAATAGTAAGAAAACAACAAACCATATTGATGTCATGGAACCGGTAGGAGGGTTAGGGCTAGAGACCTCAAAATGTCTCTCAAAGAAGAACAGAGGCAGGAAATCGAAATTAGCCATGACACAGGAGAAAGCAATCTTTGATGTTGCTGATGGGAAACAGTTGACCATTCCTGGGGCGCTTAGAGCAGCAAAACCCCCTGAGACGGTTATCAAATGATCTGTCTCTCCTGGAATTGTAGAGGGTTAGCTAGTAAGCCTAAAAAACTAGCTTTGAAAGAGCTCATCTCTAGATGCAACCCTGATATCGTCTTTCTTCAGGAGACTTTAGGAAATAGCTTGGATGTTGAAGCAGCACTCTGTTCCTATCTCCCGGGATGGGAGTTCTTGGCTGCAGATGCATCTGGGCGCTCGGGAGGTATAGCGATGGGTCTTAAGAAAGGGAAATTAAAATTGATATCCTCATGGGGATTCCAAAATGTACTAGGCATGGAGGTTGTTTCGCAGGATTTTGACTTCCCTCTGACTTTTGTTAATGTCTATGGTCCCTGTCATGGAAGGGCTTTGTTCTGGAATGAGCTTCTCTCCAAAAGTTTAGTCCAGGACAAGAATCTCATCATTGGAGGTGACCTAAATTTCTCTATGGGTTCCTCGGAAGCATGGGGACCTCTTGCAAGGGAGGATCCTTTAACGGACTTCTTTTCAAATGCTCTGGTGTCTCATAAGCTGATTGATGTGAATATCATAAAAGCCAAACCTACTTGGAGAAACAGGAGGACTGGAGAGTATAGAATTGCAAAAAGGTTGGATAGATTTCTCATCAGCGAAAAACTGGCAGCTTTGGTTCCTTTATTCAGGCAGTGGGTCGGGGAAGGTGGAAACTCAGATCACTTTCCTATCCTCCTTGAATTCTCAAAACCTCCAAAAAAGCCGGCCTCGCCTTTCAAATTCAATGCCCACTGGCTCCAGGAGGAATCATTCAAAAAGCTGTTCCATGATACTTGGATTCATCCGAGGCCGGATTACGAGGGAAGTTTAGCTGGGAGACTCATGGAAAATTTAAAAAGACTGAAAAAAGCAACCATTGATTGGGCATCTGAAAGAAGAAGGAAACAATCTGAGGTTTTAGTAAGCATTGATGAAGCTTTGAGGGTCCTTGAAGAACCTGAGACTGATGCATATGCAAATTCGGAATCAAAAGAGAAAATATTGGAGTTGGAAAAGAAAAGGGCGAAGATATTACTGGATAAAGAAGAAGAGTGGAGGCTGAAAAGCAGAGCTATCTGGTTAAAAGCAGGGGACGAAAACACAAAATTCTTTCACAACTATGCAAAAGGGAGGAGGAATGCAAACACTATTTGGAAGCTGAGGGACTCGGAAGGTAGAGAGGCTTCTTCTTTTGAAGAGTTGTCCAATATGGGGAAAGATCACTTTCAGTCCCTTTTTGCGGATCCAGGGGTTATCAACTTACCAGAAATCATCAGAACTGCTCAGGCTTTTCCCCGCTTTGTGGAAGAGGAGGAGGCAGAAGACCTTTTCAGGGAAGTGACAAAAGAAGAGGTTGAGGGTGTTATAAAGTCTATGGCTAAAGACAAAAGTCCTGGTCCTGATGGATGGACTATAGAACTTTTCACCCATTTCTTTGAATCCATTGGGGCAGAACTCACTGAGGTGGTGGAGGAGTCCAGATTAAAAGGGGAAATTTATGGGCCATTCAATGCAACTTTCATTGCTCTCATTCCGAAAAAAGAGGATCCTGGTTCTTTCGAAGATTTTAGGCCTATATCCCTATGTAACACCATTTACAAGATTATTGCAAAGATTATTGCGGTTAGATTGAAACCTATCCTTTCCTGCCATATTTCCAAGGAACAATTTGGTTTCCTGGATGGGAGGCAGATTCATGAGGCTATAGGGGTAGCTCAAGAAACAATACATAGCCTCAGGCAGGCAAAGAAAAAAGGAGCAGTACTAAAAATTGACCTAGCAAAAGCTTATGACAGGGTCAACTGGACTTATCTCAAGCTGCTCTTGATGCACCTTGGCTTTCAAGCTGGTTTCATTAGATGGATCATGGGATGCATTACAAATGTAACTTTTGCTGTTCTGATAAATGGTGCTGCTTCCCGTTTCTTCAAAAGCCAAAGAGGACTTCGTCAAGGGTGTCCACTTTCCCCTCTGCTTTTTCTTCTTGCGGCTGAAGGTCTTAGTCGACTTATCTCAAAGGCAAAAAGTACAGGTTTGATCAAAGGTTTGGAGGTTGCTGTCAACCTTTTCATTACCCATTTACTTTTCGTTGATGATATCTTATTGTTTACAAATGGGAATATTACCGAAATCTTAGAGCTAAAGTCTATTCTAGATCTATTTCTGAAAGCAACAGGGCTCAAAGTTAATGATAGAAAGTCTCAGTTGATTTTTGAAGGCTTCAGTAGACAAGAGGAGATGGCAATTGAGACCCAGCTGCCCTTTGGCACCTGTAATATGGAGCATCCCTTTAAATATCTTGGCTTTTGGCTCAAGCCATCTTCCTACAGGAAGCAAGACTGGAATTGGTTGGTTGCGAAAATTGAGCAGAAAATAGCTCACTGGAGCTATAAATGGCTGTCGAGGGCTGGAAGATTAACTTTGGTGAACTCCGTGTTACAGGCTATACCAGTTTTCTGGGCAGCTTTAACATGGATACCCAAAGGAATACTCCACAAAATAAAACAACTCTGCAGCAGATTTCTCTGGTCTGGGTCCAAGGAGGAAACTGTACTCCCTTGGGTGGCTTGGGACAAAATTGCAAGGCCAAAAGAATGGGGTGGTTGGGGGCTAAAAAACCTTGTGGATTTTAGTCAGGCCTTAGCTGCAAAAGCAGGATGGCGTATCATTACTACAGAGAACCTTTGGACGAAGGTGGTTACTAGGAAATATATTGATCCCACTCCGATTGAAGATTGGATAAGGAAGCCCAATAAGAAAGGGAGGAATTGTTCGGTCATCTGGAAAGCCACCACGGAGGCTTTCAAGATAATTGAGCGAGGACTGGCATGGAGGGTTGGGAATGGAGAGTGCTTGAGGATTGGCAGAGACCCATGGGTGGGTTGCAATGAAGATTTTGCCCTACATCCGGAATTGGTTGCTCATTTGGAAGGCTTAGGCATAACTAGATTAAACCAGATAGCTAATTTGGAGCAGACTTCTATTTGGGGCCAAGCCTGGAAGGCTGGAGAGGATATTGGCCTAAACGCTTTTTGGGGTGATGATTGGCAGCGTTATATTCAGGAGCTGAAAAGATCAAATGTCAGAATATTGGATAGGCCAGATAGTCTGGTGTGGGCACATGCCGATTCTGGGCTTTACTCCCCAAAGGCAGGCTATTCTTTTCTGGTGAAAAACAAAGGGTGGACCCTTCCTGCTTGGTGGTCAAAATCCCTGTTAAAGCTAAAGTGCCCAAAAAAAGCTCGTATCTTCTTCTGGTGTGCATTAAATCACAAAATTCCATCCTGGGATGTTCTTCAGGGCCGGTTTAAACAGGGACCTGGCAGATGCCCTCTGTGTTGTGCGGATGAAGAAACCATCAACCACCTCTTTCTGTTTTGCCCTTTCACCAAACAGACTTGGCTAGAGGCGGAAAAGCTTCTGAATACAAAGCTAAAATGGGAAGGGGTCGATCTAATGGCATGTTGGGAATACTGGTGGAACAACTTTCAGGGGAGGAATCTGAGGAATTTACCCCCCATCATATGCTGGGGTATTTGGATTGCAAGAAATCGCAGCATATTCAGCGAGAAGCTATCACCCGAGACTGCGGTGGCCATTCAGAGCATTGCCATTTTTGACAGCATCCCACTGGATGAGGAGGAAAAAAATCAAAAACAGAGGTCAGCCCCATGTATACGGGAAGGGGTCCCTTGGGCTTTTTTCGATGGGGCTGCTCAAAACAACATCGTGGGTGCCGGGATCTGCATTCATCTCAATAACTCTCACTCTCTTAAGGCCTCGGTTGGCATTGGAACGGGCACAAATAATTTTGCCGAGCTCTCGGCTCTAAAGCTTCTGCTGTGCTGGCTTATACAAAAGAACATCCTCACCATTCAGATTTATGGAGACTCATTGAATGTTATAAACTGGGTTACTGGGAAGTACAGATGTCAAAATTATATGCTGCTGCCTCTTTTAGAAGAAATACAAATCTTAAAACAGAGGTTTAATGTTTTTTTCATTGAACACATATACAGGGAATTCAATGAAGTCGCAGATGGGCTTTCTAAGGCAGGTTTACAACAAGATATGGGCTCGTGGAGAATAGCTGAACAGATACAGGATCAGATCCGTGTGTCGGACCTCCCTCCATACCCATAATTCCATCCTTTTGTTTTCAGACGATAGTTTGTTTTTTCTATTACTGTTTCTTGAACTGTTAGTCATAGAAAAACTCGGGTTTATATACTGTTTTCAGATACATTTCTGCTCCTTTTTGTTGAGCTGGGTGGCTACGATGCTGGTTTTTGCATGTGTGGGTCGTTTTCCTCTTGAAAGGAGGCCCAGCAGAACCCAGATCAAACTTGTTAATATCTCTCTGCTTTTGGTTCGGCTGTCTAGGCCGAGTGTTTTAGTCTGTTCTAACTTGCTGCACGCTGTAGGTGCGCTGTTGTCTCTCTTTAGAGGGGTTGGCCTAGTTATTAGGCGGTCATTACAGAATGTTAACTCATCTGCATGTAACTTTTTTTATTTCTTATAAAAAAAAGTTCGTTTTTTTCTGTGGAAAAAAAAAAAGTCATGGTGAGAATCTTCTAGAAAAGTACATGGATCGAATTCTAGTTAATCCTAGCCATCGATTAAGATTTAATCGTGGTCATTGAAGTCTCAACGGAGGATTATAAGAAGTCGATGGGGCTTGGAGAAAATACACCGAATCAACTGAGCATTCGGTTTTGCTGGGAAATCGATCTCTAGAGTAGCAACATTCAGTTGCTGGAGGTGATTCAGTGAGATCGAAGCAGTGAGATAGGGGCAGAGATGGTCAAGTCGTAGGAAGATTTTCCAGTTCTGGCGAGTACATTGTAGAGAAGAAGTGATTGCCACAGAGAGGCAGCACAGAGCCCTCTAAAGGAGACTTTTGTTTTGCTAGGGAGAAGTTGAGACTCAGTGCCAGAAGCTAGATAGAGGTTCCAGAGGGCAGGAGAATCAGTGTCCCACACAATAGCTGACGAGACTGTGAGAAGTGACGCAGTTCCGAGCTAGAGGGATGCAGTGACTACGTAGGCTGACGCAGAGACTACGGAGAGGTAACAAGGGACGGCTCCATTTGGAGCTGAGATCAATGTCGGATTGCCTGTGGAGTGAGGAATTTTCCTCACTAGTTATTTTTGCCAGTTTTCCTATGTTTGGATAGCCAGTTTGGGCATCCATAGTTTGTACTCATATTTTTACTACTGCATAATATTAAACCCTCAGCTATTGCACATGTTTTCTCGTTTTGGGTTTTTCCGAGGACTTAGTCCAAAAATAATGGTGTCATATTGTGTGTGTGCATCAATTTCTTCCAGCGTTTTTATTTCTTCCGTAGTATTTATTTTGTGAAGGTTATAGTGTATTTGTTTCGATATTTGCCATAGCACACAACAAATAATTTGTTTAATTAAATTAACAAATAGAAGAAATAACATCAGTTGTTGCAACAGGGTTCGGGATTAGCCGAATTTTCACATGGCATCAGGGCGCAGATTGTAAGTCGGAGATCTCAGTAGCAGAAGGGAAGAGGAATGTCATCGCTCTGTGTAAGCAGCAGTTCGAAACCCTTAAAGGCAATGCAATTTCTTGGCCAGGAGGGTCAATTTCTTGAGGGAAAATGAATTTCTATGAGAGAGCGACAAAGAAATTGGATTTCTCCAGTTCGAGGATTACCAGAGGCAGAGGGAGCAACTAGTATTTTCCTTGTAAAGCATATCTCTAGCTGGATGTAGTATTTTGTAGCAGTTGCTAGTGAAAAATAACGTCAGGAGGAAGAAGCACACACAGCAGAGAGATCTCAAGTTTTAGAGATCTAATATTTCTAGTTGCATATTGGCAATAGTTGTGAGCAGATATTCTCACTCCAGAAGGGAATGTGAGTAGCAAATCCAGCAGCCGAGCAGTGGGAAAGAGGGAGATTTTCGGGTTTATTTTTCCTAGCTTTTGAGTTTCATAGATTTTGCAGCTTTACAGCGATGGCCATACGAGATTGCCAGAGGTGGTTGTGCAAGTTAGCCAGATGCAAATCTGGGCAGCAAATCAACTTCTTGTTGCTAGAGACAGGTACTAGAGGAAGTGTGAGTTGTCTAGTGCAAGTTGCAAAGCGAAGAAAGGTCCCAACAAGGGACAAGGCTCAAAGGACATAATGGGGCACTAGATCCATGAGGAGGTGGAGTATGAGACTCCAGTGTGTCAGATGGGCAGGATTCTTGAGGAGGTCCACCTCTTGAATCAGAACCTTGCTACGGGTGCCCACAATATTTCAATAGCAAGATGGATCAGTGGAAGTAGATGCAGTCAGATGCCAAAGTAACAGATGCAACGTCCAATTGCATGTCATATGTTGGGGAGCGCAGTGCAGAGTTGGCAGCAATGCAATTGCACAGTTCAGAGTCAGTAGCAGCGCAGATGCCTCAGTGACAGTGCAGATACTAGCAGCAGTCAGAGACTCAGGTGACAAATGTATCATACTGATCACAGTTGATTCAGTATTTTGGATTCTTTTCAGGCGTAGATGTTGTAGTTGTAGCAGTAGTAGAGGGAGAGGGAGTTACAGTGCAAATGCAGTGTTGGAAATATTTTTGCAGAGTCAGCAGCGACACAAATGTAGCGTATATCAAAGTTGCACAGTGGTTGATGGGCAGCAGTGTGACAAGAGATGAGGTTGAGACAGGGTGTTATTTCTGTGGGTTGCAGTACTTGAACACATTCCTCGCTAATAGGGAGTGTTAATTTTTGTAGCATCGGATGTGTTCTAGCCATGAGATTTGGTGGAGAGGCTAGAATACATGTATTCTCCAATACCCAAAAATCGTTTTTGGAAATTCCACCTAAAGACAACTTAATTAGATTTATTAGTCAGTTTTTAATATTTCCTAAGTTTAAAGTTAGGAAATATGATTAATTAATCAGAATTAATTAAGTCATGGTGAGAATGTTCTAGAAAAGTACATGGATCGATTTCTAGTTAATCCTAGCCATCGATTAAGATTTAATCGTGGTCGTTGAAGTCTCAACAAAGGATTATAAGAAGAAGTCGATGGGGCTTGGAGAAAATACACCAAATCAGTTGAGCATTCGATTTTGCTAGGAATCGATCTCCAGAGTAGCATCATTCAGTTTTCGGAGGTGATTCAGTGAGATCAAAGCAGTGAGAGAGGAGAAGAGATACTGAGGTTAGAGGAAGCTTTTACAATTCTAGTGAGTACATTGCAGAGAGGCAGTGATTGCCACAGAGAGGCAGCGCAAAGCCCTCTAGAGGAGATTTCCATTTTGCTGGGGAGAAGTCGAGACTCAGTGCCAGAAGCTGGATAGAGGTTCCATAGGTCGGGAGAATCCATTTCCCAGACAGCAGCTGACGAGACAGTGAGAGGTGACGCAGTTCTGAGCTAGAGGGACGTAGTGACTGCATAGGCTGATGCAGAGACTACGCAAAGGTAGCAAGGGACGGCTCAGTTTCGAGCTGAGGTCAATGTCGAATCATTTGTGGAGTGAAGAATTTTCCTCACTAGTTATTTTTTGCCATTTTTCCTATGTTTGGATAGCCAGTTTAGGCATCCATAGTTTGTACTCAAATTTTCATTACTGCATAATATTAAAACCCTCAGTTGTTGCATCGGTTTTCTTGAGTTGGGTTTTTCCAGGGACTTAGTCCAAAAATAACGATGTCATATTGTGTGTGTGCATCTATTTCTTCCAGCTTTTTATTTCTTCCGCAGTATTCATTTTTTGAAGGTTGCAGTGTATTTGTTTCGATATTTTCCATAGAACATAGCAAATAATTTGTTTAATTAAGTTAACAAATAGAATAAATAATATCAATAGTTGCAATAGGATTCGGGGTTAGCCGAATTTTCACATTCTTCTTGATCTTGCTAGGACCTATTTTTGCCATACTGCCCCATCTTGCTATTCATCCTTTTTACTCTCTTGATGTTCCTTGATGTTTGCTTATGTGCTATTACACACACATAACTGTTAGCCAACAAAAATGCGAATAAACACAATTACCCATCACCTTGGCTTATTTGCAATAATAATTTTGATGTGAAATCATCTGAAACATCAAATCTCAGTTAGTATGTTGATTTAAAGATAAAATAACCAATCAATAATTCTGTCAAATCAAACATTATATCAGTTGTAACTTAAAATCCACACACATTTGTAACCAAAAAGGAAACTAGCAAATTAAATATTCAACCTAGGTGTGTACATGTGAGCCTCTTTAGGTACAATGTTGAACCATGCTCTAATACCACTTTGTAACACACCCTCCCACCCCCTTGGGCTAATCTTGAATTGTGGAAGGGGTTACCTTAAAAATCAACCCGATCTTCAGGGTTTATTATAAAGATGGGTTCACAAATAAAATCATCTTTTCCAACCTCCTTGAAATTCAAAACAAAAGCCATCATCATGTTGCGCTCGTCGAGAGTTTTCCAGAAATATAAAGTGTATCTCAATCTGACTCCGAGATTGAAAGTTATTCCCACTTAAACATTTGATCATTTAACCTTGCCACATTAACAAGTATGGCCATGTGACACTGCCAAGTGGCTGACGTGGTTCTTCCGCGTCACATAAAATCTCGCATGGCCTTGCCACATCATAGCACCGCCACACCTCGCAACATTCCTTTGGAATTTACCCTATTCAAACCTCTGCAGTGTGACAATAACTTTCCTGTCACCTGTTGGTGAGTTTTCTGCTATGCGCTCTTCATTAGTCATGCCATTCCTTCAAGAGTATCTCGCTTCAACCCTCTGTGGGGCACCAAGATGTGAATGTTGACGTTATGTAACAAGAAGGTTCCCATTTCGTGGGTTGTGTCTACCGCCGCCCATTACAAATAAGCACTAAAAAATACCGCCGAGATCCCAAGGTCCGCATTGAAGTGTCGCGTCAACTTCCATGTTAGTACAATGTGGCATTCCACAAGCCACGTGGCACCACAAAACCATCGCCACATGTCTCCTAGGTCCCACATCAAGCTACCCTACATCACCTACTCCTACAACGTCTTGTTGACGTCAAGGTGATGTCATCCTAACATGTAGCATACTCTGGTGGTGCCACACATCATCCAAAAGTCGGTCACTTGGCCATCCAAAAGGGACCTTTTTACCTACCATGTGTCACGCTAACAACATGTCACGTCCTATAATCTATTCCAGGGTCCCACAAGGCCAAGCCCCTTCATGCAAGTCCACAATCTTACATTATATAAAATTTGGTTCCCTCGACACAATTTCTTTGTTAAATGCCATTCTCGTTTCCATTCCCCGAGACATATATTTTGTTGTCCTACCACAGAATAGCCAAGCCTCAAACCATTCGGGCACAGAGCAGAGCGACAACAAATTTTTACAATACATGACAAATGGGAACTTTGTCTTGCGTCCTCTATCAATAACACTAGATCCAAGAGTGCAAAACATATGCCACTTACCGAGGGGGTATGGCGCGACACGAATATTCACGTCAGGAAATGGGAATAATCCCATCGTACACCACCGTCAATAGTGCCACCCCAATGCTTTAATCCTTCAATGGGCCCTACCCCAGATAACTTCACTCTGTTCTAAAATCCGGAGCCAGGTCTTTCACACTAGAGCATTTGTGATATTTGTCTGGATGTCAGATTCCCGGATACATACACCAACAAAGTCAAATATGTGCCCATCTCAGATATTTGGTTGAAACAATCACTTGAAACATGAGGAGGCATCCAACCCAGATAGATTCGAATCATTACCAAAACTTGTTGAGAAGAAAATCTCTATTAGAGTTCTTGGAAGACATTTTCCCAAAACTCCAAGTCCTCTAAGGGCGAGGTTAAACTCTGATTGCTAACCTTCAGAGCATTAATGCATGGTTATGAAAGATTCAAGGCACTAACAAGCCCATCAGATTTGGTGCAAAAAGGAGAATAGCGTCGAGGATCAAATCTCATCAAATCATTACAAACCTTACTATCTAGTGAATCGCGAGATATTACGTCAATTTGCCAGTGTGCATATTCATAGAATAGCCACACCATTTTTATACCCAGAGACTCATAACTCTATTAGATTCATTATACTACACATAGCATAGAATTATTTCTACTCATAAACAAGGTACATTACAGATTCAAACAAGGCAGTGAGACTTTCTTTTCATAAGTATGTCAACCATCATAATGCTAACATTAACAACTATCTGCATGTGTTCATGCATCCAGTTACATTTGTATATGAAAGCAAGAAACATTAATATCCCCCACATAATGTTGGTATTCCAACTTAGCCTTAAGAAGATATAAAAGAACTTGTCCTCAAGGAAATACAGCAATTGCAGTAGCCATTCATGAGTAATAATAAGCCATACATCAATCAATGACATTAAATAATCTATCACATTCAAACACATTTACAGAAGGCATTACAGTTATCTAAATAGCTAGAGATGGATGGAAACTAAAGGTGGAACTTCAACTCTCCACCCAACCATTGCACAGGTGCACTACAGTCTTTCTTACAGTTGTCCACCCCTGAGTCAAATCCATGATCCAAGGGATTGATTTCTTAGGGATTCAATCAAACTCAATTAGGGTGTTGCTCAAATTTCTAGGAGTATGGGAATTCTTTATGGGTGGTTTATCAGTTGGAATTTCAAGGAAAGCACTACAGGACCTATAGCACACTATCTGGGTGCTTAGAGACGCATAACACTATCAGAGTCATTATACTACACATAGCATATAATTATTTCTACTCATAAACAAGGTACATTACAGATTCAAGCAAGGAAGCGAGCCTTTCTTTTCATAAGTATGCCAACCATCAGAACGTTAGCATTAACATCTATCTGCATGTCTCCATGCAGCCAGTTACATTTGCATATGAAAGCAAGAAACATTCATATCCCCCACATAAAGCAATTATTCCAACTTAGCCTTAAGAACATATAAAAGAACTTGTCCTCAAGGACATACAACAATTGTAGTAGCCACTCAGGAGTAATGGCAAGTCATACATCAATCAATGACATATTAGTTAATTATATCACATTCAAACACATTTATACAAGACATTACACTTATATGAATAGCTAAAGATAACTAGAAACTGGAGGTGGGACTTCAACTCACCACCCAACCATAGGTCAGTTGCACTACAGTCTCTCTTGCAGTTGTTCACCCCTGAGTCAGATCCACGATCCAAGGTATTGATTTCTCAGGGATTCAACCAAACTCAGTTGGGGTATTGCTTAGCTTTCCAAGAGTATGGGAATTCTTTATAGGTGGATTTCCTAATGGTTTATCAAACTTAAAACTAGCACCTGAAGGGTTTATTAGCCTACTTGGAAAGCACTAAGTGATTTATCAGCCTACTTGGAAAGCACTGAGCGGTTTATCAGCTTTTACAGCAAGAACTCAGTGATTTATCAACCCTTTTCAGCAAGCACGTTTCACCCAATTCCTCCTCTCAGACTCAGACTGATATTCATGCTTGGACACACACAATCCAGCATCAATACTAGGAATAGCATCCCATCAACCTCAGTATACTTTCTCTAGTGTGCAGCACCTTTTCCTCCTACACAGTATTCTCTTTCCTCAGTGTTCTTTCCTGCCTGTCCAATGTTCTGCTAGCATGTGCATATCTCTCCCTTGTTTTGCTTGCACCCTTAATTTTCTTCCAAGCTCCTCGTGTCCTTACCAAACTGTTCATTTCCCCTGCATCCTTCTTCACGTCATGGAAGCAGAGAACGAGAAGAAGAAAACATGGGCAATCTCATCTACCCCCTTATTTCTTGCCATTTGTTTGGTGGTGGCACTCTGCCACACCAGCCAACACTACTTTGGTGCTCTCCCTCAGATTGTAGATCTGTTTGTCCCACCTCAGGCCATCAAATGTATATTTTATTTAAAAAATTAAGTCAATATAGAAATAGGGGTGAGCAAAGGGGTGTTACACAGTTCCAAAAACATTTTTGAAACATTCCAACACTCCCACTTACCATATATTAACTCCAGAATTTTTACTACACCTAGAATTCTTCTAAAGCACTCATGTTTGTCGTGAGTGAGTTCTTTGTGAGAAAGAAGCAACCATTTGATTAGTTCCATACAGCATAATACTTACTTCTGAAGATTCAGTCATTTCACTCATAAAGTGATGTTGAATATTAATGTCTTGGATCTCAAACAATGGTGCAAACATCGGCATTGGGATAAAATCGGCGAGGGACCGGAAAACCAAAAAACCATGAAAATATCGGTAAAACTCAGCAAACATCGGCAGAATTAAGATATCACCAAAATAACAGTGAAAATCAGCAAACATCAACTAGGCCAAAAAATCGTGAAATTGGGATAAAATTGCAATAAAATAGAGATGTTTGCAACATTGATCTAAAATGATTTGTAGGAATTGCTATCAAAGTAAATGATCTTTGATTGCCACTGAAGATGGTCGTTGGTCCTTACTGAATATCGGTGATAACTTTGAATAAGATCTAGAGCAACACAGTTTCCCTTGCAGCATGTGATGTTGCCATGTATATAGCTTTAGTAATGGAAAATGCAAGGATGGGTTGTCACTTAGGATTCCAACAAATGTCTTCTCCAAACAAAGAAAACTGTATACTATTGTTGATATGAACTGTTGTGTGTGTTGTTGCGACTTGAACCACTCCCACTAACGAATTCCATAATCCAAGGTTCCATTCAAGTATTGGAAAACTCTTTTGGCTACGACACAAAGTTGTGATCTAGGATTTGTCACGTACTGACTAATTTCTTTTAATACACATGCAATATCGGTCTGAGTGCATAACAATGTCTACATCAGATTATCAATTGTTTGCTAGTATGAAATGGACTCCATACTTTTCTTTCATCAACTTATTGAGGATGGGTGATTTACTATTAGCATCTACATCATTGTACTATAAAAATATTCATGTGACATTTTATATATATTTCTTAATTTTTGTTGATTGTGTCTAACAACACGTAGTGAAAGATCCTAGCTAATGAGTGTTAATTTTTTGACTGAATCTTAGTTCCATTGTGCAACTGTTTAAGTAATTCAATGAGCCATATCATATCCACGCATCTTGCATCATCAATGGTATAAAAATAATCCCTTAACACAACATTTGGTATTGAAGCCTAGTAAAGCTCCTTATTTATTGGCCTCCAGAAACAATCTGTGGTGAATTGGGTTTAAGGTTGTCAAGGTGTTAGGATCTACAAGATCTAGAGCTTGTAGGATTGGGAAAGTGGAATTTGATCTTAATTAACTATTGGTGTAGGCTATGGTTTGTTAATATATTTTTATAATCGTGTGGATATGTTAATATATCTATGACAATTTCACGTTAGAGGGAGTTGTATCTAGATTCACTAGGAGCTAATTGAGAAATGTGGTCAGTCATAGCAGAAAAGGGCCTAATAAGCATGACATGTACAAGAAATATAAGGACAAGCAAGACAAATTTTGATAAACTTGAGCTTGGACAATGATGTTTTGTATTGGATGCACAAGTTAAAGAAAACAAAGCAGGCATGGGATGCTCTCATGAAAATATACAAGGGAAAGAACCTAGTGAGTCAATAATACTTGCAATACTAGTATACTCATATGAAGATGGTGGATGGAATATTGATAATGACACACCTAGATAATATAAAGAAGTTTGTCGTCCCTGTGGTGCAACTCAATTAGCAATCGTCGTGATATGAAGTATTGTGTAAACTAAGAGAAACAAGGTTCAAATTCCCCAGAGTAGCCCGGTCTACGGAGAGGAGGACAGGTCATAGGCCCTAGAGGTATAGTGGTAGCAACCGAAATTGACCCCATGTCACACAAGTATGAGACCAGCCCAGTTGTTGACTCCTCCGGTTACAAATATATATATATATATATATATATATATAAAGAATTTTGTCGAATAATTGTCATTTGTTGTTGTTTAAATGTTCAAGGAAGGAAAAGCCCCAAGGTTTAGCTTAATTGGTCGAATCCCCATCGTTAAAGAACATTTTCAATTGAGAGGTCATGTGTTCAATTCTCTCGACACCCTCGGGGTCAGGCTCCATTTTTTAGCCAACGGAAAGTGATTCCTTCGGGTGGATCTTCTAGGTATAAATATTCCATGGACATAGCGATCACAGATCTCTGGGGTCCGTGAACAACATAGAAAAAAAACAAATTGTTCAAGGAAGGGAAAATCAACACAATCTTGGCAATATTACCTCAGCATTGAGATGTTTCCATCTCACTTGAGAAAAAGATTGACTCGTTGAACCTAAATACTCTCACTATTTCACTGCCATGAGAGGAGAGAAAAGGAAGATGAAGGATTCCACTATTAAAGGGTGTTAATTTTAGATAAAAATGGTATGTTCTATTCTTTAGAGCAATTTACTTCAATTTTCTTATCAGCCCAATATCAATTTCCAGATTAGCAATCACATAAACATTGATAGTAAATGTAGATAGAACATAAACAATAAGCAGAAGACAAGCCAAGACAAGAGGACGCAATATTTGGTTGATGCCAGGGAAAAACCCCAATGTGGGGAAAACCCTTTGATCAAATCTTCTTATTATTCTTCAAAAGTTCAGCAGAGAGAGAGTATATCATACAAAATTTACTTGCCCAATCACTGTCAAAACAGTCTAGTCAAACAATAGTCAACAGGAAGCCCTAACTAGAAAGTCAACGCTAGTCAAACCAGCAAAAAAAGTCCTCCAATTTAGCTCGATCAAACCCAGTCAACTCAGCCTCCAAAGATAGACAGAGGCAGCCCAAAATAGTCCTAAAATATTTGGTCAATACAGGTCAACACTGCGGTCAATGCAGGTCAAACAACTGTAATTTCCTTGATTTTTGTGCCAGTAGATGCGGCCTCAAGAGATCGGCTTTTCTACCTGAAAAAACACAGTCAAAGGAGAAGGTTTGACCCTCGGTCAACACTGGTCAACGTCCCTGCAATTGGCCCAAAACAGATCTGTGATTTTCTGCCTGTAATTCCAGTCAACACATGAAGAAGAGAGATGCTCCTGTTTGCTAAAGAGAGATGCTCCTGTTTGCTATACGAACCAATGAGAAGAAGAGAGAGAAAGATGTGTTGATGGTGTGTCCAAATGAGGAAAATGCCTCTTCTATTTATACACAATGTTGAGGGTGAAGAGACGCAATTGTTGGGCTTCGTGAGTCTACATTAGACTTCTTGCCGGCCTTGACAATTTGACCATAGAATAAATAAATTCATATTCCATTTTTGCTTGTCAGAATGAGATATCTTTAGATCAATCTTGCACCTCTCGAAAAGAGGAATCCAATAAAACTATCATCTCCATCATATAAGCTGTCCAAGGTGGAGTTTGGCCCTAGTTCCCAATTTTAACACTGCCTCTCAACTAGGGAGAAATCCACCTGCCAAACCATCTTCCAATATGTACCATCTCTATCATCCCTTCTCTACTCTGCTTTGTGGAACCATGAAGAAATAATGAAGAAATGATCGAGTCTGAGTCACTCTCCACTGACCCAAAGTCAATATCCATTGATCCCAGATCAATATCAAACATCCTAGCATAGAGAGTACGGTAGTACGCAATGCGTCCATCGGTAGTACTATGGTCCCTATCCTCATTTCCCAACTCATTGGCCAGATGAGAGGTACTTCCCATCAGTCTCGAACTGCATGGATAGGATATATTGGCAGGAGAAGGTGAACCACTCATCCTGTTCATATGCCATAGGAGAAGGTGAACCAGTCATCCTATGCATATATCAACCATCATGGGGTATCATTGGGGAAGATGAACCACTCACCCTGTACATAGCTCACCTCTAGGGGAAGATGAACCACTCACCCTATGGTTGCTCCCTGTTGTACCATATCCTAGATAAAGTGGTACTTGATATCAATATGCTTGGAGCGGTCATGAAACATGGGATTCTCAAAAATATGAATCCCACTTTGGTTATCGGAGTAGATCGCGGTGGTATCTGGCACATGCCCAAACATCTCACTAAAGACCTTCCTCAACCAAATAGCTTCACATGAGGCCATACTAGCAGCAATATATTCGGCCTCAGCGGTGCTCCAAGCAACCGATTTCTACTTCATACTCATCCAGGATATCAACGCAGAATGTAGTGAGAAGCAACATCCCGATGTGCTCTTACAATCCACGACACTTCCAACCCAATAAGCATCAAAATAACCATGGAGCCTCAAATTCCCGACAGTGTATCTCAGTTCATAGGTGATTTTGCCCCGGAGATATCTCAAGAGATTCTTGGTAGCAATCCAACGTATGCGATGAGGCTCGAGCATAAATTGACTCAATGTATTCACTACAAAGCATATGTCCAAATGGGAGTTCACTGAGAACATCAAGGCCCCCACAAGTTGACAATACTCAGAAGGATTTCCCAAATCAGGTCCAGCAGCACTTTCGCATAACTTCTTGAAGTTGAGTTCCATCAGAGTAGTTACGGACTTACAATCCACCATCCCAAATATTTCAAGTAGCTTCACAATGTACTTTCCTTGGGAAAGGAAAATATCACCTGGATTTTGCCAGACCTCTAACCCTATGAAGTAGTGCATCAATCCTAGGTCCTTCATCTCAAATTCGGAAGCCAACTCCCTCTTGCATTGATGAATGAGAGGGTCTGCACTTGTCAAAAAGAGATTGTCCACATAAAGTACCAAGATGAGAGGCCTATCATTTTCAACCTTGAACTAAAGGTTCAGATCAGCTTCACTTCTTGTAAAACCCAGCTTCATCAGATAGTTGTCGATCCTCTCATACCAAGCCTGGGGAGCCTACTTCAACCCATAGAGGGCTTTCTTCAACCTGCATACATGTGTCTCCCGATCTTGAACTTTGAACCCCTCGAATTGTTCAACATTGACTTCCTCCTTAAGTGAGTCATGCAAGAAGGCGGTCTTGACATCCATTTGATGTAAATTCCATCCTTGAGAGGCAGCAAGGGCAATGATTGAACGGATGGTGGTATATCAGGCAACAGGTGCAAATATCTCATCATAGTCTTTAGAGAGAAGCCTCGAGCAACAAAGCTGGCCTTGAACTTTTCAGCACTTCCATCAGCTCCATGCTTGATCTTGTAGAGCCATTTCGAAGTGACAACAGATTTGTCCTTGGGTCTAGGGACCACAATTCAGACATCATTTTTCATAATCGACTCGTACTCTTCATTCGTAGCATCCTTCCAAACTTGGTGCTTCACAGCTTCTTTGAATGTGCAAGGCTCAATTTGAACAATGGTGCTCATGGCAGCTAAGTACCCTTGGTACCTATTCGGCTTCTTACTTTCACAAAAAGTCCCCCTTGGTGCAATATGTCTCTCGGCATCTTTGAGAGTGTCCCTAAGCCATGAGGGTCTCCTTTTTTAGGAGGAGGGCTCATGGGGAGGTGGATCAATGGGATCCATCAGTCCTTCAACATCGGACATCATCTCATCCTACCATTCTCCTTGCTTTCCTGTATCTTCTTCTTTGTCCTTCCTTGGAATAGGAAGGTCCCTAATCTTCCCAAGGGAAGCATCTTCATCGAAGGTGACATGATGACTTATTTCCACTTCTCTTTGACCAGGCACATAGATTCTATATGCCTTTGAAGTTTCACTATAGCACACAAATGTTCCTTTCTTCCTAGCTACATCCAATTTGCTTCTCTTTTCTTTTGCCATATGAAAATACACGGGACTACCAAAAATTCTAAAATGAGAAACATCAGGTTTCTTACCGATGAAAACTTCTTCAGGAGCTTTGGAGTCTAATGCTTGCTGAGGGCATCTATTTTGAATATACACGGTAGTGTTGGCAGCTTCTCCCCATAGGAACTTCGAAAGGCCTTGATCATGAAGCATGGCACGAGTGACTTCTATAATGGAATGATTCTTTCATTCAGCAACTCTATTTTTCTCGGGAGTATATGTGGTAGTAGTCTCCCTCTTAATGTCAGCTTCTCTACAATAGTCATTGAACTCATTTGATTCATATTAAGTTCCATTATCGGTCCTCAATATTTTGATCTTCTTCTTTGTTTGATTTTCAACCAAGGCTTTGAAAGAGCGGAACCATTGGAACGTTTCATCCTTCTTCAAAAAATAAATCCAAGTTTTGCGAGAGAATTCATCCACAAAGATAACATAATACAAATATCCTCCCAAAGATGTCACAAGCAACATACCAAATAGATCAGAATGAATCAATTGCAAAATGTTGGTAGTCTTGCTATCACTTGAGGGGAATGGTCCCCTTGTATGTTTTCCTTCGACACAACCCTGACAAACACCTTCATGTTCTACTTTAAATTTGGGCATACCTGTCACCATCTTTCTTGCATCGGGTAGAGCCTTATAATGAAGATGAGCAAACCTCCGGTGCCATAATTCGAATTGAAGAGATGTGTCACAAGACATAGCTCCTAGTGGAGTTCCTCCAACTTGATATAGATTGTCAACCATGAATCCAAGAGTGAATGCTTCTTTGAAATTTCTTTTCCAAACACGTACCTTTCCATCAATGAATGCCACCTTGAATCCTTTGTCCTCCATTGTCGAGATAGATACCAAGTTCTTCTATAGATCGGATACATATAGTACATATTGTAAATGAATGATGTTACCTTGATTCAATTGTAGAGTAAAATTCCCAGTCCCTTTCACGGGATAAGTGCATCTCCACGAATGATTTCCAAATTTGTATCCTTTTTTATCAAATTTGAAAGAGCTTCTTTATACCCAGTGAAGTGCCTTGAGGCACCACTATCAATCAACCAATTACCCAAGGTATCCGGCAGAGAGGCAGTAGAGAGGGTAGATATAAGATAAAATTATTTTTGCTTGTTATCTACAACATTAGATTCATCATACCTAGAGTTTCTTGATCTTTTGGGAGGTCGACCATTTCCATATTGAGTAGCAGGAGCATTCCTTTTTCCTTTGTTGTTGAACCTGCTATTCCTTTGATTGTTGTTACCCCTGAAATTGTTGCGGTTGTTGTTGTTATCATCATCCTGAGGTGTATCCCTTTTATTAGGACACTTTCTAGCATAGTGGCCAAACTTGTTACAAATGAAGCATCTTCCCTTCTTCCATCTTTGAATCCTTGTCTTCCTTTTCCTTGTTTCTTTGAACCAGCATTGTTCTTCTTTTTAGTATGAGCGGAGAATGCAGTAGGATCATTCCTATTTGAAAGCATGTCTTTCTCCATCATCCTTGTCTCTTCTTGAGTACAAATAGTCAACAATTCATCAAAACCTGGAACCCGGTCATTGTTGACGATAGTAGTATTGAATACATCCCATTCACGAGGGAGACCTCTAAGGGAAATGAGAGTGAGCTCCCTATCAGCTATAACTTCTCCAATGGATAGAACATTTTTTATTTCAGTAATCCTCATGAAGTAGGATTGGATATCTTCTCCTCTTCCCTTCTTTATGTCCTTCAACTTGTTCTTGAGAAAGAGGACTTGGTTTGCATTGCTAGCTTTAAACATGCTAACCAACTTGTCATACATCTCCTTAGATGTGCCCAGATCGGAGATGTAAGCAACTAAATGCTTGTGAATAGAATCCCTGATGATCTTCTTGGCTTTGACCTCACCTTTCTTGTACTTTGTCTTAACAGCAGCCGATGCATTTGAAGGAGGTTCAACAATCTTTCCCTGCACATAGTCCATAGCATCATGCTCTTCCAAAGTCAAGTCAAGAGACATCTTCCATGCATGATAATCAGACTTATCATTGAGCTTGTCATCAGATTTGAAGTAAGATGAGGAGGCCATTGAATCTTGTCCTTGTCCAACAAATCTCAGTGATTTCTTTTCTCACTCTTGCTTGGGCTTTGTCTTCACCTCAGCTCCGATACCATGTTAATTTTAGATAACAATGGTATGTTCTATGCTTTAGAGCAATTTACTTCAATTTTCTTATTAGCCCAATATCAATTTCTAGATTAGCAATCACATAAACATTGATAGTAAATGCAGATAGAACATAAACAATAAGCAGAAGATAGGCCAAGACAAGAGGACACAATATTTGGGGAAAACATTTTGATCAAATCTTCTTATTGTTCTTCAAAAGTTAAGCAGAGAGAGAGAGTAAATCATACAAAATTTACTTGCCCAATCACTGTCAAAACAGTCCAGTCAAACAGCAGTCAACGGGATGCCCTAACCAGAAATTCAACGTTGGTCAAACCAGAAGAAAAAGTCCTCCAATTTAGCTTGGTCAAACCCAACCAACTCGGCCTCCAACGACAGACAGAACAACCCAAAACAGTCCTGAAATATTCGGTCACACAAATTAAACTGCTGCAATTTCCTTGATCTCTGTGCCAGGAGATGTGACCTCAAGAGATTGGATTTTCTGCCTGAAAACGCAGTCAAAGGAGAAGGTTTGACCCTTGGTCAACGCTAGTCAACATCCCTGCAATTGGCCCAAAACAGATCTGCAATTTTCTGCTTGTAATTCCAGTCAACGCATGAAGAAGAGAGATGCTCCTATTTGTTGTATGAACCAATGAGAAGAAGAGAGAGAAAGATGTGTTGATGGTGTGTCCAAATGAGGAAAAGGCCTCTTCTATTTATACACAACATTGAGGGTGAAGAGACACAATTTTTGGGCTTCATCAGCCTACATTAGACTTCTGGCTAACCTTGACAATTTGACCATAGAAGAAATAAATTCATAATTCCATTTCTACTTGTCAAAATGAGATTATCTCTAGATCAATCTTGCACCTCTCGGAAAGAGGAACCCAATAAAAATATCATCTCCATCATATGAGCTGTCCAAGGTGGATTTTGGCCCTAGTTGCCAATTTTAACAAAGGGTCAACTTTGTATTACTAGAATAATGTTGACATGAATCTGTCGATGGGTTCCATGAGTGGAAGTCAATAAAGGAAATCGTCTACCATGGTTGTTGAAGGAAAGAATATAAGAAGCACGAGTGTCATAATGAGAAGAAAATTCTTAAAGGTAGAGAAACAAAAAAAATGTAATGGTGGATGGGCTACAAGATTAGTCAGAAGGTAGAATAGTTGTTCCTCCTCAAATTGCAGAATCACAATGGATATGCTATATTATCAGTGGATTGATTCTAGAGCATCCCAATATGACACTGCATCATGAGTCATTTCCTCACTATGATTGATTGGACCAAAAGGGCCAAGTGCTCATGACTAATAACTCTAATGTCAAAATAGAAGATCAACAAACCACTTTTGTTTGATTTCATAATAGGGAAAATAAGGATATAATGATGTATTTCATGTCCCAAACATGAAGAAGAATCTATTGTTGGACACTAGGATGAATGACCATGGCATCATGACAATCTTTGAAAAGGAGTACCTATTACAAAAGAATGAGAAAGCATTTACCAAGGAAGTTTGACAAGAGGCTATGTCAACTGATTGGGGTGTCAAAAATATGTTATTCATTGTCATAAACAAGGTTGACAAGTGAAATAGCTTGCGTTGATAATATTAGTCATTGATGTTGTGGCACAAAATTCTTGGACATCTTGGAGCTTGGAATCTGGCGAAGATGTCTTGAAAGGAAACTGTTCAAGGTATTGACATGCTTGGAGCCAACCAGTGTTTTTAAAACCGGAACCGGTCTAACCGGGACTGGTTTGGTCTAAACGAACCGGTTTTTAAAAAATACATTAAATAATTAATTTTTAATGAAACAAAACTATTTTTAAGATGTAAAACCATGATTCCAAGCCAATAGAGACAAAATATGCAAAGTTTGCTCATTTATATACCATGCAAAGGTGAATATATCAAAATGGCACCGAGTGCAATACATATCATCGACAAAATAGCAAAATACATAAGAAATGAGGCTCTAAATGGCCTATAAAGTCCAAAAACAATGTTGCAAGCTATGAGGCCATTGGCCTACTACAAGTCTACAGTGTACACATGATCAATCATCAAGTCCATCACCACTACTAGACACAGGATCATCATCAGGAGCTACATAGACATCATCTGGTTCAGAGTCTGAGGATGCCTCTGCCTCATCTGCAACATCAGTATCAATGCCACCAATGACAATAGAAGTGGACCTAATGGAAGCACGAGTTTTTCGACCTGCACGACTAGTGCCTTCCATTGGTTCCTTGCCTTTCCTTGATGCCGCTACTGATCCTGGTTCTGATGCTGCCACATAATCTGCCTCATCCTCCGCTAAAGCCATGTCGATATCAAAATCAGCCTCAAACACAGGATCTTCAGTCTCCTCCACCCATTCTGATGTTGGATCAATATCGTCCAACACAATGGGATCCAGATCAGGTGATTTGCTCATCATTTGGTTCCTCCTCAGTCGAAGGTTGTATTGCACAAAAACAAGATCATTTAACCGTTTTTGTTCCAAACGGTTTCTCTTCTTCGTGTGTATGCGCTCAAAAACAGACCAATTGCGCTCACAACCTGAAGCACTGCAAGTTTGACTGAGGACTCTAATTGCAAACCTTTGCAATTGAGGACACTGGCCACCAAATGACTCCCACCAATGTGCTGCAAAGAAAAAGACAATAATTAGTAACTTAGTTTATAATTTGAATTGTAAAGAACGTAAACAATTTTAACTTGAAATGAAAAACAAAATGGAAATTGGAATTGCTTACCTGGTTGGTCCACATCTCTTGCCATCTTTGCCAAGTTTTTGCCAAAAGTACCACTTGCTTGATTGAAAATAGTAAGTTGTCTATGTATTTCCAACTGGTCTACATGGTTAGGGACCATGCGCTCCAAGCAATCAATCAATCCAGCTCTGACCTCCCCATCATGCTGATCTCCTAGCCGATTTTTATAGTGATACCTTGGGTTCAAAAAATACCCGGCTGCATGTATAGGACGATGGAGTTGATTGTTCCATCTGTTATCAATGATCTCCCATATACAGCCATATTTAGCTAACCTGTCATTGTAAGCTGCCCGTATCTGCTCCTTTGCCTGATCCATAGCTTCATAAATGTAGCCCATGGCCAATCTTTCCCCATCCACCAACCTTAGCACCTTAACAAGGGGCTCGGCAATTTTCACAAGCTCTACAGACCTTTTCCAAAAATAAGTGTCTAACACTTTCTTTTTGGTGTCTTTTCCATCTGGTCTACGAGCCCACCAAGATTCAGACCATTCTTCAGAGGAAAACATTTTCTGCAAGTTTCTATGTTGACCATTGAGACATTGCAACGTGAGGAAGTGAGTTGCAAATCTCGTAATTGCAGGCCTAACAAGCTCTTTGCCTCCATTGTGTTTCCTCATTAGGCTCAATACCCATGAGTGGTTGTAAATGTATTTTGTAATGCACTTGGCATGCTCTACAGTGTTTTTTACCCACTCCACTTTGCCTATATCCTCAAGCATGAGGTCTATGCAATGTGCAGCACATGGAGTCCAAAATATGGTCTTATATTTGGCCTCAAGCATCTTTCCAGCAAGAACATAGTTTGAGGCATTATCAGTGATGACCTGCACAACATGCTGCTCCCCAACTTCCTGAATAATGTTATCCAAAAGCTCAAATAGAAGGCTTGCATCCTTTACCCTATCAGATGCATCAACTGATTTCAAAAACATGGTTCCTTGAGGGCAAGAAACAAGGAAATTAATGATAGTGCGGTTCTTTCCATCGGTCCATCCATCTGACATAATGGAACAACCTGTTTTGAGCCATGACTCTTTAAACTCAACCAAATACTCATCAATGGAAGATATCTCTTTTTGCAAAAGAGCTCCCCTCAAGTCATGCATACTAGGGCCTTTGAAGCCCTTTCCTGCAGCTATAACAGAGTCCCACATAGCTTGGTAATAAGGTGAGCGAGCAGCATTAAATGGGATATCTGAATCATACCACCATCTAGCAATGTATTGGTGAGAAGTTTCTTTGCATTGTTTTTTCCAATGTTGATCCAAAGTGGGTTGAGAACTTGGCTGGGAGGAAGTGGGATTAGATTTAGAAGAGGCAATGTTGGCAGAAGATGAGAAATAACTTTGGATGTTTGGTCTCTTTGTTCCTTTTGATGGTTGGCCAACTCCAACAAAAGGATGAACATAGTGAAAGGGGTCATTGGTGGAAGGGATAGAAGTGGAGTCTTGAATCTCATAATCATCATACCCACTTTCTTTCATAAGATTCATGGCTTCCATTAATTCCCTCTTCCTTGCAATTTCATCTTGGATGGCCTTCTCCCTAGCCTTATCCTCATAAAATTTTTCAAGCTTGGCAATGTATTCTGCCCTAATAGGACCTAACAGTTCTTTTGGTGCATCACATGGCTTTACTTGGCCTCTTACCCCAGCCAAGTGTTGTTCAAACCTAAGAATACCCCCACCTCCAATAGATTTATGGCATAATTTGCATATCATTTTTCCCTCAATTACATCACAATGAACCCATGCACTGTCCTTTCCTTTTGGAGCCATGTTTGCTTGAAATAATAACAATTTGCAAAGAAATCTGCCATTTAAAAAAAAATTGCAGCTAAGCAAAATGGAAAACCAAAGATAAATGTAGGAAAACAAATGCACATGCAAGGCTCAAGCTACAAAATTTGATAGCATAGAGCTAGAGAGTTTATAGCATACATGATAGATCATAGAAGTGAGAAGTTTATAAGTATAACACATTAAAAAAAAATTCATGGACAGTAGACTCAAATGAGGAATTATCAAGTGCAAATCCTTACCTGGAAATGCAAACTAGCTCCCTTAGCCTCCTCTTGAAGATGGCAACTCCACTGACAGCTACACACTATCTCCAAAATAGCTCCAACTCCAACTCCAAGATGACTACTTCAGCAAAAACTCCACACTCTCCAAGCTCACAAACAAACTCACAAACACTCACAAACACTCCAAATCAGTTGTGTGAGACAAATGAGAGTGAGAGGGGTGTCTTATAGCAAGTGTGAGGGTGTTTTTGGAGGGAAAATACCTTTCCCTGCCCCCCAAAACCCCTAAACCACCCCTAAAACCAAAAACCGCTGCGCTTTTTCTTTTAACCGGCGGGCTGTCCATAAACCGGCCGGTTTAGGACGGAACCGGCCGGTTTGCTATAAACCGGCCGGTTCCGCCCTAAACCGGCCGGTTTTTACCGGTTAGGGCCGTTTTTTGGGCAAGGTAGGGTGTAAACCGGGTTAGATAGGCCGGTTCGGACCGGCCAGGCCTCCAACCGGCCGGTTAGGCCGGTTACCGGTTTTTTCCGCCGGTTTTTAAAACTATGGAGCCAACAACAAGCTAAAATTTTGTCAAAGATTTATCATGGGAAGGTGTCATAAGGTTCCAAGCTCAGAGGATCAAGAAAGCCAATGGATTAGAAAACTTGGGACACACAATGTCACAAACATTTGTGGCCCAACAAACACTAGATCAATTGGTGGTGCTTAATATTTTGACATTTTCATCAATGATTGTTCCATGAAAACCAGAAGGGATATCAAGGAGCTACAAAGTCACAAATAAGGGGATTTTATGTCAAAGGATTTTTTGTTTTTTTTAAATGGTACTCATACCCACACCTCAGGTACACATCCATACTTTTAGACGTACCTTACACATGGGTCAGCCCCATGCTAAAAATAAAAATAAAAAGATGAAAAAACATATAACCCTGATCACTAGTGTCCTTTCCTAGTTGGTCCAGCAACCCTCTACTTTCTGTTAGAAATTGGTTCTCTTAATTACATGGAAAATGCATACCCTCATACATTGGTTCTCTTAATTACATGGAAAATGAATACCCTCATACATTGGTTCTCTTAATTACATGGCAAATGCATACCCTCATACATGATAGAATCCAGTATTGAAATATTGCAATCTTGCTAGTCTTTAAATGTTGAAATCTTGATAATTATTAAGTCTACTTAATTTTGAATATGATATGAAATTCCAGTTTCTTCATATGAAGTCCAATAAGGTTCGAATTATTATCCCCCATATTGTATGAGTATTGCACATTTGATTTAATCATATGACTCAGATAGTTGCAAGGTGGCGTGGTGATTCTCGCCTTCCAAAAGTTGGAATTCTAGTAGTAGTTTTGAGGGGATGTTGACTTGGTAGAGGAAATTCATTTTCTCCTTTGTTGGTGGTCATGCCTTGATTCTCTCCTCATGCTTTCCCATGCTTTTGGATGATGATTATGAGATGATTTTTTATGCTATTGTTTTTCTACATGATAATAACCGTTTATGTGCATCATGTATTATTGTACGGTTGGTTGTTTTGCATGCGGCATCATGATGCTGTTCTTGGTTAATAGATGATGGTGAGAGAACCCTAATGCTTGAGATGTACATGATGATCCTATTATGATACTGGACACACTAGAGAGGGATTTTCATAAAGCGCTCTCTCTATTGCATAATTCGTTATGGTGATATGTTCACCTATTCATGGTTCCACATGCGATGTTATTGCTAGACCACTTGGCTTATTATACATTGAGATTCACTTATTTTCTGAGTAATTTACATCTGATTGGTCATCTAGGGTGCCTTGGAGGTTGGAGTTTTCGTGCTTGCTAAACTTGTTATGGTTGGAATTTCTTCATCACATTTTTTTGTGGGCTGCTTTTTACTGGTAATAGTGTTCTAGTTTCAGAAAATCATACCATAGAAAAATTTTCTTATTGTCTCTCTCAATGCCTGGTGAAATGCTTTAGAAATTATCCTTTGTATTTACTATTTACGGCTCATAATTTTCTTTCTGCATGTCTACTCCAGCTAGATAGAATTAATGAAGAATTTCTTGCCGCCTTAGGTTAGTGAGTGTAGGGTGAGCTTCCAGCTTGTACTTTGCAGCTGCAGAAATCTCCCTTTTCCTGCAAGTCGATCCCCCTCTTTGGCCTTGAGACTCCATCTGCCCTCATTTTGGATAAGGCAATTGGTCATGAGACCCCATCTGCCCTCATTTTGGATATGGCAATCGTAACCTGTTCTTTCAGCCTCTACTTGGCCGTCTAAACTCAAATCTTCTGAGCAGTGGAACTAAGACTTACTCATCAAGCCACATCTCTGAATCTGCTGCTCCCCTTGAGTCAGCGCTCCATTCTCTCACAGCTATGTACCCACAATGCTGGATATATCTCTCGCACTCCTCTTCTGCTTGTATAAATTGGTGCTAATTTCCCAAAAGGTAAGATACTTGTGTAAGGAGTGTTAATTCATATTTAAATTCAGAGCTAGAGCACTTGTGATACAATTGTTGTAGCAGCTAATGATGGCTCTTGAACACAAACACTCATGGGGAGGTTTACAAATGAACTGCTTGACAAAATATATAAGTGAACTTCCTAGTAGAAGCATGATTTCTTGATTTTATTCCTTGCATACTGGTTACAGGTGCATGTTTGAAAGCTGGGAAATCTTTTTGGTGACTAGAAAATAAGGTTTACTTAAAATCTTAAAAAATTCTACAAATCCTGCAAATCTGTGGTTTCTTTGAGGACGCATGAAAACTGTTTGACAAATGACTAAGTGAATTTCCTTTGGTTTTCTATTTATTTGTCCTAATCAGTATTTAAGAGTGGTATAAGACACCTTGCATAGGGTATATTTATCCTCAAGGCTGATTTTTCTGATCTATAAAAAAACAAAAGACAAAAAGGAAATCTGAATTTACCCCGTTCTTTTAGTTGAAAAAGGATTTTAATGGTGGCAGTTTCATTGCATTACTGAAGTTAAAGACTAATAATATCCTGCACCATCATTTCTCTAAGTTTTTTCAAGCTTGGATGCTTCGATTCCTAGAATCTATCTATTAGAAACCCTCTTTCAAATGGGTGAGAAAGAACACCAGCAGTGCCTTAAAAAATCATTGAATACTGACAGCTCTTAAAAGATGTATACTTGTGAAGTCGGGCACAAACAAAATGATCATAAATGTATGCTGATGACAAAACCCGAATAAATTCACAGTTTCAATTAATACACTTCTTGGTAGTTGCCTAGTGCTGCATATATGCTTGTTTTCAGGACACTTTGTGCTTAAAGGTCAGCCTCACATTTGCCAAGGAAATTGTTACAGGCTATATAAATCATATGACACTTGAATAACTCCTATTCTCAGCAAGCATACAACTACAAATGCCCTGAATCTGGTGCCATAAATTTAATAGTGCTTTCAATTAAAGCTGAGTTTTAATGGTGGTTTCAAAAACCTGTCAATTGGAAATTTAAAACTCTATGGACTGTACTTTGTGTTGAAAAGTGTACCTAAGTTCGGTCTTCATAATGACATGTGTAATTGTGACTTTATGTAATTGATGAAAAGAAGAAAAAATAAAATTATTATTGTAATGCTTGTCTCATGGGTTTCATGAGAAAGAAATTTTATTTTTAGTAATGGCTCCCATTGTGAGCCTTTAGGTTTTGTCATCTAGTCATAAAAGTCAAATTGAGCCAATGTCATGTATGAAGGACCCTTATTGGGCATATTACATTTTGTATGAGTCAAGATATAAGTATGAAAGCCCTCCAAGACAAGCACAAGACCTCTCCTTCAAGTTGGCTTCAAGAAGAATAATAATATCTTCACCAAGGGACACGTCGCCTCATCTTCATGTCAAGTCGGCTTATTATCATGGAAAACAACTATAAATAGGCCACTCAGCCTCATTTCAGAACAAAGAAGTTCGGTCAAGTTCTGAAGTGTATGGAAGTGTGAAAGGGTCAATGTAAACAGCCCATAGCCAGTGTGAAGACAGAAGGAAGAGCAATGTTTTTCTTAGGTCTGTTTTGGGCTAAACTACACTCCACATGTGCAAGGATCTGCTGTCACCTATTGTAGAGAAGTCCGAAGTATTTCAGTTATCATAAGGCAGATTTGGAAAAGATCAAGTGTATCCTCAAGCCGAATTGAGGAAGGACAGTCTCCACCTCAAGCGAAGAAGATTGAATATCAAATCATGTGTTGGGGTTTCTGAAATAGGGCTGCTTGTCACACAAAGTGTCCAGGCACCGCGACAACTCTCAAAGTAAGGGTTGTCACTCTAATCCTTACTCACTCCGTTTAGACTCTCTCCTAGACAAGTCAAGGGGGGTAGTCCCTAAGGTAAATGAATGAGGGTAGTATGTGGAACACAGGCTCTAGTAGACTTAAGGATGAACAACTTGAGGAATATAAAACAAGTCCAGGTTAACCGAGATGCATAGATCTAGCAATTAAGACAACCACAAGATAGAAATGATTTTAGACTAGTGCCTTAATATTCACTTAACTATAAACTAAATGAAAAGAAGTTATCTAGAGTAATTTATAAATGTGACGAAAGTGACGATCGTGAAGAATTAAATGTAAATGCTCAAAACTTTATCATGCAAGATATTCTAGCAATTAAATACCATGAAGAATTATGAAATTTAAATGCTAAGCAATATATGATCTTAGAGTTAAAATGATTTTCTTCAATAACCCAGATCTAGAATTTATCTTTTTCCTATACTCAATCTTTAGATATGATTTTAAAACATTAATCGCACTTGACAATAAAGAAATCAATACCACAAAATTTTACAGTTAACACAAAAAGACATTGAGGAACTTTAGATTAGAATTTAATTATCCCTTAGGTAAATTTTTAATGTGTTAAGCTTGTGAAGCAAATTTAATGTGGCAAATGTTTAATTAAATTTTTTAATGTGACCAAAGATAAAAATCAAAAGACCTTAATTAAATTTAATTTAACTTTTTAAATGTGAAAGCTTAGATCTTCTTTTGATTTATTTCATTCACAATTTCAAAGTCGAAAAAAAAAAAATATATATATATATATATATATATATTGATTTTTTTTTAAGTTTTTTTAGATTTAAGAAAAAAAAAACATAAAATCAAAGTCATGAATTATAATTGAAAAATTAAAACAAAAAACAAAGAAACAAAAATAAAATAAAAAAGAAATGAGAACAACCAAAACAAAATAAATCAAACGAAAGTTAAAAAAAATAAGTAAAAAGATATATAAAAAAATAAAAAATAAAAAAACAAACAAAACAAAATGAAAGACGAACAAAATGAAATCGGATTTTAAATAAAACGAACCTAACCCTAATACATATAAAACAAAAAACAAAATTGAATGTTGGCGTTGTGTATGCAAGGAGGACGGACTAGCGACAGTGACAACTAAGGAGAGGAATGGAGCTATGGGAGGAGAAGGCAGAACGAGGGAGGTGACGCATGTCGAGAAGAGAGGCGGCAGGAGGAAATCGAGTGAGGGGAGCCGCGGCAATGGAGGTTGGAGCGAGCAGATCGAAGAGTGAGAGGGTCGTGGGTCGAGAGGGAGCTTCAAGGTTTTTTGCAGGAAGGAGCTCTAGAGTGCAGTGTTTGAAGGCGGATAGGAAGGAGTCGAGGCGGATGGGAAGCAAGGAGAGGAAGTTGCAGGTAAGTAATGGAGATGCGGGAAGTTTTTTGAGGAAGGATGAGGAGAACACGGGTCGAGGGAGCCGCGGAGAGGAGTTTCTAGGGGTTTTGAGCAGGGGAGCTACAAATAGGGGAGGATAGGGAGCTGTGAATAGGTAAAACACAAAGGAGGGAGGAACCCTAAAACGCAGGCAAAAAGAATCGAAAAATTTGCATAAAGGAGAAAACGCAACAGCAAAAATGGTAGCCCAAAAAACTAAAAAAAAGTTCCCAACATTTTTTTATTAAAATGATATTCTTTTGCTTCAGATTTTTCTTTAAAACACTTATAAAATCTCCAGATTTAAATCTTAAAACCCTAGGACTGTAAAAAAAATTGAATAATATCCCTGCAAAATAATATTGAGGCTAGATCTTACCCCACAGGGCCTAGATCTAGCTTCAAACAAAAATTCTCCTTCAAATCTGCAGCTTCAAATGACAATAACACCCAGAAATGATATGCACAATGATGAAATTAAAAACCCCAAAAACCCACTTAAATTACAATAATTACAAGCTGAAAGCTCTAAATAGCCAGATCTATCATTATACCTACACAGAAATTTAAAAAAAAAAAAAAAAATTAAAAAGAGGTGCTAACATGAAACCCTTCGTGCATCACAAAACAAAAATCTTATGATAAGCCCAGAGCTAATTTAGTTGGGCTCTTCAAAAAATACGAATCGGGACTTGGTTGGTCCAACTGAAAACTTCCCCTAACGCCCGATGATCTAAATCAAGATTTCCCTGCAAAACTCAATGCAACCATTGAAAATAGAGAAAGAAAATAATAATAAAACTTAGACAAATAGAGATACCTGCTATTATGTTCAAATTTTAAATTATTATTCAAACCCCAACAATTGAGCAAGATACTTGTACTCAAATCACTCTTTAGAAGCTATCATCAATGGCTTTAGAAAAAATTATGCATGAAAATAAAACATCTTACAGTATTCCCATGAAGAGTAACACCAGCAGAATTTAACCTCAAAGTCTTTCTTTATTATCCAGAAAAAAATTACACTAGAGCTTCTTGCTAAGCACACGACTCAAATATCGGATGGATCGACTGACAAATGACCTCCTATTTAAAGATAAATCCTCCAACAGCTAGTTCGAGTGATCCTTGTCAAAGTAATCTCAACCATTGATGAAGATCAAAATTTATTTTAATCTCACCTATCGAAATATTTAATTTTTGAGGATATTCGAAATTTTCATTTAAATGCATTTTAATTAACTCAAAAATTGAGTTAATTTTCCCAAAAACTTGACTTTGACTTAACCCCCAGGTATCAAAGGTTTAAAATTTATCAAATTAATTAATTTACCTTCATCCTGGAACCTTTTAAAATTTAATCTTTTAGGACGACGAATTTTGCCTTTGAGAATTTAAATTTACCTAGGACTTAGAATTAATTAAATTTATAGCTTAGGATTTTAATTAATTTTGGGCCAGAAAATTTAATTTATTAATCTATGAAAAGATAAATTATTTTTTCAACCCTCAAGACACTTTACATCATGATTTTCATATTTTTTACATCATAAGGGAGAAAACCCATTTGTAATAAACCCTCACAAACTACACATTTCTACGACACAAATATAATCTAGTAGACCAAGTAATTTGTAATAAAATAATCTAACCAAATAGTTAGGATTATTCCCAAATCACATTTACATAGACTCGATCTAGAACAATAGGACTCGCCTAAGATCCTAGCGACAAAATCCATTCCAACTTTGAGGTAAGACTAGAGAGAAAAACTCTATCGATTATTCGAAAATGAATCGTGAGACAAAAAACCTCCTAGAATGGAGATCATCACTAGAAAGGTGGGTTTACTCAGGTCGTTACATACATGACACGGGTTTGCTGAGATTATTTACATTATACACATGCGGAATGAGTTTACATAACATCTTCGAAGTCAAGTTGATGATGATATCTTGGAAAACGCAGACACATCGACTAGGCGCTATCCCTTTTGCGAAAAAAGGGGGTTTACTGTTAGGCCCCTGCCCCTATACTACTAGTGTAACCCCTTATTGTTATTAGTATAACCCACTTATTATATTGATGTACCCATGTAGTGCTCATATTGTTACTATTGTGCCACATAGAAGCCCAATATTGTTATTATTGTGCCCTTACATTATTATTGTTATGTCGGCCTTGATTATGTTATGACCCCTTAGACTCCTATATATAGAAAGGAGGTATTTTCATTTGTATCATCCAAGAATTGTTCATTTATGTAATGTAAAGGAGGTTGCCCCCTCGAAGAGGCTGAATTCTAAGGCGTTGATCTATCTTTTCTATCTTTTCTTGAGCTGGTTTCATAACATTTGGTATCAGAGCTTTGGATTCTAGGGTTTCGCTGCTCCAAACAGGTCATCGTGGATTTTCGCTATAACTTTTTTCTGTGATGTTTCAGAAGTCGCAAAAAAAACCCATTTGAGAAGAAATCGCGTTGAACCTTGGGTCCGAATTTCAGAACTTTTCGCACGATATTTGCGGAGATATGATCTGAGGAAGTTGGTCTTTTTGCAGACTCCTAAATTACATTCAAAACAGGTGACCTGAGGAAAATCGTCATAACTTTCTCTCTGGGGATCAGATTGAAATTTTGTCAGAAGGTAAAGAAAGAGGACGGACTGTAGTTTCTTGTATGCATTTTTTAGATCCAGAGGTCAAAACAGTGACACGTGGCACTTCATACAATTTCGCTTTTCTGGAAAGGTCTATAATCAGGTCATCTTGGGAGATTGTGCATAACTATTTCTTAGAGAATCCAATTTGGATCAGACTGGTGGCATTGGAAAGAGGACACAGAGGGCTACTATAGGTCACAATTTCAGAACTTAAAGATTCGAAAGTACAGAGTTACAGTCATTTCAAAGTCGAGCTCCTAAAATCAAGAAAAAGCAAGATGAGGAAGTTTGATGGCAAGGATCCAGTAAATTGGATACTTCAGATGGAGCAATATTTTGATCTACATGGTGTACAACTGTTACAAAAGGTATGTATTGCATCTTCATATTTAGAACCAAATCAATTTTATGGTTTGAAGGGCTTTGTTCTCGTAAACAACTTGTTACATGGTCAATTTTCACGGAGGAAATGATAGCACATTATGAGGATACAAAGAGCAACACCTTCTTTAGAGCAACACCACAACAATTGGAAAGAGTAAAAGGGCTTTGTGACATAGTGGAAAGCAAAATTATGGAAACCAGGAAGCGTACCCCTCACAATTATAAATATGGAAGTGTTGTTTCTCCTAGCCTTCCGCAACCTACAAGGGTTACACCACAACAATTGGAAGAAAAAAGAGAAAAAGGGCTTTGTTACAATTGTGATAGCAAATGCACTAAAGGTCATAAGTGTGCTGAGAAGAAATTATTTTACATAGAATATGAAGAAGAGGAAGAAAAGGATCAAGAAACATCAAAAGAAGAAGATATACGCCACAACCCCACCCCAGAGAAAGAAGAAATGAATCAGACCATATCTTGTAAAGCATTGGCAAGAATTACCACTCCTCAAACTCTCAAGATAGAAGGACATATCAAGAAGAAAAAGGTGCAAGAAGTGAAAGATCACATCAAGAAAGAAGAAATGAATCCAACCATATCTTGTAATCCATTTTTCGAAATTACCACTCCTCAAACTATCAAGATAGAAGGACATATAAAGAAGAAAAATGTTCAAGAAGTGAAAGATCACATCGAGCATCAAGAAATGAATCCGACCATATCTTGTAAAGGATTGGAAGAAATTACCACTTCTCAAACTCTAGAGATAGAAGGACATATCAAGAAGAAAAAGGTTCAAGCAGTGAAAGATCAGATCGAGCATCAACAACAAGTTCTCCAACTTTTAAAGGATAAAGCCACTTTGGTGCAAAATCAAACGAAACAACAGATAGATCAACATCACAGTGAAAAATGTTTTGATGTAGGTGATTGGGTATTTTACTGCTACATCTCAAGCAAGCTATTTATGAGAAGGAATTGTTGGCAATACTACATGCACTTAAAAAATGGCGACCTTACCGAATGAGAAGACTCTTCAAGGATGAGGATGTGGAAGCATTGTTTTGTGCTATTTATATTATCCAACCAGATTGGATAAACGAGGCAAGGGATGAATGGAAGAAGGACGAAGAAGTATGGCCACTTATTCAAAAGTTACAAAAGATCCCAATTCGAACAATATTGCCAAAAATTGAAGAGGAAGGAAAAATCATATTGGAACGTGGAGCAGTCACACAAACAAGAACCCGACAGCTACAAAATCGATCAATTTCAGAGTATCTCATCAAGTGGAAGAACTTACCCGCTGAATACTCCACATGGGAGGACAAGAATTTTATACAGAAGCATCAAGAACTACTCAAGCGTTGAGGACAACGCTTTTTGAAGGAGAGGAGCATGTCAGGCCCCTATACTACTAGTGTAACCCCTTATTGTTATTAGTATAACCCACTTACTATATTGATGTACCCATGTAGTGCTCATATTGTTACTATTGTGCCACATAGAAGCCCACTATTGTTATTATTGTGCCCTTACATTATTATTGTTATGTCGGCTCTGATTATGTTATGACCCCTTAGACTCCTATATATAGAAAGGAGGTATTTTCATTTGTATCATCCAAGAATTGTTCATTTATGTAATGTAAAGGAGGTTGCCCCCTCGAAGAGGCTGAATTCTAAGGCGTTGATCTATCTTTTCTATCTTTTCTTGAGCTGGTTTCATAACATTTACTGCTCTGGGTCGTTGACACGTAGTGGTCAACAGGGCCAAAATAAAGTGTAGGCCTGAAGTAGAAGCAAGTCGAATTTGAAGGGTAGCCAAGAAGGAGGAAGGAGCAAAAGTTTGACTAGTGTTGAGTTGGGCACGAAAGAAAAGCAGTGGAATGGAACTTGCGTCTTGGTCTTGGAGAGGAAAATAGGTCAAGGGTCTTGGTCTTGGTATTGGTCAATTGGAGTCTCTATAAGAAGAAAAATTTGTTCAGGTTTTCCTCTAAAGTGGGAGAGGTTTTCGCCCTCACTGATAGCCTATATTCTATGTCTCTTGTCTCTTTATGGTTTATGCATTGGTATTTTTTTTATGAAGAATAACACTATAATAATACAAGTAAAAGAACATCCTAATCTAAAGTAAAAAGCATTCACAAGCAGTTACTAATAGAAGAGAAATCACCTAATCTCGATGCCCTATATTTCTCAATATGGTATTAGAGCTAAGGTGACTAAGTCAAGAAAGGGCATCTTATCAAGGGACACTCAAGGATCAAATCTCAGGAAAGGCATCAAAGCGAAGATCATCTTGAAGTCAAAGGAAGCATCATAACCCTAGATCAAAGAAGTCTACAAAGAAGTATCGCTATCATCATCAAGAAAAGAAGGCCAAAACCCTACATCTACTCAAGTTGAAGAGATCTACGAATCAAGTTAAAGTGATTTGAAGACTATTCATCCAAAGGAAGCTAGATCAAAAGGCGGTGTCCTCAAGACTCTAAGGTGATCTCTCTCTTGTTGAAGCAAGTTCCTTACAAGACATCACCAAGAAGTCATCATTTATCTTCATCAACAAAAACATCACCATCAAAGGATCCAAAGAGATCTCACTCTTTGTGGGATCAAGGATCATTCTTGAAGAAAACTACCTTCATTAAGGAGAAGTTTTCTATTCTCTATATCATCATCAACGTCAAGGAAACAGCGAGGAGAAGGAGCATCCTATCAAGTAAATATATTTATGTCCACATCTGAATCTGTCAAAATGTTTTTTGCAAGGAAAGCAACAAATTGGTTGGGGCTTCAAACTATCTTGCATGGAAGAAAATGACAGATCTGAATCTCATTGAAAATGAGGTTATGGAACATGTCAAAGGATCAATAATTAAACCGGGAAAGGAATATGCTCAAGCTCTTGCAAAGTATATGAAAGGGGAAGTTAGGGCTCAAAGGATTCTCATAGAATATATCAAGGATACCCTCATTCCATATGTATCAAAACTTGAAACTTCAAAAGAAATCTATGACAAACTGGTAGAGTTGTATTCCGTAAGCACTGCTAGAGAAGTCATCTCATTAAGGCAAGAACTCTACAAGCTGAAGATGTCAAGGGAAGATGGAATAGCCTCATACTTTATGAGGATATCTGAAATCCGAGATCAACTACAAGATCTGAGAGAAGTCATGTCTAACATAGATATGACTACAGTGGTACTAAATGCACTATCGGAGGAGTGGGGTAACTTTACTTCAAGTATTTATGAGAAGAAAGAAGTTACTCCATTCCAGGATCTATGGTCACTATGCAAGATTGAAGAATCTAGACTAAAGGCCAAATCTGATGTGGGAGTAGGTGAGCAAAAACAAGCTTATGCTACAATGACAAAAAGAAAAGGAAAACTTGGGAAGTTTGATTCTCGGAAAAATAAAAGGGACATGGCCAAGATACAATGCTATGGGTGCCAAGAATATGGACACTACAAAAGAGATTGTCCTAAGGCCAAGAATGACAATAACAAAAAGAGGAAGAGAAGAAGTTCATATCATCAAACAAGTAGAGGAAGTTGAAAAGAAGAAGTCCAAGAAAGACGAAGTTAGAGATCTCTATTACCAAGATAGTCTTCCTCACATAAGTTCTTTTCAAGTTCCTAAGTCTTCTATTGTAAGATATGGCTATCATGATTTTTAAGTAAAATAATGGGATGCATCAAGGCATCATAGAAGCATTGAAAGTAAGAGCTCGAGACATCATCACAGAGAAGCATGAAAGATGGTTAGAATCTATGGAATTCAAGGATATAGCTCTTGGGAATCTCATTGGAAACATATGTGGCAAGGTCATGTAGTACAAGGTTCATCATACATCTGTCAAAAGGAAACATTTGTTGATGGGGATACTTTAGATCCTCGAGATTCTCTGATGGAATCTTCATTGAAAGGTTCACCGATTATGAGGGGAAGCAATTGTTTCGTCAATTCCAAACTTGTGGAATTCATGGGATGATGGTATGATAACATAAAAGGCAAAGCAATGGATTGAATCTTTTTCAATCAAGGGAGTTGCTAGAGGAAGTCTGGATGACCCAAAGGAAAATGAAGTATGTATGCTTGTATTCAATATTGACAAGTCATGTCATATGGCTACAGGTAACATGGATCAATGCTGTATCTTGAGAGCATGATCAAAAGAAAAATGATCTCCTCCTCTGAAAGGATACAAGAAAGCATGAGCCACACATTGTCGAGATAAAAGCAACATAATATGTCTTCATATGTAATATGAGGTGGTTGACAACAACTGGAGGAATTCAGATTGGAAATTCCTAGGAATGAAATTTGTAAAGAAAGGAAGGAAGAGATCGTGGAATATGCAACCATGGAAAAAGGCAATCAACATCCGAAAGACGAAGAAGTTTTGACTAGGATATCTCCATGAAAGATATGAAGACTTTGATGGAGTCTGGAAAAATGACAGAGACCCTTGACAATATATATCTTTAGGAGATGTGTCGATATGTATGCAAGATGTTGATGCAAACTAGAAGATGTCATGATGAAAGACCATCACAAAGGTAACTTTGATTTAAGTGTTCATTTCTTATTTTTGAACAAATACCTGGATGGGCTTATACAGGGCTTCTGAGATATATTCCACCATCGATGCCCATGTAGTATGATGAAAGATCCTTATGGAAACATGGCATGAAGGAAGGCCAGATATGAACAAATGGATCACTTTCCGATGATGACATGACTAACTCATGGATGAAAGTTATGGATGGTCTATGCCCTATGAAGAAGTCCCAAACATGAAGACTCCTAGATAACGAAAAGAAGTTCATGACATCGGGAGGAGGAGCTCTTCAAGCATTTGGTTGTCCCATCATCTCCACTAAGGAGGTGTTGTAGGTCCCTAATTAAGAGGGAGCTTGGAAACAAGTTTCTTACTTGGTAAAGACTTGGAAGCAAAATTCGTAAGCCAAGAGGGAGCTTAGGTACATTCCTTCTGTAGGAATGAGTACATTCCTTTATTGGAATAGATATGTCTTCCCTAATTAAGAGGGAGAGATAGAGACATTATTCTTGTCTTCACTTGAGAAGACAAAATGGAGGATTGGGTAAACATCTGGCATCTGATGCTCTTTGAGGATGTGTTAGGGCATCCAAGATAAGAGTAGTCGTAGAGGACCGATATTCTTTGAAGACTGGGAATCCAAGATAAGAATAGTCCTGGTGGAACACACCCTGAGAACCCGGGTGGGATATGTTCTGAGAGAGACAATGATGAGCGTGTCTATACATCATTGGTCTCACCAGCATTGAGCACAGATCTTGTGGAGAGATAGAGTTGTTAGTCAAGGCCTTGCTATGTTACAATGTTGGTTGATATGATGCTAAACATATGGGTTACCAATCCAACTCTTCTTATGAGAAATTCTTCAAATTGAGAATGACCAAATACCATTATGAATACCTCCCTAGTTAAGAGGGAGTGTTGAAAAGTGTAACTAGGTTCGGTCTTCCTAATGACATATGTAATTGATGAAAAGAATAAAAGATAAAATTATTATTGTAATGCTTGTCTCAAGGGTTTCATGAGCAAGGAATTTTAATTTTAGTAATGACTCCCATTCTGAGCCTTTAGGTTTTTCATCTAGTCATAAAAGTCAAAATGAGTCAATGTTATGTATGAAAGACCCTTCTTGGGCATATTACATTTTGTATGAGTCAATAAATAAGTATGAAAGCCCTCCGAGACAAGCACAAGACACCTCCTTCAAGTCGGCTTCAAGAAGAATAATAATATCTTCACCAAAGGACACATTGGCTCATCTTCATGTCAAGATGGATTATTATCATGACAAACAACTATAAATAGGCCACTCAGACTCATTTCAGAATAGAGAATTTCAAACAAGGTCTGAAGTGTAAGGAAGTGTGAAAAAGTCAAAGTAAACAGCCTTATAGCCAGCATGAAGTTAGAAGGAAGAGCGAAGTTTTTCTCAGGTCTGTTTTGGGCTAAACTACACTCCACGCGTGCAAGGATCTGCTGTCAACTATTGCAGACAGGGCCAAAGTATTTCAGTTATCATAAGAAGGCAGATTTGGAAAAATTCAAGTGTATCCTCAAGCCAAATTGAGGAAGGACAGTCTCCACCTCAAGCGAAGAAGATTGAAGATCAAATCATGTGTTGGGATTTCTGAAATAGGGCCAAAATAAAGTGCAGGTCTGAAGTAGAAGGAAGCCGAAGTTGAAGGGTAGCCGAGAAGGAGGAAGGAGCAGAAGTTTGACTAGTGTTGACTTGGGCACGAAAGAAAAGCAGTGGAAGGGAACTTGTGTCTTGGTCTTGGAGAGGCAAATAGGTCAAGGGTCTTGGTCTTGGTCTTGGTATTCGTCAATTGGAGTCTCTATAAGAAGAAGAATTTGTTCGGGTTTTCCTCTAAAGTGGGAGAGGTTTTGGCCCTGGCTGATAGCATATATTCTGTGTCTCTTGTCTCTTTATGGTTTATGCATTGGTAGTTGTTTGATGAAGAATAACACTATAATAATACAAGTAAAAGAAGATCCTACTCTAAAGTAAAAAGCATTCACAAGCAGTTACTAATAGAAGAGAAATCACCTAATCTCGATGCCCTAGATTTCTCAATACTTCGAAACTCGAATTAAATGTCTAGATCAGGCTTTTTTTCACACTTCAAGTTGTATGCTAATACAGTGCTGGTTTTTGAAACTCAAAATTGAAATCAGCACTCTCATGAGACTGTTGCTAATAAAGTGTTGAATTTAGAGGAAAATATGGTGATCACTGAAGTGAATAGTCTCATTAGTGAAAACAGAACACTACCTCTGTGTTTACCTGATACAAGTATAAAGATAATCTTTTGCGTAAGTTGGGCACACATAGTTATTTATGTCAATATAGAGAAGGCCCCCTAATGGTGATTAGGTTCACCCTGAAGAGAAGGAAGACAAACCGAGGTGACAATGGCAGTTTCAAAAATCTGTCATTTAGAAATTTAAAACATTATGGACTGTTCCCTGAAACTCACATGTATTTAATCATAATGTTTAGATCAGGCTTGTTTTCATGCTTAAAGTCGCATGCTAATACAGCGCTGGTTTTGTGATGAGTGCCACACTACCAATCAGGTTTGGAGCCATATTTGTGATGAGTGGCACACTGCCAATCAGGTTTGGAGCCATTCAAACTGCCAATCAGGTTTGGAGCCATATTTGTGATGAGTGGCACACTGCCAATCAGGTTTGGAGCCATATTTGTGATGACTCCACCAATAAGAGTTCCCTGGAGTGCTTGCTAAGGTTTGGTGCTTACAGGTTCATTATTCTCATACCTAGCTTCTAGATTTCTTCTACACGTTTATCTTACATATGTAGTGGTGAAATTGATCTCCTAATTGTTTATAGTTTCTTATCTTTCATTTGGAGATTTTATTGGTGAATTCTAGTGCTAACATTGGAAACCATAAGGAGGACTCATCATCTATTTTTCAAGTTCTTGTTTACTTCATTGTCACATGTCTTTAGATCTTGATTCTAAAACTTGTTGGGCTATTATTTAATCACATATATCTTGCCCAAGTGAAATCGTCGAAGACATCTTTCTTACAAGTGGATATTCTCTCTCTTGGATGGTTCTTTCTTCACTTTAAATCTGAAAATTTTGCATCAATTACTCATTAAAAACAGTTTTAAAAGTTGTGACAGCCTTAAGCTTGTCCTTTGTTCTAGCATATAATTTTTTGGTAATCAAAGCAAGCATTGCACCATTGATTTAAGCTAGCCGGTTACACTATTTGTGCCCCAAAGTAGATTAAAAGTGGCTCTTGTCTATTTCAAGTTTCATTTGTTGAGTTATAGTCATTTAATTGTGAATCCAAAATCATTTAGATTGTATATCTTCCATGCTAGATTTGGCACGCACATATCGTCCATTGTTTATAATTGGTTATCTTTGAAGCATTTAATCACTTAGTCGAATCCTCGTTCATCTACTTGTTATAAATTTTGTGGATTCTTTGAATTAAATTATATGAATGTATGGTGTTGATTTGGGCTAGCATCGGATGTGCTCTAGCCATGAAAATTGGTGGAGAGTCTAAAGCACATGAGATCTCCAAGGCCCAGAAATGGTTTGGGCACATTCTAACTAGTTTGAGAGATATTAAAATAATTAACATTTTTAATGGAGTTCTTAAATTTAAACTTAGGAAAAATAAAATATTAATGGGTATTAATATAAAACTGGGTTAGAAAGTTCCAAAAGTCATGGATCAAGCCAAATCTAATCTTAGTCGTTGATTAGAGATTTAAACTCGGTCGTTGAAGAACCAACAGGAAAAGTATAAGAAAAGGCTTGAGGGTCAGTTGGAGGATACAATGAGCGAGACCAGTGAGTTTGATTTCTGAAGCGGGGTTAGCTGAGAAATTCGAACTAGTGGTCTGGAGAGCAACAAAAGGCAGTGAGTACGAAACAGAGTCGGGAACAACAACAGAAGACCAGCACAGAGGTTGGAGAGGCAGACACAGAGGCAGCAAACTACGCAGTCACTGAAGGGCCTACGTGGGTGACACAGAGAGGCCCAGTGCTGACGCAGAGGGCCTAGGAGCTACGCAGAGGTCAGCCAGGCTGATGCTAAGACTGGGAGAAGTGCTAGAGAATTTTCTCTCTGTTGGGTAAGCCAGTTTAGCACCCAGTTGTACTGAAGAATTGCTGAATAATAAAATCTTCCCTTACTGCACCGGTTTTCCCACATTGGGTTTTTCCGAGGACTGTTGTCCCAAATATATGTGTTGATGTGTTGATTCTTATGCATGTGTTTGTTTCTGTATTATGGTGTGATATCTGCAGCAAATTTATTTTAATGTTTACTAAAGGATTTTCATAAATAACTTATTGGGAAATAACTAGGTAAAATAAATCAATTGTTGCAATGATAGAATTTTCACATGGTATCCGAGCAAGTAATCAGAGACAGGAAGGAAAAATCCATTATGGGTCGAGACCATGATGCAGAGGCATCTATGTTAGGAGACTCGCACAGATTTTCAGAAAATTGCACAAGAGAAAGTGATTTCGATTTCTCTATGTTGGTTTCCAGGCTCAAAGAAGAAGTGGCTTGTGTGACTAGCTCTACATCATCAGAGGTATGGTATATAGACAGTGGAGCCTCTTGGCATGTGACGGGAATACGGGAATGTTTCTCAGATTATCGGAGGAGAATATGAACTTTCAGATCACCATGGGGAACAAGGCAAAGTGTACTCCAGTAGAGAGGGGTACCATAGTTTTTCAAACAGAGATGGGAAAGCGGTTCCGTGCTACCAATGTGCTGCATGTACCAGGATTGGGGATGAACTTACTTTCCGTGTCGCAACTTCAAGGCAAAGGCTATGATGTTTTCTTCATCAAGGAGAAACTATACATTAAACACCCAAGCTGGAAAAAGAAAGTGCAAACGGGGATCAAAAGTAACAAGTTCTACAAACTACAACTAGAATCACCAATGGCACTAATAAGCAGTCATGGAGACAATGATTTGAACGAACTATGGCACAGAAGAATGAGACACGTGCACCATGGGGCTCTGAGAATTCTCAGGAGCACTATAACAGGAGTTTCGGATCTTAGTACGGAACGAGATGATGTATGCAGAGGATGTGCTCTAGGAAAGTATGTCAAAGAAGCATTTCCTATAAGTAAAAATATGGCTAAGAGTGTACTAGGATTGATACACTCAGATATCTGTGGACCCATGTCCACTAAAGCTCTCAGTGGTGTCGAGTACTTCCTCACCTTCATTGATGACCATTCAAGGAAAACTTGGATTTATTTTTTGAAAACCAAGGACGAGGTTTTCTGTCGATTCAAAGAGTTAAAAGCTCTGGTGGAGAATCTGACTGGGAAGAAAATAAAAGTTTTGCGCTCAAATAATGGTGGAGAGTACGTTGATAAGGACTTCACTGATTTTTGCACTAAGGAGGGCATCAAAAGAGAGTAGACAACTCCTTACAATCCAAAGCAGAATGGAGTAGCAGAAAGAAAGAAGGGGACTATTGTAGAAGCAGCTAGAGCCATGATGTATGATCGGGATATGCCAAAATTCCTGTGGGCAGAAGCATGCAACACAGCAGTCTATGTTCAGAATAGAACTCCTCATCATGCATTGGGAAAGATTACTCCATAGAAAGTCTTCACAGAGAATACACCTGAAGTCAGTCATTTCAGGATATTTGGGAGCTTAGCATATTGCCGCATACCAAAGGAAAAGAGGAAGAAGCTGGATCAAACTGCAGAGAAAGGATATCTAGTGGGATATAGCGAGAACGCTTACGCATACAGAATCTATCTTCCAGGGAGCAAGAAGGTAGTAGTTCAACAAGATGTGAAATTCATGGAGGACAGGGATTTCAAAAAATCTCGAGAAATGCCTTCTGAGGAGTAGTCAAAAGAGGAACCGTTGGTCAAACCTCTTCAACCAACGGAACAAAAGAATTCTTCCTCGGGTCAAGAAGAATCACAGGATGAGGAGGAGCTAACCGAAGCACCTGCTGGCAGAGAAAGTACAAGCAGGGAACTTTGTCAGATTCTGCGAGATGCAGGGGACTTCATCGATGCGCCAAGAAACAATAAGAGGGAGTGAAAACAACCAGATAGATATCAGGCATTAGTAGCTCAGGATGAGGAGCCTACCAGTTTTGAGGAGGCAACTCAACATCAAGTTTGGTTGGATGCAATGGTAGAGTACAACTCCATAATGGTGAACGATGTCTGGGAGGTAGTACCAAGCCCTCAAGACAGATCAGTGGTAGGTTCGAGATGGATATACAAGATCAAATATGCTGCAGACGGCAGTGTTGAGAAATACAAAGCCAGGTTTGTGGCTAAGGGGTATGCTCATAAGGAAGGAATTGACTACGAAGAGACCTTTGCCCCGATAGCTAGGTATACATCTATTAGAACCGTGATATCTCTTGCAGCGCAGATGAGGTGGGAGATTCATCAGATGGATGTCAAAACAACATTTCTGAACAGAGTGATAGAAGAAGAGATATACATTGAACAACCAGAGGGCTTTGAGACACATGAGAAGAAGTTTCATGTATGCAGATTGAAGAAAGCCCTGTATGGGCTGAAACATGCACCTAGAGCATGGTATGGTCGAACCGATGGCTACTTGCAGAAAATGGGATTTGTCAAGAGTGACACAGATCCAAATCTCTACTATCTAGTTGTAGAGAATGAGCCTCTAATCTTAGTATTATATGTGGATGATCTCTTCCTGACAGGGTCATCCAGGCTCGTAGGGGACTGCACGAAGAATCTAGCCACGGAATTCAACATGAAGGATTTGGAACGAATGCATTATTTCCTGGGGTTGGAAGTTTGGCAGCAAAAGGGGGAAATCTTCCTTGGGCAAGGGAGATATGCTACATAAATCCTGAAGCTATTCAGGATAGAGGACTGTAGACCCATGGCTACTCTAATGATAACCAACTAGAAGAAGATTGATGCATTAGAAGACAAGGATGTTGATCCCACCTTATACAAGCAACTCATAGGGTCCCCGATGTATCTGGTCAATACCAAGCTAGATATTTGCTACGCTGTCAACACCCTCAATCAGTTCATGGTGGAGCCGAAGAGGGCGCACTAGGCAGCAGCGTAACATGTTCTCAGGTATTTATAGGGAACAGTCAATTATGGACTCTTGTACACCAAGTATAAGGATATTAGATTGAGTGGATTTATTGATGCATATTGGGCAAGAAGTTCAGTGGATCAGAAAAGTACCTCTGCGTACTATTTCAACATTAGATCAGGAATGACCTCCTGGTGCAGTACAAAACAGAAATTCGTGGCTCTGAGCTCAACTGAGGCAGAATCTATGGCTACAAGCACAGCTTCGTGTGAGGCCATATGGCTTAGAGAATTGCTTGTGAACCTTGTTGACCACTACCGGTCAACTACCCATGCAGTACACCCCCCTTTTTCTTTGCAAAAAGGGGCAGCACCTGATCAGCGTGTCCGTGCCATCCTGCAGTCATCAGCAGCTTAATCATTTTGATTGTAAACCCAGTCTGCATGTATGAATTGTAAATAATCTTAGCAGACATGAGTCGTGTATGTAAATTGCCTAGGTGGACCTAACTTTCTAGTGGTAATCTACATCCCGAAAGGTTTTTCGCCTCACCGATCCATGGATCGGCAGAGTTTTCCTTCAAACCTGACCCCAAAGCCGGGATGGATTTTGTCATTAGAACTTTAGGAGAATCCTAGTGTGTTGATCTGCTAGATTATAGTTGTGTCGCAGAACTAGGTGATTTGTGAGGGTCTATGTTGAAGGGGTTTTTCCCCTTAAGATGTAAATTTGTAAAAGTCATCATGAAATGTGTCTTGAGGGTCGAAAAAAAGTTTTAAATCCCCTCATGAGTCCTAAGTCCTAGGTCCTAGGTGATGTTTCCGAAGGCTTAGTTCGATGATCCATTTTAAAATGAATTAAAAAATTAAAAAAATGAATAAAAATAATAAAATAATAAAATAAATAAAAAATAATAAAAAAATTAAAAAAATAAAGCAAAAACCCTAACTAATAAAATAATAATATTTTAAGTGTATGCATGCAAAATATTATTTTTTAATAAATCGACGGATGAGATCAAGAGATGTCTTGATCCTCATCAACGGTCGAGATCATTTCAGCATGGATCACTCGAACTAGCCGTTGGAGTCATTTCCTTTAAGTAGGGTGCTAGGGGTCAGTTCAGATCATGGGATCTGTGAGTCTGATACTGAAGAAGCTCTCTTGTAAATCTGTTTCTGGTTAATAAAAGAAGACTTTGGGGTCCATATCTTGCTGGTGTTACTCTCTTGAAATGCTGTGAGATTGTTTAATTTTCTGCATATTTTCTTTTCAGCCATTAATAATAGCTTTTTTGTAGAGTATTGTGGGCACAGGTATCTTGTTCACATGCTGGGGTTTGGGTGCTGTTAGGGTTTCTGAAGTAATGGCAGGTATCTCCATTACTTTTTGAGATCTAGCAGCATTTTTGCCCTCTTTACTGATGGTTGTTTTGAGCTGTGCAGAAAACCCTTTCTGAAGGAAATTTGTGGGCGTTCGGGGAAGTTCTTGGCTGAACCAGCCAACTCCCGCAAGCATTTTTAGCTGAGCCCAATTGGATTTGATCCTGGGTCTATCATTCAGTTTATTTTTTTTAATTTGCATGAGAGATTTTCTGAAGTTCTTCACAGTGAAAATCTGAAAATCTTTATTTCTTTAAAATATTTCTGTGCCTATTGCTGAAATCTGGCTGTTAAGGGGCCAAATCTGTACATTAAATTAGCTGATCTAGGGTTTCATATTTTTGCTTTATGCAGCTTTCATTAGGGTTTTGATTTTGGTTTTATGTACATATTATTCTTTTTGGGTGATTTCATCATTTTTGGCAGGCATCAGAGAAAGGAAAAATATCTTTGACATACGCTGTCCGGCCAGTTTGCTTTTGAGCCATCCTGTAGCACATCATTCATATATCCGTGCAATTTTTTTTTAAAAGTCAGAGTTCAGGCTTGCACCGCCACTCATCAGAAAAATTTTACGAGCCAACGTAACTCTCGTTCTGCCTATTCCACCACGTCAATCTTCTGCAATTGTTAGATGCTCAGAGGTTATACGTTAGCCAGGCACGGGGTTTGAAATTCGAGTCATAAGCATTAGAATGCGAGTTTCAGCTGACGGCTAGAGAAAATCCGAACCCAGTCGAAATCTTTCAGCAGAAATTCTTCAGTGATCGAAGCATTTGCGTGGCCTGGTCATGGATCTCCTGGGTACATTTCCTCAAGCACCTGCGTGGTCACGTTTCTCGAACAGGGCCGATTTGTTGTGATTCATAGCCAGCAGACACAAGGTTATCGATACCAGATCCCTATCCTCGAATTCAAACCAGCCGTGAACGGAGTTTTACATCTTGGCAGCCATGAACGGACAAACCAGCACGTGATCAGCATTTTCATCGAATATCAGATCCCAATCAGACGGAACAGGTAATCGAAATTTTCCTTGCAGACAATCGGATAAATGTCAGGCCATCACGCAGGTAATGTTTCGCCGTTTTATTGTTTCACGCTTCAGGCTAGGGTAATTACGCTTTTTTTTTAGGTTGTATTTTTATGTTTGATTTTCGTTTAGATTTAACAATCGTTTAGTTTTGTTTTATAAATGCTTTTGTTTATTAGTTTTTAGACTTAGGTTTATGCTTTTGTATAATTAATGTTTTATATTTCATTTAAAATAGATTGTAATTTTTAATATGGTTCAGCTTTTTTTTTAGATTTTAAATATGTTCTTTTCAATTTGATTAGTCTAAGCTTAGATTTTAAAACTTTAATTTTTGTTTTAGTCTTAGATTTTATGTTTATCTTTAATTAGATTTTAATTAGATCTTAATTTTTGGTTTTAAAAAAAAAAAAAAAAAAAAATCGAAAAAATATGAAAATATTGTGGAAATTTTTAGATAGAGTTATTTTCGGGAATTGTCATATCTTTCATGCTGAGTTCTAAATTTTCAAGTCGAGATGCGAAATTGATATCTGGTTAATGGTTTATGATTCGTGGTGGTTTAAAGCATTCAGTTTTTGAAAATTCTCAATTGCTGGATATCGTTTTGGTCATTCTAAGAGCATTGTGATTTAACTAATGATAGATGATTGCTGTTCATGGTCCATATTTTTATATCATTTAACAAGTAATCGTTTTAACCACAATCTCTTAAGGCACTGGTCTGCTAAATTAATCAAATCCATCGAGTTCTTTTTATATCGTATCTCGTGTCTCCCAACCAACTGGTCGACAGTTGGTCTCATCATCTCACAGGGACTACCCCCCTCAGCCGCGGGAGACAGGCTTAAACGGAGGGATCGGGGATCAAGGTGACAGCCCCGGTCTGAGCGTTGTCGTGCCAATCCGCGCGACAACATTTTTTGGCGCCGTTGCCGGGGACATTGTTTTCTCGGCGTTCAACGACAATCTTCCTTCTCATTTTTTATCTTTTCATCTGGCCCGGCAACGACAACATTTTTTGGCGCCGTTGCCAGGGGTAGAGTTTTTCTGTTCCTGGAGGTTTCATTGACATTCACCTTCTCATCTTTCTCATCTCTCATTTTGAGCTGGCAAATTCAACCTTTTGGGTTATCATTTGGATCTTTTATTGCCTTATTTTTCGCCATATCAGTAGCATCTCTTCGGTTTGTTTCTTGTTTGGGTGGCGACTCCACTTTCTCATTTTTCCCAGACAAGAAGCTTTCTTCATATCTGCTTGTGGTTACATTTTGGATCCTATAATCAGATTCATTGTTCAAGTGGTGACTCCACTTCTTTCATCTCTTAATTTTCTTGAGCAGAAATCTCTTTCTATCATCCATTTGATCCCTTATTGTTCATCATGGATTATTCATTTAAACCATGTCATTTTACTGATAATCTCCATGATCTTCCGAAAGAGGCCATTTCTAAATTATTTAAGTTCTCGGGTGGTGATTCGGTCGCTGTTAGAAAGCATTTAAACAGGTTTACTTGTGTAATGATCATATATTGTAGACTTCCTAAATATAATCATGAAGATTTCAAGATGCGTCTATTTGTCCATTCTTTAGAGGGTGATGCCTTGAATTGGTTTAATAATTTTCCTAATGATTTTTTCACTTCTTTACAAGACATTCTCAATGCTTTTAAAGATAGATATGATAGTCCAAACAGCTTGCCTTCTACCTCTAAAATTGTGCAAACGAAAGAAAGTAATCTTATAAAAAATCCAGCTGTTGAAGAAAGTTTTCAAGATCAGAATGTGTCATCCACCGGAAATATCGCAGACCAAGTTCATGATAGTGAAAAATCAGGGACAAATGACAATGAAAAGGAAGAGCAAAAGCAAATTATACAAGAACTAATGATGCTGGTAAAAAATATGGAGGCTAATCAAACTAATTATGTCAATGACGTGAGAACTTTGTGCACCCACCTTGAAAAACGTAATAGGGAGATAGAGATTATGCAAAATCAGCATGCTAAAGAAATTGAGGCCATGAAGACTAATCATGAAACAGAAATTAGATTCATGCAAAGCAAAATGTCAGGCTTAAAAGAAAATATGGCGACTATGAAAGCTGATCATGATAGGGAAATTGATTCTATGCAAAACAAGTTATTAATTATGGATCATCAGTTGGCCACCATGCAAGCCAATCATAAAGAAGAAATAAACTCTATACAGTATTTCTTGATGAACTTAAAGGAAAAGACCGATAAAGTAATAAAAGATATGGAAGAAGACCATGCTAGGCAAATCAGTGATTTAAAGGTTGAACACTCTAGTCAGATGGATGTCATTAAAATTCAGGTTCAAAAGTTTCAACAATGGTTAGAGGATAAGAGAAACCAGGGGACATCAACAGATCAGGAGCCTTCTCATATGTCACAACAAGTTCCATCTTATTATGAGAAGGTCATTGGTTCGAATGAAAGATGGTTAATTGACGGTGATCCAGATAGCTTAAAAATGATAAAGATCAGATGCAAGATAAAAAAAGACATGTCACGCATATCTTACATCATCTGATAGCTTTGAAACAGAAAGTTCCATGTCATCAGTGATACAGCCTGCCACAAAGAAAAAGTGCAAGAGAAAGAGAATGAGAAGAAGATTTCATGCATCAGACGGCCGTGAGCAGCTTGATTTTCGGATAGGAAAAAGTCCTACCATATGCAGAATTGGACATGGCACATCTGACAAGCAGCCGACAGATTTGCCTGAAAGCAGGCAAATGCTCAGTATGCAATATATTGAACACATCTGATGTCGTAGGGCATCCTTTGTATCGTATTTCTAACCCTACTCCTTGTTTTTTCCGCATTTTTATTTTTGCTTTAGATAGTTAATAAATGAAGAGCTTTTATCTTTCCTGTGCTTAATGTATATGCTGATTTTTTTGGATGGACGCTACTTATTTTTGTGTTGTATGGATGCAGATTCTGGATTCTCACATTCCTGCAAGCAGCAACGTGTCCCCAAGTAGAGCCAGATGTTGACCACTACCGGTCAACTACCCATGCAGTACACCCCCCTTTTTCTTTGCAAAAAGGGGCAGCACCTGATCAGCGTGTCCGTGCCATCCTGCAGTCATCAGCAGCTTAATCATTTTGATTGTAAACCCAGTCTGCATGTATGAATTGTAAATAATCTTAGCAGACATGAGTCGTGTATGTAAATTGCCTAGGTGGACCTAACTTTCTAGTGGTAATCTACATCCCGAAAGGTTTTTCGTCTCACCGATCCATGGATCGGCAGAGTTTTCCTTCAAACCTGACCCCAAAGCCGGGATGGATTTTGTCATTAGAACTTTAGGAGAATCCTAGTGTGTTGATCTGCTAGATTATAGTTGTGTCGCAGAACTGGGTGATTTGTGAGGGTCTATGTTGAAGGGGTTTTCCCCCTTAAGATGTAAATTTGTAAAAGTCATCATGAAATGTGTCTTGAGGGTCGAAAAAAAGTTTTAAATCCCCTCATGAGTCCTAAGTCCTAGGTCCTAGGTGATGTTTCCGAAGGCTTAGTTCGATGATCCATTTTAAAATGAATTAAAAAATTAAAAAAATGAATAAAAATAATAAAATAATAAAAAAAAATAAAAAATAATAATAAAATTTAAAAAATAAAGCAAAAACCCTAACTAATAAAATAATAATATTTTAAGTGTATGCATGCAAAATATTATTTTTTAATAAATCGACAGATGAGATCAAGAGATGTCTTGATCCTCATCAACGGTCGAGATCATTTCAGCATGGATCACTCGAACTAGCCGTTGGAGTCATTTCCTTTAAGTAGGGTGCTAGGGGTCAGTTCAGATCATGGGATCTGTGAGTCTGATACTGAAGAAGCTCTCTTGTAAATCTGTTTCTGGTTAATAAAAGAAGACTTTGGGGTCCATATCTTGTTGGTGTTACTCTCTTGAAATGCTGTGAGATTGTTTAATTTTCTGCATATTTTCTTTTCAGCCATTAATAATAGCTTTTTTGTAGAGTATTGTGGGCACAGGTATCTTGTTCACATGTTGGGGTTTGGGTGCTGTTAGGGTTTCTGAAGTAATGGCAGGTATCTCCATTACTTTTTGAGATCTAGCAGCATTTTTGCCCTCTTTACTGATGGTTGTTTTGAGCTGTGCAGAAAACCCTTTCTGAAGGAAATTTGTGGGCGTTCGGGGAAGTTCTCGGCTGAACCAGCCAACTCCCGCAAGCATTTTTTGCTGAGCCCAGTTGGATTTGATCCTGGGTCTATCATTCAGTTTATTTTTTTTTAATTTGCATGAGAGATTTTCTGAAGTTCTTCACAGTGAAAATCTGAAAATCTTTATTTCTTTAAAATATTTCTGTGCCTATTGCTGAAATCTGGCTGTTAAGGGGCCAAATCTGTACATTAAATTAGTTGATCTAGGGTTTCATATTTTTGCTTTATGCAGCTTTCATTAGGGTTTTGATTTTGGTTTTATGTACATATTATTCTTTTTGGGTGATTTCATCATTTTTGGCAGGCATCAGAGAAAGGAAAAATATCTTTGACATACGTTGTCCGGCCAGTTTGCTTTTGAGCCATCCTGTAGCACATCGTTCATATATCTGTGCAATTTTTTTTTTAAAAGTCAGAGTTCTGGCTTGCACCGCCACTCATCAGAAAATTTTTACGGGCCAGCGTAACTCTCGTTCTGCCTATTCCACCACGTCAATCTTCTGCAATTGTTAGATGCTCAGAGGTTATACGTTAGCCAGGCACGGGGTTTGAAATTCGAGTGATAAGCATTAGAATGCGAGTTTCAGCTGACGGCTAGAGAAAATCCGAACACAGTCGAAATCTTTCAGCAGAAATTCTTCAGTGATCGAAGCATTTGTGTGGCCTGGTCGTGGATCTCCTGGGTACATTTCCTCAAGCACCTGCGTGGTCACGTTTCTCGAATAGGGCCGATTTGTTGTGATTCATAGCCAGCAGACACAAGGTTATCGATACCAGATCCCTATCCTCGAATTCAAACCAGCCGTGAACGGAGTTTTACATCTTGGCAGCCATGAACGGACAAACCAGCACGTGATCAGCATTTTCATCGAATATCAAATCCCAATCAGACGGAACAAGTAATCGAAATTTTCCTTGCAGACAATCGGATAAATGTCAGGCCATCACGCAGGTAATGTTTCACCGTTTTATTGTTTCACGCTTCAGGCTAGGGTAATTACGCTTTTTTTTTTTAGGTTGTATTTTTATGTTTGATTTTCGTTTAGATTTAACAATCCTTTTGTTTTGTTTTATAAATGCTTTTGTTTATTAGTTTTTAGACTTAGGTTTATGCTTTTGTATAATTAACGTTTTAGTTTTCATTTAAAATAGATTGTAATTTGTAATATGGTTCAGCTTTTTTTTAGATTTTAAATATGTTCTTTTCAATTTGATTAGTCTAAGCTTAGATTTTAAAACTTTAATTTTTGTTTTAGTCTTAGATTTTATGTTTATCTTTATTTAGATTTTAATTAGATCTTAATTTTTGTTTTATTTTTGGTTTTAAAAAAAAAAATTCGAAAAAATATAAAAATATTGTGGAAATTTTTAGATCCAGTTATTTTCGGGAATTGTCATATCTTTCATGCTGAGATCTAAATTTTCAAGTCGAGATGCGAAATTGATATCTGGTTAATGGTTTATGATTCGTGGTGGTTTAAAGCATTCATTTTTTGAAAATTCTCAATTGTTGGATATCGTTTTGGTCATTCTAAGAGCATTGTGATTTAGCTGATGATAGATGATTGTTGTTCATGGTCCATATTTTTATATCATTTAACAAGTAATCGTTTTAACCACAATCTCTTAAGGCACTGGTCTGCTAAATTAATCAAATCATCGAGTGCTTTTTATATCGTATCTCGTGTCTCCCAACCAACTGGTCGACAGTTGGTCTCATCATCTCACAGGGACTACCCCCCTCAGCCGCGGGAGACAGGCTTAAACGAAGGGATCGGGGATCAAGGTGACAGCCCCCGGTCTGAGCGTTGTCGTGCCAATCCGCGCGACAACAAACCTATTCAGAAGAAAGATGGAGGCGACCAGGATCATGTGCGATAATCAGAGTTGCATCAAGCTCTCTGAGAATCCAGTGTTTCATGATCGGTCAAAGAATATTGATATCCAGTGTCACTTTGTCAGAGACTGTGTCCAACGAGGAGTTGTACAATTGAGCTACATTCCTATAGGAGAACAGGTGGCAGACATCCTCACCAAGGCCCTTGGAAGAACAAAGTTTGATTAACTTGTCCTGATGATGAACCACACTTGTTGGTTCGAAACGCGTCGAGAAATGATTTTCCATGTGATTTTCGCCGAAGAATCTCTCTCTAAAAAGTTTGATTACTTCAGGGAAAAGATGGAGATGATAAAGAATCCATTTCAGTAGCAGAAATGGGGGTGAGTTGCAGTGTAGTAGCAATATGCAGTAGCACAATGCAGCATGATGAGAGGGGGATGCAGTGTAGATGCAGTGTTGGGAATATGGACCAGCAGCAGCACGGATGCAGAGGGAGTTGTCGTATGGATGCAGCAGTAGCAGTGGCAGGGCCATGGGCAGCGATACAGGATGCAGCAATGCAAAGGATGTGGATGGGGAGGCCTAGCATCATCACAGGTACCGGTGCCGGATAATCAGAGTGATGCTCAGTGGGAGTATTAATAGAACACAGTCTTCGCTAAGAGGGAGTTCATTTGGGATAGCATCGGATGTGCTCTAGCCATGAAAATTGATGGAGAGGCTAAATCACATGAGATATCCAAGACCCAAAAATGGTTTGGGCAGATTCTAACTGGTTTGGGAGATATTAAAATAATTAATATTTTTAATAGCGTTCCTATGTCTAAACTTAGGAAAACTAAAATATTAATGAGTATTAATATAAAACTGGGTTAGAAGGTTCCAAAAGTCATGGATCAAGCCAAAGCTAATCTTAGTCGTTGTTTAGAGATTTAATCTCGGCCGTTGAAGGATCAACAGGAAAAGTATAAGAAGAGGCTTGAGGGTCAGTTGGAGGATACACTGAGGGAGACCAGTCAGTTCGATTTCTAGAGCAGGGTTAGCTGAGAAATTCGAACTAATGGTTTGGAGAGCAGCAAGAGGCAGCGAGTATGAAACAGAGGGCCAGGAACAGCACCAAAAGACCAACACAGAGGTTGGAGAGGTAGACGTAGAGCTTCTTAGGCAGACGTAAAGGCAGCAGAATGCGCAGTCACTGGAGAGCCTGGGTAGGTGACGCAGAGAGGCCCAATGCTGAGATTGAGAGGCAGGAGCTGACACAGAGGGCCTGGGAACTACACAGAGGTTAGCCAGGCTGACACTGAGGCTGGGAGAACTGCTAGAGAATTTTTTTTGTTGGGTAAGCCAGTTTGGCACCCAATTGTACTGAAGAATTACTGAATAATAAAATCCTCCCTTGCTTCACCGGTTTTCCCACATTGGGTTTTTCCGGTGACTGTTGTCCAAAATATCTATGTTGATGTGTTGATTCTTGTGCATGTGTTTGTTTTTGTATTATGGTGTGATATTGTTGATTTGGGGTAGCATCGGATGTACTCTAGCCACGAAATTTTGTGGAGAGGTTAGGGCACATGAAATCTCCAATACCCAGAAAGGGTATGGGTAGATTCTAAATAGTTTGGAAGATATTAAAATAATTAATATTTTTAATGGAGTACCTAAGTCTAAACTTAGGGAAATTAAAATATTAATGTGAATTAATATAAAACTGTGTTAGAATGGTCCAAAAGACATGGATCAAGCCAGATCTAATCTTAGTCGTTGATTAGGGACTTAATCTTGGTCGTTGATTTTTCAATGAGAAAAGTTTAAGAGGAGGCTTCAGGGTCACCTGGAGAACACACTAGAGTGATCAGTCATTTTATTCTCTAGAGCGAGGTTTGCTAAGAGAGATATAATTAGTGATCAGTTGCAGCGAGGGTCAGTGAGTACGAGGCAGAGAGGCAGGGACAATGCCAAGAGACCAACGCAGAAGTAGAGAGAGGCAGACGCAAAGCCAGAGGGAGCCACGCAAAGGCAGTAGAGACTGCGCAGAGCTAGAAGGGGCTTGCGTCATCCACGCAGAGGTTGTAGGAGTGACGCAGAGAGCCAGAGAGCCTGCGTAGAGCCTCAATAGGTTGACACAAAGGGTTTCAGGCTGACACAGAGGCCAGCAGGGCTGATGTTGGGCTTCAATTGTGCCAAAGAGGGATTTTGTGGAGCAGGCATTCCGAATACCTATTTCCGAAGGGAGGTATTGCTGCTACTCAGAAAAAAGTTGCTTAATAAAACTCTCAGATCGCTGCACTGGTTTTCCCACATTGGGTTTTTCCAGGGACATTAGTCCAAAAATAACAGTGTCATTTGTGAGCTTGTTTCTGTTTCCTTCAGTTGATGATTTGTAATGTGTTGAGCATGCACTTGTATATATTTTCAGTATTTACATGGTAAATAACTTGTTAATTAACAAAACAAGTACATAGGAATAAATTAGTAAAGTGCATGGAGGGTTTCTAACTGTTAGACTTAGAAACTTCAACATGGTATCAGAGCGTGGTTGCAGATCACAGGAGTACTAAGGACATCAGCAGAGCAGAGCAGCAGCAGCAACAACAGAAAACAACTATCCTGAGTGACAGAAGTTATTCCTAGCAATAAAGCAGCAAGAAAGGGGTGACACAGTGCCTGCATCATCAAAGTTCGAGCCAAGAAGAGGCTACGCAGAGGCTGAAGGAGGCAAGGACAGGCTCACGCAGAGCCACGCAGAGGCCAGGAGGGCTGAAGCAGTTGGCTGAGAGAGCTACTTTGCCAATTCCGGGACTGCGCAGAGCCTAGGAGCTCTCACCTTCAAGTTGCTGGGGTTTAGAAGGTTATGGATAAGTTGCAGAGTGGAGTTGGTGGGGTACTGTAGTTAGAACAGTACCTAACAGGGAAGGCCAAGGAGGAGGGAGTTGCTACCGAGGGTTTCTAGCCGAGAAATCTGGATCAGTGATGCAGTTACTCCGTGTAGTGCCATGCTGCTTTTCTACTTCCCTCCTGGAAGTTCTCAATGTGACACCCTCTGAGCCTTGATCTTGGAGCCTCAAACTTCGCACTCTAGAAGGCCAGAATCTTATCCGTACTTGACAGAAATCGTGTCAAACACTTCACCTTGAGGACAATAGTGATCCCAATTGACCCAGTTGATAACAACAAGTACGAGGAGGCAATGGCGGGAGCCGAAGCATCATCCTTGACGAGGTCAAGGACCATGTAGTACCACACATTGCCGAGAAGGAAACTACAAATGAGATGTGGGAGGCCCTAAAGAAATTGTACCAACATACTTCTGTGCAGAGAATGATGTTACTAGAAAATCAGTTGCGGTCATACTAGATGAAGGGAGAATCGATCGACACCATCCTCGGTCGACTGAATGAGATCCAGGATCAGCTAACTTCCATAGGGGCCACACCGAATCAGGAATTGATGGTGAGAACAGCCCTAAATGCAGTCTCAAAAGACTGGGAGGTATTTTTCCAGAGTATATTGCGCAGAGAAACCCTTCCACATTGGGAGGAAATGTGGGCAGCTCTTTGCCAAGAAGAGATCAGAAGGCTAAGCATGACGGGAAGCAGCGGCAAGGGGATCAGAGTCAAGCATGAGGAGAGGATGTTCCCTAGCATCTAAGGGAAAGCAAGAGAAACGAAAGAAGAGGGACCTCTCCAAGATCAAATGCTTCCACTGTGGGGAGACATCGAGCTGTAGTCAGACGGATTACAGGCGATGAGGGACAGGATCCTCGAGGTACCCAGCCTCTTGGATTAGACCATGCTACGGAAGCCCTAAAGAGGAGTAGCAGGACTGGTGAATGTGGGTAGAGACGAATGCGGATGAAGTGGCAGAGAGAGCTACAGTGCAAAATTCCTAGGACAACGCGAGGCTAGCAAGCTGCAATAGTGCGAGAGGCACGGGAGTGTTGCACCAGTGCAGGATGGCACAGAGAGGTGTACAACTGTGCAAGATGTAGGGATTTGTTGCAGCAGCGCAGAGGTCAGAGAGGGAGCACTTGTCAGCGGCAGAGGGAGCTTCAGCATCAGGAGTACTCTAGCCTGATAGAGAGGTCAGAGTTGGGAGATCAATTACTTACTTCTCAGTAACTGAGTTGCAGTGCAGCAATTAGCAGTGGTAGTGCTATGGGTAGCACGATGCAGCATGATGAGAGGAGATGCAGTGCAGATGCAGCAATGGTAGTGGCAGGGCCAGGGCAGCAGCACAAATGCAGAGGGAGTTGCAGTACGGATGCAGCAGTGGCAGTGGCAGGGCCATGGGTAGGAGTACAGGATGTCACAGCACAGAGGATGTTGGGCAGCAGGCCTAGCATCAACACAGGGACTGATGCCGCATGATTAGGGTAATACTCAGTAAGGAGTATTCCTAGAGCACAGTCCTCGCTAAGAGGGAGTGTTGATTTGGGGCAGCATCGGATGTGCTCTAGCCACGAAATTTGGTGGAGAGGTTAGGGCACATGAGATCTCCAATACCCAAAAATGGTTTGGGCAGTGTTGTCGTATAGAGTGTCTAAACTCCGCGACAACGCTCAGATCGGGGACAGTCACCCTGATCCCCAATCTCTCCGTTTAAGCCCTCTCCCTACAGCAAGCTAAGGGGGGTAGACCCTATGAGATGAAGGAGAAACAGCTGGGAATCAACCGGCTCGGGAGACACAGCGAGGCAATCAAATACTTGATTAAAGCTTAGCAATACTTAAGATTGATTAGACTTTAAATGATTAATACCAGTGCCTTATGGAGTTAATTATCTCGCTAGATGAAATGCAAATCAAGTAGTTGGTTTGTTGCTGCTATTGAAAAAATTGACGACTGCTTACAAAATATCTAACATGTAACAAGCATTAAAGGATCCAAGCAATAACGATCAATCTTACTAGATGCACAATGAATTAAGTTTCAAAAGATACAAGAATCTTAATCAACCACGAAATTTAACAATTCACCAATCTTGATCCCAAAACTAAAAGATGTATGCTTAGAGAACTTAGAGAACCAAATCCAAGAAGACTTGCCACTCTCCAATAGTTAATCTTTATATAAACATTTAAGCTCTTTTAACTATAGAGAAGTAAAACATTGATACCGCAAAATTTTCCATTAGATTTTTTACTTTAGCACAAAAAGAAATTTTAAATTTAACTTGATTACTTTTAAATGTGCTAAGCTAATTTTTTTTTTAGAAAAGAAAAATCAAAATCAAAAAAAAATCAAAATGAAATTCGAAAATGAAAAGAGTCAGAGGAATAGTTAAAATCCTTTTTTTTTTTACCTTTCAAAATTGTTTTTAAAGAAAAATCAAAACAAACAAGATGAAAATGAAAATCAAATTATCAAAGGAAAATGACAAACTAAGCCTAATGAAAAATAAAAATAAAAAGTGAAATGAGGTGAAGTCAAAAAATAAACATAAAAGACCAGAGCAAAATCTAATCTCAAAAACAAAAACAAAAATAAATTAAATCTAAACTATAAGAGAGAAATAAAGTAAAATCGAAACCTACCCAACCCTAACTTAAGGAAACAAAAATGAAAAAATCGAATCCAAAAAAAAAACAAATCAAAACTAAAAAAGAAAGGAAGAGGAAAAAATCAAGAATTGAACATTCATAAAAAAGGAAACTAAGAGACCCTATCTAACCCTACCACCGTAAACAAGAGCATGGTTTGCAGGTCTGGCGGAAGGGAGAGACTGCGTGAGAGATTGTTGCGTGGAGAAAGATGAGGTATAGATGCGTGCAGTAAGGAGCCACAGGAGGGCGAACGCACGCAGAGAAGGCTGCGTGGGGATGGGAAAGAAACTGCTTGGGCGTGATGAGGCTCAGGCTGCGTGAGGAGTTTGAAGCAAATATCTAATGCGTTTTCCCTTGCAGTTCTGGCTACGGATTAGTGGATGTAATCATGGCAACAGAAAAACCACAAAGATGAAGGAAAGTTGAAAGAAAGGCAGCGTGAAAGAGGCAGAAATGGGGACGAGAGGAATCGCGAGGTTGAGCGATAGAGAAGGTTTAGGGAGAAATGCAAATGATGAGCTGAGGTTTTGATGAGGGTTAAGAGCAGGAAATGCAGAAGGTATGGCAGCAACAAAGAGGCTGCAGGCCCAAAAAAAATTTGAAATTTTTATTCAGAATGAAACCCCACTCTGCAGCCGATCAATCTAAAAAAAAATTCACCAGAACCTAAATTTTTCTTTTAAACCGCTCTGGCTCAGATTTCTTGAAACCCTTAAAAATTCCAAATCTGAAAACTAAATTAATTCCCTGAAAAATAATGTTGATGGACCTCCAGAGATCCAGATCTTACCCTCCAGGGCCTAGATCTGGACTCTGGACAGCTTTCAGCTTCAAATCTGCAGCTGCAATACAACAGAAAACAACTAAATGATATACACAATGACCCAAAAACCCTGAAACCAAAGTCAGAAAACTGAAGAAAAATTACAAATCTATATACAAAAATGGCAGATCTATCAGATCTAGGGAGTGTGAGTCCGACTCCACTCCCAGATCTGACGATCTGCGGCTCCCAACAACCAGATTGACAATTTAGCACATAAAAATTATTTTTTTTTTTAATTTTGGAGGAGGTACTAAGCTTGAAACCCTTCATGCATCACCCATAAAAATAATATCTTATGATAAGCCCGAGATCAAATTCAAACTGGGCTCTTTAGAAAACGCGGATCGGG